>CM066046.1:83410840-88410840 GCA_033557465.1 Ichthyophis bannanicus
TTTGTTGTGGGGTCTGTCGGGCCAGATGTACTAAAGGGTTTTACCAGTTTGTGTCTGGAGGCAAATGCTTAGTATACCTGACTCTTGCTGTGCTTGTAGGCAGAGGTATAATGGCTTCACTTTAGATGAAAGGTTTGAAGGAGCTATCTGAAGGTGATGGTTTTCATGTATGATTTTTATTTATTTATTTTTACTCCCCATTTAATAGGCCACCAGGAAATCCTCGTCGAAGAATGGGTCGAATAAACCATTTTGGTGGCGGTCCCAGTCCACCTCCAATGGCTGGTGGGGGATGAGGAAGGTGATTCACAACCTCAAATGTTAATGGTTCTAAGTATTCATTGTTAAATGCTAAGATGTTTATTATGGGTAAAACGTCTGTTGAAGGCCTGGGATAGACAAGTTATTGTCCACGCTTTACACGGGTAGGTGAAAGAAAAGCAGGAGGGGAAAAAATGATTAAAGGAAGTCAACAAAAATCTTCTAATTCTAAAAGAACAAAAGCTCTGCCACATTAACTTTATTAACTAGAAGTTATAATTAGGCCTTATCTGCTAATTGCCTTTCCTTGAATCCCTCCAGTCCAGATACATGCGATGTACCATAGCAGTACCACTTACTGGGAGGGACCGCAAGTCCAGCCTGTATTTATTTATTTGGCTACGTTTATATTACACTTTTCACACAGGTCACAGTGGCTTACAGCAAGCAGGAGATAATTACAAGGAACGTTTACATTGGAAAATAATAACTTTGTACAATGAACAAGGGTAGGGCAATTGTGAAGGTTAATTATGTACAGTTATCTAAATTGACTGTACACATTCATGTGATGCTTGATAAGTTTGGGACCTTTGTGTTTTGGGACCAGGTTGCCTGTAGCAACTGTACCCCAAACTGTGCCTCCTCTCTGGCCTGAACATGAAGGTGATAATGCTTTGCAAAAGTATGTAGGGATACCCAGGTGGCTGCCGTACAGATCTCCCTGGGTGGAACCAGGCTTGCCTCCACCCAGGATGTTGCCTGCGCTCAGATGGAGTGCCCCCATAGCCCCGAGGGAACAGGGGCACTCCATAAGCCACTGCAATGGTCTCTTCGCAGCCATCACATTATGGAGGCTGTGGCTCCCTTTGTGCCCCTCCAAACAGAAAAAAGAGGTAGTCAGATCGCTGGAACGCCACTACCTGATGTAGATACAGCCGGAGAACCCACTGGGCATCCAGCAACCACAGCTACCTGTCCTCACCTGAATTTCCTTCCGCCCGCAACACGGACAGGGATACGGGTTGGCTCATGTGAAAGGAGGACATGACCTTGGGCAAGAAAGAGGGCACCATCCTCAGAACCACTTCCTCTGGATGGATGGAAGACAAAAGGTTTCTGACATGACAAAGCCTGCAGCTCTGAGATGAATCTCGCCAAACAGATTATCACCAAGAACACCATCTTGAACGTGAGATCCTTCAAGAAGCCTCCTGCAAAGGCTCAAATGGTGCTCCCATCAGCACCAACAGAACTAGGTTCAGGTCCCATGGCAGTACTACCTGCTTTTACAGCTCTGAGAAAAAATACATCATCTGTATGAGCTGCCAGAGATGTACCCCTTATCTTGCCTTGATAGTAGGCCAGTACCATGGCCTTGGACCCACAACATTTCAAGTGCCAAACCTTTCTCCAGCCTGGCCAGCAGAAAAGCCAAGATCTGTGGTATGAAAGACGAGAGAGCTGAGATCCCTTTGGCCCCGCACCTGTCCTTGAAGATTCTCCAAACCCTGACATAAGACAAGGTGGTCAACTGCTTTCAGGCTTTGAGCAGCATCACCACCACCGGCGAATAACCCAACCTGCTTAATCTCGCTCTCTCGAGCCAGGCCATAAGCAAGAACTAATCCACTTGGGGGCATGTGCACCAGTCCTTGGACCGCCTGTCCTGCACTGGGAGCTGCCAGGGGGCCTCCGCTTTTAGTCGTATGAAGCCCACATACCACAGCCTCCTCAGCCAGTCCGGGGTGATCATATCACCGGACTCTGGTGCCGCCTTATCCTGTGAAGTACTTGCCCAATCAGAGGCCAGGACAGAAAGACACATAGGAAGCTGCCCTTAGCCACAGCTGCACCAATGCATCTCGGCCCTCCGACATATGTTCGAACTGACTGCTGAAGAATCGGCTCGCCTTGGAGTTGGCCATTGCAGCTATCGGATCCATGACCGGCTGGCCCCAGCACTGGACTAGCATCTGGAACACAGAGCCTTCATACTAACACAGCGCCTGGAACCCTGCTCTGAGCTCCAACCAGTTTATAGACTATGCTGATTCCTCCTCCAACCCCAAAGTCCCTGCTAAATCTGCTCTAGACTGTGCACTCCACAACAGACAAGACTGGCCGTGGTCGTCGGACGTCACAGTCACCCAGGAGGGAGTCTCTGGGGGAGACCCTCCAGCATGGCTGGGGATGAGAGCCACTACCCCAGGCTGCTCCGCACCCCCCCCAGACATGGCAGTCTCCATGTTAGCGTTTCTCGCTGGGAGGACTAGCGTGCACTGAAGTGGTCTCGTGACCCCAAGCCCAAGTGACCAGATCTAAGGTTGTTGCCATGGAGCCCAGGAGTTGCAGGTAATGCCAAGCAGAAGATCAGGCCATCGATAGAAAATGGTGCACCCGCATGTGTAATTTTCCGGCACAGTCCAGTGGGAGAGACACTTGGGCCCTTGGAGTCCCCAAAGTCCATGACCAACTTCTCCAAGGTTTCTCCAAACAGAATCTTGCCCTTAAAGGGCAGCTTGGCGAGCCAAACCTTGGAAGAAATGTCCGTGGACCAATTGTAGAGCCATAGGAGTCATCAAGCGGTCACTACTAAGGCCATACTTGTAGACAACACATGAACCAGGTCGTAGAAGGCCTCTGCCAAATAAATAAGCAGTTTCTGACCCCAACAAAGCCCCCTCCAGCTCTGGGCCTGGGTCTAACATGCCCTGAGGCAAGCTCTGGCCATGTAGGCACCACAAATTGAGGTCTGCAGGGTGAGCGCATTTATTTCAAAGTCCTGCTTGAACATGGTCTCCATCCTGCGCATCCTGAAGCACCACGCTGCCTTCTGCCGGAATGGTGGTCTTCTTGGTCACCACCATCACCAGGGTGTCCACTTTCAGCAGATTGGCAGCTCCCTCTCCTCAGGAGCGAGAGGGTATAGGCGAGTCATGGTGCAGACACCCCGCAGACTGGATTCCGGTAACTCCCATTTGGTGTCAATCATTTGCTTGATTGGCTTGTGTACTGGGAAAAAATTCTGGGAAGAACAGAGTCACTGCAACAGAGGGTCTTCCAGAGTGAGTTCCCCCACAGCCGGTCCTACAGTTGTTAAGACCCCCCAGGAAACGGGAGATAAGAGCTACAAGCTCCTCCCTCCAAAAAAACCTGCACCATGGTGGGCTCATCATCTAAAGGGTGATGGCTCTCATCTGCCTCTGGACCTTAGGCTGCTGCTTCTACTGAAGCCAGGGACCCTGGAGAGAAGATCTCCAAGAATCTCCAACTCAGAGGCTTCCTGCCTCTGTTTTAGTTGGGGCCTCCTCCATGTCTGTTTGGGCCTAACTCTCCTGCATTGGTTCCCCCCCCCCATGCTGCAGGATCCTCCCTGTGCTCCTTGGCCTGGCCCTGCTTTTAAGCAGAAAGCTTTGTGCAGCAGGAGAATAAATTCAGGGGAAAAGGGCACCCCCGAATCCAGATCCGTCGGTTCCACTGAACAGTGGTGCTTTTATCACTTGGCTTTTGCACCTGAGCCCTTTGCTGCTTCCCCTCCCTCTGCATGTCCCATGATGGCTGATTTAGACACTAAAACGGGACTCTGCAGAGGAGGAAGGCCTCAAAGCCAACTTCCCACTCATCTGTCACTGACTGCTGTGAAGCCTGAAGGGCCTGCTCTGCCATCTTACTCTCCTTTTGAGCACAGACAGCAGAGTCCTGCTGCTGCTGAAACTGTTCCCTGGCGTGCCCTGCAGATGGGCTTAGAGGAGGCTATGTCACGTGTTCACCAAGGTCTGCTCATGCAACCCTCTGCTCCATGCCTCCATTCACTCGCTGACCAGAAGTTGCAAAAAAAACACCAACAAAGAGTCCATTCCCCCCCCCCCCCCCTCGAAACTGTACAAAGGCGGTAAGAGAGAGGAACACAAAACTCGCCCACACAATGTGAATTGCACATGCTGATGCTGCCGCACCAGCACTTCAAGCAGCGACTGAGGGATAGACCTGGGGCTCCTGGGTGTGCACCCTGCTGCAGATGAGCTGTCTCTGCACCAGAGCAGTTCGTGGCTCTCACCACCAGGAAGGCAGCTAGCATGGGATAGGAGACCCCTCTCCCCTATTGTCCAACTTGTCACTGTTGGCTCTATTTTGGATTTGGATTTGGATTTTGTTTTTCTGCTGCCTCCTGAAAATCAAATTGTAGTAAAAACTCTAAAAGGCTCAACTCAGGTTGTGTAACTTTGGTTAAGAAAAGGAGACACTGTTAATTCTGTGTTTGGAGAAATTCCAACAGCAATGTATGCCCTAATGTGGATGCAGCTTTTAAGTAAAGGTTAACTCTGGGATTGTGAAGCATCCCAGACAAAGGCTAACTTCTCCTAAGAAGCAGTACCTGAGTTCTCCAACTACAGCTCTTTCTTCTGATCAATGCCTGCATGTCCCTTAAATCACGGCTCAACAAATCCTGGGCACCAGGTCACCATGGCGACCAGAAATTTGCATCTAGTGCCTGGGATTTATTTGCCTGCCTGCCTACTTACCCCCCCCCCCCCAACAAATCACGATTGTGGGGAAAGAACCCATCTGTCTGCCCGAGGGAGATCGATCCCCATGGGCAGAAGAGAAGAGAAGAGGATGGTGGCCTCTATGCAAGCTAATATTTTCTCTAAAAAGAGAAAATATTTTTTCACTCAGCATGTAATCAAACTCTGGAATTCGTTACCGGAGGATGTAGTAAAAGCTGTTAGTGTAGCTTGGCTTAAAGGTTTTGGACAAGTTCCTGGAAGAAAGGTCCATAAATCATTACTAAAGAGGACCCGGGAAATCCACTGCTTACCCCAGGATGAGCATTGTGGAAGCTGTGGACTTTGGGTACCTGCCACGTGTTTGTGACTTGGATTGGCCACTGTTGGAAACAGGATACTGGGCTTGATGGACCTTAGCCTGACCCAGTAAGGCATTTTTTATGTTCTAATGTTCTAAGCTGTCTGCCTTCGGGGATCCAATGTCTTGTGGGCAGACAGCTTGCATCGGCCTCGTGAACACAACCATCCCCTTCTCTTCTGCCTGGGGAGTTCAGATCCCCATGGGCAGAACAGGCAGCAAAGGCTAAGATTGCGGCCTGCAAGGCAGAATTAGAAACATAGTCCATGTGGTGGTCTTTTTCTGTCGCCATTTTTCTATCTAGTCTGTCCTTCCATATCAACAACTACAACAGTCCCCTTTTTTCCTTTAGAGATCCTCTGTTTGTCCCATGCTTTTCTAGAGAGCTGATTGGTGCGGTAATTAAAAAGGTTAGATGGGAGGGGGAGTAAAACTGCAAAAACTTTAAAGGGACAAATGGCGGGTGGGAATGGAAAAAGGATGGGGTAATGCAGGGGAGAGGGAAGGGGAGAGAGTCTTGAAGGGGAATAGAGTTGGGAGGGGGAAGGAAAAGTGGCAAGATGTTGGATGTTTAAAGAAATGAGATCATGGGGACAAAACACTCGCGCACCATGCACCCCACCTCCGTAGGACAGAATGCATCCCAGCTCCACACACAATGCACATGTGCGCACACATATAGGCACCTCACCTCTGCATCACGCATGCGTGCGCACATACACGGGCACTCCACTTCTGGATATCACACACACAGGCTCCCCAGCTCTGCAGCACGCACATATGCACTGCAGCCCTACTCCCTACCCACACTAAGGCACCCACTGCCACATCCCATGCACAGACAGGCACACGCCCACGTAGACACTTGCTATCTAAAGATGATGCATAGTGTAGGAACTCTGGCTCTGGTCTCATGAGACCAGCACAAGAGACAACATGGGGTGGGGTTGGGAGGGTCACAAGAATTGGCTCTTAAGATTTTGACTGGCTCCTAAATCTACACACAATTTTGTCAAGGTCTGTCTTAAATAACCTCTCTCTCGTGCTGTTCCCCCAGTTTTTATAAATCCTCTTAAGGCTTGCATTGTTTAGTTACAAGCACTGATTCAATCTTGTTGGCAACAAGGAATTTAATCCTCTATCCTGTATCTCCAGGAACAAGCAGGAATAAGTCCTCACATATGGGTACGTCGGAACCGACGGAGCCTGCGCGGGAAAGCTCCCCAGCTTCCCAGAAAGGAAGCTTTTGGGGCCTCCCACTGCACATGCGCGCTGCCTTCCCGCCTTCCTGACCAGCTCTCCCCAGTTTCTCTTTTTCCGCGGAGCCAGCAGGTCGTGTTCCTGTCACCGCTGAAGAAATTCTTATTTTAGTTTGTTTCTTTAGACCGCGTACCTGCCTTCCCCATACCGAAACCGGTACCGCCGGTCTCTTCTTTTCTTTCAAAAAAACAAAACAAAAACCTTTTATTTAGCACAACTTGGTGACTTCGGTTAGGCCTCAGGCCTACACAAATTCTCCTCATGGAGAAACCAGCCCCTGGTTTCAAGAAGTGTACCAAGTGTAGTGCTGTTATTTCTGTTACAGACACCCATGACTGGTGTCTTAAATGTTTGGGGCCTGACCACTCCATTCCGGACTGCCCATCCTGCTCCCAGATGTCTAAACGTGGTTTGCAGAACCGGGCCAACAAATTCCATGTGCTGTTTGCTTCAGATAATCCAGCATCACAGTCATCCAGGTCTTCCTCTCCGGATGGATCCCAGGTAACCAAACCTTCTTCGGGCAGGTCCTCAAAAGGCAAATCTCCTTCAAAGTATCGAGAGGCCCTCAATCTTGAGTCAGAGGAACCTGCCCCAGCCAAACAATCCCGGCGGGAAGCTCTGGCTTCCAAAGCACCATCTATGGGGTTACAGGTTGACATCGATGGCACGGCCTCGACTGATCACCTGTTAGACTGCTCTGGGGTACCGGCCCATGCCGGTACCGACATCCAGGCAGCAGTGGCGTCTATGGGCAATACTGTCCAGACCATGCAGCAGGCCGTTCTGGCTTTCATTAAAGCTGCGACGCCCTCTGTACCGCATCTAGCGGTTCCGGGTCCGGTACTGTCTTCCATACCGGAACCGAGACCATCATCTTCCAAACGCAGATCGGTTCCGCATGCCGGATCCGGGTTTTCACCCGATACCGATCCCATACCCGGTACGCCCGATGTCGATACCGATCGGTATGCGTATCGTGCGTTGGAAGCAAATAGAGGATTCTCTGATTCTTCTGAGGATTTTGACTCCTCTGATGACTCTGATGAGCTGTCTCTTATTCTTCCTGAAGAGCCTTCTTCCCCAAAGAGGAGAATGTCTCCACCAGATGATTTGTCCTTTCAAGACTTCATTATTGAAGTAGCTAAAGGACTTTCTATTACTACATCCTCTGAAAAAGAACCTAGATCAAAGAAATTGGATATTTTAGGATACCCTAAGGTTCCTAAAGAGGCAGTCACCCTGCCTATCCATGAAATCCTTCAAGAACACTTGATGGACTTATGGGAGGCTCCTCTAACGTTGTCTCCTCATTCTCGTAGGTTGGACACCATGTACCGGGTCCCTCCTTCTCCTGGTTTTCAAAAAACTCAGCTGCCTCACCATTCCATTGTGGTGAAGTCTGCGCTGAAAAAGATTGAGTACCAAAAGGCACTGTTCTACCCTTCCAGGGCGAGAATGTAAGACCCTAGACTCTTTTGGTAGGAAAATCTTCCAGGCTAGTATGCTTATAGCCAGGATTAATTCATACAGTCTGTATATGGGCATGTTTCTAAGGGAACTTGCCCTAAAGGTACGGCATTTTGCCTCCTTTATCCCTGAGGATAGAAAGGAGGAGTTCATTTCTCTGGTGAAACAGCTTCTAGATGTTTCTAAGTTCTCCAACAGAGCAGCCTTTGATTCCTTTGAAGGTGCCGGTAGAGCTTCGGGCATTGCCATTGCAGCCCGACGACTTGCTTGGCTCCAGGCCTCTGACCTAGAACCCTGGGTCCTGGATGGCTTACGGAATCTGCCCTGTACAGGTGAGAACTTATTTGGTAAAGACTGGCAAATTAAAGCCACTCAAATGGACGCAGAAAATGCTACATTAGATAGACTTTCTAAGTCTACCTCTACTCCTGCCAAGAAAAAGTCTTTCAAGAGGCCTTACTACAAGAAGGCCAGATTTTCCACAAATACTGGCCAACAATCTTCTCAGCCTCGCTTTGCTGCTAAACGTCAGCAACCTAAACAGGCAAGGTCAAAGCCTGCAGCGTCTACCACTCCTCAGCAGGCTCAACCCCCTCAGGGGTTTTGACTTGCCCCTAGAGAACTTAACATTTCTGGCTCTAGAACAACCAGAGCCCCTCACCATTCCCGGAAGGTTAGCTCACTTTGCTCCCAGATGGGGGCAAATTACATCAGAGCACTGGACCCTCTCTATCATCAGAGAGGGCTACAAACTTCATTTTTCCAACCTTCCTCCACATACCATGGTGAGGCACTTCAATTCTCCCCCATCTCTCCTGGCCCTGTTGGGTCAGGAAGTCTCTTCCCTCCTTGCCCAAAGGGCAATAGAAGAGGTTCCTCTTCTCCAACAAGGGACAGGTTTCTACTCCCCTTATTTTCTCATACCAAAGAAGACAGGGGGATTCAGACCTATCCTAGATCTGAGAGAATTGAACAAATTTCTATACAAGGAGAAATTCAAAATGCTTTCTCTGGGCATTCTCCTTCCATACCTTCAGAGTCAGGATTGGCTTTGTTCTCTAGATCTCAAAGATGCGTACACACAGATACTCATCCACCCATTCCACAGAAAATATCTACGATTTCTGTTCCAGGGAAAACATTTCCAGTACAGAGTACTTCCCTTCGGTCTAGCCTCTGCTCCAAGAGTCTTCACCAAATGCATGGCAGTTGTAGCCGCATTTCTAAGAGGTCTGGGAATTTTTGTATTCCCATATCTGGACGACTGGCTCATCCGAGCTCCATCTCAGTCAGAGGCCCAGATTTCCCTGGACAGCACAAGACACATTCTGCAGTATCTGGGACTGGTGGTAAACCTTCCCAAGTCTCAACTCATCCCTACTCAGTCTCTGGAATTCATAGGGGCCCAGTTGGACACCACCACTGTAAGGGCCTACCTACCTCAAGTCCGGGGCCAATGTCTGGTGTGCTTGGCCTCCCAAGCTCAGTCCAGCAGTCACTTGACAGCCAGAGAAATGCTGCGACTTCTGGGCCACATGGCCTCCACGGTACACATGGTGCCCTATGCTCGTCTTCATATGAGAGCAGCTCAATGGACCTTGGCCACCCAGTGGACTCAAGCATCTGGAGCGCTCTCCGACCAAATACTCACCTCAAAGCGTCTGTTTTGGTCCCTCCAATGGTGGGTATCCACCAAGAATCTGTTGTTGGGGGGGCCCCCTTCCAACCTTTGTTGCCCCAAGCAACCCTCACAACAGATGCCTCCCAAACAGGGTGGGGAGCCCATCTACAACACCTCTCCACTCAGGGTACTTGGTCTCCACAGGAGACCACCCTTCACATCAGCCTCCTGGAACTGCGAGCAATCTTCTTTGCCCTCAGTCTTCCATACCCTCCTTGTCAACCTGACCGTCCTAGTTCAAACAGACAATCAGGTGGCCATGTTCTACGTAAACAAACATGGAGGGACAGGCTCTCTGTCGCTTTGCAACGAAGCTCTCAGATTATGGGCCTTCGCCAGAGAGCATCAAATTCATCTTCTGGCAGTGTATCTTCCAGGGGTTCAAAACTCTCAGGCAGACACTCAGTCGAGTTCTGCTTCCACACGAATGGTCCCTACATATGGACCAGATACGCAGAATCTTTCAGGAATGGGGAACCCTGGACATAGACCTCTTTGCAAGTCCGTGCAATGCCAAACTTCCCCGGTTCTGTTCCAGGACTCCGTGTCAGGGAGCTCAGGCCTACGACGCATTTCTCCTGCATTGGGGTCAGGACTTCCTATATGCCTTTCCACCCATTCCTTTGATTCCCAAGACTCTGTTCAAACTCCAGAGGGATCACGGATCGATGATCCTCATAGCTCCACGCTGGCCATGCCAAGTGTGGTTCCCTCTACTTCTGCATCTTTCCCAGGGACCCTCCCTGGACCTGGGAGCTGCGCCAGACCTTCTGTCTCAGGAGGAGGGGACTTTGTGGCACCCAAACCCCAAGTCCCTACACCTCAGAGCTTGGTTACTGAAGGCCTAAGCCTTCATGACTTCAATCTTTCTCAACCAGTGCAAGATATCCTTCATGCCTCTAGGAAACCCTCCACGAGGCGTTCCTATGCTTTCAAATGGAAACGCTTTTCCATTTGGTGTGCTCAACAGGGTCTTGACCCTCTAGCACTTCCCTTGAATTCTCTACTAGACTATCTCCTGCATCTTTCTAATGCAGGCCTTAAGACGAATTCAGTCAGAGTCCATTTAAGTGCTATTGCAGCATCCTTAAAACCTATAAATGGACAACCTGTCTCCTCTCATCCTCTTATCGCAAGGTTCATGAGAGGCCTGACTCTAACTAAGCCTCCCATCCGACCTCCTCCGGTAGCATGGGATTTGAACCTAGTTCTAGGTCAGCTTATGAAGCCACCTTTTGAACCGTTGGTTTCTACCTCCTTGAAATTTCTTTCTTGGAAGGTCCTTTTCCTTATTGCAGTCACTTCGGCTCGCCGCATCAGTGAACTACAGGCCTTAGTGGCTCATCCACCTTATACTAGGTTTCATCATGATAAGGTGGTCCTCAGGACGAATCCCCACTTTATGCCCAAAGTGGTCTCGCCTTTTCATCTTAATCAAGAGGTATATCTACCTGTCTTTTTCCCGGCTCCTCATGCATCCAGTGCAGAGAGGAACCTTCATACTCTAGATTGTAAAAGAACTCTTGCCTTTTACCTCAACAGGACTCAGCCACATCGAAAGTCTTCCCAACTTTTTGTGGCTTTTGATCCTTCTCATTTGGGACTTCCAGTCTCCAAACGTACACTTTCCAATTGGATTGCTCAGTGTATTTCCTTTGCTTACCAGAGTAAAAACATTTCTCTGGAAGGCCATGTCACAGCTCACAATGTGAGAGCCATGGCCACTTCTATGGCTCATCTTCACTCTGTATCCATAGATCAGATCTGTCGAGCCGCCACCTGGGCTTCGGTTCATACCTTCACAGCCCATTACTGTTTGGACAAGGACTCCCGCCGGGATGCCTTGTTTGGTCAGGCTGTCCTCAAACACCTGTTCCATACTTGAACAACTCCTGCCCACCTTCCCAGAATGGATGCCTGAGATCCATACGGAGATGGCGAACCCTTGGAAGGGGATCTCCCAGGCATCGTAGCTAGGGAGTCCCCATATGTGAGGACTTATTCCTGCTTGTTCCTGGAGATAGCACAGTTATTTACCTGTAACAGGTGATCTCTGGGAACAGCAGGAATTAGTCCTCACAACCCACCCACCTCCCCTAGGAGTTGTATCTTCTATCTATCTTCCTTTCCTCTCTCTATTGTCTCAGCTATAAACTCGAACTGAGGAGAGCTGGTCAGGAAGGCGGGAAGGCAGCGCGCATGTGCAGTGGGAGGCCCCAAAAGCTTCCTTTCTGGGAAGCTGGGGAGCTTTCCCGCGCAGGCTCCGTCGGTTCCGACGTACCCATATGTGAGGACTAATTCCTGCTGTTCCCAGAGATCACCTGTTACAGGTAAGTAACTGTGCTTTCCCCCTCCGCATCCCCTCTGGCTTTTCATAATGGCCCCTGAGATCTCTACCCATCCTGCTGACATCCCACCCTGAGTCTCATCAGTCATTTCCTTAGAATTCTGGGATTTGTAGTTTACTATTCTAACTTGCCGGGGGGGGGGGCGGCTCTACAGCTTATTCTGCCAGATTCAGCCTTTCCGCCAACCACCACACATCTCCTCAGAGTAGGGGATGGCAAATATGTCACTTCAGATTGGTCATGGAAAAGGGGACATTACCATATTTCTCACGTTATAAGTCGCTGTAAGTGACAGACCAAAATGAGGCATTTTGCCGGTAAAATCATAAGTGGCCCCCTATATAAGTCATAAATTCTAAGAATAAAGTGCAAGACAACACTGCTTTTTTGTTTCACTTTCCAATAATACTCTTGAATAAAATGCATAGCAACAGAGCAGCTCATTCCACATCAGATTTATTATGCATTACTTTAGTGAAATCCATTGACGTCCTCATTTTTAGTATCACACTGAAATAGTTCTGTGATTTCAGGAGCCAGTTCATTTTCATTATTGTCGTTTTCTTCATTTTCATGATTATTGGGTCTCTTTTGTATTTCGACCTTCACAAAACCAGATTTTTTTCACTCACACACCCCCACCAAGATATCGCCACCCACCTGGAGACTTGACTTCTACAAAAGTGGCATGGCACATATGACCATTAGCCGTGAAACTGTGTTCTCCATGGCGCATCCAGTTTTCCCATAGGTGAAGCAACTCAGCTTTGAATTTTCTGTTGACTGAAATGTCAAGCAGTTGAAGTATTTTTGTCATACCACCAGGTATAATAACCTGGACAGTGTTCAGAGATTTTTTTTCTTCTTTGTCTTCAGTAAAATGGGCTCTCATGCTATCCATGACAAATAGCGATTTCTATCTCTTGAAAAATCCGTCCAGCTGCTCACTAAAGCAGTGCTGCAGCCATTTCACTATCATGCTCTCATCCATCCTCTCTCGTTCATATCAACAACAGCGTTGGAAGGTAGGGTTTCACGTGGCATTGTCCTTCCTTTGAATATATTCATAGGTGATGGCTTCTTTCCACTTACACAGCAGGCCAACACCACTATAAAGTGTCTTTGTGTCTAATGGTATTTATTGTTCTAACCCCCTTTTTGATTGGCAGTTTTCCCTAATGGTATGTCAGAGGTTAAGGGAACCTCAACCATGTTGATTATGAAGTCTGATGTCACTGTGTATGTGTTGATTTCTTTGACAAATTCCATGAAATTACGTACTTTATCCAAGAAATCAGTGGGGAGCTGCTGACATATGGTTGTTCTTTGTCTAATACGTAATTTATTTCTTATCATAAATCGGTAGCACCATGAATGACCAGCCTTGAATCCCTCTATTCATTTCCCTGGCAATATGAATGGCTTTGAATCACACCTGCACGGTGGCAGTCCATGGCCCTGGGCCCTCTGCTCTACGACAAACTGAAGCAGATGTGCTTCTAATTTAAGCCACCTTGCTTTGTGGCTGAGATTTGCGACCTTGCTGTGTTTAATCAAGGTTAGTTTTCTCTGCGTTTCCCTTCAGTCTCTAATTTCTCATTTATCCCAAAACTTTGCTCGGTGGCTCTGTTATCATGTTCATTCTTCTGCGTAATGAATAACTTTCAATTTGAATTCCACTGTCTGAGTTTCGTACCTTCGGTGTTGCCATTTTTAGTTTCTGTGGGGTTAAAAAGATTTGAAATTTGTCTGAATGCTTGTACTGGTATACTATTTGCGAGTATAGTCCAAGTACGTACTAGTCTGCTGATTGGATGGTCTGCTTGCAAGCGCTGGGCATAGAGTCGAGGGTCCAGGGAGACAGACCGTCCACTGCGCAGGTGCGAGCATTTACATATAGATCAAGGAGCATGGTCCACTGCATAACTTTATTAGGTAAATTGCTCTGTTGTATAGGTTGCATCATCCTTTCTTGATGTAAAAAAAAAAAAAGCCTTATAATCTGGGAAATACAGTATACTTGACAATTTATCTACCTGTCCTGGTAGTCAAGTGCAGATGGACATAAGGAAATTTATATGCCCACGGTCATTATATATCATAAAGGAAATATATGCACACTAGCGATGTCTAACAGGGCTTTCTGTTTCTATGCCCCCAAGTGCTGGAACTCTTTACCACCTGAGATTCGGGCCATCGCCGATCTAACTCTATTCAGAAAAGCACTCAAATCTTACCTGTTCCCACAATACTACCATACCAGCCAACCACCGACCTGATTGGCCATCCCCTTTTGACCTCCTGTTCTACAAGACTTGATCAAACTAAGAATAATTCTTACTGTACATACATGTATATATAGCATGTAAATAGTTTCAGTTAACCATGTTCCCCATGTATATCCAAGTTGCTCATACCTATTCTATGTAAAACCAAACAGCCTGTTGCTCTGGTCTTTTGTTATACTGTAAACCGCGCTGATACCAAATAGTGTGGTATATAAGAGCCTGTAATAAATAAAATAATAAATAAATAAATAAAGCTTTCTGGAAAATACAGAGCTCGACTCTATGAAAATGTAGAACAAAGGCAGCAAGCTAAAGGGCCCATAAATGCATATTCTTAGTTCCCTCCTGAAGGAATTCTGTGAGGGGAAAAAAATATATTCTGCACATAGTTTAATTCTGTGAAATTCTGCATCCTTCATGTCAATGTGCAGCTTATTTTCTCTATCCACTAGCTTAACCTAACATTGGCATATTTGATCTGTTCATCCCCAGACTTGAATTTGCCAAGCTTTATCCTATATAGGTCACAACTGTAATCTTTTTCTGGGCCTGTGTATGCTGCCACCTGCTCCCACAAGGGTCACAGCTGCGTTGTTCGTTCAGGTCCAGGCAGGCAGATAGATCTGTGCCAAATTTTAAAATTCTGCACTGTGCAGTTGCATGGAATTCCCCCAGGAATTTCATTTTCAAGCAACTAATTCTGTACCTTCTTTTATTCTGGCTAAGCAGCTGTCATGTCCTGTATATTTGTTTCTGGTTTCTTACGAAGGTGTTATGTAGTCAGTATAAAAGAATACATATGGAATTTGGTTCATGTTAGAAAAATGCAAGATTACTTCTCTTCATTTGCTGTGTGAATACAATAATATACACATTTGTATTCTCCCCCTTTTTTTTTTTTTTTTAGGTAAATGCCTGTTGAGAAGAAACAGGCAACCGGACTTACACATTTGCAAGATAAATGGGAAGAGGTTATAGAGATGGTTATTGTGAATGTGTAGGTCAAAACTTCAGATTGCTCTGCAGTAAGGCAGATTCATGAAGTTGTGCTGGGAATTCCATGAAGAGGATCTAGTACAACTGATGAGCAATATAACTGTCCATGTTTACCGTCCGTCTTCTGGTGCAGCAATTCAGCCAGGCCAGAACATCTTCAGCAGTGGGAATACAAATGCCACTGTACCTTCTGAATTGAAAGACAAGTGCAATTATTAAATTTTAAAATTTAAAGTAATAGAACTGCTTTAGGAACAGCATCTCCAGATTTTGTAGCAGGCTAGAGAACTACCAGGATGACCGCAAGACAATGTGGAATTTGTTTGCTTTATTATTCTTAATTAAAAGTGTGGTGTTTGAGGGATGTATAATGCTGTATATACTTGCAGGTAGAGAAGGTCACGGCTGACCTGTGGTGGTCAGCCTTTTTTCTATAGTATGTGAATATTTTATTGTAGCGAAGTAAATATTTTCATGTGAATAATGAGTCTAGTCTTTTTTTATACTTTCCTATGCATTGTAAACCATAATGTGTTCAGGACCTGATTTACTACGAAGGCTTTGCTGCCATTCTGTGTCTAGGGGGGAAAAAAAGCTTAGGGCCCCTTTAACTAAAACCCAGTAACCAGTTAATGTGAATTTTTAATATGCTGCAACTGGCAGCAAAGAACACTAGATAAGGGCATACCAATGATTGCCCTCACGCTAACAGTAATGTACTCTCCACCCCAATGCGTGATGGACAATTGTTGCAAGTTAAGGTAGCCTGTCATACATTAACTGCTGGGAACATGTTGCTCAGTTTTGATAGTTTAAATATTAAAGATCTAATCTTTTAAGAGGATTTAGCTGATTACTAGATATACAAAATACAATCCTCAACGGCATCTAAGGCTATTACTAAATTAGTTGCGGAGGTTTCAAGCTATTGGATTCTTCTCACAGTTTCGATAGTTAACATGGAGGTTTTGTCCTTAATGTGTGTTTGTTCACGTGTTAAGTGCAATCCTTAGCATGCTTCAGTAAAAGGGACCCTTAGTGAATTCAAATATCCAAAATATCTTGCTGTTATACTCACTGTATGCAAGAATCATTCTTCTGGCGCTACATTTTAGTAGAACAAAAGTTGTGTTTGAGATATTGCCGAAGAATTATAGATCTCTTCTAACTGGCATAGCAATCTGTCTTTTAAGATAAACAGCAGTGTGTGTTTGTCATGCTAGAAGGCTTTAGGGCATTTTTCAACTGATGATAGCTTAGAGAATTTACTTACAACTTTGAGTCTGAGTGAAATTTAGTAATGTGTTATTTTCTACTAAATGCAATATCGTTACTGTTCAAGAAAAAATAAAACATCCACAGAATACAGAGGAAACGGGTGCTAAGGCAGGACATAGCAGCTCTAAGGTCTTGCCGCTTCCTCCTATAGTCATAAACATGATTTTGTTTTAGAATGGGAGGATGAAACAAAAATAAATTTGTGCTATTGAAATCTAATCATTCCTTTGTGGCTAGCCTTTTGAGTACCTCCTCCCCCACCCCCCTATTGAATGAATATTTTAAAGATGGTTACTTTTGAACCATCTGCAAAAAAACACATTTTGGCTATAATCTGGAAAAGATATGTCTGAACTATATATGGTAGATATAAAATTCTACATTATAGATAGCCATGAAGATAACTGGAATAGCTTTAAACTAGATTTCCAGACTGAAATATTGAGCCAAAACTTAAAATTTTGCTTTTTCTGCTCCAGACTCGAAGGGGGTTTTTTTTGTTTGTTTTTTTAATCTTGATGTGGATTTAGCTCATTCCATTTCCTACTCCAAGCATATAAACCTATCACCAGCCATATAAGGTCAATCTCTGCTAACAGGAGCACTGCATATTTAGATATTAAAGGTTTGGACAAGTTCTTGGAGGAAAGGTCCATAAACCATTATTAAAAGGGACCCAGGATATCACTGCTTGACCCAATACAAGCACTGAGTAACCTGTGTCTTTTGGGGAGACTGCTAGGTACTTATGAGCTAGATTGGCCACTGTTGGAAACAGGATACTGGGCTTGATGGACACCCAGTATGGCATATCTTATGTTCTTAGTTATCAATCATGTACATCTATCCCTACTACATTGGCATCTGTGTGTACTTCTGCATTCAATGTGGTCAAGCGCATATATATTTATGCATCTTCTGGCAGAACAGTAAGACAAAGGCTAATCTCTCTTACAAGAAGCTTTCCTACATCTGTATTTTTAAAATAATTTTCTCTTAATTTCCTACCAAAACTATATTCCCTTTCCTCATTCTCCCTTCATTCCAGGTGTGCTAGTTTATGCCTTCCCACCAGCAGATGGAGACAGAACCACTAATTTGATGACATCACCAGTATTGGTCTCTAGCAGATGTTAGGCCTGTGCAGTGTGTATAGGGGACGGCCTGAGTTGGTTCAAGGTGTTTGCGCCCTTAAGCCTTATGTTCTCCCCCTCCCTTGCTGTCAGAACCTATTGTTTTGCTTTTAATGCCTTGCTCTTTGCTGCTCCCCAGAATTGCTGCCCTGGGCGATTGCCTAGTGGTGGGATTGGTCCTGCTGCTACTATTGGAGCTTCCTGTTGGAAGGAATAATCTCATTTGGTGGAAAATTCAGTCTCAAGGACTTGGGAGAGTTTGAATGGGCTGGAGCCAGTTTGTGCAAACTTGGTGATGCAGGTCCCCCCCCCATTCCCTTTTGCTTGTAGAGAGAGTTTTGGCTGCAGTACCCTCTGTCATCCTCCCCTACTCTTAGAAGTTGGCCCGAAGAGAAGTTAAGGAAGAGGTGCCTGATGGGGCATTTTGAAGCATTGCCTGAGTAACTACTGTTTCATATCGTCCTGTTAGACCAGTCCAGACAAGTGAGTTGTGTTCCCCTACCAGCAGGTTCTTTGTCTTTACCAATGAAAAGCCCAGGTTTTGATGACATCACTCCCATGCTTCTATCGACCTTGGCCACCAGAGGTCTCTTCAGTATTTCTTTGCTCCAGCAGATGGTGAATAGATTTTATCCAGTCTGAAGAAAATCTGAATAATTGAGAGGAAAATATTGATTGAAAAGCTTGAACGACCATCTTGAGGGTGACTCCCCCCACTTAAGCACGATGTGGGAGGCTCCACTAGACTGCAGTCTTTTCAGTAGCCATAGGAGGAGGGAAAATTTGGTTCAGCTCCTTGCTGTTATGATAAGAGCCTGTTGAACAGCCAGAAAATTGGAAGGATTCAGCCTCGTACAACCTCGGTGCCCCCTGCTTGTTCACAAAGATTACAGAAGGCTCTCAGAGGAGTCTTCCTACCAGCCACCTTTTAAACACAGTGTCTGCAAAACAGAAGAACCACTTTCAGGGCAGTAAAGCTGAGCCCGGCATGGATTTCTTCCTGGGGCTCTCAAGGGGTGAGTACCAAGGCTTGACCTCATCATTGTCCTTATTGGGGCTCCCAATTCTGTCTGTCTGGGATGCAATTCATTGTGGATTGTTGGCACAATGTGGGGGTTTCCCACACTTTCCTGCACATACCAATAGGGTTTTTACTCAGTAGTTTCTCCAAATGGGTTAGTTTTGCACATACTATGACAGTTGTGAATTTCACTTCCAAGCCAGGGTATTTAGAATATGAACTTAATCTCTCAAATTGTACTGCTAATGCTCAGTGTAATACTTGCATCATGCCAAAGAGAGCCTCCTGCTGCAGTTCGTAAGATGTAACATGTATGGATAGTTTGTCAAGATGTGCTTAGAAATTCTTTATCAGGCCTGTGGCTCCGCAGCATTTGATACAGTGAGCCACAACTACACGGCACCACCTTGAACTGGTTCACATCATACCTAACCGACAGACAGCTGCAAGTCAAATGCAGCTCAGACACCTCCCAGCCCCCTGAAAGCCACCCCGAGCGTCCCACAAGGCTCATCTCTCTCCGTCCTGCTAGTCAATATATACCTACAACCAATCTGCTCCATCATCAAGAACTACAAGATTCAATACACCATCCATGCCGACATGATATTCACCCCAATCAATTTGGACACCAGAGACTACTCCAGCCTAGCCAACTGTCTCCAGCAAATGACAACCTGGCTCTTGGAAAATAATCTATCCATAAACCACAAGCATTATTCATCAAGAAACCCCGCCTTCTCAATGCCACCTACCATCAAACTAAACGACATCACAATATCAGTAAAGCCCGAAGTGAGATACCTCGGAGTGACTCTCGACAAGGACCTACACCTACAAGCCCACATTGCCAGAACCACAAGAAACACCTACCTCAAAATGAGAACCATCAGGTGCCTCAAACTCATCCTCGCACAGGACCACTTCCGTACAGTCTGTCAAATGCTCATCACTCCCACACTAGACTACTGCAATCCCATCTACCCCTGGCTATCAAAATAGGCCCTCTGACCACTGCAGCTGGCTCAGAACACTGCCGCCCGCATAATAACAGGCTGCTCAGGACAAGACCACATTACACCCATCCTGTACCACCTCCACTGGCTCCCAATCAGCTCCCGTATACAATACAAAGTTATCCTAAACATAGTCAAAATAAGACAGAACATCTCAGCTGACAGCCTGCAACCTCTCATCAAAGCGGACCTATGCACCAGACCCAGAAGGAGAACCACTGACACCATCACCACCCCAAGAGAATTCACCAAATCCAGACAGGACACCTCAAAAAGAGCTCTGTCCCTGGCGGCACCCACCCGGTGGAACTCTCCCTGATGAGCTGAGATCTGCCACGGACCTCAAAGATTTCAGAAAGTTGCTAAAAACAAAGCTCTTCATGGATCACTACAAGGACTCACCTGAACTAGACTCTGCCCTTGCCAAACCTGAAGCCCATACAAACTGTATATAGCTCACTTGTTTTAAATACCTGTACATAGATCACTTGCATATAACGCAAATGAATCGCTCACACCCCTCATTCAGATATTTCCACTGCACGTTTTTGCACTATAGCCCCCCCTCTGTTGTTTGATGTGCTAACCGCTTTGATTTAATGATAAAGCGGTATATTAAATCTGACTAAATAGTACAATGGGAAATATTTCTGTAACTTTCTGCCACATTTTCTTGGTCTCTGATTGCATTTCTTGATACTTCAAGATCTCCCTCTCCATGCGATTCACAGAATAATCACTTGATACTGACACTTCTGTTATCAATGCCATTCTGGTACTCTTCTCCTTTACCACTATGTTGGGTTTCCTGGCATCGAGTTTCTTATCTGTCGGAATGGGAATGTCCCAGGTGTGCCTGATGGCCGTGCAGTCCTTGCACGCATTTTACCGAAATGGTTCCAACGCACATTCCTATCCAAGCTTCCATAAAGTGTGGTATTGTGTAAGCACTGTTAACATGTGCTTTCTGGACCACTACAGCCTGTTATTTTGATACTTGCCTTAACTCTGTCATCTTCCAGGAAACATTGTTTTGCCTGTGGCAAGCGAAATACCTCATTTCTGGATTCTGCTCTTCTTGCATGGCAGCTTCTGAATCGTCCCTAGAGAGATTACTCCCCTTCTCTGTCAGGAGATGCAGTTAGTTTGGCCTTTCCTGCCTTAAGGCAGGAGGTGGTGGATGATGCTGTGGGTAAGAATTACCAGCTGACCGGAGGTTCTGGAAACCATGCTGTGTGCCACTCCCCAATTTCTAGGCGATCAACGGCAACTGTCCCCTGGTGTGGGTGGGGGTCATTTCCAGATTATTTTCCTTTTTACAACAGGCCTGGTCATTCTGGCATGGAAGTTCAGACCTTTTGGATTTCCCTGAGTGCAGACTCATGATGGGCACATTGAGAGTGGAAGCTCTGTTTGATTGCCTCTGACTAAGCATCCCTGACAAAGGGTGCCCCATGAAGATAAGGATCAGCTGGGCTCTCCGAGATTTGGACTGTGCTTGGATTCTGATGTTTGATGTGGATGAAGTACTCTTGCCTTCAGAGGATTGTGAGGAGACCAATGTTATCTGCCTGTTCTGGGAGGAGGAACTGGAAGCATTGATTTCCAGAGTCTTGTCCACTTTGAGCCTGGTGGATGCTTCAGGCATAGATCAGGAACCAAAGATACATCCACTCCTGCAAGGAGTGTAGAAATCAACTACTGTCTTCCTGTTCTTGGAGGTGCTCAAGGGCCTGTTTCAGTTGGAGTGGGATTTCCCTGACTCCCAGCACAGGTCATGGCATTTAGCAGACTGACCACTGTTCCTGTGGAAGGCAGATTGGCCTTAAAGAATACTCTGGACCGAAAGGTGGATTCATGTTGAAGGACCAGTCCACTGTGGCAGCTGCTATTCTTCAGTTGGTAGTATGTGCAGGCCTGATGTCTCGAGCTCTGCTTCAGTCTCTTCCACTGGTTGATTCTATCCCTCTTTTGGAATCTGCTACGGCCTTCCTTTCTGATGCCATATAAGTCCTGGCCGCTAGGTGTACCAAGCCATATGCCCTGTCGACTGTGACATGATGTTTTGGCTTGGCTCTCACATGGGGCATTAGCTTCATCTTCCCATGCCTGGTTGTCCATCTGGCCTTAGAGGGATGCTTCTGTTTGGATCCAGTTTGGAGAAGCTGGTAAAGGACCTGGGCGAAACTAAATCTTTCCGCCTTCCAGAGGACAGGTCCAAGGGGCCTGTGAAGCATGCAGGGGCCCCTTTCCATCAGCCTCCACCCACTCCTCAGACTCCCAGGGGTCTTGGGACTCTTTAATTACTGGCCTTGCAAGCCTTTTTTCCCCTCTGCTTATGGACTTTGAGCTTGTTCTCTGTCCTTCTGTGGAGTGCTTGGGCTTAGGAACCCACTCCCAGGCTGTGCAATGAAGGTTTGGGTGCCCCCTCCCTGGTTCCTCTAGCTAGGGGTAGGCTTCGCATCTTCTTTCAGGAATAAGCCCGGGTCACCAAGGATCGTTGGGTGCTAGTCTCCATTCAGTACAGCTATGTCCTGGAATGCAAAGAGCTGATCCTGGCTGCTTTCCTTTTCTCCCCTTGTGGGTCTGCGAACAGCAGCTCTGCTGTATGGATCACCTTGGACAAGTTGCCTCTCCTGAAAGAGCAGGGCAAGGGCAGATATTCCATTTGTTTTGTGGTGTCAACACAGAAGGAACATTCCGGTCTATTCTGGACCTTAAGTATCAATGAGCGCTTGTGTGTCGTGTGCTTTTGGATGGCAACTTTGTGATCCATGATTCAAATGGTGTGCCAAGGGAAGTTTCTGGCATCTCGATCTGGGGAATCAGCACAGTAACTGTGTTTTTTGCCATGCTTAGCTCTCATCTTCAGTTTGCCCCCCTCCAATTTGGACTCTCCACTGCTCCAAGATGTTTGCCAAATTCATAGTGGTGGCTGTGGCGCTATGGCACCAAGAGATTTGTGTGCACCCATATCTGGAGTACTGGCTCATGAGCCCATTCTCTTTAAAGGCATCTCAGGTAGCTCCCTGAGCAGTGTCCTTTCTATAAGTCTCGGCTGGGTGATCAATTGGGGAAAGAACCAGTTTTTGTATTCCCAGTCCCTAGAATTCCTGGGAGTATGTTTCAAGATTAGAATGTGCAGTCTTCCTGCCAGAGGAGAAAGTAAAAGGCTGTTGGATTGCCTAGCACTGTTCTGTTGGCAGCAGGCTCCCAGAGTCTGGGTTGATCTTCAGTTTCTTGGATTGATTGTAGTGATAATCGAGATGGTGCTGTGGACGTGCGCTCCATATGCAGCCATTCTAACAGTCCTTTACTGACTCGGTGATCCCAGAGTTCTCAGCAATTCGAGCTCAGGCTCTTGCTCCCAATGATAGTCAGCCTGCAGAGGTGGCAGCAGTAGTACCCCAACCCTTGAAGGAAGGGTACACTGCTGCATGACTACTCATGGATGCTTCTGATGATAGATGTCAGTCTCTTGGGCTGGGGAGCCTATTGCCAAGGTCAAATAGTCCAGGGGCACTGAAACTGCAGGGAGGCAGTGTGGTCTATCAGCTGCCTAGAGGCGAAGGCTGGGTAGCTTGAGTGTTCTTGGACAGCGCCACAGTGGCAGCTTATGTCAATCGGCAAAGCAACATGAGGAGTGCTGGGGTAGCACTGGAGATGGCTCTCCTGTTTGCCTCTGTACATTGCTGGGGTGCATACTGTGAAAATGGCTTTTCTCAGCCGGCACTCTCTCTGGTTCTATAAGAGTGGGAGTTGAGTCAGAAGGCGTTTTCAGTTGTTTATGCCTGCTGGGGTTGCCTCGAGATGCATCTGATGGTGACTTGCTCAGTGCCCAAGTGGGCCACTTCTTCAATTGCCGCACAGAGACAAGGTCTGATGTCAGCACCCTGACTCAACCTTGACAAAGTCAACACCTGCTGTAGGTGTTTCCTCTGCCCCCCCCTCCCACCAGCATGGGTGTTATATGGAGCACTACCCAGGAAAGATTATTCTGGTGGCGCTGGACTGGCCAAGGAGAGTGATCCAGATCTGATGCAGCTCCTGAAAGCACCACTTCTTTGTTTGCCTTGGTCTTGGGGCCTATTGTGACAGGGGCTGCTTGTCCTGGAAGATCCGGCTCCCTTCTCGTTTACGGCTTGGCTCCTGAAAGGAAATAGTGCATATGGACTAGCAGTGGTTTCTACTCTGCTGAAAGCCCAACAGAACTCTACCAACTCGGGCATAAGTGTGGGTCTGGTGCAGTGCATGGCAGCTTGGCTCCTGAGGCAGCCAAGGTGTTGCCTCTGTTGGCCTTTTCTGCAGAGTGGTCTGGGGAAGAGCCTTTCTTTTAGCTCCTTGAAAGTTCAGGTGGCAGCTTTGACATGTTTCAGAAGTCCATTGGCTGGTAAGTCTCAAGCCTTACACCCAGCTGTTTTTATGCTTTTCTTCAAGGGGTTTGGTGACTGCATCCTTCCCTCTGGTCTGTGGTTCCTTCTTGGGATCTGTGTCTCCCAACATCTGCTTGGGACCCTGATGTCTGAGCCATTGAAGCACACTATTCTGAAGGATTTGACGTTCAAGACGACCTTCCAGGTTGCAATTTGTTTCCCAAGAAGGATTCTGAGCTGCCGGCTCTGTCTTGCCAAGATCCTTACCCATCTTTTCTAAGGAGACTGTTTCCATTCGGCCTGTGTCTTCTTCCTTCCCAGAGGTGATTTAAGAACATAAGATATGCCATACTGGGTCAGACCAAGGTCCATCAAGCCCAGTATTCTGTTTCCAACAGTGGCCAATCTAGGTCATATGTACCTAGCAGTTTCCCCCAAGGGACACAGGTTCCACAATGCTTGTATTGGTTCAAGCATTGATATCCTGGGTCCCTTCTTAATAATGGTTTATGGACCTTTCCTCCAGGAACTTGTCCAAACCTTTTTTAAACCCAGCTACACTAACAGCCTTTACTACATCCTCCGGTAACAAATTCCAGAGTTTGATTACACGTATTTGCCTGCCCTCCTCAAAGGAGCAGTGTCAGGGGAATGGTAAGGATCTTTGCCTTGTGGATAGCCAGAGGGTGCTTCTCCCATTCTTGGAGGGTACGAATTCTTTTCATAAGTCAGGCCATCTTTTTGTACTGTTTGCTGGCCTACACAAGGTGCTATGACTAAGTCTCTGCATTGGGGCGCTAGATTAAGGAGGCCATTGTCTCTGGATCTTTTGCGGAACTGACTGCCTCCATAGAGTTTCTGTGCCCATTCTACCAGAGTACAAGCAGTGTGGTGTGCAGAGCTTGGTAGCCCCTGCAGCCATTTGTTGGGCAGCAGCATGGGCATTACTTTCTGCTTTTGCCAAGCATTTCTACTTGGAAGTCCACGTTCTGGTGGACATAGCCTTTGGTGCTAAGGTTTTGTGAGCTGCTGTGCCACCTTCCTGCCCAGTGGAGGCATAGCTTTGGTACATCCTACTTGTCTGGATTGGTCCAGCAGAATGATATGAAAGTGACATTTTATTTAACACTTAATGTCCTTCCCTTAAGTCCTGCTGGACCAGTCCAGGGCCCGCATCCTGGAACAGTTTGCTCTGTTCTTCTGCGGTAGTACTCTTGGGTCCACTATGAAACAAGTCTTCACGTATGGGTGATGTCACTGATAGAGTCCCTCATGGAATGCTCCCCAGCTTCCAAAGGAAGCTTTTGGGAGGTACACTGCACATGCATGCCTACTTTCCAGTTTTCTTTTTTCCATGGAGCCTCTAAGACATGTTCCTATAGTCCGGAAAAAAGGGGGTTTTTTTCTCTCTGGCCCTCATGGTTTGGATTTTTTGCTCTTATTTTTCCTGCCTATCAGCTGGGTTCCTTCCCCCCCCCCCCTTTTATTTGTAGGCTTTGTTTTTGTGTGTGTCCACAGCAGTTTTTCAGTTTGACTGTGCCGAAGTGGTGTTTTTCAGCATATCTAAGCCAGTTAAGGGCTTTAAGAAATGCACAAGCGTGACAAAACCATTTCTGTCACAGACCATCATAATTGGTGCTTGGAATACCTTGGGCCTGACCATGAGCCAGCGTCTTGTAAGCTGTGCTTGCAGATGATGCACTAAGGGGTGAAAGGTTGAGAAAAGCAGAAAAAGTTCCTCTTCAGCTCATCTGAACTTTTGATAAGAGGTCTATAAAATAATGAATGGAGTTGAATGGGTGAATGTAATTGTTTATGCCTTTGCAAACTAGGGGATATGCAATGTAACCCATTTAAGACTAATAAGAGATTTTTTTATTCAATGTGTAATCAAACTCTGAAATTTGTTACTGGAGGATGTAGTAAAAGCTGTTAGTGGATCTGGATTTTAAAAAAAGGTTAGGACAAGTTTCTGGAGGGAAGGTCCATAAACCATTATTAAAGAGGACTTAGTAAATCCACTGCTTACCCTGGGACAAGCATTGTGGAATCTATGTACCTTTATGGGAACCTGCCAGGTACTTGTGACCTTGATTTGACTCAGTAGGCATTTCTTATGAGGATCTTGGCAGTCATACAGCTGAGCTTGGTGCAATTCTCTATCCATGAAGCATGGGCCCTTTAGTAAGGACAGAAGTAGAGTCTGCATCAGAATTACATAGTTTAAGTTTTCCAGATTCCATAGTTGGCCTCAGTCCCTGTGTATGGAGAAGCTGAGGGGTATCTCTTGGGTCACCAAATGTGGTGATGACTGGGTTGTGGTTATTTCTTCTATACTTTTGTTTTTGCTTTCTCCTTGTGCTGTTGAGAGGCACTGAGGCATAATGGTGCAAAGCTGAAGCTATGTTCAAGGGGAATATTTATTTATTTAGACAGTTTTGTATACTGCCTTATCCTTCAATCAAAGCGGTCACAACACAATTGGGGGATACATTTAACACGTGGGGATATGAGACACATACACTAATACTTACAGGGAACATGGGCTATGGAGGGTTAAGTGGCTTGCCCAAGACCACAAGGAGCATCTGTGGGACTAGAAACCCCAGTCCTTCCGGCCCAAGGTTGCTGTCCTCTAGTGGGATTTGAACCCCCGACCTTCCGGCCTGAAGTACCTTGCCCCAACCACTAGGCTACTCCTCCCTTACATGCCTTTCTCTCACAAGGCAGCATCCATGACAATGTTTACAGGCTTGCATTTGAGTGGATGGAGGTGAGTCAGAATCCATGACTGTCTGAAACAGCCCAAGACACTTACTTACAGGTTTATCCAGTTTGCTACTGCTGTTGAGCTGAATTTCTTAGAACTTTGTGCTTCTGTCTGTTGTTTGGGCTTCAGCTTCTCTATACCTATGTCAATGCCGTCATTTCCTGGTCCAGCAAAATTGGTACTATGGGAAGTTTGTTTTGTCTGGATTTTATGGTTTCTAAAATGCAATTTGCTTCTTGCAAGAGACCAGTTCCTATGAAGCTGAAAGAGAACCCAATCTGGGGAGCAGAAAGCTGTTAGTCCTCTTGCACCTGTGCTTGAACCAACTACTTGTGTCGACATTCTGGTCTGTGATTAGAGGTGAAAATAAAAGCTTTCTGCATCTTGTGCTGAAGGGATTTTGCTCTATTTCCAGCACTTGTAGATGTCTTCTGCTACCTGCTCAAACAAGTTCGCTTTTTTGCACTAGCTGGTTTGTGTATGATTTTCTTTCAAAGTAGTTTGAGAGAAGCGGTTTCTTGTCTTCTGGTTCCCCTGGAACTGGATAGTGTGCCTCAACCTTATGTAATGGTGTCACTATTTTTCCCCTGAGGCATATTATTGTAAATGGCATGAGTTGTTTGGATGGGATTCAATGGCATGGAATCATTGACAAATAATATAGCTATTGGTAACTGGGATAGTTCTGCGGCAGAGGTAGAGCTGAACTCTGATATCAAATTCATTGATCAAGCTATTGGAGAAGTGGATGGAGTTGGGGGGGGGGAAGAGCCCGTCAGCCCTCTGGTCCCACACAGGGTAGTGCGACCATGATAGCCAAATTCAGTCACCAAGGAGGCTCTGGGAGGTTTACCCTTTGTGGAGATGCATCTGTTGGCAGCCCATGAAGCCAGAAGAGAAAACATCCAAGCTATCTCAGCCGAAATCTTCTGGACACAGGAGAGTGCTTCCTTGCTGAGCCAGTGTTTCAACAGTTTGAACACTACGGGGGCTGTCAGTAATAGATCTCAGGGCAGCAGCAGTCAATACTAAAATGCCCAGGTTCTTAAACTGCAGACAGGAGAGAATGTCTGAAGGTCTGGATGCATTGATTCAGAAATGGCCTCAGGAAGGCATCTGGTACATATTTCCTCCAGCCCCTCGTAGAGGATGGGATCCAGAGAATGGAGGCCTCTTGGATCTGGTTATGGCTCTGGATTGGCTACAAAGGCCATGATATGCAGATCTGGTGGTGGAAGACCCATTCCCAGCTGTGGACTGTCTTCTATCTCAGGGTTCAAGTCATATGTCTGAAGCAAGGCATTGGCTTGGCTCTTGAGAGGTCTAGGCTAAAGGCTATTCAGTTCATAGCGTCTTTGGGCCAAGTGTGTAAACCAGTGCGGCCCCATTTTAGCAGAGGAAAAGTCATCTGACCCTGGATACTAATCAAACAACATAATTTCTCATACAATATAAACATATGGAAAACTGTTTTTTAAAGTAATTATTTAATGTACTCAACCTGCCTGACACAAATGGGCTTTGAAGTTATGACACAGCTTCTTAAATATTTGCAGTGTGAGCAAGGCTGTGTTAGACATGCAGGGGACTCAGCTGGAAACTGATGAAGGTGCCTCAAAGCCCACCTGCAGGCTACGCCGCCTCCAGCAGACTTGGGGCCTCCTTTGGCATAGGGGCTCAGGGCAATTGCTCTGTTTTCCACCCCCTAATGCGGGGGCTGAGCAGTGTGTGTGTACAGATGTGAGGGATAAGTGACTAGAGCCAGTGTGTGTATGTCTGAAGCTAAAGAAAGTACAGCTTGTGGGCTTTGAGGTTCTCTCCCCAAGTTGGTCTCCAGCCATATCTATCACCACTCCTGGCAGCTGTACATTCCAAAAGCTCATATATTCCAATTAATAAATAGAAAATAAAATTATTTTTCTACCTTGTTTTCTGGCCATTTTATTTTTCTAGTTTGGCTCTGGTTTCTGCTTTTCGGCTCTTTTTTTTTCCAGGATCACCTGTTTGCTTGCCATTTCTTCTTTCTCTTGTCTTCATCTACATTAATCTGTAACACTAATCTTTCTTTTCAGTTTTCTTCCTTCTCCTTTTATCATTTAGTTGTCATTCTCCTGCTTTTTACTGCATTTACCCACAGCTTTCCCTCATCCTGCCCTCCTATTCCTGTCTTGTATTGCCCCGTTTTTTACTTATTGTAACTTTCTCCCCTGTATCCAGCTTCTTCCCTCGCTCCTCTCTCACCTTCCCCATCCAGGATCTCTATCTCTCTCAAGTTCATCAGCTCCCTTCTACTACTAATTATTTGTATAGTGCTACCCCCCAACACATGACCAGCCTCTCTTCTGTCTCCCTAGTTCCCACCCCTCCCCACCAGTATCTTTTCTGTCTGTCTCACTAGCCCTACCCTTAATGTTCAGTTTCACCAGTTGCCTCCTCCATGTCCAGCATCTCCTATCTGTCTCCCTCCTTCCATTCCATCATCTCCTGTTTCCATAGTCCCCCTCCCCAGATCTTTATCTCCTGTATTTCCCTAGTTCTCCCCTCCCATGTCCATTATTTCATCTGTTTCCTGAGTTCCTACACAAAGCTCTTCAGGGGCGGCTCAAGACAATCTGCTGCCTGAGGCAAGGGATGAGAAGGTGCTCACCCCCCGGAGCCAGGGGGGGGAGGAGGGGGCGGAAGCTTTCTGAAAACTGCAGTCAGGGACTAAACCACATTAAAAAGTCAATTAGATAATGTGGGGGAAATAAAAAGATGTTTACGCACCACAGAACTAAAAGAGAGAGTGAGAACCACTGCACAGTTTATAACACAAAATTATAACTCATTTTTATTTTGTTATAAACTGTTTTATGGTGGTTGCTTTTTCTTTTTGATCATATATTTTGCATTCACAGAACTCCCCCCCCCCCCCCCCAACAATGGGTACAGAACAGAACCAGCAAATCCACCCACAAAACTCAATATCTAATTTAAAAGAAAAAACCTGATTCTGGCCATCATTCTCCTGTATGTAATAGGAGTGGAGGAATAGCCTAATAGTTGGGGGTCTGGCTTAGGAACCAAAGGCCCGATTTTTGAAAGGCATCTACACAGTTTACAGCCCAGTAAACCATGTAGATGCCTTTGTTGGGGATACTCAACGGCACTTACATTATTACTGCTATTGATGTCCCCGCCTACGTGCCCTACATGCCCCAATGCTATTCGGTTAGCATCAGGGCATGTTTAAGGCGTTCCGGGGAGGAGAATGGCGCTAATCGAGTAGCAGCGATATTGGATGCTGTCTAGTTAGCGCATGTGCTTTAAAGATAAGCGAGGAAAACCCTCACCTATCTTTAAAGCGCAGATCGCTAACAGGGTAGCATCGGCAGCTTCTGGCTTTTGTGTCAGTGCCGTCACCATAGAATTGAATATCCAGTTTAGGGGTAGGTGGGGTGGACTATGTGCCAACGAGGTTCACAGCTCTTCCAAAATCAGCACAGTTGAATATCGAGCCCCAAGAGACCAGGGTTCAATTCCCACTAGCACTCCTTGTGGCATTGGGCAAGTTACTCAACCCTCCATTGCCACAAAAGAATCCATTCTATCAATGTCCCTGTTTAATGTACAATGTCAGTACATCAGGCTCCATCTCTAGCACTATTTAGATCCAAGCTAAAAACCCACCTTGTCAAGGCTGCTTTTGGATCCTAATCTTATTCTCTTGTTCATCATCTATGTGTAGCTTTATCATTCCCCACCAGCAAATGATCCCCTTTAAAGACGAGTACAAAAAACAGAGCACCAAACTGCAGCAGGAATGCATACAGTTGCAGCGGGAACTGGAGGCAGAGGGTTCGCATGAGCAGGAAGAGCTCTTGGAACAGCTGGCAGGAGGAAAACACGGAACTGGCTTGGGCCCTGCGGGAGCACGACAAACTCCTTGCACAGCTGAAAGAAGACAGTGAGGCCCAGGCACTCATCCTAAAAGAACATAACATAAGATATGCCATACTGAGTCAAACCAAGGTCCATCAAGCCCAGTATCCTGTTTTCCAACAGTGGCCAATCTAGGTCACAAGTACCTAGCAGTATCCCCAAAAGACAGTTTCCACAATGCTTGTATTGGGTCAAGTAGTGATATCCTGGGTCCCTTTTAATAATGGTTTATGGACCTTTCCTCCAGGAACTTGTCCAAACCTTTTTTTAAACCCAGCTACACTGACAGCTTTTAGTACATCCTCCGGTAACAAATTCCAGAGTTTGATTATATGTTGAGTGAAAAAATATTTTCTCTTATTAGTCTTAAATAGGTTACCCTGTAGCTTCATTCCATGTCCCCTAGTCTTTCTATATTCTAATAACGTAAACAATTGATCTATGTTTTCCCAGTCCACTCCATTCATTAGTTTATAGACCTCTATCATATCTCCCCTCAGCCATCTCTTTTCCAGGTTGAAGAGCCCTAGCCTTTTTAGCCTCTCTTCATAGTAGTATCCTTCCATCCCCTTTATCATTTTGGTGGCTCTTCTCTATACCTTTTCTAATAATGCTATATCCTTTTTAAGATACGGCGACCAGAATTGCACACAATATTCAAGGTGCGGTCTCACCATGGAACGATATAGAGGCATTATAATATCCTTTGTTTTATTTTCCATTGCTTTCCTTATGATACCTAGCATTCTATTTGCTTTCTTGGCTACCGCTGCACACTGGGTGTAGGGTTTTAACATGTTATCCACAATGATGCCTAAATCTTTTTCCTGGGTGGTGGTTCCTAATGTGGATCCTTGCATCGTGTAACCATAGTTTGGGTTGTTCTTTCCTAGGTGCATAACTTTGCACTTGTCCACATTAAATTTCCCCTTTCTTCATTCCTTTTATCTGACAATTCTGCCTAATCTTCTGCACCAATGGCTCCACTGTGAACACAAACAGAAGCAGCGACATACCATTCTGCTTCTTGATTGTGCTCTAAGGGGTCCTCATAGTTTTCTCCAGAAGATTTCTGTTTCAGATTTGGTTGGTAATGTTTTTGCCATATTAATACTCCTTCCCAAGTCCCTGTAGAACTGTTTTGTGTTCTAAGTAGTTTATTTTGGATCTCTTTCTTCTGTTTTCTTTATATATCTTTGCAGTTTTTGCGCTTCTACTACTACTTTCAATTTATTGTTAGAACATTTAAATTTCAGATCTTCTTTTGTTAACAGAGCATGTTTCAGCTTGATGTCTTGGATCTATCTCTGATGATCTTAATCCTTTATATACCCATCTAGCAGGGCTACTTCGACGTGCGATAATTTTATTCTTCTTTCGATGCGCTTTTTCCAAGGAGGAACTATTTCTTTTTCTTCTGGCTCTGCATTTTAGTTGGTAGTATTCTTAATAAATCTAGTATTGTGCAGCTAAAATTATTTCGTCGGAGTCATTTCAGAAATTAAAGATGTGAATGCTCCACTAGTTTCACACTGGCTGCAGTACAGTATACTCATATCTAAAAAACTATAGTTAACAGCTTGTCAAACAAAACCACCCTCATGGAGGTGACCAATTACAATCACTGAGGTGTAAACAAAAATGGATTTTTTTCATTAAACACTTCAGAGCCTTTTAGATAAAAAAAAAAAATAAGCCAGTCAATTTATGTTTTCAAAGTCTGTTCTTTTAAATATTTTACAGTGCAGTTGCATCTTGAGTGTCGCCAGAATAGATTATGATGACATTAATCCCATCAGCCTTTGGGAGGGGGGGAGGGGGGGGGGGAGAAGATGCAGACCAGGGCTGCCATTTTTGAAAGCAAACAAGATGAAATTAGACTTACCTGCTAATTGTTGTTCCTTAAGGAACTCTAGTCCAGTCCCGTTACCATAGAGTTTAGAATCTCCTCCAGCAGCTTTGGAGACTGAAAAACATCATCGCTTTGCTGGCGGTGGTATAAATAGGCAAGGACTGCCCCCTTCCTTCAGCACCTACTGACAAAGCAAACTCAGCAGAGCAACAAATAAGTAGATAACAGAGTAATGAAATAGTATCTATTTACATTGAGTGATTTTCCTATCTAGAATTAATTTTTTTTTTTTTAAGAAAAAACTGCTTACGGATGCAAGCAATTACAATCGAAACACTGCTGTGGAAGGGCTCCCACTGTGGCTCCACTCTACACCCCCCGAGAGCCTTCTCCCACTGATGCAACATGCTAAGCCGTAGCCGGCCCAGCATTACCAGAAAACGTCAGGCTGAACAACCCCCTATACCCCAGGGTGGGATCCGGGACTGGACTAGAGTTCCTTAAGGAACAACAATTAGCAGGTAAGTCTAATTTCATCTTCCTTTTTGTCCCTCTAGTCCAGTCCCGGTACCATAGAGGATGTGACAGAGCAGTAAATATCAATGGGAGGGACCTGCAAGCCCAGCCTGAAGTACCGCTGAGCCAAAACGACCATCCGCCGCTGCTTGCACATCTAGCCTATAGTGCTTTGCAAACAAATGCGGCGACGACGACCAAGTCGCCGCCCTACAAATATCCTCTACCGGAACCAAACTGAACTCCGCCCTTGTGCTCTAGTCGAATGAGCCCGCAGACCTTCTGGCACCACCTTACCCTTCAAAAGGTACGCCGACGCAATCACTTCCTTCAACCACCGAGAAATCGACGATTTCCCCGCCGCCTCGCCTTTCCGCGGGCCGCCGAACGCTACAAACAACCTGTCCGACCTCCTGAAGGGCGCCGTCCTGCGGAGATACTTTTTAAGTACGCGACGGACATCCAGAAGATGTAACCTGCCCCCCGACTCATCCTTCTGCCGCCCGGAGAATACGGGCAGCAACACTACCTGGTTAACATGAAAAACCGACACTACCTTTGGCAAGAACGCTGGAACCGTACGCAATACAACCTTATGACTGAAAAAGGACAGATACGGCTACTTACAGGATAACGCCTGCAACTCCTTACAGGATAACGCTTGATGATAAATAGCGCGGTATATAAGAAATATTAAATAAATAAATAAAATAAATAAACTCAGAGATCCTCCTCGCGGAGCAAATTGCGACCAGAAAAACTGTCTTCAATGTCAGATCTTTCAGCGAAGCCTTGGCCAACGGTTCGAACGGCGGCCTGATCAAGGCCTCCAACACCAAATTCAGATCCCACGCCGGCACTGAAGCGCGCCGCGGAGGACGCATGAGCAACACGGCCTGCAAAAAATGCCTAACGTCGCCGTGAGCTCCCAGCAGCTGACCGTGAATCTTACCCCGGTAACAAGTGATGGCCGCCAACTGCACCCGCAAGGAACTAGCTGCCAGACCCTTGTCCACCCCATCCTGGAGAAAAGAAAGGATCTGTGACACTGAGGCCCCTAGAGGACGAAAACTACGCTCCACACACCAGGCCTCAAAAATGCGCCACACCCGGATGTACGCCAACGAAGTGGAGCGTCTTCGCGCCTTCAGCAACGTAGAAATGACCGCTGCGGAATAACCCTTGGCCATCATCCTAGCCCTTTCAAGAGCCATGTCGTAAGCGAGAATCGATTCACCTGGGGCATACGCAGAGGTCCCTGACCTAAGAGATCCTCCCGCTGCGGCAACCTCCACGGCCTGTCCACCAACAGTACTTACCAAATCCGTGTACCAAGGCCATCTGGGCCAGTCGGGCGCCACCAGAATCACCAGGCCCCGATGCCTTTCTACGCGCTGCACTACTCTGCCTATGAGAGCCCAAGGCGGAAACACATAGAGAAGCCCGTCTTCCGGACACTCCTGTGCCAATGCATCGAGACCCTCCGACATCCGTTCTCGCCGCCTGCTGAAGAACCGCGCTACCTTCGCTGACTCGAAGCTCGCCAACAAATCCATTAGCGGAATCCCCCAGCGCTGCACTAAAAGGGAAAAGACGTCCAGGTGAAGTGCCCACTCCCCCGGGTCCACTCTGCGGCGACTGAGAAAGTCCGCCTCGACATTGTCTACGCCGGCTACATGCTGCGCCAACAGACCCTGCTCGGCCCAACACAAAAGCTGACTCGCCTCCGCTTCCAGCGACACACTGCCGGTGCCCCCCTGCCGATTGACATATGCCACCGTCGTCGTGTTGTCAGACAGAATGCGTACCGCCCTCTGACGCAAGTCCTCCTCAAACGCCAGCAGGGCCAAAAATATTGCTCTTATCTCCAACCTGTTGATGGACCAGTACTTTTCCTCTTGCGACCACTACCCCTGGGCAAATCTGCCCCCCACCCCAGGAGACTTGCATCCGTCGTTAATAGTCTCCAGAATGGAGGCTCTAGAGGCACGCCCGTGTCTAAACTTTCCTCTCGCAACCACCTGAGGACACACCAGTCGCCGAGATAATGCATCCCTCTGATGAGACCAACGCCAGAGAAGCGCGCTCTGCAATGGTCGCATATGAGTCCTGGCCCACGGCACCACATCGATCGTGGCCGCCATCGTTCCGAGCAATTGCAGATACTGCCATGCCGTTGGTGCCGGCCTGGACAGAAAGCGTCTCACGAGCTCCCGCAAGCCCTGCGCTCAATGAGCTGGGAGAAACACCGCCGCCTTCTGAGTGTCGAACCGGGCCCCTAAATACTCCAGGGCTTGCGAGGGAACCAATCTGCTTTTTGCAAAGTTTACCACCCAGCCGAGGCTCTCCAACATCTGTACCACCCTGGCGGTGGCCGCGGAACTCTCCTCCCTGGACTTTGCCCGAATCAGCCAATCGTCCAGGTACGGATGCACTAGCACTCCTTCCTTTCGCAGCGCCGCAGCTACCACCACCATGATCTTGGTGAACGTTCGAGGCGCTGTGGCGAGCCCAAAGGGCAACGCTCGAAACTGAAAATGCCCCATGGGCACTGCAAACCGAAGAAACTTTTGATGTTTCTGCCGAATCGGGATATGGAGATAAGCTTCGGTGAGATCTAACGACATTAGAAATTCCCCTCCTCGGACCGTCGCAATAACGGAACGCAGCGTCTCCATGCGGAAATGGGAGACTCGGAGACACCGATTCACCCTCTTCAAATCCAGAATCGGCCAAAATGTGCCTTCTTTCTTTGGGACCACAAAATAGATGGAGTATCGACCGCACCTGTATTGATCCGACGGCACGGGCACCACTGCCCGGAGCTGCAGCAGCCGCTGCAGGGTTTCTGCTACCGCTCGGACCTTGAACGGAGCTCTGCAAGGAGACTGGACAAAGGAATCGAGAACGGGACGCCTGAGTTCTAGGGCATAACCCTCTCGAATAACCTCCAGGACCCACTGGTCTGACGTAATTTGGACCCAGGCAGAGTAAAAATCCCGCAAACATCCCCCCACGGGCACCACCCCCACCTGAGTCCGCCTCATCTCATTGTGACTTCTTAAGGGCTGAGGACTGGAAAGGAGCAAAACCTCTGCCTGCTCCGCAGAAACCTCTAAAGCCTTGGCCTCTTGCTGGAAACCGCCCCCGCTGTTGCTGTCCAAAGCGAGAGGCTCGAAACCTACGAAACTCCCTCGGGGCCCCCCTGGACCCCGTAGCACTCCGGCCTTGTTTGGGCTTATCCTCCGGAGGTTGACCCCCCTTAGACTCTCCGAGATCCTTGACCAACTTTTCCAAGTCCTCTCCAAACAACAGCTTACCCCTAAACGGCAGCTTGCTGAGGCGGGCCTTAGACGAACGGTCTGCCGACCAGTTATGTAACCAAAGATAGCGTCGAGCTGCTACCACCGAAGCCATACTCTTCGCCAATCCCCATATGAGATCATAATGAATGTCCGCCAAATACGCAGTCCCGGACTCCAGCCACGCCACGTCCTAGAACTGCCCTTCCGAGCGATCCCCCTGCAGCCTCTGGGACCACCGCAAACAGCCTCTCGCCACCCATGCTCCCGCTATGGAGGCCTGCATCGAGAGGGCGCAAACATCGAATACCTGTTTCAGAAGGGTATCTAATTTCCTGTCTTGTACATCCTTTAACGCTGCGGCACCTTCCACCGGAATGGTCGTCTTCTTAGTCACCGCCGATACCGCCGCATCTACCTTTGGGGAGCGAAACAGTTCCCTATCCTGGTCGGACAGCGGATAAAGGCGAGCTAAGGCCCTGGAACCTCTCAGAGCCGACTCCGGCAAATCCCACTCTTCCTGAATCATACTCCGAAAGACTCTATGCACCAGAAAAACCCGCTGGGACGTCTGAACCGCCTGCAACAGAGGATCCTCCAAGGCTTCCTCCGCCGACCCTCCCCTGAGGGCATATTCAGCGTCTTGAGAGTCTCGGTTATTAAGGCAGGCAGCTCCTCACGCCGGAACACCCTGACCACTCTGCTCTGTAACTCCGAGTCAGGCAACTCTCCTTCCTCTAATTCCTCTTCCGAGAACTCTTCCAGGTCCGCGTCCACCGCTCACAGGACCTCCCCGAGCTGGGACGACGGACTCTCATCTCCAGCCCCCTTGGTTCTCTTGGCCGGGGGGGCCTCTTCCGCCGCACGGTCCACAGACCCCGGCCGCTTCTGCCCTGGCGACCCCTGAGCTGACATTGCCAGCTGCAGCAGCGCAAAAGCCTGCTGCATGAGGGAAAAGAAAGTCGGTGGAATCACAGCCCCAGGGACAGAGAAGAACCTTCGCCAGTGGATGACCCCGCCCAAGTCCAAGGCCAGAGACAGGCCCTCTCCCCCCTTCGGAGGGACTGCCTCCTGACCCTCCAGGGTCCCCTCCGGGGCCTTTTCCAAAGATTCTGCCTCCAGAGCGCAGGTCGAACACACACCGGAGTCCAGCAGCATACCTTGCCTCGTGCCACAAACCAAACACCGAGGCTTGCCAGGCATACTACTGCTAATACAGCTCTATGCCCTCTTATCACTATGTTTTTTTTTGTTTTTTTTTACTCTAAACCAACTGTAAAAGACACTCTAAGGGCTAGCCAGCAAATTCTGACTAGTCTCCCCCAAAAACGAAGCTTTAAAACCTAGTAAACCGCTGAAGCCAAACACAGAAAAACTAAAACCGGGACTCCTAAAATGGCCACTGCAGTGTTTTCCCGCGCTGTCACACACGCGGCGAAAAACCTAAAAAGAGAGTCGCACACTCAGGACTGCTACCCTAGGCCCCCGCTGTTAAGGCCGCTCCCCTCCCCTCCCCAAACATGAGCGAAATGGGCCGCAAAGCCACCTACCTCACTCACCGTTGGCAGGCGATCAGAGGAGGCACTCTCGCAACGGAGCTAAGCCGGACCGCGGCTTCAGCTCCGGCGGTGTCCGACACGTTGTTGCCAAGCCGGATCTCCTGTAACGCTGTTGGAACGTGCTGGCCGAGCCTACCACCTGCTCCTCACCCCTATATGCAGGTTCGGGAGCAGGGAGGCTAAAAAATCTAATCTTTCCCCCTGATGCTCGTTAAGACAATGGGGCAAGCACCTTGTAAGAGGTAGGAGAGGGGGGGAGGGGAGGGAGCGAGGATGGAGCCAGAGGAAAGGAGTCTCACACCCCTGAGCAGCAGTTCTCCACCTACAAAAAATAAAGACAAATCTTAACCTTTAAATGAAATCAATTTAAAAATCCAAAAATAAGGTAAAAGAGATATAGAAAGTTAACTCTGCTTATTTGTGCCTAACTGAGCCCAGTCCCAGGCTCAGAATGTCCCCTAGCTGCTTGGAGACTGAAAGTACTGAAGGAAGGGGGCAGTCCTTGCCTATTTATACCACCGCCAGCAAAGCGATGATGTCTTTCAGTCTCCAAAGCTGCTGGAGGAGATTCTAAACTCTATGGTACCGGGACTGGACTAGAGGGACGAAAAGGAATATGCATGCAGATCATTGCTCCGATAAGGACCTTTGTCAGGCACTCGTTTATTTTTATCTTTTCTGTATCTAGTCCCTGATGTAGACTTTGCATGCCAAAACACCAGAGGTGTTGGGCTACAGCTGTAGAAGGGTTAAATGAGGCTTTAGACCCAGAAGGATTGTGTTATAGGGAAATCTGGAAGATCGGAATGGCACAGTGCCGCCTGCAATTGTTAAGAACCTCACTGGACATATATAGGTGCTTCCATAAGTGCACCGTTTCTATTTCTATTTGTCAGTTTGGATAGCTGAAATATTTTTTAGAAGACACTAAAAATTATTGAAGTGAAGTCTGGTTTTGATTTATTCACAGATTCACATGTGTGCACAGGATTATTTTGCATTGATCTTTTGGGTTAAATGATGAATTTATTTTAAAAGGCTGGTCTAGACATGTGTTAGTGGTAATCCGATGATTGTCTAATGGCCATTGCCTATATGAAATGAGTTGATATCCCTTCACAAATTAGATGAGTCCAATAGTACAAGCTAACATATTTAAAAATTCAATTGCTGATAAAGAGCAATAGCTTGATGACATGTTCTGTTCTTCATATAAGAAGAAATTAGGTCTTACCTGCTAATTGTCTTTCCTTGAGTATTCTCCGGGCTAGTCCAGGAACAGTAGGGTAGTCAACCTCCTTTAGCAGCTGAGGACTGAACTCTTCAAAGACTTGCTGATAGACTACCCAGCTCCCCCTGGGGCTAGAGAGCCAGTCAACCCATGTCAAAGCAGCTTCCGAACTAAATTATTAACCAGAAACGTAAACTAACAACCAGGAACTGCACCAACCGCTATGTGCAAGTAAGGGATTACCCTCTTCTTATCCAGCTATTTAAGTATCCCTGTATGTAGATATCCATATTTTCTGGTCTTCTTTAGGTTGTCTACATAAACGACCCCCAATGAAGTGCTAACCCTCTTCCCCCTGAGCCCCTGAAGGGAGCCCCTTAGCCAGTTGCTCTCCGGAAGAGTCTGCACTCACTCGATCCACTCTATCTTACGAACGCTAACGCTGAGCACTAAAAGAGATGCATAAAGTAACCAGACGGCTGCCAAATCTTGGGTGGATCCTGGACTGGCCTGGAGAATACTCAAGGAAAGACAATTAGCAGGTAAGACCTAATTTCTTCTTCCTTGTCGTCTCTCCGGGCCAGTCCAGGAACAGTAGGGCAGTACCAAAGCAGTAGCTACCCTCGGGAGGGCCCTAGCAGCCCCGCCAACACGGCAACTTTAGCATCTCCTGCTGCCTGAACATCCAAGCGATAATGTCTCGTGAACGTATGCAAGGACGACCAAGTGGCCGCCCGACAAATATCTACAGGCGGAATCAAGGCCAACTCCGCCCAGGAAGCCGCCTGCCCCCGCGTAGAATGGGCTCGAAGACCTTCCGGCGGGAGCTTACCACATGCCACATATGACGCCGCTATCGCCTGCTTCACCCATCGGGCAATGGAGGCTTTAGAAGCCGCCTCCCCCTTACGCGGACCACCAAACAGAACAAATAGCCTATCCGCTTTCCGAAAGGACTTTGTCTTTCGCAGGTATCTGCGCAGCACTCTGCCCAGATCTAAACTCCGCAGAGAATCGCTAGCCCCTGCCGAGCCTTCCAACTGAAAAGTAGGCAGCGAAATGGCTTGGTTCACATGAAAAGGCGACACAACCTTAGGCAGAAAAGCGGGCACTGTGCGCAAGACCACCTTCTCTTCAGAAAACCGAATATAGGGCTCCCGATAGGAGAGCGCCTGAAGATCTGCAATTCTCCTAGCTGAACACAACGCCACTAAGAAAGCGGTCTTCCAAGAGAGTTCCTTCAGAGAGACCGACGCCCCAGGCTCAAATGGACTCCGAGTTAAGGCCTCCAGAACTAAATTTAAATCCCAGGACGGTACTACCGGCCGCACCGGAGGTCGGATATTCTTAACCGCCCGCAGAAAACACAAGACATCGGGATGCAGGGGCAAACGACAACCCCTTATCTTGCCTCGATAACAAGCTAGTGCTGCCAAGCGAACCCGTAGCGTGCTAGCCGCCAGCCCCTTGTCCAAGCCGCACTGTAGAAACGCCAACACGTCCGATACAGCCGCTGACAAAGGCAGAACCTTGCGACTCGCACACCAATGTTCAAAGACCCGCCAAACTCGGGTGTACGCCAACGAAGTGGACCTCCTCTTTGCCTGCAACATAGTAGAGACTACCGCCTCCGAATAACCTATCCGCTTCAGCCGTTGCCTTTCAAGAGCCAAGCCGTAAGCAAGAAGCGGTCCACCTGCGGCATAAGAACGGGACCCTGATGCAGGAGATTGCACCGATTCGGCAGCCTCCAAGGCCTGTCCACCATGAGCCGGATCAGATCGGCATACCAAGGCCGCCTTGGCCAATCCGGCGCTATGAGAATCACCGTCCCATGGTGAGCTGCTATCCTGCGTAGAACCCGACCGACCATGGGCCACGGAGGAAACACATAGAGAAGGCCCTGGGCTGGCCACGGCTGTACCAGACCGTCCAAACCCTCCGACATGTGTTCTCTGCATCTGCTGAAAAAGCGAGATGCTTTGGCATTGCGGTAAGTAGCCATAAGATCCATCACCGGCTGACCCCAGCGCTGCACAATCTCGTGAAACACGGCGAGGTTTAATTCCCACTCGCCTGGATCCACCACATGTCGACTGAGAAAATCCGCCTGTACATTGTCCTTTCCTGCTACATGCGCCGCTGATAAGGCAACGAGATGGAGTTCCGCCCACGACAGCAACTGTTGGCTCTCCGCTAACAGAACGGCACTGCCCGTGCCCCCCCTGCCGATTGATATAAGACACCGTCACCGCCTTGTTCTCCAGCAGCGGCTGGAACTCTTGCAACGCCAGCCGCACTGCCCTCATCTCGAGCTGATTGATGGAGCACACGGTCAGTTCTACGGGCCAGCGGCCCTGCGCAATGTGAGCCATACAATGAGCCCCCCAGCCGGAGAGACTGGCATCCGTGGTGAGCAACACCCACTCCCGCGTTTCCAGCGGCATTCCTGCTCAAAGATGCATGGGATTCAGCCACCACTGAAGACTATCACGGACCTCCGTCGGGCAAACCAACCTTCGGTTCAATGGATGTTCCTGATGAGACCAACGAGATAGAAGGGAGCTCTGAAGCGGTCGCATGTGAGCTCTGGCCCACGGCACCAAATCTAAGGCCGCTGCCATGGACCCCAGAAGCTGTAAGTACCTCCAGGCCGTCGGAGCCTTGAAGCGCAAGAAGGCGGACACTTGACTCAAGATCTTCTGCACCCTGGACTCTGGGAGAAAAATTGCTCCTATCGCAGTGTCGAATAGGGCCCCCAAGTAGAGCAAGCGCTGCACTGGTTCCAATTGACTCTTGGCGCGATTTACTATCCAACCTAGACTCTCCAGAAAGTCGACCACCCGCGAGGTGGCCGCTTTCGACTCTGCCACCGAGCGAGCCCAAATTAGCCAATCGTCCAAATAGGGATGCACCAAAATGCCTTTGTGCCGCCACCACCACCATCACCTTGGTGAAGGTGCGCGGCGCCGTCACTAGACCGAATGGCAACGCTCGGAACTGGAAGTGCCCCATTGGCACCGCAAAACGCAAGAACCGCTGATGCTCTGGCCGGATGGGGATGTGTAAATATGCTTCCGTTAAATCTATAGACGTCAGCACCTCGCCTGGCCTGACGGACCGTATCACCGACTGCAGGGTCTCCATCCAAAAATGAGACACTCGCAAACAGCGATTCACGTGCTTGAGATCTAAAATTGGCCGAAAAGACCCCTCCTTTTTGGGCACCACGAAATAAATCGAGTATCGACCTAATCCGCACTGCTCTGCTGGCACCGGCACCGGCACGAACGCCTGAAGACGAAGCAAGCGTTGGAGCGTGTCGTTTATCGCTTTTGCCTTTACTGATGAACCCCCTGGAGATACCACGAAGGCCCCCGGCAGAGGCTGTGCGAACTCCAAGGCGTAACCTTTTTGGATGATGATCTCCAGCACCCACCAGTCCGTCGTTATAGTGGTCCAAACGGAGTGGAACTGTTGCAAACATCCTCCCAGGGGAACCTCCGTCTGGACCACCCTTGCTTCATTGGGGCTTTTTAGAGGAGCTCGGCTGAGGACTCCCATATCCTCTACTGAACCCTCGTGCTCCCCGAAAGGACTGCTCCGCGCCACAAACCGGCCTCTTTGATAAGGAGTAAATCGACTTCCTCTAAACCTCCGAACGTCTCGGCCCTGACCCTTCTGCGAGGATCCCGGCTTTGGACCTTTGGGACGGTCCTCTGGCAGCCGGCCGCCCTTAGAGTCTCCCAAGTCCTTCACAATCTTTTCCAACGCCTCCCCAAAGAGCAGCTTGCCCTTATAAGGCAGCTTGCTAAGTCGAGCCTTATAAGATGCGTCTGCCGCCCAACTTCGCAGCCAGAGGAACCTGCGAGCAGCTATCAACGAAGCCATGGATTTAGCCGACATCCAGACTAAGTCATAAAAGGCGTCTGCAAGGTACGCCGACTCCAACTTAGCTCCCTCCGGAGCCGCTTGAATCTCTGACTCCGGAGCGACCTCCGTCTGGAGCCACCTAATAGAAGCCCGGGACACATAGGCCCCACAGATGGAAGCCTGTAGTGCCAGAGCACTAGTGTCAAAAGCTTGTTTGATGAGCACCTCGAGTTTTCTATCCTGCAGATCCTTAAGAGCCGCTCCACCTTCCACCGGGATGGTAGTCTTTTTTGTTACTGCGGATACCAAGGCATCCACCTTCGGCATCCGCAGTAAGTCCCTCTCGTCCTGAGGAATAGGGTACAGACGCCCTAACGCCCGTCCCCCCCGCAAGGAGGCTTCAGGGCATTCCCATTCTGATTCCACCATCTGTTTAATTACTCTGTGGACCGTAAAACACCTCTGCTCTGCCCGAAAACCCTGGAGCAGCGGATCCTCCAGGGGTTCCGCAGGGGCTGAGGGCAAGGACAAATTGAGAGCTGCAAGAGCCTGAGAAATGAGAGCCCCTAGCTCCTCCTTTCGAAATACCCTGAAAACATTAGGGTCATCTCCTGCTCCCAGCTCGCCCTCTTCTAAACCCTCTGGCCATAGGTCCACCTCCGGCTCAGAAGGGAGCTTCCCCTCCTCCGGCTCCTGAATACCCAGGCTCTGGGAGCCACTAACTTCTGGCTCTACCCCCATGGCCAAACACTTCTTAGAGGACCCCTCTCCCTGGTCCCTGTCCGCTCTGCCTTTGGGAGCCCCTTCCGTGAGGCCAAATAAATCCTCTGAGACCTGCCCTTGCTGTTGCTTCAGGCAGCGCCAGAATAAAATCTGGCGAAAATAATGATTGTAACGTCTCTGGAGACTCTAATTTAGGGACCGAGTCCACCCCTACTGGTGGAGGAGCCATTTTCGCTTTAACTTTCTTCTTTACTGGCTTTTCATGAAGAGCGGGAGAAACGGACGCGCCACCTAAAATGGCCACCGTTCCCGCCTTCTCTGAAGAGGATTGCTTTTTTAACACCGAATCCTGGGCCGCCGAGCTATCTTCCATCTCGCTAAGCAACCGCTGCCACTTAAAGCCCCGACGAACACAAAAGCGGCAGAAACCGTGCTCCGCTAATCCCCGACGGCTCCCGCAGTGTGCGCACGCTGCCGAAGCCGGCAGCATGCGACCCGACACACACTCACACGCGCCGCTGTCCCCGGCTTCCCGATGGTCGCAGCCCTGCCGAACCCGCAAAAGTAGTAAGAGACTTACCGCACTAGCTTCGTGCTATGCCTACCTGCCCCCGACTGTTACCGCTGCTAGCTGAAGGGGAAGCAGATCTTCCGGAGAGCGAAGGCTGGACTCTGGGGCTCCCAGGCCGCACCTCGATTCTCCCCCACGGATCTAGCCAGTGAGGCAGGCTCTGCCTCTGCTGCCTTAGCCCAGCACTATCCGGCAGCCAGCCCCGTGGCCCGATTCTAATTTCTGGGTTGTTTTTTTTTGTTTTACTCCCCTTTCAAGAAATAGGGCAATTCAATCCCCAGCCCTGCTAGGGCCAGAGAGAGAAATTATTGCTAGTGCAGATCCAGATCGCCACTCCTAAGAGCCAGTCAGGAACACATCCTTCACGCTGCTGAGGACTGAAAGACTGGCTCTCTAGCCCCAGGGGGAGCTGGGTAGTCTATCAGCAAGTCTTTGAAGAGTTCAGTCCTCAGCTGCTAAAGGAGGTTGACTACCCTACTGTTCCTGGACTGGCCTGGAGAGATGACAAGGAAAATACATTTATCACAGAATCTGGCTGTCCCGTTTTTTTTTCTATTATGTCAACAAAAACGGATGCAGGAGAGTTTAAAAGTTTGAGGAACAATGGCCCACCTGGGACAACACTCAGGAAACTCCTGGGGAGTTTTCAAAGGCTTGGAACCAAAGTTTGTCAGACACTAAAATGGAAGTCCACATGAACACAAACGTACAAAACAACAATTTTTATATTACATAAAAGGCCTCAAACCCCAGCATACCTCCATCATAAAACACTTAATGATGAGAGAGTAATAGTATAAGAGTTGAGCATCGTATCAAGTCACAGACATACCTAAAGAGCGGGAAGAACATCGGGCGGCTGGAAGAGAAACCGCCAACTCTTAACAGATGCAGAGGAGCAACGGGTGCGGGCAGGGAATTGAGGACCAGCAGTGGCGGTGGTGAGGGGAGACAGAAGAGCTGCATGGCCAACTAGAGCAGCTGAGCTGGGAGAAAAACACACTGCAGCTCTCTATGGAGCAGCGCCGGGGCCGGCTCATCCAGGAAAGGCTGCAGCAGGTGTAGTGGCTGGAGGAGGAGCTGTGGGCAGTGACAGAACAGAGTGAAGTCGCACGGAAGACTGAACTGGGGAGGATGGGCTGGAGGTGCGCGAGCTACAGCAGCGTCTGCAGGAGGCTGAGCAGGCGTGAATTTGGAGCTTACAAGCAACCAACCTGCTCTCCAAGGAACGCACACTCAATGCAAAACTCTCCGGCTCTGTTTTCATTTTAGATTTTGCCGCCTCTGGCCTGCCTCCGTCTTCCCGCACGCAAAGGCAGAGGCAGGCCAGAGGGCAGCAAAATCTAAAATGAAAACAGAGCTGGAGAGTGCTGCTGCCATCGGAGTGCCGCCCCCTGCAAACTGCCGCCTAGGGCCACTGCCTCAGTTGGCCTCATGATAGAGCTGCCCCTGAAACTCTTCATTTCCTCTCGCATCAGTCATCTTCCCACACATATCCAGTATCTCCTGTCTTGTATCAAAAAAAAGTCCTGCACCTTTATTACCAGTGGGCTGGATTTGATGTGAGGTGGTCTCCCAGGGCATGCCCGAAAGCCCAATTCACTCCTGTCCTGAACCCAACACGTGGCTATGACCAGTGGTTGGATTAAAAAATCTTAAGAACTGGTTCTGTATCATCACCCCTTTGTCTCCTTATGCCGCCTTGTGTTCAGCATGACCTATGTCTCCCCCCCCCATATGTCCCAGCATCACCCCTTTGTCTCCTTATGCCCCTCCCCCCTTTCTGATAGAAGCACCCTTGTGCCTCCCTGTCCCGCTCTCTGACTCATACCTGTCGTGGCCACATGTTGGGTTCGGGATGGGGCAAATTGCACTTTTGGGAGGCCACCTCTTGTCAATCCAGCCCATAGTCTACTGCCAGTAACAAAACTAATAGGATTTTTCTGATACAAGCGCATGCCTGCCTCTAAGCCCCTGCTGGCCCTCCTTGTCCTGCCTCTTCTGACCAACAAGTATGCGTCAGATAGGGCCAGCAGGGTTTTAGAGGTGTATGCATGCATGCCTCTAAGACCCTGCTGGTCTTCCTTTTCCCGCCTCCTCTGACACACATCAGAGGAGGGACAGGCAGGGCCGGCCAGTAGGGCCTTAGAGGCAGGCAGGCAGGCATGCACTTGTCTCACAAAGGCCCCATGCCTGTACTTTTCTTTTGTTACCGATGGTGGACAAAGGGCTGAATTTGACAGGAGATGGCCTCCCGAAAGCACAATTTACCCCGTCCCAAATCAAACATGTGGCCTTGACCCCAAATGAAGATTTTGTGACACCATTTGGGGTCATGACCCACAGTTTGGGAAGTCCTGGCCTATAGGGACCACTTCGGTGAACTCAGGAAGTTCTAGTAACAGGTTTGTGTAAACTGGTGCAAACCAGCTGAATCCCACCACTGACTCTGTCCCCATTTGGGAAATAATGGTGTAAACCTTCTACTTTATGTTCGGTTACAGCCGCTTTTTGAAAGTTAGTCATCCCTTGAGTTTGTCACTGCCTAACATGTTGGCTTTCTTCTAAGTGGGGCTTGCAATACATTCATTTCGGCTGCAGGTATCATCATTAGCCTGTTTCAGAGGTAGGATTTGAGGAGTGTTTCTTGCAGATGCATGATTCACGAGAGGGTCAAATATATGTCTTCCAGTTAGTGTGGTGGTTGCATCAAGGCATCGTAATTTGGTTTTCTCTGCGTTCATGGGGAGCTCTGTTTTGAGCCTTTCCTGGAGTTTTCTATGAAAATGGGGCTAGATCTCACCCCAACCATTCTACCTATTGTCCAGACATCAGTATCACTGGGCTTTATGCCAGCTGCCCTTAAGCAATCCTCCATCATGCCCTTACTAGGAAAGCCCCTCAGCACCACCTATCATCCTACTTCCAGTATCCCATCCTGAGCCAAAATCAATGAAAAGGTTGTGCAATTTCAGACCCAGGACTTCATAGATACCCACGCCACCCCCCCCCCCCCTTTGATTGTCAACACAGATTCAAGCCTTTTCACAATACAGAAACGCTTCTCACCTGGACACGTTGATCAAAGGCACACAGAAAATCACCCAAGGATTCATTCTCATCTTTCTCGATGTCTCTGCAGTCTTCTGACTCGATCTCCCACGCCCATCTAATCTCACGACTCCGCTCAATTGGTCTCAGAGGTACAACCCTACAATGGTTTCACTCATACCTAGCTGACTGATACCAGCAAGTCAGAATTGAAAATGAAACCTCTAAACCTTTTAAACTACAAGGATTACCCCAAGGATCTGTGTTATCATCACTGCTTTTTAACATTTTCATCCGTTCCTATGTAAAAATCAAAGAGGATCACAAAATCCTCTACCAACTATATGCGGACAACATCCTAATCTACACCACAGTCTCCACTGCCAACCCGACTACTTCTCCATTAGCCAATGCCTAGAATCCATAATCCTATGGCTCAACAACCACTGCATGCAAATCAACCCTGACAAAACAAAAGTACTCCACATAACCAGGCTCCCCTCCTTCACCCCGCCAACCACACTCAAACTGGCTAACTTAACCCTACAAGTTAAAAAAACAAGTGAAATATCTTGGTATAACCCTGGATCAACAGCTCTGCTTCCACCAATACATCAAACAAGTGACAAAGGCAGCTTACCTCTGGATGAGAACAATCCAACACCTGTGCCCCCCTACTGGATCACAATGACTTCAGAAGCTGTCAAGCACTTATCACATCTATACTGGACTATGTAAACATATTTTACCAGGGACTCCCAAAATCATTCTTACTTCCAACACAACTTGCTCAAAATAATCACAGGCTCTAGTCCACAAGACATATCACCCCCACCCTAAGAGAGCTTCAATGGCTCCCCATCCACATGAGGATTAAGTGTAAATTAGACTTACCTGCTAATTGTAGTTCCTGGAGGAACTCCAGTCTAGTCCCGGAAGCTTTGGGGTTGTGATCCTCTTCCAGCAGCTTGGGAGACTGATCCACGTCATTCTTTGATGACACTGGTATAAGGACACAGGCACCGCCTCCTCACTCCAGTAACCTATTGACAAAGCAGACTCACCAGAGCAACAAGTAAGTAATGTCCTACACATATGTCAACTTTTAACTAACTGCAAAACCCCACAGGAGTGAAACATCCCCCCTGATGCTTTATTATAACTTTCATAGGTAATTCAACTGCGAAGATCCTCGCCTCCTCACTAGGGAAAAAGAGGACTGTATCACCTGACACCCCAAAAACAAAAATCCTCCCTCCCCGCACCTGCACAGTTTCGACCTTTTTCTTACCTGTGATCCGTTGCTTCAGGCTCCCATGCTCACCAAGGACCGGGAAGGGATCTGGGACTAGACTGGAGTTCCTCCAGGAACTACAATTAGCAGGTAAGTCTAATTTACACTTCCTTATCGTCCCTCCAGTCTAGTGCCGGAAGCTTTGGGGATGTAACAGAGCAGTAAAAGAACTCAATGGGCAGGACCTGCTAGACCAGCCTGAAACACCGCCATTCCAAAACAGGTATCCCTCCTCGCCTGAATATCCAGACGATAATGCTTGACAAACAAATTCAAGGAGGACCATGTCGCTGCCTTACAAATTTCCACCGGGGGAACAAATTTGCCTCAGCCCAAGACGCGGCTTGCGCTCTCGTAGAATGCGCCCTCAATCCACTCGGAATCAGCTTACCCTTTACCAGGTACGCTGACTCTATAGCCGCCTTTATCCACCTGGCAATCGAAGCCTTCGAAGCCGCCTCACCTTTGCAAGGCCCACCGAACAACACGAAGAGCCTATCTGATTTCCTGAACTCTGCCGTCCTGTGGAGGTACCTTTTCAACGCTCTCCGGACATCTAAAAGATGCAACTGTTGTGCCGACGCCGTCTGCGAATCCGCCCGGACACTGGCACAGACACCAACTGATTCACGTGAAACGGCAACACCACCTTCGGCAGAAAGGATAGCACCGGCCTCAAAACCACCTTAGACTCAAAAAAGGACAAAAACAGTTCCCTACACGACAGAGCCTGTAACTCTGAAATCCTCCTCGTTGATGCCATTGCCACCAAGAACACCACCTTTAGTGTGAAATCCTTCAACGTTGCCGTAGCCAAAGGCTCAAAAGGTCATCTTCCTAATGCATCCAATACAACTTGCAAATCCAAATTTGGAACAAGCTGCCTGCACGGAGGCCTCAAGAGCCCTACCGCTCTCAAAAACCTCTTAACATCTGGATGTATTCCTAGCGATTGCCCCTTGATCTTTCCCCTATAACAGGAAATTGCCGCCACCTGCACCCTTAGGGAAGAGGCCGCTAAACCTTTTTGAAAACCATCCTGCAAGAACACTAAAATCTGTGGCACTGACGCACGTAACGCCTCGCAGCCCCTGTCCACACACCAAGCCTCAAAAATGCGTCATACTCGAATATACGCTAATGAAGTAGAGCGCCGACGAGCCTCCAGCAAGGTAGAGATCACCACCTCCGAATAGCCCTTCGCTCTTAACCTTGCCCTTTCAAGAGCCATGCCGTAAGCGAGAACTGAGCTACCTGAGGCAAGCACAACGGACCTTGCACCAACAGATCTTGTCTGACTGGCAGTCGCTATGGCTGTCCTCCACCATCCTTCTGAGATCCGCATATCACGGTCTTCTTGGCCAGTCTGGAGCGATCAGAATCATCAATCCTCGGTGATCTTCGATACGTCGCACTACGCGAGCTATCAGCACCCAGGGCGGAAACACGTACAACAGCTGCCCCATCGACCACTCCTGTATCAGGGCATCCAGTCCTTCCGACATTCTCTCTCTCCTTCTGCTGAAGAACCGACCGACTTTTGCCGACTTGAAGGTCGCCTCAGATCCTTTACCGGCGTTCCCCATCGATGCACTATCATGTTGAACACCTCTGGATGAAGGGTCCACTGCCCGGGGTCCACCTTTACATGACTCAAGAAATCGGACGCCACATTGTCCACTCCTGCCACATGTGCCGCCGACAGCCCCAGAAGGTTCTGCTCCACCCACTGTAACAACTGATCTGCTTCGGCCTCCAAGGGAACACTGCTGGTTCCCCCCTGCTTGTTGAAGTACGCCACTGCGGTCGTGTTGTTGGAAAACACTCTGATCGCTGCGCCCCGCAGATACTGCTGAAACTTCACCAGCGCTAACAAAACTGCCCGTAGTTCCAACCTGTTGATCGACCAAGCTTTCTCCTGTGCCGTCCACTGACCCTTACTGCCCTGAAAATGCGTACCCCAACCGAGGAGACTGGCATCCGTAATCAGTGGTAACCAGGTCGGCGAGTCCAAGGGCATGCCCCTCGCTAAGGACTCCGGGAGCAACCACCACCGCAATGCTTCCCGAGCCTCCTCCAGACAGAGTTTTGGTGAGACCACCTTCTGAGTAACGCCCTTTGCAACGGCCTCATATGCGCCCTCGCCCAAGGCACCAACTCCCCAGGAGCTGTAGATACTGCCATGCAGTTGGGCACGACGTGCTGAAAAACTCGCGAACTAACTTCCGCAAGGCCACCGCCCGAAGTCGAGGAAGAAAGACCCTTCCTATCGCCGTATCGAACCACGCTCCGAGATACTCGAGCTCCTGAGATGGAACTAGACTGCTCTTGGCCATATTGACCACCCAACCTAACTTTTGAAGGCAGTGGACGACCTTGGCCGTGGCCTCCTCGCTTTCCTTTCTCGACTTTGCCCATATCAACCAATCGTCGAGATATGGGTGAACCAGAACACCTGCCTTTCGTAACTCTGCCGCCACGACTACCATGACCTTGGTAAAGGTCCGTGGTGCTGTCGTCAGCCCAAAGAGCAACGCCCGAAACTGAAAATGGCCCATTGGCACCGCGAATCTGAGGAACCGTTGATGCTCCGGGCGAATAGGGATGTGTAAATATGCCTCGGAGAGATCGAGGGAAGTCAAAAACTCTCCTTTCCTTACTGCCATGATTACCGATCTCAGCGTCTCCATATGAAAATGCGACACCCGGAGACAGCGGTTCACCCTCTTTAAATCCAAAATCGGTCGAAAAGTTCCCTCTTTCTTTGGAACCACAAAATAAATGGAATATTGACCTAAACCGCATTGGTCTCGAGGCACCGGCACCACCGCATTGGTCTCGAGGCACCGGCACCACCGCTTTGAGATCCAGCAGTCTGCTCAACGTCTGACGGACTGCATCCCGTTTGCGACGGGCCTTGCATGGGGACTGCACGAACGAATCTGTTACCGGTTTCTGAAATTCTAACGCATATCCTTCTCGAATCATCTCTAATACCCATTGATCGGACGTTATTTCGACCCAGGCAGCGTAAAACTCTTGTAGCCGACCTCCCACCACTACGTCCACCTGAGTCTCCTTGACTTCATTGCGTCTTTTTGGCACCCGCCGAGGAGGCTGCAAAACCTCTGCTCGCCCCCCGGAAACCTCAAAACCCCTGGTTTCTATAGGGAAAAGGCCCCCTCTGGGGAAATCTGGTCAACCGAAAACGCCGAAAATCCCTTTGCGGCATCCTAGACCCTACCGTAAATCTTCCCGGTTTCTGTTTATCCTCTGGAAGCCTCCTGCCTTTGGAGTCTCCTAGATCCTTAACTATCTTATCCAGATCCTCCCCAAAAAGTAGCTTTCCCTTGAAAGGAAGCTTACTTAACCTGGCCTTAGAGGAAGCATCTGCTGCCCAATTGCGCAGCCAAAGGTATCGCCGTGCTGCTACCACAGAAGCCATACTATTCGATAGTCCTCTAATGAGGTCATAGTGAATATCCGCAAGATACGTCGCTCCGGACTCCAAACGAGCCGCCTCACATACTGAGTCCTCCAGAGGTTCTCCCTGGACTCGCTGAGCCCATCGCAGACAGGCTCTTGCCACCCAAGCCCCACAAATAGAAGCTTGAATGGAAAGAGCATTAACTTCAAAGACCTGCCTTAACAAGGCATCCAACTTCCTGTCTTGTCCATCTTTGAGCACCGCACTCCCCTCCACAGGAATTGTCGTCTTCTTAGTCACCGCAGACACCGCCGCATCCACCCTCGGTGACTTAAAGATCTCCTTGTCTTGCTCCACCAGCGGATATAGCCGAGACATCACTCTAGAACCTTTGAGAGCCGCCTCCGGAATGTCCCACTCGCCTTGAATAATTTCCTTTATTGCCCTATGCATAGGAAACGCTTTCTGTGTCTTCCTGAAAGCCTGCAAGGGCGGATCCTCTAAAGTCGCTTCCTCCGCTGGTTCTGCCACCGGCACATTCAGTGCCTTAAGCGTCTCTGAAATGAGTGCGGGCAACTCCTCTCTCCGAAAGATCCGCACTACTCTGGCCTGGTCCTCCTGCTCAGTAATCCCTCCTTCCTCTAATTTATCGTCCAACCTCTGATCCTGCTCCCCATCCTCCGCGTGCAAATCCTCTGAACACTCTGACTGCCCCTGCCTGTCCAAGTCCACTCTCGCTCTCTTTGGCAAACTCGCCGAAGCAGCCACCGACAGCGGAGTTCCCAGCCTCTTCTGTCCCAGGCCCTCACCTACGGGACCTACCGTCGCGGAGGTCCCTGCGCTACTTGGCCCGCCAAATGCCCTGTGAATTAGGGCCACGAAGTCTGGGGAGAAAATTGAAGCCAAATCCAGTGGCCCAGCGACTTGAGGAACTGGCCCATCCAGTCTAGTGGACGGTCCCGGTTCCACTAGATCTACCCCTGGTAACCCAGTGCCCACAGGAGCTACTTCCCGCTGCACTGCCATATCTAATTGTTCATGCTCTGCCAGAGAAGCCTAGCTACAGGCCTTGCAAACACCGGTCTCCGACACAGCAGACCTTTTAACTCCGCAAAGCAAGCATAAAACTTTTGCAGGAATAATGAATTTCACCTCCTCAGGCCTGAAGCTCTCAATGAGCCCCCCCCCCCCCCCAAAGGCCAATACCCTTCAAAGGAGAAGCCCCCCAAAGGCTGTTGCCGCAGCAGCCCTTCCAACCCGGGCCGTTTTTTGTTTTTTTTTGAGACAACCAACTGAAAATGAAGCAGGAGCCTTCCCGACCTAAACCGCACTAATAAAACCCGAAAATGAAGCTGGATAGCAGAGTTCTAGCAGAAAGTTTCCCCGCAACCGCCAGAAGCGTTTCCCGCCGAAAATGCACGCGGCGCGGGTCTGCCGACTCTCCGGCTCTGCACAAACACTTCTCAGCTCACCTGCTTGCTGCGATCCGCCCCAGCTCAGCCCCCACTCTAAAGGCTGCCGGGCTGAAGATCGATTCTCCCCTCGGACTTGCTTTCTGTCTCCCCGATGCAGAGAATCTTCACAGTAGCGAGGGCACCGCGGCTGCTTTTCTCCCGGTCCCTCCAACTACCCACAGGCATTCAGCTCCCGCCTGCCCGAACCCCCAAGCGCAAACAGGCAATACTTCTGTGTAGCACCAGGGGAGGGCTTCTTTTACCAAAAAATCAGACTGGGCTTACTGACCTGAGCCCAGGGTCTAAATGTTCCTCCTCAGCCTGTCCTTGGATACGGAGAGAGGAAGAGAGGCTCCTAACAGTGAAAGGTTAAAACGATATGTCTGCAATCAAATTATTGCCTACTCTACACCCTAAAAATAAAGGAAAAATAATCTAAACCCCAAATTAAATCTAATTCTCACTAAAATGTCCTTAATTGTTCCTCCAGTGAGCCGGAGCTCTGGCTCACATCCTCCAGCTGCTTGGAGACTGATCTAAAGTGGAGTGTGGAGGCGGTGCCTGTTTCCTTATACCAGTGTCATCAAAGAATGACGTGGATCAGTCTCCAAGCTTCTGGAAGAGGATCACAACCCCAAAGCTTCTGGGACTAGACTGAAGGGACGATAAAGAAATACAAAGTCTCCCTGACCATATTTAGGACCATTCACTATCTCTCGGCAACATTCTTTACACCCTCTTGCAACAATTTCGACAATAGAGGAAGATCAACCAAACACAACCTCTTCTTATCAGTCCTAAGTGCATTCACCAACTCCACTACTACCAACAGAGTCTTCTCCTTCTATGCCCCCATCAACTGGAACACTCTCACACCTGATCTATGCCAACTCACGGACCTGGGGGAATTCTGACGTAAATTGAAAACCATTCTTTTCCTGGAACACTTTGGACCAAACTCTTGACTATCCACTATACCTGGACTATGTTTACACTGAATCACACTCCACTATGTAAATAGTTATATTCTCATTGTTTAGTTTCATTTACTATTACCTATGTTCTATGTAATGTTCTTGTTTGATTGTTCCATGTATACCGCTGTGATCTGTAGATACAGCAGTATAGAAAAGCTGCTAAATAAATAAATTTGTTCAGTGCATAAGATGTTAGAGTCTCAAGTTTTGTTGTGCAGATCATCCCTTTCTATTTTTTTTCAAAAAAAAGATGGACCTTGAGCCAATACCCTCACTGCTACCTAAAGAGGTGTCAAGAGTTTCCCCTTATCGGTTCGTGACACTACTGGTTTCTCGGCCTTTGTGTAAGTTGGATGTCTGCCGGGTTCTTCCTCAATACTTGGGGTTTCAGCAGGCAGTTCATCTCTTTAGGTTGTTTGGAAGGTCAAGAGAGGTGAAGTGGCTTCTAAGGCATTTGCAACCACCTATCTGCTCAAGGTGTGGATGCTTCTGGCAAGAATCAGAGCTCATTCCACCAGGGCTCAGGATTCTTCATGGGTGGCGTTTGGCTTCGTGCCACCCCATGACTTAAGAGTAAAGCGGAAATGTGGTCTTCCCTATATTCCTTTGTACATCATTACCATTTGCATGTTTTGGTGCAGATTAGGACATAAATGTTGCAGGCTGGGCTCTTCTGTCCTCCCCTCTCCTTACATACTTTTTTTGGTACGTCCCATCGGACTGGACTGGAGGGATGATGAGGAAGGTGAAATTATTTTATTTATAGCATTTAGCTCACACCTTTCCAGAAGAAAATCAAGGCGAGTTACAGTCAGGTACAGTATGCCTTATCTGCTGAGTTTCTTTCCTTGAGTCCCTCCAGTCCAATTTAGGACCTGCCTTGACTGTTTCCCTTTGAACCCAAGGGTTGGGGGCAGACTGAGACTATGACTCTGTGCTTCCAGGAGGTTTCTGCTAGTCTGTGCTGTTTTTTGGTTGCTGCATATTATAGTTGGGTGTCTAGAATGTAGTGGACTATATCCACTACTCGACTTTCTTTGGAGCAAAAGTTGTTATTTGGTTAGTATATTTAGATAATTGATGAGTGAAATTACAGCCATTTTTTGTGGAATCTGCTTTGTTACAGAAATACTAGTGAGGATGGTTGCACAGCACCCTTATAGAGTAACATCAAACCAGTGATTTTCAGTCTCAATCTGCTGATATGACTGGACTAGAGGAAAGAAAATTAGCAGGTATGGCTTAATTTCACCTTTAAATGTAAGAGGCAGCATAGATCTAATTTTCTCATGGAAGATATTCCCTTTCATAACGAGAGGATAATCATTTTCTCCTTTTGTAAAGGATCATATGGGATGGGGGAGAGAAAGAGACAGACTCTTCTAAGCTCTCCAGAATTATTAATCTTAAGAAGAGGTTCAGATTTTTTTTCTCTCTTCTCACAATCTGGGCTTCTAGACTAATCTTTAGCAGGGCTGTGATCTAGCAGCATGGGTATTCATTTATAACTACCCAGGGTCCCCCCCCCTCCAACTTACTTTAGTTCATAAATTGCATTGCTGGCCCTCAACTGGGGCTCATGCCATTGATTTACCACCACCATCCCCTCCCCCCCTGGGGGTTGCATGTGCCATCTCTGCAGCATCTCCTGCCCTGGTCAGCTTGATGGAGTGGAAGCTCTGAGCCAGAGCTCCAGGCCAGGTCTTTCCTCATACTGAGTCAACGCCAGACAATATTTAAGTGGCTGATCTTTTTTTCCAGCTGAAAAGTGAGTGACTTGTTTTTCAAACAGAAAATTGAAATGGCCTACATTTCAAGAATTAAAAGCAGTATTTATATTAATCATGCTGTTTGAGTTGATTGGGATCAAACAAAGTAAAAAAAATTCTGAACATGATTTCACTTTGGAATACAGCCAGCATTTTGACAGCAAATAACCTACACCTCAGTCTTTACATTTTTTTGGAAAGGATATGTCTGTCTGAAATAAAAGCATTTGCGTGAGGCCTCAGTTTGGACTAATGTGCCTCTGAGTGCATGAATCATTTATTGTACAGTACAGTTAAGCCATCTGTTTGGCAGGGGCTCAAAAAGCCCCTGAGATAAGATGACCATCTGTCTTGCATTTGGAAGGATATTCACACATTTTGATTAATCATTGTCATGTACAACAAGTTATCGTCATCCAATGCATTTTTGTAATGATTCAATAGATATCTACTAGTCTCCCTACAGTTTTCTGACAGTCATGGGGCAGTGTGAATAAAGGATTCATGGCACCATAATCCAGCAGAGGCTAGTTCTAAATAAATTGGATTCCTAAAGAAGCTGAAGGAAACTGCCAGGCAAACAACAAACCCTATACTAGCTGCAGTGGCAGAAATTCAAATTATGGGCCCTCAGCGTGGAGGAAATCCACTTCAGAAGATATGGGAACAGCTGCAAGTGGTCCCTTCCACCATGGGGGCTGCTTGGGCAAAATTTACACCACTGCCTAGCTGCCTTTCTGAAAATTAAGTTGATGCATGCATAGGCAATCAGAAGTCTAAGAAATAGTTTGATCAACCACTGTATAGTGACAAGGCAAAACATCAAAATGTTAAGACTAGCACTTCAACAGGGCATGAACAGCTTCCTCCTAGAATGACATACTGTATCCTTCCACCTGTATCTTAATTAAAATCCTTTCAAACAGTGATTTGTTCTGTTGCAATGGCACAATAAGACCAATATAATGGCCTATGCATGGGCCTTCCTGTGTGGCTCATCCATAGGCTGCAAGTAGTCCAAAATATCATAGCCAGAATGGTAGCCAGATACCCTAAAACTATTCCTATAACTCCTCTTTTACATCTACTACACTGCTTCACAAGCTTAGTTTATTTTCTTAGCATTCGTATCTTACCTATAATTTCCATCAATGGGCAGGTTACACAAAGACTTTTATCGAATAAAATGTTAATACTTGTACACAACTGTAGCCTCATGCCACTGTCCTAAGTACTTGAGAACAAAGCTGCTTTGATCATCTTCCTGAAAGTGCAAAAGATCAATCATCTGCCTTAGTTCCAAAGAAATATGAAGATCGGGGGGGGGGGGGGGGGGGCTGTCTCACAAAAGGTGTGTGATCGAAGAGTACTACTACCACCACTACTTATCATTTCTATAGCACTACTAGACATACGCAGCACTGTACATATACCAGTAAGACTAGTCCAACGAAGGCACTTCAAAGAGGATTAGAAAAGGAATATTGTGATGAATGTTAGGGGCACCACTACTACTACTGAACATTTGTATAGTGCTACAAAATGTACACAGCGCTGCACAGACACATGTAAAAGATGGTCCCTGCTCATCAGAGCTTACAATCTAGTCAAGACAGACAACACAGTAGCTGTAGGCATGGGATACATTGAGGGGGAATGATAAGGAAACACAAAGGAGACCAGGTGAGTCCAAGATCCGAAAGCAGCAGCGAAGAGGTGAGTTTTCAGCCTGGATTTGAAAAGGGTCAGAGAAGGCGTCTGACAGACTCAGGTAGTTTGTTCCAGGCATAAGGAGCAGCAAGGTGAAAGGAGCGAAGTCTGGAGTTAGCAATAGAAGAGAAAGGCACAGATAGAAGCAATTTGTCAGAAGAGTGGAGTTCCCGAGGACGGGTGTAGGGAGAGATAAGAGAGGAAAGGTAGTGAGGAGCTGCAGAATGAATGCACTTATAGGTCAGCAGGAGAAGTTTGAACTGGATGCAGAAATGGATAAGGAGCCAATGAAGTGACTTGAGAAGAGGGGTAATATGAGCATGACGAGACTGGCAAAAGATTAGCCATGCCGCAGAGTGTTGAACAGATTGAAGGGGAGAGAGATGATTCAGAGGGAGACCAGCAAAGAATAGATTACAACAGTCTACACGGGAGGTGACCAAGGAGTGGATAAGTGTCATAGTAGTGTGTTCATAAAGGAATGGGTGAATTTTGGTGATGTGATAGCTAAAACCCGTTGTTTGTTTCCCTATCACTTGGATGTGTCAGGAGAAGGAGAGAGAGGAGCCAAAGACAACCCCAAGGTTGTGAGTGAGAAGACAGGGAAGATTAGAGAGTTATCCACAGAGACTGAGAAAGCAGGAAGGGGAGAGGAGGGTTAAGGGAGAAAAATAAGAAGCTCACTTTTGACCATGTTCAATTTCAAGTAGCGGTGAGACATCCAAACAGCAATGTCAGAAAAGCAGGCAGAGATCCTGGCCTGGATTGCTGTAGAAATTTCAGGTGTAGAGAGGTAGATCTGGGAGTCATCTGTGTAAAGATGGTACTGAAAACTCAGTCTATGCATGGTAGGAAAAATAACCCTTTATTGGGTACATTTTTTTTTTTTACCAGGGTTGAAAATGGTCAACCCCTCTAAGGACAACCCACAGTCAAACCCGACACGGCCGTGTTTCGGCTATGCCTTCTTCAGGGATTCTTTGGCATTCTAAAACCATAAATGTTAACATGAAATAAATAAATAATTACAAATATCCATATTAAAACAACTCATACATAAAAAAACAAAATCATACATAAAAAAACAACCTTATAACCATTTAAAACAATATATTGAAACACACTGATCCGTGAACACAGGTGAGCCAATAAAAACAATAGGTAAAATGATAAATTATAAACCAATAAATATGAAATAAATTAATATATGCATACTCTATTGGACATCTGTGACTAAATTGTATAAACATAATAGAACTCCAGAGATGTGACATATTCAAGAGAATAAAAGAATAAGAAAATGTTACAAACAGTTATCGGTAATCCCACTGACGACCCTTTTGTTGTGCATTAAAGCTAAGGGAAGAAAAAGCATTTAACTCAGTACCTGATTAGGTGAACGGTTGACTAAAATTATGATCGAAGCAGGAGTGATCCACCAACCAAAACGAGGTATAATATCGTCCCCCATAAGAATATTTCCAACTAGTAATTCTAATATTAAGAACAAACCGGACACAATTCAAATCATATTTATATTTAAAGGGGGGCCATTTCATTGTTGTAAAATTTTGACAGTCGGATGTAAACCACTATGTTTCTCTACTACTAAAATCCAAAATATAAAGGACACCCAACTGTCTCTCTCATCCAAGATGGAGAAGGGACACAGCTCAACTATCTTTAAATGGGACATGTTGCATTCTATTAATTTCTGTTATGGTGTGCCGACCGCCAGAATTAACTTACTATTTTTCAAGGTTTATTATTATTACTTTGAAAAAAGCGTCCAATCTGTCCTATCAGATGTGGAACAATGAATTGTAGAACCCTAGTTACCTTTTCGCTGCGCTGTCTCAGATTCTGTCAAAGACAAAAAATGCCTGCATCTGCGCTGTGCAGACTTCTTATTTTGGCGCGAACTAGTCAGCACCTAAACCTCACAACTGTTGTTCATCAAAATATCTCATTTGTGTTAACAGATGCTGGACACGAATGTGTGCTGTATGCAATAATGTACAATTATTTTAACATGTCCCATTTAAAGATAGTTTAGCTGCTCCCCTTTTCTCCACCTTGGATGAGAGAGACAGTTGGGTGTCCTCCTTTATATTTTGGATTTTAGTAATAGAGAAACACAGTGGTTTACACCTGACTGTCAAAATTTTACAACAATGAAATGGCCCCCCTCTTTAAATATAAATATGAGTTGAGTTGCGGCTGGTTTGTTCTTAATATTAGAATTACTAGTTGGAAATATTATGGGGGAAGATATTATACCTCTTTTTGGTTGGTGGCTCACTCCTACTTTGATCATAATTTTAGTCAACCGTTCACCTAATCAGGTATTGAGTTTGAAAGCTTTTTCTTCCCTTAGCTTTAATGCACAACAAAAGGGTCTTGTCAGTGGGATTACCGATAACTGTTTGTAACATTTTCTTATTCTTTAATTCTCTAGGACATGTCACATCTCTGGAGTTCTATTACGTTTGTACAATTTAGTCACAGATGTCCAATAGAGTATGCATATATTAATTTACCGGTATCTATTTCATATTTATTGGTTTATAATTTATTATCATTTACCTCTTGTTTTTATTGGTTCACATGTGTTCATGGATTAGTTTGTTTCAATATTTTTATAAATGGTTATAAGGTTGGTTTTTATGCATGAGTTGTTTTAATATGGATATTTGTAATTATTTATTTCATGTTCACATTTATGGTTTTAGAACACCAAAGAACCCCTGAAGAAGGCATAGCCAAAACATGGCCATGTCGGGTTTGGCTGTGGGTTGCCCCTGGAAGGGTTTACCATTTTCATCCCTGGTAAAAAAACAAAAACATTTACCCAATAAAGTGGGGTTTTTTTACCACGCATAGACTGGGTCATCTTTTTGCTACACATGGTATAGTGCTTTCTGGTTGGAAGATGGTACTGAAAGCCATGGGAAGAGATGAGTGCACCAAGGCACTGGGTACAGAGAGAGAAAAGTAGTGGACCCAAGACAGATTTTTGGGGATATACCAACTAAGAGCGGGATAGCAGTAGAGGAGGATCCACCAGAACAAACACTGAAAGAGTGATGAGAGAGATAAGAAGAGAATCAAGATAGCATAGAGTGCTTAAAACCAAGCAAGGACAAGATGTTGAGGAGAAGGTTGTGGTCAACAGTGTCAAAAGCAGCAGAAAAGTCAAGAAGGATGAGGATTGAATAAAGACACTTGGATTTAGCCAGGAACAGGTCACTGGAGACTTTGGCAAGAGCCGTTTCAGTAAAGTGTAAAGGACGAAAGCCAGATTGTAAAGGATCCAGGAGGGCTTGAAGAATATGTAACAAAGACAAGATAAGAAGGTGCTAGGCTTTGCAAAGTCTTAAATACTAAAAACAATTTAAAATCAATATGGGATGAAATAAGCAACTAATGTAAAGTGGTTAGAGCACTGGCTTGGTAACCAAGAGACCAGGGTTCAATTCCCACTAGCACTTCTTGTGGCCTTGAGCAACTCTCCATTGCCTCAGAAGAAAGGACTGGCAATTTACTTCCAGTTACACTGCCAAGAAAACCCAGGGGCTGCTGAGTTGCCAGGAGTCATCGTTGACTCAAAGGCACACATTGCATTTTGTAACAATGTAAGATCCCCTTATAGATCAAATTAGGTTGGAATGATACAGTCTCAAATGCCAATTATGTTCAAGTCAAAGTCTGCTTGGGTTCAGGAAGAGTTCTCAAATTACCCAGTACCTGGAGGGAGATTTTAGGCTAATCGTGGATTTTTGACAAACCTATCCTGATGGATTATGGAACCTGCAGTCCTGATTTCAATGAGCAGAATCAGTAGTAGCTCTATCTGCTCGCCCTCATGTACTAACCTGTGAAAATGTTTGCAGAATCAGTAGTAGCTCTCTCTGCTCGCCCTCATGTACTAACCTGTGAAAATGTTTGCAGGATTTTACCCATTTTGCAAAATTTAGCTACAAGACGCAAATGAGTTTTTCAATTTTATTTGGCAGTCTGACTCCATCCAGTAACATTGTGAAACTACCTCTACGGATCAAGCACCACCGCTTCAAAAAAGACAGTCATTGAGGCAGAAAAAAGTGATGGGTGAATCGGAGGGAGGATGGGAGATGTGGAAAATCTGACCCATAGTTTATTCTAGTTAAGGGATGGGGAGTCACATACTTTGCCCCTAGTCAAGCCTAGGGAGAGGGTTGGGTGCCCCCCCTCCCCCCCGCGGGTGGGTCATGGAACGAGGCTAACAGTTCAGAGCAGTGGGTCCTTTACATCTTGCTGCTGCTGAGCATGAAGGGCCTCTATGTAGGTGCATTTTGTTAAGGCGTGCAAGAATGTTTGTCATGTGTATGTTTGTGCATGCATATGCTAGCGGCCCCCCCCCCCCCCCCCACAAGCCTCTGCCTTCCTGCAACTAGCCAGAGTGCTCTAGTGTCAACAGAAGAAAAGAATATCCTGGCCAGAAGTACCTTAATGTGCTCACGGGAACAGCATCTCCCACAGGAAAAAGAGAGAGGCTGTAGTGGTGCAGGAAAGGTTGCTGGGGCCATAGGGAGGTGGAGACGATAGGAAAAATGTAAAAGGACAGTGAGTCTGGGAAAGGAAGATGGGGAAGGGAATGGGGAGCAGGAGGTGAGATTGCAAGGGGGAGGGAAAAAGGGACAGAGCCTAGGAAGGGGAACAGAGAATGGGTGGGGGTGCAGCAGGACGGAAGAGTGCAAGGAGTTGGAGGTTGAAGAGATTAATGTATGGGGAGAAAAGGCCAGATACATACGCAGGCACCCCACTTCCACACCACATACACACAGCAGGCATACCCTCCCCCACCCCCAAGCCACCAAAACCACACAATTACAGTGCTACCGCTTCAATGCCAGGGCTGGTGGAAATGGAACAGCTGCAGCTCAGCAAGCAAGCAGGCAGGCAACCAAAACAAAAAGGAAGCATGGGCTTCATCTCTGATGTGTACTGAAGGCTTGCCATGTCATCACGCACTCTGCTACAGACTTCCTTTTATGAAATGGGTGGGGGACAGAGCAAGCTGTTAGTGCACGCTGGTACTAAGGCTCTCACCTTGTGGTTTTTTTTAGTTGATGGCCTACCTGCTGATCTGCAGGTGTTCCACCCTGGCATTGAAGCTGCAATGACAAGAGAAAGGGAAGGGAAAATCTTTTACCATTAGGAGACGTCAGGGAATCCGAGCTGTGGAGGAAAATGGGAACAGGGAAATGCTAGACTGCCAGGGGAGGGGGGAGGAAAAGAGAGACGGGAAGATGCTGCACTGTGGGTGGAAGGGGGTGCTAGACTTCTAAGAGACAGATGAAGAACGTGGAGATGCTGGACTGCGGGGGAGGGGGAGGAAAAGAGAGACGGGAAGATGCTGCACTGTGGGTGGAAGGGGGTGCTAGACTTCTAAGATACAGATGAAGAACGTGGAGATGCCGGACTGTGGGGGAGGGGAAGGAAAAGAGAGACGGGAAGATGCTGCACTGTGAGTGGAAGGGGGGTGCTAGACTTCTAAGAGACAGATGAAGAACGTGGAGATGCCGGACTGCGGGGGAGGGGGAGGAAAAGAGAGACGGGAAGATGCTGCACTGTGAGTGGAAGGGGGGTGCTAGACTTCTAAGAGACAGATGAAGAACGTGGAGATGCCGGACTGCGGGGGAGGGGAAGGAAAAGAGAGACGGGAAGATGCTGCACTGTGGGTGGAAGGGGGGGTGCTAGACTTCTAAGAGACAGATGAAGAACGTGGAGATACTGGACTGCGGGGGAGGGGGAAGAATAAGAGAAATGGGAGGGGGAGGTTCTGACCAACTGAAGGACTGATGAGAACATGGTCTAGCACCATCTTAACCTAGTCCTCGGAACACACCTAGCCGGGCAGGATTTCGGAATAACCACAATGAATATGCACGAGAGAGATTTGCATAAACTGCCTTCATTGTATGCAAATCCCTCTCATGCATGTTCATTATGATTATTCTGAAAATCGGCCCACTTAGTTGTGTCCTGAGGACTTGGTTGAGAACCCCTGTGCTAGACAACAGGAGGAGGATGCTGAACTATGGGGAGAAGAGGGATAAGACACAGGGAAATACTGCACTGCAGTGAGAGGGAGAGGGGGAAGGAACAGGGAAATATTGTATCTTGTGGGAGAGGCAGAGGAGACAGGAAAATAGTGGCCTAGGAAATGGGGGGAGAGAATGGAGATGCTAGACTAGGAGATCGGGTGCCACTGGACTAGGAGAGAGAGAGAGAGGAAAGAGAGTGGAAATGGTGGGCTAGGAGAGAAAGGAGATGGTGGAGAAGCGTGAAGAGAGCAGCAAAAGAAGTATGCATCTCTGATATGTTTGTAGTTTCCTTAGTACAAGTGGAAATGCATTTCTGCTTCTATTTCTCCAGTGTTTCACTGCACTCAGACTCTGACTTCTTGAGAGGTTCTAGAATGTGGCCCCTTGTTCCATATTTCGTGTGTGTGTGTGTGTGAGAGAGAGAGATGGAGTGATGTCTGTGATACTGTTTCTCACAGAAGGCATATGAATAAACAGAACAGCCTAGGGATGGGTCCCAAGGTTGTGAACTGCATCAGAAATTGGTTGAATGACAAACAATAGGTGGTGGTAAATGTAATTCACTCAGAAGAAAAGAAAATGAGTAGTGGAGTGCGTCAGGAATCAGTCCAGCAACCGGTACTGTTCAATGTCTATGTGAATGATATTGCCAAAGAACTGAAAGAAAATGTTTGCCTGTTTACAGATGGCACAAGGACCTGCAGAGTGGATAGAAACATAGAAATAGGACGACAAAAAAAGACCACATGGCCTATCTAGTCTGTCCTTCCATAACAACTACAACAGTCCCCTTTTTACCTTTAGAGATCCTCTGTGTTTGTCCCATGCTTTTTTGAATTCAGTTACTGTCCTCATCTCTACCACCTCCACTGGGAGACTATTCCACGGATCCACTACTCTTTCCGTAAAGAAATATTTCCGCATATCACTCCTGAATCTATCTCCCTTCACCCTCATCCCATGTCCCCTCGTAGCAGAACTTGCTTTCAATTGAAAGAGGCTCTCTCCCTGAACATTTATGCCACGGAGGTATTTAAACATCTCAATCATATCACCTCTATCCCGCCTTTCCTCTAAGGTGTACATATTAAGATCCTTCAGTCTGTCCTCATATGCTTTATAATGAAGACCACTAATCATTTTAGTAGCCACCCTCTGCACCGACTCCATCCTGTTCACATCCTTTTGAAGGTGCGGTCTCCAGAATTGCACACTATACTCCAAATGAGGTCGCACCAAAGACTTATACAGAGGCATTATCACCTCCTTTTTTCTGCTAGCCATTCCTCTCCTTATGCACCCAAGCATCTTTCTAGCTTTTGCCGTCGCCTTTTCTATCTGTTTAGCTACTTTAAGATCATCAGACACATCCATGCCTAGGTCCCGCTCTTCTTTAGTGGACAAAAGTACTTCACCCCCTATACTATATTGCTCCCTTGGATTGCTGCAGCCCAAATGCATGACCTTACATTTTTTAACATTAAATCCCAGCTGCCAAATTCTAGACCATTCTTCAAGCTTAGCTAGATCCCTCCTCATGTTATCTACCCCTTCCCGGGTGTCTACTCTATTGCAGATTTTGGATGCCTTGGAGGGAGTGGACAACATGAGGAAAAATCTACAAAAACTAGAAAAATGGTCTAATAATGCTTGGCAATTAAGATTTAATGCAAAAAAGTGCAGAATAATGCACTTTGGATGCAGAAATTCAAAGGAGTTGTATGCAATAGGGGGCAAGAGTTGGTGTGCATGGACCAGAAGAGGGACCTCAGAATGATAGTGTCTAGGATCTGAAGGTGATGAAACAGTATGGCAAGGCAGTGACCAAAGCCAGAAGGGTGTTAAGCTGCATACATAGAAGAATAACCAGCAAAAAGGAAGACATTTTCCATATTGACTGGCTAGACCAGTCCAGACAAGTGGGTTGTACTCCCCTACCAGCAGATTGGTGGAGACAAAGAACCAAAGAAAATCCCAGATTTCAATTATATCACTCCTATGTCTCCATTTGCCTCAGCCACCAGTATTTTTTTGTCTCCATCACATAGATGGTGGATGGATTTTCTCCTCTCTGAAGGAAAAAAAATCTGAAGATTGAGAGGAAAAGATTGTTTAAATGCTTGTAAATGACCACCTTGAGGGTTAAATTCTCACTTGAGCATGACGTGGGAGGTTCCACTAGATTGCAGTCTTTTCGGTAGCCATAGGAGGAGGGAAAATTGGTTCAGCTCCATGCTCTTACCCTGGATAACAGCCTGTTGAGCAGCCAGAAAACTGGAAGGATCTGGAAGACTGGAAGAATTCATTAGCCTCACAGAACCTCAATACCCCCTCCCTCCTCCTCTGTCCCTCCTGCTCTCTCCCGAAGATTGCAAAAGGCTCTCAGAGAATCTGCCTAGTAGCCACCTTAAACGCGGTGCTGACAAGCCAGAGAAACAGTTTCAGGGGAGTACAGCTGAAGCCAGAATGGATCCTCTGCCTGGAGTTCTCAGGAGGAGAGTACCAAGACTTGATATCATCATTGCCCTTGTTGGGGGCTCCCAATTCAGTCTTCCTGGGATGCAATTAAGGGTGGACCACTTGTGACCGTTGGTGCGATGTGGAGGTTTTCTGCCATTTTCTGCATGCATTAGTAGCGTTTTACCTATTGTGTGCCTGGAAGTCGTGCGTTCCTAGTGCGCATTCCATCCAAGCGGCTCCAAAGTATGCTTCTTCCCTAGTGCCTATAATGCATGTTGCAATAAAAGCACAGTTAACGTGTGCTTTTGAGCTGCCGCAGCCTTAGAGCACACTGTTGTGATACTTGCCTTAACTCTCTGTCTTCTTCCAGGAAACATTGTTTGACCTATGGCAAACAAGGTGCCTCATCTCTGGATTCTGGACTCTGCTCTTCTTGCATGGCAACTTCTGAGTCATCCCTGGAGGGCCTGTTTCCCCTCTCCCAGCCAGGGGATGCAGTTAGTCGGCCTTACCTGCCTTAGGGCAGGAGGTGACAGATAGTGCTATGGGTAAGAATATCCAGCCAGCTGGAGGATCTGGCGACCATACTGTGAGCAGCTCATCATCCTCTAGGGGGTCTGTGGCAGCTGTGCCTCTGGTGTTGGGGGGGGGGTCATTTCTGAAATGATGATTAGTAGTAGTAATAGCAGCAGCATCTGGACTCAGGATTGTCCTCCCCAGAATCCTCTCTTGTTGCTGCAAGCCTGGTCTTATTGGCATGGAAATTCAGACCCTGCAGCCTCTGGGTGCCCCCAGGCGCAGCCTCGTGCAGTGCAAGCGGAGAGTGGAAGCCCTGTTTGATTACTCTTGGCTAAGCATCCCTGGTGAGGGATGCCCCCTGGAGAGGAGGGACAGCTGGGAGCCGTCCGAGATTTTGACTATGACTGATTCAGATAGCTCCGTACTGGGCTCTGACGTGAAGAAGTACTCTTGCCTTCAGAAGATTGTGTAGAGGCCAGATTGATCCACCTATTCTGGAAGGAGAAGCTGGCAGTGTTGATGGTCAGGGTATCATCTGCCTTTGAAATTGATGGATGCTTCCAGCACAAAGCAGGAGCCGAAATTACACTCGCTCCTTAAAGGGGTGTGAAAATTCACTATTGTCCTCCCGCTCCCAGATGTGATCAAGGATATGATCTGTTCAGAGTGGGACTCTCCCGACTCCCTGACTAAGGGGCTAAGGGGTGTAAGAAGGTCTACGCTTTCCTGGAGAAGGAATGCATTGAGTTATTTGTCATTCCCAAGGTGGATGCACAGGTCACGGAGGTTACCAGACAGACCACCAATCCTGTTAAAGGCAGATCGACTTTAAAGGATTTTCTGGACCACAAGGTGGATTTGTTGCTGTGCAGCCAGTTTGCTGTGGCGGCAGCTTTTCTGCAGCTAGCAGTATGTACCAGCTTGATGTCTCGAGTCCTGCTCCAATGAATTCAGTCTCCTCCGCCGGATGATACTACCCTCTTTTGGAGTCGGTTGAGGCCTTCCGTTTTGATGCTATCGTATTTTGGGGGGCCAGGGATGGTGCCTTGACAGTGGTGTCACGGCACCGCTTTTGGCTCCAGCACTGGACAGTGGACTCATCTTCCAAAGCCCAGTTGGCCCAACTGTCTTTTAAGGGGAAGCATCTGTCTGGAGCCGAATTGAAGAAGCTGCTGAAGGACCTGAGCAAGACAAAATCTTACTGCCTTCCGGAAAACAGGTCCAAGGGGCTGGGTGCTAGACATCATTCAGTTCGGCGATGTCCCGGAGTGCAAAGAGCTGATTCTGGATTCCTTCATCATCTCCCCTTGTGGGTCTGTGATCAAAATGCCTCTGTGTGGGCCACCTTGGACAAGTTGCTGCACCTAAACACAGTGGTGCCTGTCTCCCCGGAAGAGAGGGGCAAGGACAAATACTCCATTTATTTTGTGACTCCCTAAAAGGATGGTTCCTTCCAGCCCACCTGGACTTCAAAGGGGTCAACGAGCACTTGCTTGTCTTGCACATCTGAATGGAAACCTTATGCTCTGTGATTGAAGCAGTGCACCAAGGGGAGTTCTTGGCTTCTCTGGATCTGGCTGAGGCATATTCTCAAATCCCAATCCAGGCGGATCAGCAGCAGTACCGGCATTTTGCCATGCTTGGCTCTCACTTTCAGTCTGCCACCCTCCATTTCAGGCCATCCACCACCATGAAGACGTGCTGATGGCGTCCCGCTCTAATGCCAAGTTTGCCGCTTCTTCAGTTGCCACACAGAGACGGGGTCTGAAAGTGTCATTGCCCTTACCGAGCCTTGGCCAAGTCAGCACCCACTGTACATGTTTCCTCCATAGCCCTTGGTGGGGCATGTGCTTTGGCGTATAGAATGAATAAATAAATAAATAAAACAGAATGGCTCCCGAGCAGGATTGTTTTGGTGGCGCCGGATTGGCCGAGGAGAGCATGGTTTGGAGACCTGATGCAGCTCCTGCAGGCACCTCCTCTTCAGTTGCTTCCATCTTAGGACCTATTGCAGCAGGGAACTATCGTCCTAGAGGACCCAGCTCCCTTCTCGCTTACGGCTTAGGGGCTACTCTTCAGCAGTGGTCACTACTCTACTCGGAGCAATGAGGATGTCTACCATGCTGGCATACATGTGGATCCGGTGCCTCTTTGAGCGATGGTGTGTCGCTTGGCAGTTGGCTCTTGAGGCAGCCAAGGGACCATCTCTCTTGACCTTCTACAGGATGGCCTGGAGAAGGGACTTTCCCTTAGCTCCATGAAAGTTCAGGTGGCAGTTTTGACCTGTTTCCGAGATCCGGTGGCTGGTATGTCTCTGGTCTTGCACCCAGATGTCTTGCGCTTTCTCGAAGGGGTTTGACGTCTGCGTCCTCCCCTTCAGTCTGTGATCCCTGCCTGGGATATCTGTCTAGTGCTCAGGGCCTTGATGTTGGTGCTCCTTGAACCGCTGAAGCATGCTATTTTCAAGGATTTGATGCTCATGATGATCTTCTTGGTCATGATTTGTTCCGCAAGGTGGATTTTCGAGCTGCAAGCTCTGTCTTGCCAAGATCCTTATCTGTCTTTTTCAAAGGATGTCGTTTCCATTTGGCCTGTGCTTTCCTCTTCTTGCCTAAGGCCCTTTCTCCCTTTCATGTTAACCAGGTGGTCTGCCTGCCCTCCCTCTCGAAGGAGCAGTGTCAGGGGAGGGATAAGGATTTGTGCCTTGTGAATGTCCAGAGGGTGTTTTTCTGATACTCAGAGGTTATGAATTCCTTTCGTAAGTCCAACCATCTTTTTGTGCTGTTTGCTGGCCTGCACAAGGGTGATGTGGCGGCCAAGTCAACTTTGGCGTGCTGGATTAAGAAGGCCATTGCCTCGGCATATCTGTTGTGGAACCAGCCAGTTCTAGAGGGTTTGTGTACCCATTCTACCCAAGCACAAGTGTCCTCCTGGACAGAACAGAGCTCGGTAGCCTCTGCAGACATTTGTCGGGAGGCAATGTGGGCATCACTTTCTACTTTTGTCAAGCATTACCACTTGGATGTCCACGCGAGGGCGGATATGGTTGTTGGCTCAAGAGTTGTGCGAGCTGCTGTGTCTTCTTCCTACCCAGTGGAGTTGTAGCTTTGGTACATCCCACTTGTCTGGACTGGTCAAGCAGGACTAAAGGAAACTACATTAACTGGTAAGTAAAATGTCACCTTAGTGCCCCTGTACAAGTGGTTGGTGAGGCCTCACTTAAAGTATTCCGTTTTGGAGACCAGACCTCACAAAGGATATAAAAAGACTTGTAATGGTTCAGAGGATGATTTGGAGCCTGTGCCAAAAGACATATGAAAAGAAACTAGAAGACCTAAATATATATACCCTGGAGGCAAGAAGGGAGAGGAGAGATATGATACAGACGTTTAAATACTTAAAAGGTATTTATGAACAAACAAACCTTTTTCAAAGAAGGGGAAGCTGTAAAACTAGAGGCATATAATAAAGCTGCAAGGAGATAAATGTAAAAGCAAAGTCAATAAATACTTTTTCATGGAAAGGGTTGTGGATGCTTCAAATGCCCTCCCAATGGAGGTCAAAGGGGCAAAACAGTGATAGAATAAAAAAAAAACATGGGATGAAATCAAAATAAAATTAAATAACTTTTATACTTCAACAAATAGAGGGGTAGCTTGCATCGAGGAGGGTAATCTGCACAAAGCGGTAGACACCATTGTAGCCAGGACCAGCCCCAGAGTTGGCTCAAGGTGCTGCCGCCCTAGGAAAAGCCATAAGCTTTACTTCCCACCACCTCCCCCCGCCAAAATCTATTGTTGAACTTTGAATGCCCTGCACTTTATTGCCCTAGGCAGCTGCCTAGTTTACCTAATGATTGGGCTGGCCCTGAATGAAGCCACCTTACTGGGAAGACTAGATGGACCATGCTGGTGGTCTTTATCTGCTTACTATGTTACTATGTATTGCTTTCTCAGTGAACGGTGCGTATTGGTGTTTTAGAGCCCTGTGTAATAATTTGTAATGATGCCTTTCCATAAATAAGGTTCTTGCTGTTTTCGTTATGGAAATCAGTGCTGTTATGACACGTTAAGGTTTCGAGTGTCTTTATGCGTGTTTTTATGGCACTTTACAGTGTTTGGAAGTGGGGGGGATGGTGTGTTGCTTTTATTGAGTTTTTCAAAACATTAATATTTTTTTGTATGTTGAGTTGTGAAGTGAAAACATCCTAGTTCTGCTCTGCACCCATGGCATTTCTTATGTCCTTTTTATTTTATTGTAGTTATGTTGCTCTCTATCTGGAAAAGGAACTTACAAAAGAATGCAATGATATTTGCTTTAGTACATGATTAGTTAGCTCTGATGTTTCTATAATGTATTCTTGGCTATCTACACAAGTTTCTTCTTGTGTGTTTATTTAAAATGTACATAGTTCCCCCAAGTTACAACTCCAAGTTATTGTTCCTGTTCATTGTAAGCACAAGGCAGATCTCCTCCGCCCTGTACAAAAATTGTTATTTGTGAACCGCATTGATATTAAAGAGCGCGGTATAGAAAAGCTTTAAATAAATAAATAAAATAAATAAATAATGATCACATTTAAATTAAAGTTATGGGTTGCTGCCTCTTGAGATATCTTTAAATATAACTAAATTGTTTCCATAGATGCGTATGTGGTATAGCATTCAGAAACCCTGAATTTAAAATTCATAAAGTGTCACATGATTAGGGTTGCCAGATTTTGGAGAGCAATGTAGGACACCTAGGCAGGGCTAAACTGGGCCGGGAGGGGCAGGGTGTCATCGTCGGGCATCTTGTCTGCATATATTTTGAAATTACCAGTTTAAGTAACATTTTGAAGAAGGATCAAGCCACATGTGAAGTGCCTGGAATTTAACATGGCAGTGGACCCCTAAATAGCCCAAGGGTTTCTGCCACCCCATGCAGGAGCCCTGTCTATGCCATCCCCTCACCACACCGAGCCAAGCTGCCCCTCGCCACTGATTCGGTCTTCTGGAGGGCAGGCGGCTAAAGTTTATAAGCGGCAGCTTTGTTCCACCGCTTTGGTGCCCACAGCAGGCCATGTGCTTCCGGCACACATGGCCTGCTGCAGGCCAGGCACTAGCCCATCTAGTGGATGGGCCAACCCTGCCCCTAAAGGGAAATTCATATCGGCAGCACTCCTGCCATGACAAAGAAGCACAAAGCACAGCGGGAAGTCTCCCACCAACTGCTAGAAAAGAGCAACACCGATCATATTATGGTGACAGACTCATGGCAAGGGTGCAGCTTGAGCTAACAAAATCAAAGCTCTCTCGTCCCAATTGCATCCCACCCATTCCTTTTGTTTAGGTAGGAAAAGGTGATGTCTAGCAAGATTAATTTCAAATACAACTGTTGCATTTTGTAACTGTTTTGTTTGCCTCACTTCCCATATATGCAGAAGTGTCAGAATTCTTGACTGAGCGGTTGAGTGTTCATGTAACCGAATACATACTTGTTCATGTCTGTACTATTTACACTGTTGTTAATTGTAAACCACGCTTGATCCTTTGCAAAACGTGGTATAGAAATGTTAAATATATAAAAAAATAAAATAAATAAATAAATCTGGCAATTGGGTGAACCTGAGGAGGAAGTTCTGCCTGCCTACTTTAAGTAATTTCAAAAGTATAAAACAAGGCAGTAGCAGCCCTTCTCAAGTTATAAATATGCATATATATACACAAACTTTATTTTATGCATATAAATATTCTATATATTTCTAAAATTCTTTTTTTCATAAGTTAATTTTACATCTTCTCTTATCAGGATCAAGAAGAGTGCATTTAGAGGGGATATTCAGGAAAAGCAATGTCCTTTGCCTCTGTTCCCACTAAAATCGGGGATAGGAGGTGGTAGTCCATGGAGTCTGGGGTTCTACCTGGGGACATCTGGCAAACATAAACATGATGTATGACAGCTGTTGCAGACTATTTGCTTAGAAACCGATTTTTAGGTGCAAGCTAAAGCATTATTTGTCAAGAATATAACTATCATGACGCAAACTTGGAGGTCTAACGCCCCTCAGTTCTGGCTTCCACTACAAATTTAGTTAAAACTGAATTACCTTTCCTGAATTACCTTTCTCTCTCTGGTCTTGGTTTTGAATTTGTGGTAGAACTTGCTCATCTATAAATTTCTTTATTCTGAATGACATTATAAATGACAACCTGCTTTACTTTGCACTGTGAGAGAACTCTGCGCGCTCTCCAAGTCGTCCCTGGGTTCTCAATCGCGCGTTCTGGTTGTCCGCGCATGCGTGTGAGAACAGGTGCGAGATGCTGGAGGCCCAGCTGTGGCTGCGGCCGTGACAGCTCTTGGGATGACACAGGCGGAGAAGGGGGACCCGGACAACGGGAAGGAGAAAGAACGGGAGCGGGAGAGAGAGCAGCGCGGTGTGAAGCGGCCCATCGTTCCCGCCCTGGTGCCGGAGCCGCTACAGGAGGTGAGCCGCAGAGACTGCATGTACCCGAAGGCGCGGAGGGGGGGAATACCCGGATGTGATCAGGTGGCATCGGGTCTTTAATGTACTTCCGGTGCGTTCTCGAGCGTTTAGGATTTTGTTTTCTTTTTTGTAGCCGCTCTACTTCGAGACAAGTTGTGTGGTTCTGGTGTTTCCCTCAGGGCGTGCATAGGCTTCTCTCTGAGGAAAGCAAAAACTGCCAATCTGTTCATGAAGTGGGATAGTTGGCGCTAAATATAAATAAATAAAGTTCGGAGTTGGCAACTTTATGGAAAAACAATGGCAGGCTTCGTCTGTTGTTGGAGCCAGTCGGCAAACCCTAATTCTGCAGGCGCCCCCGTTGTTTTTTTCTGCTTGAAGATAGTGAAACAAGGCTATCATAGAGTGGGGCAGCAGAACACGTTTTCGGTTGGCATGGATGGTGCAAGTTAGTGGGTACCCTAAGCAAATCTTCAGCCTTACGCCTCCCTCCCTCGATAATTAAAAACCTCAGCAGTCATGATCATCTGAACACTTACCTAGCTGCTATGTCCTGCTGAGCCCTTCATTGTATGTTAAAGCCTTTATTAATTTTCATAGGGGGACCATCTCTCGTGGTATTATGCAAATATACCTTGGAAATGCATTAATTGATAGCACCCAGTGAAATTCACTGGAGGAGCCTGGTCACCTTTCCTCAATCTGACTCCATGAAACAAAATACCGAAAAAAGGGTGCCAAAAGTATGAATAATGTAAGAAAAAATGGGACCCTAATTTAATTATAAATCTGGAACCATTATCAACACAATAAAATAAAATAAACTTAAATAAGTGATGTCAGGAGCCCAATCAGCGAAATTACTGGCGATAATGTTAACACGCCAAACCACTCGTTACTATCATTATCGCTCCATGAACCAACACTCAATTAGAGGAACACTTCTCACAAATACAAAAAATGAGCAAATGCACTTGGATAAGCAGAAGCATTTTGCTGGTATGGCGAGTGATTAAATTCCTTTAATAAAACTGTGATAATGGTGAAACTGCTGTAGCAAAGTGCAGTCAATGAATAAGTCCAGGAGTCGATTGACAGGGTCCAAGTCAGTTTATTGTGCACAAGGCCCAGTCAGTCAAAGCAGCAAAAGGTACTGAGCGAAGGTTTATACAGAGACATAACTTTTTATACCGCTTTTTCAGTTTGATACATGAAAACGTTCTATTGGTTCTAGCTCGATACATACAAACTTCTCATTGGTTATACATTTCCTTTCATTTGTCCAATTAGAAATCCCTCCAGAGCCTAGCAACCGGCCCCCTCCTTTAGAATTGCTTGAACAATGGTATAGTCTTAACTTGGTAACTTTTCTACTGCAAGGTTAACTTCGGCTCCAGGAATGCATATACTGTTACTTTTCTGTTCTTTCACATACAAGAGAATAATAGAAGACTTATGCATTCATAAAAACTTCTTATTAAGCATTTTAAAACATCTTTCTCAATTTCCACAGATTTATGGTTCTTTTCTAGCTATAATGGAAATTAGGATCCAGGCCTAACTTACAGGCCTTTCATAGTAGCAGGCTATGCTAGGCCATAGCCTACCTCATTCCCCCCCTTTGATTATTCTCACCCGCAAGTGAGGAAGGGTGAGAATTAAATCACTCATTAGTCAATTAACACATTATACAGGTGTAACAGCATCAGCATTATGGGGTATAGGGTGATATCGCCACATAGCTAATACTTTCGCAGCTGCCTTCCGCTCTATAGTGTTATCAAGTGATGATGATATCATGCGTAAGCAAAGGGGTAGGAGACAAGGGAGCAATAGGCACATGGCTAAAATGAATAAGACAATTAACATAAGGGATTTCAGACCACCAGTCCAAGAAAACAATGACCCAAACCACCCATCCATCTTTAAACTGTGCCATGTCTGGACAGGCACAAATGTCTGCTCTCTCATCTGGATGGCTAAGTCTTCAACTACATGCCCATTATTATCAATCTGTAAACAACAATTACTTAGATTCAACTTCCCACATACTCCACCCTCAGCTGCTAACAAATAATCTAAAGCTAAACGATTTTGATAAATGGCTGTACGCATTTGTGTACTCTGTTTCGCTAGAAGGGTTAGTGCTTTACGGTTTCATTGGTTATTATTTCAACAACAGCTTGCAACCGTATTATTCGATTAATCATATAAACAGGGGTACGATATCCCCAAGTCCCATCTTGCTCCCAAGTAGCAGGTCCATAGTATGCAATGATTCTTTTCGGTGGCCATTCATCACCTTCCCATTTGTCCCATTGGCCTATTTTCAAGGCCTCCTTCAGTTGTCGACTTCTGTACACAGGATATCCCAGCTGTTCTCCCTGGGATGTAGGCAGAAGGAAAAAGGAAGGTCGTATGGTTCCCAATACACATGCACCTCCCCAGTGATGAGGAAGTCTAGCATATGCTCGGGTTCCACAAATCCAGTACAGTCCAGGTGGTGCTTGCCAAGAATTATATGCTGCTAAGTTAGTCCAGATACTGGCAAGTTTGGGGAACTGAACAAGAGGATTGGGAGGTTCAGTAGTGTTGACGCCGGACCACCAAGATGTCTTCTTAGTGGTACTGTTGTAGAACGTCTGATTGAGACAGACCAGCTGCCCCACTTCCATATTAAACATGGGTCCATAACAAGAAAAACATAAGTTACCCCCAATGGAGTGAGCCAATACCCATTCACTTGTGGTATTGTGTATATTGGTCTGATTATATGGAACAGAATAGTTCAGTTCTTGTGCCTCCCAAGGCCATTGGTCTCCCATTGTTGTTCCTCCACAAAACAAACAATCTGAAACATGGAGACTAGATGCAACTGCTCCCGCTAATTCAAGAAATAAGTTCTGGGAGGCAGGAGGAATTTCAAACTCTGATTTCATGGTTTCATAGAAAGAATGATGTATACGATAGGGTGAGGATACATGGGTGTTGGTGTTTAATCGTAGATATAAAATAGTCCCCAGATCTACATCTCCTCCTGCTATATGCAACCCAAACTTGTATCCTTGCTTCCAGTGGCTGGGATTGGCTATGAAGAGTTGTAAAGGATTACAAGCTCCTTTCTGACATTTCATAGGCTCTGACAGTCTAATCTTTGTTAGGCTGCCTTTTCGATGATCTCCATCTCGTCCCATTGGTGCATTCTTCCAGGTAGCAAAATACACACACTCCCATTTTGGGCAAAAGTAATCATGTCGAGATGCAGTGGTGTAGATGTTGGCTGTTGTACTTTTTCCAGTGCATTTTCCCCATCCATAGGCTCCCTCTGGACACATGTACTTATCATCATGGTAGTATGCTCTCTCCCATGACCAAGACGCACATCTGTGGTAAGCATTTTTATTTATGGCACCACAAGCATCAAAGTTCAAGATGATAGGTTTTGTGGGGTTGGTGAGAGGTTTAGTTATATTCAAGTTGGCTCCATCTTCATCATTCCAGCGTATCTCAAATGTATAGTAGGATGGATTCTGTCGGGGGTTATAACAAGTCTTACTTTTCTCCTTTGTGCAAATGTTCAATTCAGTACCATTATAAACACACCGGCTGACTGTACCAGTGCAAGTATAGTAGGAATGATAGAGCAAAGTCTGAGTGATCTTCTGTCCAGTTCGGGTGGTGGTTATACAAGCTGCACAAGGGGGTAGAGCAAAAGTCTTTTCCAAGATTCCCAGGATCACCACTCCCACAAGGCAAAAGTGGAAGAACATGATGATTACAGTCTCTGGAAGTTAACTGGAACGTTGAGAATGATGATCTGTGTTGAGCTTGCTTCGGTTTCTGCTGTGATGGTCATTTTCACGTGACGTAAGTGGATTCTGAAGTTTCTTCTATAATACTGGCTGTCTCCTCAAGGTGAGTCGCAATGGAGTCTCGGGATCATTTGCTGATGTCCATTGGCCAGTATCAGGAGCAGCTGCTGGCTTCACTCGGCTGTGATGGATGCAGGGTTCGAATTCTGCAACTTTCACAGGAGTAGGTGTTGACAGGATGACGACATATGGTCCCTTCCAATGCGGCCCCAGTGGGGTTTTTCTCCACTCTTTCACCCACACGGACGTTCCTGGCTTGAAGGGATGCAGAGGTTCAGTCAGGTTGATGGGTAGTCGGTCTTGTACCCACGTTTGGAGTTTCTGCAAAACAGAACCTAAAGCTAATAGTTCTTGTCTAGTTATTTCAGATCCTATCTGTCTCATGTCTCCCTTTATTCCCTGCACTATGGGTGGAGGTCGCCCATACAAAATCTCAAAAGGGGAGACTCCTAAGGATCTGGTGGGAGCTGAACGTATCCTGAGAAGGGCTATGGGTAAAACCTGGAGCCACTTCAAGTGTGTTTCTTGGCAAAGTTTGGATAACTGAGCTTTCAGGGTTCTATTCATGCGTTCTACTTTCCCTGAACTCTGGGGTCTGTAAGCAGTGTGTAATTTCCATTTTATTTGCAAAGTTTGAGCTAACTGTTGGGTCACTTGAGATACAAATGATGGACCATTATCTGACCCTATAGTTGACGGTATTCCAAATCGAGGAATGATCTCATGGAGCAATGCCCTAGTGACTTCTCGGGCTTTCTCAGTTCGGGTGGGGTAGGCTTCTACCCACCCTGAAAATGTGCAGACTAACACTAACATATAGTGATATCCATTTGCACGAGGCATTTCAGCAAAGTCTATCTGTATATCACTCATAGGGGTCACCCCTACTGACTGAATTCTTGGGGGTGGAACAGGACCTTGCTTAGCGTTATTTTTGGCACATGTCAGACATTGCTGCGCCACTGAGGCAGCCAGGGATCCTAGCAATGAAATACAGAAATGGGGTCTTAGAGCTTTCTCCATGGCTGTTTTTCCATAATGTGTGGCTTGGTGGAATGCTTGGACAAAGGCTGGTCCTAGTGCTTCAGGGATGACTGTAGGACCTGGGGGTGAACTATCTTCTGGAGGTGGTAGCACTATCCAACCTTGTTCTGTTAAGGCTCCTCCCTCTTTCTCACAATAATAGTCTAACTCTTGCGTAGTATATCGGGGTGCCCATGAACTTAGGGGCACAGGGAATAGGGCTGCTTGCATTACAGTATCTTGGGTCCTTACTTGTCCTGTGTTGGCTGCCTTTCGCGCTGTGGCATCTGCAAATCTATTCCCTCAAGCAATTTCTCCTGCTCCTGCCTGATGACCTCTACAGTGCATGACTGCCACTTGTTTGGGGGCCCATACAGCATCTAATAACATCAATATCTCGGGCCCATACCTAATGTCCTTACCCCCTGAGGTGATTAACCCTCGTTCTTTGTACAAGGCTCCATGTGCATGCAAAGTAGTGAAAGCATATTTAGAATCTGTGTACACATTTATGCGGAGTCCTTCTCCTAATGTCAAGGCTCTAGTGAGGGCTATCAATTCAGCTTTCTATGCAGAAGTTCCTGGGGTCAGGGCTGAGGACTCAACTACCAGATCAAGGGTCACCACTGCATATCCAGCACAATGATGTCCATTGATGACCAGACTGCTTCCATCTACAAAGAAAGTCCATTCTGGGTCTTCTAGAGGGACATCAGTCAAATCAGGGCGACTTGAGAATACAGTGTCCATGGTTTCTAAGCAATTATGATCAGGTGGCCCAGGACCAATTGGAAACAATGTAGCAGGGTTTAGAGCTTGACTAACTTTCAACTGTATCCGAGGGTTTTCACACAACATGCTTTGATACTTCAGCATTCGCGCATTGGTTAGCCAGAAGTTTCCTTTATGTTCCATGAGAGTCAGGACAGAGTGTGGCATGGTGACTTGAAGAGTTTGTCCTAGGGTAAGTTTGTCTGCTTCGCCCACTAGGAGGGCTGTTGCTGCAACCGCTCTCAGACAAGGGGGCCATCCTTTTGCAACTACATCCAATTGTTTTGACAGATAAGCTACTGGTCGTTGCCAGGATCCAAGAGATTGGGTCAATACTCCCAATGCGTTTCCTTGTGACTCATGGACAAAAAGATGGAAAGGCTTCTGAACATCTGGAAGACCTAATGCTGGAGATGACATCAGAGCCTTTTTCAAAGTTTGGAATGATACATCTTCTTCAGGTCCCCAATCTAGTGGGGATTTTTCCATTCCTCTGGTGGCTTGGTATAGTGGTTTTGCAATCAGGGCAAAGTTGGGGATCCATATGCGACAATATCCTACTGCCCCCAGGAAGGCTCTTACTTGCCTCCTAGTGGTTGGAGTGGGGATATTACATTCAGCTTCTTTGCGTTCTGGTCCTAAACATCGAATCCCACTGGACAACTGGAATCCTAGATACTTGACTTCAGTTTGGCATAGTTGTGCTTTGGCTTTTGAGACTTTGTATCCGGCATCTTTGAGAAGGTACAAAAGTTCACTAGTAGCTTGCAGGCATTCACTTTCTGAGTTGGTGGCTATGAGCAAGTCATCTACATACTGAAGAAGAACCCTTTTTCCTGGGTCCACTGGGTAACTTGAGAGATCCTGATTCAGAGCAGCACTAAAGAGAGTAGGTGAATTCTTGAATCCTTGGGGTAATCTAGTCCAGGTGAGTTGACCCCGCCTTCCTGTTGTGGGGTCTTGCCATTCAAAAGCAAATAAAAGTTGACTGGTAGGTGCTAGGCGCACACAGAAAAAGGCATCTTTCAGGTCCCGGACGGTGAAGTGAGTAGCCTCAGCGGGGATCAGTCCCAAGAGAGTGTAAGGATTTGGTACTACTGGGTGTATAGTTTCAACTGCATCATTTACTCGCCTTAGATCTTGTACTGGGCGGTAGTCCCCTGTCCCAGGCTTCTTTACTGGGAGAAGGAGAGTGTTCCATGGTGACTGACATTCTTTGAGAAGTCCATACTTCAGCAGTTTCATCAGATGATGGTGAATTCCTTCAATGGCTGGTCGAGGGAGAGGATACTGCTTCACATATACTGGTACCACTCCTGGCTTGAGGGTGACAATGACAGGGGCTATGTTCTTCGCCAGGCCAGGTGGATTATCTTCTGCCCAAACTTCAGGTGGGGCTATAAGGTTGGTAGGTATACAGGGACTGGTTGACTTTATTGCAGGTGCACTATAGAACCGCCACTTCTCTTCTCGGGGGAACAGTCAGCACCATTAATCCAGCAGGCTTTGGGTTCACAGTCATTTTCATTTCTCCCCCTTCAGCAAAGGATATTTGGGCCTGGAGTTTAGCAAGCATGTCTCTGCCCAATAGTGGAATAGGGCACTCAGGCATATACAAGAACTGGTGCGTTATCTTCTGTCCCCCTAGCTCACACATGCGGTTCTGCAAAAATGGTTTTGTGGCTTTATTTCCAGTGGCCCCTATTATGGTAACAGATCGTGAGGACAGTGGAGCTACTGGCTTGGCTACTACTGAATGTTCTGCTCCTGTATCTACCATGAATTCCATGTATTGGTCCCCTATCTTTAAATTGACCATAGGCTCCTGGGGACCCAGGGTGAACTTGGAGCCCGGTCTGGCCTAGTCTTCATCTATGTCATCCAGGTCATAGCCCGTTGCTACTGCCACTCCCTCAATGGCTTCTTCCCTCTCTTGTTGGAACTGCGTTCGATTCATTCCTCCTCTCCTTCGAAATCTTCCTCCTGGCCTCCAGGGACTCCCTCCTCCCCTCGCAGGGGCGGAGTCCAAATGCGGGCACTCATTTCTCCAATGTCCTTCTTCCTTGCAGTAGGCGCATTGATTTGCACCTAATGGAGGCCTATCGCTTCCGCGGCCTCTTCCACGTCCTCTGGTCCTTTGATTAGGAATACCTCCTCCACGTCGTTCGGTTATAGCAGCGGCAAGAAGATCTGCCTTCTTCTTCATCTTTCGTTCACTTTCTTTGTCTCGTTCATTCTCACGATTCACAAATACTTTCTGAGCGACTTCCATTAACTGAGCTGTATTCATGCCCGCAAATCCATCTAATTTTTGCAATTTTTGTTTTATGTCTCTCTGGGACTGACTAACAAATGCCGCATTTACCATGCGTAACTTTTCCTGAGCAGCGGGATCATATGGGGTATATAGTCTATAAGCTTCAGACAACCGTTCATAAAAGGCCGCTGGGCTCTCATCTGGACCCTGGAGAACTTCCGATACTTTTCCAATATTCATGGCCCTCTGGCCTCCCCTCTTCAGGCCCTGCACTAAAGCCTGGCGAAATCTGGTTAGGGCCGCCGCCCCCCTTCCGTCATTCGGGTCCCACCCGGGATCTTCGTTGGGATATTCTACAGCTGCGGCCTGCGGGGGATTTACTGCCCCCCTTTCTACAGGGTTCTCTTCTAACCACCGGAGGGCTGCTTGCCCGATCCAGCCTCGCTCTTCAGTAGTGAAAAGGGTGGACAGGAGCTGGTGACAATCGGCCCAGGTAGGCTGATGGGTTTGCATAATACTAGACATTAATTCTGTTAATTCCTGAGGCTTGGCTGTATAGGAAGCATAATGCGTTTTCCAGTTTAATAAATCTGTGGTAGAAAAGGGTACATAAACTAAGCTGGTTGGTCCTGGCGCCATCTGACCCTGATCATTCAAAACAGGAATTCCAGGCACTTGACGTAATGGCATTAGATGCCCTGCTTTCTCCTTTTTCTTGGGAGTTACGCTTCTTAACTCATAAGGTTCTCGAGCACCAGTTTCCTTGGTGGGTGACCCTGAACTGGTAGGAGAACTTCCACTTTCTATCTCATCAGATGACTCAAGTCCCCCTGCTGTACTTGGGCCTGACCCGGAACTTTCACTCGGGGTAGGGCGCTTCTTAGGCGGTTACTTTGGTATTTTCTGGGGCTCCTCATTGGGCTCTACTTCAAGTTGTGGGGCCGTGGGGACTAATTTCTGTGGGTGCTGGGGTAAATTATCCAGAACATCTGAGGACTCTGGGTCAGAATATACTGGTGGCTTTTCTTCCTTAGCTTTTGTGGCTCCCCTAGTAGTAGCTACAAATATTTTACAGTGCTCCTCATAACAGCGCTTCATCCATGAGGGCTGCTGTTCGCATACACTCAACCAGGAATCTATATAGGGGAACTGGTCGGGATACACTCTCAGTATAAGCTGATGAATTCGTAAAACTGTCTCAAAATCAAAGGTGCCCTCTCGGGGCCATGAAGCAGCTAATGCGGGCCACTCCCTTTCACATAACATTTTTAATCTGGATGAAGTCATTTTTATACCATAATCGCCCGAAAATCCTTTACGGAATTTCTTGATCATACATGCCAACGGAGTTTGCGTGGACTTCGTCCCTCCCATAATGTAAACGTACCTGCCTACGCTACTGCCTACGTACATGCGTATGTTACGTACCCTACGTCCCTACATACACGTAATGACGTACAAGACAACGTACAATAAGGATAGGTAGTATGACTGTAGGTAAGGGGTCCGTACAGCCCACAGAACACTGGGGGGAACAAACACCACTCGCTTCCTCCTGTTCGCGACCTGGGCGCGGTCGCTCGGCCAGGAACTGCGCTACTTAGGAGTCAATTTTCGTTTGGTACTCATACCTGTCCTCACCATCCATACTGTAATTATACTGTATTTTTAATTGTAGCTATTTACTACTACCATGTTAATCAACCAAAATGCCATGTACATAGTTTACTCTATTTTATGCCTCTTGTCTGTATATAGTTAACCCTGTTTTTCCGCCAAGTTTGTGTTCCCTGTTCATTGTAAAAAAAAACAATGCTGACTGTGTCATTGTGTTTACATTTTGTTCATTTGTAAACCGCACTGATTAAAAGAGCGCGGTATATAAGAAATAAAAATAAATAAATAAATAAATTTCAAGACCTCTCACTCACACGCACACAAGCAACAAGATATCATATTTCAATATTTCAAGTGCCCAGGTTTTCTGACTAACTGACTATTCCAAACAAACAAGAAGGGTCGATAGTTTCAGCTTCCGCTTTCCTTACGCGGCGCTTACTAGGACCGCCCTTATAGGAGGTGATCAGGCTCCTTTGTCTCGCGCACACTCATGCGAGATTTCCCAGATTTCCCAGTTAGTCTATACCAAATTTACCAAATTGGTCTTGCACTCGCAAGACGCTGTCCCAGGCTGTTCTTTCTGACTATTTAATTACAAAAATGTCTACTCACCGGATCCGGTCCCCGATACCACACCAACTTCTGAGTTGGAACCTGGACTCCCCCGGTTCGGAGGTGTTGGCCAGCTGGACCCGATGGCCCGCCGAGGCAGGCGGAACCCTCTCCGGCTCAAAGGGGCCGGTGGCGCCTGAGGTCTCCCCCGCGGTCGGACAGACACGGTTCCAACTGGGCCAAACCTCAAGGCGAATTATGTGGATTATTCACTTGAATACCATTTACCACTCACACTTCCCGGCCAACGCACCAAGAATATGCTGTAGCAAAGTGCAGTCAATGTCCAGGAGTCGATTGACAGGGTCCAAGTCAGTTTATTGTGCACAAGGCCCAGTCAGTCAAAGCAGCAAAAGGTACTGAGCGAAGGTTTATACAGAGACATAACTTTTTATACCGCTTTTTCAGTTTGATACATGAAAACGTTCTATTGGTTCTAGCTCGATACATACAAACTTCTCATTGGTTATACATTCCCTTCATTTGTCCAATTAGAAATCTCTCCGGAGCCTAGCAACCGGCCCCCTCCTTTAGGATTGTTTGAACAATGGTATAGTCTTAACTTGGTAACTTTCTACTGCAAGGTTAACTTCGGCTCCAGGAATGCATATACTGTTACTTTTCTGTTCTTTCACATACAAGAGAATTATAGAAGACGTATGCATTCATAAAAACTTCTTCTTATTAAGCATTTTAAAACATCTTTCTCAATTTCCACAGATTTATGGTTATTTTCTAGCTATAATGGAAATTAGGATCCAGGCCTAACTTACAGGCCTTTCATAGTAGCAGGCTATGCTAGGCCATAGCCTACCTCAAAACCAGCAGCCCGGGTCAGGTTTCCTGAGTCGCTACAGGCAGATGTCGGAGCTCTTTTTGTAATATGTGTAGTATCAGTACTATGTGCAGTATAGGATGTTATTTATGGGTATTTTTACAGTAAGTTGAATATTGAGAGCATTTTCTCATTTTTTTTTTTTGTATTTGTGAGAAGTGTTCCTCTAATTGAGTGTTGGTTCATGGAGCGATAATGACAGTAACAAGTGGTTTGGCATGTTAACATTATCGCCAGTAATTGATTGAGCTCCTAACATCACTTATTTAAGATTTTATTTTATTGTGTTGATAGTGGTTCCAGATTTATAATTAAATTAGGGTTCCATTTTTTCTTAGATACACACTCAATCTGACTCCATCACCTCTGTTCCAAAAGTTTTGCTTCCACCTCATCACCAACAGAACATGAACTTAGCACTTTCTGTCCCCCTCTCTTTGTCACTACCATTCACTCTTTCAGTCTCTTCTCCTCCCCCATCACAAACACTTTTTCTTTCAATCCCCTTCTCCCCAGTAGTCTGAATACCAGTGGGGAGGAGTGCTGCTGTGAGGAGAGTTTGAGTCGCCCCTTCCCTATTCTGTTAGCCTCTCCCTTTCTGCCTTTAGCCCCACCTGTACCAATCTACCTCTGTTTTTTTCGATTAGTAGCTGGGTAGGAACTCCACGAGCACTTCAGCAATTCATACCCTGTGATCTGCAACCCCTCTGTCGCTTCAAATTGTACTTAGCAAATGATATTCCTCTTTTCTAATGTAGCAGGGGAAGCATTACTGTGGGTAGGGTGTGAATGTGTGCTGATCCTTATGTATTCTATTTATATGTCCTAATGTCACTTGTCTGTTTAGATTTTGAGTAATTAGACTTCCTTATCGTCCCTCCAGTCCAGTCCCGAATCTCTGGGTAATGCACCCCTTCCAGCAGCCTGGAGACTGAGTATGTCATCATTTGATGAGATCAGTACTAGTAGAGCGAGCACTGCCCCTTCTGACAAGTACACTCAGTCTCCAAGCATCTGGAGGTGGTGAGCCTGTTGGCTCGGCTCACTGAGGACAAATAAGGAGCTTAGCTTAGTTTATTTTAGTTAGTTTTTTGTTCGGGGTATTTTTCTTACAATTTTAAGTCTGCTGAGAGCTCTTTTCTTTCTTTAAAAAAAAAAAAAAAAGCAGATTAGGATTTGTTTTTGGCTGAAAGGAGGCCCCCTCCCCCTTTGATTCAGTGGGGTGGTGAGATGTGGTGATTTCCCGAGGAGGAGGTGTACCTGTTCCCAGTGGGAGAGTGTGCATGGCACCGCAGGCTTAAACGGCAGCAGTGTGTTCCCTCGGAGGCCCCAGCGCCGAAGCCTTCACTTCCAGCTAAGCTCAGGGGAGGAGAGAGCTCGTCGGCACGATGTGGGGCAATCCTTCCTTCAACGGTGCAGAGCTCATTCCAGCAGGTTTCCTGGGGCTTGCAGGGCTCAGCGCAGGCCGGAGAAACAAAACAGGCAGCGTGGGGAGGCCGATTCCGGTTGCGGTTTGTCAGCGGTTTTTCCCTCGCAAAAGGCAGCCGCACGGGAAAGGTTCGTGGCTGTGCTGCCCTGTCGGGGAACAAATAGGCATTCAATTTTCAATTTCTTTTATGTTTCTTTTTGGTTCGTTGCTTTGGTCTTAGGGGGCAGTTTTAACTGAAGGCTGTTTCTCTGCTGCCTTTTTTATTTTACCCTTTGAGTTAAAAAAAAAAAAAAAAGGAAAGGAAAGGGGAATTATAATAATAGTACAATAATAATTAGACCATATATAGACAGGTTTCTACAAGAGTGGGGTGCGCTTGACTAGGCTCGGGTTAGTCAGGAAGCCGGTTTCTTGAGCCCAGTGGGGGCATGCCTGCCAGACCGCAGTGTCTGGTTTGTGGAACCAGGTGGGGCACCATTTCAGAGGTGGATGTCTGTAGGGGGTGTGCTCAGGAGGCCACCGCCATGGAACAATCCCTTCAGGAAGAGTCCACACAGGGGGGCATTGTGGATCCGTCTCTGATTACACAAGAGGTGGCAGGGCCTGCGCCTGCCTCTCCGGGACTACCCTCGGGTCCCAGGCCATTCCCGGCCCTTCCTCCTCTCAGGGGTTGATGGGAGGAGGGGTTTCGGGGTTCTTTACGCCCGATTTTGTCCTGTTGCTCTACCAAGTGTTCTGTTTGCGCCAACAGGGGGCGGGAGGAGCATCTTCGGTAATGGAGCAGGGTAGGAAGCGTCCGTGTTCTCTCTCTGAAGAACCGGGGTTAGTTGCAGCGAAGCGTCTTAAGCCCTCAGAGGGGGGCTCGAACGCTCCTCTGTTTCGGAGGACCTAGACACAGATTTGGATGTAGATGAGGAGCTCGAAGAAGGTGAAATACCCAAGCAGGCGGACCAAGCCAGAATAGTCCGGGTTTTTCATAGAGAAGAGTTATCGGCGCTAATTATGGAATCATTGAGAGTGCTAAATATGCCGGTAGGCCCTCCAGCGGAGGAGGAGAGTTTGGAGGATCCTCTCCTGTGGGTGGTCCGTACGACACAGTCTGTTTTTCCTATCCATAGGGTGGTGAGGCAGATGATTCTGGATGAGTGGAATCTTCCGGAGAACGGCCTGCAGGGGGCTAAGATCATGAACCGTCTTTACTCCTTGTCGGATCAGGATAAGGAGCTGTTTCGGTCTCCAAAGGTAGATGCGGGGATTTCGGCGGTCTCAAAGAAAACTACTATTCCAGTGGAAGGGGCGGCAGCGCTCAAGGATGCGCAAGATAGGAAGTTGGATGCGCTGCTGAAGCAGGCGTTCAATGTCGGTGCCCTTTCCCTCCAGGCGTCCATATTTGGAGCCTGGGTAGCCCGGGCCTGCCTCAAGTGGTCTCAACGGGTGCAACCGCAGGACGACCCAGACCAGGCAGCGGCGGCATCATGGTTGGAATCTGGAGCGGCGTACCTAGTGGACATTCATTATGATCTCATTAGAGGGCTCTCTAAGAGTATGGCTTCCATAGTGATCCCTCACCGTGTCTTGTGGCTTCGTAATTGGGCAGCAGATTCCTCCTCCAAGGCCCGACTCAGCAAGCTTCCTTTTAGGGGGAAGCTTCTATTTTGGGAGGACTTGGAAAAGTTGGTGAAAGACCTAGGAGAGTCTAAGGGTGGCCGTCTACCGGAGGACAAGCCAAAATCTGGCCAGGGTGCTACTGTGCCTCGGGGGCAGCAGCGGCATTTTCGTCCCACCCGCCAAACTCCTTTCCAGAGAGGCCGTTTTACTGCGCGGTCTCAAGGATTTCGTGGTTTTCGATGAGCAGGACGCATCAAGTGTTTCCTCGGGGCCTAAGAAGACCCAATGAAATGAGGGGGGCCCAGTGGAGGTACAGTCGCTGGGAGGGAGGCTTCAGGACTTCTACCCCGCCTGGGTCCAAATTACCTCCGATCAGTGGGTGCTACAGGTCATTCTAGAGGGCTATGCGCTCGAGTTCGCTCATCCGCCGGGCAACTCTTTTGTGTGGTCTCCATGTGGGGCATGGGCCAAGGCAGTCACGGTTCACGACACCCTGAAGGGATTGCTGCAGCTCAAGGCTGTGGTGCCGGTACCGCCAGACCTATACGGCTGTGGTCGGTACTCAATTTATTTTGTGGTACCAAAGAAAGACGGGGCCTTCCAGCCCATTCTCGACCTCAAGCACATAAACTGTTGTCTGCAGGTTCCGCATTTTCACATGGAGACCTGTCTGTCATCGTGGCGGTATGTGGTGGGGAGTTTCTGACTTTTCTCAATCTTATGGAAGTGTACCTGCACATTCCCATTCGACCAGAGCATCAGCAGTTCCTCAGATTTGTGGTGCCCACCAGACATTTTGAGTTCAGAGCCCTGCCTTTTGGGCTTGCGACAGCACCACACACCTTTTACCAAAGTCATGGTGATGGTGGTGGTGGTGGCGGCAGCGTTACGAAAGGGATGCACAAGGATCCCTTCCTGTCTCGACAACTGGCTCATAAGGGCAAAGTCCAAGCTCGAGAGCGAGCGCGCTACAACCCGGCTAGTGCAGTTCCTGCAGAGTCTGGGGTGGGTAGTCAATGTGTCCAAGAGTCACTTGCACCCATCTCAGGTGCTGGAATACCTCGGAGCCAGGTTCAACATGAGAATAGGAAGAGTTTTCTTGCCGGAGCCGAGCTTCGGCGCCTGGTGCGGGAGTTTCTAGGGCGGACAGATCCTACAGCGTGGCACTATCTTCAGCTTCTTGGCACCATGGCAGCTACCTTCGACCTAGTACTTTGGGCGAGGGCTCACATGAGGCCCTTTCAGCGGTCCCTGCTCCGTCGTTGGTCGCATCAGTCCTCCTCCCTAGCCCAGATGCTCCCCTGCCCGAGGGGGGTCAAGCGGACTCTTCGATGGTGACTTACAGGGGGCATCTGGAGAGAGGAATGTCCCTAGAGCCCCTGGATTGGGTTCCATTGGTGACGGACGCCAGCCTTTCGGGCTGGGAGGCTCATTGCCAGAACCACTTTGTTCAGGGGCAGTGGTGTCCTCAGGAGGCTTGTTGATCCATCAACAGGCTGGAGATGCAGGCGGTGTTCCTGGCACTGTGGAGTTTTGAGGCCAGGTTGCAGGGGACGGCGGTGCGGGTACTGTCGGACAATGCTATGTGCGACGCTCCTGCCTGCGCCCTAGAGCTTACAGGCAGGAGTGGCCTTATATTGTCCCTTGAAGAATTAGCTGGCACGGTTCCCAATGAATCTTGGGAACTGTAGTGCTCTTGTATATTCCTTAGGGAAGAATTGTAGTCGTGACCAGATGTGGTTAGGCAAGCAAGAAAATTTATTTGTCTTGGGGATAGTTTCCAGCGCATCAAAAGCTCAAAGCAACAAACGCAAAAAGTGGAACTTTTAGGATAAACAGAGGAAAACAGGAACTCAGGAAGCAGTGAAATCAAATTGGCTTTAACTCAGCTATTCCTAAACTTCAGCAGCTTAACTCAGCATTGCCTCATGTGGTTGTTAGAAAATATTGCACTTCATATCAATAGCTATTCTCTTCACAGCGTGACTTGGAAACAGGTGAACACAATCAGGAACTCTTACGATTATTTTTTTTTTTCCTTTATTTATTTATGTAATTTCACACTATAATACAAGAAAACCCTGTACAAGGAAAACAATCCATCGTCCTCATGTTTAACAGGAGAGAAAATCAGAAGAAAAATACTAACAAATGAATTCCTGAATAGGCCTCAAATAAGTAGACAAGATGGGTCACAAAACAAAGGATAAATTACAAACATAGCCATAAAGGTAATGGAGCAGACACCAAGGCGGTACACTACACCTATTTCACACTAACTCCCCTATACATAAGAGTTATTAATAGGAGCTATATGAGAAGGGTCCTGCACCAGAGCTAGCCTAGAAGACAAAAAACTGGCCAATTGGGAAGGTTAAAAAAAAAGGTAACTATGCCCATCTAATTTAACCAAGCACTTGCAAGGAAACCGAAGGAAAAATAAACCACCCAACTGTACCACCCCGGGACGATATAATAAAAACTGACGCCTCTTCCTCTGTGTGGCCCTATCAACATCAGGAAACATACGTAAATGAGAATCAAGGAAAACCTTGCAGGGCGACCGAAAAAATAACCTTAATAGCTAGTCCCGATCCGCCTCCAAAGCAAAGGTGACCAGTAAGGTCGTAGCCATACCAGCCGCCGATGGAGATCTTTCTAAGAAGGCAGACAGGTCAAGACTTTCAACAGATAATGCCTGATTCTCCTTATGGACTACAGGAGCAGACTTAGCAGTAGGTAGATAATAGGCCTTGGAAATAGGGGGAAGAGATTCAACAGGAATTTTAAGAGTAGTCAACATAAACTTTTTAAACAGTTCCATCGGAGTAACCGAGGGAACCTTAGGAAAACTTAATACCCTAAGATTCCTGCTCCTAGCAACATTCTCAAGAAATTCCAATCGCCTATATAATATAGCAGAGTCCTTTGGAAATGTTTGAGCAAGTTCTTCGAGCTGCACCAGACGGCCCTCACAAGAGGCCACCTTAGCAGCACAAGCAATTTGTCCCGATTCATATAACTTCAGCTGTTGCCCAGAAGTTTGAAACTGCTGCACAATAGACTGCAACTGCTGATTAATATTCAGAATCCTAAAACAAATTGAGAGAATAGCTATTCAGAGCTAGCATGTATGAGTGTAGTGTAATGGAATGTCGGAAGTATAGCCATGAAGCGAAATTCACCTCTTGAAGCTAATCTTCCATTTTACTCAATTATGATTGAGCCCATTAAAGAGCTAACAATAAATAAGGTTAAAACACTACAAAAGTGTAACCAATAATCTTCTTGCAAAATGATTAATTTGCCACGATAAAAAGATCCCCTAAAAGTCTATACTGGAGTATAAAGCAGCCAGAATTTGGGAAAAGTAACTTATCTGAATCCAACCAAATCCGACGATGAACAGCAATCCGTAGTAGCAGATTTTAAAGTCCATCCAGATAGACTTCTGGTGATATTGCCAGCACAAATTTCACAGAATTGCAGACACAGTACTGCGTTTCGGGCGAACAATATTTACACGCCCTGCTTCAACGCTCCACTCTGTACCGACAAACTTCTATCTTCGTCTTCACACCACTCAAAAGAACGCCAACGCATGGCGTTCTTTTGAGTGGTGTGAAGACGAAGATAGAAGTTTGTCGGTACAGAGTGGAGCGTTGAAGCAGGGCGTGTAAATATTGTTCGCCCGAAACGCAGTACTGTGTCTGCAATTCTGTGAAATTTGTGCTGGCAATATCACCAGAAGTCTATCTGGATGGACTTTAAAATCTGCTACTACGGATTGCTGTTCATCGTCGGATTTGGTTGGATTCAGATAAGTTACTTTTCCCAAATTCTGGCTGCTTTATACTCCAGTATAGACTTTTAGGGGATCTTTTTATCGTGGCAAATTAATCATTTTGCAAGAAGATTATTGGTTACACTTTTGTAGTGTTTTAACCTTATTTATTGTTAGCTCTTTAATGGGCTCAATCATAATTGAGTAAAATGGAAGATTAGCTTCAAGAGGTGAATTTCGCTTCATGGCTATACTTCCGACATTCCATTACACTACACTCATACATGCTAGCTCTGAATAGCTATTCTCTCAATTTGTTTTAGGATTCTATATTTGTAGAGAATTTTGGTTAGGTGGTATTTTTTGATTAATATTCAGAGACATCTTAGAAAAAGCAGACCAGAGAGAATCAAGAGTCACTTGCGTAGGCTTCACCAAACAATGTCCCGATCCTTCTGAAAAAGTACCTTGCACAGACCCCAGAGAAAGAGGAGACAACTCTCCCGGGTGGTGAACAGGATCCGATGACTACTGCATAGCACTCCTATCTCCTCCAGTGCCATTCGCCTTAGAGGTCGGCGTCTGCACATTTCCCACAGCGCTGACCTGCTCAGCACACGACTCCATCAAGGGGGGCACCAACTTCTCACCACCAACCCCGGGCTGCGGCTGAGAAGATTGTAGCTCAGGCTGAACTGGAGGCGTGCGAAGCTCCGGGCTGAGAGAGACCTCAAAGTCCTCAGCACTGTAGGGCCTTCCTTCCACCTCAACAGTGCATAACGGACTCACCGGAGCAACAATACCAGCCCTGGCCGGAACCACAAAAGAATCCATGGGTCCGGAGAACGCAGCTTTCTCAGCAACGGAACTCCCCTCCTTTTGATTCAGAAGCCAGCTTTGCCTGCCTTTTCCTACCAGAATGTGGCATGAAAGCAGCACCAAAAGGTAATCCCTAGTGGAAAGGAGGAGGGAAAAACACAGAGCTGTGCTGCGAGCAACTGCTCAGAACGCCATCTTGTCTCGCTGTCGGCCAGAGTTCAGGAACTCTTACGATTAAACAACAAGAAAAGCCAACGTTTTATATTCTCTTCATATAAAACTTATGTGCTTCTTTAAACTGTTATTCAATACAGCAGAAAGAGCAATCCATGGCACAAGGCTCAGGATTCAGGGTAGGTAAAGAACTTTCTACCTGCATATATTCTTCTGAACTAACAGAATTACTGTCCGTATCAGGTTCTTTATTTTGCCCTGACTTCAGCTCCAGGAACTTCTGAAATTCCTTCAGTAGCAATTCAGCCTGTGTTTGCTTTTCATCTGGTGGATAGTTATTGGCAAAGGTTACACCCTTCCCCCATTCACTATCTACATCGGTAGCAAAGTTAGGTTTGCACAGTTCAGCACTATATGAAGGTTTCTTCAGTCAAGCATACAAATTAGGAAATTGTGCTTTACCTTGTTTAGAGGCATTTATAAAAGAACTTCTCTTAGGAAAACTTTCTCCTGGCTGTAGTTCTCTGTCTTTATAGCACTGCTTGTTGGCATTAGAAGTACCTTTTCTCCACGTGCTGCTTTCTCGAGGCTGGCTAGGTCTAGGCTTTACCCGGCTGTAAGAGTTTCTTGCAGGGTACGTTGGACTCCCAGGCTGACTCTTCCGGGGTTCTGTCTTCTCACAAGGTCCTAGTGCTCTTCTCCTTGCTTCTAGGGCTCCAGCACTCTGCACTTCTCTCACAACGTTCTTTTGGACTTGGATATCCTTCTCCACGCTATCCTCTGGGATATTCTCCGTGGTCCTCTCTGCAACAACAACCTGTTCACCTTTCTCCTCCTTCCTCCTCACTCTTTCAGCTCTCTCTGAGGTTTTAAAAAGGGCTTCAATTCCCGGCACTCCCTGCCGTTCCCTTGGGTGTGCCCAATCAGAGCTGAAGCCTAACTCCTCCCCTGTACTGGGGTGTGTCTTCGGCTCAGCAGAGCACTGTGTTTTTTTCAGGTCAGTTTTGGAAATCCTGTGTGAGTTAGCTCTGCTCTCAGGATTTTCCTCAACGTCCATTTCTTCTGAAGGGCCATCTTCACCACATATGATGGTAGCTACATCAACCGGCAGGGAGGCACGGGAAGTGCAACCCTGGAGTTGGAGGCCGAATCTCTGATGGAATGGGTGGAGACACATCTCCAGGCATTGTCGGTGATGCATGTAGTGGGAGCTGACAATGTCACGGCAGATTATCTGAGCCGGGTGAGGATAGACCCAGGAGAATGGGTACTCAACCAACAGATGTTTGAATTAATCGAACGCCGCTGGGGGTTGCCAGTCATGGATTTCATGGCAAAGTTCAAAGGTGCCAAGGCAAGTTGGTTCTTCAGCAGGAAAAAGGAAAGGATGTTGTAAGGTCTGGATGCTCTGATGCAAAGGTGGCCTTCTGAAGGTCTCCTTTACGTGTTTTCTGCCCTGGCCGCTCATCAGCAGGGTGGTACAGAGGATAGAGTCTCATCGGGGAATGGTGATTCTCATCACCTCATATTGGCCGATACGTCCGTGGTACGCAGATCTGGTAAGGAATCTTGCAGATCGGCCGTGGCGTCTCCCGGCACGAGTGAATCTCTTGTCACAGGGGCCGGTGCTGATGCCTCAGGTGGATCGATTTCTTGCTTACGGCATGGCTCTTGAAAGGGCATGGTTGAGACACAAGGGTTATTTGGGACCGGTGATTGTGACTTTGTTAAAGGCAAGGAGGAGATCGACTTCATTGGCATACATTAGAGTCTGGCGTCTGTTCGAAGCGTGGTGTGCCGATAGGCAGGTAAGGCCATCTTCGGCTTCGGTGCCCGTGATTTTGGAATTTCTTCAGGCCGGTTTCGACAAGGGTTTGACCACTAGTTCTTAGAGGGTCCAGCTGGCAGTGATCGCCTGTTATTGTGGTAAGATCCAAGGTTTGGCGTTGGGTGCACACCCGGATGTGGCGCATTTTCTGAGGGTGGTTCTTCGTATTCGTCCTCCGCGCAGGGTGCTGGTTCCGCCATGGGATCTTAATCTGGTACTGTCAGCTTTGTGACTTTGGTTCGGGCTTCTATTAAGGATTTGACCCTTAAGACAGTATTCCTGGTGGCTATCTGTTCGGATCGTCTTTTTGTGCTGTTTGGTGGTCCCCACAGGGGAGAAGCGGCGGCTAAGGCTTAGATTTCGTGGTGGATCAGAAAAGCGATCTTGTCCGGCGTATCTCCTCAAAGGGCAGTTGGTGCCGGCAGGCTTGCATGCACATTCTACCAGGGCGCCGGTGGCTACTTGGGCGGAATACAGTTTGGTTCCGCCAGTGGAGATTTGCAGGGTGGCGACCTGGACGTCCTTGCATACCTTTGCGAAACATTACCGTCTGGACGTCCAATCGGCGAGGGAAGCTTGTTTTGGTTCGGTGGTGCTCCGGGCTGGTGCAGCAGGTCCCTCCCATTTTGCTTAACTGCTCTGTTACATCCCAGAGGTTCGGGACTGGATTGGAGGGACGATAAGGAGGACAAAATTAGACTTACTTGGTAATTGTTGTTCCTTGAGGAACTCAAGTGCAGTCCCACATCCCACCCATTTTTTTGCACCTGCCAGGAAATTGGTCTGTGGCGGGTTGGAGGATGCTTTTGCCCGTGAAGTGTTTAAGCTCGGGGCTATCTGGGGTATGGTAAGTTCTCTCACCAAGGGGAGGGGGATTGGAGGTTTCTCCTCTCCGGGGTGGGAGTGCAGGTTTTTTAATGTATTTAGTTAGACTGTTAGAGACTTATTTGTTGCTCCTGTGAGTCTGCTTTGTCAATAGATACTGGTCAGAAGCGGTGGTGCTTGCTCTACTAGTACTAATCTCTCAGTTGGCAACCTACTTCAGTTCGAAGATACTTGATCTCAGGCAATCCCTGCCTCACTGTCCTCCTCCTATCTCTAGCCCCCCTCCCTGCTCCCCCCCTCCCACCTCTCAACTGTCTCATGCCTGGCATTCATTCCACTCAATCACTTCTTCCGAGCTTATTGCGACACTCTCCTCCTCCAAGAAAACGTCTTCTCCACTAGACCCCATTCCTTCCTCTTGGTTGCTCACCTCCTCCCTAGCTCTCATCCCACCAGCACTTACTATAATCAACACCAGTCTCTCCTCAGGTGTTTTTCCCCAGCCCTGGAAACACGCTTTGGTTCGCCCTATTCTCAAAAAGCCCTCACTTGATCCCATGATCCCTGCTCACTACCACCCAGTCTCCAACCTCCCCCTTCCTTTCCAAAATCCTTGAACAGGTTGTATTCTCTAAATTGTCTTCTCATCTTGACTCTACACACTTTCTCAATCCCCGCCAGTCTGGTTTCCGTCCCGGCCACAGTGTTGAAACAGTTCTATTGGTTTTTTTGAATGAACTCCACACAGCTCATGACCGCGGTGATCTTTCGGTGGTGGTCTCTCTCGATTTTTCTGCCGCCTTTGACCTCGTCGACCACTCCCTTCTTTTGGCCCGATTACGGGAAGCGGGTCTTTGCAGCACTGTCCTTTACTGGTTCCATTCTTTCCTCTCCTCCAGAACTTACTCCGTCCTCCCCTCATCTACTCCCTCTTCCACCTCCGAGCCCTTTCCCCTTCCTTGCGGCGTCCCCTAAGGTTCAGTCCTAGCCCCCCTTCTCTTTAATATTTTTCTCACCCCTCTAGTTTTATTGGTTCAACAACATGGGATCTCGGCCTTTTACTATGCCGATGATCTGGTTCTTCTGCATCACACCTCCCCTCTTTCCCTTGATCTTTCCCCTCTAAACTCCTGCCTTATGGACGTTGCTGACTGGCTTACCACTCACTGTCTTCATCTCAACCTCACAAAAACCCTTGCCATCTGGTTTTCTCACGATAATACCTCTCCCCAGATCTCCCCCTCTTTTTCTGGTTCACCCGTCCCTCTAGTCTCGTCTTTTCGCCACCTGGGCGTCTTCTTTGACTCCAATCTATCTTTCCGAGATCATCTTGCTCACGTTTCTAAAACTTCATTTTTCTTCCTCCGTCAGATTCGTGCCATCAGCCCCTTCCTCACCGCACAGGCACTTACTACCCTTCTCCTATCCCTGGTCATGTCCCGTGTCGACTTTTGTAACTCGGTTCTAGCTGGTCTCCCTGCCACGCAACTTCACCGCCTTCAGCGCATCCAAAACACTGCCGCCCGACTCATTTTTCACTCCTCTTCACGTGATCACATTACACCTCTACTCATCCATCTTCACTGGCTTCCCATCAAATTCCGCATCCACTTTAAAATCCTGACACTTCTCCATTGTGTCCTTTACACCCACTCCTCAGTACCTGGCTGATCTCGTTCACTTCCATACCCCAGCCCGCTCCTTACGATCTCTCCATCTCAACCGCCTACGTCTCCCTTCACCTGCTTGTGCACGCCTCCAGTCCACTCGCTCCTCTGCTTTCTTCTTCATTGGCCCCGCCCTATGGAATTCCCTACCCTCCTCCATCCGGCTTGAGCAGGGGCACACCACCTTCAAAAACAGTCTCAAAACCCATCTCTTTGCCCTTGCCTCCGATCTCCCTGATCCCCCCTGTGTAACCTTACCCTCTCTCTCCCCCTTCTCTCTTTCCCCTCCTTAATGTCTCGTCGCATGAGTCTGCTAGGTTTGCTTTCCTATCAAATATTGTAATTTCCTTTCCTTTCCTCTACCTTTTGGTTTTCTATTTGAGCTATGTAAACCGCTTTTGATGTCTATTCGTTTAGCGGTATATAAAGTTAATAAACATAAACATCTCATCAAATGATGACATACTCAGTCTCCAAGCTATTGGAAGGGGTGCATTACCCAGAAGTTCGGGCCTGGACTGGAGTTCCTCAAGGAACAACAATTAGCAGGTAAGTCTAATTTCGTCTTCATTTTGAAGTCATGGGAAAGACTGTAATTTCCAGGGACTTTTAGTTCCATCAAGATCATTGTGTTTTGGTAGGATCCTGTTGCACTTTTTGTGCTATATTATTCAGTGGTAGCATAACCCAGTTTTAGGGGCTTTTGGATATTTTTTAGATAGCTTCTTACTCTTTTTAAATTAATATTTGTTGTCATGAACACTGTCAGGTAGCACAATGTTTCCTCAATAAAAATTGTGGATGGTAAATGCTGATGAATCTTGAACATGTCTATCGGGGCAATTTCTCCAAATGGGTTAGTTTTGCGCATACCATAACAGTTATGAACCTCATTTCTAAGCCAGTGTATGAGGAGTATGATCTCATTCTCTCAAATTTATTGCTAACGCTTTTTGTAGTATTTGCATTGTGCCAAAGAGAGCTTCCTTCTGGAATTCATAAAGTGTAACATGTATCATCAGTAACTTGTCAAGATGTGACTGGAAGTTCTTTATCAGACCTGTGGCTTCCAATACGATGGGAAATATCTCAGTATCTTTATGCCATATTTTCTTGGTCTCTGACTGCATTTCTTGGTACTTCAGGATCTTCTGTCTCTCCACGCAATTCAAAGAATAATCACTTGGAACTATATCACCTCTATTATCAGTGCTGTTATGGTATTTTTCTCCTTTACCACTATGTTGGATTTCCTTGAATCCAATTTTTTATCCATCAGAATGGGAATGTCCCACGTTATCATAACTTCTTCATTCTCTGTAAATCCCGTGCTTTACTGTGCAGGAGTAAACCTTTTCAAGATTTATCAGTATTTATCACATTTAATAGATCATGATGTTCACTAAAATTCTGTGAAGATCCTGAATTTTTTGTTCACTTGCAGCTGGAATGATTACTTATAAAACAACAAGTTTCTCCAGGAATATTTTATATAGGATGTGCATAAACATATCTTCATGATGCGTATTCTCTTTTTGATATTTCCAGCAAATACAGAGCAACTTTATTGTTGTAATACACCCTGGTTCAGCAATTCTGAGGATTGGCAGAGCCACAGACACACTTCCTCTTAACATTCCTCACATCATTGCAAGAAGACACAAACATTCTGGACAACCTATATACAGGGATAGATGGCTTCTAAGAGAGGGACTGAATGTAAGTCAACAAAACACAGTTGTAGAATCTTGTGTAAAATCGCTCCATGGCATGTGAAAACAAACTGTAAAGCCTTAGAAACTAACTTCTGCTAAGAACCACAAGGCCTATCTAGTCTGCATTATTTAATTTTAGGGGCAGTGCCATAGACCTCATTTGATCTCTGACTTTTCCTCCACTTTGCAACCATGTTTTTTTTGGTTTCTGAAACTGATGCTCTGCCCCAACATTACAGTGAGATCTGTTTTCTGAGTTTTCTCATTTTAATGAGTCGTAATTCTTACTATAATTAAAGTAGCAGTGTCTGATGTTCAAGATTAAATTAAATTATTATTTAACTGCACTTTATATACCTTATCAAGAATGAATGTCTGTCTATACAGTTTAGAAAATATTAAAAACTGAAATTTGCTGTAAGTAGAGGCTGAGGTGCGGGTGCTGTTTTGTTTTTCTCTTGATGCAAATTTAAATCCTTGAAAAGCTCCCAGTTGCTGGCTCAGGTTTTCTTCCAAGCCATTGAAGAGAATCAGAGAGATAGCAGATGCCATTTCTCTCTCACTGCCTGTTGTTTTTCCATAGTGTACAACAGAAGGGAGTGGCATTGAGATTTCATTGAAAAATATACACGACTTACCTTTTAATAATCTTTTCTCATCTTACTGTATTCTTTTTGTTTTTTAGAAACCAGAAAGTAATGAGCAAAGGCAAAATGGCCTTAAGATGGTAGATCAGGCAATATGGTCTAAAAAGATGTCCAATGGTACGAGACGTATCCCAGTCTCACCTGAGCAGGTAAAAAAGCCTCTTGAATCTTTTCTTTTGGTATGCCATGGGAGTACCTGGATCACTGAAAACTGAGACATCTTCAAGTGGCAGAAAATGATGTGTCTTGACTGGTACTGAAGTAATCATTTGTCACACCAGACAAGAACATAGTCAAGAAACTTACCAACTTAAGTACATATTTGTCTGTCTCGATTTGAACAAAACAGAGGGTAGTGAAGCTGAAATACTTGCCTAAGATGTATATTTATTTATTTATTTATATTTCTTATATACCGCGCTATTCGGGATCAGCGCGGTTCACAGAGAACAAAACAAAGACCAGAACAACAAGCTGTTTGGTGTTACATATAACAGGAGCATAAACTTGGACAAACATGGGAGAACTATCTACATGGAGTATATGGTCTGTTAACTAGATAAACTAATTACAGAAATTAGCAAAAAGTTAGTAACAATGGGAAAGCTGTGGTTACGTTTGCGGTGGGAATGTAAGTTTCACTTTATGTCGGGTAGTATTTGATGAAAAGGTTGAATTTGAGGGCTTTTCTGAACTGGGCTAAGTCGGTTATGGCACGGACATCAAGTGGTAGAGAGTTCCAGGATTTTGGTGTGCAAAATATGAAAGCTCTGTTTGCTGTTGACAGGCTGTAAGTTGTTATGGCCTTTGGTATTATTAGGGAGTTTAATGCTACTTGTCTTCTATTTCTGTTTGGTGGTACAGTTTGTATGAGCTCTGTGAGTGAGTTGGCTGTTAGACCATTGATGGCTTTGAAAGTGAGAATCAAGGTCTTGAACATAACCCTTCCGTGTATAGGGAGCCAATGGAGCTGCTTGAGGATAGGTGTAACATGTTCGCTCTTGGACGCTCCTTGTAGAACCCTTGCAGCAGTATTCCTAGCAAGCTGTAATGGGCTAAGAGTGGATTGTGGGAGCCCTTGCAGAATGGAGTTGGCGAAGTCGAAGTGCGGTAAAATCAGTGCCTGGTAAATGGCTCTGAAGTCCTCTTGGTCTAGTAAGGAGCGTAGGTGCCTGAGCGTGCGTATCTTGAAGTACACCGCTTTTACAATATTATTTATGTGGGATTTCATATTGAGACGATGATCCAGTGTGACTCCGAGGTATCTTATTGTTTCCTTAGTGCATAGATCAGCTCCCTTAACACTTATATGTGGTGGTGGAATGAAGTTGGGGTCTTTAGTGATAAAGAGAACTTCAGTTTTCTTATGTTGAATGTGGAGGTTCTGTGACAGGAGCCATTCTGATACTGCGTCGAAGCAATTTGTTATAGGTGATAAATCCATTTGTACTGTGGAAAATGGCATGTAGAGTAGGATATCATCTGCATATATCATACATTTCACATTGAATGATCTGATGATATTGCAGATAGGCTGTATATATATGTTAAACATGAGAGATGAAAGAGAGGATCCTTGTGGAATGCCTTGTTTTTGATGGAAGGGTTTTGATTCTCCTGTTGCAGATTTTACATATTGCATTCTGGTGTCAAGGTACGATTTACACCAATCCAGTGCGGAGTTGCAGATGCCTTTCTCTTTCAGTCGCCCGAGGAGAATCTCGTGGTTTACTGAATCAAACGCTGCTGCTATATCTAAGAAGATTAGAACAACGCCTTGCCGGATGTTGACTATGCTAGTGAGAACGTCATTGAAGAGGGTGGTAAGCAGTGTTTCCACGCCATGGTATTCTCTGAATCCATGTTGAAAATGGTCTAGAGGGGCTGCGGAATCTATGTGGTCTTGGATTTGACGTTGTGCCTCTTTCTCAAAAATCTTTGCTAAGAGGGGGATACTGGCTATAGGCCTGTAGGAGTCAGGCCGTTTTGGGTCTAGTTTGGCGTTTTTTAGCAGAGGTCTGATGGATGTGAGCTTTAGAGCAGAGGGGAAGGAGCCAGTTGTAAATGAGAGGTTCATGATTTTTGCAATGAAAGGGCTGAATGTACTTCGAAGATCCTTTATCCAAAAGGCTGGGCAAGGATCGGTTTGCGCAGTGGTGGTGTTGAGTGAGGTGATTGTGTCTTCGATGTGTTTGGGAGAGGGTGTGGCAAGTGCAGACAGGGATGTTTGGGCAGGATGTTTCTTGTACATTGATTGTTGCGAGCTCATCTGTCTGTAGAAGTTTTGATTGCAAATAGTCAGCAAATTCTTGTGGGTGAATGTCTTCTTTTTGTTCGGAGGATGGTTCCTTTGATAGTGATTTGACTAAATTGAAAAGGTCACGAGGTTTGTTCAGTGATCTTTTGAGTGTGTCCGTGTGGTATTGCTTCTTTCTGGTTGTGATTGCCTTGCGGTGAGTTGCTAGGTGGAGATTGTAGGCTGTATGATCATCGATGGATAGTGATCGGCGCCAGCGTTTTTCGAGTCTTCGTAGGTGTGTGAGAGAAGACCGCAGTTCGGGGGAAAACCACGGAGCAGAGGATCTTTTCCTTGATATGTTCTCTTTGTGTGGTAGTTGAGCAACGGTGCTGAGGCTGTTGTTCCAGGCGTCAATTGACTTATCAAGGTTGAGTGTTGAGTCATTGAGCAGTGGTTGGGTGCTTGACAGTATAAGTTCCCTGTTGAAAGGTCGAAAACCCCTTGTTGAGGCTCTAGATGGGTTGTTTAGTTTGCTGTTGTTAAGAAGATGAGTATTGCTCAGGGGAATTTGTAGGTTTATGAGTTTTATGGTCTGACCATGGTACATCGGTGATCGATTTTACAATGTTGCTGCTTTGTTCATAAACAGATTGTGGAATGAAAACCATGTCAAGAATGTTTCCTTTGGTATGAGTGGGCTCCATGATTAGTTGTTTATATCCAAGATTTTCAATGGCATCGAGGAGTGAGGAGGACTGGTTTTGCTGCAGTGATGGGAGGTTGAGATCTCCCATTATCCAGTTGGGAGTGTTGAGATTACTGGTATTGGCGGCTAGGTCTATTATGGTGGGAAGGTCGTTTGGTGAGCTTGAAGGGGCTCTGTAGACCAGGTTGATAGAGCATTGTTTGTTCACTATAGTGATTATATCCAGGTTGTTAGAGCTATAGGAGTTAGTCATGTTGAAAAGGAGTTCAGACTTAGTGAGAATGAGTGCTCCTCCACCCTTTTTGTTTTCTCTGTGGGTTGTGTGTATAGAGAAGTTTGGTGGAATGAGTTGGTTAATGAGGACATTGTCTTCTTTTGATAACCATGTTTCAGTGATCATGAGTGCATCAAGATCGTGAAGGGTGACTATATCTAGGATTACAGGCCATTTTTTTCGAATTGAGCGAGCATTTATGAGGGCACATTTTAAGCTTTGTGGGGGTGGGGAGTTGTGTTGTTTAGGGTTATTGGTTTGGTGTATTGCAATGTGAATCAGGTGGGAATGCCGGATACGAGCTTCCTTACCTGGATAGTGGTAAGGGATGTCTGACCATTTTTTTCCATGGATTTTGAGGATAGGGATATGATTAGTGGTGGGAGAGTAGGCAAGGGAGGTCCCGAGCCAATCTGTGAGAAGGTAAAAACTGAGAAAGGTAATGAAGTGGAGAGACATTTTGGATTCTTGAATGGGAATGTGTATGGTGTATCTTGGAGTCTTGAGTGGCAGAATACAGGTTACAGAATAATTGGTACAGGCTACAATACAGTAATAGTATAATTGGTACAGGCTACAATAGTAATAGTGACTAAAATGGGTTTGTGCTACTGGCGACAGTATATAATATCAAGCGGAGACCATTACTGACTACAGTATAGATAACAAAAGATATAGGATACAATGGACAACTGTGAAGGAATGCCGTTGCTATACAGACAACTGTAAGGGGCAGGCTAATGGAAACAGTTACTGGAAACAGTATAGGAATCAGCAGAGTATGTGGCAGTCAGTTGGTGATAGGTAGTGGCAAGTTGACCAGAAGCATGCTATGGATAGCAATATAGGGGATTACTTTGAGATTGAGAAGTAGTTGAGTGGAAGTTCTGGATATACAGATGGTGTATACTTGCTGTGGGTTCGGACGGTGGTTGTGCTGGTAAGGTAGAGGGTTAAAGGTTGCAGGATTGGAGTTGCAGATTGATGGCGTGGACGTTTCTTGGGCCTTTTGAGGGGCCTCTGCCTAAGGGCCGTGCCAAAGGGCCCTCTGGCGAGGCCCTCAGGCACGGGCCCGCCTGATGGCGGCTTTCTTTTGGTGATGTGGCTCCGCCTCCCACAGCCCCAATTGGGCCGGAGGCTCCCTGAGCAGGAGAAGATGGTTGTGCCCCGCTCAGGAGTGCTCTACCCCGATCGGGGAGCACAGAGCACGGTGGAGAAGGAGTGACCAGAAGGAGGAGGAGAGAGTGACCAGATATATTGTAAAGTATAGCACCATCTATCCATATAAAGAGAAAATCTATTTAAAAGTTATTGTCTCTTTAATGTGGGGCAAGAGCTTCAAACTGCCCCTCTAACTTCTGCAGTCAGTTCTCTGATAAGTCAGATTGGAGAGGCACCAACTGTAGAATACACAGAAAATGGTTAGGTACTTTTTAAAAAATATGTGGGGGGGGGGGGTTTCTTTTGAGCATGTGTGTCATCAAGACAATCCTGACTCCAGCTTTTACAGCAATATATTTACATTGCCGTGTTTTGGTGTTCAAATCATTGTTATTCCATCAGGGACCATGCTATTTGAAGGAATTACATACACTTTTATGTCCCTGTATAGTACTACATTCAGTCAAGCAATCTTTTGTTGCAGTTGCTAGGGCAATTGGGATTAGAAATTTAACAGCATAATCCATTCACCTACTGTCACCTTACCTCACCTGTAGAATGCATTGCTCACTTGAGTTGCCCTTACAACAGGATTATTTAACTTTCTGCAAGAAGGCCAAGATTTTGTTGTTTGCCAGAGCTTTCAGCTGAAAAATGTGAGGCTACCCAGGGCTTGTGAATCAATTTATCTACACAGCCGTTAGCAAGGAATATATGGATTGGTTGCTGGATAGGTGGAACATGGGGCTTTAGGAGGATGATATGGTTGTATGAAATAGATTATATTGTAATTATGTTGGGTGGGGGGATTTTGTGGGCTTGTGGGAGGGATGGGATAACATTATTAAAACTACAAACAGGGCATTTTCCCACTGTGCTCCCACCTTCTGGAATAAACTACCAGATTGTCTAAAAACCATAAAAGATCTCTCCACCTTCAGGAAAAATCCCAAATCATATCTATTCACACAGCACTATGGCTCAATAACTTAACTAATGCCCACATTCTAGCACCCAACACCTCAAATCAATAACCCTCCAGCAATTTACCCCTGCAATGCAAGAATACATTGTACATGGTTAACACAAGAACATCATGTATATAGTTATATAAGTTCTGTTACCGTAATTGTGCATAGTTTTACTGTTCCATATAAAGTGAATTGTACTACCCTGTACTATTCACATTGTTCATTGTAAACTGCACTTGATCTGTAGGAAATCACAGTATAAAAATGTTAAAATAAATAAATTATTGGCTTGTTTTAATGTTTACAATTTATTTTTATTGTGCTTGCTTTGGGCTTTCTGATGAATTGTGTCCTCCAGGGTTACTAATAAATTCTAAGTCTATATATCTGGAGGGAGCTTTTCAAGATTTATGTAATGCACTAATGCAAAGGTTTAGCAGTAGACTGTCTCTTTCCACTTCCATCCATTTGATGAAGCCTGAAGGCCACCATAAAATAATATCTATATAGAAAATAATTGTTAGTCAAGTAGAATATATATGGGATAAGTTTTAGAAAAGCTTTACACATGGAAAAAAGCCTGGTTTACATGTGGAAAAGGCTTTTTATAAAATTGTGCGTGTTATACGTGCATATAAGTACACATGATATAAAGACTACTACTACTACTTATCAATGGCATGCAGGGTTCGATTCCCACTGGCACTCCTTGTGACCTTGGGCAAATCACTTTACCCTCCATTGCCTCAGAAGAAAAGGCCTGGCAATCTACTTCTGGTCATTCCTTGCCAAGAAAACCCAGGGGCTGCTGGTCACCAGGAGTCAGCATTGACTTATTTATTTATTTTATTTATTTACATTCTCTTATATACCACGCTATTCTGCATCAGTGTGGTTTACATTGAACAAACTGAAATTACATTGAACAGGGCATTATAACTTGGAGATAACTATTTTACTGGGAACATAGGCTATGGAGGGTTAAGTGTCTTGCCCAAGACCACAAGGAGCACCTGTGGGACTAGAAACCCCAGTCCTTCCGGCCCAAGGTTGCTGTCCTCTAGTGGGATTTGAACCCCTGACCTTCCGGCCTGAAGTACCTTGCCCAAACCACTAGGCCACTCCTCCACTCCTTGATGGCACTTTAAAAAATAAAAACTACTTATCATTTGTATAGTGCAACAAGGGGTACACAGAGCTTACAATCTAACCAAGATGAACAGCATCACAAAATTGGGAACTACAGTAGGTAAGATTCATATGAGAACATAAAAAATGCCATACTGGGTCAGACCAAGATCCATTAAGCCCAGTATCCTTTTTCCAACAGTAACCAATCCATGTCACAAGTGCCTGGCAGGTTCCCAAAAAGATACACACATTCCATGAAGTTTATCCTGGGATAAGCAGTGGATTCCCCTGGTCCTCCTCAATAGTGTTTATGGACTTTTCCTCCAGGAACTTGTCCAACCCTTTTCTAAACTCCGCTACATTAACAGCTTTTACCATATCCTCTGGTAACAAATTCCAGATTTTGATTATGGATTAAGTGAAAAAATATGTTCTCTTTTTAGTCTTAAATGGGTTACATTGTAGCTTCATTGCATGTCCCCTAGTCTTCCTACTTTTTGATGGGGTAAATAATCTATGTTTACCCGTTCCACTCAATTCATTAGTTTATAGACCTCTATATCTCCCCTCAGCTGTCTTTTTTTTTTTTCTAAGTTGAAGAGTCCTAACCTTTTAAGCCTTTCCTCATAGGGGTATCCTATCCTCTTTATCATTTTTGTGGCTCTTTTCTGTACCTTTTCTAATTCTGCTATCCTTTTTAAGATATGACAACCAGAATTGCACACAATATTCAAGGTGCAGTCTCACCATGGAATGATACAGAGGCATTATAATATCCTTGGTTCCTGATCGTGTCCCCAGCCTAGTCCCGGAACCTCTGGGTTGCCCATCTTATCCAGCAGCTTGGAGACTGAGAAACTCCTCTTTTTCTGTGACATCACCAGTATATCTCCTCGGTGTCCGCCCCTTGTCACCAGTTACCTCAGTCTCCAAGCAGCTGGATAGATGGGAGCCCGGGGGGTCCGGGCTCGTTGGAGAAACGATTAAGGATCACCAGGATTAGTGTAGTTTTTAATTTTGGGGATACTAGTGTTTGGTTTGGAAAGAGTCCTGTGCCTTTAAACCTCTGAAGACTGTCAACTTGCAGCAGGCCGGCTTCTCTCCCTCTATTTCTTGCTCCTGTCTCATTCACTCTCTTCCTCCTCCTCCCCTCCCTCTGTGTTCTCCGGCTGGGTGCGGTCCTGTAGTTACCTGCCTCCGAGGGACTCCTGTCAAACAGTGGCAGTCCTAGGTTTGCTGGGGCAGGAGTCAGCAAAGCATTGCTTCAGCAGAGGTTGCCGGTGCCGTGCAGACGAGTTGCCTGCTAGCGCACCTGGGCATTAGCACGCCGCGACGGTTCTACTCCTGCACTTTGATCTGTTCGGGGAGACCGAGACCGGAGACGCTACTGCTCCAATGGTCCGCGGCTGACACAGGCACTGGAGGATAGCGTGCAGCACTTCTCGGCGACAGAGGTAAGCGTTGGGGAAGCGCGGCCCTCTCTGTGAGACGGTGCATTTTTGGCACGCTTTTGACGGGCGGCCCAGCCGCGTGGCGGCCTAGTCGCGTGACGGCCGCGTGCGCTGCGAGCAGCCTCCGGGCCATTTTCTTCTTTTTGCTGTCCATCCCCGCTGGGGTTTAAAAAAAAAAAAAAAAAAAAGCAGACCGAAGGGGACAACTACGAGTGTCCTGCTAGCCTTTAACTTCTCTTGCTTTGCCCTGGGTCAATGTTTGTCGAGGAGACCTAGTGTGCTTAGTCTGCATCCCCTTAGAGTGCCAGGGGGCGGACGTCCAGTTTGATAAGAGGTTGCAATGCCCTCCAAACCGCAGTGTGTGGTGTGCGGTTCTAAAAAGGTCTCCAGCGCGGGGGTTTGCAAGGCCTGCGCGGGGGAGGCAGAGGGTTCGCGACTAGACTCAGGGGTTCTGTCGGGCACTACGGAGAGCGCTCCGGAACCCACTCTTTCTACTGTCCCTGAGATAGCGCAGGAGGACCCTGTGCCTGGACCCTCCTCAGCGGGGGTCTCTCCCTCTGCGCAAGCGGTGTTCCCTGCGGACCTCTCGGCCATTTTTTCTCCGCAGTTTGTGGCTCTACTGCAGCAGGCGGTGTTAGGTGGCCCTGCGCAGCAGAGTCTGCCGCCTGAGGGCGGCGGGGCGAGGAAACGTCCAGCGCCCCCACCTTCGTTGGCGGCTCTGAGTGGGGATAAGAGACCTCGGCTGGAGGGAACATTGCAGGACCCTTCGGAGGTTTCGGAAGCGCCTCTTTCTGATGAGGAAGAGCGCAGTGTGCTGTTGGAGGAAGAACTTGAAGAGGGAGAGATCTCGGAGAGAGAGGAACAAGCTAGAGTAGTAAGAGTCTTCCGGAGAGAAGAGCTCCCGGCTCTCATTGCGGAGACGCTAAAAGCGCTCAACATGCCCGTGCCTGGGGCTGCAGTGGATGAGGCGTTGGAAGATCCCCTATTACAGGTGTTCCGTAAGACCCAAATGGCGTTTCCTGTGCACAGAGTTTTTCAAGAGATGATTCAGGAGGAGTGGAACGTTCCGGAAGCACCCTTGAAAGGTGCTAGGGTAATGGGTCGTCTGTACCCGTTATTGGATCAGGATAAGGAGGTCTTCAAATCGCCGAAGGTGGACGCTGCTGTTTCGGCGGTGACCAAAAAGACGACGATTCCTGTTAAGGGCAGTGCGGCTGTCAAGGATGTTCAGGACCGGAAGCTGGATGTTTTACTGAGGCAGGTCTTCGACGTCAATGCCATTTCGCTTCAAGCAGCCGTTTGTGGAGCGTGGGTAGCTAGAGCCTGTCTTCACTGGGCACAGCAAGTGCAGCAGGGGCAGCCGAGTCCCCTGGCAGGGGAGGCTGCACGTTTGGAGTCAGGGGCAGCCTACCTGGCAGATATTCACTATGACCTTATGCGGGGTCTTTCTAAGAGTATGGCCTCGGCGGTCGCAGCGCGGAGGTACTTGTGGCTCCGCAATTGGGCGGCGGATAGTTCCTCTAAGGCTAGGCTGAGTAAGCTCCCTTTTAAGGGTCGCTTACTCTTTGGAGAGGATTTGGAGAAGCTCGTAAAGGACCTCGGGGAGACCAAGGGTGGCAGGCTGCCCGAGGATAAGCCTAAGCCGTCTCGGGGTGCGCCAGGGGGGAGAGGGCAGCCACGAGATTTTCGGTGGTTTCGCTCCCAATGATTCGGCTCCGGGCCACGGGGGCGGTTTCCGTACCGAACTCAGGCATTTCGAGGCTTCAGGGGGGCGGGAAGGAGTTTTTGCCCCTCCTCCGCCGTCTCCGCTGGTTTCAAAAAGTCCCAATGAGATGAGGGGGGCCCAGGCGCCTCCGCTACCGGTAGGGGGGCGGCTACAGGAGTTCTATCCTGCCTGGGCCCACATTACCACTGATCAATGGGTTCTGGAGATAATTCGAGAGGGCTACGCTCTGGAGTTCTTGAGTCCAGTGCGGGACTCTTTTGTTCTGTCCCCCGGCAGGTCCGTGGCAAAGTGTGCGGCGCTGCGGGAGATGGTACAACGGCTCCTGGAGCTCCGAGCGATTGTACCAGTTCCCGGAGACCAACTCGGTTGCGGTCGGTACTCTATCTATTTCGTTGTCCCAAAAAAGGATGGCGGGATTCGGCCGATCCTCGATCTCAAAGGCGTCAACCGTCGTCTGAAGGTGTCGCATTTTCACATGGAAACGCTACGCTCCGTCATCGTGGCGGTGCAGAAGGGGGAGTTTCTCTCGTCCCTAGACCTGTCAGAGGCTTATCTGCATTTCCCGGTAAGAGCAGAACACCACAAATTTCTGAGATTCGCGGTCCCGTTCGGTCATTTTCAGTTCCAGGCTCTGCCGTTTGGCTTAGCGACTGCGCCGAGAGTGTTTACCAAGGTGATGGTGGTAGTCGCGGCAGCCCTGCGCAAGGAGGGGATACTTGTGCATCCTTACTTGGACGATTGGCTAATTCGGGCGAAATCCCAGGCCGAGAGCGAGAGGGTTACGGCCCGCGTGATTGTGTTCTTGGAAAGTCTCGGGTGGATAGTCAACTTGACAAAGAGCCACCTGCGGCCTTCTCAGAATCTCGAATACCTGGGAGCGCATTTCGACACTCAAACAGGGAAAGTGTTTCTGACGGGACAAAGAGCTCAGGGTCTCCGCAGGCTCATCAGGAGTTTTTTGGGGCTCAAGGCCCCCTCCGCGTGGCGGTACCTTCAGTTGCTGGGCACCATGGCGGCGACGATCAAGACAGTGCCGTGGGCAAGAGTGCACATGCGGCCTCTGCAGAGGGCGTTGCTCCGGCGATGGTCGCATCAGCAGGACCCTTTATCCCGGCGGCTTGTTTGCCCGGAAGACACGCAAAGTGCTCTGCGCTGGTGGTTACTCCCCGAGTCGCTGGAGCGGGGGAAATCGCTGGAGGCTCCGGACTGGTTGGCAGTGATGACAGACGCCAGCTTGCTGGGCTGGGGAGCTCACTGCCAGGGCAAATTTGTGCAGGGACGATGGAATCTGCAGGAGCAGACGTGGTCCATCAACCGGTTGGAGCTACGAGCAGTGTCCCTGGCCTTGCAGGAGTTGGGGTCGTTTCTCGAGGGGAAGGCGATCCGGGTGTTGTCCGACAACGCGACGGCGGTGGCCTACGTCAACAAGCAGGGCGGCACCAGCAGTGCGGCTCTAGAGGCCGAAGCCGAATTCCTGTGCGCCTGGGCGGAAGCGCATCTCTCAGATCTGTCGGCAGCGCATGTGGCCGGGGTGGACAATGTGCAGGCCGACTTCCTCAGCAGGGTGGCGGTGGACCCGGGAGAATGGGTCCTGCATCCCGAGGTTTTCGACATGGTGGTTCGCCGGTGGGGCTCTCCGGTCATGGATCTTATGGCGACCTTCGCCTCCGCAAAAGCCAACCGCTTCTTCAGCAGACGCCGAGAGAGGATGTCGGAGGGCCTAGATGCTCTGATGCAGGCCTGGCCAGCGGGGCAGCTGTTGTATGTCTTTCCTCCCTGGGTCCTGATAGGGAGGGTCCTGCAGCGCATAGAGAAGTTCCGCGGACACGTGATTCTCATAGCGCCGGACTGGCCGCGGCACCCCTGGTACGGGGACCTGGTGCGACTGCTGATAGCGAAACCCTGGTGGCTCCCCTGCAGGCCAGATCTGCTGACACAGGGTCCTCTGGTGATGCCGCACGTGGACCGATTCTCGCTTACGGCTTGGCTCTTGAGAGGGCTCGCTTGAGGTCCCGGGGTTACTCGTCGGCGGTTATTGCCACGCTTTTGAAGTCCAGGAAGCGGTCTACGTCTTTAGCGTACGTGCGTGTGTGGCGAGTTTTTGAAGCGTGGTGTGGGGCACGGAAGTGCACGGCTTTGAAGGCTTCTGTTCCCCAGATTTTGGATTTTCTGCAAGCTGGCTTCGACAAAGGTCTCGCGGCGGCGTCGTTGCAAGTTCAGGTGGCGGCTTTGGCCTGTTACAGAGGTCGGATAGCAGGTCAGTCGTTGGGGTGTCAACGGGATGTAAAGCGCTTTCTCAGAGCGGTGTCTCTTCTTAGGGAAGACCTGCCTAGAGGGCGGCCTAAGTGGCATCTTCCCTTCGTCTTGGATGCATTGCGGCTGCCACCTTTTGAACCGCTGGCACGTGCATCGCTTAAGGACCTTATGCTGAAGGTAGTCTTCTTGGTGGTGATTTGTTCGGCAAGGAGAGTGTCGGAGCTGCAGGCCCTCTCCTGCAGGGAGCCTTATCTTTCCTTTTTTCCGACTAAGGTGGTTTTGAGGACCGTTCCGGCCTTTCTGCCGAAGGTGGTCTCGGCCTTCCATGTGAACCAGGAAATTTCATTGCCAGTGTTTTCAGAGGACAGGGGAGAGTCGTCCCGGAAGCTGTATCTGTTGGATGTCCGGCGGGCTTTGAAGAAGTATTTACGCCGGACGGAGCCATTTCGGAAATCTGATAGGCTTTTTGTCCTGGTTGCGGGTCCGCGCCGCGGGGAAGTGGCGTCTATTGCACGCTGGATCAAAGAAGCTATCGCATCGGCCTACGTGTTGTGCGGTAAACGGGTCCCGGATGGGTTGAGGGCCCATTCTACCAGAGCCCAGGCTACTTCCTGGGCGGAATTCCGGTCGGTTTCTCCGGAGGAGATCTGTAAGGCCGCGACGTGGTCGACGTTGCATTGTTTTGCACGGCACTATTGGCTGGACGTGCAGAGGGTGGAGGAGTCCTCTTTTGGATCTGCAGTACTTCAGGCTGGTCTGCCAGGTCCCGCCCGTGTGTAGGTGTTTCACTGCTCTGGTACTAACCCAGAGGTTCCGGGACTAGGCTGGGGACACGATCAGGAAGGTGAAATTAGACTTACCTGCTAATTGTTGTTCCTGGAGTGGAACCAGCCTAGTCCCGTATCCCTCCCAGTGTTGGACGAGCGGTAGCCTGAAGTAGCGCTGACGTAACAGGTGAGTCAAGTCTCCTTTCGGTGGTAAGGAATGCATAATATAAGCTGCAATAGCTTAAATCTTCCTCAGAGAGCGAACTCTCGGCAGACAGATTGCCGTAGGGAGCGCAGTGCGAGAGGAGTGACATAATTGTTTGTTGTTTTGGGGGGCCCTTTTTTTCTTTCTTTCTGTATTTTCTGGGGAAGAAGGGGTGGCCTCTACAGGTTTTACAGTCTCGGAGTTGACAGGGGGTTTTCTCCGCTGTTATTCTTCTTTAGGCATGGATAATGTTATTTGTTCTGAAATGCTTACTTGTTTCTCTGGGGAGTCTGCTTTGTTAATAGGTCACTGGTGACAAGGGGTGGACACCGAGGAGATATACTGGTGATGTCACAGAAAAAGAGGAGTTTCTCAGTCTCCAAGCTGCTGGATAAGATGGGCAACCCAGAGGTTCCGGGACTAGGCTGGTTCCACTCCAGGAACAACAATTAGCAGGTAAGTCTAATTTCACCTTTTATTCTCCATTCCTTTCCTTATGATTCCTAGCATTCTATTTGCTTTCTTGGTCGCTGCTGCAGACTGAGCAGAAGGTTTCAATGCATTGTCCATAATGACACCTAGATCCTTTTCCTGGGTGGTGGTTCCTAATGTGGAACCTTTCGTTGTGTAACTGTAGTTCCAGCTCATCCTGCTAGACCAGTCCAGACAAGCGGGTTTAGCCCTCCTACCAGCAGATGTTGGAGACAGAGACATATAAAAATCTACCAGCAGCCTGAGTGGCTGTTCTCTGGTAATATATAGCTGACCCCTGTAGAGGGCGCTCCAGTATTTCTCTGTCTCCAGCAGATGATGGGGTTTAATTTTTCTGTCTGTCAGGGCTTTCAGATAATTTTTATTATATTTACTAATCTTGCTGGATGCATCCAGGGTGCACTTGAGGTGCCCCTCTGGGTTTCCCAGCTACGTTTTCAGACAGATTGAGGTTGAGCTCGAGCTCCTGGTCAGGAGGACCATGTGAGCTTCCCTCTCTGTCGGGGGGAAACCGGCGTCAGTGCATGAGGACTTGAGCAGCTGGTAATCGGGGGAGCCTGCAGCTTTCTCGGCAGCCTCTTCAACACCTCCTTGCTGCTGCCTGATTTTCAGGTCGGCATTGGCTCTTCGGCACCTCATCTCTTCCAGCGCAGTGAGTGTTACTCGAAATTCCACCCCCCCCCCCCCCCCTCCTGCTCTTGATTGGGATGCTGTCGGGGCAACCTCTCTCCGGGAGCTTGGAGGAAATATTTCTTTTAAGTTTTTTTCTACGGTCCTAGCACCTCTGTTTAATTTATTTAATTTTTTGTTTTACCGCGTGCTCGCAGCGTTCGCGGCTACAATCTTTTTGGCAGCAGTGATAACGGCAGCCATTTTGTTTCTGCAGTGTTTTGCTGGGCAGCTTCGTTTTTTGGTGGGCTTTGTGTGGAAACTTTATTTTCTTTATTTTCTGTTTTTCCCTGCCAGGATCTGCCTGTCTGAACCCTTTTCAGCTGCTATAGCTAACATTTTTTGTTTTTGTAGTTGCCGATGACCGCGGTCCATCGCGATTCGCCTGCAATATGCCCTCCCTTCAACGGTGCATGGTCAGCACCAAGAAACATAAGGATTTGAGGGACGGCATTTGTGCTGCATGCCTTGCTCACCCTGGGCAGACTTCGGTGACATTAGCAAGGGGGCTCAGGACAGACACAGTCCAACTGCACGTCCTCAGGGGCTAGAGGAACCCAGACAACTTCCTCCTGCAAGAGAACCTCTCTCTCCTCCTCTCTTAAGTCCTCCTGCACCGGAGTCTTTCGGGCAGCAAGACCCTATGCATACCTCGGATACCCAGTTTTTAGCCCTCTTTAGGCAAGCCTGGGATCTCTGGCGGTCTAATTCTCCTGTTACTACAGTGGATGCCCTGACTCACATCCCTCAGTCTTCTGGTGCAGGGTCCCACAAGCGCTCTAGACAAGAGGACACCTCCAAGGTGGATGCACGGCCACCCAAGGAGGTCTCTTGGGCTACCGATGCTTGACTAAAAGCGCCAGAGGAAGAGTTGTCCTCGGTGGACGAGAGCAAGGGCATGTCTGACCGTGAGGATGGGAAATGGTCCCCCTCAGAGTTCTCTGCGGAGGGCCAAAGCAAGACATAAGACATATGCTTGTTTCGCAAAGAGGAATTGCCTGCCCTAATTGTTCAGTTTGTCGAAGCCCTACGGTTGACAGATCAGCCAAAGCAACAGAATCCACAGTCCTCTTCTATCCCCCAGCCAGACCCGATATTGCAAGGCATTCGCAAGCCATCTAGAGCTTTTCCATTCCCAGTGGAGCTACAACAAATAGTGTCTCGAGAATGGAACTCTCCAGATATCCCTCTCCATACAGCCCGCTGCCTAGGTCAGCTTTACCTCTGGGCACTGCCTGACCTGGATAAATGGCTGACATACCCCAAAGTGGATGCCCTTGTGACCAGAGTAACGAAGTACACCACCATCCCAGTGGAGGGTGGTGCAGCGCTTCATGATCAACAGGATAGAAAGGTGGAGAGCCTGCTTAAGACTGCCTTTTCAGCTTCCTCCTTATCTCTCCAGGCCTCCGTTTGCGGGGGTCTGACAGCCCGAGCCCTTCTGCGCTGGATTCAATGCCTGCCAGAGGATCCAGCTTTGGCTCGCCTGGAATCGGTCACAGCTTTTTTTGGTAGATGCCCGCTACGATCTCTTCCACCTCTCTGCTAGATCGGTGACGGCGGTTACAGTATCTCACAGATGGCTCTGGCTTCGCCAGTGGTGGGTAGATTTTGTGTCTAAAGCACGTCTCTCTAGACTTCCCTTCAGGGGGAAGCTTCTGTTTGGGAAGGACCTTGACAAATTGGTCAAAGACCTAGGGGAAGTTCGGCCCCAGTGTCTTCCGGAAGATAAGCCTAAATTTACTACTAGGTGGTCCTCCCAGCGGTACTCGCCAACCTCGCAACGCACCTCCAGTTATCGTGATGCTCGTCACTACAGTCCCGGAAAAACCTCCGCCTCTTCGGCAACTGGACGTTTTGATCAGAGAACACAGTCCTTTTGGGGTGCCTGCAAGGGATCTGAGTCCTACTTGGCATCCTCTAAGTTCTCCGGCTCCATGAGATCTTCCTGATGACTGGCCAGACAGTACACCCCTGGAGCCTTTTCTGGGGGTCAGCCCGTCCGGGGAGACTCCTCCGGTAGGTGGGCGTTTTGGCCCTGTTTTCTCAACAATGGTCTCTCGCTACTTCGGATCAATGGGTCCTCAACATAGTCTCCCAGGGATACGTTCTCGAATGTTTCCAGTCCATTCCCTATGCGTTTGTCGTTTCACCTGGGGGAAGGTCCCAAAGAGAGCGGCGTTTCGCTCCACCGTGCGCCCCCTTCTTCTACTGAAGGCTATTCGACCGGTCCCTCTCGAGGAGAGAGGCTGCGGTCGTTACTCCATTTATTTCATAGTACCCAAGAAAGATGGGTCCTTTCACCCAATTCTGAACCTCAAAGGCGTAAATCGATGTCTACGGGTGCCACGATTCCAAATGGAGACGCTTCACTCGGTGATCCAGGCAGTACATGGGGAAGAGTTCCTCGTGTCTCTAGATCTTGCAGAAGCTTACTTCCACATTCCCATCAGAGATGACCAACAGTGTTTCCTCCGGTTTGCGGTACTGGGACAGCACTTCCAGTTTTGTGCAATGCCCTTCGGCCTGGCCTCAGCTCTGCGAACCTTCTCCAAGGTCATGGTAGTGGTTGCAGCGGCTCTGCGCAAACAGGGAATCAGAGTGCATCCATACCTGGACGACTGGTTGATTCAAGCGGACTCCCTTTTGGAAGCTCGTCAAGCAGTGGCTCAGGTAGTTAGCTCTTGGCAACATGGATGAGTGGTCAAAGTTTCTCGAGGAAACTATCTTCAACCTTCCCAGCAACTAGAGTTTCTAGGAGCTCGCTTCGACACGGCGCAGCGGAAAGTCTAAATGACACGCGAGCAGCTTCGCAAATTCACAGGTTTGCTTCGTTCATTCCTTCTTCAGACTGCACCACGAGTCTGGGACTACCTACAAATTCTGGAGTCCATGGCAGCTACTATCGAAGTCGTGCCTTGGGCCAGAGCGCACATGAGGGAACTTCAGAAGTCTCTGCTTTCACACTGAGGGAACTTCAGAAGTCTCTGCTTTCACACTGGTCTCCCGTGTCGGAAGTCTACGACGGCCGGCTGCCACTCCTCCCGGCGACTCGACACAGCCTCCAGTGGTGGCTAATGCCCCTTCATCTCCTCAGGGGCGTTTCCCTAGAGACCCCTCGATGGATTCTAGTAACAACAGATGCGAGTCTCTCTGGGTGGGGTGCTCTTTGTCAGCATCATTCGACACAGGATACTTGTTCGACTCACGAAACGCACTGGTCCATAAATCGTCTGGAAGCGCGGGCGGTTCGCCTCGTCCTATGACATTTTCTGCCTCTCCTCAAGGCCCAAGCTGTTCGGGTTCTCTGCAACAACAATGACACCAAGTCCCTAGGACTAGCCAGGGAAATGGCCCTTCTCTTTCCCTGAGCAGAAGCACATCTGCAGGCTCTCTTGGCACAGCATATCGCTGATGTAGACAACTTACAGGCCGATTTCCTCAGCCGGCACGCTCTTGATCGAGGAGAATGGGAGCTATGGGCGTTTTCATAAGATTGTGCGAGCATGGGGGCAACCGGTAATGGATCTAATGGTGACATCAGCGAATGCCAAGGTGCCAAAATTTTTCAGTCGCAAGAGGGAGTTGCAGTCCTCCGGGTAGGATGCCCTGACTCAACCATGGCCGTAGGAGGCTCTACTGTACATCTTTCCCCCATGGGTACTAATCGGCAAAGTGCTTCAGAGAATTCTTGCATACCAGGATCCCTGGTATGCGGACCTCATCCGCTTAACATGAGTCCTGCCGTTGCATCTGGGATCTCGCAGGGGGCTACTACACCAGGGTCCAATTTTAATGAGTGACCCGGCTCCTTACTCGCTTACGGCCTGGCTCTTGAACGCCACTGTCTGAGCAGTAAAGGTTACTCGAGTCACGTGGTTGCGACCCTTCTAAAAGCACGCCGCCCGTCGACTTCATTAGGGTATTCCCGCATTTGGCGCATCTTTGATTCCTGGTGCGCGCGGCGCTGTCTCTCCCATTGGAGGACGGGAATACCAAACATCCTTAACTTCCTTCAGGAGGGCCTGGATAAAGGTCTAGCCTTGGGGTCCCTTCGGGTTCAAGTAGCGGCATTGACTTGTTTTCGAGGTCCGGTTGGGGGTCGCTCTATAGCATCCCATGCGGATGTGTCCCGTTTCCTTAGGGAAGCTAAGGTAGTTCGGCCTCCGGTTCGCCCTCCGGTGTCAACATGGGATCTTTCCCTCATCTTAAAAGCCTTGATGCAGGCGCCTTTTGAACCACTTAAACATATCTCCTTGAGAGATTTGACGCTTAAGGCAGTGTTTCTAGTAGCGATAACTTCGGCTCGGAGGGTATCCGAATTACAAGAACTTTCATGCAGGGACCCCTATCTTTCCTTCTTGGAGGAAGGGGTTTTCTTGCATACTGTTCCTTCCTTTCTTCCAAAGGTACTTATGCCTTTTCATATCAATGAGACAATTTTCCTACCGTGTTTTCCTAAGGATCAGTGTATGGGCGCGAACAAGGGGCTCCGTTCGGTGGATCTCGGCAGGACCCTTCGTAGGTATCTTCTGGTGAGAAATCCTTTCCGTATCTCTGATCACCTTTTCGTGCTTTTTGCAGGATCCTGTAAGGGTCAAATAGCTTCCAAACGCACAATCTCTCGGTGGTTGCTGTTAGCAATTGAATCTGCATACATCCTTAAGGGGAAGTCTGTCCCTATCAGTCTCCGGGCGCACTCTATGCGAGCGTAGGCTACATCTTGGGCGGAGCGCTCTCAGGTTCATCCTCTCGATATCTGTAGGGCGGCCTCCTGGTCCTCCCTGTCCGCTTTTGTGCGTCACTATCGGCTGGATCTTCAAGCTCGGGAAGAGGCGCAGTTCGGAGCAAAGGTTGTCTCGGCAGCTGTGTCTTCCCACCCAAAGAGCAGTTAGCTTGGGTACTTCCCGCTTGTCTGGACTGGTCTAGCAGGATGAGCTGGAAGGGGAAATTTTCACTTACTATTAATTTCCTTTCCTGGAATCCTGCTAGACCAGTCCAGGACCCTCCCTATTCTGGCTATCTGGTTGAGAGGTGTGTTGTTGAGGAGCCAAGACTTTGCAGCAGAGTGCTGTCGCCTCTTGTATATAGTTTTTTCCTGATTTCCTTAGTTCCGGTTCGTGTTTACATCCGTTTGATTATGGCTTTTTACAATACTGGAACACGTCCTCTACAGGGGTCAGCTATATATTACCAGAGAACAGCCAATCAGGCTGCTGGTAGATTTTTGTATGTCTTTGTCTCAAACATCTGCTGATAGGGGGGCTAAACCCGCTTGTCTGGACTGGTCTAGCAGGATTCCAGGAAAGGAAATTAATGGTAAGTGAAAATTTCCGCTTTGGGTTGCATCCTGATGGGAATTTTTATATTTCTGCTGTATATGAAGCACCACTAATCCAGTTGCAATTATATTGCAATGTCACTCTGAGTGACAGGAAGTTAATTTTCTTATTTTGAATAATATGAGAATTTCTTGATATTTCAGGCACGGATCTATAATAAACAAATGCGACCTGCTATGCTAGATCACAGCTCTGGTGTGAAATGGACGAACACCTCTCATCATCCTGAGTACCTGGTAGGAGAAGAGGTACGGGTTTATTTTTTCACCTTGTATTCAAAGTTGCAAGTCAGTTCGGTCCTTGTGCTAAGTAATGGTCATTGGCCAACATACAGCTGTGATTTAGATTGCTCTTTACTACCCAAATGTGCCAGTAACTGTTCTTGAGACTTAACTCAATTTGTGCTTTTTTTTTTAATACCAATGGTACCAGAATCAATGTGGCTTTATTTATTCTTCTCTAGCAGCGACAGTTAATTGTTATATTCTGTGCCTTTGATTTTTTAAGATATTTTAAAGCAGTAGTCTGTAGGTCAATTTGTAAACATCAGACCTTTTCCTTCTCTTTCAGGATGTTTTATGTCATGGATCTCACAGCTATGTAGTAATAAACTCACTTTTCAGAAAGAGAGTTACTGTATAATGAAAATTAAATTATCCCAGGAGATGACATCATTTAAAGGAGATATTCCTCGTGTCTGATGATATCAAATTCTGAGCTTTGTATTCCAGAGCCACTTTAAAAAATAAAGATTTGTATTTTTCCTAAAGTGATCAATTAATGAACAGATATGATTGCTGTTGTTGCTGCTGCTGCTGCTACTACTACTGATCATTTGTATAGCGCTATAAGACATACGCAGCGCTGTACAGGCACATGTAAAAAAGAGACAGTCCCTGCTCATCAGAGCTTACAACCTAGTTAGACAATACAACATCTGAGGACAGGAAAACATCTAGGGGTATGGTAAGGAAACTAAGGAGATAAGGAACCAAAAAGCAGCTTTGAAGAGGTGAGTTTTCAGTCTGGATTTGAAAAGAGGCAGAGATGAAGCCTGATGTACAGACTCAGGTAGTTTGTTCCAGGCATAAGGAGCAGCAAGGTGAAAGGATCGAAATACTGCCAACTGCAGACAAGAGAAGAGCACAGACAGATTGCTCTCCTTAAGAGTACATTGGAGGATATTTTTCTTTTAATTTCTGACTGACTGGTCCTTCACATTTTCAAATTATCAATTTTCTAGTTTTTGTTCTGATTTTGATATGATCATCAATACTTACTACCTTTTGGGACTGAAAGTTTCTCTGTTGTTTTTCTCCCTGATTTCATCTTGCAAAATGATTTGTAAGGTATGCTGTGTAATTGCTTCCTCTTTCTTTTTCAGGCCACTTATGTTAATCCATCAGATTGTTACAACATTCACACTCCCATACGAAGAGGTCAGCTGAACTTGCACCCAGGACCAGGGGGCTCTCTCACTGCTGTCCTTGCAGACCTGGAGACCATATGGTCACACATAATCCAAAAACATCTGGAGATACCCCTGAAAGATTTAAAGGTGTGCATGTAGCTATGGTCCTGTTTATTATATAGTTCTAAGACAGACTGATGAGTACTTCTTTTTCAAACACTTATACAGTAATTATATTGGAAAATGCGGCAAAATTCCCAAGTAAAATGGAGATTAATATCTTAATTGTTTTTGATATACTGCTCGCTACAGGAGCAACAGAACAGTTTACAATAAAAAGTAGCCGCTGAAAGGAAGGAAAGGAACGCCAAATATGTGATAGGCTAGGAAAGATGCAGTCATACAAGGAGAGCAGAGACATAAGGGGAACAGAAAGGTAGCTTTGGGGGGGGGGAGAGAGGAGTGAGATTATGTAGTATGTGACGGCAGGGCCAGCCCAAAGGTTTTTGCCGCCTCCCCCTCCCAGCTGCCTATTCTGTCTTGGGAGGCAGGCAGCATGAAAATACTACTGCTGCCAGCCTCCCCCCTAACGGAATTGGCGGCAGCTGGGTGGGGCAGTACGGCCGCCGCCACCCATCTGTGCTACTGCCGGTGGCAGTGTGGCTCACCTAGTGGACGTGCCAGCCCTGTGTGATGGGAGATCAAAGGCGAGGGAGAATAGATAAGTCTTGAGGTCTCATTTCACAAATTCAAAGCCATGCTGAAGGCAGAGAGCAGGGGCAGAATATTCCTGAAGGCAGGGCCTAGAAAATAGTTATAAATCATATTTATATTTTATATTGTAGAATGTAATTAGTTGATAAGTAGGCCTCTGAGACTTGGCCAAAATTGAATCAGAATGCAATTTTTAAAACTGTTTACATTGGTGAGAAGCATTTTACCCGCATTAATCAGCCATCTGAAAATTGTCCATCCTTGCCCTTGTGTTGAACTATCCACATTAAGAGGAGGTAGTCCCGGGGTGTGCTTTGGTTGTGAGGGAAAACTAAAACATGTTGTTTTCCAGTCAAAAATACAGAAAAGCAGTTGCAAATGTCCACATATACTTCATACCTGCAGCAATTTCCAGTGTGAAAGTACATGCTTATATTAGGGGGATGCATGGCAAAAAAAGTTTGGTTTATGTTTGTTTTAAACAAATGTTTCCTGGTTTTCAGGCTTTTTTTGTGTTTTGTTCTTTTAGGTGCACATGGTATGCGTGCAAGAACGTAAAAATGTATACAGTTGATTGCACACATTAATTTGCAGGTGTACATGCATACAAGCAATTTACCTGCACTTTAAATTTTTAGGCATGCAAAAAACCAAATGCACACACCAGAATGCACATTCCTAATGTGTATAATCCTTAAAACTTGGAACAAAGCTTTGTCAAAGTGCATTTGTTGTGAAAAGTAACCTTAAAATGCATTTGATAGAAAAGTCATAACTTCAAGAACTAAGTTGGATAAAGTGATATTATGCAGATGCTCAAGCTTATAAAATTGACAGCTGGGGCATGTCATTGAGCAATGTAGAAGGACAAATCAACTGGTCTTTATCTGTCATCTTCTACTATGTTTCTGTGGGTCTATATGTTAGGACTGTCAGTTATTTCTGCGAGAGAAATTTGCTGACTAGTTCCTGATTGCATAATTCAGTAGTTTGACATGTTTATTTCTTATACTCCATAAAAGCTTCCTTTAAATGTTTTTCAGTTTCTCAGCACTTAAATGAAGATAATCTGGCATTACACTTCTGATTCCTAGGAAAATAATTTAGTGATAGTGATTAAACCTTTGCCTCACAAGAAATATCCTATTAATCGTTATATATAATATAGCACACCTTCCTAAATGCTTGAGGCATGTTGCAACAGATTAAGAATAAGGTCAAACAAATAATAAAGAGGAATTTAAAAAAGACAATCAGCAATGCATCAGAAGTTATAAAATCACCTACAAAAGGATTGTAAAAGAGGCAAACTAAAATAAGCTTCAAAAACAAACTACAGATTACAACTGCTAAAGATTAAAATACAGTTTATTTAAACATAAAAAGCCAGTTCAGCTACAATAAGTAAAATGCATAAGATGCAATCCAGAGGTAAATAAGGCAAGATAAACACAATAAAATTTTTAAGGTGTCGTTCTTCAAAGGCTTTCTGAAAAATCCAGGTCTATAAGCTATTTAAAAGGAATTAAATCGGATGAAAGGTTATTGTCAAATAATGTTTCAGAACAGTGCAGGAGAAGGTGGCAAGCATGAGTTTTGGAAGGTTTCCATTTGATAATCTCAGAGGATGGGATGGAAGCTATACTACTAAATGAGCTGTATGCACATGTAAAATCATAATGCCATAATTTTGCATAGAGCTCAGCGAATAACCTCAGGAACACCACCCTGAAGAAATCCCAATCTGTCTGATCTCAGAAGCTAAACAGGGGCAGGTTTGGCTAGTATCTAGATGAGAGACTACGCAGTATGATCTATAGATGGTAATTCAGAACAGTGCAGTATCTATCAAGAATGTCATGACCATATAATGATCTCCTACAAAGCCTACAGGAGTACTGACCAACCACCGCCACAGTGGGTATATTATCGTCAAGTAAATTCACGGCTGTGTAACTGTGAAAATGGAGCGGTAATATAGCTAGAATTCTTTTTTTTCTAATTTTTATTAAATTATCCAATCACTTGCATCGGCAAGCAATAAAAAGAAACATGATGATAAGGAAATAAGCATAATAGAAACTAAATACATAAGGCAATAACACAATCAATTAGCCCACATCACGGGGTGATAAAAAAATAAAATAACATCTTAAGTCAGGTAAACCAGAAAGAGAAATACATCCTCCCGTTATTCACAGCCTATTTATCAATACCATCTGACTACCTAAATCATCCCTGCTTCTCCCTATCAGGAACACCTCCAATTTTAAGAAATCTAAGAAAATAAAACTAGACCCCTGAAGAGTAACTAAACACTTACAGGGGTAACACAAAAAAAAGGAAGCCCCAAGGGCCACCACCCTGGGCCTGAGGGCCAAAGAAATCCTCCTGTGTAACTGCGTGGCCCTGGAGACATTAGGAAACAACTGAATTTTAGCACCGCAGAATAACATATCTTTGTTTTTAAAGTAACGCTTAAAAACTGAGATCTTATCTTGATCAGACAAAAATGAAACCACCAGAGTGGCCCAGGTAAATATATTATCCTCTGAATCCTCTAGGAACCGAGTTAAATCAAAATCAGACTGCAATCATCAGACATCAAAACCTCCTAGGGATTCTCCAGTAATCTTTCTACCAGTAAGGTAATATATTTTAGAAAAAGACATTGTATCAGAATTAGAGCCAAAACTTCTTTAAAATATTTTCTTAACGAGATTTCAGATGACAAACAATGAGAGGGAAAATGCAAAAACCTAACATTTTTAGATTTAACAAAGTTTTCTCAAAATACTCCAATTTTCTGTGAATAACCAAACTGTCCTTCCTTATCAATCCAGTCCAGATAAGCAGGTTGTCTCCCCCCACCAGCAGCTGGGGACTGAGCATGACAAACTTTGGGGATGTCACCATACATATACTACCTGTAACTCCCACCAAAGCCAGTATCTCAATTCCCAGCAGCTGGTAGGGAGCGTCTGTCCTGTCCTGAACTGGACTGGATGGACATAGGTTTAGTATATTAGGTCTGTTAGACTTAGATTGGTATTTTGGTTTTGTAGGCTAACCAGCCAAATAGAAAAAAAAAGTCAAAAACAATTAAAGGAACTCGGAGCATTGGGCTGATCCCTTGAGTGGGAGACTGTCAGGGCAAGAGGAGTGCTTGGGTAGACTTCCTGAGGGACCGGGATTGTTGAGTCTGTCCATTTCTGCTTCAGAGGAATAACCTTGAGGACTCCCAGATCCCTTACCCCCTCAGTATGATTTCTAGCACTTGCCTGAGGCTCTGGGGAGATCTCTAGCTTGGTTGTGTGGCTGTGCAGTCAGCCTTTTAAGTCTGCGGTGAGTATTGTTTTGAAGCTGCATTGAGAGAGAGACTGCTGCACTGGGGGGTGGGTGAGTTTGGCCTTTCTGGGCAGCCACATGGTCATTAAGCGCAGGTTGTGTCGGGCCCCAGGGCTGTATTGGCGGTGGGTAAGCTAGCTCTCACGGTAATTTCCTTGCTGGATTGTGTTGGTTCTAACTGCAGCAGCTGCTGAGGTGTGTCCTGGACCACCGTTGTGCAGGGATTTTTCTTGAGCGCATTTCTCTTATTTTCACTTTTTCAGCATGCCATTGGCATGTAGGACCCACCAGAGCAGCCTCTCTGCAGTGGAGGGCTGTAAAACATGCAGATGGGAGATCTGCTTAGTAGAGGAGGCAATGGTTTTAGGTAGGGCCCCATCAGGGGGATCAGCATCGGGGGATTGTAGCTCCACACAGCTGGAACAGTTGGCACCCTTCAATTCTTCTCCCACGGTTTTGGTGAAATGGAGGTCATTTGGGGGGCAGTTAGTCAGGCAAGCTCTGAGATGGTTACCAGACAGGATTTATTGTTTCAGACCCCTTGGGCAGGTGATCACTTGGAAGGACTGAGGGGTTCAGGCTCTATGGCCCTTTCTTCACCAGACTTTGTGCAGCAACTACATCAAGCATACTGCCTGAGGCAGGGGACAGTGGGGCAGGCGACAGGTTTGGAGGCATGCAGTGCTGCAGGCAGGAGCTCCGCTTAATAGGGGAGGGGGCACAGGGGAGCCTGTAGCTAAGTCTCCTCGGTTAGAACTGGAGTTTTGAGGGGATTCACAGGCTTGCCTTTTGGATGCTTTAGAGGATCTGCTGGAGGGTACCTCGGAGATGTTTGAAGGGAGACTTCCTCTGGACCCAGAAAAAGGGGAAATTCCTCCTGGGGAGGACCCCAATGTAGTGCGTGTATTTTGCAGAGAGGCATTGCCTGCCCTCATCATCCATTCGCTGGCAGCCTTGAATATTGTACACAATGCCCAGACCAGTGAGAAGCCCTTGGAGGACACTCTCTTACAAGGCTTTCAGAAATCACAGATGGCCTTCCCAGTGCACAGAATCATTAAGAAGATGGTGGAGTGAATGGGAGATACCAGAGGCAGGTCTGTATGGGAGCCGAGCGATGGCTCGGTTCTACCCACTACCGGATCAGACATATGAGCAATTGAAGTCCCAAGAGTGGATGCAGTAGTGTCTGCCATCACAAAAAAGACCACCATCCTGGTAGAAGGGGGTGCAGTCCTGAAGGACCCCCAGGACAAGAAGCTGAAAGCATTACTCAAACAGGCGTTTGATATCAACGCCTTGACTTTGCAGGCCTCCATTTGTGGAGCCTTCGTTTCTCGAGCTTGTCTGTGATTGGCTCAGGTTCTGCCAGATTTGGAGGGTCATTCACAGCAGCTTCTTCTGGAGGCAACCTGGCTGGAGTCGGGGGCAGCTTTCCTAGCAGATGCCTTTTGCGATTTAATCAGGGCCTCTTCTAGGAGTATGGCCTTGGTCATTGCTGCTCGGCGGCTTTTGTGACTCTGCAGTTGGGCAGAAGATGCTTCTTCTAAGACACGCTTCAGCCGACTTCCCTTCAAGAGCAAACTTCTTTTCAGAGTAGCGTTGGAGAAATTAGTGAAGGAGTTAGAATCTTAGGACTCTAAACTACCAGAAGACAAGCCAAAGCCAACCAAGGGATCGGCCCCTGTGAGAGGCCAGCCACAGGATTTCCAGTGTTTCTGGGTGGCTGTTTTGCTGCCTTTCAGAGAGCGCAGTATCTGAGCAGGGGTCAGCCCTTTTCAGGGTGGCAGAGGAGTTGGCATGAACTATTACTCTGCCACTACTGTGGCCTCCAGGAAGTCACAATGAAGCGAGGGGGGGGGGTCCAGGGCAGGACGGAGCCAGTTGGGGGGGAGCCTTCAATGATTCCTGCCTGCCTGGGCCTAGGTTACCTCCGACCAGTGGGTTTTGGAGGACGTAAGTGAGGGATACATGCTGGAGTTTGCACATCTGTTAGAAGCCTTTGCGATGTCACTGTGCAGGGCCCAGAAAGGTCATGGTGGTCCAGGACACACTTCAGCAGATGCTGCAGTTAGAAGCAGTTGTGCCGGTACCCGGAAACCATTGCGGTAATGGTTGATACTCCATCTGTTTTGTGGTTTCCAAAACGGAGAGGTCATTCCAGCCTATCCTGGATCTGAAGTACGCGAACAGGACTCTGCGGGTCCCACACTTCTGCATGAAAACCCTGCGTTCTTTCATTGTAACATTGCGCGAGGAAGAGGTGCTCGATCTCACAGAAGTGTATTTACATATTCCGATATGCCCAGAGCATCAGAGATGTCTCTGTTTTGCAGTGCCTATGGGACATTTCCAGCTTTGGGCACTGCCGTTTCAGGTAATGGCCATCGTGGTGGCAGCCCTGCATCGGGAGGGAGTGCTGGTATGTAAAGAAATATTTCTGAATAGTCTATCCCCTTTCACGCTTATCCCATGTCCCCTGGTTGCAGAGCTTGCTTTCAATCAAGAGGCTTTCTTGTGCATTTATACCATGGAGGTATTTAAAAGTCTCTACAAGTCCTCTATCCCGTCTTTCCTCTAATATATATAAAGATCTTTAAGTCTATCCCCTATGCTTTATAACGAAGACCACAAACCATTTTAGTAGCCATTCTCTGCACAGACTTTATCCTGTTTATATCCTTTTGAAGGTATGGTCTCCAGAATTGCACACAATACTCCAAATGAGGCCGCACCAGAGACTTATACAAGGTTCTATCACCTTCTTTTTTCTGCTGGCCATTCCTCTTCCTATGTACCCAAGCATCCTTCTGGCTTTTGCTGTTGCCTTTTCTACCTGTTTAGCCACTTTAAGATCATCAGAAACAATTATGCCCAGGTTCCGCTCTTCTTTCGTGGACAGTGACTTCAAAGAGCTTGCCTGCCCCTTTGAACTTGAAGGATAGGAGGAGAGGAAAAAGCTCTAGCTGTATAAAAAAAGCTTTGCCCAAGAACATGAAAAAATTCCCTTTGGATGTTGTTGTTAAGTGCTGTCGAGTTGGTGTCGACTCATGGCGACCCTCTGGATAGTTGTCCTAAATTGTGTTCGATCTTCAGTCAGGCGGCTCATTGTTGACATACTGGTACCCATAGCTGCTGTTATTGTATCGATCAATCTCATTGCTGGCCTTCCTCTTTTGCGTTGACCTTCTGTCTTGCCAAGCATGATGTCTTTCTCTAATGATTTCTCTCTTCGCATGATGTGTCCAAAGTTTGAATGTTGAAGTCTTGTCATCTGAGGTTCTAAAGAAAGCTTAGATTTGATCTCCTCTAGTACTGACTAGTTTGTTCTTCTGCAATCCATGGTATACGCAATATTTGCCGCCAGCACCATAATTCAAAGGCATCAATTTTCTTCCTGTCTATCTTTTTCACTGTCCAACTTTCACATCCATATGATGTTATTTAAAATACCATGGCTTGAATGAGTTGAATCTTTGTATGAAAAGAGACATCTCTGCTCTTGAAAATCTTGTCTAGGTCTTTCATAGCCATTTTGCCAAGAGCAATGTGTCGTCAGATTTCTTGACCGTTTGTTGCTTCTTTATTGATAGTTGATCCAAGTAGGTTAAAGTTGTCCACGATTTCAATTTCTTCTCTTTCAACAATGAACTTATTGATTTTGCCAGTTGTCATGATCTTTGTCTTCTTTACATTAAGGTGCCAGCCCATTTTAAATCTATGTTCCTTGATCTGAAACATTTGCTTCTCAAGATCATCTTAGTTATTTATTTACATTCTCTTATATACCGCGCTATTCTGCATCAGTGCGGTTTACATTGAACAAACTGAAATTACATTGAACAGGGCATTATAACTTGGAGATAACTATTTTACAAGGAACATGGGCAATGGAGGGTTAAGTGGCTTGCCCAAGACCACAAGGAGCACTTGTGGGACTAGAAACCCCAGTCCTTCTGGCCCAAGGTTGCTGTCCTCTAGTGGGTTTTGAACCCCCGACCTTCCGGCCTGAAGTACCTTTCCCCAACCACTAGGCCACTCCTCCACTCCACTTTCAGCCAGTAATGTGGTATCATCAGCATAGTGAAGGTTGTTGAGTCTTCCACCAATCTTCACACCTCTGTTGTCTTCATAAAATCCTGCTTCTCTGATGATTTGTTCTGCATATAAATTAAACAGGTAGGGGAGAAAGTATGCAGCCTTGTCGTACATCTTTGCTTATTTTAAACCATTCTGTTTCTCCTTGTTCCATTCGAACTGTTGCTTCTTGATCAATGTACAGATTGTGCAAGAGAACGATCAGGTATTCTGGTATACCCATACTTCTTAATGTGGCCCAGAGTTTCTCATGGTTTACACAGTCAAAAGCCTTGCTGTAGTCGATAAAGCACAAATAGATATCCTTTTGGTATTCTTTAGTCTTTTCAAGGATCCATCTCACATCCACAATGATGTCTCTCATTCCTCACCCTTTTCTGAACTCTGCTTGCACTTCAGGTAGTTCTTGTTCCAGGTATGGTTGTAGTCTCTGTTGAATAATCTTCAGTAGAATCTTGCTGGCATGTGGGGTCAGAGCAATTGTGCGATAATTTTCACAGTCTGTTGGATCACCTTTCTTTAGTATTGGTATAAACGCAGATCTTTTCCAGTCAGTTGGCCATGATGTTGTCTTCCAAATTTCCTGGCAGAGCATTGTAAATATGGTAACAGCTGCATCAGATTGCTGAAGTACTTCTATGGGAATGCCATCAGTGCCTGGTGCTTTGTTCTTTGATAAGGCTTTCATTGCTGCTTTGACTTCTTTCATCAACAATGGTTCCGGATCATAAGGTACAGGTTGAAATGGCTGTTGGTCCACTTGATCTTTATCATATAAAAACTCTGTATATTCTTTCCATCTTTTCTTGATCTTCTCAGCCTCATTCAACATAGAACCTTGAGCATCTTGTAACAATTCCAGTTCAAGGCTGGAATTTTTTCTTCAACTTTCGCAGCTTTATCTTTATCTTTATTTGACAGATTTGATATACCGCCTTTACAATAGTATAAGGCGGTTTACAATACAAGCAATCGTGGCTGCAGGAAAGAGAAACAGGGAAAAGAACGCCATTTAGGGGACAGGAAAGTAATAAAAAAGAATAGCAAGGATAGCAAAGAGCAAGCCGTAGAAAACAGTGTGAGGACGAACGTAGAGACTAAGAAAGACAGACAACAGACAGACAGCAACGGCAGACAATAAGACAGAGTGCAACTGACAAAACAGACAGTGAAGGTGGGACTGCCAAAACAGACAAACAACGCAACAGGTGGAACAAACCATACAGGGGAACGTTAAAACAGGGAGAACAGCAGGGAGGCTGACTCGGAGGGCCTAAGGAGGTAAACCAGGTAGACGCAGAATGTTATAACCCCTCAAGAAGATGCGAGCGGGTAGGTGCGCTTGACTGAGAGGCGGTGAAGGAGGGGAGGGGAAGGTCAAAGGCTTGAGAAAACAGATAGGTCTTAAGCATAGCCTTAAAGTGAGAGAAGGAGAGCTCGGTACGGATAGTATGTGGGAGGGAGTTCCATAAGGCGGGGCTAGCGAAGAAAAAGGCAGCGTGACGGAAAGCCGATCTTGTTCTTCCTCTAATCTCTGCTTCTATTTCCTTGCATGTGTCATTGTAGTACTTTTCCTTGTCCTGTCTTGCTGCACGTTGTAAATCTCTGAGTTCTGCGATTATCTTTCTTTCTCCTCTGACTTTAGTTTCTCTGCATTTCTGGGCAATTTTCAGAGTTTCTTCCGTCATCCATTTTGGCCATTTTTGCTTTTTCACCTTTTGTAGAGCCTTCTCGCTTTCTTCCAACACAACCTTCTTGATGTCATTCCATAACTCTTCAGGAGCACTGTCATTTGTACCTAAAGCAGCAAATTGATTTTGCAGGCAGTCTTTAAATTCCAGTGGTATATTCTCAAGGTCATATTTTGCTACATTCATGAGTGGCTTGCTTTTTTTCAACTTTAGCTTGAGTTTGCATACTAGTAGTTGGTGATCTGTACCACGGTCATCTCCAAGTTTTGTCTTTGTTGATGTTATAGAGCTTTTCCATCATTGACTTCCACAGATGTAGTCAATTTGAATTTTGTACAATCCATTGGGTGAAGTCTATGTGTACAGTCGCTGCTTCAGTTGCCAAGTCCATATTTTGCAACCATTTTGCCGCCTTCTTTGTTGCTGACTTTTGTGTTCCAATCACCCGTGACTATCAGGATATCCTGTTTGCATGTTCTGTCAATTTCAGCTTGTACTTGTTCATAGAACTCATCAATTTCATCCTCTTCTGCAGCTGTTGTTGGGGCATATACTTGAATTATAGTTGCGTTGATAGGCATTTCTCGTAGACGAATAGAGATTAAGCGTTCACTGACTGCATTGTATTTCATTACAGTTCTTGCAAGTTTCTTCTTTATTATAAATGCAACACCATTTCTTCTTTCTTTCATTTCCAGCATAGTAGACCATGTGATCATCTGATGCAAAGTGCCCAATGCCAGTCCATTTCAGTTTGTTGACACCCAACAGATCAAGTTGTACATGATCCCTTTCATTCTTGACCACCTCCAACTTCCAACTTCCCTTGGTTCATGCTTTGTACGTTCCATGTCCCAATATGTAAGACATCTATCTCCAGGAGCAAGCAGGAATGAGTCTTCACATATGGGTACGTCGGTACCGACGGAGCCTGCGCAGGAACGCTTCCCAGCGTCCAATCAAAAAGCTTTTGGAAGCATCCCACCACGCCTGCGTGCTGCCTTCCCGCCTTTCCCAACTGCCTCTCCTCAGTTTTCGTTTTTCCGCGGAGCCAGCAGGACGTCGTCCTGTCACCACAGAAAATTATTCTTTTAATTCTTTAGTTTTCTTGTGGTCGTGGCTGTCTTCCCCGACACCACCGGTACTGCCGGTGTTTCTTTTTCTTTTCTTGTAAAATTTTTCCTTTTAAGGGAATATTTTTTCTTCTGAGTGTCTTACGGTTTTTCAGGCCTTCTAGGCCTCTCCATGTCCTTCATGGAACCGCCAGCCACTTTCTCCAAGAAATGTTCAAACTGTGGCAGCACAACTTTATTTTTAGACTCCCAAAATTGGTGTCTAACCTGTTTGGGTCCTGACCTTTTTCCTCCGGAGCCCTCGGGCAACAGTATTGTGAGAAGAGGTTTTCAACATCGAGTTTCCCTCGATATGAGGTTCCCTTCCAACTTCAGGACACCGACCATTCCTTCTTCTACACAGGATCAGGTAACCCACAAACAGTCTGTTAAGACTAGCCAACCCTCGAGTGGTAGGTCTCATGCACAGCATGTAGACGGCTCCGGCCTTGTCCTCGAGGGCCCATTGGCTTCAAAACCCCGGCGGGAGTCTTCGGCCTCCAAAGCCTATGTGGGGTTTCAGGTTGTTCCTGGGGCTCACCCCTCACAGAACATACCTGAGCCATGCCCGGTGGTGGTATCCGCTTCGAGCGGTACCGATACCCTGGCATCGGCACTGGTGTTGGACGAAACACTCCTCACCAGGGATCGTCGTCTGGCGTCCTCGGTACCTACGGGACCGGTGGATACGTTCCAGACTGACTTTCCAGTATCGGTACCGGCACTGATACTACCACCGATGTCAGTACCCTCCAGACGTGCATCGATAGACTCGCTTCCTTCGATGCCGAGTCTGGAATCGATCTCTAGTCTGGAAGACTGGGTACCGACACCTATCGGTACCGGACGCTCGGTACCGAGGGTGACCGCCAAAGGCTTTCGGTTACCTCGGGTACCGATTGAGCTGTCACCGATTGCTGCTCCGATGTCATTGTCGGGTTCGGTTCCGACAGCGGTACCGGCATCGGTATCGGTACCGGTATCCACAGTAGCATCGTGGCCAGCTCCTTCCATGCTTCTTTCAACAGGATCGCTCCCTTCTATACCAAGTTTGGAGTCGATACCTGGCATGGACGATGTGTTACTGACTGTCGCTGGTCCTGACCTCCAGTACCAACGTCCATCCGTTAAGGATCCCATACTGCACCGTGCAGGATCTTATATTCCTATATACTCAGATAGATCCTTCGGTGCCCAGGCTAGTTCTTCAGATCTAACCTGTCCAAGGGAGGTTCTCTTTGGAGATCCTTATTTTCAGAGTTTCCTCCGGGATATGGCAAGATCACTTGCCATTTCTATCCCTGGACATGATCCTACACAAGGCTCTGTTTCTACCGAAGCAAAGGGAAACATAATGCTTCCTTTGCATCATTCCTTGCAGGATCTTCTTCTAGGAATGTGGGAAGCACCTTTAAGGGTACCCCCACCTTCCAGAACAACTGATCTCCTATATCAGGTGCCCCCCTCTCCAGGGTTTCAAAAGACTCAACTTCCTCATCATTCCATTGTAGTGGAATCAGCAATGAGGCGGGTGAATAGTAAGAAAAAGCACTCTTCTTATCCGCCAGGTCGTGAGTCTAAGACACTAGATGCCTTTGGACGTCAAACCTTCCAGACATCCATGCTTTCAGCAAGAATTCTCTCATATATTTTTTATATGAGTCTATCTCTTGAGGAGGTCACACAGAAATTACATCTTTTGACTCCTTTTCTTTCAGAACCCAAGAGTGCAGACTATTCCTCACTGCTTAGTCATATTCAAAATATCTTTTGGTTTCTTACTCGTGCTTCCCTAGACTCATTTGAGTCTGTTAGCAGGACTTCTGCTATAGCTATAGGGGCACGACGTAGAGCCTGGCTCCAAGCTTCAGACTTAGACAAATGGGCACAACAAAGACTGGGTAATACTCCTTGCACTGGAGAAAATCTCTTCAATAAGGAGTCTTTACGTCAGGTTACTCAGTGGTTCACTGACTTACCTGTTTCTAAGGGCTGTTCTACGCCCTCTTCTTTCCCAGTAGGTAGGAAATGTCCTACCAAACTTTCTTCCCCTAGGGGGAGAAGGTTTTATTCATCTTCTGCCCATCATACAGATGTTCCCAAACAGGGGAAACATCGCCCTGGTCTGAAGAATCCAAACTCTCACCAGGCTCAGCAAACCCAGCATCCGCAGGGTTTCTGATTAATCATCATATTTTTTTGTGCCTCTTGGGGTTTAGCACCTGCATTTGGCTTCTTCTCAGTAGAAGCCTTCCACTGCTTTCATTCTAAACTCTAGGCATGGATCTCTTTTCACAAGACATTCATTTTTTCTCTGTTATACGAGCTCTTAGGATGTTCATGCCTATAGGTCACAGCTTTCTCCTCTTCTTCCTGCTAGGGAAAGAGGTTTAACAACTATCAAACGATAGTTTTCTGTATCAGCATGAATTTATTTCCTTTCTACCGACTTACCACATTGTAAGTCTCCATTCAGCTCCATCTTCTCTACCCTCTTACCAAGCATTTCCTCTGTAAGAGTGGTACTATTACACTGGAGGGCTTCTTCTTCAGCCCCTCTAGGTTTCTCACTATTCCAGTGTGGAGTTTTCCTCTCTGAGTTAACTCCCTTCTTCTTTTTTGCTTTGGGGCAGCTTATCAGACAGCTCCAGAGTTTTCTTACTCCTGTTCTGTCTGTTCTTTCTGCTTTTAAACAGAAAGATTCTTTTTGCTGTCTTACTAGCAGCTGCCCATGCAGGAGCCCTAGTGATTGGACCACTGGTTCTTCTCCACAAGCATCCAGAGTTGTCCTCCACTACATTCTTTCTGGCCTTAGTAGTGACTCCAAGACAGTGGATTCATCTTTCTTGGCAAATCTTATCACTACAGGCTCCTCGGATTGTCTTCTATTCTTGCCATCTCCAATTCCCTTGGGTTTGGCAGCATAGTTGACGTAGGTACTGGCTTTTCCAGCAGCCATTTCTATCTCCTAATTCTCCTGCATTATGCTCTCTGCAATTCTACAGAGAAGCTTTCCACCATGGGCCCTTGCTAGAGAGCATTAGGATTTTCTCAAACAGCTGTCCTAAATGGTTGGAAAAGGCTCCCTCAGTCATGCCCCTCATGACTGGAAGGGTTCTTCCTACCCTACTATCTCCTTTTTAAAACAAAGGACATGGGCCTTCTCTTACGTGAAAGTTTAAAGAGTTGTTCAATTCCCTGGTTTGATCCTCAGGATTCCCACCGGGAATATGCTCTTTTTTTCCTTGCAGCTCGTCGTCATGGTATCCTAATCTTTCATGGACAGCGCATATTTAGCTAAAGAACGCATGATACCCTTTTTGCCCCTCAAGTAGGTCATCAAACTGCTTCAGAGGCGCATAGAAGATCGGGGAAAGCTGCTCTCATCAGCTGTGTGAGTGGGCGGGACTCTCAGCTTACTGCCTGCCAATCACTTCCCTGCACAACGGCAATAAAACCGCTGCTTCAGAGGCGCGCCCACGCCTTGAGGGCCCGCACCTGAGGGCCTCGCAAGAGGGCCCTTTGGTGTGGCCCTTAGGCATGGCACGTAGGCGAAGGGAAGAAAACTAAATTGGAGACATAGTCAAGCCAATTTCTTTGAGGAGATCTGCAGTCTGTTATCAGAATAAGAAGACGTAGTCAACAAACGCAAGTAAAACCTCCAATAGTTCATCTTTTATTCAGATATACAAACAACACTGATAATCCCAATCTGCCTCCTCTGCTCTCAAATTCTCCCTTTATTCACACAACTTCAATACCTGCAAAGTAACTCTAGATGGCTACCGCCTTTCACTTGGTTATTTACATATACATATATATACATAATACCTCAACACAGGCATAATAGCACAAGCAGTACTCCAGAGTCAAAAAGGTTAACTTGCCTAAAAGCAAACTCTCATTCCAAAACAAAAGTAACTCAAGTTTCAATTAGGTCTGAAAACTTTATCAATATTGAACTCATAAACGCTAGATCCATATGCAACAAGATTCACACGATAGTAGACCTGTGCTCTGCATGCATCACAGAGACTTGGTTAAATCCAACTGATAATGTAATTCTTAATCAATTGGTCCCAGACGTATACTCTGCTTACAATTGCCCACGCACTGGCAGACGTGGAGGAGGAGTCCTGATAATTGCAAAAAAGAACCTAAGATTCAGAGCTCAAAGTCTCTCAAAATCACAACAAAGTAATATTATCAGCATTGAGAACAAACACTTGGCACTCTGCCTAACTTATAGAGCGCCTAAAGCTTCACCTGTTGAACTAGCCTCAACGCTCGAAGCTGTTTGTGCCATCACCTCATCTAACAAGCCCTCAATATTGTTAGACGTCAACCTCAAGTCAATCAACTATAAAGACTCTGAGGCCTTCCTACAAGCAATGTCTTCCTTGCAGTTCACCCAAATAGTTGATGCCCCTACACACAGATACGGTTCTTCTCCAGACCTCATCTTCGCATCTAACGACTTAACCTCAAGAGGTTTAATTTCAACACCATCCATCACCCCAGTCCCATGGTCAGATCATTACATAATTAAAATAGGGATATTATTACAAATGAACAATCTAAATGTTCACTTAGACAACACAACTATTCAAAGACGGTTCAAAAACTTCGACAGGGACTCATTTCTACAAGACACATTACATCAACTGTCCACAGAAGCAGTTGACCTGGAGACTCAAATAACCAAATGGAACTGCATTATATCTAATGCTGCCAAAGCAGCAGATATGAGACCCAAGAAGCAATGGCATAACAAACTACAACACAAGCCGTGGTACTCAACAGCCATACGTCAGATGAAAAGAGAGCTCAGAAGGATAGAACGAAAATGGAGAAAATGCAAAGCATCAGACTTCAAGCAAATATACTTAACAAAACAAAAGCAATATGGTGAATACATTAAACACTCAAAAAGAGAATACCATACAAACTTAATAAACACATCTATCAACAAGCCCAGAGAGCTTTTTGAAATTGTGAAGATTCTAACAAAAGAGCAAAGAACAGAAGGTGAAGCACAAATTGACCTGCAAAGATTTGCTGACTATATCGAGGAAAAATTTCATTCTGCGGAACAAACAAGATATAGATTACACAAGAAACTCGTCTCGCATATCAAGAATTGGGACACATTCAATATTCCTTCAACTGAGCAACTCTCCCACATCATTTCCTCAATAAATACAAGCACCTCTCCCACTGACCCTTGCCCAGTATCATGGATCAAAACAACAAAATCAAGCTTCATAAACATCATTCACAACATGGTGCACATCTCCCTCACTCAAGGTCTGCTGCCAGAACAATTAAAGCTTGCCACTGTAAGACCGATCCCAAAGAAAACAACATTAGACAAGAACAACCCGGCTGCATACCGGCCAGTATCCAGTATACCCTTTCTAGCTAAGATCATTGAAAAAACAGTTCAACATCAACTTCAAGATCACATTGATGATCATGCACCACTGGATGACAACCAGCACGGTTTTCGCCCTAACCACGGAGTAGAAACACTAATGATTTATCTTTTTGACAGCATCCTCCGTACATTAGATAACATTAGGAATGGAATCATAATGATCTTCATTGACATATCTGCAGCATTCGACTCAGTAGAACACAAAACTTTATTGGATAGACTTGAAGAGATTGGGCTATATGGTACCACCTTAAAATGGTTTCACTCATATTTAAACGAGAGACAGATACAGGTAAAGATAAGTCACAAAACCTCTCAACCCATAAAAGTCCTCCAAGGGGTTCCACAGGGATCTGCCCTTTCAGCTCTTTTGTTCAACATATACATCCAGCCAATTTGCAACATCCCAAAGAAGAACGACATTAAATATACAATATATGCAGATGATATTATGATATATACACCAATCTCAATTGACAACTCTGATTATTCTAAAATTATAAATTGTCTCACACAAATGTCCACATGGTGTAAAAACAACAACCTGGAAATTAATTTCAGCAAAACTGAGGCTCTATTCATCACTCGTAACACTGACTTCGCACATCCACCTGACATCATGATAAAAAACTCAATTATACCAATAAAATCAGAAGTAAAATATCTTGGTGTGACCTGGACAATGAGCTGAATCTCAAAGCACATATAAATAAGACAATCAGAAATGCATACTACAGGATGAGAATTATTAGAAGACTAAAACCCCTCCTCGAAACCGATCATTTCCGGAGTGTATGTCAAGCGCTAATCACCCCCTTACTTGACTTCTGCAACCCTATATACCTTGGTCTAACAAAACAGTCACTCAAGCCTCTACAGCTTGCTCAAAACACGGCTGCACGCATAATTTTCGGATTGTCATGTCAGGTGCATATAACACCCATTTTGAAAGAGCTACACTGGTTACCAATATCTTCTCGCATCAAATATAAAACTATAATATACATATTTAAGATCAAGCAACACACTTCGGCAAACAGCTTGATCTCTCTCATTCAGACTGATACCAGCACACGACCAAGAAGAAAAGGAACATCTAATAGAGTCAGCACCTCTTATGACTTTAGAAAAGCACGCAAGGACACTACGGAAAGAGCGCTCTCTCTCGCTGCGCCAAAAATTTGGAACACCCTCCCAAATGATCTGAGAGCAGCACTGGACCTCAAGGACTTTCGAAAACAACTGAAGACAACGCTGTATATAGAACACTTTGGTCAAGTTACATAATTAATGCATTTAATAGGAATGACCAATTTATTACCCTCAGACACACGGACATATAATGTATTTTGCCTTGTGTTGTTCCTTATCACCAATCATTTAGAAGACTGTATTATAGCTCACATTGTATAATAGCGCACAATGTACATAGATCAATTTTTTCTAACACACAACACATTAGCATCTCAATCTACGAATTTACCCTCACTGCTTGATTACACCTTCACCTCTTTTGTATGTTTTGTTGTTAAACCGCTTTGATTGTAAGATAAGGCGGTATAGAAATACTGTTAAATAAATAAATAAACATGGTATCTCATTCATATGCGTCTTCTATCCATTTACCATACTAGAGTTCTGGAGGACTCGGGACTTGCTGCCTGCAGACTGATATTATCCTCTTCTTTTCACGTAACCATCCTGGTTATTTCACTGACTAGCATTCTTGCAGCAATCTAGTCTGTTCCTTGTCAGGGAGATTTTTCCCCTGACTCCTTCCATCATAACCAGGGGGAATAGATTCTCTATATATCTTCTCATGTAGGTTCCACCTTCTTGTTATTAGATGAATCTTTCCTCTTCACATCTCCTATGTGAATATACTTTCTATAGGCATATCTCTGTCTGCTTAATTGCAGACACCTATATATAGGCCTATATATTCATATCTATATATAGATATCTATAGATATATATGTCTGTCATTTGTGTGTGTATATGTTTTACCCTTCTATATCTCACTATAGATATATATATATAGATATATATATATAGATATATAGATAGACATATAAGAATATATATGTGTGTATATATACGTATATATATGTGTATCTGTCGAGATATTTATTATAGGTAGATATGTATTTACATACTTATCTATCTGACTGTCTATGCTCATATAGATATATATGTCTCTATATGATTCTGACAGTTGGGCTCTACCCATACCCATGCTGTTCCAGCATGTTTGGGGTGCTACACACACAACCACTCCCGTGGTAGTTAACAACTTTTCAACCATAACCGTAAAGGTTAGGTACCCCTGAAGCTCTCCATGTTCCAGTATCTTTCCTTGCTACCACCACTTAGGAAAGACATTGCGGATCTTCAGTTACTCTGAGGCTCTAACGCCTCAGACACCTGTCCTTTCTTTTTGGGATACAAGGTTTTTTCCATACCCCTTCTGCCCACAAGGACTAGGCCGGTTTGTCCAAATCGGTCAGCCTTTCCTCTTTTTGCTCCTAAGAGTGAGCCACTCTGCAGCCAAAAGAGTTTGGGCTTTTTCCATAAAGCCTTCCGCTGAAAGCCTACCATCTTTGTACTACCCCAGTTGATCCCTGGAGTTACCTCTCACCTTTCAGGATTCTGACCTCCAACAGGTTTATTACCTCCACTTCACAGTGAGGTCCTCCTTGAGGTTTCTCTACTGGATCCCCAGTAGATCTCATGAACCTCCTTACTTTTCTCCAATCCTGTTAGGGGAGGTCCATACTGCAATATTTCATTTTCAATATATTTGATGATAATTGTCATCCACACAAGGACTTCTTGTCTGCAGTCCTATGCTAGATTAGCTGTCTTTTACAGCACCTTTCTGTTTCAACTCCTTCCCTCCATCCTGAGGATGCCTGGCCATATGAGGTGTAGCATGTTCCAATCCATAACATGCTGGGACTCCAGGCATCTCAGCTTGGGAGTCCCCATATGTGAAGACTCATTCCTGCTTGTTCCTGGAGATAGCACAGTTACTTACCTGTAACAGGTGATCTCTGGGAACAGCAGGAATAAGTCTTCACAACCCACCCACCTCCCCTAGGAGTTGTATTCTCTATCTCTATCTTTCCCTTCTCTCTCTCTCTCTCTTTGTCTCAGCTTTAAAACTTAACTGAGGAGAGGCAGTTGGGAAAGGCGGGAAGGCAGCACGCAGGCATGGTGGGATGCTTCCAAAAGCTTTTTGATTGGACGCTGGGAAGCGTTCCCGCGCAGGCTCCGTCGGTACCGACGTACCCATATGTGAAGACCTATTCCTGCTGTTCCCAGAGATCACCTGTTACAGGTAAGTAACTGTGCTTTACAGCTTCTGACTCTCATTTCATGCCAAATCCAGCACCATATCAAGACCACTGTTCCTCTCGATCCATGCCAGCACGGCTTCAGAGAATTACATGGCGTTGAGACACTTCTCACTACCCTACTCAGCAGCTTAATCACAGGGATCAATAACATTAGACAAGAATTTGCTCTAATCTTCATGGACATTGCCGCGGCGTTTGACTCAGTCAACCACGAGATGCTCCTGACACGCCTCCAAGGGAATCCATGGCTCCGCTCTGAGTTGGTGCAAGTCATACTTATCGGACAGATGGCAACAGGTACAAACTGACTCCATGTCCTCGGAACCTTTTCAACAAAAGCAAGGTGTCCCCCAAGGCTCCTCACTCTCAGCTCTCCTGTTCAACATATATATGCAGCCATCTGTGAAATCATCCGCTCCTTCAATATCTCCTGACTGATGTATGCTGATGATGTCCTACTTTTCACACCATTCTCTATTGACCAGCCTGACGTCTCGCCATTAACGAAATGCTTCGATGCAGTTACTGACTGGCTCCACACGCAAAGCCTCAAAATCAATTTCAATAAGACGGATGTCCTATTCATCATCAGAAATCAGTCCTTTACCCCTCCCATCTCGATTAAGGTGAGAGACGCCAAACTCCTGAGCAGACCCACCATCCACTACTTGGGTATCACCCTAGACCAACAGCTCAAAATGAAAGCACATATAAGCAACACCATCAAGGCAATATATCACAAAATACGGACTATTCGCCACCCACGACTCCTACTAGAGCCTGACAACTTCCGGACGATCTTCCAAGCACTGGTAACCCCCCAATTCAACTACGCCAACGCCATTGCCATTCTGCATGGACTCCCTAACAGCACACTGAACCCACTACAACTAGCTATGAACACCGCTGCCCACATCCTGCATGGAGCCTCCAGAAGAGACCACATAACCCCAATCTTGAAACACATCCACTGGCTACCGATCCACTGCAGGCTCACCTTCAAAGTACTACTGCTGACTTTCAAAGCCATTTTCAAACTATCTTCACCTCCCTCACAGACCTTGTCCACCCCGCTCCTCCGAACATATCCAGAAGGTCACTCGCTACCAACACACTCGCAACCCCCATTGCAATAACAAAATGCTCCCTTGCAACAAAGAACAGAGCCTTTGTGTACTACGCTCCTACACTCCTACACTCTGGAATGCCCTCCCCACCACTATCCGAGCTATTACTGACCTCGCTCAATTCAGAAAAGCACTAAAGTACCATCTATTCCTTCAACACTATGCCCATACCGGTCACTTAACACAACCCAGCACACCTTCCCACCCACCATGACGACACCACAAGCACACATACATCATATTGACGTACCCATCATGTAAATAGTGGACAGAGCATGTCATATTGACAGAAACATAACCGTGACACAATTGCTCAATTTGTATATAGTTACCCCTGTTGAACCCCAAGTTGTAATACCTGTTTTTTGTAATGTTCAATGTATGTTGCAGCCTGCATTGTACAAACTTATGTTACTTGTAAACAGCACTGATTCTAAATAGCGCGGTATAAAAATATATAAATAAATAAATGTGCAGCTACATCCGCATTCAGACGTCCCAAGGGCTTTGATCCAACCACATCATAAATGCTGGCTTTACTCTGAAAAGTCTTCAGCTCCTCCCCAGTAGCTAGTTGAGTGCCTTCCAACATAGGGGTTTCATCATCCAGCACTATAGTGCAATTTTGTTTTGTTGTGGCTGTCCATTGGGTTTTCATGGCAAGATACAGTAGTAGATTGCTAGGCCTTTCCTCCACGCAGTTTAAGTTTAGTGTTGTTGCCGTTGTCACAGAAATGTGATCCTCTGCCGCCAACACTGTCCCAATCTGCTGCTGCCCAGATGGGTGGTTTGTCTTTGTGTGCACTTCAGCTGAGACTGTCCATCTTGGGAGATCCTGCCAGTAGTTAAACTACCGATAGATTAGCCCTCAGCATCACTGATGCACACAAGCCCTCACAGCATGACAAGCTGCAAACCAAGTGAGGGCCCTTTGGAATACAGCAGAAAAAAATTTAGCTAATAAATGACGAAAAGTCTCCTTTTAAGAGCTCTCAGGCAGAGAGTTTGTATTCAAGAGCCCTACAGTATTACCTTGCTTGCAATGCAAACCATCTAGGAATGGCAGAACCTGCAAGGCAATGTAGACCTTTATATAGCACTCAGCTGCCTAGATTTTAAGCAAGCTAATTAAGACCACTAACACTTGAGGAGGTCAATGACTTCAAAGATCTTGCTTACCCCTTTGAACTTGAAGGTGTTCATTACTGGAACACTGTTTCACGACATTGCTTGGGTCCTGTCAATTGCTAGCAAAGATTCTAAAGAGATTTAATATACATGGAAGGTCATTTTAAAAGGTTTAGTCATGATTTAGATGTCTGAAGATGTGCACATGGACGTCAAAATCACGGATACGTCTCTGTAGCCATTCTACAAATGACGTTCACAGATGACTCCGGTGCAGGAACGTCCAAGTATGCATGGGGGTATGGTGGAGGCAAGTCCTGGGAGTGGCAGTGTACTTGCACGTCCCTATTCAATCTCGGAAATGTCAGAGATGTCTGCAGGCACATCCATGATTATGCCTGTTCCAGGCATGAATGTAGAGTGTAGAGAAGATGAAGAATTAAGTGACCAGCCTTAGATCACAAAGGCCCACATTGGGATTTGAACCCTGACTACTCTGCTCTTAAGCCACTACTCTAATCATTATGTATTTAGATGTATTGCTTCTGAAATGCTATCCTGGGGACATCTGTTTAGACATTTGATACACATGCATATCGGGCATGTTCACGTTTCCAAAATTGTGCCTGAAATTGTACGTGCCTGCTTTTTTTTCAGACATTCTGGCTTTAACGTCCCAGACTGGACTTGGACGTCCCATTGTGAAATGTGCCTCATGGTTAAATAGAATAATTTGGGATTTGAATTACATTATAGTTTAGTTACATTACATGCTTTGAAAATTGTATTTAATAGATGTTTTACACAGGATTTTAAAGCTAGTTATGCTGAGATTTCACTTTTTCTCTCTGTGGCAGTGAATGGTTTTACAAAAATAAGTACTGCATCCCCCCATTCGCTGTAATTTCAGTGTCTGTGTTTGTAAAGCTTTCTGCCATCCTATGTACTGAAAGATGCTTATTAAGTGCAGGGTTTTATCATTTTGTAACATTTGAAAATCATACATTGAAAGGGAACTTAAAGAAAAACATCTGCGTAAGGGTTGCATAAAACTTTGTTAAAAAGCTCATGCCGAACACTAAAGCAAAGGCATTAGAGATTTTTCTTGACTTACATGGGTTTACAAAAAAATTAAGATATTTAACTGTATGTAAAGTAATCTGTAAACCACTTTAACTTTAAGATAATGCAGTATATAAACAAAGTTAAATAAAATAAAGTGGACTTTTTGTGGGGGGAGGGGTTGTTTTTGGAGGGAAAAAAGAATTTCAGTATGTTTGTTTATATTTTCAATTTTGTTTTTTCAATTGTGTTTCATTTTTTTAAATATCCATTTTTTAATCTTTTATTTTTTCAGTATTACAGATGCATTTTATTGATTCCTGATATTTATAATAGACAGCATGTGAAAGAATTGGTGAATATGATCCTAGCAAAGATGGGCTTTTCAGGTAAATTAGTTCTGCCTTTTCTGTATATACCAGAAGAGGCTGCTGGTTATGCAAGTTTGGACATTGATCATCTGTCAGTCCTGATCATATTGTTTTACATTATTTTCTCCTTTTCTCTCTATCTTGAATACTTTGCCTCTGATTGAGAAGGCAGAACTCGCCAGATGATTTAAGCCTTTTCCCATTAGCGCAGCAGTAGGAGATACTGTCTAGAACAGGCGTCCTTAACTCTCGTCCTCTAAGTTTGCAGTCGGAAATGTTTTTCACAGTAGCCACTAGCCAGGCTATATGTAAATTAGCTCTGTTCTTCCGTCATATGTATACAAGTAAATCTGATGACCGTTCATTGTGTATATCCTGAAAAACAGAGTTGTTTACTGCCCTTGCTAAGAATTCCCTATATTAGGTAACAGGGCAGCATGATTCTGGGGAATACTCAAAGACCAGGATGAAAGCAACAAAGTTATTTGATTTGTGCAGTTACGAGAATCACACTGCCCCCACCTATTACCTGATGTAGGGTATTCTCAGCAAGGGCCTTAAACAGTCTGGTTTTCAAGGTATCCACAATGAGAATATGCATGGAAAATTTGCTTACACTGGAGAATCAATATATATATTTGATCCCATTCATATTCATTGAGGATAGCTTGAAAACATAACTGAATATGGGATCACCTAAGATAAGCAATAATGGGTTAGACCAAAGGTCCATCAAGCCCAGCATCCTGTTTCCAGCTGTGGCCATCCAGGTCACAAGTACCTGTCAGGCTCCCAAAGATTACACAGATTTCATCCTGAGCATCCCAGAGGCAAGCAGTGGATTCCCCCAGCCCACTTCAACAATGGTTAATGGACTTTTTCTCTAGAAACCTCTCCAAACCTCTTTCAAACCCAGCTTTTACTACAGCCTCTGGCAAAGAATTCCAGAGTCCAGGTATGCATTAAGCAAAAAAATAATTTCTTCGGTGTTTAGAAATTTTTCAGTCTAGTTATGCATCCCATTAGGGATTCTTTAAGAGTACAAGAACATCTATTTGTTTTTACAGCTCAGAGACCATTACTGGGCACGTTTTCTTGTTTAGTTGCATCAAATACATACTGTACATTTGTGCCGCTGAGTAGTAGTAAGACTGGGAAAGGCATAACAACAGAGTGGAGGATCCAAGGCAGGCAAGAAAAGCGGGTGAGAGAGTACAAGCTCTATCATTTACTTCCGTGCCTTCGCTGAATGATATTGCTTCTTTCTAAAATTCAAGTAAAGTAATCTATGAGCAACTCTGATAGTTTTTGCATAACCCCTTCTTAATACAGCCCTTTCGCGTGTTCAGCTAACAGACTTTCCGTTACTTTCTCCTTTTCTTTTGGTTAGGTATCGTGGTGCATCAGGAGTCAGTCTGTGCTACGTTTGGAAGTGGTTTAAGTAGTGCCTGTGTAGTGGATGTAGGTGATCAGAAGACCAGTGTATGTTGTGTGGAAGATGGCGTTTCACATCGGAATAGCAGGTGACAGGTTTCTTTCTCTGTTGAAAAATAGAAATGCTTGCCAAAGAAACACAGCTTCAAAAAAAATTCCAGTCTCTCTCTCCTCCATTTAGTGACTAAAGAGTAGCTTAAATGTAGCAATGGTAAAAGTTCTAAGAACATCCATAAACATGAAGTAGGTATTCACCCTCTTGGCAGCGGATGGAGATAGATCAAAATCTGTAGTGACTTCTCTTCCCCCTTAAAGGGATGGTGCAGCAAGAAGCACTTCAGCATGTTCTGTCTCAGCAGGCTTAAGCCACAGTTTACAGTGAAGGGAGGATCTCCGAGCAGGATAAGGATAGCAGTCTTGTGTTAGATCAGAGGGCCCAGATGCTCTATGAAAAGAACCAGGTTGGGGTAGACCTGTTACCTCTCATGGGGAATGGGCTCGCTTTGCTAGGGGCTTTTTCAGAAGAAAGACTCCTGTTGTAACTTGACTCTGGGAAAGGCAGACTGCACAAGCAAGAATACTAGAGTGGTGATAGACACCCTAATGAAGGCTTGGAAGAAGTCAGTCTCCACAGCCTGATATTTACTTGTGACACAATCAATGCTTGGTGTTAGGACAAGGTCTTTTCTTCCAGATCGCCATCATCCTATCCTTCCTGCAGGGAAGATTGGACTAAAGGTTGGCTTTTATTTCCCTCCAGGTCCAGGTAGCAGCACTGGCATGTTATAGGGACAGGTGCAAGGAGGTCAGTAGTGGCTTATAATAGACCTAGTTTTCTTCACTCTTTTAAGGAAGCATGTGCAGCCTCCAGACAATTATGCCGCCCTCAGACCTCAGTTTCGTCCTTAGTCCTTTCTCTTCCACCCCTCCCCCCTTTAAAAAGACCATTGCTCAGGGACCTGATATGCAAAACAGCCTTTCTAGTGGCTCTCTGCTTGATTAGGTATATTTGGGCGATGCAGACTCTATCCTGATGGGAACCATATTTAGTTATTTCCAAAGAAAAGATTTTGCTTTGTTGGTGCCCTCTATTCTCCACAAGATAGTGTTGCCCTTTTTTTCTTAAATCAAGCTGTTTTGCTACCAGATTTCAAAAGGTTAGATGTCCTTGGGAGGAGGGAGTGGGAAAAAAAGATTTTTATCTTTTGAATGGTTGTAGAGTTTTGGTGTAGTACTTAAGGTCATCAATCACTTGAGATTATCAGACTCAGGTTAGTGTGTTTAAAAAAAGGGTGCAGCAGCTTTGATAGACTCATGATTTTATTTAATTTTATTTTTTGCAATTTACTTTTATTAATTTTTCAAAATAAACTTACAACCTTGTTCATATCATTGTCAATATTTTCCCAACTGCATGCATTGCCATACCTTGCAATACCTGCTAACATTACCATTTTAACTCATATTAAACAGGGACATTGATAACTTGGATTCTTCTGAGGCAATGGTGGGTTAAGTGACTTGCCCAAGGCCACAAGGAGTGCTAGTGGGAATCAAACCCTGCTCTCTTGGTTTCCCAGCCAGTGCTCTAACCATTAGACTACTCCTCCACTCTGTGATGCAGATGGATTAAAAAAGCAATCGGCTCTTCTCAGATCAAAGAAATCTATAATCCTCTATTGATGTGATTGGGAAAAACCTATGTCTCTTCCTCTGGTGAATATTTGCAAGGTGGCCACTTGGGCTTCCTTGCATTCTTTCTTAAGGCAGTATCAACTTGTCTGAACTAATCTGATAGGATGATTAGAACTAGTCCAGATGAGTGGGTTATGCTCCTCAGACAGCAGGTGGAGGCAGACCAAAGCAACTTTCAGTGATGTAATCACTTGTGTATATACACTGGGGCAGCATTGAGAGAAGCCAGCATTGTCTGCCTTCAGCAGGTGGAAAGGTTTGTGGACTGGTGTAACAGTGGAAATAGCTGGTCTCCCCTGGTACAGATCATGGTCTTGTGGCCCGTGTGTTGAGACAGTTGGCCCAGTGTTTGCCCAGAACTTGGATTTGACCATTTTCTCCTTGAGCTTGCAGTTGCCCGGTGTCTGGTGCCATTACCCCTGGATTCCAGTACTTGTGGACTGGAAAGCGAGCAGGAGGACCTCTCTGAGACCCTTAGTGGGGTGGTAAGTCCGGGTCCAGGTCCATCTTCCCTCTTGCTGTCTTGCATGCTCTGCCTTTACTTTTTCCTATTTTTAGATTTGTCCTGTTTCTTTAATTCATTCTTTGTGTTGGTTGATTTAAGTAGTTTCGGAAAAAAAAAAACCAACCCAGCTCTGGTTTCTCTGTCCGCCCTGTCACGTCCTTTTTCCTTTCCATTGGGTTACATGGAAATGTGCTTCCTGTGATTCCCATCAAATGACCTCCATGGCTGGCTCTTTTTGCCTGCACATTTTGGCAGCAATATCGGGAACTCTATGGGGGAGCCTGAGATCCAGTGCTAATTGTTGCTGTCCTTGACTTGTTTCCTACAATTTTCCCATTGGCAGGAACATTGGTCATCTTGGATAGCTATGACTGCATAGTTGAAGGGGAGCAACAGCTCCTGAAACAGCTCACGGGCTCTTTGAGTCTCTGATAGCTGCATAGCAATTCCCCTCATGGGGATCTGGGGTCCTGCCCTCCCCTCCCCTATAGGGGGGGCCCTGAACCCCCATGTAGTACTCCCCACTGGTTGGGGGTGAGGGGAAAGGGAGTGGAATACCTCTGTCAGTCATTTGCGCATATCTGTTCATCCAAAAGTCCAGCCTTGTCCCCTTTGGGAGGTGTCTGGGAAAAGAGGAGAATGTCTTGTCTCAAATGGATGAGTTAGTGGATGATGGGGAGATTCCTCTGGCAGAGGGAAAGGATCCATCAGTAATTAATCTTTCTTACAGGGAGGCTCTCTCCATCCTTACTGAGGATGCCATGACAACCCTGCACACTGCAGAGCCTCCTCTAATGGAGGTTTCATAAAGGAGGACCCCATCCTGCAGGGGTTTTAACAACTCTCTGGCTTCTTTCCCCTCCCTGAGCCTTTGCAGCAGCTTTGGTTCTCTCCGTGGAAGACACCGGAGCTGGGACTGAGGGGCACTAAGATGCTGGCTTGGATATATCAAGGGGAGATAGAATAGTTTGTTTGGGGTCGGTAAAGTGGATGCGCTGGTCATGGTATGGCATGGCAAAGTGCATGACCATTTTGGTGGAAAGGCTGCTGCACTAAAGGAGACTCATGATAGGTTAGTGGAAGCTCTCTTCAAGAGAGCCTTCACGACATCAGCCTTAGGCAGTCAAACAGCGATTTGGGTAGGTGTAGTGGCCTGAACCCTTTTACGCTTGATCCAGCAGTTCTCGGACAGTTTAGAGATGGCATGTTTGGAATCTGGAGCATCATTTGTGGCTGTTGCCTAATATGACTTAATCAAGATCTTCTCTAAATCCATGGCTGCTCCCATGGTAGCCTGGAGGTGACTTTGGCTCACGAATTGATCTGCCGAGGCTGAGTCTAAGCTGTGGTTGAGCAAGCTCCTTTTTAAGGGCTGGTTGCTCTTTTGAGAGGACCTGGAGAAACTGGCGAAAAGCCTGGGTGCAGCTAGAGCACAGAAGTGCCAAGGGTTCCTCATGTAGGGCTCAGCTGGGAGCAGGAAGCTGGTTTAGGGCCGGAAAGAGTTCCATGGCCTTTTCTTCCTATGGGTCTAAGCCTAAGAGACAATAATTGTCCTCGCCTGCATCGCCGGTAGCCAACATCCCCCAAACTGGTTATTAGGTGATTTTAACCTGCTCGCCCTACAGGACACCCATGCCACAGCCTTCCTCGAAGCTCTCAAGGAGCTTGGATACACGCAACTAGTCAGTGCACCCACCCATACTAAAGGAAACAAACTGGACTTGGTCTTCGCCCTACAAATGGCCACGGATGCAACACACAACTTCGCAATAGTCATAACCCCAGTTCCCTGGTCTGACCATAGCCTGATAAGATTTCAAATGCCTGTTCAATGCCACAACCATAACACTAAACCACAAAAAAACCCAATTCAGTGATAAATAAATAACCAGCAGACAAAAATCACCAAAAAACCCTCTAAAAGTAATACTTATATTTTTGTCGGATTCTACCGAAGTGGGCATACACTGTACATTTCATGCCTTTCTTTCGGCTGTATCCTTTTTAATTAAACTTTTAAAAGTCAGAGGTACTTAACTTAGCCAAACCATATCTTCTTGCAGTCTAAACAGCAGTTAATCTCCTCGCACGACGTGCACGTTTCGGGACTGGTGCCCCTGTATCAAGTGCCAACAGAGATAGATGTCCAAAATCACAAATGCTGTCCTCCCAGTTTTTTTTGTGACGGTTAAAAAAAGCTTGCGGTTGAAAAAAACTGGGAGGCATGAAATGTACAGTGTATGCCCACTTCGGTAGAATCCGACAAAAATATAAGTATTACTTTTAGAGGGTTTTTTGGTGATTTTTGTCTGCTGACAACCATAACACTGCCAGCAGGCCTACCATCTCCCCCATAGCAGCAGCAAGACGCTTCCGGCCTTTCCACAAAGCTGAAATCCTGGAAAAAGCCCTTCCACTTCTCAACGCAACAGCACCCAACTTGGAAGAAATGATCTCCAGCTGGGACAGAAATCTCAGTGCCATCGTTCAGCTCCCACCCACGAACAAAGCACCAAGGAGACGAGAGTCTGCCCCATGGTATACCACTGAACTGAGTCAATACTCCACCTATGCAAGCTAGAAAGACAGTGGCGCCGGTCACGTTCTGCCAAAACCCGGAGTACGTACAACCTACACCTAAGAAAGCACCGAGAAGCAACAATGGAGAGAAGGAAGCAATTCCACATGGATCTTCTGAAACATTCATTGAGCAAACCACATGACCTCTTTAATATAGTGAAGTCCCTAACAAAAGAACCATCTCCAAACCAACCTAGCATGCCTCAACCACAGGAATTTGCTGACTATCTCCACTCAAAATCTCAGCAAACCAATAAGACGACAAGCCCCACCACCTTACACAATCCCCCCCATCCAACGCCACTGACCAAATTCACCACCCTGTCAAAAAGGGACATTGAGGACACCATCGCCTCCATCAACACCACCACCGCACCAAATGACCCTTGTCCAGCGTTCTGGATAAAAGAACTATGCAGCGAACTCAGCCAGTTCCTAACCAAGCTCATGGATCTGTCATTCTCATCGGGTTCTTTCCCACAAAAACTGAAACACACCTCCATCAGGCCGCTGCTGAAAAACAGCAAACTGGACTCCCTGAAGGTCGAATCCTTCCGACCAATTTCAAGCATTTCGCTTCTCGCCAAGATAATAGAAAACGTAGTCCAACACCAAATTCAACACCATATAGAGACGGCCACATGCTAGATCCATGTCAGCACGGATTCAGAGAAGCACATGGCGTCGAAACCCTCCTTACCACCCTTTTCAATACAATAGTACTTGGAATCGACGACATCCGACAAAGGTTTGCCCTTATCTTCTTGGATATCGCAGCAGCCTTTGACTCTGTGAGCCACGAGCTGCTATTGGGTTGTCTCGAGGAAAAGGGAATACAGGACTCGGCTCTAAGCTGGTGCAAATCCTACCTGACTGACAGATGGCAGCACGTAAGAACCGGCACCTCAACCTCGGAACCCTTCCAACAAAAACAGGGTGTGCCGCAGGGCTCTTCACTGTCGGCACTGATGTTCAATGTATACATGCAGCCCATCTGTGCCCTGATCCGCTCTTTTAACGTTGCCTGCCAGGTATACGCAGACGACATACTGCTATACATGCCTTTCTCAACGAACCAGCCCGATGTCTCCCCACTAACGAGCTGCTTCGACGTGGTTGCCGACTGGCTCCATACCCAAAATCTCAAAATAAACCACAACAAAACAGATGTTCTCTTCATCACGAGGAACCAAGGTTTCACGCCTCCAGCCACCTTAAAGGTGAAGAATGCCGAGATGACTGCCAAACCCACAATCCGCTACCTAGGGGTCACTTTGGACCAACAGCTGGACTTAAAAAATGACATAGGAAACACAGTCAAGGCAATATACCACAAAATACGGACACTACGACATCTGCGACCGCTACTGGACCCTGATGACTTCTGCACAATCTACCAAGCCCTCGTAATCCCACATTTCGACTATGCTAATGCAATCCTACACGGACTCTCACAGGTAGCACTGAACCCACTCCAGCTGGCAATGAACTCAACCGCCAGAATTCTATACGGAGCATCTAGAACAGACCACATTGCACCAATCGTGAAACAGCTCCACAGGTTACCAATCCATGGCAGACTAGCTTTCAAGATCCTAGTAATGACCTTCAAGGCCATAAACAACCAACTAACCAACCACCTCCATCACTGGGCTAATCCATCCCACACCTCCGACCAGATCCAGAAGACCCGCAGCTATCAACAAACTGATAACACCCAACGCAATAACGAAATGCAACCACGCAACATCCAACAGGGCGTTCATGCTTTATGCACCCAGATGCTGGAATGCCTTCCCGACAGCCATTAGAGCATGCACTGATCTAGCCAAATTTAGGAAGGCACTGAAGCACCACCTATTCTTGCAGTACTACCCGGAAGACAGCACACAAACAGACACCCCAAGCTACAGGACTTTGCCAACAACACACCCAACACTCCTGCAGCTAACCCCTCAAACACCACTCCACGTAAATATTAGGAGGTGCAGACTGTTACTAGTGTATATACTTTGTAGATACCCCAGTTATGTCCAAGTTATAGTTCCTGTTCATTGTAAATACAACGCAGCCCGATTGCCTTGTATATGGTTCTGTTATATGTAAACCGCACTGATTTGAATAGCGCGGTATAGAAGAGAACGTAAATAAATAAAATAAATAAGGTCAGGGGCAGTATTCCTTCTTCTTCATGGTACCCAAAAGGGGATGCTCCTTCTGACCTATTCTGGACCGGAAGGTGTCAGCGCTAAGCTTTGAATGCCGCACTTCTACATGGAGACCCTCCAGTTGATCATTACATCGGTCCATCAAGAAGAGTTCTAACCTCTTAGTTAGACCTTTCTGAGGCCTACTATCATATCCCTATCCAGGAGCAGCATCAGTGGTTTTACTGGTTCTGAGTCCTGGGCCTCCATTTTGAGGTTTTTGCTTTGCCTTTTTGGGCTGGCCACAGCACTTTGAACCTTCTCAAAGGTCATTGTAGTGGTGGCATTATTCTTGCTCATGCAGGGAATTCAGGTTCACTCATACACAGACAACTGTCTGCCTGATTCATTTTAACTGCATGGAGAAGTCCAGGGCTGACACAGCCAGGTAATCTGATATTAGGAGAAGCTAACTTGGGTGTTTGACTTTCCCAAGAGCAATTTGGTCCCCTCCCAGGAGTTGGAGTATCCGGGGGCCCGCCTTGATACCCACTTGAGTAGAGTGTTCCTAACCCCAGGCAGTATGCAGGGCTTGAGACTTCCTGTAGCTCCTGATTCCATAGTGTCAACCCTGGCAGAGGCTCATCTGATTGTTTTGTCGGTGGCCCCACATAGCAGGAAACAACAGTGTGCAGGCTAACCTCTTGAGTCAGAACACTGTGGATTCTAGCGAGTGAGACTTCAGCCCACATGCATTCAATCTCATCATGTTGAGGTGGGGCCTAGCTGTGTTAGATCTGATGGCCACCCAAGGAAATGCTAAAGTAGGGATTTTTTTCAGTCGCAGGAAAGATCTGCAGGCAGAGGGCTTGAATGGGAAAACTACTCCTACAGACTGGGAAACCCTGCTGCCTTTATTTTTGTTGTTGGTTTTGAATTTTTATTATTAGTGTCTGATGCAGAGTCCAGGTATGGTAAGAGATCCAAAGTTTTTAGATAAAGTTATCGTTGATTAATACCCCCTCTGGGTTTCTCAGTTTTGCTTGCTGCTTGGAAGTGCCAAACTGACTTCTCTCATTACTGCACCAGTCTATGTACAAGTGATGACATCACTGAGAGTTGATCTCTTCTGCCTCCACCTGCTGGCTGGGGAGCATAACCCTGTCATCTGGGCTGGTCTAGCAGGATTCAAGGAAAGAAAATTAACAGGTATGGAAAATTTTCTCCTTAAACTTGCCTGTTAACTTGCTTTCCTTGAGTCTTGCCAGTCCAGTCCCCAGTTTGGAGAGCTTTGGTCATTTTTATGAGGCATTACTTTGGACTGTCTGGAGATAGTTGGGGAAACAGCCCTAACTTCCTAGGAGAAGGACTCCTTGGAGGGAGGAGGAGCATTCAGTCAGCTGCTAGGATGCCTAAGTAAGTCCTTTGAATTTTATATTTGATTTGCTTTGAGCTTAGTTTTGTCATAATAGTATTGAAGTGCTATCTGCTACATCATGCCCTTATGAGAGAGGGGGAGTGGAGTCACTAGAGATCTCGGTCTCTGTCTCCATCTGCTGGTAGACAAGTGAATACCCACTTGTCTGAACTGGTCTGGGAGTATTCAAGGAAAGGAAATTTAACAGTACGTTTAAATTTCTCCTCCTGCTTTTGAACATCGCCTACTTATGTGAACATTTTCTTTGTACAATTAGAGTTTGAAGAAAGTCAGTTGCATCGCTATTTACCCTTAATCTATTCTCCATTTCTATCCTCACCCCCCACCACCACCACTATTCTTGTACCTCTGCCCTTCTCTTATCTATAGCTAAGGTTCTCATCTTATATCATGTCTTCCCATTAGGTATTTTGAAAGGTTTAATTATTGAGCATCAAATGTATCATATTTCTGAAGAGCCTGATCTTTACTATCCTGAGAACAAGGCCCCATAAGTGATTCCTCTGCACTGATTTTTCACATGCTAATAGACCCCGCTGTCAGACACTGATGGTCGTTTCCTGTACTAACACAACCTAGTCATATATCCATTTTTCTTTGAAAATTCAGGCCCACTTTCTATTTCATAAAACATTAGTTGCCGTTTATTTTTGTGTGAAATGGTTTTCTCTACCGTAGAACAGTTTTCCTAACTCTGTTTAGATGTTAGATTTTATATGATTCTCTGCATGCTTAGTATAAATAACTATAAAATGCTATTGGGTACAGATGCCCAGATAAATAGAGCAGTAGAATGTTCCAGGTTTTTAATTAGGTTATTCATTTCCCCACCTCATTAGTTTTATTTCCTATCACTGGCTGACGAAGAGCTTTGCCTCATACCAGGCAGGAAGCAGATAAATTAACTACAGATGCTTTTTTTCTGTGTTCTGCAGGCTATGTCTGGCTTATGGGGGCTCAGATGTTACCCGATGTTTCTACTGGCTTATGCAGCGAGCTGGCTTTCCTTACAGAGAGTGCCAGCTATCTAATATCATGGATTGCCTCCTTCTCCAACACCTCAAAGAGACATTTGCTCATCTAGATCAGGTGCGCCAAAATTGAAGTAACGCAACATGATGTGAATTTAAAGCTACAATATCCCACTGTGTATCTTATCAAAAAAAAGTAAATTACTACTACTGTTCACATTTACTAGGACCCAAAAGGAAAAAATACTGATGTCAATTGCTGCACCTACAGAAATCTGCTTTAAAGTTTCCTATCCTGGTATGTGAGGTTCAGTCATTCTACAGACTTTGTAATCTTTGGCCCCAAAAGGGAAGAAGGCTGCCAGGGACAAGCCTTGGAGAAGGCACTGAATGAAAATTCAAGTGCATTCAGCGCATGTCTGTTGGGGCATGAAAATATGAGTTGTATTAATACATTTCCATAGCCTGCTCCTTTGCAGAACTAATCTACTCTGTGCTTTGCAGCTTTTGAAGAGTCCTTTTTGCAATTCAGATGCTGTAGCTTTGCCAGCGTTACAGCTGCTATTATGTGATGTTCACTAGTTCTCTTCAGCTTGAATCACATGAGCTTGTTTTTGTTAATAATGCTTTTCATTTCTTTAACAGAAGAAGAACTTGAACTTGTTTGATAAAGTAAGCAAACATAGTAACTTAATAAATGATGGCAGACAAAGACCAGCATGGTCCATCTAGTCTGCCCAGTAACATGACTAGAGTTGTACCTGCTGCTCCTTGCGGGTTACCTCCCACTATGCCTTTGAAATAGATGTATTTCTGTAGTCCACCTAGTGTGTGCATACTGGAAGAAATCATAGACATAAACACTGGATATTCTTTTAGCAGTAGTACTAAAATAGATGGAGGGATATTCAACAGCAGCTTATGTTTCTACATCAACTAGCTGTCGCCGCTAAACTTTAAACCTGGCTATTCAATGCTGGGGCCATATCGTGGCCATTGGCATTGAATATCCAGGACGGCCAAGGAGCTTGGAAGCTAATCGGGCAGCGGCAATATTCAGCCAACCTTTCAGGTGCCAAACGTTTGCCGCTGAGGGATAACCAGCTAGTAGCTACCCCTGGGTGCCACTCTGATCCACTCGCAGAAATGCCCTGATGCTAGCCGGCTAGCGTCAGGACGTTCCGTGGCAGCACTCGGGGATATTCAGTGGCATTTACCGTGTTAGTGCTGCTGAATATCCCATTCGCTGCAATTAATGTGCTTAGCAGATCTGCTAAGCACATTAATCGCTTTAAAAATGTCCCCCCCCTCCCCCCCAATATTATAGAAATATTAGTGGAAAAGCATCTTATTTCCATGTGCTACCTTGAATACCTTTAGATGTCCCTAAGGTATAATTCTGGTTGCTGCTGGTATTAGATAAATCCAGGTATTATAAATATAAATAAGCAGCCAGAGCTAATTTTTATCTGTCTTGGACAAGCAGAGGCATAAGAGGAATAACTTGTGTGCTGTCTGCTTTTCTCATTGGACTTTGAGCCATATAATAAGGCACTGCACATTATTGTGAATAATGTAAAATTCAGACCGGCTAGGAGGTCTTCCATAGTCAACTTGAGAAATGCTGGGGGGGCTATTCAAAAGCATTTGTCTACAGACTGTATAAATGCTGCTCTTCAGGATATTCAGTGGGATCTTGGTTGGTGCCGCTGAATATCCATGGGTGCCACCACTACACGACCTGATGCTAACCGGTCCGCATCGGATCGTGTTAGGGACATTCCGGGGTAGCACCCATCATTAACTGGACAGCAGCGATATTGAGCTGCTGCTCGGTTAGCAATATGTGGTGAAAGTCAGGCACAGAAAACCCTGGCCTGATCTCTGCTACAGAAGCTAACCGGGCAGCGGCTCAATATTGTCGCTGCTTTGTTATCTTTGCAGCAGTCCGGGCAGCCCAAATATTCCATGCCAGAGTCTAGATATGGTCCTGGCATTGATTATCTTGGTTTTAAGTTCAGTGCTGGCAGCTAGCTGTTTTAGCGGTGCTAGCTACTGGCACTGAATATCGAGCCTGCTGTTTATATTTGTTTATAGCTTTTTCTGTATCACCTTTTGTAAAACATAAATGCAGTTTACAATAACGGATAACAAAATAGAAGTTTCTATAGCATCCCTCCAGCAGATGTGACTGAGAACTTCAAAACTTCTGTGATGTCACCCCATAAGAGAGGTGGACCCATTCCAGAAGACAGTATTTCTCAGTCTGCAGCAGATGGGACAAGACCCGTGCAGTCTAAGCTGCTCTGTTCTGACAGGAGTACTTTAGGAGTTAGAATCTGATTTTAAAAAAAAAGGGCACTTTAGAAGTGTAGGGTTCTTTAAGTCTTTGCCTCTCTCTCTCTCTCTGAGGGGAACTGGTTGGGGCTGCTCTCTGGGAACCTGTGCCATTCAATCAGTCAGGCTTCTCATGAAGGAGGAGAAGTACAGAAGACGTCCGTTAATTCGGGCTCGGGTTGTCACCCATAGATGTTTAGACCGCACACAGCCCTCTTTGCCCTACCGGGCTATTTTTGCGGCTGCTGGGGGAGAGAGACATATCTGTGGAGCCTGGTAGCTGGACCCTTCAGTCAAGACCATTGAACAGCATGGAATACATTCTGTGAGTATTAGCAGTGCCTGGGAGGCCACGAGAGGTGCTTTGATGGGAATCAGCACTTTCTCGTGTGCCTGGTAGTCATGTTGCTTCATCCTTGTTCTTTGTGGGTGCCCGCCATGCCGAAAGCCACGTGTTCAGCCTGCAGGCTTAGGAAGGTAAAGCTATCCTCCTTAGGCCTGTGTCATAGTTGCAAATTGCAAGACCACGCCGCAGGTGAAACGCTATAAGGGGCGATTTCTCTGCCGGGGGAAATCTCTGGGCAGCGAGATTATGGTTTAGGCAAAACAAACATTGCTCCAGCACAGCCCGTGGTTCCCACAGTTTTGGCGGGAACTGTGGCCATTCTAAGGCCATCGTGGTTGCCATCTCAAGTAGCCGTGGGAGAGAAGGGTTCAGTCCCTGCTTCCTCCCATAAGTCTGGGGATCGTTCCAAGGGCATAAAGGGGACTCGTAAAGTTCAAGAAGCTGGGCCCTTTACCCCAGACTTTGTCCTGCTTCTCCACCAGGTCTTCTACATGAAGCAGAGCCTGGCGGGCAAGGGACAGAAAAAGGGGGCACCCGCAAAGCTGGTGAGAGAAACGCAGCTTAGGACTGGGCCGGTGGCTCTTCCAAAAAAATGAGAGAGCAAGTCTGAGGACGAGGATCTCACAGGGACCCCAGAGGCCTCTGAGGATTCTGATGAGATTCTCGAAGGGCCTTTGGGTATTTATTCAGGGGAGCCAAGGCACTCGGCGGACGCAGAACTTAGAGAGAGAGAGATTCCTTTGGGGGAAGATCCCAATATTGGGCGTGTCTTCCGATGGAAGGAACTGTTTATGCTCATTGTGTATTCCCCGTTGGCACTCGATATCCCACAGCCCCTTCAGGAGCAGAAGATACCCTTAGAAGATCTGCTGCTTCAGGGGCTTCAGACGCAAGAAACTGCCTTTCCGATCTATCAGGCTGTCAAACAGCTGATGGACTTGGAGTGGGAGGTGCCGGAGGCTAGGCTGAGGGGAAAGCGGGCTATGGCTCTCTTGAACCCAGTTTCTGCCTCAGAAAAGGAGTTCCAGTGGAAGGTGGTGCAGCCCAGAAAGATGTGCAGGACAAGAAGTTGGAAACCTTATTAAAACAGGCATTCAAGGTGAATGCCTTGGCGCTGCAGGCTTTGATCTGCGGGGCCTATGTTGTGCGGACATGCCTGCGGTGGACACAAGCTTTGCCGGAGGCTTCCGACACCAGGCCTTTGCCCGTGGCAAAGATCTTCAAGTTGAAGTCTGGCTGTGCCTACTTGGCTGATGCTTTTTATGATCTTCTTCAGACTCTGCTAAGAGTATGGTGTTGGTTGTGGTGGTGCGCCATTTGATGTGACTGTGCAATTGGGCGGCCAATGTGTCATCCAAGGTGTGACTTAGTAGGCTTCCCTTTAACGGGAAGTTGTTGTTTTGGAGAAACATTGGATAAACTAGTCAAGGATTTGGGGGAGTTTAAACCAGCTAGACTTCCGAAGGATAAGCGCAAGGGCCTGAAGCCCGGACGGGCAGGGCACGGACAGTCAAAGGACTTTAGACATTTTCAGGTGGCTTGTTTCTCTCCCTATCAGCATGGTTGGTATGCTTCTCGGGGACAGTCCTTTCGTGGCGGTCATGGAGCTGGTTGCGGTTATTCAACCAGGACTGGGAGCGGTGCCAAGAAGTCTCAATGAGATGAGGGGGTCTCAGGTAGAGGTCCCTGCCATTGGTGTCAGATTCCACCAGTTTTACTCTGCCTGGTCCACCTTACCTACGAGTGAGTCCTGGAGGTCATTTGGGAAGGATATGCACTGGAGTTTGCGTGCCCTCTTTTAGATGCTTTTCTATTTATCACCTTTCAAGGCTCCGGCCAAGTAGCAAACCATTCAGGACACTTTGCAGTGCCTTCTGCAACTGCAAGCCATCGTGCCAGTGCCTATAGACCAATGCAGACAAGGTATATATTTTGTGGTTCCCAAAAAGGAGGGGTCCTTTTGGCCTATTCTCGATCTGCATTATGTCAATCGGACTCTGTGGGTGCTGCACTTTCGTATGGAGATTCTGGGAGAGCCGGGGCTTTGATTCCTGCTCAGGGACAGCAACCTTGGACCAGAGGAACTAGGGTCTCTAGTCTTATAGGCACTCCTTATGGCCTTGAGCAAGCCACTTACCCTCCATTGCCTCAGGTATGCATATAGATTGTGAGCCCTTCAGGGATGAGGGAATGTAAATAGTACCTTCTTGTAAACCGCTTAGAATGTGTTCACAGATGTGCGGTATATAAATGCCTTAATAGAAGTAGAAATTATGGTGGTGGTGGTGGTGGTGGTGGCAGTGGCGCTGTGGCACAACAGGGTGTTGGATGAGTCGTTCATCAGGGCTAAGTCACTGGAGGATAGGCTTGCCAGCACTCAGGAAGTGTTCCAGCTCCTCTGGGAGCTTGGTTGGTTGGTCAACCTGGCCAAGAGCTCTCTGATGCCTTCACAAGACCTTGTTTATCTTGGAGCTCGCTTTGGTACCCATCTTGGCCAGGTTTTGACACAAGACTGAGTCCTCAGGTTGTAGGGCCAGATGCACAACTTCCTCCGGCAGATGGCACCATCGGCATGGTCATATCTCCAAGTGTTGGGGGTCGATGGCAGCAGCTGCGCTGGACCTGGTGCCCTTTCAGAATTCTCTGCTGTCGAGGTGGTCCCCACAACATCATCCCCTCACCCAGAACCTGGTCTGCTCGATGACCGGCTGGGTGAATCTGAATTGGTGGCTGTTGTCCACGACTTTGCTTCAGGGAGTCCCTCTGGATTTGCTGGAATGGACGGTGGTGGCAACAGATGCCAACCTGATGGATTGAGAGGGCTCATTGTCTGACACATGTGGCACATGGCCACTAGTCAAGTGAGGAGCAACAATGATCATTCAGTCGCCTGGAGATGAGTAGTCTTTCTAGCTCTTCAAGTTTTCTGGTCTTGTGTCAGGCAAAGCGGTGAATGTGTTCTCTGACAGTGCAACAATGGTGGCTTATATCAATCACCAGGGAGGCACAGGGAGTGCGCTTCTGGCAGAAGAGAGTGTGATGCTTCTTCAGTGGGTGGAGCAAAATCTCCGCTGTCCGTAGTGTGTGTAGCGGGGCAGGAGAACATGCAGGCCAACATCTTCAGTCGCCAGCAGTTGGATCCGGGTGAGTGAACGTTGGAGGAGTCTGTGTTCAGCAGCATAACCTGAAGATGGGGGCAGCTGATAATGGATCTCATGGCATCGGCTGACAATGCAAAAGCAAGTTGTGTCTTCATTCGGCATCAGGAGAGGATATTGGAAGGTATCGATGCCTTGGTTCAGCCCTGGCCCTCACAGGGACTGCTTTATGTGTTACCGCTGTGACCTCTGATCGGCAGAGTGATCCAGCGGATAGAGACACACGGGGCTAGTGGTGCTGGTGGCTCCAGACTGACTTTGTCGTCTATGGTATGCCAATCTCATTTGGTTGTTGGTATCGTTTACCCCCATCCAACACCACATCCGTTCCGCAACTCTTCACTATTCCAGGCACGCTCCCCTTGTAAGCTCCATATAGCAACATGATCCAGCCACTCTTGCAACCCAGAACTCCCCACCCTCACAACCCAAACTCTCCACCCTACCATGTACCCAGCAAAACCCCTCCTGAAACCCTACAGCAATCCAGAAAATACATTATGAAAACAGGGTAGTAACAGTACCTTCAACCCTTTACATCTGAAACACCCCACCCTATAAACACTGAATTAACATCACCATTACTGAGGCAAAAGAATCCCCCACATCCATTTCATTTCCATGTTGCAGTCTGCAGTACATTGACCGGCCTTTTGACTTCCTTCTCATGCACTGCCCATTGCTGGTAGCTCTCTCCCACCGCAGAGGGGCCTTTAACAGAGTGTGACCCCAGGCAAGCCACTTTATCACATGGCTTTGCTCCCGGGGGAGGCCCCAGCACCCAATGGGCCCATTCGATCAGGATGACCTCTGGGACCACCTCCTCAGCAGCCTCTAAGACGGCCTTACAAACCTCCTGGACCACCTTAAAAGTGTCTTTGTATTGGTCTGTCTCCGGGAAGCCCCGAAGGCGAATGTTGTGTCTTGGGGAATGGTTTGCAATGTCTTCGACCTTATCTCTCAACAGTTCCTGTTCCATCTCTATGCACTGCATGCGCACCATATGTGTTTCTGCAGCTTCCACATATTGTTCCACCTGTAGCTCCATAGCCTCTAAACAGGAACCAATTTCATGAATTTCACTGTGGAGGTCCGCCAGACCTTCTCTCAGCTTCTCCCGCACCGTAGCAAATTCCTTCTGAAGCTCTTTCAGCCACCGCCACAAATCACTTCGCGTGCATTGATCTCCTGTGTGGTCTATCTCCTCCTCTGACTCCACAATCAGCACAGTGTCGGAGCCTGCATCCTGCCATGTACACTGTGATTTGGGGGCATAAGAGGACTTATATTTCCTAAGCGTCTCTCCAGTCCAGTCCCTTCCTTCTGGGTTGTGCTCCTCTTCTAGCAGCATTGGAGACTGAGTACATCATTCTTTGATCCCTCAGGATATATAACCCCTGGCACCACCTACCAGCTTCAGTATACTCAGTCTCCAAGCAGCTAGAAGGAGCATTAAGCCAGGGAAGGCTTACTGGAGAGACCTTAGAGTTAGGGGGTTTGGTTAGTGTATGGTGCCCTTTTCTTTTGGGTTTGGCTTTATTTGGCTTTATTTCTTTAATTTATTTTTTTGTTTGTTGTTTTTCTAGTTCTTTAGTTGGCTGAAGCTGTGCTAGGTAGAGAGAGGCCCCCCCTCCCTTCTCAGTCGGGGGATTGGTTCAAGAGGAGGCTTGCCTTGGAGGGGACAAGGCCTGAGGCACATTTAAAAATTAAAAAAAAAAAAAGAAAAGAAAAAAGAAGAGACTGGCGAGGGTTTTTCCGCCGAGTATCGTGGTGATTCAGGGCCGCTGAGCTACCTCCCACCCACTGTTCCCTCTAAGCTGTGCGCATGTGCGCGCGCACACACCTCGCCGAGCGAGCGCACATACTTTACAACAAAGCGCACAAAAATTACAGTTCTGATTCTGATAGAAAACACCACAGACATCTTAAAATTTAAGTCATGATTGTAATTACTAGAAATTTCCCACTTCATTTAGTAATTGTCTATTTTCATTTAATTTGATTAAAATCAATGTGGTGTACATACTGTATTCTGTATATAACTCAGAATGTCATTATGTGGCGCACAAAAATTTAACCTTCCTTCAAAAGCTGCACACAGCTGATATTTTATGCGCACACAGCCTACAGAAAATTAGAGGGAACATTGCTCCCACCTGGTAGCAGAAGCCTGGGAGATGGCTGAGCACGAGGGCGGGAAGGCGTTAGGCCTCTGCTTTCTCTACCGGGACTCCTCAGAGCGGCAGGGAGGCGAGCGGAGTCAACTGCGAGGTAAGAGGGGCTGGTTCTGAGGCGGTCGGCAAAGCCTCGTGCGCAGGCAGCGGACCGCAGCGGCGGGGACCTTGAAAGCGTCTCCAGGCCGCTTCCTTTCGTGCGCTTTGAGCGCCGGGGGATGGGGCCGGGTATATATATATATATATATATATACACACCCCCACCCTAGAACAAAAAACTAGAGTATCTATCTCTAAGTCTATCTATACATAGATATGCATATCTATCTATATCTATCTATATATAGATATAGATATATATAGATAGATAGAGATATAGATAGATATGCATATCTATGTATAGATAGACTTAGAGATAGATACTCTAGTTTTCTGTTCTAGGCAACAAAAAAAAAGAAGAAAAGAGAACTGTGTTATTTTTACTGGACAAGATGCCAGCCAGGCCTCAGTGCCTGCTTTGTGGAGCCCATAAAGTTTGGTTTACGAAGCAGGAGTCTGTAGGGGCTGCGCCATGGAGGCGGCCTCAGCGGAGCAGGGGCTTCAGACTTGCGGCTCTCCAGATCTGATGGCTGTGGTTTCTCAGGCGTCGGTGGAACCCCTGGAAGGACTCCTGGGGGAAAGTTCTGTCCTCTCTTTGAATTTGGAACAGCAAGTGGAGTCTCAGCTACAACCGGGGACCTCCTCGGGAGAGGTAAGCCTGGGGGAAGGGTTTTCCCCAGAGTTTGTTTTGTTGTTGCATAAAGCTTTTTGTTTGCGTCAGCAGGGAGTTTGAGGACGCACTCGAAAGCGTGAGGCACAGCCCAATCCGCTGGTGGAGACGGTGGTCCCATCCAAGCGAGCCAGAACCTTGGAGGAGGAGAATCTTCAGTAACCAAGAAGACTACGATACTGGTAGAAGGCAGTACAGCCTTAAAAGATGCCCAAGACAAGAAGCTGGACGCTTTGTTGAAGCAAGCCTTTGACATTAGTGCTTTGGCGCTTCAAGCGTCAGTATGCGGGGCCTGAGTGGCCTGGGCTTGCCTGAGGTGGTCCCAACAGCTGAGGATGGCGGAGGAGTCTTCAACTGGACCGCAGGGAGAGGCTGCTAAAATGGAGTCCGGAGCAGCCTATCTGGCAGACAGTCAATACGATCTTATTAGGAGTCTGTCCAAAAATATGTCATCTGTGGTGGTGGCTCGGAGGTACCTTTTGGCTTCGCAATTGGGCGGCGGACGGTTTGTCCAAAGCCCAGCTTGGTAGACTCCCTTTTAGGGGTAAGCTTCTTTTTGGAGAAGATTTGGACAAGTTGGTGAAGGAGTTAGGAGAGTCAAAAGGAGGTAGTCTGCCTGAGGATAGGCCTAAGCAGGGTCGCTTTGCGGGCCCTGGACGTCTTCAGCAAAGGGACTCCTGCAAATTTTGTCCAGCTCGGCAGACCTCCTTTCAGAGGGGCTGGTTTGCTTCGAGGGGACAAGGATTCTGGGGGTTTTGGGGAGCGGGAAGAGGTTTTGGAACCTCTCCTTCCGCCTCCGCCCACAGAAAGACTCAATGAAGCTGCGGGGGCTCGGGCGGAAGTGCTGCTGGTAGGAGGTCGGTTGCGGCAGTTCCTTTCCGCCTGGGCCTGGGTTACATCCGACCTGTGGGTCTTGGAGGTAGTAAGGGATGGTTATGCCTTAGAGTTTGCAAGACCAGTGCTTCCTTCTTTCGTCCAGTCGCCGTGCAAGTCTCAGGCCAAGCGAGCGGCAGTGCAGGAAACCTTGTCAAGGCTGTTGGCCTTGAAAGCGGTGGTCCCGGTTCCGAAAGACCAATGCGGTTCAGGTCGATACTCCATCTATTTCGTAGTCCCAAAGAAAGAGGGTTCCCTAAGACCAATTCTGGACCTAAAAAGGGTCAATCGGTGCCTGCGGGTTCCCCATTTCCGGATGGAAACTCTGAAGTCAGTGATTGTGGCTGTCCGGCAGGGGGAATTCTTAACATCTCTAGACCTCACCGAGGCATATTTGCATATTCCCACCAGGGAGCCTCATCAGCAGTTTCTGCGCTTCGCAGTACCGATGGGACACTTTCAGTTCCAAGTGCTACCGTTCGGTCTGGCAACAGCTCCACGTACTTTCACCAAGGTAATGGTGGTGGTCGCAGCGGCGTTACGCAAAGAAGGGATTCTAGTCCATCCTTACCTGGACGATTGGTTGATCAGGGCCAAGTCCAAGGACGAGAGTTTGAAGGCGACTGCCAGAGTGATCGTATTCCTCCGAAGCTTGGGGTGGGTAATCAATCTGTCAAAGAGCAGGTTGGTTCCTACTCAGGTACTCGAGTATCTAGGAGCAAGATTCGACACGGTGGCAGGCAAAGTCTTCTTGCCAGACCAGAGAGCGTAAGGTCTGCGTCAGCTGATAAGAGAGTTTGTGGATCGGAAGGCGCCGTCAGCATGGCACTACCTGCAGGTGCTGGGAACTATGGCGGCGACATTAGATCTGGTTCCCTGGGCCAGACCCCATATGCATCCCTTACAGAGGTTACTTCTAAGGCGTTGGTCTCATCAGCCTTTGTCAGTGACGCTTCCATGTTCCTTAGAAACCAGGGAGACTCTTCAGTGGTGGCTCGACCTGGGGGCTCTAGAGAGCGGAATGCCCCTCGAACCTCCGCAGTGGGTTCAGGTAATGACGGATGCGAGTCTGTCCGGTTGGAGAGCACACTGCAAGGGGCGATTTGCCCAGGGTCTCTGGAGTGCTCAGGAATCCTTGGGGCCCATCAGCAGGTTGGAGTTGAGGGCGGTGACCCTAGCTCTCAAAGCATTCCAGTTTTGGATTCGCAGAAGGGCAGTCAGAGTTCTTTCAGACAACGTGACAGCGGTAGCTTACATCAACAGGCAGGGAGGCACCAGCAGCCCGTTGTTGGAAGAAGAAGCGGGAATCCTCTTAGAATGGGCCGAGGCTCATCTGTTGGCCTTATCAGCTCAACACGTGGCCGGAGTGGAAAATGTTACAGCCGACTACCTCAGCCGGCACAAGGTGGATCATAGCGAGTGTGTACTCTGCTAGGAAGTCTTCCATCAACTGGAACGCAGATGTGGGTAGCCGGTCATGGACCTGATGGCGCGCTGGGAGTCGGCCAGAGCCAGCCGATTTTTCAGCAGACGGAAGGAGAGAATGTCAGAGGGTCTGGACGTCCTAGTTCAAAGGTGGTCTGCAGAGGGATTGCTGTATGTGTTTCCTCCGTGGGCACTCATAGGCAGAGTTCTGCAAAGGATAGAGGCACATCAGGGCTTATTGGTACTGATAGCTCCGAATTGGCCAAGGAGACCATTGTATGCTGACCTAATGCGTCTGTTGGCAGACAGGCCATGGCGTCTTCCAGTAAGGAAGGATCTTCTCACTCAGGGTCCAGTGAGAATGCCACAGGTGGATCGGTTCTTGCTTACGGCCTGGCTATTGAAAGGGCAAGGCTGCACAAGAGAGGATATTCCGGTGCAGTGATCTGGCTGCTAGTTCCTTGCGAGTTCAGCTCGTAGCTATTTCCTGTTACAGAGGTAAGGTTTTGGGAAAGCTGTTAGGTGAGCATCCGGATGTAGTCCATTTCCTAAAGGCAGTGAGATGTTTGAGGCCACAAAGAAGGGTAACCATCCTGCCTTGGGATCTTAACCTGGTCTTGGATTCCCTGGCGGGAGAACCGTATGAGCCAGTGCATCTTGCTTCATTAAAATATTTGACTCTCAAGACGGTTTTTCTGGTGGCCATCTGTTCGGCCAGACGAGTGTCGGAGTTGCAAGCTTTGTCCTGTTCTCCGCCCTTCCTCGTTTTCTTCAAAGATAAGGTGGTTTTGAGGATGGTTCCTTCGTTCTTGCCCAAGGTGGTTTCCCCGTTCTATGTGAATCAATCTGGTTTTCTTCCATTCTTTGTCGGGGTAGGGCAAGAAGAGAGTGATGCCCGTCTACGGAGGCTGGATGTGCGTAGGATTTTGAGGCGTTACCTGAAGCATACGGAGGCATTCCGTAAGTCTCAAAGGTTGTTTGTGCTTTTTGGGGGACCGCGCAGAGGAGAAGCAGCGGCCAAAGCTTCAATTTCAAGGTGGATCAGGGAGGCCATTGCTTCTGCATACCTCCTGAGAGGTCGGCAGCTTCCGCTGGGGTTCCGGGCTCAGTCCACTCGAGCTCAGGCTACCTCTTGGGCGGAGTATAGTTTGGTTCATCCGTTGGAAATCTGTAGGGCGGCTACGTGGTCCTCCTTGCATGCCTTTGCCAAGCACTACCGATTGGCAGCAGCAGATGCTGGTTTTGGGAGAGTGGTACTTCGGTCTGGTTTGGCAGGCCCCTCCCATGCTTGAACTGCTCTGTTACATTCCAGAAGAAAGGGACTAGACTGGAGAGATGCTTAGGAAGAAGTAATTAGACCTTACCTGCTAATTAGTGTTCCTGAAGGATCTCCAGTCTAGTCCCTGATCCCGCCCGGAGTGATAAAGAGAGGTTTTCCGGTCCAAAGAAGTTCAGAGGGATGGTTGGCTTGGCAGAAGTGTTCTTTCAGGTTTCAGTGCCGAAGTGGAAGAGGCAGTTACAGGGCACTGATACCACAATTGAAATTGACTTGGCGTTTGGTATGGCAAGGCCATGTGTCAGGTAAGCCTCCTCTTCGAAGAGGGGGGGGGGGGGTCGTCCCTTCCTGGGAGGGGGAGGAGAGTTTTTTTCTGGTTAAAGTTGTAGTTAATCATGTTTGCTTAGTTGTCTCTCCGTTAGGTCTGCTTTGTTAACAGGATACTGAAGCTGGTGGGTGGTGCCAGTGGTTATATATCCTGAGGGATCAAAGAATGACGTACTCAGTCTCCAATGCTGCTAGAAGAGGAGCACAACCCAAAAGAAAGGGACTAGACTGGAGATCCTTCAGGAACACTAATTAGCAGGTAAGGTTTAATTACTTCTTCTCCAACTTCTTCCTCACAAACCGCGATTGGTAGAGGGGAGCAAAGATCCTTATCCCTGCAAGCTTACGGTTTGGGAGCCACGTTGATCGCAAATTTTATAGCACCTCGGATGGGAGCCCTGAAGTTAAGCTGCCATCAATGATGGTGAGATCACCTCCTCTCTTATTTTTTTCTTTTTCCTTCATACAGTAACTTATTCATCTCACCTAGAAAAAAAGAATTTAAAAAAAGGTAGCTACCAGACCAGTGTATCACTACAGGCTCGACAACTCGAAGGAAGGGTTACTCATCAGGACATGCTTAGAAGAAGAAATAGGCCTTTTATAAGGCCTTAGAGTTTTTTTTAAATGGGGTAGATTGTTCCACAATTGAGGGGTCATAAAGTAGAAGGCAGTATGATTGGATTCTAAATGTGCAGGGATAGTAAGACGTTTTTCGGCTTTAAATCTAAGTAAATGTGAAGGGATGTAGTAAGTCAGAAAGGTAGCAAAGGCCACCCAGAACAAAGGATCTTGAAGGTCTATAATATTGTAAATTTGGTTACCCATCATTTATAGGATCAATGTTCAGTGATCAGGAGCGGATATACATGGGCATAATGTCCTGCATGAAAAGCAAGCTTTACTGCCAAGTTTTTAATAACTTGGAAACGTTTTGTATTGATAGATGCAAGGCCACTATGGAATGAATTACAATAATCGAGTTTACTGATCACAAGAGTATGAAGCAAAATTATTATAGCCTCTTTCTTTACGTAGAGTCAAATTGTTCTATTACATCTAAGAGAATAAAAAACGGATTTAGTAACTTGAGATTTTTGATGAGCAAATGTAAGATGAGAGTCTAAGTAACATTCTAACACTCGGAATACTGGTTAAAATGAAAGTGAATGACCAGATATAATAGGAGCTGTAGCCTACATAGCATGGGATTTAGTATAGTTAGGTTTCAAGTGAAGAGTAGTTAGCCAGGAGTCATTTATTTTGATATAGTTATTCAATGAGGTAAGGTTAAGTTTCTGAGGATTTACTTAGGCCATTAGGTCTATGTCATCAGCAAGATAATATCCACTGGTGCCATACAACTAAGAAAAAACTTAAACAGAATCATTCCTCTTCGTCTCTCCGGGCCAGTCCAGGAACAGTAGGGTTGTCAATCTTCTCCAGCAGCTGAGGACTGAATTCTGAAGTTTTGCTGACATCCTATCCGGCTCCCCCTGGTGTCAGAACCTCAATCTTTTAGTCCTCAGCAGCTGGAAGGGACATGAAGCTGACAGGCTCCCGAAGAAACGAAAAGGAAGTTTAGATAGGAGTGGGTTTTTTTGTTTTAATTTCTCACTTAGGAGAGAAAAGGTCCGGAGGTGGGGGGCCCTAGCAGGGTACTCCACCAAAGAGGCTGGGATTTCGTTTACTAATAAAAAAAACAAACAAACCCAAATTTGGCTGCCGAAGTTTGGACAACGGGGGACACGGAGGGCAGAGCCTGCCTCAGCTGGCAGCTCCCTTTTTAACGGGCCAGAGCAGAGAGAGGTTCTGGGAGCCCCAGAGACCATTAACCCGCCTCCAGCAGCAAGTACACTCTACCACTAGCAGCAGGAGTGAGTGACTTGCAATCTAAGGCAGCGCGGTGTCTACAACACCGCTATTCCAGGTACGTCGGCGTTACCTTTCAGACTGAGATCGGTGTGTATGGCAGGGCCCGATCGGGGTCGCAGTGTGTCCTTCGGCTTCCGGTTTTCGGCGTTTTTGTTGTGTTGCGCATGCTGCCGGGTCCGGTGGCATGCACACTGTGTAGCGGTCAGCGAGGAATCTCCGAAGCGGGTCTTTGCCGGTTTTGCCACAGAACGGGGGATATTCTTCACCGTGGAGTTAGCGGCAGCATGGATTGCAAGCCAGAGGCCTCGGATCCATTAGGGGATTGGCAGAGCGGGACGGAAAAGGCGGGAATGGCAGCCATCTTAGATAAGGCTCCCGCTCCTGTGACTACTCAGGAAAAGCCCACAAAAAGGAAAACACAGTCTAAAAGGTCTGTTCAGGTAGAAGATGTCCCTCCTCAGCCGTTGTCCTCAGCGCAGGGCAGTTTAGAGGCTCTTTTTTTCAGCGGACTTTATACTGTCTCTACATAAAGCCTATTGCTTAAAGTTTGTCACGCCACCACCACTCGCCTCCAGCTAAGAGGGGTGTGGTTTTTAGAGGAACTTTCTGCTGGCTGCTTTTTCAGCTTTTTCAAAGTATTTTCCCGCAGTGCCTTATGGGAAAAGTAGTCTTTGCTTGGCTGTATGTGTGCATCAAACAGAAAGCTGTAGTCGGGCTCCAAGGGGTAAGGCAAATGACAGAAATTTATTTTATACACACAAAGGTTCGTTCATACCACTTACAGGATATTTGCTCAGGGACTCTGTGAAGCAGAGCACTCTCCAAAAACAAACAAAGCCAAAAATGTCTGTTTAAAGGTTCTCCATAGTGCAGGATACACAGTCTTTAACAGCAAGGATAATTCCCTTTTAGCCTTCCTGGGTAAAGCACAAAACAAAATCACATTCACTGTCCGTGATAGTATAGCTTCTCTCAGCTTCAAAACTTTCAAGCAACAGATATACTTCAGGGGCACAAGAAAGCTTTGTTATAAAAGCTACTTTCTTACCCCCGTGTCCTTGTTCCAGCAGCAGGTAATTAACAAGCTTATCCCAGTTTCCAGGCTTGCTCTTTAGTCCCTGTGACCTTTCCCTTTACCAACACGAGGGGCTCACGGCCACCCAGCCTGTGGACTATGGGTTTCTTTTCCTGGCAAACTCTCTCTCTCAAGACTGGCTTGTTTTCTCCCTGTTCCTCAGGTTTAAAGCTTGGCACAAAGAACAGTCCATAGGAGTGTCCTCCTCATTCAGCTTCACCTCAGGCTCTCCCAGCTGCATAGGCTCTGACTCCCCGTCCTGCTCACAATGCTCAACTAGCCTCTCGGGGGATCTTGGAGTCTCTCCTGTTCCTGGCTCCAAACCCTCTTGCAGACGTGCTATATGCCAATTAGCACTCTCCTCTCTTGGAAGCTCAGTTCCTCTGCTCTGCTCAGCACCGGTCAAGCTTCCCTTGCTTGCAGCTGTGCCTCGGCTCGTGGCAGTCTGGCTTCCTGCTTCTCCTCCTCTTCTCTCATACTTTGGCCTAGGTTTATACTTCCAGGGCTCTAACATCAACCCCTCCCTACCCAGGTGATGGCAATCAGCCTGACTTCGGGCACCTGAGGGCTTGGAGCATTCATTGCCTAAGGGGTTCTGGGCTCTGTATCCTCTCCCCTTCATTCCACTAGGGGGAGCATGAAATGTGGGCCATGTGGAAGTTTTCTGATTCCTGGAGGTGTTTATGGCTTTCCTACCCTGCCTCGATGAAAGGGGGCCCTTTACTAGGGTGAATTCCCTGTCTCTTTGTCCTCCCCCAGACTCCGGATAGGCCTCCTTGCCACAAGTTGCAGCAGTCTCAGAGTGCTGGTCCTGTTCCCTATCCTTCAGAGGCACAGAAAAAAAGAGGTTTCCCCTCAGGACCCAGGGGAGGGGTCCTCCAAATCGTTGGTGGGGGTTGAGGCAAGCGCTGATAGCATCGGTCAGCACGTGTCAGCTCCCCATGGCACTGAGGAGGGGGAGATTCTCTCAGACTCAGGCCTGGATCAGTGGGCTACAGATCTAGAGGATGGTGAGCTTGGACCAGGTGAAGATCCTAATGTTTTTAAGGTTTTTAGAAAGGAAGAATTGGGAGCTCTTATTGCCCAGATGCTAGCAGCCCTAAATATTGTTCTCCCAGCAGCTCAGGAGGAGCCCTTGGAGGATCCTCTGTTACAGGGATTTAAAGCAGAACAAAGTGTTTTCCGGTTCACTGGTCATCAAGCAGATGGTGGAGTCGGAATGGGAATGTCCGGAGGCTACCCTGTGGGGAGCGCGGACCATCGGGCAGTTATACCCATTGCCACAGGAGGAACAAGACTTACTGAAGATGCCCAAGGTGGATGCCTTGGTATCAGCAGTAACGAAGAAAATGACAATTCCAGTGGAGGGCAGTGCAGCCCTCAAGGATTTGCAGGATAGACGATTGGAGACACTACTAAAGTAGGCATTTGATGCTAGCGCTCTGAGCAGCAATCTGTGGAGCATATGTCTCCAGGGCCTCCATTCGTTAGATCCAAGGGGATTCTCATTTGGAAGGAGACGATGGCTCTGCCTTGGAAGGCGCGAAGTTCGAGTCAGCCGCTGCTTATTTAGCTGATTCTTTCTATGATCTGATAAGAATTTCAACTAAGTCCATGGCATCGATGATTGCGGCTAGGAGGTTTCTATGGCTCAGAAATTGGGCAGCGGACTCGTCATCCAAGGCTCGCCTTAGTAAGCTTCCATACAAAGGCACGCTACTCTTTGGAGCAGCTCTAGAGAAGATTGTGAAGGATCTCGGAGACTCCAAAGGGGGTCACCTCCCTGAGGACCGCCCGAAAGGTCAGAAACCTAGCAGTGTGCACAGGGGGGAGTCCCGGGAATTTCGCAGATTCAGAGGTTCTCGCTTTACCCCATATCAGAGAGGGCGCTTTATATCCAGAGGTCAGCCCTTTCGGGGAGCTCGGGGGTTCGCCAGGGGATATTTCGGGACCCAGCAGAACTCCAATAAAAAGCCCCAATGAAGGGAGGTTGGTCCAGATGGAGATTGCGGTAGGAGGGCGGCTACAAAGCTTCTTCTATGTCTGGACCACCATAACGTCTGACCAGTGGGTACTGGAAATTATTCGTGACAGGTACGCTCTCAAGTTTGTCTCCATGTGGGTCTGCGGAAAAGGAGGTGGTTTCCACGATGCTTCAGCGGTTACTGAGGCTTCAAGCGGTGGTTCCGGTCCCTCGCGACCAGTTAGGGTTAGGTCGATACTAGATTTATTTTGTGGTGCCCAAAAAGGAGGGATCCTTTTGACCTATTTTGGATCTCAAACAAGTGAACCGCTGTTTAAGAATTCCGCATGTTCGAATGGAGACCCTGCGATCCGTGATTCGTTCAGTACAGCCGGCAGAGGCGCTGTCGTCTGTAGACCTGACAGAGGCCTACCTTCACATACCCGTCAGGCCGGAGCATCAAAGGTTTTTGCGCTTTGCGGTACCCATGGGTCATTTTCAGTTCCAAGCGTTGCCGTTTGGGCTGGCTACAGCGCCTTGCACGTTCACGAAGGTGATGGTGGTGGTGGCGGCAGCGTTGCGGAAAGAGGGTATCCTTGTGCACCCTTACCTCGATGATTGGTTGATTCAAGCACCTTCTGAGTCGGAGTCACGTGCGGCAACAACGCGGGTGGTAAATCTCCTGGAGCAGCTCGGCTGGGTGGTGAATCAAGCCAAGAGTCAGCTGCAGCCGGTGCAGCATCTCCTTTACCTAGGAGCAGTGTTCAACACAGCGGTAGGAGCAATTTTTCTGCCCGGTGACAGAGTACGGAAGATTTTGAGGCAGGTGACAGAATTTTTGTGCCTAAAAGCGCCGTCGGCGTGGCGCTACTTGCAACTCCTGGGGTCCATGGCGGCGGCCTTGGATCTAGTTCCCTGGGTGAGGGTGCATATGCGTCCGCTGCAACAAGCATTGTTGACAAGGTGGTCACCTCAGAATCATCCCCTGGATCGAAAGTTGGAATGCTCGCAAACGGTCGTCGACAGTTTGCAGTGGTGGTTGGAGTCCAGCCATCTTCGAGCGGGAGTTCCATTACAACAGCCGGATTGGGTGCTTATCACCACAGATGCCAGCCTCGTCGGCTGGGGGGCGCATTGTCAGTCGCACATGGCGCAGGGAGGCTGGCCGCCAGAGGTGAAGGGTTGGTCCATCAACCATCTGGAGCTGAGAGCGGTACGGCTAGCGCTTCACGAGTTTCTATATCTCGTGGAAGGAAAGGCGGTACGAGTGTTCTCCGACAATGCAGTGACGGTGTCATATATCAATCGGCAAGGAGGAACAGGCAGTACAGCCTTGCTAGAGGAGAGTCGGTGCTTGATGAGCTGGGCAGAGTCTCACCTGTTAGCTCTTTCGGCGGCACATGTAGCAGGACGGGACAATGTACAGGCCGATTATCTCAGCCGACATGTCTTAGATCCAGGGGAATGGGAGTTGAACGCAGCAGTGTTTCACGACCTTACGCTGAGATGGGGGCAGCTGGCAATGGACTGATGGCCACCCTCGACAATGCCAAGGCAGGTCGGTTTTTCATCAGGCGCAGAGAACGAATGTCGGAAGGACTCGATGGCTTGGCTCAGCCGTGGCCATTGGGGGTGTTGCTTTATGTTTTTCCCCCATGGCCGATGATCGGACAGGTCGTTCGGAGGATACAGCGTCACGAGGGTCATGTAATTCTCATTGCCCCAGACTGGCCCAGGAGAGCATGGTATGCGGATCTGGTACGTCTTCTGGTGGACAGCCCCTGGAAGCTACCCGCTCAAGCGAACCTCTTGTACCAGGGCCTGCTGCTTATGCCGAACATGGATCGCTTCTCTCTTACGGCTTGGCTCTTAAAAGGGAGAGGTTAAGCCATCAAGGTTATTCGGCGGCGGTGATAGCCTCAATGTTAAAGGCCAGAAGGCGATCTACTTCCATGGCTTATACTCGTATCTGGCGTATTTTTGAGCGCTGGTGCCAAGAGCGGGACCTTAGACCACACAGCGCTTTAATGCCAGACGTGTTGTCTTTTCTACAAGGGGGTCTGGATAAGGGATTAGCCCTAAGTACACTTAAGGTTCAATTAGCTGCTTTAGCGTGTTTTCGGGGCAAGGTACGAGGGGTGTTCTTGTCCGGACATCCTGATGTTCTACGTTTTTTGAGAATTTGCGTCCCCCGGTGAGACCAGTGGTTCTGGCCTGGGATCTGAACTTGGTCCTCGAAGCGTTGACTAGACCTCCCTTTGAGCCGGCGAGGGAGGTGTCGATCAGAGATCTGTCATGGAAGACAGTTTTTTTGGTAGCATTATGTTCGGCGAGAAGAATTGCGGATCTCCAGGCACTTTCGTGTAGAGAGCCATATCTCCAGTTTTCCAAGGAAAAGGTAATGTTGCAGTCGGTTCCCTCTTTTCTTCCAAAAGTAGTGTCGACCTTTCATGTGAATCAGCCTATTTCTCTACCAACTTTTAGGGGCCAGGGGGGACAGGCCATAGATGGTGCCCTAAATAAGTTGGATTTAGGGAAAGTGCTCCGCAGATACCTTCGGCGTACGGAACCTTTTAGGAAGATAGACAGGTTGTTTGTGCTCTTTGGAGCTTCTCGAAAGGATGAAGCAGCCTCCAAAGCCTTGATTGCTCGATGGGTGAAGCACGCCATTTCAGCGGCGTATCAAGCGCGCAGTAGAACACCCCCGGATGGGCTCCACGCGCATTCTACTAGTAGCAAGTCGGCGTCCTGGGCCGAGTTCGCTTTGATTCCGCCAGTGGATATTTGCCAAGCGGCTACTTGGTCATCCCTTCACACTTTTGCATGACATTATAGATTGGATGTTCAAGCCAGAGGGGATGCAAAGGTGGGGGCTTCGGTCATCATAGCGGGCCTAGCTGGTCCCTCCCAGGGTTAGGTACTGCTTTGGTACTTCCCTACTGTTCCTGGACTGGCCTGGAGAGACGAATAGGAAGAAGAAATTAGACCTTACCTGCTAATTGTCTTTCCTTGAGATCTCTCTGGGCCAGTCCAGGACCCACCCAAATCATTTGCGGGCGTTGGGGGCAGCTATGACCGCTGACCATGTGTTAGGACACTTGGCGGCGTAGACGTTACTGAGCAGAGGACTTCGAAGAGTTATTAATGGTCTTCCGCTCAGGAAGTCTGGAGCGTTTGGTTTATCGGACCCCCTAGTTCTAGCGGGGGGGTTAGCCATACAGTTCGTTTGTATGTGGTAAAAAAAAAAAAAGAGGGGAGCGGGCTACTTTTTAGGTGGGCTCTGACTGTTGAATGTTTGTTGATTACAATAGTTTGGCTTCACGGATGGGTATGTTTTTTGTTGACTGCTTTGACAGGGGTAGACTGAGTTTCTGACACCAGGGGGAGCCGGATAGAATGTCAGCAAAACTTCAGAATTCAGTCCTCAGCTGCTGGAGAAGGTTGACAACCCTACTGTTCCTGGACTGGCCCGGAGAGATCTCAAGGAAAGACAATTAGCAGGTAAGGTCGAATTTCTTCTTACTAATGTAGAGCTCTGTGGGACACCATAAGTAAGGGGGAAAGCTGACGAGCTAGAAGAGTCCGTTGTAACACTGCTGTAGACCTGTGCTGAAAAAGGGCTTCCTGTAGAGCAATCAGTTTCTCAAGTCAGTCTTCAGGATATCCTCCAGCCAGTTGGGTTTTTCAGCAAGTCTTAGTGAATGTGCATGAGAGAGATTTGCATGCATTGCCTTCATTTCATGCATATATTTAATGTGAGTATCCTGAAAATCCAAGTGGTCTGTGGTGTCTGAATGGGCTGCTTTAGAGCAGGACTGATGAAAGGGCTTCTTTTAGTGCAGTGTTGATGTTGTATGTTGTCCATATTGCATTCTACAATGATAGTTAAAATGCGGCATCAGATACAGTGCCTGTTGGAGTTGTGGAGCCCCTGAAGTCTCATAATTGAAAGTACCATATACCAGGCCTTGGCAAATTTACTTTCAGTCTAGAAACCAGCTCAAAAAATTAGGAAACAGTGCTGAGACCTGTCACCCTCTCCAGTCCCCCATTGTCCCTATCAAATTTCAAGAGTGGGAGAGGGAGGAAGGGGCATCTCTTTTTAGGATCTGGGAAAAGAAAGCTTAATAAATAAAGCTCTTTAATACACCAGTGCAAAATGCTGGCAGAAGCCAGCAGTCCCCCTTCCCCAAGTGTACTGTCAGCAGCATGTCAGTGTTTCCCCCCACCCCGCAATAGCTATGTCAGAAGTGATTGCTTCTTCGATTCACTTATCAGCTGTGGCATGTGTCCCCACCATTTTCTCTCATCCCTTCCCGATCTTCCCTCCATTTCTCTCTCATCTCCCATCTTCCTTTAATCTTTTCTATTTCATCTCCCCACCATGTTCTTACTCATCCTTCTAGCCGCCTCACTCATTCTCCGTTCTCAAGTCCCTCTTTCACCTCTCCTCTGACTTCAGAAGTCTCCCTCTCAATCCTCCATGCTCTCTCAAGTCTCTCTCTCAATTCTACTTCAGTCCAGCAGTCTCAAACTTCCTTTCTCAACCCCCCCACCCCCCCAAAAAAAATTAGCAAGATTGATGAGTTTATCCTCCATCATCTTGCTGTCCATTGCTAATGCTTATGCTGCTGTTGACATCACTGCCCAAATACCTGCTGCTTTTTATTCTGCAGATATGATGTGGCTCAAGGCTGAGCCATGCAACTTGCAGTCTGAGATCTCATGAGACTTGAGTTCACCACAAGACTTCCTGTATTGCGCAACTCAAAGATGAGCCAAGTCTGTCAGGCACTAATAACTCCAATACTAGACTTCGGCAACCCAATCTATCTCGGTCTCACAAAGCAGACACTCAGGCCACTGCAATTGGCACAAAACACAGCAGCGTGCATTATATCTGGCACAGCAAGACAAGAACACATCACACCCATTCTAAAAGATCTCCACTGGCTACCAATCAGCTCACGCATCAAATATGACAGTCATAAAGATATTCAAAATCAGACAACAGACATCAGCTCTCAGCTTACAAACACTCATACAATCTGACAGAAGCACACGACCAAGGAGGAGGGACACTTCCAGCCATATTAACACACCAAAAGTCTTCACCAAGGTCCGCAAGGACACTGCAGACCGAGCCCTTTCACTGGCTGCACCAGCAATTTGGAACGCCCTCCCAGATGACCTACGATTAACAACTGACATCAAGGACTTTCGGAAGCAGCTCAAGATGACCCTCTTCATCGAACACTACGGGGGCGCCACATAAACTGCTCACCAGTCAAGACCACAGACCAATCCCCCTCCCATTCCCCCATGTACATAGTATTGTATAATAGCGCACGCTGTAAATAACTCGACAAGAATCTACGTCACCCTACTACACACGCACTCACTGTTTCACTGCATGCACACACAAAAACCATTACTTGTTGATTGTTTGCTGTGTAGACCGCCTTGATTGAAGGAGAAGGCGGTATAGAAATCCTTTTAAATAAATAAATAAGTTGTATAATGCAGATTGGAAAGGATCAGCAGTTTTAATAATGGCAAATACAAAAAACCCTCATGGGGTCACGAAATCCCAGGCCTTAGGATGAAATTTCTAGGTGCCTTGGATTTGTTGAACCCTGCCTTATATATACTTTAATATAATATGTTATCAGCCCTACTGAGCAAAGGAATGGCTTTTGAAATGGTCTCGTTCATAGCATGGAGACACATGGCCTCAGCCAGCTGTGAAATGCTTTTCTGCCTTGACTAATGCCTAGCTTGAATGGCAGGCAGAGTGCTGCTTCTCCACTATAGCATGGCTCTTGTAGTGATAATTTAGGAACATTTTTAGGACTAACACATTGAAGGTCAATTGCTAGTTCAGAAAAACATTTCTAGGATGTGACACAATGCTTTGGGGCCCTAAATTAACTTGTTGACCAAAGGCTCAATTTTAGGGTGAATGTTTAAACGTTATTCATTTTCTTAATAGATCAAACTGCCTTTCCCAATCCCTTTTTTATTGCCATCATTTAGAATGACAATTCTAGTTTTGATAGCAATAATTCTCTTTGATAACAGGGGAACTGCATAACAGAATTCTCATAAAACAAAGGACTATTTAAGGTGTCAAAGTCCCACATGAGATGACTCAGGAAATTAAACCATGGGCAGGAGGGCAGTGTCCAGTTGTGAATTGGTAACTGGTTAAAAAATAGGACAAGGAGATTAGATCTGAATAGTCAATTTTCCCACTGAAGAGATGTGGAGTTTCCCAGGGATCTGCACTGAAGCTGGTGTTTAACATATTCATGAAATATGCTGGAAAAAGGAGCAGTGTGGGGAAGGGATCACATTTGCAGATGGTGCAGAATTATTCAAGGCATTAAAGAACTGAAGGATGACTTTGCCAAATTGAGGAACAGGGCATCTAAGTGGCAGGTGAAGTTTAATGTGAACGAGTACAAAGTTCTGTATATAGGGGAAAACTTAATCCTAACTATGCATAGTGTAGGTTCAGCATTAGTCAGCGCCACAAAGGAAAAGGATCTTGAAATCACTATGAAATCATGAGCTCAATGTGCAGTTGCAGCCCAGAAAGCAAGTAGAATGTTAGGAATCATTTGGAAATGAATAGAAAACAAAACAGAATATCATTTATTTATTTATTTACATTCTCTTATTTACCGCGCTATTCTGCATCAATGCGGTTTACATTGAACAAACTGAAATTACATTGAACAGGGCATTATAACTTGGAGATAACTATTTTACAGGTAACATGAGCTAGGGAGGGTTAAGTGGCTTGCCCAAGACCACAAGGAGCACCTGTGGGACTAGAAACCCCAGTCCTTCCGGCCCAAGGTTGCTGTCCTCTAGTGGGATTTGAACCTCTGGCCTGAAGTACCTTGCCCCAACCACTAGGCCACTCCTCCTCTGTATTAATTTATATTGTGACGATATCTTGAGTATCATATGCTATACCTCAAACAAGATATAACGTAACTAGGAAAATGTACAGAAAAGGGCAGCAAAAATAATTATGGGGATGTGCCGACTCCTTAATGAAGACAGCCTTAAAGAGTTAGGGTTCTTCAACTTGAAGAGGGAATGACTAAGAGGGAGATATATGAGAAGTTTTTTAAATCATTTGGTATGAAATAAATTAATAATGAATTATTTACAATTTCAGATAATTTCCAGGAACAAGCAGGAATGAGTCTTCACATATGGGTACGTCGGCACTGACGGAGTCTGCGCGGGAACGCTTCCCAGCGTCCAATCAAAAAGCCTTTGGAAGCATCCCACCACGCCTGCGTGCTGCCTTCCCGCCTTTCCCAACTGCCTCTCCTCAGTTTTCGTTTTTCCACGGAGCCAGCAGGACGTCCTCCTGTCACCGCAGATACTTTTTCTTTTAATTCTTTAGTTTTCTTGTGGTCGCGGCTGTCTTTCCCGACGCCACCGGTACCGCCGGTGTTTCTTTTTTCTTCCCTTGTAAAATTTTTCCTTTAAGGGAATATTTTTTCTTCTGAGTGTCTTACAGTTTTTCAGGCCTTCTAGGCCTCTCCATGTCCTTCATGGAACCGCCAGCCACTTTCTCCAAGAAATGTTCAAACCGTGGCAGTATAACTTTATTTTTAGACTCCCAAAATCGGTGTCTAACCTGTTTGGATCCTGACTTTTTTCCTCCGGAGCCCTCGGGCAACAGTATTGTGAGAAGAGGTTTTCAACATCGAGTTTCCCTCTATATGAGGTTCCCTTCCAACTTCAGGGCACCGACCATTTCTTCTTCTACACAGGATCAGGTAACCCACAAACAGGCTGTTAAGACTAGCCAGCCCTCGAGTGGTAGGTCTCATGCACAGCATGTAGACGGCTCCGGCCTTGCCTTCGAGGGCCCATTGGCTTCAAAACCCCGGCGGGAGTCTTCGGCCTCCAAAGCCTATGTGGGGTTTCAGGTTGTTCCTGGGGCTCACCCCTCACGGAACATACCTGAGCCATGCCCGGTGGTGGCATCCGCTTCGAGCGGTACCGATACCCTGGCATCGGCACTGGTGTTGGACGAAACACTCCTCACCAGGGATCGTCGTCTGGCGTCCTCGGTACCTACGGGACTGGTGGATACGTTCCAGACTGACTTTCCAGTATCGGTACCGGCACCGATACTACCACCGACGTCGGTACCCTCCAGACGTGCATCGATAGACACGCTTCCTTCGATGCCGAGTCTGGAATCGATCTCTAGTCTGGAAGACTGGGTACCGACACGTCTTGGTACCGACACCTATCGGTACCGGACACTCGGTACCGAGGATGACTGCCGAAGGCTTTCGGTTACCTCGGTGCCAATTGGGCTGTCACCGATTACTGCTCCGATGTCGGCATCGGGTTCGGTTCCGACAGCGGTACCGGTATCGGTATCAGTACCGGTATTTACAGTAGCATCGTGGCCAGCTCCTTCCATGCTTCTTTCAACAGGATCGCTCCCTTCTATACCAAGTTTGGAGTCGATACCTGGCATGGACGATGTCGCACTGACTGTTGCTGGTCCTGACCTCCAGTACCAGCGTCCATCCGTTAAGGATCCCATACTGCACCGTGCAGGATCTTATATTCCTATATTCTCAAATAGATCCTTCGGTGCCCAGGCTAGTTCTTCAGATCTAACCTGTCCAAGGGAGGTTCTCTTTGGAGATCCTTCTTTTCAGAGTTTCCTCTGGGATATCGCAAGTTCACTTGCCATTCCTATCCCTGGACATGATCCTACATAAGGCTCTGTTTCTACCGAAGCAAAGGAGAACATAATGCTTCCTTTGCATCATTCCTTGCAGGATCTTCTTCTAGTAATGTGGGAAGCACCTTTAAGGGTACCCCCACCTTCCAGAGCAACTGATCTCCTATATCAGGTGCCCCCCTCTCCAGGGTTTCAAAAGACTCAACTTTCTCATCATTCCATTGTAGTGGAATCAGCATTGAGGCGGGTGAAGAGTAAGAAAAAGCACTCTTCTTATCCGCCAGGTCGTGAGTCTAAGGCACTAGATGCCTTTGGACGTCAAACCTTCCAGACATCCATGCTTTCAGCAAGAATTCTCTCATATATTTTTTATATGAGTCTATCTCTTGAGGAGGTCACAAAGAAATTACATCTTTTGACTCCTTTTCTTTCAGAGCCCAAGAGTGCAGACTATTCCTCACTGCTTAGTCATATTCAAAATATCTCTTGGTTCCTTACTCGTGCTTCCCTAGACTCATTTGAGTCTGTTAGCAGGACTTCTGCTATAGCTATAGGGGCACGACGTAGAGCCTGACTCCAAGCTTCAGACTTAGACAAATGGGTACAACAAAGACTGGGTAATACTCCTTGCACTGGAGAAAATCTCTTCAATAAGGAGTCTTTACATCAGGTTATTCAGTGGTCCACTGACTTACCTGTTTCTAAGGGCTGTTCTACGCCTTCTTCTTTCCCAGTAGGTAGGAAATGTACTACCAAACTTTCTTCCCCTAGAAAAAGAAGGTTTTATTCATCTTCTGCCCATCATACAGATGTTCCCAAACAGGGGAAACATCGCCCTGGTCTGAAGAATCCAAACTCTCACCAGGCTCAGCAAACCCAGCAACCGCAGGGTTTCTGATTAATCATCATATTTTTTGTGCCTCTTGGGGTTAGAACCTGCAGTTGGCTTCTTCTCAGTAGACGCCTTCCACTGCTTCATTCTAAACTCTAGGCATGGATCTCTTTTCACAAGACATCCATTTTTCTCTGTTATACGAGCTCTTAGGATGCTCATGTCTATAGGTCACAGGTTTCTCCTCTTCTTCCTGCTAGGGAAAGAGGTTTAACAACTATCAAACGATAGTTTTCTGTACCAGCATGAATTTTTCCTTTCTACAGACTTACCACATTGTAAGTCTCCATTCAGCTCCATCTTCTCTACCCTCTTACCAAGCATTTCCTCAGTAAGAGGGGTACTATTACACTGGAGGGCTTCTACTTCAGCCCCTCTAGTTTTGTCACTATTCCAGTGTGGAGTTTTCCTCTCTGAGTTAACTCCCTTCTTCATTTTTGCTTTGGGGCAGCTTATCAGACAGGTCCAGAGTTTCCTTACTCCTGTTCTGTCCTTTCTGTTTTTAAACAGAGACTCTTTCTGCTGTCTTACTAGCAGCTGCCCATGCAGGTACCCTAGTGATTGGACCACTGGTTCTTCTCCACAAGCATCCAGAGTTGTCCTCCACTACATTCTTTCTGGCCTTAGTAGTGACTCCAAGACAGTGGATTCATCTTTCTTGAGAAATCTTATCACTACAGGCTTCTCGGATTGTCTTCTATTCTTGCCATCTCCAATTCCCTTGGGTTTGGCAGCATAGTTGACGTAGGTACTGGCTTTTCCAACAGCCAGTTCTATCTCCTAATTCTCCTGCATTATGCTCTCTGCAATTCTACAGAGAAGCTTTCCACCATGGGCCCTTGCTAGAGAGCATTAGGATTTTCTCAAACAGCTGTCCTAGATGGTTGGAAAAGGCTCCCTCAGTCATGCCCCTCATGACTGGAAGGGTTCTTCCTACCCTACTATCTCCTTTTTAAAACAAAGGACATGAGCCTTCTCTTACGTGAAAGCTTAAAGAGTTGTTCAATTCCCTGGTTTGGTCCTCAGGTTTGCCACCGGGAATATGCTCTTTTTTTCCTTGCAGTTCGTCCTCATGGTATCCTAATCCTTCATGGACAGCGCATATTTAGCTAAAGAACGCATGATACCCTTTTTGCCCCTCAAGTAGATCAACATGGTATCTCATTCCTATGCGTCTTCTGTCCATTTACCATACTAGAGTTCTGGAGGACTCGGGACTTGCTGCCTGCAGACTGATATTATCCTCTGCTTTTCACGTAACCATCCTGGTTATTTCACTGGCTAGCATTCTTGCAGCAATCTAGTCTGTTCCTTGTCAGGGAGATTTTTCCCCTGACTCCCTCCATCATAACCAGGGGGAATAGATTCTCTATATATCTTCTCAAGTAGGTTCCACCTTCTTGTAATTAGATGAATCTTTCCTCTTCACATCTCCTATGTGAATATACTTTCTATAGGCATATCTCTGCTTAATTGCAGACACCTATATATATAGGCCTATATATTCCTATCTATATATATATCTGTATACATCTCTATAGATATATATGTCTGTCATTTGTGTGTGTATATGTTATGCCCTTCTATATCTCGCTATAGATATATATTCTTATGTCTATCTATATATCTATATGTGTGTATGTATATACGTATATATATGTGTATCTGTCGAGATATTTATTATAGGTAGATATGTATTTACATACTTATCTATTTGACTGTCTATGCTCATATAGATATATATGTCTCTATATGATTCTGACAGTTGGGCTCTACCCATACCCATGCTGTTCCAGCATGTTGGGGTGTTACACACACAACCACTCCCATGGTAGTTAACAACTTTTCTACCATAACCTTAAGGTTTAGGTACCCCTGAAGCTCTCCATGTTCCAGTATCTTTCCTAGCTACCACCAGTTAGGAAAGACATTGCTGATCTTCAGTTAATCTGGGCCTCTAACGCCTCAGACACCTGTCCTTTCTTTTTGGGATACAAGGTTTTTCCATACCCCTTCTTCCCACAAGGACTTGGCCGGTTTGTCCAAATCGGTCAGCCTTTCCTCTTTTTGCTCCTAAGAGTGAGCCACTCTGCAGCCAAAAGAGTTTGGGCTTTTTCCATAAAGCCTTCTGCCGAAAGCCTACCGTTTTTGTTCTACCCCAGTTGATCTCAGGGGTTACCTCTCACCTTTCAGGATTCTGACCTCCACTGTTTTTTTCCAACAGGTTTATTACCTCCACTTCACAGTGAGGTCCTCCTTGAGGTTCCTCTACTGGATTCCCAGTAGATCTTATGAACCTCCTTAATTTTCTGCAATCCTGTTAGGGGAGGTCCATACTGCAATATTTCATTTTCAATATATTTGATGATAATTGTCATCCACACAAGGACTTCTTGCCTGCAGTCCTATGCTAGGTTAGCTGTCTTTTACAGCACCTTTCTGTTTCAACTCCTACCCTCCATCCTGAGGATGCCTGGCGATATGAGGTGTAGCATGTTCCAATCTATAACATGCTAGGACTCCAGGCATCTTAGCTTGGGAGTCCCCATATGTGAAGACTCATTCCTGCTTGTTCCTGGAGATAGCACAGTTACTTACCTGTAACAGGTGATCTCTGGGAACAGCAGGAATAAGTCTTCACAACCCACCCACCTCCCCTAGGAGTTGTATTCTCTATCTCTATCTTTCCCTTCTCTCTCTTTGTCTCAGCTTTAAAACTTAACTGAGGAGAGGCAGTTGGGAAAGGCAGGAAGGCAGCACGCAGGCGTGGTGGGATGCTTCCAAAGGCTTTTTGATTGGACGCTGGGAAGCGTTCCCGAGCAGACTCCGTCGGTGCCGACGTACCCATATCTGAAGACTTATTCCTACTGTTCCCAGAGATCACCTGTTACAGGTAAGTAACTGTGCTGTATTAGGACTAGGGGACACTCCTTGAAAATAACTAGTAGCAGATTTTAAAGCATTTTTTTTTCAGTAAATGCACAAGCAAGCTATGGAATTTGTTGTCAGAAAATATGGTTAAGGCTAGTATTACAGCTGAGTTTTTAAAGATTTTGGCAGGTTTTCTGGTCACCAGCCTGTAAATATTTCTTAGCCAGAGTTGTGCATCTTTCATTCTTACTTGGGTGAGTGAACAAATTTGGCACTTATGTTCTTCATCCTTTTCAATATATACACGTAAACACAATAATTACGTAAATACAAATTTCATGTTAAACAACAGTACTAAAAGAGCAGTAATAATGATAGCATTGGCCAGCTGTTTTCAGAACAGTAAGAAGAACAAGATAAATTTCCTGTAACTTTTTCAAGGAGTCGTTTACTGTCTGTGAACTGAAGCATTAATATTTGATATCATAGTATTAGTTCACTCACATATAGCTGAATGAGTCTCACTGCTTTACACATCTTCTAGGATATTTCTGGACTTAAAGACCATGAATTTCAAATTCGCCGTCCGGATTCTCCAGCTTTACTGTATCAGTTACGATTAGGAGATGAAAAACTTCAGGTATGTTAAAAACATGAGGGCTGTGAATTTCTTTGCCATACCAGCTGATTTTCTTTGTTTATATTTAGCTGTGAGGTTTCAGAGACAGAAATGTTAAAATCTGTTACCTTATCCCTAGACTATATGCTCTCATTTTAGCATGTGTTTCTCTATTTTCCATGTATTGTTATGTTCCATATATTTTCCATATATTGTTATGTTCAGTATCCTCCTGCACTGCTTTAGAATTTTGATTGGTGAGCACTTGGGTCCTCATTGAGGACTGCAAGCAGATCTGGTTTTAAGACCATGCACAATAAATATTCCTAAGAGGTATTTACATGCACATGGTCTAAGAATAAAGCTGATTTTACAGCACGATTATCTTGAGGACCAGTCCTGTTGGCAGTCCTTGAGGGCCAGAGTTGAAGTCCCTTGGGCTAGTGGAGTATCAGTGGAGTTTAAGCACAACTGTATTAGGTTTTATTGCAGGGGTTGTTTAAATCCAGATATTAACCAAAGCTCTTCCCTAGCTTGTCTTAAAATGATTTGTAAAATAAGAACATATACCACTGTTCTGTTGAATAAATGCACATCTTTGTGGGCAGGCTCCAATGGCTCTCTTTTACCCAGCAACATTTGGAATAGTGGGGCAGAAAATGACTTCTTTGCAGCACAGGTCACAGGGGGGCTCGGAGGATCCTCATGATGAGCACTACCTGTTAGCTACACAAAGTAAACAAGATCAGGTGAGAAGACGTTTACTTTTCTTAAAAGAAACTACCCTGAGTGCTACATTATACTTAATAGCCATTTTTTCAGAACAGGCTGAAGCAAGACTGAATAAATCTGTGCATAAAACTGTAGTCTGTTGGAATCCATTTATATTTCACAATATTTTGGACACCTGCTTTTTTTTCAAGACCCCACAGCATCCTCTTGCTCCTTAAGGCTTTCAGCTGAATCAGAACCAGCCTTTCAGGCTGCACAATGCCTTACAGAAGGACCTTTTGCTGTCCTGGTGGCCAGGGTGGGGGATGCTGTGGAATTAGTATTCAGAACCCTGAGTAAGGAGCAAGTCAAAGATGTCCGAAATGCTGAAAATTAAATAGCTAAAAATATACAAGAAGAGTTGAGCAGAAATAAGAACATGTTGTAATAAGCACGTTTAAGGTACTGCAGAGAAGAAAGTACTCTCCTGACATGCATAAGCAGAAACATTTATATCATGGCAATAATTTTACAGAAAATATTGTCCCACAGTATACTAGTGCTTTATTGTCACCTTGTGTGTGTGTTTTGCTTCTAAGTCTTCAAAAGGTACAGCGGATCGGAAAGGCATGTCCAAGCCTGGTGGTTATGAAGGGGAGATGCGTGGACAGTCCTCTGATACTTCAGATAGGCTCCATCCACAAGACATAGAAATAGGATCCTCTCAAAATGAGTGTCTGGTGCCCAGCCATGAATCAGAGGATCCACCAGCAGCACTGATGTGCAGAAAAACAGCAATATCTCATTTTGAAGGGAAAGCATTGGGCCTTGACAAAGCCATACTTCACAGTATTGACTGCTGCGGTAAGACAACAGCACGTTGTTTAAATTGGCAAGGGTTAGGACTTGCAGCCTTGGCTCAGATGCATCAAAGCAATAAAAGACAGACTGCTCCTCTAAGAAATAAATGGAAGCTCTCTCACGTGCAGATATATTATTTACCTATAAATTCCTGACAACCAATTTGCTTATGGTCGCAAACAATGAACAACACATGGCAGTGATGATACTTCTTCTTTTTGGGAAGAAGTAACAATATCAAAACTGTAGAATAACCATGTTTGTTAAGACAATTACAAAACTTCACTTATCTTACTAGAGGTTGTATATCTCAAGCACCAGTAAAATTGACTGAGTCATAGTATCTATCACAGTGAGTTGTGCAGTGATATCTGTAGTAAGAATAAACTATACACCTTTGTCAGCTTGGGTAATAGTCCTGCATGACAACTTTGCTTTGTCTGTTTGAAGATTGATTGAGGAGTTTCCTTTTCCCAACCTGCAGATCTTTTGTGCAGAATCCATGTGGGAGAGATGTGAATACAAAACACAAGATTATTTCTTAAGGGCCAGATTTTAATTAGGCAGACTATGCGCCATGGTGACGCATAGCCTGCCCGCTGACACCCTTAATCCAGATTTTCACTTCCACAGCGGAGGAAGTGAAAATCCAGGTTTATCTGGATGTGCCAGCAGTCACTGAGGCTAAATGTGTAGCAGCGATTTTCAATGCTACCCACTTAGCCCTCTGCGCCTTAAACCTCAACTATCTTTAAGGCGCAGAGGGCTAAATGGGTAGCATTGCAAATCACTGCTGCCCATTTAGCCCTTTCCTCCACCCCGATGCTATGCAGATAGCATCTGGGTGCTTTAGGGACTTATTCGGGATTTTCGAAGGGCACTACCCATGGGAAAGTTACTCATGTAAAGGCCTTTGAAAATCGGGCCCTATGTTGATAATTGGAATTAAGATTTTTAAGTTCTTGGACAATAGTTATTGCCACTTGAATAGTCACAACTGAACTTTTAATAGTGCATATAACTAGCTGACCAGTTCTTCGACCTTTATCTTACCAAGATACTGACAAGGTTCTCTAAAAATCTCTTTCAAGCATCTGATGATACCAAGAAGAAGATGTACAGCTCTATACTAGTAGTAGGGGGAGGTTTACTGTTCCATAAGGCACAAGAGTTTCTGCAGCACCGTATTCTCAACAAAATGCCCCCCTCATTCAGAAGGGTGGTTGAAAATGTTGAGGTCATCACAAGACCAAAGGTAAGACATTTTCCTTGTATTTAACTGATTGCAGTTGTTGGAAGCTATAGTTGGTGGTCACTTTTTGAAAGAAAATTTGTTCCTCTTTATGAATGTAACTGCCATCTGTTTTGATACACACCCCGGCAAAAGTTTCCCTACCCTGTAGGAGTGGTCTAGTGGTTAAGGCAGTAGCCTACAGCCAGAAAGACCAGGGTTCAAATCCCACTGGCACTCCTTGTGGCCTTGGGCGAGCCTCTTAACCCTCTATTGCCTCAAATACAAACTTAGATTGTGAGCCCTTTGGGGACAGGGAAATGCATACTGTACCTGCATGTAACTCGCCTTGATCTTTTCATGGAAAGGTGTGAGCTAATACTAATTCATTCTATTACTAAAAAACCCAACACATCTCCTCAAGTGATTAGGCCACTCCAAAACATCTCTGAACAAATAGTTGACTGACATTGGGGCCTTTTACTAACTTGAATTAAGCTGTTAATATGAATGAGCTTGTGTTAGCTGTTACTGCACCAGCTTGACACTTAACACACACTAATTTATATATTAACCTCATAGCATGGAAAAGGACGAGGAATGGGCGTGGACTGCACCTTGATAACTTACCGTGCAGTAACTGTTACTGCTGCAGATAGCACAGATCACTTGATGACACTGCATTCAGTGGCATTAAGTCATCAGCCTTATCTGCACTGCACTTACCATGTGGTAAAAGTTTATTCTGTGTTGTAATTGTGTGGGAAGATGCTGGACATAGCCTTAACAGTTAATGCGCAGGCTTTGCAATTACTGCACATTAATCTTTGTAACTAATGCATTGTAACTACAATGTTTTACTGCACTTTAGCGAAAAGGCTCCATAGTTTTGTTTCTTTTGTAAATGATCTAGCTACCAAACTGTCCACAAATTATGTGTCTTGATCTTGCTCTGAATGGAATATTACATATCGTTTACCAGAGACCAGTCCCTAACGCATGGGTTGTACATGTCAGTCAGCAGATGGCGACAGAGACTTCAGAGCTGTGAGCTTTGACCTGTATTTTTTTTTAAGTGCTGTCAAGTCAATTAGACCTCTTAAAACCACTTGCTTTCCAGTAGCCTCTGTCTGCAGCAGATCGTGATGGGCATTCCATGCAGCAGTTCTAGTCTGTGGTAGTGAGACCTCTGGGCTCAATTGGAGAATTTAGTGTTGGTGGGAATCCGGATATGCCCTCGAGACCACTTGGTGGTCTGACCCAGGAATGCCGTTCCCTCCCAGTTGGTCAGCACCTCTCAGCAGCTTCTAGTTTGTTTTCTATTTTATTTTCTTTGCTTTGTTTGGTTACTTTAGTTAGACTATCCTGGCCATCCCTGGGTGAATAAAGTTTCCAGGGATTAAAAAATAAAAAGGAGAGAGAGTGAAAGTTCTTGTCTACTTTTATTTTGGTGAAACTGACAGCTTGTATCCAGGGAAGTACCGAAAGAAAGCTCTTGAGGAGGTAGGTAGTAAGTCAGGAGCAGCTCAGCACTGTCGTGGCTGTATTGCTCCTTGCTGCACCATGGAGGGGGGAGATGGGAGAGGTTTCAGCCCTGCTGTGGTTGTTGCTACCAGCTTCTTTATACGAGTATGTGCCCAGAGAAGTTTTTGGTAGGGGCCATGATCTTGTGTTTGGTATGGCAGTTAGCAACTGGAGCATTTGTGGTATATGGAAGCATCATAAGAGCATGCCGAGTGCTACTCCCGCTCCAGCAGCTGGAGAAAGTGCAAGGCTTTGCAGCTTTGATGCAGTGATGCTTCAGGCTGCACTGGGCTAACTGCCATGGATGAGGGGAAGCAGTTAGTGGCAGAAAAATCAATAGAGAATAAAACCAAGGATATTATAATGCCTCTGTATCTTTCTGTGGTGCGACCGCACAATGAATATTGTGTGTAGTTCTGATTGCCATATCTTAAAAAGGATATAGCAGAATTAGAAAATGTACAGAGAAGAGCCACCAAAATCGTAAAGGGGATGGAAGGATAACCCTATGAGGAAAGGCTTAAAAGGTTAGGGTTCTTCAACTTGGAAAAAAGATGGCTGAGGGGGGAGATGTGATAGAGGTCTATAAATTTAATGAATGGCGTGGAGCAAGTAAACATAGATCAGTTCTTTACACCATCAAAAAGTAGAAAGGTTAGGGGACATGCAATGAAAGCTACAGTGTAACCCATATAAGACTAATAAGAAAAAATATTTTTAACTCAATGCGTAATCAAACTCTGGAATTCATCAAAGCTGTTAGTGTAGCTGGGTTTAAAAAAGGTTTGGACAAGTTCCTGGAGGAAAAGTCCATAAACCATTATTAAATAGGACCCAGGAAATTTACTGCTTAGCCCAGGACAAACATTGTGGAACCTGCATACCTTTTCAGGAACCTGCCAGGTACTTGTGACCTGGATTGGCCACTGTTGGAAACAGGATACTGGGCTTGATGGACTTTAGTCTGACCCAGTATTGCATTTCTTATGTTCTAGTTTTCAGTGTGCTCTGTTTCTTCTGGGCCTAGCGTGGCTGGGGAGACAAGCATGGCAGAGTCAGCCATTTTGATCCCTTTGGGCATGGAGTCACATGCTGTTGAAGTTTCTCCCATGCTGGCTGCTGAAGTGCCTTTAGTCCTGCCAACAGAGCCTCCTCTAATATGGACTGGGGTGCTGAGGAACCAGCCACTTGGACCTGCCAACAGAGCCTCCTCTAATATGGACTGGGGCGCTGAGGAACCAGCCACTGGAGTTTAACCTCCTCCTGCATAGAGGTTTTTTTGTTGTGAAGGGAGACAGGCTTCCACGTTGGGGCTGCCAGCTGGGGACCAGCTTCAGAATATCCCAAGTGACCAAGTGACCTCGCCTCAAAAAGCCAAAGGAATGGAACTCTAGGGCTCAGTGGTTTTTGGCTAGAGATGAAACAAGAGGTCCCTTCTTTCTGAGGTCTTGGATGAAGATGTTCCCTTTGGGTGATGACCCTTCCATTATCTGCTTCTTTCCTAAGAATGAGTTGCCCGTCTTGATTGCAGAGGTGCTAGATATTTTGAGCATCTCTGATGCTCCTGTTGCAGAGGCAGCAGTTTCAGGGGATCTCATTCTCAAGGGAATCAGAAAGCCCTCTAGGATTTTTCCTATTTATCTGGATGTTCAGGACATGATTTCAGTGGAATGGGGCTCTCCAGAAGCTGGGCTGAGGATTGGCAGTGTCATAGGACAGTTGTATCCCCTGTTCCCTGGAGAAAAGGAAAAACTGTATCTCTCTAAAGTAGATACCTTGGTTATGGCTGTGACCAAGAAAACTACTGTTTCAGTAGAAGCGGAGGCGGTGCCTAAGGATTTCCAGGATTGGAAACTGGAACCCTCTGGAAAAGGCATTTGACATAGCTTCTTTAAGTCTGCAGGTGGCAGTTTTCAATGCTTATTTATCTCAGGCATGTTTATACTGGCTGCAGTCTGGGATGAACAGCAAAACCAGAAATTCTGTTCCATCTCAGAATGCTTCTGCCAGGCTGGAAGCAATGTTGACTTATCTAGTGGACATCCTATATGACCTCATTCATACTTTGGCCAGGTCTATGGCTGTTGCTGTCTAAGTGGCGCTTATAGCTTGAGGAATTGGTCAGCAAATGCAGCCTCCAAACTAGGCTTAGCAGACTCTTAAAGGGAAGTTATTATTTGGGGAGGACTTGGAGAAGAATTTTAAGGACCTGGGAAAGGTTGATTCTCACAAGTTGTCAGAAGATAGACTCCTTGGGTCTATCAGAATGGGTCAGGCCAAATCCAGGGTTCAGGAGTGAAGTATTATTGTCCAGAGGAAGGAAATTGTTTCCAGAACTCTTTCCTTTCCGGTTGATCGTCCTTTTGGGTTGATCATAAAAGGGAATTCCCAGGGGGTCAAAGGAACAGGAACCTCCAAGGGTCCCCAATGAGTGTTTGGGGGTCCCTCTCTCATCAGAGCGGATTAGTGGTTGTCTGTCTTTCTATGTTTTACAAGGAATGAGCCCAAATAACTTTAGAAGTAATACGAAAAGAATACCAGTTAGAATTTTCCCACTGACTCAATTTTATATGGTTTTCCCTTGGCATACACCAGCCAAAAGGACAGTGTTTCTGAGCATCTTGGCAAGACTTCAGGCCCTGGAAGGCCTAGTTCTGGTTCCTGCTCACAAAAGGGACACAGAAAGATATTCTATTTATTTAGTGGTTTGAGAATGGGATGAGATGAGTCTGCCTTTTTTGAGTAAAGGGGGGGGGGGGGCGGACGGAAATTTGGTCCTCCGGATGCTTTATTTTCATATGGAGACCTTTCAGTCCATGATTTCCATGGTTCGCCGTGGAGAGTTCCTGTCTGCATTGAACCTCAAAGAGGCGTATCCTCATATTCCCTTCTGGAAGTGTCATCAGCACTACTTGAGATTTATAGTGCTCATTCATCACTTTTACTTTGAAATTCCAGGCACTTCCCTTTGGCCTGGCCACAGCCTCCCGCACCTTTTTGAAAATGATGGTGTTTGTAGCAGTGGTGCTATGTTAGAAACAAGGCATTTTAGTCCATCATTATTTGGACAATTAGCTAATTTGAACCAAAATAAGGCAGGACAGTCAGTAAGCAACAACTTAAGTGATTCACTTGCTGCAATCCCTCGGCTGGGTTTTCAGTTTCGACAAGAACAAGTTGATTCCTTCCCAAGATCTAGAGTATTTTAAAGTGAGATTCGGTACTTGAGAATGGAGGATTTTCCTGCCTAAGCAGAGAATGGTGAAATTACAAGGTTGCATTTGAGTGTTTGCCAGAATGAGGGCCCCAGGGCTACATGCAGATGTTTGGGTTGATGGTGGTGGCTTTGGACTTGGGCCCTTGAGCGCGAGCTCACATTGCCCCCATCAGACTTCGCTATTGATGTGTTAGTCAACTAAGTCCCAGAGTCTCAAGATGTGTCTCCTTTGGACGAGAGAGGCTGGAGCTAGTTTGCAATATGGCTTTCTCCCCATCAGTTGTTGATGAGCATGGAGTTGGAGGCTCCCAACTGGTTAACTGTCATGGCAGATGTAAGTCTATATTGTTCGGGAGTGCACTACTTGCAGTGGGTGGCCCAGGGTTGCTGGTCGAGACCGAAGCCTCTTGGTTATCAACTATTTGAAGATGAGGGCCATTTGGAAAGCGTCAATAGCCTTTTTGCCCTTAATGCAAAGTCAAGCAGTCTGAATTTTTCCAGACAGTACCACAGCAGTAGCTTTTGTGAATTGTCAAGGCAGAATGAAGAGTCTGGTGTCGTCATTGGAATCCTCCTGCCTGATGGCGGTAGGTCAAGCAGCACCTGCAGAGTCTGTCACCTGCTCACATTGAAAAGTAGACAACATGCAGCGGATTTTTTGAGCAGGTATTCCCTGGATCCCGAGAGGTGGAGGTTATATGTCTATTTATTTATTTATTTAGACAGTTTTGTATACCGCCTTATCCTTCAATCAAAGCAGTCACAACACAATTGGGGGATACATTTAACACGCGGGGACATGGGCAATGGAGGGTTAAGTGGCTTGCCCAAGACCACAAGGAGCATCTGTGGGACTAGAAACCCCAGTCCTTCCGGCCCAAGGTTGCTGTCCTCTAGTGGGATTTGAACCTCCGGCCTGAAGTACCTTGCCCCAACCACTAGGCTACTCCTCCCTAGGCCTTTCAGCTTCTTTGCAGCTGGTGGGATTTGATGGAGGCTCGGCAGGATGCCTCAGTTTTTCTATCATCTCAAGAAATAGGGTTCAGAGGGCCTGAATGCTCTGATTCAGCCATGGCCCAAGTCAGTATGTGTTTTTTGCCTTGGCTGATAGTTTGCCTATTGCAGTGAATTGCCAGTCATCTTGGGTTGGTCATACTTAGTTTGCCAACTCTCTACAGTGGTGATGTATGCCTCAAAACCATTTCATCAGGTCACCTTTTCAGATACCTCCATCTCAACATACCTCACGACAGATGCTTCCAAGCAGAGGTGGGGAGCTCACCTGGATGGCTTAGCTACAGAGGACCTGTGGTCTCAACAGGAATCTGCCCATCAGATCAACCTCCTTAAACTACGAGCAATAGCCAACGCCCTTTGAGTTTTTCATCCTCAATTTACAGGACTAACTGTCCTGATCCAAACCAACAACCAAGTAGCAATGTTCTGTATCAACAAGCAGGGAGGCATGGAGTCTCACCTCCTCTGTGAGGAAGCAGTCCATATCTGGACATTTGCCATCACTCACCACATGCTACTCAGAGCGGTTTACCTCCCTGGGGAACTCAATGTCCTAGTGGACAAGCTCAGTCAAGTCCTCCTACCTCACAAGTGGATTGTCCATAGAGGTGTGGCCGATCACATCTTCAAATTATGGGGAACCACCATAATTGACCTCTTTGCCACCCTGTTAAACACACAGCTCCCTTGCTTCTGCTCCAGGATTCCGTTTCCACAAAGTCAAGCCTCCAATGCATTCCTCCTTCAATGGGGGAAGGATCTGCTGTATGCTTATCCACCCATTTCCCTGATACCGTGACTCTGTTCAAGCTGACAGGAGGACAGTGATACTCATAGCCACATTCTGGCCACATCAACCATGGTTTCCCCTGTTCCTTCGACTAGCTAAGCATAAATCGCTCAGCCTTGGATTCGCATCCGACCTCATCTCACAGAACCAGGGAACACTTCTCTCAATAGTCAAGCACTCTGCCTGACCGTGTGGCTGATGAAAGGGTAGTCCTTTCGAACCTCAACCTGCCAGAGAACATTAAAGATATCCTCCTTGCATCCCGAAAGGACTCCACACAACGTACTTATGCATTCAAATGGCACAGATCGCACTATGGTGCTATCAGAAAGATCTCAGCCCCTTCATTTGCCTGGTGGAATCGTTACTTGAATATCTCCTCCACCTTTCTACTGCAGGTCTTAAGACTAATTTCATTGGGATCCACCTCAGTGCCATTGCAGCCTTGTACCAACTGGTGGATGAATAAATCGCCTCTCATCCTTTAGTGGCACGCCTTATGCATGGTCTTCTCTTGACTGAACCACCAATCCGGTCCCCGCCAGTGGCCTGGGATCTTAGCATGGTACTTGTTCAACTGCTCAAACCTCCCTTTGAGCCCCTAGCCTCTATTTCACTGAAATTTCTAACCTGGAAGATATCCTTCCTAGTTTTGCACACCTTGGCTCACAGGTTAGTGAACTGCAAGCTCTAGTGGCTGATCCGCCCTATACCAGATTACATAAGAACATAAGATATGCCATACTGGGTCAGACCAAGGTCCATCAAGCCCAGTATCCTGTTTCCAACAGTGGCCAATCTAGGTCATAAGTACCTAGCAGTTTCCCCAAAAGACACAGGTTCCTCAATGCTTGTATTGGGTCAAGCAGTGATATACCAGGTCCCTTTTAATAATGGTTTATGGGCCTTTCCTCCAGGAACTTGTCCAAACCTTTTTTAAACCCAGTTACACTCTTACTACATCCTCCGGTAACAAATTCCAGAGTTTGATTACACGTTGAGTGAAAAAATATTTTCTCTTATTAGTCTTAAATAGGTTACCCTGTAGCTTCATTGCATGTCCCCTAGTCCTTTTATATTCTGATGACGTAAACAATCGATCTACGTTTACCCATTCCACTCCATTCATTCATTTATAGGCCTCTATCCTATCTCCCTTCAGACGTCTCTTTTCCAGGTTGAAGAGCCCTAACCTTTTTAGCCTCTCTTCATAGGAGTATCCTTCCATCCCCTTTACCATTTTGGTGGCTCTTCTCTGTACCTTTTCTAAAAACGCTATATCCTTTTTAAGATACGGCGACCAGAATTGCACACAATATTCAAGGTGCGGTCGCACCATGGAATGATACAGAGGCATGATAATATCCTTTGTTTTATTTTCCATTCCTTTCCTTATGATACCTAGCATTCTATTTGCTGTTTTGGCCGCCGCTGCACACTGGGCAGAGGGTTTTAACATGTTATCCACGATGACACCTAAATCTTTTTCCCAGGTGGTGATTCCCAATGTGGAACCTTGCATCGTGTAACCATAGTTTGGGTTGTTCTTTCCTAGGTGCATAACTTTGCACTTGTCCACATTAAATTTCATCTGCTATTTGGATGCCCAGTCTTCCAATTTATCAAGATCCTGCACGTACATGACCTGCCCGACTAACTCAGTCAGGGCTTTTAAATGGAGCCGCGGCGCCATGGCGTCCAGTTGCCATGGCACCACTGCTCCATCTAAAAGCCGCGATGTCGGCTGCCGGATAAAAGTGTTTATTCTCTGCAGCCCGACCCCCGATCTGGCCAGGGTCAGACTGCGGGGAATATTTTCCGCCCCATACGCGCCCTGGCAGTACAAAAAAAAAACATCAAGGGAAGTTATTCCACCTCGGAGGTGGAATAACTTCCCCGCAAATGTCGCTGGCCCTGGATGTACAGGGCCAACATTAGAATCGGCCCTGTAAGTCCATGGCCAGCGACGGGCCAGACTCTGCCCCCTAGCCACCCCTGTCTAACTTCCCCGCATAACCAGCAGGGAAGTTAGACGTGGCCAGAGAAGACACAAACATCGATGGCACAGAATCGGGCCCATTGTGTCTAGACCTTTGTCAGTGGACTTCGTGAGGGTTCAGAAATTTAGGTTTTTCTTAGCTAGAATAAATACACCTCCTCCTCGATGCTGCATCCTTGGTGAGCTAAAGATGTTGTAATCGTGTGGTGTCAGCTAGTTTAGCAGGACGTTATCTGTCTCGCTAAACCAGGATTCTGTAACATTTAGGATGTCTGTACTCTTGCGTTGTCTAGCAGAAGGTCCATGAGCAATTGTGTACTGTTTCTTACTGATCTAATGTTTAGCAGGGTGCACTTAAGATATGAGGTGCTGTTTGTGGATCCATGTATGAGTGATATAGCTCTGTGTGCCTGGGTTTTGATGTATATGATGTGGTGTGTGGGTCTGGGTTTGCTTTTCTGGAAGGTGGGGAGTGTTAGGATAAGTGGGTATGTGTGAATGAGAGGTAAGAAGGTTTGGGTGGATGTTAGAGCCGTGGTGGCAGGTGATCTCCGGGAACAGCAGGAATCAGTCTTCACAACCCGCCCTCCTCCCCAAGGAGTTGTAGGATTCTTTTCTTTTCCTTTCCTTCTCAGCTACAAATCTCACTGAGGAGAAAGCGGGAAGGCAGGCACGCAGGCGCAGTGGGGTGCTCCCAAAGGCTTTCCTATTGGATGCTGGGGCACGTTCCTGCACAGGGGCTCCATCAGTGTATTTATTTATGTAACACATTTTTTATACCACTTAATCACTTCAGATCAAAGAAGTTTACAAAAAAACACATACAATAAAAACACACAAATGCACACATGACATAAATAACAAACTTAAAAGCCTGTCACTGCATAAACATATAACCAGGTAATTCCTTCTTGGTAGCATAATATTCAATAAACAAGTACTTTTCAGTTTCTTTTGGAAAACCTGCAAATCCCTAATCAGCCTTAACGCATCTGGCAGTGGACTTCATAATCACAGCACAAAGAGAGAAAACGCTCTAGCACATTTGCACTGATTCTTAGAGGGCACCAATTGCTGGGAATTCATAAGTATCCTACGAACTGACATGCGCAGGATGATTAGACACATACTTCTGCTTTTTCTGACTCGGGCTCTCTGACATACTGTTATAAGTAATCTTAAATACAGTTATTGGGACTTTGTATCTTGCCCTAACACAGGCCTAAACAAATTCTCATTGCATCTAGGAGCCAGTGGCCGAGACCCTTCTCACATCTCCTCCCCTCTCTCACCACTGTCCCCAGTGAAGTTTGAGTGGGGGAGATCAGCAGCAGCTCTTTTAGAAACTGATTTACTAAGGCTCTTTCCCCATTTGCTGTCTGTGGACAAAGAGCTTAGTAAGTCAGTCCCTTGAGATGCCTCTCTGCACATCACTGGCAAAAGCCATTAGTCTCCCTTCCCCAAACATGCTGTCAGCTGTGTGATGTCACCCACTTGAAAGGTAAAGCAAAGAAGCAATTACCTCTTCCTTTCATATATCACCATGGCTTGGATTCCCAACAGTCTCAGCCTCTCATACTCCTCTCAGCCTTCACTGAGTCTCCCTCTTTCTTATACCCCCTCAATTCCAACCTTTACCAGCTTTCTCTTTCTGTTTCATGCCTCCTCTGCTTCCTGCCTCCTGCCTCGACTAGGTCTCTCTCTCATACCCCTCCTTTCCAGGATCTCTTTCATACTACCCACCCTACCAGCCTTTACTGGCTCCTTCTCTCTTTCCCAAACTTTGGAGGCTGCCACCTGTTCCCACCTTGTTTGCAGCTATCAAAGAAAGCACACTTGCTCTTCCACCATGACCCATCAAAGAGCTAGATCACCGTAAAGTGTGCTTTTTTTCTGGACTTCCGAAAGCTGAGGGAAAGAAATCCCAGGCGCCAGTTTGCAATTTTTAGGCACCATGGCAACCTGGTGCTCAGGATGTGTCCAGCCCTACCTAACCCCCACAGGGAGCCAGCTTTAACAGGCGTAATATGTGCCAATCAGGGTTGTGGCAGTATTAACCTAGCAGCCATATTTTGAGCTGATTGCAAAGTCTTGACTCTAAGAACATAATGGGTCAGACCAAAGTCCATCAAGCCTAGTATGCTGTTTCAAACAGTGGCCAATTCAGGTCACAAGTACATGGCAAGTTCAGAAAAAGGTACACAGATTCCACAATGCTCATCCTGAAGGTAAGCAGTGGATTTCGCTGGTCCTCCAAGAATTTGTCCAAACCTTTTTTAGGCCCAGCTACATTAACAGCTTTTACAACATCCTCTGGTAGCAAATTCCAGAGTTTGATTATGTGTTGAGTGAAAAAATATTTTTTCTTATTAGTCTTAAATGGATTACATTGTAGCTTCATTGCATGTCCCCTCGTCTTCCTACTTGTTGATGGCGTAAACAACCGATCTATGTTTACCCATTCCACTCCATTCATTAATTTATAGATCTCTATCATATCTCTCCTCAGCCGTCAAGTCAGTCGGATCAGTTGACCCAGAAGTTGCCCTGTCTACGAGAAACCAGGAAAGTTCTTCAATGGTAGTTAGAGCCCAGCAGTCTGGAGAAAGGAATGCCCTTGGAATTGCCGAGGTGGCTGCCTCTCACGATAGATGCCAGTCTGTTCGGGTGGGGGGCACATTTCGAAGGGCGGTTTGCCCAAGGACAGTGGAAGGAAAGAGAAAGAAAATGGTCCATCAACAGGTTGAAATTAAGAGCAGTGAAGTTAGCACTTTGGGCCTTTCAGCACGATCTGCAAGGGAAAGCAATCCGGGTGCTGTCAGACAATGCCACGGCAGTGGCGTATGTCAATCACCAGGGCGGCACCAGCAGCGTGGCTCTAGAGAAAGAGGCAGAGGAGCTGGTAGGCTGGACCGAGGAACACCTGGAGGCCTTGTCGGCAGCACATGTAGCGGGGGTGGACAATGTGACAGCCGATTTCTTGAGTCAGGTCAAGGTGGATCCGGGAGAGTGGGTTCTCCAGCAGGAGGTGTTCGACTTGCTGGTGCAGCGCTGGGGAATGCCGGTGATGGACCTCATGGCGACCTTCGAGTTGGCGAAAGCCGCACGTTTTTACAGCAGAAGGTGAGAAAGAATGTCAGAAGGACTCAACGCGCTGATGCAGAGCTGGCCGGAGGAGCAGCTTCTCTACGTGTTTCCGCCCTGGGTGTTAATAGGGCGGGTTCTGCAGTGCGTAGAGTGTCACAAGGGCCAAGTCATCCTGATTGCTCCAGATTGGCCTCGGAGACCTTCGTATGCGGACCTCGTCTGGCTCCTGGTGGGGCGACCATGGCGTCTGCCGGTGAGGGAGGATCTGCTAGTGTAGGGGCCCTTGAAGAGCCGCAGGTGGATTGATTCTCGCTTACGGCTTGGCTCTTGAAAGGGCGAGGTTGACAGTGAAGGGGTATGCACCGCAAGTCATCGCTACCTTGTTGAGGTCCAGGAGGCGTTCTACCTCGATGGCATATGTTAGAGTGTGGCGACTGTTCGAGTCGTGGTGTGAGGATAAGGAGGTGTCAGCCTTAAAGGCGTCAGTTCCACAGGTCCTTTTCTACAGGATGGTTTCGATAAGGGCCTAGCGGCCGCTTCTCTGCAAGTACAGGTGGCAGCACTGTCCTGTTATCGGAGAAAGGTGCAGGGGGTCGGTCTGGGCACTTATCCAGATGTAAAGCGTTTCTTATGGGCTGTGTCTCTCTTGCAACCTCAGTGCAGAACTGCAGTGCCGATGTGGAATCTCAACTTAGTGTTGGAGGCTCTGGTCAGGGAGCCATTCGAGCCTTTAGGAAGGTCGACATTGAAGGATCTCATGCTTAAGGCGAGCTTTTTGGTAGCTATTTGTTCGGCCTGGCGAATTTCGGAATTGCAGGCGTTGTCTTGTAGGGAGCCTTTCTTGTCTTTTCAGGGCACGAAGGTGGTTTTGAGGACAGTTCCTTCCTGCCTAAGGTGGTGTCACCGTTTCACTTGAATCAGGGGGTGGTGCTGCCAATTTTCAAGACGGATGGCAAGAAGGGGGTCGAAGAGCGGCTACATTGTCTGGATGTAGGGCGAGTGTTGAGAAAATATTTGCTAAGGACAGCGCCATTCCGCAAATCAGAAAGATTGTTTGTGTTGTTTGGGGGTCCCTGACAAGGGGAAGCGGCTTCCAAGGCTTCAATTGCTAGGTGGTTGAAGGAGGCCATTCAGTCGGCTTATCTGTTACGGGGTAAGATGGTTCCGTTGGGTCTCAGGGCTCATTCGACAAGAGCATAAGCAGCGTCATGGGCAGAGTGCAGTCTGGTACCGGCGGTGGAGATTTGTAAGGCGGCAACATGGTTGTCGCTTCATGCCTTTGTGAAGCATTACAAATTGGATGTTCAGGCGGAAAGGGATTCTTGTTTTGGATCAGCAGTGCTGCAGGCTGGTCTGGCAGGTCCCTCCCAGTAATTTATTTACTGCTCTGTTACATCCCCAGAGGTTCAAGACTAGACTGGAGGGACAATCAGGAAGATGAAATTAGACTTACCTGCTAATTGTTGTTTCTGGAGGAACTCCAGTCTAGTCCTGTATCCCTCCCTAGTATTGATTTGGATCGTGGCCTGCAGAAGTCGATGTCTGTTCGGTACAGGGGGGGTAACGGGTACCTTTGGGGGGAAGGAAGGGCTAGCTAGGGGTCCGCGGGATATCAGGTGGGGCGGCCCCACAGCTTCTCAGACATGTATTTCGGTGGGCACATAAGGGTGTTTCCAGATGCTCAGTTGCAGAGCTTCTAGTAGGTTAGTTGCAACACAGGTTAAGAGTTTTAAAAAAAAACCCCCAAAAAAAACCCTTTTGTTTATTTACTAAACTACTTAATTAGTACTCTTGTGAGTCTGCTTTGTCAATAGGTTACTGGAGTAGGGAGGCCGATCCCAGCCTATTTATAGCAGGAGTCACCAAAGCTAGACCCAGAGGTTCAGGACTAGACTGGAGTTCCTCCAGGAACAACAATTAGCAGGTAGGTCTAATTTCATCTTTATTCGCACCTTCAAAAAATGTATTAGTAAGACAGGACCTTCCCAGGCTAAATCAATGTTGGCTTCTCCCATTAAACCATAACTGTCTACATGTTCAGTAATTTTATTCTTTCTAATGGTTTCTACCAATATGCCCGGCACTGACATCAGATTCACAGATCTGTAGTTTCCCGAATCATCCCTGGAACCCTGTTTAAAAATTTGCATTATATTGGCTATTCTCCAATCTTCAGATGATTTTAATGATAGTTCACAGATTACTAATAGTAGGTCTGCAGTCTCATATTTCAGTTCTTTCAACACTCTTGGATGTATACCATCCGGTCCAGGCGATTTGTTGCTCTTCAGTTTATCAAATAGTTGTAATACATCTTCTCGATTTATCAATATTTCTTTAAATTCTTCTGATACATCATCTTTAAATACATTGATACTCACCAAAAAAGACCTACAATTCACCCTAACAAACTTAAATAACATAGATGGAATGGACATCGTTAATATAGAAAATAAAACCTTGGCTCTCACCCTCATCTACAGACCCCCATCATCCGATAAAGAAAACCTCACCCCTATCCTAGAACTCGCATGCACAGCATCGCAAAGCAAACCACTTATACTCCTTGGTGATTTGAACCTTCCATCACTGAACCACTCACAATCAGATAACTTCATGGATGCTATGACACAAATGGGGTTCACACAGATAATACATGCCCCCACACACAAAAAAGGTAACATGCTTGACCTAATTTTCCTCCCATCCACACTCTACAGTCACCTACTACATACCACTCCGAATATAACCGAAGTACCCTGGTCAGACCACCATCTCATCTCAATCCAGCTACCTGCACAAGCCCCAAAAAACACTGCAAACACAACTCCACATACCTCACGTTTCGTACGCTTTGACAAAAACACATTCCTCAACAAAGTATTACCCAAACTAAACACAAGCTCACCAGACATCAACTCAACCATAACACACTGGAATTTAACCATTCAAAAAGCAGCGGTCCCCACACGAGTCTTACATAAACAAACAAAAAAGACAGAAAAATGGTTCATGAAAGAGCTTACAAAACTAAAAAAACAACTGAGGAGACAAGAAAAGAGATGGAGAAAACTAAAATCTGATGAAAACAAATCCCAATACATGCTCCTACTTACAGAATACAAAAACGCAATTAACAAATCAAAAAGAGACTACCATTCTATAAAGTAATAAACTCAACCATCAACCGCCCCAGGGAGTTATTCGCGATAGTAAGAACACTAACCAAAACTAATAACACTGAACCTAAACAACAAGCAATAAGTATACAAACACTAGCAAAACATTTTGCAGAAAAACTAAAAAGCAAGACCACTACCCCGACTCCACTATTCTCAAACACAAAAACCACACATGAATGGACAAGTTTCCAGTTGATAGAACAAAAGCAACTCCTCAAAATCATAACAATGATCAACACCACCACCTCCCCACTTGATCCATGCCCTGTATCATGGATTAAGTGTGCGAAAGATGAACTGGCCGTAAACCTACAACACATAGTCAACCAATCCCTTTCACAAGGCATCATGCCCGATGCCCTAAAACTCACAACACTCCGACCAATAATAAAGAATAATAAGCTCGACTCAAAAGACCCGAATTCATACAGACCCATAGCCAGCATTCCATTCATAGCTAAAATAATAGAGAAAACAATTCAAATTCAGTTACAAGAACACATTGATGAGCACAAACCACTTGACTCACACCAATTTGGTTTCCGCCCATCCCATGGAGTAGAAACCCTCTTAATTACCCTAATGGACTTCCTCATCAAGGGTACAGATGACAAACACCAAGGCTTCTTACTCCTATTCATAGATATCTCTGCCGCCTTCGATAACATCAATCACCCGACACTGATCAACAGATTAGAGAACCTAGGAATAGGCGGGACTGTCCTTAAATGGTTCAAATCCTACATCTCACATAGATTAATACGTGTCCAAATTGACCAACAAGCATCAGAAACATTCCCCCAAGGACAGGGAATACCCTAAGGATCAGCCCTTTCAGCCCTCCTATTTAACTTGTACCTGCAACCGATAACAAACATATTTAAAAAACACAGGATTAACCATTTTATCTATGCCGATGACATCATGCTTGCTATCCCCATAACCATTAAAAACCCTACATATGACTCACTATCCAATTGCATGGCTGAGACTTCCTCCTGGATGGAATCTAACTACCTTAGCATCAACCTCAATAAAACAGAGGCAATGTTCGTAACAAGGTCATCTATGACTGAGAACACTTACCCGGAAACAATCACAATCAACAAAACCACCATACCTGTTAGAAAACAGGTAAAATACTTAGGAGTAATAATAGACCACACTCTCACCATGCTACCACACATAAAACAAACAGTAAAAACCATTTTCTATAAACTCAAAACCATTCAGCACCTAAGGCCACTCCTCGAAACACAAGACTTTAGATCTGTAGTAAGTACACTGATCACCCCTCACTTCGACTATTGCAATAGTCTCCTAATAGGCCTTCCTCAAAAAAGCACATACCTTCTACAAAGAGCTCAAAACATCTGTGCAAAAGTAATTGCTAAAGCTCGCCTAACGGACCACGTAACCCCAATACTGCTAGAACTCCACTGGCTCCCTATAAACAGCCGAATTAGATATAAAATTATCCTAACAACCTACAAACTCATAAATGACATAGCCCCCTCACACCTATCTACATTACTGCACTCTCCAACCTCGACAAGAGCCCACAGACAAAACGCAGCCCACTCCCTTATCATACCAAAAGCCATCCGGAATACTAAGAAAACCACTAGCTCCAGAGCATTCACATTCACTGCTCCTACACTCTGGAACGACCTCCCTATAGACCTTCGCACCATAAAAGACCTCATCCAATTCAGGAAAGAATTAAAGACCTACCTGTTCACTGAACACTTTGAAATCCCCTACTCCCCCAAAGCCAGCCCCACAACAAACGTGGTTACACATGCACAAACTCCCTTAATCCCAACAATCTAACTACATGTCTGTCCCTCCCCCCATACACGCCCCAATTACGACATAAAAGGAATTAAATTCCAACACCTACACCAGTATCTGCCCTATACACCACACACAACCACTGTAAATATACATTTGTAAAAAGTTTGATGTTTGTTTTGCTTTAATACCAACAAAGTTAAATTTAATGTTCAATGTAAATAGTTGATTTTCTATTGTTCAATGTAAAATGTATACAAACGTATACAAGACTGTTAAACTGTTATATGTAAACCGCCCTTGATCTCTGGAAGGGGCAGTATAAAAGAAAATAGTTAAATAAATAAATAAATAAAAATAAATACAAGGGAGGAGTGACTCAGCGGTTGGGACAGGTTACCTTAGGCTGGAGGGCCGGGGGTTCATTTCCCACATGGGGACAAGCAACCTCAGGCCGGAGGGACTGGGGTCTCTAGTTCCGTGGCCTTGGGCAAGCCACTTAACCCTCCATTGCCTCGGGTACACTTAGATTGTGAGCCCTTCGGGGACAAGGGAATAAAAAGTACCTGTTAGTATACATGTAAACCACTCTGATGCACAGAGGCATGTAAAGGGCGGTATATCAAGTGCCTTAAACCATAACCATAAACCATTTCAGGCATATGTAACTACCCTATATCTTCTTTAGTAAAGACCGAAGCAAAGGATTCATTCAGTCTCTCCGCTATAGCCTTGTCCTCCCTTAGCGCCCCTTTTACACCTCTATCATCTAATGGTCCAACTGACTGTCTTACAGGGGTTTTGCTATGGCGTGACTTGAAAAAGTTTTTATTGTGCATTTTTGCTTCCACAATAAGCTTTTTTTTCAAAGTTTCTCTTTGCCTGCCTTATCAATGCCTTACATCTAACTTGCCAGTTCTTATGTTTTCTGTTTTTGTCATTTGGCTCCTTCTTTCATTTCCTGAAATATGTTTCTTTGGCCACAACTGCCTCTCTGATCTCATTTTTAAACCAAGCTGGCAGTTTTTTGGTCTTCCTTTCTTAAAGCATGGAATACATGTGGTCTGGGCTTCCAAGATAGTATTTTTAAACAACGCCCATGCTTGATGTAAATCTTTAACCTTTGCAGCTGCTCCTTTTAGTTTTTTGCATCCATTGTCCCCATCTTATGCAGATATACCTCACGAATCTTCATTAGGGGCATACTGAAAACCAGGCCGGGTCATGGTGCAATAAGACTGGAGTTGGCCACCCCCTGCACTAAGGACTAGGTCCAAAATAGCTTCCTCTTGTTAGTTCATGAACCAGCTGCTACAAGAAACAGTCATTAGTTTCTAGATGAAATAATCTCCCTAGCGTGTCCTGCTGTGACATTGACCCATTATTACTGTGTTGTAACTTTTGTTAGCTTTCCTGATTTCTTTTAGCATTTTTATCATCCATCAGTTCATTTTGGCCAGGCGGTTGGTAGTACACTCCCACTGCCATTGGTTCCCCATTTTACATGGAATTTCTATCCATAGAGATTCTGCAGTGTATTCTGTTTCCTGCAAAACTTTTATGCTGTGTGAATCAATGCCCTCTCTAACAGAGCGCTGCTCCTCCACCAATTTGATCTACCCTATCATTGCGATATAGTTTGATCTCTGGTACCATATCGCGATATCCCATTAGTTGTCCTCCTTCCACCAGGTCTCTGAGATACCAGTTATTTCTAACCTTTAGTGCTATATATTCTAACTCCCCCATCTTATTTTTTAGACTTTTAGCATTTGTATACAAGTATTTTAGAGGTTGCATTTTGTTCATATTAACAATATAGTTATCAGTTAACAGGGGAAATTTAGAATCTTTCAGGCATCTGGATTACTTTAATTTTTATTGGAACCTCTCTATCAGGATGCCCTAACTTCCCTCTTTTGGTAGTATCCTTGAAGGATACATCCTTCTGAACTATGCCCTCTTGGGCGACTGTCGGCTTTCCCCTGTTATCTAGTTTAAAATCTGCTCTATCTCCTTTTAAAGGTTAATGCCAACAGCTTGGTTCCTGGTTAAGGTGAAGTCCATATTTTCAGAAAAGCCCCCCACCCCTAGCAAATCCAAAACCCTCTACCTTGCACCATCGTCTCATCCACGTATTGAGACTCCAGAGTTCTGCCTATCTTTTGAGTCCTGCGCATGGAAAGGGAAGCATTTCTGAGACTACTACCCTGGAAAGTCTGGATTTCAACTTCCTACCTAAATGCCTAAATTTGGCCTCCCAGAACATCCCTCCCACACTTTCCAATGTCGTCAGAACCAACATGTACTAAGACAGCAGGTTCCTCCCCAGCACTATCTAAAACCTTGTTTGTGTGGTACGTGAGATCTGCTACCTTCGCACCACGCAGGCATGTTACCAGGCAATCCTCAGGTCCACCAGCCACCCAGCTATCTACATGCCTAATGATTGAATCGCCAGCTATAACAACCATCCTAACCCTTCCCTCATGGGCACATGACCCTGGATGCACATCCTTGGTACAAGAGGATTTTACATCACCTGGAGGATAGGTCCTAGCTACAGAATCACTTTCTGCCACATCAAAGTGATGCTTTCCTTTCATGTGACCTGTCTTCTCCATGGCAACAGAGAGGCTGTCAGACTGGAGGTGGGACTTCAATACTGCGTCCCTGTAGGTCTTGTCTATATACCTTTCTGTCTTGTTATCTCTGAGCAATGAACTTCTGTCTTAACTGTCAATTCGGCCTGGCAGACCTTCAGTAAGGAGGTTTATTCTGAGTAACTAAAAATACATCCATTTTTTGTTTATAATTAACTGCTAGTCCATGTTTCAAAAGCCAGACAGAAATATCATCAAAACAATTGATCAAAGTGAGTACTGAATATTATTAGAAACCGTGAAGAGTACATTAAGCAGTATATCATCCCATAAAAATGATGATAAACAGCATGAGACTGAATCAAAATACTACTATTACTACTTATCATTTGCATAGAGTTACAAAGCGTAGTACATAAAGGCTGTAAATAGATGTTAAATAAGAGGGCTGATAGGACAGAACCCTGAGGGACACCTTGGCATAAAGATTGGATTCAAGAAAAGAAAATTAGCAAGGAAGACCAGATGTTTCCTTCTCAAGTTTTTAAAAAGTAATTAAAGCACCATTTTTAGCTTAACTGACCTGACATATCGTTTTTCCCATTTTGATTCTTTGGAGAAAAATGCTTAGTAAGGCCTCTAAACTTGCCCATTCCCTATTCTATTTATTTATTAAGCACTTTTATAAAGAGATTCATCCAAGGCAGTGAACAGATATCACTTGATATAAACAACTTATATTGTAATAACAGCGTAACAGTAGTTAAGTGACCATATGTTTAGTATAATTCATAATTCAGAACAGTGAGGTAAATGTGGAGATAGGCAATGAAATTGTAGTAATAAATAATATGGTACAATGTCCGTAATGTACACATTAAAACAGCACAGTATAGCATTCATATAATATACATATGATACAGTGTCAGCAAAATACAAGCATTACTTTGAAGCGTTTACTTGTCATAGAGAGCACAAAAGAGGTGGTGGAATTCTAATCCTTGCACGTAAAATTTTCAAATTTAAAACTGTTATAATCAATAAGTCATCTGATACAAATTCAGTGGTGATATCTAATCACCATCTCAGTATCTGTCTTGCTTACAGACAACCCAATGCCACAAAAGATGAACTGTCAGCAATCCTTGAATTAATTTCTTCACACAGCTTGCCCCGTAAACCATTAATTGCTTTGGGTGACTTCAATTTAAGTTTCTTACCGCCTAAGGAATCTAAAGCATTCCTAAAAGCTTTGGACTCTTTAGATTACAAACAGGCAATTACTCTACCAACACATCAGCATGGTACTATTCCAGATATGATTTTCCACCCAAAGCGTCTTACTGCTCTAAACCAAATCTCAATTCCAAAAATATCTCCTGTGCCATGGTCAGATCATTATGTGATATCTATTACTTTACATTTAAAACCTCCTTCTCACCAATTAGAAACTAATTGTAAAACAAGAAAATTTAGAGCCTTTCATAAAGAAAATTTCATAGCAGATGTCATTCCTCACTTGCACCAGGATTGTAGTAATTTAGATGCTGCAATAGACAACTGGAATAAAGTCATTTCTGATGCCTCAGTAAATCTCAACAGAGGCAAGGCACAAGTACGTAGAAAGAATAACGCACCATGGTACTCGAATGATATCAGAGAGGCAAAACGTATACTAAGAAATTTGGAACGTAAATAGAGACAGAACAAATCTCAGCATACAGAGTTTTTATATAAGGTGAAGCTAATTGAATATAACAATTTCATAAATAATCGCAAACAACAATACCATACAAACTTAATTTTAAAATCTGCTAATAAACCAAGGGAATTATTTTATATTGTGAGACAGATTACCAAAAACAAGTCTCCTTGTCAAAATCACCAGATAGATCCTCAAGAATATGCAAACTACTTAATAAATAAAAATGAAAATCAGTTAACCTCTATAATATCTTCACAGCCTAATCAATTAACGACAAAGATACTCTCTGATTCCAGACACCTTTGGTCTAATTTTTCAATGCGAACAAAAAACTAAATTGAAAATATAATAAGTACAATTAATACAACAACCTCCCCAACTGATCCATGCCCAGTAGAATGGATTAAAAGTGCAAAGAGTCAATTAAGTTGCCATCTAGTCAAATTTGTAGAACTTTCACTAAAACAAGGTTATTTACCTCCTGTCCTCAAAAGAGCCTCAATTAAACCAATCTATAAAGTCAATTCATTAAGCACCTCTGAACCTAAATCATACCGTCCAATTTCTAGTTTACCTTTTATCTCCAAGGTTATAGAGAAAGTAGTACAGGGGCAATTACAAGATCACATAGACTCATATGCTCCACTGGATCTACACCAACATGGTTTCAAACCATTTCATAATGTAGAAACTCTTCTTATTTCTTTATTTAATAACCTCTTAACGGGTCTAGATAAGAAAAATAGTGTTTTTCTTTTAATATTTATTGACATTTCAGCAGCTTTTGACACAATCTCTCATCCTTTAATCCTTCAACGTTTAGAAGATATTGGACTATGCGACAACACACTTAAATGGTTTACATCCTACCTGAATATTCGTACGCAAATAGTAAAATGTGGAGACAAAAAATCATCTCAAATCCCAATTACACAAGGCGTACCACAAGGGTCAGCATTATCATCAATCCTTTTTAACATCTATATTCAACCTATATGTAAAATTATTCAACGGTATGGAATAAATTACCATCTACACGCTGATGATATTATGATCTACACTGCAGTTAACCAGAATGCATTTGACACAGAAATAATTAATAACTGTTTAACTGATATGAACAATTGACTCACAGCTAACAACTTTAAAATAAACCCAGATAAAACAGAAGCGTCGTTCATTTTTAATAATCAAAACTTAATAACACCTAAAGAAATCAATATACTAAACAAACCCATAAAGGTCAGTGACCTTGGTGTAATCCTAGATAAACATATTAATTTAAAATCCCATATAAATAAAATTACAGCTAGAGTATACCATCGTTTAAAGATCATTAGGAACCTCAAGCCAATTTTACAACTAAATCACTTTCGAACGGTATGTCAAGCAGTTATAACACCACTCCTCGACTTTGGAAATATCCTTTATCAAGGTCTTCCAAAACATACTACCCATCCCCTCCAATTGGCCCAAAATACCACCGCAAGAACTATAATGAATTCTCCAAAATTTGATCATATAACTCCCTTGCTTCAAGAATTGCATTGGCTTCCAATCATTATGAGATCGAAATACAAGAACCTCATGAATATTTTCAAAATTTTACATGAGTCATCAGCAAACGTTCTAACAACTGTTATTTCTAAGGACATAGGCTCAAGGCCTAGACTCTCACAGTCTACTAACAGACTTAATTCCCACTTGAAGTTTAATAGATCCAAACAAATGACATCTAATAGGGCTTTCTCCTTTATGGCACCACAACTATGGAATTCTATTCCTAGTGATTTAAGAAATGAGTATGATATCAAAGATTTTAGAAAGTCTCTTAAAACGTACCTATTTATTGAAGCATATGGCAACTAATCTAATTCCAATAGAACAAAATGTTTTAACCCTTTGAATTTCAATTTTCCTATAATGTTTAAATTATTTTAACATTTTGTAAGATTGCAGTTATTTGTTTAATGTAATTGTAATGAATTATGAAATGTAATTTTGCTGTAGTTTATGTATAATTTACTGTAATGTACTATCTTGTTCCCCCCCCCTCAATGTAGTCCCTCTGTTGTCTTGTTGACTACTTTGATTGAAGGATAAGGTGGTATATAAAACTGATTAAATAAATAAATTACATCATAATAGGCAGCACAGTAGAACATTCTTGCACACTGGCTATTCTTTTTCTTTAAAAGATGAAGGTTCTCAAAAACAAAACTTAATAAGAGAAACTTTTAATGTGCACTATTTATTTTGTTATGGTCAAACTTTATAGAATGCTAAATATATACTTCTCAAAGCAGATCATAATAAAAAGAAAATAATACCAGGTTGTTAGTGTGACCTATTTAAATCAACCATTTTCTATGTTGTAATATAGGATATGGATCCTCGTTTGATTGCATGGAAAGGAGGCACAGTGTTAGCATGCCTGGATACAACACAAGAGCTTTGGATTTATCAGCGGGAATGGCAACGGTTTGGAGTGCGGATGCTGCGAGAGAGAGCTGCATTTGTTTGGTGATCAAGTGAGATCCTGACTTTGTTCTAGAAAAATCAGATGCCTTAAAATCAAACTGCACATCAAGAAACCTTTATCCATAAAAGCTGGAATAGGATGACATGACATCTCTTTCTGCTAGTCCTCTGTAAGATATAATTCAGAAGTTCCCAACCTTTTTTGGTTGTGTGGTCTCTTTTAACCTCCAAAAGTTCAGGGTCCTCCACTTCATCCATACTACCCTTCGCAGGCCCCGTGGGCTCAATGACAAGCCTATCCCCACTAGCCCTTTTTATCTCCCTTCCCCTTTTGTCCTCACCAGTCTCTCTCTCATTGTCCCTTTCACTCTTTCAAGCCAATACCCCCTGTCTTTTTTTCTCTCCTTTTCCCAGTCAGTTCAATCTCTTCCCCCCACCTCAACCCCAGCCAATCCCCACCAGCCTCTCTCTTTTTTTGGGAAATGGATTTCCATCTCATCTTGCTAGACCACTCCAGATAAGTGGGTTATACTCCCCCACTCACAGATTGACGGAGACAGAACCAATGAAAAGCTCAGGTTTCAATGACCTCACTCCCATGCCTCTATTCGCCTCGACCACCAGAGGTCTCTTCAGTATTCTTCTCTCTTTAGCAGAAGGTGGATGGATTTTTTCCACTCTGAAGAAAATCCGAATAATTGAGAAGAAAATAATGATTTGAACACTTGTGAATAGCCACCTTGAGGGTGACTCTCTTACTTGAGTGGTCTTTTCGATAGCCATAGGAAGAAGGAAAATTGGTTCAGTTATGTGCTGTTGTCTTGATAAGAACCTGTTGAGCAGCCAGAAAATTGGAAGATTTCAGCAGCCTCACATTACCTCAATGACCTCTCCCTCCTCCTCTGTCTTCCCTGCTCTCTCCTGAAGATCACAGAAGGCTCTCATAGGAGTCTGCCTGCCAGATACCTTAAAACACAGTGTCTGAAAAGCAAGAAAAACAGTTACAGGGGAGAAGAGCTGAGCCTGGCATGAGTTTTCTGCCTGGGGCTCTTAGGGGGCGAGTACCATGGCTTGACCACGTCATTGTCCTTGTTGGGGGCTCCCGATTCCATCCGTCTGAGGCACAATTTGGGGTGGACTGCTGGTGACTATTGATGTGGCATGAGGGTTTCCTACCATTTTCTGCATGCGTTACTAGCGCTTTTCACTATTGTGCGCTTGGCGGTCATGCGGTCTGATGCGCGTTCCTAACCAAGCGTCCGTTTTGCGCATTGCTGTACAAACGCTGTTAATGCAACCCTTATAACTACCGCAACCCTAACACAGGCTGCTATTCCACTTGTCTTAACTCTTCATATCTTCTTCCAGGAAACATGTGACAAGTGAGGTACACCTTCTGGACTCTGCTCTTCTTGCGTGGCAGCTTCCGAATGGTTCCTGGAGAGCCCGTTTTTTCCCCCCTCTCATCAGAGGGATGACATTGACCCGGCCTTACCTGCCTAAGGGCAGGGGGTGGCAGATGGCGCTGTGGGTAAGGATAACCAGCGAGCCAGAGGTTCCGGCAACTGTGCTGTGGGCTGCTCCCCACTGCGTATGCCTTGTAGCACTATACAAATGGTCAGTAGTAGCGGTGATACACCAGGGGACATAGCCACTGTCAATCCCCTAGTTGACAGTGGCTATGTCCCCTGGTGTATCACTGCTACTACTGATCATTTGTATAGCGCTACATGACATACGCAGCACTGTATAGACACATGTAAAAGACTGTCCCTGCTCATCAGAGTTTACAATCTAGTTGAGACAGACAACACAACAGCTAAGAACAAGAATACATCTAGGGAAATCGTAAGGAAACAAATAGAAGACTAAGCAGTTCAGGATCCAAAAGCAGCCTCAAAGAGGTGAGTTTTCAGCCTGGATTTGAAAAGGGCCAGACATGAAGCCTGCCGTACAGACTCAGGTAGTTTGTTCCAGGCATAAGGAGCAGCAAGGTGAAAGGATCGAAGTCTGGAGTTGGCAGTATAAGAGAAGGGCACAGATAAAAGTGATCTGCCAAAAGAGTGGAGTTCCCAAGGAGGGATGTAGGGAGAGATAAGAGGAAAGGTAATGAGGAGCAGCAGAATGAGTGCCCTTATAGGTCAACAGGAGAAGTTTGAACTGGATACGGAAACGGATAGAGAGCCAAAGAAGCGACTAGAGAAGAGGTGTTATATGAGCATATCGAGGATGGCAGAAGATTAGCTGCACAGCTGAGTTTTGAACAGATTGAAGGGGAGAGAGATGATTCAGAGGAAAACCAGTAAGGAGGAGGTTGCAGTAGTCTAGACAGGAGGTGACTAAAGAGTGGATAAGCATCTTAGTAATGTCTTCGGAAAGGAAGGGGTGAATTTTGCTGATGTTATAGAGAAAGAAATGACAGGTTTTAGCTATCAGTTAGATGTGTGTGGAGAAGGAAAGGGAGGAGTCAAAGACAACCCCAAAGTTGCAAGCCGAGGAAATAGGGAGTAGTAGAGCGTTATCCACAGAGATTGAGAGGAGGAAGAGAAGAGGTGGGTTTAGGAGGAAAAATAAAAAGCTTGGTTTTGGCCATGTTCAGTTTCAAACAGTGGTGAGACATCCAGGCAGCAATGTCAGGCAGGCAGAGATCTGGACCTGGATTGCCAGAGAGATTTCAGGTGTAGAGAGGTAGATCTGAGAGTCATCAGCGTAAAAATGGTACTGAAAACCATGGGAGGAGATGAGTGCACCAAGAAACTGAGTATAGAGAGAGAAAAGGAGTGGCTCCAAGACAGACCTTTGGGGTACACCAACTGAGAGTGGAATAGCAGTAGAGGAGGATTTACCAGGACAAACATTGAAAGTGCGATGGGAGAGATAAGAAGAGAACCAGGATAGCACAGAGCCCTTAAAACCAAGCAAGGACAAGGTATTGAGGAGAAGCTGGTGGTCAACAATGTCGGAAGCAGCAGAAAGGTCAAGAAGGTCAGGAAACAGCTAAAACCCCTCCTGTTTCGTGAATACGTTGGACCTGTTATGGACATCTCACACTAACTACCTGCTCTCAGACAATTCCCCATTTCAAGCTGAATCTGACCTGCCCTTCCAACTGAGAGACTTGCGTTTAAAGTCTAGTACTGTTACATTCTGTCTTGATCCTTAATGTTGGCCTCCCTGCTGTTGTAACCCCCCCCCCCCCTTTTATGTTAAACCGCTTTGACCCGGTGAAAAGCGAGATTATAAGTACAGCTAAATAAATAAGGATGAGGATTGAGTAAAGGCCCTTGGATTTTGCCAGGAATAGGTCACTGGAGACGTCAGCAAGAGCCATTTCAGTAGAATTTAAAGGATGAAAGCCAGATTGCAGTGTATCCAGAAGGACTTGAGAGGAGAGAAAGTGTATGGGGGATCATTCTGGCAAGGAAATTCAGACCCCGTGGCCTCTGGGATCTTCCCCCCCCTCCCCCCACAAGGGCAATCTCATGAGGGGCAAGCTGAGAGTGGAAACCCTGTTTGATTGCCTGTGGCTAAGCATACCCGATGAAGAGTGCCCCTGGAGATGGGGATCAGCTGGCATCTGTCTGAAATTTGGACTGCGACTTGGATTCAGATATCTCAGTTCTGGGCTCTGATGTGGAAGAATAGGTACTGTTGCCTTCGGAGGACTGTAAAGAGGCTGGTGTGATCCACCTGTCCTGGAAGGAGGAACTGGTGGCATTGATTGTCAGGGTCTCATCCACCTTGAGCTCGGTGGATGCTCTAGGAGCAGGAGCTGAAAGTGCATCCATTCCTGCAAGGGATTCAAAAATCCACTACTGTCTCCCCATTCAGAGGTGATCAAGGACATAATCCAGTTGGAGTGGGATTCACTACTAACTACTACTATTAATCATTTATATAGTGCTACAAGGTGTACACAATGCTGTACAGATACATATAAAAGACGAGCCCTGCTCATCAGAACTTACAATCTAATCAAGACAGACAATACAATAGATGAGAATAAGGGTATAGATAGGGAAAGGTAAGTAGTCACATGGAAAACAAGAGATCAGAATCCAAAAGCAGCCACAAAGAGGTGAACCATTAACATGGATTTGAAAAGGGGTAGAGATGAAGCCTGACATACAGACGTCCCGCCTAATGGGCCAAGGGTGTATAAGAAGATGTATGCTGTGTGGTTTGATATTCCTAAGATGGATGTGCAGGTCACAGCAATTACCAGATGGGCCACCATTCCTGTGAAAGTTGGATTGGCCTTAAAGGATACTCTGGGCTGCAAGGTGGATTCTTGGTTGAAGAACCATTCGCCGCCAAGACTGTTACACTTCAGTAGCGATATGTGCAGGCCTAACGTCTCGAGCCCTGCTCCAGTGGTTTCAGTTTCTTCCAGCAGATTATGCTAACCCTCTTTTGGGAGTCGGCTACGGCCTTTCTTCAGGTACCATGTATGACTGGTATGTCTATGTTCAAGGCTAGTGCCCTGTCGATGGTGACATGGCACTGGATTTGGCTCCAATGCTGGGCAGCAAACACATCTTCCAAAGTTCAGTTCACCAGCCTGGCCTTTGAAGGGAAGCTTATTTTGGGGCTGATTTGGAGAAGCTGGTGAAGGACCTGAGCGAGGCAAAATCTTACCGCTTCCCAGAGGACAGGTCCAGGGGCCTGTGAAGTGGGCAGGAGCCCCTTTTCCATTAGCCTTCTCCCACTCCTCACAGGCATGCTAATCGTACCTCCAGGGGTCTGAGAACTCCTGTCGCTACCGGCCTGGAAAGCCTTCTGGCTCATTCTGAGTTCTTCTGTGGAGCAGCAGCAATACGACACCGAGAGATTTCTGTGCACTCATATCTGAATGACTGGCTCGTCCAAGCCTGTTATTTTTCAGAGGTGTCTGAGGTAGCGAACCAATTGGTTTCCTCTTTGTAAAGCCTCAGCTGGGCGATCAATCAGGGAAAGAGCCAGTTTATGTCTTCCCGGTCCCTGGAGTTCCTGGGAGCACTCAAGTAGGCAGAGTCTTCCTCTCTGAGATGATAGTTTAAAGGTTGTTGAATTGTCTGACACTGTTCTGTTCATGGCAGGCTCTCAGAGTTCGGGATTATCTTCGCTTTTCGGATTGATGGCAGCAACAATCGAGATGGTGTTGTGGGTGTGTGCTCATATGCAGCAATTCCAGCAGTCCTTGCTGACTCGGTAGTCCCAGAGTTCTCAGGAGTTGGAGCTCAGGCTCCCGCTTCCAATGATGGTGCAGGCCAGCTTGCGGTGGTGGCAGCAGCCCAGTTTTCTGAGGATAGGCGTGCCACTTGATGATTACTCATGAATCCTTCTAAAGACCAATACCAATTTCTCAGACTGGGGAACGAATTACCAAGACTGAATAGCCCAGAATGTTAGAACCACAGGAAGGTGGTTTGGTCCATCAACCGCCTCGAGGCAAAGGCCATTAGGTTGGCTCTTCTGTGTTTCTGGCCCCTGGTCAAGGGCCAGGCGGTTTGAGTCTTTTTGGAGAATGCTACGGCAGTGGCTTATGTCAATCAGCAAGGCAGCACAAGGAGTGCCAGAATAGCCTTGGAGATAGCTCTCCTGTTTGCGTAGGCAAAGAAGAACCTCCTAGCTGTCTTGGCACAGCACAATGCCAGGGTGGGCAATGTGGAAGCAGACTTCTCAGCCAACACACTTTGGATACAGGAGAGTGGGAGTTGAATCAGGAGGCATTTCAGTTGATTCTGCACCGCTGGGTTTGCCCCATGATGGTGACCTGCTCCATTGCCAAGTGTGCTGCTTCTTCAGTGGCCGCATGGAGACGAGGTCCGAGAGTGTTGATGCCCTGGCTCAGCCTTGGCCACATCAGTGCCTGCTGTAGGTGTTTCTTCCATGGCCCCTTGTGGGGCATGTGATTCAGCGTATAAGGAGCTACCGGGAAGGATTATTCTGGTGGCACTGGATTGGCTGAGGAAAGCATAATTCTTGGAAAGGAGGCAGCTAGCGCATGAGAGCTACCCTCTGGTGGTGGTTCCACTTTGCTCAGAGCCCAGAGGAGGTCTACCAACCTGGCATCCATGCAGGTCTGGTGCCTCTTTGAGTGATGGTGCGATGCACAGCAGCTGGCTCCTGAGGCAGCCAAGATGCCATCTCTGTTGGCCTTTCTGCAGGATGGTCTGGAGAAGGGTCTTTCTTCTAGCTCCCTGAAGGTTCAGGTGGCAGCTTTGGCCTGTTTCAGAGGTCCAGTGGCTGGTAAGTCTTTAGCCTTATGCCTAGATGTTTTGTGCTTTCTTCAGGGGGTTCAGTGTCTACATCCACCCCTCTGTCTGTGGTCCCTTCCTGGGATTTGTGTCTACTCAGGGTCCTGATGTCAAAACCCTTTGAGCCATTGAAGCACACTGCTCTGAAGGATTTGATGCTTAAGATGGTCGTCTTGGTTGCAGTTTGTTCTGCAAGGCGGATTTCTGGGCTACAGGCTCTTTCTTGCCAAGATCCTTACCTATCTTTTTCTGAGAAAGTTGTTTCCATTCATCCTGTGCCTTCCTTCTTATCTAAGCTGATTTCTCTTTCATGTGTTCTAGGTGGTTTGCCTGCCTTCCATCTCTAAGGAGCAGTGTTGGGGGAAGGATACAAATCTCCGCCTTGTGAATATCCAGAAGGTGCTTCTCCAATACTTGGAGGTTACAAATTCTTTTTGTAAGTTTGCTGGCCCACGCAAAGGTGATGCGAAATCTAAGCCTACATTGGAGTGCTGGATTAAAGGAGTCCATTGCCTCAGCATATCTGTTGCAGATCCGGACGGTTCGTGTGTCCCTAGCATAAGCATCCTCATGGGCAGAACGGAACTCAGTAGCCCCTGCAGACATTTGTTGGGTGGCAACGTGGGCATCACTTTCCACTTTTGTCAAGCATTACTGCTGGGATGCCCTCGTGAGGGCAGACACATCCTTTGTCTCTAAGGTTGCAAACTGCTATGTCTTCTTCCCACCCAATGGAGGTGTAGCTTTGGTACGTCCCACTTGTCTGGACTGGTCTAGCAGGACGATATCAAAGGTGGCATTTTACTTACCAAATAATGTCCTGCTAGACCAGTCCAGCACCCGACCCTGGAACTGTTTTTGCTCTGTTCTTCTGCGGCGGTACCTTTGGGTCCGCTATTATTTATATATTTGGCTCTGCAGGTTCATCTTCAACTGACAGCCTTCAGTTTATGCTTTCCTTTGCATAGTTCTCTACTATTAATTACTCATTGTTGCCCACATTGAGGTTAGGTGAGGCTTGCCATGTTCTCCCATATACTTTGGGACGGATACTAAAGAGACCTGTGGTGACTGAGGCAAATAGAGGCATGGGAGTGATGTCATTGAAGCCTGGGCTTTTCATTGGTGGAAACAAAGAACCAATCTGCTGGTGGGGGAGCACAACCTGCTTGTCTGACTGTTCTAGCAGGACTCAAGGAAAGGACGTTATCTGGTATGTAAAATGTCACCTTAGCTCACGCCTTTTCTCAGACGGTCAAGGCGAATTATATTTAGGTACAGTAGATATTTTCCTGTTCTCGGAGGGTTTATAATCTAAACCTGAGGAAATAGAGGGCTAAATGACACTGCCCAAGATCACAAGAAGAAGTAGTAGAATTTGAACCCTTGCTTTACCCTGTCGAAATATGGGAGCAATGGAGGGGGTCAAAATTATCTTCAGATCTGTTACTTGGTTGCGTTTTTCTTTGGCTATTACAAAAAACTCAATTTACATGGGCTGTTTATTGCATAGCATATTAGGTTCAAACTATTATTGCTCATGTTTTATAGTGTTTCAGGGAATGCTTTTCTGCATATCTTAAGTCTTTCTTTCAAGAGCACCAGGCTGTTCAGCTTTTTTGTTGTTCTGAGCAAGTTACTGTAGATGTGCCTTATCTGAAGGTGGTCCATAGAGCCACCATATATTCATGAGTTCGTACCCATTATCCCTTAGGCAAGGCAGTAAGGCTTCCTGCATTTCCAGGCACTCCTGACCACACCCTGGTTCTCACTAGTTTTTTCTTAGGCTAAGTATTAAGGCTTCCTGTCCCACCGGACAGAGTATTTCCTGCCAGAGAAACTGTCAGGTGTCTGCAAGCAGGAGCTTCCTTCTTCCATGGGCCTCCTTGATTTTCTGATCTTCACCATTTTTTCAGAGGGAAAGCCAGGGTTACACCCTATTGGCTAGACAAGAGCATTGCAATTTCCTTAAGATGGCTCCTACTGCATACACCCTTAAGGCAGTGGATGAAAATTCACATGACCCTCAGGTAATCAAATTAGATAATAGCTCAAACAACATAAATATAAACGTATAAATACGTAAATCTATGCTTTTTAAAGTAACTATCTGAAGTATTCATCATGCTTGAGACACTAGGGCTTGGAAGTTACAATATAGCTTCATGAACATTTGCACATCACCTCTTGCTATTTACTTACCACCTTGCCCAGGCTCTTACCTTACTCGTGCCGCTCTCAATCACACCACCCTCCCAGACTCACTTCTCCCTATCCATACTCCCCACTCTGCCCAGGCTCATACCCCCCTGAATCATACCCATCCCCCAGACTCGCTTTTCTCTATTCAGACTCACCACTTTGTCCAGAATCATGCCTCTCAGGTCATTCATGCCTTCCTCAATCACATCCATCCCTAGACTCATTGCCTCCTCTACATTTGCCACCCTGCCCAGGCCCATTCCCCTCTGTCACACCATTCTCACAGACTCCGGCCTGACTCGTGGTCCTCTCTGACACCCATCCCCCAGACTGAACCATTCACCCTCGCCACTCTGCCCAGGCTCATGCCTCACTCATGGCCCTCTGAATCTATACCCCTCCTCAAGACTTATCTCTCCCTATCCATTCTCAGGCATGATCCTGGGCAGGTTGCTCACTCGTGCCCATCAATCACACCCCTCCCTAGACTTGCCTTTCCCTACACAGTGGCCCCTTCCAACTTTGACTCTAATCCAGCCTGAGCTCCATAGTCTTCCGTGTTTGACATTCCCCCCTTCCCTGTCTGTACCTTTTTAATATCATCAAAACCAGGAGGAGGGGACAGAGTACCGTTAATGTGCTATTGGAGGCATCTTGTTATTGGAGGCTGATGTTTGACTGCTGTTAGAGGCAGGTAGAAGTGGTGGTGAACGGACTGTTAAATACAGTTGGTGTGTCAGCAGCAGGCAGAGAAGGCCTTCAGAGGTGTTTAAAAAAATCAAGGCATAGCAGCAGCAGGCAGAGAAGACCCTGGGGACTGTAAAAACAAAATCTTGGAGCAGCAGTAGGAGACAGAAAAAGCCCCGAGAGCGATGACAAGATGGAAAAACAAAATATCAAAGCAGTGGCAGGCAAAAAAAAGCCCTGAGGACCTGCAGGACCATAAAAATCTCAGAGCAGAAGCGGTGGCGGCTAGCAGAAAAGGTCCCCGGGAGCATCTGCAGTAGACAGCTATTTCTCGGGTATAGCATGGAGACAGCGGCCGTGTTGGGCAGTCACTTCTATTTATTTGACTTAATTTTACAAATTTCAACAGGAACATAGCTTAAGGCAGACAACAAAGTAGATCAGCTAGCGCCATGCTGTTCTCTCTCCATGGCTCAATGAAAGTGCGGGCTTGCTTCTTTGCACTGTTGCCATAGGATGCCACAGTGCTTGTTTGTTTGCTTGTTTTTAAAAACTCTGAAATCTGCAAGTGGCCACAACTTCAAATGAGGGTTTTGCAACCCACAGTTTGGGATCCCTGGCTGTTCCTGGGCATTGCTGTTTATTTACCTAATACGGGAACTCTCGACCCCTTACTGGAGTGCCTCCTAGCTCTTGGGCAGCTACCACACACTGGTGTGCACCCTTGCACACCACAATCTGTTAAGAATTATTTCCTTAGATTACTCCTGAATCTGTCCCCTTTAGCCCTCATCTTATGATTCCTTTTTTGTTTATTTATATATTTAAAAGTATTAATATTCCGCTGAGTATCAAGGCGGATTAGAAATAACATACACAATTTAAAAACAAATATGGTAAAAGCAGACCAAAATAAAAATAAGGACCTGCACAAAAAGTACTTCTGAAAGTAATATTAATGCCAAAAAGACCTCACAAATGCCATACTAAACAAACCCAGAGTGCCAATATAGTCATAGCAAGCAATAAGCCTAAATTAACTCTTATGAAACAAACCCAGGGAAGGCCTGCTGGAATAAATAGGTTTTTAACTTCCACCGAAAAAAACATTCATTCAGATTCAGAATGCAACCTCTTAGGAAGGGAGTTCCAAATAGATGGAACACGCAGAGAACAGATCCTCTTGCGAAGAGGATCCTTTTAAATGAAGGAACATCTAGCAGTTGAGCGTCTTGGGATCGTAAACATCTAACAGGACAATAAAGCCTCACCAGAGCAGATAAACTAACAGGAGCTTGATGCAAGCATTTAAAAGTGATTATAATAACTTTATATAAAACATGAAATCTAATGGAAAACCAGTGCAAAGCATATTGCTGTAAAATATCATCAGAGCACTTGTAGCCCATCAGTAGGTGGGCAGCTGCATTCTGGACTGACTGTAAAAGATATATAGTTGCATTTGGAAGTCCTAAAAGAAAGACTATTACAATAGTCCAGAGTCTACTTGGGGCCTGTGAGCCAGAGAATTGTCATAGGACCTACCCCCCTCCTCTTGTATGGATTTCTTGTTAAGACTAGAAATTCATGCAGAGTTTTGGAGTCTGAGTGCACACTGACTCTTTCTCTGGAGACAAGCGGGGAGATGCAGGCACATTCAATTGGTGATGTCTGCTGACAGCATCAGTGCTGGTTCTCCCCTAGCCCAGAGAAGGCCGAAGGCCTTCTGAGCATGCATGTCCCTTTCCGCCTCATGGTCCCATTCTTCTCAGTCTGTTCTTACCATTTCTATGTTTCTAAGTGTTCTGAGTTCGCTTGTATTTTGTTTTATTTCTTTGGTTTTGTCAGTTTTCAGTCACTTTCCAATGCAGCAACTTAAAAAAAAAAAAGAAAGTAGGCACTCTTCTGCCACGTGGCTCCCACACTGTGTAACAACACAACTCCTCAAGCCATTGGCACACGCTCTTAGAGCTTCTACGATTAAAAAACAAAAAGGCTTTTAAGGCTAATTATGAGCCATTACTTCGGCAGGTTCGGCGCGATTTGGAGACCTGGAATAGGTTAATATTATCCTGGTTTGGGCGTATTGCGGTGGTAAAGATGGTGGTCGTTCCCCGTTTTTTGTACCTCTTTCAGGTTCTCCCTATCTCATTGGCCCGGGGAATATTGGCCACCTGGCAAACCCTGCTTATGAAATTTATCTGGCAGTACCGTCGGCCGCGATTGGCACGCCAAATTCTTTATTCTCGTTCGCGCACTGGGGGTATGGGGGCTCCAAATCTTCACTGGTACTATGCGGCGGCGCAGTGTCGCGCCGGGGTGGAGTGGATGATCACAGATAGCTCCAAGCGATGGGTGCAACTGGAAATGACTATCGCGGGGGGTGGCGGGATTGGGGGACCGGCTGTGGCTTGGTCCCAAGCTACGAAGTGGTCAGCGTTTAAGTAATTCCTACATTTTACATACCCTCCGCTGTTGGGACCAATTCTTTCGGCCTCGTGGGATGGACCTCACCCCTTTGGCGCCTATAGTGGATAATGCTTCCTTTCCCCCGGGGCTGGTTGATCCGGCGTTCCGGATGTGTGGTCATAAGGGCCTTAGCCGTGCAGGACAACTGTTCGATGAGGGTAAGTTGCAAACGTTTCAAATGCTCCAGGAGGAATTTGACCTTCCCGATAGTCAGCTCTTCCAATATACGCAGGTGGCTCATTGGGTTCAGGCTAGAGCCGTTCGGCCTCATGTGGCCCGAGAGTTGACAGATTTGGAGCGTTTTTGCGAGGGGTGCACCACCACCAAAGGTCTTATAGCTGCCTTGTATGCTCAGCTGCAGGCGCAGCAACCGTGCTTTGTCAAGCATAAAGAAAATTGGAATACTGAATTGAATCTTCTTTACTCTGAGCAACAGTGGGAACAGGTGGAGGGTAGGTTGTGGAAGAGCTCGGTGGCGGTTAATGTCCGTGAAACTAACTATAAATTATTATATAGGTGGTACATGACTCCTGTGCGGATTGCTCGCGTTTATCCGGGGGTTTCGGATCTGTGTTGGCGGCGATGTGGGCAGAAGGGGGGTTCTGGAGCACATCTGGTGGTCTTGCCCTCGCGTTCAAACCTTTTGGAGGGGGATTCACGCTCGATTACAGCAGCTTATTGGGGTGGGCATACCCTGGGACCCGGGTATCTTTCTATTTGGGGTTGCTGTGCCCGGGGCGCACAGCCCCCAACTGGCTTTGCTTCGCCATGGTCTGAATGCGGCTCGCATGTCGCTAGCTTCTGTTTGGAAGCAGGCTCTCCCACCGTCTTTTTCTGTTTGGTTGGACCGGATGTGGGACACGTACACAATGGAGCGTGGGGTAGCTGCTGGGAGGATGCGTTTGCCGTGCTTTGAGCAGGTGTGGGAACCCTTTGTCCTTCGTTATGGCTCCTGATTGCTTAAGGCTGTAGCCCGTCCTGGAAAATGGTGGGTGGCATGCTATGCTGCAAGAGGCTTGTCGGCGGTACCGCATTTTGCTTTCTGTGCGCAGATTGGCTGGCGTACTCTCCTTTTTATGGGCTGGTATGGAGATTCGTGGGGGGGCGGGGGAGATAGGACAGGGGGGCTTGGGGGTGGGAGGGGATGTTGGAGGGTGGGGGGTGGATGTGTTTTGGGTTTTTTTTCTTTTTGGGGGGGTTATTTGTGGCTTGAAGCAGGGTGGGAGGGGGTTTGGGAATACGGGAAGGGGGACGAGTATAAAGGAACAAAAAAAAGTCTAATATAAAAATATAAAAACAAAAGAAGGCGTTTCGTTGGCTAGCCTTGTGTTCCTTGTTAGTGACTTTGGCTTTGTTCTCTTTTGATATTGTATTATGCTCATGATTTCTGTTCCTATGTATTTCATGGCTGCCTTTCAATAAAAAAAAAAAAAGGCAGCAGAGGAGCTCAGCTCCACTGCTGCTCTAAACAAAAGCCAATGCAAAAAGAGTCACTGAGTGCAAGGACTAAGCAATGAAGGGGAGGTGATGATCAAACGTCCACAACACCTAAACGCATAAGAGGATGGCGAAACTCAAGTTGACGCTTATCCAGCTTGCTAGACATCTAGCCTTTGAAGAGAGTGAATTACAGCCTTCTAAGAGATACTGCTGATAAGTTAAGTGTTTTCTTGTGTTTTTAAATGTATTTAGAAAATTGTAAAACACATTTTGGCCTATGAATGATATTTGAGGAAAATGGGTGTTGTTGACTTGAGGCTTACTGCCTATTTAGCTAACTTTTCTCTCGCACCCCCTCCTGTCTGAGGTCTCTCAGTAATATTGGCAGATTTCTCTAGCTGGCGTTCTCTTATGCGTTTAGGTGTTGCGGAAGTTTGATCATCACCTCCTCTTCATCGCTTAGTGTTTGCACTCGGTGACTCTTTTTGTATTGGCTGTTTGAGTGAGTGATAGTCCCAGAGGATTTTTTTCATGTTTTTGTAGCTCTAAACAAAAGGGCAAAAGTCATTTCTTCACACAGAACATTTGGACAGTATCAGTTCTGGGAGCACTAAAAAAAAACCCCCACCAAGACTTGTATCTCAGAGTGCCAGACCAATTACCATATCAGCAGTAAGCCGTGTCTAGTGTTTCTTCCATCCACATGGTGGCTCCTGCTCCTCTACCTGCCCCAGTCCCATCGGGCCCAGACAAGGTACAGTCAGGATCAGAAGGGACCGCCGTGCAGCTGGAGGCAGACCTCCTACTGGTGCTGGCATCAAGGAAGATGGTCCAGCGCCTTAGCAGGCCAGAGGCTCCACACCTTCTCCAAACCCAGAATCAGGAGGACTCTACCCAAGGGCTGACCCCTCGGCAGGAGGTGCAAAACAAAAATCTAAATGCAAGTACAACTGGCGGGATCCTCCTGGCAACTCCAACAGTCCACAGGACCCATGAACACACAAGCGGCAGGCCAGAGGGGATTCATCTGCAGCCTCATCTCATATAAGCCTAAACATAGGAGATGCCAGATGACACCCATGTAGTCTTCATCCCTCTCATCTTCTCAGTGACCCCCGCCTACAGCTGTTTCGACATTTTGTTCAGGATAGCGCAACCCTGCTGGGGAGCCGCCCATCTGCTGACCATGTACCCTCGCCAGAGGTCCCAGCATTTGAGTCTCTGGTTTCCTCTCACTAGGCACTTCCTCCCCCCATAGACTGGAGGGCCCCTTAGCCTCTGGACAAGGGTGCCTACTGTTCTGCTAGTGCCCCATACACCCACAATTGAGACTCAGAGCCCTTCCTCCCGGGGGAGGTCGATACAGCACTCTCCCCAGATCACCTCACCGGGGATGGACCTATGAAAGATTTCTCTTATCCAAAGTTTCTACAGAAGGTCTCCCAAGCCATCAAAATTATTCTCAGACCCCCACCAACAAGAGAGATTTTCAATCTATTTTGTGAGCCTGTAGCACTGCTGAGGAGATCCTGACATTACTGGTTCCCCAGATCTTGCAGGATCTCCTTACATCTGTCTGGAAGATGCCAGCCTCTGTGCATGTCACCTTCTGGCATCTCAATCTTAAATACAATGTGCTTCCCATGACGGGATTTCAGCATCAGCAACTTCCTCACCAATCTGTGGTTTCAGAGGCTGTGATCAAGATGTCCAAGTCAACCAAGTCCAGCACCCAGACCCCGCCAGGGAAGGACCAGCAGACATTGGACTCCATTGGCAGGAAATCATATCCTGGCCCATCAACTCCAAATACTTCAGTACCACCATGACCTTCTTTTACAAATGGAGGACCCCAGTGTGCTCACAGGGGACGACAGGCACCCACTGCAGGATAACCTACAGGAGTCTCTTTACCACATTATTTGTGCTACCTATAATGCCTTTGACGTGGTAGTCTGATCCACAGCCACATCAATTTTCGCTTGGCGCACAGCATGGGTCTGCGGAAGGGCATCTATGATTGCCTAGCTTATGTCCATTGCCAGCTGGACCTAAGGTGCAGGAAGCCATCTCTGAAATTAAGGACCATTCTTCCATTGTGAGAGAATCAGCTCAACTGCAGGAGCCAGCCCAACAGCCCCGCCATCCTCAATACTGACGTGCATATCACTGCCAGTATTTTCAGCAGTTGTACCCCCGTCGGCGCTTTCAACCTTACCCCAGACCTCCAGTGCAGCATCCACCAGTCCCGACCTATGGGCAGCAACCCAGACAGTGTGACAGGAAACAACCCACAGCTGCCCCAGCACCTTTGGCCAAGGCAGCTCCCAGTTTTTGACTATCTACCAGAAGGAGGCAGAGTCCAGCACTTCCAGGAGGCTCAGAGCTTGATCACAACGGATCGGTGGGTGCTCGGTATCATCACAGCGGGCTATAAGCTCAATCTCACTGTTACTGCCCCATCAAGGCTGCCCGTGGCCAGCAGCATCCCCGCACGTCACCTCCACCTCCTTGCAGAGAAGATCATGGCTCTACTACATAACTGCACTATCGAGCCAGTACCTCCAATACCCTAAGGCTCCCAAAGAGGCAGCTACCCTGCCCATTCATGAAATTCTTCATGATTTAATGCTCAGAATATGGGAAACACCTCTGACCACATCTCCTCATTCTAGGAGACTCGATACCATGTATCGAGTTCCACCATGTCCTGGTTTTCAAAAGACTCAGCTGCCACACCATTCCATGGTAGTGGAATCAGCCATGCGTAGGATGAAAAGTGCAAAAAGACATGTATCCAATCCTCCAGGTCGTGAATGCAGGACTCTTGACGCCTTTGGGCGTCGAACATTTCAGGCTTCCATGCTTTCAGCTAGGATCAGCTCATATATTTTATATATGGGAATGTTCCTCAAAGAAGTTGGAGCTTATGAGCCCCCTTCTCCCTGATGACAAACGACAAGACTTCCTTACTCTTGTCAAGTATGCCTCGACCTCGGCAGAACTACTGGTGCCATGCTCAGGGGTTCCGGCCACTTCTAGCAAGAATTGGCAGGAAAAGGCTAATGAGATAGATACTGACAATCTCACTTTAGACGGATTGTCAAAATCTACAGCCACTCCAGCCAGAAAGAAACACTATAAAAAACCCTTTTTCAGCAAAAAAAGAGGAAGTTTTATCCGTCCTATACCCAGCAAGGGCAAGGTCAGGGTCAAGTTGCCCAAAAGGGACAACAGCAACAATCCAGACAACAAAAGAAGCCAAAAGGCCCGAGAGCTCAACCAGCTCCACAGGCTCAGCCCCCTCAAGGGCTTTGACTCCTTCCTAGAGAGCTTAGTTTCCCTGCCTCTGAAGGGTCCAGAACCCCTAAACATTCTAGGCAGGTTGTGTCATTTTGTCAACAGATGGCACCAAATAACAGCAGAAAATTGGACTCTGTCCATTGTAGGGGAGGGGTACAAGCTTCATTTTCACAGCATGTCCCCTCCTACAATCGTAAGACAGTTCAATTCCCAAACTTCTCCAAACAATCTACTGGATCAAGAGGTCTCAACACTCCTTGCTCAGGAAGCAATAGAGGAAGTGCCCATTCCCCAACAGGGTACAGGGTTCTACTCCCCCTATTTTCTTATTCCAAAGAAAACAAGAGCACACAGACCAATTCTAGACCTCAGAGAATTGAACAAATATCTGTTCTGAGAAAAGTTCAAAATGATTTCTCTGGGAACTCTTCTGCCATAACTTCAAAGTCAGGATTGGCTTTGCTCTCTAGATCTAAAGGATGCATATACTCATATTCTGATCCATCCAGATCACAGGAAATTCTTACGATTCCTTTTCAAAGGAAAACACCTCCACTACAGGGTTCTTCCTTTTGGTCTGGCTTCGGCACCAAGAGTATTCACTAAATGCATGGCAGTAGTAGCTGCATTTCTGCGAACCCTAGGGATATTCGTCTTCCCTTACTTAGATGACTGGCTCATTCGAGCTCCCACGGTTCCAGAAGCCAGCTCTGCACTATCTCGCACAATGCAAATCCTTCAATACTTGGGATTGGTCATAAACCTCCCAAAATCCCAACTTGCTCCGTCTCAGTCCCTGAAGTTCATAGGAGCTCGTTTTGATACCAGACAGTTAAGGGCTTTTCTCCCACAACCCCGCTGTCTTCGCATAATGCAACTTCTCAAGCAGCGGGAAAGTCCTCCCTAACTGCTCGAGAACTGCTGCAATTACTGGGACATATGGTTTCCACAATTCATGTAGTTCCCTATGCTCGTCTCCACATGCGAGCAGCCCAGTGGACACTATCCAGACAGTGGTCACAGGCCACAGGACATCTGTCGGACAAGATATCAAACTCACAACGACTGATCTTGTCCCTACAATGGTGGCAATCACTGGAGAATCTTTCAGTGGGGTCTCCTTTCCAACAACCCCCATTCCAGGCCACCCTAACAGATGCATCACAGGTGGAATGGGGAGCACACCTGCACCATCTCTCCACCCAGGGTACCTGGACTCCACAGGAGGCTTGTCTTACATAAACGTCCTAGAACTCGGAGCAATCTATCTAGCTTTTCGAGTATTCCATGCCCAGCTCAGCTACAAGACAGTCCTAGTCCAAACGGACAATCAAATAGCTATGTTCTATGTGAACAAGCAGGGCGGAACAGTCTCTGTCGTTATGCAACAAAGCTTTATGACTATGGGCCCTCGCCAGAGAGCATCAAATTCACCTTCTCGTGCTATATCTTCCAGGCATTCAAAACCTTTGGGCAGACAAACTCAGTCGAGTACTGCTGCCTCACGAATGGTCTCTCCACCTAGACCAGGTGACAAAGATATTTCAAATCTGGGGAACCCCAGACATAGACCTCTTTGCAAGTCCACTGAATGCCAAACTTCCCCGGTTCTGTTCCAGAATTCCGGCTTACAATTGCCAGACAAGGGACGCCTTCCTCCTTCACTGGGGTCAGGACTTCCTCTATCCTTCCCACCCATTCCCCTCATCCCCAAAACACTCTTCAAGCTTCAGAGAGACAGAGGTCGTATGATCCTCATAGCATCACGGTGGCTACGACAAACGTGGTATCCCCTGCTTCTACATCTCTCTCAAGCCGCACCTCTGGAGTTAGGGTGTGCTCCAGGCCTTCTCTCCCAGGAGAATGGGATGCTACGGCACCCGAACCCCCAGTCCCTGCATCTCAGGGCCTGGTTGCCGAAAGCCTAGACCTGCAGGATCTTAACCTTTCCCAACAGGTAAAAGATATCCTTCAGACTTCTAGAAAACCTTCCACAAGACGCTCTTACACCTTTAAGTGGAAACGATTTACTTTATGGTGTTCTCAAAAGGGCTTAAACCCCCTTGTGATACCTTTGGAATCAGTACTAGAGTACCTACTTCATTTATCAAATTCTGGTCTGAAGACCAATTCAGTAAGAGTCCATCTTAGTGCAATTGCAGCTTCCTATAAGCCTCTTAATGGACAACCAATTTCCTCTCATCCCCTCATATCAAGATTTATGAGAGGTCTTCTATTAACAAAGCCTCCCATCAAGCCACCACCAGTGGCATGGGATTTAAACCTAGTTCTCGGGCAGCTCATGAAACCGCCTTTTGAACCTTTAGCCACTACAACCCTAAAGCTTTTGTCCTGGAAGGTCATCTTCCTAATTGCAATCACCTCTGCATGTCGCATTAGTGAATTGCAAGCTTTAGTGGCTGATGTTTATGTTTATATTTATTACATTTGATATACCGCTAAAGCCAAAGCATCAGAGCGGTTTACAATATTACATAAAAGTTACAGAAAATATGAAAAGAACGCCATTAATTAGTTAGGACAGAATAAGAGATACAGTGATAGTTAAAGGAATAGAGGAGACAAGAAGAAATGCTCCACATAGCATCTGAAGAGGTAGATATCATACCACCAAGTGTTTAAGCTCCCACTCACAACCTCCGCTGTCAACATCACCCCTCCACCGCTCCGATCTCCACAGCAAGCAGAACCAATGTAGCAGCATTTTAAACGGCCCCGCACAGTCCTATGCCTAAGGGCCATGCCAAAGGGCCCTCTGGCGAGGCCCTCAGGGGCGGGCCCGCAAGGTGCGGGCACGCCAGTGGAAGTGACGGTTTTAAAGCCGTTAAAGGCAGCTGGTATGGGCAGGCTGAAAGGAAAGAGGTGGAGCTCCCGCTCACACACCTCCGATGCTAGCTGGCTGCTGCTCTCCCCGTCTCTGTGCACCAGATCCTCCTTATACTAGGTTTCACCATGATAAGGTTGTTCTCAGAACTCATCCACACTTTATGCCAAAGGTGGTTTCGACTTTTCATTTAAATCAATCAATTTATCTTCCTGTATTGTTTCCGAGGCCTCATGCCTCTAATGCAGAAAGGAACCTTCGTACTTTGGATTGTAAAAGAGCCTTGGGTTTTTACCTACAAAGAACAGAGCAACATAGAAAGTCTTCTCAACTTTTTATCACTTTTAATTCTAGTCATTTGGGACTTCCAGTCTCCAAGAGAACTCTATCCAAATGGATTGCACAATGCATATCCTTTGCTTATGAGAGTAAGTCAGTCTTCCTCTTCAAGGCCATGTCACAGCTCATAATGGGAGAGACATGGCAGCCTCTATGGCTAATCTTCACTCTGTGTCTATTGATGATATTTGTCGAGCAGCCACCTGGGCTTCGGTACACACCTTTACAGCCCACTACTGCCTAGATAAAGCCTCCTGTCGGGATGCCTTCTTTGGCCAAGCTGTTCTTCAAAATCTCTTTCAGACCTAATTCAACTCCTACCCACCAACCCTGGTGGGATGCCAGAGATCCATGGGAGGAAGCATGACCCACCTTACTATAGGTGGCAGCTTCCTGGGGCTATCTCCCTGGCATCTTCAGCTAGGGAATCCCCATATGTGAAGACTACATTCCTGCTTGTTCCTGGAGATAGCGTAGTTACTCACCTTTAACAGATGATCTCTGGGAACAGCTGGAATTTAGTCTTCACAACCAACCCACCTCCCCTAGGAGTTGTCTCTCTATCTCTCTCTCTCTCTCTTTCCTCTTTCCCTCTATCCTTTCACTCAGCTACAAACTTAACTGAAGAGGGACAGTTGGAAAGGGGGGAAGGCAGCACGCATGTGCTGAGGGATGCTCCCAAAAGCGTTCCTATTGGACACTGGGGAGCGTTCCCACGCAGGCTCCGTCGGTACCCATATGTGAAGACTAAATTCCTGCTGTTCCCGGAGATCACCTGTTACGCTTTCCTGGTTGGCTTCACATCTGCACGACAAATCAGTGAACTGCAAGCTCTAGTTCACTACCCTCCATATACTCAATTTCTTCATGATAAAGTTCTCTGCACCCATCCCAAGTTCCCTCTCCAAGATCTTCACCAGCTTTCATCTTAATCTATCATGCTACCTACCTTCTTCCCTACAGCACAACTAGACTCATCTGAGCATACCCTACATTCTCTTCACTGCCTGCAAGCTTTGCTCTACTACCTGCAAGCCATCCAGTAGATTCGTCAAGCTTTGCAGCTCTTTATGACCTTTAACCCCAACAACCCGGGGAAGCCCCAATCTAAGCATACTATCTTCTCCTGCATTGCAGACTGTATTAACTTCTGTTAACTTTAGGTGGAATGCTTGCCTTCCACACATGTGGGAGCTCACCGCCTCCGCACCACAGCAACAACCATCACCAATTTAGCCTCAGGATATTTGCAAAGCTGCTACCTGGTCGTCACTACATATTTTTGCAAGACACTACAGCCTTGATCACTTGTCAGCCAGTGACCTGGCCTTTGGTCAGGCTATCCTGCGGAACCTCTTTGCTTAATTCCTACCACCTCCCCAGATTCTACCCAGGCCACAACATCATCAGACCTCCAAGCGACCCTCAGCTCTGGATCACCAATCAAGTGTGCCACATCCCCCTGCTTGTCTCTGGAGAAAACAGTTGCTTACCTGTAACGAGGGTTCCCCATAGACAGCATACGTTCCGGCAATGGGTGGTATATCAGATGTTGTGAATAAAGATGGGTATACAGCCACACTCACCTGCCTACCATCTCCTCAAAAAAAAAAAAAAAAAAGTAAAAGGAAACAGTAAGCAAACCAACAGTGCAAAGCCTGGTTGTTCTCTTTCCATCTGTTTGGATCCACATTTGCATCTTGCCAAGAGACTGTTTCAGAACATCAATGCTGTGCTTAACTGCTCTGAGATGGACTGAGGAGAACCGGGACTGCAAGGTGGGAAGGGGAACGCATACTTGGAGAAGTCCTTCGGACTTCTCGGAGCTAGAGGAGAGCCAGCATTGGTACTGGCAGCATACCCCTGCATTCTGCTTTAGTAATGGGCATTAGAGTATGTGGATGAAAGATGGGCGAGGAGTGCAGGTCTACTCTTGATTTCATCATTTCGGGTCATATGAATGTTTAGTTGTTAAAATTTATTTATTTTATTTATTTATTACATGCTTTTATATCCCGCGCTCTTTAAAATCAGCACGGTTTACAGACAACAATTTTGCCCAAGGTAGGAAGAGCCTACCTTGCGCTTACAGTAAACAGGTAATACAACTTGGAATGATAACAGGGGAAAACATATATGGCTATATACATACTATATACAGATGTTGGTGGCTGCTATATACATACTATTTACAGGTGTTGGTGTCTGCTCAGTGTCTATAGTGGCATGGCTTGTTGTGGTTACTATGTGTGGATTATTTATTGGGGTGAGTGTGAGGTTGGACCAGGTGAGGATGTATTGTTGGCCTGAGCATAGTGTAAGAGGAAGAGGTGATGTTTTAGTGCCTTTCTAAATTGCGCGAGGTCAGTGATCATGCGGATCGCCACTGGGAGCTTGTTCCAGCAGGTGGGTGCGTAGAACCTGAATGCTCTGTTCATTGTGGTGTTAGTGTATTTTGTTACTTCACTGGGGGTTACTAGGGTGTTGGTTGCGGTGGACCTTCTTATTCTGGATGCAGGTGTGGGGAGGATAAGGTTTGTCAAGGAGCTGGCTGTTTGCTTGTTAATGGCCTTGAAGGTTAAGAGGGCAACTTTATATATGATCCGGCAGTAAATTGGTAGCCAGTGTAGGTCCTTCAGGATTGGGGTAATGTGCTCTCTTCTAGAGGTCCCATGTAGGAAACGGACGGCAGCATTCATGGCTAGCTGTAGTGGGTTGAGTGCGTTCTTAGGGAGTCCATGAAGGATACATTGGCGTAATCAAAGTGGTGGGTTATCAGTGCCTGGAAAACTGTTCGGAAGTCTGTTGGGTTCATATTGGATAAACATTTGGAAAGCACTGCCCTATAGGGTTCTCTAAGGGGCAGGGCTTAATTTATAGACAAAAAGGAAGTAGAGCTATGGAGCTCGAGGGGGGGGGGGAGCAGGCCAGCAACAGTAGCAACAGGAGAAAAGGGACTGGATTAGGGAGTGCAGAAGCTGTTCTCTGCTCTAAGCTTGCACCCTCCCCTTCAGTCTGCCTGGAAAGGGGGTGGGGAAGCTGGAGCAGAATACCCCTGCTGCTTGGAGTCTGAAAAGACTGGTGGAACTGCGCTCCAGGCCACTGCCCAAGAAATTAAGGACTGCTAAAGGGGCATGAATTTGTTGGGACACTGTGCCATTCTTATGATTCTGCAAATAACATCTCCCAGTTCTTAAAGAAATACTTGAGAAAAATAAAATCAGTTTTTATTTCCTTTGTAAATAGAAGATACATAAAATAATGTCCCTGTGTTGCAGTTTGATGCAGGTGTTGCTTTTGCCCCCATGTGTGTATAATGCGTATAAGCAGGGGTTTTTTCTTGTCATAAAGAGAATTTACTTCAGGAGATGAATTGTGCAAAACCTGAAAAGCCAAGTGAAACAAAGTATTTTCCATTTGAAGAAAAGACTCTAAAGTCTAATGAATGTTTTGGCTCTTTCTTCTGCAGTACTCATGGCTTGATAAGTTTTCTGCTCTAATACTGCAGTTTGCAGTTTATGGATGCATTCCAGGTTCATTTTGCAGCTTTTTATAAGCTTCTTCTTGTAACAATATCTTGAGGTTTTTGGAAGATTCAGGAGATCTTTACAAAAGATATCAATGTCCTTCATGAAATAATATTGTGAACAGGTGTTCAGAACATTCTGGAGATCACCCTTGTGATTAAATTCATCAAAGTAAACTACCATATATTTGTGCAAAGAGGACTGACTTTTCAAGTCACAGCAGAAAATATTAAGAGCCAGGTTGAACATAAAGTTATCTGCATCATTGTGGCATACTGCAGTTTCTGCAACAGCTGCAACCCACTTGGTGTTTCTTTGGCTGGAAAGGAGAAAAATAATCTTATCTGCCATATCTTTCTGGGCAAGAAGCCATTGTACAGGACCCATTTCAGCAACTCTTTCTTGTTGCCACATATCTAAAATAACATCAGCTCTGCAGTAGTCATTTAGAAATTCAGCGAAAGAAAGAACTGTGCTTTGAAAATATGTATTTTCCTTGAGATATATAACAAGTACTTTCACAGCTGGTTGCAACTCTGCAAAGTAAATCAAAGGTGGTCTCGTGGCTTTACCTAAAAGAAATAATGAAAAATTAAAAAAAACAGCTTTAAACCTGTTTCTACATTAATTTTATTTAACGTTGAGGGAGGGTGGTATAAGGAAAATTCCATGCCTTTAAGGAGTTAACAAGCTAAGTTGGAGCAGATGGAGGTTAATTGGCATCCTAAAAGGCCACTGGAAAATTGGTGCAAACCTTAGTTCTGTGCTACTAAGCAATTGGTTACACTTGTATTCAAAAGTAGGATGGAAATTTCTTTCCACTAGACAGGACAGAAGCCTTGTTTCAAAATAGTTGTTCTTGTCATCCTGCCTAGACAGATGGGTTTATGCTTCCCTACTAGCAGACAGAAACAGAGAACCACTGGTTTGCTGACATCACTGAATATAGGGTCCCATGCAGATGACATAAAAGGCTAGAGATATTCATACATTTCCTTCATTTTACTGTATTTATGCGTGCAAATCTTTATGGGTATGATTTTGTCTTTGTTGTGCAGAAGTCACATTTAAGCTGGTAAACAATTAATGTGCATAGAATCTAATTTATGTTTGAAACCAAATTTTAAAAAATCAACAAGAAATGAATATATTAGGGATGTGAACATCTTCCTTAACAACCTTAAACAAAATAGACCCCACAAGATTCCTGTCGGATAATAGGTAAAGCAGATACGTGCAATTGGAGTATTTTGAGTGAGTGGGGTTTACTGTGGAGCAGTAGTCTGGGGATCATACTCCCATTCTAGAGCAGGGGCTTCTGAACCAGGTTGACCTTCTGGTATCTGCAGTCCCTCCTCCCCCACATCTCCCAACTCACTTCCTATCTGGGCTGCATAAGTACCAAAATAGTCTGAGGGAATGTTAGTAAAGTAAAAGTAAAAAAAATAAAAGTAATAGAACAGAGAACAAACTAGAGGGAAGGAGAGTAGCCTGGTATTGCCATAGCACAGCAGAGAGGGAATGATCAGGTAGGCATCTTGGTCCAGTTGTTTATTTGTTGCTTCACCACAGAAATAAATGTTAGTGCAGACTGAGTGCGGCCTCCATCACATATGCACAGTTATGAATGTCCTGTACTGCATTTGCAACATGTAGGCGAAAAATAGTTGGGACAGCTGCAGGATTAAGTACCAGCCAGGCCCCTCATGAAGGAACAATTTGCATGACTAGCCACAGTTTTGTGGGAAGCAGGATGCCGGGAGGGACAGCATTCCACAGGAAATCACTTGGCCAGGCCTTCCTTTTTACCCATGGAATCCAGGAACATACATTCCTTCCAAGGGTAAAGGGAAGAAGTTGTCTTTGGAAAAGTGACTGGTCCTTCTTTCTGTTCCCCATCTTGCTTTATATCATCATTTGTCCTGTTTATGCACCAGGCTTTATGTTTTAAGCAGGGAGCTTTTACAAGGGCTACCCTTCACTCTCAAACCGTCAGCCAGAGTAGGGTTCCATCTTTGTGCAAGCAGCCTTATTGAAAATTGGATTGGAACAAAGAGGAGACAAGATGTCAGGGTCAACAGGGATCAAACATGTGGCCCTTGAGAGCTGAGAATGGAGGCTTGATACAGAGCCATAGGAACTGCACAACTAAGGATAAAGCCAGAGATAGTCTTCCACTGGGACTCGGGCAGATAAGCTGGACCACTGGACCAGGAAGATACACACTTATGGTCCAGGTGTTCCCGTGAGGACTGCCTCATGAATTTATTGTTTGATTCCTTTTATTGTTCCATGCCTGGTTGATTTTGCTGTGCTCGTTTCTGATGGTATGCCTGGTTCTACTCAGCTGTTCCTTTGTCCTGATTTTACCCAGTGACTTCCTGGTTCTTGACCATGCTGCTACTCCCTAGGTTTTGCCTCAGGACAGCCCCGGATATTTTGGATCAGTCCACACCAGGGGTTAAACAATAGTGGAACCCAGAAAATTTTATTGATTCTGATTGCTAGAGTAATAATCTGGAATCCCAGGTGCTGAATCTTGTGTGACTATCTTATTAATGACATTAGTAAGCCAGCCCTGCAGATGAGTGAATTCTACCTTACTCCAGCTCCATGTCTTATTCAAGCTATGGGTCTAGTGACTGAATTTTCTCATGTTTCCAGGTCCAGAGATGTTAGTGTGGATGAGTCCTGCTCCAGTGATTCTGCTAGCCTGAGCCCAGTTCCAGCTCTGATCTCACCTCCAGTTTTGACTCCAGTCCCAGCTTCAGAGACTCCACTCTGCTGTAATATAATTCCTCCTTCAAAAAGTTTGCTCCACTGGACTCCAGCTCTGACTTTGGAGATTCCACTTCTGCATCAGAAACTCCACTTCACGCCTTCAAGACTCTAGCACCTGCCCTGGGGGCTGTGCTCCATTGGAGTTCAACCTCTACTTCAGAGATTCCATTGTGCTCAAGTGCAGTTCCAGAGTATTCACTATACTCGAGTCCAAATGAAACCCAACCCTGCTGCCACAAGTTCTCCATTCTATCTGAAAAATATGGGTTAGTACAGATGAACTGTACCCTAATAATCACAGGGTGACAGGCTTGACTCGGCTTGATCCACAAAAAGGAAACAGCATGAATGGCCTTAAGTTCACTAACTTTTCAGTGGCGACTTTTTCCATAATTCTGGAGCATTGTTTATCATGTTCAACCAGTTACCACAGAGACAGAGTACCTTTGGCAAAAGAGCACATTTTTTTTGACCTTTGATAGTTCTTAAGAAATCTTTTGAAAAAGCTTGTACTCCGATTTAGCCTTTTTTGTCTATTTGACTGTATACATTTGTACTTTGTTTCTCATTTTTATTTTATATAAACGTCCTTACCATGTTTCCAAATAAAGTACATTGCAACAGCAAGCAAAGAAATGATGAGCAATGAACTAGTTAATTTGATCAGATACGACGGTCTTCCCACTGGGACAGCATCTAACATATAAAGAAAACAATAAGGTGAAAGAGGTCAGTAGTAACGGTCTGAAATTTTATATGCTAAATATAGGTGTTTTAGTTGTGAAATAGTAATTTTGCATTCGTTCCCAGTTATCAAGGAAGAGGAGTTTGATTTGGTACCAGTGCTGTGCAGTCCCATGCAGAAGACCCTTGAGTTTGATCCCTGAGTCACGTGTTTCTGCCTTATGGGTTGTCTGGGGATGTTGCAGAGGCAGCATTCACAGCGCACCCATGCTGGGGATAAAGTCATGGTTACTATTTAAGGATGACACCTAGTGCTGGATTCAGGGCCCATGATTGCAGAGTTCCAAGAGGAACCTTGATGCGTGGCACTTGTCTCAGGACTTGCTGCAGTGCTCAGATTAAGTACATTCAATAACGGGAAGCATTTGTAGATAGTGGCAATGAAGGCTCAGCACCAAGAACCTAGTACTGGTTCTGATTAAGCTGGTCAAAAGTAGTAGGAAGAAACTGCTGGGTCAAAACAAAAAAAAAGCTTATTAAAGACTGGCTTTGAATTTAATAATTAACTATGCCATCGCTAGATATATGCACCTCCTGAACACATCCTACCAGGACAGAATTTTGTGCATTACAAATGCCACTGTTATACCCATAATTATATCATGAAAATTCAGGTACCCTGAAATGACGCTTTCACCATTGGAAGCTTGTTTTCAAAATGTTTTTTCTAGTTTGTGTCCATCATGAAACCCCTTAGAATAAAAGTATTCTCTGTGGACAAGCAGGAATGAAGTCCTCACGCATAAAGTTCTACTGGAAGCTTTTGGGAGGCTCCACTGCGCCTGTGTGCCTGTCTTCCCACCTGTCATGGCACCATTTTCTCCAGTCTTTGTTTTCTGCGGAGCCCCACAAACATGAATCGGTCAGCCACCGGTCAACATTTCATTTTTTCCCCTTCTGGGGATCCTTTTTTGTGCTTTTTGTACTTCTTGAGCCATTTGATTTTGCCATGGCCATCTTCCTAGACATGTCCCAGAAGTCGGCCAGTGGGTTCAAGAATGCACCAAATATGTCAGGACCATCTTGGTTACCGCCAGTTGGTGCCTCCAGTGTCTGGGTCCTGATCACCAGCCCTCCTCTTGCAATTTATGTTTGCAGATGACAAGGAGAGAGGCCTGAAGGGTTGAGAAAAGCAGAGAGAATCCCTCTTTGGCCAGAAATCTTATTCATCATCTTTGGCACCAGCATAGGTCTTGATGGCTCCCCTAGGATCCACTGAAGGTGCATCGACAGAGAGGTTCCCAGGCTCAGAGTGGAGCACCATTGTACCCCAGAGCACTGACCATTGGTCAGTCTCCACCTGGAACTAAAGAAGGATTCTACCTCAACTCCCTCAGCGTTTGAAGGGAGACTCATCCGAATAAGTCTCATGTGCATCGCCTCAGAGCCCTTCAATGCAATGTTGAGAGCAGTAGCCATGAATGGCCTGCTAAGGTGCCCGAGAGAGAGGAAATTGACCTGCACAGCTTTGGAGGGGCACTGACCATCTCCCAACCACCGAGGCCTCAATACCCCTGCAGGGATGCTGGCTGGTCCTTCGTGCCCAGGGCATCATCATCGACTGTTGTGCAGCCAATCCTCAAAACACATGCTCTGCCTATGGAGGCATCAACTTTGGGGCATCGAAGAGACCTGACACCAGTATCAGGTGGGGCCATCTCTCTCTTTCAAGTATATCAGGTTCAAATGTCCCAAAGAAGCACCGAAAGCACTCGATGCATCATTGATTCCGTTGATGACCCCACTCCCCTTACAGCCAGAGGGAGCTCCGGGCAGAGTGTCTGAGGTACTTTGACTTCTTCTCAGAGTCTGATTGATGGCTGGATGACCAATGTGGAATTGGAGAACCTGTCAGAGGGCAGGTCTCTTGAGTTTTCATCAGACCCCTCCCTTTCCCATGAATGGCAGAAGTCTACTCTGGAGGACATGTCCTTCCAGGACTTTGTGAGGAATGTGGCCAAGGCCATCCCATTTTCACGGGAAATGGCGAATGAACCCAGGGGGTAAGGAGTTGGAGATCCTCTAGTACTGGTCAGAGCAATGCACAACATCTTTGAGAAGGTCTGTAGAGTGGTGGCTGTGGGTATTGGAGCCTGCCAGCTTGCCTGGCTTCAGTCTTTTGTCCTGGAACAGTCTATGCAAAATAAGCTTGCGGATGTGCCGTGCCAGAGAGAGAACCTCTTTGGAGAGCAGGTGGAGGAAAAAATCTGGCATCAGAGAAGCAGCACATTACCCTGCACCAGGCTCTTGAGATGCATGTCAGATCCCACTCACAGGAGATATCAAGGTGCGGGTCAGAAGAAGTTCTACTATCCATGTAAGCGCAGGTACTTTCCTGGTCCTCAAACCTCCCAGAAAAGTCAGAGTCTCCTCAGCCACAGCTTCCGGGAGAAGCCTCAAAAGGCTCAGCCTGCCCTGCAACCCAAGCAGTGGGTAGGATTTTGATTTTCCTCTGAAGCATAGCCAACCTCCCAGTGACCACAGAGGGAAGCACTCTGGTGGGGGGATGGCTCATTCTTTTTGCCCACAGGTGGCCCCTCATAACTTTGGACACATGGGTGCTACAAATAGTCCAAAGCCTCTGCATCTAAACCTCCTTCAGGAGGAAATCTCTGCTCTTCTGGCCACTTTCACCATTGAGCCCGTGTCTCAGGAGCAGGTTGGGCAGAGGTTTTACTTTATAGTTCACAGGAAGAAAGGGGGGGGGTTGACCTATCCTGGACCTCAGAAACCTCAACACCTTCCTGGTGCGAGAAAAATTCAAGATGGTGTCTCTAGGGACCCTGCTCCCTTATCTTCAAAACGAAGACTGGCTATGCTCCCTTGAGCTAAAGGGCATGCATACCAACATATTGATCCATCCCACCCACAGGAAATATCTACAATTCCTCTTGGAATTGAAATATCTACAATTCCTTTCAGTACAGAGTATTACCCTTCGGACTGTCCTTGGCACCCCGCTTCTTCACTAGTGCCTCGCAATGGTAGTGGTCTACCTCAGAACACTAGGGGCCTTTGTCTTCCCTTATCTGGACGGCTGGCTCATAAAAAGCACCATTCCAGATGGAGTCCTGCAATCAACACAGCTGACCATCCAGGAGCTAGAGTTGCTGGGTTTCCTAGTCAATAACCGAAAGTTCACCTTCAGCCCACCTGACAAATGGAGTTCATAGGGGCTCTCCTCAACACGACTAAGGACCTTTCTCCTGCTGGACCTACTCCAGAGGTTGATGGCTTTGATCCACGTTACCCAGCAGAAGAGGTGGACAATGGCTTGCAGGATGCTGACATGGTCGGCCAGATGGCCTTCAAGGTGCACATCACTCCCATGGTTCATCTGTTGATGAGACAAGCTCAATGGATGAGTACACAGTGGAAACAGGCTACCATACATTACCTCTGGTCCAGTCCCTGCACTGGTGTTTGGGTCATCAGAACCTGCTCAAGAATCTCCCTTTTCAGATGGCGCTGCCCCAGAAGACACCGATGACGGATGCATCCAAGTTGGGTTGGGGAGTGCATCTGGATGGCCTCCACACTCAAGACGTCTGGTACGAACAGGAGAGCCTGCACCAGATCAAATTCTTGGAATTACATGCCATAGCGAATGCCCTCAGGGCTTTCTGGAATCGCCTAGCCAACCCGATTGTTGGTCTGAATCAGAACAATCAGGTTGCGATGTACTACATAAACAAGCAGGGGGGCACAGGATTGTATCTCCTGTGTTGGGAGGCAGTCCAGTTGTAGAAGAAGTTTACCATCACTCATGGTATGGAGTTAAGAGCCACATATCTGCCCAGGGAGCAGAATACCTTGGCGGACCAGCTGAGCCATGTCCTCCAGCTGCACTAGTGAACTCTAAACAGGGAGGTCATGGCCCAGATCTTTCAGAGATGGGGTACCCCCTCGATAAATCTATTCATCACTCAGCAGAATGCCCAAGTGGATCAGTTTTGCTCCATGATCACCTCATGCAGCCAACTGGCCCTAGATGCTTTCCTCATGCAGTGGGGGAAGGGCCTGCTATGCGTGTATCCTTCCATAGCAAAGACCTTGCTGAAACTCCTGAAAGATGGGAGTATGATGATCCTCATCATTCCGTATTGGCCCAGACAGCCATAGTTTTTCCTTCTATTTCAGCTCTCCCAGTGGGAGCCTCTGCAATTGGGCTCTGCCCCAGACCTTATCTCACAGGAGGACGGGAGGCTGCTCCATCCTAACATCAGATCCTCTGCCCTCACTGCATGGATGTTGAGAGGCTAGTCCTTTTGGAACTTAACCTGCCTGACAGAGTAACGGAGGTTCTGATGGCCTCAATGAGAAAGTCTTATGCTTTTGAATAGAAAAGATTTGCTTCCCGATGCATGGAATGAGTGCTGGATCGCTTTCATTGTTCCATCGACAGACTACTTGAGTACCTCCTGCATCTCTCTGAGTCGGGACTCAAGTCCAACTCTGTCAGAGTTCACCTCAGTGCAAATGGGGCTTACCATCTTGAGTTGGAGGGAAAGCCTATATCAACTTAGCCATTAGTGATTCGCTTCATGCAAGTTGTTCCTCTCAAAACCTCCCTTCAAGCATTCAGTGGTGGCCTGGGACCTCAATGTGGTTCTGGTGCAGCTCATGTTGGCTCCCTTCAAGCCGCTCGATTCCTGAAATCTGAAGACCTGGAAGGTCTTGTTCCTGGTGGCAGTTACCTTGGTATGCCATCTTAGTGAGCTCCAGGCTCTCGTGACTCATCCACCGTACACCAAGTTCCATCATAATACGTACTCATCCTCAATTCCTCCCAAAGGTGGTATCTGCTTTCCATCTTAGTCGTTCTGCTGACTTTCTTTCTGAGGTGTCACACCTATAGAGGGTAAGCGGCATTGTACATGATGGACTGCAAGCAAGCCTTGGCCTTCTACCGAGAGCGGACAAAGGTCCACCAAAGATCAATCCAGCTGTTTGTCTCTTTTGACCCCAGCAAGCTAGGTGCTGCCATTTCCAAACACACTCTCTCAATTTGGCTGCCAGACTGCAGCTCTTTCGTCTATGCCCAGGCTGGCCTGAGCCTTGATGTTCATATCACAGCTCACAACATCTGAGCCATGGCTATGTCAGTGGCCCACTTGTGCTCGGTCTCCATGGAAGAGATCTTCAAGGCTGCAATGTGGTCTTCTGTCCACACATTCACATCTCACTACTGTCTGGATGAGGATTCCCGACATAACAGCAACTTCAGCCAATCTGTACTCTGGCATTTCTTTGGGGATTAAAATCCAACTCTATCCCCTCAAAGGCCCTTCTGTCCATCTAGGCTATCAAAAAAACAAGCCACAGAGCATGAATGATCATGAACGAAACTGTATGGTGAAGAAGCTGAATCAGATGAGTTCCCCCTTGGGGACTACCAATGCTGTACATAGTTGTTTCTCCAGTTCTTAGTTCACTTTGCCCCTGTTTGGCTTTTTGGTATCCTCCTGTTTTTGGTAGCCTGTAGCTTGGAAGTCCCATACTGAGGACTTCATTCCTGCTTGTCCATGAAGAAAAGGTAATTATTCACCTGTAACAGTTGTTCTCCATGGACAGCAGGAATGAAGTCCTCACAACCCTCCCACCTCCCTGAGGAGTTGTATTCTGCTACTGTTTTGTTGTCACACTGGAGAAGATGGCGCTGCGGCAGGCGGGAAGACAGGCATAGTGGAGCCTCCCAAAAGCTTCCAATAGAAGCTGGGGAGAGTTCCCACATGGGGCTCAGTCAGTGACCCATACGTGAGGACTTATTACTGCTATCCATGGAGAATGTTTGCTATAGGCAAGTAGCTACCTTTTTCCTAGAGAGACTGCCATGCAAATATAATTACTGAAATTTAGAATTAGTATACAATTTAAATCTGAATAAGATTTAAATGATAAAATGAGAATGCTACCTTGACCTTGCAAGCAGGTGATGGCTCTTACATGATGACTTTCACAGTCATTTCCACATTTAGGAAAGAAAGGAGTTACCTGATAGGTTAAAACAAGAATGTATAATAGCAAAAGTTGTGAACAATATCCAGGAATATTCCTATTTGTCCTTGGTATTAATTCTTGTTTATAAAAAAACTGGGAAAATATACAACTATCTATTATCAATTTATAACATAGTAGAACCCTCACTTGGTTTGCAGCTTGTCGTGCTGTGAGGGCTTGTGTGCATCAGTGATGCTGAGAGCTAAACTATCGGTAGTTTAACTACTGGCAGGGTCTCCCAAGATGGACAGGTCTCAGCTGAGATGCCAGACCAAGACAAACCACCCATCTGGGCAGCAGCAGAATGGGATAGTGTTGACGGCGGAGGATCACATTTCTGTGACAACGGCAACAACACCAAACTTAAACTGCATGGAAGAAAGACCCGGCAATCTACTTCTGTATCTTGCCATGAAAACCCAATGGATAGTTACAACAAAACAAGTTGTGCTATGGTGCTGGAAGATGAGACCCCCAGGTCGGAAGGCACTCAACTAGCTACTGGGGAAGAGCTGAAGACTTTTCAGAGTAAAGCCAGCATTTATGATGTGGTTAGATCAAAGCCCTCGGGACATCTGACTGCTGATGTAGCTGCGCATGAAATGAGAGTCAGAAGCTGTAAAGATGTCTTACATATTGGAACATGGAACGTACGAAGCATGAACCAAGGGAAGTTGGAGGTGGTCAAGAATGAAATGGAACATGTACAACTTGATCTGTTGGGTGTCAGCGAACTGAAATGGACTGGCATTGGGCACTTTGCATCAGATGATCACATGGTCTACTATGCTGGAAATGAAAGACAAAGAAGAAATGGTGTTGCATTTATAATAAAGAAGAAACTTGCAAGAACTGTAATGAAATACAATGTAGTCAGCGAATGCTTAATCTCTATTCGTCTACGAGGAATGCCTATCAACACAACTATAATTCAAGTATATGCCCCAACAACAGCTGCAGAAGAGAATGAAATTGAAGAGTTCTATGAACAAGTACAAGCTGAAATTGACAGAACATGCAAACAGGATATCCTGATAGTCATGGGTGATTGGAACGCAAAGGTTGGCAACAAAGAAGAAGACAAAGTAGTTGGAAAATATGGACTTGGCAACAGAAATGAAGCTGGAGAAAGACTGATAGAATTCTGCAAGACCAACGATCTATTCATCTCGAACATCTTCTTCCAGCAACACAAGCGGCGACTGAACACATGGACTTCACCCAATGGATTGTATAAAAATCAAATTGACTACATCTGTGGAAATCAACGATGGAAAAGCTCTATAACATCAACAAAAACAAAACCTGGAGCTGACTGTGGTACAGATCATCAACTACTAGTATGCAAACTCAAGCTAAAGCTGAAAAAGAGCAAACCACTCATGAATGCAGCAAAATATGACCTTGAGAATATACCACTGGAATTTAAAGACTGCCTGCAAAATCGATTTGCTGCTTTAGATACAAATGACAGAGCTCCAGAAGAGTTATGGAATGACATCAAGAAGGTTGTGTTGGAAGAAAGCGAGAAGTCTCTACAAAAGGTAAAAAAGAAAAAACGGCAAAATGGATGACGGAAGAAACTCTGAAAATTGCCCAGAAACGCAGAGAAGCTAAAGCCAGAGGAGAAAGAAAGACAATCACAGAACTCAACAGAGATATCCAACGTGCAGCAAGACAGGACAAGGAAAAGTACTACAATGACGCATGCAAGGAAATAGAAGCAGAAACTATTAGAGGAAGAACAAGATTAGCTTTCCTAAAGCTACGAGAGTTAAAGAAAAAAGTTCCAGCCTTGAATTGGAATGTTACAAGATGCTCAAGGTTCTATGTTGAATGATGCTGAGAAGATCAAGAAAAGATGGAAGGAATATACAGAGTTTTTATATGATAAAGATCAAGTGGACCAACAGCCGTTTCAACCTGTACCTTATGATCTGGAACCGTTGGTGATGAAAGAAGAAGTTGAAGCAGCATTGAAAGCCTTATCAAAGAAAAAGCACCAGGCATTGATTGCATTCCCATAAAAGTATTACAGCAATCTGATGCAGCTGTTACCGTACTTACAAGGCTCTGCCAAGAAATATGGAAGACAACATCATGGCCAACTGACTGGAAAAGATCTGTGTTTATACCAATACTAAAGAAAGGTGATCCAACTGACTCTGGAAATTATCGCACAATCGCTCTGATCCCACATGCCAGCAAGATTCTACTGAAGATTATTCAAAAGAGACTACAATCATACCTGGAACAAGAACTACCTGAAGTGCAAGCAGGGTTCAGAAAAGGGCGAGGAACGAGAGACATCATTGCAGATGTGAGACGGATCCTTGAAAAGATTAAAGAATACCAAAAGGATATCTATTTGTGCTTTATCGACTATAGCAAAGCTTTTGACTGTGTAAACCATGAGAAACTGTGGGCCACATTAAGAAGCATGGGTATACCAGAACACCTGATTGTTCTCTTGCACAATCTGTACATTGATCAAGAAGCAACAGTTCGAACGGAACAAGGAGAAACAGAATGGTTTAAAATAAGCAAAGGTGTAAGACAAGGCTGCATACTTTCCCCCTATCTGTTTAATTTATATGCAGAACAAATCATCAGAGAAGCAGGATTGTATGAAGACAACAGAGGTGTGAAGATTGGTGGAAGACTCAACAACCTTCGCTATGCTGATGATACCACATTACTGGCGGAAAGTGAAGATGATCTGAAACATTTGCTTCTCACAATCAAAGAACATAGTCTCAAAATGGGCCTGCACCTTAATGTAAAGAAGACAAAGATCATGACAACTGGCATAATCAACAGGTTCATCGTCGAAGGAGAAGAAATTGAAATAGTGAATAACTTTAACCTACTTGGATCAACTATCAGTAAAGAAGCAACAAGCAGTCAAGAAATCAGACGACGCATTGCTCTTGGCAGAATGGCTATGAAAGACCTAGATAAGATTCTCAAGAGCAGAGATGTCTCTCTCCATACAAAGATTTGACTTGTTCAAGCCATGGTATTTTCAACAACATCATATGGATGTGAAAGCTGGACAGAGAAAAAGAAAATTGATGCCTTTGAATGATGGTGCTGGCGGTGAATACTGTGTTTACCATGGACTGCCCAAAGAACAAACCCATCTGTACTAGAGGAGATCAAACCTAAGCTTTCTTTAGAAGCTCAGATGACAAGACTTCGACTTTCATACTTTGGACACATCATGCGGAGAGAGAGATCATTAGAGAAAGACATCATGCTTGGCAAGATAGAAGGTCAGCGCAAAAGAGGAAGGCCAGCAATGAGATGGATCGATACAATAACAGCAGCTACAGGTACCAGTCTGTCAACAATGAGCCGCCTGACTGAAGACCGAACACAATTTAGGATAGCTATCCAGAGGGTCGCCATGAGTCGACTCCGACTCAACGGCACTTAACAACAACAACAACATAGTAGAGATGATAGCAGGTAAAACACCAGCTGTCCCATCTGATTTGCCCAGCTCTTGACCACAGTGCAAGAATATATCTCAACTGCCAGTGTAGACATTTAACTGCTTATAATACATCTCTTTCCCCAATCACTTTACTAAGGAGATAGTTGTATAGTCATTTTAGTCTGTATGTAGCAAAATGTGTTTGTAAAATGGCTCTTCTAAAATTATATCAAGCATAAAACTACACACGGTGGCATGAACACGTACTTTTACTGTAGGTGCTGCTGATTATGAAATACTAATCTACATGCATACACATGGTACTGCATGTGGGCACATTTATACCTGCTCAACAGGAGACTGCTGCTGGATTTGTGCTAGTAGTTTATATTTGTTATATCTCAACAAGGTACCTATGCAATTTATAAGGATAAGTGCCTTCTTACCCTTTCCTCATAGCCTAGACACTGTTAAAAAATTAGCTTGTTCCATTTCGTTCCTCCGGTCCAGTCCCAGCACCTTTGTGTCTTCACGCACAATCAGCAGTTTGGAGACTCAGCATGTCATGATTTTCATGACCTCCCCCTAGATAGGCAGCTGGTTCCTCCCCCAGCCTCCAGTATTTCAGTCTCCAAGCAACTGGAGAGACGTGAATCCCTGGGTTAGGACTCACTGGAAGAACAATTTATTTTTAAATTGGTGGAAAGAATTTTATCTTTTTTTGTTTTAAGGTCTTATACTTGCCAGAAACTGAACAGGCAGGTTAGGATCCCAGCCCGGCAGCGGAGCTAGGGGCAGCCAGCGGAAGTGGATCACAGTGTGGCCAGTAGTAAACCGCTACACAAAAAAACGAGAGGCGTGCAGAGGTCACAGGTGTCTTTCAATATCCACAAAAGTCCCCTGTGAATTCTCAGTTCAGATCAAAGGAATATTGCCAATTTATATGTCGCTGACTTTGAAAAACGTTTTTTAACCCATAACCTTTTTAAGGATCAGATAAAGCTTTGGAAAAGATACATAGATGATGTTCTTATGGTGTGGGATTGTACTGAGACTCAATTGCAAACCTTTTTCACATGGCTAAATTCACGATGAGAATTTACAGTTTGAAGGCCTATACAGTCTAGATTGTATCGCCTATTTGGATATCATGATAAAAAAAAGATGTTGTAAGCTTTACCACAGATTTATACCGGAAGGCTACTGACCAGATCACCTTGCTTAAATATGATAGTTTCCACAACACCTCCCTTAAAAACAATTTGCCAGTAAGCCAGTTTTTAAGAATTAGAAAATTGTGCACCTCGGAGGAGGACTTCAAATGCAATGGCGTGGATATGCACAAAAGATTTAAAGAGCGAGGTTAACCACAGGATTGCATTAAAAAAGCTTACTTACGTGCATGCACCACAAACCGGGCCTCTCTTTTAAAAAGTTCGGACAATCCACAATTAAACAGAATTGTCTGTGCCCTCACTTTCTCCAGTTTTTCAAAGGACATTGTCCGTATACTAAAGAAGGAGTGGCATCTGTTGTCTGCCTTACCAATGTTTGCTTCAAAGCAGTTAACTATTGCTTATAAACGCAATCCTAATCTTACCAACATTTTAGTACCTTCAGCTTTAACAAGACCTAAATTTCAGCCCAAGATTAGAGGTCACTTTAAATGTGGGTAGTGCTCTGTGTGCCAGAACACCATAGTAACCAAGGAATGTTTTATACACCCTATATCTCACAAGAAAGTTTACATCCAACAATATTCCAACTGTAGAACCGAGAATGTCATTTATCTCATTTTGTGCACATGCAACCTGATCTATGTAGCAAAAACTAAGAGACAAGTACGTACCCGCATCATAGAACATAGAAGTTGTTTGCAAAAACGGATACCAGACAAACCTCTGGTAGCACATTGGATAGATAAAGGCCATACTGTTAGTGATCTGAAGTATTTGGTGCTCAGAACTGTAATACTGCATTGGAGGGGCGGTGATGTGGATAAAATTTTATTAAAACTGGAACAGCGTTATATTTATGAGTTTTAACAGTATGGAGCCCAATGGTCTGAATCAAGAGATTAATTTATAAGTTTTCCTTTAGTTGGTTTTAGTTGTTTATTTTTCTGTTTGGTCTTAGTTATTTATATTTTTATCTTCCTTTTTATACATTATCATTTTTAACATTTAGTGATTTATTGATTTTTTTATTATTGATTTTTTATGGTTCATATCCTGTCCTTTTAACTGCTTATAAACTTTTTTCTGTGGTTATTATTTCACTTTTATATTTCACTTGAGTCTTTGTTTTTACACATGAATGCTCTGGAGAAGAGCTGTGCACTCCATTCTCCCCTCTCCTCCTGTGGGCAGGTCCATGAGTTTGATTAACATCTCAGTTTCCCACCCCTTTAACCTGGCTCTCAAGCTCCTGACTCACTAAGCTATACATAGAGCCAAGTTGTGTGTGTGTGTGTATCACCCTGCACATTGTTTGGAGCTTGTACTGCCTGGAGAAATTGAATCTGCTTTCACTACAGGATTTGTTACTTTAAACTTGTTCTTCTCTCTGCTTTTGTTGGATTAAGATCTTGGGACCATGCGGTCTTATGATGCTCCTATGATTTGATACAATGGACATCTCCCTCAATATGTTAAATATAAGGACCATATCTCATCTTACGTTTTGGTACTTAGAAAACAGCAGTTCATTATCTCTGAGATTATATCTGTGGTTGTTAAGGAACCTTTCCTGTTAAGCTCAGACAAGTCTTCCCCCTCCCCCCCCCCCACCTCTTTTTTGGCAAATCTCTGCTCTTAGTTTGACTGTTTTCCCAGCGTTTTTTACAGCACTGCTCCGTTCAACATTTTTTTGCTCTCACAGTCAGTCCCTCTGTTTCACTATGTGGATCTCATTTTGTTTAAGTACTAGTATACAACATATCAGTTGTTACTCTATAAAATAGGAGGATTACTTTTTCTCCTAGGACAAGCAGGATGAGTCAGCCACACTTGGTGACATCATCCGACGGCACCGAGACGGAAGTACTCTCCATCGCTCAGAAGGGCTTTTTGTCCTTCCGAGCATGAGCCAACTGACCCCACTCCCCAGCCCGCCCCTAGCTAGCCAGTTTCAGTTCTTCCACCTTGCCAGCAAGTCGGACCTCTCTACTCTCCAACTGAAATGACCAAATTCTGAACTTATTCTGAAGAGAAAAGGAGAAATTCTCCTTTCTTCCTTTACTTACTCATTTAAAATGCCTCTAATGCTGTTTCTGATGCTTCCTTTGTTTCAGATCCATTCCAGCACCGTCAGGAAGGGCTGGCTGGAAGCCCCTGCTGGCCATGTGTTTGCAGCCTGTGGTTGCCCCTGATTAAAGAACTTCTGAACATCCGGCAGAAGTTAAGGCAGATGTGGGGTTGAGAAACACTGCAGCTTCTGCAGCCGCTGCCGCTTAGGATATGCCTCAAAGGCCTCCTTCCCCAGTCGCAAGCCCAGCACCCAATGGCGTCAACTCCACCCTGGATCTGCCTCTCCCTTGAGACCATCCTGCAGGCTGCGTCTCAGCAGCTGTCCCACGGACCATGTGCTCAGTCTCCGCGGACACTCCCAGCCCAGCGGCAGATGCCTCGCAAGGACTCTGCCACCACTGCCATTGATGCTGCTTGGGATGTGCCTAGAAGGCCTCCATCCTCAGCCGCAACTTGCCACCGCCAAGGATCGATGCTCCGGCTCTCTCTCTTTATCCTGAGGCTATGGTGGTAGAGCACCTTCAACAGACAAGCGGCGCATGGGATGAGCCCAGCAGGGGCAAGGAAGAAGCCCAGCAGCCCCCCAGCCATGCCCAGATGGCCTGTAATGGCAGACAGACCTTCTAAAATTAAAATTACCTTGATAAGAAAAGGAACTGCCAACGGTGCCTCGGCCGACTACACAGAAAGCCCTCGCTGCCAAAATGACCACCCCGACGGAATCCCTCCAGCAAGGCATGGCTGACTGCATGCAGAGCCCTCGGCGCCGAGCTAACCGCCCGACAGGATCCCTCTGACACAGCATGGCTGTCTGCGTGGAGAGCTCCCCAAGCTGAGCTGTCTTCCCCCTGACGAAAGTACCTGGTGCACATGCTTATTGCATTAGCGCCACCCACAGGGCAGCTTCATGATGGCAGGCAGGCTCTTCCCGCAAGGAGGCCCAGTACCTCGCAACTGCCATCACTTTTGGTGACTCGTCACGTCTCTCTTCCCGGATGAACTGCTGCCCCAGGTGCTGATCACAGTACCATCAGTTCAGGCCATGACATCCAACCCGGTGCGTGGCCCCGCCCCCTCCCTCCCTCCCTCATGCATAGAGGAAACTCCTTCTGCAGCGCCCGAGGAAGTGATGTCAGAGGGGGCGGGTGCTGCAGAAGGAGTTTCCTCTATGCATTACTTTGCAGACACAAGTAAAATTGTCATGCCAGCTCTCTAAAATGGAAAATGTGCCCGATGCTCTCCTCAGCTTATCAATTCCGATTGTCAAGAAGAAGCTTGGGACTGTATCGCTCAGTATGTGATTTGCTTACATTCAAATTTCTAGTGTCCGAGCAGCAGGGTATGTGGTGAGCACTGTTCCCTCTAAGCTGTGCGCGTGTGCGCGCGCACATACTTTACAACAGAGCGCACAAAAATTATGGTTCTGATTCTGATAGAAAACAACACAGACGTTCTTAAAATTGAAAGGTTGTTGTGTATTTATGGTTTTCACAAGTTCTACAATATTTTCTAGTACAATCAATGTGGTGTACATACTGTATTCTGACGTGTAGTCAAATTTTAAAGTATATAACTCTGAGTGTCAATATGTGGCACACAAAAATTTAACCTTCCTTCAAAAGCTGCACAGCTGATATTTTATGTGCACATAGCCTACAGAAAATTAGAGGGAACATTGGTGGTGAGTGAGATTCCCTCTCAGGCATCAGAACGCACAAATGTTACCATGGACAGGGAAGTCTTAAAAAAGAATCCAAAGCTACTTAACTGCGCTTGCAGGCATTGTTTTACACGGTGAGTCTGCTACAGCCCAGAATTTTATAGGATTAAATATGCTGATCCCTGCAATGAACACATTTTACAGCTGTTAATTGGCAGCCTGCGACAGGCGGAAGTGTTGGAAGAATCTCAGGATGCCGCAAATGAAAAGCGTAACATATCAGTTGAATCGTTGCTAATAACTACTGATGTTCCATCAAGGACCTTGATTTAGCTTCAAAACAGCAATAATTCTCTAAATTAAGAAGTCATGCTCGAGGAAACTCCTTCTGCAGCACCCGCCCCCTCTGACATCACTTCCTCGGGCGCTGCAGAAGGAGTTTCCTAGGACGACCAGAGGGCTTCTAACGGGTTTCTTTTTGTTTTCCTTTTAACTTTATTGCAGCTGCTGCTCTGTGAAAAGCAGAAGCAGCAGCTGCACGGGGGATCGGGGATCGCGTTCACGGGAGAAAAGCCGGAGGTTGTCTGGATCGAGCTGGGCCGGTGTAGAGTAGTTTGCCTCAGAATGTAAGGCGCCCTCGAATGTAAGCCACTTAACCCTCCATAGCCCATGTTCCCTGTAAAATAGTTCTCTGTGTGCTGTGCTTTCCTGTCTAATCAATGTGTTTATACCTCAAAAAAAAACTTTCCTGTCATGATTTGACAATTTCCAATCTGTAATCAAAACCGCTGCTGATCGCTGGAAGTAGCGGTATACAAATGTATACTAAATAAATAAATGCGTACCCTGAGTTTAGAGCCTCTTTTTGGCCAGAAAAGGTGTGCATTATATTCGAGTAAATACGGTATTTAATCATATTCCCTTCAATGAATATCAGAGCAAGATGGCACATGTACATATGATTGGATATGGTTTGCCCATCCTCCTTTCCAAGTTCATTCTTTCTTTTCTACTCATCACTCCAATTATATATATATATTTTTTTTTTTCTAAAAAAGAATATAATGCTGCCCCTCCTCGCTAATATGGTAGTAATGGATTTTAGTCTCCATTAGTCATTAGCACAGAGATAACTGCAAGATTATGTTGAATAAGTTTTTAGTTTTAATAGCTCCCTTTAGATGTTGCTCCCACTTCATTACATAGTAATGAACTCATGAGAATAATGTTTTTACCTTTCCATTACCTTTAGCGTACAGAGTTACAATTGCACATTAGCATTCTTGCACAAGATTTTCACAGAGTGCAAATGTGAGTATCTCTATACAATAAGAAAGTATTGCATTCACACTGTCTCATTTGGATTCTCTTCCTCCCCTCTGTCTCTCTCATATTCTCATACGTAATGGAGTGGAGGAGTGGCCTAGTGGTTGGGGCAAGGTACTTCAAGCTGGAAGGTCGGGGGTTCAAATCCCACTAGAGGACAGCAACCTCGGGCCAGAAGGACTGGGGTTTCTAGTCCCACAGGTGTTCCTTGTGGTCTTGGGCAAGCCACTTAACCCTCCATAGCCCATGTTCCCTGTAAAAATACCTATCTCCAAGTTATAATGCCCTGTTTAATGTAATTTCAGTTTGTTCAATGTAAACCACACTGATGCAGAATAGCACAGTATATAAGAGAATGTAAATAAAAAATAAAAAAAAATATTTACACTACTATTGTTCTCTGAGCTACCCTCTGCCCTGCGTTTTGTTTTATTTAATTGTTCTGTTTTATATCATTAGATCCTATTGACAAATAGTTTTTATTGTGTGTTTTTATTTCTTATTGTTCTTAATTTTTTAAAGAGCATTATTTAGGTGATGTTATGCATTACGTTTTATTGCTTTTATCGTTTATTATTATTATTATTACTTTTACGATATATTGCAACTTTATTTTATTAGATGATCAGCTTTTATTGTTTTACATCCTGTTTTTATACCTTATCCAACCTTATTATTGTTTATTGTTATCATTTTTATGTTTAATTATTTATCTATTATCTGTTTATCTTTTAAGTTGCATACCCCCTGAGGAAGAGATTTGCCGAAACGCGTTGGGGATCAATTAATAAAGACACCTGTGACCTTCGCATGCCTCTCGCTTTTTTGTGTTTGGTTCTCCCTTCTGCGAGAGCTTAGGCTCTTTTTTTGTGTTTCCAGTAGTAAACCGCTACATTAACAGAGCAGGGCATTTGGGGTGATCCGCCGGGCCCACACAGCTTCCCCATGGCGGAGATCTACTTAGCAGGTCCATTTTGATGCGGGGCAGGTGAGCCATCAGCAAGCAGGGCAGGAGTGCAATCCTAGCTTTCTGGGCACAGAAGCATGTGCGCAATGACTCCAGAGCCGTGGAGTTGAGCAGGTATAGGGTCATTGCGCCACAGGACAGAGCATCCGTCGCCCTTTTTCCACCCGATACCGAAACGGGAGGGCAACTCACATTTTTGTGAGTGAAAGAGCAAGGGGAGCTGAAGTGTGTGGTGAGCAGGCTGAGGGAGCCGCATGTAGCAGTGGCCATTTTAGATGAGCGCGAGAAACGGCAGTCTGGGACAGATGCGGCAGTGATAAGGGGAGCCGGACAATTTTTCTAGGTGTTTGTTTTGTATTGTTGTAGGCAAACAGGGAACTTTTGAAGCAGTGCAGGGCTAGGGAAAGAAAAAAATGCAGGTTTAAAACTGGTTGGAGCATCTCACCATGCCTGCAAAGCTGACCTGCTCGGCCTGTGGATCATGCAGGGATTCGGTGTCCACGGCCAGGTTCTACAATGAATGTGAGGCAGAATCTCAGTCTGTGGAGGCTGGACTGAGAGAGGACAGGCCGGAAACATTCCCTAGAAGCTTGATGGATGGTGAAGTTGCCGGGCCCTCCGCAGAAGCCATGGTAGTGGCAGGGCTGGTAGGCAGGGTGGATAGGGGAGAGCCTCCATCAAGGGCCTGAAGGGCAATGGGAAGAAACCGGCTAAGGTGAGTGCCACTAGGAGGGAGCAGGTAGTTAGCCCTCAGGGTGACTTCTCACTGGAATTTGTGCTATTGTTGCACAAAGCCTTTTGTTTAAAGAAGAGGACATACAGACTCCTGGGAGAGGAGCAAAGCAGGTGTCTGACATGGACCTGGCGATGGAAGGGGATGAAGGTAAGCCAGGTCCCAGCAAGCACAGAAGGAAGGAAAGTCCCTGGGAGGAGATTCTGCTAACGACGGAGAATCTGAATGAGAAAGATGCTCAGGACTCTGATTTGGAGGAAGTGGAGATCTCGCAGGCAGAGGAGTCTCGCATCGTCCAAGTGTTCCGCAAAGAGGAGTTGGTGGTGTTGATAGCGCAGTCCATCAAGATATTGAATGTTTCCACAGAGGCACCAGAGGAAGAGAAACCTCTAGAGGATCCACTGTTCCAGGCGTTTATTTCAATGTGAAAGGTATTCCCGTTGCATAGATTGGTGCATCAGATGATATAGGAAGAGTGGGATGTCCCCAAAGGGGTGCTTAGGGGTACTAGAATGATGTCTCATCTCTACCCTCTCCCAGATTGGGAAAGAGAGCTTTGGTGCATACCTAAGGTGGACACGGCTGTTTCAGCAGTAACAAAGAAGACTACAATCCCCGTAGACGGTAGTTCAGCCCTCGAGGATATACGGAACTGCAAGTTGGAGATGCTTCTGAAACAGGCGTTTGACATTAATGCGCTGACACTGCAGGCATTAGTGGGTGGAGCCTTTGTAACCTGGACATGTCTATGATGGGTGCAAGGGATTGTAGAGGTCCCAGGAGCCAAAGAGCCTCGGCCTCCAGAAGCAGCAAAGTTGGAGTCAGGGGCAGCATATTTGGTGGATGCCTTCTATGACCTCATTCGCTGCTTGTCTAAAAGGTATGGCCTCTGTTGTGGCGGCGAGGCGGTATTTGTCACTCCGTAATTGGTTGGCGGATGTGTCATCCAAGTCTAGTCTGAGTAAACTCCCATTCAGAGGTAAACTCCTCTTCGGAAAAGATCTAGAGAAGCTGGTGAAGGACCTGGGAGAAACCAAAAGAGGAAGTTTATGTTTATTTAAAACTTTATATACCGCCCATTACATAAGCATGTGAGTGGTTTACAACCAAAGTAAGATTAGAAATTTAAAAAAAGCTGCAAAAAGGTAAAATGAACGCCATAAAAAATCTTTAAAAGAATAGGGAGAGGCAGAATCAGTGATAGAGGGGAAAGGGTCGAACAGCAGGTAAAGAGAGAAAGACAGAGAACAATGGGAAAGGATGGTAGAAAAGGGGGATAAAACAAACATGTCTTTGGGGAGGGAGGGAGATGGGGGGGAGGAAATAGTAGAGCTATAAATCAGCGAGGAGGATGGGAAAGGATTGGGGAAGGGGAAGGGAGGTCGAAGGCTGCGCAGAAGAGATGAGTTTTCAGTTTTGTTTTAAAAGATTTGAAGGAGAAGTCTAGTTGAAGGGTGGGCAGGAGCGAGTTCCAAAGTCTTGGGCCAAGGAAGTAGAAAGCGGAGGACTGAGTGGATTCCAAGTGAGCCTGGGATGGGCAGGGAAGGAACATGCGTTTGATGTGAATGGATTGGAGAGAGCGGTGAGGGGAGTGAAGGTGAACCTGATCGGCAAGGTAAAGAGGGATACCAGTGTGGATAACTCTGTGAACAAAAATGAGGATCTTAAACTGTATCCGATGGGTGATGGGAAGTCAGTACTGGTGCAGAAGAAGAGGAGTGATGTGATCATAGCGGGAAGCATGAGTCAAGATACGGACAGCTGTGTTTTGAACATGTTGCAGACGACAGAGCTGGGATTGAGGAAGACCGGCCAGAGAAACATTACAATAGTCGAGACGTGAGAGAACCAAAGAAAGAAGCAGTGTAGTCATGGTGGAAGAGGAAAGAAAGGGACGAACAGCGTAAAGTTGTTTCAAGGCAAAAAAGGAACATTGAACGACAGAGGAAATGTGACCTTTGAAAGAGAGGGAGGAGTCGAGGGTGACACCTAGATACCTTAAAGAGGAAACCATGGGGATAGGTGTGGAAGAAAGCAGAGGTGTAAGGGAAGGGGAGGGGGACATCCAAAAGTAAACCAGATTGCTGAGGTTTTAGTGAGACTGATGTGAAGAAAATTAGAGGAAAGCCAGGTGGCAACGGAGGAAAGACAGTCATTGAGGGGAGTGATATCCGGAGCAGAGGAGTCAGTGTGATGAAGGAGGAAGATATCATCGGCGTAATAGTAAGCAGAAACACTGTTGCTGGATTAGAAGAGTGAGGGGGGCCAGAAAGACATTGAAGAAAAGAGGGCCAAGAACAGAACCTTGGGGGACGCCACAGTGGAGGGGAGGAAATGCAGCCGGATAGAACTGAGACGGAGCGACATGAGAAGAAAGAGCAGAACCAGACTGGAGAGACTGGCATCCTGAAGACGACCCAAGAGAGTGTGATGATCCACCAGGTTGAAAGCAGCAGAAAGATCCAGTGAAACAGCAAGGGAAAGAGAACCATGATCATGGGCAGCATGTAGTTCATTGAGGAGTGAGAGGAGAACAGATTCCGTGCTATGACCGGGGTGAAAACCAGATTGTTGGGGGTGAATGGTAAGAGAAGCCTCAAGGTGAGATGAAAATTGAGAGAAGACCAATTTTTCTAATAGTTTAGATAGGAAGGGAAGGTTAGGAATGGGGCGCCAATTAGAGGGGGAAGTGGAATCCAGGGAACCGTTCTTTAGGATGATGCGAACCAAAGCGTGCTTCCAAGGGGAAGGAAAGATACCAGAGGTTAAGCTAGAATTGAAGTTGGAAAGAATAAAAGGGGAGAGAGCAAGGGAAGAGTCTAGTAACCATTGAGAAGGAATGGGGTCAGTGGAGCAGATGGTTTTCCATGAGGAAGCAAAGACTTTAGTGAGTGTTGGGACAGTGATTGGTTCTAAAGTAGACCAATGGTGAGAAAGGGAAGGAAGGGCAGAAGGGGAGGGAGGGGGGAGGAAAGGGTTGAAGCCAGAAGAAGGGGTTTTGGAGAGAAGGGGGGCAAGAGGAAAAGGAAAGGCAAAGAGAGAGAACTTTAGAAGAGAAATACGATGCTAAGGAGGTGGGATCTGGGGAGGAGAGGGATGAAGATGGGACAGGAGAGGAGTGTGGTGCTGAGAGGGAATGAAGGACAGAGTACAGTTCACAAGAGGAGTTAGCAGAGGAGGATATGAGTTTAGAATAATAGTCCTGTTTAGCAGAATGAAGAAGAGATTGGTAGTGGTGATAACAATGACGAAAAAGAAGCAAGTTAGAGGGACTGGGATGTTTTCACCAGAGACGCTCTGCTCGACGAAGATATCTACGGTGGAGAAAGAGACCAGAGTGAAACCAGGGGTGACGAGTGGGGAAACGAGAAATGCGACGAGAGCAAAGAGGGGCAATGGTATCAAGTGCAGAAGAGAGTCACATTCCAGGTGTGCACCTGGGAATCAGTCGGGAGAAGGTGGAAGTCAGAAGGAAAGAGGGTATCTGAGAAAGGGAACTGAAGGAGGGTATTGGCATTAATACAGCGGGAGTAGGAGGGAGGGGCAGGGTCAGGATTGGAAGTGGGGGGAAAAGGTGAGGGATGAAGAGATGGGAAGCGAGAAGAGGAGGCAAGAATGGTCAGACCAGGGGAGGGATACGGGGGAAGGGAACGATAGGCGAGGAAGTATGGGAGATAAGGAGACCTAAGGAGTGCCCTGCAGAGTGAGTGGGGAAGGAGACGAGTTGAGTAAGGGAGAGATCTGACAGATGGGACAAAAAGGCTAAGTCACGGGGGGTGGAGGGGGAGTCGACGTGAATGTTAAAATCCCCAAGAAACAGAAGGTGAGGGTAGAGAAAAGATGCCTCGGAAAGGGTAGATAGAAGGGAATCCCACAACTGGGCAGACAAAGAGGGGGGGGGGGCATAAATGAGGAGAAAGTAGAAGGAGGGGGAAGTGCCTAGGCGAAGAAGCAGGTATTCAGGATAGTGCAGAGCAGGGGAGGAGATTTCCTGAAGAGAGAGAGAGGAATGGTAAAGAGCTGCAAAGCCTCCACCGCTCCTGCCTCGACAAGTGGTGGACAAGGCAGAGTAGCCTGGGGGTAGGCAGCGGTTGAGGAGGGGCTCTTCACCGTCCGTCAACCAAGTTTCTGTTAGAAAGAGCATGTCAAGGGAGTGTTGGGAGATGAAATCATGAACCAGTAAAGTTTTGGAAAGGACAGAGTGACAGTTCAAAAGAGCAAGCTGAAGGAGCAAGAGGGACTGGGGGAAGAGGGGGTGGCAGAATGAGAGGGGCAATGAATCAAGTTGGAGATGTTACATGCATGGTGGCCTGAAGAGGGGGCCAGGGTAGGAGAAAGAACAGGCCACCAGCCCCAGTGAACTGGTATAGAGGCCATGGGAGGGAGGGTGAAGAATACCAGAAGAAAACACAGGAAGGGTATAGCCTGGTGGGGTGACTTACCATTTAGTCTGGGTGAGGAGAACAGGGAGTCCAGAACACCTGAAGTGAGGGAGTGGGGTTGGAAAGTGGGCCGATGAATGAAGGATACCAGTGGAAACCTTGCTGGCTCTGGGCACTCACCCCAAGGAGCTCGACCAAGGAGCAGGACCTGCTCCTTGGGCGTGCGCCTGTGGTGCATCGCACCAGGGGAGATTATATGCAGTTTTGGCCCACAAAGGAGGCGCGGTCGCGCCACTTCCTGTGCATCGGAGGGGGGGGGGGAGTCCAAGCAGGAAGTCAGCAGGAGAGTACCTGGAGGGAGACAGACAGCGAATGGGGTCAGAGCAATACAGCAAGCAGTAAGCAGCACAGTAGTAAAGCAGGAGCTGTGGGAAGGCAGCAGCAGGCAGGATGCCGCACTGGATTGCCAGAGGACAAGCAGAAAGTGGGCTGGGCGTTGACCCTAGATCGAGGTCCGCTCCAAGAGATTTTCAGGAGGTTTTGATCTCTCAGGTCTGCACTCTATCAGAGGAGTCGCTTTCCATCGAGGGGACCATCCTTTCGGGGACTTAGAGGTGGGATAGAGGATTTTACTGTCCCGTATCAACAGCTTCTAAGAAGTCACAATGAACCGAGGGTGGGCCCGGCAGAGGTGATTCCCATAGTGGGTTGGTTGCAGGAATTTTATGATGCCTGGACCCGAATCACAACCAACCGGTGGGTGCTGAAAGACGTCCGGGACTGTTATACCCTAGAATTTGCTCGGCCCCTCTGGGACGCCTTTGCAAGGTGCACCTAAAGCAGAAAGCAGCAAGGGAAATGCTGCAGCGGCTGCTAGGCCTGCAGGCGGTGGTGGAAGTGCCCCACGGCCTACGCAGATATGGTTGATACTCCATCTATTTCATGGTACCAGAGAAGGAGGGTATCTTCCGTCCCATCCTAGACCTCAAGCATGTAAATTGAACCCTACAGGTACCACACTTCCATATGGAGACATTACGGTCATTGATAGTGGTGGTGCGGGAAGGGGAGTTCCCGACTTCCCTCGACCTCACCGAGGCTTACCTCCATATTCCAGTGCAACAGGAGCACCAGCAGTTTCTCAGATTCGTGGTGTCGGGGGGGGGGGGCATTTTCAGTTTTGGGCACTGCCTTTCGGGCTAGCAACCATGCCTCTGACCTCCACCAAAAATCATGGGGTTGTGGCAGCGGCACTGAGACAAAAAGGAATCCTGGTCCAACTGTACCTCAATGATTGGCTCATAAGGGCAGAGTCTATCGATGAGAGCAAAAGGGTGATGGAGCGGGTCATTGCATTTCTCCAGAGCCTCGGATGGGTAGTCAATTTCACCAAGTCGGATCATGCCGCCGCAGGACCTGGAATATCTTGGGGATCTATTTCAGACGGAAGTGGGATGAGTGTCACTACCAATAGTGTGAGCACACAAACTACAGATGCAGATCTGGCAGTTCCTAAAGATGCAAAGGCCCACAGCATGGCACTATTTACAAGTGTTGGGCTCCATGGCAGTGCCGGTACTGGACTGGAGGAACGAAATAGAAGAAGAAATTAGACCTTACCTGCTAATTGATGTTCCTTGAGTTACTCCAGTCCAGTCCCAAATCCCTCCCGTATAAAGAATGTCAGCTATCTGAAGCGATTTGTAAGTATACTACCTAGTTTGAATTTACATAGGTCAGGGAGTAGTAAGGAAGTGAAGAGTGGAAAGTTGAGTGACTGCTGGAAGATGAGGCCGGAGATGTCTGATCTCCTGAGAATCGCATATGCCCATACAGGCGAGTGTGGTCAACTCTCCGTCCCTGCTGGGGAGGGGGGTGTTTTGGTTTAACAAGTTCATAAAATTTATTATTATAATAGTTGTAATGGTTGTTTCCGAGAGTCTGCTTTATCAATAGGATACTGGAGGCTGGGAAAGAAGCCAGCTGCCTATCTAGGGGGAGGTCATGAAAATCATGACATGATCAGTCTCCGAGCTACTGGTGGGGCGTGAAGACCCAAAGGTGCTGGGACTGGACCAGAGTAACTCAAGGAACATAAATTAGCAGGTAAGGTCTAATTTCTTCTCTGTGATTCTCTGTCACCATGGGTCAGGCATTCTCAACCCAGTCCTCGGGGCACACCTAGCCAGTCAGATTTTCAGGATAACTACAATAAACACGCATGAGAGAGATTTACATGCACTGTCTCCATTGTAGGCAGCTCTCTCGGGTTTTCAGGATAACTACAATGAATGTGCATGAGAGAGAGTTGCCTCGTAGGCATGCAAATCTCTCTCATGCATATTTATTGTGGTTATCCTAAAAATCTGACTGGCTAAGTGTGTCCCCAGGATTAGGTTGAGAACCCCTGCCCTGGGTGGATGAGCATATAGATCTATTTAGTGACATTTTGAAATATGTGCAGGAAATGAATGTGTTTTGAAGAGCATAATTAAGACCCAATCTTTAAGCAAAATCGGACATTGTCCCTCCAAATCTAAGAGAATTGGTCAGCATACCTCAGTTTCTGTCCTTCTCTCACATATTATATAGGTCTACTCTGAGCAGTTTAACAAAGTAATTTTAGCATTATACTGCATTTACCACTTATTACAACATCTGTTTGAAGCAATATGTTGAAAAATGTTATATTTCAGACTGGCATGAATAGAAAAATTTACCTGTACTGTAACATTGTAAATTTCACCATCCATTGGTATCCGAATAGAAACTCTGGTTTCATTTTCCTGAGATAATAAAATTATATCAGGACAAAACAAGTAAATATTACTTTTTTTCCATTTTAAACTTTTTTATTACATTTAAAAAAACAAACAAATTTTATACAACTGGCAAACATAAACCAAAACAAAGAAAAAAACAAAAGCCACAGTCTCCCCCCCTTCGCCATTCACACATGACAGTTTGGTAGGGGGCAGGTAGGCAGAGGGGGGAGTCATGGAATACTACCCATATTACCCACCTACACTTCCACTGCCGGCCCCCCGCCGACCATATTTAATTGCTGTTAGCAGATCTGTATTTGATGCATAAACTAAGTGTTGAATGAAGCCCTGGAAGCAAGGGCTTATTCCAATGCACTGCAATTTCACATCTAGTGACCAGGTAAATATTACTTTGATCATTGTATTTAAACTGTTTTGATGGATGAGGGTCACGTGATGCGTGGGTGAGCGTGGACGCTTTCTCGCTCGCTCCGGGGCAGCCCCATGAAATAAACTGCTTTAAACTCTGCAATTTGCCTCCCCAACACTCCCCGACACGAGAAACCGGTACCTGAAGCTGCCTACTACCAGCAGCCGGCATTCGCACTTCACCATTATGCCTCCGGCGCCGAAACGGGAGCGAGAAAAACTCTCCAAAACTGGGCCTTCCACGTCGGCGACGGCACAGCCTGCCTCCCCCGGGGGTGAGAGCATAGACTCAGCCCCCGCGGAGCTCGCTAAGGAAGTGGTCAAACTCTTAGACCCGAAGTTCGATCTGCTTCTGAAAAAGCTCGACAGTATGGAAGATTCCTTGGCGGATTTTGGAAAGCGGGTGGATGAGCTGGAGCACAGAGTCACGAGTCTCGAGAGCGACGAAGGGTGCCGCGAGCGTGAGCTGCTTAAACACACACAGCTCTTGCAGGAGATGCAGCAGAAACTGGACGACCTCGAAAATCGTTCAAGGCGTAATAACCTGCGCCTCTTGGGGATCGGAGAGGAAAAGGCTGAAAGGGAGTTGCTCCCTTTTTTGGAAACCTGGCTGCCGGAGGCGCTGGGCCTTGCGGATCTGCGAGGCCGTTTTAAAATTGAGCGCGCACACCGCATGGGGCCCCGGCGAGAAGATGGCGGCCGACCACGTGTGGTTATACTGAGAGTGCTAAACTTTCAACATAAGGCCCTAATTTTGCAAGCTTATAGGAAAACTCCTGAATTGTTGCTGGATAACAAGAAAATCTTGATATTTCAAGATTACTCTGCGGTGGTAGCGGCACAGCGGCGGGAATTTGCACCAATCTGTTCCGAGTTGTTCCGTAGGAAGGTTCATTTTATTTTGGCCTTTCCAGCCACGTTGCGGATCACTTTTCAGGGGAAGGCGCACGCCTTTACGCAAGCTGAGAAAGCGAAGCAATTTATGACTGGGCTACCTGCTACATCACCGGAAAATTAAGAGCTGGGCCAGCCTCCCCACTGAGGGGGATGCAGTATAACGCTAGGAGGGACAGCTCTTAGCCTGCTGAGGGGACAGATTGAGACCACATGTGATCCGCAGATACGGAAAATCCTGTGGTATGATCCTGGAGGAGGATGGGACTCAGTGGATAACCGGAGGAACATTTAGACTTGAATGTAACCTATGTATTGCTTGTCTCTTGTCCCTCTCTTCCTTCATGTGAATGTACAGTTATGTTTTGTTACATTACTGCTGTCCTCAATTTTGCTTAGCGCCTGACCATGATGCGCTATTTTGCATGTGGGGCCAGGGGGGGGGGCGGGGAGGACAACGGAGGCTGCCCTGCAGCATCGCTTTGACCGAGGCCTCAGTTGAGGATACTGAGGGAATGATAGATGAGGGTTGGTTGGGGGGCGGGGGGGGAGGGGGGCCGGGGGGGAGGGGGGGCGGCTGGGAGGGAAGGGTTGGGAAGGGGGTAAGGGCTATAAGGGGGGGAGGAGAATCTCGGGGGGGTTGCTTTATTCATGGGACCCTACCCCTGGATGGGCTATTGCTCTGGCCTATCTGGGAACTCCACCGCTTGAGAGCGCCATCAATGGGAGGCAGGGTGGAGGCTGGGCTGCCCCACGCTCCAAACAAATTGTTCCGTCCTAAGTTTGTATGCATCGAACGCAGATATCATCCACCATGAGTTGAACATTGTAACTTGGAATGTTGGGGGGATCACCACTCCTGTGAAGCGTACAAAAATTCTCCAAGCTTTGAAACGCCAAAAGGCCCACGTGGCTCTATTACAGGAGACGCATTTGACAGCCATAGAACATTCCAAGTTGCAACGAGACTGGGTGGGGACAGTTCTATCCGCTCCCTCGGATACGCGGAAAAAAGGTGTTGCAATTCTGCTTCATAAGAACTTGGCATGTGAAGTATTAAAGGTAGAACTAGATCCTAGAGGCCGCTTTCTGTTCGCCCATCTTAAGCTTCAGGGTGAAGAGTTATTCCTGGGAAACGTGTATGCCCCTAATAATTATGATCATGTTTTTTTTAAAACTATTCTACACAAGGTTTTAGGTGCCCCAAAGATCCCGGTAATCCTAGCTGGGGATTATAACTGCCCTCATGATCCCCAACTGGATCGCTCTCACTCTTCTCAGGGGGGGGGCTGGAACAAAAAGGGAGTTCGATATCTGTGTGAATTAGGTGGGCTAGTGGATGCCTGGAGAGTGTTACATCAGAATAGCAGAGATTACACACATCTGTCACGTGCCCACCAGACGTGGTCTCGCATTGACTACATTTTGGTCTCTCAGCATTGGTTCAGGAAAGTAAGTCACGCGGAGATAGGGCCGGTTCTGGTGTCTAACCATGCTATGGTCTCTCTGTCATGGTGTTGTGAACGGCTGGGAGCTTCTAATTGGTCATTTCCAAGCCATCTCGCAAATCGACCGGACTTCCGCGACTTTGTGGACAGACATTGGGCGGAATATGTTAAATTCAATGAGGGAACGGTCAGCTCCTTGGCGCTGTTCTGGGAGGCGGGTAAGGCGGTTCTTCGAGGACATATTATTGCGTATGTGGGTGCGGAACGTAAGCGAATTAATGCGGATGTGCTTCGCTTGACTGGGGAACTTCACGCAGCGAAACAGACGGCCCTCAAACACTCGCAAGGTGTGGCAGGCTATTTGGAGCTTCAGAAGCAGCTGAATGATTTGCTGCAGGAAAGAGCCATCCAATCCCAGCAGTACTATCGCCATCAATTTTTTCGTTATGGAGATAGATCAGGGAAACTGTTAGCTCGATTGGTGAGAGATCAGGCTGGGCCTCGTGGGATACTGGTTATCCGCGATGGGGAGGGAGGGCGGCACACTAGGCCAGCGGATGTGGCGCGGGTCTTCCGCTCTTTTTATGAACAGTTGTACGCAGCTGAGGAGGGAGACGAGGCCTCCATGGCTTCCTTTCTGGAGCGGGTCTCGCTTCCACAGCTTCATCCAGACCAAGTTGCCATGCTAAATCACGAGATTACGGGCGTGGAACTCCAGAGAGCGATTAGAAATGGGAAGTCGCACAAGGCTCCTGGCCCGGATGGCTTCACCTATGAGGCGTACAAAATGCTGGAGGCTCCGGTTACCCCCACATTAGCAGCACTCTATGCTGAAGTAGTGCAGACTGGGAGTTTCCCCAGAGACATGCGTACGGCTCGAATCACGCTGATTCCGAAACAGGGGAAGGATTTGGAGGACCCTGCCTCATATCGACCTATTTCCTTGATCAATGTTGACCAGAAGCTGTTTGCATCTGTGCTTGCGGAGCGGCTTCAGGGGTGCTTACCAGGGCTAGTGGGCTCCCACCAAGCTGGTTTTGTCCGGGGTAGAGAAGCCTCGATAAATATTAGTACGGTGTTGCTGGGCATGGAGCGGACTATACTTGCCCAAGACCCGCTGATTCTTGCTAGCTTGGACTCAGAAAAGGCCTTTGACAGGGTATCGTGGCGTTATATGTTTGCGGCTCTCCGGAGATTTGGTTTTCAAGGGGCTTTTCTGCAGGGGTTGCATGCATTATATGCAGCCCCCCGAGCGGTGGTTGATGTTGGGGGGCTTTGTTCCTTACCCTTTCCTTTGCATCGTGGTACGCGTCAGGGATGCCCGCTTTCTCCTCTCCTCTATGTGTTACAGCTAGAACCTCTTCTCCTCTCCTTAATTGCATCCCCACGGATATCGGGTATTGCCTGGCGAGGCGGAGGTATAAAAGTAAGCGCGTTTGCAGATGACCTTTTGTTGTGTCTGACGAAGCCGATGGAGTCTCTACCGGAAGCCTTAGGTATGATTGAGCGCTTTGGCAAGTTCTCAGGACTTCGAATTCATCAGACGAAGTCGCTGGTATTAGATGTAGATCATCAATCGCGGGGCCAGTGGCGAGGCGATTTTCCGCTTAGTTGGGTGACAGGATCTATTAAATATCTGGGTGTTTTCCTTCCTGCCCGCTTGCGATCTTTGTATGAAATCAATATTCGCCCCCTTCTTCAATCTACCACAGCGCGGTTACTGAAGTGGAAGGATCTCCCCCTGTCTCTGTTGGGGCGGGTAGCATTGGTACGGATGATAGAATGGCCGCGATGGCTGTATCTACTGCGGAATCTTCCCCTTTGGGTGACTGGGCAGGATCTACGGGAATTGCATAAGCAGCTTAGTCGCTTTCTGTGGCGATCCCGGAGGCCGCACATTGCCTTAGAGACACTTATGGGGCCGGCTGGGGAAGGAGGTCTTGGATTGACTCCGCTGCGGTCTTATAATCTTAGCTATTTCACGCGGCGTCTGAGCGACTTGGTGATGGGGAATGCCGACAGGCTACCGATTACTCTGCTCGATCAATTCTCAGAGAGCTGGCATAGGGCTTCCTTGCTCCACTGTGGGGGCATGGCACTTCCCCTGGCGTGGCGGGCGTCTCCCTATCTCCGTACACTTCGAGTGGTTTGGAAGTTCTTTTGTAGCTCGCGCGGTCGGTCATGGAGGCTCACAGATTGTTTGCCCCTGAGCGGCAACAGGAATTTCTCACCGGGCGCGGCCAGTGGGGGGGGCCAGCTATGGCTGAGGGCTGGTATTGAGTATCTTGGGCAGTTACGGATGGACAATACGGATCAGCTCGACTCTTTTCAGAATTTGTCACAGAAATATGCCCTGAAGAAGGAAACCTTCTATTATTATTTGCAGGTCAGGCACTATGTTAACAGCCTGCCGGGAGGCCTGGCAATGCTCTCTCGGGTACATAGCCTCTGGTCTGTGTTGGAACAATGCCAGGACCAGCTTACTGCGAAGCAGATGAGGGAACTCTTGGCTCCCCCAGGTAGCTTGGCAAGACTTCTCACCTTGGCAGACCGCTGGCAGCGAGACGGAGTGGAGGGATTCACGGTGGAGTTGGTGGAGCTGGCTTTTCATAGAATCCGAGCAGTTTCCGAAGCTGTTAGATACCGCGAACTGCAATTTAAGCTTGTGTGGCGAGCGTATGTCTCTGAAACAGGAGCGACGAAAATGGGACTACTGGCCTCTGATGTGTGTGGTCTCTGTAAGGGGCATCCGGGCACCCTATCTCACCGATTCTGGTTTTGCCCTCTAATTCAAGCCTTTTGGGAAGCAGTGAGGAGTAAAGTGGCGGTCTGGGTGGGGGGGATGTGGACCTGTACCCCCTGTGGTGTCTCTTTAATGTGGGTACTGTGGGGATCCAGGGTACGCTTGCACAGTCGAAGCTCTGCGAAAAGAGTTTTCTGGTAGCTAAACATTGTATTTTACGTAATTGGCTATCGGCAGGTGGTCCTGGGATAGTGGAGTGGGAGCGCTTACTGGGGGAACTAAGATCAATGGAGGGTAGAACGGCACGGCTTTTGGGGCCTAAAGCATGGACCCGTTTTCAGTCGATATGGGCACCGCTGCTCTCAGCCCGGACCCCCGACCCTACTTGGGAACGGGAGGAGACTCCGGGGTAGTTGATCCCTCTGGAGAGAGGCGTCTCTATGGGGGGGAGTTTCAGCTGTTGAGCGTAGGGAGAATATAGGGTAATTAGGGGTTCTTTATTTGGGGAAGGGGGGTACCCTAGGGGATAAGGGGGGGTGGTACATTTAGAGGAGGGCCCTGTTTGTTGCCCTTGGGGGAGTTCTTATGTAGATGTCCGAGCACTGCCTATTGGACCTCTGTCATGGCGGCACATTGTCATAATTGCCAACTCATATTTGTACCCTGGGTAACGTCTAGCGATGCTTTTGTGCCTCATCGTTGACGATGTTTGTTTGTTTGTATTTACGGGTCACTGCGCTCAGCAGTTCTCCCATGTGTATATATATCTCTATGATAGTACTTGTCTTTTCTTTACTGTTGAGCTCTCTGGGCTCCCGGGCTTGACCCACTGACTCCTCGTTGCCTGTAATTGTGTTACTCGTATGCTTTAAATGGAAATAATAAAAATGACTTTACATAAACTGTTTTGATGTCTCTTCATGAACAAGCAGGAAATAAGTCCTCATGTATGGGTGACATCACCGATGGAGCCCCTCATGAACGCTCCCCAGCTCTCAAAGGAAGCATTTGGGAGGTATGCCACGCATGCACGCCTGCCTTTCCTACCCTCTGTGGTGTCATATTCTCCAGTCTTTTTCCGCGAAGCCGTTTGAATTTCTTGCCCTTGTGGCTGAGCTTTCACTCATTTTTTCACACACCTGTCAATTAGCTTTTTTTTTCTTACCCTTTGGGTATTTTTTTTTTCTGTATTTTTTTTGCACTTTTGCCATTTTTCAGTTTAATTTTGCAGAGTCAGTATATTTCAGCATGTCTAAACTGGTTAGCGGCTTTAAAAAATGCTCCAAATGTGGCAAGACAATTTCTGCCACTCACCGTCATAATTAGTGCTTGCAATGCCTTGGATCAGACCACCAGCCAGCATCCTGCGAACTCTACTTGCAGATGACGTGTTGAGGGCTGAAGGGTTGGGAAAAGCAGAAGAAGTCCCTCTTTGGCTCATCTGATTCAGCATCCCCAGCCCCGACCCCTTCGTCCACGCCAAGGGTAAAGAGCAGAGGGCTCAGTCGGAGCAAAAGGATTTGAGTGGAGAGGGGCATCCCTCTACAGAGACCCTGTCCATGTGAAAAAGGGAGCACAAGGAGAAATTCTGTGTGCAGCACCATCACAGCCCCTCTTAGCAGGAGATGAACAGCGAGGGCCGGGAATGGCCAACCAAGCTTCCCCGAAAGGAAGACCCGATCTGAACAGCAGAATCTGTTCCCGGTGCCCAGGAGGACTGCCAGATGTCTCCCAATGCTCCTATCATCGAGGAGTCCCCACCTGCGACATCAACAGCCTCATCAGTGGTTGTGGTTCTGGAGGAAGGCTTACCTGCCTTAGAAGCTCACCTGGTGGTGGTGGAAGCCCTGCGAAATGCAGGCTTCGTAGCTCAGAGAGCGTTGTCATCGCACTTCTTCCAGTTGATTCTGGAGACCCTTGCCCTGTCCAACGCAGCTGGGACGTCAGGTAGGAGATTGATATCGACACTGGTGGCCAGAGCTATCTCCCTCTCCAGTGTGTCTGAGTCAGAGGCCCCAAAACATTGGCATGCTGGGCGCAAGGGGGGCCATCAATGTCCAGCCTCTCCTGAGTTGCACAGTCAGTGCTCTGAGGAGACTCTGCATTACTTTGACTTTCTCTCGGAATCTGAATCAGAATGGGAAACAGAGGTGGAATCAATGGTGTCAGATCTTCAGGCCCAGGATCTCCCACCGATCCAGAGGGGGTAACGGGTCAGACGGAAGTCACCTTTGTAAGAGATGTCCTTCCAGGATTTTGTTTGGGACCTGGCCAAGGCCATCATCTTTTCTCTAGAAATCAGAAAAGGAACAGAGGGCAGAGGAATTGGAACTCCAGTACCCCTTGGCCCTTCATGAGGGGTGACTGTTCCTGTCCACCATGTCTTGAAGTGGCTGGTAGGCACTCCTCACACTTCTGGCCACCAGTCACCAGCTTGATTTCCTGTACCAGGTTCAGAAAGCCCCAGGGTTCGAGAAGCCTCAATTACCCCACAATTCCATTGTGGTTGAGTCTGCCTTTAAGTGGGCAGAGTGCCAAAATACACTCCTCGGTGCTGCCAACACAGAAAGCGCAGAACTTGGACTCCTTTGGGAAGAGATTTTTGCAGGGTTCCATACTGATAGCCCAGATCCTGGCCTACCAAACTTACATGGCCATGTTCTTCAAGGATGTCATGCCGGACATTAAGGACTTCACTTCCCTCATCCCAGAGGACTGCCTCGAGTCTTTTCAAGATCTTGTAGCTCACGGCAAGGATTGCTCGAAGTTTATGGTCCGGGATGCTTAAGATAAGGTGGCAGCCTTGGGAATCGCCACATGGCAGATGGCCTAGTTGCAGTCTTCTGACCTGAAGCAATGAGTCCAAGACAAGATTGTCAACGTCCCCCTATTGGGGTGAAAACCTCTCTTTGGCAAGGCCGTGGAGAAAAAATGCCAAAGAGCTGGAAAAGGAGTTAGGTGAACCTCACCAGGCTCTCCAGAAAGACTGCGGATCCCATGTGGAAGAAAGCATCACCAAAAAGGCTTTCCTCCCATGCCTGCTGAGGTACTTTCTATCCCAACTGTAAGTGCAGCCTAAGGCCCACGCTCTCTGCTCACAGCAAAGGGAGAAAACCCCAAAGGCACAACCCCATCCCTCAGCCAAAAGCCAGGGTTTGATGGGGGTCTTCAGGAGCATAGCCAGCCAACCGTTTTCTGCTGAGGTCCCCTCGCAGGTGGGGAGGTGGCTTGTTCACTTCGCCCACCAGTGTCCTCTTGTCACCTCGGACGCCTGGGTGCTACAGATCATCCAAAGTGGCTATCAGTTGCATTTCACCCAGCTGCCACCTTGTTACAATCCTGGGGAGTACACCACGGACTATGCACACTGGAGCCTCCTGTAGACTGAGGTCATGGCCCTGCCAGCCGACCCTGCCATTGAGCCAGTTCCCCCAGTTCAGATCAGGCAGGGCTTTTACTCCAGATACTTCCTGGTCCCCAAAAGTACCAGCTGGCTCTGCCCCATTCTGGATCTGCGAAACCTCAACCAGTTCTTGGTGTGCGAAAAATTCAAAATGGTCTCGTTGGGGATGCTGCTCCCTTTCCTCCTACAAGGTGACTGGCTTTGCTCCTTGGATCTGAGGATGCGTACGTGCATATTCTGATCCACCTGCATCACAGACAGTACCTTTGGTGCATACTGTGCAGTCAATACTATCAGTACCAGGTACTACCCTTCAGCTGGCCCCTGCCCCTAGGTTTTTCATGAAATACCTGGCAGTCATGGCCGCTTTCCTTTGGACCCGGGGGTCTTTGTCATCCAGTCCCGAACCTGGACGACTGGCTCATAAAGGGTCCTACGCTGACCCACATATGGCAGGCCACCGAGCTCACCATTCAGGTGCTCGAAAGCCTCTGCTTCATTATCAACTATCCAAATTTTCATCTCCAGCCCGTACAACAACTGGAGTTCATCGGGGCCCTTCTTGATACCACTTGGGCGAGAGCTTTTCTGCCAGCGGACCACCTGCAGCATCTCATAGAGGTGGTGGGCACGTTTCTGTGCCAATGCCACATCTCGCAGGAGGGCGGCTCCTTGTTGCATCCCAACATCTGTTCCCTAGCATTCACAGCATGGATGCTGAGCGGGTAGCCCTCTGAGCATACCCTCCCCGAGGGTGTCACCAAGCTCCTGCTAGCATCTTGCAAAGAGTCAACTTGTAAAGCCTACACGTTTAAATGGTGGTGGTTTGCCATCTGGTGCACTGGTCGGGCAATGGAGCCCTTTGTCCCATGGACCAGCTTATGGAGTACCTCTTGAACCTCTCCAATTCTGGGCTGAAATACATCTCGGTGTGTGTTCCCCTCAAAGCAATAGGAGTGTTCCATCATTGCTGCGATGGGAAGACCGTCTCAGTTCAGCCTCTGATATGCTGATTCATGCGGGGCTAGCTTCTTTCGAAGCCTCCAAATAAGCCCCCTACGATTGCTTGGGATTTGAACATGATCCTGAGCCAGCTCTTGCAGGTTCCTTTTGAGCCGCTGAACGTCTGTTGAAGTTCTTGACCTGGAAAGTCCTCTTCCTGTTGCCCACCAGAAACCCTTGTTTACTCACTACTTCTGCTTTTCATGCCCCTCTCCAAACACACACATTCATGGCATCATATTATCAACACAGTCCTATATGTATTGTTAGTGCTCTATCCTGAACATCAGATCCTGTTTACTGTTCTCTCTTACTTACATTGTAAGGACTTAAAGGCACAAGTCTTCCTACTTGCTCTACTCATTAATGATTTCTTTTGTTTCTGGTCATATTGCTTGGAGCACCCCAAATCCTGCTATACAAGATTCATTGACCATATATACACATAATCTTGTAAATATTTACAATAATACTGTACATATAACTTGCTTAATAATTTAAGGACGTCAATAAATACCTTAAAAATTATGCTGCTTCCAATTTGTTCACAGTAAAAAGGCATGAAAAATTCTGGGCAGCTGAACAGTTGAACATGATATTTATTCGCAAAACTGCTGACGGTAAAATTTACATCCATTGCTTCCTGAAGCTGGCAGGTGGTTATATTTGGATTCCAAAGGCTTCCTGTATGCAGTTTACGAAACACAATACAAAATTCAACTGACTTTTCCATTCATAAGAAAACATTGCTCTTCATTTCTGAGGCGGGTATTCATATATTTGTTCAACCTGCTTCACTCTAACACAGACTTGTATATGCATCTGTAACAAGCTCAACTTATCACAACCTAGATGTGTTCTTCTGTCTGTGTGATATGCCCATTGTCCACATTAACATAAAGCAGTACAAGTAGACAATGACCAATTCTGTTTTTCGTTAATCACACTTTTTAAAAAGGTGATTTCCCTGGAATGAGAACCAAAGAGATGATTGGCAAGGTCCTTGATGTCAGTCTTCCTTCTCCTCAGCACAGCCTTGACCTCCATTGGTTTGTTTTTGAAGCAATACATCTGTTGAGTCAGATGCACACAGAGAAACATGACGACAGAAAAAGACCACATGGCCTATCTAGTCTGTCCTTTCATATCAACCACTGCAACAGTCCCCTTTTTTCCTTTAGAGATCCTCTGTGTTTGTCCCAGAGGTTCACAGGTCTTTCGCTCAACTCCCAATAAATTCCTTTCAAGCTATCTGACTTTTATAAAATGGAAATACTTTTGCATTGTTAATATAGTAAAGGATGCTCTCTCCTACTAGTAACATTTTTTGATAAAAGTACAAGTCAGCACTGTTTAAATACTCATTAACAGTATCTAAGACTAAGAATAATATTTACATACCTATTGCTACACAGTTTTCTGCATATTTCATAGTACTATTTCTGCAACCTGTAAGTATAATTTAACATTTCTGTAAATGTGATCATTACAAAATATTTCAGTTACTATTTTAAAAAAAATAATTTCATGGTTTTCATTGATAATTATTCCACACTAAAATGCATAGTCTACGGCAAACAAATGATCAAAGTGATTAAACCGAGCTATGACCAAAAAGTGATGATTAGTTCTCTGAAGAGATGGAAAATACCTACTGTACCTGCTTGGAAAGGCTTGAGCTAAATACTAATAAATAAAAAAATACAAATGAGTCATGTGCCAGACAGACAGGATCTGTTCCTTTTGGACCGTTTCCATAGTTTTACTCACTAAAGTTAGTTTAATGGGTGTGTAGTTTACTCTCTTTCTCCCTAATTCCATTTCTGTGTTAAGGGGGTTACATCTGTTCTCCAGTCCCTTGGAAACTCCCCAACCTTCAAGGACACATTGAACAGAACTGCAAGGGGATGGTTGCTATGTTCTTGAGCTCTTCAACCCATCTGAGATGTATACCCTCGAGTCCCATGCTGGGCCGGCCTAACTATTAAGCAAACAAGGTGGTCGTGGGGGGGGGGGGGGAATAGCAAAGAACAGGGCATTCAAAGCTAAACAGTAGATTCTGACAGGGGGACAAAAGGCTTAAGATTTGCCTAGATTGACAACATCTTGAACTAACTCTGGGGTCCCATGATCTTATCCGTTTTCATTTGTCAAACTATTTCAAGTATCTCCTTTGTAATTTGGTTTATAATAATTTCATATTTACCAAAACTATTTCCCTCAGGGGAAGGACATGGACTCAGACTTACTTAGAGATCTGTATAATATTTCCCTCAAAAGAATGTCTTACGTTTTCCCAGGACAGGCCATGGTAATAAAATTTTCCCACCTGTCCCTTTATTTCAGTGGTTATTGCTATTTTCCTCCTTTTCTCTATTCTAATGGTCACATTCCCATTCTATTTTCTGTTTCACCAAGACTTTTGATTATAATTATATCAGAGTCTGCCTTTGTCACAATGACCAGTAGTAAGACAAAAAATTCTTTTAGCATGCATTTATTTCATTTGGGTATCTAACTTTTTTGTGCACATAGATTGCTTGCACGGGCATATACCTATGAATTAACACATGCACAATCAATTTGTGTGTGCAAAAAAATGCTAGCGTGCATACAAGGCACATTTAAACAAATATGTGAAAAATATGAAAAAAACCATGAAAATTAGAAAATCCACAAACTGAACTTTTTTCCCCATTGTGCATAATCCAAGCTTCTAGATATGTAGTTTGTTTAAAAGACTGTACCTTTCCACATGTGATTCTCCAATATGATCCCTCACCTTTCCTCTTCCTCTACTTCTTACTTGTCGTCTTTTTTTTTTTTAATGACATTGGTGTATATCTTTCTTGCTTTTATTTGCTGTCTCCTGTTTGATATTTTCTGATTTATTTTTGGCTTTTCTCTCTTTAAGGTTTACCATCTTTGCCTTATCCTCTTGTTGTTGGCGAGAATATAGTTTGTCTCTCACACCTCTCTTAGTTTAAATGCCCTCCTAAGTAGGAGCTGAAAAGTGGGCAAGGGCAATTGTAACCTTCTTAAGCGGTTATGAAGTATCCCATTTGTAAAGCTCCTTATTCTCCCAGGTACATCCCCTATCACAAATGCACCCAAAATCTTCCTCGCAAAAGTAACAATGTTGTTATATTGATTTTTCTCTCTTTAGTTTAAGCTGTGTAGGATTAGCCTTATAGTCCCAGAGAGCCTAGCTCCATAACTTATAAACACAAGGGTCAGTATTAACAACTTATTTGATTAGCTTTGAGTGTTAACTGGATAAAGTGCCATTTGTTAAATTTAGTGGGCCAGCAAACCGATAATTTTTGTCTGAACTATTTGAGGTCTGGCCAAGTGTTGTTCATTTATTTATTTTTATTTATTTATTTATTAGCATTTGTTATACCACTTATTCCAAAAGATCAAATGGGGTTTACATTAAACGACAGGGTCAAAAACATAACAGTTTAAAACTCTGTACATAAAACATTGAAAGTGACTTGGCTGAAGCTGTACTAAATTGAGAACTATATACAGTAGATAGGGCTCTTAGATTCGATATTGTGATCCGGAGGTAGCTCATAAATTGCTAGCGTGTGCGTGTCTTCTTTGAATGTGGGGGAAGGGAGTTCTAGTTTTGAGGGGTATGTCTTTTATGTGGAGAATTAGGGTAGGGTCTTTTTTGAGGGGGGGTCCCAAGGGTTTCCAAAATGTTGTTTGAACAGGTGGATTTTTAGTTTTTTACAGAATGTGGTGAGATCTTTGATTTCTCTTAGCTCATCTAGTAGGGCATTCCAGAGAGTAGGTGCGAAGTGTGAGAAAGCTCTATTATTTGTGGCTTTAATGGATTTTCGGTAGTCTGAAAGAATCGTCAGTTTATTTTGATTGCATCCTCGTTTTACTCGTGTCTCTACTTGTTTGTGATTAGGGTGGTGAGGTGGGAAGGGGTTATATCTCTAAGGAGCTTGAATGTAGTCATTAGTGTTTCGTAATGTATTCGGCTTTGGACTGGGAGCCAGTGTAACATGTATAATACATGAGTGATGTGTTCCGATATGCTTGCATTCCCTGCTATTCATGTGCATGTAAACCTTATAGTGCGCTGTTACAAAAGTAAGTGTGGGGTGTAATTAATGCTTGGAGGACTGATCTAAAGTCATGGTTGGGGAGTGGTGGTTGTAGCTGTTTCAGCATTTTGAGTTTATAGTAGATTTTTTGGTTGTTAGTTTTATGTTTGTGGACATGCTGAGTGTCTGGTCTAGGGTGACCCCAAGATATTTTACTTCATTCTTTACTACTATGTCAGTATCGCTAATTCTGATATTAGGAGGAGGGATGAAACTCTGATTTCTGGTAATATAGAGTGCTTCAGTTTTTCTGAAGTTGGTCAGTAGGTTATGGGAGTTGAGCCATTTTGCTGCTTCCTTGAAGCAGTCTGTAATTTGGTGCAGGATGGGGTTGGAAATATTGAATGGTAGATATGTTATATCGTCCGTGTATATGTGATAGTGCAAATAGGCTGGAGGTAAATGTTAAAAAGGAGGGCAGAAAGTGCAGATTCTTGGGGTAGGCCTTGTTCTTGTTTATATGGTATAGATGTGTGTTGTCCGGTTCTAACCTGTTGGAACCATTGGAGTACTGTGCCTTTTACTCCTACCTGCTGTAGTCTGGTGAGCATTATGGTGTGGTTGATGCTGTCAAATGCTGCGATGATGTCTAAAATGATAAGGACGAATGCTTGTTTGGTATTGTCAATGCTACGTATCAGTTTGTCAAGCAGAGCAGTTAACAGGGTTTCAACACCATGGTATGGTTGGAAACCATATTGGTATTCATCAAGGGGTGCATGGGTATCAATGTGATCCTGGAGCTGAATTTGTATTATTTTTTTCAATTACTTTGAAGAAAGGAGGAGCCTGGGATAGGTTAAAACTTTAGCTAGATAGCACCAATATTCAGCATTATCTAGTTACCTTTAACCAATTAAGCCATACTGCATAAATAGCAGGCCTAAGTTAATTGGATAAGCTATCCATTTAACTGAACTAGCTATATTCAGTGGTGTGAGTTAACTGATTATATGTCTGGATATCCAGTTAAAATAAATATTGATCTCTTGCTGGATATTTTTATTTTCTTTTTTTTGTTGTTGCTTCACTTTGTGCCCTTATTTTTTTGCTTATTGTGTACTGTACATTTTGAAGTTGCATAAATATTAAAAAATAATAATATTGATCTGAGAAAAACAGAACATGATAGCAGGTAAAGACCATACAGCCTACTAGTTCACATCACCTCTCAGCTTTGCTATCTTTTCCTTTCCCTCAGAGATTCTCTGTGCTTGACCCATGCTTTCTTTAATTTGGATGCTGTCCTTATTTGCACAGAAACAAAGGTTAACGAATAAAAACAAAAAAGTGTGTGTGTCTATAAATCTGGAGAGAGAGAGAGAGTCCAATAAAATGGTATCATTTTATTTAACTTGATATACTTTTTTAATAAAACTTTTAGGAACTAATACTCTCCTCCTCAGATCGGACTGTAATAAGCAAAAGATGACTTTATCGAGGAATAAAAACAAATCAAAAAAGCATTCAAATGATACTTGGAGGAAAAAAGTTGGGGGGGGAGGGGGTTTGAATGGCAATCCAAAGATAGCAGGCAGTAGAATTTTCTTTTTTGTCCCTCCAGGCATTAGGTTTATTCTCTCCTAAACAGCAGATGGAGATGAGAGTCACAGACTTGATGGCATCACCGCATATAAGGTCCTGTGCAGTCCACAGCCAGCTAGTATTTCTCATTCTCTAGCAGATGGTAGTTGACATAAACCTGCACAGTATGGAAAGGGGTGGGCCATAAGAGCCATGGCCCCACCAATAATTTGCCCAACACAGTATCAGGAATAGAGAGCTTGAGGCCAGGGCTGAAGTTTGGTTTATTTGGCCCCTCCAACTAAAAAGGTGTTCCGCTGCCCCTGCTGGATATGATCTGAGGTGCTTGTTCTGCAAGAACTGGGCTAGGGTCTTTCTCGTTGGGACAGATTGACCCATCTCGAATATTATTCCATTAAGAAAAATGCCTAAGCTCACTAAATCAAGAGGGCTTGGATTCACTCAAGCTGGTGGTGCCAGGTGCCTCCTTCCCTCCTGTCAGTAGAGGGGGTGTTGTAGTACCTTCTGTCCTCCTCTTCAACTCTTGGGAGGGGACCAGAGGAAGGATCGCTTATCTTAATAAAGCTTGTTTTTTAAATGAGGAAAAACTGAGTAAAAAGGAGTGAAAACAGTCAAGTTATCTGGTCAGCAGACATGACCTCAAAAATGCGGCTTAACAAGCTTCCCTTTAAAGGGAAGCTGCTGTTTGGTGAGGATCTGGAGAAGCTTGTAAAAAGACCTCAGGGAGTCCAAGCTAGCCAGGTTCCCAGAAGATAGACCATGAGGAACTAGTTGCATTTTTTTTTTATTATTATTAAAAGAGGGCATTTTCGTGCAGCTCGGAAGTATAATCCAGAGAAGGTGTCAGCATCCCAGCAGAGTAGGTTCCTTATGGGGAGTCACAGAGGAGGCCAGAAAAGTGCTGCATGGAGCACCTTACTTGTAATTCCCAATGAGGGTTTGGGGGCCACCTAAAGCATTTTTATCGGACAAGGGCCCAGATCATCTCAGATCAATGGGTGCTCTAGATTATCCATAAGGGCTATGCTTTCAAGTTGGCTGAATTCCTCTCTGATATTGTTAGCCTGATTACCCCTGCAAGGGGGAATGCCATGAGTCTGAAGAGGTTGTTACTTCTGGTGACCATTGTGTCAATCCCTCCATAGGAATGGCATCTAAGCATATACTCTATTTGGAGGTTCCCAAGAAGAAAGGTATGCTCTTCCTATTATGGAATTTTTGCAGGTCAGCAAGGCCGTGTGGTTCGCGCAGTTCTGGATGGAGACCTTCTAGTCAGTGATGGTGACGATCTCTAGATCTCACAGAGATTATCTTCATATCCCATTTGGGAAGAGCACCAAATGTCCTTGTGCTTTGTGATCTTGGGAGAACACTTACAGCCCTAGGCTCTTCCCTTTGGGCTAGCTATGACGTCAAGGACCTTTTCCACAGTTATGGTGGTAATGGTTTCTATGCATCAGAGCCAGGGCATGTTGGTCCACCCATATTTGGGTGACTAGTTAATTTGCACAAAATCCTTTAAGGAAAGCAAGGTGGCAGCATCTCAGGTGATGTCCTTTCTGCAGGACCTAGAATGGGTAATCAATTTTGCCAAGAGCAAATTGGTCCTGTCATTGTTTCTGGAGTGTCTGGGGGTATAGTTCAACACCAGGTTGAGAAAGATATTCCTGACTGAGGAGAGATGTCATAAATTATAATCCCAGTTTCAGGGTCTGCTTTGGGTGAGCCAGCCTAGGTCTGGCCAGAGTGGACCCTGGTGATGACAAATGTGAGCTTATCTGACTGAGAAGCCCATTTTCTGGTTGAAGTAGTTCAGAGGTGCTGGTTGATGGAAGAAGTCAATTGGAGGTGAGGGTCATAAGTCTGGCTGTTTGGGCTGTTTTTATTTATTTATTAGTATTTATATACAGCCGCTTCCAAAAATCGGTGGCAGTTTACAGAGAACAAAACAGTAACTTTACATTATAACATCAAAAAAAATTATTTACAAAGCAAATGTGATAAACAATTAGCATAACTATGTACAAGAAACAGATGTCATATTGAATATGCATTGGTGCGTGGGAAGGAAATGGAGGGGTAGATGTTGTTAAGGGGCATGAGATGCTTGAGGTTGATGGTTGTTGATGGAAGAGCCATAGTATTCCACAAATAGATGTGGAACAAAGCAGAGAATGTGATAGCCATAGCATTTGTCAATCTTCAAGGTGTCACCTAGAGTCTGCAGATAGCAGAGGTGGTAAGGACACATATCTAACAGTGCTTTTGGCAACTTATATCACAGGGGTAGAGAATGTCCAAGCAAACCTCTTGAGAAGGAACATGCTAGACCCAAGATAGCGGTGTTAGCGGATGTGGCATTCAACCACATCATACGTTTGCGGGAAAAACATTTCTGGACAATGGCAACTAGTGAATGTCAAGGTCTGAGGTTTTTTAGCCACAGGAAGGAGCATTAATCAGCCGAAATAGATTCCTTGGTTCAGTCATGGCCTCAGAACAGTCTGTTTTATGTTTCCTCATGGCCTCTAGTGAGCAGGATGATCAGAGCATGAAGAATAGCCCAGGCCTAGTGGTGTTAGTGACCTCAAATTAGCCCCGCAGGCAATGTATCTTTCAGCACTGTGTACATCTTGTAGTGCTATACAAATATTCAGTAGTAGTCAGCAGTAATGAAGGTGGGAGAACCATTGATTTCCCTAGACGAGCATGGTCTTCTCTTTCAGGGGCCAGTTTAGATGCTGAACATGTCTTAATTCTGTCTTACGGTCTGGTTGTTGAGAAGGTGAGGTTGAGAAAAAGAGTATTCTGGTCATGATAGCAACTCTGTTGCAGTCCAGGAAAAGGTCTGCATCTATGGTTTATATTTGATTGTGGAGATTTTTAAAGTTTGGAGCCAGGACTACGAGGTTGATCCATTTCATTCTTCTTTGCTGGTCATTTTGGCTTTTCTCCAAGATGGTCTTAATGAGCGGTTGGCCTTGAATTCTTTCCGAGTTCAGATGACTGCCATTATGTATTATAAGGCGTTTATGGTTTATTTAAAAACTTGATATACTGCCCTTCATTATACCACAGCAGTGTACAATAAAATTAAAAACCAAGGTTAGAAAAGGAAGGTGAATGCCAAAAAATCAAAGGACAGTAAGAAGGGTAAATAAAAACAGAGAGGAAAGGGGAGGAGGGCAGAAGGCTGGAGGCCAGAGTAAGAATTCGGTGTGAGATTGAAAAGATATTTAAGCTACAGGAATGGGAAGATCATAAGCAGTGTGGAATCAATATGTTTTGAGAGATGCTTTAAATTTGGAAAAGGAAGATTCAAGACAGAGTTCTGTTGGAAGACAATTCCAAAAAAAGTGGGATTCTTTTTGTGGGGCATGCAGCATCTGAGAGCCCCTTAGTGTCCAAATGTTCTTCCTTGGGATCTTAACCTCATGCTCTCAGCCTTGGTACTTGGCACCTTTTGAGCCTCTCCAGGTGGCATTGCTGAAGGATGTCATGCTGAAAACTGTTCCTCCGGAAGGATTTTGTAATTATAGCTCTTTCAGGTCAGGAATCCTAAGAAGTTTAGTTCCATCACAGGACATTTGTAGAGTGGCCATTCTGTTGCCCTTACATTCCTCTGTGTGGCTTTATAGGTTGGATATGCAGGCAAGGCAAGGCAAGATGCGGCTTTTGGGGCAAATGTGTTGGAGGCAGGTTTACCTAGGACCCTTCAATGTTAGATACTGCTTTGGTACTTTCTATACACCTGGCTGGTTTGGAGGGAAAAAGAGAAAGGAGAAATTTAAGGCTTTGGTTCTTGTATTTAAGGTTCTACATGGTGTGGCACCTTCATTTCTGTCAGCAAAGGTGGCTTTGTACGTTTCAGGTCAGTATCTGCGATCAGAGGAAGAGAGACTTAAAGTGGTGCCCCCTTATAAGCAACTGCATCATGTGGGCCGTTGAAACAGGTTTTTTTCAGTTCAGGCCCCAGTTCTGTGGAATGCCTTGCCTAGAGAGCTACATCTTTTGGATGATGTGCATGTCCTTCAGAGGGCGTTGAAGATTCTTTTTTATTTGTAAAAGCTTTTGGGGAGAGGGAGGGGTTGGTTGCAGTTTATTTGATATATCAGGTGGATTGTGATGTCGGTAAGGACTGGTTGGAGTAGGAGGGATGGGTGGAAGGTGGGGTCTTGTGGATATTTTTTTATGTATTTTTGTGAATTTGTTGTACACTGTGCAAAGCAGTCTGTCTGACCATGCAGTTTTATAAACGTAACTAAATAAAATAAATAAATACATAAAAATTAGATCTAACCTGCTAATTTTTTTTCTTTTAAGTCCCTCCGGATCAGTCCAGAACCTGCTGCCGGTTGCACATCCTATAGTGAACTGTGAAGAACTGTGTCAGCTTCAGGGTGCTTGAGAGGGCCAATTCACCCTTCGTCTCTAGTGTTGGGTTACCACTTCATTTGATTCTTACTCGATGAGCCAGAATCAGGCTCCTTGACAGTTGTTCCTTTGCCCTCTTGCTGTTGTGAGGGGGCATAGTGTTTCATTATTTTGTTACAAAAATACTGGCTGGCTGTGGACTGCACAGGAATCTATATAGGCTGTCGTCATCAAGCAAGTGATTGTCAATCTCCATCTGCTGGTAGGATAAAATAAATCCACATATCTGGAAGGACTCAAGGAAAGAAAATGATCAGGTAAGACCTAATTTATCCTTATGGTTCATAATGAGTTCAAAATAAAATTAGGTCTTTGAGAAAGGCCAGATGTTAAAGGCAAGAATCAGTTCACTGAGAAAAGGACTCGGCAAAGGCCTGGTTTTTTTTGGGGGGGGGGTTTAACTGTCTTTTCCTTGTTCTGTTCTAACCTCAGGCAGGGGGTGTTAGTTCCCATAGCTAATCAAGAAATGTATTAAGCTAGTTGAATGAAGAAGGTATCCTCTTATTTTTGTTGTCGTTTATTAATGTGCGACTTCCGTGCATTCAAGTAGACTAACACAGCAAACACACAACTTTAACCAACAATTTCCAAGAATTGTTTTTAATTCACCACTTAACGCCTGCAACCATTTTACTTTATTTCCCCATCCATCTCATTATCCACATTTTGACACAATCAAATGCTACCAAATATTTTTAAAATATAATATTTACTATTAAGCTATCTTCAAAATATAGCAGCTATAGTTATCTCCAGGAACAAGCAGGAATGAGTCTTCACACGTGGGAGACGTCGCCGACAGAGCCCGCCCTTCCTACTGCCTCTCCCCAGTTTTTCGTTTTCCGCGGAGCAAGCAGGACGTCCCTCCTGCTACCGCAGAAACTTTTTTCTTTTTCTTTTCCTTTTCTTGTTTCTTGTGGTCGCGGCCTTTTTTCCCGCCGACACTAGCACCACCGGTGTTTTTTCCTCTTTTAATCACTTGAGGGAACTTCTTCCCTCTGGTCCTTTTGAGGCTTACCGGGCTTTCCAGCATGGAGCCTTCTTCCCCTAAGAAGTGCCCTCACTGTGGAGACTTCGTTTTTTACTTAGACTCCAATGCCTGGTGCCTCTCCTGTTTGGGCCCTGATCCTTTTTCCCCCGGTCCTCCGGGCTTCAGTATCGGGAGAAGACCTTCCCTTTTTCGGGTGTCCCTCGATGACGTCTTTCCTCCTAAGGTGCGGTCGTCGTTTTTCTCTTCTCTCCAGGATCCAGGTAACCACACAACAGTCTGTTAAGACTAGCCAGGTCTTGAGGGGTGAGTCTCATGCGCGGCATGGCGACGGCTCCGGCCTCCCCCTCGAATCCTCCTTGGCAAATAAACCCCGGCGGGAGTCTTCGGGCTCCAAAGCATCCGCGGGGTTTCGGGTTGTTCCTGGGGTTCGCTCCTCACAGAACATTCCCGAGCCATGCTCGAGGGTGGTATCCGCTTCGAGCGGTGCCGATTCTCCGGCATCGGTGTCGGCGTCGAGTGTTCCACTCTTCGCCAGGGATCATCAGCTGGTGTCCTCGGCACCTCCGGGGCCGATCGACTCGACCCAATCTGACTTTCCTGCATCCCAGCCATGCGCGGGGGTGGTGCCCGCCTCGGGCGGTACCGATCCCTCAGCGTCGGTGTCGAGTGTTTCACTCTTCACCGGGGATCGTCAGCTGGTGTCCTCGGCACCTCCGGGGCCGATCGACTCGACCCAATCTGACTTTCCTGCATCCCAGCCATGCGCGGGGGTGGTGCCCGCCTCGGGCGGTACCGATCCCTCAGCGTCGGTGTCTAGTGTTTCACTCTTCACCGGGGATCGTCAGCTGGTGTCCTCGGCACCTTCGGGGCCGATCGTCTCGACCCAGTCTGGCGTTTCTACATCCCAGCCATGCGCGGAGGTGGTACCCGCTTCGGGCGGTACCAATTCCTCGGCATCGGCGTCGGTGTCGAGTGTTTCACTCTTCGCCGGGGATTGTCGTCTGGTGCCCTCGGTACCTCCGGGGCCGATCGATTCGGCCCAGACTGGCTTTCCTGCATCCCAATCCTGCGCGGGGGAGGTACCGGCTTTTAGCGGCACCGCCTCCCCGGCGCCGGCATCGGTGTCGAGTGTTCTACTCCTCACCAGGGATCGCCGCCTGGCTCCCCCGGTACCTTCGGGACCTATCGATCTGTCCCGGACGGGCGATCCCCCGGCATCGATGCGGACGTCGAGTGCTCCGCTCGTCGCTAGAAGGGGGGCCTCGGGGACTTCGATCGATTCGACCCAGCCGGGTTTTCCGTCGTCCCGGCCAACAGCAGGGTTGGTTCCGGCATCAAGAAGCGTCGGTGCCGGGGTTGTGCGTTTCACTCCCCGCCGGGGCTCGTCGTCGGGTTACCTGGGTACCCTCGGGGCCGGTTAGTAAGCCCCGGAGGGGTTTTCCTCTCGGTAAGACAGGCTCGAGAGGAGTCCCGGCGTCTAGTGGTGCCTATCTCCCGCAGTCGTCGCCGGTGTCGGGTGTCTCCCCCTTCACCGAGCTTCGTCCTCGGGGATCCTCGATGCCTGCGGCACCAATCGATGCGATTCCGATTCGCTTTCCGGGTTCGCCACCGGGGCCCTCTAGGAGGGTGTCGGTCTCCCCGCTCGGTTCGATGCCCTGTCTCGAGTCGATACCCAGCCTAGAAGGCTTGGTTGCGACACGTTTCGGGCGACACAGTGCAGAGATTGCTGACCACTGCTCTCCGGTTGCCTCGGAACCACTTCAACCGCCGGGGGCAGTGCCGTCCCTGAGGCCGGGGTCGGGGCCGAGGCCGATTCCTGCAGTTCCATCGGTGCCATCGACCCTGTCGATGCCTAGCTGGGAATCAATTCCCGGAACCGAAGACACAGTACTAACTGCCTCGAATCGGGACTGTTGGTGTCCTTCTCTGTCCAGTGGGCACCAGTTTGCTAGGCCTTCTGGTGTCCAGGTGGCACCTTCCGCCTTAGCCTCCCCCGGAATAGCCCCTCTGGGAGAGCCGTCTTTTCAGGATTTTCTCCTTGACATGGCGGACTTGCTTGCCATTCCCCAGGTCCTGCGGAACAGGCAGCCGTAATGCTTCCTCTACACCCTTCCCTGCAGGACCTTCTGCTGGGGGTTTGGCGGTCGCCTTTGAGGGTTCCTGCACCGTCTACAGCCATGCATGCTCAGTATCGGGTGCCCCCCTCCCCGGGTTTTCAGGAGCACCAGCTTCCACATCATTCCATTGTGGTGGAATCGGCGCTGCGGAAGGTCGGAAGTAAGAAGAAACATTCTTCTCGCCCTCCCGGTCGTGCCTCTAAAGCGCTGGATACCTTTGGGCGTCAGACCTTCCAAACGTCCATGTTGGCTTCCAGAATTATTTCATATATGTTTTATATGAGCCTGACACTCCGGGAGGTCACCGAGAGATTATCTCTCTTGTCTCCCTTTTTGTCTGCAACTAAGGCCTCTGAATATTCCTTGCTTCTTTATCATTGCAGGAATATCTCTGGGTTCCTTCTCGTGCTTCTCTAGACTCCTTTCAGTCTGTTAGCAGGTCCTCTGCTATTGCCATTGGAGCGCGTCGTACAGCCTGGCTGCAGGCATCCGACTTGTGTAGATGGGCACAACATAATCTGGGTAATTCTCCGTGTGCTGGAGAAAACCTCTTCAATAGCGAAGCGTTACGTCAGGTTGCTCAGTACTCCGCTGACCTTCCTAGCACTGGAAGCCATCCTAAGTCCTCTCTTCCCCCCGGGGGTGGGAAATGCCCTGCCAGACCTCCTTTCCCGAGGAAGAGAAAGTTTTAGCCGTCCGCCCACCCGCCAGATGCGCCCAAGCAAGGGACGTCTCACTCCGGTCGGCGGTTCCCGGGCCCGCGCCAGGATGCTCATACCAAGTAGCTTTAGGCTCTTGTATGTGGCGGCCTACGATTAACTTCTCTACCGGAAGTTTATTCTTCTAGCTCTACACTGGGGTTCGTTTTCAGTATGGCAAGTGGTTCGGATGCTTGTCCGGGGGTTACAGTATTCCCTCTTCCTTGTTGGAAGGGGGAGGTCACCGCTATTCCATGATAGTTCTGGCCCCAGGGACTTCTATCTTTTCAACGGACTTACCCTTAGATACGTCCCTCGAACCCTTCTCTTCCAGGGTCCCCCTGCTTGAGCAGATGCCATACCGAAATTTCTTCTTCCAGTGTAGACCTTTCCCCTTGTTCTTTGTCAGTTATTGTGCGTGCAGGAGTCACCAAGAGTGCTTACTGCTTCTGCCAGATGCTCTGCTACCTGGCGTATTGCCACTCCCCGCAGGTTTCCTCCTAGCTTCCGGGATGTGGCGACGTCTCTGACTCCTGTCAGTTTCCCCCGCCTCCTGCACGCTGCCCTCTGCAATCTTCAGAGCAGCTTCCCATAAGGCAGGGACCCTTGTCTCTGAGGGTTTTTCCATATGAGGGAATGGACTTCTTAGTCACTCCATGGCTATCGATGACTATACCCTCTTGTCTCCCGTTTGGTGCGGGGGACAAGTTTTTCTGCGTGCCTGCCATGGGGACACATCGTAGACCTTTCCCCTGATGTGCCCTTCACGCAACCGTACTGTTAATCTCGCTGATCTGCCACTGCTCCACAGACATAGACCCCCCCCCCTTGTTCTTGGATGGATCTCTCCCACCACCTTCCCAGGTGGGCGTTCTTCTGTGGATCAGTGGCAGGTCCGACTTATCAGTATTATACTCCCGTATGTATGTTCCTCGGCATACATGTTTTAGTACCTGGGTGGGCGCTATCCCTGCCCTACTTACCTAGATATATATTACATATTTATCTGTATCGGTAGGCGCCCACTGGGAGATGTCCACAGCACCCTGTGTATTACCGTCTATCTCCCTATTGCAGGTTCTTGCGTTACTCCTTACGGGGTCCGACCAGTCCGCTTGCCTATTTTCTTACGGCTCGATATCTGGGACCGGTTATACTCAACTTGCTGCTGTGAAGTCAACAGCTTCTATTTGTTTTTGTTATGCACCTCTTCCTGAGGTTCAGGCCCTATGTCTTCCTTTTCTCAGCTAGGGCTGATAGTGTACTCTTCGGTTCCGGGGTATGCCCCTGTTCTCCTCCGGACTGGGCTCTCCAGATCGGCCAGTCTTCTACTTCTAGCCTCAGGGTTAGGGACTCTGCTCCTGAAGGAGTGCTCAGCTTTTCCCATAAAGCTTCCTTGAAGACCTGCCATTCTTCTCCTGCACCAGTTGACACCTGGGTCTCCTGCCCTTCCGGATTTGGAACTTCCCCCTCACTGCTGTGAAGTTCCCTCGAAGACTTCGCTACTGAGTCTACGGTACCTTCCATCACAGTTCTTCTTCCTCGATCCGGTAGGTAAGCTCTATGTGGTACTAGTTCATCAAATACTTAATGATACTGACTTGCATTCTAAAGACTACTCTCCCCATGTAGTCTTTGGTTTTGCTGTTCCTCTGGAACCTTTTTTTCTTCTCAACTCCTACCCTCCATCCCTCAGGAGATGCCGGGGATCCAGGTTGGGAAAATGCCTGCCTGCCAGGGCTTCACATTTTATGGGATCTCCCCTGGCACCCTCAGCTAGGGAGTCCCCACGTGTGAAGACTCATTCCTGCTTGTTCCTGGAGATAGCACAGTTACTTACCTGTAACAGGTGATCTCCGGAACAGCAGGAATTAGTCTTCATAACCCGCCCACCTCCCCTAGGAGTTGTATCTCTCTATTCCTTCCTCTTCCTCTCCTTCTCTCTCAGCTATGAACTCAACTTGGGAGAGGCAGTAGGAAGGGCGGGAAGCCACCGCGCAGGCGCGAGGGGTGCTCCCAAAGGCTTTGTGTTTGGATGCTGGGGAGCATTCCTGTGTGGGCTCCGTCGGCAACGTCTCCCACGTGTGAAGACTAATTCCTGCTGTTCCGGAGATCACCTGTTACAGGTAAGTAACTGTGCTTTACTTTCTTACCTAGATTTGTTGGTCCTGGAGAAAACTGGAATTTTAGTAGAGTACAGTACCTTTTGAAGGATCAACAAAATTTGTGTTGTAGTATCTAAGCTTGAGACCACACAGGTCCCTTCCTGCATGCAGCACCATTTTTTGTTACTCCTCTAGAACATTGCAAAATTAATATCATATCTAGACATATTTTATTATTTAAATAACATAGAATTAAATAATTTAGGTGATAAGTCAGTCACATGTTGCATGAGAGTACCTGGTATAGAAATACTATATGATGATCTTGGAGCATCCTCACCCATATTAGCCATTGGTATATTATAAGCATTGATGTAATAATCTGTGTCTGGTTCTACAGGGAATCCCAGGTAGTAAAACACCCACTGCAAAAAGCCAAATAACACAACTACAATCAATATTCGATCCCAACCAGGATATATCTCTTCCACTCTTGTGGCACATCCTATCCTGAAATTCAGTATCCCACTGTAAAGCGCATAAAATAGGACATTTTATATTTGTTGGACTTCACTATAAGAGAAGCTGCTACTGATCAGCCGCTATCATTTAGGTTAGTCCATTTTATTATAAAGCATTTAAAAACTCAAAAGCTTTCCTCAAATTAATTCATCATGCCAAACTAAGCAAACATTCTTTATTCAATGGAAGTTCAGGTTTCCCTCAAGTAGTACATTAGGGGGCATGTCTACTAATGTTCACTACCAAGTGCACTGCGGTAAAAAGTACCAGGCACTGAAAATGCAGCCACACTAAAAAAAAAATTCTTTGCTGCGTAGGTTGGAGTGGAAACTGGGTGATTCTGGGGTACAGCATCCACATCCCGGGTAGTATGGGTGTTTTTGGTGCGCACACCCTGGCAATATAGCATTTAGTGTGGTGCATTTACCTCCACCTCTGATCAGATATTTTCTGATTTGAGATTAAAAAAAAAAAAATTTGGACCAGTTGTTTTTCAGCACTATTCACTAAATTTATGATGAGAGGAACAGTCAAAAAGACTAAGGTATGCAAATTTACTAAGGTACATGATGGTAACGCTCAATTGTGCAGCCAAATTAACACAGAGGCCCACACTAATATTTAGGGGGTGGGGGTATGCGTCTATCCTCCTGCTGATAGCATAATGCTGCATCTTAGCATTGTGTTAACTGGCACATGGATGCACTCAATGTCACCTATTGAGATGACATTAAGTGTGCCCATGCTAATGGCAACAAGCACAGTATGCACCCAAAAGGAAGGGGGGGGGGTCGGGATCAGTAGTGTGGGTGCCAGGAATGAGGGTGAGCTGGTTGAAGGGGTGAACCCGTACATCTTTAAGGAGTGGCCTAGTGGTTGGGGCAAGGTACTTCAGGCCAGAAGGTCGGGGGTTCAAATCCCACTAGAGGACAGCAACCTTGGGCCGGAAGGACTGGGGTTTCTAGTCCCACAGGTGCTCCTTGTGGTCTTGGGCAAGCCACTTAAACCTCCATAGCCCATGTTCCCTGTAAAATAGTTATCTCCAAGTTATAATGCCCTGTTCAATGTAATTTCAGTTTGTTCAATGTAAACCGCACTGATGCAGAATAGCGCGGTATATAAGAGAATGTAAATAAATAAATAAAATTTAGGATATGGGTTCTCTTTTGGCAGCGATTGTTGGAGGGGAAGAAGGTTTTGGGATTGGTTCCAATTAGGGATAATCCAGGGTTTCCTCCAGGACAAACTTTATCGATGTTCGCTTTGTGGGGCAAATGGAGATTAGTATGGGTAAGGCAGCTGGTGGATTAGGGAAAGATTGTCCCTTTCTGCGAGAGATCTATGGGCAAAGTTGACAGGATAGATTGGATGCTTCCAGATCTGCCTCTACTTGAAGTCAAAGAGAGTTTGGGAGGATATCCAGAAGGGTAGAACCTTCTTTGAAGCCCTTTGCTTGGGGGGGGGGAGCATTTGGAACAATGGGAAATGGATGTGAGGATGACCTTGGATAAGTTGAAGTTGAGATGGGTTTTTATGCATATTAATAAGATTACACTTGTGGTTAGTCTGATGCAGAATGGTTTGAAATTACTGTTTAGATAGCATTTAATGCCTGCAAGTTTGCACAAGATGGGATGAGGGGTAATGATAGTTATTGAGGGGGACGTATGTAGTGGGAATGCCTGCGGATGAGCTGGTATTTGAGAGTTTGTTTAGGTATGTTGGAGGAGGTGATGGGGTGTGTGCTCCGCAGAGATCCAGCTATGTGTCTGTTGCATAACTATCCAGGGGACATCCCAAGGAAGGCTTGGAGCTTCCTAAAGTATGACTTAGTTGTGGCCAGGATGGAGATTGCCCAGCATTGGAAGCAGCCGGCCCTGCCAGGCCTGGGAGGGGTATGTTGCACAGTTGCATACTATGAATAATCTGCCACATATGACAGTCCTTAAACAGGGGAAAAAGGATAGTCATGAGGAAATTTGGGGTAAAATGTTGGAAATGGGGTGGAGGAAGAGATGGGTGAACTTGTGATATTATTCCCTTTTCTTGCAATTTGTGAGCAGGGGCCGGGGGGGGAGGGGGCGGGCATCACTAGAGTTATGAATGGCGCCCAATAGTGTTTGGAAGGTGGGTAAGATGTTCTGATGGAATGCTTGTATTGTGTTCTACTTTGGAAAATGTAATAAAAAAGTTTAAATACATTTAAAAACAAAATAAAATTAAATCCTTTATGGGAAAAGTTAGGTGTGTACATGGCCAAAAATATATGGTTAATGTTCATTTTAAAAAACACATTTTTTTAAAATTCACTTCACATTTATATGCACACAAGAAATTAAGAACACAGATCAATTGCACACTTGTTAATTCTTAGGTAAATGCATGTCCAAGCAATTTGCATGTAATTTAAATTTATTTATGCACCGAAATGTGCCAACTGTGTGCTCACATATGCACATCTGTAGGGAAAGCACTTTGTACACATGGCTCTGGTTTGCCTACTTGTCTGTGTCTCTTTAACTAGCCCAGGGTGGCTTAGAGTAGTGGTTGTTAACCCTGTCCTGGAGGCATGCTCCATGATCAGGCTGCTGTAATGAATATGACTGAGATGTGTTTTAACAGAGGGCAAACCTAAGAGGATTGTGAAAACTTGCAAGAGACCTGATAAATTGGAAGACTGAGTGTCCAAATAGTATATGAAATTTAATGTGGACAAGTGCAAAGTTATGCAGTTAGGGAAGAACAACCAAAGCTACGGCTACCCGATGCAAGGTTCCACATTAGGAATCACTACCCAAGAAAAGAATTTAGGCACCATCATGGATAATACATTGAAACCCTTTGCCCAGTGTGCAGCGGCAGCCAAGAAAGCAAATAGAATGCTAGGAATCATAAGGAAAGGAATAGAGAATAAAACAAGGATATTATAATGCCTCTGTTTCGTTCCATAGTGCAACTGCATCTTGAATATTGTGTCGCCATATTTTAACAAGGATATAGCAGAACTAGAAAAGGTACAGAGAAGAGCCACCAAAATGGTAGATCTTCGTACGAGGAAAGACTTAAAAGGTTAGAGCTCTTCAACTTGGCAAAAAAACAACAGCTGAGGGGAGATGTGATAAAGGTCTAAAAAATAATGGAGTGGAACAAGTAAACATAGATCGTTTTTTTTTTTTTTCCAGCTTCAAAAAGTAGAAATACTAAGGGACACCCAATGAGGCTACAATATAGCCCATTTAAGTTAAATAGGAGAAAATATATTTTTTCACTCAACGTGTAATCAGACTCTGGAATTTGTTACTGGAGGACGCAGTAAAAACTGTTAGGGGTATGTTTACTAAACCGGATTAATGTTACTGGCGTTAGTTGCAGTCTTACTGTGACGAATGCCATATAAGGTAGTGGGTGTTCCAGTCTTAAGGTAGCATTTCGGGTTATCATGCGATAGAGGAAGCTGTGGCACGTTAACGCGCGTTAGCCTTAATTAGGCGCGCTGACCTGCAAACTCAGCAACAGAGGTGTAGCACAATGGTTAATACATTGACTGATGAAACAGGGGTCATGAGTTCGATCGCCCAGTGGGCTTAATGAGTAAGGCTGTCTGAGGCATTACCCTTTACTTTAAATCAGTGCTGTCTGAGGCATTTTCTTTTTTAATTTAAATTAGTGCTGCCAGCAAACACACCCTCACAGTGCTGTAACCTAAGGTGCCGCATAAGGCGCCCTATAAGGCACTCCAGAGGGCACATTATAAAGTGCACTGTCCGCCAAGGCACCTTATAATGTTCCCTATAGGGCGCCTTATAGGGCACTTTATAGGGCACCTTAAGGTTATAGCACTGTGAGGGTGTTTTTGCTGGCAGCACTAATTTAAATTAAAAAAGGAAATGCCTCAGACAGCCCTATCAAATAACACCACTGTGGGATCAAACCCATGACCTCTGCCTCCACAGTCAGTGAAGTAACCAGTGGGCTACATCTCTATAGCTACTAACAAACCCCTGGCTGGCTACAGAAGGACTGCAGGTCACCACACAAACTGTCTGCTGTGGTTACCAGGATAGGGTTAATGCACCCGTACCCATGATACACTGCACATGCAGATCAGCAGTCTACAGATGATCACAAGATGGGGTATGCACCCCCCCAGCACCTCGGCCTGGTAGGGGGAACTGACAGTGTGTGTTACTGGCACAGAGTAGCTACAGATCGACACATTGTGGGGGTACTGTGCTCACCCTGAGGGCGAGGTGGGGCACCCAGGACCAGGTCCGCAGCATCTGGCTTAGCTGAGATAGGCTATGCTGCAGGTCGCCATCAGTGCCAGTGTGTGATAGGTAGTCCTTGCAGACACACCTAGGATATACCTGTGTCCATCTGTATTTCCCAGTCATGTCTAGCCCTTGTGGACTATGATGCACCCAGAATAGTGCATATCCTGTGTGGGTGTCATGGTCACATGATTTAAGTGAAGGGGGGGTGTTTGGACCCATAGGCGGATTATGTAGCACCACCCAACCCGCCCTCTGGGGCTCAGGGTGGGGGACAGGATCTCCCACCAACAGATCCACATTCTACATACAACAGGCACCCTACAGGCAGTCAATGCAGATCTGTATGCATCCATAAGGCAATGGCAGACAGACAGTAGGCCTGGAAATGCTCAGCCCACCACTATCTGACATTCTCCAGCAGCGAGCACAATGAGTCTCCAGCCGCTGCACCCTGCAAGGTGTTCCAGCCATACACATACTAACTGCAGATAGTCTGCTAGCTAGTCCATACTGCATGTTCCTGGAGGAGATGTGTGCACCCAAAACTGGGATGTGAGCACACACACCAAGCAAATAAGTCAGTGATTGGGCCCCAGAAAAGCAAACCCATAAATATCACTTGAGAGAAATACTATATAGCACTATGGGGGAACCCAGCCATGCCGTGGTCACTGCTCAGTCAGGGTGAGAGTGACCTCCCAGCAGGACATGCTGTGGCCACCCTGTCCGTGCAGGTGGTGGCCGGGCACTACAATGTCCCAGCCATTGCCCTATGCCCTGTGCAGATGCATCCTGTCCGGGCCATACCCACAGTACCTTGCTTCTCATTATGCACATTGGCAAGCTAACAGTGCAAGCAGTGTGGGCTCAGTAAGGTGTAGGCAACCACAGCACACTGGATAGACATACACACACTCCCACACCTATGCCAGCATTGTGCAAATATAGAGGCTTTTGGCAGCCCTGGCAACCACACCAGTCCTGGGCACAGTGCAGGCATGGCTATGGTACGCAATACTGTTGGGGGTCACTCCCCGGGGTGGTAAACACTGTCAGAAACCAAAACTGAAACACACTCCACAGATATCAGAAAGGTTGCTATGATGCAGCTCTACCAGCAAATTGTGATTAACTTAGGAATTGTTATCTGCCATTAATCATAGCAACCTTTTGATATATGTGTAACGTATTTCCAAGTTTTGGGCGGCATTGCTAAGGTATGCAAGTGCTAGTATTGGGAGATGCTGCTGTGCGCAGGGCCCAACAGCCTGACTCTCCATGAGGCTTTGGATAGTGGAGCCTGTGGGTGTGGGTGTTTATGCCCCTGTTGGCTGCTGCTCTAGGGCAGAGGTTCCCAACTCCGGTCCTGGTGGGCCAAACACTGTTCAGGTTTTCATGCTGTCCCTAATGAATATGCATGAGATACATTTGCATACAACGGGGGTGGCGCATACTAATGCAGCACAGGCATATTTATTAGGGACAGCATGAAATCTGAATGGTGTTTGGCCCTCCAGGACTGCAGTTGGGAAACTGCTCTAGGGATTGCACATGTTTATGGTGTCTGTGCTCTGTAGGGTAAAATATAGGCATTTCAGGTATGTTTATTTTATCTGCAATAAAGGTTCCATCTTTATTACCATGGTTTAGTACTGGGTAAAATATGGAGAAAGGGTTGGTAGGAGCCACAGCTGGGACTTGAACTTGTGACCTTCTGCTCCTGAACACACTGGCTGTGTGTACTGCACCACACTTTTGCCACAGGGACAGTTCATTCCCTGGGGATACCATAACTGTTCGTCAGACAGACCCTGTCTATTGCATTGCACGGCACCCACCTAAATGGGGCTAGGCCATGGTCTGCTGTGGGCAGATGCCACTGCCCCCTCCGCCACCAGCACCCCTCGGCCACCATACTGCCATGCCATTATGCAGGTGGTGCGCAGTCCCAGGCCATCCAGTGTGCCGGTAGGCAGCTGCCTATGGTATGGGTTCTCGGGTAGGGGTGCCTACATGGACATGCACGCTTTCCCCCCCCCTTCCCCCCGCACCGCCTGCCAATGTTATGTGCCCTTGGGGGTACCTGCAGGGTAATCTCCCTGTGACACTGTGGGACACACACTCGTGCCCATGTTGGACGCTCATCAGTTGCTGTCTTGTTGCTTTACAGTTTCGGCATTCCTATGTGCCACCTAGGCATCTGCCTAGCCCGTACTGTGCCCCAGCTGGACCACAGCATGTGCCGCCTGCAGCCCCCTGTATCCCATTTACAGCATCAGTACAGTTGCCGTTTCCTACGTGCCCACTCTGCTGTTGCTGCACATGTGCATGCCATAACAAACCTGCCCAATCTAAACGACAGAAACCCTGATCAGCGCTATTTCAATGTGGGATCATTCACTTTGTAGGGGGACAGAGCATAGACCCTTCCAAACATGATATCTTAATTTATACGCTTTGTCAGTAGTGTTGCTTTATGTTTATCATTAATATCACTATTGGCCAACTTGGTTATTGGGATATTAGATGTGGTTCTGGTCCTTTTATATGTTTATTTGCCTTTTTGGTCCCTGCACATGTATCACAACTATCACTTTTCTGGGTTTCCCTGCCTTTGCTGCACATTGCCGACCGAAATGGTTTCTCTTTCCTGCAAACGTGCCTTAACGCGAGGGTTTCACTGGCGTTAGTGTTCAGACCCGGATTTCACAGCGTTAGTGTGCCTGGAGCCTCTCCCCTCCCACACTCTGCCCATTGACCCCTTCTCTCCGCCCTCTGGGAAGCCTTACTCCACCCTTCAGACCCGGATTTCACAGCATTAGTGTGCCTTAACGCCACCGCTGCGTTATCGCACGATAACGCCACTTATCACACGATAATACCACCGCTGCGACGTTAAGACGGTTTAGTAAACATACCCCATAGTGTAGCTGGGTTTAAAAAAAAGGTGTGGATGAGTTCCTGGAGGAAAAGTCAATAAACTATTATGAAAGAGGGCCAGAGAAATCCACTGTTTATACCTGGGGTAAGCAGCATGGAATCTTTTATCTTTTTGGGAACCTGACAGGTACTTGTGACTTGGATTGGCTGCTGTTGGAAACAAGAAACTGGGCTTGATGAACCCTTTTTTGACCCAGTATGGCATCTCTTATGTTCTTGTGCCAACACTGGAGAATCCATGTATACAAATATATATCATGCATATTTATTGCATATATCCAGAAAACCAAACTGGTCAGATGTATCTCCAGGATTGGGTTTGGAAAGACTGTCATAGTTTTTCAATGAGATTCTAGATCTCTTCAGAACCCAGTCCAAATGCAGTCAAGAACTACTTCCATGCTGGGAGTTATGGATGCTGCTTTCCACAGGGCTCAGAGCCCCACTGAGTGGAGGAGTCTGAAATTTATTCCTGGGGTTTCTACATTAGATTGTACACTGTGCTGCTGAGCCAATGGGCCAGTGCAAAATATTTCCTTTTAATCTGAACTACTTCATACATTTAATTTTTTTTTCTTGCTCTGAGAAAAGCCACCGTGTAGTTTGTATACAGGTATGCATTTTCATTTTAGCGCCAGGGAATATAAAGGGGAAAGGATTGATTGGTAAACTGTTGAAATGAAAAATAAAGAAAACACTAAATAAAAAAATACCAGGGAAATTAATTAGCCATTAATAAAATGCTTATTACATTTTTAATACTTACTTGTTGGCCTTTAGGACCGAATGCACTTTGAAATGGCTTTATGTAGTTGCATCGAACACAGCTGGATTGAACAACATCTCCTTTCGTCTGTATGCAGATCATAGTAGCTCTCAGTTCTGTGATGCTTCCTGACATTAAAGATTGGAAAGGACTAGAGCAATTAGACACACAAGACCAATATATTCAGTTGTTGCATAATGTGACTTTGTACATACAAGACAGCTATATATCAGAAAAGGGTATTATATACCGCTATCATTGCTCATGTGTTTTGTCAAAACAAAGCACTCATGTTGCTGCTTAATATTTATTTATTTTGTTTATTTAACATATTTTATATACCGCCTTATCCTTTAATCAAAGCGGTTAACATAGATATAAAACAACTAAACAGTAGGTATGTAATAACTAACACTTAAATATCAATAAACACAAATTTCAATTTGATTACAATGGGACTCTGTAAAAGAGATATAAGTACAAGGAGGGTTATTTTGATTAAGTTAAAATAAATGAAAACTATTACAGGAATGGAAGAATTAAAGTTAGAGGACATAGAAGAGGAATCAAGGGAACTTATATAAAATAAAATGAGTAATCTATATATAGCATATACAATGGGTTAAGACTTTACAGATGATATGGGTAGGATACGAGATGTCCCATAGCAGTCAGTGAAAAGAAAGGTCTTCAGACTTGTTTTGAAGTCTTTGGCGTCAGAAGTAGATCTGATATCATGAGGGAGGGAGTTCCAAAGGGAGTACGCTGCTAGGGACAGAGCCCTTCTGGAAGTTCAGTTCATGGTTTTACAGTATGCAGCTGGGGTCTGGATGATGTCAATCTGACTACGTCTTGGTCTATTGTTGGATTTAATTTTGATTAAATCATTGAAGGTGTTGGGGGGCCAGGTTTCATTGAATCTTAAAAAGGATGAGGGCTGTTTTAAATTTGATTCTTGAAAAGATTGGGAGCCAGTGTAATTGGCTCAGAATTGGGGTGATGTGTTGGTGTGTTGCAGTACCTTAAAGATATGGGCTGCGGTATTTTGAACTATCTGTAAGGGACGAATTGTTGAGATAGGTAGGCCAAGGAGTAAGGAGTTGCAGTAATCCATTATAGGTGTTATTAAAGCTTGGCAGACTGTCCCGAAATGGTCATGATTTAAGATGGGCTTTAGTCTTCGTATGATAGCCAACTTTTAGTAGTCCTAGGAATGTGTGAATGAAATTTTAGGTTCTTATCAAGTACTACACCCAGATATTTTAACTCTTCTTTGACTGGAATGGATTCATTTATAAAGTTGATGTACTGAGGGGGAGAAAGGTTGTTGTGTGTGACGAAAAGAGCTTCTGTATTTTTTTAAGTTAATCTTAAAGTTGTTGTTAGCCAACAGTAAAGATCATGGAGGCAGTTGGTAATAGGTTTGTAGTGGGGCTTGTCTAAGTTTATTTGGGTGTAGACCAAGATGTCATCAGCATATAAAGCATATTGAATGCCATATGTTGCATGATGACTTCGCAGATAGGTTGGACGTAAAGGTTAAAGAGAAGAGCAGATAGTGAGGATCCTTGAGGTACTCCTTCTGTTAATGGAAATGGAGATGAAGAAGCAGAGCCAATCTTAGCTTGCTGCTGTCTTCCGTTGAGATATGAATCAAACCATTTGAGTGTAATATTACATAGCCCAATGGCCTCAAGTCTTTTGAGAAGGATAGGGTGGGATACAGTATCAAACGTTGCCAACAAAGATGAGGAGGAAGTCCATCTTAATGTTATTTATACCTTTGACGAGTTTCTCTAGTAACAATGTAAGTAGATATTCTGCATTGTGGAGAGATCGGAAACCGAATAGGTAGGGGTCCAGAGGTGCATTGGTATCTACATGGTCTTGAAGCTGTCAATAGACCGGTCTTCTCAAGGATCTTAGCTAAGAAGGGGAGACTAGATATTGGGCGATATGTTGTTGGGTCATTAGGGGAAGGGGTCATGAGTTTGGAAACAGTTCGTATAGTGGCTGGTTTTAGCAGGGGGTGGGGGCATATAACCCTGGGTTAATGAAGCCTGAACTATCTTATGAATGTAACTAGCAAGCTCCTCATTTGCTGATTTGACCCATGGGACCGGGTAGGTGTCCATAGGAACTGTACTGGTGTTAAGGGAAGATATAGTTTGAGTAATTTCTTTTTTTGTGGGAATGTGAAATTTATTCCAAAGGTAGTTGGGGATTGCACTTGTAGGCGTGGGGTTCAAATCCTGTGCTAGTTCTGAACTAGGTGGGGTATGTTTAGAAGCTAGATGTTGTGCAAAGGATTCTGGGGGATTTTAATCAATCCAGTGTTGTCTGAGTCCTTTGTAAGTGTGCAGACTATATTGAAGAGCTCTCTTGGCTTATTTTTTGCCTTGAGGATGAGGTTGGTGTGGTGCTCTTGCTTATGATGGTTAATTAGGTTATTGTATTCTTCCTGATTTTGTTGATAGAGCAACCGGGTAGTCTGTGTCTTGTTTTTTTCTCCATACTCGCTCAGGTTTTCGGAGTGATCTCTTGGCTTCTCTTATTGAGCTTGAGTACCAGGGTGCAGAATGTCCTTTTAGTTTGGAAACTAATTTTTGGTTGTTTGCTGGTACATTTATGCAGTTGATAGGGTGTTGTTCCAGTGGTAAATGCCAGCATCTAAGTCAGTTGTATCATATTCAAGGACTGGGAAGATTTCATGTAGGAACTGCTCCTTATTGAACGATTTGAATCTCCTTGAAAATTGTTGTGGAGTTTGTAAGGTGGCAGAGTTAGGATGTGTCACATTAATTTGTATAGAATGGTGATCTGACCAGGGCATTGGTGTGATAAGAGGGGTGGAAATGGCTTTATCATGTAGTGTATTGTTAGAGACAAAGATTAAGTCGGGGTAGAGCCTCGTTGGTGGGTAGGTGCAGTAAGTATTTGAGAAAGGTCTAAGGCCTTCATGGCACTGATGAATGGATCTTCATCTCTAACTGAAATGGAGTTAAGGTTGAAATCTCCTAGAACGAAAAGAGGTTTGTGAGGGGAATTTGCAGCGCAAACTGTTTCAAGAGTATATGTGAGGTTGTCTGCAGGACCATTGGGGGCTCTGTAAGTGAGGCAAATAATCAGGTATTTATTGTGTATTGTGATGTTGCATGTTTATTGTTGCTGAAGTTTTGAGTTTGAGGTATGTTCTGGCAAGAATTAGTACTCCTCCACCTCTTTTTTTTTTTTGAATTCTAGGGCAGTTATAAGCTGTGTAGGCAGGTGGTGTTATCTGATTTAATATTACTTGATCTGTGTTTGTCAACCAAGTCTGTTATACAGAGTATGTCTGCCTGATGGAGATGAAGGTGGTCTAGAATTGTGTTAATCTTATTCCTTATAGTTCTGGCATTAATGAGTTCTGTGGTTAAGGTGGTATATGGGGTTTTTTGGTCACATGCATGAAGGATGGGGTTGAGTTGAAAGCGTATGGGAAGACGTTTAGGTTTGTTATGTGTTATATGTATTGGTGGTAGAGGGAGAGGTAAAGGTAAGGAGGGAGGGAGGGGAGGAGGAGGAGGATGGGAGGAACAGGTTGGTCGGATGGAGATACATAGAAGTAATAGCAATAAGTAGATGTATGTATAAGTGTGCATTTTAAAGCTAGTTAAATGATTCAGATTAGAAACTAAGAGGTAGAATACTTGCTTTTGTCAGTGTTGGTATGCTCCGTTGGTTTGTCATAGACTTTCCATATTGTCCTGCTAGACCAGGCCAGATACGTGGGTTGGTTTCCCCTACCAGCATATTGGTGGAGACAAAGAACCAATGAATAGCCTAGATATCAATGGCATCACTCCTATGCCTCTATTCATCTCAGCCACCAGAGGTCCCTTCAATATTTGTCTCCAACAGATGGTGGATCAATTTTCTCCTCTCTGAAGAAAATTCTGAAGATTTAAGAGAAAATGATTGATTTAAAAATGCTCTTAAATGACAGCCTGCGGGTTGATTTCTCATTAGAGCATGATGTGGGAGGCTTCCCTAGATTGTGGTCTTTTTGGTAGCCATAGGAAAAGGGAGAAAAAAATATCGGTTCAGCTGTGTGCTTTTATTCTAGATAAGAGTCTGTTGAGCAGCTAGAAGTTGGAAGGATCTGGAAGAGTATAGCTGCCTCACACAACTTTAGTGCCCCTTCCCTCCTCCTCTTCCCCCCTCCCCCCCTCCCATTGCTCTCTCCCGAAAATTGCAGAAGGCTCTCGGAGGGATCTGCCTGCTAGCAACCTTAAACATAGTGCTTTAAAGGATTTCACGCTGTCATGGCGTAGGGCAAATAGTGCCTATGGAAACAGAAGAAAATGTGCAGAGCAGTTTTAAAATGGGCAGCTCAAAGCACATGGCGGAGGGTTGCTATAGGCAACCATCAAAAACACTAGCACTGGGTGTAGGAAAAGGCCCCAGCAAAGGATTACCTCATAACTCATTAGCTGATCAGGAACAGCTGCAGAGACTTGAGCTTCGGAGAAACACCAAGAATGACGCACTTAAAATTGAGTCAGTCTTGAGCAGAGGGGAAGCTAACCGGGACAAAGCTTACCGGGGGAGAGCTAACCAGGACGGAGTTATCCAGAGAGCTAACCGGGACAAAGCTTACCGGGGGAGAGCTAACCAGGACGGAGTTATCCAGAGAGCTAACAGAGGAGGAGCTTACCGGGGGAGAGCTTACAGAGAGGAAGCTAACCGGGACACATACCTGAAAACTTTAGACGGAGATTCCAGCAGTATCTCAGAGGAGTTTGCCCACGAGGGAATACCTGAGGTTAGTGCCAGAGAGTTGGGCTGCACTAAACCAGAGTCTGGTCGTTGGGGCCATGGAGGGATTCCTACAAGCAAACGGAGAGAAGCTGTGAGAGGGAATTTCCAGGAGAGCAGGTACCTGGGGAATAGAAGCTGTTGTCAAAGGGAGATTTCCAGGCCCAAGAAGCAAGTCCTGTAAGAGGAAGTGAAAAGCTTTCGGGGGAGAAAGGCTATTTTCAACTTCCCAGCTCCAAACGTTCCGGCAGAGGCCAGCCTGAAAAAAGGCCAATTCCTTAGAGTAGAGGGGCATTTGAAAAGCAGGATTTTACATATGCTTGTCCTGAAGTGTATGGCCCTCTAGGGGAAAAGTCTACACTGCATGGTAGCTTTCCATTTCACCTTGCTAGTGAGGAAGAGAGAAGCCCTTGCCAGAGAGAGGAGGGATTCTTTAATACTGGTGTAAGTCACAATCCCACAGAAGAGAATTGCAGGGAAGCTCATGAGGCCATGGACTGTGATTATTGTGCGGAAAACTCGGAGGATTTCCAAATGGATTGTACACTTGTATTTGCTGATAGTGTGACCTCTCTCTGCTGATGTGTGTAGAAAGGAAATCTGTTCCTAGGAACAGATTTCAATTTCACAGCTGCTGTAAGATACAAGGACTGTTTTTCATTTTTGTTTTTCCTTAGCTGAAAAGAAGCATCCTTTGTATTTTTGTAGTTCAATTTGTGTTATACCAGAAGCATGGTTTATTTCCTTTTTGATTCCTGAGTGCAGACGTTCTCCCGGGAAGGGAAAATAAAATACCTCTTTAAAAATAGCCTAGCTACTCGTCCATGACTACACTCTTTTTTGAATAGCTAGTGGGACTCCAACTCCCAGGGGGCATTACTTGTCCCAGCTAATTAAGAAGAGGCCCCACTGAAACCCCCAGGTCCTTTGCCTATGGGGGTATGTAGGTGGGTGACAACGCTCAAGATGGTCTTGGTCGTGATTTGTTCTGCAAGGCAGATTTCTGAGCTGCAGGCTCTGGTTGCTGAGATCCTTATCTGTCTTTTTCAAGGAGGCCTTTACCATTTGGCCTGTGCCTTCCTTCTTGTCAAAGGTGCTTTTCATGTGAACCACGTGGTATGCCTGCCCTCCATCTCTAAGGAGTAGTGTCAGGGGAAGGATAAGGGTCTTCGCCTTGTGGTTGTCTGAAGGGTACTTCTCCAGTACTTGGAGGTTACGAATTCCTTTCGTAGGTTTGACCATCTTTTGTGCTATTTGGTGGCCCATGCAAGGGTGACTCAGCAGCTAAGTCAACTTCGGGATGCTGGATTAAGGAGGCCTTTGCCTCGGTATATCTGTTACAGGTTTGTGCATCCATTCTCCCTGAGCGCCGGCATCCTCGTGGGCGGGGTGGAACGGAGCTCGGTAGCCCTTGCAGACATTTGTCTGGCAGCAACATGGGCATGACTTTCTATTTTTGTTGAGCATTACCGCTTGGATGTCCACATGAGGGCAAATACACAGCCTTTGACTCAAGGGTTTTGCGAGCTGCTATGTCTTCTTCCCGCTCAGTGAAATTGTAGCTTTTGAACATCCAACTTGTCTGAACTGGTCTAGCAGGACGATATGGAAGGTGACATTTTACTTACAGTTAATGTCCTTTCTTTGAGTCCTGCTAGACCAGTCCAGGGCCCACCCCTGGAACTGTATTGCTCTGTTCTTCTGCTGCAGTACCCTTGAATCCGCTCTGATTTTTATACTTGGCTCTGCAAGTTCATCATCTACTGTCAGCCTTATTTTTTTATGCTTTCCTGTACATAGTTCTCTACGGTTGATCACTCATTGTTGCCCACTGTTGAGGTTGTGTGAGGCTTGCTATGTTTCTTCCATATGCTTTGGGATGAATACTGAAGGGACCTCTGGTAGCTGAAGTGAATAGAGGCATGGGAGTGATGTCATTGAAATCTGGGCTCTTCATTGGTTCTTTGTCTTCACCAATTTGCTGGTAGGAGAACATACTCCACTCATCTGGGCAGGTCTAGCAGGACTCGAGGAAAGGACATTAACTGGTAAAATGTCACCTTTGTTTTTAAGTGTTTAATAACTGTAAATGAGGTGTTTATTTTTCAGATATTTAGAGCTGCTTTGACATTTGCAAAAATTGGTGTTTATCACTGTTTTCCTGGCATGTGTCATTGTTTCTTATATATATTTGATTAAATCAGAAAAAGTTATTTCCTTAACAAAAGTGTACTTTCATAATAAAGCAATAGTTGCATGTGCCTTAGTAACCAAACCAGTACTTATATTTTCCCAACCACTAGCATATGTCTCACCTTTCAGGCCCCCCTTCCCGAACACCAGCCCTGTTTTCTACCACATAACCCCAGCTTTGATTCTCTTCCCCCAACTAAAGCCAGCCTCATCTCTCTTGTCCCTGTACACCCAGCCCCATTGCATTCTCTTCCTATCAGTTTATCTTTAAAATTCTCCCCACCCCTGCCACAGCAATGGAATTCCTGATACTTGCTCAGTCTATGCTTTTTAAGAGAAGCCCACCAGCTGCTGAAATCTTTTGTAGCTAAGATATCCTCAGTATGGAAAAGCCACAAAACCAAAGAGGAGGATTCAAGGCAGGCAAGGAAGTGGTGAGAGAATACTGGTATCTATCCAATAAATAACTGTTTAATTATTATTTAGCATTGGGTGCGGTTCTATGATTTATTACTTAAAACCTACAAACAGAAGCCATGTGTATATAACGCCTCTTCTTAGAATGGTAATGACTAAGCATTAGTCAGTCAGGCCACTGAATCCAAAGTTCTGTTTTATTTATGTTATCTATTCTCGTTCTGTTGTTATTGATATATCCAACAGGTTTTGCTGTTTAGTTTTTGACCCTCAAGTCCTTTTCTCTGTGTAAAGTCTCTACTGAAGGTTATACAAATAAACTTTGATCTACTAAATCTGCCCTAATCTAGAACAACCCTAAAGTTATCCATATGAATTCTATGTTCTCTTCTTACCTATGCTATTACTGTCGTTCAGGATAAGACTGTTAGTTCACCAGATCGTGCAGAAGAAATACAATCGATTCTCTTTTGACTTCTTTCCCACTCTTCCATATGTCCCTTCACTTAATTTCTCTTTGTGAAGAGGGTATGGATTGAAGATCCAGCCCCTTTTGAAATCAAGGATGCCCATCTTATATGATGAAATTCACTACCCGAAAAATATTCTAAAGTCAGGTGTCAATATGGTTTATGTGGATGAAAAAGGAGTTCACCTGACTAAAAACTGCCCTCTCTCAATGCAGCTGGAAGGTTACAGTTTTTGCCATATTGGGAGGAGGTATCACAGTGGCCATGTTTAAGTGGAGGAGGAAAGCACTCACATGGATTATGTTTTCAGCTTTCTATGTGTATTTTTCCAATGCTATTCTACCTTCAAAAAGAGCCGGTAGAAGCGAGTGACTGTGCATACTTCATCACAGCGGCAAATGCACATATACAAAACACCACCAGATCCGTCTACAATAAAATTAGAACGCTAAGGCACCTCAGGCCCATGTTACCCCATAATGACTTCCGGACCATTTTCCAGGCCCTCATTCTACCACACTTTGATTACGCAAATGTTGTCTTATATGTACTCCCCAAGAACACCCTTAATCCGCTGCAACTCGCTATGAATGCGGCTGCGCGTGTGCTCTGTGGTATAGCAAGATCAGACCATATCACCCCGATACTTAAGGAACTCCACTGGCTACCAATTCATTGCAGGTTAACATACAAAATCCTTCTCATCATTTTCAAGATCATCAATAACCTAGCCCCCACGATACTCAGTGACCTTATCACCCTCACCCCGAAAAACAGAATGAGAAGGTCAATAACTGACAACACCTTGATCATCCCTAAAGAGTCCATCAAGTGTACCCAGACAACCAAGAAAAGAACCTTCGCCTTCTACGCCCTGAAATGCTGGAACGATCTTCCACCAGAAATAAGATTGATCAAAGACCTTATTAAGTTCCGTAAGGCAAACAAACACCACATTTTCCTACTTCACTTTGCACAAGCATCCACCCCGCCTCTGATCATCCACACACCATCGCCCACAAACCTTTCATTCTCTACATAGATAACTCTGTCACAAGTATTTTTGAGCTTGCCTTAGCTCTTCTTGAAAATACCATCCTAATCTAATTATGTTTGATGTACATATGTATATAGTTTCCCTGTTGCTCCAAGTTTAATCTCCTGTTACAATGTAAGCACAGAACAGTCTTCTGACTGTGCAACCTTTGTTATATGTAAACCGCACTGATAACAAATAGCGCGGTATATAAAAGTTGTTAAATAAATAAAAATAAATAATAAATACTTGCACTTTGAGAATTGATACAGAGCCAACAGGTGAAAAGTGTAGATAGTTTGAAAATGTTTCCCTCTCATGTTCAAAAGATTCATGCTGTTCCGTAATGCCAAAACTGAGTTAAAAAGCCTGGAAGACATAACCCCTCCCTCACAATATAATGTTGCAATAAACATTCCATCCAGTAGTAACTAGTTTAGATTCCAGAAGTATAACTATTTTAATGCAATCTGTACAGGCCATTCACAGAGTGGCCTGCATAGGTCATATTTGGTCCAAAACCACTGCAGTCTAGATTTTGAATCATGTTCCTTATTGTAACTCCAGTCCAGTCCCTTTCCACTGGGTTGTGCTGGCCTTCCAGCAGCCTTGGAGACTGAGCTCAATGATTTGCTGACCCTCTGGTATAAATACCACTGGCACCACCCACCAGCTTCCAGTATGCTCAGTCTTCAAAGCAGCTGGAAGGAGGCAGTAAGCCAGAGCAGGGCTTACTGGAAAGGCTCAGCTTAGGGACTGTAGGGTTTTTTCCTTGAATCATTTGCTTTGATTTTCCTTTATCTGCCCTTAATTTCTTTTCCAGGGTTTTTGGAGTGTGTCTCTTTAAGATTGTTAGTGTTAAGCCCCCCTCTCCCTCCCTCCCTGCTCCATACTTCTCTCGGTGGGGCCTGTGAGGAGGAGGCTTGCCTGCTGTGTGAGACCGCAGTCAGCTGGAGGAGAAAAGAAGACTCTTCATCCCACCTTCCGTTCAGAGGCCGAGATGTTGCCGGCCGTTGCGGAGGCGGAGCCCTGTATGCCGGTGCGGCTGCGCCGAAGCTTGTCAGTGGCTGAGCGTGGCGAGGTCGGCATGTTGGTGGGAAGGCCCGTAGGAGCAAGCAGAAGAGAGTGGGGACAGCGGTGGGGAGACCGCGAGGTAGCAGAGACCTCACAGTCACCGGCCACGTGGCATAGCGTGGCTTACTGCAGCACGTGGAGTGCAGCTGCAGGGAGGTAGGTGGCCAGTGTTTTTCGTGCCCTTGGCACGCTGCGGAGGAAGGGGCAGGAAAGAAGCAGGAGCTGCCCAGTTTAAAAAAAGAATTGCAGTGTGAGTTGGTTAGCTTTAGATTGGTCTTTGAATTTATCATTAAATTTTTCTATAAATTTATCATTAAATTAAATTTTAGTGCAGTTTGGGGTTCCTGTGTGGAACAATACCATGCCTGGCAGACCGCATTGCCTGGTCTGCGGCACCAGGAGGGGTATGGTCTCAGAAACTGGAATTTGCAGAGGCTGTGAGACTGAGGCCGCCTCAGTAGAACAAGAAATTCATCTAGCTCTTCCCTTATTGCCGGCTGACACTCAGGGCTCCGAGGATCCTCTGGAGAGAGAACAGGCTGGCCCCTCCATGCGGAGCTCGGTCCTGGAGCATTCAACCCCTCTACTGGCTCAGCCCATGCCCTCTTAGGCCTTGGGGGCTATGGAAGGAGAAGGTGGGGGAGCTTTCTCTCCAGAGTTTGTTTTGCTTATGCACAAGGCTTTTTGCTTGCGGAAGCAGAGAGCAGTAGAGGGGACAGGGGCTCAGAACGAGACGGTGCTTCCCTCTAAGTGTCCTAGGGTAACAAGAGAAGGTGTTACTGGAGAGGACACCGTGCGAGCCTTGGTGTCGGAGACTTTGGAGGGTGAGAGCTCCGATAGGGACCTGGGAGAAGTAGAGGAAGAGCTGGAAGAAGGAGAGATCCCGGAGGAAGATCGAACCCGGATTGTTCGGGTCTTCAGGCGGGAGGAGCTCCCGGTCTTGATCGGGGAGACCTTGAAGGTGCTCAATATGTTGGCGGATGCTCCGGCAGACGAGGAGGTGCTGGAAGACCCTTTGATTCAGACAGTCAGAAAATCTCAGAAAGTTTTTCCGGTTCACCGGGTGGTTCGCCAGATGATTCAGGAGGAGTGGAATCAGCCGGAATCCAGCCTAAGAGGAGTAAGGGCCATGGCTAGACTGTACCCATTGCCGGAGTCAGAAAAGGAGCTGCTGAAATCGCCTAGGGTGGATGCGGTGGTGGCGGCAGTAACAAAGACGACAACTATTCTGGTGGAGGGCACTGCGGCCCTTAAGGACTCCCAGGACAGGAGGTTGGATGCGCTGCTGAAGCAGGCGCTTGATGTCAGTGCCCTGGCACTACAGGCTTCGGTTTTGGGGGCTTGGGTGGCCAGGGCATGCTTACGGTGGTCGCAACAGTTTCAAGGGGCTGGCGAGCAGTCCGGGGAGGACCAGGGGGAGGCAGCCAGGATTGAATCATGGGCTGCATACCTGGTGGATAGTCAGTACGATCTTAATAGGAGCTTGGCGAAGAATATGGCATCAGTGGTAGCAGCCAGAAGCTATCTGTGGCTCCAAAATTGGGCAGCAGATGCTTCTTCGAAGTCCCGTCTCAGCAGGCTTCCTTCTAAAGGGAAGTTTCTGTTTGGGGAGGATTTGGAGAAATTAGTGAAGGATCTTGGTGAGACTAATGGAGGCAGGCTCCCAGAGGACAGGCCGAAGCAGAATCGGATGCCCCCATCAGCGCGGAATCAGCAGAGGGATTTTCACAGATTTTGGACTTCCAGAACAGCCGTTTTCCCTCCAAGGGACAAGGCTTCCGGGGATTTAGAGGAGCAGTTAGGGGCTTTGGAGCCTCTTCATCGTCCTCGGGCCCTAGGAAGTCACAATGAAACAGCTAAGGCAGTTTTTCCCCGCCTGGGCCCGGGTCACGTCGGACCAATGGGTTCTGGAAGTGATTCAAAAGGGGTATGCCCTCGAGTTCACGAGACCTGTTCGTCTGGCATTTGTGCAGTCCCCTTGCAGATCCTCTGTAAAGGCTGCAGCCATGAAGGAGACCCTAGAGCAGTTGCTCATGCTAGAGGCAGTGGTTCCGGTTCCTTTGGACCAGTACGGTTGCGGTCGATACTCGATTTATTTTGTAGTCCACAAAAAGGAGGCACTTTTCGGCCAATCCTCGATCTAAAGCGGCTCAATCGCTGTCTCAGCGTTCCGCATCTTCACATGGAGACTCTGAGGTCCGTGATTGTAGCCGTTCGTCAGGGGGCGTTTTTGACGTCTCTAGATCTGATGGAGGCGTATTTACATATTCCAGTATGCAAATCTCATCAGCAGTTCCTGAGGTTTGCGGTGCCAATGGGACATTTCCAATTTCAAGCAATGCCCTTCAGTCTGGCAACAGCCCCGAGGACGTTCACTAAGGTGATGGTAGTAGTGGCCGCGGCTCTTCGCAAGGAGGGGATCCTGGTCCATCCCTACCTTGACGACTGGTTGATCCGGACAAAGTCAAAGGCAGAGTCGTTAGAAGCTACGGCCAGAGTGGTAGATTTGCTAAGGGAACTTGGCTGGGTCATCAATCTGGCAAAGAGCAGGTTGGTACCAGTGCAAGAGTTAGAGTATTTGGGGGCGAGATTCGACACCAGCAGAGGCAAGGTGTTCTTGCCGGAACAAAGGGTGAAGAATTTGAGGAGCGTGGTACAGCAATTTCTGGCCATGCCGGCTCCCTCGGCGTGGCATTATTTGCAGGTATTGGGGACCATGGCGGCGACGATCGAGCTAGTGCCATGGGCCAGAGCTCACGTGAGACCGCTTCAGCGGTCACTGCTGCGTCGCTGGTCACATCAACATCAGTTCTTGTCGGTAACACTCCCCTGTCTTCCGGGGACCAGGCAAGCCTTGCGGTGGTGGCTTGCCCCGGGGAATTTGGAACAGGGAATGCCCCTCGAGCCCCCAGTGTGGTATCAGTTGACCACGGACGCCAGTCTGACGGGTTGGGGAGCTCACTGCGAGGGAAATTTCGCCCAGGGTCTATGGAGTGCAGTGGAGGCCAGGTGGTCAATAAACAAGTTGGAGTTGAGAGCGGTGGCTCTGGCTCTGAAGGCCTTCGAGCATCTAGCTCAAGGGAGAGTGGTCCGAGTGTTGTCTGACAATGTTACCACGGTGGTCTACATCAATCGTCAAGGTGGCGCGAGCAGTCCACAGCTGGAGGAAGAAAGCGGAGAGCTTGCTGTGGTGGGCCGAGGGGCATCTGGTAGCCGTCTCAGCTCAGCATGTGGCTGGGATAGAAAACATGACGGTGGATTTTCTGAGCAGGCACAAGATAGACCACGGCGAGTGGAAACTTTGCCAGGAAATCTTCGATCTGGTGGTAGGCCGTTGGGGAGTCCAGGTCATGGATCTGATGGCGCATTAGGAGTCGGCCAAGGTGAGCCGGTTCTTCAGCCGCAGAAAGGAAAGAATGTCGGAGGGTCTCGATGCTCTGGGGCAGAGGTGGCCCTCTGAGGGTCTTCTTTATGTTTTCCCACCTTGGGCGCTTATAGGAAGGGTCCTGCAGCGGGTGGAAGCGCACCAGGGGTTAGTAATCCTCATTGCTCCGGATTGGCTTCGAAGGCCGTGGTATGAGGACCTGGACAGGCTGCTGGTCGATCGGCCGTGGCGGCTGACTTGCAGGGGTGATCTTCTGGTCCAGGGTCCCCTGTGGATGCCTCAGGTGGATCGGTTCTCACTTATGGCTTGGCTCTTGAAAGGGCACGGCTTCAGAAGCGGGGATATTCAGGAGCATTGATCTCTACCTTGTTGAGTGCGCGCAAGTGCTCGACGTGCCTTTCCTATGTGAGAATCTGGAGGATCTTTGAGGGCTGGTGCGCAGGCCAGGGGAAGTCTCACTTCTTGGTGTCAGTGCCGGTGGTCTTGGAGTTTTTACAAGAAGGTTTCGAGAAAAGGCTGGCGGCCAGTTCCCTGCGGGTTCAGTTGGCAGCCATTTCCTGTTATAGGGGAAAGGTTCAGGGGAAGCTCTTAGGAAAAAATGCAGACATTAGTAGGTTTCTGCGAGCAGTCCGCCAGCTTCATCCCCGGATAAGGTTGACGGTCCCCCCTGGGACCTTAATTTGGTGCTAAATTCTATGACCGGGGAGCCTTATGAACCAGTAGGGAAGGCGTTGTTGAAGGACTTAACTCTCAAGACTGTGTTCCTTGTGGCAATTTGTTCAGCCAGGCGAATTTCGGAGCTTTAGGCCCTGTCGTGTCATCAACCGTTCCTCGTTTTCTTCAAGGAGAAAGTGGTTTTGCATACGGTACCTTCCTTTGTGCCTAAGGTGGTGTCCTCTTTTCACGTCAGTCAGTCAGTGTCTCTCCCTGCCTTTCCAAGGCAGGGACCGGGAGTGGTGGATGCGCGGTTGCATAGTCTGGATCTGCGCAGGGTGCTGAAACGTTACCTCAGTCGCACGGCGTTCTTTCAAAAGTCCAAACGTTTATTTGTTTTGTTCAGGGGACCGCGTAAAGGGGAGATGGAGGCTAAGGCTTCCATTTCAAGGTGAATCAGGGAAGCCATTTTGTCAGCCTACATCCTAAAGGGAAGAAGAGTCCCAGAGGGGTTTCGGGTGCATTCAACACGGGCCGAAGCGGCGTCTTGGGCAGAGTATGGTTTAGTGCCGCCACTGGATATTTGTAGAGTGGCTACGTGGTCGTCTTTGCATACCTTTGCGAAGCATTACAGGTTGGATGTTCAGGCAACTGTGGATGCAGCGTTTGGGGAAGCAGTGATTCAGTCCGGTCTTAGGAACACCTCCCAGACGTGAACTGCTCTGTTACATCCCAGTGGAAAGGAACTGGACTGGAGTTACGATAAGGAAGAAGTAATTAGACCTTACCTGCTAATTGATGTTCCTGAAGAAACTCCAGTCCAGTCCCTGATCCCGCCCAGTATTGTCATTTTAGTTTGCAGGATGGAGTTGCTGGCCCGAAGTTTCAGATGAAGAGAAGATAGTAGCTGGAGAAACTCCATTGAAGGCTGGGACGCTTTGGGTCTAGCGGAAGGTCCAGTTAGCAGAGTAGGTAGGGTCGGATGCGGGCTCAGGTAAGTCTCCTCCTCCTCCTCCTCTTCGGGGGGGGGGGGTGTAGAAGTCCCTTCCGGGGGGGTGGAGGGATGGGAGAAAGTTAGAGTTTCCTGTTATTGTTTGATGTTACAATGGTTCTTGGTTTTCTTTGTTGTCTCTGTTGAGTTTGCTTTTTCAATAGAATACAGGAAGCTGGTGGGTTGTGCCATTGGTATTTATACCAGAGGGTCAGCAAATCATTGATGAGCTCAGTCTCCAAGGCTGCTGGAAGGCAAGCACAACCTAGTGGAAAGGGACTGGACTGGAGTTCCTTCAGAAACATCAGTTACCAGGTAAGGTGTAATTACTTCTTATGCCAGTACTGAAGCAATCATGCTGGCTGTCAGTGAAATTCAGGGTTCAGTATAAAATATTACTATTGACCATTACGACCAGACGTGCATCAAGCCTGAAGTACTTACAAAAAGAACTTTTGTTGTTATATTCTAGGTCAAATTCTCAGGAAAAGGGACCAGGCACTGGGAGTTAATGTCCGGTGAATTCAAAAAGGATTTGGAAACCTTTTTTGTTCATGCAGTTTGTTGTATTATCTTTACAATACATTATATAAAATACAGTTAAGTGCATGGAGCACTTATGGAAATGTCATAAATAAATGAAAGTCTATGTTGCTGGCTTAGTTATTTATGCCAAAGATTTCTAAACCTGTCCAGGTGACCCCATAGCGTCATGCTTTCAGGATTTGTTTGTTTGTAGATATCCTGAAAATCTGATTGATTGTGGGGATCACTAGGGATACATTGAAAAGCTTTGCATAATATAAACATTTCTATATCATGTAAGTATAGGATGTAGCCAATACCTCAACTATACAGCACCTGTTTTGTTTTTCATTTCATTTGATTAAATTAAATGTATTCCAACAGATGTCTTGCAAACGGCAAAACTACATTGCATGATTTATAAGACCATTGAACTCACCATCGACATTGAGGTACCAGCTCACATTTAATAGAGATGTCATGGACTGCATTGTGTTTTCTAGCACAACCAGACTGGCTTTGATGCTATGGAGGTCCGATGGTGTCAGATTTTGCCTAACCAGCCACTCAGGAGGTGCTCGCCAAGCTTGAAATGACAGATAAAAAATAAAATGCTTAATTTCATTGGAAACAGGCACACACTGTTTTAAATCATATGGCGAAGAAGTTATTAAAGTCTTGTTACAACTTTGATAAATTTTAGGTATGTGCTTTTATTTTGAAATGCCACAGATAATAACCTTTGTTTCATTTTGTGTCATTTTCAAAATGAAAAAAAAAGCAAAAAAATTGTTTGTGATTTGTGAAAGGCTAAAAAGGTTAGGGCTCTTTAACCTGGAAAAGAGACGGCTGAGGGGAGATATGATAGAAGTCTATAAATTAATGAACGGAGTGGAACGGGTAAACGTAGATCGATTGTTTACGTTATCAGAATATAGAAAGACTAGGGGACATGCAGTGAAGCTACAGGGTAAACTATTTAAAGACTAATAAAAGAAAATATTTTTTCACTCAACGTGTAATCAAACTCTGGAATTTGTTACCAGAGGATGTAGTAAAGGCTGTTAGTGTAGCTGGGTTTAAAAAAGGTTTGGACAAATTCCTGGAGGAAAGGTCCATAAACCATTATTAAGAAGGGACCCAGGATATCAATGCTTGACCCAGTACAAGCATTCCGGAGCCTGTGTCTTTTGGGGAAACTGCTAGGTACTGTCACCACGCCCTTCGCCCCAGGCGGTTGCCTAGGTGTTGGGAATGGTGATAGTCTTTATTTATTTGAAAAATGCCTATAATTGTAGTTGTGCAGTTGAAATAACTTCAGCCGAGAAGGGATATAGGCACGCAGGATTTTTATTATTCTTCAGGCCAAAGGAGCTTCTTATAAACAGTTCCAGATATCAAACATAAGGTGTGGATATTTTCCAGAGTAAAGCCACAAGGTAAGAGGCTTCTACATTCAACTTGTCAGCAAACTCAAACAAAGTATTTCTTCATACAAAAACAGTAAAGCAAATTTGGTGCTCCAAAAAAAACCTTCTTCTCAAAAGGTGACTTTAAAACAGGTACAGCTTTAAGTAATCCAGCAATGCAAAACTTCAACTGCACAATATTTTCTCTACCTGCTGTCTGGCAGGCTCTACACTTTTTACCAACAGTCTTTCAAAGAAAAGGTTAAGCTTTCAGAATCTCAGCAATCCTAATTTGCATATTCTTTTCAGCTCGGCGTCTTTGAAAACAGCTGCTAGTTTCTAGGCTCCAGGAAAACGTTCTAGCTTTCAGCTACTATATGGAAACTAGAGAACATTCTATTTCCATGTCAGAGCTAGATTCCTGTCTCATAGAGGTTTCAAACTCCATGCTCTCGACGTCTGATTCTACCAGAGAAGCATTGGATTTGAACTCAGAATTATCTTGCTTTAAGCTTTCTAAGATTTGTAAGACTCTGTTTAATGCAGACTCTTCTCTTCTCTGAGGAACGTTTTTACCTTTAGGTAACTCCTCAACTTTCAAAGGCTTATTAGAGGATTTAACCTTGCTCACCCTATTCTGAGGAAATAAGCTTCTAGCTGGCTTTACAGCTGACTGCTCAGTTTCCATGTAAATTTCTGGAGAATGCTGTCGGTTACTCACATGGCTTGCAACCTTCCCTGGATAAGCTTTAAAACCTCTGGCTGGTTCTGCCTTTCTCCACGGAGCTTCTGGTGAAGTTTCCTTCACTCTCTGGGTGCCTTCCTTGTGTAGTCTTGCCGAGCTCCTAGGGCCTCTTCCCCTTCTAGGACTCTCTGACCCATTCACTTCAGCATTTGGCTTGGAACTAGAGCTCCTCCTTCTCCCCTCTCAGTAGAAGATTCACTGTCACTGGACGTCAGTCTCCTAAAGCACCTTTCCCTAAGGCTGCTTTCCCCTGCAGTGTACCTCTTTCCTGCACTCTGAGCACCTCCCTCACGGGCACTCCTTTGCTGGGCAGTTTGAGGATTTCTCTGCTGGGCTTTCCTTGCACTTCCTTTCTCCTCAGTGATTCTAGGATTTCTGGCACTTCTTTCACTCCCTCTACTTCCTCTCTCCTCTCCAGATTCCTCGCGTTTATATCTGTAGTTTCCCTCTCTGCTTGCTAGCTCCTCCCCCAGCTGTCCCTCGTGAGCAGGGCTGGTAACTAGGGAGCTAGGGCGTGTCTCTTGAATACAAACTTTCTGTGAGGAGTTTTTTTCTAAACCAGGAGTTTTAACCCCTGAACTTCTGGTTTTGATTCCCTTCTCTGGGGAAAACGCTTGATTTTTTCCTTCTTCCTTATGCTCTCCCTCTTCTGCGCCACCACAGTACGTATGACCTAGATTGGCCACTGTTGGAAACAGAATACTGGGCTTGATGGACCTTGGTCTGACCCAGTATGGCATATCTTATGTTCTTATGATTTAGAGATCCATGTACTAGCCCATGGAATTAGCATTCGCTTTCCAGGAAAGTTTCAGAGGAGGTGGCCATGTTAGTCTGGAGTAGGAAAAATTGTAGAGTCCATTCTTGTCCTCCAAAGGTCGTGCCTCAATAAATTGGTTAGTCTATAAGGTGCCACCTGCCTCTATTGTATTTGCAGGAAAGTTTGTTATAGATATGCATTAGCTCCCTCGCAAACTTTCATGTATCAACAAGTTACAGGACAGTGGACAAGAAAGATAGCCATACCTTATTTTTGCAAAAACTGGACCTATGAAGCTTTTATCAAATGCCTGTTTTCCAATAATTCGGAATCATGAGTTGCTTTGCTTACTTTTGTATCAAGAAATCCAAAACATCAAAACCCAGAAGCCTTAGGAAACACCACTTGCCCCACCAGATCCAAAACAAAAACATGGGTCTTTTCTTTGAAGGACTTTAAGATTCATGCCCAAGATCTATTGTTCAGAAGACTTATAAGCATACATTGTGCAATCATAGGGAATGGTTGCTGATTCCTTATGATGGTGTTTGCCCAAACCATATTTCTTCTTGGTCCCAAGAGGATGTTTTGGTTGGGGTTTGCCTTTCAATTGTAGAGCTTTGGCTGTATGATCAATTCTTCAGAAGCATTGGCATGTGCTGAGTTTACATCCCTGCTTTCGGAAGCAGCTTTGTGTGGCTTTCATACGTAGTAAAAATTTGCGGAACTGGTTGGTGCCGGCGGTTTTTTCTCCTGCAAGTGCTATGGAGCGAGTTGGACATTTCCCTTGTGGGCGATGTACATACTACTCTGGCACTTTGGAGGGACCAGCCTGGTTGGATTTGGCATCTAACAAATTATGGCATTTAAACCACTTTACTACATGTGATCCAGCGTATATGGTTTATTTGTTAATTTGCCCCTGTGGCTTAAAATGTGTGGGCTGCACCATACGCCCATTCTGGGTACAATTGGCTGAATATGCCTCCAGGATTCACACAAAAACGGTGACAGCTCCTATTGTGCAACATGCTCTTCAATTTGAACACACATTTTCCAAATTTTCTTGGAGGATATTGGACTGGATTCCACCTTTGGTGCAGGGTGGTAACATGCTATCCCGCTTACAGTTTAAAAGAACAGCAGTGGATCTTTCATTTGAACTCTGTCACTCTGAATGGTTTAAATTTGGAGATAAAATAAAACTATGCCATTCTGATTCGCTGGGGATGAGCTGGCCGGATGGCGTCTACAGAGTTGTTTTCTGCCCCTGGTTGGCTCGGCAGTAAACATGTAACACCAAAATTATAAATAGTTGTCATATCTTCATGACCATGTACATAGTTTCCCACGCTACCTTACCTCTTAAGATCCAACTGTTCTTTGTAAAATGTTATAATGTTAGATAATACTGTTTACTGTTCAACTGTTCCATGTATAATGCTTGTTATAATGTAAACCGCTCTGATTGAAGGACAAAGCGGTATAAAAAAATGTTTAAATAAATAAAACATGTGGCCGGGTGATGTTGGGCGCTGTGGATTTAAGTCTCTTCCCTGTAGGTTTAGGCCATATTATGAAGTGCATCTGTGGGGCTAAGGAACCTGAAGCAGGGCGGACAAAGGTTTAGCCTGAAACACAGGACTGTGTCGTTTTCCTCTTTGCATGGACTCCATTTTGCCAGTTAAGTGTGCATTCTCTATTAAGTTTTTCTACTAAAGTTTTGTTGTAAATGATTAAAAGGGATGCGATTTTCAGAGGGGGCTCTGTTCCTTTCTAACATTGTCCAACAAAAATTTAATGTTTCCTCGGGGCTCTTGTTTTGTAGGGCCTACTTTTTTGGTTTGGGTTTTTGTTACTTTTGTATCAAAACAGCTCAGTATTTTTAATTGTCAAAAAATGTATGTATGACTTCAGATGACATCATTGGGCTGAATGGCGGCATGAGGACAAAGCTCCGCCGCCAAAGCCTGCTCCAACGAGTGAAAACTCCACAGCGGCGATTAATTGCGGCAAAATGCAATGGCCGCAGATGAGGCTTAATCCGGTGAATAGTGGGAGGCAGTGAGAGCCACGACGACCGCCGACTCAGTGAGGCAAAAGTGCAGCCGAGAGGCCAGGGCAGAGGAACACGTGGCAGAGCAGAGAGGCGGACTGAGCCGAGGCAGGAAAGCGGTGCCGAATCAGAGAGACAGCAGAGGGGGTGCTAAATCAGCAGAAAGGTGGCAGCAATGGAGCAGCTCAGCGGAAGAAGAGGTTACAGGCAAGGCATGGCGAGGGAGGAAAACTTTTAAAGCAACACAGCAGGCCCCAATAAAACAAAGCTGTATAATCAAAACCAGACTAACTCAAATCTATTGGAAAAACTGAGAGATTTGTTGCAAAGCAATAAAGGGAAGAAAATACACCCAAAGTCTGCAAAGCAGGAAAGCCCACAGGGAAGAAGTGGCTGCAGTTCCAGGGGACAGAGCACCTCAGAAGTACCTGGTATAGTCCCAGGGGTGGAAGGGGGGGGGGGGAATATGGAGAAGTCCAAAGGAGGACTTTCAGTGAAAAAAAAAGCTGGCAGAATTCAGATCATCCTATGCCCCAGCGAGAGGAGGGAAAGAAGGGGAAAAGGAAGGGAAAAGGCGGCGGAGCACAAGGCTGAGCCAGTGGAGGAGATGGAGGGTCCCTGGGGTCCGGGGGTAACCGACATGATTAAGATGTGGCTGAATGAGCTGAAAGAAGAACTTAAAAGTAGAAATAAGTGGAGTTAAAATTGAATTAAGAGACATTGCAATCGCTAAGACAGGATAATAGTGGACCTAGGCTCCCGGGTAGAAGACACAGAAAATCAGTTGGAACAACAGGGAGAAGCATTGGAGGATCTACAAAAAGGATGGGAGGAGATAAAGCAAATCCAAGAAGAATTGAAAGAGAAGGCAGAGGATCTGGAGAATCGGTCAAGGAGAAGTAATATAAGAGTGAGAGGCATACCAGAGGACCCCCAATATAGAAATTGTGACTAAGTTATTACAAAAGTGTTTGGACCACTACTGCAAGCGGCGGCCCTAGAAGAGAGGGAGGAGGGTGAGTCTCTGCAAATTGAGAGATTGCATAGGGGGCTGGGGCCCATAAGTGACAACCGACCAAGAGACATTGTGGTGTGCTTGAAATTCTTCAAAACTAAAGAAAGCCTCTTGAAGGCAGCACAGAAACTAGGACACTTTCAGTGGGAAGGACACGTGGTGGAACTGTTTCAGGATCTGTCGCTCGGTACATTGCAGCATCGGAGAGAGATGAAGGAGGTACTTAAGGAGGCATGATATAAATGACTATACACTTTTGGACTACTAATTACTGTGAAAGGTATGTCGAGAAGAGTGAAGACCAGCGAGGAAGCCTGGGGAGTGCTCAGAGACTTGGGATTGACTAATCTTCCGGTGGGTCTTGAGGGCCAAGCAAGAAAAAGGTGGTTACAACTCCTGTGTCGGGGGTGGCCAGCTTGAGATGGCACAGAACACCGGCTAACGGTCGGAGGCTAGCGAGACTGACCAAGGGCACCTAGGGAACAAAAGCGGCAGTGAAAGATTAGCGGCTGAGGAGGATGACCCCTGGTAACATGGCAGAAGAAGACTCAACAATTGAGCTGAGATGTAGGACATTGTTAAGTGAATTGTAAGGGAAGTTGTTTGATGGAAATGGGAGGAGGGTGGGGCTTGAAGGAGGAGGAGGAGAGGGAGAGGGAGGCGAGATCTGGTTATGTTAATGCTTTGCAGACATAAGTAATTGTGGGAAGGGAGGCTGGGGGAAGGACAGAGAGGGAGGAGTTAAGGGGGCGGTTAAGAACGTATAGAGTGGAATGGTGAGGAGGGGTGAGATAGCTGGGAGTGGAGAAAAGGGAGGGGTAGGCTAGGATACTGGAGGCGGGGTTAGGGGAAGTGGGGGGAGGTGGAACAGAAGAACAAGGGCAGGTGGCGTTTCGAAGTTAGTCACTACTTATGGAAGACGAGTCTCCATTGGGTGGATGAGGGAAGGGGAAGAGAGGTAGGGTGGAAGGGGGGATGGAAGGGAAGGGGGAGAGGAAGCGGTTCAGAGAGGGAGGGGTATACAAATCTCAAAGATGAGTTAAAAATAGTAACACTAAATGTCAAAGGGCTCAATTCGCCATTTAAATGGCAGAAACTATACAAAGAAATAACACGCCAAAGGGCGTTGCTAGTGCTCATACAGGAAACACACCTAACTCGGGCGACAGAATGCATGGTCAAACTTAAGGGGTATGGAATATGTGTCCATGTATCAAACACAGTAGAAAAAAAAAGAAAGGAGGGGTAGCAATCTTAATAGATTCAAAATTAAAGATTGGGCTACAGAAAGTAGTCAGGGATAAAGAGGGGAGATATGTACTATTGTGTTTAAGAATAGGGAATGAATGGTATTGTATAAGGAATGTATACGCACCTATAGGGGTGCAAAGAGAATTTTGGACAAAGCTTAATGAAGAGGTGGGGAAATTAGGAGATGGAAAACTCATATGTGGGGTGATTTCAATTTAACCTGGAATCCGGCTAGAGACGCAAAGGGGAAAAGAGCGGATAGAAGTAAATATCGTAATTTTGTAACACAACACTGCTTGATAGATGAATGGAGATTTCAGCATCCCCGGAAAAGACAATTTTCATATTTCTCCCCTGTGCATGGTTCATACTCCAGAATAGATGCCATTTGGGTAACAAAGGAGCTGGTGGGTAGGATTAAAGGGGTGGAGATAGATTCCATAACGTGGTCAGACCATGCATTAGTGAAAGTTAGGATGACAACAGATGGGGAGGAAAGAGGAACCCAATTTTGGAGGTTAAACAAATCTCTATTGGAGGATGAGAGGGTCAGAAAAGAGATAGAGACAGGAATATTTTAGATGGAACAATAATGGTGAAGTGGGATGGGGGGGAGTTTGGGATGGATATAAGGCAGTAGTAAGGGGAGTTCTAATCAAATAGGGGGCACATAAAAGGAGGGAGAGGGAGGGAAGAGATAGGGAATTGAGAGAAAGATTAATGAAACTAGAAGAATTAGATGTGCAAGATAGAAAAGGGACATATAGAGGCCCAGTGTTGGCAGTAAGAGCGCAGATAAATGCAATGCAGGCAGAAATTATAAGATACCGTATGCAGCTATTGAAACAAGACTTTTTTGAAGGGGGAAATAAAGCAGGGAGATACATGGCGCAGAAGTTGAAACAACGGAAATTAAAATCACAAATACTGAAAGTTAGGGATTCTGAAGGGAAACTAGTTCACAAAGATGGGGATATTCGGGAGGCCTTCAAAAGATTTTACTAAAAGTTGTACAAAGCTAGAGCTCCTCCGGAGTTGGAGAGGATACAGAGCTATTTAGACTCCATAAAGCTCCCGAAATTGGAAGAGGAGGAACAAAAAAAGAGTTAAGTAGAGCCATAAAGGAAGAGGAAGTTTTGCAAGCTATAAAACAGTTAAAAGTAGATAAGGCACCGGGATTAGACGGGTTCACAGGGAGATTTTATAGAAAGTTCAGAGAGATATTAACTGCACCATTACTGAGGTTGTTTAATCTACCGAGGGAGGGGGGGCTGCTAGCAGATACTGTAGGATGGGCAGGAATAACAGTAATACATAAAGAAGGTAAGGACTCACAAGAATGTTCATTGTATAGACCAATTTCACTGCTGAATTTGGATGCTAAATTATTGGCTAAAATACTGGCTACACATTTAAATAGGGTAATAGGGAAATTGATCCATCAAGATCAAGCGGGATTTATCCCGGGCAGGCAGGTAGCGGACAATATTCGAAAGATACTAAACACTATATGGTTGATTGAACAAAGTAAAAAGGAGGCACTGCTATTATCCTTAGATGTGGAAAAGGCTTTCGACGAGGTGTCCTGGCCTTTTCTCTTTCAAGTAATGGAAAGAATGTGGTTGGGGGAAAAGTTCATGGGTTGGGTACGAGCATTATTCCGCAACCCGAAAGCCTGTGTTCGGGTGAATGGAGCTTACTCTGTTTTCTTTGAGTAGGGGAGAGGGACGAGGAAAGGGTGTCCACTGTCACCTCTCCTATTTGCGCTTTCAGTGGAGCCGTTTGCGGAGAGAGTGAGAGAACAGAAGGATCTGAAGGGTATAATGGTAGGAAAGACAGACTACAGAATATCATTGTTTGCGGATGATATCATTTTGAGTGTGACCAGACTGGGTTTTTCTATATCAATATTAATGTGGGACCTCGAAGAATATGGAAGGTTGTCGGGATTTACTATAAACTGGACAAAATCTGAAATTTTGAACTTGTCACTAAAAGAGGAAGCGCAGGTGATATTACAAAAGAAGTACCCATTTAGATGGGCCAGGGGGGCTATTCGGTATCTAGGGATCCAAATAAGCAATAGGTTAGAGTTATTGTATGATCTAAATTATATGAAATTATTTGGGCAAGTAGAAAGCTTGCTGAATGGGTGGGGGCAAGGATATCTATCTTGGTTCGTACGCATTGCAGCTGTAAAAATGATGCTCTTGCCCCGCTTTTTGTTCTTGTTTCAAACATTACCGATATTGGTACCACATCGAAAGTTAAAGCACTTGCAAAGAATCATTAACAGATTTATATGGCAAAATAGGAGCCCCAGGGTTGCTATGTCAATCATGCAAAGAGCTAAGGGAGAGGGGGGGATAGGGGTTCCCAGTTTTCGAAAATATTATGTGGCAGCACAACTGAAAACGCTATACAGTGTCACACTGCCCCCCTAGTGGTGATGGCGTGGCACGACAGAAGGGCGTGGACAGAGAGGGGAAAAGTTTGTTTAGGGAGGAGGTTGGTTCTTATGCAGGGCCCAGGCTTCTGTAGGCCTGGTAGCCTCCTGTACAACTATCTCTCCAAAGAAAATATAGTCCGAGTTAGGGAAATGGTAAAGCTTTTATTTCCCTCTTTTGCAAAACAGGTTCTTTAGCCCAGAGTACAAAAACAACACATAAAAAGAAAATATCCTTGCTTCAAGTAAAGGAAAACATAAGCATCGAAAACACTGTTCTCTTCACAGTACAGGCACATGAAATATAACATTCAACTCTTAGCTCACCCCAGCTATGCCTCTCTTAGGGCTCAATTCTTTCTGACAGGCAGTAATTCACTTCCATTGGAATGTCTAAAGGATCCTCTTGGTATTCCACCTGCATCGGTTCACTGCTTAGAGCGTTTGGGAGGTTTCCTTCAGGCTCTCTGCTTAGTGCTTGGATTAAACGCCAGTAGTCAGCATTGCAAGGTAAGTCCTGTATTTGTAAACTTCTCTGCCGAGGATAGTTTCGCTTGCATACAGTACTTTCTTTGTTAAGCTTTTTATTAAGTGCAGGTTTGAACCTTGTTTCAGGCAGGCCTCTGTGAGGACAACAGGCTCTAGTATCTGCCCTTTTCTGTGTCACAGTATTCAACTTATTACCATTATAAAAATAGCATTTACCTTTGCTTCCATGTTGCTCTCTGAAAGGTGTAGGCTGAGGTTTGGGCCTGGCAGGTCCTAGATTATCTGCTACACAGGTAGGCCTCAGGCTCTTATCAAACTTAGGCCTGGGTCTCTCTCTTATAGTCCAATTTCCTTCAGGGTCAGCAGCTTTATAAAAGCTTTCTCTCCTGGAGAATTTATCTCTCCCTTCTTTAAAATGTTTACAGTAGATTCCTGTACCTGGTTTGGCTGGCACGGTTAGGCTGGTTCCCTTGGTCAAGAGTTCTCTCCCTGGATTCTCCAGATATCCATGTAGCTCGGGAGTTGAAACTTCCTGCACAATTTCCTGACAGTCTCCTTGTCTTTCTGAAGCTGTCTGCCAACCTCTTTGTCTTTCTCTTTTTCTCCAACCTCTTTGGCTGTACAGGTCTCCTTGCCAGTCTCCTTGACTGTGTTCTGGCTTGTCTCTTTGCCAGTCTCCTTGACTGTGTTCTGGCACGTATCCTTGCCAGTCTCCTTGTCTCTCCTCGACTGCTCTCCCGACTGCTCTGTCGGCTGCTCTGTCTCCTGCTCTCTCGCCTGCTCTCTCGACTGCCTTCCCTCTCCTCCAGTCAACTGAGCATTTAAAAGGAGTTCCTCCCCTTCTGCCTTGGGTGTTGGCTGGAATTACGTCATTGGCTTTAAGGCGTGGTTCTTCAGACCTCCAGAGGTCTCTCTGGCTCCCTCTATGTGGTTCCTCCTGTCGCTGCAGCTGTTCTTTATCTCTTTTTTCCGTGTTTAAAACTTTTCCATCTGCTTGCAGCTGGTCTGCGGTGCCACAACAGTAGTGGCCAAAAAATTAAGGCAGAGTCCAAAATATCAGAATTTTATTAGAAAAGTACGTGTTATTGTCACTTTCATGGTCAAAAGCTTTAAGAACCAAAGATATGTATGTCATTTTCAAAGTTTTATTCAGGAAACAATATATGTGTCAATATTTGATAGGGTGTCCATGATTTTTCAGCACAGCCTGGATTATTGTAGGCATACTGTTAACTAGCATTTTACAGTATGCCGGAGTGATTTTGTTGACCCATACATGCTTGAGTATGTCCTTTAAATCTGATTCTGAAGTTGGACGGTGTGCTGCCACCTTTTTCTTCATAAGATTCCAACAGTTTTCAATTACATTGAGATCCGGAGAGTTTGATGGCCAACTTGGTAGCAGTTTGATCTTGTTGTCCACGAACCATTTTTTGACTGTTTTTGCAGTGTGGCATGGTGCCGAGTCCTGCTGAAATATAGTTGTGCTAGAAACATTCATGTGTATTTTAACTTTACTATTCAGCACGGATATGTATTTTGCAGCATTTACTCTTTCACCTTTCTCAAAAATGTGCAGGCCACATTGTCCATTCGCCGAGATACCACTCCATACCATGACCGATGGTGGGTGTTTAACAGTCTTGATCGTGTACTTCGGATTTAGTCTCTCGCCTGCTGGCCGACGGACATAGTTGTAACCACTCCCACGTACTTGTTGAAATGTACTTTCATCCGTGAACATTACCCTCTCCCACCATTCAGCAGATTTGTCTTTCATCTTGCTACAAAACTGTATGCGGGCAGCAATTTGTTTCCTGGTCATCATAGGCTTCTTGGCAGGTCTTCTGGCCACGAGTTTGAATTTATCCACAAGCCGTCGTCGGACAGATCTGGCACTTATCTTTATTCCTCGATCATTAGCTAACTGAGCCACACGTTGAGATGAAGTATGTGGACTAGTTGTAATAATGCTTTTGAGGAATCTGTCATCTCGTCCAGTAGTTATCCGTCTGCGCCCACATTTCGAATGACGTGTTGTGACGTAGGAGACCCTTATGAAGCAATGGAAACTGATAGTGATCCGGTGGAGAGAACCGGTACTGCAAGGGAATGCAGGATTTTCTCTTCTGAGAGAAAAAAACACAGAGCTAATCAGTAACCACACCTCACCTCAAGGCAGGAGAGAAGCCAAGTCCCTGATTGGGCACGCCCAAGCAGGAGGCGGGCAGTGCAGTACTCAGGCAGCTTGTTAAGAACACAGAAACAGAAACAGTTAGAAGCAGATCAGCAAGAGCAAGACGAAGAGGAGGAGTCAGGACACAAGCACCTGGACGAGGGCGGGTCAGATGACCAGGAACAGGAACCGTTGGAGAGAGAACCACTAAGCAGCTGTGATCCACAAAGGAGCAGACTGGACCTGGGAGACTCAGGGGCAGTGAAAGGCTTCTGTAACCAGAAGAATTCAAAGGCACTGAGAGACCCAAGGCTACAGCTCAGGAGTTTAAAGGACCAAGCAGAACCTTGGAACAGGAGGCAGAGGGATAGAGAATTACCCTGGAAGAAGCCCCAGCACAAGGTATCTGGTGGGTTTGGAACGGCTAGCAAGCTTAACAGTGGGAAGCCAGAAAGAGTGAACTTTAATTGCAAAAGACAGGACAAAGGCAGAAAGTTTGATAGTAATTGGTTAAGCCAAGAGAAGCCTGACTGTTTTCCTTTTAACACTCTGAGAGACTCTCCAAGCACAGCTGAAGCGTTTTACCCTGCACTTTCATGTGGAGATAGGTGGGGGAAGGGAAATGCTTACACGCTGAACTGTTGTCCAAGTAAAAGCACTGATAATTGCCAAGAGATAAGAACTGTAAACAAGCATTTACCTGAAGGAGGATATTCTCAGCCTAGCCCAGAAAATACACAGGCTGAATTACTTCTCACTGAATTCAGGGAGTTCCTTAAAAGCAGAGCAGTTTCTCCTTATGACGTAGCAAAGCCTACAGGCAGCTGTGAGGAAGAAATGCCTTTAATTTCTCTGCCATCCACAGAGCAGGAAGTCCCGATGGACTGCTCTACTTGTATAATTCAGAAGGACATTTAAGTGATATGCTTGCCAAAAGTTATATGAAAGAATATAGCAAAGTTACCTCACTGATTGCTATGCTAAAGAAGCTTATGTGAAGAGAATAAGTGAAAGCATATTGTGTGCAATTCAGGAGCATTGCTGTTACCAGAGTTTTCTGTTATGTTAATGAAAGGAGGTCACATGACAAATGAATGTGATCCAGAATGGATATTTAGCCTAGCAGTAAGAAGCCTTGTTTAGTTAAGTTTCTCAGCCTTGTTTTGTGCTACATTATTTCATTTTTACGTCTGCTGCATTTGAACTGCGAAAGCGGGAAATAAACCTCACAAAAGAAATTTTCTTTGCCTTGCCTTACTACTTGAGCACCTACACAACTACAACCTTAACCCTCAAGAGCAACCAAGGCCAGCCCCTCCTGAAACCCTCAAGGTCCAGGGAGTGGGTGGGTGGCAGTGTATGGCCACCTGATTTCAGAACATTCTGAACGGCACACTTTTACATAGGTTTTGGGGATAATTTATGAAATGACAGGACATAGATTGCAAAGAAAGCCAGAGGTTTGCCTATTGCATCAACTGGAGGAGGATATATCGGAGAGGGAAAGGGGGGTACTGCATCATTGTATAGTGGCAGCAAGAAGTAAGATAGCACAATATTGGACAAGGTTGGGAAAACCCCAAAGTAAAGGCTTCGTCAGAAGAATGGCGGATCTGTGTTTCATGCATAGACTGATGGGGCTGTGACAAGGGAAAGGAGAAAAGAGTGTGGAACAATGGAAGTGTGTATGGAAATGGTTGGAAAAATGGAAAGCTGGAGAGCAGGTGAGGGGGGAGTAAAGGAGGGATCAATGTAAAGATGACAATAGCATAATAGCACTGCCAATGAGCTAAACAGCAAAATAATATATATATGTGTGATGAATATGAGAGAAATGCTGGGGGATAGAAGCACGAACAAATGAAGGGGAAACAGAGGGGAGGGAAGGGGGGAGGCTGAAGACTAGGCAATATTGAATGTTGTAATAGCTAGTAGGGGATAAAAACAAGGTTGCTGGTAGATTGTTGTTGAAAATGTACACTGTTGTGTTAAGAAGCTGTTTGTACTATCTAATGAAAAATTTAATAAAAAGTTAAATGGAAAAAAAATGTATTGTCACACCTCATCCGCCCCAGCCTTGACTGCTGGTATGGTTTGGCTTATGAGGGTGGTAGTTGTGCCGTGCTTGTATCTATACAAATCACACATAAACCTTCTTTTCTTTTAGGGTTTTATTCCCCGTCCCTTTGAGGTTTTCTTCTTTAACAACAGAAATAAATAGCCTAACTTGGCTTATAACATAAAGTAAATGGATAACACAAATAGCTTTCTTCAGCATATAACGTCAAACAAAAGAAAAGAACAAACAGCCTACTTTGTCTGTTTGGCTAGGGAGAGAGAGAGAGTTTGTAGCCTTTGCTACCTGCACATGGAATTAAGGTTACACAAACGTTTACCTTAAGGAGTATTCAGGTTCTTTTGTAGTAAGAGAACATTCCATTAATTCTGTATCTTCTAATGTACCAGAATCTTCATATTCCATCAATTCTGGTCCGGAGGAATCTGCATTGCCCACTTCTAATGTGGAATAAAAGTATGGCAGATTTGCCTCGTTAGTTAGGAAGTTCCTCTTCCTCTGAGTAGCACTGCTTCCCTGGGGAAGGTCACCAAACTCTGTATGCTGTTTTCTAGAACCCTGCCCCCGCTGGTGCTTCAGTGGATAGCTCAGGTCTCTGTTTAGCTTGCTAGCTGAGTAATTGTGATGCGCTCCCTGCTGGGTCTGCCTCAGCTCTCCCGGCTCAGCTGTACCCGATTGCAAACTGTGTAACGGCGTTTCTCTTGGAGCTAAGAGTTCACTGTAATAAGGGATTTCTTCTGCTTCTCTCGGTAGGTGAAACTCCCTTCTTTTAATACTTTTATAACCAGGAGAAAACTTGCTATCAGCCTCTGAATGTCTAGGCTTTATAAGGGTATTTTTCTGCCTCCAAGACTCTTCTCTTTTAGAGGGCAGATATCCCTTATATCCCTTCTTTTCCCCTGTATCTGCTGTTGCAGCTTTCTTATATTTCACTTGCCTTCTCTCAGAGCCACACAGGTCTCTGGACTCTTTCCACAATTCTTCTCTCCAGGATTGCCTACTCGGCTCCTCTCTCCAAGATTGCCTGTAAGAACGCCTCTCTCTCCAAGGCTGTCTCTCTCTCCAAGCTTGCTTCCCACTCAAAGGTAGCCTCTCTCTCCAAGGTAGCCTCTCTCTCCAAGGTAGCCTCTCTCTCCAAGGTTGTCTCTCCCTCCAAGGTTGTCTCTCTCTCCAAGCTTGCCTACCACTGAATGTTTGGTAGTCCGTTTTATCTATGTATTTTCTGACTCCACCTTTCTTCAGCTGCGCTTCATTAGGTGAAGCAGAGTCCCGTGCCTTACTCCCGGGGTGTGTCTCTCCAGGGTCTGGGCACGTGTGCTTTCGTTGTCCCTGGCAACTGTCAAGCATTCCTTCATTCATCCTGTCACTTTTTCCTTGATCATTCATACTGCCCTGCATTCTCTCATGCTGCCCTAGGTCCACCCTGTGACAGTATGTATGATGGACTTTGCCAGGTCAGAACCTGCATGTTTTTTGATAAATGAAACTTTGTGCACAAACACATCCAAAACCTTTCGGCCTTTTGCAAAGGCTCTAGTCACACAGTACATTGCTCTCTTAGTTCATGTTATATGATTTAATGCACGCTAAAACCATTCAGCTGAAACAAAAAAATAAAGCCCCAGAACTTGTACATATTGAATACTAGGAATTTATTGTCCCTAGCAGAATTTCAATGACATAGCAACAGTACTAAACACTACCACTCTGATCATCGGGGTTCATTTCCTGGGTCCAGATTCTTGGTCCTTTGGACAGTGGGGACTGGGTACACATTCACACCTCAGGAAGATAGGATGCTTGGCTACAACTTCACAGCAATAGGTATTGATTGATAAGAGAGTTGCAGTCTGTGCCTTATGGCAAAAGCTCCACTGATGCAAAGTCTGGCTGACGTTTTAGGGACCGAGTTGTTGGGATGTGGAGGAGGAGGATTGCCGGGCTTCATAGGAAAAAAAAACTTACAGTATCTACTAGGCAGACTAGATGGACCATGCTGGTCTTCATCTGCCGTCATAAACTATGTTGCTAAGAAATACAGCTTCCCACATTGAGCAGAAGGAAGCTATAATAATAATTATAATATTATAATAATTGTATAAGTCCACGTCCTAAAGAACTTATGTTCTAAATGGATACCTGAGGCTCCTAGAAATGAAGAGGCTTGCTCAATGTTACAAGGAATGTTGGACGTAGATGCTGGATTTTGGAACCCTGGGTTTCCTGGTTCTCAGTCCACTGTTTTAACGCAGAGCTTCCCAAGTCTGTCCTGGAGACCGCACAGCCAATAAGGTTTTCAGGATATCCACAATGAATATGCATGAAATAAATCTGTATAAGCTGGGTCTCCAGTGCATGAAGGTTTCTCTTGCATGTTCACTGTGGAGATTCCGAAAAGCCAACTGACTGTAAGGTCCCCAGGGAACTCCCTGCTCTAACCAATAGACCACTTACCCCTATCAAGCAATATATAGAATGATTAAAAATGAAACAAGTCAAAGATAGATATAGGAAAAGAAGTTACAGTGAGTAGGATATAATAAACAAAACAGTCATGTGGGGAAATTAAGAGGCACACTTGACTTAGGCTAATTTATAGCCACAACCTAGCCCAGCTAAACTGGCAGAAAATTGGCCAGGTTTATGTTAGATAATAATCAAGGGTTTGGAAAAAAAAACCCCGAGCAGCTCTAGAGGATCTACTCGCCTGTCTCCTTGAGGTAGGTAGGCCACAAGTAGATCCTTTTGAAGAAAAAAAAAAAGACCCTCCAATTCATCTTGCAAATCCCCACTTGGTAGGAAACATTCTCCGTGAACAGTAGGAGATAAGTCCTCACATATGGGTGACATCACTGACTGAGCCCTGCACGGAATGCTCCCCAGCTTCCAAAGGAAGCTTTTGAGAGGTATGCCACACATGCGTGCCTGCCGTCCCTGCTAACTACGCCACCATATTATCCAGTGTTCTTTTTTTCCCCCGCAGAGCCCCTAGGATGTGGTCTGGAAAAAAAACCTTTGAATTTCTTTCCCTTGTGGATGGGCTTTTACTCATTTTTTTTTTACCCATCTGTCATTGGTTAGCTTTTTTCTTACCATTTGGGTCTTTTTTTCTGTAGTTTTTTTTTTCTGTAGGCTTTTGGTGTCTTTCCACTTCGAGGGCTTTTTCCCACCTACGGCCATAAGAACATAAGAACATAAGATATGCCATACTGGGTCAGACCAAGGTCCATCAAGCCCAGTATTCTGTTTCCAACAGTGGCCAAACTAGGTCATATGTACCTAGCAGTTTCCCCAAGAGACACAAGTTCCACAATGCTTGTACTGGGTCAAGCATTGATATCTTCGGTCACTTCTTAATGGTTTATGGACCTTTCCTCCAGGAACTTGTCCAAACCTTTTTTAAACCCAGCTACACTAACAGCCTTTACTACATCCTCCGGTAACAAATTCCAGAGTTTGATTACACGTTGAGTGAAAAAATATTTTCTTTTATTAGTCTTAAATAGTTTACCCTGTAGCTTCATTGCATGTCCCCTAGTCTTTCTATATTCTGATAACGTAAACAATCGATCTACGTTTACCCGTTCCATTCCGTTCATTAATTTATAGACTTCTATCATATCTCCCCTCAGCCGTCTCTTTTCCAGTTTAAAGAGCCCTAACCTTTTTAGCCTTTCTTCATAGGAGTATCCTTCCATCCCCTTTACCATTTTGGTGGCTCTTCTCTGAACCTTTTCTAAAATCGCTATATCCTTTTTAAGATACGGCGACCAGAATTGCAAACAATATTCAAGGTGCGGTCTCACCATGGAACGATATAGAGGCATTATAATATCTTTTGTTTTATTTTCCATTCCTTTCCTTATCATACCTAGCATTCTATTTGCTCTCTTGGCCGCCGCTGCACACTGGGCCGAGGGTTTTAACATGGTATCCACAATGACGCCTAAATCTTTTTCCTGGGTGGTGGTTCCTAATGTGGAACCTTGCATCGTGTAACCATAGTTTGGGTTGTTCTTCCCTAGGTGCATAACCTTGCACTTGTCCACATTAAATTTCATCTGCCATTTTGATGCCCAGTCTTCCAATTTATCAAGATCCTCTTGCAATTTTTCACAATCCTCTTCGGTTTTAACAACTTTAAATAGTTTTGTGTCATCTGCAAATTTGATAACCTCACTCGTTATTCCACTTTTCAGGTCATTTATGAATATGTCAAAAAGCAGCGGACCCAGCACAGATCCCTGGGGTACACCACTATTCACCTTTCTCCATTGGGAAAATTGGCCATTTAGCCCTACCCTCTGCTTTCTAACTTTTAACCAGTTCCTGATCCACAATAGTACACTGCCTCCTATCCCATGACTCTTTAGTTTTGCCAAAAGTCTCTGATGAGGGACCTTGTCAAAGGCTTTCTGAAAGTTCAGATACACAATATCAACTGACTCACCTTTGTCCACCTGTTTATTCACTCCTTCAAAAAAACATAACAGATTAGTAAGACAAGATCTTCCTTGTCTAAAGCCATGTTGGCTGTCTCCCATTAGGTTGTGACTATCTACATGCTGAGTAATTTTATTCTTTATGATGGTTTCTACCATTTTTCCCGGTACTGACGTCAGGCTCACCGGTCTGTAGTTTCCCGAATCACCCCTGGAACCCTTTTTAAAAATTGGTGTTACATTGGCGATCCTCCAATCTTCAGGTATTAGAGATGATTTTAATGATAGTTCACAGATTACTGATAGCAGGTCTGCAATCTCATATTTCAGTTCTTTCAACACCCTTGGATGTATACCATCCGGCCCAGGTGATTTGCTACTCTTCAGTTTATCTAATAGTTGTAAGACATCTTCCCGATGTCAATTTTCAATTTGATTTTGCAGAGGCGGTATTTTTTGGCATATCTAAGCCAGTTAGTGACTTTAAAAAATGCACCAAATGTGGCAAGACCATTTCTGTCACTGACCGCCATAATTGGTGCTTACAATGCCTTGAGCCCAAACACCAACAGGCGTCCTGCAAACTCTGCTTGCAAATGACAGGTCAAGGACTGAAGGTTGGGAAAAGGACAAGGAGCTTCTTTTTGGCTTATCTGATTCAGTATCCTCAGCCCCAACCCTCTCATCCATGCCTGGAAGTGGCCAAGGGAAAAGAGCATAGGGCTCAGTCAGAGCAAAAGGTTTGAGACACCGTCCATGTAGAAAGGGAAACACAAGGAGAAAATCCGTGTGCAGCACCATTGCAGCCCCTCTAGACGTGAAACAGACAGCGAGGGCCGGGAATGGCCAACCAAGCCTCCCCAGTGGGAGGACCCGACCTGAACAGCGGAGTCCATTCCCAGTGCTCAGGAGGGCTGCCGGATATCTCCCGATGCTCCTATCGTTGTGGCATCGACATCCTCATCTGTGATGGTTCTGGAGGAATGCATATGAGCCTTAGAAGCTCACCTGGCAGTGGTGGATGTACTGTGGAATGCAGGCTTCATAACACAGAGCATGTTGTCGCCACAATCCTTCCAAATGATCCTGGAAACCCTTGCCCTGCCACCACTGCTGGGACATCAGGTGGGAGGCCAGTATCAATGCCAGTGGCCAGAGTAGTCTCCCTTTCTAGCGTATTGGAGTCTGAGGCCACAGGGCATACTCATCGGTATGCCGGGCGCAAGGGAGACCATCAATACCCACCCTCTCCTGAGTCACACAGGGGCGCTCTGAGGAGACTTGGCATTACTTCAACTTCCTCTCAGAGGGAAAACAGAGGCAGAATCAATGGTGTCTGATATTTGGGCCCAGGATCTCCCATCCAACCTTTCGCCCCTCTGGACTGATGGAAGTTGCCCTTGGAAGACATGTCCTTCCAGGATTTTTTTCGGGACCTGGCCAAGGCCATCCCCTTTTCTCTGGAATTGAAAGAGGAACCGAGGGTAGAGGAATTGGAACTCCTCCAATAGCCTTGGCCCCTCATGAGGCAGTGACAGTTCCCATCCACCATCTCCTGCTATTCTGGCTATGGGAGATGCTGCTCACGCTCCCGGCCAGCCACCGGCTCAATTTCCTATAGAGGGTCCAGAAGGCATCAGGGTTCAAGAAGCCTCAAATTGCTCCACAATTCCATTGTGGTCAAGTCCACCTTGAAGTGGGCAAAGAGTGCCATAACCCACTCCTCAGTGCTGCCCACACAGGACGCGGTGCTTCCAGGGTTCCATGCTGATATCCTTGAGGAACATGGCAATGTAAGTTTGGTAAGTCAGGATCTGGGCTGTTATGCTGGCCATCAAGGACTCGCTTCCTTCTTCCCCAAGGACTGCCATGAGTCCTTTCAAGGTCTTCTAGCTCACAGCAAAGATTGATTCAAAGTTGATGGTCTGGGGCATTTATGACACCTTCTAATTCACTGGTAGGGTGGCGGCCATAGGGATCTCCAAGTGGCGGATGGCCTGGTTGCAGTCGGTCCAAAACAAGATCGCCATTGTACCCTGTCGGGGTGAAAACCTCTTCGGCAAACCTGTGGAGGAAAATGCTGAAGAGCTAGAAAAGGAGCAGGTGGCCCTCACCAGGTTTTCCAGAAAAGCTGCAGATCCTATGCAGAAGAAAGTGCCAACCAAAAAGGCTTTCCTCCCATGACTGTGGAGGCATTTTCCATCCCAACTGCAAGTGCAGCCTAAGGCCCAGGCTCCCCACTCTCAGTGGAGGGAGAAAACCCTAAAAGGTGCAGCCCACCCCCCAGTCCAAGCCAGGTATGGGTTTTTGATGGGGTCCTCAGGAGAATAGCCAGTCAACCGCTATCCAAGGGTCCCCCCCATAGGTTGGGGGGGGCTGCTCATCTACTTTGCCCACTGGTGGCCTTTGGTCACCTTGGATGCCTGGGTGCTACAGATCATCCAGAGCTACTGTCCGTTGCATTTCACCCAGCTGCTGCCACCTTACAAATCCAGGGAGTACCCCATGGACCCCATGCACCGGAGCCTCCTGCAAACTGGAGGGCATGTCCCTGCTGGCTGACCTTGCTATTGAGCCGGTTCCCCCAGCCCAGATTGGGCACAGCTTTTACTCCAGGTACTTCCTGGTCCTCAAAAAAACCAGCAGGTTCCACCCCATTCTGGATCTATGAAATCTCAGCCAGTTCTTGTTGAGCGAAAAGCTCAAATTGGTCTCATTGGGGATGCTGCTCCCGTTCCTTCTACAAGATGACTAACTTTGCTTCTTGGCTCTGAAGGATACATACCCACATGTTCTGATCCGCCTGCATCACAGATAATACCTTTGGTTCGTGCTGGGTGGCCAGCACAATCAGTACTGGGTACTACCTGCCGGCTGGCCGCAGTTCCCAGGATCTTCAAAGTGCCTGGCGGTCATAGCCATTTTCCTCTGGACCCGGGGGGTCTTTTTGTTTCAGTACCTGGATGACTGGCTCGTAAAGGGTCCCACACTCACCAGTGTAATCGCAGTCCACCAAGCTCACCATTCAGGGGCTCAAAGGTCTTGGCTTTGTCAATTCTCCGAAGTCTTTCCTCCAGCCAGTACAACAACTGGAGTTCATTGGGGCCTTCCTCAATACCACTTTGGCAAGAACTTTCCTGCCAGCAGATTTCCAGCAGTGCCTCATTGAGGTCCTGCGTGCATTGCAGCACTAGCACCACTCTATGGCCTGTGGGCTGTTGAGAGTCCTCAGACACATGGTGGCCACAGTGCATGTCTTCCTTCAGGCTTGTCTCTGCATTCGGCAGGCTCAATGGACCTTACAAATGCAATAGCAGCAAGCCTCGGATCACCTATGGGACAGGATAGCGATCACTGTGCCTCTCGCTCAGTTCCTCATATGGTGGCTCATGCCTGTAAACTTGCATTGGGGCCTCCTGTTCCAACCAGCAGTGCCCTGCAGGCTGCTCATGATGGATGCCTCCAAGCTTGGCTGGAACATGCACCTGGATGGTCTCTGCACTCAGTGCCTGTGGCCCAAAAGCAAGAGTCTTCATCAGATCAACCTCCTCAAGCTCCGGGCCACCGTGAATGCCCTCCATGCCTTTTGGGCACATCTGGTGAATCAGGTGGTCCTGATCCAGATGGACAACTAAGTCACCAAGTTCTGTGTGAACAAGCAGGGGAGCACGGGCTTGTACCTCTTCTGTTGGGCGGCGCTTCACCTCTGGCAGTTCGCTCTGCTCCATGGCATGGATCTCAGGGTGATGTATTTGCCCGGTGAGAGCAACGGCCTAGCAAATCTACTCAGCTGGGTTCTTCAGCCACAAGAGTGGTCCTTCAGCGGGGAGGAGGTGATAGACTGGATCTTTCGGGAGTGGGCACCCCCGAAGTGGACCTCTTTGCTACGGCACAGAATGCCCAGGTAGCTCAGTTCTACTACTACTACTAAGCATTTATATAGTGCTACCAGGCACATGCAGCGCTGTACAAAGAAAACACACAAGAGAACAGTCCCTGCTCAAAGGAGCTTACAATCTAGTAAAGACAAAACAAGAAAAGGAGAAGGATAAGATAAGAACCAGGGCAAAGAGAGGAGAGCAGTAGAGACAAGACAAAGGAAAGAGGTAAGAACAAGTGTAAGAGGAAGTAGGATGGGTAAAATAAGAGGGGAAGGAGGAGAACAGCTAAATCAAGAACCAAAGGCAGAAGCAAAAAGATGAGCTTTTAACTTAAGTTTGAAGAGGGGCAAAGAAGATGCCTGACGTATAGACAAAGGAAGTTTATTCCAGGCGTAAGGTGCTGCAAGGTGAAAAGAGCGGAATCTGGAGTTGGCAATAGAGGAGAAGGGTATAGCAAGAAGCAGTTGACAAGAAGAACGGAGCTCACGAGGGGGGAAGTAAGGAGAAATGAGAGAAGAAAGGTACCGAGGAGCCGCAGAGTGGATGCACTTATAGGTCAAAAGGAGAAATTTAAAGTGAAGGTGGAAACGGATAGGGAACCAGTGAAGAGATTTGAGGAGAGGAGTAATATGGGCAAAATGAGGCTGACGGAAAATCAAATGTGCAGCGGAGTGCTGAATAGACTGAAGGTGGGAGAGAGGAGTTTGAGGGAGACCAGCAAGGAGCAGGTTACAGTAATCAAGACAGGAGGTGATTAGGGAATGGATGAGGGTTTTAGTAGCGAGTTCAGAGAGAAAGGGGTGGAGTTTGCCAATGTTGAAGAGAAAGAAGCGACAGGTCTTGGCGATGAGTTGGATATGAGAGGAGAAAGAGAGCGAAGAGTCAAAAATAACACCCAGGTTGCGAGCGGATGAAACAGGTTGGAAAACAGAGCCATCCACAAAGACTGAAAAAGAAGAAGGAGAAAGGGAAATTTTAGGGGGGAAAAAACGAGAAGTTTGGTCTTGGCCATGTTCAATTTCAAGCGATGATGGAACATCCAGGCAGCGATGGCAGAGAGACAGCTAGAGATCCGGCACTGGAATGAAGAAGAAAGATCAGGAGTAGAGAGAGATCTGGGAGTCATCAGCATAGAGATCGTACTGAAAACCATGAGAGAAAATGAGTGCACCAAGGGATTGGGTATAGAGAGAAAAAAGGAGGGACCCAAGACGGAACCTTAGGAGACACCAACCGAGAGTGGGGTAACAGAGGAGGAGGAGCCACCAGAACATACACTAAAGGAGTGATTGGAGGAGAACCAGGAAAGAACAGAGTCCCTAAAGCCAAGCGAGGACAAAGTTTCAAGGAGAAGATCATGGTCAACAGTGTTGAAAGCAGCAGAGAGGTCAAGGAGGATAAGGACAGAGATAAAGGCCCTTAGATTTAGCCAGGAACAAGTCACTGGAGACTTTGACAAGAACTGTTTCAGTAGAGTGCAAGGGACGAAAACCAGATTGTAAGGGATCAAGGAGAGCATGGGAAGAGAGGAAGTCAAGGCAGTGGCAGTAAAACGCACGTTCAAGCAGTTTAGAAATGAAGGGAAGGAGAGAAATGGGACGATAATTAGAAGGACAAGAGGGATCAAGTGAGGGTTTCTTAAGGAGAGGCGTGACGACAGCATGTTTAAAGTCGGCCGGGAAAGTAGCAGTGGAGAGCGAGAGGTTGAGGATATGAGAAATGGAGGGGACAACGGTAGAGGAGATTGAGGAGAGGAGATGGGAGGAGATGGTGGTGAGCTTGGAGGAGGAGAGAAGATGAGCAGTTTCATCATCAGAAATCGTAGGAAAGGAAGTTAGGGTAGGATGAGAAGGGGGGGGGGGAATTGAGAGCAGGAAGGAGAAATAGCAGACTTAGAGGGAAATTGGAGAGTGATCTTGTGGATTTTATCATGGAAGTAATCAGCCAGGGTTTGAGCAGAAAGGGAAGGAGGGATCAGAGGCAGAGGCACTTTGAGGAGAGAGTTGAGAGCAGTGAAGAGATAGCGAGGATCAGAGGCATGAGAATTAGTCAGGTGAACAAAGTAATCTTGCTTGGCAAGAGCTAAGGCTGATTTGAAGGAGAAAGGCATGAATTGAGGAGAAATGAAAGAAATCTTCAGGGGAGTGGGATTTGAGCCAGGCACGCTCAGCAGAGCGGGCACAGGAGCGAAGATAGCGAGTAGTGGGAGAGAGCCAGGGCTGAGGTAAGGAGCGCCTCACAGGACGAGGGGTGGGAGGAGTGAGAACATCCAGAGCTGAGAAGAGCCCAGCATTATAGGACATCACTGCCATATCAACAGACTTGGAGGACAAAACAGAAGAGAGAGAAGGAGAAATGGTAGAGGAGAGAACCAGGGGATCAATGGCAAGAAGGTTCCTAAATAGTTTGGAGGAGATAGGACAAGGCAGAGATGGTGGGAGGTGAAGATTAAAGGAGAGAAGGTGATGATCAGATAAAGGAAGAACAGTATTTCTGAAGTTAGAGGGTGAGGAACAAGAAAAGAAAATCAGATCCAGACAATGGCCACGATGGTGAGTGGGGGCAAAGGAACAAAGCTGAAGGCCAAATGAGGAGGTAAGAGAGAGGAGCTTCAGAGTAAGAGGATCAGAGGGGTTATCAACATGGATGTTAAAATCACCAAGAATAAGAGTAGGGGAGGTAGGGATAAGAAAGAGGGAAAGCCATGACTCAAAGTCGGAGAAAAAAAAGAAAAAACAGCCTTGTCAGGAGGACGATAGACAACAGCAACCCGGAGAGGAAGCGGGGTGAAGAGGCGAATAGAGTGGACCTCAAAAGAGAAGAAGGAATGAGACTGAGGTAGGAGAAGAGGTTGGAAATGACAGGAGGGGGAAAGAAGAAGGCCAACCCCACCACCACGGCCTGTAGGACGAGGAGTATGGGAGAACTGAAAGCCACCATGGCAGAGGGCAGCAACAGAGGCGGTATTGTCAGGGAGGAGCCAGGTCTCGGTTAAAGCAAGAAGATGAAAAGCATTGGAGATGAAAAGATCATGTGTAAAAGAGAGTTTATTAGAGACAGAATTTGCGTTCCAAAGGGCACAAGAGAAAGGGAGAGTGGAAAGGGAAAGAAGGGGGATATGAATAAGATTGGACAAGTTACATGAGGAACTCATTACAGAAAGAGGCAGATGTCTAGGAGGGCAAGGATTAGGGGTGAAATCACCAGAAGAGGGAGGTGGAGGAGAAGGAGAAGCTAGAGGGATATGGATGAGATTAGCCAGATTGCGCATCACAGAGAAAGGCAGAAGTCAAGGGAGCAGCAATAGGGAAGGAGGAAGACAAACCTTAAGTGGAGCCAAGTTAAGGACAAGAAAGGAGCAGAGAAAGTAAGCAGTGGGGGTAGGAGAAGAGAGTAGGTTAATTAAAATGTAAGAGGAATCAAAAGAGTCAATAGGATATGTAATAAATACAACAGGCAATGAAATAACAAATATTCAGGAGGCAAAGGGAACAGACAGTCAGTGATGCACCAGGAGGCGATGTCAATAGCAGAGGGTACAGACAACGAAGCAGCAGGAAAAGGCCAAGGTGCAGAATGCCACACATCCGGAGCGCTCCAAGGCGTGCCTTGGAGTGCTGACAATTAAAAGACGCTGTGGTGGTTTCCTCACGGCCTGATTGGCCTTGGCGGTGGGGAGCAGGGAGGAGCTCACCTGCCTGCTCCCTTCCCGATGCCTTCAATTCTGCACCCGGGGACCAGCCTGCAATTGCCTGGCTCCAGATGCCTTTCTAATCCACTGGGGGAGAGGTCTGCTCTAAGCTTACCCCCCAATTCTGCTCATCGTGAAGATGCTCTTGAAGCTCCAGGCCAAAAGGGATCCACTATTCTTATTGCTCCTTACTGGCCTCGACAGCCGTGGTTTCCGTTACTGCTACAGCTCTCGCAGAAGGCACCTCTTCGTCTGGGCTCTGACCCAAACCTCAGCTCACAAGAGAATGGCTCCCTGTTGCATCCCAACATCCACTCCCTAGTGCTCACAGCATGGATGCTGAGCAGATAGCCCTCGCAGAACTTGCCCTCCTTGAGGGTGTCACCGAGATTCTGCTAGCATCTCGCAAGGAGTAAACGCATAAAGCCTATGTGTTCAAAATGGTGGCAATTTGCCATCTGGTGTGCTGGTCAGGCATTGGACCCCTTTGTCTGCCCTGTGGGCCAGCTGTTAGAGTACCTCTTGAACATCTCCAATTCTGCGCTCAAGTCCAACTCTGTGCGTGTTCACCTCAGCACAATAGGAGCATTCCATCGTGGCTGCGATGGAAAGACTGTTTCAGCTCAGTCTCTGGTATTCTGATTCATGCGGGGCTTGCTTCTTTCGAAGCCTCCAGTTAAGCTCCCTATGTTTGCTTAGGATCTGAACGTTGTCCTGGGCTAGATCATTCAGGCTTCTTTTGAGCCGCTGAATGTGTGTCCATTGAAGTTCTTGACCTAGAAGGTCCTCTTCCTGGTGGCCATCACATCGGCCTGGTGAATGAGCGAGCTCCAGGTTCTAGTTGCACACTCTCCATATACCAGGTTCCATCAGAATCAGGTAGTGCTCCGCATGCACCTGCGTTTTCTGCCTAAGGTGGTCTCGGCTTTCCACCTCAACCAGTCTATTGTCTTTTCAACATTTTTTCCTTAGCTTTACCCCAAACCACTGGAGGCAACGTTGCACATGCTGGATTGCAAGTATGTGTTGGCCTTCTACTTGGAGTGGATGATGGAGCACCATAAATCTCAGTTGTTTGTCTCCTTCAACCCAAATAGGCTGTGGGGGAGGGGGGCGCTGTTTCGAAGCTCACGTTATCCCTCTGGCTCACTGATTACATCAATCATACATATTCCTTTGCTAGTCTGAGCCTTGAGGGTCATGTCATGGCTCACAATCTCCATGCAATGGCTAGATCAACCTCCTACACAGAAGGGATCTTCAAGGCTGTGCCATGGTCATCTATCCAGCTCACTACTGTCTAGATGGGGATTCCCAACAGGACAGCAATTTTGGCTGAGCCATGCTCTGGCATCTCTTTGGGTCTTGAGGGTCAACTCCTGCCCACCTACTCTTCTGTCCATCCAGGCTACCTGCTCAAAGGTCCCTTGGTTGATGTCGACTGTGGATACTGAATCAGATGAGTCCTTTATTGGACTGCCTCTCTGCTCTTCCTGGCTTCTCCAGTTCTCAATGCCTGGGGCTATTCTTTCTCCTCTGGTTCCGGTAGCCTGGAGCTTGGAAGTCCCATACATGAGGACTTATTTCCCACTTGTTCACGGAGAAAGTGCAGTTACTCACCTGTAGGAGGTGCTCTCCATGAATAGCAGGAATAAGTCCCACTTCTCCAAGGAGTTGCCTTTTTGGCTTCTGCCATGTGTGATCATACTGGAGAATATGATGCCGTAGCGGTTGGAGAAGACAGGTGTGCATGCGCAGCATATCTCCCAAAAGCTTCCTTTGGAAGCTGGGGAACGTTCCATGCAGGTCTCAATTGATGTCACCCATAGAAACAGAAAAATGATGACAGAAAAAGACCATATGGTCTATCTAGTCTGTCCTTCCATAACAACAACTACAACAGTCCCCTTTTACCTTTAGAGATCCTGTTTGTCCCATGCATTTTTGAATTCAGATACCATCCTCATCTCTAACACCTCCACGGGGAGACTATTCCACGGATCCACCACTCTTTCTGTAAAGAAATATTTCCGCATATCACTCCTGAATCTATCCCCTTTCACCCTCATCCCATGTCCCCTCATAGCAGAACTTGCTTTCAATCGAAAGAGGCTCTCCCCCTGTGTATTTATGCCATGGGGGTATTTAAACATCTCAATCATATCACCTCTATTCCGCCTTTCCTCTAAGGTGTACATATTAAGATCCTTAAGTCTGTCCTCATATGCTTTATAACGAAGACCACTAACCATTTTAGTAGCCACCCTCTGTACTGACTCATACGCAAGAACCTATTCCTGCTATTCACGGAGAACACCTGCTACAGATGAGTAACTGCGCTTTACCCCATCCCTTTCACTCCAGAGACAAAAGGTATGCTTGCCAGTTCCAGTATTGCAGTCCAAATGCAGCCCTGCAGGGGAAATTTTAACCACCAGACAGACATTTAGCTGGTTAACATCATTGTTAAGCAGCTGGATCCCCTTGAAAAGCCATACCTAAGATTTGTAATATTTTTTGGCATTTATATACACTGAATAAAAGCACATTAAGCTCTGAAGGAGCAGCACACCATAATTTTCATGCAATGTACAATAATTATCACAGCATCAGTTCAGCTGGTTAAGAGTTGAGTTGTAATTCACCATACTGAATAAACAAAGCTGACAGTGAAAAGATTTCAAGTCTTTTTTCCCTCAAAATGATCAGACCACAGATGCTACATAGAAACATAGAAACATGATGACAGAAAAAGACCACAAGGCCCATCTAGTCTGTCCTTCCATAACAACAACTACAACAGTCCACTTTTTACCTTTAGAGATCCTCTGTGTTGGTCCCATGCTTTTTTGAATTCAGTTACTGTCCTCATCTCTACCACCTCCACTGGGAGACTATTCCACGGATCCACTACTCTTTCCGTAAAGAAATATTTCCGCATATCACTCCTGAATCTATCTCCCTTCACCCTCATCCCATGTCCCCTCGTAGCAGAACTTGCTTTCAATTGAAAGAGGCTCTCTCCCTGAACATTTATGCCACGGAGGTATTTAAACATCTCAATCATATCACCTCTATCCCGCCTTTCCTCTAAGGTGTACATATTAAGATCCTTAAGTCTGTCCTCATATGCTTTATAATGAAGCCCATTAATCATTTTAGTAGCAACCCTCTGCACCGACTCCATCCTGTTCACATCCTTTTGAAGGTGCGGTCTCCAGAATTGCACACTATACTCCAAATGAGGTCGCACCAAAGACTTATACAGAGGCATTATCACCTCCTTTTTTCTGCTAGCCATTCCTCTCCGTATGCATCCAAGCATCCTTCTAGCTTTTGCCGTCGCCTTTTCTACCTGTTTAGCTACTTTAAGATCATCAGACACAACCACGCCTAGGTCCCGCTCTTCTTTAGTGAACAAAAGTACTTCACCTCCTATACTGTATTGCTTCCTATAAGAACAGTGTCAGTTTTCAGAGAACTCTCCAGTGTTCTTTGAAAAAATGTGTGTAAGGTCCAAAGTTGCATTAGAACAACATTAATGTAGTTTTATCCTTGGCAGAGTGAAGGATTGGTATTGTCCATTGCACCCCTTTCTATGAGCAAGTGATGTCAGAGAGTTCTTAGAACGCCTAGTGGTATAAGTAAGTAAGGCTAGCCACAGCTCGTTTATCAGGCTGCAGTAAAACGGTGTTTTCCCATACTGTTTTACCCCAGGTTAGTTCCTATGGGATTTACTAAACTGCAGTATTCACTTAAGCTACAATCTATAAAACCCATTTGGCTGAAGTCCATCCCTTCAAGTTCTCCTCCCAATCCAGGTGAAAGCTGTTGAAAAAGCAGCCCCTTTTTAATGAACTCCCCTTGCCCAAGAGAATCCCCCTCCCAGATATACGATAAACAGCCCTCATCTTGAAACCCTGCTTATGGACAATCCTTAGATAAAAGACTCTTCAGCCCCCCAGAGGCTCCCTTACTGCCAGAGCCACTGCAGGGGTGTCCAGACCAGAGCAATGCCCATTTGTTTATCTCATTGATGCTTTCCTCCAAAATAGCACTAATTAACCTATGGGCCCCCTTTTCCCTAGACTTGAGTGTAAAAGCACTTGTCCTCAAGTGATTTCTAGTTGAAAATCTTTTTTAAACTAGGACAGGGTCTTCGTCAAGTGGCTGGTAATGGATTGGTATCTTTGGTTAAATGCATGTCTCAAGTAATTCATTATCAAAGATTGATATTAGTGATGTAAGACCACCCTTCTAATTGTACACACAGGTGGGACAGTACTGGCAGGTCCACATATCACTAGCTAGGCTAAGGAATGATGATATTTTTAAAATGACCAGTCTGAATTCATCTCTCCGTGAAGCTGGTCTATATAAATAACTCTGCCTCTCAGATTAGTTATCACGGTGGACCATGAGATGGTGCTAGATAAGGATGGTCCTGGAGGTAGGAAGGTGAAGTTGAAGAAAATAAATTGTTAAATTAATATGATCAAAAAGACCCAATACATTTCATTTCCTTATCATATACACTTTTGAAAATGAAAATGTATTTACACAGAAACTATTTTTCTCCACTAACTGCAAAACAATATTAGGTAAGGGGAAATTTTTCCCTTTCTCTAGTCAACATGACAGTACAGAATGACTATAACAACAAATATAAATGTATACCATTAAAAAAAAAACTCATTCCAATTTAAATTTAAAATTATGTATGTAAATTTTCATTTCATGTTCCAATGACTGTAGGACGTACCAGATGATTCCAAGCAGGAATGATCCTAGATGTTTGCATACATGCACAGCGATTTTCTCATTATAGGCCATGGAAGCCCACTTGCCTCTAGAAGTAATGCAACCTACTCTAACCCCATCAAAAGGGAAGAAAATGCCGCTTAGTCCCGTTGGCATATAATATGTATTTATTTCTCATTTCCACTTTTAATAAATGAAAATAAAAAGTAGCAATGGATTACTGAAAACGTTTTATTAAAAGGTATATTATGAGTCTTAAATTACCTTAATAACCACAACTTCTTTTCTAAATCTTCTAGCTGAAACAAATATGCATCAAGCAAATAGAAGCCTCTACAGAAAGCAAATTCATTTTAATTCTGGACTGGTTTCACTGATTCTCTCTATGATTAATTTATTCTAGCTGTTAAACACATTTATTCAGCAATCGATACTATTATCCTAATAGCAAAGTATATGCAACACAATCCCTATGCTCTCTGATTTCTCTCTCTAAATTCATATACAAAGAAAAACCGTCACAACTCAGAGAACAGCTGAACTTTAGAAATCGCATGACAGCATCTCATCTCCAGCTAAAGAATTTGTTTCTTTTATACCTCTGACCCACAGTTTTTGCAAAAGTTCAGGAAGTCATTTCTGTGCTTTAGAAAAAAGTGTGTTCCTTACCTAATTTCCACACTGAAGGGCCCTTTTACTAAAGGCCACTAGCTGGTTGACATGCATTTTACTGCTAATGCATGTGTGTGCTAGTTACTGGCTGCTAAAAAGCACAGTAAATGGCCATGGCATGCTAAGGAGGAAATTGGGCAAGTTAGGGGCAGAGTGTGGGTGTGGAAAACAATTTTGCCACCCATCAGAGAATGTGACAATTAGCATGAGAGCACATAATGATACCTCTGTGTGTCGTTAGGTGCACCCATGATAATCATGCTGCACAATCCGATGCTGGATCATGTGCTAAATGCCAGACTTCTACTACTACTAACCATTTGTATAGCACTACAAGATGTATGCCGTGCTGTACATATTAGAAGTAAGGCACAGTCCCTGCTCAGTGCTAACAATCTAATTAAGATGGGGGGAAAAAACACACTGCTAAATTGGGGACTAGAGTATGGCAAGATACACGTAAGTAGTGGACAAGAGAATGAGAAGCATCAGGGTCCAAATGCGGCTTCAACGAGGTGGGTCTTTAGCCTGGACTTTAATAGGGCATGCCCCCAACTGGTGGTGCACGAAGGATGCACAATAGTCTTGCCACTAATTATGCGGTAAGCGCAACCCTTTAGTAAAAGGGCCCCTGAGAGATCACTCCTTGTTTCTGCCCAGCCCTGGTCTGCAAACTCTCCATAGAAGGCTGCTTTCAGAGTTCTCTGTGCAAACACATTCCTCTAAAAGATGCATGTGGAATGTACATGCCTATACCATCCATAGGAAGCTAAAATATTGAAACACATAATTATAAGTACTTCCATTATACTGTAAAGCTGTTTTGAATTAACTTTCCAGCACAGTTAAAATTTCAACTTTGTTAAAAGTACACATCTGAGGTCCTTATACAAAATACCAGCAGAGTTACAATTACAAGATTCCATTTCTTTCCTGTCTCATAGAGGGAAGTGAAATCCTTATGAGAAAAATATTCTCTATGTGTGTGTTTGTGTGTGTGGTGGGGGGGGGGGGGGGAATTCGATTATTTCCTTCTTTGCAGTCTCCTGCTTTCTGGTACCTCCTGGATGTTCATGTTTCTAAAGAAGCCAAGGAGTTGCCTTAGGGAAATTTGTCTCCTTTGGGTTGAGTATATGTGATTCACTACTTGGCTCTTTTAAATGACTAACCAAACTGAAACAAACTGGTAACTGTGAGAGCATAGACTCACATTATTAAAAAAACCAAACATAGTTCGAACTGTTATCGGTTCAATGTAAAATGTTGATACTGTACCGTTCTATGTAAACCTTTGTTATGTTGCAATGATAAAATTGAAAAGCGGTATATAAAAGATGTTAAATAAATAAATATAGCTCTTACATGTCCTTAACACTTACCATCTTGAGAAATACAGTTAACAGACTGCAAGGAAAGAGACAACAGGTATTACATACCAGCAAAAGAAGATGTAAAATGGTTGAAAACAGATTTTTGCAGCTCAGATGCATGACTGCATTTTTTAGCATTAAATCTGAGCTGACAATTTCTTGACCATTCTTCAAGCTTCACTATACCCCCCCCCCCCCCCCCCCCCTTCATGTTATCTACATCTTCCTTGGTGTCTACCCAATTGCAGATTTTGGTTTCATCTGCAAAAAAGGCAAACCTACTTAACAGCCCAACAGTTCCAATCGTTTTATGTAAACACACTTTTCTTACATTGCTTAAATGTGTACCAAAGTTACTTGTACATAGCTCCATCTGTTCCATGTAATGTTTATTTTCTGTTCTATGTAAACCGTTTTGCCTTGTAGAAAAATGGTGTCTAAAACCAGTTAAATAAATAACTAACAGCCCTTCCATAGCAGCACTTACAAAAATGTTAAAACGTTTAAAGTGCATATGCTTCCGAGCATTAAACACACGTGAAGCAGTGGCGAGCATCTTCTCCCCACTATGATCCAAATCAACAGGCTGTTATGGCTGAATATGTTTCAATCAAATATTTTGAATAAATGACAAACATATGGTTTTGAAGGTATAAATAATATGCATAGCCGTCTCCCTCCCCGAACAGTGACCCCTGTTTTAATAGGCCAGCTGTTAAAGGATCGTTGTGCAGTGCAGTTGTCAAGAGGGGGGAGGGGGGGAGAGATTCTCACCTGCTGCTGTTCATTCTCAGCCCCCGTTTCTGCAGCTGCTTTCACTTTCCTCTCCCAGCTCTGCATCCAGCACACACAGAGCAGCATTATTCTCACAACACTGAAGGCAGACATGTGCAGGACTAAGGGGGCACACCTGCACTTCCAGCAGCCAGACTCCGCACAGGGGTCTGCTAGCCCGTGGCAGTTTAAGTCCCCTCCCTGTCTGGCCCCTCCCATTTGTGGTCTGCACAACCGGAGAGAGGGCTGGGCTGTCAGCACCTTCTAAAAGCATGCCTGCCCCCTGCACAAAACCTTGGACCAAGCCATGCTCCTGTGCGGAGGAAATCTGGCCGCGGGATGTCCCAGGGTCAACATCTGGGTCTGCACAAACAAAAGGACCAGTAGCTAGCAGAACTGAACTCTCGTAAAGGTCTAAAATCAGTTTTGCTTCGTGATTCATTCAGGAGGTGCCGGAACTATGGCAGTATTTCCCTAGGACTGTGCATCCATTAGCACACCTTAAACTTGTAGTGCAATTTAATATGCGTTAAGCTATGAATAAACATTACAATCAACTAGGGGTTTTCAGGTAAACAATTTTAATTTTAGTTTGTTTCCCTTGTCGTTTATGGGACTTTTCATTTGTTTTGGTTTTTTGCTTCAGGGCAATGTCATACTAATGCAAGTGTTCACTATTGCTCAATAGCATGCACTATGCTCCATTAGTGCACCTAATGATATATAGTGCAACCGACTGAGTAATAGTGCACACTATTGATGATGTGGGAATACACTGAAATGCCTCTTTTTTTCCTGTAATTTTGGATTAGAAACGATGGGAAATGTTGACCTTTCCCACATGATTTGAAATTAATGTATACTCCTGCAATTGATTTGCATACATTAAAAGTTTCTAACATGCATTATAATTTTTTTTATAAAAACAAATGTATGAAAAACTTTAAAAAAAATCAGGGGAGGGGGAGAGAAGAGGGGAAAGCCAATTTTCTAAAAACAAACCAAATATTTTTTGCCTGTGGACATCCCTACCAGCAATCTCTTAATTTAAGGGCCATGTCTCAGAGGACGCTCCACTTTGCCTACAGCCACAGAAAAAAAATCTAAGGGGCATATTTACTAAAGGTTAGTATATGTTAAATGTTGCTGTGACTCATTTTATTCCTGTGGTCACGGCGGCGGTTACCACACACTAGCAGAGCACATTAACAGCAAACATGCCCTTAAATTGCATGAAATAAATGCTGATTATTTTTTACACAATACATTAGGTACAACACTGATCGGATATACATTCTTTTGCCTCTTCTTCTTTTTTGTATGCCGATGTCCATTTGGTGGTCCCTCTGGGTCAATACTCAGGAGTAACCATAAGTAAACTCATTTGCTGCCCTAATGAGGTTAGGTTATGGTTGAGAAATGGACTTGTTATCAATATACAAAAAACGTATGCTTTGGGAATATCGATTGCCAAGCAAACCAGCATTGCTCCTTACTAGATGAAGGACCTAGTTTCTTAGAAAGGGAAGTGCAAAATGTGGGTGTAAAACTTGATGTGGAAGGCACATTACAATCGCATGTAGTTTTTATATATCAAAATGCGTATTATAAATTGTGTTCGTTCAGCTATACTTTATTCAGAAAGGACAGGGGAGGAAGAAGGGGAGGAGGAGTGGCACTATATGTAAAAACTACTATTAAAGCTTTGGAATTACAGAGCTTAAAAGGGAGAGAGGAGGCATTGTGGGTTAAACTAGAAAGAGGGAAAGAGAAATCTATTTGCATTGGTGTGATATACAGACCTCCCTCACAAGAGGAAGAGGTGGACAGAGAGTTAATTGAAGACATACGCAGCATTGCTAGGAAAGGGGAAGTGCTACTGATAGGAGATTTCAATATGCCAGATGTTGATTGGCACATTCCTGCTGCAGTATCATCTAGAAGTAAGGAGATCCTGGATTCTCTACAGGGAGAACTATTCAGGCAATTGGTAACAGACCCCACACGTGAAGGGGCCATACTGGACTTGGTGCTTACCAATGGTGAAAGTGTTTCTGATGTTGTAGTGGGAGATCATTTTGCATCCAGTGATCACCAGATGGTGTGGTTCAGTATTAGGACTAGGGCTGTTAGAATCCATTCCGAGGTGAGGATCTTAGACTTTAGGAAGACTAACTTTGCGAAGATGGGCCAATACCTCAGGGAGTCGTTAGTGGGATAGGAACAGCTGGGGGATGTAGAAAAACAGTGGGCAAAACTGAAAGGGGATATTTTAAGGGCAACCAACCTTTTTGTTAAAATGGTAAATAAAGGCAAAAGGAAAAGGAGACCGCTATGGTTTTCGAAGGAAGTAGCTGAAAAAGTGAAGAAAAAGAGGGAGGCCTTCATGAAATACAAGAGATCACAGAGAGAGGAAGACAGGCATCTGTATTTGGAAAAACTTAGAGAAGCTAGCAAAGTAGTCAAGAAGGCAAAGATTCAAAAGGAGGAGGAAATAGCCAATGCAATAAAATGGGGGGATAAGACATTTTTCAGATATATTAGTGAGAAAAGGAAGGGCAAACGTGGTACTGTCAGACTCAAGGGTGCAGAAGCTGATAAGGATAAAGCGGAATTGCTTAACAAATATTTTTGTTCTGTGTTCACAGATGAAGAACCAGGAGCAGGACCTCAGAAAACACCCACAAATAAGAACAGAAGCGAGGGACATCTTGAACAATTTTCAGAAGACTGTGTTCATGAGAAACTAGCTCAACTTAAAGTAGAGAAAGCGATGGGACCGGATGGGATACACCCTAGAATACTGAGGGAACTTGGGGACGTTCTAGCAACTCCACTGACTGACCTTTTTAATGCCTCGTTGGAGTCGGGAGTGGTGCCAAAGGACTGGAGAGAGGCTCATGTGGTGCCTTTACACAAAAGCGGAAGTAAGGATGTGGTTGAAAACTACAGGCCTGTTAGTTTAACTTCGGTGGTGAGTAAATTATTGGAAACGCTGCTGAAAGAGAAAATAGTGAGGTTTCTGGAGTCCAGCGGATTACAGGATCCGAGGCAGCATGGATTCACCAGAGGCAGGTCTTGACAGACAAATCTGATTGATTTCTTTGACTGGGTGACCAGGGAGTTGGACCGAGGGAGAGCTCTAGATGTGGTGTATTTAGATTTCAGTAAAGCCTTTGACAATGTTCCTCACAGGCGACTTATAAACAAACTGAGCACCCTCGGGATGGACCCTAAAGTTATTGCTTGGGTTAGAAATTGGTTGGGTGGGAGGCGACAAAGAGTACAAGTAAATGGAGCTCACTCTGAGGAGAAGGATGTTACCAGTGGTGTGCCCCAGGGATCTGTCCTTGGTCCGATTCTTTTTAACATCTTTGTTAGTGATATAGCAGAAGGGCTGTCGGGTAAGGTTTGCCTCTTTGCAGATGATACCAAAATCTGCAATAGAGTAGACACCCAGGAAGGTGTAGATAACATGAGGAGGGATCTAGCTAAGCTTGAAGAATGGTCTAGAATTTGGCAGCTGGAATTTAATGTTAAAAAATGTAAGGTCATGCATTTGGGCTGCAGCAATCCAAGGGAGCAATACAGTATAGGAGGTGAAGTACTTTTGTCCACTAAAGAAGAGCGGGACCTAGGCGTGGTTGTGTCTGATGATCTTAAAGTAGCTAAACAGATAGAAAAGGCGACGGCAAAAGCTAGAAGGATGCTTGGGTGCATACGGAGAGGAATGGCTAGCAGAAAAAAGGAGGTGATAATGCCTCTGTATAAGTCTTTGGTGCGACCTCATTTGGAGTATGGTGTGCAATTCTGTAGACCGCACCTTCAAAAGGATGTGAACAGGATGGAGTCGGTGCAGAGGGTGGCTACTAAAATGATTAGTGGGCTTCATTATAAAGCATATGAGGACAGACTTAAGGATCTTAATATGTACACCTTAGAGGAAAGGCGGGATAGAGATGATATGATTGAGATGTTTAAATACCTCCATGGCATAAATGTTCAGGGAGAGAGCCTCTTTCAATTGAAAGCAAGTTCTGCTACGAGGGGACCTGGGATGAGGGTGAAGGGAGATAGATTCAGGAGTGATATGCGGAAATATTTCTTTACGGAAAGAGTAGTGGATCCATGGAATAGTCTCCCAGTGGAGGTAGTAGAGATGAGGACAGTAACTGAATTCAAAAAAGCATGGGACCAACACAGAGGATCTCTAAAGGTAAAAAGTGGACTGTTATAGTTGTTGTTATGGAAGGACAAACTAGATAGGCCATGTGGTCTTTTTCTGTCATCATGTTTCTATGTTTCTATGACAACTGAGGCCCCTGATTCCACCTACTATTTAGTAAGTAGATATCACATGGATGTACTGAAAGCAGAACCGGGGGGTGATCATTTTAATGATCTCAAGGTGACCCAACAGGTAGAAAAGATGATGGCAAAAGCCAGAAAGATGCTTTGCTGCGTAAGGAAAGGAACGGCTAGTAAGAAAAAGGAGGTGATGGTGCCTCTGTATAAGTCTCTAGTGAAACCTCATAAGGAGTACTGTGTGCAATGCTGGAGACCTCACTTTCAAAAGGATATCAACAGGATGGAGTTGATGCAGACGGTGGCTATTAAAATGTTCAGTAGTCTTTGTCACATAGGGACCAACTTAAAGATCTCAATATGTATGCTTTGGAAGAAATGTGGGAGAGAAGAGATATGATAGATATGTTGGCATAAAAGCACAGGAGGAGAGCCTCTTTCAGTGAAAGGAAGGTCTGGAATGAGGGGTCTAGGATGAAGGTGAAAGGGGGATAGACTCAGGAGCAATCTAAGGAAATATTTCTTTAAGGAAAGGATGGTAGATGTGTGAAATAGCTTCTCAGTGGTGGTGGCAGAGGCAAGGCTGTATGTGAATTAAAGAAGCATGGGCAAAGCACAGAGGATCTCTATGGAGAGGAAAGGGAATTGTAGAGCTTAGTATTTGGTATGGAATAGCAGTATTTGAGTGTATGGTCTTCATCTGAAATCTTATCTGCCATTATGCTTTATGCGTCTGTGTTGATGCTTAACAGTTTACTTCTTATCAGTACTATGACGTTAGCAGGAAATACAACACTCTGACTCCTTCTTCCATTGTGATACTGTGAAATAAAATTTTTTAACAGTGTCGGAAAGAGATGATGAGATATCATTTACTGTTGAGTCAGCAGTTTCTAATCACATTGTTCCAGACTTCAGAGGCCCAGCAGGAAGGAATGATCTATTCTTCATGCTATAAGCATTAGTGTTTTGCCAAAGAAAACTTCAGAACATATTTTATTAGCAAGAGGATGGTAGATCACTGGGCTAGCCTATGAGCTGTGTAAACACTATGGAGGTCATTTAAAAAGGTTCAGTCGTGATGTACGACATCTGAAGATGTGCACGTGGACATCAAAATCATGGAGACGTCTCTGCAGTCATTCCACAAATGATATATTTACAGATCCAAGTAAGTGTGGGGGTGGCACTATGGACTTAGATGTCACCATTTGATTTCAGGAATGAGAGGGTTGTCCGCGTTTATACCTTCTACAGGCTTGAATAGGCATCAGAAAAGTGCTTGTTTTGACCTTCAAACATCCAGAGAGCGTAGTGACTAGTCTAAGATCACAGACATCCACAATGGGCTTTTAACCCTAACCATCCCACTCCCAATCATTATGTTATTCCATAGACATCTATAGAGATATTTCATTAGATGCCCATTTTGGGAACATCTATATTTCTGAAATTGTGCCCGAACTTGCACATGCCTGCGGTTTATTCAGACATTCTGGCTTTGATGTCCCAGATTGCACTTGGACGTCCCATTGTCAAATATGTCTTTATACCATTGCCACACCAGAAAAATACCAGGATGATGCCTCCGATAGAATCATGGCATATGAAGAATTTATGATTACTTGGGATTTTCCCTCCAATAGAAAGCTTGATGCAATAAAAATTGATCATTGTGGTAATGGACAAAAGAAGAAAACAGCATTAACAACAGAAGTGTCAATAACAAACAACTTTCTGTGCTGCATGTGAAGAAAAAAGATCCTCAAGTACCAACAAATGGAATCAGAGACCAACCAAGGAAATGCAAAAGAAAGATACAGACATTGCTCCATTGGTACTGGATATCACTGGCTGGAATGAGAAGAATTTCCAAGTGTATCTTGATATGTTGCCCTTATATATTATATTTTATGGGCTCCAGAAGGAGGCTCTCTCTTTGGCACCCTACAAGTGTTGAGAGGGGCATTAGCAGTAAATCTGAGAAGACTGAGATGATCTCTATTATAACCTGCATAGGAGTGAAGTTCATTCATGTCTGATTTGCACCAAATTAAGTTTGGTGCTGAAATAATTAGGATCCTCTAATCAACTAGATTGCAGAAACTGCACTATTTTATTTATTTAGCTATATACCAACTTTCACCAGGTCAAGGCGGTATGATCTGTCTTTGCAAAAATTCCATTAATTTGCTTACCTCTAAAGTCAGACTAACTGGCCTGTAGTTTCCAGCTGCCTTCACTTTTGTGAAGAGCATTCGTAACTCTAAAGAAGCATTGAAAAGGTCAGCTAGTGGAGTTGCCAGAACTTTCCTAATTCCCTCAGCAGGGGTGGCTCTACCATTAGGCCACCTGAGACGGTCACCTTAGGCGGCAGTTTGCAGGGGATGGCACTCTGACTTAATTTTAGATTTTGCCGCCTCTGGCCTGCCCCTGTTTTTCCCACGCAGGAAGGTAGAGGCAGGCCAGAGGTGGCAAAATCTAAAATTAAAACAGAGCCGGAGTGCCGTCGCCGGACAGATCAGCCTGATCACTTGCAGGATGTTCCTGCAAGCAATCAGGCTGATTCATCCAGAAGCGGCACTTCTGACTGTTTTCATTTTAGATTTTGCTGCCCCTGGCTTGCCTCTGCCTTCTCACCACTTTTTTTTCTCGCTCAAGCATTGTTGAGAAAAAAAAGCAGTGGGAAAGCAGTGGCAGGCCAGAGACGGCAAAATCTAAAATAAAAATAGTTGGAGTACCGCCACTGGACAAATCAGCCTGAAGAGCCGCTAGAGCACAATCCCTGACCTCAGCAGACAGCTCCTCACACCTTGAAATAGCTGCCATATGTCCTCTAAATTGGTACCACTTTGTCCACTTTTCTATCTGGTTGCCCTCATGAGAGTAGTTCTATAAAGTAAAATTAAAGTCTCTAGTATATCAGCCACAGAATGTAGAACATTTTCTTAGGCTCAGTCTGATTATAGGGTTCTTTTTTCAGCACAGTTGTAATTAAGCCGAGTTTAATGTCTTTGGCCACACCTGTATGTCATCACTATGACCTCCCCTCTACATTTATGGGTCCCGTGTGAAGTGGAGTGCCATAAAAGTAACTGTTAAGGCTTTCTCAAAGAGCGTGGTGTTTTTGTTTTTTTAATTGCATCACGTTTGGTAAAAATAATTAATTATGATAGTATGTTTGTTTTTTATTTTTCCTTTCTTATGCAGTAATGAAATATAGACCAGTAGAATGAAATAAGTCAAGACCTAACATTCAGTGTGATACTCAGAATGGGAAATGAAACATGATCTTTTGAAGGGGAACTGTCATACAGGATCAATATTTTAGGACTTAAAAGAATGTTTTTGATGCAGCTAGCCATGTTTCATTTGACACAACTTCATATGAGGTATTTTAATGGGTGGGCGACAATGAGGGTATAGATCTCTGTGCTTGTATCCTTATTAATTCAGTTATTTGTGTGCATGATTTTAGGTGTTTCCCACTTTAAACATTATTTGACATATCAGTCAGTAATTAAAACTATATATACCACTGTTTGATTAGTTTGAAAAATTGCCAAGTGTCAACATAATTTTCTGGTTTATAAGCTTGCTTTAGAATATTTTCTGTTAAAGTAAGTTCTCTTTCTTATGTAGGTTTAGTGTGGCACAAATTTGAATTGGACACAGGGGTTGGATCTACATTTTTAAAAGTACTGGACCCATCTCAAAATAAATGTTGCAATCATAATAAAATTGGATGGTCCACATGATATGATACAAAGGAGTCAGTAAGATTAAAATATTTGTTTGACTTTTCTGCTTGAGTCACCACAGTGGTCTGTGGGCTAGTTACCTGCTCCTCGGTAATCAAGATTTGGGATTCTCTTTTTACTTGATTTATTTTATTTTATTTTTTTTGGTGGAAGAAGTCTCCAGTAAAAATAAAGTACTGAAGGCAGCATGGGTATATTTTTCATCATCTATGCTAATTAGGTAGCTTATTTGTAAAATTTAGAATTTCAGCATTAAAATACTGCTTTTTGATGTAAGATGAGTGTCATTACTTTGTCCTTATTTGCTGTTTCCTTGCTTGATTTTCTTTTTATTCTTTATTGATGGGTGCTAGGTTATGATGAGGATGCTGACTTTGTCAAGGGATGCAATATGTAGTGGAATGAACAGTGGGTGTGCTGTAGATGCATTTCAGCTTTATCAGCTTGAAAGGGCTGATTTCAAATGTATTTCACAAATGTTCCTTCAGTTGTCTCCAGAGTGAGATTTGTGTGTCTCATTGCAAGGAACATGTGAGGCAGCCGTACTCCTAAATCGGTGTTTTTCAATCAATGTGCCTTCAGAACTGCTTGTGAGTGCCTCAAAAAAAAAAAAAAAAACCCAAACAAAAACAAGCCACCACTACTTGATGCTCTGGCCCAAACTACAAGAGACACCAGTAGTGGCTCTTAAAAGTGCAGGAGCTCCTTCATAGATAGAGCATGAATTCCAGATATGGTTAGTTGGCCCTGTTTAGTACTGTACCGCTGCCTCCTTTTCTGTCCTTCCAGTCTCTGATGGAACTTTTCAGTGCCTCCCTAGCTTTTCTTTTGGTCACAAGCTCTCTCCCATTTCCACACTCCCTGCCACACAGAAGTTGGCATGTCACATAACATTTTTGAAAATGTAGGTGTCCCCTAGCTTGAAAAAGTTGGGTATCGTTATGCCAGATGACTAAGAGGTAAAGGGGCACTCAAGGAGGACAAACAGCGGAAAAATAACTGATTCTTTTCTTCAGTTTTCACCGATGAGGAGTTGGAGAGACAGTTGTGCTGTAAACATTTTTTTTGATGGTCATGATTTAAGGAACTGAAGCAAATTGGTATGAAATTGAGTGATGTGATAGAGTAAACTGACAGACTAATGTGCAGTAAATCACCAGGATTGGGGAGGGGGGGGGGATTTACATCCAGCAAAGAAACTGAAAAATGAAACTGGAGACTTATTTTCTAGTACTAATTGAGGACTGAGGAGTGGCCAATTAAGGTAGGCAAACTAGGTGATCACCTAGGGCAGCAACCTCTGATTGAGGGGTGGGGGACTGTGTAAGTGGCTTTTCATTAATCAAATGTAATGTTTTATTATTATGGTTTTTTTATTGTAACATCTGCTTTACTAAATTGCATGTAAATGTTTGGAAGCCACCTAGGATTTTATATTGATGGCATATACATTTTAAAATAAAGTATACTAAATTTATGCAAATGATTCTGTAATGAATCTCCGCACATGGCCCTGCATCATCCTCATGCTGCCCCTGGGGGGAAGTAGACGGGGGGGGGGGGGAGGGGCACTGGGAGGTGGAAGAAAGCAGAAACCTCAGATTAGGACCAGCATGATCAGAGAATAAAATGGTCAGACAACAAAGGTAGAAGAGAATTTTATTTTCAATTTAATGACCAGACTTGGTGCTATCTTTATATTTTATACAGTACATAGAAGTGCATCTCTTTCTATGTCTCTGGTATTGCACTGTATGCAGAATCTGACTTTTTGGGGTTGCAGTTTAATTTTTATCTACATATGTTTATTTTTAGGTTATGGTCACTTATTCTACACGTGGTGAGAGTCTGTGTTCTGAATATGTGACCAAGGCCAGGTGTTCTGTTAACATGAAGTTTGTATGTAGGGATCTGTACTGTAGTAATCTGAATTGTTCAGCTTTTCAAATAGGCGGATGTTCCAGGGCCCACTGCAGTATTTACAGTGATGCTTTTTTTGGGTGAGCCCTTTAGTGACTTTTGGAAGTTGAGCTGGTATGGTATGGTAGATTAGCTCTATAGATCCTCAGTGACTTTGTTGTAGGGTTTTATACTAGTTCACAATATGCCTGGTACTGGAGAATGTTTGTTGTTGTTAGTGAGATGTTAAGAATCAGATTTTTTTTTAAAGATATTGAGTTCTGTGGGTGAATGTCCTAGTTCTGCTCTGCACCCACTGTTAAGGGAGGGGGCTCTGTGGATGCAAAATATATGTTCAAAAAGAAAAAGCAAGAACCATAATGCAGTTTATAACAACAAAATAAAATTGAGTTATAATTTAGTTTTAGAAACTGTGCTGTGGTTCTCACTCTTTCTTTTAGTTCTTGGTGTGCAAACATCTTGCATTTCCTCCATATTATCTAATCCGCTTTTTGGTTCAGTCCCTGAGTGGAGTTTTGATAAAGACACCCCCACCCCCATAGTAGGGAGGGGCGCCTTCTCATCCCTTGCCTCAGGCAGCAGATTACCTTGAGCCGCCCCTGTCCCTCAGTACCCTTAGATGTATCACATTCAGCCCCTATCACTTTTTGTACTTTTAGTTTATCTAATTCCTCACAAAAATAGCTTCTGAAACTTGCTTGTGGTTTGCCTCACATTTCTAAGAGGGCTGGCATAGTTTGCACAGAGCAGCAATAGATACTGTAGCTCTAACATCAGTGAGCATAAGGCAGTCTAATACTTCAGACCACAGTCTGATTAGTTTTGGTAACTGTATGAATCGCTACAAAACTTGGTGGTAAAACATGGCAGAAGGCCTGGGTGTTAGATCTGGCCTAAATGAGTAAGAGGGAAAATTTGGAAATTACCTTCCACTCCATATGTATCATACTTTCTGATAACCAATTGTAACTTTCCCTGTTGTCTCAATGCCTGTCTATTGGTTTAAATTTCCTCTATAATGTGTACAGTGGAACCTCGGTTTTCGTGATTAATCCGTTCGAAAAAGTCTGACTAAAACCGAATGTATGAAAACTGAAGCAATATTTCCCATAAGAAATAATGTAAATCCAATTAATCTGTTCCAGACACCCAAAAATATTAACAAAATATACATTTTATAGAGAATAACTATATTTTTACATACAGAAAACAATGAGAAATAAATATAAATGACTAATGAAATGGATAAATGAACATTTAACATCACTTTTACCTTTATTGAAGACTCTTGTTGGCATATGGAAGACAGTCAATCAGCAAGAGAATCAAAATAAAGAAAATCCCACTTCTGGCCACAAGATGGTGCTCCATTTTCAACTGTACGAAAACCGAGACAATGTACGAAAACTGGGACAAAATCTTGACGAAAAAGTCAACAAAAACTGAATCATACGAAAACTAGGGCATACGAAAACCGAGGTTTGACTGTATATACCCTTGATACTTAGATATGAGTGGTATAAAGAACCAAAGAAAATGTCGACAAGGCCTGGGCTACCCTACCAATGACAGTGATGTTTATTTATACCTTCAAAGAATTCCAGTAGATTAGTAAGGAGCGACCACCCTTTTCTAAATCAATGCTGGCTCTTCCACATTAAGTCATTCCTCTTCGTCTCTCCAGGCCAGTCCAGGCACCGTAGGGTAGTCAGCCCCCTCCAGCAGCTGAGGACTGAATGTCAGAGTCTTGCTGACACCCTATCCAGCTCCCCCTGGTGCCAGAGACTCAGTCTTTCAGTCCTCGGCAGCTGGATAGGACCGTTTTTGGTTTTCTCTAGGCTCCTTGTGTAAAAAAAAGAAAAAAAAAAAAGGACAACAGCTAGATTAGGTGATATGTTTGGGAAAGAAGGTCTGGGTTGTCCTAGCAGGGCAGTAAGGCCAGAGATGTACTTGCCGATGACCACGAATTAGTGAGAGAAGGCAGCAGAGACAGAGCCTGTCTCGAAGCCGGCGGAGCCACCGTTTGCACTGCCTGAAGGAGAAGTGCCTGGGAGCCCCAGAAGCACTCTCCTTATCCTCCTCTATAGCAGACTGCTGTCCGCTAGCTGCGGGAGCCAGTAGGTCAGCTGATCGGCGATTTGGAAAAGGTAGGACTGTGGGGCTTTGGTGATCGCAGCTGTCCTTAGTGTAGTGGCGTTTTCTGGTGAGCTGGCAGCAGGAGCGTCAGGTGGTCAGATCGGCTTCAGTGGGCTTCGGTTCAGGTGCATGCTGCCGATCGTGGCAGCGTGCGCACAGTGCCGGTGTGTCTGCGGGTTGTCGGGGCCGGGGCTCTGTCGTTCCTGTATTCGGTGAAGTAGTACTCTGGAGAGGCTGTTTGCAATAGAAGAGGACTTGGCACTGGGGGAACATGCCGTTAGGCCTCAGGAGAAGGCAGGAACGGCAGCCATTTTGAAGGAGACTGCTGTTTCTCCCGCGGTAATAGAGAAGTCGGGCAAGAAGAAAGCAAAGACAAAAAAAAGTCTTCTTTGCTCGCAGTACCAGTTCAGGCTCATTCTTTGGGGTTGCAGGAAGGCTTGGAACCCTTATTCTCAGCAGACTTTATTCTCTCCATACATAAAGCTTATTGCTTGAGGAGGGAACAAGAGCAGGGTAAGAGTGATTCCCCCTTAGTTTCAAATACTCAAAAAGCGGCCATTAGTGGGGGAGAAGACCCTGGAGAGGGTCCCTCTTGGAAGGGCCGGGAGTTGGAGGCCGGCTTGGACGTGTGGGGGCAGCAGTCCTCGGGGCCCCGGTTCGCAGAGGACCAGGACATCTTTTCGGATTCGGAGTTTGATCCGTGGGGCCTGGATTTGGAAGGAGGAGAGCTGGTATCGGGCGACAATCCAAATTTGTTCAGGGTATTTCGCAGAGAGGAGCTGGGAGCTCTCATTGCTCATTCCCTATCAGCGTTGAACATAGCTCTACCGGTGGTTCAAGAAGAACCACTGGAAGATCCACTGCTCCAGGGTTTCAGGGCGGAGCAGAAGTGCTTTCCTGTTCATAGAGTAATTAAACAGATGGTGGAGTCTGAATGGGAGTGCCCGGAGACTTTCTTGAGAGGTAGCCGGTCCATCGGTCGGCTGTACCCAGTACCGCAAGAGGAGAAGGAGTTGTTGCACATGCCAAAGGTGGATGCCTTGGTTTCAGCCATGACGAAGACTACAATTCCAGTGGAGTGGGGAGTGGCCCTTAAAGATCTCCAGGATCGGAAGTTAGAGTCTCTTCTGAAACAGGCGTTTGATGCGAGTGCCCTTTCTCTACAGGTGTCGATTTGTGAGGCGTATGTCTCTAGGGCCTCCATACATTGGCTGCAAGGGGACGCTCCCTCTGAGGGAGAAGAGGGGTCTTCCTCGGAGGGAGCAAAATTGGAATCGGCGGCAGCCTATTTAGAAGATGCTTTTTATGATCTAGTGAGAATCTCGGCAAAGACAATGGCGTCGGTGATTGACGCTAGGCGGTTTCTCTGTCTGAGGAATTGGGCGGCAGACGCGTCTTCTAAGGCTCGCCTTTGTAAACTCCCCTATAAGGGCAAGCTGCTCTTTGGGGAGGCCTTAGAAAAGATTGTTAAGGATTTGGGCAATTCTAAGGGAGGTCGGCTTCCGGAGGATCGGCCAAAGGGCTCAAGGCCAGGTGGACTACAGAGAGGTCAAAAGAGAGAATTCCGCAGGTTTCAGGCGGCGCAGTATGCTCCTTATCAGAGAGGGCGTTTTATGGCCAGAGGGCAGCCCTTTCGGGGAGCTCGAGGTTTTGGCAGGGGTTATCTCCCACCCCAGCAAAACCAGACCAAAAAGCCACAATGAAGTCGAGAGGGTCCAGGCGGAAATTCCGGTCGGGGGACGTTTGCAGGAGTTCTTTTCCGCCTGGGCCGCAATAACAACAGACCAGTGGGTTCTAGAAATCATCCGCGATGGGTATGCGCTAGAGTTCGACCGGTCGCTGGCGGAAGCTTTTGTGATTTCTCCATGCAAAGCTCAAGCAAAGAAGGAAGCGGTGCACAATACGCTTCAACGGTTGCTGCGTCTTCAGGCAGTAGTTCCGGTTCCTTGAGACCAGTACGGATTAGGTCAATACTCGATTTATTTCGTGGTCCCCAAAAAGGAAGGGTCTTTTTGGCCCATTCTCGATCTCAAGCACATGAACCACTGCTTGAGGGTGCCGCATTTCTGCATGGAAACATTGAGATCCGTAATTTTAGCGGTGAAGCCAGGCGAGGTGCTTTCGTCCATAGATCTTATGGAGGCCTATTTGCACATTCCTATCAGAATGGATCATCACAGGTTCTTACTTTTCGCCGTCCCTATGGGGCACTTTCAGTTCAGAGCACTGCCCTTTGGGCTGGCTACAGCACCACGAACATTTACAAAAGTGATGGTGGCGGTCACAGCAGCGTTAAGGTGAGAGGGCATTCAAATGCATCCTTATCTGGACGACTGGTTGATTCGAGCGGATTCCGAAATGGAGGCGGTCGCCACAACCGGGCGAGTAGTTGAATTCCTGGAACACCTTGGTTGGGTGGTAAACCGGACCAAGAGTCGGCTGGAGCCCATGCAGAGTTTGGTGTATCTCAGGGCTTTGTTTGATACGGTTGCGGGAAAGGTTTTTCTGCCTGAGGACGGAGTACAAGATTCTGGGGCAGGTGCGGAGTTTCTTACATCTGCGGGCTCCGACGGCATGGTGATACATGCAGTTGTTTGGGTCCATGGCTGCGGCCTTGGATGTGCTACCATGGGCCAGAGCTCACAGGCTCCCGCTCCAGAGAGCACTACTGTCTCGGTGGTCATCGCAGGATCATCCTTTGTCGCAGAAGCTGGTGTGTCCGGAGGAAGTACGCATCAGTCTGGACTGGTGGCAGGATCCAGGTCATCTTCAGGCGGGCATACCCTTAGAACAGCCAGAATGGGTGTTGGTCACCACGGATGCCAGTCTCTCGGGCTGGGGGGCGCACTGTCAGTGGCAGGTGATGCAGGGGTGCTGGACCACGGAAAAGCACGGGTGGTCAATCAATCATCTGGAGATGAGATCAGTGCGCCTTGCGTTATCAGATTTCAAAGGCCTGGTGGAAGGCAAGGCAGTTCACATTTTCTCGGCGGTGATGGTGTCTTATATCAATCGACAGGGGGGCACGGGCAGTGTCTCCTTGCTGGAGGAGAGTCAGTGTTTGCTGCAGTGGGCGGAAGCCCATCTAGTAGCATTATCGGCGGTGCATGTGGCAGGAAAAGACAATGTACAGGCCGACTATTTCAGTCGGAATGTCTTAGATCCAGGAGAATGGGAACTGAATGCGGCGGTCTTCCACGACATCACTGTGTGGTGGGGACAGCCGATCATGGATCTGATGGTCACTCTCAACAATACCAAGGCGACAAGGTTCTTCAGCAGATGCAGGGCTCACATGTTGGAAGGTCTCGATGCGTTGGTGCAGCCGTGGCCAATGGACAGTCTACTATATGTTTTTCCGCTATGGCCAATGATAGGTCGGATCGTGCGAAGGATAGTAGTTCACATGGAGCACGTGATTCTCATTGTGCTGGATTGGCCAAGGAGGCCTTGGTATGCAGATCTTATGCGTCTACTGATGGATCGGCCATGGACGCTCCCCAATCGAATCAATTGTTGAGTCAGGGACTGGTCTTGATGCCACAGGTGGATCGGTTCTCGCTTACGGCCTGGCTCTTGAAAGGGAACGGTTGCGCCGCCGTGGATACTCATCGGCGGTAGTAGCGACTATGTTGAAATCCAAGAAGCGTTCTACGTCTTTGTCTTATATTCGTGTTTGGCACATTTTTGAGAACTGGTGTGAGGATAAAGGTGTTAAGCCTTTCTCATCAGGGCTGCCGGATATTTTGCTATTTCTTCAAGGAGGGCTGGATAAAGGTCTAGCGCTTAGTTCTCTCAAGGTTCAGCTAGCAGCCCCGGCTTGTTATAGAGGCTGAGTGCAGGGTAGCGTGTTAGCAGCATATCCGGACGTACTGCGGTTCTTTAGAGCAGTGAGGCATGTTAGGCTGCCGATTAGGACGGTAGTTCCCCCTTGGGACGTGAACTTGGTGCTGGAAGCACAGACATAGCCACCGTTTGAGCCTGCGGCAGCAGTGCCTTTAAAAAAAACTTGACTTGGAAGACTGCCTTTCTGGTGGCATTGTGCTCAGCGAGAAGGATTTCGGATCTTCAAGCGCTCTCCTGTAGGGAACCCTTCATTCAGTTTTCGGCGGAGAAGGTGGTGTTGCGGCCAGTGCCTTCTTTTCTTCTGAAGGTGGTCTCCAGTTTTCATTTGAATCAGGCAATTTCACTCCCAACCTTCCCAAATGGGGAAGGGAGGGGAAGGATCGATGACTTCGGAGGCTGGATCTTGGAAGGGTACTCCGTAAATACCTTAAGAGAACAGAGTCGTTTCGTAAGACAGATCGGTTGTTTGTGGTTTTTGCAGGCCCTCGAAAGGGGGGAAGCGGCTTCCAAAGCTTCCATTGCTCATTGGGTGAAACAGGCTATTGGGACAGCGTATACGGCGTGTGGAAGAGCTCCTCCGGGGGGGGGCTCAGAGCTCATTCTATGCGTGGTCAAGCGACTTCTTGGGCGGAGTTTACGCTGGTTCCTCCTGTAGAGATTTGTCGAGCGGCGACATGGTCGTCTCTTCACACCTTTGCAAAACACTATAAATTGGATGTCCAGGCTAGGGGGGACGCAAATGTGGGAGCTTCTGCCATTCTAGCAGGGCTTGTGGGACCCTCCCAGACTTAGGTACTTCTCTCGTACATCCCTACGGTGCCTGGACTGGCCTGGAGAGACGAAGAGGAAGGAGAAATTAGACCTTACCTGCTAATTGTCTTTCCTTGAGTTCTCTCCAGGCCAGTCCAGGGCCCACCCAGTTCAGCTGCGAAGAAGTTGTCTTGGTTTGTTTTGTTTGGGTGTGCCTCATCCTGATTCGCAATAGAGATACTTTGGAAGGTCTGCCTAAGATTAAGAGGCTAGGCGTGGGAGCGGCCTGGCAGCCAGAGGTTTGTTTTTTCTCAGGCAGTTCTGCCTTCTGTGTTCTCTCCCTGAGGGGCGGGGGAGGGAAGGGCAAGGGTCATTCTGGTAAAAAAAAGAAAGAAAAGAAAAAAGGCTAGAAATGAAGATAATAAGATGTAGTTTGTTTTCCATTTTTGAAGTTAGTGTAAGTGTTGTTGCGGAGAAGGAGATTTCGTGAGGAGTTGCTTTGTCAATAGAAGACTGAGTCTCTGGCACCAGGGGGAGCTGGATAGGGGGTCAGCAAGACTCTGTGACATTCAGTCCTCAGCTGCTGGAGGGGGCTGACTACCCTACGGTGCCTGGACTGGCCTGGAGAGAACTCAAGGAAAGACAATTAACAGGTAAGGTCTAATTTCTCCCTTTTAACCGTGTGCCCATTGGTTTTGTTCTTTATAATAGCTTCCTCCATTTTGTCCATCACCAATGTCAAGCTCATAGGCCTGCAGTTCCTTGGATCATTCCCTGAGTATGAAATCAACGATTTTTTCAACAATTCTCTATTCACTGCTTTAGACCTTGATTCTATCTAGAACTTTGACCAGGGTTTTCTTTCTTGAAGACAAACCAAAAGTGAGAGATTGCCTCCTTGAAATGAGGATACTTCCCAAGCCATCTGATAAAATAAGGACGGACATCACAGCATAAAGCTAAGTGCTCCATCACAGAAGCAGATCTGCAGTGAATTGCAAACCCAGAGACAGGAGCTGAATTCCTACTTCTCTAAGTTCCACTTGAACTCTCCCTAGGATTCTACCCTTGTGGCCAGTCACAGAGGAAAGGTACACCTTGATAAATTACCCGTACAAACTCCAGAAGGCGGCATGATACAAGTACTACGCCGAGCATTAGAAACATGACGGCAGAAAAAGACCACATGGCCTATCTAATCTGTCCTTCCATATCAACTTCAATTTTACCTTTAGAGAGCCTCTGTGTTTGTCACATGCTTTTTTGAATTCAGATACTGTCCTCGTGTCCACCACCTACACTGGGAGATTATTACATGCATCTACCACTCTTTCCGTAAAGAAATATTTTCACATATTACTCCTGAGTCTACCCACTTTCACCCTCATCCTATGTCCCCTCATAGCAGAGCTTGCTTTCAATTGAAAGAGACCCTCCTGTGCATTTATGCCATGGAGATATTTAAAAGGTCTCTATCATATCGCCCTTATCCCGCCTTTCCTCTAAAGTATACATATTTGAGAGACTGAGATCAAGCCCTGGGGCCCTCTCCTGCTGCTGTTTGCATTTGCCACCAAAACTAATAAATTCAGGGCCCCCTGAATCTGGCCTCAGGACCCCCTCCCCACCAGCACCACCACCGCAGAAGAATTCGGTGAAATGGGAGAAAGAAGAGAATCAAAGCCAGCTCAGTTATTAAATAAGACTGTATTTGCCCAGGGTGGCAGCTTCCAAGAGGTGAGAAGGCTAAATAATAGCTCGTGGCAGCCAGACAAACCCAAAGAGCTATCAGCACGGTTTTTTAGTTGCAGAGAGATCGGGCACACACATACATTCAAAGTAAAGTTTAATATTTAAAAAGCATGATGTCCAATTATGCATTTTAGCAGGATTGTTGTCAGAGAGGTAGTGTCGAATGATAATGATTGTTGAGTTTACGTAAGAGTCACCTAGGAACCCAATATCCTTGCACCAGCCCTGAAGGGAAGAAATATTAGATCAGTATGAATCACATCTCTTTATAGGGGGACGCATTGCAAACATACCATATACAATCATGAAAAAGAACCTGTAATATATACCAAAGTAACACATCATAACAATTGATACTTGATCATAAAAATAATAAGAGTAAAACATACATTAAGCAGAGCAATTCAATACATAATAATATAATATCAAAATATTTTAAACAACACCACATTTTTCACTAAGCTTATGAAGACAGGGATCCTCAAATCATCCTGCTGAAATTATTCTGTGTTGTCCAATGAGTATGTCTAGTCTTGGATGGAATATAACCCAGAGAACCTCCTTATGCTTTTTAAAGACCTCATAAACTATCACTGCTATTGAACTATTTTCATAAATGCCTGTGGAAATGGACTTTGTATATATTTTCTACCCCTGTAAATAAACCACTAGATTGCATTCTGTTTTTTTTTATTTTATGGGATCAGGGTTCCTCAGCAACGGTGATCTAACTGTGGTATCCTACCACGCCTGCCAACTGAATTTTATTTGTTTTTGTTTATTTTGGTTCAAAACAGGTTGAAGATTTACATAAAAACATAAGATATGCCATACTAATTCAGTATCCTGTTTCCAACAGTGGCAGTTCCAGGTCTCAAGAACCTGTTGAGTGCCCAAAGGTATACACATTTCATGCTGCTTGTCCCAGGGGCAAATAGTGGATTTCCCTGGGCCTCTAATAATAATTGTTTATAGACTTTTCCTCCAGGAACTCATCCAAACCTGTTTTGAACCCAGCTATACCAGTGGAAAAATATTTTCTCAGATTAGTCTTAAATGTGCTGCAGTGTAGTTTCATTGTGTGTATCCTAGTCTTTCTACTTTTTGGAGGAGTAACAACCAATCTACGTTTACACGTTCCACTCCATTTATTATTTTATAGACCTCTATCATATATCCCTTCAGCTGTCTCTTTTCCAAGTTGAAGAGCCCTAATCTTTTAAGCCTTTCCTCAAAGGGTTATCCTTCCATCCCCTTTACCATTTTGGTGGCTCTTCAAGGTGTGGTTGGACAATGAAGCAATACAGAGGCATTATAATATCCTTGGTTTTATTTTGTATTCCTTTCCTTATGATTCCTAGCATTCTATTTACTTTGTTGGCCATGGCCGTACACTGGACAGAGGGTTTCCCAGATCCTTTTCCTAGGTGGTGGTTCTTAATATGGAACCTTGCATCGTGTAATCATAGTTTGGGTTGTTCTTTCCTAGGTGCATAACTTGCAGTTGTCCACATTAAATTTCATCTGCCATTTCGATGCCCAGTGTCCCAATATTTCAAGGTCCTCTTGCAATTTTTCACAATCTCCTTGTGTTTTAACAACTTTGAATAATTTTGTGACATCTGCAAATTTGATTACCTCACTCATTATTCCCATTTCCAGGTCATCTATAAATATGTTAAAAAGCAGCGGACCCAAGGGGATGGGGGTGGATGCAGGTTGACCTCATGCTAGTAGTTCTCTCTTGTCTTCTGGAGGAGTGTTGCTACGGGTGGGGGTAGGGAGGGAGGGTGGGAGGGTTCAATGTGTTATAATCCACCTGCTCTTATATCTTTGTTGTAACTCTCTGGAGGGGGATAAGAGTTCCACCCCCCCTGGAGAGTCCTGTTTTCCTGTATATTGTACAAATTTTTTTGGTGGTCTATAAATAAAATATTAAAAAAAAAAAAAAGCAGCGGACCCAGCACAGATCCCTGGGGTATTCCACTATTCACCTTTCTCCATTGGGAAAATTGTCCATTTAGCCCTACTCTCTGCTTTCTATCTTTTAACCAGTTCCTAATCCACAATAGTACACTGCCTCCTATTCCATGAATTTTTAATTTCCGTAAGAGTCTCTCATGAGAAACCTTGTCAAAGGCTTTCTGAAAATCTAGATACACTATATCAACCGGCTCACCTTTATCTACCTGTTTATTCACACCTTCAAAAAAATCTAACAGATTAGTGAAACAAGACTTTCCTTTGCTAAATCCATGTTGGCTTTCTTCCATTAAGCCATGACTATCCACATGTTCGGTAATTTTGTTCTTATAATGGTTTCTACCATTTTGCCCGGTACAGACATCAAGCTCACTGGTGTGTATTTTCTCAGATCACCCCTGGAACCCTTTTTAAAAATTGTCATTGCATTGGCCATTCTCCAATCCTCAGGTACCATAGATGGTTTTAATGGTAGTTCACAGATTACTAGAAGTAGCTCTGCAATCTCATATTTCAGTTCTTTTAGTACCCTGGGATTTATGCCATCTGGTCCAGGTGATTTGCTGCTCTTTAGTTTATCAAATAGCTGTAATACATCTTTCCGATTTATCAAGATTTCTTTCAATTTCTCTGCTGCATCACCTTTGACTATCATTTCAAGCATTTGTAATTTTCCTACATCTTCTTCAGTAAAGACTGAAGTAAAGAATTCATTCAGTCTCTCCGCTATGGCCTTGTCCTCTCTTAGTGCCCCTTTTATCCCTCTATCATCTCATGGTCCAACTTGCTAACAGGTGTTTTGCTATGAATGTACTTGAGTTTCTATTATGTGCTTTTGCTTCCAAGGCAAGCTTCTTTTCAAATTCACTTTTTGCTTGCCTTATCAATGCCTTGAATTTAACTTGCAAGTACTTATGTTGTTTCCTGTTTTGATCATTTGGCTCTTTATTCCATTATCTGAAGGATTTTCCCTTAACTATAACAGCCTCTTTGACCGCACCTTTAAGCCATGCTGGCTGTCGTTTGGCCTTCCTTCCACTTTTCTTACAGCGTGGAATATATCTGGTCTGGGCTTCCAAGACAGTATATTTAAATAATGCCCAGGCCTGATGTAGACTCTTAACCTTTGCAGTTCCTCCTTTTATTTTTTTCTTAACCATTTTCCTCATTTTATCATAGTCTCCTTTTTTAAAGTTAAATGCTAATGCAGTGGATTTCCTTGTTATCCTGCCACCATTTATTTAGGGCCAAATGTTCCAGATGCCTAACTAAAAAATAAAATGTTTTATCCTGAAACATCTTTGCAGCAGATTTTTATTTTCTTTGTAACAAAAGGACACTAACCATTGACAAGGTTGCAACAACTGGAAAAAGCATGCACTTGCAGTTTAATATAACAAACCTAGGGCCCCTTCTACAAATCTGTTTAGGAATGCATTCTGATATCTATGTCTCTTCATGCTTTCCCTACTTGTTTAAACTTTAAAGAACATATCCATAAGAGAAAGCTATCTTGAAAAGTTACGAGGAACCCCTCCACCAAATCACATAAGACATTCTGCCAGTCGGGTGGCTCAGTGGTTGTGCACTGCCATGCAGAGAGGCCCCACTTTAATTCCAGAATCAAATCCTTTATTCCCTAGGTCATTTGAGGAGTCTGCACAATCAGCATTCACAGCCTGATGGCAATTGTTTAAGAGTGACACCCAGTAGCCAGCTTTGGGCCTGTGATTGCAAGATCATTCCAGAAGGAACCCTGGTGCATGGCTCACGGTCCTGGAGCATTCTAGGTGTATTGGAAAGGATATAAATTAGAGGGAGAAATCCATGGATAATTGTGAATCAAGGCTCATGGTGCCAGATCTTAGCCCTGGTTTCCACTGAGCTGCAAATACAAAGGAGCAAGAGGAAACTTGAGGGTTAAAAACAAAACAAAATCTATCCAATTAAGGATTTTCTCTAGGCTTTACCTCATGCAGTTTTTCCTAGGATACTGTTCTTTCTTGCTGGTGGTAATGCTGAAGACATTGAAGATTAGGTTCCCAACTGGCTCAAGATGCGCTCGATAGGCTTAATCCAGTCCTGGTTTTACTCAATTGAATGCAGGGACTTGTAGTTTTGCTTTTCTTATGGAGTGCATTAGAGAAATCAGAACTACCTTTCCTTGCAGGCAATGGAGTGAACCCAGGACTGGATCAAGCTTGTCGAGTACATCTGGAGCCATTTGGCTACCCTACTGGAGATCAATATACTCACTTGACTTGGGAATCTTAGTAGCCAAATGATGCTTTGATGATACTGTTCTCTTTTTTTGCACCTTAGCAATTACAGGTCCAAGTGGAGAAGTAGTCTAGTGATTAGAGCAACTACCTAGTACCCAGAAGATTAAGGGTTCAATTTCCACTAGTACTCCTTCTGACCTTGGACAAGTCACATTACCCGCCATTGCCTCAGAAGAAAAGGCCTGGCAATCTACTTCCATTGATACGTTGCCAAGAAAACCCAGAGGTAGTTGGGTCACCAGGAGTCAGCAATGACTTGATGGCACTAAAAAAAAAAAAAAATTATGGGCCTTCTTGCAAAAGGTTATCAAGTCTTGGTTTTACATAACAAATATATATTCTGTAGGCTCTCACCTTAAGAAAACCAGAACAAGTCCATTTATGTATTGGGGTTAAACCAGGACTGGATTACCCTGCCATTTATGGAATAGAATTGTTGGCAACCCTAGCATCTCTCCATGTTTGATCATTTTCATTTCTATGTATTGGCCTGTTTCTTCTTCTCCTCCCTAACCCTTTCTGGTTTAGGGTTGTTTGTAGTTTTCCTGCTATACCTATCTTTTAGTCAATTTCTAATTCTCATGAGTTTATATAGTCATTAATTTATATTTTGTTGTTGTTGTTAAATGCCGTTGAGTCTGTGTCGACTCATGGTGACCCTCTGGATAGTTGTCCTAAATTGTGTTCAGTCTTCAGTCAGGCGGCTCATTGTTGACAGACTGGTACCCGTAGCTGCTGTTATTGTATCGATCCATCTCATTCCTGGCCTTCCTCTTTTGCGTTGACCTTCTACCTTGCCAAGCCTGATGTCTTTCTCTAATGATCTCTCTCTTTGCATGATGTGTCCAAAGTATGAAAGTCGAAGTCTTGTCATCTGAGCTTCTAAAGAAAGTTTAGGTTCGATCTCCTCTAGTACTGACTGGTTTGTTCTTCAGGCAGTCCATGGTATATGCAGTATTCGCCACCAGCACCATAACTCAAAGGCATCAATTTTCTTCCTGTCTATCTTTTTCACTGTCCAGCTTTCGCATCCATAAGATGTTATTGAAAATACTATGGCTGAACAAGTCGAATCTTTGTATGGAGAGAGACATATCTGCTCTTGAGAATCTTGTCTAGGTCTTTCATAGCCATTCTGCCAAGAGCAATGTGTCGTCTGATTTCTTGACTGCTTGTTGCTTCTTTATTGATAGTTGATCCAAGTAGGTTAAAGTTGTCCACGATTTAAATTTCTTCTCCTTCAATGATGAACTTATTGATTTTGCCAGTTGTCATGATCTTTGTCTTCTTTACATTAAAGTGTAGGCCCATTTTAAGACTATGTTCCTTGATCGTGAGAAGCAAATATTTCAGATCATCTTCACTTTCAGCCAGTAATGTGGTATCATCAGCCATAGCGAAGTTTGTTGTTGAGTCTTCCACCAATCTTCACACCTCTGCTGTCTTCATACAATCCTGCTTCTCTGATGATTTATTCTGCATATAAACTAAAGAGATAGGGGGAAAGTATGCAGCCTTGTCGTACACCTTTGCTTGTATTAAACCATTCTGTTTCTCCTTGTTCCATTCAAACTGTTGCTTCTGGATCAATGTACAGATTGTGCAAGAGAACGATCAGGTATTCTGGTATATCCATGCTTCTTAATCTGGCCCAGAGTTTCCCATGGTTTACACAGTCAAAAGCCTTGCTGTAGTTGATAAAGCACAAATAGATATCCTTTTGGTATTCTTTAGACTTTTCAATGATCCATCTCACATCTGTGATGATGTCTCTCGTTCCTCGCCCTTTCCTGAACCCTGCTTGCACTTCAGGTAGTTCTTGTTCCAAGTATGGTTGTAGTCTCTATTGAATAATCTTCAGTAGAATCTTGCTGGTGCTTTGTTCTTTGATAAGGCTTTCAATGCTGCTTTGACTTCTTTCATCACCAATGGTTCTGGATCATAAGGTACAGGTTGAATAGGCTGTAGGTCGACTTGATCTTTATCATATAAAAACTCTATATTCTTTCCACCTTTTCTTGATCTTCTCAGCATCATTCAACATGGAACCTTGAGCATCTTGTAACATTCCAATTCGAGGCTGGAACTTTTTCTTTAACTCTCAAAGCTTTAGGAAAGCCAATCATGTTCTTCCTCTAATAGTTTCTGCTTCTATTTCCTTGCATGTATCATTGTAGTACTTTCCCTTATCCTGTCTTGCTGCACGTTGGAAATCTCTGTTGAGTTCTGCGATTGTCTTTCTTTCTCCTCTGGCTTTAGCTTCTCTGCGTTTCTGGGCACTTTTCAGAGTTTCTTCCGTCATCCATTTTGGCTGTTTTTGCTTTTTCACCTTTTGTAGAGACTTCTCGCTTTCTTCCAACACAACCTTCTTGATGTCATTACATAACTCTTCTGGAGTTCTGTCATTTGTATCTAAAGCAGCAAATCGATTTTGCAGGTAGTGTTTAAATTCCAGTGGTATATTCTCAGGGTCATATTTTGCTACATTCACGAGTGGCTTGCTCTTTTTCAACTTTAGCTTGAGTTTGCATACTAGTAGTTGGTGATCCATACCACAGTCAGCTCCAGGTTGTCTTTTTTGATGTTATCAAGCTTTTCCATCGTTGACTTCCACAGATGTAGTCAGTTTTATTTTTGTACAATCCATTGGGTGAGGTTCATGTGTACAGTTGCTGCTTGTGTTGCTGGAAGAAGGTGTTTCAGATGAATAGATCGTTGGTCTTTCAGAATTCTATCAGTCTTCCTCCAGCTTCATTTCTGTTGCCAAGTCCATATTTTCCAACCACTTTGCCTTCTTTGTTGCCAACTTTTGCATTCATCACCCATGACTATCAGGATATCCTGTTTGCATGTTCTGTCAATTTCAGCTTGTACTTGTTCATAGAACTCATCCATTTCATCCTCTTCTGCAGCTGTTTTTGGGGCATATACTTGAATTAAAGTTGTGCTGATAGGCATTCCTCGTAGACAAATAGAGATTAAGCGTTCACTGACTGCATTGTATTTCATTATAGTTCTTGCAAGTTTCTTCTTAACTATAAATGTAACACCATTTCTTCTTTGTCTTTCGTTTCCAGCATAGCAGACTATGTGATCATCTAATGCAAAGTGCCCGATGCCAGTCCACTTCAGTTCACTGACACCCAACAGATCAAGTTGTACACGTTCCATTTCATTCTTGACCACCTCCAACTTCTCTTGGTTCATGCTTCGTACGTTTCATGTCCCAATATGTAAGATATCTTTACAGCTTCTGACCTCATTTCATGCACAGCTCCATCAGCAATCAGACGTCCCAAGGGCTTTGATCCAACCACATCATAAATGCTGCCTTTACTCTGCAACGTCTTCAGCTCCTCCCCAGTAGCTAGTTGAGTGCCTTCCGACCTGGGGGGTCTCATCTTCCAGCACTATAGTGTAATTTGTTTTGTTGTGACTATCCATTGTGTTTTCATGGTAAGATACAGAAGTAGATTGCTGGGCTGTTCCGCCACGCAGTTTAAGTTTAGTGTTGTTGCCGTTGTCACAGAAATGTGATTCTCTGCTGCCAACACCATCCCATTCTACTGCTGCCCAGATGGGTTTTCATGGCAAGATACAGAAGTAGATTGCCAGGCCTTTCCTCCACACAGTTTAAGTTTAGTGTTGTTGCCGTTGTCACCGAAATATGATCCTCCGCCGCCAACACTTTCTCATTCTGCTGCTGCCCAGATGGGTGGTTTGTCTTGGTCTGGCACCTCAGATGAGACCTGTCCATCTTGGGAGACCCTGCCAGTAGTTAAACTACCGATAGCTTAGCCCTCAGCATCACTGATGCACACAAGCCCTCACAGCACAACAAGCTGCCAACCAAGTGAAGGAAAGCACAGTTACTTACCTGTAACAGGTGATCTCTGGGAACAGCAGGAATAAGTCTTCACATATGGGTATCGTTGGTACCGACAGAGCCTGCGTGGGAACGCTCCCCAGCGTCCAATAGGAAAGCTTTTGGGAGCATCCCACAGCGCCTGCGTGCTGCCTTCCCGCCTTTCCCAACCGCCTCTCTCCAGTTCGAGTTTTAAAGCTGAGACAAAGAGAGAGAGGAAAGGAAAGATAGATAGAGAGATACAACTCCTAGGGGAGGTGGGTGGGCTGTGAAGACTTATTCCTGCTCTTCCCAGAGATCACCTGTTACAGGTAAGTAACTGTGCTATCTCCAGGAACAAGCAGGAATGAGTCTTCACATATGGGGACTCCCTAGCTGCAGATGCCAGGGAGAGACCCCAGAGCTGTGTGTCCCTGAAAAGGGCTCCACCTCCCCCCATGGATCTCTGGCATCCAACCAGGGTAGGTGGGTAGGAGTTGATTAGGAATGGAACAGGTGTTTCAGAACAGCCTGACCAAACGAGGCATCCCGGCGGGAGTCCTTGTCCAAACAGTAATGGGCTGTAAAGATATGAACCGAGGCCCAGGTGGCCTCTCGACAGATTTGGTCAATGGACACAGAGTTCAGATTAGCCATTGAGGCTGCCATGGCTCTCACATTGTGAGCAGTGACATGGCCTTCCAGAGAAAGGTTTCTACTCTGGTAGGCGAAAGAAATACACTGAGCAATCCAGCTGGACAGTGTCCTCTTAGAAACTGGAAGTCCTAAATGGGAAGGATCAAAAGCAACAAAGAGTTGAGAAGACTTTCTATGTTGCTGTGTCCTTTGTAAGTAAAAGGCGAGAGCTCTTTTACAATCCAAGGTATGAAGATTCCTCTCTGCACTCGATGCATGAGGTCCTGGAAAAAAGACAGGTAAGTATACCTCTTGGTTCAGATGAAAAGGCGAGACCACTTTAGGCATAAAGTGAGGATTGGTCCTGAGGACTACCTTATCATGATGGAACCTTGTATAAGGAGAGTTAGCCACCAAGGCTTGCAACTCACTGATGCGACGTGCTGAGGTGACTGCAATGAGAAAGATAACTTTCCAAGAAAGAAATTTCAAGGTGGTGGTGGCTAAAGGTTCAAATGGTGGCTTCATAAGCTGGCCAAGAACCAGATTCAAATCCCATGCCACTGGAGGTGGTCTAATGGGAGGTTTAGTTAAAAGAAGGCCTCTCATAAATCTTGCTATAAGAGGATGAGAGGAAACAGGTTGTCCATTGAGAGGCTTGAGGGACGCTGCAATAGCACTCAAATGGACTCGTACGGAATTCGTTTTGAGGCCTGCATGTGAAAGATGCAGAAGATACTCTAGTAAAGAATTCACAGGTATTGCTAGAGGGTTAAGACCCTTCTCTGAACACCAAATGGTAAATCGTTTCCATTTGAAAGCATAGGAACGTCTAGTGGAAGGCTTTCTGGAAGCATGAATAATATCTCTGACTTGCTGAGAGAGATGGAAAACTTGAAGGTCTAGGCCTTCAGCAACCAGGCCCTGAGATGGAGAGACTGGGGATTTGGGTGCCACAACGTTCCGTCTTCCTGGGAGAGAAGATCTGGAGCAGAGCCCAACTCCAGGGATGGAGCTTGAGAGAGATGCAGAAGTAGAGGGTACCACACTTGGCGTGGCCAATGTGGTGCTATGAGGATCATAGACCCTCTGTCTCTCTGAAGCTTGAACAGTGTTTTGGGAATTAGGTGAATGGGTGGAAAGGCATAAAGGAAGTCTTGACCCCAATGAAGGAGGAAGGCATCCCTGGCCTGAACTCCCTGACACGGAATCCTGGAACAGAACCGGGGAAGTTTGGCATTCCACGGACTTGCAAACAGGTCTATGTCCGGGGTTCCCCAAATTCGAAAAATCCTGGCTATCTGGTCCCCGTGGAGGGACCATTCGTGTGGAAGCAGAACTCGACTGAGTGTCTGCCCAAGAGTTTTGAACCCCTGGAAGATACACTGCCATAAGATGAATTTGATGCTCTCTGGCAAAGGCCCACAGTCACAAAGCTTCGTTGCAAAGCGACAGAGAGCCAGTCCCCCCCTGCTTGTTTACATAGAACATGGCTACTTGATTGTCCGTGTGGATGAGGACTGTCTTGTAGCTGAGCAGGGAGTGGAACACTCTGAGAGCTAAGAAAATTGCTCTGATTTCCAAGAGGTTTATGTGTAGTGAAGTCTCCTGTGGAGACCAGATGCCTTGGGTGGAGAGGTCTTGTAGATGAGCTCCCCAACCCATTGGAGAGGCATCTGTTGTAAGGGTTGCTTGGGGAAGTGCTGTTGAAAAGGGGACCCCAGCAACAGGTTTTGAGAGGACTTCCACCACTGGAGAGACCAAAAAAGGCGACTGGAGTTTGCTATTTTGTCTGACAGGCAACCTGATGCCCATTGGGTGGATAAAGCCCATTGAGCTGCCCTCATGTGCAGGCGAGCATATGGAACCACATGCACAGTGGATGCCATGTGGCCTAAGAGTTGCAACATTTCTCGAGCAGTTAAAAGGGGTTTTAACTGTATTTGGGAGGCTAACTGCACCAAGCGTAGGCAACGGGCCTGAGGAAGATAGGCCCTTGCAGTTGTGGTATCCAACAAGGCCCCTATAAACTCGAGGGACTGAGTAGGGGTGAGACTGGATTTTGGGATGTTTATTACTAGTCCCAAATACTGAAGGACACGCATTGTGCAGATTAGACAAGTCTTGGCCTCTGCTTGGGATGGAGCTCGAATGAGCCAGTCGTCCAGATATGGGAAGACAAATATTCCTAGAGTGCATAGAAATGCAGCTACTACTGCCATGCATTTCGTGAACACCCTTGGTGCAGAGGCCAGACCAAAAGGAAGCACCCTGTACTGGTAGTGCTTTTCCTGAAAAAGGAACCGAAGGAACTTTCTGTGAGTTGGATGGATGAGGACATGGGTGTACGCATCCTTGAGATCTAGAGAACAAAGCCAGTCCTGACTCTGAAGGTATGGAAGCAGAGCACCGAGAGAAATCATCTTGAATTTCTCCTTGAATAGGAATTTGTTCAATTCTCTGAGATCTAAGATGGGTCTGTAGCCCCCTGTCTTCTTTGGAATAAGAAAATAAGGGGAGTAGAACCCTGTGCCTTGTTGAAGAAGAGGTACTTCTTCTATTGCCCCTTGGGCAAGAAGGGTGGCAATCTCTTGACCTAGAAGGTTGAGGAGAGATGTTGGAGAATTGAACTGTCTCACCATGGTGTAAGGGGGAAGGCTTAAAAAATGAAGCTTGTACCCCTCCCTTATGATGGAAAGCGTCCATTGCTCTGCTGTGATTTGCTCCCATCTGGGAGCAAAGTGAGTCAACCTTCCTGGGATGGTAAGGGGCTCTGGTCCCTCCAGAGCTAGAAAGGCTTTCTCTAGTTGCAAGTCAAAGTCCCTGAGGAGGCTGAGGCTGCTGGGCTGTGGAAGGTCTAGCTGCCTTTGACTTGGCCTGTTTGGGTGGTTGCTGACGCTTTGCAGCAAAACGACCTGTAGAAGATGCCTGCTGACCATAAGCAGGATAGTATTTTCCCTTTTTGGAAAAGAATGCCTTTTTAAACAATCTTTTCTTGACAGGGGCAGAGGTAGACTTTGAAAGTCAATCCAAAGCAGAGTTTTCAGCATCCATCTGAGTGGCCTTTGCTTGCCAATCCTTACCAAAAAGGTTCTCACCTGTACAAGGGAGATTTCCTAATTGATCTTGAACCCAGATCTCCAAATCAGAAGCTTGTAACCAAGCAATTCTGCGTGCCTCTATGGCAATAGCCGAAGCTCTGCTTACACACTCAAAAGAGTCAAAGGCTGCACGGTTGGAAAATTTGGAGACCTCTTGGGCATGTTTGAGCCAAGTGAGAAACTCCCATCTTTTATCCTCTGAAATGAAAGGAGATAAAGTCTGCAGGTGATCTGTGACTTCTTTTAGAAACATCCCATATAGAGACTATAGGAACTGATCCTAGCAGCAAGCATAGCAGCTTGGAAAATCCTTCGGCCAAAAGCATCCAGGGTCCTGCATTCACGCTCAGGAGGATTAGATGAGTGTCTCTTTGCACTCTTCATCTTCTTCATGGCAGACTCTACCACAATAGAGTGGTGAGGAAGCTGAGTCTTGTGGAAGCCAGGACAAGGAGGGACACGATACATGGTGTCTAATCTGCGAGAATGAGGAGAGGTGGTGAGAGGTGTCTCCCACATCCTCAACATGAGATCATAAAGAATCTCATGAACAGGTAAAGTAGCTGCCTCCTTAGGAGCTTTGGGATATTGTAAAATATCCAACTGCTTGGCTCTGGGTTCTGACTCAGGGGCCACTGTGATAGAGAGGCCCCTAGCCACATCCCTAACAAAATCCTGAAAGGACAAGTCCTCTGGAGGAGACATTCTTCGTTTAGGTGAAGAAGACTCCTGAGGAAGAAATATTGATGCTTTTACAGAACCCTCAGACTCAGAGTCTTCAGAGGAATCGAAGTATCACCTGTCTGGATGCTCCTGTAAAGCCCGATAACCGTATCGATTGGGATCGACATCGGGCGTAATCGGTACCGGCTTGGTACCGATAGGCATCGTAGGACAGGGTACCGTAGCAGTCGTCACCGAAGCCGATGTCGATGCAATCGGTACCGGTACCGGGAGCGATGCCGGTACCAGCAACGGGGATTGTTGCGGTACCGGAGGCGTCGCAGCCTGCATGAAAGCCGTTAAGGTGCGCTGCATGGTCAGAATCTTCTGATCCATCGACACCACCAGTCTGGATGTCGGTACCAGTGGGAGCCACCGGTACCCCAGAACACGGCAACAGGTGATCGGTCGAGGCCGAGCCATCGATGTCAACCTGTGACCCCATAAATAATGCTTTGGAAGCCGGAGCTTCCCGCCGGGGTAATTTTGTCGGTGCGGAATCCTCGAGGGCAAGCCTGGAGGCATCTCGATGCTTGGAGGGAGATCTGCCCTTCGAGGACCGGCCAGATTTATGTTTGGTTACCTGAGATCCATGGGAGGAAGAGGAGGCCCTGGAAGACGTCGATGCTACCGAAGCTGCATCAGAGGGAAACAGGGTACTGAGCTTGGCTGCTCGGTTCTGCTGACCTCTCTTGGACATCATGGTACAGGACACACAATCCGTGATGGAATGGTCAGGTCCCAAACATTTTAGACACCAGTCATGGGTGTCGGTGACAGAAATAGTACCGCCACATTTTGTGCATTTTTTAAACCCGGAAGCGGGCTTCTCCATGAGGAAAACGTTTTAGGCCTAGGCTCCAAAAACTGAAAATGCACAGAAAAGATAAGCGTTTTTGTTTTTTTTTAAAGAAGAAAGAAAGAAAAGAAAAGACCGGCGGTACCGGTCTGATGTCGAAGAAGGCAGACGCGACACAAAAGAATAACGAAAAAATAAAGAACTTCTTCTGCGGTGACAGGAACACAACCTGCTGGCTCCGCGGAAAAGAAGAACTGGAGAGAGGCGGTTGGGAAAGGCGGGAAGGCAGCACGCAAGCGCTGTGGGATGCTCCCAAAAGCTTTCCTATTGGACGCTGGGGAATGTTCCCGCGCAGGCTCCGTCGGTACCGACGATACCCATATGTGAAGACTCATTCCTGCTTGTTCCTGGAGATTTTATATTTTAAGATGCTCTATAAAATTTCAAGTAAATACTTTGGTGTCAGTATCATCACTGGATTGACCCCTCTATAATTATGTGTCTCTGGGACTGAAAATAAAATTCCTAGAAGCCTGGTATTTCCACAGCGAATATGCAAGAGATTGATGTGCATTCAGTGCAGGCAGTGTATGGAAATATGTCTCATGCATATTCATTCTGGGAATCCTGACAACCTGACTGGGTAGGTGTACGCGGAGGACTTGATTGAGAACACTAGTGTGGGATGATTCAGTTAGGATTTCATGGAAAACTGTCAGGGACTACATCCAGGGCTGGTGCAAGGAGATGAGGAGCCCTAGGCGAACCTCTTACCTTGCACCCTCACCACCCCTGCGGTACTCATTGCTGCTGCTGCTGCCCCTCTCTGGGACCCGCAGCAAACAGTCCCGTGAAGATTACCTTACAACTTTGGCGCTACGGGGTTGTTTGCCTCCACCCCTCCAATGCCTGATGCTGACTTCCTATCTGCAAATAGGAAGTCAGCATTGGGCCACAGAGGGGGCAGAAGCAAACAGCCCCATGGCATAGAGGTTCTAAGGTAAGTGCCATGGGGTGACAGCAGCAGCAAGGGGCACTCCTAGAGGGCTGACGCTCTAGGCAACCGCCTAGTTTGCCCAATGGTAGTGCCAGCCCTAACTGGAGCAGAGATGCCAAGTTAATCAGTTCCAGTACTGAGACATTTTGACTAGTCCTAGTTTTCAACATATATCCCAGTGCAGTGTGGTGTCTGTAGTCCCTAATTCAGCCTATAGAGCATAGGTTTTCAACCCAGTTCTCGGGGAACCCTAGGCCAGTCAGGTTTTCTGGATTCCCACAATGAATATGCATAAGATAGATCTGCATGTTCTGCCTTCATTGTATGCAAATCTTTCTCATGCATATTCATTCTGAGAATCCTGAAAACCTAACTGGCCTAGGGTTCCCCGAGGACTGGGTTGAAAACCCCTGCTATAGAGATTAGTACTGCAGGCCTCATAATGCATCAGGGTAGGGTTATCAGTAATCCAAGACTTATCTAAAATATCCCATCTGGAACCGAGTATTTTGGCAGCTCTTCTGCAGATTAAATCAGGTTACACTTGATTTGTATGACTGAAATTAGTTTAATGTTTGTGAACCTTGCTGCTGAAATCACACAACCCACTTCAAATTTCATTTTAAAAATTAACTACAAAGTTTGCAATCAACATTTTCTAATTGTCACGAACAGATGTTAATGTTTAAACAGTGGAAAAGATCATTAAAGAAGCAGCACTAGACAAACAATGCAGTTATGAGGTACAACAAGTTGAACGTTATGGGAAGATGAATGCTTTAATTTCAGCATAACTAATAAGCCCGTTTCACTGCAGTTTTCATTTTGTTTAAAATGAATCCACATCAGAATCAGAATAACACTAAAGGGCTTGCGAAAAATGTTTAGGGAGAGAAATGCAGGAAAAGCGACAGATGCAACAAGTGTTAGTAAGAGATGTTTTTACTTCTACGGGGGTCATTTATTAAAGGGTGCCAGTTGTCAGTGCTTATCCTGGTGCATGCTGAAGCCATGCTGGGACACGCATTGACAGCTAGCATGGGGCCATGACATCATACACTAACTGTGGCACGTTAGAGGAGCAAGTGGGTGGGTTTGGGGCAGAGGGTGGGCGAGGAGAGCTCCTTGCGGTCATCGTGTCCATGCTAACTGCAAGGTGGTCAGTTAGCATGGGTGCAATTACTGCCACTTCAATATGTTGCACAAGACATTAGCGGCTGAGCAACTGCCCAGAACTGATTATTTTGTTTCGTTTCATTTCAAAATACAATTAAAAAAACCACAATGGAATTTGCTGTTTATTTAGTTATGTTTCATTTCATTTTGAGTGCTTAATTTGCAAATGGTATATGAAAAGACAGAAAATGAAATGAAATAAAATGAAACAATTCCAGTGAATGAAGCTGGACAACTGGTAAACCTTCAAAACTCTTGTTCTCTGATCTCTGCTACATTCTACTAGGTCGTGGGTGGTGATCAGGGCTTTTTTTGAGGGGATACTTGGTGGTACGGAGTACTGTCTCCTTTTTCATTGCCTGCTAAAATTACGGTGCTCATGTATCAATGAAAGCGCCCTGCATAGGAATACTGCACCTTTTTTTCTAGGAAAAATGCACTGGTGGTGATTAGCTCTGGAGGACCCGCTTCTGCAAGGCCAGGAAGAGAGCTGAGGCAGTCTCTGTGCCATGAAACATATGGACCTAAATAAAATTGTCAAGATTATTGGCACCATTGCAGTTCAATCCCTTAATGTCCAGTTTCTAAAAAAAAAAAAAGTAGCCAGTGAAATGGCTTTGGACTATATATGCACATATATTTGATACACAAAATAATAAAATAAAACAAGACCAATTTAAAAAGGGAATTGTAGGAAATTGCATAAAATGTGGGACATTGCCAGGGCAGAGAAATGGTTGTAAAGCTGAGATGGCTGGTGATTATTTGAATGTATTCCCCGAAACAAGATGTAGTCTGAAACATGATGTCATGTCAGGTGTTATTATGCGTATTCTAGACATGCGGAGGCACATTCTGTAGTGTGCGTCCAGACGTACAGAGGTAGACGCGATTCTGATCCCGTGGGGCACATCTAGCCCCCACAAGATCAGAATCGTGTCTAGGCTTGTACGTGCAGCCGGGACCTGATTTCCATCGGCCTGCACGTACAGGCCCTTGCCCGGCTAACCCAGTCAGGCTCCTGAATGGAGCCGTGATGCCATGGCATCTGATTGCCATGAAGCCGTGATCCCCAGCCACTGACTACATTTTCATTTCCCTGCAGCCTGACCCCTGATATGACCTCCCATAGCCCAGGTCGGGCTGCAGGGCTTCTCCTACACCCACTTCACCTTTTGTCCCTGGCTAGGCCTCCCATCCCCTGACATCTAGGGGGACTTATTCCACCTCTGAGGTGGAATAAGTCCCCCGTCGAATCTGTCGGCCCCAGACATACAGGGCCGACTTCAGAATCGGCCCTGTACTTCCAGGGCTGCAGACTGCCCACAGCTTACCCTATCTCCGCCTCCACTCTGCCCTTTCCCGCCCCATCTAAGCCTCCCTGTACAAACTCCTTGTTCGTAAAGGGAGGCTTTGTCGGGGATGGGAAAGGGAGATGGAATAGACCCCCACTAAGGTAATTTTGTGCAAGAGATGAGATCAGTGAATGAAACTATTGAGACTTTATGAGTAGGGATTTATTCCTCTGTTTTAGTCTCTACAGCGAACATCTGAAGGTTTCTCTGTTTGTTATTTGTGGTTAAGATGTACAGCTATAGTCAATGCCTCTTTTGTGCAGGGACTGGTTCCTATGGCATTGAAAAAGGCTTCAGTTTTCCCGTTATTAAAAGGGGTGTCATTTGATAAACGTCACCCTTTGAACTACTGGCCCATTTCCTCATTGTCATGCAAGGTCTTGGAGAAGTTGGTGCTTTTACAATTACAGAATTATATAAATAAGCATAATTTGTTGTCTGAATCACAATTTGGGTTTTGCCCAATCATGGCACTGAAACGTTATTATTGATCCTTACTGAAAACTTTCTTGTTGGTTTTGATCAGAGTAATTTGTATTTGTTAGTGCTACTTGATGTATCTGCTGCCATCGATACTGTGGACCATTCCTTATTGTTAACTAGACTTTGCGAACTAGGGATATGTGGTAAAGTGCTTTCTTGGTTTGTATCTTTTTTGCAGGATAGATTTATCCAAGTTTGTTTGGTCCTTGGGACAAATGTCATCATGGAAATGTATTGATGGAGGGGTGCAGTACTTTTGGCCATACTGTTTAATCTCTGCACTGCCCCAATTCAAACAGTATCTGAGAGTCTGAATGTCAAATTTCGGGTGTTTGCTAATGGCGTACAGTTTATTGTACCTATCTCCTTGTCATTGGAGAATTCCCTGAAATATACGATTAATTGTCTTCTCTGTTGGATCATGGATGTTTCAAAACAAAAATTAAATACTAAGAAGACAGAAATTTTGTATTTGTCCTCGAATCTTTCAGCTTCTATGGATTTAAATGTGCAACCTAGGTCTTTGTCTCTTGTGATTAGTGATGTTGTGAGAAATTTGTTTGGGTGGATACTCAATTGAATCTACATGATTACATTCAAAGGGTGGTTAAAGCTGCTTACTATAAGTTATGGCTTCAATCGCCAAAGAAGATATATCTTTCATATACTAACTTTCATTCTGTATTACAAGTTTTAGTACTTTCACCCCTGGACTATTGTAATAGTCTTTTCTTAGGTCGCTCAAAAGCTACTATGTCTCCTTTGCAGTCAATTCAAAATGCTGCCACGCGTCTTCTAACTGGCTGCAAACGATTTGAGGAAATTAGATCTCAATTGTTTGCTCTACATTGGTTGCCAGTTGATTACCTTTAAATGTTTGCACAAGATGGCTCCTATTAGTTTGTCATCTCTGCTTAAACCATACTGTCCTCCTCGCACTTTGCACTCTCAGGAGACGCATTTACTAGAGTTTTCCTTCTTTTAAATCAATTCATCTTCAGTCCATACACAAGAGAATTTTCTCTATGACTGCTCCATCTATTTGGAAGTCTTTGCCGATTGATTTGCATGCTGAAGTAGAACTGATGAATTTAAAAAAAAAACGGAAATGTTATTTATTTAAACGGGCTTTTCCTGAATTTGTCTGATGGGCAAGTGTGGTATGTGGGCATTAATAACCTGTGTTGAGCCTCTGATGGCAATTTGCTATAATATAGCCATGTTTTTTAATGAGTATTTTTAATTGTAATGTTTGTATTTGTATTTGTCCTTGTTGTACATGATGACGACTTATTGTGTATGTATTTTGTAACCCGCCTCGATTGTGCGGGATATAAATCCTTTTAAATAAATAAATTAATTAATACTTTATTGTAGATGAGTTAGCTGGAAGAAATTTATACAGTGAGTCTGTTTGATTTTGGATTATTATTTCTACTCCTCTACTATTGAGATCTTTTGATTAAAGTAGTAAAAGGACATGATTATTGGCATCCTTATAAACAATTCAAATCAGTTTAAACAGAAGAACCACATTCCTATTGCGGTAAAATTAGACCACCTGTGATCACTTATCAGTACTCACATGACTTGAATCAACCAATGAATGATGGCTCTAATGTTTAAAATGACTACATTCATTTCCTGTTCCATTTTCACAAGACTGTGAGAAAAGCCATTCTCATCAAACAGGTACAAGGCCGACTCCAAAGACCTTGGAATTCCTGTGCCTATAGTTCACAATGTTATTAAGATGTTTTCTGCTCATGGAACTGTCAAGAACCTCCGAGAACGTGGTGGGAAGATGAAAATTAATCCAAGAAGTCTTCAAAGATTAGTGCGAACTGTTCGAAAAACACCACGTACAACATCCAAAGAGCTTAAGGCTGACCTGAAGCAATCTAGAGTGGTGGTTTCAACCCGCACCATATGCCACGCACTAAGCAAAGAAGGACTTCATGGGCGAAGGCCAAGGAGGGCCTCACTACTCAAAGACAACCATAAAAAGGCACGCCTGATCTTTGTCGAAACGCACCTTGAGAAGCCACAATCCTTCTGGGAAAATGTTCTGTGAACAGATGAAACCAAATGAGTTCTTTGGCAATGCAGACCAGCGATACATTTACAGGTGAAGAAATGAAACTTATAAGGTAAAAAACACCCTTCTTACATTTAATATGGTGGAGGTTCCATAATGTTGTGGGGCTGTTTTGCTGGAGGACTGGAACATATTAAAGGAATCATGAAGACGGGGAACTACCAAGGTATTTTGGAGCAAAATGTGCTACCTAGTGTCAAAGCTAGATCTGGGTTGAAGGTTAGGGATCCTCCAGCAGGACAATGACCAAAAACACACATCCAAAAATACAAAAGAATGGTTAAAAAGGAAAAAATGGACTGTTTTAAACTGGCCAGGAATGAGTCCTGAACTCAATCCAATCGAGAATCTTTGGAAAGAGCTGAAATCTGCCATTTGTAAAAGGAATCAATCATGGAAACATTCATGAGCTGGAACAAATCACATTTGAAGACTGGGAGAAACTAGCAGCAGACAGATGTACAAAGCTTATAGATGGCTACAAGAAATATTTGGAGACTGTCATCACTGCCAAGGGTTGTGCAACCAAATATTAGTGAAAAGTGCCATTAATCCTGTCCAGGTTATATTTTTTTTCTCATAATTTACTACATCTAAATTGCACAGACATCTTGTATTGTTGTATACTTTTGAACATACTATTGAAATATTATGATGACATACAGCCGAAATATTTCTTATCAATATTGTACACAACATACCTAAAATGCAAGGGTGCCAATAATGTTGACCACAACTGTATGTATGGTCCTAGAAGAGAGGGGGGAAAATAGGAGATCGCACAGAGACATTGAGATACCCAAACAATGCACAAGAGACAAACATGGGCCAGCCCAGTGGCTCAGGGAGCAGGTGCTGAGCATTGCCATGTGGAAGGCATCTGCTCAGTGTTGTAAGTTCTAATGAGGGGCCCTCAAACAAAATTTTGCTGAGGACCCTCTATTGTCGGGCGGAGGCACACTTACTTGAGGAGCAAGAAGCAGCAGGGCAAACATTTTCTTCTTTCTGCACTGATGTTTCAGGCCCAGCAGCCGTCACCTCCCATTGTCGGTCAAACTCTTGTAATAACAGCAATTTGCGTCTGTTATCACAAGACTTCAGTCCGGCAGTGTGAGGTGACAGCTGCTGGGCCTGATACGTCAGTGCAGAAAGAAGAGGAGCAGGAGGTACTGCAGCAAACGCTATCAAGTAAATTTGCCACTCTGCCTTCACCATCGCCATGTGGGGCTCCTTCTGGTTTGAGCCTTCCTGCATTGCGGAAGCTGTTTGAGCAGAATTTACACCACTGTTCCTACTTCAGTCCCTGTACCAGGCCCTACTGCTTCACACACTGACAAATCTTGTGGCCCCTAACTCTCTACTGGGTCAAGTAGAAATCTTAAAAGTTTCATCTGCTAGCCTGCATTAACTGCATGTTAATACATTATTAAAGCAATTTAACACAAGCCCCATTATTTTCAATGGCAGCTATTTGCTAATTAAGATAATAACTTGTGTAATGCACATCAGTGTGTATTTATGAGTGCTAAAACATTAACCCAGTTTAGTATATGAAGCCCTTAGCCTGTAGATCCTCTTGAGCATGGAAAATATCTATTAAACTTAAATGTAATTCATCTTGAACTTGGATTTGAAAAGGCAAATAATCTAATCTGAAAAAAATCCCAAATCCACATCATCTGACAGACAGGGACTCCAGCAAGGCATCATACACTCTGCATCCACAGCAGTCATCCTATAATAGAGGGGGTACTGCCCTCATATATCCCACTACCACAAGCATCCGCCACCTTCTACAACATACCTGTCACATATTGCTATAGTTTCCTCTAGGACAAGATGCTCTGAACGCCTTAGCTGCCTGCATTCCGAACAGAGTTTCCACTGAAATAAAAGTACAAGAGTTATCCTGGAGGCAACATGCAGCAGTCTGACAATTGCATGAAGATATACAGATATCTTATCCGTATGTCTTTATGCATATATCAAACAGTGATATCTGTATAAGACTGAACACCGAATGTGCGGTCCTAACTTTATATGGATAAGTCATGGGTATTTCTGTCATCTGAACCTCATCGCAATCTGTACGACCTTTGGCTGCACCCGCACCATACCACTACTTCCAGCCCACTGTATCTAGATAACGTTTGGCTGCATAGCTTGTGCTTCAGAGGGACGGGAAATTGAAATAAAAGCACTTATACAACCCTCAGCAAATGCTGGCTGGAAGGAAAGGGATGGGATGTTGCTCACATTTTTTTTAGGAGTAGCTCAAGAGCAGGTATATTCAGATTTAGCAAGCAGTTTCTTGTCCCCCGAGAGCTTATACTTTAAGTTTGTACCTGAGGCAATAAAGGGTTAAGCGACGTACAACAAACACAAGGAGCAGTAGTAGGATATGAACCCCAACCCACTCTCTACAGGATATTCTACAACTTTTGATCAGCAGCCCCATTGGTTTTAAGTTAGCTGTTTTTTTGTTTTTGATATTTTAGTTCTGTAGAATCTGTAATGATGGATGTGGAAAGGAATCCACGAGCTTACAGTGCAATGGCTGGTTTCTTCATTAGACGTGCAAGTTTGGAAGCGACACCGTTGCCGAGGTTAGTGTATGTAGTATGGTACTATCTAAGGTTGCGAATGCAACTTATGCCATAAAAAATGACTTTTGTGGGATTATTATGTTGTATCCAGATGCTCAGACCAGTTCAGCAAATTTATTGAAACATTGGCAATAGATTGCCAAACTGATTCAAGTTAGAGATTGTTCACAATTTTGTACAAGGCCCGTAAGACAGTAGCTGATGGCAGAAAAATACCAATTGACCTACGCAGTGTGCATCATACAAAGATATATCCCAATTTTCAACCATAGAAGCTTGGCCAATCACAGGACAGCGCTGTTTTATCGGCATGCCTTTCTTTGCTTTGTTACAGATTTGCTATAAGATTGTGCAAAGGGCCAAATATTTTTGGTTTATTTTCAGATCTTTTCCTGATTTTTAGGTCGTTTTTTTAAATTTGTTTTAATGCACATTAGAACTTTTTAGCTAGCGTAAAGCAATCATATGCCTGTTCATTATTAGGTTCATGTGCATTGAATCAGTTTTCCGCACAGTCATTTTTTTAAGGTGCACTAATGAACCAGATGCATGCAAAGTTTTCAGCTCTCCTGGATGGCTGCAAAATTGCCAAGTTACCCATTTCCAGGGCTGAGACTTTGACCAGTTCTGCTTTTCAACTTCCTTCCCAAAGAAGCAATAGTATTTGTAGCTTCTGATTTTACTCCCAAGTACTTAACACTCGTGAAGCTTTCCAAAAGGAACTACCCACGTGGGCTCCGCTGCAGCAAACTGAGCTGTGTTCTAGCACAGTGTTTTGCTTGAGATGTTCCTGCTCCCTGATGCAGAAAGCAAGCTAGTGCGGGACAATCCTGGCCAAAACCACTGCACTAAAGCATAATGCAGTAGGCATGCTAATTTCAAGAAACAAAGGAATATATAATTGCACCCTGATGTAAACAAAATGCTGAAACTGCGTAATGTCTTACACTTCTCTTTATACTTATAGGTAGACATAAAGATACAACACTGAGCAGAGAGTGAAAGGCTCATCTACAGTAACATGAAGTATCAGACTTCACCTTAGATGCTTCAAGGTAGCCTAGACCTCCCTCCATGCCCAACACAGATCATAAGATATGACATATTGGGCCAGATCAAGGGACCATAAAGCCCGGTATCCTGTTTCCAACAGTGGCCAGTCCAGGTCACAAGTACCTGGCAGGTTCACAAAAGGAATACAGATTTCATGCTGCTTGTCCAATGGGTAAGCAGTGGATTTCCCCAGTCTGCTTTAATAATGGTTTATGGACTTTTCCTCCAGGAACTTTTCCAAACCTCTTTTAAATCCAACTACACTAACAGCTTTTACTACATCCTGGAATTTGTTACCGGAGGATGTAGTAAAAGCTGTTAGTGTAGTTGGGTTTAAAAAAGGTTTGGACAAGTTCCTGGAGGAAAGGTCCATAAACCATTATTAAGGGACCCAGGATATCAATGCTTGACCCAGTACAAGCATTGTGGAACCTGTGTCCCTTGGGGAAACTGCTAGGTACGTATGACCTAGATTGGCCACTGTTGGAAACAGAATACTGGGTTTGATGGACCTTGGTCTGACCCAGTATGGCATATCTTATGTTCTTATCCTCTAATAACAAAATTCCAGAGTTTGATTACGCTTTGAATGAAAAAATATTTTCTCTGATTAGTCTTAAATGTGTTACACTATAGCTTCATTGTGTGTCCCCTAGTCTTTCTTCATTTTGATGGCCCTTCATTTTGTAGTCTTTACATTTTTTCCTTCATCTGTAAACAAAAATGTTGGGCCGAACATTCAGCTGCAGCAGCAGCTGCTGAAGCTAACCGGGCGGCGGCTGAATATTGTCAAAATATTGCCAAAAGGTAGGCCAGCCTTTACTGCATCTGACTTTTGCTGCATTGTGCTAACCAGGCAATTGCTCAATATCGCTGCTGCCTGGTTACTGACGAGCGCTGCTTCCCGAATGCTTTGATACTAACCGGTTAGCATCAGTGTGGGCAGCGGCGGTACCTGCGGATATTCAGCAGCATTAACCACCTTTTGAGGTGACGTTATCTGCAGTCTGCGATCAGCCATTTTTGGCAGCCATTGTGCAAAATATTTTTGTGCAGTGTTGGCCAAAAATCAGAATGCTTATTTCCTGCCCCTTTCTTGCCTTCCACTGGGGCCAAAAAGTGCTTGCGATATTTGCATTTTGCCCATGTTGGCTGCTACTGCCTGGAGATAAATCTGTTAGCTCCACATAGCCACTAACGTCCATTAGCAGACATGACCCTTAGTGTGCAGCACCACAAAGCCAGTGGCGTAAATGCTGGCCAAGTGGCTGCAGGGGGGGTGGGGGGCAAGGAAGAAAGTGTCCCAGTTGCAGCTGTGCCCATGTCTTCAGAAGTAGACCTCCCCGTTCTAGGGGCCCTTTACAAATTTTTGTTTGGAGGGCCTCTAGATTGAATTTCTGCCACTGCACAAAGCTATGCAGTTTCTTTCCCTTATAGATCTAATTTCATTGGCTCTGCTTTTTTTTTTTTACATGGCCTTGTTTTATACACTTTTCTCTCTCGTTTAAATTTTTAGGCAGTGAGCTTACTGCATTTAACTTTTGAGCTTTTCCCGTCCCGTGCCATAAACCGTCAGGGAGAACTGCAAAGCAGTGCAAAGGTTCAGACGAGCACACAAGCGACACACCATTGCACAATAAGCGTAAACAATCAAAAAACCCCACAAAACAAAACAGCTTTTTATTTCCCTGGAGAAAATACCCGCTTGAAAAGTTTTACAAATGTGAATCTTTGGTTTTTTTTCTTCCGTTTGCAAACACTTTAGTTTTAATTTGGAAATTCGAAGTCCGCCCCCCGAGCTTGTGGCCGTGCTGTTGCTTTAAGGGGCCACCATCCCCCTCCCGGCGTTAATCAGACATAGTCCTGTAGTACAACTTGTCGCCTCGGCAGGTCTGCGGACCGGATGTGGCCGAGGAGCGAGTAGAGAGAGATCAGCCCTGCGGAGTGCAGACGGGGCGAGGAGGTGAGTTCCCCAGGGGCCTGCAGCGGTGCTAATGGCTCTTCTTAAAGAACTTCTTGTGCGCTGCCTGCCCAGCCCGGAGCCTGTTGGACTCTTAGAACGTCAGTAACGCTCGCGTGCGCCGGGCCAGCGCTGTGCGCAAACTGCAAACCCTCCTGCACGCGTGGGCTTTGTGGATACCCTCCGAGCCCCTTTCAAAGCGATTTAGGGGTGCTAATTGGATGTGTGAAGACGAACCTTCCAGAACATGTGGATGTTAAGCCATATTGAGCAGAGGCATTAGCAGAAGTGTCCTGCATGCATTCTCAGCACAATAGACCGTTATCCCATTTCCCAATACAGAAATGTATGGTTAACTCTCGGGAAAGCCAGCACATCTTTTCCAGACCATGCCGTGGCTTAGCAGTGGAACCGACGTTTCAGCCATTGTGCTGTGGTTTTATTTAGGGTGAGGAGGTTATGCAGTGGGTTGTTTATTTTGAGATATATATATATAGTGTGAGGCTGATATTCAGAGATTAGCAGAATGGTTAATTGCTTTAATCACGGTGCTGCCGCTAAACACCCTGATGTTAGCCGGTTAGTATCAAGGTGGATAAACATTGGTGGTACATGAGGATACTTAAGCTACAGTGATATTCAGCCGCTGCCCGGTTATCCCTAAGCAGTCAAAGTTAGACACCTTAAAGGCTCGCCTAACTTTTGCTGCAGAACCTAACAGGGCAGCTGCTGAATATTCATGTGCCCAGTTACCTTTGCCACTATCCAGCCAGCCCAGATATTCAGTGCTGGTGGTCGGATATGGCCTGACACTGAATATCCTGGTTAAAAGTTCAAAAGGGACAGCTAGCCACTTTACAAAGTCAAGCGGTCACCACTGAATATGCCCCCTCTCCCCCCGGGGTTCTTAAACATAGGATTGAGAACCACTATAAATAAAAATATACACAACCAAACATCTACTGCATAACCACTTCACCCTGAAGAAAGCTACAGCATGATGTCTGAAATGTTGGTTCCACTTAATAAACTGCAAAGGTCGTAACCCATTCAATGCTAGGGGCTTCATAATGGCACTAAATGAAAAACTCTCTCCCAATTCAGGAAAGAACTCAAGACATACCTATTCTCTGAGCATTTCGGAATCCCCTACCCTCCAAGTCCAGACACACAGCGTCCACAGACACACAAACAAAAAAACCCGCAGAAACACAATTAACTGAACACACAACTCCTCTTCTAACAGCCCCCCAAAGACACCTCAAACAACCCATGAAAAAATGGAAATAAATTCCATCACACACAAACCCACTCACATACACACACAAACACACGCACACTTATACACACACACACTCACACATACATACACACACACACACACCTGAATAGCGAATCATGTATTCTTGTAAATAATTTCTATAAATAGCATTCCCCTGTAAATTCAGCAGTATACAAAAGTATACACCCTGTAAATAGTTCTGACAATTTGCTGTTCTGTTATATGTAAAAAGTTAAGAAGTTCTTGTTCTATGTAATATTATGCAAATGTATGCAATTGTTCCATGTAAACCGCCCCTGATCTCTGGAAGGGGCGGTATAGAAGAAATAGATAAATAAATAAAATAAATAAATAAATAAAACTCCACAAAATGGTGCTCCAAATGCAATCAATAGGCACATAAAAACAGAGAAACCTGACAGTAGAAAAAGACCACATGGCCTCTCTAGTCTGCCCTTTCATATTTATTTATATTTATTTTATTTATTTGTTTTTCTTATATACCGTGCTATTAAGATCAGTGCGGTTTACATTACAACTGAACAATGCAACAATGTTTTACATAACACAATGTGCTTACATAGAACAGGGGTACAGTCATAATGGGAGAATAACGGGGAAACTATTTATAAGATATATACACATAAAATTTACATAGAGTTATATACAACTGATATTTAAGCTCTTCATATTGCCCACTACAAGAGTCTCCTTTTTTCCTTTAGAGGGCCTCTGTGTTTGTCCCATGTTTTTTTGAATATAGATACTGTCCTCATCTCTACCACCTTGTCTGGGAGACTATTCCACACATCTTCCACTCTTTCCGTAAAGAAATATTTCTGCATATTACTATTGAGTTTACCTCCTTTCACCCTCATCCTATGTCCCCTCATAGCAGAGCTTGCTTTCAGTCGAAAGAGGCTTTCCTCCTATGCATTTAAGCCATGAAAATCTTTAAACATCTTTATCATATTTCCTCTATCCTGCCTTTCCTCTTAAGATCCTTAAGTGTGTCCTCATATACTTTATAACAAAGACCACTAACCATTTTAGTAGCCACCCTTTGCACGGGCTCCATCCTGTCTATATCCTTTTGAAGGTGCGGTCTCCAGAATTGCACACAATACTCCAAATGAGGTCATACCAGAGACTTATACAGAGGCACTATCGTCTCCTTTTTTTTTTTTTTTTGCTGGCCATTCCTCTCCCTATGCATTCAAGCATACTTCTAACTTTTGCCATCATCGTCGGACACAATCATGCCCAGGTCCTGCTCTTCTTTTGTGGACAGAAGTACTTCATCCCCTACACTGTACCGCTCCATTGGAATTTTGCAACCCAAATGCATGACCCTGCATTTTTTTAGCATTAAATCTCAGCTGCCAAATTCTCGACCATTCTTGAAGCTTAGCTAGATCCCTCCGCATGTTATCTACTCCTTCCTGGGTGTCTATTGCAAATTTTGGTATCATCCGCAAAGAGGCAAACCTTACCTGACAGCCCTTCCGCTATGTCACTAACAAAGATGTTAAAAAGAATCGGCCCAAGGACAGATCCCTGAGGTACACCACTGGTAACCTCTTTCTCCTCGGAGTGAATTCCATTTACTTATACCCTTTGTTGCCTCCCACTCAACCAATTTCTAACCCAATCAGTAACTTTAGGGTCCATCCCTAGGGGTGCTCAGTTTGTTTATAAGTCGCCTGTGAGTAACAGTGTCAAATGCTTTACTGAAATCTAAATACACCACATCTAGGGCTCTCCCTCGGTCCAACTTCCTGGTCACTCAATCAAAAAAATCAATCAGATTTGTCTGACAAGATCTGCCTCTTGTGAATCTGTGCTGCCTCGGATCCGGTAATCTGCTGGACTCCAGAAACCTCACTATTTTCTCTTTCAGCAGCGTTTCCAATAGTTTACTCACCACCAAAGTTAAACTAATTGGCCTGTAGTTTTCAACCACATCCTTACTTCTGCTTTTGTGGAAAGGGACCACATGAGCCTCTCCAGGCCTCTGGCATCATCCCCAACTCCAAAGAGGCATTGAAAAGGTCAGTCAGTGGAGCTGCTAGAACGTCCCCCAGTTCCTTTAGTATTCCCTGATGTATCCCATCCGGTCCCATCGCTTTGTCTACTTTTAGTTTAGCTAGTTTCTCACTCACACAGTCTTCTGAAAATCGTTCGAGATCCCCGTTGCTTCTGTTCCTATTTCTGGGTGCTTTCTGAGGTCCTGTTCCTGGCCCTTCATCTGTGAACACAGAACAGAAATATTTGTTAAGCAATTCCGCTTTATCTTCATCAGCTTCTAATATTCCTCTCCTTCATCCTTGAATCTGACAAATACCACCTTTGCCCTTCCTCCTCTCGCTAGCATATCTGAAAAAGGTTTTAGCCCCCCATTTTATTGCATTGGCTATTTCTTCTTCTTTTTGAATCTTTGCTTTCCTGAATACTTTGCTAGTTTCTAAGTTTTTCCAAATATAGATGCTTATTTTCCTCTCTCTGTGATCTCTTGCATTTCATGAAGGCATCCTTTTTCTTCACCTTTTCAGCTACCTCTTTTGAGAACCATAGCATCTGCCTTTTCCTTTTCCTTTATTTACCATTCTAACAAAAAGGTGGTTGCTCTTAAAACATCCCCTTTCAGTTTTGCCCAATGTTTTTCAACATTCCTCAGCTATTCCCATTCCTTGAGGTATTGTCCCATCTTAGCAAAGTTAGTTTTCCTAAAGCTATAAAATCCTCGCTTTTTGAATGGATTGTATCAGTCCTAGTCCTAATACTGAACTACACCATCTGGTGATCACTGGATGTGAGATGATCTCCCACTATAACATTGGAAGCAATTTCTCCTTTGGTAAGCACCAAGTCCTGTATGGCACCTTCACATGTGGGTTCTGTTACAAGTTGTCGGACTAATTCTCCCTGTAGAGAATTCAGGATCTCCTTACTTCTAGATGACACTGCAGCAGGGATGTGCCAGTCAACATCCGGCATATTGAAATCACCTATCAATAGCGCTTCCCCTTTCCTAGCAATGCTGCGTATGTCTTCTATTAAATCTCGTCCATTTCTCCCTGTGAGGGAGGTCTGTATATCACACCAATGCAAATGGATTTCTCTTTCCCTCTTTCTAGTTTTAACCCACAGTGTCTCCTCTCTCCCTTCTAAGCCCTGTAATTCTATAGCTTTTTTTTTAATATTTACATTTTTATTAGAATATATAATAAACATCCAAGTAAACACATGAATGAAAGAAAATAGGCAACATCATGTATGCATTTAAACCGCCGCTCCGGAGGCTCATTTAAGATCAGGGAATGCAGCTGATTTCATCTTGGTGTGTGGGCGGGAACCTCTCCTCACCACACAGACTGCCTAGCAACTGCCCTGCTCACCGGCATTTAAACCGCTGCTCCGGAGGCGGGCCCGCGCCAGAGGGCCCTTTGGTGTGGCCCTTAGGCGGGGTCCGTGGCGAATGATTAAAATCATACAGAAATTGTGAGTCTATTTGTTATGCCTGTAGTTTGTGAAGGTAGTCTGCTGTTCTGTTTTCTCCTATCTGTGCTATCACTTTGTCTGTTTCTCCTACTCTGTCCTATCTTATTAATGGCGTTCTTTTCTTATTTTCCATAACATAAATGTAGGGTTGTAAACCGCTCTGATGCTTCTTGGCCTGAGCGGTATATCAAATGTGTAATAAACATAAACATATCACACAATTATTTCAAATAAGTAAACTAACATCAACCAACTATTAGACCACAAAAGAAAAAGGGGGGGCAACAGGAAATTAAATTGTAATTCTACCTAATACACAGTAGAAATCAACATGGAAATCATACAATAGGCAGGATAAGACTTAAATGTCAGCCGTAGGAATAGTCACGTCCACCTTAACCTCGTCCCTAGCATTAATGAAATCAAGAAGCTGTTTAGGCTTGAAGAAAATAAAATTCTGCACATGCAAGGAAATAAAACATCGAGAAGGGTATTTTAACAGAAAATTTGCTCTCAGGGAGATGGCCCTAGCCGTAAGGTTAAGAAACTCCTTTCTCCTCAACTGGGTTGCCCGAGAAAGGTCAGGAAATATCCGCACTTGCGAGCCATAAAACTTCTCATTTAAATTCTTGAAAAAATATTTAAGAATCATAACCTTATCTAGCTCAAGTGCAAGGGATACAAGCAGAGTAGACCTTTCAGTTACTACTTCCAAAGAACTTTCAAGAAAACCAGTTAAATCACTTATACCACCCAATGATGTTTTGGATTCATTCCACCCCCCTCCTTTATTACCAACATTGAGATACTGTGCCCTAACCACGGGTGGTAGGTGTTCAGTTGGAATTTTAAGTACCTCCACAAAATACTTTCGTACCATCTCCAGGGGGGAAAAGTGGGGATCTCGGAAAGTTCAACAGTCTCAAGTTGTTCCGTCGTGCCAAATTTTCCAAATACTCAGTCTTTCGAGCCAGCACCGACCTTTCTTTCATCAACATTACATGCTCCTCACGAAGACTCCTCAAATCTTCCCTCACATGTAATACAGCAGCTGCCTGCTCCCACCTGTGCACTTGAAGCCTCAGAAACAGCCAATTTAACATTGGTAAACTCCAAGGAAACAGTTCCCATAACTGTAGAAAGAGTCAACGACAGCGCATCTAAGGTCATTACCGCGTGTCTTATTACTTTCCGATGAACTGATAACATCTCTCTTCCAGGCTCCAACAGCCGTGCATTCACCAAGACCGAAGGTGAGTCCTTCTCTTCACCTCCAATCAGCTGATTCCTTCCTCCGGAATCCGAGAGAGTCCGTTGTTGCGCCACTCCCACCTCCAAGAGCTCCGGGGTGCTCACCCGCAAGCCCGGCAAGGCAGAGAAAAAGACGCCATCGGGGGTTGACCCACTTCCCGGCTGTTTCGGGGGAACCCACTGCTCGGGTGAAAAACTCACCCCTGAAACGCCCAGTGTAGCCAACAGTTCTTCCTGCCGCGCTGGTGAAGACGCTGCTCCGGGGCCGGCGGTCACAAACCCACACGAGTCCAAGGTTCTCTGGCCAGTAGCAGAAGGCAGCGAGGGAGCACCAGGTAGGCTTGCTTGCTTTCTTTTCCTCCGCCCCATATTACCGAGACAAGATTCACTCCATAGCACTAAAAACTCAGGAACTCACTGCTGGGCGACCGCCGACTCACCACTTCCTGCCACCATCTTGTTGTTGTTAAGTGCTGTCGAGTCGGAGTCGACTCATGGCGACCCTCTGGATAGCTATCCTAAATTGTGTTCGGTCTTCAGTCAGGCGGCTCATTGTTGACAGACTGGTACCCATAGCTGCTGTTATTGTATCGATCCATCTCATTGCTGGCCTTCCTCTTTTGCCTTTCTCTATAGCTTTAATAATATATTTTTACATATAGTACCACTCCTCATCCTCTTCTTCCTACCCTGTCCTTTCTGAATAAAGTATAGCCCAGTATAATTACATCCCAGTCATGGTTGTACATCCCAGTCCATATTTCCAAAGTGTAAGAATTTGAACACATCACGCACTGGCTACAGGGAGCATGCAATCCCTTCTTTGATGGATCATGTACTTGTTGAGTAAAATCTGAATGGACCACATAATCCCTTAAATTCTTTCCCATAATATAGGCGATGCAAGGTCCCCCACGGAACACCTGATGAAGGGCAGGACATGCCAGTATGTATAGATGCTATGAGTAATCTCCGATGCCCCTGCAGTAGCAAATAACACAGACTCGTTTATCCATAGATGAGTGTCCCTGTTAGCTAGTAATAAAAATCTATTCACATGCAAGGCACATAAATATGCGGCTCTCAATACCTGACATGGATAGCCCCTGTTGTAGAATCTTTGAGCAATAAATTTGACTTCATAATGGTCAAGACAAGGTCCTATCTCCTTAACCCTCCCACAGGTCTTGAAGGGGTGCGTTGAACCAGCTACAAGCATTTTAGCATTTTCAGAGCCTGAGGCAATCTGGAATGCAACACTTTACAGTAGTCCAACTTGGACAGGATGAATGCATGGGCCATTGTGACCAGGTCCATGCTGATGTTGAGAGAGGAAAAGTGTGTACATAGATTGCACTTTCAGCTCTTCGTGTGCACTTTTCCAGCACAATTCTAGTTGCAGAAAAAGTAGGTGCAATTGCCTTAGGTACTTTATACCTGCGGCAAGATTCAAAGTCATGCTTGCTTTTGTGGAGAGCTTATGGGTAAAGAGTATGTGTAGTCTTTATCCCATTTTGAACAATGTGAAAATTGCAAACTGTATCTAGGCAGTGTGGTAAAATGAGTCAGAAGACGGCCAGAGGATATAAGATTAGCACTAATTAAAGAAATATAGCAGAATCCTATTCCATTTTTCTCTGGATACCTCCTGATGATGCCTGTTGTTGGATTTCTCACTTTATAACATTGTCGAGATATTGTTATGGATTTTTGGAAGGAAATGGTCTTCACATTCACCTTCTATATAATTCCACTCTAGTTGGCAGAACAGCATGTTAATGTCCTTGGGCACTTAAAATTGTTTCCACAGCTTAAGTCAGCTGGATTCACACCAACGTTGGCCCAGGAACCCATTCCCCAGTGCTGAGGTGCTTCCCCCTGAGCCCTAGCGCTCCTCGGAAAGTGTGTGGAAAGACCATGCCCAGACCTGTTACTTGACACCACTTAGAGCAATGGTATTTACTCCCAGTCCTGTAGGGCCACCGACAGTTAAGGATTTCAAAAATATCCCTGCTGACTATGTATGCAGATTTCTCTTGTGCACGTTCATTAGGGGTATCCTGACAACCAGATCCATTGGTGGCCTTTGTGGACCGGAAGTGAATACCACTGACTTAGAGGGTGTCATAACCTCTTCTCTCTCTGCTAACCCATTACAAACATGCCGATGCAGAAAGACGGCGCTGAAGTCGCGTTCTAGCAACTTTTTATGCCTCTTTGCAGCGCATTGATAGCGCACAACGTCAGCGCAGCTATGCAAATGAGCCACCTTTTAAACTGCACAAAATGGCAGCGTTAAACTGGGAGAGCAAGCCAAACACAAGTGTACAAGAAGTCAGCACAAATTTGACATGCTCTCCCAGAGAAATGGGCACGTTGTGGCTAACTTGCATAGGGAGCCCCAACAGTAGTTTGGCATCAGGGGCTTTCTCCGATGCCTGGCTCATCTGAGGGAAAATGTCAAACTCCCCTCAGATGATCCAGACATTGGGGAAAGCCCTCGATGCCATCAAAATACTGTTGGGGGGCCTTTCCCAGGATGCATCACACAGGGTCAGGCACCACCATTTTTCAAGATAGCAGGGCAAGAGCGGGAGTGGGTGGGCTGCACTCCCACTCATTTCTGAAGGTACCGCGAGGAGGGTTCAGGGCCACTGGGACACCAGGGTTATGTTTGGTTGGGTAGGGGGTTCAGGGTCACTGGGCCACCAGGGATTATTTTTACTTTGGCGGCTGGGAGGGGGTGGGGAAATTGGGGCTTTTGAGCCACCAGGGATTTGCTTTCTGTTGACGGCAGCGGCCTCCGACAGTATTTTGATGGCATCAGGGGCTCTCCTTGATGCCAGGATCATCTTTGAGATTTCGCTTCAGATGATCCAGGCATTGGGGAAAGTACCCGATGCCATCAAAATACTGTTGGAGGGAACGCGTCAGATGTTTAAGCCGCCTCAGACCCAGGCATAGAGATATTGGCACTAAGGTTGGTTGTGAAATCCTCTACGCATTGCTCTGCATCGGGCGCAGCCAATATTTGCATGCCAGTTTATTATGTGCAGCTCATTTGCCTATAATTGAAATACATTTAAATACTCTTGGCAATAATTGTGCACTAGTTTTTTCGTCACTGTTTACACACGTGTCCGTCTCTTTTCTGCATTTGGTGGTAGCAGTAAGTGTGCTTAAGTGTCCTTATCTGTGTTTAAAGGCCGTGCTCGTTTTCTGCATCGGCCTGAAAGTCTATTTGGTATGGACGAACTTGTTGACGCCCTTAATATATATATTTTTTAAACTGTATCTGTAGCATGTGAGTTTTTTAAAACTACAGTCCATTTTGAGGTAACTGTATGTGATTTAGTATTTCAGGTCTGGCAACGCTGACAAAAAAGTAAAGACCAAAGTTAAGTTCAATACATAGTTTGGGCCTTGTGCAGTTGTACAGTTCTTTGAGCATTCTGGGATGTATTTCGTGTACAGAATGAAGGGAAATACATCTTGGTTTGTTGAGCGTTCCTTTTCCTGAAGATAAAGAAAGTTGCTGCCTTCTGTATTGCTTAACCTCCACAACAGAGAGACCTGAAAAGCTATGCAAATTTCTTTTTCATTTTTTGGTATTAAAATGTGTTTGAAATGTTGTTAAGTGCTGTTGAGTCAGTGTCAACTCGTGACGACCCTCTGGATAGTTGCAGTTGTTGCAGAAATGTGATCCTCCGCCTCCAACACCGTCCCATTCTGCTGCTCCTGGTGGCAACTCAGCTGAGACTGGTCTATCTTGGGAGACCCTGCCAGTAGTTAAGCTGCCGATAGCTTAGTCCTCAGCATCACTGATGCACACAAGCTGCAAACCAAGTGAGGGGTGTTTCAGATAGATTAATGAATATTATGCCATGAGGGGAAAAATGCCACATTCTTTATGAGCGGTGACATGATGCTGTCTGTTCTTTGGAAGGCTCAAATCTAGAATTAGGCAACTGCCTCCAGTGTCGGGTCTTCATCCGGGCCTGACGCTGTTTGCAGCAGTGGCATCTTGGAGTGTGGTAGGAACCAGCACACACACTCACAGGCCCTGCTGTAAGCTCTGCCCTTTGCAGGAGTTTCTATGGTATCAGGGCACCTGCTTGGGGAGAAGGGGTGGGACTGCTGTAGGGCCTGCGAGCGTGAGCAGCAAGGCTTAAGAGACTACCGAATATGGTTATGTATCGCAGTTTAGGTTGTGGTGTGTATGCCTTTTCTCCTGTAGAACTTTACAATGACTGGACCTAACCATACCAGATGTTATACTGAGAGAAATCCTCATATGACTTTGCACTTTTCAAAGGTTGGGATTAATTTTGGGGGGGCTCCAGAAGGGGGGGAATGTTTCAAAACCACAGCCATAAACTCCCATCATGTCAGCAGAAAAATACCATATGGACAATCTACTCTGCCCTTCCTTTAGAGATCTTCTGTGTTTGTCCCATGCTTTCTTGAATTCAGATACTGTCCTTGTCCTTGTCTGTACTACCTTTACTGGGAGATTATTCCATGCATTTAGCACTCTTTCCGTAAAGAAATATTTCCGCATATTACTCCTGAGTCTATCCCCTTTCACTCTTCTTTATAACTTTGAAGTGGATGGATGTATATAGAAGTATCCCCTCCGGGAAACACTTCTCAAAGTTTAGTACTTTCAAAAAGGGCATATGAGGGGACAAAATCAGCATATGTTTTCCAATAACCCATAGTCATTACAAATCACTGAAAATATAACAAGTGACATCAAGTGCAGAAAAATTCCAGGGGTGTCTATTTAGGTCTAATTTTTAGAAATGTGCCGGCATCCATATAGACATCCCTGCTATCAAACTGAGACAGGAATGTCCATCGCAAGGAAGGTTGCATATAAGGACAAAACGAAAACATAGGCTCTCATTCCCCATCAACGTCTGTTGTCAAATTGTAAAATTACAGAGATAGGAGTGTTCCTCCTTCTGCACACCCTCCAGACGTTTGCCTGAGAAAACGAGCATTTTTCAGATGCCTATTCGTGCCTGGAGCAGATAAAACCTTTGATGCAGCTTGGGACTCCAGAGTGTTTCTGAAATCGGCAAGAATGCCCAAGTTGCACCCCCTCCTTCTGACGTGGACATCCTTATGTTGGGGACGTCCACAGACCCAGCTTCTAAAATGGTTCTGGGGATGTCTTTGTCCATTTTCAGCTTCTAAAATAAACCCCATCAGTAAGTACATTACGTTACTGTTACTGAGCAGAGATTGTCTGGTTGAAGCTATTTAGATAAACTTATAACCAGATATTCAGCAGACTGAAATGGATGAGCTCCACTGAATGTAATCAGTTAAAGCTATCCTGAAAAACATATCTGGATTGTAGCGTATGGTTTATTAGAATTTGATATGGCATTTAACTACAAAGCAGCTTACAATCGGATAAAAGAAGAAAGTTGACGGGAACGCCAAGTCATGACAGGAAAGAGAAAACATAGAGTAAGAGACGGGGTCGGTAGGAGTTGTGCTGCTCGATGGCCTAGGGATGTTTCAACTATTTTAGTGGCCTGATTCACCCAGTTAGGTTTAATCAATAGTGCTGATATTCAGTGCTCTCAGCGTGCCTCTAATTCTACCTCAACGTAAACTTTGTTAAGCCAGCGAGTTAGCGGAATAAAATTTATAGAGCCTACAGAAACAGGGATTGAGTTTTAAAAGCCAAGAATTGTCTGTGTAATTACCTGGATATATTTTTGTAACAGTAGCTTCTAATATTCTACTTGATTTGACTGTCAGATTGACTTTAATTGGAATTTGTTTTTGTGTGTTCTAGAGCAACATATTTGATCAAACCTATTAGATAAAAGGAACAGAAGACATTCATCAGGAAGAATGGCTTATTTATTCAAGGCAATTAAGCAAGGTTGTTTTCCCGTAGCCTGCAAGATGCAGAAAAGCACTGCATTTCGGCTTAAAATCGATGCCTTTAAAAGCTTCCATGCCCTCAAGAAGCATCAGTTACAAAAGTCAAGTACGTTTGCGACACTCGGTTCTGAGAAAGCAGACTCATACAATTATATAATAGTTGGCGCTGGATCTGCTGGCTGTGTATTAGCTAACCGCTTGTCGGAAGATTTAGCTAACTCTGTGCTTGTTTTGGAAGCTGGGCCTAAAGATATGCTTTTAGGTAGCAAGAGACTGATGTGGAAGATTCATATGCCCGCTGCATTAACTTACAATCTTTGTGATGACAAGTACAATTGGTACTATCAGACCACACCTCAGAAGCACATGGATAACCGGGTTATGTACTGGCCCAGAGGCAGAGTGTGGGGAGGGTCCTCCTCCCTAAATGCTATGGTATATATCCGAGGGCATGCAGAGGATTACAACCGATGGGACAGGGAAGGTGCCACTGGATGGGACTACGACCATTGCTTACCTTATTTTAAGAAAGCGCAGACCCACGAGCTAGGGCCTGACCAGTACAGAGGTGGGACTGGACCATTGCACGTTTCAAGAGGAAAGACCAACCACCCGCTTCATTGGGCTTTTTTGGAGGCGGGCCAGCAGGCCGGGTACCCTTTCACAGAGGATATGAATGGCTATCAACAAGAAGGATTTGGATGGATGGATATGACTATTCACAAAGGTCTGCCTTGAGAACCGTTCATAACTATGTATGTCTTTCATTATAATCTTGTTTGTATCTAGTAATAACTGTAGGCCGTGCAGGCATGATATATGAAATATGCCAGTAAAAGACAATAGATGACCGGGCTAAATCATAGAGTCTCGGTGAATGAGGAGAGCACACTTCGCACAAAGGATAAATGTGATGCTATGGAAAGAACAGGACATTAAATAGCAATATAAGACTGAGTTGAGTAAATTCAGCTAAGGAAGGGGTCAGTGTACTAAAGAGGATTAACATTAGTTATCTGAAGTACAGTAATTGTGATTAACACATATATTCAAAACAGATGAGTGCAAATGAGGCACTAGGGATATGTATTTGTTAGCATGCATTTGGTTTGTCTTAAATTGTAGAGGCCCTTTTACTAAAGTTGTGCACTTACCGTGCAGTTGGCAGCAAAACTAAAGCCTGGTAAGTGTCCCTGCCATGTACTGGCTGTGAGGGGTGTGCCCGGCAAGCTCTCAGCAGTTAATGTGCGGATGAGAATGCTAACATGCAGCACAGTTACTGCAGATGCGCCTAATGACACCCATAGTGCACTTATGCTAAATGTCACAGTGCCGCGGAGTGCATGGTAGTTGCCTTCATGCTAGCGCCAATGTGCTCTCCATACCCACCCCCCGCCCCTAACTGCTCACTCACTGCCCTAGCATGTGATGGCACTAGACAGTAGCCGGCATGCCCGTGCACTGAGATTCACCGGGGTCAGTTCGTGCATGCTAAAACGTGCATAACTGGTTAGTGGCATATAGTAAAAGGCCCCTTACCGCACAGAAAATCAATTTAACACTGTTAACTTACAAAGTAACGTGTAAAGCCAATTTGCATGCTTTAAAAGATTCTAAGCATGAATGTGTGAAGCAAACTGCAAAAAATGGCCAAAAAGCGGGAAGAACGCCAAAAATCTGAAAACAAACCAAAATATTTTCCCCTGTGCACACCTCTGAGATGTACGTTAACGCAGCATTAATGCGTATACATAATATGCAGGTTAATGTGGACATTAACACACAGCGTTAAGTACGCATTGCTTTTATATTAATGGGCCTGCAATACATTTTGGGAGTTTCAGTGCAAGTTTTTGCTGTACTGACAGGTAGTGAGCAGTTTAGCATTTCTGCATCTCATTACCATAATCGCAGATGCATCTGTTAAATCAGGACCCATCCAGTGCTTCGACATCTGTCTTTACCTAGAATACCAAACTTGTCAAAGAGGATAGAGAATCATTTTAATCAGCGTTAAGTTGACACAAAACAAATACTTTAAGATAAAACTGAGACTAAACCATTTTATACATAACCAATAATGTCAACTCATGGGAGAAATATCATTTAAAGGAAAGATCGGTCATTTATTTTATTTATTAGCATTTAGCTGGCACCTTTCCAGAGGTAGTTCAAGGTAAGTTACATTCAGGTCCCTAGGTATTTCCCTGTCCCCGGAGAGCTTACAGTCTTAAGTTTGTACCTGGACCAGTACTTAAAGACCATATCTGTGGCGTTCTGCGCTGCGGCGACATGCACCCAAGGAGCAAGACGTGCTCCTTGGGGTGCCCTCGGGGGCGCTGTTGACAAGTATACCCATCCGTCCTTGCCGTATCCTGTTCGGTCTTCTGTCCCCACGTGATATCCTTCAGGCCTGCTTGCAATATTGCTCCTCTTCCTGTACCTTGCTGTACCCATGGCCTCAATACCTGTACTATGAGGCCAGTGCTTCTTGCGCACACATTCTCATGCTCCTGCCTCTACGCAAATACATGCAAATTTGTTCCCTTACCCCATTTCGGCCTCCCCTGCCGCACCTCTATCCCATTGCCTTCTGCTCTACTCAACTACTGTTCTCTTAGGGCTAAAACCCTACTCATTCACAACCTTCTAGACTGTCATGCTCTTTACATTCTGTTCTTGACAGAAACGTGACTGAAGGAAGGTGAGGATCCCCTCCTGCCGGTGCCTCCCATCTGGTTATGTTGCATTTTCAGCTCCCATACTGGGCCACACCGGTGGGGACATAGCCATCTTAGCTTGATTCCTCCCGCCCCTCACACTGTCTTCCCCTACTTTTATCTTTAACCCTGAAGCTCTTTTTATCCACCTCAGTGGTTCTTGCCCATGCCCCCCCACCCCCCATCTATGTGCTCTCACCTCCTGGGATTCCTTTCTCCAGACCCTCTCTGAGGCTTCTCTTCTTTATCCTCAGCTCGTTATTCTGGGTGACTTTAATGTCCACTACTCTTGTCTGTCAACAGCTCATGACAGATTTATTTATTTATTTTATTTATTTAACAGCTCTTATATACCGCACTATTTGACATCAGTGAGGTTTACATTAAACAAAATACACTCGGATTTAGAGAACTTGTCCAAGTTACAGGTAACAGGGGAATAAAACAAGGATTAACTGGGGAATAGCATATGAATAATTAAATAAAAGCAATTACATCAGACTAGAGATCTTGAGTGGGTATAGAGACATGAGTGGAGGAGTGGCCTAGTGGTTGGGGCAAGGTACTTCAGGCCGGAAGGTCGGGGGTTCAAATCCCACTAGAGGACAGCAACCTTGGGCCGGAAGGACTGGGGTTTCTAGTCCCACAGGTGCTCCTTGTGGTCTTGGGCAAGCCACTTAACCCTCCATAGCCCATGTTCCCTGTAAAATAGTTCTCTGTGTGCTGTGCTTTCCTGTCTAATCAATGTGTTTATACCTCAAAAATTTCCTGTCTTGATTTGACAATCTCCAATCTGTAATCAAAAAAATCGCTGCTGATCGCTGGAAGTAGCGGTATACAAATGTATACTAAATAAATAAATAAATGTCATAAATAACATTTAACAGAGCAGGTATATACAGTGAAATATCATAAGGTGGAACGGTCTAACATCATCATTTAACTATTATTGCTGAGTTGAGATAATGGGGTGAGAGGAGGGGAAATATTGATGTAAGAGAAGTGTTGTAAAAAAAGGTGGGTTTTTAAAGCTTTTCTAAATTGCGATATATCTTTTATCAATCTGATGTTTAATGGAAGCTTATTCCAGCACCTTGGAGCAAAGGATGAAAATGATCTGTTAATGGTAGTTTGAGTACATTTTACTAATTCATTTGGAATCACTAGAGTATTTTCAGTTGTAGATCTCTTCGTCAACTACTCTCTGACCTTTTCCTCCAACAACATGTATCCTTTCCTACCTGTTCAGAAGGTTGTACCCTCGATCTGATTCTCTCCTCTCTTACCCTCTCTCTGGATCTTTCTTCCCTTTCTTCTCTTTCCATCCCATGGTCTGACCATTTCTGTATTTTCTTCTTTTCGGCATTACCTTGCTCCATTATCCCTTTCACATGACATGGCTCCTCTTATCCTTCAGTCCTAGTGTACTCTCATAACCTATCTTCTACCACCCTTGAACGTTTCCCTGCTGCCCAGGATTTATTTTCTCACAATTTCATTTTACTTCCTGTTAACACGCAGGCAGATGGTTCTCTACATTATCCTCTGCCTTGGATTCTACTGCCCCCCTCCGCTCCCTTAGAAACACTTCCAGATATAATCATCCATGGTTCCACCACGGACCAATTCATCACCGGCAACTCCATTGTTCAGAGCGTTGGTAGCGTAAATACCCTTCTCTGACTACCCTCCACAATTACAAGTTGGCTTATCAGTACTACCGCTCTCAAATTCTTCTGGCCAAGAAGAATTATTATTCTAATCTCATTTCTTCCTCTAACTCCTCCCATCATCTATACTCGGTTCTTTCATCCCTCTGTAAGCCCTCCATCAGCCTGCCCTCATCGCAGCACATTGCTAGTTTTTTCAGTTCCAAGGTTTCCATCTTATGTTCCTCCTTTACTGATCGTCTTTTACCCCTCTTTCCTTTACCACCTCTCTCCTCTCCTGAATCCCCTGACATAGATGCCCCTTCCATGCCCTCCAACACTTCATTGTCTCACACTCGGTCATCTTTCGCTCAAATCTCTTCTGCTGAATTTCTCATTGCGTAAGACAACCTCCGCTACTGACCCTATTTCCTCTTCCTGGATTGCTATTCCTTCTCTTGCCTTGCTTCTGATTTGTTCTGTCTATTCTTAACAATAGCCTTACCTCTGGAGTTTTTCTACTCTACTTGAAACAGAGTCTAGGAAAATGAGAGAAGAAAATCAAACCAAATATATGCTGTATCTGAACAGCAAATGCAGAAAGAACTAAGGAAAAGCGGAGATTTTAGGCTCCCTTTTTTTACTAAATCCCACTAAGGCTGCGAGTTTTTACTGCACAGTAAGTGCAAAGCCTCTGTGTTAACAGTCAGGGGCATGACCAGCAGCTTCCCGGCAGTTAACGCGAGACTGAGTATAGCATGCGGCTCAGTTAACACGGATGCACCTTACTATACTTATAGAGGTATCATTAGCTGCACCTATGCTAATTGCCACAGTGATGGTGATCACGCACTAATGTGTTCTCCATACTCGCACTCCTCCCCTAACCCGCCCACTCTCCATATTAGGATGTGAGTTCCTGTCAACATGTTTTTTGTGGCCACATGTGTTTGGTGCCCACATGTTAGCGTTCACCGTGGCCAATTACCACATTTTGAAATGCACATTAACCAGTTAGCGGTGCTTAGTAAAAGGGCCCTTTAAGTGTACTTAACGTTATTAAATAAACTTTTTGTGAAATGTCTTTGAGAAATGTGTTTGAAAGACCTGGAACATATAACAATAAGTAATGTATGATGATTTTAAATAAAAAACCTTACACGTTTTCTATCCAATTTTATAGGTCACAGATGGAGTACGGCTAGTGCTTACCTCCATCCGGCTATTTCAAGGCCTAATGTATCAGCAGAACATCGAACATTAGTAATCAAAATTTTATTTGAAGGTACAAAAGCCATTGGCGTTGAGTACATCAAAAACAAGGAGAAGAAAAAGGTAAGTCTGAAGTGACATTTTTGGACTGCTACAAAATTCTGTATTTAAAAAAACACAGCTTGGGGACCAGGACTGTTCTTAGACACTGCACTTAGGCCCAATTTGCAATTTTCTTTTTCTCGTTGACATAGAAGCCAATTCAGACTCCTCTTTCTGACCTATAAGTGCAGTCATTCTGCTGCTCCTCGCCACCTCCCCTCTCCCCCTACGCCCCTCCTCGTGAACTCCGCTCTGCCACTGGCTTCCTTCTCTCTTTGCCCTTTTCTTCCACTGCTAATTCCAGACTTTGGTCCTTTCACCTTGTGCCCGGCTTCATCTCTGCCCCTTTTCATATCTATGCTAAAGGCTCACCTCTTTGAGGCTGCTTTTGGATCCTGATCCCTTGTTTCCTTGTGTCTCCTTACCCTTCCCTCTTCAATCCTTATCCTTATCTCCTTGTCTTGTCTGTCTTGATTAGATTGTAAGCTCTGACTAACAGGGACTGTTTCTGTCTGTTTGTAGAGCACTGCATATGCCTTGTAGCGCTTTATAGATGTTTAGTAGTAGTAGAAGCCTCAGTGAATTAGGCCCTTCGACTGCTTACAATGGAACTTGTGGTCAGAATATTTTAAATTTGCATTTTAATAAAGCTGACCATGTTGAATTGCCTCGGTCAGAGTTTGTAATTAGGGATGTTTGACAGCTGGAGGTTGAACTTTCATTAGGCAAATTTTGTGCCCATTCAAGTTAGAAGGAATTTTCAGGTTTTGTTTCTTCATGTGAATGTGGGGAAAATTTGGTCATGAATCCAGACTATAATCGGGAATCCATGTTGAACTGCCTGCTGCATACATCTTGAGTCGGGTAAATCTGATGACTCACTGATGCAGATTCGCTGATCGAAAAGACTTCCTATCTGTATTTTATTTTATTTGTTTATAGTGTTCAAAGGTATTTTAAATAAACCATAAATCATATTTGACAAAGTCATGAACTTTATTGTGGGTTCATTCACTCGGCTTAAAATAATAGAATAAAGGTCATAGATATGTTTTTCTGGAGGAAAACCCCATAGAATGTTTATATATTTGCGGTAAATAAAATAAAACATAGATCTCTTGTTCTAGCACAATACGCACAGTGGAAATAAAAATAATTAATTATTTAAAACTAAGATCTTTCCTCTGCATTTTCAGAGTGGATTTCTGAGCTCTGCTGTCCTAGCAGTCCTTTGTTCTGCTCTTTCAGACAAACATCTTTTGCATGGTTTTATTAGAAATTAAGGGGTGCATGCTCGCTGTCCACGGATGACCCCCCTTATGCATGGGCATGACAGTGAGCGATTGCTCACATGTGTATTAATCGACCATCACGCGATGGGGCGGGGACTGGGCGGGCTAAGGGCAGAACGTGGTAATCGACTGCACTCTGAAGTTAGCTCATTGGTCATTAGTGCTCGCTCACCATCAGCGTGGCAGTTAGCGCAGGGTCACCTAACGATACCTCTCTGGGGATCATTAGGTGCACCCATATTAATTGTGCCACATGTTAACGTGTACATCTGTGCATCAGCAGTCGGGAACAGCTGTGAACGCTTCTGACAGTTACCTTGAAGGCTTTGCACTTAACCGTACGTTTGAAAACACGTGTAGGTCGCATTGCAAGCGTGGAGGAGCTGTCCTAAGTTCAAGGGCATGTGCGTCTATCCCTCTGCAGCTAGCGCGGGTCCAAGATGCAGCACCACACAAGCCAGTATTTGGGTGCACTGATACCACCCATTGAGGTGGCGTTAAGGGTATCCGCGCTATGCAACAAGCACAGTAAGTGCGAGCTACTAACATGGCTTGCCTTTCTGCCCCAGGCATGCCCAGGTAGCGTGGGATTTCTAATGCAGCGGCCCATGCTACTTTTAGCATGGCACCTGAACCAGGGCGGGTGAAGGATACTAGGCGCCCTTGGTAGAACTTCAGCTTTGCACCCCCTCACAATTAGCTTTTAGACCCTCTAGCATCCCCTCCCCCAAGATTTTGATTATTAAATTCTATCACCATCTCGACATCATCCCTCCCAGAACCATCCTATAAAACCTATATGGATATCATTGACCCAGTATTAAAAAAAAAAAGTCTGAGTTCCTAAATGTTAGGCTTCTATATTATGCTCCTAAATTTATGCCCTATTTTCAGCCAATCTTAGGAGCTTATGTTTTCAGCTGAAAATTCTTTTTAATGTAGGAGCTTAAAATTTTATGCTTGCCATTCATTTGCCTTGATTTATTAGCCTAATTTATCTGCCTACTGCTGAAAATCAGAACTAAACCTCTAACTTTTTTCCCCGCCCTATATCTGTCTCCGTTGCTACCCATTTTTTATGCTTTTAAATTTAAATGAATTTTCAGAGGCCAATTTAGGAACATAACTCTGAAAGTTAGGAGCATAAATTCTTTGACTATCAGGCCCACACTTTTTACATATTAAACTTCATTCTGTAAATGTATACGTAATGAGAGAGATTTCAGAAAGCCACTGACAAGGGTAAATAAACAATCTGCAAATTGTCCTGTCTACCACCAGGTAAAAGTGGAGTAGCCTAATGGTTAGAGCAGCAGGCTAAGAACCAGGAAAGCTTGGTTTTTAATCCCATCGCTGCCTCCATTGCATCAGTTGCAAGCTTAGGTTGTAAACCCTCTGGGGACAAGAAAATACCTACTGTACCTGAATGTAACATACCTTACACTTCTAAGAAAAGGTGCGAGCTAACTCCAGTTCTCCTTTCTTTGAATTGGTGTGGCTGTCAGGACCCATTGCTTTGCCTTAACAGTAGCTGTTCTTTGCTGTCCATCCCACCCCCATCAGGACCTGCTACTCTAGGTGACCATTTAGTTACCCTAGTGATTGCCCTGGCCTAAACTGTGCCTTAAACCCCGCACTATTGGATAGGGACATATTTACTAATAATGTGCTAAGTGCAGAATCTTAATGAGATTTAGTAAAAGGGTCTCTGAATTTGGGAAATAATTTATGTTCAGCTAAAATCTTGATATATATTTTAAAATGGACAGCATTATAGATTTATGATGGAATATTCCAAAATAGTAAAAAAACAAAAAAAAACAAAAACAAAAAAAAAAGTGTTATTTAAACTTGCGCATAAGACAAGTGATTAAAAAATCATTCGTGCAAAACTAAAAAGTGCTAGTGTGGAAACGGAAATATTTCTAGAAAGGTTTAAAGGCTAACTTGACACATGTTCTTGCTGTATTGTTAAGACCAAGCAAAGCATACGTGAAAAGTATATTTTAATCCTCCATACTTTTTTTTTAGATTTCTTTTTAATTCCCCATTAACTTAATTTTTGCCTCGTTAAGGTAAAAATAGGCTACCATAAGAAAATAATTTTCAGCTGTATAGGGCATTTCACATTCACGTGGATAGCAGTTCAGTTGTCTAATGGGGGCATATGGATAAGGAAAAGACCCCTCTATGGTCTAAGGTATCTGTCAAGTTTATGCATGAATCCAGCATCCACCAGGCAATATTTTCACCAACCTCCTTGGCATTTTGACACAGTCAATATTTCTACGTTCCTAGCAGATAAGCTTTTGGCTCATAGCCAGGTATTTTTATTTTGTTTCTTTTAGGAGCATGTTTACTACACGTGGAAACCGCAGAGTATGCACAAGATCTGTGGTATATACGAGCTAAAATAAATTAATTTTAATTTTAATGTGTTCAGTTCATCTTCCGCACCATAGATTTTTGGTCAATTGCTCTTGCAGTAGCTGACACTAACCACAAGTTTAAGACAAATATCAGAAAAGAAGACTTGGCATCTGAGCCATCAGAAAGACATGAGATGGAGTTTTCCCTTAGTAAAACGGCTACAGTACGTTGCCATGAGAAGGGGGAGATGCTTCTCTTTATGATACCTCAAGTGGCTTCAGGAATGGATTGAGTGAGATGATCACCAAATGAAGGTCGTCAACAACTACGGCTTTCTTCTTTTATAAGTGGGCACAATCACAAAGGGCCCGATTTCCATTCTCAATGTCTATCTCCTTTGTATGTCCGGGCTGACCTGGACGTACAAAGGAGATCGCGATTCTGATCCCGTGAGGCACCTCTAGCCCCGCGGGATCAGAATCGCGGACACCACTGTATATGCAGGCTGGGACTGCGATTCAGTCCCGGCCTGCACATACAGTGAAGCCTGACTAACTCAGTCAGTGCATTTAAACAGAGCCATGGTGCCGCGGCTCCATTTAAATGCCGCAATGCTGGCCATCAATGGAAAAGTTAATTCCCTGCAGCCCGACCCCTGAACAGGCCTCCTAAGGCCAGGGTCGGACTACAGGGATTTAACTTTTGCCCCCCCCAGCCCTTTCTGTGCCCTGGAGCCGTTGAAATGGAACATCCAGGGAAGTTATTCCACTCTGGGGGTGGAATAACTTCCCCAGCCATTTCGCCGGCCCTGGATGTATAGGGCTGACATTAGAATCAGCCCTATACATCCAGGGCTGGTGTCCGCCCACACTCTGCCCCTGGGCTGCCTCTTCCCTGCCTCCCGACTATTTTCCCCACACAACTGACGGGGAGGTTAGTTGGGGGTCTGCAGCCGCCACGAATAGCGGGGACATCCATCCCCGCTATTCGTAGTTCAGAATGACCCCCAAAGTTCCTATTTAAAAAAAAAAAAATAGGCTATTTTTAGAAATTACTGGAGTAATATTCAAGCTGCTTATACTGGTACAAAGTCAGAGCATACTTGAAAGGAATGGAGAAAATGCCTCTGTATCGCTCCATAATGTGAATAGTGTGTACCATTCTGATCACAGTATCTTAGATATAGCCGAATTAGAAAAGGTACAGAGAAGAGCTACCAAAATGGTATAGGGCAGTGGTTCTCCACCCAGTCCTCAGGGACCCCAGCCAAGTCAGGTTTTTAGGATATCCACAATGAATATGATCTGCATGCACTGCTTCCACTTTTTGCAAATCTATCTCATTCATATGCTTTGTGGATATCCTGAAAACCTGACTGGCCTGGGGGGTCCCAGAAGACTGGGTTGAGAATCACTGGTATAAGGAATGGAAGGATACCCCTATGAGGAAGGACTTAAAAGGTTAGGGCTCTTCATCTTGGAAGAAAGACAGCTGAGGGAAGAAATGGTAGAGGTCTATAACATAATGAATGGAGTAGAACGGCTAAATGTAGATCAATTGTTTTTTATATTCTAAGCGCTGTCAAGTCAATGCTGACTCCTAGCGACCCAGCAGCTCTTGGTTTTTTTGGCAAGGTATGACCAGAAGTAGATTGCCAGGCCTTTTCTTCTGTGGCAGTGGGCGGTAATGTGACTTGTCCAAGGTCACAAGGAGTTCTTTACTCCTTCAAAAAGTAGAAAGACTAGGGGGCATGCATTGAAGCTATAATGTATAATATGACTAATCGGAGAAAATATTTTTTCACTCGACACGTAATCAAATTCTGGAATTTACTGGAGGATGTAGTAAAAGCTGTTAATGTAGCTGGGTTTAAAAATGGTTTGGACAAATTCCTGGTGGAAAAGTCCCTAAAGCATTATTAAAAGAGAACTAGGGAAATCCACTGCTTACCCTGGGATAAGCATTGTGGAACTTTGTACCTTTTTGGGAACCTGCCAGGTACTTGTGACCTGGATTGGCCATTGTTGGAACAGGATACTGAGCTTGATGGACCTTGGTCTGGCCCAGTAAGGCATATCTTATGTTCTTATATACGTTATACCCGCAGTCTTAGCACTAGTATTTAAAGCATGAGGACGTTCACTTTGAAAATTGTCCTCTGTGCATACCTTTGCTCCCCCAGCCTAAACACCTTGATGGGAATGCCTCCTCAACAGGTGTTGTGGCACAACAAACGTTTATCCATATTGAAGGAGGGCAATTTTCAGAGAGCTGGATAACTCAATTAAGGTCCACCAAAGTAGCACCACACCACGTTACTAGAAGACACCCAGTCCAAATACGTGGTTTAACAAGGAGGATTACTTTATTAGAAATTTGAAAACTTGATTGATTGCATTAAGCCCAAATAGCCCGACACAGGCCGTGTTTCGATTTCACTTCATCAGAGGATTCGGGCATGCTAGATTCATAAATACACAAACATAAACTTCATAAAACCAAGAAATATAAGAATTATAAAGCTCCAAATTGTACAATCATGTTAATCTCATTTACATATAAAAGTACTAAATTAATAAAAATCCTGAAAATAATAAGAGCATATAAACTAAAAAGCCATTAAAAACATACGCATACCTTCAATATAAAATAAAATACTCAATAAATAATAAAAGATGAATTGTGAACATATGACAGGGTGTGTAACATTACTTCCTCTATATCTATACCTTAGTTGTTAGATAAAGTCAGTTTAGTAGTTCTGTGCACTGAAAAAAGGAAGAGGAGATTACTACATTATCACACTGGTGATCGATACACAGGAGCAGGAGTGAGTGTCTGAATTTATCTATTTGTCATTTTAAAACACTTTTAATATCATCATCTTAAAATATTGAACCCCTACAAGTTCTCATTGTAGAATTAAAAAAACTAAAATTATAGGTATAGATATAGAGGAAGTAATGTTTACACACTCAATTAAGGGTCATATTTACTAAAGTACAGTAAACTTTGGCACTTGCTACACTTTAGGTACAAAAACTAATGCACAGTATGTGGAAAAGCCATATGTTGTCAAGATCATGGTCAGAAAATGCCTTGCAGTTAGCATACAGAGCACCAGTTACCACATGGGTCCACACTATCTGCCTGTTTGTTTAACATGGGCCCCAGCGCTGAAAAAAGTTAAAATGCAATCGCTGACCAATCTTCCCCTCCCTAAAGGCATCACTAACTCCCTGATCCAAGCCCTCTGAATAAATTACACCTCCGCCATCACAGCTCTGACCCCTGCTAGGATCACAACTTGACACTCCCCCCCCCCCCCCAATCTCCAGATCCCCTCCCAACAGGACTTACTCAGGGGTTTCGCTGGTAGTCTAGTGGATAGGGTGGGAGTGACTCCCCTTCACTTCTGTCCCATTGTCACCCAGGTTAAAAATGGCGGCTATGACTCCTAGCAGTAGTCTTGAAGTACTACTTGTAGGGGTCAGTCTGCCAAATAAGGGCAATCAACATTTTGAACCCAAGCAACATTGGGCAGGAACATAGGGGAATTGCTCCTGCCCCTTCCATAAACTTCCAGGGATTACCCCCAGGTAAGACCCAGGGAGGTCAGGTGGTTGGGAGGAGGGTCAAGTTATAATCCTTATAAGGTGTCGGGGCTGTGATGGGTGTGTGAGATGGTTTGGGAGGATCATGACCGTGATCGAGTGTGTGCTTGGTTCAATGAGGCCAAGGCTTGGACTGGGTGGTATATTTATTTTGGGAAGGGGTTGAGACTGGGAAGCCACAGTCACATAGACCACTGATGGTAGCATGACTGCATAACACGCTACCTTTTGAGATGGCCTTAAGTGCACTCGTACTATCGGCCCATAATCACATTTAAGCTTCTGACAAACATAGCCCCATCTTACCTCTGATTTAGCATTCCTTCTGATGATAGAACTAGAAGAGGATGTACCTAGAATAACTCAATAGTCCCTTCTGAATACTGTAAAACTAACGGTTCTACCAGTAATAGGGCTTTCTCTTATTCTGCCCCTATTCTCTGGAATTTACTCCCTAAAAACTAAAAGCTATCAATGATCTACAAATATGCCATAAGGAAAATAAAACTCACCCATTTTCCAAATATTTTTGGAACCTAGCAGATCAGCACAAAATATATCCAACATAACTAGGAAATATTCCATTAAGCCCCAAATATTCCATTAAGCCTTACATTATACCCCTCACCACACAAGACTCACATCATAGGAAATTTACAATTCACTATTATGTACATAAAACACCTCTATATATACATAGACTGCAATGTAATACTTGTAATTATTGTAAATACTTTCACTGTAAATATGTTATGAGCAGTTCAAACTACAGGTATGATTTTAATACCTGTAAATATTGTAAAAATGTTATGAGTAGTTCAATTGTTATTTCCGTACTTAAAGTTCAATGTATCTGTTGTTAATTTAAACTGCCCTTGATCTCTGGAAGGGGGCAGTATAGAAAAGTTCTCAAATAAATAAATAAAATTGGCTGCCCTGACAGTGTGCAGTTGTGCCACACGCTAGCTGTCAGTGTTGGCTATGCCTTATTTCACCCATAATCCTTCCATTTCCTGCACCAAACCATACCAGACAGGTAACATGGGAGTTTATCACTTGGCTGTTTTTACTAGCCGTTAGCATTCTCCACACTAACCGTTAGTGAACCTAGACTAATTGCTTAGCGCATGTTAGCAAACAAGTCCCTAAAATGTTTTTACCCATGTAAAGCTTTTTTAAAATTGCCTTTCCCATTATAAACTCAGTAGCAAGTCCTTATGCTAACTGAAATTTGCTGTTTTAAATAAAACTGACATGGAACATATGGTGTCAGAAATTACAGCTGCAGTATCTGTGGTACTGTCCTATCAGCACTGCAGAAAAATGCTAGCAGGGGAGTCAGTTGGACCATTAGATAGTAGAGGGATAAAAGGGGCACTAAGGGAGGACAAGGCCATAATGAAGAAACTAAACTAATTCTTTGCTTCAGTCTTTACTGAAGAAAGATGTAGGGGAGACACATGCCTGATATGATATTTACAGGTGATGATTTGGAGGAATTGAAACAAATCTTAGTGAACCTGAATGATATGAAAGGGCAGTTTGATGGAATATATGGTAGTAAATCACCTGGATCGGATGGTATACATCTTGGGGTGCTGAAAGAAGTCAAGTCAAAAAGTGGAGTGGAGGAGTGACCTAGTGGTTGGGGCAAGGTACTTCAGGCCGGAAGGTCGGGGGTTCAAATCCCACTTGAGGACAGCAACCTTGGGCCAGAAGGACTGGGGTTTTTAGTCCCACAGGTGCTCCTTGTGGTCTTGGGCAAGCCACTTAACCCTCCATAGCCCATGTTCCCTGTAAAATAGTTATCTCCAAGTTATAATGCCCTGTTCAATGTAATTTGTTTGTTCAATGTAAACCGCACTGATGCAGAATAGTGCGGTATATAAGAGAATGTAAATAAAATAAATAAAAATGCAATTACAGACCTACTATTAGTACTTTGTAAACTACTATAAAATCATCTGTAGTACCTGATGATTAGGGAGTGGCCAGTATAACGCCAAATTTTAAAAAGGGTTGAAGGGGTGATCTGGGAAAGTACAGACTAGTTAGCCTGATGTCAGTGCTGGGAAAAATTATAGAAATCATTAAAAAAAAAAAAAGTTACTGAACATACAGACAGTCATGGTTTAAGAGGACAAAACCAATATAGATTTAGCTAAGGGAAGTCTTGCCTCACCAATCTGCTAATTTTTTTTCAAAGGTGTTAATAAACAGATAGAGGTGAGCCAAGTGCTATAATGGATCTGGATTTTCAGAAAGCCTTTGAGAAGGTCTCTTTTGAGAGACTTTTAAGGTAATTAAAAATCATGGGATAGGATTCAGTATTTTGTTATAGATTCGGAACTGGCTAAGTGATCAATTTTTTTTAGTTGAGAAAGGTGAATATTGGAGTGCCTCAGGGATCTGTACTGGGCCCACTGCTTCTTAGTATGTATATAAATGATCTGCTATTACTATCACCACTACTTATCATTTGTACAGCATTACAAGGCATACACAGCATTTTACAGATACATGTATAAAGATGGTCCCTGCTAGTCAGAGCTTACAATCTAGTCAAGACAGAAGCATAACAGCTGAGAACAAGGATATGTCTAGGGGAATGGGAAGGAAACACATAGGAGACTAAGCTGATCAGGAACAAAAAGCGGCCTCTAAGAGGTGAGTTTACAGCCTGGATTTGAAAAGGGCCAGAGGTGAAACCCGATGCACAGACTCGGGTAGTTTGTTCCAGACACAAGGAGCAGAAAGGTGGAGGGATCGAAGTCTGGAGTTGTCAGTAGAAGAGAAGGATACAGATAGAAGAGATCTGCCAGAAGATCGGAGTTCCCGAGGAAGGGTGTAGGGAGAGAGAAGAGGAAAGGCAGTGAGGAGCAGCAGAATTTAGTGCACTTATAGGTCAGTAGGAGAAGTTTGAACTAGATTTGGAAACAATTAGAGAGCCAGTGAAGCGACTTGAAAAAAGAAGTTATATGAGCATATCAAGGCTGGCAGAAGATTAGCCGCACAGTTAATTTTTGAACAGATTGAAAGTGGGAGAAATTGCAATAGTCTAGACAGGATGTTACTTATCCACTCTTTAGTATCTTAGTAGATTGGCAAAATTTGTCACTTCTATGTTATAGAGAAAGAAACGGCAGGTTTTAGCTATCTGTTGGATGTATGGAGAGAAAGAGAGTAGAGTCAGAGATGACCCCAAGGTTGCGAGCTGAGGAAACATAAAAAATGATGACAGAAAAAGACCACAAGGCCTATCTAGTCTGTCCTTCCATATCAACAACTACAACAGTCCCCTTTTTTCCTTTAGAGATCCTCTGTGTTTTTGTCCTATGCTTTTTTGAATTCAGATACTGCCCTCATCTCTACCACCTCCACTGGGAGACTATTCCACAGATCCACCACTGTTTCCGTAAAGAAATATTTCTGCATATCACTCCTGAATCTATCCCCTTTCACCCTCATTCCATGTCCCCTCATAGCAGAACTTGCTTTCAATCAAAAGAGGCTCTCCTCCTGAGCATTTATGCCACGGAGGTATTTAAACATCTCGATCATATCGCCTCTATCTCGCCTTTCCTCTAAGGTGTACATATTAAGATCCTTAAGTCTGTCCTCATATGCTTTATAATGAAGACCACTAATCATTTTAGTAGCCACCCTCTGTACTGACTCCATCTTGTTTATATCCTTTTGAAGGTGCGTTCTCCAGAATTGCACACAATACTCCAAATGGTCCTGTTTGCGGGTGTTTTCTGAGGTCCTGTTCCTGATTCTTCATCTGTGAACACAGAACAGAAATATTTGTTAAGCAATTCCGCTTTATCCTCCTCAGCTTCTACATATTCGTCCCCTTCACCCTTGAGTCTGACAATACCACTTTTGCCCTTCCTCTTCTCACTAACATATCTGAAAAATGTCTTATTCCCCCATTTTATTGCATTGGCTATTTTCTCCTCTTTTTGAATCTTTGCTTTCCTGACTTCTTTACTAGCTTCTCTAAGTTTTTCCTAATATAGATGCCTGTCTTCCTTTCTCTGTGATCTCTTGTATTTCATGAAGGCCTCCCTCTTTTTCTTCACCTTTTCAGCTCCTTCTTTCGAAAGCCATAGCGGTCTCCTTTTTCCTTTTATTTACCATTTTAACAAAAAGGTTGTTTGCCTGTAAAATATCCCTTTTCAGTTTTGCCCACTGTTTTTCTACATCCCCCAGCTGTTCCCATCCCACTAATGACTCCTTGGGGTATTGGCCCTTCTTGGCAAAGTTAGTTTTCCTAAAGTCTAAGACCCTTGCTTTTGAATGGATTCTAACAGCCCTAGTCCTAATACTGAACCACACCATCTGGTGATCACTGGATGCAAAATGATCTCCCACTATAACATCAGAAACACTTTCACCATTTTGGTAAGCACCAAGTCCAATATGGCCCCTTCATGTATGGGGTCTCTTACCAATTGTCTGAATAGTTCTCCCTGGAATGTAGTGTTATCCACAGAAATAGAGAGGGTGGGAGGTGGGTTTAGGAGGAAAGATAAGAGCTCAGTTTTGGCCATGTTCAGTAGTAGTGAGGCATCCAGGCAACAATGTCAGATAAGCAGGCAGAAATCCGTTACTGGATTCTTGGAGAGAAATGTAGATCTAAGAGTCATCAGCATAAAGATGGTACTGAAAACCGTTGGAGGAAATAAGTGCATCAAGGGACCAAGTATAGAAAGAGAAAAGGAGAAGTCCCAAGACAGAGCCATAGGGTACACCAACCGAAAGCAGGATGGTGATAGAGGAGGAATCACCAGAACATACACTAAAAGTGCGATTGGAGAGATAAGAAGAAAACCAGGACAGAACAGAGCCCCTAATCCAAGCGGAACAAGGTATTGAGGAGAAAGTGGTGATCAATAGTGTCAAAGGCAGCAGAAAGGTCAAGGAGAATGTGAATCGAGTAGAGGCCTTTGGATTGGTGAGGAACAAATCGCTGGAGACTTTGGCGAGGGGCTCAGTATTCCTTGTATAGCTGGGCAAACCCCAATTGCATAAGAATGATATTTAAAGTGGATGTCAGTCACTGTTCAAAATGTACCTTTTCATGTTCAACCTTATGCATAATTGTATTCAAAAACACACATTGTCCATGTTCTAATTATTCAGGCTTTTGCGAGTAATGAAGTGATTCTGAGCGGCGGCGCCATTAATTCCCCTCAGCTGCTGATGTTATCTGGGATTGGGAATGCCGATGACCTGAAAGAGTTAGGGATCCCAGTTGTTTGTCATCGTCCAGGTAACTCTTTTCTCCCAAAATGCCAGTTTTTCAGCATAATAAGTGATATTGTTTAATATAAGTTATAATGTAGCTTAAAGAATAGCCATTTGGAAGCTGAATTGATTAGTTCATCTGTCCGTGAATGCGAAATTTGGAGAGAATCACTAAGGTTTAATCATTTGCTGTGTTAACTTTATGAAGTTTTAGATGCGGGATATGCCCAAGTTCTGTCATTTAAATAAGACGATCACCTTAGTAGATCAGCAACATGCCATGCATTTAAAATCACCTCCTTGCCCAGCCACGATCACATTTATTTATTTGCAGATTTACAATTTGCAAAGTGCAGTGCAAATTCATTGCAAAATAGGAGGCAAGTTGCAGAATTATCAAAGTAGCATATTGTCTATGTTCACATAGGTTTCACACAAAAACACAGTTTTGTGCACTTTCTGGCACAACATTTACCTAACTACATTTTGGGAAGGCATAGATGAGTGTTTTTTGGGAACCTTAATACAGAAACATTGCTGCAAAGTTCATTTGCATATTATTTAATTGGGCCAGTATCGTGTTTAAAAACTTGCATGTTACCAGTTCACTGCTGTTGGGGCCTTTCCCAGGTTAGTATGTCAGGCTCCAGCTGCAGTGGATTGTAGAAGAACATAATGACAAACCCCAGCAGTGTTTTGCCAAGAAAGAATAACTGGCACTGCGACTTCCTGCTGGGTGGAGATGATCCACTGACCTGGAAGTTTTTTTTACCCAGCAGATAGGAACCGTAGATGTGACTTCCCTCACCTACTTTTCAATCCATTACCTGTTTGTTTTAAAAATCACCCTGTCCCGGGCTTCATGGTGTGGCAAGGATCACGTAACCCAGAAGTGGACTGTAAAAAGATAGGAAAAAACAGAAAAATCGGTAAAAGAATATATGAAATTCGGTGTCTCCTTTTCCCTCCAGGAGTAGGCCAGAACCTTCAGGATCATCTGGAAGTTTACATACAGCAGCAGTGCCGTGAGCCCATTACTTTGTATCGGGCACAGAAACCAGTGAGGATGGTCCAGATTGGTTTGGAGTGGCTCTGGAGATTTACAGGTAGGACAGTGTCCATCTATTAAACTTTATATATAAAATTATGCTGTTTTTTTTCTGTGGTATCCAGTACTCTGAGCATAGAGGGAAAACCCAAGCAGTAGCAGAATGTTGATGATCTTGGATAAAAGACTGGGGCCTGTATTAACTCCTTGCCAACATCTTGAACATTTTGATGGTAATTTTATAAGATCATATCTAGTTAACATGTGCTTATTTTACGCCTATTTTATAAAATCAAGTAGACACGAACTTCACTTCATAAACTACTAGCGTGAGGGACAGAAGACGCACGTTAAGTTAAGGCGCCATGAACTGGGGTAAATGATCTTGCCTATGTTTTTGCAAGTATGCATGTAAATTATAGTATTCTGTGATCACACATACTTGCTCTCACCGCCCATGATTTGCCCAGACTCTGCCCATGTGCATGCCCACAGTGAAAGTACATGTGATGCAAACAACGCGCATATTTTTATGTGAGTTGCTCTTTTATAAGAGGTCATTTACACATGCACGTGGCCGCTTAATTGCATACTAATTGTAACAAAAAAACAAACTTATATTCCTCCAACCCACATAACATTACAAAACCATGAAATTAAAATAAAAAATGAAGTAAGATACTTAGGTGTTATTCTAGACACACATCTTACAATGAATACCCACATCAGAAATACTATAAAGAAAGAAAATTTATTTCAAACTCAAAATCCTTAAACAACTACGCCCTCTAGTACACTTACAAGACTTCATTAATATAATCCAGGCTACCATAACCCCTCACTTCGATTTTGCCAACCTAATTCTATTAGGTACAACGAAACAAAACATTAAAAGAATCCAACTAGCACAAAATGCAGCAGCTAGAATTATAATGAAAGTACACTCATTCCAACACATAACACCAATACTAGCATCCCTGCACTGGTTACCAATACAAAGCAGGATAATATATAAAACAACAATAACTTCATTCAAAGCTTCAAATGACATGGCTCCAATCACACTAAGTAAACTAATTAGCAAAGAATCACAAAAAGTTACTCACAGAAAAGGACAATCAAATAAACTAAGGACTCCTAATGATTTCATAAAAGCAAATAAATTAACTAATAATAGAGCCTTTTCACACGCAGCCCCAACCATTTGGAATTCCCTCCCAGAGGACCTACGAACTTTAACTGAGATTATGGAATTCCGTAAAAAACTGAAAACCTATCTATTTTCCATGCACTACAGCAACATAGATAACCCCCCGATCAACTCAGATAAAGGCTAAAAAGATAACCTGACTGAGTCAAATTAATTCCAACAACTTAAACAGATAATATACCGAGCTGAAAATGTACCGTGATTCAATTCTAAAGTTCCCACAAACTTGTAATTGTATATAGTTTATAATGTTTTGCTTTGTTTTGTTTTGCATTAACATATGCTGTTAGCTAATATATTGTTTACTGTTACAAGATGTTCCATATAAAACCAAGCTCCTGCTTTGTTTGTTTATTGTAAGCCGCAACTGATCTCCGGAAGATGCGGTATATAAATGATTGTTAAATAAATAAATATATGACTAAAAATAAATGACTTGACATTCACACGCATTCTTACAACTTAAAACTAGGGGGCGCCATTATAAAATTATCCCCAGCAGGCTTGATTTTGCATAGGCCATCTAGGGAGAAAAAGGGACAAGTCTGAATATGCACATGTTCGTGGCTGTTTTGCAACCTACATGTGCAAGTCCTGGCTCTTATGTGTGCGAATGCCGGATTTCCCAAAATCTGCCCATCCAAGGGGGATCAATTAAGGAGTGAAGCTAGATTTTCCGATATCTCCTCGATGAAATCTGCAAACCCCAGTTCCAAGGGAGCTGTTAGCTGACACTTTTTGTCTGCCTCGCTGGCCTAACTTTCACTGTGGGAGCTAATCGGGAAGCGGCTGAATATCACCGCTGCCCAGTTAACTTCCTGCCAATCCTGGCATCCCAGATATTCAGCTCCAGGGCCGGATATGACCCTGGCATTGAATATCGAGGTTACGTTTCAGGAGCAGTTTTGTAGTTCCTTATCGTTCCTCCAGCTTAGTCCTCCACCTCTGGGTTTCTTAATGGAAAATATTCCCGTTTAGTTTGGCTTTGCCCAAATTATAAAAAAAAAAAAAAAAAAAAAGGTGCATAGCTATGTTTTACAAGAATCTTTCATGGCACAAGTTAGGCCAACCTTTGCTGTGCTGTATCTTTCGTCACTTTGATGTAACTGGGAAGCGGCTCCATATAACTACTGCCTGGTTATGGCTGAATGCTGAACCCAGAGCTCCCTGATGGCCAGATTAATATAGTTAGCAGGTCTGCTAACCGTGTTAATCCCTTTGAATATTGGGCCCAATGATTAGAAATCGTGCATTGTATACCAGGGCTTGACAGGCACCAGGTCACCATGGCAACTGAAAAATCATATCTGCAGGAATGAGTCTTCACATATGGGGTTCGTCGGCGCCGACGTAGCCCGCACGGGAATGCTCCCCAGCATTCAATCAGAAGGCTTTTGGGAGCATCCCTCGCGCCTGCGCGGTAGCTTCCCGCCCTTCCCACTGCCTCTCCCCAGTTTTCGTTTTTCCATGGAGCCAACAGGACGTACCTCCTGTCACCGCAGAAACTTTTTCTTCTTTTCTTTTCTTGTTTCCTGTGGTCGCGGTTTTTTCCCCGCTGACTCTGGCACCGCTGGTGCCCCCTTTTTCCTTATTTTTTGTTTTCCTTTATTTCCTTCGAGGAGCATCCTCCTCGTGTTATTCTGAGGCCTACCGGGCTTTCCAGCATGGAGCCTTCTTCCCCTAAGAAGTGCCCCCACTGTGGAGACGTTGTCTTCTTCTCCGACTCCAACGCCTGGTGTCTCTCCTGTTGGGGCCCTGACCCCTTCTCCCCCGGTTCCCCGGGCTTCAGCGCCGGGAGAAGACCCTCCCTGTTTCGAGTGTCCCTTGATGATGTCTTTCCCTCTGAGGTGCGGTCGTCGGCTTTCTCTCCTCGCCAGGATCAGGTAACCCAACAACAGTCTGTTGAGACTCACCCCTCAAGGCTCAGTTAGTCTTATGTGCCGCATGACGACGGCTCCGGCCTTCCCCTCCAGTCCCTTACACCCCGGAGGGAGTCTTCAGGCTCCAGAGCCTCCACGGGATTTTGGGTTGTTCCTGAGGTTCGCTCCTCACAGAACATTCCCGAGCCATGCCCGAGGGTGGCACCCGCTTCGAGCGGTGCAGATCCCTCAGCATCAGCGCCGGCGTTGAGTGTTCCACTCTTCGCCAGGGACTGTCGACTGGTGTCCTCGGTGCCTTTGGGGCCGATCGACTCGACCCAGTCTGGCTCTACGGCATCCCGGCCCTGCGCGGGGGCGGTACCCGCTTTCGGCGGTGCCGATGCATCGGCGTCGGTGTCGAGTGTTCCACTCGTCACCGGGGATCGTCAGACCAACCTGACCCGGTATGGCGTGCCCACACCCCTGCCATGCGCGGAGGTGGTGACCGCTTCGAGTGGGACCAAGTCCTCGGCATTGGAGTCGGAGTCGGTGGCCCCACTCCCCGCCGGGGATCGGCACCGGGTGCCCTCGGCTCCGCCAGGGCCGATCGACTCGTCCCCGGCTTCCGCGGGGGCGGTACTGACCTTGAGTGGCTCCGCCCCTCCCGCGGCGGTCTCGGGAACAAGGGCCCCGTTCTTCGCCAGGGGTCGCCTCCGGGCTCCACCTGCGGAGCCGATCGATCTATCCCGGTCGGGCGGGTCGGCACGCCCACCTTGCGCGGGGCCAGGGCCTCCCCCGGACGCCACCGACCTCCCGGCATCTACGCGGGCATCGAGTGCTCCACTCGTCACTAGAGTCTGCCCGCGGGACCCGGTTCCTTCGGTCGAGTCGACCCAAAGAAGCGCCGCGGCCGTGGAGCCGGGGCTGGGCGTCTCGCTCGTCGGCGGGTTACCTGGGTACCCTCGAGGCTGCGTAGTACGCCCCGTAAGGGTTTCCCGCTCAATAAAACAGGCGCGGGCAGAACCCTGGCGCCTAGAAGGGCCTCTCTCCCGGCGTCGGAGCCGACTTCAGGTGTTTCCCTCTTCGCCGAGTTTCGGCCTGGGAAGCCCTCGTTGCCCTCGGCACCAATCGTCGCGACCCCGACTCCATTCGGGGGAGTGGCAGCACCAGCGTGGCCACCGACACCGGGGCCCCCTAAGGAGGCGTCGCTTGGTTCGATGCCCAGCCTCGAATCGATCTCCAGTCTGGAAAGCGTGGCTCCGGCGCATTTCAGATCCGACCCCGGTCTCTTCCGACGGCGCAGTGCTGCGCTTGCTTGCTCTCCAGCGGCCTCGGCACCACTCCAGCTGCTCTTGCGGATTGCCCTGGGGGCGGCCCTGCCCCCGGAATCGGGGCCGAGGCTGAGTCCCGCGGGCCTGTCGGGGACGTCGCTCCCTTCGATGCCCCGCTTGGAGTCAATCCCGGGCTCTGACGATGCAGTACCGACTGCCTCGAATTGGGACTGTCAGTACCCTCCTCTGTTTAGAGCGATTCCTCCCGTGCACCAGCACGGTGGGTCCCCTGGTGTTCAAGCGGGCCCCTCCACCTCGGCCTCCCCCGGGATAGCCCCTCTGGGAGAGCCGTCTTTTCAGGACTTCCTCCTTGACATGGTGGACTTGCTCGCCATTCCTATCCCGGGCCCTTCGCTAAGTCCGGGTACTGCGGAACAGGCAGCCGTAATGCTTCCTTTACATCCCTCCCTGCGGGATCTCCTGCTCGGGATTTGGCGCTCGCCCTTACAGGTACCGGCGCCGCCTGCAGCCATGCATGCCCGGTATCGGGTGCCCCCCTCTCCGGGTTTCTAGACGCACCAGCTTCCCCATCATTCCATTGTGGTGGAATCGGCCCTGAGGAAGGTCGGAAGCAAGAAGAAGCACTCTTCCTGCCCCCCCGAATCGTGTGTCTAAAACTCTGGACAACTTTGGGCGGCGAACCTTCCAAACGTCCATGTTGGCTTCCAGGATTCTCTCATATATTTTCTATATGAGCCTGGCGCTTTGGGAGGTCACCGAGAGGTTATCTCTTTTGTCTCCCTTTGTGTCGGCCCCTTGGGCCCCTGACTATTCCTTGCTTCTTTACCATTGCAGGAATATCTCTTGGTTTCTTTCTCGGGCTGCCGTGGACTCTTTCGAGTCAGTTAGCAGGTCCTCTGCGGTTGCCATAGGGGCGCGTCCTACAGCCTGGTTGCAGGCTTCCGACTTGTGCAGCTGGGCACAACATAACCTGGGTACTTCCCCGTGCACCGGGGAGAACCTCTTCAATGGCGAGGCTTTGCGTCAGGTTGCTCAGTGCTCCGCCGACCTGTTTGGCACTGGCCGCCCGCGGCCCTCCCCCTCTCCTGGGGGTAGGAAATGTCCTTCCCGACCCTCCTGTCCGAAGAGGAGGAGGTTTCAGCCCTCTGCCCGCCTGCCGGGTGCGCCCATGCCAGGGACGTCTCACACCGGTCGGCAGTGCCAGGGCTCGCGCCAGGCTGCCCATGCCAGGCAGCCTTAGGCTACGGTATGCGGCAGTTTGCGCTTAACTCCTCTTACATGAAGTTACTGTCCAGTTCTACACTGCGGTTCTTTCAGTGTGACAAGCGGTTCGGCTGCTTGATTGGAGGTATGGAGCCCCCTTCCCCGGGGGGGGGGACCCTTCCCACGCTAGGTTAACCTGGCTCCTCAGGGCCATGCTAGTCTTCTTCGGACTTACCCTCGGGTACATCCCTCGGATTCCCCTCTGCCTGGTTCCCCCGGATTGAGGGGATCGCGCACCGAATCTCCTTCTCCCAGTGTAGGCCTTGGCCGCTACTCTCCGAGCGTGGCCGAACCATTCCTCGACAGGGCCGGACCACCCCCCCCCCCTGGTCTGTGTCTCCGCTCTCGCAGAGAAATCCCTGGGTCCGTCAGGTTACGGTGGACAGGGGTCCCACTGACCCATGCCGATCCCCGGCTCCGCTCCCTGCACTCTTCGGAGCGGCGGAGGGCATTGGCCCTAACCCCGAGGGTTTTTTTTATATAGGCCGGAGATGGCCCCACGGTCACGCCGTGGCTATAGGGTTTTCTATCCTCCTGCCTTCCCTGTGGCACGGAGGACACGTTTTGGGTGGCTGTCAGGTGGACGCCTCAGGGGCCTACGTACTCCTGATGTGCTTCTCCCCAACTGATCTGGCGGTCACGCAACCATACTGCTACTCTCGCTGATCTGCCCTGCTCCACGCACATCGGCCCATCACTTTGGATGGCCCTTCCTCCCGCCACCTTCCAGGTAGGCGCCCTCCTGTGGATCAAGGGCCGGTCCGAGTTGGCGGTATCGTTCTCATGTGTCCATACCGGTTTAGTAACCTGGGTGGGCGCTCCCGGGCCCACCTATAGCCCGATATACATCTATACCTGATCTCCAGGAACAAGCAGGAATAAGTCCTCACATATGGGTACGTCGGTACCGACGGAGCCCGTGCGGGAAAGCTCCCCAGCTTCTTAGAATAGAAGCTTTTGGGACCTCCCACTGCACATGCGCACTGCCTTCCCGCCTTCCTGAACAGCTCTCCTCAGTTTCTCTTTTTCCGCGGAGCCAGCAGGTCGTGTTCCTGTCACCGCTGAAGAAATTGTTATTTTATTTGTTTCTTTAGACCGCGTACCTGCCTTCCCCATACCGATACCGGTATCGCCGGTCTTTTCTTTCTTTCTTTAAAAAATTATAATTCTTTTTTCTTATTTTTTAGCTTTTTGGTCACTTCAGAGAGGCCTCTCGGCCTACTCAATTTCTCCTCATGGAGAAGCCAGCCCCTGGATTTAAGAAGTGTACCAAATGTAATGCTGTTATTTCAGTCACAGACACCCATGAATGGTGTCTGAAATGTTTGGGGCCTGACCATTCCATACCGGACTGCCCATCTTGCTCCCACATGTCTAAACGTGGGCTGCAGAACCGGGCCAACAAATTCCATGTGCTGTTTGCTTCAGAGAATACAGCATCACAGTCATCCAGGTCTTCTTCTCCGGATGGATCTCAGGTAACCAAACCTTCTGTGGGCAAGTCCTCAAAGAGCAAATCTCCTTCAAAGCATCGAGAGGCTCTTAGCTTAGAACTTGAGGACCCTGCCCCAGCCAAACAACCCCGGCGGGAAGTCCAACTTCCAAAAACGCCAATTCAGGGGTCTCAGGTTGATATCGATGCTACGGCCTCGACAGATCACCTGTTAGCCTGCTCTGGGGTACCGGGTCACTCCGGTACCGACATCCAGGCAGCTATGGCGTCCATGGGCGATACTGTACAGTCCATGCAGCAGGCCGTCATGGCTTTCATTAAAGCTGCAACGCCATCGGTTCCGCTTTCAGCGGTTCCGGGCCCGATACCGGTATCGTCCGCCATGCCGGTATCGAGGCCGTCCACCTCTAAACGCAAGTCGGTACCGTATGGGCTTTCGCTCCATACCGGTTCCATACCCGATACGCCCGATATCGATACCGATCGGTACGCGTATCGTGCGTTAGAGGAAAGCACCGATTCCTCTGAGGATTTTCACTCCTCTGATGATTCTGCTGAGTTTTCACTCAACTTACCTGAGGAGCCCTCTTCTCCTAAAAGGAGAATGTCCCCTCCAGAGGATTTGTCCTTCCAGGACTTTGTTTTAGATATGGCTACAGCCCTTTCTATTACCACATCCTCTGAAAAGGAACCCAGATCCAAAAAACTGGATATTTTGGGATACTCAAAGGCCCCTAAGGAGGCAGTTACCCTGCCTATCCATGAAATCCTTCAAGAACAACTGATGGATTTCTGGGAAAATCCTTTGACTTTGTCTCCTTATTCCCGTAGGTTGGACACCATGTATAGGGTCCCTCCTTCTCCTGGTTTCCAAAAGACTCAATTGCCCCACCACTCTATTGTGGTGAAGTCTGCAATGAAGAAGATTAGGAGTACCAAAAGGCACTCTTCCACCCCTCCAGGACGGGAATGTAAGACTTTGGACTCTTTTGGTAGGAAAATTTTCCAGGCTAGTATGCTTATAGCCAGGATTAATTCCTACAGTCTCTATATGGGCATGTTCCTGGAGGAACTTGCCAAAAAGGTGCGGCATTTTGCCCCCTTTATCCCTGAGGATAAAAAGCAGGGATTCCTTTCCCTAGTGAAACAACTCTTAGAGGTTTCTAAGTTCTCTAATAGGGCAGCATATGATTCCTTTGAGGGAGCCAGTAGGGCTTCGGGCATTGCTATTGCAGCCCGACGTCTTGCTTGGCTCCAGGCCTCTGATCTGGAACCTTGGGTTCTAGATGGCTTACGGAATCTGCCCTGTACAGGTGAGAACTTATTTGGGGAAGAGTGGCAAATCAAAGCCACCCAGATGGATGCTGAAAATGCCACCTTGGAAAGACTTTCAAAGTCCACTTCAATTCCTACTAAGAAAAAGTCTTTTAAAAGGCCTTACTATAAGAAGGCCAGAGTTGCTTCAAATACTGGCCAGCAGTCTTCTCAACCTCGCTATACTGCTAAGCGTCAGCAATCCAAACAAGCACGAGCTAAGCCTGCAGCAGCTACTGTAGCTCAGCAGGCTCCAACCCCTCAGGGGTTTTGACTTGCTCCTAGGGAACTTGCCACTTCTGGTTCTAACACAACCAGAACCTCTCACCATACCCGGAAGGTTGGTTCACTTTGCTCCCAGATGGGAACAAATCACAACAGAACAATGGACCCTCTCTATCATTCGAGAGGGTTACAAACTTCATTTCTCCAGCCTTCCTCCCCATCATATGGTGAGACCATTCAATTCTCCCCCATCTCTCCTAACCCTGTTGGGTCAAGAGGTTTCCTCTCTTCTTGCCCAAGGGGCCATAGAAGAGGTTCCTCTTCCTCAACAAGGGTCCGGTTTCTACTCCCCTTATTTTCTCATTCCAAAGAAGACAGGGGGATTCAGACCAATCCTAGATCTGAGAGAATTGAACAAATTTCTCTTCAAGGAGAAATTCAAAATGCTGTCTCTCGGCATTCTCCTTCCTTACCTCCAGGGTCAGGACTGGCTTTGTTCTCTAGACCTACAGGATGCGTATACACATATACTCATCCATCCATCCCACAGAAAGTATCTTCGCTTTCTGTTTCAGGGAAAACATTTCCAATACAGAGTACTCCCCTTCGGTCTAGCCTCTGCTCCAAGAGTATTCACAAAATGCATGGCAGTCGTAGCCGCATTTCTAAGAGGCATGGGAATCTTTGTCTTCCCATATCTGGACGACTGGCTCATCCGAGCTCCAACTCAGTCACAGGCCCAGATTTCCCTGGACCACACAAGGAGCCTTTTGCAGTATCTGGGACTGGTAGTAAACCTTCCCAAGTCCCAACTCATCCCTACTCAATCTCTAGAATTCATAGGGGCCCAGTTGGACACCATCACTGCAAGGGCCTACCTTCCACATGTTCGAGGCCAGCGCCTCCTGAGTTTGGCCTCCCAAGCTCAGTCCAGCACTCACTTGACAGCCAGGGAAATGCTACGCCTACTGGGTCATATGGCCTCCACAGTGCATGTGGTGCCCTATGCTCGTCTTCATATGAGAGCAGCTCAATGGACCCTGGCCACTCAGTGGACTCAGGCGTCAGGAGCGCTCTCAGACCAAATACAAACCTCCGATCGTCTGTTTTGGTCCCTCCACTGGTGGACTTCCACCAAGAATCTGTTGTTGGGGGCTCCATTTCAACCATTGCTACCCCAAGCAACCCTCACAACAGATGCCTCCCAAACAGGGTGGGGAGCCCATCTGCAAACTCTCTCCACTCAGGGCACTTGGTCTCTACAGGAGACCACCCTTCATATCAATCTTCTGGAACTGCGAGCAATTTACCTTGCCCTCAAGGTCTTCCACTCCCTCCTAGCCAACCTCACTGTCCTAGTTCAGACGGACAATCAGGTGGCCATGTTTTACATAAACAAACAAGGAGGGACGGGCTCTCTGTCGCTTTGCAACGAAGCTCTAAGACTATGGGCCTTCGCCAGAGAGCATCAGATTCACCTGCTAGCAGTGTATCTCCCAGGAGTTCAAAACTCTCGGGCAGACAGGCTCAGTCGAGTTCTGCTGCCACACGAATGGTCCCTACATTTGGACCAAATAAACCGAATCTTTCAGGAATGGGGGACCCCGGACATAGACCTCTTTGCAAGTCCGTGGAATGCCAAACTTCCCCGGTTCTGTTCCAGAACTCCGTGTCAGGGAGCTCAGGCTACGGACGCCTTTCTCCTGAATTGGAGTCAGGCATTCCTATATGCCTTTCCACCCATTCCTTTGATTCCCAAGACTCTGTTCAAACTCCAGAGGGATCATGGAACTATGATCCTCATAGCTCCACGCTGGCCACGCCAAGTGTGGTTCCCTCTACTTCTACAGCTCTCCCAGGGATCCTACTTGGATCTGGGAGCTGCGCCAGACCTCCTGTCTCAGGAGGAGGGGACTTTGTGGCACCCAAACCCCAAATCCCTTCACCTCAGTGCTTGGTTACTGAAGGCTTAAGCCTTCAAGACTTTCATCTTTCCCAACCAGTGAAAGATATCCTTTCTGCCTCTAGGAAACCCTCTACCAGGCGTTCCTATGCTTTCAAATGGAAACGTTTTTCCATTTGGTGTGCTCAGCAGGGTCTTGACCCTCTGGCACTTCCTTTGAATTCTCTTCTTGATTATCTCCTGCATCTATCCAATGCAGGCCTCAAGACGAATTCGGTAAGAGTCCATTTAAGTGCTATTGCAGCATCCTTGCAACATATAAATGGACAACCTATCTCCTCTCATCCTCTTGTTGCAAGATTCATGAGAGGCCTGACTCTCACTAAACCTCCCATCAGACCACCCCCGGTCGCATGGGATTTGAATCTAGTGCTCGGTCAACTTATGAAGCCACCTTTTGAGCCAATGTTTTCCACTTCCTTGAAATTTCTTTCCTGGAAGGTCATCTTCCTCATTGCAGTCACTTCGGCTCGCCGCATCAGTGAGCTGCAGGCTTTAGTGGCTAATCCACCTTACACAAGATTTCATCATGATAAGGTTGTCCTTAGGACGAATCCCCACTTTATGCCTAAAGTGGTCTCGCCTTTTCATCTTAATCAAGAGGTATATCTACCTGTCTTTTTTCCAGCTCCTCATGCATCCAATGCAGAGAGGAACCTTCATACTCTGGATTGTAAAAGAGCTCTCGCTTTTTACCTTAATAGGACTCAGCCACATCGAAAGTCTTCTCAACTTTTTGTGGCCTTTGATCCTTCCCATTTGGGACTTCCAGTCTCCAAGCGTACACTTTCCAATTGGATTGCTCAGTGTATTTCTTTTGCTTACCAGAGCAAAAACATGTCTCTGGAAGGCCATGTCACTGCTCACAATGTGAGGGCCATGGCAACTTCTATGGCTCATCTGCACTCTGTTTCCATAGATCAGATCTGTCGAGCCGCTACCTGGGCCTCGGTTCATACCTTCACAGCCCATTACTGTTTGGACAAGGACTCCCGCCGGGATGCCTTGTTTGGCCAGGCTGTCCTCAAGCACCTGTTCCATTCCTAAACAACTCCTGCCCACCTTCCCAGAATGGATGCCTGAGATCCATACGAAGATGGCGAACCTTTACAGGGGATCCCATGCATCTAAGCTAGGGAGTCCCCATATGTGAGGACTTATTCCTGCTTGTTCCTGGAGATAGCACAGTTACTTACCTGTAACAGGTGATCTCTGGGAACAGCAGGAATTAGTCCTCACAACCCACCCACCTCCCCTAGGAGTTGTATCTTTTATCTATCTATCTTCCTGTCCTCTCTCTGTTGACTCAGCTATAAACTCGAAACTGAGGAGAGCTGTTCAGGAAGGCGGGAAGGCAGTGCGCATGTGCAGTGGGAGGTCCCAAAAGCTTCTATTCTAAGAAGCTGGGGAGCTTTCCCGCACGGGCTCCGTCGGTACCGACGTACCCATATGTGAGGACTAATTCCTGCTGTTCCCAGAGATCACCTGTTACAGGTAAGTAACTGTGCTTTATTGGATATATATCGGTACAGGTGGGCGCTTTTTGGGAAATGTTATAGCGCCCTGTGTCTTACCGACTATCCCCCAATTGTCGGTACTGACGTTTTGTTATTTCTTACGGGGTCCGGCCGGCCCGCTTGCCTGCGTTCTGCGGCTCGGGTGCTCGGACCGGTTATGCTTAAACTTGCTGTGATGTCAACAGCCCCTTGGTTTACGCCTCCTTGTCTGGAGGTTTTCGAACCCATTGTCTTCCTATCCCTTGCCGGTTAGGGTAGACAGTGTACCCCTCGGTATCCCGGGGTAACTTCTGTTCTTCTCCGGGCTGGGTTCTCCCAGATCGGTCAGTCTTCTGATTAGTCCTCCGGATTGGGGACTCTGCTCCTACTGGAGTTCTCAGCTTCTTAGAGCTCCTCGTGAAGATCTGCCGTCTTTCCGGTGCCGGTTGACACCTGCGTCTCCAGCCCGCCCGGACTGGGAACTTTGTCCTCTCTGCGGTGAAGTTCCCTTGAAGACTTCGCTACTGCATCTACAGTACCCGTCGCAGCTCTGCCTTCTACAATCCAGTAGGTAAGCTCTAGATTGTGCTAGATCATTAACGGTTTAATGATAATTGACGTGGTTTGAAGACTCCCCTGTAGTCTTCGGTTGCTGTGCCTTTGCAGTTCTTCTCAACTCCTACCCTCCATCCCTCCGGGGATGCCGGGGATCCAGGTTGGGCGATGCCGCCCTGTCCAGGGGCGCGCATTCTGGGATCTCCTCTGGCACCCTCAGCTAGGGAGTCCCCATATGTGAAGACTCATTCCTGCTTGTTCTTGGAGATAGCACAGTTACTTACCTGTAACAGGTGATCTCCGGAACAGCAGGAATTAGTCTTCACAACCCACCCACCTCCCCTAGGAGTTGTAACACTCTCTCTCTCCCTTCCTCTCCTCTCCTCTCCTTCTGTCTCAGCTATTAAACGCAACTTGGGAGAGGCAGTGGGAAGGGCGGGAAGCTACCGCGCAGGCGCGAGGGATGCTCCCAAAAGCCTTCTGATTGGTTGCTGGGGAGCATTCCCGTGCGGGCTCCGTCGGCGCCGACGAACCCCATATGTGAAGACTAATTCCTGCTGTTCCGGAGATCACCTGTTACAGGTAAGTAACTGTGCTATCTGGCACCTGGGGCGCAGAGCATGTGGGCAGAAGCCCCGGCCTTTTGCAGCCCATCTGTCCGTGGAGATCCCTTCTCCTGCGGGCAAAAGTGCTGCAACTGCTGGAGCCTACCAACAAAAAAAAAAAGATTGGAGTACACGGACGGCTGAAGAAATTCAAGGAGCGGCAGGTTTGATTTAAGAATGCTTATGGGGTTGAGTGCAGGGAGAAGAGAGAAGGGGAAACAGAGTTGGGGTGGGGGAGGGAAGCGTGCAAGCTGTTATAGGATGACGAGATGAATGCATGGGACGTAAAGGGCACAGTGTATATGTACAAAAGGTGCACCCTTAAGGTTTAAGGTTTATTTCAAACTCTATATACCATCCTTTGAGGTGCATAAAAATAAAATTAATTGGGTAGAAAAGAACTCCATGTAATAATAGTAAAGGAGACGGTACAAGAAAAGGGAGATCCAGTAAGAGCCAATCAAGTAGCTGCAGCAGCCCACGGTCCCCATGGAGGAGGGTCAAATGCTAATTTAAAGAGTTGTCTCAAGTGCAGCCTTAAATCTGGGATATGAGATCTCTAGATGGATGTCTGGGGGAAGGGAGTTCCAGAGATGTGGACCCAGGAAAAAAAGGCAGCGTGACGTGTCGATTCCAGGAGGGCTTGTGAAGGAAGTAGGAAGGTGTAAGCGATTACCGTGTATAGAGCACAGCACCCGAGGAGGGGCATTCCGTGTAAGGAGGAATGATAAGTAAGCCGGGGTTTAAGAGTGAAGGGTCCTGTGAGTGAGGGTGAGGATCTCAATCTGAATCTGATCGCTAATAAGCAACCAGTGAGACTTAACGAGGAGGGAGGAGACGAAGAGCAGTATTCTGTATGGACTGAAGTAGTTTCATTTATTACGGAGGTAAACCGGAATAATATTGGCATAATCTAGGCGTGATATAACCAGAGTAAGCAACAGAATAAGGATGGAGGCATCTAGAAGGACTGAGCGGATCTGACGAAAGTGAGGGAACAGGTGAAGAGCTAGTTAGCCATAGAGCAGAGGTCTTGGAAGGTTCAGCACCAAACAGCATGAAGCCAAGTAGCCACAGTGGAGAGGCAGTTATTAATAACAGTGAGATCAGGTGAAACGGGTGCGTGTGGATGAGCTGCAGGATGTCATCTGCATAATAGTATGCAGACACACCCTGCTGCTGGAAGATAGAGGCAAGAGGGGCTCTAAAGGCATTGAACAGGACCCTGGGGGACACCAGTGAAGTACATATAGAATCCTGGAAAGAAACACGATAGAAATGACCAGTAAGAAAAGAGTGAAACCACTGAAGGACTGCCGTGGAACCCTGCAGACTGGAGAAGAGAATGATCGACAAGTACGAAGGCCGACGATAAGTCAAGAGACAGCAAGTGAGATGTTTCCCCCATCCCAAGCATGTGTCTAACCTTGCTAAAAACAGAAAGAATAACCGTTTCAGTACTGTGACCTATCCGAAAACCCAATTGCCTAGGGTGGAGAAAGTTAGTTAGTTTTTCAAGGTGATCAGATGCCTGTATAAACACTAGTTTTTCAAGAAACTATGGAAAATTGGATACTGCTCGGAAGTGAGAAAGTACAGTTGGGTCGAGAGTGGGATTTTTGAGCAGGGGTCGTACTACTGCTTCCTTCCAGCAGTTGGGAAAAATCCCAGTAGCCAAATTATTATTGAATAAAGAAAGGGTGTGAGGAAGAAGGGTCAGAGAGACCTTGGCACCCACGAGGGGGTTATGTGATCAGATGAGCAAAAGTGTTTTTTGATAAGGAGGAAATAACCTTGATAAGCGAAACCATGGTAGTTTAAATTTAGACCAGGAATGAGTTGGAAGGTGCACAAAAACCGGAGAGGCATTGTGTTCAGAGGGAATTGCTGGGGCCAGCACCCTTCTCCCACCACACATACTCAAGCACTCAACCTCTGCAGCACACACATATAGGTGTTGCCTAAACTGGGATAATGGGGGTAATGGGAAAGGGAGGAGGAGGCGGCGTGGACCTACTGCCTTCTGTTGCACTGTGCAACTGCCATTTAACAGCCTGATTTATTAAGCTTTTTCCCATAGAAAATGGAAAAACAGTCTTACTATTTTAGGTTTTAGGGCCTAATTTACTAACTGTGATAACGCCTTTTTTTTGGGGGGGGGGGGGGGAGACAGCATGCACTGTGACCTAGGTTTTGGTGACTGGCGCCTAGATTCCAAGAAAATTTGTCAAGACCTGTTTGTATACACTCTTTAGCACTCAGTCTTACAATGTCAAGACACTGGCATTTCACTTCTAATGTAAAGGAAATGTTTGCTAAATTGTGGTAAGCATTTGCAGAGCTGCAAACCTGGCACACTAGGGGGTATGTTTACTAAACCGTCTTAATGTTACCAGCATTAGTTGCAGTCTTACTGTTGTTGTTGTTGTTAAGTGCCGTCGCGTCGGAGTCGACTCATGGCGACCCTCTGGATAGCTATCCTAAATTGTGTTCGGTCTTCAGTCAGGCAGCTCATTGTTGACAGACTGGTACCTGTAGCTGCTGTTATTGTATCGATCCATCTCATTGCTGGCCTTCCACTTTTGCGTTGACCTTCTATCTTGCCAAGCATAATGTCTTTCTCTAATGATCTCTCTCTTCGCATGATGTGTCCAAAGTATGAAAGTCGAAGTCTTGTTATCTGAGCTTCTAAAGAAAACATAGGTTTGATCTCCTCTAGTACCGACTGGTTTGTTCTTCGGGCAGTCCATGGTATACACAGTATTCGCCGCCAGCACCATAATTCAAAGGCATCAATTTTCTTCCTATTTTTTTCACTGTCCAGCTTTCACATCCATATGATGTTATTGAAAATACCATGGCTTGAACAAGTCGAATCTTTGTATGGAGAGAGACATCTCTGCTCTTGAGAATCTTATCTAGGTCTTTCATAGCCATTCTGCCAAGAGCAATGCGTCGTCTGATTTCTTGACTGCTTGTTGCTTCTTTATTGATAGTTGATCCAAGTAGGTTAAAGTTGTTCACAATTTCAATTTCTTCTCCTTCTTCAATGATGAACCTGTTGATTATGCCAGTTGTCATGATCTTTGTCTTCTTTACATTAAGGTGCAGGCCCATTTTGAGACTATGTTCTTTGATTGTGAGAAGCGAATGTTTCAGATCATCTTCACTTTCAGCCAGTAATGTGGTATCATCAGCATAGCGAAGGTTGTTGAGTCTTCCACCAATCTTCACACCTGTGTTGTCTTCATACAATCCTGCTTCTCTGATGATTTGTTCTGCATATAAATTAAACAGGTAGGGGGAAAGTATGCAGCCTTGTCTTACACCTTTGCTTATTTTAAACCATTCTGTTTCTCGTTGTTCCGTTCGAACTGTTGCTTCTTGATCAATGTACAGATTGCGCAAGAGAATGATCAGGTGTTCTGGTATACCCATGCTTCTTAATGTGGCCCAGAGTTACTCATGGTTTACACAGTCAAAAGCCTTGCTATAGTCGATAAAGCACAAATAGATATCCTTTTGGTATTCTTTAGTCTTTTCAAGGATCCATCTCACATCTGCAATGATGTCTCTCGTTCCTCGCCCTTTCCTGAACCCTGCTTGCACTTCAGGTAGTTCTTGTTCCAGGTATGGTTGTAGTCTCTTTTGAATAATCTTCAGTAGAATCTTGCTGGCATGTGGGATCAGAGCGATTGTGCGATAATTTCCACAGTCAGTTGGATCATCTTTCTTTAGTATTGGTATGAACACAGATCTTTTCCAGTCAGTTGGCCATGATGTTGTCTTCCATATTTCTTGGCAGAGCCTTGTGAGTACGGTAACAGCTGCATCAGATTGCTGCAATACTTCTATGGGAATGCTATCAATGCCTGGTGCTTTGTTCTTTGATAAGGCTTTCAATGCTACTTCAACTTCTTCTTTCATCACCAATGGTTCCCGATCATAAGGTACAGGTTGAAAAGGCTGTTGGTCCACTTGATCTTTATCATATAAAAACTCTGTATATTCCTTCCACCTTTTCTTGATCTTCTCAGCGTCTTGTAACATTCCAATTCGAGGCTGGAACTTTTTCTTTAACTCTCGTAGCTTTAGGAAAGCCGATCTTGTTCTTCCTCTAATAGTTTCTGCTTCTATTTCCTTGCAAGTGTCATTGTAGTACTTTTCCTTGTCCTGTCTTGCTGCACGTTGGAAATCTGAGTTCTGCGACTGTCTTTCTTTCTCCTCTGGCTTTAGCTTCTCTGCGTTTCTGGGCAATTTTCAGAGTTTCTTCCGTCATCCATTTTGGCCGTTTTTGCTTTTTCACCTTTTGTAGAGACTTCTCGCTTTCTTCCAACACAACCTTCTTGATGTCATTCCATAACTCTTCCGGAGCTCTGTCATTTGTATCTAAAGCAGCAAATCGATTTTGCAGGCAGTCTTTAAATTCCAGTGGTATATTCTCAAGGTCATATTTTGCTGCATTCATGAGTGATTTGCTCTTTTTCAACTTTAACTTGAGTTTGCATACTAGTAGTTGATGATCTGTACCAGTCAGCTCCAGGTTTTGTCTTTGTTGATGTTACAGAGCTTTTCCATCATTGACTTCCACAGATGTAGTCAATTTGATTTTTATACAATCCATTGGGTGAAGTTCATGTGTACAGTCGCCGCTTGTGTTGCTGGAAGAAGGTGTTTGAGATGAATAGATCATTGGTCTTGCAAAATTCTATCAGTCTTTCTCCAGCTTCATTTCTGTTGCCAAGTCCATATTTTCCAACTACTTTGCCTTCTTCTTTGTTGCCAACTTTTGCATTCCAGTCACCCATGACTATCAGGATATCCTGTTTGCATGTTTTGTCAATTTCAGCTTGTACTTGTTCATAGAACTCTTCAATTTCATTCTCTTCTGCAGCTGTTGTTGGGGCATATACTTGAATTATAGTTGTGTTGATAGGCAGTCCTCGTAGATGAATAGAGATTAAGTGTTCGCTGATGCAACACCATTTCTTCTTTGTCTTTCATTTCCAGCATAGTAGACCATGTGATCATCTGATGCAAAGTGCCCCATGCCAGTCCATTTCAGTTCGCTGACACCCAACAGATCAAGTTGTACACGTTCCATTTCATTCTTGACCACCTCCAACTTTCCTTGGTTCATGCTTCGTACGTTCCATGTTCCAATGTGTAAGACATCTTTACAGCTTCTGATTCTCATTTCATGCGCAGCTACATCAGCAGTCAGACTTCCCGAGGGCTTTGATCCAACCACATCATAAATGCTGGCTTTACTCTGAAAAGTCTTCAGCTCTTCCCCAGTAGCTTGTTGAGTGCCTTCCGACTTCGGGGTCTCATCTTCCAGCACCATAGCACAATTTGTTTTGTTGTAACTATCCATTGGGTTTTCATGGCAAGATACAGAAGTAGATTGCCGGGCCTTTCTTCCGCGCAGTTTAAGTTTGGTGATGTTGCCGTTGTCACAAAAATGTGATCCTCCGCCGTCAACACTGTCCCATTCTGCTGCTGCCCAGATGGGTGGTTTGTCTTGGTCTGGCACCTCAGCTGAGACCTGTCCATCTTGGGAGACCCTGCCAGTAGTTAAACTACCGATAGTTTAGCTCTCAGCATCACTGATGCACGCAAGCCCTCACAGCACGTCAAGCTGCAAACCAAGCTGTAACGAATGCCATATAAGGTAGTGGGCGTTCCGGTCTTAAGGTAGCATTTCAGGTTATCGCACGATCACGGGAGCCGTGGCACGTTAACGTGCGTTAGCCTTAATTAGGCACGCTGAACTGGAAACACAGCAACAGAGGTGTAGCACAATGGTTAATACATTGAGTGATGAAATAGGGGTCATGAGTTCGATCCCCCAGTGGGCTTAATGAGTAAGGCTGTCTGAGGCATTACCCTTTACTTTAAATCAGTGCTGTCTGAGGCATTTTCTTTATTAATTTGAAGTAGTGCAGCCAGCAAACACACCCTCACAGTGTCGTAACCTAAGGTGCCGCATAAGGCGCCCTATAAGGCACTCAAGAGGGCACATTATAAAGTGCACTGTCTGCCAAGGCACTTTATAATGTTCCCTATAGAGCGCCTTATGGGGCGCTTTATAGGGCGCCTTATGAGGCATCTTAAGGTTACAGCACTGTGAGGGTGTTCTTGCTGGCAGCCCTAATTTAAATTAAAAAAGGAAATGCCTCAGACAGCCCAATCTAATAATACCACTGTGGGATCAAACCCATGACCTCTGCCTCCACAGTCGGTGAAGTAACCAGTGGGCTACATCTCTATAGCTACTAACAAACCCCTGGCTGGCTACAGAAGGACTGCAGGTCACCACACAAACTGTCTGCTGTGGTTACCAGGATAGGGTTAACCCACCCATACCCATGATGCACTGCACATGCAGATCAGCAGTCTACAGATGATCACAAGATGGGGTATGCACCCCCACAGCACCTTGGCCTGGTAGAGGGAACTGACCATGTGTGTTACTGGCACAGAGTAGCTATAGACCGTCACATTGTGCGGGTACTGTGCTCACCCTGAGGGTGAGGTAGGACGCCCAGCACCAGGTCCGCAGCACCTGGCTTAGCTGAGATAGGCTATGCTACAGGTTGCAATCAGTGCCAGTGTGTGATAGGTAGTCCTTGCAGACACACCTAGGATACACCTGTGTCCATCCGTATTTCCCAGTCACGTCTAGCCCAGAATAGTGCATATCCTATGTGGGTGCCATGGTCACATGATTTAAGTGAAGGGGGGGGGGGTGTTTGGATGCATCGGCGGATTATGTAGCACCACCCAAACCACCCTCTGGGGCTCAGGGTGGGGGACAGGATCTCCCACCAACATATATCCACATTGTACATCCCTGCAATGGTGGCAGTAGAGGGGACCATCAACCCCAGTCCTGCTGGGGAACAGGCACCCTACAGGGCAGTCAATGCAGATCTGTACGCATCCATAAGACAATGGCTGGCAGACAGACAGTAGGCCTGGAAATGCTCAGCTGCCCCCCACCACTATCTGACATTCTCCAGCCACTGCACCCTGCAAGGTGTTCCAGCCATACACATACTAACTGCAGACAGTCTGCTAGCTAGTCCACAGTGCACGATCCTGGAGGAGATGTGTGCACCCAAAACTGGGATGTGAGCACACCCACCAAGCAGATAAGTCAGTGATTGGGCCCCCAGAAAAGAAAACCCGTAAATATCACTTGAGAGAAATACTATATAGCACTATGGGGGAATCTAGCCATACCGTGGTCACTGCTCAGTCAGGGTGAGAGTGACCTCCCAGCAGGACATGCTGTGGCCACCCTGTCCATGCAGGTGGTGGCCGGGCACTACAATCTCCCAGCCATTGCCCTGTGCCGATGCATCCTGCCCAGGCCACCCTGTCCGGGCCATACCCACAGTACCTTGCTCCTCATTATGCACATTGGCAGGCTAACACTGGAAACAGTGCAAGTGGTGTGGGCTGAGTAAGGTGTAGGCAGCCACAACACACTGGATAGACACACACTCCCACACCTATGCCAGCATTGTGCAAATATAGAGGCTTTTGGCAGCCCTGGCCACCACACCAGTCCTGGGCACAGTGCAGCCGTGGCTATGGTAGGCAATACTGTTGGGGTCACTCCCCGGGGTGGTAAACACTGTCAGAAACCAAACCTGAAACACACTCCACAGATATCAGAAAGGTTGCGATGATGCAGCCTGTGGGTGTGGGTGTAGGTGTTTATGCCCCTGTTGGCTGCTGCTCTAGGGCAGAGGTTCCCAACTCCGGTCCTTGTGGGCCAAACCTGTTCACGTTTTCATGCTGTCCCTAATGAATATGCTTGAGATACATTTGCATACAATGGGGGCGGCGCATACTAATGCAGCACAGGCATAGTTATTAGGGACAGCATGAAACCTGAATAGTGTTTGGCCCTCCAGGACTGTAGTTGGGGAAACTCTGCTCTAGGGATTGCACGTGTTTATGGTGTCTGTGCTCTGTAGGGTAAAATATAGGCGTTTTAGGCATGTTTATGTTATCTGCAATAAAGGTTCCGTCTTTATTACCATGGTTTAGTACTGGGTAAAATATGGGGAAAGGGTTGGCAGTAGCCACAGCTGGGACTTGAACTTGTGACCTTCTGCTCCTGAACACACTGGCTGTGTGTACTGCACCACACTGTTGCCACAGGGACAGTTCATTCCCTGGGGATACCATGACTGTTCGTCAGACAGACCCTGGCTGTTGCATTGCACGGCACTCACCTAAACGGGGCTAGGCCATGGTCTGTTGTGGGCAGATGCCACTGCCCCCTCCGCCACCAGCACCCCTCCGCCACCATGCTGCCATGCCATTATGCCGGTGGTGCTGGTGGTGCGCAGTCCCAGGCCATCCAATATGCCGGTAGGCAGCTGCCTATGGTGTGGGTTCTCAGGTAGGGGTGTCTACATGGACATGCGTGCTTCTCCCCTTCCCCCCCCCCGCACTACCTGCCAATGTTATGTGCCCTTGGGGGTACCTGCTGGGTAATCTCCCCTGTGACACTGTGGGACACACTCGTGCCCAAGTTGGACCCTCGTCAGTTGCTGTCTTGCTGCTTTACAGTTTCGGCATTCCTATGTGCCACCTAGGCATCTGCCTAGCCCGCACTGTGCCCCAGCTGGACCACAGCATGTGCTGCCTGCAGCCCCCTGTATCCCATTTACAGTATCAGTACAGTTGCCGTTTCCAAGTGCCCACTCTGCTGTTGCTGCACATGTGCACGCCATAACAAACCTGCCCAATCTAAACGACAGAAATCCTGATCAGCGCTATTTCAATGTGGGATCATTCACTTTGTAGGGGGACAGAGCATAGACCCTTGCAAACATGATATCTTATTTTTTGAGCTTTGTCAGTGGTGTTGCTTTATGTTTATCATTAATATCACTTTTGGCCAGCTTGGTTATTGGGATTTTAAATGTGGTTCAGGTCATTTTCTATGTTTATTTGCCTTTTTGTTCCGTGCACATGTATCACTACTATCACGTTTTTGGCTTTCCCTGGCTTTGCTGTACGTTGCTGACTGAAATGGTTTCTCTTTCCTGCAAATGTGCCTTAACGCGAGGGTTTCACTGGCGTTAGTGTTCAGACCCAGATTTCACAGCGTTAGTGTGCCTGGAGCCTCTCCCCTCCCACTCTCCTCCCATTGACCCCTTCTCTCCGCCCTCTGGGAAGCCTTACTCCACCCTTCAGAGCCGGATTTCACAGCATTAGTGTGCCTTAACACCGCAGCTGCGTTAGCGCGCTAAGTGACGTTATCGCGCGATAACGTCACCGCTGCAGTGTTAAGACGGTTTAGTAAACATACCCCTAGGTGTTGAGGGTGTAGACAAGATTTCCCCAGCAGATAAAGCACTGAAATTGCAAAGTGTGTGACTCGGCAGCACCGTGGATGCACAGAACATCACCCATTGAAGTAGTGTTGTCTGCATTCACGCTGACTGCAACTTTGACTTTGACCATGTGTTGCAGATGCTCTCGCTCTCTGCCCCTAGCCTGCCCACTCTTTGAGGTGCCATGTTTTTCTGCAGATAGCGCAGAAAATCGCTGTGCTGTCTCTTAAAGCGGGCTTATAGCACACTCAGCCACATCAACAGCACTGTTTAGTAAACATACCCCTAATTGTTTGACCATGCTCTAAATCAGTATTTCTCAACCTTCTCCTGGAGGTGCATCTATTTAATCAGGTTTTCAGACTATCTGAAATTGATTTGCATGAGATTGACTTGCACTGGATCTCAGTCTCTGCCAGTCTGTTTGTTGTTAAGTGCCATCAAGTCTGTGTCGACTCATGGCGACCCTCTGGATAGTTGTCCTAAATTGTGTTCGGTCTTCGGTTAGGCGGCTCATTGTTGACAAACTGCACCCATAACTGCTGTTATTGTATTGATCCATCTCATTGCTGGCCTTCCTCTTTTGCTTTGACCTTCTACCTTGCCAAGCGTGATGTCTTTCTCTAATGATCGCTCTCTTTGCATGATGTGTCCAAAGTATGAAAGTCGAAGTCTTGTCATCTGAGCTTCTATAGAAAGCTTAGGTTTGATCTCCTTTTTAGTATTGACTAGTTTGTTCTTCAGGCAGTCCATGGTATACACAGTATTCGTCACCAGCACCATAACTCAAAGGCATCAATTTTCTTCCTGTCTCTTTTTCACTGTCCAACTTTTACATCCATATGATGTTGTTGAAAATGCCATGACTTGGACAAGTTGAATCTTTGTATGGAGCGAGACATCTCTGCTGTTGAGAATCTTGTCTAGATCTTTCATAGCCATTCTGCCAAGAGCAATGCGTTGTCTGATTTCTTTTCTGCTTGTTGCTTCTTTATTGATAGTTTATCCAAGTAGGTTAAAGTGGTCAACTATTTCAATATCTCCAAGAACAAGCAGGAATAAGTCCTCACATATGGGTACGTCGGTACCGACGGAGCCTGCGCGGGAAAGCTCCCCAGCTTCCCAGAAGAAAGCTTTTGGGAGCCTCCCACAGCGCATGCGCGCTGCCTTCCCGCCTTTCTGACCAACTCTCCTCAGTTCTTCTTTTCCGCGGAGCCAGCAGGTCGTGTTCCTGTCACCGCTGAAGAAGTTCTTATTTTAATTTGTTTCTTTGGCCGCGTGTCTGCCTTCCCCGCTACCGGACCGGTACCGCCGGTCTTTTTTCTTTTTACTTTTCAAAAAAAAAAAAATTATTTTCTTTTCACTACTTGGTGAAATTTTCTCTCTTTAGGCCCCAGGCCTAGAGAACAATTTTCCCTCATGGAAAAACCAGCTTCTGGTTTTAAAAAATGCACCAAGTGTAGCGGTACCATCTCGGTTACTGACACACATGAATGGTGTCTCAAATGTTTGGGGCCTGACCACTCCATTCCGGATTGCCAGTCCTGTTCCCTGATGTCTAAACGTGGCTTACAGAACCGAGCAGCCAAGTTTCATATGCTGTTTTCCACAGATACTCCAGCATCGACATCTTCCAGGTCTTCCTCTCCTGATGGATCTCAGGTAACCAAACATTCCTCTGGCAGGTCCTCAAAGGGCAAATCTCCCTCTAAGTATCGAGATGCCTCCGGGCTTGACCCTGAGGACCCTGCCCCAGCCAAACAACCCCGGCGGGAAGCTCTGGCTTCCAAAGCTCCTCCTATGGGGTTACAGGTTGACATCGATGGCACGGCCTCGACCGATCACCTGTTGGACTGCTCTGGGGTACCGGCACACTCTTCCGGTACCGACATCCAGGCAGTCGTGGCGTCCATGGATCATACAGTTCAATCCATGCAGCAGGCCATAATGGCTTTCATTAAGGCTGCGACGCCCACGTACCGCAGCAAGCGGTACCGACCTAGGTTCCGGTACCACAGTCGATACCGGTACCCAGGGCATCCACGTCGACCAGGATACCAGTTCTGGTTCCCGGTTCCGGGGCTTTTCCCGATACCGATCCGGTTCCGGGTACGCCCGATGTCGATACCGGTCGATACGCGTATCGATCCCTGGAAGCCAACAGACGATACTTCCAGTCTTCTGATGATTCCGATTCATCGGATGACTCTCCCGAAGTATCTCTTGCTCTTCCTGAGGAGCCCTCTTCTCCAAAGAGGAGAATGTCTCCTCCAGAGGATTTGTCCTTTCAAGACTTCATCATGGAAGTAGCTAAAGGACTCTCTATTTCAGTAACCTCTGAAAAAGAACCTAGAGCAAAAAAATTAGACATTTTGGGATACTCTAAGGTTCCCAGAGAGGCAGTCACCTTGCCAATTCATGAAATTCTCCAAGAACATTTGCTTGAATTGTGGGAGACTCCTCTCACCATTTCTCCTCATTCTCGTAGATTGGACACTATGTACCGTGTCCTTCCTTCTCCTGGTTTTCAAAAAGCTCAGCTTCCTCACCATTCTATTGTGGTGCAGTCAGCTATGAAGAGAATAAAGAGTACCAAAAGACACTCTTCTACTCCTCCAGGAAGAGAATGCAGGACCTTGGATGCTTTTGGTAGAAAGATCTTCCAAGCTAGCATGCTTACTGCCAGAATCAATTCATACAGCCTTTATATGGGTATGTTTCTGAAGGAGGTTGCAGAAAAGCTGCACAACTTTCTCCCTTTTATTCCAGAGGATAAAAGAGAGGAATTCCTTCTTTGGCTTAAGCATACGCAAGACATCTCAAAGTTTTCCAACAGAGCAGCCTTTGATTCCTTTGAGGTTGCCAGCAGAGCCTCAGGCATTGCTATAGCTGCTCGTAGAATTGCTTGGCTCCAGGCTTCTGATCTAGAACCCTGGGTTCAAGATGGTTTAGGAAATCTACCCTGTACAGGTGAAAACCTATTTGGCAAGAGTGGCAGATTAAAGCCACTCAAATGGATGCAGAAAATGCTGCTCTTGATAGACTTTCTAAGTCTACCTCCACTCCAGCCAAGAAAAAGTCTTTTTACAAGAAGGGCAGATTTCCTTCCACTTCTGGTCAACAGTCTTCTGCAGGTCGCTTTGCTACTAAGCGTCAGCAGCCCAAACAGGCTAGGCCTAAACCTGCAGGGGCTGCTGCATCCCAGCAGTCCCAAGCCCCTCAGGGGTTTTGACTTACTGCTAGAGAACTTAACCTTTCTGGCTCTACAACAGCCAGAACCTCTCACCATTCCAGGAAGGTTGGCTGATTTTGCTCCCAGATGGGAGCAAATCACATCAGAGCAGTGGACCCTCTCCATCATCAGAGAGGGCTACAAACTTCATTTCTCAGACCTTCCTCCCTACACCATGGTGAGACATTTCAATTCTCCCACATCTCTCCTCGACCTTCTGGATCAGGAGGTAACCTCCCTTCTGGCCCAGAGGGCCATAGAAGAAGTTCCTCTTCTTCAACAGGGGTCAGGTTTTTACTCCCCCTACTTTCTCATCCCAAAGAAAACAGGGGGATACAGACCTATTCTAGATCTCCGAGAATTGAACAAATTTCTGTACAAGGAGAAGTTCAAGATGCTCTCTTTAGGCACTCTCCTTTCATACCTACAGAGTCAGGATTGGCTTTGTTCTCTAGATCTCAAGGATGCGTACACCCATATACTCATCCACCCATCCCACAGAAAATTCCTATGTTTTCTGTTCCAGGGAAAACATTACCAATACAGAGTCCTTCCTTTCGGTCTGGCCTCTGCTCCAAGGGTGTTCACCAAATGCATGGCAATAGTTGCTGCATTTCTGCGCACTCTGGGAGTCTTTGTCTTCCCATATCTGGATGACTGGCTCATCAGAGCTCCATCTCAGTCAGAAGCCCAGATTTCCCTGGACCGCACAAGGCGCATTCTGCAATATCTGGGACTGGTGGTAAACCTCCCAAAGTCCCAGCTCATTCCTACTCAGTCCCTGGAATTCATAGGGGCCTGGTTGGATACCACCACTGCAAGGGCCTACCTTCCTCAGGCCTGTTGCCAACGTCTAGTGCAGCTAGCCTCCCAGATTCAGTCAAAGAGCCACTTAACTGCCAGGGAGATGCTACAACTGCTAGGCCACATGGCTTCCACAGTACATGTGGTCCCCTATGCTCGCCTACACATGAGAGCAGCTCAATGGACTTTGTCCACCCAGTGGACTCAAGCCTCAGGAGCTCTCTCAGACCAAATAGCAAACTCCAAACGTCTCCATTGGTCTCTCCAATGGTCGATGTCCACTCAAAATCTGTTGCTGGGGTCCCCCTTCCAACCTTTGTTGCCCCAAGCAATCCTCACAACAGATGCCTCCCAAACAGGTTGGGGAGCTCATCTGCAGGACTTCTCCACCCAAGGTACTTGGCCTCCACAGGAGACCTCTCTTCATATCAATCACTTGGAGCTTCGAGCAGTGTTCTTAGCTCTCAAGGTCTTTCATACCCTCCTCAGCTACCAGACAGTCCTCATTCAAACGGACAATCAGGTAGCCATGTTTTACATAAACAAACAAGGAGGAACCGGCTCTCTGTCGCTTTGCAACGAAGCTCTCAGATTATGGGCCTTCGCCAGAGAGCATCAAATCCATCTCCTGGCAGTATACCTCCCAGGAATTCAAAACTCTTGGGCGGACAGACTCAGTCGAGTTCTGCTTCCACACGAATGGTCCCTGCACATGGATCAGGTACTCAGAATCTTTCAGGAATGGGGTACCCCAGACATAGACCTATTTGCAAGTCCGTGGAATGCCAAACTTCCCCGGTTCTGTTCCAGAATTCCGTGTCAGGGCGTTCAGGCCAAGGATGCCTTCCTCCTTCACTGGGGTCAGGACTTCCTGTATGCCTTTCCACCCATTCCTTTGATCCCCAAGACTCTGTTCAAACTTCAGAGGGATCAAGGATCTATGATCCTCATAGCTCCACGCTAGCCACGCCAAGTGTGGTACCCTCTACTTCTGCATCTCTCCCAAGCCCCCTCCCTGGACTTGGGAGCTGCTCCAGACCTTCTGTCTCAGGAGGAGGGGACTTTGTGGCATCCAAACCCCAAGTCCCTTCACCTCAGAGCTTGGTTACTGAAGGCCTAGACCTTCAAAACTTCAATCTTTCGCAACAAGTGCAGGATATCCTTCATGCTTCCAGGAAACCTTCCACTAGGCGTTCCTATGCTTTTAAATGGAAGAGATTTTCCATTTGGTGTGCTCAAAAGGGTCTTGACCCTCTAGCACTTCCTCTGAATTCTCTCTTAGAATATCTCCTGCATCTCTCCAATGCAGGCCTTAAGACGAATTCCGTAAGGGTCCATTTAAGTGCTATTGCAGCATCCCTTAAGCCTATCAATGGACAACCTGTTTCCTCTCATCCTCTTATTGCAAGATTTATGAGAGGCCTAACCTTAACTAAACCTCCCATTCGACCTCCTCCGGTGGCATGGGACTTGAACTTGGTTCTTGGTCAGCTTATGAAGCCACCTTTTGAACCCTTAGCCACTACCTCCTTGAAATTTCTTTCCTGGAAGGTTATTTTCCTTATTGCAATCACTTCTGCTCGCCGCATTAGTGAGCTGCAGGCCTTAGTGGCTAATCCACCTTATACAAGGTTCCATCATGATAAGGTAGTCCTTAGGACAAATCCTCACTTTATGCCTAAAGTGGTCTCACCTTTTCATCTTAATCAAGAGGTATATTTACCTGTCTTTTTTCCAGCTCCTCATGCATCCACTGCAGAGAGGAACCTTCAAACTCTAGATTGTAAGAGAGCTCTTGCTTTTTACTTACACAGGACACAGCAACATAGAAAGTCCTCCCAGCTTTTTGTTGCTGTTGATCCTTCTCATCTAGGACTTCCAGTCTCTAAAAGAACACTGTCCAATTGGATTGCTCAGTGTATCTCTTTTGCTTACCAGAGTAAGAACCTTTCTCTGGAAGGCCATGTCACAGCTCACAATGTGAGAGCCATGGCCACCTCTATGGCTCATCTTCATTCTGTGTCCATCGATCAGATCTGTCGAGCAGCCACCTGGGCCTCGGTTCATACCTTTACAGCCCATTACTGTTTGGACAAGGACTCCCGCCGGGATGCCTTGTTTGGTCAGGCTGTCCTCAGACACCTGTTCCATTCTTGAACAACTCCTGCCCTCCTTCCCTCAATGGATGCCTGAGATCCATAGGAAGACGAGGAACCTTTCAGGGTCTCATACCCTTGGGGATCTCCCAGGCATCTTAGCTAGGGAGTCCCCATATGTGAGGACTTATTCCTGCTTGTTCCTGGAGATAGCACAGTTACTTACCTGCAACAGGTGATCTCTGGGAACAGCAGGAATTAGTCCTCACAACCCACCCACCTCCCCTAGGAGTTGTATCTTTCTCTCTCTTTGTCTTTCCTTTACTCTCTCTCTATTGTCTCAGCTTTAAACTTGAACTGAGAAGAGTTGGTCAGAAAGGCGGGAAGGCAGCGCGCATGCGCTGTGGGAGGCTCCCAAAAACTTTCTTCTGGGGAGCTTTCCCGCGCAGGCTCCGTCGGTACCGACGTACCCATATGTGAGGACTAATTCCTGCTGTTCCCAGAGATCACCTGTTACAGGTAAGTAACTGTGCTTTCTTCTCCATCAACAATGAACTTATTCATTTTGCCAGTTGTCAGGATCTTTGTCGTCTTAACATTAAGGTGCAGACTCATTTTAAGACTATATTTCTTGATCTTGAGAAGCAAATGTTTCAAATCATCTTCACTTTCAGCCAGTAATGTGGTATCCTCATCATAGTGAAGGTTGTTGAGTCTTCACCAATCTTCACACCTCTGTCTTCATACAGTCCTGCTTCTCTGATTTGTACTGCATATAAATTAAAGAGGTAGGGGGAAAGTATGCAGCCATGTCGTACATTTTTGCTTATTTTAAACCATTCTGTTTCTCCTAGTTCCATTCAAATTGTTGCTTCTTGATCAGTGTAAAGGCTTTTTATCTCATGCATATTTGCTATGGCGATTCTGAAAGCCCAACTGAATAGGCATGTCTCCAGGAGAGAGTTGGCATCCTAAATATATAAGTTGGACATGACAAATCACTGTAAAAAAGCACTGAAAGCTGGCCTGAAATATGCACCAAATGTACCTCGGATGTCCTAGAAACTTATGATGAAGTGGCATAAAAATGCATGAGAACATAAGAACATAAGATATGCCATACTGGGTCAGACTAAGGTCCATCAAGCCCAGTATCCTGTTTCCAACAGTGGCCAATCTAGGTCATACGTACCTAGCAGTTTCCCCAAAAGACACAGGTTCCACAATGCTTGTATTAGGTCAAGCATTGATATCCTGGGTCCCTTCTTAATAATGGTTTATGGACCTTTCCTCCAGGAACTTGTCCAAACCTTTTTTAAACCCAGCTACACTAACAGCCTTTACTACATCCTCCGGTAACAAATTCCAGAGTTTGATTACACGTTGAGTGAAAAAATATTTTCTTTTATTAGTCTTAAATAGTTTACCCTGTAGCTTCATTGCATGGTTAGACGTGGGGGGGGGGGGGGGTGGTCTTCCATTAAGGTATAGTATAGCATACATTTCTAATATAAATTAGCATGCTTGCAGGCACTATGTACCTACATATTACTGTATAAGATTGTTACCATAGGTGGGAGGAACACAGCAATACTGGTGGCTCTTCCAACCCAAGCTTGTATTTATGCATCAGCACTTTCTCTTTCAAGTGTTTATTATAAAACAAGTCTACATTTCTCATTTGACAAGGTTGAATAAGATTTAAATAGAAGAAACAAGCTGCCATGCTCAGAACTGCCCATTCTCCCCAGTGGATCTGTGCACATCACAAGAACTGTATGAGGAAACATGGAGCAGAGTTGCCGAGTTGCGCAGTTCCAGGAATGATTTTTTTTTCCCAGTTCTGGTTTTAAATTTGCATTTCAGTGCAATATGGTATTTGTAGTGCCTGATTTTTACCCATTGGAATCAGTGCTGCAGGTTCCATAATGCATCACGGTGAGCTTGCTAGAAACCCAGGACTGGCTTAAAATCTCACGCCTCGAACTGGGTAACTTAGCAGCTGTGTGGCAAAGGACGTGTCAGTACTACAAGGAACTAGAAATGGTTGAACTTTCCCCAGTACGCTGTCTGCTCTGTGATTTGCTGAAAGTGCATCATGTGCTCTTGATTTTCTGACCAGCAATGGTCACCTCCCACCCCACACAACCCTCAATTTGCTACTTCTAAACACCAGTATGTGCCAAGAGCTTTTCTTATGCTATGTAAAAATGGAGGCAAATTCATGGACCTGATAAGAACTGCTAACCACCCCCCCCCGCCCCCAATTCTTTAAATCAGGGGTCTCCAAACCTGTCCTGGAGGGCCGCAATCCAGTCATGTTTTTGGGATATCCCTAACGAATATGCATGAGAGATATTTGCATGCACTGTCTCCATTGTATTTCAATGGATCTCATACTTCCTTAGCGTCTCTCCAGGCTAGTCCTGAAACATTGGGTCTTGCTCCTCCTCCAGCAGCCTTGGAGACTGAGAAAACGTCACTTCTCTTGATGTCACCAGTATAAGTACCTTGGATCCGCCTCCAGAGATCAGTATTTCTCAGTCTCCAAGCAGCTTGGAGGTCTGGTGAGCCCCAGGTTGGGCTCACTTTGAGGAGCAATTAAGTGCTGGACGTTTTTATTTTTTTTCCAAATTTAGGTGCCCTGGTTTGGGGTTGATTGTTTTTTGGGCTGTAGCTGTGCTGAGTTACTTATTGCTAGCTGTCAGCTCTTCCTTTTCCTGCCTTTCTGTCTTTCTCCCTCCCCCCCCCCCCTGTTGGGTTGGGAGCACTGTTCCCTCTAAGCTGTGCGCGTGTGCGCGCGCACACACCTTGCCGAGCGAGCGCACATAGTTTACAACAGAGTGCACAAAAATTACGGTTCTGATTCTGATAGAAAACAACACAGACGTCTTAAAATTTAAAAGTTGTTGTGTATTTACGGTTTTCACAAGTTCTACAATATTTTCTAGTGCAGTCAATGTGGTGTACATACTGTATTCTGACGTGTAATCAAATTTTAAAGTATATAACTCCGAGTGTCGTTATGTGGCGCACAAAAATTTAACCTTTCTTCAAAAGCTGCACAGCTGATATTTTATGCGCATACAGCCCACAGAAAATTAGAGGGAACATTGGTTGGGAGCTCTGCCTGCCTCGTTTTTTGGAGCAGCACGGAGGCCAGAGTGGCTGTTGTCCTTCGGTTCCCGAACCCGCTCTTTGGGGTGAGGAACTGGAGTGGACTAGGGGCTGGACAGCGATTCCAGTGTCTGTCAGTCTGCCGAAGTTCCTGCCGGCGAAGCTGCAAAGGCACTGCGGAAGGCAAGAATTGGAGCGGAGCCTGGGCGCCGAAGCCGCATTAACGGCTGAGCGCTGGGTGCTAGTTCCCCACATTCGCAGAGGCTGTTTTGAGGTAAGGGGCCGGGGTCGTCGATTTTTAGCGATACCAGGCCCATAGCCGCGTGGTGAGCCGGCGGTAGGCCGCGCGCTGCAGTAATCGCGCGTGCGCGTGGGAAAACTTTTAGCTGCAACGGCAGTCCCTTTCTTTTCGGCGGTATTTCGGCAGGGGAGCCTCGTTTCCTTGCGGGCTTTTTAGTTTGTGGGTCGGGGCGGTTTGGGGGTCCCGTTACAAGCAAAAAAAATAAACAATTCTCGGAACTGGCACAATCACCCAAAGCCTCCGTTGTCATTGCTGGGGCTTGAGTGGTGGGCAGTTAGACTTCGGGAGCTGGGGAGGGCAGTTGGCCTTTCTCCTGCTTCGGGAGGCATGCCCTCCAAATCCCTCTGTCTCATTTGTGGTTCTAAGCGAGGGGCTGTATCTGAGATGGGTGTCTGCCGCAGTTGTTGCAGGGAAGCAGTCTCCATGGAGCACGATCGGTCTGACAGTGCCGACGATCCAATGGAGGGGTCCTCGGGCCTTGTGGAGCAAAAGGGCCTGGAGGACTCTTCCCAGGAGCCAGTGACTGAGCCCTCGCCCACCCCGGGGAAACAGGTCTCGCAGGGGCCGGTCCCGGGGGGGTTGGAGGCCATCTTTTCCCCTCACTTCGTGTCCCTCCTGCAACAGGTGCTGGCTGGGGCGCAGGCTTCTCCCTCCCCTAGTTCGGAAGAGAAGGGTCTAGGGGTGAAGCGCCCGGGTCCTTCGCTGGGCCTCGGGGGGGCCGGCAGTCCGGCGAAGAGGCTGCGGCCTGGTAGGGAACCGTCTGGTCGGTCTGTGTCCTCCGAGTCTGTGGATTTGGGAGACCTAGGGCAGGATTTGGAGATGGATGAGGACTTGGAAGAGGGGGAGCTTCCCGAGCAGGAGGACCAGGCCCGGGTTGTTCGGCTTTTTCGGAGGGAAGAGTTGCCGGCGCTCATTTCCGAGACGCTTAAGGCGCTTAACATGCCCACTGTGGGGCAGCCGGAAGAATCGGAAGTGGAGGATCCCTTGTTGCTCGCTTTTCGGAAGCCGCAGAAGGTTTTTCCTATGCACAGAGTGTTTAAGGAGATGATACAAGGTGAGTGGGATATGCCGGAGTCGGCTCTGAGGGGCTCCCGGGTGATATCCCGCCTTTATCCTTTGGCTGAGCAGGATCGGGAGTTATTAAAGTCTCCTAAGGTGGATGCTGCGGTGTCTGCAGTGACGAAGACTACTATTCCGGTTGAAGGCAGTGCAGCGTTGAAAGATGCACAGGACCGGAAATTGGACACCTTATTCAAGCAAGTTTTTGATGTTAATGCGCTGTCCCTCCAGGCGTCCATTTGTGGCGCTTGGGTAGCCAGGGCATGTTTACGGTGGGCCCAGGGGCTGCGAGAGGGACCGGCGGTGGATGTGACGACAGAGGCGGCCAGGTTGGAGACGGGGGCCGCTTATCTAGCGGATATCCATTATGATCTCGTACGCGGTTTGTCCAATAGCATGGCGTCCGCTGTGGCGGCCCGACGGTCTTTGTGGTTGCGGAATTGGTCGGTGGATTCCTCTTCGAAGTCGAGGCTTAGTAAGCTACCGTTTCAGGGGAAGCTGCTCTTTGGAGATGACTTGGACAAACTGGTGAAGGATTTGGGGGAGTCAAAGGGCGGTCGGCTCCCTGAGGATAAGCAGCGGCAAGGTTGAGTGGGTCCACCGGCCAAAGGTCCGCTACGGGAGTTTCGCCATTTTCATTCCCCGAGGTTTGCTCAAACTCCTAGGGGTCGGTTTCCCTTTCGTAGCCAAGGATTTCGGGGTTTTCGAGGGGCAAGCAGGGGTTTTGCGTCCTTCTCTGCCTCCAACTCCCGAAAGTCGCAATGATGCCAGGGGGGGTCCAGGCCGGGCAGGAGCCGATCGGTGGGCGCCTGCGGCGCTTTTACCCTGCCTGGGCCCGAATCACGTCCGATCAGTGAGTGCTGGAGGTCATCCACGAGGGCTATGCTTTGGAGCTACAGCGGTCCATGGCAGAGTTTTTTTTGTGATGTCCCCGTGCAAGGCACCCTTCAAGTGCGCGGCGGTGCGGGAGACGCTGGACCGCCTGTTGTCCCTCGAAGCGGTGGTGCCCGTTCCTACAGACCAATGCGGCTCCGGTCATTACTCTATTTATTTTGTGGTGCCAAAAAAGGAAGGCAACTTTCGGCCGATTTTGGATCTCAAACGCGTGAATCGCTGTCTCCGCGTGTCTCATTTTCGGATGGAGACCTTGCGGTCGGTCATCGTCGCAGTGCGCAGGGGCGAGTTTCTGACGTCGCTCGATTTGTCGGAAGCGTATTTGCACATTCCCATTCGTCCGGACCATCAAAAGTTCTTGCAGTTCGCGCTCCCGATGGGGCACTTCCAATTCCAGGCATTGCCTTTTGACTTGGCGACGGCGCCACGGGTGTTCACTAAGGTGATGGTGGTGGTGGCCGCAGCGTTGAGAAAGCAAGGTATTCTGGTACATCCTTATCTGGACGATTGGCTGATTCGGGCAAAGTCCAGGGAAGAGAGCGAATCGGCCACGAGCACAGTGGTGGCGTTCCTGGAAAGTCTCGGTTGGGTGGTCAATCGGGCCAAGAGCAGGTTAACGCCTTCTCAGTCCCTAGAGTATCTCGGGGCACGGTTCGACACGGCGGCGGGGAAGGTGTTTCTTCCGCAAAGCCGAGCACAGGGTCTCTGGTGGCTGCTGCGCAAGTTTCTCCGCAGGCCGTGTCCGACGGCCTGGCAATACCTGCAAGTGTTGGGCACCATGGCGGCGACGATAGAGGTGGTGCCCTGGGCAAGAGCGCACATGCAGCCGCTACAGAGAGCGTTGCTTCGACGTTGGTCCCATCAGAACGACAGTCTAGACCGGCGTTTGCTCTGTCAGCCGGAGACTCGTCTCTCTCTGATATGGTGGTTACGGGCAGAGTCGTTGGAGAACGGGATGCCGTTGGAGGTGCCGGAGTGGGCCCCCCTAACGACGGATGCCAGCTTGTCCGGTTGGGGAGCGCATGTCCATGGCGCGTTCGCTCCAGGGGAGTGGTCCGTGCAGGAAAGGGCGTGGTCCATCAACCGGTTGGAGTTGCGAGCGGTGGTGCTGGCACTTCGGGCGTTCCGGGGGTGCCTGCGCGGGAAGGCCATGAGGGTATTCTCTGACAACGCGACGGCCGTGGCCTATATCAATCGGGAAGGGGGGGACCGGCAGTTCCGCGCTGGAAGGCGAGGCGGCCCAGTTGTTTGTGTGGGCCGAGAGGTATCTGTTGGCGCTGTCAGCGGCGCATGTCGCAGGAGTGGAAAATGTGGAGGCCGATTTCCTCAGTCGGGTGCGAGTGGATCCGGGGGAATGGGCCCTTCATCCGCAGGTGTTCGAGATGTTGGTTCGGCGGTGGGGCGTTCCCGTCATGGATCTCATGACGACCTTTCACACTGCACGGGCCAGTCGGTTCTTCAGCAGAAGGCGAGAAAGGATGTCGGAGGGCCTGGATGCCTTGATTCAGCCATGGCCGGAGGGTCGTCTGCTCTACGTGTTCCCGCCGTGGGTCTTAATCGGCTGAGTCCTGCAGCGTATCGAGCTCCACAGGGGGCCTGTGCTTTTGATCGTGCCGAATTGGCCGCGGAGGCCGTGGTATGCGGATCTGATTCGGCTTCTGGCGGACGACCTTTGCCGGCTTCCGGTTCGGAGGGACCTGCTGCAGCAGGGTCCTCTGTGTATGCTTCAGGTGGATCGGTTCTCGCTTACGGCTTGGCTATTGAAAGGGCGCGGTTGTTAGCGAGAGGGTATTCGTCGGCGGTAGTTTCGACTTTGCTGAAAGCTCGCAGAAGGTCTACGTCTCTGGCGTATGTGCGTGTGTGGCGCGTTTTCGAGGCATGGTGTGAGGTCCACAAGGTTTTGCCTTTGCGGGCTTCCATTCCGCAGATACTGGCGTTTTTGCAGGATGGTTATGACAAAGGCTTGGCGGCGGCCTCTCTGAAGGTGCAGTTGGCTGCTTTGGCTTGCTACCGAGGGAAGATTAGTGGCCAGGCACTTAGCGCACACCCGGATGTTAAACGTTTTTTGAGGGCGGTGGTGCTTTTGTGTCCGCCCCGTCAGCAGGTAGTCCCGCGGTGGGACCTCCATTTGGTTTTGGACGTTTTGGTGCGAGCGCCGTTTGAGCCTTTGTCGGGGGCGTCTTTGAAGGATTTGACCTTGAAGGTGGTTTTTCTGGTGGCGATTGCCTCTGCTCAGTGTATTTCGGAGTTACAGGCTTTATCCTGCAAGGAACCTTTTTTGGTTTTTGGTGAGTCCAAGGTAGTGTTACGGACCGTGCCGTCCTTTCTGCCTAAAGTGGTGTCGCCGTTTCATGTGAATCAGGTGGTCTCTCTGCCAGTGTTTGTTGGCGGCGGGGAGGACTCTGCTATTCCGCGTTTACATAAGTTGGATATAAAAAGAGCGTTGAAGATGTATTTGAAGGTCACCGCCTCGTTCCGTCGTTCGGATAGGTTGTTTGTGCTGTTTGGGGGTCCTAACAAGGGTCAGGCAGCGTCGAAGGCCTCTATTGCGAGGTGGTTGAAAGAGGCGATTGCGTCCGCTTATCTTTTGAAGAAACGGCCCGTTCTGATGGGTTTGCGCGCACATTCCACTAGGGCGCAGGCTACCTCTTGGGCGGAGCATAGTTTGGTTCCGGCGGCTGACATTTGTCGGGCGGCTACTTGGTCTTCTTTGCATTCATTTATACGGCATTATCGGCTTGATTTGCAAGCGCAGGAGGATGCCTGTTTTGCGGCGTCAGTGCTTCAGGCGGGGTTGGTTGGTCCCTCCCGTTAATTCTGGGCACTGCTCTGTTACATCCCCAATGTTTCAGGACTAGCCTGGAGAGACGCTAAGGAAGATGAAATTAGACTTACCTGCTAATTGTTGTTCCTTTAGGATCTCCAGGCTAGTCCTGTATCCTTCCCGGACGTTTCTTGGATTTGGCTGAAGCAGTGTTGGAATAACAGGTAAGCAGCTCGGGGGCCATTTACCGAGAGAAATCCATTACGGGGGGTTTCTGTGGGATGTCTCTGCATCTTGCTATTCTGTTCTTTTCTTTCTATTGATCAATGGGGATCTCAGCACTTGCAGAACTGTGTTTCGCACCGACTTAGTTTTCATAGATTGTAATGGGTTGTTGATATCATATCTACTTAATTGTTGCTCTGGTGAGTTGCTTTGTCACTAGGTTACTGATCTCTGGAGGCGGATCCAAGGTACTTATACTGGTGACATCAAGAGAAGTGACGTTTTCTCAGTCTCCAAGGCTGCTGGAGGAGGAGCAAGACCCAATGTTTCAGGACTAGCCTGGAGATCCTAAAGGAACAACAATTAGCAGGTAAGTCTAATTTCATCATATTCATTATCCAAAAAAAATCACACTAGGAGAGAAATATTACAAAAACAATATTGATACACTCCCTCACTCAATTAATATCCCTAACTGTCCATACTGGTATCCTAACTGAACTTAAATTGCCCAAAAAGAGTTCAGCTCTACAAGTTTACAAAAAAAAACCTAGCCAGTCATAAAAATACCAGTAATTTGCCTAACAGGGGAGAAAACCCTCAGGACATTATCACATCCCTCTATGCGGCAGAACACAGCTGTAGGGGAAAGAGATTATTCAACATCACTGGCTTAAAAAAAACTCCCCCTTTTTTATTTTATTATATATTCATTAGAAATAAGGAATTTAAAAAAGTACTTTTTTCAATACCCATTCAGTATCTCATTCAGTCTATCTTATTCTAAACCCTATTAAACGGTTGATATACTGCTATTAACCTCTACACCACACAGTTTTTAAGAGGTAAAAGCCAGGGTAAATACAGCGATCACCCGGTGACTATTCAGGGAAGCCGTTAACGGCATATTCCTGCAGACAAACTGGAGCACAGTAATCAAAGACCCTCACAAACGCTCCCACAAAATCCCCACCAGTTTACTGAGCTTAAAAGTTGCTGACGGCTAAACCAACTCGCTTCTACCAGCTCCTGGCTCCACTTCCTTTGCTCCTGATGAAGCCCATATGGATGAAATGAAGATCTTTGTTGGGCAGCAGAAGCGAGTTGGTTTAGCCGTCAGCAACTTTGAAGCTCAGTAAACTGGTGGGGATTTTGTGGGAGCGTTTGTGAAGGTCTTTGATTACTATGCTCCGCTTTGTCTGCAGGAATATGCCGTGTGTAACGGCTTCCCTGCGCAGTCCCTGAGTGTACTTATGTTTGTTTTATGTAATTTCTTTTTATACCGCCCAGGCTGAAGGGCATCAGAGAGGTTTACCCTGGCTTTTACTTCTTAAGAAGTGTGCGGTGTAGAGATTAATATCAGTATATCAGCCGTTTAATAGGGTTTAGAATAAGATAGATTGAATGATTATTAGCTATTGAATGGGTATTGAAAAAGTACTTTTTTTTAAATTCCTTATTTCTAACGAATATATAATAAAATAGAAAAAGGGGGAGTTTTTTTAAGCCAGCGATGTCGAGTAATCTCTTTCCCCTACGGCTGTGTACTGCCGCATAGAGGGATGTGATAATGTCCTGTGGCTAGTTTCTTTTTTAGTGAACTTGTAGAGCCGAACCCTTTTCGGGAAATTGAAGTTCAGTTAGGATACCAGTGTGTGTATTCATTAGGGATATCCTGAAAACCTGACTGCTTTGCGGTCCTCCAGGACTAGATTTGGAGACCCCCTGCTCTAAGTGCTACACAGGCTATAACAGCGGCTAGGCTATTTAAAGCACCGAACTACCATTGCTTGATTTAAACCTGGATATTCAGCATCGGAACTTATCTGGTTCCCGGCGCTGATTATCTGAGTTGCAGGACAGCAGCATCACTAACCGGTTAATGGCGATATTCAACCACAAACCGGAATGGCGAAAACTGGTTAAAGATTGGCCATCTGAATGGCTTTCCTAACGTTAACTGGTTTAGCTATCCAGTTAGTGACTGAAGATCGCTGGTAACTGGATAACGAGGGACACCACCCATGATCCGCCCACAGACCACACAGTTTAACCGGGCATTTGTTACATGGTTTGTGGGATATTCAGTGGCACCAACCGGTTAGTGCTGCCGAATGTTGGGTTGAGCACAGGCTGAGCAGGTCTGCTAATCGGCTAAAACCCTTAGAACATGCCCCCTTCTGTTTCCATAAGCTGAGGAAATAGACTATGAACGTGCCAGAACAAAGACCCATGGAGACTTGAAAGCTCATGTACAAGAAGATCTTGTTTTGCTGGCCGAAGAGGAGGGGTTGCTGCCTGGAAGGATTCCAGGCGGCTTCCGGAAGGCTTCAGCTCTGTATATTCTGAGGCTTCTCTTCTTTGCTCCACAGGTGAGGGTGCTACTGCTCACCTGGAATCGGGAGGGTTTATCAGAAGTCGGCCTGGTGTGGCCCACCCAGATATCCAGTTCCATTTTCTGCCTTCTCAAGTGATAGATCATGGTCGCGTTCCACCCAAACTGGAAGCCTATCAGGTGAGCCAAAAATGAAAATCGTACCTGTAGTGTCACCAGCCTCATGCAGGGGGATTTTTAGCCAGTCCTGGTTTGCTAAGTCCTATGTCAGTACAGTTTCTCCAGAGCTGTGGTCTTGAGATAGGCGTGATTTTATAACGTCTATCTCGGTGCTATCACTTCCCGGGCCATGGACATGTGTTGTAAATGGGACATGCCATGTTTGCCCCTATACCTAACTGAAAGTCTAGTTTCTCTCTTTTTGTTCCCTGTTCCTCTCTCTTTCTCTCCTTCCCCTTCCATTGACATACATATCAAAATGGGAAAAGGAAATATAATTTAAAATTTAAAAAAGGAAAGGGGAGTTTTCCCCTGAACTGCCAAGGCCAGTGGCCCCACAACAGCCACCTAGATGAGCTAACTGAGAAGACAGTGAAATTGTGTCAGATGCTTTAATAAAATGGTAGGTATTAAGGATAGTTCTGAATTTTGCTAGAGGGGTCTCAAGCCTCAAATCCAGAGGAAAATTATTCCAAGCTATGGGGACAAAAACACCAATGGCTAATTGTCTTAGACTCAAGGCAAACAATCCTAAATGATGGAATAACCAAAAGGTTTTGCCTTGATGATTTAGGAGTACAGGGAGCAATCGGGCCAGCCCAAAGGTTTCTGCTGCCCTAGGCAGAAACCCTGGCCTCGCCACCCCACCTCCCCCCAGTTGACACAGATTCCAGCTCAAGAGGGGGGAGGCAGGCAGTGGCAGCATTTCCAAAAGTGGCGTCTTTTTGCCGCTGCTGCCCACCTCCCACCCCCCAAATGGAATCGGCGGTTGCCATCCCATGCTGCTGCCGCCGCCGCCATCCTAGATGGCCACCTAGCTCTCTTAGTGGACAGACTGACCCTGGGAGCAATGGGACGTCTATCCCCGCTGTTCGTGGGACAGAGTAACCCCAATTGTGTTGTATTTTGTTTGTCTCACTCACTTCCTCTTTCCCTTCCACCAGAAGGTCCCTTAGCTGTCCCAGGACGAGGCCAGTGACCTCTGAAAATGAATACTTCACTTTGTCTCTGAAGCAAGCAGGGGTCATTTCTACAGTTGTGGTCTCCAGTTCCCACTTCTGCCCTCCCCCATTGTCCCTAGCACATCACTCCATGATGCCTAGACCATTTTTAATCGAAGGGTGGAATTTTTATTCCTCTAAAGAGGAATACATGATAGTTTTGGGGATCATTTTCAAAGGTATTTCTGCCAGTAAAACAGTGCCTTACATACAGAAATGCACAGTTGTAGAATTGCCTGCCCGATTTTGCAAAAGTTACACATAATCTGTAGAGGCTTCTTGAGGTCAGGACTGTTGCGGGGTTTGTAGCTTTATAAGCAGTTTCAGAATTGAGTTGTTTGCATGTAATGTAACCAGTAAAACAAAACGCCAAAAATGGGTCAAAAAGTCTATAGATAGAATACCAGCTGCTTCAAACCCACTCAGTATCAGGGTCATCCAGAACACCGTTTAGTGGTTCTGGAAGTCCGATACAGATACACTAAACAGTCGGTCAGCCTGCCAGGGACAGAGCTTACTGTACGAATAGGCGATTTGTATGAGGAGCTCTGTTCGTGGGAGGGAGGGGACGAGACAGAGGGAGGGTGGGCGGAGAGCAACCCCGATGTACAGGGCCAATTCCAAAGTCTTCCCTGTGCATCTGGGGTCAGCCACGGAGAAGGGAGCCTTATTCCACCTGGGAGGTAGTATAGGTCCCCCTGGATGGAGCCAAATGACACTATTTAAGACTAAATAAGAGAAAATATTTCTTCACTGAACGTGTAAGCAAACTCTGGAATTTGTTACCGGAGGATATAGTAAAAGCTGCTAGTGTAGCTGGGTTTAAAAAAGGTTTAGACAAGTTCCTGGAGGAAAAGTCCATAAACCATTATTAAAAGGGACCCAGGATATCACTGCTTGACCCAATACAAGCATTGAGGAACTTGTGTCTTTTGGGGAGACTGCTAGGTACTTATGACCTAGATTGGCCACTTTTGGAAACGGGATACTGTGCTTGATGGATCTTGGTCTGACCCAGTATGGCATATCTTATGTTCTTAAAAGCCCAATTAAAACTGCCCTTCCTTTTTCCTCTTCTAAAACACAAACTCTCTCACACATTCACCAATGAAAATCCATCAACACTACCAAACATCCGATCAAACTTCTTCTTTCAAATCCCTATCAGTCAGGGGTGGCTCTATAATGAGGCGAAGTGAGGCAGTGGCCTCAGGCGGCAAACCTTTGGGGGTGGCAAAAATGCCCCCAAAACAGTCTCCTCACTCCGCCTTCAGTCTAAACAAAAAAAAAAAGTGGACAAGCTGCTGCGGCCGCAATAGCTTTTAAAATGAAAGGAAGCCGGTGCGGAGCCTCCTGGCGCTATGGAACACCTGTTGCTGCTGCGTCCTGCCCCCAAAAGGAAGTGATGCTAGAGCAGGATGCAGCAGCAACAGGGGTCCCATAGCACCGGGAGGTTCTGCACCAGTTTCCTTTCATTTTAAAAGTTTTATAGCATGCAGCCGAAGGGGAAAGAGCAGAAGTATGGAGACACGGCCAGCAGAGCAGAATGAGTTACATGGTGGGGGGAGGAAGGAGAGGGGCGGAATGAGCTACATGGGAGGGAAGGAAAGGGAACTGAACGGGGCTGACACAGGGGCAAAGAGAGGGCTGAAAGGGGGCTGACACAGGAGGAAAGAGATGGCTGGAAGGGAGCTGACGGGGGAAAGAGGGCTGGAAGGGAACTGACGGGCAAAGAGAGGGCTGGAAGACTGCTGACGGGGAAGGAGAGGGAGCAGAATGGAGCTGACAGAGGGGGAAAGAGGGCTGGAAGGGAACTGACATGGGGGGAAGGTGGGGGCTGGAAGGAAACTGACACCTGGGGGTGGGACTGGAGGGAGCTGACACTTGGGGATGTGGCTGGTAGGTGGCTGGGTAATGGGGAGGGGGCTGGTAGGTGGCTGGGTAATGGGGAGAAGGCTGGCAGGGAGGGGGCACTGGGATTGGAAGGGAGCTGACAGGTGAGGAGGGTTCACTGGCACTGGAAATAGGCTGATGGAAGGAAGTGAAGAAAACAAGAGAGACAAGAAATGGCAGAGTGCTAAGAGAAGACAGGAAAGCAGAAGCCTCAGATCAGGACCGGCATGACCAGAGAATAAAATGGTCAGACAACAAAGAGAGAAAAAATTATTTTATTATATTTTTAATTTAGTGATTGGACTTTTCGCTAGCTTTATAGTTTACACAGTATGGGGCACTGCATGCAGAGTCTGGCTTCTTGGGGTTTCGGTTTCATTTCATCACTTATTCTATACTTGGTGAGATCTGTACTTGGTGAGAGTCTGTGTTCGGAGTGTGTGACCAAGGCTGTGTGTTCTGTAAACACGAAATTTTGTATGCAGGGATCTGTACTTAGTAATTTGCCTTGTTCAGCTTTTCAAATAGGCGTTAGATGTTTTAGGGCCCGCTGCAGTATTTATAGTGCTGCTTTATTTGTACGAGTTTTGGAATTTTATGCTGGTAATGGTATGGTGGATTTGACCTCATAAAACCCTACAAAAGTCACCAAAGATCTACATTAGTTCCCAATATGCCTAGTACAGAATATTTGTTAGTGAGATGTCCAGAATTAGATTGTGTTTTTTTTAAGATACTGAGTTCTGTGGGTGAATGTCCTAGTTCTGCTCTGCACCCACTGTTGAGGGAGGGGGTTCTGTGGATGCAAATATATGTTCCAAAAGAAAAAGCAAGAACCATAATGCATTTTATAACAAACTAAAAATGAGTTATAATTTAGTTTTATAAAATGTGCTGTGGTTCTTGCTCATTCTTTTAGTTCCTTGGTGTGCAGACATCTTACATTTCCTCTATATTATCTAATCAGCCTTTTGGTTTGGTTCAGTCCCTGACTGGAATTTTCAGAAGGCGCCCCACACTATGGAGGGGGGGGGGACCATTTCAACCCTCGCCTCAGGCAGCAGATTGCCTTGAGCCGCACCTGCTTTTGGCACATCACACACCTCCTCAATACCTCACCTTTTCATTAGTGGACACAACTAACCAATCTTCCAAAACCAACCCAACATCCTCGCATAGCTACATTCCAAATAAACCTATAAATTAACCCTCTATGAGCCCCAGAAACCCTTCAAATAAATGAACCCCATAGCTCACCATCAACCCCGACCCTTGATAGCATGCAGGCAGATGCAATAATATTAGAGACCGAACTGGCTTGATCACCCTGATCAAAAAAACATATCAAAAGAAACACTATTAAAAGTGAAACTTAGCTAAAAAAAAGCACAGTGCCATTCCACTGGACCATTTAAGTCATCAGGTTCCATAGTGTGCTACTGAAAAATCAGTGTCTGCTGTCACTTGTAACAGACATAGGGTCAGATTCCGACCACCCACTAGTCTGATCTGGTCCATTATGCAACATTTATGATCAGTAATGTCATGTCCAGCAGCAACCTAATGCTGTACCAAGGGTGCTGTCATAACCCTCTAGCGTATTGCAGATAAGTGCTGTCAGACGGCTGCCTGGGTGAGAATCTTCAGTCTTTGCAAGTGCATATCTCTATATGATTTGCAAGGTATTGTGGGCAATGTAGTTCATTCACACCAGACACAGCTGCTGACAATAATTTAGTTGTGCTCTTGGGTAAAGCCAATAAGATATTTATTTATGGGGTTATTTCTCCCAACACAGATATGCTTGGTAGCACATAAATTAGGTTACTTGCTTTCAGTGTTAACTTGGAAAAACAAAGTCAAAAATCAGGAAAACAACAAATGAAAAGCCACAAAGCAAGAAACAAACTGTTCTTTTCAGGTTAACTTCTGATTACTTCCCACATAGATACAGAAGTGATTCTCTCCTAGCTCACAAGCAATTAGGTAAGGCTTAATTGCTAGCAGTTATCCAGCTGAAACCCCTTAGCTGGCTTGCCTTCCACTGTGTGGGTCAAATCCTGCTTCAGGAGCTTTTCTGAGTAGATTAAAGAACAAATTTGTATTTCTTTGTGATGGTTGCTGTACTTTATAACAGAAAGTTTACCAACGGAGTTTAGATAGAGAGCAGTCCGTATAAACAGGATCCTCATCTGCTATTATTTCCCCTTGTTCAACAAGCATGGGTTCAATATCATGGATTGGCACAGATGAATCTCTCAATGGAGCATTTTCAGGAGAATACTTGTTTCCCTGCTGTCTTTCAAGGTTATAGCTAGGGCATAGATCAGTGTTCATACCTGAGCTTCCATTGCTGCTAGAGTTCCTCTCTATATAGCCTGGCCAGTATGTAGTCCAGTTCTTATGTCCAGCCTTCCAATCCAGATCCCTGGACACTGGATCTCTCTTCACATACCTTCTGGCACAGGTCTTAGGGTCCCTTCCACGTGCAGCCGTCTCCCTCACAGGTAGCCTCTGGTGATTCCTAGCTCTGCAGCACCATTCCTCTGGCTTTCCCCAGTCCAATGGTGTATGCTGGCCCTTGGAATACCTCCCAGTATACGTACTGCTTTGGACTCTTCTAGACCTCTCAAAGGCTTTTCTCTTCCTTCTTCCAAAGGGTCTCTTTCCCTCTCTGTCCGTTCGGTTTAGCTTCTGCTTCTGATGATCCTTCAGATGAAACTGATGATCAAACTCAAGCTGATTCTCAGGATACTGAGGACAATTCTCTGGATATCCAAGGTGATCATGAAGATGGTCATCTGTAGAATAAACTCTACTCTTATTCTGCTTAGATGAGTGCTCCTCCCTAACACAGCGCAGCTGTGCTGAATCAGGCCCTGCCCTTTGAGATGAGTGCTTAGGGATTACCTCATAGCCCTCCTGATTGAACACACGTTTCCCCACTTCAGCTCCTCTAATGGCTGTTGGAAACCTGGTGCATTCTGGGACTGGTAGTCTTTTATGGGAAAATTCTGTTTTCTCATTTCTACCAGCACTGACAGGTTGCTTGTTCAGAGACACTTCACCTTTTCTATAGCCCCTTCCTGAGCTATGATAAGCTTCCTTATCACAGTGCTCAATAATCCGGGTTTTGAACATGCGTATGGTCTGGTCAATGTACATTCTATTGCAGGGGCAAAGGACCATGTATATCATCACTGAGCTGGTACAAGAGGTGACCTGGCGCAGCCTGTAATGCCAGTGAAACGATGGGTGTTCAATTTGGGCAGTTTCCAAAGTGTGTGCACATACCACACATTTGCCACTGCAAGTATGGTGCCTGACCATCTGTCTTTTCTGGGAGATAGACAGAGTGTGGACCAATGTCATGGAGATTACGCCCATGATAATATGGGAAATGTAACCCATGGTTAAAAATCGGGTGCACCCTCAAAACATCCCAATATTTGCTTATAATATCCTAGAGCCTAAATATAGATGAAGAATAGGGCAGGACACCCACCCGTCCATCAAAGGATTTTCATGTTAAACTTAACAACAAATCCCTGTTTGCATGCCTTGCCTGTGTATATGCTTTTCAAATGGTACCAGCTGGGTACTGTTTCTGAGCAAACCGTGCACACATCACCCGGACTTGCTGCCAAAATTTGTCCTCCGAGGACCACAACTGGTGTAATCTCAAATTGCCCTACTGGGATATTCTCCTGCAGTTTCCCGGGTTGGAAACTCTCATAGTTCAAAACACTATTCTGATCAGTAGGTTTTTTTTTTGTTTTTTTTTATAAATCAAAGTGTGGAATGAGTGCCTGGATTTAGAGATTACTGTATCCAAAAAGTGAACCTGTGACCAAGAATACTCTGGAGTGAATTTAAGGTTGGCGTCCACTTGATTCAATTATGCGAACAATTCCACCAAACACTGCTCTGTCCCACTTCAAATAAAAAAAACAAACAAACCCACATCATCGATTAAACTGAGTCCAGAGAACTACCTCCGACCAAAAATTTGAGTGGTATACCTGATCCTCCTCAAAGGCATGCTGAAATAAGTATATCACTGAGGGGCTACCCATGAATCTGGTGATAATAATGGCCATCATACTCAAAGTAATTGTGTTCGAGAACCAAATGTAACATTCGTATAAGAAAAGACAAATGAGCTTGTGAAAGGTTTGTTGTAGCTAAGTAGCAGGTGGGCACTGTTATAGCACTTTGCTGGGGAGTATTGGTATACAACGCCACTATATCCATCGTGACGAGTATCCACGAAGCCTGAACCCCAACCAGAGTAGACTAACGGGTTATTAAAGATCCAGAGTCCCAAATATATGAAATCGACTCCTGGACTAAAGGATTTAAGTATGTATCCAAATATCTAGACAACGGCTCCAGCACAGAGCCCTTGCCTGGCACAGTTGGTCTCCCCTGGTGGCTTAACCGGATCGTTATGGATTTTAGGAACTATGTAAAACACTGATATACAAGGTTGCGGAACCCATAAGAATTTAAACAACCGTTCTGAAATCAAAGTTTGATTCAGAGCTGTCTCCAAAACACCAAAACTTTCTGCCTGAATGTCATCAGTAGGGTCCTGATCCAAAGGCCAATACAATTGCAGATCTCCCAATTGGACATACATTTCAGCATCATATTGCTCCCTGGCCATGATGACGATTCCTCCACCTCTATCTGCTGGTGTGATAATGATGGAGGAATCAGTGATCAGTGCCTCCAAGGCTTGTTGCTCCTCCTTTGATAAATTATGTCGGCATGGACAAGGTGACAACCGTTGAAGGTTCGCTAGGACCAATTGAATAAATGCCTGAATATTAGAGTCCATAAGACCTAGTGGAACCCATCTGAAGTGTGGATAAAGCTGAGAATTTTTTATATTTAATGACTGTTTCCGCTGCTCTTGAAAATATAGAGATAGTTGTAATCACCGAAAGAATCTTTGTAGATGGACTTCTATATCAAACAAGTCCATCCCTCCACTAGGAACAAATGTAATGTAAACCGGAAAAAGTATGTACCCCAAATAGCAGATGTAAATTTAAGCTCACGGTTTTCTTGGAGTAATTTTCCAATTAAAAATATGTCTATAATTTCATTTTGAAATTTTGCAGTCTGCGCAGCAAAAAGTGCACGTTTTACCTATGTGTATGGTTGTAAAATTATCCTCATTCTGTGCTCCCAGATATGCATTTCTAGAGGACTTTCAGAAACTCTTCTAAACATTTTAACATCAACAAGTCATTGTTATCACCTAAAGAAAACTTTAGAGAATTTAAAAATTCCACCCAGAATTATAGGGCTTGATTTTCAGTTAGGCAGGCTATGTGCTGTGTTGGCACATAGCCTGCCCACCGATTTCCCCCCCCCCCCCCCCTCTATAACCCGGATTTTCAGTTCCGTGGTGATGGAAGTGAAAATCCGGGTTTGGCTGGATGCACCGTCAGCTGTCGAGGCTAAGCGGGTAGCGGCCATTTTCGATGCTACCCGCTTAGCCTCTGCGCCTGAAAGATAGATGAGGAAAAACCTCACCTATCTTTAAGGCGCAGAGGGCTAAGCGGGTAGCATCGAAAATCGCTGCTACCTGGTTAGCCCTTTCCTCTGCCCCTGCTTCGCCACGGAACACCCCTAACACGCCCCAATAGCATCTGGGCGCATTAGGGACTTATCTGGGATTTTCCAAAGGCACTACCCATGTAGGTACCTTTGGAAAATTCCGGATAAAGCATTTACATGGGTAACCAGGGCAGTTACGCTGTAAATGCCTTCAAAAATGCCACCCATAAAGCCTACTTTCTGGGATGCATGCCTGTCTATGTCCATGGTGCATACATATGCATGGAACCAAACAAATCCACCCCCCTCAGAGCCCTTGTCCTTTCTGCTCTATCCTGAAAATTTGCTGTTAACAGTTTTCTTTGACATCAGGGATGGACAAGCACACACAAATCTCATGGGCTTTCTTTTCCTTTGGAAAGTAGGCTAAAAACCCTTGGAGACCATTCTTTGTTGGAACTATTACAGGTCCACGTTGGAAGCATGAGGAGCCCAAGTATAGGCTGGCTGAAACTGAAAAGTGCGGACCCCAGAGACCATCCCATTATTGAACCCAACTATATGTCAACAGGTAAAAGGCCCACCAACATGGTCTTTTAGATTCCAAGGGAAAATTGCATGTGACGTGCTGTCAGAGTTTATCTTAAATATCAAGACCTTGTTAGATTAAAAACAGAAAAATTCAGAATGAAGGTTTTCATTCTTCTGTGATATTTTGTTTTGAGACTAAAATAATCTGAAAGGTAGAAATTGCTCACTAATCTTAGTCGCTTGCCGTACAGAACCGTGGGGCTGTTTTACTACCCCCCCCCCTTAAGATTTTGCACTTACCGCACATCACAAATGCTTGTTATGTGCAAAGCCTCCTCAGTAACTGTTGGGGGCATGACCAGCATGTTCCTGTAGAATGCCTGTGATAAATTGCAATGCAATTAATGCGAGTACACCTAATGATACCCATAGACAGGGCCAGCCTGTCCATTGAGAGAGAGTGTTTTTTTGCACAGGGCCCCGCGTTTCAGGGGGCCCCGTGCAAAAAACACTCATCAGCTCAAGTAGATTAAAAAAAAAAAAAACCAAACCGGCTGCTGCCGCCGCTGCCTCCGTGGCAGTGGCAGAATCAAGTGTCCCGCGGCTGCCCGGCAGCATCAGCTCTCTCAGCGTGGGCTTCTCAGAGCCGTGAAGGGAGAGTTTCCCTTTTTCGTGGCTCTGTTAAGCCTGCTGGGGCGGATGGGAAACAGGAAGTCCCATCAGACCCGGCGGGCTTAACAGAGCCGCGAGAGAGAAACTCTCCCTTTGTGGCTCTGAAAAGCCTGCGCTTTGGGAGCTGATGCTGCAGGGAAGGCTTTGCCGGGCTGGGGGGAGGGCCAGCAGTACACTTGATTCTGCCACAGCAGCAGCGGTGGTTTTTTGGTTTTTTTTTTAAGTCTACCTGGGCTGATTGGGGGGGGGGGGTTAGGACTGGAAGTGGGCTGATGGGCTTAGGACTGGTAATGGGCTATGGGGGGACTAGGACTGGAAATGGGCTGAGTGGAAGGGGGGGGCTTGAACTGCAAATAGCTGATGGGGAGGGGGGCTTGGAATGGAAATGGGCTGTGAGGGGAGGGAGCTAGGACTGGAAATGGGCTGATGGAGGGGCTACGATAGGACTGGAAATGGGCTGATGGTGGGCTAGGACTGGAAATGGGCTGATGTGGGGACTAGAAGGGAGCAGATGCTGGGTGGGGCTGAAACTAGAAGGGAGCTGATGTTGGGTGAGGATTAGAATGGGATGGAGCTGGGAGAGTGAAATGGAGAGGGGAAAAATATTTTGTGTGGGAGGGAAGACAAATCTACAATTGGCCGGGCATTGGGAGAGTAAGTGTGGATTGAGGATGGAGGGGTAAAATTTGAGTGGATGAAATAGGAATAAGGAAAGAGCAAAAGGAGAAAGATTAGTATGTTAAAGCAGATGTAGAGAGAGAATGGAAAAAAACTAGAAGAGAGAAGAAAGGACAAATGGACAGCAGACGATGGAGAGTTAGCAGAAAACACGAAGCAATTGCAAATGGAGCAATTGCAACTGAAAAAAATGCAGAAAAAGTAGAAAGATCTCTTTATTTTGAATTTATTAACTGGAATATGTCAGCTCTGGGAAATGCGCATCATTAACATCTGCGCTTTGTTTAGTACAAGAGGAAATGTATAGTTTTATTTCTACAGTGGTGTTGTACATTCCAAGTTTGGTTTTGGGGTTTCCAGTTTAATTATTGTCTTCCTGTTTCTAAATTGTGATTCCTTGTTTGGTGATGGTCAATGTTCTGCATGTGTAACTGAGCTGAGGTATTCTGTTTATGTAATTCCTATTTGACATTGCCACTTGTTCTCTTTCCGCAGTAGGTTGTGTATTGTTAAAAGAACCAGTCCAAAGTGTGGATAGCAGAGGAAAGAATTATTTTATTAATCGAGAAGACAGCCATTGGCCGAACACAAGCCGTGTTTCGCTATGCCTTCATCAGGGGCTTAATTGGCTGGGCTTTCTGAAAGCAGCTGCAGGGCATACAGACTTTAATTGATGTGGGAATAAGCTTTGTAACTCAAGCCCATCACTCGCCCCACAGCCCTTGTCTCACTTGTGAACGTAAGATCATCCTTTCCAGCCCTTATATAATTTATAACTACGCGTTATGCTGCCTTCCACTTCTGCCGAAAGCCCCTGATGAAGGCATAGCGAAACACGGCCTGTGTCGGGCCATTGGCTATCTTCTCGATTAATAAAATAATTCTTTCCTCTGCTATCCACACTTTGGACTGTTTCTTTTTGCTTCACGTGGATTTGGGCTTTTTTTGTTGGACTGGTCATGTATTGTTGTTCTCTGAAATGTATTGGTTTAATATTTGCAGTGTTTCCTTTTGATTGGTAGAGTATGGTGCTTTGTGAGTCCTGGTAGTGCTGTTAGGATACAGCAGGTTTGCTATGGGTTCTAAATGGGCAGTGTTTGTAGTAGTTCCTAATGTGCCTGGCGGTTGGCACTGGATTATAGTAATGTAGAAATCTTTTCGTCTTTCTTTATCCATACACTCATTAAGAGGCATGTTTACTAAAAGTTAGTGTATGGTAACATTGTGCAAATATTTATGCACATGAAGCCCCGCACCGAGTCTCTGCACATGGCCCCGCAGCCCCCCTTGGGCCGCCCCTGCCCATAGAGCTTTCGTTAGGTGCACCTGCACTAACCGCAATGTGCTCTGCGTGTCCAAACTCTGCTCCTAACTCGCCCATTCTGCACATTAGCATGAGAGTGCCAGTTAGCATGCGTTTTGGTGGCCGTGCCCCTGCGTTAGTGTTCACCATGGCCAGTTTCTTCATGATAAAATGCACATTAACTGATTAGTAGTGCTTAGTAAAAGGACCTCTATATCGGGCTAAGATGAAGCAGGTTCAGATGAGAGCCCAGCCAGAACTTGGTTTTGATCTTGTGTATTTAAGAGTACTGGTAGCTATATACAAAGAACAAAGGGGCCGATTCTCGGCATCTAGGCCTAGCCACCGCCACTTTAACTAAAACAGATATTAAGCGCCGGAATACCCAATTTTGCCAGATAGCTCCTTCACTAACTGGTCCGCGGCAATATTCAGCCACTAACCAGATAACGGTAACCGGTTAAAGTTAAGACAGCCATTGATTTTTCATAACTTTAGCAGGTTGTGATGGGGTCTATAGATTGTTGCCCTTCCCTCTCCAGAGGGATTATCAAAAGGCCCCTTTAAGAGAGTCTGCAGTCCTGAGTTCAAGATTGGGAGGGCGTGGCTCACAGGGAGAGACTGAAACCCAGCAGGTCGCAGGAGGGAGAAAGGCTTGTGGAGGCAGGAATCCCAAGCCGTATAAAGTTAGGAACTTTAACTGGCTTGGGGGAAGGGCTGGGAGACCAGCTTTGTGAAGCTGTAACAAACTGGATTTGAATAAAACCAAGTTTTGTTTTCCATGGACTGCTATCTGTTTAATGTTTGAACAGAAAACCCCTTCCTACCACGTGCCACTCTAACACACTGGTTTAGTTATCTGGTTAGCAGCTCAATATTGCCGTTGACTGGGTAGCGACTAGGATTGCCCCGATCCACCCACAGACTGCCCCAATTTTAACCGGATGTCTTTTGTGCGGCCCACAGTGATATTCAGCATCATTGTCCAGAGAGTGACGCTGAATCTCGATCGCCACATTTTAGCTGGTTAACTGGTCTGCCCACTAGCCAGGCTCTTTGAATAGGCCCCCTCAAGTATCAACCTCTACCAAAACAGCATCTTTGGTGCCTCAGAGAGGATCTTTGCTGCATGGGATAGTTTTATAAAGCATTTTCTACATATAAAACATGTTTTACATATTGGAAAGGGCTCTTCTGTGCATATGAGGCTGTACAACTTTATATTAGTATGCATGATGGCAAGATCACATGTAATTATATGCACACCATGTGTAGGGGTTCCCAGGGGCACTGTTTGGGAGAAGCAGGAGCAAAATTGCAGTTGACATGAATATTTCATAAATACATGTACACACATAAAGAACATGCACACGCTTACACTTTCTGGAACAATAATGCAGGCACCCTGAAATCACCCCCTTCCCTCCATGGAGTGTTACACTTGTAGGTCAATTTTCAAAAACCCGCCAAGTGGATATCTAGCTGGTAATTTTACCTGATTATCTTAAGCTGAATTTTAAGACAGTAAGGATTCCAACTGGAAATTTTCCTAAATCTAGCTGGACAGAATTTTTGTGGGCAGATCTGTTTATGCAGCTGAAATTGTGCAGTTAAATTTAGTAGGTTAATGCTGAAAATCCACACTTCTGGCTAATTTATAAAGCTAGTTTCATTTATCTAGCTAACCTGCAATGTTAGATAAACCTTGTAAAAATCCACCCCTGTGTGCCTAGGGTTGATAGTCTTCATAGGACCAATCATGTGACACTAGTTTTTGATTGAGCTGCATTGGCTACCAATTGTATACTGTAACAGGCCTTGGTAATATCAAGTTGGAGCTTTCCATAGAGAATAATTCTTGACCACTATTTATTTGGTACAGCGCTGTAAGACTTCCTCAGAACAACCAATTCATTGGCAGATTACTTCTGAAGAAGTATCACTATAGTATTACAATTTTGACATTGAGAAATCATTTTACCAAACACTGTACAAATATGTTTTATGAAAGCAAGAAAATGGGAGGCAATTTGCTGTCCCAGATTCATTTTAACTAGATGATGTGGCATACGTTTGTGTGTAATTAAATGAAAGATGTCGCCTCTGCTATGCTACCACCTCTTCTGCTCTTGAATCCACTAATTAGGAGGTGACATGATGCGTTTAAGCTGTATGGAAATGAATCCTAATTTGACAAACTGGTACCAGCAAAAAAAAAAAAGCGTTTAAATATGCACACTAAATGACTCCTCTGTATTGCTCCATGTTCAGTGGAATTAAAGTCACTTAATCACTTGCATGCTTCAAATCTTGTTTCTCCTTGCAGAAATGGATGTTTTGGAGTTCCGTCAATGTGTGAAACTCTCCAGAGAGATATTTGCTCAGAAGGCATTTGAAAGATTCCGTGGAGTGGAGATTCAGCCAGGAAGCAGCGTGCGGTCAGATAAGGAAATAGATGCATTTATCAGACAAAAAGCTGACAGTGCCTACCATCCGTCCTGCACCTGTAAAATGGGGACGCCTTCCAATGTGAATGCTGTGGTCGACTCCCAAACCAGAGTGATTGGGGTTGAAAACCTTCGCGTGGTGGATGCCTCCATTATGCCCAGTATTGTCAGCGGCAATTTGAATGCACCCACCATCATGATAGCAGAGAAGACTGCCGATATGATTAAGGGACTCCCTTCCCTTTGTGAGAAAAATGTCCCATTTTACGAACCCAAAACTTTGGAAACTCAGCGATGAAGACTAAATGCAGGCTACTCATCGAGATGGATAAGGTCCTCACGCTGTGGATGTTCAGATCAAATTTTCACTAAAGGAATCAAAATTCTACTTAACTTTCTGTATCCACTAGGAACAAGCTATTCAGTTTAGTTATATAACAATATCTACTTAAAAATGCAAAACAATGATTGTTTGCCCTCTTGGCTATTCCTTTATTTGGGACTCTTTATATGCAAAGCACACTAAATAGCCCAGTTTATATTTTTATGCCATGTGAAACGACTTGTTAAACTTAAAATTTCTGTTCAGCCATTCTAGTTGCTGTAATAAAACACAAACCCCTGACATCAGTATGTCAAGCCAATGCATGCCCTTCTCTTTGGTCTTCAATGGATTTAGTTTATTATTTCTTTGAAAATACTGCTCTTCTACTAATAGTTTTGATCTTATTAAAACTACAATCAGCCACAAGAAAATGCTGGATTTAGGAAAATATAAAAAATAACTACATTGACTTTTTCAACGTCTATATTTTCTCTTTATTGCAGAGAATTGTGGTTGCCATGTTGATCCACTTGGAAATGTGGAAAATACGATACCTTTTTATTGGACTAACCCAGGGCAACTCTATAATGAGGCAGAGTGAGGTGGCTATCTCGGGCAGCAAAGTTTTGGGTACGGCAAAAAATGCCGCCAAAACAGCCAAATGGCCGCTGCCTCACTCCGCCTTCTATGGAAAAAAAAAAAAAAAAATTGAATGGACCAGTTGCTGCTGCCACTTCTGCTTCTCCCAGTCAGCAGCGGCAGAATCAAACCCCCTGTCCCAGATCCGAGGACACTAGGGTAGCGGTGACGAACTGTCAACTATGAAAATAAAAAGCGTCAAGTCTCTTCAGGACTCCAGCGTGCTCGTAAGCTTCTGCTGGTTCTGCCCCCCAACTGTGATGTGAAAAGCATCATTAGAGGGGGCGGGACCTTACAAACTTGCTGAAGTCGCAAGATCCCACGCTTTTGCTTTCCGTTCCCCCCCCCCCCCCAAGTTGATAGCTCGCTGCCGCTTCTATATGCAACGAGCTATCAACTTTTGAAAAACGGAAAGTGAAAGTGTGGGCTCTTGTGACTTCGTCATGCTTGTAAGGCCCTGATGGGTCCCGCCCACTCTGATGTTGCTTTTTGCGTCAGATGGGAGCGGAACCAGCAGGAACTTACAAGCACGTGGGAGTCTTGAAAAACGCTTGCTTTTTCTTTCTTGCCGCCAATATTGAGAGATGGACAGCAGATGCTGGACAACAGGGAGGGGGGCAGGATGAGAAATGATGGGCAATGGGGAGGGAGGCAGGAAGACAAATACTGGATCAGTGAGGGGGGGTGGAAGCAAGAAGACTAATGCTGGACGGGGGAAGCAGGAAGAAAAATGCTGGACAACTGGATGGGGTGGGAAAGCATAAAGATGAATGCTGATCCAGGGCTGGCACTACCTGGTAAGCTGGGAAAGCGTGGCAGGGGGCGCCGATGTCAGGAGGATTCTGTTACAAGCCGCCCAACCCCACTCCCCATTCAGGATGGCCTGCGGAACGTTGGCGGTCTAGTGGAGAGCCTGCCCGTAGGACACGTCGCTCCCACGAACAAAAGGCTGTGAGAGGCTGCACTACTTGTGGCCTTCTGCCTGCAGGCAGGCTCTCCACTAAGCTGCTGATGCTTCGCATATCATCCTAAATGGAGTGGGGACGGGCGGCCAATGATGGCACTCACCTGACATCGGCTTCTGCGTGCAGGCTCTGTTTCTCTGGGCTGCAGTCATGGCTTGCACAGCCCCTGCCCATAGGACATTCTGCTCCCACAGGCAGAATGGTGTGGGAGGCAACGATTGTGACCCAGAGAAGCAGAATCTGCCTGCAGATGCAGCATATCCTGTGGGCAGGGGCCGTGCAAGGCCAATTGTGCCCTGCCCCTCTGGGCTAGGATCACAGCTTGCATGGCCCCTACCAATGGGAAATACTGCTCCATGGGTAGGCTCTGCCCCTTGTACATAAATGAGAGGTCATTGGGAGGTGGACATGGATGGGCACAGTGAGTCAGAAGGGAGATGCTGGGTTCAGGGGGGAAATAGGGAGACAGTGGGGATAAGATTGAGGTGGAGGGCTAGGGAGATATTGGACATGGAAAGTGACATAGGGAGAAGTAAGGAGGGGAGATGGAGTGGTGATGTTGGCCAGGGGTTATAGGGAGACTATGGGAAAATGCTGGACTTGGGGAGGGGGAACAGAGGGGAGATGCTGGACACTGGGTAATAAGGGGAGAAAGAAATGCAGGACATGGGGATAATAGGGAGAGGGAGGGAGAAGATGGACATGGAGTAAATAGGTTGAGAAAGAGATGGAGAGATGCTGAAGATGGGAGTAATATGGAGAGTATGGTATGGAGATGGGGTAGATGCTGGTTGCAGGGGGATAGGAATGGAAAGGGCAGACATGGAAGGAAAGAGAGTGAAAGTACTGGATGGAGGAAAAGAGAGAGACATTGGATGGGTGTTGAGAGATATTAGACATGGAGAGAGAGAGCAAAAGATTGGGGAATAATGGACCAGAGAAGAAGAGCTGGGGAATGGAAGGACTGGGGTGAAGGTTGAAAAGCAGTAGGTAGATGACATAAAAAAGAGAGATTGAGAACTGGATAGTAAGGCATAGTGAAATCTGGGTGGATAGAGAGAGAGAGAGCAATAGGTGGAAGAAAGCTGAAAGAAAAAAACATCAATATGCAAGCTGGAAGGAAGTGAAGAAAACAAAATGAGATAAAAGAAATAGCAGATGGACTAAAGACCATAGAAAGAGAGCTAAGAGAAGACAAGAAAGCAGAAGCCTCAGATCGGGACCAGCGTCATCGGAGAATAAAATGGTCAGACGACAAAGGTAGAAAAAATAACTTTATTTTCAGTTTAGTGATTGTACTTTGCTGTGTAAAATATGAACATAGTGCATAGGGAACTGCATCTCTTTTATTTCTCTGGTGGTGTTCTGCATGTGGAGTCTGGCTTCCTGGGGTTTTAGTTTAAATTTTGTCGATGTATTTTTATTTTAGGTTGTAGTCGGTTATTCTGTACTTGGTGAGGGTCTGTCTTCTGAGAGTGTGACTGAGGCCTGGCACTCTCTTAACACAGTTTGTACGTAGGGTTCTTCAGGAGCAAGCAGGAAGTCAGTCCTCATATGGAAGACGTCGATGCTGACTCCCTCGTGGAAGCATCTCCCCAGCTTTCAAAGAAAATCTTTGGGAGATGCCACCACGTATGCATGGTCCCCTTCCCTCCCAAGGATGCCATCTTACTCAGTCTCCCACAGACGTTTGTTTTTCTTCCCCGGAAAAAAGTTGATTTCTTTGTGCACTTCTGTGTACCATCTTCTTAGCACCAGTCCCTTTCCTGCCTCCGAGCCCCATTACCTCTGTTTCGGGACTCAGAACCTGTTTAGTTAGTTTTTTTTCATCCATTGCGGTTTCGCACCTTTTCTAACCGCTGGCCGCGTCAAAGGTCTTCGACTTCGTTACATAAGAACATAAGAAAATAAGATATGCCATACTGGGTCAGACCAAGGTCCATCAAGCCCAGTATTCTGTTTCCAACAGTGGCCAATCTAGGTCATATGTACCTAGCAGTTTCCCAAGAGACACAAGTTCCACAATGCTTGTACTGGGTCAAGCATTGATATCTTCGGTCACTTCTTAATAATGGTTTATGGACCTTTCCTCCAGGAACTTGTCCAAACCTTTTTTAAACCCAGCTACACTAACAGCCTTTACTACATCCTCCAGTAACAAATTCCAGAATTTGATTACACGTTGAGTGAAAAAATATTTTCTTTTATTAGTCTTAAATAGTTTACCCTGTAGCTTCATGGAATGTCCCCTAGTCTTTCTATATTCTGATAAGGTAAACAATCAATCTACGTTTACCCGTTCCACTCCGTTCATTAATTTATAGACTTCTATCATATCTCCCCTCAGCCGTCTCTTTTCCAGGTTAAAGAGCCCTAACCTTTTTAGCCTTTCTTTATAGGAGTATCCTTCCATCCCCTTTACCATTTTGGTGGCTCTTCTCTGTACCTTTTCTAAAATCGCTATATCCTTTTTAAGATATGGCGACCAGAATTGCGCACAATATTCAAGGTGCGGTCTCACCATGGAACGATATAGAGGCATTATAATATCTTTTGCTTTATTTTCCATTCCTTTCCTTATCATACCTAGCATTCTATTTGCTCTCTTGGCCACCGCTGCACACTGGGCCGAGGGTTTTAACATGGTATCCACAATGACGCCTAAATCTTTTTCCTGGGTGATGGTTCCTAATGTGGAACCTTGCATCGTGTAACCATAGTTTGGGTTGTTCTTCCCTAGGTGCATAACCTTGCACTTGTCCACATTAAATTTCATCTGCCATTTTGATGCCCAGTCTTCCAATTTATCAAGATCATCTTGCAATTTTTCACAATCCTCTTGGGTTTTAACAACTTTAAATAGTTTTGTGTCATCTGCAAATTTGATAACTTCACTCGTTATTCCACTTTCCAGGTCATTTATGAATATGTCAAAAAGCAGTGGACCCAGCACAGATCCCTGGGGTACACCACTATTCACCTTTCTCCATTGGGAAAATTGGCCATTTAGCCTTACCCTCTGCTTTCTATCTTTTAACCAGTTCCTGATCCACAATAGTACATTGCCTCCTATCCCATGACTCTTTAGTTTTGCCAAAAGTCTCTGATGAGGGACCTTGTCAAAGGCTTTCTGAAAGTCCAGATACACAATATCAACCGACTCACCTTTGTCCACCTGTTTATTCACTCCTTCAAAAAAACATAACAGATTAGTAAGACAAGATCTTCCTTGTCTAAAGCCATGTTGGCTGTCTCCCATTAGGTTGTGACTATCTACATGCTGAGTAATTTTATTCTTTATGATGGTTTCTACCATTTTTCCCGGTACTGACGTCAGGCTCACCGGTCTGTAGTTTCCCGGATCACCCCTGGAACCCTTTTTAAAAATTGGTGTTACATTGGCGATCCTCCAATCTTCAGGTATTAGACATGGGGCCCTTTTTGCCCCAATAGCCACTGGATTTAAAAAGTGTGATCTTTGCTCCTTACTGACACACGTGATTGTTGCCTCAAGTGTCTGGATGCCGATCATGACCCAGAGACATGCTCCCTGTGCAAAAAGATGTCTGCTAAGGCCATCCAGAGTCACCAGCAGAAGCAGGATGACATCTTCCATAGGTCAGACTCGGCCCCGACCCAGGAGGCCCTCACAGTCCCCGTCCCCTCCATCCTCGGGTGCCTCCTTCTCCGAATGTAGGAAACGCTGGCATCGGTGCTAATTATAAGCTGACACCTGGACACTATTTTATTTTTTATTTTATTTATTTTTATTTTATTTATGCTTTTCTTCTATACCGCTTTTTCCCAAGATCAAAGGCGGTTTACAATTAACATAATGAACATGGTTTTACATGGAACATCGTATTTTTTCAAACTATGTACAATTAACTTTTCATGAACAATAACATGGAACATATAATTATACAAATGCTGTAACTATTTACATCAGTCAAATATTTACATTAGTCAATTATTAATCGTGGTGTTTAAGGGTTGTTTTTTCCTAAGTGTGTTGAGGTTTGTGGCTTTTTGATCTGTGGTTAAGGAGGATTTTTATGGAGGTATGGTGAGGGGGATGGGGGGGGTTCATTAAGATTTATAAAGTGTTCTTTAAACAGATATGTTTTTAGTTCTTTCCGGAATGTCTGGAGATCCTTTATTTTGCGGAGGCTTAGTGGGAGTTTATTCCATAGGGTGGGGGCTGCATATGTGAATGCTCTTGAGCTTGTGGTTTTTTTTGTTTTTCGAATGGATTTTTTTTATGTCTAGTGAGTGGGTTGCGTTTTGTCTGCGGGTTCTATGTTCTTTTGGAGCATGTATTAGAGTGGTTAGATGTGAGGGTGATATGCCGTTGATAAGTTTAAATGTGGTTAAGAGTATTTTGTATGATATTCTACTATTTATGGGAAGCCAGTGTAGTTCGGCGAGGATGGGAGTTATGTGGTCAGTGAGGCGGGCTTTTGCTGTTACTCGAGCACAGATGTTTTGAGCTCGTTGGAGTAAGTTGATATTTGTGAGAGGGAGGCCGATAAGTAGACTATTACAATAGTCAAAGTGTGGAGTGATGAGTGTGCTGATAACAGATCTGAAGTCACGTGTGTCTAGTATTGGTCGTAGGTGTTGAATGGTCTTAAGTTTATAGAATATGGTTTTCACGGTTTGTTTTATGTGAGGGAGCATACTAAGTGCGTGATCTATTATGATGCCTAGGTATTTTACTTCCTTTTTGATTGGGATTATTGTGTCGTTAATTGTTATTGTTTCAGGGAGAGTAGTATCTGGTTTTCTTGTTACGAACATTGCTTCAGTTTTTTTAGGTTGATGCTGAGGTTATTATTTTCTAGCCAGGTATTTGCTTCGCTGATGCAGTCTAGTAAGTTCTGGTAGGTGGGATTATTTGTGTTTATTGGTTGAGTGAGCATGATATCATCTGCGTATATGTAGTGGTTGACTTTATGTTTTTTAAATATATTTGTGATGGGTTGAAGATACAAGTTGAAAAGGAGGGCCGATAGGGCTGAGCCCTGTGGAATACCTTGTCCTTGTACGAATGGCTCAGAGGTGTCTTGGCCTAATTTAACGCGTATCGATCGGTTTGTGATGTATGATATAAACCATTGTAGAATTGTTCCTCCTATTCCTAGGCTTAGGAGTCTGTTAATGAGTGTGTTGTGGTGGACATTGTCAAAGGCACCAGCTATATCAATGAATATGAGGATGTAACCTTGGTTGCATGTGTCAGTGCCTTTTATGAGGTCATCCATGAGTGTTATTAGCAAAGTTTCGACTCCGTGTGATGGGCGGAAGCCGAATTGGTGTGAGTCAAGTGGTGCATGTGTGTCTCTAAAATCTTGTAGTTGGAGCTGTATGATTTTTTCTATTACTTTGGCAATAAACGGTATGCTGGCTATAGGCCTGTAAGAGTTTGGGTCTGTAGGATTGAGTTTATTATTTTTTTATTATAGGGCGTAAGGATGTGAGTTTTAGGGCATCTGGCATGATGCCCTGGGATAGTGATTGGTTTACTATATTTTGTATATGGATAGCTAATTCAGTTTTGGTGTTTTTTATCCATGATACTGGACATGGATCTAGGGGGGAGGTAGTGGTGTTGATCATTGATATGATATTGAGGAGGTGTTTTTGCTCAATGTCTTGAAAGGTTATCCATTTATTGGTTGGTTTTAAGTCCGTGGGTATAGTTATGATTGTGCTAGATGATTTGTTTTTTAATTTGTTAGCAAAATGAGTTGCAAGAGTTTGTGCGCTTATCGTTGATTGTTCAGGCTCTGGAGTTTGGGTTTTTGTTAGTGTTTTTATAATTGCAAATAATTCTCTCGGTCGATTGAGTGCCATATTTATGACTTTTGTGTGGTATTCTCTTTTCGATCTGTTAATAGTGTCTTTGTATTTGTTGAGAAGACTCAGGTATTGCGCTTTATTATCGCTTGTTTTAGATTTCCTCCACCGTTTTTCTTGTTTTCTTAGTTGCTTTTTTATATTAGAGAGGTCTCTATTGAACCATTTTTCTGACTTTCTTTTTGTGAATTGTTTTTGGGGACCTTGAGTGGGAGTTGCTGCTTTTTTTATTGTTGAGTTCCATTGGTCTATTATGGTGTTGACTTCTGTTGTGTTATTTATAAGGTTAGGTAATACGGTGTCTAGGAAGGTGTCTTTGTTGAAGTGTGTAAAGCGGGATTTATAAGGTGTTGGAGTAGTTTCAGTGTTGGTGTGTGATAGTGAGAGTAAATTGAAGGTTATTAGGTGGTGATCTGACCATGGTACTTCCGTAATAAGAGGTGAGGATTGTAGTTGGTGTTTATTAAATGGGGTGGGAATGAATACAAGGTCTAGAGCGTTACCTTTTGTATGTGTAGATGTCTGTATGATTTGGTTGTAACACATTTCTTTCATGGAATCCATAAAGTTGATTGTGTGTTGTGGGTTGAGTGATGGAAGGTTCAGATCACCTAATATAATAAGTGGTTTTCTCTGTGTAGCTGTACATGCAAGTTCTAGGATGGGGGTGAGATTTTTGTGGTCAGCTGAGGGGGGCCTGTAGATGAGGGACAGTGCAAGGGTTTTGTTTTCTATATTTATGATGTCCATGCCGTCTATGTTGTACACATTTTTTAGTGAGTATTTGAGCTCTTTTTTGGTGGTGATAAGGGCTCCGCCTCCCCTTTTTGCTTCTATGTACCGGGTCCAGCGAGGGCCCAGCTTCAGGAAGGTGCAATTCCCTCACACCTCCATGGTGGTCGAGTCGACCTTTGGTGCCCCTGGGCAGAGAGTCCCACACCCTCAACACCCTCGGGCGTAAATGTTACCAGAGCTCGATGCTAACGTGCCATATTCAAGCATATCAACTGTACCTCTGAGACCTAACCAAGGAACTTGGGGGTTTCTTGGTGGGTCTCTGCGGGGACCGCTTCCAGACCCTCACAAAGTCTGTCGGGGAGTGCTCAAAGCATTTGTCTTGAGCGGCCTATGACTGCTTTGAGTCCAACATGAGGGTGGCTGCCACAGGCATCGGTGCTCGACGCCAGACCTGGCTCCAGGCATCGGACCATGAGCAATGGGTCCAGGAAAGACTCCTCATTGTCCCTTGCCTCGGTGAAAACCTCTTGACAAGGTGGTGGAGATCGAAACAAAGTATGTCACCAGGACTCGACTCTTGAGGAAGACCTCCACTTTTCCCAGGAAGAAACCATCGGGGAAAAGGCCTCTCTTCAACCGGATAGGCCAGCCTTACCGAGGCGCTATCCCTCATATCAGATCTCCCAGACCCCTCAGCAGTGTCAGCAGGGCAAGGGAATGGGCCAGGGCCCACATAAGCCTAAGGGACCCAAGCCTCAAACTCCAGCCCAGACTGGGTTGGGGTTTTGACTCCCAGAGCCTAGCCTCTCCTTCCATGGGGGATCAGCTACCAACAGGGGAGTGCCTGATTCATTTTGCCCACCGGTGAGCTGCCATCACCACCGGCTCCTAGGCACTTCAGGTGGTCTGGGAAGGTTACCTCCTTCATCTGGACCAGACACCTCCCCCTTTCTTTCCAGAAGAGTCCCCTTGGACTCTCCTGCACCAGGCCCTGCTACTGCAGGAACTTGCAGGCCTTCCCAGGGACAGGGCTGTGAGTCCGTACCACACCACCTTTAAAGGAAAGAGGTTCTACTCCAGGTACTTCCTGGTCCGAAAAAGAACAGGAGGCCTAAGGTCTATCCTGGACTTGAGAAACGAACAAATTCCTGGTGTGGGAGAAGTACAAAATGCTCCCCTTGGAATATTGCTGACCTACTTCTAGCAGGGAGATTGGCTATGCTCCTTGGACCTAAAGGATGTTTATAACCACATCTTTATTCATCCCAGTCACAGGCAGTACCTAAGGTTCATGATCAGGGCCGACCACTACCAGTACAGGGTAGTACCCTTTGGCCTAGCCTCCGCAGTTTCACCAAATGCTTGGCAGCGGTGGCCGCCTGCCTTCGTCTTCTCATACCTGGCTGACTGGCTAGTAAAGGGCTTCCTAAGAGTGCAACAGGCCACAACCTGCACCCTCTAGGTCAGGGGTCTCAAACACGCGGCCCGCGAGAGAAGGTTGTGCGGCCCGCGACGGAGGGAAATAAAAAAAGCCTTGCTTCTGCCGTTGCCGCCGTGGCAGCGGCAGAATCGACTGTCAATTTTTTTTTTAAAACAGGCTTCTGCTGCTCAAGCAGCAAAATCAGCTGTGCTGCGTTACCTTCCTCTCTGCCCGGAGATCCTTCATTGTGCTCCATCAGCGTGTGCTTTTCAAGCCGCGAAGAGAGTATTCCCCTCTCGCGAGGCTTGACAAGTGAATAGGCTTAAGCCGCGCGAGAGGGAAATACTCTCTTCGCGGCTTAAGAAGCACACGCTGATGAAGCACAATGAGGGATCTCCGGGCAGAGAGGAAGGGGCCGCGGGACAGCTGATTTTCTGCTGCAGCAGCAGCAGCAGAAGAAGCCAGGTGTTTTTTTTTATTTACCGGGGGGGGGGGGGGTAGGACTGGAAATGGGCTATTGGCAGGGGGGGGGGGTGTAGGACTGGAAATGGGCTATTGGTAGGGGGGGGTGTAGGACTGGAAATGGGCTATTGGCAGGGGGGGGGTGTAGGACTGGAAATGGGCTATTGGCAGGGGGGGGTAGGACTGGAAATGGGCTATTGGCAGGGGGGGGGTGTAAGACTTGAAATGGGCAAATGGCGGGGGGGGGTGTAGGACTGGAAATGGGCTATTGGCAAGGGGGGTGTAGGACTGGAAATGGGCTATTGGCAGGGGGGTGTAGGACTGGAAATGGGCTATTGGCAGGGGGGGTTATGACTGGAAATGGGCTATTGGCAGGGGGGGTATGACTGGTAATGGGCTATGGTGGGGGCTAGGACTGGAAATGGGCAGGTGGGGGTTAGGAAGGACTGGAAGTGGGCTGATGGGGGAGTTAGGACTGGTAATGAGCTATGGAGGGGCTGACTGAAATGGGGTAATGGGGGTTAGGGCTGGAAGTGGGCTATTGGCAGGGGGGGGGTTATGACTGGTAATGGGCTATGGTGGGGGCTAGGACTGGAAATGGGCAGATGGGGGTTAGGACTGGAGGTGGGCTGATTGGAAGGGGGGCTTGAACTGCAAATGGCTGATGGGGAGGGGGCTTGGAATGGAAATGGGCTGTGAGGGGAGGGAGCTAGGATTGGAAATGGGCTGATGGGCTAGGATTGGAAATGGGCTGATGGGGGGCTAGGATTGGAAATGGGCTGATGGGGGGCTAGGATTGGAAATGGACTGATGCAGGGACTAGAAGGGAGCGTATGCTGGGTGGGGCTGGAACTAGAAGGGAGCTGATGTTGGGGGAGGATTAGAATGGGATGGAGCTGGGAAAGTGAAATGGAGAGGGAAAAATATTTTGTCTGGGAGAGAAGACAAATCTACAATTGGCCAGGTATTGGGAGAGTAAGTGGGGATTGAGGATGGAGGGGTAAAATTTGAGTGGATGAAATAGGAATGAGGAAAGAGAAAAAGGAGAAAGATTAGTATGTTAAAGCAGATGTAGAGAGAGAATGGAAAAAAAAACTAGGAGAGAAGAAAGGGCAAATGGACAGCAGACGATGGAGAGTTAGCAGAAGACATGAAGAAACCAGAAGAAAGTGGCTGGAACAATTGCAACTGAAAAAAAATGCACAAAAGGTAGAAAAATATCTCTTTATTTTGAATTTATTAACTGGAATATGTCAGCTCTGGGAAATGTGCATCATTAATGTTTGCGCTTTGTTTAGTACAAGAGGAAATTAATTTATAGTTTTATTTCTACAGTGTTGTTGTACATTCCAAGTTTGGCTTTTGGGGTTCCCAGTTTAATTATTGTCTTCCTGTTTCTAAATCTTTTAGTCTTTCTTTATCCATGCACTCATTAAAGAGGCATGTTTACTAAAAGTTAGTGCATGGTAACATTATGCAAATATTTATGCAAATGAGGCCCCTTATGCAAATGAGGCCCCGCGTCTTATGCGGCCCCCGGGTTACTTTACAAGTCCTCATTCGGCCCTCAAAGCAATTTGAGTTTGAGACCCCTGCTCTAGGTCCTACAAAATCTGGGGTTCGTGATAAACCATCCCAAGTCCCACCTCACTCCAGTACAGGACCTGGAGTTCATACGGGCTCACCTGGACACCCTCCAAGTCAGGGCCGCCTTCCTCTGGACAGGGTGGATCGCCTCAGGGCCCTGGCAACTGAAGTGCTGCACCATCACGCCATGCTGGTGCGGCCCATGCTTTGCCTGCTCAGCCAAATGGCTTCCACAGTCCATATGGTCCCCAATGCCCGACTCCACATGCGGGCAGCTCAGTGGTGCCTCCGCTCACAGTGGATTCAAGCCACAGACAGGCTCTGGGATAGGATCTGTGTGTCCCGTCAGCTAGCAGAGTCACTCGATTGGTGGTAGGATGTACAGCACCTGTGGAAGGGCAGGCCTTTTCAACACCCAAACCCCCAGAGGTTCCTCACTACAGACGCCTCCCTACTGGGCTGGAGTGCCCACTGCGAGGAACTGCACACCCAGGGCAACTGGTCTCGAGGAGAGCCAGCCTCAGATCAATCTGCTGGAGCTCAGAGTCATTTTTCTGGCAATCAGAGCTTTCCAACATCACCTGCAGCATCAGTCTGTGCTGGTCCAAATGGACAACTAGATCGCAATGTTCTACCTGAACAAACAAGAGGGCACAGGGTCTCATTGCCTCTGCCAGGTGGCAGTAGCCCTCTGCTCATATGCGATCAGTCATGAAATGCTCCTCAGGGCAGTATACCATCCTAGTGGACAGACTGAGCAGGGTTCTCCAGCCACATGAGTGGCGCCTAGACCCCAGGGTGGCACAGTGGCTGTTCTGACTATGGCGAACCCCGAGTATGGACTCTTTGCCAGCCCAGCCAACACTCAGCTGCCCTGCTTCTGCTGTCCCCAACCGTATCCATCCCAGATAACGGCGGACGCCTTCCTCATCTTGTGGTTAGAGGGCCTGCTATATGCCTTCCCTCCCACGCCACTAATCGCATGGACCATCTTCAAGGTCCAGCAGAACAAGGCTTCCATGATCCTGGTGGCCCTGCTGTGGCCCAGACAGCCTTGGTTTCCCCTGTTACTCTGCCTCTTGATGGAGCTCACGGTCTCTCTGAGGAATTACCCAGGACTACGGACTCAGGAGGAGGGTTAGATTCTCCACCCCAACCTGGGTTCCCTATTGCTAACAGCATGGCTGCTGAGCGGGTCACCCACGTGCCCCTCATCCTCTCCAGGGAAGTGGAAGAAGCCCTTCTGGTCTCTCGTAAGGACTCCATGAAATGAGCCTACGCCTTCAAGTGGTGCAGATTCTCGGTATTATGTATGGAGTAACAGGTAGATGTTCTCCTGCCCAGTGCATACGGTGCTGCAGTACTTGCTCCACCTCTCGAGGACCATACTCAAGTCCAGCTCTGTCAGGGTACACCTGAGCGTGCTCTTCGTGAACCAGCCCTCCAAAGAGGGCAAGCCTTTCTCTGTGCAGCCCCTCATCACCTGATTTATGCGGGGCTTGCTGCTCTCTAAACTTCCCGGTGGAATGGGATCTCAACGTGGTCCTGATGCAGCTTACCAAGCTGCCCTTCAAACCCTTGGCTACCAGCCATTTGCGTTACCTATCCTGGAAGGTTGCCTTCTTGGTGGTGCTCACCTCTGCCCGCAGAGTCAGTGAGCTTCAGGCCTTGGTGGCCAAGGCACCCTACACCAGGTTCTACAAGAACAGGGTCATTCTTCACACCCACCCTAAATTCTTCCCAAAGGTGGTATCTGCCTTTCACCTCAACCAAGAGGTGGTGCTCCCTACCTTATTCCCCAGCCCCACGCTGACAAGGAGCAGCCATTCTCCATTCTCTGGACTGCAAAATGGCTCTGTCCTTCAACCTGCAACTTACTCAGGGCCACTGCAAAGCCTCACAGCATTTTGTTTCATATGACCCTAGTCGACTGGGGGGAAGCTGTCACTAAGTGGACCCTACCCACCTGGGTGGTGGACTGCATCGCCTTTGCTCACAATCAGGCTGGGCTATCATTGGAGCGCCGAGTAACGGCGAACAATGTCAGGGCTATTGCAACCTCAGTTGTGAGCCTACGCTTTGTCCCTATGGCAGATATCTGCCAGGCCATCACCTGGTCCTCAGTCCACACTTGCAGCTTACTACTGCCTGGAGAGGGAGTCCGGATGGGACAATGCCTCTGGCCAGGCCGTACTCCTTAATATGTTTGGGGTTTAGACAACTCCTGCCCTCCGACCCTTCTTGTTCATGTTACTGGAGCCATGGTTCTCCCTGGACACTGGGATCCTCAGAGTCTGTTCTCAAATTCGCTTGCGGCTGCTCATGGCTGGGCCATGCCTTCTTCTACAGATTCTCGGTAGCCTGTAGCTAGGGAGTTCCATATGTGAGGACTGACTTCCTGTTTGTTTGTGGAGAAATCATAGTTACCTGTAACAGGTGTTCTCCAGGGACAGCAGGAATCAGTCCTCGCAACCCTCTATACTGCAACTCCAAGGTGAGAAGAATTTTTCCATCTTCTTTTGTCAGTTCTAGCTATGTCATCTGACTGAGTAAGAAGGCACCCTTGGTGGGAAAGGGGACCACACATGGACGGTGGCATCTCCCAAAGGCTTTCTTTGAAAGCTGGGGAGATTCTTCTGTGAGGACTCCATCGGCATCGATGCCACACATATGTGAGGACTGATTCCTGCTGTCTCTGAAGAACACTTGTTACAGGTGAGTAACTACGCTATCTGTACTGTAGTAATTTGACTTTTTCAGCTTTTCAAATAGGTGTGTGGATGTTCTAGGGCTTGCAGCAGTATTTATAGTGCTGCTTTTTTCTGGGTAGGCCCCTTGTTGTATGAGTTTTGGAATTTTATGCTGGTATATGGTATGGTAGATGTGGCCTTGTATATTTTTGGTGACTTTTGTAGAGTTTTATATTAGTTCACAATATGCCTCGTACTGGAGAATTTTTATGTGGTGGTTAGTGAGATGACCAGAATCAGATTTTTTTAAAATATATTGAGTTCTGTGGGAGACTGTCCTACTTCTGCTTTGCACACATTGTCGGGGGATGGCTTTCTTTGGATGCAGAATATATATTCAAAAAGAAAATGTGAGAACAATTAACACAGTTTATAACAAAATAAAATAAGTTATAATTTTATAATTTGGTATTATAAACTGCACTGTGGTGCTCACTTTTTCTTTTAGTTCCTTTGGCGTGAGAGCATCTTGCATTTCCTTTTGTTTTTTGCATAATATATGTTTACATTAACACCATACTGGTCCAGTGTACAGTTTCAAGAGTTATGCTGGGATTGCCAAGCCCTTCTTGGTGTTTGTTGTAGTGGGAGGTGTTGTGTTTGGGGTCACAAGGTCCCTCTTGTTTTTCAGAGGGTGGGAAGTACTATGTTGAGGCGCCAAGTTACTCTTGTTTTTGTTGAGCCCCTCTTGTTTGGCATATTTAGCAACATGTTTCCTACGCTCTGCTCTGGTAACATATGAACATAAGAAATGCCATACTGGGTCAGACCAAGGTCCATCAAGCCCAGTATCCTGTTTCCAACAGTGGCCAATCCAGGTCACAAATACCTGACAGGTTCCCAAAAAGGCACACAGGTTCCACAATGCATGTCCTGGGGCAAGCAGTGGATTCCCCAGGTCCTCTTTAATAATAGTTTATAGGACCTTACCTCCAGGAACTTGTCCAAACCTTTTCTTAAACCCACCTAATGTACGCTAACAGTTTTTATATATCCTCTGGTAACTAATTCCAGGGTTTGATTATGCGAGGCCATAGGTTAACTGCATGGAGGCAGTTATATCCCCCTGCAGTTACTGCATTTCAACATGGCAAAACAACTGCCAGTGCAACTAAGACCACACACTGAGGTGGCATTAGTTGCACTTAACGCAACTTGTGCTAAGCCATAATGTATGTTTCTGCTGACAATGCAAATGCCTGTGTGTGAGAGTTCTTTCTCTCGCCTCACTCTGCAGTAAAGTATAGTTCTGGGAAAGAAATCCTGTAAACCTGGGTTTTCAGCGGGGCTTGCAGAGGAACCCCTCCAACAGTTCCAAGCTCTGACCTCCCGGGATCAATGACTGCTCTGTTCCTCTCCCGGGTGGCCTACAACGGCTTTGAGTACCAGCGGCTGGCATCTGTGCCCGACACCAAGCCTGGCTACAGTCTTCAGACCTCGAGCAATGGGTCCAAGACAAGCTGCTTGACGTCCCCTGCTCAGGAGAGAACCTGTTCAGCAAACCTATGGCCGACAAGGCAGCTGAAATAGAGGCCGATGTGGTGACCCGCCAGAGGCTCTCAAAAAGGGGCACTTCCAACAGAGTCACCACTACCAGCCCTTCTCAGGCCAGTAACAGGGTTCTCACCCTAAGAGACAAGGCCATGGAGCTCAGAAGCCCCAGGCCCTGGCTCCAGCCCAACCCAGGGGAGCTTTTGACTCCCAGGGTAGGGCCTCCCTTCCTCCAGGAGACCTTCATCAGCCCACAGGGGGCTGCCTGGCGCTCTTCGTCCACAGGTGGGCCAAGGTCACCTCAGACCAGTAGGTACTGCAAGAGGTAAGGGAGGGATACCTCCTCCACCTACAGCAGGAACCACCCAGGTTCTTCCATGGAGAGCCGGTACAGCCTCTCCTTCACCAGACCTTTCTGCTCTTAGAGCTCTCAGGTCTGCTCAGGGACAACACAGTAGAGCCTGTTGGGGAAAAGGCTCTATTCCAGGTACTTCCTTGTTCCTAAGAGAATTGGGGGCCTCAGGTTCATACTAGATCTTAGAAACTTAAACAGTTTCTGGCGAGGGAGAAGTTCAAGAAACTCTCCCTTGAACACTGCTGCCCTATCTCCACCAGGCAGATTGGCTGTGCTCCTTGGAGGTAAAGGATGCGTATGCTCACATCCTGATCCACCCCTCCTACAGGCAGTATCGACGGTTTGTGGTGAGAGGAGGGCACTACCAGTACAGGATGCTACCCTTCGGCCTGGCCTCCTCGCCTAGAGTCTTTACCAAATGCCTGGTGGTGGTAGCCACCCACCTGCGCCTACAAGGGGCTTTTGTCTTCCCCTACCTAGATGACTGGCTATTCAGGGGTGGTACTGCCTCAGAGGTCAGTCGGGCCGTAGAGCTGCAGCACCTGGGGTTCGTCATCAACTACCCCGAATCCCATTTCTCTCTAGCCCAAAGTTTGGAGTTCATAGGTGCCCAGTTGGACATGTTACAGATCAAGGCCGAACTCCCAAGAGAGAGGGCAGAACACCTCAGGCAACTGACAGGAAAGGTACAACTCTGCTGGTCAGTACTGGCTCACCACTTCCTCCACCTGCTGGGCCATATGGCCTCAACAGACCACGTCATGCCCTTACCCGCTTACACTTGGGGACAGCCCAATGGTGCCTCTGCTTGCAATGGACTTAAGCTACGGGCAGGCCACAGGACAGGGTCAGGGTTACCTGCCAACTGGCAGAGTCCCTCAACTGGTGGCAAACTTTGCGCCACCTCCAGGCGGGAACACCCTTTCAGGCACCCGCACCGCAGAGGATCCTGACCACAGATGCCTCCCTCCTGGGTTGGGGGGCGCATTGTGGGGACCGCCGCACACAAGGCAGCTGGTCTCAGGAGGAGTCACTTGTACAGATCAATCTCCTAGAGCCCAGGGCAACCTTCTTGGCCCTGTGAGCATTCCGCCACTGCCTGTGACACCGGCCTGTGCTGATTCAGACAGACAACCAGGTTGCCATGTTTTATTTTAAAAAGCAAGGGGGCATGGGCTTGTACTCCTGCCCAGGAGGTGGTGGCCCGCCTCTCCTTTGCAACATGCTTCTGCAAGCGATGTACCTCCCAGGCCAGGACAATTGCCTAGCGGACAGGCTGAGCATAGTCCTTCCTCCACACGAGTGAGGCTTAAACCTCAGGGTAACAAAGCAGCTCGTCCATCATGGGCCTGCCCCAGAGGTAGACTTATTTGCCTCCCTGGACAACGTGCAGCTGCCTCACTTCTGCTTGTGTCAGCCACACCTGGGGAGAGTAGCAGCAGATGCCTTCCTGATCTTGTGGTCCAAGGGCCTATTGTATGCGTTCCCACCGACTAGTCTTCTTGCTCTGGACCTTGAAGAGGGTCCTGGCGGCCAGAGATCAGTTATCCTGGTCGCCTCCAGGTGGCCCTGACAACTGTGGTTCCCTCTGTTGCTTTCCCCGTTGGTGGCACTCCCAGTCCCACTGTGTCGGGCACCGGACCTCCTGTCCCAGGAGGAGGGCTCCCTTCAGCATCCCAATCTAGGGTCGCTAACGTTAAGAGTGACTGCTGAAAGGATAGTGTTGGCCCCTTTCAATCTTCCAGGAAAAGTTGAGGAGATCCTACCGACTTTCCGAAACTCTCCACCAGGCGGGCTTATGCTGTTAAGTGGAGAAGGTTCTCCACCTGGTGTGTGGAAAAGGAGGAGAATCCCTTTTGCCTGCCATGTGTAACTAGTACTTCAGTACCTACTGCACCTGTCACACTCCGGGTTGAAATCTAACTCGGTGAGGGTGCATCTGAATGTCATAGCCTCTCACCACCACCGTAATGAGGCAAAACCCCTCTCAAGCCAGCCCCTGGTCTCTAGTTTCTTACAGGGCCTCCTGTTATTCAAACCCCCTCTCTGTCCTCTAGTGGTGGAGTGGGGACCTCAATGTAGTGCTCTCCAGCTCACCAAACTGCCATTCAAGCACTTAGTCACTTGCCACCTGCGGTACCTGTCTTGGAAAGTGACCTTTCTGGTGGCCCTCATGTCCGCTTGAAAAGTGAGAGAACTCCAGGCCCTGGTGGCAGATCCGCTATATACAACGTTCCATAAGAACAGGGTAGTGCTACACACACCCCAAATTCCTCCCGAAGGTATCATCTCTTTTCCATCTCAACCAAGAGGTGGTCCTCACCCCCTTCTTCCCATGACCTCACGCCGGCAGGGAGGAACTAGTACTTCATAAATTGGATTGCAAACAGGCCCTGTCCTACTTACAGCGAACTCAGGCCCATCACAAAGCTCCTCAGCTTTTCGTGTCTTATGACCCCAGTAGACTGGGGCTCCCCATGACTAAGCGAACTCTGTCCACTTGGGTGATGGACTGTATTGCCCTCTCCTATGAGCGAGCTGGTCTCTCAAGCACCGGATCACAGTGCATCGCATGCAGGCCATGGCCACATCGGTAGCCAACCTCCGCTTCATGCCAGTGACGAAGATCTGCAAGGCCGTCACATGGTCTTCAATTCATACATTTGCAGCTCACTACTACCTGGAAAGCGAGTCCTGCAGGGACAGTGCCTTTGGTCAGGCTGTAATATTTTTGGGGTATAGGCAAGTCCTGCCCTTCGACCCTTCTGTGTTCAGGCTACTGGAGTGATAGTGTCGCTGGACACTAGCCTCTTGCAGAGTTTCTCAGTGGGGACTCACCTTTTGCAACTCATGGCTACCCGATTGGTTGCCGTTGGTGCTGTCGTGGTTTGGTCCTCAGCAGCCTGGAGCTAGGGGGTCTGACTGACTTTCTGCTTGTTCCTGGAGAAAGTGCAGTTACTCAGTTGTAATGGGTATTTTCCAGGGACACCAGGAATCAGTCCTCACAACCCTCTCTCCTCCCCTTGGAGTTGCCTCTCTACCTTGTTTTTAGTTTTTTACTGCTGTCCTAGCTATGTCATCTGATTGAGCAAGATGGCACCCTTGGGCGGGAAGGGGACCATGCATGCGTGTAGCATATCCCAAAGGATTTGTTTGAAAACTGGGGAAATGCTCCACATGGGCTCTGTCAGCGCCAGTGTCATCCATATGTGAGGACTGATTCCTGCTTTCCCTGGAGAATACCTGATACAGGTGAGTAACTACGCTTTCCCTACTTGGTGAAGATCTATCTCTGTTCTGCATGTCTGACTGAGGCTTTGTGTTCTGTTAGCATGGAGTTTCTATGTAGGGATCTGTAGTAATCTGGCTTGTTCAGTTTTCTGAATAAGAATATGGATGTTCTAGGGCCCACTGCAATATTTATGGGCTGCCCTTTTCTGGGTACGTTCCATGTTGTGTGAATTTTGGAAGTTAGTGCTGTAATGGAATAGTAGATTTGCTCTATGGGTCCTGTACTTGGGGTTCTTGGTGTAGTCAACTGTAGGATGTTGGTTGGCGGGGTACCAGAATATGTATTGTCTTTGAAATTTGCAGTTTTGCGTTCTTTATGTTGCCAGACTGAAACTTAAAATATATTTTGTCAGGTCAGATTCAAGGAAATTTTAATTTTGTTTAGTAGCCTGATAGCTTCACTGCTGCTGAGTTCTGGACTTTTCCAGCTCTAGCACAATCCAATACGGAGTTTGAATTCATGGCTACCAGGATTAGTTTCTCATTTTATATCTTCCCTCCTCATCAGTAATCTGGTCATAGCAAAATAAATCTGATGTGCAGATACTTATAATGGTTTGATTTGGAGGTAGGGCTGTATAAGTGGCTTTTCATTAATCAAATTTAATGTTTTATTATTATGTTTGTTTTATTGTAACATCTGTTTTACTAAATTGCATGTGTGCTTGGAAGACACCTAGGATTTTAGATGGGTTGCATATACATTTTAAAATCTGAGCTTCTAAAGAAAGCTTAGGTTTGATCTCCTCTGATACGGACTGGTTTGTTCTTCGTCACCAGCACCATAATTCAAAGGCATCAATTTTCTTCCTGTCTATCTTTTTCAATGTCCAACTTTCGCATCCATATGATCAAACCATGGCATTTTCAATAACAAGTTGAATCTTTGTATGGAGAGAGACATCTCTGCTCTTGAGAATCTGGTCTGTCCTTCATAGCCATTCTGCCAAGAGCAAAGCATCATTTGATTTCTTGACTGCTTGTTGTTTCCTTATTGATAGTTGATCCAAGTAGGTTAAAGTTGTTTGCTATTTCAATTTCTTCTCCATCAAAGATGAACTTATTGATTTAACCAGTTGTCAGGATCTTTGTTTTCTTTACATTTAAGGTGCAGGCCCATTTTAAGACTATGTTCCTTGATCTTGAGAAGCAAATCTTTCAGATTGTCTTTACTTTCAGCCTGTAATGTGATGGTATCAGCATAGCGAAGGTTGTTGATGAGTCTTTCACCAATCTTCACACCTCGGTTGTCGTCTTGCAGTCCTGCATCTCTGATGATTAATTCTGAATATAAATTAAACAGGAAGAAAGCATGCAAGTTCTTACCACTTCCTTTGTAGGCGGGACAATGCTGCACGGAGCCCGTCGAGAGACAGACAGGCTCCACAACGGCTTCACAGGCACAGCCGCGGTTCCCTAAGAGACAGGGAGCTGCGGCTGCAGAAGGAGGCAGACATGGGGAGGAGGGGGCAGGGAACCTGCAAGGGGGCTGACATGGACAGATGGGGGGCTGACATGGACAAAGGGGAGAGACAGGGGGACATACTGGACAGACCGGGGATAAATGCTGGACAGAGGGGGGAGAGAGAGTGCGGGTTAGGATTATAATGGGCTGATGGGGGAGCTAGCACTGGTAATGGGCAGATGGGGGGCTAGGACTGGTAATGGGTTGATTAGGGAAGGCTAGGACTTGGAATGGACTGATCAAGGGGGGTTGGGACTGGTAATGGGCTGATAGGGGGTAGGACTGGTAATGGACTGATGGGGGCTAGCATTGGAAATGAGCTGATCGGTGAGGTTAGGACTGGAAATGGGCTGATTAGAGGAGGCTAGGACTGGTAATGTACTGATGGGGGGGGGGGTAAGACTGGTAATTGGCTGATGAGGGGTAGGACTGGTAATGGGCTGATTAGGGCAGCCTAGCACTGGAAATGAGCTGATTAGGTGGGGCTAGGACTTGGGCTGATGGGGTGGGGTAGGGCTGGTAATGGACTGATGGGAGGTTAGCATTGGAAATGAGCTGATCGGGGGGGGGGGGCTATGACTGGAAATGGGCTGATTAGTGGAGGCTAGGACTGGTAATGAGCTGATGGGGTAGGACTTGTATTGGGCTGATTAGGGGAGGCTAGCACTGGTAATGGGGTTGAGGGGGGACTAGCACTGGAAGTGAGCTGATTGGGGGGCTTCGACTGGGAATGGGCTAATTGTGGGGAGGGGAGGATAGAGCTGCTGGCCCTGGAAGAAAACTGGGGGCTAAGGCTACAAATGGGCTGATACGAGGGGATGGGAGAATGGAACTGGAAGGGAGTGGATGCTGAGAAGGGGCTGTCATGGTATTTGTACTAGAAGGGACTGGTCAGTGGGGGAGGAGGGGGACTGGAAGGGAATGGACACCAGTGGCAGTCATGGGAATGCAAGTTGACATTGGAAGGTACTGGGAGTGAGGACTTGAAAGGGGCTGATACTGGGGAGGGTTACTGGGACTGGAAATAGGCTGATGGAAAGAAGTGAAGAAAACGAAAGAAGAGATAAGAAATGGCAGATGGACCATAGACCACGGAAAGAGTTAAGAGAAGACAGGAAAGCAGAAGCCTCAGATCGGGTCCAGCATGATCAGAGAATAAATTGGTCAGACAGCAAAGGTAGAAAAAATAATTTTATTTCATATTAGTGATTTGACTACAAAATCATAATTTTGAAATCAAATATTGTTACTTGCTATTGGGATTGATTATTCTGGTTTAAATAAGTAAATTTTATAAATAAAAACATAATGCAAAGGCCTATAATATATTAATAATTCAACAAATGATTACAGCGACAATGCGTTAACGGTAAAAGAAGAGAGACGCATTTGATTTTATCATTGGTCAACTTGTGATGACCCCCAATGGTAAAAAGGGTCACTGTACAAAAAAGGTTGAGAACCACTGCTCTAATAGTTTCAGCTTCGATTTCCTGGGATGTCATAGTATTTCTCTTTGTCTTGTCTTTCTGCACATTGAAAATCCCAGGGCTCAGAGATTTCCAGAGTTTCTTCGGTCATCTATTTTGGCCATTTTTGCTTTTTCACCTTTTGTAGAGATTTCTTACTTTCTTCCAACACAGCCTTCTTGATGATATCCCATAACTCTTCTGGAACTCTGTGATTTGTATCTAAAGCAGCAAATTGATTTCTTAGGCAGTCTTTAAATTCCAGTGGTATATTCTCAAGGTCATATTTTGCTATATTCATGAGTGGCTTGCTCTTTTTCAACTTTAGCTTGAGTTTGCATACTAGTAGTTGGTGATCTGTACCACAGTCAGCTCCAGGTTTTGTTTTTGTTAATGTTATAGAATTTTTCCATTGTTGACTTCCACAGATGTAGGCAATTTGATGTTTGTCCAATCTATTGGATGAAGTCCATGTTTACAGTTGCCGCTTGTTGTGTTGGAAGAAGGTATTTGATGTATAGATCATTGATCTTCTAGAATTCTATCAGTCTTTCTTCAGCTTCATTTCTATTGCCAAGTCCAAATATTCCAAGCACTTTGCCGCCACCTTTGTTGCCAACGTTTGCATTCCAGTTACCTATGACTACCAGGATATCCTAGTTGCATGTTCTGTCAGTTTTAAGTTTGTACTTGTCCATAGAACTTATCAACTTTATCCTCTTCTGCAGCTGTTGTTGGGGCATATACTTGAATTGTAGTTGTGTTAATGGGCATTCCTCTTAGATGAATAGAAATTAAGTGTTCACTGATTACATTGTATTTCATTAAAGTTCTTGAAAGTTTCTTCTTAATTATAAATGCAACACCATGTCTTATTTGTCTTTCATTTCCAGCATAGTAGACCATGTGATCATCACATGCAAAGTGCCCGATACCAGTCCATTTCAGTTCACTGAGACCCAACAGATTAAGTTGTACATGTTCCATTTCATTCTTGAGCACCTCCAGTTTCCCTTGATTCATGCTTCATACCTTCCATGTCCCAATATGTAAGACATTTTTGCTTCTTTTGACTCTAATTTCATGTGCAGCTACATCAGTAGTCAGACATCCCAAAGGCTTTGATCAAACAACATCATAAATGCTAGCTTTACTCTGGAAAGTCTTCAGCTCCTCTCCAGTAGCCAATTGAGTGCCTTTCGACCTGGGAGTCTCATCTTCCAGCACTATAGTGCAGTTTGTTTTGTTGTGACTATTCATTGGGTTTTTGTGGCAAGATACGGAAGTAGATTGCAAGGCCGGCCTTTCGTGCAGCTTAAATTTTAGGGTTGTTGCCATTGTCTTCAACTTTCATACTTTGGACACATTATGCGAAGATAGAGATCATTTGAGTAAGACGACAAGCTTGGCAAGGAGGAAGGCCAGCAATGAGATGGATCGCTACAATAACAGTAGCTATGGGTGCCACTGTCAACAATGAGCTGCCTGACTGAAGACCGAACGCAATCTCTGATAACTATCCAGAGGGTCGGCATGAGTCGACACAGACTCAATGGCACTTAACAACAACATACTAAATTTATGCAAATAATGCTGCATTGAGTCTTCACACATGGCCCTGCATCACCCTCATGCCACCCCTGGGAGAAGTAGGTGGGGGGGGGAACTGGGAGGTGAAGGAAAGCAGAAATCTCAGATTTGGACCAGCATGATCAGAGAATAAAATGGTCAAAAGGTAGAAGAGAATTTTATTTTCAATTTAATGATTGGACAGTACTATCTTTATATTTTATACAGTACAGAGAAATACATCTCTCTTTATTTTTCTGGTGTTGCATTGTATGCAGAATCTGACTTCTTGGGGTTGCAGTTTAATTTTTATCTACATGTTTATTTTTAGGTTAAGGTCACTTATTCTACTGTTACTACTGGGCATTTGAATAGGGCTACAAGTCGGGAACAAGCAGGAAGTCAGCCCTCATATGGATGACGGCAGAGCCCCCATGGAAGCATCTCCCCAGCTTTCAAAGAAAGCTTTTGGGAGATGCACCACGCATGCGTAGTCCACTTCCCACCCAAGGATGCCATCTTGCCGCGGAGCCCTTCGGACGTTGTCCTTTTTTTCCCTGGAAAAAGTCTGATTTTTTTTTTTTCAAAGTTAAATTTTGTCCAGTGTGCATACCGGTTCCTTCCTGCCCCCGAGCCAGCTCGCTTCAGCATCGCTCCTCGGGTTTGTCTATCCATTTTCCACTTTTTCATCAAGGTCCACCTCGACCGGTGTTTGCGTCCTTTTATAGCCAAAGGCCTCAGACCCCTGCCCAGAGGCAGGGACCCCCTTTTTCCAATGGCTGCGAGTGGCTTCAAAAAGTGTGACTGGTGTGGCAGAGTTATGTCACTTACCGATCCACATGACTGCTGCCTCCAATGCCTTGGCCGAAGCACAACAACTTTGACTGAGAATTCTGCAGAACAATGACCCCAGAGGCCCTAAAGAGTCGTCAGCAGCAGCAGGAAAAATGTCCAACTCTGCCCTGGAGTCTCTGGTAACACCACGCTCCAAGGCCCCCACTAATACCTCGGTGCCCCACAAAGCCAGGGCCTCCTTGGAATCCCACGGCCACGGTTCCTCCGAGTGGAGGTTCCTGGAGATTGAGCATAAGAAGAAGAAATTCTCAAAGACTGCTTTGGAGGATGGATCAGGGAAGAATGTGACATCCCACCCCGGATTCCACAGCCCCAGGCGTGATTCAGGGTAGGAGGGGCCCATCCAGGCTCTGGCCATCCTCCATTGAAGACTCTCCCTCAACAGTACTAACACTGGGCCCGAAGTCCTTTCTGCCCGCATCGAAGGCTGCAGAGCTAACTGGCATGGAGACCAGAATGGCAGTCCTAGAGAGCAGTATATCTGCCCTAGTGGCCAGGTAGTGGGCATTTATGTCCAGTTTGTCCAGTTCCTCCGTCCCAACGATGGGACCTTCGACATAGAGGGCTACACCGGACATCGAGCTGGTCCTTGAGCGCCATTAGCCTTGAGAGAGAGTCCCTGGCCCTGGTTCCATTCCTCGGGATACTGGTCCTCCCCTTTGAGCGCCTATGGCTCAGACCAACGACCCTCTGGGGCCCCTGCACCACCGAGTGTGGACCTCGATCAAGGTGATTGTGGTGTTGGACTTGTATTCTGACTTAAAGTCTGAATGGGAGACTGAGGACGAAGAGTCCCCAGACATGAGGCAACACCATGATGTGCCTTCAGACCTGTCTCCCCCGGTGACCCGATGCGGCTTCCCACCCGAAGATGTTGCATTCCTTGATTTTGTGAGGGATATGGCCAAGGCTCTCACGATCGAGGCCGAGGAGGAACCGGGAACAGAGGAATTGGAGATACGCCAATATGAGGCACCCCCGAAGGAAACCCTTAAGGTTCTGGTGCCCCCCGATCCTCGACAGCCTCCTCCTTCAGATGTGGGAAACACCGGCGTCAGTGCCAATTGTCAGCAGGTGCCTTGATGCCATGTACCGGGTATGCCAGAGCCCTGGGTTCCAAAAGACCCAGCTCCCCCACAACTCTGTGGTCATGGAGTCGGCCATGCACCGGCTAAGATCCAAAAGATGCACTCGTCAGTACCACTCTGCAGGGAGGCCCAAATCCTCAATGCCCTCTGCCGTAAGGCCTTCCAGGGTGCGATGCTAACATGCTGAATCCACGCCTACCAGCTCTATATCAGCATGTATCTGAAGAACTGTCAAGGGAGCTCTGGGGATTCTTGGCAGGCCTTGATGGAAAACCTACTCCGCACTTCCAAGCCTTCTCAGGCCCTCAGCAGACTTGGCAACAGAAAGGCCAAGGACATGGTCCCAGAAAGCATAAAGTCTCGAAGCCCCAGGCAGCGGCTCAGGCCCAGCCCAGGAGAGGCTTTTGACTGCCTGGACGCAACCTTCACACCCCCAGGGGGTCCTTCGCTGCCCTTTTTGTCCACAGGTGGACAGCCATCACCACCGATACCTGGGTGCTACAAGTGGTCAAGGAGGGCTACCTCCTCCACCTACATCGGCCACCACCACCCTCGTACTTCCCAGGAGAACCCACCAGGCCTCTCTTTCATCAGACACTGCTTCTCACTGAACTAGCAGGATTACTCTGGGACAAAGCGGTGGAGTCAGTCCCAGAACACCTCTGGGGCACCCGCTTCTACTCCAGGTACTTCCTTGTCCCCAAGAGGACTGGGGGCCTCAGGCCCATCCTGGACCTGTGAGAGCTCAACAGGTTTCTGGTCAGAGAGAAGTTAAAGATGCTCTCCCTTGGAACACTGCTGCCATTCCTCCAGCAGGGAGACATGCTTGCTCCTTAGACCTAAAGGATGCTTACACTCACATATTAATACACCCCAGCCACAGAAAATACCTCTGGTTCGTGGTGGGGAAACACTACCAGTACAGGGTACTGCCCTTCGGGCTAGCCTAGTCTCCCAGGGTTTTTACAAAGTATCTTGCGGTAGTTGCAACCCACCTCAGGCTCCAAGGGGCCTTCGTCTTCCCCTACCTGGACGACTGGCTCATAAAGGGGGCCACAGCGGCAGATACAGTGCAAAACTGGCACACAATAAACGTCTTGCAGCATAAACTACCCCAAGTCCCACCTGCTCAGAACCTATAGGGGCGCAGCTGGACACCCTTCCTTCAGGCAAAAGTCTTTCTCCCTTAGGAGAGGTCAGTACGCCTCAGGGAACTAGCCGCAGAGACGCTACGGTGCAGGACATTGCCTGCCTGGCTTCTCCTCCACTTACTGGGGCGCATGACCTCCACAGTCCGTTACCCCAGATGCCTGCCTACAAATGAGAGCAGCGCAGTGGTGCCTTCGCTCTCAGTTGACACAAGCTGCAGGCAGACTCTGGGACCGAGTGCATGTGACCCGCCAGCTGGCAGACTCCCTCGGATGGTGGCAGAATTCAGGTCACCTTCAGGCTGGGATGCCCTTCCAAGTTCTAGAAAGTCCTCACCACCGATGCCTCTCTAAAGGCTGGAGAGAGCATTGTGAGAGCCTTCAGACATAAGGCTGCTGGTCCCGGAGGGAATCCGAAACACAGATCAATCTGCTGGAATCAAGGCCTATTCCTGGCCTTCAAAGCCTTCAGCCACCTGCTGCAGTACCACGCGGTGCTGATCCAGACTGACAATCAGGTCACGATGCTCTACGTGAACAAGCGGAGGGGAACGGGGTCATACCCCCTCTGCTTTACACCACCTGCAGAGGGATGCTCCTGAGGATGGTCTACCTCTCGGGCCAGGACAATGTCTTGGCAAACAAGCTGAGCAGGATATTCCAGCCACATGAGTGACAGCTGGACCCAACAGTAGCCTCACGGTTGTTCTGACTCTGGGGCTTCCCATTGATGGACTTGTTCGTCATCCCGGACAACGTGCAGTGCTGCCCCTGGACTAACTTAATATATATTTGACAAGTTTTTGAGAGTTAAAGCTAAAATCTGTCATTTTAGGTCATTTTTGTTCATTTAGCATTCTAATTCATTTAGGGGGGCGGTGGCGGCAGCAGATCCCCCAGGGAGATTTGTAACACTTCCTGGAAATATCAGTGCACCATCTCCAAAGGTGATTGAATTGGGGAACGAGGAAAATTCAACAGCCTTAAGTTATTTTTACGCACTGGATTCTCCAAGTACTCAGTCTTTTTGGAGAACAGAGTCTCTTCTTTAATCCTGGCCTCCTATAGTCCTCTGAGCTGCCGCAGATCATCCTCAAACTTTGCCAGCTTCGTCCCCTGTTCCTCCTGGGATTGGGGAACCGCTTGTAACTCAGTTTTAAATACCACAAGTTCATTACTCACAGTTCCAGCCATTAACTTCAGGGATGTATTCATAGTGGCAACAGCATCCCATAGTGTATCGAAAGTAATCGTTGCGGGTTTCACCATCATCCCCCACATCAAGGAGTCTCATTCCCAGGTGTTACAGCAGATGCCTCCACTCCAAGCACTGCTTCCGCTGATATTCCACGTACTCCTCCAGCACCTGGACAAGAAGAGTTTAACGCTTGCGGTGTGCCCTCTTCACTCCCCCTTGCCAGCTTACTCTCCGCCCGGCATTGGGAAGCATTGCACCTGCTAGCGATTCACTTCCAGGACATGGTGGGGGGGTCCGCAACTCTGGAGACAACCACACTCTCGAAACATTCAGGTCCCGGGTGTCCTGCCGTAGATGTTGCTCCATCCAGCGAGCCAAACCCACCTGCCCTCGGAGTCCGCTGGGCTGCATTGATGGAACTGGCATTACCTGAGGGTAGGTAAGCCTGTTTGTGCTTCCTCTGACCCATAATCACTGGCCTGGGACCGCTCTACAGCAAGTAGCAAACCACTACAGCTGGGGCTCGCATCTCTGAGTTTACTCAGTGGCCATCTTGCCCCCCGTCGTCGCCTCTTCCTCTTGTTCAGGCAGGATCTAAGCATTTCACTTTACAAAAGTGGAATCCTTATGGGTTCTGTTACTGACCCCAAAAAACGTGACTGCCTGCTATTTCCACCAACCAATAAGATTATTCATCTGTGTATTTATTCCATTATAATTGATAGGTTATTCAAAGACAGAGGTTTCCAAATGTAAACCTTGAGGGCCACAAACCACCAGCTTTCAGGATTTCCATAATGAATATGCATGAGATACTTGTCTCCGCTATATGCAGATATATCTCATCTATATTCAGTGTTGAGATCCTGAAAACCAGACCCAGGTCATGTATCTCAAGGTTAACTGAAAAGCAGTGGCTGCCTGTAAGTGTTCACCTTGTGGGAAACTATATTTATAAAGGGTTTGATTTACCCATCTTCAAGCCTTAGTTAATAGTCACTGATTTGGGCAAAAAATATCCAGTAATTGAAAAATGCAACTCAGCAGAGACCGTGTGTATCTCTGCAAAGCTCTGGATTTGGGCAAGCCATTATATGAGTCTTGGAATATATATGATCGTCATTATCTCCCTACAAACATATAGTCACTTTTCTGATGTTACCAACACCTGGAATTAGATGCTGGAAGCTAATTATGCTGCTTACATTGAGATGCCATCAAGGAAGGGCAAAAAGCCGGAAAACACGTGTCCATATTAAACAGTACAGTGCCTCATTTAAATACGCTCCAAAGCATTCATGCACCCAACTTCATTCTTCAATGAGGAAGAAAAAAAATAAACCGAATCATTAATTTGATGGTAGAAAAGCTGTTTAATATTCATACTGAACTTACAGAAAATGGTCAACATTATTTTGTGAAAGTACACATTTACAAGTTCAAAAAATAACTTAATCTTCATTTCATATTTTGACTTGCCCCCAGCACCGCCCATCAGCAGAAGGACCACTCCCTTTTCAAGAACACGTCTGAATTCCAAAGCAATGACGCACATTCTCCACTACACCCGTCCTAGGGTAGCACGCACTGTTAGCTTTATATGGCACGATACTTAACAATCTTACAGAGAATGGTAATGACATAGGGAAATGCATGGTCAACTAGGACCACAGATGTGGCTATATGAAAAAGTAATTGTGCTTGTTTATTAGGAAGGACATGATATCCTATTACCTGCATGGATAAGCCTTCCTTTCATTGAATATAACCTGATAATCAATTAGCCATACAAACAAAATGATAGAGAAACATTATTATTGGTATTTACTATAACAATCATCTGTGCCATTGACTTCCAGCTTCCATCCTCCACAGATCTTGAGCACTGGGTGCATTTTGCAAGGCCACATTCATTAGCTAATTTTCAACTTAAGTTATCTTGTTTATTTTCCATAGCCTGACCATGATGGAGGGAGGCTGCAGCATCTGTTGAAGAAACCCTTCCCCATTTCCTCCAGCTTGTCCATCTGGGGCAATAATGCAACCTACAATGAGCCCCTGATGATCCCTCCAACTCATGCAGTATCTCATTTCTGTTGTTCTTATATGTATACAACATTTGATATGATGGTAATACTTTGTTAATGGTCGGTATGATCTGTATTTGAAAGGCTTCATGAACATGTAGCTTTAAGGTGGTTCATAATTTTATAGGATTTAGGAATGTGAAAGGGGACGTAGGCGCACACTTTAGACCGCCGCTATTCTGTAAGCATTTGCGTTAAGTTCCTTCGCATGTACTTTCAATTCGGGTGTGCACAGGAGCAGGTGTGACTGCTGCAGGCGCATCATTTTGCCCCTATTTTATAAAGTAAAGCACGGGCATACTTTGCTTTATAAAATACACTCCACACACATGCCTCAGAACAAGGGTTAGCTGTGCGGGAGATTATAAAATTGTCCTCCATTCTGTCGTTGCATCGTGAATGTGGAGAGATACTATTTCATCTGTTTTTGTGTTTCTGAGATGGACATAAGTAACGTGAATACCCTCACAGGGGGCACTGTCAGCGGCTGCATCCTTCTCCAGTATACACAGGATCAGGCTAAGGATGGAAGAGTACTTCTGTAGCTGCGGGAATGGCCAGAGAGGGGGGATACTGTACATTTTCTTTTAACGGAGGACTTTTGACAGGCCTATGTGAAGGTATGGTTGGTTGCAATTATTTTTTCTGCCTGAATCTATGCTACTTTTGTGGAAAGAACTACAATAGATCTTTGCTGCATTGTCTGTATTGCTATCATAAAATATATTTTTAACTTGACATCCCGATTTTCAAAAGGGCCCATATTTAAATGCCATCACGGCCAGCTGCCGTGCTTAAATATAATCCAGATCTTCAGCAGCGCTTACCCAGATAGAGGCTGCTGCTGAATATCTTTACTGAGCAGCCAACAGGGCTGGCCACAGGATTTGCTTGAGGTGTTGGCACCTTAGGCAAACCTTAAGCCTTATACCCCCCTGGCTGTCGGAATCTATTGTTTAGCTTTGCATGCCCTGCCCTTGGCCACCCCACAGAAGCTGTCATCCTAGGCAGCTGCCTAGTTTGCCTGATAGATAAGCCGGTCCTGGTAGCCAATGTCCAGAGAAGTGTCAACCTTATCCAGGTAGGGGCAATTTCCAGCTAGACCTATCTGGATAGCAATTTAAGTCTACTTTTCAAGTCACCAAAGCTATCTAAGTTCAGCTAAAGATCGCTGCTGTCCGGATAGGTAGCACTATCTGGGTAGGGTCGCTGAATAGCTTTCTTGGCGCCTTTTATTTGGATAGCACCTGTGGGTTATCCAGATGAGGGCTTTGAAAATCGTTCCCTGAGTGTTTGTAGTTACAGCCTTCCTTGTCTCTGTTCGCTTCCAGGCAGAGGATGAAGTTGAAAAAACTAGGGGTACTGTTACAATAATGATGTCTTCTAGCCTCTTTCACTCGCTATCATCCTTTCTGTCCCGCCCCCATGGATGCTGTCAGTGCTTGAGGACTCCTAATATCAGACAGTGATCTGATCTGGCTTAGGTCTTCAAGCCTCTTGTCTGGGAGACTGAAAAGGTGATGCGGGTAGGGAGATGTCTTATATTAAAATGCCTGCCCCAGTAGTGTTGGTGGTGCTCAGACATCCCCAGCAGCAATGGTTCTTCCCTACTCGCTTTTCCATCCTCTTTTACTTTTCACTGCTCTTCTATAATTCTCTAGCTCCCTCCTCCATGGCCTGTAGATCAACAATGCAAAGTCACGGTAAGACTGCCCCTTTCTGTTCCACTTCTAATTAGAACATCAGCAGAGTTGCCATTCTAGGTCAGACTAAAGATCCATCAAACAGGATCACATTGCCCTTTTCTGTTTTTAGAAAGAAACCGCACACAAGTGGGGCAGAGCCACTGGCCCCTGCTGGCCTGCTATTTGCAAATATGGCCCAGGACCGAAGAATAAAAGATCAGTCCTAAGTATTTTTGGCAATGGTGAATTTAGCAAGTGGCTAAAAAGTGAAACCCTCTGTTAAAAACGTTTTTGTTACCATATGATAAGAGTAACCATGTTCCTGTTTTTCCCCAAGTTTTAGGAATGTCAAAATCATTTCTACAGGCAGTAACAGGATTTGGATGGCGATGTCCGTATTCTGAGCCAGACTTAATGCCAACCAAAAGCAGAAGAAGATCCGTTGTTCTGTTCGTGTCTGAGATCTGTCAGAGCTGAATAAAAGGTAGAGGTGTAATTGGGTGAATGGCATGTTTGAGAGAAGAGAGCAGGTGTTAAGAGAGCGTCAATGGCTACTTCTCCATACTTTACATCTCTCTTTTCAGGCTATGTCTGATACTTTCACTTTGTCAAATATCCATGTCTATGACACTTGCTATAATTCTTTTTTTAAAATATATGCCCTCCGTAGCTCAAAAAAAATTTAGGTGAATCAAGCCCTTAGTGATTCAAAGTAACGAAATTTTGTTTTAAAATCTGATTGTAGCTCCAAAAGAGAACCACAACCTAAAACTCTATAGGGTCGATATTCAAAAGGGTTTAGCCAGTGTTCAGGACCCACACGCTGCAATAACTGGTTAACGCTGCTGAATGTTCCCACAGAAACCTGCTATCGGTGTCTGGGGGGTTTGTGGGTGGAGCTCAGGCAGTACCAGCAGTATTCAGCTGCTAACCGGAGAACAACACGGATCGCTGCTGAAACGGGATATTCCGCTCCGGAGGCCACGTAGGCTCTGCTGAACATCCAGTTTCATTTTTGCCTGCAGCGCTGACTACCGTAGGCTGAATAGTGACCCCTATATATTCCATGTAAGAAATACTCTGATATTTCATTAAGAAATGTGTGCAGAACTACAGTATATGAATTAAAACCTTTAGATATTGCTGCAGTTCAAATTACAGTACAATCATTACAAAATATAGAACATCTCTTTACAAATACATTTTGTCATATATTACAGATCATATACAGTAAATATTTGCAATTTTAAACAACCTATCTAATTCAAAGATAACCTGGTTGAAAGTGCATTAGCAAGAATGCATTTATTCCAGTATATTTGCCCTTAAAATGATGATAGTCTTAAAATAGACCATTGGAATAATATTTTCCTATAGAAACGGATGCAAATGACACATAAAAAGTACAAATAATCTTTTAGAATGGTCTCTTGGGTGTTTGACAATAAAAATCTGGATGCAAGTATGAAAAAGCAGCAATGCATTTGATGTGCTATTGATGGCTGAGATAATGACACTGTTGTCTTGATTGTCATCACCGGTTTCACTATCTTCTTCCTCCTGAATCACTTAGTGCTGAACAACGCACATTCTGTTATTGGACTTGCTCCAATAGCCTTCTAAAGGTCACAAATGTTTGTATGGAATACGAGCAACGTAAGTGCACCACAAAATCTCTCTTTGATCCTCTATAAACAGGGAGATCATATTCTGCTCGACTAAAATAAAACTATTCCTCCCGAGACAATGCCAACTGTGTTGCAAAAGTCTGAAATTAGATTGATCATTTCTCACATCGCTGGAGACACACATGCTAATATGCAGACTTATGGCTTCCTTGATATGCGACATCACTTAAATTTGACTGGTCATTCAGTGTACTCTAGTGCCTAGCTTCCTTTGACTGTGAGGCACTTTTTTGTGTGTATTCTGAAAACAGAAATATTCTCGTATACTAAATACTATAAGGTAGTAATGCATATCATTTCATCAGCTAAATCCTCTTCATATCTGTTAGCCTCTGGTTCTTCATCACTGTAACCGGGACCAAATTCTTGAAGTTCATAATCCCGCCTACTTAATATGGGAAACATGTCTCCAGTGGTCCCATTTTGAACATTTCCATTGAGGAGGTTGCTTGCCGCACTTTCCATTTCATCAATGGTCATGTCACAAGCATCAGCAATTTCATGTTTTGTGGCTGTAACAAATTTGGGATCTTTTGCATACCGTCCTAAACCTTCTGATATTAGTACCTGAAACAAAAAAAAAACCAGAATTGTGCTTACAGCTGTGGCCCCTAAATGTTTCACATATTCTCCAAAGATCATGTTGTACAATGTGAGAGTATTTAACAGAAAGGAGGAAACAAAAACCTATGTAAGATCCAAGATGAAAGGGAATGAACTGAAGTAACTTAGGGCCATGCTTTTCATCCCTCTCCTGGAGGCACACTCACCCAGTCAGGTTTTCAGGATTACCACTATGAATCTGCATGAGGTATTTGCATACAGTGGGTATCCAGTATATGGAAATATAACTCATGCAGATTCATGGTGGTAATCCTCAAAACCTGACTGGGGGGGGTGCCTTCAGGAGAGGGTTAAGAAGCAGTGACTTAAGGGACAATTTCGGGAGTTAGGCAAGTAAATCAGCCCCTCTGGAAACTGATTGTAGCTGAATGCCTACATTTAAGAAGCTGTTTTCACTAAGGGGGTTATCTTAGAAACCTTATTTGCTATATATATATATATATGCACAGGTACATGGGACCACTTACACACGTGTAAATTGCATCCATGTGTAAAAGGCCTTTTTGGATGTCCATATTGTATCTATGTTGCAGGGGGCATGGCCTAGGTGGCACCAAAATCTCCACATCACTGTTCCCTCTAAGCTGTGCGCATGTGCGCGCACACACACCTCGCCGAGCGAGCGCACATACTTTACAACAGAGCGCACAAAAATTACAGCTCTGATTCTGATAGAAAACACACGTCTTAAAATTTAAAAGTTATAATTGTAATTGCTAGAAATTTCCTGCTTCATTTAGTAATCGTCTATTTTCATTTAATTTGATTAAAATCAGTGTGGTGTACATACTGTATTCTGACATGTAGTCAAATTTTAAAGTATATAACTCCGAGTGTCGTTATGTGGTGCACAAAAATTTAACCTTCCTTCAAAAGCTGCACACAGCTGATATTTTATGCGCACACAGCCTACAGAAAATTAGAGGGAACATTGCTCCACATGTGTCCCTGCTTTCATATAGGGAATAGTCCATGTCTCGATTTTCACCTGCCCCCAACACGAATAGGAAAATAAAAAGCGCTTCTTTTGCACTATCCCTTAAGGGGGGGGGGATATCCCTCTTCATCCCTAATGTTTACTTCCCTCTTTTAATCGCAATAAGGGAAAGACAAAGGCCTCTATAGTTAATTAGCAGCATCTACCCATCTAGATTTGCAGAATGGCAACGGTATACTTGTAAGGGCCGACATTTACAAGTGCCAGTGTTGACATTTTACAGCTGGCAGTTTAAATTTTATTTCTTGGAGAACAAGCAGGAAGTCGGTCCTCGCATATGGGTGACGTCGGTGCCATTGGAGACCTCACAGAAGCATCCCCCAGCTTTCAAAGAAAGCCTTTGGGAGATGTCACCATGCATGCGTGGTGCTCTTCCCACCCAAGGGTGCCATCTTGGTCTATCTCCAGTCTCCTTTTCTCTGCAGAGCCCTTCAGATATCTGTCTGGTCTTTCCCCGGAAAAAGTTGGTATTTCTCGACCTGAGTTTGATACTCTCTCTAGTAGTTCACTGGTACTCTTCCCGCCACCCGAACTTGCTGCCTCGGCATCGAATCTTGTGTTCTTACCTTTTTTTTTTTTTTTCCTCCTTTCCATGCCTTTGTGCCCTTTTTTCAGCTGGCAGCACCGCCTGTCTTTGACCTCATTGGGGTACTTTTTTCTCCCATGGTTACCAATGGCTTTAAAAAGTGTGATTGGTGTGCTAAAATAATGTCCCTTACACACACAACTGCTCCCTTCGCTGCCAAGGGCTGGACCACAACACCTGGCCTCTGTAAAAAGATATCCACCAAGGCCCTCAAGAGCCGCCAGCAGCAGCACGATAAGTTTTTCCTGGAGTCCCTGGTACCTTTGAAGGCCAAGGCGGCTTCTGAAGCCGCAGAATCTCATGGTAGCTTTATGGATCCCAGCCGATGCCATGACTCTTCAGAAAGGGGGAACTAAAGAATTAGAGAAAACCTCGAAGGCGGCAACCCTGGACGGCTCTGACAGGCTGGGTAAGCCCCCAAGCCAGGTCCTGCAGTCCTCGACGCTCATCCGAGGGATTGGAGAGGGAGCAGCCTGCAAAGGTCCCCTGGACTCCCCCTCAGGGGAACCGGTAGCAGGGCCTGAAGTGCCCACACTGATGGCTGTGGAGTCTTCTGGACTCGAGTTCAGAATGGCGGTCCTGCAGCACAGCTTGTCTGCCTTCATGGACCAGCAGTGGGTGCTGTTCGGTACTGCTGGTTCCTCCACCCAGACCACTGGGCCACTGACGCCACTGACGTCAAAGACATCCCCCGGAAGCTGATCCGATCCTTAGTCGAAGTCTCGATCAGGTTCTCATTCCATGGGGCCGAGATCTTCCCCAACTAGCATGCTTGGCACCAGCCTCCGAGGGCTGCAGGCAGGGCTCAGGCCTGGAGCCATCGTTCCTTCAAGACTACTCCGAGTGGGAGAGGAAGGATGAGTTTCTGGACACCCGTTGCCACCGCGACATCCCCTCTGACTCCCCTCCTTCAGAGCCCCGACATTGGTCCCTGCCCAAGGACATGGCATTCCTCGACTTTGTCAGGGACATGTCCAAGGCTCTAATGTTCCCAATGGAATCAGAGGACCCTCAGACGGAGGAACTAGAAATCCTCCAATATGAGGCCCCCCCCCGAGAATCACTTATGGTGCCTATCCCACCCATCCTGGAATGGCTAATGCTCCATATGTGGGAGACACTGACTTCGGTGCCAGTTGTGAGCAAGCGGCTTGACTCAATGTACCAAGTCTGCCGGAGTCCGGGCTTCCAGAAGGCACAGCTGCCGCAAAACTCCATGGTGGTGGAGTCAACATGCACTCCTTGGTGCCCCCGGTAGGGAGGCACACATCTTGGATGCCCTTGGCAGAAAGTGTTACCAGAGCTCTGCTCATCGGCTGGATCCATGCCTACCAGCTGTACATTGGCATGTACCCAAGAGACCTGGTGAAGGAACTTGCCGGGTTCTCAGCTGATCTTTCCGAGGAACCCCTGCAGTGGTTCAAGAACCTGGCCAAGGCCGTCTGTGAGTGCTCCAAATTTATGTCTCGGGCAGCCTATGACGACTTTGAGTTGATGACTCGAGTTGCGGTGGCAGTCATCGGTGCCTGACACCAGGCTTAGCTACAATCTGACATCGAGCAATGGGTTCAGGACAAGTTGGTCGATGTCCCATGCCATGGAGAGAACCTCTTTGGCAAACTCATGACCGACAAGGCCGCTGAGCTGGAGACTGAGTTCATGACCCGGACCAGGCTCTCTAAAAAGACTGCTGCCCATCCCTGATGGAAGGGCTCAGGTAAAAAGCCTTTCTACCCGAGGAAAGGTGCTATTTACAGAAACTATCCATATTTTTAGGCCTCCCCAGCAAGGTCAGCAGGCCAAGGGACATGGGCAAGGTCCTCATAAGCAGAAAGCTCCCAAGCCCCAGGCATTGGCCCTGGTCCAGCCAGGGGGGAGCTTTTGATTCCTTGGGCATAGCCTCTCCACCCCAAGGAGGTCAGCAACCCACAGGGAGACATCTCATTTGTTATGCCTAAAGGTGGCCAGCCATCACCACTGATTCCTGGGCACTCCGGGTGGTCAGAGAGCTACCTCCTCCATCTCACTCAGACACCTCCTCCTTCCCGGGAGAGCCCCCCAGGTCTCCCCTTCACTGAGACCACCTACTGCAGGAACTCACAGAGCTGTAGAACCAGTTCCCCACCATCTCGGGGGCAAAGGGTTCTACTCCAGATAGGCCACCTGTTCTTTTTTGGTACGAGGAAGTAAGATCCATCCTCGACCTGCGCAATCTGAACAAATTCCTGGTGAGGGAGATGTTCAAGATGCTCTCCCTTGGAACATTGCTGCCTTACCTACAGCAGGGAGATTGGCTATGCTCCTTGGACATGAAGGATGCTTATACCCACATTTTCATTCACCCAAACCACAGGCAGTATCTGCGGTTCAGGGTTGAAGGCAGCCACTACCCATACAGGGTACTACCCTTCGGTCTGGCTTCCACCTCAAGGGTCTTCACCATATGCCTGGCAGTCGTGGCCACCTTCCTCTGCCTCCAGGGGGGTGTTTGTCTTTCCCTACCTGGACGATTGGCTCATAAAAGGAGGCATGGCTACAGAAGTGCAGCAGGCCACCGCACACACCATCCAGGTCCTGCAGCATCTGGGGTTTGTAATAAACTACATAAATCCCACCTCCTCCCGACACAATGTTTAGAGTTCATAGGGGCAAGACTAGATACCCTCCAGGCAAAGGCCTTCCTCCCCGGGACTGAGCCGACCTTCTCAGGGCACAGGCCTTAGACGTACAACACTGTCCCATGGTGTCAGCTCGGCTCCTGCTGCGCCTACTCGGGCAAATGGCCTCCACGGTCTATGTCATCCCAGATGCCCACCTTTACATGAGGGCTGCATTATGGTGCCTTCAGGACCAGTGGACATAGGCCATCTCTAGGACAGAGTTTCAGTGACCCGCCAGTTGGTGGAATCTCTGACCTAGTGGCAAAACCCCCCAACGCCTCCATGCAGGGATGCCCTTCCAAACTCCAAGCCCCTCAAGGGTTCTCACTACGGACGCCTCCCTTTTGGGATGGGGAGCCCACTGTGTGGAACTTCGCACCCAGGGCAGCTGGTCGCAGAGCGACAGCAACCAGCAGATCAACCTCCTGGAGCTTCAGGCAATATATCTAGCCCTCCGCATTTTGCCACTGTCTGCGGCACCAGCTGGTGTTAATCCAAACAGACAACCAGGTGGCAATGTTCTATGTGAAGAAGCAGGAGGGCATGGGGTCTTGCACGCTCTGCCCCTATGCAGTTCAGCAGGGCAGTATACCTGCCAGGCCAGAGCAACTCCCTTGTGGACAGATTGAGCAGGGTCCTCCAGCTGCACGAGTGGCAGCTGGACTCCAGAGTGGCCAACCGGCTTATACACCTCTGGGGGACACCATAGGTGGACCTTTCTGCCAGCTTGGACAACTACCAGAGGCCATGTTTTTGCTCTCAGCAAGCCCACCCCTCCCGGCTGGTGGCAGACGCATTTCTCATTTTGTGGTTGGACGGTCTCAGGTATGCCTTCTCACCCATGCCACTAATTGCCAAAATGCTGTTCAGGACCCTCTGCGACAAGGCCTTCCTGATCTGGTAGCCCCTCGCTGGCCCAGGCAGCCGTGGTTCCTGCTACTCCTCTGGCTGTCGGTAGAGACTCCTATCCCACTTGGGGGCTCCTGTCTCAGGAGGGGGACTGTCTCCTGCACCCCAGCCTGTGATCCCTATCACTGATGGCGTGGCTGCTGAAGAGGTTACCTTAGCCCCTTTCAACCTCTCGGGAGATGTGGAAGAGATCCTGCTGGCCTCTTGTAAGGTCTCCACCAGGAAAGTATACACCTTCAAATGGTGCAGATTTTCGGTTTGGTGCGCAGAGCAAGGGGTTAACCCGTTCTCCTGCCTGCTGGTGCTGCAGCACCTTCTCATTTCTTGCAATCTGGGCTCAAATCAAACTACATCAGAGTGAACCTCAGTGCCCTGGTGGCACATCATCATCCTGTAGATGGCAAGCCCCTCTCTGTCCAGCCACTGGTGACCTGCTTCTTAAGGAGACTTCTGTTATCAAGGCCCCCTGTCCGCCCCCCGGCAACTAAGTTGGATCTTAATGTAGTATTGGTGTAGCTCACTTGCCCAACTTTTGGCTACCTGCTACACCTCTCGTGGAAGGTGGTGTTCCTGGTAGCGCTCGCCTCCGCTCGCAGGATAAGCCTTATTGGCAGAAGCACCATATACCAAGCATATACCATATACGAAGTTCTACAAGAACAGGGTTGTGCTCTGCACACACCCCAAATTCCTTCTGAAGGAGGTATCTCTTTTCCACCTCAACCAGGAGGTGGTGCTCCCCACCTTGGACTGTAAAAGGCCCCTGTCCTCCTACATTCAGCATACTCAGGGCCACCGGAAAGCTGCTCAGCTTTTCGTTTCCTATGACCCCAGTTGGCTAGGAGAAGCGGTGACCAAATGAACACGTCTACCTGGCTGGTGTACTGTATTGCCCTCGCCTATGAGCAGGTGGGGCTAACGGTGGAGGCCGGGTCAGGGCCATGGCAACCTCTGTGGCAAACCTGCGCTCCGTCCTGATGTTGGACCTCTATCAGGCCGCCACCTGGTCTTCGGAACATACCTTTGCAGCCCATTACTGCCTAGAAAGTGACTCCCAGTGGGACAGAACCTTCGGCCAGACCATGCTGTCTCTGCAGACTCGTGCTGCTGCTCACAGCTCACCTTGAAGGTGTCTGTGTTTTTTTTGTATGGACTTGTGGTAGTCTGTAGCTAGGGAGTCTCATATGCGAGAACAGACTTCCTGCTTGTTCCTGGAGAAAGCGTAGTTGCTCAACTATAACAGGTGTTCTCTGGGGACAACAGGAAGCGGTCCTCGCAACCCTCCCTCCTCTCCTTGGAGTTGCTTCTTTACCATCTTTGCATTTTTGCTGTCTTTAACTATGGCATCTGACTGGGGAAGATGGCACCCTTGGGTGGGAAGGGCACCAAGCATGTGTAGTGGCTTCTCCCAAAGACTTTTTTGAAAGCTGGGGGGGGGGGATGCTTCTGCAAGGGCTCCATCGGCGCCGATGTCATCCATATGTGAGGACTGATTTCTGCTGTCCCTGGAGAACACCTGTTACGGGTGAGTAACTATGTTTTCTTTGACATTAGTTATACCACTATAGGCACAGCAGACTGGCATCAAAGTGGTTCACAATAAAAATCCAAGAACGGAGAACAAAGTGCACCAAAAAGCAAGCAAAAAAATGCAAGACACATAAAAGGGCAGTGGATGAATAAAACAATAGCATCGGTATCAGGAAGGAAAATAAAAAAAACAAAACACAAAAGGGGGAAAACCACCTCAAAGATGTTCAAAAAGCTATACACATGTATCTTGCCATTTTGTAACTGTAGCCATCTAGATGCCACTAATTACGCCTTCTTTGATATAAAACATGTCCAGAGTGAGGGGTGGAGATGTCAATTTTACAATGAATTTACATGTGCCCACCTTCTCTAAAATTGACATAAATTTACATACTTTTTCACGTGGATGCTGCATTTTTAAATGTACCTTCACATGTCTTTTAAATTTTAGGTGCCTAAAAAGTAGGTGATAATGAGGACAAAGTCAGGCAACAAAAAAACAGAAGCTAGGCACTGATTTTTCAGCACTTAAGAACCTAAATTTAGGTGAACTTTCAACCTTAAACAGATACCTAAGTTCAGGACCCTAAAGGGCATGCAGGAAATTTTTTGAAAATTGACCTTGTTCTGAAAATCAGTGTAAAGTATTTAATTTATCTCCAGGAACAAGCAGGAATGTAGTCTTCACAAATGGGGTGATGGGGGCACCGATGGAGCCCGCGCGGGAACGCTCCCCAGCTTCCTATAGGAAAGCTTTTGGGAGCATCCCACCGCGCCTGTGCTGCTGCCTTCCCAACTCTCCCTCCTCAGTTTTTTGTTCTCCGTGGAGCCGACAGGGAGCTATTCCTTGTCATCGCAGAAAATTTACTTCTTTTGTAGTCTTGTCTGCTTTCCCATCGACACTAGCACCGGTATCGTCTGTGTCCCTTTTCTTTCTTCTATATTCTTTAAAAAAAAAAAAAAAAATTTTCTTTGAGGGTCTTTGCCCTCCAGGTGCTTAGGCGCCATTTTGGGCCCTAGGCCCCTTTGTTCCTCAAAATGGAGAAACCAACTAGTGGTTTCAAAAAGTGTTCCAAATGTAGCAGTACTATTTCTGCTACCGACACCCATGATTGGTGTCTTAAATGTTTGGGACCAGACCATTCACCATCGGAATGTCTCCTCTGCTGGAAGATGACAAGGAGGGGCCTGTAGTATAGAGCTGCAAAACTCGGCACCCTCTTTGCCACAGATTCAATGTCCATTGCATCAACATCATCCAGGGCTTCATCTTCCTCCCATGGATCTCAGGTAACGAAACCTAAGTCTTCTTTGAAGACTGGTTGGTCCTCAAAGGGCAGATCTCCTTCTAAGCATCAAGATGGTTTAAGCGTTGCCGTATATGAGAATACACCGGCCGAACAGCCCTGGTGGGAGGTCCTTGCCTCCAAAGCATTAACAGGGTCCCAAGATGCTCCTGAGGCTTCCACCTCTGGAGAGCTCTTGGTGCTATGTTCTGAGGTTGTGGCCCACTGTTTGGGTACCGATACCCAAGCATCTGCTGGTTCCATGGATCAGTGTATCCTGGCCACTGAGCAGAGTCTTGCTGGTAACTTCAGTACCGCTAAAGCCTCTGCTATCGGTTCCGCAGTCATCGATACCGGCGCCGGTACCAAATGTACCTGCATCGACCATTGCGCCGCTCTCCATGCTACCACTCATGCTGGTCCTGGAGTTAATGTCCGGCATTGAAGGCCCAGTACCGAGGCATTCCGATGCCAATTTTGAGCAGAACCATTAACGGGTCAGGCGGGAGCACCCAGCCCGTCGATGCTTCAAGTCTTCCAATTCCAATTCTTCTGATGAATCGATCAGTATCAGAGAGGCTCTTCCAAAAGATCCTTCTCCTTCCCCACAATGCCATATATCTCCTCCGGAGGACATGTCTTTTCAAGACTTTATACGGGATGTGGCTCGGGGCCTCTCCATTACGGTGACCTCCGAGAAGGAACCGAGAGCTGAAGAACTTTGAAATTCTTCAATATCCAGCAGCCCCTAGGGAAGCTGCTACCTTACCCATTCATCGTATATTGCATGATCTCATGCTTAGGACGTGGGAAACACCTTTAACAGTGTCTCCACATTCTCGGAGACTCGATACCATGTACCGGGTCCCACAGTACCCAGTTCTCCTAGGACAAGCAGGATGTGTCAGCCACACCTGGTGACGTCATCCGACGGCGCCGTGACGGAAGTGCTCTCTAGCTCAGAAGCTTCTGAGCATGTGTGAGGAGACCCCTCCTCCCCGGTCCGCCCCCAGCCCAACCAGTTTTCAATTCTTCCGCCTTGCCTCAAGACGGATCTCAGCTCTCTCTACCAAAAATTTTCTACTTCACCCCTTTACAATGCCGAAACCCGGATTCAAACTATGCCCTAAATGCAAAAGGAAAATGAACTCCTCCGATGCTCACCTGAGCTGCCTCCGATGCCTCGGGGCCTCTCATATCGTGGAGGACTGTGCCGCTTGCGCCCAGATGTCCCCCAGGGCGAAGAAGATGAGGGATTACTCCCTGAAGGAATTCCTGGCTGCTCCGGTTCAAGCTGCGGCATCGGGTTCTGCTGACCGCGGTAAGTCCGCTAAAGGGAAGGCGCCCGCAAAGAAGAAACCCCGGGCGGGTCTGGCCCCTGTGCCTCCCCTCCCGCCGGATAGATCGGCCTCCCTGGCCTCCGCGGTGCCTGGCTCAAGCTCCCCCACCGCCGGATGCTCCTCCTCCTATACTCCTGCTCAGGGCTCCAGCGCTTCTGTCGTCTCTCTGCCCTCAGGAGGCCTCCCGGATGCCTGCCGCTCCTCCGGACTGTCTCCATTGCCATGCGGCTCTGGCGGGGAGATTCAAGATGGCACCGCCCACCTGGCCGTGCCAGTCTCCGCCTCCAAAGACTCGCCCTCCAATCCGGTGGCTAAGGGTGGCTCCGCCCACCGCGATTACGTCAGGGCTTCCCCGCGGCACGGGCAATCCTCTCCCCGAACCTGCCTTCAGAGGATTCCCCTCCAGGAGCTCCCTCGCGCCGAAGACTTCTCCCGCGCCGAAGACTCCCTCCGTGCAAGCCACTGCCACAGCAGCCGCAAACGCCGCGCTGACTCCCGGGAGTCCTCCCGTCGGCGCGGAGATAGCGCTGACAAGTGCAGAAGGCATAGGAGCAAGAGGCACCGGCAAGACCGCTCCCAGTCGCCCGGCGACAGTGGTGACAGCGAATCATCCCGCGTTCGTCGGAGAAGCAGGAAGTCTAAATCCCGTGGGCGCAGGAGCAACACGTCTTGTGGGTCTAGCACCTCTGAGGCCATATTGCAGCTTCTGCAACGACTGGTGCAACAAACCGCCCCTGCAGGCCGGGAGAACTCCGTGGCAGCCCCTCTGGAGGTACAGACCCCTGAGAGAAGGGAGGCATCACTAGAGCACACTCCTTCAAGGGATAGGAGCCCCTCCCCGGTCCTGGGACAGGACTCCGAAGCCAGCGCTCCAGAAGAAGAAGAGGGCCCGGAATCTCTTTCAACCAAGTCTACACCAGACGAGCAAGGGGAGACACAGGCACCGGTCCAGGAGGACCTCACCTACCCAAAATTTCTGAAAAAGGTGGTGGCCAGGCTAGGCCTTGCAAAGGAGGAGCCCTCTGACGAAAAGGATCCGGAGGTGATGAAGTACCTCGGTGGCCCCAAGCCGGCCTTGTCTCTTCCCCTGCATCGGAAACTTAAAGACAAACAATCCACCCTCTGGCAGTCCCCGGCCTCCGGTCATGCCTGCGCCAGACGCCTGGACAACAAGTACCTACTCCAAACCGCTCCTGGATTTGACAAAGCACAGCTTCCGCACCAATCTATTGTGGTAGCGTCAGCCCTCAAGAGGTCTAAGTCTTCGCGCACGCAAACGACCCATCCCCCCGGCCGGGACCCTAAACTCCTCGACGACCTAGGACGGAAAGTCTTCCAGGGAGCGATGCTGAGTGCCAAGATATCAGCTCATCAATTTCAACACCTGCTGTTCCAAGATGCCCTTCTAGCGGAGCTTAAAGACCATCTTCCCAAGCAAAACCAGCATACAGCCACACTCCAAGAATTAGCGGAATGCTCCAAACATCTGATGAGCACTGCTTTCGACGCTTTCGACACAGCCATCCGGACGGCAGGCACGGCCATCGCAGCTCGCCGCTGGGCCTGGCTGCGAGCCTCTGGCCTGTCAGATAACACCCATGACAGGATCGCTGACGCTCCTTGCCTGGGTGACTCTCTATTTGGGGACAAAGTAGCAGATACCGTGAATGGCCTGAAAGAGGATTGCACCACTCTGAAAACATTAGCGGCGGACGGACTCGAACGCCCCTCCTGGTCACAGAAAGGGAGCTATTACCGCAAGCCCTTTGCCTCGTCAAAGAAGTATTACGGTTCCAACCGGCAGTGGCAACCACCGAAATACAAACAACACTACAACAAATCGTCCTTTCAGAGACAAACACAAAGAGAACGCAAACACAAACCAGCAAACGCCCAGCAGGCGGGTAAGAACTCTTCCTCCTTCTGACTATCCGCTCCTGCGGGCCATGACTGCCCCTGCTACCCCGGTGGGAGGCTGTCTCTCCAACTTCCTACCTGCTTGGCAGGAAATTACCACGGACCAGTGGGTCATCTGGATTATCCAAGTGGGCTACCGCTTACGGTTCTCCTCCCCTCCATGGCAGCGCACTCAACCCAACAGCAGACCTCCACCGCACCAGGAAGCTGCCCTTGCGGACCTCCTACAGCAACTCATCAAAACACGGACGATCGAACGGGTTCCCTCCGACGAAATCAACACTGGCTTCTACTCCCGGTACTTCCTCATCCTCAAGAAGTCCGGGGACCTTCGCCCAATCCTGGACCTCCGCAAGCTGAACAACACCCTCTTGAAAGAGAGGTTTCGGATGTACTCCCTGAACTCCATCCTTCCCCTCATCAGACCAGGGGACTGGATGGCCACATTGGATCTACAAGATGCCTACTCTCACATCCCTATCCACACCTCTCACAGGAAATTCTTGAGATTCGTAGCGATGGGGTGCCATTACCAGTACCGGGTACTGCCCTTCGGACTCTCTCCAGCACCCAGGGTCTTCACGAAGTGCGTAGCTGTGGCAGCAGCACATCTCCGCAAACAAGGGCTCGCCATCTTTCCCTACCTGGACGACTGGCTGATATCAGCACCTTCCGCAGAGGAACTCAAGGCGGCAGTGCGAAAGACTACCACTCTGCTGTCCAAACTGGGGTTCCTGCTCAATATGAAGAAGTCCCGGCTAGAAACCCACCCAACGCACGGAGTTCATCGGGGCCATAATCGACACAACCTCAGCCAAAGCCTTCCTTCCCGAACATCTGCAGGAGAGTATCATCCGCCTTGCGAAGAAGGTATCGTCCGAGAAACGTACCAAGGCCCAGGACATCCTGCGCCTGCTAGGTCACATGGCAGCGACTACTTCTGTCCTAGCCCTGGCCAGGCTGCACATGCGCACTCTCCAGTGGCACCTGCGCTCATACTGGAAGCAACGGTCTCAACCTCTCAACACCCTCATCCCTATCAAACCGAGGGTAGCTATGAGTCTCCTGTGGTGGATGAACCCTGCCAATCTCAACGAAGGCAAGAGCCTACAACCCTGCGGCTACCAGGTCATCCTGACCACCGACGCCTCCCCCACAGGCTGGGGAGCCCATCTCTTGCATCTCAATACGCAAGGAGCGTGGAAGAAAACGGAGCGTTCCCTCCATATCAACGCCCTCGAACTCCGGGCCGTCAGGTATGCGCTCCAGACCTTCATGCCACACCTCGCGGGGAAGACAGTTCTGGTCCAGACCGACAACCAAGTGACGATGTTCTACCTCAACAAACAGGGGGGTACGGGCTCCCGCACTCTCTGCAGGGAGGCTATCCAGACGTGGTCTTTGGCCCTAGCACATGACTGCATTCTACAGGCGACCTACCTCCCGGGAGAACAGAACACCTTGGCGGACAGACTAAGCAGGCAGCTCCAGCCCCAAGAGTGGACACTCCACGAGGAAGTAGCGGAGTCAATCTTCCGGCGCTGGGGGAAGCCGCAGATGGACCTCTTCGCCACCGGGGACAATTCCAGATGCCCCCTGTTCTGTTCAAAACGCCCCTCTCCCAGGAGAGTGGCCTCGGATGCATTCGCGGTACACTGGGGGCAGTGGGAACTGACCTATGCCTTCCCCCCTACCCCCCTCATGACAGCCACCGTACAGCGCATCATGAACGACAAGGCGCGCACCATCCTGATTGCGCCCCACTGGCCAAGACAGATGTGGTTCTCCCTGTTATGGCAGCTTTCGCAGGAGCCCCCCATCCGGCTCCCGATGAGACCAGACCTGCTCACGCAGAACAACGGCACGACCTGGCACCCCAATCTCCAGACCCTTGCCTTGACGGCCTGGAAACTGAAGGGGTGAACTTCCAAGATCAGCATCTAACGGCAGAGGTACAGCGCATCGTACTGGCTTCCAGGAGACCATCCACGAGAAAGTCATACAGTCTCAAGTGGAAACGTTTCAGTATCTGGTGTGCAGGCCAGGGGATCACGCCAGACTCTTGCCCTGTTCCAGCGGTGCTACAGTATCTCTCCTCGCTCTTCAGTCTGGGCCTGAAGCCACAGTCAATTAAGGTGCACCTCGCGGCCATCGCGTCCCTGCACCACCTGCGAAACAGCTCGCACAAGGGTTCCATAGCCACTCTTCCCATCGTGACCCGCTTCATGAGAGGTCTCAGGAACCTTCAGCCCCCGGTCCAGAGACCCGTTCCCGCGTGGGACCTCAACACCGTTCTCCAACAGTTAACTCGGGAGCCTTTCGCGCCTCTGTCCTCAGCGGAATCAAAATTTCTGACCTGGAAGACACTCTTCCTCATCGCCATCACTTCCGCAAGGAGGGTGAGTGAGCTACAGGCTCTAGTAGCACACCCCCCGTACACCAAGATCCACCACAACAGGGCTTCACTCAGGACTCACCCGAAGTTTATTCCGAAGGTCTCCTCCGTCTTCCACGTCAACCAATCAGTGGAACTACCATCTTTCTTCCCTGGCCCTCATGGGTCACCTGAAGAACAACGTCTACACTCACTGGACTGCGTCCGAGCACTGCGCATCTACATTGACAGGACGGCCTCAGTCCGGCAAGGGACCCAGCTCTTTGTGTCCTTCGATCCCAACAAACCGGGATGGCCGGTCAAAAAGCGCACACTCTCCCACTGGATATCTGATTGCGTCTCATACTGTCTCCAGAGGGCGGGCGCTCTTCCAGCAAACAAGGCAAAAGCGCACCAACTTCGCGCATTGGCCACCTCTCTCGCAAGCGCACACGAGGTTCCAGTAAGCGAGATCTGCAAAGCCGCCACCTGGTCCTCGCACCTCACCTTCCAAAAACACTATTGCCTTGATCTCCAGGCAGAAGCCGACAGCTCCTTTGGCAGAGCGATCTTATCTACAGAGGCAGGTCCCCCCCTGTCTCGACGCGACAGCAGCAACGACAGAGTCGCAGCCTGAGGGAGTGACTCCCGCACCTCCTGTACCCAAGGATGGATGTTGTTTGCGATATGTGGTTGTGATTGCACAATGCTTCCTCTTGCACCTTCTTATTGCACTGATTGTTCCTCGCACTGTTGATTGTTTGCACCTTGCACATTGATTGCTCCTTGCTCTGTTGATTGTCTGCACCATTGCACATTGCACAGACTGTTCCTTACTCTGTGACTGTTTGCACTATGTTCTACCTCATCGTTGCACTCACTGTTTGCACATTTACGTCTGTTTGGCACAATAAACGTGGTTCTTATCACATGAGGCTTCATTGGTGTTCTCCATGTGTACTAGCCTGTCTCACCTATCTCAGGCCTCCCTCAGCCTCAGCGCGAAACAAGTAGCTGGGGAGACACCAGGTGTGGCTGACACATCCTGCTTGTCCTAGGAGAAAACAGAGTTACTTACCTATAACGGGGTTCTCCGTGGACAGCAGGATAGGTCAGCCACACGATCCCACCCTCCTCCCCTCTGAGGGTGGCCTGCGGTCCGCGCCCCTGCCTCTGGCCGAAGCTAATGACTCACTGGTTGGGCTGGGGGCGGACCGGGGAGGAGGGGTCTCCTCACACATGCTCAGAAGCTTCTGAGCTAGAGAGCACTTCCGTCACGGCGCCGTCGGATGACGTCACCAGGTGTGGCTGACCTATCCTGCTGTCCACGGAGAACCCCGTTACAGGTAAGTAACTCTGTTTTTCCAGAAGATGCAGTTACCACACCATTCCATTGTTGTGGAATCGGCAATGCGCCAAATCAAAAGTGCTAAGACACATTCATCTAATCCTCTGGGCCGCGAGGTGAGAACTCTCGATGCCTTTGGCCATCAATGTTTTCAGGCCTCCATGTTATCAGCCAGAATAAGTTCATACATACTCTACATGGGTATGTTTCTTCAGAAGGTCACTAAAGATTTAGAACTAATGGCTCCTCTTCTCCCTGACGACAGGAGGGCCAATTACCCAACTACATGATCCTCATAGCCCCGCCCTGGCCATGTCAAACGTGGTATCCACTGCTTCTACGTGGATTGCAGACTGTGTATCTTTTACCTATGAGAGTAAGGGACTTTCTCTTGAAGGTCATGTCAAAGCACACAATGTGCAAGCAATGGCTGCCTCCATGGAAAACCTATGCTCGGTTGCAATTGATGAAATTTGCAAAACAGAAACCTGGTCCTCTGTCCACACCTTTGCAGCCCATTATTGCTTGGACAAGGACTCCCGTCAGGATGCCTCATTTGGCCAGGCTGTTCTCCAGTATCTCTTTCAGACTTAGAACAACTCCTACCCCCCGTCCTGGGTTTCAATACAAGAGATCCTTGGGAGGATATATGACCCACTTAAGCCTGTGTTTCACTGCTCTCTCTGGGGTCATATCCCTGGCATCTCCAAGCTAGGGAGTCCCATATGTGAAGACTTACATTCCTGCTTGTTCCTGGAGATAGCGTAGTTATGCACCTGTAACAGGTGATCTCCGGGAACAGCAGGAATTGAGTCTTCACAACCCATCCTCCTCCTCTAGGAGTTGTATTTTTCTCTCTCTTTCCTTTTTCTCCTTTGTGCTGCCTTCCTGCCTTTGTGACTCTTCCTCCTCAGTTGAGTTTGTAGCTGAGATAAAAGGAGAGAACAGTCCTGCTGTTCCCGGCTATCTCCAGGAACGAGCAGGTATGTAGTCTTCACATATGGGACTCCCTAGCTCCCAGATACCAGATAAATGGGTATAAGGTGGGTCTGCTACCAATGCCTGAAGCTCACTGATGCGTCTAACTGAAGTGAGTGCAATAAGGAAGATGATCTTGCAAGAGAGAAACTTTAGTGAGGTTTTGGCTAAAGGTTCAAAAGGTGGCTTAAGGAGCTGTTCTAAGATGATATTAAGATCCCATGCTACTGGTGGTGGCCTGATGGGAGGCTTGGTCAATAAGAGCCCTCTCATGAAACGCGTCACAAGTGGTTGTGAGGAGATAGGCTGCCCATCCAAGGGATGGTTAGAAGCAGCAATTACACTGAGGTGAACCCTCTCTGAGTTTGTCTTGAGACCAGAGGACGAAAGATGAAGGAGATACTGAAAGAGAGCTTCCACAGGAGCTAAGAAGGGATTAAGATCCTTCAGGGAACGTCAAGTGGAGAACCTACGCCACTTGAAGTCATAAGTCATCGACTTGAAGTCTGGTGGATGGTTTCCTTAAGGCTAATGAGATTTGCTTTACTTCTTGAGGAAGGTTAAGATCTTGCAACACTACGCTCTCAGCAGCCAAGCCATGAGATGGAGAGACTGGATTGGGATGGAGTAGCATCCCTTCCTCCTGTGAGAGGAGATCGGGAGCTGACCCGAGACTCAGGGGGTGAGTCTGGGACAGATGTAGTCGGAGAGGAAACAATGGTTGACTTGGCCATTGTGGGGCGACGAGGATCATGTGTCCCCTGTCTGCTTGAAGTGCGCTTTGGGAATGGGAGGAAAGGTATACAGGAAGTCCTGATCCTAGTGAAGGTGGAAAGCATCCACTTGTTGGAAGCTGGACATCGGGGTCCTTGTGCAAAAACAAGATAGACCTTTTTTCCACACCGCAAAATGCCAAAACTATCTCCGGAGTTCCCCAGGTCTGAAAGATCTAGGAGATTGTCTTCTGATGGAGGAACCATTCATGCAGGAGGAGGATCCGACTCGATCTTTCTGCTAAGACGTTTTGCTGTCCTGGCAGATACACTGCTTGGAGGTGTATTCAATGAGCAATGGCAAAGGACCAAAGATGGAGAGCATCCTTGCAAAGGGCCCAAGAGCCCATCCCTGCCGCCCCTCTCCCCCCCCCCCCCCCCGCGCTCCTGGAGTATACGGTGAATAGGCAGACTAGTCTCCTTTTTAGGAGCTGTAGGGTATCGGAGAATGTCCAACTCCTCGGCTCTGGGTTCTTTCTCCGATGTAGGAGTAATGGAATAGATCCCTTGCCATATTCTTGCTAAAATCTTGGCAAGACATATCTTTGGGAGGGGACATGTGCCGTTGCAGCAACAGTGAAGGTTCTTTGCATCTCTCGGTTACTAATTGATTCATCATCCGAAGAATCATAATCAGTAGAATCAAAGTATCCACGGGAGCAATACTCCTGTTATTGCAAAGTCCAGTACTGATTGAGATGGATATCTGTTCGACAGACTTGCCATACCAATACCTCTGAATCAGGAACAGACTCGAGGGACGGTATGGGCGGAAGTGTGCCGAGCGGCATAAAGCCCAATGCAGACTGCATGGGCATCATTGACAGTACCGGTACAGATGATGCCCAATACCGACGCCGCTAACAGAGCTGCTAGACTGTGCTCAATGGCCAGCATACCACGGATCCATAGAGCTTGCCGATGCCTGGGTATCGGTACTAGAAGCATGGTACCAGGAAGTCTCCTGAGGTGGAGGCCTTGGGAGCATCCTGGACCCCTTTTGCGGCTTTGGAGGGGAGATCCTCCCGACGGGGTACTTTGGCCAGTTGATCCAATTCCAGGGCAAAGCTCGAAGCATCTCCATGTTTAGATAGAGATCTACCCTTAGGAGGGCAGCCTGTCTTGTTTTCGATACCTGAGATCCATTTGAGGAGGACTATGTCCTCGATGCGAGTAAAATCACATCTTGGGCAAAAAGGGAGCAGAGTTTTGTGGCCTGATTCTGTAGGCCTCTCTTTTTCATCTTCTTGCATAGGGGACATTCAGATGGCTGGTGATTGGGTATCGGTAGCAGATATAGTGCTACCACACTTGGAACATTTCTTAAAACCACTGGTTGGTTTTTCCATTGTGTCAGTAGACTGGATGGAAGGCCTAGGCCTGAGATGGCATCAAGAACCTTTTTTTTTTTTTCCCCCCGAAAGAAATAGAATTGAAGATATCAGTTCTGGTGTTGACAGGAAGGCAGACGCAGCCACAAAAAAATAATAATGAAGAAGAAGAAATTTTCTGCAGTGACAGGATTTGCTTCCTGCTGGCTCCATGGAAAACTAAGAACTGAGGGAGAGTCACAAAGGCAGGAAGGCAGCAGCACAGGCGCAGTGGGATGCTCCCTAAAGCTTTCCTATTGGACGCTGGGGTACGTTGCCATGCGGCCTCCGTCGGTACCGACGTCACCCATATGTGAAGACTACATTCCTGCTTGTACCTGGAGATGGAAGGATATCCCTATGAAGAAATACTTAAAAGGTCAAGGCTCTTCAACCTGGAAAAGAGATGGGGGGGGGGGAGAGATATGATAGAGGTCTAAAAATTAATGAATGTAGTGGAACGGGTAAATGTAGATCGGTTGTTTACGCCATCAAAATGTAGAAAGACTAGAGGACATGCAATGAAGCTACAATGTGACCCATTTAAGACTAATAAGGCATTAACCTAAGCAAAAAAGAATCTCTTAAGTCTTCTTCTGTTACATTGTTTAGGATCGTAAAAAATATACCTATGTTTCTAGATGCTAAGAAGTCTCCTGATTCAGTTGTTGCTATAGTGGGGTCCTCTTAAAATAGACTCCTTTTTGAATACCAGTGATAAGGTTATTGGGTCAATCTGTCTGCCCTTTTCTATTTTAATAATGATTTATAGTACCATCTGCCTTCTTGCTGGGATTCCCCTGGGTAGTTTTGTGGGCTTAAAGGTTGTAGCTCAGTGTTATGATTTTCCTTATGTGAATTTTGCAGAATTGTTGTGTAACTTACATATCGACATTTCAAATATCTATTGATTGCTTGATGTAATTTTGGAAATTTTAGATATTAGTCTTATTTTCATTTATTTTTTTTATGTAACACAAAATATTTTTTCACTCAATGCGTAGTCAAATTTGGAATTTGTTACTGGAGGATGTAGTGAAGGTTGTTAGTGTAACTAGGTTTTAAAAAAGGTTTGGACAAGTTCTTGGAGGAAAGGTCCATAAACCATTATTAAAGAGGACCCAGGAACTCCACTGATTACCCCGGGACAAGCACTGTGGAACCTGTCTACCTTTTTGGGAACCTGCCAGGTATTTGTGACCTGGATTGGCACTGTTAGAAACAAGATACTGGATTTGATAGACCTTGGTCTGACCCAGTATGGCATGTCTTATGTGCTTATTATGTTCATCCACACTGTTAGTGTGCTTTCCGTGCGGTAGTTGGAGCAAAGGTTTTGTGGTTACCACACATTCATTTTTGCATTTACTGAACTTTTAGTAAAGGGGCCCCAAAGCTTAACTGCATATTCAGCTGTCTTATGTAGTTAAATGTTATTGTTAAAGCTATTTTGTCATCAATTTGTGTCTTTCATCACACACTTTGAAAGACGTCAATGAAGTCAGGCCCACCTCCACTAAATCACAATGATTTCATTTTCCAAACCATTAAAGGGATCATGCTTCATCATGTCAAGGTACTTACCGCTTCCACCAAACTGTCTGCGCTTCTCTGTTTGTCGCTTTCTTTGTGCTGAAAGTCATTTGGTACAGTTAGACTGGCCAGTGTGAAGGTCCTGTAAGAAAGGTTGGGGTCATCGGAATACCAGGAGCTCCTGTGCAGAGAAGGGAGACTGCTGTTCATCTGCTCCTCAGACTCTGCCCTCTCTATTCGGATGAGAGGTGTATAGTACGGAGTATGGTCCCTGTTAGGCGGCGTGGCAGGTGGAGTAGCCCAGGAACGAGTCGAGCGACTTGGTGAATGCTTCTGAGGTTTTGTTGAATCCAGACCCGCAACAGCCATAATCTGGTACAAAAGGCATAGACAAATAAGCACAGGCGTTGCATTTCTACTCTGCACCCATCAATAATGATTTAAACAGATGCAGTGAAATGGTACCAGAGAACTGACAGCAGTTTGGGAGAAGGTTCTGCAGTATTTTTATATAGCTATAGTTCTGCATGTACACCCAAGTGATGTAAGTAACAGAACATCGGTCAGCCCAAATAGGTGGTCGGTATTAAAAAGGGTTTAAACCCCAGTCTGTCTGATATTCAGCAGCACTAACCGGTTAGTACCACTGGATATCCCCACAGCCTGCCTTAGAAACGTGTGCTTTGTTTCAGGGCAGTCTGTGGGTGGAGCTGGTGTAATCCCAGAGCCTATACTGGTTAGCAGCAATATTAAACCATTAACCAGTCCTATCTTAACCTTTTGCAGTTTTACTCTCCAGTTAGTGGTAATATTCTATCGCTAACTGGATAGCAAAAAGTGTGGGAAGCGAAATGGTATATTTAGTGCCGGATAGGGCTAGGCTCTGGTGCTGAATATCTGGTTTTAATTGCAGGGGCAGCAGTTAACCGCAACTGTTGACTTTTTTCCTTTTGAAAAAGAAAGATATTCTTTCTGGTTCTGGTAGCACTTCACTCCTGTGCATAATGTTTTTGCACATCTTGCTGTACACATTCAGCTCTTCCAGAATCAAGCTGAGTATAAGAGTGCATGTCAAACAAAAGATGTAAAGGGAAACACAATCAAAAATGTGCTAATGATCATATGTTCATTTTTGTAGCTACTGGACATACACAGCGCTGTACAGTGGTGATACGTGTTCAGATACAATATTCCCCTGTCCTGAAGAACTTAGTCTAAGTCAGTGGTTCTTAACCCAGTCCTCCGAGACCCCCAGGCCAGTCAGGTTTTCAGTAATGAATATGCATGAGATAGATCTGCATGCACTGCTTCCATTATATACAGATCTATCTCATGCATATTGATTGTGGATACCCTGAAAACCTGACTGGCCTGGGGGTCTCAGAGGACTGGGTTGAGAAACCCTGGTCTACGTGGATACCCAAGGCTCTTGGAGATAAAGTGACAAAAGAAGCAGCGGTGGCATAAGCAGGACTTGAATCCTGGCTTCTCTGGTTTGTAGCTGCACTACTTAACCATTAGGTAAATGCAATTGGTGACTCGACATATGGAATAAAGATGCTAAAATTCATCCACCAGTCATGCCTCGGTCCTTCCAGAGCTGCAACAGGTATGGTTTTCAGAATAACCCAACTATGCAAATGAACTTTCACAGATCAAATGTAAGCAGGTAGATCAAATGAATATTCATCATGCATATCCTGAAAAACAGAGCTGTTTGGAGTTGGTTATCCCTGCTATATGATGCGTTTATATAAGTAATACATTGCTAATTCTATCATATTTTCTTCTGATTACAAAAATAAGTTATTACTCTTATTTATACATATCACATGTATTCTGCTGTGAAAAGAGGTGTTTTTTTGTCAGACCAGGGCTGGATTTCCTATTGGATTCAATAAGAATGTTATTAGGGCTACTTGCACTAAGTGGCAATACATGGTAATTTTGGATGTGCCCCACAATTATTGCATTGACACAATCCTTTCCCCTATCACAAGCCTCTATCTTCTCCCCTTCCCAGTGGCTGGAGGAGTGGATGTTGGGGAAGGTGCTGATGATCCTATATCTAGGGGCCTGCGAGATGTAAATCCATCCCTAGGCCCAGCAGATTCCTACTGCTCCTTTGAGCTCTCAGTTCCACCAGCACTGGCCAAGGCCTCATTTTTATCCCATCTGTCTAACAGTCATCAGAGCAGCAGTTCTCGGTCGGAGGCAGCCCATGACTCGTTATGAAACACATGAGTCTGGCCACTAGATGTCATCCCTCCTCCACAGACTGTGGACCATAGGTACTAGGGCAGAGGTACTCAAATCCAGTCCTGGAGGGCCGCAAACCAGTCAGGGGTTTGGGATATCCCTAATGAATATACATGAGATAGATTTGCATGCACTGCCTCCATTGTATTTGAATCTATCTCATGCATATTCATTAGGGATATCCCAGACCCCTGATTGGTTTGAGTACCTCTGTACTAGGGTGTGCTACTGTCAAATGTGCATCATTTTCCTGATAACATACATTATTAGTAAGAAGTCCCATTGCATAACATAGGACATGGTCAAAGAAAGCGCTTTAGTAGTAGCACACCTTAGTAATTACCAGCTCAGGACTGCTACCTTTAGAGCAGAAACTGGATTCAGGAATGGAATCTGATTCCCCTGCTAATGAAGAAAAATGGGGCTGGGTTTAGGCAGCCTTGAGGTGTCCACTTATTTCCTGAGGCTCTGATATGCGCAAGACCAAAATATGCAGGGTCAGCTCCCGGATTGGTTCAAGCTGTTGGCGTCCCCAGCTGTCAAACTCTGTCATTTGGCTTTGAATGCCCTGCTCTTTATTGCCCACTCCCTCCCCTAAAGTTGGTGCCCTAGGAGACTGCCTTGTTTGCCTGATTGTTGGGCCAGCCCTGAAACTATGGCTCTCATATCACAGCCTATAATAAGCTTATTAAAAAACATATTAATTTACCAGTATCCAATTAAGATTACATGTTTTTTAGTGTTAAGTTAATATATAGTAAACTTAATGTGTATTAAATACCTAAAACTATATTATGAAGCCAGAATATATCAAATAATAAATACATCAAAATGTTAAAAATATAAATAATTTTAAAACAATGGATTATTAATATTCAATATGAACAATCACAAACTTGTCTAAATAAAAACATAACTATAAACATGAACAGTTCAAAAAGGCATAAAACCATCAAAACAAGCACATTCCTCTATAATCTTTAATTGCATGCTATGTCTTTTTTAAGGGGAGAAGAAGACGACGTATATAAGTGTACATATTTCTAACATCATTAAACATAATCTTAGCTTTCATACATCACACTTAGCAGGAAAGGGAGGGGTACTTTTATATAAGAGTGTAGTCAAGAAATTTTATGAGAAAAAGCGACTAAAAGCACTGCATATAATTATTTGATATAGTCTGGCTTCATAATATAGTTTTAGGTATTTAATACACATTAAGTTTACTATATATTAACTTAACACTAAAAAACATGTAATCTTAATTGGATACTGATAATGAAAATGTTTTTAAGGCCCTCATGTTTATATGTTTTATCTTTTTATCATTTTAAATTTATTAATATGTTTTTTTAGTTAAGCCAATCCTAGCCCCTGATGAAGGCAACGAAACACGGCCTGTGTCGGGCCAGTGGCTTTTGAATCTTAATAAAAACCTACATTCCTTTCACCTCCATGGTGTCAGACTGGGTGTTGTGCATTAGTACGTGGAGTTTGTGCTTTCTAGTTGGACAGCCTATATAATAAGGCCAGCTGGGCAGTGTTTCTCTATAGAAAGTTCTTTGCTCCTGGGAAGTCCCTTGTGGATTAAACGTTATTTGCCTCCCAAGCAACGAGAAGAACTGGCTGATAAGTTTCCAAAAATGCCTGTCCTCCCTCCCCCCTTCCTTTTCTATTCACCAGTGTTCTGTTGTAGTCCGCGTTCTTGCAGCTTTACTCAGTTAAATAAAAAGTCCCCACCCTCAGCTGAACTCCACATATTAACTCACCTTTGATATTTTAACTCTACCCCCTTGATCTCTCTTTGAAGTAGACTGTTTATAACTTCAGAGAAGAGCTGCAGCCTAGCTGAAAGTCTGGGTTTCTGAGTATAGTATTACAGAGAAATGTACCTATCACTACAATAGCTCATCTTATAAACTCTTAAGAAGTTTCATTCCTCAAAACATTATCAATTACCGCTTCCTCAATGATGCCCACCCCCATTTGCCTAGTCAGGGCCTCCCTTTTATTTCTGTTTTTTGGGAGTGTGGCCTGTCTGTCTTGATTAGACTGCAAGGTTCCAGAAACAGGCGCTGTCTCTGATATGCCTCTGTATGGTGCTGTACATTTGGTCTGTGCTACACAAATCATGAGAACATTAACAGGCCAGAACTAACCCTACATTTCATGATCACAACAGCAGTTCGGGTTACACACTTTTTGTAATCACATGAGCTACATTTTATAATACAAAGCTGATTCATAGAACAATTACATGTTGCGAATAATTCAGTAAATTAGAAGCTTTCTAACCATATCAGTAATGACTTACCCTGGATTTATCTCACCAGATAACAGGTCATAATAAATGTTTCTACTCGAAGACACTTTAATCAGTGAGTTAGGGAAGGATCTGGAGTGACAGCGTAATGCATTGTGTAGAGACATACTTAATCTTGCATACCTGACAGGCACTATAACAGCCTCATGCCAACTTACAAAAATGTGAAAAAGATCACCGAGAAGCAGTTGGATTGGCCTGTGCTCACCATTCTGCCTCCATCAGCAACCACTGCTTATCCGGGCCTGCGGAAAGCCTCTCCAAGTGAGGAGGGGCCAAACTCCACCTTGACTCCGCCCCTAATATGTTGAAACCCTCCACCCACTGTGCAGCAGCCGCCAAGAAAGCAAATAGAATGCTAGGAATCATAAGGAAAGGAATGGAGAATAAAACAAAGGATATAATGCTTCTGTATTGTTCCATGGTGCGACCGCACCTTGAATAGTGTGTGCAATTCTGCTCGCCATATCTTAAAAAGGACATAGCAGAGTTAGAAAAGGTAAAGAGAAGAGTCACTAAAATGGTAAAAGGGATGGAAGGATACTCCTATGAGGAAAGGCTTAAAAGGTTAGGGCTCTTCAATTTGGAAAAAGATGGCTGCAGGGAGATATGATAGAGGTCTATAAATTAATGAGTGGAGTGGAACGGGTAAATGTAGATCTACTGTTTATGCCATTAAAAAGTAGGAAGACAAGGGGAAGCTACATCGTAACCCATTTAAGATTGGTAAGAGAAATTATTTTTTCACTCAACGTGTAATCAAACTCTGGAATTTGTTACCGGAGGATGTAGTAAAGCTGTTAGTGTAGCTGGGCTTAAAAAAGGTTTGGACAAGTTCCTAGAGGCAAGGTCCATAAACTGGGAAATCCACTGCTTGCCCCAATACGAGCATTGTGGAACCTGTGTGTCTTTTTGGGAACCTGCCAGGTACTTGTGGCTTGGATTTGCAACTGTTGGAAACAGGATACTGGGCTTGATGGTCCTTGGTCTGACCCAGTTTGGCATTTCTTCTGTTCTTAGGAGGGGGGGGGGGATGACGCTGGAGCAGAGCAAAGAGAAGTCACTCTACTCCCTAATCCAGCCCCTCTTCTACTATTCCTGGCCTGCCATCGGCCCCTCCACAGCTCCACTTCCTTCTGGTTTCCTGGATAACTACAATGATTAAACATGAGATTGGTCTGCATGCAGTTGAGGCAATGCATGAAAATCTATCTCATGCATATTCATTGTGGCTATCCTGAAAACTAGGCTGGCTATGGGATACACCAGGATTGGCTTGAGAAACACTGTTCCTCAGACAACACTAGGAACCCTGAGCCTAGGTCAATACAGTACATGTTCGTCTATATCAGCCCCTTTTCCCTTTGGGTTGAGCCCACCAGTACTGGGAGGCAGGGGCGGCTCAAGGCAATCTGCTGCCTGAGGCGAGGGATGAGATGGCACCCCTCTTTCTCAAAACTCCAGTCAGGGACTGAGCCAAACCAAAAAGCCAATTAGATAATGTGGAGCAAATGCAAGATGTTCGCACACCAAGGAACTAAAAGAAAGAGGGAGAACCACAGCAGTTTATAACTCCAAATTATAATTCATTTGTATTTTTTTTGTTATAAACTGCAGTATGGTGCTTGCTTTTTCTTTTTGAACATATATTTTGCATTCACAGAACCCCCTTCAAAACAGTGGGTGCAGTTAGAGGTAAGACATTCACCCCTAGAACTCAATATATTAAAAAAAAACACATCTGATTCTGGTCATCTCACCAACAACAAACATTCTCCAGTATCAGGCATATTGGGAACTAATATAAAACCTTACAAAAGTCACTGAAGATCTGCAAGGTCAAAATCTACCATACCATACACTTCCAAAACTCATACTAAAGGGCCTACCAAGAAAAAAAAAAGCACTAAATAAATACTGCAGTGAACCCTAGAACATGCATACACCTACTTGAAAAGCTGAATAAGTCAAATTATTACAGTAGAGATCCCTATGTACATATTAACAGAAAACCTGGCCTCAGCAGATGATGTAGGGTGTAGGCACACTCCGTTGGAGAAATCTTTGACTGAGCCAAGTGCCCTGCTCTCCCCTAGCTCTGAGTCTTCTGATCATCCTTCAGAAACAAAGGAAATAAAACCCCAAACAAACCCAAAACACTTCTTGCCATTGAGGGGTACATTGATCACTAAAAACAAAACAGGAGAGTAATGAAACAGCGATCCAAACCGCATGGCCAAACCCTGCAGGGTGCCTCGGACCCAATCCCATAGGGAGCAGACAAGGCCTAATCAGGGATAGAATGGGCAGCTGTGCAACAACAACGGCTAAGCGCGCAGGGCCTGCAAACTCCAGCCAGAGCTTCCACTCTGCCTCTCCCAGACTACGCCTTCTTCTCTATGCTGCCTCACAATCCCTACATGGTAGGCCATTTCAACCGCGGCAGGGGGCCAAGTCAGTCTAAACATAAAGCCCAAAGGGAGACAACTAAGAAGAAATCTTCCTCAGGAGCCAGAAACAGTGGGTTTCTTCTGCGCTTTGGGGACCCACTCAACTCTGCAGGTATACTACCACCTGAGACAGTGCACCCAGAGTTAGGATGCTCCGAGGAAGACTCCCCGACTCTCAAACATGCTCTCCTTGTCACCAGTTTTACTCGAACCTACACCTCCAATCCTAACTCTGCACAGCTCCTGTTACTGCAGATATTCATTCAGGAAACCTGCAACAGGAGGCCGGACCCAATCATTTCCCCAGCACTGTGCTCTCTTTAATTGGGTGTTTGTGGCAGCAAACTTACCACTTTACGTTCTCACCCAGCTGTGCCTCACTCTAGCTTTTCCTGGTGACCTCCAGCTCCACCCCTGATGGTAGAGTGAGCAAACATGAATCGAGAACTGGAGCATGTCCACGGGGCAGGTGAGCATAGAGAGGGTTCACTTCAGGCGGCACTCCGGCAGTATTTATTTCTGATTTTGCCACCTCTGGCCTGACACTGCCTCCCCACTGCTTTTTATCTTGTTCGGACGAGCTTGAGCGGGTAAAGAGCAGCGGGAAGGCAGTGGCAGCCCAGAGGCAGCAAAATCATAAATAAAAGCAACCGGAGTGCTGCCTCCTGAGGCCATCGCCTTAGTTGGCCTAATGGTAGAACTGCCCCTGCTCAGAGGTTGCCAGGACCTGACGCATGAGCCCGAGGTGTTCTCTGCCAAAGCTGAGCACGTAGTGGTAGCCAGAGAGTAGGAGGAGGCAGGAGAAAAGCCAGAGCACAAGAACAATGTGAAAAGACATAGCAGAGGAACAAACCAAAACAGCAGGTAGACCGATCAAGAAGCAGGCACAGGTCAGGGCAGGTAGAACAGGTTTATTATCAGAAGGCTAGCAGAGAGAAACAGATGAGGTGAGGAGCACACATGAAACCTATTTAAATAGGTGCACGGGGGGACAATCAGAGGAGAAGCACTTCCCAAGAACCAATCAGACCAGGGTGCATCGTCAAAGGGCCAATTGGGGCAAGCTGCATCAGGCTGAAAAGAAAAACATCATCAAAGGTAGAAAGAGGCCACAGCTTACTACCGATACAACGGAAGCCGCCTCCGAGGTAAGTGTGTGATAGGCGCGCAAAGCCATGCAAGAGGTCCCTGGCTCAATTCCTGAGTTGGGTCTCCTATGCTCTGTTGGCTGCAAATACTATGGAAGCAATGGTGGTAGCTTCTGGAGGAGAAAAGAGAGCATCATGATCCTTAATGGTGACAACGGTTTCCATATTTAAAGCTCAGGATACAGGGTCCTTGAAGGAGCCCTAACTCCTAGCCTCAGGTTTCTTGCAGCCATAGCCCAGCTAAGGAGAGTGAGGGGGATAGTCTGTTAAAAAGGGGGGAAAATCCCTGGCTGGTAACGAATGAAAGTTCATTGGCATGAGAATTCCAACATTGGAATTAAAAAGGAGGAAATACTGCACCAACGTAATCTTTAGTCCTAGGACTGCCTACTGCATACTCTTGCACAATCTGTACATTGATCAAGAAGCAACAGTTCGAACGGAACAAGGAGAAACAGAATGGTTTAAAATAAGCAAAGGTGTAAGACAAGCCTGCATACTTTCCCCCTACCTGTTTAATTTATATGCAGAACAAATCAGAGAAGCAGGATTGTATGAAGACAACAGAGGTGTGAAGATTGGTGGAAGACTCATCAACAACCTTCGCTATGCTGATGATCCCACATTACTGGCTGAAAGTGAAGATGATCTGAAACATTTGCTTCTCACAATCAAAGAACATAGCCTCAAAATGGGCCTGCACCTTAATGTAAAGAAGACAAAGATCATGACAAATGGCATAATCAACAGGTTCATTGTTGAAGGAGAAGAAATTGAAATCATGAACAACTTTAACCTACTTGGATCAACTATCAATAAAGAAGCAACAAGCAGTTAAGAAATCAGACGACGCATTGCTCTTGGCAGAATGGCTATGAAAGACCTAGATAAGATTCTCAAGAGCAGAGATGTCTCTCTCCATACAAAGATTCGACTTGTTCAAGCCATGGTATTTTCAATAACATCATATGGATGTGAAAGCTGGACAGTGAAAAAAATAGGAAGAAAATTGATGCCTTTGAATTATGGTGCTGGCGGCGAATACTGTGTATACCATGGACTGCCCGAAGAACAAACCAGTCGGTACTAGAGGAGATCAAACCTATGTTTTCTTTAGAAGCTCAGATGACAAGACTTCGACTTTCATACTTTGGACACATCATGCGAAGAGAGAGATCATTAGAGAAAGACATCATGCTTGGCAAGATAGAAGGTCAACGCAAAAGAGGAAGGCCAGCAATGAGATGGATCGATACAATAGCAGCAGCTACGGGTACCAGTCTGTCAACAATGAGCCGCCTGACTGAAGACCGAACACAATTTAGGATAGCTATCCAGAGGGTCGCCATGAGTCGACTCTGACTCGACGGCACTTAACACCACCAAGAACTGCCTACAAATTTATAGCAATTTGTGCTCAGCAGCTTCGCCTTGTTGATAATTTTCAAGGAATTGTAATAATGAAACCTTAAAGGAAATATCTGCTTTATTATTTAGAATATCTACATAAATAAAACCGATCTAGAATATGTTGAACAATTAAATTGCATAAAGCAACATTTTAACTTCAGAGGACTTAAATTGTCTATAGTCATTTTGGCCCGTGAAAGGGGAAATAATTGAGTTCTGCTGATTGTCATGGAGGCCGAGCATGCAAATCTATCTCATGCATATTGATTGTGGATATTCTGGCTGCATGTGTCCTACAGATCGCCCATGCCTTAGACTAATAGATTTACTGAGGTATAAAGCTTTTTGAAGACAAGCTGCTGTATAGCTGACAAAGTAGACTCTTTAGCTTATAACAATCAACCACTCTGTTTTTTGGTATTCAGACTAACATAGTCATTCCTCTTAAGTTGTCATAAAAGTGGGTATTGGGAAGAAAAGCTCCATTATAGACCTATACGAAACACACACTTACTGTACTTTGGGATACAACACTACCAAAATGTTTCCACTAGAAAGTTTTCTAAGTTCCTAATCCTTTTATTGACACCTTTGAGAAAATGTTTCCAAGGAGATCTGAGATGCAGCAGTGGCTCTTACAGAAAAATGCGTACTTACTTGTTGTTGCATTAAATGCAATGGTAAAGCAGTGCGATGAGGGAAGAGAGAGGACAGTGGCTCATCATGACTGTTCTGTCTACGCAGACATTCGAAGTTAAAGGATGATCTCCGATTTGCTACAGAAATACAGAGTTCTGTTAAATGACAAGGAAATGGCACCATCCATAGGAAGTATTCTGGAAACAGCTATTTTTCATAAACATGGATAGTGATTTCTTAGACACACATTACATATTTTAAAGCACTATTGAACTTGGATAGCTCATTACTGAAGTCTTTTTCTCCATTTTCAGTTTAATCAAAGGTTACTTTCCTTTCAATTTGGCTATTTAGTCACTTGCAGAAGGGTTATTTTGCAGATATATTTGGATGGGGGCTGATATCCTAGTGCTGTGAGGCTGTTCCCATTCTGATGCGGACTTCCTGCATTGGGCCTTGGTGGGGACAGGTGTTGAACAGCAGCTGCAGCAATGGGGCCAAGGAAGGAGCAGGAGGTGGGAGAGCGCACAAGGGATGATGTTTGCCTAGGGCAGCCTAGCTCCTGACACCGGCTCTGTATCCATTATGGATGCTCATAGTGCTGTCAGAGGCTCTGGACTGCTAATTCAGTGCTAAGTCAATGACCACCTAAGACAAGGTGGCACCTCCCCTTAAACATACCACACTACTGGGATTCACAATGCAAAAAACCTGTGAAGCATGTTAGATCAGGCCCATTCAGGGCAGCATGGCCATACGCCTCTAAAGTATAGAATTCTCGTAATTAATCCTGTTGCTTGTTTTTGTACTGTTAATGTGAACAGCACAATATGGTATAGCTTTTTAAGAATCCACTGTCACAACTTCTGCCTTAAGGGCACAAAAACAGGCTTTGCAGTTTCTGAAAGTGCTCTTATGGAAAGCACAGCATTTGCACTCACAAGTTTGCAGCAAGACTACATAGGCTGGGTTACAGAGCCATCGGGCATAATTTTGGTCCCCAGGGTGATGCAAGCGCTGGTGGGTACATGCAAGGCAAAACTAGCACTGGCCAGTTTGCTTTCAACTTTAGCAAAGAGGCAAAAAAGACGTCCAGCTGTTTCCAAGATCATGTTGGACGTTCTCGGTGAGCTAGCCACGAGAAAAAGCTCTCTGGAACATTGCCCAGCCTTCCATTGTTGTTTCGCAAAGCATATGTGTTCCATAAAGAAAAAAACAAGACAGTAAATACAAACCCTGAAAACAGAGACACCAATTTCCTAATGACTTGGGCTACTTTACTGTCAGCTGGGTTACATATGTACATATGATGGATGGGAAGCTACAGGAAATTCATAACAACAATGTATAAATAATTAGCACTTTTCCAATTTAAACATTATACTTTCTTCACAAATAACCTCATGCAATATTTATAAAGTACAGAATTCCTTTTATACAAATTCTAATGGCCCCGGGCACTGGAACACTAAAATATTTATCACTTAGATATACATGATGGCAAATTAAACAAAACAGTAGATCTACTATCTCTATAGCATAAGAGAAGTCGATTTAGCTTATGCTTTTCTCTTAGGGTTCAAGCTAATTTACATTCAGGTACAATAAGTATTTCTCTGTACCCAGGGGCTAACAATATAAACGTACACCTGAGGTGATGGAGAGATAAGTTACTTGCCCAGAATCACAAAGAGCAGCAGTGGGAGTTGAACTGGTGTCACTGGTTTTAGCCCATTATCATAACCATTAGGCTATTCCACTACACTAACCTACATTGACATGTTGCAAATTTATTCTGCTTTTGTGAGTTAATATCTAATAAACTAATTATCTTTTTCAGCCATTTGCATGCATCGTGGAACCATAAGTACTTTAGTTTACTAAGCCCATCTCTTGATCACATGGATATAAGCAAATGGCGTGCTTTCACCTGCCTTACACAACACTTGCATTAATGCATGTTAATTGCAAGTGTTAACACTAACATTCATTAGCACCATACAGTGCAATATGTACATTAGTACATAGGTTCCTAATAACCTGGCCATTGGGAGCTTTCAATAATGCTGCCTTTTTATTTTAAAGAAGTCATTTGATCTTCTGCTAAGATTATAGGTGGGAAACTCCGAAATATAAACAATCTCCCTGTAGGCCAAACAGAACTCTTACAGGAATCCCACCTGAATTGGCATATGTGAACAGAAAAGAATAGAAATCTAAATATAGAGAACACCAATCAAGTGGAACCCATGATCACAGTTTAAATTCAGTACATCTGCTTAACACAAATGAAATAAAAAGCATGCATTTATATGAATATTCCAGTACATGTCAGCATTTCTCTATGGAAACGGACCTGAACCTTATCAGAATCCAACCACTGTCAATAACAGGCGCTGGAGGACCTCTTGCCCACATTTGGACCTAGCCTAGTGGTTGGGGCAAGGTACTTCAGGCCGGAAGGTCGGGGGTTCAAATCCCACTAGAGGACAGCAACCTTGGGCTGGAAGGACTGGGGTTTCTAGTCCCACAGGTGCTCCTTGTGGTCTTGGGCAAGCCACTTAACCCTCCATAGCCCATGTTCCCTGTAAAATAGTTATCTCCAAGTTATAATGCCCTGTTCAATGTAATTTCAGTTTGTTCAATGTAAACCGCGCTGATGCAGAATAGTGCGGTATATAAGAGAATGTAAATAAATAAATAAATAATAGTCAGTGCACAGCACGGAAAGCAATTGTGTCTCTAGACAGCTGCATAAAACCAGATGCTAAGTACCTTTTGCACATTAAAAAAGGTGTCACGCGGTCTAAGTTATCTCATCTCTAAGACACTGAGAAATGTTTCTCTCACAATCTGGTTTTCGTGCATTATCTGATTTTAGTTGCCTATTTCTCTTTCAGCTCTGTATCAGATTATCTGTAAAGCAATCCTACTTCCCACCTTCAAACAGGGTTGCCAATTCATCAAAAATATTTACGGCTAGTCTTGCAGACTATTAATGGCAACCTAACTCCTTTATTGACACGTTTTAGTTCTTTTGATACATGAACATTGATGAATGGTCTACCTCACTTGTAATTGAAGCACTCATGCTCATTTAGAAAAAAAAAAAAGGAAATATTTTGTTTAAAGAGTTTATTCTCTTACATAATTTTTTCAGAAATGAGGCCTAACATCAGATTGGAGGAATAGCCTAACCGGGGCAGTGGACAGGGATGCTAGAGTCAAATTCTGCTGGCACTCCTTGTGATCTTGGGCAAGTCCCTTAACCCTCCCTTACCTCAGGTGCATGGATAGTAAGTCCTCACGGGACGGGGAAATACCTACTATACCTGAATATAACTCACTTTAAGGTAACTCCAATACCCTCCTACTCTTGATACCACTGGGTGCTGCATTCAACTCTTCTTGCTATTGGTTGCTGTGGTTATTTCATTTACTTAAATTTAAAAAAAAACAAATTCTAAGTTTGATACATTAAACATCAGAAATTAAACAATGACAAAAACAACTCACTTGAAAAATTGCTGGGCACAGGCAAAAATTCTGAACAAAATTATGGAACTAAGATAGACTTAAGCCTTTTCCTAAAACAGAGGTAATCAATTTCTAAATAAATATCTGGTGGAAGAGTGATCCACACATTTGGAATAGATACTGTACAATGAAAGCATATGCCCATGCAATATCTATGCGGGGGTTACAAGATGCTCTTGTGTTGCTGAGTGATGCAGCTCACTAGAATTGCAGACATTGGGCACACTCAGGTGCGAACAGTCCAATAGGCAGAGCAGCCAACTGCCTTGGGTTCCCACCCCTACAGTGGCAGCCATACTGCTGCTTCCAGAAATCTGCCCATTCACAAGGAGTGATGCTCCCACATAGTCGCAGTCTTATTCTGGGCCAGTCAGTCTCTAAGACGTGAATTTGTAAAATGGCTCCTCCCATCGCACGAGGGTAGGTATTTTAGAAACGGCTTAGCATTTAGCAGAGCTGTCTCTAAAATTTGGTCAGAACCGAGTATGTTCCAGCCTCAGCGTCTCCATTTACAGAAAGAGAATGCAGGGCTCTTATCTGAATATCCTACTGCAGTGTCATTTTAACAAGAAATCAAGGATAAAGCTTTTGTTGATGTCCCCCGTTCCAAGACTGGATATCTCTAAACAGCACTAGATACTTTTTTAAAAAATGGAAATATGTAATATGTGTTTGTACCAAATTATTTCAGTTTATGAAATTATCTTTAGACTTTACTCACACGTAGGTGTTGGAGGTAGCAATCGTCTCCGTGGTGATGGTCTTGAGTCACAGCTCATCTGTGAGTCGTCGTCCTCAAACGTGTATCGTGGATGATGGTAACCTTTAGGTCTCTCGTAGTCTCTATCATTATCCTGATATCGGTCCTGATAGTTATATGTTTGCCTGAGTGGAATAAATAGCAATTCAATCTCTCTCTAATATTTATTTAATTTTTTACTATTATGCTGAAGCACCAGCCCTTTTAAGAAGCTCTCTAGAAACATTGGACCACATGTTAGCATCCTGGGAGGAAAAATAACAGTAGCTCAGAGCTCACATTATTTCTCCTCAAATAACATATCTTATGAAGTTAAACATTATTTGCTGTATTAAATTTGCATAATAATGAGTTACTTTGCATATTTTTGCATCTCATATTGTTAATACTGCAGTATATTAAGGGCAAATAACACACAATTGTGTTAATCTGTTAACGTGCTTAATAACTCCCCTCAATCTCTTTCACAATACAACATTGTCGTATTGCTGTACTTAATTTTATTATTTTATATTTTTATTGTAACCCCTTTTGAGATTAGAGGGAAAGGTAAGAATCAAATTGGAACTAATTAAATAATTAATATTCTAGGAAGCATGCCATTATTCAGCATTTGAGATCTCTAGCCTGTCTCTCTCATTGTCCAGTAGCTCCCCTGATCAGGGTAGAGTGCCCGAACGGGAGAGGCAGCCACATTCTCCTGCTCGGAGGCTCCTGCTCAATCGGGGCAGTGGGAGGAACAGCAGGGCAGCACAAGAGAGCCGTCTCCAATGAGGGAACTCAGATCCAGCAGCCGCCATTGTCCAGCAGCTAACCCGATCGGGGTAGAGTGCCCGAACGGGAGAGGCAGCCACATTCTCCTGCTCGGAGACTCCTGCCCAATCGGGGCAGTGGGAGGAACAGCAGGGCAGCACAAGAGAGCCGTCTCCGATGGGCGGGCCCGCGCCTGAGGGCCTCGCCAGAGGGCCCTTAGGCGGGGTCCTGTGATGAGGACACCCCCACCTTCACGGAGAGCCATCTGAAACAGCCAACATTGCGGACAAACCAGCCAAAACAACCGCAAACAGTCCGCACATCGGAGACCACCAGAATTACTGTAGCGGGCAAACACTGAATGGGACGCCGCCTTCTCAGAAAACGTACGTAGACAAAGACCTAATTGCGTCAACACTGCACCGCATACACCACCTATTGGACATACTCGTGTGAACAATATTATCCAAAATTGTCCTGTTAAAATGATATACTAACACTAGGTGATAGCAATGCTGCAAGAATTAATGAACGTTAGTGTTAACACATTTAACATGCATTAATGCAGGTGTTACAAGCTTTAGTTGCTGCCTTACGACGTCACTGCTGAATGGGTTAATCACTGATGTATAGCTAGCTACTCTTTTATACTAGTAGCCGTTGTTTCTAACAGTTCTTGTCCATTACAAGTTAGCCACCATTGCTAACCTAGCTAGTTCTGTACAGAGTTATCTAGTCACTTGAAAGTTCTCATTGAAGTACGAAGTAACCACTGCTAGTCCTACACAAAGTACTCTTTGTCGCTGGAAAGTCCTCATTGACTTGCAAAGTATCCTCTGCTATACAAGTCAGCCACTATTAACCTAGCTATTTCCTATACAAGCACTCTCTGTTGCTTTAGCCGCTTCCGATCCTTGCTGTACTAGATAGTTACTGCCACACACAAAATTCACTGCCCCACAACTCAACATGGCCATATCCATCCTCACCCTAACCAGTTTATACCTCCTCAGCAATGCACTCATTGGCACTTCGGCCTCCAACTACAACCTTATTCCAATCCTACAAGGCCGAGGAAGGAGATATCACGGCAGCACACGCTGTAAACCATCAGACCTCTATCAAGGCTCTCACCCACACATAATCCACATACCACTCCAACACTCTTCAAAATACAAAGTAGCGCAGCCCCAAAGCCCATGAAACCTGAAATGTGCCCTCATAAATGCACGATCAGTACGCAGGAAATGGCCAGCCATCACCGACCTTATAACACACCTTGAGCTAGACATCATACTGGTCACTGAATCATGGCTCACCGACTCAGATTCTGTCCTTATCAACCAACTCATCCCCCCCAACCCTTCAATCCACACTTGCTACAGACCCAACTGCAGAGGAGGTGGCGCGTTCATCCTATCAAAAACAGAGCTTCAATATCAACTAATCAACTCCAGTAGCACAACACACCTCAATACAATCACCATAACCAACAGTCACAGCACCATAAACCTAATCTACAGATCCCCATCCTCCTCCCCTGAGGATCTCGCAACCATAATTGACTTTGCCTGTAACCCCAAGAACACTCGCAGACCAAAATGGATATTGGGAGACTTTAACCTTCCAGATCTTCAAAATACCCACTCCAAAGCCTTCCCTGAAGCACTCATCAAACTTGGCTATGAACAAATAGTTGAGACACCCATCCACTGGAAAGGAAATACACTAGACCTTGTATTCATCCCAAGACCAGACATAAGTCCAAACTACAACTTTGACCTAGATATCACACCAGTCCCATGGTCTGACCACAACCTAATCAAGTTCCAGATGTCCATGCATCAGAACAGCAACCTGCCTAAGAAAACAGCCGAAAACTCATCAGCACCCACAGAACGTTTCAGACCATTCGACAGAGAGGTGATCCTCAATGAAGTCCTCCCAAATCTCAGGCTAGATTCGCCTAACCTGGATGAAATGATGGCCACATGGAATAACAGCCTTAAATCCGTTGCATGCCTACCTGCCCCAAACAAGCCACCTCCACCAGACAAAACACTAAGAGGTAGGAAATCTGCACAATGCGGAGTTATGGTCCTCACTTCTTTTCCTTAGGAAACTAGAAAGAAGATGGTGGCGCTCCCTGTCCTTAACTGACCAGGCAGCCTAAACCACCCACCTGAATGCACACTGAGACTCTATATCAGTGAAAATGAAAGAACACCACTCTGAACTCCTGCGCCGCTCACTGAACAAACCTCACGACTTCTTCAACTTAGTGAAGACCCTGACGAAAGAACCTTCGTCCACCCAAACTACAATGTTACACCCACAGGAATATGCTGACTACATACTAGCCAAAGCCAGCAACATCGGTGTAACCACAAAATCCACTCATAGTAACAACCCATACCATCCACTACCGCTCAACTCGCTTACAACACCATCAGCCAGAGGCATTGAGGACATCATTGCAACCATCAACTCCACCACTGCACCAAACGACCCCCGACCAGCATATTGGATAAGATCTTTGCGCAACGAACTCAGTCCAACTCTAGCCAAGATCATGGAGCGGTCCTTCTCCACAGGAACATTCCCAGCATGCCTCAAACAGACGTCAATCAGGCCCCTTCTGAAAAACAACAAGCTGAACCCCCAGAAGGTTGAATCCTATCAACCAATTTCAAGCATCCCGCTTCTAGCCAAGATTATTGAGAAGGTTGTCCAACGGCAAATCCAATAACACATCAACTCCACTGCCCCCCTCGATCCATGCCAACATGGCTTCAGGGAATCACATGGCATCAAAATGCTTCTTGCCACGCTTATCAACACATTAATCACGGGGATTAACAACAACAGACGAGGATATGCCCTGATCTTCTTGGACATCTCTGCGGCTTTTGACTCCATCAACCATGAGCAACTCCTGATACGTCTCCAGGAAAAGGGAATTCAGGGCTCAGCCTGGAGCTGGTGCAAATCATACTTAACAGATAGATGGCAGCAGGTACGAATAGGCTCCATGACCTCCGAGCCTTTTCAACAAAAACATGGAGTTCCCCAGGGTTCCTCGCTATCTGCCCTATTATTCAATATATATATATGCAGCCCATATGTGCAATCATTCGCTCCTTCAACATCTCCTGCCTGATTTATGCAGATGACGTTCTACTCTTCACCCCATTCACTATCGACCAACCAGACTTCTCATCACTAGTAAAATGCTTTGATGCTGTCATTGACTGGCTCCACTCACAGAGTCTCAAGATAAACTTCAGCAAGACAGAAGTGCTGTTCATCATGAGAAATCAAATCTTCTCCCCACCGGCAACATTAAAGATGAGAGACACCGAGCTCCCGAGTCGATCCACCATCCGCTACCTAGGAGTCATGCTCGACCAGCACCTCGACTTGAAAGCGCACATAGGCAACACCGTCAAGAAAATCTACCACAAGATGAGGACAATTCGACATCTTCGACCCCTGCTGCAACCAGACGACTTCCAAACAGTTTCCCAGGAACTAGTAACCCCCCACTTCGACTATGCCAATGTGATCCTTCAAGGACTCCATAAGAACACGTTAAACCCACTACAGTTAGCAATGAACGCTGCTGCCCGCTTACAACACAGGGCCTCTAGAAGGGACCACATTACTGCAATCCTGAAAGACCTGCACTGGCTACCAATCTACTGCCGACTCATCTACAAAGTAGTACTGTAAACATTCAAGGCCATCAACAAAACAACCGTTAGCTCCTTGACGAACCACCCTACATCTGCAACCAGAGCAAGAAGATCCTTCGCCACCAACACATTAATAACCCCCAGCGAAGTAACAAAATGCACTCAGGCAACAAAAACCAGTGCATTCATGTTCTACGCACCTACCTGCTGGAACGAGTTCCCAGTGACCATCCGCGCGATCACTGACCTTGCCCAATTCAGAAAGGCACTAAGGCACCACCTTTTTCTCCTACACTATGCCCAGGCCAACAGCACGTCCTCACCTGACACAACCCCACAACCTAACTGTAAAAAACAGACAACCCAGTAAATAAATTACTTCCCTGTACATAGCTCCCAGTGCAAGCCATGTCGTTAAAACTGCATAGCAACTTCCTGCCTAGACTGTAAATAGCCTGTATATAGTTACCCCTGTTCCGAATCCAAGTTGTATTACCCGTTCGATGTAAGTGCAGAACAGGCTCTTCCTACTCTGTACAAAATGTTAACTGTAAACCACACAGATTTTAAAGGGCATGGTATATAAAAAGCATTAAATAAATAAATACATTTTCCAGTGATGCTAAGACATCCATCATATTAGGAAGCAAAATACATTTTTTAAAAACTTGATTATGGGCACTAGCATATATTACAAGTGCTTCATTCAGTCTTCTCCCACCGGTCTTTCTACCTGTTACTTGTGATCATATGGTCCAGCTCATAGCATTCCTCTCCACTGCAATATTCTTGCTCTTCCAAGTACGGATCATCCCCTTGACTGTAGTCCTCTAGAACCTCAACTTCTTCTCGGAATACTGCAGGATATTTCCCTTCCCCAGATTCAGATCTGTGACATGCAGTTGATAAATTAGAGCTTAGATTATCATATCTACAAAGTATTTCTTACCTCTCCAGCACATACTTTTGATATAAAATAAACCAAGATATCATTTCATTTTGGAATTGTTAACTTGTGAGACAATGATTCATAACTTTTTTTTTAAAGAACCCATAAGTTTTTTGACAATCACAGTAAGATGGTACGGTCCTCCACCCAAGCTTGTGACCTGTTTGCTACTGGCATGCTCTTTAGTAAATAGGCCCTTCTGAGTCACCTTTGAGGTTATGTTTGAGTCTTATCAAAGCTTCCAAAACCTGTCATGGTGACCCCTAGGGATGTGCATTCATTAGCACTCATTTAGTTCATTAGGCCACTTTGTTTTATGTCGGTTATTTTATGGATTTTGTTTTATTATGTATATTAGTCTGTATTGTTATGATGTATGTTTTTTGTAAACCGTCTTAAGTAATTAGTGTGGTCTATAAAAGTTTGAAATAAATAAATAAAATGCATGCAAAAAATCAATTTAATACACATTAAACTACAAATTAGCGTATGCGCAATAAAGTCACATGAATTAAAAAGTTCTAATGCCCGTTAAAAATTTCATTTAAGAAACTGAATTTTGGGAACACACTGCAAAAAAAAATCCAAAAATTGGGCAAAATTCTGAAAAGGATCCAAATACTTTTTTGCCTGTACACATACCTATTGACCCAATAGCTAGTAGGGTTTTTGGGATATCCACAATGAATATGCGTGAAATAAATGTGCGTATACTTTATCATATCATGTTTGTTGATATGCATGAATGGGCAGACTGGATAAGCCATATGGTCTCTATCTGCTCTTGTTTTTGGTGTTTCTAGGAGGCCTGTTTACTACACCTAATGCACTAATAATGTGCAAAATTGAGGTGTGTTAGGTGCAAAGCCGCTGTGTTAACTGTTGGGGATGAGGACAGCACGTTTGTGGTAGTTAGCGCACAGTGGTGTGCCCTAATGTAGTGCTCTATAACCGCAGTTGCACGTCACCTATTGAGGTGGAGGCATTGCAGCGGCAGTAATTGCAAGTGTCACAGTTAGCATGCGGTGCTTACTTCGTGCTGAGTGCATGGTGCTCGCCGTACTGACTCTCTGCCCCAACCCACCCATTTACTTCTACACCACGCAATTCATAGCGCAGCAATTTGTCTGAGCTAATTGTGATAGCACTGTGCTAACAGGTACCGTGGGCCACAGTATGCAGTTACTGTGCATCGAAACCCATGCTAACTGCACAGCGCACATTAGTAAAAGGGCCCCTATGTTTCTTTGGGATTGAAAGTATCTGCTATGGTACATAATGCACTTTTAGTTCAAGGGTATCAAAGGCTTTTGACGTTTTGATTAGATTTGTATTGTTCAACTGAATATATTCAAACCAATCTGCTCAGCTAGTGGTCTTCAGGGCACTTTTATAATTTATATGGAATAAATGCCTAACACTTAATTATGGGTACAACAGATGTCCAGCATTTTTCTGGAAACCGCTAAAATCATTAAGGCCCTGATATTGCACGGTTTACAGAACTGTAAACGGTGTAAATGCCCCTAAGTGGGATATTCACCAGCACTAAACTGGTTAGTGCTGCTGAATATCCCAGAGTAAGGCCATTATAAGCCTCAAGGGTAACCGCTTAGCATGGGGCATTTCTGGGGCGGTACCTGGGGATAACCGTGCAGTGACGATATTCAGCCACTGTCCAGTTATTTCTCAGTGGCGAAAGTTAAGCGCAGCAAAAGCTGTCCTAACTTCAGCACCAGAGCTAACCAGGTAGCAGCTGAATATCGCTGCTGGACAGCTAGCTTCTGTGCCTTGCTCACTGGGGCACGTTGCAGCAGACCTTAATATTCAATTCCGGTGGTTGGATATGGCCTCGGAGTGAATATCTGGGGTTAAAATTGAGTGGTGACGGCTATGCGTCTTAGAGGCACATAAACATCGCAATATTGGGCACTAAATGCTTAGGTTAGAGCAGGGTATGAGCATTTTAATCTTACTGACTGCACCTTGCTTAAATACATACTGTTCGATTAAAGTAATCAAAATATCTCTCTAGAACACATTAATTAGTTCAATTAATTCTAGAATTCTCAGTAACTCTCAGTCTGCTTTTTTCATAAAACTTGTATGAAAAATGTTTAGAAACGGACTCACTTATCCCCCATTTTTCAAACAACCTCGATATTTCATAAGCACTTTGAGAAGGACAGACAGCACTCAACTTTATATCGATCTTCAGTACAAGCGCTACATAAATAAATGTATATTTCACAGTACAAATAAACTTTATACACACCATGCCTACATACGTACCTAATATAAGCTTCATAATACCGAGTTCTATCCAGGAAAGCCATAATAACATGGGAAAAATATTGTAATCAGATGCACTCAGATGCAGAACAATTGTTAGACAATATCAAGTTTTAATAATGCTTTTGATGTGTCAGCCTTATGGTTAATCTTTGGAAAGAGAATTTCAAGAAACTGAATAATAAATAAAATGATACAAGATTGCTGTGGTAAATTAGATTAATCTAAACAGTATTCCCCATTCTTTTTCTAAAGGAAAATGTTTAGTTATTTGGCCCTTGGTATATAAAGCATATTTACTCACCTGTAGCAGGAATTTTCCATGAACAGCAGGAAAAAGTCCTCATGTATGGGTGACATCACTGATGGAGCCCTGCAAAGAATGCTCCCCAGCTTCCAAAGGAAACTTTTGAGGTGCACCATGCATGTCCGCCTGCCTTCCCACCTGCCATGGCATCATCTTCTCCAGTCTAATAACATAACAGGAGCCAAAAGGGCACTTTCTCGGGGAGATGGGAGGGTTGTGAGGACTTATTCCTGCTGTTCAGAGTACACCTGCTACAGGTGAGTAACTGCACTTTCTCCACGAACAAACAGAAGTCCTCACATATGGCACTCCAAGTGACAGGCTATCGGAACCCGAGGAGATCAACAGTCCAACAGGAGCAATGAAGAGGAGAAGCCAGAAAGAACAGTAAGGTAGTCCCCCTGAGGGACTCATCAGATTCAGTATCCAGACATCAACCTGAGGGGTTTTGCAGGTAGCCTGGACAGAAAGAAGGGCCAGTGGACAGGAGTTGACACTAAGACCCAAAGTGGTGCCGGAGCACAGCCTGGCCAAAGTTGCTCTCCCATCAGGAATCCCCATCCAGATAGTAATGGGCTGTGAAGGTATGGACTGAGGACCTTGTAGCAGCCTTGCAGATTTCCTCTGTGGAGACAGAGCGGAGGCTGGCCACCAATGCCTCCAATGCATGGACATTATGGGCTGTGACATGATATTCAAGGCTCAACCCAGCCTTGGCATACGTGAAAGTGAGTTCACAAGCTAGAGGGATAGCGTGCGCTTCAAAACTACAACATCCAGATTACTGGGGTAGAAGGAAATAAACAGCTGGGTTGGACTGAGGTCCATGCCATGGAGCAGGGCGAACTTCCACAGGCGAACAGCCTCTTAGCACAGGAGTTACAAGCCCGTGCCCCCCTACTTGTTCACAGAGAACATCACTACCTGGTTGTCTGTTTGACCTGAAAGGCACAGAGGGCATTTACTATGTCCTGGAGCTTGAGGAAGTTGATTTCATGCAGACTTTCCTGCTCAGACCACAGGCCCTGGGTGCACAGACCATCTAGGTCCCCCCCCCCCCCCAGCCGAGCATGGGCATATCCTTTGTGAGTGTCTTGCGGAGGACTGCCAACTGGAAGAGGAGGCCTTGCAGCAGATTCCCAGGCTAGAGCCACCAGGTGAGGGACTATACCCATGGTACGGTGAACACGACCCTGTCCTGAAGGCGACCTGTCGACTGCTTCTATTGTTTGCTTAGGATCCACTGGGCCTGAAAACATGAAGAGACAGGCCTGAGCAGTGACATGACTGTGGTGGCCATATGCCTGAGGACTCTCAACATCCTGCAAGCTGTAGTGTGGTACTGGCGCCGCACTTCGCTCACTACATTGATGAGCTGCTGCAGGCAGTCCACCGATAGAAAGACCCACGCCCAAGTGGCGTCAAGGAGTGCCCCGATAAACTCCAGCTGCTGTGCTGGCTGGAAGTGAGACTTCAGGTAGTTGATCATAAAGCCAAGCTGCTCGAGCACCTGAATGGTAAGTTCAGCAGACTGCCAGATACTGTCTGGTGTAGGACCCTTGATGAGTCAGTCATCCAGGTACGGGAAGACGAAGACGCCCAGGGTCCGAATTAAAGGAGCCACAACCGCCCAACACTTCGTGAAGACCCATGGGGCTGAAGCCAGCCATGGGACTGAAGCACTCAGTACTGATTGTGCTGGCTGCCTAGCAGAAATCGTAGATACTGCCTGTGACTCAGGTGGATCAGGTTGTACATATATGCATCCTTTAGATCTAAGGAGCATAGCCAATCATCCTGAATAAGATGGGTGCAATGTCCCTTGCGAGACCATTCTGAACATCTCACGCACGAGGAACTGGTTTAGGTTGCACAGATCCAGAATGGGCTAGAACCCTCTGGTCTTTTGCAACCAGGAAGCAGCTGGAGTAGAAACCTCGACTGATCTGAGCTGAAGGAACCAGGTCGATGGCTAAGTTGGCTAGCAGGTCAGCGACCTCAGTCCGTAGCAGGCTCCGATGTGCTAGGTCAATGGGGTACTCTCCAGGGTCATATGGTGGCATTAACTGGGTGAAGTGTGGCCAATATCCACTTTGGACGATCTGCAACATCCAGGTGTCTGAGATGATGAGGGGCCACCAGTGGGTGAAGTGGATGAGGCGATCCCCTACCTGCAGGGGGTACTTCGATAGACAATGGTCAGCTGGCTATGCTCCTGAGGAACACATCAAAACCCTGCACCCACCTTAGGCTGTTGGGTGGGCTGTGCATTAGGGGCCTTCTCCTTCTGCTGTTGGCAGGGACTCTGCGCTTTGGGCTGTGCCTGTGGCTGGGACAGGTAATACCAATGTGCATGGGTAGAAGGCACTCCTAGCCTGGTATTTCTTCCACGCAGGATCTGCAGTCTTCCTGGAGAGCCTCGAGAGAGTAATATGTTCCTTCTTGCGCTCCTCCACCTTCTCAACTGGTTTCCAGAACAGGTTCTCCCCCCAGCAGGGGACATTGGCGATCTTGTCCTGAATCCACTGCTCCAGGTCTGAAGACTGCAGCCACACTATCTGGCGAGTGGTGATGTCCACAGCCACCACTCTGCCCACAGACTCGAAGGCATCATAGACACCTTGTACCATGAATTTTGAGCAGTCCTTGCTGTGAGCCACCAGACTCTGAAACGCTTTGCGACACTCCTCAGGGTCGAGGGTGGAAAAGTCCTCCAGGTCCAACATATCATCCTTAAGAAATATGCTCATAGCAGGGTGCGAGCCTTGTGTTCCAGCGCTACTGAAGAGTGAGTCTTGGCACTCTTTGCATGCTTCAAGGCTGATTCCACTACATGGAGTTGGGGGGTAACTGAGGCTTCTCAAATCTCGGGGTCTTCTGGACCCAGTACAGGGAATTAAGCCTGCAGTTAACGATGGGAGCTGTAAGCGGTCGGTGGCAGAAATGGTCTTGCCATATTTGGTGCCCTTCCTAAAGGCACTAGCTGGTTTAGACATGCTGAAAAATACCACCTAGGCAAAATCAAACTGGAGGGCTGCCATGGGTGGGGAAAAAACAACCCCGAAGGGATAAAACACGCTAATAACGATGCAAAAGAGGGAAAAAAACCCCTAAATTGGCAGAACCAATTAACTAACGACAGGCAGAAAAGAAAACACAGAAGAAAATGTCAATGAGGGCCAGAAGAGGAGCTATTTTTTCCGGACTGCAGGAACATGTTCTAGGAGCTCTACGGAAAAAAGATGACTGGAGAAGATGGCGCCATGGCAGGCGGGAAGGCAGGTACACATGCGCGGTGTACCTCCCAAAAGCTTCCTTTGGAAGCTGGGGAGCGTTCCATCTGTGACATCGCCATATGTGAGGACTTACTTCCTACTTGTTCACGGAGAATGGCTATTACCAATTTTTCAGCCTTCAGGAAAAATATCCTTTTGGTGGGAGTGTTATTTTCCATAGTCAGTGCAGATATATTCTAAAATCAAAAGAAGGGTGATGCTATAAGAACAAAGAGATATCAAGTTGAGCTGGAGAAAACCTGGAAGTATTGTTGAGGTTGTTTCCTGACCCTAGTCAAACCTAAGAAACCAATCCAGCTCTGGTTTGACCCACTACGTCTAGGGACCTGGACTTGTCTTCCTATCTTTCCTAGAGAAATTGAAGCTATATTCACAGATGCAATCAGGCTTGGATGTAGCTACGTATAGGCAACTGTAGAACACTAAATGCAGAGAACGCCAAATATCTGGGCCAAAGAGAAGTTTAGTTCTCGAGCTTTAGAACTATGCACTAGGGCCACTTTGAAGAAATCCAGTCATGACACTCTCTTCCTCCTTTGTCCTCTCTGTAGTTAGAAAATATCCCCACTCTTATCTTGCTTAAGGCACCAAAATCTGAATGCAGTGGGTCAAAACCAGAACTGCATCAACTACTCAAGGCTGTTGCATATTTCACAAGAGAAAAATGATGATTTCACACATACGTAATCATATCGGTGAAAACCCCCACAAACCTCTCTCCTCCCCCAACTCATCTGAATTTTGTTTCACCTTTTCACAAGAAACAAAACAGTTTATGCTATATGCCATTTGTTTTCATCTGAATCATTAATAGGATCCTGTCATAAAATCTAATATCGTTATTCAATTCCTTATGGTATGCTACTAGATTTCAGTCAGAGCTTTAGTAGTACAGCTCATTGTATTATTATTACTAGAGGGAAACGCACTTCAATGGCTACCTGTTAAAGCTGGTCCTCCTTTGCTTCTCGTGGTCATTCTGGCTGTATGAATAGCACCCATTTTCAGACACATGTTCATGGTTTCCAAGGCTCGGGTGCTTTTTATTAGCAACTTTGGACATATTGGCATTATTGAGGTTGGCATTTGTTGAGTTTGGTACTTGCTTTCTTATTGAATTGTGATGATGATGGTTATGAATTACACAATTACCAGTATGTGTAACTGTGGACCTCTGAATCTCATTTGCCGAGGGGGCAGAAGGCTTGTGCACCTGCAGAGGGCGATGTGTCGTGTTAGTCTGCTGGTTAGAATTTCTTCTGTCATTGCCAATATGATTTACGTGATTACCAAACAGGCCGCCATTTCTCTGCAAAGCAAATGAAAGACATGAAAGAGAAAACATAGCATGGTCTACATCTTGCATTAGAATGGGCTTTGTAATCTTTGCTTAAATGCTCACATAATAAAAGGCAATAACTGGAAAGTATTTATGCCGAAGGATGCAATAATGGTGACAACCCGAGTCGGTGTTACAGCGTAAGATTTCATTGGCTTTAATGATCACAGCCTGCCATAGAGTTCATTTTATAGTTATTTCTGCATGTATCTTGGCACATATGTGTGTAAATGGCCTCTTAGAAAATTCAGACCAGCGTAAAAGTATGTACTTTTATAGGACAGAGCATACTTTGCCAGTAAGTGTGTATAGTGACAGTTTGGGTGAAGCGTGGGCAGGATGCGTAAATAAAGGTGTAGATTATACAAGACTACAATTTATGGGCCTGATATTCGAAGGCCTTTACACGGGTAACTTCCTTAGTTACCCATGTAAAGGCCTTAACCGGGATTTTCAAAGGGCACCTACACAGGTAGTGCCTTTCAAAATCCCAGCTACGTCCCTAACGTGCCCTCGCCTATCTTTAAGATGCAGAGGCTATGTGGGTAGCAATGAAAATCGCTGCTACCCGTGCAGCCTCTGCGGCTGCCAGGGTGTCCAGGCTAAATGGAAATTACACTAACCTGGTAATTGTAGTTCCTGTAGGATCCAGTTTAGTCCTCCACAATCGGGTACTGCCCCTCTCACTGCAGCCTGTAGACTGGACCAATTAAATCTTCTGTAGTACATATCCAGCAGGAGCTCCCAGAAGCCCCCCAGTGTACTAGTAACAAAGCATACTGAACGAAGCAACACATCAGATTATTATCAGATTAACATTAAACCTTGTACTTCCCCCCCTGGAATAACCAACTCCCTCCCCAAACGAGGAAGTCAGAACACTGCACGGCGCCGGAATCGACGCCCCTAAATCGACACAGAGCTCCCCCCAGGTACTAAGGAGCTTACGGAACCCCAAAAGAAAGGGAAGAGCCATAGCTATAAGCACGACTGCCGCTAAGGTCCGAACGGGACGCAAAACTATCTTAGAATCTCCCGCTCGGGATAGCGCGCCGCAAGATCATGCAGATATTCGGGAGGGAAGGAGGACTAAACTGGATCCTACAGGAACTACAATTACCAGGTTAGTGTAATTTCCATTTCCTGTGCGGATATCCAGTTTAGTCCTCCACAATCGGGATGTAACAGAGCAGTTAAGACCGGGCGGGACCTTGTAGGCCGGCGCGCAAAACCGCCGAACCAAAACAGGAATCCCGAGCCGCTGACACATCCAAGCGATAGTGCCTGCTGAAAGCATGCAGAGACGACCAAGTGGCCGCTCTACAGATCTCCGCTGGTGGAACCAGACCATGCTCCGCCCAAGAGGCCGCCTGAGCCCTAGTAGAATGAGCCCGGAGCCCCTCCGGAACCGGCCGCCGCTGCAACAGATACGCGGAGGCGATCGCTTCTTTAAGCCATCGAGCAATGGAGGCCTTAGCCGCCGCCTCCCCTTTCCGTGCACCCCCAAAGAGCACAAAAAGCCGATCAGTCTTCCGAAATGACTCGGTAGACTGTAAATACCGACGCAGCGTGCGGCCCACATCAAGCCGGTGAAGCCCCTTGTCCACCGACTCGACCGAGTCCGCCGAAATCACTGGAAGAAATACTGCCTGATTCAGGTGAAAAGGAGACACCACCTTTGGCAGGAAGGAGGGAACCGGACGGAGCACAACCCGCTCCGCAGAAAAAGACAAGAAAGGTTCTCGGCATGACAAGGCCTGTAGATCCGAGATGCACCGTGCCGAGCAAATGGCTACCAGAAAAACCGTCTTCAACGTGAGATCCTTCAAGGATGCCCTCCGCAAGGGCTCAAAGGGTTCCCGAGCCAGGGCCCGCAGAACTAAATTCAAATCCCACGGAGGAATCACCGCTCTGCGGGAAGGCCGCAAATGAAACACGGCGGTCAAGAAACGCCGCACATCCGCATGAGCGCCAAGAAGGCGGCCCAAAACCTTGCCTCTATAGCAAGAGAGCGCGGCCAACTGGACCTTCAGGGAACTGGCCGCGAGACCCTTCTCGAAGCCATCCTGCAGAAAGCTGAGCACGACGGGCACCGAGACCGTCGCCGCCCGAACTCCACGCCGGGAGCACCAGTCCTCAAAAATTCTCCAAATTCGAACATAAGTAAGAGAAGTGGACGACTTTCTTGCCCGCAGTAAGGTGGAAATCATCGCGGGCGAATAACCCTTCTTTTTCAGCCGAGCCCTCTCAATGGCCAAACCGTAAGCGAGAACCGAGCCACCTGGGGCATCCGCAAGGGGCCCTGAAGAAGAAGATCCGGTAGCGCCGGAAGGCGCCACGGCACGCCGTCTCGAAGCCGAACGAGGTCGGCATACCAGGGCCTCCGGGGCCAATCCGGAGCCACCAGCAGCACCCGGCCCTGATGGCCCTCGATGCGCTGGACGACCCGACCGATCAGGGCCCACGGGGGGAAAACGTACAGCATCCCGGACGTCGGCCACGGCTGAATGAGAGCGTCGAGTCCTTCGGACATCCGCTCCCGCCGTCTGCTGAAGAAGCGACTTGTCTTGGCCGACTGGAAGGTCGCCATGAGATCCATGATGGGCGGACCCCACCGCCGAACTATCTGCGCATACACCTGAGGATTTAACTCCCACTCTCCGGGGTCCACCCGCACTCTGCTGAGAAAGTCGGCCTGGACATTGTCCGCGCCTGCAATGTGCGCCGCCGAGATCGCCGGCAGCCGAGTCTGCACCCAGCTGAACAAGGCCGTCGCTTCGGTTTCCAGGGCCACACTCCCTGTGCCCCCTTGGCGATTGATGTACGCCACCGTGGTCGCATTGTCCGACCAGACTCGGACCGCCCGGCCCAGGAGCAGAGGTTCCAGGGCCATCAGGGCTAGTCGGACCGCCCGAAGCTCGAGGCGGTTGATCGACCAAGACGCTTCCTGCGAGGACCACACCCCCTGCGTGAAGCGGGTCTCGCAGTGTGCTCCCCAGCCGACTAGGCTCGCATCCGTAGTGAGGGGGACCCACAGAGGAGGCTCCAAGGGAATTCCCCGCGTCAGGTTCTCGGAGGAGAGCCACCACCGAAGCGACCGCCGCACTGCCTTCGGGCAGGGCAGTCTCTTGTGCAAGGAATCGCACTGGTTGGACCAGCGACGAAGGAGCGCCCTCTGTAGCGGGCGCATGTGGAACCGCGCCCACGGAACCACCTCTAAGGTCGCCGCCATCGTTCCGAGAAGCCGTAGGTACCACCACGCCGACGGAGCGGGCATCCCCCGAAATAGTCGGACAAGAGCCCGCAACGTCAGGACGCGGCGCTCGGGAAGGCACACCAGCCCCCGAGCAGTGTCGAAGCGCACCCCCAGATACTCCAGGTCCTGCGAGGGCCGCAGACAACTCTTTCTTTCGTTCACCACCCAGCCGAGGGATCGCAGCAGAGCTACCACCCTGCTCGTGACCCGCAGGCACTCTCGACCGGATTTTGCTCGTATCAACCAGTCGTCCAGGTAAGGATGGACCAAAATGCCCTCCTTGCGCAAGGCCGCCGCAACCACCACCATCACCTTTGTGAAAGTGCGCGGGGCCGTAGCCAAGCCGAACGGCATGGCCCGGAACTGAAAGTGGCCCCACGGGAACGCGAAGCGGAGAACCGCTGATGGGCTGGGTGTATCGGAATGTGCAGATAGGCCTCGGTAAGATCGAGGGACGTCAAAAACTCCCCCTTTCGCACCGCTACAATGACTGACCGCAGGGTTTCCATGCGGAAATGCGGCACTCTGAGCGCGCGATTCACGCCTTTGAGATCCAAAATCGGACGCAGAGAGTCGCCCTTTTTGGGTACCACAAAATAGATGGAGTAGCGACCAGCGCCTCTTTCCAAGGGAGGCACTGGAACCACCGCTCCCAGCGCTAACAATCGAGCCAGGGTCACGCGGATGTCCCTCGTCTTTTGCTCGCCCCTGCTGGGAGACAGAACAAAGGAATCTGGAAGTGGGAACGCAAATTCCAGAGCGTAACCCTCCTCTATAATTTGCAGCACCCAGCGATCCGACGTTATTTGGGCCCAAGAGGAAAGAAAGTCGCGCAAGCGACCGCCGACAAGCGGTCCTCCCTCCAGAGCCTGCCTGGCGTCATTGTGGCTTGCGTCCAAAGGAAGAACCCGATGAAGAGCCGGCTGCGGAGAAGCCTCTGCCGGCTCCCCTGAAAGTCCGAAATCCTTGGCTACGGGCTCCAAACCGGCCCCGCTGCGAGGACCACTGGCGGGAGGGCCGAAACCTGCGCTGATCCCGAAAGGATCCCCGCGCCGACGAGGTGGACCGGTTGGACCTTGGTTTATCCTCCGGAAGCCGGCCCCCTTTGGACACACCGAGATCCTTTACCAATTTCTCGAGAGCCTCCCCAAATAATAATCTGCCCTTAAACGGCAGCTTACTGAGGCGGGCCTCAGAAGAACTGTCCGCCGCCCAGCTGCGCAACCAGAGGGACCGGCGCGCTGCTACCGCGGATGCCATACTGTTAGCCAACGCGCGGATCAAATCATAAAACAGATCCGCCAGGTAAGCCGAGCCGGACTCCAGCCGGGTCACCTCCACCAGACCCTGCTGGTCTAGTCCGGGGCTCGAGCGCAGTTGCTGTGACCACCGCAGACACGACCGAGCCACCCAAGCCCCACAGATAGAGGCCTGCAATGACACGGCATCCGTATCGAAGGTTTGCTTGAGCAAGTTATCAACCTTCTTATCCTGCCCGTCCTTGAGGGCCGCCGCCCCCTCAACCGGGATGGTGGTTTTCTTGGTCACTGCGGAGACCGCAGCATCCACCCGGGGGGACCTGAACAAGTCCCTGTCCTTGTCAGCAAGAGGATAAAGCCGATTCATGGTCCGAATCCCCTTCAAACCGGATTCCGGGTGCTCCCACTCCGCCTGGATCATCTGATCCACCACGCGGTGGACGGGAAAAACCACCTGGGCATCCCTGACTGCTTGAATCAGAGGATCCTCAAGACCCTCCTCCTCCAGGGACCGCACCGCCGAAAGGTTTAGCGCCTGAAGGGACTCCGTGACCAAAGGAACCAGCTCGTCCCTACGGAACACTCGAATGAGCCGAGCCTGATCTTCCGGCCCAGGGATCTCCCCATCCTCCAAATCCTCCGCTTCAGTCTCAGGATCGCCCTCTGCCTCGGAATCCAGGAGACCCAGGGCGTCCTGCTCTTGTCCCCCCAACCGAAGCCGCTTGCCCCCGGGCGGTGAGGGACACTGAGCCGCCCCCAAGGACCCCGAGGGGAGGGAGGGGGGCCAGACAGCCGGCAACTGTCCGGACCTGCTCAGGCGAAATGCCTGATGCATGAGGAGTACAAAATCAGGGGAGAAGTCCATAGTTGAGGCAGCAACAGCCGCCTGCTGGAGCGCAGCCACTGAACCGCTGGCCGGAGGAACCGAGCCAGACTGAGGGATGCTTGGAGAAAGAACGCTGTCCCCGGAAGTAGAAGCATCCCCAGGGGTAGCCTGTTCCTGAACATTCACAGATTGCTCTAACTCAGAGGGCACTGCAGCACAGCCCCTGCAGATGCCAGAGTCAGTCCCTGCCGTCCTGCGGGACCCACAAATCACACACTGGGGCTTGGAAGCCATCCCAAGGCCACCTCTGCCCAGGGGAATAGAATAAGACAGCCACAGGAAAGCCCACACCACCTGGGCAATCCTATGCAAATCAGCCCCGATTTAAAAGTAACTTAACTTTTTTTTTTTTTTTTTTACAAGAAACAAAATATATCCCAGGATCCCTGGGGGGCCCTGAGCAAAATCGCCAGAAGGAGGAACCCCAAAAACGCTAGGGGAACCTGTGCACAGCGATCAAAAATGCCTGGAAAAGCACTTTTAAAATCCAAAATGGCCGCCGCACTTTTTCACCCGCGGTAAAAAACGGCGCGAAAATATAAAAACCACCAAATAATATGGAAAACAAATAAAACGACCCTCTAATACAGGGCACACGAGCAGATTGAATAAAAACTGCCAAATGGGCTCAGGAGAGCCTACAGAAACGCTGGCATCCCAGACAGAGCATTGCACACAAGAAAGAAAAAATGAAATGCAAACTCCTACCAGCTCAGGAACAGAAGATTCAGCCACAATCTCCCAGTACCAGGCACTGCCTTATAGGTATGGCAATTCCCCGTCCTGTCTAGGGGAAGCTCACCCAGGGCTGATAAAATGTGCTAGGCAGGCAACAGCAGCCAGCAGGTCTGACTTTCTCCTAGTCTCCTGTGGCACAGCTCCAGGGAGACAGGCTTCTTTTGTCTTTCTTATTTTTAAAGGCACAGCTAGCTACCAAAAACAAAAATAGTAGAGAAATGCCCCAAAACAAACCCTAAAAACAACTAACTAGTGTTGCTCCTGCAAAGGTCACTAAGTGTGCCCAGAGGACACACTTTTACGTCTACACACTGCAACGAGACTGGACACACTGGGGGGCTTCTGGGAGCTCCTGCTGGATATGTACTACAGAAGATTTGATTGGTCCAGTCTACAGGCTGCAGTGAGAGGGGCAGTACCCGATTGTGGAGGACTAAACTGGATATCCGCACAGGAACCTGGATTTTCACTTCTGCCAAAGTGGAAGTGAAAATCTGGATATGGGGGGGGTGTGTTGGTGGGCAGGCTATGCACTGCCGTGGTGCAAAGCCTGCCCAACTCAGTATCGGGCCCCATGTGCATACTTAAAAATAACAGGCACACGATCTGCTACTTAAGCTAGTATTTTTTTATAAAGTCAAGTAGGCACCTACTCGACTTCATAAAATTGCCTTAATGTAGGCACCTGAAAACACACTTAAGCTACGTGTTTCCCTGTAACATTATCTTCCATGTGACTATAACACTTGGTTTGTCTCCGATAGACCACAATACTAGGTCTTCCCTGGTAGTTTGTCATCCAGCTATTAGCCAGTCTGAGCTTCTGTAATCTAAGAGGTTTGGGATCACCCAGGCTGCTGTGGCTGGGGTGCTTTGTGTCTGTCACCAGCCTAAATTTACATTGGGTAGTTTGATGATCTCATCATGTCTACCGCTACTTCATAATGAATCATAGTTGGGTCATCTTGCCTCAGTCAACAAATGCAATAAATTTGAATTGAAAATATTCCCTGATTTTAGTTGGGTTTCTTTTCAGAATCCACTATTGATTAGTGATTGTGCCTGTATGAAAAGGGAGGTGGAGGTGGAGGAGAAGGAATTTGAAGCCTTTTGCAATCCGCTTTGAACGCTCGATAGAATGGCTTATAAATCAATAATTTTAAATAAAAAAAACAATATAGACAAGGAGTGGTATGTAGATTAGACTCATTATATACATTTTTACATACAGACATGTTTTGTTTTTGCAATGACCTGTACTCTGTATCATTTTTCCGTTTGATTCGCAGGAAGTTTTTAACTTTGTGTTTTGAGGCCAATTATGCAGCTCTAGCCTCGTTTCTTTAACTACTGTACAGTACCATACGTAAAATCTTTCTGAATAATTACTCTGAATATATCTTCTTCTTGATTATCCTCGTCTACATCATCTTGCAAATCACATGATATAGCTCGACGAATTTCAGGCCCGATGTCATGGAGTGTTCTGAGTCCTGCCTATATCAATGGAAATCATATAGCAAATTAGCTCTTTCGTTTCCTTCCCAAAATGTACAGCCTGGTTATTCTTGACGGCAATTTTTTCCGTGAAGAAAATGTCACAAATCGTAAAGATGACAACCCTAATGCGATATTAAGAAGATGCAGTTCCACCATAAATAAACAGACATGGCCTTTTATCGCTATTCTGCAGCGGTAAGATCCCCAGAGTCAAACTTCACCACAGAACCTGCCTGCCTTTGGTCCTAAGACAGGCTGTGCACCGTCTCTTGCGCGGTTTTCCATGGAAGGGGAACAGGGGATGCGCAGCGCAGCAGAGCCTGTCGGAGCATCAAGCACAAAGGCAGGCAGGCTCTGCGCTTGTGTTTGACTCGCAGGATGTTGCTACTGCTGTCATTTGGCACAGGCAAGCAAGAAGGTGAGGGGGGGGGGGGACCAAGGGCCATGGTTAAGATTACCAGATGTCCCCGATTCTCAGGGATTTTAGAGAGGAGTCCCCAACTCCCATCTGTTTTGCAGCCTCCTGTCCCCTATTCCAGCAATGGGGACAGAGAGTAGAAAAATATTTATTTCCAGTTTAGCGATCTAAACATGTCAGCTTTTAGAATTTTCATCCATTCTCTTTATAATCTGCACAGTATGGGGGAAATATATCATTGTTTCTATGTCTGTCGATTTGCCTGCTTGAAAGTGATTTTGTTGCTGTTATGGGATGGATGGGGAGGGAACAGGGTAATGACTCCTCTTGCTACCTCCATGCTTTATCGCTTAAACCTATTACTAAGGTGTCCCTTCCTCCCCCATCCACCTCTTCAGATAAGTGTTGCAGATTTGCCAGCAAAAAAATCTGGTACCCGTAGCCAGGAGGAAGGGAATGGCAAAGTCCCTTCTCCGTTTGTTTATGGGTGCCCAAAATATAAACCTAGCTCTTACTTGCACTAGTATTTTATAAAGACAAATAGGTACCTACTTCTCATGATAAAACAGACTTAATTTAGGCATGCTAGAAAAAGTGCTTAAACCAGGTGTTCTGCTGTAAAATTCCCTACGTGTCTAAAAAGTGGGGATTTTAGAAAGGGAAAGGAAGGCACAGTCCTAAACCCTCTGCATATCCGTGCAGCCAGCAGTGACAGGCACACATGTAACCCTAAAACTCCATCCCTGGGAAGGCTTACTTTATACACACGGAGCGGTATGTAGCAAGCTATCCTATGGATATACTTTTATGCAATTAGAAGCAGCAAATGTGGCATAAGATGCTTTCTACATGTACAACTGGGTTTTACATCTATCTGAAATTATTTTCCACATCCATACATATTCAGGGCCAGCACAACCATTAGACAAACTAGGCGACTGCCTAGAGCTCCAATGGTCCAGGGATGAGCCGCTGCCGCCTTCTCCGGCAGCAGCACTTACAACCTGCAATGCCAGAGGTTTATGTAAGTGCTCCGGGGCTGTTTGCAACCATTGTTGCTGCTGCTGCTAAACCTGGAGAGGGGCAATAGCAGCGGTAGCAATCGGGGCCAGGGAGAGGACGGGGCCGGGAGCAGGGGGGCACAGGAGTTGAGGTTCGCCCAGGGTCCCTCATCTCCTTGCATCAGCCCTGTCCAGATTACATGAATAAAAGAGCTGTGTAATGACAATCAAAAGTACACTTTCAACCATTCTAAAATGAGAATTTTTATTACTGAGAAATATTACTAAAGATATGATTCATGGTAGCCGTACCTATATCTCATAGCGTCTATACTTCAGTCTAGGTAACAAAACGTACATGTTAAGGCAGAACTGTCTATAAAGCTGCTAACAACTCTGTCTCTCTGTTTTTCTGTCTTTTTCTCAAAAGCACTTGTAGATAAAATTAATCCTTCAGCAAAATTTATTAATGAAGTGTTATCTATTTATGACATATTTGAGTAAAAACAAAGTCTGAAATAGTCATATTAAAAAGCCAATATATCTTAAGACACCAAATATCTGCATTGAACAGAAACCCTGCTAATTCAAAATAAAAACTCATCAGTATCATATTACAGAAGTCACTAACTATAGGCAACACCTTAATATTCAGGCAGATGCCAACCTGCAGTAAATACTAGATGTAACATCACAGTTACATCAAACTTAATCCAGCAGGTCAAGAACCAAGAATAAGATATTTCCAAACACATGCCTCATTATTACCGCAGTAAACCACTTTGTGTTATAAATGCAAATTTAATGCAATGTAATTCCTAATTTATTCAGTCACTATCACTTATTGGAAGAAAGGAAGCTTTGTCCTAGACATTAGAAGCCAAATGTCATCATTTCAAACACTTACATTGGTAAATGCACGTATTTTCAAAAGCTACATAAAGCCAGCTTTCCAAGAATGACTAAAATAAATGTATTTAGATTTGATAAAAAATAAAAACATGAAAAGCTCTACCATAAACCATTACTCTAAGCTCATCATTCCACAGTGACAATTCTGCTCATCCATAAGTAGGTGTATTAAAATAGCTTTTTACTATGTGTTGTCTACTTTAGCTTTAATGCAGTTAATTATACTAATACATGCAGTCAGAGTTTACATATTTAATCAAATACCACAGTACCAGTTAAAACCTGCCAGGATACTCTGATAAAATCAAATGACCTTTAATACTTGCAAGACTAATAGAAGCAGCTTGTGCAAGATTCCGGCATAAAAAGTGGAATTAAACCAGATAAAGAGAGACACTGTAAAGCAGCCAAGCAAAGGGTGATCGAGCCTACGCTGTAGCAGTGAATATAAGACACGTAATAGTCCAGTCTTGATTCCCCAGAGCTGCTCCTCTTCATAGAGCTCATCCTATCTTAAATGCTGTAGTTCAGCCATAGGCAGCCTCCGCTCTAAATCCAGGCTTCATTCAGCTGAACCATAAGAACAAAGCCATCCTATTACGTTGCAGCGTGAAGCTTCTTTATCCTCAGCAAGCTTCACTGTCTGCCTACTGCAGTTTTTATTACATTCACTCTTCGACGCTGCCCCTGTTTTTTCTTTTACAGAATGTATCAGATTTAGGTGTGCATGACTGATATTGTTATTGATTAAATTATTTAGAATAAATCAATTATACACACACATATATACAGGGTGGCCCAAAAAAAGTGAGAACATCTTGTAAATTAAAAGCTCAAATAGTTTACTTTACCTTTTATTTACCTTTTTTTTAGCTATATAGTCTTTATTTTGACAATTTCCGGTCGCCATCTTTTTTTTTTTTTTAATTTGTCAATCGTTTACATCTGTCTTTTTGAATTTTTAAATAACTTATATGCTACGAGATGTTCTCACTTTTTTTGGGCCACCCTGTATATGTCTATATATATATCTTCTTCATATATACTTAGATAAAGGAAAAGTAATGCCATTAAAATTGACAGGACAGGAAAGTAAGGTATGTGACAGATAAGAGGGGGAATGGGAGAGAGGGCAGAATTCTGATTAGTCTAAGGAGGGAGATCATATGCATTCAGGGCAGACTTGAATTTTGTTGTTAGGTGCCATCAAGTTGGTGTTGATTCATGGCGACCCTCTAGATAGCTGTCCTAAATGGTGTTTAGTTTTTAGTCAGGAGACTCATCGTTGATTGGCATCCATAGCTGCTGCTATTGTATCGATCCATTCATTGCTGGCCAATCTAGGTCACAAGTAGTGCTAGGTACTTGTGACCTAGATTGGAAACAGGTTACTGAGCTTGATGGACTTTGGTCTGACCCAGTATGTCGTTTCTTATGTTCTTATTTTCCTCTTTTGTGTTGACCTTCAACCTTGCCAAGCATGATGTCGTTCTCTAATAATCTCTCTGTTCACATGATGTGTCCAAAATATGAAAGTCGGTCTTGTCATCTGAACTCTGCCCTTACTTTCAAAGACCACATCTCCTCAATTGTTCAGCGCTCCTTCTTCTCTCTCCGACAACTCAGAGCAGTCCGTCCCTTCCTCTCTACTCCTGCCCTAACCACCCTCCTGCTTACCCTTGTACTGTCTCGTCTTGATTATTGTAGTGTCTCTTTTGCCGGACTACCCAAGTCCCAATTGTCTCGTCTCCAACGCGTCCAAAATGCTGCCATCCGTCTGTTGACCCATGCATCACGTTTCGATCACGTTACACCCCTTCTTTATCAGCATCACTGGTTACCCATCTCATTCCGCATTCAGTATAAACTTCTAATCTTTGCACACAGAGTAATCCATACTGGCACTCCTCTCTACCTGGCGAATCAGATACAATTCCATACCTCTCACCGTCTCCTCCACTCCGTACACATCAATGGCATGGTCCTTTCCTCCCCCGCACAAGCTCGTTTAGAACAAACCCGCTCCTCTGCTTTCTATTTCTTGGTTCCGAGCCTCTGGAACTCGCTCCCCCCCTCCCTCCGTGCAGAAGACACATATCAAGCATTCAAAGCCCAGCTCAAAACCCACCTTTTCTGCCTTGCGTTTGATCCTCCTCCCTAGCCTACCCTCCCCCCTCCTCTCTACATGTTCTCTTATGAAATGTATGTCCCCCCTTCCCTTTCTCCCTTGATAGTACATGTGCATTACTATTTTCTGTTTAATTTTATTTTTCGTTCTCAGCTCCTCTTTTCTTTCTCTCTTCTCCTTTTCTTATAATTGATGGCGTTCTTTTCTTTTTCTGCAGCCAAGTGCTTGTTTTAATTAACTTGCCCGATTTTATTTATTGTAAACCGCTCAGATGCCTACGGTATTGAGCGGTATAACAAGTTTTAATAAATCTAAATCTAAAGAAGTTTTGGTTTGATCTCCTCTAGTACTGACTGTTTTTTTTCTTTGGGCAAGTCCATGGTATACACAGTATTCTTCGCCAGCACAATAATTCAAAGGCATCGATTTTCTTCCTATCTTAATTTCCAACTTTCGCATCCATAAGATGCTATTGAAAATACCATCAACTCAACAAACCCCCAATTCAGTGGTAACTATTATTAATTCAAAAAACCCCCCACCAAAACATCCCTGTGAGAACATGTAAAAATACTTTCTGTCGGATGTTACAGGAAAGGAACATGTACTAAAACTATGTCCACCACTCAGTTACATCCTTTTAATAAATATTTGTAAAAACAAATATTTGTAAAAACAAAAAAACTCCGCTACTTAGCTGGATCAGAAGCAATGAGACTCAAAATTTTCAGGCACGACGTGCACTTTTCGGGTCTGCAGCCCTGTTTCAAGTGCTGCCATCACCATGTAATTCAGAACAACCGCCATCAAACGCTGAAACCAGCTGTTTCCTCATAAGGGTCAAAAACTTACAAGAATGGCTGAGTTTTGCTGTCAATCACACCAAACAACCAATGAAACATCAGGAACACCCCACTAACTCAGGGGAACCCTGTGTTCACCGGATGATGTCAAGAGATGCTAAGCCAATCAATTTCTTTGTTGAGGCCATCAGGATGCACAGTCCGTAGTTGAAAAATCCAACGTTGCTCACAGCTCTGCAACCTATTGATACGATCCCCACCTCGGGGATCTGGAGGCACATAATCAATCACAGTCCAACTTAAATCCTGGAAAACGTGACCGAAGGTAAGGCAATGTTCAACCATCCTCTCAACATAATGGCCATACGACTTGCGGTAATTGTGGTTACTGCCCTTCTGCTTTGACGGGAGCTTCTTGGATCTATTCTGTGACTGGTCAGTTTTTTAAAAGGCGGTGGGAAACAGACTGCACTTCCTCTTTTTTTGTTTATGTGATCTATTGTCCGTGTCCCCTGGCGTATGTGGGGAGGACAACTCGGATGATTAAGATTCGGTTAAGTGAACATGCCTCCCGTCTTCGGCAAAAAATAGAGACAACCCCGATGGTTGAACATTGCCTTACCTTCGGTCACGTTTTCCAGTTTTTGACCCTTGTGAGGAAACAGCTGGTTTCAGCGTTTGATGGCGGTTGTTCTGAATTACATGGTGATGGCAGCACTTGAAACAGGGCTACAGACCCGAAACGTGCACGTCGTGCCTGAAAATTTTGAGTCTCATTGCTTCTGATCCAGCTAAGTAGCGGAGTTTTTTTGTTGGGTTTTTTTTATTTTTAATTGAAAATACCATGGTTTAGACAAGTTGAATCTTTGTATAGAGAGACATTTCTGCTCCTGAGAATCTTGTCTAGGTCCTTCATAGCCATTCTGCCTAGAGCAATGCATTGTCTGATTTCTTGACTGCTTGTAGCTTCTTTATTGATTTGATCTGAGCAGGTTAACATTCTCCACTATTTCAATTTCTTCTCCATCAACAATGAACTTATTGATTTTTGCCAGTTGTCAGGATCTTTGTCTTCTTTACATTAAGGTGCAGGCCCATTTTAAGACTATATTCCTGGATCTTGAGAAGCAAATGTTTCAGATTGTCTTCACTTTCAGCCAGTATTATGATGTCATCAGCATAGCGAAGTTTGTTGAGTCTTCCACCAATCTTCACACCTCAGTTGTCTTCATACAGTCCTGTTTCTCTGATGATTTGTTCTGCATATAAAATAAACAGCTGGGGGGGGGGGGAGTATGCAGCTATATCATACGCTTTTGCTGATTTTAAACCCTTCTGTTTCTCTTTGTTCCATTTCAACTGTTGCTTCTTTATCAATGTAAAAGTTGTGCAAGAGAACTATCAGGTGTTTGGATATAGCCATGCTTCTTAATGTGGCCCAGAGTATCTCATAGTTTACATAGTCAAAAGCCTACTTACCCTCATTCACAAAGCCATTCACTCTGGCAGTCCTGCTTACTTTTCGTCTAACCTCATTTCATATGCACCTTCTTGAGTTCAGTCTATTCACGCTAATCGTCTTTATCGCCCCTCCCCATCACAAGCTTGTCTTGAAAGCTCTTGGCACTTTTTTCCCTCTATCCTAGTCTTTGGAATTCGCTCCCTGTCGATATCCGTCTTGAAACTTCTTTTCCAAAATTCAAGACTGCCCTGAAAACGTATCTATTTCAAAATGCATATGATCTCCCTCCTTAGACTAATCAGAATGCTGCCCCCTCCCCCATGCCCCCTCCTGTCACATACCTTACTTTCCTGTCCTGTCAGTTTTAATGGTGTTACTTTCCTTTATCTAAATTAATTGCTAGTTTTTATTGTATTTAAGAAACCATAAACCATAGTTAATAAAACACATAGATATCCTTTTGGTATTCTTTTGTCTTTTCAAGGATGCATCTCACATCCGTGATGTCTCTCATTCCTCGCCCTTTCCTGAGCCCTGCTTCCATTTCAGGCAGTTCTCGTTCCAGGTGTAGTTGCAGTCTCTGCTGGATGATCTTGAGTAGAATCTTGATAGCATGTGGGATCAGAGCGATTATTGCACAATTTCCACAGTCAGTCACCTTTCTTCAGTATTGGTATAAACACAGATCTTATCCAGTCGGCCATGATGTTGTCTTCCAAATTTCCTGGCAGAGCCTTGTAAGTATGGCAACAGCTGCATCCAATTGCTGTAATACTTCCATGGGAATGCCATAAATACCCAGTGCTTTGTTCTTTGATCATACTTTCAATGCTGCTTCGACGACATTCATCATCAATGGTTCCTGATCATAAGGTAAAGATTGAAACAACTGTTGGTCCACTTGCTCCTTATGGTATAATGACTTTGTGTATTCTTTCCATCTTTTCTTGATCTTCTCAACATCATTCAGTATGGATCCTTGAGCATCTTGTAACATTCCAATTCGAGGCTGGACTTTTCTCTTTAACTCTCGTAGCTTTAGGAAAGCTGATCTTGTTCTTCTTTTTTTTTTTTATTTTATTAAAAGACAGCAAGTAAACACAAAGCAAACAAAGGTCTCATTGGCTATATGCATAATACAGTAGCAGAAGGTAACAATGCGAAAAGTGCAAACATCTAATAATAATCCAACAAGACGTCTTTTTTTTTCCCCTTTTCATTTTTCCCCCCCTCTCTTTCCCCCCTCGCTACCTCATCAGCTAGTAGCAAGAAGGACTCTAAGAACGCTCTGCTTACCCCCCCCCCCACCCTCCAATCCCCCACCCTCCCCCCCATCCCACCCTATTGACCCCCTCCCCCCCCGGACCTCCACACCAGCCACAAGTGAAGGGAGCGGGCCAGCCTATCATTGCATATGGGGCAAAAAGGAGGGGGATACTCTAGGACTCCATCTCACGGGAAAGCACGGATCCATCCCCCCCACTAAATACACAGAACTCTCAGGTCCTCATGAACCAAAGTGCAGGACAAAGGTTTCCCAGATCTGCTCAAAGCGGGTCAATCGCAACTTACTGACTGCCACCCCGCGTTCCATTGTATACGTATCCCACATCCGGTCCAACCAAGCAGAGAAGGGCGGCGGTTGGTCCTGCTTCCATGCAGTAGCCACAGATAGCTGCACCGCATTCAGGCCATGCCGTATTAAGGCCAGCTGAGGACTACGTGCCCCAGGCACCTTAACACCAAAAAGAAAAATGCCTGGATCCCAGGGAATGGCCAACCCAACCAATTGTTTTAAACGGTATTGGATCCCCCGCCAGAAGGTTCGGACTCAGGGACAAGACCACCAAACATGCGCCAGAGTACCTTTTTGGCCACATCGCCGCCAGCATAGATCCGAGCTCCCCGGATACACTCGAGCAATCCGCTCAGGCGTCATATACCATCGGTATAATAGCTTATTGTTAGTTTCACGGACATTAATCGCCACCGAACCTTTCCACAGCCTGCCCTCTACCTGTTCCCATTGCTGCTCAGAAAAATGGAGACTCAAATCAGAATTCCATTGCTTTCTATACTTGCCCAATCTCGGCTGCTGTGCCTGCAAATGGGCATATAAGGTAGCTATAAGGCCTTTTGTGGTTGTACACTCCGCACAATAACGCTCCAGGTCCAACAAGACACGGGCCACCTGAGAACGCACACTGCGAGCCTGGACCCAGTGGGCCACTTGCATATATTGAAAAACATGATGATCGGGGAGGTCAAATTCCTCCTGAAGGGCTCTAAAAGGTCGCAACCTACCCTCATCAAACAATTGACCAGCACGACTAAGTCCCTGGTGCCCCCACAGTCGGAAAACCGGGTCAATCATCCCAGGAGGAAACATAACATTATCCACAATAGGCACCAGAGGAGTCAGCTCCGCCCCCCGGGGCCGAAAAGATTGGTCCCAGCATCGAAGGGTATGCATAATATACGGATTACTTAAACGTAAGCCACCTCGCGATCTGGGACCAAGCCACAGCCAGTCTCCTAGTCCCGCTCCCCCCGCAAGATGCATTTCCAATTGTATCCAGCGCTTGGGGCTAGCCGGGTTCATCCATTCCACCCCTGCACGACACTGCGCCCCCATGCGCCCAGAGCGCGTGCGCATATAGAGGATTCGACGCGCTATGCGTGGCCAACGAAACTGCCAGATAAACGTCATGAGCAAGGCTTGCCATCTGGCCAATGTTCCTCGAGACAGCGGTATAGGAAGTACCTGAAAGAGGTACAAGAACCTCGGGACAACCACCATCTTAACCACCGCTATACGCCCAAACCAGGATAGCGTCAAGCCAGCCCAGGACTCTAAATCACGCCAAACCTGCTGAAGTAGCGGATCATAATTAGCCTGAAAAAGCGCCGTCCGCTCCACCGTCAGGTTCACCCCTAAATAGCGAAGGATACCTGCCACCCACCGAAAAGGATAGGTAGCACTCAATGCCCTACAGACCGCCTCCAGGACCCCAACATTGAGAATCTCAGATTTAGTGTAGTTGATTTTGAATCCCAAAACCTGGGAAAAGGCCTCAAAATGCTGCATAGCAGCAGCGAGGGACGCAACTGGGTTCACCAGCGATAATATGATATCATTTGCAAAAAGTGCAATTCTGTAGTCTGTAGGGCCCACTCGAACGCCCTCAATGTCTGGGTGCTCGCAGAAGCTTTGCGCCAAAGGTTCCATCACCAGCGCGAAGAGCAACTGCGACAGAGGACACCCCTCACGGGTACCCCTTTCCAATTGGAAACTCCGCGATTGACCCCCATTAACCCGGACACAGGCCGTAGGATTCTGATATAGGCTACGGACCCAGCGGATAAACTTAGGACCAAACCCCATCGCATCTAGCACGCACCAAAGATAGCCCCAGCCTTCTCGGCATCAACTCCCACCAAGAGCGTCGGTTGAGAATCCTGCTGAGCAGCATGAATAACCTGTAGCATCCGCCGAATACTGTCCGCCACCTGACGTCCCGGTACGAACCCTACCTGATCTGGATGTACCAGAGCTGGGAGAACCCGGTTTAATCGCGCAGCCAGCACTAAAGCCAATATTTTAACATCCGTGTTTAGCAGGGAGATGGGGCGGTATGAGGCGTCGTCATGCAAGGGCTTACCCGGTTTAGGGATCATCGCTATAAGAGCCTCGTGTTGTGAAGGGGGTAGCGGCTCCCCCCGCTGAACCTCATTAAAAAGTACTACCAGGGTTGCAGCTAATTGGGCATGAAATTTTTTGTAGTACTCCGCAGGGAAGCCATCGCTACCCGGTGCACCCCCGACGGAGTGCGATTTCCACCTCTTCCACCGTAAGATCAGCATCTATTTGATCTCTGTCCGAGTCCTGCAACCGTGGCAAAGTTACAGTGCGCAGGAAGCCCTGCACATGCGACAGATCATAGAAACATGATGACAGAAAAAGACCACATTGCCTATCTAGTCTGTCCTTCCATAACAACAACTACAACAGTCCACTTTTTACCTTTAGAGATCCTCTGTGTTGGTCCCATGCTTTTTTGAATTCAGTTACTGTCCTCATCTCTACCACCTCCACTGGGAGACTATTCTATGGATCCACTACTCTTTCTGTAAAGAAATATTTCCGCATATCACTCCTGAATTTATCTCCCTTCACCCTCATCCCATGTCCCCTCGTAGCAGAGCTTACTTTCAATTGAAAGAGGCTCTCTCCCTGAACATTTATGCCACGGAGGTATTTAAACATCTCAATCATATCACCTCTATCCCGCCTTTCCTCTAAGGTGTACATATTAAGATCCTTAAGTCTGTCCTCATATGCTTTATAATGAAGCCCACTAATCATTTTAGTAGCCACCCTCTGCACCGACTCCATCCTGTTCACATCCTTTTGAAGGTGCGGTCTCCAGAATTGCACACTATACTCCAAATGAGGTCGCACCAAAGACTTATAAAGAGGCATTATCACCTCCTTTTTTCTGCTAGCCATTCCTCTCCGTATGCACCCAAGCATCCTTCTAGCTTTTGCTGTCGCCTTTTCTACCTGTTTAGCTACTTTAAGATCATCAGACACAACCACGCCTAGGTCCCGCTCTTCTTTAGTGGACAAAAGTACTTCACCTCCTATACTGTATTGCTCCCTTGGATTGCTGCAGCCCAAATGCATGACCTTACATTTTTTAACATTAAATCCCAGTTTAATAAAAAAAAAAAATTAAAAAAAGAAAAAGAAAAAAAAAGAAAACATTAAATCCCAGCTGCCAAATCCTAGACCGTTCTTCAAGCTTAGCTAGATCCCTCCTCATGTTATCTACACCTTCCTGGGTGTCTACTCTATTGCAGATTTTGGTATCATCTGCAAAGAGGCAAACCTTACCCGACAGCCCTTCCGCTATATCACTAACAAAGATGTTAAAAAGAATCGGACCAAGGACAGATCCCTGGGGCACACCACTGGTAACATCCTTTTCCTCAGACTGAGCTCCATTTACTTGTACTCTTTGTCGCCTCCCACCCAACCAATTTCTAACCCAAGCAGTAACTTTAGGGTCCATCCCGAGGGTGCTCAGTTTGTTTATAAGTCGCCTGTGAGGAACAGTGTCAAAGGCTTTACTGAAATCTAAATACACCACATCTAGAGCTCTCCCTCGGTCCAACTCCCTGGTCACCCAGTCAAAGAAATCAATCAGATTTGTCTGACAAGACCTGCCTCTGGTGAATACATGCTGCCTCGGATCCTGTAATCCGCTGGACTCCAGAAACCTCACTATTTTCTCTTTCAGCAGCGTTTCCAATAATTTACTCACCACCGAAGTTAAACTAACCGGCCTGTAGTTTTCAACCACATTCTTACTTCCGCTTTTGTGTAAAGGCACCACATGAGCCTCTCTCCAGTCCTTTGGCACCACTCCCGACTCCAACGAGGCATTGAAAAGGTCAGTCAGTGGAGTTGCTAGAACGTCCCCAAGTTCCCTCAGTATTCTAGAGTGTATCCCATCCAGTCCCATCGCTTTGTCTACTTTAAGTTGAGCTAGTTTCTCACGAACACAGTCTTCTGAAAATTGTTCAAGATGTCCCTCGCTTCTGTTCTTATTTGTGGGTGTTTTCTGAGGTCCTGCTCCTGGTTCTTCATCTGTGAACACAGAACAAAAATATTTGTTAAGCAATTCCGCTTTATCCTTATCAGCTTCTACATATTCCCCCGCTGCACCCTTGAGTCTGACAATACCACTTTTGCCCTTCCTCTTCTCACTAATATATCTGAAAAATGTCTTATCCACCCATTTTATTGCATTGGCTATTTCCTCCTCCTTTTGAATCTTTGCCTTCTTGACTACTTTGCTAGCTTCTCTAAGTTTTTCCAAATACAGATGCCTGTCTTCCTCTCTCTGTGATCTCTTGTATTTCATGAAGGTCTCCCTCTTTTTCTTCACTTTTTCAGCTACTTCCTTCGAAAACCATAGCGGTCTCCTTTTCCTTTTGCCTTTATTTACCATTTTAACAAAAAGGTTGGTTGCCCTTAAAATACCCCCTTTCAATTTTGCCCACTGTTTTTCTAGATTCCCCAGCTGTTCCCATCCCACTAACGACTCCCTGAGGTATTGGCCCATCTTCGCAAAGTTAGTCTTCCTAAAGTCTAAGATCCTCACCTTGGAATGGATTCTAACAGCCCTAGTCCTAATACTGAACCACACCATCTGGTGATCACTGGATGCAAAATGATCTCCCACTACAACATCAGAAACACTTTCACCATTGGTAAGCACCAAGTCCAGTATGGCCCCTTCACGTGTGGGGTCTGTTACCAATTGCCTGAATAGTTCTCCCTGTAGAGAATCCAGGATCTCCTTACTTCTAGATGATACTGCAGCAGGAATGTGCCAAACAACATCTGGCATATTGAAATCTCCTATCAGTAGCACTTCCCCTTTCCTAGCAATGCTGCGTATGTCTTCAATTAACTCTCTGTCCACCTCTTCCTCTTGTGAGGGAGGTCTGTATATCACACCAATGCAAACAGATTTCTCTTTCCCTCTTTCTAGTTTAACCCACAATGCCTCCTCTCTCCCTTTTAAGCTCTGTAATTCCAAAGCTTTAATAGTAGTTTTTACATATAGTGCCACTCCTCCTCCCCTTCTTCCTACCAAAAGGCTCAGCTTTATATAGCCGTTCCAGAAACGCGGCGAAGACATCATGTATCTCCCGGGAGACCACCCTCTTCTGCCCCTCGGAATCTCGGATTTCACGAACCACCCTCGTAGTTTGCTGCTGCCGAAGTCGCAGAGCAAGAAAACGACCTGGCTTATTCCCCCGCTCATAAAAAGTTTGTCGTAATTTCCGACGCTTATTATCCAATTCTCTTTGTAAACACGCATCTAAGTTGGCGCGAGCCGCCCGCCATTGACGCAGGGCCCGCTTAGAACCGGTCCGAGCGTGTTCGATCTGAAGACGGGAAGTTTCCCCCAACAGTTGGCAATGCTCCCGTTCCCAAGCCGTCCGGGTACGGGCTGCTTCTGCTATCAGACGTCCCCGAGCCGTGGCCTTGAAGGCATCCCAGACCATGGGAAGCGGGACCTCCCCAGAATCATTTAACTCAAAAAAATCAGTAATAAAGCGGCTGTGCTCCTGAACAGCGCACTGTCGCCGAAGAAATCGTGCATCTAGTCGCCAGTGCCAATGCCGCTCACTGGAGAAGTCCGCCGGAAGGGTGATCCAACACGGGGCATGATCCGACCAGGTCAATGCCCCATGCCCAGCCTCCACTCTCGCATCCATCAGGCGCTGGTCCAACAGGAAATAATCTATGCGGGTGTGCACCTGATGAACAGGTGAGTAGTACGTATAACTTTTCTCCCTTTCATGTGTATCTCTCCAGACATCCCGCAAGCCGAGGTCCAGCATAAATTTCCGCAATGCCTTGCTGGGTCCGCCCACCAACCTCCCAGCGCTACCGGTCGAATCCATATGCGGAACCATGTGGGCATTGCAGTCCCCGCCCAATATTATAGGACCTTTCGCAAAGTCAGCTAACAGGGTTTTCAGCCGCACAAAAAAGGTTACTTGGCCTTCATTAGGAGCGTAAATATGTGGACAGTATTCAAAAGGACTTATCCAGTTAGCTGGGCCTTTGAAGCAGATAAGTCTTGCCGAGAGGTATAGTCAGTAGACTATCTGGAAAGTGCCAATGAATATTTCCTCTGACGACCTCAGCACTATCTGGTCAGTGCTGGAGGTGGTCCGTGGGCACAGCTGGAGTGACCTAGCACTTATATGGATAGCAGCAATTTTCAGCGCTGCCATCACCACATAACTTAGGACAGGAGAATCTAAGGGGCCCTTTTACTAAAGTGCCTTGTGATTTGCCCCTAATGCACCAATAGCATGCAAAACCATGGCTTGTTAGGTGCAATACCAGCATGCTAACTGTCGGGAGCGTGGAAAGCATGTTCCTATCAGTTGATGCATGCTACATTAGCGCAGGTGCTCTTATCTTCACCTACTGCAGTGCTGGTAACTGTGCCCACGCTAATTGGCCACCTAGCAGCTAGCACAGGTGCACTGACAAGGCGCTCTCCCTCCCACTCTCTGCCCCAAGCCCAATTACTTGTTCCCCTAATGCGCTGGCTAGCTGTCAACACGTGTCTCTGCATACCTTCACTGTGTGCCAGAACACATGCTGACAGCTAGCACCCTTTAGTGAAAGACCCCCTAAACCTGAATATTCAACACTGGCCAGTATCGGGATCCCAGCGCTGAATAGCTGCATTTTGTTTACCCATTTGTAAGCAGTCTTATGTAGCACATCATCCAGAATAGGTTTTTGGATATTATGAAGTATGAGGATCGAGTCTAAGTTTGAATTTCCTATCTTTTGAAAAGCCTTGGATCATAAACTCTTTGTTACATTAGGACAGTGTTCATGCACTTTATTTAAAAAGAAGTTTGCCTGTTAGTCAATTTTTTTCAACTTTGGCACTTATGCTCATTGGATCTGGATTTACAGATAATGGTGAAGAGGTTTTTACTCAGAGGTTAACCTATAGCAGTGATGGCTAACCTTTTTGAGCCCGAGTGCCCAAACTGCCGCACAAAACCAAAGAATTTCCTCAAAGTGCCAGCACGTCACTTAAAGCCCCATTTGCATAAGGTGCTTCATTTGCATAAATATTTGCATAATGTTACCATACACTAACTTTTAGTAAACATGCCTCTTAATGAGTATATGGATAAAGAAAGACTAAAAGGTTTCTACATTACTATAATCCAGTACCAACCGCCAGGCACATTAGGAACTACTACAAACGCTGCCCATTTAGAACCCATAGCAAACCCGCCGTATCCTAACAGCACTACCAGGACTCACAAAGCACCATACTCTACCTATCAAAAGGCAACACTGCAAATATTAAACCAATACATCTCAGAGAACAACAATACATGACCTACTGGGGAAAGAACAAGTGGCAATGTCAAATAGGAATTATATAAACAGAATACCTCAGCTCAGTTACACATGCAGAACAGACCATCACCAAACAAGGAATCACAATTTAGAAACAGGAAGACAATAATTAAACTGGGAACCCCAAAAGCCAAACTTGGAATATACAACAACACTGTAGAAATAAAACTATATATTAATTTCCTCTTGTACTAAACAAATTAATGATGCACATTTCCCAGAGCTGACATATTCCAGTTAATAAATTCAAAATAAAGAGATATTTTTCTACCTTTTGTGCATTTTTTTTCAGTTGCAATTGTTCCAGCCACTTTCTTCTGGTTTCTTCGTGTCTTCTGCTAACTCTCCATCTGCTGTCCATTTGTCCTTTCTTCTGTCTTCTTGTTTTTTTTTTTCCATTCTCTCTCTACATCTGCTTTAACATACTAATCTTTCTCCTTTGGCTCTTTCCTCATTCCTATTTCATCTACTCAAAATTTACCCCTCCATCCTCAATCCCCACTTACTCTCCCAATACCCGGCCAATTGTAGATTTTTTATCCCTCCCACACAAAATATTTTTCCCCTCTCCATTTTACTCTCCCAGCCCCATCCCATTCTAATCCTCCCCCAACACCAGCTCCCTTCTAGTTCCAGCCTCACCCAGCATCCATTCCCTTCTAGTCCCTGCATCAGCCCATTTCCAGTCCTAGCAGCCCCCCAACCCAATACCAGTCCTATCCCCCCCTCATCAACCCACTTCCAGTCCTAACCCCCCATCACCCCATTTTCAGTTTAAGCCCCCCCCTATAACCCATTACCAGTCCTAACCCCCCACTTCCAGTCAGCCCCCCATAGCCCATTGCCAGTCCTAAACCCCCATCAGCCCACAGTCCATTACCAGTCCTAACCCCATCAGCCCACCTCAAGTCCTAACCCCTCCCCATCAGCCCATTTCTTGTCCCAGCCCCCCCATAGCCCATTATCAGTCCTAAACCCCCCCATAGCCCATTACCAGTCCTAACCCCATCAGACCACCTCCAGTGTTAACCCATCAGCCCATTTCCAGTCCTAACCCCACCCAACAGCCCACCTCAAGTCCTAACCCCTCCCCATCAGCCCATTAGCAGTCCTAACCCCCCCCTAGCCCATTAGCAGTCCTAACCCCCATCAGCCCATTTCCAGTCCTAACCCCCCCCATAGCCCATTACCAGTCCTAACCCCCATCACCCCATTTCCAGACAGCCCCCATCAGCCCACAGCCCATTAGCAGTCCTAACCCCCCCTAGCCCATTAGCAGTCCTAACCCCCCCTCCTAGCCCATTAGCAGTCCTAACCCCCCAAAAGCCCATTAGCAGTCATAACCCCCCCCCCCCCAGCCCATTAGCAGTCCTAACCCCCCCCAGCCCATTAGCAGTCCTAACCCCCCCTCCTAGCCCATTAGCAGTCCTAACCCCCCCCCGCCTCGCCCACTAGCAGTCCTAACCCCCCCCTAGCCCATGTGCATTCCTAAACCCCCCGTCTGTAGCCGATTAGCAGTCCTAACCCCCCCATAGCCCATTACCAGTCCTAACCCCCCATCACCCCATTTCCAGACAGCCCCCATCAGCCCACAGCCCATTAGCAGTCCTAACCCCCCTAGCCCATTAGCAGTCCTAACCCCCCCCCTCCTAGCCCATTAGCAGTCCAAACCCCCCCAGCCCATTAGCAGTCCAACCCCCCCCAGCCCATTAGCAGTCCTAACCCCCCCCCTGCCCATTAGCAGTCCTAACCCCCCCCCTGCCCATTTCCAGACAGCCCCCATCAGCCCACAGCCCATTAGCGGTCCTAACCCCCCTAGCCCATTAGCAGTCCTAACCCCCCCCCCCTCCTAGCCCATTCGCAGTCCTAAACCCCCCCTAGCCCATTTGCAGTTATAACCCCCCCAGCCCCTTAGCAGTCCTAACCCCCCCTCCTAGCCCATTAGCAGTCCTAACCCCCCCCAGCCCATTAGCAGTCCAAACCCCCCCCAGCCCATTAGCAGTCCTAACCCCCCATCACCCCATTTCCAGACAGCCCCCATCAGCCCACAGCCCATTAGCAGTCCTAACCCCCCCTAGCCCATGAGCAGTCCTAACCCCCCCCCTCCTAGCCCATTAGCAGTCCTAACCCCCCCCTCCTAGCCCATTTGCAGTCCTAACCCCCCCAGCCCATTAGCAGTCCTAACCCCCCATCACCCCATTTCCAGACAGCCCCCATCAGCCCACAGCCCATTAGCAGTCCTAACCCCCCCTAGCCCATTAGCAGTCCTAACCCCCCCCCTCCTAGCCCATTAGCAGTCCTAACCCCCCCCCTCCTAGCCCATTAGGAGTCCTAACCCCCCCCAGCCCATTAGCAGTCCTAACCCCCCCCCCTCCTAGCCCATTAGCAGTCCTAACCCCCCCCCCTAGCCCATTAGCAGTCCTAACCCCCCCCCCTAGCCCATTAGCAGTCCTAACCCCCCCCCCCCTTTACAAACAGAAAAAGCGGGCTCTGGCTGCTGCCGCGAACGCGGCAGCATGCAGTGTCCCGCGGGGCCCCCTCCGCCCGTTAAGCCCCTCTGCAAGGGCTTTCAGATTCGCGAGGGAGACAGCGTCTCCCTCGCGTCTCTGTTAAGCCCGCAGGGGCTAATGGGAAATTTCCCATCAGTCCCTCGCGTCTAAAGGGGCTGATGGGAAATTTCCCATTAACCCCTGCGGGCTTAACAGAGACGCGAGGGAGACGCTGTCTCCCTCGCGAATCTGAAAGCCCTTGCAGAGGGGCTTAGCGGGCGGAGGGGGCCCCGCGGGACACTGCATGCTGCCGCGTCCGCGGCAGCAGCCAGAGCCCGCTTTTTCTTTTTTTGCGGACCTTCACGCGTGCCAGCTGCAAGGCCTTCGCGTGCCACAGCTGGCACGCGTGCCATAGGTTCGCCATCGCTGACCTATAGAATGTGTATAAACTGCTTACAGATGAGCTTGATATATCTTTATGGATCTTTTACCAATGAATACTACTTCAGTGCTTCAAAACCCACTGATGTGTGTTATCTTTTTCTGAAGATATATTTAAAGTGCAATAGATTATAATGAAGAAATATTTGGAATACTTAAGTACACGTTTACAGTACATGCTGGCACATATGTCAGTATCCAATGTCTTTTTAGGGCTCCATCCTTGTCAGATTTGTTCATAAATGATAAGGGGAACCCTATGTCTCTTCCTAAAAAATCTCTTAAATTTACTGCTGAATGTACCATCAAAGTAATTAGTTATGCCAGCATCTCTTCTTTTTTTCTTAATATTTATAGGCAAGACCCAAAGAATGTTCAGAATCTGTATGACCGAACTTAAAAGCAAACGTTCCAAAGGCTTGAAGTAACTGCTGTACAGTAAAACATACTTTTGGACAGCTGAAATTTGCTATTGTGAAACAAATTGTTCAGGTCCCATGGGCTGGCGATGTAGATTGGCACCTTTTACAACGGGAGCAAGTTCGGATTTAGAAATTAAGGACTACAATGCCATGGAGATTAAATGCAGATTTCAAATGAACTGTTTTCTATTGACTAATCATTCAGGTCTGACTATGATTGATGTGGTTTTGGTGGCATGATTAAAGTGGGCAGAACTGAGAGGTGATTTGAGTTTTGGTGATTCCCATCGATTGCTAACAGTGCCGTTGTGTTTCGCCATTGCGGCAATGTGAATTTATATTATGGACGTGGAACCCTCAAAGAAGGCCAACTTGGCTGGAACATCAGTGTCAGGTGGATTTGAAAAAAAGTCACGGATTCGGAATGCGAGTAGGCTGCTGGATTTCAGTGAAAGAGATGATGTCATAGAAATGCAATGGGGTTACGAAGCCGTAACAAGAAGCCGATATAAGGACAAGAAGTTCCGATCAGCTAGTTTTATATTTTTTCATAGGTGGTCATTTTTGAGTGATAACACATATGAGCAGCATAGCATAACCGAGGAAGATTTAAACCTTTTTGAGGGCATTAAAATGAAAAACAAACCCAAGAGACAGGTGATGAATTTTGAGGCATAGATGTGTGGGTTAAAAGTGGAAGTGCTAATGTCACCTGTTTTTGATGTCTTCTTGAGGATTACATTGGTATTTAGATAGCTTTTGAGGTTGGTCCCAGTGTTGTGTATTTTTTAATTGGTTGTTTGAATAAAGCCTTTATAAAATAAGCATAAAAGTGGCACCTTTTTCAAAAATTTAGGCGCCCTCTCATGTTTCCCTTTACACATTCAAATTAGCTTTTGATGCTCTTTGGAGTAAATTGCATTGGCTTGCTATCAGAATGAGAAAAGGATTTAAATGGTTAACCCAAATTATTAAATCTATTATTTTCAATGATTTAGATGATTTACAAATCAAAACTGCAGTGCCGCCTATCAATCCATAGTTTGAATTTTAGTCAGGGGACACTTTCAGAGATTCCATCAGATTAAGTAGTGCATAAAAGCAAATGTTGTTCAAGTTTGTTTTCAGTGGTGTCCTTTTTTATGGAACTCTCTCCCTCTGGATATTAGATTAGAGCTGAAGATTTTGGCTTTTAGAAAAAAATTAAAACTTCTCTCTCCAAATCACTGAGATTGAAGGGTCGTTTGAAGAACTCGTTAGTGATACTGACTTGTTTTTTTTGATCCCTTTGACATGTCAGGTGTACTGACTGAGGACATATATCATTAGGGATGTGCTTTTGTTTGAAATGACATGAGAAAGCATAGTTACTCACCTGTAACAGGTGTTCTCCAGGGACAGCAGGAATCAGTCCTCACATATGGGTGACATCGGCGCCAATGGAGCCCGCACAGAAGCATTACCCCAGCTTTCAAAGAAAGCCTTTGGGATATGCTACCATGCATGTGTTGTCCTCTTCCTGCCCAAGGGTGCCATCTTGCTCAGTCAAATGACATAGCTACTGTAGGACGGTAGTAAAAAAACTAAAACAAGGTAGGGAGACAAGTCCAATGAGAGGAGAGAGGGTTGTGAGGACTGATTCCTGATATTCCTGGAAAACATCTGTTATAGGTGAGTAACTACACATTCTACAGGAACAAGCAGGAAATCAGTCCTCACATATAGGACTCCCTAGCTCTAGGCTGCCAACAGCAGCCAAGTCAGGTAGCCGTGAGTTGCAGAAGATGAGTCCCCACTGAGAGGCTCTGCAAGACCCTAGCGTCCAACAGCACCATTACTCTGGTAGCCTGAACACAAAAGAGTCAGAGGGCAGGAGTTGCCTACACTCTGAAAAGAATGCGGAGTACCGCCTGGCCAAAGGCACTGTCCCGATGGGACTCGCTCTCCAGGCAGTAGTGAGCCGTGAACATGTGAACTGAACACCATGTGGCAGCCTTTCAGATCTCCATCACCAGTGCTTAGTACAGGTTTGCCACTGATGTGGCCATTGTTCTCACATGATACGCTATGATCCAGTGTTTCAGAGAGAGCCCAGCTTGCTCATAGGCGAGGGCAATGCAGTCCCCCACCCAAGTGGACAGAGTTCGCTTAGTCACGGGAAGCCCCAGTCTGCTGGGGTCATAGGAAAAGAAAAGCTGAGGAGCTTTGCGATGGCTCTGAGTCCATTGTAAGAAGGACAGGGCTGGAGTACAATTTCTTCCCAACCAGTGTGGAAAGAACCATCTCCTGGTTGAGGTGGAAAGGAGATATCACCTTTAAGAGGAATTTGGGGTGGATGCAGAGCACCACCCTGTTCTTGTAGAATCTTGTATATGGTGGCATCGCCACCAGAGCCTGAAGTTTGCTTACTCTCCGAGCGGACGTGAGGGCCACCAGGAAGGCAACTTTCCATGAAAGATACCACAGATGGCAAGTGGCTAGTGGCTCGAAAGGCAGTCTGGTGAGCTGTGGGAGCACCACGTTGAAGTTCCACTATGCCGTTGGAGGATGGACAGGGGGCTTAGACAACAGGAGGCCCTGAAGGAACCAAGAGATCAGGGGCTGACCCAAGAGAGTTTTGCCCTTGTTAGGGTAGTGGTGTGCGGTTATTGCACTCAGGTGCGCTTTCATTGAGTTGGACTTCAACCTAGTGTGTGACAGATGCAGTAGGACTGGAGCATTAACTGCACCTGGCAGGAGAATGGGTTCTTCTGTCTCTCTGCACACCATACAGAGAATCTTCGCCATTTAAAGGTATAAGTTTGCCTGGTGGAGGGCTTTTGGGAGGCTAGCAGGACTTCCTCGACCTCCTTTGGGAGGTTGAAAGGGGCCAATGCTATCCTTTCAGCAATGCTGTTAGCGTTAGAGACCCCAGATTGGGGTGCAGGAGGGAGCCCTCCTCCTATGTCAGGAAGTCCGTGGCACAGCCCAGCAGGGACCAGGAGTTCCGCAATCAGGGAGAGCAGCAGTGGGAACCATGGCTATCTGGGCCAGTTGGGGGCGATTAGTATTAGTGATGCCTCCTCATGCTAGACCTTGAAGAGGGTCTTGGCGACCAGAGGGAATGGCGGGAAAGCATAAAGGAGGCCTTCTGTCCGTGGGATCAGGAAGGCATCCACCGCCAATCTCTCTGGGTGTGGTTGCCAAAAGCAGAAGCAGGGCAGCTGGGTGTTGTCCGGGATGGTGAATAGGTCCATCACAGGCCTGCCCCAGAGGCGGAAGAGTCAAGTGATCACTCTGGGATCCATGTGCCACTCATGTGGATGGAGGACCCTTTTCAGTCTGTCCGCCAGGAGGGTGTTCTGGCCTGGGAGGTGAACCGCCTGCAAGAGCATGTTGTGCACTCCAAAGGACAAAAGGGTCGCCACTTCCTGGCAGAGGGAGTATGACCCCATGCTCCCCTGCTTCTTGACGTAAAACATAGCGACTTGGTTGTCCATCTGAATCAGTATGGACTGGTGTTGCAGGTGGTGGCAAAATGCCCATAGGGCTAGGGAGATTGTCCTGAAGCCGAGATTCTGCTTGGGACCAGCTGCCTTGTGTGCCTTGAGGTAAGGCAGCAATGTTCCAAGGGAGAGCATCTTGAACTTCTCCCTCACCAGAAACTTGTTCAAGTTTTGCAGGTCTAGGATGGGCCTAAGGCCCCCGGTTCACTTTGGGACGAGGAAGTACCTGGAAGTGTTTGGGTACAGGCTCTACTGCATTGTCTCTGAGAAGACCTGCAGGGTCTGGTGAAGGAGGAATCGCACCGGCTCGCCAAGAAAGAACCTGGGTGGAATCTGCTCTGATGGAGAAGGTATCCCTCCCTTACCACCTGCAGTACCCATTGGTCCGTGGTGATTGTAGCCCATCTGTGGGCAAAGAGTGTCAAGCACCCCCCCCTTTGGGCTGGTGAAGGTCTCCTGGGGAGGGAGGGAAGGCCCTGCCCCGGGGAGTCAAAAGCCCCCCTCAGACTGGGTGGGAGCTGGGGTCTGGGGCTTAGGTGCTTTTGGCTTCTGAGCACCATGCCCTTGCCTTCTGGAGTGAGAAGCCTGCTGCTGGCCTGAGACAGGCTGGTATTGGTGACCCTGCCCAAAGGACCCCTTTTTCCTTGGGAAAAGGGGCCTCTTCCCTGGTGTTTTTTTACAGGGATGGGATGAGATCTTCTTAGAGAGCCTCTGGCAGGTCACCATGTTGACCTCAATCTCGGGTGCTTTGTCAGCCACCTCTTCCCTGGTGTTTTTTTACAGGGATGGGATGAGATCTTCTTAGAGAGCCTCTGGCGGGTCACCATGTCGACCTCAATCTCGGGTGCTTTGTCGGCCATGGGTTTGCTGAACAGGTTTTCTCAGTGCAGAGTTGTTGAGCAGCTTGTCTTGGACCCATTGCTCGAAGTTGGAGGATTGGAACCAGGCTTGGCATCGGGCCCCAATACCGGCCGTGGCTACCTGAGCCCTGACTCGAAGCTATCATAGGCTGCCAGGGAGAGGAACAGTCCTTGACCCCGGGTTCAGGGCCTAGAACTGTTGGAGGGGTTCCCCAATGAGGCCTGCTGCAAACCCCAACAGCTCTTGAGCCACAGCTTTAGGTACATGTCTATGTAAAGCTCGTAGGCCTGGATCCAGCACCCAAGCATCGAGCCATGGTAGCACTTGTGCCTGAGGGCATTGAGGTTTCTGGCCTACCTCCCAAAGGGAACCGAGGAGTAAGTCTTCTGGCTCTTGAGTTTCTGCATGGTCGACTCGACGACCATGGAGTTATGCAGAAGCTGGGATTTGTGGAACCCTAGGCCCTTACGGATGTGGTACATGGCGTCGAGGCACCGGTTCACCACTGGTGTGGATGCTGGCGTTTCCCACATCCGAAGTAGTAGCCTCTCGAGGATAGGCTGCATGGGCACCATGAAGGTTTCCTTGGGGGGAGACCAGGGGCAGCTCAAGGCAGTCTGCTGCCTGAGGCGAAGAATAAGATGGCGCCCCCCCCCCATCACCTTAGAGGGGGGCGGGGCTTTTTCAGAAATCCAATCAGACTGAACCAAATCAAAAAGCCGATTAGATTATATGGAGGAAATGCAAGATGTTTGCACACAGGGCCGTATCGAACTGCAATCGCGCCTTATGCGACTTGCAACTCGGGTGCACGCCCCCCTCTCCCCCCATACCTCCATCCAGCGCTGCCTGCTCTTTCCCTGCTGCTGCCACCCTCTGTTTTTTTCACGGAGGTGCCGGCAGCAGGGAAAGAGCAGGCAGCACTGGACGGAGGTTTGGGGAGGAGGAGGGGGGCATGCACCCAATCTGAAAGGCGCCGGCACTCTAAGGAGATCTGTCCCTCCCTGCTCTGACATCGTGTCGGAGGAGGGAGGGACCAGACCTGCTTAAAGTGCTGCGAAAAGGCTTTGGGCGCATTTTAACTGCCTGCTATTGTCCTGCCAGCAGCAGCAGGGCAACAGCAGAGAGCCGAAATGTGCCCACCAAGCCTTTGCGCCCTGTGCGGCTGCACTGCTTGCACAGGGCTAGGTACAGTCCTCTTTGCACACCAAGGAACTAAAAGACAGCAAGAATCAATAGCACAGTTTATAAAACTAAATTATAACCCATTTTTATTTTGTTATAAACTGCGTTATGGTTCTCCCTTTTTCTTTTTCAACATATATTTTGCATCCACAGTAGGTGCAGAGCAGAACCAGGACATTCACCCACAGAACTCAATATTAAAAAAAAAAAAGATTCTGATCATCTCGCTAACAACAACAACAACCACAACCACTCTTCTCCAGTAGCAGGCATATTGTGAACTAATAAAAAACCTTACAAAAAAAGCAAACCTACCATACCATACCATATTAGCACAAACTTCCAAAAGTCACATAAGGAGCCCATCCAAAAAAAGCGTCACTGTAAATACTACAGTGGGCCCTGGAACATCCTTACAACTATTTGAAAAGCTCAACAAGTCAAATTACTACAGTATAGTATAGATCTTTAAATACAAACTGCATTTTAACAGAACACCTGACCTCAGTCACACACTCGCAACATCGACCCTCACCAAGTACAGAAAAAGTAACCACAATCTAAAGTAAAAATAAAAATATGTAGACAAGATTTAAACTGAAACCCCAAGAAGCCAGAGTCCACATGCAGTGCAACATCAGATAAATAAGAGATTCAGTTCCCCAATACTGTGTAAAATATAAAAATAGCACAAAGTCCAATCACCAAAATTAAATAAAATTATTTTTTCTACCTTTGTTGTCTGACCATTTTATTCTCTGATCATGCTGGTCCCGATCTGAGGCTTCTGCTTTCCTGTCTTAGCTCTCTTTCTGTGGTCTATGGTCCATCTGCCATTTCTTATTTCTTCTTTTGTTTTCTTCACTTCCTTCCATCAGCCCATTTCCAGTTTCAGTAACCCTCCCCAGTATCAGTCCCCTTTCCAGTCTTCCCCTCCCAGTACCTTCCAATGTCAACCACCTTGCATTCCCATGACTGCCACTTGTGTCCATTCCCTTCCAGTCCCCCTCCTTTCCCACTGTCCAGCCCCTTCTAGTCCAAATACCATCCCAGGTATCAGCTCAGGTTCACTCTCAGTGCCACCCCCCAGTCAGCTCCCTTCCAGCCACCCTACCCTCTGTCCATCTCTCTTCCAGTATCATTCACATGTCAGCTCCCTTCCAGCCTCCTCCCTATTACCCAGCTACCTACCACTCCCATTCCCAAGTGTCAGCTCCCTTCCAGTCCTCCTTCGGTACATTCCAGGTGTCAGCTCCTTTCCAGCCCCCTCCTTCTCTTCCTGCCCCATCCTTCCCCTGGCAGACCCTCTCAGTATCCGCTCCCTTCCAGTCCTATTCTACCACCAGCCCACCAGCCCATTTGTAGCACTAGCCTCTAGTTTTCTTCCAGGGCCAGCAGCACTCTCCTCCCCTCCCCTATTAGCCCATTTCCTGTCCCAGCCCATTTCTAGTCCTATCCCCTTTATCAGTCCACCCCAGTCCTAGCCCCCCAATCAGCCCATTACCAGTCGTAACCCTCCAATAAGTCCATTTTCAGTCCTAGCACCCCAATCAGCCCATTTCCTGTCCTAGTCTCCCCCCATAGCCCCTTACCAGTCCTAACCCCCCCATCAGCCCATTTCCAGTTCTAAACCCCCATCAGTCCATTTCCAGTCCTAGCCCCCTCCGATCAGCCCATTTCCAGTCCTAAGCCCCCATCAGCCCATTTCCAGTTCTACCCCCCCCCCCCGATAGCCCATTATCAGTCCTAACCCCCCTCCTGATCAGTCCATTTCCAGTTCTAAACCCCATCAGTCGATTTCCATTCCTAACCCCCATCAGCCTGTTTCCAGTTCTAACCCCTCCATAGCCCATTAACAGTCCTAGCCCCCCTACCAATCAGCCCTTTTCCAGTACTAACCCCCATCAGCCCATTTCCAGTTCTAACCCCCCACCATAGCCCATTACCATTCCTAACCCCCCATCAGCCCATTTTCAGTTCTAAACCCCCCAATCAGTCCAGTTCCTGTCCTACTCCCCCCCTATCAGCCCAGTTCCAGTCCTAGACCCCTCCCCCCGCCAACCCAGGGAAATTGAAAAATAAAACCCCTCCGGTATAAGAAGCAGCTGCTGCTGCTACTCTAGCAGCGGCGGCGGTGGCAGAATGAGGAGCCCCGCGGCCGCCCCCCCCCCGGAGAGCCTGCTGGTTTCCCCGGCTCTGCTTTGCAGAGCCGCGGTGAAGGGACAGTGCTTCCCTTAACCGCAGCTCTGTTAAAGCTGAGCCCACGGCACTGATGGGAGCCCGAAATCCTGTTTCCCATCAGCACCTCGGGCTCAGCTTTAACAGAGCCACGGTTAAGGGAAACACTGTCCCTTCACTGCGGCTCTGCAAAGCGGAGCCGGGGAAACCAGCAGGCTCTCCGGGGGGGTTGGCCGCGGGGCTCCTCATTCTGCCGCTGCTGGAGCAACAGCGACAGCTGCTTCTTGCGCCAGAGTTTTGTTTTTTTCTTTTATTTTGAAGGCTGAGTGAGGCAGTGACGGCGGTCTTTTTGGGGGCAATTTTGCCACCCCCAAAAAGCCCAAAAAGCTGCCGCCTGAGGCCACCGCCTCACTTGGCCTCATTATAGAGCCGCCTATGGGGGAGACTCATACTGAAGAATCGCCAACTCCTGGGTGCGCGGGTCTTCCTCCACCTTGGTTTGCACCGAGAGGGCTTTGGCCATGTCTCTGACGAAGTCATGGAAAGCCACATCCTTTGGAGGAGGGTGACATTGGGGTGCCAGGTCTGAGGGAATATTTGGTGCTGCTTGGTGTCTGGAGAGGCCTCATCGTCTGTCTCCCACTCGAGTCGAGCGGTGACGACAAGTCCAAGGCCCTGCGACTCCTTGCCTCGAGGCTGGCGGCCTGCCAAGGACCTAGGGTCTGAATCACAGACACTGGCCAGTGAAGACCAGATGCCTGAGGAATGGGACTGGGATCTCGACCGGCTCCAAGGACTTACCCAAGTCCGGTGGGGCTCGGAGCTCGACTTGACAACCGGAGACTCACTCGAAGTCGAGGGTCCAGTCGTCAAGGCGGATGAGACGGACAAACCAGCCATCATCGCTTGCTGCAGGACCAGGATATCAGTGATGTTTTGCTCCAAGGCTGCCATTCTGGTTTCCAGAGCAGAAGGCTCCGCAGCTTTCAGCGCAGGCACTGAAGATTTTGGGCCTGGCACTGGCACTCTTGCGAGTGTGTCCTTGACGAGGACTACAGCCTTGAGGAATCCGACACGGTCTCCGCCGGCTGAGGAATCCTTCTTGAGGACCTTAGTGGGGCACTTCTTGGAGTCGCCAGAGTCCCTCCGGGCAGTTTTACCAGGTTTCTTCGGTGCACTCAGCAGACTTCGAAGACTTCTTCTTCTTTTTCTCTTGGTCTGAGGTCTTCTTGGAGGAGCTGCCGCCATGGGAGTGAGAAGCCTGCTGAGGCCGCTTGGGCCTCGTGGGATGTGCTGGGCGTGGAGCTCAGCGTTGGGGAGGCTGGGACTGAGTCAGATCTGGGGAACAATTTCTCCTGCAACTCCAACCTTTATCTGTTGGTTTTAGGCGTCATGACCTGGCACAGGTCACAGGAGGTGCTGTCATGGTCCGGGCCCAGACAGCACAAGCAGAGTCATGGGTATCGGTTACTGACATGGTTTGACTGCAGCAGTCACATTTTTTGAACCCACTGGGAGATATGGTGGGTAGCATCCGGATGGTTTCGACGACCCTGGGTGAAAAAAGGCGTGAATGCTGGTCAAGGAAACCTTGATGAAAAAGGGGCAGAAAATGGCGATGGCTCGAGGCAGGAAGAGGAAATGGTTGCTAACCGGGAAAAACTTAACTTAAGGAATATAACGAGAATTTTTCCAGGGAAACAGGACTCACGTCCATTGGGTTCTGCAGAAAAAAGGAGATTAAGCAAGATGGCACCTTTGGGCCTGGAAGGGGACCACGCATGCATGGTAACATATCCCAAAGGCTTTCTTTGAAAGCTGGGGAAATGCTTCTGCGCAGGCTCTGTTGGCGCCAACGTCACCTATATGTGAGGACTAACTTCCTGCTTGTTCCTGGAAAAATATTTTATTTCATATCATTTTTATCCTAAAATGGCAGGAAAAAAAACACAATTGTTTTGTTTCGAGAGGGGGTTTTCCAGCCAGCCTCAAACCAGTGCCCTTTGGGCTAGAGAGCACCAGTCTGTGAGGAGGAGCTAGTCTGCCCCTTAGCTGTGCCTCCTATTTCTGCTAATCTTAGCTCGTGTTTCTTTATTAGCCCAATGGGAACCAGCTCAGGGCAGGCTTGGGTATTCCTACTCCACCTCTAGGCCTGTTCCTCACTGGTTCATTGATCCTGTCCAGCTGTCTTGTTCCCCGAGGCTCTGCATTTGGTTCCTGGTTCATTTGCCTTGCTCTCTGATGCCTCTGAATTCCAGCTTTTGTCAAGTACTTTGGTTCCAGTAATCCTTGTTTGCCCTTTTGTGTTGGATGCACTTCTTGGAAATAGAGTGGCATAATAAATTACCTTGAACAATCCTACTTTTCATCTTGTTCTTGTCTAGTATTCAAGCCTTGAAAGTCTCTGCCTACTAGCAACATATGCCCTCACCCAGTTCCAGGAGGGGAGACTCTTTGGCCAGTCCCAGTTTGAATGTACATCCTGAAAGCAGTGTGGTATTTGTAATCTCTGGGCCTTTCAGTTCACAAGGAGGTTATTCATGCGTGTTAAGTGTTATGTGATGCTTTAGCCACACCTTCCACCAGCGTAACTGACTGCATTCTAATGGAATGTGTGTTAACATGCAGTAACAACCACTGCTCTGCATTAATTGCATGGCTGCTTTCCCTGATGCTGAGAGCACCCCCGACTGTTAATGCAGGATTTTTGTTTTTAAGTGCTGTAACTTTGGCGGTTAACATGCATTAAGTGGAAAACCTTAATGCAAGTTAATAAATAGGCCCTTCTGTCAAAAAACTGCTCATAGCAACTTACAAGCACAGTAAATATGCAGGGCCAGATACTGTATTCAAAGGCATTTACATGATTGACAGACCTGTAAACTGTCTAAATGCTGCTTAGAGGGATCTTCACTGCCACTAACATAGTGCTGCTGAATATCTGTGGGTTCTGCCGCTATGCGCCCTGATGCTAACCGTGTAGCGTCAGGGCACATCGTGGCCATTCTGGGCTGGGGCAGAGTGGAGGCAGCGCCCATCGCCAAGCAGGCAGCGGCGATATCGAACCACTGCCCAGTAATGATCCAATAGTGAAAAATAAGCGCGGGAAAAGCTGGCCTATCTTTACCCGTGGGAGCTAACTGGCCAGTGGCTCAATATCGCCAGTGCCCAGTTGGCTTCTGTGGCACGCGGCAGACCCAGATATTAGGATACGGCCCCAGCACTGAATATCTGGGGTTAAGGATCAGTGCTGATGGCTATGCACTTTAGAAGCATTAGCCGCCACTGCTGAATATCGGGCCCACGGTAATTAACACAGAAAGAAAATAAATAACTACATGATGATGACCACACAAACAGTAAACTGTAACTGAGGAGCAGGGTATAGACCTGTAATAAAAATAAATATTTAATGATATACCTCACTCTGTTCCCTTCTGCAGCGTTATAATATGTCAACAACATCAAAACTGTAACCTAGGCAGGTCCTGTAAATGTAGAATCTGAAAACGGCATCATGTTTATAGAGCAATGAGCCCAGGGAAATGCTAATGAGAAAAAGAGACTTTAAGCCATTTTACTAGAAAGAGAGTAGTCCTGGACGTTCCTGGTAGAATGACCTAATAGCTTATGATCTGAAGATACTGGGGTAACCTGCTTAGAGTGGCAGATACCACCCTAATAGCTGGGGCTGTGCATTTGTTAGTACATATTTGGTTCCTTAGTGCACACTAAAGTAACGCACACTAATTGATTTAATGTGTATTAACTGACAAATTAAGGCATGCTAAATTAATTTAGCACATACTATAAATTTCCTATTAAACTGACTGTATGAAATTATATGAAAAGCACCCAAAACTCAGGAAAAATTCATTAAAAAAAAACAACACCTAATCAAATTTTTCTTGCCTGTGCATAAACCTATTAATAGCAGCGGAATGACTACATTGGGCATGCAAGAAGGCATTTGCTACTCTGCATAGACATACCCGCAATTCAGTGACCATGGACTGCGTGGATTATTATAAAACTTGATGATAAAACACAATTACGCACACGGTAATATCCTCCTCCAGCTGATGGAAGGAGACTCTGCTGTTGAATGAGATGGGACCAGGGAAGAGAGATGACAATTCTGCCTGGGTAAGGGGACAAGGGGAGATGATTGTGCTGGTGGGGGTGGGGGAGCAGGAGGAGAAGAAAGATGCTGATTATACTGAGGTGAGGGTGGAGAGATGATTTTGGTCTGGTGCAGAAAGGAAAAATGTTTGTTGTGTAGGGGACAAGGGAAAGAGAGATTATGACAGTACTGGGGAATGGAGGGTACTTTTGTAAGTGAGCACTTAATTAAAGAGCTTTTAAAGGAGCCTATGTTAAGCCTATTTTCTAAAACAGAGAAAGTGATGGCAGATAAAGACCATATGGCCGATCCAGTCTGCACATCCACAAGAATTACTACGTTCTAGAAGCCCCTCCTCCCTCGGAGATCCTCTGTATTTGTCCCATGCTTTCTTGAATTCAGGCACATTTCTTGTCTCTTCCACCTCCAATGGAAGACTGTTCCATACACTGACCAACCTTTCAGTAAAGAAATATTTCTTCAGGTTACTCCTTAGTCCAGTGCTTTTCCAACTTTTATTCCATATGATCCCCATTTTAACAACTGAAAATTCACATGACCCTAGATGATGACAATATCAAACTGGCAGATCTCCAGTCTCCTTCCCCTCCCTCCACTCATCTAAAGCAGGACGGCAGCAACATCAGTAATGGCAACCACGGCAGCCGTCAGCACAGGGTCCCTTGTGTCAGTATGCAGTGTGTGCTTACAGACCCCTGTACTCACTATTGATTTCCAGTTTAACAGGAGGGGACAAGAGCCTATGAATGTTCACTGGCTTACAGGCCACATGCTGACTGATGACTTGGCATAGGTCACAGTGAAATTCTAGAAAGAAGGGGAAGTGGCCATGTTTCTGTGACCCCATCCACTGATGACATGACCTCACTTGGGGTTCTGACCCCAAGTTTGGGAACCACTGACTTAGTCTATCCTGTTTCACCTTCATTTTATGACCCTTCATTCCAGAGCTTCCTTTCAAATGGAAGAGGGTCACCTCCTGTGCAATTATACCACAGAGGTATTTAAATGTCTGTACCATATTACCCTCCTCTTTAAGTCTACCCCTATATTCCCTATGACTAAGGTCATTGACCACTTTAATAGCCACCCACTGGGCAAACTCATCCTTGCTAGAGACTTACAGAAAATCACTATCACCTCCTTTATCCTGCTGGTCATTCCTCTCCCTATACACCTAAGCAGCTTTCTGGCACTTTTTCTACCTGTTTGGCCACTTTAAGAGCTTCTGATATGATCACCCCTATGTCACATTCTTCTTTCAAGCACTGAAGTATTTCCCCTATTATACTGCTTCCTGTTCTTTCTCTATACCGAGTCCCTTGGTGCACTCATCTCCTCCCATGGTTTTCAGTACCACTTTTACGGTGATGACTCTCAGGTCTATCTGTCTACACCTAAGTAGCGAGATTCGATCCGAACAGGAACCGGTTTGGATCAATCCTGCCACTGACAAAACCGAGCGAGTGGCAGGATTGCAATGCTGCAGTCCCCCGATGCTGTCAAACCACTGGTGGGTGGGGAATTTCCAACCATGCAGCGCTGGCATCAAGGTGCTGTTTTCGGTCTGGTTTGGCGAATACGGCCTATGGCAGGAACCTGGCCAAACCAGCTAAATCCCACCACTGCTATACCTGATATCTCTCTGGCACGCCAGGCCCGAATCTCTGTCTGCCTATCTGACATTGCTGCCTGGATGTCTCACTGCCATTTGAAATTCAACATGGCCAAAAGTGAGCTTATTATTTTTCCTCATAAAACAACCTCCCCCTTCCTCTTTTCTCTCTCTCTCTGAGAATAACACTCCTCAACTCCCGGTCTCCTCAGCCCACAACCTTGGGGGTCGTCTTTGACTTTTTCCTCTCCTCCTCCACATACATCCAACTTATAGCTAAAACCTGCCGTTTCTTTCTCCATAATATCAGCAAAATTCGCCCCTTCCTTTCTGAACACACTACTAAGACACTTAGCCACTCTTTACTCACCTCCCATCTAGACTATTGCAACCTCCTCCTTGCTGGTCTCCCTCTGAATCATCTCTCCCCCCTTCAGTCTGTTCAAAACTCAGCTGCGCAGCTACTCTTCCGCCAGCCCCGATATGCTCATACAACCCCTCTTCGCACGTCACTTGATTGGCTCCCCTTCCGTTCTCATATCCAGTTCAAACTTCTTCTGACCTATCAATGCAGTCACTCTGCTGCTCCTCTCTACCTTTCCTCTCTCCCTACACCCCTCCTCGTGAACTCCGCTCTTCCACTGACTTGCTTCTCTCTGTGCCCTTTTCTTTCACTGCTAACTCTAGACTTTGATCCTTTCACCTTTATGCTCCTTATGCCTGGAACAAACTACCTGAGGTCTGTACATTGGGCTTCATCTCTGCCCCTTTTCAAATCCATGCTAAATGCTCACCTCTTTGAGGTTGCTTTTGGATCCTGGTCCCCAGAGTCCTCCTTATGTTCCACAGTAGTATCCTTGTCCTCAGCTGTTATATTGTCTGTCTTGACTAGATTGTAAGCTCTGATGAGCAGGGACAGTCTTTTTATAAGTGTCTATATTACGCCATGTAGCACTATATAAATGTTCAATAGTAGAAGCAGTTTTTACAACCCAAATGCATGACCTTGCATTTTTTAGAATTAAATCTTAGCTGCCAAATTCTCAACCATTCTTAAAGTTTCACTAGATTGCTCCTCATGTTAGCCATATCTCCCAGAGTGTGTACCCTCTTGAAAATATTGGTATCATCCCCAAAATGGCATATCCTTTCTGACAGATCTTCCGCAATATCACCCACAAAAATGTCAAACACAACAGGACCAAGGACTGATCCCAGAGGCATGCCATTGATAACGCCCCCATCCTCAGAGTGAACTCTATCTACTAATACCCTTTGTTGCCTCCCACTAAACCATTCTCTCACCTAGCCAGTCACTTCAAGGTCCATCCCAAGGGCATTCTGCCTAGTTATAAGTTGCCGATGTGGAATGGTGTCAAAGGCTTGGCCAAAATGCAAGCATACCACATCCAGCGCTCTCCCCCAATCCTGCTCTGGTCACCCTGTCAAAGAAATAAATCAGATTTTTCTGGCAAGATCCATCTTTAGTAAAGAAATGCTATCTTGGATTCTGTAATCCCTTGCATTGTAGAAAACACACCATTCACGGCTTTAGCAGTATTCCTATTGATTTACTCACCACAGAGATCAGACTAACTTGTCTGTAGATACCAACCTCCTCCTTGCTTCCATTTTTGTGGACAGGAACCACATTTTCCCATCTCCAGTCCTCTGGGATCACTCTCAACTCCAAAGCAGCATAGGAAAGGTCAGCCAATGAAGCCAATGGTACTCCTCTAAGTTCTTTCAATACCCTCAGATGACTCTCATCCGGCCCCATTACCTTGTCCACTTTTAGTTTTGTTAGTTCCTCATGAACACAGTCTTCTGAAAATAGTTAAGAGTTCTACCTCACTTCTATTCCTATTGGTGTTTGTTTTATGAGTTCCCATTCCCTAAAATATTTATTAAGCAATTCTGTTTTATCCTCATCAGCTTCTACATATTCCTTCCCTTCACCCTTGAGTCTCACAAAGCCACTCTCGTACTTCCTCCTATCACTAACATACTTAAAAAAGGTCTTGTCCCAATGTTTTACTATCGGTTATTTTTTCTTCAGTTTTCAACTTTGCTTTCCTGACTATTTTATCAGCTTTTCTTAGCTTCTTCAGATATTGTTGCATGTGTTCCTCTTTCTCCAATTTCTTATAGTTTATGAAGACTAACTTCTTTTTCCTTACCTTTTCAACTACTTATTTTAAAAACTATAGTGGTCTCTTTTTCCTCTTACTTTAATTTACTTTCCTAATAAAAAACATTTGTTGCCCTTAAAATATCTCCTTTCAGTTTTGCCCACTGTTGTTTTACTTCTCCTAGATGTTTCCATCCAGCTAATGTCTCCTTAAGGTATTCCTCCATCTTTACAAAGTTAGTTTTCTGGAAGTCTAGGACCCTTGCTCTTGAATGAACCATCTCCACCCTTATCCTAATATTGAAGCTATCCTTCAGGTGATCAGCATGCCAGATTATCACCCACTACAACATCAGAAACACTTTCCCCGTTTGCAAGCTCCAAGTCCAGTATCTACCCCTCCCAGGTGGGTTCCTTTACCAGTTGCCAAAACAGCTCTCCCTTCCCATATAAAACTACCCTCATAGCGTAATTTGCCCTGGGGCCCTGCACCCCTCAAGGCCCGTCCTGGTTATTGTTTATTTATATATCTATTTATACTGCTTATCATAACAGTCTAAGCAGCTTATTGTTGGAAACACACACTTTTAAGGCAGTCATTAACAAGGTTCATAAACAATAAATAGTAATACCAAAAGAAACTGATAGGTATGGTACAGATAAAAGGATAAGGAATAGTGTGGTTTATCTGTAAGTGATTCAGCTTTATAGAATAAGTGTAAATATGTGTGTAAATCTAGCTCAACTTATTTATTTAGATTTGTATACCACTTTTTCCTACAATTAAAGTGGTGAGTTACACAAAATAAACTACAAAAAATAGGAGTGACATAACATTGGATAAGAGGTAATACAACTTACAAAGGATACTATAAAATTACTTATTATTATAACAATACTTTATGATTACAATCCTGCGTTGTTAATGAAGTTCACTGTCTGGTTGATCATAATATTCCATGAATAGGAAGGTTTTAAGTGATTTGCAGAAGCCCTTTAAATCTTTTGTGGCCCGTAAATCATCCGGGAGTGAGTTCCAAAGGGCTGATGCTGATAATGATAAATTACTTCCTTTGTGTACTGTAAATTTACATTTGTTACTTTTATTCTATCAAGGTGTACTAGTGTGGTTTGCAGTGGGGAAGGGGTTTTCTTTACAATGCAGGCCAGATAGCAGTTCAGGGGGGAAAAAAGCAGTTTTTATGCTGTCCTAGCTTGTTAAACCTTCACAAAGCAAAACCCAGAACAGCCAGCAGTTCAGGGAAAACAAAATCAAATTAATTCTGTCCCAGTTTGTTAAACCTCCACAAGCTGGTTCTCCCAGCACTTCCTCCAGCCCCAGTTAAAGTTCCTGTCTCAGAACTCCTTTGCACAGCTTGCCTTGAAAGGGCCTGGCTCCATGGGCCTCTCCCTCCTGTAGCCTGCTGTGCTCTTAATCTCTCCTTCTGAGCCACGCCCTCCCTTCCCTGAACTCTGGGCTGCAGACTCTCTTAAGGAGGAAAGTTGAAAATCCCTTTGGATAGGGACGGGTAATATTTCCATATACCCCATTACACAAGGTTTGCTCTAACAATGTATCCTTTCCAAATATGACTGGAATAGAGCTTCTTCTATCCACTTTGAATTTATCCTATTAAAGCATAATAGAAATATTTAAATTATATTAAATTAAGAAAGGCATTATATAAAATTTGATTATAATAAATTGCCCTACAGCCGCAAAGTATAGTCAAACGTCTTTAAGCTGCTGACGGTCCAGCACTGACAGGAACCAGCTAATGCATTAGCTACAATGAAAGTAATTCTTATTTGCTTCATACCTCTACCATCACCAGAATAAGATTTCAATCAATCACTTACACTGTAGAAGTCAAAGATAATTTACATTAGTTTGCATAAGAAAACTGTATAAACTGAAATGCCTACAAGAACAAAATTAGGTCTGCAAGGGGAATGGAGGGGAATTTCCAGTCCTGGCGCAAGTGGGGATCTTAGTAAATGAGATTTAGAAGAGGTAGAGTTCAAATCATGCCTCAGATCAGACCAGTAAGTAAGCAGCTACTGGAAACACTGCTCATTTCTGTACTTCCTCTTTTAAAAGGGAGGGAGGGGAGGAGAATAAAATTAACTGGTAGGTTGCTTTTTTGACAGACTGCTCATGAACACAGTGTGTTAAGGATGTACATAGGATAACATTTTTGGTTCATTTTCTGTTCATCTGGGCTTTTATCCTGACTTTCAGAAGCTTTATTTATTTGTTTCATGCCTTCATTTTAATAAACATTTTTAATATGCATTAAATCTTTTTTAACACATGATAACCTACAAGTGAATATGCATACAATCAGTTAACATACATTAATTTAGCGAACCTTAAATTTGTTAAGGCAACTAATGAACCAAATCTCCACTAAGCAATGCACATCTCTACAGTTTGTTCATCGTGTACATCTACAGTAAACTCCCACTGATATTCTAGGACTGTATGAATGATTTTATAGTGCATCGGACTTACCGTGATAATAACGTATGGTTCTCTCTCATCACGTCATGTTTACAGTGCCGTTTTCAGAAAAGAGATTCAGTGTTTCAATCCCAGTGCTGGTAACTCTCAAAGATCATGTATCTGTCTCAATGTTCCCTCTAATTTTCTGTAGGCTGTGTGCGCATAAAATATCAGCTGTGTGCAGCTTTTGAAGGAAGGTTAAATTTTTGTGCGCCACATAACGACACTCGGAGTTATATACTTTAATATTTGACTACACATCAGAATACAGTATGTACACCACATTGATTTTGATCAAATTAAATGAAAATAGACGATTACTAAATGAAGCGGGAAATTTCTGGTAATTACAATCATATAACTTTTAAATTTTAAGATGTCTGTGGTGTTTTCTATCAGAATCAGAGCTGTAATTTTTGTGCGCTCTGTTGTAAAGTATGTGCGCTCGCTCGGCGAGGTGTGTGCGCGCGCACACGCGCACAGCTTAGAGGGAACAGTGATCTGTCTAGGGTTTCAAATACATTTGAACAAAAGCTAGAAAATTTGCGAAAATAAAATTTCACCTGAAGAGCAACGGTGGTGTTCTTTGCAGAAAATGTGCCCAGGAGTCCTTGTTCTTTGCGTTTCTTGAATTTCCTAAAGTAGTCCTGTATCAGGAAGGTGGCATAAAACTTCCCCACGGTTACCTCATCATCTAAACGAACAGACCAGACACACCTCTCCCAAGTCAGCAACGTTCAACAGTCAAAGGGATGGGTGAAAGGAGCAAGACCATTGTTTCTTTGTAGCATACAATCATGTTTAATTTCATGTATTTACTCAGCTTGACTAGCCCTCTTCAAAGTGAGCCCAGGGTGGACTATGGTAACGTAAATAACTGGCAAGCATCAAATAGAACTAAATACAGTCCTGCCTATGGGAAAACGATCGTGAAAGTATCCAAAGGCACAGTGAAATGGCCAAGCATTTGTTAATTTCCTAAAATGTACATAATTCTGCTCTAACCATATATCAAGAGGCAGGGCATTTCATTGGGAGGGAGCACATATTCTAAGTGACCCCTGCCTAATACACACTGGTCTAGCTTCTGATAACCCTGAAACACTCAATAAAAACGAGCATGAGACCTAAAATTCCTAAGGATGTAAAAAGTCATAAAAATCGGCAGGACCCACCCAGACAATACAACGACTTAAAGGCCAAAAGTAAGACACCAGCGTAACTGTTAAACTGAGATTAGATCTAGATGGGGTGGACAATTTTCATATTCCTTGTGCTGCTTCAAAGAATCCGAGGGCCTGTACTCCACCTTGCAAAAGGAACTTCTGAATTTCACTTTGAAGATCTCATATAGGGCCATTGCTGTGGGTGTTCTTTACAAAGTACATGAAAACTCTAAAATGAAATCCCCACAAGTATTTTATCAGTCTCGCCACAAATCCATCCCCAGTGCTGCCCCTTTTCCCCAGACGTAAAAAATACCCTTCTCTGGCAAGCATGCTCACATTTCTCTGGGTAGAGGGTGTTTTTCAAAGGGTTTGTTTTCCCAATGGGTAAACATCTGTTTATTTCAAATGCTCCTTTGAAAACGACCCCAGTGGTGAACAGTGCACAGAGTGGGTAAACGTTTTCCCATTTATTATAAGAAAACATATCATTGTCAATTAAATCAGTAAAATTGTTTCCATTTGGGCAATTTGCTAATGTGTACAACACAATTTGCCTGCTATGAAAGTTGGGGAAAGTGCAGTGCAAAGTTTAGGGCAAACAAAACAGGCAGCTTCGTTTCCACTGAACAGTCAGAGATTTGATCCTAAAGTTTTCAGATGAATTCTAAGTTAGGAAACAAGAATGTATTCTTTTTAACTTAAGGGCTTATTTACTTTGAATGGCTAACAATATTGGAAATGTGTCCGTCCTAAAACACACACAGCAAAGTGCTTTTATGTTTTTTCTATGTGTAAGATGATGTGAATGATTTCATTAACTGCTTTTCATAAATTAAATACATAGGGGTATGTTTATTATTCGGCGGAAGCGGCTTCCATGCGATATCGGAGCTGCGGCCCTATTGAAATCAATGGGGCCGTGGCTCCGATATCGCACGGAAGCCACTACCGCCGAATAGTAAACATACCCCATAATCTGATTTTTGTGTTTCAATACTTCTAAAATGCCAGGGAAAATATCAGACAAGCCTGCTGGCTTTAGTTGCTATAATTTTCTAGTAATGGATAACTTAGTTAAACAGCATGAATAAAGCTGTTACACAGCTATCAATACCTAAAGGGCAACTATCTATGAGAAATGTTTATAAAGTAAATTTCAGCTTATGAGTAATGGCTTTCTTACCCCGCATTAAATATTTAACTTTTGATAAAACTAGTTGGACAAAACAAGGGTTTTATCTTCTATACCTTTCAAGGTCACTACCTAAAGACAAAATAATGATGATTCCAGTGAATTTTTTCGAGGTTAAAAATATAGCTTTGTTCAGATTCTCATGCCTTTTTTTTTTACACAACCTAAAACAGAAAGCACTTCATTCATTAATTATATACCGTGCTCTGTCCAAGTACAAATCTTGCACTGAACAGTGTAAACGTGCCTGTGAAGCCACTAGTATAAAACATTTCCTTTCACTGCACCGAAAAACAGGCAAATCTGCTTTTGCATTTTGTTCAGGACCATAATGTCATCTGAAAGGGAATCTAGGTAGCCTCAGAAGCTCATAAGCTACTCCAACAGAAGATACTGCAACCTGGCAGGAATCGGGCAGATATCATAGAAAATCTTCTTCAGATTGGAGGCATTACAGTACACTTTTGTTCCATTTCTAAAGGATACTGATCAGATTCAGTGTGGTGGGACATTAAAGTGTTTGCAAGATTTCTTGGTCTACTTGATAGTACGTATGTGGTCTAAAAGAGTGTTGCAAGTCTGAGTTTCAAAGCAGGACGAAAATGTAGGAGTTTAGAGGTAAGGAAACGTCAGGATAACTCATGCACGTGCAAAGACGAATTACTGTATTCTGAAGCATGCGTCTGTATTTCAAAAACATAGTAGGGGAATACAATTGGCAAGAGGCAACTCCAGTTCCATGTCACCGCCCTAAAACAGAACTGCTTCAGAATATCCGTAAAAACAGAGCTGAAGGAGATGTAGGCTGCAGGAAAAACTCAAGCAGATAGTTATAACGTTAATAAAGCCGTTTCTCAAAGCCGTGCAAGCAGTTGGCAGGAAGGGAAAAACAGGTACAGTAGAATACAGGCATTTGTTTCAAATGTACAGCATCAAGTTGCCTTTCCATAGTCAGACTTTTTAGAGCAGGAGTGGACGCTCCTATCCTCGAGGGCAATCAGCCAGCCAGGTTTTTCAGATAAACATAATAAATACACATGAGAGAGGTTTGCATGTACTGCCTCAAATATATGCTAATACATTTCATGCATATTCATGGTCTTATCCAGAAAACCTGATCGGATGGTAGCCACTGAGGACCAGACTGCCTACCCCTGTCTCAAAAAGGATTTTTTCTGTCCCCACTTCAAGATGACAACTGCACTACCCTTAGCCAATGTCTCTTTCCAGCACCAAAGCCAATGTCGCTCCTTGGATCATGCTATAAACTGAGAGCAGTGCAAGCAACATGCTCTTCCCCTAGAGACTGAGAAAGTCACCTTTGCAATGCTCAGTCTCCACACCATCGGGCCCGGACTCCAGATCTAAGTCCATTGTTTCTATGCAGCTGCAGTAAGACTGTGAAAGTACAGTGAGCTAATGGAATACCACGTGATAACCATGAGTCTGTAATTCTGGTTATATCTATCGTACTGAAAGCAATCGTACACTAAAAATAGTTCATGCACCATCAAATCAGTTCATCTAAACCTGAAATACGCAATCTTCAATAATAATAACATTTAAAAAAAAGATAAGTTACACACAGATATATATATATATATATATATATATATATATATAATTAATTTCTAGACCTATACAAGATTTCTCCAGGACCAAGAAGGAAGTCAGTCCTCACTTATGGGTGACGTCGGCGCCGACGGAGCCCTCGCGGAGCAATTTTCCCCAGCTTTCGAAGAAAGCCTTTGGGAATTGTAGCGCGCATGCGCGGTCCCCTTCCCGCCCAAGGGTGCCATCTTGCTCAGTCTTCTTTTTTCCGCAGAGCCCTACAGACGTAGTTTGTGATCGCCGCTGAAAAAGTTGATTTTTTTCGTTGTTTTTTCTCGGTTTGACGCCGTGTCCTTTTCCCGCCCGGCCTCGATACTCCAATATCGAGTCCGTTCACTTTTTTTCGATTTTTGTCCTTTGTAACGGGCGTTCCCGCCACTTTTTTTCTTTTTCCCTGGCAGCACGGTCTTTCGACCTCGCAGGGGCCCTTTTTCCCCCGATGGCTGCCAGCGGGTTTAAAAAGTGTGATCGCTGTACCAGACTCATGTCTCTTACCGACACACAAGACTGCTGCCTCCGTTGCCTCGGACCCAATCATGACTCGATGAGTTGTGGTCCGTGCAACAAAATGTCCTCGAAGGCATTGAGGAGTCGGCAGTCACAAAAGGAACGAATCTTCTCTGACTCCGCGTCCGGTCGGGCCCGGACCTTGTCAGAGGCTTCGACGTCTCGTAACTCCGGCCTCGAGCATCGTCGGAGTTCCTCTGAGCGGGGGTCTCCCGCCCGGGAACATCGTCGGAAGAAGAAACCCACGAGGGCGGCATCGGAGGACACTCCTGGTCCCTCGAGGGCCAGGTCGCATAGCCCCGTCAGCCGCCCCGGGTCCTCGGAGGCGGAGAGGCCTTCGAAGCATCCTCGTCTCGAAGTGGAGTCTCCTGGACACGTGAGTACTGTAGTCCTCGTGGACTCGCCTCCGAGAGAGCAGACGTCGGGCCCGACGCCGTCGGGGCCTGAGTCGGGGGCTGCTGGGTCTTCTGAGTTTGATCTCAGATTGACGGCCTTGGAGTGCAGTATCGCTGCCTTCATGGACCAGCAGCGGGCATTGATGACCAGCCTCGCCAGTGCATCTGCCCCGACCACCGGGACGTCGACGTCGAAGTCGACCCCGGAGGCCGAGCCAATCCTCAAGTCCATACGAGCTCGAGTCGATCCTCAGCCAAGGTCTCCCTCGGCCTTCCGTTCGGGACCGAGGTCATTGACGCCGGCCTCGCCGTCGGGGCAGAGGTCCTCGGCACTCGCCCGCACGGAGCCACTCGATTCCTCCACGGAGGAGTCGGGCTGGGACACGGAGGAGGACGAGTCACCCGGGTCTTTTCAGACTCGGTGCGTCCCCTCCAACTCGCCCGAGTCGGAGCCTCGGCGACGATCCCCCCCGGAGGATACCCGGTTCTCCGATTTCGTGAGGGACATGGCCAAGGCTTTGGCCTTCCCCACGGATCCGGAGGAGGAGCCTCGAGCCGAGGAGCTCGAGGCCCTCCAATATGACTCTCCCCCGAAGGAGGCCTTTACTGTACCGGTTCCTCCGATGCTGGAGCGGCTGCTCTTCTGCATGTGGGAGAGCCCGGCCTCGACGCCGGTGTTAAGCAAGGGGGTCGATTCCATGTATCGAGTCCGTAAGAGCCCCGGGTTCCAAAAGGCACAACTACCGCACCATTCCATGGTGGTGGAATCAGCCATGCATCAACTTAAGAGTCAAAAGATGCACTCCTCGGTGCCTCTGGGTCAGGAGGCCTGGAACCTGGATGCCCTCGGTAGGAAGTGCTTCCAGGGCTCTATGCTTGCTTGCCAAGTCCAGACATACCAGCTATATATGGGCATGTATCTTCGAGACCTGGCAAAAGAAATTGCCGGGTTCTCTGCTGGTCTCTCCGAGGAACCTTTGCAGAGGTTCCAGGCCTTGTCCACTGGTATTCGAGAGTGCTCGAAGTTTATCTCTCGAGCAGCCTACGATGGCTTCGAAGCATCGGCTCGAGTAGCCGGAGCCGGCATCGGTGCTCGCCGTCAGGCTTGGCTTCAGTCATCCGACCTCGAGCCATGGGTGCAGGACAAGTTGGTCGATGTCCCCTGCAGAGGTGAAAACCTCTTTGGTAAGCCCATGGCTGAAAAGGCGGCAGAACTCGAGTCCGAGACTCTCACCAGGACTCGCCTATCCAGAAAGACCTCTGCCCCTTCACAGAAGAGGAAGGGCTCGGGGAAAAAGCCCTTTTACCCGAGGAAGGTGTCTGCCTATAAACACCACCACCCACAATATCAAGCATCAGCAGCTCCCCATCAGGGACAGCAGGCTAAGGGACAGGGTAATGGGTCCCGTAGGCAGAAGGCCCCCAAGCCCACTACACGATTCCTGGGTGCTGCAGGTGGTTCAAAAGGGCTACCTCTTACATTTTCACCAGGTGCCTCCCCCCTACTTTCCAGGGGAGCCTCCAAGACCCCCTCTGCACAGGGACTTACTCCTTCAGGAGCTGCAAAGTCTGCTTCAGGAACAGGCTGTGGAGCCAGTGCCCCAACACCTGTGGGGTCATGGGTTTTATTCGAGGTACTTCCTGATACCAAAAAGAACAGGAGGCCTCAGACCCATCCTGGACTTACGCAACCTCAACAAGTTCCTGCAGCGGGAAAAGTTCAAGATGCTTACCCTTGGAATCCTACTGCCCTACCTCCAGCAGGGAGATTGGCTATGCTCCTTGGATCTAAAGGATGCTTATACTCACATCCTCATTCATCCGGACCACCGGCAATATCTAAGATTTGTGGTGGCAGGGAATCACTATCAGTACCGTGTACTGCCCTTTGGCCTCTCCTCCGCTCCCAGGGTGTTCACGAAATGCCTGGCAGTGGTGGCAGCCTTCCTGAGGCTTCAAGGCCTCTTCGTCTTCCCCTACCTGGATGACTGGCTCATCCGGGCACAGTCTTCCCTAGAGGTCACTCAGGCCACTCAACGCACAGTGGCTCTGCTTCAGCACTTGGGCTTCGTTATAAACTTCGAAAAGTCCACTTTGCTCCCCTCTCAGGATCTCGAATTCATAGGAACACGGCTGGACACTCGGCAGGCTCGTGCCTTCTTGCCTCTGGAACGGGCCAACAGGCTCATAGCTCTGGCCGGCAGGTTCCACAGCGCGTCACCGGTCTCTGCCAGACAGCTCCTACAACTGCTCGGTCATATGGCCTCCACGGTCCTTGTCACTCCGAATGCCCGCCTGCATATGAGACCTGCTCAGTGGAGCCTTCGCACTCAATGGCATCAGGCCACAGGGAGACTGACGGACTTAATACAGATCTCCGACCGCCTGGTCTCCTCTCTGCAATGGTGGCTTCACCTGCCCAATCTGGTACTCGGCATGGCCTTTCAGTCTCCACCTTCCCAAGTGCTAACGACAGATGCCTCTCTCCTGGGATGGGGAGCGCATTGCCAGGGAACATGCACTCAAGGCCTTTGGACACCTTGGGAGGCTGCTCAACAGATAAACTTCCTGGAGCTGCGGGCGATCCGCCTAGCTCTGCGGACCTTCTCTCACCTCACTTCTCGTCGGTCTGTACTGGTACAGATGGACAATCAGGTTGCCATGTTCTACGTGAACAAACAGGGGGGCACGGGCTCCCTCCTTCTATGCCAGGAGGCTCGGAGACTGTGCTCTTGGGCAGTCGACCACGACATCCTCCTCAAGGCTGTTTACCTGCCCGGGCAGGAAAATTGCCTGGCCGACAAACTGAGCCAGATTCTGCAGCCACACGAATGGAGGTTGAACCCCGTAGTTGTCCAGCGGATCTTCCGCCGGTGGGGCCTCCCCACCGTGGATCTCTTTGCCAGTCCTCTAAACCGGCAACTTCCCAGGTTCTGCTCCCAGCACCCGCATCCTCTCAGAGTAGCGCCGGATGCTTTCCTCATCTCGTGGTCCACGGGCCTACTGTATGCCTTTCCTCCCACGCCACTTGTGTCCCGGACGCTGTTCAAAGTTGTCCAGAACAGGGCCTCTGTGATCCTGGTAGCGCCCAGGTGGCCGAGACAACCCTGGTTCCCTCTACTCCTACAGCTAGCGGTGGACACCCCTCTTCCTCTGGGGTTTCAGCCCGATCTCCTGACCCAGGATCAGGGTACTCTCCTGCACCCCAACCTCCGGGCCCTTCACCTGATGGCCTGGCTGCTGAAAGGGTAGTCCTAGCTCCGCTCTTACTTCCTCTGGAGGTGGAAGCTGTCGTCCTGGCGTCTCGGCGACCTTCCACCCGGAAATCTTATGCCCTTAAATGGCGTCGCTTCTCGGTCTGGTGTTCTCAGCGCTCTGAGGACCCCTTCGCCTGCTTAGTATCGGTGGTACTGCAATATTTGCTTCACCTCTCCGATCTAGGCCTCAAATCCAACTCTGTCAGGGTCCACCTCAGTGCTCTCTCTGCACATCATTTGCCGGTGGAAGGCCAGCCTCTTTCCTTGCACCCCTTGGTGGCGCGTTTTCTCAGGGGCCTTCTTCTGCTTAAGCCTCCGTTGCGCCCTCCAGCTCCTGACTGGGATCTCAATGTGGTCTTGCAAAGGCTTACCTGTCCGCCTTTTGAACCCATGGCTACCTGCCCTCTGCGTTTCCTCTCCTGGAAAACTCTCTTCTTGGTAGCCCTTACCTCCGCTAGGCGCGTTAGTGAACTACAGGCCCTAGTGTCGGAGCCCCCATACACTAGGTTCTACAAGAATAGGGTGGTCTTACGGACTCACCCTAAGTTTCTTCCAAAGGTGGTCTCCCCTTTTCACATCAATCAAGAGGTGGTTCTTCCGACCTTCTTTCCCAGGCCGCATACCAGCCGAGCTGAAACTGTTCTGCATACCCTGGACTGTAGACGAGCCTTAACCTTCTACCTTGACCGTACACAAGAGCACAGAAAGGCTGTCCAGCTTTTCGTATCTTTTGACCCCAATCGGTTGGGGGTACCTGTCTCTAAGCGTACTTTGTCCATCTGGGTAGCTGACTGTATCGCCTGGGCTTATGGGGCAGCCGGCCTCTCCTTAGGGAGTCGGGTCACGGCTCACCATGTCAGGGCGAAGGCTGCGTCAGTGGCTCATCTCCGCTCTGTTCCGTTGGCAGACATCTGCCGGGCCGCTACTTGGTCTTCAAGCCAGACGTTTGCGGCTCATTACTGCCTGGAGAGGGAGTCCCGCAGGGACAGTGCTTTCGGACAGGCAGTCCTCCACAATCTCTTTGAGGTCTAGGCAACTCCTACCCTCCGGCCCTGGTGTTGGGCTACCGGTCGGATTCGTATTCGGAGAAGATTCCTTCCTTCTGTACTGTTGAGCTGGAGGGAGCTCATTTTTCGGCTTGAGGTCTCCGGTAGCCTTAAGCTCGGGAGTCCCATAAGTGAGGACTGACTTCCTGCTTGGTCCTGAAGAAAGAGTAGTTACTCACCTGTAACAGGTGTTCTCCAGGAGCAGCAGGAATCAGTCCTCACAACCCTCCCTCCTCCCCTCGGAGTTGCAGTCATTCTTATCCATTGTTTTGCTAACTTTTTTGCTGTCTTTTCGCTATGTCATCAGACTGAGCAAGATGGCACCCTTGGGCGGGAAGGGGACCGCGCATGCGCGCTGCAATTCCCAAAGGCTTTCTTCGAAAGCTGGGGAAAATTGCTCCGCGAGGGCTCCGTCGGCGCCGACGTCACCCATAAGTGAGGACTGATTCCTGCTGCTCCTGGAGAACACCTGTTACAGGTGAGTAACTACTCTAACTCTACGTATAAAAGAATCAGTTACTCACTATAAGGACAATTTTCAAAGTTTTACACAGGCAAACTGAATAGCCGTCTTCTGAACAGCTAAAGGGACATTCTTGGAGCATATTTAAATCGGGGAAGAAGATACATAGATATACAGAATAGACTTTTCAAACATTCATGCATACGCCACCCCTCAGAAAAAAGGAGGTAGAATATCCAAAGGCACTTTTGTCACCGGGTTCCTGCGTAAGACAATTTTTGAAAGAAAAACAAAACACGTAATTTTCCTTTAAAATTGCTTACCAGGTTCATGGGTACAAAACCACCTGCAAATGTTTTACATAAGCGAGTTCTGGAACCTGCCACCAGAATGCATTAGAATAAGATGAACTATTAGGTTTCATCACCAGAGTTAGAATCTGAAATGAACCTTAATCATACCACTGGTCTCTTCTAATGAGCCAGTTCATTTCAACAGACTTTGCAAGCAAACAGAAGATAAAACATCTGTTCTGTATATACTTGAAATGCTTCTTATCACTGAAGCATTATCTGATAATATCTGATTTTCTACATATTCTGTTTGCAACACAGTTTCCTTTAACGTTATCAAATTTAGAGGTAAGGTTCCAGAGCACTATTATTTCAAATCGGTATCTGCGCTTCTGCTTTCCTGCAACACTTAGGTTTTGAAACAGAGAGACTAAAGTGGAAAGATAATTACACTAACCCCCAGCTGGAGGAACAACTTGGTCTAGCAGCTTCATACTCGTTTTCTTCCAGATTTTCTTTACGACTGCTCTCAGTTCTTCATTGGCTTGTTCTAGATTACCTGTTGATACACAGAATCAGAGCTGACATTTATAATCATTTAGTGATCCTTTTACTGCTAATACAATAAGAGAGTCAGTCCCACTACAAAATATTTTCAGAACTTCACACACTCCATTTTTTATTAGTGACCCAATGGCAGCCCAGGAAGCTTAAGTCTGAGTCTCCTGTTCAATGAGTCCAGTAGGGGTTAGACATGTAGCATAGATAGTTCTGGGGAGACCAGAGTCTACTTTATCAGATGCATCAAGTGCAGTGCAGGAGGAGGGTAAATACACATTAAGATGGATGGAGTTAGGGGAGGATACAGAGTATAGAGAAGGCACTAAAAGGTGCAGGGCAAGGTATGAAACTGGTTCTCAAATATTTACTGAAACGTTTAGTCTGTCACTTCCTATCAGGTTTTTTACAGAACTAGCACCCATTAAGCCACAGTAAAACTGATTTCAGCTGTGCTACAGGGTTTTTTAAACTTTTAGGCAGGAGTGCGGACATTTATTTTATTTCATTTATTTGGCTAGATTTATATAACGCTTTTCAGAGTGGTCAAAGCAGTTTACATGGAACATTGAATGTTTCAGACAACCTTTACATGGAACGATCAACTTTATAGAATAATGATTAAAACAGAAATTGCTGTTACAAATTCTGGCATGTTAAGTTGTCTTTAACTATTTACATAATGCTCTTTGTGGGAGTGGGGGAGGGGAGATGGGAAAGGTATTAGGATGGGGTGGGTCCAAAGCGTGGGGTGAAGAGGTGGGTCTTGAGGAGCTTGCGAAAGGTGAGGAGATCTGTGGTGTTTCTTATAGGGTCAGGGAGGGAGTTCCAGGATAGGGGAGCGTATAGTTCAAAGGATCTGGCACAAGCCTGTTGTGTTTCTTCGTCTTGCTTGGGGGTTAGTCATGGTGTTCATTGTGGAGGATCTGCGTGGTCTGTCTGTCTGCAGTGGAGTGATGGGGGATTGGAAGTGGGAGGATGACTGATGGTTGATGGTTTTGTGTATCATTAGTAGAACTTTGTAGAGTATTCTGCTGTGGAAGCCAGTGAAGGTGTTTGAGGATGGGGGTGATGTGATCATATCTGGAGGTGCCTTGGATAGCTGGGCTGTTGTGTGGAGGGCTGTTTGTAGAGGAAGGAGTATAGATTTTGGGAGTCCATAGTATATTGAGTTGCAGTAGCCGGCATGTGGTATAGTGAGAGCCTGTAAGGCTGAAAGGAAGTCAGATGGGGCGAGGAGAGGGCAGAGGTGCTGGAGAGTCCAGGTTTTATAGTAGATTGATCTTGCTGCATTCTTTGAGTCTTTAGAGTGAGGTGACTATTGAGGATGATTCCCAGATATATTACTTCAGTTTAACTTGGATTTCTTTGTTGTTGAGAGTGATGGTAGTAGGGTGGAGAAGGAAGGAAGGGTGAATGCTGCATTTCTGGTGACTAATGAGGATTCAGTTGGCTCTCTCCTTATTTACCTAAAACATCTTCAGAATGTACAAAACATAACTATCAAGCTTATACATAATTTTCAAAAAAAAATAAAAAAGGAGGAACTAGCCAATGAAATAAAATGGGGGGGGGGGAGGATAAGACAGTTTTCAGATATGTTAGTGAGAAGAGGAAGGGCAAAAGTGGTACCGTCAGACTCAAGAGTGAAGGGGAGGAATATGTAGAAGCTGATGAGGATAAAGCGGAATTGCTTAACAAATATTTCTGTTCTGTGTTCACAGATGAAGAACCAGGAGCAGGACTTCAGAAAACACCCACAAACAGGAACAGAAGTGAGGGGCATCTGGAACGATTTTCAGAATACTGTGTTCATGAGGAACTAGTTAAACTTAAAGTAGACAAAGCAATGGGGCCAGATGGGAACTTGGGGATGTTCTAGCAGTTCCACTGACCGACCTTTTCAATACCTCTTTGGAGTCAGGAGTGGTTCCAGAGGACTGGAGAGAGGCACATGTGATCCCTTTAAACAAAAGTGGAAATAAGGATATGGTTGAAAACTACAGGCCAGTTAGTTTAACTTCAGTGGCAAGTAAATTATTGGAAACGCTGCTTAAAGAGAAAACAGTGAGGTTTTTGGAGTCCATCAAATTACTGGATCCGAGGCAGCATGGATTCACCAGAGGCAGGTCTTGTCAGACAAATCCGATTGCTTTCGTTGACAGGGTGACCAGGGAGTTGGACAGAGGGAGAACCATAAATGTGGTGTATTTAGATTTCATTAAAGCCTTTGACATCGTTCTGCACAGGTGACTTATAAACAAACTGAGCACCCTAGCGATGGACCCTAAAGTTACTGATGTGTTAGAAATTGGTTGAGTAGGAGGCGGCAAAGGGTACAGGTAAATGGAGCTCACTCTGAGGTTACCAGTGGTGTGCCCCAGGGCTCTGTCCTTGGTCCGAATCTTTTTAACATCTTTGTTAGTGATATTGCGAAAGTGCTGCCAGGTAATGTTTGCCTCTTTGCGGATGATACCAAAACCTGCAATAGAGTAGACACCCAGGAAGGAGTAGATAACATGAGAAGGGATCTAAGCAAGCTTGAAGAATGGTCTAGAATTTGGCAGCTGGGATTTAATGCTAGAAAATGCAAGGTCATGCATTTGAGCTACAGCAATCCAAGGGAGTGATATGGTATAAGGGGTGAAGTACTTCTGTCCATAAAAGAAGAGCGGGACCTAGGTGTGATTGTGTCTGATGATCTTAAGGTAGCTAAACAGGTAGAAAAGGCAACAGCAAAAGCTAGAAGGATGCTTGAGTACATAGGGAGAGGAATGGCCAGCAGAAGAAAGGAGGTGATAGTGCCTCTGTATAAGTCTTTGACGTGGCCTCATTTGGATTATTGTGTGCAATTCTGGAGACCATACCTTCAAAAGGATACAAACAGGTTGGAGTCGGTACAGGGGATTGATACTAAAATGATTAGTGGTCTTCATTATAAAGCATATGAGGACAGACTTAAGAAGCTTAATATGTATACTTTAGAGGAAAGGCAAGATAGAGGTGATATTTTTGAGATGTTTAAATACCTCTGTGGCATAAATACACAGGAGGAGAGCCTCTTTCGATTGAAAGCAAGCTCTGTTACGAGAGGACATAGGATGAGGGTGAAAGGGGATAGACTCAGGAGTAATATGCGGAAATATTTCTATATGGAAGGAGTGATAGATGCATAGAATAATCTCTCGGTGGAGGTGGTAGAGATGAGGACAGTATCTGAATTCAAAAACGCAGGGAACACAGAGGATCTCTAAAGGAAAAAGAGGGACTGTTGTAGTGGTTGCTATGGAAGGGCAGACTAGATAGGCCATGTGGTCTTTTTCTGACATCATGTTTCTATGATTACAGGTCCAGCATTTTTAAATAAAATCCATTTATATTTTTGGCACTAGCACTGAACATATAAATGGTTTTGAATATCAGTCCTTTTATTCATTCAGAGAGAAGTGTCCTCCTTATCGTTTTATCTTAAGAACATAAGAAATGTCATACTGGGTCAGACCAAAGGTCCATTGAGCCCAGTATCCTGTTTCCAACAATGGCCAATCCAGGTGACAAGCACCTGGCAGGTTCCCAAAAGGTAGAAAGATTCCATGTTGCTTATCCCAGGGGTAAGCAGTGGATTTCCTCAGTCCACTTTAATAATGGTTTATGGACTTTTCCATCAGGAACTCATACAAATCGCTTTTAAATCCAGCTACACCAACAGCTTTTACTCCATTCTCTAGTAACGAATTCCAGAGTTCAATTATGCGTTGAGTGCAAAAATATTTTCCCCCATTAGTCTTAAATGTGCTACACTGTAGCTTCATTACATGTTCCCTAGTCTTTCTACTTTTTGAAGAAGTTAAAATTTCATCTATATTTACCTATTCCACTCCATTCATTATTTTATAGACCTTTATTATATCTCCCCTCAGCCGTCTCTTTTCCAAGTTGAAGAGCATGAACGTTTTAAGCCTTTCCTCATAGGGATATCCTTCTATCCTCTTAACCATTATGGTCGCTCTTCTCTGTTTCTTTTTCTAATTCTGCTATATCTTTGCATCAAAATTGCAATGCCCCCAAAACGGTAAATAATAATAATAGAAACACAGTACAAAATTACCGCAAAATCCCCTTCCAAAACAATTTTTTTGTCGAACATAAATTGTGAAGGGAAAGATACTTCAAAACTCCCCCAAAACACGATACATGACCCTTTTATTCAATCCATAAGATTAGAGTAGCAATCTAAAAAACTTGAATCATTCTTCCAAACAAATGCACTTATCTGAGTTTTGGAAGGGGATTTTGCGATATCTTTGCATCAGGCAGTACCTACCCCAATATTAGTGGCATCTGTCTGTATAATGAGTGTTTATTTTTTAAATCTGGGCTATTTAGAACTGACTCTAAACAAAACATGTCCTTCCAATCTTGGAGGACCAGGTCCATTTGAATTGATATGGATTCTACTTTTGGGGTAACTGTTAATGTTTCTATCTGTGTGGGAAATTTGGCATGCATTGTTTGGTATCCGACTGGTCCTAGCTTTCAGAAAACGTTGATGGGGTGTTTTAAGTTTGTTAGCTGCATGGCAGTCCCTCTCATGGGGGTCCAAGGCCCTGACCTCCTTTATGGGGAACTCATAGGCTGTTGACAGCAAGGGGATTAACTGCTCCTGCCCATTGCTCTGTTAGCCAAGTCCTGACACCTATGAGCAGGGGGAGGTTGGGATGATGAATAGAATTCCCTATCTCCAGTGGGTGAGTCAGCAGAGAAAGGGGAGCTTCCCCTGGTGGAAGGTCAAGATCTGTCGGTGGAAGGTCAAGATCTGTCAGTGAAAGTGTATGGGCCTTGATAATGGCATCTTATTTCTGAACTGTGATTTGATTTGATCTTATTTCAGTTAGTAGCTGATACTTTTTTCCTTTCTAAAATATGTTTTTTTTGGATTTAATGTTAAGGATGCTTTCTTAAGGGTTTATAGGGTCACCTGGAGGTCTTTCATATAAGTGATCTAATTGTTACTCACCTGTAACAGGTGATCTCCGGGAAAAGCAGGAATTTAGTCTTCACATATGGGTATCATTGGTACCGACGGAGCCTGCGCGGGAACGCTCCCCATCGTCCAATAGGAAAGCTTTTGGGAGCATCCCACAGCGCCTGCGTGCTGCCTTCCGCCTTTCCAACTGTCCCTCTCCAGTTGAGTTTATAGCTGAGACAAAAGAGAGAAAGAGAGATACAACGCCTAGGGGAGGTGGGCGGGTTGTGGAGACTAAATTCCTGCTGTTCCTGGAGATCACCTGTTACAGGTGAGTAACTACGCTATCTCCAGGAACAGGCAGTAATGTAGTCTTCACATATGGGGACTCCCTAGCTGCAGATGCCAGGGAGATGGCCCCAGGAAGTTGTTAGGCCTTGTGTAAGGGCCATACTTACCCCCATGGATCTCTGGCATCCTACCAGGGATGGTGGGTAGGAGTTGATTAAGTTTTAAAAAGGTGTTGAAGAACAGCCTGGCCAAACAAGGCATCCCGGTGGGAATCCTTGTCTAAGCAGTAGTGGGCTGTGAAGGTATGTACCGAAGCCCAAGTAGCTGCTCGACAAATGTCGTCGATAGACACACAGAGACGATAAGCCATTGAGGCTGCCATGGCTCTCACATTGTGAACTGTGACATGGCCTTCAAGAGGAAGGTTCTTACTCTCATAGGCAAAGGATAGGCACTGAGCAATTCAGTTAGATAGAGTTCTTTTGGAAAATGGAAGTCCCAAATGACTAGGATCAAGAGCAACAAAGAGTTGAGAAGATTTTCTATGTTGCTGTGTCCTTTGCAAGTAAAAGGCCAAAGCTCTTTTACAGTCCAAGGTATGAAGGTTCCTTTCTGCACTGGAGGCATGAGGCCTCGGAAAGAATACAGGAAGGTAACCTGCTTGGTTTAAATGGAAAGGCGAAACCACCTTTGGCATAAAGCGTGGATGAGTCCTAAGTGGCATATGGCGTTCTTTTCTTATTTTCTGTAACATAAATGTAGGATTGTAAACCGCTCTGATGCTTTTTGGCCTGAGCGGTATATCAAATGTAATAAACATAAACATAAACATAAGAACTACCTTATCATGGTGGAACCTTGTATAAGGAGGATCAGCCACTAACGCTTGCAATTCACTGATGCGATGTGCTGATGTGATTGCAATGAGGAAGATGACTTTCCAAGAAAGGAATTTCAAAGATGTAGTGGCTAATGGTTGAAAGGGCAGTTTCCTGAGCTGCCTGAGCACCAGATTTAAGTCCCGTGCCACCGGTGGTGGCTTAATGGGAGGCTTTGTTAAAAGAAGGCCTCTCATAAATCTCGCTATGAGAGGATGAGAGGAAATAGGTTGTCCACTTAGAGGCTTGTAAGAAGCTGCAATAGCACTAAGATGGACTCTTACTGAATTTGTCTTGAGACCCACATTTGACAAATGAAGGAGATACTCTAATATTGATTCCAGAGGTATCACAAGAGGGTTAAGACCCTTCTGAGAGCACCATATGGTAATCCTTTTCCACTTAAAGGCATACGAGCGTCTTGTGGAGGGTTTCCTAGAAGCATGAAGGATATCCTTTACCTGTTGGGAAAGGTTAAGATCCTGAGGTTCTAGGCTTTCAGCAACCAGGCCCTGAGATGCAGAGACTGGGGATTCGGATGCCAGAGCATCCTGTCCTCTTGGGAGAGAAGATCTGGAGCGGATCCCAACTCCAGAGGTGGAGCTTGAGAGAGATGTAGGAGCAGAGGGTACCACATTTGCCGTGGCCAACGTGGAGCTATGAGGATCATATGACCTCTGTGTCTCTGAAGCTTGAATAAGGTTTTGGGGATGAGGGGAATGGGTGTGAAGGCATACAGGAAGTCCTGACCCCAGTGGAGGAGGAAGGCGTCCCTTGCCTGACAACATCGAGCCGGAATTCTGGAACAGAACCGGAGAAATTTGGCATTCAGCGGACTTGCAAAGAGGTCTATGTCCAGGGTTCCCCAAATCTGAAATATTTGGGCAACCTGGTCTGCATGGAGAGACCATTAGTGTGGAAGCCGAACTCGACTGAGTTTGTCTGCCCAAGAGTTTTGAATGTCTGGAAGGTACACCGCAAGGAGATGAATCCGATGCTCTCTGGCAAAGGCCCACAGTCGCAAAGCTTTGTTGCATAGCAACAGAGAGCCTGTTCCACCCTGCTTGTTCACAAAGAACATAGTTACCCGATTGTCCGTTTGAACTAGGACTGTCTTGTAGCTGAGCTGGGCGTGAAATACTCGAAGAGCAAAGAAGATTGCTCTGAGCTCCAGGAGGTTGATGTGAAGACAGGCCTCCTGTGGAGTCCTGGTACCCTGGGTAGAGAGATCGTGCAGGTGGGCTCCCCATCCCACCTGTGATGCATCTGTTGTTAGGATAGCTTGGGATAGCGGTTGCTGGAAAGGAGACCCCACCAGAAGGTTTCTGGGTGATTGCCACGATTGGAGGGATGAAATAAGATGATTTGAGTTTGTTATTTTATCTGACAGGCAGCCTGAGGCCTGTGTCCACTGAGTGGATAAAGTCCACTGGGCTGCTCGCATAAGGAACCACATGCACGGTGGATGCCATGTGGCCTAGCAATTGTAGCATTTCCTGAGGAGTGAGACGAGGTTTGAGCACTGCTTGGGAAGCTAGTTGTACTATGCGAAGATAGCGGGGCTGCGGAAGGAAAGCCCTTGTCTGTCTAGTATCCAAATGAGCTCCTATGAACTCTAGGGACTGAGTGGGAGCAAGATTGGATTTTGGGAGGTTTATGACCAGTCCCAAATACTGAAGGATTCGCATTATGTGAAACAGAGCAGAACTGGCTTCTGGCACTGTAAGGGCTCATATGAGCCAGTCGTCTAAGTAAGGGAAGACAAATATTCCCAGAGTACGGAGAAATGCTGCTACCACAGCCATGCATTTTGTGAACACTCTTGGTGCAGAAGCCAGGCCAAAGGGAAGAACTGATCCTAGCTGAGAGCATGGAAGCTTGGAAGCATCAATGCCCAAAGGCATCGAGAGTCCTACATTCACGACCTAGAGGATTGGATGCATGTCTCTTTGTACTTTTCATCCTTCTCATGGCTGATTCCACCTCCATTGAATGGTGTGGTAATTGAGTTTTTTGAAAGCCAGGACAAGGTGGAACTCGATACATGGTATTGAATCTTCGAGAATGAGGAGATGTGGTTAAAGGTGTTTCCCACATCCTTAGCATAAGATCATGTAAAATCTCATGAATAGGCAGAGTAGCTGCCTCCTTGGGAGCCTTAGGGCAGCGTTTTTCAACCACTGTGCCGCGGCACACTAGTGTGCCGTGAGATATTGTCTGGTGTGCCGTGGGAAAAATTCCAATTTCATCCGTAACATGTGGCCTCGGCTCACAAATTAGGGTTGCCAACCGGCCGGTTTTCAGCCGGCCTGGCCGGTTTTTCCATGGCCAGGCCGGCTGCCAGCACAGTTGTAAAACCGGCTTTTGTGCCGAAGTCCGCGGCGCGAACGCGATCGCGATTCCCTATAGCAGTGCAGCCGCTGGTTCTGCTTTGTACAGAGCAGCGGCTGCACTACACTTACATTGAAAAGTAAAGAGAAACTGTGTCAGGAGCCCTCCGATCATGCAGAGCCTGAGGAAGTGATGTCATGGGGGCAGGCTCCTCACAGGCTGTCTTTCCTTTTCAAATTAACTTTAGCTGCAATAAAGTTAATTTGAAAAGGAAAGACAGCCTGTGAGGAGCCCGCCCCCATGACATCACTTCCTCAGGCTCTGCGATGACCGGAGGGCTCCTGACACAGTTTCTCTTTACTTTTCAATGTAAGTGTAGTGCAGCCGCTGCTCTGTACAAAGCAGAAGCAGCAGCTTGGGCAGAGGGGGGTGTGTGTGTGTGTGAGTGAACCAGCAGGGGGGGGGGGAGTGTGAGTCAACCAGCAAGGGGGGGGAGTGTGAGTGAACCAGCAGTGGAGGGGGGGGGGTGGTGTGAGTGAACCAGCAAGGGGGGGGGGCGATGGGGTGAGTGAACCAGCAGGGGAGGGGGGGTAAGTGAGTGAGTGACCCAGCAGGAGGGGTGAGTAAGTGACAAGGGGGTGGGTGAGTGAACCAGCAGTGGAGGGGGGGGGTGGTGTGAGTGAACCAGCAGTGGAGGGGGGGGGGGGTGGTGTGAGTGAACCAGCAGGGGAGGGGGGTTGGTGTGAACCAGCAGGGGAGGGGGGTTGGTGTGAGTGTTTGATTCCTATTCAAGAGAATTACTTTATGTATAGTCAATATAGGCACAGAGGTAAATTTTTTTAACATTTTCTAATGGTGGTGTGCCTCGTGATTTTTTTCATGAAAAAAGTGTGCCTTTGCACAAAAAAGGTTGAAAAACACTGCCTTAGGGTATTGGAGAATTTCCAAGTCCTTTGCCCTAGGCTCTTTTTCAGGAGCTACTGTGATGGAAAAGCCTCGGGCCACATCACGGATAAAGTCCTGAAAGGACATATCCTTTGGCGGAGACATTCTGCGCTGAAGAGAAGAGGAATCCTCAGGGAGAAGTACTCTTGCATCGGCAGAGTCTTCGGAGTCTTCAGACTCAGAGGATTCAAAATACCTCTGATCCCGGTGATCGTGCAAAGCATGGTACCGGTATCGATCGAAGTCGGTATCGGGTTGTTCCGGTACCGATCTGTCGATGCTGGAGACAGACGCATGACTCGGTATGAGTGGCATACCCACCAATGCTAATGCAGTCGGTACCGGTTCTGGTACCGGTGTCGGTACCGGTTCTGGTACCGGTGTCGGTACCGGTTCTGATACCGGTGTCGGTACCGGTGTCGGTACCGGTATCGGTTGAGGTGTCTGAAGCGGTTTCAATGGTACCGAAGCCGTGAGAAGAGCCGCTAGACTGTATTCGATAGCAAGGAATCTCTAGTCTATCGACGCTGCCAATGCTTGGGTGTCAGTACCGGTAGAAACATCCGGAACCCAAGAGCATGGCGCCAGTATTTCTGCCGAGGTTGAGGCCTCGAGAACATCCTGGATCCCCGTTAGTGCTTTGGAAGCCGAAGCCTCCCGCCGGGGCAGTTTTGCCGGTGAAAATTCCTCAAGGGCAACAGCAGGGGCATCTCGATACTTAGGAGATCTACCCTTTGAAGACCGGCTAGATTTATGTTTAGTTACCTGAGATCCATGGGAGGAAAATGAGGCCCTGGAGGACGTTGATGCTACAGACACCACGTCTGAGGGAAAAAGGGTGCTAAGTTTAGCAGCTCAGTTTGCCGGCCCCTTTTTGACATCATTCCACAAGAGAGGCACTCTGAAATAGAGTGGTCAGGACCTAAACATTTCAGACACCAATCATGAGTGTCAGTGACGGAAATAGTACCGCCACATTTAGAACATTTCTTAAAAGCTGAAGTAGGTTTTTCCATTTTTAAGGAAAAAATTGGGCCTAGTGCCCAAAATCGTGCCTAGCACCAAGGAAAAAAGTCTCTAAAGTAAAACACCTCAGAAACTATAATTTTTTTTTTTTTAAAGAAAGAAGAAAGAACCGGCGGTACCGGTATGGCGTCGAAGGAAGGGAGACGCGACCACAAAAACAAAGATTAAAGACAAAATCTTTCTGCGGTGACAGGGTATGTGACCTGTCGGCTCCGCAGAAAATGAAGAACTGGAGAGGGACAGTTGGAAAGGCGGGAAGGCAACACACAGGCACTTTGGGATGCTCCCAAAAGCTTTCCTATTGGACTCTGGGGAGCGTGCCTGCGCAGGCTCCTTTGGTACCGACGATACCCATATGTGAAGACTACATTCCTGCTTGTTCCTGGATATAATACTATATCCTCAAGGTTTATGGTTGCATAGATCTTATGGGCCTGTACAGAAGTCCATACGGTGCTGAAAGATGGCAGGGGCCCAATGTAAGCTAAATGGTAGCAGTATTTATTTATTTTATTTTTTTATTTTTCTTATATACCGCGCTATTATAATCAGTGCGGTTTACATTTGAAACAGAACATACAAGAATGTAACAAGTTACATCGAGTTTTTTACATTGAACAGGGAATGTAAACATGGAGAAAAAAAACGAGGAAAAAACTATGTACACATTATATACAAATTATAATACTCTTACAAATTATAATACTATATATTGAAGCCAGCAAACATATAAAGGGCTACACATTAGTCCCAATCAAAATGAGTGCCCTTTTAACTTATATCTTGAATAATAGGGAACTATAAACCAGAAAGACTGACCTATGATGGGGAACCCTGCTATCAAAGTTCTCCACTTGCCAGCAGAAGGATTAGTACGGTTATGATGCCCCTCTTAAAAAAAATCATTAATGAGATGAAGGAAGTCTCTTCCAATAACACTATATTCTCCTCTGCTTAGGCCAATCTTTGTCACTTCCCTTCTATGTCCTGCAAGGCATACTAAACTCCAGTCTTGGCTCACCTCCAGAATTAACTCCCTACGTTCCCATGTCTGCTCTTCAGAGCACCTCTGACTAAAATCCCATGCCAATGCTGACCTCATGTATTTCAAATTCATGCTGACCTCCTGCTAACTTGCTACTGTACCTGCCAAGCAAAACTATCTTCATCTGACAAATTCCCTTGCTTCTAAACCTTACTGTTTCTTTGCCACATCCAACCTACTCCTCTAAGTGCCTCCATATCCAATCCTCCCTTCATCCTTTGCCCAGATTATGGCTGACCACTTCAATGCCAAGGTTCAGAAGGTTAATCTTGAGTTTTCCACTATGTCACCTCCATATTCCATACTTTTCTTTCAACCTTTGCTACTCTTTATTCCTTTTCTAAAATCACAGAGGTAGAAACTGTGCATCTATTTGCTTCCTTCAAAACAACTATGTTCCTCAGAGCTGAGAAACTGGGTGGGAATGGAATCAATCTCCCCTATCATCATCCCTTAATCTTTCCCTTTCCACTTCAACTGTTTCTGGTGTCTTCAAATATGCTGTGATCATATCACTCCTCAAAAATCCTTCCTGCTAACTATCCTCCCATCGTCTTTATCCCTTGTACATTCTTTCCCTCTTTCTCTATTTCTGTGGATAATACTGGCATCTTCCTAGTCACCATAGCTTTTAATTTTGGGGCATCTTTGACTCCTCTCTCTCTTTCTTCATTCACATCCAACATACTGCTAAAATTTGTCATTCCTTTCTCTAAAAGATCATCATCTTCCAACCATTCCTTTCTGATATACTACAAAAACCCTAATTCATACTCTCATCGTCTCTCACTTAGACTAATGTAACCTGCTCTTCACAGATCTCCCACTGGACTATCTCCATCCACTTAAATATATTCAAAATTCAACTGCATGACTTATCTTCCCTAGAGTCTCTACACTCATAAATTCTCTTCAGTGACTCCCTAACTCTTCCCACATATAGTTCAAGCTTCTCTTACTCAACTCCAAGTGCAGCAATTCTGCAGTTCATTATCAACTTTCTTTTCTCATCTTTTCCTATATCTTTCCTTGGCAATTCTGCTCATAAGGTAAATCACTCATCCGTACCCAGTGCTCCTCCTAAGGTTCATGGAAGTCTTCCCTTCACATTTCTACCATTGTGGTAGGTGCAGCAACAAGGCCAATTTGTACTGAAAGCAAAAAGCTCAATGGCAGTGCTGTAAACTTCATAGAACAAACTCTCATGAAAGGGATACACATAGAGCTTTCAAGATCACATAGGTTCCGTCTTCAGAGCTGAAGGTAGCTAATATTGTGGCCTTGAAAACTTACATCCAAAATCATGCTGAACGCTATCCAGATAGTGCTGATAATCCAGGTATGCCGCCAAATGCAGTACCATTATCTGGATAGCCAACCACAATTTTAAATTTCCTGGTAACAAATGGAAATCACTGGGAGGTTAAAAAAAAAATCATCCTGTACAGATATGGTATCCCCAAGTTGGGGAACCCTAGACTATAGATCCCCTGATTCAAGATCCCTACTCTTGTGGCAACCCTTGTCTGGGGCAGCCTGAGCCCCCTCCCCCTATCATTAATGATATAAGCCTAGCTAATGCCATTGAACTCTGGTGAAGATGGTGGGCAGCAGAAGGGAATGCGAATGCATGGATGCTGCTTTCCCCAAGTCCAGGTACTGTAAGTATTGCTGTACCATTGGGGAGGGGGCAGGTTGTTCAGTGGTTCTCTAGTTTGAGGGTCTTCCTGTGTCAGGGGTCCTGGGATGGATGCCCAGGCTAGGAGTCCTTGAATCAGTGGTTCAGAAGTAAGGAATCGCTATCTTGGTAGGGGGGGGGGGGGGCTCTCAGGCTAAGGGTGTCCTGTCTTGGAGGATCTTGGGCTAGGAGATTCTCCAAAATTAAAATGGAAGTACGGTTCTATTTTAATGGAAGCCCCAAGGACTTGAGTATTTGGGTATCACATTTAAACCTATTTTGGAGGAGACACATGGGAGTAATGTGTCTAAGTTAATGCAATCTCTGACGGATGCTAATGGTCCCCTCTGAACCTGGTAGGGAAGACTGGATACCATAAAGATGATGTTATGCCCTTTAGAGAATTATCTGTTGATACTGTTTCCAAGGCAATGTTTTTTAAGCAATTGGAAGGTAAACTAAGCAGGTTTCCGTGGTGAAATATAATGCCCAAAACTGCATTAAGGAAATTGCAATTAACAAGAGCAGGGAGAGGAACTTTTCCAATTTCATGGACTATCGTGCTTCTTTTTTGGATCCTTAGGGGATGAAGTGCTATCAAGCAACCTTAGAAAACTGTCCTAGATGGGTTTTCCTACAAAAAGAACTGAGGGATCTGATGGATCTTCACTTTTTACCTGTGATGAGCTTAGTCAAGCATGCTAGGTTGTATATACTATATACAAGGCTTCCAAAAACCGGAACAGAAGGGGAAACTGAAATGATCAGATAATCTTTCTTGGGTAATATGAACATTGTGGTCCATAACAGCTTATATTCTGGAAGGAATGGGCATAATGTTGGATTCAGTGTGTACTGATATAGTATACTCTGGTTCCGTTCTGCTGTTTGCTTCTCTTAACCTGAAGTATTCACTGTCCGATAAATACCATTTCAAGTACGTACAATTGAAACGTTCAGTCTTGGCCTGGAAGCCATTAAAAGCTTTACTCTCTGAGGCTCCAAATCTGTACAAGCCTGTCAAGCCCTGAGTAAGGCGAAGTATCAAGCCTCCTTAACTTATTCTGCTCTTGGGGCTGAGGATGTGTCATAGTTTACAAAAGCTGTGGCAAGCGGAGTTGAGCAGTTTCATTATGAAAGTTGACGTGGCAGCGATACCGGCCAAAATCTAAATGCATCTTCTCTTCTGCTGCAATTTTGCAGGCATTGTATTTTTCTGCATGTAAGGCCTGCTGGACTCGGATATGAGCTACTGGACCTCATAAAAATGTTTCCAATTTGTGCTGTTGATGTAATTCTGCATTGGGTACCTTAAGACACATACGTTTTGCTTGCCCAAAGGTTTATGCCTTTTGGGGTCCAATATGGGATAAGATTTGTTTCCACTCCCTTATCAATGTCTTATTTCCTCATCTGGCGATCTTGTGCAATCTCTGATGATTATCCTAAATATCAATGTAAATATGATGGATATTTTAATATCTCCGGGGCTGAAAGTGGCAATGTCGAATTGGAAAAAGGTAATGTTAACTAGATATTCACTAGTACTGTAATTTAGTATGCTCCACTTTTAAATAGGAAGTTATTATGACTAGGAGGAAGAAATGGCTTTCAAGTTACTATGGAATCAAATTTACTGTAGGCTAAGTATATTCCCCCTTTTCAGTTTGTGACTAGGTTTTGCTAAATTTGTTTTCACATGCTAATGATATAATTCACTATCTTGGACTTACAGTACCTCCATTATTGGTCTGTAGACCTATGTAGAAGGTTATTTTGTTATCTTTGTGACAGGCCTTTGACACCCATATATGTTCTGGATGGATGTTATGGGTTGTATTTGTAGATTTCCATGTATCTTCTTATTAATATAGAAAAAAATTATTGAACTAAAAAACTGGGAGTACAGTTAACAGATGATAACTTTGCTTCCATGTAACACTAAAGTTCCATTTTAACTTTAGCGTTAAATGGAAGTAAGGTTTACTTTAGGTTTTACATTTTTTTTACTTTACTTCCATCTTAGCATAGCTTTTTTTACTTTGATGCTTTTTGCATATCATTATCTTATTACATTGGAAGTAAAGTAAAAAAATGAGCATGAAAGTAAAAAAGCACAGTGCACACAGAAACAAAATGTTTTCTTCTGTAATGCCAACTTGCCTTCCGTTTTGATCTTGAGAGCTGTCCTAACCAAAGCAAACAAAGTGGCATTGAACATGACTGTTCCATCACTGTTGAGAGGCATGTTCATGGCTACCAACCTCTGCAAAGAAGAAAACAAATATCAAAATACCCTGCAAGTCAAACTTATTGACCCACCCATATGATTCTTACTTTCATGGATCTAAAAAGAGTCATGAATGGTTTGTTTATGATTCTATGATGGTCATCTTAGAAGCATCTATATGTTTAAATACGATTATTTACACACGTAGATTATATACACATGTAAACAGCAATTTCATAGGTACCATTTTGAACCTGGCCATTGATAGGGCAGGAGCATCCGCAAATCATTCCTGCTTCCCTCAGTATGAGCTAAGGGGTGTTGGGAGCGGGGGATTTTATGGTAGATGGCAGAAGGATAGGATGGAAGGGTTGGATGGAGGGGTTAGAAGGTGATCTTTTACTGCCAGGAGGGATCAAGAGGTGGGGGAGGTTTACTTTATCCCATCACTGGTCCCTTTAAGAAATAATGGACCTGACTTAGTGCAACCAGGAACTTGCAGTGTTCCTGAATACAGCAATGTCAGTTACTGAGATCAGGATGCTTTTTTTGTTGACATGTTTGTTTTTGAAATCGCTGTTCCCGCTGGATTTGCCAGCAAATATCCATGTATTTGCCTGTCCTAGTATTTCACAAAAGACTAGATTGTAAGCTCTGATGAGAAGGGACTGTCTTTTATATGTGTTTCTATAAAGTACTGTGTATGCCCTGTAGCACTATATAAATGTTCAACAGTAGTAGTAGTAACTTAGTGGTGCCTTTTGTAAAATAGAGGTGGAACTGAGCACGTCTCAACCTGAACATCTCAATTGCAAGCTCTACAATTGATCAAAAATGGCCTTCACATACCTGAACCATCTGAAGTGACTATTTCATGCTCTACCTTTCCCTACCATCGCAAACAGTTAAATATACGTGCACTATTTCCTGACAGGCAATCTTTTAGCTAGATTAAAGGGAGGTGTTCCCTTGAGCTGATTTTGAACTGGATCAAAAAATAATGTACATAGACTGTATTTTCCAATCTATGTGCATCATTTTCCACTGAAATTTTACCACGTAAAAACTAGGCGCAGAACTTATAGATATTATACTGTACTGTGTACCCTGGCAATTTTCAAAGGGAAAATACAAACATGCTTTCCTTCTGAAATTAGGTATAAGGCCACATAGGTGAGAGGTTTGACAACTGTCCCATAAGCAACGAAAAATAAATATGCCCCTGACTATATTGCGGAGGTGTAGGTTTGTATGATACTGGTGTTTGCAGTGAGAGTGTTGTAGTTACATGCTGAGGGCAAGACGAAAGAAAATGGATCCATGGCCATGGAGGTTTCCCTAAGTTTTAAGAATGCATAGCACCAACATAGTGTAGTACGCGTTATTTTGAATGATTGTAGTGCTCCTCCCCTAAGGGGCTTCATGATAATTTTCAGCACAGGAAAATTAGGTGATGTTCCCAAGGTGGTACAGCGAGCAGTATACAGGGAAATGCCACTTAAATCTTCAGATTTGTGGTTTTGGCTCAGACTCTTAAGCTGTGCTGTTTGTTTTGAAAAAGGGAGGCAAAGTATTGGGTTTACTCTCCTTTCCATGTTCTTTTTCCATTGATGGAAATCTATATTTGGTTATATAAGGGAACATGTCATTACAAACGGGATGGGTGCTACATTCAACTTTTATAACCAAAACCATTTATTTTATTTTTATTTATTCACATTTATATACCGCATCTTCCAAGAGTTCAGTTGCGGTTTACAGTTAACAATAATTAACAAATCAAGTTTGTTTTACATGGAACATTGCAATAATACAGAACTTATTTACAAGGAACATCATATAAAGTATAGAGCAAACAATGTGGTATAATACCGAACAGTGTGGAAACTATATACAAGTTATATATGAATATATATACATGGATTACATGGGGGAGGTCAAAAGATCATCATTGGAGAGTGCTATCTGTATAGGTTAAAGGTTTATTGCATAGAGCAACCGGATTGTCTATTTAACCTTTGTCTATTGTAGATATTGAGTTATTTATGTTATAATGTTTGGTGAACAGATAGGTTTTCAGTTTCTTGCGTAGTTCTGTGATCTCTGTTAGCTTTCGTAGCTCCTCTGGAAGGGAATTCCAGATAGTAGGGGCTATGTGCGAAAATGCTCTATTGTTTGTTGATTTGACTTTTTTTTGGGGGGAGGGGAAGGGGGTTTAAATTGTGGTTCCTATTTAGTAACCCATGATAAATAGGGCCAATTGGTTTTTGAGCTGCTGCAGCTGAGAACCATACATTCCTGGCTGTAGCAACGCAGAGATAAGAGGCCTCAACTCAGGCCTGCTCTCTTTTCCATGTGCCTAGCCTCTGCACTGCTCCTCCTTAAAAGACATGGGGATGTTTCTGCTTCATCTCTAACAGTAGTGCTGCTGGGGACGGGCACCACTGGGGCAGGAGCAATAGGACTCCTCCCACTAGACCACCATGAATGGCCTGGAAGATGCTCGGGAGTAATTTTAGAACAGGGCACTTAGATTAGAGATAAGAAAGGTGCCTATCTTGAGCCTATTTTATTAAGACAAGTAGGCCCTGCACAAATCATGCTAGATCGAAAGCACGGACATTATGCCTCCATAAGGGCAGATGCAAAGGTTAATACATATCTTAAATATGTGCACCTGTGTTCTAGCATATAGATCTGTACTTTCCGACTCTGCCCAAACTTCACCCCTATGCATGCCTCCTGTTATTTTATTTATCAGTATGCACAGCACAAGCTGACACATACTCTTAACACCCAACCTAATTTTATAAGAATCCATTTGTGTACCTATAACAGCATTTTAGACACAGAAAGAGTTTATAAAATTACCCCCTTTGAGATCGGGAAACAGAGGGGATGCTAATTTCAGTTTTCACACCGGTACCTTTAAGCTACTCCCTGAGAGCATCAGTTTGCATTTTTGCAGGCTTCTGGGAGAAAGTTAAAAACCTCTCCAGAAGTGGTGTTAATTTTCTAGAAAAGCGCAGTTTGTAAAGTCTAATACAAGATGCATGATTCTATTTGCACAACAACAAGCTGGTTTGCATCACAGCTCATTGCTATTTAACATACCCTGGCCTTGATTTTTTAGTGGTTAAGTCAAATCATCAGCAAATAACGAATGTTGTCATTAATGAGCATGCGATTAATTGGGTAATAGCACATGATATTGTTGTAATGCAGCATAGTAATTAGACCCCTAAATATGTTAAAAGTTAATTGCTAAAAAGGGCCATTGTTCATGCTTCTGATGGAAATAAACATCCCAACGGTATATAACCACCAGCAAAAACATTACTGGCAGCTTAACTTAGGTGATCATTACAGTGCCTCTATGTTCATGTAACATCTGCAGCGAACATACATCCAAAATATGACTTTAAGTAAATGTGTTCAAAGTAATTAAGATGAAAAGCTGGAAAGATTCCTAATCTATCAATGCAGAAGAAAAATGTAGTTAGAAAGAAATAAGTTGTATTATCACAGAAAAAAACCCTTTCAGTTCCCATTTACGCTTGCCAATTACATTTCATGTTTAAATTCAAAATAGTTTAAGTTAATAAAAAAAGCATTGCCACTCAAAGCCTTTTGCCCATGTTTTCCATTCCATTATTTCGTACCTTGCTGGAGAGCAGAAGCCCTTATTCTCAAAAATCTCCTACAGACACAAAACAAAAAAAAAATTTCTGTTGTTGGCTGGACAGTTTCCTTCTGCTCAAGGGTCATTCAGAACTGGCCTCTTGGATTTTGAGATAATAGGGTGGTAATGATATAAACCTTTCCCATGTGTAAAAGGGTTTTTATAAAATTACTGCAGGGGTTATGCATATAAACGTTTGTGTGGTGACAAGAGGGCACGTACTTTACATACTTTTATGCAATGTAGGTGTAAGCATGTTCCAGGACAGAGTTTGGGCAGAGTTGCAATGTATGTGCATTCTTTATAAAATACATGTGGTTGGGGTTCCGGTGACATCACCGCCATGATAAATAAATAAATAAATTAAATAAATAAATAAAATAAATGATGGCTGCCTAAACCGAAAGCTTCCAATGGACTAAAAGCACAACCCGTCCTATTGCTGGCTCTACCCTGTGGGTCCCAATCACCAGTCGTGCCACGAGCATATCAAAAGTGTGAGGATGTCTGGGGCTGCGGAAAAAGCTCCCGTGCACCTTAGGGCATACACATTTAAGAGTGGAGATGCAGCAGGCAGAGGCACAAATAAAACGGCAGGCCTGCTGGCTGACACTTCCTTTGCCAAAGAAATCACGGCTGGGGATACTAATGCGGGGGGTACCTCAGCGGATCTTCTTTACCGTTGTTCTGAAATGTGCCAATGGTTTGCAGAATTAAAAGGTGACATTAACTCGCTGCAACATGATATCCATACCTATATGGCAGATGTAAGGACTGATCTCCATGAGCTTGGTCAATGGGTTGAGAATATGGCGTCTCATTTGGGAGAAGATGATGAATCATCACAAGCTGGAGTGACCAGAAAGCTTGCTGTGGTGATGGAATCGAACAAGGACTTGTTTTTAAAATTGGAAGGCCTGGAAAATCACTCCAGGTGATGCAATATTCGTATCCGTGGCATCCCCGACTCCAGAGTCCTGTTGACTATTTTGACCTGGTGGAGTAGATCTGCAGAAGAGAGATTCAGGCAGCCCAGTTGGATCTGGGGCCTTTATGCTTTAAAACTGAACAGGTGCATTGCACTTTGGGCCAACCGAGTGGTGGGAAACCGTGCGATATCTTAGCTCGTCTCCACAAATTTGCTTCAAAAGAGGTAATTTTGCAAGCCACATGCAAGCTAGGACAGTTTAAGTGGGAGAACGCTAATACTGAGCTCTACAAATGACCTATTTCCCATCACCATGAGGCTCCAGGAAGAGAAAGTTAAGTATAGATGGACCTTTCCATTTGGTATTAAGTTTTCCATTGAGGGCCATTCAGCTCATATCCAGACTCCTGAGGAAGCTCTCAGCACCATGAAGAATACTGGCTGGGTGAACTTGCCGACGGGCACAGCGCAGCCTCAAGAAGCCAAAAAGCCGGGAGTTAATGGGAAAGAGTCCGCCAGAGCAGGAAAAGACTCCAGTGTCAATTTGACAAGCCTGAGAAGGGTTTGGACCCTCCAGCCTGATGTGGACATTTGATAACCTTGGGTCTTTTCTGTTGGGTTTTATGTTGACAAAGAGAGGGTTGCTTGTGTGTGGGATGTGAGTGGGGGGACCTTCGTGTGGGGTGCATGTGTGTGGGGGTGGGGGTGATCATGGCAAGTGCAGGAATCCAGGTGGAGTGGCAGATTGTAGTGGGGTTGGGGCAGGGGGATTGGGTAGGTGAGGGCTTTCGAAGGGGTTTCATATGACTAAGAGGAATTCCATGTGTTGATTTGGGGCACATGGACGACGTAAAATAGGCACCCTTAATGTCCGGGGGCTTCACATATGCGCCAATTGCTCTTTAAAGAGCTTTCTTGGCTCCAGCTACAAGTTGCCTGTTCATAAGAGACCCATCTTCTATCTTTTTAACATCTTTGTTAGTGATATAGTGGAAGGGCTTTCAGGTAAGGTTTGCCTCTTTGCGGATGATAACAAAATCTGCAACAGAGTAGACACCCAGGAAGGTGTACATAACACGAGGAGGGATCTAGCCAAGCTTGAAGAATGGTCTAGTATTTGGCAGCTGAGATTTAATGTTAAAAAATGCAAGGTCATGCATTTGGGCTGCAGCAATCCAAGGGAGCAATATAGTATAGGTGGTGAAGTACTTTTGTCCACTAAAGAAGAGCGGGACCTAGGCATGATTGTGTCTGATGATCTTAAAGTAGCTAAACAGGTAGAAAAGGCGACAGCGAAAGCTAGAAGGATGCTTGGGTGCATAGAGAGAGGAATGGCCAGCAGAAGAAAGGAGGTGATAATGCCTCTGTATAAGTCTTTGGTGCGACCTCATTTGAAGTATTGTGTGCAATTCTGGAGAACGTACCATCAAAAGGATATAAACAGGTTAGAGTCAGTACAGAGGGTGGCTACTAAAATGGTTAGTGGTCTTCAATATAAAGCATATAAGAACAGACTTAAGGATCTTAATATGTACACCTTAGAGGAAAGGCGCGATAGAGGTAATGTGACTGCGATGTTTAAATACCTCAATAGCATAAATGCACAGGAAGAGAGCCTCTTTCAATTGAAAGCAAAGCACAGTTACTTACCTGTAACAGGTGATCTCTGGGAACAGCAGGAATAAGTCTTCACATATGGGTACGTCGGTACCGACGGAGTCTGCGCGGGAACGCTTCCCAGCGTCCAATCAGAAAGCTTTTGGAAGCATCCCACCACACCTGCGTGCTGCCTTCCCGCCTTTCCCAACTGCCTCTCCTCAGTTAAGTTTTAAAGCTGAGACAGAGAGAGAGAGAGGAAAGGAAAGATAGAGAGATACAACTCCTGGGGAGGTGGGTGGGTTGTGAAGACTTATTCCTGCTGTTCCCAGAGATCACCTGTTACAGATAAGTAACTGTGCTATCTCCAGGAACAAGCAGGAATGCATCTTCACATATGGGGACTCCCAAGCTAAGATGCCTGGAGTCCCAGCATGTTATAGATTGGAACATGCTACATCTCATATCGCCAGGCATCCTGAGGATGGAGGGTAGGAGTTGAAACAGAAAGGTGCTGTAAGACAGCTAACCTAGCATAGGACTGCAGGCAAGGAGTCCTTGTGTGGATGATAATTATCATCAAATATATTGAAATTAAATATTGCAGTATGGACCTCCTCTAACAGGATTGCAGGAAAGTATAGAGGTTCATGGGATCTACTGGGGAATCCAGTAGAGGAACCTCAAGGAGGACCTCACTGAAAAGTGGAGGTAATAAACCTGTAGGACAAACAGTGGAGGTCAGAATCCTGAAAGATGAGAGGTAACCCCAGGGATCAACTGGGGTAGTACAAAAACGGTAGGCCTTTAGCAGAAGGCTTTATGGAAAAAGCCCAAACTCTTTTGGCTGCAGAGTGGCTCACTCTTAGGAGCAAAAAGATGAAGGCTGACCGATTTGGACAAACCGGCCTAGTCCTTGAGGGAAGAAGGGGTATGGAAAAAACCTTGTATCCCAAAAAGAAAGGACAGGTGTCTGAGGCGTTAGAGCCTCAGATTTACTGAAGATCCGCCATGTCTTTCCTAACTGGTGGTAGCTAGGAAAGATACAGGAACATGGAGAGATTCAGGGGTACCTAAACCTTAAGGTTATGGTAGAAAGTTGTTAACTACCACTGGAGTGGTTGTGTGTGAAGCACCCCAAACATGCTGGAACAGCATGAGTATGGGTAGAGCCCAACTGTCAGAATCATATAGAGACATATATATCTATATGAGCATAGACAGTCAGATAGATAAGTATGTAAATACATATCTACCTATAATAATATCTCGACAGATACTGTATATATATATGTGTATATATATATATATATATATACGTATATATATGTGTATCTGTTGAGATATTATTATAGGTAGATATGTATTTACATACTTATCTGACTGTCTATGCTCATATAGATAGATAGACATATAGAATATATATATCTATAGTGAGATATAGAAGGGCATAACTTATACACACACAAATAACAGAGATATATATCTATAGAAATGTATACAGATATATATATATATAGATATGAATATATAGGCCTATATACAGATGTCTGCAATTAAGCAGAAAGAGATATGCCAATAGAAGTATATTCACATAGGAGATGTGAAGAGGAAAGATTCATCTAATAACAAGAAGGTGGAACCTACTTGAGAAGATATATAGAGAATCTATTCCCCCTGGTCATGAAGGAAGGAGTCAGGAGAAAAATCTCCCTGAAAAGGAACAGACTAGATTGCTGTAAGAATGCTAGCCAATGAAATAACCAGGATGGTTATGTGAAAAGCAGAGGATAATATCAGTCTGCAGGCAGCAAGTCCCGAGTCCTCTGGAACTCTAGCATGGTAAATGGACAGAAAACGCATAGGAATGAGATACCATGTTGACCTACTTGAGGGGTAAAAAGGGTATCATGCGTTCTTTAGCTAAATATGCGCTGTCCATGACGGATTAGGATACCATGAGGACGAGCTGCAAGGAAAAAAAAGAGCATATTCCCAGTGGGAATCCTGAGGACCAAACCAGGGAATTGAACAACTCTTTAAGCTTTCACGTAAGAGAAGGCCCACGTCCTTTGTTTTAAAAAGGAGATAGTGGGGTAGGAAGAACCCTTCCAGTCATGAGGGGCATGACTGAGGGAGCCTTTTCCAACCATCTAGGACAACTGTTTGAGAAAAACCCAATGCTCTCTAGCAAGGGCCCATGGTGGAAAGCTTCTCTGTAGAATTGCAGAGAGCATAATGCAGGAGAATTAGGAGATAGAACTGGCTGCTGGAAAAGTCAGTACCTACGTCAACTATGCTGCCAAACCCAAGGGAATTGGAGATGGCAAGAATAGAAGAAGCCTGTAGTGATAAGATTTCCCAAGAAAGATGAATCCACTGTCTTGGAGTCACTACTAAGGCCAGAAAGAATGTAGTGGAGGACAACTCTGGATGCTTGTGGAGAAGAACCAGTGGTCCAATCACTAGGGCTCCTGCATGGGCAGCTGCTGGTAAGACAGCAGAAAGAATCTTTCTGTTTAAAAACAGAAAGAACAGACAGAACAGGAGTAAGAAAACTCTGGACCTGTCTGATAAGCTGCCCCAAAGCAAAAATGAAGAAGGGAGTTAACTCAGAGAGGAAAACTCCACACTGGAATAGTGACAAAAACTAGAGGGGCTGAAGAAGAAGCCCTCCAGTGTAATAGTACCACTCTTACAGAGGACAAGCTTGGTAAGAGGGTAGAGAAGATGGAGCTGAATGGAGACTTACAATGTGGTAAGTCTGTAGAAAGGAAAAATTCATGCTGGTACAGAAAACTATCATTTGATAGTTGTTAAACCTCTTTCCCTAGCAGGAAGAAGAGGAGAAACCTGTGACTTATAGGCATGAATATCCTAAGAGCTCGTATACAGAGAAAAAATGGATGTCTTGTGAAAAGAGATCCATGCCTAGAGTTTAGAATGAAAGCAATGGAAGGCTTCTACTGAGAAGAAGCCAACTGCAGGTTCTAAACCCCAAGAGGCACAAAAATATGATGATGATTAATCAGAAACCCTGCGGTTGCTGGGTTTGCTGAGCCTGGTGAGAGTTTGGATTCTTCAGACCAGGGCGATGTTCCCCCTGTTTGGGAACATCTGTATGATGGGCAGAAGATGAATAAAACCTTCTCCTAGGGGAAGAAAGTTTGGTAGGACATTTCCTACCTACTGGGAAAGAAGAAGGCGTAGAACAGCCCTTAGAAACAGGTAAGTCAGTGGACCACTGAGTAACCTGACGTAAAGACTCCTTATTGAAGAGATTTTCTCCAGTGCAAGGAGTATTACCCAGTCTTTGTTGTGCCCATTTGTCTAAGTCTGAAGCTTGGAGCCATGCTCTACGTCGTGCCCCTATAGCTATAGCAGAAGTCCTGCTAACAGACTCAAATGAGTCTAGGGAGGCACGAGTAAGAAACCAAGAGATATTTTGAATATGACTAAGCAGTGAGGAATAGTCTGCACTCTTGGGCTCTGAAAGAAAAGGAGTCAAAAGATGTAATTTCTTTGTGACCTCCTCAAGAGATAGACTCATAAAAAATATATGAGAGAATTCTTGCTGAAAGCATGGATGTCTGGAAGGTTTGACGTCCAAAGGCATCTAGTGTCTTAGACTCACCACCTGGCGGATAACAAGAGTGCTTTTTCTTACTCTTCACCCGCCTCATTGCTGATTCCACTACTATGGAATGATGAGGAAGTTGAGTCTTTTGAAACCCTGGAGAGGAGGGCACCTGATATAGGAGATCAGTTGCTCTGGAAGGTGGGGGTACCCTTAAAGGTGCTTCCCACATTCCTAGAAGAAGATCCTGCAAGGAATGATGCAAAGGAAGCATTATGTTCTCCTTTGCTTCGGTAGAAACAGAGCCTTGTGTAGGATTATGTCCAGAGATAGGAATGGCAAGTGATCTTGCCCTATCCAGGAGGAAACTCTGAAAAGAAGAATCTCCAAAGAGAACCTCCCTTGGACAGGTTAGATCTGAAGAACTAGCCTGGGCACCGAAGGATCTATCTGAGTATATAGGAATATAAGATCCTGCACGGTGGGCGTGGTGGGATGCTTCCAAAAGCTTTCTGATTGGACGCTGGGAAGCGTTCCCGCGCAGACTCCGTCGGTACCGACGTACCCATATGTGAAGACTCATTCCTGCTTGTTCCTGGAGATGCTCTGCTACGAGGGGACATGGGATGAAGGTGAAAGGGGATAGATTCAGGAATGATATGCGAAAATATTTCTTTACGGAAAGAGTATTGAATCTGTGGAATAGTCTCCCAGTGGAGATGGTAGAGATGAGGACAGTATCTGAATTCAAAGAAGCATGGAACAAACACAGAGGATCTCTAAAGGAAAAAAGGGGCCTCTTGTAGTGGTTGATATGGAAAGGCAGACCAGATAGGCCAAGTGGTCTTTTTCTGTCATCATGTTTTTGTGTTTTCATATGAGGACAGACTGAAGGACCTTAATATGCATACTTTAGAGCAGGGGTCTCAAACTCAAATTGCTTTGAGGGCCAAATGAGGACTTGTAAAGTAACCCGGGGGCCGCACAAGACGCAGGCCTAATTTGCATAAGGGACCTCATTTGCATAAATATTTGCATAATGTTACCATAAACTAACTTTTAGTAAACATGCCTCTTAATGAGCGTATGGATAAAGAAAGACTAAAAGATTTCTACATTACTATAATCCAGTGCCAACCGCCAGGCACATTAGGAACTACTACAAACACTACCCATTTAGAACCCATAGCAAACCCACCGTATCGTAACAGCACTACCAGGACTCACAAAGCACCATACCCTAACTATCAAAAGGCAACACTGCAAATATTAAACCAATACATTTCAGAGAATAACAATACATGACCTACTGGGGAAAGAGAACAAGTGGCAATGTCAAATAGGAATTACATAAACAGAATACCTCAGCTCAGTTACACATGCAGAACATACACCATCACCAAACAAGGAATCAAAATTTAGAAACAGGAAGACAATAATTAAACTGGGAACCCCAAAAGCCAAACTTGGAATGTACAACAACACTGTAGAAATAAAACTATAAATTAATTTCCTCTTGTATTAAATAAAGCACAGACGTTAATGATGCACATTTCCCAGAGCTGACATATTCCAGTTAATTCAAAATAAAGAGATATTTTTCTACCTTTTGTGCATTTTTTTTTTCAGTTGCAATTGTGCCAGCCACTTTCTTCTGGTTTCTTGGTGTCTTCTGCTAACTCTCCATGGTCTGCTGTCCATTTGTACTTTCTTCTCTCTTCTAGTTTTTTTTCCTTTCTCTCTCTGCATCTGCTTTAACATACTAATCTTTTTCCTTTTGCTCTTTCCTCATTCCTATTTCATCCACTCAAATTTTACCCCTCCATTCTCAATCCACACTTACTCACCCAGTACCTGGCCAATTGTAGATTTTTCTTCCCTCCCACACAAAATATTTTTTCCCCTCTCCATTTTACTCTCCCAGCCCTATCCCATTCTAATCCTCCCCCAACATCAGCTCCCTTGTAGTTTCAGCCCCACCCAGCATCTGCTCCCTTCTAGTCCCCGCATCATCAGCCCATTCCAGTCCTATTCTAGCCCCACCATCAGCCCATTTCCTGTCCTTGCTCCCCCCAACTAAGCCCATTTCCAGTCCTAGCTCCCTCCCCTCACAGCCCATTTCCTTTCTAAGCCCCCTCCCCATCAGCCCATTTCCATTCCAAGCCCCCCTCCCCATCAGCCCATTTCCATTCCAAGCCCCCTTCCACTCAGCCCATTTCCATTCCAAAACCCCGTCCCCATCAGTTATTTTGAGTTGAAGCGCCCCCTACTACTCAGCCCATTTCCAGTCCTAGCAACCCCCCCAGTCCATTACCAGTTCTAGCCCCCCCATAGCCCATTACCAGTCCTAAGCCCCCCAACAGCCCACTTCCAGTCCTAACCCTCCCATCACCCCATTTTCATTCTTAGCCCCCCCATAACCCCATTTTCAGTCTTAGCCCCCCCCAATCAGACCACCTCCAGTCCTAACCCCATCTGCCCATTTCCAGTCCTCGCCCCCCATAGCCCATTACCATTCCTAAGCCCCCCAACAGCCCACTTCCAGTCCTAACCCTCCCCTCACCCCCTTTTCATTCTTAGCCCCCCCATCACCCCATTTTCAGTCTTAGCCCCTCCAAATCAGACCTCCTCCAGTCCTAACCCCATCTGCCCATTTCCAGTACTCGCCCCCCCATAGCCCATTACCATTCCTAAGCCCCCCAACAGCCCACTTCCAGTCCTAACCCTCCCATCACCCCATTTTCATTCTTAGCCCCCCCCCATAACCCCATTTTTAGTCTTAGCCCCCCCCCAATCAGACCACCTCCAGTCCTAACCCCATCTGCCCATTTCCAGTCCTAACCCCCCCCCCCCCCCAATCAGGCCAAGTAAATAAACTAAAAACAAAACCCTGTCTGCTGCTGCTGCTGCTGCTGCTGCTGCCGCCGCCGCCGTGGTAGCAGCACAATCAGCTGTTCGCGGTCCCTTCTCCTATGCCCGGAAGAGCCCCGAGTCTGCTCCTTTAGCGGTGAGCTTTTCAAGCCGCGAAGAGAGAGTATTTTCCTCTCGCGCGGCTTGACAAGCCGCGCGAGAGGGAAATATTCTCTTTGCATCTTGAAAAGCCCGCCGCTAAAGGAGCAGACTCGGGGCTCTTCCGGGCTGAGGAGAAGGGACCGCGAACAGCTGATTGTGCTGCTACCACGGCGGCAGCAGCAGCAGCAGAAGACAGGGTTTGTGTTTTTTTTTTTCCTCCGTCGCGGGCCGCACAAAGTTCGGTTGCGGGCCGCATGCGGCCCGCGGGCCGCGTGTTTGAGACCCCGGCTTTAGAGGAAAGGTGGGACAGAGGTGATACGATTGAGATGTTTAAATACATCCTTGGCATAAATGCACAGGAGGAGAGCCTCTTTTGATTGAAAGCAAGCTCTTCTACAAGGGGACATAGGATGAGGGTGAAAGGGGATAGACTCAGGAGTAATAGGCAGAAATATTTCTTTACAGAAAGAGTGGTAGATGCATGGAATAGTCTCCCAGTGGAGATGGTAGAGATGAGGACAGTATCCAATTTCAAAAAAGCATGGGAGAAACACAAAGGCTCTCTAAAGGAAAAAAGTGGATTCCTGTACTGGGTGATATTGAAGGACAAACTAGATAGAAACATGATGGCCTATCTTGGGATGAGCACTGGATTACACATAAAAAATTTTGGATCAGCTGGTTCGCTCCTAATCTCATGGGGAAAAAAGTAGGGGGGGCTTGCGATTTCATTGAGTTCGGATCTCCAGTTTATGGTGATAGGTTTGGCCTTCCCTGACCCTGCATATATCAATTTGTGAAAGGGGAAGTGGGGGCTATAAATTTATGTTCGGTAGCATGTATGTCCCCACTGTGGCACAGGCTCCTTTTTTTGATAGGCTTGCCAAAGTGATGGGAGGTTTCATAGACGGACATGTCCTAGGGGTTGATTATAACCTGGCTGTTAACCAGGTAGTAGATACCTCCAAAGGGATTGGGCTGAAGCATACACTGGGGCACCGGGCTTGGATGAGTCTCTTTGACTTAGCCGACATCTGGTGCTTGAAGCACCCGGAAGAGCATGATTTACATATTATTCAGGGATCCATGACTCTTATACATATATTGATTATCTATGGGGAAGCAAGGGCCTTGAGGGTTCCATAAGGGAATGTCTGATCTCAGACAGAACCTGATTGGACCATGCTCCCTCATGGATAAGATTGGCGATTGGGCCCTTCTCGCAGCCATAGGGAGCGTGTAGTGTCTGAATGATACGCTTTTGGAGGACCCTGAGGCCTGTGGTCAGATTAAGAGGGTGATTCAGGAATATGTACAGATAAATGATACTGGGGAATGCATATCTGGAGTCCTAAGGGACTGCTTTGAAAGTAATGGTGCGGGGCCACTTGATCAGCTTGGGGGCTCATAAGAAAAGAGAACAGGATAAAACTCTGGAACTCCTACATAAAAACATTGAACGGGTGGAAGAGTAATTGAAACAGGGTAGCTGGGACCTTAATTATTGGTGGTACTGGAGAGCAAAAAAAAGTGTTTGCATGATCTTCAGTTAACTGAGATAAAATGGGCTTTGGACCAACTGGGGCAGGTACATTTTGAATATGGAAATAAGGCTGGGAAGCTCCTGGCCTTCCGGTTGCAGAAGGTCCAGTCCTGCAATATGATATGGAAAATTAAAGATAGGGAGGGGGCGGACCTGTTTGATTAAGAGGGTATTCAGCAGCGATTTGTGGAGTTCTATAGGGATCTCTACATTCCAGAATGGGAGGCTATGCCGGATCGTATTAGCAGTTACCTGTGGGGCTGTGACTTCCCATGTATTTTGGAGGAGGAGCAGTGCCGCCTGGGGTGCCCTATCACGGTGGTTGAGATTCTTCAGGTTATTAAAAGGCTTCTGTGGTCCAAGACCCCTGGGCTGGATGGGTACACAAATCTTTTTCATAAGGCCTTTCAAGATCAGATTGTGGACTTGTTGGTGAAGATCCTCAACTGTTTTTTTGTGGAAGGTGTTATGCACTTGTCCATGAGGGAGGTGGGTGTTCCAATCTTACCAAAGGTGGGGAAAGACCTTTCCCAGTGTGGCTCCTACTGGCCTATCTCTTTATTGAGTATAGACCAGAAAATATTTGCTAAGGTGTTAGTGAATTGGCTACAACCTCTGATGCCCAAACGTATGCCTAGTAATCAATCTGGGTTTATATGGGCAGACAATGCTCAGACAATGTTCGCAAAATCCTCAATTCAATTGACGATTAAGTGGGGAGCTTGGCTCTTCTCCTTACAGTAGATGCAGAGAAGGCCTTCGATAGGGTCTACTGGCCCTATCTCTTTCAGGTGTTGGACAGGATGGGTCTTGGAAGCTCTTTCAAACATTAGATTCAAGTGTTGAACATGCACTCGACAGCTCAACTGAAGATCAATGCCTCCTATTTTATGCAGTTTTAATTATGGAGGGGGATGCACCAGGGTGCCTGCTGTCACCCCTTCTATTTTCCCTTGCCATGGACGTCTGGTGCATCATATTTGAGCTCGAGCAGACATGGCAGGTATAGAGGGAGCTCTAAGGCTTATAAATTGTCAATGTTTACAGATGATTTGCTATTTACCCTTTTGGATCCAGTACAGTTGTTGGTAGGTGTGGGGGACTAGCTAGAATTGTATGGCTTGGTATCTTGGTTCAAGATGAATGTATCTAAATCCGAAATTCTTGATATCTCTACTGATCCAGCTATAGGAAGTTCATAAGGGAGACTTATCCTTACCATTGGGCTAAGTCTCATGTCTGGTATCTGTGTGTTAATTTGGCAGCGAACCCTGCCTGGATCTGCTCCCTCAATTATGAACCTCTGTGGCGAGCCATCATCTCAGATTCCCAGCAAAGCGGAAAGTTAGTTTATCTTGATTTGATAGGATCAACAGTGTGAAAATGCTGGTGGTGCCTAGATTTCTATATCTGTTCAATGTTCTTCCAGTAAATATTTTGGCGAGCATGTGGCCACGCAGACTGTATGCAAATATATTTATACCAACTCTTGAGCTGGCTCCAGTCTAGCAATAATTTCTGCTGATTTACCACTAGTATTTTATAAAGACACATAGGTATTCACGTGCCTTTATAAAATAGGCTAGAAACAGGCACCTTCTTCCACTCTTAAGTTAGATGGCCTGTAATAAAATTACCCCCAAAGAGCACAACCTCTTGGGGTGATGCCTCCAATTTGATACCCCCTCCCAACTTCTTTAATCCAAACATTGTAACAACAGTCTTTGGCCAAAGGCCATTTCTCACTCTGTAACATGAGAACGCGGGTCCTAAGTCTGGCTAGTAGGTATCGCCATTTAGTCATAGGTGAGACTCCCTGTTCTGCAGCATCTCCCCCAGGCTCATCAAGAGAATGGAGGACCAAAGGAATTAAACACAAATCTGCATAGCAGCGCAAGGGGTCTTTGGGCTAATCCAGACAAACTCCTTTCAAATTAAGGCCCTAAATCATCCACACTAATCTCATGGGCAAGCGCACAAATAATTTGCTGTGCTAATATAAGTTTTCCAAAATAAACCAGGATTTTTATTTCTTTTGTGAAAAGTACCCTCGTGTCATTATCTTTGGAACATTCAATCTGACATACTGTAGAATCAAAGCAAATATGAGCCTCAAAACAAAAACAATAATACAAAGAAATGAACAGCATACCTACCTTACAAGCAACTCTATGCGGACACAATTTACCAAACCCAAGAGGTGGCTGAATACGTCTAAGGAGAGTCACCACATCGAGATGCTTTATCCTTCCTCTGGAATGACATCAGTCGAAGATCAGACATGCAGCATCTTCTAAATACATCTTATATGATTTTCATTTAGCAATCATTGGTTTATTTTCTCATGTTAATTATTCTGGTCAATCCCGCTGATGGTCCTTTACCCAAGCACTGGGAATATTTCCACTTTATCTTTCAGTCCCTTTAGGTCAATTTCAGTAATTTTATAAGGAGTTGCTTAGATTTAGGTGGCAAGAATGCACACAAATGGAGTATTTTAGTCATCGGGGTATGTAAGTGGCCACTTCTGCACATAAATGAGCGTGCATATGTTGCACCCCATTCTGCAAAAATGCATTATACATGCGATGGTGCGTACTTTCACTATGGGTGTGCACAGAGGGCAGGACACAAAGCTATGCCTGTAAATTATAAAATACTGTAATTTACGCGTGTTCGTCAGAAATCTAGGCGCTTGTATTTACAAGAGCTCTAGGACTGATGTAAGTGATCGCAGCTTAAATTAATGTGCATTTTTGACCACCGAAGCTGGTATTTTCTAAAGGTAGGTGCCTACTTTTCTTTATAAAAGGGCACCTAAGCATATACCTCCTTATAAAATTACCCCCTTTGGGGCTGATCCTACATAGTGCATGTGGACAGTTATATGCTAGACACAGATTTAAGTCTCTGTTCTACAGGGCACTTGCGTGTGCAGTTTGGCAGTCACCCTTCTGTATGTGTGCACGCAAGTCCTCCTGCGAGTAAGTTTTGTGGGTGTGCATGGGGGTGGAGTTTGGGTACAGCATAGGTGGGGCTAAATTCACGCACTTATCATATACGTGCGTTTCCTCACCAATCTAGTCATGTGCCGTTTTGCCAGTTCTAGAGCAGGCTTAACTGCAGCAATTGGGTTCAGGCACACCAGTGCAACCCTATTCAAGGAAGTAGGCATGCACGTTACTTTAGAGAATCGGCCCCAAAAATGCATGTGGAAATACAAGAACAATGCATGTGGAAATACAAGAACAATTATCCTTGTTATGACTACACCTTCAGATTTTAAAACGTCCTTGTCTTATCTCATGCTATATTTTTGTTTTACACACCTCAGTGAGATGCTTGCATGGGCCTTTGGTAAGGATCACCCCAATTTTCTTTAAAATGTAATCTCTCCTTATGAATGCAATAAAATAGAATGAGAAATATGGATCTTATAGATTTCTAAGCACCAAATGAATTATCTTAATATTCCTCCTAAAGTTACATCATAGTATACCCACAAACATTTGTGATTCCAAATAAAATTCATCAGAATGCTACAAGAACAAGGTGAGTCATAACTACAGAATAAGAAACACCCAGAAACAGCAGAATTTAAAGAAGACAATACACAACCTTCCTTACTCCAAAGAGGATTATATTACATGCGACCATGTGGGGGAAAGCAGACATGAATCCAGGAGTAGGCAACATAGGCTCGCCTGCCCCACCCCTGCATCCAGCGATCGAACTCAACCTTCTGCAATCAAGACCATGAGTCAAGTTGAATCTTAGATTACAAATCAGTGCAGCTAGAATGTGCGTAACATTTTAATGCAGCGGTTCTCAACCTGTGGGTCACGACCCCCACGGGAGCCGCCACAGGATTTAGCAGGGCTCGCCTCACTCCAAGTTAAAAAAAAAATAAAAGAGCGCACAAGTTGCTGCCACTGCCGAGTCCACTTCTCGGCAGCGGCAAACTCACCGCCTCCAATCTTCTGCAGCAGCGGCTCCCTGCCTCTTAGGAAACCACTGCTGTGCCTGTGAAAATGTTGCGGAGCCTTCCTGTCTCTCGACAGGCTCCGTGCAGCATTGTCCCGCCTCCAAAGGCTCCACAACGGCTTCACAGGCACAGCAGCCAGTTCCCTAAGAGACAGGGAGCTGCGGCTGCAGAAGAACAGGGCAGTAGCAGGCAGACATGGGGAGAAGGGAGGAGGGGGCAGGGAACCTGCAACGGGGCTGACATGGAGGGATGGATGGAGCGGGAGCTGACATGGACAGAGGGGGCTGACAGGGAGGGAGGGGGGCTGACATGGAAAAAGGGGAGGCTGACATGGAGGGAGGGAAGGAGGCTGACATGGACAAAGGGGAGAGACAGGGGGACATACTGGACAGACAGGGGATAAATGCTGGACAGAGGGGAGAGACAGTGTGGGTTAGGATTATAATGACTGATGGGGGGGGGCTAGGACTGGTAATGGGCAGATCGGAGGGGGCTAGGACTGGTAATGGATTGATTAGGGAAGGCTAGGACTGGGAATGGACTGATCAAGGGGGGGTTGGGACTGGTAATAGACTGGTGGAGGGCTAGCATTGGAAATGAGCTGATCGGGGAGGTTAGGACTGGTAATGGGCTGATTAGGGGAGCCCAGCACTGGTAATGGGGTTGAGGGGGGACTAGCACTGGAAATGAGCTGATTAGGGGAGTCTAGGACTGGTAATGGGCTGATGGGGTGGGATAGGACTGGTAATGGACTGATGGGAGGCTAGCATTGGAAATGAGCTGATAGGGGGAGCTATGACTGGAAATGGGCTGATTAGCGGAGGCTAGGACTGGTAATGAGCTGATGGGGGGTAGGATTGGTATTGGGCTGATTAGGGGAGGCTAGCATTGGTAATGGGGTTGAGGGGGGACTAGCACTGGAAGTGAGCTGATTGGGGGGCTTCGACTGGGAATGAGCTGATGGTGGGGAGGGGAGGATAGAGCTGCTGGCCCTGGAAGAAAACTGGGGGCTAAGGCTACAAATGGGCTGATACGAGGGGATGGGAGAATGGAACTGGAAGGGAGTGGATGCTGAGAGGGGCTGCCATGGTATTTGTACTAGAAGGGACTGGCCAGTGGGGAAGGAGGGGGACTGGAAGGGAACAGACACCAGTGGTAGTCATGGGAATGAAAGTTGACATTGGAAGGTACTGGGAGTGAGGACTTGAAAGGGGCTGATACTGGGGAGGGTTACTGGGACTAGAAATAGGCTGATGAAAAGAAGTGAAGAAAATGAAAGAAGAGATAAGAAATGGCAGATGGACCATAGACCACAGAAAGAGAGCTAAGAGAAGACAGGAAAGCAGAAGCCTCAGATCGGGACCAGCATGATCAGAAAATAAATTGGTCAGACAACAAAGGTAGAAAAAATAATTGTATTTTATATTAGTGATTTGACTACAAAATCATAATAATTTTGAAATCAAATATTGTTACGTGTTATTGTGATTAATTATTGTGGTTTAAATAAGTAAATTTTATAAATAAAAACATAGTGCAAAGGCCTATAATATATTAATAATTCAACAAATGATTACAGCGACAATGCGTTAACGGTAAAGGAAGAGAGACGCATTTGATTGTATCATTGGGGGTCATCACAAGTTGACCAATGGTAAAAGGGGTCACGGTACAAAAAAGGTTGAGAACCACTGTTTTAAGGTAAGAATGCTCTAACTCACTTTGCTTCTGGATCATATTCTGACCAGATCCTTTTGAATTCATCCAAATGGTGGGGGCCGAGAATAGACCAATCACGTGTCAGGTAATCAAAGTTGTCCATAATGACGGCCACAAAGAGATTGATGATCTACGATACAATTCAAATCCTAAGGTTTGATTGTTCATAAGAACAGAAAACCAATTTTTTCATTTGAAAATTTTTATGCTGAATGCTATTTAATGAAGTATAATATGTAATACTAAGCAAGAAATATTTGGTATAGAACAGGGGTTCTCAACTGAGTCCTTGGGACCCAGCTAGCCAGTCAGATTTTCAGGATAAGCACAATGAATATCTATGAGAGAGATTTGCAGGCACTAACTCCATTGTATACAAATCTCTCTCAAGCATATTCATTGTGTTTATCCTGAAAACCTGACTGGCTAGGTGTGTCCCGAGGACTGGATTGAAAATCCCTGGTATAGAGTGAATCCCATGTTCAAAGGAAGCCAAAAGACAGAATCAGAGAGCAATAGAAAAAAGAAAGGGGTCAATACCGAAGAGCGCTTGAACAGTTGGCGATGAGTGCCAATCATATAAATGCTTTCTTTGAAACTTTGTGGCACTCACACAGATAACTGTTGGCCATTTAAGTCAATATGAGGGAAATTTTATAAAGTTATCATTGTCGAGGTGCATTTTTCTATGCAAATGTGAAGCCTACTTTATCAGGTAAAGTACGTGTGCACTTTACAAAAATAACGTAAGCGTGTGTTAAATCTGAGAATGATCATTTACACCAGCCCCGTCGCTGGTGTCAATGCCCGGGCCTAGATTTCTCAAGAATTAGTCTTTTACAATGTATGCATCATCAGTTGAACACATGTACTTATAGAACAGCAACCAGCTAAAGTACGCCCGTAAAGGTCCATTTATGCAGGTGAATCACTAGATGGGGCAAACTCTCCAAGGCTCCTTATAAAATGGTGAGATTTAGAAAATTCTAGGGCTGGTTACTAAAGGTTATGCAGAGAATGGCAAAATCTAGTGGCTCTCCGGATCACTCCTGCAGAAGAAAGAAATGGCAGGAAGAACTTTAAGAGGATAAGGTATCCACCTAAAGTTATGCCGGCATTTCAGCATACGCATTTGAACACATTTCTCTCCTGAAAATCTGCACAAGTTAATAGATAATGTATCTGTTTTGGAGGTAATTTTATGAAGGCGTTTTGTAGTGGTAGACTGCCATGAAATTACTGCCAGGGATCCTGGACATTTCCACTGAGCAGCTTCAAGCTGCACAGACATCCTGCACATAATACCGACTGGTGTAAAAGTACGTGTCTTGGTATGGAAATATGCACTCTACCGGTAGACAGAGCATGGGCGGAATTCACACATACGTATGTAGGTTAAAAATACCTTTATCTATGTATGTATGTAAAGTGCAGTTGTTCATTTACACTTGTTTGTCAGCAGATTTAAGTGATCACACCTGCGTTCAAGGCATGACCTCTGCCACCTAGCATTTAATAAAGAGAAGTAGGTGCTTACGCAAGAAACCTTGTTATAAAATTACCCTCTATATGTGCCGATACACGTAGGCACCAAGTTATGATTATACAATGCAAAAGTAAAGACAATCACTTACCAGGAATGCACAGAGCATGTAAAAAGTGATGAAATAAACAATGGCAAAGTTGCTTCCACATGTATTCTCTTCTCCGGGATTATAATCAGATTCTTCTTCACAGCGCTTTCCAGGAAGACAGGCCAGCATGATATCCTGCCAAGCTTCTCCTGTCGCGCACCTTTTACAATGACGATGGCCATGCGAATAAAAGAGGGGGTCGAGAAAAGTTAAGTCAGTCGAGCTAACTTGCTGCAAGTGTCAGAATGACGCAATACTGTGAGATCTACAGGCTCAAAGCCTTTGGTTTAAATTCATTTAAGGAAGGCAGCGTATAAACATCATATAACTTTATCTTCACTTTCGGTCACTGTTTAACATCTTTGTTAGTGATACAGCGGAAGGGCTGTCGGGTAAGGTTTGCTTCTTTGCAGATGATACCCAAATCTGCAATAGAGTAGACACCCAGAAAGGTGTAGATAACATGAGGAGAGATCTAGCTAAGCTTGAAGAATGGTCTAGAATTTGGCAGCTGAGATTTAATATAAAAAAAATAAAAGGTCATGCATTTGGGCTGCAGCAATTCAAGGGAGCAATATAGTATAGGGAGTGAAGTACTTTTGTCCACTAAAGAAGAGCGGGGCCCTGGCGTGGTTGTGTCTGATGATCTTAAAGTAGCTAAACAGGTAGAAAAGGCGACAGCAAAAGCTAGAAAGATGCTTGGGTGCATACAGAGAGGAATGACTAGCAGAAAAAAGGAGGTGATAATGCCTCTGTATAAGTCTTTGGTGTGACCTCATTTCGAGTATTCATTTTATTTATTTAACCAGTTTTCTATACTGCCTTATCCTTCAATCAAAGTGGTTTTACATTATGTAATTGCTACAAACAGGTACTAGACACATTCCCCTGTCCCCAAAGGGCTCACAATCTATGTGTACCTGAGGCAATGTAGGGTTAAGTGGTTTGCCCAAGGCCACAAGGAGTGCCTATAGGACTAGAAGCCCGAGTTCCTCCGGCCTGAGATTGCTGTCCTCAGGTGAGAATTGAACCCCTGGCCCTTCAGCCTGAAGTACCATGTCCTAACCACTAGGCCACTCCTCCCACAGTGGGAGAAGTGGCCTTGTGGCAGTTGTGTGCAATTCTGGAGACCGCACCTTCAAAAGGATGTGAACAGGATGGAGTCGGTGCAGAGGGTGGCTACTAAAACGATTAGTGGTCTTCATTATAAAGCATATGAGGACAGACTGAAGGATCTTAATATGTACACCTTAGAGGAAAGGCGGGATACAGGTGATATGATTGAGATGTTTAAATACCTCTGAGGCATAAATGCACAGGGGGAGAGCCTCTTTCAATTGAAAGCAAGTTCTGCTACGAGGGGAAATGGGATGAGGGTGAAGGGGGGTAGATTCAGGAGTGATATGCGGAAATATTTCTTTATGGAAAGAGCGGTGGATCCGTGGAATAGTCTCCCAGTGGAGGTGGTAGAGATGAGGACAGTAACTGAATTCATAAAAGCATGGGACAAACACAGAGGATCTCTAAAGGTAAAAAGGGGACTGTTGTAGTTGTTGATATGGAAGGAGAGACTAGATAGGCCATGTGGTCTTTTTCTGTCATCATGTTTCTATGTTATTTATTAGTACTATTGAACATTTATATAGCACTAGCAGACGCCCGCAGCGCTGTACAGATATATTTCTCAATGTTTTCACTATGCTGACGTTGCAGGATTTTCACAGTGAATGTGTTCATTCACTTTCACTTTGAAAATCATCCCAGGAAAAGTATTTGTACACATTTACACCAGCTAAACTGTACGGAGACTTCTTCTGAGTAAAAATGTATGCAGACCTTTGAGAATTCAAAAGTATGTACGCAGTTTCAAACTCGGCCCCAGCTGCACCCCAGGAACATCTCCCTCTACAGTGGCTAAAATGTGCAAAATGCTATTATGCACCTACGTTTAGCTACATTTAGCGTGGACAGCTTTCAAAAAGCAGAGCTCTACCCATAGATACAGCTTTGAAAATTATCCATAGGGCTGGGGGGCAGGTGTTTTGGGCGAGGCTGGAAATAATGTTCATCGATTTGAAAATCTATGTACATTATTTTCCCTAGAATAGAGCTTCCCAAGCTGTTATCCAGTATGATCCCATTTCAATATTTAAAAATTTACTTGACCCCAGAGGGTGAAAAGAAAACAGGAAACCTCCACTCCCCTCCACAGCATGAAGGCAACAGCATCAGCAACCACCTATTCCAGTCGGCCGCATGGCTTTCTATCTTTCCCTCATGATTAAGAGAGGGCCCCATAAAGGGAAGAGCAAAAGAAGCCTATTTTTTTCAATTCATGTCAGGGAGCAGCAGAGCCTGCCCCAGAACTGGTTCCATGTCTTGGTGCCCTAAGCAGACCTTAAGCTTTAAACACACACACACACACACACACACACACACACACATACCCCGGCTGTCAAAATGTATTGTTTAGCTTTGAATGCTCTGCTCTGTGCGCCTCCGTAGAAGTTACTACCCCAGGCAACAGTCTAGTTTCCCTGGTGGTTGAGACAGCCCGGGGGAGCATGTATAAATCCAGATGTGGGCAAATTTAGCCTTCCATGTGCATCCCCTATGTAGAGTCAAGAAACAAGTATTTGGCCACTGAATTCCTGAGCAGAAGAACCAGAATATGAAAGGCCGAATTTCTGGTATATTCTAGATGTGCTTTTCAAGTGGTGAAACAACTAAAAGTTGACTGTAAAGCGATCGTAATGCTTGTGTTGGTGTGTGCAGTATAATCACACAAGATAAGTAGAGTGGATAACCAGTTTTTAAAACCTTAAAAGTCTGAAGTAGGATGTATTTAGTTCTGGGAGCCAATGCTCTTGGATGAGCAAAGTAGATCTGATCATTTTGAGGCCCGTTTCACAATGGGACATGCAAGTCAAAGCCAAAATGTCTGGAAAAAAAAAGCAGTCACATGCAAGTTCAGGTACAATTTCAGAAACATGGATGTGCCTGCTATGCACATGTATCAAACGTCTATATAGACGTCCGCAGGAGAGCATTTCAGAATCAAGACGTCTAATAGCATCACAGCATAGTGGCTTAAGAGCAGGACGGTTACGGTTCAAATCCCAGTGTGGGCCTTTGTGATCTAAGGCTAATCACTTAATTCTCCATCTTCTTTACACTCTCTGGCTGTTTTAAGGTGTAAACAAGAACTTTCCTGAAGCCTATTCGTGCCTGGAGCAAGTATAAACATTGACGTGTCTGCAAACGTCTCCGACATTTCTTTTTTTTTTTTCAATTTAATATTTGTTAGAGTTTGCAATAAAGAACAAAGGAAACAAAAATATAATACTCAAGCACATACAGCATCCTCAGGAATAGGGTACTACATAATACACATAAGATCGAATGGGGACGTGTAAGTACCTTGCCACTCCCCAGACATGCCTCTGTTACATCGCCTGTGCCTACTTAGATGTCCCTGCACTGGAGACGTCTGCGAATGACATTTGTGGAATGGCTACAGAGATGTGTCCATGATTTTGACACCCATGTGCACATCTTCAGATGTCCAAAGGGAGGGAGGAGTAGCCTAGTGGTTGGGGCAAGGTACTTCAGGCCGGAAGGTCAGGGGTTCAAATCCCACTAGAGGACAGCAACCTTGGGCCAGAAGGACTGGGGTTTCTAGTCCCACAAATGCTCCTTGTGGTCTTGGGCAAGCCACTTAACCCTCCACTGCCCATGTTCCCTGTAAGTATTAGTGTATGTGTCTCATATCCCCGTGTGTTAAATGTATCCCCCAATTGTGTTGTGACCGCTTTGATTGAAGGATAAGGCGGTATACAAAACTGTCTAAATAAATAAATAAATAAACTAAACCTTTTAAAATAACCCTCTTTTGAAATAAATTACTACTGTTACTTATTTATTTAACAGGTTTTTTATATTAGTAATGGGTCTATCCAAAAAAATAATCTGATGAATAGTAAAAACAAGCATGCACTATTGCTTCAGCCTGACTATCAAAGTCAAGTCTGCAATAAATTATAACCCGCAATATAATCACTGAAGAGGTTAAAGTGAAGGGGTGATCCCCTAAAAAAGGCACGAGAGAAGACCCATAGTCCTGATACGTCACCCACACGGTCCAAACATTTTGTTGGTGTGAAGGTGTATTTTCGAAAGGTTATTTATGTGGTTGCAGCGACGTCCAAGTGAAAACATCTGTAATTCTGTCAATTTTATAAGAGAAGGTGAGCATGTGTAAGTCCAATCTAAAATCGACACATCTCCACCGTAGATGTGTGTGTTAAATCAAACTAGAAAGCGCAGGAACACACAGGGCTGGGTATCTGCATGCAGCAGGAAGAGTCATTTTACAAATATACATTTGAAAGAAATTGATGACTGACCCCTGGCAACTTGCACGTGTGCGCACCAGTATTTCAGAACGCCCACGTGCAAATGTAGACACGTGCATGCGCAGCCCGGCCATTTTGCAAACGATGTCCCCACTGTTCTTCATCAATCATAGATCATTCGCATGCCTCCCAAAGTAAAACGTGGAGGGGGAAATAAACACCGGGGGATTAAGGGGGATGATCCCTTTAAACCCTCCTGCAAAAAAGATGGCCAAAGGAAGCACTTTTTAAAAACCTAAATTTGCCAGAGAGCAGGTGTAGATACAGAAGTAAAAATAAGCATGCATAACTAGGGGCAGTTTCTCCAAATGGGTTAGTTTTGCGAATCAAAGGAAAACGAACAGCCCTTGAATACAAGATTAACTCCCAAACAAAATTATCTAATAATTCCAATAACAACTTTAAACGTCACTCGGGCAACAATTGACCTCAGGATGGCTAGAGCCCTACATGTAGTGAATAAATCACTATAGGGAACAGCTGACGCTCACATCATAGGTCAAATGGCCACTTTTTTAACTCATACTTAAACACCAATATCACACTCTATAACCACAATAATTACTTCTGAGAAATAAAGACTTCTAACTACTATCACTTATTAAACACAATCATACAACATACACACCATCCATAATCACACAAAAAGCGTCATAGTCATCACAGCGATAGGGTGAGCTTTACAGGTTCAATCCATAATGTTCTAAAAAAGAAAAAAATGAAATGAACATAAATAGCAATAATTGTAAACCCACAATGGAGTCAATGATCACTTATCTTTTAAAGATGTTTCACGTCGCTCCGTTCCTGCATTCAATATTCAACGCCAAACCAATATGCTGCAAATGTCACAAACAGACAACACAAAGCAGAGAACACTGGAACCCATTTAATTCTGGTGTTTAAGTATGAGTTAAAAAAGTGGCCATTTGACCTATGATGTGAGCGTCAGCTGTTCCCTATAGTGATTTATTCACTACATGTAGGGCTCTAGCCATCCTGAGGTCAATTGTTGCCCGAGTGACGTTTAAAGTTGTTATTGGAATTATTAGATAATTTTGTTTGGGAGTTAATCTTGTATTCAAGGGCTGTTCGTTTTCCTTTGATTATATATTGCTCTTGGACGGCTAGTGTTTGTTGTTTAGTTTTGCTAATACCATGACATTTGTGAATCTCGCTTCTAAGCCAGGCCATGGGGAGTATGATCTCAGTCTCTCCAATTTACTGCTAAGGCTCGGCGTAGTACTTGCATCGTGCCAAAGACAGTCTCCCGCTGGAGTTCGTAAGATGTAACATGTATGGGTAGCCTGTGTTTGGAAATTCTTCTTTATCAAGCCTGTGGCACCCAACACAATGGGAAATATTTCTGTATCCTTCTGTCACATTTTCTTGATCTCCGATTGCATTTCCTGGTATTTCAAGATCTTCTGCCTCTCCACTCGATTCACAGAGTAGTCGCTTGGAACTGATACCTCTATTACTAATGCCGTTCTGGTGTTTTTCTCCTTAACCATTATATCCGGCTTCCTCGCATCCAGCTTTTTATCATTCTCTATATTCTCTTAGGGTCATGATCCCAGTGCTTTTCAGGCACAGTGATGACGTAGTGCTTACAGAGTTTCCAATGGATGAGGCATGCTATTTTATTGTGGGCCTGATTTTGAGTTAGGCAGGCTATGCGCCGCATCGGCGCATAGTTTGCCTGCTGACCCCCTTAATTTGGATTTTCACTATCGCAACAGTGGAGGTGAAAATCTGGGTGCTAAGTGGGTAGCATCGAAAATCGTTCAGCCCTTTCCTCCGCCCCCTGCTCCACCCTGGAACTCCCCCAACACGCCCCGATGCTATCCGCATAGCATCTGGGTGCATTAGGGACTTATCTGGGATTTTTGGTGCCTTTTGAAAATCCCGGATAAGGCATTTACACAGGTAACTAGAGTAGTTACCCGTGTAAATGCCTTCGAAAATCGGACCCTATGTTTTTCTGTATAGAAAGTTTCTGCCATCAGAACTTCACAGCCAGCTATGATGTGAGTCGCCGTTTCCAGGTCTTTCTTACAGAATCAATATTTGTCTGTGTTGCCAGTTTTTTCAATGCTCACTGTAAACCATCTCGTCTGTAAGCCGCTGTCCTGGGTTGCATCTATCAACCTCATATCCTTCGGTTTCAGTTCACCCCTCCTTAACCATTTATGTATCCGTTCTTGGTTGACAAAGGGTTCCCGGAATAACACTCTGTATTTCCCACTGTATTTGTGCATCTACCATTTGTTTTTCCTTGTTTGTTGATCTAATTTCTTAGAGAGTTTTTTTCTCTTGCTCTGTTACTTCCTTCCCTGTGCATGCCTGTGGATTTTCACTCATTCCTTCTGGTCATCAGAACGCTTGTCCAAGTTTGATGATGGAGGCAGATTCTGAACGTTTACTCATATTTCAGCACTTCTTGTGTATTTGGATCCGATGACGCAGTTAGGTAGACCTGGAGGCCTAGGATAGTAGCTCAGTATGTGTAATCAATCTTTATGAGTCCTAGCCCTCCTTTAGCTCTAGGGATGTACAGTTGTAGCATACACTGATTCTTGTAAACCACTTCATGGGCATGGAGGAGTTTTTGTGTTCGCACATCCAGTTTTTCAAGATCTTTAAGAGGCCAGTCCACAACCCCAAAGCAGTATGAAAGTGCAGGAATTGCCAGCTGATTGATGGCTTGTATCTTATTCCATGTGTATCTTTCTGATCATCCAAACCATGCCCCCGATACACCCTTGTGTGACTTGTACGTGATCCATGCAGACACATGTAAGTTTGGACATTTCTAAAATGGCTGTTGGATGTGGAAGTGATTTGCATGTGCGAGTGGCCATATTCACATGTGCAAATCACGGATAGGGCTTCTAAGATAAACCCCTCGGCTTCAATTGATTCAAGTCCAGCCATGAAAAGATCTTAGCTAGGCAGAAATTCAAATGATCTAGATTTAATGAAGCTGGATCAACATAATATAATAACTGGATATCATCTGCAAACACAAATGGACTAAACCCAAGAGATTGAATTAATCTCACTAAACGACGGACAAATGCATTGAAGAGTAATGATACTACGAGTCATCATTTATATAGCGCTGCAAGGCATACGCAGCGCCGTACAGACACATATAAAAGACGGTCCCTGCTCATCAGAGCTTACCATCTAATCAAGACAGACAACATAATAGTTAAGAACAGGGGTACAAATAAGGAAAGGAAGGAAAGCAAGGGATCAGGATCCAAAGGCAGCCTCAAAGAAGACTAGATCTTTGCGGTACACTGTCTTTCAAAGGTCGAGGGGTCGAGAGAGTTTTTAGTTGCAACCTGAAAAAACTGGTCAGAGAGAGAGGCCGAGAACCAGTGAAGCAATGTATCTCGTAGTCCTGTCTTTGCCAAGTGGCCTAATAGTACGCAATGGCTGACCAGATGAAAGGATGCTGATAATTCTAGCAAAATTGCTAAGGCATATTTCATTCATCTAGTCATTGGTGCAGCTCACTCAGCAATGAGACTAAACAGGATTTGAAACCTGAACCAATGGGGATGTAGAGCTTTGAGGTTGTATTAAAACTATTTTCTCTATCACTTTAGATACAAAAGGGGTGTTGGATTCCAGAAGACGATTTGCAGCTAACGATGGATCTAGAGATGGGCTTTTAAGTTATGAGCAAACAATCGCTTTTTTCCAATGGCTGGAAAAAGCATAGCTACTCACCTGTAACAGGTGATCTCCGGGAACAGCAGGAATTTAGTCTTCACATATGGGTATCATCGGTACCGACGGAGCCTGTGCGGGAATGCTCCCCAGCGTCCAATTAGGAAGCTTTCGGAAGCACCTGAGTGCTGCCTTCCCACCTTTCCCAACTGCCTCTCTCCAGTTGAGTTTAAAGCTGAGACAGAGAGAGAGAGAGGGAAAGAGAAGAAGAGAGATAGAGAGATACAACTCCTAGGCGAGGTGGGTGGGTTGTGAAGACTAAATTCCTGCTGTTCCCGGAGATCACCTGGTACAGGTAACTATGCTATCTCCAGGAACAAGCAGGAATATAGTCTTCACATATGGGGACTCCCTAGCTATAGATGCCAGGAAGAAACCCCAGAAGTTGTGTGCCCTTTCGGAAGGGCTCCACTTCCCCCCATGGATCTCTGGCATCCTACCAGGGATGGTGGGTAGGAGTTGATTAAGTATGGAACAGGTGTTTGAGAACAGCCTGACCAAACAAGGCATCCCGGCGGGAGTCCTTGTCCATGCAGTAATGGGCTGTGAAAGTATGAACCGAGGCCCAGGTAGCTGCTCGACAGATGTCGTCGATAGAAACAGAGTGAAGATGAGCCATAGAGGCTGCCATGGCTCTCATATTGTGCGCTGTGACATGGCCTTCAAGAGGAAGGTTATTAGTCCGATAGGCAAAAGATATACACTGCGCAATCCAGTTGGACAGTGTCCTTTTGGAGACTGGAAGCCCATAAACTAGGATCAAAAGCAACAAAGAGTTGGGAGGACTTTCTATGTTGCTGAGTCCTTTGCAAGTAAAAGGCCAAAGCTCTTTTACAGTCCAAAGTATGAAGATTCCTTTCTGCATTAGAGGCATGAGGCCTTGGGAAAAAACAGGAAGGTAAACTGATTGGTTTAAATGAAAAGGTGAAACCACCTTTGGCATAAAGTGTGGATGAGTCCTAAGGACTACCTTATCATGATGGAACCTTGTATAAGGAGGATCAGCCACCAATGCTTACAATTCACTAATGCGACATGCTGATGTGACTGCAATAAGAAAAATAACCTTCCAGGAAAGGAATTTCAAAGAGGTAGTAGCTAATGGTTCAAAAGGCGGCTTCATGAGCTGGCCAAAAACCAGATTTAAATGGCTTAATGGGAGGCTTGGTTAGAAGAAGGCCTCTCATAAATTTCGCTATGATAGGATGAGAGGAAATAGGTTGCCCATTTAAAGGTTTGAGAGAAGCTGCAATAGCATTCAGATGAACTCTCACTGAATTGGTCTTAAGCCCTGTGTTAGACAAATGAAGGAGATATTCCAGTAATGATTCCAGGAGGTATTGCAAGAGGGTTAAGACCCTTCTGCGAACACCATATGGTAAACCTTTTCCACTTGAAAGCATAAGAGAGTCTTGTGGATGGTTTCCTGAGAAAGGCTAAGACTATGAAGTTCTAGGCTTTCATCAACCAGGCCCTGAGATGTAGAGACTGGGGATTGGGATGCCATAGCATCTCGTCCTCCTGGGATAGGAGATCTGGAGCAGATTCTAGCTCCAGAGATGGAGCTTGAGAGAGATATAAGAGCAGAGGGTACCACACTTGTCATGGCCAATGTGGGGCTATGAGAATCATACGGCCTCTGTCTCTCTGAAGCTTGAATAGGGTTTTCGGAATTAGGGGAATGGGTGGGAAGGCATACAGAAAGTCCCGACCCCAATGGAGGAGGAAGGCATCCGTGGCCTGACAACCCTGAGCCGGAATCCTGAAACAGAACCGGGGAAGTTTGGCATTCAGCGGACTTGCAAAGAGGTCTCTGTCCGGGGTTCCCCAAAATTGGAAAATTTTGGCAACCTGGTCTGCATGGAGAGACCATTCGTGTGGAAGCAGAACTCGACTGAGTATGTCTGCCCAAGAGTTTTGAATGCCTGGAAGATACACTGCAAGGAAATGAATCTGATGCTCTCTGGCGAGGGCCCAAAGTTGCAAAGCTTCGTTGCAGAACGACAGAGAGCCTGTTCCGCCCTGCTTGTTCACATAGAACATGGCTACCTGATTGTCCATTTGGATTAGGACAGTTTTGTAGCTGAGCTAGGTGTGGAACACTTGAAGAGCAAGGAAGATTGCTCTGAACTCTAGGAGAATGATGTGTAGATCGGTCTCCTGTGGAATCCAGGTACCCTGGGTAGAGAGGCCTTGCAAATGGGCTCCCCAACCCACCTGTGAGGCATCTGTTGTTCGAGTTACTTGAGGTGGGGGTTGCTGAAAAGGGGACCCCCCAACAGATTCTGGGGTGACTGCCACCATTGGAGAGACAAAATAAGGTGATCTGAGGTTGCTATTTTGTCTGACAGGCAACCTAATGCCCGAGTCCACTGCGTGGATAGAGTCCACTGGGCTTCCCTCATATGGGGGCGGGCATAAGGAACCACATGCATGGTGGATGCCATGTGGCCTAGCAATTGTAACATTTCCCAAGCAGTGAGGTGAGACTTGAGCATTGCTTGGGAAGCTAACTGCACAATGCGAAGGCAGCGAGACTGTGGAAGATAGGCCCTTGTCTGTCTGGTATCCAGCAGGGCTCCTATGAACTCTAGAGACTGAGTGGGAGCAAGGTTGGATTTTGGGAAGTTTATGACAAGTCCCAAATATTGAAGGATATGCATTGTGCGAGATAGAGAAATCCTGGCCTCTAGCTCTGATGGGGCTCGAATGAGCCAATCGTCTAAGTAAGGGAAGACGAATATTTTTAGGGTGCGGAGGAATGCTGCCACCACAGCCATGCATTTTGTGAACACCCTTGGTGCCAAGGCCAGGTCAAAAGGAAGAACTCTGTATTGGTAGTGCTCCCCTTGAAATAGAAAGTGAAGAAACCTTCGGTGAGTTGGATGGATGAGAACATGAGTGTACGCATCCTTGAGATCTAGACAACAAAGCCAGTCCTGATTCTGAAGGTATGGCAGTAGAGTTCCCAGAGAAATCATTTTGAATTTCTCTTTGAACAGGAATTTGTTCAATTCTCTGAGGTCCAAAATGGGTCTGTGCCCTCCTGTTTTCTTTGGAATAAGGAAAAAGGGGGAATAGAACCCTGCACCCTGTTGATGAATAGGTACTTCTTCTATTGCCCTTTGGGCAAGAAGCAGACTGACCTCATGATCTAACGGAGTTGAGAGAGGTCTGAGAATTGAACTGTCTTGTAGAAGGGGACATGCTGAGCTTGTATCCCTCTCTTACAATGGACAGAGTCCAACTTTCTGCTGTTATCTGCCCCCATCTGGGGGCAAAATAACATAACCTTCCTGGAATGGTGGAAGGCTCTGGCCCGTTCAGGGCCAGGAAGACAAAGTTCTCTAGATGGGAGTCAAAGCCCCTGTGGAGGCTGAGTCTGCTGAGCCGGTTGAGGCTTAGCAGCCTTTGTTTTTCTTTGTTTTGGTTGCTGCTGACCCTTTAGAGCAGACTGACCTGAACGAAGCCCTTGTTGGGTACAGGAGGGGTAGAACTTCTTCTTTCTAGTGAAAGATGTTTTTTTGTAGGACTTTTTCCTTGCAGGATCAGCTGTAGATTTTGATAATCTATCCAAGGTTAGATTATCAGCATCTAGTTCATTAGCTTTCTCTTGCCAATTTTTGCCAAAGAGATTCTCTCCTGTGTAAGGAATATTCCCCAATTTGTCCTGTACCCAAAGTTCCAAGTCAGATGCCTGGAGCCAGGAAATCCTACGTGCGCCTATGGCAATAGCAGAAGTTCTGCTTATGCACTCAAAACAATCAAAAGCTGCACGATTTACGAATTTGGAAACATCCTGAGCATGTTTGATAAGTGCAAGAAATCTCGTCTCTTATCATCAGGAAGGAGAGGGCTCATAAGCTCTAGATCTCCTGTAACTTCCTTAAGGAACATTCCCATATATAGAATGTAGGAACTAATCCTGGCAGAAATCAAAGAGGCCTGGAAGGTTCGACGCCCAAAGGCATCAAGAGTTCTACATTCACATCCTGGAAGATTAGATGCATGTCTTTTTGCACTCTTGATCCTTCTCATAGCTGATTCCACCACCATGGAATGGTGGGGCAGCTGAGTTTTTTGAAAACCAGGACAAGGAGGAACTCGATACATGGTGTCGAGCCTACGAGAATGAGGAGAAGCGGTGAGAGGTGTTTCACACATCCTTAGCATGAGATCATGCAAGATCTCATGAACAGGCAAAGTAGCTGCCTCTCTGAGAGCTTTAGGATACTGTAAAATCTCCAATTCCTTCGCCCTAGGCTCTGTTTCAGGAGCCACTGTGATGGCAAGACCTCGAGCCACATCCCGGATAAAATCCTGGAAGGATATAACCTCTGGAGGAGACATCCTACGTTTAGGAGAGGAAGAATCCTCAGGAGGAAACACTCTGGTATCGACAGAGCTGTCAGAGTCCTCAGACTCGTCAGAGGATTCAAAGTATCTCCTGTCCGGGTAATTGTGCAACGCACGATACCGGTACCGATCGAAGTCGGTATCGACAGGGTCTGGTACCGACTTGGCAGTACCGGAGGGCATAGCATGCGTCGGTACCCTAAACAAAGACATGGGGAGGGGTGGCCTGCACAGAGCGACAGGTGCACCTACTCTTGCCATCTTGCTGGGCAGACTAGATGGACCATGCTGGTCTTTATCTGCCATCATTTACTATGTTACTATGTTACCGGTAGTCCACCTGCTGACGTCGATGCAATTGGCCCCGGTACCGATGTAGGTGCCGGTACTGGTACCGGTTGGATTGTCTGAAGCGGTTTCGGGGGCATGGATGCCTAGAGAAGAGCCACCAGACTGCGTTCAATAGCCAATAATCTCTGGTCTATCGACGATGCTGATGCCTGGGTATCGGTACCGGACGAAGCGGACGGTACCCCAGAGCATGGCACCAGTAGTTCTGCCGAGGTTGGGGGCCTCGAGAACATCCTGGAGCCCCGATGATGCTTTGGAAGCCGAAGCCTCCCGCCGGGGCAATTTTGCCGGTGTGAGTCCCTCAAGGGCAACGCCAGAGGCATCTCGATACTTGGAAGGAGATCTATCCTTTGAAGACCGGCTAGACTTATGTTTAGTTAGCTGAGATCCATGGGAGGAAGACGAAGCCCTGGAAGATGTTGATGTCACAGATGCTGCATCGGAGGGAAAAAGGGTGCTAAGTTTAGCAGCTCAGTTTTGCCGACCCCTCTTCGACATCATCCCACAGGCAACACACTCGGAGATAGAGTGGTCAGGACCTAAACATTTGAGGCACCACTCATGGGTGTCGGTGACGGAGATGGTAACGCCACACTTAGAACACTTTTTAAAACCCGAAGCGGGTTTTTCCATTGTAGAGGAAAGTTGGACCTAGTGCCCAAAATGGCACGTGGCACCAGAGGAGAAAAAGGTGGAAGACTCCAGGAAATGTATATATTATTATTTTTTTTTTAGGAAAAGAAAGAAAGAACCGGCGGTCCCGGTGTAGCGTCGAAGGAAGGCAGACGTGACCACAAAAAAGAGAATAAATGGAATATTTTCTGCGGTGACAGAAAGTGCGACCTGCCGGCTCCGCGGAAAACAAAGAACTGGAGAGAGGCAGTTGAGAAAGGCGGGAAGGCAGCACGCAGGTGCTGTGGGGTGCTTCCAAAAGCTTACTAATTGGATGCTGGGGAGCATTCCCGCGCAGGCTCCGTCGGTACCGACGATACCCATATGTGAAGACTACATTCCTGCTTGTTCCTGGAGATGGATCCTTCTGCAAGGCTAATATTTACAAGATTTAAAATAAACGGATATACATTCTGAGGGCTGGGTTGAGAACCACTGTTCTGGAGAACATTTCAAACTTGCTGACTTTTGGTCAGAAAGTTTCAATACAATAGCGTGGTTGCCACGTTCGCCTAAAGGCTTTTGAATATTTTGTTAAGGCTGCTATCAACTGTATTCTATATTTTAATTGATCTATCCAATAATGTCAGAGGCTGCATAGCCATTGATAAGAAGAAGAGCAAAGGGAGGGGGCATGATGGTAACAAGCAAGGGTGGTCCAACCACTAGGCAAACATCAGCTTTCGAGGGGCAGTAAAGAGCAGGGCATTCAAAACTTAACAATAGATTCTAACAGCAAAGTGGAGGCATAAGGCTTAAGGTTTGCCTAGGGAGCCAACACCCTGAAGCAATCCGGGGTCAGCCCTGGAAACAAGTAAAGTGGAGTTCCAATTAATTTCTTTTCATCTGAAATGACTGTGATGGCCCTGGCTTTACCTGACTATCCACAGCGTCTTTGTTTTCCAAACCTTTACCCCTCTTTAATCCTTGTTCAGCCCTTCTGGAAAGACCGAGCCATTGTTACTTTTAACAATTGCATAGCTTTTTCTCACTAAAATTCGAAGTAACTCCTGGCATTTGCTCTCCTGTAAAAACATAGGAAGGATTCTTTTCCAAAATGCAGTATAATTATTTCTTGTGGCATAAGGAAATAGCGCTAATTACTCCTGGGAAGACATTTCAAAGCAAGTCTAAGTCAGTTATTATGAAAGAATGTTTGCAATGACCTACCTGAAGAGAAGGAGCACAGCTTGGAAAAAAGTCTGAAAATTGTTGTTTCTGTTAATTTGGGTGTTGTCTCTCAAGGCAACTTTACCAAAAACCTACAAAAAATGTTTGGAGAATATCACCTTAATTCTGATTTGCAGATCCTTGGTGGAGTACAGTTTAAATTAGGTGTTAGACTTGAGGAAGATTAGGTCATCCAGATAACAGATTAATTACAATAGACGCCAATGAAATAATTGCACCTAGAACTATTCACAACAAGATTTCTACTGACTGCAATAGTCTGTGCAAACAGAACTTCTATATACATTAGGAGACAGTTCACAAAAAACTGGCTACATTTTAAATAATCTACACATGTACCATTGCACTGTCCACAGGTCATAGTAACATGCTTTGCTCTTATGCTGATAAAAAGTCCACCCATTGGGGTTCTCAATGTGAAACATTATTTGCGGTAAAATGAAATATCATTCATGGCAATTCCTATGGGTAAAGAAAAGATCTATTTAAGTAACTATAAGACATAAATAATTCTAATTATGCAGTTATAGTTTCCTTTGGGCATTTTTAAGTCTAGAACGTTAATATTAAAGAATCAGACATTCAAAAAAAGTTGAGCTCCTTAATTTAGGGTTCTAAGTTAGACTCCTAAATTTGTGTAATGTTTTCAGCCACACTTAAGTCTCCTAAATTTTCAGCTGAAAATTCACTCTAATTTAGGAGCTTAAAATCCATGCTCCTAAATTTAAGCCTGTGTGTGTACAAAAGAGGCAAGAGAGATGGATGATCACATGTGCCTTTATTGTGACACAATAAAGGCACATGTGATCATCCATCTCTCTTGCCTCTTTTGTACACCTACTTTGGGGACACAATAAAGGCACATGTGATCATCCATCTCTCTTGCCTCTTTTGTACACCTACTTTATCAGCAAGAGCGTTTGCTCTTCTTGTGCCCGACCTAAATTTAAGCCTGCCATTCATGTGCCTAGATTTATGAGCCTAATTTAGGTGCCTGGAGCTGAACATCAGTGCTAAACTCCTAACTTCTTTTCCCCACTATAAATCTGCCTCCATTGCCATCCACATTTTATGCTCCTAAATTTAGTAGGGCCATGAAAGTTTACTCAGCCCTTGTAAATTTTCAGAGGCCAATTTAGGGGCATAACTCTCACAATAAAGAGCATAAATCCTTTGAATACTGGGCCCAAAGAGATTATCTTATACAGTTTAGAGGGCAAATTAAAATTCATGTTGGTGGGTAAACAGTGTATTACCTGCAGAAATAGACTTTCATATAATGTCCTGCCCTATATGCAAGTAAAGTGTGGTTACTCACCTGTAACAGGTGATCTCCGGGAACAACAGGAATTTAGTCTTCACATATGGGTATCGTCTGTACTGACAGAGCCTGCGTGGGAACGCTACCCAGCGTCCAATAGGAAAGCTTTTGGGAGCATCCCACAGCGCCTGCGTGCTGCCCTCCCGCCTTTCCAACTGTCCCTCTCCAGTTGAGTTTATAGCTCAGACAAAGAGAGAGGGAGAGAGAAAGAGAGAGATACACTCCTAGGGGAGGTGGGCGGGTTATGAAGACTAAATTCCTGCTGTTCCCGGAGATCACCTGTTACAGGTGAGTAACTATGCTATCTCCAGGAACAAGCAGAAATGTAGTCTTCACATATGGGGACTACCTAGCTGCAGATGCCAGGGAGATGGCCCCAGGAAGTTGTTAGGCCTTGTGAAAGGGCCATACTTCCCCCCATGGATCTCTGGCATCCTACCAGGGACAGTGGGTAGGAGTTGACTAAGTCTGAAAAAGGTGTTGAAGAATAGCCTGGCCAAACAAGGCATCCCGGTGGGAGTCCTTGTCTAAGCAGTAGTGGGCTGTGAAGGTATGTACTGAAGCACAAGTAGCTGCTCGACAGATGTCGTCGATAGACACAGAGTGAAGATGAGCCACTGAGGCTGCCATGGCTCTCACATTGTGAGCTGTGACATGGCCTTCAAGAGGAAGGTTCTTACTCTCATAGGCAAAGGAAATGCACTGAGCAATCCAGTTAGATAGAGTTCTTTTGGAAACTGGAAGTCCCAAATGACTAGGATCAAAAGCAACAAAGAGTTGAGAAGATTTTCTATGTTGCTGTGTCCTTTGCAAGTAAAAGGCCAATGCTCTTTTACAGTCCACGGTATGAAGGCTCCTTTCTGCACTGGAGGCATGAGGCCTCAGAAAGAATACAGGAAGGTAAACCGCTTGGTTTAAATGGAAAGGTGAAATCACCTTTGGCATAAAGTGTGGATGAGTCCTAAGAACTACCTTATCATGGTGGAACCTTGTATAAGGAGGATCAGCCACTAACGCTTGCAACTCACTGATGCGACGTGCTGATGTGATTGCAATGAGGAAGATGTCTTTCCAAGAAAGGAATTTCAAAGATGTAGTGTCTAATGGTTCAAAGGGAGGTTTCATGAGCTGCCCGAGCACCAGATTTAAGTCCCATGCCACCAGTGGTGGCTGAATGGGAGGCTTTGTTAAAAGAAGGCCTCTCATAAATCTTGCTATGACAGGATGAGAGGAAATAGGTTGTCCACTTAGAGGCTTGTAAGAAGCTGCAATAGCACTAAGATGGACTCTTACTGAATTTGTATTGAGACCCATATTTGACAAATGAAGGAGATACTCCAGTATCGATTCCAGAGGTATCGCAAGATGGTTAAGACCCTTCTGCGAGCACCATATGGTAAACCTTTTCCACTTAAAGGCATACGAGCATTTTTGTGGAGGGTTTCCTAGAAGCATGAAGGATATCCTTTACCTGTTGGGAAAGGTTAAGATCCTGAAGTTCTAGGCTTTCAGCAACCAGGCCCTGAGATGCAGAGACTGGGGATTCGGATGCCAGATCATCCCGTCCTCTTGGGAGAGAAGATCTGGAGTGGATCCCAACTCCAGAGGCGGAGCTTGAGAGAGATGTAGGAGCAGAGGGTACCACATTGCCGTGGCCAACGTGGAGCTATGAGGACCATATGACCTCTGTCTCTCTGAAGCTTGAATAGGGTTTTGGGGATGAGGGGAATGGGTGTGAAGGCATATAGGAAGTCCTGACCCCAGTGGAGGAGGAAGGCGTCCCTTGCCTGACAACATCGAGCCGGAATTCTGGAACAGAACCGGGGAAGTTTGGCATTCAGCGGACTTGCAAAGAGGTCTATGTCCGGGGTTCTCCAAATCTGAAATATTTGGGCAACCTGGTCTGGATGAAGAGACCATTCGCGAGGAAGCCGAACTCGACTGAGTTTGTCTGCCCAAGAGTTTTGGATGCCTGGAAGATACACCGCAAGGAGATGAATCTGATGCTCTCTGGCGAAGGCCCATAGTCGCAAAGCTTCGTTGCATAGCGACAGAGAGCCTGTTATTCCTGCTTGTTCACACAGAACATAGCTACCTGATTGTCAGTTTGAACTAGGACTGTCTTGTAGCTGAGCTGGGCGTGAAATACTCAAAGAGCAAAGAAGATTGCTCTGAGCTCCAGGAGGTTGATGTGAAGACAGACCTCCTGTGGAGTCCAGGTACCCTGGGTAGAGAGATCGTGCAGGTGGGCTCCCCATCCCACCTGTGATGCATCTGTTAGGGTGGCTTGGGATAGCGGTTGCTGGAAAGGAGACCCCACCAGAAGGTTTCTGGGTGATTGCCACCATTGGAGAGACAAAATAAGATGATTTGAGTTTGTTATTTTGTCCAACAGGCAGCCTGAGGCCTGTGTCCACTGAGTGGATAAAGTCCACTGGGCTGCTCGCATATGGAAGCGAGCCTAAGGAACCACATGCATGGTGGATGCCATGTGGCCTAGCAATTGTAGCATTTCCCGAGCAGTGAGACAAGGTTTGAGCACTGCTTAAGAACATAAGATATGCCATACTGGGTCAGACCAAGGTCCATCAAGCCCAGTATCCTGTTTCCAACAGTGGCCAATCTAGGTCATACGTACCTAGCAGTTTCCCCAAAAGACACAGGTTCCGCAATGCTTGTACTGGGTCAAGCATTGATATCCTGGGTCCCTTCTTAATAATGGTTTATGGACCTTTCCTCCAGGAACTTGTCCAAACCTTTTTTAAACCCAGCTACACTAACAGCCTTTACTACATCCTCCGGTAACAAATTCCAAAGTTTGATTACACGTTGTGTGAAAAAATATTTTCTTTTATTAGTCTTAAATAGTTTACCCTGTAGCTTCATCGCATGTCCCCTAGTCTTTCTATATTCTGATAACGTAAACAATCGATCTACGTTTACCCGTTCCACTCCATTCATTAATTTATAGACTTCTATCATATCTCCCCTCAGCCGTCTCTTTTCCAGGTTAAAGAGCCCTAACCTTTTTATCCTTTCTTCATAAGAGTATCCTTCCATCACCTTTACCATTCTTTTGGCTCTTCTCTGAACCTTTTCTAATAACTCTATATCCTTTTTAAGATACGGCGACCAGAATTGCACACAATATTCAAGGTGCGGTCTCACCATGGAACGATATTTAGGCATTATAATATCTTTTGTTTTATTTTCAATTCCTTTCCTTATGATACCTAGCATTCTATTTGCTCTCTTGGCTGCCGCTGCACACTTGGCTGAGGGTTTTAACATGTTATCCACAATGACGCATAAATCTTTTTCCTGGGTGGTGGTTCCTAATGTGGAACCTTGCATCGTGTAACCATAGTTTGGGTTGTTCTTCCCTAGGTGCATAACTTTGCACTTGTCCACATTAAATTTCATCTGCCATTTTGATGCCCAGTCTTCTAATTTATCAAGATCCTCTTGCAATTTTCCACAATCCTCTTGGGTTTTAACAACTTTAAATAGTTTTGTGTCATCTGCAAATTTGATAACCTCACTCGTTATTCCACTTTCCAGGTCATTTATGAATATGTCAAAAAGCAGCGGACCCAGCACAGATCCTTGGGGTACACCACTATTCACCTTTCTCCATTGGGAAAATTGGCCATTTAGCCCAACCCTCTGCTTTCTATCTTTTAACCAGTTCTTGATCCACAGTAGTACACTGCCTCCTATCCCATGACTCTTTAGTTTTGCCAAAAGTCTTTGATGAGGGACCTTGTCAAAGGCTTTCTGAAAGTCCAGATACACTATATCAACCGACTCACCTTTGTCCACCTGTTTATTCACACTTTCAAAAAAACATAACAGTTTAGTAAGACAAGATCTTCCTTGTCTAAAGCCATGTTGGCTGTCTCCCATTAGGCCATGACTATCTACATGCTGAGTAATTTTATTCTTTATTCTTTAGCTTGGGAAGCTAGTTGTACTATCCGAAGATAGCAGGGCTGCGGAAGGAAAGCCCTTGTCTGTCTGTTATCCAGATGAGCTCCTATGAACTCTATGGACTGCGTGGGAGCAAAATTGGATTTTGGGAGGGTTATGACCAGTCCCAAATACTGAAGGATTCACATTGTGCGAAACAGAGCATAGTTGGCTTCTGGCACTGTAGGGGCTCGAATGAGCCAGTCATCTAAGTAAGGGAAGACGAATATTCCCAGAGTGCGGAGAAATGCTGCTACCACAGTCATGCATTTTGTGAACACTCTTGGTGCAGAAGCCAGGCCAAAGGGAAGAACCTTGTATTGGTAGTGCTTTCCTTGAAACAGGAATTGGAGGAAACTCCTGTGATTTGGATGGATGAGCCCATGAGTATACGCATCTACAGAACTTTGAAGGTATGGCAGAGTTCCTAGAGAGGCCATTTTGAACGTCTCTTGGAACAAATATTTGTTCAATTCTCTGAGGTCTAAAATGGGTCTGTGTCCCCCTGTTTTCTTTGGAATAAGGAAATAAGGGGGTACTTCTTCTATTGCTCCCTGAGCAAGGAGCATTGTGACTTCTTGACCTAAGAGACTGTCGAGAGAGGTCTGAGAATTGAACTGTCTTACAATTGTAGGAGGGGGCATGCTGTGAGAATGAAGCTTGTACCCCTCTCGTACAATGTACAGAGTCCAATTTTCTGCTGTTATTTGGTACCATCTGTGGGCAAAATGACATAACCTGCCTGTGATGGTCGAGGGTTCTGGACTGTTCAGAGGCAGGAAGGCAAAGTTCTCTAGAGAGGAGCCAAAGCCCTGAGGAGGCTGAGGTTTTGCAGCTTTTGGCTTCTTTTGTTGTCTAGGTTGTTGCTGTTGTCCCTTTTGGGCCGTCTGACCTGGACGGTGTCCCTGTTGGGTATAGGAAGGATAAAACATCTTTTTCTTATTGAAAAATGGTTTCTTAGAGGATTTTTTCCTTGAAGGATCGGCTCTAGATTTGGACAATCTATCTAAGGTGATATTGTCAGCATCTATCTCATTAGCCTTCTCTTGCCAATTCTTGCCAAAGAGATTTTCTCCTGTGCAAGGAATGTTTCCTAATTTATCCTGTACCCAAATTACCAAGTCAGATGCCTGAAGCCAGGCAATACGATGTGCACCAATGGCAATAGAGGAGGTTCTGCTTATGCACTCAAAACAGTCAAAGGCTACACAATTTACAAACTTGGAAACATCCTGAGCATGTTTGACTAGAGTAAGATAGTCTTGCCTTTTGTCATCAGGAAGGAGGGGGCTCATAAGCTCAAAGTCTCCTGTGACCTCTAAGGAACATTCCCATATACAAGATATAGGAACTGATCCTAGCTGAAAGCATGGAAGCTTGGAAGCATCGACGCCCAAAGGCATCGAGAGTTCTACATTCCCGGCCTGGAGGATTGGATGCATGTCTCTTAGCACTTTTCATCCTTCTCATGGCTGATTCCACCACCATTGAATGGTATAGTAGTTGAGTTTTTTCAAAGCCAGGACAAGGTGGAACTCGATACATGGTATCGAGTCTTCGAGAATGAGGAGATGTGGTTAAAGGTGTTTTCCACATCCTTAGCATAAGATCATGTAAATTCTCATGAAAATAGGTAAGGTAGGTGCCTCTTTGGGAGCCTTAGGGTATTGGAGAATTTCTAATTCCTTTGCCCTAGGCTCTTTTTCAGGAGCTACTGTGATGGAAAGGCCTCGGGCCACATCACGGATAAAGTCCTGAAAGGACATATCCTCTGGCGGAGACATTCTGCGCTGAGGAGAAGAGGAATCCTCGGGGAGAAGTACTCTTGTATTGGCAGAGTCTTAGGCGTCTTCAGACTCAGAGGATTCAAAATACCTCCGATCCCAGTGATCGTGCAAAGCACGGTACCGGTATCGATTGAAGTCTGTATCGGGTTGTTCCGGTACTGATTTGTCGATGCCGGAGACATAGGCATGACTCGGTATGGTTGGCATACCCGCCAATACTAATGCGGTCGGTACCAGCTCCGGTACCGGTGTCAGTACCGGTATCGGTTGAGGTGTCTGAAACAGTTTCAACAGTACCGAAGCCGTGAGAAGAGGTGCTAGACTGCATTCGACAGCAAGGAATCTCTAGTCTACTGACACTGCCAATGCTTGGGTGTCAGTACCGGTAGAAGCGGCCAGAACCCCAGAGCATGGCGCCAGTAGTTTTGCCGAGGTTGAGGCCTCGAGAACATCCTGGAGCCCCGTTAGTGCTTTGGAAGCCGAAGCCTCCCACCGGGGCAGTTTTGCTGGTGAAAATTCCTCAAGGGCAACGCCAGGGGCATCTCGATACTTAGGAGATCTGCCCTTTGAGGATTGGCTAGATTTATGTTTAGTTACCTGAGATCCATGGGAGGAAGATGAGGCCCTGGAGGACGTTGATGCAACAGACGCCATGTCTGAGGGAAAAAGAGTGCTAAGTTTAGCAGCTCAGTTCTGCCGGCCCCTTTTTGACATAATTTCACAGGAGTAGCACTCTGAAATAGAGTGGTCAGGACCTAAACATTTGAGACACCAATCATGGGTGTCGGTGATGGAAATAGTACCGCCACATTTAGAACATTTCTTAAAACCTGAAGTAGGCTTTTTCATTTTTAAGGAAAAAATTGGGCCTAGTGCCCAAAATGGCACCTAGCACCAAGGAAAAAAGTTTCTAAAGTAAAACACCTCAGAAACTCTAATTTTTTTTTTTTAAAAGAAAGAAGAAAGAACCGGCGGTACTGGTATGGCGTCGAAGGAAGGAAAACGCGACCACAAAAACATAGATTAAAGACGAAAGTTTTCTGCGGTGACAGGGTATGTGACCTGTCGGTTCCGTGGAAAATGAAGAACTGGAGAGGGACAGTTGGAAAGGTGGGAAGGCAGCACGCAGGCGTTGTGGGATGCTCCCAAAAGCTTTCCTATTGGACGCTGGGGAGCATTCCTGCGAAGGCTCCATCGGTACCGACGATACCCATATGTGAAGACTACATGACTGCTTCTTCCTGGAGATAGAAACACATGTAGTACCATTTTGTGAATACTTTTAACTGCAGCAAAACAAGGAAACCCTTGGAGCTGGCTTGAGGTGGGATTTGGAACTTCGGAAACACAAAATAATGCACAGTCAGAAAAGGGATCCGCACAAATTAGCAGGTGTAAATCCGTATAGGTACATGTGCATTCTTTTATCTGCTATAGAGAGGGGCATTCTTGGGGCAGAGTATCGAACTATTAACATCCTTCTGTAATTTCAAAACCATGAATGTAACGTTATAAGCTTTTGCTGCAGGTAAAACAGTGCTGTAGATGCAGAAACAGATGTCTATAGAATTGCATGTAAACCCTATAGACACACAAGCTCCACTGACCCAAGTGGAAAAATTCCTGGGGGAAGACCTTGTGTAGGGTTTACACTAATGTGTGTTTTATGAAATATAGTCAGAACCATGTAGAACAAAATGGAAACATCTGGCATACCCTAGAGCAGGAATAGCTTTCTGGTGGGTAATTTTATAAGGGCAGCGGCTTCAATGGGGCTGCAGCTCCGATATCGCATGGAAGCCGCTACCGCTGATTAGTAACTAAACCCGTTAGTTTGAAAATCTGGGAAAATCTGTGGAGTGAAAGTCTACATGTACCTTTCACGTGTGTGAGCGCTTATAAATGAACCATTTCTAGATCAATTAACATCATCATGGTTGCTCTATATCTTGCACACAGAGGCCTAAAACACTTTTGAATCTAAGGTGGTCTTTCACTAAAGGAAGCTAAGGTGTTGCATCTAATGCGCCAATAGCTCCAAAACCATGGGATGTTAGGTGCAACACCACCGTGTTAACTGTTGGGGGGTGTGGATGGCATTTTCCCAGCAGTTAAAAGAGCCCTGTCCCCTATCGTGTGCCAGATTAGCGCTGTGCAGTTAACTCCACCTACTCAGTAGGCGTTAGGTGAACCTGCACTAACCGCAGGGCAGGTAGTTAGTGCACAGCGTCTACCCTGCGCTAACGATGCCCACTCTTTGCTCCCAACCAACCCGCTCATATCCCTAATGCTGGATGCACAGTTAGTCTGGGAGTCAGCCTCCAGTAACCTTCATGGGCCCATGCTAGCAGGCAATGTGTGTCCAATGCGCTCTTTTAGCACACGCCAAACAAGCTCTGTCAGCTATCGCCCTTTAGTAAAGATCCCCTAAGTGGTATTGACCAGTACTGGAATGGATAGAGACTTTACGAGTAAGACTGAAAAGGGGGCTCATTGAGAGTTTTTCCCAGGTAATGTATTTCCTTTCTAAAGGGGTTTATGTGTTAAAAAGGCCTAAATTCTTTCAGTTAAATATGCTAGGAACTCACAAACCTGTAGTGATTTTGCCTGTGTTGTGCCTACAATGAAACTATTTAAAACATAAATATTTTTAGAGTATCACTTTTTCATTATTACTTAAACAACTGAGGTAAACCTGCTCCGAGCTGTGAATTCCATCTTTTCAAAGTCTCCAATTCTTGAATGAAGCCTATACTTTGAGATTTTATCCGTTTGTATTACTCAAAAAGCATTTGCTTGATTCTTGATTCTTCTGCCAGTACTAATAGCCTTTTTGCTCTACAATTTCCTCAGGCTGATGATATTTCCCATGGAGAATCATGAAAACAAGATTATCCAATCTGTGACGCCTACAAAACCTGGACAGAACGGCAACAGTAGCTGGAGCCAAACTGATCTGTCAATAATCTAAACTTGTATTTTGCAGCTTCTCATATTCACTGGTTATTTTTTTATCATTTTGGAAAAATGGTAGATACTTACCTGCATACCAATAACCGCGTAGATGAAAAACAACATAGCTATCAGTAGAGCAACATAAGGCAGAGCCTAAAACAATGAAATAACGTTAATCAGTACAGTTATGCAAATGCTTCACAGGGATGATGGATACTTCTATATAGCTAATAATTCTCAAACATCCTGTTTGAGGCAGAAATTGCTGAAATGTTTCAACAAGAGAGAGCACTGACCTATTAGATGATCATAAACATTCTTTTCCATATTCTCTGACCATATCTTCTCTTAGCTGTAGTAGCCAAGAGTATTTAGAAGATTGTGGCCTGCATGTTCTATCTGAAGAATTAAAGATGCGTGCGTGGTATGGAAGGGCGATAATACACAGGCCCCACACGTTCCTTCAGACATAGGCTCTGGACCAGATGTACTAAGGGTTCTCGCTCATTTTGTGCCTATGGGAAAAATGCTTAGTGCCCTGGCCCAAGAATGGCAGAATGTTTGTTATCAGAAAATATGTATATTTTTAGTTAATGTGTGCTACGAGCAGAAAACTTATCCAGATAAAGTTATCGAGGTATCTTTGCTGCTTATTGAGTTTTTCATTCTCAGGGAAAACAAATAGTGGGCCGGTGGCACGCTGATCCCCTCCTTTCCTTCCACCCACCCACCCACCACATAAACTATGTAGGCAGCTGAGCAGCTTTCGGTATATAATCATTTGAAAATACGATGTGAAGTAGTTTGCGTGGTGCTGTAAGGAGTTTTGCCCCTTGTTATGTTAGAGAACCAGAAGGTGCTTAGCCAAGTGTTTAGAGCGTTTAGGCCTGGCCCGACACATGTGCGAGAATGTTGTTCACACAGGGCCCCGCACTTCAGGGAGTCCCACCTCAACTTCATGCCGCACATGCTGTTCGGCTCCCAACCGTTGCAGGGCTGGCTTCAGAGGGAGCTGGGGAGGCCCAAGGCCGCCAGAGTGAAGAGTGGCATTTTACTTCACTCCGGTGGCTGTGTTCTCGTGCAGCCCGCTGGTGCGCTACAGGTTAAAGGGCATTTCCTGTTTTCCAGCACTCAGCACGCCGACAGGCTGCATGAGAACACAGCTGCTGGAGTGAAGGAAAATACTGCTCTTCACTCCGACAGCTATGCATAGATTAACCAGGGCTTCAGGCCTCCCCAGCTCCCTATGAAGCCAGTCAGATAGGTGTAGGGCTCTTGGGGGGCGGGGGGGCGCTATGACTGGGGACTAGGATAGGACTGGAAATGGGCTGATGGGGGGCTAGAACTGGAAATGGGCTGATTGGGGGGGCTTGGACTGGTAATGGGCTGATAGAGGGGCCAGGATAAGACTGGAAAGGGCTGATGGGAGGGCTAGGACTGGAAATGGGCTGATTTTATTAACTGGAATATATCAGCTCTGGGAAATGTGCATTGCTAACGTCTTTATGTTTTGTTTAGTACAAGAGGAAATTAATTGATAGTTTTATTTTTCCAGTGTTGTTGTATATTCTAAGTTTGGCTTTTGGGGTTCAAGGTTTAATTATTGTTTTCATATTTCTAAATTGCGATCCCTTGTTCTTTTGTAAAATAAATTTATGCAAATGAGGCCCTGCAATGAGTCTCCACACATGGCCCCGCATCGTCCTTGGGCCGCCCCTGACCACAGTAAACAGGAACCACCAGGTATTTCAGAATTTTTACTACTATGCTAATCAAGGAGGCTGTAATGGTTTTCTTATTCCTAGTTTAATTGCTGTTCGTAAGACAAAAATCCCCATTGGTATATTTTATGATCTGTGCTCTATGCAAGAATTGTTTTTATTCTGATTTCTCATAGCAGCTTGTGCTCTTCCCCTTGGATGTCACTTTGGATTGTCTTGGTTTTGCACCATTACCATTACTCTGTCATAAGGAAAGTATCATAAAAGAAAACTGAATCCACAAGTTGTAGGTGGTACCTGTTTATCAGATCCTATTGATATTTTAATAAACTTTTGTAGGACTAACTTGATGTAAGAAAGTTTGACCTCCAAAAGAGCTTGCCTAAAATGCAGACAGTATTTAGGATACTTGTTCAAGAGTTAAACCCCAAAACATCCTAGAAATATCCCTAAAAGAGAATATCAACATTCTGGGGCCTAATGAATCCCCAAAATACTGTCAAAATCTTCAAGATCAAACAAACAATAAGGGGCATAGTTACTAATCTGTATTAATGGAATAATACATACTTCTACCTGCAGGCAGAATGGGCAGTAAGCAAATGGTTAATTTAGCCTTGGTTTTTTTTAATCTACCTCATTATGTATTTATATATTTAAATTTAATATTTTAAAATGTGATGTGTAAATATGCATTTTTATAGGATAGTTCTGGTAAGAATGGGGTAGAGATGATTGATAATCAAAATCTTGGGTGGGGCGGGGGGGGGGGGCACTAGGGATCCAACAGCTAATTGTGATGAGGAACAAGGCTGAAGTTTTACCTTGGGCGCCTAACACACTCTGGTCCTGAGGGTGGGGCCTTGACTGGTATTCCAAGGCTCTTCGGGGAGAGCAGGGGGAAGAGAGGCAGTCCACATGCATTTTTTTTACCAAGCACCAACCCCTGTAAGAAGCAACCTGAGAGCCCTGGGCTGCGTGTTAATAGCCTGATGCTCCTGGAGAGCAGGATAGCGCAGCTTGCGAGTTGCCTTATTCATTTATTGCAAGAGCCACTAACCTGTGGTACTGAGTTAACGCAGCTCAGTGACTCCCATGGTAAATTCAGGGGCATGTTTACTAAGCTGCGCTTCTTGTTCACGCAGCAGACAGTATGTGCTATCCGGCCGCATTAAAGATAGGGTAGCAATTTCTGCCCTATCTGCACGAAATGCGTTAACTGCCAGAGTGGGTGGGAAACAGGCAGAGAGTGGGTGTATCTGCAACACGCAGTTACTGCAGGCATTCACAGTATGTAGTAACCGTTCAAGCTGCTGGCAGCATGGGTGCTAATAGCAGCACCTCAATGGATAGTGTTATGATCAGCCGCGGTGCTGTTGGGCCATGCTTTCTGCAATTTCGATGCGCTATCTGCTGGGGAGATGCTGTGCACGTCCCCCCCAACAGAGAGCACTGCATTGGCTGCAAACACGGTAAGCTATTTGCACAAAAACACCATGTTAGCTGCAGAAGCCTAATGTGCTTTAGTAAACACACCCCTAAGCTGCAATACAATGCAAAATTTTACCAAAGCTTACTAACTAACCCTTAAGGAGGCTAATTACTAAAGTGTGCTATGGGAAAAACACACATTATTTAGCCCTTAATGCATTTTAAAGAGCAATAATGCAAATTATTTTACCATAACACATGTTGCCTAATGATGAGATGCAAAGCATGCAAATGTATGTAAAGCACCTCATTATTATGCAAATTAAATAAAACAGTTGCATTGATCTTTGCAAACTGCATTATCCTTGGAAAAATAAAACCACCTCAAACTTAGTGTTATCCTTCCTGGCTGGGAACATGGTCCCAGTTGTTTTCTTAAAGGGGCCAGCACCTATATGACATCACCACCCCTTCACACAAAGGCCCCCAACTCCCAGAACACTCCCTCTCAACATCCTCCATCCCTCCTAAGTCTAGCATAGGATTTCTCTCCACCCCCCTGAGACTCCCCCCAACTTGAGGGAGACTCCCCCTTTGCCCCATAGGCCCTCTAGGCCTACCTTTAATTTTCGTTATTGGTCCAGGGGACTTTGAGCATGAGCGATTCCCAGTTACTCTTGTCCCTTTTGGCAACAGGCTCAAAATGGTGTCACTTGAACTACAGAAGTAGTGTTATGGTACTACTGGTAGGGTTCATGCTGTCATATAAAGGACCAGCAGTAAATATTAGAGATAGGCCCAAAGGGCCTACAGGGTAACCGAGGAGAGTCTTCTTCAGGTGGGTGGGGGATCTCAGAGGGTGCAGAGAATTCATATGCTAGACTTTCGAGTGATGGAGGATGTTGAGGGGAGTGTTCTGGGGGTTAGGGCATATCTTGATATGGAAGGGAACACTGAATATAGGTGCTGGCCCCTTTAAGAAGAAGGCCAGGAGCATTGGACCACATCTTAGAGATCTAATGCTCTCAGCCAGGAATAATAATGCCAGCTTTGAGCTAGCCTTATTTGTTCCTAAGAATCACTGCAAGCTATGTCATTTCTTTATGATGGGAGATACCAACCAGTATATCAAGCTGTGGTAAAAATCCTTGTTTTACCACAGTTAGGTAACTAGCCCCCTGAGTGCAGAGCTAGCCTGTCCACTAGGTGTGCTAGGCGTCCACCTAGGGTGGCAGAATTCTATGGGTGGCACACATGGCCTGCTGCCCCCCTGCATCCACCGCCTAAATGTCTTGGTATTGGCCATATAAAAGACCTGTTCTGCCCTATCTCACCACTTATTAAAGGACATTTTCATACAGTCGCTTGGCATTCAGTTCAATACAGATTTTCTGTTAAGTACTGAAATAAAAATTTGACCTGAAAAATCAAATTTGCTTGCAAACGTTTTATTCCCAACTTCTGAAATATAAACTTCAAATTAAGATGGTCTATATTTCTACAGTTATAAGAATGCATCACTAATATTTGTTCCTCTATATATTCAATGAGACTACCAGTTATCATGTTATTGCAGCGTATGAAAATCAATACATTCTTTGCAAAAATGTAACCAAAGTTTATACTGTTGGCTGTGCTGCTCTAAACAATGAAATATGTTTACCTGGAAGGACTTAATGAAGGTCCACAATAGTGTTCGAATCCCTTCTCCCCTGCTCAGAAGTTTAACCAATCGCATCACCCGGAAAAGACGGAAAAATGTAATGGAGATCCTAGCGCTGTCTTCAGAGCTCTAAAGGATGCCATGCAGAAGTAAAACCAAATGAAGAGCAGAACATGCTAAATATTCAGAAAAAAAGCCTGCAACAAGTGGAAGGGAGAAAGAAGCAAGCAGGGATAGGATTTTTTCAAAGCCTTTTCCATGGTTAGATCAGATGCACTCATTTGAAAAGCATAGCATGAAAGGAAAATTGACATGCTGAAAACCTGTACATGAATCACATGCAATTCCAAGATTCAGACTACGCAATGGGATTGTCTAATCTATTTCCGTTTATTATTTTTAAACAAGGAGAACAATTGTGCATTTTTTATCTTATGAATGTTGCTGTAAATGAACCCTGGGATCAGTGAGTACAACAGTAAACATGAGCCTGCTTTTATAAGGAACTGGAAATCACGGCACACATCTATCAGGTTAATCACAGAAAAGACAGAGAAATATGGGAATTTCTTCAAGAATGAATTCAAACATAACATAGCCCCACTCAGATCACCTCACTGATCTTACCGCAGGATCCACGGTTGGGGCATTTTCTGTGGGCTTTGGCATTAAGAAATCAAGACATTGTGTATTAATTTAACAAACAACAGAAATGATATGATTTTATATTTTTGTTATGATTAGAAGAAGCACATTGTAAGATCTCTTATGTGGTCTTCAAGCACTAGCTAGAGTAATTTGAATGATTTCTAATTAATTTTCTGTTTTATTCTATTCTTGTCAATTATGTAATTTTGTTTTATAGCGCAAATCACTTTGGAGCCTTTTTTTTTTTTTAGGAGAGATGGCCTATGCGCTTACTAAACACACAAGTGACACATTTTTGGGGTTATACACATCATTTCACTGCAAATTTGGTACTGAAAAAAACATTTCCGTCCAGCGGTGTGAATTACAATGAGGAGCCTCCAAGCAAAATTTTGCTGAGGACCCCCATTGTCATGGTGGAGGCATGCCCCCCTCCGTGCGGGGATCCCCCTTGGTGCAGGGCCTCCCATGCGGCGGTGCTGGCAGTGGCAGCAGTGTGGCAGATTTACTTTCTCATGTTTCCCACAATGCTCTGCTCTTGTAAGTTCACCGCGGGCCCGGCAGCTGTTCCCCTCCGGGTTGAAGTCTCGTGATGTGGCTGTTATTGTGAGATTTTGGACTGGCGAAGAACAACTGCCGGGCCCACGGCAGGCTTACAAGAGCGGAGCAGCGTGGCAAACATGATTAAGTAAGTTTGCTGCTCTGCTTCTGCCATCACTGTGGTCCCCCTTTCTGCCCGGACCCCCCTCCCCCACATTGGGGGTGGTCTGCTTGGGTGGAATTTACACCAGTGTTTCCAGCAGATAGATAATTCAGCAAGCCCATGTTGAAAAGAATGACTGAAGCGCTCTATTCTTGGGAAACGTGAATGATCCGATCTTTATGCCAGCCACACAATAGAGCACGTTTACCAAGCCGTGCATTCGGCCCTAATAATCAGACTGGGGGTGGCGCTCAACCCATACTACAAAAGGGAAGCATGCCCAGCATGTCCCCATGTAGCTAGAATGGATTTGGCACAGCCCCAATGCTCACTGTCTTTGGCGCAATCAGTGCAGGTGCACATAGCGCCACAAACTGAAATGGCGGTAAGTGTAACCCATGCCAAGTGCAACACTGCTGGTGAGCACATTCCAGAATCACCCACAATACTCACCCTTGAACCATCCAGACTCCAGCTCAACCTGCACTACTTGGGTAGTGTGGGATTTTTTTAGCAGGGCCGCCCTTTTGGCACGTGATAGATTTTACCGTGGTATACTTAGCAAGTGATGAACCCCATGCTACTTGATAGTGCAGTTCATTGAACATACCCCAATATGCATGAACCTTACTACCTGTACTTAGCTATATAGGGTCACTTTCCTAGAGTCATTGAACATGTTTGGACTGTAACATCAGCTAAAACTGAGGGTAAGAAGCAAAAACTGCTTGCCGATATTTCAATCAGCAAACTGACTGATTTAAATCTCCATATACAGTATCACACTCCATTGCCTCGGAAGAAAAGGCTGGCAATCTACTTCCGGTGATACATTGCCAAGAAAACCCAGAGGTAGCTGGGTCGCTATGAGTCAACACTGACTTGAAGGCAAAAAAAAAAAAAAAAAAAGTATCACAGCCTTAAGTGTGCACTGTGGTGAATCTCCATCTCTCCAAATGTCTATGTGCAGCCCTAATTATGGGCTCTAGTTATTAAGTGGAGGTAAAACCTGCTCTTACCACAGCAAACTTTATCACAGTATTCAATAACCTGTAGTATTTATTTATTTATTTAGCTGTATTTATATTCCGCTTTTCACCGGGTCAAAGCGGTCAATTGGGGGATACATTTAACACGAGGGGATATGACACACAACAACTGGTATGTCAGAACAACTGGTTACTGAATTCCACAGTAAAAGTAGTTTTACGTTGCTGCAGCTGGGAATAAGGCACGTTCCTGGCTGCATCAATGCAAAGGTAGTGAACCTTATCCCGCCCCCTTGATCCCCTGTTCAAAGATCCCTCCAACCCCTGCTCCCCTAGTACCTACTGGGGGTTTCCCTGGTGGGAAGTGCGGGGGAGGGGGGCACGACCTCTGAACTTTCCTGCCTCAGCAGCTCCCAGCTTCGCAATGGCAGCCTCATTCCCCTAGTGGTAGTCTTACAGTACTGCTGCTAGGGGGTGATGAAGTCCTGCTGACTTTCATATAGAACAGCGGTTCTCAACCTGTGGGTAGCGACCCCCATGGGGGTCGCCACAGGATTTAGCAGGGGTCGCCTCACTCTGCCAAGTTTAAAATTTTTTTTTTTTAAAAAAGCACACAAGTTGCTGCCGCTGCAGAGTCCGCTTTTCAGCAGCGGCAAACTCACCGCCTCCCTTCTAATGCAGCCACGGCTCCCTGTCTCTTAGGGAACCGTGGCTGAGCCTGTAAAACTGTTGCGGAGCCCTTCCTGTCTCTCGACAGGCTCCGTGCAGCGTTGTCCCGCCTCCAAAGGAAGTTGTTACCACTTCCTTTAGAGGCGGGACAATGCTGCACTAAGACCGTTTAGAGACAGAAAGGCTCCGCAACGGCTTCACAGGCACAGCCGCGGTTCCCTAAGAGACAGGGAGCCGTGGCTGCAGAAGGAGGCAGACATGGGGAGAGGGGAGGAGGGGGCAGGGAACCTGCAATGGGGCTGACATGGGGGAGGGAGGGGAGCTGACATGGGTGGAGGGGGGCTGACATGGAGGGAGGGCTGACATGGACAGATGGGGGCTGACATGAAGGGAGGGAGGGAGGGGGCTGATATGGATGGATGGATGGAGGAAGAGGGGGCTGACATGGACAGGGGGGCTGACATGAAGGGAGGGATGGAGGGAGGGAGGGAAGCTGACACGGACAGAGGGGTGCTGACATGGAGGGAAGTCTCCAAGTCTGATGCCTGAAGCTAGGCAATCCGTCGTGCCCCAATGGCAATAGCAGAGGTTCTGCTGATGCATTCAAAGCAGTCAAAGGCTGCACGATTCACAAACTTGGAGACATCTTGAGCATGCTTAACTAGAACAAGAAAGCCTTGTCTCTTGTCATCTGGGAGAAGTGGGCTCATAAGCTCCAAGTCTCCTGTAACTTCTTTGAGGAACATTCCCATATATAGTATATATGAACTGATCCTAGCTGAAAGCATGGAAGCCTGAAACGTTTGGCGCCCAAAAGCCTCCAGAGTCCTGCATTCACGACCTGGGGGATTGGATGCATGCCTCTTTGCACTTTTCATCCTACGCTTGGGCTGACTCCACCTGAATGGTGTGGCAGCTGAGTCTTTTGAAATCCAGGACATGGCGGAACTCGATACATAGTATCAAGCCTCCTAGAATGAGGAGAAGTAGTCAGAGGCGTCTCCCACATTCTGAGCATCAAGTGATGCAGAATTTCATGGATGGGCAGAGTGGCTGCCTCCTTTGAAGCTTTAGGATATTGGAGAATTTCCAATTCCTTTGCTCTGAATTCCTGTTCAGGAGCTTCCATGATTGAAAGGCCCTTGGCCACATCACAAATAAAATCCTGAAAAGACATGTCCTCTGGAGGTGACATTTTGCAGTGGGGAGAAGAGGGATATTCCGGGAGAAACCCTCTGGTACCAGCAGAATTGTCAGAGTCTTCGGAATTGGAGGATTCGAAGTATTCCTGACCACGATGCTCATGCAAAGCACGGTTCCGGTATCGATCGAAGTCGGTACCGAGTTGATCCGTTACCGATCTGTCAATTCCAGCCAAAGATGGCGTGGGAAGAATTTGTACTGGGGCCGGTACCGTCGGTACCGGTATCATCTTTACTGGTACCGGTGTCTGTACTGGTGTAGGTACTGGCATCGGTATCGATGTCGGTACTGGTGCTCTTTGAACCATAGGTGTCAATGGTACCGCAGCTGTGAGAAGAGCTGCAATGCTGCGTTCGATAGCAAGGAACCTCTGGTCTATCAACGCTTCCGATGCCTGGGTGTCGGTACCGGTGAAAAGGGCCAGGACCCCTGAGCATGGCACCAGTAGTTCTTGCGAGGTCGAGGCCTTGAGAACATCCTGGAGCCCCACTGATGCTTAGCAGGAGAGCTACTCTTTGAGGACCAGCTTTTTTGTTTAGTTACCTGAGATCCATGGGAGGAAGAGGAGGCTCTTGAAGATGTTGATGCAATGGATCTGGCATCCAAAGAAAAGAGAGTACCGAGCTTTGCAGCCCGGTTCTGTCTTCCTCTGTTAGTCATCCCCATACAGGAGAGACATTCAGATGGAGAATGTTCAGGCCCTAAACATTTAAGACACCAATCATGGGTGTCAGTGACGGAAATGGTACCGCCACACTTAGTACATTTTTTAAAATCACTAGTTGGTTTTTCCATGTTTCAGGAATATGAGGCCTAATGCCCAAAATGGTGCCTAGCACCGAAAAAGAAAAGTTTCTGAAGAGAAACAGTTCAAAGTATACAATTTTTGAGAAAAGAAAAGAAAAGAACCGGTGGTACCGGTAGGCATCGTGCGGCGGCAAACACGACCACAAGAAAACAATTTTAAAGACGGAATTTTTTGCGGTGACAGGGTATGGGTCCTGTTGGCTCCGCGGAAAACAAAGAATTGAAGAGGGACAGTTGGAAAGGCGGGAAGGCAGCGTGCATGTGCTGAGAGATGCTCCCAAAAGCGTTCCTATTGGACGCTGGGGAGCGTTCCCGCGCAGGCTCCATCAATACCGACGATACCCCATATGTGAAGACTACATTCCTGCTTGTTCCTGGAGATCATCTCCATCCGCCCCATAAATCACACCTATGTTCTCCACAACAAAAGTTGAATAGTTAGATAAACTGGGCTCCAGAGACCTTATGGTAACTGCCTACCAAACTCTCTGCTAAATGTCAACATAGATTAACAAAAACGTCTCCAAGCTGAACCCCAGGTCAATCTATTCATTGCATGAGTATGGTTAACACATCAGTTTTAATGTAGGCATTAGTGGCTACTCAGGGAGATGCAAAGTTTGTGGGTACTTTTCCCTGAAGACTCTTCACTGATTTTCAAAGAGAAAGACATTTTTCCAAGGAAATCCACCCAGAAAAATGTACCTGCAGAGATTCTGACCCCCAGTTTCTAGTGGTACTGTTTCCATGTAAGATAACATACCTAATTTTTAAAATGCAAAACTAGTGTGCTATTGCTTCCCCGGATTTAACAGCACTTTCTTTTTCCTGGGGGTAAAAAGCATGCACACTGCTCATCCCGAAATCCATTCAGTGCCAGTAGCTAGTGCTCCTACAGTGACCAGCCACCCCGGCACTGAACTTTAAACTGGATATTTAATGCCGGGGCCTTATCAATGCTCCAGCATTGAATATCTAGGCTGCTAGTTAATGATATTGAACCGCTGCCTAGTTAGCTTCTGCGGTGAAAGTTAGGTCAAAGTTTCCTGCGCCTGACTTTTACCGGGCTAACCAGGCAGCAGCTCAATATTGCTCCTGCCTGGTTAGCGATGGGCGCTGCTTCGGAACATCCCCGGTATACCCCGATGCTGACCGAGTAGCAATGGGGCATTTAGCAGCAGCATCTATGGCTATTCGTTCCACTGAATATCCCATAGAGAGGCATTTACTACTACTACTGATCATTTCTATAGTGCACAGCACTGTACAAACACATGCAAAAGATGGTTCCTGCCCGCAGAGCTTCCAATCTAGTCAAGGCAGACAACACTACAGCTGAGGACAAGGATATATCTAGGGGAATGGTAAAGAAACACATAGGAGACTAAACGGATTAGGATCCAAAAGTGGCTTCTGGAAACAGTGTAAATCCCTTTCAATATCCCCCCTCCATTGTGTTTAGTCTCCTTGCAAGTGTTAAACTCAATACACAACATAAAGCTAGGATATTAGATATTCCATATAAGAGCAAAGCTACATATGGTGTGAGCTTTGCTTATAATGTGACAGGAAGGAGAACACAACACACTTTGCGGAAGGAAATAATATGCAGAAAGCAATGCATGAGGGCTTTCCATAGTTTCACCTTCCTTACGATCTCAAACACGACACAAGAAAAGATGGAGGTAAAGTTTCAGTGAACCAGCGTTGCAGCTGAATATATACATATAAGTTTATATGAATAACTTGGCTTGTGGAATTTACACTGATAAGCTATAAGTCCTTGATGGACCCAGCATGGCGTTTCTTATGCTCTTAGATGGAGAGTGGCTCAATTAGAAAATGGTTGAGTGGGCGGCAACAGAGGGTACCAGTAAATGACATTCATTCTGAGGATAGGGGCGTTACCAGGGGTTGAGCGATACTGCGGAAGGGCTGTTGGGAAAGGTTTTCATCTTTGCCGATGACAATAAAGTCTGCAATAGGGTAGATACCTTGGAAGATGTGGATAGCATGAGGAGGGATCTAACAAAGTCTGAAGAATGGTCTATAATTTGGCAGCTAAGTGTTAATGTTAAAAACACAAGGTCATGAATATGGGCTGCAAAAATCCAAGGGAGTGGAACAGTATAAGAGGTGAAGAACTTCAGTGCACAAAAGAAGAGCGGGACATGGGGGATGAGCCTATCTGATGATCTTAAGGTGGTCAAACAGGTAGAAAAGGTGATAGTAAAAGCCAGAAAGATGCTTAGGTGAAGAGAGAGAGGAATGGCCAGCAGGAAAAAGGAAGCGATAGTGCTTTTGTATAAGTCTCTGGTAAAACCTCATTTAGAGTACTGGGCATAATTCTGGAGACTGCACCTTCAAAACGATATGAACAGGATGGAGTTGGTTCAGAGGGCAGCTAGTAAAATACTCAGTGGTCTTGTCATAAAGCATATTGGGACGGACAAAGATCTCAACATGTAGACTTTGGAAGAAAGGCAAGAGAGGTGAAATATGATAAAGACATGTAAATACCTCCATGGAATAATGTCTCAGGAGGCGAGCTTCTTTCAACTGAAAAGAATCTTTGGAACATGGGAAATGATTAGGTTGTGGAGACTAGAAATGTATATGAATTCAAGAAAACATGGGACAAGCACAGAGGATCACCGAGGGAGAGGAAAGGATTATAGAGCTTAGTAGTTGGCATGGATGGGCTCAGTGGATAGGCTATATGGTCTTTATTAGCCATCATTTTCAATCTTTCTATGAATTTTGCCACTTTCCATATAACCTTTTCCTCTGCCCATGACCTGTCCCAAATTTCACCAAAATTCAAAACACATCTTGGCCAAATGGGAGCGTGTTTACGAAAGAGCATTTTGGTAGTGCATATTTGGGCCACAGAAATAGCATAGCATGGAAGCCCATGCTAACCTTAGGGGGAATGTGTGTCGGCCCCCCCGCTGTTAGCGCACTGCAAATGAGTCGCATTGCACTAATCACATGGGTGAACTTAACGCCATTTATTGACATTTGTGGTTTAAGCATACCCAAAACACCCATGTTAACTGTGATGTTCTGTCTTCGCCAATATTCACCCCAGTCTTCACCCAATCATACGCTACCCACTTAGTGAAGGAGTTTAGTGTAGGGCCCTATGCTGTTAGTGCAGTATGGTTACCATGTGCTAAAACCTAAACAGTGCACCTTGAGAAACATGCCCCATAGTGATTGATACAGTCAAATCTCAGCAACGTCTATGTCAGCATTTTACAAAAGGAGCCCTTACGTGGGAAGCATCCGATGCAAGCTGCATAAAGGCTTTTGAATATTGGCTCGATCACATATATCTTATCATCACATGTACTTTTTAGCTTCTAACACTTTTAGTTCAAATTTCAAAGATTTTAAGGCAAATTCTAGATAGCAAGTAGAGATCAGACAAAATTTTTGCAAAAACATTGCGAAATGTGGAGTCTTTTAAAAATACCCATAACGATGCGCGGGAGTGCACATGTCTTTGCCAACACGTACAGCCAGAAGAGTCGTTATACAAATCTACACTTCCGAAAAACCAACGGAGGCAATTCAGCCATTTACATCTACTAAACTTAGTAGCGTGCAACTTACTGAGGTAAATTGGCGTTGGGCAAACCTTTACAAATAAATTCTGCCAATTAACTACAGAGGCTAGTATCTTTAATTCAGTTTGGAGGGGGATAAGGAATACGTGGTGCTATCAAAAAGTTCCTGAACTCTTCCCACTGCATGGGAATGAAACACAGTATAGCAGTTCACCACCTTGTGGCACTACCTGGCAGCCTTGTGAGTCTGTGCTAAGTGGCAAGGTGCTGAGTGAAGGTGCAATGAAGCTACAGGGGAAACTATTTAAGACTAATAAGAGAAAATATTTTTTCACTCAATGTGTAATCCAACTCTGGAATTTGTTACCAGAGGATGTAGTAAAAGCTGTTAGTATAGCTGGGTTTAAAAAAGGTTTGAAGAAGTTCCTGGAGGAAAGGTCCATAAACTATTATTAAAAGGGACCCGGGATATCACTGCTTGCCCCAATATAAGCATTGTGGAACCCGTGTCTTCTGGGGAAACTGCTAGGTACTTATGACCTAGACTGGCAGCTGTTGGAAACAGGATACTGGGCTTGATGGACCTTGTTATGACCCAGTATGGCATATCTTATGTTCTTATGAGTGGATGTGGAACCAGGCTGCACTTTACCTCATGTTTCACGACTTTCTTGCCACCAAAAATGAATGAGAACCTTGAGCAAAGTCCATGACACTCTGATTGCTGACAATGACTTTTTTGAAATGTGTCATTACTGGGGATGAAAGCCGGGTTAATGGGTATGACCCAGAAACTAAACAACAGTCCTCAGAATGGAAAAGTCCATCGTCACCACCCCCAAGAAAGTGCTGCAAGTTAGGAGCAATGTGAAGTCAATGTTGATTGTTTTTGTTGACCACAGAGGAATCTTCTGCAGGAATTCATTCCTCAAGGACAAATAGTCAATGCAGACTACTATATTGGCATGCTGAGGGGTTTGTAGGACCATGTGAGGCACAAATGTCCTGAGTTGTAGGCCACTGGGAACTGGATGATCCACTATGACAATGCCCCAGTACACGTCCATCAAAGTGCAGCAGCTTTTAGCCTGAAACAACATGGTTGCCATCCCTCAACCTCCCTATTTATTTATTTACATTCTCTTATATACTGCGCTATTCTGCATCAGTGCGGTTTACATTGAACAAACTGAAATTACATTGAACAGGGCATTATAACTTGGAGATAACTATTTTACAGGGAACATGGGCTATGGAGGGTTAAGTGGCTTGCCCAAGACCACAAGGAGCACCTGTGGGACAAGAAACCCCAGTCCTTCCGGCCCAAGGTTGCTGTCCTCTAGTGGGATTTGAACCCCTGACCTTCCGGCCTGAAGTACCGTGCCCCAACCACTAGGCCACTCCTCCATTCTCCTGGCTTGGCCATCTGTGACTTTTTCCTCTTTCCTAGAATGAAAATGAAGCTTCAAGGGTGCAGATTTGACACCATTGCAAAGATTCAGGAAGAGCCGAGGACTGTGCTAAAGAGACTGAAGAAAGAGGACTTTCAGAAGGCGTTCCAACAATGGCAAGCCCGCTGAGACTGTTGCATCAACTCCCAAGGGGACTGCTTTGAGGGGGATGATGGCCACTAAAATCTCAGGTTACTGTAGCATTTATAATGGGGTCAGTTTGGGAACTTTGTGATAGCACCTTGTATAACCCCCTTAATCCGTCCTGTAGAGGGCGAGGTGAAATAAGCACATTTGAAAATCTGTATGTGTCAGGGAGCAGCCGCAAATCTGCAAATAGACAATTTTGGTCATTTATTTGCATTCCCCATACAATATGACATGAGGAATACATGAGTAGATTTTTGACCTGCCTCTGGCTACATCATAACCACACCACCAACATGCCTCTCTTGAATTTTCGATGTAATATCAATATTCATGTATAAATTTAGCCCTTTCCTAGACACTGTTTACACATGGATGCCATTTTGATGTGTAAATGCTGGATTTTCCAAGTGTTAATTGTGAATAAGAATTGTAAAAGAACCCCCTTTATCTTTTTATTTGAAAACGCAAAGGTTGAAACATAAAAATAAATGTTCTAAAACAAATTAGCTTAAAATCAGAAATGATGATTGTATACTGAAACCAAAGCAAACCACCGCACACTCTATAGCAGGGTTCCCAAACATGTCCTACTGATCTCAAAGCCAGCTGGGATTTCAGAATGTGCATGGGGGGGTTGTAATATGTGCAAAATTATCTTCTTCATATTTATTATGGATATCCTGAAAGCCCAACTGGCTATGGGGGTCACCGGGACAGTTTTTTGGACCTCAGCTCTCACAGGCAAGTTCAGAAAGGCAAAGAAATCAGAAAAATATACCAAAGAGGGACTGCACAGGAGTCTCAAGCACTCAAGTTTGTTTGATAACCTTACCGGAGGAGCCTCACTTGGATCAATTTCAGGTGTCTTTGATAAAAAGTTAAGAACCTTACAAATAAAAGTAAAATAACGTTAATAAAAACAATATAGTTTCAGCTGGGTCTTCATTCTTAACAGGAACCAAAAAGGTAGTTTTTAAAAATCTATCTGTAGGGTTAACTGCTTGGATAATACAATGCAGCGCTCATGTACGATGATTCTGGGATGCACTTGCAAGATAGCATCCGGGCAAAAGTCTGGCTAGTTCTCTACAATCCGGATTTCCAGCTAACTAGGGTGGGCTGAACCAGTCCTGGTTTTGCACCCAGTACATGCATGGAAGTGCAGCTCTGATTTCACTAAGAGCCACCATATTAGCAAACAGAATTATAAACTAGAGCAGTAAATGAAATACGATTCAATTAATCCTGTACTAAAAAGGGAGTTTAAATGCTTCATATATAGCACTGCCACACCTGATAGAGTGCAACATAGGGTCAAAGGGCCACTGTGACCTATGTTGAACCCTATATTGGGGAGCCCACAGCCCTTACATTACATCCCTGATAAACCCAGCAGGGAGTTACAGAAGAAACAAAGGCACACACAGAAAACTATGGAAAGAGAAGATTTTAGGTTAAAAAGATGGGCAATGGGACATCTTTTTGGTTGGAGGAGACAAACAAACCAATTTCTGGCCCTCCTCCAAGCTTTCTTGGAGGAGGGCCAGATACTGTATTGGTAAAATATTGATGAGGCCCATGGACTGCCCACCCCAATTTGCTTACCTAGGGTTAAAGTTCTGCCCTTGCAGGGAGCATTCAAGTGATTTTTAAGCTAGTCAGTTTGAAATACTACTTTCATTTTAATAATTAATTTCTTCAAAGAGGTTGGGAGACCACTTATACATCAGAAATATATAGTCAACTGATCCAATAATGTCGAAGTTATGGAAAGTTAGCGCTAAAGACCTAGGGGCGGGGCTGGTACCAGTGTTATAGTTCTGCAGAGAATCTGGATTCAATTCCTGAATCAGGTCTTCTATTCTCTAAATTGGCCAGGGATGTACTAGAAGGGGAGGAGGCTATGGTGACCCCTAGTGCTGGACAGTGGGTCCACGAGTGCTGGGTTCCAGAAGGAGCTCTGGTGCATGGTGCTAGCTGACGAATGTGTCCGGAGGGTATATGTGAAATAGAGAGAAAACCCCCAGGTAGCTGCAAATGAAGACTCATGACTCAGTAGCCCAATAGAGGCCAGCTCCAATTGACGTGTAAGCCCAGAAAAATAAAGGCTTGAACAGAAAGGGAAAACCCTGATTCAGATAACCACAGACTGAATAAAACATCCGGACGCATGATTAGCGGGCAACAATGGGCAAAGAGGGACGATCAAATGGTTCTTATCGGTTAAGAGCTCTATATTTCACTTGGAGGGGACAATTGGATCTTGCACATAGAACACAAGTAACATCATAACACAGTGAATATTAGCTCTAGCTGAAATGGAGCAGCAAATATTATAACTGTGCTTGAGAACTATGCATGTTTCATACATTTCTCTTTAGTAGTCTGTTCTGATATCTGCACAATAGTTCTCTGATATATATAAGAGATACTTCTGATATTTTTTTCAGTATATCGAATTTTTGTAAAGTGAGTCATTTTCCTATTGGCTTCCATTGTAAATAGGAGGTGCCCAATAGTCAGCCATTAGCGGTCAGTGCTGCTAAAGCGACTGGCCGCCAAGGGTAAAATTGAAACTGGATATTCATCACTGCATCCTATCTGGTGTCTGGCGCTGAATGTCCGATTTCACCACTGGCAATTTTTACCACTAATTGGATGGCAAACCTGCAAAAAGGTCGGTTATTGATACAGGAAATGTTCCGAAACATCTTGGGGGTTTTTCTGAATGTTATTAAGTACTTGTACCTATTGTATTTTACTGATAAATGATTGAGTGTTTTAGCTTGTTGGTAGGTAAACTATTATAACATACGCATTCTCTGCAAATCTCGGTCTAGCCATTTACAGCAAGTCTAGGTCTGGTGGCAGTGGAGGTACACCGGGACATGCATTGCCAGATAGTGCAGGACGATTCCCACGCTAACTGCGCAATCCACATTAAAGCTGAGAGAGGGTGAAGTAGGGGCGGAGAGTGAGAGTGGTGAGCTCGGCACACAGCACACTAGCTGCATTAGCACGGGTTCAGCATATGCTAGGGACAGGGTTTCACGTTAACTGCCAGGGAAAGGCATCCCATGCCCACGACAGTTAGTGCAGGGGTATTGCACGTAACGTGCCATGTTTTCAGCGTTATGGGCACGTTAGGTGCAATACGTTAGTGCCCGTTAGTAAAAGACCCCCTAAGTGCAGAGAGAGCACAGAAACTAGCTGGAGAATACATCAAAAGACAGAACTGTAATCCACAATAGACTGTAAAGTCCGATGATTACAAAACACTGCGGCAGTGAAGATGGTTTGCCAGCTAATCTGCTCATCAAACTTGTGTCAAGAACCCCACTAAGGCACATTCATCTGGCCCAGATGGAGATTAAAACTTTCTGACAGTCTCTTACTGCTCATAGGATACAGCTACAGAATATAGAAAGCAAAACAATGCTGGCTACAGACGATGAAATCCACTTACAGTGGAGGGGCCTAGTTTTAGCATGAATGAGCTAACAATTTTATCATGCATGCCAAAATAGCACCTACTAGACCAGTGCTTAAACCTTTATCCGATATGACCCCACTTTAACAGCTAAAATTTCATGTGATCCCAGAAGATGATGAAATCAGATCTCTGACCTCCTTCCCCTCCCTCCACTCATCGAAAGCAGGAAGGCAGCAGCCATCAGCACAGGGTCCCTCTGTGTGCTTACAGATCCCAGTACTCAGCATGGGTTTCCAGCCTAAAAGGAAGCTTACCCAGGAGGGGGCAAGGGCCCATCAATGTTTACTGGCTCACAGGCCACATGCTGACTGGTGACTGCCACTACTTGGCATAGGTCACGGTGAAATTTGAGAGAGAAAGGGAATTGGCCATGTTTTTGCGACTCCATTTGCAGTCCCCACCCCAAGCTTCAGAAACACTGTACTAGACGAGGCACTTAAATTTTTTGCACACTCACTAAAAAGCAGCCTTTTAGCTCACATGGAGAAAGAACATGCTTGTGAATCCTAAAAGGGCAAGATATGCACATTGCATATTTAAATTCCCTGTGCTAACTGTCCCAAAGTAAAAGGGCTGCTTAGCATGATGGGTTCATCCACCTACCCCCAAAGCTGAGCTCCCTCCTTATGAGAGGAGCCCCTACAGCAATAACCCCTGGTCAGCAAAGTCTGTGCCCTCTCTCCAGAGCCCATATGGGACAAAGTATAATGTGAAGGCAGCTGGTGCATCTACAATTTTAGTTGGAAGGGGCAAAAGCTTTCTCCTGCCCCACACTGCTGAAATGTTGAAAACAGGTATAAGCCTGGGGTAATGTTGGGATGCTCTGAAGAAGGGGTCATTTGAGAGAAGGGTCTTCTGAGGAATCCAAGTAGGGACATATTCAGGAGTTCTGAGTACAGGGTGTCAGCTGGAGGGGTTTCCGATATGAGGTGGAGGGTTAGAGCGGCTCAACGGCCTCTTGCTTTCTTTGCCACGAAGCAGGAAGGATCAGGGCACAGAGGTCCCAATCCTGTATGTACGAGGAAAATGGGGAGGAGCTGACATACTCAAGGCCCCTTCTTGCATTTGCCAGCAGCATGGGAGGGAGATCAGGGCAGACAGACCCCGGAAAAAAGGTGAATAGTGGAGTACCCCAGGGATCTGTGCTGGGTCCGCTGCTTTTTGACATATTCATAAATGACCTGGAAAAGGGAATAACGAGTGAGGTTATCAAATTTGCAGATGACACAAAACTGTTTAAAGTTGTTAAAACCCAAGAGGATTGTGGAAAACTGCAGGAGGATCTGGATAAATTGGAAGACTGGGCATCCAAATGGCAGATGAAATTTAATGTGGACAAGTGCAAAGTTATGCACCTAGGAAAGAACAACCCACACTATAGTTACACGATGCAAGGTTCCACATTAGAAACCACCACCCAGGAAAAAGATTTAGAAGTCATCGTGGATAACATGTTAAAACCCTCGGCCCAGTGTGCAGCGGCGGCCAAGAGAGCAAATAGAATGCTAGGTATCGTAAGGAAAGGGATGGAGAATAAAACAAAGGATATTATAATGCCTCTGTATCGCTCCATGGTACAACCGCACCTTGAATATTGTGTGCAATTCTGGTCACCGTATCTTAAAAAGGACATAGCGTTATTAGAAAAAGTACAGAGAAGAGCCACCAAATTGGTGAAGGGGATGGAAGGCTACTCCTATGAAGAGAGGCTAAAAAGGTTAGGGCTCTTTAACCTGGAAAAGAGACGGCTGAGGGGAGATATGATAGAGGTCTATAAATTAATGAATGGAGTGGAACGGATAAACGTGGATCAATTGTTCACGCTATCAGAGTATAGAAAGACTAGGGGACATGTAATGAAGCTACAGGGTAAACTATTTAAGACTAATAAGAGAAAATATTTTTTCACTCAACGTGTAATCAAACTCTGGAATCTGTTACCAGAGGATGTAGTAAGGGCTGTTAGTATAGCTGGGTTTAAAAAAGGTTTGGACAAGTTCCTGGAGGAAAGGTCCATAAACCATTATTAAGAAGGGACCCAGGATATCAATGCTTGACCCAGTACAAGCATTGTGGAACCTGTGTCTTTTGGGGATATTGCTAGGTACGTATGACCTAGATTGGCCACTGTTGGAAACAGGATACTGGGCTTGATGGACCTCGGTCTGACCCAGTATGGCATGTCTTATGTTCTTGTATGTGCCGCTAGGATGAGGGAGGAGGACTGGCGCACATTGATTTTGGTGTTAGAGGATTGAGATGAGGCTCACAAGGCATGGCCTCTCCTCAGTCTTTGCAATTAGAATATTGACCCTGAAGATCCACTGACTTAACACTTGGTCCATTCAGCTTTAGGAGTGGTGGAGAAGAGAATAGCAAGCTATATCCATACTTTATTTAAACCTATTTCCCATATGACAGGAAAGCACATGCTAATTTTGGTATGTACACACTAACATCATTGGGTGCCTTCTTACCATGTACACTAGGGGTCAGATATTCAAAGGTATTACATGGTTTACAGACTTATAAACCATGTAACTGTCTCTAAGCGGGATATTCAGCGGCACTAACACAGATACCACTGCTATACGTCCCGCTGCTACACAGCATCGAGGTGTTCCAAGGGCGGTACCTGTTGCTAACTGGTCAGCAGTGATATTGAGCTGCTACCTGGTTAGTGACCCATGGGTAAAGATAGGCATAAAAGCTAGCCTTTCTTTACCCGTGGGAGCTAACCAGGCAGTGGCTCAATACCGCCGCTGACCGGTTGCTTCTGCGCTATGCACTAAACCTGGATATTCAATACTGGTGGTCAGCTATGGCCCCGGCATTGAATATTCAGGTTTAGCATCAGCGGCGATGGCTAGGTGCTGTAATCACCCCAGCTGCCACCGCTGAATATCAGGCCCTAAGTTCTTAGTGAATATCACTAAGAACTTAGACATGCATCAGGGACTTTATAAAGCACCTACCATGATGCCTGAATTGTATAGTTCTGCCAATAAAGTACTATGGTTTCTATGTTAGTACACTAGGATGCGTATACATGAAGGTCAATAAATAGGCTGTAAGTGATTCCTTTATAATGGATTAACTTAACATATTGATGACAAGCTATAAGCAAGATCAACTAGCTTGATAAAGGGAGCATAGAACTGAAAAGCTAGACAGAAATATATTAATTTCGTTCACTTAAAATTTATCATCTACAACTTGGTTGTTGACTTTTATTTCTACAAATTCTGGTATAAATTTTAGATCTTTTTTTCTAAGGCTTTCTTGATTGGCATTCTCAGAAATATAACAAATGATTTTGCATTTCGGCAATCTAAACTTGTCCTCGTTCTGATTAAAATACTTACTTTTTATGGATTTTTTAACTTAAAGGTAACCTAGGTAGCTTTGTCACTGAGCTACTCCTGCACTACCTGGTTGTTGGAAAATGGAAATATTGACCTGACAGAACAGAAATCACTACAGCAAAATTAAACAAACAAACAAAAAAATATCTCAGCCAACTATCACGCATCATTAGCAAATGCACATCAAAACAACAAGAAGAAATCCGTCCCGTGAAGTAAGGCAATCCACGTTAATATATGGTACAGGCTTAAACAAATGTCTCCTGTTTCAGCCCTGTTTCCAGTTCCACAAAATACCATAATTGAAAGCTTTTGGATAGTCTTATTCATAAATATGTAAGTGTGACAAGCAGAAAATATAGAAGCTGCTAAAATCTTACAAAAGAATGGAGGAGCGATCTTTCCCAAATGCCATGTGACAGTTTCTTAAATCTGACATTAGGCAGCCTGATGTAACTTGGCATTTTAAAAAAAGGCTTTGTGTATTTTAGCAGTCGTAAGTCTTGACCCTGCCTCTTCTCGTCCAGTTCTCTGGAGCCATCAGGATTTTAATACCCTTTGGTTATTTTATCAATTTTGCACCTTACTGGCCAGTCTTAGCAGAAACAGCAACACTGGTGGTTTTGTATAAGCCACTCACTTGACTTCCAAGCTAAAGGAAGTGACGTTTTGGTTGCAACCATTACAAAAGAGCGCGTTTTACAAAAACTGTTTGCACCACTATAATACTCTCCTGGATCCTCGATGGTTCAGTACAGCCCATCACGTATCCATTAGGAACGTGCACATTTGGTTCACTGGTATGCTTTAAAAAGTGTGGGCAAAACATACAAATTAATGTACAATCAATTTGCATGCATGCACTTTTCAATGAAAACGTTCCAATGCATGTCAAAACATTCTTATTAAACCGAATGTGTGAAATGAACCAAAGAAATGCCCAAAATTCTGGAAAATTCCTGAAAATTCCAAAAACAAACCAACATTTTTTGCCTGTGCACATCTCTAATATCCCGCACAATAAAAACCTTGAGAACAGTTATCTTGTTGTGCTGTGTGTGTGCCTTCGAGTCAATGCTGACTCCTGGCGACCCAGCAGCTCCTGGGTTTTCTTGACAGTGTGACCGGCCTTTCTTGACAGTGTGACAGACCTTTCTTCTGATCTAACGTGCCTCTTATTAGAAGACTCAAACTGAGCATGCTCCTTATTGAGGGTATATGAAACGCCTCCCACCGATACGGCCATTAAAAGATCCCAGTATCTAGAGGACAGCTAGCCAACTCTCTTCTCATTTGCTTTCTTAATTACCATCCTGTGCGTACGATGCTTGTTTCAACTGAAAATCCGGAAAAATAACATTTTCCTCCACAAATCTGAAACATTTTAGCAGCTTTGGAATACTACTGAAACTCCAAAAATACATCTGTGAATTTGCAAAAAAATTAAAATGTGAGATAAAAACAGCAGTGTTTGTTAGCATACAACAGTCGGTGAGCATGCTTTTATAGAGTTATTACCCATTAATGGTCATCTGAATTTTTTCAACTATAACATATCCCAATGTAACCTTCCTGTGATCAAAAAAGACGCAAAAGTGTCTTATGTTTGCATTTTGATATTCTTTTTAGTCTTCCTAATTTTAACTAATGCTACTGAGCTGAAAAGCAAAAGCGCAGACTCGGGGGCTTTTTGCAAAGTACCTTGCCGTCTGTGTTGAAATGCAAAATCTAGATGACCAAGTTAGATTTCTTGAACGTGAAAGGGTGAACACAAAATAGAGCGTGAGAAACAAACCGTGTGAGATGGCCTTCAACAGTGCTCTGTCTATATTCACATTCATATGTCATACACATATTACATATTATTACATATACTTGCCTGAATGAGTTTCTAAAATAGAATGAACATGAAATCCAATTAGAAGACATGGAAGTTATTCCAATAAAATGTGTGTGTGCAGGATGAGAAGGGTTTCTTGCTGAGAAAGTTGTTATCAAAAGTAGCATTTCATCACAGTTAAATCTAAATGCAACTCGACGAACCTTAATATTTCAATATCATGCATGATTATTTCATATTGCATATCTGTAATATGGGGTCATGGTTACTAAAGTGCACTAAGGTTTTGCATCTTGCGTGTTGGAAGGCAAAAAATAGCATAGGAATGGAAACGGGCTGTGTTGATAGGAGCGTGCCCAGCAGGATCCCTGGCAGTTACTGTCAATGTTCCTGCTAAGCAGCTCAAAGCTGCGCGGGAGTCCTCTGCCGGCATTCCAGCTGGTGGGTGTTGGTGCAGGGCAGGGCCGTACCGATCGTGAAATGCACCCTGTGCAACTTGCACATCGGGAGTGTGCTCCCCCTCCCACACCTCCATCTAGCCACTTTATGGGGGCGGGAGAGAAGAGCCGAGCATCCAATGTGCAAGTCGCCGGCACACTAAGCAGGTCTGGTCCCTCCCGGAGGGACTAGACCTGCTTAGCATGCTGCGAGAAGGCTTAAGGGGCACATTTCAGCTGTCTGCCATTGCCTGCCGCCACTGAGAGAAGAAAACGTGGCGGCGGCAGGCAACAGCAGACAGCCAAAATGCGCCCCTTAAGCCTTTGCGCACCGCTCACACAGGGCTAGGTACGGTCCTGGTGCAGGGCATAAGTGGGTTCCTATCTATCCCTCAGGACCTGCCTATGCCTCACGATCCTAAGCACAATCGCGTTGCAGCACCTCCCACCAGCAGGTATGCCAACAGAGGGCTCCTGCGCAGCTTCAAGCTGCTAGTGGGAACATAGGTTATCATACTGAGATGTTGCACGTAACATCACCCACTGAGATGCATTAAGTGCACTCACACTAAAAGCATCACTGGCAATTACTGCATGTTACTAAGTCCCGTGCTAACTGCAGTCAATGACCACACTACAACCTTAACCTGCCATGTCACACTCCGCTGTGCTCTAAGCAGTTACTACGGTCCCACACTAAGTGCTTAGTGTGTGCTAAAGTGCGCATTTAACTATTAGTACACCTCAGTAAATATGCTCCTCTATGCTGAACTAGGGTAGACCATTCTGCGGTAGAGAGCGTGTTGTAGCCACGGAAAGGCGCTATATGGAAACTGTTCATCTTGTGCGTGCGCATTCTTCCATAATGCGCATAATATTGTCCACATGTGAAGGGTGATTTCACAACAGGGTGCCTAGGTTAAGAAAGAAAGCAGATGCCTATTTTAAAAACATAGGTGCCCTTTATAAAATACTTGCATAACCGGCAGGGGTCATGACTTGAAAGTAGGCAACTGCTCTATAGCCGGTATAAATGAACACATGTAACAAGCACGTGTAAATGAAAATGTTTTATAATTAACACAGGTGAACTCTGTCCATGCTGCGTCCAAACTGTGTCCCCCAGCTATGCCTACCAGGAAAGAATCCGCCTTCATATTACGTCATGTCGCCTTTCAGTATTTATGTGGCTATTTGTGTGTGTTTATGGCTACATGTATGCGAAAATGACTACCAAATTACCCCCCTAGGGGTGGGCTTAGGAGAAAGGACTGAAACAATACGTTAATTAGTCAGACAAAAAGCTACCTGCACGTCAAGGAGGTGGAAGTCTCTGCAGGTACTTTTTCCCTTGGACAATTGTCTAAGTGAAAGTGTGTGCATACTTTTATTTTTGCATGGATGCAAAGTCCGGTGCAAGTGTGGAAATCTTTCAGTTTGTTGACTTTGTAAACTTCTTTTAAAGGGTCTCCACTTGCCAGTTCCCACCTTGCTGTTAACACTACAGGCAGAGTATGTCCAGCACTAGCTTAGTGTGCGTTACGCTATAGAGCACAGTTTTAAAGGGATCTAGTTGCCTCAGGTGCTTAATGTGAAATCTGCTTTGAACCAACTTGTTGGTAAAAGCAAAATAAAAAATATCAAATTAAAGGTCTCTTATTAAAGCCCATTAGCTGGTTAACAGGCATTTTAACGTGTGGCCACAAGCAGTTGGGAACACTAACATGCGATAATGTCTGCCTTCGCACGGTGATCGCGGGATGGGGCGGGAAATGGGTGGAGAGTGGGTGTGGACAGCACATTTCTTCTAGAGCCAGGGCGAGCGTCACTCAGTGGTAATGTGGCTGTCAACTGGGTTCACCTAACAACTTCTCTATCGGAGTCATTAAAGGAACCCGACATAACGTTGTGCACTTTAGGAAACCCTTCACGCGTTAACTGCTGGGGACATACTGAACACACCCCGACATGCAGCCCTTGCATGAGGTCAGAACATTAACAGCAAATCCTTAGCAGGCTTTAGTAAAAGGGGCCCTAAATTACATTAAAATCTGGCCAGCTAAGGATGCTTAGACAATATCGTCTTTACCTGCTAAATGCCGAGCTAGATCACCTACAAAATATTCCTACAATCAGTAAACCCCCAAAGCAAATTATGACATTATTTCCAAATCCAGGTGCTTTGCTAGTAGTTAAAACAATATTGCTTATTGCAGGGGTGTGCAAGGCCAAAACAAATTCAGTGTGTGCTCATTTCAAACTCCTCTTTGCTGATGTTGAACATTTTTGTTGTGTTCCCGTCACCTATTCATTTTCGTTCACACACTGTACATGTGCTAGAAAGTTATTATGCATAAATTGATTATACACATGCTAATTTCTAGGTATACAAATGTATGAGCGATTTGTGTACTTTCATTTTATTGGTGCCCAATCAAACCAAATCAATTGTGTCAAATGCACACCCCAAGCAAGTAGGTTTTTACTGTAATTTTGAGCATTATAGATTGGTTTCCATGCGACTACAGGATTGAATATGCATTTAAAGCTTCAAAAGCAAAATAATGTGTGACGATGAAATCTATAAGGATAAAAGTATAGAGTTAGCTGAAAAAATGCAATCTGCTTAAGTAGCAAGCAGGAGATACTTCATGCCTATGAGCCGAAGTGGGCATCCCCTACAGCGGTCATGAATATACAAGCAGGTTTCAAGAAAAGCACTGTAAAAAATCTGAAGCCAGAAAACATATCAAAGATGGAAGGCATTACATTTGAAAACTGAAACATATAAATAGCAAATTATTTTGAAAAGAAAACGTTTAGTAACTGCCAATCGACATTGGTCGTAAGTGGTAAGCAGAGAGTTGAGCAGATGCCTGATATAGATGACATTCACAGTAAATCTACCAGCAAGAAACATGCATCTGGCCGATTGCTAGTTTTCTCTACAATGTGATTTCAAGTCAGGTGTGTTATGGGCAAGAAATGTGCAGATTAATAACAGCAAACACGCACAAGCATACTTGTCATCGTAGTCATATGAAATTTAACGTGAAGTATTTCTCTCCTACATTGCTAGCAACTTAAACCACGTAACAGGGATTCTTAGGCTACCAGCTATGCAAAGTCAGTTTTGACAGTAAGTTTTTCTATTGGGACAAATATCATCATCACATAAAATGGGGTGCACTGACACGGCTCGGTGGGACAGTCAAGGAGACCTGTCTGCTGCTGAAGTTTAGATGGAGAATTACCAAAAGTGGTGTAGGCATTTGCACATTCAAGGCAGATAACTTCAGGTTTGATACTCTGGGCCTCATTCAAAGATTTTTTTTTCCACAGCCACAGAAAGGGGGAAAGTCGATCTTGATCAAGACCCTGCCATTTCTACAGAGACTCCTCATACGGATCAGTAACAACGTCTAAGCCTGCATTGGGAATTAGACACTCTTCCCATTTTTTAAAACAAGAATTGTGACATGATTCTGAAGCTTTTAACTTGAAGAATAAATAAAGAGCAGAATATTTATATTAATCCTTCAGGATTATACACCCGCTGAGATTTCACATGTTTTGTTGTTCAGGCTATTTCTGGCATGTTTTAGTTTGAAGGGGCTTCTTCTCTTTCATGATTTTTGAAATAATTACAAAGCAAATCTTTGGGTTTATGGCTACTTCCTTGTAAAAGTTTCCTTGCAAACAAATGAGCAAAGCAGAAAACTTTCACATGAAATTCTGCTACCATTCTAGCCCAAAAAAGATACTGAAACTGCGAAGACTAGCTATTTATTTGGCATAAACCAGTCAGCACTGGTTTTTGCTGAATTCAGTATTAATCAGTTGCTTTGCATGATCTTACCTCATAGCAGCTGCTTACGAGCTAGATTTACGAAAGCGCACTACGGTTTAAGCGTGTGTCGACACACACTAATGCACTTGGGACCCTTTCACTAAGGTATGGTAAGTTTTGGCATTTATCACACATTTTGAGTAAAAATTAATGCTTGGGAAGTGCAAAAACTTGTGCACTAATGGTAGGCGACATGGCCAACATGTTCCCGGCAGTTACCGCACTTCAAAGTACCCTAATGCATGGCAGCAGCATTCACAATTAATGCACTTAACGCTACCCACTGAGATGACATTAAGTGCATTTGTGCTAATTACAACATTGACAATTAGTACAATATGTACCCCGCACACTAATCGCAACGAGCAGGCCATGCCCACTCTCCAGCCCTAACCCTGTCTATCCACCGCCCCATCATGCATTGTGCAGTTAGCGCAGGAATTAGCACACAGTGACTGTCAAGCTAGTGCGGTAACAGCATGGGCTCATGCTAATCATTACCATGCACTAATTCTCACATTAACTTCTTAGCGCACTTTTGTAAAAGGGCCCCTTTATTTACCACAGGACCTCTTTTATTCAATAGAACCTATTTACAAATAATGCATATTAATGGTATTAGTGTGTGCCAAAGCAGTAGCATACTCTAGTAAATCTAAGTCTAATTTTAAATATAAATAAAGCTTCCCATATAGCAAACTAGAGGAAAAGCTTTACTATTGCAAAGCCAAACCCTGATAGCAGAATTCACAAAAGGAGCGTCATACACCTTTGCAAGCGTTCACGGTTCAGTAAATCGGTGTCTATGTCAGGCCGAACGTGAAAATGAATTGACACAGACAAAGTTCGTCTCAGGAAGAGACTGCAGTGGTTGAACAACTAAGTAATTATTACCACAATGTACAACTAAGAGGAAGTTTATACTCTATGAAAGGAAAGGAATCCAGGGAGATTCGGGTAAAACTTTATTGAAAAATTCTTGGATAAAGCACAATCTAAAATGTGGCTTACTGCACATGTGCAGTACAATTACTGAAATGACAAAACTAGGGAAATAAAGTGGCTTATGCAAAATTCTGTTGAGGGGTATATCACATATATTTACCCCGGGTTTGTTTTCATCAATGAACAAAACCAAATGCTTTAGCAACAACATTAGCTATTTGCGCTCCTGTTTTATGCAGAGGCGCATAAATCTAAAAAAATAATCAATAAAACTCAACATGCAAAAACCAGCTGAGAGCTTAAATCAACCACTGCGGGGTCTGTGTTTGCTCATTTTGTAAATAGCACCCACAGTGCTCAGTGCTAACCTAAACCTAATTCGGAGAAGTATGAAGGAAACTGGACCTTAAAAGATGAAAATTTGCTATCCAGAATTTCTTGGTTTTGTTTTATGAGCTTGGCACATGGGCAGGACAAGATTCAGAAATGGTCTGATATGAAACACAGCACTGGCTCATTTGGAGATAGTAAACTGCTACCATAAAAATTATGTATGTGGAGTAAAAGAGTGAGAAAAATCATTTGTATTGCCCAGGAGCAATTTTTAGGGTCTAACAGGATCAGCTATCTAAAGAGTCCATTGTTAATAAATGTTAAGGGAATTATCTGTAACTTAGGAGCAAATTTACTAAGGTGTGCATCGGTGGTACGCAATTGTGCCGCCCAATTGGGAGTCTTGTGTGTCCCGCACCAATGCTGATAATGCCCAGCACCATGCTAACCAGCACCCGGGGCACTTAATGCTACCACTGGGATAATGTTAATTGCAGGTGCACTAACAGCAACAAGAGCAGTTAGTGTTTGCCCAAAATGAACACACTAACCACGATATATCGTCAATGCCCACAGAACACCCGCCAACCCACCCAATATCATTCTAATCGGATAGCCTGGGAATTTTAGCACAGGGCCCTGTTAGTGTGGTACCCTCAGCGTGCGTTAGCACACCTTAGTAAACAGGCTCTTCAATATTCATAATTTTTGATACGCACGATGTCAAGTACTTTTTGATTTAGGATCGGTTACTTACATTAACTTCAGTTATAGCAATATCAACGACGCTGCCAACAACAATTAAGGCATCAAAAGTGTTCCATGCATCAATGAAATAGTGCTGTTAGGACAAGAATGCAAGGGGAAACGAAGGAGAAAACAAGACAGGAAAAGAAAGACAAGGACAGAATTACGAGAAAAATAGTCATGCTTTGTCTTTCAACATACTACAACTTTCTACTTCATGTCTGAGAAAGCAAGATATTACATCAAAACTCTTTTAGACTTCCTATATTTCATATATTAATATTACTTTGTTGAAATGAACATGTTTTCAGGCTTAAAGGTCGACAGACTAAGCTGCACCAAAATTTGCAAAGGAGTGTCCACATACTAAAACTGTTCTGTAGCATGAGTTTAGCAGGATAATGTATGCTATTTGCCGTTTTCACAGGCAAATTTTATCTTGTAGGGTGCACACCTTTCGTTTTGTGAGTTTTCAAAGAAAATCAATACTCACAAGTGACTGTGATGCAAAATTATCCAAAGCAGCTCATTGGCTATGTGAAAAACAAAGATGCTTTACAAAAGCAATATTACAAAAAAATGTAACTAAACTTAAGGGAGGGGTAGTTAAGCATCCATAGGTAAAGTACATCTGTTATTTACCCACAGGGCTCCTTCACATATAAAGCCCAATTGCAAATTAGTGGGTAATCAAAATAATAAGCCCGATTTCCAGAGGTTTAGCAGAGCTTAATGTCCTGGCGCCTTAGACAATTGTAGCAATGGTATAGCCACCATTTTCTTACTGCTGTTTTCTTTAAAAAATGACATGTGAAACGGAGGTCATAAGGCCTATATTTCCCAAACATGAAATGGTTTAGAAAGTTTGAATTTTCACATCATAGAAAGAAATAAAGTACGGCAAGAAGAAATAAATCATGTGGAGATCTGTGACTTGTCCAGAGGAGGGAAACGGAAAAAGAGGCAGGAAGTGGCGGGAAAGCTGAGCGGTACTCACATCTGCTTCGCTGAGAACGACGTCAACGATGCTGCCAATAACGATGAGAGCGTCGAATGTGTTCCAGGCATCGCTAAAATAGCCCTGAGCAGAGCAGGTGAGATGCAAATGTTCACGGTTACATGGGAAGATGCCAGGAAAACAACAGCAGGAAATTCTAGAGTTGCATTTTTCCGGGTTTTGTTGGGGATAGGGGATTGGGGAGATGGGGGGGGGGGGATAGATACACAGACTTAGCAAATAAAAATGAAGAATAATTAAAACAATGAAAGGCGGACAATGCAACACACTGTATATGGAAGGAAATCTATAGCTCGGACTTTTGTTTTTAAGTGTTTCTAAATTTTAAATTTAGGCACTTATTCTCCAGCTTTGAGGATATAAAAATTGTTTTTTATGGTGTTTTGTGGAGTTTCTTAGGTATTTATTCATTAAACGCCTGTCTTAATTCTTTTGCATCAGGGGTGCGTTATTGGTTTATATCAGTGAAAACCTAAAATCAGAAGCCCTGCTTACAGAACAATGCCAAGGAATGCCTATAAATAGCTAATTTTGGTTTACTATGTCATTCACATTCTGTAGCTGCAAAACCATGACAATTTGTACACGTGTTGCACAAAGCAGAACCCCTCAGGACCCCTCTCTGAATCTGACACTGCAGTACCGAGGGATCCAGTTGCAGCACAAAGGCCTCTTAAAACCAGCCATAAATCAATAGCATAACTTTGTCAACTGGGCAAAGATGTATATAACCTGAACTGTCGCTCTCCATTCCACATCTTAACTATGCATGCAAACAGAGCACACCACTGAAAAGACAGACAGAAGTCATACAAATATGTCTTCGGTAAATAACTTATTCTGTTGCCAGACATTATGGCAATTTCAGTGCTGTCTTACTTATCCAATCTGCATTATCACTGATCTGTTTGAAAATTACCATGTCGGCATAGAATCACGTGGCTTTCTGTGATATGACATTCATGTGTCTCACTTTTCAGGCAAAAATACACTGAGATGGCAAAATTTATCATACAAGGTTATGAACCCTTGCAAGAAGGGATTAATGAGTATATGAGTTATGTATAGCCTGAACATGACTACTGACAGGTAAAATAACATGCTATCAGGCCACTTAATACTGTGCCACACCTGCTGTAATACACAAAAGCAATCATATTTTGTGTGGTTAAAATGCTTTAAAGATGAAATTTCATCATGAAAGCCAGTGCAGTCAATACTCCTGGGTTTGTCCACAAAGCACAGTAAATCACCTGTCCCAGTAAAAAAAATATCAAATGCGACCAAATTTAGCATTTGGAAATGCAACACCTCTGAAAATGATCAGTACAACTTCCCTGTACCCTGAAAATGTTAGTTGGAAATTCCTATTTTCTAGTTCATTCCAGCAAAGAATGGCATCCTTTCCCCCCTCTAAAGAACCTATGTGGTGGGACCTGGACAGTTTTTAAAGCATTATGTGGCACAAAACACAAACCAAAAAGCTAAAAAGCCAGCAGGAAGGGAAGATTTGAGGAAGAAAGGAGAATTCTATGGACAAGTCACAGCAAACCAAACTTTCCCATGCATGAGTCCAACACGGCAACCGTCAGGATGAGCTCACTTACTAGCCATCTTTCCTTTTTCGTTACACACAGCTGATTGCAAATGTGAGAGAGGGCAGATTTTCAATTAACTAAATAGCTGAAATACTCCACGCATTTATACTTTGTATGCTCTTTTTGGCTGGCTGCTCGAGAAGAATGTTTTTCACTCATTTCTACGTGGTGACGTTTTCTCAGACTACTCTAGCCACATAGAACTTGGCAAATAGAAATAATTGTGCTGAGGCTGCCCTTATAGCACAAGCTCAGAGTTATTCCTGTTCTTCAGAGGCAATGCAGGACATTAGGTGCATCTAGAGCATCATTATTTTCATATCACAAAGTGGAGTTACTCACCTGTAGGCTGTAGCAGATCTCCGGGAACAGCAGGAATTTAGTCCTCACGTAGGGGTGACAAGGGTACCGATGGAGCCCACGCAGGAAGCTCCCCAGCTACCAGTAGGAAAGCCTTTGAGGTAGTCCACTGCGCCTGCGCTGCTGCCTTCCCGCTCTTCTAACTGGTTCTCCTCAGTTGAGTGTATAGCTGAAGAGAAAGGAGAGTAGAAAGGAGAGAAACCTACAACTCCTCGGGGAGGTGGGAGGGTTGTGAGGACTAAATTCTTGCTGTTCCCAGAGATCACCTGCTACAGGTGAGTAACTACGCTATTTCCAGGAACAAGCAGGAATGTAGTCCTCACATATGGGACTCCCTAGCTCCCAGATCTCGGTAGGGTTGGAGCTTGGAAAGGTTCATTGACCTCAACGTCCCCAGCACAGAGATCTGGATTGAAGCGTGTGGGGGTAGAAGCTGTGTTATGTTCTAAAGAGATGCCGGAGGATCGCTTGGACAAAGGCCGCATCCCAGCGGGAGTCCTTGACTAAGCAGTAGTGGTCTGCGATGGTATGGATGGAGGACCACATAGCAGCCTGGCAGATTTCAAAGTTTGGTACTGCATGAAGGTTCGCCACTGAGGTGGACACTGCTCGAACATTGTGTGCAGTGACGTGTCCAGTAAGGGATAATCCTGCATTGTTGTAGCAGAGAGATATGCAGTCCACCATCTATGTTGATAGGGTGCATTTAGAAACTGGAAGTCCCAGATGAGCTTGGTCAAAGGCGACAAAAAGTTGAGATGACTTCCTCTGTTCTTTGTATGTAGAAAGCCAGAGCTCTTTTGCCGTCCAGAGTATGCAGAGTGGCTTCCACCCAGGAGGCGTGTGGTCTGGGAAAGAATACAGGAAGGATGATTGATTGATTGATGTGGAAGATAGAGACCACTTTCGGAAGGAAGTCTGGGTGTGTTTGTAGAATCACTTTGGCATGGTAGAAAAGCGTGTAGGGGGCGTGAGCCACCAGGACCTGCAGCTCACTGACTCGTCTAGCTGAAGTTAAGACTATGAGGAAGAGTACCTTCCAAGAAAAGTAGCATAGTAGAGCAGTGGCTAATGGTTCGAAGGGTGGTTTGAGCAACTGAGCCAAAATGACATTGAGATCTCATGCCACTGGGGGTAGGCAGATGGGTGGCTTGGTAAGCAGGAGACCTCTCATGAACCGTGCAACCAAGGGGTAAGAGGAGATAGGTCTATCATTCACCGGGTCATGATAAGCTGATTTGAGGCCTTGAGAAGAGAGGTGCCAGAGGTAGTGGAGTAGTGTCACCACAGATGTCTGAAAAGAATTGTGCACATTTTTTGAGCACCATGCGTCATACCTGCACCACTTTATCGAATACGCCTTTCTCGTGGAAGGTTTCCTGGCACTGAGGAGAATACTTCTGACCTCTGTGAAGAGAGGAAGATGTCACAATGCTAGGCTTTCAGGAGCCATGCTATTAGGCAAAGGGATCGGAGGTTGGGATGGAGAAGTATTCTGTTGTTCTGAGAAAGGAGACCCGGTGAGGATCCCAGCGGGATTGGTTGAGTTTGAGAATGTTGGAGGAGGAGGGGGAACCAAGATTGGCGGGCCCAAATGGGGGCTATGAGAATCATGTAGCCCTTGTCGTTTGAGAAGTGTTTTCAGGATCAGGGGTGTTGGCGGAAACACATAGAGAAGTCCCCGATTCCACGGAATCATGACTGCATCGTCAGACAGACTGAGGGTTTGTTGGCAGCTTTGAGCAAAAGTGGGGAAGTTTGACATTGCGCTGAGTAGCAAATGGGTCTGTCCACAGAGGTCCCCAGGTTCCGAACAGGCAGTTTGCCACTGTCTAGTCTAGAGCCCAATCGTGAGGGTGGAGCAGCCTGCCAAGCTTGTCCACTTGTAGGTTGTCCTGAGCTGGAATGTAGATTGCCCTGAGCAGTATGTGATGCTGAATGGCCTGGTCCCAGATCTGGCATGCCTCCGTGTAGAGGAGAAGAGAGCCCTTACCACCTTGCTTGTTGATATAGAAAATGGCCACTTAATTGTCCATTCTTACGAGGATAGAACTGTTGGTGAGAAGATGCTTGAAGACTTGGAGAGCCCTCGACACAGCTCGAAGCTCCAAGAGGTTTATCTGTTGCGTGGACTCGAGGGCAGTCCAGTAACCTTGCATGAAGAGAGCGTCCAAGTGAGCTCCCCAGATGAGTTTGGATGCATCCATTGTTTAGAGTATGTTGAGGCTGGGGGGGGGGGCGGAATGGAGACCCTTGAGGAGATTTTCGGGGGTTGTCCACCATTGTAGTGATTGTGCCATGTGTGGTGAGATGATGATGGATGCATGCAGACCGTCGGTGGCTTGTGTCCACTGGGTTGAGGCCTTAGAGGAAAAGAAAGCTCAGTAGAAAAGGTTGTTTGTTTGTTTTTTAATTATTTTATCAAGGTAGAAGTAGTAAGATTAGAAATATAAAGATTAGTGATAGAATAAAGAGACGTATGAGGTATCGATGATATGGGTGAAGGCAGCAGTTCTTCAGCGGGTACAGGAGAGATCCTGTTGGCTTCGTGGAAAAAAGAGAACTGAGGAGAGTCAGACAGAAGAGCGGGAAGGCAGCAGCGCAGGTGCAGAAGACTACTCCCAAAGGCTTTCCTATTGGTAGCTGGGGAGCTTCCCACGTGGGCTCAGTCGGTACCCGATGTCACCTGTATGTGAGGACTACATTCCTGCTTGTTCCTGGAGATTGGTTTCTATTACTTGTTTCAATGTAGCAGCAACAATCACGGGATAGGAACTTGATTTTAGAAGTAGGATGAGGAGGGTGATTATATTTCCTGTCCTATTCATGGTCGTTTCCTACTGCTCAGCAGGCAAACATCCTCCTCTCAACCTTTTGGAACTTCTTGTGTAGTTGGAAAGACACAAATTGTTAAATCCATGTTGGTTCTTCCCTAATAAACAGTTATTTACCTTTCCAATCTATAAGAAATTTTTGATGGATGGTGGAAAGCTGGTCAATATTATTTGCCCAGATTATTCTACATATTACCCTACTCTCTGTTACCTATCTTTTAACCAGTTTCCAATCCATAATAGAACATTGGTTACCTCTCCTGAGTCATGACAACCTTCAAAGTAATCCATCAACTATCCCCTAGATGTTTACAGTCATTTATTACAAGAACCCCAGAAAATCGCCTAAGGAGAAGCAACACATCGAACCTACTAAACCTGCCCCCAGTGCTAACCAAGTGTAACAAGTCAACTTGCTCCAGGGCATCCTCCTTGCATGCCCCACGCCTATGGGATGCTTTACCACCACAAATCAGAGACACCCACGATCTTGCAACCTTCCGCAAACTGCTTAAAACCCACCTAGTCAAGGAACATTTTGATAGGATAACATAACCCCCTCTTACCTATCTACCCCTTAATATACTCTCTGATGTAAGCAACCTTCTACCTGTAGATAATCACTAAAAGATGTAAGTGTCTCTCTAATTGTATATAGTTACAGTTGTGTTATAAATAGTGTTATACACCTGTACCATTCATAAGTGTTTCTTAGGATTAACTCATTAGGGACTTTTGCAAATGCCTCCTGAAAATCTGAGTACATAATATTGACCAGCTTGCCAAGAGACATTTGGAAAAGTCCCTAATCAGATACTCCTAAGGAAATTAAAAAGCCATGGAACGGGAGGTAATGTTCTATTATAGATTGGAAACTGGTTAAAAGATAGGTAAAGCACAGTTACTTACCTGTAACAGGTGATCTCTGGGAACAGCAGGAATTAGTCCTCACATATGGGTACGTCGGTACCGATGGAGCCTGCGCGGGAAAGCTCCCCAGCTTCCCAGAAAGGAAGCTTTTGGGGTCTCCCACTGCACATGCGCGCTGCCTTCCCGCCTTCCTGACCAGCTCTCCTCAGTTCGAGTTTATAGCTGAGACAATAGAGAGAGGAAAGGAAGATAGATAGATAGAAGATACAACTCCTAGGGGAGGTGGGTGGGTTGTGAGGACTAATTCCTGCTGTTCCCAGAGATCACCTGTTACAGGTAAGTAACTGTGCTATCTCCAGGAACAAGCAGGAATAAGTCCTCACATATGGGGACTCCCTAGCTAAGATGCCTGGGAGATCCCGTTCCACGGTTCGCCATCTTCGTATGGATCTCAGGCATCCATCCTGGGAAGGTGGGCAGGAGTTGTTCAAGTATGGAACAGGTGTTTGAGGACAGCCTGACCAAACAAGGCATCCCGGCGGGAGTCCTTATCCAAGCAGTAATGGGCTGTGAAGGTATGAACCGAGGCCCATGTGGCGGCTCGACAGATCTGATCTATGGAGACAGAGTGAAGATGAGCCATAGAAGTGGCCATGGCTCTCACATTGTGAGCTGTGACATGGCCTTCCAGAGAAACGTTTTTACTCTGGTAAGCAAAGGAAATACACTGAGCAATCCAATTGGAAAGTGTACATTTGGAGACTGGATGTCCCAAATGAGAAGGATCAAAAGCCACGAAAAGCTGGGAAGACTTTCGATGTGGCTGGGTCCTGTTGAGGTAAAAGGCAAGAGCTCTTTTGCAATCTAAAGTATGAAGGTTCCTCTCTGCACTGGATGCATGAGGAGCCGGAAAAAAGACAGGTAGATATACCTCTTGATCAATGTTCCCTCTAATTTTCTGTAGGCTGTGTGCGCATAAAATATCAGTTGTGCAGTTTTTAAAGGACGGTTAAATTTTTGTGCGCCACATAACGACACTCAGAGTTATATACTTTAAAATTTGACTACACATCAGAATACAGTATGTACACCACACTGATTGCACTAGAAAATATTGTAGAACTTGTGAAAACCATAAATACATAACAACTTTTAAATTTTAAGATGTCTGTGTTGTTTTCTATCAGAATCAAAACCATAATTTTTGTGCGCTCTGTTGTAAAGTATGTGCGCTCGCTCGGTGAGGTGTGTGCGCGCGCACACGCGCACAGCCTTGAGGGATCAGTGCTCTTGATTAAGATGAAAAGGCGAAACCACTTTGGGCATAAAGTGGGGGTTCGTCCTAAGGACCACCTTATCATGATGAAATCTAGTATAAGGTGGATTAGCCACTAAAGCCTGCAGTTCACTGATGCGGCGAGCTGAAGTGACTGCAATGAGGAAAACTACCTTCCATGAAAGAAATTTCAAGGAGGTGGAGTGTAAAGGCTCAAAAGGTGGCTTCATAAGCTGACCTAGAACTAGGTTCAAGTCCCATGCTACCGGGGGAGGTCGGATGGGAGGCTTAGTTAGAGTCAGGCCTCTCATAAATCTTGCAACAAGCGGATGAGAGGAGACAGGTTGTCCATTTATAGGTTTTAAGGATGCTGCAATAGCACTCAAATGGACTCTTACTGAATTCGTCTTAAGGCCTGCATTAGAAAGATGCAGGAGATAGTCTAGTAGAGAATTCAAAGGAAGTGCTAGAGGGTCAAGACCCTGTTGAGCACACCAAATGGAAAAGCGTTTCCATTTGAAAGCATAGGAACGCCTCGTGGAGGGTTTCCTAGAGGCATGAAGGATATCTTTCACTGGTTGAGAAAGATTGAAGTCATGAAGGCTTAGGCCTTCAGTAACCAAGCTCTGAGGTGTAGGGACTTGGGGTTTGGGTGCCACAAAGTCCCCTCCTCCTGAGACAGAAGGTCTGGCGCAGCTCCCAGGTCCAGGGAGGGTCCCTGGGAGAGATGCAGAAGTAGAGGGAACCACACTTGGCGTGGCCAGCGTGGAGCTATGAGGATCATGGATCCGTGATCCCTCTGTAGTTTGAACAGAGTCTTGGGAATCAAAGGAATGGGTGGAAAGGCATATAGGAATTCCTGACCCCAATGCAGGAGGAAGGCGTCGTTGGCCTGAGCTCCCTGACACGGAATCCTGGAACAGAACCGGGGAAGTTTGGCATTCCACGGACTTGCAAAGAGGTCTATGTCCGGGGTTCCCCATTCCTGAAAGATTTTGCCTATCTGGTCCATATGTAGGGACCATTCGTGTGGGAGCAGAACTCGACTGAGTCTGTCTGCCCGAGAGTTTTGAACCCCTGGAAGATATACTGCCAGAAGATGAATTTGATGCTCTCTGGCGAAGGCCCAAAATCTGAGAGCTTCGTTGCAAAGCGACAGAGAGCCTGTCCCTCCTTGTTTGTTTACGTAGAACATGGCCACCTGATTGTCTGTCTGAACTAAGACGGTCAGGTTGACAAGGAGGGTATGGAATACTTTGAGGGCAAAGAAGATTGCTCGCAGTTCCAGGAGGTTGATGTGAAGGGTGGTCTCCTGCGGAGACCAAGTACCCTGAGTGGAGAGGGATTGTAGATGGGCTCCCCACCCTGTTTGGGAGGCATCTGTTGTGAGGGTTGCTTGGGGCAACAAAGGTTGGAAGGGGGCCCCCAACAACAGATTCTTGGTGGGCATCCACCATTGGAGGGACCAAAACAGACGTTTTGAGGTGAGTATTTGGTCGGAGAGCGCTCCTGATGCTTGAGTCCACTGGGTGGCCAAGGTCCATTGAGCTGCTCTCATATGAAGACGAGCGTAGGGCACCACGTGTACCATGGAGGCCATGTGGCCCAGAAGTCGCAGCATTTCTCTGGCTGTCAAGTGACTGCTGGACTGAGCTTGGGAGGCCAAGCACAGCAGACGTTGGCCCCGGACTTGAAGCAGGTAGGCCCTTGCAGTGGTGGTGTCCAACTGGGCCCCTATGAATTCTAGAGACTGAGTAGGGGTAAGTTGAGACTTGGGAAGGTTTACCACCAGTCCCAGATACTGCAGAAGGTGCCTTGTGCGGTCCAGGGAAATCTTGGCCTCTGACTGAGATGGAGCTCGGATGAGCCAGTCGTCCAGATATGGGAATACAAAAATTCCCAGACCTCTTAGAAATGCGGCAACAACTGCCATGCATTTGGTGAACACTCTTGGGGCAGAGGCTAGACCGAAGGGAAGTACTCTGTACTGGAAATGTTTTCCCTGAAACAGAAATCTTAGATATTTTCTGTGGGATGGGTGGATGAGTATATGTGTGTACGCATCCTTGAGATCTAGAGAACAAAGCCAATCCTGACTCTGAAGGTATGGAAGGAGAATGCCTAGAGAAAGCATTTTGAATTTCTCCTTGTACAGAAATCTGTTCAATTCTCTCAGATCTAGGATAGGCCTGAATCCCCCTGTCTTCTTTGTTATGAGAAAATAAGGGGAGTAGAATCCTGTCCCTTGTTGAAGAAGAGGAACCTCTTCTATTGCCCCTTGGGCAAGGAGAGAAGAGACCTCCTGATCCAACAGGTCCAGGAGAAAAGGGGGAGAATTGAAGTGCCTCACCATGGTATATGGAGGAAGGTTGGAAAAATGAAGTTTGTAGCCCTCTCTGATGATAGAGAGGGTCCACTGCTCTGATGTGATTTGCTCCCATCTGGGAGCAAAGTGAGCTAACCTTCCGGGAATGGTGAGGGGCTCTGGTTGTTCTAGAGCCAGAAATGTTAAGTTCTCTAGGGGCGAGTCAAAACCCCTGAGGGGGTTGAGCCTGCTGAGGAGTGGTAGACACTGCAGGCTTTGACTTTGCCTGTTTAGGTTGCTGACGTTTAGTAGCAAAGCGAGGCTGAGAAGATTGTTGGCCAGTATTTGTGGAAAATCTGGCCTTCTTGTAGTAAGGCCTCTTGAAAGACTTTTTCTTGGCAGGAGCAGAGGTAGACTTAGAAAGTCTATCCAAGGTAGCATTCTCTGCATCCATTTGGGTGGCTTTAATTTGCCAGTCCTTACCAAATAAGTTCTCACCTGTACAGGGCAGATTCCGTAAGCCATCTAGGACCCTGGGTTCTAGGTCAGAGGCCTGGAGCCAAGCAAGTCGTCGGGCTGCAATAGCAATGCCCGAAGCTCTACCGGCACCCTCAAAGGAATCAAAAGCTGCTCTGTTGGAGAACTTAGAAACATCTAAAAGCTGTTTCACCAGAGAAATGAACTCCTCTTTTCTATCCTCAGGGATAAAGGAGGCAAAAGGTCGTATCTTTAGGGCAAGTTCTCTAAGAAACATGCCCATATACAGACTGTAAGAGTTAATCCTGGCTATAAGCATAGTAGCCTGGAAAATTTCTTGCCAAAAGAGTCTAGGGTCTTACATTCTCGTCCTGGAGGGGTAGAAGAGTGCCTTTTGGTACTCTTAATCTTTTTCAGTGCAGACTTCACCACAATGGAATGGTGAGGCAACTGAGTCTTTTGAAAACCAGGAGAAGGAGGGACCCGGTACATGGTGTCCAGCCTACGAGAATAAGGAGACAACGTTAGAGGAGCCTCCCATAAGTCCATCAAGTGTTCTTGAAGGATTTCATGGATAGGCAGGGTAACTGCCTCTTTAGGAACCTTGGGGTATCCTAAAATATCCAATTTCTTTGATCTAGGTTCTTTTTCTGAGGATGTGGTAATAGAAAGTCCTTTAGCTAATTCAATAATGAATTCTTGAAAGGACAAATCCTCTGGTGGAGACATTCTCCTCTTTGGGGAAGAGGGGTCTTCATGAAGAACCAGAGACAGCTCATCAGAGTCCTCAGAGGAGTTAAAATCCTCTGAGGAATCAGAGTATTCTCTATTTGCTTCCAACGCACGATACGCATACCGATCGGTATCGACATCGGGCGTACCGGGTATGGGATCGGTATCGGGTAAAAACCCGGATCCGGTATGCGGAACCGATCTGCGTTTGGAAGTCGATGGTCTTGGTTCCGGTATGGGAGACGATACCGGAACCGGACCCGGTATCGCTGAACGCGATACCGAGGGCGTCGCAGCATTGATAAAAGCCAGCATGGCCTGCTGCATGGTCTGAACAGTATTGCTCATAGACGCCACTGCTGCCTGGATGTCGGTACCGGTATGGGCCGGTACCCCAGAGCAGTCCAACAGGTGATCAGTCGAGGCCATGCCATCGATGTCAACCTGTAACCCCATAGATGGTGCTTTGGAAGCCAGAGCTTCCCGCCGGGGTTGTTTGGCTGGGGCAGGATCCTCAGACTCAAAAGAGAGAGCCTCTCGATGCTTTGAAGGAGATTTGCTCTTTGAGGACCTGCCCACAGAGGGTTTGGTTACCTGAGATCCATCCGGAGAGGAAGACCTGGATGACTGTGATGCTGGATTATCCGAAGCAAACAGCACATGGAACTTGTTGGCCCGGTTCTGCAACCCACGTTTAGACATCTGGGAGCAAGATGGGCAGTCCGGTATGGAGTGGTCCGGTCCCAAACATTTAAGACACCATTCATGGGTGTCTGTGACAGAAATGACAGCACTGCACTTGGTACACTTTTTGAAACCAGGAGCTGGCTTCTCCATGAGGAGAATTTGGGTAGGCCTGAAGGCCTAACAAAAGCTACCAAGCTGTGCTGAAGAAAAATAAAAAGATTTTTTTTTTTTTTTTTTTAAAAAGAAAGAAAGAGAGACCGGTGGTACCGGTTTCGGTATGGGGAAGGCAGGTACGCGGTCTAAAGAAAACAAATAAAATTAACAATTTCTTCAGCGGTGACAGGAACACGACCTGCTGGCTCCGCGGAAAAAGAGAAACTGAGGAGAGCTGGTCAGGAAGGCGGGAAGGCAGCGCGCATGTGCAGTGGGAGGCCCCAAAAGCTTCCTTTCTGGGAAGCTGGGGAGCTTTCCCGTGCAGGCTCCGTCGGTACCGACGTACCCATATGTGAGGACTTATTCCTGCTTGTTCCTGGAGATCAGAAAGTAGGGTAATATGTTTGGTTTCCAAATGGAAAGAAAAGAGGTTTGTGCACAGAAATGCCTTTAGCACACTCAAACCTTTTCAGACAATTTATGAGCATATGCTTGAAAATCCAAATGTATGCAGGTAAATCCATTCCCCGCCCCAACTTTACTCCTGGGAATGCCGCTGCTCATGGAAGGAGTGGCCTAGTAATTGGGACATGGTACCTCAGGCCAGAGAGCCGAGGGATCAATTCCCACCTGGAGACAGCAATCTCAGGCCAGAGGGACTTGGGCTTCTAGTCCTTGTGGCCTTGGGCAAGCCATTTAACCCTACGTTGCCTCAGGTACACAGACTGTGAGCCATTTGGGGGACAAGGGAATGTATCCAGTACCTGTTTGTAGTGATTACATAATGTAAACCACTTTGATTGAAAGATAAGGTGGTATAGAAAACTGGTTAAATAAATAAATATGCCTATACTTCTGTGCATAAACCTCTGTTCTAGGCATGTCAGTGGCTTTTATAATTTCCCATGTGCAGATCATTTTGAAAGGAGTGTTAAAGCATGTTTTAAGGTGCTCAAGTTAAGCCTATTTTATGATGACAAGTAGGTGCCGACTTTCCTATATACACCTATAACTAACAGCGGGTGAGATGGACAGCCACCCCAGATCTCAAGGTCCCTCCTTCCTGTCATCCATGTTGAAGGGGACAGAAGAGAGGGAAGGTGGACTGTGGAGGATGGCAGAAGGAAAAAGGGGGTTAGGAGTCAGGGTGGGAATAGGAGCACAAATACACATCCCTGCCCTTCAGAGGACAGCATTGGGAAATACTGAATTGGATGATGCCACTACACTCGGCTTATTCCGATTATGGAGCACAACAACAGAACAGCTTAACCACTACAGCTTCTCAGTTTTACTGTTTGTATAACACCACCCCCAGAAAAATCAAATAAGTCAAATTAAGATTTTTTTACTTTAATTACTCAACATTTGTTTTCTTGATGCTTTAAGTAATGATTCACTGTCTTTAATTGGTAGCATACAGCACTTGTAATGATAAGCAATAATTATTTGCTTAAAAACACCACCTGTTCATGACCAGCCAATGCTCAGTGACACATAAATGATCTTTACGCTAGATGAAGCTAGCATCTGCTTCTAGTTAGACTTGCACGGATCTGCTGCTGGACTGATTTGTGACATTTATCCTCGCTTTTTCAAATGTAAAGGGAATGCTAGCGTAAAATCTATCCCATGTTAAACTGAGCTGGAAATTAAACCTTTCAGACATAAATAAGCCTGTCTTTTACCTTTGGTTTGAATGCTATAAGTTTCAAAACCATTTCAACGGTGAACACAGCTGTGAAGACCATATTCAGAACATCCATCACATCATTAAAAATTTTGGACTGTCCATAGTGCTGTGAACAAAGATAATGATAACAAAGTTTGCACAAGTACTTAAAGGCACTAGGTTTGCACAAGTACTTAAAGGCACTAGGTTTGCACAAGTGCAGTATTTACATACCGGATAAGGAATACAGCAGAGAAAAGAGAAGGATGTACATGAATGACAATCTTAAAATAAACAAATATCTATGAAAAACTAATGAAGCCAACTATTTGGACCACCTGATGTCTGCAGAAACTTTCGTATGGCTAGGGCATCACCCACAAAAGCAGTGGCAAAGATGAAATGATGGGCTCCCAGGCAAAAGTTCTGAAAGCGTCCACAGAGTTGACAAGGGACTGTACACCTTCAAGGTCCAGAAACAGTGGCAAGTGGGCCACCTTCTTTATTAGGGTATCACGGCCCCATAGGAGATGCTTGGGCAGAGTTTCTGTCACTCTGTAAAGCACAGTTACTTACCTGTAACAGGTGATCTCTGGGAACAGCAGGAATAAGTCTTCACATATGGGTACGTCGGTACCGACGGAGCCTGCGTGGAAACGCTCCCCAGCTTCCCAAAAAGGAAAGCTTTTGGGAGCATCCCACTGCGCCTGCGCGCTGCCTTCCCGCCTTTCCTGACCAGCTCTCCTCAGTTCGAGTTTAAAGCTGAGACAATAGAGAGAGAGAGGAAAGGAAAGACAGAAAAGAGGTACAACTCCTAGGGGAGGTGGGAGGGTTGTGAAGACTTATTCCTGCTGTTCCCAGAGATCACCTGTTACAGGTAAGTAACTGTGCTATCTCCAGGAACAAGCAGAAATGAGTCTTCACATATGGGGACTCCCTAGCTAAGATGCCCGGGAGATCCCTAAGGATATGAGACCCTGGGAAGGGTCTTACGTCCTCCTATGGATCTCAGGCATCCATCCTGGGAAGGAGGGTAGGAGTTGTTTAAGTATGGAACAGGTGTTTGAGGACAGCCTGCAAAGTCCTAAATGAGAAGGATCAAAAGCAACAAAAAGCTGGGAAGACTTTCTATGTTGCTGAGTCCTTTGTAAGTAAAAAGCAAGAGCTCTTTTACAATCCAGAGTATGAAGGCTCTTCTCTGCACTGGATGCATGAGGAGCTGGAAAAAAGACAGGTAAATATACCTCCTGATTAAGATGGAAAGGTGAGACCACTTTAGGCATAAAGTGTGGATTTGTCCTAAGGACCACCTTGTCATGATGGAACCTTGTATAAGGTGGATTAGCCACTAAGGCCTGCAGTTCACTAATGCGGCGAGCTGAAGTGACTACAATGAGGAAAATAACCTTCCAGGAAAGAAATTTCAAGGAGGTAGTGGCTAAGGCTTCAAAAGGTGGCTTCATAAGCTGACTAAGAACCAAATTTAAGTCCCATGCCACCGGAGGAGGCCTAATGGGAGGTTTAGTTAAAGTTAGGCCTCTCATGAATCTTGCAATGAGAGGATGAGAGGAAATAGGTTGTCCATTGATGGGCTTAAGGGATGCTGCAATAGCACTCAAATGGACTTTTACTGAATTAGTCTTAAGTCCTGCATTGGAAAGATACAGGAGATAGTCTAAGAGAGAATTTAAAGGTAGTGCTAGAGGGTCAAGACCCTTTTCAGCACACCAAATGGAAAATCTTTTCCATTTAAAAGCATAGGATTGCCTGGTGGAAGGTTTTCTGGAAGCATGGAGAATATCCTTCACTTGCTGAGAAAGATTCAAGCCTTGAAGGTCTAGGCCTTCAGTAACCAAGCTCTGAGGTGAAGGGACTTGGGGTTTGGGTGCCACAAAGTCCCCTCCTCCTGAGACAGAAGGTCTGGAGCAGCTCCCAAGTCCAGGGAGGGGGCTTGAGAGAGATGCAGAAGTAGAGGGTACCACACTTGGCGTGGCCAGCGTGGAGCTATGAGGATCATAGATCTTTGATCCCTCTGGAGTTTGAACAGAGTCTTGGGAATCAAGGGAATGGGTGGAAAGGCATACAGGAAACTCTGACCCCAATGAAGGAGGAAGGCATCCTTGGCCTGAACTCCCTGACACGGAATTCTGGAACAGAACCGGGGAAGTTTGGCATTCCACGGACTTGCAAAGAGGTCTATGTCCGGGGTTCCCCATTCTTGGAAGATTCTGAGTACCTGATCCATGTGCAGGGACCATTCGTGTGGAAGCAGAACTCGACTGAGTCTGTCTGCCCAAGAGTTTTGGACTCCTGGGAGGTATACTGCCAGGAGATGGATTTGATGCTCTCTGGCGAAGGCCCACAATCTTAGAGCTTCGTTGCAAAGCGACAGAGAGCCAGTTCCTCCTTGCTTGTTTATGTAAAACATGGCTACTTGATTGTCCGTGTGAATGAGGACTGTCTTGTAGCTGAGGAGGGTATGGAAGACCTTGAGAGCTAGAAAAACTGCTCGAAGCTCCAAGTGGTTGATATGAAGAGAGGTCTCCTGAGGGGACCAAGTACCTTGAGTGGAGAGGTCCTGAAGATGAGCTCCCCAACCTGTTTGGGAGGCATCTGTTGTGAGGGTTGCTTGGGGCAACAACTGTTGGAAGGGGGACCCCAGCAACAGATTTTGAGTGGACATCCACCATTGGAGAGACCAAAAGAGACATTTGGAGGTTGCTATTTGGTCAGAGAGAGCTCCTGATGCTTGAGTCCACTGGGTGGACAAAGTCCATTGAGCTGCTCTCATGTGTAGGCGAGCATAGGGTACCACATGCACTGTGGAAGCCATGTGGCCTAACAGTTGTAGCATCTCCCGGGCAGTTAAGTGTCTCCCTGACTGAATCTGGGAGGCTAACTGCACTAGACGTAGGTAACGGGCCTGAGGAAGGTAGGCCCTTGCAGTGGTGGTATCCAACCAGGCCCCTATGAATTCTAGGGACTGAGTAGGGGTAAGCTGAGACTCGGGAAGGTTTACCACAAGTCCCAGATACTGCAGAATGCGCCTTGTGCGGTCCAGGGAAATCTGTGCCTCTGACTGAGATGGAGCTCGGATGAGCCAGTCGTCCAGGTATGGGAAGACAAAAATTCCCAGAGTGCGTAGAAATGCAGCAACTACTGCCATGCATTTGGTGAACACTCTTGGGGCAGAGGACAGGCCGAAAGGAAGCACTCTGTATTGATAATGTTTTCCTTGGAAAAGAAAAAGTAGGAATCTTCTGTGAGATGGATGGATGAGGACATGGGTGTTCGCATCCTTGAGATCTAGAGAACAAAGCCAATCCTGACTTTGAAGGTATGGAAGGAGAGTGCCCAGAGAAAGCATCTTGAACGTCTCCTTGCATAGAAATTTGTTCAATTCTCTGAGATCTAGAATAGGTCTGTACCCCCTGTCTTCTTTGGAATGAGAAAATAGGGGGAGTAGAACCCTGACCCTTGTTGAATTAGAGGCACTTCTTCTATTGCCCCTTGGGCAAGAAGGGTAGTTATCTCCTGACCTAAAAGGTCGAGAAGAGATGTGGGAGAACTGAAATGTCTCACCATGGTGTGGGGAGGAAGGTCTGAGAAATGAAGTTTGTAGCCCTCTCTGATGATAGAGAGGGTCCACTGCTCTGATGTGATTTGCTCCCATCTGGGAGCAAAATGAGCTAATCTTCCTGGAATGGTGAGAGGTTCTGGCTGTTTCAAAGCCAGAAAGGCTAGGTTCTCTAGCATCAAGTCAAAAACCCTGAGGGGGTTGGGACTGCTGAGTTGCAGCAGGCCCTGCAGACTTAGTCCTGGCCTGCTTAGGTTGCTGACGCTTAGTGGTAAAGCGACCTGTAGAAGATTGTTGGCCAGAAGTGGAAGGGAATCTGCCCTTCTTGAAAAAAGACTTTTTAAAAGTATTTTTCTTGGCAGGAATGGAGGTTGACTTTGAAAGTCTATCCAGAGCAGAGTTCTCTGCATCCATTTGAGTGGCTTTAATCTGCCACTCCTTGCCAAATAGATTTTCACCTGTACAGGGCAGATTTCCTAGGCCATCTTGAACCCAGGGTTCTAAATCAGAAGCCTGGAGCCAAGCAATTCTGCGAGAAGCTATGGCAATGCCCGAGGCTCTGCTGGCACCTTCAAAGGAGTCAAAGGCTGCCCTGTTGGAAAACTTTGAAATGTCTTGAGTATGCTTAAGCCAAAGGAGAAATTCTTCCCTTCTATCTTCTGGAATAAAAGGGAAGAAAGTGCGCAACTTTTCTGCCCCTTCTTTTAAAAACATACCCATATAGAGGCTATATGAGTTGATTCTGGCAATGAGCATACTGGCCTGGAAGATTTTCCTACCAAAAGCATCCAAGGTCCTGCATTCTCTTCCTGGAGGAGCAGAAGAGTGTCTCTTTGTACTCTTTATCCTCTTCATAGCTGACTGCACCACAATGGAATGGTGAGGAAGCCAAGTTTTTTGAAATCCAGGACAGGGAGGGACACGGTACATATAGTGTCCAACCTGCGAGAATGAGGAGAGAGAGTGAGAGGAGTCTCCCATAAATCAATCATGTGTTCGTAAAGAATCTCATGAATTGGTAAGGTGACTGCCTCTCTAGGAGCCTTAGGGTATCCTAAAATATCCAATTTTTTTGCTCTAGGCTCTGATTCAGAAGTGACTGAAATAGAAAGTCCTTTAGCTACTTCTCTTATGAAGTCTTGAAAGGACAAATCTTCTGGAGGAGACATTCTTCTTTTAGGAGAAGAAGGCTCCTCAGGAAGGGCTATGGATACTTCAGGAGATTCATCCGATGAATCAGAATCACCAGAGGAATCGAAGTACCTTCTGTCAGGGTGCTCTTCCAACGCTCGGTACGCGTATCGAGCGGTATCGACATCGGGCGTTCTCGGAACCGGATCGGTACCGAGAAATAGCCCTGGACAAAGAACCGCTGCTGGTATCCTGGTCGATGTCGATGCAGTCGGTACCGGTATCGGCGCTGGTGGCGGTACCGGAACCGATACCGACAACGGAGCTCGTTGCGGTACCGTCGGCGTCGCAGCTTCAATAAAGGCTGTAATAGCCCGCTGCATGGACAGAACATTCTGATCCATGGACGCCATGAATGCCTGGAGTTCGGTACCGGGAGATTGTGCTGGTACCCCAGAGCATTCTAACAAGTGATCGGTCGAGGCCGTGCTATCGATGTCAACCTGTAACCCCATAGGAGGAGCTTTGGAAGCCGGAGCTTCCCGCCGGGGTTGTTTGGCTGGGGCAGGATCCTCGAGGGTAAGCCCAGAGGCATTTCGATGCTTAGAGGGAGATCTACCCTTCGAGGACCTGCTAGACTTAAGTTTGGTTACCTGAGATCCATCAGGAGAAAAAGACCGGGAAGAGGTCGATGCTACCGATGCTGCATCAGCGGGAAACAGGACATGGAGCTTAGCTGCTCGGTTCTGTAGGCCCCGTTTAGACATTTGAGAGCAGGACGGACAATCCGGAATGGAGTGTTCAGGACCCAAACATTTAAGGCACCATTCATGGGTATCTGTAACAGAAATAGTACCGCTACACTTAGTGCATTTCTTGAACCCGGAGGCTGGTTTTTCCATGAGGGAAATTTTTTCTTGGGCCCTGCGGAAAAAAAAAATATATATATATATTTTTTTTTTTTTTAGAAGAAAGAAAAGACCAGTGGTACCGGTCCGGAGTCGGGGAAGGCAGACACGCGACCAAAGAAATAAAATAAAATAAAGAACTTCTTCAGCGGTGACAGGGCTCGACCTGCTGGCTCCGCAGCAAAGAAGAACTGAGGAGAGCTGGTCAGGAAAGGCGGGAAGGCAGCGCGCAGGTGCAGTGGGATGCTCCCAAAAGCTTTCCTTTTTAGGAAGCTGGGGAGCATTCCCGCACAGGCTCCGTCGGTACCGACGTACCCATATGTGAAGACTCATTCCTGCTTGTTCCTGGAGATGAGCTGTTAGAGGGAGAAATGGAAGCTGAATTAGGGTTGCCTGCATCGAGAGGAGCTTATCACCCTAACCACAGAGGTAAGGCTGCACCAGGCCTTGAAGAAGATTGCCGTTACCTGCATGGAGTGACCATTGTGAGAACTCAAACTTCAGTGAGTACTGGGGAAATGGATGCTTTGGGCAATAGCCTTGCTGCTTTTGTTGGCTATGGGTCTATGCTGAGACCAGAATAGCAGGCCTGAACATCTGATCCGGACATCCAGACATGGTATTCATCTTGTCGGTGCTGAGGGAAAGCACAGTTACTTACCTGTAACAGGTGATCTCTGGGAACAGCAGGAATAAGTCTTCACATATGGGTATCGTCGGTACCGACGGAACCTGCGCGGGAACGCTCCCCAGTGTCCAAAAGGAAAACTTTTGGGAGCATCCCACAGCGCCTTTGCGCTGCCTTCCCGCCTTTCCTAACTGCCTCTCTCCAGTTCGAGTTTTAAAGCTGAGACAAAGAGAGAGAGAGAGGAAAGGAAAGATAGGAGTTGTATCTCTCTATCTAGGGGAGGTGGGTGGGTTGTGAAGATTTATTCCTGCTGTTCCCAGAGATCACCTGTTACAGGTAAGTAAAGCACAGTTACTTACCTGTAACAGGTGATCTCTGGGAACAGCAGGAATTAGTCTTCACATATGGGTATCGTCGGTACCGACGGAGCCTGCGCGGGAACGCTCCCCAGCGTCCAAAAGGAAAGCTTTTGGGAGCATTCCACAGCGCCTGCGCGCTGCCGTCCCCAACCGTCTCTCTCCAGTTTGAGTTTTAAAGCTGAGACAAAGAGAGAGAGAGGAAAGGAAAGATAGATAGAGAGATACAACTCCTTGGGGAGGTGGGAGGGTTGTGAAGACTAATTCCTGCTGTTCCCAGAGATCACCTGTTACAGGTAAGTAACTGTGCTATCTCCAGGAACAAGCAGGAATGAGTCTTCACATATGGGGACTCCCCAGCAGGAGATGCCTGGGAGATCACCCAGATAGTGAGCCCCTGAAGGGCTCCATCCCCACCTATGAATCTCAGGCATCCAGTCAGGGATGGAGGGCAGGAGTTGATTAGGTATGGAACAGGTGTTTGAGAACAGCCTGACCAAACAAGGCATCCCGGCTGGAATCCTTGTACAAGCAGTAATGGGCTGTGAAGGTATGAACCGAGGCCCAGGTGGCTGCTCGATAGATCTGGTCGATGGACACAGACTTTAGATGAGCCATAGAGGCTGCCATGGCCCTCACATTGTGAGCTGTGACATGGCTTTCAAGAGTAAGATTTTTACTCTGGTAGGCGAAGGAAATACACTGAGCAATCCAATTGGACAGAGTTCTCTTAGAGACTGGAAGTCCTAAATGGGAAGGATCAAAACCAACAAAAAGTTGAGAGGACTTTCTATGTTGCTGTGTTCTTTGCAAATAGAAAGCAAGTGCCCTTTTGCAATCCAGGGTATGAAGACTCCTCTCTGCACTTGATGCATGAGGTCCTGGAAAGAAGACAGGTAAATAAACTTCCTGGTTCAGATGAAAAGGTGAGACCACTTTAGGCATAAGAACTACCTTGTCATGATGGAACCTTGTATAAGGAGGATTAGCCACTAGAGCTTGCAACTCACTGATACGGCGAGCTAAAGTGAGTGCAATGAGAAAAATAACCTTCCAGGAAAGGAATTTCAAGGAGGTAGTGGCTAAAGGTTCAAAGGGTGGCTTCATAAGCTGGCCAAGAACCAGATTTAAGTCCCATGCCACTGGGGGTGGTCTAATGGGAGGTTTAGTTAAAAGAAGGCCTCTCATGAATCTTGCTATAAGAGGATGAGAGGAAATAGGTTGTCCATTAAGAGGTTTCAGGGATGCTGCAATAGCACTCAAATCGACCCTGATTGAATTTGTTTTAAGGCCTGCATGGGATAAATGCAGCAAATAGTCCAGTAACAAATTCAAAGGTATTGCAGAAGGGTTAAGACCATTTTCTGCACACCAAATGGAAAATCTTTTCCATTTAAAAGCATAAGAGCGTCTGGTAGAGGGCTTTCTGGAAGCATGAAGGATATCCTTCACTTGCTGAGAAAGGTGTAAATCTTGAAGGTCTAGGCCTTCAGCAACCAGGCCCTGAGGTGAAGAGACTGAGGATTTGGATGCCACAGGGTTCCCTCCTCTTGGGAGAGGAGATCTGGAGCAGACCCCAGGTCCAGGGAGGGAGCTTGAGAGAGATGCAGAAGTAGAGGGTACCACACTTGGTGTGGCCAATGTGGTGCTATGAGGATCATAGACCCCTTGTCTCTCTGAAGCTTAAACAGAGTTTTGGGGATTAGGGGAATAGGTGGAAAGGCATAGAGGAAGTCTTGCCCCCAGTGAAGGAGGAAGGCATGCCTGGCCTGAAATCCCTGACATGGAATCCTGGAACAAAACCGGGGAAGTTTGGCATTCCACGGACTTGCAAATAGGTCTATGTCTGGGGTACCTCAAATCCGGAAGATCCTGGCTACCTGGTCCCCAAGGAGGGACCATTTCTGTGGAAGCAGAACTCGACTGAGTCTGTCTGCCCAAGAGTTTTGAACTCCTGGAAGATACACTGCCATGAGATGGATTTGATGCTCTCTGGCGAAGGCCCACAATCTCAGAGCTTCATTGCAGAGCGACAGAGAGCCTGTCTCCCCCTGCTTGTTCACATAGAACATGGCTAGCTGATTGTCCGTATGGATGAGGACTGTCTTGTAGCGGAGCAGGGTGTGAAATACTCTGAGAGCCAAGAAGATTGCTCTGAGCTCTAGGAGGTTGATATGAAGAGATGTCTCCTGTGGAGACCAGATGCCTTGAGTGGAGAGATCTTGAAGATGAGCTCCCCAACCCTTTGGAGAGGCATCTGTAGTAAGGGTTGCTTGGGGTAGCACCTGTTGAAAGGGGGACCCCAACAACAGATTTTGAGAGGACTTCCACCAGTGGAGGGACCAAAAGAGGTGACTGGAGGTTGCTATTTTGTCTGACAGGCAACCTGATGGGTCCATTGGGAGGATAGAGTCCACTGAGCTGCCCTCATGTGAAGGCGAGCATAAGGAACCACATGGACTGTGGAAGCCATGTGGCCTAAGAGTTGCAACATCTCTCGAGCAGTTAAATGGGATTTTAACTGAATCTGGGAGGCTAACTGCACTAGGCGTAGGCAACGGGCCTGGGGAAGATAGGCCCTTGCAGTTGTGGTATCCAGTAAGGCCCCTATGAACTCTAGGGACTGAGTAGAGGTGAGATGGGATTTTGAAATGCTGATTACCAATCCCAGATACTGAAGAACACACCTTGTGCAGGCCAGGGAAGTCTGGGCCTCTGCTTGGGATGGAGCTCCGATGAGCCAGTCGTCCAGATATGGGAATACGAATATCCCTAGAGTGCATAAAAATGCAGCTACCACGGCCATGCATTTTGTGAACACTCTTGGAGCAGAGGCCAGACCGAAAGGAAGCACTCTGTACTGGTAGTGCTTTCCTTGGTAAAGGAACCGAAGGAACCTTCTGTGTGTTGGATGGATGAGGACATGGGTGTACGCATCCTTGAGGTCTAGAGAACAAAGCCAGTCCTGACTCTGAAAGTATAGAAGGAGAGTACCAAGAGAAATCATCTTGAATTTCTCCTTGCATAGAAACTTGTTCAACTCTCTGAGATCTAGGATGGGTCTGTAGCCCCCTGTTTTCTTTGGGATGAGAAAATAGGGGAAGTAGAACCCTGAGCCCTGTTGAAGAAGGGGTACTTCTTCTATTGCCCCTTGGGCAAGAAGGGTAGTAATCTCCTGACCTAGAAGGTCGAGAAGAGATGTTGGAGAGTTGAACTGTCTCACCATGGTGTGAGGAGGAAGGTTTAAGAAATGTAGCTTGTATCCCTCCCTTATAATGGAGAGGGTCCAGTGCTCTGCTGTGATTTGTTCCCATCTGGGAGCAAAGTGAGCTAACCTTCCTGGGATGGTGAGAGGCTCTGGATGTTCTAGAGCCAGAAATGCTAAGTTCTCTAGTGTAAAGTCAAAGGCCCTGAGGAGGCTGAGGCTGTTGGGCCGTAGCAGTCCTCGCAGCCTGAGGCTTGGCCTGTTTTGGTTGTTGCTGTCTCTTTGTAGCAAAACGACCTTGAGAAGAGGTATGAGCATAAGCAGAAGAAAATTTCCCTTTTTTTGGGAAAGATCCTTTCTTGAATAACCTCTTCTTGAAAGGAGTAGTAGTAGACTTTGAAAGTCTATCTAAAGCAGAATTTTCAGCATCCATCTGGGTGGCTTTTGTTTGCAAATCCTTGCCAAACAGATTTTCCCCTGTACAGGGAAGGTTGCCCAGACCATCCTGTACCCAGGATTCCAAATCAGAGGCTTGTAACCAAGCTACTCTGCGTGCGCCTATGGCAATAGCCGAAGCTCTACTGGCACCCTCAAAGGAGTCAAAGGCTGCACAGTTGGAAACTTGGATACATCCTGTGCATGTTTAAGCCAGGTAATATATTCTTCTCTCTTATCTTCTGACATAAAAGGAGATAAGGTGTGTAGATGGTCTGTAACCTCTTTCAGAAACATCCCCATATAGAGACTATAGGAGTTGATTCTGGCTACAAGCATACTGGCCTGGAAGATTTTCCTGCCAAAAGCATCTAAGGTTCTGCATTCTCTTCCTGGAGGAGCAGAGGAATGTCTTTTTGTGCTCTTGATCTTTTTCATAGCAGACTCTACCACAATAGAGTGGTGAGGAAGCTGAGTCTTATGAAATCCAGGACAAGGAGGAACACGATACATGGTGTCCAACCTACGAGAAAAGGGAGAGGTGGTAAGAGGAGTTTCCCATATACCTAACATGTGGTCATAAAGAATCTCATGTATTGGTAAAATGGCTGCCTCTTTAGGAGCCTTAGGATATTGAAGAATATCCATTTTTTTGGCTCTGGGCTCAGTTTCAGAGGCTACTGTAATGGACAGGCCTCTGGCCACCTCCCTGATGAAGTCCTGAAAAGACAAGTCCTCAGGAGGAGACATTCTCCTTTTTGGAGAAGAGGGTTCCTGAGGACGAATCTCTGATGCTTCGATGGAAACCTCTGATGCATCAGATTCTTCAGAGGAATCGAAGTATCGACTGTCTGGATGCTCTCGCAGAGCCCGATACGAGTACCGAGGGGTATCGACATCGGGAGTCATTGGTACCGAATAGGTACTAACAGGCATCACTGGATACCGTATCGCTGCTTTCGATGCTGACGTCGATGCAAGCGGTACTGGTATCGGAACCGGAGATGGATCCGGAACCGGAATCGGTATCGACAACGGGGTTTGTTGTTGTATCGAAGGCGTCGCAGCTTGTATGAAGGCGGTAATGGCACGCTGCATGGTCGGAATATTCTGATCCATCGACGCCACCAATATCTGGATGCCGGTACCCCAGAACATTGTAACAGGTGATCGGTCGAGGCCATGCCATCGATGTCAACCTGTGACCCCATAGATAATGCTTTGGAAGCCAGAGCCTCCCGCCGGGGTAATTTTGCCGGTGTGGATTCCTCAATAGTAATGTCGGGAACATCTCGATACTTAGAGGAAGATGTACCCTTTGAGGACCGACCGGACTTAAGTTTTGTTACCTGAGATCCATGGGATGAAGAGGAAGCCCTGGAAGATGTCGATGCCACCGAAGCTGCATTGGAGGGAAACAGGGTACTGAGCTTGGCTGCCCGATTCTGTAACCCTCTTTTAGACATCATGGAGCAGGACTCACAATCCGCGATGGAATGGTCAAGACCTAAACATTCTAGACACCAGTTATGGGTGTCTGTGACAGAAATAGTGCCACTGCACTTTGTGCACTTTTTAAACCCGGAGGCGGGTTTTTCCATGAGGAAAAAGACTGTAGGCCTAGGGCCACAGAAGAAACAGAAAAGGGTTTTTTTGTTTTGTTTTTTGTAAAGAAAGAGAAAAAAGACCGGCGCTACCGGTCCTTGAGAAGGCAGACACGCGACTAAAGAAAATAAGAAAATAAGAAATTCTTCAGCGGTGACAGGAAACACGACCTGCTGGCTCCGCGGAAAAGAAGAACTGGAGAGAGACGGTTGGGAAAGGCGGGAAGGCAGCGCGCAGGCGCTGTGGAATGCTCCCAAAAGCTTTCCTTTTGGATGCTGGGGAGCGTTCCCCTGCAGGTTCCGTCGGTACCGACGATACCCATATGTGAAGACTCATTCCTGCTTGTTCCTGGAGATCTGTGCTATCTCCAGGAAAAAGCAGGAATGAGTCTTCACATATGGGGACTCCCCAGCTAGAGATGCCTGGGAGATCACCCAGATTGTGAGTCCCTGGGAAGGGCTCCACCTCCATCCATGAATCTCAGGCATCCAGTCAGGGATGGAGGGTAGGAGTTGATTAGGTATGGAACAGGTGTTTGAGAATAGCCTGACCAAACAAGACATCTCGGCGGGAGTCCTTGTCCAAGCAGTAATGGGCTGTGAAGGTATGAACCGATGCCCAGGTGGCCACTCGACAGATTTGGTCGATGGACACAGAGTTAAGATGAGCCATAGAGGCTGCCATGGCCCTCACATTGTGAGCTGTGACATGGCCCTCCAGAGAAAGGTTCTTACTCTGGTAGGCGAAGGAAATACACTGAGCAATCCAATTAGACAGAGTTCTCTTAGAGACTGGAAGTCCTAAATGAGAAGGATCAAAAGCAACAAAAAGTTGAGAGGACTTTCTATGTTGCTGTGTCCTTTGTAAGTAGAAAGCGAGTGCTCTTTTACAATCCAGGGTATGAAGATTCCTCTCTGCACTTGATGGATGAGGTCCTGGAAAAAAGACAGGTAAATACACCTCCTGGTTCAGATGAAAAGGTGAGACCACTTTAGGCATAAAGTGTGGATTAGTTCTGAGGACTACCTTGTCATGATGGAACCTTGTATAAGGAGGATTAGCCACTAAAGCTTGCAACTCACTGATACGGTGAGCTGAGGTGACTGCAATGAGAAAAATAACCTTCCAGGAAAGGAATTTGAAGGAGGTAGTGGCTAAGGGTTCAAAGGGTGGCTTCATAAGCTGGCCAAGAACCAGATTCAAGTCCCATGCCACTGGAGGTGGTCTAATGGGAGGTTTAGTCAAAAGAAGGCCTCTCATGAATCTTGCTATAAGAGGATGAGAGGAAATAGGTTGTCCATTGAGAGGTTTAAGGGATGCTGCAATAGCACTCAAATGGACTCTGATTGAATTTATTTTAAGGCCTGCATGGGATAAATGCAGCAAATAGTCTAGTAAAGAATTCAAAGGTATTGCAAGAGGGTTGAGACCCTACTCTGCACACCAAATGGAAAACCTTTTCCATTTAAAAGCATAGGAACATCTGGTGGAAGGCTTTCTGGAAGCATGAAGGATATCCTTCACTTGCTGAGAAAGGTGTAAATCCTGAAGGTCTAGGCCTTCCGCAACCAGGCCCTGAGATGAAGAGACTGAGGATTTGGGTGCCACAAGGTTCCCTCCTCCTGGGAGAGGAGATCTGGAGCAGACCCCAGGTCCAGGGAGGGAGCTTGAGAGAGATGCAGAAGTAGAGGGTACCACACTTGGTGTGGCCAATGTGGTGCTATGAGGATCATAGACCCCTTGTCTCTCTGAGGCTTGAACAGAGTTTTGGGATTAGGGGAATAGGTGGAAAGGCATAGAGGAAGTCTTGCCCCCAGTGAAGGAGGAAGGCATCCCTGGCCTGAACTCCCTGATACGGAATCCTGGAACAAAACCGGGGAAGTTTGGCATTCCACGGACTTGCAAATAGGTCTATGTCTGGGGTACCCCAAATCCGAAAAATCCTGGCTATCTGGTCCCCATGGAGGGACCATTCGTGTGGAAGCAGAACTCGACTGAGTCTGTCTGCCCAAGAGTTTTGAACCCCTGGAAGATACACTGCCATGAGATGGATTTGATGCTCTCTGGCGAAGGCCCACAATCTCAGAGCTTCATTGCAAGGCGACAGAGAGCCAGTCCTTACCTGCTTGTTCACGTAGAACATGGCTACCTGGTTGTCCGTGTGGATGAGGACTGTCTTGTAGCTGAGCAGAGTGTGGAAGACTCTGAGAGCCAGAAAGATTGCTCTGCGCTCTAAGAGGTTGATATGCAGAGATGTCTCCTGTGGAGACCAGATGCCTTGGGTCGAGAGATCTTGTAGATGAGCTCCCCAACCCTTTGGAGAGGCATCTGTTGTAAGGGTCGCTTGGGGTAACACCTGTTGAAAGGGGGACCCCAGCAACAGATTTTGAGTGGACTTCCACTAGTGGAGGGACCAAAAGAGGCGACTGGAGGTTGCTATTTTGTCTGACAGGCAACCTGATGCCTGGGTCCATTGGGTGGATAGGGTCCACTGAGCTGCCCTCATGTGAAGGCGAGCGTAAGGAACCACATGCACCATGGATGCCATGTGGTCTAAGAGTTCTAACATCTCTCGAGCAGTTAAATGGGATTTTAACTGAATCTGGGAGGCTAACTGCACCAAGGGTAGGCAACGGGCCTGGGGAAGATAGGCCCTTGCAGTTGTGGTATCCAGTAAGACCCCTATGAACTCTAGAGACTGAGTAGGGGTGAGATGGGATTTTGGAATGTTGTTTACCAGTCCCAGATACTGAAGAACACGTCTTGTGCAGGCCAGGGAAGTCTGGGCCTCTGACCGGGATGGAGCTCGGATGAGCCAGTCGTCCAGATATGGGAATACGAATATTCCTAGAGTGCACAGAAATGCAGCTACTACTGCCATGCATTTTGTGAACACTCTTGGAGCAGAGGCCAGACCGAAAGGAAGCACTTTGTATTGGTAGTGCTTTCCTTGGTAAAGGAACCGAAGGAACCTTCTGTGTGTTGGATGGATGAGAACATGGGTGTATGCATCCTTGAGATCTAGAGAACAAAGCCAGTCCTGACTCTGGAGGTATGGAAGGAGAGTTCCGAGAGAAGTCATCTTGAATTTCTCCTTGCATAGAAACTTGTTGAATTCTCTGAGATCTAGTATGGGTCTGTAGCCTCCCGTTTTCTTTGGAATGAGAAAATAGGGGGAGTAGAACCCTGAGCCCTGTTGAAGAAGGGGTACTTCTTCTATTGCCCCTTGGGCAAGAAGGGTAGCAATCTCTTGACCTAAAAGGTTGAGGAGAGATGTTGGAGAATTGAACTGTTTCACCATGGTGTGAGAAGGAAGATTTAAGAAATGAAGCTTGTACCCATCTCGTAAGATGGAGAGGGTCCATTGCTCTGCTGTGATTTGTTCCCATCTGGGAGCAAAGTGAGCTAACTTTCCTGGGATGGTGAGAGGCTCTGGATGTTCTAGAGCCAGAAAGGCTATGTTCTCTAGTGGAAAGTCAAAGGCCCTGAGGAGGCTGAGGCTCTTGGGCCGTAGCAGTCCTCGCAGCCTGAGGCTTGGCCTGTTTTGGTTGTTGCTGTCTCTTTGTAGCAAAACGACCTTGAGAAGAAGCCTGACCATAACCAGAAGAAAATTTCCCTTTTTTTGGGAAAGATCCTTTTTTGAACAACCTCTTTTTAAAAGGAGCAGTAGTAGACTTTGAAAGTCTATCTAAAGCAGAATTTTCAGCATCCATCTGGTTGGCCTTTGCTTGCCAATCTTTGCCAAAGAGGTTTTCCCCTGTACAGGGAAGGTTACCTAGACCATCCTGTACCCAAGATTCCAAATCAGAGGCTTGCAACCAAGCAACTCTGTGTGCACCTATGGCAATAGCCGAGGCTCTACTGGCACCCTCAAAAGAGTCAAAGGCTGCACGGTTGGAAAACTTGGATACATCCTGTGCCTGTTTAAGCCAGGTGATATATTCTTCTCTCTTATCTTCTGACATAAAAGGAGATAAGGTTTGCAGATGATCTGTGACTTCTTTTAGAAACATCCCCATATAGAGACTATAGGAGTTGATTCTGGCTACAAGTATACTGACCTGGAAGAATTTCCTGCCAAAGGCATCTAGGGTTCTGCATTCTCTTCCTGGAGGAGCAGAGGAGTGCCTTTTTGTACACTTGATCTTTTTCATAGCAGACTCTACCACAATGGAGTGGTGAGGAAGCTGAGTCTTATGAAACCCAGGACAAGGAGGAACACGATACATGGTGTCCAACCTTCGGGAATGAGGGGAGGTGGAAAGAGGAGTCTCCCATATGCTCAACATGTGATCATAAAGAATCTCATGTATTGGTAAGGTGTCTGCCTCTTTAGGAGCCTTAGGATATTGTAGGATATCTAATTTTTTGGCTCTAGGTTCAGTTTCAGAGGCCACTGAGATGAACAGGCCTTTGGCCACCTCCCTAATGAAGTCCTGAAAAGACAAGTCTTCAGGAGGAGACATTCTCCTTTTTGGAGAAGAGGGTTCCTGAGGAAGGATCCCCGATGCTTCAATTGAGGCCTCTGATGTATCAGAGTCTTCAGAGGAATCAAAGTATTGACTGTCTGGATGCTCTCGCAGAGCCCGATACGCGTACCGGGAGGTATCGACATCGGGAGTAATCGGTACCGAGTCGGTACTGATAGGCATCACTGGATAGCGTACCGCTGCCATCGATGCTGATGTCAATGCAAGCGGTACCGGTATCGGAACCGATTTCGGATCCGGTACCAGAATCGGTACCGGTACCGACAACGGGGTTTGTTGCGGTACCGTAGGCGTCGCAGCTTGTATGAATGCCGTGATGGCATGCTGCATGGTCAGAATATTCTGATCCATCGACGCCACCAATGTCTGGATGTCGGTACCGGTGGTAACCGCCGGTACCCCAGAACATTGTAACAGGTGATCGGTCGAGGCCGAGCCATCGATGTCAACCTGTCACCCCATAGGTAGAGCTTTGGAAGCCGGAGCCCCCCGCCGGGGTAATTTTGCCGGTGTGGATTCCTCAAGAGTAAGCCTGGGGGCATCTCGATACTTAGAGAGAGATGAACTCTTTGAGGACCAGCCAGATTTAAGTTTGGTTACCTGAGATCCATGGGATGAAGAAGAAGCCCTGGAAGACGTCGATGCCACAGAAGCTGCATCGGAGGGAAACAGGGTACTGAGCTTGGCTGCCTGATTTTGTAACCCTCTCTTAGACATCATGGAACAGGACTCACAATCCGCAATGGAGTGGTCAGGACCTAAACATTTTAGACACCAGTCATGGGTGTCCGTGACAGAAATAGTGCTGCTGCACTTCGTGCACTTTTTAAATCCGGAGGCGGGTTTTTCCATGAGGAAAAATATATCTGTAGGCCTAAGGCCCCAGAAGAAAAAATGCACTGTAGTTGTTTTTTTTTTTTTTATAAAGAAAGAAAAAAGACCGGTGGTACCGGTCCGGAATCGAGAAGGCAGACACACGACTAAAGAAAAATAAAAGAAAATACGAAATTCTTCAGCGGTGACAGGAAACACGACCTGCTGGCTCCGCGGAAAAGAAGAACTGGAGAGAGGCAGTTAGGAAAGGCGGGAAGGCAGCGCGCAAGCACCGTGGGATGCTCCCAAAAGCTTTCCTTTAGGACGCTAGGGAGTGTTCCCGCGCAGGCTCCGTCAGTACCGACGATACCCATATGTGAAGACTCATTCCTGCTTGTTATTGGAGATACAGAGTTCCCAGAATGTGCGGGGAGGTCTGTTTGTGGGCGGGAGGGGGCCAGGGGATAAGAAAGGATGGGAGGTGGGCGGCAACTGACCCTGAACATAGAGGACAGATTCTGAGGTCGGCCTTGCACGTCCGAGGTCTGTAAAATGGACGGGGGACTTATTCCACCTTCGAATATGTCCCCCTAGATGTAGGGGACAGCTGAGCCAGGACCAGCAAAGCAGGTGAGAAGGTGCAGGGGGTTCCTCGCAGCCCGACCTTGGCCATGGAAGGCCAGATTGGGGGTCGGGCTGCGGGGAAAGGGGACTCTGGTCGGCAGCAGAGGATCACGGATCCTGAATGGAGCCAGACGGGATGCCATGGCACTGCGGCTCCATTCAGGAGCATGGCTGGGCTAACCGTAAAGTTTGTTGTGCATGCCAGGCATCCAGAATCAGGGCCATGGCCTGGACGTCCTGGCCCTGTTCCCGATTTTGTTCCTGCAGGCACATCTAGGCCCTGCGGGATCAGAATTGGGTGCAACTAGTGCACATGCTGATTCTGGGCACCCGGACAAGGGGTTGGACATCCAGATCGCTATGTGCCTCCCCATGGATTGTTAGAAAGATTGGTGATAACACATGGAGGGAGGCCTGGGTGTTGGAGTTGCAATTGGTCTTGTAAGAATCACAGAGGAAGGGAACAAGGCCTGAAATGACCTGTGGTTAGTGCTAGGTTAAAAAAAATCTGACGTTACACTGTGAACAGTAAGTACTGAACTTCTACAACTTCCCTCTACCCCACCCTCAAATAATTCTGATTAATAAGATCACAAGAAACGTTCACAGGTGTACCCTATTTGTCCAATTGTATTTTAATTTAGTTCTTACCTGCATAGCCAAGCAAAGCGTGTTCAGCATGATGAGAACAAACATGATGTATTCAAAGCCAGTGGAATTGACCACGTACCAGAACTTGTATTGATAGGGATTTTTGGGAATGTATCTACGCAGTGGCCGTGCTTTCAGAGCATATTCTACACATTGTCGCTGTACAAGTGAAAGAAAATAAACATTACAGGTGCCATTTCAGGCTCTACAATCAGTTCTTACCAATCCCTCATGCTTCAAATCTGGTAACCTATTATCAAAAAAACGCTCAATGTTATCAATATGGAACAAAGTTTTCTTCAATCTATCTCTTATGGTTATTCAAGAACATTTAATATCTCTGAAGGTCTCAGACTGATTCGGCACTTTATTATGGACTTATAACATGTCCAACTGACGTGCCTAATAGCATCAATGACCTTCAATTGAAGAAGACCACAATTTTCGTGTGTTGATCAAATCTGGTAACGGCAACTGTATAAATCCAAGGCAATTCGATTATAGGGAGCCATGCCTTTCCCTATTACCGTTCCCATTGCCCATTGTACTTTTAAAACATCTATAAAGCTAGATTTCATAGATAAATAAGTCAGCAAGGTTCATACTGAGGTTATGAAAGTCAAGGATTATTCCTAAAATCCTGCATGGTTCCAAGAGATGGTAAGAACTGCCTTGTATGAAAGATTGACATATAAAAGGAAAGATAAATAAGTATTGAACAATGGCAACATTTGTTTGTTTATTTATTGGTGTTTGGTATATTGCCTTTTGGCTGAGATAGTTGTCAAGGCAGTTTGCAAAAACTGAAGAAAAAATGGAAACATAAATTAACAGGGTAGACAGACTGAACAGCACAACAATCAGCCTGGAATACATTGAAAAATATCCTAGGAATGTCATTCGTTGGACATGTCCATGTATATAAAGCTAACAGAAAGCAACTGATTAGTTTAGAATAACCTGAGCCTAATCTATATAATGGGGCCAATGCAATAAAACTCAACCTTAAAAAAGTTGCGGTGTGCCATACAGCAAATTTTTACATGCACGTTAAAATCCCAGTAATGTTAGAAAATGTTGCCTTGGTGGAGAGAGCAAGTAGGCACCTATTTTGGGCCTAATTTACAAAAGAAACACGGTACTTATTTGTCTTTATAAAATACTAGCCCAAACCCTGCAAACATGACGCCTATAATGAACCCGCGTATGTTTACATCAGCTTGAGAGCAGATGTACACGCATATAACAGGTATAATCACATGTATTTTATAAACTACATGCCTAAATTACATCTCCACACTCCAACCCCAAACAGACCCACACCAAAGCAACGTGCAAGCATATATGTTCTTGTCATCATGAGAAGCCATTAACAACGGCTTAAACCGCCGCTTCAGGGGCGCGCCCGCGCCTGAGGGCCTCGCCAGAGGGCCCTTTGGCGTGGCCCTTAGGCGCTGGACCATGGCGTCTGTTCTGAAGTTAGCACTGAAGATGTGGTCTGGATTGTCATACTCGTATATTATGGTAACCTGCTGTTCGTTTCTTCTCTTTGTCTTATCTTTTTGACTGTTTCTGTCCTCTACTCTGTCCTATCTTACAAATGGCGTTCCTTTCATATTTCCTCAAATGATATAGTATTGTAAACCGCTCTGATGCTTTGGCCTGAGCGGTATATCAAATGTAATAAACATAAACATGTGTGTGTGTATGTACAGGGGAATTTTCTAAGAGGCATTTTCGTGCTTATACTGGCATATACTATACCCACGAAAATTCCTTTAGCGAATCACCCTCCATGAAGGTACTTTTATAAGAGAGCGCCAAGGCTATGAAGACACATAGGAACATTAAGGGGCCTTTTACCACAGTGCTGTACTTAATGCACCGATAATACTCAAACTATAGGGTATTATGTGCAACACCATGGTGTTAACTGTCGGGGGCGTGGACAGCATGTTCCCCGCAGTTAACACAATGCACCCTGCCCTATTGCGGCATGAACATAGTGCTAACTGCTCTCCTTGCAGTTAGCGTGAGTACGCTGACTGCAAGGCGCTGACCGCACCCACTCTCTGCCCAACCCATCCACTTGCAATCTTAAAGTGCCATTTACAATTAGTGCCAAAAGCCCACCACTCTGTCGTGGCCCTGTGCTAAGTGTTAACACGTGTCCCTGTGTGTCTTTAGTATATGGCAAAAACTGCGCTAACAGCTAATGCCCTTTAGTAAAAGGGCCTCATAGGTCCGCCATTTTATACAGGCAAAACGTGTGTGTCTATATGCCTTTTTAAAACAGAAAACGGAGATAAAAAATTGCCAGTGGAAAAAACACCACCAGTTGCAGATTCAAAATACGTAATTTTCCATAAGCCTTCAGTGGGTAGTGATGAAAGTCCAGTGGCGACAATGGAGCAAAAGCCTCAGATGAGCCTAAAACTTCAGCCTTTTATAAAGCAGGGCTTCACTGTCAATTACTGGCAAAAGGAATGTCACAATGCCCAACATCGTAATAAAGAATTATAAAAAATAAAAAAATCACTCAAACTGCAATGGTAACTTCCAAGAAAGTGACAAATCCAAAGGGTTCGACAATGTTAGTGTTTCGTCAGCTGTCTTACAGCTGGAGGTCAACACTGCGAGATCAGCACCACTTTGGACAGCACAGGAGACGAGGCAGGAGCGGAGGGGGCCACTCCTGCTCCAAACACCGCTGGACTACCAAGGAAACCCTGGAAGGTCTCAGGAGGCTTTGGGGGGGGGCTTGTGGGCTATCAAAGAGCATCACTGTCACGTAGTGGGGGGGGGGGGGGGAGAATAGCCAGACTCATGTGGTTGAGTACAGTCTAAGGGGTGGGTGCTGACAGGGGAGGCATGGGGGCTGAGTGGGTACTGCAGATATTCAGATCCATAACATTCTGGTTGCATCGGGGGGGGGAGGGGGCCAAAATGAGTGCAATGCTGCAACTGTCACTGTTGCACCACACAACGGCAATGCCGATAGCTCAGCTGCACCCAACGCCACTTCTTGAGATGGCATCATATGCAGCCGTGCTTTCAGTGACTTTACAGCTACAGCACAGCAATAGTTTGTGCTCTGGCTGTTACCTGTTGGCCTGCCTTCTCCCCCACCCCGATCCTGCCTTTCCCTGCATGTAGCACACGAAATGCAGATAACTCCGAAAATCTGCTGCGTTTAGTAAACATGCCCTATGACATTCTTCTTTGGTAATATATAAGTGAAGGATTTTTTATTGATGACCGACGATGAAGCTTAATATATAAAATAAGTTGAGATTTTAGCCTAGTCTAAGGTAGTTCCTTCATGTTCATCACTGCTGCTTTCATCGTTATCTAGTGATGTTTTATGAAAAAAATATATATTTTCAGCTTCTTTAAGACACCGAAAAGGAGCCATTATAAAACTGTGTGGCTCTGTACACCTATTTAACTTTGCTAACATATGTACTTAAATGCGTGCATCATGTAAACCTTCATGGAGGCATAGTTTGGGCAAAGCTGCGAAAAACGCTTGTGCTTTCTAAAATACACCCACGCACACATGGAAGGTAAGGTGATTAGGTTTGGAATGGAGAAGGTGCCCATTTTTACCCTATTATATAAAGGCAAATAGGCACCTACTAGTCTTTCTAAAATGCTAGCGCAAATCCTGTAGAAATAGCTAGATGGTGCGCACTGACATTTATATCCACTCAGGAGCCGGCATAAATATTAGCACATAAATTACACCCAAACTCCCCCACGAGCATGCTTATTCTACAAGCACACACCCGTTTGTATTGCATTTACTTTCTGGAGCGACTTAATTTTATGTCAGGCCTTTTACATGCGTAAAATGACATTATATATATGGAAAAGATATATAAAATTACCTCCACAGAGTACACACACTAATTTGCACCTGTCATGATGAGAATTAGTGCTTTTGAATTTGCACAGTAGGGGACAGTTCTGGGGGCCTATTTTAGAAAGGTACATACACATGGGAAAATTAAATGTGGACTGGAACGATATCAGCATACCCCTGAAGCAGAAAGTTTCAAACATGACATGTCAGATGTCTGCCTGAGGTAATTAAAAACATGAGACTTCTTTTAACTAAAGCTAAATACAGATTTTTGCGGATATGCTACTTTTATGCTCACTATTCTATTTAGTGAGATTTTTATGTGCAAAACAAAAATTGGTTAAAATGATGGGCTTTGATTGGACTTATGACTATAAATGGTGAAGGGAAAATAGAATTTCATTGTTTTGACCCTTCGAAGACATGATGGTTCACTATTTCTAACATCATTAATATTTATATATATTTTTTTTTAAATTCAGCATTGTTTGAAAAATTATTAAAGGTAAACTGGAATAGGATGATACTAAAATTTATCAAGTAACAAGTGGCTGGCATAATTTGGGTTACATTTTGCCTACATAACTAGGCCAATACGTTTGTGATCATAGAGGTCTGACACTATTTGAGTCTTTGTAAAACATACATGAAACAGGAGTACTAAGCCCATTTTTAAGGCGCACCGTAATAGAATGTTCCTTATGAACACCTGTCCTCAGACAGATGCGAATGGTCTGCCTTAGTTTGTGCGGATATGCTTAAATTTGATAACATATGGGCATATTTCATAACTCTGCCCCAGCATCGTATAAAATTATGCACCATGAACACACATAAATCATTTTCCATGACATGCATGCGGATGGGTCTTTACGAATGCACTTTAGGCGGTTGCTATTCTTTAAGTACATATAATTAACAGATAAGCTCTACCTACTAACCATGCCGTAGTATAAGTTACCCAGCAAACATCAAGTGGAAAAAGCAAACCTCAGATAACTCAAACACCACCCACAGTCCACCTTTCAGTGAGCTAAGGTAATTTAAATGTTTCAAAAATCAACGGTTTGCTAAACACTTTTCCACATTATGTAGACAGAATTTCAATAGCCACATACAAAATTATGAAAACATGACATGACATAGAACCTTTATATTTCCTTATGTAGATTCTATAAACAATTTCCATAACAGTATAGTTCAATGTTAATAGTCAAATCATATTCTAGTGGTGCATGATATCCATCATTTCCAAACAGACAGATAGACCCCGACGCCCGCTGGAATGTCCCTCCAGCGTTTCACATCAGCTGCTTCAGGGGAATATAACTATAAAACAAACACACACACATACTTAACATACTTACTACGTTACTAAGAAAGACCACTTAAACTGAAACTGGATTGCTCTCACCCAACCAACTCATTTCACTCCAAAGCCAGATAAAGTCTCCCAGACAACCATAAGTTCAATCTCGGGCAGCACACCAACTCCATTCAAGACATTTTCACTACTATTCCTTAGACGCCACGCAGACGTACTAATAGCCATCAAGGATCCACCCATTACTTCCTCTAACCAATCCGTTCATTCCTTCTATACACAGACTCCCCAATCAATACCCGAGTTCAAGCCCTTTGGTGTCACTGTCCCTAATTGAAAAATCCAGCATTGTTCTCTATATAAAAGATACTGCTCACACGTTTTTCCTTTGTTTCCTGAATGGATCCGCTCAATGCAAAAGCATTGCAGATCCAAAAACGCATGACCCTGCGCTAAAGCACAGTTACTTACCTGTAACAGGTGATCTCTGGGAACAGCAGGAATAAGTCTTCACATATGGGTATCGTGGGTACAGACGGAGCCTGCGCGGGAACGCTCCCCAGCGTCCAGTAAGCAAGCTTTTGGGAGCATCCCACAGCACCAGTGCGCTGCCTTCCTGCCTTTCCCAACCGCCTCTCTCCAGTTCATGTTTTAAAGCTGAGACAAAGAGAGAGAGAGGAAAGGAAAGATAGATAGAGAGATACAACTCCTAGGGGAGGTGGGTGGGTTGTGAAGACTTATTCCTGCTGTTCCCAGAGAACACCTGTTACAGGTAAGTAACTGTGCTATCTCCAGGAACAAGCAGGAATGAGTCTTCACATATGGGGACTCCCTAGCTGCAGATGCCAGGGGAAGACCCCAGGTTGTGTTTCCTTGAAAAGGACTCTACCTCCCCCCATGGATCTCTGGCATCCAACCAGGGTAGGTGGGTAGGAGTTGATTAGGAATGGAACAGGTGTTTGAGAACAGCCTGATCAAACGAGGCATCCCGGCAGGAGTCCTTGTTCAAACAGTAATGGGCTGTGAAGGTATGAACCGAGGCCCAGGTGGCCGCTCGACAGATTTGGTCGATGGACACAGAGTTTAAATGAGCCATTGAGGCTGCCATGGCTCTCACATTGTGAGCTGTGACATGGCCCTCCAGAGAAATGTTCCTACTCTGGTAGGCGAAAGAAATACACTGAGCAATCCAATTGGACAGTGTTCTCTTAGAGACTGGAAGTCCTAAATGAGAAGGATCAAAAGCAACGAAGAGTTGAGAAGGACTTTCTATATTGCTGTGTTCTTTGTAAGTAAAAAGCAAGAGCTCTCTTACAATCCAAGATATGAAGATTCCTCTCTGCATTTGATGCATGAGGTCCTGGAAAAAATACAGGTAAATATACCTCTTGGTTCAGATGAAAAGGCGAGACCACTTTAGGCATAAAGTGTGGATTGGTCCTGAGGACTACCTTATCATGATGGAACCATGTATAAGGTGGATTAGCCACCAAAGCTTGCAACTCACTGATGCGGCGTGCTGAGGTGACTGCAATGAGAAAAATAACCTTCCAAGAAAGAAATTTCAAGGAGGTGGTGGCTAAAGGTTCAAAGGGTGGCTTCATGAGCTGGCCAAGAACCAGGTTTAAGTCCCATGCCACTGGAGGTGGTCTAATGGGAGGTTTAGTTAAAAGAAGGCCTCTCATGAATCTTGCTATAAGAGGATGAGAGGAGATAGGTTGTCCATTGAGAGGCTTGAGGGACGCTGCAATAGCACTCAAATGGACTCTTACTGAATTTGTTTTCAGACCTGCATGGGATAGATGCAGGAGATACTCTAGTAGAGAATTCAGAGGCATTGCAAGAGGGTTTAGACCCTTCTCTGAACACCAAATGGTAAATCTTTTCCATTTGAAAGCATAGGAACGTCTAGTAGAAGGCTTTCTAGAGGCATGAATAACATCTCTGACCTGCTGGGAGAGATGAAAATCTTGAAGGTCTAGGCCCTGAGATGGAGAGACTGTGGGATAGAAGGTCTGGTGCAGAGCCCAAGTCCAGGGAGGGAGCTTGAGAGAGATGCAGAAGTAGAGGGTACCACACTTGGCGTGGGCAATGTGGTGCTATGAGGATCATGGTCCCTCAATCTCTCTGAAGCTTGAATAGTGTTTTCGGAATTAGGGGAATTGGTGGAAAGGCATAAAGGAAGTTTTGACCCCAGTGAAGGAGGAAGGCATCCTTGGCCTGAACTCCCTGACACGGAATTCTGGAACAGAACCGGGGAAGTTTGGCATTCCACGGACTTGCAAAGAGGTCTATGTCCGGGGTTCCCCAAATTTGAAAAATCCTGGCTACTTGGTCCATGTGGAGGGACCACTCGTGTGGAAGCAGAACTCGACTGAGTCTGTCCGCCCAAGAGTTTTGAACGCCTGGAAGATATACTGCCAGAAGATGGATGTGATGCTCTCTGGCGAAGGCCCACAGTCACAAAGCTTTGTTGCAAAGCGACAGAGAGCCAGTCCTGCCCTGCTTGTTCACATAGAACATGGCTACTTGGTTGTCCGTATGGATGAGGACTGTCCTGTAGCTGAGCAGGGTATGGAACACTCTGAGAGCTAAGAATATTGCTCTGAGTTCCAATAGATTGATATGCAGAGAAGTCTCCTGTGGAGACCAGATGCCCTGGGTGGAGAGATCTTGCAGATGAGCTCCCCAACCCTTTGGAGAAGCATCTGTTGTGAGAGTTACTTGGGGTAGCGGTTGCTGAAAAGGGGACCCCAGAAACAGGTTTTGAGAGGACTTCCACCACTGGAGAGACCAAAAAAGGCGACTGGAGTTTGCTATTTTGTCTGACAGGCAACCTGATGCCTGAGTCCATTAGGTGGACAAAGTCCATTGAGCTGCCCTCATGTGAAGGCGAGCATATGGAACCACATGCACCGTGGATGCCATGTGGCCTAATAGTTGTAACATCTCTCGAGCAGTTAATTGGGACTTTAACTGAATCTGGGAGGCAAACTGCACCAGACATAGGCAACGGGCCTGAGGAAGATAGGCCCTTGCAGTTGTGGTATCCAGCAAGGCCCCTATGAACTCCAGAGACTGAGTAGGGGTGAGATTGGATTTTGGGATGTTTATTACTAGTCCCAAATACTGAAGGATACGCATTGTGCAGGTTAGACAAGTCTGGGCCTCTGACTGGGATGGGGCTCGAATGAGCCAGTCGTCCAGATATGGGAATACGAATATTCCTAGAGTGCGGAGAAATGCAGCTACTACTGCTATGCATTTCGTGAACACCCTTGGTGCAGAGGCCAGACCGAAAGGAAGCACCCTGTATTGGTAGTGCTTTCCTTGAAAAAGGAACCGAAGGAACCTTCTGTGTGTTGGATGGATGAGGACATGGGTGTACGCATCCTTGAGATCTAGAGAACAAAGCCAGTCCTGACTCTGAAGGTATGGAAGCAGAGCCCCTAGAGAAATCATTTTGAATTTCTCCTTGAATAGAAATTTGTTCAATTCTCTGAGATCTAATATGGGTCTGTAGCCCCCTGTTTTCTTTGGGATAAGAAAATAAGGGGAGTAGAACCCTGAGCCCTGTTGAAGAAGAGGTACTTTTTCTATTGCCCCTTGGGCAAGAAGGGTAGCAATCTCCTGACCTAGAAGGTTGAGGAGAGATGTTGGAGAATTGAACTGTTTCACCATGGTGTGAGGAGGAAGGCTTAAGAAGTGAAGATTGTACCCTTCCTTTATGATGGAGAGGGTCCATTGCTCTGCTGTGTTTTGCTCCCATCTGGGAGCAAAGTAAGTCAACCTTCCTGGAATGGTGAGGGGCTCTGGTTTTTCCAGAGCTAGAAAGGCTAAGTTCTCTAGTTGCAAGTCAAAGGCCCTGAGGAGGTTGAGGCTGCTGGGCTGTGGTAGTCCTGGCAGCATTTGACTTGGCCTGTTTAGGTGGTTGCTGACGCTTTGCAGCAAAACGATCTGCAGAAGATGTCGGCCCATGAGCAGGATAATATCTTCCCTTTTTAGAAAAAGATGTCTTTTTGAACAATCTTTTCTTAACAGGGGCAGAGGTAGACTTTGAAAGTCGATCCAAAGCAGAGTTCTCAGCATCCATCTGAGTGGCCTTTGCTTGCCAATCCCTGCCAAACAGGTTTTCACCTGTACAAGGAAGGTTTCCCAACTCATCTTGGACCCAGAGTTCCAAATCAGAGGCTTGTAACCAAGCAATTCTGTGTGCACCTATGGCAATAGCCGAGGCTCTGCTTACACACTCAAAAGAGTCAAAGGCTGCACGGTTGGAGAATTTGGAAACATCTTGGGCATGTTTGAGCCAAGTGAGAAATTCCTGCCTTTTATCTTCTGAAATAAAAGGAGCTAAAGTCTGCAGATGATCTGTGACTTCCTTTAGAAACATCCCCATATAGAGACTATAGGAGTTGATTCTGGCAGCAAGCATATTGGCCTGGAAAATCCTTCGGCCAAAAGCATCTAGAGTCCTACATTCACGTCCTGGAGGATTAGATGAGTGTCTCTTTGCACTCTTTATTTTCCTCATGGCAGACTCAACCACAATAGAGTGGTGAGGAAGTTGAGTCTTATGAAAACCAGGACAGGGAGGGACACGGTACATGGTGTCTAACCTACGAGAATGAGGAGAGGTGGTGAGAGGAGTCTCCCACATGCCCAACATGAGATCATAGAGAATCTCATGAATAGGTAAGGTAGCTGCTTCCTTAGGAGCCTTAGGATATTGTAAAATATCTAATTGCTTAGCTCTAGGCTCTTACTCAGAGGCCACTGTAATGGAGAGGCCCCTAGCCACTTCCCTAATGAAGTCTTGAAAAGACAAGTCCTCTGGAGGAGACATTCTTCGTTTTGGAGAAGCAGACTCATGAGGAAGAAGTACCGGTGCCTCGACCAAAGCCTCCGACTCAGAGTCCTCGGAGGAATCGAAGTATCGCCTGTCTAGATGCTCCTGTAAAGCCCGATATGCGTACCGAGTGGGATCGACATCGGGAGTAAGCGGTACCGGTTCGGTACCGATGGGCATCATAGGACAGGGTACCGTTGCAGTCGACACCGAAGCCAATGTCGATGCAATCGGTACCGGCACCGGAAACGATGCCAGTGCCGGAGCCGGCAACGGAGATTGTTGCGGTACCGAAGGCATCGAAGCCTGCATAAACGCCGTTAGGTGCGCTGCATGGACAGAATCTTCTGATCCATCGACGCCACCAGAGTCTGGATGTCGGTACCGGTGGAGGACACCGGTACCCCAGAACACAGCAACAGGTGATCGGTCGAGGCCGAGCCATCGATGTCAACCTGTGACCCCATAGATAAAGCACAGTTACTTACCTGTAACAGGTGATCTCTGGGAACAGCAGGAATAAGTCTTCACATATGGGTACGTCGGTACCGATGGAGTCTGCGCGGGAACGCTTCCCAGCATCCAATCAAAGAGCTTTTGGAAGCATCCCACCACGCCTGCGTGCTGCCTTCCCGCCTTTCCCAACTGCCTCTCCTCAGTTAAGTTTTAAAGCTGAGACAAAGAGAGAGAGAGAGAAAAGGAAAGATAGATAGAGATACAACTCCTGGGGAGGTGGGTGGGTTGTGAAGACTTATTCCTGCTGTTCCCAGAGATCACCTGTTACAGGTAAGTAACTGTGCTATCTCCAGGAACAAGCAGGAATGAGTCTTCACATATGGGGACTCCCAAGCTAAGTTGCCTGGAGCCCTCACATGTTGAAGATTGAAAACATGCTACACCTCATATGGCCAGGCATCCTGAGGATGGAGGGCAGGAGTTGAAGAGAGGAGCTGCAGAAAAAACAGCTAACCTAAGAAAGGACTACTCTGAAGAAGTCCTTGTATGTATGATCATTATCAAAAGATATATTGAAATGAACAATCACCATAATATTGAAATGAACAATCACCATAATATTGGAATGAACAATCACCATATGATGCTCACCTACTGGATTGCAGAAGTAGAGGCTGATGGAGTCTACTGGGGATCCAGTAGAATAATGCTCAAGGTGACCTCACTGGAGTGAAGGTGGAGGTCAACATCTGGAAGTGAGAGGTGACCCCAGGATTCAATTGGGGTAGCACAAATACGGCAGGTCTTCAGTGGGAAGCTTCAAGGAAAGCTGAAAACTCTTTTGGCTACAAAAGTATTCAGAGGTAGGAGCAAAAGAGGAAGACTGACCGACCTGGACAAATAGATCCAGTCCTTGAGGGAGGAAAGGGTATGAGAAGAACCCCATACTCCCAGGAAAGGACAGATGTTTGAGGAATTGAATCTGAAATCCACTGAAGATCCACCATGTCTTTCCTAACTGGTGAGAGGTAGGAAGACATTGGGACATGGAGCTTCAGGGATACGTAAACCTAGGATACGATAGGACTGTCAGTTCCACAGCAGTGGTTGTGTGCATAATATTCGAAACATACTGTGGAACAGTATGAAGCTGTGCAAGCCCACTGTCAGAAACATACAGGAAGGTAAAACCTTCATGAGCATAGACAGTCAGAGAGATAAGTATGGAAATATATATCTACCTATAATAAGTATCTGGAGAGATACACACATATATGTAGAGATATGTGTGTATATATATATATATATATATATATATATATATATACACACGGGTATATAGATAGATATATATATCTATGATGAGATCTAAAGGGCATAGCATATGCACACTTAGCTGACAGACAGATACATCTACAGAGATGTATATAGGTATATATAGATATATAGATATATATACCTGAATATATGGGTCTAAAGATAGATGCCTGCAGTGAGCAGACAGAGCTATGCATTTCAGGACATTCACATGGAGATGTGAAAGGAAAAGATTCATCTAAGAACAAGGAGGTGGAACCTACTTGAGAAGAAATATAGAGAATCTATTCCGCCAGAGATGATGGTAAAGGAATGCTATCCCCTGAATTACCAGGATGGTTACGTGAAAAAACAGAGGATAATATCAGTCTGTAAACAGCAAGTCCGGAGTCCTGTGGAACTCCAGCATGGTAAACCGACAGAAACGCATAGAATGAGATACCAGGTTGACCTACGTGAGGGACAAAGGAGGTATCAGGCGTTTTTCAGATTAATAAGCGCTGTCCTTGAAGTATGAGGATACTATGAGGACAAGCTGCAAGAAAAAAGAGAATATTCCCTAAGGAATGGGATAACTCTTAGAATTTCACGTGGAGAAGGCTTATGTCCTTATCCCTCTTCTTTTTTTTTTTTTTTTAAAAGAAGATAGTAGGGTATGAAGAACCCTCACAGTCATAGGGGATGACAGAGGAAGCCTTTTTCAACCATGATGGATAGCCATTAGAGAAACTCTATGTTCTCTAGCAAGGGCCCATAGTGGAAAGCTTCTCAGTAGGATTGCAGAGAGCATTATGCAGGAGAACTGGGATGTAGAACTGGCTGATGGAGAAAACTGACAGCCACATCTACTACGTTGCCAAACCCAGAGATTGGAGATGGCAAGGGTAAAAGATAGTGTAAGGAGCCTGTAGTGAAAAGGAGTATCCAAGAAAGATGTAGAAAAACTGGCTTGGAATCACTACTAAGGCCAGACAGGAATGGTGAAAAAGTACCCGTAGTAAAGTACTGGAACTCCTACATGGGCAGGTACTGAATAGGACAACAGAGAGAGTCGGTCTGTGTCAAACAGAGAGAACAGACTGAACAAAGAGCAAGCTGTCTCTGTCTGCAGAGCTGCCCAGATAAAGAAGGGAGTTTACTCAGGAGAAGAAACTCTACAGTGAAAAAAAAAAAAAGACAAGAAAAGTCTCTCAATGGTATGGTACCACTCTTACAGGGGAAACCCTGGCGAAGAGGGTAGATAAAAGCTGAAGAAGGACTTACCACATGGTAAGTCCCTAGAAGGAAAATATTCATGCTGGTACAGAGAAACTATCATGTGATAGTTGCTAAACCTCTCTTCTAGTCAGGAAGAGGTGGAAAACTCTGTAACTTATAGACATGAATATCCTGACAGTTCAGCATACTGAAGAGTAAATGGATTTCCTGAGAATAGGAATTCCTGAGCAGAGTTTTGAATGGAAAAACAGTGAAAAACTTCTGCTGAAAAGAAAGTAACTGTAGCTATAAAAAGATTAATCAGAAACCTATGGTTACTGTGTTTATTCAGCCTGGCTAGAATTTGGATCCTTCAGACCAGGGTGAGACTTCCCCTGCTTGGGAACATCCGAATGATGGGCAGGAGAAGAGGAAAACCTCTTTCTTTTAGGGAAAGAAGGTTTGGTAGGGCATTTCCTACCTGCTGAGGAAGGAGAGGGCTTAGGATGACCCTCAGAAACATGAAAGTCAGTGGAGCAATGAGCAACCTGACGTAAGGACTCCTTATTGAAGAGATTTTCTCCAGTACAAGGAGTATTACTCAGTCTTTGTTGTGCCCATCTGCTCAAGTCTGATGCTTGGAGCCAGGCTTTACGACGTGCTCCTATGGCTATAGCAGAAGTTCTGCTAACAGACTCAAAAGAGTCTAGGGAAGCACGAGAAAGAAACCAAGAGATATTTTGGCTATGACTAAGAAGTAAGGCATAGTCTGCAGCCTTGGGCTCTGATAGAAAAGGAGTCAAAAGAGATAATTTCTTTGTGACCTCCTGAAGGGATAGACTCATATAGAAAATATATGAGAGAATCCTTGTTGCCAGCATAGATGTTTGGAAGGTTTGACGTCCAAAGGCATCCAGTGTTCTAGATGCATGCCCTGGCGGAAAAGAAGAATGTTTTTTCTTGCTTTTTACCTTCCTCATTGCTGATTCCACTACAATGGAATGATGGGGAAGTTGAGGCTTTTGAAATCCTGGAGAGGGGGGTACCTGATACAGAAGATCAGTTGCTGTAGGAGGTGAATAAACCCTTAAAGGTTTTTCCCATACCCTCAGAAGAAGATTCTGCAAAGAGTGATGTAAAGGAAGTATTATATTTTCCTTTTCTGCAGAAAAACCCTGAGAAGACTCATAGCCAGGGATAGGAATATTAAGGAAGGTTGTCATGTCAAGGAGAAATTTCTGAAAAGAAGGATCTCCGATGGGAACCATCCCTGGACAGGCTAAATTTGAAATGGTAGCCTGGGCACCGGAGGAAGTACCTGTCCGTTGCAGAACAGGATTTGTAATGGATGAACACTGGAACAGGCAGTTATGAGTTGAGACAGTCAGTAGTGCATCATCCATGCCAGGTATCGACTCCAAACTAGGTATAGAGAGGAGCGATCCAGGTGAAAAAAGCATGGAAGGAGCTGGTCCCGATGATACTGCAGGTACCGGCATCTATACCGATACCGGTAGTTGTGCCGGAATCGAAGGGGAAACCGACATCGAAGCAGTCATCGGAGGCTGCTCAAGCGGTACCGAGGTAACTAAAAACCCTTGGTGATTATCCTCGGTACCGTGCCTGCGGAATCGGTGAACATCGGTTCTGAGACGCGCCGGTACCCAGTCCTCTAGACTAGAAATCGATTCTAGACTCGGCATCGAAGCAAGCGAGTCTATCGATGCATGTCTAGAGGGTACCGACGTCGGTGGTGGTATCGGCGGTACTGCCGATACTGGAAAGTCAATCTGTGACGTATCGGTCGGTCCCGAAGGTACCGAGAACGCCAGATGATGATCCCTGGTGAAGAGCGGATCACTCAACACCGGTGCCGATGCCGGGGTATCAGTACCGCTCGAAGCGGATGCCACCACCAAGCATGGCTCAGGTATGTTCTGTGAGGGGTGAGCCCCAGGAACAACCTGAAACCCCTGAAATGCTTTGGAGCCCGAAGACTCCCGCCGGGGTTTTAATGCCAATGGGGTCTTGAGGGCAAGGCCGGAGCAGTCAGCATGCTTAGCATGAGACTTACCACTCAAGAATTGGCTAGTCTTAACAGACTGTTTGTGGGTTACCTGATCCTGTAGAGAAGAAATGGCCGGTGCCCTGCCATAGGGAGGGAAAACGGTATTGAGGGAAACTCGAAAGAGAGAATCTCCTCTCACAGCATTGTAGCCTGATGGTTCAGGGGAAAAAGGGTCAGGACCCAAACAGGTTAGACACCAGTCATTGGAGTCTAAAAAGAAAACTGTATTTCCACAGTGAAGACACTTCTTAGGAGAAGAAGGCTCCATGATGGAGAGGCCTTATAGGCCCAAAAAATTGTAAGACAGAAACTGAGGGAAAACTCTCCCTCAGTTTGAGAAAAAGAAAGAAAAAACCCCACTGGCGGTACCGGTGGCGGCGGGAAAACAGCCGCGACCACAAGAAAACAAGAATGAAAAAAGTAAAGAAAAAGGTTTCTGCGGTGACAGGAGGACGTCCTGCCGGCTCTGAGGAAAAACGAAAACTGAGGAGAGACAGTTGGAAAGGCGGGAAGGCAGCACGCAGGCGCTGAGGGATGCTCCCAAAAGCTTTCTGATTGGACGCTGGAGAGCGTTCCCGCGCAGGCTCCATCGGTACCGACGTACCCATATGTGAAGACTCATTCCTGCTTGTTCCTGGAGATGGTGGAACCTACTTGAGAAGATATATAGAGAATCTATTCCCACTGGTTATGAGCTACAGGGATGCTAGCTAGTGAAATAACCAGGACAGTTACGTGAAAAGCAGAGGATGATATCAGTCTGCAGCCAGCAAGTCCCGAGTATTCTAGAACTCTAGCATGGTAAGTGAACAGAAGGTGCATAAAAATGAGATACCATGCTGACCTGCTTAAGGGCTAAAAAGGTATCATGCGTTCTTATCATGAGGACGAGCTGCAAGGAGAAAAGCATATTCCCGATTGGAAATACTATGGACCAAAGCAGGGAATTGGCAACTCCTTAAGCTTTCACGTAAGAGAAGGCCTATGTCCTTTATATTAAAAAGGAGATAGTGAACAAAGTGAGAACCTTTCTAGTCATGGGAGACATGACTGAAAAAGCCTTTTCCAACCATCTAGGATAGCTGTTGGAGAAAAAAAACCCATGCTCTCTAGCAAGGGCCCATAGTGGAGAGCTTCTCTGTAGAATTGCAGAGAGCATGATGCAGGAGAATGAGGAGATAGAACTGGCTGCTGGAGAGCCAGTACTTATGTCAACTATGCTACCAAACCCAGGGGAATGGAGATGGCAGAAAGAGAAGACAATCCAACAAGCCTGTAGTGAAATAATTTCCAAGACAGATAACAGCACTGACTTGGAATCACTACTAAAACTAGACAGAAAGTTAGTGGAGGACAAATCTGGTTGCTGGTGGACAAGAACCAGTGGTCCAAACATAAAGGCTCCTGCATAGGCAGGTGCTTGCTAGACAGCAGAAAGAATCTTACTGTTTAAAAACAGAAAGAACAGACAGAACAGGAGTAGAAAACTCTGGACATGTCTGATGAACTGCCTCAAAGCAAGATTGAAAAAGAGGAGGCAACTCAGGGAGGAAAACTCCGCACTGGAAAAGTAACAAAACTAGAGAGGCTGAAGAAAAAGCCCTCCAGTGAAGCAATATCGCTCTTACCGAGGAAAAGCTTGGTAAGAAGGTAAAGAGAATGGAGCTGAAGAAGACTTACAAAGTAGTGAGTCTATAGAAAGGAAAAAAAGACATGCTGGCACAGGAAACTATCATTTGATAGTGGTTAGACCTCTTTCCCTAGCAGGAAGAAGAGGAGAACCCTGTGCCCTATAGGCATGAACATCCTGACAGCTCATAGAACATAGAAAAAATGGATGTCTTTTGGGAAGAGATCCATGTCTAGGGTTTAGAATGAAAGCAGTGGATTGCCTCTATTGAGAAGAAGCAACTGCAGATTCTAACCCCCAGAGTCACAAGCATCTGATGAAGATTGATCAGAAACCCTGCAGTTGCTGGGTTTGCTGAGCCTGGTGAGAGGTTGAATTCTGCAGACCAGGACGATGCTTCCCTTGTTTGGGAACATCTGCATGATGGGCAGATGATGCATAAAACCTTTTTCTCCTATGGGAAGAAGGTTTGGCAGGACATTTCCTACCTACTGGGACAGAAGAAGGTGCAGAACAGCCCCTAGGAACAGGTAAGTCAGTGGACAACTGAGTAACCTGACGTAAAGACTCCTTGTTGAAAAGATTGTCTCCAGTACAAGGAGTATGTCCCAGTCTTTGCTGTGCCCATTTGTCTAAGTCTGAAGCTTGGAGCCAGGCTCTACGTCGTGCCCCTATAGATATAGCAGAAGTCCTGCTAGCAGACTCAAAAGAGTCTAGGGAAGCACGAGTAAGAAAGCAAGAGATACTCTGAAGATGCTTAAGCAGTGAAGAAAAGCCTGCACTCTTGGACTCTGGAAGAGAAGGAGTCAAAAGATGTATTTGCTTTGTGACCTCCTCAAGAGATAGACTCGTATAAAAAAAAATATATGAGAGAATTCTTGCAGAAAGCATAGATGTCTGGAAGGTTTGACGTCCAAAGGCATCTAGTGTCTTAGACTCACGACCTGGCGGATAAGAAGAGTGCTTTTTCTTACTCTTTACCCGCCTCATTGCTGATTCCACTACTATGGAATGATGAGGAAGTTGAGTCTTTTGAAACCCTGGAGAGGGGGGCACCTGATATAGAAGATCAGTTGCTCTGGAAGGTGGGGGTACCTTTAAAGGTGCTTCCCACATTCCTAGAAGGAGATCCTGCAAGGAATGATGCAAAGGAAGCATTATGTTCTCCTTTGCTTTGGTAAGAACATAAGAACATAAGATAAGCCATACTGGGTCAGACCAAGGTCCATCAAGCCCAGTATTCTGTTTCCAACAGTGGCCAATCTAGGACATATGTACCTAGCAGTTTCCCCAAGAGACACAAGTTCCACAATGCTTGTACTGGGTCAAGCATTGATATCTTCGGTCCCTTCTTAATAATGGTTTATGGACCTTTCCTCCAGGAACTTGTCCAAACCTTCTTTAAACCCAGCTACACTAACAGCCTTTACTACATCCTCCGGTAACAAATTCCACAGTTTGATTACACGTTGAGTGAAAAAATATTTTCTTTTATTAGTCTTAAATAGCTTACCCTGTAGCTTCATTGCATGTCCCCTAGTCTTTCTATATTCCGATAACGTAAACAATCGATCTACGTTTACCCGTTCCACTCCGTTCATTAATTTATAGACTTCTATCATATCTCCCCTCAGCCTTCTCTTTTTCAGGTTAAAGAGCCCTAACCTTTTTAGCCTTTCTTCATAGGAGTATCCTTCCATCCCCTTTACCATTTTGGTGGCTCTTCTCTGAACCTTTTCTAAAATCACTATATCCTTTTTAAGATACGGCGACCAGAATTGCACACAATATTCAAGGTGCGGTCTCACCATGGAACGATATAGAGGCATTATAATATCTTTTGTTTTATTTTCCATTCCTTTCCTTATCATACCTAGCATTCTATTTGCTCTCTTGGCCGCCGCTGCACACTGGGCCGAGGGTTTTAACATGGTATCCACAATGATGCCTAAATCTTTTTCCTGGGTGGTGGTTCCTAATGTGGAACCTTGCATCGTGTAACCATAGTTTGGGTTGTTCTTCCCTAGGTGCATAACTTTGCACTTGTCCACATTAAATTTCATCTGCCATTTTGATGCCCAGTCTTCCAATTTATCAAGTTCCTCTTGCAATTTTTCACAATCCTCTTGGGTTTTAACAACTTTAAATAGTTTTGTGTCATCTGCAAATTTGATAACCTCACTCGTTATTCCACTTTCCAGGTCATTTATGAATATGTCAAAAAGCAGAGGACCCAGCACAGATCCCTGGGGTACACCACTATTCACCTTTCTCCATTGGGAAAATTGGCCATTTAGCCCTACCCTTTGCTTTCTATCTTTTAACCAGTTCCTGATCCACAATAGTACACTGCCTCCTATCCCATGACTCTTTAGTTTTGCCAAAAGTCTCTGATGAGGGACCTTGTCAAAGGCTTTCTGAAAGTCCAGATACACAATATCAACTGACTCACCTTTGTCCACCTGTTTATTCACTCCTTCAAAAAAACATAACAGATTAGTAAGACAAGATCTTCCTTGTCTAAAGCCATGTTGGCTGTCTCCCATTAGGTTGTGACTATCTACATGCTGAGTAATTTTATTCTTTATGATGGTTTCTACCATTTTCCCCGGTACTGACGTCAGACTCACTGGTCTGTAGTTTCCCGGATCACACCTGGAACCCTTTTTAAAAATTAGTGTTACATTGGCGATCCTCCAATCTTCAGGTATTAGAGATGATTTTAATGATAGTTCACAGATTACTGATAGCAGGTCTGCAATCTCATATTTCAGTTCTTTCAATACCCTTGGATGTATACCATCCGGCCCAGGTGATTTGCTACTCTTCAGTTTATCTAATAGTTGTAAGACATCTTCCCAATGTATCGATATTTCCTTCAATTCTTCCGCACCTTTAAATACCACTTCAGTCATGGGTAACATCCCTACATCTTCCTCAGTAAAGACCGAAGCAAAGAATTCATTCAGTCTCTCCGCTATCGCGCCTTGTCGCCTCTTAGTGCTCCTTTAACCCCTTTATCATCTAATGGACCAACTGACTCTCTCACAGGTTTTTTGCTACGAATGTACTTGAAAAGGTCTTTATTTCGCGTTTTTGCTTCCGCAGCAAGCTTCTTCTCAAATTCTCTCTTTGCCTGCCTTATCAATGCCTTGCATTTGACTTGCCAGTACTTGTGCTGTTTCCAGGTTTCGTCGTTTGGCTCTTTTTTTCCATTTCCTGAAAGATGCTTTTTTGGCAACAGCCTCTCTGACCTCACCTTTAAACCACGCTGGCAGTTTTTTGGACTTCCTCCCACTTTTCTTAAAGCGTGGAATACAGCTGGTCTGGGCTTCCAAGATAGTATTTTTCACCACCACCCAACTTGATGTACGTCTTTAACCTTTGCAACTGCTCCTTTTAGTTTTTTCTTAACTGTTTTCCTCATTTTATCATAGTCTCCCTTTCGAAAGTTAAAAGGTAGTACTGTGGATTTCCTTACTATCCCTCCTCCACTAATTAAATCAAAGGCGATCATGCTATGATCACTATAGCCAAGTGGCCCCAACACCCTTATCTCTTGCACTAGATCTGGTGTTCCACTAAGGACTAGGTCTAATATGGCTTCCCCTCTGGTCGGTTCATGAACCAGCTGCTCCAAGAAGCAGTCATTATTTCATCTAGGAACTTTATCTCCCTAGCATGTCCTGACGTGACACTGACCCAGTCTATACCGGGGTAATTGAAATCACCCATTATTATTACTGCGCTGTAACTTTTGTTAGCTTCCTTGATTTCTTTGAGCATTTCATCATCCATTTGGTCATTCTGGCCAGGTGCTTGATAGTACACCCCCACTGCCATTGCCTTCCCCCTTTAATATGGAATTTCAATCCATATAGATTCTACAGCAGATTTTGTTTCCTGCAAAACTTTAATCCTTTCTGAGTCAATGCCCTCTCTAACATAGAGCGCAACCCCTCCACCAATTTGATCAGCTCTATCATTACGATATAGTTTGTACCCAGGTATCACAGTGTCCCACTGGTTGTCCTCCTTCCACCATGTCTCTGATATTCCAATCATATCTAACCTTTCATTTAGTGCTATATATTCTAACTCTCCCATCTTATTCTTTAGACTTCTAGCATTTGCATACAAGCATTTTAGAAAATGTATTTTATTCATGTTAATTTGGCTATTGTTAGACATGGGTAAATTGGGATCTTTAAGCTCTGTCTGCTCCATACTTGAGGGCATTTGGGCTACTTTACTCTTTTGTGGAATCTCTCTGCTTTTGGTAGTATCCTTCAAGGATACATTCTTCCGAACCATCCGCTCTTGGGCAACTGTCGGCTTTCCCCTAATATCTAGTTTAAAAGCTGCTCTATCTCCTTTTTAACGGTTAATGCCAGCAGCCTGGTTCCATCCCGGTTAAGGTGAAGCCCATCCCTTCGGAAGAGCCCCTCCTTTCCCCAGAATGTTCCCCAGTTCCTAACAAATCCAAAACCCTCATCTCTGCACCATTGTCTCATCCACGCATTGAGACTCCGGAGCTCTACCTGCCTTTTGGGTCCTGCACGTGGAACAGGAAGCATTTCGGAGAATGCTACCATGGAAGTTCTGGATTTCAACTTCCTACCTAAAAGCCTAAATTTTGCCTCCAGAACCTCCCTACCACATTTTCCTATGTCATTGGTACCTACATGTACCAAGACAGCAGACTCCTCCCCAGCACTATCTAAGACCTTATCTAGGTGGTGCGTGAGGTCCGCTACCTTCGCACCAGGCAGGCATGTTACCAGGCGATCCTCACGTCCACCAGCCACCCAGCTATCTACATGCCTAATGATCGAATCACCAACTATAACGGCCGTCCTAACCCTTCCCTCATGGGCACATGGCCCTGGAGAAACTTCCTCGGTGCGAGAGGGTTTTACATCACCTGGAGGACAGGTCCTAGTTACAGGATCACTTCCTGCCACACCAGGGTGATGCTCTCCTGTCACGTGACCTCTCTCCTCCATGGCAACAGGGGTGCTGCCAGACTGGAGGTGGGACTTCAGGACTATATCCCTGTAGGTCTCGTCTATGTACCTCTCTGTCTGTCTTATGTTTTCCAAGTCTGCTACTTTAGCCTCTAGAGAACGGACTTGTTCCCTGAGAGCAAAGAGCTCCTTGCACCTAGTGCACATGTAAGACCTCTCACCAACTGGGAGAAAATCATACATGTGACACTCAATGCAAAAGACTGGAAAGCCCCCATCCCACTGCTGGACTGCTGTCTGCATCTTAGTTTTAAGTTTGTGTCTAGATCTTTAAGTTCTTACTTACTAGGGGTTGCTAGAAACAGAGCTTTGTGCAGGATCATGTCCAGGGATAGGAATGGCAAGGGATCTTGCTATATCCAGGAGGAAACTCTGAAAAGAGGGATCCCCAACAGGAATCTCCCTTGGACAGGATAGATCTGAAGAACTAGCCTGAGCACTGAAAGAGCTATCCAAATATATAGGAATAGAAGATCCTGCACAGTGCAGTGTGGAATACTTAAGGGATGGTCGCCGTTACTGGCTGTCAGGAGCAGCGACCGTCATTACCACATTGTCATGCCAGGTATCGACTCGAAGCTTGGTATAGAAGGGAGCGATCCTGTTGGAAGAAGCATGGCAGGAGTTGGCCACGATGCTACTGTGGATACCGGTACCGATGCTAATACCGGTACCGATATCGGAGCCGAGCTCGACACAGACATCGGAGCAGCCATTGGCAGTTCAATCGGTACCGAGGTAACCGAAAGCCTCTGGTCGCTATCCTCCGTACCGAATCTCCGGTATCGATCGGTGTCGGTACCAACGCGTGTTGGTACCCAGTCCTCCAGACTAGAGATCGATTCCAGACTCGGCATCGAGGGCAAAGAGCCTGATGAGCGAAGCATGGAAGGCACCGACCGCAAGGGTAATGTGGACATCGGTACGGACTTCAGTACCGTGTCTGATACCGGTGGATGAAGGCCAACCGGTGGCAACTCAAACGGCCTCGGGGGAACCGAGAGTTCCGGATCCGAATTATCGGAACCGAGCCTTGGGTACTGCCGGGAGCTGGTACCAAGGCGAGCCGGTACCCAGTCCTCCAGACTGGAGATCGATTCGAGACTCGGCATCGAGGGAAGCGAGGCTATCGATGCACGTCTGGAGGGTACCGACGTCGGTGGTAGAATCGGTACTGGTACCGATAATGGAAGGTCAGTCTGGAGGGTATCCACCGGTCCCGAAGGTACCGAGGATGCCAGATGACCATCCCTGGTGAGGAGTGTATCATCCAACACCAGTGCCGATGCCGGGGTATCGGTACCGCTCGAAGCGGATGCCACCACCAGACACGGCTCAGGTATGTTCTGTGAGGGGTGAACCCCAGGAACAACCTGAAACCCTTCAAAGGCTTTGGAGACCAAAAACTCCCGCCGGGGTTTTGAAGCCAGTTGGCCCTCGAGGGCAAGGCCGGAGCCGTCTACATGCTGTGCATGAGACCTACCACTCGAGGGCTGGCTAGTCTTAACAGACTGTTTGTGGGTTACCTGATCCTGTGTAGAAGAAGAAAGGGACGGTGCCCTGACGTCGGAGGGAAACCGTGTATCGAGGGAACCTCGATGTTGAAAACCCCTTCTCACCAAATTGTTGCCTAATGGCTCCGGAGGAAAAAGGTCAGGACCCAAGCAGGTTAGACACCGATATTGAGGGTCTAAAAATAAAGTTGTACTGCCACAGTCTGAACATTTCTTGGAGAAAGTGGCTGGCGGTTCCATGAAGGAAAAGAAGGAGGCCTGAAAGGCCTGAGAAACCATGAGACACTATGAAGAAAAAATATCCCTTGAAAAAGGAGATTACACAGGAAAAGAAAAGAAAACACCGGCGGTACCGGTGACGTCGGGGAGACAGCCGCGACCACAAGAAAACTAAAGAAATAAAACAAGAATTTTCTCGGTGACAGGAGGATGTCCTGCCGGCTCCACAGAAAACGAAAAACTGAGGAGAGGCAGTTGGGAAAGGCGGGAAGGCAGCATGCAGGCGTGGTGGGATGCTTCCAAAAGCTCTTTGATTGGACGCTGGGAAGCGTTCCCGCGCAGACTCCGTCGGTACTGACGTACCCATATGTGAAGACTCATTCCTGCTTGTTCCTGGAGATTGCTTTGGAAGCCAGAACTTCCCGCCGGGGTAATTTTGCCGGTGCGGAACCCTCGAGGACAAGCCCGGAGGCATCTCGATGCTTAGAGGGAGATTTGCCCTTCGAGGACCGGCTAGATTTATGTTTGGTTACCTGAGATCCATGGGAGGAAGAAGAAGCCCTGGAAGACGTCGATGCCACTGAGGCTGCATCAGTGGGAAACAGGGTACTGAGCTTGGCTGCTCGGTTCTGCCGATCTCTTTTAGAAATCATGGTACAGGACACACAATCCGTGATGGAATGGTCAGGACCCAAACATTTTAGACACCAATCATGGGTGTCGGTAACAGAAATAGTACCGCCACACTTCGTGCACTTTTTAAACCCGGAAGCGGGCTTCTCCATGAGGAGAAAATGTTCAGGCCTAAGGCCCAAACCGCAATGCACAGTTGAAGAAGAAAAGGTTTTTCTGGGTTTTTTTTAATAAGAAAGAAAAGAAAAGACCGGCGGTACCAGTCTGACGTCGAAGAAGGCAGACGCGACACAGAAAAATAAAGAAAAAAATAAAGAATTCTTCTGCGGTGACAGGAACACGACCTGCTGGCTCCGCGGAAAAGAAGAACTGGAGAGAGGCGGTTGGGAAAGGCGGGAAGGCAGCACGCAGGCGCTGTGGGATGCTCCCAAAAGCTTTCTTACTGGATGCTGGGGAGCGTTCCCGGGCAGGCTCCGTCGGTACCGACGATACCCATATGTGAAGACTCATTCCTGCTTGTTCCTGGAGATACAGTGTTCCACATTGGGAGCCTCACGTCGCTTACAATGTAATCTACTTTTATGCTCACTCAATCGGATCCTGAATGGATGGATTGTCTTACCGCAGAAGATATCATACACAACATAATCTGATTCACAGGACGTCAGTGATTTCAAAGTATATACCTTACCCCTATAAAAAAATCGATCCGTTTCCTACGACACTGCGCAAAATGCACAGCGTCCCCATTTCACATGCCCTAGCTGTCCCACAGAACTCACTTCAACAGGCAACAATGCAGATGGGACTTAATATCTCTTTTAAATTAGAATTACGTTACCACACACAGCGGAGATTTTTTGCTTCCAGCCCTGGTACAGTTTGTAACACATTGGCATGTTTTTGCACGATCCGTTGAATCTGTTTACTAAAAGGAGAAAACCTTGAAATGAAATTAACATGTTCATCCTCCCCCTGTACTCGTGTCTTGGGGGATAATAACCATCTTCTATCATTATGCAGTGCCCTCTTATACGTCCTGTCCAGTACCTTCTCCGGGTAACCCCCTCATCCGAAAGTCATTTTTAAGGGAACTGGCCTGAATCCTAAAATCCACAAGAGTCGAGCATTTCCGTCTATATCTAATAAACTGCGAAAATGGTAACCCTTTCAAAAGATTTATCGGACAGGCACTCGATAAATGTAGGAACGTGTTCCTGTCAGTACGTTTTTTATGTACTGAGGTGCCCCAAGAGTTCCTCTGTCGATATACTTTTACATCCAGGAACACAATCTCCTTTGAATCATAGTTCATGGTAAATTGAATATGAGAATCCAGTGTGTTTAATCATTCATGAAACAACAACAGAGACTCAACAGAACCTTCCCATAACATAAAGATGTCATCTATGTATCGACGCCATACTCTCACCTGAGGGGAATATGGCGAAAAGTGGAAAAGTGTTTAGCAAACCGTTGGTGTGTGAAACTCATTTAAATTACCTTAGCTCACTGAAAGGTGGACTGAGTTATCTGAAGTTTGCTTTTTCCACGTGATGTTTGCTGGGTAACTTATACTACGGCATGGTTAGTAGGTAGAGCTTATCTGTTAATTATATGAAGTATCATAATTAGGCCCCGTTGATGACCTTAACACTTATTCTTTAGTACATATATCAGGCAGATGGTGGAGTACTTTTGGTATGGGCTTTCACATGGGCGGAACATGGGGCAGAGTGCAAGTTTGCCCACATCGGGTCTGATATTCAGGCTGAACTTTAGACCTGCATATTCGATGTTGGGGACAGAGTATTGAATATCTAGGTTGTCTGGACTGCCATGAAGCTAAGCAGGTAGCAGCTATGTTCAGCCACTGTCCAGTTAGCTTCTGTGGCGAAAGTCAGGACAGCCTTTGTTGCCACTCTGTGATAACCGGGCAGCAGTTCTAGATCGCCACTGCCCGGTTTTCATCGGGTGCCACCTCCGGAACACCCGGATGCTAGCTGGCTGGCATCGGGACATGCAGCAGCGGCACCCCCGAATATTTACCGGCACTACCTATGTTAGTACCGCCGAATATCCTGGCCAAGGGGATTAACTTGTTAGCAGGTCAGTATCGGGCCCATAAGTTATCAGATACTACAACATATGCGTATTCTTTGTAACTGATCGTGCCTAGATTTTCCATGTGTATCTCACCATTGATGTCCCTGTGAAAAATGAGTGTTGCAACGTGCGCTAACTCCACAGGAATTTATAAAATTGCCCTCTTTGCTTCTGAAGCACATATTTTTAGGCACGTACGTCCCCAGGACAACTTTATAAGCATCTATTTCTGTATCTAGATTAAAGTTTTATAACAGCATTACCTTCTTGAAAGTGCCATGTGTATCTATTACTTTTAGGGGCCACATTTACTAAAGTCGCTACTTATGTAACGCAGGGGTAGTGCATGTTTTTGGCACCATGCTAAAAAGTAGCACAGGGCCCTGTGCTAAAAAACCCACGTTACCCAGGCAGTGCATGTCTGGGTGGTGCCTGGACAGGGCTTTTAAAGAAACAGCAGTGAAAGAGGTTGCATTATCTCCTTTGTTAACACATCGGAGGCATGACTCTGGTCCAGAAAGAGGTGTAGAACGTATGCAAGAAAAATTCCAGGATGAAAGGAAGAAAGAATCTATGACTAAGGAGTCAAATTTCAAAGGATTTTGAAGTCGATCTTTGGGGGAGAGGTACCTCAGTAGGCCCCTTTTAAAAATGGAAATGTTTGAACACCTAAATTTTGATACTTAAACAAGCACAAAAAGGGTGGAGCAGGGATGGTTAAAAAAGTTGGGAATTTGGCACTCATTTTCAGAACTAAATCAAGCTTTTCTTTTGCTTGTTAAATCTTATTGAATTACTAAATTATTATTTTAATTTCTTACTCGATTGTATTTTATAAAGCTTAAATCCAGACAAACGAACTTCAGGCCTAAACTTCGCATGTATGCATATGTCAAGCAGCATTATAGTAATGATACGTGTAACAGCAGAGTAGCTTCTTCAGTTAGAGGCTCCTAGATTTAGGTGAATTTTCATCTGAAAATTTAGGTTCCTAAGCTTAACTGAAATTCTTCCTAAATTTAGGAACGTAGGACCCGATATGCAACACGATTAATGTGGTGAGCAGCCCTGCTACAGTGACGGGGCTATTTCATGGCACTAATATCCCCGGATGCCTCCACTGAACACCCCCAGCTAGCCGGCTAGTATCAGGACATTCCGGGGACGGAGCGGAAGCGGCCCCTGGCGATAATCGGGCAGCGGTATTGAATATCTGGGTTTCTGGTTCAGTAGCAACGGCTTGACACTTTTCTAGGGCTAACTGCTGCCGTTGAATATCAGGCCCATAAAATCTAATCACTGACCATATTTTAAAACAGTGACTCTTAAGTAACGATCGGAAAAATTGTCCACCTGGTTTTTATCCAGCTCACAGTTCTTGTACTCCTTTTCTCCCTGTTCTTGAAATGTAACGATCACAAAACCGACAAAGATGTTCATCATGAAGAAAGCAATAATAATGATGTAGATGATGAAGAAGACGGAGATCTCCACTCGGTTGTTATAGATTGGGCCAACGTTCTCGCCATTGGAATCGATCGCTTTATACAGTAGTCTGAAAGTAACAGGAGATAGATTTTAAAATGCAAGACTTCTGCATTTGTGACATGGAAAACAACATTATTTGGATTGTCTGAGAAGGGCAATCTCTCTCCATTCAGTGAAGACAACTTACTACTGTTTTAGGTAATTATACAAACAGGGCCCCTTGTCATTTTACCAACTTTATAGTAAAAATATTATGGACTAGGGATCTAAAATTCCTCCTGTGTATAGTAAATATTATCTACTCCACACATGAGTATTTCCGTGAAACCTGATAAAGCCATTTTCACTGTATAAGCATTTGAAAATTGTACTTTGCTTATAATAATCCACTGTTATATCATTTAAAGCAGCAATATTAGCAAACAAAGCTTTTTCAGATAATGTATTGGTCCGACTGAGGGAACCGTGTTGTTAAATGGCTAACGGAAATTCTAAATAAGGGGGAAAATCAGCAAAGATAGGTCTATAACATGAGGCAAATGGAGGAACAAGAGATTGTTGCATGGTACTGACGGCTCTGGAACTCTGTACTAGATGCATTGTGATGCAATCAGTGTTCCTGGGAATCTGCGTGAGAGGCCTTCACCCACACTGCTGCTTTGAGAGGGAGGTACTGCGATACCACATATCTAAAAGCGAGATATCACAGCACCTCCCCCTACTGGCAGCAGCATGGGCGGAGGTCTTCCTCACAGCTTTGCAAGAACATTGGATGCAACATGTATTAATGTAGGACAAGACCTTAAGAAATTAAAAAACTAGATATGGGCAAAAGACTGAGCCCATGCTGCAACCTCAAAGTGCAGATGGTTTTGCGACTTACTCAGGCCCATAGAATGAGTTTCCTGCAGCTTAAGCCAAGGGTGTTGGCTGCTAGGGGAACCTTTTTTCTTCATTTTCCTTTTATATGTTTAGTTGTTTATCAGGGAACCATATCACTGAACCACAGCAGCTGGAAAGTTTTCTTTCAGGCAAATAGGATTTGTTTTCTAGTTGGGTTCCCATTTTTATTTGCGTATATCCTTCCATTTTGTTTATTGCATATTGAGAGGTGGTTATATCCTAGCATTTATATAATTTTGTTTCTCCAGTCTGTTCTGCGGAGATCCAACTTTCTCGTGATGGGGGCTAAGAAACACGTGGAGGCCAATTCCATAACATGCATGTCCAGCACACGGACACCTCCAAATCAAAAATGGCCCGATTTCATCCTAATAATGCAACCGCGGGTATGGACATGCCCATGGTTCCAGAATCAGGGACATAGGCGTTTCAAGGTACAGCATGAGCAAACCACCGCTGTTATAAGGAGACATGGGTATACGCAGCAAATGATTTGGACGTCCTCACGCTCACCATATTCTGAAAAGATGGACATTTCCAATCCTGCCCATCTCCACCATATATCTGCGGATGTCTCTGACAGCCACGCCTCTTCTGTTAAAATGTGCATCTCCTAAGCTGCTCCTCTCCCTGACAATGTTGTGCTGCTGCAAACTACACAAATACTGATGATACATAAATGTTGATGCAAACTAGACTAGGTTATTGCATGCCTAGAACAGTGCAAGGTTATCTCAGCGCATTCGAAGATATAATAACAGCAAGTAGAAAGTGATATGCATGTCGTGACATCCCTTGCATGAAAACATACATGGCAGTAGAAGAAATCCTTAGTTATTCTTTCATTGGTCTTCTCTAAAAACAGTCTTTACAATGCGAAGTATGGACCTTTACCAACCTCACAAAAACCTCATTCAAGCTTGCAATTCCTCAAAGGATGCATTGTATTGCTGAGTGACATAACAATGCTCTTCCAATGACTATGGCTGTCTGGCTATGGCATCTGTTTCCCACATATCTGAGAACTGGCATTTCACACAGCAGCTCCCTACCTGTGGCTACACCTGTCCCATAGAATGTCCACTCTGTCCTGGCTTATGTTGGTCTGTAGACATCTGCTATCTGTGGGGCAACCCTGCCTGCCTTCCTGGTCTGCTGTGTGGCAGTGCTCCCCTGGTTAGGCCTGTGTGGACGGGGAGACCCCTCTGCCATCATACCAGGTAGCCAGCCTTCTGATATATCACCACCCTTGCAGCTCTCATAGATCCTGGACTGGGTAAGGATGCAGGCCTCATGGAACAATCTGGGGAACATTGGCACAACACCAGTCATGTCTCCCAGTGCCTGGCACAGTGGATGTATAGCTGCCCTGTCACACTGTCAACAATATATGAACTTATTAGAGTATCTTATGAAACACATGCCAGAAAAAAATTACAAAAGTTTTCCATAGCTAAATGTCAAAACATACCCCTTTCAATAATAAGAGACCCTCAGAATAAGAGCATTCAACAGTGCAAAAAGCACTAATACAAGCCCAAAAGCACCATCATCGATCTCTAAAAATGTGCACATTTAGCTATGGAGAACCTTTTATGATTTTTTTTCTGCCGTCACACTGGCACCTCAGGACGCTGCAGTCATCTGTATGGTCCAGGTACTGGCTAGGCATTCATGTCCCTCCTGGATTGTAGATGAGCACATCAGACAAACCAAAGGAGCCAGTGTAGATATGGCGGTCACAAGACTTTATTGTAGAAACCCCTACGTGATTCGGCCAAAGGCCTTCATCAGGGGGAACAGCCTCATAAGAATAAAAAAAAACATATTAAAAACCAATAAATACAAATCATAAAAATATAAATAAATATACAAACCATAAAATAGGAGCTGATGTACTCAAAGAGATACATATAAAACACCCATGTAACATATTTTTATGATTTGTATATATTGGTTAGTTTGGTACTCTGTAGGTGTTTTTGCTCTCCTCTGGACTGCTTGATGAGCACACCTGATCCTCCCGTGCAACCCTCAAACCACACACACACACATTTTCACTTTCAGTCACAAAAAACATACTTTGCCTCAAAAGATGCTCTGAACTTATAAATATAATGATCAGTGAACCAAAGATTAAGATCACCAAAATATCCACTAACAATAGGTCAGATCTATGATAAGAGTTATCAAAAGCAAAATTTTTAATTTTGGAACGTTTGTTGTACAAGGGCCCATCCTTCCAAAAAACAAACCTTTCTTTTTAATCTTTTTAAAGGGTGAAAAGCACCACCAGATATGTGCTCCAACACCTCTACAAGTGCTAAACACAAAAATTGTTGTAACGACATAATTAAATCTGAACTTTGTAGCTTAAAAGCTTATCACTTCGCTTATAAAACTTAGCTTGTCAACACCAATCAGATTTACAAGCTCTGTTTCAGATGAACATAAGATCATAAGAACATAAGAACATAAGATATGCCATACTGGGTCAGACCAAGGTCCATCAAGCCCAGTATTCTGTTTCCAACAGTGGCCACACCCTAGCATATGCTAACGACATAGATAAACGGCGAGCGTTGAGGAAGAGTCAATACTACCTTGGAAAAGTAACCCTTAAGGGCTAATCTACAGCGTTCAAGAGCCAAGCCTTAAGCAAGTAGGGAGTTGGATCTTCCATCGAGATAGGTCCTCGCCTGAGAAGTCCGAAGGGAGTTAGTAGTCGCAGAGGAGGGATTCGAGATAGTCTTATGAGATCGGCATACCATGGTCTTCAGGGCCAGTCTGGGGCCACTAAGATTACTGGACCCTGGTGTTCCCTGATCCACTGCAGGACTCTTCCGATCATTGGCCAAGGTGGGAATACATAGAGCAACTGGTGTTTCGGCCATGGCTGCGCCAAGGCATCTATGCCTTCAGATTTGTGTTCCCTCCAGCGACTGAAAAAGATCGGAACTTTTGCATTCGTGGCTGACGCCATGAGATCTACTTTCGGCTGCCCCCAGTTCTGAACTATCATCTGGAACACTTGTGGGGCCAGTTCCCATTTGCCAGAATCGAGATTGTGTCGGTTTAGAACATCCGCCTTCACGTTGCTGGTTCCCGCTATATGCTGTGCTGAGAGAGTTTGAAGGTTCCTTTCTGCCCAAGGGAAGAGACGGGACATCTCCTTCGATACCCCTGTGCACTTGGTGCCGCCCTGGTGGTTGAAGTAGGACACTGCAGTGGCATTGTCGCATAGGATCCGAACCGCTTGACCCTGTAGGAATCACTGAAACTTCAGTAAGGCGAATCGAGCTGCTCTCGCTTCGAGCCTTTTGATTGTCCATCGCGCGTCGTCCAAGTTCCTTGCACTGAGTGAGTGCGACAGTGCGCTCCCCATCCGGACAGACTGGCGTCGGTTGTCAGCAAGATCCAGCATGGGTTTTCCAACGGTACTCCCTTGAGGAGATTGTGAGATGCAAGCCACCACTGTAGACTGAGGCAGACCTGCAGCTGTAACGGGAGACGGGTCTGGTAGTCTTCTGTCACTGGGGACCATCTCAAAAGAAGAGCTGCCTGTAGACAGAGCATGTGAGCCTTTGCCCAAGGCACGAGCTCGATGGTGGTGGCCATGGATCCCAGGACTTGGAGGTAATCCCATGTTGGGGCGGCTCTTTGGACCAAAAAACTTCGGAGCTGAGAAGCCAGCTTTAGGAAACGTGCTTGAGTCAGGAATACACGCCCTTGACAGGTATCAAAGCGTGCTCCGAGAAATTCGATCTCTTGAGATGGATGGAGGCAACGTTTGGTGCAGTTGAACACCCAACCGAGCTGCTGTAGGAAGGCAACTACTGTGGAAACAGTTTTGCAAGCTTCTGGAAGGGAGTCCGCGTGAATGAGCCAATCGTCCAAGTATGGGTGTACTCTGATTCCCTGCTTGCGTAAGGCTGCCGCCACAACCACCATCACCTTTGAGAAGGTTCAAGGTGCCGAGACTAGGCCAAAGGGCATTGCCCGAATCTGAAAACGTTGGCCGAGGACTGAAAAATGCAGGAAACGCTGGTGATCTTCTCAAATGGAAATATGAAAATATGCTTCCGTAATGTGGACTTTATCTTTTTAATTTTCCTTTATTTGATTTTCTGTAACTATTATGTAATTTTTCTATTTGATTGTCCTTTGCTTATGGTTGGTTGTAATATGTATCAAATACTTGAATAAAAAAAAAAAGTCTCCCTTTAAAAGGCAACTTAGACGGGTCTTAGAGGCAACATCCGCTGCCTATTGATACAACCATAGCCATCTTCTAGCCACTGCCACCGCCGCCACGGAATGAGCTGACAGTCGTAGATCATAAAAGGCATCTGCCAGGAATGCAGCAACTGATTCAAGATGCGCCAACTCTGGTTCGTCTGTAAGCTGCTGAATCTATTGGAGGGAGGCTCGAGCCGCCAAACCTCCACAAACCGCAGCTTGTAGGGAAAGAGTGGAGGATGAAAAAGCTGTCTTAAGTAGGCTCTTGACCTTACGGACCTGTTGGTCTCGGAGTGCCGCTCCGCCCTCAACCGGAATAGTTGTATGCTTAGTGACCCCGGTCACCAAAGCATCCACTTTCGGGTATGTCAGCCAATGGTCGAGGTTAGTGGGAGACCAAGGATACAACTAACCAATATGGCGTGCGGTGCAGAAATAAGAATCTGGAGAGTCCCATTCCTGAGATACCATTTGCTGCAATTCCGCTGGAAAGAAAAAGGCCTTGGAAGGTTTATGAATACCTTGCAAAATAGGATCCGGCTGCAACAGAGCTTGGGAACTCTGTGGATCAGGCGTGTTAGTGAGGCGTAGCGACTATCACCTATGTGATTAGGGCTGGCAACTCCTCTTTCCGAAAAAGTCTGATATCTTGAGAGTCCTCTTGAACTGACAGCGAAGAATAAGACGGAGAATATTCTCCATCTTCTTTCTCCGACGAATCAGGGCTCACCTCCGAAGATTTAAAGTCTTCTTGGATATCCGTAGTGTCCCACAAGCCACATGCAACGTTCCTGGGAGGACGTATTGCTTTAAGGTCTGAGGTCTTATGGGACCGCTTGCGAGACCCCGCCATATCTTTGTCTGTTACCGGGTTGGGTGCTGGAGGTATTCCAAAAGACTCCGAAAGCCACAGGTGCCATGCCTGGCGGAAGAGTGTCAGGAACTCACTGTCAGCCGAAGCTGCTGTGGCTTCCAGCGGCTGTGGAAGCAAAATGGGAGCTGACTGAGTCCTCTCTGCAGGTAGACTGGGTTGCAGGGGCTCTAAGGAGGGAGGAATTAAGGCGCTGATGTCCCCAGCTGGCAGCTCAGTGGATATGGAGGAAGAAGATTCTCCTGGATGTAGCAAGTAGAACATAAGTGATCTATTAACTCCTTCTGCTTCTTATTACATACAATGCACCTGTGCAGAGAAACAGGCATTGCAGAGGCTTAAACCTTTTTTTTTAAAACAAAAATCAATGTAGGCTTAGGGAAAAGACCTCTTCAAAGAAAAGGGATTTTGAAACTCCCTGTGCCTTCACAGTATGTTAAAGGCTTTGAAATGGCTGCCCAGAGCTGTTCCCGCCAAAAAAACCCCAACACTGAAGAGAAATTTCTCCCGATTCAAAATGGCCACCGGCACAGAAATACTGCAAAATAAAAGTTTCCTAAGCTCTAAAAACCTCAAAAACACGGCAAAATTGCTGGGGGAGAGGAGAGGAGTACAGATCCGGTGATCCCTGTGCCGTTAAAAAAACAGAAGTAAGAAAATCGCTGCGAGGGAACCCAAGCAGGTACTCACTGTGCTGCAGAGAAGAAGAGGCTTGCAGGGCAGGTACTCACTGTGCTGCAGAGAAGCAGAGGCTTGCAGGGAAATGCTCTAAAGATGCTGTAAAAATTATAACTGACTGGATGGCAAAAAATTTGATAGATTGATCCACTCCCAGCTACACAGGCTCTGTGACAGAGGCTAAGAGCTGATTATAATGGGGAGCTCCACTGATCTAAGGATGAGGAGCTTAGACCCTGCTGTATTTTCACTAACTATAGTTTAAAAGCAATACAGCTATAAGAGAGGGGACCTGGGAAATTCAGAGAAACACCTCTGGTGTGTACTGAGTGCATCCAGGTAAGAGACAAGATTGTTTAACACCTTCATCTGCTGGAGACAGAGAAAATACTGACTAGGTCCTCTAGGGGCACTCCTATGTCACCCAGAGCCCAACCAATCACAGCTCTGGAGTGTTTTTTCTCTGTCTCCAACATCTGCTAGCAGGGGGACATAACCCGCTTGTCTGGACTGGTCTAGCAGTATGAACTGGAATTATTTGATTATAGTCGTATTTTGTAAAGCTTAAAATTTCAATTAAAAAAAAACAAACCACAAAACAAAGGCACATGTTGTATGAACATCAATGAAAATAAACCCCCGTATCTCAAATGACTACAAAATCATGCTAGAACAAAGTCATCAAAAAACCATGAAGGATTCTCCCAAAACTTTCAATGAGCTTGCCTGAATACTTTTTTTGTCAGGACCAACTGACAAGAGAGGGGAGAAGGAAACTACCACCTCAGCGTCGGGAGGGCCCTTTTATTCAACAAGATCAAAAATCAAAGAACGGTGATGTGAAAAAATAGTGTAACAAACTCTTATCTGAGAGGATAGGCGATGAAATCTTCATAGTGGATTAGCATGACATGCATGTTTCGGGCTTGAAAAAGCCCTGTATCAAGTGTTCCCCTTGGTCTAACTAGAAGATCGCCTCTGCATGAACACGATCCCACGGTTAACTTATTCGTAGCAAAAATGGCAGCAGATTGGTTGCTCAAAACACGTGATGAGAACACGTGATGAGAAGGGGGAGTGGACAAAAAATTGCCGATGAAAGACATGGCTTCACTCAATGAAAAATCATTCAATCCGTTAAATCACACTCCACTAGTCACATTCCATGTTAAGTCCCAGAGGTTCGATTGTGTTCAGACGGAAGATCCAGCGTTGTTCACAAAGTTGAAGTCGATGCTCCCGATCACCCCCTCGCAAATTTGCAGGAACCCAATCAATGACCCGCCATCGAAGGTCAGAAAAAGAATGGTGCCTTTGAATACAATGGTCAACTATGGGTGCAGAGATGATTCTATTACGCAATCTGGAAGCATGCTTGCCCAATCGTATCCGCACCGGACGAATTGTCCTGCCGATGTAAGACAAACCACAGGGGCAGATCAACATATATACCACAAAGGAAGACTGGCAAGTACAACTCCCAAGAAAGGTAAATGATTCACCCGTGGCCGAGTGAGACCATTGTACGGCCACGGGTGAATCATTTACCTTTCTTGGGAGTTCTACTTGCCAGTCCTCCTTCGTGGTATATATGTTGATCTGCCCCTGTGGTTTGTCTTACATCGGCAGGACGATTCGTCCGGTGCGGATACGATTGGGCGAGCATGCTTCCAGATTGCGTAATAGGATCATCTCTGGTAAAATCTCCCCTTTGTGAATCTCTGGGGGAAGAGGTGTTCAGTCAGAAAATGGAGGACATGGAACGAAAGCTTCAAGGTTTTTTTGATTATTTAAAAGCATTTAAAACCCACAAGTTTCAGAGGGACAAAATTGACTATGACTCAAATAAAGTTTACCGTTGGATGTATGAAAAACCAGAGATGGATCCCAGCAATCCTGCGGAAGCCAAATGAGTTACGTTTGAGCAGTCCTCGGATGATACTGAGTCTAGTGATTCCTCTCGGGACCGGTCTAGGACTCCTAGGTCGGCTGGATCATCTGAGGGTTTTCGTTCGGGCCGGCGGGGCAGAGGGGGTCGGTCCCGCCGGCCTGCCATGGACGACCAGTGGGAGCCTCCCAATACCAGACAGAGATCTCGAAGACAACAACAGTCATCAACCTCTCCGGGCTGGTGTTAACATCCGCTCAATTAGAGGTGCTTGATCTCGGCCTTTCCTTCATTCCGACGGTACGTTATGACCCCTTTACAATGAGGGTGGCATTATTCCATTTTTTTCGGAAATTGCGCGTAATCCAGTATTTTGCTGATCAACCTGGGCCAGTTGATGGCTCTATTCTTAGCCCTAGATCTCGATGGGTCCCTCTGGGCGCCCCGGATCCGGCTATCTTGACTTATCAGTCCTTGATATTACAGGAGCTATCGTCTTGTGAGAAGGGTTTTCCAAGACCTCATTCTTACATCTCTAATGTGCAACACTTGGCCATTAAGCAATTGGCGGCCAATAAGGACTTAGTAATACGGGGAGCTGACAAGGGGGGAGCGGTGGTGGTACAATCATCGTCTGTATATGAACGGGTCTTATCATCTCAGCTGCACGATTTGAAATATTATAAACCTTTGTCAGCTGATCCCACAGCTCCTTTACAGATAGCCATTCAATCCTTAGTGAAGGAGGCACACACGAAGGGTTGGGTCACATCTCGGGAGGCTTCTTTTCTAGTGCAGCGGCATCCTTTGATACCGGTCATCTACACCGTCCCCAAAGTACATAAATCTTTATCAGCTCCTCCGGGACGTCCAATCGTGTCATGCAGGGGTTCTGTCCTTGAACCCTTGTCTCAATTTAGCGATGTATTTTTGCGACAAGAGGCTCGACGTGTGAAGTCTTATTTGAGGGATACCTCTCATTTTCTTACCATTCTTTCTGAGTTTACGGAACCATTGGATGACCTTATATTAGTTACTTTGGACGTGACAGCATTGTACACAAACATTCATCAGGAGGAAGTTTTAACCCTCCTTGAAATCAGCTTTACGACAGCTCCGTCGAGAATACCTAAAACCTTCTTATTAGACATCACTCGGCTAGTTTTGACAAAAAACTATTTTCTTTTCCAGGGGCAATTTTATCAACAATGCTATGGGATTGCGATGGGAGCCACCTTAACCCCTTCCGTAGCCACTTTATATTTGGCGGCTATGGAGGAACAGTTTATTTATCCTGCGGAACAGTTTCAACATGTAAAACTTTGGCTCCGGTTCCTCGATGACATTTTTTTTACTGTAGTCATCAACGGAGCAGCAATTGACTGATTTTCTCAGCTGGTTGAATACCATCAAGTCCAATATCCAGTTTACGGCTCACATAAGTAATCAGCGGATTGAGTTTCTTGATGTATTGGTATTCAAACAGGAGGGTAGGTTTTCGACCACGCTATTTCGAAAACCGAGCCAAAGAAATAGTTTGTGGTATCATAATCATCACCCCGCCGCACTACGGCAGGGTCTCCCTTACGGTCAATTTTTACGGTTACGCCACATTTGCTCCTCGTTGCAGGATTATAAGCTTCAAGCAAAGGCTCTCCGATCCCAACTTCTGGACAGGGGTTACCCATGGACGATAGTTCGTCAGGCATACCTCAGGGCACGATTCTCACATCGCGAATGGTTGATGGATGCTTCAGTCCCCCGTTCATCCTCGGGGGTGGAGGGTGATCCGACTATCATAACGGGAGTGCTCCCTTTTATGACTGACACAGCCCAGGTCACTTGTCTTTTGAAAAAACATTGGCATATTTTGCAATTACATCCTTGGTTTCAGAAACCTTTACGGTTGGCTTATACCAGGGGGCACAACTTACATGACCGATTGCTTCATGCCCACCCCCCTTCTCCTTCTCAGACTGAATCCAGACAGGGCCATTGGGCTTGCCAGAATTGTAAACACTGTTCCACCACTGTAGAGGGCATACAATGGTCTCACTCAGCCATGGGTGAGATCATTTACCTTTCTTGGGAGTTCTACTTGCCAGTCCTCCTTCGTGGTATATATGTTGATCTGCCCCTGTGGTTTGTCTTACATCGGCAGGACAATTCGTCCGGTGTGGATACGATTGGGCGAGCATGCTTCCAGATTGCGTAATAGGATCATCTCTGCAACCATAGTTGACCATTGTATTCAAAGGCACCATTCTTTTTCTGACCTTCGATGGCGGGTCATTGATTGGGTTCCTGCAAATTTGCGAGGGGATGATCGGGAGCATCGACTTCAACTTTGTGAACAACGCTGGATCTTCCGTCTGAACACAATCGAACCTCTGGGACTTAACATGGAATGTGACTGGTGGAGTGTGATTTAACGGATTGAATGATTTTTCATTGAGTGAAGCCATGTCTTTCATCGGCAATTTTTTGTCCACTCCCCCTTCTCATCACGTGTTCTCATCACGTGTTTTGAGCAACCAATCTGCTGCCATTTTTGCTACAAATAAGTTAACCATGGGATCGTGTTCATGCAGAGGCGATCTTCTAGTTAGACCAAGGGGAACACTTGATACAGGGCTTTTTCAAGCCCGAAACATGCATGTCGTGCTAATCCACTATGAAGATTTCATCGCCTATCCTCTCAGATAAGTGTTTGTTACACTATTTTTTCACATCACCGTTCTTTGATTTTTGATCTTGTTGAATAAAAGGGCCCTCCCGACGCTGAGGCGGGAGTTTCCTTCTCCCCTCTCTTGTCGGTTGGTCCCGACAAAAAAAGTATTCAGGCAAGCTCATTGAAAGTTTTGGGAGAATCAGTCATAGTTTTTCGATGACATGTTGTATGAAGGCAACATGGACTCCTATTATAAAATAAACACCCAGGTCCAGCCACAATAACTCAGAAAACTGATGCACACATTTGCAGCTGCTCTAAAACATGTACTCTACACATTAACTCTCCACCTATTTCACTCAAACTATCCCCCGGGAAATGCCTACACACAGCACACGTAAGTCATTTGACAATTTTATAAAAAGCCTTTTTGGAGGGGAAAAAAAGCCTTTACATGTGGAAAATCCTTTCTAAAATTATCCCCCTAGAGCAAGAATCCGCTGTTGCACAATTCTGTTGCACACTTAGGGGCCTGTTTACTAAAGTGCAAAAGCATAGCTTGTGAGCCCTTTGGGGACAAGAGAAATATATATACAGTACCTGGATGTACGGTGCTTTGACTTGTAGAAAAGCGGTATATAAGCCTAGTTAAAGATATAAATAAAGTGCAGTAAAGTTTTGCACTGACCACGCCTTTTCTGCGAATTGTATGGTGCGGTACGTGCAAAGCCTGTGAGATAAACGCAGGAGGCATTGCCAGCATCTGCCCTGCAATTAGCACACAGAGTGGACGCTTACCACACAGGCTCTGACTTAACATATCCCAGCAGATGGCATGGGTGCTGCTGTGCTATCTACCGAGGTGTGGAACACAGGCCCCAGCCCAAAAACCTCAATCCCCCTGTCCCAGCAGAGGGTCACCAGACCCAACACAGACTCCTCCCCCACCTGGCTCAAAACCACATGACCTGGCACAGAGCCATCTGTCCCAATGACAACCCCCCACACATACTGACAGCTCCTGACCCCCAGATCTGCACCCACCCTGGATAGCAGGAGATCCCCAAGCAGATACTCTTCCAGACAAGATGCCCCCTTCCTGATCAAAACCACACCTGAAAAGACTCTCCCCCCAAACTAGACCCCCAAATAGAAGACTTCTCATTATCCATACCTCAACCCTCCCACCCCTGATCCACCCCCAGGACTTACCCTGTATACTTTCTGGCTGAGGTAGGAGTGGTCCCCTTCTGCTCCTGCCCTGAAGCCATTGGGGTTCAAAATGGTGACTATGATCCCTAATGGGAGTCTCGCAGTATACGGAAGATCGACCCTCTAGTGATAGCCATGTGAGACCACCACTAGGGGTCCATAGCCTCATGAGGTGCCGTTAAGTGCAGCTGCAATATTGGCTGAGGTGACTGCTAGTGCGTAGCTCCATCCCACGTGCTAGATATCACTGGCTGACACGTCCACTCCCCACCCCAGTCCTGCCCAGAGCCATGCTAAGCACGTAGCATGATTTTTTTTTTACCATGGCAGAGTTTTTAATTCATGGTAACCATTAGTGCAGGCTTGCGCTAACAGTTACCATACAGCAAAACCCACGCTAAGTGCTTAGCACGCTTTAGTAAAAAGGCCTCTAGTATATCGGTCTCCTTGAAGGCGGCAGCCAAGAAAAAAGAAACCTAAGATTTTGAAGGATGAAACTAATGGTATTGCATTAAAGGGAATTTTCACTTTGGGGTTTCTGTAGAAAGCACCCTCCAGCCTCCAGACTAAGAATCTCTTGATGTTAATCACTCATGGAGGAACCATGTCAAACAGTCCGCCATTGTCAGCAATGGAAACCATGGGTGTAGGGCACAGTGTTAAACATGGCCAAAATGGTGCTTTAGAAGGAAATCAACTGGTCTCGCACTTTAAAATGTAATAATGAAGATCACTCACGCAGGCCAGCCTTCAAAGGTAGACACTGTGAAAAGAGCCATCATTGCAGACAGAACATTGTCAAAGTTGAAATCGCTATTGTGCCAGATTCTCTCTTTTACTAAGGGGTTATTAAAATCTCCATCTTTATAAGCAATAAAGCTTCCCCTGCAAGGCAACAGAAAAGCAGAGATGAAATTGTCATAAATTCCTATTAAGCATCATCACATACTATCATGCCACAAGGCACCAGAAAATGAACATACTAATCATTTGAAGTAAATAAATGTTACATTTAAGATGAAAAACCTAGACAAGTTAGTAGATTTCATAAATGGTTTTGAACTATCAGTACTGAGAAAAAAATATTGAAGGAGGCAAGGTATTCTTCCTCTCCTGACGTGACCTGACTCTCCTCGGACCATGCTTACTTTATCTCCAGAGACCAGCTTAAAGCAAGGCATAGTCCATACTCTTTACTGGTGACGTCGTTGTCACTGAAAAGCAGACAAACCAAAGCTATCAGAAAGCCCAGGGCTATGGCTTTGGAAGGCATTCGGTCTCGTTCTTCCTTGACAATGGATGTTTTAGAGTTGGTACATATTGAAGTCCTGAGGGGGGGGGGGGAAGCATTTTCAGCGGCAGCGGTTAGCACTCTTAAAGCAGCTGGTCAGCCACTAACGGATTGCAAAACCGCGTAAAGTTAGGAAAGTCTTTCAGCTCTCCTAACTTTATGCAATATCGCTACTAACCAGCTAGCTAACGGTAACACAAAGAGGAGCAGACGCTCCTGCAGACCGTCCAGGCGAACACAAAGAGCAGGAGACGTAGAGTGGATTGGCAACTTGTTTATTGGAACAAAACTCCAACGCGTTTCGGCAACGCCTTCCTCAGGGGGAGATATTGCTTTAATAACAAACATATAAAATGAAACAATGGAATTAAAACATAAATTACAATTAGAACAATCAAATTGATTCAAAACAGTTAAAAAAACAATTAAAAAACAATTAGAAAAGCGATTTTTTATCAGTATGTCTTATTAGTACTAGTATTGATGTGTTATTTAATAGTAGTTCAATGATGCATTTGTCATTTGATACAGTTATAATTACTTTTGTATGAGTTTTTTCTTCCTTTTATGTGCCATCGCTTTTCTAATTGTTTTTTAATTGTTTTTTAACTGTTTTGAATCAATTTGATTGTTCTAATTGTAATTTATGTTTTAATTCCATTGTTTCATTTTATATGTTTGTTATTAAAGCATTATCCAATCCACTCTACGTCTCCTGCTCTTTGTGTTCGCCCAGCTAGCTAACGGTGCCACTCCTCCTCTGCCCCCAGAATGCTTCGTCCCTAACCAATTAGCAACAGGGCGTTGAAACAAGGGATATTCAGCGGCACTAACTGATTTACGCCACTGAATATCCTGGCCAGCAGGATTTATGTGGATCTTCTTTACCTATCTTTGAACCTTCCATGGTCCAGCTGTACTGCATGAGGTGCAGTAAGAAAGCTCCAGTACACTCTGATCTTAGATTGGTTTTATCCTCTATACAGAGGTAGTTACTAGCATGCATTAAGGGAATAATGTACTATTTTGGCTTTTAGCACAATGCAAACTTAATAATAAAGAGGTGAAAAGCATGCAGCAACATGCAAAGCGCCTCAATATTATGCAAAACACCACAACTTGCATTTAACTTTGCAGGCCGCATTATTCATGGAAAGATAGTGCCAGCTTTAAGCTAACACAGTGGCAATATCCTTCCTCCCATTAATGGGCCATTAAGGCACAAATCAGATGCTTCCAGGGAGCCTCTTAAAGAGGCTGATGCCTGCATTTAAAACCCCCACTCTCATGTCACCTTCCAAGATTCCCTTCCCATCCATCCCTCCACCTGAACTCAAATTTCATCCAGCCAGCCTCCTGATCCCCTTTGCACTCTCTAAGTGTTTCCCTGGTGGCTAGTAGGAAGGAACATGAGCGATCCCTAGTTGTTCCTGCCCGAATAAATTGCCAGGGTTCAAAATAGTATCAGTCAACCCCTAGTGGTGATCCTATGGTATTTCTACAAGGGGTCAAGCTGCCAAATAACAAAAATCGAGAAAATGGTCACAGATAAAAGATCATATGGCCAACCTAGTCTGCCCATACATACGAATTATTAAGCTCTATAATCCCCCCTCCTCTCTCTCAGAGACCATCCGTACTTGTCTCATGCTTTCTCAGCTCTACCATCTCCACTGGGATATTATTCCATAATCCAACATCCTTTCTGTAAAGAAATATTTCCTTAGATTACTCTTGAGCCTATCCCCTTCACCTTCATCCTATGACCCCTCATTCCAGAGCTTCCTTTCAAATGAAAGAAGGCCACCTTTATCATACCTCCCCTCTTCTGCCTTTCTTCCAAAGGTAACATACTGAGGTCTTTAAGTCTATCCCCATTTGCTTTACGGTGAAGTACACTGACCATTTCAGTAGTCACCCTCTGCATCGACTCCATCCTGTTTATATCTTTTTGAAGACGTGGTCTCCAGAATTGCATACAGTATTTATATAAAGGCACTTATCACCTCCTTTTTCCTGCTGGACATTCATCTCCCTATGCACCCAAGCATCCTTTTGGCTTTTGCTGTTGCCTTTTCTATCTGTTTGGCCACATTAAGATTATCTGATATGATCATCCCCAGGCCCCTGTCTTCTTTCATGCACTGAATTCACCCTCCGATAATGTATCACTCCCTTGGGGTTCTGCAGCCCATATGCATAACCTTGCATTTTTTAGCTTTACATCATAGCTGTCAAATTCTAGACTATTCTTCAAGCTTTGCTACATCCCTCCTCATGTTATTCCCACCTTCAAGGGTGTCAAATAAGAAAGATAGAACAATTCTCACTTGCATTCCTCAGGGACTTGTTTTGCCTCATCTGTGCAGCGATAAAATTTCCCCTAGATGTGAAACGAGATTAAAATGAATTTATTTATGGCATCAAAACATTTATGCATGCACTGGAACATCATTTTTGCAGTCCTAATCCAACCATCAAAAAAAGGCAATATAGTAGATAAAGATCCCCAGCCTGCCTCGTTGCCTCTGCCTATACTTTGTTAGCAATGAACATCTCTCAGTTGTCAGCCACCCAAGCTTGGCTGCCTGCGTAGTTCTAGTCATTATTCCTGAAAAGATTCCAACTGCTTCATATAAACCAAATCAAAGGCCAGAATGGGTTGAAATACTGTAGAGGCCTCCCACACATACCTTGAACAACTGCACTCCAATACAGGCAAACATGAACTGCAGCAGAGTAGTGACAATCATGATATTGCCGATAGTTCGGATGGCAACGAAGACACATTGAACAACATGCTATGGAAAGAATGGAAGAAAAGTGCTTATAGAGGTCTTCCAGCAAACTAGAAATATGTCCTCAAACATTGTCTTCTTTTGTACCTTTGTGTCTTTGTGTGAATGGTGAAATACTACTTTCCTTTACAAGCCATAGAGCGATATAGAATATAGCAGCAGTCTATTGACAACATGCACGTTGTTAACAGTTTTGCTAACATATAGCACTGAATTTGAGTTGCAAGGCTTTGGAGGCCATTTTAGAAGCACCTACACACAGAAAAAGCAGCTTTTGCACATGTCGACTGACTACACGTGAATTTAGAGAGCTGTGATTTCCGCACTTTACAATGGGATTACACATGTCCCTTTCGAAATGTCTGAGGGCCCTACCACTGATTAAGGAGTCAATTGTGCAAACCTCTGTGGTGTCTAGCACCACCTTGAAACCTCTGAGGAACGCGTTAGTTTATTTCTCCCTTTAACTGGCTCCACCTGAATATGCAGGTTTCAAAAATCCACCACTTTGCATGCAGGTGCAGGCTAATGCGCATATATAGATGCGGCAAAATCAGCGCAGAAGCATCTATACGATGGAACCTACATGCATAAAGCCCTGAGTGATGCTACTATTTTTAAATTCCAAAATCGCTGCTGCCTTTAGATGTCCTGGCAAACACACATGTGTTTACCGATGTCCATATAGAAATCTTACGGAGATTTCCACGTTCGGCAGAGCCTTTTATAAAACACAGGGGGAACTGAGCATGAGACGACCTGGACATCTCAATTCCCATGTCAAATGGGCCTTCAAACTTCTTAATGAGACTGGCGACCTTATCAGAGTGGAATGTTCAGGAGCAGCAGAACAGCAGAAGAAATATTAAATAACCTTCAATCCTTTAGCTCGGTTTATTGCCCTTAAGGGTCTCAGCACTCTCAAAACTCGGAGAATCTTCACAAATGAGATAGCACTAGACCTACAGGAAAATAAGACATAAATACAAGAATGATTTAATAAAAAGTTTTGTTCTACTTCAAAAAGTCCTCCCGTTGTATATAATGCTCAAGAGATATTTTTTTTTGTCAGGAGCTCACATGGTTGGAAATCAGGATGTGTACAGTCTAGAAATGTATGTAATAAAGGCAAGGAGGCACTTCCAAAGAACCACTATGAAGCCTTCGGGGGTGATTACTGACAATTCACTCTCTATGAGGAAATGCTAGAAAGCATTCTAGACTGCCACAGAATATTTTCTAATGCCAGATGCAAACCGAACCTTCATGAATTTACTAATTCGTATTTATCTTTTAACAACTAAATGGTTAGCATAAACTAAACGCAACCCAGTGCAGCAGCACTGGTTGTTTAGATCATTCTTGTAAACTACAATCAGACGTGTTCCCAAGCATTATTCCCCCACACAAAATTGGTATCTTTAGCTAATCTCTGGGTCAAGAGTATTCTGATCTGCGCAAAACCTACAGCGATTTTAATTATGCAAAGCAGAAAGCAAAATACTTACTGAATCCCAAAGGATACTAGAGAGACCCCCACAACAAGCAAGTCCAACAAATTAAAGTAATTCCTGCAGAAAGACCCTTTGTGAAGAAACGCTCCAAACGTCATCATCTAAAAATGGAGTTAGGATAAGGTTATTCTCTATTTGCCATCAGGCAGGCTTCCGTGCACAAATTTAGGCTATTTCCAAGATGCTTACAATGGCCATTGATGCCTCACCAGATGGATAAAAGCAACTGCAGAGTCTGGTGCTGAGATTTTGTATTTGGGATCTGACAGGTGCTGCAGGTGACGTTCATGAACCATTGATTTGACCCAACATAGTACTTCTCATATTCTTTAATGCAGGTGTTCTTAAAGCGCCCTATGGAAGGTGCTATTGTTTCCAGCATATGTTACATTTGGCATTAAAAGGACCAGATGTTTCAGTTCTTCAGCACAACATTGACTATTAAATGGTCTGTGCTGAGAAAATAGAAAATGCCTAATGCCTAATGCCAAACCAATTTTTGTTAGGTAATTCATTCATTAAAAATCAATTTTGAAGGCAACAATAAGTTACAGTATGCTAGATAACAGAAACATGCAGGACATTATTCAGACAGTGATGGTCAGCACTGGTAAAGCACCTTGTAGTCGCAGGCAAAATGAAACAAGACATTCAGCACCAGAGGATATCCAGCATCCGGCGCTGAAGAGCCGGTTTCGCTGCCAACCTGTTCTGCTATATGGTTATTGGTGATATTCAGTTGTTAACTGGACAGTACAACTACTGACCTGTCCTAACTTTATGTGATCACCAATCCTGTCACCAGGCTGAAACTGGCTGCTAACCAGATAAGTGCTGGGACCGCCACTGCCCTGCCCAAGGACCACCCTGGCACTATTTGAATTGTGCCGATGGCCTGGGGGCATATTCAGTGGCACTGGCTGGTTATTGCCACTGAATATCAGAAAAAGCAGACAAGTCCATGTGGCCCATCCAGTCTGCCAAAAGCTTAGTTACTCACCTGTAACAGGAGTTCTCCAGGGACAGCAAGAATCAGTCCTCACATATGGGTGACGTCGGCGCCGACGTCACTCGTGGAAGCATCTTCCCAGCTTTCTAAGAAAGCCTTTGGGAGATGCACCATGCATGCACGGTCCCCTTCCTGCTCAAAGGTGCCTAATGACATAGCTAAGATGGCAAAAATAAAATATGGTAAAGTAGTAACTCCAAGGGGAGGAGGGAGGGTTGTGATGACTGATTTCTGCTGTCCCCGGAGAACACCTGTCACAGGTGAGTAATTATGCTTTCTTCGGGAATAAGCATCTCCCAAAGACTTCTTTTAAAGCTGGGGAGATGCTTCCATGCGGGCTCTGTCGGCACCAACATCATCCATATGTGAGGACTGACTTCCTGCTTTTTCCCCAGAGAAGCATAAATTTCTTTGACAATGGGGACAGTTACTAATCTGGGGTAAAATCTTACATTTTAATGCAGCTTAGTTTACCGCAGGAGTCACTAACCTGCAGTCACTCAACCCCAACAGTATTACCACGAGACTACTGCTAGGAAATACTGGGCTCCATTTGGTACCCAAAGCCAAGGCGGGCAGGAGCGAGAAGGGATCACTCCTGATGGCCTACCCCACTAGACCACCAGTATCTTCAAAAGTAGACCCTGGTGGCCTTTAGGGATTGGGGGGGGGAGTCCTTAGGGGTCTGTACTGGATCTTGGGAGTGTGCCAGGGAGGGGATTAATTGTAGAGGGCAAGCCCTGAGCCATTGGTGGTACCATGGGAATGGGACCCTTGAACCATCAATTGAAGTTTTCTGCTATGGGCTCCTTAATTTTGAGGCCTGGTCCAATGCTCCCCGGCAGAAAAATAATACCAGCTTTCAGCTGGTATTACTTTTCCATTAATAAAGCAGCTTGTGGATTTGATTTGAATAATGATGAGATGTTTGGCATCCATTTGCATGGTCTGCATCTCATTATTATTCACCGCGCAGTGTAGTGCAAAATTGTGCATTATGGTAAAATAATTCAGGTTTTTGCCCTGTACCACATAGTAAGGAGCAAAAAATGTGCGTTATTCCTGTAACGCACCTTAGTAACTACCCCTCTATGATTAGGTTGGACAATTTCTTTTCTTTCCCTCATTCTCCCCCTTGGTTTACATCATACTGCAACTAGTAGCAAAGAAACAATTGTCATAGTCAAAGAGAGGGTCCTACTACTTTTATTAGTAGAAAAAATAGGGGTCAATATTCAAAAGGAATCCATTTGAGAAATTAAGCACTATCTTGGAAACAACCTAAAGAGTGAATGTTATCAATAAAAAAAGAAGTAAAAGTAGAAGACAAAAGAAAACGAAATAAAACAATGCACAAAAGATCTTTTACCTGTGCTCATCCTGAAACGCATACCCAAGGTTCAACAAATCAAAAGCCAAACTGTATTTTAAATAAAGTAGATTTTTGTGCACCAACATAGCTTCACTGATATGTATAAGGCTACTCAACAAATGACCCAACTGACCAGACATAAGCCTGAAAGCAATGATTTACTAATTTCTTGTCATTTCCAATGGAATCATGGTTCCAAAATTGCCTGCACTGTTGTTTTAATATGCAACGTCAACCTTAAGGCTAACGCTGTTTGTAAAAATGTTCCTTTTGTAGCTGGCAAGCATCAGCAAGAAAACTCAGTATTATCTTACTCTAGATGGTGAGTAGCCCCATTACGAGTCAAATGATCATTCAGAACACAAACTATACATTATAGGCAAATTCCAATTCAAACTGATAAATGGCCAATATATTGAAGCAACAGCAATAAGTCTTTGTTGTTAAATGTATGCCTATGTTATAATTAAATGAGACAATGTTCGTGTCCTGTACAACCCTGCCCCATTCAGAAGTATCTTTGGCCTATGAATGTATAGTTTAGGACGTGATGCATGAATTACATGCTCGTTTTAGGACCCTGTTTAGTAAGACATTTCTACTTTCCTGTTCAAATAGGTAAAAATCCTTTCTGAATAGGGTTCTAAAACACTTAATTTTTTTTAATGTCTTGAGAGTCCAGAAAAAGTTCTCATGCAAAAACAAAATGTTTTCTTATTCTGGCACTTGGAAGGTGTGAAGGAGGAGGTATGAATTAACAGGATATTACAATGGATCTTCAACATGCACTCAAATAGTTAAAACAACCAATCAAATCAATGCAGAATTACCAAACAAACGTGTATAGTGCATTAGTCATAAACCGTTTTGTTTTGGTCTTTTAGCCAAAAAGGAGATTCGAAAAACACTTCAAAGTTGCATTTGCGTGGCATGCCACACAAGTAAAAATCCCGTTAAACGTGCGTGTGTGTGACCCTGTTACCTTCAAAATGATCTCAAAGGTAAATACACAAGTGAAGACATAATCTGCATAGCCTAGGATCTGGAGGGCAAACAAAAAGTTACAAATATTACTGCTAAGGTGGCTTCCCAGCTAAGGGGGGTCAAGTAGTATTTCATTACCTTTAATAGGATTTCAACAGTAAAGATGCCTGTGAAAGCATAGTCAAAGTAACCAAGTATCTGCAAGACATGTAAACATAACAGTAAGGAACTCGTTTGGGAAAATGTATGCATAGCCAATTCAGCGTTCAACTAAAGAGCAAACAGTTTTATCTGTACTTACTGATCGGGCCGCAAAGCCCATTTATGAGCATCCTTCCCAGATCATCCAATAATAAATGTATTTCTTTAGCTCATACCTTTCCAATAGTAGTTTAAGGCAAGCTACATTCAGGTACCAGAGGCATGTCCCTGTCCCCAGAGGACTTACAATCTAAGTTGGTACCTGAGACAACAGAGGTTGAAGTGACTTGCCCAAGACCACAAGGAGCATCCGTGTGATTTGAATCCTCATTTCCTTGGTTCTAGCCCACTGCTCTAAGCACTCTGAGAACCACTTGGCCTACTCATTCTGCCCAGCTGCCTCAACTATTCAGTGGAGTACCACAAGGGGGATGGTGGGTGCGGCCCACCCTGGTTACCGACTGGGAGGGGACTGAGTAGCACCAGGCCCAGCGGTTCTTCTCTCCTGGCCGAAGACTGAGGAGGGCAGTCCAGGATCCACCAACCTTTCTGTGAAAAAGTATTTCCTGATGTTGCTTTTAAGTTTACCTCCTTTTAACTTCATTTCATGCCCTTTAGACTTACAGCTTCCCTGTCTTTGAAAAAAGTTTGTTTGTTCATTAATACCCCTTAAGTATTTAAAGTTCTGTGTCACAACCCCTCCATCTCTCCTCTTTTTTTTTTTTAGTGCTGTCAAGTCAGACTCCTGGCGACCCAGCTGCCTCTGGGTTTTCTTGGCAATGTATCACTGGAAGTAGATTGCCAGGCCTTTTCTTCCAATGTGATGGAGAGTAAAGGGACTTGCCCAAAGTCACAAGGAGTGCCAGTGGGAATCAAACCCTTGATCTTCTGGGTATTAGGCAGTTGCTCTAACCACTAGACTACTCCTCCAATCCTAAAATGCCTGTTTCCCATCAGCGCCGGCGGGATTAACAGAGCCGCGAGAAAGGGAAACTCTCCCTTCGTGGCTCTGAAAAGCCGGCGCTGAGGCAAATAATACAAGCAGGGCTCTGCAGGGGAGGCAGGGGGCCACGGCCGCTTCATTTTGCCGCCGCGGCGGAGGCAGCAGCAGAGGCAGCAGCCAGGTTTGTGTTTTTTTTCAATTTCTCTGGGCTGATGGGGGGGGGGTTAGGACTGGTAATGGGCTATGGGGGGAGGGCTAAGACTGGAAATGGGCTGATGGGGGAGTTAGGACTGGTAATGGGCTATGGGGGGAGGGCTAGGACTGGAAATGTGCTGATGAGGGGTTAGAACTGGAAATGGACTGATCGGGAGGAGGAGCTAGGACTGGTAATGGGCTATCGGGGGTGGCTAGGACTAGAAATGGGCTAATGGGGGGGGTAGAACTGGAAATAGGCTGATGGGGGTTAGAACTGGAAATGGGCTGATCGGGAGGGGTGGCTAGGACTGGTAATGGGCTAATTGGTGGGGTTAGGCCTAGAAATGGGCTGATTAGGGGGGCTAGGACAGGAAATGGACTTATGGGGGGGTTAGAACTGATAATGGGCAGATGGGGGCTAGCACTGGAAATGAGCTAGGACTGGTAATGGGCTGATTGGGGGGCTAGGAGTAGAGTGGACTGATAAGGGGGATAGGACTGGAAATGAGCTGGGACTGGAAATGGGCAAATAGGGGAGGGGAGGAGAGTGCTGCTAGCCCAGGAAGAAAACTAGGGGCTAGGGCTACAAATGGGCTGATGCAGGAGGATGGTAGAATAGGACTGGAAGGGAGTAGATACTGAGAGGGTCTGCCAGGGAAAGGAGGGGGCAGGAAGGGAGCTGACATGAGGGAAGGAGGGAGCTGGAAAGGAGCTGACACCTGGGATGTAGTGAAATGGGACTGGAATGCAGCTGACACTTGGGGATGGAAGTGGTAGGTGGTTGGGTAATGGGGAGGAGGCTGGAAGGGAGCTGACATGCAAATGGCACTGGAAGGGGGAAGGACAGAGGGTAGGGCGACTGGAAGGGAGATGACTGGGGGGTGGCACTGAGAGTGGACGTGAGCTGATATCTGGAATGTATTTGGACTAGAAGGGGCTGGACAGTGGGGAAGGAGGGGGACTGGAAGGGAATGGAACCAGTGGCAGTCGTGGGAATGCAAGGCGGTTGACATTGGAAGGTACTGGGAGGGGAGGACTGGAAAGGGGGCTGATACTGGGGAGGGTTACTGAAACTGGAAATGGGCTGATGGAAGGAAGTAAAGAAAACAAAAGAAGAGATAAGAAATGGCAGATGGACCATGGACCATAGACCACAGAAAGAGAGCTAAGAGAAGACAGGAAGGCAGAAGCCTCAGATCGGGACCAGCATGATCAGAGAATAAAATGGTCAGACAACAAAGGTAGAAAAGATTATTTTATTTTATTTTAGCAATTGGACTTTGTGCTATTTTTATATTTTACACAGTATTGGGGAACTGCATCTCTTATTTATCTGATGTTGCACTGCATGTGGACTCTGGCTTCTTGGGGTTTCAATTTAAATTTTGTCTACATATTTTTATTTTTACTTTAGATTGTGGTTACTTATTCTGTACTTGGTGAGGGTCGATGTTGTGAGTGCGTGACTGAGGTCAGGTATTCTGTTAACATGGAGTTTGTACATAAAGATCTATACTGTACTGTAGTAATTTGACTTGTGCAGGTTTTCAAATAGGTGTGTGGATGTTCCAGGGCCCACTGTAGTATTTACAGTGACATTTTTTGGATGGGCTCCTTATGTGAGTTTTGGAAGTTTGTGCTGTCATGGTATGGTAGGTTTGCTCTTTGTTGTACGGTTTTGTATTAGTTCACAATATGCCTGGTACTGGAGAATAGTGGTTGTTGTTGCTGTTAGTGAGATGATCAGAATCAGATTTTTTTTTAAATATTGAGTTCTGTGGGTGAATGTCCTGGTTCTTCTCTGCACCTACTGTGGATGCAAAATATATATTGAAAAAGAAGAAGCAAGAATCATAATGCAGTTTATAACAACATAAAAATGAGTTATAATTTAGTTTTATAAACTGTGCTGTTGGTTCTTGCTGACTTTTAGTTCCTTGGTGTGCAAACAAGACCGTACCTAGACCTGTGCAAACGGTGCAGCTGCACAGGGCACAAAGGCTTGGGGGGCGCATTTTGGCTGTGTGCTGTTGCTCTGCCGCCGCTGGCAGGACAATAGCAGGCAGCAGAAATGCACTCTCCAAGCCTTTTTGCAGCAATTTAAGTAGGTCTGGTCCCTCCCTCCTCCAACACGATGTCAGAGTAGGAAGGGACAGATCTGCTTAAAGTGCAGGTGCCTTTCAGATTGGGCGCATGCCCCCCTCCTCCTCCCCATACCTCCATCCAGCGCTGCCTGCTCTTTCCCTGCTGCCGGCGCCGCTGTGAAAAAAAACAGAGGGCGGCAGCAGCAGGGAAAGAGCAGGCAGCGCTGGACGGGGAGAGAGGGGGCTTGCGCCCGAGCTGCAAGTTGCAAAGGGTGTGACTGCAGCTTGATACGTCCCTGTGTGCAAACATCTTGCAATTCCTCCATATAATCTAATCGGCTTTTTGGTTTGGTTCAGCCTCTGATTGGATTTCTGAAAAAGCCCCGCCCCCTCTAAGGTGGGAGGGGGGCGCCATTTCATTCTTCATCTCAGGCAGCAGATGGCCTTGAGCCACCCCTGGCCCAACCCTATGGAACTTAGGCCTGGTGGCATTCATGTGTGCTTGCAGACTAGTAACTGACTGAAGCACGCACAGAGAAGCCTGTGGAGCTGTCCACACACCCTATAAAGAATCAGCCTCTGTACGTATATGCAGCGCTGCTTGTTATCTAAATACATAAAATATTTGCCTTTCAATTAAAATGCCAACCACAGAGTTCAAATAGAAGGCTGACAATATCTGCTCCACACAGGTTGCTGTTTCTTCGAGTCTCCAAGCTGATGCTTGCTTTCCAGGATTTACCAAGGGAATGGTTAGAAATATTCTTTGACAGGTCTAATGATGGTCCAAACCAGGAGGGAACAGAATGCTCCAGGTACAAAGCAGCCCTCCAGTCTACGAGGCAAATAACGTCCTTAAATAAAATGTATAACAGTTTAAATGAAGTTCTTATAACTTCTCATATTGTTTAAGATAGATAAATGCTCTGAAGACCAACCTACTTGTTTATAGCTCAGTTATAGTATATGTGAAGCCCGATTCCAAGAGGGGCATGTCCGGGCCATTCGGATGGCCCCAAGTAAGACGGAACCATTTGGACCCGATTCTGGACCACAGGAACAAAACGGGTAGCCAGAAATGGGCCCGAGGACAGCCCGGTGTGGCCCTGTCAACTGCAGGGATGTCTTACCTGCAGGTGCCCCTGACTCCGGCGTTTCCAGCCCCCTTATTTCCCACCACCCGACCTATGGCCTGGATCGGGCAGCAGGGACCCCGGCCCCGATCGTGCAAAAATTGCTGCTTATATGACTTTCGAGGTGACTGTGACCTGAATCGTCCCTGTACGTGCTACCAGCCATGCCCACCCCCTCCCGCCAGCTCTCCCTGTCCTCATGCACAGGATGTATGGGGAGAGCTGGTGGGAGAATAGGGTCCAGGCTGCTTGCGGGGCTGCACATCCCACCGAGACATGCAGTTCCGTAACCCGCATTTGAGAATGACCTCCTTGTCCTCTAAAATAGATATTCATCAGTAAATAGACATATAAGCAAAAGAAATCACAACCTTTATTGTATACTTTGGGAAGAGACTTCAGTGGTTAACGATACAGCGGTCTTATTATAGAACATGCCTCTTTATGAGGCTGTGCTTAATTTGTGACCCTAAATAATTCTTGTAGGCTGCAGTCACATTCTGCTGCAGTAGACAAAGGGGTTATTCATTTAGCTGTGCTGTGTGATAAAGCACAGTTACTTACCTGTAACAGGTGATCTCTGGGAACAGCAGGAATAGTCCTCACATATGGGTACGTCGGAACCGACGGAGCCTGCGCGGGAAAGCTCCCCAGCTTCCCAGAAGGAAAGCTTTTGGGGCTTCCCACAGCGCATGCGCGCTGCCTTCCCGCCTTCCTGACCAACTCTCCTCAGTTCGAGTTTAAAGCTGAGACAATAGAGAGAGGAAAGGAAAGAGAAAGAGATACAACTCCTAGGGGAGGTGGGTGGGTTGTGAGGACTATTCCTGTTGTTCCCAGAGATCACCTGTTACAGGTAAGTAACTGTGCTATCTCCAGGAACAAGCAGGAATGAGTCCTCACATATGGGGACTCCCTAGCTAAGATGCCTGGGAGATCCCCTTCCAAGGTTCTTCATCTTCCGATGGATCTCAGGCATCCATTAAGGGAAGGTGGGCAGGAGTTGTTTAAGAATGGAACAGGTGTTTGAGGACAGCCTGACCAAATAAGGCATCCCGGCGGGAGTCCTTATCCAAGCAGTAATGGGCTGTGAAGGTATGAACCGAGGCCCAGGTGGCTGCTCGACAGATCTGATCTATGGATACAGAGTGAAGATGAGCCATAGAGGTGGCCATGGCTCTCACATTGTGAGCCGTGACATGGCCCTCCAGAGAAATGTTTTTACTCTGGTAAGCAAAAGAAATACACTGAGCAATCCAATTGGAAAGTGTTCTTTTTGAGACTGGAAGTCCCAAATGAGAAGGATCGAAAGCAACAAAAAGTTGGGAAGACTTTCGATGTGGCTGAGTCCTATGGAGGTAAAAGGCAAGAGCTCTTTTACAATCTAGAGTATGAAGGTTCCGCTCTGCACTGGATGCATGAGGAGCTGGAAAGAAGACAGGTAGGTAATACCTCTTGATTAAGATGAAAAGGTGAAACCACTTTAGGCATAAAGTGTGGATTTGTCCTAAGGACTACCTTATCATGATGGAACCTTGTATAAGGTGGATTCGCCACTAAGGCTTGCAGCTCACTGATGCGACGAGCTGAAGTGACTGCAATGAGGAAAATAACCTTCCAGGAAAGAAATTTCAAGGAGGTAGAGACTAAAGGTTCAAAAGGAGGCTTCATAAGCTGACCAAGAACCAAATTCAAGTCCCATGCCACCGGAGGAGGTCGAATGGGAGGTTTAGTTAGAGTTAGGCCTCTCATAAATCTTGCAATAAGAGGATGAGAGGAAATAGGTTGTCCATTGATAGGTTTAAGTGATGCTGCAATAGCACTCAAATGAACTCTTACTGAATTCGTTTTAAGGCCTGCATTGGAGAGAAGCAGGAGATATTCCAATAGAGAATTCACAGGAAGAGCAAAAGGATCAAGATCCTTTTGAGCACACCAAATGGAAAATCTCTTCCATTTAAAAGCATAAGAACGCCTTGTGGAAGGTTTTCTGGAAGCATGGAGGATATCCTTCACTTGTTGAGAGACATTTAAGTCTTGAAGGTCTAGGCCTTCAGTAACCATGCTCTGAGGTGGAGGGACTTGGGGTTTGGGTGCCACAAAGTCCCCTCCTCCTGAGACAGAAGGTCTGGAGCAGCTCCCAGGTCTAGGGAGGGACCCTGGGAGAGATGCAGAAGTAGAGGGAACCACACTTGGCGTGGCCAGCGTGGAGCTATGAGGATCATAGATCCGTGATCCCTCTGCAGTTTGAACAGAGTCTTGGGAATCAAAGGAATGGGTGGAAAGGCATATAGGAGGCCCTGACCCCAATGAAGGAGGAAGGCATCCCTGGCCTGAACCCCCTGACACGGAGTTCTGGAACAGAACCGGGGAAGTTTGGCATTCCACGGACTTGCAAAGAGGTCTATGTCCGGGGTTCCCCATTTCTGAAAGATTCTGAGTACCTGATCCATGTGCAGGGACCACTCGTGTGGAAGCAGAACTCGGCTGAGTCTGTCTGCCCAAGAGTTTTGAATTCCTGGGAGATATACTGCCAGGAGATGGATTTGATGCTCTCTGGCGAAGGCCCACAGTCTGAGAGCTTCGTTGCAAAGCGACAGAGAGCCAGTCCCTCCTTGTTTGTTTATGTAGAACATGGCTACTTGATTGTCGGTATGAACAAGAACTGTCATGTTGTAGAGGAGGGTATGAAAGACCTTGAGAGCAAGGAAAATTGCTCGAAGCTCCAGAAGGTTGATATGAAGGGCGGTCTCCTGTGGAGACCAAAGGCCTTGAGTGGATAGGTCTTGCAGATTTAGCTCCCCACCCTGTTTGGGAGGCATCTGTGGTGAGGGTTGCTTGGGGCAGTAGTGGTTGGAAGGGGGACCCCAGCAACAGATTTTGAGTGGACATCCATCATTGGAGAGACCAAAATAGACGTTTGGAGGTTTCTATTTGGTCTGAGAGAGCTCCTGAAGCTTGGGTCCACTGAGTGGACAGAGTCCATTGAGCTGCTCTCATATGCAGGCGAGCATCGGGCACCACATGAACTGTGGATGCCATGTGGCCTAGCAGTTGTAACATCTCTCTGGCAGTCAAGTGGCTTCTGGACTGAATCTGAGAGGCCAAGTGCACCAGCCGGTGGCAACGGACCTGGGGAAGATAGGCCCTTGCTGTGGTGGTATCTAGCCAGGCCCCTATGAATTCTAGGGATTGAGTAGGGGTGAGTTGAGACTTTGGCAGATTGATGACAAGTCCCAGATACTGCAGAATGCAGATGGTGTGGTCCAGGGAAGTCTGAGCCTGAGACCGAGATGGAGCTCGGATGAGCCAGTCGTCCAGGTATGGGAAGACAAAGATTCCCTGAGTGCGTAGAAATGCAGCTACTACTGACATGCATTTTGTGAACACTCGTGGAGCAGAGGCTAGACCGAAGGGAAGGACTCTGTATTGGAAATGTTTTCCCTGGAACAGAAACCGTAGGAATTTTCTGTGGGATGGATGGATGAGTATATGTGTATACGCATCCTTTAGGTCTAGAGAACAAAGGCAGTCCTGACTCTGTAGGTATGGAAGGAGGGTACCCAGCGAGAGCATTTTGAATTTCTCCTTGCATAGAAATTTGTTTAATTCTCTCAGATCTAGGATGGGTCTGTGCCCCCCTGTTTTCTTTGGTATGAGAAAATAGGGGGAGTAGAACCCTGAGCCCTGTTGTAGAAGAGGAACCTGTTCTATTGCCCCCTGGGCAAGCAGGGTATTCACCTCCTGATCTAACAGGTGTAGAAGAGATGGAGGAGAAATGAAATGTCTCACCCTGGGATAGAGAGGAAGGCTGGAAAAATGCAGTTTGTAGCCCTCTCTGATGATAGAGAGGGTCCACTGCTCTGATGTAATCTGTTCCCACCTGGGAGCAAAATGAGTCAGCCTTCCTGGAATGGTGAGAGGCTCTGGTTGCTGCAGAGCCAGAAAGGGTATGTTCTCTAGAAGTAAGTCAAAAACCCTGAGGGGGTTGGGACTGTTGAAGGGTAGCAGCCCCTGCAGGCTTTGTTCTGGCCTGTTTCGCTTGCTGACGCTTAGGAGCAAAGCGAAACTGAGAAGATGATTGGCCAGCATTGGTACCAAATCTTGTCTTTTTGTAGAAAGATTTCTTAAAGTACTTTTTCTTGGCAGGAATGGAAGTAGACTTAGAAAGTCTATCTAAAGCAGCATTTTCTGCGTCCATTTGAGTGGCTTAAACTTGCCACTCCTTGCCAAATAGATTTTCACCGGTACAGGGTAAATTGCCTAGGCCATCTTGTACCCAGGACTCCAGGTCAGAGGCCTGGAGCCAAGCAATTCGACGAGCAGCAATAGCTATGCCAGATGCTCTGCTAGCACCCTCAAAGGAGTCAAAGGCAGCCCTATTGGAGAACTTTGACACATCTTGGGTATGCTTTAAAAGAAGCAGGAATTCCTCTTGTCTATCCTCTGGGATAAAAGGGAGAAAAGCTCGTATCTTAAGAGCAAGCTCTTTCAGAAACATGCCCATATAGAGACTATATGAGTTGATTCTGGCAATAAGCATACTAGCCTGAAAGATTTTCCTGCCAAAAGCATCCAAAATCCTACATTCTCTTCCTGGAGGGGTAGAAGCGTGCCTTTTGGTACTCTTTATCTTTTTCATAGCAGACGTCACCACAATGGAATGGTGAGGAAGCTGTGTTTTCTGAAATCCAGGAGAAGGAGGGACCCGATACATGGTGTCCAACCGACGAGAATGTGGCGAAAGAGTAAGAGGAGCCTCCCATAAATCCATCATGTGTTCTTGGAGAATATCATGAATGGGCAAGGTGACTGCCTCTTTGGGAACCTTAGAGTATCCTAAAATGTCTAATTTTTTTGCTCTAGGTTCTTTTTCAGAGGATACTGTAATTGAGAGTCCTTTGGCTACTTCAAGAATGAAGTCCTGAAAGGAAAAGTCCTCTGGAGGAGACATTCTCCTTTTTGGGGAAGAGGGCTCCTCAGGAAGAACAAGGGATGCTTCATCAGAATCATCTGAGGTATCAGCATCCTCAGAAGACTCAAAGTATCGCCTATTTGCTTCCAGAGAGCGATACGCATACCGGCCGGTATCGACATCGGGTGTACCGGGAACCGGGTCAGTATCGAGAAAGTCCCCGGAACCGGGGACCGGAACCGGCATTCTACGAGAAGTAGATGCTCTCGGAACCGGTATCGGTTGTGGTACCGGAACCGGGGTCGGAACCGACGGTTGCGGTACCGAGGGCGTTGCAGCGTTAATGAAAGTCATTATGGCATGCTGCATGGTTTGTACAGTAGTACCCATAGACGCCACGACTGCCTGGATGTCGGTACCGGTCTGAGCCGGTACCCCAGAGCAATCTAACAGGTGATCGGTCGAGGCCGTGCCATCGATGTCAACCTGTAACCCCATAGGAGGAGCTTTGGAAGCCGGAGCTTCCCGCCGGGGTTGTTTGGCTGGGGCAGGGTCCTCAGGGTTGAACCCAAGAGCCTCTTGCTGCTTAGAGGGAGATTTGCTCTTTGAGGACCTGCCTGAAACATGTTTGGTTACCTGAGATCCATCCGGAGAGGAAGACCTGGAGGATGCAGATGCTGGATTATCTGAGGAAAACAGCATATGGAATTTGGCTGCTCGGTTCTGTAAGCCACGTTTGGACATCAGAGAGCAGGAAGGACAATCCGAAATAGAATGGTCAGGTCCCAAACATTTAAGACACCATTCATGGGTGTCTGTGACTGAAATAGTACTAGAACACTTGGTGCATTTTTTGAAACCAGATGCTGGCTTCTCCATGAGGGAGAATTTGTGAAGGCCTAAAGGCCTCACAAAAAAACACACCAAGTAAAGAAAAGAAAGATTATTATTATTTTTTTTTTAAATAAAAGAAAAAAAGACCGGCGGGTACCGGTTCGGAATCGGGGAAGGCAGACACGCGGCCAAAGAAATAAATTAAAATAACAACTTCTTCAGCGGTGACAGGAACACGACCTGCTGGCTCCGCGGAAAAAGAGAAACTGAGGAGAGTTGGTCAGGAAGGCAGGAAGGCAGCGCGCATGCGCTGTGGGAAGCCCCAAAAGCTTTCCTTCTGGGAAGCTGGGGAGCTTTCCCGCGCAGGCTCCGTCGGTTCCGACGTACCCATATGTGAGGACTCATTCCTGCTTGTTCCTGGAGATCACACATTGGCATGTGCTATTAATTAATTCCTCCCAATAAGATTAATAAGAGCCATGATGAATAGTGTGCATCGACACATGATATGGCTTAGAAGACGACCCTCAAAATTTACTGAATCTAGTCCATTTGCGAGACCACCGCACTTTGTTTTCCACACTGCAGTAATTAAAGAACTGTGGTTGCTTACGATGTTTCGGAAAGAGTGACTGCTAATGGGGTCTTCGGCAGCAAGCGAAGCACTACTCAGCATAATGAAGACCAAGATGAGGTTGGTAAAGATGTGATGGTTGATGAGCCTGTGACATCCAACTCGAATACTAAGAAAGAAACAAAACAAAAGTACAAACGCACTTATGTTAAATAACTACGACTAAAGCATTACGAAACAAACTAGACGCTGCTGACGCTGCTCTTATTTCTATATGGCAATTTCTCTCACTGTCATGCAAGAGACTCTGCTAATTTCTAGATGAGGTAAAAGTGTGTGATTTAAGCTACAATTGTTTCCCCTCTGGCCCGTCCGTGGAGTAAGTGAGATTATTTTCCTTTAGCTCATTAATAGCCTACTACTATTACAATCACCACAGAGCAATTAAAAAAGCCCTTTCTGTAGGTAAAACACTGCATTGTCTACAGAAATGGACTTATATAAAATGATCCCTCTTACATGAAGGTAAAAGTAAAGGCTGGGTTTAAAAAAGGTTTGGACAAGTTCCTGGAGGAAAGGTCCATACTAAAGAGGACCTGGGAAATCCACTGCTTTCCCTGGGATGAGCATTTGGAACCTGCGTGCCTTTTTGGGAATCCACCAGGTACTTGTGACCTGTATTGGCTACTGTTGGAAACAGGATACTGGGTTTGATGGACCTTGGTCTGACCCGGTATGGCATTTCTTATGTTCTTATGTTCATAGTGCCACTCACACAGGTGCATGTTTATTAAGCATGCGGCTTGGGTGCGGTGCTAAAACCTAGTGTGGGCCCTAGCGGCAAAAAGCCCGCACTACCCTGGTAGCACATGGCTGGGTGGGAACTACGCAGGATGGGACAGAATGTAGGCATTGCTGGCAAATCTCAGCTAACGTGGGCATTAGTTGCCACTGCTAACTACCCTTGGTGCCCATAGTGTGGTGCAGTTTATGCCATCTCAATGGGTGGCATTAAGTGTGCCCACGTGCCAGCTTGCATGGTGCTGCGTCTGTGGCCGACGCTGACTGCAGGAGGAAGGACGCACACACCCCCTGAAGTCAGCACTGACCCCTCGTGATAGTAACGTGGCTCACATGCGCGTTACTGGCCCAGGGCTTAGTAAACATGCCCCACATCGTTTTACCCGCTGTAAGTGGAGGCATTCCGTGGGTTAGGATTAGAGCAGGTTTTGGAATTATATCCATACTTTTGAATTTTCAGGCGTAAATGTACATGGGTGCACTTCCTGGGATAATTTTCAACATGAAAGGACGTGTGCCGTCACTGTGAACATGATGCAAATTCTGGCCCTTATCCTCCTGTCTTTGCCCATTCGAAGAGTAATCATTTTCCCCATGAATTTCCTTGTCCCCAGTTATTCTGCATGTCTATGAGAGAAGACTGTAAGCTCTATGGAGAAGGGACTGTCACTTTTTATGTACCTGCCATTTATGCCTAGTAGCACTATATAGGTGATTAGTAGTGGTAACAGTAATAGTAAGTCTGTATACTTTTCACCAATGTGCGTATTTATAAACTTATCCCCTAAATGTTTTACCTAATGGTTGAGGCCCCCATGTAGGGCTGTCGAATTGATTGAGGACATAATAATAATATTTGTAATAGTGAGTATTTACGGGTTGGTATTACTGAAAATGAAGAAGGCGCTCCCTTCGGGGATCGGTGTGATTTTTTCCTTTAATTTCAATTCTGATATTCTTCGAGGTCGAGGGCCAACAGGTAACTCTGGTTCCTCCTCATCGTCTTCATCTATGCCTACTTCAAAATTAAACAGGAATGCTTCATACAGCTCAATTCATAATGGTTCTAATTATTAAAACTTTGTATAACATGCAACAATCTTTTAGTTAGTTTGTTCAAAAGTACAACGTTCCCACATTCTTGGATCACAAAATGAAAGGCCTCAGAGAGTTGCTGCACTTAGGGGCATGTTTACTAAAGGTTAATGTGCGTTAACAAAAGTTAAAATTTGTAAAGTGCTGCCACAGTCCATCAAAATATCTGGAACATGGCAACACTTAGCTTGCATGAACTCTCATTAATGTGTGTAAGCTTTTAGCAAACCTTCCCCTTAATACATATGTTAACATAACAGTTCAGTCTTATACTACACAGTGTCCTACTCATGGAGAGTCCTGTGATTGTCCATAATTACAGTAGGTGCCCAGTTATTAAGCAGCATTAACACAGTAAAGCCTGTTATATGCCAAATGTGAACCTTTACGTGCATAAAACCACATTAATGCATGATATCCGATGATATCAGTAATATTCACCTGAACATTAGCAATATTGCAGAAAAGTCCTGCCAACACAAACTATTAATGAGCTGTGTCGTAAGCCGATACATGCAAAGCAGCTCATTAATATTAAAAAGGGCTTAAAGCTAATCACAATAAGCCTTTCCATTTACAAAAAGCCTTGGGAAATGAATTACATCTCAAGAGATGCAGTTTACTTTTCCCTGAGAGCATGGGCTGACATGCCTGTCAATGCTTCCTGTCACTCACCACAACATTTCTAAAGGAGGAACTAGCCCCAAACGAAAACCTCCCAACCAAAAATGATCATCCCCTTGGGAGCCCCATCCTCAAAATCCCTCATACCACCCCAGAGGTTGCCCTAATAGCCCCACCTCTGGCTCCTAACCCTACCCATCACATTTAAAAATCATGACCCAGCTAGCCAGAAAACATGTTTCCTACAAAAGTGGATTCATTAAGGTCTACACACCCTTTGGGGAATCCCATGCTCACCAAGCGGCAACATTAAAGTGTATTTTTAATACTCTTTAATGAATAAGCTCCATAATACATGGGAATGCATTCACTGCGGCTTGTCTGGTTTTCATTAGCAATCATAATTTTCAATCACTGAAACCAATTACCCTGCCGTCTAATGCTATCGTACCCTCTAACTGCAGGCAGACCTCACCAATGTTGGTGAGAGGACTAGCAATCATATGCAAGGCTATTAATTTACAATTAACTTTTCACTATAAAGACTGTAAGAATCATCTAAACGATGCTTAATATCCCTGCTGGTCATGATAACAGGAAGAAAAATAGTGTCCAACCTCGATTCAAGGCCATCAATTGAGCCATTAGACTGCCTTCCATAAATAAACTGAACATAAGTTTTTGTAAGACTGTGTAAGCCAGGGGTCCTCAAACTTTTTAAACAGGGGGCCAGTTCACTGTCCCTCAGACCGTTGGAGGGCCGGACTATAGTTTAAAAAAAAACAAACTATGAACAAATTCCTATGCACACTGCACATATCTTATTTTGGTGATCTGTACCATAGTTGGCTCCAGGTTATATCTTTGTTAATGTTATTGAGCTTTTCCAACATTGACTTCCACAGATGTAGTCAGTTTGATATTTGTGCAGTCCATTGGGGAAAGTCTATGTGTACAGTTGCCACTTGTGTTACTGGAAGAAGGTATTTGAGATGAATAGATCTTTGGTCTTGCAGAATTCTATCAGTCCTTCTCTAGCTTCAATTCTGTTACCAAGTCCAAATTTTCCAACCACTTTGCCTTCTTCTTTGTTGCCCACTTTTGCTCTCCAGTCAACTAATAAATTCTATAGGAAAGAGGAAGCTAGAGTCCTTCTTTAGGGAGAAGTATGGCCTAATTGTATTTTTACTTCTGAAATAAACTCGAATGAGATGTTTTGAATCAAGATGATAAATATCGGGGGGGGGGGGAGTATTTTAGGAACACTATTCTTGCTTTGAAAATGGACATACAGATGTTCAAAGCATAGAGGCATCCCTGGAGCCATTTTATAAAGCAGTTCTAAGGATGTCACCAGCGCGAATCCAAGGCTGAATAGAGGCATGTTTGGGGCTTTCCCAAGACCTTAGATGTCCACACCCAATTTCAGCAATGCCCTTCACATATTGAATCCAAGTTTATACAGTACCTCCTCCAGGACATGAATATGCATCAGAAAAGTTCTCATTCTGCCATAGACAAGAAGGTATTCTAATACCCCCTACCTTTTTTTATGGTCGGCATTGGGGAGGTCAGCGGGAAGTGGAGCCCCTCCCCGATCACCCTCGCAAAACCAATCGGGCCACCGGAACACCAAAGAAAGTCAAAGTACCTCTAGGCGCGAAGGGAAATCCCGCCACACAACCAGCAACTGCAGCAGTCCCGATCGGCATCGGGGAGGTGAGCGGGAAACGAAGCCCCTCCCTGATCACCCTCCCAAGACCAATCAGGCCACCGGAACACCAAAGAAAGGCATAGCGCCTCTAGGCATGAAGGGAAAGCCTGCCACACAACCAGCAACTGCAGCCGCCTCACTTCGCCTCATGGTAGAGGCGCCCCTGAGGACAGGCAGCGGCGGCAAAAACACCCAGTGGGCCGGATAAATGTCCTCGGCGGGCCGCATGTGGCCCGCGGGCCGTAGTTTGAGGACCCCTGGTGTAAGCTAACTACAAAAGAACAGTGAATATATGTCACACCTGTGCCCTCCTAGCACTCTTGAACTCCTCTAGAAGCTTCCAATATAGCTCCTCCTCCTTTTCTACTATGTCAATCACTCACTCACTCATACACTGTACCTGGAATGTCATCAGCTGGATACAGGTCCTCATCTTCATCATTTTCTTCTTCGCATTCATCAATTGCAACCTACAGGGAATGATTTAGGAAAAATAAACTAGTCTACCACTAAGTATATGAGAACAAAATCATATGACATACAGCAAGAGGATAGAAAATGAAATGATCTTTATCACTAAAGGAATTGTCAGGGTTCTCACGTGTTTGCTGAGACATTGGCCTGTTTCTGCTACCACATGCTCAGAACCATCCAAGTTTTCTTTTAACGTCTCACCACGATGAAACCACACACCCCTTCTACCCAGTTTCTTGCACCAATTCTGCATAATTTCTTCTGCTTTGCATGTATTTATTTCTTTATTTCCAGGTGCTTGCTATACACACATAGGACTAAAGAGCCATCAGAGCGATTTACAAAGTACAAAGACAGCAATGGGGATGCAGGAAAAGATGAGAGGAAGTGGAGGGATACATCTTTGGAGGCAAGAGGGAGGGGAGAAAGAAGGTAAGTGAAGCTCAGGGAAGGGGGTTGGAGAGAGGGAAGTGGAAGAAGAAACTCGGCAATTAGGGACTTGGGGAAATGAGGGTTGAAAGACCAGGTCTTGACAACTTTCTTAAATTTAGGAAAGAAAGATTCTTCTCGGAGGGTGAGAGGGTGGGAGTTCCAGAGGTGTGGGCTAAACGAAGTTGAAGGAGCAGCATCTGGAAATTTCCAGATGGAGCAAAGAGAACAGAGGAGAGCCAGGAGGCAGGCTTGGGAGGAGTGGAGGGAGCGATGAGGGTAGCAAGTTAAGGAGGAGAAGCAGCAATGTGGGCCCAGTGGACCAGGACTTTGTATTTGAGATGGGCAGAGAAGGGAAGCCAGTGAAGGGAGCATAACAAAGGGGAGGCATGATCAGAGCAGAGACAAGACATTTAACAGCGCAGAGAGGGAGGCTATTGCAAAACATATTGCAAAGCTCAGTCTTTACTATTCTCCATGATCCACTTTCCTAACCTAGGTCATTACTCTGATTTTGATTATAGATCTTGATGTACTGTGTTGATCCCTACTGTTACCCAATAGTAGGGAAAACCATTTCAGTGTTAGTTTGCAAGTTATTTTCAAAGGAAATTCCACAGGGAGTTTTCCTTTAGAAGTTCCCCAGTGGTCCATGCCATGATAAAGTTTCAGGGACTGCCCTAGGCTCTAGTGACACTGGCAACATCTTATCTGCATGTAAGTTTTCACTTTGTTCCTGCTTCTGCTCTTAGCACTTCCGCTTGCCTTCTCTCTCTCTATGGCTTCTATCCCTGTTCACTGGGGCTGGTGTCCTGACACCGTGGGCCTTTCTTTCCCCCCTGCATATCTCGGTCTTTAGACAATCTGCTTCCCTATCGCCCCTCTCTCCCCTCCAGTCTTTCTCGCATCCATAGACACTTTTGCAAACTCAGCTTCTTGTTAACCTCGCTCTTCTTATGTCATTCTCTACGCTCCAAGACTATTCTAGGGCACAATCTGATTCTTCAGAAATCACTAGATGTGTTTACCACTGAAACCTGGCTTTGTGATGGTGAGGACCGCTTACTTACCCATTGTCTCCCTCCTGGCTTCTCGGCCCCCTCTGCCACATGGCTGGGCCAGTCTAGAGAGGGTGTGGCTATTATTCATTGCTCCTCCCTCCCTTTTCCCAAAGTCCACTCCCCAGCTCTACATTACCACAAGGCTCTTTTTCTTCAGCTTGATTCGGCAACACCCCTGTATTTTCTTCTACTCTATGTGCCCCTGTCTATCTCTCCCCACAGTTGGGACAATCTTCTTCTGATGATCTTTGAGACTGTTGCACTGTATTTTCATGTTCTCCTTCTGGGTGACTTTAATCTACACCTCAACCCCACCTGCTAGGCCTCATGACAGGGCCTTCGCCTCCCTTCTGGAGGACCTCTCACTTGTACATGTCATTCTCCCTATGCATACAGTTAGATGCACCCTTGATCTGCTCATTTCTTCACCATCTTTTCTCTCTGCTCCCTCTGCAATATCTACCCTTTCTCTCCCTTGGACAGACCATTGCTGTGTATGTTTCACTTTGCAGCTTCCCCGTTCGTTTTCCTCTCCTCTCTTCCCCTCCCCCCTTCAGCGGCTCTACAGGCATCGTATCTCCCCTCTCACTTTGCAGTGTTTCCTTTTGGCAGATCAACTTTTCCCATTCAATTTCTCTCTTGTCCCCTGACTCTCTACGGCCCTTGACCATCTTGCCCCCCCCCCCCCACACCTTGGCATGTGTCTCTCGCAACCCTGCTCACCATCCCTGGTACCACACGGGTCTTTGTCTTCACTGGACTCATCTCCGGCAGGCTGAGTACATATGGCGCTCTCACCCCTCTCCTGACACCCTTAGCATTTTCCGTCAGCGACATCGTGAGTATCGCTCTTTAATTTCCTCTGCCAAGCAGGAGTATTATTCTAACTTGATTTCCAGATCTTCCCAATTTTCCCAGCAACTCTATTCGGTATTCAAATCACTTTCCACCACTTCTACTTCCTTGCCCTCATCTGCAATCCCGGACCTCTCTAGCCTAGCAGACTCCTTCTCCGGCAAGATCCTCTCTTCACTCGTCTTTTCCTACCTGTCCTCCTCCCCTTTCGCCTACCTTATCCTCTCCTCCTTTCTCCTGCAGGACCTTCACTGTCCAATGTCTGGTTGTCATTCCATCTGATTTCTTCCACTGACTTGTCCAACACCCTTATCTCTTCACGGAAGACTACCTGTGCTCTGGACCCAATTCCCTTTAATTGGTTGCCTGAGCCATCTCTCACACTTCTTCCCCCCCCCCCCCTTCTCATGATGCTTAATGCTTGTTTATCCCTACTCCATGGAAACATGTGATAATTTGCCCACTCCTCAAGAAACCATCTTTGGATCCCTCTGTTGTCACCAACTGGCGCCCGGTCTCAAACCTTCCTTTCCTCTCTAAATTCTTGGAGCGGTTTGTCTTCACGTAGTTATCTTCCCACCTTACGTCCACTAATGCCCTCCACCCTCGTCAGTCCGGCTTCCACAAGAATCACAGTACTGAGTCTATCCTCCTTTCTCTTCTCAATGAGTTCCACACAGCCCATGAACGCGGTGACTTTACACTTGTTGTTTCCCTTGACCTCTCCTCTGCTTTCGATCTTATTGACCACCGTACACTTCTGTCACGTCTCTCCAATCTCGGTGTTTCTGGCATCCCCCTACACTGGTTCCAATCATTCCTCACTGCTCGCTCATTTTCTGTTCACTCAGCTGCCTCAGCCTCTCCCTCTGTCACTCTCTCCTGTGGTGCTCCTCAGGGTTCAGTCTTGTCTCCTCTCCTCTTCAATGTCCTTCTAGCCCCACTTGCCTTATTGGTTCAGCAGTCTGGTATCTCCGTATACTACTACGTGGATGATATTCTTCTCCTTCATCACACTAATTCCTCAGCTCCTGATCTTTTTCTGCTAAATTCCTGTCTGACCATCATTTCTTCCTGGCTGTCTTCTAATTACTTTCATTTGAACCCCTCTAAAACAACACCCACATGGATTACCTTTGGGGTCCCCTCTCCTTCGTCGGTTCCCTTCTCTCCTCTGCTCCAATACCTCTGGTCCTTTCTTTCCGTTACCTCAGGGTTATCTTTGATTCTGCGCTTTCCTTTGCTGAGCATGTCTCATCCCTTACTCACTGCCTTCTATTATCTCCGTCAGATCCGTACAGTTTGGCCTTTTCTCATGCCTGCCTTCCTGACTACACTCCTTCTTTCTCTTGTTATCTCTCGAATTGATTACTGTAATGTCATTCTGGCTGGCCTGCCACAGTACCAGCTCCATAGTCTTCGCTACTCCAGAACACAGCAGCATGACTCCTCACCCACTCCTCTCGCTTTGATCATGTTTCTCTGCTTCTTATTCGCCTCCACTGGTTACCTATTCGCTTCCGCTTTCAGTATAAAATCCTTACGTTCGTGCATAGGATCATTCACACCTCCACCCCCCAGTATCTGGCTGATCTTTGACTTTTTCTACAATCCCTACTACCTTCTACGCTCTGTTCATACTCACCACCTAGCTCTTCCCTCCGTCTCTAGGGCCCTTCTCGGACGCACCTGGGGTGCCTCTTTTTTCTTCCAGGGTCCTGCATTATGGAACTCTCTCCCTTACACCCTCTGCTCTGAGCTTTCTTTCACTAGGTTTAAGGCTGCTTTAAAGACTCATCTTTTTGAGTTGGCCTTTGACCTTCCTATCCCCCCCCCCCCCCGCCCCACCATGAGTACTTTGCACCTCCTCGGCCTCACTCTGGTTTACCTGTAGGTTTTTACTCTCAACTTATCTTTTTTTCTTCTGTCTCCTTTCTGTCCTTTGCCTCCACTGTCCTGTCAGTTATTGGCGTTCCTTTTCTTTTTCTCTCTTTGCAGTTGTTTTACCATATGTTGTGAACCACCTGGATGCTTTGGCCAAGGCAGTACGGTCAAACCTCGGTTTCCGTTGGCCCCGGTTTTCGTGCGTTTCGGTTTTCGACGTCTTTTCTGACTGAGATGTTGTCTCGGTTATCGGATATCGCCTCGGTTTTCGTTGTGTTACTGAACAGCTGATGGTCCCAATAGTGGCTGGTGCTGCTCCTCCTATGGGCAAGGGCAGGAATGTGGACAAATTGCCAGCCTCCATGTGCCTCCCCAGTCCCGGCAGCACTACCCCCCGGACTCACCGATCGCGTGTTGAAGCGAAAGTCAGCTGAGCAAGAGTCAGAGTCAAGAGAAAAGGATTGCACAGAGAGGAAGGCCCCGATCTCTCCACCGCCTGCCTGTTCTCTGGAGCGCCCCCTCAGGCTCGGAGGTAGCAGGGTAGCTGTCAAGAGCCAAGGATTGCACAGAGAGGAAGGCCCCGATCTCTCCACTGCCTGCCTGTTCTCTGGAGCGCCCCCTCAGGCTCGGAGGTAGCAGGGTAGCTGTCAATGTAAGCAGGAGATGTTGAATGAATGTGGGAGGCAGTTCTTTCTCTTGCAGGGTACGCTTGCAAATTGCTGTTGAGACGGAGTCAGCGATCAGATTACAGTGCCGTACAGTACAATATCTGTGTGTTTGCTGTCCTGTGGACGATCGGGCAGGTGAGAGAAGTGACAGGAGCTGGGTGTCTGGAACGGATTAATTGAATTTACATTATTTCCTATGGGAAATATTGCTTCGGTTTTCGTACGTTTCGGTTTTAGTCAGACTTCTTAGAACGGATTAATAATGAAAACCGAGGTTTGACTGTATATCCAGAAATGAAATAAAGATCACTGATTCTAGTGTAGACACAGGTGTTGCAGGAACAGCACTTCTCTCTCTTCTCCTTCCAGTGCCTCCTTTCCTACCACCAAATAATGCAGCCTATATGCTCCTAACTCTTGTGCGGTGCAGGCCATTTGATTCTGCCCCACACATACCAGTAGCAGAAGTTGCACGTCAGCTTCCTGGGATGCATGAGGCCAGCCTTGTGGCTTTATCTTTATCTTAGAAACAGAGAAATATGACGACAGAAAAAGACCACATGGCCTATCTAGTCTGTCCTTCCATATCAACAACTACAGCAGTCCCCTTTTTTCCTTTAGAGATCCTCTGTATTTGTCCCATGCTTTTTTTAATTCAGTTACTGTCCTCATCTCTACCACCTCCACTGGGAGACTATTCCATGGATCCACCACTCTTTCCGTAAAGAAATATTTCCGCATATCACTCCTGAATCTATCCCCTTTCAACCTCATCCCATGTCCCCTCGTAGCAGAACTTGATTTCAATCGAAAGAGGCTCTCCCGCTGAACATTTATGCCACGGAGGTATTTAAACATCTCAATCATATCACCTCTATCCCGCCTTTCCTCTACGGTGTACATATTAAGATCCTTCAGTCTGTCCTCATATGCTTTATAATGAAGACCACTAACCATTTTAGTAGCCACCTTCTGTACCGACTCCATCCTGTTCACATCCTTTTGAAGGTGCGGTCTCCAGAATTGCACACTATACTCCAATGTATTCAGAACTTAATATACCACTCACAAAGAATGTACCAGAGCGGTTTACAATTACTAAAATTACTTTAATCATAGGACTAGTGCTGCTCACCCACTATTAAATGAAGCTCTTACTGTCAACATGCCCTGGGGGAGAAAAGAGTAGGCTGCATCCAGAGAGTCTAGGGTACAGCTGCGCTGGGAAAGAGCAGGTCATACTGGAGATTAGGGAAGGAGGTAAAGAACACAAGGGAGAGATTGTTAGAAGGGTTTGTGTGGGGTGCAGAAGGTTGAGGACCTTGAAAGGAGCTATGGGAGGACCCCGATATTAAAGTTTTGAAAGTACCTTACTACAGCTTTTCTTGGGGACAGAGCACTGGCTAATGCTTCCTTACACCCTCCCACCTTCCTCTCCCACCTCCTCAATAAACCTAGAAATAAAGGACCCCATTACATCCGGGACGTACGGGCCCTCTGTGTGCCCGGTCAGAACCGGATGCACAGAGGGAGTCGCGATTCTGATCCCGCGAGGCACGTCTAGCCCCGTGAGATCAGAATTGCGAACAGGCCCGTATGTGCATGCTGGGATCACAATTCAGCCCAGCCTGCACGTACAGGCCTTGCCCGGCTAACTCATTCAGGGCTTTTAAATGAAGCCGTGGCACTATGGCATCTGGTTGCTATGGCACTGTGGCTCCATTTAAAAGCCACGATCCCCGGCCGCCAGCTCCCAAAGTGCTTTCCCCACAGCTCGACCCCTGATCTGGCCTCCCAGGGACAGGATCAGGCTGCGGGGAATGCCCTCTGCCCCATCTCAGCCCTGCCGTTCCTGCCGTTCCTGCCAAATCGGGGAAGTTATTCAACCTCAGAGGTGGAATAACCTCCCCATTCAAGTCACCAGCCCTGGACATATAGGGCCAACATTAGAATTGGCCATGTACGTCCGGGGCCGGCGACTGCCCACTGCCCACCCTAACACTGCCCTCGATTTGCTCCTTTCCTGCCCCCCGTCTAACTTCCTCAAACAACGTGTGGGGAAGGAGGATGGGGCCGGGAAAGAATATGAATAGCAGGGATGGACGTCCCAACAGGACGTCAATACCTGCTATTCATTGCTCAGAATGACCCCCAAACTGTTTGCTAACTGGCATGATGGGGAGCAAATGTCTAAGATTCACTCACCACAAATTTGGTAAACTTATGCCACCTGCACAACTTCAGATGTGCAACTTATACAGGTTAAATCTATGGAAAGCAGGCACAGTGATCTGAAAATGAAATCACTGCACTGACCTATCCAAGCTCATCTCATTGCAGCCCCCAAGATCCATCTCTTTTCCAGAAAGAGGACGTGGCGAGATTTTAAAAGGTGCTTGTCCCATGGGTAAACATACCTTTACCCACAGAAATCCCTTTCAGAACTTCCCCAATAAGGTGTGAGAAGTGTTAAGATAAACTAGACTCGTACCGTAACTCCAGTTCAATGTGAGAGGGTAGCCTAGTGGTCAGTCTAGAAGAATGGAAATCCTGATTCTTCTCACTGATGCTTTTTGAAACCTTGGATAAGTCACTTCCCCTTCAATTATCTTGGGCAACCTCTTGGATTGCAAGCTCTTTGGAGAAAAGATTTGTTCTACCTGGATGCAGTTTGCTGAAAAGTGTCCAGGTTTAGGATGATACATTAATGTTGGGATTTTTAAAAAATCCAGACACAAAATTTCCAGCATTTAATGTGGAGTACTCATATGCACAGCCTGGACCAATGAGTCAAAATTGTTTAATTTGTAAGCACAGATTTGATCAGATGCACTAAATCCACAGTTTGAGGGGTTATTTTAGAAGCCCTGTTCATGCTTTGGATGTCTGAAAATGGGCATATGGAGATCAAAAGCATGGAGACGTCCCCAGAGCCATTTTAGAAAGCTGTTCTAAGGATGTCCCTGGCGTGAGGGCAACCAAGGCTGAATGGGGGTGTGGTGTAGGTATGTCCACACCCAATTTCAGAAAGGTCCTGCACATCCTGAGCTGTGTCCAAGTTTACAGCTTCTCTAAGGTACAAATACGTGTCGGAAAAGCTCTTGTTCTGCCATGCAAACACCTGAAGGACACAGAGAAAAAGGTATACCCATATTTTCATGGTTCATGATGAAATCTGCAGGAAACTACCACACTTGCTTTCAGTTCAGCATGTCACTGTGCATCCATGCATGCAAAATGGCTCACGTCCAGCGCAGGATCGACTTCCATGACTCCTTTTTATTTTTAGTGGGGATGTCTAGGTGGCCGCCAATGCAGCCATCCATGTCGGGGACCTCAACATTTCCAAAATCAGGCCAACAAGAAAACATCCCTAACATTTTATGGACGTTTTGCTCTGGTTGCCCTTTCTAAAATGCCGCTTTTTATCTGGGCGAGGATCACATGCATACACCCTTTGAGAAATCAGCCCTTCTAATTGGTCTGTGCAGGGAATATGCATTAGAAGAGACTGACTTGCTATGGCACAGTGCTTTCTAAAGCAGAACATTACGCAAAAGTAAATGTCTTCATAAACTCAAGACTAAACACCTTGGTATCCTTAGCCGTTCTCCGATTAGCTCCTGATTTCTCAGCTTCTCTGTTGTCCAGGCTCTCCTTTCTGGTGGAAGACAAAGTTTTTAAGCAGAATTTATTACAGCCTCATCTGGTAACACCAGAAATGCATTCATTCCACCAACTAGCACTTGTTAAAAATGAAAACCATAGTGGAGATTTTCCTGTTAGGAGACACGTCTACAAACTTTTCCCTCAAAACTGCAATCCAGAAACTCGGTGGCATGATTTAAATGCAGCGGGATGAAAAGAACTCATTACTTGCACTTATCACTGCATCATAGGCCGATGCACTGACGGCTATTCCACCCCATTTCAATTGGGTGAGCCTAAGCCTGTCTGATCTTGGAAAATAAGCAGCTTTGGGCCTGGCTATTACCTGGATGGGAGGCCAACTGGGAAGGCGATGGCAAACTACCGCTGTATCCTGCCAGGAATGTCACAGTCACATGGTGAGCTGTGGTTGCCAGCGTGTGAAAAGCAGATAAGGTTCATGCCACCCCAATAAATGTCACATAGCAGCAGTCTTCTGATCATAAAATTAGTTCTATAAACAGCTCTCACTTTCAAAATAAGGACACTAGTCATATTGAGAATGTAATCTTAGAGCAGTGTAAGGTTTGCTGGGGACTGAACCCATATTAGCAATGGGGAATCAGTGACTTAATCCACTGTGCTAATGAATCACAGGGGACATGAAATTTGGCTGCAACTGGCACATGGAATTGTGAACACAAACAGAGAATTATTATGACTAGCTTAAGAACTCTTTAGCTATTTAACGCAGGTTGGCACAACTGTGGTCCTGGAGGGCCACAAGCAAGGCTGTTTTTTCAGGATATTCACAATAAATATTCATCAGGCATATCTGCATACATATGATCTGAGAACCAGGTTAATTTACATAGTTTGGTTATACAGAACACATGTCTGTACCCCTGAAGGACTAAGAAGGCAGTTTTCAAACTGGTCCTCATGTGACATATGCAACCCTCTCCACTCCCCAGATCAATCGGGTTTTCAGGACATCCCGAATGAATATGGAGGCAGTTTATGGAAATCTCTCACATGCTTTCATTAGACATATTCTGAAAACCTGATTGACTGGGTAGGCTCAAGAACCAGACTGAGCATCACCGAACATAAGGAAATAAGAGGGCATTATGAGTGACCATTTCTACACGACTAAGAACAATACTTGTTTTCTTTCTTATTATTGGGGGATTTCATTGCTGATGTTAGATACCTGGCAGTCTTTTTCTTTTCTTTTTCCTCCGCTTCTTCTTTCTGAGCTGTATTCAGGCTTTCAGCATCTGCCAAATTATCCACAGCAATGGCCAAAAAGACATTCAACAGAATATCTGGTTCAAACCACCTTAAGGACTGAATAGGACCATATGGTTACACATACTCTTGTTGGGGTGAATGGCAGATTTGCAGGAGATCTTTAAGGGAGACCACATCTTGCCTGCAGGGAGCTCAATTCACTCAAATCATTAAACCATAGAAGGCAAAGAGTGAAAAGGGCAGGAGAGCGACTGTTGAAAAACTAGATGTTGAAGAGACAGCCAACAGCAACCAAAAGAAGAGAGAATATAATGAGCACAGCCTGTCAAACAAATTCAGGGGATCCAGAAGCAGCCACATTCAATTAACATCCCCAGCCTAACCCCACCACTACACTTGCCTATAAAGATTGATTCATCCACCTATAAGGCCTTTACGTTGCCTTCAGCAGCAGAGAAAGCCAGCTATAAATACTCTTGCTTGAGGCTGCAGTGCTGCTATTTCCTGTGCAAATGATTTTTGACACCTTTAAAATGTCTCCGTTTTAACATTTTTGGAAGAATATAACAACTAGTCGAACTAAGCCTTTTCTTTATCTCTACCAGATAATGTCACCAAATACATTTTTAAACAATCTTCCCCTATTTTAAAGGCTGCCTAAACTTTCCTTTGGTCCTCTCTGCAGGCAACTTGATAACAGCTTAATTGGGAAGGAAGGCACTTATATTGTAAAGACCCATAGGTGCCCATATGTCTTAAATCCTGCAGAAATCACCCCTCCATTGAAGGTGTGGATATTTACACCTACTCAGGAGCAGATATAAATGATAGCACGTAAAGTAAGCACGTTAAAATGCGCATGTAAATCAAGGCTCCATCCAAACTGCTCTCACAAGCATGCACCTACTTGCACCACACAAACCTTTATCTATCCTAAGTTATTCTGATCCGTCAGGGCAGTCTATCCTATGAAAGATGGAGAAGAGACTGAAGTGTGTTGAGCCTCCATGATGTACAAGCAAAGAGGACAGAGCAAAGTGCTGAAACAGAATGAAACTTTATTAACACTAGAAGCCCCAAAGTGCGTCAATTGACGCAAATGCATCTTCGAAGTTGTATACCAGCGCCAATGCTAGAACCATGTCAGTCATGTTACATGACTTTGTTATGAAAAGGTCAAGATGTTCAAATATGTGCATCGAAAATTAATGACAGATGCACCACCTAGCTGGAAAATGAATTTATACCTAGAAGCCCAAAAGTACGTCAATTGACACACTCAATTGTCTTGGATGTGTCAACTGACGTACTTTGGGGCTTCTAGGTATAAATTCATGTTCCCATTAGGTGGCGCATCTCAATCACCGTGTACAGTTTTACTCCTACATTACAAACAATAAACACACGATGATGTCATGTAATGACATCACATACTGCACGTATTTAACAAATAAGTAATTTAATATTAATTCACATCTGCATTTCATGCTAAACGCAGTCGTCATGATAATGCGTCAATTGACGCACTTTGGGGTTTCTAGGTAAAATTCCTTTTGGGGCGTCTAGTGTTAATCTCTGTTATTATTCTGCACACATATGAGCACTGTGGGGGGGAGGGGGAAGGGGAGGGCATATTCAAAATGATTAACAAGCTTAGTAGACCTGCAAACTGACGAATGGGATTATCAGAGGGACATAGCTGTTTTGTGCTGAAGAATATTTATTTATTTATTTAGCTGTATTTATATACCACTTTTCACCGGGTCAAAGCGGTGAATATCCCCCCTAACGTCGCTGTGTGCCTCAATGCTAACTGTGGCGCTTGCTTTAAGCAGTCAGCAGCAATGTTCAGCCGCTGGCTGGTTATCTTAAACCGGCTAAAGTTAGGCATTTTAAAGGCTTGTCTACCTTAAATGGCTTTAGCTAATTGGGCAGTGGCTGAATATCGTTGCTGCCTGGTTAGCTAAAACTCTAAAAGAACATGCTGTATAGTCAATGCTGGGGCCGGATATAAACCCAGCATTGAATAACTGGTCTTAATTTAAAGCTGCAATGATGTTTTAAGTGTGCAGCCCCGCCTTTCTCGAAAGAAGAACAAGACTTTTAAAACCACAAAGTCATTCTTTAGAAAATGGAAATCAAGACCAAACGAGAATAATAAGAAAGCATATAAACAGTGGCAAATTAGAAGGAATGGAGAATTTGAGGAGAGACTTGCCAAAGGGGTAAAAGTGAATAACAAAAAGCTTTTTAAGTACCTTAAGAACAAGAAACCTGCAAGAGAGTTGTTTGGGCTATTAGATGAGTAGGAGGAAGGAATAAAAGGGGTACTCATGGAGGGTAAGGCCATAGCAGAAAAACTAAATGAATTCTTTGCTTTGGTCTTTACAGTGGAGGATGATGGGGAGATACTCATTCTTTGTAGGTGATGATTCAGAAGGGAAACAAATTTTGTGACTCTCGAAGAGGTACAAGAGCAAAATAACTAAATAGTAGCAAATCACTGGTACCTAATAGTATTCATCCTAGAGTTTTAAAGAACCCAAACTGATACTGCAGATCTCTTACTAGTAATCTGTAAACTATCATTACACTCGATCTCTGTACCTGAGGACTGGAGGATAGCCAATGTAATGCCAAGTTTCAAAAAGAGCTCCATGGATGGCCAAAATAACAATAGACTGATAAGCCTAATGCAGGTGCTGATAAAATAATGGAAGCTATTGTTAAGGAACATAGAAACATGATGGAAGAAGCGGAGGAAGTGACATCAGCAGACTAATAGCAGCTTGAAGGGAGAGCTCTGGATAACTGTAGATGCTATTTATTCGACTGCATTGCTCCCATGTCCTTCTTCGAACTTCAGACACTTGGAGAAGGTGAGTTGACGACCCTGCTACCGGGTGAGGTGGGTAGCTTATGGATACCAAGAACAACGTCGCTTCTTTGCAAGGGTTTGCCTATACTGGGGTAAGCCAGGTACGCAACAAGCAAAACAAGATGGTGCCGGTGGCACAAAGCATGACTAAGCAGACAGATAATCAGGCTAAGAGTTTGGACGAATCATTACCAGATGTGGAGATAGACAATAACCTACAGCTCATACAAAGCTGGATATAAAAAATGACACTGTTGGAGTGTGTGCTGAGATCACGACTTTGGGGTCTGACCTTAGAGGAGAGCTGCAGGAGTTGAGCTTGTGCATAAAGGAGATTGAACAGCGAGCTGAAGCACAGGAAGATGTAGTGGAAGCACTGGAAAAGGGCCTGGAGAAAGTCCAACATTGAGAGCAACATCTAGCAGCTAAAACTGAGGATCTTGAGAATCTCAACCGCAGATGCAACCTCCATTTTCTTGGCATCCCAGAGGGCCCAGAATACCATGATTGTGAGGAAGTCAAGAGAAATAGCTGTGCAGCACTTTTTGATGGTACAGAAGACAGAGATGGAGGAGGTAAAGTTAAGGTGGCGAGGTCTCATTGGGTAGTGGGCCAGAGGCCAAACCAACTGAAGGACGTTATAGCTTGCTTTCATTCATTTATAGATTAAGACCACATAGCACAGAGAGCCTGCTGCAACAGACCGATCAAGTGGGATGGTCTGGACATTGAGGTGTACCAGGATTTATCAGTTGGGACTCTACAAAAGCGAAGGGAGCTATGGACTTTAATGGCAAAGCTGAGAAGTGAGCAGATTCTATACCACTGGGTATTCCCATTTGTTTTGGTCTGTAACCATAAAGGTCATGCTTACAAAGTGAGATCCCATGATGAGACGTCAGTTGGTGAAGGAGCTGGGGTTGGAAGACTTTGGGAAATAAGCAGGCTGAGCGACGATGAGTAGTCTTCAGTACCTAAAAGTGGCAGGGGTCGTTGGAAATGCCAATCATCAGAAAATATGGCTGTGCTGTGAACATGTGGACATTGTGGGACTGTGATTCAATATGAGTCTTGAAGGTGTTGATGGGAAAAATGTTTGTGCGGTTTAATGAGAGATTGGGGTGCTTGTGGGAGAGGATGTTAGTTGGATTATGTGAGCCTGGAGTTGTGTATTGGTTTTAAGAGAATATGTTCTGAGTACAGGGGGGAGGGAGGATTTGGTTGGGGATGATTGGGTGTGAGGAGTATGAGCTAGGAGTGTGGAGTGGTTGGGACATGAATGATGGATGGATGCACTGTTTGGGGGGGGGACTCAGGGGGATGGTTGAAAAGTATGAGTGGGTTAATTGCAGGATCCTCAACTGTAAGAGGGGCTACATTTGGAAGCTAGCACAGGGCGGGAGCTGGGCATGATGTTCATTATTGCATAGGGGTGCTCGTTTGGATGGATTAAGGGTCAAGCTTTCTCATGGAGTGAACCTGCCTGGTGGGCATGGTAGGCTTAGAAGAAGGGAGATGGGGGGGAGGGGGAGAAGGTGGATGTGAGGGTGGTTGGAGTAGGAGGTTACTGGGGGGGCGTAGGTGGGGGCTCAGAGGAGAGGTAGGTTTTCAAGATGGGGAGTCTTAAGGTTAAAGTTATATCAATGCAAGAGGATGGAACTCCCCTTTTAAGAGGCAGTCGTTGCTGAAAGAAATACATAGATTGCAGGGCTCTGTGCCTGATCCAGGAAATGCATCTTTTGCCTTAAGGATGAACACCTAGTTCATAGGGTATTGCAAGAGGAGGTACTCTTTGCATCAAACATGGTGAAAAAGAAAAAAGGGGGTGTGGGAATATATATATATCTTATATTCTTTAAATCCCATGGTGAAAGGCTTGTAAGGTACACAGAGGGTAGGTACTTGGCGCAGGTGGAATGGCGGGGGGGGGGGGGGAGTTATGCACAACATGGTTAATGCATATGCCCCAAATGTGCAAAAGAGGATGTTTTATCAGGAATTGAGAACAGTTTGCATGGGGATTGGAGAAGGTTTGTGGGTGGTGAGTGGTTATGCTTTTCAAAAATAATTACAAGTATATAACGCTTGCAAAGAAACAAGGGATACAGGTACAAAGAATCAAAATCGAGTAACAGGAAAACCAAATATATAAGGAAATTAAAATTCTGTCCCTTCACTAGCCCACTTCTAGGGAGAATTACAAAACAAAGGCAAAACAAACTTCAGCCATACAAAATTACAGAGGACCGGAGTTAAGATCAGCTATGGACGGAAGAGGTGGACAGAGAGTTAATTGAAGACATACGCAGCATTGCTAGGAAAGGGGAAGTGCTACTGATAGGAGATTTCAATATGCCAGATGTTGATTGGCACATTCCTGCTGCAGTATCATCTAGAAGTAAGGAGATCCTGGATTCTCTTCAGGGAGAACTATTCAGGCAATTGGTAACAGACCCCACACGTGAAGGGGCCATACTGGATTTGGTGCTTACCAATGGCGAAAGTGTTTCTGATGTTGTAGTGGGAGATAATTTTGCATCCAATGATCACCAGATGGTGTGGTTCAGTATTAGGACTAGGGCTGTTAGAATCCATTCAAAGGTGAGGGTCTTAGACTTTAGGAAGACTAACTTTGCCAAGATGGCTAATACCTCAGGGAGTCATTAGCGGGATGGGAACAGCTGGGGGATGTAGAAAAACAGTGGGCAAAACTGAAAGGGGATATTTTAAGGGCAACCAACCTTTTTGTTAAAATGGTAAATAAAGGTAAAAGGAAAAGGAGACCGCTATGGCTTTCGAAAGAAGTAGCTGAAAAAGTGAAGAAAAAGAGAGAGGTCTTCATGAAATACAAGAGATCACAGAAAGAGGAAGACAGGCATCTGTATTTGGAAAAACAGAGAAGCTAGCAAAGTAGTCAGGAAGGCAAAGATTCAAAAGGAGGAGGAAATAGCCAATGCAATAAAATGGGGGGGGGGATAAGACATTTTTCAGATATGTTAGTGAGAAGAGGAAGGGCAAAAGTGGTATTGTCAGACTCAAGGGTGCAGGGGAGAAATATGTAGAAGCTGATAAGGATAAAGCGGAATTGCTTAACAAATATTTCTGTTCTGTGTTCACAGATGAAGAACCAGGAGCAGGACCTCAGAAAACACCCACAAACAGGAACAGAAGCGAGGGACATCTTGAACAATTTTCAGAAGATTGTGTTCGTGAGAAATTAGCTCAACATAAAGTAGACAAAGCAATGGGACCGGATGGGATACACCCTAGAATACTGAGGGACTTGGGGACGTTCTAGCAGCTGCACTGACTGACCTTTTCAATGCCTCATTGGAGTCGGGAGTGGTGCCAAAGGACTGGAGAGAGGCTCATGTGGTGCCTTTACACAAAAGCGAAAGTAAGGATGTGGTTGAAAACTACAGGCCGGTTAGTTTAACTTCGGTGGTGAGTAAATTATTGGAAACGCTGCTGAAAGAGAAAATAGTGAGGTTTCTGGAGTCCAGCAGATTATAGAATCCGAGGCAGCATGGATTCACCAGAGGCAGGTCTTGTCAGACAAATCTGATTGATTTATTTGACTGGGTGACCAGGGAGTTGGACTGAGGGAGAGCTCTAGATGTGGTGTATTTAGATTTCAGTAAAGCCTTTGACACTGTTCCTCACAGGCGACTTATAAACAAACTGAGCACCCTAGGGATGGACCCTAAAGTTACTGCTTGGGTTAGAAATTGGTTGGGTGGGAGGTGACAAAGAGTAAGGTAAATGGAGCTCACTCTGAAGAGAAGGATGTTACCAGTGGTGTGCCCCAGGGATCTGTCCTTGGTCCGATTCTTTTTAACATCTTTGTTAGTGATATAGCGGAAGGGCTGTCGGGTACGGTTTGCCTCTTTGCGGATGATACCAAAATCTGCAATAGAGTAGACACCCAGGAAGGTGAAGATAACATGAAGAGGGATCTAGCTAAGCTTGAAGAATGGTCTAGAATTTGGCAGCTGGGATTTAACATTAAAAAATGTAAGGTCATGCATTTGGGCTGCAGCAATCCAAGGGAGAAATATAGTATAGGGGGTGAAGTACTTTTGTCCAATAAAGAAGAGCGGGACCTAGGCATGGTTGTGTCTGATGATCTTAAAGTAGCTAAACAGGTAGAAAAGGTGACGGCAAAAGCTATAAGGATGCTTGGGTGCATACGGAGAGGAGTGGCTAGCAGAAAAAAGGAGGTGATAATGGCTCTGTATAAGTCTTTGGTGCGACCTCATTTGGAGTATAGTGTGCAATTCTGGAGACCGCACCTTCAAAAGGATGTGAACAGGATGGAGTCGGTGCAGAGGGTGGCTACTAAAATGATTCGTGGTCTTCATTATAAAGCATATGAGGACAGACTTAAGGATCTTAATATGTACACCTTAGAGGAAAGGCAGGATAGAGGTAATATGATTGAGATGTTTAAATACCTCCGTGGCATAAATGTTCAGGGGGAGAGCCTCTTTCAAGTGAAAGCAAGTTCTGCTACAAGGGGACATGGGATGAGGGTGAAGGGAGATAGATTCATGAGTGATATGCGGAAATATTTCTTTACGGAAAGAGTAGTGGATCCGTGGAATAGTTTCCCAGTGGAGGTGGTAGAGATGAGGAGAGTAACTTAATTAAAAATAAAAACACAGAGGATCTCTAAAGGAAAAAAGGGGACAGTTGTAGTTGTTGATATGGAAGGAGAGACTAGATAGGCCATATGGTCTTTTTCTGTCGTCATATTTCTATGTTTCTATTAATAAAGGCAAAAAAGCAGAGACGGCGCAAAGAAAACATATGAGACCGATTGTAATTTCACTAAGCACTTACAGGGTTTTTTTTTTTTTTTAATGAATACCCTCCCCCCAACTGAAGGATCTCAGGTTGAAGCAAGAGAAATTTTTGCCTCCTTCGTTGTGCATCTCTAGCCAAATCTGGATATATCAGAACCATAAGATCCTTGAAGGGGATATTCCGCTTCCTAAAGAACATACGGAGAAGCCAGTCATGGTCAGATATCAGAGCAAGTCACAAGTAGTGTCGCCAGAACTACTGTTTCCATTGCTGAACTCTCCAAGATAGCTGATACATTCAAAGTGTGTACTTGTTGCAAGCCTAACACCTCGGTTGCAGAAGGAGATTTCTTAACACTAGGTAAATAATAAATCCTAACCAGAGGAGGGTGAGACTCCATAACTGAGCACTGAACAGCGGATATTTTCTGAGCGTTAGAGCTGTAACATTTGTCTGAATCTGTGCTGCCAAGGCATGGATTTGAGGGACCATTGCCTCGCTGAGCTGGCAAATCGCTGACCAAATAGCCTTCAACGTGAACTTCTTCAGACGTGAAAGCGTGAAGAAAGATGCTGAAACTCCAAACGTTTCACCAGCAGGGGAAAGTCCAACTTCAGCCATAGCTGCTTGCTCCACAGCACCATGGGTTTCCACTGCCGCAATGCTCTGTGCCCCCAGGAGGGAGATACCAGAAGAGTTTCCCCGCGGGGTGAAGGGTAGCACTGTATCACATCCCGGAGTCTGCCCTTTGAATGGATGCTGGAAACCCCAAACCTGGAGCCATGACCTGCAGAAACACTCCAGGATCCAGAGACGCACACACCACCTAATGGGGGATGCCACTGCTCAGCAGAAAGAGATTGGAGACCTAAGTAAGATGCTGAGCCGATTGACTCTAGCATCGAAGCAGCCGGGCACGTCTCTCCTGAATGTTCTTTGAGCTGCCAATCCAGACACTACACAAAGGCATCCAAGGGGCCAGAAGCACCCGCGGATATCGAAGATAAATCACAGAAGGGTTGTTGGGCAGCCAAAGGCTGCTTGCCCGCTTTAGCCTTCCTTTTTCCGGAAAAAGTGTCAGAACACTGTCTGCCTGTCACCATTTTGGAACTCCCCTATGGTGGGGAGTGATTTTAATTTCATGTGGGCTCCTAGGCTGTACTCCTCAGCTCAAACAATGACTCTTAGAGAAGACTGGCAGGCCTTTCAGGGAGAGGAAAGCTTGAAGCAAGCTCTGGCAGAAGCTAAGCGACTAGAAGAGGAACTTAGGAAGAGAGGGCAAGCTGTAGATAGGACTAGGTTAATGGGAGTGTGGGAACAGATTAAGGGGATCTCGACTGACAAGGTAGCTTTTGACCCTGGTACAGAACGTCAGACGTATTTGGGGGGTGGGGGAGAATACAGCCGGTAAGGTGTTGGCAAATCAACTCAAGGCCAAGTGGCAACAATATCATATAATTTCATTGAGAAAGTGTAAAGGGGGGGGGGGTCAATGTCTATGAGAGGGGGACATAAGGGAGGAATTTGTGGGATTCTATAGGGATCTTTACATGTTGGAAAGGGGTATTAGAAAGGAGGACATTCGTGCCTGTTTGGGAGGGGTGGGTGTACCAAAATTAATGGAGCAAGTGGGGAAGTTGGAAGAGCCTAGTAGTGAACAGGAGATTTTGGCCACAATTAAGGAATTAAAAGGAGGGAAGGCCCCAGGATTAAATGGCCTAACCAGTAAATTTTAAAAGAAATTTGGGGTAGGTTTGGCCTCACATTTAGTCAAGGTATTCAGTGCAGTGAGGGGAGGGGCACCACTGCCATCCTCCATGTTGGAGGCTGGTATCACGGTTCTCCCTAAGTTGGGTAAAGACCCTAAACTTGCTAGCTCCTATCGACCCATTTCCTTGCTTGATTTCAAACTGTTGGCTAGAATTCTAGCTGTCCATTTTGCAAGTCTTATTCATGAGGACCAAGTGAGTTTTGTTCCCGAGGAACAGACAGGCGATAATGTCAGAAGGGTGGTGAGTCTGATTGAGGGTGTGCAGGTGAAGGGTACTCCAGCTGTGCTTTTAGCCATTGACCAGAAAAGGCTTTCAATAGGTTGGGGCTATTTAATGGAGGTATTTGACACTGTTTCTGAGTCTGACACCGTTCCACACAGGCAACTTATAAACAAACTGAATACCCTATGCATGGATCCTAACGTGACTGACTGGGTTAGAAATTGGTTGAGTGAGAGGTGACAAACGGTACAGGTAAATGGAGCTTACTCTGAGGAGGAGGTGGTTACCAGTGTGTGCCACAGGGATCTGTCCTTGGTGCGATTCTTTTTAACATCTTTGTTAGTGATATTGTGGAAGTGCTGTCGGGTAAGGTTTGCCTCTTTGCAGATGATACTAAAATCTGCAATAGAGTAGATATCCAGAAAGGAGTAGATAATATGTTGAGGGATCTAGCTAAGCTTGAAGAATAGTTGAGAATTTGGCAGCTGAGATTTAATGCTAAAAATTGCAGCGTCATGCATTTGGGCTGCAAAAATCCAAGGGGGCGGTACAGTGTAGGAGGCGAAATACTTCTGTCCTCGAAAGAGCGGGACCTGGACATGACTGTTTCTGATGATCTGAAAGTGGCTAAACAGGTAGAAAAGGTGACAGCAAAAGCCAGAAGGATGCTTGGTTGCATAGGGAGAGGAATGGCTAGCAGGAAGGAGGTCATAATGCCTCGGTATATGTCTCTGGTGCAACCTCATTTGGAGTATTGTTTGCAATTCTGGAGACCACAACTTCAAAAGGATAAGACAGGATGGAGACAATGCAAAGGGTGGCTACTAAAATGGTTAAGTGGTCTTCATTATAAAGCATAAGAGGACAGACTTAAAGGGCCCGATTTTCAAAGGCAGTTACACGGGTAACAGCCCATGTTAACTGTGTAAATGCCTTAACTGGAATTTTCCAAAGGCATCTACACAGGTTAAGTCCCTAATGCGCCCAGCATCGGGGCGTGTTTGAGGCGTTCTGGGGCGAAGCGGAGAATGGCACTAAGCGAGTAGCAGTGATGTCCGCTTAGCGCTCTGTGCCTTAAAGATAGGTTTAAGGCGCTGGGGTTAAACGGGCAGCATCAAAAATCGCTGCTCCCTGCTTAGTCTCAGCAGCTGCCGGCCTGTGCTGCGTGACCTGGATTTTCATTTCCGTTGCTGCAGAAATGAAAATCCGGGTTAAGGGGATCGTCGGGAAGGCTATGCGCCAATGCAATGCATAGCCTGCCTAAATAAAAATCAAACCCAAAGATCTTAATATGTATATGTTAGAGACATTTAAATACCTCTGTGGCATAAATGTACAAGAGAAGAGCATCTTTCAATTGAAAGTAAGCTCTGCTATGAGGGGACACAGGATGAAGGTGAAAGGAAATAGACTCACAAGAAATATGCAAAAATATTTCATTACGAAAAGGGTGGTGGATGCAGGGAATAGTCTCCCAGTGCAGACTGTAAAGACAAGGACGGTATCTCAATTCAAGAAAGCATGGGACAACACAGAAGATCTCTAAAGGATAAAAGAGGACTATTGTAGTGGATATGGAAGGGCAGACTAGAGAGGCCATGTGGTCTTTTTCTGCCGTCATTTTCTGTGTTTGTAGGTATTAGTGAAATCTGGTTTTACGCCTTATTTTAGGGAGTGGATATAGGTATTCTATGCAAGGGTGAGAGTCAATGGGTGGTACTCAAGGTCTTTTTCATTACATACCCCTCAAGGGTGTCCGCTCACGTCCCTGATATTCGCTTTAGTGACAGAAAGCACAGTTACTTACCTGTAACAGGTGATCTCTGGGAACAGCAGGAATTAGTCCTCACATATGGGTACGTCGGTACCGACGGAGCCCGTGCGGGAAAGCTCCCCAGCTTCTTAGAATAGAAGCTTTTGGGACCTCCCACTGCACATGCGCACTGCCTTCCCGCCTTCCTGAACAGCTCTCCTCAGTTTCGAGTTTATAGCTGAGTCAACAGAGAGAGGACAGGAAGATAGATAGATAAAAGATACAACTCCTAGGGGAGGTGGGTGGGTTGTGAGGACTAATTCCTGCTGTTCCCAGAGATCACCTGTTACAGGTAAGTAACTGTGCTATCTCCAGGAACAAGCAGGAATAAGTCCTCACATATGGGGACTCCCTAGCTTAGATGCATGGGATCCCCTGTAAAGGTTCGCCATCTTCGTATGGATCTCAGGCATCCATTCTGGGAAGGTGGGCAGGAGTTGTTTAGGAATGGAACAGGTGCTTGAGGACAGCCTGGCCAAACAAGGCATCCCGGCGGGAGTCCTTGTCCAAACAGTAATGGGCTGTGAAGGTATGAACCGAGGCCCAGGTAGCGGCTCGACAGATCTGATCTATGGAAACAGAGTGCAGATGAGCCATAGAAGTTGCCATGGCCCTCACATTGTGAGCAGTGACATGGCCTTCCAGAGAAATGTTTTTGCTCTGGTAAGCAAAAGAAATACACTGAGCAATCCAATTGGAAAGTGTACGCTTGGAGACTGGAAGTCCCAAATGGGAAGGATCAAAGGCCACAAAAAGTTGAGAAGACTTTCGATGTGGCTGAGTCCTATTAAGGTAAAAAGCGAGAGCTCTTTTACAATCCAGAGTATGAAGGTTCCTCTCTGCATTGGATGCATGAGGAGCTGGAAAAAAGACAGGTAGATATACCTCTTGATTAAGATGAAAAGGCGAGACCACTTTAGGCATAAAGTGGGGATTCGTCCTAAGGACCACCTTATCATGATGAAATCTTGTGTAAGGTGGATTAGCCACTAAAGCCTGCAGCTCACTGATGCGGCGAGCCGAAGTGACTGCAATGAGGAAGATGACCTTCCAGGAAAGAAATTTCAAGGAGGTGGAAAACATTGGCTCAAAAGGTGGCTTCATAAGTTGACCGAGCACTAGATTCAAATCCCATGCGACCGGGGGTGGTCTGATGGGAGGTTTAGTGAGAGTCAGGCCTCTCATGAATCTTGCAACAAGAGGATGAGAGGAGATAGGTTGTCCATTTATATGTTTCAAGGATGCTGCAATAGCACTTAAATGGACTCTTACCGAATTCGTCTTGAGGCCTGCATTGGATAGATGCAGGAGATAATCAAGAAGAGAATTCAAAGGAAGTGCCAGAGGGTCAAGACCCTGCTGAGCACACCAAATGGAAAAACGTTTCCATTTGAAAGCATAGGAACGCCTGGTAGAGGGTTTCCTAGAGGCAGAAAGGATATCTTTCACTGGTTGGGAAAGATGAAAGTCTTGAAGGCTTAAGCCTTCAGTAACCAAGCACTGAGGTGAAGGGATTTGGGGTTTGGGTGCCACAAAGTCCCCTCCTCCTGAGACAGGAGGTCTGGCGCAGCTCCCAGATCCAAGTAGGATCCCTGGGAGAGCTGTAGAAGTAGAGGGAACCACACTTGGCGTGGCCAGCGTGGAGCTATGAGGATCATAGTTCCATGATCCCTCTGGAGTTTGAACAGAGTCTTGGGAATCAAAGGAATGGGTGGAAAGGCATATAGGAATGCCTGATTCCAATTCAGGAGAAAGGCGTCCGTAGCCTGAGCTCCCTGACACGGAGTTCTGGAACAGAACCGGGGAAGTTTGGCATTCCACGGACTTGCAAAGAGGTCTATGTCCGGGGTCCCCCATTCCTGAAAGATTTGGTTTATTTGGTCCAAATGTAGGGACCATTCGTGTGGCAGCAGAACTCGACTGAGCCTGTCTGCCCGAGAGTTTTGAACTCCTGGGAGATACACTGCTAGCAGGTGAATCTGATGCTCTCTGGCGAAGGCCCATAGTCTTAGAGCTTCGTTGCAAAGCGACAGAGAGCCCGTCCCTCCTTGTTTGTTTATGTAAAACATGGCCACCTGATTGTCCGTCTGAACTAGGACAGTGAGGTTGGCTAGGAGGGAGTGGAAGACCTTGAGGGCAAGGTAAATTGCTCGCAGTTCCAGAAGATTGATATGAAGGGTGGTCTCCTGTAGAGACCAAGTGCCCTGAGTGGAGAGAGTTTGCAGATGGGCTCCCCACCCTGTTTGGGAGGCATCTGTTGTGAGGGTTGCTTGGGGTAGCAATGGTTGAAATGGAGCCCCCAACAACAGATTCTTGGTGGAAGTCCACCAGTGGAGGGACCAAAACAGACGATCGGAGGTTTGTATTTGGTCTGAGAGCGCTCCTGACGCCTGAGTCCACTGAGTGGCCAGGGTCCATTGAGCTGCTCTCATATGAAGACGAGCATAGGGCACCACATGCACTGTGGAGGCCATATGACCCAGTAGGCGTAGCATTTCCCTGGCTGTCAAGTGAGTGCTGGACTGAGCTTGGGAGGCCAAACTCAGGAGGCGCTGGCCTCGAACATGTGGAAGGTAGGCCCTTGCAGTGATGGTGTCCAACTGGGCCCCTATGAATTCTAGAGATTGAGTAGGGATGAGTTGGGACTTGGGAAGGTTTACTACCAGTCCCAGATACTGCAAAAGGCTCCTTGTGTGGTCCAGGGAAATCTGGGCCTGTGACTGAGTTGGAGCTCGGATGAGCCAGTCGTCCAGATATGGGAAGACAAAGATTCCCATGCCTCTTAGAAATGCGGCTACGACTGCCATGCATTTTGTGAATACTCTTGGAGCAGAGGCTAGACCGAAGGGGAGTACTCTGTATTGGAAATGTTTTCCCTGAAACAGAAAGCGAAGATACTTTCTGTGGGATGGATGGATGAGTATATGTGTATACGCATCCTGTAGGTCTAGAGAACAAAGCCAGTCCTGACCCTGGAGGTAAGGAAGGAGAATGCCGAGAGACAGCATTTTGAATTTCTCCTTGAAGAGAAATTTGTTCAATTCTCTCAGATCTAGGATTGGTCTGAATCCCCCTGTCTTCTTTGGAATGAGAAAATAAGGGGAGTAGAAACCGGACCCTTGCTGAGGAAGAGGAACCTCTTCTATGGCCCCTTGGGCAAGAAGAGAGGAAACCTCTTGACCCAACAGGGTTAGGAGAGATGGGGGAGAATTGAATGGTCTCACCATATGATGGGGAGGAAGGCTGGAGAAATGAAGTTTGTAACCCTCTCGAATGATAGAGAGGGTCCATTGTTCTGTTGTGATTTGTTCCCATCTGGGAGCAAAGTGAACCAACCTTCCGGGTATGGTGAGAGGTTCTGGTTGTGTTAGAACCAGAAGTGGCAAGTTCCCTAGGAGCAAGTCAAAACCCCTGAGGGGTTGGAGCCTGCTGAGCTACAGTAGCTGCTGCAGGCTTAGCTCGTGCTTGTTTGGATTGCTGACGCTTAGCAGTATAGCGAGGTTGAGAAGACTGCTGGCCAGTATTTGAAGCAACTCTGGCCTTCTTATAGTAAGGCCTTTTAAAAGACTTTTTCTTAGTAGGAATTGAAGTGGACTTTGAAAGTCTTTCCAAGGTGGCATTTTCAGCATCCATCTGGGTGGCTTTGATTTGCCACTCTTCCCCAAATAAGTTCTCACCTGTACAGGGCAGATTCCGTAAGCCATCTAGAACCCAAGGTTCCAGATCAGAGGCCTGGAGCCAAGCAAGACGTCGGGCTGCAATAGCAATGCCCGAAGCCCTACTGGCTCCCTCAAAGGAATCATATGCTGCCCTATTAGAGAACTTAGAAACCTCTAAGAGTTGTTTCACTAGGGAAAGGAATCCCTGCTTTTTATCCTCAGGGATAAAGGGGGCAAAATGCCGCACCTTTTTGGCAAGTTCCTCCAGGAACATGCCCATATAGAGACTGTAGGAATTAATCCTGGCTATAAGCATACTAGCCTGGAAAATTTTCCTACCAAAAGAGTCCAAAGTCTTACATTCCCGTCCTGGAGGGGTGGAAGAGTGCCTTTTGGTACTCCTAATCTTCTTCATTGCAGACTTCACCACAATAGAGTGGTGGGGCAATTGAGTCTTTTGGAAACCAGGAGAAGGAGGGACCCTATACATGGTGTCCAACCTACGGGAATAAGGAGACAAAGTCAAAGGATTTTCCCAGAAATCCATCAGTTGTTCTTGAAGGATTTCATGGATAGGCAGGGTAACTGCCTCCTTAGGGGCCTTTGAGTATCCCAAAATATCCAGTTATTTGGATCTGGGTTCCTTTTCAGAGGATGTTGTAATAGAAAGGGCTGTAGCCATATCTAAAACAAAGTCCTGGAAGGACAAATCCTCTGGAGGGGACATTCTCCTTTTAGGAGAAGAGGGCTCCTCAGGTAAGTTGAGTGAAAACTCAGCAGAATCATCAGAGGAGTGAAAATCCTCAGAGGAATCGGTGCTTTCCTCTAACGCACGATACGCGTACCGATCGGTATCGATATCGGGCGTATCGGGTATGGAACCGGTATGGAGCGAAAGCCCATACGGTACCGACTTGCGTTTAGAGGTGGACGGCCTCGATACCGGCATGGCGGACGATACCGGTATCGGGCCCGGAACCGCTGAAAGCGGAACCGATGGCGTTGCAGCTTTAATGAAAGCCATGACGGCCTGCTGCATGGACTGTACAGTATCGCCCATGGACGCCATAGCTGCCTGGATGTCGGTACCGGAGTGACCCGGTACCCCAGAGCAGGCTAACAGGTGATCTGTCGAGGCCGTAGCATCGATATCAACCTGAGACCCCTGAATTGGCGTTTTTGGAAGTTGGACTTCCCGCCGGGGTTGTTTGGCTGGGGCAGGGTCCTCAAGTTCTAAGCTAAGAGCCTCTCGATGCTTTGAAGGAGATTTGCTCTTTGAGGACTTGCCCACAGAAGGTTTGGTTACCTGAGATCCATCCGGAGAAGAAGACCTGGATGACTGTGATGCTGTATTCTCTGAAGCAAACAGCACATGGAATTTGTTGGCCCGGTTCTGCAGCCCACGTTTAGACATGTGGGAGCAAGATGGGCAGTCCGGTATGGAATGGTCAGGCCCCAAACATTTCAGACACCAGTCATGGGTGTCTGTGACTGAAATAACAGCATTACATTTGGTACACTTCTTAAATCCAGGGGCTGGCTTCTCCATGAGGAGAAATTGAGTAGGCCGAGAGGCCTCTCTGAAGTGACCAAAAAGCTAAAAAATAAGAAAAAAGAATTATAATTTTTTTTTAAAGAAAGAAAGAAAAGACCGGCGATACCGGTATCGGTATGGGGAAGGCAGGTACGCGGTCTAAAGAAACAAATAAAATAACAATTTCTTCAGCGGTGACAGGAACACGACCTGCTGGCTCCGCGGAAAAAGAGAAACTGAGGAGAGCTGTTCAGGAAGGCGGGAAGGCAGTGCGCATGTGCAGTGGGAGGTCCCAAAAGCTTCTATTCTAAGAAGCTGGGGAGCTTTCCCGCACGGGCTCCGTCGGTACCGACGTACCCATATGTGAGGACTTATTCCTGCTTGTTCCTGGAGATAAGTTTGCAGCCAGGAGCAGGATGAAATGCGGGGTAAACAGGACTGAGGCTGGAGGGGAGATGTTAAAAGTATCCTTATTTGGACTTCCGGTGACGTCAGGGAGCATGGTGGCAGCTCTCTGAGGGAGCTCCGGGGCGCTAGTGAAATAAGCTATATAACGAGCGACCCTACCCTAACCGGAGAGACTGCAAAAAGAGCCAGACATACCGGCCAAACGAGCGGATGTCGGTAAAAAAGAGGTTGTCGGCCTACCGCTCCTCATATGCTGTAGCGGAGGAGCAGGGGAAGGAGGGCCATGTGGCGACCATGGCGGATGAGGTGGCGGAGCGGTCCGACTCCGATGGGGACTCTGATGGCGGACCGGACTTGCTGGGGAGCCTGAAGGAGTGGCTCACTGCTTTCAAAGAGGAGCTGAAGGCTGAGATGGGCTCCTTCAAAAAAGATTTGAAGGAAACGCTGGCCACATTAAAGCAGGATGTGAAGGAGCTAGGGGCCCAGGTGGAGGCCTCGGAGGAGCGGATGGAGCAGCAGGCAGAGATGATAAATGATCTGCGAGCTGGTTGGGCGGAGCTGCGACAGGCCCAAGACCAACTCCAGGCGAAAGCTGAAGACCTAGAAGATAGGTCCCGTAGGTGTAATGTGCGGGTGCGGGGCCTACCGGAGGAGCAGCGCTTCCAGGACTGCGAGGCGACGCTGACCCGCTTGTTTGCCGCTATCCTGCACGAGGTTGATCCTGAAGGAGCATGGGAGGGAAAACTGATACCCATGGACAGAGCTCATCGGAGCTTGGGCCCTCCCCGGGAGAACAAGCCACGCGATGTGATAGCGTGCCTGGGCTCCTTTAAGTTGAAGGAACGACTTCTTACTGTGGCGCGGAAGCTTGGCCCATACAAGTGGGAGGGAGCGAAGATCGAGCTTTACCAGGACCTTTCTGCGGGCACGCTGCAGCGGCGGTGGGAGCTGCGAGGTGTCACATTGCTACTGCGCAGAGAAGGATGGCGCTATAAGTGGCTCTACCCATTCGGACTGCTGGTGACGGTAAAGGGCACTACCCGCCGGATTCAGAGGGCGGAGGGGACCTGGCAGATCCTGCGGGACCTCGGTGTGGAGAATATCCCGGAGGCTCAACTGGGAGGTTCGCCTAAGGAGCAACGCTCATCCGAACGGAGCGCAGGCCTGAAGTGGCAGAGAGTGGAGAGCAAGAGCAGGCGGCTGACCAGGCTTTCGCGAGGCAAAGAACAGACACCCGCGGCGGGGGTGACTGGAGACTGAGCGGAGCCGAGGAAGCCAGCGGAGCCGGGAGGACTTTGGATCACTATGAACTGGCATGGTGGTAATTTACCGACATACCATGGGGTTTTTTTTATTGTTTATTGTGTGCACTAGGGGGGTGGTGGGGGGGTAATATTACTGTATGTATGGATATGTATGGAAGGAATGAGGGATCAGGGATAGGGGGGGAGACAAGAAGGGGGAGGGGGGTGAGAGGGGTAGGGGGAAGGAAGAGGGGTAGTTTAATTTGCCGGATGTGAGGGGGGCCTGGTGGGGAGAGTGGGGGTTGGTGGATGAGCAGGGGGAAGGGGGGAAGGAGGGGGGGTTAAGGCAGGTAGTGGAAGCGCCCGGGGAGCATCACTGGGAGGTCAGTGTAACTCCGGAGGGAGTGGTAATGCAGGGGGGGATGAATGGGGATGGGGGGGAAGGGGGGGAAGAGGAAGAAAGTGGGACTGTGTAGGTATTGGAGGGGGGAGGGTTGGGGTGGTTGATTGGTCCCAATGGGGAGGATAGGGTCCATCAATGCCAAAGGGCTGAATAATCCCCAAAAACGGCGGCAGCTATATCGGGAAGCTACCCGGTTGGATTGGGAGGTGGTGCTTGTGCAGGAAACCCATCTGCGGAGGAAGTATGAGGGTCTGATGCGGAATGCGCAATATCCGCAGCAGTATTTCGGGGGCATGAGGGGGATGGGAGCGGGTAAGAAAGGGGGGGTGGCTGTTTTGGTACGCCGGGATAGTCTTTTAGGGTAAGTAGGGTGGAGAGGGATGATGAGGGGAGGGTGTTGCTTCTGGGGGGGGGAATGGCAGGGGGAGCAGGTTACTGTGGTTAACATCTATGCTCCAAATGAGCGGCAGGGGCAATTCTGGAGAGGGGTGCAGGAGTTACTGGCGAGGCATGTGCAAGGGAGGCTTATTTTGGGGGGTGATTTTAATTTGGCTCTTAACCCCAGTTGGGATCGCCAAGCAGGGGGGGGGGGGGATGGGAAGGACAGCATCCGAAGGGTACTGCAGAGTATTATGGAAGCTTATCAGCTGCGCGATGTGTGGAGGCATCTGCACGCGGGGAGTCGAGAATACACTTTTTACTCGGCACCCCACGATAGCTACAGTCGGATAGATTATATCTTGATGGCTGATGGATGGGGCCCTAGGATTAAGGAAGCGGCCATAGGAAATATCACATGGTCCGATCATGCTCCAACGTGGGTGAGTGTCGGGGGGCCCCGAGACGGGGGGGGGGGGGGAGTGAGATTCTGGCGGCTTAATGAAAGTCTACTCAAGAGAGAGGAGGTGGTGAAGGATGTTAAGGAATGTCTGCAGGAGTATTGGCGCCTTAATGACACGGGCGATGTGGGGGAGGTGGGACTGTGGGAGGGTATGAAGGCGGTGGTGCGGGGGCGATTGGTGATGTGGTCCTCTAGATTTAAGAAGCAGTGGCTGGCCCGGGAGGAGGAATTGCAAACAGAGATTAAGCAGGTGGCTGAGAACTATCAAGCTTGGGGGAACAAGCGCGACTTTAAACGCCTAAATCAGCTGAAGATGGAGCTTCAGAAATTGCAGGTGGAGGAGATTGGGTTCCAGCTGGCCAAGTTGAAAAAGTGCTATTATGAATGGGGGGACAGGGCCGGGAAAATGCTGGCCAATAAACTGCGAAAGCGAGAGGCCCAGACCACTATCCTGGGGTTGATGGGGAGCGGGGGGGGGGGGGGGGGAACGGCTGCGGTCGGAGAAACACATTGGGGAGCGTTTTTGCCAATTTTATAGGGATCTCTATCGGAAAGGGGAGGGGGGCAACCGGGGCTTGGTGAGTCATACTTACGGGATATAGAGCTGCAGAGCCTGAGGGAGGGGGATGCTCAGGAGCTGGAGATTGATATCACCCGTGAAGAGGTGGTTCAGGCCTTGAGGGCGCTGCCAGTGGGGAAGGCCCCGGGCCTAGATGGCCTGACGGGGGCTTTCTACAAGACCTTTCGGGAGGAATTGGTGGATAGGTTGGTCCGGATGGCGAACGGGGTGCAGCAGGAGGGGGGAAGCTTCTCGGCAGATATGCTTACAGCGGGTATAACGGTTCTGCCCAAGGGAGGTAGGAATCCAATGCAGTGCGGGTCCTACCGCCCCATCTCCCTGATCAACGTAGATGTCAAGATCATTGCTAAAGTGTTGGCCAACAGGTTGGCTCCGAAGCTGCCTGGACTGATAGGGATAGACCAAACGGGATTTATAGTGGGGAGGCAGGCCTCGGATAATATTAAGAGGGTGCTAGAAGCGGTGTGGGGGGCACATGCCCAAGGGGTAGAGGCCATGCTGCTGTCCATTGACGCTGAGAAAGCGTTTGACAGGGTGGACTGGGACGTTTTGTTCCTGGTAATGCGGCAGATGGGGATAGGTCCAAAATTCATGCGGTGGGTACAAGCGCTGTATCGGAGCCCGAAGGCGCGAGTTAAGATCAACGGGCGTTATGCTGAGACCTTGGAATTGGAAAGGGGGACCCGCCAGGGGTGCCCACTGTCCCCACTGCTTTTTGCCATAGCCATTGAGCCCTTGGCGAGCGCAATTAGGGGTTGTAGGGGGGTGTGGGGGCTGCAGAGGGGGGGCGGACACCATAAAATTTCCCTATTTGCTGATGATGTCCTCATGGTGGTGACGCAGCCTGACGAGTCCCTCCCAGAGATTTTGTGACTGCTAGGAAAGTATGGGGAGGTATCGGGGTTTAAAGTGAACCAGGACAAGACTGAGGCCCTGAATATAAATATGGCCCAGTCTCGGGTGGCAAGGTTGCAGAGGGCTTAACCGTTTAAATGGGCGGAGAGAGCAATTCGATATCTGGGGGTCAACATCACTCCCCACCCTGGGGGGATGTATGGGGCTAACTATGGTAAATTGTGGAGGGAGATAGACCAGGACCTGCAGCGGTGGATGAGCTATGAAGTGTCTTGGCTGGGACGGATAGCGACTGTCAAAATGAATGTCCTCCCGCGAGTGCTGTATTATTTTCAGGCGCTCCCGGTAGATATCCCAAGGGCACACCTGCGGCGGCTGCAACGGAAAGTGAACCAGTTTATCTGGCGGCATCAGCCGCCAAGGATAGCCCGGGCGGTGATGTATAGGAGGAGGGAGGAGGGGGGCCTGGGGGTGCCTAATATGCAGGCTTATTATTGGGCTACCCAGGCACGCCACGTGATGGATTGGCGGGAAGGAGGGGAGAGGAAGAACTACGTGGAGATGGAGGAAGGTTGTGGAGGGGGGGGGGCAGTCCCTGGCAGGACTCCCTTGGATGGGGCGGAGGGAGAGAGGGGCGGAAGCGCGGGCTCATCCGTATGTGAGCCATGTGCTCCGCGAGTGAGATAAGATTAGAGGGGCAGCGGTGGAAGGCGGGGGGAAGCACTTTTCACTGATGAGGGAACTCTGCTATACAGAGGAGTTCCGCCCCGGGAGGGAAGGGGGGGGGGATATCGCCGGTGGGCACGAGGGGGGCTGAAGTGCTTCTTCCAGTTTATCGATGGGGGGGGAGTGGGTGTCGTTTGCGGCATTACAAGAGATGTATGGGCTACGGGAAGGGGATCATTTTTACTATGGGCAGGTGGTGACCTTTCTGCGGCGAAAATTAGGGAAAGCAGGCCTCGAGCGGGATTATACCCCATTGGAGGTGGTTTGGTATGGGAAGAAGACATCCCCGGGGCTAATCTCGGTGCTGTATAAGGCCATACAAGGGCCCCTGGGAGGGAAGCACAGATACATGCGGGAGTGGGAGGGGGACCTGGGGGTGGAGCTAGAGGAGGGCCACTGGAAGAATGTTTTTGACCAGATGAGGTTGCTGCCATTGTCCATAGCAGTCCGGGAGAATTGGTGCAAGGTGGTTATGCGGTGGTACTATACCCCGGCCCGATTGCATTGGATGTTTCCCTGTGTGTCTAGTCTGTGTTGGCGGGGATGCGGGGGGGAGGGCACCTTTTTCCATATCTGGTGGACGTGCCCCCGAATACAGAGATATTGGGGGGCAATCCGGGTCTGGATAAGGGTGGTGGTGGGGCGGGAGGTGACACTTGACCCCAGTGGGTTCTTAATGGGGTGGTGGAAGGAAGGGGGACCGGCTCAGGATAAAAGACAGGTAATGGCGTGCCTGAGTGCGGCCCGTTGTGAGCTGGCTTATCGCTGGAAGCAGCGGGAGGCACCGCAGGTGGAGCACTGTGTGGAACGCCTCCGGCAAGTGTACCTAATGGAAAAACTGACTGCAGCTCGCAGACAGAAGGTGGATAGATTTGAGAAGCAGTGGGACAAGGTGTTGATTTACCTACGGAAGGATACCCTACAATAGAGGAGGTACATAAACTGGGGGGGAGGGGTTCATGGGGGGATACAAAACAGGGGGGGTCGCCAAAGGGGGGGTGGGGGGGGCGATCGGGGGAGAGGGGTGGGGGGGAAGGGGAGTTAGGTCCAGACGGAAGGGAAGGGGGGAGACAACGGAAGGTAGGAGGGGGGGTGGGGGGGGGATAAATGTAACAGCTGCTGGCAGGGGGAGTTGCAGGTTCTTGCTTATATATAAACACTTCCACAAAGGGGGATGTGGATGATTGTCAAATGCTGTTTGTCAGGGCGGCTACGGCCCTATCTGTACCTTTTTGGGCATGGAGACGGGAACGGTTCATGTGTGGGGACTTAAGTGGGGCGGGCGAGGTTGATATCCAATGCTCTAGGGTGGGCGGGGTGGGAGTGGGTCAGTTGCTGTAATAGGACAGATTTCCCGTGTCTAGAGGGGGCATTGATTCAAAATGCGTTACAATGTGTGTTATTGCTGTTACAATGTATGTCCTTGAGCTTGCGATGGATTTGTTGTTAATATAAAATGTTAATAAAAAATTAAATACAAAAAAAAAAAAAGTATCCTTATTTGCTGACGATATCTTATTGCAGCGATGGCGAACCTATGGCACGCGTGCCAGCTGTGGCACGCGAAGGCCTTGCAGCTGGCACGCGGGAAGGTCCGCAAAAAAAGAAAAAGCTGGCTCTGACTGCTGCCGCGGACGCGGCAAGGGCAGAATGCAGCATCCCGCGGGGCCCCCTCCGCCCGCTAAGCCCCTCTGCAAGAGCTTTCAGATTCGCGAGGGAGAGCGTCTCCCTCGCGTCTCTGTTAAGCCCGCAGGGGCTAATGGGAAATTTCCCATCAGCCCCTTTAGACGCGAGGGACTGATGGGAAATTTCCCATTAGCCCCTGCGGGCTTAACAGAGACGCGAGGGAGATGCTCTCCCTCGCGAATCTGAAAGCCCTTGCAGAGGGGCTTAGCGGGCGGAGGGGGCCCCGCGGGACATTGCAATCTGCCGCGGCAGCAGCCAGAGCCTGCTTTTTTTTAAAAAAAATTTGCCAGGGGGGGTTAGGACTGCTAATGGGCAGGGAGGAGGGGGGGGTTAGGACTGCTAATGGGCAGGGAGGAGGAGGGGGGGGGGGTTAGGACTGCTAATGGGCAGGGAGGGGGGGGTTAGGACTGCTAATGGGCAGGGAGGAGGAGGGGGGGTTAGGACTGCTAATGGGCAGGGAGGGGGGGTTAGGACTGCTAATGGGCAGGGCAGGGAGGGGGGTGAGGACTGATAAAGGGCAGTGCAGGGAGGGAGGGAGGGCGGGGGGGATAGGGCAGCGAAGGGGGAGGGAGGGAGGGGGGGTTAGGACTGCTAATGGGCAGGGAGGGAGGGAGGGAGGGGGGGGGGTTAGGACTGCTACTGGGCAGGGAGGGAGGGAGGGAGGGAGGGGGGGGTTAGGACTGCTAATGGGCAGGGAGGGAGGGAGGGAGGGAGGGGGGGGGTTAGGACTGCTAATGGGCAGGGAGGGAGGGAGGGGGGGGTTAGGACTGCTAATGGGCAGGGAGGGAGGGGGGGTTAGGACTGCTAATGGGCAGGGAGGGAGGGAGGGAGGGGGGTTAGGACTGCTAATGGGCAGGGAGGGAGGGAGGGAGGGGGGGGTTAGGACTGCTAATGGGCAGGGAGGGAGGGAGGGAGGGGGGGGTTAGGACTGCTAATGGGCAGGGAGGGAGGGAGGGGGGGTTAGGACTGCTAATGGGCAGGGAGGGAGGGAGGGAGGGAGGGGGGGTTAGGACTGCTAATGGGCAGGGGGGGTGGGAGGGGTGGTTAGGACTGCTAATGGGCAGGGAGGGAGGGAGGGAGGGGGGGGGGTTAGGACTGCTAATGGGCAGGGAGGGAGGGGGGGGGTTAGGACTGCTAATGGGCAGGGAGGGAGGGGGGGGGTTAGGACTGCTAATGGGCAGGGAGGGGGGGGGTTAGGACTGCTAATGGGCAGGGAGGGAGGGGGGGGTTAGGACTGCTAATGGGCGGGCAGGGAGGGAGGGGGGGGTAGGACTGCTAATGGGCAGGGAGGGGGGGGGGGGGTTAGGACTGCTAATGGGCTGGGGGGTTAGGACTGCAAATGGGCGGGGGGGGGGGGGGGTAGGACTGCTAATGGGCTGGGGGGGTAGGACTGCTAATGGGCTGTGGGCTGATGGGGGCTGTCTGGAAATGGGGTGATGGGGGTTAGGACTGGTAATGGGTTATAGGGGGCTTAAACTGAAAATGGGGTGATGGGGGTTTAGGACTGGAAGTGGGTTGATGGGGGGGGCTAGGACTGGTATTGGGTTGGGGGTTGCTAGGACTGGAAATGGGCTGATGGGGGGCTAGGACTGGAAATGGGCTGATGCAGGGACTAGAAGGGAATGGATGCTGGGTGAGGCTGGAACTAGAAGGGAGCTGATGTTGGGGGAGGATTAGAATGGGATGGGGCTGGGAGAGTAAAATGGAGAGGGGAAAAAATATTTTGTGTGGGAGGGATAAAAAATCTACAATTGGCCGGGTATTGGGAGAGTAAGTGGGGATTGAGGATGGAGGGGTAAAATTTGAGTGGATGAAATAGGAATGAGGAAAGAGCAAAAGGAGAAAGATTAGTATGTTAAAGCGGATGTAGAGAGAGAGAATGGAAAAAAAAAACTAGAAGAGAGAAGAAAGGACAAATGGACAGCAGATGATGGAGAGTTAGCAGAAAACATGAAGAAACCAGAAGAAAGTGGCTGGAGCAATTGCAACTGTGTAACTGAGCTGAGGTATTCTGTTTATGTAATTCCTTTTTGACATTGCCACTTGTTCTCTTTCCCCAGTAGGTCATGTATTGTTATTGTCTGAAATGTATTGGTTTAATATTTGCAGTGTTGCCTTTTGATAGGTATGGTGTGGTGCTTTGTGAGTCCTGGTAGTGCTGTTAGGATACGGCGGGTTTGCTATTGGTTCTAAATGGGCAGTGTTTGTAGTAGTTCCTAATGTGCCTGGCGGTTGGCACTGGATTATAGTAATGTAGAAATCTTTTAGTCTGTCTTTATCCATACACTCATTAAGAGACATGTTTACTAAAAGTTAGTGTATGTTAGCATTATGCAAATATTTATGCAAATTGACGTGCTGGCACTTTGAGGAAATTCTTTGGTTTTGTGCGGCAGTTTGGGCACTCGGGCTCAAAAAGGTTAGCCATCACTGTCTTATTGTCTCTAACCGAGCTGATGGTGACATTGGGGATGGTCGTGGATGAAATGGCATCCTATAGGAGGATTTGGGGCATTAAAGCAAACTTAACTAAATCTGAATTGTTAAATTTGACATTGGGCAAGGAAGAGATGGAGGAAATTGTTAGAGCCTTTTCCTTCGAGGAAGCTAAGGAGAGTATTGATACTTAGGGGTCCAAATTTGTGAAAACATGGGTCAATTCTACAGACTGAATTTTCCACTTTTGTTTAGTGATCTATCTGCAGAGTTGGAGAAATGGCAGAATTATCTGATTTTGTTTCATGGGAGGATAGCATTTGTGAAAATGATGGTGTTGCCACGTTTCCTTTATTTATGTCAGACTTTACCCTTAGAAATTCCCACGGCTGACTTGCGGAAATTTAGTAGGAGAGTATGGAAATTTCTGTGGAAGAGGAAAGCACCAATGGTGGGATTTAAGTAGAGGACAGAAGGAGGGGGGCTGGGTGTGCCTGACTTTGAAAGATATTACAAGGCAGCATACCTTCAGGCCATCACCGAATGGAGGAGGCGAGTCCCCAAACCCTAAATTAGAACTGAGCAGGCTTCGATGGGTCAGACCCCGTTGAAAGGGCTGGTCTGAAGGAGATACAGAACAGGTGGGATGGGGGACCATCCATCACTGTGTGTAGGACGGACCTTAAAAATCTGGTGGGGATTTCGAGAAGTGCTTCTAGGAGTAGAAGGGTTAGTTCCAGAGACACCTCTTTTGGCATTACTGGGCCTTCGGGATGGGGGGATGGGCAAGGGTAAAAGCTTGGATGCAAATAGGGCTATCTGAAGTGGGCCATCTTTATAAGGGTGGTAGCTTTACTTCATTTCAAAGTTTGTAAGAAACATTTGGCACTTGGTTTCTCAATGTAAGGTACTGAGAGGTGAGGAAACAGGCATGGCAATGTTCCGGAAGTTTTTAAAAGTTGGGGTAGGTTGTAAGAGCTTATTATCTAAACTATATATTTGTTTAGGACCTGCATCAGTGGATAAGATCCGGCAGTTAGGGGTGTGAGAAGCATACTTAGAACAGATGTGGGGGAATAAAGAGTGGGAAAGGGTTTGTCAGAACATAGTGACAATGTCCATATCTGCAAACATTGTAGAGAATGAGTATAATTGCTTTACCGCTGGTACTGAGTAAATGGCATAAAACTGGAAATAGTGGATGTTGGAGAGGGTGTGGTCAGAAGGGGATTTTTCTGCACATATGGTGGGAAGTCTGATTATAAATGGTCTATGGGAATGGGTAGTTGAATGAGATTACAGGCATGGCTCTTCCATTGGAACCACAGGTGTTTCTGTTCCAAATGCTCCCCGAGTGGATGGATCGAGAAGTGTGCAAGGTGATATATGTACGTATAGGTTTTATTCGCTGTGAGACTGCAAAATGCTGGCACACCTCAGCCATTCCAGATAAAGGACTGCTGATTCAGAGACTTTGCACTGTTTATTATACGTGTGAGTTGACTGCTTGCAAATACGAGCAGGTGGTAAAATTTGAGAAAGCATGGGCACCTTTTGCTACTTGGCTTCAAGTTAAATTGAGAGAATGATTAGGGGCAGGATAATCAAACATTATATTCAATGTACTTCATATGTTCCATCTAATTACTATAGTCATTCCAGTGATCATTCGTCTTGAAGGCATAGTGGTTAATGACTGTGAATTGTTATGGAAGGGGGAGAGAAGGTGGAAGGGGAAGGGAGGGAGGGAGGGAGGAGAGGGGGTTGATTGGGAGGGGTTTTAGGATAATAGCGGTGGGGGGGGGGTGTTGCCTCTCTTCCTCAAATACTTTTTGGAATGGGTTCTTTGCATGTTTTTTGTAAATTTGTTTAGAAAAGAAAACGTAATAAAAATAAAATTAAAAAAAAAGAAACATGACGGCAGAAAAAGACCATACTGGTCATATATAAAACATGGATTTAGAAAAGGGAGGTTGTGCCTAATTAAATCTATTAGAACTCTATAATAGTATAAATAAGCATGTGGATAGTGACGGGCCAGTTGATAAAGTGCATTTGATAAAGTCTGTCATGTTAGAGTTCTTAGGAAATTAAGAAGCTATAGGATGGGAGGCAATGTCTTCTTGTGGACAGGCAATTGAGTGAAATATGGGAAACAGAATGGAACTAGATGGTCAGCATTCTCAATGGAGGAGGTAAATAATGGTGTGCTTCAGACGTTTATGCTGTTCAACAAATTCATTAGTGATCTGAAAAAGAGAGCAAGTGAATCAATCAAAATTGCAGAAGTAAATTCAAGCAAATTGAAGAACTAGAGAAGAACCTTGCTAGATTAGAGACCTGGGCATCTAAGTGTATGGGGGCTGCTCTCCCTTCTACTACGTTCCCTGCATCAAAGGGAAGGATATATTGAGAAACTGAGTGGCATCTTATGCTCCCCAGGATCTGTATACTGGGACCATGGTGTGTGACAGATCTAAAGGGGAGGTGTTGCAGTGATGTAATGAAATAGATAATCCCTAGTAAGGAAGGGTTAAGGATCTCCTTTTTCATCTTCTGCCCTCCTGATAAGCAGCCAGGACTTAAGGTGGGTGCCTGGACCCTACTGTGAGAAATTGCTAACCAGGGTGTTCAGGGCAAGAGAGGGGAGATGTTTTAGAGGTGTTCTCACCCTGCTGTTGGGCAGTCAGTGCCAAAGGAGGATGCCAGGGAAAGGTTTCTGTGCTGGAAATTGCCTGGGACAGAGGACAGGAATACCATAGAGGCCTGCATCCAGTAGCATCCCAAGTAAGAGGAGGAGATTGGGGATTGCGTTTTACAGGTTTCAAGAATCTGAGGAACCAGAAGGAGAAAAAGAAAGACCAGAGAAACCACTGATGCTAAAGAAGGACTTCAGAGGCGAACATAATTGTTATCCCAGCCAGTGAAGAGAGAAGAAGAAAATCCCTATAGTGATTTGTGGTATAGCGTGGCATGCAGTGGCAAGGAACTTTTAAAATATCAGGCAAAAAACAAGAGTTCAGGGCCAAACAAAATTCACTTATTTCCCTTTAGAAATCCAGCAGTCACTCCCCAGCTTATTACCTTCACAAGGCTGGTTCTCTGTGCCCTTCCCCGACCCACAGTTTAAAGCTCAGAATTAAGTTCAGCACAAAGTCCAGTCAGTCACTTTGTCTTCAGTGTCTGTAAATACAGCTCCCACCTCCTGACTCACCTACCTTACAGCCGGACTCCTTTCCCAGCCCTGCTTGGAAGGAGCTTTCTGTCTCCATGGGCCTCTCCCCTCCCTTGTGCACACAGCTAGATTCTTAATCCCTCTGAGTCATGTCCTCCCAGCCCTGGGTTCTGAGCTGTAGACCCTTTTTCAATGAAATCCATTTGGAGAGGTACGGGTAACTTCCCATATACCCCATTACATGTTTTAATAGAAGATTTTATTTCACATTTTACCCCTAGGTGTTGGCCTTTTATATTGGGAAGAAATCCCAGAAAATAAATTGTATTTTTATTCAGAGATTGACCTGGAATATGGACTTTGTTACGTACCTCAGGGGTGAGAGGTGTGGTGCAGTCAGAGGAAAAAGGTAACATCCCAGAGAAGGGACGGTCTTGAGGGTTCACCTTCTCCCTAGCCAACATGGCCTCAGTGGTCAGAAGCCTAGAGTTTTGGCCCAATCCCATAGTTGGTATTCAGCTCCCCTGCCACCCAGGTCACTACATAAATGGTCGATGAAATTTAGTATGGACAAGTGTAAAGTAATGCACATAGGGGAAAACAAATACAATTATAAGCATAAAATGCCAAGTTCCCTATTAGGAGTCACCAGATCTTGGAGTCACTGTGGATGTTCTGTGTTTGCTCCACATGTGGTTGTGTAGTTATTGCAGACATCTAAACACAAAATCCCACTTCAGATATTCAGTGACCCACTTATTAACTTCCAAAACAATTTCATTACACAGCATTTGAATAACAAAGGTTTACTGTAAGATGAAATAGAGAGAGCCTGGGTCTATACAAGTATAATGAGTCCTTTCTCTGCTTGTCTTGGTAACGTTTGGTGTGAAAAGGTGATGCATTCTTGGGATCTCAGTGAGATGGTGGCCGCCCCGAATGAGACTTACTGCTGACAGTGAACAACTTCCCCAACATACTCTACTTTTAGGGGGGAGGAGGGGAGCAACTGAGAAAAAGATTACATCCTGAGCTTGGAAATGGATATATGGCACATCCAATGGGAGGGAGGGGACTTAACCACAAATGGGCATCAAAGGTTGCAAACATGAAGTGTGTAGGCAGAATAGTGAATAAATACATTGACATTCTCCTCTTAAGTACATGGTGATGGTCAAAACAGGAACTAGAATGCTAAGAATTATTCAGAAAGGAAAGGACAGCAAGAAAGAGGATATTGTAATCCCTTTGTATAGATCTATAGTGCGACTGCATCTTCCTCGGAGGTGGAATAAGTCCCCCTGGACTTCTGGGGATGCAAGCTGGGGCGGCAAAGAGGTAAGGGGTCGCAGGAGGATCCCCACAGCCCGACCCTGGCCATGTGATGCCGGATCGGGGGTTGGGCTGCGGGGAAAGCAGCATCCCGATTGTGGCTGGGGAGGGCGACCCGGTGCCATGGCGTCGCACTGCAGCTCCGTTCAGGGACCTGACTGAGTTAGCCGGGTATGTGGCTGGATGTGTGACCACTCAGAATCGGAGCCTGGCCTGCATGTCCAGGCTGACGACCCGATTTTGATCCCGCAGGCACATCTAGCCCCCACGGGATCAGAATCGGGTCTATCTCTGTAAGCCCCAATTCTGATCGGCGGCACAGGGGGCTAGATGGCCAGTACAGAATTGGTCTGATAATATATAAGGTAATCAATAAAGCATTGCACTGACAGCGGGAGGGGGGGGGAGAGAAGGGATGGATGGCTGATCAGAGGGTGACTGTAAATAGTTAGAGTTTATAACATGACAGAAAGTACATGTCTTTATTGAGTCCTGTCTAGTATGACTCAAAATATCTTATTTTCATTTCAAAAGTTTTACCTGGAGAGATTTAAATTTTCCTTTCGGGGCCCTCACCATAAACTCATCAATGCTATGTTCTGGCCCTGTGAAATGGAGGAAGTACTTTCTTCATTCAGCAAACAATCAAATTGTGGAATTCGTTGCCAGAGAATGTTGCAAAGGCATCTAACATAACTAGTTTTAAAGGGGGTTTAGACAAGTTCCCAGAAGGAAAGTCCATAAACAGTGATCAACTGGTAGACTTTGGAAAGCCACTCATCCCTGGGAGTGAGTTGCAAGAAAGGGATCTGACCTTTGGCATCTGCCAGAAACTGTTGGAAACATGAAGGTGTGTTTAATGGATCTTGGTCTGACGCAGCCTTGCATATTCTATGTTCTTGTGTTCCTTCCAATTATGACAGCATTTTCCATCGGACATGACAGATTTCCGATTGCCCCTTAATTTTCAATTCTCACCACTGCTTCCTGTGGCATTAAGCCTAAATTTCCATAAGGATTTTTTACATTCGAAGAAGTACATTTATAGATTTCCACATCTATTCTGTATCGGCACTTAAATCAGATTTCTACTGAAATAAACTTGTTCTTTCTTGCATCATGCATTTAGTAGTACAACAGTGGACTGACACATAATCTGAAAATGATCAGCTGAAGGGAAAGCAATGAAGGAACCAGAGAGAGTCCTGAGTAGCAGAAAGGATACAGTTACCGCATATGAAGAGTATAATGAAGTATATGCAAACGATCATCCCTGAGGAGGACGGTCCACCATAAGCAATAATACCATCATACATGACAGCGTTCCAGTCTTCACCTGTCAGAATCTACACAGTAAATACATGAATTCAAGAATGGATAAGAATAATTACTGCGGTGTCACCATCTTCTCAGTTCCATCATCATCCCCAGCAACATCAAAGGCTATTTCATTTAGATCAGACTAGGTCTTTGATATTAGCTATTTAAAATGCTTTGGGGGGGGGGGGGGGTAGTTACTCAGCTTCAGTAAAATGGCCCACTTTACCTAAGCTCAGTTTACCGTGGAAGTCAGTAACCTGCAGCAACTCAGTACTGCAGGTTATTGACTCTCGTGGTAAAGGAATAACGCAGCTTGTGTTCCTCATCGCAACCTGCACTATTCCAAGAGAAAACTAACGCCAACTCAACATTACCATTATTTTTCCCACTGCACCCTAAGGATCCTGGGCACCATCTTAAAGGGACCAATGCCAGGATAACCATAATGAAGACCTCCAATTAACCTCGAAAAGATACCCAAAGAAGCTTCCCCCGCCCAAGAAGACCTCCCACCCCTTTAGGGCCCCATAGGTGTACCTGCACAATCCCTGGTGGTCTAGAGATATTTTGCATGCATATGCATGCTTTGTATCCCATTATTACTCAACATATGTTGGGGTAAATTAACATGCATAATGCATAAGTTAAAGTCTACTTGTTTCTAAGTGAAGGTATGTAAATCAACTATTTTATTTGAATTACAATACCGATAGTTGGAAGGCTAGGTTGTGTTCATTGTTATATAATTTTGTCATTGTTTTGTGCATTATGGAGATTATTTTAGAAGCCCTATTCATGCTCTGGGCATCTGAAAACGGATATGGAGATGTCCCCAAAGCCATTTTAGAAGTCAGCTCTGTATACGTCCTCGGGGTGAGGACGTCCAAGTCTGAACAGAGGATGTGGAGTAGGCATGTCTGGGGTGTTCCCAGAACTTGGGCATCCTCGCCCGATTTCAGAATCACTCTGGACACCACGAGCCACATCAACGCTTATACCTGCTCAAGACATGAATAGGCATCGGAAAAGTGCTCGTTTTGTCAGACAGAAATCTGGAGGGTGTGGAGAAGGAGGTCCACTTATGTCCCCTATATTTATCATACTGATAACGAACACTGATGGGAAATGAGGGTTCATGTTTTCAATTGCTATGCTGTTGGACATCCCCTTATACTAGCTTGTATGAGATGGCAGTCTCCTCCCCACTTTTCTATGGGGGATGTCTGCAGGCTGCCAGTGCAGATGTCCACATCAGTTTCTGAACCAACTACTAAGACACTTATCCACTCTTTAGTCACCTCCCATATTGACTATTGTAACCTCCTCCTTGCTGGTCTCCCTCTGAATCATCTCTCTCCCCTTCAATCTGTTCAACACTCTGCTGCATGGCTAATCCTCCACCAGCCTCGTCATGCTCATATTACTCCTCTTCTCAAGTCACTTCATTGGCTTCCTATCTGTTTCCACATCCAATTCAAACTATTCCTGCTGACCAATAAGTGCATTCACTCTGCAGCTCCTCACTACCTTTCCTCTCTTATCTCTCCCTACACCCCTACTCGGGAACTCTGCTCTTCTGGCAAATCGCTTCTATCTGTGCCCTTCTCTTCTATTGCTAACTCCAGACCACTCCTTGCTGTTCCTTATGCCTGGAAACAACTACCCGAGTCTGTACTTCAAGCTTCATCTCTGGCCCTTTTCAAATCCAGGCTAAAATCTCAACTCTTAGCTGCCACTTTCGGATCTTGATTCACCTAATCTCCTTTGGGTTTCCTTACCATTCCCCCTGGATGCATTCTATGTCTATGGCTACTGTGTTGACTGTCTTGACTAGCTTGTAAGCTCTGATGAGCAGGGACTGTCTTTTACATGTGTCTGTCCAGCGCTGCGTACAACTTGTAGCGCTATACAAATGTTCAGTAGTAGTAGTAGTAATAAAATCAAGTGGCGACAGACGTCCATGGCGTCTCTCAGCACCTTCTGCCCTGGATGTCCCCAATTTGACTTCATACGTATGAATGATCATGTATGCTTTATTGTATCCTGCCAGGACCTGTTTGAAAAGGCAGGTAAAATATCCAATAAACCGAAGTGAAATGTTATTGCCATTTAATGTTCTGCAAATAACGTATTATTCTTGTAATGCACTTTAGTAACTGCCCCCTTTGTCATTTTATACTCTAAATCAGCAACACCCAGAAATTTCTAAATTAAGTTTTGTCTGTTTGCATGAATAATGAAGAGATTATGGGGATCATTCTGTCCCACGAATAGCGGGGATGGACATCCCGTTTGGACATCCATCCCCGCTATTCACATCCCTGCAGGCCACAGCTACTGCCTCCCCATACATACGAGGAGGCCTAGATGGGGCGGAAAGGGGCGTTGCTGAGGTGGAGCAAAGGCGGGGCTTGGATGGTCCACGACACCGGACGTACAGTGCCAATTCTGAGGTCGGCCCTGTACTTCCGGGACCATGAACATAGACAAAGGACTTATTCCAACGCAGAGATGAAATAAGTCCCCCTGGACATCGGGGGATCCTGTCGCCGGGCTAGGAACAAAAGGCAGAGGGTGCAGGAAATTCCCTGCAGCCGGACCCTGGCCATGGAAGCCCGGATCCGCGATGGCCGGCATTCGCGGCTCCTGAATGGAGCCGCAGTGCCATGGCAACAGGACGCCATGGCACTACGGCTCCATTCAGGAGCCTGACTGAGGTAGCCCAGCATGTGGCTGTGCATGCAGGCCAATCAGAATCAGGGCCCGGGCCTGCACGTTCAGGCCCTAGACCAGATTCTGATCCCGTGGGCACGCCTAGCCCCCACAGGATCCGAATCAGGTCTACCTCTGGGCATCCTGATTCCGATCAGCCACACAGAGGCCTGGCGGCCACATTGGAATGTGCTTCCACCTCAATAAAATTATTTTTTAATTTACTAAATGTACATGAACTGTCTTCTGGCCTTTCATTGTAATGAGGTTTTGATAATAGTCGGGACACTGCTAGCTTACAATGCAGATGCATCGACTCTGGGGGTGTACACTTTGTGTTATGGGATATTTATGAGTTTCCTATCTGCAGGCCACTTACTGGAAGGTAATGTCCAGTCAAGAAAGCTGACGGTCTGAGGGGAAGCCAATTCTAGAAATTTAACTATCAGAGTCATTTTTTATGCAAAGACTACAGCTGTGATAAAAGAAAGCACTTCCAGGCATATGTTTTTTAAACAGCATTAAGAAAATATATTCAATGCAAAACATCTTAATCCATCTTAAATTTTCTAATTTTATTTAGCAACACAATGATGGAGAAAATAATGAAAGGAAAATATGTTGCCTACAATCCATAAGTCAAATTAAAAAGCTAGATATACCGGGCCAGCCTTGTGGCACAGTATCATGACAAAGGACCTGACTTTAATTCCCAATGTTATTCCATTTGTTAAGTCAACGGAGGTTGGGGAGGTTACAGAGGCAGTATTAATTGTCAGAATCATCAATGCAATGGTGGCACCTAGTGGTGGATTTGGGGTCAGTGTTTAAAGGGTTGCAGAAGGCATGGCTCCCAGCAGAAGACTTTTTGTGGAAATGGCTGGATAAAATTAAGCTGGGAGTGAATATAAAATAGGGAAAAAAAATCCACAGAAGGAGGGTTCGTGGCACCAGAACACAGTCTTGGTTCCAAATGAGCTGAAGGGCCAGAGGGGGACAGGAAACTGCTGGGTCATAAAAACCCAGTAAGCTACAAAAACATTACAGATATGGCACTCACAAGATTGGCCTAACCAAAAGAAAATGGTAAACCAGGGCAAAAAAAGAACAGGCACTGAAACAGTTTGCCATTGCTCACAAGTGGAGAAAAGAAACCTCAGTGAATACTGTCGCCAGGTCGACACAACGGCTCTATGTCAAAGTAGCTGTAAACACAGTCAAACTGGCACATATATCACAGGTCAGAGAAAAACTCCACTATTAACTATGTGAGACGAATGGTTATAATATTGCATGATTCATGTCATGAGTAAAGCTCCTCAGCACATGAATATACAGACACTGTGGGCACCAAACTATTTAGCAATTATCTATGCTCCATACAAACATTACACACAGCACACAGCAGATCACAAGTTGCATACATTGTCCACACTCCAAAGCCTAGTTGGAAGTGTTGTTCCATTGCCGCAGCATTGTCCTGATTATACAGGGCAAGTGTCCTTTACCCTGACACAGCTCTGGCGAAACGCCTGGCGTTGGAGTGTGGACAATGTTTGCAACTTGTGATTTGCTGTGTGCTGTGTGTAATGTTTGTATGGAGCATAGATAATTGCTAAAGATTTTGGTGCCCACAGTGTCTGTATATTCATGTGCTGAGGAGGTTTACTCATTCGTCTCACGTAGTTAATAATGACGTTTTTCTCTGACCTGTGATGGTGTCTATGGAGCAAACATGTGCCAGTTTGACTGTGTTTACAGCTACTTTGACACAGAGCCGTTGCATCGGCTTAGCGATAGTGTTCACCGAGGTCTCTTTTCTCCACTTGTGAGCAATGGCAAAAGGTTTCAGTGCCTGTTTTTCTTTTTTGCGCTGGTCTACCATTTTTTTGGTTAGATCTTTTAATACCAGATGCTTTGAGGTTTGCATTCTGCATTCGGATGACTCATAAGATTGGGCCAGATTAGCTCCATGGTGACTGATGCATGGCCTATTTGAAAGTGTACACACATTTCCAAACTTAGGAGTAGCTTCATGTTAATGGAATGTATTGCAAATTAACATAGCATCCTATTATTAAAAAAAAAAAAAAAAAAAAAGCTCATTGTTTCCACACTAATATTCTTAAGAGGTTCTGGAGAAAAAGGTTCCTAAGTAAAGTTAACTAAAGACCTCCAAGAGCACGCCTCAAAACCAGAACAAGAGGACTACTTCAAAGAAACGTTTCTTTCTGACTTCACCAGATATATTTCCTGATTGGAACCTATGATTCAACCTAGAAATTCGAATCTAAAGAAAAAGTTACCTGGAATACAGTCAAGAGAGCCTGAGGAAAGTTATCAAAGGTACTCCGCTTTTTCTGAGTTTCATCAAAGTTAAATTTGCCCCCAAAGAGCTGCATCCCAAGCAAGGAGAAAATAATGATGAAGAGGAAGAGTAGAAGCAGGAGCGATGCAATGGACTTCATCGAGTTTAACAAGGACGCTACGAGGTTGCTGAGGGACGCCCAATGCCTGAAAAATGTAATGTGCGGAGTACGTTAACACAAAAAAACTGGAACATTAGCAGGCACAATGAAATCTTAGAAAGTGGATTACTCTAAAAAGAAACACTTGTTTGGGAAGGGCAATTTTCAAAGCCATTTACGTTTATAAAGTGCATGTTGCCCCTGTTAATGGACTGTCCAAAAACGGATATGGAATGTTACACAATGTGGGGAGTTATAGCTGCATTCTCGGGATGTGTCTAGGTTGGGGTTTAGATTTTCAAACCTATGCATTTTATTTTCCTTTTAAAAAAAAAACTACCCAGACTCAAAGGGAACAAACACACATACTAACCTTTAGGAACTGGTGCAAAGCCCATGGGCTTTGTTCCATTGTGGGCAGTTTGGAAATTGCCTTCCAAAACACAGACACACGCACATACATACCCACTATCTTACCTTGTCACTTTAAAAATCCTTAACAGACGCACACAGCGGAACACTGAGATCCCCAGGGGTGACATGATTTCCAACTCCACCAGAATGGTCTCAATAATACCACCACAGACCACAAAACAATCAAAACGATTAAAGAGGGACACGAAATAAGCCTGCAGGCCTAAACTGTACATCTTTACTAACATTTCACAGGTGAACAAAGCCAGGAGAACTTTGTTTGCAATATCTGTAAAGAAAAAAGAATATTTAAAGAATGGTATTTAATTTACTTTAGCTCACATTATTTCAAAGTACATTAGAGCTGTGTACAGTTGGGCTTCCTTTCAGAATATGCCCAGTGAATATGCATGAAATAAAATTGCATATACTGAGGATCCAATATGGAGATTTACCTCATGCATATTCATTGTGTGTACCCTTAAAAACTGACTGGCTGTGAGGTCACCAGGATGCGGTTGGGCAGGCCTGATCTGCAACCACTCATCTACCCATCAGCTAAATGAATGGCTATTTTTCAATTCCATCTAAAACCAAAGTGGTATCTTCACAGAGGAAGTCAGTGCATATGAATCATCTATTTTTTATAATAACTATATGCAATATTACAGGGAACGTTTACTGGCCATACCATATTCTGCTCACCATTTAAATTCATTGAGTATACCCATGACATGAACTGTAATGATTCCCAATCCTCTCATAAAGGCACAACTATCCAGTTGGGTTTTCACAGCTATCACAATGAACATGCGTGAGACAGATTTGCATAAAATGAGTCTCCAAAATATGAAAATCTATGTCATGCATAATCATTAGCGATATCCTGAAAATCCCACTGGCTAGGTGTGTCTCCAAGAGAAGGCTGGGACACAGTGGCATCAAAAATAACAGAAGGATCACTGTCAATGCAGATGTCATGGGTTTGAGTCCCAGATCAGGAATTCCAATCCCCATGTTGCCTGGGACCAGAGATGCTGAGGAGGGAGTGTTCACAGCTCATGGGAAGGACACTCGGCCATCACTCAGCAAACACCCCTCATCCAAAACTAGGGTGCACATATACCATGCTCCATAGAGAACCACAACTCATGGCTCTTGTCCAGATACTGTCACTGCAATAGTTGGGTTAGGTCCAGGGGAGCGACTATAAAACAGGGCAAAACCCCCAGGTAGTTGGGAATGAAGGCCTGTGGTAACAGAGGCAGAAGCTCAAAGAAGCAGGAGAAAATTGTCAGGCAAAAAAAAAAAAGCTAAAAAAAGACCATTTTCATTTGAGGGGTTAATGGTGGTATTATCAATGAGAAGGGCCACAATGAAGGGGTTTGCAAAATGTCCCTGGAGCACTGAAATGAAACTCATTCCTGAAGGTTCCCTGAAGCAATCCTCTTATTTCATACATTGTGTGTATCAGAGAAGGCTCCCAAATTAAACATGAGAAAGTAAAGTGTGCCATCCTGGTAAAGCACAGTTACTTACCTGTAACAGGTGATCTCTGGGAACAGCAGGAATTAGTCCTCACATATGGGTACGTCGGAACCGACGGAGCCTGCGCGGGAAAGCTCCCCAGCTTCCTAGAATGGAAGCTTTTGGGACCTCCCACTGCACATGCGCGCTGCCTTCCCGCCTTCCTGAACAGCTCTCCTCAGTTTCGAGTTTATAGCTGAGACAATAGAGAGAGGACAGGAAGACAGATAGATAGAAGATACAACTCCTAGGGGAGGTGGGTGGGTTGTGAGGACTAATTCCTGCTGTTCCCAGAGATCACCTGTTACAGGTAAGTAACTGTGCTATCTCCAGGAACAAGCAGGAATAAGTCCTCACATATGGGGACTCCCTAGCTGAGATGCCTGGGAGATCCCCCTCCAAGGGTTCGCCATCTTCGTATGGATCTCAGGCATCCATCCTGGGAAGGTGGGCAGGAGTTGTCTAAGAATGGAACAGGTGTTTGAGGACAGCCTGGCCAAACAAGGCATCCCGGCGGGAGTCCTTGTCCAAACAGTAATGGGCTGTAAAGGTATGAACCGAGGCCCAGGTAGCGGCTCGACAGATCTGATCAATGGAAACAGAGTGCAGATGAGCCATAGAAGTTGCCATGGCTCTCACATTGTGAGCTGTGACATGGCCTTCCAGAGAAATGTTTTTACTCTGGTAAGCAAAGGAAATACACTGAGCAATCCAATTGGAAAGTGTACGCTTGGAGACTGGAAGTCCCAAATGTGAAGGATCAAAAGCCACGAAAAGTTGAGAAGACTTTCGATGTGGCTGAGTCCTATTAAGGTAAAAGGTTAGAGCTCTTTTACAATCCAGAGTATGAAGGTTCCTCTCTGCACTGGATGCATGAGGAGCCGGAAAAAAAACCGGTAGAGATACCTCTTGATTAAGATGAAAAGGCGAGACCACTTTGGGCATAAAGTGGGGATTCGTCCTAAGGACCACCTTGTCATGATGAAATCTTGTATAAGGTGGATTAGCCACTAGAGCCTGCAGTTCGCTGATGCGGCGAGCGGAAGTGACTGCAATTAGGAATAGTACCTTCCAGGAAAGAAATTTCAAGGAGGTAGAAAATAACGGCTCAAAAGGTGGCTTCATAAGCTGACCAAGCACTAGATTCAAATCCCATGCGACCGGGGGGGGTCTGATGGGAGGTTTAGTGAGAGTCAGGCCTCTCATGAATCTTGCAACAAGAGGATGAGAGGAGATAGGTTGTCCATTTATAGGTTTCAGGGATGCTGAAATAGCACTTAAATGGACTCTTACAGAATTCGTCTTAAGGCCTGCATTGGAAAGATGCAGGAGATAGTCTAAGAGGGAATTCAAAGGAAGTGCCAGAGGGTCAAGGCCCTGCTGAGCACACCAAATGGAAAAACGTTTCCATTTGAAAGCATAAGACCGCCTCGTGGAAGGTTTCCTAGAGGCATGAAGGATATCTTTCACAGGTTGAGAAAGATTAAAGTCTTGAAGACTTAAGCCTTCAGTAACCAAGCTCGGAGATGTAGGGATTTGGGGTTTGGGTGCCACAAAGTCCCCTCCTCCTGAGACAGAAGGTCTGGTGCAGCTCCTAAGTCCAGGGAGGATCCCTGGGAGAGCTGTAGAAGCAGAGGGAACCACACTTGGCGTGGCCAGCGTGGAGCTATGAGGATCATAGAGCCGTGATCTCTCTGGAGTTTGAACAGAGTCTTGGGAATCAGCGGAATGGGTGGAAAGGCATATAGGAACGCCTGACCCCAATGGAGGAGAAAGGCGTCCGTGGCCTGAGCTTCCTGACACGGAGTCCTGGAACAGAACCGGGGAAGTTTGGCATTCCACGGACTTGCAAAGAGGTCTATGTCCGGGGTCCCCCATTCCTGAAAGATTCTGCTTATCTGGTCCACGTGTAGGGACCACTCGTGTGGCAGCAGAACTCGACTGAGCCTGTCTGCTCGAGAGTTTTGAACTCCTGGAAGATACACTACTAGCAGATGAATTTGGTGCTCTCTGGCGAAGGCCCATAATCTGAGAGCTTCGTTGCAAAGCGACAGAGAGCCCGTCCCTCCTTGTTTGTTTATGTAAAACATGGCCACCTGATTGTCTGTCTGAACCAGGACAGTCAGGTTGGCAAGGAGGGTATAGAAGACCTTGAGGGCAAGGTAAATTGCTCGCAGTTCCAGGAGGTTGATATGAAGGGTGGCCTCCTGTGGAGACCAAGTGCCCTGAGTGGAGAGAGTTAGCAGATGGGCTCCCCACCCCAATTGGGAGGCATCTGTTGTGAGGGTTGCTTGGGGTAGCAAGGGCTGAAAGGGAGCCCCCAACAACAGATTCTTGGTGGATATCCACCAATGGAGGGACCAAGACAGACGGTTTGAGGTTTGTATTTGGTCTGAGAGTGCTCCCGACGCCTGAGTCCACTGGGTGGCCAGGGTCCATTGAGCTGCTCTCATATGAAGACGAGCATAGGGCACCACATGTACTGTGGAGGCCATATGGCCCAGGAGGCGAAGCATTTCCCTGGCTGTCAAGTGAGTACTGGACTGGGCTTGGGAGGCCAAGCTCAGCAGACGCTGACCCCGAACCAGTGGAAGGTAGGCTCTTGCAGTGGTGGTGTCCAACTGGGCCCCTATGAATTCTAGAGACTGAGTAGGGCTGAGTTGAGACTTGGGAAGGTTTACCACCAGTCCCAGATACTGCAGAAGGCTCCTTGTGCGGTCTAGGGAAATCTGGGCCTGCGACTGAGTTGGAGCTCGAATGAGCCAGTCGTCCAGATATGGGAATACGAAAATCCCCATGCTTCTGAGAAATGCGGCTACGACTGCCATGCATTTGGTAAAGACTCTTGGGGCAGAGGCGAGACTGAAGGGAAGTACTCTGTATTGGTAATGACTTCCCCTGAACAGAAAGCGAAGATATTTTCTGTGGGATGGATGGATGAGTAGATGTGTATACGCATCCTGCAGGTCTAGAGAACAAAGCCAGTCCTGACTCTGAAGGTATGGAAGGAGAATGCCCAAAGAGAGCATTTTGAATTTCTCCTTGTACAGAAATTTGTTCAATTCTCTCAGATCTAGGATTGGTCTGAATCCCCCTGTCTTCTTTGGAATGAGAAAATAGGGGGAGTAGAAACCTGACCCTTGTTGATGAAGAGGAACCTCTTCTATGGCCCCTTGGGCAAGCAGAGAAGAGATCTCCCGACCCAACAGGGCTAGGAGAGGAGATGGAGAATTGAAGGGTCTCACCATGTGATGAGGAGGAAGGTTGGAGAAATGAAGTTTGTAACCCTCTCGGATGATAGAGAGGGTCCATTGCTCTGTTGTGATTTGTTCCCATCTGGGAGCAAAGTGAGCTAACCTTCCAGGTATGGTGAGAGGTTCTGGTTGGTCCAGAACCAGGAATGGCAAGTTCTCTAGGGGCAAGTCAAAACCCCTGAGGGGGTGGAGCCTGTTGAGCTGTAGTAGCTGCTGCAGGCTTTGCTCTTGCTTGTTTCGTTTGCTGACGTTTAGCCGCAAAACGAGGTTGAGAAGATTGCTGGCCAGTATTGGAAGCATATCTGGCCTTCTTATAATAAGGCCTCTTGAAAGACTTCTTCTTAGTGGGAGTAGAAGTGGACTTAGAAAGTCTCTCTAAGGTGGCATTTTCAGCGTCCATTTGAGTGGCTTTAACTTGCCACTCTGCACCGAATAAGTTCTCACCTGTACAGGGCAGATTCCGTAAGCCATCTAGAACCCAGGGTTCCAGATCAGAAGCCTGGAGCCAAGCCAGACGTCTGGCTGCAATAGCAATGCCAGAAGCTCTGCTGGCTCCCTCGAAGGAATCAAAGGCAGCTCTGTTGGAGAACTTAGAAACATCTGAAAGTTGTTTCACTACAGAAAGGAAGTCCTCCTGTTTATCCTCAGGGATAAAGGGGGCAAAATGCCGCACTTTCTTGGCAAGTTCCCCTAGGAACATGCCCATATAGAGGCTGTAGGAATTAATCCTGGCTATAAGCATACTAGCCTGGAAGATTTTCCTACCAAAAGAGTCCAGTGTCTTACATTCCCTTCCTGGAGGTGTAGAAGAGTGCCTTTTAGTACTCTTGATCTTTTTCATTGCAGACTTTACCACAATGGAGTGGTGAGGCAATTGAGTTTTCTGAAAACCAGGAGAAGGAGGGACCCGATACATGGTGTCCAACCTACGGGAATAAGGAGACAGAGTTAAAGGGTTCTCCCAGAAATCCATCAATTGTTCCTGAAGGATTTCATGGATAGGCAGGGTAACTGCTTCTTTAGGAGACTTAGAGTATCCTAAAATATCCAATCTTTTTGACCTTGGTTCCCGTTCAGAGGAGGTAGTGATAGAAAGGCCTTTAGCCATTTCTAAAATAAAATCCTGAAAGGACAAATCCTCTGGAGGAGACATTCTCCTTTTTGGAGAAGAAGGTTCCTCAGGAAGGTCAAGGGAGAGCTCTGCAGACTCATCAGAGGAGCCAAAATCCTCAGAGGAATCGGTGTATTCTCTAGTTTCCTCCAACGCACGATACGCATACCGATCGGTATCGACATCGGGCGTACCGGGTATGGAAGCGGTATGGAGCGAAAGCCCATACGGTACCGATTTGCGTTTAGAAGAGGAAGGCCTGGGTTCCGGCATGGCGGACGATACCGGAACCGGGCCCGGAACCGCTGGAGGCGGTACCGATGGCGTTGCAGCTTTAATGAAAGCCATGACGGCCTGCTGCATGGATTGGACAGTATTGCCCATAGACGCCACGGCTGCCTGGATGTCGGCACCGGTATGGGCCGGTACCCCAGAGCAGTCCAACAGGTGATCTATCGAGGCCGTGCCATCGATGTCAACCTGTAGCCCCTGAATTGGCGTTTTGGAAGGCAGAGCTTCCCGCCGGGGCTGTTTGGCTGGGGCAGGGTCCTCAAAACTAAGAGCCTCTCGATGCTTTGAAGGAGATTTGCCCTTTGAGGACTTGCCCACAGAAGGTTTGGTTACCTGAGATCCATCCGGAGATGATGACCTGGATGACTGTGATGTTGGATTCTCTGAAGCAAACAGCACATGGAATTTGTTGGCCCGGTTCTGCAGCCCACGCTTAGACATTTGGGAGCAGGAAGGGCAGTCCGGAATGGAGTGGTCAGGCCCCAAACATTTAAGACACCATTCATGGGTGTCTGTGACTGATATTACAGCAGTACACTTGGTACACTTCTTAAATCCAGGGGCTGGTTTCTCCATGTGGAGAATTCAAGTAGGCCAGAAGGCCTAACTGAAGTGACCAAGTGCTGACATATAATAAAAGAAAAAGAAAATAATTTTTCAAGAAAGAAAAAGGAAGACCGGCGATACCGGTATCGGTATGGGAAGGCAGGTACGCGGTCTAAAGAAACAAAACAAAAAACTACAATTTCTTCAGCGGTGACAGGATACACGACCTGCTGGCTCCGCGGAAAAAGAGAAACTGAGGAGAGCTGTTCAGGAAGGCGGGAAGGCAGCGCGCATGTGCAGTGGGAGGTCCCAAAAGCTTCCATTCTAGGAAGCTGGGGAGCTTTCCCGCGCAGGCTCCGTCGGTTCCGACGTACCCATATGTGAGGACTTATTCCTGCTTGTTCCTGGAGATAGCCCTTCACAATATCTTTATTCATAACTACAACTATCTCTGTCAATATGGATTTGCAATCCAGATGTACAACTGCTAGGTTGCAGAGGAGTCCTCCGCCTGTACTGCTACTGGTAGAGAGAGATGCTGCAAGATTACATTTTCAATTGCGAGGAGCAGGTCATGAAAACGTGTTATCACAGCAGCACTCCTCACCGGCAGCAACGCAGGAGGAAGACTTCCGTGCAACTTAGTGGGAACGTTGCCTGTTAGACAGCTAGCCAAATATATTCATTATCCTAATCATATTTTGAATAGCTAATTGGAATTATGCCTCTTGAACTACTAGTTTAGGAGAAAGGCCAATCATTTGGGGGAATACCTTGGATAAGACTCAGCCATTCTGGTTGATTGTAATGTTCAGATGAGATGGTTAACGTGTTCAGAAAGACCAAGACAATAACCAGCCAATAGAAGGAGACAGACTTGACTGCAGCTCTACACCTCCTTCGATTGAAGCGATTCCAGCGACGCCAGCGTCGACTGAAAAGAAATGAACTATATTACGTGAACAAGAATGTCTGGGGTAGCAGGCAGGCCTAGGTGAGAAACAGCAAGGACCATGGAAAAGCTGAAGAAACACGTTTCTTTTCTAGATCAAGGTGAAACGAGAATAAACCCTTATTGTAATGAAAAAATGCCAAAGCTAAACTCAAGAAAAAAAAGTGGTGAGCAGAGCAGTGTTCTTGTACAATAGTGGCATTTTCCTGACGTTAAAGTACAACAGCATGGTGCAGATTTGTTGTAATTATATTGTGAGTTGTAGTACATTGATTCATGAGACTACTAAAAATTGTTTTAAATGTATGAGAAAGGACACAGAAAAAAGGAGAACTGATGACTGAATTGATGAGAAAAATCCAGCACGGAAATTTGGTTGGCGCAGGTACTTTATTCCGATGCTCCCTCAACCTTGGAAGGTGTATTGGCCATAAAAGCTAGACTCAAGACATTTAGGGGTCATTTTATAAGTGATTTGCCTGAGTGCATAGAACAGTGTTTACATGCTCCGTTAGAGAGTTATAAAATCGTCCCACCACATGCATTCATAAAACTGGTGCTAGGGGAACATAGTGCCTGCTTTTAGGTAATATAAGAGTTGGCGTTCCCAGGGGTGGAGAACGGACAGAGCGGGGCAGATTGGCACCCATGTGTGTATTTTATATAATGCATGCACATGTGTTGATTCTTACATACACAAAGTTAACCCTTTCTCGGAGCAGTGAAACGTGCGGGAGCTTTCAAGGAGACAATTTTATAAAGGCCTATAGGCAGGGCCGATGCTATCATAAAGCAGACCAGGCGGTTGCCTAGAGTGACAGCCATCTGGGGGCGCTGATAGCTGCCACTGCCACCCCTCTATGGGGCCTGCAACAGCAGCAATGACTCAGAAAATGTGCAGCAGTGCTTACCTCAGCTTGCCAATGCTGCCCCGCGGTTTCTGCCTTGTAATATGCCTCTTCTGTTCCCTTCCAGCATGGACTCCAAAACCGAAAGTTGCGTTGGAGGGGGGCAGAAGAGACGTACTATGGGGCAGACACCACAGGGCAGCACTGGCGAGTTGAGGTAAGTGCTTCCCTGTGTTTTCTGAGCCATTACCACCACTGCAGGCCCCAGAGGGGGGCGGCAGCAGCTGCAATGGGAGCGGGGATGCAGGAGGGGTGGCAGGATAGAGGGGCCCACCTAGGACACCTCGAGTCCTTGCACCGGATCTGCCTATAAGCCCATATGCTGCCTTTATAAAACACCCTGCAAAAAACCTCACAGTCCATATCCTGGGACAGAGTAGTATAACATCAAGTAAGGAAACATCCCAGTACTGTCACTTATATCTTCTTTGCAAAAGTGTTACTCAGAATTTCAAAATTATTTTTTGCCCGACCCCATGGTCAAAGGTTGGTAGCTAAAGAACTGCTGTCAGCCAGCTTGCATTGGACTTCTTTTTACTTTTTTGAGAAAATGTTTCTTTTCTTTCATCTTAAAACAACTTTACTCATTAAACTCAGTACTTTACGGTTACACCAGGTGAGTTTCTTCCTCTGCAAAACTACTGTCAAATGGCAGACCAAATTTTCATTCTTCTCAGCTGTCCAACATCATAACACTGTTCCCCGACGCACCCATAACATGCTAATACATCTTGGCAATTCTGTTTCAAGGGAGCTCTCTCTAATGCCTGACGCTTAACACAAAGCTCAATTCCAAATAGTCCTCTCACAGCATCTCACGTCGCTACCCCCCTCACTCTCATGTTTCCTGAAATGCACATGTAACAACAAAAACTCCCAAAAGAACAAGAGAAGCCAAGAAAAAAAAGAAAAAAGAAAAAAAAAAGAAAAATTAAGTACGAAACCCGCACCAATACAACAAAGAATTAAAACAGGGAAAAAAGAAAACAGTACCATTGGCACATGCTTGTGCAGTTCTGAAATTGCACGTTGATGTGCCTCTCTGTTTATACTGTCCAGGCCACATCTCCAGAACATCCCCATGCTACACGGACATGCTCACGCCAGGGATGTCTATATACAGTTGCGGTCAGCATTACTGGCACCCTTGCAATTCAACCACCTTAATGTCCAATATCTCCTAAAAAAAAGTGGCCAGTGAAATGGTTTTGGACTATACTGTATATGCACACATATTCGACACATAAAAGAATCAAATGAAAACAGGACCAATTAAAAAAGGAAATAGTAGGAAATAGTATAAAAGCTGGGACATTGCCAGGACATGATTATTCAAAATCAAAAAGTCAGACCAATTCCATCTCAAACCACACTACCTATATCTCTCATTAATAAAGATAAATGACTACAATCAAAATATTGTTTTTTTGTTGGATTATTTGTCATGAAAGGAAATCCTTTCTTGTAACAAACCTTCCGGTTTTCTCAGTTTAAAAGGCAACCAATGCCCTCTGTCCCAAAAACGTGTAAGGACGCACACAGTGAGACACACGCACAAAACTTATCTTATGCGAAGGGGACTTCTCTTGAAAACTGGGGGGAAAACATTGATGCAATCAACACCAGCATATGTGTGGAGTACACTGTCTGCCGAAATCAACCGTCATTGATACTTCTGTGGCAAAGACATAATGGTAAGAAGGCTTAGCTGGATTGTGCAGACTCACTCTCAGATTGCATCACTCATCGATATAATGATCTTGAATTAGGTCATTTCCCTTGTTTGAACTGTGACTTGTGTAAATACACTTAGTGGATTTGACTGGACTGATATATCCATGAACATTACCCATAGAGCTCGTTGGTATACATCTTGTTTGACCTCACATGTTGTGTATCTATTGATCTGTTCATGTCAGTTGAAATACATGGGCAGGATGACCAGATCATTGAAATCTCACCTACAGGAACATCACTCTAGGAATAAAACTAAGGTTCTCTCGACCCGACAGGATCACACTGTGTTCAATTGGATCATTCCTTTCAGGATCTGAAGTGGAGAGTATTGGATCACGATCTTTTGATCCCCGGATGGGGGTGTTGGGGGGGGGGGGGGAAGAGATGACAGAGTATCAAGGTCACAATATCTGGATCAGTTATGGATTTTTAAACTTCACACTGTTGCCCCTCATGGACTAAACCTAGAAATTGACTGATGAAGTCTAATATAATTTAATGGAATTTAAGTCAACGTGACATAGTTTCATAGAATAATGGTGCATGTCCACATATGATGGTTGACAGTTTTGGTGCTATAAATAGGGCCTACCTACTTGTAACATCCAAAAGACTTTTGATTACGTCTACTTCCTTGGAGGAACTCCCTTCATGTACTCTGCTTGAAGAAGAGCTTTGAGTTTTCAATGGCTTGAAATATGGCGCTGTGTCACATGGATTTTTAAGTGCTTCTGGATAACCAACTGAGTCTGCACAATCCGGCTAAGACTTCTTACAGGCATGTCATTGCCACGGGAGTATCAATGGTGGCTGATTTTGGCAGACAGTGTACTCCACACATATGCTGGTGTTGATTGCATCAATGTTATTTTTCCCAGTTTTCAAGAGAAGTCCCCTTCGCATAAGATAGGTTTTGTGCGTGTGTCTCACTATGTGCGTCTTTACACGTTTTTGGGACAGAGGGCATTGGTTGCCTTTTAAATTGAGAAAACCAGAAGGTTTGTTACAAGAAGGAATTTCCTTTCATGACAAACAATCCAACCAAAAAACAATATTTTAATTGTAGTAATTTATCTTTATTCATGAGATATATAGGTATTGTGGCTTGAGATGGGATTGGTCTGACTTTTTGATTCTGGATTTATTCTAAGTTTGGAACTTTAGTCTTTTTTTTATAGAGGACATGATTTTTGGCACCCATATAAACAAGTCAAATCAGTTTGAACAGAAGAACCACATTTCCACTGCAGTAAAATTAGACGCACCTGTGATCAACTGTCAGTACTCACATGGCTTGAATCAACCAATGAATTACGGCTCTAATGTTTAAAATGGCCACATTCACTCCCTGTCCCATTTTCACAATGGTGAAGACAAGAGGGCTGCCTGAGACCATCAGAAAAGCCATTATCATCAAACATCAAAGGGGAATAAGGCCTTCCCCAAAGACCTTGGGATTCCAGTGTCTACAGTTCGCAATGTTATTAAGAAGTTTTCTGCTCATGGAACTGTAAAGAACTTTCCAGGAAGTGGTAGGGAGAAGAAAATTAATCCAAGAAGCCTTCGAAGGTTAGTGTGAACTGTTGAAAAAACAGCACGTAGAACATCCAAGGAGTTTAAGGCTGACCTGGAACAATCTGGAGTGGTGGTTTCAACTTGCATCATACACTGCGTACTAAACAAATATGGACTTCATGGGCGAAGGCCAAAGAAGTCCCCATTGCTCAAAGACAGATATAAAAAGGCACACCTGATCTTTGCCCAAACCCATTTTCAGAAACCACAATCCTTCTGGGAAAATGTTCCGTGGACATAGGAAACCAAACTTGAGCTCTTTAGCAATGCAGACTAGCAATACATTTTATTTACAGGCCAAGAAATTAAGCGTATAAAGAAAAAAAACACCCTTAGTATAGTTAAATATGGTGGAGGTTCCATAATGTTTTGGGGCTATTTTGCTGCCTCAAGAACTGGAGGTCTGGAACATATTAAAGGAATCACGAAGTCAGAGGACCACCAAGGTATTTTGGAGCAAAATGTGCTACCTAGTGTCAAAAAGCTAGGTCTGGATTGAAGGTCATGGGTCCTCCAGCAGGACAATGACCCAAAACATACATCCAGAAGTACAAAAGAATGGTTAAAAAGGAACAAATGGACTGTTTTAAAATGGACATCAATGAGTCCTAATCTCAGTCCAATCGAGAACGTTTAGAAAGAGCTGAAATCTGCCACTGGTAAAAGGAATCCTGGAAACATTCATGAGCTGCAACAAATCACAGTTGAAGACTGGGAGAAACTACCAGCAGATGGATGTACGAAACTTACAGATGGCTACAAGAAACGCTTGGAGGGTTGTGAAACCAAATACTATTGAAGGGTGCCATTATTCCTGTCCAGGTCATATTTTGTTTTTTTTTTTCTCAGAAATTACTACATCTGTGCTGCACAGGCATCTCTTATTTTGTTGTATACCTTTGAACTGAAGACCGAACACAGTTTAGGACAACTATCCAGAGGGTCACCATGAGTCGACACAACTTGACGGCACTTAACAACCTTTTAACTTACTATTAAAATATTATGACATACAGTTGGAATATTTACATTTCTCAAGATATTGTACAGAACATACCTAAAATGCAAGGATGCCAATAATGTTGACCACAACTGTACCCGACTTTTTAAAATGGTTCCAGGGACATTTCTGTGATTTCCACATCTACATGCCCATTTTCAGGTTTCCAAAGCATGGATAATGACCCCTTTGATGTTTCTCTATTTATTTTACTTCTGTATTACTGATTATGTACTGACTGAAATTTAATATTATGAATTGTACTTTGTCTTAAGTCTTGGGAATGTGCGAAACAAAGTGGAATGAATAACTCAACAATTTTATAGCAAAGTATCTAGGCAAAGCACATTTTAAGCCTATATTATAAAGACAAGCAGGCACCTGCTTGGCCCATATTTGCAAGCAATGGAGGCAGAAGTAGGGTCTGAACCCATTTCTTTTGAATTAAAATAAATACAGATGCCTGAGAAGTTAAAGTAAATCATCTATGCTCCTTTGCTAGGCGATGGCTAAAGAATTTGAGGTTGCTGATGTACAAACCAGGACATGTGACTCTGATGTACAAGACAATGCCTAACAGAATCTGAAGAATCAACATTTCTGGCTATTTCACGTATTAGGTGAAATACAGAGAACAGCTTTGAGTCGGTGACCGTTGCTGAATAGATCCTGCCTGATACAACTGGGCTTTTGGCAAAACTTCAAATGCTACTATTTAAATTTAACTTTTTAACATTATCTATAGCAAATATCTTAGGGGGAAGAACACTGAAATTGACCTTAAAATATGTTTTAGCTTTGCTTTAGCAAATAAACAAATCAGGAAAAATGTTCACTGCTTAGGTGTGAAATCTTTCTTTTAAATATCAAAGGTCATGTAGGCAAATTAGATATTCAAATAGAAAGATTCCTGTCTAGTGGGAGCAACTACACCGTGAATCAGCTCAAACACCAAGTAATGTTGCTTATTTATTTAGACAGATTTGTATACCACCTTATCCTACAATCAAAGTGGTTACATGACGTCACAATTAGGGTTACATTTAACATGTGGATACTACACAACATTCAACATGAGGTATTTAACAATATATAGACAGCACAGTTGGAGAGTTACATTTAGTGTGAGAGTCTCTTTGTGATTCTAGTTGTGCTGATTGGGTATTGAGTTGGGTGTGGTAGCTGCAATACCGCTCAAGTGGGTACTATACGTCATTGATGTGCTCACCATTTACATCAGATTTACAATGTACATTTCACAAGAATGGTGGAACAGAAAGTAAAAGTACTGTACTGACCTGATTTTAGACTTGGAAAGTAATTGGCTGTAAAAGCAAAAAAAACCGTAAGAGTCAGCATGGTTAGGAAACAGTTTGCTATTCCCATTCTTAACCTATAGGTGGTAGTAGCAGCATAAACCCTTGAAAACACAAAGGGGCTGATATTCAAAATTATGCAATCAGTCAACATTAGTGCAGGGACGATCCCTGGGTGGAAAAAGACAGTGCTGGTGCTATCCTGAAAAGTGCTGACTTTATCTAGACGGACAAAAATAGAAAACCCAACAGCAAGATAAATACTTTTTTTTTTTTTTTTTATTAAAGAGGACCTCAAAATAAATTGAGCAAGAATCAATAGGGCAACCTATTTAAGACTAATACTTAATAAAAAAAAATAAGTATTTAACTTGCTTTTCAGGAGTTTTCTATTTTTGTTTACTTTTTATTATCCCGACTGATTTTGAGATTGTTTTTGCTTGATTGACTTTATCCAGATAGCACAATTTTCATCTGGCAGTTATCCAGATAACTTAGGCCGCGTGGAAAGTGATGGCTGAAAATCTCCGCTATGCGGATAAGTCTGGCACTTATCCAGAAAGCGGTGCTCAACCTGGATATTCAGTGACAGCTACAACCCAGATACGTCCACTGAAGATCCCATCGATATTTAAGCGCCCTGATGTTTAAATATCGTTCTTTGGAAAATCAAGCCCAAAGCGGTTAATGTACACAAATCAGAGACGTGCCGCCTAAGGGCTAGATTTACGAAAGTGCACTGCCACATTAGACATTCTAGTGGAATTAACGCATATTGGGACTGCCGGATTTATGCGGATTGCAGATGCTGGAAACCACATAAACCCATCCGAATATCCACCCCATGGATTCTACATTTCCTTTATTATCCAGGGAATTAGAAATCTCATGTTGGGTCTTCAGTAGGAAATGTGGGGGGCAATTATTCCAACACATCATCCTAATAATGCAGTTATTTTAGTCCAGTTGGCTCACATAAAACATGGGGAATTACTGCAATAAACTGAAAGAAAATGAAATAAATTATCATTCCAAGACTCTGTATTGCAGAGCTTCACATCGAGAGCTGGCCGAAGCAATGCAGCCTCCGACTATAAGCAAAATGAAGATGGGAAGCCGTCTTATGAAAGGCTATTGGAAAACCCCAAGGGGATTTTCTCTAACATCTTAAAATACCTAAAGAAGGCGGAACTCCAAGGGGCTTATCCTCTTCGCTGGGTCTCCGGAGCCCTGCGTTATTTAGGGGTGCACTTGACTGTGGAGCGGGCGGACCTCTTTAAAGCCACCTATGATCCCTTGCTTCGTCAGGTTCGGCGGGACTTAGAGATCTGGAATGGCCTGCTCCTTTTCTGGTTCGGGCGTATAGCCGTAGTTAAGATGGTGGTTGTTCCCCGCTTTCTTTATCTTTTTCAAGTTCTACCGATTCCCATTACACGGGCCACTTTGGCGACCTGGCAGCGGCTGCTTATGAATTTCATATGGCATTACCGTCGTCCGTGCTTGGCGCGACCTGTTCTTTATGCTCGTACGCACTCTGGAGGTATGGGCATGCCCAATTTGCACTGGTATTATGCGGCGGCCCAGTGTCGAGCGGGGGTGGAGTGGATGATAGCGGATAGCACCAAGCAATGGGTGCAACTGGAAATGAGCTTGGCGGGGGGAGCGGGACTGGGAGACTGGCTGTGGCTTGGTCCCAAACTTCGGTGTGGTAAATGCACCAATAATCCCTATGTCCTTCATACCCTCCGATGCTGGGATCAGCACTTTCGGTCCCGAGATGCGGATTTAACTCCGTTGGCTCCTATAGTGGGTAATGCTTCTTTTCCGCCGGGACAAAGTGACACAGTCTTTCGGCAGTGGGGACATTTAGGCCTTAGCCGAGTCGGACACTTCTTTGAGTGCGGCCGGATACGGTCTTTCCGCGCGTTACAAGATGAATTTGATGTTCCGGCTAGGCATCTCTACCAATACATGCAAGTGACACACTGGGTTCGATCTAGGCTGGTACGCCCCCAGGTTGCTCGGGACCTGACCGATTTGGAACGCTATTGTGAGGGGTGTACTACTACTAAGGGACTTGTGGCCACCCTCTATGCCCACCTGCAGGGCTCTCAGCTGCGCTCTGCGAGGCATAGGGAGCGTTGGAACTCTGATTTGAATCTTTCCTATACCGAGCAACAGTGGGAGACGGTGGAAACACACTTGTGGAAGAGCTCGGTAGCGATTAACGCCCGTGAAACTAGTTATAAAATACTGTACCGTTGGTACATGACCCCGGCGCGGATCACACGTATATACCCTGGGGCTGCGGACCTTTGTTGGCGTAATTGCGGGCAGCAAGGTACCCTGGGGCACATCTGGTGGACCTGCCCCCGCATTCGTGCTTTTTGGAGGGGTGTGCAATTCCGGCTACATTTGCTTCTGGGAGTGAGCATACCTTGGGATCCGGGGATCTTCCTCTTTGGGGCCTCGGTGCCGGGTGCACGGACTCTGCAACTTGCTCTATTACGCCATGGCCTGAATGCGGCACGCTTATCTCTTGCGGCAGCTTGGAGGCGTGCTTGGGCCCCCTCCTTTCAGACTTGGTTGGAACGGATGTAGGATATGTATACCATGGAGCAGGGGGTGGCTGTCAGCAGGATGCGCTTGGCGCGCTTTGAGTTGGTGTGGGCACCTTTTGTCTCTCGTTATGGTGCATGAATGCTTAGGACAGGAGGGGGGGAATATGCGTACTTTACTGGGAGTCTGCCCCTTGTGTGTATTTTCCCCTAATTATTTTTGCTCACCGTCTTTCCGTGCTTAACGAATGCTAAGCCATAGTCGGGGATATTGGGAGGCTGGGGGGGGGGTCCGGGGTTAGGGAGGTTCTGGGGAGGGGGGGGGGGAAGGGAGGTTGGGGGGGGTGGTTGCTCCTCGATTCCTTATTCTAAAACTATAAAAATGAAGGCATATTGCAGAATATTATAGTGACCTGAAGTTATGCTGTTACTGTTGCAATTTTTTTTGTAGTTCTATGTGGTTCTTGTTTATCTGTATCTTTTGGAAGCCTTTCAATAAAAAAAAACAAAAAAAAAACCTAAAGAAGGCTTTATGTTTCCTGCTGTTGGAGTCAATCGGGTTTCAATGAATACACGAGAGATAAATTTGCATACAATGGAGGTAGTGCATGCAGAGCTATCTCATGCATATTTATTGTGGAAATCCTGATTGGCTGTGGGATCTCCAGGCAGATTTGGGAAGCCCTGGTTTAAAGCAAGTCGTAATATCTTTATATTATTGTATTAGCTGTACATAGCAAAACTACATTTAATTCTGTGTTTGCTCTGCATTTTCATTTTGCATATAAACAGGTGCTCTATCTAATCGGTTTTGTGCCAGCGTTTCTTGTACTCGATCAGGAAATAATTATGTTTCACTATAAACTATAGAAGATAGATCATAACAAAAAAACCCTCAAACCAAAACAGTAGTTCTTTTCAGTGTCTGAAGCACTGAGACTCTGGACTTACCAGACATTAGCACAGCATCCGTAAGTCTCCCCCTCTCCTCCCATGTTCTCAGTGTTCACAGATTCGGTTTCGCTAGTGGGCATGCTTGCTGTTGGACAGTAAGACACATCTTAGATAAAGAAGTGGACATTTAGCAGATGCTTTCCTGCTACACAGAAATAACAGAATGCTTCATCCACTTCTGAAGATGTTCGTGCATTGAAAATTCTGTACGGTATCATCGGACAGCACAATAGTGCCGTGGGTCTTCATTGTAGATGTGTAGAGTTTATTTCTACAGTTTACCCTATAATTTCTGATATTTCATTCTCATTATGTCATGATCCATTAGAACGGAATTCAGCAATCAAAATGCTATACATAATCACAGCAAACATGACGAATGTTCACACTGCACTAAAAAAAATCAATTCACTCACTGAGCACTGCAACGTGCACTCTTCAAAAAGCTACTGAAAAAGATTGTTAATTTATTTTATGCAAGCTTACATTGACTATATTATTTCTGTCATTTGATCTGCTGTTTGTATATGTCATTTCATGATGCTCTACACTGCAATGGTTGGACATACTTTGTAATAATGGGTTTTAGGAGTGAAGCAGCAGTCTAGTACCAGGAGACCAGGGTTTGATTCCCACTGGCACTCCTTGTGACCTTGAGCAGGTCACTCTACCTTCTGCTGCCTTGCAAGAAAAGGCCTGGAAATCTATTTCTGGTCATACCTTGCCAAGAAAGCCCAGGGGCTAGTGGATCACCAGGAAACAGCAATGACTTGACGGCACTTAAAACTTTTAGTGACTTTTATAAACTAAATCAAAACCATTTCCATTCCTCATTGACAGTCAATGAAGTTTACAGAGTATACACAATGAATATTCATGAGATGTAGCAGCATACACAATGAATATTCATGAGATGTAGCAGCGTACACTGAAGACTGTGTGAAACACCCTCAAATCACCACTGCAAAAAATAAAAAGCAACTTGCAACTGAGCTCCATCCTTATATGCTCCAACCCTCTGGAACACACTCCCGGAACCAATCAGAAACAGCCCGGATCTCACAAGCGTCTGTCGAGCACTAAAGACCCACTTATTCAAACACTACTATGAAAACAGACCATAGTAGCTGGAAGGAACCCAAAGCAATCAACTCCAGCATCTACGTATCCCCATCAAGTAACCAATTTCCTAAATGCTGTTGTAGCCATCCAAGTTAATTCCTATGGAATCACAAAGTTGTGCTGTTTAATGAAGCTACAGGGTAACCTATTTAAGACTAATACGAGAAAATATTTTTTCACTCAACATGTAATCAAGCTCTGGAATTCGTTACCAGAGGATGTAGCTGGGGGTTTTAAAAAGGTTTGGACAAGTTTCTGGAGGAAACCATTATTAAAGGGGACATGGGAAATCCACCTGCGATCTAGATTGGACACTTGGAAATAGGATACTGGGGTTAATGGACTTTGGTCTGACCCAGTATGGCATATCTTATGTTCTTATGTGAAATGTTCAGTTCTAATTTTTTCTGTAAACTGTTTTGTCTATAAAATACAGTAGTATATAAACCCAGTTAAATAAATAAAATAAATAAGACTCAGGATACACAAATGTATCTCATGTATTAACTGTGAATATCCTGAAAATCTATCTGACTGTCAATCAAAAGCACTCAGTGGTTCGGTAACCTTTCCACCAGGTTCAATCAGCATGTAATAGGCCTTACGACTACTATTTATCATCTGTATAGCGCTACATGGCTTATGCATGCTGTACATATACACATGCCCACACCAAAAAATCCCCCAGTTCAGTAATAATATACATAAACGAAAAGAATACCAAACCCAATGAAAACAGTCCCTTATGTGTAATATCTTTTTGTTGGAACTGGCTGGAGGCGGCTGAAAGAGCAACACAGTCGCTCCAGACAGCCAGGTCCGTTTTAATTAAACCAAGCTAAAAAAATACTTATCAAACTGTATCCCAGTGAAGATTGCAGTAAACAAAGTCTGTTCAATTCATGAAATTGTTGAGCGGTCAAAAGCAGCTTTTACACCCACGACGCGCACGTTTCGGGCCATCAAGCCCTGTATCAAGTGGTCAGGAACGCGCAGAAATCCCGCTTATCTTTCATAAAACTTGCGTCACCGGATATAAGGAACAAATCATGTAGAATGGCTAAAAAGGAACGTCAATCACGCAAGAAGCACCAATCACCAGATGGGAGACCCCATGGACATCGGGGAATCCCTTGGCGAGTAGAGGTGACATCAGAACAAGCTTGGCCAATCAATTTCTTTATTCAAGCCTTTGGGATGAACCGCATCCATAGTAAAAATCAATTGTTGTTCACGATGTTGAAGTCGCATTAATCGATTAACCCCCCGAGGATTACTCGGGACATGATCCAACACAGTCCAGAAGATATCTTTACCAAACTGATGATGTTTTTCAATGCAATGTTCCACAATAGGAGCTGACAACACCTGTTGACGAATCCTCGATGCATGTTCACTTAAGCGAGTTTTTATTTTTCTAGACGTTCGGCCAATATAAATAAACGGGCAAGTGCACTGTAATACATACACCACATAAGTGGAATCACAAGTAGTTGTCCATCGCCTCATAAAGGACTGTCCTGTGTTTGGGTGGATCCATTCCACTCCCGTAATAGAAGACTCACAAAATGTGCAGGCAGAACAAATAGAATGCCCCCGTGTATTATAATCAGGGGGCACAGGACGATCAATCATAGTAGCTGTATGCACTAATTTATCCTGTAAATTAGGTCCTCTGGAATAAGCAATCCTTAATGGTTTCTGAAAACATTGGTGCAATGCTAAAATAGACCAATGCCGCCGAAGAATAGTCACAATAGCCGGACTTAGCAGAGTGTATGGTAATACCCCTACAATAGGGGTGAACTCATCTAAAGAGGATCGCTGTAGATGATAAGACTTATCCATTAGCCACTCTCGATGAGTATAGAGAGCACGGCGATAGGCTGTTCTAAGTATTTTTTGTGGATAACCTCTCTGAACCAACCGAGAGGTTAAGTCTGCTGCTTGATATTTAAAATCCGCCTCAGTAGAACAAATCCGTCGTAATCGGAGAAACTGACCGTAAGGCAAGTTCCGTCGCATAGACCCAGGATGACAGCTATGATACATCAATAAACTATTACGCTGCACACTTTTACGGTATAAAGTAGTACGAAATTTACCCTGATCTTTTATAATCAGCATGTCTAGAAATTCAATCTGTTCAAAATGAAAATGTGCTGTCAAACGGAGGTTAGATTTTAAAGCATTTAACCAGGCAAGGAACTCATGTAATTTTGGTAATGTATCAAACCATAAGAAGAAGACATCATCTAGAAATCTCCTCCAAAACCGAACCAATGCAAAGTTCGGGGAGGGATATAGAGATGTCTCTTCAAATTGAGCCATGTAAAGAGTGGCGACTGAAAGAGCTACCGTCGCCCCCATGGCTATACCATAAATTTGATGAAAAAAATGTCCCTCAGAAAGAAAATAATTTTCCGTCAGTACCAATCGTAACAGATCACATAAGAAAGGTCGAGGAAGCCGACGTGGAGCAAAGCAGAATAAAGTAGACATTAAAGACATAACTTCCACCTGATCAATGTTGGTATAAAGGGCTTCCACATCGAATGTTACTAGAACAAAATCCCAAGAGGGCAACTGTTCATCAGACAACTGTTGTAAAAAATGTGATGAATCTTTTATAAAGGATTTCACCATAGCTGCCTCTTTTTGTAGGAATACATCGCAAAATTGCGATAACGGTTCCAACACAGATCCTCTACAGGAGACTATAGGTCGGCCAGGAGGGGACACAAGGGATTTGTGGACCTTAGGCAACATATACATAACCGGGATCAACGGGGTGTCAGATTTCAAAAAACGATATTCTCGGGTAGTCAACCAACCCTGACGTAATCCATCCTCCAACAATAAACCAATCTGTTGTTGAAGCCGTGGAGTAGGATCATGAGAAAGCTCCCGGTAAGTATGATGATCCGACAAATGATCTCTAAGTGTCCGTAAATAAGCATCCGTTGATTGTAACACAACCGCCCCTCCCTTATCAGCCCGCCTAATAGTAATCTGAGGGTCATGTTGGAGTTGATGTAACACTTGATTTTCTTCCTTACTCAAATTATAATGTCGAAAATGTTTCTGACCCTCCAAAAGTTGTAAATCCCGAAGAACTAAATTCTGAAATGTAAGAATAGTGGGATCATTTTGAATAGGTGGCAGCCATTTAGAAGTAGGAACCTTCACGGAATCATCCGATACAGCTGGTTTATCTGCAAAAAAATGAGTAATATGTAATTTGCGAAAAAAAACGCTGGAGACTAAGACGCATAACAAAAGGATCATGCCGTACCGTCGGTACAAAAGAAAGTCCTAAGTTCAAAAGTTGGGTTTGTGCAGGGGACAACTGATCAGGCAATAAACTAATCACAATTGATTGCGGGCTCGTTGTCGGGTCACCGGAGGATCCCAATCCTGAGTTTGTTGGCCCCGTCGCGGGGGGCGCCCGCGATTTTGACCACGACGAAAATTTTGATTAGTGGAGCCACCAGTAGTAGTGGACCCCTCCGATCCACTACTAACATCTTCTGAATCATCAGAAGTATCAAATGTAACACGTTTTTTGCGAAGTTCTTCTTTGGTTTTATACATCCAATAATAAATCTTATTATTATCATAATCAGTCTTGTTCCTTATATCCGGTGACGCAAGTTTTATGAAAGATAAGCGGGATTTCTGCGCATTCCTGACCACTTGATACAGGGCTTGATGGCCCGAAACGTGCGCGTCGTGGTTGTAAAAGCTGCTTTTGACCGCTCAACAATTTCATGAATTGAACAGACTTTGTTTACTGCAATCTTCACTGGGATACAGTTTGATAAGTATTTTTTTAGCTTGGTTTAATTAAAACGGACCTGGCTGTCTGGAGCGACTGTGTTGCTCTTTCAGCCGCCTCCAGCCAGTTCCAACAAAAAGATATTACACATAAGGGACTGTTTTCATTGGGTTTGGTATTCTTTTCGTACATATACACATGGCAGTCCCTGCGGGGATTAAGGTTAAAACCAAGAGGAAATGGTTATAAGACACATGGGTGGTAAAGAGGGGAAAAGGGGGGTCAGGATACAAAAGCAGCCTTGAAGTGGTGGGTTGGTAGCCTGGATTTGAATATGTTTATATTTATGTTTATTATACTTGATAAAAACCGCCTTTCACTGGAAGCAAAGCGGTGTACATTTAAAATTCAATAAAAGAAGACCAAGGCCAACGAAAAGGAAAAGAAATGTACAATGGTTGACAGGACAGCTAAAATCAAGAAAGACAGGACAGGACATAGACAAGGAGTAAGCTGGGAGGAGCAAGAGGAGGGCAGAGAGGTATCATACAAAAGGAGAGGGAACATTAAACGCTAAGGAGAACAGGTGGGTTTTTAACTGTTGTTTGAAGCTAGTGAACTGTGAATCAAGACGGAGGGCGGGAGGGAGGGCGTTCCAAAGGGCAGGAGTGGCAAAAAAGAAAGCGGAGGAGCGGGTAGATTGCAAGTGAGCACGGGAGGGTGAGGGAAGGGTAAGACGGTTGAGATGAAAGGAGCGGGGAGTGTATCTGGGAGAATGGAAGAAAAGGAGGTCCGTTAGATATTGGGGAGTGCTAGTATGGAAAGCTTTATGAGTCAGTATCAGAAGCTTGAAAGTGGTCCGGAAAGGTATGGGCAACCAGTGAAGTCGAAAAAGCAAAGGAGTTATGTGATCCCGGGGAGAAGAGCCAGTGACCAGGCGCACAGCAGTGTTCTGAATGCGACGAAGACGGGTAAGTTGACATTTAGGAAGACCGATAAAGAGGGTGGTTCAAATCCCACTAGAGGACAGCAACCTTGGGCCAGAAGGACTGGGGTTTCTAGTCCCACAGGTGCTCCTTGTGGTCTTGGGCAAGCCACTTAACCCTCCATAGCCCATGTTCCCTGTAAAATAGTTATCTCCAAGTTATAATACCCTGTTCAATGTAATTTCAGTTTGTTCAATGTAAACCGCACTGATGCTGAATAGCGCGGTATATAAGAGAATGTAAATAAATAAATAAATTGGCAAAGTCCACCCGAGACATGACTAAGGACAAAACCAAAGTGACCAGGGCTGAAGGGGAAAGAAAAGGACGAATAGAACAAATCTGACGGAGAAAGAAGAAAGATGTGTTAGTAACGTGCGAAATGTGGGAGTGAAAGGACAGATCAGAGTCAAAGAGTACACCAAGGTACCGGAAGGTGGAAACCAGAGGTACAGGAGAGCCAGAAAAGGAAGGGGCCAAGGTGGGGGAAGGACCACCGTGAGAAAACCAGATAGCAATAGTTTTAGCAAGATTCAAGTGGAGACAATTGGCTGATAGCCAATCAGCAACAGCAGCGAGACAAGAATCAAGAACAGAGAGATCAGGACAGGAAGGGGAAGTGTGATGGAGCAATAGAATGTCATCCGCATATAGAAAAGTAGATACACCAAACTGCTGGATCAGGGACGCAAGGGGAGCCAGGAAGAGGTTAAAAAGGAGAGGAGCAAGAACAGAACCCTGAGGAACCCCACAAGAGAGAGAGTGTAGGGATCAGAAGAGGGAGAGGAGGAGGAAGGTGAAAGAACCGCGCAAAACCTGGAAGATAGAAAAGAGTGGAACCAGTGGAGTACAGTGCTGCAGAGACCAGCATCCCTTAGCCGGTGAAGAAGAAGAGAATGGTCAACTAAATCAAAGGCAGCCGAGAGATCCAAAGCAACCGCCACCGAGATGTCACCACGATCGTGTGCTACATGCAAGGCGTTGGTGAAAGCAAGGAGGATAGTTTCAACACTGTGACCTGAACGAAACCCAGACTGACGGGGGTGAAGGAAGTTAATAGAGTCGAGGTGATGGGACAGCTGAGCAAAAACAAATTTCTCCAAGAGTTTAGAGAGGAAAGGAAGATTTGAGACAGGGCGATAGTGAGCGGGGACAAGAGGATCAAGTGAAGTGTTTTTAAGAATAGGGCGAATTAAAGCGTACTTCCAGGATGTCGGGAAAATCTCAGTGGAGAGACTAGAATTAAACATAGAAAGAATGAAGGGAAGAAAACCTAAGGAAGGGGTCAGCAACCAGGAGGAGGGAATGGGATCAAGAGAACAGGTGGTTTTCTTGGAGGTAGATAGAAGATGAAGAAGTTCAGGGGGAGTGAACAGATCAAATGAGGCCCAGAAGTGAGAGAGGCGAGAAGTAGGAGGAGGGGAGGGGGCGGAGAGGTAATGGGGGGAGGACAAGAAGGTAAGGATGCTCGCAAGGAAGAGACGTTGTCACTAAAGAAAGAGGCAAGTAGTGAAGGAGGCGGAAAGGAAGAGACTACAGGAGTGGAAGGAGGGGCCTGAATGGAGGTGAGAGTACGAAGAACAGAATAGAGGTACCTAGTCTGATTTGGGGCAGTAGAGATTGCAGTTGAAAAATAAGAACGCTTAGCAGAGTGCACTTGTGAGCAGTAGAAGGAGTGTTGAGCATGAAAGATGGATAAGGTAGCCAGAGAGGGAGATTTGCGCCACAGCCGTTCTGCCCTATGAAGTTGGGAGCGGAGAAGCCGAAGACCACTGTGATACCACGGGTGTGAAGGACGACGACGGCCAGGGCGAGGACGGAGAGGGGCAACATGGTCGAGAGCGGAAGAAAGTGACGAAGACCAGAGGGTTGCCTGGGAGTTTGGGGATAGTAAGGAAAAGTCAGACGGGAGAAGATCTGTAGCTGCAGGAAATCGCTGAAGTGTATGGGAGTTAAGGACACGGCGCAGCTGTTGTGGCGGTGGTGAAGAGAGGATGGAGGAGGTGGAAGAATCTGCTGGACCTAAGCATGAGGCGGAGAGGCAGACATGGTCTGACCAGGGAAGGGAGGTAGTGCGGATGTTTGATAGTGAAAAGGTGGAAGAGGAGGGGGTGAGGAGTAGGTCAAGCGTATGACCTGCCTGTGAGTAGGAAGAGTAACATGCTGTGTCAGAGAAAGATCGTGAAGGAAGGTGAGGAAAGTGTGTTCCCTAGAGGAGGAGGGGGCGTCAACGTGAAGGTTGAGGTCTCCTGCAATGAGGATAGGACCAGAAATGGAGCCTGATGTACTAACTCAGGGTGTCTGCTCCAGGCATATGGTACACAAAGGTGGAATGAATGAGGTCTGGAGTTGGCAATGGAAGAAAAGGGCACAGATAGAAGGGATTTGCTTGATGAGTGGATTTCCCGAGGAGGGGTGTAGGGAAAGATAAGAGGAGAGGTAATGAGGAGCCACAGAATGAACGCCCTTTGTGGTCAGTAGGAGAAGTTTGAACTGGATGCAGAAATGAATAGGGAGCCAATGAAGTCACTTGAGAAGTGGAGTTACATAAATGCAGCGACAGTGGTGGAAGATTAGTCACGCGGCTGAATTTTGAATGGACTAAAGGAGAGATGATCCAGGGGGAGATCAACTAGGAGCAGAGTGCAATAGAGTCAACAGGAGGTGACTAAAGAGTGGATAAGGGTCTAGGTAGTGTGTTCAGAAAGGAAGGGATGAATTTTGTTGATGTTATAAAGAAAAGAATTGACAGGTTTTAGCTATCTGTTGGAAAAGAGAAAAGAATCAAAGATGACCCCAAGGTTACTACCTGAGGAAACAGGGAGGATGATAGTGACAGAAAAAAAGGAGGAAGGAAGGGGGAAAAGGTTTAGGGGGAAAGATAAGGAGCTCCGTCTTCACCATATTCAATTTCAGATGGCAGTAGGACATCCATGTAGCAATATCAGACAAGCAGGCTGATATATGGGCCTGGATTCCTGAGGAGATTTCAGATGCAGAGAGGTAAATCTGAGAGTCATCAGCATAAAGATGGTACTGAAAACCATGAGAAGAGATCAGAACGCCAAGGAAATGAGTGCAGAGAAAGAAAAGAAGATGTTCGAAGACAGAGCTCGGAGGTACACCGATTGAAAGCAGGATGAGGAGGATCCACCAGACAATATACTAAAGGCATGATAGGAGAGAGAAGAAAACCAAGACAGAACAGGAACCCTAAATCCAAGTGAGAAAGCACAGTTACTTACCTGTAACAGGTGATCTCTGGGAACAGCAGGAATAAGTCTTCACATATGGGTATCGTCGGTACCAACGGAGCCTGCCCGGGAACGCTCCCCAGCATCCAAAAGGAAAGCTTTTGGGAGCATCCCACAGCGCCTGCACGCTGCCTTCCCGCCTTTCCTAACCGCCTCTCTCCAGTTCGAGTTTTAAAGCTGAGACAAAGAGAGAGTGAGGAAAGGAAAGAAAGATAGAGAGATACAACTCCTAGGGAGGTGGGTGGGTTGTGAAGACTTATTCCTGCTGTTCCCAGAGATCACCTGTTACAAATAAGTAACTGTGCTATCTCCCGGAACAAGCAGGAATGAGTCTTCACATATGAGGACTCCCCAGCTAGAGATGCCTGGGAGATCACCCAGGTTGTGAGTCCCTGGGAAGGGCTCTACCTCCATCCATGAATCTCAGGCATCCAGCCAGGGATGGAGGGTAGGAGTTGGTTAGGTATGGAACAGGTGCTTGAGAACAGCCTGACCAAACAAGCATCCCGGCGGGAGTCCTTGTCCAAGCAGTAATGGGCTGTGAAGGTATGAACTGAGGCCCAGGTTGCCGCTCGACAGATCTGGTTGATGGACACAGAATTTAGATGAGCCATAGAGGCGGCCATGGCCCTCACATTGTGAGCTGTAACATGGCCCTCCAGAGAAAGGTTCTTACTTTGGTAGGCGAAAGAAATACACTGAGCAATCCAATTGGACAGAGTTCTCTTAGAGACTGGAAGTCCTAAATGAGAGGGATCAAAAGCAACAAAGAGTTGAGAGGACTTTCTATGTTGCTGTGTCCTTTGTAAGTAAAAAGCAAGAGCTCTTTTACAATCCAGGGTATGAAGATTCCTCTCTGCACTTGAAGCATGAGGTCCTGGAAAAAAGACAGGTAAATAAACCTCCTGGTTCAGATGAAAAGGTGAGACCACTTTAGGCATAAAGTGTGGATTAGTCCTGAGGACTACCTTGTCATGATGGAACCTTGTATAAGGAGGATTAGCCACCAAGGCTTAAAGCTCACTGATGCGGCTAGCTGAAGTGATTGCAATGAGAAAAATAACCTTCCAGGAAAGAAATTTCAAGGAGGTAGTGGCTAAGGGTTCAAAAGGTGGCTGCATAAGCTGGCCAAGAACCAGATTCAAGTCACAGGCCACTGGAGGTGGTCTGATGGGAGGTTTAGTCAAAAGAAGGCTTCTCATGAATCTTGCTATAAGAGGATGAGAGGAAATAGGCTGTCCATTGAGAGGTTTAAGGGATGCTGCAATAGCACTCAAATGGACTCTTACTAAATTCGTTTTAAGGCCTGCATGGGATAAATGCAGCAAATACTCTAGTAAAGAATTCAGAGGTATTGCAAGAGGGTTAAGACCCTTCTCTGCACACCAAATGGTAAACCTTTTCCATTTAAAAGCATAGGAACGTCTAGTGGAAGGCTTTCTGGAAGCATGAAGGATATCCTTCACTTGCTGAGAAAGATGCAAATCTTGAAGGTCTAGGCCTTCAGCAACCAGGCTCTGAGGTGAAGAGACTGGGGATTTGGGTGCCACAACGTTCCCTCCTCCTGGGACAGGAGGTTTGGAGCAGATCCCAAGTCCAGGGAGGGAGCTTGGAAGAGATGCAGAAGTAGAGGGTACCACACTTGGCGTGGCCAATGTGGTGCTATGAGGATCATAGACCCCTTGTCTCTCTGAAGTTTGAAGAGTGTCTTGGGAATTAGGGGAATGGGTGGAAAGGCATAGAGGAAGTCTTGCCCCCAATGAAAGAGGAAGGCATCCCTGGCCTGAACTCCCTGACACGGAATCCTGGAACAGAACCGAGGAAGTTTGGCATTCCACGGACTTGCAAAGAGGTCTATGTCCGGGGTTCCCCAAATTCGGAAGATCCTGGCTATCTGGTCCCCATGGAGGGACCATTCGAGTGGAAGCAGAGCTCGACTGAGTCTGTCTGCCCAAGAGTTTTGAACCCCTGGAAGATACACTGCCATGAGATTAATTTGATGCTCTCTGGCGAAGGCCCACAATCTCAGAGCTTCGTTGCAAAGCGACAGAGAGCCAGTTCCGCCCTGCTTGTTCATGTAGAACATGGCTACCTGGTTGTCCGTGTGGATGAGGACTGTCTTGTAGCTGAGCAGGGTGTGGAAGACTCTGAGAGCTAGAAAAATTGCTCTGAGCTCTAAGAGGTTGATATGTAGAGATGTCTCCTCTAGAGACCAGATGCCTTGAGTGGATAGATCTTGAAGATGAGCTCCCCAACCTCTTGGAGAGGCATCTGTTGTAAGGGTTGCTTGGGGTAACACCTGTTGGAAGGGGGACCCCAGCAACAGATTTTGAGTGGACTTCCACCAGTGGAGGGACGAAAAGAGGCGACTGGAGGTTGCTATTTTGTCTGACAGGCAACCTGATGCCTGGGTCCATTGGGTGGACAGAGTCCACTAAGCTGCCCTCATGTGAAGGCGAGCATAAGGAACCACATGCACAGTGGATGCCATGTGGCCTAACAGTTGTAACATCTCTCGAGCAGTTAAATGGGATTTTAACTAAATTTGTGAAGCTAACTGCACCAAGCGTAGGCAATGGGCCTGGGGAAGATAGGCCCTTGCAGTTGTGGTATCCAGTAAGGCCCCTATGAACTCTAGAGACTGAGTAGGGGTGAGATGGGATTTTGGAAAGTTTATTACAAGTCCCAGATACTGAAGGATACAGCTTGTGCAGGTTAGAGAAGTCTGGGCCTCTGATTGGGATGGAGCTCGGATGAGCCAGTCGTCCAGATATGGGAATACGAATATCCCTAGAGTGCGTAGAAATGCAACTACTACTGCCATGCATTTTGTGAACACCCTTGGTGCAGAAGCCAGAATGAAAGGAAGCACTCTGTATTGGTAGTGCTTCCCTTGATAAAGGAACCGAAGGAGCCTTCTGTGTGATGGATGGATGAGGACATGGGTGTACGCATCCTTGAGGTCTAGAGAGCAAAGCCAATCCTGACTCTGAAGGTATGGAAGGAGAGTACCGAGAGAAATCATCTTGAATTTCTCCTTGCATAGAAACTTGTTCAATTCTCTGAGATCTAAGATGGGTCTGTAGCCCCCTGTTTTCTTTGGAATAAGAAAGTAGGGGGAGTAGAATCCTAAGCCCTGTTGAAGAAGGGGTACTTCTTCTATTGCCCCTTGGGCAAGAAGGGTAGTAATCTCCTGACCAAGAAGGTCGAGGAGAGATGTTTGAGAATTGAACTGTCTCACCATGGTGTGAGGAGGAAGGTTTAAGAAATGAAGCTTGTACCCCTCCCTTATGATGGAGAGGGTCCATTGCTCTGCTGTGATTTGTTCCCATCTGGGAGCAAAGTAAACCAACCTTCCTGGAATGGTGAGAGGCTCTGGAGGTTCTAGAGCCAGAAAGGCTAAGCTCTCTAGTTGTAAGTCAAAGGCCCTGAGGAGGCTGAGGCTGTTGGGCCGTAGCAGTCCTAGCAGCCTTAAGCTTGGCCTGTTTCGGTTGTTGCTGTCTCTTTGTAGCAAAATGACCTGCAGTAGATGACTGCTGACCATAAGCAGAATAATAGTTCCCTTTTTTGGGAAAAAATCCCTTTTTGAACAACCTTTTCTTAAAAGGAGCAGAAGTAGACTTTGAAAGTCTATCTAAAGCAGAATTTTCAGCATCCATTTAGGTGGCCTTTGCTTGCCAATCTTTGCCAAAAAGGTTTTCACCTGTACAAGGAAGGTTTCCTAGTCCATCTTGAACCCAAGGTTCCAAATCAGAAGCTTGTAACCAAGCAACTCTGCGTGCACCTATGGCAATGGCCGAGGCTCTGCTGGCACCTTCAAAAGAGTCAAAGGCTGCATGGTTGGAAAACTTGGAAATATCCTGGGCATGTTTGAGCCAGGTGAGGAACTCTTCCCGTTTATCTTCTGAAATAAAAGGAGATAACGTTTGCAGGTGATCTGTAACTTCTTTTAGAAACATCCCCATATAGAGACTATAGGAGTTGATTCTGGCAACAAGCATACTGGCCTGGAAAATTCTCCTGCCAAAGGCATCTAAGGTTCTGCATTCTCTTCCTGGAGGAGCAGAAGAGTGCCTTTTTGTACTCTTGATCTTCTTCATAGCAGACTCCACCACAATGGAGTGGTGAGGAAGCTGAGTCTTATGAAAGCCAGGACAAGTAGGAACATGATACATGGTGTCCAACCTGCGAGAATGAGGGGAAGTGGTGAGAGGAGTCTCCCATATGCCCAACATGTGATCATAAAGAATCTCATGTATTGGTAAAGTGGCTGCCTCTTTAGGAGCCTTAGGATATTGTAAAATATCAATTTTTTTGGCTCTAGGCTCTGTCTCAGGGGCCACTGAGATGGAAAGGCCCCTGGCCACTTCCCTAATAAAGTCTTGAAAAGACAAGTCCTCTGGAGGAGACATTCTCCTTTTTGGAGAAGAGGGCTCCTTAGGATGAATCACCGATGCTTCGACAGAGACCTCTGATTCATCAGAGTCTTCAGAGGAATCGAAGTATCGCCTGTCTGGATGCTCCTGCAGAGCCCGATATGTGTACCGGGTGGTATCGACATCGGGAGTGATCGGTACCGGTTCGGTACCGATGGGCATCACAGAACAGTGTACCGCTGCAGTCGACACCGAAGCGGATGTCGATGCAAGCGGTACCGGCACCGGAACCGATGTCGGTACCAGTGCCGGAGTCGGTACTGGCAACGGAGTTTGTTGTGGTATCGAAGGCGTCGCAGCTTGTATGAATGCCATGATGGCACGCTGCATGGTCAGGATATTCTGATCCATTGACGCAACCAATGTCTGGATGTCGGTACCAGTGGGAACCACCGGTACCCCAGAACATGGCAACAGGTGATCGGTCGAGGCCGAGCCATCGATGTCAACCTGTGACCCCATAGATAAAGCTTTGGAAGCCGGAGCCTCCCGCCGGGGTAATTTTGCTGGTGCGGATTCCTCGAGGGCAAGCCTGGAGGCATCTCGATACTTAGAGGGGGATCTACCCTTCGAGGACCGGCTGGATTTAAGTTTGGTTACCTGAGATCCATGTGAGGAAGAAGCAGCCCTGGAAGACGTCGATGCAACCGAAGCTGCATCCGAGGGAAACAGGGTACTGAGCTTAGCTGCTCGATTCTGTAGACCTCTTTTAGACATCATGGAGCAGGACTCACAATCCGCAATGGAGTGGTCAGGACCTAAACATTTTAGACACCATTCATGGGTGTCAGTGACAGAAATAGTGCCGCTGCACTTCGTGCATTTTTTAAACCCAGAGGCGGGCTTTTCCATGAGGAAAAATGTCCTAGGCCTAAGGCCAAAGAAGAAAATGCACTGAAGTGAGAAAAAACAGTAGTTTGTTTTGGTTTTTTTTTTTAGAATAAAGAAAGAAAAGACCGGCGGTACCGGTCCAGCGTCAAGAAGGCAGATGCGCGACCAAAGAAATAAAATAAAATAAAGAAATTCTTCAGCAGTGACAGGAACACGACCTGCTGGCTCCGCGGAAAAGAAGAACTAAAGAGAGGTGGTTAGGAAAGGTGGGAAGGCAGCGTGCAGGGGCTGTGGGATGCTCCCAAAAGCTTTCCTTTTGGATGCTGGGGAGCGTTCCCGCGCAGGCTCCGTCGGTACCGACGATACCCATATGTGAAGACTCATTCCTGCTTGTTCCTGGAGATCAGGCTATTGAGGAGAAGATAATGATCAACAGTATATCAAGCACATAGATCAAAAAGGATGAGGATCAAGTAAGAGCCCTCGGATTTGGCTAGAAAGAGGTCACGGGAGACTGGCAAGGGCCATTTCTGTAGAATGTAGAGGATGAAAGCCAGATTGCAGTGTATCTAGTGCCAGGCAGCAGAGGGTTCATAGCTTTCCTATAGCCTGAATTAGTAGTCTCTAATTTAAAATCAATTTAATTGAATTGAATACAAATTTGTATATACACACCCAGTATTGAGAGCAGAATGGTGTACATTTAATAACAATAATCTAAAAAATCGTACATAATCTTTTATACTACAATACTTAACATCGGATACAATAAAATTAAAACTATACAGTGCAAATAAAACCATAAAAACACGAAATAAAATCAGCTAATTGAAAAATAAAAGTCGCGCATTAAATTCATAGAAGGTAAATTCACTTCTAGTGTAACTCTCTTCTCTCAGATATATCTGAAGCTGAAGTGAAATGTCTACAACTCATACGGAACACAGCAGTAAGACTTCGCTACAATGCAAAACGAAATGATCATATTACTCCTTTGCTCTGTGAGCAACACTGGCTCCCTATCATTTTCCAAATGAAGTTCAAACGTCTGCTGATTCACTGAGCTTACTATGCTGGCCTACCTGCCTAATACGCTCACATCTCATTCCCTACTGCCATTCCCGTACCCTTCGTTCATTTAATAATAAGCTCTTAATAACTCTCGTAACACCTGCGCTATGCCTAGATTCCTACCGGTCTGTTGCCTTCAGTTTTCAAGCCCCTTATTTGTGGAACACCATGCCCACTGTACTTCGGATGGAATCCTCCTATACAAAGTTCAAATCTGGTCTGAAAACATCGCTATTTAACCAGGCCTTTGAATAATATTTTTAACTTTCATCTCCTGGTTCCTGAGGGAGATGCTGATCCCCTTCCTACTGTTTTCCTCTGTAATTATCTGTTTTAACAGCTGTTTTTTGGAATGAAAATGTCGTGGTACTCCTCTGCTCCCTCCCTTAATGTTCATTGTTTGTCCTGTATGTCTTATGACCTTTTTCGTTCCCTGCAATCAAGAAACCAAGTATTTTTGCAAACCGCTTTGATGTACTAAACCATTAGCGGTATACCAAATTTTTGTAAACAAATAAATAAATAGAAAGCCAAGTTGCAATCATGTTTTGAAAAACCAAAGAAGAAGAAGATCAAGATCTAATATCTTGTAATTCGTGGGGCAGCTGAAAGTAATGTTCAATCCCTAGTAGAAATCAGTCTCTCTCGTACTGAAGAACAGTCCATCGTAGCTCTGTATGTGAACGAAGCACTTATCGTGGAACGTACTGCACAAGGCTTGACTGTAAATAAGTTGGCTCGACGCCACACAATACCTTAAAAACAGTCTCTAGTATCATATCGACATCCAGCTCCTGGAAAGACTCACTGACACAACATCAGGCCTGTATTAGCAGCAGGACAAACTCTGCTGTCTCTTGAGAACCCATAGGACAACTAGATGTGAATGTGTGGCTTGCCTCAGTCTCTCCCCTCCAGACAAACTATGGGTCTGTTCTTCTTGAAGTGTCAAACACCACCAAGACTTCATCTGAATTTATCTGTTTTCACATTTCAAGATAATCGTAAGTTGTCCGTTATAAACCAAGAGATTCACGCAAGGTGGTGTACAAATTCTACCTGACCATCAACTTTTTGTCTGATGTTTCTGTTTGCTGCAGTCATCTCTACATACCACAAGGCCCTTATGTTCCACTTCGGACACCTCCTTTTTACTACTAATCTGCAGCATGAAAGACTGCAAACCAGTGCATAAATGGATCTCCTGAATTGCCGAGGTATGACCTTTTAATGCAGAATTTCTGAAAAGGCCTTCTTTTTCCAGTATTTTGCAGATACTAGCTAGCTCTTGCCCAACATTTCAATGGGATTTGTAAACCAACAATGTAGTGTTTTGTTTTATTGTGCTATCCGTAGAATTGATATTTGCTATATCAAATTGAATAAACATTATACAGCTCAGTTTTCCCAGAATTCTCCAGAGATGCAACTTGAGAGCACATGCAAAAATGAGTCCCGAAGGAATGAAACTTGTCTTCTAACATAGTGCTTCTATAGTACATTTATAAGCTACTTTGGATGAAGAGTAAATTTGGGGAAACTTCGCCTTCAAGGTTACCATTTAGCTTTAGGGAAAATGTTCTGCTTTTTATAAAGGTTCTTTATTTAGCTTAAGCATTTTCAGTAGCAGTTCAAAGCTAGGAACATGCTGGTGCAGCAGAGGTGCTGGGAAAATGGCTGGTGGTTTAGGAAAAGAGCATCAGGGCAGAAAATAAAATAATGAGCTAAGCTGAAGAATGCCGGCATATGCACTAGTTTTTTGCACTGAACTTAAATCTTTCATGACATTTCACTGTAGTTCACAGAGTAAAGCACAGTAAGAAAGACCAACGGCTGCCTTTATTTACCTTTTATACTTTTATTATCCCAGTACTCTAAGAACTGGGCAAAAAATGCATAGGAACCTGCAAATCAGCCTATTGATGATATTGACCTAGCTCCTCTACTGGAAGAGGAAAAACTCTACAAGCAAAATTTTACTCAGATCTTTTGAGTCGGCACTTCTGGGGCAGAAAGTCTAAGCTCTTCCCCGGTCCAGCTCGGAAAGAATATGAAGAAAGGAGTGGGCCAGACTGTACCTTTGATTCTGTCAGCAAGAGTACCACTGTGTGATCATACAATGGGTGCCACTCTGGCTAGAGTCGTTGGCCAGACTCCAAAATCTACTCACAGGTTGCAACTATCCAGCAGCCTTATCTTGGTATGATAAGGGTTGTTAGTGTAATCTGAATGAAAACCAATTCAGCTGCTATCTGAGAAAGCAGTTAGCAAATACTATTCAAAAATTGGGAAGAGGCTGGTGGGGTTACATTAGGGACAAAACTGTGTTGGTAGCACCGAGAGGGCAGTGTTGTAGAATTATTCATTAATCTTGCATCTAGTATGCGTCAGCTAGCAGGTTGTTGAGCACATACACCTTGTTGTTGATCTATCATGGCAAAACCTAGAAAAAAAACTGTTAGGAAGAATCCGGAAGTACATACTAGCGCCAGCCCCAGACCTTTTCAAGGTGTTGGTACGCTAGGTAAACTTTATGCTCACTGTAAGAATCTATTGTTTATCTCTGAATGCTCTGCTCTTTGCCGCCCCCACCTAGAAGCTGCTGTCCTAGGCGACTGCCTAGTTTACCTAATGGTTGGTCCAGCCCTGGTTCAAACACAGTTCAGGAGCAAGATGGAATCAAATAGGAAATCTGTCAGGAAAGCACCTATAGAATATGATTGTTGTACCAACAGTAAGGCCAGAGCTGGTTCTTTGAAAGCCCACAGAAAACCGGATGTGACAGATATAAGGCGAAGGAGATGCCATTTGACACGGAGACGCCTCTGACTCAAGACCAGCTGCCCCTCTCATTCATTTTTATAAGTTATAGTAGGCAGAATTAACACGGGGAGCTGTGGCGATCATGCAGTGAGTGGGATAACTGTGCTCCCCTTGTCAATGCATATCCCTATTGTAGCTGCAGTCACAAATGCCGAACCTTATGCTCTGTACTTAAGTACAGAGACATCATTGTTTAATTTGCAACAGCCCACTTAAAGTGGTTCATCCTGTCAATGTATAGAATTAATACATTTGCTGACACATTAAAAAAAAAATAGAGAAATGCCGGGCATGTTTAAAAATATTTTAAAACAAATGCATGATTTCTCATAGGGCTAGAATAATTAGATGCACATGTTTTGACCCACCAAACCTTGCTCTCCATGGTGAGAACCGCTTTGCCGGCTTTAGGTTGAATATTTCACAATCTACGGATAGTGACTCTCTTGCAGTTTACCTTTTTGATGTGTAAGCAGTATACTTCAGCTTGAAATTTCCCAAAGCAAAGTCCTGCACATAGTATCTCTGAGCCAGCACAAGTGACCACCTACTCATTGCCAAGAAGCCAGTAATGCCAGCTTATATAAAATGTTAACATTTACGTTCTCACTTCATTCCTGGGTGATTTTAGAGAGTGCCGTGTCATGTTACGGGCCGGAATATTCTAAAGCAGCACTACCTCCTTACTTCAATTTGTCTTAAGTAGGCCGGACTTTACCAAGGGATTAGAATCGCTTCTCCAAAAAAATATGTCTCATTTCTAATAGGGGTGTGCATACAAATAGTTTCAGTTCTAGGGCTGGCCTAGGGGCCTAGCATTAGTGCTCTGAATTGCTGTATAGCAGATCCAGGGTCATTTCCAAGGCTAAACTTCTGCTCCTCAGGCCAGCCAACCCAACCCTTGGAAGAGGGGGAATAACTGATTTAAGAGCGCGGTATATAAGAAAAGTAAATAAAATAAATAAGTTGCACCCATTATAGAACTGTGACACCTACTGGCCAGATTCTAGGATAGAGAATTATCACCTGGTCACCAATCTTCTGTATTTGGGGAAAGTTATTGAGAAAAGTTATTGTGCAGCAGTTAGTAGAATACGTAGAGGAAGGCCTAGTTCTTGATGATAATCAGTCAGGCTTTTGAGTCATTATAGCACAAAGGCCTTGATGCTGGCATTAAAGGATGATGTTTTGTGGTTGTTTCATAATCAAGAGTGTGATAATGGGCATAATTGAGTTTCTCTGGCTTTTGGAGATTTTCCCCTCCAGCTGAACCTTTGGTAGGGTTTGAAACTTTTCCATTGTGCTCTGTTTCCAGAAGTTTGGGAGTCAATCGGATTCTCGGCTATGATGGAAGGTGAAAGGTAGTTATCACGTTCTTTGGTATATCAGACAGTAATGCCCATATTTGTCAGAATCAGATTTACAGACAGTGACGATGGTTTTAGTACTCCCATGCTGGGATTGATCTCTAAAATCTGTCCCATTTGCAGCTAGCCCAAAATACTGCAGCTTGTGAGGTTAAGAAATATTTATTTTATTTAAACAAGAATGATACCCAAGTATTTGACTTCCTGTTTAACTTCTATGGCAACTTCATTTATGTAAATTTTAGCAGGGGGTGAAAAGCTCTGGTCCTTGGTTATGCATAGAATTTCTGTTTTATTGAAACTGATACATAGGTTGTGTGCAGAGAATCAACTGGTAATGTCCTTGAGACAGACACTCTTGAATTTGGGGGCAAAGGGGGTTGGAAATATCTACTGGGTGATAGAACATTATAATCATCTGCTTATAAATGATAATGTACTTTATATTTCCTGAGGATGTTTCAAATGGGTTGCATATAGAGGTTAAAAAGGAGGGCAGAGAGGGAGGAGCCTCGAGGAACACCCTGGGTCTGGTTGAAGATAGAGAAGATTGCTGAACCAGTTAGGACCAATTGTGTGCAATCTTGTGAGAAGATTTAAACCAATGTAATACAGTACCTCGTAGGCCAATTTGTTGAAGTCTGGAAATGAGAGATTTGTGGCAGACGCTGTCAAAGGCGGCAGCTATATCGAGAAACTCAAGTATAAATTCTTGTTTGCAGTAGTTAATGCCGCAGATGAGCGTGTTCAAGAGAAACAGCATAAGGGTTTCGACACTGTGGTGTTGTCTAAAACCATGCTATTGGGTGTCCAAGGGGGCATTTAAGTCAACAAAGTCTTGTAATTGCATCTGCACTGCTTTTTCGATAGTTTTTGTCAGCAGATGAAGGTTAGAGATGGGGCAATAAGAATTTGGGAGAGATTTGTCAGTTACATTGGGTTTGAGGATAGGGTGAATGACTGCTTGTTTCAGCGTTTTTGGCATTTGGCCTGTCTCGCCGATTTTACCAGACCTGCATTAGTTACCAGTTTGGCAACATAACTGTATAAAACATTGTTGATTACATTTAATATGGTTTGGCATCTGCTTATTTAAAGCACTCTGTACATGGGTACATTCCAAAGTGCACCTTACATTCGGAGGAAGCTCACCGACTAGTAATTCTGGATGTCTGCATTATGCATAGGGAGGGAGTTAGGTCGAGAGCATTTGTTTGTAGGCTCCATTGTTGTGGAATTCTGTACTCTTGACACTGCAGGGGAATTACTGATTTAAAAGGGTTCCGTCAGGGTTTGAAAACATTTTGATAAAGGATGTTGGTTAATGTAATGCTATAATACGTTATTTTTTGCACCACTATGAGCGTTTTTTCGTATAGTGGTTTAAAAAAGCGAATAGATAAACAAACCTGCAACAGGTTCCAGTGAGAGCTACAATCTGTGGCTTCTGGCCAATGGCTAAGCTCGATGGGTTGGGGATGATAAAAGAGGGGGGGAAAGTCTGAAAAGGCACAAATGAAGATTCATGACCCAGTAGTCCAACAGAAGCCAGGAACAGGAGGAAACTGCCAGTCCAGAGAAAATAAACCCTAAGATTTTGCATTTTACAATTGTAAAACATAAAGGGCCCGATATTCGAAGGACAGTTACACGGTTTACAGCCCTGTGAACATATAAATGCCACTCAGTGGGATATTCAATGTCACTAACACGGTTAGTGCTGCTGAATAGCCCCTATCCTCTCCCTTATACACCCCGATGCTAGCCACTTAGCATCGAGGCGTGTCACGGGCAGCGACAGAGGCTAATCAGGTGGCGGCGCTACTGTACCGTTACTTCTATGGGTAAAAGATAGGTGCTGCAAAAGCTGGCCAATCTTTACCCGTACAAGCTAACTGGGGCAGCGGTGCAATATCGCTGCTAACCGGTTAGTCTCTGCAGCTTCCGGGCATATGTGGTGACCCTGGATATTCAACGCCGGGGCCGCATATGATTCCAGCACTGAATATCCAGGGTTAGAGAAGACGGCAACGGCTAGGCGCTGTACTCGCACCTAGCCGTCCTAACTCAATATCGGGCCCGAAAGGTCTATCATATTGAATTCCAGACTAACTAACCATGCCTTCCTGCTGGCTGCAGCAGCAGATTTTAGAGGAGGAATAGAGTGTATTTCTGCATTCAGAGAGCACCTGAAACCAAGGTGCTTGACAGCAAATTACAATGAGTCCCTTGCCTGTCCCAGAGAGCTTACCATGTAAGTGAGTGCATTAGGCAATGGCAGACTAAGGATCTTGTCTTCCATCACAATGCCAATAGGAGAAACAAGATTTACATCCTAATCGTCAATCCATTTTTATGATCGCTGGACCACATTTTAAAGTCATGAACTATATCCAGAATAATAAGAATAATACCGAGCTTATCAAAACACACTCAGAAAAAAGCCCAGTTCTGCAGTAAAATCTGATGAACTAAGCATCAAACTGAGAAGGCCTCACAGCACTGATTCATCCAAAGCACGCATGTGGGGGGTAATTTCATAACAGGGTGCCAAACAATTTTCACAAAAAGCACCAATGTTATGCCTGTCTGATAAAGGCAATCTAGGCGCCTATGCGTCTTTCCACAGTACAGAGTCTCACAACTATCCCCAATAGTGCACAAATGCTATGGACCAATTTCTACCTGATCCAAGGAAGGTGTAAATACATGCATGTACTCGATGCATCTACACACATGATTTATAAAGTGCATGTGTTCATCTGTGCCCAAACAGCACCCCAGGGAATGCTTACATGCAGATCATTTAAAAGGAGGCGGTGTGCCTATGTTTTACGCTTGTGTACCCCCTGCGCAGTTTTAGGATCACAGTTTTCCATGTGTAAAGCCTGTCTTACATGTGGGATATGCTTTAGAAAATTACCCCCATCATGTAGCAAATAATCCATTAGACACAACATGCTGTCCAGTGTCTACCCAAAGAATAAAGGAATTATTAAAAATTTTATACATGCATGAGATAAAGAGATTCTGCTGGAGAATAGGAATTTCACTGCAAACCAGAGCAAACTTTACCGTGCTTGTTGGAACGCTTAAAGCAGCTAAAAAAGCTTTTCTTTTTTTCACCCAGCAAGTCTTCTAGCGTAACCCCTTCCAATGTAAAACACACGCCGGTGCCCCAGCAGATGGCAGCAGTAACAAGTTGGCAGAAAGTAACAAAGGCACCATGCATCGATTATTAACACATCAGTAATGCCAGACAAAAGGGTAGAAATGAAATTAGCAGCCAACAACATCAAGAGGCCCTTTTACTAACGTGCACTAAGCAGTTAGCACCTGTTTGCGCATAGTAAACTATCGCAACTGCTACTGCGGGGACATGATGGCTATCATATATTGATTCACGCACTAACTACCAGTCACATGTTGGAGTGGTGGACGGGTGGACTGAGATGGAAAGCAGGCAAGAAGAGCACATTGCAGTGTTGTCAATGTTGCCATTAGCATGGGAACCCCTTATGCCACCTCAATACGTGGCGTTAGGTGCACCTGCGTTCATAGCATCGTGCATTAGGGTATACATCTGCACATTCTGCTGGGAACATGCCAATCGCACTCCTGACAGTTACTGTGCACTTGATGCACGCTAAACGCAGGTTAAGTGCAAAAACCTAACACATTTTAGTAAAAGGGCCTCTTTTTGTAGTGGTCAACATCTCATTGATTCACTAATGAAAAGAGCAAAAAATAATCTGTCATCGAGGACCAGGTTCCATAGGCTGCAGAAAGAGGTGGGTCACTGGTGCCAAGATACAACATCAGCAACTAGCAGGGGTGGAGGGTGTTTATTTTGGCAGGGACATGGAGAAAGGTATTCCACTGTCCCTGCCAGATTCAAATTATCACCTGTATGCTGCATTTCTCCACAATTATCGCTTCGTTTGGGCTAATGTGGTGCGCAAAGCCCTTCTTCCACAAGCAAAGGATAATTCAGAATTGGGCTCAGTGTATAAAATGGTTTAAACAACCCACAGCTCTGCAGACTGAGATGCTGGAATCCTGGCACGGCCCAAGTGTTGCGTGTTGAAAATATCTTTAGAATAAAACCAAGCTGAAGATATCTTCAGGAGTAACATTTGCAGTGACTGAAAGAAGGGAGCTGATTTTTTTCAGTGAGGATATGGTTCAGCACCACTGTGCCAGCACTAAGGGACATGTTGACTAAACCACGTTAGCTGTTAACGCAAAAGATAGCGCTTGTCGAATGCTCCATGTTACTACTACTACTACTATTACTAATCATTTATAAAGCGCTCCAAGATGAATGCAGTGCTGTACAAACATAGATAGAGACGGTCCCTGCTCGTGAGAGCTTACAAATCTAAGCAAGACAGACAAGACAAAGGATAAGAATAAGGGGAAAAGGAAGGTAAGAGGCACAAAGAAAGGGGGAGTCAGGATCCAAAAGCAGCTTCAAAGAGGTGAGCTTTTAACATGGACTTGAAAAGGGACAGAGATGAAGCCTGACCTACAGACTCAGGAAGTTTGTTTCAGGAATAAAGAGCATCAAGATGAAAGGACCGAAGTCTGGAGCTGGGAGTGGAAGAAAAGGGGAAAGAGAGAAGGGGCGTAGGAAAAGAGAAGAGAGGAAAGGTAGAAAGGAGCAGAAATGTGAATGCGCTTATAGGTCAGAAGGAGAAGCTTGAATTGGATATGGAAATGGAAGAGAAGCCAATGACGTGATTTGAGAAGAGGGGCTATACAAAAATATTGAGGCTGGTGAAAAATTAGTCACGCAGCAGAGTTCTGAACAGATTGAAGGGGAGAAAGGTGGCTAAGAGGGAGACCAGCAAGAAGGAGATTGCAATAATCGAGACATGAAGTAATTAGAGAGTGGGCAAGTATTTTAGTAGTGTGTTCAGAAAGGAAGGGGCAAATTTTGCTAATGTTATAGAGCAAGAAACGACAGGTTTCAACTATCTGTTGGATATGTGAGGAGAAGGAAAGGGAGGAGTCAAAGATGACCCCAAGGTTGCGGGTTGAGAAAACAGGAAGGAGAAGAGTGTTATCCACAGAGATAGAGGAGGGGAGGAAGGCTTAGGGGGAAAATAAGTAGTTCAGTTTTGGACATGTTTAATTTAAACAGCAGTGAGACATCCAGGTGGTGCAAAACTGGAGTGTCAAAGAGATATCAGGTGTAGAAAGTTAGATCCAGAGAATCATCAGCATAAAAATGATACTGAAATCCATAGAAGGAGATGAGAGCACCAAGGGACTGGATGTAGAGAAAGAAGAGGGCCAAGAACAGATCCCTGGGGTACACCAACTGAGAGTGGGATAGAGGCAGAGGAAGAACCACCAGAACAAACATTGCAAGAGTGATGGGAGAGATAAGAAGAGAACCAGGACAGGGCAGAGTCCCTAAAACCAAGAGAGGACAATGTCTTAAGGAGAAGGTGATGGTTAATGGTGTCAAAAGCAGCAGAAAGGTCAAGAAGGATAAGGATTTAGCCAGGAATAAGTCGCTGGAGACTTTGGCAAGTGCCGTCTTGGTAGAATGAAAGGGACAAAAGCTAAACTGAATTGGATCCAACAGGACTTGAGAGGAAAGAAATTCAAGATGATGGCGGAGGACTGCATGCTCAAGAAGTTTAGAAATGAAGGGAAGAAGGGAGACGGGTCGATAATTAGAAGGACAACTAGGGTCAAGAGAAGGTTTTTAAGGAGAGGTGTGACCACAACATGCTTGAAGGCTGAAAGGACCATGGCAGTGGAGAGCGAAAGGTTGAGAATATGTGAGATGGAAGATTTGATAGAGGAAGAAATGGCATTAAGGAGATGGGTGGGGATAGAATCGGAAGAGCAAGTAATTAGAGGAGGAAAGTAGATGAGAGGTTTCCTAATCAGAGTTCTTAGAGAAGGAAAAGAGTAATAGAGATTGAGGGAAAAAGATGGTATTGTGGTGGGGAAATGAAGCCGATTTAGTGGGGAATTAGAGAGTGATCTTGTGGATTCTGTCATGGAAATAGTCAGCTAAGGAGGAGGGGTCGGAGGAGCAGGTGCCTTGAGAAGAGAGCTGAGTTGAGAAGAGATGGCGAGGGTCAGTGGCAAGAGAGTTAGGCAGATGGACATAACAGTTTTGGTTGGTGAGAGCCAAGATCGATTGGAAGTAAGTAAGCATGAATTTGAAGTTAAGAAAGTCATAGAGGGAACAGGATTTGAGCCAAATGCGCTCATCAGACCTGGCACAGGAGCGTAGATAGTGGGTAGTTGAAGATAACCAGGACTGAGGTGTGCATCCTACAGGACGTGGGATAGATAGAGCAAGAGTATCTAGAACAGAAGAGAGGGCAGTATTATAGGAAACTATAGCCTCATCAACAGAATTAGACAACAAGGAGGGGGAAAAAGATGATGAGACAATAGTATAAAGAGCCAAAGGATTGATAGCATGAAGATTCCTTAAAAGATAGGAGGAGACTGGGCGAGATTGAGGTGGGGAGTGATGAAGGGTGAAGGTTAGGAGGTGATGATCAGATAGAGGAAGAACTGAGGTACGGAAATTGGAAGGTAGACAGAGAAAAAAAACAGGTTAAGGCAGTGACCGTGTTGATGAGTGGGAGCAGAAGAGCAAAGTTGGAGGTTGAACAAGGAGCTAAGGGAAAGAGGTTTAGAAGCATAGGAGTCAGAAGGGTTATTGACATGAATATTAAAATCAACAAGAATAAGGGAAGGGGAAGAAGAATCAAGAAATAGGGAAAGCCAGGAGTCAAAGTCAGAGAGAAAGGTAGAGGTGGATTTATCAGGAGATCTATAGATAACAGCTATACAGAGAGATAAGGGATTACAAAGATGGATAGAATGGACTTCATATGAGGAAAAGGAGTGCGATGAAGGTAGGAGGAGGGGTTGGAATTGACAGGAAGGAGAAAGCAAAAACCCAACACCACCATCATTGCCAGTGGCACGAGAAGTATGGAAAAATTGGTAGCTGCCATGACAGAAGACTGCAGCTGAAGCAGAGTCATTGGGCTATAGCCAGGTCTCAGTGAGAACTAAGAGATGGAAAGAGCTAGAAGTGAAGAGATAAATGAAGGGAAGTTTATTGGCTATGGAATGAGCATTCCATAATGCAGAAGAGAAAGGGAGAGAGGAGGGGGGAGGAGGGGAATATGGATGGGATTAGAGTGGTAGAGAGAAGGGTGGGAGTGAGTGAGAATAATCTAGGGGGGAGGGGGGCAGGGTTTTGATTAATATTGCCACAGGAAAGAAGAAGATTGTGAGGCAGAGAGGAAACATTACAGAGTTTTTTTTAAGAGAGAGGGGAGAGGGATGAATGAGAGGAAGAAAAAGTAGTTTGAGAGCTGAGGAGCGGGAGGTAAGATGGGAGAGGAAATGGGAAAGGGTCTAGATAGGGTTAAAAGAAGGGGGGGTATGAGGATGTTAGTGTAAGGGGAGAAGATTAGGAAGTGTCAAAAAAAGAAAGAAAACATGATGTGGAGCCATAAGAAGAGAAGAATGGAGAGGAAGAGTTAGAAGAGGAGATAACGTAATAGAATTATTAATTAAATTATTATTAATACTATTAGTGCTATCAATTAATCATACAATGCAAAAAGGTTAAGTAGCACTGAGCAGATACATGAAAGGGAAAGTCCTTGCTCGGGGTTGTAGCCAGCAGGATTCGGGAAGCTTCGATGTCACAATCTGCAAAGGTTGAAAGTCTGTGAGCTCTTCTAGGAAGAGGTAGGGCCAGTCCTCAGGTTAACCACCTGTGCCCCTCTGGCGGCACGATCCTCAGACAGCAGCCGGCACAGAGAAATCGATGGCAACAACGTGGTCAGGCCTCCTCAGCAGTCGCACAGAAAGACTGATCACGAGCCGCTGCTGAAAGGCATGGGCGGGTCCGACTCTTCCCGGTTGGGTTGAGTGTCCACCCTTTGGTACAGTTGGCACCCCGGGAGGCTGGTAAGAGCTCACTTTCTCTCTCCTATCTCAGCGGATTCTGTCTGCAGCAGCTGGAGGGCCTGGACCAGTGTCTGAGCCTGGATTCTATGCCTGGCTGGTAGTGACATTAAAGCAGGATCAGAAGGCCTGGGATTCTGTCTGCTAACATGGCACAAATGCACTATCTGCAGACCGCACGAAAACTGCATGCATGGGAAGGGTGCGGGTGGAGAGTGGGTGTGTCTGTAAGACACAGTTATTGTGAGCATCAACGGTGTGTGGTAACAGCATGCTTTGCAGACATTACGGCTGCAACTAAAGTGGCTCTAGTTGCTTCCCAGCTGCTGTCTGACCATGCTCTCTGCATTTCTGGTACGGTATCCTTCTTGACCTTTCTGCAGCTTTTGAGACTGTTGACCACCTCCTCCTCGACACCTTGCCCTTGCTAGTTTTCAGGGATCGGTGCTATCCTGGTTCTCTTCTTATGTCTCCCATCGCACTTTCAGTGTTTGTTCTGGTGGATCCTCCTCTGCTGCTATCTCACTCTCAGTTGGCGCCACTTCTTTTCTCTGTCTACACTCAGTCCCTTGGTGCACTCATCTCCTCCCATGGTTTTCAATATCATCTTTATGCTGATGACTCTCAGATCTACCTCTCTACACATGAAATCTCTCCGGCAATCCCGGATCTCTGCCTGCCTATCTGACATCGCTGCCTGAATGTCTCACCGTCACTTGAAATCGAACATGACCAAAACCAAGCTTCTTTTTCCCCTAAACCCATCTCCCTCCTTCCTCAGTCTCTGTGAATAACGCTTTACTACTCACTGTTTCCTCGGCTCGTAACCTTGGGGTCTTCTTTGACTCCTCCCTCTCCTTTTCCACAAACATCCAACTGATAGCTAAAAACTGTTTCTTTCTCTATAACATCAGTAAAATTTGCCCCTTCCTTTCTGAACATACTGTACTACTAAGACACTTATCCACTCTTTAGTCACCTCCCATCTAGACTACTGCAACCTCCTCCTTGCTGGTTTCCCTCTGAATCATCTCTCTCCCCTTCAGGAGCTGCTCAAGGGGAGTGCAGGACTATGTGCGGAGACTCACTGTGAGGCCTCATTTGCATAAGGGGCCTCATTTTCAAAAATATTTGCATAATGTAAACATGCCTCTTAATGAGTGTATGGATAAAGAAAGACTACCAGATTTCTACATTACAATACTCCAGTGCCAACCGCCATGCACATTAGGAAGTACTACAAACACTGCCCATTTAGAACCCATAACAAACCCACCGTATCATAACAGCACTACCAGGACTCACAAAGCACCAAACCCTACCTATCAAAAGGCAACACTGCAAATATTAAACCAATACATTTCAGAGAATACCAATACATCTCCTACTGGGGAAAAACAACAAGTGGCACTGTCAAATAGAAACTACATAAACAGAATACCTCAGCTCGGTTACACATGCAAAACAGACCATCACCAAACAAAGAACAAGGAATCACAATTTAGAAATAGGAAGACAATAATTAAACTGGGAACCCCAAAAGCTAAACCTGGAATGTACAACACTGAAGAAATAAAATTATACATTAATTTCCTCTTGCACTAAATAAAACACAGACGCTAACGATGCACATTTCTCAGAGCTGACATATTCCAATTAATAAATTCAAAATAAAAAAGTATTTTTCTACCTTTTGTTATTTGTGCATTTTATTTTTCAGTTGCAATTGCTCCAGTCACTTTCTTCTGGTTTCTTCGTGTCTTCTGCTAACTCTCCATTGTCTGCTGTCCATTTGTCCTTTCTTCTCTCTTCTAGTTTTTTTCCATTCTGTCTCTACATCTGCTTTAACAACTGATCTTTCTCCTTTTGCTCTTTCCTCCATTTCTTTCTTTATTCCTTTTGCATCCACTCAAATTTTACCCCTCCATTCTCAGTCCCCACTTACTCTTCCAGTACCAGGCCAATCGTAGATTTTTCTTCCCTCCCATACAAAATATATTTTCCCCTCTCCATCCTCACTCCCCCAGTCCCATCCCATTCTAGTCCTCCCCCAACATCAGCTCCCTTCTTGTTCCAGCCCCACCCAGCATCCGCTCCCTTCTAGTCCTATTCTCCCATCCCCCCGCATCAGCCCATTTTCAATCCTAGCCCCCCCCCGCATCAGCCCTTTCCAGTCCTATCCTAGCCCCTCCATTAGTCCATTTCAAATTCAAGCCCCCCATCAGCCCATTACTAGTCCTAGCCCCCACACTCAGCCCATTTCCAGTCCAAGCCCCCCTCCCCATCAGCTATTGCCAGTCCAAGCCCCCCTCCCCATCAGCTATTGCCAGTCCAAGCTCCCCCTCCCACTCAGCCCCTCCCTCTCCGGTTCCCTCTAAAGCCGTACTGCTTGAGGGTGCCAAATGCGAAATGTTGTTGGCGCGGGGCCCCCTGAAGCGCAGGGCCCTGTGTGAATAACATTCTCGCACAATGGACGGGCCGGCCCTGCTCCCCTTCAATCTGTTCAACACTCTGTTGCACGGCTAATCTTCCATCAGCCTCATCATGCTCATATAACCCCTCTTCTCAAGTCACTTCATTGGCTCCCTATCTATTTCCGTATACAATTCAGATTTCGTCTACTGACCTATAAGTGCGCTCATTCTGCTGCTCCTCGCTACTTTTCCTCTTATCTCTCCCTACACCCCTCCTCATGAACTCCGCTCTTCTGGCAGATCACTTCTATCTGTGCCCTTCTCTTCTATTGCTAACTCCAGACTTTGCTTCTTTCACCTTGCTCCATATGCCTGGAACAAAATACTCAAGTCTGTGCATCAGGCTTCATCTCTGGCTCTTTTCAAATCCAGGCTGAAAACTCTAACACAGGTTGCAAGGTGGTATGTACAGGGACGATTCAGGTCACAGCCCTGTATGTGCTGCTGGGCCGTACTGCTTATACCACCTTAGAGGTGGTATAAGCAGTTTTTTTCAGTGATCAGGTGCGGGGGGGGGGGGGGACCCTGCTGCCCAATCCAGGCCGCGGGAGACCAGCCGTGGGTCGGGTGGCGGGGATCTTGGGGTTCAGAACCGCAGCAGTCTGGGTCGCCTGCGGGGAGGATGTACCAGCAGGCCTGAGGGGCATGCCGGGCTATCCTCGGGTCTGATTCGGGCTCGCACGGAAACGTTTTGTTCCCGCAAACCAGAATCAGGTCCTAAGGCCCTCTCTTCAGCGGGGACTTCCGGAGGGCCCAGACGGCTTGCTTCCAGAATCGGGCTCTATGTGTTTCCTTATGATTCCCCTAGATGTATCCTTGTTCTCGGCTGTTGTGTTGTCTGTCTTATATAGACTGTAAGCTCTGATGAGCAGGGACCATCTCTTACATATGCCTGTTCAGCACTGTGTACGTCTTGTAGCGCTATACAAATAGTCAGTAGTAGTAATAGTGAGAATGTTATGCATACTCCCAAGAAATACGGTGCAGCTTTTGCAGCGAATGCAGCGGTATTTACACTAACACACCGTGTTAGAGTAAAAGTCTAACGCGGTTTGGTAAATGTGCCCCTATGAAACCCAAGGTCTCATTTTAATATACAGAATATGCATGAAATGGGTCCTGAGGAAAATAACACATTACCTGTTAGCAAATGACATTCACTCTTTAGAAAGCATTAACAACCACAAGTAAGTTTAAGATGAACAACTTCCGCATCCCCGACTTTACTACCACAGGATAAGCAATAAGCAATTATTTTAGTTTTTACAAAATATAAATGGAAAAAATTCAGCCCATACAATAACTGACAAGTTAGTCGATTCCTTGTCCTCTGGTAAAGATCTATAATGGGAACCGTGATAAGTTCTTCCTCTGTAACTACTAATAAAACAAGCTTAAAATGTTTCCTTAATGAAGTGTGAAATTTTATTTTCTGTTCCTAGGAATTGAACTTTGGTATTTTTGACCTTTCCTGATGTTGTCTCTGTAATGTCGTCGTTATTAACAAGCGATTGCTTTTACTTTTATGTTCTCCATAGCAGAGAGACTTTCTTTTAGCTGAGGATATTTCCAAATCAAGATTTTATATCGTCAAAGATCAAACTAATTGCAGAAACTGAACAGAAGTATATTAGGAAAAGAGCCACACTTTGATAACATGCAAAATTGATAATTCACCAAGCCCCAAAATAGCGGCCTTCAGTTGGGGTCTGCTTGCGGGAGGTAAACGCATGCTCGCAGACTGGCAACTGGTGAGACAAGAGGCCTTGAGCCGGAACAGCAAGCAAATCAAAATCATATACCTTTAAAAATTGCCAAGTCTCTCCTGGTTACAATTTGGGTAAGGCTACCAGATTTCCCCAATTTTCGGGGATTGTCCCTGAGTTTAGAGCTGTGTCCCTGTCTCCCACCGTTTGGCAGCCTCCTGTCCCCGATTCCAGCAATGGAGACAGAGGGGAGTAGCACATGTGTGGTATGGCCCAGGGCAGTTTGTTGTATGTGGATCATGTTTGGAACACACAGGCACAGTGAGTGCAACTAGTGCCTGATTAAGCACGCATTATGTGCGCCAATGCAAGTGGCATCTTCGGTAGTCAAAACTGCCCCCAGTGTGTCTGCATTAGCTGCACACAGCTGTGTCCGCCCCATCTCTGCCCTAACCCTGCTTATTCGCACTACTTGAGTAGCAAAGATGCTTTTTTACCATGCGCTCCCAGCTACCTCACAGCCAAGACAGGCATTAGTCCCACGTTAAACCCTATGCTCCCGCCTACTGCACACTTTAGCAAACATGCCCCCACCCGTATTAAGCAATAGGGTGCAGTAGTAGGCCCTGTTGATGATACTACTCCTGAAACAAAAAAATTTAAAACACACAAATAAAAGGACAAGCCATGTAAACAACACAGGACACTAAACAAAATAAAACATTTTAGCAGGAAGATCATTAGATGTGCAACTCATATTGTTTATTACGGATAGTACGGGGATACGTACTATTGCGTCGGCCATCTTCATCTCCATCGTCCTCATTGTCAGGATCAATATCTTCAGCTTGGGTGATCCAGTCCAAGTAACCCTTTAGATCCTCCTCAAGCTGTTGCTTTTCACGCAACTTCTGGAAGTCTCCTCGGGCTTTGGCTTTTTCTCGTTCCTTAGAAAATTCCCTATACAATTCAAGGAAACAGTGTAAACTTCTTAACAGTTTTAAAAATAATAAATGTTTATTCTAAACCTACATAATACTGCCATTCATAATCCATTAAGATATTTTCAGCTGAGACTATGATTTTAGAAATTATGGAAATGATTTACCAACTTTGTTTTGGAAAGATAACGGGATCTGTTTACCAAGCACCTCTCAAATAGACAGAAAATGGAAAAAAACCTTTGGTACATCCAACCCATGTCCTATTTTCATTCATTTTCCAGGTATTTAGTTTCATTTTCCTGTTTATATTGTTTCTTTCCTTTTTGTTGCTTTTAGTGCCCATAGTTTTTTTTTCACAATACATGTACTTTTTTTTTTTTACCTATGCACATACTTTGCTGAATTTTGCAAATAGCATGCATAATTCCTCAGAATCTTCCCCAATACTCCTTTTCCCAAGCTCTCCAAATGTAGAGCGAGGGAATCATTATGAAGCTGGACGTGCAAACAAGAATTCTAATTTAGAAACATAGAAACACAGAAAGATGACAACAGAAAAAGACCACATGGCCTATCTAGTCTGCCATTCCATATCAACCACTACAACAGTCCCCTTTTTTCTTTTAGAAATCCTCTGTGTTTGTCCCATGCTTCTTTGAATTCAGATACTGTCCTCATCTCTACCAACTCTACTGGGAGACTATTCAAAACATCTACCACTCCTTCTGTAAAGAAATATTTCCGTACATTACTCCTGAATCTATCCCCTTTCATCTTAATCCTATGCCCCCTCATAGCAGAACTTGCTTTCAATCGAAAGAGGCTCTCTTTTGCATTTATGCATGGAGGTATTTAAACATCTATCATATCTCTTCTATCCTGCCTTTCCTCTAACATATACATATTAAGATCTTAAAGTCTGTCCCTATATGTTTTATAAAGAAGACCATTAACCATTTTAGGAGCCATCCTCTCCACCGACTCCATCCTGTTTATATCTGTTTGAAGGTGTCATCTCCAGAATTGGACACAATGCTCCAAATGAGGTTACACCAGAGATTTATACGGATGCACTATCACCTCCTTTTTTCTGCTGGCCATTCCTCTCCCTATGCATGCAAGCATCCTTCTGGCTTTCACCATCACCTTTTCTACCTGTTTAGCCACTTTCAGATTATCAGAAACAATCACGCCCAGGTCCCGCTCTTCTTTCGTGGACAGAAGTACTTCATCCCCTACACTGTACTGCTCCCTTGGATTTTTGCAACCCAAATACATGACCCTGAATTTTTTAGCATTAAGTCTCAGCTGCCAAATTTAGGACCATTCTTCAAGCTTAGTTAGATCCCTCCTCATGTTATCTACTCCTTCCTGGGTGTCTACTCAATCACAGATTTTGTTATTGTCCACAAAGAGCCAAACCTTACCTGAGAGCCCTTCCGCAATATCACTAAAAGATATGTTAAAAAGAATCAGATCAAGGACAAGTCCCTGCAGCACACCACTGGAAAAATCCTTCTCCTCAGAGTGAGATCCATTTACCTTTACCTTTTATCACCTTCCACTCAACCACTTTAGGGTCCAACCCTAGGGTGCTCAATTTGCTTATAAGTCGCCTGTGTGGAAGGGTGTCAAAGGCTTTACTGAAATCTAAGTACACCACATCTAGTGCTCTCCCTTGGTCCAACTCTCTGGACACCCAGTCAAAGAAGACAATCAGGTTCATCTGACAAGGCCTGCCTCTGGTAAACTCATGCTGCCTCGGATCCTGCATTATACTAGAGTCCAGAAACCTCACTATCCTCAGTTTTAGTAGTATTTCCAATAATTTACTCACCACAGAGGTTAGACTAACCGGCCTGTAGTTCTCAACCTCATCCTGCTTTTGTGTAAAGGGACCACATGTGCCTTTCTCTAGTCCTCTGGGGCCACTCCTGACTCTAAAAAAGCATTGAAAAGGTCAGTCACTGGAGCCACTAGAAAGTCTCCAAGTTCCTTCAATATTCTTGGATGTATCCCAGCTGGTCCCATTACTTTTTTGGCTTTTAGTTTAGCTAGTTCGTCACTAACACAGTCTTTATAAACTACCATTTCCATCCACTACACAACCCAAACTTTCACTATATTTGGCACATTACCATGGAACACCTTTCAGAAGCTCAGCTTTTTCTCAAATTCTTTCAACCAAATAAAAATGAAAAAGAAAACTATGCTTTCCACGCAAACAGAAATGATTATCTCAATTCTATTCTTTTTTCTTAATGTACCTGTCCCTCTAGTGGACTGCCATGAAGATAACAGCCATCCTATGGCATTCTGAGGCAAGTTTTCTAAAGTTCCTTAGTGTCGATGCTCTTAAAACCATTCTCCCCTACCACCTGCTCTCTCCTCTGTCATATTAAAGTATCTTAGAGTGCCAAAGTCTGCAAGATCTCACCTAATGTCAATGTCTCTCTACGAGAATCCTTCCTCAAGACTTGAAATTGTTTGACAACATCCTTTTCTAGAAGCTACCTTTCTCGTGAACTGAAGTTAGAATGACGTTTTGCCATATGGAGTTTCAACAGCTTTTGATCAACCAGTTTTATGTGTGCAATGGCACCAGCAGCAGTAGAGAATATGAAAGCAGCAGCAGGACTACCAAGGGCCAACCATGCTGGAGTAGTTTCTTCATCTGCCACAATGAAAGCACATCATTCACCTCATATGAGCACCCAGCAAGAGAAGATGCCTCCAAAGTATGTTAACGAATATGAACCAAGTACATCTTGCACTGAGATGGGATCTGATCAACAGAATGCTCTCTTATTGTGGAAATATTAGAAGTCTAAACTCAGTATGCAAAGCTCTTCCAGTCTCCAATGCATTCACATGAACACAGTTTAGGAGACATTTGTGCAATAACGTCGGACATTAAAGCAAGCCAATTCTCTTATGCTAAAGGCCCGTAGTAAGGATATGAAAATCCATCATAAGGTAAATTTCTTGTGCTACAAGTTACCATATTAATGCTGATGCCAATGCAAAAAAACATAACTACAGTATACTGGAAGTATAATTATATTTCTCATGATAATGGCTCCGTGTTAAATGTTTATATGTTTTAACACGTATTATTTTACTCATCCATTCAGTCCTGATACATGCGTTCCATACAGTTTTTACACAATGAGGAGGGCTGGATTTTCTAATAGTCATATGCAATTACATTACATATGCTTTTATAGACGTCCTCTTCTGTTGGTAAGACATGTCATAATGCATATTGTTGCTGTAAGATTTTGCTGAACATTCTCACACCTAACTATGTGAGGGACAGTAGATATGATTATTATTTGCAGCCTAAGTACCTATAAACATTAATAACAAAATGCAAGTCTTAAAAAAAATACAGCAGAATTTTCCATTTGCTTCCCACTGTGAGACTGTGATGTTAGCCTTTCAGCAGGGAAAGCATAGTTACTCACCTGTAACAGGTGATCTCCAGGAACAGCAGGAATTTAGTCTTCACATATGGGCATCGTCGGTACCGATGGAGCCTGCGCAGGAACACTCCCCAGCATCCAATAGGAAAGCTTTTGGAAGCATCCCACAGCGCCTGCGTGCTGCCTTCCCGCCTTTCCCAACTGTCTCTCTCCAGTTAAGTTTAAAGCTGAGACAAAAGAGAGAGGGAAAGAGAGAAAGAAAGATACAACTCCTAGGGGAGGTGGGTGGGTTGCGAAGACTAAATTCCTGCTGTTCCCGGAGATCACCTGTTACAGGTGAGTAACTATGCTATCTCCAGGAACAAGCAGGAATGTAGTCTTCACATATGGGGACTCCCTAGCTGCAGATACCAGGGAGATGGCCCCAGAAAGTTGTGTGCCCTTGTGAAAGGGCTCCACTTCCCCCCATGGATCTTTGGCATCCTACCAGGGATGGTGGGTAGGAGTTGATTAAGTCTGGAACAGGTGTTGAAGAACAGCCTGACCAAACAAGGCATCCCGGCAGGAGTCCTTGTCTAAGCAGTAATGGGCTGTGAAGATATGAACCGAAGCCCAAGTAGCTGCTCGACAGATGTCGTCGATAGACAGAGTGAAGATGAGCCATTGAGGCTGCCATGGCTCTCACATTGTCAAGTCAGATGCCTGGAGCCAGGCAATTCTGCGTGCACCTATGTCAATAGCAGAGGTTCTGCTTATGCATTCAAAGCAGTCAAAGGCTGCACGATTCACAAACTTGGAAACATCCTGAGCATGTTTAACAAGAGTAAGATAATCTTGCCTTTTATCATCATGAAGGAGAGGGCTCATAAGCTCTAAGTCTCCTGTGACTTCCTTAAGGAACATTCCCATATACAAGATATAGGAACTGATCCTAGCAGAAAGCATGGAAGCCTGGAAGGATCGACGTCCAAAGGCGTCAAGAGTCCTACACTCATGTCCTGGAGGATTAGATGCATGCCTTTTTGCACTCTTCATCCGTCTCATGGCTGATTCCACCACCATGGAATGGTGTGGTAATTGAGTCTTCTGAAACACAGGACAAGGAGGAACTCGATACATGGTGTCAAGTCTTCGAGAATGAGAAGATGTGGTTAGAGGTGTTTCCCACATCCTTAACATAAGATCATGCAAGATCTCATGAATAGGTAAGGTAGCTGCCTCCTTGGGAGCTTTAGGGTATTGTAGGATTTCTAATTCCTTTGCCCTAGGCTGTTTTTCAGGAGCCACTGTGATGGAAAGACCTTGGGCCACATCTCGGATAAAATCCTGAAAGGACATATCCTCTGGTGGAGACATCCTATGCTGAGGAGAAGAGGAATCCTCGGGAAGAAGTACTCTGGTATCGGCAGAGCCTTCGGAGTCTTCAGACTCATCCGAGGATTCGAAGTATCTCCAATCTGGGTGATCGTGCAAGGCACGGTACCGGTACGAATTGAAGTCAGCATCGGAGTGGTCCGGTACCGACTTGTCGATGCCGACGACCACAAAAAAGAAGTATAAGAAGGGAATTTTCTGCAGTGACAGGATGTGCGACCTGTCGGCTCCACGGAATATGAAGAATATGAAGAGGGACAGTTGGGAAAGGCGGGAAGGCAGCATGCAGGTGCTATGGGATGCTCCCAAAAGCTTTCCTATTGGATGCTGGGGAGCGTTCCTGCGCAGGCTCCGTCGGTACCAACAATACCCATATGTGAAGACTACATTCCTGCTTGTTCCTGGAGATACTGGCATCAGATTGAATGATGCTGCTATGTAGAATTAAGTAGCAATAGCCAGTGGGACCAAATTTAGGCAGCAAAAGCGTAATGGGAACAAACTATTTCAACTGATAGCTTTCACTATGCCCAGCTAAAAGAAGTCATTCTAACTAATCTGCTTGGAGCGTACGTTGAGTGTTGTGGAACAGTGCAACTGAATTTCTACCTAACTTCAGCTGACTGATCCTCTGTGCTAACTTCCAATCAATAGGTGTAAGCTTTGTTTATGAATTTCTACTCTTTGCCAGCCTTAAAATACCGAGGAAATGCTAATAATGGTAAATAAAATGAAAAGAAAACCCACTATATGTAGCAAGCATTGTGGAACCTGTGTCCCTTGGGGAAACTGCTAGGTACGTATGACCTAGATTGGCCACTGTTGGAAACAGAATACTGGGCTTGATGGACCTTGGTCTGACCCAGTATGGCATATCTTATGTTCTTATGTAAGGCAATTTTTCCAAATGGGTTTGTTTTGCACTTGCCATGACAGTCATGAACCGCAATCCTAAAATGGGGCATGTGGAATATGATCTCAGTCTCTAATTTAATGTAATGCTTGGCGTAGTACTTGTATCATGCCAAAGAGAGCTTCCTTCTGGCATTCATAAGATATAACATATATGAGTAAGTTATCAAGGTGTGCTTTGAAATTCTTCTTAATCAAGCCTGTGGCATCCAACGCAATGGGTAGTAACTCTGTATCTTTCTGCCATATTTTCTTGGTCTCTTACAGCATTTCTTGGTACTCGAAACTCTGAGGGGGTCATTCAGTATAGTGAATAGCGGGGATGGAAGTCTGGACTGGATGTCCATCCCCACTATTTGCTCCCCTGCCGGCCCCGGCTAATGCCTCCCCGTATGAACAGCTCGTTTGTACTGGGAGGTTTAGACGGGTGCAGGAGGGGGCGTTACTGAGATGGAGCGAGGACAGGGCATGAGAGAGCCGCAACCACGGTTGTACAGGGCCGATTCTGAGGTTGGCCCTGTACATCCAGAGCCGTGAATATGGCAGAGGTGGAATAAGTCCCCCTGGACATTGGGGGATCATGCCGCCGGGCTGTAACAAAAAGGTAGGGGGGGCAGGAGGATCCCCGCAGCTGGACCCTGGCCATGGGAGGCCAGATCGAGGGTCTGGCTGCGGGGAAAGAAGAATATCTGTGGCGGCCGGCATTTGTGGTTCCTGAATGCAGCCGTGGTGCCATGGCAATGGGATGCCATGTCACTGCAGCTCCATTGAGGAGCCTGACTGAGGTAGCCGGGGATCTGCTGGGCGTACAGGCCGACCAGTATTGGGGCATGTCTACCTTAGGGCGTCCCGCTTCTGGTCAGCTGCACAAGGGGCTGGATGGCCAGGTCGGAATGTGCCTCTAAATAATTAAGAATGTGCTACTGGCCCATGGAATCATCACAGAATTCAAGATTCTTCAGCCTCTAAACTTCTCTGGTTTAAATCCAGTTTGGGGCAGAAGAGACTTTCAAAAGGAGCTTTTGTGAAATAAGCTGAGGGTCTCAGCGTCATTGTAGGAACCACAGCAGAAGGATTTGCATTATGGCTACCAACACACTCCTATTAATCTGAGGATCTGCTGTATATCTCATTACTGATCTGTGACTAGCAGAGGAAGGCCATGATGGCCGAAGCACTTATTTTCTAAATATTAATGACACTGATAAAAGATAGGAAAACTGGTATACGCCACCCCACCATTGTAAGTAGCCACTTGGAAGATGCCTACAGTAATTGCTTAATATATGTGGAGATGGGGAACCTTCTTCTACATTAGGCATCATCTCATTCCCAGCCCATGAAGACCTCAAGGCTCCTCAGAACTGTCCTTCAGTTTTCTCAGTCCATCTGCTTAAGACATGACTTACTTGATAAACAACCCTCCCACCCTACCTGGAATGCTCATTTCAGCAGCCCCTCTAATACAACCACTGAATATCCTCAACAAGTAGAAAGGGAATTACAGTAACTGCTAGTACCCACAGCCTTTAGTCTGTGCAGAGGTAGGACTGAGCCACAGAGTACACAGAAGTGAGAATCCCTGTCTGTTGGCTCCAGGTGCAGGCAGGGCCGTACCGAGGGAAGATCGTACCCTGTGTGTGGAGAGAAGAGGAGTGCCCAATGTGCAAGTCGCCGGCATGCTAAGCAAGAGTAGGTAAGAAAGATCTGCTTAGCATGCCGGCGGAAGGCTTAAGGGGCGCATTTTAGCTGTCCTGCAATTGCCTGCCGCCACTGAGAAAAGGTGGTGGCAGCAGACAACAGAAGACAGCTAAAATGCACCCCTTAAGCCTTTGCGCCCTGTGCGGCCGCACCGCTCGCACAGGGCTAGGTACGGGCGTGGGTGCAGGCACGTAAGTGAAAAAGACCAAAGATGCCAGTGTCTTCATGATTACAAAAAGAGAAACAGAGGTTAGCACTCTGCCTTATGACCAGGGCTTTTTTGAAGGGCTACTCAGGGCCAGTGCAAGGAGGTGAGGCAGCCTAGGTGAACCTCATCCCTTGTGTGCCGCCCCCCTGCTCCCACCCCCCCTTCCCGGCCCCATTACCATTGCTGCTGCTTCTCTCCGGGACCCACGGTGGTGGCAATGGTCTCAAACAGCCCTGCGGCACTTACCTGAAGCCTCCGGTGCTGCAAGACTGTCCGACTCCCACCCCCACCGAGGCCCAATGCCGACTTCCTATTTGCATATGAGTACTGGCACCTTTCTGCTAGGAACAATGCACTGCTTATGACATCTACGTAACTTTTCTTCACATTGTGATTATGGCAATTTTTATTTTCCTGCTCTAACATGCCATTTAAATCAGTCCCTTTCCATCAGTTGTGCCATAGTGGAAGTACAAGTCTGCCACTAAATTCTTCACTGCCTGCTTCCCTCTGAAATCTGAACCACAGGGACTTGGGCGTTCTCAGAAGGAAGCCAGCAGGGGAGCAGGCAGTAGTATCAGGTAAGAAATGCTGCTTTCCAACTCCCAGCGAGGATCACCAGGGGAGGGCAGATGATTGCATCAGGGTAGAAAGATGAATATGCCAGTGTCGTCCACAGCAGACATCACCGGCTTTGGGAGGAGGGGAGGAGGCAAGACTGCTAATGCTGATGGACACAAGACTAGAGTGGGGTAAACTTTTACTGTTACCTTTGGTGGTATCACTGTGCAAAGAGAGGGAGGAGGACTAAGGAGAGAGGAAGAAGTAAGTGAGTGAGTGGAAGGGAAGGGAAAGGGTGAGAATGCTTGAAGGGAGGGGGAGGAAAGAGATTGATCTGGAAGAGGGGTGAGGCAGAAGATAATATCTGGGGTTGTGAAGAGGGCAGTATCTCTGAAGAGAGGGAGGGGAGAGGATTTGGATGGAGATAGGAAACAGGAGAGATTGCCTGGAAGCACTTAGAAAATGAGGATATTTGGAAAGAGAGAGGTAATCAAAGGAAATGGAAAAGTCAAAATTAAAAAAAAACCACAGATAAACAAAGAACAAAATAAGACAAAAGTCACCCATAATAACAAAAGAAAAATGCATGATCTGCCTGTTACGGTTTGTTTGTGTGTGTGTGTGTGTGTGTGTGTTTGTATGTCTGTGCATGTCTTGTGGTTGCTCCTAGAAAGAGGATTGGACAGATGTTGCTGTAGGGGTGGTTGAATGGGCCCTGGGGGTGAGGGAGTGGGGTGTGGTTTCAATGTATATATAGGAGGAAGTGGATAAGGAGTGTTTCTGTTGCTGTATTATTAAAATGTTTTATTAAAAGATTTGATATACCACCTTTATTACATCAGGGCGGTATTACATATATTAATTCTGATGAGCTGCATTGAAGCAAACCCATGCCATGTCATGAAAGGTCCTGGCGTATCCTTTAATCAGTCTGGTTTTCAGGATATCCACAATGAATACCCATGAGATAGATTTGCATACAATGGAGGTAATAGATATCCTGACAAATGGCTTGAGAAACATTGGTTTAAAGCAGAGGCTTTCCAACCTGATCCTTTGGAAACACCAACCAGCCTGCTCCATGCTCTCTACAATGAATATGCATCAGATATCACACTGTGGAGATATCTTGTACACATTCATTGTTTGTAGCCTTGAACACAGATTTCATGAATTCCAAACACCAGGTGTGAAAACCACTGGTTTAAAGTACTTAAGACAACTTCCTGTTCTTAAACAACCTCCTCCTGTTCCATTTGTCTTCAAAATACCCTAAATGGATAATTACTAAAGATAAAACTTCATAATTCTTTTCAAACTCCTGCACCAATATCACTAGGATTGTTGTTGGATAGAATAGCCGAGACTATAGCATTCTGAGTCAGTATACTGCATAAGTTCCTATGGCAAGGGACGTCACCACACTACCGTGAGACCAAGTGTTGCAAGTGGTGGTTTCAGGCTGTGGGTAGTGGGACTCAGACGCTAGAAACAGTGAAGGAATTTAAAATTATATTTTAAAAACTAAAAGCTCTCATCCTGCCTGCTTTCCTTGAGCATAGAAGAGCATAAAGATAATTTAACCTTATAATATTTATGTAACTTCCTGAAACCTTACACAAAGGCCATCTATATTGTATGGTATGAAATGGATATCTTTGTGATTACGTGGCAGATCCGATTACATTTTTAACAATTCTTTAATCCCCATCTTTTCTTTATTTGGATTTATTGAGCTGTAAACTTTGGTTCTGCCTTGAGAAACAATGCTGACTAAAATGGTCATTGCTTTCTCTGGACAGAAAACTCTGGACATGCATTCTATGCTATCATTTCTATACCTTATTATACATCTTCTAATTGTCTCTTCACAAGGCTCTTTCATATGCACTTCTGATGACATGTTCTAGGAATACAACTCAGGCCATCAGTCTCTCAGTTTTCACTGCCTCCTTCAGGAATGCACAGGTCAATCCTAGGGGATTGTGCTGCCATTTTTAAAGCAGCACATAAGAATATAAGAACATAACATAAGAAATGCCAAAGTGGGTCAGACCAAGGTCCATCAAATCCAACAGTGGCCAATCCAGGTCACAAGTACTTAGATACTCAAAAAGGCATACAGGTTCCACGATGCTTTTCCCGGGGTTAGCATGGATTTCCCAGGTCCTCTTTAATAATGGTTTATGGACGTTTCCTCTAGGAACTTCTCCAAACCTTTTTTAAGACCTGCTACACTAACAGCTTTTACTACATCCTCCGATAACGAATTCCAGAGCTTGATTACGTATTGAGTGAAAAAATATTTTCTCTTATTAGTCTGAAATGGGTTACATTGTTGATTCATTATGTGTCTACTTTTTGATGGCATAAACAACTGATCTATGTTTATCCATTCTACTTCATTCATTAATTTATAAATCTCTATCATATCTCCCTTCAGCTGTCTCTTTTCCAAGTTGAACATCCCTAACCTTTTAAGCCTCTCCACATAGGGTTATCCTTCCATCCCCTTTACCATTTTGGTGGCTTTTCTCTGTACCATTTCTAATTTCATTATATCCTTTTTAACCACCCTAGAGAGTTATTCGCGATTGTAAAAACACTAACCAAAACGAATAACACTGAGCCTAAACAACAAGCAATAAGTGTACAATCACTAGCAACACATTTGGCAGAAAAACTAAAAAGCAATACCACTACCCCGACATCACTACTAACAAGTACCAAAACCATTAACGAATGGACAAGTTTTTATTTGACCGATCAAAAACAACTCCTTAAGATCATAACAATGATCAACACCACAACCTCCCCACTCGATCCATGCCCTGTGTCTTGGATTAAGTGTGCAAAGGATGAACTGGCTGAATATTTACTACACATAGTCAACCAATCCCTTTCACAAGGCACCATGCCTGATGCCTTAAAGCTCACAACACTCTGACCAATAATAAAGAATAGTAAGCTTGACTCAAAAGACCCGAACTCATACAGACCAATAGCCAGCATTCCATTTATAGCCAAAATAATAGAGAAAACAATTCAACTACAGTTACAGGAACACATTGATGAACACAAACCACTTGACTCACACCAATTTGGATTCTGCCCCCTCCATGGAGTAGAAACACTCTTAATCACCCTAATGGACTTCCTCATCCGTGGTACAGATGACAACAACCAAGGTTTCCTACTCCTCTTCTTAGATATTTCAGCCGCCTTCGACAACATCAACCACCTTACACTAATCAACAGACTAGAGAACTTAGGAATAGGCGGGACTGTCCTTAAATGGTTCAAGTCCTACATCACACATAGACTAATACGCGTCCAAATTGACCAACAAGCATCAGAAACATTCCCCCAGGGACAGGGAATGCCCCAAGGATCGGCCCTTTCAGCCCTCCTATTTAACCTGTACCTGCAACCTATAACAAACATATTTAAAAAACACAGGATTAAGCATTTTATATACGCTGATGACATCATGCTTGCTATCCCCATAAACACTAAAAACCCCACTTATGACACACTATCCGAATGCATTGCAGAGACGTCCTCCTGGATGGAATCAAATTACCTTAGCATCAACCTCAGAAAAACGGAAGCAATGTTCGTAACAAGGTCATCTATGACTGAGAACACTTACCCGGAAACAATTACAATCAACAAAACTACCATACCTGTTAGAAAACAGGTAAAATACTTAGGTGTAATAATCGACCACACACTCACTATGCTACCACACATAAAACAAACAGTGAAAACCATTTTCTATAAACTTAAAACTATTCAACACCTAAGGCCATTCCTCGAAACACAAGACTTTAGATCTGTAGTAAGCACACTGATCACCCCACACTTCGACTATTGCAATAGTCTCCTAACAGGCCTTCCTCAAAAAAGCACATACCTTCTACAAAGAGCTCAGAACATCTGTGCAAAAGTAATTGCTAAAGCCCACCTAGCAGATCACGTAACCCCAATACTACGAGAACTACACTGGCTCCCTATAAACAGCCGTATTAGATACAAAATTGTCCTAACAACCTTTAAACTCATAAATGACTTAGCCCCCTCACACCTATCTACACTACTGCACTCTCCAACCACAACTAGATCCCACAGACAAAATGCAGCCCACTCCCTCATCACACCAAAAGCTATCCGGAAGACTAAGAAAACCACCAGCTCCAGAGCATTCACATTCACTGCTCCAATGCTCTGGAACGACCTCCCAATAGACATTCGAATCATAAAAGACCTCTCCCAATTCAGGAAAGAATTAAAAACCTAACTATTTACAGAGCACTTTGAAATCCCCTACTCCCCCAAAACATGCTACACAACAAACATGGACACACATACAGAAACCCCCTAACCCCCGTTAACTAACTCCCTGTCTGCCCCCTCCCCCTCACCCCTCATTTACGACATAAAAGGAAATTATGCATAAAAGGAAATAAATTCCAACTCCTACACTTGTCCTACTCACCACACACAGCCACTGTAAATATTTATTGTAAATAGTTTGACGATTGTTCTACTTTAATACCTTGCTCTACCTTGTTCTACTTTAATACCTTGTTCTACTTTAATACCTTGGGGGATCTTGCTACTGGTTTAGCACCACTTCACGAGCACTGCTACAGACTGCAAAGCTAAGTTACCACTCTTTCGTTATGAATATGGTTTAACTTTGGTAAATGGAAGAGTTGGTTTACATCTATCTCAGAGCAACGTTATCATAAGGGTCGCTGATGTTATTTGGGCTTTGCCTAGCCAGATTATTTCTGGCGGGTTTTGTTTTTGCCCGGGAAGACTGAGACCCCTTGTTGCTTTGTAAATGATGGTTTAAGCTATGCAAATGCCTTTTTATGAAATATATAAGTGGCCTCTGATGACACGTTCACTTTTCATGTTAATATACAGAGTTTTCTTCAATTCATTTGACTACTTTAATACCTTACAAAGTTAAATTTTATTGTTCAATGTAAATAGTTGAATTCTACTGTTCAATGTAAATGTATACAGATGTGTACAATACTGTTAAACTGTTACATGTAAACCGCCCTTGATCTCTGGAAGGGGCGGTATAGAAGAAAATAGTTAAATAAAAATAAAATAAATAAATAAATAAGATATGGTGACCAGAACTGCATACAATATTCAAGATGAGGTCACACCATGAAACAATGCAGAGGCATTATAATATCCTTGTTTGTTTTTTATTTTATTTTTTGCATATTGTCACAGCCCCTCCTAGTGGCAGTGTGCCAAAGGGTCAGGGTGGACACTTTAATTTTATTGAAGAAAGAAAAACTTTTAGACCAAGTGCATTCTGGTCCTTGTAGTCCCTCTTCACAAAGAAAATAGATGTGTGAGCCTTGAGCAGGGTGAAACAAAAAGGTTTTTATTCCCTTGTTACGCAAAAGGTTCTTCAGGAAACAAAGTAGAATTACCTTACTTCAGGTTTAGTGCCAAGAATATTTACAAAAAGGTCAGCAACTGTTACAAATGCTTCACAGTTCTCTGTATCCAAGCAAGTTTCTCAAACAGCAAGAAAACAAGACAAAACTTCTTCCTTCAGTTTTAACAGAAGCAAAAGGTACTTTAAAACATGTGCTGCTGTTATATCTCGGTAAGAGATTCCAGGCTCTCGGTAATACACAGAGAACAGTCCATTGGTTCAAGCATCAATGGTTCTGGTTCTGCAAACTCAATTTGCATGGGTTCTAGCTCACTCGTGGTGTTTTCTAATCCTGAGCTTTCCCTGGTTAACACAGGTTGCAGTTCAGTATTTCTTTCCCCCACTTTCCAGCCTTGCTGGCCTGAGTTTAGCAAATAACTATTAGTGCTTTTCCCTATACCTCTCTGTACAGGGTTACAAAACTTCCTCCAGCTTTGCTTCTTCTCAGAATGGCTTTTTAGGTCATCAGCCTTCCTAGGACCTGGCATCCATTTAATAAATGAAGTATTGTCACTGTACCTTGGATCTCTGTAGCGTTTGCTGCTGGTGTTCTCCCCACCAGAGACTCTCCCTTTGTCACCGTCTTCCTTGAAGACTGGCTTCTGGAGCTTTCTAAGCTGGGCTTGTTCTCCCTGGAACTTAGCTCTGCTTTTCCATGTATCCAAGCTTCTCTGCCTTGCAGTGTATGAGGTTCCTTCCTCAGGTCCTTCCTTCAAAGATCCTTTCTCTCTCTCTCTCTCTCTCTCTCTCTCAAAGGTCCTCCCTCGAGTTCCTTCTTAGATCGTCTCTCGAGTTCCCTCTTAGATCCTCTCTGTCTGCTGCCTTGTGAGCACTGCTTAAAAAGGCGTTCTCCAACTGAGTTTCCTGGCTTTCTACCCAGGTGCCTTTAATTAGGTACTGCATTGCTACAACCTGGGTGTGTCAGCTTAACTTCTGTAGACTCGTGCCTACTCCCTCTAGCTGCACTTCTAGGTAATTGCACCCTCTGTAACTCAGTTGCTTCATAAGAGAGAGAGTTTTTTTCTACATCCATCGCTTCAATGGCTTCAGCTCCATCACAATATACAGAACCAAAATTAAGTGAACAGAATCAAGAAAACAAATACAGGGAATATCACTCCAAGGAAATAACTATATAATACCAAGTTATAACAAACAATTAGCCCACCAATTCACAGGAAAGCACAGTTACTTACCTGTAACAGGTGATCTCTGGGAACAGCAGGAATAAGTCTTCACATATGGGTATGTCGGTACCGACGGAGCCTGCACGGGAACGCTCCCCAGCGTCCAGAAAGAAAGCCTTTGGGAGCATCCCACACGCATGCGCGCTGCCTTCCCGCCCATTCACTTCCCTCTCATCAGTTGGGTTTGTAGCTGAGACCGAAGGAGGGAAGTAGACAAATAGAGAGAGAGAGAGCGAGAGCACAACTCCTAGGGGAGGTGGGTGGATTGTGAAGACTTATTCCTGCTGTTCCCAGAGATCACCTGTTACAGGTAAGTAACTGTGCTATCTCCAGGAACAAGCAGGAATGAGTCTTCACATATGGGGACTCCCAAGCTAGAGATACCTAGAGGAGGTCCCAGCATGTTGCAAATCTAATGGATGGGCCATGCTATTTCCCAGAACCTCAGGCATCCAAGGGATGGAGGGTAGGAGTTGAATTAAAAAGGGGGTGCTGTGGAACAGCTTGACTAAACAAGGCGTCCAGAGGGGAGTCCTTGTGTAGATCATAATTGTTAGTAAATATTGAATTCCAATTTTCTAATGTGGTCCTTACTCAAAAGTATTGCGAAAGTATTTGTTGAGGCTAATATGGGTCTGCTGCTAAGAGCCAGTACATTATCCTCAAAAGAAATTACCTCACTGTGAAGTAGAGGAAAATAAATTTTGCAATACAGGTAGAGGTCAGAAGCCTTAATGGTTAGAACTAATCCCAGAAGAAAAAACTGGGGGAGTTTAATGAGGTTGGACTTTGGAGGAAAAGCTTAAGCTTCTGTAAAGGCCAAAGTTTAAAGCTCTTTGTCCTTGGAGCAGAATAAGGCTCTAGGAAAGAGAGGAGATAAATCTGACTGGTTTGGACGAAAAGGTAGAAATATGCCTTGCAGAAAAAGGATGGGTCTTTAAGACCCCTTTATCCAAATGAAAGAAAAAAACATTTGTAGTAGGCGCTGTAGCCTCCAATTTCTTGAAGATCAGTAATGTCTTCCTTAAGTGATGTCACTTAGGATAATGACTTTACATGGAGAGCTTCAGATGTGACGTAACTGGAAAGGTTACGGTAAAAGAAGGGTATTTCCTAATTACCATAGATATTGGTTGTCCATTTAAAACCATATGGTATGTTGGAACAGCATCAAAGTCAGATAGATACAGAGAGAGAGAGAGAGAGAGATTCACTTAATAACAAGAAGGGGTAAGACCTGCTTGAGAATATGGATAGAGAATCTCTTTCTGGTTACAAGTGGAAGAACCATGGAGAAGGTTTCATGGAAACCGGTGGAATGTTCTTACTTATAAGAGGTCTAGATTTCTTTAAAAATTCTAGTCCTTGAATAACCAGGAAAGGAGACCTACGTGAAGGGGTGCAGAGGAGATCCTTAGTCTTAAGACAGCAAGTCTGGATCCTTCTATAACTTCAGAGTAGTAGCTGGAGAACAAGATGCAATATAAAGGGATACCATGTTTGCCCCTCTATGAGGGCAATATGAGTATCATGCGTTCTTTGTTCAGCATAAGCTTCAATGAAGTATTGGGAATTAGAAGGAATGCACTAGACAAGGACCGACTGCAGTGAAAAGGAATGCATCCCTGTTGCAAGAGTTCCACTGGAGATGTGGAACAACTCAGGGAATTAAGCAATTCTTTATGCTTTCACCTGGACTAAGCCCTGGTTCCTTTTCCTTAAAAGAAAATTTTAAGGAAGATGGTAAGAGTAGGAAAAATACAAACAGTCATGTAGGAGCATGACTGGGCAAAGCCTTTTTAACCATCTGGAAGTTACCTACTAGGAATGGCTCTGACGCTCTCTGGCAAAGGCCCATAGTTGCAGAGCTTTTTTGTATAATTGCAGAGAGCATGTTCTAGGTTGCTTAGGTGAGATCTGGCTGTTTAATTGCCAGTGTGCAACCTAATCTATTCTGTTGGAGCCAAAAAGAATTGAAGATGGCTAAGAATAGTAGACAGGCCAGTTGCCTGCAATGATAAACTGTCCAAGTGGGTTGTGGAACCTCTCTTGGAATTATCTGTTATTAAGGCAGCAGAAAAAGTTAGGTCCTATAGATTGGAAAAGGACCGACAGACATAATTAGGAGTGGTAAAACTCAATTATTGTCTGATAAGCTGTGTTAAAAAAAATACTTGAGAAGATCGCAAAGGGGAAGAAAACTCTGTATGGAAACCACTTACTGGAGTAGGTATTGAAGAAAATCCTGTGGGCTTAAAAAAATAAGCCCTCCAATTGAATAGTATCACTCTTAGAGACTGAATGTCTCGACTAAGAGAGATAGAAAGTAATACAGAGTTGAGAAGACTTACAATTTGGTAAGTCCCTGAAGAGGTAAAGCCCCCTTGCAGTCAAAACTATGAGATATCCTCGTACAGGAAAACTGTCAAGGTGAAGGGCATAGCCTACCTTATTGTTAGTTGTTACTCCTCTTTTTCCTTCAAAAGGAGAGGAGAAACCTGTTACCTGTAGGGCATGATTGTCCTCAATAGCTCTTGGAGCTAAAAGAATGGATTTCTCTTGGTGCAAGAGATTCATGCCTAGAGTCGAGCATTGAGTCAGTGTATCACTGATATCTCAGTAAGGATGAGATGAACTGTAGATGCTTCTGTTGATAAGAAGTAGGTTACCGGTTCTAAACCTCAAACAGGAAAAAGAGATTTAATGAATAAAATATCAGAAACCCTGCGACTGCTGGGTTTACTGAGCCTGTTGAGGTTTTGATTTTCTTAGCATGGTTTGATGTTGCCCTTCTTTGGAAACATCTGCATGATGGGTAGAAGATGGATAAAACTTTTTTCCCCTAGGGGGATAAAGTTTCTTAAGAGATTTTTTACTAGCTGGGATAGAGGAAAGTTTTGACAATCCTCTGAAAGCAACAATATCAGTGCTTAACTGATTAGCTTGGAATAAAGCATTCTTGTTAAAGAGATTTTCACCAGTACAAGGAGTATTTCCCAGCCTTTCTTGTACCCATTTGTCCAAGTCTGAAGCTTGGAGCCAGGCCATGCGTCGTGCCCCTATGGCTATAGCAGAAGATCTGCTAATAGACTCAAAACAGTCCAGAGAAGCACGATTAAGGAACTTAGAGACATTTTGAACATGACTGACTAATAAGAAATAGTCTGCTCTTTTATGTTCTTGAAGAAAAGGGTTCAAAAGCATTAAGTTCTTTGTGACCTCTTCAAGAGATAATCCCATATAGAAAATATATGAGATAATTCTTGCTGAAAGCATGGATGCCTGGAAGCATCGATGTCCAAAGGCATCTAAAGTCCTAGACTCACGACCTGGCAGATAAGAGGAGTGCTTCTTTGCACTCTTAATACGCCTCATTGCTGATTCTACAACAATAGAATGATGAGGAAGTTGAGTCTTTTGAAAACCTGGAGAAGGTGGCACCTTGTACATAGTGTCAAGTATCTTAGAATGTGGGGATACCATTAAAGGAGTTTCCCACATTCTTAATAGTAAATCCTGTAAGATCTGATGCAAAGGAAGCATGATCACCTCCTTTGGAATCCAGGGGAACTGCAGAGTTTCTGAATCCCCTGGTATAGATTCTTTACCAGGTATAGAAATGGCAAGTAACTTTGCTATATCAAGCAGAAAAGCTTGAAAAGAAATCTCTCCTGAGGAGGACCCTCTGAAATGAGGGGTAAAGGCTGAAACTGTTGAAAATTCAGCCTTGGTACCGATGGATTCATCCCAGTCATCGAGATCGGAAGACTTGAAAGGATGAAGCATCGGATTTTCTTTAAAGAGATGTCTTCGGTACCGCCCGAGGTCGGTACCGAGACGAGTTGGTACCGAATCCTCCATGCTAGAGAGCGATTCCAGGCTCGGCATCGAAGGAAGCGAGTCTGTCGAAGGAAGCATCGACGGTACTAAAGCAGATACCGATAGTCGGGGAACAGTCTGCAGCGACTCTAGCGGTAGCGAAGTAGCTGAGAGATTCGCTAGACTACGTTAATCGGTGAGGAATATCTCATCCATCACCATAGCCGATGCCAGGGTGTCGGTACCGCTTGAAGTGGCCACAACCACCGAACATGGCCCAGGTATGTCCATGGAGGTAAGAACCTCGGGAACAACCTGAAGCCCCGTTAATGCTTTGAAGCCCCAAGACTCCCGCCGGGGCTTTACTGCCAAAATGTCCTCGAGGGCAATGCCAGAGGCATCTCGATGCTTAGAAGGAGATCTACCACTCGAGGACTGGCTAGTCTTAACAGACCTTTGTTTGGTTACCTGATCCTGTGAGGAAGAAGATATTCTGGCTGATGACATCGAGTCTGATATGAACCGGGTATCGAGCTGTGCTCGATCCTGAAGACTTCTTCTATTTAAGCTCCTGCAGGAGAGACACTCCAGTGGGCAATGGTCAGGACCCAAACATTTTAGACACCAAGCATGAGTGTCTAAAAATATATTTGTACCGCCACACTTTGAGCATTTCTTAAGGATAGTGGCTGGCTTTTCCATAATGGAAAGGATAGAGGCCTAGTGGCCAAGAAACCGTCAGGCACTAAATAGGAAAAAATTCCTTAGAAAAAAGAAGACATTTTTAGTAAAAAGAAAGAAAAGCACCGGCGGTACCTGTGGCGTCGAAGGAAAGCAGACGCGACCACAAAAAACAAGAATAAAAAAGAAGAATTTTCTGCGGTGACAGGAATACGTCCTGCCGGCTGCGCGGAAAATGGAAAACTGATGAGAGGGAAGTGAATGGGCGGGAAGGCAGCGCACATGCATGTGGGATGCTCCCAAAGGCTTTCTTTCTGGATGCTGGGGAGCGTTCCCGCGCAGGCTCCGTCGGTACCGACGTACCCATATGTGAAGACTCATTCCTGCTTGTTCCTGGAGATATAAGAGATCCAAGAAATAGGAAAATCTCATAACATGTACTCAAAGAAAATAAAGCAAAGGGTGCCCCCCTACAGCAACAACTTTTCCAAGGGCCATTTATCAGCAGTGCCTGTGAGACTTATGTCAAGGTACCACCCTCCTCCGTCACACACAGAAAATCTCTGGGTCGCAGAACCAGGAAACTCTTGCGCTGCTTTTGTGTGCTTCTTGAAAGAACAGGAAAAATAAGTATTAATGGGCCAAAAAAGGCTTGTTCATAGAACGAAAATACAGCTTCAATACCGCATTGTGCTTGAATTCTAAGGCCAATGTTACTACAAGGGGTGGACTGCTGGGTTACAACCTCCAGGGATGACTCAAGGAACTCCGTCAGACTATCGCTCATGGAGACACCCTACCCCACAGATTTTTTTATTTATTTTTTTTTTTATTTAGCATACATTTATAACCCGCAACTTCCAGCCATGGGTCAGGCAGCAGGGAAGAAGGGGGCCTTAACCATGTGAGGCAGGGGTGCCTGCGGGGAGGATGTCCCTGCAGGCAGGAAGGACACGCCAGGCCATCCTTGGACACAATTCGTGTTCCCACAGTCCAGACTCGGACCCTAATCTGCCCATCTTGCTCGGGGACATCCAGATGGCCTGGACGTATCCCTCTCAGAATCAGGCTCCACATCAACGGGCTCACCTTTGTCTACCTCTTTATTCACACCTTCAAAAAAATATACCAGATTAGTAAGACAAGATCTACCTTGGCTAAATCCATGTTGACTTTCTCCTATTAAACTATGACTATCTACATGTTCAGTAACTTTATTCTTCATAATGGTTTCTACCATTTTGCCTGATGTTAGCCTCACCAGTCTGTAGTTTCTCTAATTATACTGGAACCCTTTTTAAAAATTGTCATTACAATTCATTCTGTCTCTCCGCTATGGCTTTGTCCTCCCTTAGCGCCTCTTTTATCCATCTCTCATCCAGTGGTTTAATTGACTCTCTCATAGTTTTTTTGCTATGAATGTACTTGAAAATGCTGTTATCATGCATTTTGCTTCCACGGCAAGCTTTTTTTCAAATTCTCTCTTTGCCTGCCTTATCAGTGCCTTGCATCTCACTTGCCAGTCCTTATGTTTTTTGTCATTTGGCTCCTTTTTCCATTTCCTGAAAGATGCTTTTTTGGCTACAACAGCCTCTCTGACCTCAGCTTTAAACCATGCTGACAGTTTTTTGGCCTTCCTTCCACTTTTCTTAAAGCATGGAAAACATCTAATCTGGGTGTCCAAGACAGTATTTTTAAACAATGCCCATGCTTGATGTAAATCTTTAACCTTTGCAGCTGCTTCTTTTAGTTTTTTTAGTCTCCCTTTTGAAAGTTAAAAGGTAGTATTGTGGATTTCCTTGCTGTCTTTCCATTTATTAAATCAAATGCGATCATGCTAAGATCCCTATTGCCAAGTGGCCCCAACACTTATTTTTCTTGCACCAGATCCTTTCTTCCACAAAGGACTAAGTCCAAAATAACTTCTTCTCTTGTCAGTTCATGAACCAGCTGCTCCAAGAAGCAGTCATTTATTTCATCTAGAAATTTTATCTTCCTAGCATGTCCTGCTGTGACATTGACCCAGTTGATACTGGGATAACTGAAATTACCCATTATTACTGTGTTGTAACTTTTGTTAGCTTGCCTGATTTCCTCTAGCATTTCATCATCCATCTATTCATTCTGGCCAGGTGGTCGGTAGTACACCCCACTGCCATCGCCTTCCCCTTTTTACATGGGATTTCTATCCAAAGAGATTCTACAGTGTATTTTGTTTCCTGCAAAACTTTAATCCTATGCGACTCAACGCCTTCTCTAACAAAGAGCAACCTTCCACCAATTTGATCTACCCTATCATTGCGATATAGTTTGTACCCAGGTTTCTGTGTGTCCCATTGGTTGTCCTCCTTCCACCAGGTCTCTGAGATGCCAATCATATCTAACCTTTCATTAAGTGCTATACATTCTAATTGTCCCATCTTATTTTTTAGACTTCTATCATTTGCATACAGGCATTTTAGAGGTTGTATTTTATTCACATTAATCTGGTTATCAGTTGATAGGGTTAATTTTGAATCTTTCAGCTCTGTCTACTCTGTAATTAAGGACATCTGAGTTACTTTTATCTTTATTGGAACCTCTCTTTCGGGATGCCCTAATTTCCCCCTTTTGCTAGTATGCTTTTGAACCATGCACTTTTGGATGATTGTCAGCTTTTCCCTATAACTTGGTTCAAAAGCTGTTTTATCTTGTTTTTAATGGTTAATGCCAGCAACCTGGTTCCGTCACAGTCAATTTTTTCAGTAAAGCCCCTTCTTTCTCCAGAATGTTGCCCAGTTCCTAACAAATCCAAAACACTCTTTTCTTTGCACCATCTCATCCACACATTGAGACGCCAGAGCTCTGACTGCTTTTTGGGTCCTGTATATGGAAAGGGAAGCCTTTCTGAGAATGCTACCCTGGAAGTTCTCGATTTCAAATTCCTACCTAAAAGCCTAAATTTAACCTCCAGAACCTCCCTTCCATACTTTCCGGATGGGAGCAAGTGGAGGTCATTCTCATCTATGACCCACTAGACCACTAGGCATTCAAGAAGGTAGGCCTGGAGAGGCCTTATGGAGAGCAGGGAGGTGGGCAGTTCAGGGGTCTTGGGGGGGTTGGGACTTTGATTGAGCCTTTGGGGGGAAGGGGGAGGCATATGTGGTGTGGAGCTATTTGGAGGGTTCCCTGAATCCTTGGTGGTGCCAGAGGCTGGGGACCCCCAGATCAGCAGTGGAATTTTTCACACTCAACCAAAATAAGACTAGGCCTGGGGCATCGGGGTGCCCATTAGCAATCCAATGCTACCAGCAGAAAAATAACACCAGACTTGAGCTGGCATTATTTCTCCATGAATAACATAGCTTGAGTAACATGACCTGAGGTTATTTACCACATTTGAATACTAATGAAATATTTTGTATGCATTTGCATGATTTGCATCTCATTAGTCTTCAACATGCGTTGCAATGGCAACTTGTGCATTATGGCAAAATAATGCACCTTATTGCCCTTTAACATGTATTAAGGGCCAAATAACATATGTTATTGCCGTAACACACTTTAATAACTACCCTTCTGAATAGGTAGGGTTGCCAACTGGCAGAAGCAGCCAGAGCAAAAAACCGGCTTTTCTTCCGATTCGAAGAAGTCCGCGGAGTTAAAAAAAAAAACAGCCCGCACACCGGAAGGCTTCAGAGGGAGCCGGGGAAGCCCGCACGAGGCCCCGGCTCCCTCTGTACAACTGCCAGCGTGAAGATCCTTTTCCTTCATGCTGGCGGCTGTTTCTGTGAAGCCGCGATTGCTGGGAAAGGTTAAAGGCAATGCCCTTTAACCTTTCCCAGCATTCGCGGCTTCACAGAAACACCCGCCAGCGTGAAGGAAAAGGATCTTCACGCTGGCAGTTGTACAGAGGGAGCCGGGGCTTCTCCGGCTCCCTCTGAAGCCCCTCAGACAGCCGCGGTGCTGGTCGGGGGGGGGGGGAGAGGCAAAGGACTGCAAGGGCTGTGATGGGGGGGCTAGGACTACAAGTGGGCTGGGGGGGGAGACCTGGACTGGAAAAGGGCTATGGGGAGGGGGACCTGGACTGGAAAAGGGCTATGGGGGGGGGGGGGGAAAACTTGGACTGGAAATGTTGCTGTGATGGTTGGGGGGAGGACCTGGACTGGAAATGGGCTATGAGGGGGGGAACTTGGACTGGAAAAGGGCTATGTGGGGGACTTGGACTGGAAATGTTGCTGTGATGGGGGGGGGGGGGGACCTGTACTGGAAATGGGCTATGAGGGGGGGAACTTGGACTGGAAAAGGGCTATGGGGGGGGGGGACTTGGACTGGAAATGTTGTTGTGATGGGGAGGGGACCTGGACTGGAAATGGGCTATGGTGGAGGGAGGGGGAACTTGGACTGGAAATAAGCTGTGATTAGGGGGGCTAGGACTGCAAATGGGCTGTGATGGTGGGGGGGCCTAGGACTGGAAATAGGCTGTGATGGGGGGGGCTAGGGCTAGAAAGAGGCTGTGATGGGGGACTTGGACTGGAAATGGGCTGTGATTGGGGGGGGGGCTAGGACTGGAAATGGCCTGTGATGTGAGGGCTAGCACTGGAAATGGGCTGATGAAGAGCTGGAATAGGACTGGAAATGGGCTGATGGGGGCTACAATAGGACTAGAAATGGGCTGATGTGGGGCATGGGAGAATGGGACTAGAAGGGAGTGGATGCTGGGTGGGTCTAGAACTATAAGGGAACTGATTTTGGGGGAGGACTAGAATGGATGGGGAATGAGAATGGAAGGGGAAAAGATATTTTGTGTGGAAGAAAAGTCTATGATGGGCCGGGTATTGGGAGAGTAAGAGGGGCTTGAGAATGGAAGGGTGAAATTTAAATGGATGATAAAGGAATAAGGAAAGAATTGGGGGAAAGAGCAAAAGGGAAACAATCAGTATGTTAAAGCAGAAATAGAGAGAGAATGGAAAACATCTAAAAGAGAAGAAAGGACAAATGGATAGCTCGCAGAAGACACGAAGAAACCAGAAGAAAGTGACTGGAGCAATTGCAACTGAAAAATAAAATGCCAAAACAGAAGGTAGAAAAATACTTTTTATTTTGAATTTATTAACTGGAATATGTCTGGTCTGGGAAGTGTGTATTGCTAACATCTTTAACATCTTTGCGTTTTTGTGTAGTGCAAGAGGAAAATTACTTTATAGTTTTATTTCTCCAGTGTTGTTCATTTCATGTTTGGCTTTTGGGGTTCCCAGTTTAATTATTATCTGACCAAGGAAGTTAGCCTACACGTATCCTCGGTAATTTTTGTGGGTGGGGCTGGGGGCGGGGCGGGGCAGGGGTGGGACTAGGGGCGGAGAATGGGTGGAGCATGGCGAGCCACAGGTGTCGGGTTTTTCTCGGTGAAAAAGTTGGCAACCCTATGAATAGGAAATCAGTGGACAATGGTCAATGGCAGAGATGGTATGTGCAGCTGGTTCAAAATGCTAATACTACTACTATTGTGGTGGCGCAGCCGAGAGAGAGCATAAGAAAAGAGGGAAAAATCAATCATTTTCCTCAGAGAAAGGAATCAAATCCAGAAGTTCAGGGGTTAAAACTCCTGGTTCAGAGAAAACCTCTCTGCAGAAAGTTTGTAGTGAAGAGACACGCCCTAGCTCCATGGTTACCAGCCCTGCTCACGAGGGACAGCCGGGGGAGGAGTTAGGACACAGAAAGGGAAATCACACATATAAACGGCAGGAACTTGGAGAAAAGGGGAGGAGATGCATCGAGAAGGTGTGCAAGGAGAGGACGTGCATTGGGAGGAAGTGCACTGGAAGACTGGCTTCCAGAGAAGGTGAAACTTCTATTGAGGGAGGAAGGAGAAGGAGGAGCCCTAGTTCTGATTCCAGTACTGGTTGGAGTGGGTCAGAAGCTCCCAGAAGGGGAGGAGGCCCTAGGACCTATGGGAAACTAACCAAGGAAGGAATACGCAGAGTCAAGGGAACTTCACCAGAAACCTCCTGGAGAAAGGCAAGCCCAGCCAGAGGCATTGAAGTTACCCAAGTGACCTATAAGAGAGATAGGAGAACTCCGTCTAGAGGGAAAGCTTACCCAGGGGAAATTGCAAGCCATGTGAGTAGCAGAGAGCATTCTCCTGAAGTTTATATGGAGACAGAGCCTTCAGCAGTAAAGCCTGCCAGAAGCTTACTTCCACAAAGTAAGGTGAGCAATTTCAAATCCTCTGCTAATCTCCCGAAAGTTAAGAAACTTCCTAAACATAATAGCACTCCTCAGAAGAGGGAAGAGTCTGCCTTAAGCAGAGTGTTACAAATCCTAGAGAGGTTAAAACAGGATAGTTATGAGATTGAGTCCAATGCTTCTCTAATAAAGTCAGACGTGGAAAGCATGGAATTAGAAGCCCCTATGATAAAGGAAGCAAGCTTAGACCTGGAAATGGATTGCTCTCTAGTGTGTATAAAATAAGTGAAAGCTAGAAGGTTTCTAGAGACTCTAAAACCTGGCAGCTGATTTCAAAAAGGGCACGGCTGAGAAGAATATGCAAATGAGGTTGCTGAGATTCTAAGCCTTAACTGTGTGTTTAAAGGACTGTTTGCTAATAAGTATAGAGCTTGCAATACAGCAGATAGAGAAACCAATGATTTGTTTTTTTTGTCTACACAAGAGTTTCACTGCTGTTTTTGTATGAAGAGATATTTTCTGTTGATTTGATTGGCAAGCTGAATATAGAAGCACTTTACTTTGTTTGTTACTCTGGAGAAAATATCCACAACTTATGTTTTGATATTTTGAACGAATAAAGGCAATTATCAAGGGAAAATAAATAAGGTGCCCATTCCCAACTCCTAGGCAATTGCCTACCGAGAAGGGAGTGGTGACACTATTTATCATTTATAAAGTACGCAGTGTTATACAAACACACAAAAAAGACAGTCTCTGCTTGAAGAGCTTACAATCCAGAAACCAGAGGAGGAGCAAAGTTCACGAGGATAGATGTAGGGAGAAAGAAGAGAGGAAATGTAATGAGGGGCAGTAGAGTGAATGCATTTATAGGTTAGAAGAAGAAGTTTGAAATGGATACGGAAATGGAAGGGGAGCCAGTGAAGTGATTTCAGAAGAGGGATTATATGAGTGTATCGGGGCTGGTGGAAGATTAGCCACGCAGCTGAGTTCTGAATTGACTGAAGAGGAGAGAGATGACTCTGAGGGAGTCCAGCAAGGAGGAGGTTGCAGTAAAGATGGGAGGTAACTAAGGAGTGGACAAGAGTTATTGTTGACTGTTGCACTCATGATCAGAACTCTCAAGTCTAATTTCTTTGCATTGATTACCCATAGTGCAATGAGTTAAAGTTAAAATATGCCAGTTGATCTATAAAGTTCTCAGTCATCCTTATTATGTTCCTGGGTATTTTAAAGTGTTATTGGATGTGCTTATTATGGTCAGTACAGCCCCACCATATCCACCAGGTGACATAAATCTGGGGGTAGCACCAACAATGCAGTCATCCTAAAGCAAGCACTGTAAGAGCAGCCAGGGCAGGGCCCTGAGCAGATGCACCCACTCAAGGCCGGCTGAGCCCCATTCTTGCATCAGCCACTCTCACGCTGCTTTCAGTGCTGGCCTGATGGAGGACAGACGGCAGCAGCAGCAGTGGTGGGCTGGAGAAGAAGAAGGGAGATACCTGGGGGAAGGCAAGGGAAGGGGTGATGCTGGACACTTGAGGGAATAAGGGAAGGAGAGATTCTGTACTATGGAGGTATAGGAAAGGCAGAAGGGCCACGAGCCACCCCCCTGCCGTGTGTCATGTACTCTTGAGCTGGCCCTGATTACAGTCCTTGCTGTACCCATAAAGTTGTTGGCAAAGCATGTAACGTCTTCTCAATTGCAGAATCTTGTCTCTAGAATTCTACCAATGGCTCTTAGGGCCGAGTATAATGCTTTTGCAGTTCAGGAGCAGCTTAAGGCTTTGCTACTCGAGAAAGCTTATTGCTAGACAAATTGCTTTGGATTATTTAGTTTGCTGGGTAGGATAGATTCATCTAGTTTGTCCGCCCAGGCTGTTTCTGATGCACTGCAGTTTGATGTTTTTAATAAATTCTATGGATGTTTGTTGTACACCCCACTGGATTTTTTTAAATCCATTTTGCAGGATATAAATGTGTTTTGAAGAAATAAATAAATGCATACATTATACTGGAGAAAGGAGAAGGCTGTCTTATTCAAATACTATCTTCTTTTATAAACAGGTATTGTGGAAAACCTGCCATCTAACTTATCTGCAGTCTACTTCTAAATAAAAGAAGTCTTTAGGAACATCACTCCAGCGTGTTGTGTTTTATTTGTGATATCTGGGTCCCCGGTAGAAAGGCCCATGAGATTATCATGGAGACTGCACTCTGCAGAAAATGAAAAGGCAGATTTATAAGTTCTTAAATTGGGCAAGTCACTTAAGCCTCCCTTGCCTCCAAAAATTCCAAGTTATCAATATCCCTGTTTAATGTATATTACCAAATTTGAAACAATATAAACCACTTTGATTGAAATGATAAAGCGGTATAAAAAGCCTGTTAAATAAGAATAATAAATGAAATTAAATCATTCACCGTATGCCAAAATGGATAAGGATTCTTGTGCCCATCTCAGGTTAACAAGCAACCCAGGGCTACATAAAGAAAACAACTAAATTTCTATGGAAATATGCAGTGGCTCTTGCACGTAGGTGGGTATATAGAAAGAGATGTCACCATCCTCTCACCAGGCAATGTAGACAGGGTTTATGGAGGATGCATTAATGTGTGTCTCAAATATCTTTGTTCCCATGACTACCCAAAGAAACGTTAATGCCTTCGGCTGACAAAGCTTCCTGAAGATAAAGATCATCTTCAAGAATACATTATTATCATTAAGAAAAACAATATGGGAAATTTGTGTTATGTTCCTTGTGCACTGTAAAACAGCACAAGACTTACTAAAATTACAAAATGTCTTTTGTAACTTTTAAAAATCTCTTTTCCTTTGCTTTCTCTTCTCTTTTTCATTAGTTGCTAACTAAAATGCTGCTTTCAATATTCTATTTAAATATTCAGCATTCAATTTCTTGTGACATTTTCACACCATTTTGTGCATTTTTATGCATGTGGAGGGTAATTTTATAACAGGGCAGATAGGTTAAGGCAGCCAAAATGTGCCTATTTTAAAAAGATAACTAGGCACCTACTTCTCTTTATGAAATACGGCCATTAAGTAGCAGGATTTTCTCCTTTAGTTCAGAAGCAGACAAACACTTGCTTTACAGCAGGTATAAATGAAGACGTATAAATTTCACAAGGACATGTTTAGATTAAGATATTTTATAAATTTTTTTTTAGTGCTGTCAAGTCAGTGCTGACTCCTGGCAACCCAGCTGTCTCTGGGTTTTCTTGGCATTGTATCACCAGAAGCAGATTGTCAGACCTTTTCTTCTGAGACAGTAGAGGGTAAAGTGACTTGCTCAAGATCACAAGCAGTGCCAGTGGAATCAAACTCTTGATCTTCTGGGTACTAGGCAGTTGCTCTAACCACTAGGCTACTCCTCCACTCCACATATAATTTTATAATTAGGGCTTCTGATTTTAGGTTTTAACCAACACACACATATAATATACTCCTGATGCAAAAGATTAAAGTAAATGCTTATTGGATAAACACCAGAAAAACAACAATTCCCTAGGTACTTTTTCACCCCTCTCTGGGCTTGTCCTTAACTCAGTTTTTGTGGCTTTTTTCTGCATTAACAGCTCCAGTGACACAAAAAATATGCCTGAAAAAAATCCCCAGGAATAGTACCTGTGTCATGAAAACTATGTTAACACTGGTAATTGGTACCCTTAAAAAACACCTCAGGGGGTATAATCAAAGAGAATAACATCTGCGAACCACATTACTCCTGCTGAGTGGGACATTCAACGGCACATACTCCGTTTTTCATAATCCTCTTGCGTTCTAACAACTTTGAATAATTTTGTGTCATATGAAAATTTGATCACCTCACTCATTATTCCCATTTCCAGGTCATTTATGAATGTGTTAAAAAGCAGCGGGCCCAGCACAGATCCCTGGGGTACACCACTATTCACCTTTCGCCATTGAGAAAATTGGCCATTTAGCCCTACTCTCTGCTTTATATCTTTTAACCAATTCCTGATCCAGAATATTACACTGCTTCCAATGCCATTACTTTTTAATTTTGCCAAGAGTCTCTCATGAGAGACCTTGTCAAAGGCTTTCTATAAATCTAGATACTCTATATCAAATGACTCACCTTTATCTACCTGTTTATTCACACCTTCAAAAACATATAACAGATTAGTAAGACAAGACTTTCCTTGGCTACATCCATGTTGGTTTTCTCCCGTTAAACCATGGTTATCTACACGTTCAGTAATTTTATTCTTTATAATGATTGCTACCATTTTGCCAAGTACTGACGTCAGGCTCACTGGTCTGTAGTTTCCTGGATCACCACTGGAACCCTTTTTAAAAATTGGGAGTTACATTGTCCACTCTCCAATCCTCAGGTACTACAGATGATTTTAATGATAGTTCACAGAGTACTAATAGTAGGTCTCCATTCTCATATTTCAGTTCTTTCAGCACCCTTGAATGTACACCATTCGGTCCAGATGATTTGCTTTTCTTCATTTTATCAAGCCATTGTAATACATCCTCCCGGTTTCTCGATATTTCTTTCAGTTCTTCCGCTACATCGCCTTTATATACTATTTCAGACAAGGGTAACTTTCCTACATCATCTTCAGTAAAGACCAAAGCAAAGAATTCATTTAGTCTCTTCGCTATGGCCTTGTCCTCCCTTAATGCCCCTTTTACCCCTCTATCATCCAATGGTCCCACTGACTCTCTCACAGGTTTTTTGCTATGAATATACTAGAAAACGTTTTTATTATGCGTTTTGCTTCCACAGCAAGCTTCTTTTCAAATTCTCTCTTTGCCCATCTTATCAATGCTTTGCATCTCACTTGCCAGTGCTTGTGCTGTTTCCGGTGCTCATCATCAGGCTCCTTTTTCCATTTCCTGAAGGAATATTATACACATAAAACAGTTCACAAACAATATGACAAATAAGAACATTTCAGAAAGGGAAAAGGTGTCTTAACCTTTCCATCTAAATAGATAAAGGCATGGAATTCCATAGTTGTGAACAAGCAATGGAAAATGAATGATCCCACATTGAATTCAATGGGGCTGCGGTTCAGATATCGCAAGGAAGTCGCTACCGCCGATTAGTAAGCATACCCCTAAGACTAAAAAGTGCAATAACTCACTGAACAGTAATTATATAAAAATGTTGATCAGAGAAATAAATGGGGTATTACTTACATTTAAGAAAAACATAGTTACTCACCTGTAACAGGTGATCTCCGGGAACAGCAGGAATTTAGTCTTCACATATGGGTATCATCGGTACCGACGGAGCCTGTGTGGGAACGCTCCCCAGCGTCCAACAGGGAAGCTTTTGGGAGCATCCCACAGTGCCTGCGTGCTGCCTTCCCGCCTTTCCCAACTGTCCCTCTCCAGCTGAGTTTAAAGCTAAGACAAAGAGAGAGGAAAAGAGAAAGAGAGAAAGAGAGATACAACTCCTAGGGGAGGTGGGTGTGTTGTGAAGACTAAATTCCTGCTGTTCCTGGAGATCACCTGTTACAGGTGAGTAACTATGCTATCTCCAGGAACAAGCAGGAATGTAGTCTTCACATATGGGGACTCCCTAGCTGCAGATGCCAGAGAGAAGGCCCCAGAAGTTGTGTGCCCTTGTGAAAGGGCTCCACCTCCCGCCATGTATCTCTGGCATCCTACCAGGGATGGTGGGTAGGAGTTGCTTAATTATGGAACAGCTGTTGAAGAACAGCCTGACCAAACAAGGCATCCCGGCGGGAGTCTTTGTCTAAGCAGTAATGGGCTGTGAAGGTATGAATCAAAGCCCAAGTAGCTGCTCGGCAGATGTCGTTGATAGACACAGAGTGAAGATGAGCCATAGAGGCTGCCATGGCTCTCATATTGTGAGCTGTGACATGGCCTTCAAGAGGAAGGTTCTTACTCTCATAGGCAAAAGATATACACTGCGCAATCCAATTGGACAGTGTTCTTTTGGAGACTGAAAGTCCCAAATGACTAGGATCAAAAGCAACAAAGAGTCGAGAGGACTTTCTATGTTGCTTTGTCCTTTGCAAGTAAAAGGCCAAAGCCCTTTTACAGTCCAAAGTATGAAGATTCTTTTCTGCATTTGAGGCGTGAGGCCTTCAGAAGAACACAGGAAGGTAAACCGCTTGGTTTAAATGAAAAGGTGACAACACCTTTGGCATAAAGTGTGGATGAGTCCTAAGGACTACCTTATCATGATGGAACCTTGTATAAGGATGATCAGCCACCAACGCTTGCAATTCACTGATGCGACAAGCTGATGTGATTGCAATAAGAAAGATGACCTTCCAGGAAAGGAATTTCAAAGAGGTAGTAGCTAATGGTTCAAAAGGTGGCTTCATGAGCTGCCCAAGAATCAGATTTAAGCCCCATGCCACTGGTGGTGGCTTAATAGGAGGCTTAGTTAAAAGAAGGCCTCTCATAAATCTAACTATGAGAGGAAATAGATTGTCCATTTAGAGGCTTGAAAGAAGCTGCAATAGCACTCAAATGAACTCTCACTGAATTGGTCTTAAGCCCTGAATTAGACAAATGAAGGAGATACTCCAGTAATGATTCCAGAGGTATCGCAAGAGGGTTAAGACCCTTCTGCGAGCACCATAAGGTAAACCTTTTCCACTTGAAAGCATGAGTGTCTTGTGGAAGGCTTCCTGGAAGCATAAAGGATATCCTTTACCTGCTGAGACCGTGAAGTTCTAGGCTTTCAGCAACCAGGCCCTGAGATGCAGAGACTGGGGATTGGGATGCCACAGCATCCAATCCTCTTGAGAATGGAGTTAGGATCTGCTCCAAATCTCCTGAGGCGGAGCTTGAGAGAGATGCAGCAACAGAGGGGTACCACATTTGCCGTGGCCAACGTGGAGCTATGAGGACTATATGACCTGTCTCTCTGAAGCTTGAACAGGGTTTTGGGAATTAGGGGAATGGGTGTAAAGCCATACAGGAAGTCCTGGCCCCAATAGAGGAGGAAAGCATCTCTGGCCTGACAACCCTGAGCCGTAATTCTGGAACAGAACCGGGGAAATCTGGCATTCAATGGACTTGCAAAGAGGTCTATGTCCGGAGTTCCCCAAATTTGGAAAATTTTGGCCACCGGGTCTGCATGGAGAGACCATTCGTGTGGAAGCAGAACTCGACTGAGTCTGTCTGCCAAGAGTTTTGAATGCCTGGAAGATACACCGCAAGGAGATGAATCTGATGCTGTCTGGCAAGGGCGCATAGTCGCAAAGCTTCGTTGCACAGTGACAGAGCCTGTTCCGCCCTGCTTGTTCACATAGAACATGACTACTTGATTGTCCGTTTGAACTAGGACTGTCTTGTAGCTGAGCTGGGTGTGGAATACTTGACGAGCAAGGAAGATTGCTCCGAGTTCCAGGAGATTGATGTGGAGATAGGTCTCCTGTGGAGTCCAGGTACCCTGGGTAGAGAGGCCTTGCAGGTGGGCTCACCAACCCTCCTGCGAGGCATCTGTTAGAGTGGCTTCAGGTGGGGGTGGCTGGAAAGGAGACCCCACCAAAAGGTTTTGGGGTGATTGCCACCATTGGAGAGACAAAATAAGGTGATCTGAGTTTGCTATTTTGTCTGACAGGCAACCTGACGCCCGAGTCCACTGAGTGGATAAAGTCCACTGGGCTGCCCTCATATGGAGGTGAGCATAAGGAACCACATGCACGGTGGATGCCATGTGGCCTAGCAATTGTAACATTTCCCGAGCAGTGAGGTGAGGTTTTAGCACTGCTTGGGAAGCTAACTGCACAATGCGAAGGCAGCGGTGCTGTGGAAGATAGGCCCTTGTCTGTCTGGTATCCAGCAGAGCTCCTATAAACTCTAGAGACTGAGTCAGAGCAAGGTTGGATTTTGGGAAGTTTATGACAAGTCCCAAATACTGAAGGATGCGCATTGTGCAAGAGAGAGAAATCCTGGTCTCTGGCTCTGAAGGGGCTCGAATGAGCCAGTCGTCTAAGTAAGGGAAGACAAATATTCCTAGGGTGCGAAGAAATGCTGCCACCACAGCCATGCATTTTGTGAACACCCTTGTTGCCGAGGCCAGGCCAAAAGGAAGAACCCTGTATTGGTAGTGCTTCCCTTGAAACAGAAAGCGAAGGAACTTTCGATGAGTTGTATGGATGAGAACATGAGTGCACGCATCCTTGAGATCTAGAGAACAAAGCCAATTCTGACTCTGAAGGTATGGCAGCAGAGTTCCTAGAGAAATCATTTTGAACTTCTCTTTGAACAGGAATTTGTTCATTTCTCTGAGGTCTAAAATGGGTCTGTGTCCTCTTGTTTTCTTTGGAATAAGGAAATAGGGAAAATAGAAACATGTACCCTGTTGGAGAATGGCTACCTCTTCTATTGCCTCCTGGGCAAGAAGCAGAATGACAATCTTGACCTAACTAATCATTGAGAGAGGTCTGAGAATTGAACTGTCTTACCATTGTAGGAGGGGGCATGCTGAGGAAATGAAGCTTGTACCCCTCTCTTACAATGGACAGAGTCCAATTTTCTGCTGTAATCTGCCCCCATCTGGGGGCAAAATGACAACCTTCCTGGAATGGCGGAAGGCTCTGGGTTGTTCAGGGCCAGGAAGGCAAAATTCTCTAGGTAGGAGTCAAAGCCCCTGTGGAGGCTGAGTCTGCTGAGCCGGTTGAGGCTTAGCAGCTTTTGTTTTTCTTTGCCTAGGTTGTTGCTGCTGTCCCTTTTGGGACAATGCCCCTGCTGGGTATAGGAGGGGTAAAACCTCTTACTGAAGAATGGTTTCTTGTAGGATTTTTTCTTTGCAGGATCAGCTGTAGATTTAGACAATCTATCCAAAGTGATATTGTCAGCATCTATCTCATTAGCTTTTTCCTGCTAATTCTTGCCAAAGAGATTCTCTCCTGTGCAAGAAATATTCCCTAGTTTATCCTGTACCCAAAGTTCCAAGTCAGATGCCTGGAGCCAGGCAATCCTACGTGCACCTATGGCAATGGCAGAGGTTCTGCTTATGCATTCAAAGCAGTCAAAGGCTGCATGATTCACAAACTTGGAAACATCCTGAGCATGTTTGACAAGGGCAAGGTAATCCTGCCTTTTATCATTAGGAAGGAGAAGGCTGATAAGCTCTAAATCTCCGGTGACCTCCTTAAAGAACATTGCCATATATAATATATAGGAACTAATCCTAGCCGAAAGCATGGAAGCCTGGAAGGTTCGACATCCAAAGGCAGCAAGAGTCCTACACTCACGTCCTGGAGGATTAGATGCATGTCTTTTTGCACTCTTGATCCTTCTCATAGCCGATTCCACCACCATAGAATGGTGTGGTAGCTGAGTCTTCTGAAACCCAGGACAAGGAGGAATTCGATACATGGTGTCGAGCCTTCGAGAGCGAGGACAAGGGGTTAGAGGTGTTTCCCACATCCTTAACATGAGATCATGCAAGATCTCGTGAATAGGTAAGGTAGCTGCCTCCTTAGGAGCTTTAGGGTATTGCAGGATTTCCAATTCCTTTGCCCTAGGCTCTTTTTCAGGAGCCACTGTGATGGAAAGACCTCGAGCCACATCTCGGATAATATCCTGAAAGGACATATCCTCTCGAAGAGACATCCTACACTGAGGAGAAGAAGAATCCTCAGGAAGAAGCACTCTGAATCCTTGGATGAGTCTGAAGACTCTGAAAGCTCTGCCGATACCAAAGTACCTCCGATCCGGGTGATCGTGCAAGGCACGGTACCGGTACCGATCGAAGTCGGCATCGGAAGGGTCCAGTACCGACTTGTCGATACCAGGTGGATAAGCACGACTCGGTCCCAGTAGAATACCTACTGATGTCGATGCAGTCGATACCGGTACCAGAGTCGGTGCCGGTACCGGTTGAATTGTCTGAAGCGGTTTCAAGGGCATCAAGGCCGTGAGAAGAGCTGCCAGACTACGTTCAATAGCCAAGAATCTCTGGTCTATCAACGCTGCCAATGCATGGGTATCAGTACCGGATGAAGCAGCCGGTACCCCAGAGCATGGCACCAGTAGTTCTGCCGAGGTTGAGGCCTCGAGAACATCCTGGATCCCCATTAGTGCTTTGGAAGCCAAAGCCTCCCGCCGGGACAATTTTGCCGGTACAAGTCCCTCAAGGGCAACGCCAGAGGCATCTCGATGCTTAGAAGAAGATCTACCCTTTGTGGACCAGCTAGATTTATGTTTAGTTACCTGAGATCCATGGGAGGAAGATGAAGCCCTGGAAGACGTCGATGCCACAGAGGCTGCATTGGAGGGAAAAAGGGTGCTAAGTTTAGCAGCTCAGTTCTGCCGGCAACTCTTCGACATCATCCCACAGGCAACACACTCCGAAATAGAGTGGTCAGGACCTAAACATTTGAGGCACCACTCATGGGTGTCGGTGACGGAGATGGTACCGCCACACTTGGAACACTTTTTAAAACCCGAAGCGGGTTTTTCCATTTTAAAGGAAAATTTGGGCCTAGTGCCCAAAATGGCACGTGGCACCTGAGGAGAAAATACCTGGAAAAGACTCCAGAAAGGGTTTTTTTTGTTTTGTTTTGTTTTTGTTTTTTAAGAAAAAGGAAAGAAGAACCGGCGGTACCGGTGTAGCGTCGAAGGAAGGCAGACGCGACCACAAAAAAGGAGAATAAAAGGGATAATTTTCTGCGGTGACAGGATGTGCGACCTGTCGGCTCCGTGGAAAATGAAGAACTGGAGAGGGACAGTTGGGAAAGGCGGGAAGGCAGCACGTAGGTGCTGTGGGATGCTCCTAAAAGCTTTCCTATTGGATGCTGGGGAGCGTTTCCGCGCAGGCTCCATCGGTACCGACGATACCCATATGTGAAGACTACATTCTTGCTTGTTCCTGGAGTTTGCTTTATATGCTCTAAACCAAATTCAAAACATTGTCACACTTTTGCTCTCACTGAAAAACACCTTTCCATCCTCCCACTGGGAATAAAACTCTACAAGAAAAGTTTGTAAGATGAATCAAACCCAAAAGAGTTCTATATCTATTAGTTCTGTAGTTTCCAATCATGCACTCGTGACCACATAGGGTAATGTCAGATACTATGGAATCAAAAATCAAAAGTAGAGAAAGTAGAATTACAAAAATGCTAGCGTGGAAATATGTACTTTATGTCGGAAGCGCAGCCTTGAGGCATTAAATACCTCTTGAAGCTAACATTTCCATTTTGCTCAATTTGTTGAGCCCCTCACGGAGCTGACAATAAATAAGGTAAAACACCACAATCTTAGTGTCACCAATAAAACCCTTAGAAAACGCAGCGTTTTCTAAGGGTTTTATTGGTGACACTAAGATTGTGGTGTTTTACCTCATTTATTGTCAGCTCCGTGAGGGGCTCAACAAATTGAGCAAAATGGAAATGTTAGCTTCAAGAGGTATTTAATGCCTCAAGGCTGCGCTTCCGACATAAAGTACATATTTCCACGCTAGCATTTTTGTAATTCTACTTTCTCTACTTTTGATTTTTGGTATTTATAGTGTAGGGATTTTTTGTTAGGTGGTTTTTGGAGATACTATGGAATGGCATCTTCTTTCTTGCTTATTTTTTTTTCATCTTTTTTTCACTCCTATTCATCAATGTCTTATACTACGAGTATAATATATAATTCTTAGCTGCCCAAAGCCTACCCTAATTAACAAACTATACATATGAACCGGAAATACCCTGTAAGATATCAGACAAGTTATTTATTTATCAGCTTTTATATACTGCACTATTTAGTATCAGAGCGGTTTACAAGAACAATAACATGAAAGCAACTTACATCAAAACAGGTAACTTTACATTAACAGGCATGAACAGCAATTATACAATGAACAGGTATGAACAACAAAACTTGGTAACAAGGCAAGGAACTGAAACAAGCAAAAGCGCCAAAGAGAGGGGGGAGGGGTGGGGGAAGGGCAGGGAGTGGGATTGAGACAGGGAAGTAGAAAGAGGATGGAGAGCTATGGGAGTCATTCTTTAAGTACATGGTCATAGTCAACGAGTCTTCAATTGTGTTATGACGTCAGTGGTATGAGGGTCCCTCATTAAGTTACGTGATCATAAGCCAGCTGACACAAGTGAGTCTTTAAAGCCTTCTCGAACGTGGATAGGTCCGTGATGACTCAAACTGAGGCAGGAACAGCATTCCAGAGGGTTGGAGCATATAAGGAGAAGGCTCGATTCCTGACAGCTATGGTGCAAGTCCTAGTGATTGAAGGAGTGACCAGGGTATTAGCCATGTTAGCTCTTCGTGTTCTGTTGTCTGGTATAAGTTGAACCATTGTTGACAGGGAGGATGCAGATAGATTGTGAATAATCTTGAATGTGAGTAGAAGAGCCTTATAAGTCAGACGGCTGGAAATGGGGAGCCAGTGTAGTTGCATTAGGATAGGTGAGATATGCTCATACATAGAGACACCCTGGAGTGATCTGTCAGCTGTGTTCATGGCCAGTTGGAGGATGTATTTTGCGGTGCCATGAAGAATAATGTTTGCGTAATCAAAGTGCGGGAGGATAAGAGCTTGGAAGACTGAACGAAAATCAGAGGGATCAAGAAGCGGAAGTAAATGACGGAGGGTCCTTATCTTCTGGTATACAGCCTTGATAACGTTCTGAATGTGTGTAGTCATGATTAGTTGTTGGTCTAGGGTTACCCCCAAGAAGCGAACGTCTGACTTGGTAATGAGGTCAACATCTCTAACCCGCAAGGAGGATGGTGGAGTAAAAGATTGGTCTCTAAAAATAAATAAGACTAGTCTTCTTAAAGTTAACCTTCAGGTTGTGAGTAGCGAGCCAATCAGAGACAGCGTTGAAACATTCTGAGATGACTGAGAAGTCCGGACTGTCAGTGGAGAAAGGGGTATAGATTAACACATCATCTGCATAGATCTGATATAGTAAATTAAAGGACTTGATTATTGTACATATTGGCTGTATGTAGATATTAAAAAGCAAGGCTGATAGCAACGAACCTTGTGGGACACCTTGCGTTTGCTGGAAGGTGCATGAAGACTGTGTTCCCAAGCGGACCTGTTGATGGCGATCAGACAAGTAGGATCTAAACCAGTTGAGGGCAGAGTCCCGTATACCTTTCTGTTGTAGGTGGCCAAGGAGAAGGCTGTGGCTGACAGAATCGAAGGCAGAGGTGATATCCAAGAATATTAGGATGAAACCTTGTCTCTTCTTTTCAATGCCAGAACAGAGCCTATCCAGGAGGGTTACAAAAAGGGATTCGACTCCATGCTGCCAGCGGAAGCCATGCTGTTGTGGATCAAGGGGGGCATGGGAGTCAATGTGGTCCTGGACCTGTTGCTGGATGATCTTTTCTAAAATCTTGATCAGGAAGGGTAGGCTAGATATGGGCTGGCTAGCATGAATGTACAAAACGGTCAAGGACAGTCAATATCCATTATTTGAACATGTTCAACCACCAGAGCAACTGAAGTCATGCAGGAGGTTTTTTTTAGGTCAACTGCAGCCACTCCATCAATCCGCTGAAGTGTTCTGCCTAGATATGTGGTGTCAGTGAGGGTTGACAAAACAATGATGTGACAATGGGAATTGACATGGCAGAGAAGCTTCTGCCTGGCATGGTCTCTGAGTTTACCATATGGAGGTCACTGAACCATCTACAGCAGTGGTTCTCAACCCAGTCCTCTGGCACCCCCAGGCCAGTCAGGTTTTCAGGATATACACAACGAATATGCATGAGACAGATCTGCATACAATGGAAGCAGTGCATGCAGATCTATCTCATGCATATTCATTGTGGATACCCTGAAAACCCAACAGGACTAGGGGTACCAGAGGACTGGGTTGAGAACTACTGATCTACAGAGTGGTGTTGGACGATGTTTAGTGAACATGTTAAAGCGGAGACTCATAACTGGATCAGACAAATGAGACTAACACAGACAATGTAGCATCTGTTACACTGCCCCCTGCTGGTGGCCCCATGCGCAACTGCTGACTTGGCAATGGCTAATTGGTCTGCCCTACTGACTGCACAGAGATATAGCAATATCATTTGATAGCAATACGATATGATGATGCTGATGATATAAGTCTCAGCATGGAGAAACTCCACAATTTCTCACCGATACAAATATTCTAAAGCCAATGTTGTGCTAACAGGTCGGGTCACAGATGAAGTCATGTAAGCATTCCAAAGGTTATCAGTTTTACAAAGTACCTTTAACTGCTAGGGGAGTGCTATAATGAAGCTAGTCTCCATTATATTGCTTTGTATTTTATTCTGCCAGCATTCACTTGAAGTTATACCGACAATACCCCAGACTAGTTATATTTTCTGTCAAAGATATCTTTTTTCTCTTATGCTCCTTGGGAACATCAGTTGGCCTCTACTCTCATAAATTTCTTTAATGTTTTAACTGCTGCAGCAACTTGTACTGACAAGTTGAAGAGTTACTTACTACAATCCTTAAATCCCTCCTTTATTATGAATGTCCCAGAATCTCACCAAAGCACCGATTCAATGTTACAAATCCGTGAGTTTGTAATTAACTACTCCTTCAGCTTTACAATATACCCCATTATGTAATAATTTACTTTTGCACATTCATAACTCATTCTTTTTGCACTCATTTGCCTGACCTAATAAAAAATGCATCTAAATTGATCTTTTACCTACATTTTCTAACACAGCGCCGAGCACTCTCCAACTCTGAAGACATATTTAACTGATGCACCTTGATTTTAATTTATATTTCCTTAATTTCTTGACCGTGACATTCAAGGGAAGATCTCATCTGAATTTCCTTTTACTGCTGACCATCTTGCATGCATATATACCTTCCTAATCCTACATGGCATACGGTAGCTACAATGTAGGACAAAGCTGGCATTGAAGAGCGATACCCATTGCATCCCCAAGGGATAGAAGATACAAGGTGTATCTGGAAAAGTAATCATGGAATTGACAGTGTAAATAAATATCTGTGAAATGCCGGCAAACATAGTAGGAACTCATCGTTATATAGTTTGAAATACAGATATGTATTAACAATATTTCTGTTATTATATCTAAGATTTGAGATCTACTGTAGTTGCTTGAGCCAATGACAAGTCAGCTCTGAAATATATTCAAATATATTTAACTATCCAATTTATAAAATATTTTCTAAAAAATATTTTAAAAATAGAGAAACGTGACAGCAGAAAAAGACCATATGGCCTATCTTGTCTGCCCTTCTATATCAACTACAATCGTCCCCTTTTAACCTTTAAGGAATCCATGCTTGTGTCTCAGGCTTTTTTGAATTCAGATACTGATCTCGTCTCCACACCTCCACTGGCAGACTATTCCATGCATCTACCACTCTTTTCGTAAAGAACTATTTCCACATATTACTCCTGAATCTATCCCCTTTTACTCTCATCCTATGCCCCCTATGTCCCCTTTTAGCTTACCTTTTTTTTTTTTTTTTACTCTACAATTCTCCGATTCCTTTAGGCATCCAGCTCAATCAGAACTAGCCTCTGGTTCACTACAATGCCAAAAGCCTTCATCTGTGTTACCTTTGGATTTCTTTCCTGTTATTTTATACCCCTCAGTATTCAAACCCAGTCATTATAGTGATAACCCTTAGTTAGAGACCAGGATGGACCCTAAATCCAGCCATTAAGTGTTGCTATTGCATCTTAAATGAGATTCCCTCCTCATTGGGGCTATGAATGCTTCCTCTGGAACATCCCCAGCCCTGACCAGCGTAGGGAGCAGAGGACCTATGGGAATTAAACTCACATCCTCTACGGCGCGCCACACAGCATCGCCACGGAGCTAGCCCCCTATTTGCCATTGAAAACACAATCAAATACTACTGGAAGAAACAGAAATGTATTAAGGGAACACTTCTAACTAGATGCAATAGGTACAGCACTAGTTTCATTGCTAAAGGAAAAAGGACACCCAGAAGGCTTACTAAAAGCAGTGAACATTCAGTACCTCATTTCAGTATACACTAGAGAGCAATGTGTCTCACTGTCAGCATTGGCCCCATATGTTAATATTTACCATGCAGTCGGACAGATTGGTACATTTATGTTACATTTCAATACAGTTTCATAGTGCAAGCCTCGAGTTACATCTTTTCACAGGCCGTACTCACCTTAGGAAGAACTAAAACAAGAAATCTATCACATTCTCAGCCCCATTCACACATAATGTGCTAAGAAATTCTAAAGATGTCAACCCTGCAGTGTACAAAACACCACCAGCCTTACAAAGGACACAGTGTAGGTGGCCATACTATAAATAAAGGAGACGATGAGAATCAGTAAGTAGAATGAGTCAAGCGATTTAAGAAATAAGACGACATCTAAATCTAAACAACTTCACAAAATATTATGGCAAACTTGAACATCTGGCAAAGACTTGACTCAAATTTTGGTTTCCTTATTCTAAGCACCTGTGTAACTGTTTGGCCTTTCTTGGTCAAGGAGTGTCTTTATCCTTCATAGGCTGGGAGATTCTTATTATTGATGGTCTTGTAAAAAGAAACCAATATATTTGTGTTTATCATGAATGATAATACTTAAAAGGTAGATTAAGGATATGGGTGCATTTGTTTTGAAACCATCGGAACTGGAATGACCACTGGATCTCTTGAAGATAAAAATGGTCTGTGAATTAAAAATAACTCTTATTTTCAATGATGTACACCAGATATGGGTGGGATTTGGGCAGACGCGGAGAGGAATTTCAATGTGATTAGATTTAGATGAGCTAAGAGGAATGTATTTCAAAGTGGCTTTATGAAATGCCAGCCCTCAAGCCCTGGCTCCTTAAAGTTTGTCTCCTATTCTGTAGCTATAAGGATAAAGCTTGGTGAATTAGGGCCAAGCTAGAGCTATTTTGAGAGGCTGATGTTATGACGGCACATATGTGAAAAGTCAAAAAAGCACCTATTTTACAAAGGCAGAATAGGTCCTAGGTACAGGGCCGCTTTTACCTATGGACAAAAGGGACAGCTGCGCTGAGTCCCTGCAGAACAGAGGCCTAGCTGCCCTGCTGCCCATAGGTAAAAACCAGCCCTGATCATGGGAAGACAGCTTGCATCTGGGCCATGATTGCAGCTATGGCCGTCTTTTCTGTCCACGATGATCCCCTTTCCCGCAGGCTGCAGATGGGATCCCTATGGGAGACAGCATGCATCTGGGCTGCAATCACAGCCATGCCCTTCTGCTGTTGAGGGGGGAGGCCATGAACGTGGAGGGGGGAGTGCAAATGGAGGGGGTCCATTCTGCAAAGTTCACCCAGGGCCCCTGTCCAGGTGCCTTTATAAAGTACGCTCTCAGAACTATCCTCTTTGCACACCAACGCTCTTGCAGAAATTTGTGCCTGCTCTGAAAGTTAACACACTTTAAGTGCTGCAACAGCCCACAGAAATGAACGGGCAGTGGCACTTAATACGCGCTAACCTGAGAGCGCCTACACATGGCATTACCTGTAAGGACATGCCATCTGGTACATGTCTATTTAGCTCTTTTCCACATGTAAAACATGCCTACATGCAGAAAAATAATTATAAAATTACCCTTTGCACGTGATTAATTCTGGAAAAGAGATATAAAATATGGCATATGTGGTGCTTCCCCATATCAAAGTGGAGGAGCAGCCTAGACGTTAGATCATCAAGCTGCAAAACAGCAAAGCCAGGGTTCAAATCCTGCTTATATGTCTTGTGACATTGGACAGCTCATAGCAACTTCTGTTGTCTCAGGTACACGTTAGGCTCTGATTTACTAACGAGTATTACATGCAAGTTAGTATGAGTTATGCACATAGCAAACAGGTCCACTGGCAGTAAAGCACAGTTACTCACCTGTAACAGGTGATCTCCGGGAACAGCAGGAATAAGTCTTCACATATGGGTAAACGTTGGTAACGACGGAGCCCGCGCGGGAACGCTCCCCAGCTTCCCAAAAGAAAGCCTTTGGGAGCATGCCCACACGCATGCGCGCTGCCTTCCCGCCTATTCACTTCCCTCACATCAGTTGAGTTTGTAGCTGAGATCGAAGGAGCGAAGTAGGCAAATTAGAAAGAGAGAGAGAGAGAGAACAACTCCTAGGGGAGGTGGGTGGGTTGTGAAGACTTATTCCTGCTGTTCTTGGAGATCACCTGTTACAGGTGAGTAACTATGCTATTTCCAGGAACAAGCAGGAATGAGTCTTCACATATGGGGACTCCCAAGCTAAAAGATGCCTAGAGGAGGCCCAAGCATGTTGCAAATCTAATGGATGGGCCATGCTTTCTCCCTAGAACCTCAGGCACCCAAAGGGATGGAGGGTAGGAGTTGAATTAAAAAGGGTGCTATGGAACAGCTTGACTAAACAAGGTATCCGGGGGGGGGGAGGGGGGGCTTGTGTAGACAAAAACTGTTAGTAAGTGAATGCCAAGTCCCAATTCTTGAAGAGGATCTTACCCAGAAGTATTGCGAAGGTATTCGTTTAGGCTGATATGGGTCTGTTATAAAGAGCTACCATATCATCCTCACAAGGAATTTGTTTACTGTGATAAGTACAGGAAATAAATTTGCAATACAGGTAGATATAAGAAACCTTAATGGCTAGAATCAACCCCAGAAAACTGGGTGAGTTTTAAATGAGGTTGGGACTTTGGAGAAAAGCTAAAGCTTCTGTAAGTCCAGAATCTAAAAGAAACTTTCTTTCCTTGGAGCAGGATAGTGCCCTAGGAAAGAAAAATTTAAGCTAAAACTGACTGGTGTGGAGGAAAAAAGCAAAACTGCCTTTTACAGACAAAGAGGATGGGTTTTTAGAACCCCTCTATCTAGATGGAAAAATATTGTATTAGGCAGTTTTGCCCCAATTTCTGAAGATCAGTAATGAGTCTTTTATAAGTGATGGCACTTAGGATAAGGACTTATATTGAGAGCTTCAGAAGTAACGTAACCAGATTAAGACAGTAGATGTAAAAAGTGGTTACGGTAATAAAGGTCTTTCTCTATTTTACCAGAGAAGTTGGCTGTCCATTTAAAAATTGATGGTATGCTTTAACAGCATTAACCTGGACAGTAAACAATATTTCAGAGTCAGATTTTATAAGAGATTCGTGGATAACAAGAAGGGTTTGACCTTCTTGAGAATACTCATTGAGGATCACTTATTAGTGAAAGTGTAAGAATGATATGTAAGGTTTGATGGAAACCAGTAGAATGTTCTTACTTGAAGGAAAGGTCTAGGTTTTAAAAGTCTAGTCCTTGAAAAACCAGGTCCTGAGACGTACGTGAAGGAGTACAGAGGCGATCCCTAATCTTAAGTCAGAGGATCTGGGTCCTTATATAACTTCAGTGTGGTAGCTGGAAAGAAAGACGCAATGTAAGGGGATACCATATTTGCCTCTCTATGAGGGCAGTATGAGTATCATGTGCTCTTTGTTCATTATCAGCTTCAATTATCAGATAAGGACCGACTGCAGTGATCAGGAATGCATCCCTGTTGTAAGAGTTCCACTGAAGAAGTGGAACAACCTAGGGAGTTGCGCAATTCCCTAAGCTCTCACGTCGTCTAGGCCCTGGTTCCCCTCCCTTAAAAGGAAATTTAAGGAAGATGGAAAAGATAGGAGAACCAGTCATGTAGAAACATGACTGGGTAAAGCCCATCAGTTGAAGCTTTTCTAACCACCTGGAAGCTACCTACCAGGGGTTAACTCTGACACTCTCTGGCAAAGGCCCATAGTTGCAGAGCTTTATTGCATAGTTGCAGAGAGCATGTTGTAGGTTGCTTAGGTGAGACCTGGCTGTTTGCTTGCCAGTGTGCAACCCAATGTATTCTGTTCAAGCTGAAATCTAGACCTTCTCTTGGGCCATTTGTTATTAAGACAGCAGAGAAACCATCAGGTCCTATAGTGTACAGACAAAATTAAGAGTGGTAATACTAAAATTGTGTCTAATAAGCTGTCTTAAAAAGAAGTATCTAAAAGATCAGCTCAAAGATACGCAGGCAGCGTAGATTAAGCAGAAACCCATGTGAGCTGTATGTTGAAGCGAGCTGGTATAACCCACATGGAGGGTCTTTTCCCCCGCTTTCCTTAATATAGGGTTTCCTAAGCATTTTGAGCTGACTGTGCTCTGATGAACAGAATAATGAACAATTGTGCATTTGGTAACAGTAGTGCAAAAAGAACCCCAAGAGGGAAAACTCTGTATAGGAGAGACTTACTGAAGTAGGAATGGAAGAAATTCCTACAACTTTAGTGAAAAAGCTCTCCAGTTGAATAATGTTCCCCTTGGAGACTACATGTCCCAAATGAAAGGGATAGAAAACAATACAGAGTTGAAAGGACCTACAATTTGGTAAGTCCTTGTAGATGAATAGTTAGAGTTCTTTGCAGTTTAAACTATGAGACATCCTCTTACAGGTAACTGTAAAAAGGTGAAGGATATAGTTCACCTTGTTGCTAAGTTTCCTGCCGCTATCCCCCCCCCCCCTTTTTTTTTTCTTTTTTTTTTTTTAAACAGGGGGAACAGAAACTTGTTACCTTTAGAGTATGATTGATCTCAATAGCTCTTGGAGCTAGGAGGGTGGATTTCATTTGTAACAAGAGATTCATGTCCAGAGGTAAAGAGTTGACTCAGTCTGGATGAATTAAATTCAAATGCCTGTTTTGATAAAAAGGCAGGTTTATAGGTTCTGAATTTCATACAGAAAGAAGGAAAGACTAAGCAAATAAAATATCAGAAACCCTGAAGTTACTGGATCTACTGAACCTGTTGAGGTTTTGGTTTTCTTAGACTGGTTTGATGTTGCCCTGTATGGGAAACATCTGCATGATGGGTAGAAGATGGATAAAACCTTTTTCCCCTAGGGGAATAAAGTCTTCTAGAAGATCTTTTAATAGTTGAGATAGAGGAAATTTTTGACAGTCCTCTGACAGTAGGCTTATCAGTGTCTAACTGACTTGCTTGAAATAGCCAATCCTTGTTGGAGATTCTCTCCAGTACAAGGACTATTTCCCAGCTTTACTTGTACCCATTTATCCAAGTCTGAAGCTTGGAGCCAGGCAATACATCGTGCTCCTATGGCTATAGCAGAGGTTCTGCTAATAGACTCAAAGCAGTCCAAGGAAGCACGATTAAGGAATTTAGAGATATTTTGAGCATATTTGACTAATAAATAGTCTGCTCTTTTATGTTCTTGAAGATAAGGGTTCAAAAGCTTTAAGTTCTTTGTAACCTCTTCAAGAGAGAATCCCATATAGAAAATATGAGATAAATCTTGCTGAAAGCATGGATGCTTGGAAGCATCGACGCCCAAAAGCATCTAAGGTTCTAGACTCACGACCTGGCGGGTAAGAAGAATGCTTTTTTGCACTCTTAATGCGCCTCATTGCTGATTCTACTACTATAGCATGATGAGGAAGTTGAGTCTTTTGAAAACCTGGAGAAGGTGGCACTTTATACATAGTGTCAAGTCTTTGAGAATGTGGGGATACCGTTAAGGGGGTTTCCCACATTCTTAATAGATCCTTTAAGATCTGATGTACAGAAAGCATAAACATCTCCTTGGAAGCCCAGGGGTATTGCAGAGTTCCTGAATCCCTTGGTATAGACTCTTTCTGAGGTATGGAAATGGCAAGTAGCTTTGCCATATCAAGCACAAAAGCTTGAAAGGAAATCTCTTCTGAGGGGTACCCTCCAAATTGAGGGGTAAAAACTAGAACTGATGAAAGTTCAGCTGTGGTACCCATGGATTCATCCCAGTCATCGGAATCGGAAGACTTGAAAGGATGAAGTACCAGATTTTCTTTAAGATGTCTTCGGTACTGCTCGAGGTCGGTACCAAGCCGAGTCGGTACCGAATCCTCTATGCTTGAGAGCGACTCCAGGCTCGGCATCGGAGGAAGCCAGCCCGTCAAAGGAGACATCGACGGTACCGGTAGCGGTGCCAATGTCGATACCAGCACGTGCACCGATGCCGATGGCAATGCCAGCACCGGTAGCGATGCCCATAGCGGCATCGGCACCAACATCGATACCGATACCGGCACCGGCACCGGCGCCGACACCAGCATTTGGGAAACAGTCTGCAGCGACTCTAGTGGTACCGAAGTAGCTGAGAGATTCGCTAGACCAAGTTCGATGGCGAGGAGTCTTTCATTCATCACCATAGCCGATGCCAGGATATCGGTACCGCTTGAAGCGGCCAGATCCACCGAGCATGGCACAGGTATGTCCATGGAGGTAAAAACCTCGGGAACAACCTGAAGTAATGCTTTGGAGCCCGAAGACTCCCGCCGGGTCTGTATTGCCATAATGTCCTCGAGGGCAACGCCAGAGGCATCTCGATGCTTAGAAGGAGATCTACCTCTCGAGGACTGGCTAGTCTTAACAGACTTTTGTTTGGTTACGTGACCCTGGGAGGAAGAAGAAACACTGGCTGGTGACATCAGGCCTGATGTGAACCGGGTATCGAGTTGTACTCGATCTTGAAGAGTTCTTCTAGCTAAACTCCTGCAGGCGAAACACTCCATCGAGTAATGGTCAGGACCTAAACAGTTTAGACACCAGTTATGAGTGTCTACTAATTTAGTTGTACCGCCACACTTTGAGCATTCCTTAAAACCCTTTCCAGGCCGAGCCGAAAACTCTCGGGATCCAAAGTTCTGACTAAATATTCCTATCAAAAGGTATATAATACATGACCATAGCAGAAGGAAAATCACTATTAGAACATATTGAATAAGACTGGTACAATTTTCTTGAAATATGCAAAAATTAACCCGGCTGCAGAATGTGGATTAAAAATTTAAAGTAGGCCTTCAAAGGGTTAAGGATAGTGGCTGGCTTTTCCATGAGGAAAGGATAAAGGCCTAGTGGCCAAAATACTTCAGCACTAAGTAGGAACGAAAATATTCTTTAGTGAAAAAGGAAAATTTTCAGTAAAAAGAAAGAAAAGCACCGGTGGTACCGGTGGGCGTCGAACAAAGGCAGGCGCGACCACAAAAAAAAAGAAGAATTTTCCGTGGTGACAAGGACACGTCCTGTCGGCTCCGCGGAAAACGAAGAACTGATGTGAGGGAAGTGAATAGGCGGGAAGGCAGCGCGCATGCATGTGGGCATGCTTCCAAAGGCTTTCTTTTGGGAAGCTGGGAAGCGTTCCCATGCGGGCTCCGTCGGTACTGACGTTTACCCATATGTGAAGACTCATTCCTGCTTGTTCCTGGAGATCCCAGCATGCATTAAATCAAAGTAACACGTTAACTTATGCTAGTAAATCTAGGTCTTAGACTCTATGGGCCTGATATTGAGTTAGCCCTCCCCGCCGACCTCTAACCCCGTATATTCAATGCTGGGGCCATATGTGGCCCTGGCATTGAATATCTGGAGATCATCGCACATGCTGGAAGCCGAAGTAGTTAACCGGGCAACAGCGATATTGCATGCTGACCGAATAGCCCCTGTGCCTATAAGATAGGCAAGGTTTTTCCTCACCTATCTTTTAGGCACAGGCCGCTAAATGGACAGCATGCAATATTGCCACTCTCCAGTTAGCGACGTCTCTGCCTTGGAACGTCCCCAACATGCCCCATTGCTAACCGCATAGCATCGGAGCATGTAGCAGGCTTAGAAGGGGATATTCAACAGTACTAACCATGTAAATGCCTTTTGAATATCGGGTTCTATGACCTTTGGGGACAGGGAAATCTTGCTGTATCTCAAAGTAATGCTTATGCCAGTCTCTTCAGCTCAAAATGATATATAAAATAAAATAACCAACTAATGAAAATATTTCTTCACGGAGATGGTTAGATGTCTTACTTTATGGGCAGTCTTCTGCAAACTACTGTAAATTCATGATGTCAGATACACAAGGGAGGTAATTTTATGACGTCATTATAGCGCATAAGTGGCAGTTTACACACGTTAATGACTTCTTATAAAATACCAACTGGCATAAACGCATGTGCTTTGACATGAAGGTGCGTACTTTGCCAGTAGGTATAACCAGGAGTACAGTCTGGGTGGAATTAACAAATATGTGCATTGATTATAAAATAGTTTACATGTGTACTTGCAAATTCGAGAGCATGTTTTCTAAACCGTGCTAACCTTTAGCATGAAGTTTAGCATGCGCTAAGTGCAACACGCTAAAGGTTAGCATGGGATCTCACACCAAAAACACCATGCTAACAGGTTAGCATATGATCGAGTGGAAACAGGGGGGTTGGGGGTGGAACATGAGCACTGATGGAGCATCACAGTTAGCGCAACTCTTAAGGGCGCGTGCCAACTGCAATTCCTGCCATTAGCGTTCTTCCAGTTAGTGCCATGTGTTAGCAATGTGCCAAAGCCAGGGGGACAGATGCACATACCACCCCTGAAGTTGGCGCAGGCCTTCCTGCTGGCTTTGCAGCCCCAGCACGCACTAACGGCACATCCTCTAGTAACCATGCCCCTCTATGCGTTTTCATTTATAGTTCTATGCAAGCAAGCACAGGAAGGATGGCAGAAAGATAGAGAACACACCATGCAGTGAAGGGAACCATCACCAAGTTAAGAGAATGAAAGGCCACCAGACACACAGCAGTAGAATATATAATAATTCAACAGCTTACCCACTAAGTACACCAAGAACGAGGTTAAGAACGAAAAATGAGCCAAGGATGATTAGACTAACAAAATAGACCCATGGCCATTCATTTCCTATTGCATCATTTACCTGCAAAAATGTAAGGAAAGTTATTATGATGTATCCATTAACTAAATAGCAGAATCCTGTCTCTCAGCTGCTTGGTCACATAGGTTTTCAATGTTCCAGCGCTTGCTCTATGCTAATTCCATGTTGTAACTACTGATCATTTATTCTGGCGGTCTCAGGCCGATTTCTAATGAATCGCAGACATTTGTTATTTGAGGGTTAGGAGTTGTCAGACAGGAAATCTAGCTCCTATTCTGCACACTCAAAATGTCTTTAGCAAACCTTGCACAGTTTTGATTAATATTATATTTTAAAAATTGTATATGGTTATCCTTAATGTTTACCCATCTATTCAGCTTCGAAATAATACACACGTTCTAAAGAAGTGTTTCCCAACGCTGTCACGGAGGCACACACAGAGGTTAGAGCACTGGCTTGGGAGCACCGAACTAGTCGGTTTCCAGAATATCCGCAATTAATATACATGAGATCGATTTGCATACGCCTGAGATCAGCATATGCGAATTTATATGGTTCATATTCACTGCATTGTGGATACCCTGAAAACCCAACCGGTTACATAGGACTCCAGGACAGGGTGGGAAACACTGTTCTAGACTTGTTAAAGTCCAAAAGTCCAAGTGCTATTTTAATATATGTAATTTAAATATATATATTAGTGAACTAGGCCCATAGAGCGAATTTAAGGGAGATAATTTTCTAAAAGAGCACCTATGTGAATGATAAAACAAACACCTATTTTATACAATCAACACAGATGCCTAGGCGCCTTTATAAAGTAGGCTCCCAGAACTGTCCCTGATTGAACGCAAATGCTCTTGCACAAATTTACACCTGCTCTGAGAATCTATAGATATATATATTATATATTTACTAAAGTGCACTATGCAATCAGTGTGGGTTTTGATGCACGCTAACAGCATGCCATGGCCTGCAGTAACTGGTAGCGTGTGGCCATCACAGTTAGCATGGGCCGATTTCCACACTAACTGCGAATTGTGTGGTGGAGGGCATAATTGGCGGGTTAGGGGTGGAGAGTGAGCATGGTGAGAGCCATGTCATCAGCGTGTGAGTATACACCGCATGCTAACGGCATATCTTATATTTAGCGCAGGTACAATGACCTCCCCCTCAACAAGTGAGATTATCTATACCTGCTTTCTTCCCAACCCGTGTTAGTGACCAGCACCACACATTACCTATTGGGGAAATTTGGTCCACGCTCCTGCAGGTCACGCACTGGCTTTGCACATAACACGCCATGGTTCTGTGTGCTAAAGGCGTATTAGATGCAAAGCCATAGCGCACTTCAGTAATAAGGCCCCATATTAAAATAGCACTTGCTCTTTATATTGATAGATATGTGCTAGATATTTTGGGGTTTATGTGTTTTTATCATTACATCTTATATATTGTTCCAAACTCTGAGATCAAGAGAATATAGCTTCTTAGCACTTCATCTCATTTACCCTGGTTCTGCACAACCTATGTGCTCATGGAAGCTGACCGCAGGATTCTGCTCTCTGATTGAAAAGGTGTATGCTTACCCGCTCAATACACCAAGTACAAGATTTAGCACGAAAAATGACCCAAAGATGACGAGACTGACAAAATACACCCAGGGTAATTCAAATCCCATAGCATCATTCATCTGCAAGAAATAAGACGAGCTTCCAGAAACACTTCATTATAATACTGGATGAGGAAGGCAGCAGAAAAGATCACAGGTTATAGCGAAAGGTGATACACGTTTCTCTACAAGGAAATCTCAGCTTTAATGCCTCAAAAATTCAAATCTGGAGAGCCTGAGCTCATGGCATTTTTACTCATACTGTAAAGTAAACTATTTAAGTCTTCTCAAGGGCTATTTGGCTCCTGCAGAGACAAAGAGTCTAAAGTTTTGCAAATATGGGTCTTAGAGATTTATGGATGCAGTGTGAGAAGCTTTCGGTAATTCACAAAACAATCTTAACAATGAAGTAGTGAGAAAATACATAATCTACAACTAAAAAGCCTATTTTAAAAGTAGAGTATAGAAAGGCTGCATTCAGGATCACTATTATGCATTTCTGTGAAACAGTTAAAGAGGATATAAAGCAGGGATTGTGTCTTCCTGTCCAATCATTTGAGCGCATAATGAAGCAAAAGACTTGGCATTAGATAGGCAAATGTAAGGCAGTGATGTAAACAATGTGGTTTCCGAGAACCTATCAAAAAGAATGCATCTGGAATTCCTCTGTACTCCGTAAAGGAGTCTGGCTCTCTAAACTTGCTGTTTTCGTGCATACAAAGAAAGCATGAAAACTCAATTTAAATATATTATTTTCTCTAAACTGCTGAAACATAATCACACTTTATGAAAGCCATACATGACTATATGCAACCTTTAAACAGAATAACTTCACATAAACCTTTTGGGTGACATGAAACTTACTCTGCCTGTGTGTTGACATTTTTCTTGCTTTTTTAAAAAAAATACATAAATTATTTTCAAAACCTAATGGAAGCATGTCAAACAAGTCATGGCATTAAAGTTGAATTTAAAATAAAAGATTTAAGATGTGGTTTTAAATAAGGGAGAAATCTGCAAAACCATCATGATACAATGGGTAATGTTAACCTTGTTTCCGTACTGCAGTAATTGCACCTACTTTATGCGCAACTTTATAAAACAGGGCTGTAAATGGTGGGATACTGGCAGCAAATCTAGGGCTGGTGTAAATTTACCCCTTACGGCTGGTGTAAATGCCCGGGCCTAGACAGAAAGCACAGTTACTTACCTGTAAACAGGTGATCTCTGGGAACAGCAGGAATTAGTCCTCACATATGGGTACGTCGGTACCGACGGAGCCTGCATGGGAACGCTCCCCAGCTTCCCAGAAGGAAAGCTTTTGGGAGCATCCCACAGCGCCTGCGCGCTGCCTTCCCGCCTTTCCTAACCAACTCTCCTCAGTTCAAGTTTAAAGCTGAGACAATAGAGAGAGGGAGGAAAGGAAAGATAGAGAGAGATACAACTCCTAGGGGAGGTGGGAGGGTTGTGAGCACTGTTCCCTCTAAGCTGTGCGCGTGTGCGCGCGCACACACCTCGCCGAGCGAGTGCACATACTTTATAACAGAGCGCACAAAAATTACAGCTCTGATTCTGATAGAAAACAACACAGACGTCTTAAAATTTAAAAGTTATGATTGTAATTACTAGAAATTTCCCACTTCATTTAGTAATCGTCTATTTTCATTTAATTTGATTAAAATCAATGTGGTGTACATACTGTATTCTGACATGTAGTCAAATTTTAAAGTATATAACTCCGAGTGTCGTTATGTGGCGCACAAAAATTTAACCTTCCTTCAAAAGCTGCACAGCTGATATTTTATGCGCACACAGCCTACAGAAAATTAGAGGGAACATTGGTTGTGAGGACTAATTCCTGCTGTTCCCAGAGATCACCTGTTACAGGTAAGTAACTGTGCTATCTCCAGGAACAAGCAGGAATGAGTCCTCACATATGGGGACTCCCTAGCTAAGATGCCTGGGAGATCCCCAAGGGTATGAGACCCTGAAGGGTTCCTCGTCTTCCTATGGATCTCAGGCATCCATTAAGGGAAGGAGGGCAGGAGTTGTTTAAGAATGGAACAGGTGTCTGAGGACAGCCTGACCAAACAAGGCATCCCGGCGGGAGTCCTTGTCCAAACAGTAATGGGCTGTGAAGGTATGAACCGAGGCCCAGGTGGCTGCTCGACAGATCTGGTCGATGGACACAGAATGAAGATGAGCCATAGAGGTGGCCATGGCCCTCACATTGTGAGCTGTGACATGGCCCTCCAGAGAAAGGTTCTTACTCTGGTAAGCAAAAGAAATACACTGAGCAATCCAATTGGACAGTGTTCTTTTAGAGACTGGAAGTCCTAAATGAGAAGGATCAAAAGCAACAAAAAGCTGGGAAGACTTTCTATGTTGCTGTGTCCTGTGTAAGTAAAAAGCAAGAGCTCTTTTACAATCTAGAATATGAAGGTTCCTCTCTGCACTGGATGCATGAGGAGCTGGAAAAAAGACAGGTAAATATACCTCTTGATTAAGATGAAAAGGTGAGACCACTTTAGGCATAAAGTGAGGATTTGTCCTAAGGACTACCTTATCATGATGGAACCTTGTATAAGGTGGATTAGCCACTAAGGCCTGCAGTTCACTGATGCGGTGAGCAGAAGTGATTGCAATAAGGAAAATAACCTTCCAGGAAAGAAATTTCAAGGAGGTAGTGGCTAAGGGTTCAAAAGGTGGCTTCATAAGCTGACCAAGAACCAAGTTTAAGTCCCATGCCACCGGAGGAGGTCGAATGGGAGGTTTAGTTAAAGTTAGGCCTCTCATGAATCTTGCAATAAGAGGATGAGAGGAAATAGGTTGTCCATTGAGAGGCTTAAGGGATGCTGCAATAGCACTCAAATGGACCCTTACTGAATTCGTTTTAAGGCCTGCATTGGAGAGATGCAGGAGATATTCCAATAGAGAATTCACAGGAAGGGCCAGAGGGTCAAGACCCTTTTGAGCACACCAAATGGAAAATCTTTTCCACTTAAAAGCATAGGAACGCCTAGTGGAAGGTTTTCTGGAAGCATGGAGGATATCCTTTACTTGCTGAGAAAGATTGAAGTCTTGAAGGTCTAGGCCTTCAGTAACCAAGCTCTGAGGTGAAGGGACTTGGGGTTTGGATGCCACAAAGTCCCTTCCTCCTGGGACAGAAGGTCCGGCGCAGCTCCCAAGTCCAGGGAGGGGGCTTGGGAGAGATGCAGAAGTAGAGGGTACCACACTTGGCGTGGCCAGCGTGGAGCTATGAGGATCATAGATCCTTGATCCCTCTGGAGTTTGAACAGAGTCTTGGGAATCAAAGGAATGGGTGGAAAGGCATACAGGAAGCCCTGACCCCAATGAAGGAGGAAGGCATCCTTGGCCTGAACTCCCTGACACGGAATTCTGGAACAGAACCAGGGAAGTTTGGCATTCCACGGACTTGCAAAGAGGTCTATGTCCGGGGTTCCCCATTCTTGGAAGATCCATGTGCAGGGACCATTCGTGTGGAAGCAGAACTCGACTGAGTCTGTCTGCCCAAGAGTTTTGGATTCCTGGGAGGTATACTGCCAGGAGATGGATTTGATGCTCTCTGGCGAAGGCCCATAATCTTAGAGCTTCATTGCAAAGCGACAGAGAGCCAGTTCCTCCTTGCTTGTTTATGTAAAACATGGCTACTTGATTGTCCGTATGAATGAGGACTGTCTTGTAGCTGAGGAGGGTATGAAAGACCTTGAGAGCTAGGAACACTGCTCAAAGTTCCAAGTGGTTGATATGAAGAGAGGTCTCCTGTGGGGACCAAGTGCCTTGGGTGGAGAGGTCTTGTAGATGAGCTCCCCAAGCCGTTTGGGAGGCATCTGTTGTGAGGGTTGCTTGGGGTAACAAAGGTTGGAAGGGGGACCCCAGCAACAAATTTTGAGTGGACATCCACCATTGGAGAGACCAAAAGAGACGTTTGGAGGTTGCTATTTGGTCTGAGAGAGCTCCTGAAGCTTGAGTCCACTGGGTGGACAAAGTCCATTGAGCTGCTCTCATGTGTAGGCGAGCATAGGGTACCACATGTACTGTGGAAGCCATATGGCCTAGCAGCTGTAGCATCTCCCTGGCAGTTAAGTGGCTCTTTGACTGAATCTGGGAGGCTAACTGCACTAGACGTTGACAGCGGGCCTGAGGAAGGTAGGCCCTTGCAGAAGTGGTGTCCAACCAGGCCCCTATGAATTCCAGGGACTGAGTAGGGGTGAGCTGGGACTTTGGGAGGTTTACCACAAGTCCCAGGTATTGCAGAATGCGCCTGGTGCGGTTCAGGGAGATCTGAGCCTCTGACTGGGTTGGAGCTCGGATGAGCCAGTCGTCCAGGTATGGGAAGACAAATATTCCCAGAGTGCGTAGAAATGCAGCAACTATTGCCATGCATTTGGTGAACACTCTTGGAGCAGAGGCTAGACCGAAAGGAAGCACTCTGTATTGGTAATGTTTTCCCTGGAACAGAAAACCTAGGAATTTTCTGTGAGATGGATGGATGAGGACATGAGTGTACGCATCCTTGAGATCTAGAGAACAAAGCCAATCCTGACTCTGCAGGTATGGAAGGAGAGTGCCTAGAGAAAGCATCTTGAACTTCTCCTTGCATAGGAATTTGTTTAATTCTCTGAGATCTAGAATGGGTCTGTATCCCCCTGTTTTCTTTGGAATGAGAAAATAGGGGGAGTAAAACACTGACCCCTGTTGAAGAAGAGGAACTTCTTCTATGGCCCCCTGGGCCAGAAGGGTAGTCACCTCCTGATCCAGAAGATCGAGGAGAGAAGTGGGAGAAATGAAGTGTCTCACCATGGTGTAGGGAGGAAGGTCTGAGAAATGAAGTTTGTAGCCCTCTCTTATGATGGAGAGGGTCCACTGCTCTGATGTGATTTGCTCCCATCTGGGAGCAAAATGAGCTAACCTTCCTGGAATGGTGAGAGGTTCTGGCTGTTGTAGAGCCAGAAAGGTTAAGTTCTCTAGTATCAAGTCAAAAACCCTGAGGGGGTTGGGACTGCTGAGTTGTAGCAGTCCCTGCAGGTTTAGGCCTGGCTTGTTTAGGTTGCTGACGCTTAGTAGCAAAGCGACCTGTAGAAGATTGTTGGCCAGAAGTGGAAGGAAATCTGCTCCTTTTGTAAAAAGGCTTTTTGAAAGGTTTTTTCTTGGCTGCAATGGAGGTTGACTTGGAAAGTCTATCCAGAGCAGAATTCTCTGCATCCATTTGAGTGGCTTTTATTTGCCACTCTTTGCCAAAGAGATTTTCACCCGTACAGGGCAGATTTCCTAAGCCATCCTGAACCCAGGGCTCTAGATCAGAAGCCTGGAGCCAAGCAATTCTGCGAGCAGCTATGGCAATGCCTGAGGCTCTGCTGGCACCTTCAAAGGAGTCAAAAGCTGCCCTGTTGGAGAACTTTGAAATATCTTGAGTATGCTTAAGCCAAAGGAAGAACTCATCCCTTTTATCCTCTGGAAGAAAAGGGAGAAAGTTGTGCAGCTTTTGTGCAACTTCCTTTAGAAACATACCCATATAAAGGCTATATGAGTTGATTCTGGCAATAAGCATGCTGGCTTGGAAGATTTTCCTACCAAAAGCATCCAAGGTCCTGCATTCTCTTCCTGGCGGAGTAGAAGAGTGTCTTTTGGTACTCTTTATCCTTTTCATAGCTGACTGCACCACAATGGAGTGGCGAGGAAGCTGAGTTTTCTGAAATCCAGGACAAGGAGGGACACGGTACATAGTGTCCAATCTGCGAGAATGAGGAGAAAGGGTGAGAGGAGTCTCCCATAAGTCAATCATATGTTCATGAAGAATTTCATGAATTGGCAAGGTGACTGCCTCTCTGGGAGCCTTAGAGTATCCTAAAATATCAAAATCTTTTGCTCTAGGCTCTGTTTCAGAGGTTACTGAAATAGAGAGTCCTTTAGCCACTTCTATTATGAAGTCTTGAAAGGACAAATCCTCTGGAGGAGACATTCTCCTTTTTGAGAAGTAGGTTCCTCAGGAAGGGTAATGGATACTTCAGGAGACTCATCTGATGAATCAGAATCATCAGAGGAATCGAAGTATCGTCTGTCCCCTTCCAACGATCGATACGCGTATCGATCGGTACCGACATCGGGCGTCCCCTGTACCGGATCGATACCGAGAAATAGCCCTGGACAAGGAACCGAAGTCGGTATCCTGGCCGATGTCGATGCAGTCGGTACCGGTATCGGCGCTGGTACCGGTATCGGCAACGGAACTCGTTGCGGTACTGTCGGCGTCGCAGCATTAATAAAAGCCATTATAGCCTGCTGCATGGATTGAACAGTGTGATCCATGGACACCACGACTGCCTGGATATCAGTACCGGGAGAAAGTGCCGGTACCCCAGAGCAGTCTAACAGGTGATCGGTCGAGGCCGTGCCATCGATGTCAACCTGTAACCCCATAGGAGGAGCTTTGGAAGCCGGAGCTTCCCGCCGGGGTTGTTTGGCTGGGGCAGGATCCTCGAGGGCAAGTCCGGAGGCATCTCGATGCTGAGAGGGAGATTTGCCCTTCAAGGACCTGCTAGGTTTATGTTTGGTTACCTGAGACCCATCAGGAGAGGAAGACCTGGAAGATGTCTATGCCACCGCCGGTGCATCCGTGGGAAACAGCACATGGAGCTTGGCTGCTCGGTTCTGTAACCCTCGTTTAGACATTAGAGAGCAGGACTGGCAATCCGGAATGGAGTGTTCAGGACCAAAACATTTAAGACACCATTCATGGGTATCTGTAACAGAAATTGTACCGCTACACTTAGTGCATTTTTTGAACCCGGAGGCTGGTTTTCCCATGAGGGAAAATTTTTTTGTGGGCCTGTAGGCCTAAGAAGAAAAATACACCAAGTGAGGAAAAAAAAAATATTTTTTTTTTTTTAAGAAAGAAAAGAAAAGAAAAGACGGCGGTACCGGTCCGGCGTCGGGGAAGGCAGACACGCGACCAAAGAAATAAATTAAAATAAAGAACTTCTTCAGCGGTGACAGGAACACGACCTGCTGGCTCCGCGGAAAAGAAGAACTGAGGAGAGTTGGTTAGGAAAGGCAGGAAGGCAGCGCGCAGGCGCTGTGGGATGCTCCCAAAAGCTTTCCTTCTGGGAAGCTGGGAAGCGTTCCCGCGCAGGCTCTGTCGGTACCGACGTACCCATATGTGAGGACTCGTTCTGCTTGTTCCTGGAGATAGTGCACAAATTATAGCACTTTATAGTTTACGCATGTAAATTTGCACTCAGCCCATGTGCATGCCACATTGAAAGTACGCACCATCAGCCTGGCGTGCGTACTTACAAAACAGCGATCAGCAAAAGTATGAGCATAAAGGCCCATTTACGCACACTGATGGTGCATATCTTTACGTAGTTCCTTATAAAATTACCCATATAGAAGGCTGACCCTTAAGTACCAGAACAAGGTTTTGGTGTACAAGAAAATAGAGCTTTGGGTCTTATTTCCTTTTGGGCCTGGGAAAAAGAGTAGAGTGGTGTCTGTAGACAGTGCACACGCATAAGTCCCATCACGTGTACTTTCTGTAGGGGCATGCAAGGGGGCGAAGCTTGGGTGGAGCACAGACCAGACCTAAGTTCACATGCACATGTTATAGAAAAGTGTAGCGTATGTGGGTTTTCTCGCCAATCTAGTCGCGTGTAGTTAAGCCTGCTCTAGAGAGAACGCTACTGCCATGACTGGGCTCAGGCACACCAATACGCCCCTATTCTACAAAGTAAAGTGCATATATACATTTCTTTACAGAATCGTCCCCAAATACACATACTGTAACGCATGGACACTGTGTGGAGGTTCATAAAATTACTCTCCATGAGGAAATGCATGTATGTTATAATATTCTATAAATTGCACATGTGAATTTAGACCATGCCTACACTCTGCCCAAGTGCCGTCCCCATGCACACCCCTGGGAAAGTACACATGATGGGTATTATGTACGCACTTGCAAAAGGGCAACCCCCCAAAGCACACGTTAAGACCTTGAGGAAAGGGACTTGTAATTGTCCATGGAGGCTATATGGAATCAGGCCTTATGCAGGTAATTTTATAACAGAGTGTCTGGGTTAAGAGAGTGGGCAGGTGTCTATTTTAAATCAATTCTAATAGGCACTTATTTGTCTTTATAAAATATTAGCATAAAGCCTGCAGAAATCATGGCTGAACATAAGATATGCCATACTGGGTCAGACCGAGGTCAATCAAGCCCAGTATCCTGTTTCCAACAGTGGCCAACAAAAGACACAGGTTCCACAGTGCTTGTATTGGGTCAAGCAGTGATATCCTGGTGGGTCCCTTTTAATAATGGTTTATGGACCTTGCCTCCAGGAACTTGTCCAAACCTTTTTTTAAACCCAGCTACACTAATAGCTTTTACTACATCCTCCGGTAACAAATTCCAGAGTTTGATTACACGTTGAGTGAAAAAATATTTTCTCTTATTAGTCTTAAATAGTTTACCCTGTAGCTTCATTGCCTGTCCCCTAGTCTTTCTATGTTCTGATGATGTAAACAATTGATCTACGGTTACCCATTCCACTCCATTCATTAATTTATAGACCTCTATCATATCTCCCCTCAGCCGTCTCTTTTCCAGGTTGAAGAGCCCTAAACGTTTTAGCCTCTCGTTATAGGGGTATCCTTCCGTCCTCTTTACCATTTTGGTGGCTCTTCTTTGTACCTTTTCTAATAACGCTATCTCCTTTTTAAGATACGGCAACCAGAACTGTACACAATACTCAAGGTGCGGTCGCACCATGGAACGATATAGAGGCATTATAATATCCTTTGTTTTATTTTCCATTTCTTTCCTTATGATACCTAGCATTCTATTTGCTCTCTTGGCCGCCGCATCACACTGGGCGGAGGGTTCTAACATCTTATCCACAATGACGCCTAAATCTTTTTCCTGGGTGGTGGTTCCTAATGTGGAACCTTGCATCGTGTAACCATAGTTTGGGTTGTTCTTCCCTAGGTGCATGACTTTGCACTTGTTCACATTAAATTTCATCTGCCATTTGGATGCCCAGTCTTCCAATTTATCAAGATCCTCTTGCAATTTTCCACAGTCCTCTTGGGTTTTAACAACTTTACATAGTTTTGTGTCATTTGCAGATTTGATAACCACACTCGTTATTACACTTTCCAGGTCATTTATTAGTATGTCAAAAAGCAGCAGACCCAGCACAGATCCCTGGGGTACATCACTATTCACCTTTCTCCATTGGGAAAGTTGGCCATTTAGCCCTACCCTCTGCTTTCTATCTTTTAACCAGTTCCTGATCCACAGTAGTACACTGCCTCCTATCCTACTACTACTACTACTATTGAGCATTTATATAGCGCTATCAGTCGTACGCAGCGCTGTACAGACATGTAAGAGACAGTTCCTGCTCGTCACAGCTTACAGTCTAGTTAAGACAAACACAGAGCTGACAGTCTAGACAAGACAAAAACACGGCACTTACAATCTAGTCATGACAAACAGAGGTCACGATCTGAAAGCAACAGTGAAGAGGTGAGATTTCAACCTGGATTTAAAGAGGGCTAGAGAGGGTGCCTGACGTACAGATACTGGCAGCTTGTTCCAGGCGTAAGGTGCAGCAAGGTGAAAGGAGCGAAGTCTGGAATTAGCAGTAGGAGTCGAGGGCATAGACAGAAGTAGCTTGTTAGAAGAGCGGAGTTCCCGAGAGGGGCTTGTAAGGAGAGATAAGAGATGAAAGGTACTGAGGAGCCGCAGAGTGAATGCACTTAAAGGTCAGGAGGAGAAGTTTGAACTGGATGCGGAAGCAGACAGGGAGCCAGTGAAGTGACTTGAGAAGAGGAGTAATGTGGGTTTAGTGAGGCTGGCGGATTATTAGTCGCGCAGCAGAATGTTGAATGGATTGAAAGGAAAGAGATGACTCAGAGGGAGACCAGCAAGGAGGAGGTTTCAGTAGTCAAGACGAGAGGTGACTAAAGAGTGGATAAGGGTTTTAGTAGTATGCTCAGAAAGGAAGGGGCGGATCGCCTGGTATAAGGCTTGCAGGAGGCTAGCAGAATGTCCTTGACCGATTGGGGAAGGCTGAGGTAATCAAAGGTCATTCTTTTGGGAGCCATGCCATGAGACGGAGAGCTCATGGAATGGGATGGAAGAGAAGTCCCTGATCCTGGGAAAGGTGGTCGAGAGCATGACCCAAATTGAGGGGTGGAGCCTGCACTAGATGAAGTAGCAGAGGAAACCACAGCTGACGAGGCCAGTAAGGGGCCACCAAGATCAAAGAGCCCTTGTCGGCCTGCAGTTTGGGAATCAGAGGGGTTGGTGGGAATGCATAAAGCAAGCCCTGTCCCCAGTGGAGGAGAAAGACATTTGTTGCCTGACTGAGGAGGGAGGGGGCTCTGGAACAAAAAAGCAGTAGACGTGTATTCTCCTGAGTGGCAAACAGATCTAGAAGATCCAAGAGACAGTCTGCTGATTCAGAATCCACTCGTGTGGATGCAGAATATGGCTGAGTCTGTCCGCCAGGACACTGATATGACCCAGGAGGTGAAGGGCTACCTGACACAGGGGACAGAAGCCAGTTCCTCCCTGCTTGTTCACATAGAACATGGCTACCTGGTTGTCCATCTGGACTAAATGTATTTGCCTGATAGTTGGAGATGAAAAACCTGAAGGGCATTCGTTAGAGCACAAAGCTCTAGAAGACTGATCTGCATCTGGGATTCGTGGTCTGTCCACTGCCCTTGCGTGGTGAGGTTGTTCAAATGCACTCCCCAACCGAGTTTGGAAGCATCCATAGTTAGAGTGCACTGGGTTGGAGGCATCTGAAAAGGTGACCCTCCTAAAAGATTTTGGAGGGAACACCACCACTGAAGGGAGATGACTAGAGGAGGTGTTATATGAATCTTGTCTGAGAGTCGGCTTGTCACTTGAGGCCATTGGGACAAAAGCATCCATTGGCCTTGTCTCACGTGGAGACAGACATATACGATGACGTGTATCATGGAGGCCATGTGTCCCAGAAAGTGTAGCATGTCTCAAGCTATCACAATGCTTTGGCCTTGTATTGTGAGGGTCAGCTTGATGAGGCGTGTAGAACAATCCTTGTGAAAGAAAACTCGGCCCTGACATTTATCTAGAAGTGCTCTGATGAATTCCAGCTGTTGTGCTGGAAACAGATGCGACTTTGGAAAGTTTAGAACAAATCCTAGACTTTGGAGCACTGTGATAGTGCAATGAAAAGATAGTTTTACCTCTTCTGGGAATTCTTCCCTAATCAACCAGTCATCTAATTAGGGGAAGATCGAGATCCCCAGTATGCGCAGGTATGCAGCGACAACTGACATGCACTTTGTGAAGACTCTGGTAGTGGACTTGCTGAATCCTGAAGATATGGCAGAAGGGTTATGAGGGAAACCATCTTGAGCTTTTCTCGAATGAGAAACTTGTTGAGATCTCTCAGATCTAGGATGGATCTGTACCCTCCCCGTTTTCCTTGGGATAAGAAAGTAAGGAGAGTAGAAGTCCTTGCCTTTTTGGCTAGGAGGGATTCTTTTGATAACCCCCTTAGTTAACAGGGTGGCCACCTCTGAGGATAGGAGACTTGCCTGCAAAGAATTTGCGGGTAAGCCCTTGGAAAGGTGGTTGGGGTAAGCTCTAGAAGTGAAGCAGATAACCCATTCTTACTATGTTGAGAGTCCAGTCCTCTGATGAGATGAGATGCCACCTGTGGGTGTAAGCACAAAGGCAGCCTGATATGTGCAGGGGCTAGGGACCCTTCAGAGGTTGAATACTGTAGCTATGCTCTCTAGGAAGGTGTCAAAAACCAGGTGATTGCTGTTGTGTAGGAGCTGGTTGGGGTTTAGGAGTCTTGGCCTTCTTAGACTGACGAGGACCCTGAGGCCTCTGCTGTTGTTGCAGGAGCCGATAACCAGCAGATGATTGGTAAGAAGAACAATATCTCCTCTTTTTAGCATAGAAAGACTTCTTAGACGTAGTTTTCTTCCTAGAGGGGTCTGAAGTCTTCCTGGAGAGGTGCTTGAGGGTAAGATCATTTGCCTCAAGTTCCCCTGCTTTCTTTCTCCAACTCTTACCAAAAAGGTTTTCACCAGAGCAAGGAATGTTGGCTAACTTATTTTGAACCCACTATTTCAGCTCTGATGCCTGAAGCCAGGCCATCTTATAAGCATCTATGCAGATTGCAACTGCTCTGCTGGTAGATTCAAAGGTATCAAAGGCAGCCCTGGTAAGGAATTTTGAAGTACTTTGTGCTTGCTTGACTATTTTCAATTATGAGTCATGTTTATCATTTGGGAGGATATGAGCAAAGTTGTCTAGATCCCTGGAGAAATCCTTAAGGTACATGCCCATGTAAAGGGGATAGGATGTAATCCTAGAAGCAAGCATACAAGCTTGGAAGCAGTGGCATCCAAAGGCATCGAGAGCCCTGACATATTTGCCAGGAGGCACCGACGAATGAGTCTTAGAACTCTTAATGCGTTTCACTGCCGATTCCACCACCATGGAATGGTGCGGAAGTTGAGGTTTTTCAAAATCTAGGCATTGTGGAACTCGATACATGGTATCTCAACATTTACTTATAGGTGCAACAGTTAGCGGGGCCTCCCACATATGTAGCATTAGATCCTGTAGGATTTGATGCACTGGTAATGTTGCTGCCTCCTTGGGCACTGAGGAGTGTTGGAGAATTTCCAGTTCCTCAGCCCTCAGTTCTGTTTCAGATATAAGCAGTAACTTGAATAGACAGTCTTTAAAGGACATGTCTTCTGACAGGGATCAACGCCATGTATTTATTTAACAGGCTTTATATACCGCTTTATCATTTTAATCAAAGTGGTTTACATTGTAACTTAAACTTGGTAATGTACATTAAATAGGGATATTGATAACTTGGATTTTTCTGAGGCAATGGAGGGTTAAGTGACTTGCCCAAGGCCACAAGGAGTGCTAGTGGGAATTGAACCCTGGTTGCTGGGTTTCCAAGCCAGTGCTCTAACCATTAGGCTACTCCTCCACTCCACATGTATGAGGCGAAGCATCACAGGAAATGTCCCCGGTGACCCTGGAGTCCTCCGATGTGTCCTCAGAATAATAAGAAGAAGATTCTGACTCTAAAAGGAAATCAAAGTATCGACAATCTCGAGCCGATGTTGATAATTTATTTATTTATTTCTTTTATTTATTTAAACGGACTTGGTATACCGCTTTATCATGAAATCAAAGCGGTTGGCACAGCAAACAATCAATGAAAGGTGAGTTGTCATTAGCATGCAGTGGAAGAATTGACACAGTGTGCTGAGTGAGTGAGTGTGGTCGATTTTGATGTGAGCTATATACATTGTGCGCTTAAGATACATATTTACAGGGATGGCTTTGTTATCTTAATGTTTGGTTAAGAGTCATTCTGTGAGGTCCTTGAAATGGTCTATGAATAGTTCAGTTTTAAGCAGCTTTCTGAATTCTTTGATGTTGTTTGTTGCTCTGAGGAGGTCAGGGAGAGAGTTCCATATGGCGGGGGCTGCTAGGGTGAAAGCTCGTTTTGATGTGGTTTGGTTTGTTCTGGTGAAGTCCTTTGGGGTTCTGATGTTGTTCGATGTTCCCTTTCTCCTTGGTCTTTTGCTGTTGTCAGTTGTTATGAGTTGTTGTAGGCTGTCTGCAGATAGGTTGTTTATTATTTTGAATGTGGTTAGGAGAACTTTGTAGCGGACTCGTGAACTGATTGGGAGCCAGTGAAGGTGGTATAGTATGGGGGTGATGTGTTCGTGGGTTGTACTGCCTGTTATGAGTCTTGCGGTTGTGTTTTGTGCTAGTTGAAGTGGTTGGGTTGATTTTTTTGGGAGTCCTAGGTAGATGTGGTTGCAATAGTCTAGTGTGGGTGTGATGATGGCTTGGCATACTGTTCGAAAATGCTCGGGAGCAAGGATGGGTTTGAGTCATCTGATTGTTCTCATCTTGATGTAGGCACTCCTGGTGGTCTTCGCAATGTGAGATTGTAGGTTGAGCTCCCTGTCAAGTGTTATTCCCAGGTATTTTATTTCTTGTCTTATTGGTATGGTGGCATTGTTCAGATTGATGGAGGGCGTGGGTGTGAAAGTTTGGTCTCTTGTTATGATCAGTGCTTCGGTTTTGTTATAGTTTATTGCTAGGTTGTTTTCTTGCAGCCAGGTTGACATTTCTTTGAAGCAGTTGGCTATGTTGGCGTAGTCCGGTTTGGTTAGGTTGATTGGTGTGAATATCATTATATCGTCCGCGTATATGGTGTATTGTATATTGAAGTTCCTGATGATTGTGCTGATGGGTTGTATGTAAAGGTTGAAAAGCAGGGCGGAGAGTGATGATCCTTGTGGGACTCCCTGTGTGACGCTGATGGGTTGAGAGGTCTTTGATCCGCATCTAACCTGGAGCTTTCTGTTCTCCAGGTAGGATGTAAACCATCTCAGGATGGTGTCGTGTAGGCCGGCCTCTTCAAGTCTTGTTAGTAGCGTTGAGTGGCATACGGTGTCGAATGCTGAGGAGATGTCCAGAAATATCATGAGTACGCCCATTCTGGTGTTGTCGATTGTTCTTAACAGACTGTCGAATAGTTGTGTCAGTAGGGTTTCAACCCCGTGATTGGGTCTGAATCCGTGTTGGTTTAAGTCGAGGGGGTGGTGTATGTTGAGATGTTGTAGTAGTTGGTGCTGGACTACTTTCTCTATGATTTTAGCCAGGAAAGGGATGCTTGAGATGGGGCTGCAGGGTCTGTTTTCGGTAGGGTGGTTTTCTTTGGGATTGGACGTACTGTAGCTAGTTTTAGTGCATTTGGCATTATTCCTTCTGTGAGGGAGTTTTGTATGATCTTCCTTATTGTTTGGGTCAGTTCTTCATTTGATGCTTTGATCCATGATACTGGGCAGGGGTCGGTGGGGGCGATGCTAGTGTTGAGGTCAGTGATGATCTTCGATAGCTGCTCCTTAGAAGGGATGTTGAAGGAGCCCCAGCTCTGTTCTATTGAGGAGGCCCCGTTTATAATGGTCTTGTTGCTGTTTTTGGGTGGTGCGGTGAATTTGTTGGTAAGGTAGTCTGCGTAGGTCTGTGGATCTATTTGTTGTGCATTTCTGTTAAGGGGTTCCTTGGTGAGTTTTTTTACTACCTCGTAGAGTTCACGGGGTTTGTTGGTGGATTGTAGGATGAGGTTTGTGTGGTATTGTTTTTTCTGGTTGTTGATGAGGTTGTTGTAGTCGTTTTGTTTTGCCTGGAATTGCTTTTGAAGGGGGGTTGATTTGTTGCGTCTCCATCGTCGTTCCAGTCGTCTCAGTTCTCTTTTTGCTGTGCGTATTTCGTTGGAGTACCATGGTGTGTAGCTGGGTTTTGTGGCTCCTGCCTGATGTATTTTGTGTTGGGGAGGTTTGGCAGCTGATGATATGACATCATTCCATTCGAAGATTTGATCTTCTATGTCTGTCGTCTTGGAGGTGAGGAGGGGTAGTGTGTCTTTTGTGAATTGGTCCTTGTTGAAGGATTTGAATCTTCTGGTTGGTGGTGGATTCTCGTTGGGTTCCCTTGTGGTTTTTACTTGTAGTTGAATCCGTATTAGGTAGTGGTTTGACCAGGGTACTGGTGTGATGTGGGGTCCTGTGATGATGTTTTTGTTCTTTAGGTTGTTTGGGGTGAAGATGAGGTCGGGGGAGTGCCCGAGCCTGTGTGTTAGTGCGTTGATCATTTGGGTGAATTGGAGGGAGTCCATGGCATTCAGGAAGGCTTCCGCTTCACCTCTGCTGGTAGATCTTAGGTTGAAGTCTCCGAGTACTAAGAGTTGTTTGTGAAGGTTGTTGACTGAACATATTGCCTCTAGGATTGCTGATGTTTCTTCTGCAGGGGAGTTTGGTGCTCTGTAGGAGAGGCATATGGCTAGGTCTGCATTTTCAATGATGATTGTATTGCAATGGGTTGTGTTCTTTGTGAGTTTGGTTTTCAGCTTTAGGCTGGTCTTTGCGATGATCAGGGCTCCACCTCCTCTTCTTTGCGTGCGAGTGCAGTTGAAAGCTGTGTGTGTGTCGGGGACTAGTTGGTTGAGTAGCACGTTGTCGGTTGGTGAGAGCCAGGTCTCCGTAATAAAAAATATGTCTGGTTGCTGGTCTTTCAGGTGGTCTGCTATGGTGTTTATCTTGTTTCGTATTGACCTTGCATTAATGAGTTCTATGGTGATGCATGTGGTTTGGTTTGTGCGAGTGAGAGCGTGATTGGAGGTGTTGCTTTGCTCTTTGCCTTTTTGTTGTGTTTTGTGGATTTGTGTGTGTTGGGGTCTTGTTTGAGTTCCTGGTGGGGTATATATGTAATGATGGATTGGGGTAGGATCCAAAATGTGTTGGTGGGGTTGCATGGTGTGTTTGTGGGTTGTGGGATGAGCTGTGTTGCCAGGAGTAGCAATGGTAGGTAAAGGGTTCCAACCATTTTGAGTTACCTTTTGTTGCCGTTAAAGTTGATTCGTTTTGCTGCTGGGATGTCTGAGTTTCTGGCCGGTGTATTCTTGTTGACGTGGGTTATCTGTGATTTATTCGGAGTCTGCTTGAGTGTTGATGTTGGTGCTCAGAGCATGCCATACTAGAACCGGAGGAGGAATCGGAGGAAGAGGTCCCACCGATACTGACTCCAATGGAGGAATCTGAGGGAGGGGTTCTGTTGATACCGTCCCAAGCAGCGGAATTGGTGGGAATGGTCCCGATATGACCAGTTCCAGAGCTGGCATCGGATCCCGAAGGTACCGGCACCAAAGTGGATGGCAATGCCTCAGCCACTGGGACTGTCAATATCTGCAGTACCACAGTGGCCAGGAGCTTCTCCAAGGTCCTCTCAATAGCCAAAAGCGCTGATCAATGAATGCTACTGATGCTTGGGTTGAATGAAGTACGAGCTTGTGAATCACCATCCCAGAGCACGGTACCAGTAGCTCTCCAGAGGTCAATGCTTTGGGAGCATCCTGGGGCCCCTGAGTGGCTTTGGAGGGTTGCTTGGCAGGTCTGTCAGCATCTGATGCACCTTTCAATGCATCACTTGGACAATGCGACTTACCTCGATACTCTGTATTGGACTTCGATGCAGAGGATGACTGACTTATGTTTGGATTTTTTGGAGACCTTAAATTCAACAGAGGAGGCAAAGCCCTTCGATGATGCCGAGGCTACTGAAATCAAATCTGTGGCGAATAGTGAGTCATACTGCCTGGCTCTGGTCTGTAGGCTGCGCTTAGTTAATGGTTTACACAAAGGACAGCTGTCTGGTTTATGGTCCGGGCTCAAACATTTGAGATACCAGTCGTGGAAATCAGTGATTGACAGTGCCAGAGCACTTGGAACATCTTTTAAAGCCACTAATATGTCCTGACAAACAAAAAACATTGTAGGCCTGGGGCCTAAAATGGTGGTAGAACTGCCTGAAAAAAAAGATAATAAAATGAAAGAAAAAGTAAAGAAAGAACAGGGATGTTATCTGGGGAGGGTACTGGTGTCAATGGGAAGGCAAAGCACAGAATTAAAACAAAAAGGGTTTTGGCAGTGACAGGAAAGGCTTCCTGCTGGCTCCACTGAAAATGAAGAACTGAAGAGAGCTGTGAGGAAGGTGGGAAGGTAACTGCTGAGGTGCAATGAGCACTTCTAAAAGCTCTCCTATTGGATGCTGGGGAGCGTTCCTGCGCAGGCTCCATCAGTACCGATGATACTCCATCCCATCTGTGAAGACTGCATTCCTGCTTGTTCTTGGAGATAAGTAGATTACAAAGCAATAAAAAAAAATCATAATGCATAACAAGTATCAAATTTGCAGATGACACAAAACTATTTAAAGTTGTTAAAACCCAAGAGGATTGTGGAAAATTGCAAGAGGATCTTGATAAATTGGAAGTCTGGGCATCCAAATGGCAGATGAAATTTAATGTGGACAAGAGCAAAGTTATGCACCTAGGAAAGAACAACCCAAACTATGGCTACCCGATGCAAGGTTCCACATTGGGAACCACCACCCAGGAAAAAGATTTAGGTGTCATTGTGGATAACATGTTAAAACCCTCCGCCCAGTGTGCAGCGGCGGTCAAGAGAGCAAATAGAATGCTAGGTATCATAAGGATAAGAATGGAAAATAAAACAAAGGATATTATAATGCCTCTGTATCGTTCCATGGTGCAACCGCACCTTGAATATTGTGTGCAATTCTGGTCGCTGTATCTTAAAAAGGATATAGCGTTATTAGAAAAGGTACAGAGAAGAGCCCCAAAATGGTAAAGGGGATGGAAGGCTACTCCTATGAAGAGAGGCTAAAAAGGTTAGGGCTCTGCAACCTGGAAAAGAGACGGCTGAGGGGAGATATGATAGAGGTCTATAAATTAATGGAGTGGAACGGATAAATGTAGATCGATTGTTTACGTCATCAGAACATAAAAAGGCTAGGGGACATGCAATGAAGCTACAGGGTAACTATTTAAAACGAATAAGAGAAAATATTTTTTTCACTCAACATGTAATCAAACTCTGGAATTTATTACCGGAGGATGTAGTAAGAGCTGTTAGTGTAGCTGGGTGTAAAAAAGGTTTAAATAAGTTCCTGGAGGAAAGGTCCATTTACCATTATTAAAAGGGACCCAGGATATCACTGCTTGACCCAGTACAAACATTGTGGAACCTGTGTCTTTTGGGGAAACTGCTAGGTACGTATGACCTAGATTGGCCACTGTTGGAAACAAGATACTGGGCTTGATGGACCTTTGTCTGACCCAGTATGGCACATCTTATGTTCTTAAGCTAAAGCGATAAAACAATACTAATCCAACCTAACATTTGACTTCATAGCAATAGCCTTTTGAAGAATTTCATTTCAGCATTAAGAGACGTGACTTTTGCACTGTGATAGACAGAAAGGCCTATACAGGCTCTTAAATATGGATGAATAATACATAGTATCTTTTCCAGCACTGTACACAATACAACACTGTAAATTTCAAGACAAAATGTGGGTGGTAATATCTTGAAGCTCAGACTACTAAACTCAGCATTCATTACCCAGCTACACATATGGGGGCCATTATAAAGTTCATCAATGATATTATAAGTGTTTTTGCTAAATAGATTTTGGAAAGCCATGACCTATTCCTGGGTGTGAACACCAAAGAATGGATCTCCTCATTAGGATCCTGCCATGTACTTGTGCCCTGGCCTGGATTGGCCATTGTTGGAGAGAGGATACTTTGGTGTGACCCAGTATGACATATCTTATGTTCTTAAATTGAGGGTGAGGATTTTCTCAGATCAATACAGCAGCAAACTACAGAATGTGAGATCCTGCTAGGAAAACACAACACTAAGGGGCATGTTTACTAAAGAAGGTGCATGTAGCAAGCATTTAGGCCACAAATCTAAGGCGGAAGCCTTCATCAACTTTAGGGGGGGGGGGGGGTCGTTCTCCTACTGTTGATATATTGCTAACATGTGGCACCATGCACCCGCTCTAATGGCAACATTTGCAGTGCCCACATATTGCCCCTAACCGGATCAGTCAGCACCCAGTCACACGCTACCCAGTCACAGTAAATCCTACACTAACAATTAGCACATTTTAGTAAACATGCCCCTAGGTGCATTCTTGAAACTATTTCTGTACACTACTACCCACATTAGATTGCCAACTGGCACCAGAACAGGCTGATCCCTTCATTATCTGCACAAACAATTCTGGTGTCACCACTGAGTTGCCTAGAAAATAAAAACTACAAGTCCAGGAAGGCAGTGGGACCAAACCTGGAATGGAGCAGCCTGTTCTAAAAACCTGGAGCTTGTTGCAGCCTTAACCCAACAGAAGCATGTTTACAGATTTTTTCATTGCATTGTACCATTGCTATGGATATGTTCTTCTGCTACAACAGAAAAGATTTTGCAACAGAGGACTGCTGTTTTAAAAGAAAATAATTACTTCTGCTTTTTTCTTAAAGGGTACCTAGTCGAAAAAGCATTCAGCTCTGCCTCCTTGCAGATAAAGTGTATCACCCAAGATTGAAGGCATTCTCCTAATGAAACTAACATACTAGATTTAACGATGCCCTAGCTTAGTAAAAAAGAGCAAACTGTAGCATGCACTGCTTCACTTGTCGAGTTACTTACCCAGTACAAAACATCAGTCCATCCTTCCATTGTTATACACTGGAACACAGTTAACATTGCAAAGGCAAAATTATCAAAGTTGGTTATGCCTCCATTTGGTCCAACCCATCCGCTCTTACATTCTGAGCCATTCACGGGACACGCGCGCCCATTCCCTGAGAAGGCACAAGGTGCTGGTTCATCTTCGGCTAGTATCTCTGAAAAGTATCAAAGCGTTTTACATCGTTAACATTCATTCACTGGGTCACCATCCAGCCAAAAATATCTTCTATTTCAAAATAGCTTTTTTGTAAAACTAAAACTAATTATGCACTAAATTGTGAAAGAGAGATGCCAATGACCGGGGCTGGTGCTTGGATATGACGAGGCCTAGATGAACCTCATCCTCTGAGCTCCCTACCCCCCACTACAGCCCCTGCTCTGACTGCAATCACAGCCGCCCTTCTCTGGGACATGCAGCGACGGCACCGAAGCACTAGATTTACAGTGTTTGTGCTTCCGATTCCACTTCTTTTTGCATGGAGGCAAAAGCAGCTTCCACCCCCATGCAAACGAGAAGTGGAACTGAAGGGGATGGAAGCATAACAGCACTAATGGTAGCACTGGCCCTGCTAATGACCAGGGCCGGTGCTACCAGTAGGCAAACTAGGCTGTTGCCTAGAGCGCCAGCCCTCTGGGGTGCCCATTGCCACTGCTGCCACCCCTGAAAGAGCAACTCCAGTGTGGTGGTACCATTGGCGGTTCCACCCCTTTCGATTCCACTTTCTTTTGCATGGAGGCAAAAGTGGCTTCCACCCTCCTGCAAATAGGAAGTGGAATCGAAGGGGAGCGGAAGCACAATGGCACCAGAGCTCCAGAGCTTCCGTTGCCGTTTTCAAAGCATTGCTGCCATTGCACATTGCAGTGAGGCAGAATGGGGTGCAAGGAATGAGGTTTGCACCGGCCTTGCCAATGACTGAAAAACATTTGGGATGGGGATCATACTTTCTGGCATAAAGTCTTTCAGTGTCACAGTGTCCACTTTGACCTCTGATCTGCAAGATTCCTGAGCCACCTCAGAGGCCAAGTAATTGACGGTATTATACCCACTGCTTTTTTTTTCTCATATTACAAAAAGGATATCAGGCCATATCAGGGGAAATTCAGCTCCATTTGTCTTCCTTCTTATGACCAAGTTTAAATTTGAAATAGGTTTTCCTACATCAAGATCTACTGTTCACATTCTGCCGAAAGACTGAAATCCTACCTGCTACCTTCTTTAGTAAGTGATATAGCTGTTTTACATTATGCCCTCACCAAAAGCTTTCAGCAGCTCTCCAGCACCAGGGCAGAGCGTTTCACAGGATTATTATAGCAAGTCACAGCGCTGGATTCCTCATGGCTTCCATAGCTATTAAGTTCAGGCTTTTCCTTCTTTACCAAACCGTGATGCTTGTTTCATAGCAGGCAGGATGAAAGAAAAGACTGATGCGCAGTCTCCGCTATGCGATGCCGCTGCAGGGGAAGATAAGGCTGGAGAGCCGCACAGTTAATGCGCTGCTTCCTGTCAATCATCAAAGCGGCCTAATAGGGGGCAATTTAGAAAAATAGGTGTCTAAAATATTTCTTATAGAACTGTACCAGGCATAAAAGTACACACGATACTGTAGGCGTTGCTGGGACATGTTTTTGGAAGAGCATGGGTGGGGTCACGAAGTCTGCATTTAGATTATGAAATATGCTCATATACACGCACACTTCATTGATCGCCGTGTGGACATTTCCACAAGTGTAAGGTCCACACCTGCAATGTAGGCGTGAGCTCTGCAGGATTTACATTAGCGGCTTTATAAACCAGATGCAAAATAGGTGCCTTCCAGCCCACTTAACTTAGGAGCCCTGTTATAAAATGGCACTTATACTGTCTGCATTAAGATATTTACTTCACTTCAGGAGATACAATAATCAGCATTAAGTTGTAGGTAAAAATAAAAAAAATCCAACCTAAATTTTGTGCACGTTGCTATATGCAGCTCATTAGCGTGCCCCGCTATGCTCAGTGCTTAGTGCAGATTCTTTGTGTGGTCATCTAGTCTGCCCAGTAAGGTGGCTAGAGTAGGTGTACCTGCCGCTCCATGCACGTCACACCCCCTCTATGCCTTTGTTTAGGGCTGTACCTGCCACTCCATGCAGGTCACCCCTCTCTATTTGTTGAAGTATAAAGATAATAATTATGTTTATTTTGATATTATCCTCTTGTTATAAAGGGATCCACTGTATCTGTCCCATCGGGAGGGCATTCCAAGTATACACAAATCCTTTCAGTGAAAAAGTATTTCCTGATGTTGCTTTTAAGTTTACCCCCTTGCAGCTTTATGTTATGCCCTCTAGTTTTACAGCTTCCCCGTCTTTGGAAGAGGTTTGCTTGTTCATTATTTCTCTTTAAGTATTTAAATGTCTGTATCTTATCTCCCCTGTCCCTCCTCTCTTCTGGAGTATACATATTTAGGTATTCAAGTCTCTTCTCATATGTCTTCTGGCGCAGGCACCAAATCATTTTGGTCGTCTTTCCTGAACCGTTTCAAGTCTTTTTTCTATCCTTTGTAAGATATGGTCTCCGAAACTGAATACAATACTCCAAGTGAGGCCTCACCAGCGACTTGTACAGAGGCACTAATATCTCCTCCTTTCTGCTGGTTATTCCTCTCTGTAGGCAACCAGCATCCTTCTGGCTTTGGCCACTGCCTTGTCCTTCTCCTGGTCCATGCATACCAACCTCTTACCCCCTATCGCATATACTTCCCTTGGATTTCTGCATCCCAAGTGTATGACTGCAAATCTTAATTGCCAACTGTGATTTGGTTCAAGCTGGACTACAAATATCTATCATTTCAAACAGTGACTACTTCAGCATATATAACATTGAATATAACCATAGATGATGGTCACAAGGGGCATCTATCCTGTCCAGTTCCCTTAACTGCTACAATATCCAGGGCTGGTGTTAGGTGAGGAGGGCAAGCAGAGCAACCACCCTAGACCCCACAGCTACAAGGGGCACCTGCTGACCAGCTGAACTGAGGCAGCTCTGTGCAAGTAGGAACAGCCTCTCCCAAGACTTCTCCTGCTCTTAACCCTCTATTGCAGTGTTGACCACTGAAAGTGTAACAGGTGCATAAGGGCTGCACAGGCTAGGTTCCGATTCGTTGAACGCATTTTATCAGAGTCCAGCCCATTAAGCCTCTGTGTTCATCATGTGCCTAACGCAGCAGATGCGTGATGAATGCATGGGGGGTATCACAAAAGCAGGGCTCCAATTGGTTGAATGCATGTAACCAATCAGAGCCCAGACCATAAGGCCTTGTATTCATCTTGTGCCTATTAATCTTCTGTTGCTGCACTGGAAGTGTAAGAGAAAGAAGACCAGGGGAAGGGAGGAAACCGGTGCCTGTCTGTGTGAAGATAAGCCACTATCTTTCTTGCTAAAACTATCTCAGTGCAATGCTTCAGTCCTGCAGCCGACACGCCCACGGCCTCACTGGCTGCTGCCATTCTCATCAACTCTCCAAACAGTGGCCCAGCCCTTAAAAAGAGGAGGCACCAGGAGTCAGCCCAGGATGACAAGAGCCCTTTGCATGACTGGAGTGTCCACTGGCATGGAGGGTTGAGGGAGGGACTTCTCTTAAACTCTTATTTGATCACCAGAAGGAGGGGAGAGACATAATGCGGGGAATAGAGATTTGGGGGAGTTTATTAGGAAGGAGGGGATGAATCTCTAGTAACATGATCAGAATAACCGAACAGACCGAGATGGGCTGGTTAGTTTGTCTGCTGACCTCTGTATACATACCCCACCTTGGGAAGAAACACACAAATAGCGAGGGGAATTAGGTGATCACCAATGCTTTATTAATTAAAACGCCCCTTGGTCAGCCCCGGTGTCTCTTACAGGCTGGTAGGGTGTGCTTGTGTGCATCATCATTCATGCTAGCCAGCGACAGACTTCCGGGGACTGGTGGGGCCATGAGAATTAGTGAGCTAATGAGGTTGGTTGAAAAGGGGGGATAAGGTGGCCGAGTCAGGGTGAGGACTGAGGAGGGGGCTGAAAGAGAGAAGTAGCGAGAGAGTGTGGCTGGGGAATGTTAGGAACCAGGAGGGAGAGAGAGAAAAAGAGAATGGCTGGGTTAGGTTGGAGACAGGGAGAAAACAAAAGCATGCATCTGTGGGGCTAGGCAGGTGGGGGAAGCTCTGAGTCAGGTAGAGGCAGTGGAGTGGGGAGGCAAACTTTTTCACTGATCATTAGATTTGTCTATTCTCTGAATAAAAGTCTCTTTATATTGCATTATTAAGAGTGATAGCAGTAGCAGGGGGTTAGCAGGTGGTACAGAAAAGAGGGAATTGGGGAGAACCGACGACCAGGGGCTTCCCTCCTTAATTCCTGACCTGGGCCCCAGCATGTTGAACACTGGCCCTGACAATATGACTAACCCTGCGCGACATCTGCCTTTATCTCTGCTTCTGTGATGCTGAGAATCTTCTGTGCTTGTCCCATGTGTTCTGGCAGGTCTAATGTCAATTTTGCTTTCGCTATCTGCATCGAGAAGCACTTCTTTTGGAGCAGTCTTCTGGACTGGATCTGCTCTTTTTATTTGAGATATTAAATACTCCTTTACCTACCTGTACCACTATAAAAGCAAGATCTGTGCATTTTTCCAATAAAAAGCTCCAGTCCTATAATAGCATAGATTATAATCACAAATAACACCAAGAGGGCAATGTGGAGAAGGGGAACCATGGCTTTTATAATGGAGTTCAAGACGACTTGTAAACCTGAAAGGGAAAAAAGACACATCAGTTTTTCAGGGGTATGCCATCAGGACTTGTTCTAAAAAATCACCTGTAGGCTGTAGTTCTGGATAAGTTGCAGATGCAGTTTTCTCAATATACCTTATCACACAACTCTTGTGTCATGTCAAATCCTAGAACTGCTATTGCGTTCGTTAACCCATTCAGCTAATTCAGCTAGGCACATAGTATCATCATTACATACATTCTACTTTAACTCTACAGAAAGTGGACTAGTGGCTAGAGCAATGGGCTGTGAGCCAGTGGTGTCCTAGTGCCCTGTCAGCCGGGGCAGGCACCCCACCCCAAGCTGTTGGTGGCCCCCACATGGCGAGGTGCAGCGCTGCATGCCATGATGCACCACCCCCAACCCCAACTGACTGCACGGAGGCAGCACAGCAGGAGACTTCAGCCGGGAGAGAAGAGCAATCGGCCCCTGGAGCACAAGGCACTGTGGCAAAGCAGCTTAAATGTAAATTTGTCATGCTGCCCCCATGGGGCCGGTGGGGGTGCACCCCCCCTCCCCACCCACCGTACACCACTGCTGTGAGCAAAGGAAGCCAAAGTTCAAATCCCACCACTGCTACTGACACAGCCTGCGACCTTGGGCAAGTCACTTTGATTGTCAGTTCCTTGGAGTTGGGAGATACTGTATCCAAATACTTATCACCTCTGTACAGTGCTAAGCATGTCAGTAATGTTATAGAAATGCCAAGCCTTATGCATCTGCTCTAGTTACATACGGTGTCATTCTGAACACCGTTTAGCAGGTCAGGACGTCCACGAAGCCTGCCGGGGATAGAATTCCCCATACAAATGGGCAATTTGTATGGGGAGCTCTGTTCGTGGGAAGGAGCGAGCGAGTGAGACAGAGGTGAAGTGAGGGAAGGCGTTGGGCGGAGAGTGACCTTGGACATACAGTGCCGATTCTGAGGTCGACCCTGTACGTCCGGGGCCTCAAATCTCGACGAGGGACTTATTCTACCTTGGATGGAGGGGGATCACGGTGCGGGAACTGGGGATGCAGGTGAGGGTTGCAGGGGGTTCCCTGCAGCCCGACCCTGGCCATGGAAGGCCAGATTGGGGGTCAGGCCGCCCGGACTGAAGACTGTTTCCTGCTGCAGGGGATTGCGGCTCCTCAATGAAGCCATGGTGCCATGGCGATGGGACACGTTGGCACTGCAGCTCCATTCAGAAGCCTGGCTGAGTTAGCCGGGTAGGTGGGCTGGATGTGCAGCAGATCGGAATCGGGGCATGGCCTGCACGTCCAGCCCATAGACCCGATTCTGATCCCGTGGGCACGTTTAGCTCCCACGTGATCAGAATTGGGTCTACCTCTGTACAAGGGGGAGACGGCCAGCACAGAATGCCCCTCATAGCAAATAGCATTCTCACTGTTCTTCTCCCTGCCAGCTTAGTGGGACCATTACAAGTTGCATAAAAAGCCAACTAAGGGATCAATGTTCTAAAGTGCATTAACATCAGCGGTTATTGTATGTTAATTAGCTCATATTAACAGCCCATGTTAATATGTAAATAAGTTCTGCAATAATCTGCAAGTTTAAAAGCTAGTGCCTCTCCCAATGTATCCGTGCTGCGACTGAAGGTATTGCAAGACAGGACCCTTTTTTGGATACATTTTCCATGCAAATCTGTAGTAAAGTACTCTAATGTTCAAAAATACCAACTGGCATAAAAGTACATGTATGGACATGAATGTATATATTTTGCTGGTAGGCATAGCTGCGGGGGGGGGGGGGGAGGTATGGTCTAGGAGGAGAGTCTTGGGGATTTTGGTGGACTAAGGGGGACTTTTTACTGTGACTTGTTCCTAACCATTGGGCTACTGCACATGCAGTTGAATATCCCTAAACTGTCTCAGCACTATCCGGATAGTACCAGTGCAATCTGTGGGCAGAGCAGGGGTGAAGCTGGACATTATCCGTCCAGCAGTGATATTTAGCACTGGATAACTTAGGAAAGGAAAACAGCTGTCCAGATAGTGGCAAACAATACCACTGCTATAATGGGTAGTGGCAACGCTGACCATAGTATCCAGATATTTACCAGCACTGAATCATTTTAGCTGCAGCAGTCAGAATTTAAAAACAATGCTGAGCGCCAGGGCTCAATACTGACACATTTGTGTTTTAAATGTGGCCCTGGTGAAAACAGGGCCAGCCCAAGGGTTGCTGCCCTAGGCAACCGCCTAGTTTGCCTAGTAGTTGGGCCGGCCCTGGGAGAAAGGATAACTTTTTATCAGACATCCCAATTTCATTTAAAAATAGGAGGAGTCAGAGGGGACGGGCTTCAGCTTTAACTACATATAACCATATATCCTGATATAAGCACACATATAGCACGCCTAAGACAACCAGATAAAAATATCTGGCTATTTTTAATCGGCTATATTCGGCCAGACCTACTTAACTGAACATTACACTTCGGATTATCAGCTCCTGCAAGTCCTAATAAGCATTATTTTCCTATGCACTACTAAGCAATGAACATGCACAAGTGCATTTTTCTATGCACTTGTAGGTAGTGAGCATCACATTAACTTATTAGTACAGGTTTTTGTTTTAGAGCTTTCACAAGTTAATTTATGCATATTAAAAAGCCATTCATGCAAGTAGAAATGCTGTTATTAATGCAAGCCAAATTACTGTGCATTAATGCTTGCGAAAACATTAGCACACATTAATGCCGGCCCCAAAATATTCCTAATAAAGATTTTACTTACTGGGCACCCCTGACACCAATCGAAGAGGACGCAGCACTCGGAATGCTCTTAGGGCTTTGACATCAAAACCACCGGATTTCCCGCTGGAGTGGTCACTTCCTTCAGATTCTTTGGTAAATTGCTCCAAAATTACGCTAAACAATCTGATAGGGGAAAGAGGAAAAAACGGCCATAAATTTGCACATGAAAAACAAAATGTAAAAATGTTCTTTGCATCAGGGTTGATTCTCGTTAGCGATTTAGCACTTTGCAGAAGTCGACAGCTTATGGGACTGAGGATATCACCACAAATATTATAAAGCCTGGACTAATCCGGGACCACATTCACTGCTGAGATGCATCTAGGGCAATATTCATGTCAAACGGGAAAATAAACCTGTACATTCAAATCTCCAAGTACTGATAATGAGCCAATGAGACAGGAGCTCAGGAGGAGCGATAAGTTTTATCTTAGACCTGCTATATTCACAGCCAATTTAAGTGGCTAATTTTAACTAAATAGAAGATGACTGGAGTGGAACTGAACAGCTGTAGCAAAAGAGCACCAGAAAACCTAAGAGTTCTAAGCACCAAATGTTTAGCAGAAAACCAATTGGAAATAAGACAAGCAACCCCACCCTCATGATCAACTGGACGTTTGAAAAAGAAATAGAAGTTATTCAGGAGGCTTGTTCCAGATAATGAGAATCACCTTCTTTTAACCAGGTTTTAGTAATGGCTGACAAATCTAAGGGCCCTTTTAGTAAACTGTGCTAACGGTTACCGAGGGGTTTAGTAACCACTACCATAAGCTAAGATAATTTGGGGATGATGGAGTGGAGTAGCCTAGTGGTTAGGGATCACAAAGACCAGAGTTGGAATCCCACTAGCATTCCTTGTGGCCTTGGGCAAATCACTTAACCTTCCATTGACTCAGGTACAACATAACAGGCCAATGCAGAAAACTGGTGTTAGACATGCGCTGAAGACGACTTTAATGCGTCCCGACAACACATTGTTTTTTTTAAAGCCGGATGAAACAAGGATAGAGCATGCAAATGACCCCCGTGTTAACCGTGTGCATGCAAATGAGCCATTGCAGCATTAAACTGGGAGAGCAAGCCAAACACATGCGTACAAGAAACAGAAAAATGATGACAGAAAAAGACCGCATGGCCTATCTAGTCTGTCCTTCCATATCAACAACAGTCCCCTTTTTTCCTTTAGAGATCCTCTGTGTTTGTCTGTGCTAGTTTGGCTTGCTCTCCAGGCACCGTGTGACTAATTTGCATAGCAGCCCTGACAGTATTTTGATGGCATTGGGGATGATCGCAGCATCGGGAAAAGCCCCCGATGCCATCAAAATATTGTCGGAGGCATGTGTTAGAGGTTTACTTCTACTTAGACCCTGAAGTAAAAATTTTGGCACTGTGGCTGGTTGTGAAATCCTCTACTCCTGTCTCTGTATCGGGCGTAGCTATAATTTGCATACCAGTCCGGCTAATAGATTTAAATAATTTAAGTTCATTTAAATACGAGTGGCGTTAGTTGGGCGCTAGTATTTCCGTCGGTGTTTCCGTCTCTTTCCTGCATTTGCAGGATTGTTAAAAGTACTTAAACGTGGCATTAGGGGCTTGTAAATTCCACGCTAGCTTTTTGCATTGGCCCCTTAGATTGTAATCCTTCTGGGGGTAGGGAATTTCTTATAGTACCTGAATGTAACTTGCCTTGAATCTACTACTGGAAACGTGTGAGCTAAATGCTACTGGATAAGCACATCTATCAGCTGGTGACAGATTCCATGTGCTAGCTGCACTTAATATCACCTCCTGGCAAGAAGGGCAGCTGTGCCCAGTATCTAGAATCAGAGTGAGTTGCAAAGATCCCTTCTACTCCGATCCCCCATGATGTTGATCGTAGGGAAAGCACAGTTACTTACCTGTCACAGGTGATCTCTGGGAACAGCAAGAATAAGTCTTCACATATGGGTATCGTCGGTACCAACGGAGCCTGCGCGAGAACGCTCCCCAGAGTCCAAAAGGAAAGCTTTTGGGAGCATCCCACAGCGCCTCCGCACTGCCTTCCCGCCTTTCCTAACCGCCTCTCTCCAGTTCGAGTTTTAAAGCTGAGACAAAGAGAGAGTGAGGAAAGGAAAGAAAGATAGAGAGATACAACTCCTAGGGGAGGTGGGTGGGTTGTGAAGACTTATTCCTGCTGTTCCCAGAGATCACCTGTTACAGGTAAGTAACTGTGCTATCTCCAGGAACAAGCAGGAATGAGTCTTCACATATGGGGACTCCCCAGCTAGAGATGCCTGGGAGATCACCCAGGTTGTGAGTCCCTGGGAAGGGCTCTACCTCCACCCATGAATCTCAGGCATCCAGCCAGGGATGGAGGGTAGGAGTTGGTTAGGTATGGAACAGGTGTTTGAGAACAGCCTGACCAAACAAGGCATCCCGGCGGGAGTCCTTGTCCAAGCAGTAATGGGCTGTGAAGGTATGAACCGAGGCCCAGGTGGCCGCTCGACAGATCTGGTCGATGGACACAGAATTTAGATGAGCCATAGAGGCTGCCATGGCCCTCACATTGTGAGCTGTGACATGGACCTCCAGAGAAAGGTTCTTTCTCTGGTAGGCGAAAGAAATACACAGAGCAATCCAACTGGACAGAGTTCTCTTAGAGACTGGAAGTCCTAAATGAGAGGGATCAAAAGCAACAAAAAGTTGAGAGGACTTTCTATGTTGCTGTGTCCTTTGTAAGTAAAAAGCAAGAGCTCTTTTACAATCCAGGGTATGAAGATTACTCTCTGCACTTGAAGCATAAGGTCCTGGAAAAAAGACAGGTAAATAAACCTCCTGGTTCAGATGAAAAGGTGAGACCACTTTAGGCATAAAGTGTGGATTAGTCCTGAGGACTACTTTGTCATGATGGAACCTTGTATAAGGAGGATTAGCCACCAAGGCTTGCAGCTCACTGATGCGGCGAGCTGAAGTGACTGCAATGAGAAAAATAACCTTCCAGGAAAGAAATTTCAGGAGGTAGTGGCTAAGGGTTCAAAAGGTGGCTGCATAAGCTGGCCAAGAACCAGATTCAAGTCCCATACCACAGGTGATCTGATGGGAGGTTTAGTCAAAAGAAGGCCTCTCATGAATCTTGCTATAAGAGGATGAGAGGAAATAGGTTGTCCACTGAGAAGTTTAAGGGATGCTGCAATAGCACTCAAATGGACTCTTAATGAATTTGTTTTAAGGCCTGCATGGGATAAATGCAGCAAATACTCTAGTAAAGAATTCAGAGGTACTGCAAGAGGGTTAAGACCCTTCTCTGCACACCAAATGGTAAACCTTTTCCATTTAAAAGCATTGGAATATCTAGTGGAAGGCTTTCTGGAAGCATGAAGGATATCCTTCACTTGCTGAGAAAGATGCAAATCTTGAAGGTCTAGGCCTTCAGCAACCAGGCCCTGAGATGAAGAGACTGGGGATTTGGGTGCCACAACATTCCCTCCTCCTGGGACAGGAGGTCTGGAGCAGATCCCAAGTCCAGGGAGGGAGCTTGGGAGAGATGCAGAAGTAGAGGGTACCACACTTGGCGTGGCCAATGTGGTGCTATGAGGATCATAGACCCTTTGTCTCTCTGAAGTTTGAAGAGTGCCTTGGGAATTAGGGGAATGGGTGGAAAGGCATAGAGGAAGTCTTGCCCCCAATGAAGGAGGAAGGCATCCCTGGCCTGAACTCCCTGACACGGAATCCTGGAACAGAACCGGGGAAGTTTGGCATTCCACGGACTTGCAAAGAGGTCTATGTCCGGGGTTCCCCAAATTCGGAAGATCCTGGCTATCTGGTCCCCATGGAGGGACCATTCGTGTGGAAGCAGAACTCGACTGAGTGTCTGCCCAAGAGTTTTGAACCCCTGGAAGATACACTGCCATGAGATGAATTTGATGCTCTCTGGCGAAGGCCCACAATCTCAGAGCTTCGTTGCAAAGCGACAGAGAGCCAGTGCCGCCCTGCTTGTTCACATAGAACATGGCTATTTGGTTGTCCGTGTGGATGAGGACTGTCTTGTAGCTGAGTAGGGTGTGGAAGACTGAGAGCTAGAAAAATTGCTCTGAGCTCTAAGAGGTTGATATGTAGAGATATCTCCTCTAGAGACCAGATGCCTTGAGTGGAGAGATCTTGAAGATGAGCTCCCCAACCTCTTGGAGAGGCATCTGTTGTAAGGGTTGCTTGGGGTAACACCTGTTGAAAGGGGGACCCCAGCAACAGATTTTGAGTGGACTTCCACCAGTGGAGGGACCAAAAGAGGCGACTGGAGGTTGCTATTTTGTCTGACAGGCAACCTGATGCCTGGGTCCATTGGGTGGACAGAGTCCACTGAGCTGCCCTCATATGAAGGCGAGCGTAAGGAACCACATGCACAGTGGATGCCATGTGGCCTAACAGTTGTAACATCTCTCGAGCAGTTAAATGAGATTTTAACTGAATCTGTGAGGCTAACTGCACCAAGCATAGGCAACGGGCCTGGGGAAGATAGGCCCTTGCAGTTGTGGTATCCAGCAAGGCCCCTATGAACTCTAGAGACTGAGTAGGGGTGAGATGGGATTTTGGAAAGTTTATTACAAGTCCCAGATACTGAAGGATACGGCTTGTGCAGGTTAGAGAAGTCTGGGCCTCTGACTGGGATGGAGCTCGGATGAGCTAGTCGCCCAGATATGGGAATACGAATATCCCTAGAGTGCGTAGAAATGCAGCTACTACTGCCATGCATTTTGTGAACATCCTTGGTGCAGAGGCCAGACCGAAAGGAAGCACTCTGTATTGGTAGTGCTTCCCTTGATAAAGGAACCGAAGGAACCTTCTGTGTGTTGGATGGATGAGGACATGGGTGTATGCATCCTTGAGGTCTAGAGAGCAAAGCTAATCCTCACTCTGAAGGTATGGAAGGAGAGTACCGAGAGAAATCATCTTGAACCTCTCCTTGCATAGAAACTTGTTCAATTCTCTGAGATCTAATATGGGTCTGTAGCCCCCTGTTTTCTTTGGGATAAGAAAGTAGGGGGAGTAGAACCCTGAGCCCTGTTGAAGAAGGGGTACTTCTTCTATTGCCCCTTGGGCAAGGAGGGTAGCAATCTCCTGACCCAGAAGGTCGAGGAGAGGTGTCCGAGAATTGAACTGTCTCACCATGGTGTGAGGAGGAAGGTTTAAGAAATGAAGCTTGTACCCCTCCCTTATGATGGAGAGGGTCCATTGCTCTGCTGTGATTTGTTCCCATCTGGGAGCAAAGTAAACCAACCTTCCTGGAATGGTGAGAGGCTCTGGATGTTCTAGAGCCAGAAAGGCTAAGCTCTCTAGTTGTAAGTCAAAGGCCCTGAGGAGGCTGAGGCTGTTGGGCCGTAGCAGTCCTAGCAGCCTTAGGCTTGGCCTGTTTCGGTTGTTGCTGTCTCTTTGTAGCAAAACGACCTGCAGTAGATGACTGCTGACCATAAGCAGAATAATATCTCACTTTTTTTGGGAAAAAAACCCTTTTTGAACAACCTTTTCTTAAAGGGAGCAGAAGTAGACTTTGAAAGTCTATCTAAAGCAGAATTTTCAGCATCCATTTGGGTGGCCTTTGCTTGCCAATCTTTGCCAAAAAGGTTTTCACCTGTACAAGGAAGGTTTCCTAGTCCATCTTGAACCCAAGTTTCCAAATCAGAAGCTTGTAACCAAGCAATTCTGCGTGCACCTATGGCAATGGCCGAGGCTCTGCTGGCACCTTCAAAAGAGTCAAAGGCTGCACGGTTGGAAAACTTGGAAATATCCTGTGCATGTTTGAGCCAGGTGAGGAACTCTTCCCTTTTATCTTCTGAAATGAAAGGAGATAAAGTTTGCAGGTGATCTGTAACTTCTTTTAGAAACATCCCCATATAGAGACTATAGGAGTTGATTCTGGCAACAAGCATACTGGCCTGGAAAATTCTTCTGCCAAAGGCATCTAAGGTTCTGCATTCTCTTCCTGGAGGAGCAGAAGAGTGCCTTTTTGTACTCTTTATCTTCTTCATGGCAGACTCCACCACGATGGAGTGGTGAGGGAGCTGAGTCTTATGAAAGCCAGGACAAGGAGGAACACGATACATGGTGTCCAACCTGCGAGAATGAGGGGAAGTGGTGAGAGGAGTCTCCCATATGCCCAACATGTGATCATAAAGAATCTCATGTATTGGTAAAGTGGCTGCCTCTTTAGGAGCCTTAGGATATTGTAAAAGTCTCAGGGGCCACTGAGATGGAAAGACCCCTGGCCACTTCCCTAATGAAGTCTTGAAAAGACAAGTCCTCTGGAGGAGACATTCTCCTTTTTGGAGAAGAGGGCTCCTGAGGATGAATCACCGATGCTTCGACAGAGACCTCTGATTCATCAGAGTCTTCAGAGGAATCGAAGTATCGCCTGTCTGGATGCTCCTGCAGAGCCCGATACGCATACCGGGTGGTATCGACATCCGGAGTGATCGGTACCGATTCGGTACCGATGGGCATCACAGAACAGTGTACCGCTGCAGTCGACACCGAAGCGGATGTCGATGCAATCGGTACCGGCACCGGAACCGATGTCGGTACCGGTGCCGGAGTCGGTACTGGCAACGGAGTTTATTGCGGTACCGAAGGCGTCGCAGCTTGTATGAATGCCGTGATGGCACGCTGCATGGTCAGGATATTCTGATCCATTGACGCAACCAATGTCTGGATGTCGGTACCAGTGGGAACCGTCGGTACCAGTGGGAACCACCGGTACCCCAGAAAATGGCAACAGGTGATCGGTCGAGGCCGAGCCATCGATGTCAACCTGTGACACCATAGATAAAGCTTTGGAAACCGGAGCCTCCTGCCGGGGTAATTTTGCCGGTGCAGATTCCTCGAGGGCAAGCCCGGAGGCATCTCGATACGTAGATTGAGATCTACCCTTCGAGGACCGGTTGGATTTAAGTTTGGTTACCTGAGATCCATGTGAGGAAGAAGAATCCCTGGAAGACGTCGATGCAACCGAAGCTGCATCCGAGGGAAACAGGGTACTGAGCTTAGCTGCTCAATTCTGTAGACCTCTCTTAGACATCATGGAACAGGACTCACAATCCGCAATGGAATGGTCAGGACCTAAACATTTTAGACACCAGTTATGGGTGTCAGTGACAGAAATAGTGCCGCTGCATTTCATGCATTTTTTAAACCCAGAGGCGGGCTTTTCCATGAGGAAAAATTTCCTAGGCCTAAGGCCAAGAAGAAGAAAATGCACTGAAGTGAGAAAAAAACAGTAGGTTTTTTTTTTTGGTTTTTTTTTAGAATAAAGAAAGAAAAGACCGGTGGTACCGGTCCAGCGTCGAGAAGGCAGACGCGCGACCAAAGAAATAAAATAAAATAAAGAAATTCTTCAGCGGTGACAGGAACACGACCTGCTGGCTCCGCGGAAAAGAAGAACTGGAGAGAGGCGGTTAGGAAAGGCGGGAAGGCAGTGCGCAGGCGCTGTGGGATGCTCCCAAAAGCTTTCCTTTTGGACGCTGGGGAACGTTCCCGCACAGGCTCCGTCGGTACCAACGATACCCATATGTGAAGACTCATTCCTGCTTGTTCCTGGAGATAAGAAATTAACCGGAACTCTGATCTCCTCAACAATGTCACCCTCCCCCCACCATGAAACCCCATCTCTATAATGCAACTTCAGCTCCATAAGCTGTGGAAAGCTATCCAAGTCGGGCTAGCAGCCCACATCTGGCCTCCTCCCATTCACAGATCCTTACTGGGGAGGAACTCCTCAGTTGTCTCAAAGAATGAGCCAAGCATGGTCCCCCTCCACTCCTGCCTTGGTTGTGGAGATTTACAAAATGTCAGTGATAACCTCTAGCAGTATCTCGAGGTACTACCTCTGGGGATTGACCCGTAGTGAGACTACCATCTGTGCACTGTGCAGTGAGTGAAGGGCAAATGCTAGACACACACCTTGCATTTATGCACAGATGTGGCAAGTAGCCTAATGGTTAAAACAGTAGGATAACAATGAAGGAAACCAGGTTTGAAGCCCACTATCACTCCTTAAGACCTTGGGCAAGTCACTTAACCTTCTATTTCCTCAGATACAAATTTAGATTGTAAGCCCTCTGGGGACAAAAATGTATTTTCAGTATCTGAAGGTAATTCACCTTGAACTTTATAAGAAAGGACTGAGCTAAATCCAATACCATTACCTGAACTGATAAAGGTAAAGGGCAAGTGCAAACCTATAGGATCATCCACATTCATACCCCACGACTCACACGTACTGCACTTTAGTAAAAGGACCCTTAAATAAAAAGACTGAAACAGGGAATAGGAAAATGGGAATTTACTCTTTAAAGAATGCATATTCAACAAACCAATCTGAAAAGCAGACTGGAGAGAACCTAACTCAGCAGCAGGTGAGAAGGAAACCATTGGGGTAATAAGACACCATGATTCAGAGGACAGTTTAAGTCTCGGCAGGTAAAAACCGACCACATGGACACAAGTGTTGGAATAATAAAATAGGTTGACATAAAAAACAATACAAATCCAAACATAAAAATAATGGAGGTTAGGGTTACCAGATATTATTTCAGGCAAATCTGAGACACTTCCCTCCTCCCTCCCCACTCTGGATGAGAAGGGGGGAGGAAGGGTCACCTTAGTTCCAAGGTTTGAGCAACAAGGCATGGAGAAGGGAAGAGTCATCATTACCCTGTTCCTTGCTCATCCATTCCACGACAGTAACAATATCACTTCCAAGCAGACAACTGATGGAGAAGTAGAAACAGTGATACAGGTCCCTCTGTACCGTACCAAATACAAAGATAATGGATGTAAATTCTAAAAACTGACATATTCAAATCAATAAATTGAATTTTTTTTCTATCCTCTTCCGCCCCCATTGCTGGAATCAGGGACAGGAGGCTGCCAAACAGGTGGGAATCGGTGACACAGCTCTAAAATCGGGAACAATCTCCAAAAATCAGGGATATCTGATAAACCTTAATGGAGGTGCCACTTGGAGGCACACAATGGAGCATGTCATACTTCTTATGCGCATTCTTTCAGCGCATAGCAGACAGGGCAAACCTCATCCTTTGCACCCCCTCCAGCTGGCCGCCTGCCCCTCACTGCTGCCGCTATCGCCCCTGAACCGGGGCCTACAACAGCATCAATGGAGTGAAACAGCTCTGCGGCACTCACTTGCAAACTTCGGTGCCATGGGGCTGTCTACTTCCACGCCCTCTGATGGACGACTTCCTGTTTGCACAGGGAACCTGCCCCATGCAAACAGGAAGTCAGCCATAGGCGGTGGTGGAAGCAGACAGTCCCACAGCACCAAGGTTTGCAGGTAAGCGCTGTGGGGCCGTTTCAGTCCATTGCTACTGCTATAGGTCTGGGTGAAGGACGACAGCAGCAGCAGCAGCAGCAATGGGTGCACCCCAAAGGGCTGGTACTCTAGGCGGCTGCCTAGTTCACTTACTGGCAGCACCAGCCCTGATAACAGAGTTCACATAAACCAAAACATTAATAACAGTATTTACTTATTTCAATGTGTAAGCTCAGGGTGGGAGCCTGTAAATAATTCTACTCTACTGTATATGTTGTTGAATGTCATTGAATTGATGTTGACTTCTGGTGACCCTGGACAGTTGTCCATGTTGTGATTATACCCTGTGTTTTCTTGGCAAGGTATGGCCAGAAGTAGATTGCCAAGCCTTTCTTACACACAGCAAGCCTACAGCACCTGCTATCTCAAGGTGATCTCCCATCAAAGTACTAATTAGGCCTAACTCTGTTAACCTGCAAGATCAGACCAAATCAGGCATCCTCAGGATGGTGTGGCCACAGTCCACCGTTTATAGTAGTTTCCAAAGCTTCTCATCCATCACATCATCATATCAGGATCCAGAAAATATTTCATACAGATTACAGTATGAGCACTGTTCCTTATCCTGTTGAAATCTTGTGTGCAGTCCAGGTACCAGCTATGCCCTCCCAGGCCATCCACCTCAAGGTTAATGCTGAACATGTTAAAAGACAAAATATGTTAACAGCCTGTTTGGATGAAAAGTTGTTTTCAATGTGTATGGTCCACTGCATTACTAACTTAACATTAAAAAATGGTAATCGATTGGGCTGATCTCTGCTACAAGAATCATCAAAACTGTGAAAGATGCGAAAAACCTTTATTTATGGCTTGTTTGTAGTAATAGTTGCAGCATCATTGGAGACAGTTATCTACAAAATCTATGATGGTCTTTGCACTTTTCCAACTGATATAAAGGAGGCTCTATGGACTGCGGGATGCCCCCTCTCCCTTCCTTTATTCCTTTTATCTCTTTCCTTTTTCTTCCTTTCCTCTATTCTCTTTCATGCTTGGTTATTTTGGTTGGGCATAGCTTAACATCTTGATATAGTTTGATTGAGTCATATGACCTTGTAATTGGTCTGGAAAGACAGGATAAAGTAAAACATGTTCGGTTGTATAAATCTTATTCCCATTTGCTTCTTTTGTTGCAGTGGTTTAGGTTTGTAAGGAAACTTGGGGCTGAATATTCAAAAGGGTTTATCCATTTAAAGTGGTATTTTAGAAAGGATATCCAGGTGCAATCTGGGATGTCCAGGGCAAAAAGTCTGAGAAAATCCCAGGGATGTTTACATTTCAGCCCAATTTTAGAAGCATGGATGTCTAGTTATAGAATGCTAGGTATCATAAGGAAAGGAATGGAAAATAAAACAAAGGATATTATAATGCCTCTGTATCGTTCCATGGTACGACTGCACCTTGAATACTGTGTGCAATTCTGGTCGCCGTATCTTAAAAAGGATATAGCGTTATTAGAAAAGGTACAGAGAAGAGCCACCAAAATGGTAAAGGGGATGGAAGGATACTCCTATGAAGAGAGGCTACAAAGGTTAGGGCTCTTCAACCTGGAAAAGAGACGGCTGAGGGGAGATATGATAGAGGTCTATAAATCAATGAACGGAGTGGAACGAGTAAACATAGATCAATTGTTTACGCTATCAGAATATAGAAAGACTAGGGCACGTGCAATGAAGCTACAGGGTAAACTATTTAAGACAAATAAGAGAAAATATTTTTTCACTCAACGTGTAATCAAACTCTGGAATTTGTTACCGGAGGATGTAGTAAGAGCTGTTAGTGTAGCTGGGTTTAAAAAAAGGTTTGGACAAGTTCCTGGAGGAAAGGTCCATAAACCATTATTAAAAAGGGACCCAGGATATCGATGTTTGACCCAGTACAAGCATTGTGGAGCCTGTGTCTTTTGGGGATACTGCTAGGTACGTATGACCTAGATTGGCCACTGTTGGAAACAGGATACTGGGCTTGATGGACCTTGGTCTGACCCAGTATAGCATATCTTATTAGTTTGCTCCCAGCATAAGGAGCAGCAAGGTAGAAAGATCAAAGTCTGGAGTTGACAGTGGAAGAGAAGGGCACAGATAGAAGGGATGTGCCAGAAGAGCAGCTTCTTGGAAGTCCTGGTCAGCGTTTTCCAGCAGGGGGACGTCCATATTCAGTGACATTGAAGACACTCAAGACATGTGGTTTTGGGTTAGTAATCTGTTTGTGGTTTGTATTTACATGCAGGTTTCTTTGCCCAGGAAATATTGACGATGACAACACTTTTGAAAGATGGGCTATTAAACAGATACTAGATCCTCTATGTGGTGGATTGGCACACGTAACCTGGAGTTAGGGATCCTTGTGGCGTAGGGTGAATAGTGGATGGTTACTGGCTCCTGTGTTTGGCTTGGGTGGGGGGGTGGCGTTTCCTGATGGTAAAGATAGGGGTAAGGGGTTAGGTTAGGGGAGGGAGGGGGGAAAGGGGGGTGGTAGGTTAGGTGGGGGAGAGATTTAGAATACCCTGTGGATGTGGGTTGGGTGTCCAGATGGAGATTTTTCATTTCTCTTCCGTCCGTGTGTACTACTGCCTCCTGGGTGGTGGACAAGGAACAGCCCTGCCCGGGAGGTGGGAGACGGGGGGGGGGGGGGGGGGTTTGATCGGCAAGGGCATTGGGGATGAAAAATGTATATATTCCTGTTGTATAGTTTGTTTTCCCATGTGTGTTTGATACTTATCTGGTTTAATAAACAGATTTTGAAAAAAAAAAAAAAACCCAGATACTAGATCCCTAACTGAGGCCGGGTATGCTTCCAGAAATTCTTGAGATGGTCAGAAACAATGAGATCAATACTCAAAGTTGTTTGTTAAGCTAACTTTAGGATATAACTGGACATACTTCAAAATTTTAAGCATTCACCTGGATAAAGTTTGACACTGTAAATCGATGCCTGAACCAGGTTTACTCACACAAGAAAAGTGGTAGTGCTGGAGGTGTTCCCGAGATGTTTGTTTACAGGAATCTGCCCAGGTAAACTGCTGACCTACAGTAGCAGTGAGAAGTGTCATGTAATAAACCTTGGCAGCGTAACACATCTGTTGTGGCACAGTTGACAAGGGCTATACACTGATATGCAAGGGTGGGGGATTCAAGACCCACTGCAGGTGGGTATGTGATGTGTATTTGTGAGGCTTTGTAGTTGCGGAGCTGACATAAGGAGTAGAGGAATTGCTTAGTGGTTATAGCAGCAGACTACAATCCAAGGGTTCGATTCCCACTGGCACTCCTTGTGACCTCAGGCAAATCACTTTACCCTCCAGTGCCTTAGAAAAAAAGGCCTGGCAATCTACTTCTGGTCATACCTTGCCCAAGGGCTGCTGGGTCACAAGGAATCAGCATTGACTTGATGGCACTTAATAAAATTTAAAAAAGTGGCATTTGTATATGGTTGGTTGCTTTTACAAGCTCTCTGCCTGAAAGCTCTTAAAAGGGTTTTGTTTTTCATTTTTAAAAGCTAATTCTTTTTCTATACTGCAAAGGGGGAATTATTTGTGGTGTTGGGCAAAGCTCTGTCAGTTAGAGATCATTGTTTTTTTGTTCCAGCTACTCGTTCACAGCTAGCTCTTTGAAGCCACTGACCTCATCAGTTAGATCTCTCCCTACTCACCCCAGCTCCCACCCACCCCATGTGAGCATTCTTGCTTGATAGGACAATTCCCCAATTAGCTACACACGGGGACATACGAGGTGTGACAAAAGAAACAAGACTGTGGCAGCCACGCCCATGACTGAATGCCAATTGGCTAACCGCTTATGTCACTGTGTTGTGCAACATCTCACCACTATTCTGCTATAATATTTTTCATCTCTCTCACTCTGTTTTTCTTTTTCAGGTTTTTTTGTAGCACACTGCTCCATCACTTTGTCATGCAATTGGAGGTGGAAGAAATATGGAGCAAATAAACTTGAAATTTCTGGTTAATTTGGAGAAGGGCCCAACTGAGCGTCTCCAACTTCTCTAAAAGGCTTCTGGAAAAGATGCAATGTCAAGGTTGTGAGTCTTCAAGTGGCACAAATGCTTCAAGACTGGCCACGAGGAGGTGGAGGATGACACCAAGTCAGGACGGCCTTCCACGACAAAGATGGCTGAGAACATTGACAGAGTGAACCAGCTGGTGCAGAACGATCGCAGATTGATGGTGCGGATGATAGCTGAGGATCTCAGCCTGAATAGGGAGTCAGTGCGGAGCATCTTGGTACAGGAGCTGAGAATGCAGAAGGTGTGCGCCAAGATGGTGCCCAAGCTGTTATCGGATGACCAGAAGGAGCATTAGGTCAATGTTTGTTGAGACTTGCTAGAGAAGATCGGAGAAGATCCAGAGTTTGTTGGCCGAGTCATCACAGGAGATGAGACTTGGGTCTTCCAGTATGACCCTGAAAGCAAGAGAAGGAGCCTGCAGTGGAAGACTCGACTGTCACCCAGACCCAAGAACGTACGCATGTCCAAATCAAGGATCAAGGTCATGCTGATCGCATTCTTTGACCAGAAGGGAGTGGTCCATCATGAGTTTGTGCCTGAGGGTCAGACAGTCAACCAGCACTTCTACCAGCAGGTCCTCAATCGCCTCCATGACCGGGTTTGGCGCAGCAGGAGGGCTCTGTGGAGAGACAAGTCGTGGCTGCTCCACCATGACAGCACGCCCGCATACACTGTGCTCAGTGTGAGGCAATTCTTGGCCACCCTCCTTATTCCCCAGATCTCACACCGTGTGACTTCTGGCTCTTCCCCAGGCTGAAGACTGTGCTCAAAATAACTCATTTCGCCTCTGTAGAAGAGATCAAGGCCACTGTGACGAGGGAGCTGAGGGACCTCAAGGAGGAGGACTTTACTGAGTGCTTCCGTATGTGGCAGAAGCGAATGCAGAAGTGCATTAATTCTGGGGGGGATTACTTTGAAGGGGACAATGCGTAATTTCACTGTAGATTTTGTAATAAAACAAACATTTATAGAACAGTCTCGTTTCTTTTTTATCACACCTCGTAGAATAGTGCTGTTAGAACATACTCAAAAGAGGTTAACTGCTTTTTCTCTGAAAGGACAGCTAAGGACCAGGTATGGACTTTGGTAGGTTACTTCAACAGGTACCAACTGAACATTGGCTGGGAAAAATCAAATTGCTAAAGTTGTTGCCCACGTTACAGCTTCTGCCTCTGTCCATAAAGAGATCCCAATGCCAGTTGAAGGACTGGTTCCATGTGTAGGATATCTGCATGCTGAAGCTCTCAGGATGCAAGTGGAGGAGCTCAGAAAAGAGATGGCGAGGCTGATAAGCATTCAAGACAGTGAAAAGTTCATTGATGAGATGCTTCTTGAAACATCCAAACTCTCTGACAGAGGTGAAGATGGGAAGCTACAGAATGAAGAAAGTTGGACATGAGTCACCAGAACCTGCAGAATCAACTCCTCCAGCCCTTGAAATGAAGAACCAGTATGCAGCCCTGGAAATGGAGGAGGTGAAAAAATACCAGAAAAAGGAAGAACCAGAGCTCGAGCACCCCAAAGTTGCAGAATCAGTCACCACAAGGAAGCAAAGGGTAGTAGTGATGGTTGGTGACTCTCTTCTGAGGGATACTGAGGCATCCATCTACCAACCAGACAATATTCATAGAGGAGTGCTGACTGCCAGGTACCAAAATCTGCGATGTTACGGAGAGTTTGCCAAGACTCATCAAGCCTACTGACTATTATCCAATATTGCTCATCCATTTGGGCACAAATGATACTGCTAGGTATCCCTCTGAGTGTATCAAAAGTGACTTCATGGCTCTGGGACAGAGGGTGAAGCAGATAGGTGCTCAGGTGGTGTTCTCTTCAATCCTCCCTGTTAAAAGTAAAGGCCAAGACAGAGAAGCTCGCATCCTGGAGATGATGCATGGCTGCATGGATGGTGTCATCGAGAGCATTTTGGTTTCCTGGACCATAGGATGATGTTCCAAGGGCTGCAGAGCAGAGATGACGTCCATCTGTGCAAGAAGGGTCAAAGTCTCTTCAGCAGCAGACTGGCTAACCTACTGAAGAGGGCTTTAAACTAGATTTGTTGAGGACAGCTGAAGAAAGTCCCCAGGTAAGTGAAACATTAAATACCTCTATAGAAATGGGTAAAAGGGGTAACATCTGGAAAGCGGTGTGTATACATATCCGTAGCATGGGAAATAAGATCCCAGATGTTGAGCCTTTAATGGAAGAAGCTGACTTGGATTTAGTGACAATTACGGGCACATGGTTCATGGACAACCATGACTGGGATGTAATTATACCAAACTGTACTTTATTCAGCAAGGACAGGGTAAGAAGAAGGGAAAGAGGAGTGGCACTATATGTAACAAATATTAAAGCTATAAAATTACAGGGCTTAAAAAGTGAGAGAGGAGGTACTGTAGGTTAAACTAGAAAAAGGGAAAGGGAAAGGGAAAAACATTTGCATTTTAGTGATCTACATATCCTCCTCACAGGGAGACGTGAATGGAGATCTTACCCAGCTTAATACCTGTCTCTCATGCGTCTCCACTTGGCTAGCATCCAAGCTCCTTTATCTTAACCTCTCAAAAACCTCCACCATATGGTTCACCTTTAGTGCCACTGCTCCCTATCTGTCTCTCACTCTTTTGGATTCATCTATTTCTCTGGTCCCATCTCTTCATTACCTGGGTGTCACCTTGGACTCTGCTCTGTCGTTCCAAGACCACATCTCCTCACTCACCTGGTGCTCTTCTTTCTTCGCCAGATTCGTTCTGTTAACTCTGTGCTTTCTTCCTCGTGCCTAATCACTCTCCTTTTGTCACTAGTAATCTCCAGGATCGACTACTGTAACTCTGTTCTGGCCGGTATCCCACTATTTCAGCTAAACCGCCTTCGGTTAATTCAAAATATAGCCGCCAGGATTCTCTCTCATGCCACCTGTTACGACAATATCACTCCTCATCTCTTGCAGCTTCACTGGCTTCCTGTTAACTTTCATATCTGTTACAAACTCCTCATACAAGCCCATAGGGCCATCCACACTCATACCCCATAATATCTATATGACTCACTGCAGTTCCACTGCATCCCCCATAGTCTCCGCTCAATACATGTCAATTGCTTGCACCTCCCTTCCCCCTCATATGCTCACCTGGAATCCACAAGTCACTCTGCCTTCTTCTTAGGACCCTCCCTCTGGAACTCCATACCCTCCGCTGTCCACCAGGAACACTCCTTCCCCAGATTCAAAGCTCTCCTTAAGACCCATTTCTCTATGCTGCTTATGACCTTCCTTCCAATGACCTCTAATATTCCTCTCAGTCCCTCTCCTCCCCTTCCTGTTCCCTTTCCTATCCTCATATGACTGTGACCTTTCCTATCCAAAATTGTAGTCCTTTTCCTTTTCCGGCCATTCTGATTTTGGTTCATTTGTAAACCGCCCTGATGCTACGAAAGTGTGGTATATCAAATGGTAACAAAGAATAAAGAAGAATAAATAGAAGACATACATAGCATTGCCATGAAAGGAGAAGTACTACTGACAGGTGATTTCAATATGCTGAATATTGATTGGCACATCCATTCTGGGGTGTCATCTAGAAGTAAGAAGATTCTGGATTCTCAAGAGGGAGAACTATTCAGGCAAATGGTAACAGAACCCACACGTGAAAGGGCCATACTGGATTTGGTGCTTACCAATGGGGAAAGTGTTTTTGATGTTATAGTGGGAGATCATCTTGTATCCAGTGATCACGAGATGGTGTGGCTCAGTATTAGAACTAGGGCTGATAAAATCCATTTAAAACCAAGGGTCTTAGACTTTAGGAAAACTAACTTTGCCAAGTTGGGACAATACCTCAAGGAGGTATTAGCAGGATGGGAAAAACAGTGGGCAAAACTGAAAGGGGATATTTTAAGGGCAACAAACCTTTTTGTTAGAAAGGTAAATAAATGTAAATGCAAAAGGTAAAAGAGGCCATTGTGAGTCTAAAAAGAAGTAGTTGAAAAGGTGAAGAAAAAGAGGGAGGGCTTTCAGGAAATATCAGAGATCACAGAGAGAGGAAAACAGGCATCGCTACCTCGTATTTGGAAAAACTTAGAGGAGCTAGCAAAGTAGTCAGGAAAGCAAAGATACAGAAAGAAGAAATAGCCAATACAATAAAATGGGGGGATAAGACATTTTTCAGATATGTTAGTGAGAAGAGGTAGGGCAAAAGTGGTATTGTCAGACTCAAGGATGAAAGGGAGGAATATATACAATGTATGTTCCAAGTTTAAACTCCTGTTACAATGTAAGCACAGAACAGACTTCTGACTGTGCACCCTTGTTGTATGTAAACCGCACTGATAACAAATAGCGCGGTATATAAAAGTTATAAAATAAATAAATAAATAAATAAATAAATATAGAAGCTGATGAGGATAAAGTGGACTTGCTTAACAAATATTTCTGTTCTATGTTCACAGATGAAGGGCCAGGAGCAGGACCTCAGAGAACACCCACAAATAGAAACAGAAGTGACAGGGAGCTTGAATGATTTTCAGAAGACTGTGTTCATGAAGAAATAGCTAAACTAAAAGTAGATAAAGCAATGGGACCAGATGGGATACATTCGAGAATACTAAAAGAACTTAGGGACGTTCTAGCGGCTCCACTGACTGATCTTTTCAATACTTCCTTGGAATCGTGAGTGATCCCAGAGGACTGGAGAAAGGTACATATGGTCCCTTTACACAAAAGCAGGAGTAAGAATGAGGGTGAAAACTACAGGCAGGTTAGTCTAACCTCGGCGGTAAGTAAATTATTGGAAATGCTGTTAAGAGAGAGAATAGTGAGGTTTCTGGAGTCCAAAGGATTGCAGGATCCAAGGCAGCATGGGTTTACCAGAGGCAGGTCTTGTCAGACAAATCTGATTGATTTGAGGGAGAGCCCTAGATGTGGTGTACTTGTTGTTGTTGTTGTTAAGTGCCGTCGAGTCAGAGTCGACTCATGGCGACCCTCTGGATAGCTATCCTAAATTGTGTTCGGTCTTGAGTCAGGCGACTCATTGTTGACAGACTGGTACCCGTAGCTGCTGTTATTGTATCGATCCATCTCATTGCTGGCCTTCCTCTTTTGTGCTGACCTTCTATCTTGCCAAGCATGATGTCTTTCTCTAATGATCTCTCTCTTCGCATGATGTGTCCAAAGTATGAAAGTCGAAGTATTGTCATCTGAGCTTCTAAAGAAAGCTTAGGTTTGATCTCCTCTAGTACCGACTGGTTTGTTCTTCGGGCAGTCCATGGTATACACAGTATTCGCCGCCAGCACCATAATTCAAAGGCATCAATTTTCTTCCTGTTTGTCTTTTTCACTGTCCAGCTTTCACATCCATATGATGTTATTGAAAATACCATGGCTTGAACAAGTCGAATCTTTGTATGGAGAGAGACATCTCTGCTCTTGAGAATCTTATCTAGGTCTTTCATAGCCATTCTGCCAAGAGCAATGCGTCATCTGATTTCTTGACTGCTTGTTGCTTCTTTATTGATAGTTGATCCAAGTAGGTTAAAGTTGTTCACGATTTCAATTTCTTCTCCTTCAACGATGAACCTGTTGATTATGCCAGTTGTCGTGATCTTTGTCTTCTTTACATTAAGGTGCAGGCCCATTTTGAGACTATGTTCTTTGACTGTGAGAAGCAAATGTTTCAGATCATCTTCACTTTCAGCCAGTAATGTGGTATCATCAGCATAGCGAAGGCTGTTGATGAGTCTTCCATCTTCACACCTCTGTTGTCTTCATACAATCCTGCTTCTCTGATGATTTGTTCTGCATATAATTTAAACAGGTAGGGGGAAAGTATGCAGCCTTGTCGTACACCTTTGCTTATTTTAAACCATTCTGTTTCTCCTTGTTCCGTTCGAACTGCTGCTTCTTGATCAATGTACAGACTGTGCAATAGTACGATCAGGTGTTCTGGTATACCCATGCTTCTTAATGTGGCCCAGAGTTTCTCATGGTTTACACAGTCAAAAGCCTTGCTATAGTTGATAAAGCACAAATAGATATCCTTTTGGTATTCTTTAATCTTTTCAATGATCCATCTCACATCCACAATGATGTCTCTCGTTCCTCGCCCTTTCCTGAACCCTGCTTGCACTTCAGGTAGTTCTTGTTCCAGGTATGGTTGTAGTCTCTTTTGAATAATCTTCAGTAGAATCTTGCTGGCATGTGGGATCAGAGCGATTGTGCAATAATTTCCACAGTCAGTTGGATCACCTTTCTTTAGTATTTGTATAAACACAGATCTTTTCCAGTCAGTTGGCCATGATGTTGTCTTCCATATTTCTTGGCAGAGCCTTGTAAGTACGGTAACAGCCGCATCAGATTGCTGTAGTACTTCTATGGGAATGCTGTCAATGCCTGGTGCTTTTTTCTTTGATAAGGCTTTCAATGCTGCTTTAACTTCTTCTTTCATCACCAATGGTTCCCGATCATAAGGTACAGGTTGAAACGACTGTTGGTCCACTAGATCTTTATCATATAAAAACTCTGTATATTCCTTCCACCTTTTCTTGATCTTCTCAGCATCATTCAACATAGAACCTTGAGCAACTTGTAACACTCCAATTCAAGGCTGGAACTTTTTCTTTAACTCTCGTAGCTTTAGGAAAGCAGATCTTGTTCTTCCTCTAATAGTTTCTGCTTCTATTTCCTTGCATGCATCGTAGTACTTTCCCTTGTCCTGTCTTGCTGCACGTTGGAAATCTCTGTTGAGTTCTGTTATTGTCTTTCTTTCTTTCTCCTCTGGCTTTAGCTTCCCTGCATTTCTCGGCAATTTTCAGAGTTTCTTCCGTCATCCATTCTGGCCGTTTTTGCTTTTTCACCTTTTGTAGAGACTTCTCGCTTTCTTCCAACACAACCTTCTTGATGTCATTCCATAACTCTTCTGGAGCTCTGTCATTTGTATCTAAAGTATCAAATTGATTTTGCAGGCAGTCTTTAAATTCCAGTGGTATATTCTCAAGGTCATATTTTGCTGCATTCATGAGTGGTTTGCTCTTTTTCAACTTTAGCTTGAGTTTGCATACTAGTTGATGATCTGTACCACAGTCAGCTCCAGCTTTTGTCTTTGTTGATGTTATAGAACTTTTCCATCATTGACTTCCACAGATGTAGTCAATTTGATTTTTATACAGACCATTGGGAGAAGTCTATGTGTACAGTCACCGCTTGTGTTGATGGATTAATCTCCCGTCCAATATCAGATCAATCAAAGATCTCACACAATTCAGGAAAGTCATTAAACATCATTTATTCCTATTATATTACTCGCAATCCAACTGTACCCCTACACCTTGTACAAACACAACCACCCAACAGCTTTAAGAATGTAAAAGCGACACTAGTAAGCTGTCATTGTTCAGATGTAAATAATTCAATATTATGAATCCTAGTTACTATGTCCTGTTCGATGTAAGCACAAGGCACCTCCCCCGCCTTGTGCAAAATTGTTAACTGTAAACCGCACTGATGTCAAATAGCGTGGTATAGAAAAGCTAGAAATAAATAAATAATAAAATAAATGGAAGAAGGTGTTTGAGATGAATAGATAGTTGGTCTTGCAGAATTCTATCAGTCTTTCTCCAGCTTCCTTTCTGTTGCCAAGTCCATATTTTCCAGCTACTTTGCCTTCTTCTTTGTTGCCAACTTTTGCGTTCCAGTCACCCATGACTATCAGGATATCCTGTTTGCATGTTCTGTCAATTTCAGCTTGTACTTGTTCATAGAACTCTTCAATTTCATTCTCTTCTGCAGCTGTTGTGGGGGCATATACTTGAATTATAGTTGTGTTGATAGGCATTCCTCATAGACGAATAGAGATTAAGTGTTCGCTGACTGCATTGTATTTCATTACAGTTCTTGCAAGTTTCTTCTTTATTATAAATGCAATACCATTTCTTCTTTGTCTTTCATTTCCAGCATAGTAGACCATGTGATCATCTGATGCAAAGTGCCCGATGCCAGTCCATTTCAGTTCACTGACACCCAACAGATCAAGTTGTACACGTTCCATTTCATTCTTGACCACTTCCAACTTCCCTTGGTTCATGCTTCGTACATTCCATGTTCCAATGCATAAGACATCTTTACAGCTTCTTACTCTCATTTCATGCGCAGCTACATCAGCAGTCAGACGTCCCGAGGGCTTTGATCCAACCACATCATAAATGCTGGCTTTACTCTGAGAAGTCTTCAGCTCTTCCCCAGTAGCTAGTTGAGTGCCTTCCGACCTGGGGTCTCATCTTCCAGCACTATAGCACAATTTGTTTTTTTGTAACTATCCATTGGGTTTTCATGGCAAGATACAGAGGTAGATTGCCGGGCTTTTCTTCCGTGCAGTTTAAGTTTGGTGTTGTTGCCGTTGTCAGAGAAATGTGATCCTCCGCCGTCAACACTATCCCATTCTGCTGCTGCCCAGAAAGACTTAAAGATCTTTAGAGGAAAGGCGACAGAGGAGATATGAAAGAGATGTTTAAATACCTCCATGGCATAAATGCACAGGAGAACCTCTTTCGATTGAAAGCAAGCTCTGCTATGAGGGGACATAGGATGAGGGTGAAAGGGGATAGACTCGGGAGTAATATGCAGAATTATTTCTTTATGGAAAGAATGGTAGATGCATGGAATAGTGTCCCAGTGGAGGTGGTAGAGACGAGGAGAGTACCTGAATTCAAAAAAGCATGGGACAAACAGAGAGGATCTCTAAAGGTAAAAAGGGGACTACTGTAGTTGACATCGAAGGGCAGTCTAGAAAGGCCATGTGGTCTTTTTCTGTTGTCATGTTTCTAAGACCTTGTGGGAAGCTTTAACCAATCAGTAAAATCGCCAATTCTGCCTTTGTATGGATATGACAGTATAAGAGGGGACGTTATATATAAACTAATAGATATTATTATTACTCTAACCTCTCCTTCCATCAGGGTATGCAAGCCACTGGGAAGGAGAATTAGTGTGAAAAAGCATAGTTACTCACCTGTAACAGGTTTTCTCTGGGGACAGCAGGAATCAGTCCTCACATATGGGAGACGTTGGCGCTGACAGAGCCCCGCAGAAGCATCTCCCCAGCTTTCAAAGAAAGCCTTTGGGAAATGCACCATGCATGCATGGTCCCCTTCCTGCCCAAGGGTGCCATCTTGTCTCAGTCTAATGACGTAGCTAAGATGGCAAAAATCAAAGAAAATACGGTAAAGAAGCAAGTCCAAGGGGAGAAGGGAGGGTTGTGAGGATTGAATCCTGCTGTCCCCGGAGAACACCTGTTACAGGTGAGTAACTATGCTTTCTCCGGGAACAAGCAGGAAGTCAGTCCTCACATATGGGACTCCCCAGCTACAGGCTACTGAGGACCTGTAAAAATGCCACAGTGTCCTGCAATGGGTAAGCTGTGATCAGCAGTAGTTGAGTCCCTACTAAGAGACTCTCGCAAGACCTAAATGTCCACCAGAGTACCAGCATTCCGGTAGCCTGAACACAAAAGGGCAGAGTGCAGAAGTTGCCTACACCCTGAAGAGATTACAGAGTATGGTCTGTCCAAAGGCGCTGTCCCATCAGGATCTTAGAAAGCACCTTCCAATCATAATTTAGCAATGAAATGGGCCTATAGGAGGCCGCTTGAAGTGGGTCTTTTCCCGGCTTAGGTATCAAAATAATATGCGAGTGGTTCCCCCCCCAACGAACGTGGCCTTGTTCCACTCTCTTGTGGTATACCGCAAGCATAGCCGGCGCCACCAGGTCGCTCAATAGCTTATAAAACTCTGCCCCATAGCTATCGGGACCGGGTGACTTGTAGCAACTAGCCTTCTGAATGACCTGCTGGACTTCCTCTATGGGCCCCTCTAGTTGTGTTCTCTGTTTCTCCCCGAGCTGTGGCAGTTTTAACGCCTTAAAATAGTCCTCCATACGAGTCCTCTCTCCCCCCTCTGCCAAGTATAGCTTCTGATAAAAGGTGCGAAATATTTGAGCTATTGCCCTGCTCTCTTTGTGTAAGATACCGTGGTCATCCCTCAAGGCCGCCACCACTCTAGATCCCCTACTCCCCTGAAGACACCGCGCCAACAATTTTCCTGGCCTATCCTCAAATCTATAGAGCTAGTACCAATAATATAAAAAGGATTTCTTTGCTCTGCTATGGAGCAGCTCATCTAGAAGCGTTTGCGTCTCCCGCATTCGCTTTTTATTCCCTGCACTGGGACAATTCGCGCATCTCCGCCTCTCTCTCACCAGCTGCTGCTCCAGTCGCACAATCTGCTCAGAGGTCAAACGCTGTTTCCGCGCTGCATACCCAATAATGTCTCCTCTGAGCACCACTTTTGCCGTTTCCCAGTATAACTCCAGGTCTTTTTTATGCTCCTGGTTAAAGAGCGCAAAGTCCTGCCATTTCTGTTTCAAATAAAGGTGAAAAGATGAATCCTTATATAACTTCAGCAGAAATCTCCACAATCTCATCTGCGCACTACTCCCCTGCCATTCTAGTTCTAACCAAATGAGGGCGTGGTCTGAAATCTCTAGAGGGCCTATCTGTGCATCCGACACCTGAGCAAAAAGTCTTTCAGAAGTCAGAATATGATCTATGCGTGCACTAGATCCATGTGCCCCCGACTGATGGGTGAAATCTCTATCCGTTGGATGTAGCAGACGCCATGGGTCTATCGCCCCCAGCCTCCGGCAAAGCCCAAGCAAGGCTTTAGTAGTTTGTGAACATCCGCTATCCCCCCTCTTGTCGTATCCAACTCCACGTCCATCATCCCATTAAAATCCCCTCCCAGAATCAAGGGGGCCTCTGGCATCTGCACCACTCAAGATGCCAACCTCATATACAGCGCCCTATCCAGGGTGTTTGGGCTATAAAGATTCCCCAATACAATGGGCTTCCCCTCCAGTTGCCCATACACTAGTACATATCTACCGTTAGGGTCGTGGTACTCCTGCTCCATCACAAATCGCACTCGTCGGTGGATCAATATGACCACCCCTCCCTTTCTTCCCTTGGGCCTGTGCCCCCCAACCTTGCCCTACCCAATCTCTCTGTAATTTCTGGTGCTCTGCCTCTGTCTGGTGGGTTTCCTGGAGCATGGCAATATCACACTTCTGCCTGGCTAACGCCTTCAACACCTTGTATCTCTTGATCGGAGACCCTATACCGCATACATTCCACTAAATAATCTTCAGGGGGGTAGGTCTATCTCAGGCTCTAAACTCTCGGTACACAACCTTAACCCTGAGAAGGCCCCCCCAGCCCGAAGCCCTCCTTGTAGCTCTTGCTCCTGTTGAATTAAGATCCTATCTCGCCCCTCCTGGATCTTCCTCCCCCTTCCCTCTCTCCCTTTACGCAGCCCCACCCCCTCTCTCCTCCCTTCCCCCTCCCCCTCCTCCCCCCTCTCCCCCATTCCCCCCCTCTACTCTTCTCCTTCCCCCTCTCCTCCCCCTTCTACCTTCCCCCTTTCCTCCAGTTCTATGAAATCACCCAGATGTGCAAGTGGCCCCCCCTTCTTCCTTCCTTGCCCCTTCACCAAACCCCCCCCCCTCCTACCACCAGCATTACTGACCCCTTTAAACTACTCCTTTACCATACATAACATCATGAACCATACAATCTCCAACAAGCAATCTTTAACTGGTTAACATTTCTAGGGCTTTTTTAGCCAACCTGCAAAATCCACGGTCACAGTAAAGTCCAGCCTCCAGAGTTCGGCTTTTCTCCATGTGCATGGACAACTGTCCCGCATGCAACTTCACGTTGCAAATGGTTCCTCTTCTTCTTGACTCCCTCATGTCGCTGTCCCCGAGTTAGAGGAGCAATCTCCCAACGATGTTATCTTTCGTCACGTCACTTCGTCCACATATTGGGCTGCTGCCGTGGCTGACTCAAAGGCTCAGCGTCTTCCGTCGTGGGTCACAAGCAGGCAGGCCGGATACTGTACCACAAAGGGAATATTAGCGTCAATCAACTTTTGACACAACGGTCCATAGGCCCGCCTGCGCAGCCCCAGGGCAGCAGAATAGTCCTGCACAATCCGCAGCCTAGCGTTGTCCTGCACCATCGGTCCCTGCTTTTGTGCAGCCCGCAGCAGTGCTTCCTTCTGTGGAAATCGCAGGAACCGTGCCTGTACCACACATGGTCGGCCATCTTTAGGCTGTCTAGGCCCCACTCTGTGCGCTCTCTCGATTTGCACCGGGTCCCCCTCTGTTCCACTCTCCAACAGATTTCTTACCAACATCTCCAGGTAGGGCTTTAAATCGCGGTCCCCAATACTTTCTGGAACGCTTAAGAAGCATAAGTTGTTGCGTCGGGACCTGTTCTCAAGGTCATCCAACTTGGCCTCCTGTGCCTGCAAAGCAGTTCTCATGCGGTCTACTTCTTGTTGGAGCTCTGCAACACTTCTCTCCGTCCTCTCAATACGGGTCTCCACCTACAACACCCGGCTTCCCAAGGTTTCCAGGGATGATTGAAGCAGGTCCATCTTTCCATTCAGGGCATCAAACTGGACAGAGAGTGCACCCACCACCGCCGTTGAAATCTCCTCGACGAGCTCCGGTGCTGCCTGCGTTCGGGGCGTCAGCGGCGTCTCCACCATTTTCGGCTGCACCATGCTTCTCTCCTTCTCCCGGCGTCCCTCTTTTGCTGCTGCAGCCATCGCTTCCGGCTCTACTTACACCCTCGGCTTCTTCTCCGCGCTGTCACCACCAGGTATCCAAGTTAATAAAAGTTAGAAACCGGCACTTATCGGCGAAATGAGGGGGTTGGGGCACCCGTCCACTGAGCTCATCACATCACGTGATCTCCTTAAAAACGTTTTATTTGATACTTGAATGAGATTGCGTGCCAAAGACCCAACACAGGCCGTGTTTTGTCACAACTTCATCAGGGGTATTGGATACTCAATGCATTCTCTTATATCTCTTCAAATCTCTTCATGTAAAATGCTTAAGACTTTACAGCACTACTAGTACTGTGACGCATAGCCTCAAATGCGATCACACACTGCATTCTACTTCTTCCTTTGGACGCCGACCCCCACGGTTCTCCTGTCCTTCTCTTTTCCTCTGCTAATCCAGTAAAAAGATCAAAGCAAAAGAAATAAGGAAAGCACTTGACTTCCTGCCAAACTCTGTCAACTGAGTCATGAGGGCAAATTCAGGCTCTGACTGGAAAGTAGATCTCCAATCCTTCTCTGCAGTAGACAGGGCTTTTCTGTCAGTGGCAATTAATTACATAGGCTGACCACAGTTTAATCTTGGTATGTGCTGTCCTGAATGAAAACCTCTTACTGGAGTCAGACAGGCAAACGCCACACCATTCACCAGCACCTTGGGAGGCAGGCTATAGCCATCAGTGGCCAGGTGAAGGCTAGTGGCACATTACATTTAATAAAATTGATTCGCAATCTCTGCCTAGGGCAGGGGTCGGCAACCCGCGGCTCCGGAGCCGCATGCGGCTCTTTCTCACCTTTGCCGCGGCTCCGGAGCACACTGCCCGCCCTGTGACAGGCAATAGTGTTGTAAGCTCCCTCCCTTCTTCTGCAGCCGCGGCTCCCTGCCTCTTAGGGAACCGCGGCTGTGCTTTTAAAATCATCTCGGAGCCCTTCCTGTCTTGACGGGCTCCGTGCAGCATTGTCCCGCCTCTAAAGGATGTTTGGTGGGGGGACATTGCTGCACGGAGCCCTTCAAGACAGGAAGGGCTCCGAGATGATTTTAAAAGCACAGCCGCGGTTCCCTTAGACGCAGGGAGCCGCGGCTGCAGAAGAAGGGAGGGAGCAGATATGGCTGGAGGGAGGGGGGCTGACATGGAGGGATGGAGGGGGCTGACATGGAGGGAGGGGGGCTGACATGGAGGGAGGGAGCTGATATGGATGGATGGAGGGAGGGGGGCTGACATGGATGGAGGGAGGGGGGCTGACATGGATGGATGGAGGGAGGAGGGGCTGACATGGAGGGAGGGAGCTGATATGGATGGAGGGAGGGAGGCTGACATGGATGGAGGGGGCTGACATGGAGCTGATATGGATGGAGGAGGGGGGGCTGACATGGAGGGAGGGGGGCTGACATGGAGGGAGGGAGCTGATATGGATGGATGGAGGGAGGGGGGGCTGACATGGAGGGAGGGGGGCTGACATGGATGGAGGGAGGGGCTGACATGGATGGAGGGAGGGGGGCTGACATGGAGGGAGGGGGCTGACATGGAGGGAGGGAGGGAGGGGGGCTGACATGGAGGGATGGAGGGAGGAGGGCGCTGACATGGTGGGCGGGAGCGGATATGGTGGGCGGGTGGGGGCTGACATGGAGGGATGGAGGGGGCTGACATGGAGGGAGGGAGCTGATATGGATGGAGGGAGGGGGGCTGACATGGAGGGGGCTGACATGGAGGGATGGAGCACTGGTAATGGGGTTGAGGGGACTAACACTGGAAATGAGCTGATTAGGGGAGGCTAGGACTGGTAATGAGCTGATGGGGGGTAGGACTGGTATTGGGCTGATTAGGGGAGGCTAGCACTGGTAATGGGGTTGAGGGGGGATTAGCACTGGAAGCGAGCTGATTGGGGGGCTTTGAATGGGCATGGGCTGATTGTGGGGAGGGGAGGATAGAGCTGCTGGCCCTGGAAGATAACTGGGGGCTAAGGCTGCCATGGTATTTGTACTAGAAGGGACTGGTCAGTGGGGAAGGAGGGGGATTGGAAGGAAATGGACACCAGTGGCAATCATGGGAATGCAAGTTGACATTGGAAGGTACTGGGAGTGAGGACTGGAAAGGGGCTGATATTGGGGAGGGTTACTGGGACTGGAAATAGGCTGATGGAAAGAAGTGAAGAAAACGAAAGAAGAGATAAGAAATGGCAGATGGAACATAGACCACAGAAAGAGAGCTAAGAGAAGACAGGAAAGCAGAAGCCTCAGATCGGGACCAGCATGATCAAAGAATAAATTGGTCAGACAACAAAGGTAGAAAAAATAATTTTATTTCATATTAGTGATTTGACTACAAAATCATCATAATTTTGAAATCAAATATTGTTACTTGTTGTTGTGATATTTTCTGGCGTATTTTTTTTGGTGTGCGAAGGAAGAGGGGTAGTCTTATACGGCGAGTATAGGCCAAACACCTATATTTTAACAGGAAAAGTAGGGGGTCGTATATAGCATTAAGGTAAGAAACAATATATGCAGTGTTAGATTTGTTTTAAATGTCTCAATGGTTTTGCGGCTCCCAGTTTTTTTTTTCCCTTCGGAAACGGGTCCAAGTGGCTCTTTATGTCTTAAAGGTTGCAGACCCCTGGCCTAGGGATTCTTGTTTTCCTACCTCAGTTATGATATTGCTGCAGATTCCCCTTGCTGGAGCTACTAGTTTTATAACATAAAACTAATAATTACAACTTTTATAAGCTTTGTTCTTGTAAACATTCTGCAGTCATGTACTTTAGTGGCAATATCACCAATCCTGCAAATGATTGATTCCATTTTAAAATCTGAAAACCGTCGATTGGGTCATTTATTAATAGTTAACTGTATGCTAACCATGAGCAAATGATCCTCTCACTTTATTTCCTTGCTAGAAAAATGCCACTTGACTACAGATTATGTGATGAAAGCTAACAGCAAGGTCGGTGCAAGGGTACTGGATGTCCAAGGTGAACGTTAAGCCTTTATCTACCCAACTTCTATGAATTAGCTTTTATGCCCCTAGGCTTCCCTTGGATATTCTGATCATTACACTCAACAGTCTTGATCATTCCATTGCCACTCTCTCATAGAAACATAGGGCCTGATTTTGAACTGGGCGGTGCTATGCGTCACATTGCGCAGTTGCCAACCCACTTGTTCCTTGCTGGCGCAAACAAAATGCCTTGTGCATAAGTAAAACAAATTCAGGGGAGAAACCTCCCCATCCTCCTCCTCCCTCCAGTCCCCCCAAGGAAGTAGAGGGAGTGGGTTGAGATGGCGGAGGGGCCGACTGCTTCAAAACCAAGGGCAGAGGAGAGGTCGGCACACGCCCCGTTTCCAGAGGATCCCTAGATCCCTGGGAGTCGGAAGGCAGTAAATCCTGGGATCCACTCATCTGCATCCCCTGCTCAACTGAGGCGGCCTCTGCCGTGCAGCCTGTGCAGACCCCGGCTTCGGATACCGCGCCCTGCCGGGTGCCGCAAACCAAGCACTGCGGTCTCCCAGGCATGTTAAACAGCCACTAAGAGCAACACGAGACCACCTATATCTTTATTATTAAATAGATATACCTACAAGTAACTACACATTAAACAGAACTTTAAAAAGTTTCCTTTTTTTTCCCCCCAAACAAATCAAGTCAAAAGGGCCCCTGGAGCTGCCCCCTAAAGGCTCCCTCCGAAAAGCCCCCTAAACGGTGCGCAAAGCGCACAAAATTGCCACGTACCTTCTGTTCTCCCGCAGAATGCCGCGTTGAGCCATGCGGGCCACATGGCCACCAAAACACCATGCGGCCCGCCGCCACTGCCTTACCTGCCCGGACACGCTCCCCCGCTTACGGGACCTCTTTGAAATACGGGAGCCTTTTCTGCCGTCGGCGATGCATCGCCCCCACGCTCGGCCGCCTCAAGGGCCTCGGCGTGTGGCAGGAAGAACGGGCAGGGTGCCCCCCCCCCCCATGCGCTAGCCGGCACTTCCTCGGCCGCGCGCAGAAAAGAGGATTCTTCTGCCTCACACTCCTCCACACTGCCCCCGGAGTGGGACGACGGAAGCCTCCTCCTGTCCCTTATAAACGAGGGAAGAGAAGCCCGCAAAGGTAGAGGGAGGGGGAAGGTCTCTCTACAATCTCCTGTATTTATAGGAAAAATTAACAAAAAAGGCAATAAAGGCAATAAAATAAAGAATAAAAACTAAATTACTCAAACCTAAGCTAAGGAGTCCTAGCCTACACCCCTCAGTTCCTAAATGTCTCTCCAGTAAGCCCTTTCCCTGGCTTATTGCCTCCCTCCAGCTGCTTGGAGACTGAGCTTACTGGAAACTGGTAGGTGGTGCCAGTGGTATTTATACCAGAGGGTCATCAAATCAATGATGAGCTCAGTCTCCAAAGCTGCTGGAAGGGGAGCACAACCCAGAGGAAAGGGAATGGACTGGAGGGACGCTAAGGAATGTTCCTTTTGAGCCCTAAGTTGGGTTTCGGAGGCCAGGAGTGGGCACAGCTATACTTTTACTAAAGCATGAGCCTACGTAAATAGCCAAATATGTTGATCCTTTTCCCACAACTTCCGCCTTTAGGGTTATGTTTTTTTGACGAGACTCTTCCTCTTCGGACAAGCGCACTCTAGGTGTGGTGGCATGTCATGAGAGTAGGGGAGGCTATATGCAGGACTTTCAGAAGATAGCCTATTTGTTTTCAATGGGAGCAAATGAAGCAGGAGTAATCCAAGCTTTGTGGACAGGTGGGTCCTGGGCACGTTAACTACATAGCTCCTTATTAGAATTACTCCACTAGTGTGAATTTATAAAATAAAATGAAACTGGGAATTGTAGTTTTATTACTGCTTGGACGTAACCCAAGTATATTGCTTTGAAACTGCAAGATAAAAAATGAAAATGTCAGATCCATTTCATTAGCTCTAGTTAAACAGAAAGCAGTTTCAGGAATTCAATTACTCACTGAGCACAGATATCTTAATTGAAGGACAGTCTCTCAAGTATTTGAGCATACAATTGGAGTATCTGCTTAAGAAATGAATATTGGAAAGGTGCAGGTTTTACCATGACTGGTCACTGTGTCAAATAAATTTGACTTACATAGAAAACAAATAAAATTTCAACAGGAACAGTTCTGTTAGTTTATACCCTTCCTAAAGATTGCCTTAAGCAGCTTACAATTTTAAAAAATCCTGTATAAACAATGCATTTGATGGAATACATTTGAAAATACTACATATCACGAACTACATACTTTCCATAAAACAAAATAGAAACTAAAGATAATACTAACAATACATTATCTCACAGCTAGGACTTGCTTCCTACCCTCACTACGGAAAAAGGCCTTCTATGTGCATAATAAAACAAAAAATTTGTATGAAATGTACTCCACACCATCCATTTATAGACAATAGCAGCATCATAGAAACCAGTTCCCCATCCTCAAAAGCTTTCTAAGACCCAAGATGATTTCAGTGCCCATGATCAAGGAAATTCCAAGAGCCTCAAGCCCCTCCAGCCCACCACTGGTTCTTGTTACATGACTAATGACAGCTGACTACAACCATGCCACCCTGAGTGAGCCCGATCTCATCAGAAACTAAGCATGGTCAGGCTCGATTAGCACCTGAATGGAAGGCCACCATGAAATATCTGGGATGTACAAGTCAGAACATCTAAAAAAAAAAGCAGGCACGTTCTAGACACATCCACATTGGTGAAATCGTGCTAAGATAGACGTCTGTGGGGCTGTCTACATAGGTGTCCTTGGAATAGTATTCCAGACTTCAGATATCTATGGATAGTTTAATGGATAGAGAAGTGGGCTAGGATCAGGTGAAGCCAGCATTCAAATTCCACTGTTGCTATTACTGTGATTGTGCGGCGTACCAGAGATGGTAGAGGGCCATCTTCTATATACCCTCTGGATGTTTTATGGCCAAAACAAGTACTTTCCCGAAGCCTATTTGTTCCTGGAGCAGGTATAACCTTAGACGCGACTCCAGACATCCAGGATGTTTCTGGTATCAGGTGGTGACATCCAGGTTCTTGCGACCTCCACGGCCACTCCTCCACCACGTACCCAATCAGACTTGGATGTCCACAGACCTGGCTTCTAAAATGCCTCTGAAGCCATCTCTATGCTTTGGATGTTTCTATGTCCATTTTCAGACATCCAAAGCATGAATAGGGCTTCTAAAATAACCCCTATACTGCACAAAAGGCCTGCTAATCAACTTCCAATCACATCTTGCTAAGAAAATCCAGTAGGTATGGACAACTTTCTACAGAGTTGCCAGGAGTCAGCATCAACTTGACAGCACTTAACAACAGTTGAGAGAAGCGATCCATCAAGATAATCCTTCTTTTGGTTAGCACTTTCAAGTACCTGATAATCAAAATACAGGTGTGAAAAATGACCTACTAGCACATCATTTGGTTGAAGCAGCAGAAGGGTCAGACTCACTAGGTATGATTCTCATAAACATAAAAAGACAGGAACACCTTAAACTAGAGATTTAAACCTCTTAACAAAAGAAAATCTTGAGTCAGGAATAATCTCTCCTTATGGAAGTGAAAGAGTTTCCAAATTTAAGCTAAAAATTCCAAAATAGCCAGTTAATGCTTAATATTTTAATCAATCTATATGAAGTTTTATCTTGGCTTAAAAATATGTTTTAATTCCAGATATACAGAAACAGAGAATATAATAGCACAAAGACAATCAGGCCTGTCTGATTTGCCCACTACCAAAGAGTCTCTACTTCATTTCCGACTTTACCTTCGAGTCCTATCAACCAACCATCCTTTATACTTATTCAATATAAAAATATTCTTTGTTCTATAGTGCAACAAGTAATTCAGAGAAGTCAGTTTAGTTCTGTTCGTCAACTCCTTCCTTCTTTGCACGTGTACCCGGAAGGGTGACCACACACAGATTAAAACACATGGAAAACATGCACACTTATAGTGTGACCAAAAGGTGTGTTACCCCTGCCTCTATTTCCAAACTCATATCTTGGGGGAGGAGGTGAAGAGTATGAAGAGAAATGAGAAATTGTGCCTTATGGTGGGATTCCTGTGGGCCAACAGAAAGCCTAGTTGCTTACCTGTAACAGGGGTTTTCTGTTTACAGCAGGGGTATGCTGACAGCGCCTGTGTGCCCGGCTCTCTCCAAGCTCAGAGAAGTCCTTTCCCGCCTTGCCATCCCGCTCTGAGCTGCCTCAGTCAATTTCAAAGCAGACAAGCACAGCGTTAAAAAACACTCAGAGCGGGCCCCCAAAAACAGAAACAACAAATGTTGAAAATGAGAACAGACGATGTGAGGCAGCTGCGACTTATCAGATGTCGTATCTCGTCATCAGTAGAGTGACTACAGAGACCGTGAGAGAGTTGTATGTTCTTCGTGAGGGGGTGGCGGGCAGGCGAGTGTGGCTGCATACCCCTGCTATATACAGAGAACCCCCATTACAGGTAAGCAACTATGCTTTCTCCATCTACAAGGAGGAGGATGCAGGTGAGTTCAGAGCTGAGGGCCGCTGAAAAGTCCATTAATACGTGCAGCCCAGGTGAAAATTGGGAGGCGGAGACATTAGGCAAAGATGTTTCACAGTACAGCCTGGTCAAAGGCAAAGTCAGTGGTTGAAGAATGATCCAAGGTTTGTGTTTTGCGAAGGTATGAACAGATGACCATGTGGCAGCTTTGCAGATATCTGGCGGAGGAATAGCAGCTAGATTTAGCCACCATAGCTGCTGTTGCATAAAGGTGGTGGGGCCCTAATCGACCAGGGGATGGAGGTAAGACCTGCCTGAAGATAAGAAAAGGAAATACAGTCAACTTAGATGCAGGTCTTCCTGGATTGTTAGGGTTTTTTTTTGTTAGTGCCATCAAGTCAGTTGACTCAGAGTCCCAGCTACCTCTGGGTTTTCTTGGCAATATATCACCGGAAGCAGATTGCCAGGCCTTTTCTTCCGAGGCAATGGAGGATAATAAAGTGACTTGCCCAAGGTTAGGATTAAAAGTGACAAAAAACTGGGAAGACTGGTGAAATTTGGTTGCTTGGAGATAGTACAGTAAAGCTTCTTTGCAAGCCAAGGAATGTAATGCTTGTTCAGGAGAATCTGGCTGTGCCTCTGGAAAGGTAGGAAGTACTATAGACTGATTGAGATGAAAACTGGAGACAATCTTTGGTAGAAACTTAGGATGGGTATGCAATAGGATTTTATCATGAAGGAACTGGGTATATGGAGGATAATTAACGACAGCCTGAAGCTAGCTAACACGTCTTGTAGATGTGATAGCGACTAGAAAAATAGTTTCCCATGTGAGATATTTTAATGAAGCAGACCCCAGGGGCTCAAAAGGGGGCTGCATGAGTACTGAGAGAACTACATTGAGATCCCATGCTGGAGCAGGCGGCTTCAGAGGAGGCATGGAGCCCGATTCACAAAGGGGCACGTCTGTCCCATTAGAATCCGATTCCGTACTGCAGGAACAAAACGTTCCCGCGGCACACAGAATCGGGCCTGAAGGACAGCCCAGCGTGCCCCTGCCTGCCTCACTGGCTACCACTGAAGAGACTTGATGAATGTGCAGGTGAGGAGGAAACAGCTGGGGGGAAATCCCGACATGTTATTTATTTATTTTTTTAAATGAGAGTACCAGAGAGCAGCCAGAAACTATGGGGACTGATAAACCGGAAAAACAAAGAAAGAAAAAGGCCATGAATCCGACAGAGGAGAGAAAGCCCTGCTGCACAACCTCCGCGGAAGAGAAAGACTGATGCCCTTCAGAGCGGGACAGCAAGGCGGGAGAGCTGAGCACACCGGCACTGTCAGCGGACAGCACCTAGAGTGTGCCTGCGTCCCACTGCTTGTAGAAGGAGAAGGGCTGTGATTATAACCATCCTCCTCTCTCTTCTGCCTGCAGGAGATGGGTTTGCGATGAGACAGCTGCAGACTTCCCTTTATTCCTTGATGAAGGTAAGTCTAGACGTGTTTGTTTGTGCATGCTTACAATGTGCAAACATGCATGCATACGGACAAAGCACAGTTACTTACCTGTAACAGGTGATCTCTGGGAACAGCAGGAATAAGTCTTCACATATGGGCATCGTCGGTACCGACGGAGCCAGCGCGGGAACGCTCCCCAGCGTCCTGAAAGAAAGTTTTTGGGAGCATCCCACAGCGCCTGCGCGCTGCCTTCCCACCTTTCCTAATTGCCTCTCTCCAGTTCGAGTTTTAAAGCTGAGACAAGGAGAGAGAGAGAGGAAAGGAAAGATAGATAGAGAGATACAACTCTTAGGGGAGGTGGGTGGGTTGTGAAGACTTATTCCTGCTGTTCCCAAAAATCAACTGTTATCTCCAGGAACAAGCAGGAATGAGTCTTCACATATGGGGACTCCCCAGCTAGAGATGCCTGGGAGATCACCCAGATCATGAGTCCCTGGGAAGGGCTCTACCTCTACCCATGAATCTCAGGCATCCAGTTCAGTGATGGAGGGTAGGAGTTGATTAGGTAGGGAACAGGTGTTTGAGAACAGCCTGACCAAACAAGGCATCCCGGCGGGAGTCCTTGTCCAAGCAGTAATGGGCTGTGAAGGTATGAACCGATGCCCAAGTGGCCGCTCGACAGATTTGGTCGATGGACACAGAGTTTAGATGAGCCATAGAGGTTGCCATGGCCCTCACATTGTGAGCTGTGACATGGCCCTCCAGAGAAAGGTTCTTACTTTGGTAGGCAAAGGAAATACACTGAGCAATCCAATTGGACAGAGTTCTCTTAGAGACTGGAAGTCCTAAATGAGAAGGATCAAAAGCAACAAAAAGTTGAGAGGACTTTCTATGTTGCTGTGTCCTGTGTAAGTAGAAAGCAAGTGCTCTTTTACAATCCAGGGTATGAAGATTCCTCTCTGCACTTGATGCATGAGGTCCTGGAAAAAAAAGACAGGTAAAAAGACCTCCTGGTTCAGATGAAAAGGTGAGACCATTTTAGGCATAAAGTGTGGATTAGTTCTGAGGACTACCTTGTCATGATGGAACCTTGTATAAGGAGGATTAGCCACTAAAGCTTGCAACTCACCGATACGGCGAGCTGAGGTGACTGCAATGAGAAAAATAACTTTCCAAGAAAGGAATTTTAAGGAGGTAGTGGCTAAGGGTTCAAAGGGTGGCTTCATAAGCTGGCCAAGAACCAGATTCAAGTCCCAGGCCACTGGAGGTGGTCTGATGGGAGGTTTAGTCAAAAGAAGGCCTCTCATGAATCTTGCTATAAGAGGATGAGAGGAAATAGGTTGTCCATTGAGAGGCTTAAGGGATGCTGCAATAGCACTCAAATGGACTCTGATTGAATTTGGTTTAAGGCCTGCATGGGATAAATGCAGCAAATAGTCTAGTAAAGAATGCAAAGATATTGCAAGAGGGTTGAGACCCTTCTCTGCACACCAAATGGAAAACCTTTTCCATTTAAAAGCATATGAACGTCTGGTGGAAGGCTTTCTGGAAGCATGAAGGATATCTCCTTCACTTGCTGAGAAAGTTGTAAATCTTGAAGGTCTAGGCCTTCAGCAACCAGGCCCTGAGATGAAGAGACTGAGGATTTGGGTGCCACAAGGTTCCCTCCTCCTGGGAAAGGAGATCTGGAGCAGACCCCAGGTCTAGGGAGGGAGCTTGAGAGAGATGCAGAAGTAGAGAGTACCACACTTGGCGTGGCCAAAGTGGTGCTATGAGGATCACAGTCCCTTTGTCTCTCTGAAGCTTGAACAGAGTCTTGGGGATTAGGGGAATAGGTGGAAAGGCATAAAGGAAGTCTTGTCCCCAATGAAGGAGGAAGGCATCCCTGGCCTGAACTCCCTGACACGGAATCCTGGAACAGAACCGGGGAAGTTTGGCATTCCACGGACTTGCAAACAGGTCTATGTCTGGGGTACCCCAAATCTGAAAAATTCTGGCTATCTGGTCCCCATGGAGGGACCATTCGTGCGGAAGCAGAACTCGACTGAGTCTGTCTGACCAAGAGTTTTGAACTCCTGGAAGATATACTATATATATACTATATAGATATATAGAATTAACCATTTTATATATGCCGATGACATCATGTTAGCTATCCCCATAAATGCTAAAAACCCTACATATGACTCGCTATCCAAATGCATGGCTGAGACCTCCTCCTGGATGGAAACTAACCACCTTAGCATAAACCTAAAAAAAACTGAGGCAATGTTTGTGACAAGACCACCCACGACTGAGAACACATACCCAGAAACAATCACAATCAACAAAACCTCCATACCCGTCAGAAAACAGGTAAAATACTTAGGAGTAATAATAGACCACACCCTCACCATGCTACCACACATAAAACAAATAGTAAAAACCATTTTCTATAAACTCAAAACTATTCAGCACCTAAGGCCACTTCTTGAAACACAAGACTTTAGATCCGTAGTAAGTACACTGATCACCCCGCACTTCGACTATTGCAATAGTCTCCTAATAGGCCTCCCCCAAAAAAGCATATACCTTCTCCAAAGAGCACAAAACATCTGTGCAAAGGTAATCTCTAAAGCTCGCCTAACTGACCACGTAACCCCAATACTACTGGAACTCCACTGGCTCCCTATAAACAGCCGAATCAAATATAAGACTATCCTAACAACCTATAAACTCATAAATGACATAACCCCTTCACACCTATCCACATTACTACAATCTCCAACATCGACAAGGACCCTCAGACAGAACGCAGCCCACTCCCTCATCACACCAAAAGCCATTCGTAAAACTAAGAATTCCACTAGCTCCAGAGCATTCTCATTCACTGCCCCCACACTCTGGAACGACCTCCCTATTGAACTTCGCACCATAAGAGACCTCACCCAATTCAGAAAAGAATTAAAGACCTACCTGTTCACTGAACACTTCGAAATCCCCTATTCCCCCAAAGCCAGCTCCACAACAAACATGGTCACACATACACAAACTCCCTTAATCCCCTAACCCAACAATGTAACCTCAAGACTTCCCCCCCCCCCCTCACACCTGAAGACGAAAACGAAAAAAAGGAACTAAATTCCAGCACCTACACCAATTCCTGCCCCACACACCACACACACCACACACTGTAAATATTCATTTGTATAAAGTTTAATATGTTTGCTTTATTACCTATAAATGTTATATTTACTGTTTAATGTAAATAGTTGATTTCTATTGTTCTATGTTCTATGTAAACTGTATACAAACTGTGTACATGACTGTTAACTTGTTATATGTAAACCGCCCTTGATCTCTGGAAGGGGCGGTATAAAAGAAATAGTTAAATAAATAAAATAAATAAATATACTGCCATGAGATGGATTTGATGCTCTCTGGCGAAGGCCCACAATCTCAGAGCTTCGTTGCAAAGCGATAGAGAGCCAGTTCCTCCCTGCTTGTTCACGTAGAACATAGCTACCTGGTTGTCCGTGTGGATGAGGACTGTCTTGTAGCTGAGCAGGGTGTGAAAGACTGAGAGCCAGAAAGATTGCTCTGAGCTCTAAGAGGTTGATATGAAGATATGTCTCCTGTGGAGACCAGATGCCCTGGGTCGAGAGATCTTGTAGATGAGCCCCCCAACCCTTTGGAGAGGCATCTGTTGTAAGGGTTGCTTGGGGTAACACCTGTTGGAAGGGGGACCCCAGCAACAGATTCTGAGTGGCTTCCACCAGTGGAGGGACGAAAATAGGTGACTGGAGGTTACTATTTTGTCTGACAGGCAACCTGATGCCTGGGTCCATTGGGTGGATAGGGTCCACTGAGCTGCTCTCATGTGAAGGCGAGCATAGGGAACCACATGCACCGTGGATGCCATGTGGCCTAAAAGTTGCAACATCTCTCGAGCAGTTAAATGGGATTTTAACTGAATCTGGGAGGCTAACTGCACCAAGCGTAGCAACGGGCCTGGGGAAGATAGGCCCTTGCAGTTGTGGTATCCAGTAAGGCCCCTATGAACTCTAGAGACTGAGTAGGGGTAAGATGGGATTTTGGAATGTTGATTACCAGTCCCAGGTACTGAAGAACACGCCTTGTGCAGGCTAGAGAAGTCTGGGCCTCTGACTGGGATGGAGCTCGGATGAGCCAGTCGTCCAGATATGGGAATACGAATATTCCTAGAGTGCGTAGGAATGCAGCTACTACTGCCATGCATTTTGTGAACACTCTTGGAGCAGAGGCCAGACCGAAAGGAAGCACTTTGTATTGGTAGTGCTTTCCCTGGTACAGGAAGCGAAGGAATCTTCTGTGTGTTGGATGGATGAGAACATGGGTGTACGCATCCTTGAGATCTACAGAACAAAGCCAGTCCTGACTCTGGAGGTATGGAAGGAGAGTTCCGAGAGAAGTCATCTTGAATTTCTCCTTGCATAGAAACTTGTTCAATTCTCTGAGATCTAATATGGGTCTGTAGCCCCCTGTTTTCTTTGGGATGAGAAAATAGGGGGAGTAGAACCCTAAGCCCTGTTGAAGAAGGGGTACTTCTTCTATTGCCCCTTGGGCAAGAAGGGTAGCAATCTCCTGACCTAGAAGGGTGAGGAGAGATGTTGGAGAATTGAACTGTTTCACCATGGTGTGAGGAGGAAGGTTTAAGAAATGAAGTTTGTACCCTTCCCTTATGATGGAGAGGGTCCACTGCTCTACTGTGATTTGTTTCCATCTGGGAGCAAAGTGAGCTAACCTTCCTGGGATGGTGAGGGGCTCTGGATGTTCTAGAGCCAGAAAGGCTAAGTTCTCTAGTGGAAAGTCAAAGGCCCTGAGGAGGCTGAGGCTGTTGGGCCGTAGCAGTCCTCGCAGCCTGGGTTTTGGCCTGTCGGGGTAATTTTGCCGGTGTGTAATCCTCAAGAGTAAGCCCGGGGGCATCTCGATACTTAGAGGGAGATGAACTCTTTGAGGACCGGCCAGATTTAAGTTTGGTTACCTGAGATCCATGGGATGAAGAAGAAGCCCTGGAAGACGTCGATGCCACGGAAGCTGCATCGGAGGGAAACAGGGTACTGAGCTTAGCTGCCCGATTCTGTAACCTCTTTTGGACATCATGGAACAGGACTCACAATCCGCAATGGAGTGGTCAGGACCTAAACATTTTAGACACCAGTCATGGGTGTCGGTGACAGAAATAGTGCTACTGCACTTTGTGCATTTTTTAAACCCGGAGGCGGGTTTTTCCATGAGGGAAAAATATCTCTGTGGGCCTAAGGCCCCAGAAGAAAAATGCACTGAAAAAAAGTAGAATTTTTTATTTTTTTTTAAAGAAAGAAAAAGAACCGGTAGTACCGGTGCGGAATCGAGAAGACAGACACGCGACTAAAGAAAAATAAAAGAAAATAAGAAATTCTTAAGCGGTGACAGGAAACACGACCTGCTGGCTCCGCGGAAAAGAAGAACTGGAGAGAGGCAGTTAGGAAAGGCGGGAAGGCAGCGCGCAGGCGCTGTGGGATGCTCCCAAAAGCTTTCTTTCAGGACGCTGGGGAGCGTTCCCGCGCAAGCTCCGTCGTTACCCATATGTGAAGACTCATTCCTGCTTGTTCCTGGAGATAGAAATGTTCTGCTGGCCTGACCCTTGACAATAGCTGCTGTACTGAAACAAAACATTCCTAATAAAAAGGCATAGCTGACAACTGACAACTACGTGCTATAACTGATCAAGGCCAGATCAAGATGAACATTTATTTTTTTCTATACTTGGGAATATATTTTTAAATAACTCTGAAGTTTCTTTTCTCTTTAGATTGGAACAAAAGTAAACAATGAACATACGCTATCTTTTACATCCTCCATAAGCAAATCTGTCGTCTTCAAGGTCACCTTCATGCCATCAGTCCTTCATGGCATTTATTACTATGGGGCCTATGTACTAAAAAATGTAGGGCCCGCTATTCAAAGGCATTTACACAGTTTGCAAACAGAGTAAATGCTGCTCCGAGAGACATTCACGGTTAGTGCCGCTGAATATATGCAGCTGCTGCTGCTGCATGCCAGAGGTGTTCTGGGGTGGCACCCATCGCTAACCTGGCAGCAGCGTTATTAAGCCACTAACTGGGTAGCGGCATGCAGCGAAAGTCAGACGGAGTTCTGGCCTAACTTCGCCGCAGAAGCTAACCAGGCAGTGGATGAATATCATCCCTACCTGATTAGCTTCATGGCAATTGAATATCCAGGTTTAAAGTTCAGCGGCAATGGATAGCCGTGTTAGATTGGCTAGCCACCGCTGCTGAATATCGGGTGCTTAGAGCATATACTAAGGCTGTTTAGCATGCACAACAATGATGTGCTATGCGCTAAATTTCAATATGCTTGCTAAACCAGGGTCAAAAGACATTAATGGTCATGCACTTAAATTAGTTAGAATGCTCATGTAAATGACAGATCATTATCATCAGCAAATTAGGTTTATCAGGCAGATGGCAATAGCACGGTGTGTTCTCCTCTCCCCCTATTTACCATGCATCTGATGCGGGCTAAAATGTAACACTAGCCTCAGACCAATTAAACGTTTAGCACACACTCCATCACAAAAGAGTTCAGAAGCATGGAGAATTTCACCAACACAAGTCTACCAGCAAGATTTTATTTATTTATTTATTTAGTGTACACTTGTATCCCGCTACTTCCAGCGATCAGCAGCGGTTTGCTATACATAACAGGCCAGGAATTAAAACATACATAATGATTTAGTGGAAAAGTACAGGTCATATCACTCGAATTATATGATTCACACTTGATTGCAGGCTAGTGATTTCACAAGTATATACATATTTACATGTCGCTGGGCCTATTGTTGGCTAGAACGCGGAGTTCTTTCTTTGTGCCTGTTGTGACCCAGTGTGAGTACATGGTGATTAGGCAGGATTGAAATGCGTCTGGAAAAGATGAGGTAAGTTTTTTTCTGAAGTCCAACAAGTCACTGTTTGCTCTCAGTTCGCATGGTAGTTGGTTCCATAGCAGAGGCGCTATCAATGAAAATGCTCGGTTGCTGGTATTTGTATTGACAGATCTCAGGCTCCCCGGGACCAGGAGGGTATTGAGGTTTGGAGATCTTCTGCTTCTCTTATTTGGCTGTAAGGTGTGATAAGGGTGTTGAGGTAAGAGGGTTCTATATTATGAATGAGCTTGAATGCGGTGATGATTTTATATTGTATGCGTGCAGTGATTGGGAGCCAATGTAGGTCTATTAGTATTGGTGTGATATGATCCTTTAGGCTGATCCCCATGATGATTCTAGCTGCCACATTTTGCGCCATTTGCAGGATATTGAGGGTTTTTTTAGGCAGACCCTGTAGTATGGCGTTGCAATAGTCCAGATGAGGAATGATGAGGGCTTGTGCTACGGTCCTGAAGTCAGAGTGATCTATGATGCTACGTAGTGGTTGCACGATTTTTAGCTTCTGGAAAATGGCTCGATTGGTAATTCGGAGATGTTTTTCCAGCTTCAGGTGGCAGTCCAGTGTCACGCCTAGGTATCTTATTTCATTCTTTGTGGCTTAGACATTATTGTTCAAGGTGACTGTTGGTGGTGGGTTGAAGTCAGTTTTTCTGGACATGCACATCACTTCCGTTTTTTTGTGATTTATGGACATATTTTGTTACAACCAGGTTTGGAGCTCACTGAGGCATTTCTCTAGTTGGCTGAGATTCGGGTTGTCGACATCAAGTTGTGTATAGAGCATTAGGTCATCAGCATAGATGTGATAACTGATCATGTGATCCTGGAATATTTTACAAGCTGGTCGTAGATAAAGGTTGAAAAGGAGGGAAGACAGGGCCGAGCCTTGCGGTATGCCTTGGGTTTGAGGGAATGGTGAGGCCATTTCGTTACTGAAGTGGACTTGCTGCATTCTGTGTGATGGAATCCCTGCAGGCAGCATGCTACTCGCCACCATGACTTTTGGCGGGGCCAGGGCCCTTGTCGCCCACCCCTCTCCGATGCCTCTGGGTAGAAGTGTTAAGTGGGGCAACTTGGAATGAAGGTCTGCATTATGGGAAAGAAATGGGATGATCCTAATGAGAGAACTGGGGTGATGAAATCACCGTCCATTGTATTTCCTTTTGGGCTAGTAAGTCAGGAAAAATGTACAGTCAAATTCATTTAAGCAAAATCTTTTGAATTAGCATGCATGCCAACAGCCTGCATATGGCTTTGGGAACAAACTGTTTGCAGCCACATGCAAATGGATCAGTGCATTACCCATTAAGTGGCATTTTAGCATGTAGTTAAATTTTTCACACACACACAGAATCATTTTTAACTTAAGTCTAAGCAGATAGGCCTTTATACCTAAGAAATATACCAAACATAAACAAATCAATATATAGGGGCATGTTTACTAATGGGTATTAGCTGCTACCATAGATCTAACGCAGATTTATCCCACAATGGTAGCAGCTAACACAGGAGAAATGCAGATATTGCAGCACTTTTCTGCAATATATGAATTTTGAGTGGTGGAACCGGAGAGGGGAGCGGGATCAGGGCAGGGAGTAGGCGTGCCGATCATCGGCAGCCATAGTGTGAAACTGTCATGCAACGGATGCTGAATCGAGCCCCATCGCAGCTGCAGATAAGGAACCCTCCTGCCCCCTTCAATGGTACTCATAAATATGACCGTGATCTTGTGGTGCTGCCCCCTAGTGTCAAGATGCTAGAGGGCAGCACCTTGTAATCGCAGCCATTTTGTGCCAGGACCACGACAGGGGCAGGAGCAGGGAGGACCACTTCTGCCCCCATTGACCATTAGTACACCAGGGATTGTCAAAGGTATGAGGGGGGTGTCGGGTGGTGGGGAGCCTGGGGGCCTCCTAGGCCAACTGGGGAGGGGGAGGGAGAGGGCATCTGGACCCTGACTGGCTAGTTGGGTTTTGTTAAAAGGATGTCAGGGGCTGTGGCCACACAACTAACTAGCCGGGCTTTTTTCTTGGTCTGGGTGTGCACTGATCCCCCCTAGACAGTTCCTGATGGGGATCGGGAGCTGCCCAGGGGCGACTGATGCTGAAAGGGGGTGAAGGCAATTTTTTTAGATATTGTCAATGCTACAAATCTCTATATCTGCGGCATTGACAATATTGCTGTTTGGGGGGGGGGGATGATCGGTGCTTTTGTTGGGTATCAGCATCGAAGGGGGGGACAGAGCTTGTAAGAGCTCTGTCCACCCAATCACTCCCCTGCCCTCCCCTTGGATTTACTTTGGAGACCCGCAATACTGGCATTGGCAGGCACCGGAGGACTTCCCGCACTACCTACAGATACAAGTATTGTGGGGATCTCCATGGTAAATTCAAAACCTCCATGGTATCTGCAGGGGGAAAGCTGGGAATGCCCCCTGCAGATACCGCGGAGGTTTTGGACTTAACCCATGAAGCTTTTGCAGTTTACAATGTGACAACTGCAAAAAGCTACTGCAGTTTAGTAAACGTCCTCCATAATAATATGAATACGCTAATACAAAGAGACTGCATCACACTGCATACATCTATAATCTCCATATGTATGTCTACCACAAGTGGCTTAATTCCTATGCTAGTGAAACTTCCATTAAAATAAATTTTAAAAAAGCGTATTTTAACGTAGCTGACCTAAATGTTCTGCACTACACTATACTGCGGTGCAGGGCCGTACCAAGCCATAACTGTGCCCTGTGCTATTTCCCCATCTGGGGCGACCCCCCTCCCCCTCTGGTTGCCTGCCCCTCTTCCCCCCCCCCCCCCCGTATTGCCCTGCTGCCGCCACCACCACTTTTTTGTTTTCTCGGAGGTGGCAGCAGCAGCGGTGAGGCAGACCCGCGTTTGTAGGCAGGTCGGGTCCCTCCTTCCCTTCTCTGATGTATGTCGTGTCAAAGGATGGAGGGACCAGGCCAGCCATGCAAACGCTGAGTTGCAAAGACCCACATTTGCATAGCTGGCCTGGTCCCTCCTTCCTCTGATGCGACCCACATCAGAGAAGGGAAGGAGGGACCCGACCTGCCTACAAACATGAGTCTGCCTCACTGCCGCCTCCGAGAAAACAAAAAAGTGGCGGCAGCGGTGGCAGTGCAATGTGGGGAGGTAGGCTGGGGCCGGCAGCCCATGTGCCCTTAATCCTTTTGTGCTCTGTGTGGCTGCATTGCTCACATAGGGCTAGGTAAGGTGCTGCTATAGTGACCTTCTACATAAGGAAGCAATATTTTATCTAAACTACTATTTCAGTGCAACATCATAAAAAAACCAAGACATCCAGTCATAATCAGCCTCTGCCCACAGTGAGCACAGTATATGGACACAGACCTCATATATTAAGAGCAGCGTTTCATGTAAGCTGTCAAGTATGACTTACCCTACTATCACAATTATAAAATCCAGTAAATTCCATCCATTTCGTACATATGCATTAGGATGCATCAATAATCCATAGGCTATAATCTTCAAAAATGTTTCGATTGTAAAAATGATCAGAAAGGCATATTCTACTTTTTCCTATAAAATAAAAGAAGACAGTATAAGAACAGAAAGGCATAACATTATTTTTAATCAGTTTACCACATTAATATAGAGTTAACTAGAAATTAATTTTTGCTTTGTGAATATATTCTGGCACTACTCAAGCTCAAATAACAGCTCATTCCATACACCTCTGTGGGTTGGCTATGTTTAGAGTGGTCACAAGTTCTGTGTTAAGAGAAGACAGTATGAACCAGTCTTCATTTTACTCACACTACATGCAGACAGCCTGTGTATCCTAAGAAAAGAAGGACTACATCTCCCTACATGCACTGGGAGTAAAACTAGAATGGACTCAGCTTCTCTCCCTGGATATGGAGCTATCTAGTCACCCTAGTTATACTGAAATGCTTCTCCAAGTAGATTGATTTATAAATGGAACATAAAGAGTATGTTTTGGAGTGGAAGAGTAGCCTAGTGGTTAGAACACTGGCTTGGTAACCAAGCAACCAGGGTTCGATTCCCACTAGCACTCCTTGTGGCCTTGGGCAAGTCACTTAACCCTCCATTGCCTCGGAAGAAAGGCCTGGCAATCTACTTCCGGTGACACTGCCAAGAAAACCCAGGAGCTTCTGGGTCACCAGGAGTCAGGACTGACTCGAAGGCACACATTGCATTTTTACCTTTCAGCACATAAAACGGAAAACATTATTGTCTAGTAGAGGTGAAAACATGTATACCCAATGAGTAAATTAGCACTGTATTCTGACTTGCCAAAACATCTCATTTCCAGGAGAGTGAAAGTGGAATGCTCTATTGTCACAGAATGTAGCTTGACTAGAGTGAAAGTGGAATGTTCTATTGTCACAGCATGTAGTCTGCTTGAGCCTAAGTACTAGTGCCTTTATTGTAGTATGTTTATTTACCCTGCAGTAATGCATGTTGATTTATATGTTCTTCTATTCATGGAACGAGGAAAAAAGTGGTGTATAATTATTATTTAGCCAATACTCATGCCATACACTATTCTTCCTAGAGTTACAGAAAAGAAAGGAAAATAGCCTCAGCCAGATGGTTAAACAATAATTATAATTTTAAACATTAGTAATACTTATATTTAACAACAGTATAACAGCCAATGGATGTGTTAGTGGCAAATGACTATGGAGAGAGGGATGATCCTCAAAGTACGAAAAATGCAATCGGAGACCAAAAATGTGCAGCAGAAAGATACAGAAATAGTCCCAATTGTATTGGATGCTATTGGCCTTATTAAAAAGAACTTCAAAGCACACACTGATATGTTGTTCATATGTATTGCATCCTATGAAATCCAGAAGGAAGCCCTCTTTAGCACAGTACATGTATTAAGGCAAGCACTTGCAGTAAACTTGAGAGATTAAAGTTGCACCCAATGTACCCTGGTTTAGGAGTAAGGTCAATATCAAGACAGGAATGAACCTAAGAGCAATATTACTTAAGTTCAACACAGCATATCTGAGTGCTCCACACCCAGCCTTCAGGCAGGCAAACATAGAACAGATTTTTCTATTTTTCTTATAAAGGAGACAAGAGAGCAATTTAAAGCTGTTCCTTTGAAAACACCAAGGGGCCCTTTTATTAAAGGTTAAAACGTTAATGAAGTTAACACTTGTTAAGTGCCATTGTGCTCATAGAAATAAAAGGGCTGTGGGCACTTAACAGGTGTTAACTTCACTGTTAAGTGCAGTCAAGTCAGTGTTGACTCATGGCGACCCTCTGGATAAGTTGTCGTAAACTGTGTTCGGTCTTCAGTCAGGTGGCTCATTGTTGACAGAGTGGCACCTGTAGCTGCTGTTATTGAATCGATCCATCTCATTGCTGGCCTTCCAAGCATGATGTCTTTCTCTAATGACCTCTCTCTTTGCATGATGTGTCTAAAGTATGAAAGTCGAAGTCTTGTCATCTGAGCTTCTAAAGAAAGCTTGGGTTTGATCTCCTCTAGTACTGACTGGTTTGTTCTTCAGGAAGTCCATAGTATACATAGTATTTGTCGCCAGCATCTAACTTCATTAATGAGAATTAAAACCTTTAGTAAAAGGACCTCCAAGTATTTAAAAAAAGAAGTAGGAGAAAGTCCCTATAGATGAATTGGCAAACACCCGACACATATGCTACAATGTGACACATTGACGCTTTCTCCCCCATCCTCATCAGGCTTGTTTTCCAAATTCACAGGCCAGCTGGCTGAGTTCACAATGCACAAAACTGTCCAGTTGGCTCGTACATTTTGAAAATGAATGAGAAATAAGTTCAGTACCAACCTCATTGTAATTTAAAAATAGCATCACAAAATTTGTTGCAGATTTTTACCATGAAAGTATTTTGACTGCAGTGGAACAGGCAGAGAACTTTGTTCCACCAGGATGGACCTGCCACTGTAAAACTATCTCTTGAAATGCAAAATGAAGCAACTATTTACATTTTTGTAATCAGGTTAAATCATGGTTTTGGCAACAGGCATTTGGGGGACCGGGTATTGGCTGAAGCTAGTTTGCTGTGGTAGTACACTGTCAGTGCTCTCTCAGTGTTCAGGAGGATGAGCTCTCCTCCCGTCGGGCCCATATCAAGAGGCGATTCTGCAAACCCTAAGTGCTCTGAATGCTACACCTTGATGGGTTCAAACATCGATGCACGAGAGTCGCTCTGAGTGCTTGGTTCGATGACTCTATAACGTCGATGCATACGAAGCCGAATCCATCCTTATCTCCAGATAGAGATCGATCAATGGCTAATACTCAGGGATGTGCTTGGTTCCGAGCAGGCTCGAGACTTCTCCATGTCAATGTACTGCCCACAAACAAAGCAGCCTTGGAAGCCCTAGAGACTGGTGCCATCAATGCAGAAGACGATGGATCGGACTTCTGCAATTTACACTGCTTTTCTCGACCTCTGCCGATGATCAGATCTCAGGCACCAGAAGCACAATATCCAGCGGATATTGTAATAATGTACAGGAAGCACATTTTGAATCCACTGACTGGTCCCTGAGATGAGTCATTCACAGCAAAATCAAACAGCTGAAAAAGTAAAGCCTGGACAGGATACTGGCACCTAAGAGCCGTGAAGAAAGGAGAAAAATTAACAAATGAAAAGAAAAGGGAAAGAAAGCACGATAGCAGATGATCTGTAGAAACATGGAAGTGCAGGACCCCCGCAGGTGAGAAAAATCAGTTATGAAATGGAGGATGACTGAAACATATCCGTTGGGCTCTGCTGAAAAACGAAGACTGGTTTAAGATAGCGCTGCGGCGGCAGGCAGGAAGGAGGCTCACAGGCATGGTAGAGCCTCCCAAAAGCTTCTAATAGGAGCTGGGGAGTGTTCCTACACAGGCTCCATCGGAGGACGGCACCCATATGTGAGGACTCATTCCTGCTTGTTCATGAAGAAAATCACAAGCAACAAACAAAAATAATTATGAAAAGCTTTCTTCACCACCATCTTGAAAACGAGGCTCCAGATTAACTGTTCCAACATACTGATCCTTAAGTTCCTCACATACCCCTGGCCTCTTCCCTAGCACCCCCTCTACTTAAACAAAATCAAGTCCATACCATTCCCTCTGACCTTTCCTATTCTGAAAAATGCTGTCCCTGATATTCAGCCCGTAGTGGTCAGCTTTTTTTTTTTTAAATTGCAACCGCTGGCGGAAAAATAAACCTGGATATTCAGCAGAAGTGCCCAAGTAATGGCTTTCGCTGAATATATGGCTTCAGCAGTGACTGATGCTAGTTACCTGGATAGCAGCGATATTTAGCCGCTGTTGGGTCATCCAAATTGCATAAAATTAGGCCTGGATTTTTAGTTAGAGGACTGATAATCACTGTTAACAGGATAAGGTATTGTATCACCTTCACTCTACCCACAGACCGCCCCAGCACTATCCAGATAGTGCCACAGCGGCACAGTTCCCTCTAAGCTGTGCACGTGTGCGCGTGCACACACCTCGCCGAGCGAGCGCACATACTTTACAACAGAGCGCACAAAAATTATGGCTCTGATTCTGATAGAAAACACAGATGTCTTAAAATTTAAGTTATGATTGTAATTACTAGAAACTTCCCGCTTCATTTAGTAATCGTCTATTTTCATTTAATTTGATTAAAATCAATGTGGTGTCATACTGTATTCTGACGTGTAGTCAAATTTTAAAGTATATAACTCCGAGTGTCGTTATGTGGCGCACAAAAATTTAACCTTCCTTCAAAAGCTGCACACAGCTGATATTTTATGCGCACACAGCCTACAGAAAATTAGAGGGAACATTGCACAGCGGTAAGAAAAAATATTCAGAGGTGCTACTTTTTTGATTTATTTATTTACTTACAACAATTTGACATACAGCTATTTGACAATTTGCATGATCAGCACTGCAGTGTACAAAACGGCCCACTAAAGGTGTGCTAACTACATGGCAGACTTTGGGATAAGAGCCCCCAAGTCTCTTGAGAGGGAAGGAAAGCAGTTCTATTCTTGCAGAAGACCCTGCTGAAGGGGTGTGTGGTGCTGCTTCTGTTATTTCTAAAGAGAGATACCCATGAGGATTTTGCAGTGTAGAGTAAGGGGAAAGCACTCACTCAGTGTTGATCCAGGGCCCAATATTCAGTTGGGCGGGCTATGCGCCTCTATGGTGCATAGCCGTGCCTGCCGACACCTAACCCTGGCTATTCAATGCTGCGGCAATGGCATTGAGTATCTCGTTTGACGCACAGAGGAAACCTCAACAGAGCCTAACCGGGGAGCGGCGATATTGCACCACTACCTGGTTCGCTCCCGCAGGTAAAACTAGGCGTGCCAAAAGCTGGCCTAGTTTTACCCACAGGTCGCTGAGTAGCGGGGCAATATTGCCACTACCCTCTTAGCCACAGTCTCTGCCCTGGAACATCCACAACATGCCCAGATGCTAACCGCATAGCCATCGGGGCGTGTAGTCGGCTTAGAAGGGGATATTCAACGGCACAGACCATGTAAGTGTCATGAATATCCCGATTAAAGGCATTTACACCGTTTTCTGGAAATGCCTTTCGAATATCGGTCCCCCAGAGTCCGGGAGAAGAAAAGAAAAAAGGTTTGCAGAACACAAATCCAAGCCTTTAAGTAACAAGTACCAAAAAGGGTCCTTGGGATTCAAGGAGTCCAGAAAAGGCTCAGAAATAATCCAAAGTGAGAGAGAGGGGGGGGGGAAATGTCACAGAAGTGTGTGCACGAAAAGATTTAAACCCTATTCTGGACTGTGTACTTAAAGACTATGGAGGTCATTTAAAACACCTTAGTTGTGATTTGGACATGTGAAGACATGCACTTGGACGTCAAAATCATGGAGACGTCTCCAGAGCCATTTTACAAATCATGTTAGAGACGTCTCCAGTAGGGATGTCCAAAAAGGCAAGCGATGTGGTGGAGGCATGACTGGGAAGCAGCAATGAACTCGGATGTCCCATTCGATTTCAGAAATGTCAGGGACATTTACGTTTAGACCTGCTCCAAGCACGAAGAGGCATCAGGAAAGTGCTTGTTGTAGGGTGTAGAGAAGATGGAAAATTAAGCAACTAGTCTAAGATCACAAAGGTCCACACTGGGATTTGAACCCTGGCCACACTGCTCCTAACCCACTACTTTAACCCTTAGGTTATTAGACATCCCTGCTATCTTAGGGATGTCTATGTACAGTAGATGTCTCCATAGATGTTTAAATCAGGCATATCCATGTTTCTGAAACCGAGCCTGGACTTGTACATGGCTGCTTTTTTTCAGACGTTATGGCTTTGACATCCTAGATTGCACTTGGACGTCCTTTATAAAATGTGCCTTCATGCATCTCCTTAAATAATATGCCTTGGGCCTTTCAAGCAGAGAATCCCTTCCTTTATCAGAAAATCCACATCCAGATCTTACATGAGACCTCCATAGCGAGACCCGAATTCCAGTAAGCACCCAAGCTACTATATACATATAGAAGGAAGTCTACAGGGTGTGTGAGGAGGGTCAAAACAACAGCACTTGGATTGATAGATAGAAGTATCTTTCAGAAACAGTAAACATCAATGTGGTGTCAGCACCTAAACAAGCACCAGAATAAATTATGGTTTGGGGGGCTGGAAGCACATGAAATGATTTGTTTATTTCAATTGCCAGCACTGTTGCTCTCTTCTAAGTAATGCAGATTGGTTAGAGGTCCAGGGACTGGCAGCTAGCTGCCTATTGTCCCAGCAGTGTGATCCAGTCCTAATTTTAGCAGATTGCAGCTATAGGTTTGTAGATGTGATTTAGAAGTTCTGGAGTAACCCATTTCTTCACTGAAAGCTCAGTAGATGACAGAGCAGCATTCCAGGGAGCAGATGGAGGCAAAATGAGTATCACCATTCAAGAGCATGGGGTAATCCAGGAATAGGCACACATTTTGATCTGAAAGCAGGGCCACAGCTTCAAGCGGGCAATGGAATAAAGCAAGGACCAGGTCGAGCTATGAGGGAAAAATGAAGTTAGCTGGCAACCCTAATTGAAACAGCACCTGCAGTTATGTAAAGTGAGATGGTGAAGGAGAATTGCGTGCAGAAGGTGCGACACACATCAGCATCCAAGCATACAGTTCCTAACCGCGGCTTCGTTTATTGCCAGCTCACTCGGTGGGAGCTAACTGGCGTTCTTAAAAGATTTGTGCTTCGTTTTTAATAGAAAAAGGCAGAAAGAAAATGTAGTCGAGGACTACGATCTCACTCTGTGCCCTTAAACCTGGGTATTTTCCTGGCAGGCAGACTTTAGCAGGGACGGCCCAAGGGTGGTGTGGGGCCATGTCCAGAGACTCATTGCGGGGCCTTATTTGCATATCCACTAGACCTCATTTGCATAAATTTAATTTCTTTTATTTTAAAATGTATATGTTGCCCATCTAAAATTTTAAGCAGCTTTCAAAGGAGTCCTTCACAAGCGTCTCTTTTGTCCAGGCAATGACTTAGGGGCATGTTTACTAAATATTAATGTGCGTTAACTGCCACTGCACCAATAGAAATAAATAGATGTTGCTGCACTTAGTCCATATTAACATTTGTGAATGTGTATTAACTTTTAAACATGTCTCTTAATGAGTGTCTGAATACCATTTGTATGGGCAGTGAGGATAAAGGCAGATTACCAGAATTCTACATTATTATACTCCAGTACCAACTGCCAGAAAGAACTATAAACCCTGCTCATTTAGAACCCATAGCAAACCCGCTGTATCATAATAGCACTACCAGGAGGACTCACAAAGCACCAAACCCTACCTATCAAAAGGCAACACTGCATTAAACCAATACATCTCAGAGAATACCAATACATCTTCTACTGGGGAAAGAGAAAAAGTGGGACTGACACATAGAAACTACATGAACAGAATATCTCAGCTCGGTTATACATGCAGAACATAGACCGTCAGCAAACATTGAACAAGGGATCACAATTTAGAAATCTGAAAACAATAATTAAACTGGGAACCCCAAAAGCCAAACTTGGAATGTACAACTATAAATTAATTTCCTCTTGTACTAAACAAAACGCAAAGACATTAGCAATGAACATTTCCCAGAGCTGAAATATTCCAGTTAATAAATTCGAAATAAAATAGTATTTGTCTGTTGTCTGTTTGTCCCTTCTTCTCTCTTCTAGGTTTTTCCATTCTCTCTCTACATCTGCTTTAACATACTGATCTTTCTCCTTTTGTTCTTTCCTCCATTTCTTTATTTCTTTTTCATCCATTCAAATTTCACCTCTCCATCCTCAATCCCCACTTACTCTCCCAATACCCGGTCAATCGTAGATTTTTCTTCCCTCCCACACAAAATATTTTTCCCCTCTCCATCCTCACTCCCCCAGCCCCAGCCCCATCCCCATCCCCTTCCAGTTCTCCCCCAAAATCAGCTCCCTTCTAGTTCCAGCCCCACCCAGCATCTGCTTCCTTCTAGTCCCAGTTTCCCATCCCTCCCATCAGCCCATTTCCAATCCTAGCCCCCCATAAGCTTTTACATTCTCATCCTAGCCCCCCCATCAGTCCATTTCCAGCCTAAGCCCCCCATCACCCTTTTCCAGTCCTATCCTAGCCCCCCATAATCCCATTTCCAGTTTTTTCCCCAAAGAGCCCCGTGCCTGTCTGACTGGCTTCAGAGGAAGCTGGGGCGGCCCGAGGCCCCAGCTCACCTCTGCACAGCTGCCAGAGTGAAGAGAGGAATTTTCCTTCACTCCGAAAGCTGTGTTCTCCTGTAGCCCGCTGGCGCACGGAATAGCAGGAAACAGGAAATGCTTTTTAACCTCCGGTGTGCCAGAAGGCTACACAAGAACACAGCTGCTGGAGTGAAGGAATATGCCACTCTTCACTCCAGTGGCTGTGCAGAGATGAACAGGGGCCTCAGGCCTCCCCGGCTCCCTCTGAAGCCAGCCCTGCCTTGAGCTGAACAGTCGGTCCTACTGGGAGTCGAACAGCATGTTTGTGATGAAGTTGACACGGGTCCCCTTAAGTGCGGGGCCCTGGGAGCAACAATATTTCCGCACAATGGACGGGCCGGCCCTGGACTTTAACATATAGAAAAGATCCCTGGAAAATTGGAGAAACAATGAAATGTCCAATCGTATGAGTGCCTATAACATTTCCAGCCACCAGTAAATTTTTTGACAGCTTCTCCTTACTCCAGTGAAGAAAAACTAGTAGTGGGGCCAGATATGGTACATTCACAGTTTGACCCAACTCACCTGAATTGACAGGTTTGAAGGCATATTTCAGAAAAAACGTGGCAGACGAAACAGACATGGAGGCCGCCATGTGTAAAATTGTTATGGTATTTTAGAAAAAGCTCTGCTAAACATGGAGCCGTTTCTAAACTACACATCTACGTGCAGTGGGAGGAGTCATTTTACAAATTTGCACAGGGGCAAAATGGATGAAGGAACTGTGGCAATTTATGCGTGTAAGTTCCACATGAACAGATGTCAGAACTTACATGTGTATCCCAGCTTTTTTGGAAACCTAGATGTATAAATGCCACTAATGGACTACAGAGGACTCTTATCTTCAAATTATTTCAATGTGGAGGGGGAAATAAATATTGGGGAGGATTAAGGGGAATATTCCTGGCAGGCATATTCCCCTTAATCCCTCCAAAGGGACGGCCAAAAAGAGCACTTCTGAAATAACTTGCTCGTCTCAGGGGGCAGGTTTAAATTCTCATATAGGCAATTTTGAACATACATGTACATCCCCTATATGAAATGGAAGATACATTGTTAGATTTTTGCCTCACCCAGTCCCCAAAACGCTCCCAGAATGCCTCCTGGACAAATGTTTACAGACATAACTGCAACACAAATATTTAAATCACAGTATTTTCAAGATCGTATTTAATCCGTGGATGTAGCTTGTACATTTATTTGTCACCAAATCCACGTTTGAAATGCAAAAAAGGCTTCTAAAATAACACTCTTAAGATACATTGAGAAAAAAATCCCTGCCTTATATCATGAAAAAAGGCTTCTGTGACACTGATATATTCCTTTAATTAGAAGGCTAGGAAATACTGTATACAATTACCTCCCTACCTACCAGTGTAACAATAGGCTCAGCATTCCAAGGACAACAGCACTATTTACTGAGAAGCTTTTCTAGATGAATGTATAGAAGCAGAGAAGAAATCACCATTAAAGAGCTCTCTGCTTCACTGCATGAGACTTCATTACATGCTAAGCTTAGACAGTTTTCAAAAGCTTGAGTTGCACAATATTTAGCAAAGATGCATCGTGTGAAGGTAGCAAGATGCAAGCGAGATTATACTCTACAACTCTACGGTGAAAAGAGTTGGTGCTCTGCCTGAGTGTGCCTGAATTTAATTTTATTTGCATTACTTAGACCGTTCTAGTTTTATTTCTTGCAAAGCATGCATCTTCCACTGAAACATGTGTGACCTTAGGCAAGTCATCTTTGCCACGGCTTCAGATACTCACCTAGATGCTCCTAAGGGTAGGTGAATATTCGTCGACATTGTACAGCTTTGCTTACATCTAGCTGAAGTGTAAAAACTGTGCTATATATTTAAAAACACAGAGTCCCTTAATGAAAATTAAGGGATATTTTAGCACAGGGTTTGACATGTGCTAAGGGTGCGACACTAATAGTGGTGAAGAGACCCGCAGTAAATATCCGATTAGGTGGAGACAGAGCGGGGTAGGGGCACAACGTGGGTGTTGATGGCACATCACATTTTGGGCACACACTGACTATGCCTCTTGCTGTCAGGATGAGGGCACTTAGCGCCCCTCAATGGATGGCGTTATGTGCACCCGCATACCGGTTAGCACAGTGCTGCATGTAAGCATTGTGATATTGCTAAAGGGACACATCCCCAAAATAAGCACTGGCCTCCATGCTAATTTAGTGGCACAATCACACACTACCGGCATGCACCTTAGTAAACATAACCCTAAATAGAAAGATTTCGCTCCAGGAACTTTTCTAAAGTTATGACCCTCTGGGGCATGGGAACAAATGCCTGCCTGAGTGTTTTGCTCCCCAGAAGCTTTTATGTATAGTAGCGTCTATTGAGCACCAGGGTCCGGATATTCAGCACTGGAACTTACCAGTCATCTAGTACTGAATATCCAGTTTCGCCAGTTAGCACCATCATTGGTGATATCATCAGCCCCTAACCGCATAGTGATAACCAGTTAACGTAAGGACAGCCATTGACCTGTCCTAACTTTAACCAGTTTAACTATCTGGTTAGCAAATGAATATCACCACTGACTGGATAGGAACTGGGACCGCCTCCCGATCCTACCGCAGACTACCCCCATTTTAACCAGGTGGTTTTTTACACAGTCACCAGCACTATCTGAATACTGGAAATGAATATTGGGATTTCTGTGTTTTAGCCGGTTAGTAGATCTGCTAGCTGGTAAAATGCTTTGAATATGCCCCCCATACTTATTATTAAAGTGGATACTTCATAGGAAGATCTTTTCTAGGACTGGTTTTAACCCTGTGATTCGGGTTCTAATCAAGAACCTAGGAATAATGCAGGTAGCAGCACAAGATGTAAGCTGTGTCTGTCGTCATGTTTCTATGTTCCAAGTACAGTAGTCCTTTGTAGGATTTGTGGAGTCAAGTCCAGTAGGTCCAAAATTTGTAAACATTTAGAAAATCCCTTGGGTGTAGCCCCAAGTGCTCCAACTACAACTGGTTTTGCAATAGATTATTTCTTCCAAAGCTTTTCAACTTCAATCTGGTCTCTAAATTTTGTCAATTTCTCTCGTTCTTTGTCCTCAGTTCGCATATCACCTGGGATTGCCACATCAATAAACCATGGGCCCGATATTCAAAGACATTTACACAGTTAGTACCCAGGCATAACCGGTTAGCAGCGATATTCAGACACTGACCAGTTATTTTACAATAGCAAAAGTTAGGCACAGCAAAAGCTGTCCTAAATTTTGCCACCAAAGCTACCTGGGCAGCGGCTAAATATCACCGCTGGCCGGTAGCTTCCAGCTTCTGCGGCTGACCTGCATATTCAATGCTGGCGGCCAGATATGGCCCTGGAATTGAATCTCCAGGTTTAGTGTTCAGCAGGGGTGGCTAGACACTGTAATTGCGCTAGCCAACTCCACTGAATATCGGGCCCCATACTTGATCTTTTCTACGGTATAACAGTAATATCAAGCATATTGTGTCCTAAATACTGGTTTCTTTGTATTCAGAAGTCTCATAGGATCTTGACTGGTATATTTTCTACAACCGTCTCTGCACCATGTTCCCAGAAGTTTTTTTCAACAGGAATTCCATGGGCCCGATAGTCAGCACTAGTGGCTAGCCATCAGTGCTCAACCTTAGACCCTGATATTCAATGCCAGGGCCAAATCTGGCCACCAACATTGAATATCCGAGTCGGCTGCAGAACCCGGGAGCTAAGCAGACATTCAGCCACTACACGGTTGGTTTCCATGGGAAAAGCAAGGCCAGCTATTTCGAATTGCACATTTTAGACAACAGAATGTGGAAAATGTACAAGGATGTAAAGACTTTTGCAAGGCGCCGTATTTAATCCATAAAACAAAAGTAACAGTATTTAAAAGCACAATACAAAATACTGGTGGTGGGATATTCAAAGGCATTTATAGAGTCTGCAGACCTGCAAACCATATAAATGCCGGCTGGCGGAATAGTCAGCAGCACTAACACAGTTAAATGCCGCTGGATATCGGCAGGTGCTACTGCTACATGCCCCAATATTACGCAGTTAGCATCAGGATGTGTCGTGGGCAATCTGGGGTGGAGCGGAGGCAATACCTGTCGCTTACCAGTTCAATATCATTACAGGTTCTGCGGCTACCCCAGAGATTCAATCCCAGAGGCCAGCATGGCCCTGACATTGAATACCCGGGGTTAGTCTTCAGCGGCGACTGCTGGCCATGTTAGCAGCGCTGCCTGCCACCGCTGAATATTAATCCCATTACTTCTTTCTAAGTGAATATTCATCATGAGAGTAAAAATCAAACCTGAGCTCACAAAGCATAAGCATAGCAATTTCCAGGTCACTGGCAAAGGATCTGGCCGGAAGCAGTATCAGACTGAAGACCCCCATGAAAGGAGAAAGCACAAAGTGTTCTAATTTAAAGAAAAAGTCCTATTGAGAGCTGGGTGGAATAATAAGCAACATATTGTATCACTTCTTATCTTGAAAGCTGTATGTAAATGTTTCACCAGTATAAGTCCTGTTGGGGGATGCACAACAACTGAGATAGTTCAGGATTGGAGTAGGCTGTACATTTTCTCTTTAGCTGCTGGAAAACAAGAACAAACACCTAAGCATCCAGGTCAAAAGAAAGGACAGCTTGAGCTAGCCTAATGACTTGATAGCAGGGCTGTGCACTGCACTGTGGAGGGACCTGAGTTTGATTCGTGACTCAGGTCCACTTTCTGGGTTAGTCAGGCCTCTGTGGGGAAAGGCATGGTCGCTATTCAATGGCAATACTCAAAGCCCAGATTAGGGGCCCATGACTGCAAGGCCCAAATGAGCTCTGGTGCACGGCCATTGCAATGACTGGATTAAGATGAGAGAGGATGTGAAAACAGGGAAGTCGTCTCTAGGAAGCTGCAATGAATCTACCTGGCACCTGATACCAGGCCTGATTCCCACTGAGCCAGAAGGCCAAAAGTACAGGAGGAACATCCTAAATCCAAATCAGGAAGAAAAATTTGGGAGGTGATAGCCTCTACCAATAAAGGTCCATACCAAAAATAAAATAACGGGGGAAGGGTTAATGAAATTGTCACAGATTAAATTGCTACAGAGCAGATTTAGTCATCCCGACATGGCTGTGTTTCAGCACAATATGTCTGCGTCAGGGGCATTATTGTAATCCAAGAAAAATATGTATTAATCTTTGTATGCCTAAAAAGTCAAATAGAAAGTATTTTGAGAAAAAACCCCAGAAGCCAGGACTTTTTTTTTTTTTGCACAAAATGCTTTCCATGTCCGGCTGAATAAATCTATTATGTGGCAATTTCATTAACCCCTCCTTCAAATAAGGAAAGACAATTCGTTAGAATCAATTCTATGCAAAACAACAAAACCGAACCACCATATATATGGCCGCTGCACAGCTAAACACTAGTCAACGTTAGCATAGCTTTTGGTTTGGGTGCATTGACACACTATATATTGCCCAGGCTCCTGTACTTACGTTAACTTGCTATGTTCCTCACAGTAATTTTTACTGAAATACCCCTAAGAAACCTGTTCTAAGCAAATAAACTATTTCTAAGAATGTTGAAGTTAAATTTCAAAATGATTAATTACCCTCTCTCTTGAAAGAAAAACCATCAGGACCACATGTCTTGAATTTTTTTTGTTAGCAATAACAGTAATAATTTTAGTTTTTTGTTTAACGTACTTCATACAAACAGGATCCCAATGCAGTTCTCCGTTTAGTATTTTGGAAACGTACGCATAGCCACCTTTTAAACTGATGACTTGACAATATATTTTTGGCATGAGAGCCACATAAAAAGCCAGGTAAAAGAAACAGTGTTCTGATTCTTATTACTCAGTAACATATTTAGGTGAACTGGGCACGGGAAGGTAAGTTAGCAGAAAGGGACTCTGAGTGTGCAGAGCAGATTCTGTGTCTTTGCTTATAGTCCAAAGCTCTAATTATGGAACGCCACTTCTTTCACGCCTAACCCCCAAAACGTAGCTGCTTAGACAACTGAAATTATGATAGTCAGCACCCTGGGGAGTGGGAGACTCAGCCTGAATTTTGAAAATACACGCCTCCCGCTTGGGGTGAGTGGATTTTCTGGAGCTGTTGAGACTAGTCGCAGCGCCAGAGGAGATAGTATCGTTGGCCTCAGTCACAGACAGATGAGGGAAAAGCCACCGTTGGCTTGATTTGTGGTAGAAAAACAACTTGAAAAGTTCCTTATTTCCACATACGCCGGGAAGACAAGGGTTTGTTTTCCTGATCACTTCAACATTTCTGTACTTTTTAAATCTCTGTCCTTGCTAGAGACCAGTGAGACAAAAGAGGCTTTTTGGCCCTGATATGGGGCTACTAAGGTAGAGGAGGCCGTTTGATTATAATCTTAGGCAGCAACAGCAGAGGTAGGGGAGATAGGAAGAGAGTGGAGGGAGAACTCCATTTAGGTGGCGTGAATGAGGAGAGGACTGCACCACGTGGGCTGAAGTGGGTTGTGAAGTAGAGGAGGCAAGTGTGAGAACTAAGGGGGAAGGGGTCTGGGATGAGCATAAAGGAGAGAAGACTGTACCTGGGCCGTGGAAAGAGAGAGATGAACCGATACGGAGTGGGGCGTGTGAACTCAAAGAAAACATGCATTCACTAGATACTCTCGCCACTCCCACCCAATCCTGAAAACAAATGATAAGGGGGAAAGGAGTCCATGGAGAGTAAGTCCTAGAGGAAATGTCAAATTCTTCATCTCATCATGACACCCAGTCATCAAACAGAGGCCACAGTAGCTGGGTTCTGAAGTGAGCTGTGGTTTGCGACCCCTGGCCAAGGTTTACTGGGGTGATGAGTGGAAAGAGGCTACAAAAATAAGGCGAAAGCCCCCATGGAGTTATGAATGAAGGTTCACAGTACAAGATCCCAGCCCTGATGCCAATGGAAATATAAATCTACAAGGCAAATGGGTTCAATTTTCGTAGAGCAACTCTGGTATATCCCGTTAGAAAAAACCTGCTGCCCCAATGTTAACTTATTGCTTGCATGGGAAGTACAATTTAGAATCAGTATATGGCCTCAGACCTGTGGGCTTTTTCAATGGAAAACACTGTGAAACTTAGTGTTTACCAATGCCCAATTGCATCAACGGCCCAATGTCCAATCAATTTTTATGTATTTTTTATATTGCACACCTCCCTTTTTCCGTTGTGATGTCTTAAAAGCTGAATTTATTCTTGTGGACTGCCTAGTCCAATTAAGTTAAAACAGAATTGTGTACTTATCTTTCAGTACTGTTGCGAGCGTCCGAATATGAATCGTTGTTCAATCAAATTTTTATGTTGCATTTGTATACGGAACACTCTCTAATTCAGTCAAAAGAAAGAGGAACCAATTAACCCACAAATTTTTTTTGGAACGTATGCCTAGAAGGAAGGAAAGAAACCTCCCCTTCTCGTAGCGTATTGTTCCGTTTTTATCTTTTGTTAAAATTTAGGGATTCACCCCTAAGAAAGGATCAAGGGACCATAACCCCAATACCAACTATTAGAGAGTGTTCCGTATACAAATGCAACATAAAAATTTGATTGAACAACGATTCATATTCGGACGCTCGTAACAGTACTGAAAGATAAGTACACAATTCTGTTTTAACTTAATTGGACTAGGCAGTCCACAAGAATAAATTCAGCTTTTAAGACATCACAACGGAAAAAGGGAGGTGTGCAATATAAAAAATACATAAAAATTGATTGGACATTGGGCCGTTGATGCAATTGGGCATTGGTAAACACTAAGTTTCACAGTGTTTTCCATTGAAAAAGCCCACAGGTCTGAGGCCATATACTGATTCTAAATTGTACTTCCCATGCAAGCAATAAGTTAACATTGGGGCAGCAGATTTTTTCTAACGGGATAATGGAAATATAAAGGCACGATAGAAAACTGTTGGGTAATATTCATGATTTATTGTGCTTTCATTAATTGCCGTGGGAGCTATTTACTCATAACATACATCAACATACAATACTGCACATCACAGCTTGTTAAATAGACTCCTACAATTCTAAAATATTTTAGTACAGGAAATTATTATGGAATATTTTGGATTATTATATCTGAAGTAGCATGGATTTATTAAAAGAAATCAATATGAGACAGGTGACTGAGGAATATGGACAGAAGAAAGCAGTAGGTGTGTTCATTTCAGGAAGACTTCCCAAAGAGCTCCATACACAACACTCAGAGTTAGGGCCGGCCTGTCCATTCTGCGGGATTGTTGCCCACACATGGCCCCACTCCTCGGAGGACCCCACACCTGACCAGCTGCAGAGGGAACTGGGAAGGCCCGAAGCTCCATCTGATCTTCGAACAGCCACGAAAGTAAACAGTGGCATTTGCCTTCTCTCCCGCGGCTGTGATAAAATGGAGCCTGCCGGTGCACTGAATGCCGGGAGGTTAAAAAGGGGCTGCAAGAGAACACAGCTTCTGGAGTAAAGGAAAACGTCGCTCTTCAATCTGGCGGTTGAGCAGATGTGAGCTGGGGCTTCGGGACTCCTCGACTCCCTCTGAAGCCGATCAGACATGGGGCCCCTTTCAGTGTGTGATTGCGGGAGGGAGGGGAACAGGGGGGGACGGGGGGCTAGAACAGGAACGGGGGGGGGCAGGACTGGAAATGGGCTGATGCTGGCGGATGGGGAAATGGGACTGGAAGAGTGGATGCTGGCAGGGACTGGAGGGCTAGGATTGGAAATGGGCTGATGCGGGGGGGGGGGGATGGGCAAATGGGACTGGAAGAGAATGGATGGTGGAAGGGACTGGAACTACAAGGTAGCTGATATTGGGGGAAGACTAGAAAGGGATGGGGCTGGGGGAGTAAGGATGGAGAGGGGAACGGATATTTTGTGTGAGAGGGAAGAAAAATCTATGATTGGCTGAGTATTGGGACAGTAAGCGGGGATTGAGGATAGAGGGGTGAAATTTAATTGGATGAAAAAGAAATAAAGAAAGAAATGGAGAAAAGAACATAAGCGGAATGATTAGTATGTTAGAGGCAGATGTAGAGAGAATGGAAAAAACAGATGACAGAAAAAAGGACAAATGGATAGCAGACAATGGAGAGTTAGCCAAAAACACAAAGAAAGCAGAAGAAAGCGACTGGGACAATTGCAACTGAAAAATAAAATGCCAAAAGAACAAAAGCTAGAAAAAAAACTATTTTATTTTGAATGTATTAACTGGAATTTGTCAGTTCTGGGAAATTTGCATCGCTGTTTTGCATTTTGTTTAGTACAAGAGGAAATTAATTTATAGTTTTATTTTTCTAGTGTTGTTGTACATTCCAAGTTTGACTTTTGAGGTTCCCAATTTAATTATTGTCTTCATATTTCTAAATTTTGATCCCTTGTTCTATGTTTGGTGACAGACAATGTTTTGCATGTGTAACCAAGCTGCATTATTCTGTTCATGTAGTTTCTATGTGACAGTCCCACTTGTTCTCTTTCCCCAGTAGGAGATGTATTGGTATTCTCTGAGATGTTTTGCTTTAATATTTGCAGTGTTGCCTTTTTGATAGGTAGGGTTTGGTGTTTTGAGAGTCCTGGTAGTGCTGTTATGATACAGCGGGTTTGCTATGGATTCTAAATGCAGTCAAAAGAAAGAGGAACCAATTAACCCACAAATTTTTGTTGGAACGTACGCCTAGAAGGAAGGAAAGAAACCTCCCCTTCTCGTAGCGTATTGTTCCGTTTTTATCTTTTGTTAAAATTTAGGGATTCACCCCTAAGAAAGGATCAAGGGACCATAACCCCAATACCAACTAGTGCTTAATAATGTTCAAACACAGTACTTAGCTTGAGGTCGTCCTTTTCTTAACGACGTGCACTGCTAACAAACTCCCAAAGAAGCAGCATCACCATAGTTGGAAGTTGAAGTCCACCGCCATTATGGGACTCAGATTACTCAAGACACGACTGTTGGACTACTCAGCAGCGTATAGTGAAAGAAAGACACTCAAGACATGTCCAATGATCAACTTCACAGAAGCGTGACTGGTGACCCAACGTTGTTACGTTTCGAGCCTCCGGTATTCCCGGCTCTTCTTCAAACCTTATCGCTCTTTGCTGACTCCAGACATACTGATCATTTTAAAAGACCAAAGAGAATCACATGACCAATTGGTATCCAATGGGCACAGAGAAAACGCAGATAGCAACCTAAATAATTGTCCACCATTCCACTTGAGAATTTAAACCCTGAGGGCTGACAGAACTAAGTAAATAAATCCAAAATTGTTCCCGGAGGGTGAGTCGAGATTGTCTATCACCCCCCCCTGCTATGGGGCGGTATAAAATCAATTACTCGCCACCTTAAGTCTTGGAAACTATGATTGTGTTCCTGGCAATGAAGTACTAGAGGGGCAGTAATAACCCCTCTATTGATGCGGGAACGGTGTTCCTGGAGTCTCTTCTTCATGCTTCGAGACGTTTTCCCCACATACACCAGGGGACATGGACAAATTATCATGTATATCACAAAAGGTGTCAAACACGTTGTGGCAAATTTATTCGTATACCGATAATGAGACACAGGATGTTCCCAAGATATCCCCTCCAGTGTAGTTTCACAAAACTCACATTTCATACATTTGTAATGACCCACAGGAGTATTATCCATCTCCAAATGAGATTGTCTACCATGATGCATTATCCAGTCGGCTATATTCCTACCCCTCTGAAGGCCAAACATCAATGGTTTATTAAAAGAAGAATGGATTATTTATTTATTTTTATTTATTTATTTATAGTTCTTTATACCGCACTCTTTTTCGTCAGCGCGGTTTACATTAAACAGAATACTCATTGCACGCAACAGACTGTAATGAGTTTACATATAACAGGCAAATACAACTAGGAATTTAACCATGGGTTAAATTGATTGAGTGTCTTTCTTTCACTATACGCTGCTGAGTAGTCCAACAGTCGTGTCTTGAGTAATCTGAGTCCCATAATGGCGGTGGACTTCAACTTCCAACTATGGTGATGCTGCTTCTTTGGGAGTTTGTTAGCAGTGCATGTCGTTAAGAAAAGGACGACCTCAAGCTAAGTACTGTGTTTGAACATTATTAAGCACTAGTTGGTATTGGGGTTATGGTCCCTTGATCCTTTCTTAGGGGTGAATCCCTAAATTTTAACAAAAGGTAAAAACGGAACAATACGCTATGAGAAGGGGAGGTTTCTTTCCTTCCTTCTAGGCGTACGTTCCAACAAAAATTTGTGGGTTAATTGGTTCCTCTTTCTTTTGACTGTGATTACAAGTGGGGAAACAAATAGGTTTTTTGGTTTTGGTTATGGATTCTAAATGAGCAGGGTGTATAGTACTTCCTAATGTGCCTTGCAGTTGACACTGTAGTATAGTAATGTAGAAATCTGGTAGTCTCTTTATCCTCAATGCCCATGCAAATGGTATTGAGACATTCATTAAGAAGCATGTCTACTAAAAGTTAATGTGTATTGTGGTGAACAGCGCCCTCCTGAGCCTATGGAAACGGATGAAAATCTTGAGGTTCAGCAGGATTTATGCCTATTTGAGAAACCAAGGAAGAAAGAGAGACTCTATTCCACAGAGCTGAGCATGGAGACCAGCCCAGGGGAGGAGTCCTGCAGTCCTGATTGGGCACACCCTGCCCTTGGAAGGGGCGTGTCCAGGAGAGAACGTGGTTTTAAACCACAGCATGGCTTTGCTAGTCAGAATGGGATTAAGATTGAGGAGAAGAAGGAGAGACGGATAAAGAAGAAGCAGGAGAATGATTGGAAGTCCAGAAGACAGTATGCTGATACTTGGGAACCTGGCATTGGAAAGAAACCTGCAAAGTTCTATTCAGAGGCAGTGAGTAGAAGTCCCAAGGAGAGAGGACCTAGCCCTGAATTAGACAACCGTTGGAAGGCACAGCCCTGGGAAAGGAAGCCTTCAAGGCAGGCACAAGAAAGAAAACAATCATTCTGTGAAGTACCGTTTGAGCCAGAGAGCAACAAACATTCTAACAGCTGGAGAACGTTGGAGCCATCTGAAGTCAGAACGGCATGGCAACAAGTAAGTGAATGGCCACAAAGTTTCCAGGCTGAACGTAAAGCTAACTCTCCTGTGTGTGAAACATTAGCAAAAGAGACTAGCAGTTACTCTGATACAATTAATCTAAGAGAGGAGAAAATAAACAGCCTTAAGCCAGAGGGAAGTTGTATAGCTGATAGCAATTCCCTACCTCCCAAACAACAGGCTGAATTGCTCCTACAGAGTTTTAAGCAGTTTTTAGAGTTGCAAGCTAGAAGACAGCCAGTGTTACCAGAAGCCAGTAATTCCATACAGCTTGAAGAATTAACACAAGATAATACAGACTTACCAGATTGTGAGAGCATGGATTGCACGGTCTGCTGTGTAGAGATGCCAAGCTGAAGGAAACTGCTTTTTACCGTATGTGAATTGAATGCTACGGAGCTGTTGTATTGCCTTGTGAGAAAGCTCTAATTATGTGCACCTGATTTTCCCCAGCACTGTGAAGGTAACAGTGGCTGAAAGAGGCTGCAGTGAATCTAACTGACCTCTTGGGGCAAAGTGAGTAATTTGCTGAGAAGTGAAAAGAAGCAGTTATACTTTAAGTTGCCTTTATCCTAAGTTTTCCTGTTAGCATTTGAAGCACCTAATTTGTTTGCATTTATTTGCCATGTGATGGAACAATATCCTTTACTATAATAAAAATACTGGAAACCCCATAACTACAACTCTTTATTTCGGAGCGAGAGGAGCAGGAACTACAATACCCAGCATTCCCTGGATACAGGTTACTCTCCTTCCTCACGAAGCATCAGACCGCCGCTCCTGTCTTTAGCCCCAAGGCCGGGCAGGAGCGCCGCAGTATTCACAAACGTTAATGTGCGTTAAGTGTAGCAATACCCATTGATTTCTATTGGCACAATGGCAGTTAACACACATTACTATTGACTAAACATGCCCCTAAGTCATTGCCAGGACAAAAAAAATAAAGAGGCTTGTGAAGAGCTTCTTTGAAAGCTGCCTAAAATTTTAGATGGGCAACATATATATTTTAAAATAAAATAAATTAAATTTATGCAAATAAGATCCAGTAGCTATGCATATGAGGCCCTGCAATGAGTTTCTGCACATGGCCCCGCATCACCCTTGGGCTACCCTGCATACAGTAGGGCAACCTGGAGTTGAGTCCCAAATAGGTAAACAGCATTTGAAATTAGTTAAATGATAGAAGACAGAGTAGATGGTAAACAGCCGTTTCCAAAGAGAAAAGAGTTCCAGAAAGGTAAAATAAGCTCTGTAACCAGTTCTGTTCAGTGCTTTCCAAAGTGATATTAAAGCAGGGCTGGATGGGAAGCATGTTTTTACAGATGTCACTAGCATCTGTATTACCACTTTAGATGGGGGAGGGGGAAGAAAAGTATAAAAAATAAATATGAATTTAAGAAAACAAGTGGTAGCCAACAACATGGCAACTACAATTCAACGCAAAAACATATGCACTTGAAAGAAGCAGCCCAGGAATGTAATACATGATGGGATGTGTAGATGGGGAGTCATCCAAAAGGAGATGGATCTGAATTTTGTTTTAGCAGTTAAAATGACAAAACACAAAGAACCACTTGAGAAAAGGCAACGAGAAGGACATATTCTATGACCTCCATTGCACTTTCCTAAAGTTGACTTAGTTTCATGGTGCACATTGATCCTACTGGGGACAATTAATATTTCCACTACCTAACTTCTCATGTAATGGAAAGAATGTTCTGTGAGTGGCAGAAGTGAAAACGTGCCAATGAAATGCAAGATTGGCATTTTTAGCGGGTCTAAGGTCAGTGATGCAGAGAAGCTGGGTTTGATTCCTAGGCTGATCTTGCGGAGACAGCATTCACAGAGGAGGAATGAATTCCGGTCATTCCTCAATAATGACACCTAGTACTTGGAGAAGGCCTTTGACTGCAACAAGGCCAGTGCAAAGGTACTGGGTGCCCTGAGGAAACCTTCAGCCTTCTGCCCTCCCATGAAATTTTGATCATTAAACTCAACAGTTTATGATCATCCCAATACCACCCCTGCCACAACAATCCTGTAAAAATATACAATTAGACATCATACTATTAAATATGATATTAAACTTTGCTTTATACGTACTGCAAATGTGTACTCAGTCTCGTTGCAAGTTGAAGAATATGCTGATGGTTCATTGGGTTTGAGTGGCTGTCAGAATCTATTGTTTTGCTTTGACTGTTGCCGTCCCGCAGAAGCTGCCACCCTAGGTGACAGCCTAGTCTTATCTAATGGTTGGGCTGGCCTTGGGCTGCAGATTTCTGATGTCCAGCCCATAGCCAATCATTGTGGCTGCAATAACTGGGATAAGCGAGTTGAGGGGGAAATGAAAAGAAATGGAAAACCATAGGAAGCTGCAAATAAAGGCTTACAGTGCCATAAGCCAGCAGGGAGCAGTCACACCGGAGCCAGAAGCCCCAAAGGAGCACAAGAGCATTTCTAGGTCAAAGAAAAGGCAAAATGAATCAATGATTGGAACAGCCAAAAGTTCATGCAGGAGAATATTGTAGCAACTTGAAGGAAACATTAACACAATTCAGAAAAAGCCTCAAACACCACCTCTTCTTAAGCTATTTCCCAATCTAATCTTTTCTCATGAAAATTCTACCGACACTTCTTATGACCAAGACAACCCAAATGATAACCAATGTGACTAATGTGTATAGATATTGTAAATAGTTAACTAGTTTACATAGTTTACCTTTTTAATCCAAGTTCAAAAACCCCTGTTACTTGTAAATGCATTACAGTTCTCTGTATGTATATGTTTGTTCCATGTAAACCGCGCTGATGACAATAGTGCGGTATATAAGAGATGTTAAATAAATAAAATAAAAAATAAAACTAGAGAATGCTTCTGTTTAAGAAAGGAAAATGCACACATCTAAGGCACATGGAAAGTAATTTTCAAAAGTATTCCTGCAGGTGAAAGTGCCTTATCCATGAAAATAGGATGTTATAAATCTGCCTGCTTGTGTAAGAGCGCATCGCTAAATTCTCCCTTACTCTCTAGACCAGTGGTTCTCAACCCAGTCCTCTGGGGCCCCCCAAGCCAGTCAGGTTTTCAGGATATCCACAAAGAATATGCATGAGATAGATCTGCATACAATGGAAGCAGTGCATGCAAATCTATCTCGTGCATATTCTTTGTGGATATCCTGAAAACCTGAATGGCCTGGGGGTCCCAGAGGACTGGGTTGAGAACCACTGGTCTAGGACTAAACAGGTTCCACAGTTTCTGATACTAATGTATTCATAATGGCAGGTCCAGCCATTTCCACCCCCATGCAAACAGGAAGCGGATGTCCTGCATCGGAGGGGACAGAAGCACAAACAGGCTGAACTGAAACCGAAGGATGAGAGGTTGATAGTTGCAGCCCAGGACAGTGACTTATGGACGAGACGGTTTACAGCGAGCATTGAAAGATTCTGTGAGAAAGAGCTGGAAACAGTGACTCACCCCATGGCTGACTGTGAAGTTATAATGGCCCAAAATTTCTATGCAGAAAGGCAGAGTAAAGTAGCGCGCCCCATCCACTGAAAACTCTGTCAGTACTACCACATCACTGTGCCTGAAAAGCACCAGGATCATGACCGTAAAAGAATTACAGAGAATGAAGAGATTATGATCACCTGGGAAATTCCCATTCCATTGGATAAAAAACTGGATGCAAGGAAACCCGACATAGTGGTAAACACCATAACGGCACTGATAATAGAGGTGTTGGTTCCAAGTGATTATTCTGTGAAGCGCGTGGAGAGGGAGAAGATCCTGAAGTGCCAAGAAATGCAGTCAGAGATCAAGAAAATGCGGCAGAAAGATAAAGAAATATTCCCCATTGTACTGGGAGCCACAGGGTTACGTAAGAGGAATTTCCAAGCACACCTTGAAAAATGACCCATACATGTAACATCTTAGAAAGTCTAGAGGGAGGCTGTCTTTGGCACGATGCAAATACTATGCCGAGCATTAGCAATAAATTTGAGAGACTGAGATCATACCCCACATACCTGGTTTAGAGTAAGGTTCATGCATGACTGTCATGGTATGCGCAAAACTCACCCATTTGGAGAAACTGCTCTGGAGGTTTTAGTAGGCTCTGTGGGGCTCTCTGAAGCCATTGTTGCCATTGCAGGTCCCAGAGAAGGGCAACAGAGGCAAAACAGGCCACCCGCTGACCACTGGCACTCTAGGCGACCATCTTGTAGTTTACCTAATGGTAGCGCCAGCACTGTGGGCACATCCTTAATAGTAACTGTGGGAGAGGGGCCAGCAGAGGCTTTGCCGTTATCGTATGTTGGCTGCAAAAACTAAACACAGTAACTGCTAGAAAAAAAGGACCCCTTGATTTTATACTGCTAATTCTACATTGTTTAGAAGTTTTAGTCATAATTTACTGGAAAGAACTATAAGGTAAATCTCCACTATGTATCTACACCCAAACATGAGAAGGGCTCTGCTGGATCACATTATCAGAGAAATAAGCCTGAAGCTTCTTGTCTGATCACATAAGAAGTCTGTTAGTGAGTCACAGTAATGGCCCAGAGCTTTCTTTATAGCTCAAATAAAAAATGTTGGCTTGCTCATTACTTTTTATTGTGTTGCTCCACTGTACCAGACTTGAAATGAAATTACTTTGAATCTCAGGATTTATGCAATTGATCTTTGCATGGCCCTGCAGGATGAAATGAAGATTCATCTGAGGATTCCCCAGGGCATATGTTACTGTCATTTAAAATAGATTAATAGTTTTGCTGTCAGACAGTTCAATTCAGCGGTTTGCCATACAAATTCCTCTCCTCCTCTCTAGGACTTTAGTTGCCACAAGGAATACAGATAACATTTACTATCCACCGATTCCTACAAAGTTTGTATGGTTAGTTACCCTCAATTGCAAAGAATGGCTGAAAGATATCTCAAAGCTATTTTTATATTCAAAATATGCGTTCATGGCATGTTCCCGGCAGTGAGCGCATGACTGTGAACACTAACATGCGGCACGATCAATGCAGCTGCACTAACACCCACTATGTTCACTCATACCTACTGCCATAGTGCCAATGAGAGCACGTTAATTGCCCTCGTGTTTGTGGCACTGTGCTCTCAATGCCAACACTCTGCCCCTAACCCGCCCACTAAACAAACTGAGCACCCTAGGGATGGACCCTAAAGTTACTGCTTGGGTTAGAAATTCGTTAGGTGGGAGGCAACAAAGAGTACAGGTAAATGGAGCTCACTCTGAGGAGAAGGATGTTACCAGTGGTGTGCCCCAGAGATCTGTCCTTGGTCCGATTCTTTTTAACATCTTTGTTAGTGATATAGCGGAAGGGCTTTCAGGTAAGGTTTGCCTCTTTGCGGATGATACCAAAATCTGCAATAGACACCCAGGAAGGTGTAGATAACATGAGGAGGGATCTAGCTAAGCTTGAAGAATGGTCTAGAATTTGGCAGCTGGGATTTAAATGTTAAAAAATGTAAGGTCATGCATTTGGGCTGCAGCAATCCAAGGGAGAAATATAGTATAGGGGGTGAAGTACTTTTGTCCACTAAAGAAGAGAGGGACCTAGGCGTGGTTGTGTCTGATGATCTTAAAGTAGCTAAACAGGTAGAAAAGGCGACGGCAAAAAGCTAGAAGGATGCTTGGGTGCATACGGAGAGGAATGGCTAGCATAAAAAAGGAGGTGATAATGCCTCTGTATAAGTCTTTGGTGCGACCTGATTTGGAGTATAGTGTGCAATTCTGGAGACCGTACCTTCAAAAGGATGTGAACAGGATGGAGTCAGTGCAGAGGATGGCTACTAAAATGATTAGTGGTCTTCATTATAAAGCATATGAGGACAGACTGAAGGATCTTAATATGTACACCTTAGAGGAAAGGCGGGATAGAGGTGATATGATTGAGATGTTTAAATACCTCCTTGGCATAAATGTTCAGTGAGAGAGCCTCTTTCAATTGAAAGCAAGTTCTGCTATGAGGGGACATGGGATGAGGGTGAAGTGATTCAGGAGTGATATGCGGAAATATTTCTTTACGGAAAGAGTAGTGGATCCGTGGAATAGTCTTCCAGTGGAGGTGGTAGAAATGAGGACAGTATCTGAATTCAAAAAAGCATGGGACAAACACAGAGGATCTCTAAAGGTAAAAAGGGGAATGTTGTAGTTGTTATGGAAGGACAGACTAGATAGGCCATGTGGTCTTTTTCTGTCATCATATTTATATGTTTCTATGTTACTGCTAGCGTGCCATGGCCGATAACTGCGCATTTTAGTGGGCAGGAGCTGCCAGGGCCATACATTAGCACTCCAGATTGCCAGCTGCCACTCACTAAAAGGCATTAACAGAGTTGCAGGCTTTAGTAAAATTGCTCCTTAATGCACATTCATTCATGGGTTACAATGCAATAACTCATTTTAGCACATACAAAGAGGCATGTTTAGTAAAGATTACTGTGCGGTAAGAAACGCTACAAAACATTAAGTGCTACCGCGGACACAGGAATAAAATGGACTGCGGCAGCACTTAGCATACAGTAACGATTACCACCATGCAGTAACCTTTAGTAAATATTTTCCTACATTTTTTTTTAAATCCAGTATTATTCAGGTATATTTAACAAGGAGTCCAGTTCGCCTTTTTTCCTAGATACTGCTACATGATCAATCATTCACCGATGTATATCAGCTGCTGAATGATTCTGTTTAATAAAATGTTGTACTAGGGGGCTGATTCGGTTTTGCTGTTTATACGAGAGTGTTGTTCATTTAAATGCAGTCTGACCTTCCATTCTGTATGGCCGATATATAATAGTTGACAGAGACATACAATCACATATCCTACCTATTCAGTTTCATAGATAGTGTGCTAACAAATACACGCCCCAAGTGAAATGCTACTATGAAAGAATAAGACCAAGGAATAAGAGAGGCAACGTCAACTGTGTCAACTGCAGCAAAAGATCCAACCACCGAGCAGAAGAAAACAGACTAAGAGCTAAAGGAATTTGTTTCTAATGTATTTAAACATGATTTAAAATACAACGCATATTGAGACACAAGTCAGTTGTAGTAATATCAGGTACAAGTCCAGTAGTCCAGTAGCAGTTATAAATCAATCAATAGCCTGACATCTTTTGGCACGACTATCAGCCTCAGGGACTTATTTATATTTATTTATTTGTTTAGCTATGTTTATATACCACTTTTCACTGAATCAAAGCGGTTTGCAATAGACAACAACAAGTGATACCTCAAACAGGTTATAACAACGTATTTACAGGGGGGTTATACATTCAACTTGGGCTCAACTTCTTTACATTCCTAATTGGGTATGCATCAGGCTTTTCTAACTTATTTACAATTCTTCTTTATCTCTCAGTCTCAAATTATCTGATATGCAACTTGGTCATGTATTCATTGGGTGGTGTTCGGATCTGTGCCAAAGTGTTCTCTGAATAAGCGGGTCTTTAATTGTTTTTGAAAAGAGGTTCTTGTTGTTCTGGATTTTGGTTGGGAGGGAGTTCCATAGGGACGGGGTGTAGAGGTCAAATGCACGGGAACAGGTTTGGAGATTGTATTTTGTCCTTTTATATGGTACAGTCAGAACATTGTTAGTGGTCTCTCATGTCAATCGTCCAGAATTCGGTTATGGTAGTAGGATGTGAAGATGTGATATTTGTTGTTGGTGTAGTGCTTTGTGAATCAGTATTAAGGATTTGTACTTGATCCTAGCTTCCAACGGGAGGATGTGGAGATGCTTCAGTATTGGGGTGAAATGGTCATATTTCTTCACCCTTTGAATGATCCTGGCTGTTATGTTAAGGGCTGTCCATAGTGGGTTGAGAGTGGAGAGTGGGAGTCCTTGATATATCACATTACAGTGGTCCAGGTGGAGGAGTGTCATTGCTTGTAGAACTGATCTGAAGTCATGGGGGTCTAGGAGTGGGTCTGAGGCATTTTATCATCTTGGTTTTGAAGAATATTGATTTTGCAATTTTTGCAATCTGTTGCCTGAATGATAGGTTTTGGTCGAGAATGACTCCCAGGTACTTTATCTGTGTTTGAACTCTTATCTGTGTAGTTCCCAGTGTGAGGTGAGTTGGTAGGGTGAAGGTTTGATCCTTTGTAACAAATCATGCTTCCATCTTCTTGAGGTTGATTGTGAGATTATTTTCTTGGAGCAATCTGGAGACATCGTTGAAGCAATGTAGTAACTGTGGGTTTACTGGGTTTGCGGTGGTTATTGGTCCATATAGCATAATGTTGTCTGCATATATGTGAAAGTTGATGTTGTGTGATCGTAATATGGAGCAGATTGGTTGTAAATAGATATTAAAGAGCAATGCCGATAGTGTAGAGCCTTGTGGTATTCCTTGGGTCTGTCAGTATGGGGCGAAGGTGCCAGTGCTTGTTTGAATTAGCTGATACCTGTCTGTTAAGTAGGATTGGAAACATTGGAGAACCTTGTCTTGTTACTTGCAGTCAGTGGAGGAGGATGCTGTGCAACACGGTATAGAAACGCTGCTGATATAGTCCCACAGTTGCTCCTTGTGGCCTTGGCAAGCCACTTAATCCTCCGTTGCCTCAGGTACAGCCCTTCGGGGACAAAGGAAAAGTATATATACAGTACCTGAATGTACACTGCTTTGACTGGTAGAAAAGGGGTATATAAGCCAAGTTAAATAAATAAGTATATCCAGAAAGACTTGTAAGTAATTTAAATAAAACTGGCAATTGATGACAAATAATGTTTGGGAGCATCCACAAAAGCTCTGTAAACAGGATACTGGGCTTGATGGACCTTGGTCTGACCCAGTATGGCATATCTTATGTTCTTATGTTCTTATAACTTCAAGTCCTTAGGCCTTGGAAAGCACCAATTATCTCTTCCAGGTGGCACAAACTAGGTACACTCATTGCAGACAGAGCTGGCCAAGGGTTTCTGCCACCCTAGGCAGAAACCCCGGCCTCTCTAACCCCCCTCCCCCCCAGCTGCTGCTGATTCTGTCTCAGGAGGGGAAGGCTGGCAGCAGCAACAGCAGCAGCATTATTTCCAAAAGTGGTGACAAAAAGCAGTTGCTTTAGACAATTCTGCTGCTGCTGCTGCCGCCTGCCTCCCCCCCAAACAGACTAGGCGGCTGCTGGGGGGGGGGGGGTGGCATGGCCAGTCATGTGTGCCGCTGTCGCCATTCACCCAGGCCAGCTGCCTAGCTCACCTAGTGGATGGGCCAGCCCTGACTTCACAGACATCAAATCCAAAAGCTCCGACCTCCAGAGTGGAACTGCATTGGTTTGTTGCATATAGCATTCACTGTTATGGACAATTTTCTCCAGTTTGTAGGCTTAAAAACAGAAAGAACGTTTTTCTTGTTTGTGCAGTTTTCAATTGATGTGCACTGGAGAGGAACATTCAAGGCTGGTGAACTGGAAACCTGTGACAAACTATCATGTGGGCCTCAATTTGTAAAATTCAAAGGTGAATAAATCTTCACAGAACAGAGCCCAAGATCCCTTGAGATAGTCAGACCAAATATTTTGGTTTTCAGCATGTGCAAACATACCAAAGGCTGAATATCTCCAGAAATTCTAACATTTTTATGGCTCAGGAATTTGGCAGGTTTGAAGTCCTGACACTGGAGGAAAATCAGACAAGTTAATAATGTCTTTACTGGTAAGTCAAAGTTTGTTTTGTCAGACATTTATTCATTTTGCAGGACCAAATCTGTGTTCCTTTTCAGAATATTGCATCCACTAATGCTTTCCTTTGCCCAAACAAACAGGTGGGTGTTCGCTATAGTGGATAAAGTCTAACTTCAGAGTTTAGGCATCATACTAAAGTGTGGTAAGATTTTGCACTTACCATACATGCAGACATGTTGACTAAACCATGCCACCCAGTAGTGTGAGTTTAACGTGCGGTTTGAGCGCTGCGACAAAAAGTGGCCCTGGCCCTAGCTCCAAACATCCCATGCTTCTCTGGTAGTGGGCATTGAGTGGGGTGTGGGTGACACAGGGGCAAAACGCAGACATCGCCCAATACATCGTAACTAGCGTGCACATCAGGGGCCCACGCTTCCCATGCCTGCTGCCTTTAGCACAGGTGTCCTTAATAACATTGCGATGGTGTTAAGTGCACCTTCGTGCCAGTTTGCTCAGTGCTGTATCACGATCCTGGGCTAACTGCAGGGGGAGAGAAACAAATGCCACCTGAAGTTAGCACTGATCTCCTGTGCTAGTTACCCAGCCCACATGCACTTTACTGGCATGGGGCTTAGTAAACATAACCCATTAGGGGCAAAACGTAGCACATTATGGGGTCATTTTAGAAGCCCTATTTGTGCTTTCAGCATCTGGGATTGGGCACGCAGATGTCCAAATCACAGAGATATCCCCAGTGCTATTTTAGATGTTCCCAGTGTGAGGACATCCAAATTACGAAGTGCATGGGGGGGGGGGGGCGTGACTGGGGCGTTCCAGACAAGTTGGATGTGCGTGCCCGATTTCAGAAACAGTGAGCACATTACCACCCACTAGCAGGGCCAGCCATGTCTATTCCTGCTCCAGAGCAGGAACAGGCATCAGAAAAGCTCTTGTTCTGCCAACCCAACAGAGGGGAAGGTACTCTGATACCCCTATACTTTCCAAGATGATAACAATAACTGCAAGGAAACGAGGACACTTGTTTTAGGTTCGACACGCTGATGTACGTCCCCGCTTGCCAAATAGCCCCATCCCAAGTGTTTGTACTGGGGATGTCTATGAGGCTAACTGGGTGGATGTCCATTTCAGTGATATCCATGCTGCTAAAATCATGTCGAAACGTAAACATCCCTGGTGGGTTTTCTTTGATGTTTTGCCCTGGTTGCCCCACATTTCAATTGGCCATCCTTTCTAAAATACCACTTCACAAGTGCAAAGGCTGTGCACTAGTTGTCTGGGGCACGGTCAACAAATACCCTACAATGAGCACACAGGGCACACTCATATTGCATGGGCCATGTTAAATGCATCGGCACACAGCAAAGACATACCAGTGTTATTATCTTAAGCATTTAAAGTGGGCTCCTGCGTTGAAAAAGAAAAAACACAGTTCAAAGCCCCAATCACTGGCAAAGCCTCCTAACCCACTTGATTGGTTCATCCACCCCACCCCAATCCAAGACCTCACTCCCCCAGAGAAATAACCCTGAATCCAAGCCCTGACCTTCCACCCTCACCCCATGAAACAAAAAATAACACAGTTTTGTGCTGCGTCTGCATTTTAACATGCACTAAATTGTTTAGCACAAGTTAAAATGCAGAAACATAATGAAGTCTTATTCTTCTTTAAACCCCAGATGGCATTTGGAGAAAAGGCCGTCCTCTCAACCACTCTACTGCTATAGGTGCCGCTAGATTCCATGTGTTGCTCACAATACACTTCCAACCTTGGCAATCAGTGGCAATATTTCTGGTCTTATTGATGGCCAGTCATTGGTTCCTAAGATCTTCCTCGATGTGTTTCAGCCATCTTTGGTACTGCTCGTTGAACCTTCCAGTGGATAGGTTGCTCTCGCCAGAGGAGTTTGTATGGCAGCCGACTGGCGTTCATTCTGCAAATGTGGCCAAATGAGTGCAGTCTGCGTTTTTGGATTTGTTCTTCGACTAAGGATTGATGGTCGCATCTTGTCCGAATTGTCTCGTTTTGATGGCAATCACGAAGAGAGACACTCAAAAACTGTCTCAGGCATCGCATTTGAAAGACTGAGTTTGTTCAAGTCAGGTTTGAGCAGAGTCCATGTTTCCAAGCCATACAGGAGAATTGGCAGGATCAGCGTTCAGAAGAGGCAAATTTTGGTCTTGGTGGAGATATTGGCCTTCTTCCAGAGGCACCGTTTGAGAGAGGTGAATGTTACCTGGCCAATCCTGCTGAGGACTTCAGTGGTGGATGCCACCTTCATCTCCTGCACCAGTGATCCCAGCTATTTGAATTCTTGGACCTGCTCAATTTAAATTCCATTGAGATGAACAATGGCCTGTGATCCATCCATGGTCATAACTTTGGTCTTGTCCACCTTGATTCTTAGGCCGTAAGATTGGGCAATGAGGGAGATATGTAAAAGGATGTCGGTGGCCTCTGCATCCATGTCAGCAAATACAGCACTGTCATCTGCGAATATAAAGTCAGTCAGGAAGTTGTTCATACCGTTCTGGATCCCGCATCTGTCCTTGAATGTTTTCCTCATTATTGCATTGATCACAATATTGAAAAGCAAGGATGAGGCGACATCTCCCTGGTGGACTCCAGTTTGGATAGGAAATTCCTTGGATAGCTCATTTCAGATCTGCTGGTTGAGCCATTGTATGATGCTCAGAGAAACTGAATGATCTTCAGTGGCACATGTTCGATCTCTAGTGCCCTCCAGAGGACAGGCCAGTGAACACAGTCAAATGTGGATTTGAAGTCAATGAAGATGATAATGGTTCACTTTCCACACCTGATCCTTTCCTACAGCAGTTGACGAATGGTGAATATTTGATTAGTGCAACCTCAATATGGCTTAAAACCTGCTTGATCTTCTCAGCTGGTTTGTTCACAATGTTCCTCCAGTCTTGACTGTATGATCTTCATAAACAGCTTGCCAACGATTAAAAGGAGGCTGATGCCACGGTAGTTCTTACATTCCTGGCTATCGCCTTTCTTTAGGATTGTCATGATGGCTTTCTTCCATGCCGATGGAATTCATTCCATGCACCAGATTAGTGTTAGAAGGACGTGAAGCTATTACATAGAAAAATAGAAATATGACAACAGAAAAAGACCACATGGCCTATCTAGTCTGTCCTTCCATATCAACAACTACAACAGTTCCCTTTTTTCCTTTAGAGATCCTCTGTGTTTGTCCCACGCTTTTTTGAATTCAGTTACTGTCCTTCTCTACCACCTCCACTGCGAGACTATTCCATGGATCCACCACTCTTTCCATAAAGAAATATTTCCACAAATCACTCCGGAATCTATCCCCCTTCACCCTCATCCCATGTCCCCTCGTAGCAGAACTTGCTTTCAATTGAAAAAGGCTCTCCCCCTGAACATTTATGCCACAGAGGTATTTAAACATCTCAATCATATCACCTCTATCCCGCCTTTCCTCTAAGGTGTACCTATTAAGATCCTTAAGTCTGTCCTCATATGCTTTATAATGAAGACCACTAACCATTTTAGTAGCCACCCTCTGCACAGACTCCATCTTGTTCACATCCTTTTGAAGGTGCGGTCTCCAGAATTGCACACTATACTCCAAATGAGGTCGCACCAAAGACTTATACAGAGGCACTATCACCTCCTTTTTTCTGCTAGCCATTCCTCTCCGTATGCACCCAAGCATCCTTCTAGCATTTGCCGTTGCCTTTTCTACCTGTTTAGCTACTTTAAGATCATCAGACACAACCACGCCTAGGTCCCGCTCTTCTTTAGTGGACAAAAGCACTTCACCCCCTATACTATATTGCTCCCTTGGATTGCTGCAGCCCAGCTGCCAAATTCTAGACCATTCTTCAAGCTTAGCTAGATCCCTCCTCATGTTATCTACACCTTCCTGGGTGTCTACTCTATTGCAGATTTTGGTATCATCCGCAAAAAGGCAAACCCTACCCGACAGCCCTTCCGCTATATCACTAACAAAGATGTTAAAAAGAATTGGACCAAGGACAGATCCCTGGGGCACACCACTGGTAACTTCCTTCTCCTCAGAGTGAGCCCCATTTACCTGTACTTTTGTCGCCTCCCGCCCAACCAACTTCTAACCCAAGCAGTAACTTTAGGGTCCATCCCTAGGGTGCTCAGTTTGTTTATAAGTTGCCTGTGAGGAACAGTGTCAAAGGCTTTACTGAAATCTAAATACACCACATCTAGGGTTCTCCCTCAGTCCAACTCCCTGGTCACCCAGTCAAAGAAAGCAATCAGATTTTTCTGACAAGACCTGCCTCTGGTGAATCCATGCTGCCTCGGATTCTATAATCCGCTGGACTCCAGAAACCTCACTATTTTCTCTTTCAGCAGTGTTTCCAATAATTTATTCACCACCGAAGTTAAACTAACCGGCCTGTAGTTTTCAACCACATCCTTACTTCCGCTTTTGCGTAAAGGCACCACATGAGCCTCTCTCCAGTCCTTTGGCACCACTCCCGACTCCAACGAGCCATTGAAAAGGTCAGTCAGTGGAGCTGCTAGAATGTCCCCAAGTTCCCTTAGTATTCTAAGGTGTAGCCCATCCGGTCCCATCGCTTTGTCTACTTTAAGTTGAGCTAGTTTCTCAAGAACAGGCTTCTGAAAATTGTTCAAGATGTCCCTCTCTTCTGTTCCTGTTTGTGGGTGTTTTCTGAGGTCCTGCTCCTGGTTCTTCATCTGTGAACACAGAACAGAAATATTTGTTAAGCAATTCCACTTTATCCTCATCAGCTTCTACATATTCCTCCCCTTCACCCTTGAGTCTGACAATACCACTTTTGCCCTTCCTCTTCTCACTAACATATCAGAAAAATGTCTTATCCCCCCATTTTATTGCATTGGCTATTTCCTCCTCTTTTTGAATCTTTGCTTTCCTGACTACTTTGCTAGCTTCTCTAACTTTTTCCAAATATAGATGCCTGTCTTCCTCTCTCTGTGATCTCTTGTATTTCATGAAGGCCTCCTTCTTCACTTTTTCAGCTACCTCTTTCGAAAGCCATAGTGGTCTCCTTTTCCTTTTACCTTTATTTACCATTTTAACAAAAAGGTTGGTTGCCCTTAAAATATCTACTTTCAGTTTTGCCCACTGTTTTTCTACATCCCCCAGCTGTTCCCATCCCACTAATGACTCCCTGAGGTATTGGCACATCTTGGCAAAGTTAGTCTTCCTAAAGTCTAAGACCCTCACCTTTGAATGGATTCTAACAGCTCTAGTCCTAATACTGAACCACACCATCTGGTGATCACTGGATGCAAAATGATCTCCTACTATAACATCAGAAACACGTTCACCATTGGTAAGCACCAATTCCAGTATGGCCCCTTCACGTGTGGGGTCTGTTACCAATTGTTTGTATAGTTCTCCCTGTAGAGAATCCAGGATCTCTTTACTTCTAGATGATACTGCAGCAGGAATGCCCCCTCTCTGCCTTTTAAGCTCTGTAATTCCAAAGCTTTAATAATATTTTTTACATATAGTGCCACTCCTCCTCCCCTTCTTCCTACCCTGTCCTTTCTGAATAAAGTATAGCCATGTATAGTTACATCCCAGTCATGGTTTTCTGTGAACCATGTTTCTGTAACTGCCACTAAATCCAAGTCGGCCACTCGCACCAAAGCTTCAACATCAGGGATCTTATTCCCCATGCTACGGACATTTATATACACTGCTTTCCATATGTTACCCCTGTTACCCATTTCCATAAAGGTATTTAATGCATCACTTACCTGGGGGCTTTCACTTACCTTGGGGCTTTTTTCACCCATCCCATTGCAGCAGGATGTCTCCCCCAGCTTTGATCATTTTGGCAGTGATTTGGTCCACTCCGGGAGTCTTTCCATGCTTCGAGTCTTTCCGTGCTTCAATGTTGTTGTTGTACACTTCACTTCATCGACTGTTGGCTCACCATTGAGGAATTAATTCTCCAGCAGGTCAATGGGTGGTGGCTCGGGTGTTGGTCCTTGGGGCAGATCGTGGATAAATAGCTGTTGGAAGAATTCTTTCCACCGTTGCAGGCATTCACCAGGAGAGCTCATAATGGTGCCATCCACTTTCTTGATGTTGTCATTGGTCAATTTGGTTTTGCCACTCAGTCTCCTAAGGGTCTGACACAGAGTCTGGTACTCATGTCTGGATGCTGCTTCTTCCAGTTTGGCTGCAACACCATTCCAGCAGACTTTTCGTTCCACCTTCATCTTCTGTCTGACCTCTTTGTTCAGTTGTCAATACTGCTTGAAGCCAATGTGTTTGATTCATTTCCATTTATTCACCAGATCCAGGCACTCGTCTGAAATCCATGGCTGTGTCTGATGACGGATGGGTGGGCACAGAAGGATGGTGCATTCCAGGATGGACTCCGATATCTGCTTTCCTTCTGCATCGACATCATCCAATGGTCCAAATGCTACAAATTTGTTAGATAGGGCAATTTGGAATTCTTGTCTGAGTGCCGAATCCCTCAGACAAACCCAGTTTAGTTAGACTGGTGGAGGTGCCTTGCGCTTTGCCCACTGTAAACGCAGTTATACCTTGGCCGGACGAGGTAGTGGTTGGATCCACAGGCCCTCTTCATATCCACAAAATAAAAAAAAAACAGTAAACAAAATGAGAACAAAAAACTTTTACCCGCTGACACCTCTCGAGTTCCTCTTTTCTAACTGCCAGATCTCTGTTGACATATGTTCAGAAACCTAAAATAGTAACTGACTCAAAACTGTACTGCTCAAGAACACGCAGCCTTGGTGCCACATACATTTGGAGGCACTAGTAGTGTGCCATACAAGTGATACTACAGAGCTGTGTCAAGGAGGGACCAATAATGCATACACAATGCAGACCAGTGCCGTGGCTGATCAGGGATTTGAGCCACACAACCATGCTCACCAGTGCATGCACCATAGGTTCAATTGTGTCTCATCACACATATTATATTGTAGGAGAGCACTATCTACCTGGTTGCTGCAAGGATCATGGCATATCAAACTCTCTGACCCCAGTCAACGCCTCCTCATCCATGGCACCCAGAACCCTTTCCTCCAGTTCTATAAACATCAGTGACCTCCCATCTGGACCTTATACAGCTGCTTTAGTCTTCACCCTGCACTTCAACCCCCTCCATTGCGCTTGCAATCCTCTACATCCTGGCTGTGTTGGTAGATGGTGTTCAGTTTGGTACTGATGGCACCCCAGAGTCGCTTCATCTGCTGTGCGCTATAGTTCATGTCTGCATTTCCAAATAGGATATGATGTTTGTCGAGAACTTCATGCAGAAGCAGCTCAAATTCACCAGGACAGAAGTTCTCCTTCCTGCTGCATAGCTTCCCCTTTGGTGCCATGCTGAACAACCAATTGCATCAGCCTCGGGCTTGCATTGCAAACTTGGCTATATGCACATATGGCGGCACTTTTATGTACATCCTAGATCAGGGAGTCCCAAATCTGTCCTAGGGCCTCCCCAGCCAGTTGGGTTTTCTGGATATCCACAATGAATATGCATGACAGATTTGCATACAATGGACAAGTGCATGCAAATCTCTCTCCTGCACATTCTTTGTGGATATCCTGAAAACCCAACTGGCTGGGAGGCAGGTTTGGGAACCCCTGTCCTAGATGATTGCATCTGCACGTCCTGGAGATATACGTCTCCAAGATCAAAATTGACTGTTTTTTGTGGACATCCCAGGATAAAGGCTTTGCCATTGCCGCTTCAAGGACTGGCTACAAACTGGCAGCAGAAAAAGCTTGATTTACATGGCAGCAATGACACTGTGGTGTTTATCTGGACTATCAGCCACTGGACACCTTTATAATTGATTGGCCTTGGGGGGGGGGGGGGGAGGAATGCTGTCTGTGTGCCATTTGATCCTCAATTACAGGTATCCATCTGTTTGGTGGCTGAAGAACAAGCTGGCAATGGTGTTGTGTGCAGTACAGTGTATCCCTCCACATTGCATAGTGAAGGGGGGTCCTGGCATGGCTCCAGCTGCTGTGTATAGGGCAGGCCGGCCTACACCATGCATACTGGGGACACACAATACTGTTGGGTGTGTTAGTAAATGACTCGCATGGTCCTGATGTGACTACCAGTGATGGGGGATGTGCATGATTTGGAATCTCAGCACTTCGATTTGCAGGTGTAGCATCAAGATTGCTGCATTGTGGCATGCATAGTAGTGACGTAGCACTGTTGCTGTGTAGGGATGTTGACATCATAAGATATCTTGGCGCAAGGATGCTGATACCCAGCCAAAAGCAAAGGGATCATGTCAGACTGCCATTTGCAGAGGGAAACCCAGGATGGTGCCTGACTGTCCTACACACCTTTTGCCCTGACCCCTCACCATGCAGCTCTGGTGTGGATTCCATACACAAGAGTTCTATCGGCCATGCCTCTTAGTTTATACTTTAGTTTAAATCTGAATGTATCTTTACTTCTTTTGTAATCTGCTTTGAGCTGACTGGTCTAGCGAAATAGACATGATGTATTATCATTCTTTTTGGGTGGGCTGAAAATCAGGGAAGCCATGGTTCAAATCTCACTAACACTCCTTGTGTTCATGGGTGAGTCATATAACCTTCCATTGCCTCGGGTACATCATAAGTCCTTTGGGGACAAGAAGATAGTTACCGGTACCTGAATGTAACTTGCCTTGAAGTACCATGAAAGGCATGAACTAAATTCATTTCCCTTTCAGTTGATCTGTACAGCCTCTAGACCACAAGGAAGATTGCCAGTTCCAGTTCAGACACAAGCTGTCCTCAAGCACATAGAGTAAATAAATAAAATGCAGTATCCATTTTTACTGCTGTTATGAGATTGTATAGTATTATACTGCCAATGGCAGGCTCAGAAGCTAACGATCTTCACCAGAGCATGTAAATACCAGACGAATATTCCAAAGGAGCCCTACTTCCCTTCATTTGTGGTATCTCACTACAGAAATCAGTCAACTGGCTGGCAAGTGCATTTATGAGGAGCGCTACAAATCAACCGCTGCACAACCTGACTGTCCATAACTGTGTCCATCATGTTTAATGGTTCATTTTGTGTCTATGCCAAAAAAGCGTAGTTACTCACCTGTAACAGGTGATCTCCGGGAACAGCAGGAATTTAGTCTTCACATATGGGTATCATCGGCACCGACGGAGCCTGCGCGGGAACGCTCCCCAGCGTCCAATAGGAATGCCTTTGGGAGCACCCCTCAGCACATGCGCACTGCCTTCCCAACTGTTCCTCTTCAGTTAAGTTTGTAGCTGAGTAAAAGAATATAGGGATAGAGGAAAGAGAGAGATAGAGAGACAACTCCTAGGGGAGGTGGGTGGGTTGTGAAGACTAAATTCCTGCTGTTCCCGGAGATCACCTGTTACAGGTGAGTAACTACGCTATCTCCAGGAACAAGCAGGAATGTAGTCTTCACATATGGGGACTCCCTAGCTGAAGATGCCAGGGAGATAACCCCAGGAAGCTGCCACCTATATTAAGGTGGGCCATGCTTCCTCCCATGGATCTCTGGCATCCCACAAGGGTTGGTGGGTAGGAGCTGAATTAGGTCTGAAAGAGATTTTGAAGAACAGCTTGGCCAAAGAAGGCATCCAGACGAGAGGCTTTATCTAGGCAGTAGTGGGCTGTGAAGGTGTGTACTGAAGCCCAGGTGGCTGTTCGACAAATGTCATCAATAGAGACAGAGTGAAAGTTAGCCATAGAGGCTGCCATGGCTCTCACATTATGAGCTGTGACATGGCCTTGAAGAGGAAGACTGACTTACTCTCATAAGCAAAGGATATGCATTGTGCAATCCATTTGGATAGAGTTCTTTTGGAGACTGGAAGTCCCAAATGACTAGAATCAAAAGCAATAAAAAGTTGAGAAGACCTTCTATGTTGCTGTGTTATTTATAGGTAAAAAGCCAAGGCTCTTTTACAATCCAAAGTACGAAGGTTCCTTTCTGCATTAGATGCATGAGGCCTCGGAAAGTATACAGGAAGATAAATCGATTGATTTAAATGAAAAGATGAAACCACCTTTGGCATAAAGTGTGGATGAGTTCTGAGAATAACCTTATCAGGATGAAACCTAGTATAAAGGAGGATCAGCCACCAAAGTTTGCAATTCACGAATGCGATGTGCAGAGGTGATTGCAATTAGGAAGATGACCTTCCAGGACAAAAGCTTTAGGGTTGTAGTGGCTAAAGGTTCAAAGGGCGGTTTCATGAGCTGCCCGAGAACTAGGTTTAAATCCCATGCCACCGGTGGTGGCCTGATGGGAGGCTTTGTTAATAGAAGACCTCTCATAAATCTTGATATGAGTGGATGAGAGGAAATTGGTTGTCCATTTAGAGGTTTATAGGAAGCTGCAATTGCACTAAGATGGACTCTTACTGAATTTGTCTTTAGACCAGAATTTGATAAATGAAGTAGATACTCTAATATTGATTCCAAAGGTATCATAAGGGGGTTTAACCCTTTCTGTGAACACCATATAGTAAAACGTTTCCACTTGAAGGCTCTCAGACGGCTGCCTGGGTGAGAATGTTCACAGTCTTGGCAAGTACATATATCAATATGATTTGCAAGGGATTGTGGGAAATGCAGTCCATTCACACCAGACACAGCTGCTCACAATAATTAGTTGTGCTTGAGTGTAAAGCCAATAAGATATTTATTTATGGGGTTATTTCTCCCAACACAGATATGCTTGGTAGCACATAAAACAGGATACTTGCTTTCAGTGTTAAACTTAGAAAAACAAAATCAGGAAAACAACAGATGAACTTGTCAGGCAATCAAATGAAAAGAATAAAGACCTGACTGGTAACAAACTGGTCTTTTCTGTAGGCTTTAGCTAATATTTTCTTAGCAGTGTTTCAAACAACAAGCAAAACCCACAAAGAAGGGAAAAACTGTTCTTTTCAGGTTAACTTCTTATATCTTCACACATAGACTCAGAAGTGATTCCCTCAGAGCTCACAAGCAATTAGGTAAGGCTCAATTGCTAGCAGTTATCCAGCTGAAACCCCTTAGCTGGCTTGCTTTCTACTGCGTGGCCCAAAATCCTACTCAGGAGCTTTTCTGAGTAGATTAAAGAACAAGTTTGTATTTCTTTGTGATGGTTGCTGTACTTTGTAACAGTAAATTACCAAAGGAGTTTAGACAGAGAGCAATCCATATATTCACAGCCTGTATCTAAGACCGCTCCCCCTTCTTCAACAATCATGGGTTCAATATCATGGATTGGCACAGAGGAATTTCTCAATGTAGCGCTCTCAGGAGAATACTTGTTTCCCTGCTGTCTTTCAAGGTTATAGCTAGGGCATAGATCAGTGTTCATACCTGAGCTTCCATTGCTGTTAGAGTTCCTCTCTAAATAGCCTGGCCAGTATGTAGTCCAGTTCTTATGTCCAGCCTTCCAATCCAGATCCCTGGACATTGGATCTCTCTTCACATATCTTCTGGCACGGGTCTTAGGGTCCCTTCCATGTGCAGCCGTCTCCCTCACAGGTACCGTCTGGAGATTCCTAGCCCTGCAGCACCATTCCTCTGGCTTTCCCCAGTCCAATGGTGTATGCTTGCCTTTTGAATGCCTTCCAGTATACGTACTGCTATGGACTACTTTAGACCTCCCAAATGCTTTTCTCTTCTTTCTTCCAAAGGGTTTCTTGCCCTCTCTGTCCGTCCAGTTTGGCTTCTGCTTCTGATGATCCTCCCGATGATGAAGATGTCCAAGATGAGGATATCCAAGCTGATCCTGAGGATAAGGATTCTGAGGATCTCCCAGATGAGGATGAGGATAATTCTCTGTAGAATAAACTCTACCTTTATTCTGCTTTGATGAGTGCTCCACCCTAGCACAGCGCAGCTGTGCTGAATCAAGCCCTGCCCTTTGAGATGAGTGCTTGGGGATTACCTCATAGCCCTCTTGATTGAACACACGTTTCCCCACTTCAGCTCCTCTAATGGCTGTTGGAAACCTGGTGCATTCTGGGACTGGTAGTCTTTTATGGGAAAATTCTGTTTTCTTATTTCTACCAGAACTGACAGGATGCTTGTTCAGAGTCACTTCACCTTTTCTATAGCTCCTTCCTGAGCTATGATAAGCTTTCTTATCACAAGGCGTAAGAGCGTCTTGTGGAAGGTTTTCTAGAAGCCTGAAGGATATCTTTTACCTGTTGGGAAAGGTTGAGATCCTGAAGGTCTAAGCTTTCAGCAACCAGGCCCTGAGATGCAGGGACTGGGGATTCGGGTGCCATAGCATCCCGTTCTCTTGGGAGAGAAGATCTGGAGCACACCCTAACTCCAGAGGTGCAGCTTGAGAGAGATGTAGAAGCAGGGGATACCTCGTTTGGCATGGCCACCGTGGCACTATGAGGATCATACGACCCCTGTCTCTCTGAAGCTTGAAGAGTGTTTTGGGGATGAGGGGAATGGGTGGGAAGTGCGACACTCCTGCCTGGGCCCTAGAGCTTACAGGCAGGAGTGGCCTTATATAATGTCCCTTATGAATAAAGGTGGTACTGATCCCTCTGAATGCTGGGATTCGTAGTACACTTGTTTTTTTTTCTTTAGGGATGAAAGTTGTAGTTGTGACTCGAGTGATAAGGCTTGCAAGAAATTTATTTGCTGTGGGGATATTTTCAACGCATTACAATTCAAAGGTGCATAACGTAAAGGTGCAACTTTCAACATAAAGGTGAAATCAGGAGGTCAGGAAAACATCTGAAATCAAATAGCTTTAACTCAGCTTTACACAGTCACGGTAGCTTCTACTCAGCTTTGCCTCGTGTGGTTGCTTGGGATTATTGCAGCCTCACAGTAACAGCTGTTCCCCTCACAGCGTGGCTTTACAGAAACAGGTGAAAACAATTTGTGAACTTTCACGGCTAGGCAACAGGTATAGCAAACGTTTTGTATTCTTCTCATACAAACTCCAGATGCTTCTTTACATTGTTACTCTTTAAAACATAAAGAGCAATCCATTGCACAAGGATCATAACTTAAGGTAGGCACATCATTATCTATCTGCATACATTCATCTGGGCTAAGGCAATTGTTCTCTTCATCAGGTTTCTTATGTTTCCCTGACTTTAGTTCCAGAAATTGCTGAAACTCTTTTAGAAGCAATTCAGCCTGTAGCTGCTCTTTAGCTGCTTGATAGTCTCCGTTAAGGGTCACACCCTTCCCCCACTCACTATCTGCTCCTGTTGCAGAGTTTGGCTTAGGGAGTTCAGCACAATAAAAGGGTTTCTCCAGCAAGGCATTAAAATTAGGAAATTCAGCTTTACCTTTATCAGAGACGTTGGCATAAGACCAGGCACCTTTCTTCCAGGACTCTCTCCTCTCTAGAAACTCAGGAGCCTTATGGCTAGTTCTTCTGCTAGGGGAATTTCTCTCAGAAAAACTTCTTTCCTGTTTTGGTTCCTGGCTTTTATAGCACTGCTCGCCACCAGACAAAATACCTTTTCTCCAAGAGCTGGGTTTGCTAGCCTTCCCACGTTTAGGCTCTACCGTGTAGCAAGGATCTCCTTGAGAGTATATTGGGCTCCAAGGCTTACTGTTCCAGGGTTCTGCCTTCTCCCAGGGTTCTAACGTTTTTCCCCTTTGATTCCAAGTTCCTCCTGAAGACCAATGTGCACTGGAAGCTGCTTCTCGTCTGCTTCGTTTCTTGCTGCTCTCCTTGTCAGCCTTGCTGCCTGCCTTGCCAGCCTTGCTGCCTCCTCTGTCAGCCTTGCTGCCTCCTCTGTCAATCCTGTCTGAGAATTTTAAAAGAGCTTCATTTCCCGGCACTCCCTGTCATTCCCCTGGGCGTGCCCAATCAGTGCTGAAGCCTAACTCCTCCCCTGGGCGGGGGCTTGTCTTCAGCTCAGCCGATAACTGTGTTTTTTCCAAGTCAGTTTTGGAAATCCTGTGTGTGTCATCCCTTCTATCAGGATTTTCCCCTATCTCCATTTCCTCTGGAGGGGAGTCTTCACCACAGAAGGCATAGAGGAAGTCGTGACCCCAGTGAAGAAGGAAGGCATCCCTTGCCTGGCAATTTTGAGGTGGAATCCTGGAACAGAACTGGGGACGTTTGGCATTCAGTGGACTTGCAAATAGGTCTATGTCTAGGGTTCCCAAGATCTGAAATATCTTGGCCACCTGGTCTAGGTGGAGAGACCATTCGTGAGGCAGCAGTACTCAGCTGAGTTTGTCTGCCCAAAGGTTTTGAATGCCTGGAAGATATACCATGAGAAGGTGAATTTGATGCTCTCTGGTGAGGGCTCATAGTCGTAAAGCTTTGTTGCATAACGACAGAGAGCCTGTTCTGCCCTGATAGTTCACGAAGAACATGGCTACTTGATTGTCCGTGTGGATTAGGACTGTCTTGTAGCTGAGCTGGGCATGGAATACTCAGAGCTAGATAGATTGCTCTGAGTTCCAGTAGGTTTATGTGAAGAGAAGAGTCCTGTGGAGTCCAGTTACCCTGGGTAGAGAGATGTTGCAGGTGTGCCCCCCATCCCACCTGTGATGCATCTGTTGTTAGAGTGGCCTGGAATAGGGGTTGCTGGAAAGAAGACCCGACTAGAAGATTTTCCAGTGATTGCCATCATTGGAGGGACAAAATCAGTCGTCGTGAGTTTGATATCTTGTCCGAGAGATGTCCTGTGGCCTATGTCCACAGTGTGGATAGGGTCCACTGGGCTGCTCGCATATGAAGGCGAGCATAGGGAACCACATGAACCGTGGATGCCATATGTCCCAATAGTTGTAGTAGTTCTCAAGCAGTTAGGGAGGACTTCACCGCTGCTTGAGAAGCTAGCTGCACTATGCAAAGAGAGCGGGGTTGTGGGAGACAAGCCATTGACTGTCTGGTATGTAAACGAGCTCCTGTGAACTCCAGGGACTGAGACGGAGCAAGTTGGGATTTTGGGAGGTTTATGACCAATCCCAAGTATTGAATGATTCGCATTGTGCGAGACAGTGCAGAGCTGGCCTCTGGAACCGTGGGGGCTCGAATGAGCCAGTCGTCTAAGTAAGGGAAGACGAATATACCTAGGGTTCGCAGAAATGCAGCTACTACTGCCATGCATTTCGTGAATACTCTTAGTGCCGAAGCCAGACCAAAGGGAAGAACACTGTATTGGAAATGTTTTCCCTTGAAAAGGAATCGTAAGAATTTCCTGTGATCTGGATGGATCAGAATATGAGTATATGCATCCTTTAGATCTAGAGAGCAAAGCCAATCCTGACTTTGAAGGTATGGCAGAAGAGTTCCCAGAGAAATCATTTTGAACTTTTCTCGGAACAGATATTTATTCAATTCTCTGAGAAAATAGGGGGAGTAGAACCCTGTACCCTGTTGGGAAATGGGTACTTCCTCTATTGCGTCCTGAGCAAGGTGTGTTGAGACCTCTTGATCCAGTAGATTGTCTGGAGAGGTTTGGGAATTGAACTGTCTTACGATTGTAGGAGGGGGCATGCTGTGAAAATGAAGCTTGTACCCCTCCCCTACAATGGACAGAGTCCAATTTTCTGCTGTTATTTGGTGCCATCTGTTGACAAAATGACACAACCTGCCTGGAATGTCTAGGGGTTCTGGACTCTTCAGAGGCAGGAAAGCTAAGCTCTCTAGGAAGGAGTCAAAGCCTTTGAGGGGGCTGAGCCTGTGGAGCTGGTTGAGCTCTCGGGCCTTTTGGCTTCTTTTGTTATCTGGATTGTTGCTGTTGTCCCTTTTGGGAAACTTGACCCTGAGCTTGCCCTTGTTGAGTATAGGATGGATAAAACTTCCTCTTTTTGCTGAAAAAGGGTTTTTTATAGGGTTTCTTTTTGGCTGGAGTGGCTGTAGATTTTGACAATCTGTCTAAAGTGCTATTGTCAGCATCTATCTCATCTGCCAATTCTTGCCAAAGAGGTTTTCTCCTGTGCAAGGGATGTTCCCTAATTTGTCCTGTACCCAAATCTCCAAGTCTGATGCCTGAAGCCAGGCAATTCAACGTGCACCAATGGCAATAGCAGAAGTTCTGCTGATGCATTCAAAGCAGTCAAAGGCTGCACGATTTAGAAACTTGGAAACGTCTTGAGCATGCTTGACAACAGTAAGGAAGTCTTGTCATTTGTCATCAGAGAGAAGGGGGCTCATAAGCTCCAAGTCTCCTGTGACTTTCTTGAGGAACATTCCCATATATAAAATGTATGAGCTGATCCTAGCTGAAAACATGGAAGCCTGAAATGTTCGACACCCAAAAGCATCAAGAGTCCTGCATTCACGACCTGGAGGATTGGATGCATGTCTTTTTGCACTTTTCATCCTACGCATGGCTGATTCCACTCCCACTGGTGTGGCAGCTGAGTCTTTTGAAAACCAGGACATGGTGGAACTCGAAACATGGTGTCGGGTCTCCTAGAATGTGGAGATGTGGTCAAAGGTGTTTTCCACATTCTGAGCATCAAATCATGAAGAATTTCATGAATGGGCAGAGTACCTGCCTCTTTGGGAGCTTTAGGGTATTGGAGTATCTCCAATTCCTTTGCTCTAGGTTCTTTTTCAGGAGCTACCGTGATTGATAGGCCTCAGGCCACATCACGAATAAAATCCTGAAACGACATGTCCTACGGAAGAGACATTCTGCGTTGAGAAGAAGAGGAGTCTTCCGGCAGAAGTACTCTGGTACCGGCAGAGTTATCCGAGTCATCGGAATCGGAAGATTCGAAATATCTCCGATCTGGATGTTCATGCAAAGGATGGTATTGGTATCGATTGAAGTCGGTACCGAGTTGGTCCGGTACCGATCTGCCGATGCCTGAAAAAGTCAGCATGGGCAGAACTCCCACTGGGGCCGGTACCGTCGGTGCTGGTACCAGTGTCCGTTGAACCATCGGTAGCGGTGTCAACGGTACCGCAGCTGTTAAGGAGAGCTGCAAGACTGCGTTCAATAGCGAGGAATCTCTGGTCTATCAATGCTGCCGATGCCTAGGTGTCGGTACCGGTAGAAGCGGCCGTAACCCCTGAGCATGGCACCAGTAGTTCTGCCGAGGTCATGGCTTCTCGATGCTTAGCAGGAGATCTACCCTTTGAGGCCCGGCTCTTATGTTTAGTTACCTGAGATCCATGGGAGGAAGACGAGGCTCTGGAAGACGTCGATGCAATGGACATCGCATCTGAAGAAAAGAGGGTACCGAGCTTTGCAGCCCGGTTCTGTCTTCCTCTTTTAGTCATCCCCATACAAGAGAGACATTCCAATGGAGAATGGTAGGGGCCTAAACATTTAAGACACCAGTCATGGGTGTCGGTGACGGAAATAGTACCGCCACACTTAGTACATTTTTTTAAAACCACTAGCTGGTTTTTCCATTTTTGAGGAAAATGGGGCTTAATGCCCAAAATGGCGCCTAGCACCAAAAAGAAAAAGTTTCTGAAGAGAAATACTTCAGAAGTAGATTTTTTTTTAAAAAAGAAGAAAAGAGAACCGGCGGTACCGGTAGGCGTCGAGCGGAGGCAGGCGCGACCACAAGAAAAACAGTTTAAAGAAGAAATTTTCTGCGGTGACAGGGTATGTGACCTGTTGGCTACGCGGAAAACGAAGAACTGAAGAGGGACAGTTGGCAAGGCGGGAAGGCGGGAAGGCAGCACGCATGTGCTGAGGGATGCTCCCAAAGGCGTTCCTATTGGATGCTGGGAGCATTCCCACACAGGCTCCGTCGGTGCCGACGATACCCATATGTGAAGACTACATTCCTGCTTGTTCCTGGAGTTTGCATAGTACATATGGCTCTGAATATGCTGCGTTACAAGAATGCCCTACAGGCCCCTGCTGACCTTCTTAAAATTTGACAGGTTTCCACTAAGTTATTTCTGTTCTCATTGTAAATATGAATCAAACATCTATAGTCTCGCTGGTTTGCATTTACTCTGATTTGTGTAAAATCGTGTGTTTTTCAGCAGGCAAATAATTAATCTCATTCATTTTGGTTGCAGATTTCTTTAAAGCAATAGAACAGTTGCATTAACAGCACTACTCAATCTTTACTTTGCTATTTTAGGATCATTATCCACTAAGGGCAGTGTTTAAGTCATGTTTCAACCGAATACTTAGCACAGCTTGAAAAAATGGCATATCCTTTGGAGTCAACCTGAAAGGTTGACTACTGCCATAGGCATCTTTCATATTTTACTGAAAGCTACCAGCTAGAAAACGAAGCATAGTAATTGGACCTGCAGTGAAATGCTCTGACATTGTTACAACGGTTCTCCCTTGCGAATCTCTGATTCAGCTAATTTTGCAGACATAGGCTCTGTATTAATGTGTAAAACATGGTCTACTTAGCAAATATGAAAACTTTAGGACCTGGACCACATCTTTAACCCATGATAACAGCAATAATGCACGAAGTTACACAACTTAATTACAGGAAAATCATTCATTGAGGCTTTTCTCCCACTCTGTACCCATGGGAAAATATCCTGACACAAGGAGGGTCTTTTACTAAAGGGCACTAAGCTATTGCACCTAATTTGCCAATAGCTCTAAAACCACAGAGCATTAAGTGCAACATCACCATGCTAACTGTCGGGAGCGTGGACGTCACTTTCCTAGCAGTTAATGTGGAGCCCTGTCCCCTAACACGTACCACATTAGCATGGGTGCACTTAACTCCATCTATTGAGGTGGCACTTGGGGAAGTAGAGCTAATAGCATGGGAAGCAGTTGGCACATGTCATATACCCTGCGCTAACTGTACAGAGCTCACCATGCCTATTCTCTGCTCCTAACCCACCCACAAGGGATGCACAGTGGCACAGGAATCGGTCGGTGCTGTTAGGGCCCTGTGCTAGCAGGCAATGCGTGTCCAAGGAGCCCTTTGGGTGCATGCCAGCCCCACGCTGCCAGTTAGCGCCCTTTAGTAAAAGCCCCCGAGATTTATTATACACCACAGTTCTGAAAGGCAGCAGCCTTTTATTAAAAGCATAGCACATGACACGGCAGGGCCACTGGCTCAATGGTAGCAATCATGTGCAGTCCCATGCTGAAGGTCCCCAGCTAAGTCGCTGAACTGGCTTGGGTTTGAATTTTACTCCTCACCCTTCCAAACCCAAGCTACATTTCAGGTCCATTAGGCTTTTTTTTTCCACTTTATTTACTCTGAGTTGGCTGAGCTGGGGAGATTGTGGAGGCAGCTTCAATAGCCTCGAGGGGGGGGGGCAGAGAGTCAGTTATCAGTAAGAGTGACACCTGGTGGCCAGATTTAGAGCCCATGAAAGAGATTTCAGAAGGAAACTGGTACATGGCTCCCAGACTCAGGACCATTGCTGCAATGACTGGATTAGGAAGTGAGGATTTACTAAAATGGGAGGAATGATAGCTCATGGCACCTGAATCCCAGCACTAGTTCCAAATCAGCTGGAAGAAAAAAGGAGAAAGGAGGAGCTATTGGGCTAAAAGAGAGCCATGAAGAATCTGATGCACTAACAATAGTGTGTGAGATCCTGTGGTTTCTGCATATATGTCCTACACACTGAACAGTTCGGCATGTTTTTCCCCTTTAGTTAAGGCTGTCCAAGCTCTGTCTCCTAGTGTCAGAACGAATGCAATTGTATGTAGCTCAGTATGATAGAAAATAATCCATGCTGTCACATTTAGGAGGTCACTTTAGAAAAGCTTTTCCAAATGTAATGCCTCTTTCACATGCAGAAAAGCAGGCAGACGCGACCACGAAAAACAAGAAATAAAAGTAAATTTTCTGCGGTGACAGGGTACCACGTCCTGTCGGCTCCGCAGAAAACGAAGAACTGAAGTGAGATAGGTAGAGAGGCGGGAAGGCAGCACGCATGCGCTGTGGGATGCTCCCAAAAGCTTTCCTATTGGACGCTGGAGAGCGTTCCTGCGCAGGCTCCGTCAGTACCGACGATACCCATATGTGAAGACTACATTCCTGCTTGTTCCTGGAGATAGGGGTTTTACTAAAATTGCCCCATCTCTTCAAAGGCTTTTCAACTTGCGGACCAGAACTTAAGAGGTGTGCAATTCCTGAGGCAGGAATGAATTCCGAAACATGCTCTCATGTCAGATGGATTTAGATAAGTAGTAAAACATTTGATTTACCTGCATTTTTACAAGTCTATTTAGACTGTTACATTGAAAATAGCATGAGCAATAATGAAAGTTAATTTAAAGATGTTTTAAATGATTCTGGACTGATTTTGGATCAATGAAAAAAACTGAGCATAAAGTAGGTGCCTTAGTCTCGTTTTTAAGCTGCCTTGAAGTTGCCTCCTGGGGGAAATAAAAGCTGCCCTCACAAATTGTAACTGATGCCCACTTCCTCCTTCAGGGAAGCTGAGCATATAATTGGGCTTTAGTCTTCATTCTTTTCTTTAAAGAACCAAAAAACCACAGAAAACGAAACCCCCAAACAACTGAATGACTAATTCAGAACATACCTAATATAAAACTACCTGCTACCATACCATATATGCTTGTTACAATTCTTATCACCATTAACAAATTAGGAGGAAAGGACCTTAGTATCACTCATGGGGCTGTTCACTAAAATGGCACATATGCTCAAGGCTACTTGATCTATGCCCTTCCTTTACCATCATTGGTCCAAACCACCTCTTCATCCTTCAAACAACAAGTTAAACACACTTATCTTCTGTTCATGCTATCCGTCGATTGATCTCAAACAAATCCCACTGTCCCAGCGTTGACAGCGTTGCGACTATGCTGCTTCAGGGGACCACCACAGGGGATATCACACAAAGCTTTCTAATGCTCCTCTCAAAGCGCTACCTTCTATGCTACTAACTAAAAGCCTGTCTCGGGCTGTGCCTTATTTTCGCCACTTCGTGTGATATTCCCTGCTGTGTCCCTTGAAGCAGCACAGGCGAAACGCTGTCAGCATTGGGACGGTGGGATTTGTTTGAGATCAATCAATGGATAACATTAACAGAAGACGAAAGGAAAGAGCTACATTTTCAGGCCTGGCGAGCACGTCTCAACACATCAGCAGCGACATCCATGTACATTCCTGCTCCAGGGCATGAACAGGCATCAGAAAAGCTCTTGTTCTGCCACCAAGGCACATGGAGGGAGTAGAGAAGAAGATCCTCTGATGTCCCCTATACTTTTCACAACTGCAAAGAAAAATGAAGGGAAATGAGAACACGTTTTCTGGTCGGCACGCCAATGCACATCTCCGCTTGCAAAATAGCTGGCAGGGCTTTGTAAGCAAAGCAGGATAGACACCCCCCATCTTGAATTACTGTTGTGGGGACATTTATGTGGCCAAGGCCACCGACGTCCATTTTGGGCACATGCAGGTTTCTAAAACTGGGCTGAACCTTGCGCATGGCCAGCCTTTTTTGTACATTTGGGCCTGGATGCCCCAGATTGAACCTAGACGTCATTTCTAAAATGTGTCTTCACATGCACACACCTATGAACTCTGAAAGGGAGTTCTCTTTGGCACAATGCAAGAAGAGCAGTATCAGCAAATCTAAGGGACTGAGATCATATCCAACCTATTCCAGTTATGAGTGACACTCATTCCTGTCTTGGTATGCATAAAACTAAACAAACCCCCAAAACATAGTAAATGACGGCAGATAAAGACCAGTATGGTCCATCTAGTTTGCCCAGTAAGATGGCAAGAATAGGTGCACCTGCCACTCCATGCAGGCCACCCCTCCCCATGTCTTTGTTTTAGGGGTGAACCCACCACTCCGTGTAGGACACCCCTGTATGTTGAGAAATTAGTTAAGTTTATTTTGATTTTATCCTGTTGCTGTAAAGGGATCCACTGTGTCTGTCCCATGCCATTTTGAATTCTGTCACTGTATTTGCCCCCAACACTTCCATCGAGAGGGCATTCCAAGCATCCACCACCCTTTCAGTGAAAAAGTATTTCCTGACATTGCCTTTCAATTTACCACCTCACAGTTTCATGTTATGTCCTCTAGTTGTACAGCTTCCCTGTCTTTGGAAGAGGTTTGTTTGTTCATTATTTCTCTTTAAGTTTTTAAAGGTCTGAATCATATCTCCCCTATCCCTCCTCTCCTCCAAAGTGTACATATTTAGGTCTTCAAGTCTCTTCTCATAAGACTTCTGACGCAGGCTCCAAATCCTTTTGGTCACCTTTCTCTGAACAGTTTCCAGTCTTTTTACTGTATATCCTTTGCAAGATATGGTCTCCAAAACTGAACACAGTATTCCAAATGAGGCCTCACCAGTGACTTATACAGTGGCATTAGTACCTCTTCCTTTCTGCTGGTAATTCCTCTTTGTATGCAACCCAACATCTTCCTGGCTTTTGCCACTGCCTTGTCGCGCTGTTTTGCCACCTTGAGATCCGCAGAAATAATCACACCAAGGTCCTTTTCCTGGTCCATGCACACCAACCTCTCACCCCCTATCTGCATGACACTGCACTTCTTTGCATTAAATCTTAACTGCCAAGCATTAGACCATTCTTCCAGCTTTTGTATGTCATCTGCAAAAAGACAGACACTTCCATGCAGTCCTTCAGCAATATCACTCACAAATACATTAAACAGTGCCGGGTCCAGGACTGAACCCTGGAGCACCCCGCTAATCACCCTCCTTTCATCCATCACCTTCTGTCGTCTGTCAGTCAACCAATTTCTGATCCAGTTCACCACCTTGGGAACCATCCCCAAACTACTGAGTTCAACAGTGCTAAATGTAATTGCTGGATTCTTTAATGAAGTGAAAACACAGTAAAAAATGTTATGTTAAATCAAGGCTAGCAATGTATGTAGCAAGTGCCTTTAAAGATTGTGAGATGGTGAAAACTTAGTATCGACTGAGTTTGAACAGAGAGTCCCCGATGCAGCGGTTAAGTGAAACAGAAACCTTTGCTGGGAAGTCTGGTGCATGGACTCTTTAGGACTTAATATTCCAGATACGTTTTCTGGGAATGTAGAGTTTTTTCTAACAAAATATTGGGGGTGAAGCTGATTTTTTACAATGAATTCTTTTAAAAAGAGCTTTTGAATAAAAAACATTTTGAAGAGAGACATATAAGGCATATAAGTTATATAAGAATAGAAGGAGTTTTTTCAGAGCTATGATGTTCTGATCGAGGAAGTGAGGATACTGAGGTCTTATCTCCTTATTTTCACTGTATTCCACTTCATTGACGAGTCCAGCAATTACATTTTGCAGTGTTGAACAGATTTTTTTAGGGTTGTTTTGTATTTATAATCTCTGATACCTTTTATTACGTATGCATAAAACTAACCCATCTGGCGACATTACAGTGAGCGAATGGAAAAAATAAATTAAACATGATTCAGAAAATCTCAAAACATGGTGTAAAAAAAAAATGAAAATATTATAAGGATAATGGGATACGGCACCATTATAATAGCTTTATAGATCTGGAGGACATTGCTCAGAAAAGCCAAAGTTCAGCTACAATAAAGAATGCTAAAGGCAACTGATAACACTTACATCCAATGAAAATTTTAAAGCACTGACAGTACATTCATGACGACCTGTAATAAACTCTGTCCAGAAAATGTTTGGACTAGTTCCAAATGTTCTGTTCTATTCTAGTCTTACGTACTGCTCTTCTCCAGAGACCAAGAGTGGTTTACAACAAAACCTCTCTACCTTCTTTCTCCTCTCTCAGTAAACCACCTTCTCATGTCTCCGTTTCCCCTTCTCAGTCTCTCTCTTTCATTTCACTCCCTCAGTGTTCCCCTTCCCATCGGCCTCATTCATCCTTCTGCAGTGCAACTGTCCCATTCTCACTCATTCTTTTCCACTGTTCCCACATCCTCCTGGCTCACTTACCCTCCCCCCCCCCCTCGGTGTTCCCAGGCTCTCTCATCCTTCCGTCACCCCCCATCTCCACCTCACTTATTCTACTGCAGGGATACCAGCCACTCCAGTCTCACTTATTCTCTACCAGTGTTCCTCCTCTCTATCCCCCCTCCCAGTGTTCCCCAGGCTCTCTCATCCTTCCGTCACCCCCCATCTCCACCTCACTTATTCTACTGCAGGGATACCAGCCACTCCAGTCTCACTTATTCTCTACCAGTGTTCCTCCTCTCTATCCCCCCCCCCAGTGTTCCCCAGGCTCTCTCATCCTTCCGTCACCCCCCATCTCCACCTCACTTATTCTACTGCAGGGATACCAGCCACTCCAGTCTCACTTATTCTCTACCAGTGTTCCTCCTCTCTATCCCCCCTCCCAGTGTTCCCCAGGCTCTCTCATCCTTCCGTCACCCCCCATCTCCACCTCACTTATTCTACTGCAGGGATACCAGCCACTCCAGTCTCACTTATTCTCTACCAGTGTTCCTCCTCTCTATCCCCCCTCCCCCGTGTTCCCCAGGCTCTCTCATCCTTCCGTCACCCCCCATCTCCACCTCACTTATTCTACTGCAGGGATACCAGCCACTCCAGTCTCACTTATTCTCTACCAGTGTTCCTCCTCTCTATCCCCCCTCCCCCGTGTTCCCCAGGCTCTCTCATCCTTCCGTCACCCCCATCTCCACCTCACTTATTCTACTGCAGGGATACCAGCCACTCCAGTCTCACTTATTCTCTACCAGTGTTCCTCCTCTCTATCCCCCCCCCCAGTGTTCCCCAGGCTCTCTCATCCTTCCGTCACCCCCCATCTCCACCTCACTTATTCTACTGCAGGGATACCAGCCACTCCAGTCTCGCTCATTCTCCACCAGTGTTCCTCCTCTCTTTCCCCCCCCCCCCCCCCCCCGTGTTCCCCAGGCTCTCTCATCCTTCTCCAGTTATCCCTCATCCCTACCCTGGTCTCATTTATCCTCCTCCATATCCTTCCCAGCGGGGGCAGCGAGGGGCAGGCATTCACTGTTGCCGCCTTCTCCTCTGCTCACAGCGCCCGTGCTAACTTTCAGAAGCCAACACCTCAAACAGAAGCAATGGAAGGACGAACAAAGGGAGCTCAGGCACACACACACTGCTTCAGCGTTCCTATCACAGAGACAGGCAGGCACGTCCTCCTATTGTTGATTCCAGCTTTTGGATCATAATTTTGAAACCCTATGTCTGACTCTGAGGCCTAGTAATTCGGGGCAGTGTCAGATAGAATCTGGGCACTGGCCCCATGTGCTCATGTCTAGCAACATTGCTATTTGGAAAAAAAGCCTTTGCAAACAACAAGCACTTGTGCAGAAAGTACTTTGCTAATGTAAGAAGCAAGGTGAAAGGCCTTGAAAAGTCATCTTTCCTCATGGCATAGCTCACCAAGGGGTCCTTCTACTAAAGCCCGTTAAATGCTTAACACGTATTTTAGTGGGCGGTAACGGTCTGTGCTAACAGCTACCACATGGGCATGACAGCTACCAGTCGCTAAAATGTGTTTTAATTGCCCTTTGCATAAAGAGATGGGGAATAGGTAGGGTATCAGCAGCGTGTGGGCGTGGAGAACACACTGCAGCTAACATGGGAGTACATATCACAAGCTATCAATGCAACAATTAGCATGGGACAGGCGTTATTAGGTGTGCATGTGTTAATTGCCCTCGACGGTTACTAACACATGCTAGTTTTCGCACTAAATATGTGTTAAGGGCAAACCCTAATGGACTTCAGTAGAAGGGTTCCTAAGTCTGTAGCTCCAAATCGACATATTAAACAGGGATCAATCTAAATCAGTTTGGTTGCCATGTTAGTCCACTTGAAAGGAAATAAAAGGTTAATAAAAAATAAAGAATATAAGGCGATACCTTTTTAGTGGACTAAGAATACTTTTTTATTACTAATTTTGGAAGTTAAAACCCTCTTCCTCAGAGGAGTTTCTATGTTACTCCTATTTTCTGTCCTGAGGGGGGGAATTTAGGTCCTGATAATCAGAAATGTGTTAAGCTAGTCCAATAAAAAGGTTATCCCTTTATGTTCTTTTTTTTTAATTTATTAATATTAACCATACATAAAAGAAACAGAACTTTAAGTAAAGCGATGAGGGATATTCAAGGAAACATACTGTTTCCAAACACATGATCACAAGAGGAGTAGGGTTTAAAAATCAGACTTTCACGAACTCTTAAAAACCTCTTGAAAATCTGCAGTTCCCCCTATGGAGGTCATTCCAGACAGCGAATAGTGCCGCTGTATGTGTGGGTCAGATGTATAAACTGCAAAAATCTCCCCAATCATTTGCTGATGCTATCGCGCCCTGCACATCCGCAGCGCCTGTGCGGGGATCGCTGTAGGTGAGCGGGAGAGGGCGGAGCGAGGGCATGTCCAGGTGCCGGGACATACACAGCGTATTCAGGAACGGCCTTGTGTATGTTCCCCGGCACCCCACAGACATCCAGCATATTCCTGCCCGAAGGTGGTATAAGAATAGAAACATGACGGCAGAAAAAGACCACATGGCCTATAAGGGCAGGGTGTAGCAGCGTTTGTGGGCTGAACCCCCCTGCCCACCATGGCAATGGCTGGCTGTGGCACCTACCGACAAGCTCCTAGCCATACGGGCCTCTGGCGATGATCGATCTGACAGTGGTCACTGTGGAACCATCGATTCTGCGCCGCACGGTAGACAGGCCGGTACTCTGGTTACAGGACACCACTGCACACTCGCACCAGCAATAGCGTGGTTGCATGGGGATGGGCAGGTTTGGCTACGTATAACATGTTGGAATCCTGTGAGAGCCTGCCCGTCTATCTCCCTGATTCTGCCATAGCGGGTGCGTCTAGACCCTCCGGTTGTGGAACTAGGTCTAACTCGGCCCCGTTTTAGCTTTAGCCGTGCCCACGCAAACACAGAGCCAGATGTGCAAAGGAACATAAGAACATAAATGCCATACTGGGTAAGACCAGGTCTATCAAGCCCTGAATCCTGTTTCCAACAGTGGCCAATCCAGGTCACATGTACCTGGCAGGTTCCCAAAAAGGTACATAGGTTCCATAATGCTTGTCCCAGGGTGAGCAGTGGAGTTCCTGGATCCTCCTAATAGGTTATGGACATTTCCTCCAGGAACTTGTCCAACCCTTTTTTAATTCCACCTGCACTAACAGCTTTTACTACACATCCTTCGGTAACAAATTCCGGAATTTGATTACAGAAAGGAGAATTTTACAGCATCTGACTCACGGAGCATGTTCAGTCAACCAAGCAGTACTGTTTGCAATCCAGCTTGAAAAAGTGGGAAAAAAAATCACTCCATAAATCTGGGAAAGTCAATGAGATCAAAATGTGAAAGGTTTGGACAGTGTACAATAAGTTGATATCATACTGCAAATCGCCGAGCACTGTTGAGTCTTTATTTCATCGCCTGCTATGAGTTGATCAGAACAGGATAATAATATGCAGCTCACACAATGAAGATTTTATGTGCCTACAGTAAAGATCACTTCTGTTCAAACATAGGACCTGAGCCCTGACTCTATTTGACACTGCCCCACATAACATTCATGACATAACACCAACATTGCAATACAGTTTAAGTGGGATGGGACTGGCAGTATCTATTAGCAACATCAAGCAAATGTTTTGCTATTTTCGAAAAGATACAACAAGAAAAATTAAAAAACCATGTATGTTTAGCCATTAGTCACCTGCAGACCATCTTCTTATTTCAGTATAGCTGTATTAGCGCAAGTGGACATGATGAGGGGTGGCATATGCAAATTATTTCCCTTGGGGGGTGCACACTGGTCTTTTTCATGTTGTTTCATTTGTATGGAGGGTTTGCTACGGAGTTCGAGGGTTTCATATACATTTTTTTTATCTTCTTCGATCGCAAGTGTACCGCATCATTTGCAGTGGCCTTATTTTAGAATCATCCCCATGTGTAAATAGTAGCATTTATACATGTAGATTGGCCATTTTAGAAAAGGGGCTATGCACATTTGGTGATGTACACTATGTTTAGTTTTCCAGGAGGCATAGTAAGGGCATGGAGGGGAAATGGTTCCCCATCTTCCAAGGAAAAGAAATCTGGGCATTGGCATTTACACCTGCCCTGAAGCTGTCAGAAATCATAATGATTCCCCCTCCTTGATATTCAACACCTACCCACCAAGGCATCCAATCTCCCCTAACCTGGCATCAGTCTTGTTGCACTTGATACCCTCCCCCCTGCCCCCACATAAGGGACTCTCCAAGAGTCCTGGCCAGATACCCCCACCCCTGATATCTCTACCCCAGTTCTTACTGTGGTCCAGTAGTTTATGGTTTCTAGTGGGCACAAGGGCAATCTTCATTTTCTCCTATTCCAAAATGGTAGCCATGAACCCCTAGCAGCAGTCCCGTCTACTACAGCTAGGGGTCAGGCTGTCAATGAAAAGCAAAAAAACATCACATGTTAAAAGTTACACAAAATTAAATTTAAAAAAAAATGTAATCATGATTTTTCTTCAGTTCATTTTGAAATAGAACATACCCGTTTCGTTATGTTTTTTTCATTGTATTTCAAAAGAAATGCACAAGCCTACTAACTGCATTCATTTATTATTTATCAGAAAACTTCATTATGTGGACAGCGATCTCCAATTGCCTTGTTTAACTGAAATTGTTATATTTCTCTAGAGTGAATGATGGTTTTCAAAAGAGTTGGCCGCAAAAGGTAAGGGGAAAAAAAAAACTAAGTCCCAGCCTGATGAAAGCAGCTGGCCATCGCCACTTTAAATGTGAACCAGATATTCATTGCTCGGGCCGTATCTGGCAGAAGCATGGAATCAACGTGGTCGGGTTGCTATTTTCCAGTACGCTCACTGACGATATTCAGTCGCTGGCCCAATTACAAAACTGGCTAAATTTAGGACCACCGCTTAATATCACCGTTGACCAGTTAACCCCTGGTGCTGCCCCACATTGCCCCCGTGCTAAGCGTTTAGTGTCAGGGCATTCAAACCTAGTACGAGGGGATATTCAGAGACACTAATCTCTTCAGTGCTGCTGAATATCCCACTGACCGCGAGTTCAACCAATTAGCAGGTCTGCTGACAGGTTAAAACGTTTTCAATGGCAATAGGGATCTCAGAAGACAAATATAAATATTTGGAAGGCTAAGCGACGCAAACCCCATGCAGTCTTTATCTGCCATCACACTCTATGTTACCCTAAGTTAACACCTGACTTTCTTAACTTAATTTCAGTCAAGGGAAAGCGACACTAAGGGGCATGTTTATTAAAACGTGGTGCTAGTGCAGGGTTTAGTGTGCAGTAACCATGTTATGCTGAAAGTTAGTATGGGGTCTCGTGCTAAAAATTGCATGCTAACAGATTAGTGTGTGACTGATCAGAGACAGGGTGGGTTGGTGCGGAACATGGGCACTGATGGGCCATCATAGACATGTACTAACAAACTTTCTGTTAGCGCGGGTGCACTTATCACCACCTTAATGGATGGCGTTCGATGCATCTGTGCTGCAGGTTCCACAGTACTGCACATAAGCAATGCGCCAAGGGCAGAGGAACAGATGCACCCCCTGAAGTTGGCACAGGCCTCTGCACTGCTTTCACAGCCCAACTGTGTGTTATGGCGCGCTTTTTAGAAAACATGTCCCTAAATATATATATGAAGGTGGATGTGAAGAAAGTACACATGACCAGGACCGACCCATCCACTAGGTGAGTTAGGCGGCCAGCCTGGATGGGCAGCAGCGGCAGCACACATGATCGGCTGTGCCGCCACCCCCCCCTAGATAGCACAGTTACTTACCTGTAACAGGTGATCTCTGGGAACAGCAGGAATAAGTCTTCACATATGGGTACGTCGGTACCGACGGAGCCTGCGCGGGAACGCTCCCCAGCGTCCAATAAGAAAGCCTTTGGGAGCATCCCACAGCGTCTGCGTGTTGCCTTCCCGCCTTTCCCAACTGCCTCTCCTCAGTTGAGTTTCAAAGCTGAGACAGAGAGAGAGGAAAGGAAAGATAGAGATGCAACTCCTGGGGAGGTGGGTGGGTTGTGAAGACTTATTCCTGCTGTTCCCAGAGATCACCTGTTACAGGTAAGTAACTGTGCTATCTCCAGGAACAAGCAGGAACGAGTCTTCACATATGGGGACTCCCAAGCTGAGATGCCTGGAGTCCCAGCATGTCATAGGTTGGAACATGCTATCTCCCAGAACACCAGGCATCCTGAGGATGGGGGGTAGGAGTTGAAGAAAGAAAGATGCTGTGGAACAGCTAACCTAGCATAGGACTGCAGAGAAGGAGTCCATGTGTGGATGATGATTGTCATCAATGATATTGAAATGAAATATTGCAATATGGACCTCCCCTGACAGGATTTCACAGAAGTATGGAGGTTCATGGATCTACTGGGGAACCCAGTAGAGGAACCTCGAAGAGGACCTCACTGTAAAGTGGAGGTAGAAAACCTGTAGGAAAAATAGTGGAGGTCAGAAACCTGAAAGGTAACAGGTAACCCCAGTAGAAGAACTGGGGTAGTACAAACAAAAACGGTGGGCCTTCAGCGGAAGGCTTTCTGAGAAAAACCGAACTCTTTTGGCAGCAGAGTGGCTCACTCTTAGGAGCAAAAAGAGAGAGGCTAACCGATTTGGACAAACAGGCACAGTCCTTGTGGGGAGAAGGGTATGGGAATCCCTTGTATCCCAAAAAGAGAGGACAAATGCCTGAGGCGTTAAGCCTGTGATTAACTGAAGATCCGCAAAGTCTCACCTAACTGGGGTAAGTTAGGAGAGATATTGGAGCATGGAGAGCTTCAGAGGTACCTAAACCCTAAGGTTATGGTATAAAAGTTGTTGACTACCACAGGAGTGGTTGTGTGTGCAGAATCCCAAACCTACTGGATAGCAAGGAATAGGTAAAGCCCATCTGTCAGAATCATATAGCTATATGAGCCTAGACAGTTAGATAGATAAGTACTTGGATACATATCTATCTATATTGAAATATCTCGACAGATCCATATTATATATAGATATATAGATAGACGTAAGAATATATCTATAGTGAGATATGGAAGGGCATAAAATACACACAAAAGATAGATATGAATATGTAGGCCTATATATGGGTGTCTGCTGTTAAGCAGACAGAGATATGCCTACAGCACAGTATTCACATAGGATATGTGGAGAGGAAAGATTCATCTAACAACAAGGAGGTGGACCCTACTTGAGAAGATATATAGAGAATCTATTCCTCCTGGCTATGCTCTGCAAGGATGCTAGCTAGTGAAATAACCAGGAGGGTTACGTGAAAAACAGAGGATAATATCAGTCTGTAGCCAGCAAGTCCGGAGTCTTCCAGAACTCTAGCATGGTAAGTGGACAGAAGACGCATAGAGATGAGATACCATGTTGACCTGCTTAAGGGCAAAATGTATCATGCGTTCTTACCATGAGGATGAGCTGCAAGGAGAAAGAGCATATCCCCGATTGGGAATACTATGGACCAAGCAGGGAGTTGGTAACTCCTTAAGTTTTCACGTAAGAGAAGGCCTATGTCCTTTATATCAAAAGGGAGATAGTAAATGAAGGGAGAACACTTCCAGTCATGGGAGACATGACTGAAAAGCCTTTTCCAACCATCTAGGATAGCTGTTGGAGGAAAAACCCCCATGCTCTCTAGCAAGGGCCCATAGTGAAAAGCTTCTCTGTAGGATTGCAGAGAGCATGATGCAGGAGAAAGAGGAGATAGGACTGACTGCTGGAGAGCCAGTATCTCTGCCAACTATGCTGCCAAACCCAGGGGAATGGAGATGGCAGAAATAGAAGACCAATCCAGAAAGCTTGTAGTGAGATAATCTCCAAGATAGATGGAAGCACTGACTTGGAGCCACTACTAAGACTAGACAGAATGTTAGTGGAGGACAAATCTGGTTGTTTGTGGACAAGAACCAGTGATCCAAACATTAAGGCTCCTGCATAGGCAGCTGTTAGCAAGACAGCAGAAAGAATCTTACTGTTCAAAAACAGAAAGAACAGACAGAACAGGAGTAGAAAACTCTGGACATGTCTGATAAGCTGCCCAAAGCAAAATAGAAAAAGAGGAGTTAACTCAGAGAGGAAAAACTCCGCACTGGAAAGTGACCAAACTAGAGAGGCTGAAGAAAAAGCCTTCCAGTGAAGTAATACCGCTCTTACAAAGGAAAAGCTGGCTAAGAGGGTGAAGAGAATGGAGCTGAAAAAGACTTACCAAGTAGTAAGTCTATAGAAAGGAAAAAATACATGCTGGCCCAGGAAACTATCATTTGATAGTGGTTAGACCTCTTTCCCTAGCAGGAAGAAGAGGAGAAACCTGTGACCTATAGGCATGAACATCCTGACAGCTCATAGAAATACAGAAAAAATGGATGTCTTGTGGAAAGAGATCCATGTCTAGGGGTTAGAATGAAGCGGTGGATTGCCTCTATTGGGAAGAAGCAAACTGCAGATTCTAAACCCCAAAAGTCACAAGCATCTGATGATTGATCAGAAACCCTGCGGTTGCTGGGTTTGCTGAGCCTGGTGAGAGGTTGGGTTCTTCAGACCAGGACGATGCTTCCCCTGTTTGGGAACATCTGTATGATGGGCAGGTGATGAACAAAACCTTCTTCTCCTATGGGAAGAAAGTTTGGTAGGAAATTTCCCACCTACTGGGACAGAAGAAGGTGTAGAACAACCCCTAGGAACAGGTAAATCAGTGGACCACTGAGTAACCTGACGTAAAGACTCCTTGTTGAAGAGATTTTCTCCAGTGCAAGGAGTATGTCCCAGTCTCTGTTGTGCCCATTTGTCCAAGTCTGAAGCCTGGAGCCAGGCTCTACGTCGTGCCCCTATAGCTATAGCAGAAGTCCTGCTAACAGACTCAAAAGAGTCTAGGAAAGCACGAGAAAGAAACCAAGAGATATTCTGGATATGCTTAAGCAGTGAGGAATAGTCTGCACTCTTGGAATCTGGAAGGAAAGGAGTCAAAAGATGTAATTTCTTTGTGACCTCCTCAAGAGATAGACTCATATAAAAGATATATGAGAGAATTCTTGCAGAAAGCATAGATGTCTGGAAGGCTTGACGTCCAAAGGCATCTAGTGTCCTAGACTCACGACCTGGCGGATAAGAAGAGTGTTTTTTCTTACTCTTTACTCGCCTCATTGCTGATTCCACTACTATGGAATGATGAGGAAGTTGAGTTGGAACCCTGGAGAGGGGGGCACCTGATATAGGAGATCAGTTGCTCTGGAAAATGGGGGTACCCTTACGGGTGCTTCCCACAGACCTAGAAGGAGATCCTGCAAGGAATGATGCAAAGGAAGCATTATGTTCTCCTTTGCTTTGGTAGGAACAGAGCCTTGTGCAGGGTCCTGTCCAGGGATAGGAATGGCAAGTGATCTTGCTATTTCCAGGAGAAAACTCTGAAAAGAGGGATCACCAACGGGAATCTTCTTTGGACAGGTTAGATCAGAAGAACTAGCCTGAGCACCGAAGGATCTATCCAAATATATTGGAATAGAAGATCCTGCACGGTGCAGGGTGGTATCCCTAAAGGATGGTCGCTGGTACTGGCTATCAGGAGCAGCATCCGTCATTACTTCATCGTCCATGCCAGGTATCGACTCCAAGTCTGGTATAGAAGGGAGCGATCCTGTTGAAAAAAGCATGGCAGGAGCTGGCCACGATGCTACCATGGATACCGGTGCCGATGCAGACACCGGTACTGATGTCAGAGCCGAAGCCGACACAGACATCGGAGTAGCCATCGATGACAGCTCAATCGGTACCGAGGTAACCGAAAACCTCCGGCAGCCATCCCTGATACCAAGCCTGCAGTACCGATCGGTGTCGGTTCCAAGGCGTGCCGGTACCCAGTCTTCCAGACTAGCAGCAGGCACCGACCGTAAAGGTAATGTGGACATCGGTAACGACTTCGGTACCGTGTCTGATACCGGTGGAAGAAGGCCAACCGGAGGCAACTCAAACGGCATCAGAGGAACCGAGAGTTGCGGATCCGAATCATCGGAATAGAGCCTTTGGTACCGAGGGGAGCCGGTACCAAGGCGAGTCGGTACCCAATCCTCCAGACTGGAAATCGATTCCAGACTCAGCATCGAAGGAAGCGAGTCTATCGATGCACGTCTGGAGGGTACTGACGTCGGTGGTCGTATCGGTGTCAGTACCGATACCGGAAAGTCAGTCTGGGAATTATCCCCTGGACCCGAAGGTACCGAGGACGCTAGATGACGATCCCTGGTGAGGAGTGTTTCATCCAACACCAGTGCCGAAACCGGGGTATCGGTACCATTCGAAGCGGATGCCACCACCGGACACGGCTCAGGTATGTTCTGTGGGAGGTGAACCCCAGGAACAACCTGAAACCCCTCATACGCTTTGGAGACCGAAGACTCCCGCTGGGGTTTTGAAGCCAGTGGGCCCTCGAGGGCAAGGCCGGAGCCGTCTGCATGCTGTGCATGAGACCTACCACTCGAGGACTGGCTAGTATTAACAGACTGTTTGTGGGTTACCTGATCCTGTGTAGAAGAATGGGACGGTGCCCTGAAGTTGGAGGGGAACCGGGTATCGAGGAAACCTCGATGTTGAAACCCTCTTCTCACCAAACTGTTGCCCAAAGGCTCCGGAGGAAAAAGGTCAGGCCCCAAACAGGTTAGACACCGACTTTGAGGGTCTAAAAATAAAGTTGTACCGTCACAGTCTGAACATTTCCTGGAGGAAGTGGCTGGCGGTTCCATGAAAGAAAAAAGGAGAGGCCTAAAGGCCTGAGAAACCGTGAGGAAAAAAAATAGTCCTTGGAAAATGAAAATTTCATAGAAAAGAAAACACCGGCGGAACCGGTGGCGTCGGGGAAGACAGCCGCGACCACAAGAAAAATAAAGAAATAAAACAGAATTTTCTGTGGTGACAGGAGGACGTCCTGCTGGCTCCGCGGAAAAACGAAAACTGAGGAGAGGCAGTTGGGAAAGGCGGGAAGGCTGCACGCAGGCGCTGTGGGATGCTCCCAAAGGCTTTCTTATTGGACGCTGGGGAGCGTTCCCGCGCAGGCTCCGTCGGTACCAACGTACCCATATGTGAAGACTCATTCCTGCTTGTTCCTGGAGATGCTGCTAATTCTGTCACAGGGAGGGGAGGCGGCAGCAACAGTATTTCAGAAGGCGGCGGCTTTTTGCTGCCGCTTTCTTCCTCGCAGCAGGCCATGTCCTTCAGCACACATGGTCTGCCACTTCTGATCCCAAGGGATCAGAAACATACCCAGGACAATATTCAGTCACCTCAGTTGGTGGTTATTTAAAAAAAAAAAAAAAAATCTATTCAGCACCACTATCTATGTAGCGGCTGACACTGAATATACATGTGAAGCCCGCTTCAGACAGGGGCACGTCTGGGCCATCCAGATGCCCCAAATATGAATGGAGCCGACCTGGACCTGATTCTGCACCGCAGGAGCAAGAAGTTCCCATGGTGGCAGGATCAGTCTTCTTGGACGGCCCGGCATGCCCCCAATGCTGCCACAGGAGACATCCACCAATCTACATGTCTGGCCTTCCCTATGCTCCCGCTAGTGTGCCAGCGCAACAGCGCCCTCTCACCATGGCACCAGAACATCCAGCAAGAGCAGCAGACAACCCAGTGCTGGGGGAGCCTCCTTGCCCTGCTGCCCAGCCCCCTTGGAGCACCCTGCCATGGCAAGCTGGGGCCAGGGGAGCTGGGGAGCAAAAACTGGGCATGCAGCAGACTGCTAGTGGACGTACAGGGCCCTGAGCTGAATAAGCCCTGTACGTCCAGCCACATAGCCCCTTGCTCACCCTGCCTCCGTCCCACCCCCATGCAGCACTCGCCGTACAGCGGCCCTGTACATGTGGGGAGCCTGGTTGGCGGCATAATGTCCATGTGGGTACAGCCCCACTATCTGCGTGTCGGAATGACCTCAATAGGGGGTTATTTTAGAAACATCCCTATGAGTAAACAGTGACTTTTACACATGGAAATTGGAATACACATTGTAAACGGGGGCGCTGGTCGTGAAGGGCCACAGTCTTAGCAAAGGCAAAGTATTATTATGACTTGCAAAGGATTGTGGGGAATGTAGTTCACTTATACCAGAATCAGCCGTTCACAAAATAATGAGTTGTGATGCTCGAGTGTAAGCAAAGAAAAACAGATTTTATTCATGGGGTTAATGCTCCCACACAGATTTACTTGGTAACACAAAAGGACACTTGCTTCAAGTATTGTACTCAGGAAAAACAAAACATGTTATAAGGTAACTGAACTTCTTAAGCAATAAATCAATAAAGACCTTGATGGGAAACAGAAAAGGTCTTTTTGATGGCTCCTGCTAATGACATTCTTAGCAGTGCTTCAAAAGGCAAAAACAAAACCCAAAAGTAACAAAAAAACCTGTTCTTTATCAAGGATAACTTTCTTCTATTCACACACAAAAAAAAGAAAAAAGTTTCCTTCCAGAGCTCACGTGCACTTGCGCCTGGCTCAATCACCAATAATTAGCCAGCTGCAAACCCCTTTGCTGGTTCACTCTCTCTACGTGGCTCAATCCTACCCTAAAGCTTTCTTGCAGAGACTTTTCTGGGTAGATAAAAGAGCAAGTTACAGTTCCTTTTGGTGGTTGTTGTATTAGTGAGAAAGTACTTTAAAACAGCAGCCTAGACAGAGAGCAATCCATGTATTCATTCTGATCATTTGATATATCTCCTTCTTCCTCAAATATCATGGAATCAATATCAGGGTCTGGCTCAGAGGAATTCTTTAATTGATCATTCTCAGGATAATATTTGTTTCCCTGCTGTCTTCCTGGAGAAGAGCTAGGGCATAGATCAAAGTTCATACCTGAGCTTCCTTTGCTGTTAGGTTTCCTCTCCTGGTATCCTGGCCAGTAAGTAGTCCAGCTTTTATATCCAGCCTTCCAATCAAGATCCCTGGACACTGGGTCTCTCTTCACATACCTTCTTGCACTGGTCTTAGGGCCCCTTCCAAATGCAGCCGTCTCCTTCAAAGGTGATGTCTGGGAATTCCTGGCTTTAAAACCCCACTCCTCTGGCTTCCTCCAGTCCAATGGAGTATGCTTGCCTCTGGAATCACTCCTAACACACGTACTGCTGTGGGCTCCTTCTTTAGACCTCCAAGATGTCTTTCTCTTCTTCCTTCTACGTTGCTTCTGCTGTTGTAGTCCTCTCTCCTCTTTCTGTCTGCTCTCCTGGTTCTCTCTGTTCTTTCTGTTCTCTCTGCTCTGCCTGTTCTTTCTGTGTGGAGAATATCTTTTACTTTTAACCTGCTTAGAGGGACACTCCACCCTAGCACAGCCCAGGTGTGCTGAATCAAGCCCTGCCCTTGGAGATGAGTGATTGGGGATTACCTCATAGCTCTCCTGATTGAACACACGTTTCCCCACTTCAGCTCTTCTAGAGGCTGTTTGAAACATGGTGCATTCTGGGACTGGTAGTCTTTTATGAAAACATTCTGTTTTATTATTTCTACCAGCAAAGACAGGTTGCTTGTTCAAAGCCAATTCACCTCTTTTATAGCTCCCTCCTGAACTATGATAAGCTTCCTTATCACAACATGCAAATACAATTTTAGAAAACTTCTATATACATGTGGAGATCCAAAACATGCAGAAATCCCAAGAGGGCATGGTTTGGGCAGGACAGAGATCTATATATGTATTCTCTGCTTTTCAAAGGGACTCCACATATATGGTCCAAAATTTTCACACTGGCATGCACAGGTTTTTCAAAAGTGCTCGTTTCTGGCAAAACTTTACATGAGGGATTAAGGGAGTAATTCTCCTTAATCCCCCAGTATTCGTTTTCTATTCCAAAATATAACACTTACACAACTGCAGGCTCTTTACTTAACTGGCTTATAAGTATAGGATTGCAAAATGGCCCAGATACATGTGAAAATGTTGGCACTTCAGTGTGGAAGCTGGTGATGCTCAGTTTTCACAGTGCATGGAGGCAAATTCTGTATTTTACGAAAGGCTCCGTGTTTGACAGAACCTATGTAAAGTACCAGTAGAATTGTGCACGTCCCGACCTAGATGTCTCAATTCCCATCTCCACGACCTATCTTCAATTGGCCAGAGCTATTCAGAAAGGGACGATATGCACTATCCAAAAGGATAGCGGACTGAATATCACCGCTATCCAGATAACTCTGGGGCTGTCCACACGGACTACGTTCCACCCCAGAATATGAATAATTCTGAGGGTCATTTTCAGTGACGAATACATTTTGGAGATTATGTAGGTCTTGAGGGTTGAGGGGGTGGATATCGGCTTGTGTGATGGGGCCCGTATGATAGACCCTCTGTGAATCCTATTAGGCGGCTGCCTAGGGTTTTGAGTTTCAAGCTGCTTTTTCTACTAAAAAGAGTCATTCAGTCAAATGGTAAAGCAAAATAAATCAGGGCTTTATTCCCTTTCCCGAAACAGATATTCTTTGGATACAAACTCAAACAAACAGCATCAAAACAAAAGACGGCTACAGAGAAAAATATCTTCTTTTCCTTTGTTATTAGCACAAGGTTGTTTTCTTCAGGGTTAACAAAGAAATGACATCATCCGAAAAACATATCGTGCAATCCATAGGGACTGGGTCTGAAGGATAGCTGTTATTCTCCCACTGCATTACTTCGGGTTCACTCCCGATAATACAAGGGTCACACTCTTTACATGTGCTGGCTTCCTGAAAACCCTCCTGTGGTACATGGATCACTTTTTCCACAAAGTGTTCTTTAAACCTAGGGCTGTGAATGCCCGGTATGAGAATAGCTTCTTGCTGGCTTTCCTTTCCCTTCCCACCTAGTGGGAACACTGGATATCTTTCAGCATTAAAGTTACTTCCAGGGCCACGCCCTTTAAAACATACAGAGCTTTTAGCCTCTTCCTTAGAAAAACAAGGTTCCCACCTTTCTACCTTGTTTCTGGCTCTTGCTTCTGGGCTGCTGAGAACTTTCTCCCGGACTCTCCAACCACCCTCAGAGCTAGCAAGGTCCTGGTTACGTCCCTGGCTGTTTCTTGCTCTGATGTCACACCTCCTGTTTCCTTCTACCGGCAAACTTCCTTCAGCATGACCTGTGTTCATTGGTTGCTTGCTCAGTCCTCCTGAGTTGCTGCCCCTCCTCCTGCTCCTACTGGGACTGCTTCTGAGTCTCTCCTCTCCGGGTCTGCCCCTTCCTGGTTCTAACCAGGAACTTATATGCTTCCCTTCTCTGCACGTTACGTGGGTCTTTGGGAACAGGTGCTCCTGATGAGCCTTTCTGTTTCTCCCTACGTCAGGACTATTACAGGGAAAATTCATTCTAATGCCTTTTGGCTTTTCCTGTGTTCAATGCATTTGCTGCTCAGCTGTTTCTACGTGTACTGAGTTTTGCTGTTCAGTTAAATCTGAGGTAAGTTCCTCATTTTCCCCTACCTCCATGGGCTCTGTATTGGCCACTGTGTCACACATGTCAAATTTCATCTTGCTTTACTGCTGCTCTGTTTTGCTGTACGTTGCTATCAGTTGGTTTTCCTACACTGGCGACTAATAAATTTTCATAAATAAACACACACAGACGTGATAGTGCTGCTGAAAATCATCAAGTAGCCCCGGCTAGCAGGTGTTGCTACTCGGGTAAGTGCCCCTGAATATTGACCCAATAACTTATCCAGCTAGAAGCTGAATAGTGCCACTATCCAGCTATTTTTTTTTAGTCTGTCCTAACCCAGCCTTAAAATACGGTATGCAGATAGTACCCGACTGTTTTGTGATAGTGTCTAGCTGCCCAATGCTATCCATATATTTCTTAAAAATACACAGATAAGGGGCTTGTGTGTCGGTCACCTGGCAACCAGTCCATAACTCCCTTTGGATATGAGCCTCAGCTTCCCTACTGGGAGGGGTCACACAGCCTGCGATATGCCTGGGCTGATATGCTGAAGCTGTTCTTCCATTTTAGGTACAGTTATGGAAGCAAAAGCCAATTGATTGTGTGAAATTTTTTTAATGCTTCCAGCTGCACACGATAGGATAGTGCTGGCCTTTCATGCAATAGGCCGCCTTCTGGAAAGTTCAAGGAGTAGTGTGGGAAATTGTTCCGAACAATCTCACAGGCCAGTACCTCTGGGAGCTGAGAACAGCGGCCCCGCTTCTCCTCTGTGTCTCAAGCTTCATGCAGGAACACAGCAGTGAGCCATAACCGTTAGCTTTATATGAATGCTTGCTCTTCCCGTCGTCATTCCTTGTTGGGGTTAGAATTTTCAGCTTAAGGGGACTGTCCTTGGCCAGCGCTTCAAATCATCTTTCATTCAGAGTCTCCTCACTCTGTAAAATTGCAGACACTGTTTCTTGAGGCACAACAAGATAATTCATAATTGCACTTGCTAAAAGGGAGCTTTAATGAAATGAAACAAATGAAAATAAAATCAAATAAGCCTGCTTTGTCAATGCCATTCTTATCACTGAAATTCAATTAAGATGCAAGGAAGGATTTTTGTTTCCTTAGTCAGTGTGTATTGCGAAATCCTTCAAGCCCCGCTAAGAGCAGCTGAGGATATCTGTGACATGAGCTGGCCACTCACATATACTGGAGACGTTTACTTCTTTTTATCAACTAAATTGCATGTTATTGCTCTCTGCATTGCTAATGTTAAAGACCAACTTATTGCTTTAGAGGTGAAAATCTTACAGTCTAAATCGAAAACAACTTTCTATTTATTAACTTGCAGTAAGGTTTTGCTGTTAACACATGGTAACTGTAAAACTTCTGCATTAATTGCTCAAGGCGTTCCCAGCCGGTTTTCATTCAGTTAACAGAAAGAAAAATGCGTTAATGTGCATGAACTGCATTGCAGATAACATGGTGCCGTTAACGATGTGGCATTATCTGCTGCTTTCACTGTTAACATACAGTATCTACCTCTGCAGGAAGTGTAAGGCGTAGCCCCGCCCACTCCACATCCCTTCCGGGTTAGGAGGTTAGCATGGAAATTACTGCTAAGGCACCACTTTAACTGCTGTGCCTGCAACTAAACACAGCTTAATAAGTAGATTCCTCTATGCAATGTAGCATTTGGATTATTTTGAGGTGGAAAGAGAAAATAAAATGGTTAAAGCTAAAATACAAAAAGTACCTTAACTTATTTTGCTTTATGCAGGTCAAGAAGTGTTCAAATTGAGAACCAAATGCACGAAGAGCGTGAAGGGCACAAGGAAATACAACAGAGTTAGCCTGCTGATTGACCATTCTGAGGGAAACGGCGGACAGGTTCCTCTGCATTGCTTGACAGCGTTTCTAGGTCATATATCTACTCATTAACTTTGCTATGTAACAAGCAAGGATCGGAAACCGCCAGCTCTATGGATCGCGATTTACATTTGCCAGTATAGTAATACGCTCTAAAGCAGGGCTGACTTTGGTGCCAGCAGCATCCTGTGGCAACACTAGGAACAGCGCCATCCAGAGCCAGGGGTAGTCCACAGAGTGCTCCGGGTCGTGATGCCCTTTCAAAACTATGGCACCCTGGCTAGGTAGGAAAGGCAACTTTAAAGGTGCCACGATAGCCAGCGTTCCCTCTGAAGAGCATGCGAGTCCATCACCCTTTCCTACCATCGGGGTGGTGCAGCAATATCACTATTTCAATTGGGAGGGACCTGCGTGTCCTTGGTGACTGAAACCATGAAATTGCTGCATGACCCCCAATCACACACCCCTAAAACCAGCCTCTCTCTAAAGCTATATGAGAAAGTATCTGTTAGTCAGCCCATTATGCGTGTGTGTTGGGTGCTGACTCCTGGCGACCCAGGCCTTGGAGTTTTGTGGCAAGGTGTGATGACCAGAAGTAGATTTCCAGGCCTTTCTTCCATGCAGTAAGTTGACAAAACACATTTATTTATTTGGTTGGTTGGTTGGGTTTTAGTTAGTTAATGAATTTATAGACCATTCATCGTATCTTGCCACTTCACAAAGTAACATACATGAGTATACTCTGTCAAGTAGCAAAAACCCACACAATTGTATAATATCTCATTTTCAAGCACATGCAGTCGTGCATGCATACATTATCCCCTATGCATGTTTGAAATGGGAAAGCTTTATTCTTGCTGATTAACACAGTCAACACTACCACAACTGATCACCCATGCCTTTTCCTTGAAGTCAACAAATAGCGGCTATTCCAGCTTGCTCATAAATTCATTCCTTTATAAAACTTCATCACTGAACCCAAGGCCGTACCAAGGTTGAATCGCGCCCTGTGCAACTTGCACAACGGGCACGTGCCTCCCCTCCTCTACCCCCCCCCCCCCCCGTGGCGGGAGAGAAGAGGCGCGCCCACTGTGTAAGTTGCCGGTGAGCTAAGCAGATCTGTCCCTCCCTTCTCTGACGTTGCTTCAGAGCAGGGAGGGACAGATGTGCTTAGCATGCCGAGAAGACTTAAGGGGCGCATTTCAGATGTCTGCCATTGCCTGCCGCCACTGAGTGAAGAAAAAGTGGCGGCGGCAGGCAATGGCAGACATCTGAAATGCGCCCCTTAAGTCTTTGTGCCCTGTGCGGCCGCACCGCTCGCACAGGGCTAGGTACGGTCCTGACTGAACCTATGTTAATAATTAGGAAAGCCTTCAAACAATTCTTCAGTTCAGCTGTAAACAATATTCATTTATTTGGATCTAGCTCATGCTTTTCCAGTAGTAGTTCAAGGTAAGTTACCTTTAGGTGCCGTAGGCATTTCCCTATCCCTGGAGGACGGAGCGACGAGCCCAAGGCTGAGCAAGAGTGGGATCTGAACACCGGCTTCCTCAATTCCTGCCCACTAGACTACTCCTACTCCAGAAAATGTTCATTTTGCTTTACATATCATCAATTTTTTTCATTTCCTTTTAAGAAAGGTTTCATTTTGGGTACTGGCTTCATTATTAGTGTGCACTCTTCTTAAATAGCAGGTACTGATCAAATAACCTTGTGGGTAGAGCACTGGCTTAGTAACCAAGAGACTAGGGATCAATTCCTACTAGCACTACATGTGACCTTGGGTAAGTCGCTTAACCTTTGATTGCCTTGGAAGCAAAGGTCTGACAATCTACTTCCAGCCATACCTTGCCAAGAAAACCCAGGGCTGCTGGGTCACTAGGAGTCAGCACAGACTTGATGGCTTAAAAAAAAAAAAAAGTAACACACTATTTAGGAATAGAGCGAGTTAATGACAAGGCTTCCTATGTGTATAATCAACCTATTATTTTTAAAGTAAATCATAATATTATATCTGCCCTTCTGTAAGGAGAAAATGGCATTTCCAATACACCAAACATTTTCACAAGTTCAAATCATGGGCAGTAGTATCTTGGGACAAGGTTACATCAGGACGTAAAGATGTATGACTCTCTCAAAAACTTAACATTTGAAAAATCCCAGGAAACTTGTAGGCTTCCAAATCAGCAGCCATTGGACGACCTTCTCAAAGCAGAGCAACTTGCTCCTGCACGCCACATCCCAAATTTTTTTTATCATGAGAGTTCACAACTGTTTTCAATTTATGCAGAACATTATAGTGAGTCATTAACTTTATGACAAGCTCTTTTCGGCACATAGCAACAATTGTAACATCTCCACGAACCTCAGAAGTTGTGGGTTTAGGTTAACGATTTGATGTGAATCATTAAATCTCACACTTTCCATGTGCACAATGAGTGGGCAGCCCTTAATAGTCCACCAGAGAGGAGTAGTGCATCGTATTAAAAAAGAAGAGGTCAGCTAGAAAGGACATGCTTACTATTATTGCTTTAACGAGAGCTCAGATGGTTATAAATAAGACGGTTCACAGCACTGAGGCAACAGCTAGGTGCTTGGATACCTCTTTTTTTTTTTGCTAAATATTAAGAGGGCTATTTTTAGCCCTGGATACATCTGTAAACGGATTTCAGAAGAGCAGTTGTCAGCACAGCTTCCCTTGCAAAATTCAATGGCCAGCCACTGCCGTGGGGATCCCTTAACCACTGCACGTGCAAAGTATGCAGGGTAAAGAATCTGCTGGAATTTCAAACTGAAACCTCGATATGCAATGGAAGCTCATCAGGGCAGGGGCAACACAGTAAACAAAGTAAACATGGCAAGGGATCAGGGCCAGCACAATCACTAGGCAAACTACGCAGCTGCTTAGAGTGATAGTTTCTGGGTGGCAGCAAAGAGTAGGGCATTGGAAGCTAGACAATAGGTTTTAATATCTAAGAGGGTTTTAAACTTTAAGGTTTGCCTAGGGCGCTAACACCTTGAACCAGCTCTAGGGCCGGCCCTAAAGGGGATGCTTTTGGAGGCTGCCAAATTGCAGAAAAATTAAAAATGAGGAAATAAAAATTGAAAAATGAGAAATGAAAATTTTTAAAAATGAGAAAAATAAAGCGGCAATAAGTGAGACATCACAAATTAAGGCACTATCAAAAACCGCATTGTGGGAGTAGCAATGGGTCACTAGCTGATGAGGGAGGAGGGTGCCAAATTTATAAATTGCAAGGGGCACTAGAAATCCTGGCATCAGCCCTGAAGCCAACCTGTCCCAGCAGCTTACATTTCCCCACAGAAGAAGGAAGACAGTTTTAAAAGGGAACACCCACGCACCTAGAGAAAGCCTTTTTAAGATTACCCCTTGTTAAAGTTTACTTATGGACCTTATTGAGAAGCAATTCTTCACCAAACCACAAGGAGAAAGTAATCATTTTGTAAAACAGGGGCTTTATAAAAATTATCAATTCTCTAGCACATTACAGTTAATGGTTAATAACTGAACAACAGACCTATCATCATGAAAAGGGTCATTTTAATAAGGAGGAACACTGTTAAAACACATTTTAACACACCTATGTTAAGCCTATTTTATAAAGAGAAGAAAGCACTAGCATAATTGACAGAGATCACACCTCAAGTTGAGGCATAGGTCCATACCTATATTTTTCATGTATGTGCATAAATGATAGTCAAACCTCGGTTTTCATATGCCCCAGTTTTCGTAAGCTTCGGTTTTCGACGACTTTTTGTTGCGATTTTGTCTCAGTTCTCGTACATCCGCTCGGTTTTCATACAATTTAAAATGGTCCGTACTAGGGGCGCTCAGTACAGTACTTAACTTGTTTTTGCGATCCAGACCTCTTTGCTTTCAGCTATCCTGAGCTTGAAAAATACAGTACTGTACTGTAGCAAGAATCAAGGAGTGAGAGTGTGGCTGGTCTGATGCTTCCGATGCTCAATTAGGGGACTCCCTGCTGATGGTGAAACTTTGAGGGGTCTTTCAAACTTGCCAGTCCTGCTGCTGCTGAGCATTTTTTCCAGCTTGCGATTTGCTTTTGGGACAGACTCGGAAGTGGGGAGAGAGTCGGCGATCAGATTACAGTACAGTATCTGTGTGTGTGCTGTCCTATGACGATCGGGCAGGTGAGAAAAGTGACAGGAGCTGTTCTGCTGCCTAGCTGAGACTTCGGGGGCCCGTGCTGCTGCAGCCATTGCCACATGGCTCTGGAACGCATGCTCAGCTCTGCGTTCCAGGTTGCCTGAGTAGGAGAGTGGTGTTTCCGGTGGCTGTGGCTGGTGCCTTTACTGGAAGCTTTTTTTTTTTGTGGATCCTTCTTGTTTTTTTTCTTTTAAATTCCTGTACCTGATCTCCTCTCTGGGTGTCTGGCTGAAGATCTGCATCTTTATTATTGTGCCGTGCGGCTGATATTTCTCCCTTCTCCTAAGCAGACCTCTCTGGACAGATTTTTTTGTACAACAGGGGTCCAGTGACTCTCAAGCTGGGCCTAGTGCCAGTAAAAGACAAAGAAGGGAAGTAACCCCGGATAGGGCCTTGATACCTGAGGTCCTTATGGAGGGGGATTCCCCTTCCAAACAATAACCTCTCCTCCTCTCTCTCCCCTCCTCGCCGTCATCCATATGCCAACAAGAGTCTTCAATACAGGTAAAAGTGATGTTAAATGTTCATTTATCCATTTCATTAGTCATTTATATTTATTTCTCATTGTTTTCTGTATGTAAAGATATAGTTATTCTCTATAAAATGTAATTTTTTGTGAATATTTGTGTGTGTCTGGAACGGATTAATTGGATTTACATAAGATATGCCATACTGGGTCAGACCAAGGTCCATCAAGCCCAGTATTCTGTTTCCAACAGTGGCCAATTTATTATTATTTATTATGGGAAATATTGCTTCAGTTTTCATACATTCGGTTTTAGTCAGACTTTTTCGAAAGGATTAATCATGAAAACCGAGGTTTGACTGTATAAATTTTATAATCAAGAAGTATGCACTGACCAAACTCCATCCATGCACATGACCACTGGCCAAATATGTACCATTATGCCAATATGTATATTTTTACACTGATCGGTATTTTACAAGAGGCCATACACATGCGTACATGACTAAAATACTGCTAAGGTAGGTACATATTTGACTACGTATAGTATGTGCTCTCTTATAAAATAACCCCCTAAGGAGCGCACTTTACCCAATATGGTTTCTCCTCTGCAAGATTAAAAGTCTAAAGCAGGAGCAGGGGCAGCCCAAGGAGGTGTGTGGCCATGTGCAAAGATTCATTGTGGGGCCTCATTTGCATATATATTTGCATAATGTTAATGTGCACTAACTTTTAGTAAGCATGTCTCTTAATGAGTGTCTGGATAAAGAAAGACTACAAGATCTCTATATTACTATACTCCCGTGCCAACTGCAAGGCACATTAGGAAGTTCTATAAACCCTGCTCATTTAGAACCTATAGCAAACCCGCCGTATCATAACAGCACTACCAGGACTCACAAAGCACCGAACCCTACCTATCAAAAAGGCAACATTACAAATATTAAACCTATACATCTCAGAGAAAACCAATACATCTTGTATTGGGGAAAGAGAACAAGTGGCACTGTCAAATAGAAACTTCATAAACAAAATACCTTAGCTTGGTTACATAAGCAGAACATAGACTGTCACCAAAGAACAAGGGATCACAATTTAGAAATAGGAAGACCATAATTAAACTGGGAACCCCAAAAGCCAAACTTGGAATGTACAGCACTGGGGAAACAAAACTATAAATTAATTTCCTCTTGTACTAAACAAATATAAAGACGTTATCGATGCACATTTCCTAGAGCTGACATATTCCAGTTAATAAATTCAAAATAAAGTATTTTCTACCTTTTGTTGCTTGAGCATTTTATTTTTCAGTTGCAATTGCTCCAGTCATTTTCTTCTGGTTTCTTTGTGTCTTCTGCTAACTCTCCATTGTCTGCTGTCCATTTGTCCTTTCTTCTCTTTGTTTTTTTCCATTCTCTCTCTACAGATCTTTATCCTTTTGCTCTTTCCTCCATTTCTTTCTTTATTCCTTTTTCATCCACTCAAATTTCACCCTTCCATCCTCAGTACCCACTTACTCTCTCAATACCCAGCCAATCATAGATTTTTCTTCCACCCCACAGAAAATATATTTTCCCCTTCCCATCCTTACTCCCCCAGACCCATCCCCTTCTATAGTCCTCCCCCAACATTAGCTCCCTTCTGGTTTCAGCTCTACCCAGCATCTGTTCCCTTCTACTCCCATTCTCCCATACCCCACATCAGCCCATTTCCAATCCTAGCCTCCCCATCAGCCCATTTCCAGTCCTATCATAGCCCCCATCAGCCCATTTCCAGTCTTAGACCCCCCATTAGCCATTTCAGGTCCTATCCTAGCCCCCCCCCCCATCAGCCCATTTCCAGTCCTAACCCCTCATAAGCATTTCTAGTCCTATCCTAGCCCCCCAAGCAGCCCATTTACAGTCATATCCTGCCCCCCCCCCAAAGAGCCCCACACCTGTCTGACCGGCTTGAGGTGGAGCCAGAGAGGCCCGAAGTTCCAGCTCACCTCTGCACGGCGCCAGAGTGAAGAGCAGCATGTTCCTTCACTCCAGCAGCTGTCTTCTCCTGAAGTGTGCTGGCGCACTGAGATTAAAAGGGCATTTCCCGTTTCCCGGTACTCCGCGCGCTTCAGGAGAGCACAGCTGCTGGGTGCCGTTCTTCACTCTGGCACTGTGCAGAGGTGAGCCGGGGATTCAGACCTCCCCAGCTCCCTCTGAAGCCGGCCGGCCATGCAAACCGAACACTATGTGCAGAATGGAGTTGGCGTGGGGCCCCCTGAAGCACGAGGCCCTGTGCAAACAACATTCTTGCTCAATGGATGGGCCGACCCTGAGCAGGATAGGATCACATGGTAAGGGCGAGGAGGCAGGAAATTTGTTAGAGATAATTATTGGGGGATGGGGTGAATTTGGGGAGAATCATATTCAAGAAGGCGACAGACAAGAGGAGGCCGCACAGGTTGGTTTGCCCTGGCCATTCCCCCTCTTAGGGTCGGCCCTGCCCTAGCCATCTATTCAGAAAAATATCTCTGTTGTTCTGCTATGAATTTTCAGTTTATTCTTAACAAAGACCTTAGTTCAGTGGCTCCTCGACTCTGAGTCAGAATCCCAAATGAGGCCACATCATCGGTAGATGAGGCCACAGAAACAGTGCTGTTCCCCCGCCTTCTCGAACTCCACTATGATCTATGCCTAATAGTGGCAATCAGCACAGGGCCTGTGAGTTTATGAATGTTCATAGGCTTTGCCTCCTGAAACCTATAGCAGAGTACTGGGGTGTGTGAGCACAAACGGACCTGCAGAGCCCGGAGCGATGGATGCTACAACGTCTCCATTACCTTTGCTGTCTTTACACTTTGGTAAGTGGAGTGAAAGGAAAATGGAGGTCTCTTATCATCTGGGGTCACATGAACCTTTAAGTATTAAAATTTGGTTAATTTGGATAAACGATTGGGAAGCACTGTCTTGTTGTATTCATGGTATTTGTGGTCTATGTATTCTCAGATTACAATTGGCTTGCTTCCTACATAACTGCATATGAGTTATTGTGTTCTATACTTCCTTATTCCCGGATGAGGCATTTTGATGTGTGTTTTAAAGAAGGTAATATTTTCTACTAATTCTTTTTCACTGTTCATCATCTTTTATCTGTGCCCTTCTCTGCCACTGTAAACTCTAGACTTCATTCATTCCACCTTGCTGCTCCATATGCCTGGAACAAATTATCTGAGTCAGTGTGTTGGGCTCCTTCTCTAGCCCTATTCAAATCAAGGCTAAAAATAACCTCTTTGAGGCTGCTTTTGGATCCTGATGCCCTTTACTCTCTTGTTCACCACTTGTGTATCTCACCATACACAAGTGGTCCCCAGTTTTATGACGTTCTTCATCTTGATTAGATTGTAAGCTCCGATGAGCAGGGACTGTCTTACATCTATATGTTCAGTGCTGCATAATCCTTGTAGGGCTATACAAATGATACGTAGTAATAGTATTATTGATTTATTTATTTATTTGCTTTTATATACCGCACTATTTAGTATCAGCGCAGTTTACATGGAACGTGAACAGTCAAGCAACTTTACATAGAACAGGCATAAAACATCAAATCTAGTTAACATAGAACAGGTAAATAGAAGCAAACGATTATGTCAACATTCAGGGGATAAAAGGTTGGAGGGGAGGGGGAATAGGGAAGGGATAGAGGAAGGGAATAAGGGGCAGGAGAGAGGGGAGGGTGGGAGAACTAATTACATGTTGTGCAGCCGGGCCTCAAGGTATATAGTCTCTGTAAGTGAAGAAGCCAGCACTATGAAAGCCCTTCATTACGTTATATGGTCATAAGCTAGCTGGAACAGGTGAGTCTTTAATGCCTTTCTGAACGTAGATTGGTCCGCAATGACCCAGACTGAAGCAGGACGGGCATTCCAGAGGGTTGGTGCGTATAAAGAAAAGGCGCGATTCCTGAGGGCCTTAGTGCAGGTCCTTATTGCTGAAGGTGTGATCAGGGTGTTTACCATGTTTGATCTTCTTGTTCTGTTGTCTGGGGTATGTTGAATCATTGCTGATAGGGACGATGCAGATGAGTCATGAAGAATTTTAAACGTGAGTAGAAGGGCTTTGTAGGTCAGGCGGCTAGTTATGAGTAGCCAGTGTAGTTGCATGAAGATAGGTGAGATGTGCTCGAATCTGGGCACACCTTGGAGTGATGGGACAGCTGTGTTCATGGCCAGTTGGAGTGGTTGAAGAATGTGTTTTGGGAGGCCATGAAGAATAATATTTGCGTAGTCAAAGTGTAGGAAGATGAGAGCTTGGAAGACTTTACAAAAATCTGAGGGGTCAAGGAGCGGACGTATATGATGGAGGGTCCTTATCTTCTGGTAGACTGCCTTGATGACATTATGTATGTGTGCAACCATGCTCAGTTGTTGGTCCCAGATTACTCCCAGATAGTGTACTTCTTGTTTGGTCAGGAGCTCTACATCTCTCACCCGCAAGGAGGATGGTGGAGTAAATGTTTGGTCTCTAGTTATAAGACCTCTGTCTTCCTGCAGTTAACCATCAGGTTGTGTGTAGCGAGCCAGTCTGAAACAGAGTTGAAGCATTCTGAAATGACTGAAAAGTAGTTCTCAGTCATGCTTTACTCCTATATCCCTTGCAAACAAATATAGCAATCCTTCCCAGAAACCTTTCATTAGAAACATGAATTAATTTTTCATTAGGTCCAAATCATAAAGTATTCATTTTTCTCTACAGTCCTTACAGCGACTGGAACTCTGCACTATTATGGAATGAGTAAAGATTAAATGCTGGTGTTCTCCTGCTTGCCCGCCAAATGTCATTCCATATCTGTGCAATTTTTAAGCACTTCAAATGTCTCACCCTCTACCTTTGCCTTCTGGCTTGGGCTGAATGCTGCGAGATGGTTTTCTTCTCAGTGGTACTAAGAAAGAAGCGCACAAAGAGGCAGAGAAGGTTTCAGCCTGAGGATCCCTAAGACAGTTGCCAATTTGCTGACAGTGAAGGAGAACTGGGTTAACGGCGGCAAGTCTTTTTGCATTTCAAAATTCCACATTATAGTGCTGCTCAATAGAAGACAGAGAATCGAGGAATAAGCAGAAATCTGTTTCAGTAGCTCTGGATTTAGCTACATTTACTTCTAGGCAATAGAGCTCATTAGTATTTTGTGAACCTCTCCCTTGGCAGATATTTCTAGGGTTTTTTCCCTTTCTAGCACACCTAGAGAATTCATCTACTGTAAAATATTGCTGGATGGTAATTCACAGTCACATAAAGCAAATGAGGCATCTCTTCCTGTTAAGAAGTTAATTGTTGCTTGATAGGTTGAATATATTTCATGTTGCTGGCTTCCCAACTGAAAAGACTAGCAGAACATGACCCAGTGACTGGCTGGCAACATTGAGGGGGGGGGGTTTGATATTCAAAAGGCTATGCCATCAGCATCAGGTGCTACAGACAAAAAGTCCTATTTTTAAATCAATTTAGCGGTAGCCAGTCCATAAGAAATGTCTAGTCAGAAGTTATGTGTGGGATATTCAAAGCGATTAATGCAGTGACATCAGGGGATTCCGGAGGCAGCGCCCAGCGCTAACTGGGCAGCGGTGATAACGAGCCCCATTATTGCAAAGCAACGAGAGGCACTGAGTTTGCAGCATAGAGATATTTTTGCAAGGTTATATGCTCTTTGATACAGTGGGGGAGTTTTTTAGGATCCCTGATGTTAATGTGCTAGTCTCAGGCCTGGATTGATAGCCGAGACATGATGGTCCCATGGGTACTGAGATCCTTTTCTCCCCCTCTGAGTGTGATTCTGTTCTCCCTGTTTGATGCATATGGAATGAAGTTGTTTTGATTGAATGGTCATTATTTCTTCATTCTAAGAAATTTGTCTATTTAATAGCAGAGCACAAATAGCGGTCCTGACTTAACAGATAGAATTGCTGAATAACAGGCAAAAAGGTAAGTGAGTAAGTCATCTGCTAACTTTCATATACTGGCCATGCAGCTGAACCTTGATCTCTTGTCTGGACTCGGTCTCTTCCTGGCTTCATGCTCATCACTTAATACTTAATCCTGCAAAAGCATTTGCTCTATGGCTGTCGGGTTCTTTCCCTTCCCTGGGTCTATCACCTACCATCCATACCTTCCCTATCCTTTTGTCGTCTTCCCTGAGATATCTCGGTGTCACCTTAGATCCTGCAATTAGCTTTCATTCTCATATCAACTCCTAAGCGAAACGCTGTTTCTTTACCCTGCGCCAGATTCATTCCATTTGTTCTGTTCTCACTTCATCATCTTTAGTAACATTGCTTCTATCTTTGACCCGGTGAAAAGCGGGATATAAATACAGCTAAATAAATAAATTTCAAAATTGGATTACTGCAACACCTCAGGTCTTCAGAAGTATCAGCTTCGTCGACTACAGTCCATTCAAAACATTTCCATACGACTATTACATCATACCTCAAGCTTTGACCATGTTACTCCTTTACTCATTAAGTCCCACTGGCTCCCCATTGCATACCATGTTTCCTGTAAAATAGTTATCTCCAAGTTATAATGCCCTGTTCAATGTAATTTCAGTTTGTTCAATGTAAACTGCACTGATGCAGAATAGCGCGGTATATAAGAGAACGTAAATAAAATAAATAAATAAATACCATTCTCAATACAAATTACTTACTCTCACTCATAAGATCATGCACTCTGGTTCCCCGGAGTATCTTCATTCTCACCTTATCCCCCATGCTCCGTCTCAAGTCCTACGTTCAGTGCATGCTAACCATTTGTTCATTCCTCCCCCTTCTCAGGCTCATCTTGAAAGTACCCATCAAACTGCATTCTTTTTTCTAGCTCCTCATCTCTGGAATTCCCTCCCTTCCTTACTACGTATGGAATCTTCCTTTTCAAATGTAAAGTTGCCCTCAAAACCCATCTTTTCCAGCTGGCCTTTGATCTTAAGATTGGGTCTGTTTAGGATCCCCACTTCCTAATTTCTCCCTCCCTCTTTCTTACTTCCTATCCTATTAAAATTTTGGCGTTCTTTTCCACTTTCTATTTATTGTATTTCTGATGTTTATTGTGAACCACTTTAGTTGTCAAGAAAGGCGGTATATCAAGTATTTAAATAAACTATAAACCATAAACCACTGCACCAAATGACCCTTGTCCAGCGTTCTGGATAAAAAAACTTTACAGCGACCTCAGCCAGTTCCTGACCAAGTTCATGGATCTGTCATTCTCATCAGGTTCATTCCCACAAAGGCTGAAACACACCTCCATCAGGCCGCTGCTGAAAAACAGCAAACTGGACCCCCTGAAGGTTGAATCCTTCCAACCAATCTCAAGCATTCCACTTCTCGCCAAGATAATAGAAAAGGTAGTCCAACGCCAAATTCAACACCATATCGAGACGGCCGCACCATTAGATCCATGTCAGCACAGATTCAGAGAAGCACATGGCGTCGAAACCCTCCTTACCACCCTCTTCAATACAATAGTACTAGGAATTGACGACATCCGACAAGTGTTTGCCCTTATCTTCTTGGATATCGCAGCAGCCTTTGACTCTGTGAGCCACGAGCTGCTATTGGGTCGTCTCGAGGAAAAGGGAATACAGGACTCAGCTCTAAGCTGGTGCAAATCCTACCTGACCGAAAGATGGCAGCACGTAAGAACCGGCACCTCAACCTCGGAACCCTTCCAACAAAAACAGGGTGTGCCACAGGGTTCTTCGCTATTGGCACTGATGTTCAACATATACATGCAGCCCATCTGTACCCTGATCCGCTCTTTTAACGTCGCCTGCCTGGTATACGCAGACGACGTACTGCTGTACATGCCATTCTCAACAGACCAGCCTGACTTCTCCCCACTAACAAGTTGTTTCGACGCGGTTGCTGACTGGCTCCATACCCAAAACCACCGAATAAACCACAACAAGACAGATATTCTCTTCATCACGAGGAACCAAGGTTTCACCCCTCCAGCCACCTTAAAGGTGAAGAATGCCGAGCTGACTGCCAAACCCACAATCCCCTACCTAGCTGTCACTTTGGACCAGCGGCTGGACTTAAAAACCCACATAGGACACACACAAGGCAATATACCATAAAATACGGACACTACGACATCTGCGACCTCTACTGGACCCAGATGACATTCGTACAATCTACCAAGCTCTCGTAATCCCACATTTCAACTATGCTAATGCAATCCTACATGGACTCCCACAGGCAGCACTGAACCCACTCCAGCTGGCAATGAACTCAGCAGCCAGAATTCTATACAGAGCATCAAGAATAGACCACATCACACCAATCCTCAAACAACTCCACTGGTTACCAATCCACGGCAGACTAGCATTCAAGATCCTAGTAATGACCTTTAAGGCCATAAACAACCAACCTACCATCTCCATCACTGGGCTAATCCACCCCACACCTCCGACCAGATCCAGAAGGCCCGCAGCTGTCAATAAACTGATAACACCCAACGTAATAACGAAATGCAACCACGGAACATCCAACAGGACGTTCATGCTTTATGCACCCAGATGTTGGAATGCCCTCCCGACAGCCATTAGAGCAAGCATTGACCTGGCCCAATTTAGGAAGGCACTGAAGCACCACCTATTCTTGCAGTACTGCCAAGAAGACAGCGTACAGACACCCCAAGCTACAGGACCTTGCCAACACCACACCCAACACACTATCCTGCAGCTAACCCCACCAACACCACTCCACGTAAATATTAGGAGGTGCAGACTGTTACTAGTGTATATACTTTGTAGATAGTTACCCCAGTTATGTCCAAGTTGTAGTTCCTGTTCATTGTAAATACAATGCAGCCCGATTGCCTTGTATATGGTTCTGTTATATGTAAACCGCACTGATTTGAATAGCGCGGTATAGAAGAGAACATAAATAAATAATGCAGACATTATGCTTTCTACCTCAGAAAGCTTGATTGAAGGATAAGGCGGTATAGAAAACTGGTTAAATAAATAAATAAAATAAATTTCAGTCAATCTCTTCCTCAGTTAAGTGTCATGGGAGGAGAAAGCAATAATCCATTGCCAAGTGCCCAGCAAGACAATCTTACCTCGGTGCTGGTTCTGAGAGTCATAACCAAGACAGAAGCATGCCAATACTACTCTATGTCACCCTCAGAAGTGGCTTATGAAATTAATTACATTTTTAAAAACCATGAATATGCAGTTATTTCAAGAATTAAACATTAATTTTGTTTGAAGTGTGTTAAAAGAAGGCATTAAGAGAATTGCTGGTTTATTCATCTCCAAGGTGGTTAGCTTTTCAAGATGGCGGTTGAGAAGTCCATGAAAGAACCCTCATCCTTTTGCGTGGTAAGCACAGTTACTTACCTGTAACAGGTGATCTCTGGGAACAGCAGGAATAAGTCTTCACATATGGGGAACGCTCCCCAGCGTCCAGTAAGAAAGCTTTTGGGAGCATCCCACAGCACCTGCGCGCTGCCTTCCCGCCTTTCCCAACCGCCTCTCTCCAGTTCGAGTTTTAAAGCTGAGACAAAGAGAGAGAGAGGAAAGGAAAGATAGATAGAGAGATACAACTCCTAGGGGAGGTGGGTGGGTTGTGAAGACTTATTCCTGCTGTTCCCAGAGATCACCTGTTACAGGTAAGTAACTGTGCTATCTCCAGGAACAAGCAGGAATGAGTCTTCACATATGGGGACTCCCTAGCTGCAGATGCCATGGAGAAACCCCAGGTTGTGTGTCCTTGAAAAGGACTCTACCTCCCCCCATGGATCTCTGGCATCCGACCAGGGTAGGTGGGTAGGAGTTGATTAGGAATGGAACAGGTGTTTGAGAACAGCCTGACCAAACGAGGCATCCCGGCGGGAGTCCTTGTCCAAACAGTAATGGGCTGTGAAGGTATGAACCGAGGCCCAGGTGGCCGCTCGACAGATTTGGTCGATGGACACAGAGTTCAGATGAGCCATTGAGGCTGCCATGGCTCTCACATAGTGAGCTGTGACATAGCCCTCCAGAGAAATGTTCCTACTCTGGTAGGCAAAAGAAATACACTGAGCAATCCAGTTGGACAGTGTTCTCTTACAGACTGGAAGTCCTAAATGAGAAGGATCAAAAGCAACAAAGAGTTGAGAAGACTTTCTATGTTGCTGTGTTCTTTGTAAGTAAAAAGCGAGAGCTCTTACAATCCAAGGTATGAAGATTCCTCTCTGCATTTGATGCATGAGGTCCTGGAAAAAAGACAGGTAAATATACCTCTTGGTTCAGATGAAAAGGTGAGACCACTTTAGGCATAAAGTGTGGATTGGTCCTGAGGACTACCTTATCATGATGGAACCTTGTATAAGGAGGATTAGCCACCAAAGCTTGCAACTCACTGATGCGGCGTGCTGAGGTGACTGCAATGAGAAAAATAACTTTCCAAGAAAGGAATTTCAAGGAGGTGGTGGCTAAAGGTTCAAAGGGTGGCTTCATAAGCTGGTCAAGAACCAGGTTTAAGTCCCATGCCACTGGAGATGGTCTAATGGGAGGTTTAGTTAAAAGAAGGCCTCTCATGAATCTTGCTATAAGAGGATGAGAGGAAATAGGTTGTCCATTGAGAGGCTTGAGGGACGCTGCAATAGCACTCAAATGGACCTCTTACTGAATTCGTTTTCAGACCTGCATGGGAGAGATGCAGGAGATACTCTAGTAGAGAATTCAGAGTATAGCAAGAGAGTTTAGACCTTTCCCTGAACACCAAATGGCAAATCTTTTCCATTTAAAAGCATAGGAACGTCTAGTAGAAGGCTTTCTAGAGGCATGAATAACATCTCTGACTTGCTGAGAGAAATGAAAATCTTGAAGGTCTAGGCCCTCAGCAACCAAGCCCTGAGATGGAGCGACTGGGGGTTTGGGTGCCACAAAGTTCCCTCTTCCTGGGACAGAAGGTCTGGTGCAGAGCCCAAGTCCAGGGAAGGAGCTTGAGAGAGATGCAGAAGTAGTGGGTACCACACTTGGCGTGGCCAATGTGGTGCTATGAGGATCATGGTCCCTTGATCTCTCTGAAGCTTGAATAGTGTTTTGGGAATTAGGTGAATTGGTGGAAAGGCATAAAGGAAGTCTCGACCCCAGTGAAGGAGGAAGGCATCCTTGGCCTGAACTCCCTGACACGGAATTCTGGAACAGAACCGGGGAAGTTTGGCATTCCACGGACTTGCAAAGAGGTTTACGTCCGGTGTTCCCCAAATTCAAAAAATCCTGGCTACCTGGTCCATGTGGAGGGACCACTCGTGTGGAAGAAGAACTCGACTGAGTCTGTCCGCCCAAGAGTTTTGAACGCCTGGAAGATATACTGCCAGAAGATGGATGTGATGCTCTCTGGCAAAGGCCCACAGTCGCAAAGCTTCGTTGCAAAGCGACAGAGAGCCAGTCCCGCACTACTTGTTTACATAGAACATGGCTACTTGGTTGTCCGTATGGATGAGGACTGTCCTGTAGCTGAGCAGGGAATGGAACACTCAGAGCTAAGAATATTGCTCTGAGTTCCAAGAGATTGATATGCAGAGAAGTCTCCTGTGGAGACCAGATGCCCTGGGTGGAGAGATTCTGCAGATCCTCCAACCCATTGGAGAAGCATCTGTTGTCAGAGTTGCTTGGGGTAGCGACTGCTGAAAAGGGGACCCCAGCAACAGATTTGGAGGGGACCTCCACCACTGGAGAGACCAAAATAGGCGACTGGAGTTTGCTATTTTGTCTGACAGGCAACCTGATGCCTGAGTCCATTGGGTGGACAAAGTCCATTGAGCTGCCCTCATGTGAAGACGAGCATATGGAACCACATGCACAGTGGATGCCATGTGGCCTAATAGTTGTAACATCTCTCGAGCAGTTAAATGGGACTTTAACTGTATCTGGGAGGCTAACTGCACCAAGCATAGGCAATGGGCCTGAGGAAGATAGGCCCTTGCAGTTGTGGTATCCAGCAAGGCCCCTATAAACTCCAGAGACTGAGTAGGGGTGAGATGGGATTTTGGGATGTTTATTACCAGTCCCAAATACTAAAGGACATGCATTGTGCAGGTTAGAGAAATCTGGGCCTCTGACTGGGATGGAGCTCGAATGAGCCAGTCGTCCAGATATGGGAAAACGAATATTCCTAGAGTGCGTAGAAATGCAGCTACTACTGCCATACATTTCATGAACACCCTTGGTACAGAGGCCAGACCGAAAGGAAGCACCCTGTATTGGTAGTGCTTTCCTTGAAAAAGGAACCGAAGGAACCTTCTGTGTGTTGGATGGATGAGGACATGGGTGTACGCATCCTTGAGATCTAGAGAACAAAGCCAGTCCTGACTCTGAAGGTATGGCAGCAGAGTACCGAGAGAAATCATCTTGAATTTCTTTGAATAGAAACGTGTTCAATTCTCTGAGATCTAATATGGGTCTGTAGCCCCCTGTTTTCTTTGGAATAAGAAAATAAGGGGAGTAGAACCCTGAGCCCTGTTGAAGAAGGGGTACTTCTTCTATTGCCCCTTGGGCAAGAAGGGTAGCAATCTCCTGACCCAGAAGGTTGAGGAGAGATGTTTGAGAATTTAACTGTCTCACCATGGTGTGGGGAGGAAGGTTTAAGAAATGAAGCTTGTACCCTTCCCTTACAATGGAGGGGGTCCATTGCTCTGCTGTAATATGCTCCCATCTGGGAGCAAAGTAAGCCAACCTTCCTGGAATGGTGAGGGGCTCTGGTTCTTCCAGAGCCAAAAAGGCTAAGTTCTCTAGTTGCAAGTCAAAGGCCCTGAGGAGGCCTGGCAGCCTTTGACTTGGCCTGTTTAGGTGGTTGCTGACGCTTTGCAGCAAAACGACCTGCAGAAGATGCCTGCTGACCATAAGCAGGATAGTATCTTCCCTTTTTAGAAAAAGTTGTCTTTTTGAACAATCTTTTCTTAGCAGGAGCAGAGGTAGACTTTGAAAGTCGATCCAAAGCAGAGTTCTCAGCATCCATCTGAGTGGCCTTTGCTTTCCAATCCCTGCCAAAAAGGTTTTCACCTGTACAAGGAAGATTTCCCAGTTAATCTTGGACCCAAAGTTCCAAATCAGAGGCTTGTAACCAAGCAATTCTGCGTGCACCTATGGCAATAGCCGAGGCTCTGCTTACACACTCAAAAGAGTCAAAGGCTGCACGGTTGGAAAATTTGGAAACATCTTGGGCATGTTTAAGCCAAGTGAGAAATTCCTGCCTTTTATCTTCTGAAATAAAAGGGGCTAAAGTCTGCAGATGATCTGTGACTTTTTAGAAATATCCCCATATAGAGACTATAGGAGTTGATTCTGGCAGCAAGCATATTAGCTTGGAAAACCCTTCGGCCAAAAGCATCAAGGGTCCTGCATTCATGTCCTGGAGGATTAGATGAGTGTCTCTTTGCACTCTTTATTTTCCTCATGGCAGACTCTACCACAATAGAGTGGTGAGGAAGCTGAGACTTATGAAAGCCAGGACAAGGAGGGACACGGTACATGGTGTCTAATCTACGAGAATGAGGAGAGGTGGTAAGAGGAGTCTCCCACATGCTCAACATGAGATCATAGAGAATCTCATGAATAGGTAAAGTAGCTGCTTCTTTAGGAGCCTTAGGATATTGCAAAATATCTAGCTGCTTGGCTCTAGGCTCTGACTCAGGAGCCACTGTAATGGAGAGTCCCCTAGCCACGTCCCTAATGAAGTCCTGAAAAGACAAGTCTTCTGGAGGAGACATTCTTCGTTTTGGAGAATCAGACTCCTGAGGAAGAAGTACCGGTGCATCGACAGAAACCTCCGACTCATCAGAGTCTTCGGAGGAATCGAAGTATCGCCTGTCTGGATGCTCCTGTAAAGCCCGATACGTGTACCGAGTGGGATCGACATCGGGAGTAAGCGGTACCGGTTCGGTACCAATTGGCATCATAGGACAGGATACCGTTGCAGTTAATCGGTACCGGCACCGGGAATGATGCCAGTGCCAGAGTCGGTACCGGCAACGGAGACTGTTGCGGTACCGGAGGCATCGAAGCCTCAATAAATGCCGTTAGGGTGCGCTGCATGGACAGAATCTTCTGATCCATCGACGCCACCAGAGTCTGGATGTCGGTACCAGTGGAGGCCACCGGTACCCCAGAACACGGCAACAGGTGATCGGTCGAGGCCGAGCCATCGATGTCAACCTGTGACCCCATAGACAATGCTTTGGAAGCCGGAACTTCCCGCCGGGGTAATTTTGCCGGTGCGGAATCCTCGAGGACAAGCCCGGAGGCATCTCAATGCTTAGAGGGAGATTTGCCCTTCGAGGACCGGCTAGATTTATGTTTGGTTACCTGAGATCCATTGTAGGAAGAAGCAGCCCTGGAAGACGTCGATGCCACCGAGGCTGCATCAGAGGGAAACAGGGTACTGAGATTGGCTGCTCGGTTCTGCCGACCTCTTTTAGACATCATGGTACAGGACACACAATGCCGACATTTTAGACACCAGTCATGGGTGCCGGTGACAGAAATAGTACCGCCACACTTCGTGCACTTTTTGAACCCGGAAGCGGGCTTCTCCATGAGAAGAAAATATGTTCAGGCCTAAGGCCCAAACCGAAAATGCACAGTTGAAGAAAGAAAAGGTTTTTGGAGTTTTTTTGTAAGAAAGAAAAGAAAAGACCGGCGGTACCGGTTTGACGTCAAAGAAGGCAGATGTGCACAGAAAAATAAAGAAAAAAATAAAGAATTCTTCTGCAGTGACAGGAACACGACCTGCTGGCTCCGTGGAAAAGAAGAACTGGAGAGAGGCGGTTGGGAAAGGCGGGAAGGCAGCGTGCAGGCGCTGTGGGATGCTCCCAAAAGCTTTCTTACTGGACGCTGGGGAGCGTTCCCACGCAGGCTCCGTCGGTACCAACGAAACCCATATGTGAAGACTCATTCCTGCTTGTTCCTGGAGATTATGCCTTAAGCAATAGCATCATTCCATTACTAGATTCGCAAGTGCAAGTGGGAGATCTGAGCCACGTGTAAAAAAAAATTTACTATAAAAGGTGAAGCAAGTCTGCTTTGACCATTCAGGATGTTCCATTTCTTCCTACCATTGTGTAAGCTGAAATAACAGCAAGATGAAAAAGCTCACTTATCACTGATGAGTGAGATTTCAGGCCATAGATAATATGAACTCTAGTCTTCCCAGTATGCATGGGAGACAAGTCAAAAGGATGAGTGGAAAGGAAGAACATCCTCCTTCCCCTGAACCTTATCAGAGATCAGATCCTGGGAACAAATATATTTACCAAGGAAGACCTAACAAGAGGCAGAAAGTCAAATGTCACTATGAAGGAAAAAAAGATATCCTGAAGTATGAGAAGCCAAAAAACTGTAGGAAAGCAGCAGAGCGCATGACAGCAGATATAGATAGCCAAGCCTGTTTATTTTCACTATTTACTTTTTTGATCCCATCCAATTTGCAGACTTCCCTTTGCTTCCCTACTGGAAGGATCTTCTCTACTTGTCCAATACTTACGTGAGTGTTGGTACTGTATTGTTTGTTCTCCCCCTCCCAAGGCAGTTCCATGCATCCATAGCCCTTTCTATGTGGAGCTATCCCCTTGTCTTACTCCAGCATTTAATACCATTTATTTCTTTACATTTAGCTCATGCCAGAGGGCTTACAACCTCAGGGAGAGATCTATTGAAAGGAATTTTACAGCAGCTTTCACGTTATGCAATGGAAACTATTTACTAAGTAGTCAGATATGTTAATGACATTAGCGTATGTTAATACAGTAGTGTGCCTTAGTAAATCTAGCCATAAGCCTGTATCTGAGGATGAAGTAACTTGCCCAAGATAACAAGGAATGTCAGTGGGATTTGAACCCTGGAGCTCAGCCTGCGGCTCTAACCACTACGCTTCACAGTAGAACCGCCTAAATAATATATTTTAGAAAACCTTGTCCTCAAAAAGTGCATAACGCTATATAAATCATGCTCAGTCTACACAAATGACCTCTCTGATCAGCAACTCTCAATTGCTTCTTTAAAAATAAAAAGTATCCCTCCAGCACCAGGAAGACTGAAGTGGAGAGGAGACTGCAGTTAGCACAGGGGTACATATCACGCCCTGTCAATGTGCCAGTTAGCATGGGTGCGCAAAATGACGACTCTAGGGGTGGCGTTAGTTGAACTTACATTCATTGCACTGCACATTAGGGTATACATCCGTGCAGTAAGTGCTGGGAACATACTAGGTGATGCTCCTGACAGTTTTCCACAGAGGCTTGCAGCCCACACACATTCGTTTTCACACTAAATATGCATTAAGGGCAATACCCTACAGCCTTTAGCAAAAGGGCCTCTCAGTCTGTGAAAAAAACGTGTGAGCACTCAAGTGTGAGACAAGCTATTTCAGTTCTCTCCTGCATTAAAATTTAAACTTTACAACTCATGGTGTCCTTGATAATATTTGTGTCATGTATAAACAGACCCTTTTTTCAGTACCATTACACAAGAAAGCACTGAAGCAAAAAGAAGATACAATTGTCTTGTACATTCCATCCTCATTCTAAGTGCTTGGTATAAAGCTCTCGGTCTGCCATGGATGGAGGCGTTATGGTTCTTCCCTAACTGTCACTCTTGCTAGACACACGCTTGTGTTTATTCAAAATGTCCAGAGAAGGACGGTGCTGAAAGAGGATAATGTGCCTGAACCAATGCATGACAACAGAAAATCCCAGTGCAAATTCCTAGCAAATGTTAGTGCACAAAATAAATAAGCTTTTTTTTTTTTATTTGAGCACACAGTGTTTAAACAAAGGAGTTCCAGAATGTTTGTTGAATGAATGAGTTATTCCTTCCAGGGTTTTTTTTTCACTAACTGGTGCCTTCCTATAAAGCGCCTGTCGTCTTAGGGATATACTGTACAGGTTGATTGTGGACTCTTAGGGGCATGTTTACTAAAGGCTAAAGCGCATTACATGCTACCACTGTCCATTCATTTCTATTGGCCATTGCGGTACTTAATGTGCATTAATCTTTTGTAAACATGCCCCTTAGTATGAAAATAAAATCTACGCCATCAGAACAGAGCTGATAATATACTCAAGTTGTTTTTTATTCACATGAGTTCATCCTCACCGCCCCAGACCACCATAGGCTATGAAACCATGAAGCAGCCTGTAAAGCAAGGCTATCCAATATCTGCTCTTCTAAACACAGTAACAGAAAAGTGAAGTAAGCTGCTAATTCTAATAAAGGAGGTACCAGGAGGCTACCAAGGCTGTTTACTTTGAGGGAAAAAGCACCCAGCTAATACCCAGAGCCATGAATTCTAGAGTGACTGAAGAGTCGGAGTGGAAAGTGACTGAGTAATCATCACAGAGAAAGTTCCTTGATACACCATGGTTTGTTAGCATGCAAGTTAAATGTTACCATAATTAGCCATGTATGGAGTTTGAGGATTAGACAGGAAGGCACATTTTAAGTAATATATGGAGACTAGAACCAAGACGTCGAATGGATTGGGTAAACGCAGATCGGCTGTTTAATCCATCAAAAAGCAGAAAGCCTGGGGGACATGCAACGAAGCTACAATGTAGCACATTTATAAAAATGGGAGAAAATATTTTTTCACTCAACGCGTAATCAAACTCTGGAATTCACTACCAGAGGATGTAGTAAAAGCTATTAGCTGGGTTTAAAAAAGGTTTGGACAAGTTCCTGGAGGAAAGGTCCACAAACCATTACTAAAGAGGAGCAGAGAAAGCACAGTTACTTACCTGTAACAGGTGATCTCTGGGAACAGCAGGAATTAGTCCTCACATATGGGTACGTCGGTACCGACGGAGCCCGTGCGGGAAAGCTCCCCAGCTTCTTAGAATAGAAGCTTTTGGGACCTCCCACTGCACATGCGCACTGCCTTCCCGCCTTCCTGAACAGCTCTCCTCAGTTTCGAGTTTATAGCTGAGTCAACAGAGAGAGGACAGGAAGATAGATAGATAAAAGATACAACTCCTAGGGGAGGTGGGTGGGTTGTGAGGACTAATTCCTGCTGTTCCCAGAGATCACCTGTTACAGGTAAGTAACTGTGCTATCTCCAGGAACAAGCAGGAATAAGTCCTCACATATGGGGACTCCCTAGCTTAGATGCATGGGATCCCCTGTAAAGGTTCGCCATCTTCGTATGGATCTCAGGCATCCATTCTGGGAAGGTGGGCAGGAGTTGTTTAGGAATGGAACAGGTGCTTGAGGACAGCCTGGCCAAACAAGGCATCCCGGCGGGAGTCCTTGTCCAAACAGTAATGGGCTGTGAAGGTATGAACCGAGGCCCAGGTAGCGGCTCGACAGATCTGATCTATGGAAACAGAGTGCAGATGAGCCATAGAAGTTGCCATGGCCCTCACATTGTGAGCAGTGACATGGCCTTCCAGAGAAATGTTTTTGCTCTGGTAAGCAAAAGAAATACACTGAGCAATCCAATTGGAAAGTGTACGCTTGGAGACTGGAAGTCCCAAATGGGAAGGATCAAAGGCCACAAAAAGTTGAGAAGACTTTCGATGTGGCTGAGTCCTATTAAGGTAAAAAGCGAGAGCTCTTTTACAATCCAGAGTATGAAGGTTCCTCTCTGCATTGGATGCATGAGGAGCTGGAAAAAAGACAGGTAGATATACCTCTTGATTAAGATGAAAAGGCGAGACCACTTTAGGCATAAAGTGGGGATTCGTCCTAAGGACCACCTTATCATGATGAAATCTTGTGTAAGGTGGATTAGCCACTAAAGCCTGCAGCTCACTGATGCGGCGAGCCGAAGTGACTGCAATGAGGAAGATGACCTTCCAGGAAAGAAATTTCAAGGAGGTGGAAAACATTGGCTCAAAAGGTGGCTTCATAAGTTGACCGAGCACTAGATTCAAATCCCATGCGACCGGGGGTGGTCTGATGGGAGGTTTAGTGAGAGTCAGGCCTCTCATGAATCTTGCAACAAGAGGATGAGAGGAGATAGGTTGTCCATTTATATGTTTCAAGGATGCTGCAATAGCACTTAAATGGACTCTTACCGAATTCGTCTTGAGGCCTGCATTGGAGAGATGCAGGAGATAATCAAGAAGAGAATTCAAAGGAAGTGCCAGAGGGTCAAGACCCTGCTGAGCACACCAAATGGAAAAACGTTTCCATTTGAAAGCATAGGAACGCCTGGTAGAGGGTTTCCTAGAGGCAGAAAGGATATCTTTCACTGGTTGGGAAAGATGAAAGTCTTGAAGGTTTAAGCCTTCAGTAACCAAGCACTGAGGTGAAGGGATTTGGGGTTTGGGTGCCACAAAGTCCCCTCCTCCTGAGACAGGAGGTCTGGCGCAGCTCCCAGATCCAAGTAGGATCCCTGGGAGAGCTGTAGAAGTAGAGGGAACCACACTTGGCGTGGCCAGCGTGGAGCTATGAGGATCATAGTTCCATGATCCCTCTGGAGTTTGAACAGAGTCTTGGGAATCAAAGGAATGGGTGGAAAGGCATATAGGAATGCCTGATTCCAATTCAGGAGAAAGGCGTCCGTAGCCTGAGCTCCCTGACACGGAGTTCTGGAACAGAACCGGGGAAGTTTGGCATTCCACGGACTTGCAAAGAGGTCTATGTCCGGGGTCCCCCATTCCTGAAAGATTCGGTTTATTTGGTCCAAATGTAGGGACCATTCGTGTGGCAGCAGAACTCGACTGAGCCTGTCTGCCCGAGAGTTTTGAACTCCTGGGAGATACACTGCTAGCAGGTGAATCTGATGCTCTCTGGCGAAGGCCCATAGTCTTAGAGCTTCGTTGCAAAGCGACAGAGAGCCCGTCCCTCCTTGTTTGTTTATGTAAAACATGGCCACCTGATTGTCCGTCTGAACTAGGACAGTGAGGTTGGCTAGGAGGGAGTGGAAGACCTTGAGGGCAAGGTAAATTGCTCGCAGTTCCAGAAGATTGATATGAAGGGTGGTCTCCTGTAGAGACCAAGTGCCCTGAGTGGAGAGAGTTTGCAGATGGGCTCCCCACCCTGTTTGGGAGGCATCTGTTGTGAGGGTTGCTTGGGGTAGCAATGGTTGAAATGGAGCCCCCAACAACAGATTCTTGGTGGAAGTCCACCAGTGGAGGGACCAAAACAGACGATCGGAGGTTTGTATTTGGTCTGAGAGCGCTCCTGACGCCTGAGTCCACTGAGTGGCCAGGGTCCATTGAGCTGCTCTCATATGAAGACGAGCATAGGGCACCACATGCACTGTGGAGGCCATATGACCCAGTAGGCGTAGCATTTCCCTGGCTGTCAAGTGAGTGCTGGACTGAGCTTGGGAGGCCAAACTCAGGAGGCGCTGGCCTCGAACATGTGGAAGGTAGGCCCTTGCAGTGATGGTGTCCAACTGGGCCCCTATGAATTCTAGAGATTGAGTAGGGATGAGTTGGGACTTGGGAAGGTTTACTACCAGTCCCAGATACTGCAAAAGGCTCCTTGTGTGGTCCAGGGAAATCTGGGCCTGTGACTGAGTTGGAGCTCGGATGAGCCAGTCGTCCAGATATGGGAAGACAAAGATTCCCATGCCTCTTAGAAATGCGGCTACGACTGCCATGCATTTTGTGAATACTCTTGGAGCAGAGGCTAGACCGAAGGGGAGTACTCTGTATTGGAAATGTTTTCCCTGAAACAGAAAGCGAAGATACTTTCTGTGGGATGGATGGATGAGTATATGTGTATACGCATCCTGTAGGTCTAGAGAACAAAGCCAGTCCTGACCCTGGAGGTAAGGAAGGAGAATGCCGAGAGACAGCATTTTGAATTTCTCCTTGAAGAGAAATTTGTTCAATTCTCTCAGATCTAGGATTGGTCTGAATCCCCCTGTCTTCTTTGGAATGAGAAAATAAGGGGAGTAGAAACCGGACCCTTGTTGAGGAAGAGGAACCTCTTCTATGGCCCCTTGGGCAAGAAGAGAGGAAACCTCTTGACCCAACAGGGTTAGGAGAGATGGGGGAGAATTGAATGGTCTCACCATATGATGGGGAGGAAGGCTGGAGAAATGAAGTTTGTAACCCTCTCGAATGATAGAGAGGGTCCATTGTTCTGTTGTGATTTGTTCCCATCTGGGAGCAAAGTGAACCAACCTTCCGGGTATGGTGAGAGGTTCTGGTTGTGTTAGAACCAGAAGTGGCAGGTTCCCTAGGAGCAAGTCAAAACCCCTGAGGGGTTGGAGCCTGCTGAGCTACAGTAGCTGCTGCAGGCTTAGCTCGTGCTTGTTTGGATTGCTGACGCTTAGCAGTATAGCGAGGTTGAGAAGACTGCTGGCCAGTATTTGAAGCAACTCTGGCCTTCTTATAGTAAGGCCTTTTAAAAGACTTTTTCTTAGTAGGAATTGAAGTGGACTTTGAAAGTCTTTCCAAGGTGGCATTTTCAGCATCCATCTGGGTGGCTTTGATTTGCCACTCTTCCCCAAATAAGTTCTCACCTGTACAGGGCAGATTCCGTAAGCCATCTAGAACCCAAGGTTCCAGATCAGAGGCCTGGAGCCAAGCAAGACGTCGGGCTGCAATAGCAATGCCCGAAGCCCTACTGGCTCCCTCAAAGGAATCATATGCTGCCCTATTAGAGAACTTAGAAACCTCTAAGAGTTGTTTCACTAGGGAAAGGAATCCCTGCTTTTTATCCTCAGGGATAAAGGGGGCAAATTGCCGCACCTTTTTGGCAAGTTCCTCCAGGAACATGCCCATATAGAGACTGTAGGAATTAATCCTGGCTATAAGCATACTAGCCTGGAAAATTTTCCTACCAAAAGAGTCCAAAGTCTTACATTCCCGTCCTGGAGGGGTGGAAGAGTGCCTTTTGGTACTCCTAATCTTCTTCATTGCAGACTTCACCACAATAGAGTGGTGGGGCAATTGAGTCTTTTGGAAACCAGGAGAAGGAGGGACCCTATACATGGTGTCCAACCTACGGGAATAAGGAGACAAAGTCAAAGGATTTTCCCAGAAATCCATCAGTTGTTCTTGAAGGATTTCATGGATAGGCAGGGTAACTGCCTCCTTAGGGGCCTTTGAGTATCCCAAAATATCCAGTTTTTTGGATCTGGGTTCCTTTTCAGAGGATGTGGTAATAGAAAGGGCTGTAGCCATATCTAAAACAAAGTCCTGGAAGGACAAATCCTCTGGAGGGGACATTCTCCTTTTAGGAGAAGAGGGCTCCTCAGGTAAGTTGAGTGAAAACTCAGCAGAATCATCAGAGGAGTGAAAATCCTCAGAGGAATCGGTGCTTTCCTCTAACGCACGATACGCGTACCGATCGGTATCGATATCGGGCGTATCGGGTATGGAACCGGTATGGAGCGAAAGCCCATACGGTACCGACTTGCGTTTAGAGGTGGACGGCCTCGATACCGGCATGGCGGACGATACCGGTATCGGGCCCGGAACCGCTGAAAGCGGAACCGATGGCGTTGCAGCTTTAATGAAAGCCATGACGGCCTGCTGCATGGACTGTACAGTATCGCCCATGGACGCCATAGCTGCCTGGATGTCGGTACCGGAGTGACCCGGTACCCCAGAGCAGGCTAACAGGTGATCTGTCGAGGCCGTAGCATCGATATCAACCTGAGACCCCTGAATTGGCGTTTTTGGAAGTTGGACTTCCCGCCGGGGTTGTTTGGCTGGGGCAGGGTCCTCAAGTTCTAAGCTAAGAGCCTCTCGATGCTTTGAAGGAGATTTGCTCTTTGAGGACTTGCCCACAGAAGGTTTGGTTACCTGAGATCCATCCGGAGAAGAAGACCTGGATGACTGTGATGCTGTATTCTCTGAAGCAAACAGCACATGGAATTTGTTGGCCCGGTTCTGCAGCCCACGTTTAGACATGTGGGAGCAAGATGGGCAGTCCGGTATGGAATGGTCAGGCCCCAAACATTTCAGACACCAGTCATGGGTGTCTGTGACTGAAATAACAGCATTACATTTGGTACACTTCTTAAATCCAGGGGCTGGCTTCTCCATGAGGAGAAATTGAGTAGGCCGAGAGGCCTCTCTGAAGTGACCAAAAAGCTAAAAAATAAGAAAAAAGAATTATAATTTTTTAAAGAAAGAAAGAAAAGACCGGCGATACCGGTATCGGTATGGGGAAGGCAGGTACGCGGTCTAAAGAAACAAATAAAATAACAATTTCTTCAGCGGTGACAGGAACACGACCTGCTGGCTCCGCGGAAAAAGAGAAACTGAGGAGAGCTGTTCAGGAAGGCGGGAAGGCAGTGCGCATGTGCAGTGGGAGGTCCCAAAAGCTTCTATTCTAAGAAGCTGGGGAGCTTTCCCGCACGGGCTCCGTCGGTACCGACGTACCCATATGTGAGGACTTATTCCTGCTTGTTCCTGGAGATATCCACTGCTTACCCATAGGACAAGCAGTATGGAATCGGTCTACCTTTTGGGAACCTGACAGCTACTTGTGACCTGGATCAGCCACTGCTGGAAACAGGATACTGGTCAGAGCAAGGTTCATCAAGCCCCAGTATGGCATTTCTGATGATGTACAGGAAAGGCTGTGCTACACATGGAGTCTACCCTAAAACCGTGCAGGAGTGCACATGTATTTGGCAATATTTGGAGCCAATGGACCCATTTTGCAAATCTACAGATGAGAAAAATCAACAGGGGAAACTCAGCAACTCCCACGTGTAGGCGTCGGCACTTCCACATGCATGTCGGCCATTTTTCAAACTTATACATATAAATGCTGTCAATTAGCTACAAATGCCATTATCTTTAATTTCACTTTGGAGGGCAAAATAAAGAATGGTGATTAAGAAGGATAACCCCCTTAATCTCTCCTAAGAATGGCTGGCTGAAGTGAGCACTTTTGTAAAACCTATATGTGCCGGGCAACAGCAGAAAATCCCGATGTGGACAACTGCCGTCATACATATCTATTCCCTACATGAGATGCGCAATATATGAGCAGATTTTGGACCCACCTAGGCCACTCCCTAACCACGCACCCAACATAGTCCCTTGATGTTACATGTGGAAATTGTGAATAAAGCTTCTAAAATAACCCCCTTAATGTTTATGGAGACACCATCTTTTTCTTAATTTTCTACTCCTATGGAAAGCCATACCAAATAATGTGATCTTAAAAAAGGAAACGTCTCTGCTTTATTTATTTAAAACATTTGGTTCCCACCTTATCCACAGTTTAAAGTGAGAGTACAGAAAGCATCCATAGAAGAAGTGCATCGAACAGGTGGTCGGTTACCATGACAGTTAATCATATTGCAAAGCTTACATTATAGCACAGCTTGCTGCTGAAATTAACAAGATAGGTTTTTAGCATTTCCAAAGGGCTGACAAGCAGGCCTCAGATCACAAATCAAGTGATAATGCATTCCAAAGGGCTGCATTGTTCAGACTCAAGTCACACCTAAACAATTACGTGCGTTTTTGGACTCTAGACACGCTACATGAGCTGTTGTTATCGCAGTGGAATCTGCTTAGAACAGCTCTACAGGCCGCTGTAATTTCATGCAAGGATCATGCAGCCTTCCTTTTCCTATGGCCTGTTACTTTCGTGATTACAATTCGATCTTTAGCCTCTTTACTGGATTTTCTTCCCTCTGTCTTGTGGGCTTTTCGTGTTTAACACTTATTTGTTTTCTTACATATTTTCAAATGGTGTTTTGCTATTTTTTTTTATTTATTTATTATTTATGAAATTATTCAAATATAATCCAAGAAAGTTACAAACTCTTCTTAGAAACATAGAAACATAGAAACATGATGACAGAAAAAGACCACAAGGCCCATCTAGTCTGTCCTTCCATAACAACAACTACAACAGTCCACTTTTTACCTTTAGAGATCCTCTGTGTTGGTCCCATGCTTTTTTGAATTCAGTTACTGTCCTCATCTCTACCACCTCCACTGGGAGACTATTCCACGGATCCACTACTCTTTCCGTAAAGAAATATTTCCGCATATCACTCCTGAATCGATCTCCCTTCACCCTCATCCCATGTCCCCTCGTCGCAGAACTTGCTTTCAATTGAAAGAGGCTCTCTCCCTGAACATTTATGCCACGGAGGTATTTAAACATCTCAATCATATCACCTCTATCCCGCCTTTCCTCTAAGGTGTACATATTAAGATCTTTAAGTCTGTCCTCATATGCTTTATAATGAAGACCACTAATCATCTTAGTAGCACCCCTCTGTACCGACTCCATCCTGTTCACATCCTTTTGAAGGTGCGGTCTCCAGAATTGCACACCATACTCCAAATGAGGTCGCACCAAAGACTTATACAGAGGCATTATCACCTCCTTTTTTCTGCTAGCCATTCCTCTCCGTATGCACCCAAGCATCCTTCTAGCTTTTGCCGTCGCCTTTTCTACCTGTTTAGCTACTTTAAGATCATCGGACACAACTACGCCTAGGTCCCGCTCTTCTTTAGTGGACAAAAGTACTTCACCTCCTATGCTGTATTGCTCCCTTGGATTGCTGCAGCCCAAATGCATGACCTTACATTTTTTAACATTAAATCCCAGCTGCCAAATTCTAGACCATTCTTCAAGCTTAGCTAGATCCCTCCTCATGTTATCTACACCTTCCTGGGTGTCTACTTTATTGCAGATTTTGGTATCATCTGCAAAGAGGCAAACCTTACCCGACAGCCCTTCCGCTTCTTGACAGTAATAGAGCAAAAACACAAGAAAAAGAAAACAAGAGATACTCTACGGGTACAATAAGCAAAATATTCAGAGTGTCTGCTCACACTAGCCCACCACAAGGGAAGGGGGGGACTTGCTATTTTGATGTATGGGTTGTTTTTCTTTTTCATTTTTTCTTAAGTGCTAATCCTTTTCCTTCAAGTATTTGTTTGCTTGTTGTAATTTATATAAATTATAAATAAAGAATTTAAAAAAAAAAGATCATCCAGAAAAGACTACAATCATACTTGGAACGAGAACTGCCTGAAGTGCAAGCAGGGATCAGGAAAGGGTGAGGAATGACAGACATTATCGCGGATGTGAGATGGACCCTTGAAAAGACAAAAGAATACCAAAAGGATATCTGCATGTGTTTTATTGACTATAGCAATGTCATGAGGTAGACAGCACTGAGCCTGGGATAATAAAAGGAAAAGGAAAAGAAGAGCTTACCTCACAGCCACATGAGCAGTTAAGGCATTCAGGTTGCAGGGAAGCAAGGAATGGAGAAAGCACAGTTACTTACCTGTAACAGGTGATCTCTGGGAACAGCAGGAATAAGTCTTCACATATGGGTACGTCGGTACCGACGGAGCCTGCGCGGGAATGCTCCCCAGCTTCCCAAAAAGGAAAACTTTTGGGAGCATCCCACAGCGCCTGCGCGCTGCCTTCCCGCCTTTCCTAACCATCTCTCCTCAGTTCGAGTTTAAAGCTGAGACAATAGAGAGAGAGAGGAAAGGAAAGATAGAAAAAGAGACACAACTCCTAGGGGAGGTGGGAGGGTTGTGAAGACTTATTCCTGCTGTTCCTAGAGATCACCTGTTACAGGTAAGTAACTGTGCTATCTCCAGGAACAAGCAGGAATGAGTCTTCACATATGGGGACTCCCTAGCTAAGATGCCCGGGAGATCCCCAAGGATATGAGACCCTGGAGAGGGGTCTACTTCCTCCTATGGATCTCAGGCATCCATCCAGGGAAAGGAGGGTAGGAGTTGTTTAAGAATGGAACAGGTGTTTGAGGACAGCCTGACCAAACAAGGCATCCCGGCGGGAGTCCTTGTCCAAGCAGTAATGGGCTGTGAAGGTATGAACCGAGGCCCATGTGGCTGCTCGACAGATCTGGTCGATGGACACAGAATTTAGATGAGCCATAGAGGTGGCCATGGCCCTCACATTATGAGCTGTGACATGGCTCTCCAGAAAAAGGTTCTTACTCTGGTAGGCGAAAGAAATACACTGAGCAATCCAATTGGACAGTGTTCTCTTAGAGACTGGAAGTCCCAAATGAGAAGGATCAAAAGCAACAAAAAGCTGGGAAGACTTTCGATGTTGCTGTGTCCTATGTAAGTAAAAAGCAAAAGCTCTTTTACAATCCAGAGTATGAAGATTCCTCTCTGCACTGGATGCATGAGGAGCTGGAAAAAAGACAGGTAAATATACCTCTTGATTAAGATGAAAAGGTGAGACCACTTTAGGCATAAAGTGTGGATTTGTCCTAAGGACTACCTTATCATGATGGAACCTTGTATAAGGTGGATTAGCCACTAATGCCTGCAGTTCACTGATGCGGCGAGCTGAAGTAACTGCAATGAGGAAAATAACCTTCCATGAAAGAAACTTCAAGGAGGTAGTGGCTAAGGGTTCAAAAGGTGGCTTCATGAGTTGACCAAGAACCAAATTTAAGTCCCATGCCACCGGAGGAGGCCTAATGGGAGGTTTAGTTAAAGTTAGGCCTCTCATGAATCTTGCAATGAGAGGATGAGAGGAAATAGGCTGTCCATTGATGGGCTTAAGGGATGCTGCAATAGCACTCAAAAGGACTCTTACTGAATTTGTTTTAAGGCCTGCATTGGAAAGATGCAGGAGATAGTCTAACAGAGAATTTAAAGGTAGTGCTAGAGGGTCAAGACCCTTTTCAGCACACCAAATGGAAAACCTTTTCCATTTAAAAGCATAAGAACGCCTGGTGGAAGGTTTTCTGGAAGCATGGAGGATATCCTTCACTTTTTGAGAAAGATTCCAGTCTTGAAGGTCTAGGCCTTCAGTAAGCAAGCTCTGAGGTGTAGGGACTTGGGGTTTGGGTGCCACAAAGTCCCTTCCTCCTGGGACAGAAGGTCTGGAGCAGCTCCCAAGTCCAGAGAGGGGGCTTGGGAGAGATGTAGAAGTAGAGGGTACCACACTTGGCGTGGCCAGCATGGAGCTATGAGGATTATAGATCCTTGATCCCTCTGGAGTTTGAACAGAGTCTTGGGAATCAAGGGAATGGGTGGAAATGCATACAGAAAGCCCTGACCCCAACGGAGGAGGAAGGCATCCTTGGCCTGAACTCCCTGACATGGAATTCTGGAACAGAACCGGGGAGGTTTGGCATTCCACAGACTTGCAAAGAGGTCTATGTCCGGGGTTCCCCATTCTTGGAAGATTCTGAGTACCTGATCCATGTGCAGGGACCATTCGTGTGGAAGCAGAACTCGACTGAGTCTGTCTGCCCAAGAGTTTTGGACTCCTGGGAGGTATACTGCCAGGAGATGGATTTGATGCTCTCTGGCGAAGGCCCACGATCTTAAAGCTTCGTTGCAAAGCGACAGAGAGCCAGTTCCTCCTTGCTTGTTTATGTAAAACATGGCTACTTGATTGTCCGTATGAATGAGGACTGTCTTGTAGCTGAGGAGGGTATGAAAGACCTTGAGAGCTAGAAAAACTGCTCGAAGCTCCAAGTGGTTGATATGAAGGGAGGTCTCCTGTGGGGACCAAGTGCCTTGAGTCGAGAGGTCCTGTAGATGGGCTCCCCAACCTGTTTGGGAGGCATCTGTTGTGAGGGTTGCTTGGGGCAACGACTGTTGGAAGGGGGACCCCAGCAACAAATTTCGAGTGGACATCCACCATTGGAGAGACCAAAAGAGACGTTTGGTGGTTGCTATTTGGTCTGAGAGAGCTCCTGAAGCTTGAGTCCACTGGGTGGACAAAGTCCATTGAGCTGCTCTCATGTGTAGGCGAGCATAGGGTACCACATGGACTGTGGAAGCCATGTGGCCTAGCAGTTGTAGCATCTCCCGGGCAGTTAAGTGGCTCTTTGACTGAATCTGGGAGGCTAACTGCACTAGACATTGGCAACGGGCCTGAGGAAGGTAAGCCCTTGCAGTAGTGGTATCCAACCAGGCCCCTATGAATTCTAGGGACTGAGTAGGGGTGAGCTGAGACTTTGGGAGGTTTACCACAAGTCCCAGATACTGCAGAATGTGCCTTGTGCGGTCCAAGGAATTCTGGGCCTCTGACTGAGATGGAGCTCGAATGAGCCAGTCGTCCAGGTATGGGAAGACAAATATTCCCAGAGTTCGTAGAAATGCAGCAACTATTGCCATGCATTTGGTGAACACTCTTGGAGCAGAGGCCAGACCGAAAGGAAGAACTCTCTATTGGTAATGTTTTCCTTGGAAAAGAAACCGTAGGAATCTTCTTTGAGAGGGATGGATGAGGACATGGGTGTACGCATCCTTGAGATCTAGAGAACAAAGCCAATCCTGACTTTGAAGGTATGGAAGGAGAGTGCCCAGAGAAAGCATCTTGAACTTCTCCTTGCATAGAAATTTGTTCACTTCTCTGAGATCTAAGATGGGTCTGTATCCCCCTGTCTTCTTTGGAATGAGAAAATAGGGGGAGTAGAACCCTGACCCTTGATGAAGAAGAGGAACTTCTTCTATTGCCCCTTGGGCAAGAAGGGTAGCTACCTCTTGACCTAGAAGGTCAAGAAGAGATGTGGGAGAATTGAAGTGTCTCACCATGGTGTGGGGAGGAAGGTCTGAAAAATGAAGCTTGTAGCCCTCTCTTATAATGGAGAGGGTCCACTGCTCTGATGTTATTTGCTCCCATCTGGGAGCAAAATGAGCCAACCTTCCTGGAATGGTGAGAGGCTCTGGCTGCTTTAGAGCCAGAAAGGCTATGTTCTCTAGCATCAAGTCAAAAACCCTGAGGAGGTTGGGTCTGCTGAGTTGCAGCAGCCCCTGTAGGCTTAGGCCTGGCCTGTTTAGGTTGCTGATGCTTAGTGGCAAAGCGACCTGTAGAAGATTGTTGGCCAGAAGTAGAAGGAAATCTGCCCTTTTTAAAGAAAGGCTTTTTAAAAGGCTTTTTCTTGGCAGGAATGGAGGTTGACTTTGAAAGTCTATCCAGAGCAGAGTTTTTTGCATCCATTTGAGTGGCTTTTATTTGCCATTCTTTGCCAAATAGGTTTTCACCTGTACAGGGAAGATTTCCTAAGCCATCTTGAACCCAGGATTCTAAATCAGAAGCCTGGAGCCAAGCAATTCTGCGAGCAGCTATGGCAATGCCTGAGGCTCTGCTGGCACCTTCAAAGGAGTCAAAGGCTGCCCTGTTGGAAAACTTTGAAATGTCTTGGGTATGCTTAAGCCAAATGAGGAATTCCTCCCTTTTATCCTCTGGAAGAAAAGGGAGGAAAGTGTGCAGTTTTTGTGCAACTTCCTTTAGAAACATACCCATGTAAAGGCTATATGAGTTGATTCTGGCAATAAGCATACTGGCTTGGAAGATTTTCCTACCAAAGGCATCCAAGGTCCTGCATTCTCTTCCTGGAGGAGCAGAAGAGTGTCTCTTTGTACTCTTTATCCTCTTCATAGCTGACTGCACCACAATGGAATGGTGAGGAAGCTGAGTTTTCTGAAATCCAGGACAAGGAGGGACACAATACATAGTGTCCAATCTACGAGAATGAGGAGAGAGAGTGAGAGGAGTCTCCCATAGATCAATCATGTGTTCATAAAGAATCTCATGAATTGGTAAGGTGACCGCCTCTTTAGGAGCTCTAGAATAGCCTAAAATATCCAATTTTTTAGCTCTAGGCTCTGATTCAGAAGTTACTGAAATAGAAAGTCCTTTAGCTACTTCTCTTATGACGTCTTGAAAGGACAAGTCCTCTGGAGGAGACATTCTTCTTTTTGGAGAAGAAGGCTCTTCAGGAAGGGCTATGGATACTTCAGGAGACTCGTCTGATGCATCAGAATCATCAGAGGAATCGAAGTATGGCCTGTCAGGGTGCTCTTCCAACGCTCGATACGCGTATCGAGCAGTATCGACATGGGGCATCCCCGGTACCGGATCGGTACCGGTAAGCAGCCCTGGACAAGGAACCGCTGCAGCCGGTATCCTGGTCGATGTCGATGCAGTCGGTACCGGTATCGGTGTTGGTGCCGGTACCGGAGCCGATACCGAGAACGGAGTTTGTTTCGGTACCAGCGGCGTCGCAGCTTGAATGAAGGCCGTAATAGCCTGCTGCATGGACAGAACATTGTGATCCATCGACGCCATGAATGCCTGGAAGTCGGTACCGGGAGATTGTGCCGGTACCCCAGAGCATTCTAACAGGTGATCGGTCGAGGCCGTGCCATCGATGTCAACCTGTAACCCCATAGGAGGAGCTTTGGAAGCCGGAGCTTCCCGCCGGGGTTGTTTTGCTGGCACAGGATCCTCGAGGGCAAGCCTGGAGGCATCTCGATGCTTAGAGGGAGATCTACCCTTCGAGGACCTGCTAGGTTTATGTTTGGTTACCTGAGATCCATTAGGAGAAGAAGACCTGGAAGATGTCGATGCTACCGACGGTGCATCAGCGGGAAACAGCACATGGAGCTTGGCTGCTTGGTTCTGTAACCCCCGTTTAGACATAAGAGAGCAGGACGGACAATCCGGAATGGAGTGTTCAGGACCCAAACATTTAAGACACCATTCATGGGTATCTGTAACAGAAATAGTACCGCTACACTTAGTACATTTTTTAAACCCGGAGGCTGTTTTTTTCATGAGGGAAATTTTCTTGTAGGCCCGGAGGCCCAAGAAGAGAATACACTAAGTGAAGAGAAAATATATATATTTTTTTTTTTTTTAAAGAAAGAAAGAGAAAAAACCGGCGGTACCAGTCCGGAGTCAGGGAAGGCAGACACGCGACCAAAGAAATAAAATAAAATAAAGAACTTCTTCAGCGGTGAAAGGGCTCAACCTGCTGGCTCCGCGGCAAAGAAGAACTGAGGAGAGATGGTTAGGAAAGGCGGGAAGGCAGCACGCAGGCGCTGTGGGATGCTCCCAAAAGCTTTCCTTTTTGGGAAGCTGGGGAGCGTTCCCACGCAGGCTCCGTCGGTACCAACGTACCCATATGTGAAGACTCATTCCTGCTTGTTCCTGGAGATACAAACTTTCCTCATAGCATTGGTGATGCAGTAGAAACTCAGAGTCCTAATCATGCTCACCTGAGGAAAGAATCACGTACAACGTAAGACAAGCAGGGAGATAAAACAAGGTGGGAAATCCCACACAGAAGGCAGAGAGAGAAGGAGACAGAGACTCAGGAAGGGAGTCAGCTTCAGAAGCAGACACAGAGAGAGACGCTGTCACGAAGAGAGAGGGCAGAGTGGAAGCAAGCTGTTGAACCAGAGAGTGCTGGGAAAAGCAGTGCAAGAGACTTCCAAGCCAGAGGGGTCCTCGTACCGGGGAAGGCAACCAAGCAGGTAGAGAGCAAACGTCACACTCAGGAAAGATCACTGAAGCCAGGAGGTGATTACAGCCCAACTAATGCTTGGAACTCCCGGAGAAAGGCAGCTTACACTCCAGAGAAGAAACCCTGGTTAACAGAGGAAGGGCTGGAAACACTTTACACCAGGAAGAAAGATAAGTACCCTGTTTTCTCCAGAGGGAAGGAAGTGGGTCCTTTCATAAAGAGCCAAGCTTACAGTGGGTCAGAAAACCCTTATTGTAGTGGGTATTGGAAAGAAGCCCCAAGCACAGCTCCTCAGGTCCATGTTTGCACAGAACAGTCTCCTCCCATAGAAGCTGAGGTCTCTCAGGGGCCAGGTGGTGAAACCAGCAATGCTGAAGCATGGTGCCCGTTTACAGGACCAGGTCCTGATTTAATGCAGTGGGAAAGTTCAAACCCAGAGATTGGTCCAGAACCCATGGACTGTGCTCTTTGTTTTTCTGATGAGATAGACTCTTTATGTTAAAAAGCAAGAAGAAGCATTGTTATAGTTTGAAAAGCTTTTATTTTTCCTGTGAAGCAACAGTTTATTTTTGTTATCGTTATCTACTGTATCTGGAAGGCAATCCTCAAGGGAAGGGGAATAAAGCCCAGCTTTAATTATACTTGGACACACGACTACAGATTGTTCTTTTAAGAAATACAGCTATACCACCTGCTTAGGCAGCTGCCTATGGAGGGTATAGTCTCACAAGCAAACCATGAGAAACTCTGGGCCACATTAAGAAGCATGTGTATACCAGAACACCTAATAGTTCTCTTAAACGTCCTTTACATTGATCAAGAAACAACAGTTTGAACGGAGAAAGGAGAAATAGAATGGTTTAAAATTAACAAAGACATACGGCAAGGCTGCATACTTCCCCCCTACCTGTTTAATTTATATGTAGAACAAATTCATCAAAGAAGTAGGACTGTATGAAGACAACCAAGGTGTGAAGATTGGTCGAAGACTAATCAACAAACTTTGCTATGCTGATAATACCACAATATTGACAGAAAATGAAGATGACCTGAAACAACTGCTTTTCAAGATCAAGGAACATAGTCTTAAAATGGACCTGCGCCCTAACAAAGAAAACAAAGATCCTTACAACCGGCAAAATCAATAAGTTCATCATTGATGGAGAAGAAATTGAAATAGTGGACAACTTTAACTTGCTTGGATCAATAATCAATAAAGAAACTACAAGCAATCAAGAAATCCAATGACACATTGCTCTTGGCAGAATGGCTATGAATGATCCAGACAAGATTCTCAAGAGCAGACACTTCTCTCTCTATACAAAAAATTGACTTGTCAAAGTCATGGTATTTTCAATAACATCTTATGAATGTGAAAGTTGGACTGTGAAAAAAGACAGACAGGAAGAAAAACAAATGCTTTTGAATTATGGTGCTGGCAAAGAATATTGTGTATACCATAGACTACCCAAAGAACAAAACCAGTCAGTACTAGAGGAGATCAAACCAACGCTTTCTTTAGAAGCTCAGATGACAAGACTTGACTTTCATACTTTGGAGAAATCATTAGAGAAAGACATCATGCTTGGCAAGATTGAAGGTCAACGCAAAAGAGGAAGGCCAGCAATTAGATGAATCAATACAATAACAGCAGCTATGGATGCCACTCTATCAACAATGAGCTACTTGGCTGAAGACAAATACAGTTTAGGACAGCTATCCAAGGGCTGCCATAAGTTGACACTGATTTGATAACACTTAACAACAATAACAAAATACAAGCAAGTCAACCAAAAATTATGGGAAGGCAATGAGCACTAATGTTCACAGTTTAGGTAACAAGGTTCCTGACCTAGAAGCCCTGATGGTGGAAATGGACTTGAACATTGTGACTATTACAGAAAAATAGTTCAATGAGTCTCATGGATGGGATATCAACACACCTGACAGGGTAGAAAAGGAGAAGGAGTGGCCATCCATGTCAAAAACAATATTAAAGTAGCTGTAATGAAGGGGATATGGGGACAAGAAGAAACACTGGATCATTTTGGAAAAAGGAAATGGCACTGCTATCCACACTGGTATAGTCTACAAACCTCCAAGTCAAACAGAAGAAATGGACAGAGATTCATCAATGATATTGCAAAAGTGGTAATGAAGGGAGAAGTGATGATATTGATGCAGACTGGAGTATCTTGTCTGCAAATTTGGAAAGAAGTAGAAAGATTGTGGATGCCTAACAAGGGACTTTGCTCAGACAATTAGGGCCCGATTCTGTTCTGCATGTAAATCCCCTCTGTGTGTCCGGTCTGAACCAGACGCACAGAGGGGATTGCGATTCGGATCCCACGGGGCATGGCTAGCCCCATGGGATCAGTATCGCGAACAGTCCTGCATGTTTAGGTTGGGACTGCGACACAGTCTGGCCTGCATGTGCAGGACTGAGCTAACTCAGTCAAGGCTCCTTAATGGCACCACGGCTCCATTGAAGAGCCGTGATACTGGTTGCCTGAAAAAAGGGTTTATTCCCCACAGCCTGACCCCCGATCTGGCCTTCTAAGGCCAAGGTCAGGCTGTGGGGAATAAACCCTGGCCCCCCTGCGCCATGCGTGTCCCAGGCTGTGCAAAAAATCATGTCTAGAGAAGTTATTCCACCTCGTAGGTGGAATAACTTCCCCGGACATTTTGCCGGCCCTGGACATACAAGGCTGACATTAGAATCGTCCCTGTACGTCCAGGGCTAGCAACTGCCCACTGCCCACCCAGACTCCGCCCCCAGGCTGCCCATTTCCCACCCCGTCTAACTTCCCCGCACAACCACCGTTGGGCCGTCCATCCCCGCTATACATAGCACAGAATAACCCCCTTAGTGATGGAATCCACTAGGGAAGCATTGACACTCGATTTAATACTCACAAATGGAGACAGTGTGTCTAATATCCGCATGGGTGCCTACTTGAGCAGCAGTGATGATCACATGGTGTGTTTGGAGGTAAAAGCCAAGACAGAGTCCAATCATAGCGAACACAAAGACCTAGATTTCAAAAATGCTGACTACATTAAAATGGGAAAGTACTTAAAGCAGGAGCTGGCAGGGTGTGAGGAGAAAAGAGAAGCAAAAAGGCAGTGGGCTAAACTGAAAGATGCTATATAAACGGCAATGGATCTAACTGTAAGGCGAGCAAAGATTTTTGTTCGGTATTTTAGGCAGTTATGTTTCCTACCTTTGATTATGCTAATGTTGTTTTGGCAAGTCTCCCTTCTTCAACCGTGTGTGCCTTACAGATGGCACAAAACGCCGTGGCTTGGGTTCTTTTAGGCAAATCATGTTTTGATCATATTACGCCCTGTTAAAGTCTTTTTACACTGGCTGCTGGTTCAGCAGAAGATTTTGTTTAAATTTCTTTCTTTCTGTTGTTTTGACGATTAAACATGTTTCTTCTTGTCCAGTTTGGATGGGGCTTCAGAACTCTTTGGTTTTTTGTCTCCTCTGCTTGCCATTCTTATGTGGTCGTAAACATTTTCACTTTATGCTCCATATGTGTGAAATCGATTGCCAGATCATTTATGGTGCTGTTCCAATCTGTTGGATTTCCGCAAAAAATGAAAGACTTTTTTCTATCTTCAGGTTTTTGAAAATAATGTATTTTAATTTGGAATGTTTTGCATTAATACTGTTTTTCATTTGTTTATGTCGATATATGTTTATTTGGTTATTGCATATTTATTTATTTATTTGGTTCTTTTATACCGCCCCTTCCAGCGATCAGGGGCAGTTTACAATTAACGAAACATGCTACAATAAACAGGATTTGAACTATTTAGATAGACACGTTACATTACCTTTAAACAAGTAGATGAACTCCTACATAAACACTGTAGCCTTAACAGGGGGCATATGTTTGATGTCCGCTTTGAATTTTATGATTAAGTGGTACAGTACATAAATATTGTAGATAAATGGCCCGATTTTCATTTAACATAAGAACATACGATATGCCGTACTGGGTCAGACCAAGGCCCATCAAGCCCAGTATCCTGTTTCCAACAGTGGCCAAACTAGGTCATAAGTACCTAGCAGTCTCCCCAAAAGACACAGGTTCCTCAATGCTTGTACTGGGTCAAGCAGGGATATCCTGGGTCCCTTTTAATAATGGTTTATAGACCTCTCCTCCAGGAACTTGTCCAAACCTTTTTTAAACCAAGCTACACTAACAGCTTTTACTACATCCTCCGGTAACGAATTTCAGAGTTTGATTACACGTTGAGTGAAAAAATATTTTCTCTTATTAGTCTTAAATAGGTTACCTGTAGCTTCATTACATGTCCCCTAGTCTTTTTATGTTCTGATGATGTAAACAAATGATCTACGTTTACCCATTCCATTCATTAATTTATAGACCTCTATCATATCTCCCCTCAGCCGTCTCTTTTCCAGATTGAAGAGCCCTAACCTTTTTAGCCTCTCTTCATAGGGGTATCCTTCCATCTCCTTTACCATTTTGGTGGCTCTCCTCTGAACCTTTTCTAATAACGCTATATCCTTTTTAAGATATAGCGACCAGAATTGCACACAATATTCAAGGTGTGGTCACACCATGGAACGATACAGAGGCATTATAATATCCTTTGTTTTATTTTCCATGCCTTTCTTTATCATACCTAGCATTCTATTTGCCCTCTTGGCTGCCACTGCACACTAGGCGGAGGGTTTTAATATGTTATCCACGATGACGCCTAAATCTATTTCCTGGGTGGTGGTTCCCATTGTGGAACTTTGCATCATGTAACCATAGTTTGGGTTGTTCTTTCTTAGGTGCATAACTTTGCACTTGTCCACATTAAATTTCATCTGCCATTTGGATGCCCAGTCTTCCAATTTATCAAGATTCTCTTGCAGTTTTCCACAATCCTCTTGGGTTTTAACAACTTTAAATAGTTTTGTGTCATCTGCAAATTTGATAACCTCACTCTTTATTCCCTTTTCCAGGTCATTTATGATTATGTCAAAAAGTAGCGGACCCAGCACAGATCCCTGCGGTACTTCACTATTCACCTTTTTCCATTGGGAAAATTGGCCATTTAGCCCTACCCTCTGCTTTCTATCTTTTAACCAGTTCCTGATCCATGATAGTACACTGCCTCCTATCCCATGACTTTCTAGTTTTGCCAAAAGTCTCCGATGAGGGACCTTGTCAAAGGCTTTCTGAAAGTCCAGATACACTATATCAACCGACTCACCTTTGTCTACCTATTTATTCACACCTTCAAAAAACATAACAGATTAGTAAGACAAGATCTTCCTTGTCTAAAGCCATGTTGGCTGTCTCCCATTAAGCCATAACTATCTACATGTTCAGTAATTTTGTTCTTTATGATGGTTTCTACCATTTTTTACAGTACTGACGTCAGGCTCACCGGTTTGTAGTTTCCCGGATCACTCCTGGAATCCTTTTTAAAAACTGGTGTTACATTGGCGATCCTCCAATCTTCAGGCATTAAAGATGATTTTAATGATAGTTCACAGATTACTAATAGCAGGTCTGCAATCTCATATTTCAGTTCTTTCAACACCCTTGGATGTATACCATCCGGTCCAGGTGATTTGCTACTCTTCAGTTTATCAAATAGTTGTAATACATCTTCCCGGTGTATTGGTATTTCCTTCAATTCTTCCGCAGTATCACCTTTGAATACCACTTCAGTCATGGGTAACATCCCTACATCTTCCTCAGTAAAGACCGAAGTAAAGAATTCATTCAGTCTCTCCGCTATAGCCTTGTCCCCTCTTACTGCCCCTTTTACCCCTCTATCATCTAATGGTCCAACTGACTCTCTCACGGGTTTTTTGCTACGAGTGTACTTGAAAAAGTCTTTGTTACACGTTTTTGCTTCCACAGCAAGCTTCTTCTCAAATTCTCTCTTTGCCTGCCTTATCTATGCCTTGCATTTAACTTGCCAGTGCTTGTGCCGTTTCCCGTTTTCGTCATTTGGCTCTTTTTTCCATTTCCTGAAAGATGCTTTTTTGGTAACAGCCTCTCTGACCTCACCTTTAAACCATGCTGGCAGTTTTTTTAGACTTCCTTCCACTTTTCTTAAAGCGTGGACTACAGCTGGTCTGGGCTGCCAAGATAGTATTTTTAAACACCACCCATGCTTGATGTAAGTCTAACTTTTACAACTGCTCCTTTTAGTTTTTTCTTAACTATTTTCCTCATTTTATCAGTCTCCCTTTTGAAAGTTAAAAGGTAGTACTGTGGATTTCCTTACCATCCCTCCTCCATTAATTAAATCAAATGTGATCATGCTATGATCACTATTGCCAAGTGGCCCCAACACTCTTATCTCTTGCACCAGATCTGGTGTTCCACTAAGGACTAAGTCCAAAATGGCTTCCCCTCTGATCAGTTCATGAACCAGCTGCTCCAAGAAGCAGCCATTTATTTCATCTAGAAACTTTATCTCCCTAGTATGTCCTGCCGTGACACTGACCCAGTCAATACCAGCACATAGCCTGCTCGCTGACCCCCTTAACCTGGATTTTCACTTTCTCGGTGACAGAAGTGAAAATCCGGGCTGGCTAGAGACACCGGCAGCCGCTGATGCTACCCAACTAGCCCCAGCACCTCAAAGATAGGTGAGGAAAATCACTTCTATCCTCTTAGCCCTTTCCTCCACCCCTGCTCCGACCCAACACACCTCGATACTAACCGCATAGCATCAGGATGCATAAGGGGCAAACCAAGGAATTTTCGAAGGCACTACCTGTGTTGGTGCCTTTGAAAATTCGTTGTTAATGCATTTATATGGGTAACTAGGGTAGTTACCCGTGTAAATGCCTTTGAAAATTGGACCCAAAATAAATAAATAAATATGGTTCCCCAAAGAAGTGGCTGCAAAAAATAAAAACAAAAAAGTCATCATTCACAGAATTCATAAGATCCCAAAAAGAGCAACGTAGAAAAGAATACCAGATAAAGCCGCCTGCCTTATCAATGAAACCTCCCTGGGCAGACTAGATGGACCACACTGGCCTTTATCTGCTATCATTTTTTATTTCACTATGTTAAAGCAGCCCCTTAACAAAGAAATTAGAGTGCAAGATTTAAAACTTTTAGAAAAAAAAGTTAAAAAACTTATTTCAAGAAATTTATTCTGGGGTACATGAAATTTACAATGTGACTTTTAGGATATAGGGATGGAGGTCTGTTGTACGTTTTAAAACAAAACTGTGTATGAATATTGTGAACTGCCAAGAAATGAACGATTGGCTGTATAAAATTGAAAGAGAGCTCAGAATACAGTGCAGCATTCAAAAAACGCTCAATTCCCCATATAAGTCTGAAAAAAAAGTTTCTGATACCAGCTTCAGCCTGTAGACAAAGAAAGGGCTGGGTCTAACATCATCCACAAATTCCTAACCTGGGATGAAAAGGATACATTCTCGCCATCAGTCACACAAACATTAGTTCCATTTTGTGGGCGGACAACGCTAGTTTAGCCAACGTTCATTGGCCAATGGGCCATATACATTTAGGGGCATGTTGACTAAAGGGGCCGCCATTAGCACACATTTGAGCTACGAAACCAGCATAGAGATCCAAGCTAACTTTTAGGGGAAGGCTGTGCCTGTCCCCCCTGCCCATTAGCAAATTGGTAATACGCTGCGCCATGCTACTGGCAGACAGATCCACTTACCACCATCTCTTGAGGTGGTGTTTAGTGCCCCCCATGGCGACATTTCCAATTAGTGTGTGTCCATAATGCCCACACTAACCACAATGCACTGTCAATGCCCACATTACACCCCTAGTCTGCTCAGTCTCTGCCTAATCGCGCACTAACCACTTGCTGTGAAATATTTTACCATAGGACCCCATGCTAACAGTTACTGTGGTGCACTTAGTGTGCGGCAAACCCCAAACTAACAGTGCGCTTTAATAAACATATCCCTTAGATACTTGATTGAGTACATTGGCCATGGATGAATTTACAGGAATTAAAAACTGGATGTTACCAACATTAAGATAGTAAATTACTTCCAAATTTGCAAAGTGTTTATAGATTGGACTAAGATGTTGAAAAGTGTTGCAGAGAGAATGGAGCCTTGTTGGACACCAGTATTTAATCATTAGGCTACTGAAGACCTAAGACGTATTTGCTGCATTTGCTTTGCTAAATTAAAAGGAAACCACTGTAAAACTTTCCCAGAGATTCCAGATCCGGATAGAAGATATAGTTGGTTACTGTGATTGATAGAGACAAAATACAGCTAAGATATCCAATGGTACTAATACAAATTTATTACTAGAATCAAAATCATGACAAAAGTTATACTATAAATAAATAATGTTTCGGTACTATGTGATGGGTGAAATCCACAGTAATAACATTAATAACAATCAAGGACATCATACATCTCTATAAACTCATGCAATTGTTTCAATACAACAGATTCAATCATTTTAGCCAGGAAGGGCAGAGTAGAGAGAGGTCAGTTAGCAAAGATCAGATTTATAAAGACTAACAAAAAAAAAAATAGGCAAAACAGAAACTTGCTTAAGCTGTAACGGAAACAATCCTTTCCAGAAACAGACATCACTAACATATCCTAGAGTAGTCTTCAAAATAGAAGATAAATAGAAAAGAAGCTGGACATTTTAGAAATGGAATTGACTAAGGAATACCCAAGGATGTTTCCATACCTGCATGCAGTTAAGTAATTACTGTGGTTCAACATTGAATGACCTGTCTTTGCAAACCACAGTATAGTTCTCTAAATATCTTTAAAGTCAGTCCTCAATTGTAGGTTTCAGGCAAAGTGATTTCACTGTGCAGGATCTAGTATGGAGTTCAAAGTCTGCAAGGGCGATATCAGGTGCATAGTAGAAGCAAGAAACTTTGGAAAGTAGTGTCACAGCGTTGTAGAACTCGTGCAGTTCGTATTGTGCTAGGGATGATAAAAGCAACCTACTGAAAAGAAAAGGAAAAGAAAAAGGAAAGCCTGCTCTGTTAGATCCACCTTTTTTCTCTGTGTTTTGAAAACTTTCATGGAGAGCTCATGGCTCACATCACATGCCTCTCCAGGTGAAAGATTCAAGGCCTGGCTCTCCTATTTCAAACTCCTTTATATACAGCCTGCCACACTAGTTCTAGAAATAGATAGGTAAGATGAAATGCAAGAGAGAGTGGTGAGGGAAGAGAGTAAGAAATAAGAGAGTAGAGGAAGAGACAACATGAAAGAAAAAGGAAAGGATACAGGGGAAAGAAGAATGAGAGGAGGAGAAAGACGTGCACAAGGGAGGGAGAGAGAGAATGAGAAGGAGAAAGATGGAAAGGAATGCTATAGAGTGGAGAGGCATGATAAGATACAAAGGAAGAAGGGGAGAGAAGGGAGAGTCACAAACTAGGAGAGAGGAAAAAAAAAAAAAAAGAGTAGAAAAGGCCACGAAAAAGGAATGTGAAAGTTAAGAAAGGGAGATTTTTTAGTTACCTAGGTCCTATATATGGATTAAACAAGTAGGGTGTAGAAAGCACAGTTACTTACCTGTAACAGGTGATCTCTGGGAACAGCAGGAATTAGTCCTCACATATGGGTATGTCGGTACCGACGGAGCCTGCGCGGGAAAGCTCCCCAGCTTCCCTGAAAGAAAGCTTTTGGGAGCCTCCCACAGCGCCTGCGCGCTGCCTTCCCGCCTTTCCTAACCAACTCTCCTCAGTTGAAGTTTAAAGCTGAGACAATAGAGAGAGAGAGGAAAGGAAAGATAGAGAGAGATACAACTCCCAGGGGAGGTGGGAGGGTTGTGAGGACTAATTCCTGCTGTTCCCAGAGATCACCTGTTACAGGTAAGTAACTATGCTATCTCCAGGAACAAGCAGGAATGAGTCCTCACATATGGGGACTCCCTAGCTAAGATGCCTGGGAGATCCCCAAGGGTATGAGACCCTGAAGGGTTCCTCGTCTTCCTATGGATCTCAGGCATCCATTAAGGGACGGAGGGCAGGAGTTGTTTAAGAATGGAACAGGTGGGGGTCACGTGATGCGTGAGTGAGCGCGGACGCTTTCCGCTAGCTCCGGGGCAGCCACATCAATAATTCTGCTTTAAACTCTGCTAATGGCCTCCCCAATACTCCCCTTCTCTCCGGGAGGGTTTCTGAAGCTGCCCGCTATTCGTGGTTGGAATCTGTGATCCCCTGCCATGCCGCTGGCGCCGAAACGAGAGCGCGAAAAGCTCCCCAAAGCTGGGCCTTCCACGTCGGTGCCGACGCAGCCGGCCTCTCCAGGTGGTGAGAGTATAGATTCGGCCCCTGCGGAGCTCACTAAGGAAGTAGTTAAGCTCCTGGACCCGAAGTTTGACATGCTCATGAAAAAGCTTGATAGCATGGAGGACTCGTTGGCAGACTTTGGGAAGCGAGTTGACGAATTGGAGCATCGGGTCGCCAGTCTTGAGAGCGAAGAGGGGTGCCGCGAGAGGGAAGTGACCAAGCACGCGCAACTCTTGCAGGAGGTACAACAGAAGCTGGATGACCTCGAAAATCGCTCGAGGCGAAATAATCTCCCAATACTGGGGATAGGAGAGGAGAAGGCCGAGAGAGAACTGCTCCCCTTTTTGGAAACTTGGCTTCCGGAGGCTTTGGGCCTAGGCTGTTTTAAAATTGAGCGTGCGCATCGACTGGGAGCCCGCAAGGAGGATGGCGATCGACCACGTGTGGTCATATTGAGAGTTCTCAACTTTCAACATAAGGCTATAATTCTGCAGGCGTACAGGAAGCTTCCTGAGCTGTTGTTGAATAACCGCAAAATTTTGATGTTCCAAGATTACTCTGCGATGGTAGCAGCAAAGCGGAGGGAGTTTGCCCCAGTCTGTGCTGAGCTATTCCGTCGGAAGGCCCGCTTCACCTTGGCCTTTCCAGCCACGCTGCAGGTCACCCTACAAGGGAAGGCACATACTTTTGAACAAGCCGGGAAGGCAAAGCAATTTCTGGCAACATTACCCGCAGAGCAGGTGGAAAGCTGATCAATGGGCCAACAACCCCTGCTGTCGGTGACATTGTGGAGGGCCCAGACAGGGCATACTCATAATGTGGGTGAGGACTGACTGATACTACTTGGAGCCTCACAGAGATGGCAGATCCTGCTTCGGGGTCTCGGGGTAAAGGGATCGAGTGGGTCTCTGGACATGCAGTTTGTTTCTTATTGAATGTCTTTTGTCACTTTCTTCTTTCTTTGTTTTATAATGCTACACCAGAATAAGCTGTAGGATCTTGTGTTGGTTGGCTTGGGTTGGCCTGGGGGGAGGGGGGAGCGGGGAGGACTACAAGGGCTGCCCTGTGGCATTGCTATGACCGAGGCCTCAGTCAAGCATACTGAGGATAATGGTTGGTGATGGTTTTAAGGGGGATTGGGGAGGGGACGGGGAAGGGGAAGGGGATAGAGGGCGGGGGGGGGGGGGAATAGGAGGGGTAGGGGGGAGTGGGGAGGGTAGTAGGGGAAAGGGAAGTTATGGGAGGTTTGTTTTTGCAGCGGCATGTACCCCCGGGTGGGTTTTGGTCTCTCCATGTCTGGGACATCCCCAATTCTAGAGTTTCGTTGAGAAGGGGTGGGGTGGAGGCTGGGCTGCCCCACGCTCAACTCCAGCTGTTTCATCTTAAGATTATTTGCGTCGAAAGAGTACATTACCCACCCTGATTTACATATTGTAACCTGGAATGTTGGTGGGATTACTACCCCTGTGAAACGCACTAAAATTATACAAGCTCTTAAAAGACAAAAGGCCCAGGTGGCTCTGTTGCAAGAGACACACCTGACAGCCAAAGAACATTCCAAGCTACAACGAGACTGGGTGGGAACGGTTCTGTCCGCCCCCTCAGACACCCGCAGAAAAGGCGTTGCAATCTTGATCCACAAGAATCTAACCTGTGAGATCTTAAAGGTTGATGTGGACCCCAAAGGTAGATTTCTGTTCGCCCATGTTAAGCTTCAGGGAGAAGAGTTGTTCCTTGGGAATGTGTACGCTCCCAATAATTACGACCATGTTTTTTTAAAATCTATTTTACATAGAGTTTTGGATGCCCCAAAGATCCCAGTAGTATTAGCAGGGGATTATAATTGTCCTCATGATCCCCTTCTGGACCGCTCTCACCCCTACACAGGGGAAGGCTGGAGTAAAAGGGGAGTTAGCTATCTTTGCGAGTTCGGAGACCTAGTAGATGCCTGGAGAGTACTACATCAAAATAGCAGAGAAAATACACATCTGTCGCGTGCCCACCAAACGTGGTCAAGAATTGACTATATCTTGGTATCGCAGCAATGGTTCGGGAAAGTGATACGAGCGGAGATAGGGCCAATTCTTGTGTCTGATCATGCCATGGTCAGCATGAAGTGGCGCTGTGAGCGGGCGGGAGCTACCAAATGGTCTTTTCCTAGCCACCTTGCAAATAGGCCGGATTTCCGTGATTTTGTGGCTAAGCACTGGGATGAATATGTCAAGTTTAATGAGGGAACGGTCGATTCGATGGCTACCTTTTGGGAGGCGGGTAAAGCCGTCCTCCGTGGGCATATTATTGCATATGTGGGGGCCGAGCGGAAAAGAGTTAACGCGGAGGTGCTCCGATTAACCGGGGAGCTTTGGACAGCCAAGCTTGTGGCACTTGGGCAACCGAGTGGTGTGGCGGGTTATCTTGAACTCCAGAAGCAGCTGAATGACTTGCTGCAGGAGAGAGCCATCCAATCTCAACAGTACTATCGTCATCAGTTCTTTCGCTATGGCGACAGATCGGGGAAGCTGTTGGCTCGGTTGGTGAGAGATCAGGGTGGACCCCGTGGGGTGATGGTGAGCGATATACTAGGGCTGAGGAGATAGCACGGGTGTTTCGCTCCTTTTATGAGAAGCTATATGCCTCAGAGGAAGGGGATAAGACCTTCATGGATGCCTTTTTGGAGCATGTATCGCTCCCACGGCTCGGGGCGGAGCAAATTGCAGTGTTAAATCGGGAGATCCAGAGAGAGGAACTCCAGAAGGCGATCCGAGCCGGGAAAGCACACAAGGCTCCCGGTCCCGACAGATTCACCTATGAGGAGTACAAAATGTTAGAACGGTCGGTAGTCCCTACGCTGGTGGCATTATATGCTGAGGTAGTGGAGTCCGGTACTTTTCCAAGAGATATGAGAACAGCTCGAATTACATTGATTCCGAAACAGGGCAAGGATCTTGAGGATCCCGCCTCTTATCAGCCTATCTCGCTGATCAACGTCGACCAAAAGCTCTTTGCGTCGGTGTTAGCTGCGTGCCTTCAGTTGTTCCTGCCTGAGTTAGTGGGTCCCCACCAAGCTGGCTTTGTTAGAGGTAGGGAAGCCTCGGTCAATTTTATTTATTTATTTATTTATTTAACACTTATTTATATACCGCATCTTCCAGCGATCAGTTGCGGTGTACAATCAACAACAGTCAACAATGCAGAGCTTGTTTTACATAGAACAATGATAACTTTTTACATAGAACATCTTAACTTACACAACAACGGGTTTAAAAACTAAGCGGAATAATTCAATAATTCAACTAAGACAGAATGTGTAACAGTTAAAACAAAAGTACTGTCCCTATAACATAGGCAGATTATGACAGTTGTAACTATATACAGATTATGACAGTTGTAACTATATACAGGTAGAATTTCAATGCATAAGAGTGGAGTGATTATACATTTAAGTTTTGTATGTATTGTTTGTAGTAGGGAGTATAAACTTTATTTTGGGCAGGTTCGTGTTTAGCCATTATCTAAGTTGAGTGGAAGGTTTTCCATGGTATTATAGTGTTTAGTGAATAAGTATGTTTTCAATTTTTTTCTGAATTCTGTTATCTCTGTTAGTGATCGTAAGTCCTCTGGTAATGAGTTCCAGACTGTTGGGGCTATGTGGGAAAAGGCTCTATTATTTGTTAATTTGTGAGTTCTTATATATTCTTTCGGCATTTTAAGTTTATTTGATTGTCCTTTTCTATGAGTGGGCTTAGGTGGTTCTTTGCTTATTAGGTTACAGAGTGTCTTCGGGGCCATGTCATTTAGGGCTTTGAATGTAGTTATTATTGTTTTGTATGTTATCCTGCTTTGTATTGGTAACCAGTGAAGGGATGCTAGTATCGGTGTAATGTGTTGGAGTGAATTTATCTTTAATATAATTCTAGCTGTTGCATTTTGCGCAAGTTGGATCCTTTTGATGTTTTGTTTAGAAATGCCTATAAGTATTAAGTTGGCGAAATCGAAGTGGGGAGTTATGGTAGCCTGTATTATATTGATAAAATCTTGTATAAATACAAGGGGGCGTAATTGTTTGAGGATTTTAAGTTTGAAGTAGATTTTCTTTAATGTATTTCTAATGTGCGTTTCCATAGTAAGGTGTGTATCTAAGATAACACCTAGATATCTTATTTCATTTTTTATTTTAATTTCTTGGTTTTGTAGTGTTATGTGGGTTGGAGGAGTGAATGAATGGTTTTTTGTTACAATTAAGACTTCAGTTTTAGCGTGGTTAATATGGAGGTTTTGGGTTTTTAGCCAGTGTGTGATTTCATTGTAGCAGTCTGATAGAAGTTGAATCGGTCTTTACTGAGGAAGATGTAGGGGTGTTACCCAAGACTGAAGTGGTATTTAAAGGTGATACTGCAGAGGAATTGAGAGAAATATCGCTACACCGGGAAGATATATTACAACTATTTGATAAACTGAATAGTAGCAAATCACCTGGACCGGATGGTATACATCCCAGAGTGTTGAAAGAACTGAAATATGAGATTGCAGACCTGTTATTGGTAATCTGTGAACTTTCATTAAAATCATCTGTAATACCTGAAGATTGGAGGGTCGCCAACGTAACACCAATTTTTAAAAAGGGTTCCAGGGGTGACCCGGGAAATTACAGACCGGTGAGCCTGACGTCAGTACCAGGGAAAATGGTAGAAGCCATCATAAAGAACAAAATTACACAGCATGTAGATAGTCATGGCCTAATGGGAGACAGCCAACATGGCTTTAGACAAGGAAGATCTTGTCTTACTAATCTGATCTGTTTTTTTGAAGGTGTGCATAAACAGGTAGACAAAGGTGAGTCGGTTGATATAGTGTATCTGGACTTTCAGAAAGCTTTTGACAAGGTCCCCCATCAGAGACTTTTGGCGAAGCTAAAAAGTCATGGGATAGGAGGCAGTGTACTATTGTGGATCGGGAACTGGTTAAAAGATAGAAAGCAGAGGGTAGGGCTAAATGGCCAATATTCCCAATGGAAAAAGGTGAATAGTGGAGTACCCCAGGGATCTGTACTGGGTCCGCTACTTTTTGACATATTCATAAATGACCTGGAAAAGGGAATAACTAGTGAGGTAATCAAATTTGCAGATGACACAAAACTGTTTAAAGTTGTTAAAACCCAAGAGGATTGTGGAAAACTGCAGGAGGATCTGGATAAATTGGAAGACTGGGCATCCAAATGGCAGATGAAATTTAATGTGGACAAGTGCAAAGTTATGCACCTAGGAAAGAACAACCCACACTATAGTTACAAGATGCAAGGCTCCACATTAGAAACCACCACCCAGGAAAAAGATTTAGGAGTCATCGTGGATAACATGTTAAAACCCTCCGCCCAGTGTGCAGCGGCGGCCAAGAAAGCAAATAGAATGCTAGGTATCATAAGGAAAGGGATGGAGAATAAAACAAAGGATATTATAATGCCTCTGTATCGCTCCATGGTACGACCGCACCTTGAATATTGTGTGCAATTCTGGTCACCGTATCTTAAAAAGGACATAGAGTTATTAGAAAAAGTACAGAGAAGAGCCACCAAATTGGTGAAGGGGATGGAAGGCTACTCCTATGAAGAGAGGCTAAAAAGGTTAGGGCTCTTTAACCTAGAAAAGAGGCGGCTGAGGGGAGATATGATAGAGGTGTATAAATTAATGAATGGAGTGGAACGGATAAACGTGGATAAATTGTTTACGCTATCAGAATATAGAAGGACTAGGGGGCATGTAATGAAGCTACAGGGTAAACTATTTAAGACAAATAGGAGAAAATATTTCTTCTCTCAACGTGTAATCAAACTCTGGAATCTGTTACCGGAGGATGTAGTAAGGGCTGTTAGTATAGCTGGGTTTAAAAAAGGTTTGGACAAGTTCCTGGAGGAAAGGTCCATAAACCACTATTAAAAAGGGACCCAGGATATCAATGCTTGGCCTAGTACAAGCACTGCAGAACCTGTGTCTTTTGGGGAAACTGCTAGGTACATATGACCTAGATTGGCCACTGTTGGAAACAGGATACTGGGCTTGATGGACCTCGGTCTGACCCAGTATGGCATTTCTTATGTTCTTATGTTCTTATGTTCTTAGGAATCGTAAAAGGAATGTACATCATGATATCATCCGCATAAAGGTGATATTGTACTCCAAATTTTTTAAAGATGTTACAGACCGGTTTTATATAGATATTGAAAAGTAGGGCTGAAAGTGCTGAACCTTGTGGTAACCCTATTTCTTGTTTGTATGTGTTGGATGTTTGGGTACCTGTTCTTACATTTTGTGTTCTGTTATGTAAATATGAGGTGAACCATTTATGTACGGTGGAGTTTATGCCTATCTGCCTTAGGTTGTTGAGCAAAATTGAGTGATGCACGCTATCAAACGCTGCTGATATGTCGATGAAAAGGAGAATGAACGCCTGTTTGTGATTGTCAATTCCTTTTAGGAGTGTATCTATTAATACTGTTAGAAGTGTTTCTACTCCATGGCAGGGCTGGAAACCATATTGTTGTTCATCGAGTGGGTAAGATAAGTCTATAAATTCCTGTGTCTGTAGTTGTACTACCTTTTCAATTACTTTGGCCAAGAATGGCATGCTAGAGATGGGCCTATATGATGTTGGCGATGTTTTATCTAGTTTGGAGTTCTTTAAAATTGGACGTATTTGTGCATGTTTGAGCGGGGATGGAAGGTATCCTTGGGTGAGTGAGAGGTTTACTATTGGTAGAATATAGGATAGTAGAGTTGGCAGTGTGTTTTTTATCCATGATACTGGGCATGGATCTAAGTACGAGGTTGTGGTATTTAGGTTGGAGATGATTGTTTTTAATGACGCTTTTGATATGGGATAAAATTCTGACCATTCATCTACAGGTTGATAGGTGAAGTTGAAGTTGATATTTTCTGAGGGCATGGCAGGTTTCTTAGATTTGTTTTGATAATGATTAGCTAGGGTTTGAACTGAGATGTCAGTGATTTCGTTGCTGGAATTTTGCTCATTATTAGTTAATTTTCTGAATATGGAAAATAACTCTCTTGGTCTATTGTATGATTTTGTTAAGATTGCTGCGTAATAATTTTTCTTTGTGCTGTCTATTGTTTCCTTATATTTTGTTAGATAGTTATTGTATATTTCCTTGTGTACAGACAACTTGGATTTCCTCCATTTCGATTCAAGTTTTCTTAATTCTTTTTTCATTTGTTTTAGAGTGCTATTGAACCATGGTGAACTATTTGTTTTGGTGTATATGGTCTTTTTATTTGGTTGACTATTTTTAGCTGCATTATTAATAGTATCATTCCAGTTATTAACAGCATCATCCAAATTAGTTGTTGATAAGAAGTAGGGGATTGTTGAGTCAAGGAAGTTTGTTTCATTAAATTTTTTGTATTTTGTAGTGGGGGAACTTCTTATGTAATTATTGACGCTGGGGATGGGATATGTGAGATTTATTTTGATGATAGAATGATCAGACCAAGGTGTCTCTGTGCATTCAATGGAATTTGGGTTAACTAGCTTGAAGAATATCTCAGGGAGAAGAACCAAATCTAGTGTACCTCCTTTGATATGTGTTGCAGTTTTAATTATTTGATGGTACTCTATGTCTGCTATGGTGTCTAGGAATAATTTAGAATCTAGTGTTGGTAGTGATGGAAGATTAAAATCGCCTAGCATGATTACAGGATTTTGATCAGTAGATGAACTGAGAAGTTCAATAAGGGAATCCAGGCCATCTGTTTTATTGTTTGGGGGTCTATAAATTAAGCAAATTTTTATGAGGCCAATTTTTATTAATAATGTGTCTATGTTATTATTGATATTTGATTGGATTGACTTGGCGTTTAATGTTTTTTTTGTCATCATTAGGACTCCACCACCTTTAGAAGCGCAAAAAATGTAAAATCAATCGAAACATTAGAGGCAGTTTAAAAAAAAATTTTTTTAGTGTACCTGTGTTATCTACATCGAGCACCATCGACTTTGTTCGGTTGATACGGAGCCCTGAAAACCCGCCAAAATGTTCAATCAGATTAAGAGCCTCTGGTAGGGACGCCAGCGGCTGCGTCAGACACAACAGGAGGTTGTCCGCAAACGCGCTGACCTTGATGCTCCCACCCCGCCACTCTATACCCGCTATCTGCGTGGACGCTATTAAAGAAAGCAAAAGAGGTTCCAATTGTAACACATAGAGTAGAGGGGAGAGCGGACAACCCTGACGCGTGCCACGATGTAAGAGAAAAGGTTGGGAGCACACACCCCCGACGTCCACCACTGCTCGGGGAGCGGTATACAACGCTTGTAGCCCCTGCAAGAACGTCCCCTGAAAGCCAAACCTCCGGAGAGCCGCAAACATATAGCACCACGACACCCTGTCAAAGCCTTCTCGGAGTCTAGGCTGACAAGGAGCAACGGGTCCTGGGCAAGTAACGTCTGCTCCATACCCAGCAACACCTTGCTAATATTGAGCACGTATAGCGCTAGAGACGCTAATATGAGCGTCTCTAGCGCTATACGTGCTCTCCATGATCTCCACAGAAAACGGCCAAGGTGTCCATGAAGCTCCCGCAGATCCTGCCTGGTTAACCAAAGGGGAAGGTTCCGCAACAAATACAACCAACGCGGCCACTCTATCATCCGTACTAGTGCAACCCGCCCCATCAGATCCCCCCACCTCTGCAGCTTTGCTATGGTATACTTGAGAAGCGGTCGAACATTAACCGCATAGAGGGATTGCAAACAGGCTAGAATTTGGACGCCCAAATAACATATGTGCTCCTTCGCCCAACTAAGCGGAAATGCGCCCCGCCAATTACCTCGCGACTGATTACACAGGTACACTACCAAAAAACTGCCTCCAGTTTTGCAACTGATTCCTATAGATTTTGGGGTGCTGAATCCAGGAAGAATAGCCAAAATGTTCCATCACGTCACGTTTTCTTGCAAAATTAGATTTCTTACCCATATAAGGAATGTTCACATAATTTCTTTTTAGCCGACTGCAGTTTATTTTCTTGGCCCAAAATAGAGGTTGTAATGGTTAACTAACTAGAAACACTCCCTCATGATATTTTAGAGTGTTTTGTATTCATTTTATACATTAACAGGACAATTGGGAGGCGGGGGGCTAAATCCAGTACTCGCGCTGGCGCATGTTCTTTCCTGTTCGCCTCGCCTCGTTCGCTCGCTCAAACACGGTGGTTGCGACATGAACGTTCCTGTCAAATTTCAGTTTCTTGCAAGTTCATTATTACCTTTTGTTTGCTCAGTCGTAATCCAGCTTTATTCCGAAGTGGTTCACTACAGTTGTAGTTTGCAGTGCTGTGTATTTGTGATGGCTCACAGAACCAGAGGTTGCGTCAACTCTCCGGACAGTTTTTGTTTTATTTGTGGGGAATATACCGTGAAAAAGCGGCAGAGGAACATTTCTGCATTTATTAAAAAAGTATATTTCGCCTATTTCGGTTTGAAGTTAGGCGATCAAGACAAACCGTGGGCTCCTCACAAAGTGTGCAAGACATGTGAGGAAGATCTACGCTTATGGATGAAAGGTAAAAAACAAGCATTTCGTTTCGGAATACCTATGATGTGGCATGAACAAAGAGACCACAGCAGTGACTGCTATTTTTGCTCTTGCATTGTGAAGGGATACAACTTAAAAAATAAGAACGTAATAAGTTACCCCAACCTTCCCTCAGCAATTAGGCCTATGCCTCATAGCAACGAAGTACCTGTGCCTGAACCACCAAAATCATTTTACAGCCTCTTTGCTGAAATACTTCAAAAATTGTGTCTCGCGGTTGCGGTACCAATAAAAAGTTGTTCCTGGTGACAATAGATTTTTCTGTTTAAGCCGAGAACCTAGCAGTTGGGCAGCATCTTTTGGGAGTCCTAAATCCCGGACTAAATCATTCAATTCAGCTTGAGAGAAAAGTTCAGGTTTCGGATCTGGTTCAGTTTCAAACTCGGAAGTACTGGACTCATCGGGAAAAGCCATCTGATGAGTCTCATCATGATCAGAACCGTCCACACAAATATGATCCAAAGATTTTGGTGGTTCAGGCACAAGTACTTCGTTGCTATGAGGCATAGGCCTAATTGCTGAGGGAAGGTTGGGGTAACTTATTACGTTCTTATTTTTTAAGTTGTATCCCTTCACAATGCAAGAGCAAAAATAGCAGTCACTGCTGTGGTCTCTTTGTTCATGCCACATCATAGGTATTCCGAAACGAAATGCTTGTTTTTTACCTTTCATCCATAAGCGTAGATCTTCCTCACATGTCTTGCACACTTTGTGAGGAGCCCACGGTTTGTCTTGATCGCCTAACTTCAAACCGAAATAGGCGAAATATACTTTTTTAATAAATGCAGAAATGTTCCTCTGCCGCTTTTTCACGGTATATTCCCCACAAATAAAACAAAAACTGTCCGAAGAGTTGACGCAACCTCTGGTTCTGTGAGCCATCACAAATACACAGCACTGCAAACTACAACTGTAGTGAACCACTTCGGAATAAAGCTGGATTACGACTGAGCAAACAAAAGGTAATAATGAACTTGCAAGAAACTGAAATTTGACAGGAACGTTCATGTCGCAACCACCGTGTTTGAGCGAGCGAACGAGGCGAGGCGAACAGGAAAGAACATGCGCCAGCGCGAGTACTGGATTTAGCCCCCCGCCTCCCAATTGTCCTGTTAATGTATAAAATGAATACAAAACACTCTAAAATATCATGAGGGAGTGTTTCTAGTTAGTTAACCATTACAACCTCTATTTTGGGCCAAGAAAATAAACTGCAGTCGGCTAAAAAGAAATTATGTGAACATTCCTTATATGGGTAAGAAATCTAATTTTGCAAGAAAACGTGACGTGATGGAACATTTTGGCTATTCTTCCTGGATTCAGCACCCCAAAATCTATAGGAATCAGTTGCAAAACTGGAGGCAGTTTTTTGGTAGTGTACCTGTGTAATCAGTCGCGAGGTAATTGGCGGGGCGCATTTCCGCTTAGTTGGGCGAAGGAGCACATACGTTATTTGGGCGTCCAAATTCTAGCCTGTTTGCAATCCCTCTATGCGGTTAATGTTCGACCGCTTCTCAAGTATACCATAGCAAAGCTGCAGAGGTGGGGGGATCTGATGGGGCGGGTTGCACTAGTACGGATGATAGAGTGGCCGCGTTGGTTGTATTTGTTGCGGAACCTTCCCCTTTGGTTAACCAGGCAGGATCTGCGGGAGCTTCATGGACACCTTGGCCGTTTTCTGTGGAGATCATGGAGAGCACGTATAGCGCTAGAGACGCTCATGCGGCCGGTGGCCGAGGGGGGCCTAGGTCTGACCCCCTTACGGTCCTACAATCTTTGCTATGTAACGCGGCGCTTCAGTGATGTAGTGGTGGGGAACGTCGAGAGGATACCGCTCACCCTGATCAATCAATTCTCCGAGAAGTGGCATAGGGCCAATCTGCTTCACTGTGGAGGTGTGGCGCTTCCCCTGGTGTGGCGAGTGTCCCCCTATCTGCGCACGCTACGAGTTGTCTGGAAATACCTATGTCGGTCTAGAAGCAGACCTTGGAGAGCCATGGACTGCCTGCCTCTGAAAGGCAACGGGAATTTTACGCCGGGGAGTGCCGGTGGGGTAAGCCAACTTTAGTCGCGAGCTGGTATTGAATACCTTGGGCAACTGCGAATGGAGAATATGGACCAGCTGGATTCTTTCCAGGTTTTGTCGAGGAAGTACCGCTTGCAGGAGACTTTTTATTATTACTTACAGGTACGGCACTATGTGGGCAGTGTTCCGGGGGGAGCTGAAATGTTTTCACGTCAACATGGCATTGCTCCAGTAATAGCCAAAGGCTAAGAGCATCTTACGGCTCGGCAGTTGAGAGAACTCTTGATTCCTCCCGGAAGTTTGGGGAGACTAATTCCGCTGGTAGAGAGATGGAACAGGGATGGTATGGTGGATCTTACAGTAGAGCTGGCGGAGACAGCCTTTCATAGAATTCGAGAGCTCTCAGAGGCTGTCCGCTACCGCGAGCTGCAATTTAAACTGCTGTGGTGAGCGTACGTCTCGGAGACTGGAGCGCGGAAGATGGGACTTCTGGCGTCGGATGTGTGTGGTCTCTGTAAGAGGAATGTGGGTACCCTGTCTCATCGCTTTTCGTCTTGACCTTTAATTCAAATCTTTTGGGGAGCGGTGCGGACCAAATTGTCACTCTGGGTGGGAGGGGAGGTTGGCTTGCACCCACTGTGGTGTTTATTTCATCTGGGTGGTGTGGGGTTTCAGGGAACAGACGCCCAGCGAAGGCTGTGTGAGAAGAGCTTTTTAGTCGCTAAACACTGTATTTTACGCCACTGGCTATCGGAGGGGGGCCCGGGGATAGTGGAGTGGGAACGACTGATGGGTGACCTCCGTCTTATGGAGGGCAGAACAGCCCGACTTCTTGGGAGTAAAGCGTGGGCCCGCTTTCAAAGCATCTGGGCACCCCTGTTGCAAACCCCGAATATGGATTCAAATAGTAGGCTTGAGTAGCAGGGATTGTCCCTGGAGGAGGACTCTACTATGAGAGGGGGGATGCCGGGCGGTTCAGCATTGAGAGATTGTTGGGAGGTATTGATGGTCTCTTTTAGATGAGATGAGACGGGGGTGGGTAGTTTAGGGGAAGGGGAAGGGGAGGGGAGGGGGAGGGGGTTCAGGTCTGCTATTGTCCTTGTCCCTGTTTAGGTTGGGCACGAAGGGAGTTACTCAACTGTCTTAAGGTTATAATCTGTGGGACCTTGGGTATGGCTGCATTTTGTTCTGGTAATTAGGACCCCGGGTTATTTGGGTTGATCATTGTGTTACTTCCTTCGTTCTTGATTGTCTGTTGTATGTACTCATATGCTGATATCAGAATTTTACTTCTGACTGTTATTACTGGGCATTTGCTGGCCCGACTGACTGTATGCTAACTGTAAGCTTTTGTGAAACTAATAAAAATGACTTTACTTAAGAATGGAACAGGTGTCTGAGGACAGCCTGACCAAACAAGGCATCCCGGCGGGAGTCCTTGTCCAAACAGTAATGGGCTGTGAAGGTATGAACCGAGGCCCAGGTGGCTGCTCGACAGATCTGGTCAATGGACACAGAATGAAGATGAGCCATAGAGGTGGCCATGGCCCTCACATTGTGAGCTGTGACATGGCCTTCCAGAAAAAGGTTCTTACTCTGGTAAGCAAAAGAAATACACTGAGCAATCCAATTGGACAGTGTTCTTTTAGAGACTGGAAGTCCTAAATGAGAAGGATCAAAAGCAACAAAAAGCTGGGAGGACTTTCTATGTTGCTGTGTCCTGTGTAAGTAAAAAGCAAGAGCTCTTTTACAATCTAGAGTATGAAGGTTCCTCTCTGCACTAGATGCATGAGGAGCTGGAAAAAAGACAGGTAAATATACCTCTTGATTAAGATGAAAAGGTGAGACCACTTTAGGCATAAAGTGAGGATTTGTCCTAAGGACTACCTTATCATGATGGAACCTTGTATAAGGTGGATTAGCCAATAAGGCCTGCAGTTCACTGATGCGGCGAGCAGAAGTGATTGCAATAACGAAAATAACCTTCCAGGAAAGAAATTTCAAGGAGGTAGTGGCTAAGGGTTCAAAAGGTGGCTTCATAAGCTGACCAAGAACCAAGTTTAAGTCCCATGCCACCGGAGGAGGTCGAATGGGAGGTTTAGTTAAAGTTAGGCCTCTCATGAATCTTGCAATAAGAGGATGAGAGGAAATAGGATGTCCATTGAGAGGCTTAAGGGATGCTGCAATAGCACTCAAATGGACCCTTACTGAATTCGTTTTAAGGCCTGCATTGGAGAGATGCAGGAGATATTCCAATAGAGAATTCAAAGGAAGGGCCAGAGGGTCAAGACCCTTTTGAGCACACCAAATGGAAAATCTTTTCCACTTAAAAGCATTGGAACGCCTAGTGGAAGGTTTTCTGGAAGCATGGAGGATATCCTTCACTTGCTGAGAAAGTTTGAAGTCTTGAAGGTCTAGGCCTTCAGTAACCAAGCTCTGAGGTGAAGAGACTTGGGGTTTGGATGCCACAAAGTCCCTTCCTCCTGGGACAGAAGGTCTGGAGCAGCTCCCAAGTCCAGGGAGGGGGCTTGGGAGAGATGCAGAAGTAGAGGGTACCACACTTGGCGTGGCCAGCGTGGAGCTATGAGGATCATAGATCCTTGATCCCTCTGGAGTTTGAACAGAGTCTTGGGAATCAAAGGAATGGGTGGAAAGGCATACAGGAAGCCCTGACCCCAATGAAGGAGGAAGGCATCCTTGGCCTGAACTCCCTGACACGGAATTCTGGAACAGAACCGGGGAAGTTTGGCATTCCACGGACTTGCAAAGAGGTCTATGTCCGGGGTTCCCCATTCTTGGAAGATTCTGAGTACCTGATCCATGTGCAGGGACCATTTGTGTGGAAGCAGAACTCGACTGAGTCTGTCTGCCCAAGAGTTTTGGATTCCTGGGAGGTATACTGCCAGGAGATGGATTTGATGCTCTCTGGCGAAGGCCCACGATCTTAAAGCTTCGTTGCAAAGCGACAGAGAGCCAGTTCCTCCTTGCTTGTTTATGTAAAACATGGCTACTTGATTGTCCGTATGAATGAGGACTGTCTTGTAGCTGAGGAGGGTATGAAAGACCTTGAGAGCTAGGAACACTGCTCGAAGTTCCAAGTGGTTGATATGAAGAGAGGTCTCCTGTGGGGACCAAGTGCCTTGGGTGGAGAGGTCTTGTAGATGAGCTCCCCAACCTGTTTGGGAGGCATCTGTTGTGAGGGTTGCTTGGGGTAACAAAGGTTGGAAGGGGGACCCCAGCAACAGATTTTGAGTGGACATCCACCATTGGAGAGACCAAAAGAGACGTTTGGAGGTTGCTATTTGGTCTGAGAGAGCTCCTGAAGCTTGAGTCCACTGGGTGGACAAAGTCCATTGAGCTGCTCTCATGTGTAGGCGAGCATAGGGTACCACATGGACTGTGGAAGCCATATGGCCTAGCAGCTGTAGCATCTCCCTGGCAGTTAAGTGGCTCTTTGACTGAATCTGGGAGGCTAACTGCACTAGACGTTGACAACGGGCCTGAGGAAGTTAGGCCCTTGCAGAAGTGGTGTCCAACCAGGCCCCTATGAATTCCAGGGACTGAGTTGGGGTGAGCTGGGACTTTGGGAGGTTTACCACAAGTCCCAGGTATTGTAGAATGCGCCTGGTGCGGTTCAGGGAGATCTGAGCCTCTGACTGGGTTGGAGCTCGGATGAGCCAGTCGTCCAGGTATGGGAAGACAAATATTCCCAGAGTGCGTAGAAATGCAGCAACTATTGCCATGCATTTGGTGAACACTCTTGGAGCAGAGGCTAGACCGAAAGGAAGCACTCTGTATTGGTAATGTTTTCCCTGGAACAGAAAACGTAGGAATTTTCTGTGAGATGGATGGATGAGGACATGAGTGTACGCATCCTTGAGATCTAGAGAACAAAGCCAATCCTGACTCTGCAGGTATGGAAGGAGAGTGCCTAGAGAAAGCATCTTGAACTTCTCCTTGCATAGGAATTTGTTCAATTCTCTGAGATCTAGAATGGGTCTGTATCCCCCTGTTTTCTTTGGAATGAGAAAATAGGGGGAGTAAAACCCTGACCCCTGTTGAAGAAGAGGAACTTCTTCTATGGCCCCCTGGGCCAGAAGGGTAGTCACCTCCTGATCCAGAAGGTCGAGGAGAGATGTGGGAGATTTGAAGTGTCTCACCATGGTGTAGGGAGGAAGGTCTGAGAAATGAAGTTTGTAGCCCTCTCTTATGATGGAGAGGGTCCACTGCTCTGATGTGATTTGCTCCTATCTGGGAGCAAAATGAGCTAACCTTCCTGGAATGGTGAGAGATTCTGGCTGTTGTAGAGCCAGAAAGGTTAAGTTCTCTAGTATCAAGTCAAAAACCCTGAGGGGGTTGGGACTGCTGGGTTGTAGCAGTCCCTGCAGGTTTAGGCCTGGCCTGTTTAGGTTGCTGACGCTTAGTAGCAAAGCGACCTGTAGAAGATTGTTGGCCAGAAGTGGAAGGAAATCTGCTCCTTTTGTAAAAAGGCTTTTTGAAAGTTTTTTTCTTGGCTGGAATGGAGGTTGACTTGGAAAGTCTATCCAGAGCAGAATTCTCTGCATCCATTTGAGTGACCTTTATTTGCCACTCTTTGCCAAAGAGATTTTCACCCGTACAGGGCAGATTTCCTAAGCCATCCTGAACCCAGGGCTCTAGATCAGAAGCCTGGAGCTAAGCAATTCTGCGAGCAGCTATGGCAATGCCTGAGGCTCTGCTGGCACCTTCAAAGGAGTCAAAGGCTGCCCTGTTGGAAAACTTTGAAATGTCTTGAGTATGCTTAAGCCAAAGGAGGAACTCATCCCTTTTATCCTCTGGAAGAAAAGGGAGAAAGTTGTGCAGCTTTTGTGCAACTTCCTTTAGAAACATACCCATATAAAGGCTATATGAGTTGATTCTGGCAATAAGCATGCTGGCTTGGAAGATTTTCCTACCAAAAGCATCCAAGGTCCTGCATTCTCTTCCTGGAGGAGCAGAAGAGTGTCTTTTGGTACTCTTTATCCTTTTCATAGCTGACTGCACCACAATGGAGTGGTGAGGAAGCTGAGTTTTCTGAAATCCAGGACAAGGAGGGACACGGTACATAGTGTCCAATCTGCGAGAATGAGGAGAAACGGTGAGAGGAGTCTCCCATAAGTCAATCATATGTTCATGAAGAATTTCATGAATTGGCAAGGTGACTGCCTCTCTGGGAGCCTTAGAGTATCCTAAAATATCAAATATTTTTGCTCTAGGCTCTGTTTCAGAGGTTACTGAAATAGAGAGTCCTTTAGCCACTTCTATTATGAAGTCTTGAAAGGACAAATCCTCTGGAGGAGACATTCTCCTTTTTGGAGAAGTAGGTTCCTCAGGAAGGGTAATGGATACTTCAGGAGACTCATCTGATGAATCAGAATCATCAGAGGAATCGAAGTATCGTCTGTCCCCTTCCAACGATCGATACGCGTATCGATCGGTACCGACATCGGGCGTCCCCGGTACCGAGAAATAGCCCTGGACAAGGAACCGAAGTCGGTATCCTGGCCGATGTCGATGCAGTCGGTACCGGTATCAGCGCTGGTACCGGTGCCGGTACCGACAACGGAACTCGTTGCGGTACCGTCGGCGTCGCAGCATTAATAAAAGCCATTATAGCCTGCTGCATGGATTGAACAGTGTGATCCATGGAGGCCACGACTGCCTGGATGTCGGTACCGGGAGAAGGTGCCGGTACCCCAGAGCAGTCTAACAGGTGATCGGTCGAGGCCGTGCCATCGATGTCAACCTGTAACCCCATAGGAGGAGCTTTGGAAGCCGGAGCTTCCCGCCGGGGTTGTTTGGCTGGGGCAGGATCCTCGAGGGCAAGCCCAGAGGCATCTCGATGCTGAGAGGGAGATTTGCCCTTCAAGGACCTGCTAGGTTTATGTTTGGTTACCTGAGACCCATCAGGAGAGGAAGACCTGGAAGATGTCTATGCCACCGCCGGTGCATCCGTGGGAAACAGCACATGGAGCTTGGCTGCTCGGTTCTGTAACCCTCGTTTAGACATTAGAGAACAGGACTGGCAATCCGGAATGGAGTGTTCAGGACCCAAACATTTAAGACACCATTCATGGGTATCTGTAACAGAAATTGTACTGCTACACTTAGTGCATTTTTTGAACCCGGAGGCTGGTTTTTCCATGAGGGAAAATTTTTTTGTGGGCCTGTAGGCCTAAGAAGAAAAATACACCAAGTGAGGAAAAAATATATATATTTTTTTTTTTTTAGAAAGAAAAGAAAAGACCGGCGGTACCGGTCTGGCGTCGGGGAAGGCAGACACGCGACCAAAGAAATAAATTAAAATAAAGAACTTCTTCAGCGGTGACAGGAACACGAGCTGCTGGCTCCGCGGAAAAGAAGAACTGAGGAGAGTTGGTTAGGAAAGGCGGGAAGGCAGCGCGCAGGCGCTGTGGGAGGTTCCCAAAAGCTTTCTTTCTGGGAAGCTGGGGAGCTTTCCCGCGCAGGCTCCGTCGGTACCGACGTACCCATATGTGAGGACTCATTCCTGCTTGTTCCTGGAGATCACTGGATTCCACTGTTCCACAAGAAAATGTATAGCACTAGACAATAAAGGGCATGTCTACGAAACCTCCTAGCCTCTTGCAGCTACCACTGTGCTATAGCTGCAAATGGTCCACAGTAAGTCCAAAACCTGCACGGTACTTGCAGGGGGGCACTCACAGCTGTCCCTCTACAGATACCATGGAGATTTTAGAGTTAGCATGGAGACCCATGATCCCTGCATGGATAGGTATTACAGGAAGTCCCTGGTGCCTGGCGATGCAGGTATCAAGGGTATCCGTGGTAAGTGAAAAGGTTGGATGGGTAGCCATCAGCTGGACAGAGCTCTCACTAGCTCTGTCCCGCCCGATCAGTACAGTACCCCCCCCCCCCCCAATATCCCAATCCTCCCCCCCCCCCCGATCCAACAATATTGTCGATGCCACATATGGAAAGATCCGTGGTACTGACAATACCAAAAAATATGACCTTCCTCTCCCCCCCCCCCCCCCCGGACATCTCCCTATCTCCATCAGGAACTGTTCAGGGGGGAATCGGTGCACCCCCGACCAATGTCAAAGCCTGGCTAGCCACTACTACTACTACCAGCAAATAATGCCATCTCTTGAGGTGGCATCATCTGCAGCCATGATGAGACCCAATTTTGGTAGCCATCACGCAAAAACGTTTTGAGCAATGGCAACCAACAATTGAAATGCATACTCTCTGCCCCGATCCTGTCCTGCCACTCCTTCAACATGCAAAAGTCAGAAACCGCAGAAAAGTGCACTCAATGTCTCCACTTCGCCCTTAGTAGCAGCTAGTGCCCTTCAGTAGACATGTCCCTATAGGTTCTCCACAAGCACCATGACACATCTCTACTATGTGTTTATTGCATCAGATTTCTTTGGCTGCATCATTTTTCTCTGCTACATGTGGGAAAAGTTTGTCTTTTTAAAATAGAAAAAAACCCTAAAAATAGGGCATGGCTGAAGATACAAGAACGGATGTACTTATTCAAGTCTAAATTGGAAACTCCTCCATTTCATGAGAATTACAGCTGTGTTACTTGCAGCTAATGAGGAAGGATGAAATGTAAAAATACTAATTGGTGTATTTTTCTTGATCTTTATTTAAAAAGCATTTGGCACAAACAGTTTTAAAATCAGTAACTTTTTAATATTAGTAGCATTATCTGTTTTATACCATAACAGCTTGTTCCTTTTTTTTTTTTAAAAACCTCCTAAAAGCTTTTTGCTAATCAATAGTCTGTCGTGCCAGATGTCTGTTAGTGTCTTTCTCTGAACTAAACTGAACGTAGCTGACTAGGTAAATATGTACTATGCCCTCATTAGGATAATAGGCCTCTGTGTCTGTTTAAAGGCAGCATTTAAGGCTGAAGTTAAATCTCAGCAAAGTTAATAACTTTCAGAGCCTTCAGGAAGAGTCCAGATATAGACTGGGCATGTAGGTGCTAGTTTTATAATTCACCATCTACTATAGGTGAAATGTCCAAAAAGGTGCCTATTTTGGGCCTATTTTCTTTTTGCAATATAACCTTTGGAAATATAGACTCATACAATGGTCCCCAATAATGCATAAATTTACAACTACTCTGAAAAAAGAGTGAATGTATGCATGCACTCGAGCAGGGCCGGATTTACCTTGAGTGAGGCCCTACACCAACAAAAATTGTGGGCCCCCAGCAGGGGCGGCCCAAGGGGGGTGCGGACCTCATTTGCATAAGGGGCCTCATTTGCATAAATATTTGCATAATGTTACCATATACTAACTTTTAGTAAACGTGCCTCTTAATGAGTGTATGGATAAAGAAAGACTAAAAGATTTCTACATTACTATAATCCAGGGCCAACTGCCAGACACATTAGGAACTACTACAAACACTGCCCATAGTAAACCCGCCGTATCCTAACAGCACTACCAGGACTCACAAAGCACCATACTCTACCAATCAAAAGGCAACACTGCAAATATTAAACCAATACATTTCAGAGAACAACAATACATGACCTACTGGGGAAAGAGAACAAGTGGCAATGTCAAATAGGAATTATATAAACAGAACACCTCAGCTCAGTTACACATGCAGAACATAGACCATCACCAAACAAGTAATCACAATTTAGAAATAGGAAGACAATAATTAAACTGGGAATCCCAAAAGCCAAACTTGGAATGTACAACACTGTAGAAATAAAACAATACATTAATTTGCTCTTGTACTAAACAAAGCACAGATGTTAATGATGCACATTTACCAGAGCTGACATATTCCAATTAATAAATTCAAAATAAAGAGATATTTTTCTACCTTTTGTGCATTTTTTTCAGCTGCAATTGCTCCAGCCACTTTCTTCTGGTTTCTTCGTGTCTTCTGCTAACTCTCCATCGTCTGCTGTCCATTTGTCCTTTCTTCTCTCTTCTAGATTTTTTTCCATTCTCTCTCTACATCTGCTTTAACATACTAATCTTTCTCCTTTTGCTCTTTCCTCATTCCTATTTCATCCACTCAAATATTACCCCTCCATCCTCAATCCCCACTTACTCTCCCAATACCCGGCCAATTGTAGATTTTTTATCCCTCCCACACAAAATATTTTTCCCTTCTCCATTTTACTCTTCCAGCCCCATCCCATTCTAATCCTCCCCCAACATCAGCTCCCTTCTAGTTCCAGCCTCACCCAGCATCCATTCCCTTCTAGTCCCTGCATCAGCCCATTTCCAGCCCTAGCCATCCATCAGCCCATTTCCAGTCCTAGCCCCCCCATCACCCCACTTACAGTCCTTAACCCATCACCCCATTTTCAGTCCTTAACCCCCCATCACCCCATTTTCAGTTTAAGCCCCCCCTATAACCCATTACCAGTCCTAACCCCCCATCAGCCCACTTCCAGTCCTAACCCCATCAACCCATTTCCAGTCAGCCCCCCATAGCCCATTGCCAGTCCTACCCCCCCCCCATCAGCCCACAGCCCATTACCAGTCCTAACCCCATCATCCCACCTCCAGTTTTAACCCCCCAGCCCATTTCCAGTCCTAGCCCCCTATAGCCCATTACCAGACAACCCCCATCCGCCCACAGCCCATTACCAGTCTTAACCCCCACAAAGCCCATTACCAGTTCTAATCCCCCCCCCAACAGCCCATTACCAGTCCTAACCCCATCAGCCCACCTCCAGTCTTAACCCCCCAGCCCATTTCCAGTCCTAGCCCCCCCGCATAGCCCATTACCAGACAGCCCCCATCAGCCCACAGCCCATTACCAGTCTTAACCCCCCCCAAAGCCCATTGCCAGTTCTAAGCCCCCCCCCCAACAGCCCACAGTCCATTACCAGTCCTAACCCCATCAGCCCACCTCTAGCCTTAACCCCCCCCAGCCCAGCCCATTTCCAGCCCCAGCCCCCCAATAGCCCATTACCAGCCCTACCCCCCCAGTCCATTTCCAGCCCCAGCCCCCCCAATAGCCCATTACCAGTCCTACCCCCCCATAGTCCATTACCAGTCCTACCCCCCCCCATAGCCCATTACCAGTCCTACCCCCCCCACATAGCCCATTACCAGTACTACCCCCCCCCAGCACATTACATGTCCTTCCCCCCCCCCATAGCGCATTACCAGTCCTACCCCCCCCCCCATAGCCCATAGCCCATTACCAGTCCTACCCCCCCCCATAGCCCATTACCAGTCCTAACCCCCCCCGGCCTAAAGTAAAATTTAATTTAAAAAAAAAAACCTGGTGGCTGCCGCCGCGCGGGGCCCCCTCTGCTGCCGCGGGGGCCCCGTCTACAAGCTGGTCGGGTCCGGTCGGGTCTCTCTCCCTCCCTCGCTGCAGGCTGCAGGCTGCGAGAGACGCATCTTCGCGTCTCTCGCAGCCTGCAGCGAGGGAGGGAGGGAGAGAGACCCGACCGGACCCGACCCGACCCGACCAGCTTGTAGACGGGGCCCCCGCGGCAGCAGAGGGGGCCCCGCGGCGGCTGCCACCAGGGTTTGTTTTAAATTAAATTTTACTTTAGGCCGGGGGGGATAGGACTCCTACCCCCCCCCCCCCCCGGCCTAAAGTAAAATTTAATTTAAAAAAAAACCTGGTGGCTGCCGCCGCGGGGCCCCCTCTGCTGCCGCGGGGGCCCCGTCTACAAGCTGGTCGGGTCGGGTCCGGTCCGGTCGGTCGGGTCGGGTCTCTCTCCCTCCCTCGCTGCAGGCTGCGAGAGACGCGAAGGGAGAGCGTCTCCTCGCGTCTGTGTTAAGCCCGCAGGGGCTGATGGGAAATCCCATCAGCCCCTGCGGGCTTAACACAGACGCGAGGAGACGCTCTCTCTTCGCGTCTCTCGCAGCCGGGAGGGAGGGAGGGAGACGAGACCCGACCCGAACCCAACCCACCCGACCCCACCAGACCATACCCTCGTGGAGTAGGGGCCCCCGCGGCAGCAGAGGGGGCCCCGCGGCGGCAGCCACCAGGTTTTTTTTTTAATCGAATTGAAAAAAAAAAAACCTGGTTCTATTTTTTGTGGGCCCCTGCCGGTTGTGGGCCCTACGCCATGGCGTACATGGCGTATACGTAAATCCGGCCCTGCACTCGAGGAATAGATCAGTGCCAGAGACAATGGGTCAAGAAGAGATGCAGGTGCAGGCCTCCAGCAGCGGGATCCTCTTCCATCGTCAGTGATCCAGGTGCAACAAGAGCTTTGCGGTCGATCAAAAGGAGGGACCACACCACTCCTCACTTCTAAAAGGGGCCCTGGCTCCCTCCCTCTGGGTGAATTGGGAGCAGGGCTAATAACCAGGCTGAGCCCCACTATCCATTTGCCCCGGGGGGGGGGGAAATCGGAGCGAGGGTAAGGAGTTGGCGGGAATGCGAGGGTGTGGAGAGGCGGAGCAAAAGAGGCGGCGCAAATTCAGTGGGTCATACCGGCGGTCGACGGGCTCATCGGGAACCAGGGCAGCAGGCTTAGTGGCGTCGGTCATCGTTGTGAGGCAGGATTCAACCCTATAGCCTGGTGCCTGTGCTTCGGGAGTGTTGGATTTGTGACTGGCTGCCTGTCAGTGTGTGAAGTGTTTAACGGAGGGACAGGCCTGTGGTGGATTGCTGTGTCTGGTCACCGTTCGCGATGTTGTTGGCAGTGAAAGGCTAAACTGAGGGGTGGGCTGGTGGTTGGCTGTGGTGCCTGGCTGTGGAAGCGGTGGTGCAAGCCTGGTCCTGGATAGTGGTGTGCCGTGGTAGTTGCGGGGTGACTGTCTGGGTTCCAGTGCCACCGTGGTTTGGTTTTAGAGAAGGTGTAAGGGCCCGATAGCATTGGAGTATGTGGGAATTCTGCAGCCTGATAGTTGAGAGGGTAGTGGGCTGTGTGGTTCTTCAGGATATTCTTTATTGTTGGGTGGTGTGAAACTTGAGGAGCAGGGGGGAGGGTAGGGTTGTGGTTAGCATCTTAAGTGAGTGGGAGTGTGGAGGGGATAGGGGGTACAGAGCGCATGTTGGATGGATGTTGTGAGGGGTGGAGTGGTGGGGGGCAGCGGCAGCAAGGGAAATGGGCCCCAGCAAGTCTACACGAGGCAAGGCGGCAGTGCAGCCTGCGCGCGATCCATTTACATGGCCGGTAAAACAGTCAGCACATTTTAGTACAGAGGGTCCTGCAGGTGATGGGGCTGGCTCAGCCTGGGGGAAAAAGGGAAAGGGGTGGGTGCCAGGGGGAGCAGTAGGGGGAGGGGCATGGGTCGGGGGGCTCCTTGGGGTCGGTGTGGGGGAGCAAGTGGGATGGGCGGGTGGGCGGCAGGAGGGTTGGGTCCTAGTGGGAGTATCAGGGCAGGCTCGGATACATGGGAGAATGATCAGACCGTCATTGGTGAGCAGCTGTGTCCCAGTGCATAACGGCAGCAGCAGACTGCTACGGCTGGGGAGGATCCAGGTCTATATCTTCTATCAGATGCTGAAGACGGGGGTGCTGGTGTGAGGGGGAGAAAGACGAGGAGGGTCTCATCAGTGTGGCAAGTTGGTTTGCCGGACGTTACAGGATAAGAAGTTTTTGAAGAGCTTCAGGAGGGTTGTGCGTCGCATGCACTGTGAAAAGCACATGCATCACTTAGGGGATGAGTTGGTGTGATAAGGAAGCTTATCATAGCTCAGGTAGGAGCTATAGAAAAGATGATGTGACTCTGAACAAGCAACTTGTCAGTTTTGGTAGAAGTAAGAAAACAGAGTTTTCACATAAAAGACTACCAGTCCCAGAATGCACCAGGTTTCCAGCAGCCATGAGAGGGGCTGAAGTGAGAAAATGTGTGTGCAATCAAGAGAGCTATGAGGTAATCCCTAAGCACTCATCTCAAAGGGCAGGGCCTGATTCAACACAGCTGCGCTGGGTTAGGGAGGAGCACACATTAGGAAAGAATAAGAATAGAGCTTATTCTTCAGATAACAGCTTCAGTAACAGTTTCAAGAACAGACACAGAAAGAGCTTGAGGGAGAGCTTCAGCAACGGCTACAAGCTCCAGCCCAGCTACAGGTTTAAGCAGCATCTCGAGAAGCAGAAGCCAAGCCAAGCGGATAGAGAGAGAAGGAAACTCTCTGGAAGGAAGAGAAGAAAGGCCATTGGAAGGTCTGGGAGATTCCAAGGCAGTACCCGTACTGGGAGGTATTCCAAATGCCAGCAGAGTCCATTGGACTGGATTCAGCCAGAGGAATGGAGTGGCAGAGATAGGAATCACCAGTGGCTACCTGGAAGAGAGAAGACTGCACCTGGAAGGGACTTTCAGACCAAGGCCAGAAGGTATGTGAGAGGAGATCCAGTGTCCAGGGATCAAGATTGGAAGGCTGGACATCAGAATTGGATTACATACTGGCCAGGCTATACAGAGAGGAATTATGATGGCAGGAGAGGCTCAGGTATGAACACTGATCCAGACCCTATCTATAATAGAGAATGGCAGCAAGGGAATAAGCATTCTCATGATAGTGCCTTAATGAAAGACTCGTCTGTGCCAATGTATGATAGTGACCCTATGCTGATTGATGAAGGGGGAGATACAGCAGATGAAAGTACAGTTTACATGGACTGTTCTCTATCTAAATGCTATTGCTAGCTTTCTGTGAGCAAACACATCAGCCATCACAAAGAAACCTAACTTTGTTCTTTATTTCCACTGCAAACAGCTCTTAAAGCAGGATTTGGGTTCACACAGTAGCAGCCAACCAGCTAAAGGCTTTCAGCTGGTCAATTGATAGTAATTAAACCTGCACCTGATTGTGTGTGTGAGCAAGGGAAAATCACTGCTGGATCTGAGTGAAAAATAAGCAGAAGTTAACCTAACCAGCAAAGTTTATTCTTTTCTTTGTGCCTTTGTATTTGGTAATTATTTGCTAAGAAAACATTAGCTAATTGCCTGACAAGCTGAAGGTTGTTTTCTGGTTTGCTTTCTGACTTTATGTTATCCATTTAAACACTGCAAGCAAGTATCCTCATTTATATTGCTATCAAGCATACATGTGCTGGGTGAATTAAACCCCATCAATAAAAGAAGTATTTTATTGACCTTACCACTTGGTTTCACAACTCAATTATTGTCATCAGCTGTGTTTGGGAGTGAATGAACTACAATACCCACAATACCTTGCAAGAATCATATGAATATATGCATCGTCAAGATTGTGTAAGTTCTCACCCTAGGCAGCCGTCTTGTGGTAGGCGACGGCCTATGATCCATGCTAATTGAACTAAGCAGACAGGCCTGAGCAGCTTGACCTGTAACTGAAGCCTGTAGTTAGGCCCAGAGGAATGAAAACCCCCCTGAATGATGACACCATAGAATTGAAACTTAACTCAGTTTAACTGAACATAGCTAAGCAGAAACGAAACTTATAAAAGACAGAAAACAGCTCTAATTGGTACTGATAAGAGAGCACAGCTTCTATGGAATTAATTAACTCTGCAAAAAAGCAAGGTTACAGTGCCCTGCTTCCCATATGTTTTAACAAGCTCAGCGACCTTGGAGGAGAGAAGTAACAAGTTAGAGACACTGACCATTGTAATTGGGACTAGAAGGGGGGCAACCAGGTGCTGGGCCCAGACCAGAGTCCCGATTGGGTAGCCATATCAGTACCGGGACCAATAGATGGGTGAGAGGGGTACTGGGACCAATGAAAAGTTTGCCTATGCTTAGAATGGACAAGAAAGCTATAAAAGTTGTTGTTTTACTAGAAGCCATGGCTCAGCCATTTTGAAATTGCTTATTGCTTGAGCCATGTGCACATTAAACTGGCTTGGATCCTTGAAAAGACTCCTGGATTTATTTATTGCATGCTTATCTGCTGCTACATTCTTGGTGCGTTGGCCGGGAAGTGCGAGTGGTGGATAGTGTTCAAGTGAATAAATCCACGTAATTCGCCTTGAGGTTTGGTCCAGTTGGAACCATGCCAATCCGACGCAGGGGAATCTCCCTGGGCCCACCGATCCTCTTGTATCGGAGGGAGTTCTGCCTGGCCTCGGCAGGCACTGAGTCCAGCTGGCTAACACTTCCGACCCGGGGGAGTCCAGGATCCAACTCAGAAGCTTGGGAACCAGATCTGGTAAGTATAGTTTTGAAAACCTGTCTAGACAGATGAGTTAGAACTGCAGTTTGAAAACTTAGAGAATCATGATTCAGCCTGGTCAGAGCAGACAGGACTGGGTTTTTGGTATGTCTAGACAGAAATAGAAAGAGCAGTACTGCCAGTGGAACTTGGAATTTGTAATCTCGAGATATTGGGAATTGGTAAGAGAGCTCTCAAGGAAGGGCCGAGTAACCCCGCATGGGAATTCGCCGGGTGAAACCCTCATCCTTTTTGTAATTGGGAAAAAGACTAGTCAGAATAGATAGAAAGGAATGCATTCTAAGATACGTTGCTAGCATGATTGTGTGAATGAAGTGTGAATGAAAGGTCTGGCAGCACGGACCAAGCAGAGTGGACTCTGGACTAGCGCAGTTCCTAGTCGGGTGACTGCGTCTAGGTCGCGAAACGGATGAAGCGTTTGGTGTATTGTCCGTCCTGTGTATTTGATTTTTGCTATCTGTTGAAACTGCGAGTTTCCCTTTTGTTATATATGTGAGATTATTCTGTTGAGTAATTTGTGACAGTTCACTGATTAAGAAATTGTATTAATAGAGCAGAATGAAGACCCAAAACACCTACAGTCATTTTTAGAAATCAAAAAGCTGGTCTGACCCAGTTAGTTTTTCTACTGCAGTGTGAAAAACTGACAGGGGGCGTGTCTGAAGGAAAGAATGTCTAGTGTCGTCTTTCTAATCTTGTGCAGGCTTAAACCTCAATGCTGGTAGTTTGTGCTTATTTCAGGCAAATTGTACCTGTTTTATTTAATATGTTTTTGTTCCTTCTGCTGTGGTTATGTAATATATATCATTTATTTATCATTTAATAAGAATGTTTAGTCAGGATTGTGGGTCCCGATAGTTTTTGGGTTTAGCCTGAAAAGGATTAAGTTTGTATTAATCCCTTATGGGTTGCGGACCAAGTGAGAGGAATTTCTGTCGGCTGTATGTTCAAATTTTCAGTAAGCACTGAAACAGTTTAAATAGGAAATGATAAAGAACTGTTTTTGTTTTTCCTTTGATCTACAAAGTAATTAGATCACTACTTAACATTGATTTAAATTGTTTTTTTCTGGCATCTCTGTCCATGTGAATGAGAAGTCTCTTTTTATGAGCACAGTTCAATTGTTTCCCCGCGAGCAGAGGGGTGTGGCTTCTACATAGCCTGCAGAAAAAAAAAAAAAAAGGTTCTGGAGAGACAGCTGGAGACTGCAGGAGATTTAGGAATGAAAAGGGACTCCCGATTTGAAAAGTCTCTTCATTTAATCGAAGCGTGATGAATTTATAATTAGTTTTTTCTCTGGTTTCACTAGCTCTGTTTAACCAAAAGTTTTAAAAAACAAAGTTTATCTTTTTATGAATGAGTATAAGTCATTTGAATGCATGCTTCCCCTCTGTGCTGGTTACTAATGAACAAATCAGTTAGCTTTTCTGTATTTAAAAAAAAAAGAAGGAAAGGTGTACTGTATTTTATGAAAAATATCCGGAATGTCTTTTAAATATTTGCTTCCTGAACTAAAAAATAATTTCTTTTGCAGAGACATGCTGACAGATAGCTATAGTTCTCTCTATAAGAAGCATAATGGATGTATGTGCTCAATCTAAGTGTTTCCTGCCTGCCCTATGTTTACAGAAATAATAAGTGTCTTTTCAAGTATGATCAAGAATTTCAGTAAGGGATTTACTGAAGATTATGAAATGTCTCTGTCCCAATCAGGATTTTGCCCCAGAATTTCTAGATATCCTGTCTCGTCTCTCTCTCTCTCTCTCTGTAAGTAGTTCAGTTCAGAGTGCTTAAGGGGGGGATGGAGCCCACTCCACCGATGATGTCAACCCCCCCCCCCCCCCCCCCCCCGGTGGGCGTTAACTAATGTGCCCACAGCATAGAAGTGGATCCTTAAAAAAAAAAAAAAAAAAAAAAATCAACATCCTGGATAGAGCAATGCTAGGAGAAACAGAATCCAGGAGAGGGGGGGGACTACAGATTCCCAAGTAGTTTGCTAGCCACCTCTGCAACAGGGGAATGTCCACCCCCTCCGGACTAGAAGTGAAAGTCAGCTGACCAGACTTGTTTAGAACTGAAAAAAAACTGCATTATACACTGAGAAGTTTTAGGACTCGATTGAACTAATGAACGGAAATTGCAAAGAACTGGATGAATTTGCGGGCATAATGGTTAAATGAAAGTTAATCAGAGGGTGTGTGAATTGTGAAAATAAATGTAACAGAGAAAGTGAATGATATTTTAGTTGAATGATGTGAGGAGATTATCCTAATCGAAGGAACAGAGGAAGTGAAAAACTGGGTGTGAGTACGCCCATTATAGAAAAAGAAGGACATTAGAGAAGTGAATGCCCGTATCTTGACTCCCGAGGGAGTACTTGATTGCAAAGTCATAAAACAATAAACCAAGCACAGTGTTTCAGCACGAGAGTGAAGCAGCTATAGCGTGAGTGGCAGCCGAAGAGGGCTACAGCATGGATGAAGACTAGGCCAGACCGGACTCTCCAGTTTCCCTGGGTCCCCAGGAGTCAGTCTGAAAAATAGGGGACCAATATATGGACTTTTATGGGGGATACAGGAGCAGAATACTAAAGCCAGTAGCCCCTGTGTTTTTCTCGCAAAGCCTTTTCTGCAGAACCACATGTGTGAACTAGAAAAAAAAAATAATAATAATAATGTACCAGTTCCTGTATATGCCTGAATGCCCTATTCCATTTTTGGGCCGAGACCTGCTTGCAAAGCTTCAAGCACAGATATCCTCTGTTGAAGGAAGAAAAAAATGAAACTCAAAATCTGCTGGCCTGATGGTGTTAACTGTCCCCAAGAAGAAGAATGGCGGTTCTATTCACCTGCATCCAAAGCAACAAGCTGTATACTTACCAACCTCATAGCCCCACCTGGAGGATGGGCAGAAGATAATCCACCTGGCCTAGCGAAGAACATAGCCCCTGCCATTGTCACCCTCAAGCCAGTCAAGAAGCCTGGGACAGGTGATTACCGCCCAGTGCAGGATCTAAGAAAGAATGAATGATGCAGCTGAAACTATACAACCAGTGGTACCAAAATCCTTATATTCTCTTGGAACTGATCTCTGCTGAAGCTATACATTTCATCATTCTGGACTTAAAAAGATGCCTTTTTCTGTATACGCTTAGCCCAAGACCCCACTACAAGGAGGCGGGGCCAACTCATCTGGACAAGATTACCTCAAGAATTCAAGAACTCGCCTCACTCAGCAAAAGATTTGACAAGTTATCCAGAAACTCAAGAAAAAAAAAAAAAAGAAAAAAAAATTCTACTTCAATATGTGGACAACTTGCTCATAACCACCAACTCAGAAAGTGAATGTCCACCAGCCACCAGTGAACTCTTGCACCTTTTTAATGAGGCTGGATACAAAGTCTCAAGAGCCAAAGCATAATTATGTCAAACAAGTTAAATACCTAGGATTCCAGTTGTCCAGCGGAATTCGACGCCTGGAACCCTTACCAGAACGCAAAGCAGCTGTATGCAGTATTCCTACTCCAACCACCAGGAGGCAAGTGAGAGCCTTCTTGGGTGCCACAGGGTACTGTTGTATATGGATCCCCAATTTTGCGCTGCTAGCAAAACCATTGTATCACATTGTATCAAGCTACCAAAGGAATGAAAAAGTCTCCATTGGAATGGGGACTTGAATAGGAATGCAGTCTTTTGATCTTTGAAAACCGCTCTGATGTTATCACCAGTTCTGGGTCTACCCGATGTCCAGAAAACCTTGCAGTCTCTATGTTCATGAGTCGCAAGGAAATGTTCTGGGAGTGTTGACTCAATCTCTTGGACCTTATTTGAGAAGCTGTTACAGCTACAGCCTTCCTAGTAAGCAAAAACTAAAAGAAAAATCCCTTCACAAAGGAAATTACTAGCTAACAAATCTATGAATGTTGAAATATTAGAGTATGTTGTGTGAAAACCCCAGATACAACTGAAGGGTCAGTCAAGCTTTCAATCCTGCTATGTTGTTATCAGTTGGTCTTGATCCCCTGATCATGACTGTTTAGAAATTATGGACACTGTATTCTCAAGCCACCTGGATTTGACTGATGTCCCTCTGGAGAACCCTGAACAGACTTTCTTTGTGGCTGAAGGCAGTTTCATCATCAATGGACATTGTTGTGCTAGATATGCAGTGGTGACCCCTGATTTGGTAGTTGAGTCCTCAGCCCTGGCCCCAGAAACTTCACCACAGAAAGCTGAACTGATAGTCCTCACTAGAGCACTAACAATAGGAAAAGAGCCCTGTCTAAATGTGTACCCAGATTTCAAGTATACCCTTACAACCTTGCATGCATATGGGGCCCTGTACAAAGAATGAGGGTGGATAACCTTAGGAAGCAAGTCCATTAAGTATAGCCCCAAGATATTGATATTAATAGATACATACTGCCTATAGATCTCAGAATTTAGGAAAAGTAGAATGTATGAATAGAACCCTGAAATCTCAGTTGTCTAAACTTTGCCAAGAGGTTTACCTGAAGTGGCCCTAGGTTCTTCCTATAGCCCTTCTTAGGATATACTTAGCCCCTGCTAAGTCTTTAGGAGTTGTCCCTTTTGAAAGTCTGTATGCGCAACCCCTGCCTATTGTATAGGAAATAAAAGGAGATATGAGACAGATAGGATCTGAAATTATTAGACATGAACTATTGGTTTTAAGTTCTGTTTTGCAGGAGTCTTCATACCTGAGTACAAAATCGATTACTCATCAATTTGCCTGCACCCCTGCATCCTTTCAAGCCTGGAGTCTCGGTGTGGATCAAAGAGTGGAGAAAGATACTGTTAGCCCTGCATTGGAGAGGACCCTATGTCGTCATCCTGTCAACTCCAACTGCAGTAAAAGTCGCAGAATTTGATCCTTGGACCCATCATAATCAAGTGAAGCCAGCAGCTGCTCTTGAACCTGATCACTGGACTACTGTACAGCATCCTGAGACTCCATTGCACCTCACCCTACAACAACAACCACGGACCTAAGACTTATTGGTCCCTCAGAAACTGCACTATTTCAAGACTGTTTGTTTATCTGAAGGTAAGCCTCGCATCTGAAAAAAAAAAAAACCTGCAATCATCAGAAAGAGACTGTGTTGTGTTAAGAAATTGAATCTTCTAAGAGACTGTGTTTAAATACTCTGAAAAGACTGTTTTGATCTCCTAAAGAGTGAACTGCTCTAAGAAAGCAATAATAGCCTAAGAGACTATGCTATGATATTTTAAGAAATTGAGACATCCCAGAGGACAGTGATACTTTGGAATCTACAGCCCTACTCCTGCCAAAAAGCTGGTAGGTCTACGTACGGCAGAAGCTTGAGGATCTACAATCAACGCTACACCTGTTGCATGCTACTGAGAGCAAAACAGGTCAACGTACAGTAAAGAAGAAGAAGACTTCGTGGTCAAGAATTATCAACAGATTGCACTGGTTTTTCAAAGACTTGCACTAATTCTTCAGAGAACTTTCATCATGATTCTCTACTGTTTCATCGTGATAGCAGCCTTGGAGTGCTTTGAAATGACTTTTGCCTTATCTCCCTGGGCAGCCTGTATAAGTACAACATGAACTGGACCGAAGGTCACTCAGACCTTGTTTTATCATTCTTCCTATACTTGCATTGGTATACTCTCCAATCCAAAAGTTGTTCTAGATCTTGACTTTCTACAAGGCTATGCAAGCCACCGTTGCAATTCCTCATACCACCACCAGAACTTGTTTCTTGAACTTACTGGAGCAATAGCATCTAGTCTCCACACTTCTGACTGTTTCTATTGTGGAGGAACTAAGATGGGAGATCAGTGGCCCTGGGAGACGCAAGAACTGAACTATTCTATCCTATTCAATCAGACTGATTTACATAATACTACTAGTGAGTGGGTATTGGCCCACCCCATTGTTGACAGTTTGTGTTTTGTTCGGACTGGACCACAATCTCTACTACGAAGGATGGACAGCTGGTCTGTCTAAATCAGAAGCTTTACGACAGCACAACAAAGATGCAACCGAACCTTCTAATCCTTTAGTTCTTTTTCCCACTCTTGCCAAACTATGGACTTTGACTATCTGCCTGTTGCTCCCTTGTTTCTTGCCATTTTGCTTGCAAATGATAACTTCAGTTATTAATAACACTGTAGAGCGTAAGACAGCTACAAAGATATTAGCTATGTGAACTTACTACCCTATACCACAGAGTGATACCTTTACCTAGTATTATGTGATTTGATTCTCACACCTTATTAACATGCGGGTGAGAATAATCAAAGGGGGGAATGTGGTAGGCGACGGCCTATGATCCATGCTAATTGAACTAAGCAGACAGGCCTGAGCAGCTTGACCTGTAACTGAAGCCTGTAGTTAGGCCCAGAGGAATGAAAACCCCCCTGAATGATGACACCATAGAATTGAAACTTAACTCAGTTTAACTGAACATAGCTAAGCAGAAACGAAACTTATAAAAGACAGAAAACAGCTCTAATTGGTACTGATAAGAGAGCACAGCTTCTATGGAATTAATTAACTCTGCAAAAAAGCAAGGTTACAGTGCCCTGCTTCCCATATGTTTTAACAAGCTCAGCGACCTTGGAGGAGAGAAGTAACAAGTTAGAGACACTGACCATTGTAATTGGGACTAGAAGGGGGGCAACCAGGTGCTGGGCCCAGACCAGAGTCCCGATTGGGTAGCCATATCAGTACCGGGACCAATAGATGGGTGAGAGGGGTACTGGGACCAATGAAAAGTTTGCCTATGCTTAGAATGGACAAGAAAGCTATAAAAGTTGTTGTTTTACTAGAAGCCATGGCTCAGCCATTTTGAAATTGCTTATTGCTTGAGCCATGTGCACATTAAACTGGCTTGGATCCTTGAAAAGACTCCTGGATTTATTTATTGCATGCTTATCTGCTGCTACAGTCTGACAGTTGGCTGTGCAGGTGTGGGATTCATCTGATTCCTGGGACTCTTCGGATTCATCATCAGACGGCTCTGATACGGAGGATGAAGGCGTAGGACCATACAGTGTCAGCAGTCCAGGGCATGGAGCTGATGGGGTGGCGGTGGGGTTGGGCATCGCCCCGCCGTTGGGCACCAGCGGGCACACATTGCGCAGGATTGCTCCGTTGGATTGTCAGGTGCTGCGGAAGTTGAGGGCGAAAGTGTTGCATGGGCAGTATGTCGATATTTTTTCCCTTCTCGGTTGTGATCAGGAGATTGGAGATAAAAAGAAGAGAGATGGGTCAAAGGAAGAGGGAAAGAAGGGGCGAGCAAGGGTGCCATGACCATTAATAACTGGTTGCTGGCCTTCCATGTGTTTGCGTCTATATCAGGTGGTGCACAACCGGCCCTTTACCCGGGGCTCTTGAGCTATTTGGACATGATCCTCCAGGCTCATAGGACGTATGGGGGTTGGGCCTGGCTCAGTTATGACAAGCAGTTCCAGAAGAGCTTGGACAAGGGGAAAAGTGAGGCATGGGGCTTTAGGGATGTGGACATTTGGTTGGCTGAGATGACATCGTCTCAAACTTGGTGGGGGAAGCTGGGCAGTGCAGGGCATCTGGGTTCTCAAGTAATGGGGGGAATTTTTCACAGTCGGGTGGGTTTTGGAACCCCACGGGGGACAGTGCATGTTTCCAATTCAAAGCAGGTAGATATGACTGCTCTAGGTGTCGATTCAGATATAAATGCTCCGTGTGTGGGGGAGGACATCCGGCCTTTTGATGTTTCAGCAGAGGCATTGGGCCTCTGCGGGGGGGGAGGGGGAGGGAACAGCCCGGCTGGGTGGTATGTCTTCCACAATGGTCCCTGGACAAGGCTCCTTCACCCATTAATCTGCAGGTTTTCAAGGAGTGGTTGGAGGGGTACCCAGATGTGGAGGCCACCTGGTTCTTACTTGACAACTTTCGAGATGGGTTCATGATTCCTTTTGTTGGCCCGCCTTTGTCACACGGGCGCATAGTGCACCATCTGTGAAGCAACTGCAAGACATGGTCTTCAGCAAGTTGTGAAAGGAGCTTGAGCTGTGTCGAATCGCAGTTCCCTTTGAGCATCCTCCTTTGAGCAACTTGGTGGTGTCTCCATTGGGGGTTGTGCCGAAGAAGGAGCCAGGCAAGTATCATCTCATTCACAATTTGTCGTATCCGCCAGGACGCAGCGTGAATGACTTTATTAATCCGGCTCTGTTTGGTTCAATATGCTTCCTTTGATTCTGCCATCTTCCTGTTGCTAAGAGTGGGGCAAGGGGCTCTGATGGGAAAGACCGACATGGAGTCAGCTTTCCAGTTGCTCCCAATTCACCCCAGTTCCTTTTATTTGCTGGGTTTTTGCTTCCAAGGGCAGTATTTTGTTGACAAATGCATGTCTATAAGGTGTTCGGAGGCCTGTACCTGTTTTGAGGCCTTTTCCTCTTTTCCATTGGTCGTTCCAGCGGGCAGCACAATTGGACTCCATAGTGCACTATTTGGATGATTTCCTGCTGGTGACATCGGCGGGGTCACCGGAGTGTAGTCGTCTGTTGGGGGTCTTTCAGTAGCGTAGAAAACTGAAGGGCCAGCAACTTCCCTCACATTCCTTGACATTGAGATCAATTCCCTCTGTTTGGAATTCCGCTTGCAGTAGAGAAGGTTTCCAAGTTGGTACGGCTGATTCAGCAAGCTCTGTCCCAGTCCAAATTGACATTGGGGCAGGTGCAGGAACTATTGGGGTATTTCACTTTTGCTGGCCGAGTCATACCTATGGGCAGGGTATTCACGCGGGGGTTGGCCTTCCTGACATAGGGGTTTCCTAAGAAGCATCACTTCCTGCGTTTGAATAGTGTGGTGAGGGCTGATTTGGGCATTTGGCTGGAGCTCCTGTGGACTTTCAATGGGGTGTGTATGTGGCAATCACCAGTGGTGTCCAATCATTTTTATTTATTTATTTATTACAGTTGCTTATATACCGCACTATTCGGTATCAGCGCGGTTTACAGTATAACAAAACAACCAAAACACACACTCTGTTTGGTTTTACATCGAACAGCGGTACAAACTTGGATAACAGGGTTGAACTATATACATGAAATAATAAACCTATAAGAGGGTTAAACTATATACAAACTATATACAATAAATAATGAGACTGATGAGCTATATGTAATACCATGAATACTTAAGACAGTATGAGCCTGATCTGCAGGAAGGAGGTTGAGACTATAATAAGACTAGGAATGGGTGTTTCTGAGGAGGGGTTACTTAGATTCATTGCTGGCAGGGTAGCATTGTAGGAAGAGGTGAAATTTGATTGCCTTCCTGAATTGGGTTAGGTCTGCAATAGCTCGAATGTCTGGTGGGAGCGCATTCCAGCATTTGGGGACGTAAAGACTGAAAGCCCTATTTGCCGTTGTACTACTGCATTTAGTCAAGGTCTTCGGGGTTATTAGTAGATTTAGTGCTGTTGACCTCCTGGATCTGTTGGGGGGCACTGTGTGGATAAGCTCAGTAAGTGCAGTAGAGGATAGGCACTTGATGGCCTTGAATGAGAGGAGTAGAGTTTTGAAGATAATCCTTACGTGTATTGGTAGCCAATGAAGCTGTTTTAATATAGGTGTCACATGGTCACTTCTGGAGGCTCCATAGAGGAGCCTTGCTGCAGCATTCATGGCCAATTGTAACGGATTTAGTGTAGCTTGAGGGAGACCTTGTAAAATGGAATTGGCAAAGTCAAAATGCGGTAGGATCAGTGCTTGGTATATGGTCCAGAAATCATCCGGGTCCAGTAGGGAGCGTAGATGCCTGAGTGAACGGATTTTGAAATAAACAGCTTTGACAAGGTTGCATATATGACATTTCATGTCCAGGTGTTGGTCTAAGGTGACCCCCAAGTATTTTATTGTTTCTTTGGTTTGTAATTCCGCTTCCTTGACTCTTATATGGGGTGGTGGGGTAAAGTCAGGGTCTCTAGCGATGAACAGCACCTCCGTTTTCTTGTGCTGGATGCGGAGGTTTTGTGATTGTAGCCAATCTGATATGGTATTGAAACACTCTACAAGTGGTGTAAGGTCCATTTGAACAGTCAAATTCTATACAGATGCCTCCAAGGGTGTCGGGTTTGGGATCTATTTTGGCAGGGCCTGGTGCACGGAGCCGTGGCCTGAGGCATGGAAGGAGCAATGTTGGTGTCAGAGCATTACCTTTCTGGAGCTCTTCCCCGTCTGGGTAGCGTTGCAGCTGTGGGGTGACTGCTTACGCAATAGGCGGTTGCTCTTGCATTCTGATAATATGGGGGTTGTGCTGGCCATCAAATGGCAGTCAGCGAGCTCCCTCCTAGTGGTGGGCTTACTTTGCTAGATGGTGCTGCAGTGTTTACAGCTCAATGTTTTTCTGGGGGCAAAGCATGTGCCAGGCATCGATAATTCAATTGCGGATGCTCTCTCGTTTACAGTGGGCACGGTTTCGGGCCTTGGCGCTGATGGCAGACTCAGCCCCTTCCCAGATCCTGAAGACTTGGTGGGACATCCTTCCGCTGCACTTGGAAGCTTGTTGCATGCAGCGCTAGCAGCACTAGCAGAGAACACATGGAGAGGCCATGCAGTGGGATGGCGGCGGTTCCTGACCTTGGTGCCCATGGGGACTCGGCAGATCTTGTACAATGATGTCTTGCACTTTTTGGAGTTGGCAGAGGAGCAACAGTTGTTGCTGCATGCTGTTGTGGAGGTGTTGGCGGCAGTGGCATTGATAGCGAAGCTCCAAGGGTGGCTGGAACCTATGGCATTCTTTGTCATATGGAAGCTTGTGACAGGTTTCACCAGGACCCGGCCCGCCTCAGGAGAATGGTTGTTGCGGCAGCCCATTTGACATGACACACTTTTAGCTCTGTTGGTGGTCTTGCCCCAAGTTTGTGCCACCTCTTTTGAAGTGGAGCTCTTCCAGGTAGCCTTTGTGTTTGTGTTCTTTGCGGTGCTGAGAGTGGGAGACAGAGTGGGAGAGTTGGTGCCTCTTCCAAAGCTTCAAGGGGAGAGCAGGGACTTCTGCAGGATGATGTCATACTTTTGGAGGAGGAGATGCATTTGCGGATCCATTGTAGTAAAACCGATCAGCTGGGTCAGGGCACGTGGAACCGTTTGCAGAGTGTTCCAGGCCTGGTGTCCTGTCCAGTCCGGTGTGCTCGCAGTTTCTGGTGGGCTTGTCTGGGGGGGGGGGGGGTCTATTTTGGCTGCATCACCAACAGGGAACAGGGTGACTCGCTGACTCTGTTCCAGTTTGCCAGTATCTTGCTGCGGGGATTGGGCGTAGCGAGTTTTCACCCTCAGGCATTTGGAACGCACTCATTTCACATTGGGGCAGCCACATTAGCGGCTACTTAGGGTCTTTCAGTGCCAGCCATTTGGCGGGTAGGTCGTTGGCATTCTAATGTATATGAGAGATATTTGCGATAGTGGGGGGGCTTTTGTAGCTCTGGAGCAAGAGTGGCAACGCAAACTCAGTGGGGCATACCAGTGGTCAGCAGGCTCATTGGGAACCATGGCAGCAGGCTTGGTGGCGCTGCCTGCCCTGCCCTCCCTGGGGTGGGAACAGGGGGTTTGGGGAGGTATGGTGAGTGGCACAGGGCTTTCTTGTCACAGTTTTAGGGGTGGGCGAGTCAGAATAGGGTGGAATAGAGGTGCCTAACCTAACCCCTCCCTAGGGTAATGCCTGCCCCACCCATCAAAAGAGCAGGGAGGAAAACAGGGAGGGGAGCACCGGAGGGTTACCGCAGCATGGGCGTCACTGCCATGGGTGGTCCTCAGTTACATTAAGACTCCAGAGGTTGAAGTGGGGATTAGCCTAGCGTCATCGAAGGTTGAGAAGTGTGGGGGGGGGGGGACGAGAATACGAGAATATGGATTAGAGAGGGGCTAGGACGACATCATCTAGCCTGACTCATTTGGTAAGAGTTTTTGAAATTGATTGCTTTAGGATGTTACTGATAAATGTTTTGGATGTTGAATAAAGCTGCGGCCGATTATTTGCCAATTCACCTCTCCACGTAGTGTTGTTTCAAGATGGAAAAGGGAGGCGAATGGATGTTGTGCAAATGCCTTGGATATGTGCTAGGCTCTAGCCAAACGCACGTCACAATGAAGCAACGACTGTTGCAATAGGCAGCCGCAGTGGAAAACTTCCCACTCCTGGTTTTCTTTGCCCTTCTCCACCCCGACCCCTGCTTTTTTTTTTTTTTTTTTTTAAAGTTGGCAGAAGTGCAGCCCAAGCCATGGGGCTCCAGATGAGTCCGCTGCCATGTTAAGTACCAGGCTCTTCACATTTGTTCCAGCCCTATCATAAATCCATCCTTCATTAGGAACTCTCAGGAAAGCGTAGTTACTCACCTGTAACAGGTGATCTCTGGAAACAGCAGGAATTTAGTCTTCACATATGGGTATCGTCGGTACCGACGGACCCTGCGCGGGAACACTCCCCAGCGTCCAATAAGAACGCTTTTGGGAGCATCCCTCAGCACATGCGCGCTGCCTTCCCATCTTTCCAACTGTCCCTCTTCAGTTAAGCTTGTAGCTGAGTGAAAGGATAGAGGGAGAGAGGAAAGAGACAAAGAGATAGAGAGACAACTCCTAGGGGAGGTGGGTGGGTTGTGAAGACTAAATTCCTGCTGTTCCCGAAGATCACCTGTTACAGGTGAGTAACTACGCTATCTCCGGGAACAAGCAGGAATGTAGTCTTCACATATGGGGACTCCCTAGCTGAAGTTGGCAGGGAGATAGCCCCAGGAAGGTGCCACCCTAGAAAGGTGGGAATCCTTCCTCCCATAGATCTCTGGCATTCCACCAGGGTTGGTGGGTAGGAGTTGAATTAGGTCTGAAAAAGATTTTGAAGAACAGCTTGGCCAAAGAAGGCATCCCGACGGGAGGTTTATCCAGGCAGTAGTGGGCTGTGAAGGTGTGTACCAAAGCCCAGGTGGCTGCTCGACAAATGTCATCGATAGACACAGAGTGGAGATTAGCCATGGAAGTTGCCATGGCTCTCACGTTATGAGCTGTGACATGGTCCTGAAGAGGAAGACCCTTACTCTCATAAGTAAAGGAAATGCATTGGGCAATCTATTTAGATAAAATTCTTTTGGAGACCGGTTGTTCCAAATGACTAGGGTCAAAAGCTATAAAAAGTTGCGAGGACTTTCTAGGTTGCTGTGTTCTCTGTAGGTAAAAGGCTAAGGCTCTTTTACAATCCAAAGTATGAAGGTTTCTTTCTGCATTAGAGGCGTGAGGCCTCGGGAAAAAATACAGGAAGATAAATTGATTGATTTAAATGAAAAGGCGAAACCACCTTTGGCATAAAGTGTGGATGAGTTCTAAGAACAACCTTATCATGGTTGAAACCTAGTATAAAGGAGGATTAGCCACTAAAGCTTGCAGTTCACTAATGCAACGTGCAGAGGTGATTGCAATTAAGAAGATGACCTTCCAGGTCAAAAACAAGGGTTGTAGTGGCTAAAGGCTCAAAAGGCGGCTTCATGAGCTGCCCAAGAACAAGATTTAGATCCCATGCCACTGGTGGTGGATTAATGGGAGGTTTGGTTAATAGAAGACCTCTCATAAATCTGGATATGAGTGGATGAGAGGAAATTGGTTGTCCATTCAGAGGCTTATAAGAAGCTGCAATTGCACTAAGATGGACTCTTACCAAATTGGTCTTTAGACCAGAATTCGATAAGTGAAGGAGATACTCTAGTATCGATTCTAAGGGTATGCGCCAAAGGGATTTAATCCCTTCTTGGAGCACCATATAGTAAAACGTTTCCACTTGAAGGCATAAGATCTTCTTGTGGAAAGTTTCCTAGAAGCCTGAAGGATATCCTTTACCTGTTGAGACAGATTGAAATCCTGGAGATCTAAACCTTCAGCAACCAGACCGTGAGATGCAGGGACTGGGGATTCGGGTGCCATAGCATCCCGTTCTCTTGGGAAAGGAGATCTGGAGCATGCCCTAACTCCAGAGGTGCAGCTTGAGAGAGATGTAGAAGCAGGGGATACCACGCTTGGCGTGGCCATCGTGGCGCTATGAGAATCATGCGACCCCTGTCTCTCAGAAGCTTGAAGAGTTTTTTGGGGATGAGGGGAATGGGTGGGAAGGCATAAAGGAAGCCCTGACCCCAGTGAAGGAGGAAGGCATCCCTTGTTTGAGAATTGTGAGCCGGAATCCTGGAAGAGAACCGGGGAAGTTTGGCATTCAGTGGACTTGCAAAGATGTCTATGTCTGGAGTGCCCCAGAGATGAAATATCTTTGCCACCTGGTCCAGGTGGAGGGATCACTCGTGAGGCATCAATACTCAACTGAGTTTATCTGCCCAAAGGTTTTGGATGCCTGGCAGATATACCACTAGAAGGTGAATTTGATACTCTCTGGCGAGGGCCCACAGTCGTAAAGTTTCGTTGCATAACGAGAGAGAGCCTGTCCCCCCTTGCTTGTTCACATAGTACATTGCTACTTGATTGTCCGTATGGACTAGGACTGTCTTGTAGCTGAGCTGGGCGTGGAATACTCGAAGAGCTAAATAGATTGCTCTTAATTCCAGGAGGTTTATGTGCAGACCAGCCTTCTGTGGAGTCCAGGTTCCCTGGGTAGAGATGATTCAGCTGTGCTCCCCAACCCACCTGCGATGCATCTGTTAGGGTGGCCTGAAAAAGGGGTTGATGAAAAGGAGACCCCATTGTTAGATTTTCTAGGGATTGCCACCATTGGAGGGACAAAATTAGTCATTGAGAGTTTATTATTTTGTCTGATAAATGACCTGTGGCCTGTGTCCACTGTGTGGAAAGGGTCCACTGAGCTGCTCACATGTGTAGGCGAGCATATGGGACTACATGAACCGTGGATGCCATATGTCCCAGCAACTGTAGTAGCCCTCGAGCAGTTAGGGAGGATTTCCCTGCTGCTTGAGAAGCTAGTTGCATTATGCGAAGACACCGGGCCTGTGGAAGGAAAGCCCTTGCCTGTCTGGTATCTAGACAGGCTCCTATGAATTCCAGGCATTGGGAAGGAACAAGTTGGGATTTTGGGAAGTTTATTACCAACCCCAAGTATTGGAGGATTTGCATTGTGTGAGACAGCGCAGTGCTGGCCTCTGCAACTGTAGGGGCTCGAATGAGCCCGTCGTCTAAGTAAGGGAAGATGAATATCCCCAGGGTTCGAAGAAATGCAGTACTGCCATGCATTTCGTGAATACCCTTGGTGCTGAAGCTAGACCAAAGGGAAGAACCCCGTACTGGAAATGTTTTCCCCTGAAAAGGAATCGTAATAATTTCCTGTGATCTGCATTGATCAGAATGTGAATATATGCATCCTTTAAGTCTAAAGAGCAAAGCCAATCCTGGCTTTGGAAGCCGAAGCCTCCCGCCGGGGCTGCTTTGCCGGTGTGGTTCCCTCAAGGGCAATGCCAATGGCCTCTCGATGCTTAGCAGGAGAGCTACCCTTTGAGGACCGGCTTTTATGTTTAGTTACCTGAGATCCATGGGAGGAAGAGGAGGCCCTTGAAGATGTCGATGCAATGGATCTGGCATCCGAAGAAAAGAGGGTACCGAGCTTTGCAGCCCGGTTCTGTCTTCCTCTTTTGGTCATCCCCATACAGGAGAGACATTCAGATGGAGAATGTTCAGGCCCTAAACATTTAAGACACCAATCATGGGTGTCAGTGACAGAAATAGTACCACCACACTTAGTACATTTTTTAAAAGGTTTTTCCATGTTTTAGGAATATGGGGCCTAGTGCCCAAAATGGCACCTACCACCAAAAAAGAAAAGTTTCTGAAGAGAAACAGCTTAAAGTATAAGGTTTTCTTTTCCAAAAAAAAAAAAAGAACCGGCGGTACTGGTAAGCGTCGTGCAGCAGGCAAACACGACCACAAGAAAACAATTTTAAAGATGGAATTTTCTGCGGTGACAGGGAATGGATCCTGTCAGCTCCGCAGAAACCGAAGAACTGAAGCGGGACAGTTGGAAAGGCAGGAAGGCAGCGCGCATGTGCTGAGGGATGCTCCCAAAAGCGTTCCTATTGGATGCTGGGGAGCATTCCCGTGCAGGCTCCGTCAGTACCGACGATACCGACAATACCCATATGTGAAGACTACATTCCTGCTTGTTCCTGGAGATAACAAATTACACAGTTTGTGAGGATGTTAAAGTAAGAAAGAAGAACTTAAAATGAGTTTCTGAGCTTCTTCCGTGTTTGGTGACTGTAGCTTCCATAGGAAATTGACAGAAATTGGGTTTGAATTAGTAGCTATAACTTTCCTACACTAGCCCTTTCTGGGAGGGATTTAACCTCACTTCCTAACTCTTAAGCACCTGGAATGCTTCTGAGGAAACATCCCAGTCCCAGGCCCGGTCACAGGTCGGATCAAATGGACTTAAAATATGTATATAAACTTGAAACACAAAAGTAAACAAAGCCATCATGAAAAGCACTACCTGGAGCAGCTGTTTGTTTTCACATGTGGTAGATATGAAGCAGTTTTGAAGCACTGGAGGTTGTTCTGTGCCCACAGTTTGTGTATGCATGTTTTTCACTATATTTTGTATTGATATGCCAGTTGTAAGTTAGGGCAAGCAGCTTCCTGCTTGGTCTGCAGTCCTTGCTCCTATAGGTTAATAGGTGCATGTGACCCATTCCCTCTAGCCTCCTTGACACCTGACTTGCTTCATACCTCAGCCCAAGGTACAACTTTGACTGCATTGGTCAACTGCAATTTCCTCTTGAGTAAATGCCTGCACTCCTCCCTTCAGTGAAAAGATCTCCATCTCGGAGGACAGAAGCAAAGCTCCACTGCCTCTTCCCTGCTCTATCTCCCTTCAGAGTTGTCAAGTTACCCAGTTCAAGGAGTGAGATTTTTTTTGACCAGTTCTGGTTTTAAATTTGCATTACAATGCATTGTGGTATGTGTAGTCCCCGATTTTGCCCATTGAAATCAGTACTGCAGATCCCATAATGCATCACGATGAGATTGTCAAAAATCCAGGACCGACTCAAAATCTCAATCCTGGAACTGGGTAACATCGCAACTCTGCCACTGGAATTCCATCAAATCTTTCAATATCCACTGACATTCTCTTGCCATTCACACTCCCCTTTTTTCAACATCCAGTTCTTCCATTCAGCATTCAGCTTCCATCATCCATCTCTGCTAGTTTCAATATCCAGCCATTCAGCCAATTCCACAACCCACCTTTTCAGCAATATTCAAGCTGGAACAGATCATTCAGACACTCAGCCTGCCGCATGATGAACTGGAACAGTGCTCCTCTTCATTGCAACTAGTACAGTAAGGGTTGTACTATGACATAGTGCGGGTCACCAATGCTAAAGAAAATCCATATTATCCTGATAGCGCGCATCAAGGCAGGAAGTGGACGAGACAGAGGCGTTCCTGGCACAGCTAGCACAGGCTTCACGGGTGCAAATAACGTCACCTCAATGGGTGGCACAGTTGCACCTGCAGCTCATTCGCCATGTTAAAGCATGGCTTTCCTGCACTAACTGCAGGAGGATAGATGTACATGCACACTTGCAGCTAGCTAGAAGCCCCACACTGGCAACACAGCCCACACATGCGTTACCGGAGCAGGGCTTAGTAATCATGTCCCTAAGTGCTTTCATTTTGCTTACTGTAATAAACAGTTGGAAAGTAAGAGACCACATCAACATCCAAGGAAAAGACCCAGTCTAACTCTGTGAGAACATTGTTCCAAGCAGTAATTTAAATTACAGGACTGTATTGTTAAGTAATACTGGGGAATAGCAAGGCATGGTGTGTGGAGCTCGTTCAGGAAGATTATAATTTTACACTAAAATATTTACATAAAAAGAGAACTAAAATTAATAATTCTTATGGATAAGAGAAAATCTAACTCTCTGCCACTGCCAACTCCAGACTTCGTTCTTGCCACCTAGCTGCTCCGTATGCCCATAACAAACTCCTCATGTCAATATATCAGCTTCCATCTCTGGCCTTATTCCAATACACAATTCAAAACCCAAAAATGGGAAAACAAAGCCCCCTACGTATAGAAAACCCCCTAGGATATCTGAAATATCCTGCTGAGAAGGAAAAAAGACCTCAGGACCAGAGCCAACCTCAATCAATCAGCTATCTCAGTACATCATTGGTCAAAGTCTTTGCCACTATAAGCTTCTAGCACTGAACAAAATTCTTTATATACTGTACAATTCAAACAGTTCAAACAGTCACTAGCAATTCCTCAAAAACTTTTGAAATTAATACTTCCCTTCATCCCGGTGTCTATAAATGCCCCCTGAATTTAACTGACAAAAGCCAGAATGGATGCAGCTATTATAAAGACTTGCGCAATACATTCATGGCCAGGTCTTCAATCATCACATCCTGGCAATAAAAGGGACTTAATGAGTATTTTGTTAGGGCATATTTACGCCTCACAGCATAATTGTATGGTGCATTTCAAGTTCCCAATCTTGATCACTCGAGGTTTCAAGTCTCTCTTGACAGCAGCATGCCTGTATTTTTTTTCAATCTACTTCACCTTCAAGCTTTTATGCTGACCGCATTATAATTTATTAAACTAAAATACCTGTCATGCTCAAAGGAAGAGAGATCAAGACATCAAACAAATCCCTTCAGAAATTCTAAACCAATGGTATTGGCAAAAAAATCAAACACATTTATGAAGCCCTGAATTGAATCACAGAAAAGAGTCACATCCTATTCCTCAAAGCAAGAAGTCTGTAATCTGAAATACCAAACATCAGATATTTCATCTTTCAGATGCAATGTTTAATTTTAAAAAATGGTAGCTTTTTAACAGTAACTTAATGTAATTTGATTTTAGGATTGAAGTTTACCACTTTCGGCTTTGGAAGGGAGAACACAGACAAAAGCTAAGATTATTCTACAAGGTGGTGCTTTCTTCGAAAGTCTCTGCATATACCGTAAATGAACTGGAGCTTGGATCATAACCCATCTAGGTTGTTTGCAAGCAAATAGGTAACTGCATGACCAGCATATGATTTAAATTTCCAGGGCTTCTCAAAGATTATACATTCATTTTATCTGCCTTTTGACTTCCATAGCCTGTGCTACCTGCTTTGTCTGAGACTTTCCAGATTCGGCTTTTGTGAATGACTTTTTGGGCTGGATTTTACCTTCTCGTCTATGCCCATTGGTTCTATTTGTTTGCCTTCTTTGTGTGGTTTGCTCCTTGGTTGATGCTGCCATACTTAACCTTCTTTTTCAAAGTTTTGAATTTCAGACTTTTGCAATATATATTTACATTGTTGTGTAACACAGGCTATGAAAGTCATAAAGCAGATCAAATTAATGTATAATACTTGAGAAGCCCTGGAAGTTTAAATCATATGATGGTCATACAGTTACCTATTTGCTTGCAAACAACCTAGGTGGGTTATGATCCAAGTTCCAGGTCATTTACGGTATATGCAGAGACTTTTGAAGAAAGCACCACCTTGTAGAGTAATCTTAGCTTTTGCCTTTGTATTCTCCCTTCCACAAGACAAAGCCAAAAGTGGTAAACGTCAATCCTAAAATCAAATCACTAAGGGGGATAGTTAGTGAAGTGCAATACAGTATTTATCTCTTAACATGCATATAGCACTTGACCTGATGCTCCTTGCTGCCTTCTTTGCATGAAAAATCTGCACTCCGGGGGTTCCTTACACAGGACCCAGCAAACAGTCAGCGCCTCCCTCCAAAGATACCCCTGCCCCCCAAAGGCCTTCCCAGGCCTACAAATGGACAATGACCACAGCTAAGACGCAGACAATTTGAGTCTTAGCCATGGGGTCCTAAATAAAGTATCCCCACAAAGGAAATTCAAGTCTGCTGTGGTCATTCTCCGTTTATTGGTTTTTGGGTCCTGAATAAAGTACTCCCCAAAAGAAAATTTGAGTCTTAACAGCAGTCATTCTCCGTTAGTTGTTTTTTTTTTTTCTATTTTCATTATTTGGTTATGGAGTTACTCTTCCCCTTGTTTTCCTCTACCTTTAATTCATCATGATGATCTAGGGATACTTGGACAGGAGCGATCCCCATGTGCACTGGTCTGGGATGGTGCCAAGTTCAAAATGGCACCCACGACCTAATGTAGCAGCTTGACCTCTAGCAATTATACTGCAAAACTACTGTAAGGGTTCGTGGACGCCATTTTGAACCTGCTGCCAAAATGATCAAAGCTGGGGAAGACATACTGCTGCAATGGCTTCTAGTCTTTCTAACATTCATCTGGGGCATGGAATGAGTTCCATCAGCCTGGAAAAAGCCATCATCATGCCAATCCTAAAGAAAGATGATAGGCGGGAATGTAAGAACTACCACAGCATCAGCCTCCTTTCAATCGTTGGCAAGGTGTTCATGAAGATCATACAATCAAGGCTGCAGGAACATCATGAACAGACCAGTCAAGAAGAGCAAGCAGGATTTAGGTCATATCAAGGCTGCACCGATCAAATATTCACCATTTGTCAACTGGTAGAAGAAAGGATCACAGGTGTGGAAAGTGAACCATTATCATCTTCAATGACTTCAAATCCACATTTGACTGTGTTCACTGGCCCGCCCCTCTGGAGGGCACTAGAGAACGAACATGTGCCACTGAAGATCATCCAACTTCTCCGAGCATCATACAATGGCTCAACCAGCAACATGTGTATCTGAAATGAGCTATCCAAGGAATTTCCTATCCAAACTGGAGTCCGCCAGAGAGATATCACCTCACCCCTGCTTTTCAATATAGTGATTGATGCAATAATGAGGGAAACATTCAAGGACAGATGCAGGGTCCAGTACGGTGTGAACAACTTCCTGACTTGATGTTCACAGGCGACAGTGCTATATTTACTGACATGGATGCAGAGGCCACTGACATCCTTTTCCATATCGCCTGCATCACCCAATCTTATGGCCTGAGAATCAATGTGGACAAGAACAAAGTTATGACCACGGATGGATCACAGGCTATTGTTCACCTCAATAGAATTCAAATTGAGCAGGTCCAAGAATTCAAATACCTGGGATCACTGGTACAGGAGATGAAGGTGGCATCCACCACTGAAGTCCTCAGCAGGATTGGCCAGGCAACAGTAGCATTTGCCAAATTCAAATGGTGCCTCTGGAAGAAGGCCAATATCTCCACCAACATCAAAATTTGCATCTACCGAACACTGATCCTGCCAATTCTCCTTACCGAATGGAAACAGACTCTGCTCAAACCTGACTTGAACAAACTGGAATTCTTCCAAATGCCATCGAAACGAGACAATTTGACAAGGTGTGACCATCAATTGCCTGTTGAAGAACAAATCCAAAAACGCAGACTGCGCTGGTTTGGCCACGTTTGCAGAATGAACACCAGTTGGCCGCCATACAAACTCCTCTGGCAAGAGCAACCTGTCCACTGGAGGGTTCAACGAGCAGTACCAAGGAAAACCTGGCTCAAGCACATCAAGGAAGACCTAAGAAATCCATGACTGATCATCAATGAGGCCAGAAGTGTTGCCACTGATCGCCAAGGTTTGGAAGCGTATTGTGAGCAACACATGGAATCCAGTGGCACCTATAGCAACGTATTGGCTGAGAGAATGGCCTTCTCTCCAAATGCCAGCTAAGGATTAAAGAAAACGAAGAAGAATTATATAAAGGCATATTTGCATGCATATGACTATTACTACTACTAGTGATCATTTGTATAGCGCTCCCAGTCATACGTAGTGCTGCACAGACATGTAAGAGGCAGTCCCTGCTCATCACAGCTTACAATCCAGTCAAGACAGACAACACAGAAGGTGTAGACAGGGATAAAACAAAGGGGAAAGGTAAAGAAACAAGGAGATCCGGTGAGTCAAGATCCAAAGGCAGCAGCGAAGAGGCAAGTTTTCAGCCTGAATTTGAAAAGGGTCAGAGGAGGTGCCTGGCGTACAGACTCAGGTAGTTTGTTCTAGGCGTTAAGGTGCAGCAAGGTGAAAAGAGCAAAGTCTGGAGTTTGCAATAGAAGAGAAGGGCACAGATAGAAGCAGTTTGCCAGAAGAGCGGAGTTCCAGAGGGGGGATGTAAGCAGAGATAACAGAAAAAAGGTAGTGGGGCGCTGCAGAGTGAATGACAAACTAAGTACATAAAATGCATCTTATAAAATTCCCCCAAGTGTATGATAAGTATGACAAGAATGTGTGAAATTGTATATAGCTAAGGTGTAAATGTGTTGAGGGGTAGCTTTGGGTAGAGTTACAGTTTCAGGCAGATCCACACGTACTGCCGGTGCATATAAAACAAACCGTGAAAACTATATTCTATAAACTTAAGACCATTCAACACCTACGACCTATACTAGACACACATGACTTCAGATCTGTTATCAGCTCACTCATCACTCCACACTTTGACTATTGTAATAGTCTACTTATCGGCCTCCCTCTCACAAATACCAACTTACTCCAACGAGCTCAAAACATCTGTGCTCGAGTAACAGCAAAAGCCCGCCTCACTGACCACATAACTCCCATCCTCGCCGAACTACACTGGCTTCCCATAAATAGTAGAATATCATACAAAATACTCTTAACCACATTTAAACTTATCAACGGCATATCACCCTCACATCTAACCACTCTACTACATGCTCCAAAGGAACATAGAACCCGCAGACAAAACGCAACCCACTCACTAGACATAAAAAAATCAATTCGAAAAACAAAAAAAACACAAGCTCAAGAGCATTCTCATATGCAGCCCCCACCCTATGGAATAAACTCCCACTAAGCCTCCGCAAAATAAAGGATCTCAAGACATTCCGGAAAGAACTAAAAACATATCTGTTTAAAGAACACTTTATAAATCCTAATGAACCCCCCGCGGCCCCCGCACCACACCGCCATAAAAATCCTCCCTAACCACAGATCAAAAAAGCCTCAAACCTCAACACACTTAGGAAAAAAACAACCCTTAAAACCACAATTAATAATTGACTAATGTAAATATTTGACTGATGTAAATAGTTAAAGCAGTTGTATAATTACATGTTCCATGTTATTGTTCATGAAAAGTTAATTGTACATAGTTTGAAGAAAATACGATGTTCCATGTAAAACCATGTTCATTATGTTAATTGTAAACCGTTCATTATGTTAATTGTAAACCGCCTTTGATCTTGGGAAAAAGCGGTATAGAAGAAAAGCATAAATAAATAAATAATAAATAAAATATTTTACGCCAGCTTCCCAGTTGCTGTAAATACAGGCGGCTTCATTTTACCTGCAATTTATGCAGGATTTGTACTGGCATTTTATAAATACATGTCTTTATGAAATAGGCCCAAATAAGCACCTCCCCAGCTAGGCAATCTGTTATAAAATTATAACAGAGCCCCTGGGTAGGCACCTACAGAAGCACCCACATAGGTGCTATTTTATAAAGACAAGTAGGTAATTTTACACGCCGGCAGTTTCTAAGAGGTCATTTATGCACATATGTGACTACATATATAAAATTATCCTCCAAATGCTCATCTCAAGAAAAAAGTAACATAGTAACATAGTATATGACGGCAGATAAGGACCAGCATGGTCCATTTAGTCTGCCCAGCAAGGCGGCAAGAGTAGGTGCACCTACAACTCTGCACAGGTCGCTCCTCCCTATGCCTTTGTTTAGGGGTGTACTCACCGCTCCGTCTAGGGCACCCCTATTTGTTGAGATATAAGAGATAATTATGTTTATTTTGATTTTATCCTATTGCTATAAAGGGATCCACTGTGATTTAAGAATTTAATTAGTGCAGATTGCTTGAGGTCTCAAAAGATAAAAGCCAAATTTTAGTTTATCGATAATCTAGCATGCACCATGAGATCTATATACATCAGAGGAGGGGGATCAGACCAGCATGCAAGCGCAGAGACGGAGACCCGTGTTTTTGTTTTTTTGTTTTTAACTGGAGGTCCTGCTGCTGCCGCTATGGGAACCCTAAAAGCAGCAGGGCAAGGGCAGGCCGGGTGGGAGTCGGTTGGAGACATGGAGGTAAGATGGGGAGATGCTGGGCATGGGGCAAAAGGCAAATCAGGGGGGGGGGGAGGGGGCAGCAGATGTGCAAGTTGTACAGGGCACATTTATGGCTTGGTACGGCCCTGATCCCACCTCTTTTGTAGCAAGGAGGAGAGAGAACATTTTTGAACCTCAGGGTTTGTCTGGCTACTTTTGAAAGTTAGGCAAACATTTTCAAGATTTAAAATGTCATACAGTAAAGTGAATTTCTTTGAAATCTGTCATAAGCTGTGGTCTTTATGATTATACATCAGCTTTTGGAATAAAACATTTGGATTTATTTTCTGCCTATCTACTGAAGTATGCCAACACAAAATCTTGAAAATTAGAAACTCGATTACATAAAACATGATGATATAGGGATTAATTCCCAAGCACAGTGGTTCCTAAACCTGTCCTGGGGGCTCCCCAGCTAGTCGGATTTTCAGGACATCCAAAACAGAGTATGCAGGAGGCAGATTTGCATGCAGTGAAGGCAGTGTATGCAAATCTCTCTCATGAATATTCATACTGGATATCCTGAAAACCCAACTGGCTGGGGATCCCCCATGACTGTTTTAGGAACCACTGCAGTAACATGAAATCTGGAGTAACTGCAAACGCAGTTTAGGGACGTGCACGGAATATATTGCCAGTTCAGTTCGCTTTCAGATTCCAAATGGATGACTTGCTTCATTTGTTTCCATTGAAGTCAAGGGGCGAGCAATTTGGCACTTTAATGGTCTGGTTTCCATCCATAGGATCATCCTGCCAATGGCTGTGCTGCTTGGGTCTTCTATGGTGGCTTGGAGCCTCTACGCAAAGGTTGGTGCCCTGAGGTCTTGTCATGGCACCCTTGATGCTTTAGAGTTCTATTTTCTCTGTGGCAGATGTCGGCCAGCAAGTCTTAAGTGATTTAATTAAAAATGAACCCAAACTGGGACATTAATTTTCAAGCATGAAGAAAAAAAATGCTTGTGCAACTGGGTTACACACTTATCTCGCCCATCTGCACAATTACTTTTCTGATAAGCATGCGGTTTCTAAATTCAGCTACGTTCATTATTAAAACTGCACACAAGTCGAATCAAGTGTAAAAGCAACCACGATTAATGCACAAATGGCTAATCTTTTTAAGCACTTGCTTATTCTCATTTTGCTACTACTACTTATCATCATTTGCTGTATATGTATATGAAATGAACAGTCCCTTCTCTATAGATCTTACAATCTAACCAAGACAGGCAACACGACAACTAGGGACTAGGGTCAGGGCTGTACAAAGGATTGCGCAAGCGGCGCAAGTACAGAAAAAGGGCACCGATAGGAGCTGTGGGCTTCGAGGAAGTTCAGAATGAGCGAGTTAATGCCCATGGCTGGGGTAGAGGTGGGGCACCAGATTCATCAATCGCACAGGGTGCATTTCTAGCCTGGTGCAGTCCTGACTAGCGTAAATCTAGGGGAATGTTAAAGATACACAGACGGTGAGAACAGGAGGCTGCTTTTTGCAGGCAGAAACCTTGGTCTGTAAGAAATGTAAATTGGTCATGTGTCCCTTGCGTCCAGAGACTGCTACAGATTGTGAAGCGGCTAAAAAGCTTCTAGGATTCGGACTTTGCATTCTACCACTTATTTAGAGTGCTTTTGGAGACAAGGGGCGAGCTCTCCAAGGCGATAAGGTCACCTCTAAAAAGGCTGAAGGAAACTGGTAAACATTAAGAAATTAAAAACCCTCCCCCATCCAAAACGAAAAGTAATACCAAAAAGGTATAGCTGGATCTCATTTTTGACAAGATTAAAGCAGTAGCTTCTGGAAATGTGCAACCACATACTGCTGCTGAACCTATCCTGGAGTCAGAAAGAAGAAGATTTTCATAGGTGCCCATGAATCAGCATTGCCAACCTGTACCTGTCTTTTTTGGAACAAGCAGGATTTAAGGAACTTTACAGGCTTCTCTTTGACCTCTACAAATTAGGCTGCAATCAGCATAATCAGAGATCATGTCTGTGATTTTACTAAAAATAGCTATGGTAAATCCAGTGCTAATTATTATATTCCTATAAGGAAAGCACAAGAGATTATAATACATGTCAAAGATGAGTCATCTTCAATTGAGAAAAAATACCCTTATGCAAGGTGATGCTCAGATTAATTTCTTTAGCAAATGCAAGCCCAAGAAGTGAAGCATTGGCCTTGTCATTAGTTGAGTTCAGTTATTAATGCACCTCTTGGTTTGTAAAAGATAATGTGCGAGACAGACGTGATGAAGACTAGCTCTACAGTGGCCTTTGCCTCGCTGGAAGCTGTTTAACAGAGACCTTTCTTGTCACTTTTGTTTGCACCAAGCAAGTTGACAAGAGGTTTACCAAAAAGAATTTATTACTAATTTATTAGTAATTTCCCACAATTCTCATTCTTTGAACCAAAGCATATGTGAATTCATATCGTGGACTGGGAGATTCCATAAGGGACATCTCAAGGACACTTGGGGCCCGATATTCTTCTGGGACAGCTATGCGCTGCTATGGCACATAGCCGTCGCCATTAATCCCGGATATTCAATGTCAGGCCCGGCATTGAATATCCAGGGTCGTCGCAAAGCCCACAAGTCCGTAGAAGCTAACCAGGCAGCAACGATATTAAGCTGCTGCCTGGTTAGTTCCCATGGGTAAAGATAAGCCAGCTTTTGCTGCCCCTATCTTTTACCCAGGGGTGCTAACCGGGCAGTGTTGCAATATTGCCGCTGCCCAGTTAGTGACTGGTGCCAGCCCTGGAATGCCCACAACACACCTCGATGCTAAACGGCTGACATCAGGTCGCGTAGCAGAGATAATCCCGTGCTAATTATACCGAATATCCCTCTAGGTGGCATTTACAAGGTTTACAGGTTTGTAAACTGTGTAAATGCCTTTCAGTATCGGACCCTAGGGTCTTAGGGAAGAGCAATAAGTCACTGTAGCATGGCAGGCAGTGTGCAGTACGAACAGAACATTGAACATTTCGGAGGAGTGATGCTATGGTTGGTTGCATTCACATTGCGCCCTGTGCTACTTACACACCTGGCGCGCCTCCCCAATACCTCAATGTTCCTCCATGTCCAGCTGGCTGCCTGACCTTTCCCTAATGCCGACACTTTTTGTTTTGTCGGAGGTGGCGATGGTAGCAGTGAGGCAGAACGATTTCAAATAAAAACAAAACCATCTGGGTCTTTCCGACTCTGCGCTTGTAGGCAGTTCGACTCCCTCCTTCCCTTCTCTGATGTAGTTCACGTCAGAGGAGGGAGGGACCAGGTCAGCCATGCAAATGCAGGTCTTTGCAACTCCGCACTTGCATGGTTGGCCTGGTCATTCCATCCTCTGATGTGACCTACATCAGAGAAGGGAATGGGGACCCGACCTGCCAAGAAGCACAGAGTCGGAAAGACCCACGTGTTTTGTTTTCTTTCTTTTTTAATTTGAACTCAGGTCTGCTCCACTTTTGCTGGTACCACCGCTGCTGAGAAAACAAAGTGGCGGTGGCAGAACAACAGCAGGCAGCATAGGGGGAAGCCGAGGCCAGCAGCCTGAAAAGCACCCCCAATCCTTTTGCACCCTGTGCAGCTGCACCACTCACAAAGGCTAGGTACAGCGTTGCATTCACAAACCACCTTTCTTGTACTGAAGAACAACCCAAAGTAGAGATGTCAAGTTTCACTCATTAGGAGTGTGTCACTCAATTGAACGCTCACTCTCACACTCTTTGAGCCCTTTTTCTCAAGCATTAGATCTTCAGTACTACTGCACTGATGTTAGTCATTGCTATCATGAGAGACAAGCCTAAAAGAAGTAAAATCAAGTGCTCCAGCCAGTAGGAAGAAACCTGAGTTTCCTGTGTCACCTTCTGCAAAACCCCTTTTCCCTGTACCTAGAAGTAGGGGTGCTATGAAACCTAGGCACATGCTTTTAGCCACTGAGTGGAGAGCAATTTTTTCAGCCTGCAGAATTGACCCATATTACCTGCACTATATTTATATCATTTCAGAGGCTCCAAAGAACAGCCAATATCATTTTTCATCTGCAAAGCAATACTATATTTAAATCTTTCCAGATTTATACTCTGTATGCACCATTTGAAAAAAACCTCACGCTTTGGACATTAATCTCACTCTCTGGGATGGTTCACCCTTGGCATCTTTGCCAAAGTGGTTTATAATGATCATAATATGGTTTCAACGATTAACTAATACATTCAAGCCTGCATTTAACCTGCAGGAAGGCACATAGCAGACACAGGCTAGTGAGACTGTCTCACTCTTTTCTTAGGCAACATGATCTTCAGTTTGTAGTTCAGTCAGATTCTCGGTTATTTAAATTATTGCAATGCTATCTATGTGGGATTACTCAAATATCTACTTCAAAGACTGCAGGCTGTGCAGAATATGGAGGCAAAGATTACTGTAGGTGGTAAATCATGGAAGAGGGCCTCCTCTCTTCCAGCAGAGTTTCACTGACTACCTAGGAAGCAAAGAGTTAACTTTAAGATGTTATGTCTTTGCAGGCTTTGAAGGGCATTGTCCTTGGTACCTAAGCTAGGTTCTGCCATGCGGGCACTATTTTAAGTGTTTACACTGCTTTGCAATAAGCTCCCAGTAGGCTTGAAGTAGATGAATTTTACCAGAGTTTTCAAAGATCTTTTTGTTGGAGAGTGAGTGAAATGATCAGATTATAGTGAATGGAGTGTTTGAGTGGCAACAGGTGGCTTTATGGACTGGTTGTTTTGTCTCAGTCTGTGGGGTTTTATGGAGGGGGGGTGTAGGATGATTTCTTCATTTGTGACAGTTCTAATTCTTCCTATGGATGCCTAATCTTTGCAAAGCCATGTGTAGGGATTCTGTAATTATGATCATTTTTATGAGATTGTAAATTGCCTTTAACAGCCCTGAAGGCCTGAATGGCCAACATATAAATTGCTAATCAAATTGAAGGAAGTGTTTCCTTTTGAAAATTAGGTCAGAGAAAGTATGTACACAAGTTTGTGCGTGGACCTCTTCTCCATAAAACGTTATGCACGTGCTTCGGGCAGCTTTGGCAATCATATGGAAAGCGGTAAAACTCAGGTTAGTCTAATAATAGATATAACTTTAATCAGACAGGGCCCGATTTTCGAAGGCATTTACATGGGTAGCTGCTGCCCTAGTTACCCATGTCAATGCCATATCCCGGATATGTCCCTAACACGCCCAGATGCCATGCGGTAAGCATCGGGGCATGTTAGGGACAGTCCGGGGTGGAGCGGGGACAGAGGAAAGGGATAACCAGGTCATACCAATTTTCGAAGCTACCCAATTAGCCCTTTGCACCTTAAAGATAGGCAAGGAAAACCCGTGCCTATCTTTCAGGCACAGGGGCTAAGCAGGTAGCATCGAAAATCAGTGCTACATGGCTAGCTAGCTCCTGCAGCATCCAGGGTGTTCGGCGAGACCTGGATTTTCAATGCCAGGGCCGCCGCATATGACCCCAGTATTGAAAAGCTGGGTTAGGCGGAAGGGGGCTGGGCTACGCACTGACACTGTACATAGCACCGTCCAGTTGAAAATCGGGCCCATGCGTTATATATTTAATGATGTACAATATATTCAGCAAACCAAATTATATAAAGCCAGCTGTTTTGGGAGAGAGGGCTAGGGAAGTTCTGCAGGCAACATTTGAAGTTATTTGGAGTGGTAAAATTAAACTGCTCTTTGTATAGAATGTGTCCAAGCTTGTTGGCCAAACAGGTATAACTTGAATGTTCAGCCTATTATTTGGCTGGCCAAATTTGGACACCACTCACCATATAACTTCAAATGTTGCCTATGGAACACCCTTGGCCTTCCTCTACCAAAAACTGTATAGCAACTTATATGGCCAAAAGTCAGCAGTTTCATGGCCCAGCAACTTGAAAAGCCAATGGTCACTTAACATGCATTTTAGCAGCTGATAGCTGGTATGCACATGCTCTCAGCTACCAATTACCACACGCTTAAACGCACATTAAGTGGTAGCAGTCTTTAGTAAAAGGCCCTCTAAATGTCTTTATAAATAGAGTAAAAAGAGGCACCTTCCTGCCCTGTATTAAATTACCCCCTAGTACAATAGGCTTCCAATGCTACTTTTTGACGCTCACATGCCACACAAGCTTCTAATCACATCCTTGTTTGCATTCATGACCAGTTACATTTACTAATACTCAGAACTGTATCTCATCTTGCTCCATATTTTAGCTAAAACAACACGTCCTACTGATTAGGATGCAAACTGTCAGGAACAAGAACTCTTTGGTCTACCATCTCTGATAAAGCACATTTCTACACAAATAGCTCCAAAGCACTAAGACTCTCTCCAAAGAGCATTCAAGTGTATCCATCATGCAACAAGAGATTGCTGAGTGCTTTCTGGATGTTGAAGCTGAATAAGTGCCTCAAGTCAGCGTCTGACTCCATGGCATCGATGCCCATTGACAAAGGCCAGGAACAGAGACTCAAGATCATTTTTGCTTCCTGTTCCAAATGAGCTACACATCTGTTACCTCTGATGCAGAGCCCCTTTAGTGACTTGCCTTCCTAGGAGATCTAACAGAGGAGCCAAGAGGTGGAGCTGTAGATGTCACATATCGCTTTTCTGCATATTCATGAAGCCCTGTTAATTACCCCGCTTAAACAATGAGCATGGCCCCATCATTTTCCATGGGTGTCCTACTTAGTTCCCAATCAATTTCATTTAAAAAAAAGAAAAAAAAAAAGAAAAGAAAAGAAAACACCCAGCAAAAATAAATGTTGAGTCCTAATAATATGGTCAAAGAACTATCTATCTATATCTAATCTACGTATTTATATAGATTAAATGGAACCTACTACTACTACTAAGCATTTATAAAGCGCTACCAGATAGAAAATAAAGCATTATGTGATACATTAACAAAATACAGGACAGCAAATCTCAGAATTCATGGAAAAATAGGACTTGTACTAAATAATCTCTCTCACAGATACAAAAAATAATAGCACGAAGAATTGGTCAATTACTGAACGATGCAAAATGTGCTCAAAATCAAGATAAATCGCTCATGTATTAAATAGGCATAAATGTTCCCTCTAATTTTTAAAAAGTTATGCACAAATATTTTAAGAGGTCTCAGACTTAATTGGTTCTGCCACCGGGACTGACGTCAGTTATCACGGCAGAATCACCATTAGCATCAATGACCTCTGGAGTCAGTTGAACAACGCAATTGAAAAGCTGATCACACGACTTAATTTTAAAGTCCAATATTCAAGATAAGAAGCTGAAAAATTCAATCCTTATCTGCGTTTTCAAAAGCACCCCATAAGTTAGGTTGAGCTCGGATCCCGACGCCTCACTCAGGTACCAGTCATGCGTTTCATGACAATAACTTTCTTCAGGGGATCACTCCGGCTCTCCCAGCCAACCGTCAATCACCTAACAAACAAACCACCAAACAAACAACTAATATTAAAATTAAACCCTAAACATCCTGGACAAATCACTTAAAACTCTCCACTATTCCACACATTGTACTACTCAAACAAAGAACCAACCTCACCTTATCAATCCAAAGAAGTTGCCCGCATTTAAACAAAATGTTTCTCTTCTCTTAGTCAATCTCTGAAGAAACGCCGCGCATGCGGACTCAAGGGAGCATTCCTCAATTTATCAAAAACACTCCCACTTTTGTGATTGTGTAACAGATTGGCACTTCTTCTTTTCTGAATATGCTGGGGTGGTAGGTTGAAGTTTGTTATTATAGAGGTAGGATATTTGTGGTATTGAGGAGGTGGTTGGTATTTCATTCATTTCTTTAAAAAAAAGGAGGGAGGAGTTTATTGAGAGGTTTCTGTTGTTGTTATGATTGGCCAAGCATAGAACATGTGACCAATGTAATAAGTGGGAGTGTTTTTGATAAATTGAGGAATGCTCCCTCGAGTCCGCATGCGCGGCGTTTCTTCAGAGATTGACTAAGAGAAGAGAAACATTTTGTTTAAATGTGGGCAGCTTCTTTGGATTGATAAGGTGAGGATGGTTCTTTGCTTGAGTAGTACAATGTGTGGAATAGTGGAGAGTTTTAAGTGATTTGTCCAGGATGTTTAGGGTTTAATTTTAATATTAGTTGTTTGTTTGGTGGTTTGTTTGTTAGGTGATTGACGGTTGGCTGGGAGAGCCGGAGTGATCCCCTGAAGAAAGTTATTGTCATGAAACGCATGACTGGTACCTGAGTGAGGCATCGGGATCCGAGCTCAACCTAACTTATGGGGTGCTTTTGAAAACGCAGATAAGGATTGAATTTTTCAGCTTCTTACCTTGAATATTGGACTTTAAAATTAAGTCGTGTGATCAGCTTTTCAATTGCGTTGTTCAACTGACTCCAGAGGTCATTGATGCTAATGGTGATTCTGCCGTGATAACGGACGTCAGTCCCGGTGGCAGAACCAATTAAGTCTGAGACCTCTTAAAATATTTGTGCATAACTTTTTAAAAATTAGAGGGAACATTTATGCCTATTTAATACATGAGCGACAAAAAATAATAGAGCAATACATTAGCACAATTGGCCCCAAGTGTTCCCAAGAGATTGGGGTTAGCTGAGAAATACAGATCAGATCACATATAGGAAAAAACAAACACTGTAACCATTTAGCTTATCACTTAGTCATAATCCTATATAATAATAGCAGTAGACGTTGTGGATAATGCATGTACGGAGGTGGCATCTGGCCACCTACTCGAGCACATTTCTAGGAATGCCAGACGCTGCACAGGACCGTTCAGGGCAGGAAAGACACTTGTGGCATGAGGCAGCCTCTGCTAACAGGCTTGGCAGGGAGAAAGGCAGAGAGAAACCTTCTGGCCATAAGTGCAGGGAGAGGAAGTAGCAGTTTCTAGAAGTCAACTGCAACCACAACTTACAATATTTATTTCACATGACAAAGAAGGTACCATCTAAATTAGGTAGTGAGGTAACTAGGACTTTTCTGCAGGTTGTACTGCTATGAGCGATACGGAAAAACAGATTTTTATACTAGCTGATGCCTGGTGAAATTCACTGGAGCCTGCTGACGCCCAATTTTTGTCTGCAAAGTCACCTCTGCCCCTCTTCAGTCCCAGCTCAAACCCAACAGTCACTCGGCACCTTTCTCCCCCCACCCAAGCCATCACTTGCACTCTTTCCTCCTCCCCCCAGCTACTGGAGTCAGTCACTCTCTCTATCATCCTCACTCATGCACCCCTGCCCCAGAATCACTCTCACTCTCTCTCCATGCAGCTAGGACTCTTCCAATGCGGCCTGAGCGCTCCAGGCAAACATTCCTTCCGAAGTCACTGTCTGGAGCAACGTGCACACCATTTTCTGGCATGAGTCAGTCAGCAGTTCCCTACCACTATTATGCAGATAAATACCATGTGTAAAGTGAAAACCACACACTAGCGACAATGGCGCAGCTTTAATTGCATTATATTGGCTACTGGTACATGCTCAAATTCATTTTAGATTCTTATTGTTTGTATTTTACATCTTGCATAGACAAGTGCCAGGGTACATGGAGTATTTTGTTTCATTGTATGTGCCAGAGCATCATTTACATTCTGATGGTAAATGTAGAGTTGCCTTACATGCAGCTAAACAAGTTTGACTACAAAAACATAGGAAAACGGAATCTTGGAATTTGTTGAGCTCCCTCAGTACCTCTTCCCAGGCTTGAGTCTACTAGATCCTCTAAATTCTTCTTCACTGAACCCACCCTTTGGAAAGCACATTTACTCACCTGTAACAGGTGTTTTCTAGGGACAGCAGGAATCAGTCCTCACATATGGGTGACGTTGGCGCCGACGGAGCCCTCATGCGGAGCAATTCCCCAGCTTTCAAAGAAAGCCTTTGGGATTGCATCGTGAATGCGCAGTTCCCTTCCGGCCCAAGGGTGCCATCTTGCTCAGTCTAATGACATAGCTAAAAAGACGAAAAAAAAAGAATAAAAATCAATAATAGGACTGCAACTCCAGGGGAGGAGGGAGGGTTGTGAGGACTGATTCCTGCTGTCCCTGGAGAACACCCGTTACAGGTGAGTAACTACGCTTTCTCCAGGAACAAGCAGGCAGTCAGTCCTCACATATAGGACTCCCTAGTTATAGGCTACGGAGAACCCATAACTGAAAAATGGCTCCCTCTAGAAGAACCGCAGCAGTTGTGATAGGAATTCAGCAGACACACCCACCCCCGGTAGCCTGACCCCAGAGGGCCAGAGGGTAGGAGTTGCCTAAACCTCAAATAAGTTATGGAGTACCGCCTGACCGAAAGCACTGTCCCGTTGGGACTCTCCATCCAAGCAGTAATGGGCTGCAAAGGTCTGGCTTGAAGACCAGGTGGCGGCCCGGCAGATATCTGCCAGCGGAAGAGAGCAGAAGTGAGCCACTGATGCGGCCTTAGCCCTGACACAGTGGGCCGTGACTCGAACCTGCAATGGGAGGTCGGCCATCCTGTACGCACAGGCAATGCAGTCTGCCACCCAGGTGGACAACGTGCGCTTGGAGATAGGTAGCCCCAGCTTACTGGGGTCAAAAGAGACGAAGAGCTGAGTAGCCCTTCGATGTCCCAACGTACGCTCCAAGTAGAAGGCTAATGCCCTTTTACAATCAATGGTATGCAGAACGCTTCTACCAGGTTAGCATGCGGTCTGGGAAAGAATGTTGGAAGAACCACCTCTTGGTTGAGGTGGAACGAAGAAAACACTTTCGGAAGAAACTTGTGGTGGGTGCGCAGGACCACCCTGTTCCTATAAAACCATGGGTATGGTCTTTCTGAAACAAAAGCTTGTAGTTCACTCACTCATCTGGCAGATGTGAGTGCCACCAGGAAGAGCACCTTCCAGGAGAGGAAGCGCAGATGGCAAGTGGACATCGGCTCAAAAGGTGGGCGAGCAAACTATCACAAGACCACATCCAGGTCCCACTCGGTTGCCGGAGGATGAACTGGAGGTTTTAGTAGAAGCAGACCTCTGAGGAATCTGGACACCAAAGGGTGAACCGAAAGAGGTTGTCCTTCCACTGGAGAGTGGTGTGCTGACAAAGCACTCAGGTGGACCCTGACAGAGTTAGACTTGAGGCCTAATTCGGAGAGGTGAAGCAAGTACTGCAACACCACTGGTACAAGGCAAGAGAAAGGGTTTTCATTGTGCTGGTTACACTACACCTGAAATCTACGCCACTTGAAAGCATAGGTTTTCCTAGTGGACTGCCTCCTTGAGGCCAGCAACACTTCTTCTATGTTCCTTGGTAGGAGGAGATGAGCCAGTATTACCCTTTCAGCAGCTATGCCATCAGGTTGAGGGACCTGAGGTTGGGATGTAAGATGGAGCCCGATGCCGGTTCTCCCGTTGGAGAGTCAATGAGAACAACAGCAGTTACCTTCCTCGGCATCTCCGGCTCCGTGTGAGGTACCTTTGCAGGCCACTCCAACTCCGAGGACCTGGGGTGGCGGTCAGGACCGCAAGGACCCAGAACTATCAGAGGCATCCAACGACGACGCCCTCGCGAGTTTCTTCTTCCTCCGGTGTTCCCGTGAGGGAGACCCCCACTCAGAAGACCTCCGGCGATGCTCGAAGTCAGACAGCTCCCGAGATGTCGAGGCTTCTGATGGACTCGGGTGGATGCGGACTCTGAGAAAATCCTTTCACACTGCTGCTGCCTATTTCTGAATGACTTAGAAGACATCTTGCCACACGGACCACAGGCCATCGGGTCATGGTCGGCCCCGAGACAGCGGAGACAGCAGTCATGTGTGTCGGTGAGGGACATTAATTTTTTACACCGATCACACTTCTTAAACCCGCTGGCAGCCATCGAGGGAAAAAGGCCCCTGCGAGGTCAAATGACCAGGCTGCCAGTGAAAAAGAAAAAAGGCACAAACGCTAGTCACTAAGGACAAAAAACGAAAAATAAGGACCGGACTTGATACGGGTGTACCGAACCAAAGGCGGGAAGGGGAAACGGCGTTGAACCGGTTTAAAGAAAAGAATCTTCAGAAGATTTGACGCACTTTTTCCGCAAGGGAATTTGGACCACGTCTGTTGGGTGCCGTGGAAAAAGGGAGACTGAGCAAGATGGCACCCTTGGGCGGGAAGGGGACCACGCATGCATGATGCAATCCCAAAGGCTTTCTTTGAAAGCTGGGGAATTGCTACGCACAAGGGCTCCGTCGGCGCTGACATTACCCATATGTGAGGAATGACTTCCTGCTTGTTCCTGGAGAATGTTCTCTCTCCTCATCTCATGCACAGGGAGTCTCTCATAAAGAATTTGGGCTGCATTAAAAACATACCTTGTCCATCTTGTGTTCAGAAGCCCAGGTGGATGTTGGAATGCTGTGAAAACATCCAAGCCCCAGGGCCGGCCCGTCCATTCAGCAAGAATGTTTGCACAGGGCCCCGCGTTTCAGGGAGCCCCGCACCAACAACATCCTACATTGAAGACTGGCAGGCAGGGCGGCTTTAGAGGGAGCCGGAGAGGCCCTGGCTCCCTATAATAGCTGCTGAAGTGAAGTGTGTCTTTTCCCTTCACTTAGGCAGCTGTACTGAAACTTCAAACGCTGCCACCAGGAAACAGGAAGTCACCTTTGACCTCAGCGCGGCAGTATTCTAAATGTCAGTACAGCTGCCGAAGTGAAGGGAAAAGGTGCGCTTCACTTCGGCAACTGTAGAGGTGAGCCAGGGCCTCTCCGGCTCCCTCTTAGCTAGCCGCGGGGCTCTTCGGGAGGGGAAGGGGGGGGCGGCTTGGACTGAAAATGGGCTGGGGGGGGTTGCTAGAACTGAAAATGGGCTGAGGAGGGTTACTAGGACTGGATATGGGCTGTGGGGGGTTGCTAGGACTGAAAATGGGATAGGGGGTTGCTAGGACTGAAATGGGCTGAGTGGAAGGGGGGCATGAACTACAAATAACTGATGGGGAGGGGGGCTTGGAATGGGCTGCGAGGGGAGGGAGCTAGGACTGGAAATGTACTGTGGAAGGAAGCTTGAACTGGAAATAGCTGATGGGGAGGGGGACTGGAAATGGGCTGTGGGAGGGGAGCTAGGACTGGAAATGGGCTAAGTGGGGGAGAGCTAAGACAGGTAATGGGCTGATGGAAGGGCTAGGATAGGACTGGACATGGGCTATTGGGGGTCTAGGACTGGAAATGAGCTGTGGTGGGGGCTTGGATTGAAATGGACTCATGGAGGGTCTAGGACTGAAAATAGGCTCATAGAGGGGCTTGGATTAGAAATGGGCTGAGTGGGGGGGCTAGGACTGGAAATGGGCTGATGGGGGGCTAGGATTGGAAATGGGCTGATGGAGGGGCTAGGATAGGACTGGAAATGGGCTGCTGGGGGGCTAGGATTGGAAATAGGCTGTGGTGGGGGCTTGGATTGAAATAGACTCATGGAGGGGCTAGGACTGGAAATAGGCTCATGGGGGGCTTGGATTGGAAATGAGTTGATGGAGGGGCTCTGATAGGACTGGAAACGGATGGGGGAGCTAGGACTGGAAATGGGCTGATGGTGGGGCCAGAATAGGATTGGAAATGGGCTGATGGTGGGGCTAGAATATCTTTATCTTTATTTGCGAACTTTGATATACCGCCCATGGCAAGCTGTCAGGGCGGTGTACAATAATAAAATAAGTGACTACAGGACCCAAAGAGGAAAAGATAGGATAGAAAATGGGCTGATGCGGGGACTAGAAGGGAACGGATGCTGGGTGGGGTTGGAACTAGAAGGGAGCTGATGTTGGGGGAGGATTAGAATGGGATGGGGCTGGGAGAGTGAAATGGTGAGGGGAAAAATATTTTGTTTGGGAGGGAAGAAAAATCTACAATTAGCCGGGTATTCGGAGAGTAAGTGGGGATTGAGGATGGAGGGGTAAAATTTGAGTGGATGAAAAAGGAATAAAGAGATGGCAGAAAGAGCAAAAGGAGAAAGATTAGTATGTTAAAGCTGATGTAGAGAGAGAATGGAAAACTAGAAGAGAGAAGAAAGAAAAATGGACAGCAGACGATGGAGAGTTAACAAAAGACACGAAGAAACCAGAAGAAAGTGGCTGGAGCAATTGCAACTGAAAAAAAAATGCACAAAAAGGTAGAAAAATCTCTCTTTATTTTGAATTTATTAACTGGAATATGTCAGCTCTGGGAAATGTGCATCTTTAACGTCTGTGCTTTGTTTAGTACAAGAGGAAATTAATTTATAGTTCTATTTCTACAGTGTTATTGTACATTCCAAGTTTGGCTTTTGGGGTTCCCAGTTTAATTATTGTCTTCCTATTTCAAAATTCTGATTCCTTGTTCTTTGTTTGGTGATGGTCTATGTTCTGCATGTGTAACTGAGCTGATGTATTCTGTTTATGTAGTTTATTTTTGACATTGCCACTTGTTCTCTTTTCCCAGTAGGTCATGTATTCTTGTTCTCTGAAATGTATTAGTTTAATATTTGCAGTGTTACCTTTTGATAGGTAGGGTTTGGTGCTTTGTGAGTCTTGGAAGTCTGTTATGATACGGTGGGTTTGCTATGGGTTCTAAATGGGCAGTGTTTGTAGTAGTTCCTAATGTGCTTGGCGGTTGGCACTGGATTATAGTAATGTAGAAATCTTTTAGTGTTTCTTTATCCATACTCATTAAGAGGCATGTTTACTAAAAGTTAGGGTATGTTAACATTATAAAATATTTATGCAAATTAGGTCCCTTATGCAAATGAGGCCCTGCACCCCCCTCCTTGGGCCGCCCCTGCCAAGTCCTTTTCCCATCTAACTGTTATTTCTTCTCTTCTATAATTGAATGGAGTTGTTTTTTTGCTCATTATATTATTGTGAACTGTTTCGGTACTTGCCTGAAAGGTGGTATATTAAACAAGCAATAAAGATTACAAACTGCACCCGATATCTTCATATTTCATTCATTGAAGACTTGGCTGTTTAGAACATTTTTATTGGGTTAGGTTTTAGATGTACATGGCATGTTGAATTTATACATTACTATGCACATTCTTTGTAATCCACCTTGAGCAAGTGGTTAAGCGGAATATAAATGTCAAATTAAATTTAATTAAATCATCTTCCACATGAATAGTCCTTTATGCTCTTCTTGTTTACTACAGGACAGCGAGTGGCCATATCTACCACAAGTCATGGTGCCCTGTCCTGTCACATTACGACCTGGACTGTGAGCCTCACATCATAAAAGTGATGTTGTAGAAAATGAGAACCGTAGGTTGCATAGATACATCCATGATAGGATTAAGGCAAACGCAAATCAAGCACATGCCAAGGGCCCAAACGTTTGCAGCCTCTGTCAGATATGCCTTAATCTAGCCCTGCCCTTGCCCCATTCAGAAAATGATGATATCATCAGTTGCAGCTACTGCGCATGTAGGACAAGTTGTGGTATCATCAGCTGGCACCATACATTGGCACAGCTCCCCCAGAACCATTAGGCCGGCATCTGAGAAGAAGTGGTATCAACACCCAACACTGAACTTTATGCTCCCCACCCTCCCAACCCTGTGTCTTCAGGTCCTGTTGGCTTACTGGAATCTTCAACCCCGGAAGCAGTGAATAGCCAGAAAGGTTCCTCAAGCTTTAAAGGCTGCAAAGTGTGCTTGATGGGACCTGAGGAGAAGGAGAAAAGCACTTGCTGGGGTCTAGGAATATTTTAGAATTTCCTTGTTATTGTGACCTACTTAGATGTAGAGGCTAATGAACTGGTGTTTGCATGTTTGCTTATCATTTTAAAATGTATTTATATTATGGGGCAGGGAGGGGAGGGGTGATGTGCTCGTTTCCTAGGGCCCACCAAAAGGTTAATCCTGAAAATGTGCTCTCATTTCACACCAAAGCCAGATTCACCGCAAAACATGAAATGATAATACAATATTGAGCAATAGTGTGCCTTCTTTCATGAAAATGCTCAACTGTACTCACTCATGCAAAAGAGCATGCATTATTTCAAAAAAGAAACCAAAGACAAAAGAAAAAAAAAAGAAAATGAAATGAAATTTTTGGGCCTGTACATCCCTAGTTAATGCTACCCTGGCTATCGTTCTTCTCTAAATGACAGGTTATACCCAGCCAGTAACTTACATAGAGTCCCCACTTTTCACGCAGTGATTTATCCTTCAATGAAAATGAATTATGCATGTCATGGAGCTGTGGGTGGATGTGTTTCTCATTACAGAAAAACATCAACTCTTAGATGAAGTCAGATTCAGAAACAGCATATTCACCATGTTGGAAAGGATTTTCACATGTGATTCAATGAAAAGTATAAAAGAGACATGCTTGCCCGATTTTAACAAAGCAGCTTTTTATTATTATTTATTTATTTTATTAACAATTCTTATATACCGCACTATTAGACATCAGCGCGGTTTACATTGAACAGAAAACATCCGACAGTTTACACATGTCTGGTCGTTACATTTAACAGGAAGTATAACTTGGCGAAATAGGGGAAACTAAATACAATGCAGGGTTACTGCAAGAGTCACTTGAACTGTTACGTTTTACCATAAGACTTCCAACTGGCAAAGTGAACAGAGCTAATGCCTTATAAACTAGTAATCCTCAACTCCAGATCTCCCCCAGAGAGCACTGATTTTCTAATAAACCAAAATATGTATTTTGACCTGATTCTTGCCCCAAATGCGCATCAATATACTGCATGCATATTCGCTTGGCTCTCTTAATAACCAAACCTCTTAGAAGGTTGTTAAAACTGGGGTTAAGAAGTATTGTTTAAAGCCATCATAGGGTTGGTTCTAGAAATACTATCCACAGGGGGTCATTCTGTAAGCAGCAGCTAGAGTACATGGGTCAATGATGCCAATTCTATGAAAGTGAATCCACATGGATTTGACTTTATAGAACACTAGCATAAGTGGCTACAAACGCACCTAAAGATCACCGCCACCAGCACTAGATAAGTGTAAATGACTGCACATCTCTTATGCATGCTGGGCCATATTCTGTAACGTACACAGGTAAATTTGTGCTCTGCCCATGCTCCGCCCCTGTGCACGCCCACAGTGAAAGCATGCACTATTTGTTTATGGCACGCACGTTCGGCATATGGGCATAAGCCACTAGAATTCCATGATTTATATGTATAAACACATAAGGAACTCTACCTGTGCCTTACAGTATTACCCTCATCTTGGCCAGTCCAGCAAGATCTGGATTCATGGCGTTAGTTTGCCTAGTGTTTGGGCCGACTCTGCTAAGTAGTTGCCTAGGGCAGCAACAGCAGACCTTTCAAAGCTACATAATAGATGTAGGGGATGTAAAGCTTGTAATTCATCTAGGGCTCCAACACTTTGGGTGGGTGGGTGGGTGTGCATGTGTGTTTGTATGTGTGCGCGCATATGTATGAATGTGTGTGTTGGCTTTAACTAATGATTAGAGAGGTTAAGAAATGTTCCAAGACTTAGGGGCTTGTTTACTAAACAGCGGTAGCAGCTTCCGACAGACATCGGAGCCGTGGCCCCATAGTAAACAAGCCCTTTAGTCTCTCTCTAGATCAGATTTGGAGTTCAGATTTCAAAATTGGAGAGCAAGGCGAGTTAAAGTCAGGTACAGTATGTAGTTGATTCCCTGCTGGAAAAGGATTACAATTTAAGGGCTAGAATTACTAAATGTTTATTAGCATTTTAATGTGCAGTAATATGATTTAATGCAACTTATGTATCACAAGCCCCACTGTTGTCAGTGGGGCCTATTTATTAACTAAGGGACATGTTTACTAAATTGCACTACCAGGATAGTGCAATCTTAGAGCATGATTTGGGCACCACACTAAAGTATAGCGCAGGATCCTCATGCTAATAATCCCATGCTTCACTGGTAGTATAGGTCAGGGCAGGCTGTGAGCATTCCCAGTGTGTCACAGCTAGCACAGGTCTTAATGGTCTATGTTAACTGTGCCCGGCACCACTACTGTGTGGTAACATGACTCAGGTGAGGTGTTCGATAGACATACCACTAACTCCATAACTCGCATTCATGTACATTAACACATTTATGCATGTTAGTAAAGCATGTCTTAGGTTTGTACTGGAAACAATTAGGGATATGCACAGGATAAAGATTTTTGGTTTGTTTTCAGTTTGTTTGGGCTTTTTTTCCAAATTTTCTGACATTGTCCGTTTCTTTTACACATTTGTTTTATTAAAATAACTTTTAGCACAAACTAAATTTTAACACAAACTAAAAAAGAACAGTTGCTAATTTATAGGTTAATGCCTGTTAGATCAATTTACTATACACTAAAGGACATGTTTATTCAAGTGTGCTAATGGTTAGTGTGCAGTTGATCATGCGCTAAACACACTGCTGTAACCATTACCATGCGCTAAAAATGCAGCTGTAGAGAAAATCCCACGCTAATCACTTAGTGTGCGCTGGGGTGGAGAATGGGCAGTCCGGAGATGGAGTTAGTGCAGGTGTCCTTGAAATACGCTAATGAGCAATGCTGCAGTCAGCACACATTGACTTACCACCATCTAAATGAGCGGCAGTAATTGCAGCCACACTAATCACAGCATATGGCTTATTGTGAGGGCAGCGTTGAACCCACGCTACCTGCATGGAGATGTAAGAACATAAAAAATCCCATAGAGGGTCGAACCAAAGGTCCATCAAGCCCAGTATCCTGTTTCCAGCAGTGGCCAATTCAGGTCACAAGTACCTGGCAGGTTCCCAAAAAGTAGAAGATTCCATGCTGCTTATCCCAGGGGTAAGCAGTAGCTTTCCCCAGCCCACTTTCGTAATGGTTTATAGACTTTTCCTCCAGGAAATGTTAATGTTAGTAAATCCATGTTGGGTTTTATATGAAGCAGAAAACATGCTTGTGACCTTTTAACTGTTTTAGCAGCAGTGAAACACATGAGGAGTAGCACCACACTGAGATAACAGCACACCGAGATAAAAACTATGGTGGTCTTCCCTCTGCCCCTTCCAAATATTGCCAATGATAACACAACATCCCCTCAGATGCTGCTGCTTAATTACAATTGCATGCTCCTCAGTCATTAATTTACAGGCAAACTTTTATACTGGTGCAAACCAGGGGCAGGGAAAAATACCTGTGTCCTAAAAGTGGTTTCCAATTGATTGTAACTTATTCAAGGTTTCTATATCTCAAGAAGAATCTTCTGGGTCACAGGGGTTGTTTTTTTCATTCCAATTAGTCCTGCAGTGCACTAACAATCCTATTTTTATAATATTGCAGTCTGTTTCCAAAGGAACAGTTATGATAATGCAGGAGAAGATAAGCCGAATGCCAAGAGGGAGGCGTGTAAAAAACAAATGACCTACCACAGCCGTCAGAGGCCCAGAACAATCAGGGCTGTGCTGGAAGGACTACAATGGTGATTCTCTTTGCTCTGCTGGTACTACTAATACTGGTCATAGGTCTGCTTAACTTACTCTGCCCAGATTACAATACCATGTACCCTGACTGCTGCTCTCCAGAGGTGAAGTCATTTTCTTGCTTCTGCTTAAAGAGACAACCGCTCCTGCAGTGCCTGCTGCTATTCTATTTTCTCTGCTGTTACTATTAATATTTGTAATCTCTGATATTCTTACTCTTACATCCCCCACATATCTGCTTAACTTGCTCTGCCCCCCGTTGCAATACCAAGTCTTCTGATGCTGCCTGCTGAACAGTGATGGTAACATCACTTCCTAGCTTCTACTTAAAGAGACGATCACTCCTGTGGTTGCGCCACAGGCGTGTGTCCAGAGAGTGCACCTAAGGAACAGGGCCAGCTCCTTGAGGAACCCCTGGGGGTACCTTTCGTTGGCCTTAAGGTCTGAGGTTTAAGGTTTATTATATTTGATCAACTGCCTTTCATATATTGGAACAGCAACACGGCTTACAATACCAAAATAAAGATTAAAACTGCAGTCACTTCCGGGACCAAGACAGGACAAGAAATAATGGGGCATCTAATACAAAAGCGCTCTTCCCAGCCTAACACCCACCTCTACTCAGACACTAAAGTACGAGACGTTATGGGGAGTTTGCCAAGACTCCAATTATCCAATGCTACTCTTCAAGGTTAAAAAAAATTATTCTGCAAGGTTCCCACCTCAGCATGTCAAAAGTGACTGTGGCTCTGGAAGAGAAGGTGAAGCAGGTGATGTTCTCCTCAATTCTCCCAGTCATGAGTCAGCACTGGAACCAAGAGACTCGCATCCTGGAGATGAATGCCTGGCTCCATAGATGGTATTATCCAGAGCATAGGTGTCAAACTCTGGCCCGCGGGCCAAATTTGGCCCGTAGTGTAATTATATTTGGCCCGCAAGGCTATACCAAATGACTACTAGAGCTAGCCCGCTGGTATTATACAGCGCATTCATTCATCGCTAATACTACAAATCCCATAATGCCTTGCTGTTGTTTTGGCACGTCAATCAGGACAGGTCCCAGAAACGCCCTCTCCTGTGTGACAGAGGTCATAGCGATCTCAAGCTACAACTGTCACTGTGGAACCCCTTCCCAAAAATGGCAAAAAGAAAGGCAGACAACAGGAACTTTCTGGACAGGTGGGAGACAGAATATTTGTTTACATATGTAAAAGACAGACCTGTTTGTCTGATTTGTGGAGTCAACGTGGCTATAACTAAGGAGTATAACATTCGACGACACTATGAAACAAAACACCATGACAAGTACAAGGACCTGGACATGACTCAAAGGAGCCAGAAAGTGGAGGAGATGAAAAGAAGTTTGGTTTCACAACAGAATATGTTCAAAAAAGCCACATCACAAAGTGAGGCTGCTGTAAAGGCTAGTTATATTGTGGCAGCAGAGATCGCAAAATCAGCCCGGCCCTTTAATGAGGGAGAGTTTGTGAAAAAGTGCATGTTGAAAGTTTGTGACATCGTGTGCCCAGAGAAAAAGCAAGCCTTTTCAAACGTGAGCCTGAGCAGAAACACAGTAGTAGCTGATCGCACATGTGATCTTGCCACCAATCTGTATGACCAGCTTTTGGAAAAGGGAAAAGATTTCGTTGCATTCTCCCTTGCTGTGGATGAGAGCAGCGACACATCTGATACTGCTCAGCTGTCAGTCTTCATCCATGGAGTGGACTCAAATATGTGTGTTACGGAGGAGCTATTGGGATTCAAATCACATGGCACAACCACAGGAAAGGAAATTTTTGAGGAGGTTTCCAAATGCGTAACTGAAATAAAGCTGCCGTGGGATAAACTCGTGGGATTAACGACAGATGGTGCGCCAGCGATGTGCGGTAAAACAAGTGGACTGGTGGGCAGGGTCCGGGAGAAGATGCAGGAAGAGAACTGTGCAGGTGAACTAACTGTTTATCACTGCATCATACATCAGGAATCATTGTGTGGCAAAGCCCTAAAGATGGAACATGTTATGACCACAGTAACACAAGTAGTTAACTTTATAAGAGCCAAAGGTCTGAATCACCGCCAGTTTAAGTCTTTTCTGGAGGAGTGTGGTTCGGAATACGCAGACGTGCCGTATCACACAGAGGTGAGATGATTAAGCCGAGGAAAAGTACTGAATAGATGTTTTGAGCTGCATGAGGAAATATGTCAGTTTCTGGAAAGCAAAGGGAAGGACACAGCAGAGCTTCGGGAGAAAAAGTTTCTGTGTGAGCTGGCCTTTCTGTGTGACATCTCGAGCCATCTCGATGCACTGAACCTGCAGCTTCAGGGGCGGGGGCGCATCATCACAGACATGTACGCTGCAGTGAGGGCTTTTAAAACTAAACTGTGCCTGTGGGAGAATCAGATGCTGCAAGGAAACCTTGGCCATTTTCCCTGCTGCCAAACCATGAAAACGCAGTTCTTTACCAACTTGTTCCCATGCGCACAGTTTGCTGAAAAACTCAGTGTACTCGGCGCTGAGTTTAGCCGGCGATTTGCCGACTTTGATGTCCAGAAATGTAGGTTTGAACTGCTCAGTAATCCCTTTGCAGTTAATGTGGAAAACGCACCAACCAACCTCCAAATGGAGCTAATTGAACTTCAGTGTAATGACACGCTGAGGTCAAAGTATGATGCTGTGGGCGCCGCCCAGTTTCCACAGTTCATCCCTGACACAATGCCTCAGCTCCGCACCCAAGCTGCTCAGATGCTCTCCATGTTCGGCAGCACTTATCTATGTGAGCAACTTTTCTCCTCGATGAAGATGACCAAAACATCTCACAGGAGACGTCTGACTGATGAACACCTTCGCTCGATACTGAGGATTTCCTCAGCTCAAAGCCTGAGCCCAGACATTGATGAACTATCATCCAAGAAGAGATGCCAGGTATCTGGCTTGGGCACATCAGATTAGATCAGTGTGCAGCAAACTGAGCAATAATTAACGTTTTCTTTATGCACTTTTTCTTGCTACTCCAAGACATGGGCTTGAATGGTTGATTAATTTTATTATTGTTATTTTATTTTAAAAATTATTATTTATTATTATTTAAATCTTATTTAATAAATGAATGTCATTGATGTTTTTTTTTATTTGAAATTGGTTTTTGCATATCTGAACTATTAAGTTATAAATTGTATAGTAATAAGTGTTGCTTCATATTCAATGTTAAAGCAAATCTTGTTTGGGTCCATATTAAAAGGTTCATTTGTTCAATGCTGGCCCGCGACTTTGTTCAAGTTTTACATTTTGGCCCACTGTGTATTTGAGTTTGACACCCCTGATCTAGAGTATTCTGGCTTCCTGGACAATGGCATGATTTTTCAAGGGCTCCTGAGGGCATCCACCTATTGAAGAAGGGGAGAAGTGTCTTGCACAAGAGAATGGCTGATCTACTGAGGAGGACTTTAAACTAGGATCATTGGGGATGGGGGAGCAAAGCCCCCAGTTAGCTAAAAGCCCTAGGTAAGTAAACATTAAAAAATAGTAAGAAAAACAGAACAAAGGACAACATCTGCAGAGCTGCATATACTAATGCCCATAGTATTCACAATGAAGTCCAGATTTAGAAGCTATGATGGAAGAGGCTGACTTGGATACATACAGTGGCAGTCACGGAGACATAGTACAGGGGAAACAATGACTGGGCCTTTGACCTTAGGTGGTATATCAAATAAACACAAACTGTAACTATATACAAACAGGGTAGGAAGACAGAGAGGAGAAGTGATGCTGTATGTAAAAAATATTAAAGCCACAGAACTGCAGGGCTTACAAGAGAAGGAGGCGGCAATATGGATTATTCTGAAAGAGGGAATGGAAAAGCTATGTAGATTGGTGTGGTATACAGACCTCCCTCACAGGCAGAAGAAATAGAGATTTAATTGAAGGCATTCATAATATTCCTATGAAAAGGGAAGTACTAATAGTAGGAGATTTCAATTTGCCAGATGTTGATTGAGATATCCCTGCTGCAGTGGCATCTAGAAATAGAGAGGTCCTGGATTCTCTACAGGGAGAACTGTTTCAGCAACTGGCAATGGAACCCAAGTGGGAGAGGGAAACACTGCACTTGGTGTTTACAAATGGGGAGAATCTTTCTAATGTTGTAGAGGGTGATCATCTGGTATACAGTGATCACCAGATGGTGAGCTTCAATATTAGGACACAAGTGAAGATGGTTCATTCAAAAGCCAGGGTCCTAGACTTAAGCATAACTAATTTTGCAAAGAAGGGGGATATCTTAAGGAGTCATTAGCTAGATGGAAACATTTGGGTGAAGTAGTCGATCAGTGGCCAAGATTGAAAGGATATATTTTAAGGGCAACAATTTTTTTTTTATTAGGGATATAAATAAAAGAAAGAAAAGGAGACTGCTATGGTTTTCAAAGAAGATGTTGAAAAGGCAAGGAAAGAGGTTAGCCTTCATGATTTGACAATTTCCAATCTGTAATCAAAACCGCTGCTGATCGCTGGAAGTAGCGGTATACAAATGTATACTAAATAAATAAATAAAAAAGAGATTGCAAAAAGAGGAAGAAAAACAGCAATATCTGGAAAAGATAAGGTTAGCGGGTAAAGTAGTCAGGACAGCAAAGATGCAAATGGAAGAAAAAAATTTCCTATACAATAAAACATGGGGACAAGACTATTCTTCGGTATGTTAGTGATGGAAGGAAGTGCAAGGGTAGCACTCAGATTCAAGGGTGAAAGGAAAGAATATATAGAGGCTGATAAGGATAAAGCAGAATTGCTTAACAGATATTTCTGTTCTGCTTTTACAAATGAAGGCCAAGAATGGGTCCTCAGAAAACAAACACAAAATTAAATGGAAGCGAGGTAGAACTCAATAATTTTTAGAAGACTATATTCATGAGGAGCTCGCAAAACTAATAGTGGCCAAAGTGATGGGGCTGGATGGGATTCATTCAATGGTATTCAAAGAACTTAGGGAAATACTGGCAACTCTGCTAGCTGAACTTTTCAATGCTTCTTTAGAGTTGTGAATAATCCTGGAGGAATGGAGATGGGCGAATGTGGTTCCTCTCCACAAAATAAGTAGTAAGGAAGTGGTTGGTAACAATCCAACAGTTAGTCTGACCTCTGTGGTGAGTAAATTAATAGGAAAACACTGCTAAAACAGAGGATAGGGAGGTTTCTGAAAACCGAGAGATTACAAGATCCAAGATAGCATGGCTTTACTAGAGACAGATCTTGTTAGATTAATTAGATTGATTCTTTGACTGGATGACTAGAGAACTGGATCGAGGGAGAGTGCTAAATATGATATTCTTAGATTTTAGCAGACCTTTAATACCGTTCTGCATTGGGGACTTATAAATAAATTGAGTGCCCTTAGGGTGGACCCTTAAGTGACTGACTGGCTGGCTGAAAAGAAGGAAACAGAGGATAGTAGTAAATGGAGTTCAATCTGAAGATAGGGCATTACCAGTGGTGTGCCTCAAAGATTGGTCCTTGGTCCAGTCCTGTTCTTTTTTTTCTCAACACTGTTGTAAGTGATATTGCAGAACATCTATCAGGAAAGGTATGCCTCTTTGCAGATGATTACCAGACACCCTGAAAGGTGTGGATAACATGAGGAGGGATCTAACAGAGCTTGAAGAATAGTTGAGAATTTGGCAGCTACGATTTAATGCCAAAAAACACAAGTCTTGCATTTGGACTACAAAAACCCAAGGGAGCGGTACAATATAGGGGGTGAAGTACTTCAGTACACGAAAGAAGAGTGGTATATGGGGGTGATCATATCAAATGATCTTGAAGTGGCCAAATAGGAAAGGCGATGGAAAATCTAGAAGGGTGCTTGGGTGCATAGAGGAAGGAATGGCCAGCATTAAAAAGGAGATGATAGTGCCTTTATACAAGTCATTAGTGACACATCATTTGGAATAGTGTGTACAGTTCTGGAGACTGCACTTCAAAAGGATATAAGCAGGATGGAGACAGTCCGGAGGGTGGCTACTAAAATGATCAGTAGTCTTCATTATAAGGCATATGGGGATCTGTTCATATGTACAATTCTGAGGAAAGGCGGGAGAGGGTACTTCTTGTATGTCCTGTCTATTATATCTCAGCTGAGAATGGCCAACTGTTCTGGGGCTGATGATTACCTCGTTCCCCTCCCACCAGTAAGTCCTTCTTTCACTGGCTCATTCTCATACCTATGTCCTTCTCTCTTCAAGTGCTGTCACGTGCATCTCTTTTACAGATGGGCCTTCTTAACATATGATCCCTTTGCTCAAAAAGCCTATGAACTGACTTGACTTCTCATAATACCGACATTTGTTCTTTGATCAAATCCCAGCTCAAGCCAGGCAATTCCACCTTTCTCCGTGACTTCTGCCCCATGGGATTCTCATTTCACTATCTTGATCTCACATCCAAACCAGGGTGGAGGGGGAGGGGAGAGGCACTGTCACCCTTCTTTTCTCTCCTGCTTTGCCCACATGTATCTTGCAATACTCTGAAATTCTATTTGTTCACGCTACTACTAGCTCCTCTCGTTTTTCTGCCTTATGGTGTAACATCTACCCTCTGCCATGGTCACCTCTTTTGAGAAACTCTTAATCGTGGACCTCTCTCTAGTCCACTCCCCCCCAGCATCTTGAGAGACTTCAGTATTCCATTTGTGCCAGTTTATATGCCTGTTTTATTTACTAGCTCCTCTGCAGCCTTTTAAATTTGTTAATTTCCTCATGCAACTTGACTTCTTCCAGTTTCTTCTTCCAGCCCGCAACCTTGGGGTCGTCTGACTCCTCCATCTCTGTCTCCACACACATCCAACTGATAGCTAAAACCTGTATCTTTCTCTATAACATCAGCAAAATTTTCCCCTTCCTCTCTGAAGACACTACTAAGATGCTTATCCACTCTTTAATCATCTCTGAATCATCCCTCTTTCCTTCAATCTGTTCATAACTCAGCTGCATAGCTAATCTTCCACCAGCCTCGATATGCTCATATAACCCCTCTTCTCAAGCCACTTCCATTGGCTCCCTATCTATATCCAATTCAAACTTCTCCTACTGACCTATAAGTGCACTTGTTCTGCTCCTCCTCACTACCTGTCCTCTTATATTTCATAGACCTCTCCTCAGGAACTCCGCTCTTCTAGTAGATCCCTTCTATCTGTTCCCTTCTCTTCTACCGCCAACTCCAGACTTTGATCCTTTCACCTTGCGCTCCTTATGCCTGTAACAACCTACCTGAGTCTGTATGGCAGGCTTCATCTCTAGCCCTTCTCAAATCCAGGCTGAAAACTCACCTCTTCAAGACCGCTTTTGGATCCTGATCCTCCTAGTTGCCTAAGTGTTTCCTTACCTCTCCCAGCTATATCCTTGTCCTCAGCTGTTGTGCTGTCTGTCTTGACTAGATTGTAAGCTCCAATGAGTAGATACATCTCTTACATGTGTCGGTATAGTGCTGCGTACGTCTTGTAGTGCTATACAAATAATCAGCAGTAGTAGTAGAAGTTTGGTCCGCTACCTACAGCACTGGGAAGACTTCAGACCTGATCTTTTTTCCCTCTGCGTAGTGTTCCATTAACCTCTCTCTTATTTGGTCTGACCATCTGTTTGTTAGTTTTTGATTCACACTTCCTTTAGTTCAAACTCCTAACCTCACAGGCACATGACCTTCTAGAAACCTCACTGCCCTAAATTCTGATCTTCTTGCGGCAGCCTGGACCACTTCTCCACTTTATTCTCCTGAGTGTCCTTTCGATGTTCAGTTGTCCTCTTGGTCAGCCTCCCTATCCACTGCACTTGACTCGCTTGTCAGTATGCAGTGGTCCACCACAATCCTTGTTTTACTTGATCCAGCACCTCTATAAGCAACAACTACGCCATGCAGAATGCTGCTGGAGCAAAATCTTTCTGATAGAGCCTTCTCACACTGGAAGAGATGCCTCGCCACTTAAGAGTTGAAATCCATAAAGCAAAAGTGATTATACATCCACAAACTCATGGAATCAGTTCCTAATAAACCAATACAATGTTACAGTCTGCTTAAGTGCCTTGCTCCCTCCTCTGTCTCCAGAAGCAGAGTTTTTCTAATCCTCCTGCAGTCAATGATTTTGTTAAATTTCTAGCAGAAAAAAAACCCCCTCCCTCTCCCCTCCTACAGCTTTGTTCTCATAAGATAAGAAATACCATACTGAGTCAGACCAAGGTCCATCAAGCCCAGTATCCTGTTTCCAACAGTGGCCAATCCAGGTCACAAGTACTCTGTCAAGTTTCCAAAAAAGGAACACAGATTCCACAAGGCTTATCCCAAGGTAAGCAGTGACCTTCCCTGGTCCTCTTTAATGATGGTTTATGGACTTTTCCTCCAGGAACTTGTCCAAACTTTTTTTAAAACCCAGCTTCACTAACAGCTTTTACTACATCCCCCAGTAACGAATCCCAGAGTTTGATTACTCATTGAGTAAAAACATATTTTCTCTTATTGGCCCTAAACAAAGTGGAGGAGTAACCCAATAGTTAGAGCACTGCCTTAGGAACCAAGAGACCAGCATTTGATTCCCACTAGCACTCCTTGTGGCCTTGGGCAAGTCACTTAATACTCCATTGCCTCAGAAAAATCCAAGTTATCAATATCCCTGTCAAATGTACATTACCAAGTTTAAACTACAATGTAAACCACTTTGACCAAAATGATAAAGCAGTATGAAAAACCTGCTAAATAAATAAATGGGCTTCACTGAGTGTCCTCTAGTCTTTCTGCTTTTTGAAAGAGCAAATAACTGATCTACGTTTACCATTTCCATTCCATTCACTAATTTATAGACCTCTATCATATCCCCTTTCAACCGTCTGTTTTCCAAGTTGAAGAGCCCTAACCTTTTCAGCCTCTCCTCATAGGGGTATCCTTCCATTCCTTTTACATATTCTGCTTTTTTAAGATATGGTCACCAGAACTGCATAAAATATTCAAGGTGCGGTCACACCATGGAATGATACAGAGGCATTATATGTTTGGTTTTATTCTCCATTCCTTTCCTTATGATTCGTAGCATTCTATTTGCCTTCTTGGCTGCCGTTGCACACTGGGAGGAGGGTTTCAACGTATTATCTACAATGAGGCCTAAATCCTTTTCCTGGGTGGTGCTTCCTAATGTGGAACCTTGCATCATGTAACCATAGTTTGGGTTGTTCTTTCTTAAGTGCATAACTTTGCACTTGTCTACATTAAATTTCATCTGCCATTTGGACATCCAGTCTTCCAATTTATCTAGGTCCTCTTGCAATTTTTCACAATCCTCTTGTGTTTTAACAACTTTGAATAATTTTGTGTCATCTGCAAATTTGATCACCTCTCATTATTCCTATTGAAGTCAGATGAAGTCAGATACCTTGGAGTGATTCTAGACAAGCAACTCACCCTCCAACCACATATAAACAAGATATTTCAAACTCGCAATGCTCCGGAGACTAAAACCTCTCCTCAAAGAACACTTCCGCACAGTATGCCAGGCCATCATTACACCTGTACTGGATTACTGTAATATACTATACCAAGGTCTACCCAAACAAACCACCCGTCAACTACAAATAATACAGAACACAGCTGCCCGTATCATTGCTAGCACATCAAGACAAGACCATATAACCCCAATACTACACGACCTGCCTGGCTACCGATTTCATTACGTGCAAAATATAAAGCAGCACTATCTTCAAAATTAAAAACATGTCAGCAGAAATACTACATGAACTTATCGGAACCAAAACAAACAAAAGACCAGACAGAAATAGCGCCAAACACAATATACCAACACCCAGTCTATTTACAAGAACCAACAAATCCACATCCATGAGAGCCTTCTCTCTTGCTGCCCACGCTATCTGGAATGTCCTCCCAGATAAAGCACAGTTACTTACCTGTAACAGGTGATCTCTGGGAACAGCAGGAATAAGTCTTCACATATGGGTTTCGTCGGTACCGACGAAGCCTGCGCGGGAACGCTCCCCAGCGTCCAATCAGAAAGCTTTTGGGAGCATCCCACAGCGCCTGCGTGCTGCCTTCCCGCCTTTCTCAACTGTCTCTCCTCAGTTGAGTTTTAGAGCTGAGACAAAGAGAGAGAGAGAGAGAGGCAAAGGAAAGAGAGATAGAGAGAGACAATTCCTAGGGGAGGTGGGTGGGTTGTGAAGACTTATTCCTGCTGTTCCCAGAGATCACCTGTTACAGGTAAGTAACTGTGCTATCTCCAGGAACAAGCAGGAATTAGTCTTCACATATGGGGACTCCCTAGCTTTAGATGCCAGGGAGAGACCCCAGAAGTTGTGTGTCCCTGGGACAGGGCTGCACTTCCCCACATGGATCTCTGGCATCCCATGAGGGATGGTGGGTAGGAGTTGATTAAGTATGGAACAAGTGTTTAAGAACAGCCTGACCAAACAAGGCATCCCGGCAGGAGTCCTTGTCCAAGCAGTAATGGGCTGTGAAGGTATGAACTGAGGCCCAAGTGGCTGCTCGACAGATGTCGTCAATAGACACAGAGTTCAGATGAGCCATTGAGGCTGCCATGGCTCTCACATTGTGAGCTGTGACATGGCCCTCCAGAGAAAGGTTCTTGCTCTGATAGGCGAAGGAAATACACTGGGCAATCCAGTTGGATAATGTTCTCTTGGAGACTGGTAGTCCCAAGTGAGAAGAATCAAAGGCAACAAAGAGCAGGGAGAACTTTCTATGTTGCTGTGTCCTTTGTAAGTAAAAAGCCAGAGCTCTTTTACAGTCCAGGGTATGAAGATTCCTCTTTGCATTTGATGCATGAGGTCCTGGAAAAAAGACAGGTAGGTAGACCTCTTGTTGTTGTTAAGTGCCGTCGAGTCGGAGTCGGCTCATGGCGACCCTCTGGATAGCTATCCTAAATTGTGTTCGGTCCTCAGTCAGGCGGCTCATTGACGACAGACTGGTACCCGTAGCTGCTGTTATTGTAGCGATCCATCTCATTGCTGGCCTTCCTCTTTTGCGTTGACCTTCTATCTTGCCAAGCATGATGTCTTTCTCTAATGATCTCTCTCTTCGCATGATGTGTCCGAAGTATGAAAGCCGAAGTCTTGTCATCTGAGCTTCTAAAGAAAGCTTAGGTTTGATCTCCTCTAGTACCGACTGGTTTGTTCTTCGGGCAGTCCATGGTATACACAGTATTCGCCGCCAGCACCATAATTCAAAGGCATCAATTTTCTTCCTGTCTGTCTTTTTCACTGTCCAGCTTTCACATCCATATGATGTTATTGAAAATACCATGGCTTGAACAAGTCGAATCTTTGTATGGAGAGACACATCTCTGCTCTTGAGAATCTTATCTAGGTCTTTCATAGCCATTCTGCCAAGAGCAATGCGTCGTCTGATTTCTTGACTGCTTGTTGCTTCTTTATTGATAGTTGATCCAAGTAGGTTAAAGTTGTTCACAATTTCAATTTCTTCTCCTTCAACGATGAACCTGTTGATTATGCCAGTTGTCATGATCTTTGTCTTCTGTACATTAAGGTGCAGGCCCATTTTGAGACTATGTTCTTTGATTGTGAGAAGCAAATGTTTCAGATCATCTTCGCTTTCAGCCAGTAATGTGGTATCATCAGCATAGCGAAGGTTGTTGATGAGTCTTCCACCAATCTTCACACCTCTGTTGTCTTCATACAGTCCTGCTTCTCTGATGATTTGTTCTGCATATAAATTAAACAGGTAGGGGGAAAGTATGCAGCCTTGTCTTACACCTTTGCTTATTTTAAACCATTCTGTTTCTCCTTGTTCCGTTCGAACTGTTGCTTCTTGATCAATGTACAGATTACGCAAGAGAACGATCAGGTGTTCTGGTATACCCATGCTTCTTAATGTGGCCCAGAGTTTCTCATGGTTTACACAGTCAAAAGCCTTGCTATAGTCGATAAAGCACAAATAGATATCCTTTTGGTATTCTTTAGTCTTTTCAAGGATCCATCTCACATCCGCAATGATGTCTCTCGTTCCTCGCCCTTTCCTGAACCCTGCTTGCACTTCAGGTAGTTCTTGTTCTAGGTATGGCTGTAGTCTCTTTTGAATAATCTTCAGTAGAATCTTGCTGGCATGTGGGATCAGAGCGATTGTGCGATAATTTCCACAGTCAGTTGGATCACCTTTCTTTAGTATTGGTATAAACACAGATCTTTTCCAGTCAGTTGGCCATGATGTTGTCTTCCATATTTCTTGGCAGAGCCTTGTAAGTACGGTAACAGCTGCATCAGATTGCTGCAATACTTCTATGGGAATGCTATCAATGCCTGGTGCTTTGTTCTTTGATAAGGCTTTCAATGCTGCTTCAACTTCTTCTTTCATCACCAATGGTTCCTGATCATAAGGTATAGGTTGAAACGGCTGTTGGTCCACTTGATCTTTATCATATAAAAACTCTGTATATTCCTTCCACCTTTTCTTGATCTTCTCAGCATCATTCAACATAGAACCTTGAGCATCTTGTAACATTCCAATTCGGGGCTGGAACTTTTTCTTTAACTCTCGCAGCTTTAGGAAAGCCGATCTTGTTCTTCCTCTAATAGTTTCTGCTTCTATTTCCTTGCAAGTGTCATTGTAGTACTTTTCCTTGTCCTGTCTTGCTGCACGTTGGAAATCTCTGTTGAGTTCTGCGATTGTCTTTCTTTCTCCTTTGGCTTTAGCTTCTCTGCGTTTCTGGGCAATTTTCAGAGTTTCTTCCGTCATCCATTTTGGCCGTTTTTGCTTTTTCACCTTTTGTAGAGACTTCTCGCTTTCTTCCAGCACAACCTTCTTGATGTCATTCCATAACTCTTCCGGAGCTCTGTCATTTGTATCTAAAGCAGCAAATCGATTTTGCAGGCAGTCTTTAAATTCCAGTGGTATATTCTCAAGGTCATATTTTGGTGCATTCATGAGTGGTTTGCTCTTTTTCAACTTTAGCTTGAGTTTGCATACTAGTAGTTGATGATCTGTACCACAGTCAGCTCCAGGTTTTGTCTTTGTTGATGTTACAGAGCTTTTCCATCGTTGACTTCCACAGATGTAGTCAATTTGATTTTTATACAATCCATTGGGTGAAGTCCATGTGTACAGTCGTCGCTTGTGTTGCTGGAAGAAGGTGTTTGAGATGAATAGATCATTGGTCTTGCAGAATTCTATCAATCTTTCTCCAGCTTCATTTCTGTTGCCAAGTCCATATTTTCCAACTACTTTGCCTTCTTCTTTGTTGCCAACTTTTGCGTTCCAGTCACCCATGACTATCAGGATATCCTGTTTGCATGTTCTGTCAATTTCAGCTTGTACTTGTTCATAGAACTCTTCAATTTCATTCTCTTCTGCAGCTGTTGTTGGGGCATATACTTGAATTATAGTTGTGTTGATAGGCAATCCTCGTAGACGAATAGAGATTAAGCGTTCGCTGACTGCATTGTATTTCATTACAGTTCTTGCAAGTTTCTTCTTTATTATAAATGCAACACCATTTCTTCTTTGTCTTTCATTTCCAGCATAGTAGACCATGTGATCATCTGATGCAAAGTGCCCGATGCCAGTCCATTTCAGTTCGCTGACACCCAACAGATCAAGTTGTACACGTTCCATTTCATTCTTGACCACCTCCAACTTCCCTTGGTTCATGCTTCGTACGTTCCATGTTCCAATGTGTAAGACATCTTTACAGCTTCTGACTCTCATTTCATGCGCAGCTACATCAGCAGTCAGACTTCCCGAGGGCTTTGATCCAACCACATCATAAATGCTGGCTTTACTCTGAAAAGTCTTCAGCTCTTCCCCAGTAGCTAGTTGAGTGCCTTCCGACCTGGGAGTCTCATCTTCCAGCACCATAGCAGAATTTGTTTTGTTGTAACTATCCATTGGGTTTTCATGGCAAGATACAGAAGTAGATTGCCGGGCCTTCCTTCCGCGCAGTTTAAGTTTGGTGTTGTTGCCGTTGTCACAGAAATGTGATCCTCCGCCGTCAACACTATCCCATTCTGCTGCTGCCCAGATGGGTGGTTTGTCTTCGTCTGGCACCTCAGCTGAGACCTGTCCATCTTGGGAGACCCTGCCAGTAGTTAAACTACCGATAGTTTAGCTCTCAGCATCACTGATGCACGCAAGCCCTCACAGCACGACAAGCTGCAAACCAAGTGAGAGACCTCTTGGTTGAGGTAAAAAGGCGAGACCACCTTAGGCATAAAGTGTGGATGAGTCCTAAGGACCACCTTGTCATGATGGAACCTTGTATAAGGTGGATTAGCTACGAGTGCTTGCAATTCACTAATATGACGTGCTGATGTGATTGCAATGAGAAAGATGACCTTCCAAGAAAGGTATTTCAAGGAGGTGGTAGCCAAAGGTTCAAAAGGCGGCTTCATAAGCTGCCCAAGGACCAAGTTTAAGTCCCATGCCACCGGGGGTGGTCTAATGGGAGGCTTTGTTAAAAGGAGGCCTCTCATGAATCTTGCTACAAGAGGATGAGAGGAAATAGGTTGTCCATTTAGAGGCTTAAGGGAAGCTGCAATAGCACTCAAATGGACCCTTACTGAATTTGTCTTAAGGCCTGCATTAGATAGATGGAGATACTCCAGCAAAGATTCCAGAGGTATTGCAAGGGGGTTAAGACCCTTCCCAGAACACCAGATAGTAAACCTCTTCCACTTGAAAGCATAAGAATGTCTAGTTGAAGGTTTCCTGGAAGCATAAAGAACATCTTTCACTTGTTGAGAAAGATGAAGATCCTGGAGATCTAGGCCTTCAGCAACCAAGCCCTGAGATGCAGAGACTGGGGGATGGGATGCCATAACTTTCCCTCCTCTTGAGAGAGGAGGTCTGGAGCAGACCCTAACTCCAGGGAGGGAGCTTGAGAGAGATGTAGAAGCAGAGGGTACCACACTTGCCGTGGCCAATGTGGAGCTATGAGAATCATGTGGCCTCTGTCTCTCTGAAGCTTGAAAAGGGTTTTGGGAATTAGGGGAATGGGTGGAAAGGCATACAGGAAGTCTTGACCCCAGTGAAGGAGGAAAGCATCCCTTGCCTGAGCTCTCTGAGACAGAGTTCTGGAACAGAACCGGGGAAGTTTGGCATTCCACGGACTTGCAAAGAGGTCTATGTCCGGGGTTCCCCAAATTTGAAAAATCTTGGTCACCTGGTCCACATGTAGGGACCACTCGTGTGGAAGAAGAACTCGACTGAGCCTGTCTGCCCAAGAGTTTTGAACGCTGTGATAAGGAAGCTTATCATAGTTCAGGAAGGAGCTATAATAGAGGTGAATTGGCTCTGAACAAGCAACCTGTCTTTGCTGGTAGAAATAATAAAACAGAATGTTTCCATAAAAGACTACCAGTCCCAGAATGCACCAGGTTTCCAACAGCCACTAGAAGAGCTGAAGTGGGGAAACGTGTGTTCAATCAGGAGAGCTATGAGGTAATCCCCAAGCACTCATCTCCAAGGGCAGGGCTTGATTCAGCACAGCTGTGCTGTGCTAGGGTGGAGCAGCCCTCTAAACAGGTTAAAAGTAAAGCCTATTCTATTCATCAGAATCTTCAGAATCTTCTTCATGATCATCATCGGCTGGATCATCAGCAGGAGCAGAGGCAGCAGAAGCCAGAGCTCACGGACAGAGAGAGCAAGAAGCAACTTGGAAGAAGGAAGAGAAAAGCATCTTGGAGGTCTAAAGGAGTCCATAGCAGTATGTGTGCTGGGAGACATTCCAGAGGCAAGCATAATCCATTGGACTGGAGGAAACCAGAGGAGTGGGGTTGCAGAGCCAGGAATCCCCGGACGGGACCTGTGAGGGAGACGGCTGCATTTGGAAGGGGCCCTAAGACCAGTGCAAGAAGGTATGTGAAGAGAGACCCAGTGTCCAGGGATCTTGATTGGAAGGCTGGACATAAAAACTGGACTACATACTGGCCAGGATATTTAGAGAGGAACCCTAACAGCAATGGAAGCTCAGGTATGAACACTGATCTATGCCCTTGCTATTCACTTGGAAGACAGCAGGGAAACAAGTATTGTTCTGAGAGTGCTCCATTAAGAAATTCCTCTGTGCCAATCCATGATATTGATTCTATGATAGTTGAAGAAGAAGGGGATATTGTAAATGAGCGATGTGAATACATGGATTGCTCTCTGTCTAAACTTCTGTGGTAATATACTTTTACAAAATACAACAACCATCACAAAGAAATATAAACTTGTTCTTTGATCTACTCAGAAAAGCTTTTGAGCAGGATTGGAGCCACGTTTAGAAAGTAAACCAGCCAAGAGGTTTGCAGCTGGTTAATTGTTAGCAATTGAGCCTTGCTTAATTGCCTGTGAGCTCTGATGAGGCACTTCTGGGTGTGTGTGAAAATACCAGAAGTTAGCCTTGAAAAAGAACAGTTTTTTTTCCTTACTTTGTGGGTTTTGTTTGTTTTTGAAGCACTGCTAAAAAGATATTAGCAGGAGCCCACAGAAAAGACCTTTCTGTTCCCATCAAGGTCTTTATGATTTGATTTGATGGCTTAAGAAGTTCAGTTGTTGTTTTTCCTGATTTGTTTTTCTAAGTATAATACTGAAAGCAAGTATCCTTTCTGTGCTACCAAGCAAATCCGTGTTGGGAGAAATAACCCCATAAATAAAATATCTTCTCTTTGCTTTACACTCGAGCAAGCACAACTAATTTATTGTGAACGGCTGATTCTGGTATGAATGGACTATACTTCCCACAATCCTTTGCAAGTCATATTAATATTTGCCTTTGCCAAGACTGTGGACATTCTCACCCAGCGCCCCCGTTTACAACGCCTGGAAGATAAACTGCCAGAAGATGAATGTGATGCTCTCTGGCGAGGGCCCACAGTCACAAAGCTTCGTTGCAAAGTGACAGAGAGCCAGTTCCTCCCTGCTTGTTCACATAGAACATGGCTACCTGATTGTCCATGTGGATAAGGACTGTCTTATAGCTGAGCAGGGAGTGGAACACCCGCAGAGCAAGAAAGATTGCTCTGAGTTCCAAGAGATTGATATGTAGACAACTCTCCTGTGGGAACCAGATGCCTTGGGTGGAGAGCAATGTTCCCTCTAATTTTCTGTAGGCTGTGTGCGCATAAAATATCAGCTGTGCAGCTTTTGAAGGAAGGTTAAATTTTTGTGCGCCACATAATGACACTCGAGTTATATACTTTAAAATTTGACTACACGTCAGAATACAGTATGTACACCACATTGATTTTAATCAAATTAATTGAAAATAGACGATTACTAAATGAAGCAGAAAATTTCTAGTAATTACAATCACAACTTTTAAATTAAGACGTCTGTGTTTTCTATCAGAATCAGAACCGTAATTTTTGTGCACTCTGTTGTAAAGCATGTGTGCTCACTTGGCGAGGTGTGTGCGCACGCACACGCGCAAAGCTTAGATGGAACAGTGGTGGAGAGGTCTTGCAGATGAGCTCCCCACCCCATTGGGGAAGCATCTGTTGTAAGAGTTGCCTGGGGTAGAGACTGTTGAAAGGGGGATCCCAGCAACAGGTTTTGAGGGGACTTCCACCATTGGAGGGACAAAATGAGGCGACTTGTGTTTGCTATTTTGTCTGACAGGCAGCCTAATGCCTGGGTCCAATGGGTGGATAAAGTCCACTGAGCTGCTCTCATTTGAAGGTGAGCATATGGTACCACATGAACGGTGGAAGCCTTATGGCCTAGCAACTGTAACATCTCTCGAGCAGTTAGGAGGGGCTTCAACTCTGCTTGAGAAGCTAACTGCACCAAGCGAAGGCAACGGGCCTGGGGGAGATCGGCCCTTGCCCTTGTGGTATCCAGCAACGCCCCTATAAACTCCAGGGACTGAGTAGGGATCAAATTGGATTTTGAGATGTTTATTACCAGCCCTAAGTACTGAAGGATACGCATTGTCCAGGTTAGAGAACTTTTGGCCTCTGACTGAGTGAGAGCTCCAATGAGCCAGTCGTCCAGATAAGGGAAGACAAATATTCCCAGGGTGCACAGAAAAGCAGCTACCACTGCCATGCATTTCGTGAACACTCTTGGTGCAGAGGCCAGACCAAAAGGGAGCACTCTGTATTGATAGTGCTTCTCTTGAAAAAGGAACCGAAGGAGCCTTCTGTGAGTTGGATGGATGAGAACATGAGTGTACACATCCTTGAGATCTAAGAGAACAAAGCCAATCCTGATTCTGAAGGTATGGCAGCAGAGTTCCCAGAGAAACCATCTTGAATTTTTCCTTGACTAGGAATCTGTTCAACTCTCTGAGATCTAAAATGGGTCTGAAACCCCTGTTTTCTTCATAATAAGAAAATAGGGGGAGTAGAAACCTGTGCCCTGTTGTTGAAGAGGCACTTCCTCTATTGCCCCCTGGGCGAGAAGGGTGGCAACCTCCTGCCCCAACAGGTTGAGGAGGGAGGTTGGAGAATTGAACTGGTGCACTCTTGTGAGAGGGGGCAAGCTTGAAAAATGAAGTTTGTACCCCTCTCTTATGATGGAGAGTGTCCAATGCTCTGCTGTAATTTGCCCCCACCTGGGAGCAAAATGACATAACCTTCCTGGAATGGTGGAAGGCTCTGGTCCTTCCAGAGCCAGGAAGGCTAAGTTCTCTAGCGGCAAGTCAAAGGCCCTGAGGGAGCGCGAGGTTGCTGGGCTGGAGGAGGTCTAGCAGCCTTTGCTTTGCTCTGTTTGGATGATTGCTGACGTTTGTTAGGGAACTGAGCTGCAGAAGATGCCCGCTGACCATAAGCAGGATAGAATCTTCCCTTTTTAGAAAAAGGTGTTTTCTTGAATAACCTTTTTTTAGCAGGAGCAGCTGTGGATTTGGATAGGTCTATCCAAAGCAGAATTTTCAGCATCCATCTGATTGGCTTTTGCTTGCCAATCTTTACCAAACAGGTTCTCACCTGTACAAGGGATATTTCCCAATTCTTGAACCCAGATCTCCAAATCAGTTGCTTGAAGCCAAGCAATTCTACGTGCTGAGGCTCTGCTTACGCATTCAAAGGAGTCGAAAGCTGCACGGCTGGAGAATTTGGAGATATCTTGGGCATGTTTGAGCACAGTGAGAAAGTCCTGCCTTTTATCTTCAGACATAAAAGGACTTAAAGTCTGCAAATGGTCAGTGACTTCCTTTAAGAACATTCCCATGTAGAGACTATAAGAATTAATTCTGGCAGGAAGCTTGGAAGACTCTTCTTCCAAAAGCATCCAGGGTTCTACATTCATGTCCTGGAGGATTAGAGGCATGTTTTTTGGCATTTCTAATCTTTCTCATTGCAGACTCAACCACAATAGAGTGGTGAGTAAGTTGAGTTTTATGGAAACCAGGACAAGGAGGGACACGATACATGGTATCCAACCTGCGAGAATGAGGAGAGGTGGTCAGAGGTGCTTCCCACATCCTCAACATGAAATCATATAGAATCTCATGAATAGGCAAGGTAGCTGCCTCTTTAGGAGTTTTAGGATATTGTAAGATATCTAACTCCTTGGCTCTGGGCTCTGTCTCAGGGGCCACTGTGATAGAAAGGTCCCAAGCCACCTCCCTGATGAAGTCTTGAAAAGACAAGTCCTCTGGAGGAGACATTCTTAGTTTTGGAGAGGACTCCTCCTGTGGAAGAAGCATCACTGCAGAGTCCTCAGAGGAATCGAAGTATCGTCTGTCCGGATGCTCCTGCAAAGCCCGATACCCGTACCGACCGGGAATCACCGGTACCGGGGTATCGGTACCGGAGGATTTCAGAGGACAGAGTACCGGCATAGCAGACACCGATGCCGATGTCGATGCCACCGGTACCAGGATCGGTACCGATGGCGATGCTAGACCCGGTACCGGTGGAGTAGTCTGTTGCGGTACCACGGACGTCTATTCCACAAGGAAAGCCGCCAGACTGTGTTACATGGACAGAATCCTCTGATTCATCGACGCCGCCAATGCTTGGAAGTCGGTACCGGTGGAAGCCACCAGTACCCCAGAGCATGGCACCAGGAGATCTGTTGAGGCCACGCCATCGAGATCATCCTGGAACCCCGATGATGATGCTTTAGAGGCCGAAGCCTCCCGCCGGGGTAATTTTGCCGGTGCAGAATCCTCGAGGGCAACGCCAGAGGCATCTCGATGCTTAGAAGGAGATCTACCCTTCTAGGACCGGCTGGATTTATGTTTAATTACCTGAGATCCATGTGAGGAAGAAGCAGCCCTGGAAGACATTGATGCCACCGAAGCTGCATCAGAGGGAAATGGGGTACTGAGCTTGGCAGCTCGGTTCTGCCAACCTCTTTTAGACATCATAGAACAGGACATACAATCTGTTAGGGAATGGTCAGCACCTAAACATTTTAGACACCAGTCATGGGTGTCGGTGACGGAAATGGTACCGCCACATTTTGTGCACTTCTTAAATCCTGAGGCAGGTTTTTCCATATTAAGGAAAAAAAGTTTTGGGCCTAAGGCCCAAAACGCAAGTGCACCTGTAGAGCGTCGAAGGAGGCAGACGCGACACAAAAGAAATAAAGAAAAAATAAGGAAATTCTTCTGTGGTGACAGGAACACAACCTGCTGGCTCCGCGGAAAAAGAAGAACTGAGGAGAGACAGTTGGGAAAGGCGGTAAGGCAGCACGCAGGCGCTGTGGGATGCTCCCAAAGGCTTTCTGATTGGACGCTGGGGAGCGTTCCCGCGCAGGCTGCATCGGTACCGACAAAACCCATATTTGAAGACTCATTCCTGCTTGTTCCTGGAGATACTAAAATCAACAACAGATATAAAAGAATTCCGGAAACTACTAAAAACCACCCTATTCACTGAACAATTCAATGATGGCCACCAATAACCCTAATCACCTCAAAAAGAGCACTATCCCTGGACACCCCCGCACTCTGGAACTCACTCCCCAACAGCCCGAGATCAATAAAACCTCAAAGACATCCGGAAGATGCTAATAACTACGCTCTTCAGAGAACACTACAAGGACATCACATGTACTCTCCAAACAAACTCTCTCTCTGCCACCCGAAATGTAAAAATGTAAATAGTTCCTGTACATAGCTCATACCATATATAGATCACCGCGCAATCAACCTCACACCAATCACGCACACGCCTCAATTTATCACTGCATGCCCACGCCCACGCACCCTGCCAATTCATTTGTTTGCTGTGTAACCCGCTTTGATTTCAGGATAAAGCGGTATATAAATCCATCGAAATAAATAAATATCCCAAAAACATGGCTGGTTTGTTGCCCTCCAGGACTGGAGTTGGCGACCCCTACTTTACACTTTGCAGGTCCTACCATGAAGAATATCACGCTAAGTGCTGACAGTGGTTAGAATTCAGTGGTGTTCAAACCAGCCCTCAGTCCTTAAACTCTCTCAAGCCGGCTGAAAGAAATCAGAGGATATGCAGAGTTGCCAAGCTACCCAATTCTAGGAGTGACATTTTAAGCGAGTCCTCGATTTTTGGCAATCCTATTCCGAATGAGATCTGCAGCACTGATCTGGCACCCATACCTCCAGAGAGAGCTGCGCCAGCACAGAAAATGGCTATGAGAGAAGATTATATAGTGCAAGACCCTGTGCTCTGCCTTCTTACTGGGTCAATGAAGGATTTCACTTTCTGGTACACGTAGACTGGCAAAGCACTAAATTCCTTTTTAAATTACAAAAGGGTTGTCTGCTCTGTGGCGTAGTCCTCACACAATAATGCAAAAAGGTAGAACTGCCCAAGTTACCAAGTTCCAGGGGGGAGACTTTGCAGCTGGTCCTGGTTTTGAACTTACAACTTGTGGTAGTTGTAGTCCCTGTTTCTGCTCATTGAAATCAGTGCTGCAGGTCCCAAAATGCCTCACGATAGGACTGATGAAATTCTAGGGCTGAGTAAAATTCTCCCTCCTGGAACTGGGTAAGGGCAGCACCGAATAAGGAGAAACAGCCACTGAAGGCTACTTTTAATTTGAATTTATCTTTAAAATCCCTAAATCTTCATTTTGGGTTTAAAGATTACATGGAGGAGGATCTATGCTCTGTTGTCTTGTATATGAAAAATTATTCATCATCTATTTATTACCTACCTCTTTAAAAAAAATTACAACTCTTACTTTTGTTTGTGATTTTAACACTAATTTGTTTCAATAATGTTTGATTAAACGAGCAGCCCACAAACTCGGTCCTCAACCCAGTTGGGTTTTCAGGATGCTCTCACGCATACTCACTGTGGATATCCTAAAAACCCAATTGGTGATCCCTGCCCTACACGGCTATATGAGGCATCATCTAGACTAGAGAAATCTCTCTCAAGTGGATTCTACCCAGCCAGAGCTCGTTTGCATGGGCATTACAGAAGTGTAAACTATAAATATCTTATACGTATTCATTATGGATATCCAGAAAAGCAGACTAGCTAGGGTTACTGCAGGATCAAATTTGAGAAACAGCGCTCTAGAACAGAGTTCGGCAGCCCCAGTACGAACACATGGGAGCATATGAAGACCTTCCTCCTGGCACAATGCTTGTTTTCAAAACTCATGGAATAGTCATGATACTGGCATAACCAACATGGGAGTTTGGAAATGCTTGTGGTGTGGCATTTGAGAGGGCAGGCCTGCAGGCAGGGCAATCATTAAAGGGAGGGGGAGAATCAAGAGGACCCTCAGGCCTGTAAATCAGCAGCCACCACGAAAAACTCTCACTCGCAAGTCCAAACCATCAGCAATGAGCGAGGTGAATAAACAATGGCAACTCACAAAAGTGAATTGCAAATAAAATTTATTGCTTGTATATCACTCATCAAGTTCACCCTACATGTCCGTGTCCTGAAATTAAAACATATAGGGGTATGTTTACAAAGCAGCGGTAGCAGCCTCTGTGCAATATCGGAGCCGCGGCCCCATTGAATTCATTGATGCCTCACAGCAGTGTAGGGCAGGGATCACCAATTGGGTTTTTAGGATATCCACAGTGAGCATGCGTGTGAGCTACATGCATGTAATGGAGGCAGTGTATGCAAATATCTCATACATGTTCCTTGTGGAAATCCTGAAAACCCGACTGGGTTGAGGACAGAGTTTGTGGGCTGCTCGTTTAATCAAATAATATTGAAACAAATTAATGTTAAAATCACAAACAAAAGTAACATTTTTAAAGAGGAAAGTAATAAATAGATGATGAATAATGTTTCATATACAAGACAACAGAGCATAGGTCCTTCTCCATGTAATCTTTAAAATACCTAAATCTTCATTTTTGGTTTAAAGATAAATTCTAATTAAAAGTAGCCTTCAGTGGCTGTGAATTCAATGGGGCCGTGGCTCCGATATTGCACGGAGGCCGCTATTGCAGCTTTGTAAACATACCCTATAGATTTATAAATATACAAATAAATGTGCAAATCAAAACATGCATAAATCCATTAATACTTGCAACTAAAAATATAAAATAATAAAATGTAAAATCATATACATAACAAATAAACTATTATCATAAATAATTGAAAAGATAAAAATGATAATAAAATTTGTTGGTATATAAAAAAAACATAAATGAATGTATTTCTTAAAACATAACAAAATAATTTTATAAAAAATAATCAATGTGTAATCTAGAGCCAGCAGTTGCAGCAGCCTGCCAGCAACAACCAAGTCCTCAGCAAGTACAGATGAAAAGGAAGAGTCCTCAGTGGGGCTAGCTTGAGAAGCCCCTGGGTCAGCTCTTCAGCCTCTAAACATGAGGTCTCCCCCCTCCCCCCCTTTCTAGCAAATTCCCCCAAAACCTACACCCACTAGTGTCAGTCACTCTAACTTTCAGCAGCTGAGTTCTATTAGGAGGCCATCACTGCCCTCCAGCTAGATTGTGTGGTGACCCTCCCCACTAATGTCAAGGCAATATCACTAGGAATTGTCAGATTTCTTTGCAGTCAGCTAACATGAATATATCATGCTTAATCTGCATGCTACAGTGACACAGTCAGTTTTCCAGCTGCAACCTTCTGGCTTCCAACCAGGAAATCGAATACGGAACCACAGGAGCAGCTCCCTGAATTAGTAGGACCACAGTATCTATTTCAGCCTAGTTGCTCATATCACCCACCTTATTACTTACTCCAGCTTGTCCTAACTAAAAATGGTTGACCACGCTTGTTCTAAAGAAATTACAGCAGAAAAACTGTACACCGTATGTCTCTCGCTCTCTGCCATCAGTAAATATGGATCTTTGACAGTAACTTTGACAGGGGTGTAGGGAAACCTGCTCCCCAGCTGACTGAATTCACCTCAGATGCTTTCTTCTCTCTGTTGCTGCATGACACAGACGTAACCTGTGCCCTAATTTCAGCTAATCCTCGCCAAATCTCAATGTGAGCAAATTATTTTGAAACGCACCACATTAAACCTAATTCAATAAAGAGCAAACTTGTTTGAGTCTCTAGATTGTAGAAAGGGCCACCGTGCACCACAGTTTTTATGTAGAACAAATCAGCAACAATTCTTGCCAGTGTGCTCTGCGTTCCCCTTAGCAATTCGCACAAAGACGAATTCCAGCATACTGAGGGCAAGTCAGCTATGAAATGCAAACTACTGTCAGGAGGAGCAGCCTAATTCATTTTTTTTTTGTACAGTTCACTATTTTACAGCTTCAGAAATAAAGGAATTCTCTGAAGAATGCCTTTGTATATTGCTTGCTTGTATTTCTTTTCATTCTTAAAGCTATTATTGTATGAACTATGTAGCAGAATACAAAGAGATATTTCATCCCTGCGAGTGTGGAAGAAAGGCAAAATAGGAAGAAAGACTAGCAAAGAGCTGTCATCCTAATTAATTTCATTAACTGATTAATTCAATTTCCAAGTTTGGTCAAGGTGAGTTCTAACAGCTAAAAATCATCATTACAGTAGCAGATGGCCGGCACATGAACAAATTACCCTCACAAAAGATTAGTGTGGCTTTTCTTCTTTCCAACCCAAATGTAATGTTGGAAACAAATCATATTCAGAGTGGATGCAAAATTGTCTAGCCCTCTGTCCACCTAGAAGCAAAATAATTACCCCAAAACTGAACAGAATGGGGCCAAATTAGGCAAGAGGTAAACCCAAAGAAAAGGCACACCGAGTTTGAAAATGGGCTGGATCAGACTGGAGGTTCCAGAGGAATACCAACTCCAGAATACAATTCTATGGGAGAAGCAATTTCAGCAACTTCAAATGCGAACCATTCCATTCAAACCAGCCCTCCTCTTTCCTTCACGTCTAGTTACACACATGACACATAACCACAAGCCACCCAGATACACTCACACACCCATCCCTCCAGATACAACACTTCAGGTGTCACACACACACACAGTAATTTATGTATTTTATGTAACCAATTTCTAGCTCACTATATCACTAAAGGTCAAAGTGAATACCAAGAAACAGTTATAATATCAAATGACAACACACAAACATTAAATAACATTCACATCACAATCACAACACTGGTAGTACATAATCCCAACTTCTATTTAAATTTCCTTTGAAAATCCTGCAAATTGCTAATTGTACATAGCTCATCTGCGGGCATAAAGTGAAAATGCCGTGACGCAAGTGGACTGATTTCTATAATCCTGTGTAAAGGTAAGCATGCAATTAGACTGTGAACAAGCATCCTGCAAAGAACAACTAGCACAATATCACTGTAGTTTCAAACTCAGTAGAATTTGTTTTCTTAATGATGCCTCACCTTCTTCTGCTACCTCGCTGACTCAAACGCTGGGCTAGCTATTAGTGATTCTGTAGTGCATTTCGTTTTGGTTTGTTTTTATTGTATATTCCATTTTTACAGGCACACCATCCTGAGTGTGCCTGATCTCATCTGATCTTGGAAGCTAAGCAGTGTCAGGCCTGGTTAGTACTCGGATAGGAAATTACCTTGGAATACCAGATGCTACTACTACGGCTACTAATTTGTATAGCGCTACAAGGAGCACGCAGCACTGTAGAGAGCATGGAAGAGATTGTAAGCTCTGATGAGCAGAGACTGTCTAATGAAGACAGACAACACAACTGGGAACTAGGAGGAGACTAAACGGTAGGTATAGTGTATGGAAGATCGATCCAATAATCTGCTTCCAGTTGCACCTTGCCAAGATGACCGAGGGGATAGTCACAACATGGACTACTAGGTACAGGGTTGCCAAGAATTGACATTGACTTGACGGTACACCACAACAACATATTCAACTTCGACACCTAGTGACTGAACTGCATAGCTTTCTTAATGGTTGCTATGTATGGTGTCACCTAGTGGCTTAACGGGTACTGGTTGTTGTTTACTGACTGTGGGGGAGACATATGGCAATTGCGGTCACCTTGGTGCAACGGCAATCTGTAGTTTAAATGTGCAATACATCCTTTACAGTCTGTTGACAATAACATCTAATAACTAGATAAATTATCACATTTAGTTTCATTTGTCTTTCTGACACAACATCCACCCACAGGCAACAAAAAAAATGGAATGCACCTAATGTCTTTTCTGTTTTGGCGGGCCTCTGAGCTGGCTGGCTGTGGTGTCGTGAGTTTTATGCTACCTCTTATTATCCTTTGTTCTGCTTTCCTCTCCTCTTGGTTACACTTTCCTATTATTATTAATGGTGTTCTTTTCCTTTTCTTCTATATTTTTATCTATAAACCACCTCGATATTCTTGATGTAGGCAAGATAGTCAATTCATAAACAAACAAAATACTTATATAGACAGAGGGGTTGGAAAAAAATTCCATGTGCTACACTTTGCATGCTTTCCCCGCTTGTTTTTGTTCAGTGTGTTTAAACGTAGTCAGGTTTCTATAATACATATTGTAGTGTTTTGTTTATGCACTATTGGTTATGCTTAGTTGCAATCCGTCAAAAACAAGTTCTGGATTGGAGGAATATGAATATTTTCAACAGATACATATATGTATATCATCAGTAAAAACTACATGTATATCATCAATAAAACTATAAAGCCATAAACATAAAAAAACTCTCCAAAATAACACAGAACAACAATATGAGGTAAATGTATAGCTTAAGATTCTAAGCTAAAAACATATATTATAAAGCATTATGATATGCGAGATACAGAGCTGCCCAATTCCAGAAGTGAGATTTCAGACCAGTCCTGGGTTTCTTACAACCCCATCTTGTTGCGTTAGTGAAGCCTTGTACATGAAAAGTGAGTGCAGTAGCTAAACCTATACAAGTTACTTAAATTATATGCTATAGACTGTTCATGTTGCTGCGTGTGTCTACTTTAATAAAACTCCGTTTGGAACTCTGGATCTGAGTAAGATTTATACCTTCAGGACCCCCAACGCAACAGCAAGAGAAGAAAAGTAAAATGGAAAGAAGAGCTTGAAAAAGGACTCAGAAAGCAGGTAAGAGAAAATAGATCAGGGCAAACATGATTAGAAAAAAAAAAGATCATTTTAGAGCAGTTGAGTACCAATGACATGAAGTCCAAACAGCAGAATGAAAGGAGGAACTACCAAGAACAGCATCCAACCAATGGCAAATCAGTCGTGAAAACAGCACCCCATTAAAAACAAATGAAACATGGGTGCTTTTTGTAAGTTCCCCATGATGCCTACATTAGGAACCCTTTCCAACCCAGAGGGCTAAAAGAACATTTCCTCCATGATGATTCTTCGGCGCCAGCCTTTATGGATGTAGGAGGCTAGCATCAAATCAATAGCTGCCTTCTCTTCTACCCTTGGGTCAAGCGCATTCCCAGTCAGTCCTGATGGAGGTCAGACAAACCACAATCTGCTGCAATATAGCCCCAACATGGCAAACTGAGCTATGAGGCCAGCCTCCAGCCCGAAAGCTTCACGTGGCATGGTGCACCAAGACTCGACAACTTCTCCAGGTTTGATATTACAACAACTTTGTAACCAGGATACGATGAAACACAGCTGAAGAGTGTGCTGAAAGAAAACTGTAGTCAAGGATCACACACCAAGGAGTATCATCAGCGGGCTAATCCTGCAAATGTGGGACAAGATTTTGGATTGCAATCCATGACTGGAATTCTTTCGGCTCTCTTACTTTCTTTTTAGTAAGAGGAAAGGTGGCAGTGGGCGTTTCAGCCCTCAGAATGGAAACACAGTGTTGACTGTTATAGGCGCACAATTGCACAAATTCGCCTTTTCCATTAATCTCAGTTTACCCGTTTTCTTCCACAATAACTGTTTAATCTTCTACAATGAATACACAGAATGGACCACAAATACACAAGTAATTATACTTCCTAAGGAAATAACAAGCCCAACTTAACTGGGGAGCTGTACCAAAGGTTTTCCTTCATTTAAGTTTCTGCGTTAAGCTAGATTTGTATTCCAAAGAAATTGCAACACTCTTTTTCTTTAAATCATTGTACTGTTTCTAGCATGAAAATTCAATAACCATAAATCAAAATTTTGTTATAAAAGTTAAACTGTGATATTGCATCATAGTGAGGCTTACTGAGTCAGTTACAGGCTTATGATTTTTTCAACAGAAGCAATGATATGTTGCAACAAAACTAATCTTCCCCATTGAATAATGTCTCCTACAGACAAAAGGCAAAGGTAATACGCTTTCAAAATCATAAAAAACAACGTTATACAACTCTTCTTGATAAAAGTGTGTAGCTACACTGGCTCTTTGCTTTGGCTTATGTGCACATAGAACCCAATTGGTAACTTCTGAATCTTCCTTTCAACCAGTGTCACTCCAAGGGCTATCTGCACCTGGAGTTGCCCCCCCCCCTCCCCCCTCGTGGCACATCCCCCTCACAGCTTGCAATCTCTCTCAAAGGCACATACCACCTTTGTGGCGTGCACCCCTCCCCACTAGGCCCACATAGGATTGCCAACTGGCCGGTTTTCAGCTGGCCTGGCCGGTTTTTCTATGGCCAGGCCGGCTGCCGGCGCAGAGGCAAAACCGGCCCTTGAAAAGCCGGTTTTTTGCTTTGGCCGCAAGATCGGAAGTGGCCAGAGCAAAAAACCCGGCTTTTCTCCCAACCCGGAGGGCTTCAGAGGGAGCCAGGGAAGCCCGCGCGAGGCCCCGGCTCCCTCTGTACAGCCGCCAGCGTGAAGAGCCTTTTCCTTCACGCTGGTGGCTGTTCCTGTGAAGCCGCGATTGGTGGGAAAGGTTAAAGGCAATGCCCTTTAACCTTTCCTAGCATTCGCGGCTTCACAGGAACAGCCGCCAGCATGAAGGAAAAGGCTCTTCACACTGGCGGCTGTACAGAGGGAGCCGGGGCCTTGCGCGGGCTTCCCCGGCTCCCTCTAAAGCCTCAGACAGCCACGGTTTTGTGGGGGGGAGGACAAGGACTGCCTGGGCTGTGATGGGGGGGGGACCTGGACTGGAAAAGGGCTAGGAGGGGGGAATTGGACTGGAAATGGGTTGTGATGGGGGGGGGGGACCTGGACCGGAAAAGGGCTATGGGGGGGGGGGGGACTTGGAATTAAAACAAATGGGCTGTGATGGGGGGGACCTGGACTGTAAAAGGGCTATGGGGGGGAGGGGGACCTGGACTGGAAAAGGGCTGGGGGGGGGGCCATGGACTGGAAATAGGCTATGGTGGAGGGAGGGGGAACTTGGACTGGAAATGGGTTGTGAAGGGGGGGGACCAGGACTGGAAAAGGGCTATGGGGGGGGCATTGGACTGGAAAGAAATGGGCTGTGATGGGGAGGGGGACCTGGACTGTAAAAGGGCTATGTGGGGGGGGGGGGGGGGCACATGGACTGGAAATGGGTTGTGATGGGGAGGGGGACCTGGACTGGAAAAGGGCTATGGGAGGGGGGGGAACCTGGACTGGAAATGGGCTATGGTGGAGGGAGGGGGAACCTGGACTGGAAATAGGCTGTGATTAGGAGGGCTAGGACTGCAAATGGACTGTGATGGTGGGGGGGGGGGTAGGACTGCAAATGGGCTGTGATGGTGCGGGGGGACTCGGACTGCAAATGGGATGTGATGGGGGGGCCTAGGACTGGAAATAGGCTGTGATTGGGGGGGGCTAGTACTGGAAATGGTCTGTGATGTGAGGGCTAGCACTGGAAATGGGCTGATGAAGAGCTGGAATAGGACTGGAAATGGGCTGATGTGGGGCATGGGAGAATGGGACTAGAAGGGACTGGATGCTGGGTGGGTCTAGAACAGGGGTGGGCAAACTTTTTGATTCGAGGGCCGCAATGGGTTCATATATTGGACCTGGGGGCCGGACCAAGAGTAGATGGACGGTGTGTATGTGTGAATTAATATAAATTAAATTTAAATTTGTAACATGGGCTAACTAATGTACTGTTCTAACTAGATTGTAAGCTCCTGCTATAGACCAATGGGAGCCTTTCCTTTTCTTTATATACGGTAATTCCCCCTTGTCCAGGGCACAACTTGTATCTAAGGGACCACATGCAAGTGGTCTGTCTTTAGCAATCATTTTGTAAAATACCTAGGAAGTTGTATGTGTCCCAAACTGCACTTCTCATTTCCTACCTATATGCCCTATACAAAATTAGGCTTACATTTAGAGGCATGTTTACTGAAAGAATACCTCTGCCTGCGCTACTCCTGACCAGGTAGCAAAAGTTAATCTCATCTCTTTGACTTCAGTTCTCTGTATTCAATAAGGAAGCACACATACACAGAGACTTATGTATATAAAACAGAACGACTTAAGCTTAAGTGAGAGACTCACAGCTCTGCAAATTTGAGCAGTTCCCAGTAAATCTCTACCTGAGCTAGGCCAGTATACCTTAATTTATTAAGAGAAACTGCTAAATGGTACAAATTCAGTTCTCCTGCCCCATCACTAGAGAAAAATGGCAGTACTGAATACGAGAAACATATATACACATGCACTGGGAAAAACAGTATATCCTTTATACAATATTTTGCTATTATTTTAAAAAATGCATAGCAAAAACACAACCAAACATTGAATGCAACATAACTGATATGAAAAAGAACTGACATCCTTCACAATTTATTTCTTGATATGCAAGAAAAAAAAACGTTCTGGTGTTCCACCAATATATTTAACCAAATCTGTGGTACTAATGATTAGAACGAGGGCAAATTTTTTACCTCATTTCTTTTTACTAAATATCTGTATTTATATTCGGTTACAGAAGGAAATGCTTGTCTTTTTGTCTATGGTTGTACCCTCTTGTGACACAGGAATCCCCCATTCCAACCTTTAATTCCCATTCCAAGATTCATAAATACTGCACCTGCAATCGTCTCCATTCTCCGCAGGCACACTCCATAGGTGTCCTCGATGCCGCCTGTATGCCGGGCTCTCCTCTAGCTCACAGAAGCTTTCTTGACTTCTATGAGCATGTGTGCTCCATTCCTGCCTGAAAAAAAACCATCTCTCGGGTATTTTCCTGACCGCGAGCAGATTGCCACAGTTCTTCTGTCTTGTGTCGAGTCTCTGTTTCGCGGGGGGGTTTTCTGTCAGCTACTCCCAGAGGTTTTCTACTCCTTCACTTTAATTTGTTTTCATTTCTTGCGTTCCATCAGGAAATTGTCCTGGGGCCCTCACTCCCCCCCCCCCACCTCCCCTCATGCTCTCTCAGCAGAAAAAAAAAAAGAGGGGACAACAAAATAATCAAAGTGGAAAAGCACCAACCGCCAGAATGCAGTTGCTGTTGACCTCAGCAACAGTTCTCCGCGGGCCGGATTAAAAGGTCCGCCGGGCCGTATACGGCCCGCGGGCCATAGTTTGCCCATTCCTGGTCTAGAACTATAAGGGAACTGATTTTGGGGGAGGACTAGAATAGATGGGGAATGAGAATGGAGAGGGGGAAAAATATTTTGTGTGGAAGAAAAGTCTATGATGGGCTGGGTATTGGGAGAGTAAGAGGGGCTTGAGAATGGAAGGGTGAAATTTAAATGGATAAAGGAATAAAGGAAAGAATTGGGGGAAAGAGCAAAAGGGAAACAATCAGTATGTTAAAGCAGAAATAGAGAGAGAATGGAAAACATCTAAAAGAGAAGAAAGGACAAATGGATAGCTCGCAGAAGACACGAAGAAACCAGAAGAAAGTGACTGGAGCAATTGCAACTGAAAAATAAAACGCCCAAACAGAAGGTAGAAAAATACTTTTTATTTTGAATTTATTAGCTGGAATGTGTCTGGTCTGGGAAGTGTGTATTGATAACATCTTTGCGTTTTTGTTTAGTGCAAGAGGAAATTACTTTATAGTTTTATTTCTCCAGTGTTGTACATTTCATGTTTGGATTTTGGGGTTCCCAGTTTAATTATTATCTGACCAAGGAAGTTAGCCTACACGTATCCTCGGTAATTTTTGTGGGTGGGGCTGGGGGCGGGGCAGGGGTGGGACTAGGGGCGGAGAATGGGTGGAACATGGCGAGCCACAGGTGTCGGGTTTTTCTCAGTGAAAAAGTTGGTAACCCTAGGCCCACAAGGTGGAGCTAGTGTGACAAACTTACCTTAACATGGTGGCAGGCCCGGCAGCTGTCCCATCCCAGGCCGAAGTTTTGTGAACCATGAGACTTCAGCCCAGGAGGGAAAAACCACTGGGCCTGGAGTGGAGGCAATGCAGCAAGCCATCCACCGCATTAAGATGTGTTTGCCATGCTGGCTCTGCTGTGTGGGCCCGGGATTCAGCATCTTCCTCATAGCCAGTACCCAGGGTAGGCCACACCCACTACCCCACCCTCAATATGCCACCTCTTACAACAAATCACTTTGTGGCTATGAGGGAAGCAGCAGCCTTGGCAAAAAGTGGACAACATGGCCCCAAGGCGACCCAACATGAGCAAAGGAAGAGAGAAAACCTGTTGCACACCACCTCCTCCACCATCCCTTCAAGCTTCAAGAGCAGAGTAGGAGAGTGTAAACTGATTAACATCTTATTTTCTGTGCTGTGTAAATAAATATCGTATGTTTGTTGGAGTTGTGCTATGTGATCTCCCTTTTCAGAGCTGCAGGGTATCGCACAACAGATATTAGGGTGGATCTTTCTGTGAAGGAATGGTGTAAGTGAAGGATAATATTACAATGCTTTTTCTACATGTAAAACCACAGGAAAAAGTGCTTTTACATAGCTGCACAACCATATACACGCATAAGAGGGTAATTCTATAAAGGAGCCACCTAATTAATGTGCATTCATTGTGCCTAGTCTATAAAGTCAAATCAAGACAGACATTATACTAGCATAAATGGCCACTAAAGCCACAGTCACTTACACTAGCTCTAGAGTGGATGTAAAATGAAGACACATATCTTACGTATGTTCTTAACTAATCTCTTAATTACACAAGTAAATGCACACTGTGCCCAAACTCCCCCCATACGCATGCCCACGTTGAAAGTACATGTGATGGACTCTACACGCATATTTACAGAATCACATCCACACAATTTATGGGCATATGCGCTCAGAACTCACTAAACTGCTGACCCAACTTAACCAATTGGACTTAACAGACCTTCCAAATTCTAAGAAGAATTCCCCTCCCCCACCAAATCCACCCCCTCCCACTCACCCTAATTGTATAACCCATAATTCTATAAATGTATTATAGTTCAATGTTACAATGTTCATCTGGTAGTTCACTGACCATAACTATCTTATAATAAGCCGTTGGCCATTTTTGTTCACTTAGCTTTGGAGACACAGCGGTATAGAAAAACTGCTAAAACTACTGTGCATAAATGGCATATAAATTTACACGATTCTTTATAGAATTACCCTCAAAGAGTGCGCCCACTTTGATATGACCTGCGCAGAGGCATTCCGAGAGACCGAATTTGAGTGGCACCGTGACTTACATGTGTATTTTTAAAAATACATGGTACATGTGTACAGAACACGCAAACATCTGCATCTTTTTCACAGCAGATGTAAAATTGTGTATGGCCTTTTGCACATTATCGGGACTGGTTCTGGGATCCTGCTTTACAATGCATGTAGATGCCTATGTTGCCTTTATAAAATGAACTTCAAATAGGAGTATTTTTCGACTTCTCATATAGGCACGTTCTTATAAAATGACTCCCAAAATGTGTGTTCAATATCCAGTATTACAGGGGGGGGGGGGGGTTACAAATTTTGAGTCCTTGAGGACCACAAGCTGGCTCAGTTTTCAGGCCTTCTTATAGGGGAACCAGAGCCGGTCCAACAGCAACCTCTGGAGGGCAGCAAAAGCAGGACGTTCAAAGCTAAATAATAGATTTCCACAGCCAGATGGGGTATAAAGCTTGAAGTTTGCCTAGGTTTATTGTGGACCAGTTCTGGGGCCGACCCTGAGAGGAGCAGATGTTTATAGCATTGTTACTTGGTACTATGAGTAGTCAGTGCAGATAAGCTATACTTGTAAATATAGCTGTACACAGGGGCAGCTCTATCATTAGGGGGTGACTTTTTGGGAGTGATAGAAAGTGCTCTCAGCATGCCCTTCCAGGAGCAGCAGCCTCCCTTGGCTCTTATCAGTCCAGCATTATCCACTGCCAAGGAGTCTTTCACCGGTGCAGCAGCAGTAACCTTCAAGTCTGCATGCACCTCTAAAGGATCCACCCTCTGACGTATTCTTCCTGTTTTCTGAGGGGCAGAGCACAAGCTCAATGGTCCCATGTCTTCTGCTTTATTGCTGCTACTGCTGCTGCATGTTTGGGAAACAGAAATGTCAGCAGAGACAATGAGAAGAAAGAGGAGATGCTGGATCGGAGGGGGTGGGGGAAGAAAGGGGATAAAGGGGTGTGGTGGACATGAGGGCAAAGGATGACAGAAGAGAAATGCTGGATTGGGACTGGGGAAGAGTGGAGAGGTGCTGGAATAGGGTAGAAGGAAGATGATGGCTTAGGGGAGGCGGGTGATGCTGGATCGGGGGAAAGCTGAATTGTGGGCAAAAAAGGGCATAGGGTGCACAGATAGCGATATAGTGGAGGGATACTGAAAACTGGAAAGGCAGAGTCACTGCGGAAATAATGGACAGGTGGGAGTAGAAAGACATGGGTAATGCTGAACACAGGAGGGGGAGTAGGAAGACAGCAGGATATGCTGAAAATGAAAGGAAGGATAGAGACACAAAGGAGGAGGATGGACACTGGGGTGGAAGACTGACAGACTAGATGTTTAATGGGGGGAATAGAAAGACAGAGGCAAGATGCTAGATGCAGGGTACAAGAGACTGGATGAAGATGAGAGACAAAGGAAATATTGGAAAAAAAACAGATATAGATATTGACATTGATATAAATATAGATATAGAGAGAATATGCTGAATGAAGGAAGTGGGTGGGGGAGAGACAAAGTGAGAGGATGTCAGATGAAGGAGAGAGAGAGGAGATTCTAGATGGAGAGAAAGAGAAAAAGAGCAAGGGAGAGAAAGGAGATTCTGGATAAAGGGTGGGAGACAGCAAGCAGATGCTGTGTGAAGGAAGGAAAAGAAGGAGAGAGAGGAGATGCTAATGAAAAGAGGGGAGAGAGAGACAGAGAGAGGAGATGCTAATGAAAGAGGGGGGAGAGAGACAGAGAGAGGAGATGCTGAAAGGCTGAGGGGAAAGAGAGAAGAGGGAGATTTAGTGAAAGGATGGGGAAGAAGAGGAATGGGAGGGCCGGAGCCAGGGCAGGCACTAACATTAGGCGAACTAGGCAGTTGCCTTGAGCACCGGTCCTTCAGGGGTGCCCACTGCTGCCACTGTCGCTCCTCTCTGGGATGTACAATGGCGGCAATAGCTGCAAACAGCCCCACAGCACTTACCTTTAAGCTTCAGCACTGTGAGGCCATTTGCTTCCACCCCCTCTCCGACACCCGATGCCGAAATAGGAAGTTGGCATCTGGCAACAGAGAAGGTGTGGAAGCAAGCAGTCCCACGGCACCAAAGCTTAAAAGGTAAGTGCCGCGGGGCTGTCTGCGGCCATTGCCACCATTGTACATCCCAGAGAGAGTTAACAGAAGCAGCAATAAGCGCCACAGGGGAAAAAGATGGGCGCAACAGATGAGGATCACTCAGGGCGTCTCATCTCCTTGTGCCGGCCCTGACTGGAGCATAGGAAAGCTGTAAGTAGATGCAGTAGAAAGAGGGAGATTAAGGACTAGATAGTAAAAAGTAGGAATGAAATCTGAATAGAGTGGCGGAAAAAAAAATGAAAGAAAGATGAAAGGAAAAGAGTAATGTCAGAGATGGATGTAGGGGAGGAAGTGAAGAAGACAGGAGAGGGGAGAAGAGGCAGATGGACTGGGGACCCTGGAAAGAGAAGACAAATGAAAGCAGAAACTGGAGACTTGAGACCAACACAATTAGAAGAACAGAAACAGCAGGCAACAAAAGGACAAAAAAATTGTTTAATTTAGTGACTGGAATATGTCAATTATTGGAATTTACATCTGCTGTCTTTATGTTTTGCATTGTTCAGGGGAAAGGCATTGCTCTTTCTATTTCTCTAGTGTTGCACTGCATGCAGACTGTGGCTTCTTAAAGTCTCTGCTTAATTTTTGTTTACATATTTCTATTTTGGTTTCAAGTCAGTTATTCTGTACTTGATGAGTGTCTCTGTGTGTTCTGCATGTGTGACTGAGGCCAGGGGTTCTGTCAGCAAGGAGTTTTTATATAGGGATCTGTAGTAACTCAACTTGTTCAGTTTCCCAGTAGGTTGACTGATGTTCCCACTGGAATGCATACAATGCTGCCTTTTCCTAAGAGGTCCCCGTTGTATGACATCTGTCAGTTTAGTGCTTTATGGTATAGTATTGCTGTACAGCTCATGAGCAAGTTTTGTAGGATTTTGTATTACTTCAAAATATACGTGAGAGGGTTTATATTGCTGTTACTGAGATTACACCAAAATCTCTTGGAAAATGCCCTACTTCTGTTCTGCACCCTTTGTTGGAGAAGAGGCCATGGCAATTTCTGTGGATGCAAAACGTATTTTTTTACAACAGTGCAATGGTTCACTATGCAATGTCAGAGGTGACGTAATAAAACTGCTATTTTTGCTGTGTATACTAGCAATATAAGTTGCTTTCTTTTTTCTTGGGGAAACCACTTAGCAAGTTTCCTTGTTACCATCTCATCCCTTGCCTCGGGCAGAAGAGTGCCTTGAGCCGCTTATGACTGTACAATATTGCATGTACCGAGTCCACTCTGACCTCAGCTCCTGCAAGGTCTAAAATTCTTTTCTTTTTGTTTTTTTGCACTGAATGCATCTTTTTACAACAGCTGCTGTCAGCCAGAACCAAAATGTTTCCCACTATTTAGCCTTAAGAAGCCAAAAACAACATGAGTAAATGGTGTGCACCAACTTCCAGATTCATTTAGTACAATTGCTGCTTCAATGTGAGATTTCAGCGTTGCATACCGTGCTGAGGAGCCATTGGTAGCCAGTAGAAAGAAGAGTATAAATCTAAATGAAAACTTACCAGGTCATGATTAGTAGAATTTGAATCATCTTCTGGGAATGGGATGTAAACAGCTAAGGCCACACAGTTGGCAAAAATAGCCAGTAATATAAATATGTCAAATGGTCTGGAGGAACTAGTTAAGGAACCAATGAATTCCACAGGCCTGAAGACGTTCTGACATCTCAGAGAGAAACCAACCTGGCACTTTATGCATAAACAGTTTTTCTTAATGGGTGCATAGTTGTGCCAAGCAAAAAAGCAAACGTATGTTATAGCAAGATATCCATCAGCAAGACCCTCTGTGCCATGACCTCATTTCTTTCAAATATTGCCGTTTTTGTGCCTTTTTTCTTTAAACACTGGCAGCCCAATATTTAAACACCACAGAAATGCCGGCCACGGCATTTAAATATAATCCAGATAGTCAGCAGCAGTATCTAGATTGTGGCCAGCACTGAATATCTGTCCAGATAGCGGTGATATTCAGGCTGTTATTGGATAATTTTATGCCAGCTTTTTGCTGTGCTAAAGTTATTGAGATGGTAATTTGAATATTGCCATTCCCCTGATAACTTCTGCCCATGCTCACACTTTGTCAATATACCACACTGGCCTCAGGAGCACTATCCGACCAGTGCTGCTCAATATTCATGGATAACAGTAGCTAATGGACATACCCAAATAACTGCAGTCATGATCTGTGCAGGTCCCTTCGATTCCTAATCCTGACGTTTTTTCAACTTACTTTCTTTTGACGTTTTCTGTATGATGCGTTTAGGGTTCTCAACTGGCTCCATTTTCTTCTCCAGACAAAAGTAGAGCTAGGGGTATGTTTACTAAACAGCAGTAGCAGCTTCTGTGCAATATCGGAGCCGCGGCCCCAATCGCACGGAAGCCGCTACCGCTGTTTAGTAAACATACCCCCTAGTCTTAGATTTTACCCTACCACATGCACAGACTACAGTTACAATTACTCTAAAAAGAACAAGATTACATTTCCAAGCATGCAATCGGAAACCAGTTTATCTTAGCATCCCGCTGGTCTTGAAAAACGTATTGCACCTAGTCTGCTTAGGAATTTCAGTAGAGTTTTGAAGTTCAGAGCTATAGAAGGACATGCATACAGATGGGACCAAATCCAGTCTAGGGCCAAAGAATCCTGTGCAAGTTGATTTGGAGACATTAATCTTGAGCAAAAGGGAGGAAACTCAGGGGGATATTCAACATGCTTAACACAGTTAGCAGACCTACATGCGCTGATGCTAGGCGAAACACAGACTAAGAGTGCACTATAGGGAAGAATAAACCGTGGTAGCAGGAACTGGGAAGAAGAAAAAAAAAAAAACTACAGAAAGTACTGGGCACTTGTTCTGACCCGGTATGGCATTTCTTATGTTCGAACGGAATATAAACAAGGGAAATAAAAGAGCCAGCTGTTAGGCCTAGGTACATTCCAAGCACAACAACCAACCAAACACGGTGCAGCTTTGGACACTAAGAAAACTCTAGGCAAAATGTTACCTCCCATTGAGTGCCTGCAGCAGAAACCTTGTGAAACTAGAGATCGCCATGAAAAATTGTCTATTTCCTTTTTCATTTTGCTTTTCTATTTCTGTCATTTCAGTTTTAGCATACGCAATTGTTTTTTTTACGATGCATATACTTTTGTGACTAACACCCAGTATTCACAAAAAACAAGCAAAACTTGCATTTTAAAAATAAAATAGTGTGTGGTGTTTGTAAGAAATAGTACACATTGCAACATGAACGACAAATGATACTTCATTATTTTTGTGTAGTTTTGACTAGGAAAGAACACAAACGATGTAACTAATATTGTTGCTAATTTCATTTTGTTTTGAAACAGCACATCCCACTGGCTATTTAGTGCCATTGACTGATACAGTTGATTCTGCAATTTTATACCGCCACTGTCAGCACATAAATTAAACAGCATGACACCACGAAGAGAGCTATGGCCAAATAAAATCAATCACATTTTTAAAATGTGCTCCATTATAAACATATCACTGAGCATACACCATACTGATCCAAGATTAAACGAACAAGTAGAAGACCCAGAGATCTATTATTCACTTATGTATGTCTACAAAATTCTGCTACTTTCTGAAATACATCTTTATTGAAGGCTCAGCTCTGCAAGATTCCTGAACTGAAAAGATGGCCAATTTATTTAAAGACCTTTGCACTTTTTTCCTGCTCCTACCAAGAAGAAACTTAGCCTAGCTTCAGAGACGCTAGATTCCTGTCCAAAAGGGATTTATTCCTCTGCATACATTTTGCAACCCCTGTTGCCCTCTAAAAAGAAATTAATTGGTCTGAATCACATGTAGTAGTAGTAGTAGAAGAAGAAGGGGGCAGGAAATAGAAAAAGAGCAAGGGCCAATGCAAGGGCTGAGGGGTGTTTGAAAGGGGGAGGGAGAGAGAAAGAAAGAGGGATAAAACCTATGTGTGGAGAAGTTTAAGAGTACCAAATCACCTGGACCAGATGGTGTACATTTGAGGGTACTGCAAGAACTAAAATGTGAGATTGCAGACTTAACTATTAGTAATCTGTGAACTAATCATTAAAATCATCTGTAGTACATGAAGAACAGACAATGGAAATCCAATTTTTAAAAAGGGTTCCAGGTATGATCTGGGAAACTACAGACTGGTGAGCCTCACGTCAACACTGGGCAAAATGGTAGAAACCATTATAAAGAAAAAAATGACTGAAAATGTAGATAGTCATGGTTTAATGAGAGAAAGTCTTGTATTATTAATCTGTTTTTTTTTTGAAGGTGTGAGTAAGCAGGTAGACAAAAGGTGAGCCAGTCGATACAGTGGATCTGGATTTTCAGAAAGCCTTTGACAAGGTCCCTCATGAGAGAATCATTGCAAAATTAAAAAGTCATGGGATAGGAGGCAGTGTACTACTGTGGATCAGGAGCTGGTTAAAAGATAGAAAGCAGAGAATACGGCTTAATGGCCAATTTTTTCAAATGGAGAAAGGTGAATAGTGGAGTACCCCAAGGATCTGTGCTGGGTCCACTGCTTTTTAACATCTTCATATATGACCTGGAAATGGGAATAATGAGTGAGGTGATCAAATTTGTAGATGACACAAAATTATTAAAACCCAAGAGGATTGTGAAAAATTGCAAGAGGACCTTGATAAATTGGAAGACTGGATATCCAAATGGCAGATGAAATTTAATGTGAACAAGTGCAAAGTTATGCACTTAGGGAAGAACAACCCAAACTATGGTTACATGATGCAAGGTTCCATATTAGCAACCACCACCCAGGAAAAGGATTTAGGCATCATCATGGATAATAGATGACTGGTAGATACAGTGGTATAAAAAAATTGCTAAGTACATAAATAAATAAATACATTGAAACCCTTCGCCCAGTGTGCAGCAGCAGCAAAGAAAGCAAATAGAATGCTAGGTATCAAAAGGAAAGGAATGGAGAATAAAACAAAGGATATTATAATGCCTCTGTATCATTCCATGGTGCGACCGCACCTTGGATACTGCATGTAATTCTGGACACCATATCTTAAAAAGGATATAGCAGAATTAGAAAAGGTGCAGAGAAAAGCAACAAAAAATGGCAAAGAGGATGGAAGGATACCCCTATGAGGAAAGGCTTAAAAGGTTAGGGCTCTTCAACCTGGAAAAGAGATGACCTGGGGGGGGGGGGATATGATAGAGGTCTATAAATTAATCAATAGAGTGCAACGGGTAAACATAGATTGATTGTTTACACCATCAAAAGGTAGAAAGACTAGGGGACATGCAATGAAGCTACAATGTAACCCATTTAGGACTAATAAGAGAATATTTTTTTCTCTCAAAGTGTAAACAAACTGGAATTCGTTACCAGAGGATGTAGTAAAAGCTGTTAGTGTAGGTGGGTTTAAAAAGGGGTTTGGACAAATTCCTGATGGAAAAGTGCATAAACTACTATTAAAGAGGACCCAGGAAATCCACCACTTACCCTGGGACAAGCATCCCAGGATACTGGGCTTGATGGACCTTGGTCTGACCCCTTATGGCAAGTTTTATGTTTTTAAGCAGAGAAGAGAGAAAAGGAAGATCAGTGTCAGACAAATGTAGACGAGGAAGGGAAGAAATAAAAAGGAGACCTTAGAAAAGAACTTAGAAGAACAACACAAGAGAAGTAGAAGAAAGGGACTGGAACCAACCCAATTAAAACAAACAAAATGTCCAGACAATAAAGGTAGAAAAGCAAAACATTTTATTTTAAATGTTTAAAGATTGGAGTGTGTGACCTTTAGGAAATGTGTACCCCTTTTATGTTTGTATTTTGCACAGGGCAAGAGAACATGTATTTCTCTCTCTCTATTATTGCACTGTTCATAAAGTCTAATTTTCTGGGAGGTTTCCATTTCAGTTTTGATCTGGATAATTCCTTCTAGGAGTGTAGGAGCACCTAGTGGCTACAACACTGGTTTAGTAACCAAGAGACAAGGGTTTAATTCTCACTAGCACTCCTCGTGACCTTGGAAATTTACTTAACCCCCCATTGCCTCAGAAGAAAGGCCTGACAATCTACTTCCGGTCACACTGCCATGCAGGGCCGTACCTGTCTTGAAATGCGCCCTGTGCGACTTTCACATTGGGCGCGGCCCCCCCTTCCCCCACCTCCATCTAGCCACTTTAAGGAGGCAGAAGAGAAGAGGCGCGCACCCGATGTGCAAGTCGCCAGCACGCTAAGCAGGTCTGGTCCCTCCCGTGCCGGGAGAAGGCCTAAGGGGCACATTTCAGCTGTCTGCCGTTGTCTGCTGCCACTGAGAGAAGAAAAAGTGGCGGCGGCAGCAGGCAACGGCAGACAGTTGAAATGTACCCTTAAGCCCTGCGCAGCCACACCGCTTGCACAGGGCTAGGTACGGTCCTGCTGCCATGAAAACCCAGGAGCTGCTGAGTCAGCACTGACTCAAAGGCACGCATTGATTGCTTCTAATTTGTGGCCCCTTATTATGCATTAGGTGAGGATCTGTCTGTATCCTGTGTGTGTGTGACCAAGGTAAAGAATTCTCTAGTGTTTAGTTTCCGTGTAGAGATTTATAGTAGCAGTCCTGTTTGTTCTATTTCCTAATAGTAGGTATATTGGTGCCTAGGGTCCAGTGTAAAATTTACAGTGCTATCTTTTAATAGGTAGGGTTGTTGCAGTTTGAGTTCTAGGAGTTAGGGCTGTTATGGTATGGTAAGTTTGCGATACAGGTTTTGCAAGTCTTTTTACAGGGTTCTGTATTATTTCATAAAGTGTGCAGCAGTGGAAAGACAGTGTTACTGTTTCTGAGCCGACACTACAATTTGAATATTTTTTTGTATGGTGCGATGAATGGGGAAATATCTGGGAGAATGTGGAGCGTGTATTGCAGAAGTGGAGGTGCGGGTTTCATATTGAGAGTCTGTGAAATCTTGCATAGAATCCAGACTTCATCCCATACAGAAGAATTAGTTGAATGGTGATATTAATTATAATGATATGTTTACTTAAATATGAGTCAGTACAAAATTCTAGTACTTAATAAAGCACTAAATCCTCAGTTCTGCAAAATTTCTGAGCTGCAAAGATGGCCATTTTATCTAACATATAGCTGATACTGGCTGGGGATTTCTTTAGGCATAAAAGGCCCTTGGGACATTTTCTTGCATTATTCTGTGGTATCTAAGGGGTATCTACTCAATGGGGCCTAGTTACAAATAGCCCGTGCTAACCGTTAGCCCAGCTTAGTAAACATGCCCCTAATTTAAAAGCAGAGGAGGGACTCTGACGTAGTGGTGACCATGAGGATGGTAATTTTATAAGTGCTGCCTAGATTAATGTGCGCTTCAACATGCCTACTTCACACAAAGTAAGGTAGTCGCCTATGTTTCTTTATAAAACAGAGGCATAAGTGCTCAAAAACCACTAATGTTTTCCTTAATTTTTTACCCTTGCCTAAGGAAAATCATTAGAAGCAGCTACAGACCGATACCAACCCTTCTTAACTCTTATTTCTTTTCTCTGTTTTTAGATGTATTTATGAGTATATTTTTACTTGTTTCTTCCGGTTTATTATATATTATTATGTACATCCTTTTGAAGCATCCCTTGGGCCTACAGGCAGTATATTGAAAATCCGAACTAAACTATGCGCATAAAACTAAGCGTGAGCACTTACACTTACTCAGTGCAGGTGTAAATGCGCATGCCTAGATTTTTCAAGAACACGAGTTAAATTATAGTATTTTATAAATCTTAGGATGTAAATGTGCACTCCGCCTATGCTGGACGCTCTCAGTGAAAGTGCATGCCATCGGTCCTACGGCTTCATGGATCACTTATGCAGATAAGTCACTAGAATATCTACACATGTAAACATAGGCACGTCTTATACAATTACCCTCAATGTGGGTAAATGTCACTTTAGCTTGCCTCCTTCCATACCCAGCTTGTCCACCATTGCTACCCCCTGTCCAGAGACACCACCAGCCTGCTGGCTTCCCTATCCCCACCCTAAATGACAGATCATCCAGCTCCAACAGGCCCCGAGAAGAAGCAGCACTCCTGTTACATGCATCTTTCTGCCTCCACAACTTTAGCAAACTCAAACAAAAAAAAAAAGTGAGGGGTGAGGTATAATTCTGATGTGATGCCCCGCATACAGAACAAACAGGTCCCGGTTCTGGCCATTCTGGAAGAGTGGAGAGCCTATAGAGCATCCTGTAACTCACAAGATCAGAATGGACAAAGGGTAAGAAACAAAGGAACAGGCCATTCGGACAAAATCTCAGGACAATTTTCTTTTCAGCTCCTTAAAATACATATGGCACCTCTTTACTTGAAAAATAAAATACATATCATACACACTTAAATATATGCTTGAAGTTAAAGTCACTGCATCATGCATCTCCACTCCAATGACTTTTACTAAAAAGCTGCAAAATAGAAAAAAGTTGTGGTAAAAGATTCTGCAGCAGCTGTAACATAAACCACCCTCTCAAACATCTGACACCCAACACAAAACAAAAGCTTACTGTCATCTGAAATCAAAAAGACAAATTGGAAATACTGAATGAAAGGATACTTCCATTCTACTATAGTAATGCAGGCTCTTCGGATCGGATTGTTGAGGGATAAGCAGAAAAGGGCGCGGACTGGTCTGTTGTTAGTTGTGCTACCCTGTTTCTTGCTTTTGGCATATTGCTGGCGTTTTTTTTGGGCTAGAGATGCTCCGGGTTGGGCATCGTTGCTGTCCATAGCTTGGGCGGCCTTGGCTTGTCTTGCAGCATCAATTGCAGCTTGCCATGAGAGAACAGTTTGCTTGGATGGTCCTGAACTATAAGACTGAAGAACTAGTCCATCATCAGCAAAAGGAATTCTGGTGCTGCTTGCATAGTTCAGCTCTGAAAAAAAAACCAGAGGAATGAGTTTTAAGAATAATATTTAATAACGACTCTTACTATATAAAAATCTTTGCCACTGAGAATGTTAGGTTATGGAAAGCATTCTTTGTGGTATGTGTATACACACAAACACCCCCCTATATCTATCTATATATAGGGGGTGTTTGTGTATATATACACACACACACATTGTTTTATAATATTTTGCTTCTTGCATTATGATAAATAAATAGAGGTTTAAGAATTGCTACTACAAATGCAAAGTTGGTAGGTCTGTCCAAATATTTGTTCAGTCCTCCATTTAAAGAGCATATTTCAAGCCATGTTTATTATATTTCTCTAAACCTGTCCACAGTCTGAACGTCACATTTATAATCTTGTAATGTGCCTTTTTCCTATTACTTCAAGCAAAATAGCCTAGTTGGATGGCACAATGTAATTTCCTCTCCTTTTAGGCAAAGAATTGCAAGAATCTGAGACTGTGTATTTTACAGATCACGAAGTCCTTCGATGGCACATTTTCGAAAGGCCGTTTGTGTAGCTGCAGCAACCTTCAAGTGAAAATGTCTGCAAATCTATGTCAGAGGAGAGGCTGGGCACGTGTAAGTTTGAGAGAAAATTGACATATCTCCACCCCTCACTGTGGACATGAGCTTCATAATCAAAAAAGGAGCAGAGGAATACGTGAGGTCGGGCATCTACGTGCATCGAGAGGAGTTCTTTCACAAAGATACATATGGGGACAATCAACATTGGGAACCCAGCAACTTATACATGTCAGTGCGAGCCATTTTATATTGCAATACACAAAAACGAGGGGTTTTTGTCCAAGAGCAAAAAAGAATAACCAGCTAGAAAAATTGTGAAAATTAGTGAACCTATTCTTTGTTGAAATCTTTGTTGAGAAAGGCTAACAAAGCCATTCGAACAACAAAGTTTCCTTTTTATTCCATATAAAAGACACTCAAGAAAGCATTAAAACCATGTGAACACTTAAGTGAAACAGACTAAAAGAGAAGCAAGGACTTAACTTGTTAATGCAGGAAAACATGTCCCAAGGATTTCTTTCTTCAAAACCTATGGCAATCCTCGTAGGCGTTAAATGATTAAAGACCCCGTCACTCATCCATAGTGACACAAACTGTGTTTCAAGCTTCAGTCCAGACTCTGAGCTCTGCATCAGGCTTATTCTTGACACGGGTCTGCAAAGTCTCTCCCCCATTACAGCATCAGTATTTTTCACTAGTTTTCTAGCTGGTTATCCTTTTTTGTATATTGACTATTTAAGTTTAGGTTTTTTTCTGGTTGTAACATTGGTAAGTATTTTATATATTTGGCACACCTACACATAACGATACCTCTATGAGTGTCGTTGGGTGAACCCACGTTAATCGTGCTGCCTGTTAGGGTTCACAATCCTGTGCTAACTGCTGGGAACTTGGGGGGCATGCCCCTGACAGTTAGTGTACATAGTGTATTTACTGCTTATTAGTATCCAGGGCTGGTGCTACCATTAGGTGAGCTAGGCAGTAGTTTAGAGCGATGGCCCTCTAGGGGCATCCATTGCCGTTACTGCCCACCCACCTTTGGGGCTGGCAGTGGTGGCAATGTGCCCTAACACTGCGATGCAGCACTCACCTACTATCTTTGGGGCTGCGTCACAGTTTTTCTGTTGCCAAATTGCTACTTCCATCCCCTCTAATGGAATCAGAAATTGCATCGGAGGGGATGGAAATAGCAGATTTGGCAAGAGAGAAACCACGATGCAGCTCCGGTGACAGTAGGTAAGTGCCGCGTCGTGGTTCTGGGCCCACTGCGGCTGTTGAAACCATGAATGCACAGGGGGAAACAAGAGGTGGCAAGATGCAGGACCCACCTAGGACACCTCCAGTCCATGCACCAGCCCTGTTGGTATAGCCCCTAATGCCATGGTAAGTGCACACTTTTACTACATGGGCCCCAAAGTTCCTTATTTGGATTCCATCTAAAAGACATCAAAGTTTGACAATTCGCCCCTATGATAGCTGCACATCCATGAGACTAGCAGTACAGGTATAACATCGTCATTTTCTGTACTGCCAATGTGAGGCACATTTTAGGTGGGACACGGAAATCAGACTTGAGATGCTGAGTTGAGGACATGCTCAGTTCTGACGGTATTTTAGGAACAACACTGCTAAAAATGGAGCCGTTTCTAAAACACACATCCACACGCATCGGGAGGAGCCATTTCAGAAATACACATGTGGAAAAAAAATCAACAGGGGAAATACAGCAACTTACATATGTAAGAGCTGGCTTTCCAACATGAACACGCACGAATGTTGCCATTTACACAGGTATCTGGGCCGTCTGGCAAAGACATGCAGATGCTCTCGATTAAGGATACTTACTGGACTGTCTTTTGCCCCCATTTTAATTTAGAGGGGGAAATAAACTTTGGGGCTTAAAGGGGATATCCTCGTTAATCCTAACTATAAAAGGATGGTGTGCCCATGTATCGGCTTCTATGGTGCCACACCCTGGGAAAACGCTAACTGCAGAGGGATGGAAGCACACGGCTCCTGAAGTTAGCACGGACCCCTTTCCCCGCTCTAGTAATTCAGTCCATACATACATTACTGGCAAGAGGCTTAGCAAACATGACCCACCACATCCTTGCTGCGACTTAGATCATAAATGACTAAACTTTACGATCTGAGGGGCTTCATTGCCAATGATCTCAATGTGGAAAAGCAGCGAAAGCTAATAGAATAATTGGGGACATAAAAACAGAGAGTAATATCACTTGTTTGGAGGAGATGTCTGATGAGACCCTCACTCAAATACTACGTCCAATTCTAAAGCTCCATTCTAGAAAAGGGCACGGATAAGAGGGAGGCAGTTCAAAGGAGGGCCACCAAAATGGAGCATAGCCCGCACTATAAGCTATATTTATTTATATTTATTTATTTATATTTCTTATATACCGCGCTATTATAATCAGTGCGGTTCACAATGAACAGAAACAATAGTACAATGGAACAGGACCACATTGTGCTTACAATGAACAGGGCAAGTAACTTGGGTGAGAACTGGGTAATAACTATTTACAACACATTTGACAAGCTACTGAATATTCACAATTGAGCAGGATTGATGGCACTGTAGGGGTTTGTGCTAAGGGTACTCTGATTAACAATTCTCTCGTTGGATTAATGTATTGGAGCAGTTAGTGAGGGGGGTCAGAGGATCAATCATGTGTTTCCCAGGGTTGCTTTCCGGGTAGTGTTTTTGGAATAGGTGGTATTTTAGCGCTTTTCTGAAAGGTGTAAGGCTCGGGATAGCTCGAACTTCAGAAGGGAGGGTATTCCAAGCTGTAGGTGCATAGACTGAAAATGCCCTATTGGCCGTAGCTTTTAGGCATTTTGTCATTATTTTGGGGATTTCTAGAGCATTCCGCATTGCAGATCTTGTGTTTCTGTTTTCAGGCATGATGTTGATTAACTTACTGATGGGTGTGGGAGACTGGTTCTTTAGTGCTTTGAATGTCATGACAAGTGCCTTGTCATGGATACGAGCTTGTAGTGGTAGCCAGTGGAGCTCTATCACAGGCGTAATGTGTTCTGACCTTGACACCCCTACAAGAACTCTAGCGGCCGAGTTCATGGCAAGTCGGAGTGGATTTAGCGTTGACTGTGGAAGTCCGAGGAGAGCGATATTGGCGAAGTCCAAGTGTGGGATCACTAGGGCTTGGAATATAGAGCGGTAATCAGTGAAGTCCAGGAGTGGTCGAAGAAGGCATAATGTTCCAATCTTATGATATACTGCTTTTGCGGTGTTTTTTACATGTGTTATGTCAAGTCGCTGATCTAGTGTGACGCCTAGATAGCGAATTGATGTTTTAGTTTTAAGTTCAGCATTCTTGACTTGTAGTGCTGGAGGTGGGGTGAATTTCTGATTTCTCGTGATGAAGAGTACATCAGTTTTACTATGATTAATTCGTAGATTTTGGGTGAGTAGCTATATATAGATATAGATCGATCATTTAAGAGCAGATGTTAATGTGCATCCAATGTCTACAAGCGCACTGAATGCACATTAAAGCAATGTTATCAACAACATTTTATTTTCCAGATTTTTACATTCAAATTTAAATGAGCTGATAAATATGCAAAATTCTGCTAATCGATTTAACACCAAATGTATTAATGCAGTTATCTGCATCTATCCCCCAGTTACCACACTTTAGCTACACATTTAGAGATGTGTTAAAAGGATACAATCATGCAGCGTTTACATAGACTGCTCAGGAAGGGCTTAAAAGCCTTTCAAGGGTATGTTTACTAACGTTTAATGCATGTTAAATGCTGCCGTGGCCATAGAGGAGGGCCATTGCAGCACTTAATGTGTGACAAATTTTTCATTAAGGAAATAAGAATGAGGTTGAGACTATAGGCCGGTTAGTCTGAGCTCTGTGGTGAGTAAATTAATGAAAAAACTGCTAAAACAGAGGACAGTGAGGTTTCTGGAGTCCAACAGATTGCAGGATCTGAGGCAGCATGGGTTTACCAGAGGCAGGTCTTGTCAGACAAATTTGATTTATTTCTTTGACTGGGTGACCAGAGAGCTGGACTGAAGAAGAGTCCTAGATGTGGTGTAATTAGACTTCAGTAAAGCTTTTGACATTGTTCCGCACAGGTGACTTATAAATAAATTGAGACCCTTAGGGATGGGCCCTAAAGTGACTGACTAGGTTAGAAATTGGTCGAGTGGGAGGCGACAAAGGGTACAGGTAAATGGAGCTCACTCTGAGGAGAAGGAGGTTACCAGTGGTGTGCCACAAAGATCTGTCCAATTCTTTTAAACATTTTTGTTAGTGATATTGCAGAAGCACCGTTGGATAAGGGTTGTCTCTTTGCAGATGATAACAAAATCTGCAATAGAGTAGACACCGAGGAAGGAATAGATAACATGAGCAGCTAAGCTTGAACAATGGTTGAGAAATTGGCAGCTGAGATTTAACTCTAAAGAAAGCAGGGTTATGCATTTGGGCTACACCCAAGGGAGCGGCACAGTATAGGGGGTGAAGTACTTTCGCCCATGAAAGAAGAGCGGGACCTGGGTGTGATTGCTTCTGATGATCTTATAGTGGCTAAACAGGTAGAAAAGGTGACAGCGAAAGCCAGAAAGATGCTTGGATGCATAGGGAGAGGAATGGCCAGTAGAAGAAAGAAGGTGATGGTGCCTGTGTATAAGTCTCTGGCGAGACCTCATTTGGAGTATAGTGTGCAATTCTGGAGACCGCACCTTCAAAAGGATATGAATGAGATGGAGTCAGTACAGAGGGTGGCTACCAAAATGATCAGTGGTCTTCGTTATAAACCATATGGGGACAGATGATCTCAATATGCATACCTTAGAGGAAAGGTGAGATAGAGAAGATATGATAGAGATGTTTAAATACCTCTGTGGCATAAATGTGCAGGAGGAGAGCCTCTTTCAATTGAAAGCAAGTTCTGTGACGAGGGGACATGGGATGAGGGTGAAAGGGAATAGATTCAGGAGTAATATGCGGAAATATTTCTTTATGGAAAGAATGGTAGATGCATGGAATAGTCTCCCAATGGAGGTAGTAAAGACGAGGACAGTATCTGAATTCAAGAAAACATGGGACAAAGAAGATCTCTAAAGGACAAAAAGGGACTACCGTATAGTAGTTAATATAGAAGGACAGACTAGAAAGGCCACATAGTCTTTTTCTACTGTCATGTTTCTATGTTACATGTTAACCTTTAGCAGACACGTCTGTTAGTGAATACCATGCTACACATTCTATAACAATGGAAGCCATTGCCACATGTTATCACCAAAGCAGCAGATAAGACAGTGACTATATACACCTCCAGAAGAGCAGCTAACCATGCAATGCCATTCAGCGCTGGTGCAAGGTATGAGGCGCCTTATCCCCTGCATCCCTCCCTGTCCCCCACTGCCGCGCCTCTCTGCAGCAGCAATGGCTTCACACAGCCCCACAGCGCTTACCTCAAGCTTCGGTGCTGTGAAGCTCTTTGGCTTCCGCTCCCTCTGACGCCTGATGCAGACTTCCTTTTGCATGAGGGCAGACAAGGCAAATCAGGAAGGAAGTCGGCATTGGGCGACTAAGGGGGCAGAAGCTCCAATAGTGCCGCAGTGCCAGAAGTTAAGGTGTTTGAAGTCATTGCTGTTGCTGAAGCAGGACCCGGGGAGAAGCAGCCGCAGGAGCAATAGGCTGCCCCTGGACCACTGGCACTCTAGACAGCCACCTAGTTCTCCTAGTGATTGCACCAGCCCTGAATACTAGTCACTGCTCTCTGTTAACCAGGAACAGCCCAAGAGTTAATGTGCAGATTCTGCACCTAATGTACCATAACCTTGGCTTTTAATGTGTGTTGGGTGCAAAACCTGAGCACAGGTTAATGAAAAAGCTCTTTAAGACATTAGTTAATAGGCCTCTTAAGGAGATGAAGATAATCTCTAAAGAAAGAAGGAAAGAAAAGAACCAATATGCTACAAACAAATATCTAGCACATTTCAGTAATGCAAAAACCTTCTTGTTAATGAGAGGATGATGAACACCTGCAACAGATTATCCAGCAGAGGTAGAAGTGAAAACCAAGAACAGACACAAAGGAGGAAAGGGAGAAGACCTGTGGCAGCACCTTAGGCAGGATGCAGTAAGCCAGTATCTTGTTTTTGAGATGGTCGGTGCTAAGAGTCAAGGAGACACCATGCTTAGCTGCACAGCTGCAACCTGGAAGGCGCAATTTAATGAAAGAAAGAAACATGGAGGAATGAAATCCAATCTGTAGAGATAACTGAGCAAGGAGAGACACAAAGCCTTTCCCAGGGAGGCAGGCTGAGTATTTGTTTACTATTTTTGCACGGTGCACCTATTTCAAACACTACAAAGTTAGCTCACAGCTGTCCTCCTGGTCAATGCAAAGAAAGCATCGAGAGCGACTAATAGGAGCAGCAGCTTGGTGTGGAGTGGGAGAGAATGAATTGCTCCAGCGTCTGCAAGATATAGACACATACATGCAAATCATTTCAATATCTATAGAGATAATCTCTGTGTGTGTGTGCATTTATAAATAAATGGCTCCCTTCCCGTGCTGGGAAAAGGGATGCCGGGCTATGGGGGAAATCTGCTGGCAAGCCAACTCGGCACAAGGGAGTCAGCTGGGCTGAGAGGTGCACAGAGCTGTCAGGTGGCCCTTGATGCACCGAGCAGCTGCTGCTCCTATCACTAGGTTACAAATGCCCACCGTTACAATAAGGAGGCTCAAGGGACTTCAGCTGATGATCCAGGGGAAATGTTGCAATTTTCCCGATCCTTACAATAAACAGCAAGAACAGAATTGCTAAGGCAGATGCCATTTTTTTCTAGTTAATTGCTTACTCGTGCGATAATAAAAAGGAAAGACAGCAATTTAAAAACCAAAATCCTTTGTAAAGTGAAAGCAAATCAAGTTATACGCTGGCGTCTGGGTTTGCTCGCTGCATACCGACTTTTACTTCATAATTTAGAAATCAAGCGAGATCAACCTCTTTCCGAGCCAACTTAGGTCCTTCTGTAATGCAGAACCTAAAATGTAATTTATTTTTCTTTTATTATAGTGCTATACAGTGAATATAAATCTTTAAGGATAAATCTTCAAGAAAAAGATTACCTGCACACCTCCTATCTCATCATACACTTGCCACCAGCCCGTTTTATTAGTATATTATTCAAGCAATACATTAGAAAAATATAACGAGAAAAACTGGCAAGTCCTTCCTTTCCAGCGACGAACCAGCTGATATCGGTTTAGAAACACAATCGAGATAGACAATGCAATTAATGAACCCCTTCCATGTTTGACTACACCGAGAGCATCCTCAGATGCAAGTGTCTCCGTTTCATCCAGCGACATTATGCACTTGCCTTCTAGCTGCTCCTCTGGATCGTGCATCCTCACCATCGCCCGTACACCACCACAGCAAGACCAAAAAAGAATGACCCCGTAATGCACAAAGTCGGTCTTTTCAGCTGACCCCCATGCTAGCGAAAGAAGTGGCTTTTGAGCGGTCGACCCCTTTGCGTTTCGGCCAGCATTACACTGACATCCGGGTGACGGAGCTACAAAATGGATTTCATGGCAACGCCGCCAGAGATGCTCGTGCTGCTGCTGCTCCAGTTATCGGCGCGAGCCCCGGGACCTGACCAGCGGGGAGGAAGGCGCGCGCGCGCGCGCAGGCTCTGCACCCTGCCGGAGAGTAGGTTCGAGGCGCGAGCACGCCGGGCACTCTTTAACCCCTTCGGCGCCGGCGGGGAAAGCGAGCCCTGAGGGGGGCGGAGCGGTGATGGGGTTGCGCGCGTGGCCGCGAGGAGGGCCGAGGAAGCGCGGCAGCTGCTCGGATTTGTCCCGAGCGGGCGCGCGCTAAGGTGCGACTCCGTCTTCCACGGGCAGCACGTGTTCCGAGCTTAAAGGCTGCACTGCTGCTGCCCAGTGGCATTTGCGCCAGGGAGAGGGGGGGGGGGTCTTTGAATCTACATTTCCTCTTTTGTTTCTGCTCTAATATGTTTGTTTTTAAACTTTTAATCAATGATCTGCATCTTGTAAATCACAGCGGACCACCACATAAAACAAACGAAACATTAATCTGATATGTAGAAATATTCTCTGTAAATATGTAAAAGTGTAAATATGTAAAGCCTAGCCATTAAGTCCTTAATTCTGTGTGATGTGCCATACCCTCTAATCTATGTGTATTTTTGCCCAAATTTTCTGTCTTGATTTGACAAACTCCCAAATTTGTAATCAAACCGCTACTGATCGCTGGAAGTAGCGGTATATAAGTGTATACTAAATAAAAATAAATAAAAAAAAATCTTTTCTCATGACCAGCACCATACTTAGATTAGGGGCACATTTGGGGATGCTGCCTGCCCTTGCCCTGCCACTGCTTTTAGGGTTCCCTTGGCAGCAGCGGGACCTCCAATCGAAAAAAAAAAACAGATGGGTCTCTCCAACTCTGCGCTTGCATGCTGGCCTTTTCCCCTTCTTCTGACATGTGCTTGCATCAGAGGGACCGAACCAGCCGTTCAAACACGGAGTTGCAAAGACCCATGCTTGAATGACTGGTCTGGTCCCTCCTCTGAGGTGAGTATATGTCGGGGGGGGGGGGGAGGGGAGTCAGGCCAGCATGCAAGCACAGAGTCGGAGAGACCCCTGTGGGGGTTTTTTCAATTGGAGGGCCCCTGCTACCATGCGAACCCTAAAAGTGGCAGTGGGGCAAGAGCAGGCCAGGTGGGGAGCCGGTTGGAGACACGAGGTAAGATGAGGAGATGCTGGGCATTTAGCAAAGGACAAAACCGGGGGGGGGGGGGGGCGGTTGGCACATCAGATGTGCAAGTCGCACAGGGTGCATTTATGGCTTGGTATGGCCCTGCTCATGACTATAGGCCCAAGGGGCTGATGCAGAAAGCCAGCGTAAAAGCCATACCTATGGTTTATTATACATTTGATATACCGCCTTTGGTTTATGTTTAATTAAAACTTATTATACCGCTCATAACATGAGCTTCTGAGCGGTTTACAATCATAGCATAAAGGCGGTTTACAATATAATATACAAATAAAACTAAAATTATATGCAAAATGAAAATTACAATGAAGAAAAAGGAAGGGGGAAACTAGGCTGGTACAGATCGATAGAACAACCCCAGCTATCTATGCGATATTATAAACTTGCTCCAAAAATTTTTTTTAAGCTTTTCTTAAAGGATTTCAGTGAGTTATCTAACAGACTATAAAGAGGGAGCGGGATAGCATTCCAAAGGGCTGGGGTTAATAAAGAAAAAAGGTGGCATCATTCCTTTTCCAATCAAGTTCACATAAATCCTCAACCAAAAACTTCTCTGGTGTTGCTTTGTATGCAGAATATGGCTTCTTGAGGCTGCAGTTTAATTTTTATCTACATATTTTTAGTTTTGGGTTGTGGTCACTTATTCTGTACTTGTTGAGGGTCTGTGTTCTGACTATGTGACGAAGGCAGATGTTCTGTTAACATGGAGTTTGTACGTAGGGATGTACTGTAGTAATCTGAATTGTTCAGCTTTTCAAATACGCGTTTGGATGTTCCAGGGCCCGTTGCAGTATTTACAGTGCTGCTTTTATTGGGTAGGCTCCTTATGGAAGGGGGTGGGGTGTAGCCAGCATTAATAATAATAATAAGGGAGAAGGTGCCGATCTCTAGGTTGTAGGGGACGCCAGAAACCATAGCACTGGCCATGTCTGCACATGTGTGTGTATTCAATGTGTGTGTGTGTTTGTGTCTTTCTGGGTGTCAGACTGCCAGAGGATACATATGCATGTGTATGTGGGTGCCATGGAGGTTCTCGGGTGCTACATACACGCATGTGTGAATGTCTGTTTGTGGGCACATGCATGTGTCATGGGTCCTGATGAGGGTTACATGCGTATCTGTTTGCCATAAGGAGTGTTGGGGTCTGCACACAAGTGTGTGCAGGGCTGTGTATGTTAATATCTGTCAGGGACTGTGTGTGCATATGAAAACAGCACACTTATGGTATGACAAAGTGATGCGTTTCTCCTTTCTTCATTTGCAAAATCATACATATCTGGATATGTGTATTTGTGGAGGAAGAGTTCAAAGAGAGATGATAAAATGTGTCTCGTTATGATACTAGGGGTTGTATAAGGAATCTTTATAACTGGTGTTATCTCTATATATGTCTCTCTTCAGATAGTGGATGTGTGTTGCGTGGATGTGATGACTGTTTTTGTATGCGTGTGGTGCAGTGTGGTGGGTGCCTGTGTGTGGGTCAGGTGCCTGTGGGTGTGTAAGATGCAGGCATGGGATGCTTCTGCGTATGTTTGTGTGCTATGGGGGGCAGGGGTGCCTGTGTGTTTTCTGGTTGGGGTGGGGGGCTGTGCCTTTCAGCATATAGTCATTGTTCCCTTTTCTACTCTCTCTTTAACCTCCAACCCCTTGCACTCTCATGCCCCTCCCTGAAGAGACCCTCTCCTGCTGCCTCCCCCCACTCCAGTGGCATAGCAGGGCATGGCGGTGGAAACATTCCTCCCTGGGTGATGGCAAAAAGGGGGTGCACACAAAGATAATGTCGGCAGCGGCTCTCACATCTGCACCCGAGTCAAACTTACTTGTCTGTCGCACAGTGCGGCATTGCCTCTGCCCCAGGCCCTGTGCTGTTTCCTCTCCTGAAGTCTCATGATAACACTGCAAGACTTTGCAGAGGAGGTCACAGCTCAGGAGACAGGCCTGGAGTGGAGGCAGCGGCGTGTAACACAGCAAACGGCCTCGAGAGCTGTTTGGAATAGCTAAATCCTTGCTAAAAGATCCCACCAAACATCCCGATGTCAGTGCCCCACACCCCCAGAAATTTGCAGTTCATTTCCAAAACAAATACCCTGGACACTACTGCAATGCTGAAAAAAATCCAAAGCAGCAATATCTCCATTTCCAAACTATCATCCTTTAAGCAAGTCACAAGGGATCACAGAAAATATCATTCAAGGACTTAACACCAGCACTTCAGCCATCGACCCACGCCCAACCAGTTGGATCAAAATTGTACGATCCGAATTGAGTGCAATCATTGCCAGATGCATTAACTGTGTTTGACATTTTGGCGATCTCATCCCAGGTAGCCACTCTCAACTTTATGAAATCAAGTTAATCAGGGTGCTTGTGAAGAGATCTTTTTCAATACTCCTGGAAGGCTTCATATATGAGGTATTGCTGCAACAGAAGGGAGAATCAAGGGAAGAACGTCTAGAAAAGTAGTGCCGTCATAGTAAAAGTAAACCATATTTGGATTAAAAAGAAAAAGAAAAATACAGATAAAACTAATATTTTGAAGATTTTATCAACCAGCACTGCTGCTTTTAGGATAAGGTAAAAGGAAACCAGGTCACTATTTAATAACAACTAGAATGCTGCTATCTTCCTTTTCTTTATAGCTATCATGGAACCTGCCGATGAAGAGTGACCTTGACAGATCCTTAAGAATCACCCTAGAAAGTTATAGAGCTGCTCATTTTGCCCTACCCAACATTCTACATCAGCAGGTTCCGTCAGGGCCAATGCCAGGATATTGGGCACCCTAAATGAATCTTCAACCTTATGCTTCCCCTCCCCCCAATATTTTGATAATAAACTCAACAATCATGATCATCCCAACACTACCACAACCACTACACACAGCAATCTTGCAAAAATTATAATTGGAGATCATACTGTTAAATATTAAACTTTGCTTTGTATGTGTGTGTGTGTGTGCCTCTCTCCCTACAGAAAAAAAGACTGTGCTAATGGCTCTTTGAGTTTGTCTGGTTGTCAAGATCTATTATTTTATTTTGATTGTCATTGCTCTTTGCTGACTTTTAGAAGCTGTTAACCTAGGTGATTGCCTAGCCTGTGTCTAATGGCTGGCCATTCCTGGGTTCCATAATAAACTGGCAGAGCTCCTATAACATTAAGGGGCCTTGTTGCTAAAGTGCATTAAGTACTTAGTGCATGAGTTAGTGTGCATTGTTACCATATCTGAATGTAACTCACCTGAGATACAACTGAAAAGGTGTGAGCTAAATCTAAAATCCCCTTCTCTACCACATTGGTTTGACACCTAGCACATGTTGATTCATGCACTTAGTGGATAACATAGAGGAGTGGGACAGGGAATGAGCCTTGCAGTTAGCACATGGTAACATAGCATGCATTTATATCACAGCAGATGGTGTTAACAGAGCCAGTGCAAGGCTATGAGGTGCCCTAAGTGAACCTCATTCCAGGCACCGCTCTGCACCCATCCCCATTGCTGCTGCTGCCGCCCCTGTCAATAACTTGAAACAACACCAAAGCATTTACTAAAATCTCTGGTGCTGTGTTGCTCTTCCTACTTTCACCTCCTCCGATGCAAACTTTGCGGGCGGAAGCAGCTGGACCAGTCTATGTTAATTAAGAAAATATAAAAAATGTTGTTTTGTTGTTAAGTGCCGTCAAGTCGGTGTCGACTCATGACGACCCTCTGGATAGTTGTCCTAAATTGTGTTTAGTCTTCAGTCAGACGACTCATTGTTGACAGACTGGCACCTGTAACTGCTGTTATTGTATCGATCCATTACATTGCTGACCTTCCTCTTTTGCGTTGAACTTCTACCTTGCCAAGCATGATATCTTTCTTTAATGATCTCTTTCATCCAATGATTTTATTATTTATTTATTTATTTATTACAGGCTCTTATATACTGCTCTATTTAGCATCAGCGCGGTTTACAATATAACAAAAGACAAGAGCAACAAGCTGTTTAGTTTTACATAGAACAGGCTTTACATAGAACAGGTACGAGAACTTGGATAAACATGGGGGACATTGTTAACTGGAACTATATACATGCTGAATGTACATGTATGTACAGCAGGAATTATTCTAAGTTTGATATGAGTCTTGTAGAACAGGAGGTCAAAAAGGGGATGGTCGGTCAGGTCGGTGGTTGGCTAGTATGGTAATATTGTGGGAACAGGTGAGATTTGAGTGCTTTTCTGAATAGAGTCAGATCGGTGACAGCCCGAATCTCAGGTGGTAACTTAGGGGCATAGAAGCTGAAAGCCCTGTTAGACGTCGCTAGTGTGCATTTTGTTGCTGCCTTAGGGATTACTAGCACATTTGTAGATGTCGTTCTCCTAGATCTGTTAGGTGGGACGGTCTGAATGATGTCTATTAGTGATGAGGAGGTGATGCCCTTGATGGCCTTGAAAGTGAGTACTAAGGTCTTGAATAACAGTCCTCCATGGATGGGGAGCCAGTGAAGCTGTTTTAGAATCGGTGTTATGTGGTCCCTTCTTGATGCTCCGTAGAGGACTCTGGCAGCGGTGTTCATGGCAAGTTGTAAAGGGTTTAAGGTGGACTGAGGGAGGCCTTGAAGAATGGAGTTTGCATAGTCTAGGTGCAGTAAGGTTAAAGCTTGGAATATAGTCCGGAAGTCGTCTGGATCAAGTAGGGAGCGAAGGTGTCGGAGTGTTCGGATCTTGAAGTAGATCGCTCTGACTACATTGGTTATGTGTAATGTCATATCAAGGCGTTGATCCAAAGTAACCCCAAGGTATCGAATTGAAGGTTTTGTTTGGAGCTCGGCTTCTTTCACCTTTATCTGGGGTGGGGGGGATGAAGAGTGGGTCCCTAGTGATGAAGAGAACCTCAGTTTTCTTGTGTTGAATACGGAGGTTCTGGGATTGAAGCCATTCAGACACAGCATCAAAACACTTGGTTAGCGGGGAAAGATCCATATGAACTGTGGAGAAAGGCATGTACAGAAGAATGTCGTCTGCGTATATCAAGCATTCGACCTTGAAAGACCTGATGATGTTGCAGACAGTATGTATATGTTGAATAAGAGCGATGATAGGGAGGACCCTTGTGGTACGCCTTGACTTTGATGGAAAGGTGTAGATGTTGCCGCTCCTGAAGTTACATACTGCCATCTCTGCTCTAGGTATGACCTGCACCAATTGAGGGCAGTGCCATTGATGCCCTTTTCTTTTAACCGCCCTATTAAAAGATCGTGATGTACAGAGTCAAAGGCCGTGGCAATGTCTAGGAAGATAAGAACAAAGCCTTGGCGGATGTTGTCGATGCCTGTGATAATGTTGTTGCAGAGGGTGGTAAGGAGGGTTTCTACCCCGTGAAACTCCCTGAAACCATGCTGGCATTGGTCTAGAGGGGAGGCGGTGTCTATGTGGTCCTGTATTTGCCTTTGAGCTTCCTTTTCAATTATTTTGGCTAGAAGTGGTATACTAGCTATGGGTCTATAAGATTCAACCTTTTGTGGGTCGAGTTTAGGGTTTTTCAAGAGGGGTCTAATGGAGGTTCTCTTGAGGGCTGATGGGAAGGAACCAGACGTAAAGGATAAATTCATCATTTTAGTGATGAGAGGGCTGAGATCACAGCGTAGCTCCTTAATCCAATAGGCTGGGCAGGGGTCGGTTTGTGCAGTAGTTGTGTTGAGGGCAGCGATGGTGTTCTCAACATGTTTTTTAGATGGTGTGAAGAACATAGGTTAGATAGGCAGATGGTGTCTTGAGCAGGGATTGTTGCGATGCTGTCAGTTTGCAGCAGCTTGGATTGTAAATAATCAGCGAAAGCTTGTGGGTGAATGAGTTCAGGTTGTTCAGACGAAGGTTCCTTCGAAAAGGTCTTGACTAGATTGAAGAGATCACGTGGTTTATTTAGTGATCTTTTAAGTGTATCAGTATGGTATTGTTTCATTTTAGCCATGACTGACTCTCTGTGTGTAGACAGATGTAATGTGTAAGCTGTCTGGTCCTCCGTAGAGCGTGATCGACGCCACCGTTTTTCCAGTCTTCTTAGGTGTATGAGGGAAGCTCGTAATTCCGGGGAGAACCAAGGAGAGGGTTTTCTTTTCTTTGGGTTGTTACTCTGGTTTGGTTGCAGTGCAATGGTGCTGAGATTGCTATTCCAGGCGGCGATCAGGTTTTCCAGGTTGAGGGATGTGTCATTGAAGAGAGGATGGGTTTCAGCAAGAATATGTTCTTTGTTGAAAGCTATGAACCTCCGAGAAGTTACTTTTGTTGATGTGATAGAGTTTTTACTGTTATGTGATGGAGTTTTGCTCTTGATGGGAATGTGGAAGGTGATTAACTTGTGGTCTGACCAAGGTACCGGAGATACAGATGTATCTAGTTTATTGTTAGAATCAAGGGCTGTTAGGGGGGCAAAGATCATGTCGAAGATGTTTCCTTTTTTGTGTGTGGGCTCTTTGACAATTTGCTTGTAGCCCAGTTCATTGATTGCTTCTAGGAAGGCTGAGGGGTGGCTGGGGTGGAGTGTAGGGAGATTGAAGTCTCCTAGTATCCAATTTGGAATGTTGGGTTTACGTGTGTTAGCTGCTAGGTCTAAAATGTTAGGCAGGTCGTCCGGGGAGGATGAGGGTGCTCTGTATATCAAATTGATGGAGCACTGCTCATTTTCAATGGATATGACGTCCATGTTGATTGAGCTTGTGGAGTCAACAGTATGGAAATGTAGATCCGCCTTGGTAAGTATGAGAGTACCTCCTCCTCTCTTGTTGTCTCTATGCTGGGAATGGACGGAGAAGTTGGAGGGTATGAGTTGATTAATGATTACATTATCTCCGTCAGATAACCAGGTTTCAGTTATCATAAGAATATCCAGATTGTGGGAAGAAATTATGTCAGCGATAACTGGCCATTTCTTACGGATAGACCGTGCGTTTATGAGAGCACATTTTAGGCACAGGGGATAAGGGGGTTCGGCTTGTTTGTTCTTCGTGGAGTGTTGAAGAGCTATGTGTATTAGGTGAGAGTGGCGCATGGAGGTTTCAACTCGGGTTAAGATAAGGAGCTTCTGCCCATCTTTTTCCATGGCTCTGGAGTATTGTGGAGTATGCTCTGGAGTATGATGTGTTCAAAGTATGAAAGATGAAGTCTTGCCATCTGAGCTTCTAAAGGAAACTTAGGTTTGATCTTCTCTAGTACTGATTGGTTTGTTCTTCAGGCAGTCCATGGTATATAAAGTATTCATCACCAGCACCATAATTCAATTCAAAGGCATCAATTTTCTTCCTGTCTTTCTTTTTCACTGTCCAACTTTCACATCCATATGTTATTGAAAATGCCATGGCTTGAACAAGTTGAATCTTTGTATGTAGAGAGACATCTCTGCTCTTGAGAATCTTGTCTAGGTCCTTCATAGCCATTCTGCCAATTGCAATGCGTTGTCGGATTTCTTGACTGCTTGTTGCTTCTTTATTGATAGTTGATCCAGAAAGGTTAAAGTTGTCAACTATTTCAATTTCTTCTCCATCAACGATGAACTTATTCATTTTGCCAGTTGTCAGGATCTTTGTATTCTTAACATTAAGGTGCAGACTTATTTTAAGACTATATTCCTTGATCTTGAGAAGCAAATGTTCCGTTCAAACTCTTGCTTCTTGATCAGTATAAAGGTTGTGCAAGAGAACGATCAAGTGTTCTGGTAAAAAACATGCTTCTTAATGTGGCCCAGAGTTTCTCATGGTTTACACAGTCAAAAGCCTTGCTTAGTCAATAAAACACATATAGATATCCTTTTGGTATTCTTTTGACTTTTCAAGGATTCATCTCACATCCGCGATAATGTCTGTCGTTCCTCTCCCTTTCATGAACCTTGCTTACACTTCAGGCAGTTCTTGTTGCAGGTATGGTTGTAGTCTCTGTTGAATAATCTTGAGTAGAATCTTGCTGGCATGTGGGATCAGAGCAACTGTGCAATAATTTCCACAGTCGGTCAGGTCACCTTCCTTCAGTATTGGTAAAAACACAGATGTTTTCCAGTCAGCTGGCCATGAATTTGTCTTCCAAATTTCCTGGCAGAGTCTTGTAAGCATGGTAACAGGTTCATCTGATTGCTATAATAACTCAATGGGAATGCCATCAATGCCCCATGCTTTGTTCTTTGATAAGACTTTCAATACTGCTTCGACGACTTCTTTCATCTCATTGGTTCCTGATCATAAGGTATAGGTTGAAACAGCTGTTGGTCCACTTGATCTTTATGATATAATGACTCTGTATATTCTTTCCACCTTTTCTTGATCTTTTCAGCATCATTCAACATGGATCCTTGAGCATCTTGTAGCATTCCAATTTGAGACTGGAATTTTTTCTTTAACTCTTGTAGCTTTAAAAAGGCTGATCTTGTTCTTCCTCTAACAGCTTCTGATTCTATTTCCTTGCATGTGTCATTGTAGTTCTTTTCCTTGTCCTGTCTTGCTGCATGTTGGACATCTCTGAGTTCTGCGATTGCCTCTTTTTCTCCTCTGGCTTTAGCTTCTCTGCGTTTCTGGACATTTTTCAGAGTTTCTAAAGTCATCCAGTTTGGCCATTTTTGCTTTTTTACCTTATGTAGAGACTTAGCGCTTTCTTCCAATACAACCTTCTTGATGTCATCCCATAACTCTTCTGGAATTCTGTCATTTGTATCTAAAGCTGCAATCGATTTCTCAGGCAGTCTTTAAATTCCAGTGGTATATTCTCAAGGTCATATTTTGCTATATTCATGAATGGCTTGCTCTTTTTCATCTTTAGCTTGAGTTTGCATACTAGTAGTTGGTGATTTGTACAACAGTTAGCTTCAGCTTTTGTCTTTGTTGATGTTATCAAGCTTTTCCATCATTGTCTTCCACAGATGTAGTCAATTTGATTTCTGTACAATCTATTGGGTGACGTCCATGTGTACAGTCGGCGCTTGTGTTGTTGGAAGAAGGTGTTTGAGATGAATAGATCATTGATTTTGCAGAATTCAAAGACACAAGAATCTTTCTCCAGCTTTGTTACTTTTGGCAAGTCCATATTTTCCAACCACTTTGCCTTCTTCTTTGTTGCCAACTTTTGCATTTCAGTCACCCATGACTATCAGACTATCCTGTTTGCATGTTCTGCCAATTTCAGCTTGTACTTGTTCATAGAATACATCAACGTCTTCCTCTTCTGCAGCTGTTGTTGGGGCATATACCTGAAATATAGTTGTGTTAATGGACTTTCCTCATAGACAAATAGAAATTAAGTGTTCACTGACTGCATTGTATTTCAGTACAGTTCTTGCAAGTTTCTTCTTAACTATAAATGCAACACCATTTCTTCTTTGTCTTTCGTTTCCAGCATAGTAAACCATATGATCATCGGATGCAAACTGCCCAAAGCCAGTCCATTTCAGTTCACTGACACCCAGCAGATCGAGTTGTACATGTTCCATTTCATTCTTGACCACTCCAACTTCCCTTGGTTCATGCTTCGTACGTTCCAGGTCCCAGTATGTAAGATATCTTTGCAACTTCTGACTCTCTTTTCATGCGCAGCTAAATCAGCAGATCCAACCACATCATAAATGCTGGCTTTATTCTGAGAAGTCTTCAGCTCTTCCCCAGTAGCCATTTGAGTGCCTTCCAACCTGGGGGTCTCATCTTTCAGCACTATAGTGCAATTTGTTTTGTGACTATCCATTGGTTTTTCGAGGCAAGATTCAGAAGTAGATTTGCCAAGCCTTTTTTCTGCACAGTTAATTCCAGCGTTGATGCATTTGTCATAGAAATATGATCCTCCAAGTACAGCACCGTCCCATTCTGTCCCCACATAGTTTTAACCCTAATCGGCTGCCCACTGCAGAGGAGTATAGGCACCATATATGCTTGTAGGCAATTTTAAAAGGGAAAGTACACAAGTAATTTACCTTTGAAAATAAATTTCCAGGTGTGCAGAACTAAAGTATGCTTGTACCTCACTGCCCCCACTATAGGGAATAGTCCCTTACGAATAAAATCCGTAGTCAGAGTTCAGATTTAGTTGGTCAAGATTTCTTATCCCTTCCATTATAAAATAATGTCATAAGCAGCAAAACGTACTTTGACATTCAGTGATCAGCAATATATACTAAATTATAATTAATGCTTTTCAAATTCATATATTATGACATAGTTCTTCTCCTGACCTCCTACGGAGAGCCAGATTCCTTCACTTGAAAGCCTTCCGTTGCTCCTCTCTCTAAACCTCACAAGTGCTTCTTCTAAGTGTTACATCATGTGCTACTCTGAACGCTTCATTGGACTTTGCCCTTACTCATTTTGAATTGTTTTCCTACAGACAACTGCTTTTTGTTCAGATCCCACTGTTCTCAACTTTTAAGCAAGCAGAGCAAAGGTAACGCCATCTATGTAGAACAAGTTATGTTTTAACTTCTCCAGGATGCGTGAGTTTCAGCCTTTGGGAAAACATAGCTTTACTCTTCCTGTACTCCGACAGCTGTATCTATTGGTATGCATGTGCCCTTGATTCATATATACAGACTGATGGACAGATAGACAGATACAGCAAATACTGTAATCATGTTTTCTTTGTTTGAAGCACACTTCAAAGACACAAGTCAGACGAATACTATAGGGGCACTTTTAGAAACCTTATTCACAATTTCCACAAGTAAAATTGGAGATTCACATGTGGAAATGGCATCCACTTGGAAATGGTGATTTTAGACAAGGCTGAATTTACATGTGGATGTTCTTACTATACATAAATTGCCAGAGGGCTTGGCGGAGCCATGGTTAGGAAATGCCCTTGGCGTTTCATGTAGGGAGTACATGTATGACTGCAATCGTGTACATCAGGATTTACAGCTACTCCCTGACACAATGATTTTTAAAAAGTACTAATTTCAGCCAGTTCTTTTCAGGAAAGATTAAGGAGGTTATTGTTCTTAATTCCCCATTGTTTATTTCTCCCTCCAAATTGGAATTAGATAGAGACAGCAGTAGTTAATTGGCAGCATTTATACATGTAGGTTTGAAAAATGGCCGCCATAGACTTCTAAGTGCCGGTACCTACACATGGGAGTTGCTGAGTGTCCTCTGTTGATTTTTCCCATGTACAGATTTGCAAAATGGTTCCTCCAGCTCCACGTATTGGCAGGTACATGTGCACTCTTGCCCTATTTTAGAATAGGCTCCACGTTTGGCAGAACCTTACTGCCTGAAACATATAAGTCACCGTGTCCCAGTTCCGATCTCCACGTACTATCCAAAATGTGCCTTCACCTGTGTGAATTAACGTGAGCTGTTAGTGCACAGCTGCACTAACGGCAACTGCACTGGCTTAACACAGCAAGCACTCATATGCAAAGTACATAGCATAGGATGGGGCAGGAACTGACCTGGGCTGCACCTTGCAATTAGTGCATGTTAACTTACCACGTATTAACTGTTAGGGAAGATCACTTAATGCCACCTCAAAAGGTGCAGCCGCAGTATCCTCAATGCAGTTAACTCATGGTAAAACATGTTTTCTTTGAGTTAACTCTATGAGAATCTGCCCAACAGTTAATGCAGAGCCTTTGAAACATAGTAACATAATAAATGACAGCAGAAAATGACCAGCATGTTCCATCAGTCTGCCCAGTACAGTGGCAAGAACTGTAGAGTTCTACCTGCCGCCCTGTGCAGGTTACCCCTCTCTATTTTTGACATGCTTTGATAACACCCTCTTGCCATGTAATGATCCCCTGTGTGTATCCCATCCCTTTTTGAATTCTGTCACTGCTTTTGTCTCCATCACCCTTTCAATGAAAATGTATTTCCTGATGTTGTTTTTATGTTTACCTCCTTGTAACTCTACTTCTACAGCTTCCCTGCTTTTGAAAAACGTTTATCCATTAATACCCTTTAAGTATCTAAACATCTGTATCATATCTCCCCTGTCCCTCCTCTTCTATAGAGTATACATATTTAGGTATTCAAATCTTTTCTCATACGTCTTCTGGTGCAGGCTGTAAATCAGTTGAGTTGCCTTCCTCTGAACCATTTTAAGTCTTTTTATATCCTTTGTGAGGTACAATCTCCACAACTGAACACAATACTCCAAGAGAGGCCTCACCAACAACTTGTACACAACTTAGTTTCTGTGGTAGAAAGTGTCTGAATGATTTAACATAGTAACATAGTAAATGACGGCAGATAAAGACCAGCGTGGTCCATCTAGTCTGCCCAGCAATATGGCAGGAGTAGGTGCACCTCTTCCCATGTCTTTTAGGGAGTAGGTGCACCCCTACCCATGTCTTCTCTTAGTGGTGCACCCACCAGGAGCAGATGCACCCCTCCCCATATCTTTGTTTCGTTGTTTGTTTAGGGGTGAACCCACCGCTCCTCCCCCCATTGCTCCATGTAGGACACCCCCTATTTGTTGAGAAATGAGATGGTTCAGTTTATTTAGATTTAATCTTGTTGCTGTAAAGTGATCCACTGTGTCTGTCCCAGGCCACTTTGAATTCCGTCACTGTGTTTGCCCCCACCACCTCCATCGGGAGGACATTCCAAGCATCCACCACCCTTTCAGTAAAAAAGTATTTCCTGACATTGCCTTTCAATTTACCACCTTGCAGCTTCATGTCATGCCCTCTTGTTTTACAGCTTCCCCGTCTCTGGAAGAGGTTTGTTTGTTCATTATTTCCCTTTAAGTATTTAAAGGTCTGAATCATATCTCCCCTATCCCTCCTCTCCTCCAAAGTGTACACATTTAGGTCTTCACGTCTCTCCTCATAAGGCTTCTGACGCAGGCTCCAAATCATTTTAGTCGCCTTCCTCTGAACAGCTTCCATTCTTTTTACATCCTTTGCAAGATACGGTCTCCAAAACTGAACATTTAAAGCAAAATTCAACAGTGAAACGCTGGTGGATCAGCGATGGGTTTCCACCATGAATGGACCCAAGCTTTACACTAATCCATTGATACAATTCTTTCCTGGGCTTCATGAAATACCATTTTATCATGCAGCAGTTTTGTCTTCTTTTGAATTTACTTCCTAGTGCCATAGAAATAAATTGAAATAACTTAAGCCCTATCTCTAGTTGCTTCTATCCGACTCCTGAGCTAGTGATAGATAATAAAATGGAATGATATAATTTTATAAATACAAACTATCCAGCGCATCAAAATAATGCTTCAATGACAACTATCATAATCTGCTCTACTGAAATGGATCTTCACCTGGTAGCCAAGAGTTATTAAGTGTAGCCTCATCGAGGTATGCTGAATTGTTGGAGTATCTGCATTTTAAATTGAAATAATACAATAGAATCTGTGTGTAAAACTATTTTCAGAACCAAATGAATGTTCATTAGCAAACTACTGCCTGCTCCACAATGTACGTCCCAAGATATGTTTGCTATGGCTGAGAGATTTGTCAACACAGTGTGCGGCTTACAGCAGAAGGCAGCTTTTTTATTATTCATGCAAAGTGAAAGTTAAGCTTAAATTGATTATGGCTTGGGAAACTCCCATTCATTTACAAGGCAGTAATTCTCTCCACATACCGTCCATGAAAACTGCTTGGAAACAGCATTGGACATCATTACCTGAAGTTCTTCAATATTCACATTGCAGTTTAGCCTGGAATGTTTCTTTTCTGTCATCTATGGGAGGCAAAGCTAGTGGTTTCTACAAGCCTCCTTTTGGGTATGCACCTGTACGGTTACACAGGACACTACCATAGTAGGGGAACACTCACCCCATGTGTCCTTCCACATCATGTGAGCAAAGGAAAAGAGAGGAAGGCTTGTAGTGGGTTAAGCATGCTATGCCGAGAGTGGGAAGAGAGAGAGGGAATGCTGGGTGGATGCTGGAATTGCCACTGCTGAAGAGAAGAGGGGCACCAATTTTGTTTTTCTATCCAGGGCATCAACTAACATGGAGTTGGCCTTGGAGTGTACACAGTTTCCACAAAGTCTCCAAGAAGGTAGGTGCTGAAGAGTTATGAATCAAGGTTTGGTTAGTATACAGGGTGGCCCAAAAAAAGTGAGAACATCTCGTAGCATATAAGTTATTTAGAAATTCAAAAAGACAGATGTAAATGATTGACAAATTAAAAAACCAAAGATGGCGACCAGAAATTGTCAAAATAAAGATGTTATATAGCTAAAAAAGGTAAATAAATAAACTATTTAAACTTTTAATTTACGAGATGTTCTCACTTTTTTTGGGCCACCCTGTATATATGGCACCTTGGAGGAATTATCAGTCAAGAGTTAGCTTCAAGAAAAGGACATGTTATGGATCATAGGCAAGCTGAAGACTTGTGGGTTAAGAACATAAGAAATGCCATACTGGATCAGACCAAGTCCATCAAACCCAGTATCCTGTTTCCAACAATAGCCAATCCAGGTCATAAGTACCTTGCAGGTTCACAAAAAGGTACACAGGTTTCACAATACTTGATCCCCATAAGCAGTCAGTACTAGAGGAGATCAAACCTAAGCTTTCTTTAGAAGCTCAGATGACAGGACTTCGACTTTCATACTTTGGACATATCATGCGAAGAGAGATCATTAGAGAAAAATATCCTGCTTGGCAAGATAGAAGAACAATGCAAAAGAGGAAGGCCAGCAATGAGATGGATCAATACAATAACAGCAGCTACGGGTACCAGTCTGTCAACAATTAGCCGCCTGACTGAAGACCGAACACAATTTAGGACAACTATCTAGAGGGTCGCCATGAGTTGACAGCAACTCGATGGCACTTAACAACAACAACAAGCAGTGGATCTCCTCCAGAAGCTTGTCCAAACATTTTTAAAACCCAACTACACTAACAGCTTTTACTACATCCTTTGGTAACAAATTCCAGAGTTTGATTACCCATCGAGTGAAAAAATATTTTCTCTTATTAGTCTTAAATGGATTTTATTGTAGTTTCATTGTGCCCTCCCTAGTCTTTCTACTTTTTGATGGCACAAACAACTGATCTATATTTGCCCGTTCCACTCCATTCATTAATTTATAGACCTCTATCATATCTCCCTCAGCCATCTTTTTTCCTAAGTTGAAGAGCCCTAACCTTTTAAGCCTTTCTGTATAAGACTTTCCACATAGCCGTTCCATCCCCATTTTGGTGGCTCTTCTCTGTACTTTTTCTAATTCTGCTATATCCTTTTTAAGATATGGCAACCAGAATTGCACACAATATTCAAGGTGTGGTCACAGCATGGAATGATACAGAGGCATTATAATATCCTTGGTTTTATTCTCCATTCCTTTCCTTATGTTTCCTAGCATTCTATTTGCTTTGTTGGCTGCTGCTGCACATTGAGTGGAGGGTTTCAATGTATTATCCATGATGACTCCTAAATCTTTTTCCTGGGTGGAACCTTGCATTGTGTAACCAAAGTTTGGGTTTTTCTTTCCTAAGTGCATAACTTTGCCATTTGGACGTCCATCTGCCATTTGGACGTCTAGTCTTTTAATTTATCAAGGTCCTCTGGCGATTTTTCACAATCCTCCTGTGTTTTAACAGCTTTGAATAATTTTGTGTCATCTACAAATCTGATCACCTCACTCATTATTCCCATTTTGAGATCATTTATGAATATGTCAAAAAGCAGCGGGCCCAGCACAGATCCCTGGGATACTCCGCTATTCACCTTTCTCCATTGAGAGAAGTGGCCATTTAGCCCTACTCTCTGCTTCCTATCTTTTAACCAGTTCCTGATCCACAATAGTACACTACCTCCTATCCCATGACTCTAATTTCGCCAAAGTCTCTCATCGGGGAGCTTGTCAAAGGCTTTCTGAAAATCCAGATTACTATATCAACCGGCTCAACTTTGTCTACCTGTTTATGCACACCTTCAAAAAAATAACAGATTAGTAAAACAAGACCTTTCTTGGCTAAATCTATGTTGGCTTTCTCCCATTAAACTATGACTATGTACACGTTCGGTAATTTCTTTATAATGGTTTCTACCATTTTGCCCTGTACTGTCATCAGGCTCACCCATCTGTAGTTTCCTGGATCACCCCTGGAAACCTTTTAAAAAATTGGCATTACGTTGGCCATTCTCCAATCTTCAAGTCCTACAGATGATTTTAATGATAATTCACAGATTATTAATAGTAGGACTGCAATCTTATATTTCACTTAGGGTTCTAAGAAGACAAGATAATATGCAACACTTCTTCCTGCCTCTGACTCATAATAGGAGCTAGTGGGCTCACACTGTTCGAACCTACCTGCCATCGGACTAATACCTGACCCCCCCCCCCACACACACACACACACATGCGCCTTGTACATAACACTGTATAGAAGCTCATGCTGTAAACAGCCCACTTCGAATCAAGCTGACTTACACACACACACACTGTACGGTATAGCACTGCATGAGAACACAAATGTCAATATAAATCGATTGATTGCTGTGTACATCGCCTTGATTGAAGAATAAGGCGGGATATAAATACTCTTAAATAAATACAAATAAATAAACCTGATTGCTGAGTTTTCGACTACTTCTATTTAAATTATTTAATGGATTTAATACCACTGGATCTCTTGCAGTCCATTTTCATAGCTCTCTGTAACAGTACCAGAAATTATTGCATTGTACAGAGTTCTCTGGTAGAGAATCAAGTTTATTTGTTCCATAATAAGGTTGCCAGATGGTTGCATGCTTTCTTATATAGTCTTCAGGGCTGGCGCTACTATTAGGAAACCTATGTGGTTGCCTAGAGTGCCGGCCCTCCGGAGGTGCCCATTGGTGCTGCTGTCCCTCATGGAACCTGCAGCAGCGGCTGCAAATAGCCCCAAGGCACTTAGATTACAACTTTGGCACCATGGGACTGTTTGCTTCAGCCCCCTTAGACTGCCCAATGCCGACTTTCTGTTTGCAGAAGGAAGTTGGCATCGGGCATTGGAGGGGGCAGAAGGAAACATTTCTGCAGTGTGGAAGTTGTAAGCACCGTGGAGATGTTTGTGGCCATTGCTGCCTCTGCAGGTCCAGAGACGGGCGGTGACAAAGGGTGCATGGGGGAGGGGCGCAAAGGATGAGGTTCATCTAGGGCCAGGGCCGTACCGAGTGTAAATCGCACCCTGTGCAAATTGCACATCAGGCATGCGCCCCCTTCCCCCCCCCCCCCCGTGGCGGGAGAGAAGAGGCGCGCCCGATGTGCAAGTCGCCGGCATGCTAAGCAGATCAGGGAGGGACAGATCTGCTTAGCATGCCGGCGAGAAGACTTAAGGGGCGCATTTTAGCTGTCTTCCATTGCCTGCTGCCGCTGAGAGAAGAAAAAGTGGCGGCGGCGGGCAACGGCAGACAGCTAAAATGCGCCTCTTAAGCCTTTGCGCCCTGTGTGGCCGCACCACTCGCACAGGGCTAGGTACGGGCCTGCCTAGGGCACCTAGTCTCCTTACACCAACCCTGATGGCCCTAATGGTAAAATTATATGCTGTTTCACAGGGCGTTTTTGAGGAGATACACAGTGGACCGAGTACCGGCACAATTTTCGCTGCCTGCTAAAATTGACCCATAGTCCTCATATATTAATGAAAGAGCCCTGCATATGACTAATGGCCCCTTTTTTTCTAGAAAAAATGCACTGCTGTGTCATACATAGGGGCTTGTTTACAAAGCCGCGGTAGCGGTTCGCGGTCGTTATCGGAGCCGCGGCCCCATTGAAATCATTGGGGTCGCGGCTCCAATAATGATCGCGAACCGCTACTGCAGCTTTGTAAACAAGCCCCATAGTCTTGTAGACCTGCTTTTCTGAGGGAAATTAATATTGCAAATCCTTACAAACAGAAACAGGACTAGCTCAGTTTTCCTTCAATGACTTGGGTTTATTCAAAATATTTGAGTTTTGTGTCATGCATATCTGATGCATCACATATACAAATGCATGCTAGAGAAAGTGCAAATACTTTAAAAACTATTCCAGAAATACTTTCTTGCCACACCATTATATGGACAGAAAGTTTTGTAATAAGAAGTAGCAGGGCATCAGAGCTCTGTATCATTTGCACATCGTGAAAGGCCCTTCGTCAGGATTGTTGCATCTGCCTCAGAAAGTCTTCATACTGTTTTTCTTGTCACACAGGACTCTGGTTAAAATGATAGTGAACTTTTATTTAAACTATGTTCTCCATTCCCTTGCTGTATCTTGCAGGAACGTGGAACCATTTGGACATAAAATTGCGGTTCGAGACCCCTGGATGAATGTTTCATGAGAATATGGATGTCAGTCAAGCCTTGCCTCAGGTCCCCAGTTCAAGTCCTAAGTCAGGTCTTCTGCTTCCTGAGTCAGCTGGTTCTGGGGATATAGTGGCAGCATTTACAGGCATGGGGGGGAGGGGGGTCAGATCACTGTCACTGCTTAAGGGTGACACTTGGGGTCTAATTCAGGACCATGATTGAAGGGTTACAGAAGGAGCCTTGGTGAATGGTCTCCATCTTTGCCTGGGTGGAGGGGGGGGGGAGCAGGGCAAGGAGAAGGAATGCGGGCTCCTTCTGATCCAAACTCTTCAGCTCTGTAATGAAAAGCCCCCATCCCTTCTCCTTGCTTCTGACCCCCTTCCCCGCAGCCAAAGCCTGATGTCCTATTAAAAGCTTTGATAGCAAGCGCATATCCTTTTTATAAATGAGAAAACCAGGCATTAAATCAGGGGATGCATAATAAACACTGCTAAAAAAGGTCATTCTCTAAATCAAGCAATTGATGTGAAGACTTCAAATAAACTACTGTATTTGTAACCAGCTTTCCTGAAAGAGAAAACAAGAATAATATTCAACACGAAAACCATGACAATGCTTTGACATACAGTATTTGGAAATATGTTTTGCTTTGTGACATCCAACTTTAATTAATCAATGAGTTTCTTACCCCACTGCAAACATGTCACAGGATCACATAGAAACATGATGGCAGAGAAAGACCACATGCCCTATCTAGTCTGCTCGTCCATATCACCCACTACAAGAGTCCCCTTTTTTTCAGAGATCCTGTTTGTCCCATGCTTTTTTGAATTTAGATACTGTCCTCATCGTTACCACCTCCACTGGGAGACTATTCCACGCATCTACCACTCTTTCCGTAAAGAAATATTTCCGCATATTAATCCTGAGTCTATCCCCTTTCACTCTCATCCTATGTCCCCTCATAGCAGAGGTTGCTTTCAGTCGAAAGAGGCTCTCCTCCTGTGCATTTATGCCACAGAGGTATTTAAAAGTCTCAATCATATCACCTCTATCCCGCCTTTCCTCTAAGGTGTACATATTAAGATCCTTAAGTCTGTCCTCATATGCTCCATAATGAAGACCACTAACCATTTTAGTAGCCATCCTCTGCACCAACTCCAGCCTGTTTATATCCTTTTGAAGGTGCGGTCTCCAGAGTTGCACATAATACTCCAAATGAGGTCACACCAAAGACTTATACAGAGGCATTATCACCTCCTTTTTTCTGCTAGCCATTCCTCTCCCTATGCACCCAAGCATCTTTCTGGCTTTTGCAGTTGCCTTTTCTACCTGTTTAGCTACTTTGAAATCATCGGACACAATCACGCCTAGGTCCTATTCTACTTTCGTGGACAGTATGTCGCTCCCTATATTGTACTGCTCCCTTGGATTGTTGCAGCCCAAATGCATGACCCTACATTTTTTAGCATTAAATCTCAGCTGCCAAATTCTAGATCATTCTTCAAGCTTAGCTAGATCCCTCCTCAAGTTATCTATGAGACATTCTAAGTTAAAATGATGAGCAAAGGATTTGGGTTTCTAAGTTAGTCTATTTGCATATGTAGATGCAGGGCCGGCCCGTCCATTGAGCAAGAATGTTTTTTGCACAGGGCCCCGCGTTTCAGGCGGCAGAATGGAGAATCCCGCGGGGCCCATTTACAGTCCTTACCACCCCCCCCCCCCCATCAGCCCAGCTAAGTTTAAAAAAAAAAAAAACCAGAAACCGGCTGCTGCTGCCGCTGCCGCCGTGGCAGCGGCAGAATGGAGAATCCCGCGGGTCCCCCCTGTCCTGCAGTCTTCTATGCGGCCTCGGTCGGCTGTCAGAGCTGCGCGAAGAGAGAGAGCTTCTCTTCTCGCAGCTCTGTTAATCACGCCGCGGGGCTGATGGGCAATCCCATCAGCCCCGCGGCGGGATTAACAGAGCCGCGAGAAAGGGAAACTCTCCCTTCGCGCGCCTCTGAAAAGCCCGCGCTGAGGCCGCATAGAAGACTGCAGGACAGGGGGGCCCCGCGGGATTCTCCATTCTGCCGCTGCCACGGCTGCAGCGGCAGCAGCAGCCGGTTTCTGGTTTGTTTGTTTTTTAAACTTAGCTGGGCTGATGGGGGGGGGGTAAGGACTGTAAATGGGCTGATGGGGAGGGAGGGAGGGGGGTAAGGACTGTAAATGGGCTGATGGGGGGGTAAGGACTGTAAATGGGCTGATGGGGAGGGAGGGAGGGGGTAAGGACTGTAAATGGGCTGATGGGGGGTCAGGACTGTAAATGGGCTGATGGGGAGGGAGGGAGGGGGGTAAGGACTGTAAATGGGCTGATGGGGAGGGAGGGGGGGTAAGGACTGTAAATGGGCTGATGGGAAGGGAGGGAGGGAGGGAGGGGGTAAGGACTGTAAATGGGCTGATGGGGAGGGAGGGGGGTAAGGACTGTAAATGGGCTGATGGGGAGGGAGGGAGGGAGGGTGGTAAGGACTGTAAATGGGCTGGGACTGTAAATGGGCTGATGGGGGAAGTTATGACTGGTAATGGGCTATGGGGGGCTACGACTACAAGTGGGCTGATGGGGGGATTAGGACTGGAAATGGGCTATGGGGCGGTGGGCTAAGACTGGAAATGGGCTGATGGGGGGTGTTAGGACTGGTAATGGGCTGTGGGGGGCGTTAGGACTGGTAATGGGCTGGGGGGGTAAGGACTGGTACTGGGCTATGGGGGGTTTACAACAGGTAATGGGCTATGGGGAGCTACGACTACAAGTGGGCTGAGGGGGGGACTAGGACTGGAAATGGGCGATGAGGGGGTTTAGGACAGGTAATGGGCTGATGGGGGGTTACAACAGGTAATGGGCTATGGGGGGGCTAAGACTACAAGTAGGCTGATAGGGGGTTAGGACTGGTAATGGGCTGTGGGGGGCGTTAGGACTGGTAATGGGCTGGGGGGGTTAGGACTGGTACTGGGCTATGGGGGGGTTACAACAGGTAATGGGCTATGGGGAGCTACGACTACAAGTGGGCTGATGGGGGGGGATTAGGACTGGAAATGGGCTATGGGGGGGTTAGGACAGGTAATGGGCTGATGGGGGGGTTACAACAGGTAATGGGCTATGGGGGGGCTAAGACTACAAGTGGGCTGATGGGGGGTTAGGACTGGTAATGGGTTGATGGGGGGTAAGACTGAAAATGGGCTGATGGGAGGGTAAGGACTGGAAGTGGGCTGATGGGGGGGTTAGGACTGGTAATGGGCTATAGGGGGTTCGGACTGGAAGTGGGCTGATGGGGGGGTTCGGACTCGAAAAGGGCTATAGCGGGTACGGACTGGAAGTGGGCTGATGGGGGAGCTAGGACTGGTAATGGGATGGGGGGTTGCTAGGACTGGAAATGGGCTGAGTGGAAGGGGCTTGAACGGCAAATAGCTGATGGGGACAGGGGCTTGGAATGGAAATGGGCTGTGAGGAGAGGGAGCTAGGACTGGAAATGGGCTGAGTGGGGGGGGGGGGGGCTAGGACAGGAAATGGGCTGATGGAGGGGCCAGGATAGGACTGGAAATGGGCTGTTGGGGGTGCTAAGGTTGGAAATGGGCTGTGGTGGGGGCTTGAATTGAAATGGACTCATGGAGGGGCTAGAACTGGAAGTAGGCTCATGGGGGGCTTGGATTGGAAATGGGCTGAGTGTAGGGGAGCTAGGATTTGACATGGGCTGATGGTGGGGCTAGGAAAGGAATAGAAATGAGCTGATGGGGGGCTGGGATTGGAAATGAGCTGATGGAGGAACTGATAGGACTGGAAATGGGCTGATGAGGGGCTGGGATTGGAAATGAACTGATGGATGGACTCGGATAGGACTGGAAATGGATGGGGGAGCTAGGACTGGAAATGGGCTGATGGTGGGTCTAGGATAGGATTGGAAATGGGCTGATGGGGGACTAAGACTGGAAATGGGCTGATGCAGGGACAAGAAGGGAGCAGATGCTGGGTGGGGCTGGAACTAGAAAGGAGCTGATGTTGGGGGAGGATTAGAATGGGATGGAGCTGGGAGAGTGAAATGGAGAGGGAAAAATATTTTGCGTGGGAGGGAAGACAAATCTACAATTGGCCGGATATTGGGAGAGTAAGTGGGGATTGAGGATGGAGGGATACAATTTGAGTGGATGAAATAGGAATGAGGAAAGAGCAAAAGGAGAAAGATTAGTATGTTAAAGCAGATGTAGAGAGAGAATGGAAAAAAAAACCAAGAAGACAGAAGAAAGGACAAATGGACAGCAGATGGAGAGTTAGCAGAAGACACGAAGAAACCAGAAGAAAGTGGCTGGAACAATTGCAACTGAAAAAAATGCACAAAAGGTAGAAAAATATCTCTTTATTTTGAATTTATTAACTGGAATATGTCAGCTCTGGGAAATGTGCATCATTAATTTTTGCGCTTTGTTTAGTACAAGAGGAAATTAATTTATAGTTTTATTTCTACAGTGTTGTTGTATATTCCAAGTTTGGCTTTTGGGGTTCCCAGTTTAATTATTGTCTTCCTGTTTCTAAATTGTGATTCCTTGTTTGGTGATGGTCTATGTTCTGCATGTGTAACTGAGCTGAGGTATTCTGTTTATGTAATTCCTATTTGACATTGCCACTTGTTCTTTCCCCAGTAGGTCATGTATTATTGTTCTCTGAAATGTATTGGTTTAATATTTGCAGTGTTGCCTTTTGATAGTTAGGGTATGGTGCTTTGTGAGTCCTGGTAGTGCTGTTAGGATACGGCGGGTTTGCTATGGGTTCTAAATGGGCAGTGTTTGTAGTAGTTCCTAATGTGCCTGGCAGTTGGTACTGGAGTATAGTAATGTAGAAACCTTTTAGTCTTTCTTTATCCATATACTCATTAAGAGGCATGTTTACTAAAAGTTAGTGTATGGTAACATTATGCAAATATTTATGCAAATGAGGCACCTTATGAAAATGAGGCCCCGCACCGAGTCTCCGCACATGGCCCCGCACCCCCCTTGGGCCGCCCCTGTGTAGATGTAAGGGTGAAAGGAGAATGACTGAAAGCTAGCCACAGTTACATTAGACCATTAAAACGGTGTTACCTACAACTTCTTTGTTAGCCCATATTTCTAGACATTAAAATGATGAAACCTTTCGACACTGACCTAAAAGAGGCTCAGAATTTTTAACTTACTATCTGAAACAATTCTGTTGCCTCTCTGTCAGGATCTGACCACTCTGCCAAATCCTCTTCCCCACAATACTACTGTAATATAAGCTGTCATTCCCTTGCACTGTATCTTCAGCAAACCTGGTATTTTGCTTTGATCTGATCCTTTTATTTTCATCTAACAAAGGGAGTGTTAGCTCTTTAAAGTTAGTCTAGCAATGTATTAGCTTAGTCCAGGGTAGATGCATGGCTATCGGATGCCCTAGGTGCACCTTCAGCCTTATAACCCCTCCCCCAAGATTTTGATGATTGAACTTAACAGTCGTGATCATCTCAACACCACCACTCCTACAACAATCCTGTAAAAATGCATTATTGCACGTTATGCTTTTAAAGATTAAGCATACATAGGATGTATGTGCGGACCCGCTCTCCCTGCGGGTAAAAGAATGTGCTGAGGGCTCTTCGAGTTTGTCGGGCTCTCAGGATCTCTTGTTTTGCATTGACTGCTGCTTCTCTTTGCTGCCCCTCGGAAGCAAATGTCCTGGGCAACCGCTTGGTCATGCCTAATGGTTGGGCCAGGCCTGAATTAGCCACCGAAAAAGTATCACCTTCTTGTTTAACCTTTATGTACACTCATGAAATAACAGATTCTGCTTGAAATAAAATTTTACAGCTCCTCAAGACCTTTACTTATAAAACCGCATACAGTCGGCCATGTGTGTGGTTTAAAAGTTCCGCCTGTAACCACGCCTAAAGAAGAAAATCACGATGAACTCTTTCCCAAAGCATTTCTTGGCTTGCTAGTGATACTTTGCCTCCTTAAGCACCTGGCCACTTTTCTTTCTATGTGCTCCTTAATACCATGTCCTTTCCTGGTGGCAAAGTAGAGAAAAGAAGATAAACGGCTTACTGCATGGCTTTTTTATTCCTTAAAATAAACCATTACTCCCAGAAGTGCAGCATATGTCCCTTTCTTCTTTCTTCTTTTGCAGTTCTCTATTGGAAGCCATTTGGAGGACATTTTTCATCAGCTCACCTAAAAGCAGAATCTATGGGTACAGACCTTTTTACCTAATTTTAAAAGGAGTCTATGTGCTTATATTTTCTCTGAAAATTGCCCAAGGATTCTGCAGACCCATACACATTGCACCTGTTTTCTCTGTGGGCAGATGTTTGCTGGAAAATTCCTGTAGATTTGAAAAACCAGTCAATGTGCATTGTTTTCCAATGTCCCTAGGATCATCTTCCCTCTATCCAGCTAAAAGCATATCTGTTCGGAATCTCTGCATATAGTGCTGGTCAGATTGAGTGAACTGCAAATAGTAACGCTCACAGTAAATGAATAATGCAACTCGTGATCAATCTCTCAACTACGTTATTCAGCTTCCCAGCAACACTGGCTGCTAACTCACAGCCCAATTGCCCCTGGGGGAATCTGAAAGGGAGTGTGCTAAAGGAATTGGCATGTAGAGCCCCTTCCCCCAGCAAAGACCCCACACTCTCTCACCCTTCTGTAACATATTCCCACACTTCCATAGCACACTCTACATCTCCAGAAGACACTCCCAACCCCCATTACAGTCCCACATCCCTCAAAGATCACCCTTCCCAGGACATACTGCAGGTTTTCCTTTTGTACAGCAGCGGGGTTGAGGGGGGTCCTGGGTCACTCCTGCCTCACTGGGCTCTGGATTCAAAATAGTGTCAGTTGACCCTAACAGTAGACTTGCGATAGTACTACTATGTGTCAAGCTGCCAAATAAGGGCCAATCTATCTATTGATTTTCAGAGACGTTTCCGGATACTGTTGCTGAAAAGCATATGGACCACCCCAGCATTATCCATGCAGTGCTAGGGGGAGCATGGGCGGTCCCAGCTTTTAACCGGATAGTCCACTATCCACATCTAGATAGCTCACTGAATATTGCCACCATCTGGATAATCGTCTGTTGATCGCAGTATAACATAATTTTATAAATTCCCATGCCAGTGACATACATTATCACATACATAAATGGCATGTATGTTAGAAAGTGAAGGAAGCGTGTAGATCGGTGGTGCGATGGGTGCTGGGACACAGGAAATGTCCTTTGACCTCCGGTGCGCCAGCGACCTACATTACAACACAGCTACAGAAGTGAAGGAAAATAATGCTCTTCACTTCGGCGGCTGTATGGATCTGCTGCTCAGCCAGCCGGGAGCCGGGGCCTCTAAAACCTGCCACAGGGATCTTCAGGGAGGGGCTAGGGGGGGCCTAAGATTAGAAATGGGCTGAGTCGGGGCAGGGGGCTAAGATTGGAAATGGGCTGAGTGTGGTGGGGGGGGGATGGACTAGGATTGGAAATGGGCTGGAGCGGCCTGAGATTGGAAGTGGGGTGGGGGGGGGCTAGGATTGGAAATGGGTTGGGTTGGGTTGGGGGTCTATGACTGAAAATGAACTGATTGGGAGGGCTAGGACTGTACATGGGCTTTTCGGGGGGGGGGGGTAGGATTGGAAATGGACTGAGTGTGGGGGAGCTTGGACTGGAAATGAGCTGATATAGTTCTGGAATAGGATTGGAAATGTAGGATGGGGGGCTAGTTTTGGAAATAGCTGATGGGTTAGGATTGCAGGTGGGCTGAGGGGGGGAGCTTGGACTGGAAATGGGCTGATGGGAGCTGGAATAGGACTGGAAATGAGCTGATTGGGGCTGGAATAGGATTGGAAATGGCTGATGGGGGGGTCTAGTATTGGAAATAGCTGATGGGGCTAGAATTACAAATGGGCTGGGGGAGCTAGGACTAGAAATGGGCTGATGGGGGCTAGAATAGGACTAGAAATGAGCAGATTGGGGGGCTAGGACTGGAAATGAGCTGATTTGGGGGCTAGGACTGGAAATAGGCTGAGTGTGGGGGAGCTTGGACTGGAAATGGGCTGATGTGGGACTGGAATATGATTGGAAATGGCTAATGGGGGGCTAGTGGAAATGGCTGATGGGGGGGCTAGGATTGCAAATGGACTGATGGGGGAGCTTGGACTGTAAATGGGCTGATGGGGGCTGGAATAGGACTGGAAATGGGCTGATGCGGGGGGGGAGGGGTGGAAGAATGGAACTAGAAGGAAGTGGATGCTGGGTGGGGCTGGAACTAGAAGGGAGCTGATGTTGGGGGAGGACTAGAAGGGGATGGGGCTGGGGGAATGAGGATGGAGAGGGAAAAGATATTTTGTGTGGGAGGGAAGAAAAATCTATGAGTGGCCGGGTATTGGCAGCATAAGTGAGGATTGAGGATGGAAGGGTGAAATTTGAGTGGATGAAAAATGAATAAAGAAAGAAATGGGGGAAAGAGAGAAAGGGGAAAGATCAGTATGTTAAAGCAGATGTAGAGATAGAATGGAAAAAATCTAGAAGAGAGAAGAAAGGACAAATGGACAGCAGAAAATGGAGAATTAGCAGAAGACAGAAGAAAGTGACTGGAGCAATTGCAACTGAAAAATAAAATGCCCAAATAACAAAATGTTCAAAAATACTTTTTTCTTTTGAATTTATTAACTGGAATATGTCAGCTCTGTGAAATGTGTATCGCTAACGTCTTTGCACTTTTGTTTAGTACAAGAGGAAATTAATTTATAGTTTTATTTCTCCAGTGTTGTTGTACAGTCCAAGTTTGGCTTTAGGAGTTCCCAATTTAATTATTGTCTTCCTATTTCTAAATTGTGACCCCTTGTTCTTTATTTGGTGATGGTCTATGTTCTGCATGTGTAACCAAGCTGAGGTATTCTGTTCATGTATTGTAGTTCCTATTTGACAGTGCCACTTGTTCTCTTTCCACAGTAGGAGATATATTGGTATTCTCTGAGATGTATTGATTTAATATGTGCAGTGTTGCCTTTTGATAGGTAGGGTTTGGTGCTTTGTGAGTCCTGGTAGTGCTGTTATGATACGGTGGGTTTGCTATGGGTTCTAAATAGGCAGTGTTTATAGTACTTCCTAATGTGCCTGGCAGTTGGCACTGGAGTATAGTAATGTAGAAATCTGGTAGCCTTTCTTTATCCAGACACTCATTAAGAGGTGTGTTAACATTATGCTAATATTTATGCAAATGAAGATCCTTATGCAAATGAAGTCCCACAATGGGTCTCAGCACATGGCCCTGCGCCCCCCTTGGGTTGCCCCTGCATCCTCTGGATGTTTTTCAGCTAAAACAAGCACTTTTTCAGATCCTTGTTCATCGCTATTTGTGCCTTGGAGGAGGTTTAAAGTTAGAGGTGACACCAGATGTCCATAGGATCATGGGAACTCCATGGCCATGCCTCCTCTATTCAGATTTGGACATCCCCAGAGCTAGCTTCTAAAATGGCTCTGGAGACAGTCTCTGTGCTTTGGATGTCTCTATGTCCATTTTCAGACATCCAAAGCATGAATAGAGCCTCTAAAATTACCCCATTGTACTTAACTACTACAACCACATTTTTGAAAAATGCTAACCACAGTAGCTGAATAATGACCCATAGATTTCTATATCATATTCCTTGTCTCTCATCTCTTTTATGGTATAGAGTACATATTAAGGTCCTAAGGCGTTTTTTCATAGGGCATTTCATACAATTCACACCATTTTGGCTGCCTTTCTTTGGACCATCTTACAGATATATGGCCTTCAAAACTGAACCCAGGATTCCAAGTGAGGCTTCATCAATTTCCTGTATGTCTCTCCCTGTGCACCGCAACATCCCTCTGGCTCTGGACACTTCCTTGTTATACTATTTTGTTTCTCTGACATCAGCCACAATCACCCCAAGACCTCTCTTCTGGTCAGTGCAGATCAACTCTTTACCATTCATTGCTTACCATAAGCTATTAGTAGGGTGACCCTGATCTGGCAGAGGGCTTTGCCCCAAAGGAAGCTGTTGGGATACATTCCTATTGCATTGCTTCTATGGAGTCCTTGCAAAAGGAAAGAACATCTTTGGTGCTAAAAACAAACGCAAATTGGATTTACGTTTGCTTGAGCAAGTCCATGGAAAGGGTTTCTAAAAACAGGATCTGCTGCTGAACTATTTTTAATTTTAGGAGGAGAGAGAAAGCAACAGAAAGATACAGGGAGAGAAAAATAGATAGACACAAAGATGAGGAGAGACAAGAGAGATGTCATTGAGGTAGGTAGATTAAAACATTTAGTAGCATTAGTGATTACAAAAGACCTGCTTCATGAATGACTAAACCAATAAGTCACAAGAGTATTACGGAAATAGCCATGTGTGTGTGTATGTAGATGTAGATATAGATATGTGGGAGGTGGAATCAGAAGAAAGTTTGGGATAAATTTATTCTTCCTTTCCATTCCATGCTGTTTTCTTGTATCTCAATCTATATCTGGTCAATAAAAGAAAGAGGCTGAGTTATAAATAAAGCTGCAGTCTATTTTTAAAGTCTAAAATGTACAAATTACCATTTCCCTGTCTTTTCTTTAGTCAGCAGTCTCCTTCCTCTCCTTGGGCTTTCAGCTTAATTGCAACAAGCTTCTGTTGGGCTACAGCACCTTGAGTCTTCAAAATTATCTGAGAAATTTTTCCCCATTTTTATATCCCAGTTTATGTAGTCTAGTGACTGTCATGATAGTTCTTGGCTGAGAACCAGGCACTAGGGTTCCATCAAGAACTCTGTGATCAAGAACCCTAATTCTAGTCACTAGGTGCACTTTTTCACTATGACTGGGCCTTCTCCCTCCCAAGGGGCTGTGAATGCTCACTGCAGGAATCAGAAGCCTGGCCCAGGAATCCAACCCAGGTCTACCACTGGCGGTGCAGTTTTTAGCATTGAATCGCCGGGTAAGCGTAGTTACACACCTGTAACAGGTGATCTCGGGGAACAACAGGAATTTAATCTTCACATATGGGTATTGTCAGTACCGACAGAGCCTGAGCGGGAACGCTCCCCAGTGTCCAATAGGAACGCTTTTGGGAGCATCCCTCAGCACATGCGCGTTGCCTTCCCGCCTTTCCAACTGTCCCTCTTCAGTTAAGTGTGTAGCTGAGTGAAAAGATAGAGGGAGAGAGGAAAGAGACAGAGAGATAGAGAGACAACTCCTAGGGGAGGTGGGTGGGTTGTGAAGACTAAATTCCTGCTGTTCCCGGAGATCACCTGTTACAGGTGAGTAACTAAGCTATCTCCAGGAACAAGCAGGAATGTAGTCTTCACATATGGGGACTCCCTAGCTGAAGATGCCGGGGAGATGTCTCCAGGAAGCTGCCACCTATAGTGAGGTGGGCCATGCTTCCTCCCATGGATCTCTGGCATCCTACCAGGGTTGGTGGGTAGGAGTTGAATTAAGTCTGAAAGAGATGTTGAAGAACAGCCTGGCCAAAGAAGGCATCCCGACAGGAGGCTTTATCTAGGCAGTAGTGGGCTGTGAAGGTGTGTACTGAAGCCCAGGTGGCTGCTCGGCAGATGTCATCGATAGACACAGAGTGAAGGTCTGCCACAGAGGCTGCCATGGCCCTCACATTATGTGCTGTGATATGACCTTGAAGAGGAAGACCCTTACTCTCATAGGTAAAGGATATGCATTGTGCAATCCATTTAGATAGAGTTCTTTTGGAGACTGGAAGTCCCAAATGACTAGAATCAAAAGCAACAAAAAGTTGAGAAGACTTTCTATGCTGCTGTGTTCGTTGTAGGTAAAAAGCAAAGGCTCTTTTACAGTCCAAAGTATGAAGGTTCCTTTCTGCATTAGAGGCATGAGGCCTCGGAAGGAATACTGTGATGATGTGAAGGCTGCAGAGCCCTTTAAAAGTAGAAAAAACTCTGAGATTTGTTCCCACAAGCGGGGGATGGGATCGCAGAAGCACATTTCCCACAGAGAGAATGAAACCAAGGCACATAGAAGCAGGGTTAGCTTGAAGCCACACCCAACCTCTAGGACAGCTGCAAGCAGAGAGAGGGTGGGGTCAGAGAAGCAAACAGTTCACAGAACATATAAGCTGCGTCACACAGGAAGTGGAGAGAGAGAGGAACGGGAGCTGGAGAATCAGCTGAGAGTTGATTCCAGAGCTTCACACACGAGGACTAGGCACAGGATGGTGCAAAGGAAATTGCAATGCTAAAGGGAAACTAGCAAAACCCCGAGGACAAAGTTTCTTTGAAGAATCAGCTGAGTGGGAGGAGGAATCAGGTACTGATCAAACGGTATGTGCTCAGACACCAGAAAGACTGCAAAGAAGGTCTGTTCAAAGGCAGGACCGGTTGCAGGCTAGGAGCCAAAGGAAAAGGCCAGTAAACCAGGGAAGGAAGCAGGATTTCAAAGCTGTTAATTCTGCTAAGCCCAGAAGGACTGACCACTACTTACAAGGCAAGTGCAAAGGGTGTGGGCATAGAAAGAACCGGCAGAGAAGTCTGGATTTTACCTCTGAATCAGAATATAGCAGTTCTAGTCTTGAACCTCCACACAGATATTATAGAAAGCCTGTTAGGAGGAGAGTTACTGCTAGTCAAGAAGCTTTTGCATTTCCTGATGAGAAACTATTAAGGGGGAAAAAAGCAAAAGGTTCCAACCCAGTTACAGAGGGGAACCGTGAGCTAAAGTGGAGAAACCTTTGTAAGTTTCTGAAGAACATACAACAGGTTAAACCAGAGATTACCCCAAGCTCAGAGCCATACAATTCCCCAACAGAAATGGACGTAGACTGTCTCTCTGATAAATCAATGTCCTCTGCTGAATCGATGGATTGCAGTCTCTGTGTGTCTAATGTATAAAGCTTTTCCTTTATGCTGTATGAAACAAGTAAGAAGACGTCAGGAGTTCAGATATCATTGTATGCTTGGAAAGCAGACAAGTGGATAAGAAAAACCTCATGTGAAAGCCTAGCTAGTTTTATTGCTGCTGTAATGTCAGCTGAAAAAGCTAGTGGTTTAAAAGCTAAGAGGTAGCACTCTGAGTAATGTTTCAAACTTGAAGTCAGCAAGGAAAGTAAAGCTTTTCATATTGCCAAAGTTTGTGAGTAATGCACAAAGATATTTCTACTGCATTTGTAAATACTAGAAAATACTGCTATCAAGGTTGAGAAGTTTATGGAAGAAATTCACCTTGCACATTTTGGAGAAGAATCCTATACCTTTGGTTGAATGTGTTTTACCTTTCTGGAATTTTGCCACAAATGATTTCCTTACAGAAAATTAAAATAAAAGCAATTTATGTTATAAATTGTCCTGTGCTCCTTCTATTCGGACTGCTAACAAAAGCAAACCACAACTACAATTAAGGAGGTGATCCACCGTCTCTCATCAGGCAGGTGTCTATACCAAATAGCACTATAAGTGTCCAAACAGAGACAATCTGCCGTGCCACCCCTAGGGGCAGTGCGGTGAGGGCGTTGGAAGGCGTCACAATACAGGAAGGTAAATCGATTGATTTAGATGAAAAGGTGAAACCACCTTTGGCATAAAATGTGGATGAGTTCTGAGAACAACTTTATCATGGTGAAACCTTGTATAAGGGGGATCAGCCACTAAAGGTTGCAATTAACTGATGCAACGTGCGGAGGTGATTGCAATTAGGAAGATGACCTTCCAGGATAAAAACTTTAGGGTTGTTGTGGCTAAAGCTTCAAAGGGCGGATTCATGAGCTATCTGTGAACTAGATTTAAATCCCATGCCACCGGTGGTGGCCTGACAGGAGGCTTTGTTTAACAGCTCTTATATACCGTGCTATTTGACATCAGTGCGGTTTACATTAAACAAAATACACTCAGATTTAGAGAACTTGTCCAAGTTACAGGTAACAGGGGAATAAAACAAGGATTAACTGGGGAATAGCATATAAATAATTAAATAAAAGCAATTACAATTGTTAAGAGAAGACCTCTCATAAATCTTGCTATGAGTGGATGAGAGGAAATTGGCTGTCCATTTAGAGGCTTATAGGAAGCTGCAATTGCACTAAGATGGACTCTTACTGAATTGGTCTTTAACCCAGAATTTGATAAATGAAGTAGGTACTCTAGTACCGATTACAAAGGTATCACAAGGGGGTTTAAGCCCTTTTGAGAACACCATATAGTAAAACGTTTCCACTTAAAGGCGTAAGAGCATCTTGTGGAAGGTTTTCTAGAAACCTGAAAGATATTCTTTACCTGTTGAGAAAGGTTAAAATCCTGCAGGTCTAGGCTTTCAGCAACCAGGCCCTGAGATGCAGGGATTGGGAATTCGGGTGTCATAGCATCCCATTCTCTTGGGAGAGAAGGTCTGGAGCACACCCTAACTCCAGAGGTGCAGCTTGAGAGAGAGATAGAAGCAGGGGATACCACGTTTGTCGTGGCCACCGTGGCGCTATGAGGATCATATGACCTCTGTCTCTCTGAAGCTTGAAGAGGGTTTTGGGAATGAGGGGAATGGGTGGGAAGGCATAGAGGAAGCCCTGACCACAGTGAAGGTGGAGGACGGCATCCCTTGCCTGGCAATTGTGAGCCGAAATTCTGGAACAGAACCGGGGAAGTTTGGCATTCAGTGGACTTGCAAAGAGATCTATGTCTGGGGTTCCCCAGATCTGAAATATCCTTGTCATCTGGTTTAGGTGTAGAGACTATTTGTGAGGCAGCAGTACTCGGCTGAGTTTGTCTGCCCAAAGGTTTTGAATGCCTGGAAGATATACCACGAGAAGGTGAATTTGATGCTCTCAGGCGAGGGCCCAAAGTCGTAAAGCTTCATTGCATAACGACAGAGAGCCTGTTCTGCCCTGCTTGTTCACGTAGAACATGGCTACTTGATTGTCCATTTGGACTAGGACTGTCTTGTAGCTGAGCTGGACATGGAATACTCCAAGAGCTGAATAGATTGCTCTGAGTTACAGGAGCTTTATGTGAAGACAAGCCTCCTGTGGAGTCCAGGTACCCTGGGTGGAGAGATGGTGCAGGTGTGCTCCCCATCCCACCTGTGATGCATCTGTTGTTAGGGTGGCTTGGAATAGGGGTTGTTGAAAATGAGACCCCACTAACAGATTCTCCAGTGATTGCCACCATTGTAGGGACAAGATCAGTCGTTGTGAGTTTGATATCTTGTCCGACAGACGTCCTGTGGCCTGTGTCCATTGTGTGGATAGGGTCCACTGGGCTGCTCGCATGTGGAGGCGAGCATAGGGAACTACATGAACTGTGGATGCCATATGTCCTAGTAATTGCAGGAGCTCTCGAGCAGTTAGAGAGGACTTTCCCGCTGCTTGAGAAGCTAATTGCACTATTCGAAGACAGCGGGGCTGTGGAAGGAAAGCCCTTGACTGTCTGGTGTCTAAACAAGCTCCTATGAACTCTAGGGTCTGAGAAAGAGCAAGTTAGGATTTTGGGACGTTTATGACCAATCCCAAGTATTGGAGGATTCGCATTATACGAGACAGTGCAGAGCTGGCTTCTGGAATCATGGGGGCTCGAATGAGCCAGTCGTCCAAGTAAGGGAAGACAAATATCCCTAGGGTTCGCAGGAATGCAGCTACTACTGCCATGTATTTCGTGAATACTCTTGGTGCCGAAGCCAGACCAAAAGGAAGAACCCTGTATCGGAAGTGTTTTCCCTTGAAAAGGAATCATAAGAATTTCCTGTGATCTGGATGGATCAGAATGTGAGTATATGCATCTTTTAGATCTAGAGAGCAAAGCCAATCCTGACTTTGAAGGTATGGCAGCAGAGTTCCCAGAGAAATCATTTTGAACTTTTCTCGTAACAGATATTTGTTCAATTCTCTGAGGTCTAGAATTGGTCTGTGTGCTCCTGTTTTCTTTGGAATAAGAAAATAGGGGGAGTAGAACCCTGGACCCTGTTGGGAATGGGTACTTCCTCTATTGCTTCTTGAGCAAGGAGTGTTGAGACCTCTTGATCCAGTAGATTGTCTGGAGAGGTTTGGGAATTAAACTGTCTTAGGATTGTAGGAGGGGGCATGCTGTGAAAATGAAGCTTGTACCCCTCCCCTACAATGGACAGAGTCCAATTTTCTGCTGTTATTTGGTGCCATCTTTTGACAAAATGACACAACCTGCCTGGAATGTTTAGAGGTTCTGGACTCTTCAGAGGCAGGAGAGGTAAGCTCTCTAGGAAGGAGTCAAAGCCCTTGAGGGGGCTGAGCCTGTGGAGCTGGTTGAGCTCTCGGGCCTTTGGGCTTCTTCTGCTGTCTGAATTGTTGCTGCTGTCCCTTTTGGGCAACTTGACCCTGACTTTGCCCTTGCAGGGTATAAGACGGATAAAACTTCCTCTTTTTGCTGAAAAAGGGTTTTTTTATAGGGTTTCTTTTTGGCTGGAGTGGCTGTAGATTTTGACAATCTGTTTAAAGTGATATTGTCAGCATCTATCTCATTAGCCTTTTCCTTCCAGTTCTTGCCAAAGAGGTTTTCTCCTGTGCAAGGGATGTTTCCTAATTTGTCTTGTACCCAAATTTCCAAGTCTGATGCCTGAAGCCAGGCAATCGGACGTGCACCAATGGCAATAGCATACGTTCTGCTGATGCATTCAAAGCAGTCAAAGGCTGCACAATTTACAAACTTGGAAACGTCTTGAGCATGCTTGACAAGAGTAAGGAAGTCTTGTCGTTTGTCTTCAGGGAGAAGGGGGCTCATAAGCTCCAAATCTCCTGTGACCTCTTTGAGGAACATTCCCATATATAAAATATATGAGCTGATCCTAGCTGAAAGCATGGAAGCCTGAAATATTCGACGCCCAAAGACATCAAGAGTCCTGCATTCACGACCTGGAGGATTGGATGCATGTCTTTTTGCACTTTTCATTCTACGCAGGGCTGATTTCACTACCATTGAATGATGTGGCAGCTGAGTCTTTTGAAACCCAGGACATGGTGGAACTTGATACATGGTATCGAGTCTCCTAGAATGAGGAGATGTGGTCAAAGGTGTTTCCCACATTCTGAGCATCAAATCATGAAGAATTTCATGAATGGGCAGAGTAGCTGCCTCTTTGGGAGCCTTAGGGTATTGGAGGATTTCCTTGCTCTAAGTTCTTTTTCAGGAGCTACCGTGATTGATAGGCCTCGGGCCACATCACGAATAAAATCCTGAAAAGACATGTCCTCCAGAGGAGACATTCTGCGTTGAGGAGAAGAGGAGTCTTCCGGAAGAAGTACTCTGGTACCGGCAGAGTTATCCGAATCATTGTAATCGCAAGATTCGAAGTATCTCTGATGCCAATGTTCATGCAAAGCACGGTATGTTACCCTTAGCATCCACTCCCTAACCTTGAGGGTTTAAGGAGGGATGGGCCTTTGTAGTTGTGGGGCCAAATGATAGGCGGGCACAAGAAAATTTATTTATATAAGGATTTATTTACCCTGCTCCGTGGTGGAATGGAACAGGCGTGAGGATTAGACCAAAACAGGAACAAAAGAAAATCAAGGCTTTTCAATGCTGTGCTTAAAATGTCCTTTCATAGTGGAGTTCACATTACATCATGTGTCCTCTTACTTTGCAATCACAATAAACAAGGGAGAACAATACTGTTCATGAGTTGTATCCAAATTATGCTTTAGCTTATTTTCACTGCTTCATAGGCTCTTCATCCAGGTACTTAAACAACATGCATTTTCATAAGCTCTTCATCCAGGTATTTAAACAACATACCTTTCAGGATATAATAGAAAATGACCATTCAAGCTTTGCTTTAGTTAGTTCTGTCAATCAGCCCGATTGAGCAGTCCATTGGCTGATTCACTTCAATCATGGGCAACGGAGAAGCTAATGGTATTTCTGCCTCAGGATTCTTTCCTGCTTGCACTAACTTCTGTTCAGCAATAGCTCTTTTATCTAAGAATTGTTTAAACTCTTTAAGGAGAAATTCAGCCTGCTTTCTAGCTGGGCTAGACTGAGGATTTACTCCTTCCTTGGGTAAGTAATTGTTTACAGAGTTTACTTCTGGAAAGCAAGCAATGCCGTCTCTGTTCAAACATTCATTCACTGCAGTGGAGTTACCCCTCCCCCACTTGTCTCTGTATGCAGGTGTCGGGTTAACAAGTTCCTTTGTATGAGGAGTGTTTCTAAGGAGTGATTCAAAGGTAGGACCTCCTAAAACATCCTGGCTTAATTCTCCCCTGAACAATTCAGCTGTATTCTTTATATTAGCCTGCTTGCTAAAAGCTTCAGCTGTCTGGTGAGAAAAGCTGGGTTTGTTTAAACCAGGGGTCTCAAACATGCGGCCCGCGGGCCGCATGCGGCCCGCGAGAGCATTTTCTGCGGCCCGCGACGCCACGGAGTATTGTCCTGCTTTACGTTGCATTTTTGTCCTCCTGCTGTTTCTATATTTTTTTTACCTCGCGTGATTCCCGGGGCTGCATGGTGTTTCTCACATCCGCATCACACGCCTGCCCTCCACCAATGAGCGACAGGCAGGAGGAGGAGAAAAAGGAGGAGGGGGGGCCCGGGCCCAGAAGCAGTCTGAATAGCCACGAGGTACCAGCGCCTTGAAGAATCGCCTGCTTGGATCGCTTGGAGGATCGCCAGGGTGCACAGCTCTCCACGGCAGGTAAGGAAGCAGTCTGCCCAGCCCTGCCTCCCTCAGTCCCTCTCCTCTTCGGCTTTCAGAGCCGCGAAGGGAGAGCTTCTCCCTCGCGACTCTGTTAAGCTCGAGGGGGCAGAGGGGAAATTTCCCATAAGCCTCAGCCGGCTTAAAAGAGTCGCGAGGGAGGAACTCTCCCTTCGCGGTTCTAAGCCGAAGAGGAGAGGGACTGAGGCAGGGAGGGAGGGGGGGGGGCCTGCCTGCCTGCCTGCCTGCCTGCCTGTGATTTTTGCCAGGGAGGGAGGGAGGGAGGGAGGGGGGGGAGCCTGTGATTTTTGCCAAGGAGGGAGGGAGGGAGGGGGGAGCCTGTGATTTTTGCCAGGGAGGGACCTGTGATTTTTGCCAGGGAGGGAAGGGGGGGGCCTGTGATTTTTGCCAAGGAGGGAGGGAGGGAGGGGGGGGCTGTGATTTTTGCCAGGGAGGGAGGGAGGGAGGGGGGCTGTGATTTTTGCCAGGGAGGGAGGGGGGGGGCCTGTGATTTTTGCCAAGGAGGGAGGGAGGGAGGGAGGGAGGGGGGGGCTGTGATGTTTGCCAGGGAGGGAGGGGGGGGCTGTGATTTTTGCCAGGGAGCGAGGGGGGGGGAGCCTGTGATTTTTGCCAAGGAGGGAGGGAGGGGGGGGAGCCTGTGATTTTTGCCAAGGAGGGAGGGAGGGAGGGAGGGAGGGAGGGGGGGGCGGTGGGCTGGGGGGGTTAGAGCTGGTACTGTGCTGTGGGCTGGGGGGGGGTCAGAACCATTACCTGTTCTGAACCCCCCCCCAGCCCACAGCACATTACCAGTTCTAAACCCCCCAGCACATTACCAGTGTGCTGTGGGCTGGGGGGTTTAGAGCTGGTAATGTGCTGTGGGCTGGGGGGTCAGAACTGGTAATGTGCTGTGGGCTGGGGGGGGGGGGTTCAGAACCATTACCATTAATTTATAGTTTTATTTCTACAGTGCTGAGGTATTCTGTGTAATTCCTATTTGACATTGCTACTTGTTCTCTTTTCCCAGTAGGTCATGTATTCTCTGAAATGTATTTTTGCAGTGTTGCCTTTTGATAGGTAGGGTCTGGTGCTTTGTGAGTCCTGGTTGTGCTGTTATGATACGGGGGGTTTGCTATGGGTTCTAAATGGGCAGTGTTAGTAGTAGTTCCTAATGTGCCTGGCGGTTGGCACTGGATTATAGTAATATAGAAATTTTCTAGTCTTTCTTTATCCATGCACTCATTATGCAACATTATGCAAATATTTATGCAAATATTTATGCAAATGAGGCCCCTTATGCAAATGAGCCCCGTGTCTTATGCGGCCCCCGGGTTACTTTAGAAGTCCTCATTCGGCCCTCAAAGCAATTTGAGTTTGAGACCCCTGGTTTAAACGAACTTCAGGCTGCAGCCAACTGCTTTCACAAGGCCTGAGGTTGTCCTGAGTTTTAAAGTCAGCATTCACTCTTTCTGGGTTCTCATAAAACTTGTCATATGAATTAAATACACCAGGTACCTTATAATGAGGCTTGTCTGAGAATGCCTTGCCACGCTGCCTTCCTCTCCAAGGGTCAGCTGTCTCTTCCAGAAACCTAGGCTTTAACCCTGGGTCTCTCAGTGCTTCTAACCTCTGTTGCTCCCAGAAGGTTCTTTCAGGCACTGAGTATCCCCGGTACCTACTTCCTGGTTCTGAATCCCTTTTCCTTGTATCACAGCTGGGCAGTGTTTCTCTTGCTAGGTCAAAGGTTTCTGTATCAAAGAGAGCTTCTTGCCTTATTCCATCTGCACTCTCCTTTCCTTGTTGCTTTTCCAACGTCCTTTGCCTTCTCATTCGTTTTCCCCTTCTGATACTCATTCCAATTCCACTCATCACACTACTGTCTTCCTTCTCTCTGTTTAACAAGGTGCCCCTGCTCTGGGGAGCCCGCCTCCAGCTAGGGCGTGCCCAATCAGCAACTCTGCTTCTCTCCTCCCCTGAGGTGAGCTGTGTTAGCTGATTAGCTCTGTGCATCTTGTGCTGAGAAGGGAGAACCTTGCATTTACCTGCAGTACCTGAACCTTCCAGCGGGTCAGTATCAGTTTCCATGGTTTCCAACCCCGCTACTGCGTCACAGGTATCAGTATCGATTGAAGTCAGCACTGAGTTGGTCTGGTACCGATCTGTCGATGCCTGAAAAAGTTGGCATGGGTAGAATTCCCACCAGGGCCGGTACCGTCGGTTCTGGTACCGGTATCGGTACCGGTGCTGGTAACGGCATCGGAATCAGTGTCGGTACTGGTGCCCGTTGAACCGTCGGTAGCGGTGTCAACGGTACCGCAGCTGTAAGGAGAGCTGCAAGACTGCGTTCGATAGCGAGGAATCTCTGGCTATTGATGCTGCCCATGCCTGGGTGTCGGTACCGGTAGAAGCAGCTGGAACCCCTGAGCATGGCATCAGTAGTTCTGCCAAGGTCGAGGCCTCGAACATCCTGGAGCCCTGTTAGTGCTTTGGAGGCCGAAGCCTCCCGCCGGGGCTGTTTTGCCGGTGTAGTTTCCTCAAGGGTAATGCCAATGGCTTCTCAATGCATAGAAGGAGATCTACCCTTTGAGGACCAGCTCTTATGTTTAGTTACCTGAGATCCATGGGAGGAAGATGAAGCTCTGGAAGACGTTGATGCAATGGACATTGCATCTGAAGAAAAGAGGGTACCGAACTTTGCAGCCCGGTTCTGTCTTCCTCTTTTGGTCATCCCCATACAAGAGGAACACTCCAAAGGAGAATGGTCAGGGCCTAAACATTTGAGACACCAGTCATGGGTGTTGGTGATGGAAATGGTACCACCACACTTAGTACATTTTTTAAAACCACTAGCTGTTTTTTCCATTTTGCAGGAAAATGGCACCTAGCACCCAAAATGGCGTCTAGCACCAAAAAGAAAAAGTCTCTGAAGAGAAACACTTCAGAAGCATATATTGTGATGAGAAGAGTATGGCTGAGTCCATGGAATTGGAAGAAAATCAGTCATTTACCTTTAAAGAAAGAGACAAGCAAGGAATCAGTAGCTCTCAAACTGCAGACAGAGAAAAAAAACACGCAGCTACTGAGGACAGGACACACCCAAGCTCTGCTAATCCAAGGGCAGGCTTGGAAATTAATGAGGGACACCTGGGTGAAGGGGAGTGCACGGTAGTTCAGAGACACTCTTATAAACCCAGGGAAATATTGGAGGAAAGGACAGCCAGAGAGAACAGCCAGAGAGAGGGCAACGGGAACAGGAGTACTAGGACGAGGCAGCACACGCAGCAGCACGCTGGAAGGAAAGATACAGGAAACCAGCACTCGAGAGAGCTGACCAGGGAGAACACTGGAGAATTCAGTGGGGAGAAAAGCACCAGAGAAAGGCCCAGAAAGTTCACTGTGGAGGAGAGCGGTGGAGACTTCCGAGGGAATCTCAGAGGTGAAAGCCCTACTCAGAAGGAAAGCCAGGATTGCAGGGAAACTGCAATTGGTTTAAAAACTAGGAGAGCTGTGCCAGAGAGAAGTGCTGATAAGGGTCAGGCTGCAGTGTGTCGCGAGCAACACCCTGGCGTATAAGCAGCGCTCGGACATAAAAATATGGGGAGGAGATTGGCCAGTAATCCTGAGGCCCAATTGGCTTTTGGCCCTATTTGTTTCCTGGGCCTAATCTCCAAAGAATCAAATGCACAAGTGGAGGGAAAATAAAGGCTTTTATTTCCCTTTACACAAGGGTTCAAAGGATTGGCTAATAACAACAAACGCAAATGTCCTTCACTCAGGTAAGAAAAAGTAAAACAAAAGCTTAAAGAAAAACTGTTATTTTCACAGTAGCGCTGGTATTCATTCAAACAATGTTCTAGGCAATAACTCATACAGGTTACAAGTCTGGCAAAGACTCCAGGCTTCCACTGGTACAGTATGTACAATCCATTTCGATATCTGAAGCCTCACTTGCCAGGTCCACTTGCATTGGCTCATAGGTGGACGCCTCGGACTCTGAGTCCCTGGGTTCAGGTGTGTTATACTCAGGCTCTTTGTATAGCTTTTCCAGCACAGCCCAATGTTCTGGGTAACTCTTGGGGCGTCGGCTCTGTGCTATTTTATATGGCGGAAAGTCCTCTCTCCTTGGAGCTTTTGTGGCAGTCTTATACAAACATTTATTATTCAAGGCTTTCTTATCATATAAGCTTTTTCTATCGCTTGCCTCAATAAAAGCTTTACTTGGGAACTTGGCTTCTTGGATTCCAGCGAAGGTTGAGGCCTACACCAGTCTCTCCTTTGGCTGGCCTGTTTAGCACGGCTTAGGGCTTCCTGCTGTGACCCTGTGGATTCTGGACAACAACTGCAGTAATGCCTTGGCCACTCTGGACAAACAGCTTTTACCTCTCTGTGAGCTGAGACCTTCCCAGGTTCCTCCTTAGCTCTCAGATAATCACCTTTCACTTTAGGTGATCTTTTGGCAAGGGAATATTCAGGTTTGCATTCTAACCTCTTTTCCTCTGTCTTGCCTTGCTTCCTGCTGCACTCTGTCCGACTGCATTCACTCTTGCTGTTTCCTCTCCAGCCATCTCTCCAGCTGCCTTCACAGCTGCCTTTCCCGCTGCTCTGCCATCTGCTGCCACTTCCTCCACTCTTGCCGCTCCTGCCGCTCTCGCTCCAGCTCTGCTTCCAGTCTTCCACAGCCTCCTTAAGAAGTCCTTCTGTGCTCCTGGATTGGAAGCTGGCTGGCATTATGTCATGCTCAGTGGGGCGTGGTTCTATAGTCACTCTGGAGTCCCTCTGGCTCCCTCTACCTGGTTCCTCCAGATATTGCAGCTTATGTGAACCTTTTTCTGTATTTAAAACACTTTCCTTTCTCTCAACCAGGTCTGCTGGGTGACAAGTGCCAACCGTTCCTGAACCAGCTAAAGAGCTGCAACTTCCAAAAAGGTGCGTGAATAAAAGGGTAGCCAAAAGTGCTGTAAGCCAGTTAGAGACATTTTGTCATTTGATGCAAGAAAAGAATCTCCACGTTTCTGGTGGAAACCCTGTGCATAGGGAAAAGCCTCAGTGGAGAAAGGTTCTGGAACTTTTGGAGAATATTAAGCCTGAAGTTTTTCATGTTGGCTTAAAGCCAGATTTACCGGACACAGGTCCTGAGGAAATGCAGATAGACTATTATGAATCTGATGAGGGGCCTGAAGATTCAGTAATGGATTGTTCTCTGTGCCAGAAGTCAGAATAAAAAGTTCTTGGATAAAAGAAGGGAAAAGCCTATAACCTGAATGTCCTAGAAGGCAGTGTGAAAACAGGGAGAAAATGTGTTTAGCCAGGAATGCTAAAGAACCCTGTTGCTGAAGAAAGGATATTTCTTTTGGGTCTGAAGAGAAGAGAAACCTTGCTTGATTGCTGAATGATTTGAAAAACAGCAACACATGTTAAACTACATAAAGCAGTTTTATTGTTTGGTTTGGTATAAATGCCTATGGATTATTGTTTGGAGAAAGAATCTTGTTTGTTTTGCGTTGAGCCTTAATGCTCTTTAGAAAAAAATAAATTCCTGTGTTTTGCCTTGTAAACCCTCGGTCTCCACACTACTTGTTTTTTCTAAACACCACAACTACAAATCCCAGCAGCCCCGGTGCTGGATGAGGAAGAAAACTCTTTAATTAAAGGACTAACAAGTGCAGCCCTAAGCCTATAGGCTGTTGCCTGGGCCAGGGGCCCCCCACAATATATATTTTCTTTTTTTAAAAAGAAGAAAAGAGAACCGGCGGTACCGGTAGCATCGAGTGGAGGTAGGCGCGACCACAAGAAAAAGAGTTTAAAGAAGAAATTTTCTGCGGTGACAGGGAATAGGTCCTGTCGGTTCCGCGGAAAACGAAGAACTGAAGAGGGACAGTTGGAAAGGCGGGAAGGCAGTGCGCATGTGCTGAGGGATGCTCCCAAAAGTGTTCCTATTGGATGCTGGGGAGCGTTCCCATGCAGGTTCCGTCGGTACTGACGATACCCATATGTGAAGACTACATTCCTGCTTGTTCCTGGAGATAACACTTTCTTCCTCTTTTAAAATAAAAATTGAGTTCAGCAAACCATGTTTTCTTCTACTCATTGCCTGCCACTAACCCAGCCAGGGTTGACTTTCCAGAAGCACTAGAGGTTAACATGGGTGAGATGAGCTTTAACACAAACATACACATGCTTTCTTTCTCTCTCTTTCCTCCTTTGCCCTCTTCCCTGCCTCTCCCAGGCCCTACACCAGCACTCTAACCCAGCCTGACCCCATCATTCTTCTCCCCCAGTATTTTCCCTCTTTCCCTGACTTCACTTCCTCTGTACAGTCCTATTCAGCTGCCGAAGCTGTGTTCCTTTCTCTTGCCCATGGGTGCTGATGGCGCCTCCTGACCACTTGAACAGACCTCCACCTCCTTCTGGCCTGCAGGAGGGCCTAGGCCCAAAGTAGACGAGTTACTACCCACTCCTGGCACTGGCAAAGTTGAGTGGTGTAGGTGTGTGTCTATCTACGTGCACACAAAGATGCCAGTGAGGGGACTAGAAACAAACATCCTTGACAGCTGTAGCCTTTTGAAGCAGACAAATGAAGGGCAAAGTTGGAACTATAGATTAGGTGACATAGATGTACAGACATTCGCTGTCTACACATTGCCTTCCTTCAGAGACTGAAATGAAATGACAAAAGCAGCAAAAGGTGGAAGATGAGTCATTTCCTGCAATATCTCATGTACATCTAAATGTGAGAAAAGGTAATGTAAGTGCTCAGAAAGCAATCTCCATATTCTGTCATTCACTGCAGGCTAACAATCAATCAGTCTGACAGTTACTTCCAAGCTGTCTAGCCTGGCCACAGTCAGAGACTAGGAACTAGCTTCTAAGCACCCCTGGTCTGACGCAGCAGGCCAGCAGGGCACGTATTAAGATCTCATGTAAAAGCTCTTTGTGTTATCTGATCCTGCTTTTGGTAAGATTTCCTGGTTCCTCAGGCTTCTTGTGTGGCCCTTTAAAAGGCGCAGACAATTGTCTATCAAAAAAGTAGACAGGAGACTGTCATCATCTACTTTGAAAAGAATAATTTTGGATGTAGCAATATAAAATTATATTTAAAATATCCTAAAGAATAATACAGAGATCGTATTTCATTAGTAGAATAAAACACAAGAATTGAGTTAGTTCAGCAAGGAAATATAAGTAAATGAACACAGGCACCAAATGTTAATGGCTTTACTTTCTAACGACTTTTGCAATCTACAGATAATAGGAAGAAGGCAACACTTCATTAATAGATTACATTGGCTCTTCAGGAGGTTAATTTTATATAATAATGTTTTGTTTCCTTTACTGCATTAGAGTGGAAGTATTCATGATGCAATACAGCAAACTGACAGACTAAAGAGTAACAGATCACCAGGATAGGATATGTATTCACCCCAGAGTTCTGAAATTGCAGAATTATTACTAGTAATCTATCATCAAAATCAGCTATGATGCAAGAAGCTGGAAGTCAGCCAATATAATGTTGTTAAGTGCCATCAAGTTGGTGCCGACTCATGGTGACCCTCTGGATAGTTGTCCTGAACTGTGTTTGGTCTTCAGTCAGGCGCCTCATTATTGATAGAGTGACACCCATAGTTGCTGTTATTGTATTGATCCATCTCATTGCTGGCCCTCCTTTTTTGTGTTGACCTTCTACCTTGTCAAGCATGATGTCTTTCTTTAATGATCTCTCTCTTCTCATGATGCGTCCAAAGTATGAAAGTTGAAATCTTGTGATCCGAGCTTCTAAAGAAAGCTTAGGTTTGATCTCCTCTAGTACTGACTGGTTTGTTCTTTGGGCAGTCCATGGTATACACCGTATTCATTGCCAGCATCATAATTCAAAGGCATCAATTTTCTTCCTCTCTATCTTTTTCACTATCCAACTTTCACATTCATATGAGGTTATTGAAAATGCCATGGCTTGTGATCCAAGATGGCGCTGTGAGCTACCACACTTGGTGATGCTCCATGCAGTGGCTTGTGTCTTGGTATTTGAGTGAGCCTTGTTGCCTGTGTTATAGGCAAAAGGAAGGAGAAAGGGAAAGCCTGGTTCCCGGAGGGCTCCTTCTCCCAGCCCTTGTGCCAGACCATACTGGAGGCTTTCGGGGTTTCCCCAGTCCCCTCGGCGTCCTCTCCCCAGGGCCAGCCCAGCAGGCGAACAAGGGGCAGCAGTGATGAAGGGGCTTTGTTAAGCCCGATCTTGCGGACACCGCCCCCAAGGCCCAGGATTGTGGGAGCTACGGGATCGCCAGAAAAACTGCAGACCGAAGTGGCTGTGGATGTTTCTCTTCCAAAGGTGCTCCTGTGGCGGAATCCTCCCCCCTTGTTGATGAGACTGCTGGGGTTTCTCTGCAGGGATAGCAGCGGTCTATGGAATCCATCGCTCAGGAGAAGTTGGAGGCTGCTGCTGGGCTGATTTTTCAGGAGGTGCAGAGACCAGCATCTGTGACCTTGGAGTCGCCGTGGGATGTGATTCAGGGGCTGAACTCCTCTATGCAGGCTCTCTCTACAAGGCTGGTGAGTGATTTATGCAGGTTTTATTTCTTCTAATAACTTTAAAACCTTCTCCCAATGAGACCTCTTTCTATGCTGAGGAATGCTGGAAGGGCTGAGGGGTTTATTATCCTTCCATAAACTATGCAAGGTTTCAAATGGGCTCACCTTACTTCTAGTAACAGAGCTCTTTACTGACCTTCCTCGAGGTGAAACTCTTCCCCCAGGTTCTGGCAGGACCACGCCTGTGCTCTGCTCAACGACAGCACTTTCCTCAGGATAAACTCCCCTGTCTTCAGGGCCTGCTGTAATGCTCTTACAACATGGGCTTCCTTCAGAGCTGTAGTTTCCTGTGTGCTGGCTGCCACAAGAGCCTTTCCTGAGGCAGTTTCTAGAACAACTCTCCCTTTCAGCTTTCTTGCAAGAACCTTTCCCTTCTCTTCCTGGTTCCTCGGTTGCTCTTTCTCTTCCAGGTCCCCCGGTTGTCTCCCCTCTTCCTGTTTCCTCAGGCTTAAATGACTGGGGCTGCCCTATGGCTTCAAACTCCGCCCCCGGGTTTTCCCCATTACCTACCCTGGTTGCCTTGGAGCTAGGGCGTGGCTTCCACTCAGCAACTCTATGTGTGTGTTTTTTTCCTTGGCTGGAGTTTAAAGGTCAAAACTCCCTGAACTATTCTTCTGCTTTGGGGTAAATGTCTGTTTTCTATCCATTTCCCTGGGCTCCACTACAGTCTCGCCACCACAGTACCTGTGACCTGGGTTAGCCCTTTGCAGAAGCAAGATGCTGGGCATGATGGAACTTCGGCAGGACACATAAGATCTATCAAAGACATTTGGGACTTCAGAAAAACAATAAGAACGCTTCTCTTCAAGGAGCGTTACGGACCTGACACCTGACCAAAACAAAATTTGCCTCCCCCCCTCATACTGCTGATCCCATGTCCCCCCCCCCCACACTCTAGCTAGAAGGCCCCCTCCCCGAAAGATCCTAACACCACACAAGAGCCATTCCCTGCCTCTCCATGATCCCTACAGTTATTGCTATCCCGGAGCATAAGAGAGGAACACCTAAAAACTCAGGAAGTATATTTAGTGCATCCCTAAGAACTGTTAATTTGTTAGCCAAATGCCATTTCCCATATAACCCGCCAAGTTGTATTCCCCTTGTTCAATGTAAGCTTCATGTTGTGTTATATGTAAACCGCTTTGAATATATGATAGGGCGATATAGAAAACTCATTATCTATGTTATGCTCATGTTGGGCTAGATTTATCTGGATTTGGTCAAAGTCTCTGTGTCTCTTGGAGAAGCACAGAAACTCCCTGTAAGTGGATTTTTAAACTGTCCCCTAGTCAAAATATTATTGAGCCCTGCCACAGAGGTGACAATGTGCTGAATTGCCCCATTACCCTTTCTCTTCTGTCTATCCCTATAGAGTAGCTACCTTGTACCTGTAAGTAGAATTTGTGTATGAAGAATTTATGCTGAGAAAAGGATCCTGTACAATAAAGATTTCGTGAGTATTGCTGAGAAATTGGTCTCTGTGTATTTCCTCCGTGTAGGGTGAGATACAGGCCCTTGTGGCCCGGTAGGCCCCCTACACTTATCATCTTATCAGGCTCATTTCACTATGCATAAACCTTATTCTCCTTTATGGGATAGTCGGTCACTTTCATAACTAACAACTTGGGCAGCAGAAACACAATGGGCATGTTCAGAGTGTGATGTCAATATTAATAATGGCATGAAGCAAAAAATTATTGCTTACCTTTCGATCACATTTCAGCCTTATGCGAATCTCTCTGAAAGCACATATATGCTTCCGTGCCATAGGAATCAAACGGGAAAAATTATAGAACGGTTTATTGTATTGTGAAGTAGAATGTCAAGCATACTTTTGGCAAGGTTGACATATATATTGAATTAAAAACCTTTGTCAAACGCAGTCTCAGTCCCATTGCTCATTGATGACTGACGTGTTTGGTGTTTTTTTCCCTCTGTTAGAATTGGCATCACAACTGGCATTTGCTCAATGAGCTTCTTCTACCCATGGCTGCTGCAAGAATATTGAGCACCCTAAGCAAACTCTTCAGCCTTAACCCCTCCCCACTCCCCAAAACAAGATGATTGCAACACCATCGCTCTTACAACAAAGTGATTTATGTGGTTTGTCGACCTGCTCTACTGGGATATTTAATGATACTAATGTGGTTAGTGCCAGCCACTGGTGGCACCATGAGCTAGCTAGTCAACAGCAATATTCATCCACTAACTGCTGAGTTAAAATACCTAAAGACGGGCTAAGTGAATATTGCTGTTAACGGGATTGCAAAAGAGCAATCTGGCCGACCCGGATATTCAGTGCCAGTCGCTGGATATCAAGGTATATTTTAAAGTGTCCATGACTGCCCGCCGCTGCTGAAAATGCCCCCCCACCTCAACATACTTGTAAATGTGAAACTCTGCTTTGCATGCGTGTGTGGGCCGCCCTCCCTGCAGGTGAAAGAATGCGCTGAGCTTCTCTGATTTTGTGGCTGTCGGTATCTCTTGTTTTGCTTTGACGGCTGATGCTCTTTGCCACCCCCTCGAAAGCTGCTGCCTTAGGCGACCGTCTAGTCTTGCCTGATGGCTGGGCCAGTCCTGCGGTCACCCGGTTCCAGAAATAGGCGATAGCAGTATTACAAGAACAACATGACTAATCAAGGATCCCTCAGTGGCTTCCTTATAATATAGGGTGTGACTATTATTGTTTGCCAAAGCCAATGAATACCCTTTTTTCTAAATCCTTAATTTGGGTGAACACAGAGTACATTTCCAGGCAGATAATACTATTATTCTTACATCTTGTAGGAAGAGCTGGTTCAACTGAACTAACAGAGATACAGTATATCTTAAACGATTAATCATGACGCAAGACAATATGGGGCATGTTTAATAAAAGGCACCCTAGTGCCACCAAATTAGCACACAGGCCCGCGTTAATTTTTGCTAACATGCTGCACCGCACTAACCGGCACGAGGATGCACTTAACTCCACCCATTGAGGTGGGGTTAAGTGCACCTGCACTAACTGCAACATTGCAGTTTATGCGTGCCCAAAACACGCCAACACTAACCACAATGCTCCATCAATGCCTATGTTCCACCCTGAACCCACCCAGTGCCCGCCCAATCATGTGATAACCATTTGCATGGGAGTTTTAGCGCAGGGCCCTGAATTAACTGTTAATGCAGCAGTCTTAGCGATGATTACTGTGGTTTAGTAAATAGGACCTTTTGTTTCTCAAGCGCGATACAAAACTCAGTTTTCATCCATTTATTTATTTTATATCTCATTTTCAAAGTTGCTCAAAGTGGAGTACATATAAAATAAACAATACAGAGATCGTATCAACAGAAAATGTAAAATTATGATAAAATAAACTGAAAACATAAATTAAACAAATAAAAAGAGCAGCAATAAATCTAGCTGTATGCAACTAATTAAAAGCACATTTAAATACCCAATATGCATACACTCAGACCAATAAAACTTGATAACACAGCAGTATTAGTCAGAATTTGCTTATTGTAAAAACCTTGGAATGCTGTTTCGAAGGAAAGACACCATCTGGACACAAATTATTATTTTAAAAGAAAAAAACATGGAACCGAGAAATGGATTTTCTGCATTGAGAGGGGGGAGGGGTTGTTGTTTAGCTTTATTGTATGGAAGGAAGGCAGTACCTACAATACTGACCAAAAAAGCCCGATCCTTTCTCTGTGACCCCCTCCAAAATCTGCCATTTCCTGTCAGAACACACCACCAGAATCTTTGCTTTTTTCAGCTCTCGTCTAGACAGCTGCAGCCTGCCCTTTACAAACACCATTCTTGCTATGCTGCATGGGAGTCTTCCACTCATGCTGACACCAGTAGGGGGTGCTACTGAGATATCATGCTTTTAGTCACAAAGAGGAGAAATTGAACTCAACCAATACTGTACCATTAGCTATAAACTAACAGTGGTGTCATTAAATTCACCATTGTCATCACTGCTTGATGACAATACGGGTTGAGCTCGATTTTTCCTCCTTATAAATTAATAAATTCATATTTAAAATTGAATAAATTGAGGGTAATGTTATAAACACCCACACAGTTAAATTTGGGCCTATTTTATAAAGTGAAGTACGCACATTTTTAACGTTGTAAAATGAGGCATGGAGAAGTGCAGCAATCTAGTTGCAGCAGTTACGCGTGCTCTAGAGCAGGCGTAAATACCCGCACCTTGATTGTTCAGAAACTCACATGAATTATAATATTTAATAAGTTATGCATGAAACGTAGTCCGCCCAAACTCTGCCCCTGTGCACACCCACACTGACAGTACACACAATAGGATTTACACATGCACTTACTGTCTAAAACACGCACATAAGTGTCCATTGAAATAAGGACTTATGCATGTAAATATTGCATAACTTTCCATGCACTCCTTATGAAATCAGTCCCAAAGGTAGATGGGATCTGATTTGTCAGTCAGTAGAATGGAAAGAATGAAAAATGTTTGAGTGTTATTAAATATATAAAAAAGAGACATCACCATGAATTTTTGATTGATAAAATTAGCTTTTTAATTCTGTGGGATTAAATACAATACAATTTATTCTGCGGCTGATTATCAAAAGTGAAGCTACACACATACTTCATTTTGAAAATGAATGCAAAGTCTGTGGTCTTTGCACCTATCCGGCCAGTCTTAAAATGATCCCATACTGTCCATTTCAAGGTAACTTCCTCCTTGTCCCTTGAATTGCAAATCAAGGGCTTGATGCACTGCCATTAGCACAAGCAATAGCAAGTGTGTGTGTAGACTTTTCTGCGCCACTGTGGGCGCAGAATGCAGGAAGGGATCTAATGTGAGCGTAATCAATGTGCAAATGTCTGCTCTAATGGCACATTTAAAATAATTTAAATAGATGATTATGAAGCAATTAGGTGCGCAGTGCAGATACAGAGAGGCGCACAGGAGACCAGAAGGCTGAGCTCAAAGCTGGGATTCTAATGTGAGATCTGAGGAGACGTTAAGGGGTATTTCTACTAAGCCGGGACCTAGATCGCCCAGGTTAACCGTCAGCCCGGCTTAGCAGACATACCCCTAAGAGTTAGCTCATAGGTCTGTAGTCAGTGCTGGTGAGGAATTTATGCCTGTTTCTTAAGGGTACAGCATACGCAACTTTTTTTCTAATATTGCTAAAGAGAGTGCTGGGAGAAGTATGGCAGGGGAAGTTTGTTGGAACAATGTTATGCACATCTGCTGGATTGCTATCTGGCGCATAAACAGCAATATTCTGTGCAAAACCTCTGCGTAGAATAATAATATCAATATTCAGAAACACTGCCCAGAATATGCTGTTTATGCACGATATAGCATTCCAGCAGGTTGCTTTGTGCACATGTGCCTGGCTTGCTCTCCTTGTTTAGCACAGACGTTTTGCCCACAGCTCATTTGCATGCTTATTGCTTGCAGCATCACTGAGCAAAACTTCTGTATTAAACTTACATTTGAAAACCCTGTGCTACAGCCTTAGCGCTGGCCTCTACTGCAGGCACACATGTGGGCTGGGCTGGTCCTTCCACTAGGTGGGCTAGGCTGCTGTCTAGGGTGGCAGATCTCTGTGCATGGCAGGCCATGTGCTTCAGGACACATGGTCTGCAGCTCTCTCCCCGCAGGCTGAGCCACACCACCTTCCACCCTCCATGCTAAGCTGCCCCCCCCCCCCCCCCCGCTGCTGCAGATTCCAGTGGCAGAGGGGGTATGGTAGGCTCGGCAGCAGGCCATGCGCTTCTGAATCCCCAAAGTTATGTCAGAGGGGGTCAGAAGCAGCAGGCCATGTGTGCTGAAGCACATGGCCTGCTCCCAAGCCAAGCCGTGCTCCCCCCCCCCCCCTTGACCCTGCCGCCGTAATTGGCGGTAGTGTGGCTCAGCACGGGGGCACAGCTCTGCAGGCGGGGGAGCAGCACGGCTCGGGGTGGGTGGCATGGCATGGCACGGCCGTGGCTTCTGCCTAGGGTAGCAGAAACCCTTGGGCCGGCCCTGCGAGTATGTGGTATCATGTGTTTTACTGTTTTTGGCTCTTGCAACAGTTCAAGAGCTAAGTCCTCCTACTGTTTTTCCATTATTGCATTTGAAATTTCAGATCTGCCCAACTAGCATGTATTGATAAGCACAAACAACTTGGATTGTGAATCCCCATCGAGTTCCAAGGCAACAAAACACCTCCCACCCTAGAATGCCTGAAGGATTAAATAGTGTTGAGGTCTATGCCTGTATTTGTTAACATAATCGTGTAGTTTCCTTCCTGTTCTAAGAGTTGCTCAGTCACTAAGTGGGGACCCCACCCCACAGGCATTTCAAGCCCCATGGGCACCCAAGGAATGTGCCCACCTCGCGGCCAGCGCACCCCTCAGGTCCACATGATGGAGCCAGCGTAGCAAAGGGTGACTTGCCGCCCTGCCTCCGCTCCAGGCCTGGCAACTGTTCTCTCCAGGCCAAAGTCCCACATTATCTGGTGTCCCTATAATTCTACTTAAAAAAATGCCTTTTAGGAATCTAAAAATGCTGAGTTCTTAGTTTTGGATTGAAACACATTAACTTAAGGGAAATTTAAGAAAGAACACAGGGAAACTACAATTTTTTGCCCATTAAGTGGAGCCTTTCTTTTTAAATCAAAGAGCTGATGGCCTGTCTGTGGACTTATTCTATAGGCCTCTGCATCACAGGTCCAAACTTTTGTTTCACTCATGCAATTTCTGCGATACATCGGCAAGGTAATGAATGGAATGGACAGGTCTCTCCGTAGACAAAGCAAAACCACTTTTCAATTGGAATAAATCCAGAAAATGTGCCTACAAGAATCACAGACAGCTGCTGTTCAGATGCAATCAGAATTTGGTATGATGAGTATGACAGTGCGCTTATCTGAGCTTGTGAGACAACAGTTCCCTTCAGTGATCCACCTCTAGGCAGTATACGTACAAAGCTAATACAGAAGGGACTGGTTTTATACCAAGGACTTGTATTCTTCTCTATGCATGTCAGTACATACATATATTTCTAACACTCACAGCAGCCTGTCTCCCTTTAAATACTAACGCAAGAGAAGTAAATCATTGTGCATTAAGTGGGATGAGCTTTCTGGTCTAGAAAATATTAGCACACTTGGATAGCCTGTACACAACATTTCAGCTGATCTTTGTTCTTCTTGCAAACAAAATGGTTCCAGCAACACCACCTTTGTGACATCACATTACAAGCATTACCATTGAAAACAATCTGGCAGAAGCTTAGGGCCTGATTCTGAGTCGCCCCACAAGCCATCCTGCTCCTATAACCCTTTCAGTTCTCCTCGCACAGCTCGAGCCGCAGGATGGGGGGAGCTGGCGGGGGGCGAGGGTGAGCCGAGTCAGCAGGATGTACAGGACCGATTCAGGTCATGGCTCTGTACATCCTGCGGGGTCAGAGGGGACATGCTGATTATTCCACTGACCAGGCGATTGGGGCCAGAGACGCCCCCCCCCACCCCAGGCTGGGGCCAGGTGCAGGGGGGTCTCTGCTACTTGATCCAGGCCCCAGCTGGCCAGCCGTGAGTCGGGGGGCAAGGAAGAGGAGGGTCTGAGCCACAGGAGCCAGGTGAGCCTGTGGGAAGGACGTCCCCGAAGCTGCTACCATTGTTTAGTAAACATACCTCATAGGTTTTATAACCTCATGCTTTTGTTCCTATAATTCCTTTGGAGTTGCCGCAAAGCTTTTGAGCCGCAGAAGTGCTTTTCAGCCAGAGACTGTATTTCCCTTGGTTTTACAAATATTGACTCAGGATGGGCTCCTCTCTCCTTTAATCCCTCTCCAAATCCACAATTCATTTCATTTATTATAGATGTAGATGGTATAAATAACTATGGTATAAATAACTAAATATTTTAGAAGACATCTAGTACAATATGTCTATGACTGTCCATAGCCTCTGACAATTCGCTCCTGCTGCTTTTTATTTCTCATTTTTTAATTCCTTTTTTAATTCTTGTTTTAGCTGACTTATCTTCCGTTTGTACTTTTAAATTATTTATTGAGTATGGGTTACTAGTTCATGTTCAATTTAATATTATCATTTTTTTTATTTATTCACTGTTGGATGGGCTTTTTGCTCCTTTGTTTTAGTAATTTATTTAGAGATTAGTTTGGTAGTTGATACAAGAAGAATTCAGAATTTTAAAATCGGTGTTGGATATTACATATCCCGATAATTCGCTCCTGCTCCTTCTTAGTCATCAGCGTCTTTTGTTATATTTAGTTAGTTTTTCAATTATGGTAATTATTATGTAAGAGTTATTATACATTTTAGTTATTTATACCATTATTGATGTTTATAATTTTTGCTCTTGTTGTTCTGTTCTTTTTGGTCTCCAATTTCAATTAACATTTTTTACTTAGATGATATGTATGTTTTATAAGATAGTGTACTTGTATTTATCCTTTTAATTGTATGTGGGTTATGTATTTTAGCCATCAAGTTTATTTCTCCGAAGGCAATAGGTGCTGGGTCTTCATACTGAGGTACCTGTTGTTTGTCACATTTCTGTTCTTTTTCGATTGGTTCACTGATATTTTATATATTTTATAAGATGTAAGTGTATATTAAGGTTGAAGGTATTATTCACATTTGTGCGTCCACACTTTTTTATTATTTTATTATTTTTTTTATTGTTTTATTTTATAGATATTTTATATATTTTCATATATTTATCATATTCATATTTATTATTCTGATTATTTATGATAGTTGTTTGATCTATATATGTATGTTTTATCTAATTTATTCCTTGCTCTGTTCTCTCACATCAACTTTATTATGTTTGTGTATGTCATGTTTTCATTTTCCATGTTTTTAGAATTTGACCTGATCAACCCCTGACGAAGGTTTGCGAAACACGGCCTGTGTCTAGTTAGATGTTTAATTCATAATGGTTTTAAGCAGCATTGGATCTACAACATTATATATTTTATGAAGCACTTTAAATTTCTTGTAAAAAATCTTTTTTGTCACTTTTAAGGATAGGTTGCAGTTAGAAGCATGGTGGCATGGGTTGTTTCGACACTGGGGTTTCATTTAGCTTTCCCACCAAACGAGGGTTTTAAATCAGCAACATCTTGTCGGCACAGTTCCATCAGATGCCTACAATAGTTGATATCTGCTGTTGAGCATGCTCAGTTGTACGATCATTTTTACGTATTTCCTTTCGTTGTTTGCCTGGCACTGTTCCTTTTCTGTGTTTTTCTTGGCTTGGAGACTAAAATGTGTCTATTAGATGATGCTGTAAAATACTTTTAGATATTTTACCTTTCCTTTTTTTTTAAAGTTTATAAACATATCGGATGCACTTACATGAGTTGATGTGATATGCCCGTTGTCTTCCAGTTTTAGAAGTTTCCTATGGGAGTTTTTACTCTCCTGATTTAAAACCGCTTTTGTTTCCAGCTTTATCCCACAGTAAGTTGTCTTTTGTATAACATTGTTTTTGTTTGCAACACCAAGAATTGCTTTACTCCCCAAGGGTTAAGTTTTCACGGCTATTATAGGTTTTCTTAAAAGCATGTACAGTTAACTTTTATAGTCCCAGCTAGATTTAGGTTTTATGGTGTAATCCTCTCTCCAAACACATGTACACAAAGTTTTAATGTTTTATGTTGATTTTAAGACAATGGTTTATAATATTATTACTTTTGACTTTCTCCTCTTTTACTGTGTCATTGCTTGGTTATTATTTTAAAGTTTTTATTATATTCTATATTATGACTGTCTTTATCATTTAATTTTACTGATTGTGTTTATTTATGGTTTTATGCTATTAAGTTTTAATATTTTTATGTCTGTATCTGTTGGAGGTTGTGGAGAATGCCCCTGACGAAGGCTTGTGGGCCAAAACACTGTCAGTGTAGGAGTATTTAATAAATGCTCGTTCTACAAACGAAGGGTTGAATCATCTTTTGCCTTGCTTTTCTGTCTGTTCAAATTTATCTCATGCATATTCATTAAAGATATCCTGAAAATCTGACTGGTTTGCGGCCCTCTAGGACTAGAGCTGGAGATCCCTGCCCTAGGTGAACCTCATCCCTTGCGCCTCTCTCCCCCTTGTTCTCGCTCCCACCCCTTCCCGGCCTGATTGTGGCAGAAGCGGCTTCCACTCCCATGCTAACAGGAAATCGGCATCAGGCATCGGAGGGGGCGGAAGCCAAACAGTCTTGCAGCAGCCGAGCTTTAAGGTAAGCGCTGCAGGGTTGTTTGAGGCCATTGCCACCGCTGCAGGTCCCAGAGAGGGGCGGCGGCAGCAGCAGCAATGGACCGCCCCTTGACCACTGGCACTCTAAGCTGCTGCCTAGTTTTTCCTAATGGTCGCACCAGCCCTGCCAAAGAACCATCAGCACAATTTTTCACTGCAAGGAAAGCTGTCCTACACATACATACAAAACAAAATTTAATGTTTAAAAGTATGATGTCCAATTATGGATTTTTACAGAATTGTTTTGGTGTTGTAATGATCATAATTTTTTAGTTTAATTATCAAACTCTCGGGGTGGAGGTGTGGGGTTTGTAAGGCTGAAGTTTACCTAGGGAGCCCAATATCCTTGCATTGGCCCTGAGAAGACTCCCTGCGCTGACAAATGTATGTTATGCTCTATATGAAGGAGGGAGGAGTGGCTCAGTGGTTGGGACAGGTTACCTCAGGCTGGAAGGCCAGGGGTTCAATTCCCACATGGGGACAAGCAACCTCAGGCCAGAGGGAGTGGGGTCTCTAGTCCCATGGCCACTCCTTGTGGCCTTGGGCAAGCCACTTAACCCTCCATTGCCTCAGGTACACTTAGATTGTGAGCCCTTCGGGGACAAGGGAATAGAAAGTACCTGTTAGTATACATATAAACCACACTGATTCTAAAGAGTGCAGTATAAAAAAAGAAAGAAAGAAAATAAAATAAATGTCCCTTCACTGTACAGTCACTGGATTTTTAGAAGACTCTCTGTTCAAGTGCATTCTGCTAATATTTGAAATCACAGACACCTTATCATTCTAATGTGATGTACAAAAAATTACACATATTCTGTCCTAACAACATAACAATGAGAGTCACAAGAGGCAGGAGACGTTGGATGAACAAATTCTTCTTTATTGTATAGAGACCCCAACGCGTTTCGGCAACGCCTTCTTCAGGGGGAAGGGATGCAAATCTATTTCTATATACACAACAATAAAATAAATAAACAAATATTAAATAACAATGTTAAAAAATATATATATAAATTAAAATAACACACCTGGCATGTAGTGTGCTGGAGATACAAACATCCTTGTGCCACAAATGTAAGGCATATCTTTGAACATGCAAACTTGTGAATGAACATGTGATAAGACATTAAAATAAAAAATGGATTGGACCTCACATTAAAAACAAAACAACCAAACGCAGGGCTGAACAACCAACAGAGTAAAAATATTGCCAAAGTTGTGGCAAACCGGATGAAGAGAGAGAGAAAATTTACATTGAAAATGATTAATATAAATAATATGATTCAAGCTGACATCAAGATCAACACAAAAATAATATGATTCAAGTTAACACCAAGATCAACACAAAAATAAGTATATATATAAATTATACGTGTGTCTGCATGACTATGTAGATAAAAATTAAAAACAAAATACCATGCATAGTAGATACCATAAAACATTATTGATAAAACTAACAATAATAACATTAGGATAACAATAATAAAATTAAGATAACAATAATAAAATACATAAATATATAATAATATTTTGATAGAGACAACAAAGAAAACTAATGAATTAGAAATCAAATTACATCTTAAAATGTTGTGACTGGCTAAAAAGCTTCTAAGGTTAAATGTCCACATACTGTATAAAAAAGCTTGTTTTTATGTGAAACATGCAAAATTGATGACTGGAGACTGCTCACAAGTAAAGATACTCAGTAGGGAATGGGACGAGTAAAAATGCTATCCGTTTTTGCCAAGAGAAAACAAATTAAGAGAACATCTTTTGAGGGGCCTCAAGGCAGTTTTAAAACTATCAGGGCACATACGAATACAGCTGAAGTACCAAGAATGTTTAAAAACGGCAAATAGCCATGCCACATAAAGACACGGATTATAGGACCAAAACGCTGATCAAAAAAACTTATTGGTGAAGAGACAGATGGCTAGCTACTTAGTTTAAACGTGGCAGTGTAAAAACTGAAAACCGCGGACTCCAAAGCACCATAAAAGTAAATGCTGAACACGATGATCGCTGATCGGGTGATTGTATTATATTGCGTGGAGCAAAGTGAAACCACATGTTCAAACTTAAAGAAACCAACGGGGATTGTGGAAATTACCTTAGTGTCCAAATAAACTCACATTTTAAAAGAATTGCACTTACCCAAAGGTAATATCAAACTATGTATGTGTGAAAAAGCAGGAAATTTTTAAAGGACCAATAAATAGTCGGCACTGCAATGAAAAAAACAGTTGAAAGTAAATAAAACCACGGTAAAACTAAAAAACAGTCTGGATCATTCACAGTCAATATAAGTATATATACGCGTGTAATGTATACAAAATACTCGAGAGGGGTTACATTTGAGACCAGAAAACTGAACACTTACCACAGCTATAATGTCCCTTAACTATGGGCAATGGTTTCGGAACTGGGAGAGCAGATGGAACCAAAAAGTTAGTTAAATTGGAAGACCGTTTATAGGCAACCATTAGCTGCTTGGTGGCAAGAGAAGGTATGGTAGTTAAAAGGTGCCACTCTTGTTTGAGAATATTCACAATAGCCTTAGATTGTCCTGAGAAAGTTAAGGCACAGACAATTTTATCTGTGTGTGAGTGTTTTATCTTGTTCAAAAGTGTAAAACGATCAGTTATACGTGCTCTATGGTAGGCCTTCTGTATACAGGATTGGGGGTAACCCCGTTGTTGAAACCTATTTTTCATATCGTACTTGAGTAATGTATTGCGGTCTGTTGGCTTACGATATAAGGTGGTAGAGAAACCTGTGGCACCCGATGTGGCAAACCTATATGTTACTGATTTTGAAGCTAAATTTTTGAATTTTCATCCATATCGGACCAATGTTTGTCTTTGGAAACGTTACATAGATGATGTTCTTGTAGTATGGAATGGTACGGTTGAAAGTCTTCACGATTTTCACCTTTGGCTAAATTCATTAGATCCACACTTACAGTTTGAGGGAACATACAGTACAGAAGAAATTCCATATTTAGACATATTGATTAGAAAATCCTCCACAGGTTTCTCAACCACCTTATATCGTAAGCCAACAGACCGCAATACATTACTCAAGTACGACAGTCACCACAATCCATCTCTGAAGAGAAATTTGCCCATTAGTCAATTCTTAAGGATTAAGCGTCTATGCACAAATGATGAGGACTTTGAAATTCACGCCACTGATATGAAAAATAGGTTTCAACAACGGGGTTACCCCCAATCCTGTATACAGAAGGCCTACCATAGAGCACGTATAACTGATCGTTTTACACTTTTGAACAAGATAAAACACTCACACACAGATAAAATTGTCTGTGCCTTAACTTTCTCAGGACAATCTAAGGCTATTGTGAATATTCTCAAACAAGAGTGGCACCTTTTAACTACCATACCTTCTCTTGCCACCAAGCAGCTAATGGTTGCCTATAAACGGTCTTCCAATTTAACTAACTTTTTGGTTCCATCTGCTCTCCCAGTTCCGAAACCATTGCCCATAGTTAAGGGACATTATAGCTGTGGTAAGTGTTCAGTTTTCTGGTCTCAAATGTAACCCCTCTCGAGTATTTTGTATACATTACACGCGTATATATACTTATATTGACTGTGAATGATCCAGACTGTTTTTTAGTTTTACCGTGGTTTTATTTACTTTCAACTGTTTTTTTCATTGCAGTGCCGACTATTTATTGGTCCTTTAAAAATTTCCTGCTTTTTCACACATACATAGTTTGATATTACCTTTGGGTAAGTGCAATTCTTTTAAAATGTGAGTTTATTTGGACACTAAGGTAATTTCCACAATCCCCGTTGGTTTCTTTAAGTTTGAACATGTGGTTTCACTTTGCTCCACGCAATATAATACAATCACCCGATCAGCGATCATCGTGTTCAGCATTTACTTTTATGGTGCTTTGGAGTCCGCGGTTTTCAGTTTTTACACTGCCACGTTTAAACTAAGTAGCTAGCCATCTGTCTCTTCACCAATAAGTTTTTTTGATCAGCGTTTTGGTCCTATAATCCGTGTCTTTATGTGGCATGGCTATTTGCCGTTTTTAAACATTCTTGGTACTTCAGCTGTATTCGTATGTGCCCTGATAGTTTTAAAACTGCCTTGAGGCCCCTCAAAAGATGTTCTCTTAATTTGTTTTCTCTTGGCAAAAACGGATAGCATTTTTACTCGTCCCATTCCCTACTGAGTATCTTTACTTGTGAGCAGTCTCCAGTCATCAATTTTGCATGTTTCACATAAAAACAAGCTTTTTTATACAGTATGTGGACATTTAACCTTAGAAGCTTTTTTAGCCAGTCACAACATTTTAAGATGTAATTTGATTTCTAATTCATTAGTTTTCTTTGTTGTCTCTATCAAAATATTATTATATATTTATGTATTTTATTATTGTTATCTTAATTTTATTATTGTTATCCTAATGTTATTATTGTTAGTTTTATCAATAATGTTTTATGGTATCTACTATGCATGGTATTTTGTTTTTAATTTTTATCTACATAGTCATGCAGACACACGTATATAATTTATATATATACTTATTTTTGTGTTGATCTTGGTGTTAACTTGAATCATATTATTTTTGTGTTGATCTTGATGTCAGCTTGAATCATATTATTTATATTAATCATTTTCAATGTAAATTTTCTCTCTCTCTTCATCCGGTTTGCCACAACTTTGGCAATATTTTTACTCTGTTGGTTGTTCAGCCCTGCGTTTGGTTGTTTTGTTTTTAATGTGAGGTCCAATCCATTTTTTATTTTAATGTCTTATCACATGTTCATTCACAAGTTTGCATGTTCAAAGATATGCCTTACATTTGTGGCACAAGGATGTTTGTATCTCCAGCACACTACATGCCAGGTGTGTTATTTTAATTTATATATATATTTTTTAACATTGTTATTTAATATTTGTTTATTTATTTTATTGTTGTGTATATAGAAATAGATTTGCATCCCTTCCCCCTGAAGAAGGCGTTGCCGAAACGCGTTGGGGTCTCTATACAATAAAGAAGAATTTGTTCATCCAACGTCTCCTGCCTCTTGTGACTCTCCTATCTCCTGCAGGAGCCTCTGCTCCCCTTGTGTGCCTAACAACATAACAATGCCATAATCCATCTGTTGTGCAAAAATGCTTGCAACATATTCTTTAGAACAGATTCAGACAGCTTTGACTAGAACATAAGAACATAAGATATGCCATACTGTGTCAGACCAAGGTCCATCAAGCCCAGTATCCTGTTTCCAACAGTGGCCAATCTAGGTCATACGTACCTAGCAGTTTCCCCAAAAGACACAGGTTCCGCAATGCTTGTACTGGGTCAAACATTGATATCCTGGGTCCCTTCTTAACAATGGTTTATGGACCTTTCCTCCAAGAACTTGTCCAAACCTTTTTTAAACCCAGCTACACTAACAGCCTTTACTACATCCTCCGGTAACAAATTCCAGAGTTTGATTACACGTTGAGTGAAAAAATATTTTCTTTTATTAGTCTTAAATAGTTTACCCTGTAGCTTCATTGCATGTCCCCTAGTCTTTCTAAATTCTGATAACGTAAACAATCGATCTGCGTTTACCCGTTCCACTCCGTTCATTAATTTATAGACCTCTATCATATCTCCCCTCAGCCGTCTCTTTTCCAGGTTGAAGAGCCCTAACCTTTTTAGCCTCTCTTCATAGGAGTATCCTTCCATCCCCTTTACCATTTTGGTGGCTCTTCTCTGAACCTTTTCTAATAATGCTATATCCTTTTTAAGATACGGTTATTATTTAAGCAATCAATACATTACTAAAATGAAACAGAAAATCTGGAAGATAAGAAACTATAGATTCTGCTATATGTGCCCTCCTATTCTGAAGATACATACTAGCGGAATATCTTGCCAAAGTCACACATGCAAAGCACAGGCAGACCCACAGCAAAAAACAAAGGACTAGATTCACTAATGCTTCTTTCCCATTCTCCAACCACAAATTAGATATAGAATCATGTTGGGCTGCCATGACTTGACCTTGATTCCTAGCCTAGGTCTTCTAATCCCTGGGTTGGCCAGAGCAGATAGATATACAGGAACATCATAAAGAGAGAAGGCCCAGCTGAAATGTGTAAATTCAAATCTCAAGGGGGGCAACCAGCAATAACTCCAAATGAATCAATTAAGTCCAAAGGTTAAAGTCCAGTTGATACCGATGACTCAGTTGGACTTATTTATTTAGAAGATTTGTTATACCACCATTCAACAATTACATCATGGTGGTTTCCATCAAATTAAAATGGACCATGTCCATAATCAGTTTTGATACAATACTCATAAAACAAGGGACAAAAAACAAACAAACCCACATTGTGAAGTGGTGAGTAGAACAACATTTTATACCAAGACAAACATGCAACTGCTCTGTTCCCCCTTTTTGTGGTTTGGCTTTATGCATCAGGGCTAGACAGACTGTAAGGTTCACAGCAGCTGAGGTGGTAGAGCAGGAGACAGTCATTGCACAATGGCGACATCTAGTGGCCAGATTTAGGGCCCATGACTGCAGAATTCCGAAAGGAATCTTGGTGCATGGTCCTTGACTAAGGACTACAAAGAGTGGGATAAATATAGTTGGGAGGGGATATAAAATGGGGGAAATTTTCTGGGTAGTTATAAAGAAGGCTCATGGCACCCAGCCCTGCTTCCAGCTAGGATAAAAGTACAAAGGAGCAGTAAGAAACTGCTGGGTCCAAAAAAAATAAAAAAGCTTGCAGACAAACAATGAAATCGAAACCTCAAGAAGGCAAACTCTGCATGCCTTGCAACACAAGCCAAATTAAAAAAAAAGAAATGTTTCCTTTCAAATTGTGCAAAAAGCAAAATATTACAGATGCACATTTCCTAAAGCTAAAAGTGAAAATGAAAAACTTCCAATACGTCAATGAGCAATTATAACGCTTTGGAATCTTCAGGTAAAAAGGAGAAATGGCAGCAAAATATACTGTAGTTTGTAACTAGGCCAGAAACATAATGGTGATAATTTTATAAGCATTTGCTGCGTGTAAAGCAAGTTTAATATGCATAAATGGCTATTAGAAAATAGAAGCATAGAAACATGACGACAGAAAAAGACCACATGGCCTATCTAGTCTGTCTTTCCATATCAACTACTACAATAGTCCCCTTTTTTCCTTTAGAGATCCTCTGTGTTTGTCCCATGCTTCTTTGAATTCAGATACTGTCCTCATCTCCACCACCTCCACTGGGAGAACATTCCACGGATTCACCACTCTTTCCCTAAATAAATATTTCCGCATATCACTCCTGAGTCTATCCCCTTTCACCCTCATCCCATGTCCCCTCATAGCAGAGCTTGCTTTCAATCGAAAGAGGCTCTCCTCCTGTGCATTTATGCCACGGAAGTATTTAAGCGTCTCAATCATATCACCTCTAGCCCACTAGATCCCTCCTCATGTTATCTACACCTTCCTGGGTGTCTATTTTATTGCAGATTTGGTATCATCTGCAAAGAGGCAAATCTTACCTGACAGCCCTTCCACTATATCACTAACAAAGATGTTAAAAAGAATCAGACCGAGGACAGATCCCTGCAGCACACCACTGTTAACCTCTTTCTCCTCAGAGTGAGCTCCATTTACCTGTACCCTTTGTCGCCTCCCACTCAACCAATTTCTATCCCAAGCAGTAACTTTAGGGTCCATCCCTAGGGTACTCAGTTTGTTAAAAGTCGCCTGTGAGGAATCGTGCCAAAGGCTTTACTGAAATCTATTCTCCATTGCCAAAGCCCTATTAAAAGAAACACCAAATCAAGAGCTGGAAGATAAAATTTCTCCACAAACCATAGCAGACCATCTCCACTCTAAATATTCCTCACCCCCATCTGAAACCAGTATCCATACAGAGGCCCAAACCTCTAAGGTAACCCCCACAACAACTTGGAACCAGTTTGACCCCCCATCTCTTGAAAACATAATAAATGTTATTAAAAACCTTAACACCACTACCTCTGCCCTCAACCCATGACCAGTCACATGCACTGTTCCCTCTAAGCTGTGCGCGTGTGCGCGCGCACACACCTTGGCGAGCGAGCGCACATGCTTTACAACAGAGCGCACATTGTAGTACGAAGGAAACACTAAGCTCCTTCATTCAATCCATGATTACAACCTCCCTTAAAATTGGAATCATGCTTGTGCCCCTAAAAAACAGCTCCATTCGTCCCATCTTAAAAGGGAACAAACTAGACCCCACATCATCAGCATCCTACAGACCGATATCAAGTATCCCCCTACTAGCAAAAATAACTGAAAAAACTGTACAAAACCAGCTGCAGAACTACATTGACGACCACACCCCTCTTGACCCCTTCCAACATGGTTTCAAAAGGAATCATGGTGTAGAAACCCTGATCACTTCCCTCCTTGACTCGGTAATAACATATGCCCAATCTCCCAACCAAGGATGCCTACTAATCTTCCTTGAATCTCCTCAGCATGAGACTCCCTCCCCCACAAACAGCTCCTCAACAGACTCCATGACATAGGTCTTATAGACACTACCTTAAACTGGTTCTATTCATACCTTGAAAACAGAACACAACAAGTACGAATTGGCGATAAAATCTCCCTTCCATTCACACTTTCCCAAGGAGTCCCTCAAGGTTCCAGCCTTTCGGCACTCCTCTTTAACATTTTTCTTCAACCCATATGCAAAATATTCCAAGAATACCACATACAATACCAACTGTACGCGGACGATATAATGTTCTTTACCCCCTTTAACATCTCCAGGCCAAACCTCACCAATATCAGCAACTGCTTCTCTAAGTTAACCCTTTCAGACCTGAATTTTTTGACAGACACCATATACATATATATGTAATTCAATGAATAACATGACGTCCATTACTATGGACATACGGTCTGAAAGGGTTAAGACAATGGCTCCACCGACACAACCTTATAATTAACCAAACCAAAACAGAAGCCATCCACATCTTCTCCAACCCATCCTTTGTTCCCCCATCCTTTATTGTCCTCGGAGATTACACCTTCACGGTAAAGACCAAAGTCAAATACTTAGGCCTAATAGACCAAAATCTCACCTTTCATGAGCAGATAAAAAGAACAACTAATTCCATTTACTTCAAAATACGAACCCTAAGGAATCTCTGTCCCTTACTAAACCCAGACTCCTTCCGAACTGTCTGCCAGGCCTTAACAACCTCGACCCTTGACTACTGTAACCTTATATACCATGGTCTCCCAAAACATAGCCTACACTCCCTCCAGATCGCGCAGAACACACTTGCGCGCCTAATAACCAGCTCACCTAGACAAGCCCACATCATCTCTCATCCTTAAGGACCTCCACTGGCTCCCTATACAAGCTAGGATAAAATTTAAAGCCATCACCTTAATACACAAAATTCTACACAATGACTCCGCCCCCTGCCTACTCTTGCTCCTTTCAAAACTAAACTCCACCAGACCATGTAGATCAAACACAACAAACATTTTAAACATACCATCACAAAAGAAAAAGTGCACACAATCCACATGTAACCGAGCCTTCTCCCTCTATGCCCCTATATGGAATGCCCTCCCTCCTGACCTAACAAGATGCACCGACCATTCAGAATTCCACAAAAAGCTTAAAACCTTCCTCTTTAGCGAATACTTCACCCTGCCCCCCCTAAACATCAGATCTCCAAAGCTAATCAAAATTAAACCCCATCCAAAGCTAAACAAAATTAAACCCCATCTCCTCCTACCTCTCAACTCCCAATGTAAATATGTAAATAGTTCTGTTGAAAAATGTTCTACCCTTGTTCAGACCGTTGTTGTTCCTTGTAAAACAGCTGTGAACACACTGTTACAATTTGTTCATTGTAAACCATTTTGAATTGCAGAAAAACGGTATATAAAAAATGTTAAATAAATAAATCTAAATGCAATGTGTGCCTTCAAGTCAGTCCTGACTCCTGGCGACCCAGAAGCTCCTGGGTTTTCTTGGCAGGTGTCACCGGAAGTAGATTGCCAGGCCTTTCTTCCGAGGCAATGGAGGGTTAAGTGACTTGCCCAAGGCCACAAGGAGTGCTAGTGGGAATCGAACCCTGGTTGCTTGGTTACCAAGCCAGTGTTCTAACCACTAGGCTACTCCTCCACCAATAAATCTAAATAGGGTGCATAATGCATACAAGTAAGTATGCATACTTTTACATGATCCTGTGTAGGAGTTCCCGGGCAGAGCATGGGCTTGTGATGTACCCTAATGCACATATTCACACCCTCCTCAGAAAAAGCTTAAATTTCTACACTACTGAGGATAGTTCTAGGAGCCTATATTATAAAGGCATGTGGGGGTGCCTGTTGTTGATGTTAAGTGCCATTGAGTTGATGTTGATGCCTAGCAAGCCCTGTGGATATTTATCTATGTTGTGACTATATCCTGGATTTTCCTGGCAAGATGCAACTCAAAGTAGATTACTGGGTCTTTCTTCCATGCAGTAAGCCTGGTATTCCAAGGTGATCTCCTATCCAAGTACCAACCAGGCCTAACACTGCTTTGCTTGCAAGATCGGACAAGATCAGACACACTCAGATTGGCATGGCAATAGTATATAGGTGCCTATATTGCCTTTATAAAAGATCAAATAGTATTATAGTCTTAGAAAAAGGGGTATTCTATCAACATACACACCAAATCTCAAACCCTGAGTGAATTCACAAAAGGTTTTTTAAAAATAAATTTATATAATGGACCTCAAGTAAAGCAGCCAAACAGCTTCCAACACAGAGAGCCTAGAGAAGGCAATCAAACCAGGTTTGCTCACATTGCCATCATCACCCCATCAAAAAACTCATAAAACCAAGCACTATGATAACTATAACAGTACATTCTGATGGGCTGATGATAACAACGTGAGCAAACCTGGTTTGATTGCCTTGAGTTTCTCTAGGCTCTCTGTGCTGGAAGCTGTTTGACCCCTTTACTTGAGGTCCATTATATAAATTTATTTAAAAAGCTTTTTTGTGAATTCACTTAGGGTTTGAAATTTGGTGTGCTTGTATAAAAGAATCATATATGGGGATTCTGTAATTTATATAGGTGATGTGTATCTATGTCCGCTAATAAGATTTTGTGATTTTGGCTTGCATTTATAAAAGAGAGATAACATTTGCATGCTTTGAAAACTGTATAGGTGCCTGGTTATAAAATGACCCCATTTGACCAGGGACAATACTGAACAGCACCAACACCCAGGAATTGACCATGTCTCGTCTATATTTTTAGTTCTTTTTTTTAATCACTTTATTGTATTAAGTAGAGGAGTTGCCTAGTGGTTAGAGCACTGGCTTGATAACCAAGAGACCAGCGTTTGATTCCCACTGGTACTCCCTGTAGCCTTGGGCAAGTCACTTATCCCTCCATTGCCTGGGAAAAAAGGCCAGGAAATCTACTTCTGGTCACACTGCCAAGAAAACCCTGGAAGCTGCTAGGTTGCCAGGAGTCAGCATTGACTTGAAGGCACATATTGTATTTTTTTTACTGTATTACTTTAGCAACACATGTAGAAATTGTCCTGCCAATTCAGTTTCCTGAATCTGAAAGCTCTTTTCCAAAATCATCTTTAGATAATTTTTATGTTGCAGGTGTAGTATCCCTACAAGGTAAAATGCACATGTGTTGATTAAAAATGGCAAAGACTGTAACAGTGCAGTTAGGTAGCGCAATCACTACCCAACATACAGCAAACCCACCTGATGGAACAGAACAGACTGCAGCAAAAGCTCTGACAAAACCCTTACGCTGTAGTTTCACACATGTAAATGAATGAAAACTCAAACATACCATGAAATATTCTAAAGCCAAGAATTCATTTGTGCTTTAGAAATACAAGTTTAACATAGAACATTGTAAAGGGCAATAATAAAGACCAACATGGTCTATCTCGTCTGCTCAGTAAGGTGATGAGAGTTGTACCTGCTGCTCTCTGCAATTTTCCCCTCTCTATGCTTTTGTTTAGGGTTGTACTTGTCGTTCCATCCAGATTAACTCCCTCTAAATTTACAGTTTGTTCACCCAGCAACAGAGGCAGTTTCTGCTCAGTTCCTCAGGATTCTCCTTTCTTTAGATAGTTAAAATAGTAAGTCCTATGACAGGAATAACTGACGTATTATTCTGTATTTACTGAACTAAATAATATCTATTATCAGAAAAACAACTGAATTTTTTCCACATCTTTTTTTAAGTACAATCATGTTTACTTGGATGAGAAAGCAATAGTGTAGCTGACTTACATATTTTTCCTGTGAGAGACGATTGGAGGGGTCATTTAGTAACAGTTAATACATGCTAATTTCATTAACACACATTACTGACTGCAGGTCTCACTGCATAAAATGGGCACTGTGGTAAATAACCTGTGTTAACTGTTAGCAAATGACTCCCCAATATTACACACATGAAATAAATACAGAATGGTATTTATAGTCTACATGCATGTCTTTTGCACTGCCTCAGGTTTACTATCAGTAAAGCAGCACCAATAAAAACAAAATAACTACAGATCCTAAACCATTCAGATATTGCAAAACGCAACCGCAAATGTTTGGTTTGCTTTCACTTACCTGAGCAAAACGGAGACTTGGCATATTTCGGAGAGAAATTCCTGCCATTTAAAGCATCTCAAATTTTCTGCCTTGCTGTGTAGAGCTCTAGATCCTTCTAGAACTTTGTACACACTTGCAGAGTCAGAGAAATAAAATGTCACATTGAGGTTGTAAGGATATGGGGATATTAGATTACCTGGCTATGCCAGATCATTGTTTCTCGGAGATTATCTATAAATTATTAATCCTTCTAATGTCCTTCAGCAATGTAAGGAGAGCTGCCCGTGACCTATTTCTACCTCCTCTGCAATAGAAACTAGTCATTTTTAATCTGTCTTATGTGCTCAGTTTCTTTAACCCATCAAAGAGAACTGAATGCCTCATGTTCAGCTTATGTAGTAGCCCTTGGCCCGCTAAGATCCTGTAAAGCCAGTCCAGGCAACGGAGACCTGAATTAATGATTCTGATTATAAGCCAGGAACACTTTTTACTGTATATTTGATGGTGATATATCTGTTCTCTGTGAAAGAAAATGATTGAATGAATGCACGTAGGGGCCCTTTTACTAGAGTGCATTGTGATTTGCGCCTTGCACCAATAGCATGCAGAAACATGGCATGTTACGTACAACACCGCTGTGTTAACTGTCAGGGGAGTGGAAACTATGTTCCCATCAGTTAATGGGCAGCACTGTCTGATAACGCATGCCACATCAGCATGGCGATACTTACCTCCTCCTATTGAGGTGGTGGTAATTGCAAATGAACTTATTGGCCCCCTTGCAGGTGTTTGTTTATTTATGTAACAGGTTTTTTTATACCATTTTATCATTTTAGTCAAAGCGGTTTACATTGTAACTTAAACTTGGTAATGTACATTAAACAGGGACATTGATAACTTGGATTCTTCTGAGGCAATGGAGGGTTAAGTGACTTGCCCAAGACCACAACGAGTGCTAGTGGGAATTTAACCCTGGTTTCTTGGTTCCCAGGCCAGTGCTCTAACCAATAGGCTCCTCCTCCACTCCAAGTGCTCTCCCTGCCCACTCTCTACCCCAATCCCCACCCACTTGCTCCCCTAATGCGCCATGGACAGTTTGTACAGAAATCCGGCCAAGCTAACTGTCATGGCTCCACATTAGCTGTCAACGCGTATCCCAGTTCACCTTCAGCACATGCTAGAACGTATGCTGACCTCTAACGCCTTTTAGTAAAATACCCCCATTATTTCCCTTCCACAATCATTTTTTCTTCTAATTATGAACACTGTGAAACTGTGAAGGTTATCGAGTTACTTATGCTAAAAATCATGAGAAAATTCTAAGATATCAAGGTTGATATTCAGCTGAGCAGTGAACACATAATTTTAATGGATAAGGTATGTGTTTAAAGTTAAGTTTATATATTCAATGGTGCCACACATTCAATTTAATTTAATTTGGTTACTTAATGTCCATTGAACCGTGCATTGGCTCAAGGCGAATTAAAAGTCCATATTGCAGAGAATAAAGCTTGCTGCTGACCAAGATGGTCACTTGAGAGTTTGCTCTAGTGACCTTTTCATGGACTCCTCGTTTCCTCCTGCTCCTCTGCCACCCTCAACGGCTCCATTGGTGACTGGATTGTACCTTAATGTGTCTACAATCAAGTTAAGTTGGACTACTCAGCGGCGGTAATTCAAGAGGCCAAGCGATCTAAGCGGGAACCCCCCTCACCGAGTAAAATGGCTGCTGCTAAAGACTCGGAAGAAGGCCTCAAAGAAATACTTTGTGAAATCTGACAAGTCAAAGAGCTTGTGGTGGCTAACGGTGATGTGCTGAACACTATGCAAGCTGAGTTAATAGAGGTGAAAACACAATTTGCGGCACTATCCCCCTGAATGGACTCAGCTGACATTACTCTCCAGTGACAGGATGAGCTCCTGCAATAAACTGGGTGGAACACATGGAGGTCAGTTCTGTTTCCTGCATGTCTGCCTGCATTGGTTGGGCAAAAAACAGATGTGCAGGAGATGGATCTGATTCTGCCCCGGCAAGGCCCAGATGTACCCGCAATAGCAGAATCAGGGACTTAGGCACCTGGGAGCTCCCTGTATGCCGAACAGATCGGCATATGGGAGCTGCCAATCCAGATGCCAGAATACAACTGCTGGTGTAAGTGAGCAGTGGCATCCTGGCTCCATGGCTCCTGGCTCTCGGAATGCCATTGCAGACAACTGCCCCTGCAGCCCTCTGTCTGGCTGTCACCAGCAGCCGCTGTGGGCCAGAGTGGGGCTGTAGGGGCACAAAGTGCCCATCTGTGTATGCTGTGGGGGGGGGGGGGGTGCCACTCGAGAGGGGCACCCATGGCTTATTCCACCCTTGGGGTGGAATAAGCTAAGCGTGCAGGTGAGAGTCACGGGATGTACAGGGGCCTGACCTGAATAGGCCCTGTACATCCTGGCAGCTAGCCACACCTCACTCTGCCCCATTGCCACCCCCTCCCGCTCATGTCATGCTCACCGCACTAACCCTCTGTACGTGCAGGGAACGCAGGGGCTGAATTGCATTCTGGAGCTAAACACGGGTTGGACGTCCAACCCAGACATCCAGCCCCACTATTTCTGGTTGAGAATGGCCACCCAGGTGGATTGCATAGTTAGAGCGAAACCTCGAAGACCTCAACAATTGTTCACACTGTTACAATCTCCAAATTCTGGATATTCCCGAAGGGAGGGAAGGCACCTTTCCTATCTCCTATTTAGAGCAGCTGTTATCCAAGCTCTTGAGCCTGAATTTCCAGTGCACACTGGAGATTGAATGGGTCCAAAGAACCCCTTTGCATTGTGTCCCAATGATGAAACATCCGCAGCCTATAGTCCTTGAAGTGCTCCGGAATCCTCATGCACTTAAGAACCTTCAAGCTGCTAGGCAGCATGCGCCGATTCAAAGGATGACCATATGATCCTTTTCTTTCCCGATCTTAATAAGACTACGATGTATCACAGAAAACAGCTGTTGGCCTTCCGTCCACAACTTCAGATGTTGCAAGCTAGATATGGCCTTTTATACCCTGTACGACTGTGAGTGACTCTACATAATCGAATGCGAACATTTGAAGATCCTGAATCTGAACGTTCCTTTCAGAGAATGCCGGAATGGACACTAATTGACACTGTCTAGTGAGCTATCAGCTGCTATCTAAGACTTTAGATCCTCAATGTCTACATGGAGATTTCCCTGATCATAAGATGGAGTGTGGGTGTCTGACAGTGACTCTCGCAGCCAGCCTTATCTAGTATTAAATTGTATAGTTATACCTTTAGTTGGGCTTCAGGAGAGCTGTATCCTCAAACCTTGCCTGTTTTGGATGATTGCTGGCTTAGAAGATGCCATCATTTTCATGCTGCCGAAGTTCCTTAATGTTTATCATGCCATGCAAACCCATTGGCCTATGTTCAGTTACATGTCTTCATGGATTGTCTTTCGGGTACTGGATAATAATCGGATATGCTTTCCTTAGTTAGTGTGTGGAAGGTGAAAGTGGTGAGCGTGGTTGTGTATGGGTGATGGAAGAGTATTTGTGTGTTTTGCTTGGCTGTGAGTACGGTGCAGGGAGGGAGGGTTATCGATGGGTCTTTTTGTTTGTCTGATACGGGGGGTGGGAAGTGGGAACTATCTGTGGTTTCTTGACTTATCTTGGTTGCTTATAGTGTGCAGTTTGTCGTGACCCCCTGCCTAGGCCAATGGCCGGTAGGCAAAAGGGCTGCCTTATTTGCCCTTTGAGTACTGTCCCAAGACTTTGGCTGCCAGCACTGAATGCTGGGACTTGTAGTTTCAGATACTCTGCAAGCAAAGTAGTGTGACCATACAGTTTGTCAGGCAAAACAAAGAAATTTATTCCGGGGTTTCTCCCTCACATCAAAATTCATAGCGCAAAAACAAGGCAAGGATAAGTTCTCCAAATTAAATGATGAAGATGAACAAAACAGGTTTAGACATCAAAGTCAGGAATATTCTTTCCACAGCAGCGGCACTCAGCTTCCTTCAGACAAATGCCTTTCACTGCTATGGCTGCTAATCACATCAGGCAGACTTTAAAACTTCTTAGTCAGAGTTTTCTTTCTCACTTCAGCTTGACAAAACCAGGGTAAATAAACTTCTTCTCCTGGCCTAAGCCTAGCACATGTTTAGTTTGTTTGACTTACAAAATGAGCATTCCATTTCTACTGCGTCATTATCACAAGGAGTTTCATACATTTCTATCTGCATATCTTCCACAGCTTCATTTGAATCATCTTCTGGGGAGCTTATATCAGAAGGTTTAAACTTTACACTCTGCAGAAACTCTTTCAGTTTCCCTAAAAAGTGTTCTTTCTGCTCTGTACCAGCATAGTTTAAAGAAGGAGTTTCTCTCTCATAGAATAGCTTTTCAACAGCCTCTAGAGCTGACTCACGGCACTTACTTGAACTGTTCCTGTTCCTGCCTGGAGCTGCTCTCTTTGTCTTTTGGCTAGCACAGCGTTCAGAGCTTTTCCTCAGCTCTCTGACCACTTCTTCAGAAAAGCCTCTGTTAGGAACTGTAGCAAACTTGTCTGCCCCACCTCTATTACTTGGCTGGCTCTCTGAGCTGTTTCCCCACGTGGAAACAAACCTTTCCAGCTTCTCTTCTCTGAGGTGTTTTAGGACAGGTTCCAACCTTGGTTCCACTGCTTTCTGAGAGTAAGAATCAGCTGTCTTTCCTCCTCCTCTCTTTTGCTCCTTGAGCTCCCTTTTCTCGTGGCCTCTTTCCTCCTGGTTCCTTTCCTCCTGACTACTTTTACCAAACTCTGAAGCAGTTTTAAAATGGTGCTTCTTTTCAGCCACACCCTCCTCTCTGCACATGTGAGAGCTGTTAGGGCTCAACCTAGCTCTTACGTCACTGCTTGGGCAGGGCTTAGCTCTAGCTACTGCATGCTCCGGTGGCTTGTGGTTTCTATGGGAACCCTGTTTACATCTGTCTTTAAAGGCACATTCCTCACTTCTCTCCCATTCCATCTCATCCCCACAGCTCACCTTATCACAAGTTTCGCCACATATGCTGCGGATGCTTATGGGTAATTTGCTAAATGTCCATGGCTTTTTGCTGTGATGTTTTTACAAGGTTTTCATTTCTTAGTTTGGTGGCTATTTCTCTATGTCAATGGTTGTTACATCTATTGTTCTATTTGGAGAAGGAATACCTCCCTGACTCTCCCTGAGGTGAGTGTTTTTGCTGCCGAGAAGGGGCTTTCATATCATGTTAAGGGCACTGATAGCTTCACCACTGAAGTTCCTCGCTCTTAATGTTAAAGGGATCGATAATCCTATAAAATGAAGAAAAAAAACCCCTTACTTTACTGCGAGACAGCATCCGCTGATATTATTTATTTACAGGTAACCCACTTATCCTCCACTGAGTCTGTGAAACTGGGGATGGGAGCGTTTACTCATATTATCTCTTCCCCTGCGGTATGAAAGAAATATGGGGTTAGCATTTTAATTAGGAAGACGTTGTCCCCTACCATTCTTCAGACTCAAATAGATCTCAATGGGAGATGAGCCAAGGCCACAGCCCAAATAGGATCTATATCACTTGTTTTGTTTGCCATTTGTGCTCCCAACCTTGATAACCCAGGATTTTTCCATTCTACTACGGGCGAGCTCGTCAACATTGCCCCAACCCCAGTTATACTTGGAGGGGATTTTAACCTAGTACTTGACCCCCTCTTGGACTGATATCTAGTCTGACATGGTCATGTTGGAAAGGCCCTTTCTGCAATGTGCTCCCTTATTGACAATGTGGGCTTGGCAGACCCTTGGCATCAGCAACATCCTACTGCAAAGGAGTTCATATTTTTTTCTTGGTCCCAGATTGATTTTTTTCTCCTATCTAAATCATTGCTCCCAGAACTTATTTCTGCAGATATATTAGGGATTACTGTTTCAGATCATGCAGCAATTATCATGTCTCTGCAGCTGAATCCTATTTTGACCTCTAAGACTGCTTGGAGATTTAATAAGGCTCTCCTTAGTGACAACCTCTTTGTTGCCTCCAGTAAGCAAGCCATCACTACTATGGGTTGGGCTTGGTGGGAGGCCTTTAAAGCTTATGTCCGTGCCCCACATAAACATATTACTAGTTTCTCCATTGGAGCGTCCAAACAGCATAAGCACGCCATTCAAAATCTGGAAGTGTAAATAAAAGAGGGAGAGCACATACTCTGACTCCACAATTCTTCTCCAGCTGCAGAAACTGCGCTATCAATATAATTTGCTGTTAAGTACTGAGGCCCACCAGGTCGTGACCACGCAGCAAAGTCAGTATTTTGTGGAAAGTAAGGATGCTTGTTGGTTAGCTCGCTTATGGCACACAAAGAGTTTGCATGTATAGTCCAGATCTGTGATGATGCTGGTCACCTGCTCACCCGGGATGTAGATATTCTGGCAAGCTTTTATCAATATTACAATTCCCTTTATTTTTCTGAAATGCAAGATGGACTTGAAGACTTTGACTGCTTAGTAGATCACCTAGAATGACCTACGCTCACGTCAGTGCAAGTGAGGGACCTGGACAAGGATCTTATGGCACAAAATGTTTTGCAGGCTACAGATCAGATATACTTGGGGAAGACCTCGGGTCTGGAAGGTCTCCACTTAGAATTTTACATGCTCCTTAAGAAGGAGCTGATTCTGCACCTTTTGACATACTTTAATTTGCTTATCCACCAGACGCTATCTGTTGGGGTGTCTGCAGATGCCACTATTGTGGTTCATGAAAAGCTGGGCAGGGATCCTCAAATAGTGGTTAATTATAGACACATTTCCTTACTGAATGCGGACTATAAAATATATAAGCAAGGTCATCCCGCATCTTTTTCACGCTGATCAATGCGGTTTTGTCCAAGATCGATCTACTACAGATAATGGACACTTGCTCTTCCATCTATTGTCCCAGGCCCAAGGCTTTTCTGTCCCTCTGGTAAGCTTAACTCTAGATGCAGAAAAGGCTTTTCCAAACCCTTTGTTGGTATGGGATCTGTGACGCTTTTATAGAAAAAATATGTTTACTATATGCACAGCCTAAAAGTTGTATATTGGCTACATCTTTTCCCTTGTCCAGGGGTACCAGACAAAGGTTGCTATTTATGCCCCTTCTCTTTAATTTAGCTCTCAAACTGTTAGCGCTACTCATCCGGCAGTCCCTGGATATTTCAGGCCTCCTGCTTCAGGGACACTCCATAAAATTGTCAGTGTATGCCAATGATCTTCTGCTTTTTGTGGCCCCTTCATTTGTTTCTGCAGTACTCTCCACTATAGGCTGATACATGCAGCTCTAGGGTTATACAATTAATTGGACAAAGTCAGTGGTGATCCCCTTGAATCAGCATGTATCCAGAAATGATCTGCAGTTCTTTCCATTTCAGTGGATATATTCCTTTTTTATATATTTATTTATTTACTTAACTGCATTTATATCCCGCTTTTCACCGGGTCAAAGCGGCGTTATATATAAGGGTGGGGAAATCAAATAGAAGGGTTCAACTTAGGGGTTCAATATTACCCAGCCTACAGTTCATCTTGGACTGTAATGCAGCGGACTGTATTTCTATGATCCAAAACTATACTTTCACTGGTCCCCATTATCTTTTTCCTGGTGGGGCCGGTTAGAAACCATCAAAATGGTATTAGTTCCTAAAATTAATTATATTCTCAGCATGCTTCCTCTTCTATATCCCAATTCCTTTTATAAGAAATTAGAAAAGCTTTTGTTAAATTATCTCTGGAAACATAAAATCCCGCGTATTGCCTCTTGGAAATTAAAGCTACCCAAAACTAAGGGAGGGGTACACTTTCTGGATTTCAAATGTTATCACTACTCTTATATACTTAAATAGGGCATGTATTGGGACGCCGATACCCTGCCATCTTCCAGTCCTCTTGGAGCAGCATCTCGTGACCCCCACGGCATATCACCTTCTTATGAGTATGTCATGCACAGGCCTTAAAGATCCTTCTCCTGTTATTCTATCTACACAATCAGCATTTCATGCTCTAGCTACACAGCCCACGGATATTAACCATTACTCGTGGAACATGCCCCTTTGGTCCAATCCCTGTTTTAAGGTACAGAAGCACCCTATCAACTGGTGGATCTGGCAAGCACATGGAATCTGGACTGTTGGACAGCTTTTGACCCCTGCTTCTTTCAAAACTTTCATTGATCTCCAGCGAGAGTTTGGGTTGCCATCAGAGCGCCTATTTCAGTGGTACCAACTCTGTCACTGTCTCTCTCAGTCCGGTATCATCCCTGCTAATTTACCTTCCGACGGTGATCTCTGGACTAAAATACATAGCCTGAGGGGATTAGGAAAACCGGTCTCCCTCTTTAATAATATTTTTTGGGAAGGGGTTAGCCACCCTTCTACTGGGACAAAGAGGATATGGGAAGCAGACACTGTATATCTTTTATTGCGTAGACACTGGGGACAGTTGCCCAGTCTCCTATTCTGCCTCCCTTACACAATCACTTTTTTTTCTGGAGCATCGGGCGTATGTAATACTAGTGGTCCTCATGAAGTGGAATCCCCAGCTAGGTATTCAATGCTGGTCCTGCTCTACCTATATGGGTACCCTGGTACATATGATCTTTGAGTGCTCTAATATTCAGGGTTTCTGGAAGCAAGTACGAGCCTGAATAGCTAGTATTCTTCGCCTCAGGGAAACTCTAACTCTTAAATTATTATCTACCGATCTGCGGCAGGTATTCCTTCTCTTCAAAAGATGGATGCATTTCTACTGGATTTAATGATCAGTATTGCTATCAAAATCATTTTTATCCAATGGAAAGATTCCTCCTCTGTGGACTATCATCACTGGTGGAATATGTTGTGTAGATATCGTAGATATGGAACAGCCTATGTTAACCCGTCTTCTCCCTCATTAGGTAGCTCTGTAAAATGGAAGACTCTTGACAACTTTGTACTGTCTGCCACTTAACGTGCCATGCTGTTGGGCGCAATCTTTATTTTTCATTTTATTTTTTTATTGTTCTTGAGATGCCTTGTTTCTTGTTCTAAGCCGGGGCAAGGGGGGATTGTTGTTGTTTGGATTGCTTGATTTTAAAGTGTTTGTTTAAAATTTCAATTAAGTTTTGAAAAAAAGAAATAAATAAAAGTCCATATTGCTAAACATCACATACTAAAATATTACAATTACATAGTAATAGTTTACAAAAGTCCACACAATTATACCCATTACAAATTAAAGATCATATGAACCACCTACCAAAGAGAGCTAGATCTTCAGCTGAATTAGATCAAGCATTCATTTCTAAATTTTTCCAAATTAAAAAGGCTTTTAAAAATCTCCTAAACATCAAATATATACTGTAATTTTTACTATATTCTGGAAGATCATTCCAGTTTTATGGAGCTCCATAACTGATAACCTTAGCAAACGTACTCCATAAAGACAGTGTTTTGGTGAAGGAAACTGCTAGCTCTTAGATCCTATAGATCTAGTAAGTCTCACAGCTATGTTCAGTTTTAGCATACTAAACAGATAAGCTGGTACTAACCTGTGAATGATCTTTAAAGCTACATAAACTAATTGAAAGACTATTCTCGCTTGAACAGGAAGCTATTGTAGAGTAACACACTCGCAGATCTCACCTCTCAGAATCAGCTATATTCTGCAATAGGGCATGCAGGTGGATCTCTAGCCTTCCTGATAGTACAAAATAGCATAATCTGACTATTGTAGTGTAACCTATGATAACAGTCTGAGTGACATATCTGAAATTATTCTCAGAAAGACAAGTTTTTACTTGTGAAAGAAGCCAAAGCTGTTCAAGGACCTGCTTGGCAAATGTCCCTACTCGGGCTTCCATTGTCTTAATTTAACTGCCTCTGCTATCTCAACAAATAGGGGTGATCTGCACAGAGCAGTGGGTACACCCCTAAACAAAAGCATGGGGAGGGGATGACTTGAACTAAGCGGCAGCTGCACCTACTCCTGCCACCTTGCTGGGCAGACTAGATGGACCATGATGGTCTTTATCTGCCATCATATACTATGTTACTATGTTAATTTTCAAGAAATTAAGCAATGAGCTATGTAGACCAGATAATATAGGGCCTGCTGATGGTTATAATTTGCCTGGTCCTATCACCCATAATAAACTGCTTTTTTCAGAGTTAAGGTTTAGGTAATTTTCGACCACCCAATTCTCAATAACTAAAAAGGAGTTATTCCTAACAGGGGCTCTACAGGCCAAACAACGGTAAGGATTTGAGGGTTTATTTTTATTAAATTGCTAGCTCTTTGACTGGGAGCTCTTAAAAGGGTTTCTGTATATTTTTTAAAGCAAAGTTACTTTCTTTTTGGTGCTTTAGTAGAAGTTTCCTTGAGCAGGTTAGGTTGTTGAACTCTAGTAACCTTTTCAGCTTTGGGAACTGCTGACACCTAATCAGGAGTTAGTGAGCCTGATTACCTGAGAGCAGCTGAGGCCTGCATAACAGGCTCCAGAGCCATGCCCTATTGAGGCATTCCTAACAGGGACTCTACAGGTCAAGCAATGGTACGGATTTGAGGGTTTATTTTTATTAAATTGCTAGCTCTCTGACTGGGAGCTCTTAAAAAGGGGTTTTGTATATTTTTTAAAGCAAAGTTACTTTCTTTTTGGTGCTTTAGTAGAAATTTCCTTGAGCAGAGTAGGTTGTTGAACTCTAGTAACCTTCTCAGCTTTGGGAACTGCTGACACCTAATCAGGTGTTAGTTCCCTCCCTACCCACCCCGACTCCCACCCACCCCTAGTGAGCAGTCTTGCTTTATAGGGCACCTCCCCATTTAACAAAGCACAGAGACTTGGAGCAGCACATTTTGAATATAATTAAAGAGATTTAACTGCTTTTTCTCTGAAAGGACAGCTGTGAAACTGGCTGGTACTTGGTAGACCTCTCTCTTTTGCTTTAACAGATACCTAAGCTCCACAAACAGAACAATGGTTGGGAAAAATCGTATCGCTAAAGCTGTTGCCCCCATTACAGCTTCTGCCTCTGTCCAGACAGAGGTCCTAATACCAGTTGAAGGACCGGTGTGATAAAGAAGCTTATCATAGCTCAGGAAGGAGCTATAGAAAAAGTGAAGTGACTCTGAACAAGCAACCTGTCAGTTCTGGTAGAAATATGAAAACAGAATTTTGCCATAAAAGACTACCAGTCCCAGAATGCACCAGGTTTCCAACAGCCATTAGAGGAGCTGAAGTGAGGAAACGTGTGTTCAATCAAGAGGGCTATGAGGTAATCCCTAAGCACTCATCTCAAAGGGCAGGGCCTGATTCAGCACAGCTGCGCTGTGTTAGGGAGGATCACTCATCTAAGCAGAATAAGAGCAGAGTTTATTCTACAGATGACCATCTTCATGATCACCTTGGATATCCAGAGAATTATCCTCAGTTTCATCTGAAGGATTATCAGAAGCAGAAGCCAAACCGGACGGACAGAGAGGGAAAGAGACCCTCTGGAAGAAAGAGGAGAAAAGCCTTTGAGAGGTCTAGAAGAGTCCAAAGCAGTACTTATACTGGGAGGTATTCCAAGGGCCAGCATATACCATTGGACTGGGGAAAGCCAGAGGAATGGTGCTGCAGAGCTAGGAATCTCCAGACGCTACCTGTGAGGGAGACGGCTGCACGTGGAAGGGACCCTAAGACCCATGCCAGAAGGTATGTGAAGAGAGATCCAGTGTCCAGGGATCTGGATTGGAAGGCTGGACATAAGAACTGGACTACATACTGGCCAGGCTATATAGAGAGGAACTCTAGCAGCAATGGAAGCTCAGGTATGAACACTGATCTATGCCCTAGCTATAACCTTGAAAGACAGCAGGGAAACAAGTATTCACCTGAAAGAGCTCCATTGAGAGATTCATCTGTGCCAATCCATGATATTGAACCCATGCTTGTTGAACAAGGGGGAATAATAGCAGATGAAGATCCTGTTTATATGGACTGCTCTCTATCTAAACTCCGTTGGTAACTTTCTGTTATAAAGTACAGCAACCATCACAAAGAAATACAAATTTGTTCTTTAATCTACCCAGAAAAGCTCCTGAAGCAGGATTTGACCCACACAGTAGAAAGCAAGCCAGCTAAGGGGTTTCAGCTGGATAACTGCTAGCAATTAAGCCTTACCTAATTGCTTGTGAGCTAGGAGAGAATCACTTCTGTATCTATGTGGGAAGTAATCAGAAGTTAACCTGAAAAGAACAGTTTGTTTCTTGCTTTGTGGCTTTTCATTTGTTGTTTTCCTGATTTTGACTTTGTTTTTCCAAGTTAACACTGAAAGCAAGTAACCTAATTTATGTGCTACCAAGCATATCTGTGTTGGGAGAAATAACCCCATAAATAAATATCTTATTGGCTTTACCCAAGAGCACAACTAAATTATTGTCAGCAGCTGTGTCTGGTGTGAATGAACTACATTGCCCACAATACCTTGCAAATCATATAGATATATGCACTTGACAAGACTGTGAAGATTCTCACCCAGGCAGCCGTCTGACAAATGGCGTAGTTTTTCGGATTGCTTTTGCACAAAGGGGATTTACCTGCTGAGGATTACAACTAAAGTTCAAGTTTAAAGCTGAAAAAAAAAAAGATTTTCCCTCAACTACACTTTGGAGGAAAAGGGGTTGTTCCAGGAAGCTGTCCCAGGAGGAAAAGACCCTGGATTCATCACTGACACAAGGTAATAAGTACCTGGGCATGTCTAGTGGTGGATGGGAGTAAGGCACAGGGGTAATTGAAAAAAAAAAAGTAGAAAAAACACACCTGTTTGGAAGGTGGTGCACTTTGGGGTTTTTTTTCTCTTTGTTTCTTGCAGGGATCAAGATGGATCCGAGGGAGATGGCTAGCTGGATGGCAGCCCAGTTTAGCAGGCAACAGGAGCTATCGCAGCAAGCACAGGACACTGCTATGAAAGCCTCAATGGACCAGCAGAAGCCAGTGCTTGATCTGGTGCAAGCCCTAGTTCAGCTGCAGAGCCAAAGTGGAACAGATGCAAGACCAGCAGTAAATACTGGTACACCACATGTGGACAGTGTGGGACTCAATCAAGGGATTGGGGCATTTAGTTTTGGGAAGCTAACTCCAGATGATAATGTTGATGATTTTCTAGAGTCTTTTGAAAGAGTGGCACAGGCATTAGCATGGCCAGAGACCCAGTGGGCAGTAAGGCTGGCAGCCTCATTAACTGGAGAGGCGCTTGCAGCGTATAGAGCAATGCCAGCAGCCCAGGCTTTGAATTATAAAGATGTAAAGGCTGCTATTAGAGATCGCCTAGGGTTGTCTATTTCAGAGTATAGGCGAATGTTTAGAGCTACTACATTGAGAGTGGGTGAAACACCCAGGGCTCTGAGTCAGAGAATCAGAGGTTTAGCTGTAAAATGGTTGGAGCCTGAGCAAAAGATGGTAGAAATGTTATTAGACATTATAATGCTGGAACAATTTATGTCTGGGGTGCCTAAAGATTTGCACACTTTCCTTATACAGCAAAATTGCCAAAATCTTGGAGAGGCAACCATGCTAGCAGAGAGATTCTTGGGAGCCACGCAGGCTTGCCATAGAATGGGTGGCCCTCTGAAGATTGGTGTTGAAGCAAGATGTGCTGTATCAGAAAAGAAAATAATTAAAAATGTTTCTGATAATGAATGTACTGTATCAAACCAGATGACACAGTGGAATAGAGAGAAATGTTTCAAGTGTGGAAAATGGGGACACTTAGAAAAAGGATGCCAGTCACACACTAGCTTAATGGGTGTGGAGTTAGAACAGCCCAAGGAAGGATTTCTTTTGATGGTTGATGTGCAAGGAATTACCATAAATGCTTTGTTAGACTCTGGGGCAGACCAGAGTATGATGTCAGAAAGGCTTTGGCAGAGAATAGAGGCCCAAGAAGGATTTGTGCCTAGAACCCCTGAAAGCCAAGTTCACATCGGGTGCATTCATGGTGCTGCAACATCACATCCCACCTATAGGCTAAAGGTTAAGTGCCTGGGGGAACAAGAGGAAGTCCTGGTAGCAGTGGTGCCTAGGCTACCCTTTGATTTGGTTCTAGGAAAGGACTGGCCAAGATTTAAGCAGGGTCTAGTGGAAGGGCTAGGAAAGAAGGAGGGAGGAGGTTTAATAATGGAAATAGCTCCCGGGCCTTTCTTTGGAAGTCCTTAGTCCCTAGCTAAAAAGATGGTTAAGCTTCCAGAAGGCCAAACATAGGTAATAAGAGGGGCCTTGTATCCACCCACTCGCAGGCTAAGATAGAGAGCCAGCAGAAGGAGGAGGGGGAGCAAGCAGAGTTATTAGGAGACTTACCCTCTCATGATGATTTAATAACCCCATCATCTGGTAAAGTAAGAAAGTTGAAAGCACAAAAGCGGCGTGAGAGACTTTGCAGAGCACAGGGTAGGGCTGAGATGTTAGCTGGTCAAAGTTTACCCTGGGTGCCAGCTGAGTTAGTGGCAAAGTTTCCTAACTTTCCACAAGAGCAGCGAGCTGATCAAGCTCTCACCCGAGCTTTTAAGTATGCTCAGGAGGTCAGGGAGGAATTGCCCAGATTCAGACTAGATAATGAAATATTATATAGAGAGAGTCAGGACCCCAGAAATGGGACCATACGTAAACAATTGGTGGTACCCACAACTTTCAAAGGGCTAGTACTTAGATTAGCACATGATCATCCAGTTGGAGGTCATAAAGGGATGCAAGGAACGCTGGATCAAATACTTAAGCATTTTTACTGGCCAGGTATTTTCAAAGAAACTGCCCAGTTTTGTGCTGCGTGTCCAGCGTGTCAGCGAGTTACAGCGGCTCACCCACCGGTGGTGCCATTGATTCCCATGCCAATTATTACAGACCCAATTGGTCGCATTGCCATGGATATTGTAGGCCCATTAGTCAAAACGCCCCGAGGTTTCCAATACATCCTAGTTATGGTAGATCAGGCAACAAGGTTTCCCTGGGCCATACCATTGAGGAATGTTTCTGCAAAAACAATAGCTTTAGAGCTAGTAAAATTGTTTTGTGAAGTGGGATTCCCAAGAGAGGTGTTGACTGACCGAGGGTCCAATTTTGTATCCAAATATTTGGCCCAGGTCTGGGATGCCTTTGACATTCATCACGTAAAAACCTCAGCCTACCATCCACAATCAAACGGTTTGGTGGAGAGATTCAACCAAACTCTCAAACAAATGTTGAGAAGGGGGTTAGCAGGAGAGGTAAAAGAATGGGATATGTTATTGCCTTTTGCCTTATATGCCTGCAGGGAAAGAATTCAGGTGTCCCTAGGTGTAACCCCATATGAATTGATGTATGGTAGGGCTCCACGGGGTTTGTTAGATATTTTGAGGGAGCAATGGATTGATCCTGAACCAGGAAGTCAGGAGGTGCCACTGTTTCTACGTGACTTGAGAGCACGTTTGAAAAGGACATCGCAGGTTGCTGAGAGGAACCTGCAGGACAGTCAAGTGCGCCAGAAAGGGTGGTATGATAGGAAGGCCAAAAGCCGCCAATTAAGCATTGGTGAAAAGGTTTTGGTTCAAGTAGCAGGAACTGCCCCAAAATTTGAAGTACAGTGGAAAGGGCCATGGAAGGTTGTTAAACAAGTGAGCCCAGTATCTTATATGGTATAAAATGCAAGAGGGCGTAGGCAGACCTACCATATTAATGTACTTAAGTCTTGGAAGGAGAGGCCTGTAAATAATAATGTCCCTGAAGCCAGTCAGGAAGTAAGTGAGCTTCAAAATGATAACACTCTCGTAGGTATTACGGACTGTAGGAAAGAAGTTTCACCAGTTAAACCAGTCCGTAATAACTTAAGCAGGGGGGTATGTGATAAAGAAGCTTATCATAGCTCAGGAAGGAGCTATAGAAAAGGTGAAGTGACTCTGAACAAGCAACCTGTCAGTTCTGGTAGAAATATGAAAACAGAATTTTGCCATAAAAGACTACCCGTCCCAGAATGCACCAGGTTTCCAACAGCCATTAGAGGAGCTGAAGTGAGGAAACATGTGTTCAATCAGGAGGGCTATGAGGTAATCCCTAAGCACTCATCTCAAAGGGCAGGGCCTGATTCAGCACAGCTGTGCTGTGTTAGGGAGGATCACTCATCTAAGCAGAATAAGAGTAGAGTTTATTCTACAGATGACCATCTTCATGATCACCTTGGATATCCAGAGAATTATCCTCAGTTTCATCTGAAGGATTATCAGAAGCAGAAGCCAAACCGGACGGACAGAGAGGGAAAGAGACCCTCTGGAAGAAAGAGGAGAAAAGCCTTTGAGAGGTCTAGAAGAGTCCAAAGCAGTACTTATACTGGGAGGTATTCCAAGGGCCAGCATATACCATTGGACTGGGGAAAGCCAGAGGAATGGTGCTGCAGAGCTAGGAATCTCCAGACGCTACCTGTGAGGGAGACGGCTGCACGTGGAAGGGACCCTAAGACCCGTGCCAGAAGGTATGTGAAGAGAGATCCAGTGTCCAGGGATCTGGATTGGAAGGCTGGACATAAGAACTGGACTACATACTGGCCAGGCTATATAGAGAGGAACTCTAGCAGCAATGGAAGCTCAGGTATGAACACTGATCTATGCCCTAGCTATAACCTTGAAAGACAGCAGGGAAACAAGTATTCACCTGAAAGAGCTCCATTGAGAGATTCATCTGTGCCAATCCATGATATTGAACCCATGCTTGTTGAACAAGGGGGAATAATAGCAGATGAAGATCCTGTTTATATGGACTGCTCTCTATCTAAACTCCGTTGGTAACTTTCTGTTATAAAGTACAGCAACCATCACAAAGAAATACAAATTTGTTCTTTAATCTACCCAGAAAAGCTCCTGAAGCAGGATTTGACCCACACAGTAGAAAGCAAGCCAGCTAAGGGGTTTCAGCTGGATAACTGCTAGCAATTAAGCCTTACCTAATTGCTTGTGAGCTAGGAGAGAATCACTTCTGTATCTATGTGGGAAGTAATCAGAAGTTAACCTGAAAAGAACAGTTTGTTTCTTGCTTTGTGGCTTTTCATTTGTTGTTTTCCTGATTTTGACTTTGTTTTTCCAAGTTAACACTGAAAGCAAGTAACCTAATTTATGTGCTACCAAGCATATCTGTGTTGGGAGAAATAACCCCATAAATAAATATCTTATTGGCTTTACCCAAGAGCACAACTAAATTATTGTCAGCAGCTGTGTCTGGTGTGAATGAACTACATTGCCCACAATACCTTGCAAATCATATAGATATATGCACTTGACAAGACTGTGAAGATTCTCACCCAGGCAGCCGTCTGACAAATGGCGTAGTTTTTCGGATTGCTTTTGCACAAAGGGGATTTACCTGCTGAGGATTACAACTAAAGTTCAAGTTTAAAGCTGAAAAAAAAAAAGATTTTCCCTCAACTACACTTTGGAGGAAAAGGGGTTGTTCCAGGAAGCTGTCCCAGGAGGAAAAGACCCTGGATTCATCACTGACACAAGGTAATAAGTACCTGGGCATGTCTAGTGGTGGATGGGAGTAAGGCACAGGGGTAATTGAAAAAAAAAAAAGTAGAAAAAACACACCTGTTTGGAAGGTGGTGCACTTTGGGGTTTTTTTTCTCTTTGTTTCTTGCAGGGATCAAGATGGATCCGAGGGAGATGGCTAGCTGGATGGCAGCCCAGTTTAGCAGGCAACAGGAGCTATCGCAGCAAGCACAGGACACTGCTATGAAAGCCTCAATGGACCAGCAGAAGCCAGTGCTTGATCTGGTGCAAGCCCTAGTTCAGCTGCAGAGCCAAAGTGGAACAGATGCAAGACCAGCAGTAAATACTGGTACACCACATGTGGACAGTGTGGGACTCAATCAAGGGATTGGGGCATTTAGTTTTGGGAAGCTAACTCCAGATGATAATGTTGATGATTTTCTAGAGTCTTTTGAAAGAGTGGCACAGGCATTAGCATGGCCAGAGACCCAGTGGGCAGTAAGGCTGGCAGCCTCATTAACTGGAGAGGCGCTTGCAGCGTATAGAGCAATGCCAGCAGCCCAGGCTTTGAATTATAAAGATGTAAAGACTGCTATTAGAGATCGCCTAGGGTTGTCTATTTCAGAGTATAGGCGAATGTTTAGAGCTACTACATTGAGAGTGGGTGAAACACCCAGGGCTCTGAGTCAGAGAATCAGAGGTTTAGCTGTAAAATGGTTGGAGCCTGAGCAAAAGATGGTAGAAATGTTATTAGACATTAAAATGCTGGAACAATTTATGTCTGGGGTGCCTAAAGATTTGCACACTTTCCTTATACAGCAAAATTGCCAAAATCTTGGAGAGGCAACCATGCTAGCAGAGAGATTCTTGGGAGCCACGCAGGCTTGCCATAGAATGGGTGGCCCTCTGAAGATTGGTGTTGAAGCAAGATGTGCTGTATCAGAAAAGAAAATAATTAAAAATGTTTCTGATAATGAATGTACTGTATCAAACCAGATGACACAGTGGAATAGAGAGAAATGTTTCAAGTGTGGAAAATGGGGACACTTAGAAAAAGGATGCCAGTCACACACTAGCTTAATGGGTGTGGAGTTAGAACAGCCCAAGGAAGGATTTCTTTTGATGGTTGATGTGCAAGGAATTACCATAAATGCTTTGTTAGACTCTGGGGCAGACCAGAGTATGATGTCAGAAAGGCTTTGGCAGAGAATAGAGGCCCAAGAAGGATTTGTGCCTAGAACCCCTGAAAGCCAAGTTCACATCGGGTGCATTCATGGTGCTGCAACATCACATCCCACCTATAGGCTAAAGGTTAAGTGCCTGGGGGAACAAGAGGAAGTCCTGGTAGCAGTGGTGCCTAGGCTACCCTTTGATTTGGTTCTAGGAAAGGACTGGCCAAGATTTAAGCAGGGTCTAGTGGAAGGGCTAGGAAAGAAGGAGGGAGGAGGTTTAATAATGGAAATAGCTCCCGGGCCTTTCTTTGGAAGTCCTTAGTCCCTAGCTAAAAAGATGGTTAAGCTTCCAGAAGGCCAAACCATAGGTAATAAGAGGGGCCTTGTATCCACCCACTCGCAGGCTAAGATAGAGAGCCAGCAGAAGGAGGAGGGGGAGCAAGCAGAGTTATTAGGAGACTTACCCTCTCATGATGATTTAATAACCCCATCATCTGGTAAAGTAAGAAAGTTGAAAGCACAAAAGCGGCGTGAGAGACTTTGCAGAGCACAGGGTAGGGCTGAGATGTTAGCTGGTCAAAGTTTACCCTGGGTGCCAGCTGAGTTAGTGGCAAAGTTTCCTAACTTTCCACAAGAGCAGCGAGCTGATCAAGCTCTCACCCGAGCTTTTAAGTATGCTCAGGAGGTCAGGGAGGAATTGCCCAGATTCAGACTAGATAATGAAATATTATATAGAGAGAGTCAGGACCCCAGAAATGGGACCATACGTAAACAATTGGTGGTACCCACAACTTTCAAAGGGCTAGTACTTAGATTAGCACATGATCATCCAGTTGGAGGTCATAAAGGGATGCAAGGAACGCTGGATCAAATACTTAAGCATTTTTACTGGCCAGGTATTTTCAAAGAAACTGCCCAGTTTTGTGCTGCGTGTCCAGCGTGTCAGCGAGTTACAGCGGCTCACCCACCGGTGGTGCCATTGATTCCCATGCCAATTATTACAGACCCAATTGGTCGCATTGCCATGGATATTGTAGGCCCATTAGTCAAAACGCCCCGAGGTTTCCAATACATCCTAGTTATGGTAGATCAGGCAACAAGGTTTCCCTGGGCCATACCATTGAGGAATGTTTCTGCAAAAACAATAGCTTTAGAGCTAGTAAAATTGTTTTGTGAAGTGGGATTCCCAAGAGAGGTGTTGACTGACCGAGGGTCCAATTTTGTATCCAAATATTTGGCCCAGGTCTGGGATGCCTTTGACATTCATCACGTAAAAACCTCAGCCTACCATCCACAATCAAACGGTTTGGTGGAGAGATTCAACCAAACTCTCAAACAAATGTTGAGAAGGGGGTTAGCAGGAGAGGTAAAAGAATGGGATATGTTATTGCCTTTTGCCTTATATGCCTGCAGGGAAAGAATTCAGGTGTCCCTAGGTGTAACCCCATATGAATTGATGTATGGTAGGGCTCCACGGGGTTTGTTAGATATTTTGAGGGAGCAATGGATTGATCCTGAACCAGGAAGTCAGGAGGTGCCACTGTTTCTACGTGACTTGAGAGCACGTTTGAAAAGGACATCGCAGGTTGCTGAGAGGAACCTGCAGGACAGTCAAGTGCGCCAGAAAGGGTGGTATGATAGGAAGGCCAAAAGCCGCCAATTAAGCATTGGTGAAAAGGTTTTGGTTCAAGTAGCAGGAACTGCCCCAAAATTTGAAGTACAGTGGAAAGGGCCATGGAAGGTTGTTAAACAAGTGAGCCCAGTATCTTATATTGTATAAAATGCAAGAGGGCGTAGGCAGACCTACCATATTAATGTACTTAAGTCTTGGAAGGAGAGGCCTGTAAATAATAATGTCCCTGAAGCCAGTCAGGAAGTAAGTGAGCTTCAAAATGATAACACTCTCGTAGGTATTACGGACTGTAGGAAAGAAGTTTCACCAGTTAAACCAGTCCGTAATAACTTAAGCAGGGGGGTATGTGATAAAGAAGCTTATCATAGCTCAGGAAGGAGCTATAGAAAAGGTGAAGTGACTCTGAACAAGCAACCTGTCAGTTCTGGTAGAAATATGAAAACAGAATTTTGCCATAAAAGACTACCAGTCCCAGAATGCACCAGGTTTCCAACAGCCATTAGAGGAGCTGAAGTGAGGAAACATGTGTTCAATCAGGAGGGCTATGAGGTAATCCCTAAGCACTCATCTCAAAGGGCAGGGCCTGATTCAGCACAGCTGTGCTGTGTTAGGGAGGATCACTCATCTAAGCAGAATAAGAGTAGAGTTTATTCTACAGATGACCATCTTCATGATCACCTTGGATATCCAGAGAATTATCCTCAGTTTCATCTGAAGGATTATCAGAAGCAGAAGCCAAACCGGACGGACAGAGAGGGAAAGAGACCCTCTGGAAGAAAGAGGAGAAAAGCCTTTGAGAGGTCTAGAAGAGTCCAAAGCAGTACTTATACTGGGAGGTATTCCAAGGGCCAGCATATACCATTGGACTGGGGAAAGCCAGAGGAATGGTGCTGCAGAGCTAGGAATCTCCAGACGCTACCTGTGAGGGAGACGGCTGCACGTGGAAGGGACCCTAAGACCCGTGCCAGAAGGTATGTGAAGAGAGATCCAGTGTCCAGGGATCTGGATTGGAAGGCTGGACATAAGAACTGGACTACATACTGGCCAGGCTATATAGAGAGGAACTCTAGCAGCAATGGAAGCTCAGGTATGAACACTGATCTATGCCCTAGCTATAACCTTGAAAGACAGCAGGGAAACAAGTATTCACCTGAAAGAGCTCCATTGAGAGATTCATCTGTGCCAATCCATGATATTGAACCCATGCTTGTTGAACAAGGGGGAATAATAGCAGATGAAGATCCTGTTTATATGGACTGCTCTCTATCTAAACTCCGTTGGTAACTTTCTGTTATAAAGTACAGCAACCATCACAAAGAAATACAAATTTGTTCTTTAATCTACCCAGAAAAGCTCCTGAAGCAGGATTTGACCCACACAGTAGAAAGCAAGCCAGCTAAGGGGTTTCAGCTGGATAACTGCTAGCAATTAAGCCTTACCTAATTGCTTGTGAGCTAGGAGAGAATCACTTCTGTATCTATGTGGGAAGTAATCAGAAGTTAACCTGAAAAGAACAGTTTGTTTCTTGCTTTGTGGCTTTTCATTTGTTGTTTTCCTGATTTTGACTTTGTTTTTCCAAGTTAACACTGAAAGCAAGTAACCTAATTTATGTGCTACCAAGCATATCTGTGTTGGGAGAAATAACCCCATAAATAAATATCTTATTGGCTTTACCCAAGAGCACAACTAAATTATTGTCAGCAGCTGTGTCTGGTGTGAATGAACTACATTGCCCACAATACCTTGCAAATCATATAGATATATGCACTTGACAAGACTGTGAAGATTCTCACCCAGGCAGCCGTCTGACAAATGGCGTAGTTTTTCGGATTGCTTTTGCACAAAGGGGATTTACCTGCTGAGGATTACAACTAAAGTTCAAGTTTAAAGCTGAAAAAAAAAAGATTTTCCCTCAACTACACTTTGGAGGAAAAGGGGTTGTTCCAGGAAGCTGTCCCAGGAGGAAAAGACCCTGGATTCATCACTGACACAAGGTAATAAGTACCTGGGCATGTCTAGTGGTGGATGGGAGTAAGGCACAGGGGTAATTGAAAAAAAAAAAAGTAGAAAAAACACACCTGTTTGGAAGGTGGTGCACTTTGGGGTTTTTTTTCTCTTTGTTTCTTGCAGGGATCAAGATGGATCCGAGGGAGATGGCTAGCTGGATGGCAGCCCAGTTTAGCAGGCAACAGGAGCTATCGCAGCAAGCACAGGACACTGCTATGAAAGCCTCAATGGACCAGCAGAAGCCAGTGCTTGATCTGATGCAAGCCCTAGTTCAGCTGCAGAGCCAAAGTGGAACAGATGCAAGACCAGCAGTAAATACTGGTACACCACATGTGGACAGTGTGGGACTCAATCAAGGGATTGGGGCATTTAGTTTTGGGAAGCTAACTCCAGATGATAATGTTGATGATTTTCTAGAGTCTTTTGAAAGAGTGGCACAGGCATTAGCATGGCCAGAGACCCAGTGGGCAGTAAGGCTGGCAGCCTCATTAACTGGAGAGGCGCTTGCAGCGTATAGAGCAATGCCAGCAGCCCAGGCTTTGAATTATAAAGATGTAAAGGCTGCTATTAGAGATCGCCTAGGGTTGTCTATTTCAGAGTATAGGCGAATGTTTAGAGCTACTACATTGAGAGTGGGTGAAACACCCAGGGCTCTGAGTCAGAGAATCAGAGGTTTAGCTGTAAAATGGTTGGAGCCTGAGCAAAAGATGGTAGAAATGTTATTAGACATTATAATGCTGGAACAATTTATGTCTGGGGTGCCTAAAGATTTGCACACTTTCCTTATACAGCAAAATTGCCAAAATCTTGGAGAGGCAACCATGCTAGCAGAGAGATTCTTGGGAGCCACGCAGGCTTGCCATAGAATGGGTGGCCCTCTGAAGAATGGTGTTGAAGCAAGATGTGCTGTATCAGAAAAGAAAATAATTAAAAATGTTTCTGATAATGAATGTACTGTATCAAACCAGATGACACAGTGGAATAGAGAGAAATGTTTCAAGTGTGGAAAATGGGGACACTTAGAAAAAGGATGCCAGTCACACACTAGCTTAATGGGTGTGGAGTTAGAACAGCCCAAGGAAGGATTTCTTTTGATGGTTGATGTGCAAGGAATTACCATAAATGCTTTGTTAGACTCTGGGGCAGACCAGAGTATGATGTCAGAAAGGCTTTGGCAGAGAATAGAGGCCCAAGAAGGATTTGTGCCTAGAACCCCTGAAAGCCAAGTTCACATCGGGTGCATTCATGGTGCTGCAACATCACATCCCACCTATAGGCTAAAGGTTAAGTGCCTGGGGGAACAAGAGGAAGTCCTGGTAGCAGTGGTGCCTAGGCTACCCTTTGATTTGGTTCTAGGAAAGGACTGGCCAAGATTTAAGCAGGGTCTAGTGGAAGGGCTAGGAAAGAAGGAGGGAGGAGGTTTAATAATGGAAATAGCTCCCGGGCCTTTCTTTGGAAGTCCTTAGTCCCTAGCTAAAAAGATGGTTAAGCTTCCAGAAGGCCAAACCATAGGTAATAAGAGGGGCCTTGTATCCACCCACTCGCAGGCTAAGATAGAGAGCCAGCAGAAGGAGGAGGGGGAGCAAGCAGAGTTATTAGGAGACTTACCCTCTCATGATGATTTAATAACCCCATCATCTGGTAAAGTAAGAAAGTTGAAAGCACAAAAGCGGCGTGAGAGACTTTGCAGAGCACAGGGTAGGGCTGAGATGTTAGCTGGTCAAAGTTTACCCTGGGTGCCAGCTGAGTTAGTGGCAAAGTTTCCTAACTTTCCACAAGAGCAGCGAACTGATCAAGCTCTCACCCGAGCTTTTAAGTATGCTCAGGAGGTCAGGGAGGAATTGCCCAGATTCAGACTAGATAATGAAATATTATATAGAGAGAGTCAGGACCCCAGAAATGGGACCATACGTAAACAATTGGTGGTACCCACAACTTTCAAAGGGCTAGTACTTAGATTAGCACATGATCATCCAGTTGGAGGTCATAAAGGGATGCAAGGAACGCTGGATCAAATACTTAAGCATTTTTACTGGCCAGGTATTTTCAAAGAAACTGCCCAGTTTTGTGCTGCGTGTCCAGCGTGTCAGCGAGTTACAGCGGCTCACCCACCGGTGGTGCCATTGATTCCCATGCCAATTATTACAGACCCAATTGGTCGCATTGCCATGGATATTGTAGGCCCATTAGTCAAAACGCCCCGAGGTTTCCAATACATCCTAGTTATGGTAGATCAGGCAACAAGGTTTCCCTGGGCCATACCATTGAGGAATGTTTCTGCAAAAACAATAGCTTTAGAGCTAGTAAAATTGTTTTGTGAAGTGGGATTCCCAAGAGAGGTGTTGACTGACCGAGGGTCCAATTTTGTATCCAAATATTTGGCCCAGGTCTGGGATGCCTTTGACATTCATCACGTAAAAACCTCAGCCTACCATCCACAATCAAACGGTTTGGTGGAGAGATTCAACCAAACTCTCAAACAAATGTTGAGAAGGGGGTTAGCAGGAGAGGTAAAAGAATGGGATATGTTATTGCATTTTGCCTTATATGCCTGCAGGGAAAGAATTCAGGTGTCCCTAGGTGTAACCCCATATGAATTGATGTATGGTAGGGCTCCACGGGGTTTGTTAGATATTTTGAGGGAGCAATGGATTGATCCTGAACCAGGAAGTCAGGAGGTGCCACTGTTTCTACGTGACTTGAGAGCACGTTTGAAAAGGACATCGCAGGTTGCTGAGAGGAACCTGCAGGACAGTCAAGTGCGCCAGAAAGGGTGGTATGATAGGAAGGCCAAAAGCCGCCAATTAAGCATTGGTGAAAAGGTTTTGGTTCAAGTAGCAGGAACTGCCCCAAAATTTGAAGTACAGTGGAAAGGGCCATGGAAGGTTGTTAAACAAGTGAGCCCAGTATCTTATATTGTATAAAATGCAAGAGGGCGTAGGCAGACCTACCATATTAATGTACTTAAGTCTTGGAAGGAGAGGCCTGTAAATAATAATGTCCCTGAAGCCAGTCAGGAAGTAAGTGAGCTTCAAAATGATAACACTCTCGTAGGTATTACGGACTGTAGGAAAGAAGTTTCACCAGTTAAACCAGTCCGTAATAACTTAAGCAGGGGGGTATGTGATAAAGAAGCTTATCATAGCTCAGGAAGGAGCTATAGAAAAGGTGAAGTGACTCTGAACAAGCAACCTGTCAGTTCTGGTAGAAATATGAAAACAGAATTTTGCCATAAAAGACTACCAGTCCCAGAATGCACCAGGTTTCCAACAGCCATTAGAGGAGCTGAAGTGAGGAAACATGTGTTCAATCAGGAGGGCTATGAGGTAATCCCTAAGCACTCATCTCAAAGGGCAGGGCCTGATTCAGCACAGCTGTGCTGTGTTAGGGAGGATCACTCATCTAAGCAGAATAAGAGTAGAGTTTATTCTACAGATGACCATCTTCATGATCACCTTGGATATCCAGAGAATTATCCTCAGTTTTATCTGAAGGATTATCAGAAGCAGAAGCCAAACCGGACGGACAGAGAGGGAAAGAGACCCTCTGGAAGAAAGAGGAGAAAAGCCTTTGAGAGGTCTAGAAGAGTCCAAAGCAGTACGTATACTGGGAGGTATTCCAAGGGCCAGCATATACCATTGGACTGGGGAAAGCCAGAGGAATGGTGCTGCAGAGCTAGGAATCTCCAGACGCTACCTGTGAGGGAGACGGCTGCATGTGGAAGGGACCCTAAGACCCGTGCCAGAAGGTATGTGAAGAGAGATCCAGTGTCCAGGGATCTGGATTGGAAGGCTGGACATAAGAACTGGACTACATACTGGCCAGGCTATATAGAGAGGAACTCTAGCAGCAATGGAAGCTCAGGTATGAACACTGATCTATGCCCTAGCTATAACCTTGAAAGACAGCAGGGAAACAAGTATTCACCTGAAAGAGCTCCATTGAGAGATTCATCTGTGCCAATCCATGATATTGAACCCATGCTTGTTGAACAAGGGGGAATAATAGCAGATGAAGATCCTGTTTATATGGACTGCTCTCTATCTAAACTCCGTTGGTAACTTTCTGTTATAAAGTACAGCAACCATCACAAAGAAATACAAATTTGTTCTTTAATCTACCCAGAAAAGCTCCTGAAGCAGGATTTGACCCACACAGTAGAAAGCAAGCCAGCTAAGGGGTTTCAGCTGGATAACTGCTAGCAATTAAGCCTTACCTAATTGCTTGTGAGCTAGGAGAGAATCACTTCTGTATCTATGTGGGAAGTAATCAGAAGTTAACCTGAAAAGAACAGTTTGTTTCTTGCTTTGTGGCTTTTCATTTGTTGTTTTCCTGATTTTGACTTTGTTTTTCCAAGTTAACACTGAAAGCAAGTAACCTAATTTATGTGCTACCAAGCATATCTGTGTTGGGAGAAATAACACCATAAATAAATATCTTATTGGCTTTACCCAAGAGCACAACTAAATTATTGTCAGCAGCTGTGTCTGGTGTGAATGAACTACATTGCCCACAATACCTTGCAAATCATATAGATATATGCACTTGACAAGACTGTGAAGATTCTCACCCAGGCAGCCGTCTGACACCGGTTCCATATGCAGGGTGCCTGCATGCCGAAGCTCTGAGGAAACAAGTAGAGGAACTCAGAGAGCAGGTGGCAAGGCTGAGGAGAATTCAAGACAGTGAGAAGTACATTGATGAGATGCTTCTTGCAGCAACCAAGCTCTCCAGCAGAGGAGAAGATGGGTGCCAACAGAATGTCGATGGTTGGACACAAGTCACCAGGGCCTGCAAAATCACCAATCCAACTTCTCCAGCCCTTCAACTGAAGAACCATTATGCAGCCCTGGAAGTGGAGGAGGTGAAAGCATCCCTGGAAAGGGAACAACCAGAGCTCAAGTACCCCAAAGTTGCAGAATCGGTGACCACAAGAAAGCGAAGGGTAGTGGTGGTTGGAGACTCTCTTCTGAGGGGTACTGAGGCGTCCATCTGCTGACCAGACTTGATGTCCAGAGAGGTATGCTGTCTGCCTGGTGCCAAAATCCAAGATGTTACGGAGAGTTTGCCGAGACTCATCAAGCCCACCGACTATTACCCAATGTTGCTAATCCATGTTGGAACAAATGATACTGCCAGGTATCCCTTGGAACGTATCAAAAGTGACTTCATGGCTCTGGGACAGAGGGTGAAGCAGTTAAGTGCACAGGTGGTGTTCTCTTCAATCCTCCCTGTTGAGGGTAAAGGCCAAGGCAGAGAGGCTCGCATCCTGGAGATGAATGCATGGCTGTGTGGATGGTGTCATCGAGAGCGTTTTGGTTTCCTAGACCATGGGATGCTGTTCCAAGGGTTGCTGAGCAGAGATGGCGTCCATCTGTCCAAGAAAGGTCAACGCGTCTTCGGTACTAGACTGGCTAATCTACTGAAGAGGGCTTTAAACTAGATTCGTTGGGGATGAGTGAAGAAAGTCCCCAGGTAGGTGAAAGCCCCAAGGTAGGTGATACATTAAATACCTTTATGGAAATGGGTAACGGGGTAACATATGGAAAGCAGTGTCTATAAATTCCCGTAGCATGAGAAATAAGATCCCTGATGTTGAAGCTTTGGTGGGAGTGGCTGACTTGGATTTAGTGGCAGTTACAGAAACATGGTTCACAGAAAACCATGATTGGGATGTAACTATACCTGGCTATACTTTATTCAGAAAGGACAGGGTAGGAAGAAGGGGAGGAGGAGTGGCACTATATGTAAAAACTACTATTAAAGCTTTGGAATTACAGAGCTTAAAAGGGAGAGGGGAGGCATTGTGGGTTAAACTAGAAAGAGGGAAAGAGAAATCTATTTGCATTGGTGTGATATACAGACCTCCCTCACAAGAGGAAGAGGTGGACAGAGAGTTAATTGAAGACATACAGAGCATTGCTAGGAAAGGGGAAGTGCTACTGATGGGAGATTTCAATATGACAGATGTTGATTGGCACATTCCTGCTGCAGTATCATCTAGAAGTAAGGAGATCCTGGATTCTTTACAGGGAGAACTATTCAGGCAATTTTATTTTATTTATTATTTATTTATTTATTACAGGCTCTTATATACCGCTCTATTCAGCATCAGCGCGGTTTACAATATAACAACATACCATAATGAACAAACTGTTTGGTTTTACAGAGAACAAGGTCAGAGAACTTGGATAAAACATGGGAAGTCATTACTGCAACTATTTACAAGAGTATTTACAAGTATACATGACAGGATTTGTTCTTAGTTTGGGTAGTGATCAAGATTGGTTAGTTGGTTAAGTAATAATGGGGGAAGAGGTGGGATTTGAGTGCCTTTCTAAAAAGGGATAGATCAGTGATAGCACGAATTTCTGGGGGTAGAGCGTTCCAGCATTTAGGGGCATAGAATCTGAAAGCCCTGTTGGATGTCACTGATAGGCATTTTGTCGCTGCTTTAGGGATGATTAGAATATTTGTTGATATCGTTCTCCTGGATCTGTTGGGTGGAGCGGCCTGAATGAGGTCTATTAGAGAGGAGGAGGTGATGCTTTTAGTGGCCTTAAAGGTTAGTAATAATGTTTTGAACAATATTCTGCCATGTATGGGGAGCCAGTGGAGTTGCTCTAGGATGGGTGTTACATGGTCCCTTCTTGATGCTCCGTAGAGGACTCTAGCAGCGGTGTTCATGGCGAGTTGCAGAGGGTTTAATGTGGAGTGTGGGAGGCCTTGAAGAATGGCATTGGCATAGTCAAGGTGTGGTAAGGTTAAGGCTTGAAATATAGTTCTGAAGTCATCAGGATCAAGCAGGGGGCGAAGATGTCGAAGAGTCCGGATCTTGAGGTAGATTGCCCTGACTATGTTGGATATGTGTAGTTTCAGATCCATGCGTTGGTCAAAAGTGACTCCAAGGTAACGAATGGAAGGTTTTGATTGGAGCTCGGCTTCTTTCACCTTTATATGGGATGGGGGGGAGAAAAGTGGGTCCCTGGTGATGAAGAGAACCTCGGTCTTTTTATGTTGAATTCGGAGGTTCTGGGATTGCAGCCATTCGGATACTGCATCAAAACATTTAGCTAGCGGGGAAAGGTCCATGTGAACTGTGGAGAAAGGCATGTATAGGAGGATGTCATCTGCGTATATCAAGCATTCAACCTTGAAGGACTTGATGATATTGCAAACCGGTTGTATGTATATATTGAAAAAGAGTGAGGATAGGGATGATCCTTGCGGTACGCCTTGCTTTTGGTGGTAAGGTGTAGATGTTGCGGTCCCTGAGGTAACGTACTGCCATCTCTGATCGAGGTATGACTTGCACCACTCTAGGGCAGTGTTATTGATGCCTTTTTCTTTTAGTCGCGCTATTAACAGATCGTGATGTACAGAGTCAAAAGCCGCAGCAATGTCTAAGAAGATAAGAGCAAAGCCTTGGCGGATGTTATCAATGCCTGTGATGATGTTGTAGTGGTAATTGGCAATTGGTAACAGACTCCACACGTGAAGGGGCCATACTGGACTTGGTACTTACCAATGGTGAATCTGTTTCTGATGTTGTAGTGGGAGATCATTTTGCATCCAGTGATCACCAGATGGTGTGGTTCAGTATTAGGACTAGGGCTGTTAGAATCCATTCAAAGGTGAGGGTCTTAGACTTTAGGAAGACTAACTTTGCCAAGATGGGCCAATACCTCAGGGAGTCATTAGTGGGATGGGAACAGCTGGGGGATGTAGAAAAACAGTGGGCAAAACTGAAAGGGGATATTTTAAGGGCAACCAACCTTTTTGTTAAAATGGTAAATAAAGGTAAAAGAAAAAGGAGACCGCTATGGCTTTCGAAAGAAGTAGCTGAAAAAGTGAAGAAAAAGAGGGAGGCCTTCATGAAATACAAGAGATCACAGAAAGAAGAAGAAAGGCATCTGTATTTGGAAAAACTTAGAGAAACTAGCAAAGTAGTCAGGAACGCAAAGATTCAAAAGGAGGAGGAAATAGCCAATGCAATAAAATGCGGGGATAAGACATTTTTCAGATATGTTAGTGAGAAGAGGAAGGGCAAAAGTGGTATTGTCAGACTCAAGGGTGCAGGGGAGAAATATGTAGAAGCTGATGAGGATAAAGCGGAATTGCTTAACAAATATTTCTGTTCTGTGTTCACAGATGAAGAACCAGGAGCAGGACCTCAGAAAACACCCACAAACAGGAACAGAAGCGATGGACATCTTGAACAATTTTCAGAAGACTGTGTTCGTGAGAAACTAGCTCAACTTAAAGTAGACAAAGCGATGGGACCGGATGGGATACAGCCTAGAATACTGAGGGAACTTGGGGACGTTCTAGCAGCTCCACTGACTGATCTTTTCAATGCCTCGTTGGAGTCGGGAGTGGTGCCAAAGGACTGGAGAGAGGCTCATATGGTGCCATTACACAAAAGCGGAAGTAAGGATGTTGTTGAAAACTACAGGCCGGTTAGTTTAACTTCTGTGGTGAGTAAATTATTGGAAACGCTGCAGAAAGAGAAAATAGTGAGGTTTCTGGAGTCCAGCAGATTACAGGATCTGAGGCAGCATGGATTCACCACAGGCAGGTCTTGTCAGACAAATCTGATTGATTTCTTTGACTGGGTGACCAGGGAGTTGGACCGAGGGAGAGCCCTAGATGTGGTGTATTTAGATTTCAGTAAAACCTTTGACACTGTTCCTCACAGACGACTTATAAACAAACTGAGCACCCTAGGGATGGACCCTAAAGTTACTGCTTGGGTTAGAAATTGGTTGGGTGGGAGGCGACAAAGAGTACAGGTAAATGGAGCTCACTCTGAGGAGAAGAATGTTACCAGTGGTGTGCCCCAGGGAACTGTCCTTGGTCCGATTCTTTTTAGCATCTTTGTTAGTGATATAGCGGAAGGGCTGTCGGGTAAGGTTTGCCTCTTTGCGGATGATACCAAAATCTGCAATAGAGTAGACACCCAGAAAGGTGTAGATAACATGAGGAGGGATCTAGCTAAGCTTGAAGAATGGTCTAGAATTTGGCAGCTGGGATTTAATGTTAAAAAATGTAAGGTCATGCATTTGGGCTGCAGCAATCCAAGGGAGCAATATAGTATAGGGGGTGAAGTACTTTTGTCCACTAAAGAAGAGCGGGACCTAGGCGTGGTTGTGTCTGATGATCTTAAAGTAGCTAAACAGGTAGAAAAGGCGACGGCAAAAGCTAGAAGGATGCTTGGGTGCATACGGAGAGGAATGGCTAGCAGAAAAAAGGAGGTGATAATGCCTCTGTATAAGTCTTTGGTGCGACCTCATTTGGAGTATAGTGTGCAGTTCTGGAGACCACACCTTCAAAAGGATGTGAACAGGATGGAGTCGGTGCAGAGGGTGGCTACTAAAATGATTAGTGGTCTTCATTATAAAGCATATGAGGACAGACTTAAGAATCTTAATATGTACACCTTAGAGGAAAGGCGGGATAGAGGTGATATGATTGAGATGTTTAAATACTTCCGTGGCATAAATGTTCAGGGTGAGAGCCTCTTTCAATTGAAAGCAAGTTCTGCTACGAGGGGACATGGGATGAGGGTGAAGGGAGATAGATTCAGGAGTGATATGCGGAAATATTTCTTTACGAAAAGAGTAGTGGATCCATGGAATAGTCTCCCAGTGGAGGTGGTAGAGATGAGGACAGTAACTGAATTCAAAAAAGCATGGGACAAACACAGAGGATCTCTAAAGGTAAAAAGGGGACTGTTGTAGTTGTTGATATGGAAGGACAGACTAGACAGGCCATGTGGTCTTTTTCTGTTGTCATATTTCTGTGTTTCTATATTTAATAAATCATATGTGGATGCTACACTTCTTTGAAACAGGATTAATAAATGAATGTAATCAACATAAGAAAAATATGATACCTAACTCTGATATTCCTTTACCAAACATGCTTAGAAAACTATGAAATAGAATCATAGTCAAAGGAGAGCCTTGGGGAACACACAGCCAAAGCTCCAACCTAGAATTAAGGTTGCCTCGTCGTACCAACACCTTGTAAGATTCGGCTTGAACATACTAGGTGGCTGACTGTTAGCTAACAAGCCCCGTTTCTCTGGATCGCTTTTCCAGTAGATATTAAAAATAATGTTATTTACTCTGCGTTCAGATCTCGGTTAAAAAACTTGACTCTTCAAGCAGGCTTTTGAAGAAAGAGTACAATTGTCACATCCATCAAAGCTTAGACTTCCTCCTAGACTTGCATTCATGGGCTGTGGTTCAAAATGGTATTATATTTTGGTAGCTGTTAGTATTTGATTTACAATTGATGTATATAGTGTGGTTTTCATTTCTACTGTTTTATTTACTTTCGGTTATTTATTATGGAGGTTTATCTTAGAAGCCTTATTCATCATTTACACATGGACTGGTGTGGAGGAGTAGCCTAGTGGTTAGAGTATGCCTTGGTAACCAAGTGACCAGGGTTTGATTCCTGCTAGAACACTTTGTGGCCTTGGGCAAGTCACTTATCTCTCCATTGCCTCAGAAGAAAGGCCTGGCAATCAACTTCCGGTCACACTGCTGGGTTGCCAGGAGTCAGCACTGACTCAAAGGCACACATTGTATTTTTTGTGGCAGCAGAAAAACGTGCAACCCACATCTCCGTGTAAAAAATATGATTTTAGAAGACCACAATTTACACGTCTGCCCCAGCCATGTCTAAGTTACATGTGGATGTGTCAGAAGCATGGTCTGGGAGAACTAAAAGCTGCACATGTATCCCCCATTTCATATGGGACAGTGGTTCTCAGCCTATGCCTGGTATATCCCTTAGCCAGTCAGGTTTTCAGGATATTCAAAATGAATATGCATGAGACAGATTTGTATGTGTTACCTCCATTGCGTGCAGATCTCCCTCATGCATATTCATTGTGGATATCCTGAAAGCCTGACTAGCTAAGGGGCACACCAAGACAGGGTTGAGAACCACTGATATAGGGGATGCAGGTGGAAGATGGAAATTGTCCACGTCTGGATTTACAGCTTCTCCCTGGCACAAATAGGTTTTTTAAAAGTGCTAGTTTCAGCCAGCCCTTGACAGGAGGAATAATCCCCCTTAATCTCCCATGTTTACTTCCCCTTCCAAACTGAAATGAGATAAAAAGTGAGTCCTCTATGATTGGTTGAGTGGCTGTATGTTTAGATTTGCAAAACTGGCAAGGATACACGTTAGTGCTGACATTTACACATCCCCATTCTGAAATGCTGGCACTTACACATGTAAATTGCCAGGGTGCCCCTGCTGATTTTTCCCATGTATATATCTGTGAAATAGTGTTTCCTGCTACCTTTACCTGGCACGTTGTAGAAAGGCCATGTGAAAACATCTGCAAATTCAGTCACTCTTTTTGTCCCCACCACCTGCACCTGGAGAGCATTCCAAGCATCCACCACTCTTTCCATGAAAAAGTACTTCCTGGTGTTGCTTTTAAGTTTTCTTCCTTGCAGCTTAATTTCACGTCCTTTAGTTCATTAATATCTTCCAAATATTTAAAGGTCTGTATCATCACATCTCCTTCCTTTCCTAGTCTAAGGCATACATATTCAGGCCTCTCTCTACAAACTTGCTTAACAAGCATGTTTGTAAGACCAAAACAAGAAAAAAATGCCATAGTAACATAGTACATAACGGCAGCATGGTCCATCTAGTCTGCCCAGCAAGATGACAAGAGTAGGTGCACCTGTCGCTCCATGCAGGCCACCCCTCCCCATGTCTTTGTTTAGGGGTGAACCCACCGCTCCATGTAGGTCACCCCTATTTGTTGAGAAGTTAGATGATTCAGTTTATTTTGTTTTTATCCTGTTGCTGTAAAGGGATCCGCTGTGCTTGTCCCATGCCGTTTTGAATTCCGTCACCGTGTTTGCCCCCACCACTTCCATCGGGAGGGCATTCCAAGCATCCACCACCCTTATCTACTTTCATCTGTTTTATAGCTTTCTGAACTTCCTCTTGCGTTATGGCCCTATTTAACTACGATGGCTATTGTTACAATTTGGCATCTCTGACATAGAGTTTGGTATTTATCCACTTATATGCTTTCTCCCTGAGAGTGTAGACCAGTCATCAAATATAACAAATCACTTAACTTTTTAAAGAAGAAAAACCCACCACCTGTGGCCAGCCATGCTTTACCCATGCCCACCGCCTTCCCTGCCCCTTTCTCGCCCATAAAAATAATTGTAGAGAGGGCAACGGTGCAGGCTTTAGCATCTACAGGCTATATCAAGGGGGATACGTTGAACTCTTCAGCACCTATTCAGCCACAGTCCCCTACTCAGGCCCCTCCAACACACATATGTTCTCCCATATGGCATTAAATCCAAACATATATTCTTCATCCACCAAAGCCCACCCAAGGCCCCTTCCCCAACAATCTGTGCAGAAAATAGCTAGAACCTTCCCCATAAAATTTACCATTTGAGGAACAAATCCCTCTCAATGCCAAGCATATCGTGAATTAATCAGGCCCATTCCCAGAGTTGAATCAAAGTGTTGGCACCCTAAGCAAATCTTAACCCTATGTCCCCCCTGGCTATCAGAATTTATTGTTTAGCTTTAAATGCCCTATTCTCTGTTGACCCTCAGAAGCTATTGCCTAGGTTGCCTGATGGTTGGGCCAGCCCTGGATTTAATACAAAAAAAATCATTCGAGATCAAGACCAAATCTACTGTGCCAGTACCAACTTCCAAAACTCAAACAAGGACCCTATCTAGAAAAAGGCAGCACTGTAAATACTGCAGTGGACCCTAAAACATCAATAAACCTATTAGGAAAGACAAACAAGTTAGATTACTACACATTCTTAAACAGAAATTCCATGCTAACAGAATACCCAGTCTTGCCCTACAAAAAAAGGTACATCGCAGTTACTTTTTTAGGTTTTGGGGCCTGATCTACTAAGACTGTTTTGTTTCCCCATTCTCCATGGTAAAAAGCTTAATAAATCAGGCTCTTAATGGGCCACTGCACAGCGCCAACAAAAGGTGGTGTCCCCACTCCTCCTCCTCTCTCTCCCCCAGCCCCTACTGACCCATTAACCTACACCTGTGTGTGGTGTGGCGATGTAGTGCCTTCTGTGTGGTACAGAGGTAGAAGTGCCTGGGTGTTGTGATGCAGAGGTGGGGGTGCCTGTGTATGTGTATGTGGTGCGCGTGTGTGTGTGTATGGTGGGAGAGGGGTGCGCCTTTGGACATACACATTGTGCCCTTTACTTCCTATATATTCATCCCTTCCCTTCCCCTTCCCTCCCCACTCCATCCCCTTTCCAGCTGTCCCCTTAAACCTCCCCCTCTTGAACTCATCCCTGTCCTCCATTCCTAGAAATGCTGAGGCAGGCAGGAGAGCTGGTGACTGCACAGCCTGCCAAAATAAAAAGGTTACCAAGTTTGCTGCAGAGACAGCTGAATAAATTAAAGGGGTGGTCTGTACAGCAAACTTGGTAACCTTTTGTTTTGTCAGGCTATATAGTCACCTATTTCGGCAAGGAGAGCCAATGACTGCTCACGGGAATCCTAACCCTGCGAGTAGAAGTGCAGAAACAGCTGCGATCCTGCAGCCAGGAGAGCCGGTGACTACCCACAAGGGTTAGGATCCCAGTGGGTAGTCACTGGCTCTCCCGGCTGCAGGATCCCAGAGGTTTTTACACTTCTGTTCATGGAGCTTGGGATTCCCATAGGCAGTCACTGGCTCTCCCAGCCGCAGGATCATGGCCGTTTCTGCACTGTTGTCAGTGAGGCTTAGGATCCTTGCGGGCATACAGGAGAAATCAGTGGTCGGCAGAAAATCTGCCCTTAATTGGCCGGTTTTATCATTCTGCCGGCCGCCTGCCTCCAACATGAAAAACCGGCCTAAGACCGGTCAGTTGGCAACCGTAAGTGCAGTATGGTATTTGTAGTTCCTTATTTTACTCACTGAAATTAGTGCTGCAGGTCCACAATACACATAAAATTGTCAGAAATCTAGGACAGGCTTAAAATCTCACTCCTGGAACTGGATAACTTGGCAACTCTGGATAATACAACCACACTTTCAATCAATCTCACTAGCTGCGGGATACCTAAAGGTGGTCTAAAATTTGTCAAGTTCTTGGGGTCCAAATTTAGAATTTTTAAAAAAGGCTCTACTAAAACTCGCTTAAAAGCAGTAGGGAAATTGCCTTCAGTTAAAGAGGCGCTGAAAGACCGACAGATGCTCTCTTGATTCTTTAATCAACCAGGCAAGCCTTGGGTCAAAGGGAAAAGCGGTAGATCTTTATATGCAAAATTATACAGTCAAACCTCGGTTTTCATTTGCCCCGGCTTTCATACGCTTCGGTTTTCAACATCTTTTCTGACTGAGATTTTGTCCCGGTTTTCATGCATTGCTTCGGTTTTCAACGTCTTTTGACTGAGATTTTGTCCCGGTAGCAGGGAAGAAAAGCTGTCAACGTAAGCAGGAGATGTTGCATGAATGTGGGAGGCAGTTCTTTCTCTTGCAGGGTACGTCTGAAGCTATATCATTAAGATTTTCTGCCATTCTGAAGCATTGAGCAGATAATGTAAAGGTATTTTAATGGACTGAATTCAATGTGATTCCGAAGAGAGCTGGGCACAGCAGCTTGTCAGGGGTGGCTAAGGCCAGATGTTAACATACTGTACTGTACAGTACTGTACTTAGCTTGCTTTCAGTGATGTTAAATGTTCATTTATCCATTTCATTAGTCATTTATATTTATTTCTCATTGTTTTCTGTATGTAAAAATATAGTTATTCTCTATAAAATGTATTTTTTGTGAATATTTTTGGGTGTCTGGAACGGATTAATTGGATTTACATTATTTCTTATGGGAAATATTGCTTCAGTTTTCATACGTTTCGGTTTTAGTCAGACTTTTTCGAACGGATTAATCATGAAAACCGAGGTTTGACTGTTATTTACTTCAGCTGTAATGACTGCTCTGAGTTTCTTTGCTTGGGGGAAGCTAGAACAGACGGAACATCCGGCGGCTCCTGTTTCTATTACCATCTTGACACTGGGCGTTTAGTCTGCTAAATCCCGTGCGGGCACCTGCGGAGCTGACGGGTTAGACAAGCCCCGGACTCTCTCCCCGTTAGCTGGAAGCGCGAGGGGGAGAAAAGGGAAAACATTGCCGGCTCATGCGGAACCAAGAATCTCTCGCTGCTAGGCGGAACCGAAAGCCGGCGGCCGTGTTTCCGAGGGGAACATTCCGGATATGTTGCTCCGCCCTCTCGGGCCGCTGTTTCCTAGAATTCAGCGCGAAGATGGAGCAGCGGAGCGCGGCCGGCACCTGCATGAGTCTGGCGGCGCTGCAGCGTCACGACCCCTACATCAGCCGCATCGTGGACGTCACCGGCCAGGTCGCGTTGTACAGCTTTAGCCCCAAAGCCAACGGCTGGGTGAGTGTCGGCAGGGGAGGGAGCAGGAATAGCGGGGAGGTTGTGTGAGAGACCGGAAGAGAGGACTCGCGAAGGACTGGAGGGAAAAGGGCTCGACTCGGCCCGGATACCGGGGAGGTGGGAATAGGGCTGGGAGGAAAGAGGTTGAAGAAAGTCAGACGCCTGGTGCGGGGGAGGAGGGGGTCTAGTAGCGGAGTTGATGAATTAAGTTGAGAAGGGAACGGTAAGTAATGTCATAACTCCCAGGGATCTGCTCCTAGACCCTCGGTCCCCCCACCCCCCAAGCCCAGCATGTTGACCAGAGTTTTAAAGGAAGACTTTAAGCTCTGTTTTGACTTCTTGGGGCACGTTTACTAAAGGCTAACACGCCTCAAATGCAACTGCCCATAGAAATAAAAGGGCTGTGGATACTGAGGAATGAAATCGTTAAAAGCTCAATTCATTCCTATTGAATTGCTAACTGCAGGTTGCTGTTAGAAGCCTAATGTAACTGTTAAGGCTTCTGTATGTGCATGCTTGAAGATAATGCAAAGCAAACTCAGAAATGAATGTGTCTGTTAGACCATGATGGGCCGTGCCAAAGACCAAAAAAGGGACCACAATATGTTGGACATTAGTCAAGAGTTCAAAGAGCTTATGCCCTCATTATGGTGACTAAGCAAACTGTTATGAACTAGCCAATAGGGATAAGATTAGAGATGTTGCTAGCCAGAGAGATAGAAATGATGTTGTTAAAAATATATTTCTAGACTGGAGAAATTATCAGGGTGGAACACCTGCTCCTCGTTTTTAGTTGCATTTTCTTATCATCTGTACTTCTGTAAATCTTACGTTCTGATCCTGTGATGTTCCACTTATTAACTTATAAAAGATGTATCTGATGCTAGTTACTATTTCATGCTGGAATCCCTGCAGGTCTGTCAACTCTGTTGTGCAGCTTATATAATAATAAAGGCTCATATACTTAATGTGGGTTAACTTCATTAATGTGCATTAAAATGTTTAGCAAACATACCTTTTTGATTTCTCCTCCCTCCATGGTGTATCTTATGATTCATCCTACTTGTTCCAAATGTGAGACACATTACAATGTATTTGCTGTAAATTTAACAACCAGCTCTGGTTCGAAAATACCAGTAACTTAATCCTTTTGAGAGTTTCAAGAGTTTGTAGTCTTTGTTCAGAGTAAAGGTTCTATTGGCATTTCTGAACTTTTGACTTCTTGAGTTGGTTTCTTTGTACTTCTCTTTGCTGGGTCCTCTGTGCTTTTGTTCAAATATGTTTAATGTAAATGGATGTGCTTTTAATCTAGAAAGTGGTATATTTTTTTATTGTAACTGATAATTTAAGAATCACTATTTCCAAGTCATTTCCTGGGATGGTGGTTGTATGCATAAAGTGTAATGCCCAAATCTTTAAGTTATAGGTCTTACTTAAACATATTAGTGTTTGTTTAATTCTACAGGATATGTAAAAACTGATCTTTTGCAAAACGCAAAGACCATGATTTTCTTATCTAAATTTGAATCTTAATTTTTTAAATAAATTTTGGGACCAATGTTGGAGTTATTTTAAAAGCCGTGTGCATGGTTTTCTCGTGTGAGAGTAATGCAGAAGTTGTGCGCCTGCATACAGCAATCAAATGGTAGGTGCAGAAAGTCTGCGCTAAAGAGATTAGCACATGCACACAGGCATCTGTGTTAGCAGCGCCTAGATCCTGTGTACAAAAGACACTTGTGCGCCATATAGAATTCCAGCACATGTGCACATTACCGCTCAGAAGTTTCTCTGAACGATATTAGTGTCTTTAAATGCTAATATTATTCCGAGCAATATTCCAAGCAGAATAATTGATTGCTGTTATGTGCTGCATGATGCCATTATATGCACATACATTTGTTCCAGCACGGTTCTCCTGTCTCTTTTTTTTTTTTTTTTTTTTTTAAATTTTATATTTATGTGAATTTTAACAAATTACAAGTTAGAACACGCTTGTTAAGAAATGCAGGCAATCCAGAAAATACAAAGCAAATACATGGTTCAAACATGACCCACATGAAGAAACAAATATATAGATCACCCAACCTCTAGCCCACAGTATGGATCCAAACATGATGCAAAGCAAAATACAATAGAGGAAAAATCAAATATCAAGAAAGCTGAGACTGGCCTAGCTGGCCCCATCCTTAGACACTGGAGGAGAATCGATGCTGCCGGGTCCAGGAGACCCATGGCCATTTAAAAAGGAAATTACCTGTGATAGAAATACAAAATATAGGATTGTCCTTGGAGTCTAACAAGGCACTTGCAGGGATATTTAAGGAATTAAACACCACCTCCCCACCCCTAGCTGGAAAACCCACAGTCACAAGACAAACTCATGCCTGTGATGCAGAGTTTATCTTGCTAAGTCTGGAAAACTCCTGACCAGACAGCCCTTAAACACCACATTCCTCTTTTAGAAATACTTCCAAAACAACCACTCTCAATATGTCATATACAAATGCTAAAGTTATTAAACAAATAGCAGGAATAACACTTCATCCTTTTGCTTTTAAAGAACTCATTTCAGCAAATCCCAGAAAATACAAAAGGTGGGGTTGTCCATCCATGAAATGGAAATAAATTCCTCCTTGGCACTGAGTGCAGACCCTTTACGTCTGAGTAGGTGTTAAAATACCAGTGTTTAAGTTCAGTCTTCCATTTCTTTGCATCCAAGTGGAATGGCTAGTTGCTTGATTATCATGTAATTTGACTAGATTTACATGGGCTGTACACTAGCATTGGTATTGGCTTCTGTGCAGTGATTACATTTGCACTGATCCTTTGTCTGCATTGTGGCGTGACTTCTATGCATAAAAAAATATGCACAGATGTTGCACTACCTATGCACAGACAGTAGGCTAACGTTCCTGCATCGGCTTCTATGTGTGTGGCGATTGCTGCTCTTATGATATTAAAGAATAAAAAATAAAAAAAAGGGCACATCCTCATTTATTAACAGCTGGTTTACTTAAAATGTTGCTAGCGCTGTTTCCTTATATACAGACTTCATTTTCTTGTTTAACGTGTCAAAGCATGTAACCAAATTTTATTGTAACTTGCAAGTACTGTACTTCCTTGCTACTAAAATATCTTATATAGTAAACCTCCATCGCGCGCAACACTGCATTCCTATTAAAAAGAGAGTTTATTGTGGGTGGTAAATGGGAGATGGTAGTAATACGTTTATTTGAATGGTGTGTTATGATTTTGTGGGAGTTGGAAGGTCAGGAGAGGAATGGATAAAATGCAAATAGAAACACCATCACTACATTCTATTATCTTTGTGCTCAGCAAGTAGCATGTTTGCTAAGGCACACTACCATGGTAACTGGAGATTAATGTGTGGTTTTGGTGCTACACTAAAAAGTAGCATTGAGGCATCTGTACTAAAAAACACATGTTGGTGACTTGGTGGGACAAGGGCATTCCCGGCATATCATGGCTTCTGTGGGTGTTAATTGCTTGTGCTTGACCCTGGTAGCATGGATGCAATTAATTCCACCTTTGTAGGTGGTGTGTGTTATACTTGTGGCCTGTTTGCCATGTTAATGTGTGGCTTGTCTGCGCTAACTGCAGGAGGATGGAGGTACATGCCCCCTGCAGTTTGCAAGAAGCCCTGCGCTGGTAACATGATCTACAAGTGCATTATTTGCCCCATAAAGCATCTCTGGAATTGTCATTTGTAAAGATAATTAATATAAATGGCTTGGAATCTGGTGCCAAGAACTGACTGATAAATGGGGAAAAAAACATCAGTAGCAATAGCAATAGCATCTCTAGGAGTAAGCCATAAAGGATGGGGGACCCACTCATGAGACTTGGACATTGGGCTTAATTGACCTTTCTGGTTTAAGCTACTCTGGCATTTATGTACCAGCTGTTTCTCTAAATCCTCATAGAAAGTACTGCCTTAGCACCTGGTTTAGCTAAGTATTTAAAGGCAGCCTTTATCCACTGTAGCACAGTTCAGAGACTTTGCTCCAATTGCTCTTGCTCTCGTTTCATCTCCATTAACATTTCTGCTTTTCGTTTTGATAATTTCAATAAATGTTGGTCTCCAGAAATTTATTGAAACTTATTTAATGTTGTTTTTATTCATTTCGATAAATAGAAATGGAGAAGATGAGGAAAAGCCATCATAAGCCAGAATTCATAGCCTACTGTTGCTTCATGTGGCCTTAGTCACATTTTTTTCAGTGCCTCAGGTACAAACTTAGATTCTAAGCTCTCTGGGGGACTACCTGAATGTAACTCTCCTTTTACTACTGAAAAGCTAAATCCAAAAATAAATAAATCTATCTAATAGGAAATAAAATTCACAGGTAAATGTAAAAGGCAAAAAAAGGATAAAGCTGCCTACTTGTGTGATATTGCTCTGCAGAATACCCTGCACTCTGCCCTTCAGAACCAGAAGCTTCTGAAACAGAGGGCACAGAAGAATCAACATTTCTCAATCTAGACTGAAGAAAATCCTAATGGACTTGGCTCAAAAATAATGCATGTCTTCCTTTGGTCCCCAATCATAAGTATTTTGAGACATTTAAAAAACGATATTCTGAATAACATTGCCATAGGGAAAAGTAGCATAAATTCATTCTTTACTGCCTGTGTTGAGGCTCTCGGATTAGAAAATTAATGGGTTTTAGAGCCATGGAAGAAAGTATGAGAATTAAAAAAAATAAAAATTCAACACTGTCCCTATCTGTGGCAAAGAGGAACGAGGCCACTATCTGCCCTCCCATTCAAAGATGTATCGAGCAAATCAGTTAATTTTAGGACTGGATAGACAGTCCTATCTATCAGCTCCCTTTCTTTTCCCAGTTTCAAATAGCCATGATACAGAAGGTTCTTCCAGTATCTGGAGCCACCTCTAGGGCCAATACCACCAAGAAATAAGATGTAAATTCTTTTTTTTTTAATTAATGTTGTTTTACATAATACAAGCATTAGATGTACTTGAAGGAAATGTGAGTACCAAGAGAAATCATATAACACAGGAAAGATACGACATATACCATGACCTGCTTGAGGCAAAAATAAGCATGATACCCAACCCACAAATAGATCCAAGATGAAAACAGAAAGAAATCACAAAGACCTTAGCCCATAGAATGAAAAGTTGAGATTTGGCATCCAAATGTTAACTCTTTAGAAACAGGAAGGAGATTCTGCAGACCCCTGTCCCGGAACACCATTGGCATTTAGAAAGGAAATTAAATCAGAAGGAAATAAAAACATAAGATAAACCCTGGAGCCTTAACAAGGCACTTAACAGAGATATTTAAGAAAAAAACACCCCTCCTAGCTGGAGAACCTGCAGTCGCAGAACAAGAAATTCATGCCTGCGATGTTGGGTTTCTCTAGCCAAGTCAGGGAAAATCCTGACCAGACAACCTTAAAAGGAAACATTTCCTTTTGTGAAAAAACATTTGGAGTAGCCACTTTCTGTCAGACACTAATGCTAGAGTTATCAACAAGTAGCTGGCATTACCAAATCTAAATCTGCATCAGATCTCTCTAAAACCTCGGAAATACTTAATATGCCTGCCACTTGAGGAGCAAGAATCTCCACAGAAGCAGATGTTTTCTGGCCCTGCGGTAGATAATATGCTTTAACCAAAGGGGGATCCCATCACAAATCATGTCCACAACACCTCTGCAAAATAGTGAATAAACATATCCTTTGCAGACTATTAGGTGACTTCGGAAAATTAATCAAACGGAGATTTGCTAAACGAGTTTGATTCTCTAACTGCTCCAGTTCAAATTTTATATTATTAGAGTCTTTAATAAATGCATCAGACTGCTCTTCTATATAGACCATACATGAAGATAAACCATCCACTATAACTTGCAAAGAGTTAATGGACTCTGTGTTCCTTGAACAGTCACCAGATAACCTTTAAACATTCAGACACAGACGACGTATTTGGGGAATAATGGCTTCCCCCTAAAAGCTTTATCGTATTCCATATGGTCTCTAAATTCTTCTGGCCTCTGCAAAGTAAAGGAAAAAGAAGCTCTATCTCCCTCAGTGACTGCGTTTTCCATGGTTTCGACCAGTACTGGCACAGTGGACATTGTCCCCACTGGTTTAGCTAGACTCCCTCTCCACTTCTGCCCTTGCTTCTGATGATCCGGCACCATGGCAACACTTCACAAGGCATCCCCTGAGAGGAAGAAGAAACGCCAATGCCTGGAGATTCGGCGACCTCCAGTCCATCTGGACTGGATCCGGGGCACAACAGCTTGAGAGGATGCGGCATCGGGGGGAGAGGGAGTTCACTTTCTGAGGGTGACTGAGAGCTGGAACGCTTCACCAGCCCACCAGCTGGGAAAACTGCACCCTTTTCTAAAGCTGATTGTTGCTCTCGACGCACAAAAATGTCCATAGGTCCAACTGCAACAGAAGCTGTAACTTCTTAAGCTTATCAAGTTTTCCAAATTCTTAGTTATAGACTATAAAGAAAATTCCCCCCTTTAACCAATGCTGCATGTGTTGATTTCAATGTAGCTAACATCTCTCCTGATCTTGAACCTTGGCCTGATGCTCCTCATTGTTTAAGTGGAGAATTTAGAGGCACTCGCCCATAAATTTTATAAAGTTGAGGGGGGAACCTTTTGCAGCCATTACCGCCATGTGGGCAGTAAGCCACCACTGTTCTAGATTAGCAACTCACTTAAAGGTCTGCCTACCAACTGGGGCCTCCACACTCGCATAACTAAATTTTTAAAGATTTGTTCCTGAGGTGAAGAAGGATGGGACTTTACCCTAGGATTCAGTTAGCATAAATGGAGGCTTTCTACCTCTTTCGCTCAGAAAAGAACTTACAACATGCTTGTCCATATTTGATGTAATAAAATTGCAGTATTTCCTTCCTTTGCATAGAGGAGTTGTCTGCCTGCATACGAAAGGTGTCATCTTCAGGACTACCAACTAGAAGAATTGAACAATGAGGCACAGATCTCAGAGGTACCTCCAATTTGGGGAGGTGAACTTTAACAGTGAGGAGGAAGAACTCCATGCATCTTCACCTTTCCCTTCCCATTATCACAGAGGTATCCATGGTCTTCTCAACTGGATGACGGTCACCTCTGAGTAATCCTTGCTTTTTATTCTTGCACTTCACCATAGTTCTTAAGGGAATTCCAATCTAAAGATGGCAAAAAGAAAAAAATACCTTAAATCCACACAATAAGAATTTAGTGGCACATTACTGCCAAACTTCTTTTAAAGATCTAGTTGGAAGCTGTGTGATGTTGCCAGGGGAGTCTCCTTTATTCTTGATGCCATTAGCTGCAGCTGTCAAACCTCATGGTCTCTTGGCCTCAGATGAGTACCAGCCTTTACCCAGAGTCTGTCCCAGCTACCATTCTCTCTCATTTCTAAACGTTTAAACTTCACTCTGCATGCCGCCTTGACTATATCCTCTAGCAACAAATTCCATAGCTTAATTGTGCATTGAGTTAAATACTTTTCCCTGTTTTTTGTTTTAGATGTGCTGCTACCTATTGTTTCATGATGATGTTTAGTCTTAGTAATATTTGAAAGGGTAAACAGTCATTCCATATTTACCCATCTTTTTGTAGACCTCTATTATATCTTCTCTCGGCCTTTTCTTCTCCACAGAAAAGCGCCCTAACCTCTTTTTGCCTCTTCCTAGGGGAACCACTTCAGCCTCTTGTCATTTTGGTCACTGTACCTCTTCTAATTCTGCTATATAACCATATCAACATTTTGCTTCCTTTGCCAGACTGTTTTTGTTATAAAGAACTGTTTCCATACAGATCCCTGGGGCATGTCACTATTTACCTTTCTCCAGTGAGATTGACCATCTCATTCTCTTTTTGCCTAGATTTTTGTTTACTTTTTATTTCTAATATTATAAATATATTTCAAGAAACTTTGAAAATGAACATGTCATACAGTGTATGTAATAGTGTCAGGGAATCTGAAATATGATCATAATATAACAATAAATAGAAAAAAATTTAAACATTGCACTCAATATACCTTAAAAGAAGGGGGAATTATCGAGAAAACAACATTTAGGAGGCCGGTGCCCTCTCTTCAAAACTAAAAATAAAGAGAGAATAAATGAGGGACTACTTCACCTGCAAGAGCATATAGCACCTCTGCATGACTAGAGGATTCAGTGACAGTTGGTCACAGGAGAGACCCTGGCATCTAGAAAACCTTTGGTTAATAACATAAAATCTGTTCTGGTTCTGAACTTAACATTTACAAGGAAACTGCAAAACAAGATTGCATCTAGGGCAAAAACCTCTGGATATTTGGTCAAAAAGGCCTTACTTTCTTACTTGTGTAGCCCTGGAGACATAAGAAGAAAATGAAACATAACCCAAATAAAGTTGCCTTTTTCTGATAAGAATTTAGTGCATCTGTTTTGATCATAAAGGTTGCAATTGTAGTAACCTGACAAGATTTCACAGGCTGGGAACTTTCAAGAAAGATGGCAAGCCAAGGTTATTGGCTGAAAATTTGCCTGTTTGCGTATTTGCTATAGACCGCCTCTCACTGATGAGATAGTGAGGCACTTTATAATAAAATTACAAGAAAATGAAGAACTACAACAAAAAATATTCTAGATAGTACATTAAGAAATGAGAAAAGGCCAGGCAAGACTTGCTGCAGGAGCCACTGGCCAGGCAGAAATCGATAATCCAGAATAGTGTGAGTCTGCCTAATGAGAATGAAAAGGTTATGATCACCTGGGACATTCCCCATTCCGACGGATAGGAAACCAGACATAGAGGCAAAGAAGAAAAAACTCCAGAATGGCATTGATAGAGGTGTCGGTTCCAAATGATTATTCTGTGAATCGGGTGGAAAGGATCCTGAAGTGCCAAGAAAATGTGGCAGAAATACAGAAATGTTTCCCATTGTTATTGGGAGCCACAGGCTTGATGAAGAATTTCCAAGCACATCTTGACAAATTACCCATACCCGTTTCATCTTATGAACTCCAGAAAGAAGCTCTTTGGCACGATGCAAATACTACGCCAAGCATTAGCAGTAAATCTGAGAGACAGATCATACTCCACATATCCTGGCTTAGAAGCAAGCTTCATGACTGTCCTGGCATGAGCAAAACCAACCCATTTGGAGAAATTGCCCTGGGTGAATCTTTTAAAGCCATTTTAAGGGTTGTGTTTTTTTTTTTTTTTTTTTTTTTTTAAGAGGACGCACAGCAAATGTAATGTGAAAGCATGTTCCACAAACAAAGGACTAAAGAGAAGAGAGCAGAATATCTAGTGGTTTCTAACAAAGTTGTGGTGTTTTTTTCCCAGCACTGTTGCTCCTTAGTTTGTCAGTTTGCTCTATTACTATTTCTAATTTCACTGTGACTTGCTTCAGTATCTGAGTCATCACCAACACACAAAGTTTTTAATGCAAGAGTACCTCCCTGACATCCTTCTTGATAAAGACCAAAGCAAAGAATGCATGTAGTTTTTTAGTCTTCTGTGGCTTTGTCCCTTGCTCATCTAGAGGTTCGGCAGACTCCTTCACAGCCTTATTTCTTCAAATGTACTTGAAACAGTTTTTTGCCTCACTAACAACTTCATGAGATTCTCTTTTGACCTGCCTTAAAGTTTTACATCTAACTTGCCATGTTTATGCTTATTCCAGTTTTCTTTATTTGGATCCACTTTCCATTTATTTTGAAGAACTCCTTTTGGTTTCATAGTCTTTCACTTTACTGATCTAGTATGTTGGCAGTCATTTGGTGGTCGTTCAACCTTTTTCTAATGTGCTACATTACAAACTTTGCAATTGTTCCCTTTAGTGTTCTTTTAGTTATAGTCTCCCTTAAAGTTAAGGGCAACTGCACTAGTTTCCCTTAATGTCCTTCCTCCAGTGATCACGTTATAATCTCTAATGTCAAGCAGCCCTACTAACATTGGCCGCTGCACCAGATCCTTTGTTGCAATGAGGACAAATTCTACACTAATTCCCCTCTGGTTCCAGAACTAGCTGCTCTATGAAGTGATAGTTTATAGCATCTAGAAATCTTTGCCCAGTGAATAATGGGGTAATTGAAATTTCCCATGATTGTGTTGCCAATTCTGTTAGACTTTTGTAATTTGTTAGCATTTCACTATTTGTTTTCCATTCTGGCAATATCTTCCGCTATTGTGTTCTTTCCCCATTAAACATGGAATGTCCATCTATATAGATCCTGCAGTGTAATTTGTCTCCCACAGGATTTTTATCCTGCTTGATTCTATGCCATCCTTAGGATTACCCTTCTTAACATATAGCATTTCCCTTTCTCCAATTTGATCCACTCTGTCATTTGATATAATGTGTACTCTGATTAGTTTTCTTGCACCAGGTCCCTGGGATGACTGATGGCTATATATTCTATCTTTCTGGTCTTATCTTTCTTTTTAGACTTTGACTTCTGGTTAGTAGGGGCTGCAGGCATAGTTGAGGGCTAATATTACTTCTGCTGGACGTCTACAAACGGAATTCAAATTTCTCTGACAAAAGATCTGAATTATACAAAAGTCTGCATGCTTTGTTTCTCAAACTAACACAACATATTGTTTTTGAGTGATTAATTTAAAATACAATACAGAAAAAAATAAAACAAAGTGCAAATGTTTGAAGAATTGTGTACAGAATTCCAGCAGGGGTATAATATGTAAAACTGAGGGGTCTCTCACAGTGAAGCCAAGTCTCCCAGACTACACTGCTTTCTGCCTTTGCCTCATCTGGTCAAAGCAAAGGTTGTGCATTTCTGTTACTAGATGCATAAAGCACAGTCCCAATATAAGCACTATTTAGCAACATAACACAAATGCAGGGCTGGTGCATGGCCTTTAGGTTCTCTAGGTGCACCTTCAGGCTTGCCCCACCTCCATTCCCACATATATACAATTAATTTCAAAAGTTAATATATGGAGAAATGGACACTAGTATTATACTAGGTGAGTACTTCTACATGAAAAGGGATACTATAATTGGACATTTTAAAACGGCGTGCAAAAAAATTCAGAACGCCCTGACTTATGAAGTAAACCATTACTTATTGTAACATAATAGCATAGTAAATGATTGCAGATGATCAGCATGGTCCATCCAACTTCCTAGTAAAGTGTTTAAATGTAACTGTAGCTCCCCATTCCCTTTATGGAAAACAGCAAGTCATTTGACTTTACTCTAGGTGGGAATGCTCTACACGTGGATTCCATCCTTTTGCCTGTAGAGGAGAGATTTCCAGCCTTTTGATTGTGGACCGATTAACAACCTCCAGAAAGTTTAGGGACCCCTAGTTCATTCACACTATTCTTTCTGGACCCCTTGTATTTGGTGCTGAGCCTGTCCCAATGTCGCCACTGCAGTACATGTTAATATACATGTTGCAACCAAAACAATTATTGAACCCTAGAAAAACAAAAGTTTGCGTGTGTGTGTGTGTATAAAATGTGCCATACCAAACAGCACTAACTCCCTGGACTTGCCCAACAATGCAAATGCAGCCCTACTTTCTAAAGTAGAACAAGCCAGGCTAGTTTCTAGATCCATACACTGAAACTACATACTAGCTGAATCCTTCACTGTGGACATACATGCAGGATACAGAAAAATCCTCACTAAATATAGAATGAAGGACCATACGTTTAGAAATAAACATCCAGAGAAATTATCAACTGGAAACCTGCAAGAAGCTGAACTTTGGAACGCTTGAGAGAAACAAATTTCCTCTTTTACTGAGTAACATACAAAGACATCAGAGCTGCAAATTCCCGAAAGATGACACATTCAATTAATGGAAAATAGATTTTTTTTCTGCCTTATTGTCTGGTTATTCTATTTTTCGAATCACTTTGGCTGCAGTCTACTTTCTGCTTTCCTCTGTTTTCTCTTTACTGTTTCCAGGGTCTCCTGTTCATTTGTGGTTCTTTTTCCTCCCGTGTCTCTGACCTTAATCTTTTACTTTTATTTTAATTTTGTTTTATTTGTCTGTCTTCTGTCTTCTCGGATTTCACCCCTTTTTACCATCTATTCTCTTCACTGTTTCTACCTACTAGCTTTCCATATCTCTAACTGCCATTCTAGGCTATTCTCTGCTTTCCCAGTCCTTACTCCTCAGGCTTTCACTAACTCTCCCTCTCAAATAGCACATCTCCCCTTACCACGTCACCTCTTAACTACGTTGATCTAACCTGTAGTAAAATAGAAAGCATGCGGAGCACATGCACATGTCTTCTCTTATATCCTGCTCCTTCCTTTGCACATATTTCATATTACGGTGGGGGTGGGAAGACTTTAGTGCATGCATGGGCTCAGAGGCCCTGTATGCTTTCTGTTTTAGTCCTGAAAGTGCTAGTTTCTTCCAGTAGCATGGTGCCTGGAGACTTGTTCTCACCTTAGTGTGCATCCAGGAAGGAGCCTTGGGAGCATTGGAAAGCAGCCGTGATTGGGCCAGTCCCCAAATATTGGCATCTTAGGTGACCTGCAGTAGAAGGGCAGACCCTGCATAAACAGAAGACTCTCTCTTGTGTATGCAGGACATATTGCCACCTTAAAACATCAAAGTTTACTAAGCATCTTTAAGAGAATTTCTCTTTAAAATGCAAACAGGAGAAGCAAAACGTATTGTGAAGGCTCAAAATTTATACCCAGTAGCATGTGCCAGAATTGAATGGGCATCTTATTGTGTTTCTTTTTGCAGGAGAAGACAGACATAGAGGGTACCTTATTTGTGTACACACGGTAAGTTCGGAGAAGGCTTTAGTGATGCACCTTTTTGTGTAAGAGTGTTAATGTCCACCTGCATGTCAATTGGCTTTCATCTCTTATGCAAGGCTCACCATAGAAGAATTGAACCCAGATTATAAAATATTGAAAGATTAATGAAGTTTGTGGTAGAAGTATTTAACCCTGGAGCTGTCATTGACATCTGCAGAGATTGCAGGAACATTTTATGAAATTTGGTAAAGTTTAGAGGTGTAAATTTGATCCACTCAGGCAGTTAGCTGTGATGGACCATGACTTGTGCCAAAGCATGTAAAACTAGCTTGGTTGAACTATTTCCCCCCGTCTTGAGCAATTGGTGCTTTTTAGAAAGGGTGTTGCCCTAAATTTTCTTTTGGATACACAAGAAGGAGCAGACACTCCTGCAGATAATCCAAGCAAACACAAGAAGCAGGAGCAGTGCATCAGATTTTTCAACGGAGCTGAGCCTATACGTGCCATGTTCTCAACTGTTTAGCAGTAACGGTCTCTTCATACACACATGTTCAATACGTGCACTTTTGGAGATATTCCCCCTGAAGAAGGCGTTGCCGAAACGCGTTGGGGTCCCTTTGTATTAAAGATTCATCAATTCATCCGTCTCCTGCTTCTTGTGTTTGCCTGAATTTTCTTTTGGTCATCTCATAGTTTTTTCAAAAATTTCCCCCCTCATATTAGTGAAAGTTTTGATATGATCTTGGCACTTTTTTTTTTTTTTTTTTACATTTTGAGTTTGCTCAGTCCTCGTGACACACCACAAAATTTTGAAGATTTGTTTTGCTCCCCGTACTCCTCTCTACACGTTTAATGAAACTTGGACAAATTCATCCCAAAGAAGTCAAACACATGACTGCTATAGATGCCTATATAAAATGCCTGCTAGCAAAATGGTTTAATCTTAGTCATTCATATAGAACACAGACGCTTGCCGAATATTGACTAGGAATAGAAACATGCTGATAAACTGACCTGGAAATCCCCCACTCTACATAGCCTGCAACGCTGAAGAAAGAGAAACGGCAATGAACCTTTTCCTGTACCAATGCTGACATTCTGACCATTACACTGAAAATAGTATTTTCTACATTTTATTTTCTAGCCGCTTTCATTTTTCTAAATATTTTTGGTCCTAGCCTCCTTTGCTTTCCTCTTATGGGCCTTCTGTTTTCTTTACTTCCTTTTTGCTGTATTTTGTCACCTTCTGCTTAACTTCCCCCTCTCTCTGTATCAGATGTTGCTATTTTTTTCATGCTTTTTCTCCATCTGTCTATATATTTTCACAGCACTTTCTCTCATCCCCTTACACTCTAGTCCTTAATCTTCTCTCTACCTCTCACTGGCTCTCCAGATTCCTATTTTCCCTCTATCATCTGCCCCAGTCCCTGCTATCAGTCCTTTTTGCTCATCCCCTCACCAGCCCCAGCTTCTTCCTTTTCATTAGGTCCTGCTCCCAGCCTAGCCCAGGTTGTTAGGCGAGCAGCATGGCATTTACTTTTTGAAGTTTTTCTGCTGCTTTTTTGGCTTCCAATACTCAGATCGTTGCATCATGAACCTTCATTCACAGCTACTGAGAGGATTCCTGCTATTTTTATATTACTACTCTTCCGTTTGTAGTAAGCCAATGCAGTGGCAGTCCTCAGCTGTTAACCATGCCTCAGGACTCCTGGAATCCCACAGTCATGTACTCTTGGTCCTATCATTAGATGTTGGCATTGCGTGATGAGCCCCCAGCTGCTATGACTAGCTTTTGCAAAATTTTCATCCTCGACCCCCAGCAGACCCAGGATGCAAAGTTCAAGTCCAGGAATAACACCAGGGTTCCTCTGCATGGCACTTGCCTCTGAGCCACCAAGCTCCTTCCCCCTCGCTCAATAGCACTTCTAAACTGTTTTGTCTGCAACCAGCACCTTCCCCCTCACACGATTCAAACTTCAGCAATTATGTGTTTTATACTGTGTGACACGAACAACTAACTGATCTATAAACTGTGCAGGGGAAAGAGGTATTGGTGGCAGGAAGAGCAGGTTAGATGTGCCAGGTTGCTGGAGCCATCCTTTTAGTCCAGCTAGGGCTAGGCTAGGCTAGGAAGTGATGGCATTGAAAGGGCCAGCCAATGTCTTTAGAACCGTGAGGGCAGGGCGTTGGAAATACTGTGGCGAGTGGGGAGAATGCTTGGCTCCTTGTAGAAATACTACTGGTGAAGGGGAGAAGGGAGAACATTGAGCTAAGACCACTGCTGCCATGGCATAACAAAAGCTGATGCAATGTGCCACTTGAGAAACATTGCCTTAAGTTATCAAGGTCATAAAATGCTTATCTGGGTCCATAAGCCTGCCTTCATAAGCATTAAAAATAAATAAAAGCTACTGGATGAACATATCTGGTCATGCAAACCAAGTTATACCATCAGTTGAAGACATCACTGCAGGCCTTTCCTCCCATTGAACCCCATACAGGCCAATGCAGCAAGCTGCCAGCCTCCAAGGGCTCAGTGGGAGGTAAGAATTGCGGCAAGATAATGTCTGTGAAGACTCATTAAGACATGTGATCCAGCCTGGAAGGACTGGCCTGGAACAGATGCAAAGCAGTGCATTGGAAAAGAAGCCTGGGCACCCTCAGCCAGTCTGCAGAGTGGTACAGTTGCCAACACTGAAGTGGAGGCTAGGGAGAAAAAAGGAAGAGGAGAACTGTAGTGCAGATGGGAGCAAAGAGAGATCATGGGGGGGGGCAAGGGACAGACAGTGCGGCACCAAAGACACACCCCACCCTGTCTGTCCTCCACTTTCACTTAGACACCATTCACACCCCTCCCCTTACACAATCACACACATGATGTTTGCTCGCACATCTTGCCTATCCCCCCCTCCCCCACCACTCACATACATGCCATGCTACCGGTAGTTTATATATAAGTACATGATTAACACTTGAAGGGGAGTGGGGCAGATATTGGCTTTGGTCATTATCTAAGGTCATATAAATTTTTGACTGCTAAAATGGGATTGCCCTAAATATTTGGGAAATGCTGCCCTATGATTCATGCAACTGATGTTTTAAACTGTACTACTTGTTAAGTAAAACTTTTATGTCCATCTTCTATTGAACCCACAGGTCAGCTTCTCCCCAACATGGTTTTACAATCATGAATCGCCTAAACATGCACAATCTAGTTGAACCAGTGAACAAAGATTTGGAGTTTCAACTCCATGAGCCCTTTCTTCTTTACAGAAATGCAAGCTGTGAGTATAATCGTTCCATGTTATTCCAAAATGGGGGCTTCTGTTTCTGAAGTGAATGTCTATCAAATTTTAGTTCATAGCGCATTATAAATACAACTTCTAATTTTCAATTATAATGGATAAATCACAGTAAAATACCTCTGAAGGGGAATGTGGGATTTTCACTTAAAACCAAAAACTCCCAAAAAATCACTCCTTTGCTCCAGCTTGTGCCTTTGCTCATGCCTCCACCATTAGCAGGTAGAGGGGTGGCTAATGCAAGGGCTGGGGTGGGTGTTGCTGAGGTTTGGAGAAGGGAGGAGAGCGCCGTTGCTGATGCTGGGTCTGGAGAATTATGGTGTTTGAAGGGAATCCACATTAAAAGACACTAAATCCCCCCCCCCCCTAACATCAATATACTGAATAAACCTCTATTTTCAACCCTGGGAAAGCACCTAATTGCCTCAAAGATAAGCATCTAAAATTCCGAACAATTAACACCTACAATTGTATTCTCTAGTTTATAAATTAAAGGAAGAATCTCCAGATAGAAACAGGATGGCAGAAAAACACCATACAGCCTATCCAGTCTGCCCTTCCCATACCAACTACTATAGTTCCCCTTTTTCCTTTTATAGATCCGTTTGTCCCGTGCTTTCTTGAATTCAGATACTGTTCTCATCTCTACTACATCTATTGGGAGGCTATTCCTGTCCATCTACCACTCTTTCTGCAAATAAAGATTGATAGCACCAGTATAGCGGGGAAGGAAATTTGTAAGGCCAAAAAATGTTTAAAATTTGAAAATTTTTCTATGCTTTCTCAAGGGTGATATAGATACGTGAAAGACTCGCTGTTCTGTGGTTCTATTTAATACCTCTTGGGGGTCATTTTAGAAGGCGCTTGCAGTGTTTTACACGTGAAAATGCTCTACACATTAAAATAGCTATTTTAGAAAGTTGCCATTTATACATGGAGATCTGCACAGTTTCCAAGGGGGTGTATTGAGGGCAGTCTGGAGAAATATGCAAGTAAAATATTTCTGATCTTGCAGCCATTTCCTTTATTCATTCTGCAACTACAAAGTAAAGTTGTCTGTGTCAGAGGGGACCTCTTGTACAATTGTGGTCAACATTATTGGCCCCCTTGCAGTTCAAGCTCTTAATGTCCAATATCTCCTTAAAAAAAAAAAAGTGGCCAGTATAATGGCTTTGGACTATAAATGCACATGTTTGACACAAAAGAAATAAAACAAGACCAATTAAAAGAGGAAATAGTATAAAAACTGGGACATCGCTAGGAGGAGATAATTGGCACTCTTATAAACAACTCAAATCAGTTTGAACAGAAGAACCACATTCCCATTGCAGTAAAATTAGATGCACCTCTGATCAATTGTCGGTACTCACATGACTTGAATCGACCAATGAATGATGGCTCTAATATTTAAAATGGCCACATTCACTCCCTGTTCCATTTTCACAATGGTGAAGAGAATTGCCTGAGACCATCAGAAAAGCCGTTATCACCAAACATCAAATTTCAAAAGGCTATAAGACCATCTCCAAAGACCTTTGGGATTCCTTTATCTACAGTTCACAATGTTAAGGAGTTTTCTGCTCATGGAATTGTCAAGAACGTTCCAGGGCGTGGTCAGAAGAGGAAAATTAATCCAAGAAATCTCCAAAGGTTAGTGCAAACTGTTGGAAAAACATCACATAATATCCAAAGACCTTAAGGCTGACCTGGAGCAATCTGGAGTGGTGGTTTCAACCCACACCATACACCACACACTAAACAAAGAAGGATTTCATAGGCGAAGTGGGGTCAAACACAGTGACAGAATTCAAAATGGCATGGGACAGACTTTTTTTTTTTTTTGTGCCATCAAGTCAGTGTTGACTCAGCGACCCATCTACCTCCTGGGATTTTTGGCAATGTATCACTGGAAGTAGATTGCCAGCCTGTTCTTCCAAGGCCATGGAGGATAAAGTGACTTGCCCAAGGTCACAAGGAGTGCCAGTGGGAATCGAGCCCTTGATCTTCTGGGTATGAGGCAGCTGCTCTAACCACTAAGCAGCTACTCCACTCCATGGGACAGACATAGTGGATCCCTTTATAGCAATAGGATAAAATCATAAATAAGCATAACTATCTCTTTTATATCTGAACAAATAGGGGTGACCTACACAGAGCGGTGGGTACACCCCTAAACAAAGGCATGGGGAGAGGTGGCCTGCACAGAGCGGCAAGTGCTCCTACTCTTGCCGCCTTGCTAGCCAGACTAGATGGACCATACTGATCTTTATCTGCCATCATATACTATGCTACTAATGTTACTGCTCAAAGAGACACATAAGAAGGCATGCCTGATCTTTGCCCAAACCCACCCTGAGAAACCAAAATCCTTCTGGGAAAATGTTCTGTGGACAGATGAAACTAAACTTGAGCTCTTTTGGCAATGCAAACTAGCAATACATTTACAGGCGAAGAAATGAAACTTTTATAAGGAAAAAACACCCTTCCTACATTTAAATATGGTGGAGGTTTCATAATGTTGTGGTGCTGTTTTGCTGCTTCAGGAACTGGAGGCCTGGAACGTATTAAAGGATTCATGAGGACTACCAAGGTATTTTGGAGCGGAATTTGCTACCTAGTGTCAGGAAGCTAGGTCTGGGTTCTCCTGCAGGACAATGACCAAAAACATAATCCAAAAGTACAAAAGAATGGTTAAAAAGGAACAAATAGACGGTTTGGTTTTTAAACTGGGCAGCAATAAATCCTAATCTCAGCCTAATCAAGAACCTTTGGAAATAACTGAAATCGGCTATTGATAAAAGGAATCCTGTAAACATTTATGAGCTGGAACAAAACGCAGTTGAAGAGTGGAAAAAACTACCAGCAGACAGATGTACAAAACTTAGAGGCTACAAGAAATGCTTGGAGGCTGTCATCACTGCCAAGGGTTGTGCAGCCAAATATTAGTGAAGGGTGCCATTAATCCTGTCCAGGTTATATTTTTTTTTCTCAAAAATGTACTACATTTAAGTTGATAGACATCTTTTCTTTGTTGTCATAATATTTTAATAGTATGTTCAAATGGATACATGTTAAGTGCTGTCAAGTTGATGTGACCCTCTGGATAGTTGACCTAAACTGTGTTTGGTCTTCAGTCAGGCAGTTCATTATTGATAGAGTGGCACAGATAGCTGCTGCTGTTGTATCGATCCGTTTCATTGCCAGCTTTCCTCTTTTGCATTGACCTACCTTGCCAAACATTACATCTTTCTCTAACGATATCTTTTCGACTTTCATACTTTGGACACATCATGCAAAGTCTTATTATCTGAGTTTCTAAGGAAAGCTTAGGTTTGATCTTCTATAGTACTGACTGGTTTGTTCTTCGGGCAGTCCATGATATACACAGTATTTGTTGCCAGCACCATAATTCAAAGGTATCAGTTTTCTTCCTGTATCTTTTTTTTCACTGTCCAACTTTCACATTCATATGATATTGAAAATAACGACTTGAAGTCAAATCTTTTATAGAGAGAGAGGTATCTCTTATCTTGAGAATCTTGTCTAGGTCTTTCATAGCCTTTCTGTCAAGAGCAATGCTTCATCTGATTTCTTGACTGCTTGTTCTTTATTGATAGTTGACAACTTTAACCTACTTGGATTAACAATTTCAATTTCTTCTCCATCAATGATATGTATTCATTGATTTTTGCCAGTTCTCAGGATCTTTGCCTTCTTAATGTTAAGGTGCAGGCCTATTTTAAGACTGTTCCTTCATCTTAGAAGCAAATGTTTCAGATCGTCTTCACTTTAGTCAGTAATGTGGTGGTATCAGCATAGCGAAGGTTGAGTCTTACACCAGTCTTGACACCTCAGTTGTCTTCATGCAGTCCTTTATTTGATCTGCATATAAATTAGAGGTAGGGGGGAAAGTATGCAGCCTTGTCGTACACCTTTTGATTTTAAACCAGTTTGTTTCTTCTAGTTCCATTCGAACTGTTGCTTCTTGATCAATGTAAAGGTTGTGCAAGAGAACTATCAGATGTTCTGGTATACCCATGTTTCTTAATCTGGACCAGAGTTTCTCATGGTTTACACAGTCAAAAGCCTTGCTGTAGTCAACTTAAAGTACATATGGATATCCTTTTCGTATTTTTTGGCTTTTCAAGGGTGACAACATACAGTTGGAATATTTCCAATTATTTCTCAAGATATTGTACACAACATACCTAAAATGCAAAGGTGCCAATAATATTGACCACAACTGTTATACCACCATAGATGAATCTCTTTATAAAGGTATTAAATCCAAATGAATGAATATATTTATATCTGCCTATCAAGATCACTAGGCCATTGTTTTTCAAACTGGTTCTGGTGTATCCTTTAACCCGTTTTGGACAGCTCGCATATTCTTTCTCTATTCTGGATGATTTATTAGATTTGTTACACTCAAACTATGCAATACCGGCAATAATAAAACATATTAAAACTTTGCAGAAAATAGAAGTTTCACATAGTGTATGTCTTTTCATACACTGGTCCAATATAGTATCTCCAGGAACAAGCAGTAATGTAGTCTTCACATATGGGTACCGTCGGCACCGACGGAGCCTGCGTGGGAACGCTCCCCAGCATCTCAAAAAGAAAGCTTTTGGGATCATCCACCACGCATGTGTGCTGCCTTCCCGCCCAACTACCTCTCTCACTTCAGTTCTTCGTTTTCCGTGGAGCTGACAGGACGTGTCCTCCGTCACCGCAGAAAAGTTTCTTTTATTTTTATATTTTTTATGGTTGCGTCTGCCTTCCGTCGACGCCTACCGGTACCACCGGTGCTTTTCTTTCTTTTCTTCTAAAACCTTTTCAGTTTTAGTGCTTTTTCTCAGGGATTTTTTCCCTGCTCTTGTGCTTGACGCCATTTTGATCATTAGGCCCTCTTTTTCCTTACCATGGAAAAACCAGCCACTGGTTTAAAAAAAAAAAAAAAAAAGTTCAAAATGTGGCGGTACAATTTCTATTACAGACACCCATGACTGGTGTCTTAAATGTTTTAGGTCCTGACCATTGCCCGGCAGAGTGTCTCTCCTGCAGGAAGTTGACTAAAAGAAGTCTTCAAAATCGAGCAAATCAACTCGGTGCCCTATTTGCTTCAGACACCGCATCTGTAGCGTCAATGTCTTCTAGGGCTTCGATTTCTTCCCAGGGATCTCAGGTAACTAAACACAAGTCTTCTAAGACTAGCCGGTCCTCGAAAGGTAGATCTCCCTCTAAACATCGAGATGCCATTGGCGTTGCCCTCGGACAATTTACCGGCAAAACAGCCCCGGCGGGAGTCTTCAGGCTCCAAAGCTTTATTGGGGCTCCAGGATGTTCCAGAGGCCTCAACCTCGATGGAACTACTGGTGCCATGCTCGGGGGTTGTGGCCGCTCCCACCAGTACCGACACCCTGGCATCGGCAGTAGCGGTGGACAAAAGACTCCTCGTTATCGAACGCAGTCTAGCGACTCTTTTAGCTACTTCGGTACCGCTAAGGTCGCTGCAGACCGTTCCGCAGGTACCGGTACCGATGCCAGTAGCAGTGCTTTCGGTATCTGTTTCAACAGGCATGCTTCCCCCGATGCCGAGCTTGGAATCTCTCTCTAGCATGGGGGATCAGGTACCGACTTGTCGGTACTGACATCGAGCGGTACCGACGCCATCTGCTTCAGGAGAACCCGGTGCTTCCTCCTTTTGAGGATTCCGATGACTCGGATGATTCCACCGGTACCAGAGCTGAACTTTTTCAGGATTCAACTCTTTCTCCTCAACGCAGAATGTCCCCTCCTGAGGACATGTCTTTTTCATGATTTTGTACGTGATATGGGAAAGGGTCTTGCCATTACAGTAGTACATGAAAAGGAGCCTAGGGCAGAAGAATTGAGAATTCTTCAATATACTTTGGCTTCAAAGGAGGCAGCTATGCTTCCTATTCATCAGATCTTACATGATCTAATGTCAAGGATGTGGGAAGCTCCTTTAACAGTATCTCCACATTCTAGACGTCTTGACACTATGTATCGAGTACCACCTTGTCCAGGCTTTCAAAAGACTCAGTTACCACATCATTCTATGGTGGTAGAGTCCACCATGAGATGGATTAAGAGTGCTAAGAGACACTCTTCCAATCCACCAGGTCGTGAGTCTAGAACACTGGATGCCTTTGGTCGTCGATGCTTTCAGTCCTCCATGCTGTCAGCAAGAATCAGTTCCTATATATTATACATGGGAATGTTTCTTGAAGAGGTTACAAAAGACTTAGAACTTTTGAACCCTTTTCTTCAAGAGGATAAATGGATAGATCATTTGACTTTGGTCAAACATGCTCAGAATGTCTCTAAATTTATGAATCGTGCTACCTTTGACTGTTTGAATGTATTAGCAGAACTTCTGCTATATCCATAGGAGCACGTCATATTGCCTGGCTCCAGGCTTCAGACTTAGAGGAATGGGTGCAAGATAAGCTTGGAAACATTCCTTGCACAGGAGAAAATCTCTTTGGCAAGGATTGGCAGCTCAAGGCTAATGAAATTGACACTGATAATACAACTTTAGACAGATTTTCTTGGCTGGGTTAGCTGTAGATTTTGACAAAGGTTTTCAAAAAAACGTTTTTCTCTAAGAAGAAAAAATTCTATCCATCTTCCACCCAACAAACACATGTTCCCCAGAAGGGGCAACAACAAACTAGACAAAGAAAGGCACAACCTCAGAAGGTCCAGCAAGCTCAGCCTCCTCAGGGTCTTGGACTATTGTCTAGAGAACTTGGCCATTCTTCCTGTTCTAAGCCCAGGACCTTTAAATATTCCAGGCCGTATCTGCCATTTTGCCTAAAGATGGCAACAAATCACATCAGAAAATTGGACTCTATCTATCGTGAGTCTGGGATACAAGCTTCATTTCCTCAGCTTGCCCCCATTCACGTTAATAAAGCAGTTCAGATCTCAACCACCGGCCTCAGACCTGTTGTGGCAAGAGATCACCACTCTTCTGGCTCAAGGAGCTATAGAAGAGGTTCCATTGTCCCAGCAGGGCACAGGATTCTATTCCCCCTATTTTCTCATTCCAAAGAAATCAGGGGGACTAAGACCAATCCTGGACATCAGAGAACTGAACAAATATCTAGTCCGAGAGAGGTTCAAGATGATCTCCCTCGGCACACTTCTTCCATACCTCCACGAGCAAGATTGGCTATGTTCTCTGGATTTAAGGGACGCTTACATGCATATCCTTATTCATGCAGATCACAGAAAATTCCTTAGATTCCTAGTCAAGGGAAGGCATTTTCAATACAGAGTCCTTCCTTTCAGACTGGCCTCTGCTCCAAGGGTCTTCACAAAATGCATGGCAGTAGTAGCAGCATTTATGAGGACTCTAGGAATTTTTGTCTTCCCTTACTTGGATGATTGGCTCATTCGAGCACCGTCAGCTCTAGAGGCAAGTCATGCTCTTTCCCGAGCAATACAAATTTTGAAGTACTTTGGGATGGGTCATAAACCTTCCAAAGTCCCAGCTCACCCCATCTCAATCCCTCGAGTTTATAGGGGCTCGCTGGGACACACAGCAGTCAAAGGCTTTCCTGCCTCAGTCTCGATGTCTGCGCATCATCGAACTAGCATCTCAAGCAGTGCTACAAACCTTCCTCACTGCCTGACAGATGCTTCGGCTTATAGGACACATGGCATCTATAGTCCATGTGATTCCTTATGCACACCTTCACATGCGAGCGGCCCAGTGGACCTTAGCATCCCAATGGTCCCAAGCCTCAGGATGCATGTCAGACAAGGTCAGGGTTACCACATGCCTGATTGCGTCTCTGCATTGGTGGCAATCTCTGGAAAACCTTACAGTAGGCTCTCCTTTTCAGCAACCCCTACCTCAGGCTATCCTAACAACAGATGCTCCCAGGTTGGGTTGGGGAGCCCACTTGGGCAATCTGTCTACCCAGGGTCTCTGGACCCCACAGGAGGCTTCTCTACAAATAAACCTCCTAGAACTGAGGACCATCTCCAGTTCGAGTCTTTTACTTCATCTCATAAACAAAACAGTTCTGGTGCAAACCGACAATCAGGTGGCCATGTTTTACCTAAACAAACAAGGTGGAACAGGCTCCCTGCAATTATGCAACGAAGCTCTGCAACTGTGGGCCTTTGCCAGAGAGCATCACATTCATTTGTTGGCAGTATTCCTTCCAGGCATTCAAAAAGCTTGGGTGGACAGGCTCAGCCGAGTCCTGTTACCACACGAGTGGTCTCTCCACTCATATCAACTTGCTCGAGTTTTTCAAGTCTGGGAACTCCAGACATAGACCTCATTGCAAGTCCACAGAATGCCAAACTTCCCCGATTCTGTTCCAGACTTCCAGCTCAAAATTGTCAGGCGAGGGATGCATTCGTGCTCCATTGGGGCCAGGATTTTCTCTATGCCTTCTCTCCAATTCCCCTAATCCCCAAAACCCTATTCAAACTCTAGAGAGACAGAGGTCGCATGATACTCATAGCTCCCTGTTGGCCAAGGCAAACATGGTATGCTCTTCTCTTAGGTCTCTCTCGAGCCACACCTCCGGAGTTGGGGAGTGCTCCAGATCTTCTGTCCTAGGACAACGGATCCCTTTTGCACCCCAATCCTCAGTCCCTTCATCTCAAGGCCTACCTTCTCAAGGCATAGAGTTTCAAGATCTAGGCCTTTCACAACAAGTGAAGGATATTCTTCTAGCTTCCAGAAAACCTTCCACAAGGCGTTCTTACGCTTTTAAGTGGAAGAGGTTCTCAGTCTGGTGTTCCCAGAGGGGATTTAATCCGCTCTTAGCCCAGAAGGGGCCCTACTGGTACCATCTCCTTCACTTATCCGCTTCTGGTCTTAAGACCAATTCTGTTAGAGTCCATCTTAGTGTTATTGCTGCATCTCATAAACCCTTCGATGGACAGCCAATTTCCTCTCAACCTCTTGTTTCAAGGTTTATGAGAGGTCTACTTTTAACAAAACCTCCCATCAAACCACCTCCGGTGGCATGGGATCTTAATATTGTTCTGGGTCAACTCATGAAGCCACCCTTTGAACCTATAGCTACTTTGGAGCTAAAGTTTCTTTCATGGAAAACCATTTTCCTAATTGCTATCACTTCTGCAAGATGCATTAGTGAACTGCAGGCTTTAGTGGCTGACCCGCCTTTATCAAGGTTTCATCATGACAAAGTAGTCTTGAGGACTCATCCTCATTTTATGCCAAAGGTGGTATCACCTTTTCATTTAAACCAATCTGTTTATCTTCCAGTCTTCTTTCCTAGGCCTCATGCCTCCAGTGCGGAAAGAAATCTTCATGCCTTAGATTTTAAACGAGCTCTGGCTTTTTATCTTCACAGAACTCAGCCATTTAGAAAGTCTTCTCAGCTTTTTCTGGCTTTTGACTCTAGTCATTTAGGACTCCCAGTCACAAAAAACTCTCTCTAAGTGGATTGCAGACTGTATTTCCTTTACCTATCAGAGTAAAGGAATCCCTCTTGAAGGCCATGTCACGGCTCACAATGTTAGAGCCATGGCAGCCTCAACAACTAATCTTCGGTCTGTTGCTATTGATGAGATCTGCAAAGCAGCAACTTGGGCTTTTGTTCATACTTTCACTGCCCACTATTGTTTGGACAAGGACTCCCGTCGGGATGCCTTGTTCGGTCAGGCTGTTCTACAACATCTCTTCCGTTCCTAGATGAACTCCTTCCCACCATCCACTCTTGGATGCCTGAGGTCCCTGGGAGGAAGCATGGCCCATCTTACTTAGATCTGCAACATGCTGGGGTCATCCCTAGGCATTTTTAGCATGGGAGTCCCCATATGTGAAGACTACATTCCTGCTTGTTCCTGGAGATAGCGTAGTTATTCACCTGTAACAGGTAATCTCCGGGAACAGCAGGAATAAGTCTTCACAACCCACCCACCCACCTCCCCTAGGAGTTGTCTTTCTCTATTTTTCTTCTACTTCTCTCCTTTGGTCTTGGCTTTCAACTCAACTGAAGTGAGAGAGGTAGTTGGGCGGGAAGGCAGCATGCATGCGTGGTGGATGCTCCCAAAAGCTTTCTTTTTGGGATGCTGGGGAGCTTTCCCACGCAGGCTCCATCGGTGCCGATGGTACCCATATGTGAAGACTTATTCCTGCTGTTCCCGGAGATCACTTGTTACAGGTGAGTACGCTATATTGTCCGTCTTCAGAAAAGATAGGGTTCAGTTCCAATATTCATTGACATAAACATACTGTATGATACTATTGAAACTACAGTTCTCATTTAAAACACTATATTATGATATAATATAGTTTGTCAACAGTCCATTCTGACGGTGGGATATGATAAACGTGAAAACACTTCTGATGCAGTGCATTGATATTGCACCATTGAAACACCTAGAACAGAATGCTTGACAGCAATTAGTTTCGACAACATATTAGCCCAGCGTATGAAAAACATACAAGGCCGATATACGCACCAATAACTGACACTAAGTAACTTAGGTTTAGATAACTGTATTTTCTAAAGTCTACAAATACTTTTTATTTGCAAAATAGTAGCTATTTCAGCATTATAAGCTACTTACTATTTTTTGATTTTTTTTTTTTTTTGTTGAGCCACCAGTACTGTCAATCTCCAGGAACAAGCAGGAATGAGTCTTCACATATGGGTATCGTCGGTACCGACGGAGCCTGTGCGGGAACGCTCCCCAGCGTCCAATAGGAAAGCTTTTGGGAGCATCCCACAGCGCCTGCGTGCTGCCTTCCCGCCTTTCCCAACCGTCTCTCTCCAGTTCTTCTTTTCCGCGGAGCCAGCAGGTCGTATTCCTGTCACCGCAGAAGAAGTTCTTTATTTTTTCGTTATTCTTTTGTGTCGCGTCTGCCTTCTTCGACGTCGGACCGGTACCGCTGGTCTTTTCTTCTTTCAAAAAAAACCAAAAAACTTTTCTGTGCATTTTCCGTTTTTGGGCCCTAGGCCTAAAAATTTTTCTTCTCATGGAGAAGCCCGCTTCTGGGTTTAAAAAAATGCACAAAATGTGGCGGTACTATTTCTGTCACAGACACCCATGACTGGTGTCTAAAGTGTTTGGGACCTGACCATTCCATGACGGATTGTGTGTCCTGTACCATGATGTGCAAGAGAGGTCGGCAGAACCGAGCAGCCAAGCTCAGTACCCTGTTTCCCTCTGATGCAGCTTCGGTAGCATCGACGTCTTCCAGGGCCTCCTCTTCTTCCCATGGATCTCGGGTAACCAAGCATAAATCTGGCCGGTCCTCGAAGGGCAGATCTCCCTCCAAGCATCGAGATGCCTCCGGGCTTGCCCTCGAGGATTCCGCACCGGCAAAATTACCCTGGCAGGATGCTCTGGCTTCCAAAGCATTGTCTATGGGGTCACAGGTTGACATCGATGGCTCAGCCTCGACTGATCACCTGTTGCTGTGTTCTGGGGTACCGGTGGCTCCCACTGGTACCGACATCCAGACTCTGGTGGCGTCGATGGATCAGAAGATTCTGACCATGCAGCGCACCTTAACGGCTTTCATGCAGGCTGCGACGCCTCCGGTACCGCAACAATCCCCGTTGCTGGTACCGGCTCCGGTACCGGCATCGCTATTGGTACCGATTGCATCGACATTGGCTTCGGTGTCGACTGCTACGGTACCCTGTCCTGTGATGCCCATCGGTACCGAACCAGTACCGATTACTTCCGATGTCGATCCCACTCGATACGGTTATCGGGCTTTACAGGAGCATCCAGACAGGAGATACTTCGATTCCTCTGAGGACTCTGAGTCTGAGGGTTCTGTAGAAGCATCGATACTACTTCCTCAGGAGTCTTCTTCACCTAAACGAAGAATGTCTCCTCCAGAGGACTTGTCTTTTCAAGACTTTGTTAGGGAAGTGGCTAGGGGCCTCTCTATCACAGTGGCCCCTGAGTCAGAACCCAGAGCCAAGGAGTTGGATATTTTACAATATCCCAAAGCTCCTAAGGAGGCAGCTACTTTACCTGTTCATGAGATTCTGTATGATCTCATGTTGAGGATGTGGGAGACACCTTTCACCACTTCTCCTCATTCTCGCAGGTTAGACACTATGTATCGTGTCCCTCCTTGTCCGGGCTTCCACAAGACTCGGCTTCCTCACCACTCTATTGTGGTAGAGTCTGCCATGAAGAAAATGAAGAGTGCAAAAAGACACTCATCTAATCCTCCAGGGCGTGACTGCAAGACCCTGGATGCTTTTGGCCGAAGGGTTTTCCAAGCTGCTATGCTAGCTGCTAGGATCAATTCCTATAGTCTCTATATGGCAATGTTTCTAAAAGAAGTCACAGATCATCTGTAGACTTTAGCCCCTTTCATTTCAGAGGATAAAAGACAGGAGTTTCTCACTTGGCTCAAACATGCCCAAGAGGTCTCCAAATTTTCCAACCGTACAGCCTTTGACTCTTTTGAGTGTGTAAGCAGAGCTTCGGCTATTGCTATAGGGGCACGCAGAATTGCTTGGCTACAAGCTTCTGATTTGGAGATCTGGGTTCAAGATCAATTAGGAAATCTCCCTTGTACAGGTGAGAACCTTTTTGGTAAGGATTGGCAAGCAAAGGCCACCCAGATGGATGCTGAAAACTCTGCTTTGGATCGACTTTCAAAGTCTACCTCTGTTCCTGTTAAGAAAAGATTGTTTAAAAAGACTTTCTTTTCCAAAAAGGGAAAATACTATCCTGCTTATGGTCAACAGGCATCCTCTGCAGGTCGTTTTGCTGCAAAGCGTCAGCAACCATCCAAACAGGCCAAGTCAAAGGCAGCTAGACCTTCCACGGCCCAGCAGCCTCAGCCTCCTCAGGGACTTTGACTTGCAACTAGAGAACTTAGCCTTTATAGTTCTGGAAGGACCAGAGCCCCTTACCATCCCAGGAAGGTTGACTTACTTTGCTCCCAGATGGGAGCAAATCACAGCAGAGCAATGGACACTCTCCATCATAAGGGAGGGGTACAAGCTTCATTTCTTAAGCCTTCCCTCCTTACACCATGGTGAAACAGTTAAATTCTCCAACATCTCTCCTCAACCTTCTAGGTCAGGAGATTGCCACTCTTCTTGCCCAAGGGGCAATAGAAGTACCTCTTCAACAAGGCACAGGGTTCTACTCCCCTTATTTTCTTATTCCAAAGAAGACAGGGGGCTAGAGACCCATCTTAGATCTCAGAGAAATGAACAAATTTCTATTCAAGGAGAAATTCAAGATGATTTCTCTCGGTGCTCTGCTTCCATACCTTCAGAGTCAGGACTGGCTTTGTTCTCTAGATTTCAAGGATGCGTACACCCATGTCCTCATCCATCCAACTCACAGAAGGTTCCTTCGGTTCCTTTTTCAAGGGAAGCACTACCAGTACAGGGTGCTTCCTTTTGGTCTGGCCTCTGCACCAAGGGTGTTCACGAAATGCATGGCAGTAGTAGCTGCATTCCTACGCACTCTAGGAATATTTGTCTTCCCATATCTGGACGACTGGCTCATTCGAGCTCCATCTCAAGCAGAGGCCAATCTTCACAATGCGTGTCCTTCATTATTTGGGACTAGTAATAAACATCCCAAAATCCAGTCTCACCCCTACTAGTCCCTCGAGTTTATAGGGGCTTTGTTGGATACCACAACTGCAAGGGCCTATCTTCCTCAGGCCCGTTGCCTACACTTGGTGCTCGAGAAATGTTGCAACTCTTAGGCCATATGGCATCCACTGTGCATGTGGTTCCATATGCTCACCTTCACATGAGGGCAGCTCAATGGACTTTGTCCACCCAATGGACTCAGGCATCAGGTTGCCTGTCAGACAAAATAGCAAACTCCAGTCGCCTTTTTTGGTCTCTCCAGTGGTGGAAGTCCTCTCAAAACCTGTTGCTGGGGTCCCCTTTTCAACAGTCACTTCCCCAAGCAACCCTTACAACAGATGCCTCTCCAGTGTGTTGGGAAGCTCATCTACAAGATCTCTCCACCCAGGGCATCTGGTCTCCACAGGAGACTTCACTACACATAAATCTCTTGGAACTCAGAGTAATTTTCTTAGCTCTCAGAGTGTTCCACTCCCTGCTCAGCTACAAGACAGTCCTCATCCACACGGACAATCAAGTAACCATGTTCTATGTAAACAAGCAGGGGGGGACTGGCTCTCTGTCGCTTTGCAACGAAGCTTTGTGACTGTGGGCCTTCGCCAGAGAGCATCAAATTCATCTTATGGCAGTATATCTTCCAGGCGTTCAAAACTCTTGGGCAGACAGACTCAGTCGAGTTCTGCTTCCACACGAATGGTCCCTCCACAGGGACCAGGTAGCCAGGACTTTTCGAATTTGGGGAACCCCGGACATAGACCTGTTTGCAAGTCCGTGGAATGCCAGACTTCCCCGGTTCTGTTCCAGGATTCCGTGTCAGGGAGTTCAGTCCAGGGATGCTTTCCTCCTTCACTGGGATCAAGACTTCCTTTATGCCTTCCCACCCATTCCCCTAATTCCCAGAACGCTGTTCAAGCTTCAGAGAGACAGAGGGTCTATGATCCTCATAGCACCACATTGGCCACGCCAAGTGTGGTACCCTCTACTTCTGCATCTCTCTCAAGCTCCATCCCTGGAGTTGGGCTCTGCTCCAGATCTTCTCTCCCAGGAAGACGGAACGTTGTGGCACCCAAACCCCCAGTCTCTCCATCTCAGGGCCTGGTTGCTGAAGGCCTAGACCTTTAAGTTTTCCATCTCTCTCAGCAAGTCAGAGATATTATTCATGCTTCTAGAAAGCCTTCCACTAGACGTTCCTATGCTTTCAAATGGAAAAGATTTACCATTTGGTGTTCAGGGAAGGGTCTTAACCCTCTAGCAATACCTGTGAATTCTTTACTAGAGTATCTTCTGCATCTTTCACATGCAGGCCTCAAAACGAATTCGGTAAGAGTCCATTTGAGTGCTATTGCAGCGTCCCTCAAGCCTCTCAATGGACAGCCTGTTTCCTCTCATCCTCTTATAGCAAGATTTATGAGAGGTCTTCTTTTAACTAAACCTCCCATTAGACCACCTCCAGTGGCATGGGACTTAAATCTGGTTCTTGGCCAGCTTATGAAGCCACCATTTGAACCTTTAGCCACCACCTCCTTGAAATTTCTTTCTTGGAAGGTTATCTTTCTCATTGCAGTCACCTCAGCACATCGCATCAGTGAATTGCAAGCCTTGGTGGCTAACCCTCCTTATACAAGGTTCCATCACGATAAGGTAGTCCTCAGGACCAATCCACACTTCATGCCCAAAGTGGTCTTTCCTTTTCATCTGAACCAAGAGGTATACTTACCTGTCTTTTTTTTTCCAGGACCTCATGCATCAAGTGCAGAGAGGAATCTTCATACTTTGGATTGTAAAAGAGCTCTCGCCTTTTACTTACAAATTACACGGCAACATAGAAAGTCTTCTCAACTCTTTGTTGCTTTTGATCCTTCCCATTTAGGACTTCCAGTTTCTAAGAGAACCCTGTCCAACTGGATTGTTCAGTGTATTTCTTTCGCCTACCAGAGTAGGAATCTTTCTCTGGAAGGCCATGTCACAGCTCACAATGTGAGGGCCATGGCAGCCTCAATGCTCATCTGAGCTCTGTGTCCATCGACCAAATCTGTCGAGTGGCCACCTGGGCCTCGGTTCATACCTTCACAGCCCATTACTGTTTGGACAAGGACTCCCGCCGGGATGCCTCGTTTGGTCAGGCTGTTCTCAAACACCTGTTCCATTCCTAATCAACTCCTACCCACCTACCCTGGTTGGATGCCAGAGATCCATGGGGGGAGGTGGAGCCCTTTTCAGGGACACACAACTCTGGGGTCTCTCCCTGGCATCTGCAGCTAGGGAGTCCCCATATGTGAAGACTCATTCCTGTTTGTTCCTGGAGATAGCACAGTTACTTACCTGTAACAGGTGATCTCTGGGAACAGCAGGAATAAGTCTTCACGACCCACCCACCTCCCCTAGGAGTCGTATCTCTTTTCTATCTTTCCTTTCCTTTCTCTCTCTTTGTCTCAGCTTTAAAACTCGAACTGGAGAGAGATGGTTGGGAAAGGCGGGAAGGCAGCACGCAGGTGCTGTGGGATGCTCCCAAAAGCTTTCCTATTGGATGCTGGGGAGCGTTCCCGTGCAGGCTCCGTCGGTACCAACGATACCCATATGTGAAGACTTATTCCTGCTGTTCCCAGAGATCACCTGTTACAGGTAAGTAACTGTGCTAAATCAGCAAACTTCGAATACCTATTAAACTAACTAGATCTCGGATAAAAAAAATCTGTATATAACGCTTTTTGACATAATAGCTAAACATAGTTCCACTGAAGGCACACATTGCGTTTTTTGCAATTAGTAAACAGTTTAGTAGTAAGTATGGAAACCTTATGTATGTAAAACATACACTGGTCCAAAATGGGTTAAGCCAGTCTTGTTTTTAGGATATCCACAAGGAATATGCATGAAACAAAATTTGCATGCAGTGGAGGCAGTGCATGCAAATCTTTCATGCATATTCATTGTGAGTATCCTGAAAACTAGAGTGGCTAAGGGGTACACCAGGACCAGTTTGAGAGAAATTGTGCTAGGTGGTTTACAAGCAGACATACATATCGCATTTATGTAGATGTTTTATTTTATTCATATCACAATTAAACATAAGACCTGGTGTTGTAAACAAGTCTATGGCACTTTGAAAGAAATGAATTATCCTCAAAATATCTTGGTGTGCCTGCCACAATGTCAGGCCATAGACTGAAAGGATCCTAGCACAAGTGGACACCTTTACAAACTTGGTGGGTAGTAGAGACTAAAAGCAGTTGTTGCTGGGAAGAACAAACAGTTGTAGCTGGATGATAAATGTCCAACAATTTCTATACATCACACACAAACTTTGAGTCATGTGTGCATTTAAAAACTAAATGGTCAAATTTTGAATAATATTACTTACTTTAAAAAAAAAAAAAAAAAACTAGATGTGAACTTGTACACCTACCTACCTCTGAGCAGGTATAAATGTTGGTTAACTGCTTGTTGAAATCGTGAGATCAGCTTGAATTTCGTCCCCTAGATGACTTAAGAATTCAGTGCAATTTCTAGGCATCATAGTGCCTGCGATTTGTCGAGCCTTGTTCTCATGTATATGGTTGGTTGGCACTGGAGGGAGGTCATGTAGAAATCGCTGGCTTCCCATCTGCCGCCCGATTGGCATCCGACACCAGAGAGCAGGCAGGTAAGCTCTCCTGCTCTAGGAACTGAAAGCCAATCAAGCCCACCACTATGGACACTTAAAAAGAAGTGCCAGAAGGCACGACCATGCCTAAAGGGCCTCGCCAAAGCATGGACCGCAGTAGAGAGCACCCATAGAGCATTCCAATGCTGCAGCAAACAGCTCTACACCGGCGCAACCACAACCTAAGTAGCTCTCGACAACAATCTGACATGCCACCCTTTAACACCTATCAATAGAAAGGCACAGCAACACCACTACCTGGCAGGGACGCACTCAACAGAAATTACTAAACAAAAACCCATTAGCACCAAAATTTGCTCTGCAAAACAGATTCCATCCGTATCTCTGCTCAGCTCTTCTCTTAGCCTGAGTTTTCCAGTCGAGACCGCTTCGAAAAGGTAATTACTCCTCCATCACAGTACTACATCCTGACCTTAAAACACAACAATTACACGACGCAGTTCTTAAATACTGACAGACTCGATGAACAATTCCAACTGCAAGACCTACTAGCTACATACAACTGCACTCATAAACAAGCTGGTAAAAGATACCACTTACAACGTCAAAATGGCATCATTAAGACAGAACTACGCTTCCATCATACTGATACTCCTACTGCTCACAAAATCACCCACCTCACAATAGCAATTAGATCAAGCTATAATATTTAAATGCCTATAATTACCAGCTACAGATGCTCGATATATGCACCACAGACAATACAAGACAGTCCTTAATACCAAAAACACCACTGTGCCTTAGAATACATACCACAGATGACAAAACAGTACAGTGAAACCACACCACCTGAATAACACAATGCTTCCTATACGATATGCCCTCATCAACGCTCGCTCAGCAAGAAATTAAATTTCAAACCCTGGCTGACTTCATAAATGACCTAGACATACTATTCATCATGGAAACTTGGTTCACTGACACTGATTCGGTCTACAAAACCAACTATGTCCTCCTCCGCACACAATATTTACATCAAACTGCTCCACCAGCAGAGGAGTGTGCACAATTGCTAAAGAGAACCTGATATTCAGCAGCTCCAGTTCCACTAAAGATATGAACATCTTGTACATAAGAAATAGATTCATCACATTCTGCTTAGCATACCACACGCCCCCTACCCCCCCACGGGGACAATACAGACCTCACCAACTTACTTGAAGCTGCATGCTTCCCTCCAGACAAGTGCCAACCCCTGGAAATTTTAGGAGCCCTTAACCTGGTATCCTCCCCACGTCACAATCGGAGGCCTTCCTGGAAGCCATGAACACTCTTGGATACAAACAAATCATTACAAAATGAACCCACAAGAAAGGAAATGTACTGGACTTAGTATTCATACCTTCAGATCTTCTCTCCAATCCCCGTCTCCCCCCACAATTCTTCTTGTCCCCTGGTCAGATCACGCCATTGTTCTTTTCACAATCCGTACCACAACCCAGCAAGAACACACTGCACACAACCCAGAAGTTCTGAAAATTCAACTGTGAACACTTTATCAAAGAGGTCACCCCACAACTGGACCTCCATCAATTCAGCAAATTCAGATCTCAACCAAATTTTGATGATCTGGAACAGTACACTATACAGCAGCACTTGCACCCCCAAGGAAAAAAACATCAACTCGCCGCAATAGTGTCCCATGGCTTTCTACATCACTACAGAAACAGAAAAGCAACTTACGCCACCTTGAAAGAAAATGGAGAGATTCAAAAGACCCTTTTAACCAAAATACCTACATTGAACAACTCAAGACATACAACAAAGAAACACTAACTAGAAAGCGAGACTACTACACCAATCTTGTCAACTCTGCAATAAACAAACCAAGAGAGCTGTTTTCAATAGTTAAGACACTCACAAGAGAACCAAACAATGAAAACACACAGGAAAATAAATATATCCCCCCCCCCCCAAAAGATTGCCTCATACCTACTTTCTAAACAGCTACAAATATCCCCAATGGATCATACCCCACAGACATCTAACCCTGACATCTACTCCCAGAAGACATGGTCTCAATTTGCGCTTCCATCTATACAAAACATAGAGAACACAATACAAAGCCTCTACACTGGATCCATGCCCCGTCACATGGATAAAGCAGACCAGATCACACCTGAGTTTGTACCTCAAGATCATAAGTCATGCCTCACTTTCTCTAGGCCTCATACCCACAGTGTTCAACTGCTGCTCAAAAGCACTAAACTCGACCCAACCTTCCTTAAATCATACAGGCCATCGTATGAAAATTTATTGCGGTCTAAGAATATTCGTCTTTTAAATTTTCCTGTTTGCCATTTACTTTCTCCTGAAATTCTTCTTTTGAAGTATTTTCGAGAAGTGTTGGGTTTAGCTACTGCTGATTCAATTGCTATTTCTAAATTATATTACCTGACGGGACGTGGGGTTGCACTTAACTCTCCGGGAGAATTTGATGTGGTTCAGGCCCGTTCTGAGCTTGAGCTCACCAAATTTCTTGAAGATTCTCAGGATACTATAATATCACGTGCTACTTTGATAGTGACTTTTGTTTCTGACAAGGATAAGGTTTTGGTATTACGTAGCTATTTTAAGAAAATGTCTTCTTTATTTTGTGGTGCAAAAATACAGATCTTTCCAGATGTATGTAGAGCTACACAGGTTAGGAGACAGGCCTTTTTGGCACTGAAACCTAGAGTGTTAGCTCTTACTGCTTCTTTTTTTCTTCGTTATCCCTGCAAGTGTTTAATTACTTTGCAGGGTTCAAAATTTACTATTATGGAACCTTCACAATTGGAATTATTCTTGGTTGGTAAGGAGAGTCAGAGTAAAGAGTAGGGAGGGTTTTGGAGTGATTGTTTAAATGCTGTTTAGTAACTAGAGTGATTTAACTCTTAATGTTGTTTTTTCCTTTCCTTCATTTCCTTTATTTTTTGTATCTCCCCAGTATAGAGGGCTAGAAATAAGTGATGTTAGCTAGTATGAACTTCCTTTATGGAGTGTATTGCAATGTTTTTTTTTTTTATTTGTATAATGCCACTTTAAGTTGCTTGAACTTTGCTTTTGTAAGTTGGTTGAAAAATGTATTAAATAAAAAAAAAAAAAAAAAAAATCATACAGGCCAATATCTAGCATCTGCTAGTCACCAAAATAACTGAAAAAATTGTACTAAGACAGCCACAAGGTCATCTTGACAAGTTTTGACCCTTTGACCTCTACCAACATGGTTTCAGACAATTCCATGGGGTAGAAACCCTCATCACCTCCCTCTTGAATACCCTCACATGATGTTTGCAACATACCCAGAATGGATTCATCTTAATCTTCCTAGACAACTCTGCCGCTTTTGACTCCATCCCGCACCATCTACTATTACGATTCTTGGAGATCGGCCTTCATAATACCACTCTCAACTGATTCCACTCTTAACTAGACTCCTGGAAGCAACAAGTATGAATTGGCACAAAAACCTCAAACCCATTCCCACAGATAGGCTTGATCCCTGTGGTACACCTGTACATCAGCCCTTCTCTTCAATATATATACATCCAGCCACTGTGTCAGATCTCCAAAGCACATAATATTCTTTATCAAATCTATGCCAATGGACATAATAATCTTCACACCCATTAACCTCCTCTCTCCACAACTGGACAGCTTACATAAATGTTTCATGAATGTCAAAAGCTGGCTCAGTAGACATAATCTCCTCATCAATCAGGCAAAGACCAAAGCACTCTACATAACCACCCATCCCAACCTTTATCCCACCATCAGCAATAGAATTTGGAGATATAAATATCAATCAACTCTGAGACAAAATACTTGGGCATAACAATAGATCAGCAACTAACCTTCCAACCTCACATAAAGAATAACAACGTGTCTACTATAAACTAAGAATCCTGAAGCACCTCTGCCCCCTACTCGCCCCAGACCTCTTCCGAACAGTATGCAAGGCAATGTTTACACCACTACTAGATTACTGCAATATCTTTTTCCAGGGTCTGCCTAAACAAACTCTCCACCCATTACAAAGAGCCCAAAACACTGCAGCCCGAATAATTGCTGGTGCCTCATATCAATCACACATCACCCCCATACTGACACAGCAGCACTGGCTTCCCATTTCTGCTAGGATCAGATACAAAACTCTAATAATTACTACTACTACTACTACTATTCAGCACTTCTAAAGCGCCATGAACGCAGCGCTGCACAGCTAACCTACAAGAGGTAGCCAACATACAAGAGACAGTCCCTGCCCGTCAGTCACGCTCATCGGAGCTTACAATCTAGTTAGAGCAGTACATTAGTTAAAAAAACCAAAAAAAACCCCAGTACATTAGTTAAAACAGTACAGAGCATTAGTCAGTTCTACGCAAGGTACGGTGTAGTACAGTTTGGACTGTAGTTTGGTCATAAACGTTGATGGGGGGTTAGGGTGAGATGAGGAAGGAGTCAGGACCTGAATGCAACGGTGAAGAGGTAAATGCAATAGTGATCACAGTATTCAAACTATTGCATAATGAATCTGCTACATGCTGCCAATCCCTAATCTCAAGCTCAAATAACAAGAGACTACGAATAAATTCCACCCTCAACCTGCATGCAATACCACAGAAACAAACAAAGTAAACCAGTCACCTGTAATAGGATATTCACACTATTTGCCCCATCCATATGGAATAAATTACTATCAACTTTTAAGAACTCTCTGACCTGTCCGACTTCAGAAAAAAATTAAAAACTCACCTCTTCAAAGAAGAATATAACATATCCTCAGACATAGAGATACACCTCCCATAAATCTGTAAAACCGTACAACTCAATTAAACAAACACCAAAAATGGACTAAGAACTCTAAAAGATAACCCCATAAACACAGTAAATATTTTTTTAATAATACCAAATGTTATACAGTTACATTGTAACGTTGAAATTCTGTTCCAGTTCCTTGTAAAACATTGCACCTTATGGTCGTATTGATCTGTTGTTAAGCTGTAAACTGCTTTGATCGTATAAAGCTAGTATAAAAAAAGTTTATATACATCTGGTAGCCTTTCTCTTACTCCACTGCACATGGAAATGATGTTCAGATACTTATACACTTAAATTATTTGGTGGGCAAAAATTACAAAGAGAACACCTTATTGACTAACCAATCTGAGGCCTCACTAAATTCGTTTGCTTATGAGATGCCACCTGCCTATGTAATTTTTGCTACTTCAGATTACCACGGCTACTCCTCAGAATACTTTCACCATATTGGGACGAGAGAGAGCCTTGTGAAGGGCTCTACTGGGAGGGAAGTGGGGCAGCAATAAAGGCAGCACTGGCCTTTTTCATTATGGCTTCTTAACTGGCTCTTCCTTGACAACAGGTTTTCTAAAATTCACTTTTTACTAGCACCCGACACATGGCTTAACACCATTCAAAGGCATGAATGATACTGCATTTGTTGTTTTTGTTTTTTGTTTTTTTAACTTGTTTCCTACTGAAATGATTGTTCCTGTTGGATGTGCCTGCACTTGTATATTTCCCAGTGTTTTTATTTTTTTATATGTATTCTACATTCATCAAGCCTTTTGTAAAGTACATGGGCAATTGTGAACATCCCATTTCATACCTAGATGCCATATGCAAAATTTGAGGTTCGTGTCTCACAGATAGGAGCATACTTTGGGGTTGGGATGGTATTAAATCATTCTAAAGTGCTTGATTATACAATAAAAAGCACAATAGTGTTACAATTGTGGCAGTTCAGGAGGTTGGCAGAGTGTTACATAGCATCTTACATCTTAGTTCATATCCTTGCTTAGATTGAAGGTAACACACATTATTAACCTGAAAGCCTTTTAGTGAACAATATCAGTTAGTAGTCTCAAATCGCATCCTAGTGGGCATATATTCATAGCACTGTAGGGACTATTTATTGTAGTTTTCAATCAGCTGAGGTGGTGTGGAAGCTGAATTATTCTCATAGACAGTGCCTTTTAGAAATGCAAGGTTGAGATCTTTAAGCAGTAAGGGAAGCTTGCACTACAACTGCCTTTGATTATATTTATTTTGTGCTGGTAATCTTGACAACTTCCACATGCAGAAAAATTTTACCAGGGAAAAAAACAATATGTAAAGGGTAGCAATTCCATTTATTTAAGTATTCTTAGAACTTCACAGAAGTGCCTCTGATTTCTTTGTTGCCATAGCAGATAAGACAGTTTTGATAATGTTCATGTCATTGATAGCTGTCAACCCTTTGCCCTTGGGTGTTCAGTTTTATTTAGCAAGACCAGATTAAGCTCAAAAGCTGTAGAAGCTTACAAAGGTAAAAGATCATCAGGAGCTAGTGTTGAAAGAATCTTTCCTGAGACATTGATTCTTGGACTGATACCATATTTGATGGGACTTGTTATTGATGGCTTTCCAGACAAACAAGGTCCATGAATAGGAAGCCATATCGGCTTACAGTATTAGTGTGTTGCTTCTTTTTTTTGTTCCTCTGATCACATTTGAGCATGTCCTTAATTGAAGCACTATGAATATTCATGCACCTAAGAACTTCTGCAATTACCAGCTCAGTTTGGTGAATGAGAGCAGCAGAAAGCCAGAAGCAGATGCTGGATCTACAATAGTTGCTGATGAAACTGGTGAAAGTGGGTGTTCTGAACCCTGCTTAATTCTAGGAGCCTTTCAGCAAGCTTTTATATTAATTGTTTCTGCATTTTGATGCTTAACTTAGACTAGCAAAGAAGTTTCTTCTGTTTCAGCTAACAGGTATGATCTCATGCAGTGTAGAATCCGAAGAGATAAAGATATACTCAGAAATATAGAGAACTTAGCATTGCAAACTATTTTCTTTGATTCCAGTGCTTTATTCTAGGCATCGCGTACAGCTCTCTGAGAAGGCAACTGTCAAGGAGGGCTCAGGATGTCTCTTGGCTTTTGAAAAAACAATAGAGAGAATAACTTGACTTTATCGTCCCTCCAGCCCAGTCCTGACTTCTGGGTTGTCACTCCTCACCAGCAGCTTGGAGACTGAGCATGTCATCTTTGACATCAATATGCTTAGGCAGCAGGCACCACCTATCATACTCAGTCTCCAAGCAGCTGGAGAGAGCTGATCTCCAGAGTCCTGGACTCGCTGAAGGGACAATTAAGGAGTATCTCTAATTTTCTTTTGTTTTCAGCAATTGGCTGAGTTTAATATAGCTGGTATTCAGACACTAGTGCCTGCTTGTTTAATAAAGGGATTTGGAAAAAAAAGATAATTGCAGGGCAGTTTGGGCAATTAGGGCAAGATGCCTTCTTTGAGGTAAGGGGAAAACTTGCCAATCACATTGCCGGCAGAAGCGGAGGCTCCCAAACCCAGCAGTGGGTGAGGAGCTGCTTTTTGCAGACATCCATAGAGCATGGCCTCGTCGGCAGTCCTGCCTCACAGCCGAAGCTGTTAAGAGTGCTGAGCATGAGAGTGGCAAATCCCAATGAAGGCAAATGCAGGATGTCAATGAAGGTATTGTTACTGGTGGGGGGTTTTTCCGGACCTTTTGAGTGGCACTCGCATCCATGTGCAGAGGAGGTCCCTTGGTGAGCGCAGGAAACGGTGACATTTTGTTTCGGGGCTTAGCTTTAAGTAGAGGGGGGGTTGTCTCATGTAGTGGAACTGTTCCCCTGCGTTTATTTGTTCTAGTTGCTTCTTGTCTTGCCTGCCTTGATTTGCAGTTAGAGAAAAAAAAAGTTATGTTTTGTGTGTTTTTTTGATTTCAGTAATTTGCCTGGGCAGATTAATTGGGCCTGCCAGTTTCTAACCAGTTGGATTGGGAGAGGCTTCGGGACTCTTCACTTCTACGCGGTCTACCATGCCTTTCAAGACCATGTGCCTCACGTGTGGGTCTAGGAGAGGCTCTGTCTCAGCCACTGGGTTCTGTCCTGGTCGTGACATGGATTCCAGATCAGCAGAGGAAGGCTTCCTGGAGGAGAGTGTAGTTAAGGCTGTGCGAACAGGAACCTCAAGGGGTCTGAGGTTGACTCATTGGCTGCAGGGGGCCGCAGTTTGCCTGCTGCTGTTGACGGTAGCTCTGACCATCATGCAATGCAATGTGTGCCTTCGAGTCAGTCCTGACTCCTGGTGACCCAGAGGCTCCTGGGTTTTCTTGGCAGTGTCACCGGAAGTAGATTGCCAGGCCTTTCTTCATAGAGAGGAGTAATAGACCAGGCCCTCCAGTGCTGGAGCGTAAGGGCAGGGAGTTCTCTTTCCCATGGCCTTCTATGTCTCAAGAGTTGGCTAGGGTGAGTAGCCAGATGGTGGTTTCTCCTGAGCTTGTACTTCTCGTGCATAAAGCATTTCTGCATGAAGCAGTGGGACAGAGCCCACCGGAGAGAACAAACAGAGAGGGCTGCCTGAGGTTAGCGCAGCGGAGGAGGAGCCTGGTGCCTGTTGTCTGAGTATGGAGGACTATCTTTGGGAGGAGCCGGGGTCCTTCCATTCAGACAGTCCAGTAGACCTGGACAGGAATGCTGACCTCAGGGTTGAGCTGGGGGAACTTGAAGAAGGGGAGCTTCTGCAGGAGGAGTCTCACATTGTGCACATTTACCACACACATTCACCAAGGTCATGGTGATAGTGGTAGCAGCTCTTTGTTTGGAGGGCATTCTAGTGCATCCCTACCTGGACAGTTTGCTCATCAAGGTGAAGTCTACAGAGGAGAGTGAGTGAGCCATGGCAAGAATTATCAAGTTCCTACAGGAATTCAGCTGTGTCATCAATTTCGCAGAGCCACGCATCGCCGTCACAAGACCTGATGTATCTGGGGGCCTGCTTCCAGATGGACATAGGCAGGATGGCCTTGCAGCAACAAGTAAAGCGGTTTCTTAGAATGAACATTCCCATAGCCTGGCATTATGTTCAGCTCTTGGGATCCATGGCACGGCCATTGAGTTATTGCCTTGGGCCTGGAACCACATGCAATCTTTACAGAGGGCCTTGTTAAAGATGTGGTCTGCGCAACGCTACCTTTCAGGAGCGGCTCAAGGCAAACTGCTGCCTGAGGCGAGGGATGAGATGGTGCCCACCCCCCCTCCGAGCGGGGGGTGGGGGGAGGGGAAGCTTTCTCAAAACTGCAGTCAGGGACTAAACCAAATCAAAAAGTCAAATAGATAATGTGGGGGAAATAAAAATATATGTTCGCACCACATAACTAAAAGAGCGAGAACCATTGAACGGTTTATAACACCAAATTAAATAAATCATGGTGGTTGCTTCTTCTTTTTGAACATATATTTTGCATTCACAGAACCCCCCCCCCCTGCTCAATAATGGGTGCAGAGCAGAATTAGGACATCCACCTGCGATACTCGGTATCTAATTTAAAAAAAAAAAAAAAGCCCCAAAAAACCAACTGATTCTGGCCATCTCACTAACAAATATTCTCTAGTACCAAGCATATTGTGAACTAATACAAAACCCTACAAAAGTCATCAGTGATCTAAAAGGCCAAATCAACCATATCATACCGGCATAAAATTCCAAAACTCATTCAACAAGGGACCTACCCAGGTAAAAGCAGCGCTGTAAATATTGTAGCGGGCCCTAGAACATCCATACACCTATTGAAAAGTTAAACAAGTCAAATTACTACAGTACAGGTCCCTTCGTACAAACTCCATGTTAATAGAACTCAGTCACACACTCAGAACACAGACCCTCACAAAGTACAGAATAAGAGAACCTAAAGTGAAAATGAAAATATGTAGATAAAAATTAAACTGAAAGCCCAAGAAGACAGACTCTGCATAAAATACAATATCAAAGAAATGAGGCTCATTTCCCTTGCTGTGTAAAATATAAAAATACTGCAAAGTCCAATCACTCATGTGCAGTTTTTCATGACATTACAGTGCGATGGGGGCAGCCCGTCATGGACCTGATGGCCACTCTCGTCAATGCCAAAGCTCCTCGGTTCTTCAGCAGGTGCAAGGAGCACATGTCGGAAAGACTCGATGGGTTGGCTTAGCCTTGGCCAGCAGGCGAGCTGCTCTGTGTGTCCTCCGTGGCCGATGATCAGCAGAGTCATCCGGAGGATAGAGCGTCACAACGGCACAGTGATCCTCATTGCTTCAGATTGGCCAAGGAGGCCTTGGTATGCAGATCTGATGCGGCTTCTCATGGACAATCCGTGGAGGTTACCCGTCCGGGGCAACCTGCTATACCAGGGGTCCAGTTCTAATGCCACAGGTGGATCGCTTCTCTCTTACGGCTTGGCTCTTGAAAGGGACCGCCTGCAGCATCAGTTATTCCGCGGCGGCGGTAGCCACAATGTTGAAGTCCCGGAGAAGGTCAACATCTTTAGCTTATGTGTGTATTTAGTGCATATTTGAAGGCTGGTGCGACAGATGTAAGGTTAGATCGTTTTCTGCAGTGGTGTCAGATGTATTGTCGTTCCTGCAGGGGGGTCTGGATAAGGGTCTGGCCCTCAGTACGCTGAAAGTACAGTTTAGCAGCATTAGCATGTTTTTGGGGCAAAGTGCAGGGAGGCTTTTTGTCATTGCATCCAGATGTTCTAAGATTTTCTCAGAGCGGTTAAGAATGTGCGGCCTTCGGTGAGACTTGAATTTGGTCCTGGAGGCATTGACGTGGCCACCTTTTGAGCCCGCAGGGGCAGTATCGCTGAGAGAGTTTTCCTGGAAGACAGCCTTTCTAGTAGCCCTGTGTTCCGCAAGACTAATCTCGGATCTGCAGGCGCTTTCGTGTAAAGAGCCGTACATTCAGTTTTCTGCAGAGAATGTGATGTTATGTCCAGTTCCATCTTTTCTACCAAAGGAAGTGTCTGGTTTTCACTTGAACCAGCCAATTTCGCTTCCGACTTTTTCATGGCAGTGAGAGATCTTGAATAGGTAATTCATTGCGGAAGTTGGATCTTGGTAAAGTGCTCCGGCAATACCTTAAGAAGATGGAAGCCTTTAGGAAAATGGACAGATTGTTCGTCCTTTTTGGAGGAGTTCGGAAGGGGTAGGTGGCTTCCAAAGCCTCGATTGCTCGATGGGTGAAACAGGCGGTCAGAGCAGCGTATCAGGCGACTGGGAAGTCGGCTCCTGAGGGCCTCCAAGTGCATTCTACGTGGAGATAGGCGGCCTCTTGGGCCGAGTTCGCATTAGTGCCGCTGGTGCATATCTGTCAGGCGGCTACTTGGTCGTCCCTTCACATGTTTGCGAAGCATTATAGATTGGATGTGCAAGCAAGGGGAGACGCAAAGGTGGGGGCCGCAGCCATAGTGGCGGGCCTAGCGGGACACCCCCCCCCCCTGAGATTAGATACTGCTTTGGTACTTCCCTACAGTTTCCTGGACTGGCCCGCAGAGACGAAGAGGAAGACGAAATTAGGCCTTACCTGCTAATTGTCTTTCCTTGAGTTCTCTCCGGACCAGTCCACTGCCCATCCAAGTCCTTTGCGATTTTTTAGCGAGGAAATGGAGGTTAAGGAACATTCCTCGGAGTGGTGGAACGGTGCTGGCTGTGAGGCTCCCTAGCAGTTAGGAGGGGGGAGGCAGTAGCATCTGTTCTGGCGCGTGAAAAAAAGAGGAGATTAAATAATAATATTAAGAGGTTGTTAGTTTCGGTTGTTCGGATAGTTTGTTTTTTCTGTTAGGTTGAGGTAGTAGTTGGGCAGACTGCTTTGACAATAGTAGTAGACTGAGCCTCTGACCCCAGGGGGAGCCGGGTAGCCTGTCAGCAAGTCTTTGATCATTCAGTCCTCAGCTGCTGGAGAAGGTTGACTACCCTACAGTTTCCTAGGCTGGCCCGGAGAGAACTCAAGGAAAGACAATTAGCAGGTAAGGCCTAATTTCTTCTTTTTGTCAAAGACTCTAATTTAAATTCAATAGAAAAATATGGAAATGAAAAGTACTATCGGACTTGATACTTACATTTTAGTTCAATCCGGGTTAAAAAAAAAAAAATAAAAAAAATTGCCCTCCCTCATTGTATATTGTGTGGGGTGTGGTGTGTGGGGTTTTTTTTCTGTGACAGTTTTTCCCTTAAGTTGCTGAAAAATGTTATTAATGAGCGATGCATGTCTTCAGGGACAGGGAAATATCTACTGTACCTGAATATGTGTGTCAATATTACTGACAAAAATGAGTTAACACAAAAAAAAATTGTGAGATTGATGTAGTCTGAGTACCTGTAATGACTTGATTTTCTAGTCTGTTACATCGAATAGCATATACCCAACAAAGATATCTCTCCATAAAAGGCATGATCTACTGTGGTCTATTTCTAAACTATTACTTAAAAAAAAAACATTTCTTCAGATTCTTTAGTAGCTGCTTCTTTTTTTTTTTTTTAAAAAAGGTTTTGATAAACATTGATTCAGCATATTTTTTTTTAAATTTAGTTATGATGGGGTAAAATGTTTGTTTGAGCCTCAACAAACAGACTCAAGTCAAAAATCACAAAGTGAATAGCAGAGTAACATACTAAATACAAAGTTAGTCTAAATATCATTTAAATCAAGCAAAACTCATTCATAATAAACATTCTCGGTGTTCACCCTTCGGGAAAAGAGGGAAGTAGTGAACAAATGCCTTAGGGCTACCAACACTATATAGCTAGGAAAGCAGTCTGGTTTAAGCTTTCTGTGGTTCCACTTTGAAATCTGTTATCCCTTCAGTATCTTACATCTGCACATCCTGTTACGAGGCACTCATATTCAATACTGGATATCTCCAAAACATGTCTGTAACTAAGCTATAATCACTGTGGTTTGTATTGCAATATATTGTGGCTGAGGTTTTGTTAACTTCTCAGAGCATTGATTTAATCCGTTTTTGTATGGACAAGGATATATGATTGCCTCGGCTCCCCTCACTCTCTGAAGATTCTGTTTGTATTTATGAACCATTAGTTCAGGTTGCCTGAGCCACGGGCAAACCAAACTTTCTTTAAGTAATGCAATGGTTTTTAATTGTGTTGAATTTTGCTTTGCTGTAGAGATGCTTGTTGAAGTAAATGTCTGTGACCTATTGGAAGCAGTGGGGTAAAGGAAAAGAGCAGCTAGGATCTTGGCAGCAGTACTCATTAGTTGGTAGGGAGCCTGGATTGCCAATGGACATGCAGGTTATATTAGTGTGATTGGGAGGGGGTCCTTTACTTACAGGCATTAGCTAAACCATCAATACTCCTATGCCAGGGAAATGAGATTTGGCGCACACTATTCTAACTGGAGCAGACTAAATATTAGAAATTATCCATTTTCAATGCTTGTAAAGCTGTAACAGGTCAGGCTAAGCAAGTTTTGAAAATATAGTAAAAATTACATTTGCCACTTTTATAATTGTAATTGCATTTTCTGATTCTGTAGAGAAAATGCAAGTCTCTTAATTTGTCTCCAGAAAACCTCTAAATATGCTCTCAAGTACAGAAAAAAATAACTCCAGTTTATGAACAGACAGCATCTTACTCTTACCTCTGAAAGCCTGTAAAAAGTAGGTCTCCAGTTCCATTTCATTTATGATCTTTCCATGGTATTTGGGATCCATGTCTTGATGCAGAGGTGGTTGGCTTTCTTTTTTTTTTTTTTTTTAATTAAGATGGGTTCAGCAGGAAAGTCTGGGAAATTAATTTCCAGAGTGCTGATGATAGATGCAGAGTTAAGCCTTCTAATGTGAAGAACAGAAGTTTAGTAGACGTTAAACTACTTTTTTTCTGCAAGTCCTTTTAAGGTCCAAAGGCAGGAAAACCAGTGCAGCAGAAAGATCCTTGGATATGTTCCCGTAATCGGAGCTGCTGGAGTGCAGGCTTCTGTTCTAGTCTTTCGGTTGATTTCTTTAAAATAGATCTTATACGCCGTACATATATACTATTTGACTTTGAAATGAGCATTCCATTCCCTGAAGCCGCAATTCTAAACTGGTCATCTAATTCAGGGAATTGTTCTTTGGATGACAACTTGTGAGCCATTGTGTTTTACGACAGCATTTGGTGGCGTTCATATGAGCTTTACCAGAGCCAGCTTGTCTCCCATTATCAGGCAAATCACTGATGTGGGCATTAGTATGACATGCCTGTGTGATCAGTAGGCAGACAGGATTTGTAGCACCAGCCTCCTGGACTTGGATAGGGAGAGAGCCTGCTACTCTGCCACATTGTGGCGGAGGTGATGGCAAAAACCGTGTCTCTTGCAGAATTGTGAATTGTATGAAAGTGTGGTCATGTGATGTGGGTGTTTTCTGGGCCACCGCTGTGATATGGAGAAGTTGTAGAAAGAGCTGCCTCTGTTTTTAGAGTGTCTCAGCTTTGAGTGGACCAGGTTTGATTTTTGACTCCTCTAAGAACTTTACAGCAATGATGTGGTTAACTAAATGTAATGAAATAATCTACCTCTAGAATAAAGCGTGTAGAATTAAACTATAATTGCCACAATTTGTAGTTTAATTGCACCAATTTTAGCTTTTCTCCTTAATTAGGAATTAGCATGCCTTTCACCCTGCTGAGTCACACTGATTGGTGGGATTTTTATTCTTTGCCTGTAGCTCTTGTGTGAGGATTCTGATAGCTAAGTAGAGATGCCATTGAAGCTTGATGAGGTTAGTGTCCTGAGTTGTAGCTTTTGCAGTATAGAGGATCCAAGAAGTAGGAATCGTTTTTTTTTTTCTGATGCATTAGCCATTACCTGATTAACACCTCGGACTTATTTTTAGTGGTTAGGCTATTCAGTGATGAATGAATGTTTCTTAGCTAATCAAAGTGCATTAAGGCAAGTGTTAGCATCGAGCAGAGTTTCATTGGTGACGGGGCATCTTCCTATTTGCTACCTAAAAGCAAACACCCTAACTACATGGATAATGTGGCTCCTGAGATTTTCTTGTATTAAAACAGCTTGATCCATTTAAGGAAGCTGGAAAACGAAATGAAGCTGTCATTCAAGTCCCACAATAATAGCTGGGCTTATATTTGTAAGCCTGCTGTTGCACTATAGATGCAAAACCATAAGAGTATTTAGTCTGATTGCCCTGTAATTGTTGTGACCTGTCATGGAACTTCAGTGGGGTTGTAAGAGGATCCGGGGTATCTGGTTTGCTTGTGCTGCTGCCCAAAGCATTTGTATTTTCATTATTGTAATTTAGATATCCTAGTGACTTAAAATATTGATATGTTATTTATGCCTTAGAGGTGAAAAATGACCATGCAAATTGACAACAGGGTAGATTCAGTCCTGATAAGCATTTATTTCCTAAGAATTGCATAAGAAGAAACCACATGAGCATTGTCAAACCAGAATTAAAATCTCTTGTATTGTCCCAGTTATGCTGTTTATGAGACTGACTGACTGAATATGCAAATCCAGATCTGGCAGAGGGGAACTGCATGTTAGTAACAGCCTCCATACGTTATTGGACATGTCTGGGTGCATTGAAACAGAACAAGTGGAAAGTACTTCAAATATTTATATAGATACGTATCAAATTACATTTCATTTATACCATCTTTTTCTCAAAGAAAACACAAGGCAGATTGAATATTGCAATCAAAATACTATTTATTAAAATATAAGCTTTGAGGAATGGTCTAGAGCAGGGGTCTCAAACACCAGTCCTGGAGGGCTGCAGACCAGTCAGGTTTTCAGGGTATCCCTAATGAATATGCATCAGATATTTGCATGCACTGCCCCCATTGTATTCACATGTATCTTATGCATATTCATTAGGGACAGCCTGAAAACCTGAATGGTGTTTGGTCCTCACGGACTAGAGTTGGGAACCTCTGGTCTAGAGCATGAAAGCTAAGATTTAGTGTTTAAAAATGCAGCATCATGCATTTGGTCTGCCAACATCCAAAGGAGGATATAATATAATGGCAGTGGTTCTCAACACAGTCCTGTAAGACCCCCAGGCCAGTCAGGTTTTCAGGGTATCCATAATGAATATGCATGAGATAAATCTGCATACAATGGAAGCAGTGCATGCAGATCAGGATATCCATAATATGCACGAGAGATCTGCATGCACTGCTTCCATTGTATGCAGTTTCAGCTCCGCCCCCCTGCGGTGACGTGGGCACGTGAAACGTGCTTGCGTCAGACTCCAGGTACACTGCTCCCTTTAAAAGCCGGCTCGGCGGCGTCCTGAAGTGCTGCTTGCAACTGTGTGCTATTTGCTATTTAGCTTTACTGCTGACTGCCTGCTTTCTGCATTTGTTGTCCATTTGTCTTCCAGACCTCTGCCATCTGTCTGTTGTCTGCCTGCCTCCCTCCCGTTTCAGCTCCGCCCCCCTGCGGTGACGTGGGCACGTGAAACGTGCTTGCGTCAGACTCCAGGTACACTGCTCCCTTTAAAAGCCGGCTCGGCGGCGTCCTGCGCCGCCGGGGCGCGCGCCGAAGGAGCGCGCACAAGGAGCAGGCCCTGCTCCTTGGGCGAGCTCCTTGGGTCGACGACGGGGGCGTAGCTGGTTTAGCAAACTTACCACGCTGTCTTAGTTATTACCGCTCTGCCGGCCGGTCGGCCCTTTGTTTACTAATTGCTTTGTCGCTCTTTGCTTGGCCTGCATTTTCGTCATTGGTTTATAATATTGGTGTTATCAACTCCTTTGCAGTCTCCCCCCCACTGGACCCTATCTCGCTCCCCTTGCTGCTACTCGAACTAAATTCGATGACTACCATACCGGTATGGTGGGGACATCGCCCTTCAGCCTTCACACCCCCGGTAAGCGGTGTGCTCTCACGCATCCCTCAGAATCTCCTTTCTTGCAATATCACTCACCCCTCCCCCCTCCACTCTGCCACTACCCCTATTCCGTCATGTGTACCATTGCTAACAGTTTCTCTTGCTCTGTTGAACTGCCGGTCCTTGCGCTCCAAGGCGCCTCTGATTAATGATCTTTTGGTACAACATTCCCTCGACGCCCTCTTCCTCACGGAGTCCTGGCTCCGGCCAGGGGAAGATGGACTTCTTCATCAATGTCTCCCCCCTGGGTACTCGGCCTTCCATGCTCCACGCCTCCGCCGCGTGGGGGGTGGGGTGGCAGTTATCCATCGTACGTCTTTTCCTCTTTCCCTTGTTACATCGCCTCCTCTCTATCCGGAGTCTCTCCTTTTCTGTACTGTCTCCTCAACACCCATCTATTTTCTTCTGCTCTATGTACCACCGTCCCTACACACAGAAACTTGGGATTCCCTACTCCTTACTCTATCTGAGGCCGCTTTATTACGCTCTCCCTTAGTTGTTCTGGGAGATTTCAACGCTCACCTACATTCTCAAACGCGACTTCGTGACAAAACCCTTGCATCCTTGTTTGATGACCTTTCTTTCACCCAACATGTAACTTGTCCAACTCATATTTCCGGTCATACCCTCGATTTGATCTTGACCTCGGACTCTTACCCCTTCCCGCCCGCTCACATCACTTCTCTACCTTTACCATGGTCTGATCACCTCTGCCTTTTCTTCTCCCTCACCCTGCCTCCTGCACCAGAGTCCCTCTCAGAAACCTCCCCTCCGCCTCGCATGTCCCGGCGTCTCACCTCCACAACGCTGCAACTGTTTCCTCCTGCGGAATCGCTTTTTCCATCCGACTTTCCGTCCCTTCCTCTGGACAGCCAGATTGATTTATGGACTACTACCCTATCATCCACCCTTGATTCCATTGCTCCCTTACGGCCTGTCCCTTCTTGCCCTTCTGCACACCATCCTTGGTTTCATTCCGGTCTTTTTTTACATCGGTCCTATCTCCGTCGTGCAACCCGGCGTTGGCAAAAGCGTCCCTCCCCAACTACTTTGGCAATCTTCCGTGATACCCGCAAGTCATACTGCTCTTTGCTGACCTCCACGAAAAAATCTTACTACTCAAACCTTATTACCACCTCTTCAAACTCATCCCGTCAGTTATACCGTGTTCTTGATTCCCTTTCCTCAACCTCTACTGTATCTACCTCATCCCCTCCTTCCAGTGCCCCTAGCCCCACGACTCTCGCTACTTTTTTTTCAACTAAAATCACAACCCTTCGCTCCACATTTATTCCTTGTCCTCTTCCCCTCTCACCCCCACCTTCTTCCCCAAAACCTGTCCCTCCCCAGCCCTCTTCTTCTGCTCCTATATTTCCTCATACCTGGTCCGAATTCCACCCTATTACCATAACCGAATTGACCAAAACCATTTCACTCTCTCATAAGACCACCTGCCCCCTTGATCCCCTTCCGTCTCCTTGGATCTTGGAGTCTTCTCTCACTCTCCTTCCCTTTGTTCTTTGTATTATGAACACTAGCCTCTCGTCCGGAATTTTCCCCTCTGCATGGAAACATGCATTGGTCCGCCCCCTGCTTAAGAAGGAAACCCTTGACCCTGCCATTCCTTCGAATTGGCGTCCGGTATCAAATTTGCCTTTTTTGTCCAAAATTCTCGAGAAATTCGTTTTTCACCAACTCACGTCACACTTAAATTCCACTATTTCTTTGCACCCCCGCCAGTCCGGCTTCAGAGCCGGTCATAGCACCGAAACAATCCTCCTGGCACTCCTTAACGAGTTGCATCGGTCTCATGAGAGAGGAAACATCTCCATTGCCGTCTCCTTGGACCTCACCGCTGCATTTGACGTCATTGATCATCGCACCCTGCTTTCACGTTTGTCTGATCTTGGGATTCAGGGTACAGTTCTTCGATGGTTCCATTCCTTTCTCTCTTCTCGTTCCTTTACTGTGCGCTCTGGCTCTTCCTCTTCTACTCCCTTTTCCCTCTGCTGTGGCGTCCCACAGGGGTCTATCTTAGCTCCACTTCTCTTCAATGTCTTTCTTGCACCACTTGCACTACTTATACAGCAGACCGGTTTATCCACGTATTTCTTTGCTGATGACATACTCCTGGTTCATCACACCTCTTCCTCTGCGCCTGATCTCTCCCCTTTGAATAGCTGTCTAACCTCTATTGCCCAGTGGTTTTCCGATAACTTTCTCATTGTCAATCCAACTAAGTCTTCAGCCATATGGTTCACTTTCGGTGTCCCCTCTCCCACTCTATCACCCTTGATGTCAAACTCACCCATTCCGTTAGCACCCACCCTCCGTTACCTCGGAGTAACTTTAGATTCGTCCCTATCCTTTCACCAACACATTTCGGGGGTGGTACGTAGCTCCCTTTTCCAGCTCCGCAAAATCCGGGCTGTCTGCTCTCTTCTGCCACTTCCCTCTCTCACTACACTGGTAGTCTCCCTGGTGCTTAGTCGTCTCGATTACTGCAATTCCCTTCTTGCTGGTGTTCCCCTCTACCAGCTTCACAGATTACAGTTGATTCAAAACACAGCCGCTCGCTTGCTTACCTTTTCTTCCCCCCGGGATCATGTCACCCCCTGCTTGCTCTCCCTCCATTGGCTTCCTATTAAAACACGTTATGTCTACAAGTTTCTTATTATTACTCATAAAGTCCTCTACACTAACACTCCTCAGTACTTAGCTGACCTTATTTTTTTTCAACCCACCCCTCGATTGTTACGATCTATTCACAATAATCGCCTTTTTCTTCCTTCCCCAACTCAGGCCCACGTTGAATCCACCCGTCACGCTGCCTTTTTCTTTGCCAGTCCTGCCATATGGAACTCCCTCCCACACATTATCCGCACTGAACTTTCCTTCCCCAAATTCAGGGCTATGCTGAAAACTTATCTTTTCGCTCAAGCTTTTGATCTTCCCGCCCCTTCCTTCTCTTCCTCTCAGTCCAACATACTTCTATGTACACAGTCTGCCTAGGAGCTATTACATTCTGTGTCCACCTGGCGTCCTTTGAGCCCTTCAAATCAGTTCCCTCACCTTGTTTGTTTTCCCTATATGGTTGTTTCTTTGTTGTATGACCCGTCTACCACACCCTTTATTCTGTCTTGGTCGTTTGCTCCTGTCCCCTCCCTTATTGTTGTCATTGACGGTCTGTCCATCGTCTGTCCTTGTTTGGTTCGTCCCGTCTCGTCTACTATGCTGTTTTTTACAGCCTACTTTTTGCTATCCTACTATTTCTTTCTATCCCTTTTGCTTAGTTAATGGCGTTCTCTTTCACTGTTTCTTTTTCCTGCAGCCACAATTATTTGTATTGTAAACCGCCTTATATTTTATTAAAGGCGGTATATCAAATTTGGCAAATAAAGATAAAGATAAAGATGCAGATTTATCTCATGCATATTCATTATGGATACCCTGAAAACTCAACTGGACTTGGACCATGGTAACCAGAAATTTACACCTGGTGCCTGGGATTTGCTCCACTCCCCCCCCCCCCCCCATTTGATTTTTTTAAAATACGATTGCAGCAAAGACACCCTCTCCCTCAAATTCTGCCCACGGGGATCTGATCTCTGTAGACAGGAGGGATGCTTGCCGCGACGGGGGCATTGATGCAACAGACACACTGCAGGGGATCGGACCCCTATGGGCAGAAGAAGAGGTGAAGTCCAAAGCAGCAGAGAGCCAGTGGGCAGCAAACATTTAGAGGCAGTAACTTTAAAAAAAAAATGAGGATGGATAATGAAGGCAGGGGGTGGATGTGCTGGGGGAAGAGAAGGGGTGAGAGTCTGGAAGGGAAACTGAGCATGGAAGGAAGAGTGCAAAGTGGAGGACAAAAATGACTATCTGTATCCAAAGGGTGCATACCCCACCTCCACACTACACACAAGTACATCCACACCCCACTTTTGCTTGACAGATGCACACAGAAGTATCCCACCTCTGTGCTACACACAAAGGCTCTCCAGCTCTGCAGCCCACACACACATGCACTGCAGTCCTGCACCCCATCCATACAAAGGCACCCACCGCCACATCCCACATACACAGGCACACTACCATTGCACCACACAGATGCAATCTGAAGCTATAGTTAATGTTATCTGAAGATGATGCATGGTGTAGGAACTCTGGTGCTGGTCTCATGAGACCAGCACGAGAGAACCAGGAAGGGGGAGGGGTGCGGCAAGGAGGTCACAAGCACTGGCTCCTAAGATTTTGGCCTGGCTCCTAAATCCACACAGAATTTGTCAAGGTCTGATAAAGAGGGTGAAGTACTTCTGGGCACAAAGTAGAGCAGGATCTGGAGGTAACAGTAAATGACAGCAGATAAAGACCAGTATGGTCCATCTAGTCTGCCCAGTAAGATGGCAAGAGTAGGTGCACCTGCCACTCTGTGCAGGCCACCCCTCCCCATGTCTTTTGTTTAGGGGTGAACCCGCCGCTCCATGTAGGACACCCCTATTTGTTGAGAAATTAGATGGTTCAGTTTATTTTGATTTTATCCTGTTGCTGTAAAGGGATCCACTGTCTGTCCCATGCCACTTTGCACTCCGTCACTGTATTTGCCCCCATCACTTCCATCGGGAGGGCATTTCAAGCATCCACCTCCCTTTCAGTGAAAAAGTATTTCCTGGCATTGCCTTTCAATTTACCACCTTGTAGCTTCATGTTGTGCCCTCTAGTTTTACAGCTTCCCCGTCTTTGGAACAGGTTTGTTAATTCTTTCTCTTTAAGTATTTAAAGGTCTGAATCATATCTCCCCTATCCCTCCTCTCCTCCAAAGTGTACATATTTAGGTCTTCAAGTCTCTTCTCATAAGGCTTCTGACGCAGGCTCCAAATCATTTTGGTCGCCTTCCTCTGAACAGTTTCCATTCTTTTTACATCCTTTGCAAGATATGGTCTCCAAAACTGAACACAGTATTCCAAGTGAGGCCTCACCAGTGACTTAGACAGTGGTATTAGTACCTCCTTCCTTTCTGCTGGTAATTCCTCTTCGTATGCAGCCCAACATCCTCCTGGCTTTTGCCACTGCTTTGTTGCACTGTTTTGCCACCTTGAAATCTACAGAAATAATCTCACCAAGGTCTTTCTCCTGATCCATGCACACCAACCTCTCACCCCCTATCGTGTACATTTCCCTTGGATTTCTGCTACCCAAATGCATGACACTGCACTTCTTTGCATTAAATCTGAATTGCCGAGCATTAGACCATTCTTCCAGCTTTTGTAGATCTTTCCTCATGTTAACCACTCCCTTGGAGGAGTCCACTCTGTTGCAGATTTTCATGTCATCTGCAAAAAGACATACCTTTCCATTCAGTCTTTCAGCAATATCACTCACAAATACATTGAACAGTGCCGGGCCCAGTACCGAACCCTGGGGCACCCTGCTAATCACCTTCCCCTCATCCGAGTGAGCTCCATTTACCAACACCTTCTGTCGTCTGTCAGTCAACCAATTTCGGTTCCAGTTTACCACCTTGGGACCCATCCCCAAACTACTGAGTTTATTGATAAACCTCCTATGAGGGGCAGTATCAAAGGCTTTGCTGAAATCCAGGTAGATGACATCCATCGCATGCCCTTGATCTAGTTCTCTGGTCACCCAGTCAAAGAACTTAATCAGATTTGTTTGGCAAGATCGTCCTTTGGTAAAACCGTGTTGCCTCAGATCTTGCAACCTGCTGGTTTTAAGAAAGTCCACTATTCGCTCTTTCAGGAGTGCCTCCATTACTTTTCCTGCCACCGAGGTAAGGCTCACAGGCCTGTAGTTTGACACTTATTCCCTATCACCACTTTTGTGTAGAGGTACCACATCAGCCATTCTCCAGTCCTGAGGAACTTCTCCTGTTTCCAAGGGTCTGTTGAAAACATCCTTTAACGGCCCTGCAAGAATCTCTCTGAGCTCTTCCAGTATCCTGGGATGTATCCCATCCAGTCCTGTGGCCTTGTCCACTTTCAGTTTTGCAAGTTATTCTAACACATCTTCTGTGAATGGTGTGGTATCTACTTTATTCCGATTTTTATATTTGGGAGTCACAGGTGGTCATCCTCCCCGCATTTTCTTTAGTAAAAACAGCAGAAGTATTTAGCAATTTCGCTTTTTCAATGTCACTTTCCACGAGTCCGTTCCCAGCACTTCTGAGTCCTGCAATTCCACCTCTGATCTTCCTTTCCTGAATATACCTGAAGAAAGTTTTGTCGCCACACTTCACATCTTTAGCCATCTTTTCCTCTGCCTTTGATTTTGCTATCCTTAATTGTAATTTTATCTGCTCTTAAAGTGGCCAAAGAAATAGTGGTCCTACTGTAATGTTAGCACAATAGTTTTTTCAAATATTTGCAGGCTAAAAGGGCTAGTTACTAAGCTATGGTAAAAATCGTATTTTACTACAAATCAGTTGATTATCGGAGTCACCAACCTGCAGTAATTCTGTAGTGCAGGTTAGTAATTCCTGCATTTAAATAACGCAACTTGGAGTTGACCTCCATAAGCTGCGCTTTTATTCTGCTCCTGGGAGCAGTCTTTAAGGGGATGATGCATTCTTTTAGGGGGGCATGGTGGTCCTCCTCTTCACCAGCTTCAGTTAAGTCAGTGTGCCCAGCCCTCCCCCCACACTGAAGAGAGCCGCACCACCTCTGAAGATAACTGCCCTCCAAACCATATTTCAAGGGCCCCGCACCCCAAGAACATTCCCCCATGCCTACCTCAGGCTTACCATAATCATCCCAGATGCTCTAGAGGGTTCTGGACAGGAGCAATTCCATTGCTTCTGCCTGGGCTGGCACTGAGTTCAAAATGACATTCCTGATACCTAGCAGTGGTCTCACAGTACTAGCGCTAGGAGTCAAGCTGCCATATATGAAGTATGTTGTGTGTCTGGTACTTTGCCAAAAAAGGTTACCGCCCCACCCCCTAAGTTAGACTTTAAAGGCCTGAGCACTGCACAGCCCTTAAGCTGAAAAGCTGCATTTTGGTACACTTACTTTATTTAATTAAACCAAGATAAAATATAAGAGAATGTATCATGAAATTTGTTTGCTATTTATTTTTTTAATAAATTCTGTTTGTTGACCACAAACACATTGTATACGTTAAACATAGTAAATTACAAGCCTCGGGACAGGGTTGATTCTTATCCACTGCCCAGGGGGCACATCATCTGTCATCAAGTGGATTATAACATTTTAATTATCCCCACCCCCTCCCCCTCACTTTCCCAGCACAACCTCCTTCCCCATCTCAGAGGAATACGTCAGTTACAATCATTAAGACAACATTGTTCCTGTCTCTCTTCCCAACTCCTGCCCTCCTCCCTCAAGCAAGGATCTCAGCCCAGTTGCATTATCTTGTTTCGGCTATGGGGTCCCAATACCTGTATATAGGGTTCCCATATCAGTAAGAAGGACCACCGACTAACATTACCCCGAGCTCCCCACCGCTCTGAAAGCATCAGCTGATGAAAGCTATTGCGCCATTCCCAAAAGGTAGGGGGCATATGTTCTCTCCATCTACGGAGTATTGGGCCTTTACCCACCAGACAAGCCTTTTGCACCAGTAAACGCTCCCACCTCCCCTTCGGGTGTTAATCCAAGCTGGTCCAAAACGACCAAGGGGCCTGTTCACTTAATCTTCTGATTGAGTATCTTACTCAGAAAGGCACTAATTCGTGCCCAATAGGGGCGAATTCTTACATCCCCACCACATATGGCTCAAATTGGCAAGAGACTCAGCACAACGGGGACAACCCCCATCCAAAGTCAAATGGCTACGCAACGCACGCCTTGGGGAGAAGTGCGCTCTGGTCAAGCATTTAAATTGCACTTCCCTCCACCAAGCTCCTTCCACCAGGTTGACTATCTTCCGCAACCCAGTACTTACGGAGCCTGGTGCTATCGCTTGGCCCATTTCCGTCGCCCATGCTGCCTCCACCTCCGCATAGTCCGGCCTTGGCCTATAACGATCCAATCTACCCTTTAACACTGAGACTGTAGGAGGTTTTTCTTCTCCCAAATCAAAAAATTATAGGATCTGTGCCGAATGTTCCGCTCTTAATTCAGTTTCCAGAAGGGAGGCCACATAATGAGAAAGTTAAGCGTGCGCGAAGTAGTGGCTAGGTCTCAGATCATATTCCTGACACAAAGAAGCAAATGTTTTACGTTTTCCTGCTACGTCCACCACATGTCTGATATTCTGGATGCCCCCCAAATGCCATTCCCGAAAAATCGCCGTATCTGAACCTGGAGTAAAGGCAGTATTGCCTTGTAAAGGCAACCAACTCGAAACATACATTGATCTATTCCAGTAGATGTTCAATTGTCTCCAGGTACGCCGCACAGAATTCAACAACATACTCCCCTTCAATCTTTCCGACAACCGCGAGCGATCTGAATGCAGCACTGCCAACAATGTCTGAGGGGCTACAAAGGCTTCTTCCAAAGTTCTAGGTGTGTAAACGTCTGTACCGCCTAACCAATCTCCAATATGACGCGTTTGGCATGCTAAAGCATACAACCCCAGATCGGGAATGCCAATCCCCCCTCCCTTCCACCGCCCTTTCAGACGGTCCAAAGGATTTCGCGCTCAGGCTTCCTTCCATATGAACCTGTGTATTTCCTTCTCCAGCTGAACTAAATTTCGCTTTAACCACCACACTGGGAGGGTCTGCATCCAGTATAAAATGCGCGGTAACACCACCATTTGCAACGCTGCCACTCTGCCCAGCAGGGACAACGGATAGGGATTCCATGCCCTGAGCTGTGTTTGCAACTGGGATAAAACTCGTTCAAAATTCCGCTTATATAAACCCTGAGATTTCCTCGGTAGCAGAATGCCCAAATACACAAAGGCATCCTCGGCCCATTGCAGCGGAAAGGGACTTCCCCAAGCTGCTCAAAGTCAGCCCGACACATTCTAATGCTTCTGATTTATCTTTGTTAATCTTCAATCCTGCAAAACTTCCAAAATAAGAAAACTCCTCCTCCATCAGCCGTGGCAATGACTCTAGCGGGGACAGCAGAATATCCCGTATTGCGGCTACCGTTCTCGTCCCTCTGCTCCCCTTCAAACACCGCGCCAGCAGTTTTCCAGTTTTATCCCCGAATCGGTATAATTGATACCGATAGTATGCAACTGACTTCTTAGCTCTTCTATGCAACAGCTTGTTTAAATCTGTTTGGGCTTCCCACAGTTCTTTTTTTTTCCCTGTATCCGGGGAGCTAACGTATTTCCGTCGTGCTTTGGTCACTTGTTTTTCCAGACGGATAAGTTGCTCTGAAATGAGTCTACGTTTCCTAGCTAAAAAACCTATAATAGCGCCTCGTAGCACCCCTTTGGCTGTTTCCCATAAGAACATAAGATATGCCATACTGGGTCAGACCAAGGTCCGTCAAGCCCAGTATCCTGTTTCCAACAGTGGCCAATCTAGGTCATACGTACCTAGCAGTTTCCCCAAAAGACACAGGTTCCACAATGCTTGTACTGGGTCAAGCATTGATATCCTGGGTCCCTTCTTAATAATGGTTTATGGACCTTTCCTCCAGGAACTTGTCCAAACCTTTTTTAAACCCAGCTACATTAACAGCCTTTACTATATCCACTGGTAATAAATTCCAGAGTTTGTTTACACGTTGAGTGAAAAAATATCTTCTTTTATTAGTCTTAAATAGTTTACCCTGTAGCTTCATTGCATGTCCCCTAGTCTTTCTATATTCTTTCATCTTTAAATTTTTATTAGCCAAAATTTCCAAAGTACACACCTTTATACGTGTCATATATGCAAATGTTGTCCAACTGGTTACATCTTATCTCTTTTATATAAGGAAAAAGAAAAAATCATGCTTATGGAATACTATGGTCTATGTTAAGATCGTTCTGTATCATCTTTACTTATCCCTAACAAACATCCATACTCATCTGTTCCCCCTTTTTTTCCCCCCCCAGTAACTTTAAATAGTTTGAACTATTAATCTTAGTTTTCTCCTTAGTCTTTCTATATTCTGATAACATAAACAATCGATCTACATTTACCCGCTCCACTCCGTTCATTAATTTATAGACTTCTATCATATCTTCCCTCAGCCATCTCTTTTCCAGGTTAAAGAGGCCTAACCTTTTTAACCTTTCTTCATATGAGTATCCTCCCATCCCCTTTACCATTTTAGTGGCTCTCCTCTGAACCTTTTCTAATAACGCTATATCCTTTTTAAGATACGGCGACCAGAATTGCACACAATATTCAAGGTGCGGTCTCACCATGGAACGCTATAGAGGCATTATAATATATCTTGTTTGCTAGGTATCATAAGGAAAGGAATGGAATTCTATTTGCTCTCTTGGCCACCGCTGCACACTGGGCCGAGGGTTTTAACATGTTATCCACAATGACGCCTAAATCTTTCCTGGGTGGTGGTTCCTAATGTGGAACCTTGCATCGTGTAACCATAGTTTTGGGGGGTTCTTCCCTAGGTGCATATCTTTGCACTTGTCCACATTAAATTTCATCTGCCATTTTGATGCCCAGTCTTCCAATTTATCAAGATCCTCTTGCAATTTTACACAATCCTCTTGGGTTTTAACAACTTTAGTTTTGTCTCATCTGCAAATTTGATAACCTCACTCGTTATTCGTTCTTTTCTAGGTCATTTATGAATATGTCAAAAATCAGCGGACCCAGCACAGATCCCTGGGGTACTCCACTATTCACCTTTCTCCATTGGGAAAATTGGCCATTTAGCCCTACCCTCTGTTTTCTTTCTTGTAACCAGTTCCTGATCCACAATAGTACACTGCCTCCTATCCCATGACTCTTTAGTTTTGCCAAAGGTCTCTGAGGGACCTTGTCAAAGGCTTTCTGAAAGTCCAGATACACTATATCAACAGACTCACCTTTGTCCACCTGTTTATTCACACCTTCAAAAAAACATAACACATTAGTAAGACAAGATCTTCCTTGTCTAAAGCCATGTTGGCTGTCTCCCATTAGGCCATGACTATCTACATACTGAGTAATTTTATTCTTTATGATGGTTTCTACCATTTTTCCTGGTACTGATGTCAGGCTCACCGGTCTGTAGTTTCACAGCTCACCCCTGGAACCCTTTTTAAAAATTGGCGTTACCTGAAGATTGGAGGATCGCCAATGTATTATAGATGATTTTTAATGAAAGTTCACAGATTACTAATAGCAGGTCTGCAATCTCATATTTCAAAATAACTCGGGGTCCTCGCGATGTTCTTTATTATCCATCGCAAAGTCCTGCCATTGTTGTCTAATAAACTGCTGAAACTGAACATCTTTATACAATTCCAAGGGGAACCGCCACTTTCGAGTTCGATAGGTTCCCCCCCCCCCATGTAGGTCTAACCATATCCATGCATGGTCCAAGATTTCCGTCAGACCAATCTGTGCGTCCCCCACTTGGGCAAAAAGGCCTTCCGATGTTAAAATATAATCAATTCTAGCACTCAAGCCATGCGCTTGAGATTGGTGCGTAAAATCCTTTTCGAGGGGATGCAGTAACCTCCAGGGGTCCACCAACCCCAACCGCTTCCGAAACCTTTCTAACACACGTGCTGTCTGCGATCTTGCCCTCCCTCCCACCCCCGTGCGATGTATCCAGTGCCATATCAAAAACCCCATTGAAATCTCCTCCCAATATCAAAGGAATCTCTGGCAGCTGCTTGACCCTAGAGGCTAGGCGTGTATAAAGCTCTTGATCCAACACGTTAGGACTGTACAAATTACCCAATATAACTGGTTTCCCTTCCAGGACCCCCTGCAGCAGTAAAAACCTGCCAGCCAGATCGATAACCTCCTTTTCTACAACAAACCGTACCCTCTTATGGATCAGAATAATCATGCCACCCTTTTTTTTCCTGCGCAGAGGCTCCCCTCTGCTGGCCCACCCAGTCCCTACACATTTTATGATGCTCTTCGGCTGTCTGGTGGGTTTCTTGTAGCATGGCAATGTCGCATTTGTTGTCTGGCTAATGCTTTTAGCACTTTATAGCGCTTCATCGGGCTACCCACCCTGCATATATTCCAGGAAACTATCTTCAGGCCACCAGGCGTGTTCTAGGCCCAGGCCATACATTAAACCCTATTTTCCAGGAAAAAGCTCTCCCAGCCTGGAACTTCCCCTGTATTTGTTTGGTAATTTCAGTTTTGAAGCTTCCCCCTCTCTCCTGGTTGTGCTCCCCTCTTCCCTCCCCCTCCTCTCCCTCCCTCCCCTCCCCCCACCCTTATTACCCCCCCTACCCCTATCCATCCTCTGCCTAGCCCCACCCCCTCCCAACTGTCGACTTCTTCTCCTTTTAACCTTTTACCCACTTCCTCTAACTACCTAGAAATCCCACTTGATGCATACAGTCCCCCCCCTTAACATGAGGAATGTCAACCAAGCATATAATACATGTATACAAATTACAAATCCTAAACAGTGAACTTCGCTAACTGCATGCACTCGATTCACCCAGACTCAGATCATAGAACTGCACCATGGCATCGCACGAGGGCCCTCCCCCGACCTCCACCTGTGCACCGTCCATGCTCTGAGGGCCCTCCTCCTTACTGCCCCCTCAAGAGAGATACGCCAGGCTGGTGTCCTTTTGAGCAATCAAAATAATCGCGGTATGGCTCATTGAGAAGCTTCTGCATCTGCCTGCCCTCCGTGCAAAAGTTCTTCGATGTATTTGCTGGCCTCCTCGGTAGCTTCGAAGGTTTGATGCTTTCCTTCCTGTATGATGTGCAGTCTAGCTGGGTACTGCACGGAGAATTTTATGTGTGTGTCAGTTAACCTTTGACAAGGGGGCGCATAGGCTCTCCGGCCCTGGCTCAGGGCTATGGAGTAGTCCTGCGCAATTCACAGTGTTTGGTTATCTATGGTAATGTCCCTTTTCTGCCTGGCTGCTCGCAGCACGGCCTCTTTTTGGGGGTAGTGCAAAGATTTGGCCAAGACCACTTGAGGCCGGTGGTCTCGTGCTTGTTTCGGCCCCACTCTATAGTGGTGTGCAAAAGTCTGGAATCACTTGTAAATTTGATGTTTTTTCAACTTCTTGACCTTTATATCTTAATTTCTTTTTCCTCCCAGTGGCTTTTTCTAGGTATCTCATAAGTGATAGATTTGGCTATTAGGGCCAACTTTTAGTATTGGTTTGGCCCTTATTTTCTGAGTTTGTTCCCCATAGTTGGATAATCTCGATCCTGTTTTGACGCAGGATCCACAAAAATCGCAGTAGCTATCTCCCAGTGTCTAAAGTATTTAAATTGGAAGCAAGGAATGCAAAAAAGTCAATTCTAATAGCCAAATGTATCCCTTCTAACGTGGTAGAAAGATGAATATGTTGGGCTAACGCAAAATTTACAAAAACCCGTTAGAAAGTATGAAAAACGCAAAACTCGCAAGTGAATCCACCACTGTATGTACTCTTTCTATCATTATCTTCCTGCCAGTCTCTAGGTTTTCAAATATCTGGGGGATCATGGTCTCAATGTATTGTCTCAAGTCTCTGTCCAAGATATTGTCCAAGATCCCCATAAACCTCAAGTTGTTAAGTCTGGACCGATTTTCCAGATCATCAATTTTTGCTTCTTGGGACTGTAGTTTCTCTCTCATACGGCCCACCTCATGCGTCAGCTGGTCTAGGCTCTCCTCCACCTGCACAATTCGACCTTCTGCCTCTTGTATTCTATTCCCCATATCTCCAAATGAGCTATGCAGCATATCCATTTTACTGTGGAGGACCTCGAAATGTGCGGATAGTGCACACTCTACTGCCGCTGACACCTCTTCCAGAAAGGCAGGGGAAGTGGGTGAGCTCGACACCGCTGGTAAGTCCGCCATTTTGCTAGGGCCCGCCAAGCGGTCTTTGTCTCTCCGCCCTAGTTCTGCTGCTGCCATCAGCCTTTCCTCTCTCCGACATCAACGAACGTTCCCCTGGAGCCGCGTTTGTGTGTGTGTGTGTGTGTGTGTAATATATATATATATATATATATATATATATATATATATATATATATATATATGTATGTATGTATGTATGTATGTATGTATGTATGTATGTATATATATATATATATATATATGTATGTATGTATGTATGTGTATATATATATATATATATATATATATATATATAAACTTTTTGCTCACTTTTCAGCACTAAATCCGCAGCTTACGATGGGGGCAACTGGAGCACGAGCGACACCCGTCCGCTCGTTCTCACTGCCTCACGTGATCTCTTGCTAAATATTTTTAAAAGTAAATTCTTACTTTATTACAAAAGTTCAAGCCACGTGATTACTAATATACATAACTATAACATAATAATGAGCTCTCTTAATAAACCAATAAAACTATTTGACATTAGTCAAAAATCTAGTAAAACCCCCCAACCCTCAAACTTTAGCAAACCACTACATAAGCAAACACCCACATCCGAACTAACACACAACACTCCAACACACCCCACCGAACACCACCCCATGGATATAATTTGAATCAATTAGCAAAGAAAACATAGAAAACACCATCACGATACTTACCACTACCTCCCTATGAGACCCTTGTCCAGTCAGCTGAATTAAATCAGCCAAAACGGAATTAAGCCCAGTCATAAAGAAAATAATCCAGCTCTCCCTACACCAAGGATATATGCCTACCTGCTTAAAAACCTTCTCCATCCGACCCACCCTAAAGAGCCCAAAATTGGACCCCAAGGACCCAGCATCATACAGACCCATATCCAGTCTCCCCTTCATGGCAAAAAAATAATAGAGAAGATCATATAACAGCAATGCAAGAACATATCAACAACCACTCCCCACTAGACCTACATCAACATGGATTTCACCCAAACCACCGAGTGTAAGCACTTATAACCTCTCTAATGGACAGATTAATAAAAGGAACACAATGACCACAGCAAGGATTCATACTGATATTCTTGTAATATGGTATCAAAGGCTGCTGATATATCTAACAGCAACTACAGAATATCTGCATCCAAAATAGTCCTACAGTGGTTCAACTCCCACTCATCAAAACGGCAACAAGTAAAAATAGGACCTGACACATCATCAATATTCTCACAGCACCAAGGAGTTCCCCAGGGATTAGCACTCTCATCCCTCCTCTTCAACATATACCTGCAACTAATATGTACAATCATGCAAACCCACAAAATACACTTCAACATATACACAGACTACATCATGCTATATCAGCGATGGCGAACCTATGGCACGCGTGCCAGCTGTGGCACGCGAAGGCCTTGCAGCTGGCACGCGGGAAGGTCCGCTAGGACAGGTGTCTTCCTCCCTTCGTTTGCAGCCGCGGCTCCCTGCCTGTTAGGGAACCGCGGCTGTGCTTGTAAAATCGTTGCGGAGCCTTCCTGTCTTGACGGGCTCCGTGCAGCATTGTCCCGCCTCTAAAGGAAGTTGTAAGTACAACTTCCTTTAGAGGCGGGACAATGCTGCACGGAGCCCGTCAAGACAGGAAGGGCTCCGCAACGATTTTACAAGCACAGCCGCGGTTCCCTAACAGGCAGGGAGCCGCGGCTGCAGACGAAGGGAGGAAGACATGGGGAGAGGGGGGGGGGCTACCATCGACATGGGGAGAGGGGGGGGGGCTACCCGCGACGTGGGGCGTGGGGGGGGGCTACCAAAGACATGGGGGGAGGGGGGGGGCTACCATCGACATGGGGGGGAGGGGGGCTTACATGGAGGGAGGGAGCTGATATGGATGGAGGGGGGGGTGGGGTGCTTACATGGAGGAAGGGAGCTGATGTGTATGGATGGAAGGAGGGGGGCTTACATGGAGGGAGGGAGCTGATATGGATGGATGGAAGGAGGGGGGCTTACATGGAAGGAGGGATAGATGGAGGGAGGGGGCTGACATGGACAGAGGGATAGATGGAGGGAGGGGGCTGACATGGACAGAGGGGGGACTGACATGGAGGGAGGCTGACATGGACAGTGGGGCTGACAGGGAGGGAGGGAGGGAGCTGACATGGACAGATGGAAGGACGGGGGCTGACATGGAGGGAGGGGGGCTGGCATGCACAAAGGGGAGAGACAGGGACATACTGGACAGACGGGATAAATGCTGGAGAGAGGCGAGAGACATTGCGGCTTAGGATTATAATGGGCTGATGGGGGAGCTAGCACTGGTAATGGGCAGATGGGAGGGGACTAGGACTGGTAATGGGTTGAAGGCTAGCACTGGGAATGGACTGATCAAGGGGGGGGGGTTGGGACTGGTAATGGGCTGATAGGGGGGTATGACTGATAATGGACTGATGGGGGCTAGCATTGGAAATGAGCTGATCGGTGAGGTTAGGACTGGAAATGGGCTGATGGGGGGATAGGACTGGTGATGGGGGGGGTAGGACTGGTGGTATTGGGCTGATTAGGGGAGGCTAGCACTGGTAATGGGGTTGAGGGGGGATTAGCACTGGAAGTGAGCTGATTGGGGGGCTTTGACTGAGAATGGGCTGATTGTGGGGAGGGGAGGATAGAGCTGCTGGCCCTGGAAGAAAACTGGGGGCTAAGGCTACAAATGGGCTGATGCGAGGGGATGGGAGAATGGAACTGGAAGGGAGTGGATCTGAGAGGGGCTGCCATGGTATTTGTACTAGAAGGGACTGGTCAGTGGGGAAGGAGGGGGGACAGGAAGGGAATGGACACCAGTGGCAATCATGGGAATGCAAGTTGACATTGGAAGGTACTGGGAGTGAGGACTGGAAAGGGGCTGATACTGGGGAGGGTTACTGGGACTGGAAATAGGCTGATGGAAAGAAGTGAAGAAAACGAAAGAAGAGATAAGAAATGGCAGATGGACCATAGACCACAGAAACAGAGCTAAGAGAAGACAGGAAAGCAGAAGCCTCAGATCGGGACCAGCATGATCAGAGAATAAATTGGTCAGACAACAAAGGTAGAAAAAATAATTTTATTTCATATTAGTGATTTGACTACAAAATCATCATAATTTTGAAATCAAATTATGTTACTTGTTGTGATTAATTAACCGTATTTTCCGGCGTATTTTTTTTGGTGTGCGCTGGAAGAGGGGTAGTCTTATACGGCGAGTATAGGCCAAACACCTATATTTTAACAGGAAAAGTAGGGGGTCGTCTTATACGCCCACTCGTCTTATACGCCGGAAAATACGGTAAGTAAATTTAACGTTTTCTATGAAAAGTAGTTCTGAGGGGGGTCAAAAAAATATTAAAAGAAAAGTGACAATACATAATAATATATTTATAATGTGGATTACATTTGGGCCCTCATATTTACCTCAGGCTATGATTGTGATTGTGATTATGATGGTACACTGTAAGAAACAATATATGCAGTGTTAGATTTGTTTTAAATGTCGCAATGGTTTTGCGGCTCCCAGGTTTTTTTTTCCCTTCGGAAACGGGTCCAAGTGGCTCTTTATGTCTTAAAGGTTGCAGACCCCTGTGCTAGGAGAAAGGCCCCAGCCCGGCCCCGCGCTTCCCCTTCCGGTCGGAGCTTCTGCGTGCCTCTCGCCGAGAAGCTGCACGCTAGGGCTCGTGCGCCGTCCTCTCGCGAGATTATAGGACCCGCGCGGGAGCTGGGTTCCAAAGAAGAGCAAAACCTACCACTTTCATGATGAATGGGAAATGGACTACTTCTTCATCATGGTGAAAGACAAGTGTTGTGTAATTTGTAACGCCCCAGTATCCTTGCCCAAAATGGGTGATCTGGAACATCATTATAAGGCTCTAAAATATTGTTGTTAAGGTTTAATTGACGTGCTGGCACTTTGAGGAAATTCTTTGGTTTTGTGCGGCAGTTTGGGCACTCGGGCTCAAAAAGGTTAGCCATCACTGTGCTATATACACCCTTCAACACCCACAACCCCCATATATAAGCATACTTAAATGCCTAGCAGAATTCACCCAATGGCTAACTGACAACTCATTGGCAATAAGCTACAAAGAGACAGACGAGACCAGTCATTCCTCCCACCCATCACCCTAACTATAAACAATGAACTGAAAGTACAATCCAAGGTCAGATAACCTAGGCATAACGCAAGACCAGTGCCTAAACCTAAAACCCCATGTAAACAGTACAATCAAAGGCATCTACACTAAGCTCTTCAATACCTCCGTCCTGTATTCCAGCCTTCTCACTTTCACACAGTATTCCAGGCTATAATCTCTCCCCATATGGACTACTGCAACATAATATACCAATAACTACCAAAATCCACGCTTGCCACTTCATACGGCACTACATATGGCAGGCCGCATCATACAAGGTGCCAAAACATACAAACATATCACACCTATTTTAAAACATCTTTGCTCGCTTCCATATCAAGCAGAATCAAATACAAAGTAGTTGTCCTCACATTCAAGATCATCTGTGACCAATCAGTCCCCTACTTATGAACATGACTGCAAAAACCACAAAGCATGTTGAACATCCCATAAGAAAAACGAAAAAGTAACCAATATGCCTGCAGCAGATCCTTTATACTCTATGCTTCAAGCATATGAAACTTGCTGCCAGAAAGCCTACATAACACCATAGTTACTAGCCAGATTTCGAAAATAACTCAAGACCTACCTGTTTATAGAACACTTTGGACCACCTGAATCACCTATACCCCCAACCTAAACTTTTAACACCCTCAAGCACAGTTATGTACCTTTTGCTATAATCTCACTCCTGTTCAATGTACAACCCTAGAATCATTGTAAATACGTTAAAGTTCAAAGTATGTGTTCAGACTCGTTGTACTTCAGTTACAGTGGAACAGGAACTTATATACAAAGAACTTTATCACAAAAGTTCTGTTACTTATCAACCGCTTTGACCCTGTGAAAAGCAGTATAAAAAAACCTAGTTAAATAAAATAAATAAAAATAAATACTATAGGGATGTGCAAATAACCTTTATCTTTCATTTTTAAGGGAGGGCAAGTCCACATTGAAGTTCATCCTCACTTAAAGAATTATTTTTGAAAATTTAAGGTGCCCATGTTCTAAAACCCTGCAACAAGACTTAAAAACTCAATATAAGCATAAAAAGAGCTAACATAGGCTATCTGCTTTCTTAAAAGCTTGTATGCAACCTTCTCAATAAACCCAAGTCCTTGTTTTAGTCTGCCTTCCCTCAGTAGTGACAGTGACAAGCTTTAATGGGCCTCTGCATGACTCCCTGCCACCTCCACAAAATGAAACAGAGATATGTTGCCAGACACAGCTGATTTGAGCTGTTCCTGATCCTCTACATGTTTGTGTCTGGCAAAACTTAAAGGGCTCTCATCGTCATTCCATCCATTAAGCTATAGTTCTGGGCTCACTATCTCAAAACTAGTGTATTGGCTTTTTTACTGGCAATTTTACTGTTGAATAGTCTCTTTTTAAGCAGGAGGTTTAATCTTCCTGTCATTGCATCAGGCCCCCAATGGGATTAAGCAACACTGCATTTATCCCCCACTCCTTGCACCCATTTTGTATGGGGTGGTTAGTCTCAGCCCAGAGACTGAGGGCCCATCCTCTGGACTCCACGTGCAGGGTCAAAGCTATAAATAATCAAGGTCAAAAATGACACTGTAGTTAATGCAAGGTTTTTGGTTGTGCTGTAGGAAGAATAAAACAGGTGGAAAAAGTCTCCTTATGTGCTATACTAATTGTAGGGTCTCAAAATATTTTGGGCCATAATGTAAAGACAGCATGGCACTCAATTCTGTTTTTACTTCTCTGCATAGATGTTTAAATTCATAATGTGTGACCTGATCCATTAATTTCTATTTATTGAATTAGCATCTTTCAGTGTTTTTAGGGATAATATCACCTTATTCACTATGATTAACTGATTGACTAAACTCTTTAATTTTGAAGTATTAAACAAAGAGAGGATCTCTCTGCAAATAGAAACAAAACAGAGGAGCCAAAAGGCAATCGGTATGCAAATCAAATATACCCGAACAAGCAAAATTCTTCAGGCATTTGGGCCATTTAGCATTTAATTTCCTAGTCCTTTCAGTTTAGGGCATGTCTGTTGCATGCAGCTAGTCCACACACGAACATATTGTGTACCTACTTTTCAAGTGTGTTCTGCTCATGTGACATTAAAAAAAATATTAAAATGTTCTTTTTAAATGTGCTAATAGTGCGTTTGCACATGTGTTCTGAATAATTGCCCCTTCACTCCTTTTGCTTTAATTTTGGAGCATTATTGATACTGTAGTATAAATGCATCACTCCATTGTTTTTCTGGGCCAAGTTTGCTATTTATTTTTTTATCTGTCTGAAAAGGATGTTTTGCTTTAGAATTCCAATATTTCCTTTTTTCCTCCATAATCTTGGATTGTGAACATTTTTATAGTGGCGCTCGTTTTCTTTGCAAACTATTTGCAGACGTCTTACTAACAGAATTCACATGGAGCCAACTTCTTGCTGAGGTGCTGATGGCAGAAACAGTATTAGAATGCAAGAAGCTTAGGGAGTAAGAGCGGCTGAAGTACGAGATCAGATAGTTAGCTTAGTCTGCGCTTGTGGGCTTTATGTGCAGTTTTATTTTGTGGGTTTAGTATATCTCATCTATTTTTTAAAGAGTTCTTGAATATGCTTTTCTTCAGTTGAAGGATTGTCTCTGTATTCTATTTCTTGGCTATATCGCTGTTGTCCCTTGAGACAGAATACAAATTCAGATGTTCATAATGTAATTACCATTAGGTGATTCAAATATTCTACTTGATAACTTATTTACATTTTTCTTTTCCAGTGTCTATTTACAGTATCTGGTTTTATGACAAGAATGACTGTCATCGCATAGCAAAACTTATGGCGAAGTAAGTATTTTCTTCACTTATACTTTGCTAAATCGTGGGATGTAAAGTTCTTTCTCTGGGAACAAGCAGGAAGTCAGCCCTCTCATATGGGTGACATCGACACCGACTGAGCCCTCACAGAAGCATCCCCCCAGCTTTCAAAGAAAACCTTTGGGAGGCACCACGCATGCATGGTCCCCTTCCCGCCCAAGAGTGCCATCTTGCTCAGCCTCCTTTTTTCTGCGGAGCCCTTCAGATGTCTGGCTTGTCCCTGGAACAAGTTGATTATTTTGTTCCCCAAGTTCCAATTCACCTCTGGTATTGCACTGGTACTGTTCCCGCCTACTAATCTTGGTGCCTCACTGTCGGGCTCTGTTGAATTTTTGTATTCTTTTCATTATTTTCTTTTCTGGCGCCTTTGTGCCTTTTTTTCTCCCGCTGGCAGCCCGGAGGGTCTTCGACCTCGCAGGGGTACTTTTTTTCCCCCATGGCCATCAGTGGTTTTAAGAAGTGTGATCGGTACTCTAAAATCATGTCTTTGACCAATACACATGACTGCTGTTTTCATTGCTGCGGGACAGACCATGACCCTGCGGTCTCTGCAAGGGGATGTCCAGCAAGGCTCTCTAGTTGCTAGCAGCAGCACAATAAGTTGGTGTGTTTTTTGTTCCCTCTTCCCCCCCCCCCATGTCCCCAATGCCTCCGAAAGCCAGGGCCTTGTCTGAGGTCCCGATGTCTCGGGCGGAACTCTGAACGTAAGCCTTGTCATGGGTCCTCAGAAAGGGGGTCTCCCTCGAGGGAACCCAGGAGGAAGAAAGCCTTCAAGGCAGTGTCCTTGTATGATTCCGACTGGCCAGGAGCTCCCGGGCCCGGTCCCGGTCCCGCAGTTCGAGACGCTTGTCCGACATGTCGGAGAAGGAGCAACCTGCAAAGGTTCCCTGGAAGGATCCGGCTGTGGACCGGCCTCTGTTCCCAGACACCATCCTCATTGAGGATTCTCTGTGCCCATGCCAAAGGCTGCGGAGCCTTCTAGTCTGGAGTCCAGAATGGTGTCCCTGGAGCGCAGTTTGTCTGCCTTCATGGACCAGCAGTGGGCGCTGTTGTCCAGCACGACTGGTTCATCCGCCCCAACCACTGGACCCTCAATTTCAAAGACAACCCTGGAGGCCGAACTGATCCTCTGCCGAGGTCATGCTCTGTGTCTCGCTTGACGGTAGCGCGGTTGTCCCCGGCAAGTTTACCGGGTGCAGGCCATAGGGCATCAGGGCCCTCGAGGCCTGCAGAGAAGCCCTCTTACGAGTCCTCCATCGACTACTCCGAGTGGGAGATGGAGGACACGGAGTCCTCCGATACCCGTCGCCACCACAACTTCCCTTTGGATTATCCCATCTCGGAACCTCGGCGGCGGTCCCCGCCCGAGGACATGGGGCTTCTTGGACTTTGTCAAGGACATGTCTATGGCCCTGGCATTCCCGACCGAATCTGAGGAGAATCCTCTGGCGGATGAGTTAGAGATCCTCCAGTACGAGGCCCCTCTGCGGGAATCGTTCACGGTGCCCATTCCTCCCATCCCAGAATGGCTCATGCTCTGCATGTGGAAGACATCGGCATCAGTGCCGGTGGTGAGCAGACAGCTCAACTCGATGTATCAGGTCTGCCGGAGCCCTGGCTTCCAGAAGTCACAACTGCCGCATAACTCCATGGTGGTGGAGTTGGCCATGTGTCAGCTGAAAAGCCAGAAGACTCGCTTCTCTGTGCCCCCCCCCCCCCCCCGGCAGGAAGGCCCGCACCTTGGATGCCCTTGGCAGAAAGTGCTACCAGGGCTCGATGCTCATCTGCTGCATCCAGGCCTACCAGCTGTACATGGGCATGTACTTGAGAGACCTGGAGAAGGAACTCACCGGGTTCTCAGCTGCTCTCTTTGAGGAACCTTTGCAGCGTTTCAAGAGCCTGGCCAAGGCCGTCCATGAGTGCCCCAAATTCATGTCTTGAGCGGTCTGACGGGTTAGAGTTGCTGGCCCAGGTAGTGTGGCGTGCATCGGTGCGGTCGTCTGACCTCAAGCAGTGGGTTCAGGACAAATTGGTTGATGTCCCATGCCAAGGAAAGAATCTCTTTGGCAAACCTATGACCGACAAGGCTGCCGCGCTGGAGACTGAGTTCATGACAAGGACCAGGCTCTCTAAGAAGGCCATTGCCCCTCCCTGACATAAGGGCTCGGGTAAAAAGTCCTATCTGAAGAAGGGAGCTGCTTACTGAAACACACCCTATCAGGCCTCTCTGGCTCCCCAACAGGGTTAGCAGGCCAAGGGACATGGTCATGGTCCCTGCAAGCAGAAGGCTCTAAAACTCCAGGCACCGGCCCCAGCCCACCCAGGGTGGGGGAGTTTTAACTCCTTGAGCATAGCCTCTCTACCCCAAGGAAATCAGCAGTCCACAGGGGGACGTCTGGCCCTCTATGCCTAGAGGTGGGTGGCCATCACCACCGATTCCTGGGCACTAAGGGTAGTCAGGGAGGGTTATCTCCTCCACCTGGCTCACACCTCCCCCTTATTTCCTGGGAGAGCCCCTCAGGTCTCCCCAACACCGGGACATTCTTCTGAAGGAGTTGGCAGGTCTTCTTGAGGACAAGGTGTTTGAACTGGTGCCCCACCACCTCAAGGGCAAGGGGTTCTACTCCAGATACTTTCTCGTCCCAGAGAGGATAGGAGGGCCTAAGGCCCATCCTCGACCTGCGCAACCTCGACAAATTCCTGGTGAGAGAGAAGTTCAAGATACTCTCCCTTGGAACATTGCTGCCATACCTCCAGCAGGGAGACTGGCTATGCTCCTTAGATCTCAGTGATGCTTATACTAACGTCCTCATCCAACCACAGGCAGTGCTGTGGTTCATAGTAGGGGGCAGGCACTTTCAGTACAGGGTGATCCCCTTTGGCCTAGCCTCTGCCACAAGGGTCTTCACAAAATGCCTGGCAGTTGTGGCTGCCTTCCTCCGGCTCCAGGAGATCTTAGTTTTTCCCTACCTGGACGACTGGCTCATAAGGGGAGGCACAGCCTCAGTGGTGCAGCAGGCCACTACACGCACCATCCAGGTTCTGCAACACTTGGGCTTTGTCATAAACTACCCCAAGTCTCACCACCTCCTGACACAGTGCCTGGTGTTCATTGGGGCAAAGATTGACACTCTCCAGTCGAAGGCCTTCTTGCCCAAGGTCCGAACCGATCGTCTCCGATCTCTAGTTCGGGACGTACAGCACCGTCCCTCACTGACTGCTCGGCTGCTTCTGCGCCTCCTTGGGCACATGGCCTCCACGGTCCACATCTCCCCAGATGCTCGCCTCCATATGAGGACAGCGCATTGGTGTCTCCGGGACCAGTGGTCTCAGGCCACAGGCCGCCTTCAAGACCGAGTTTCGGTGACCTGCCAGTTGGCAGACTCCCTGGTCTGGTGGCAATCACCCTAGCATCTCAAAGCAGGCATTCCTTTTCAAGCCCAAGCCTCTCGAGGATCCTCACCATGGATTCCTCCCTGCTCGACTAGGGAGTCCATTGCGGAGACACTATGGAGATCTCCGCACTCAGGGCAACTGGTTGCCAGATGAGAGCACCCAGCAGATCAACCTCCTGGAGCTTCTGGTCATATACCTTGTCCTGATGTTTTCTGTCACACCTGCGTCACTAGCCGGTGCTAGTCCAGTCTAGGACAACCTGCTGTCCAACAGACTCGGCAGTGTTCTCCAGCTGCACGAGTGGCAGCCGGGACCCCAAGGTAGCCAGTTGGCTTTTTTGGTTGGGGGGGGGGGGGGGGGCGGAACCTGTGATGGACCTGTTCATCAGTCTGGACAACTTTCAGTTGCCTCGCTTCTGCTCCTGGCAGGCCCACCCCTCCAGGGTGGCAGCAGACGTGTTCCTGGTCTCATGGTCTGAAGGCCTCATGTATGCCTTCTCTCAGACGCCACTGATCGCGAAGACCTTGTTCAGGACCCTCTGTGACAGGGCCTCTCTCATTCTGATAGCTCCTTGGTGGCCCAGGCAGCCGTGGTTCCCACTGCTGCTGCAGTTGATGGTGGAGGCCCCCATCCCCCTGGGGACCACTCTGGGACTCCTATCTCAGGAAGGGGGGCTCTCTCCTGCACACCATCCTGGGGTCCCTGTTGCTGACAGCGTAGCTGCTGAGAGGGTGACTCTGGCCCTTCTCAACCTTCCGGTTGAGGTGGAGGACGTTCTGCTGGCCTCTTGCAAGGCCTCTACTAGGAAGGCTTACGCCGTCAAATGGCGCTGGTTCTCTGCTTGGTGTGCCCAACACGGGGCTGATCCTTTCTCCTGCCCGGTGGCTCTGGTTTTTGCAGTACCTTGTCCACTCTCTCGTTCTGGACTCAAGTCTAACTCCATCCAAGTGCACCTGAATGCCCTGGCAGCACACCACCATCCGGTGGATGGTAAGCCCCTCTCGGTCCAACCATTAGTGACCCGTTTCCTCCGGGGCCTGCTCTTATCGAAGCCTCAGGTTCGCTCTCCGGCAACCGAATGGGACCTCAACATTGTGTTGGGGCAGCTCACTCGCCCACCCTTCGAGCTTCTGGCTACCTGCCACCTTTGCTACCTCTCTTTGAAGGTGGATTTCCTGGTTGCACTCACCTCTGCTCGCAGAGTTAATGAGCTCCAAGCCCTTGTGGCGGAGGCGCCTTATACCAGGTTCTGCAGGAACAGTGTGATGCTTCGCACGCACCCCAAATTCTTTCCATAGGTAGTATTGCCCTTCCATCTTAACCAGGAAGTGGTGCTTCCTACCTTTTTTCCAAGACCTCATTTCAGTTGGGCAGAGACTCCTTCACACCTTAGACTGTAAGAGGGCTTTGTCTTTCTATATACAGCGCACTCAGGACTACTGCAGAGCTTTTCAGCTTTTCATCTCCTATGACCCCAGCAGGCTGGGGGAGGCGGTGACCATGTGTATGCTGTCCACATGGGTGGCGGACTGTATTGCCCTTGCTTTTGAGCAGGCGAGGCTCCCGCTGGAAGGCCACGTCACAGCGCACCATGTCAGGGCCATGGCAGCTTCAGTGGCAAACTTGTGCTCTGTCCAGATGGTGGACATCTGCTGGGCCACCACCTGGTCTTCAGTCCATACCTTTGCAGCTCATTACTGCCTGATAGAGAGTCCTGATGGGACAGTGCCTTTGGCAAGGCTGTGTTCCGTAACCTTTTTGGCATCTAGGCAACTCCTACCGTCCGCCCCTTCTGTGTTCAGGCTACTGGAGTGCTGGTTTCATCGGACACGGAGTCCTACTGTGGTCTGTGTACACGGACTGGAAAATTACTGCTGCTTGTCCATGCAATAGAGCTGTCTTCCTTTCGCATCCCCCTTTGCTTAAGCATATGTTCATAGGATGTCTGAATCCTGATGGTCCCAGCTTGCAACAATGTGTCCAACGAAAAAAGCACAACTCCACGTGCAGTGACAGAGACCCAACGAAACCGTGGATAGCAATGGAAGGAACTATTTATTCAAGTGGATAAAAACAGCCAGGCCTGGATGTTTTTATCCACTTGAATAAATAGTTCCTTCCATTGCTATCCATGGTTTCGTTGGGTCTCCCCCCCCCCAGCTTGCAACAATACTAGTAAGACGCAGGGCTGGCTTTGTTCATTTGCCTTTTTTTTTCTTCTAATTGCAGTATTAGTTGTATGCAAAGTCACTTAACTACTGAATATGTGTCTAGAATTCTTGAAATGTTATGGTTTATGTGGATAGCTTTGTATCACTTTTGTTTGTTCGCTTTAATAGTTATAAAATTCATTGGAATTGTTTGGGAATATCTGAAATGATACTGGTTTTGGCCATTTTTAGAGGAGGGGGCCAAAAGGTTGGTATGGATGATGACAAATGGACTTCATTTGCAGTAGGTTTAGGGGTCCTTCAAGGATCCATGTTATCTGTACCACTGCTTAATAGCTAGCTACAGTGGTGTGAAAAAGTCTTGCATAGGTAGTGCTGAATTGGCAGTTTAGTTGTTTGGATCAGTGGGACAAAATGCGTTACAATTTACAACCCATTCTGCATGCCATTTTCTTCCCTTTTGTCTTTTGTACAAATCTGACAAATTTGCCATGACTTGAGCATTCTTTTTTATGATTAATACCCATGTTCGTTTAATGTGAACCTGTGTACAAAGATGCAATGTGTGCCCAAAAAATTGTTGTTTCCTGTTTGTCTATGTTGGCAGTGTGCATTTTTTTTTCTTAATTTCACTAGGTAGCCCTGAAAAAGACTGTTGTTGTTGGTGACCATTAGTACATTATGGGCCAGTCCTTGCTGTTTCTCATCAGACGACATCTGTCTGGCATAGAGTGGATCAGTCTGAGGTATTCTCGAATTATGATGCGATTCCAGGCTGCAATCAGTGATTCAGCCAACTCTCACCTGGTCCGCAGCTGCTCCTTGGTGATCTCAACTGATACCTTGTACCAAAGATTCTCAGTCTGGTTGAAGTCAGCTGATTGAGCTGGCCAGACAATGGTCTGAACTCTGTTTATTTTCTTACAATCGGTGACGTTTTTTGCTCTGGCAAGGTGCATTGTCATCCTGGAAGAAATATCTGCCAGGAAACAGTTGCTCAGCTGATGGCAGCATGCACTTCTGCAGAATTCCCATGTATTTCACTGCATTCACCATCCCGTCAACAATATGGAGTCTTCCAACACCACTGGCTGCCATGCATCCCCAGATCATGACCATGGTTGGATGCTTCGCGGAGATATTCAAACACTCTGGTTTGTACTCTTCATGAGGAAACCACCTCAAGTAAGTTTTGCTCTGGTCACCCAGAATGCAACACGTGTTTTCGTTACTGAACAGAACTTTGACCCAGTCAGACTTGTTCCGTTTTGAGTACTTGGATGCCCACGCAATACATTTCTTCCACTGTTCCACCGTGAGTAGCAGCTTCTTCCGTGCCTTACAGCCCCTCAACCTGTACTTCAAGCATCGTCTCTTCACAGTGGAAGTGCAAACTACAATGGAACGTTTCTCCTTCCATTCCCGCAGAGGTTCAGGGGAGGTTAGCTTGCATTTGCCAAGAGATGTCCTTATCAAGGCCCTGTCGTCCCTCTTGGTTGACTTTCTAGGCCAACTGCTATGATGTCGGTCCTGCATATTTCCTGTCTCCTTATGCTTCTGCAGAATGCGGACAACCATGTTCTCATTACATCGGACCTTTGCTGCAATCTATGGGCTGGAATACCCCTCCTCATGCAAAACCACCACCCTGACCTGGTCCTCCATTGATAGAAAATACAAACTCTTCACCATGTCAGGTCATTGAGCATCAGATGTGATGCACATCAGTTGATCCACTTGAAATTCAAACCCTGTGTGCCGCCAAAATACCATACACTGATTGACTATCAAGTATGGCTTCCTATTGGCTGAGGAAGCACAGTATTCTATTGGTTTGTTTTGATCCCGCTTTGACATAGAATCCGGTTGATTGTAATGGGACATCTTTTCCTCATGACAGCCATACAAAAGTTCATAGACCAGTACTTCTGCAGGTAGAAATGGCTGTCTAATTAAATTTGCAACAAAACAGCATATAATTAGCCAGGATTCTGCCACAGAATTTGGAAAGATTGTCAAAATAAAGCTGAAAATGGCTTGATCATGCAACCTATGCAAGATATTTGAACACCTCTGTATATGCAGCCCCTGGCAGTGGGTGTTTGTGCTTGTTTGCTTCTATCTGTGCCCTTCTCTTCTATTGCTAACTCCTAGACTTTGCTCCTTTCACCTTGCTGCTCCTTATGCCTGGAACAAACTACCTGAGTCTGTATGTCAGGCTTCATCTCGGCCCTCTTCAAAACCAGGCTGAAAACTCACCTCTTCGCTGCCACTTTCGGATCTTGATTCACCTAATCTCCTTTGTGTTTCCTTACTATTCCCCCCAGATGTATTTAGTGTCTACAGCTACTAGGTTGACTGTCTTGACTAGATTGTAAGCTCTGATGAGCAGGGACTGTCTCTTACATGTGTCTGTGCAGAGCTGTGTACATCTTGTAGTGCTGTACAAATGTTCAGTAGTAGTTTAGGGGTTGGCTATGCCAAAACAGTTTGTGTTAAATCTTACAGAACAGAGTTGGTATGGGTGGGGTGTAATTGAGTGCCTGAGGAGCTGGATATGATGCAAATGGAGGGAGCTGCAGTTATGTTGAGGACTCTGGCTCATAGGTGTCGTAAAGGGGGGGAGCCACAGGGGCCACCAAAACTTTGCTGCTGCAATCAGGGATTCCTCTACTTTGGCCTGTGGGGATCCGATCCCCTGTGGGCAGAAGTAGGGGAAGGCTGGCGTTCGCAACCCGGCAAGCATCAGGCTGCCTGCGGGGATTGTATCTCACGCAGGAGAATGCTGCGATCGTGGCACAGATCTCCCATGGACAGACGAGTGATCGGATCCCTCTGGGCAGACAGGAGGGGAAGGCTGGTGATTGCAGCCGTATGGAATTTGGCTGGCACAGGGTTGAACTTTGGCCCTCCCCCATGGAACACAGCATTTTGACACCTCTGCTCTGGCTTATCAGATTAAACAGTTGAAGGTGGTAGTACATTCTGCTTTTTAGAAATGTTGGACCATGTTGCTAAAACTTAGCATACATTAAGTGTTTAAAGTACATGTCCCATTGGCCTATAATGGGCCACAGTGGTAGTTAGCACGTGTTAGCCAATTTCATTCAAGATAAGTTCTATGATTTTTAAAGTACTGCATGAAAATCAGCCAGAGATCTAACGGTAGCCTTAGATTCTTAAGTGTCGGGCTGAGCTTGCAGATGTGCAGATTCCAGGGCTGCAAATCATTAGCTGTGTAGGTGGGGGTGTACATTCCTTTTCTGGTGGGCCAAAATTATCTAATGTCTCGCTGGGAGACATTTAATTTAGAGGAGGTTTATTTTAGGGATCAAAAAATGTTTGAAGATATGGTTATGTAGGAACAGGGTAGACTGTCCTATTGAGCATTTGGGCATGTCCTGGTGGAATGGTAACACAAGTCACATTGTCAGACTTCTTCCAGTTTTGGATGACCGGCTAGGGTCGGGTGGCATGCTTGGTGCTGCTGGAGCAGTAGCTTAAATGCTTTCCCAGACCCTATCCGACTCCTCTCTTCTCTACATTGGCACCGTGGCCTTCCTTTGTTTTGTTCCCAGGGCCGGTATAACCCATTGTGCAAATATGTGGTTGCGCAGGTGGCAGCTCCAAGAGGGTGGTAGCACTAAGTTGACTTGTCCAGAGAGTAAGCAAAGCATAGTGTGAGCCTTACAGCTGTATCCCAGCCCATTCTACCAGTCAGGAGGAGTAGTGGGTGGTTTTGAGGAGTACCACTTCCCCTTTTCCCTGACCTATGGGACAGCAGAACTGGTCAGATTGTTGCACTACTGCTGCTTGTATAGCACTACAAGGCATACACAGCGCTGTTGGGTGGCCATAGTGGTCATAGTGAGGGTGAATAGTTAGCTGTATTATGACTCATGGATTGGAGTGAATGAGGATGATCTGTATGGGTGGCATAATGGTTGTCATATGGCAGATGGTTTTGATTCTGTATTTTATTTTTGTGACTCTTTGGGCATTTCCTTGATAAGCAAAGTAGAGCTAAATATATTTGAGACTTGCTTGCCCGCTTTTGAAAATTACAGCAAAGTGAGTGTACAAATTAAAGTAAAATATAGGAAGAGTTGAGTTAGTTTAGACTTTAAAATTTATTTATTAAGTTGTGTAGTTGAGCTAGAGGAAAGGCACAAAACATGTTCAGTCAAAGGTGTGAACTCCCCTAGCCCCTGCAATCTGTTAAAATGAGACTAGCTGCCATATCTTTTTCAAAAAATAGCAAGACTTCTATTTGCATTTTTCAAAAAATAGCAAGACTTCTATTTGCATAGTTCAAAAACTATAATATGCCATATCATTCCCAAAGGGAAGGAAGTGCTTAGGGATGACTTGGGAATATTCAAAGTTTGTGCTTTATTTTTTTAAATTAAGAATGAAACCCTACAGTGTGTTTGCTAGCATCACAACGTTTGTACCTTTATTTTTTCCTCTTCATGCTAAGTAGCCTAATGAGTTGATAAGTACTGTAGGTCATATATTCAGTTTAACTCATTTTTGCGGACATGTTTTTTTATAAACATATGGATATCTTTTCTTTTTTGAGGACATGGCAATGAGTCTCTATCAACATACCATACTAATTTCAATATCAGTTTTGCTGTGATTTTTTTTAGCCATTTTCCCTAAAGCTGTAAGATAGTTGTTGACAACTGATGGCGCCAAATCTGCTACAGAATGGTCTACAGGTCTTATATTGACCTATTAGAATATAACACTCCTGATAAGAGGGGCATGTAAGTGGTCACGTATTCTGCCTAACATCTGGTATCTGAGACGAGTCAAACAGTGAGGCAAAGTGTCATTTACTGTGTATTTTGTATTTTTCTTCTGATTTGGTTGTATACAGCCAGTATAATGGTCACCTAATCAAGTTAAGACTTCAGGGTAGAAAAATGATTTCCCATTTCAAATGAAGAACCCCTGGGGTGATTGTGCACAGACATACAGCTAATCTGTGCTGTTCTTAAAACTGTTTTTCTGAGAACTGAAGCCATAATTACAAGAGATAATTTTGCCTTAGGCTAACTTGACCATAGATTTATTTGTACCAAACAGTTCTTTGCTTTTTTTGACAATACTGTGTACACATGGAGGAAGGAGACGATGGCTGTACCTCTGTGAGCTTAAGTGGGTTAGAATTCCGTTTCCATTGGCTGTGTCGCATTCTATCTCCAGGAACAAGCAGGAATGAGCCTGCGCGGGAACGCTCCCCAGCGTCCAGTAAGAAAGCTTTTGGGAGCATCCCACAGCGCCTGTGCGCTGCCTTCCCGCCTTTCCCAACCACCTCTCTCCAGTTCTTCTTTTCCGCGGAGCCAGCAGGTCATGTTCCTGTCACCGCAGAAGAAGTTCTTTATTTTTCTGTGTCGCGTCTGCCTTCTTCGACGTCAGACCGGTACCGCCGGTCTTTTTTTTCTTTAAAAAAAAAACCAAAAAACTTTTCTTTCTTCAACTGTGCATTTTCAGTTTGGGCCTTAGGCCTGAATATTTTTCTCGTCATGGAGAAGCCCGCTTCCGGGTTCAAAAAGTGCACAAAATGTGGCGGTACTATTTCTGTCACCGACACCCATGATTGGTGTCTAAAATGTTTGGGTCCTGACCATTCCATCACGGATTGTGTGTCCTGTACCATGATGTCTAAAAGAGGTCGGCAGAACCGAGCAGCCAAGCTCAGTACCCTGTTTCCCTCTGATGCAGCCTCGGTGGCATCAACGTCTTCCAGGGCGGCTTCTTCCTCCCATGGATCTCAGGTAACCAAACATAAATCTAGCCGGTCCTCGAAGGGCAAATCTCCCTCTAAGCATTGAGATGCCTCCGGGCTTGTCCTCGAGGATTCTGCACCGGCAAAATTACCCCGGCGGGAAGTTCCGGCTTCCAAAGCATTGTCTGTGGGGTCACAGGTTGACATCGATGGCTCGGCCTCGACCGATCACCTGTTGCCGTGTTCTGGGGTACCGGTGGCCTCCACTGGTACCGACATCCAGACTCTGGTGGCGTCGATGGATCAGAAGATTCTGTCCATGCAGCGCACCCTAACGGCGTTTATGCAGGCTTCGATGCCTCCGGTACCGCAACAATCTCTGTTGCCGGTACCGACTCCGGCACCGGCATCGTTCCCGGTGCCGGTACCGATTGCATCGGCTTCGGTGTCGACTGCAACGGTACCCTGTCCTATGATGCCCATCGGTACCGAACCGGTACCGCTTACTCCCGATGTCGATCCCACTCGGTACGCGTATAGGGCTTTACAGGAGCATCCAGACAGGCGATACTTCGATTCCTCCGAAGACTCTGAGGCTTCTGTCGAGGCACCGGTACTTCTTCCTCAGGAGTCTGCTTCTCCAAAACGAAGAATGTCTCCTTCAGAAGACTTGTCTTTTCAAGACTTCATTAGGGAAGTGGCTAGGGGCCTCTCCATTACAGTGGCCCCTGAGTCAGAGCCTAGAGCCAAGCAATTAGATGTTTCTAAAAGAAGTCACAGATCATCTGCAGACTTTAAGCCCCTTTTATTTCAGAAGATAAAAGGCAGAAATTTCTCACTTGGCTCAAACATGCCCAAGATGTTTCCAAATTTTCCACCCGTGCAGCCTTTGACTCTTTTGAGTTTGTAAGCAGAGCCTCGGGAATTGCCATAGGTGCACGCAGAATTGCTTGGTTACAAGCCTCTGATTTGGAACTCTGGGTCCAAGATGAACTGGGAAATTTTCCTTGTACAGGTGAAAACCTTTTTGGCAGGGATTGGCAAGCAAAGGCCACTCGGATGCTGAGAACTCTGCTTTGGATCGACTTTCAAAGTCTACCTCTGCTCCTGTTAAGAAAAGATTGTTCAAAAAGACACCTTTTTCTAAAAAGTGAAGATATTATCCTGCTTATGGTCAGCAGGCATCTTCTGCAGGTCGTTTTGCTGTAAAGCGTCAGCAACCACCTAAACAGGCCAAGTCAAAGGCTGCCAGGCCTCCCACGGCCCAGCAGCCTCAGCCTCCTCAGGGCCTTTGACTTGCAACTAGAGAACTTAGCCTTTCTAGCTCTAGAAGAACCAGAGCCCCTCACCATTCCAGGAAGGTTGGCTTACTTTGCTCCCAGATGGGAGCAAATCACAGCAGAGCAATGGACCCTCTCCATTATAAGGGAAGGGTACAAGCTTCATTTCTTAAACCTTCCTCCCCACACCATGGTGAAACAGTTCAATTCTCCAACATCTCTCCTCAACCTTCTGGGTCAGGAGATTGCTACCCTTCTTGCCCAAGGGGCAATAGAAGAAGTACCTCTTCTTCAACAGGGCTCAGGGTTCTACTCCCCTTATTTTCTTATTCCAAAGAAAACAGGGGACTACAGACCCATATTAGATCTCAGAGAATTGAACAAGTTTCTATTCAAAGAGAAATTCAAGATGATTTTTCTCGGTACTCTGCTGCCATACCTTCAGAGTCAGGCCTGGCTTTCTCTAGATCTCAAGGATGCGTACACCCATGTCCTCATCCATCCAATACACAGAAGGTTCCTTCGGTTCCTTTTTCAGGGAAAGCACTACCAATACAGGATGCTTCCTTTCGGTCTGGCCTCTGCACCAAGGGTGTTCACGAAATGCATGGCAGTAGTAGCTGCATTTCTACGCACTCTAGGAATATTCGTTTTCCCATATCTGGACGACTGGCTCATTCAAGCTCCATCCCAGTCAGAGGCCCAGACTTGTCTAACCTGCACAATGCGTGTCCTTCAGTATTTGGGACTGGTAATAAATATCCCAAAATCCCTTCTCACCCCTACTCAGTCTCTGGAGTTTATAGGGGCCTTGCTGGATACCACAACTGCAAGGGCCTATCTTCCTCAGGCCCGTTGCCTACGCTTGGTGCAGTTAGCCTTCCAGATACAGTTAAAGTCCCATTTAACTGCTCGAGAAATGTTACAACTATTAGGCCACATGGCATTCATCGTGCATGTGGTTCCATATGCTCGCCTTCACATGAGGGCAGCTCAATGGACTTTGTCCACCCAATGGACTCAGGTATCAGGTTGCCTGTCAGACAAAATAGCAAACTCCAGTCGTCTATTTTGGTCTCTCCAGTGGTGGAAGTCCCCTCCAAATCTGTTGCTGGGGTCCCCTTTTCAGCAGTCGTTACCCCAAGCAACTCTGACAACAGATGCTTCTCCAAAGGGTTGGGGAGCTCATCTGCAGGATCTCTCCACCCAGGGCATCTGGTCTCCACAGGAGACTTCTCTGCATATCAATCTCTTGGAACTCAGAGCAATATTCTTAGCTCTCAGAATGTTCCATTCCCTGCTCAGCTACAGGATAGTCCTCATCCATATGGACATCCAAGTAGCCATGTTCTATGTAAACAAGCAGGGCGGGACTGGCTCTGTCGCTTTGCAATGAAACTTTGCGACTGTGGGCCTTTGCCAGAGAGCATCACATCCATCTTCTGGCAGTATATCTTCCAGGCGTTCAAAACTCTTGGGTGGACAGACTCAGTCGAGTTCTGCTTCCACACGAGTGGTCCCTCCCCATGGACCAGGTAGCCAGGATTTTTCGAATTTGGGGCACCCCGGACATAGACCTCTTTGCAAGTCCGTGGAATGCCAAACTTCCCCGGTTCTGTTCCAGAATTCTGTGTCAGGGAGTTCAGGCCAAGGATGTCTTCCTCCTTCACTGGGGTCAAGACTTCCATTATGCCTTTCCACCAGTTCCCCTAATTCCCAAAACACTGTTCAATCTTCAGAGAGATCGAGGGACCATGATCCTCATAGCACCACATTGGCCACGCCAAGTGTGGTACTCTCTACTTCTGCATCTCTCTCAAGCTCCTTCCCTGGACTTGGGCTCTGCACCAGACCTTCTATCCCAGGAAGAAGGAACGTTGTGGCACCTAAACCCCCAGTCTCTCCATCTCAGGGCTTGGTTGCTGAGGGCCTAGACCTTCAAGATTTTCATCTCTCTCAGCAAGTCAGAGATGTTGTTCATGCCTCTAGAAAGCCTTCTACTAGACATTCCTATGCTTTCAAATGGAAAAGATTTACCATTTGGTGTTCAGGGAGGGGTCTAAACCCTCTTGCAATACCTCTGAATTCTCTGCTAGAGTATCTCCTGCATCTATCCCATGCAGGTCTTTAAACGAATTCAGTAAGAGTCCATTTGAGTGCTATTGCAGCGTCCCTCAAGCCTCTCAATGGACAACCTATTTCCTCTCATCCTCTTATAGCAAGATTCATGAGAGGCCTTCTTTTAACTAAACTTCCCATTAGACCACCTCCAGTGGCATGGGACTTAAACCTGGTTCTTGGCCAGCTTATGAAGCCACCCTTTAACCTTTAGCCACCACCTCCTTGAAATTTCTTTCTTGGAAAGTTGTTTTTCTCAGTGCAGTCACCTCGGCACTCCTCATCAGTGAGTTGCAAGCTTTGGTGGCTAGTCCACCTTATACAAGGTTCCATCATGATAAGGTAGTCCTCAGGACCAATCCACACTTTATGCCTAAAGTGGTCTCGCCTTTTCATCTGAACCAAGAGATATATTTACCTGTCTTTTTTTTTCCAGGACCTCATGCATCAAGTGCAGAGAGGAATCTTCATACCTTGGATTGTAAGAGAGCTCTCGCTTTTTACTTACAAAGAACACAGCAACATAGAAAGTCTTCTCAACTCTTTGTTGCTTTTGATCCTTCTCATTTAGGACTTCCAGTCTCTAAGAGAACACTGTCCAACTGGATTGCTCAGTGTATTTCTTTCGCCTACCAGAGTAGGAACATTTCTCTGGAGGGCCATGTCACAGCTCACAATGTGAGAGCCATGGCAGCCTCAATGGCTCCTCTAAACTCTGTGTCCATCGACCAAATCTGTCGAGCGGCCACCTGGGCCTCGGTTCATACCTTCACAGTCCATTACTGTTTGGACAAGGACCCCCGCCGGGATGCCTCGTTTGGTCAGGCTGTTCTCAAACACCTGTTCCATTCCTAATCAACTCCTACCCACCTACCCTGGTCAGATGCCAGAGATCCATGGGAGGAGGTAGAGTCCTTTTCAAGGACACACAACCTGGGGTTTCTCCCTGGCATCTACTGCTAGGGAGTCCCCATATGTGAAGACTCATTCCTGCTTGTTCCTGGAGATAGCACAGTTACTTACCTGTAACAGGTGATCTCTGGGAACAGCAGGAATAAGTCTTCACAACCCACCCACCTCCCCTAGGAGTTGTATCTCTCTATCTTTCCTCTCTCTCTTTGTCTCAGCTTTAAAACTCGAACTGGAGAGAGGCGGTTGGGAAAGGCGGGAAGGCAGCGCGCAGGCGCTGTGGGATGCTCCCAAAAGCTTTCTTACTGAATGCTGGGGAGTGTTCCCGCGCAGGCTCCGTCGGTACCGACGATACCTATATGTGAAAACTTATTCCTGCTGTTCCCAGAGATCACCTGTTACAGGTAAGTAACTGTGCTTTATATTTGTTACTAAATGTTTTACATAAGCTGCAAAAAAAAGTTCTAGAAAGATGCATAGCGTATATAAAGATCAAATTACTTTTTCAACTCAACTCGTTTATAGTTTGGCAGACATTCTGTACATAAATATTTGAGCTTTAACAAAAGCACAGCTCATAATTATTGAAAAATAACTTCAAAATGGGTTGTTTGTGCTTTTCTTTTAATGGTGCACTTACCTTCATTCCGTTCACATTTTCAAAACTGTAGTTTTATATCATCCAGCTAGGCCAATCCAGACAATGAGTTGTGATCCCTTACCAGCAGATAGGTAGAGACAAAAGAAGCAGTGAAAAGCCCAGGTTTCAGTAGCAACACTCCTATGCCTCTATTCGCCTGAGCCACCAGAAGTCTCTTCTGTATTTTTTGTCTCCAGCAGATGGCGGATAGATTTCACTGAAGAAAATCTGAATATTGAGAGGAAAAGATGCTTATGAACCTAGAGGTGACTCTCTCACTTGAGTGCGAATGTGGGAGGCTCCACTAGTCTGATCTTTTCAGTAACCATAGGAGGAGGGAAAATTGGTTGAGCTCCACGCTCTTATGATAAGAGCCTGTTGAGCAGCAAGAAATTGGATGGATCTAGAAGAGTGCGGCAGTCTCACCCAGCTTTAACGCCCCCTCCCTCGAAGATTGCAGATGGTTCTCAGAGGGATCTGCCAGCCACCTTAAATGCAGTGCTGTAAAGCAGTAAAACAGTTTCAGGGAAGTAGAGCTGAGCCTGGCATGGATTCTCTGCCTGGTGCTCTCGGGGTGAAAGTCAAGGACTGACCTTGTCATTGTCCTTGTTGGGGGCTCCCGATACAGTCTCTCCTGGGATGCAATTCAGGGTGGACCGCTGGTGACCGTTGGCATGGTGTGGCGGTTTCCCACCATTTTCTGCATGCGTTAGTATATTTGTACCTATTGTGTACCTGGCGGTCGCGTGGTCCTTTGTGTTCTGCCCAAGTGGCTCCAACGCACATTCTTCCCTAGTGCCTGTAATGCATGCTGAAATAAAACGCAGTTATTGAAAGCAAGCTCTGCTACGAGGGGACATAGTATGAAGGTGAAAGGTAATATGCGGAAATATTTTCTTATAGAAAGAGTGGTAGATGCATGGGATAGTCTCCCAGTGGAGTTGGTAGAGATGAGGATGGTATCTGAATTCAAAAAAGCAAGGGACAAACAGAGGACCTCTAAAGGGAAAAAGGGGACTGTTGTAGTTGATATGGAAGGGCAGACTAGATGGGCCATGTGGTCTTTTTCTTCTGTCATGTTTCCATGTTTCTTAATGCGTGCCTTTCTTGCCGCCGCAGCCTTGGCATGTACTGTTGTGATGCTTGCCTTAACGCTCTGTCTTCTACCAGGAAATGTTTGACTTGTGACAAGTGAAGTGCCTCCTCTCTGGATTCTGGACTCTGCTGTTCTTGCATGGCAACTTCTGAGTCATTCCTGGAGGGCATGATCCGCCTCTCTCTCAACCAGGGGATGCAGTTAGGCCGGCCTTGCCTCCTTATCTTCTAGATAGTCTACGTGGCTGTGCCCCCTGGTGTTGGGAGTTCATTTCTGAGAGGAGAGTTTCCGGACTCTGGTTTATCTTCCTTGGAATTCTTTTCCTTTTTACAGCAGGTCTGGTCCTTCTGGTGTGGAAATTCAGATCCTGCAGCCTCTGGTGCTCCTGGATGCAGCTTCATGGGGGCAGGCTGAGAGTGAAAGCCCTATTTGATTGCCTTTGGTTAAGTATCCCTGGCAAGGAGCGTCCCCTGGAGATGGGGAACAGTTTGGAGCTGGTTGAGATTTTGACTGACATGGATTCAGATGGTTTGGTACTGGGCTCTGACGTGGATGAAGAAGTACTCTTGCCTTCAGAAGATTGTGAAGAGGCCAGAGTGACCTGCCTATTCCAGAAGGAGGAGCTTGCGGCATTTTATTTCCAGGGTCTTGCCTTGAACTTGACTGATACTTCTAGCATTGAGCAGGAGCCGAAGGTTCACCCTGCAAGGGATATAGAAATCCACTACTGTTTCCCAATCCCAGATATGATCAAGGAATTGATCCAGTTGAAGTGCGACCATCCTGACTCTCTGCTTAAGAGGTTAAGGGTGTGTAAGATCTATGCTCTCCCAGAGAAGGATGCATTGAGTGGTTTGGTATTCCCACGGTGGATGTGCAGGCCATGACGGTTACCAGACAGACTATCATTTCTGTGGAAGGCGAATCGGCCTTAAGGATTTTCTGGACCATAAGGTGGATTTGGTGTTGAAGAGCCAGTTTGCTGTGGTGGCTTCTATTCTGCAGCTGGCAGTATGTGCCAGCCTGATGCCTTGAGCCTTGCTCCAGTGGATTCGGTCTCTTCTGCCAGATGATGCTGCTCCTTCTTTGGAGTTGGCTGTGGCCTTCCTTTCTGATGCCATGTTTGGCAGCCAGGGATGATGTCCTGACCGATGGTGTCATGGTATTGGATTTGACAAAAAATTATTAAAAAAGGTCTCTATCAAGAGTGAACTACAATCTCACAAAACCAAAAAATAATAAATTCACTCTAATATAATTAAACTTCTTTTTCATTTTTTCTACTTATTTCATTTTTTTGTTTTTTATATAAAGGTATTTCTTCTTTTTTTGCCTCCGGTCTCGGATAAACGGTCTTTTTTGACACACTTTGATATGGGTAATGAAACTCGCCCAATACAGTGTCCATTCACATCATTGACCTCAGGCTTATCTTATCTTTAAACTCACTTTTCTTATTACGTTGCTTAAATATTTGAATAATCAATGAACTCTTTCATAAAACTTCAGCTCAATCGCCACGCCACTTATCTTATATGGTATGGTGTCCTTTTCAGTTCAGTGCCCCTGTCCAGTTTGTTTGAAAAAACCCCAACGCCTCAATAATCTAAGCGCTCCGGCGTTTCTCCAAGGTGGGTTTATCAAGGGGATCGTTGCACTATTTTGCTCAGGAACAACTTTCCAGCCGGTTTTTTTTTTCTCCAAGATATTTCATTAACCGTTCTATAGCAACATAAACAAAAGTCCATAGATACTGTACGATATTTCATTCAATTTTATAAACATTTCTTCAATATATCACTCAAAACATCAGTGCTTTAAACATACTACTACCTTCATTTAGAATTTCAGTGCTCTTTTTTTCTTTCGCCGATTCTAACCGCTGGTTTGTCTCTATTGAATTTCTAAAAAACGCCGCGCCTGCGTATTGAATTTAAATGGAATTTTCCTGTCAACAGTGTCTCCTTCAGTCTTATTGGATGCACGCCAGCCAATCAAGGCTTACATTTAAACCTTCTGGATGAACTGATTCTAAATGATGTATCCACCATTGCTCACGATAGAGTAACAATTGCTCCTTAGATTTATTTCGTGAACCTTGTTGTACTGTTTCAATGCACCAACATTGTAAACTGTCGAAACGGTGTCCTAGAGTAAGACAATGTTGTACTATCGGGGCCTCAATACGTCGGCATCTTAGTCTGCTTTCATGTTCTTTTAACCGAACCTTAAATGCTCGATCGGTCTTCCCTATATATAGAAGGGAGCATGGACATCGAATTATATATACTACTGATGTGGACTCACAATTAGTGTAATGCCACAAATAATAAGTTGTCCCCTTATGTATAAACTCCGAAGTTTCCAATATGACTGAGCATACACTACAGTGGCCACATTTCTCATGTCGTCCTAATCTCTTGCCCCCAGGAACCCAGTTCATTGGTCTTAATACTGTCGGAGACAAGTATTCCTTCAGACTTTTACCTTTCTTCCAAACGCATCGTATAGTTTTTTCTTTCAACCCTGGTACTACTTCCAAAATTGGTTCATGTTTTTTCAAAATTTTTTGAATCTTCATGCTAATGGGTGAATAAGTAGTTATTAAATTAATTTTCTGGCCATCAGCTATCCTACCCGATTTTTCTTTTGATGTTAATAATAAATCTCTGTTATTATACAGTGCCCGGCGATAGGCACGTGTAATTATCTGTCTTGGGTATCCTCTTCTCATAAAACTTTGTTTCAAATATTTAGAAGCCTGTTTGTATTCAGCCGTTGTAGAACAATTTCTTCTGTATCTTAAGAACTGGGATGTTGGGAGATTGTCTTTTAGACCTGTCGGATGAGCACTTGTGTAATGTAGAAAAGTATTTCTATGAGTGGATTTCCTGAACACAGTAGTGTTCCAACCATCTATACCTTTATTTATTAATATATCCAAATATGTAATTTTTTGATCATGACTCTCAAAAGTAAAGGTTAGATTGTTATCACAAGTGTTTAGCCAATTTACAAACTTATGAAGATCAGTATTATTTCCTTGCCACAGCATGAAGATATCATCGATATATCTATACCATGATTTAATATTCACTGCAAAAGGTGACTCTGGCAAAAACTGTTTTTCAAAAACACTCATATAGAAGTTAGCTATGGACGGAGCACAAGTTGCGCCCATAGCCACTCCAGCAATTTGATGGTAAATATTTTTTTCAAACATAAAATAATTCTCAAAGAGTGAGCTCAATTAATTGGTCCAAAAATTGAATTTGTGCCTCTGTAAAGTCCCCTCTATCTTTCAGCACCTGTTGTACTATACGATATGCAGCTTGTTGTGGAATGCTAGTATATAATGATTGGATATCTAATGTCACCAACCAAACATCTTGCCTCAAAACCCAGGGTGTTAATTCTTGAAGTATATTAAGAAAATGCGTTGTATCTCTTATAAAAGAGGGAATAGTTTTTAACAAAGGTCTCAAAAACGAATCTAGATATATAGAAAGGGGTTCTAATAAAGTACCCTTGGTTGATACTAGGGGTCGACCCGGTGGGCGTTCCGAATTCTTGTGTATTCTTGACAGATAATTACACATGCCTATCGCCGGGCACTGTATAATAACAGAGATTTATTAACATCAAAAGAAAAATCGGGTAGGATAGCAGATGGCCAGAAAATTAATTTAATAACTACTTATTCACCCATTAGCATGAAGATTCAAAAAATTTTGAAAAAACATGAACCAATTTTGGAAGTAGTACCAGGGTTGAAAGAAAAAACTATACGATGCGTTTGGAAGAAAGGTAAAAGTCTGAAGGAATACTTGTCTCCGACAGTATTAAGACCAATGAACTGGGTTCCTGGGGGCAAGAGATTAGGACGACATGAGAAATGTGGCCACTGTAGTGTATGCTCAGTCATATTGGAAACTTCGGAGTTTATACATAAGGGGACAACTTATTATTTGCGGCATTACACTAATTGTGAGTCCACATCAGTAGTATATATAATTCGATGTCCATGCTCCCTTCTATATATAGGGAAGACCGATCGAACATTTAAGGTTCGGTTAAAAGAACATGAAAGCAGACTAAGATGCCGACGTATTGAGGCCCCGATAGTACAACATTGTCTTACTCTAGGACACCGTTTCGACAGTTTACAATGTTGGTGCATTGAAACAGTACAACAAGGTTCACGAAATAAATCCAAGGAGCAATTGTTACTCTATCGTGAGCAATGGTGGATACATCATTTAGAATCAGTTCATCCAGAAGGTTTAAATGTAAGCCTTGATTGGCTGGCGTGCATCCAATAAGACTGAAGGAGACACTGTTGACAGGAAAATTCCATTTAAATTCAATACGCAGGCGCGGCGTTTTTTAGAAATTCAATAGAGACAAACCAGCGGTTAGAATCGGCGAAAGAAAAAAGAGCACTGAAATTCTAAATGAAGGTAGTAGTATGTTTAAAGCACTGATGTTTTGAGTGATATATTGAAGAAATGTTTATAAAATTGAATGAAATATCGTATCTATGGACTTTTGTTTATGTTGCTATAGAACGGTTAATGAAATATCTTGGAGAAAAAGAAACCGGCTGGAAAGTTGTTCCTGAGCAAAATAGTGCAACGATCCCCTTGATAAACCCACCTTGGAGAAACGCCGGAGCGCTTAGATTATTGAGGCGTTGGGGTTTTTTTCAAACAAACTGGACAGGGGCACTGAACTGAAAAGGACACCATACCATATAAGATAAGTGGCGTGGCGATTGAGCTGAAGTTTTATGAAAGAGTTCATTGATTATTCAAATATTTAAGCAACGTAATAAGAAAAGTGAGTTTAAAGATAAGATAAGCCTGAGGTCATTGATGTGAACGGACACTGTATTGGGCGAGTTTCATTACCCATATCAAAGTGTGTCAAAAAAGACCGTTTATCTGAGACCGGAGGCAAAAAAAGAAGAAATACCTTTATATAAAAAACAAAAAAATGAAATAAGTAGAAAAAATGAAAAAGAAGTTTAATTATGTTAGAGTGAATTTATTATTTTTTGGTTTTGTGAGATGGTATTGGATTTGGCTTGGGCACTGGTCAGCAGACTCATCTTCCAAAGCCTGATTGGCCCAATTGGCTTTTAAAGGGAACATTCTTTTTGGAGTCTATGTGGTGAAGCTGGTGAAGGACCTGGGTGAGACAAAACCTTACTGCCTTCTAGAAGACAGGTCCAGGGGGCCTGTGAAGTGGGCTGATGCTGCTTTCTCATCAGTCTCTGCCCATCCACTGAGGGTGTGCTGGCCATATTCCTGGGAGTCTTGGGACTTTTGTCATTACCGACCTGGAAAACCTTTCTTCCTATCTGCTTTCAGGCTCATTCTCAGTCCTTTTTTGGAGTGCATGGGCCCAGAGACTCGGTCCCTTCCAGAGGAGGACCCTCCTGGGCTGCAGAAGGAAGGTTTGGGGGCCCATTCCCTGGTTCCTCCAGTTGGAGACAGGCTTTGTCTTTCAGGAATGGGCCCGGATTACCAAGGATCGCTGAGTGCTGGACACCATTCAGTCTGACTATGCCATGGAATGCAGAGCCAATTCTGAATGTCTTAGTCATCTCCCCTTGTGGGTCTGTGATTAAAAAGTGCCACTGGGCGGACCACCTAGGACAAGTTCCTGTGCCTAAAGGCAGTGATGCCCTTCCTGCCAGATGAGCAGGGGAAGGGCAGATAATCCATCTATTTCATGGTGTCCAAAAAAGATGGTTTCTTCCAGCCCATTCTAGACCTCAAGGGGCTTAACAAGCACTTATGCGTCCTGCGCTTCTGGATGGAAACCTTGCACTCAATGATTCGGGCAGTGCGCCAAGGGGAGTTCTTGGCTTCTCTGGATCTGGCAGAGGTATATTTTCTTATCCCGATCCAGGTGGATCAGCAAAGTATCTGCGTGTTGCCTTATTTGGCTCTCACTTTCAGTACACTGTCCTCCCTTTTGAGCTGTCCACTGCCCCAAAGATGTTCTCCAAGGTCATGATGGTGGTGACTGCAGCACAAAGAGATCTGTCCATCCTTATCTGGACGACTGACTTATCCAAGCCCATTCCCTTTCAGAAGCGTCTTGGGTGGCATCCCAAATGGTATCTTAGAAAGCCTCGGCTGGGTGTTCAATCAGAAAAAGAGCCAGCTGTGGCCTTCCCAGTCCCTGGAGTTTCTTGAAACATGTTTCAACACTTGGGTGGGCAGTTTCCTGCCAGAAGAGAAAGTCAAAAGACTGTTGGATTGCCTGGTGCTGTTCTGTGTGCAGCAGGCTCCTAGAGTCTGGGATTATCTTCAGCACCTTGGATTGATGGCAGCAACCATAAAGATGGTGCTGTGGGCGCTTGCTCATATGTGACTGCTACAGTGGTCCTTGTTGACTTGGTGGTCCCTGAGTTTTCAGGAGTTCGAGTGCAGGCTACTGCTTTAATTGATGGTGAAGTCCAGCCTGTGGTGTTGGCAGCAACCTTGTCATCTGAGGAAGGATGTACGACTGAACGATTACCCCTAGGTCCTCCTGACCATACAGACCAAGGGCTGTTGGAACTGCAGGGAAGTGGTGTGGTCCATTAACCGCCTCAACTGTTCTGCGTTTACGGCCCCTGATCGAGGGCTGTGTGGTTTGAGTATTTTCAGACAACGCCTTGACAATCTCTTATGTCAGTTGGCAAGGCACCATGAAGAGTGCCAGGAGTAGCTCTGGAGATGGCTCTCCTGTTTGCCTGGGTGGAGAAGAACCTTTGAGCCTTATGGTTCTGTACATTACTGGGGTGGATAGTGTGGAAGTAGACTTCCTCAGCCATCTCTGTGGACCCTGGAGAGTGGCAATTGAGTTAGTAGGCATTTCAATTGATTCTGCACTACTGGGGTTGCCCTGAAATGGACCACTCCATTGCCAAAGTTTGCTGCTGCTGCTTCAGTTTTTACACAAATAGGAGGTCCAAGGGTGTCGTCGTCCTGACCCAGCCTTTGCCAAGTCATGTTTTCTCCATGGCCCCTGGTGGGTTGTGTGTTTCGGGTTATGGACCGCCACCTGGACAGGGTTGTTTTGGTGGTACTGGATTGGCTGGGGAGAGCGTGGTTCAGAGATCTGAAGCGGCTCCTGCTGGTGCCTACTCTTCGGTTCCCTCCATTTCAGGGCTTGTTGTGACAGGGATCAGTCGTCCTGGAGGACTCCGTTCCCTGCTCGTTTGTCATGGCTCTGACAGTAGTGCGTAAGAGCTACTCTCCAGCCGTGGGGTCTACCCTGCTCTGAGCCCGGAGAAGGTCTACCAAGCTAGCATATTTACGGATCTGGTCAAGCTAGCCCATGTTCCGTGTAAAATAGTTATCTCCAAGTTATAATGCCCTGTTCAATGTAATTTCAGTTTGTTCAATGTAAACCGCACTGATGCAGAATAGCGCAGTATATAAGAGAATGTAAATTAAATAAATAAATCTGGTGCCTCTTTGAACGATGGTGTGGTGCTCGGTGGTTGGTTCCTGGGGTGGCCAAGGTGCCATCTCTGTTGGCCTGTACAGGATGGCCTGGAGAAGGGCCTTTCCCTTAGCTCCCTGAAAGTTCAGGTGGCAGTTTTGGCCTGTTTCCGAGGTCCTTGGCTGATATGTCTCTAGCCTTGCTCCTTAATGGCTTGCACTTTCTCCAGGGGGTTCGGCTTTTGCATTCTCCCCTCCAGTCTGTGATCCCTTCCTGGGATATGTCTGTTGCTCAGGGCCCTGATGGCAGTGCACTTTGAGCCATTGAAGCGTACTACTTGACAGGATTTGACACTCAAGGTGGTTGTCTTGGTTGCGATTTGTTCTGCAAGGCAGATTTCCAAGCTTCAAGCTTTATCTTGCTGTCTTTTCGAAGGCGTCAGTTTTCCATTTGGCCTATGCTTTCCTTCTTGCTTAAGGTACCACCTTCTTTCATGTAAACCAGGTGATCTGCCTGCCCACCTCCTTGAAGGCATAGTGTTGGATGAAGGATAAGGATCTCTGCCTTGTGGATGTCCAGAGGGTGCTTCTCCAGTATTTGGCGATTACACATTTCTTTCACAAGTCTGACCATCTTTTTATGCTGTTTGCTGGCTCATGCAAGGGTGACAGTGGCTATTTTGCTTTTGGGGCACTGGATTGAGGAGGCCATTGCCTCGGGGTATCTTTTGTGGAACCATCCACTTCCGGAGGGTTTGTGCGCCCATTCTACCTGAGCACAAGTGTCGTTGACGAAGCAGAGCTCTGTAGCCCCTACAAATATTTTGTCAGGCAGCAACGTGGGCATCACTTTCCATTACTGCTTGGATGTCTACATGTGAACAGACACTGCCTTGGCTCAAGGATTTTGTGGGTTGCTGTGTTTTCTTCCTGTCCAGTGGCATTGTAACTTAGATACATCCCATTTGTCTGGACTGGTCTAGCAGGACAAAATGGAAGGTGACATTTTACTTAACGGTTAATGTCTTTTCTAGACCACTCTAGGGCCCATCCCTGAAACTGTATTTGCTCTGTTCTGCTGCTGCAATACGCTTGGGTCCGCTGTGATTTTTATACTTTGCTTTGCAGGTTCATCTTCTATTGACTGCTGTCTGTTTATGCTTTCCTGTACATAGTTCTCTACTGTTGATTTACTGAGTTTTGCCCACATGTGAGGTTTGCCATGTTTCTCCCATATGCTTTGGGATGAATACCAAGGAGACCCCTGATGACTGAGGCAAATAGAGGCATAAGAATGATGTCATTGAGACCTGGGCTTTTCATTGATTCTTTGTTTTCACAAATCTGCTGGTAGGGAAACACAACCCACTTGTCTGGACTGGTCTAGCAGGACTCAAGGAAAGAACATTTAATTGGTAAGTACAAATGGTCAAACACCGTGACATTTTTAAGTTTCACGACCCATTAGTTCTCCTGTTTGATTTGGTATTGCTGACTGACATACATAATTTCATTATACATCAAAAAATATGTACATTTAGAAGCTGTGATCTGATTGATAGCCTTTGAAAATATGAGGTGAAAGTTTGGTAGGTATATTTCTTAAACAGATTTGATTTAGCCAAAAAGGCAAGGATTTAGTTGATAGTAAGATGTGTCAAGCAACAGCAGAGAAATGAGTAATGTTTTAAGGAGTATGTGTTTGACACAGCAGTTTCTGCTCCTTTGGGCTTTCAGCTCAGTTGGAATCGGGGCTGGGATCTGCTGCTATGAGCCTGAGTATTTAACAGGGTTTTTTTTTATACCGCTTGTATCATTTTAGTCAAAGCGGTTTACATTGTAACTTGGTGTAATGTACATTAAACAGGGACATTGATAACTTGGATTTACAACCTCAAGGAGATTCTTCCCCCATTCTATAGCCCTTTCTCTCCTGCCCCTGCCCCCCCCCAACAAAAAGAAACAAACAAACTTGTATGGTCATAGCAGGATGATCCTGGGTCAGGGTCCGTGTGCTTGGACTCGTCCAGAACCTTGCAGTCATGGAATCTGAATATATGCACTAGATGTCACTTGTATGAAATGGCCACAACTCCCCTGTAGGGCTTGTGAAATGCCTCTGCAGCATCCCCAAACAAACCAAGCAGTCGAAGCTCTGAATTGGGGATTGACCTTGGAGTTTATGGTCCACAGTTTTCAGCTTTATATGTGAGACACGGGAGTAATTTTAAGACAAAAATTGTGCCGATCAGTTGGCTTGGCTAATACAAACTTTTTAGTCACTTGTTTTCCTTAGTCAGGTTCCATATATTAAACAAGAAAATATTTCTATCTTTCACAGCATTTTGTTTTCTTTGCTGTCTTCACTGGTAAAATTCTAAAATGTTGTGACTGCCATCACTATTTTAACACTTTTTAGTTTTAGGCTGGAAATACCACTTTTGTACGTTGAACTTGCTTATGTTAAGAGGCAATGCCTGCTTAGCCCATAGACTCCTGACTTGTTTTACAGTGGTAAAGGGTAACCAGAATAAAATTCATAGCATTATTGAGTAACAACCAGATTTTAAAAAGGATATTGGCAATGTGCTGTACCATAACAGCAAAACATAGCTCTGCAATTTAATCTTCCTGCCAAGACAATCCAAAAACTCCTGTACTAGCTTGCCTAATTTAATTTTAATATCAATGCTTATACTCTGCTTTTTAATCATAATGTGTACTCCACTCTGTACTTTCTATTACATCCAGATTACAGTAGGTATTTCCATGTCCCTTGAAGGCTTAGTCTAATAGGCCGATGTAGGCAGTTTGCGTTAGGACTGTGTACTGAAGTTCATCACATGGTTTTCTAATATAAGCCTAATGCAAATGGTTTTGCTCCCCAATGCTGTAAACAGAAATATGCAAACTGGGCTATGCGCAAAAACTGCTAACAAGGGAGAGCAATATGCATACCCCTGTGTATATGGGGCTGCAGTAGCAGCAGTTGTATCTATTCCTACATTGCAATTTTTGCAATATTTGTGTGTGGGATAGCATTCCATCATATGCCTGGATGTTATGCACATGGAACTTTGAAATACCATACAGAATTCAGAATTTTGGATGCATGTGCATAACATCTGTGCATATGATGGAATGCTTTTCTGCTTATAAATACTGCAAGTGCATAGAAGAACATTCTGACCTATGCCACAGAAGAAATGGGCATAATCTCTTTACTTTTGCTGAGCACAGAATGATGAGCTACCTTTTAGTCCTCCTCAGACCGTGCATTTAAAATACTGTCCTTGTATTCAGCCTCCTTAGTGTTCTGTGCACTTTGCATCAGTGTTGCTAATTGCCTCATTACTGACAGTTTACATGGATTTAAATGCGCTATGTGCTGCTGTTTAACCATAGGATTTGTGCAGTGTCTCTTGTGCAACACCTGTTTCTTGCATTGGCAACTAACTTGTGCAGAAAGCCTAGTGCACTTTACTGCGTTAGCCTATAAGTTTGTACCTTAGGCAGTAAAGAGTTGTGTGATTGCTCAAGATCCCAAGGAGTGGCAGTGGAATTTCAACCCTGGCTTCCCCACTTCTCAGGTGGCTGCTCTAAGCTTTTGGCTACTCCTGCACTACTCATCAAATTTAAAAAATAAAATTAAACACTGCTAATATTGCAGCTATGTTTTGCTGTTATTGTACAGCACCTCTAACTTTTTCCGGCCTGGGTTTTCTTTCTAGTGCAGCCTAGTATGTATGGTACTGTAACCTAATATAGGTGGTGAAACAAAATATTTCTGCTCTAAAGATGATCCTTTGTAGCACTGAGGCTCACAGTATGCACGTACATTTATTATCGTATGAATGCCATATAGTGTGGGTTTGCATCTACTCGTGATGCTGTAGAGCATCTCTAGATGTGCATGGACTCCATCATATTGTCCTCATAATCTCCAAGTTTTAAAATTGTGCCAGGTTTCAGCCTGATTGCTTTTAAAACTGAGATGTTAATCCAATGCCCTTCTGCCACAACTACCGCCACAGGATGGGTTATAGAGGACAGTGTTTAGTCTCGGTTGTAGGGACGGCAGCATGCCAGTGCAGTTTCATGTTCTAGCAGTCAAATAATTCCTCTGGGCTTTCTAGTGATACTGATATGCTAGTGCCTAAAAAATGAAAAGTATTTGCTGTCTGCATTGTTGTCTGTAAATCTCGAGGACTTTTGTGAACACCACTTAGGGCCTGATTGACTTTTATTGTAAACTGCTTTGGATTAGAAATGGGTTAGAAACTTGAGTAGTAATATTTTTATTTTTCCCATTCTTTTGTTGGGGAAAAGGATTAGTAAATAAAGCTCTTAGACTCCTGATTTTATATGGAATAAAAACTAAAAGTTGGAGTCTCAGAATTAAATCACCTAATTTAGGGCATTGCCTTTGGTATTTAAATATTCCTTATCGTCCCACTTGTCCAATCCTGCACCCCTGGGTAGTGCACTCCGTCCAGCAGCTTATTTTTTTTTATAGCAATTGGCATCCAAATGGACCATATCTGTAAAATCTTAGTTTGCTCAGGGGTTGGAATTTGGTATCCCCTTTTATTTGGAACATTATAAAAACAAAGGAATACTAGAAAGCTAATGTATAGAGTTGTGCACCAAAGACAACTGTGACCTATGAAGGTGACACATTTGCTAAGCAAATTCATAGTACCTGTCTTCCAAGCATATGGTAATGTCTTCTATACCCTGTTAAGTGTGACTGAAGAGTGGATAAAAGTAGGTATTTCATTTTTTATGCTGACTTTTAAAAAATGTTATGTTTTGATGCTGAATGAAAAATAAAAACAGGCTTTAATACAGTTGTGGTCAACATTATTGGCACCCTTGTAATTCAACACCTCAATGTCCAATATCTCCTCAAAAAAAGTGTCTAGTGAAATGGCTTTGGACTATATATGTACACATATTTGACACACACAAAAAAAATCAAATAAAACAAGACCAATTAAAGGAAATAGTAGGAAATAGTCTAAATAATGGGATATTGCAAGGACATGATTATTGGCGTCCTTATAAACAATTCAGATGATTTTGAACAGAAGAACCATGCTCCCATTGCAGTAAAAATAGATGGATGCACCTGTGATCAGTTGTCAGTGTTCACATGACTTGAATCAACCAATGAATGATGGCTCTAATGTTTAAAATGGCCACATTCATTCCCTGTTCCATTTTCACAATGGTGAAGACAAGAGAGCTGCCTAAGACCATCGGAAAAGCAATTATCACCAAACATCAAATTTCAAAGGAGTACAAGGCCATCTCCAAAGACCTTGGGATTCCTGTGTCTACAGTTCACAATGTTAAGAAGTTGTCTGTTTATGGAAGTGCCAAGAATCTCCCAGAGCGTGGTGGGAAGAGGAAACTTTAATACAAGAAGTCTTCAAAGGTTAGTGTGAACTATTGGAAAAACACCACATACCACATCCAAAGAGCTTAAGGCTGACCTGGAGCAATCTGGAGTTGTGGTTTCAACCCACCACCACATGCCGTGTACTAAACAAAGGACTTCATGGACGAAGGCCAAGGAAGACCCCACTGCTCAAAGACAGACATAAAGAGGCATGCCTGATCTTTGCCCAGACCCACCTTGAGAAACCACAGTCCTTCTGGGAAAATATTCTGTGGACAAATGAAACTGAACTTGAGCTCTTTGACAATACAGACCTGTGATACAGTTACAGGTGAATAAATGAAGCTTATAAGGGAAAAAGCCACCTTTCCTACAGTTTAATTGTGGTGGAGGTTCCATAATGTTGTGAAGCTGTTTGCTGCCTCAGGAGCTGGAGAATTTCCAAGGTATTTTGGAGTGAACTGTGCTACCTAGTGCCAGAAGCCAGGTCTGGGTCGGCGGTCATGGGTCCTCCAGCAGGACAGTTACCCAAAACATACATTCCAAAGTACAAAAGAATGGTTAAAAAGGAACAATTGGACTATTTTAAACTGGCCAGCAATGAGTCTCAATCTCAGTCTAATTGAGAACCTTTGTTAACGAGTTGAAATCTGCCATTGGTAAAAGGAATCTTGGAAACATTCATCAGCTGGAACAAATCGCAGTTGAAGAGTGGGAGAAACTACCAGCAGACGGATGTATGACACTTATAGATGGCTACAAGAAATGTTTGGAGGCTGTCATCGCTGTCAAAGGTTGTACAACCAAATATTAGTGAAGGGTGCCATTATTTCTGAAAAGGTCATATTTTATTTTTTTCTCAGAAATTGTCTAAGTTGCACAGACATCTATTTTTTGCTGTTGTATACCTTTGAACATACTATTAAAATATTATGATGACATATAGTTGGAATATTTCCAATTATTTCTCAAGATATAATTCACAACATACCTAAAATGCAAGGGTGCCAGTAATGTCATATGTATCCTTGTTTTAGTTGATGCCTTTTTCAGTTGCAGCTCAGGTGAATTACAATTGGGTAAACTACATTTTTCTGTGTTCCTGCAGGGCTTAGTTTTTCCTTGAGGCAATTGAGGGTTAAATGACTTAACCAAGGTTGCAAGGAGCAGCAGTGGAATTTGAACCATGCTTTCTCTGGTTAAAGACATAAGATGTGCTATACTGGGTCAGACCAAGGGCCATTAAGCCCAGTATCCTTTTTCCAGCAGTGGCCAATCAAGGTCATATGTACCCGTCAGGTTCCCAAAAAGTAGACTGATTCCATGCTGCTTGTCCCAGGGGTAAACAGTGGATTTCCCCAGTCCTCTTAATAATGGTTTAAGAACTTTTCCTCCAGGAACTTGTCAAACATCTTTTAGACCCAGCAACACCAACAGCTTTTACTACATTCTTTGGTAGTGAATTCCAGAGTTTGATAATGTGTTGAGTGAAAAAATATTTTCTCCGTGAACAAGCAGGAAATTTTATTTTATTTAGGGGTCTTTTATATCACCCTATTGTGTAATCAGGGTGGTTTACAGTATAACCAACAGCAATACATTAAAACATATTAATTACAAGTAATACATATTTTAGGGCTAAAACACTATTATAGTAATAGGTATGTTATGTACACGTTTAGTATAAAAGTCCTCATGTATGGGGTGACATCACTGATGGAGCCCCTCACAGAATGCTCCCCAGATTCTAAAGGAACTTATGGGAGGTATGCCACATGTGCACCTGCCTTCCCCACCTGCCACGGTGCCATATTCTCTATTTGTCTCTCTTCCACAGAGCTCCCTCCCCCCAAGAACAGTCCTGAAAAGATTTTGCATTTCTTGCCCTTGTGGCTGTGCTTTTGCTCGTTTTTTCACCCACCTGCCATCAGTTAGCCTTTTTCTTACCCTTTGGGGGGGTGTGTGTGTGTGAGATTTTCTTTTTTTGTTGTTTTTCTTTTTTCTTTCTTTTTTGGAGATTTTCCTGCCTAAGGCCGTTTTTCACTTTGATTTTTCCTAGATGATCTTTTTCGGCATGTCTAAGCTGTCTAGCAGATTTAAAAAATGCACCAAATGTGGCAAGACCCTTTCTGCCACTGACTACCATAATTGGTGCTTGCAATACCTTGGACGCGACCACCAGCTGGCATCCTGCGAACTCAGCTTGCAGATGACGCGTTGGGCTGAAGGGTCGGGAAAAACAGGAGTCCGTCCCTCTTTAGTTCATCTGATTCAGTATCCTCTGCACTGACACCCCTCATCCATGCCCGAGGTGGCCAAGAGAAACGAGCAAATGGCTTAGTTGGAGCAGAAGGGTTCAAGCGGAGAAGGGTGTCCCTCTACTGAGACCCCATCTGCATCAAAGGAGCACAAAGAGGAAAATCTGTGTGCAGCACCATTGCAGCCCCTCTTGCCATGAGGTGGACAGTGATGGTCATGAACAGCCAACCAAGCTTCCCTGGCAGGAGGACCTGACCCAAATGGTGGAGTCCATTCCTAGTGCCCAAGAGGGCTGCTGGATGTCTCCCAATGCTTCAGTCATCATGGAGTCCCCCCACCTGAGGATTCACTGGAGATGACTGCGAGAAGCACGAACCCTGGACTCCTTTGGGAGGAGGTGCTTTCAGGATTCCATGCTGATAGACCGGATCCTGGCCTGCCAAACGTAGATAGCAATGTTCCTCAAGTATATCATGCTGGACATCAAGGACTTTGCTTCCTTTGTCCCTGAGGACTGTTACGAGCCTTCTAGGTCTTGTAGCTCATGTCAAAGATCACTCAGTTTATGGTCCAGGGTACTTATGACACCTTCGAATCTGGTGGTAGAGTGGTGACTATGGGGGTTGCCACACAGCAGGTGGCCTGGTTGCAGTCCTCTGACCTGGAGTAGTGGGTCAAAGTGGACGAGACTCTCCCATTTCTGAAGGAAAATGGCCACAACCGCCATTGTCCCCTATCGGGGTTGAAACCTCTTTGGCAAGCCCATGGTGGAAAAGGCTGAAGAGCTGGAAAAAGGAGCAGGTGACCCTCACCAGACTCTCCAGAAAGACTGCTGAAACCGCTTGGAAGAAAGTACCACTCAAAAAAGCTTTCCACCCATGCCTGTGGAGGTACTTTGTCCCAACTGCAGGTACAGCCTTAAAGCCCAAGCTCCCCACTCGCAGCGGAGGGAGAAAACCCCAAAGAGACAGCCCATCCTCCAACCCAAGCTAGGCATGGGTTTTTGACAGAATCTTCAAGAGCATAGCCAGCCGACCATTGTCAGCTGAGGTCCCCCCCCCCCTGCAGATGAGGGGGTGGTTCGTCCCCTTGCCCACCACTGGCCTTTCATCACCTCTGATGTCTGGGTGCTGCAGATCATTCAAAGTAGCTATCGGTCGCTTTTCTCCAAGCTTCTACCCCTTTACAATTCTAGAGAGTACCCCTTGGATCCTGTATACCGGAGCCTCCTGCAGACCAAGGTCATGACTTGTTGGCTGATCTTGCTATTGAGCCAGTTCTCCTGGCCCAGATCGGGCAGGACTTTTACTCTAGGTACTTCCTGATTTCCAAAGAGACCATTGGGTTCCGCCCCATTCTGGATCTACGAAACCTCAACCAGTTCTTGGTGCATGAAACGTTCAAAATGATCTCATTGGGGATGCTGCTCCCGTTCCTCCTACAAGATAACTGGCTATGCTCCTTAGATCTGAAGGATGCAGGCATGCATATTCCAATCCACCCGCATTACAGACAGTACCTTCGGTTCATGCTGCGTGGTCAGCACTATCAGTATCGGGTACTACCCTTTGGGCTGGCTGCAGCCCACAGGGTCTTCATGGTGCCTGGCAGTCGTGGTCATTTTCCTTCAGACCCGGGATGACTGACTTGTAAAGAGTCCAATGCCAATCGGCATACGGCAGTCCACAGAGCTGCTCATTCAGGTGCTGGAAGGCCTCAGCTTTGTGATCAACAATTTGAAATCTCATCTCCAGCTGGTTAAACAATTGGAGTTCATCGGGGCTCTCCTCTGTATCACTTGTGCAAGAACTTTCCTGCCGGTGGACCGCCTGTCAACAAACACTGAGTATAGGACTTTTAATTGCAGAGTGTGTACAGATCAGCTATAGTCAAATACACTCCAAATATATCAAAATGAAGTAGACAATGAAGCTCAAAATTCTCCAGCAGGTATTATACAGAATGAAGTGCACCCATTCTATAACGCATGAGGTCTGACTGTGGGATTATGTGGCCAAAACTGATCTACTGTGTCTCCCAATTTTACATCAACGACCTCCCTGGAAGTGTTAGTAATAACCAGGTGCACTCTCAAATTTCACTCATCCTGCTTAAATGAGTACTAATGCATAAAAACCAAATAATCTTCAATCTTCAAATCAAAACCATTCACCGAAAAAATGTATATTCTTATCTTATTTGCTGTAGATAAACAAGCTGGCAAAAACATTTGTTCAAACTGTCAGATCACCCAACGCCGTTCACTGGCACTGCCTATGCGTTTCTCCACGCGGTTCTTCAAGGGCTAACTGTGAAAATGCCAAACATCCAAACAGCTCAGCAAGTAAAGAATGCTGCCCACGTTCTTCGCCAATACCGCACTGTTCTGCAATGCAATTAACCACAGCCGGTGGAATTGCCGGTGGAATCTCATTGAGGTGTTGGGGACGTTGCAGCACCAGCGCCACACTATGGCCTGTGGGCTGCTGAGAGCCCTCAGACACATGGCGGCCATCATGTCTGTCATCCCTCAGACCCACCTCCGCATGCGGCCAACTTAATGGGCCTTGCGAATGCAATGGCAGCAAGCCTCAGGCCACCTGTGGGACAGGGTGATGGTCACTGTGTCACTCGCACAGTCCCTGATGTGGTGGCTCATGCCCTCAAACTTGTCAGGGCCTCCTGTTCCAATCAGCAGTGCCCTGCAGGCTGCTTACAACAAATGCCTCCAAGATCATCTGGAGTGTGCACTGGATGGTCTCTGTACCCAGGTCCTGTGGTCAGAGAGCGAGATTATCCATCAGATCAATTCCCTTGAGCTCCGGGTCATCGCGATTGCTCTTTGTGTCTTTCAGGCACACCTGATGACTCAAGTGGTCCTGATCAAATGGACAACCAGTTCGCCATGTTCTATGTGAACAAGCAGGGAGGACAAGGGCTGGTACTTCCTGTGATAAGAACATAAGAACATAAGACATGCCATACTGGGTCAGACCGAGGTCCATCAAGCCCAGTATCCTGCCTCCAACAGTGGCCAATCTAGGTCCTACGTACCTAGCAATATCCCCAAAAGACACAGGTTCCACAATGCTTGTACTGGGTCAAGCATTGATATCCTGGGTCCCCCTTCAATAGTGGCTTATGGACCCCTCCTCCAGGAACCTGTCCAAACCTTTTTTTAAACCCAGCTATACCAACAGCCCTTACTACATCCTCCGGTAACAGATTCCAGAGTTTGATTACACGTTGAGTGAAAAAATATTTTCTCTTATTTGTCTTAAATAGTTTACCCTGTAGCTTCATTACATGTCCCCTAGTCTTTCTATATTCTGATAGCGTAAACAATTGATCCACGTTTATCCGTTCCACTCCATTCATTAATTTATAGACCTCTATCATATCTCCCCTCAGCCGTCTCTTTTCCAGGCTAAAGAGCCCTAACCTTTTTAGCCTCTCTTCATAGGAGTAGCCTTCCATCCCCTTCACCAATTTGGTGGCTCTTCTCTGTACTTTTTCTAATAACGCTATGTCCTTTTTAAGATACGGCGACCAGAATTGCACACAATATTCAAGGTGCGGTCGTACCATGGAGCGATACAGAGGCATTATAATATCCTTTGTTTTATTCTCCATCCCTTTCTTTATGATACCTAGCATTCTATTTGCTTTCTTGGCCGCCGCTGCACACTGGGCGGAGGGTTTTAACATGTTATCCACGATGACTCCTAAGTCCTTTTCCTGGGTGGTGGTTTCTAATGTGGAGCCTTGCATCGTGTAACTATAGTGTGGGTTGTTCTTTCCTAGGTGCATAACTTTGCATTTGTCCACATTAAATTTCATCTGCCATTTGGATGCCCAGTCCTCCAATTTATCCAGATCCTCCTGCAGTTTTCCACAATCCTCTTGTGTTTTAACAACTTTAAACAGTTTTGTGTCATCTGCAAATTTGATAACCTCACTAGTTATTCCCTTTTCCAGGTCATTTATGAATATGTCAAAAAGTAGCGGACCCAGTACAGATCCCTGGGGTACTCCACTATTCACTTTTTTCCATTGGGAATATTGGCCATTTAGCCCTACCCTCTGCTTTCTATCTTTTAACCAGTTCCCGATCCACAATAGTACACTGCCTCCTATCCCATGACTTTTTAGCTTTGCCAAAAGTCTCTGATGGGGGACCTTGTCAAAAGCTTTCTGGAAGTCCAGATACACTATATCAACCGACTCGCCTTTGTCTACCTGTTTATGCACACCTTCAAAGAAACATATCAGATTAGTAAGACAAGATCTTCCTTGTCTAAAGCCATGTTGGCTGTCTCCCATTAGGCCATGACTATCTACATGTTGTGTAATTTTGTTCTTTATGATGGTTTCTACCATTTTCCCTGGTACTGACATCAGGCTCACCGGTCTGTAATTTCCCGGGTCACCCCTGGAACCTTTTTTAAAAATTGGTGTTACGTTGGCGACCCTCCAATCTTCAGGTATTACAGATGATTTTAATGAAAGTTCACAGATTACCAATAGCAGGTCTGCAATCTCATATTTCAGTTCTTTCAACACTCTGGGATGTATACCATCCGGTCCAGGTGATTTGCTACTATTCAGTTTATCAAATAGTTGTAATATATCTTCCCGGTGTACCGATATTTCTCTCAATTCCTCTGCAGTATCTCCTTTAAATACCACTTCAGTCATGGGTAACATCCCTACATCTTCCTCAGTAAAGACCGAAGCAAAGAATTCATTCAGTCTCTCTGCTATAGCCTTGTCTCCTCTTACTGCCCCTTTTACCCCTCTATCATCTAACGGTCCAATTGACTCTCTCACAGGCCTTTTGCTACGAATGTACTTGAAAAAGTCTTTATTTTGTGTTTTTGCTTCCGTAGCAAGTTTCTTCTCAAATTCCCGCTTTGCCTGCCTTATCAATGCTTTGCATTTAACTTGCCAGTGCTTGTGTTTCCAGTTTTCATCATTTGGCTCTTTTTTCCATTTCCTGAAGGTTGCTTTTTTGGCAGCAACAGCCTCTCTGACCGCACCTTTAAACCATGCTGGCAGTTTTTTGGACTTTCTTCCACTCTTCTTAATGCGTGGAATACAGCTGGTCTGGGCTTCGAGGATAGTATTTTTAAATAACACCCAAGCTTGCTGTAAGTCTTTAACCTTTGGAACCGCTCCTTTTAGTTTTTTCCTAACTATATTCCTCATTCTATCATAGTCTCCCTTTTGAAGGTTAAAAGGTAATACTGTGGATTCCTTTACTATCTGTCCTCCACTAATTAAATCAAACATGATCATACTATGATCACTATTGCCAAGTGGTCCCAACACCCTTATTTCTTGCACCAGATCTGGCGTTCCACTAAGGATTAGGTCCAGTATGGCTTCCCCTCTGGTCGGTTCATGAACCAGTTGCTCCAAGAAGCAGTCATTTATTCTATCTAGAAGCTTTATCTCTTTAGCTTGTCCTGCCGTGACACTGACCCAGTCGATACCGGGGTAATTGAAATCACCCATTATTACTACTCTGTTGTGACTTTTGTTAGCTTCCTTGATTTCTTTGAGCATTTCATCATCCATGTGTTCCTTCTGGCCAGGCGGTCGATAGTATACTCCCACTGCCATCGCCTTCCCCTTCATAAATGGGATTTCAATCCATAGAGATTCTACAGCAAATTTTGTTCCCTGCAAAACTTTAATCCTTTCTGACTCAATGCCCTCTCTAACATAGAGCGCAACCCCTCCACCAATTTGATCAGCTCTATCATTACGATATAGTTTGTATCCAGGTATCACAGTGTCCCACTGGTTATCCTCCTTCCACCATGTCTCTGAGAGTGCAATCATATCTAACCTCTCATTTAGTGCTATATATTCTAACTCCCCCATCTTATTGTTTAGACTTCTAGCATTGGCATACAAGCATTTTAGAGACTGTATTTTATTCATATTAATCTGGCTATTGGTAGGCAGGGGTAATTTGGAATCTTTATGCTCTGTCTGCTCCTTACTCAAGGGCATTTGGGCTACTATACCCCCTTTTGGAACCTCACTGCTTTTGGTAGTATCCTTCAAGGATACCTTTGTCCGAACCATGCGCTCCTGGGTGACTGTCGGCTTTCCCCTATTTTCTAGTTTAAAAGCTTCTCTATCTCTTTTTTAAAGGTTAATGCCAGCAGTCTGGTCCCATCCTGATTAAGGTGAAGCCCATCCCTTCGGAAGAGCCCCCCCTTTCCCCAGAATGTTCCCCAGTTCCTAACAAATCCAAAACCCTCATCCTTGCACCATTGTCTCATCCACGCATTGAGACTCCGGAGCTCTGCCTGTCTTTTGGGTCCTGCACGTGGAACAGGAAGCATTTCGGAGAACGCTATCCTGGAAGTTCTGGATTTCAACTTCCTACCTAAAAGCTTAAATTTAGCCTCCAGAACTTCCCTACCACATTTTCCTATGTCATTGGTACCAACATGTACCAAGACAGCAGACTCCTCCCCAGCACTATCTACGATCCTATCTAGGCGGTGCGTGAGGTCTGCTACCTTCGCACCAGGCAGGCATGTTACCAGGCGATCCTCACGTCCACCAGCCACCCAACTATCTACATTCCTAATGATTGAATCACCGACTATAACAGCTGTCCTGACCCTCCCCTCATGGGCACATGGCCCTGGAGAAACGCCCTCGGTGCGAGAGGGTTTTACATCACCTGGAGGACAGGTCCTAGTTACAGGATCACTTCCTGCCACACCAGGGTGATGCTCTCCTGTCACGTGACCTCCATGGCAACAGGGATGCTGCCAGACTGGAGGTGGGACTTCAGGACTATATCCCTGAAGGTCACGTCCATGTACTTCTCTGTCTTTCTTATGTCTTCCAGGTCTGCTACTCTAGCCTCTAGAGAACGGACTCGTTCCCTGAGAGCAAAGAGTTCTTTGCACTTAGTGCATACATAAGATCTCTCACCAACTGGGAGAAAATCATACATGTGACACTCAATGCAAAAGACCGGAGAACCCCCATCTCGCTGCTGGACTTCTGTCTGCATCTTAGTTTAAAGCTTGTGTTTAGATCTTTTAAATTCTGTATATAATAAGGATTGGTGTAGATGCTTATACCAATAAAAGTGTATCTAATACCCCTAATACACCTTGTGTACCTAAAGCTTAATTAATCTCAGGTCCTCTGTGTGTGACTGATTTGGATAATGAGCTGCACCTGAGAGCAGCCCCTTTCCTCTAAGATGTGCAAGTACCTATAAAACTACAATTACCCCAGGGGTGGGTGGGTGCTGGGGAGGGAGGGAGGGAGATAAGTCCTATTAAAGAGGGCAGTTACAAGGTACCCTGTCCTGGACCCGCAGCAGGGGGGGAGGGGGGCAGGGGGCTACCACACAAAGCCCAGTTAGTTGAGAGAGGCAAGGTAAATTACAGCTGAAAACAGCTGAACTAGCACTAAGACAAACAATAAATAATTAAATAAACAGTTAGACAAACAATAAATAGTTAAATAAACAGCTAGAACTCACAGCAAAGTTTCTCAGGAGGCAAAATCCACTTTTCTAGCAGAGCACTGTAAAAAGCACTGCTCCTCTCTGATCAGAAGCAGCAACTAAAAACAGACTATGCACACGTGGAGAAAACTGTTTGAAGCTGTTTGCCTCTGGAAGTTTGTCCTTCTCCATGGCATGGACCTCAGGTGACCTATTTGGCCCATCAAGAGCAGCTTAGTGGATCGCCTCAGCTAGATTCTTCAGCCACCTGAGTGGTCCCTCAAGAGAGAGGTGGTGGACCGTATTTTTCAGGAGTGGGGCACCCCCAACATGGACCACTTTTTTTTTTTTTTTTTTTTTTTATGGCACAGAATGCCCTGGTAGCTCTGTTCTGCTCCCGGAGGCCAGCCAGCAATCGCCTGGTTCCAAATGCCTGCCTTATCTACTGGGGGAGAGGCCTGCTCTATGCCTACCCCCCAATTCCACTCATCATGAAGACACCTCTGAAGCTCCATTGCTCCTTACTGACCTTGACAGCTGCAGTACCCATTACTGCTGCAGCTCTCGCAGAAGGAACCTTTTCGCCTGGGCTCCGACCCAGACTTCATCTCGCTTGAGGGGGGGCTCCTTGTTGCATCTCAGTCCATTGTCCTTTCAATGTTTGTTTTTTTCCCCAGCCTCATGCCAGTTGTGCTGAGGCAGCGTTGCACATGCTGAATTGCAAGCATGCATTGGCCTTCTACTTGGAGCACACAAAGACACACCGTCAATACTCTGTCTCCTTCGACACCAATAGGCTGGGGGTCACTGTTTTGAAGGGTACGCTATCCCTCTGACTCACTTATTGAATCGCTCATGCATATTCCTTGGCTGCTTTGAGACTTAAGGGTCATGTCACAGTCGACCACCTCTGTTCTGTCTCCATAGAAGAGATCTGCAGGATCTGATCATCTATCCATACCTTTACAGCCATTACTGTCTGGATGGGGATTCCCGATATGACAGCAATTTTGGCCAGGCCGTACTCTGACATCTTTTTGGATCTTGAGAGTCAACTCCTGCCCTTTGGCCCTTCTGTCCTTCCAGGCTACCCGCTCAAAATTCTCTTGGTCAATGTAGATTGTGGATACTGCATCATATGAGTCCCTCAATGGGACTGCCCCTCTGGTCTTTCTGGCTTCTTCAGTTTTTGGTGCCTGGTTGGGTTGCTGTTCTCCTCGGGTTCTGGTAGCTGGAGTTTGAGAGTCTCATATGTGAAAACTTATTTCCTGCTTGTTCACAGAAAAAGCGTAGTTACTCAACTATATCAGGTGTTCTCTGTGAATAGCAGGAATAAGTCTTCACAACCCTCCCACCTCCCCAGGGAGTTGTTTTGGCTCTTGCTATGTAATCATACTGGAGAATAAGGTGCCATAGTGGGCGGGGAAGGCAGGCGAGCATGCGGGCGTATCTCCCAAAAACTGCTTTTAGAAGTTGGGGAGCATTCCGTGCAGGGCTCAGTCTGTGATCTTACCCCATACGCGAGGACTTATTCCTACTATTCACGGAGAACACTTGCTTCAGGTGAGTATCTACTCTTTCTTTTTTTTCTTTTTTCAATTTCATCCTGTTGCCATAATCACTAGGCTATTCCTCTCTACTTCTAGTTGTCTTCTGTGGACATGCTTTTTAAGAGTAGTATATGGAGAAGAGAACAAATCTGATTAGCTTTTGCAAGTGATGTGCACATGTACACTCAGTCATGTCCTTTGTTTTCTAAAAGTATGGTAAGGTCAAATACAGGATTTGGGGGGACAAAATAAATCTGGAAAGGAGTCGGTCTCTCTTGTTCTATTTACTCCACTACCCCTCCAGTTAGCTGTCATTTATTGCCCCCCCTCCCCCCCATCCCTGTCAAGTCCACCTTTTCCTTTCCCATTGATTTTGGACTCCTGGCTTTCCTTCTTTCTGGACCCATTTTCCCCTTCGCTCATTCTTGGGGATTTTAACATTGATATTGATGACACTTGTGACTCATATGCCTCAAAGCTCCTTGCCTTAACCTCCTCATTCAACCTCCAGCTCTGTTCTACAGCCCCTACTGACCAATTTGCTGCTGCTTTGACCTTGTCTTTTTCTCCAACTTCTTGACCTCTAACTTTTCCACCTTAGTTTTTTTCCTGTCTGATCATCGGCTCTCTGATTCTTAAGCACTCCCACTATACTCTTCTGTCTCCACCAACACATTTGAATAAATTGAAAACAGCAGCCATGGCATGTACAGCTGTGACTCCTGCACTTCCTACCACCACTTGCCACTGCCTCTCTGAAACTGCTGCCCTGCTTGTGCCAGTCCTATGACATACTTCCTGGTGCTTTGCGACACATTGGTGAGAGCCACCGCTCTACATAGTCCTTTTGACTTAATGCAAAGAGATCTTGTTCCTAAGCCATTTAGAACTTTTAAATGTTAATCTAACTTAAATCCTATCCGATAGGCTATAGCTAACCATTGTAGCAACTACATTTTAGAAGATACGTGGGTTTTTTGTACTGATAAGCGAGCAGTGCTGAAATAAACCACTTAAGACAATACAAGATTTTTTTATTTATTTATTTATTTATTTAGTAAACACTTGTATACCGCTGCTTCCTACGATCAGCAGCGGTTTACTTTACAGAATCATAATGTATTGTACGGTACATTGAGATTTCAGTTTTACATTTTGATTAGTCAATGATTACATAACACGGGACAAGCATTTGGATACGATACATATTTGATTAAAGCACACAGATCAAGGTATACATTTGATTTCAGTAGATTGGGGGAGGGCCCCATATATACAATTTGTACAGAATTAGTTGCCAAGGTGTACAGACTATACATGGTTATATACAATTTGTACGGAATTAGTTGCCAAGGTGTACAAGTTATACATGACTATATACTATTAGATTATATGCTGCCGAGTGCGGCAGAGGAGATCTGGTTGAGGTAGGGTATCGCAGTTAGATCAAGTTGTAGTGGGTTTGAAACAGATAGGTTTTCAGTTTTCGTCTAAATTCGTTCAGGTTGTTTGTGAGCCTTAATTCATGCGGTAGTTGGTTCCATTGGATTGGCGCTGAGTATGTGAACGCCCTATTGCTTGTTTCGGCCTTGACAGATCTTATGCTGGTCGGGATACATAGGGTGTTGAGATTCATAGTTCTCCTGCTCCTGTTGCTAGGTTGAATAGTGATTAGGTTATTGAGGTAGGATGGTGCGATGCCATTGATGAGTTTAAATGTTGTGATGAGTAGTTTGTAGATGATGCGGGCGGCCACTGGGAGCCAGTGCAGATCCATTAGAACTGGGGTTATGTGGTCGGTGACTTTCTTTTCCATGATGACTCTTGCAGCCACGTTCTGAGCCATTTGCAGGATGCTTAGTGTGCTCTTTGGAAGCCCTTGTAGAATGGCATTGCTGTAATCCAGGTGGGGAATGATTAGTGCTTGAGCAACAGACCTAAAGTCGGATTTCTCGAGGATATTGCGGAGTGGTTGAAGGATTTTGAGTTTGTAAAAGATGGCTCGGTTAACTGTTCTGAGGTGTTTGTCCATCTTGAGGTTGCTGTCAAGTAGGACTCCTAGATACTTTATTACAGGCTTTGTATCGTATATGTTTTTGTTTAGTGTGACTGTGGTGGGCGGGATGAAATTGGCTTTCTTGGACATGAACATGACCTCTGTTTTTTTGTGATTTATTGACATGTTGTTTTGCTGAAGCCATGATTGGAGCATGTCAAGGCATTCTTCTAGTGGACTGAAGTTAGGCTGTGTTATGTCGAGCTGTGTGTATAACATCACATCGTCGGCATATATGTGGTAATTTATGTTGTATTTCTGGAAAATACTGCATACCGGCTTTATATACAAATTGAACAGTAGGGATGAGAGGGCAGACCCTTGAGGGATCCCTTGGGTTTGGGGGAAAGCATCAGCTCTGTCGTTGTTGAATTGCACTTGTTGCATCCTATTGGATATGTATGATGTGAACCATTTCAGGGGGTTCCCTGTTATACCTAGCGAGGCCAGGCGGTCCAAAAGGGTGGTGTGATGTACTGTATTGAATGCCGCTGAGATATCGATGAATATGAGTATGAACATGGAGTTTTTGTTCTCGAGGCCCCTAAGTAGATTGTCAAGGAGTGCCAGTAGTAGTGTTTCCACTCCGTGATTCTGACGGAATCCGTATTGATGTTCATCTAGGGCTTTTATCTCGTCCATGTGGTCCTGGAGTTGGTGCTGGACCGCTTTTTTCAATCATCTTTGCTAGGAAAGCTATGCTTGAGATTGGGCGATATGATGCAGGGTCACTTTTGTTGAGCGACTTGTTTTTTAATATGGGTCTAATAATTGATTTCTTGAGATGAGACGGCATGATTCCTTGTTTCAGAGACTGATTGACAATGTGCGCGATGGGTTTTGCGTTGTCTTTCTTGGTTGCTTTCATCCAAGCGGCTGGGCATGGGTCGAGGGGGGAGGTAGTGGTGTTTAAGTTGGTTAAGATGTTTAAGATTTGTTGCTCACCTAATTGCTGGAAGGTGTTCCATTCTGTTTCTGGGTCTGCTTGAGGGGCAGTTGTGGTTTCTCGAGTGGTGAGAGCTAGTGGCATGCCTTTGGTCATGCTTGTGGGAAGTTTCGGATTTAGCTTTTTGGCGTAGTGGTCGGCAAGCGTCTGGGCCTTTATATCGTCTGCAGAGATGGAGTTTTGTGAAGATTTGGTCAGAGATTTTACGAGTTCAAAAAGTTCTCTGGGTCTGTTGAGCGCTTTGTTGAGTAGATTAGTGTGGTGTGTCTTTTTAGCGAGGTTTACCTCATTCTTGTATCTTGCGAGGAGTGTTAGGTATAGTTGCTTGCATTCTTCGGTTTGCTTTTTCCTCCATTTCCTTTCGAGTTTGCGTAGTTCTCTCTTCATTTTAGATAGCGTGGGAGAGTACCATGGTTCGGTTCCTGTCTTTGTTACAGCGTTTGTGTTCTTCCATGTTGGACTTGCAGCTGCTTCGATCCCTGAGTTCCGTTGGTCTACCAGCTTGTCTAGGTCTGTGGTGGTGTACTCAAAATGTGTAGATATAGAAGTTACCAAAGCTTCACTATTGAATTTTTGGAATTTCCTCTGTTGATGTGTTTTTGGGTCGGCTTGAGGCTTTACCTTTTGTGGAGGTAGGTGGATTTCAATTTTGACTAGGAAATGGTCGGACCATGGGACTGGGGTTACTCGAGGTTTGGTGTATTTTTGGATGTTGTGTGATAAGAACACCATATCAAGGGTGTTACCTTTTGTTATGTGTGGGTTCTTGTATGATTTGTGTGTAGCCGAGCTGATGCATGGCTTCAGAGAATGCGTCTGCCTGTACAGGGGGAATCGATGGGAGATTTAGGTCACCCAGAATGATGCGCAGTTTTTTGGTTGCAGAGGTTGAGATATTTTCTAGTGCGGTGGCCAGGGTTTCATGATGGGCTGAGGGGGGTCTGTAGATTAAGCAAAGTATTGATGTTTTGTTTTCGATCTTGAGTATATCAATGCCTTTGGATTCAGTTAGGGAGGGGCTTGAGAACTTGAGGTTTTGGCAATGACAAGTACTCCTCCTCCTCTCCTGTTGTGACGGGGGCAGTTAAATACTGTGTAGTTGGGATGGGGTAATTGGTTTAGTATTGCTGGGTCAGTGTCAGTGATCCAAGTCTCGGTGACACAGAGGATATCAGGTTTGTTGTCTGTAATGATATCGTGTATGATGTGGGTTTTATTTCTAATGGATCTGGCGTTGATGAGACAGATTGTGATGGGGGTTTGTGATAATTGGTGTGGTTGCTGTTGCTTGTTTCTGGTCTTTGTGGCTGTCGGTTTCCTATGTTTATTATGTTTTGTTTTGGAGCTACGTCTTTTATGGGGTTTTTCAGTGACCTTTAACGCAGTGTTCAGGCCTGGGTTGAGTAGGGTTTCATCATGGGCTATGTATGTTGGCCCTAGCGGAGTTAGTAGGGGTAACAGTATTTGGCCATGGATAAGGAAAGGATGCCATCCTATTGCCTGGTGTTGCGTCAAGTGTGGTAAGTATGCGTATGCGGCTAGGGATACGTAGAGGCAGAGAATTACCATATAGGTGATGGGTGCCATGGTTTGTGTGGTTGGGTGTGGTGCAGAGTTTGTTATGGAAATCCTTGGAGGAGAAATTCTGTGCGAAGGTGGCAGAGGTTATTTACTTGTAGTTTAGGGTCATTTGTTAGTTGTCGCACATGTGATGTCTCAATCAGTATATAAAATATAAGTATAACGGGAAAAACTTCTGATACCATGTGAGAGATGAGCAATAAGTGGTTTGGAATTGCAGGTATTACAGAGAGGTATTGCAGGTATTACAGAGAATTACAGAGAGGTATTACAGGTATTACAGAGAATTGCAGGTATTACATAGAGGGATTAATCCGTATGGTTATTGCATCTAATTAATGACAAAATCAGGTGGTATGGGAGTGATCGGATTTCATTCCTACAGTAAACATTCCTTCAGTATACTGGTTTGATATAGTACAGTGTATTGAAGTTGCAGGCAGATTGTGAAACTTGTGGGGAAGTTTCTTAAAAGTCCAATAAAGTCAGAAATGTCATACAGTCTGTAGGAGGAAGTTGCAGTATTGTGTTTACCTGAATAGTTTAGTTGTTGTCGTCATTCAGTGCCTGGTCGAGTTGGCGAGCTCAACCCAGGCAGGGGAGCTCGAGCTGTGTGCGGTTGCGGAGACTTGCGGTTTCGGTGTCAAGATTGGTACTTTAGGAGAGAGATGAAGGGTCTGTGGTTTTTTTGGGACCTGTTTCTTTTGGATTGCCTTAGGGGGAGGCCGGCTGTTATCTCTCTCTTGCGGTCGGGTGGGGAAGCTGTCTCCAGGGCCTAATGGCCAACCGCCTAAGGGCGGACGCCAAAGGGCCCTCTGGCGAGGCCCTCAGGCGCGGGCCCGCCCTGTAGGGACGCCGCTTTTAAGCGGTGCTGGAGCGTGTGTGTGTGCCTCCCACTGCCTCCGATTGGGCAGGAGTGCTTGTGGGCTTGCCTCCCACTGCCACCGATTGGGCAGGAGTGAATGTGTGTGTGGTCTCCCACTGCCCCGATCTGGGCAGGAGTGTGTGTGTGTGTGAGCTCCCACTGCCCCGATCTGGGCAGGAGCTGAACCAGGGACCTCTGCTGGACTCAGAAGCGGCTCCCTCGGGGTAGGGACGCCGCTTTTAAGCGGTGCTGGAGTGTGTGTGTGCCTCCCACTGCCTCCGATTGGGCAGGAGTGCTTGTGGGCTTGCCTCCCACTGCCACCGATTGGGCAGGAGTGAATGTGTGTGTGGTCTCCCACTGCCCCAATCTGGGCAGGAGTGTGTGTGTGTGTGTGTGTGAGCTCCCACTGCCCCGATCTGGGCAGGAGCTGAACCAGGGACCTCTGCTGGACTCAGAAGCGGCTCCCTCGGGGAACTTTAATTATAGGATAGATTCATTGCTGTTTTAAATCTATATAAAATAAAAACATGATGCAACTGGTTTGCCACTACCACTGCTGTTGGAAGTCTACCGCAACATTAAAAGTAAACCTTATGATCCCCTGTGTGGTGTTTATTACTATTGTGAGTTGCCCAACTACAATATGCTCCAAAGAAATTAGTCTAAGATCTCTAAACAGTGCAAATGCATGACATGTTTGGCATTAAAAGCGTCTCTATTATGTCTTTGCATTGTGCCCTTTTGGTCATGCTGAGAAAAGAACACAGTACTGCAGTTATACTAGAAAACATAATCCAGATCATGCTAATAATTTCTGTGCGTGAACAGTTTTTCAGTAAATGTTTTTAAAGCGAATGTGACATACTGTGACTAAGTGAAAAGAAAAAGGTGCATTAGAGGGCTTTCAGAGTTAGTTTATACATTTAAGAATGAATAATCACTTTTTTAAAGTGCAAAACCAAATAGTAGATGAAATTTGATGTGGACAAGTGCAAAGTTATGCACTTAGGAAAGAAGAACATAAAGTACTGTACACGATGGCAAGGTTGCACATTAGAAATAACCACCCCGGAATAGAATCTGAGCATCATGGTGGATAATGCATTGAAGCCTGATCAGTGTACAGCAGCAGCTAGAAAAGCAAATATAATGCTAAGCATCATAAGGAAAGGAATGGAGAATAAAACAAAGGATATTATGTCTCTATACTGTATCATGGTGTGACCGCACTGTGAATATTGTCTGCAGTTCTGGTCACCATGGGGGCCATTTTAAAAGTCTTAGTCGTGATTTGGATGTCCAAAGATGTGCACATGAACATCCAAATCATGAAGACATCCCCAGAGCCATTTTATGAATAAAGGCTTCTCCAGTGCAAGGACGTTCAAATAGACAGGTGGCATGGCAGAAGCATGTCAGTGGAGGTGCAATGAACTTACACTTTCCCATTCGATTTCAGAAACATTGGGGGCGTCTGCGACCCTGTCCACATTTAGACCTGCTTGCTCTAGGCAGGAATAGGAATCAGGAAAATGCTTTTCCTTATTGTCCCTCCAGTCCAGTCCTGCACCTCTGGGTAGTGTACCTCTTCCAGCAGCTTGGAGACTGAGCATGTCATCTTTTTGATGACACTAGTGTACATATGCAGCTGGCACCGCCTACCAGCCCAAGTATGCTTAGTCTCCAAGCAGCTGGAGGAGATTTTGAGCTAGGGTGCTAGACTCACTGAAGGGACAACTAAGGAGATAGGTTTAGTTAGTTTGCTTTTTATTTCCCCTGTAAGGTGCAGATTTCTTTATTTTTAAAGGCAGAAGGAAAAAAATCATAAGGAACAGAGAGAACCAGGGGGACAACAGGGCTGAGGGGAGGATATTCCTTCTTTCCCCTCTCCCTCCCAGGATTTCGGGGGGGGGGGGAGAAATTCTGGGGGGGGCCTTCCTCAGTCTGAGACTTCTGGTGGCTCCTGAACCCGTTATTTAGTGAGGAGCTGCCGCAGGGGCTGCAGTTGATTGACAGGAGTGAAAGCTGGCAGCTCTGAGTCACCCCACTCGGCGCCGAAGCTGGGAAGGAAGGCTGAGCGCAAGGGGTAGAAAAGCCATGCGGCAAAGAGGCACCAAGGTAAGAGTGGTGGTGGGGGGGGGGGGAGAGGAGGACAGCAGGAACCTCTAGCAACCGCCAGAACACGAGACAGAGAGCGGCCTGCAGCTGCATGTTTGGGAGCCTGTAGCAGTGCGGGAAGCTGCCCCCACTGCATTTAGGTGCAATTTCTTCTTATTCAGGCCCATGTGTGTTTAACCCCTTGCTGTGTTTTGGGTGCCCGGGAGAGGCAGCCACTGGAGAATAAAGCAGGACAGAACAGCCTCTTCCTAGGGGGCCATTTGCAGGGTGTGTGTTTTTTCAGTTTCAGTTAATTAGATTGTGGTTTTATTTTATTTTAGTTCAAGTACTCTACTGCTCTGCCTGAGCCAATGGAGGTGCACTGTGCTAGGGATCCTTTTACCTACTTGGGTACAGATTGAGGACATTCCTGGGGAGTGCCTCCAGCCCTTCCCACCATGCCAGCCAGACCACAGTGCCTGGTAAAGGATGGTATCAAGGGGGGGGGGGGGTGAACTCCACTTTAATCCTTAAGCATTCCTTGTGTTATACTGCTGAAAACTTATTCAGTGCACAGTGACTTGATGCAGACCTGTGGGAAAAGCCTAATCAGATATGCCATTGTTGCTGGGTGGATTTCAGAGTGCTGTTGTGCCTGGTCAGGTGATCTAAGTGACAGTTGATTGAGACATTGTGACTTTCTCCTGAGAAGGGTCAGGTAAAAATTCAGAGACAAATAAATGAAAGATAAGTGGGGGAAGGAAAAAAGTGCTGCATGTAGGTTTGTAGCAGCTACATCTCTGTGGAAAACAGGAAGTACCTATATACAAGAAATGTATGTAATTTGAAAGATAGTCAGTGAATAGGAGACACTTAAAATCCTTCCATCTGTCTGTGGTCAGTGAGTAACCTGACATGATCATTCCTTGTCTCTTAGCCCAGATTATGTACCTATGAAATTTGTAATATTGCTTGGAAAGGAAGCCGTACTCCCTTATAGCCATTTGTAGTATTAGAATAAAAATGTAAACTTTACTCGGGGAAAGTGTGTGTTTGATTGCATCAGTGCAAAGTCCATTTCATATCTTTAAGATACAACACAGCAGCGCAATCTAAAAATCCTCAGATATGCAGTCCCTGATGGGGTGTGGTCTCGGAGGCAGGCGTCTGCCTAGACTGCACACAAGAGGCTAAGTCATGGGAGCAGGGCCTGTAGGATGAGATGAAGCAGGAGAGTCCCGGTTGCAAGAAACCCTGGGGGCGGGGGTGCCATGTTACCTTCAACAGATCTGGCCCCCAGTCCCTGCATGATGCCCAGACCATCCACCCCTCAAGCCCAGGGAGCAGTAGGACGCGCAGGGGAGTTCTCACCGGAGTTTGTCTTTTTTCACAAGGCGTTTTGCCTAAGTCAACGGGGCTTGGCAAGGGGCTCCTCAGCCCTGGAACATAGGGCTAAGAGGGTGTCAGACGCAAAAGAGCACGAGTCAGGAGCAGTGGCATCTAAGAGAGCTAGAGGCTTAGAGGAGTGGCAGCAATCGCCGTTGTCAGAGGAGCTGGATAGGGAAGACCTTGACACAAAGCTAGATCTACAGGAGGAGTTGGAAGAAGGAGAGAGCCCAGAACAGGAGGATCAGGCCCAGATTGTTCGGGTTTTCCGCCAGGAAGAGCTACTGATGCTCATCTTTATGCTTATTTTTGTTTGTTCAATTTCTTGATATACCACCCAGGCCATTGGGCATCAAAGCGGTTTACAATCACAACAAACGGGTACCTGATACAATTCCTCGTCCCCAAAGGGCTCACATTCTATGTGTACTTTGGAGTCCCTCATGGCCCCTGAATATGCCTGCTAACCTCCCGGCAGAGGAAGAGGCGCTGTAGGATCCACTGTTCCAGGTGGCATGGAAATCGCAGAAAGTCTTCCCAGTACATGTAGTAGTAGGACAGATGATCCAGGATGAGTGGGATCTGCCGGAGGCTGGCCTTAAAGGGGTGCAGTCCATGACTCACCTCTACCTGCTGCTGGAGCAAGAATGAGCTCCTTTGATCGCCCAGAGTGGACGCAGCAGTGTTGGTGGCAGTTGAAGACTTGTCTCTTGCAGCTGCGAGCTGTGGAACTGGTTCCCCAAGACCAGTACCTCTGCGGTCGATGCTTTATGTATTTTGTGGTGCCCAAAAGGAAGGTTCCTTTCGCCCAATTTTCGACTTTGAGGGCATGAACTACTGTCTCTGGGTACCACATTTTCACATGGAAATACTGCAATCAGTAATAGTGGCGGTAGGAAGCAGAGTTTTTTTGTGACTCTAGATTTCACGGAGGCGTATCTACACATTCCCATCCACCCAGAACATCAGCAGTTTCTCCGCTTTGCGGTGCCAAGGAGCCATTTCCAGTTCCAAGCGTTGCCCTTCGGTCTGGCGACCGCCCCCTGTACCTTCACCAAAGTCATGGTGGTGGTGGGGGCAGCTCTCCACAAGGAAGGGGTTATCGTCCACCCTACCTAGACGATTGGCTAATCCAGGTGAAGTCCAGGGATGATAGCGAAAGAGCAACAGCCCGGGTGGGAGAGTTCCTTCAAAGTCTTGGTTGGGGGTTCAACCTGGCCAAGAGTCAGTCACAGCAGCCCAGGAGCTAGAGTATTTGAGAGCGTGCTGTGATACCCACGTGGGCAGAGCTTTCCTGCCGGATCGCTAGGCGCAGGAGCTACGACAGTAGATACGGCAGTTCCTGAAGATGGCAAGACTATCAGTGTGGCATTATCTGCAGGTTCTGGGAACCATGGTGGCCACTCTTGAGCTAGTCCTGTGGGCAAGGGCGCACATGCTACCTCTGCAGAGGGCTCTGCTCCGTTGATAGTCCCATCAGAGTCAGCCCCTGTCCCAAGTACACCCCTGCCCGCCAAGAGAGTCCTCAGTGGCTGCATGTGGGGAGCCTGGAAGGAGTAGTCCCCAGTGTGGGTTCCGCTGATAACCGATGCCAACCTGTCAGTTTGGGGAGCCCATTGCAAAGGACGCTTTATTCAGGGACAGGAGTCTGCAAGAGACCCTGTGGTCGATCAACAGGCTCGAGATGCAAGCGGTGACCTTGGCACTAGAAAGTTTCGAGCCATGGTTGCAGAGGAAGATGGTCAAAGTCTTCTCGGACAATGTGACCACGGTAGCTTACATCAACCGGCAAGGAGGCATGGGCAGTGCAGCCCTGGATGAGGAGGCTGAAAGGCTGTTCGGATGGGTAGAGATTTGTCTCCAGGCGTTGGCGGCGCACGTAGAGGGAGTTGACAGCCGAGTGCGCATGGACCCCGGAGAGTGGCAGCTCAATCAGGAGGTGTTCGAGCAGGTGGTCTGCTGATGGGTTACACCGGTCATGGACCTAATGGCAATGTTCGAGTTGGCCAAGGCCTGCCGGTTTTTCAGCAGAAGGAGAGGATGTCTGAGGGCTTGGATGCTCTAATTCAGCAGTGGCTCGAAGAGGGTCTTCTCTGTTTTTCCCTTGTGGACGCTCATAGGCTGGTTAGTGCAACAGAGCGCACTGGGGATTTGTAATTCTGGTGGCACCAGACTGGCCGAGGTGCCCGTGGTATGCTGACCTGATTCTTATACTGGTGGATTGTCAGTGTTGGCTTCCGGTTCAGAAGGACCTCTTGATGCAGGGACCACTTCACCTACCCCAGGTGGATCAATTCTCGCTTACAGCATGGCTCTTGAAAGGGTGAGGTTGAAGAAGAAAGAAAGAAAGAGAATAATCGGGCTTGGGTATAGTGACCTTGCTACAGGGCCAGAGGAGGTCTATGAACCTGGCATGCATCTGTGTAGGGCGCATCTTTGAATCGTGGTGCGGAGAGAGGCAGGTGCCCCTTCCACTGCCTCCAACATCTTGACGTTCTTGCAATCCGGTTTTGATAAGGGTCTAGCCGCCAACTCCTTGAGGGTGCAACTGGTGGCGATTTCCAGTTATCACGGGAAAGTCCACGGGGTGCCGTTGGGTACAACACACCCAGAAGTGCTGAGCTTTCTAGGGGCGGTGACCCACCTCCATTTGCCAAAGAGGGCAGTGGGTACTGTCTTGGGATTTCAGTCTGGTGCTGACTGTGTTCTCTGGGGAACCCTTTTGGCCATTGAGTCGAGCTTCCCTGAAGATTTGACTCTGAAAATGGTATTCCTGGTGGCGATTTGCTTGGCACGCAGGATTTCAGAGCTTCGGACCCTGTCATGCCAGGAGCCATTCCTTTCCTTATCCAAGGAGAAAGTGGTCCTGCGCCTAGTACCTTCATTTTTTCCCAATGTGGTGTCAGCATTTCATGTAAATCAGGCTGTTTCTTTACCGGCTTTGACGAGCGTGGATGTGGGCGAGAGCGCATATGGGCCCTGCCACTCCACAGCTCTGCCACCTGAATGGTAAAAGAGTCCTGCGAAGGTATGTGAAAAGGGCATCGTCCTTTCAAAGATCAGACCGTCTGTTGGTTCTGTTTGGTGGGCCGCACAAAAGTGAGGCGGCAGCCAAGGCCTCCATTTCCAGATGGATCAGTGAGGCAATCACGTTGGCATGCATCTTGAAGGGTAGAGCAGTGCCTGCGGGGTTGTGGATGCATTCCATGAGGGCTCAGGCAGCCTTGTGGGCAGAGTATAGTTTAGTTCTGCCAGTGGAGATCTGTAGGGCGGCTTACCTTTTTGGAACATTTTCACCTGGATGTCCCGGTGGCGGGGGATGCTTGTTTCGGATTGGCAGTGCTTCAGGCTGGTTGTGTGGGTCCCTCCTGTTAGTTTAACTGCTCTGATGCATCCCAGAGGTGTGGGACTGGACTGGAGGGATGATAAAGAAAGAGAAATTAGACTTACCTGCTAATTGTTGTTCCTTGAGGAACTCTAGTCCCAGAACCCTCCCTGAGTGCTTTTTGTGATGATCTGTTCACACCCTGGTCCTGAAGCTGGTTCCCTTGGTGGAGGAAGTGGCCAGGGGGAGCCGGGGAAGGTGTGCAATCGGTGTTTTGGGGGGGGGGGGTGGACGGACCAGAAGAGCTGTCGGTTGCTCGCTTCCTGTTGAAGTTGCTCAGGCACTCAGCAAGTAGGCCTTCCCATCCTGGTTTGTTTAGACATAGAAGTGTTTGTTGCATGTTTAGCTACTTATTTGTTGCTCCTCTGAGTCTGCTTTGCCAATAGGTACTGGGGCTGGTAGGTGGTGCCAGCTGCATATGTACACTAGGGTCATCAAAAAGATGGCACGCTCAGTCTCCAAGCTGCTGGAAGAGGTACACTACCCAGAGGTGCGGGACTGGACTTCCTCAAGGAACAACAATTAGCAAGTAAGTCTAACTTCTTTTTTTTGGCCCTAAAACATCCAGAGGGTGTAGAGAAGATATAGAGTTAAGTAACTAGTCTAAGATCACAAGGATCAGCACTGGGATTTGAACCCTGGCCATCCTGCTCCTAACACACTACTCTAAGCATTAGGTAATTAGACATCCCTGTTCTGCTATTCTGGGAACATCATTGTAGACTGCTCCATAGATGTTCATATTGGGCATATCCAAGTTTGTGTAATCATGCCTGCACATGCCTGCTCTTCGGTTTTAGACATTCTGATTTGGACGTCTTTTGTTAAATGTACCTTTCAATCTTTCTAAAATTAAAAAAATATATATATAGTGGAATAAGGAAATGTACAGAGAAGAGCAACCAAAATGATAAAAGGGTATGGAAGGATACCCTTACAAGGAAAGGCATAACAGATTAGGGCTCTTCAGCTTGGAAGAGAGACAGCAGAAGGGAGATATGATAGAGGTCTGTAAAATGGTGCAGTGGAACAGGTAAACCTAGATAATTTGCTTAGTCCTTCAAAAAGTAGAAAGACTAGGGAACATGCAATGAATCTACAATGTAGCACATTTTAAGACTAATCAGATAAAATATTTTTCACTCAATGAGTAATCAAACTCTGGAACTTGTTGCTGGAGTATGTAGTAAACGCTGTTAGTGTAACTGGGTTTAAAAGAGGTTTGCAGGGGGAATCCAAGATGGCGATTTGGTGAGGCGTGTGTTCGGAGCGGTGATTACTTATGGGGAAAAAGCGGAAGTCCAAGGGGGCTAAGCAGCCTTCTACTGCCCCCTCGGTCGCTACCCAGTTACCTGTGGTTGTTGGTCTGTTGGATTCATATTTCTTGCCTGCTCCGAGACAGCCATTGGATTTAGGGGAGTGTAGCCTGGCTATAGAACAGCTGGAGGTGGAGTCCTCGACTTTTGTTTCAGGCGGTGATCCGTCCTCCCCTGCCTCGGTACGGGCCTCGAAGGTGCCACGTCAAGATATTGACGTGGAAGGGAAGTTGATGGAGGGGGTTGAGTCATTGGACTCCCCTGCGGTGCAGCGCCTGCCTGTGGAATGCGGGGCGGTTGCTGGTCCTTCCCCGGTGCAACGACAGAGGTCCCAGGTCGTCGGAGAGTTAGTGGATGGAGGTGCGGGCCTGGTCCCTGGGCCCACTACGTCGACCCCTGTTTCGGGTGTTTCTTTACCATTTGGTGGAGTGGGGGGATGGTGTTTCTCCGTCTCCTTTGGTGCCCCCGGCGGTGGTGACTCTGGATACAATCTGGGCCGCTATTATGCAACTCCGGGAAGAGATGGTGCCACGGATCTCTGGTCTGACTTCTCAAGTTAGTAGCGCTGAATTGACTATTCAGGAACATACAGTTAAAATAACTAATTTGCAGAAGGTAGTTGCTGAGTCTCAGGAGAGTTTTGTCCTTTTGGAGAAGGAGGTGGAAACTTTGAAGAAGAGCATGGGGCCTATCGCTGTGAAATTGGAATTGTTGGATAATATGTCTAGTGTCTGTAATTTACGTTTGGTAAACTTTTCAAGATCAACTATAGTACCTGCGAGAGAGATGTTTAGAAGTTATCTTGTTGATATTTTGGGGATCTCCCCTGACTCTTGCCCCCCGATAGTGAAAATGTATTATTTACCTTTGGGGAAAAAAAGCTGAAGGCGTGGGGGCGGTTAAGGGCTTATCTCCTGTAGATGTTTTGAATGTAACTGCATTGTTGGAGTCATCGCAAGAAGATCAGTTGGTACCGTCTACTTTGTTGGTTACATTGGCCCTGCTTTCTGATAAAGAATGGTTAATGAAGTTATTCTTTAAAAAACGTAGTGTTTTGTTTAAGGGGTAGCGGGTCTGTATGTTTCCAGATCTCTCTAGGGAGACCCGACGGAGGGATTTTCTTCTCCTTCGCCCTGGGGTACAGCAATTGGGTGGGCTCTTTTTCCTAAAGTTTCCCTGCAAGTGTCTGATTAAGTATCAATCAGATTCTTATATATTTTTTGAGCCATCCCAATTGCTTGCCTTTATTAATGCCCGTCATAACCAGATGTTGGATATACCCCCACCTCTCCAGTCCGAGATCTAGGCTTGGCTGTTTTTCACGCCTCTGATTTCTTGCTGATTTTTGTTAGTTTGGATTTCCTTTCTTTGGTATTCCCCCCCTATCTATATTGTGGGCTAGTGTGGGTCGGGTTGTTTGATTAATCTTGCCTATGTTTTTGAGTTTGTTTTATTTGTATTGCCTATACCCTTCTCACTTTCTGTTCAAGATGTATTCTTGATTGTAATTTGAAATTCATAAATAAAAAATTAAAAAAAAACGTTTTGCAGAAGTTCCTGGAGGAAAAGTCTATAAACTATCATTAGAGTGGACTGGGGAAATACACTGCTTACCCCTGGGATAAGCAGCGTGGAATCTTATCTACTTTTTGAGAACCTGAGAGGTATTTTTGAGCTGGATTGGCCACCGTTAGAAACAGGATGCTGGACTTGACCTTTTGATCTCACCCAGTGTGGCATATGTTATGTTCTTAATAGCTTTAATATATTCAACCTACATTGGTTGCTAGTCTTCTAGCATGTTCATTTCAAAGTTGTGACCTTTACTGTTTAAGGTGCTTTCTAGTGATGCTCCTTTCAGTCTGTGCTGATTTTTAAAATGTATTCTTTCATACTGAAGGGTCCTGTTGGTTGGATGTTTCTGCAGTAAAGCATGTCCAATTGACCAGCATACATTCTGGTCTAACACTTTATTTTATTTAACAGGGCTTTTATACCGCTTTATCATTTAGTCAAAGCAGTTTAAATTGTAACTTAAATTCTCCATGAACAAGTAGGAAGTCAGTCCTCACATATGGGTGACGTCTGCCCCGACGGAACCCGCATGGAGCATTTCCCGTTTTCAAAGAAAGCCTTTGGGACATGCTACCACGCATGTGTAGTCCCCTTCCCGCCCAAGGGTGCCATCTTGCTTAGTCTCCTTTTTTCCACAGAACCCAACAGATGTCTCCTGTTTCCCCAGAAAAATCCTGGCTAATTATCCTTAAAGGTTTCCGCCTTGAGCTGGTGCCAATCTCTGTGCTGATCTTGGCCTTTCCCCCCCCCTTTTGATTGAGGCTTACCTTGACCAGCGTTCGTGCCCTTTTTTGCCCAAGGGTCGTCTACCCTGTCCGGGGTGTTCCCCACAATGTCCCCCGGTGGGTTCAAGAAATGTGACCGCTGCAGTCAAATTGTGTCTGTGACCGACACCCATTACTGCTGCCTGCACTGCCTGGGCATGGACCATGACAGTGCCTCCTGCGACCTGTGCCAGGCCATGATGCCTAAGACCAATAAAAAGAGGTCGGCATTGCAGGAAAAACTGTTCCCCAGGTCCGACTTGGCTCTGGCCTCCCCGATGCTGCACTCCAAGCCCAGCACTTCCTGCGAGGCCCGAGTGTCCTCAGAGTTTGGCAGTGGCGGCTCCACTGACCTCTGACCTGGAGAAGAAGAAAAAGTCCTCTAAGTCCATCAAGGTTGCATCAGAGAAACACAATAAAACCACCCGGAGAGACTTGGGCAACTCTGAAAAGCGCCCTACCAAGGACCTCAAGAAGAATTCCTCGGCTGTCTGAGACCGTGCGAGGTTCCTTGAGGCCATAGTCCTCATGAGAGTGCTGGCGCCAGGCCTGAGATTCTCAGTGTCCATGCCACAAGCTGCTGAGTCTTCTGGCTTGGAAACCAGAATGGCAGCCTTGGAGCAGAACATCACTGCTATCCTGGCCCTGCAGGCTGGTTCATCCGTATCGTCTGCCCCAATGACTGGGCCCCCGACTGCGAGGGAATCTCCAGTTGAGCTGAGCTCTGAGCACCACCAGCCTCAGGGAAGACCTTGGTGCCGGTCAAGGTCCTAGTTCTGTTCCTCAGGCATCTGATCTTTCCCGGCTAGTTTCTGCGACTCAGACTCCAGGTGCTCCGGAGACTGCTGAAACACCCCCCCCCCCTCCCCCGGAGCTGGCCTTTAGGCAATAAGTTGCAGGTCCTCGGATTCGTAGTCACTATCCGACTCAGAGTGGGAGATCGATGATGAGGCATCCACAGAAACCAAACAGCACCGGGAGATTCTCTCAGACCTGTCTCCCCTGGCCTTCCATGACTTTAAGGACATGGCCAGAGCCCTCTCTGTGCAGACCAAGGCAGAGGAAGACCTGCGCACTGAGGATCTGGAGATCCTCCAATACGAGGCTGTATCCAAGGAAACCCTCATGGTGCTCATGCAACCGATCCTACAGTGACTACTGCTCAGAATGTGGGAGACACCGGCAGTGAGCCAGCACCTCAATGCCATGTACCACATCCGAAAAGGCCTGGGGTTCCACATAACTCCAGCTCCCACATAACTCCATGGTTGTCGAGTCGACCATGCAAAAGCTTAAGAGCCAAAATTCCCACTCCTCTGTCCCCCCCCCTCCCGGAAGGGAGCCCACGATGCCCTTAGGCGCAAGTGTTACTAGGGCTGGATGCTGGGTTGCCAGATCCAAGCCTATGAATTATACATAGATATGTACCTGAAAGCTCTAACCCAGGAACTGTTGGGGTTTTCGGCGGTCCTTGTTGGGGAGCACCTCCAGTGGTTCCAGTCTCTGACCTCCGGGATCATGGACTGCTCCAAGTTCCTCTCCCGAGCAGCCTACGACAGCTTTGAGTCCGCAGCTTGAGTCGCAGCAGCTGGCATTGGAGCCTGAAGCCAAGCCTGGCTGTGGTCTTCCGACCTCGAGCAATGGGTCCAAGACAAGCTGCTCGATGTCCCCTGCACTGGGGAGAACCTGTTCAGCAAACCTATGACTTACAAGGCAGCTGAGATCGAGGCCAACATGGTAACCTGTCAGAAACCATTGGGGAAAAGACCCCTATTCCCGAGGAAGAAGGGTCCCTTTGCACAAAGTCACCACTACCAGCCCTTCTCAGGCCAGCAACAAGGTTCTCACCCTGAGAGGCAAGGCCATGGAGCTCAGAAGGCAAAGGCACCAAATCCCCAGGCTCCCACCCAACCCGGGGAGAGCTTCTGACTCACAGGACAGGGCCTCCCCTCCCCCGGGAGACCTTCACCAGGCCACAGGGGTGCGCCTGGCGCTCTTTGCCCACAGATGGGCTAATATCACCTTGGACCAGTTGGTACAGAAAGTGTAAAGGAGGGATACTGCCTCCACCTACAGCATATACCACCCATGTTCTTCCCAGGAGAGCTGGTGTGACCCCTCCTTCACCAGACTCTTCTGCTCACAGAGCTCGCAGGTGTGATCAGAGACATCGCAGTAGAGCCTGTACTCAAGCACCTACAGGGAAAAGGCTTCTACTCCAGATACTTCCTTGTTCCAAAGAGAACGGGGGGCCTCAGGCCCATACTAAACCTGTGAAACTTAAACAAGTTTCTAGTAAGGGAGAAGTTCAAGATGCTCTCCCTTGGCACACTGCTGCCTTACCTCCACCAGGGAGATTCACTGTGCTCCTTGGCTCTAAAGCAGCGGTTCTCAACCTGTGGATCGCCACAGGATTTAGCGGGGGTCGTCTCACTCTGCCAAGTTAAAAAAAAAAAAAAAAAAAAAGGCACAAAATTTGCTGCCGCTGCCGAGTCCGCTTCTCGGCAGCAGCAAACTCACCGACTCCAATCTTCTGCAGCCGCGGCTCCCTGCCTCTTAAAGAACCGTGGCTGAGCCTGTGAAACAGTTGCGGAGCCTTCCCGTCTCTCAACGGGCTCCCTGCAGCATTGTCCCGTCTCCAAAGGAAGTGGTAAACAATTTTCTTTGGAGGCGGGACAGTGCTGTACGGAGCCCGTCGAGAGACAGGAAGGGCTCCACAATGGCTTCACGGGCACAGCTGCGGTTCCATAAGAGACAGGGAGCCGTGGCTGCAGAAGAACAGGGCAGTAGCAGGGAGAGGGGAGGAGGGGGCACGGACCCTGCACTGGGGCTGACATGGAGGAAGGGATGGATGGAGGGAGAGGGGCTGGGGCTGACATGGAGGGGGGCTGACACGGATGGAGGGAGGGGGCTGACATGGACAAAGGGGAGAGACAGGGAGACATACTGGACAGACGGGATAAATGCTGGACAGAGGGGAGAGACAGTGCGGGTTAGGATTATAATGGGCAGATGGGGGGGGGGGGGGCGAGGACCGGTAATGGGTTGATTAGGGAAGGCTAGGACTGGGAATGGACTGATCAAGGGGGGGGGGGGACTGGGCTGATAGGTGGGTAGGACTGGTAATGGATTGATGGGGAGCTAGCATTGGAAATGAGCTGATCGAGGAGGCTAGGACTGGTAATGGGCTGATGGGAGGGGGGGTAGGACTGGTATCTTTATTTAACGCTTTATATACCACCCTTGTCAGGACGTGAGAGCAGTTTACAATAAAAAATATATATGCTAGCGCCATAAGAAGAAAGGAGCTCCAATTTTAAATAAAGGAAAGATTGACCAGAGGGGTCACCGAGAGACAGGTAGAAGAACAACTAGACAGAACTAGTAGGACAGAACTAGGTAATGGGCTGATTAGGGGAGCCTAGTACTGGTAATCGGGTTGAGGGGGGACTAGCACTGGAAGTGAGCTGATTTGGGGGGCTTCGACTGAATGGGCTGATGGTGGGGAGGGGAGGATAGAGCTGCTGGCCCTGGAAGAAAACTGGGGGCTAAGGCTACAAATGGGCTGATACGAGGGGATGGGAGAATGGAACTGGAAGGGAGTGGATCTGAGAGGGGCTGCCATGGTATTTGTACTAGAAGGGACTGATCAGTGGGGAAGGAGGGGGACTGGAAGGGAATGGACACCAGTGGCAGTCATGGGAATGCAAGTTGACATTGGAAGGTACTGGGAGTGAGGACTGGAAAGGGGCTGATACTGCGTAGGGTTACTGGGACTGGAAATAGGCTGATGGAAAGAAGTGAAGAAAACGAAAGAAGAGATAAGAAATGGCAGATGGACCATAGACTACAGAAAGAGAGCTAAGAGAAGACAGGAAAGCAGAAGCCTCAGATCCGGGATCAGCATGATCAGAGAATAAATTGGTCAGACAAAGGTAGAAAAAATAATTGTATTTCATATTAATGATTTGACTACAAAATCATAATTTGAAATCAAGTATTGTTACTTGTGATTAGTTAGGGTGGTTTAAATAAGTAAATTTTATAAATAAAAACATGTTGCAAAGGCCTATAATATATTAATAATTCAACAAATGATTACAGCGGAGGAGTGGCCTAGTGGTTGGGGCAAGGTACTTCAGGCCGGAAGGTCGGGGGTTCAAATCCCACTAGAGAACAGCAACCTTGGGCCGGAAGGACTGGGGTTTCTAGTCCCACATGTGCTCCTTGTGGTCTTAGGCAAGCCACTTAACTCTCCATAGCCCATGTTCCCTGTAAAATAGTTATCTCCAAGTTATAATGCCCTGTTCAATGTAATTTCAGTTTGTTCAATGTAAACCGCACTGATGCAGAATAGCGCGGTATATAAGAGAATGTAAATAAATTAAATAAATAAATAAATACAGCGACAATGCGTTAATAGTAAAGGAAGAGAGACTCATTTGATTTTATCATCGGGGGTCATCACAAGTTGACCAATGGTAAAAGGGGTCATGGTACAAAAAAGGTTGAGAACCACTGATCTAAAGGATGCATGTACACACATCCTAATCCACCTCTCCAACAGGCAGTACCTAAGGTTCGTGGTAGGAGGAGGGCATGACCAGTACAGAGTGGTACCCTTTGGCCTGGCCGCCTCGCCAAGGGTTTTTAACAAATGCCTGGCAGTTGTGGCTGCCCACCTGTGCCTACAAGGGGCCTTCATCTTCTCCTATCTAGGTTACTGGCTAATCAGTGGCAGCACAGCCTCAGAGGCCAGTCAGGCTGCAGAGCGTGCGACCCTCCTTCTGCAGCATCTGGCATTAGTCATTAACTACCCCAAATCCCACATCTCTTCAGCCCAAAGCCTGGAGTTCATAGGTGCTCAGCTGGACATGCTACAGATCAAGGCCTTCCTCCCCAGAGAAAGGACCGAACACCTCGGAGAACTATCAGGAGAGGTGCATTGCCACCAGTTGGTGCCAGCTCGTTGTCTCTGTCTGCTGGGCCATATGGCCTCTACAGTCCATGTGATGCCCTCAGCCCAGGGGTGGGCAGTTGCAGCCCTCGTGCACCACAATCCAGCCTGGTTTTCATGATGGCGTAATGAATATTCATGGACCTATTTCCATACAATGGAAGGCAGTGGATGCAAATAGATCTCATGAATATTCATTGGGGACATCATGAAAACCAGGCTGGATTGTGGTGCATGAGGGACGGAATTGCCCACCCCTGCCTCAGCCCGCTTACACATGCGGACAGCCAAGTGGTGCCTCTGCTCACAGTGGACTCAAGCCATGGGCAGGCTATGGGACAGGGTCAGGGTTATCCGCCACTGGCAGAATCTCTCAACTGAGACATCTCCGGGTGGGAATACTCTTCCAGGCTGCCGTGTCTGAGGACCCTAACCACAAATGCCTCCCTCCTGAGTTGGGGGGCGGGCACATTGTGGGGACCGCCACACACAGGGCAGCTGATCGTAGGAGGAGTCATGGCTACAGATCAGTATCCTGGAGTTCCGAGCAATATTTCTGGCCCTGCCAGCATTCCACCACCATCTGCGACTCTGGCACAGCCAGGTCGCCATGTTTTATATCAAGCAGGGGAGCATGGGCTCATACTCCCCCTGCCAGGAGGCAGTGGCCCTCCTCTCCTTCACAGCCTGCAACAGCATGCTCTTGCGAGAGGTTTACCTCCCGGGCCAGGACAACTGCCTAGTGGACAGGCTGAGCGGAGTCCTTCGGCCACACGAGTGGCGCTTGAACCCAAGGTGGCACAACAGCTCTTCCACCTCTGGGGCAAGCCCATGATGGACCTGTTCGCCTTTCCGGACAACACGCAGCTGCCTCGCTTCTGCTCGCATCAGCTGCACCCAGAGAGAGTGACAGCAGATTTATTTATTTATTTTTTATTTATTTAACATCTTTTATATACCGCACTATTGTCACCAGCGCGGTTTACATGTAACAAACATATACATGCAAAGAACTGTAATGCATTTTACAAGTAACAGGGTTTTTGAAAACTTGGGAATAACAAGGTACAACTACATAGGCTAGCTAACTATTTACAGAATATTGAAATCCATTAGTCACATTTGGATATCAGTTGGGAAATGTCCTGGTCAGAAAAGTGTCTGTAATATTTTCATGTGCGAAGGTTAGATTGGGAAATAGCTTAGGAAGAGGTGGTGTTTGAGACTCTTTCTGAATTGTGTTAGGCTGGTTATAACTCTCAGTTCTAGTGGGAGGGCATTCCAGGTTATTGGGGCGTGGATACTGAAGGCTCTTTTGGTTGTTTCCTTAGTGTATCTGACTGTTTCGGGATTATTAATGTATTCATTGCAATTGACCTTCTGGATCTATTAGGGGTCTGTGAGTGTACAAGGTTGGTAATGGTTGATGGTGCTTGGTTGTTTATGGCTTTGAATGTAGTGATCAGTATCTTGTAGTGGATTCTTGCGTTGGTTGGTAGCCAGTGGAGTCTTTTTAGAACTGGGGTTATGTGATCTGTCTTTGATATTCCTTCAAGTACTCTGGCAGCAGTGTTCATCGCTAGTTGGAGAGGATTTAATGTTGCTTGAGGGAGTCCGTATAGAATTGCATTTGCAAAGTCAATGTGAGGCATTATCAGGGCTTGGTAGATGGTTCTGAAATCTGAGGGTTCCAGTAGAGGTCGCAGGTGGCGTAATGTACGTATCTTGTGATATATTAGTTTTGTTATGTTTTTTATGTGGGCTTTCATATTGAGGCGCTGGTCAAGGGTTATGCCTAGGTAGCGTAGTGTAGGTTTTACTGTTAATTCCTTGTCCTTTATCTTCACGGAGGTAGGAGGTGTGAAGTTTTGGTTTCTTGTTATAAACATCACATCAGTCTTGCTGTGGTTGATTCTTAGATTTTGGGAGATGAGCCAATCTTCTACTGCTTCGAGGCATGTTATCGATGTATAATCGGGGTGATTGATGGAGAATGGCATGAATAGTAGAATGTCATCTGCATATGCTAAACAGGTGACATTAAAGGAACGAATGAGGTCACAAATGGGTTGCATGTATATATTAAACATCAACGCTGACAGAGAAGATCCTTGTGGTACCCCTTGGTCTTGAAGAAATGGTTCAGAAGTAGTTTCGTCAATTCGTACTTGTTGCCAACGGTTAGTTAGATATGATATACACCAGTCAAGTGCGGCACCAACTATTCCTTTTTCCTTAAGGCGATCGATAAGTATTTGGTGGCTTACTGAGTCGAACGCAGCTGAGATGTCCATGAATATAAGTATGAATCCTTGGTGAATGTTATCTATTCCTGTGATTAGTGTGTTGAATAGTGTGATGAGGAGGGTCTCAACTCCATGAGCCTCTCTAAAGCCGTGTTGTGCAGGGTCAAGTGGAGCTTCATTGTCTATGTGCTGTTGTATTTGCCGTTGGACTACTTTCTCAATTATTTTCGCTAGGAGTGGGATACTGGATATTGGCCTGTAGGATTCTACTTTTAGGGGGTCTAATTTACTGTTTTTTAGTAATGGTCTAATTGAGGTTTGTTTGAGGCTTTGAGGAAAGGTTCCAGTTGAAAAGGATTGTTCAAGGATATTCTGTATGAAGAAGCTTACTTCATGTTTAAGATTTTTTATCCAGGCTGCCGGGCAGGGATCGCTTGCAGCGGTGGTAGCATTTATTGATGCGATAGTGTTCTCAATTTCTTTGATTGATAGTGTATTGAACTTGGTTAATGTGGTTGACTGTGAATATATATCATTCTTTGTTGGTCCAGAGGTACAAATGTTGGAGGTTTTTGTCATCTTTGACTTTAGGTATTCAGCATATTCTTGCGGGTGTATTGCTTGCGTTTGTTGAGGTGTTGGTTCCTTTGCCATTGTTCTTACGATGTTGAAGAGATCATGATGTTTATTTAATGATTTCTTTAGAAGGTTAGTATGGAATTGTTTCCTTCGATCTGCTATTTCTTGGCGATGCTTTTCTAAGTATTTGCAGTAAGCTGTGTAGGCTTCAGTAGAGCGTGATCTTCTCCAGTATTTCTCGAGTCTCCGAAGATGGAGGAGGGATGTTCTTAGCTCCTTGGAATACCAGGCTACGTGTGTACGTTGGTTGGTATTTTTTGTCATGTTTGATGGTTGAGAATTGAATCTAAGGGAGTGATCCCAAGTGTTGATTAGACTGTCCAAGTCGGGTTCAGACGCTTGTAGTGTTGGGAGGAGATTATTAAGTATTTCCTCTTTGACAAAGGGGCGGAACCTCCTAGCTGTTGGTTTCGCATGAGTAGGTTTGGAGTTAGAGGAATTGGAGGAGTTGGGGATTTTGAATAAAATGAGACTGTGGTCAGACCACGGTACTGGTATTATTGAAAGGTCGTAATTGTGGTTGATGTCTGAGGTAACTTGTGGGACGAATATCAGATCAAGTATGTTTCCCATATTGTGAGTAGGATCTTTGACTATTTGGTTGTATCCAAGGTTGTCAATTGCTTCTATAAATGCTGTGGTTTGCGAGTCCTGTAGGGAGGGAAGGTTGAAATCTCCCAATATCCAATTAGATAGTCTTGGTTTTTCAGTGTTGCAGGCAAGGTCAACTATCGTTGGCAGATCATCAGCTGATGCTGTTGGAGCTCTATAGACTAGGCTGATTGAGTGCTCTTTGTTTGATATATTTAGTATATTTAGATGTGTTGAACTAATGCTGTTGTCAATTTGAAATTGTAGTTGGTTGTTAGAGATAATAAGTACTCCGCCTCCTCTTTGTTGGTTCCTATGGCACGTGTGGATAGAGAATCCTGGCGGTAGCATCTGGTTAAGAATGACATTGTCAGAATCGGTTAGCCAGGTTTCTGTGATCAACAAGATGTCGAGGTTATGTGCAGTTATGAGATTAGTTATCAGAGGCCATTTTGTGCGGATGGACCTTATATTGATAAGGGCACAGTGTAATGGTGGATGGTACTGCTGTTTTGGTTGAGGTCTTTTGGTAACGTGAAGGGCAATATGAAGTAGATGTGAGTGGTGGGTGTAGTTAGGGTTTGTTTGATTTGTTTGAGTCTTGTTTGACCATCTCCTCCAATTATTTCGTAATATTGGTATGTATTTTTGGTCATCATTAAAGGCAATTGCTTGACCAGATAGTGCAGTGAGGAGGTAGGTGATGGTAAGGGTTACTAATGTGTGCATTCTTATAGTGAACATTGTGTGTTCTGAGAAGCGGTAGTGTTGCTAGTTGCACAAGGTTGTAGACTGTTGGGTTTGGGGTTGTAGTATTTGTAGATAATATTGATGGAACCTTAATTGTGGTGAAAAAGCGTACCAACAATATATCTGGATGCTGAGAAAAACAGTAATTGCAAATTTATGGATAATGATACAGTATGTCTCTCTATCTACTGACAACAGTATATCTACTGGCAACAGTGTATCTCTCTGGGTAGTGGTAACAGTATGTCTCACTATCTACTGACAACAGTATATCTCTCTGGGTAGTGGTAACAGTATGTCTCTCTATCTACTGACAACAGTATATCTTTCTGGGTAGTGATAACAGTATGTCTCTCTATCTACTGACAACAGTATATCTACAGATGGCTTCCTGATCTCGTGGTCTGGCCTATTCTGTGCATTCCCACAGACACCGCCCACCCAGTCGCCAGGACCCTCTTCAAGGTCCAGAGTAAGAGGGCATCAGTTGTACTAATTGCCCCCAGGTGGGCCAGGCAGCCTTGGTTTTCACTGCTGCTCTCCCTGTCTGTGGCACTCGAGTACCACTGAGCTGAGCCCCAGACCTCCTGTCCCAGGAGGGGGGCTTCCTCCTGCACCCCAGTCTGGGGTTGATAACACAAACAGCGTGGCTGCTGAAAGGGTAGCACTGGCCCCTTTCAGTCTTCCGAGAGAAGTCTAGGAGATCTACTGGCCTCCCTAAAGCTCTCCACCAGACGGGCTTATGCCTTCAAGTGGAGAAGGTTTTCTGCCTGGTGTGCGGAAAAGGAGAACCCCTTCCCCTGCCATGTGCACTTAATACTCCAGTACCTATTGCACCTTTCCCACACCGGACTGAAGCCTAACTCTGAGGGTGCATCTGAGCACAATAGATGCTCGCCAGCCCCTGGTCTCCAGGTTCCTCTGGGGCCTCCTGTTATCCAAGCCCCCTCTCCGCCCCTCGGCAGCGGAGTGGGACTTCAATGTGGTGCTCTCACAGCTCACTAGACAACCATTTGAGCCCCTGGCCACTTGCCACCTGCGGTACCTTTCTTGAAAGGTGGCCTTCCTAGTGGCCCTCACGTCCACTCGAAGAATAAGCGAATTCTGGGCCCTGGTGGCAGATCCACTATATACAAGATTGTACAAGAACAGTGTAGTGCTTCTCATGCATCCCAAATTCCTACTGAAGGTGATATCTCCTTTCTACCTCAACCAAGAGGTGGTTCCCCCCACCTTTTTCCCACAGCCTCACGCCTGCCAGGAGGAACTAGTACTTTGTTCTCTGGATTGCAAATGGGCTCTGTCCTTATAGTGGACTTGGGCCCATAACAAAGCTCCTCAGCTTTTCGTGTCTTATGATTCCAGCAGACTGGGCTCCCTATGGCTAAGCAAACTTTGTCCACTTGGGTGGCAGACCGTATTGCCCTCGCCTATGAGCGAGCTGGTCTCTCCCTTGAGCACTGGATCACAGCGCATCATGTGAGGGCGATGGCCACGTCGGTGGCCAACCTGTGCTCAGTGCCTGTGACTGAGATCTGCAAGGCTGCCACATGGTTTTCAATTCATATGTTCGCAGCTCATTGCTGCCTGGAGAGTGAGTCCCACAGGGACAGTGCGTTCGGCCAGGCAGTACTCCTTAATATTCTCGGGGTGTAGGCAACTCCTGCCCTCCGTCTCTTATGTGGTCAGGATACTGGAGTAATAGTGCTGCTGGAGGCTAGGATCTTAGTCTCTCTCAGTTGGGACTCATCTTCTGCAACTCAAGGCTATCCCACTTGGTCGCTGTTGGTACTGTCGTAGTTTGGTCCTCAGCAGCCTGGAGCTAGGGAGTCCCATATGTGAGGACTGACTTTCTGCTTGTTCCTGGAGAAAGCATAGTTACTAACCTGTAACAGGTGTTTTCCAGGGATAGCAGGAATCGGTTCTCACAATTCTCACTCCTCCCCTGGAAGTTGCCTCCCTACCTTGTTTTAGTTTTACTACCATCCTAGCTATGTCATCTGACAGAGCAAGATGGCACCCTTGGGTGGGAAGGGGACCATGCGTGTGTGGTAGCACGTCCCAAATGCTTTCTTTGAAAGCTGGGGAAATGCTCTGTGTGGGCTCCAGTGCCGATGTCACCCATATGTGAGAACTGATTCCTGCTGTACCTGGAGAACACCTATTACAGGTGAGTAACTACACTCTTGGTAATGTACATTAACAGGGACATTGATAGGTTGGATAATACATTAACTTTCTTTTGAGGCAATAGAGGATTAAGTGACTTGCCCAAAGCAACAAGGAGTGCCAGTGGGAATTGAACTCTGGTCTCTTGGTTACCAAGCCAGTGCTCTAACCATTAAGCTACTTCTCCACTCTACCTTGAAATATAGTACCTGTGCTGGGGATGCTTGCTTTTTTCATAAGCATCTTAAAGCATACTTGTTTCAGCAAGCCTTTGCTCTTCAGTAGTACTCTTTAAGTGCTTATGGAGGGGCTGTGACTTCAGGAGAGTGGTTCTCCTTTGGGATAGATTACACAGGTACACTACCAAAAAACTGCCTCCAGTTTTGCAACTGATTCCTATAGATTTTGGGGTGCTGAATCCAGGAAAAATAGCCAAAATGTTCCATCACGTCACGTTTTCTTGCAAAATTAGATTTCTTACCCATATAAGGAATGTTCACATAATTTCTTTTTAGCCGACTGCAGTTTATTTTCTTGGCCCAAAATAGAGGTTGTAATGGTTAACTAACTAGAAACACTCCCTCATGATATTTTTGAGTGTTTTGTATTCATTTTATACATTAACAGGACAATTGGGAGGCGGGGGGCTAAATCCAGTACTCGCGCTGGCGCATGTTCTTTCCTGTTCGCCTCGCCTCGTTCGCTCGCTCAAACACGGTGGTTGCGACATGAACGTTCCTGTCAAATTTCAGTTTCTTGCAAGTTCATTATTACCTTTTGTTTGCTCAGTTGTAATCCAGCTTTATTCCGAAGTGGTTCACTACAGTTGTAGTTTGCAGTGCTGTGTATTTGTGATGGCTCACAGAGCCAGAGGTTGCGTCAACTCTCCGGACAGTTTTTGTTTTATTTGTGGGGAATATACCGTGAAAAAGCGGCAGAGGAACATTTCTGCATTTATTAAAGTACAGTCAAACCTCGGTTTTCATTTGCCCCGGTTTTCATACGCTTCGGTTTTCAACGTCTTTTCTGACTGACATTTTGTCCCGGTTTTCATGCATTGCTTCGGTTTTCAACGTCTTTTGACTGAGATTTTGTCCCGGTAGCAGGGAAGAAAAGCTGTCAACGTAAGCAGGAGATGTTGCATGAATGTGGGAGGCAGTTCTTTCTCTTGCAGGGTACGTCTGAAGCTATATCATTAAGATTTTCTGCCATTCTGAAGCATTGAGCAGATAATGTAAAGGTATTTTAATGGACTGAATTCAATGTGATTCCGAAGAGAGCTGGGCACAGCAGCTTGTCAGGGGTGGCTAAGGCCAGATGTTAACATACTGTACTGTACAGTACTGTACTTAGCTTGCTTTCAGTGATGTTAAATGTTCATTTATCCATTTCATTAGTCATTTATATTTATTTCTCATTGTTTTCTGTATGTAAAAATATAGTTATTCTCTATAAAATGTATTTTTTGTGAATATTTTTGGGTGTCTGGAACGGATTAATTGGATTTACATTATTTCTTATGGGAAATATTGCTTCAGTTTTCATACGTTTCGGTTTTAGTCAGACTTTTTCGAACGGATTAATCATGAAAACCGAGGTTTGACTGTATATTTCGCCTATTTCGGTTTGAAGTTAGGCGATCAAGACAAACCGTGGGCTCCTCACAAAGTGTGCAAGACATGTGAGGAAGATCTACGCTTATGGATGAAAGGTAAAAAACAAGCATTTCGTTTCGGAATACCTATGATGTGGCGTGAACAAAGAGACCACAGCAGTGACTGCTATTTTTGCTCTTGCATTGTGAAGGGATACAACTTAAAAAATAAGAACGTAATAAGTTACCCCAACCTTCCCTCAGCAATTAGGCCTATGCCTCATAGCAACGAAGTACCTGTGCCTGAACCACCAAAATCTTTGGATCATATTTGTGTGGACGGTTCTGATCATGATGAGACTCATCAGATGGCTTTTCCCGATGAGTCCAGTACTTCCGAGTTTGAAACTGAACCAGATCCGAAACCTGAACTTTTCTCTCAAGCTGAATTGAATGATTTAGTCCGGGATTTAGGACTCCCAAAAGATGCTGCCCAACTGCTAGGTTCTCGGCTTAAACAGAAAAATCTATTGTCACCAGGAACAACTTTTTATTGGTACCGCAACCGCGAGACACAATTTTTGAAGTATTTCAGCAAAGAGGAAGATTTGGTATTTTGCAACGATATATACGGAGTGATGGAAAAGTTTAAACTCAAGTATGATCCTGCTGAATGGCGGCTGTTCATTGATTCGTCAAAAGACAGCATAAAAGGTGCTCTTCTTCATAATGGCAACACATTCGCTTCAGTTCCTATTGCTCACTCTGTTATTCTCCAAGAAAAATACGAGAATTTGGCCCTGATTCTTCAGAAGATTTGTTATGATGAGCATAAGTGGATGATTTGTGGAGACTTCAAAATTCTATCCATGCTATTAGGGCAGCAATCCGGTTTCACCAAATATCCCTGCTTCCTTTGCTTGTGGGATAGCCGGGCCCGCGACCTACACTGGGGGAAAAAAGACTGGCCAATTCGGGAGTATTTGAGACCCGGTGAGAAAAATGTTCTTCATGAGAGCTTGGTACCTCGTGATAAAATTCTATTACCACCTCTCCACATTAAGTTGGGTCTCATTAAGCAATTCATCAAGTCCCTTCCAAAAGATGGTGAGTGCTTTCGGTACCTTTGCTCAAAGTTCCCCCGACTTTCTGAAGCAAAGCTAAATGAAGGAGTGTTTGGCCCTGATATAAGGAAATTCATTTCAGATGGAGCATTCGCTGAAACGATGTCTGAGAAGGAAAAAGAAGCCTGGGATTCCTTCAAGGATGTTGTTCTCAAATTCTTGGGGAACAGGCGGGATGAGAACTATAAGGATATTGTTGCCAGGATGCTCAATGCCTTCAAAGAACAAGGCTGTAACATGAGCCTGAAAGTCCATTTCTTGCACTCCCATGTGAACTACTTTCCTGAAAACTTGGGGGCGTACAGTGAAGAACAAGGTGAAAGGTTTCACCAGGACATCAAGGACGCAGAGAGAAGGTACCAAGGAAGATGGAACACCACTATGATGGCTGATTTCTGCTGGTTGCTGCTGTGGGAAACCCCAGATGAAAAATACGCCAAGCAGCGCACCAAGAGAAGCATTCGGGGGAAGAAGAAACGGGCCCACCAGGAGATTGATTGACCCAAGAATGACTTTAAAATCTAAACTGTGTTGACAAATATCGTGTTTTTACTAAACTTTGAAATAAAAATTTGCTAGTTATTACCACAGTGTCGGATCTCATTTATTAGAATTTTATTTTCACACCATCGGGTGTTTGTCTTCATGTATTGCAATGGTGCGGTTTGCGTTTTCTATTCTTACATACATACCTGTACAACATTTTTTTGCACATTGCTTTGCTTTGTGTCTAACCTCGCTCTTATATGCTCAATGTTTGTGCACATGTATGTGGCTGTTTTAAGTGCAGACAATTTTGCTACCATCACAGTGTGTTTTGTTGACATTACTCTATTCTTATGTGCTGCCTTGTTGCAATTTTCTTTATTCTTATTTGAATAACTACTAAACAATTAGTATAAAGAATTCATCCAAGAAACTTTTATCTCGATCGCACTCAATCTGAAACGTTCACCTCAAACTGCTAACCCAATGTAGCAAAAAATCTGTACGTGATGGAGCAAATTGGTTACCAGATTTGGATTCAGCGCACCAAAAAAACGTAAAAATCAATCGAAACATTAGAGGCAGTTTAAAAAAAAAATTTTTAGTGTACCTGTGTTATTTTATGTGGTACATTCTTTTTTTCTTCTGATTTATAATTTCTATGTTTTATGTAATATATATGTTTCTCTGTAATTAGCTAAGATTTGCCTCATGCAACAGGAAGTGAAATCAGAGGGGAGGGGGGTGGAAGCAGGAATGGCACCGCAGTGCCGGAGCTGAAGGTAACTCTGGCACTTTTGTGCTGTTTTGAAAGCATTGTCGCTGTTGCATATCCCAGTAAGGGCAGCAACGGAGGGCTGTCACTCTAGGCAACCACAGAGTTTGCCTAATGGTAGCACTGGTGCTGAAGTGGAGGGGTAAGACTGTAAGCACTGCGTGGAGACTCAGAATTGTCCCCTGTGTACCCTGTCCTACAACAGTGCGTGTTTGCATAGGATGTGTAATGCAGAAATAAAGGAAGCATGTTGACGTGGTTAACGCTGTGTAATTGGATATATTGCAGACTCCTGGTAGCTGTGTTGGTCCTGGAGAAGATAGGATTCTTTGTAAGATAGCTCCTCTACATTTTTATAGTTGTGTATATGCATTTGTTACTAGTTGGGGTACGTTCCTCAGATGTCATTCTGTATATCTGTGTTTTGGAAAGCTAGAGTACAGCCTCTGTTTTTACATAAAATCACTATTGTAGTGCTTCATTTAAAGTATCTTGCGAAGACCTTTTCATGTTACCTTGTTCTTCCTTTCTGCTTCAAACTCCATGTGAGGTCCTAATCGGTCTGTATGGTTTATGCAATGCATTGTGTGCCTTCGAGTCAGTCCTGACTCCTGGCGACCCACAAGCTCCTTGGTTTTCTTGGCAGTGTCACCGGAAGTAGATTGCCAGGCCTTTCTTCTGAGGCAATGGAGGGTTAAGTGACTTGTACATGGTTTATTGTCACTTGTTATACAGCCTTTCTAAGCAGTTTACATTATATTAAAATTAAAAAGCTTGAAAAAGAAGTCCACTCTTAAGATAGGAAAGGAGGAGGATGGGTTCTCTAAGCATTTTGTTGGCCTCCAGCCAGTCCTACCAGTCAAAGGCCCCTCATATGCATGCTCAAAGAGCTGTTCTGATCTAATGGATGAAGGAGAACCTTCATCTATACACTGCTCCAGAAGAGTCACTTGAATGCCTTCCAGGTGTACTATCTGCTGTAGATTTCTGTCGAGAACTACAAATTCCAGAAATGATCCTGCTTTGAAGACTGTTTTGTGTGATGTGCCACCTACATCCGGCAATTACTCCTGTGGGAATTCTGTGCAGCGCAGAATTCCCTGCATTTGCAGAATCCTGAACTTGCTATGCAGAATCCTGCTCAGACACTGGCATCGGCAAGCAGTGAGTCAGACTCAAAGCTCCTAAACTTTAAGGGTGCCTGAGCCTACCTTGCTGTTCTCTGCTGCACAACTGTGTGAGTGTTTTCCTCCGCTCCTGCGGCTATGCTAAACTTCTGATGCCGGCATCACTAAGTTGTTTTAAAATAAAAATAAAATAAGGTTGACACAAGCACTCCTTGTCCCTAGCAGGGTGAAGCCGGCATCAGAAGTGTAGCACAGAGCTGCAGGAGTGAAGGGAAATGCTCCTGCAGTTGTGTTTAAAATGCCACTGCAACCAGGCAGAGGAGGTGAGTGGCTGGGGGCAGGGGATGGGCTGATGGGTGAGTCAGTGGGAGGGCTGGTGGCAGGGGATGGGCTGATTGGTGAGTTGGGGGGGGGGGGTAACTGGGAATTGGAGAAGGCTGGTGAGTCGGGGGGGGGGGGGGAGAGATGACTGGGAACTGGAGAGGGTTGTATGCCTGGGGGATGGGGGGGAAAAAAGGGGAGGTATCTCGCCTCCTTTCTTCCCAGGCAGATAAGGGTAGGTGCCTGGGGAGGAAAGAAACGAAGTAAGGTGGTGGTATGTACATTAGGGGTAAACCTTAGGAACAGAAACAGTAGAGATCTTCCTAGAAGTTAGGGGAGAGAAGGGGGGCAGGGAAGGCTTTGCGTGTTGGGGGGGAGAGCTATGATTGGAGTGAGAGCTGAGGAGGGAAAAGGCAGTGGGAATTTCTGGTTTAGATGAGAAGTTAGGCTTTATGATGGGGGAATTGCACAAAAATGTACTAATAAACCATGCAGAATTTTAAAATACTGTGCGCAGAATTTTCTAGATTTTTGCACAGAATTCCTGGTATTTGAGTGGTTAATACGGGCTGTCAAAACATAGAATTCAGTCAAACTATTTGAGGGTATCATTTAAAATTAAATCTGATAACAGATGAACACTAGTGAAAAATGCTTGTATTGCTAAATTTATTGTTGAAAGGGGAAAGAGAATATCAGGGAGAAAAATAATTTTCTACCTATATGATGTGCTGTTCCTTTTCAGAGTGGTGGAGCAGGAAGCAGGAAGAGCTCAGCAGAAATCTCCTTACAGAAAGAGTCCCATCACAACGAACAGCTACAATGAAAACAGACCCATTGATATTCTAGAAATGCTCAGTAAAGCCAAGGATGAATATGAGCGAGTAAGCAATCTCTGTGCTATGCAGCAGGATTCTCTTTATACATGTGAACAGCCAGAAAGGTATTGCTGTCTTTTTCAGACTTCTGCTGAAAATTGTCAAGTTCCACAGAATCGGACTTCTTCAGTGAAGTCTTTTGGGGCTGAACTCTGCAAAGCAAATCAGCTGTGTAATTTTTGTATAGGTAATTATGCATGGAAAACTGAAGATATATTCTACTCTGGTAAATACACAAGTGCTGCTGAATAAACATATGAAACTTTTATATTCTTTGTATAGATAAGTTGTATATTTTTTGGCTGCTATTTGTTAATATGTTAATTTCATTTAAGAATCATTTATAAACTACATTTTCCAGGAACAAGCAGGAAGTCAGCCCTCATATATGGGTGATGTTGGCACTGACGGAGCCTTTGCGGAAGCATCCCCCTAGCTTTCAGAGGAAGCCTTTGGGAGATGCCACCACCCATGCATGGTCCCCTTCCCGCCCAAGGGTGCCATCTTGCTCAGTCTCCTTTTTTTTCCCACAGAGCCCTTCAGAGGTTCGTCTGGCTTGTCCCTAGAAAAAGTTGATTTTTCTCTCCGAGTTTCATACTCTCCTCTGGTATCGCACCGGTACTCTTCCTGCCTACTGACCTCTTTGCCTTGGCGTCGAGTTCAGTCTATTTCTGTAGCTTTCATTCTTTTCCTGGCGTCTTCGCGCCTTTTTTCTTCCACTGGCAGCCTGGAGAGTCTTCGACCTCGCAGGGGTACTTTTTTCCCTCATGGCTACCAGTAGCTTTAAGAAGTGTGATTGGTGCTCCAAAATTGTCTTTGACCGACACACACGACTGCTGTCTCTGCTGCCTCAGACCAGACCACAACCCAACAGCCTGTGGTCACTGCAAGAGTTTGTCCAGTAAGGCCATCAAGAGTCGCTGGCAGTAACATGATAAGTTTTTTTTTCCTAGAGTCCCCAGTGCTTCTGAAGGCCAGGCCCTTGTCTGAGGCCCCGACATCTCGGGTGGAGCCTCCCGAACCTGAGCCTCGTCATGAGCCCTCAGAAAGGGAGTCTCCCTCGAGGGAACCCAGGAAGAAGAAACCACCCTTGCTAATCGGCCGGGTGCTTCCCGGTCCCGCAGTCCGAGACAGTCATCTGAGGCATTGGAGAAGGAGCGGCCTGAGAAGGTCCCCCGGAAGGATCTAACCATGGACCGTCCTCGGTCCATAGACACTATCTTCGAGGATTCCCTTTCAGGGGTGCCTGCACCGAAGGCTGTGGAGCCTTCTGGTCTGGAGTCCAGAATAGTGGCCCTGGAGCACAGTTTCTGCCTTCATGGACCAGCAGCAGGCACTGTTATCCGGCACGACTGGTTCATCTGCCCCGACCACCGGGCCCTCGACGTCCAAGATGTGTCCTCAGAGGCCGAACCAATCCTTGAGGTCCTTAGGCCTTGAGTCGATCCTCAGCCAAGGTCACAATCTGAGTACCGCTCAATGGGACCACGGTCATCCCCAGCAGTTTTATCGAGCACCGGCCGCTGGGCATCAGGGGCCCCGAGGCCCACGGAGCAGCCCTCCTACGAGTCCTCAATGGACTATTCTGAGTGGGAGACAGAGGACGAGGAGTCCCCCAATACCCGTCACCACTGCAATGTCCCATCTGACTCTCCCTTCTCCGGAGCCTTGACGGTGGTCCCTGCCCGAGGATATGAGTTTTCTTGATTTTTGTCAAGGACATGTCTAAGGCCCTGCCATTCCCGACCGAGTCTGAGGAGGACCCTCGGGTGGATGAGTTAGAAATCCTCCAATACGAGGCCACTCCACAGGAATCGCTCACGGTGCCTATCCCTCCCATCCTGGAATGACTGATGCTCTGAATGTGGGAGAGACAGGCCTCTGTGCTGCTGGTGAGCAAGCGGCTTGACTCGATGTATCATGTCCTCCGGAGCCCGGGCTTCCAAACATCATAGCTGCCGCATAACTCCATGGAGATGGAGTCGGCCATGCGTCAGCTGAAAAGCCAGAAGACGCACTCCTCAGTGCCCCCAGCAGAGAGGCCCGCACCCTGGACGCCCTCTGCAGAAAGTACTACCAAGGCTCAATGCTCATTGGCCACATCCAGGCCTACCAGCTGTACATGGGCATGTACCTGAGAGACCTGGCGAAGGAACTCGCCGGGTTCTCTACTGGTCTCTCCGAGGAACCTTTACAGCTGTTCAAGAACCTGGCCAAAACAGTCTGTGAATGCTCAAAGTTCATGTCTCGGGAAGCCTATGACGGGTTCGAGGCAGCGACTGGCATCGGTACATGCCACCAGGCTTGGCTACAGTTGTCTGACCTCGAGCAGTGGGTTCAGGACAAATTGGTCTATGTCCTCTACCAAGGAGAGAATCTGTTTGGCAAACCCATGATTGACAAGGTTGCTGAGCTGGAAACAGTTCATAATGAGGACCAGGCTCTCTAAAAAGACCGCTGCCCCTCCCCATCGAAAGGGCTCTGATAAAAAGCCCTTCTTCCCGAGGAAGGGAGCTGCTTACAGAAACTACCCACCTTATCAGGCCTCCCCAGCTCCCCAACAGGGTCAGCAGGCCAAGGGACATGAGTATGGCCCACGTAAGCAGAAGGCTCCAAAACCCCAGGCACCAGCTCCGACCCAGTCAGGGGGGAGTTTTTGATTCTCTACCCCAAGGAGATCAGCAGACTATAGGGGACGTCTGGCCCTCTATGCCCAGAGATGAGTGACTATCACAGATTCCTGGGTACTAAGGGTATTTGGGGAGGGTTACCTCCTCCACCTGACCCAGACACCTCCCCCTTATTTCCCGGGAGAGCCCCTCAGGTCTCCCCTCCACCGGGACCACCTTCTGAAGGAGTTGGCAGGTCTTCTCGAGGACAAAGCAGTGGAACCAGTGCCCCACCCCCTCAAGGGCAGGGGGTTATACTCCAGGTATTTCCTTGCGCCAAAGAGGACAGGGGGCCTAAGGCCCATTCTTGATCTAGGCAACCTTAACAAATTCCCTGGTAAGGGAGAAGTTCAAGATGCTCTCCCTTGGAACATTGCTGCCATACCTCCAGCAAGGAGACTGGCTATGTTCCTTAGACCTCAAGGATGCTTCTACGGTTCGTAGTGGGGGGCAGGCACTTTCAATAAAGGGTGCTCCCCTTCGGCTTATCCTCTGCCCCAAGAGTCTTCACAAAATGCCTGTCAATCGTGGCCTCCTTCCTCCAGCTCCAGGGGATCTTCATCTTTTACAACCTGGACGACTGACTCATAAAGGGTGGCACAGCCTCAGTGGTGCAGCAGGCTACCGCATGCACCACCCAGGTTCTGCAACACTTAGGCTTTGTCATAAACTACCCCAAGTCTCACCACCTCCCGACACAGTTCTGGAGTTCATTGGGGCAAAGATTGGCACTCTCCAGTCGAAGGCGTTCTTGCCCAGGGACCGAGCCGATCGTCTCAGTTCCCTAGCTCGGGACGTACGGTACCATCCCTCGGTGCCTGCCCAGCTTCTCCAACACCTTAAGCACATGGCCTCCATGGTCTGTCACCCCAGACGCTCGCCTCCACATGGGGGCGGCACAGTGGTGTCTTTGGGACCAGTGGTCTCAGGCCACAGGCCGCCTCCAAGACAGAGTTTGTGACCCATCAGTTGGCGGACTCCTTACTCAGGTGGCAGTTGCCTCAGCATTTCAAGGCAGGCATGCCCTTTCAGGCCCCAAGCCACTTTAGCATCCTCACCACAGACGCCTCCCTGCTCAGCTGGGGAGAACACTGGAGATCTCTGCACTTGGGGCAACTGGTCACCAGATGAGAGCACCCGGGAGATCAACCTTCTGGAGCTCCGAGCCATACATGGCTTTTCCGGCTCTGGGAGGAATCCGTGATGGACTGGTTCGCCAGCCTGGACAATTTTCAGTTGCCTCACATCTTTTCCCTGCATGCCCACCCCTCCAGGGTGGCAGCGGATGCATTCCTAGTCTCATGGTCAGAAGGCCTCATGTACACCTTCCCTGCAACGCGTCTGATCGCCAAGGCCTTGTTCAGGACTCTCCGTGACAGGGCCTCACTCATCCTGATAGCTCCTCGGTGGCCCAAGCAGCCGTGGTTCCTGCTGCTTCTGCAGTTGATGGTGGAGGCCCCCATCTCCCTGGGGACTGCTCTGGGACTCCTATCTCAGGAGGGGGGGCTCTGTCCTACACACAATCCTGGGGTCACTGTTGCTGACAGCGTAGCTGCTGTGAAGGGTGACTTTGGCCCTTCTCAACCTTCCAGTTGAGGTGGAGGACATTCTGCTGGCGCCTCGCAAGGCCTCTACTGGGAAGGCTTACGTCCTGAAATGGCGCAGGTTCTCTGTTTGGTGCACCGAACAAGGAGCTGATCCTTTCTCCTGCCCGGTAGCCCTTGTGTTATAGTACCTTCTCCACCTCTCTGTTCGGGCTCAAGTCTAACTCCGTCCGAATGCACTTGAGTGCCCTGGCGGCACACCACCAGCCGATAGATGGTAAGCCCCTCTCGATCCAACCGTTGTTGACCCGTTTCCTTCGGGACCTGCTCTTATCGAAGCCCCCAGTTTGCCCCCTGGCAACCGAATGGGACCTCAGTGTGGTGTTGAGGCAGCTCACTCGCCCACCCCTTGGGCTACCTGCCACCTTCGCTACCTCTCTTGGAAGGTAGCTTTCCTGGTTGCACTCGCCTCCGCTCGCAGAGTTAGCCAGCTCCAGGCTCTTGTGGCAGATGCGCCTTATACCAGGTTCTACAAGTGGTGCTTTGCACGCATCCCAAATTCCTGCCGAAGGTAGTGTCGCCCTTCTATCTCAACCAGGAAGTAGTCCTCCCTACCTTCTTTCCAAGACCACATTCCAGGCGGGCGGAGGCGGTCCTTCACACCTTGCACTGTAAGAGGGCCTTGTCCAGTGCACTCAGGGCTACTGCAATGCGTCTCAGCTTTTCATCTCCTACAACCCCAATAGACTGGGGAGGCAGTGACCAAGCGTATGTTCATCTGGGTGGCAGATTATATTACCCTCGCTTATGAGCAGGCAAGGCTCCTGCTGGTAGGCTGCATCATGGCACACTGTGTCAGGGTTATGGTGGCTTCGGTGGCAAAATTGTACTCTGTCCCGATGGTGGATATCTGCCAGACTGCCACCTGGTCTTCAGTCCATACCTTCTCAGCCCATTACTGCCTGGAAAGAGTCCCGACAGGATAGTGCCTTTGGGCAGGCTGTGCTCCATAGCCTTTTTGGGGTTTAGGCAACTCCTACCCTCCGACCCTTCCGTGTTCAGGCTACCGGAGTGCTGTTTTCACCAGACACAGGGGTCCTACTGTGGTCTGTGAACATGGACTAAATTGCTGCTGTTCATGGCTCCCTATGAGAGAGCCCCTATTTTTGCTATGGGCTTTCAGTAGCCTGTAGCTGGGGAGTCCCATATGTGAGGACTGACTTCCTGCTTGTTCCCGGAGAAAGCATAGTTACTCACCTGTAACAGGTGTTCTCCGGGGACAGCAGGAATCAGTCTTCACAACCCTCCCTCCTCCCCTTGGAGTTGCTCCTTTACCATATTTTATTTTTGTCGTCTTTTAGCTATGTCATATGACTGAGCAAGATGGCACCCTTGGGCAGGAAGGGGACCATGCATGTGTGGTGACATATCCCAAGGCTTTCTTTGAAAGCTGGAGGGATGGTTCCACGAGGGCTCCGTCGGCGCCAATGTCACCCATATGTGAGGACTGATTCCTGCTGTCCCCCGAGAACACCTGTTACAGGTGAGTAACTACACTTTCCTGGAAACCAGAAATAGGCCTGCCCAAAGTGTGCTGTAACTAATATTAAAAAAAAAAAACCCACACAGAACAAAGAAGAATATACATATAGCACATAACAGTGCTTCACAAGTTCATCTGCAAATTTCCATACCTTTATGGAAATGGGTAAAAGGGGCAACATATGAAAGGCGGTATGTATAAATGCCCGTAGCATGGGAAATAAGATCCCAGATGTTGAAGCTTTAATGGGAGTGGCTTACTTGGATTTAGTGGCAGTTACAGAAACATGGTTCACAGAAAACCTTGACTGGGATGTAGCTATACCAGGCTATACTTTATTCAGAAAGGACAGGGTAGGAGGAAGGGGAGAAGGAGTGGCACTTTATGTAAAAGAAAAATACTATTAAAGCTTTGGAATTACAGAGTTTAAAAGGGAGAGAGGAGACACTGGGTCAAAAACTAGAAAGAGGGAAAGAGAAATCTATTTGCATTGGCGTGATATACAGACCTCCCTCATAAGAGGAAGAGGTGGATGGAGAATTAATTGAAGACATACATAGCCTTGCTAGGAATGGGGAAGTGCTACTGATAGGGGATTTCAATATGGCAGATGTTGATTGGCACATTCCTGCTGCAGTATCATCTAGAAGTAAGGAGATCCTGGATTCTCTACAGGGAGAACTATTCAGGCAATTGGTAACAGACCCCACACGTGAAGGGGCCATACTGGACTTGGTGCTTACTAATATTGAAAGTGTTTCTGATGTGATAGTGGGAGATCATTTTGCATCCAGTGATCACCAGATGGTGTGGTTCAGTATTAGGACTAGAGCTGTTAGAATCCATTCAAAGGTGAGGGTCTTAGACTTTAGGAAGACTAACTTTTGCCAAGATGGGCCAATACCTCAGGGAGTCGTTAGCGGGATGGGAACAGCTGGTGGATGTAGAAAAATAGTGAGCAAAACTGAAAGGGGATATTTTAAGGGGAACCAACCTTTTTGTTAAAATGGTATCTCCAGGAACAAGCAGGAATGAGTCTTCACATATGGGTATGTCTGTACCGACGGAGCCTGCGCGGGAACGCTCCCCAGCGTCCAATCAGAAAGTCTTTGGGAGCATCCCACAGCGCCTGCGTGCTGCCTTCCCGCCTTTCCAACTGTCTCTCCTCAGTTCTTTTTCCGCGGAGCCAGCAGGTCGTGTTCCTGTCACCGCAGAAGAATTTCCTTATTTTTTCTTTATTTCTTTTCTGTACGCGTCTGCCTTCCTCGACGCTATACCGGTACCGCCGGTTCTTATTCTTTTATAAAAAAAAAAAAAAAAAAGACCTTTTATTTTTCTTCAGGTGTACTTCAGTTTTGGGCCTTGGGCCCAAAACGTTTTCCTTAAATATGGAAAAACCTGCCTCAGGATTTAAGAAGTGCAGAAAATGTGGCGGTACTATTTCTGTCACTGACACCCATGACTGGTGTCTCAAATGTTTAGGCCCTGACCATTCCATTAAAGATTGTGTGTCCTGTTCCATGATGTCTAAGAGAGGTCGACAGAACCGAGCTGCCAAGCTCAGTACCCTGTTTCCCTCTGATGCAGCTTCAGTGGCATCAACATCTTCCAGGGCTGCTTCTTCCTCACATGGATCTCAGGTAACTAAGCATAAATCCAGCCGTTCCTCGAAGGGCAAATCTCCTTCCAAGCATCGAGATGCCCCTGACCTTGCTATCGAGGATTCTGCACCGGCAGAATTACCCCGGCGGGAGGCTTCGGCTTCTAAAGCGCCATCATCGGAGTTCCAGGACGATCTAGATGGTGTGGCCTCAACAGATCTCCTGGTGCCGTGTTCTGGGGTACCGGTGGCTTCCACCGATACCGACTTCCAGGCATTGGCAGCGTCGATGGATCAGAGGATTCTGTCCGTCGAACGCAGTATGGCGGCCTTCCTTGTGACATCGACGCCTGTGGTACCGCAACAGACTACTCTGCAGGTACTGGCTCCGGTATCGCCATTGGCACCGATTCCGGTACCGGTGGCATCGACGTCAGCCATGCCGGTACTCTGCCCTCTGCAGCCCTCCGGTACTGATACCCCGGTACCGATGATTCTCCAGGACCAAGCAGGAAGTCAGTCCTCACATATGGGTGACGTCGGCGCTGACGGAGCCCTCACGGAGCAATTTTCCCCAGCTTTCAAAGAAAGCCTTTGGGAATTGCAGCGCGCATGCGCGGTCCTCTTCCCGCCCAAGGGTGCCATCTTGCTCAGTCTTCTTTTTTCCGCGGAGCCCTACAGACGTTGCCTGTGAATCCCCGCAGAAAAGTTGATTTTTTTCTCTATTTTTCTCTTTTTTCTTCGGTTCGACGCCGGTTCTTTTCCCGCCCGGACTCGCGACGTCGGTTGCGAGTCCGTCCTTTATTTTTCGGTTTTTTGTCCTTCGTGACAGATTTCGCGCCTTTTTCCTTTTTCCCTGGCAGCCCGGTCATTCGACCTCGCAGGGGCCCTTTTTCCCCCGTTGGCTGCCAGCGGTTTTAAAAAGTGTGATCTCTGTAAGAAACTTATGTCTCTTACAGACACTCATGACTTCTGCCTCCGCTGCCTCGGCCCAGATCATGATTCCCTGATCTGTGTGCCCTGCGGCAAAATGTCCTCAAAAGCTTTGAGGAGTCGGCAGCATCAGCGGGAGCGTATCTTCTCTGACTCCGGCCGGGCTCGGACCTCGTCAGAGGCTTCGACGTCTCGGGACTCTGGTCCTGAGCATCGTCGAAGTTCCTCTGAGAGGGGGTCTCCTACCCGGGAACATCATCGGAAGAAGAAACCCACGAGGGCGGGATCGGTGGACGCTCCTGGTTCCTCGAGAGCCAGGTTGCATAGCCCCGACTCCCGTCCTGGGTCCTCGGAGATGGAGAGGCCGTCAAAACATCCTCGACTCGAGGTGGACTTACCCGCTCACGTGAGTACTGTTGTCCTCGTTGACTCGCCTCCGAAGGACCCGACGTCGGGCCCGACGCCGTCGGGGCCCGAGTCGGGGGCTGCTGGGTCTCCTGAGCTCGGACTCAGGTTGACGGCCTTGGAGAGCAGTCTGACTGCCTTCTTGGACCAGCAGCGGGTATTGATAGCTGGCCTCGCCGGTGCTTCTGCCCTGACCACCGGGACGTCGACCTCCAAATCGACCCCGGAGACCGAGCCGATCCTCGAGTCCATGAGGGCTCCAGTCGATCCTCGGTCGAGGTCTCCTTCGGCCTCCCATTCGGGACCGAGGTCGTCGACACAGACTCCCTCGGCGTCGGAGCGGATAGCACCGGTGCCCGCCCGAACGGAGCCGCTTGACGACGACTCCGAGGAGTCAGCCTGGAAATCGGAGGACGAAGAGTCACCTGCTTCCTTTCGGACTCGGTGTGTCCCTTCGGACTCCCCCGAGTCCGAACCTCGGAGACGGTCCCCCCCCAGAGGATACCCGGTTCTCGGACTTCGTGAGGGATATGGCCAAGGCCCTGGCCTTCCCCGCGGATCCCGAGGAGGGAGCCTCGAGTCGAAGAACTCGATGCCCTCCAATATGACTCTTCCCCGAAGGAGGCCTTTATTGTACCGGTTCCTCCGATGCTGGAACGACTTCTCTTCCGCATGTGGGAGAGCCCGGCGTCGTCGCCGTTATTAAGCAAGCGGGTCGATTCCATTTATCGAGTCCGCAAGAGCCCCGGCTTCCAGAAGGCACAACTACCGCACCATTCCATGGTGGTGGAATCGGCCATGCATAGACTTAAGAGTCAAAAAATGCACTCCTCGGTGCCCCCTGGTAGGGAAGCCCAAAGCCTGGATGCCCTCGGTAGAAAGTGCTTCCAGGGCTCTATGCTTGCTTGTCGAGTCCAGACATACCAGCTTTACATGGGCATGTATCTCCGAGACCTGGCTAAGGAAATAGCCGGGTTCTCTGCTGGTCTCTCCGACGAACCTTTGCAGAGGTTCCAAACCTTGTCCACTGGTATTCGGGAGTGCTCCAAGTTTATATCTCGAGCAGCCTATGATGGTTTTGAGGCTTCGGCTCGAGTAGCTGTGGCCGGCATCGGTGGACGCCGCCAGGCTTGGCTTCAGACGTCCGACCTCGAGCCCTGGGTACAGGACAAGTTGGTCGATGTCCCTTGCCGAGGTGATAACCTATTTGGCAAGCCCATGGATGAGAAGGCTGCACAAATCGAGACGGAGACTCTCACCAGGACTCGTCTCTCGAGGAAGACCTCTGCCCCTTCTCAAAAGAAGAAGGCCTCGGGGGAAAAAGCCCTTTTACCCGAGGAAAGGTGCTGCCTATAAATACTACCCTCAGTATCAGGCCTCAGCAGCTCCCCCACAGGGAAAGCAGGCCAAGGGATGGGGTAATGGGTCCCGTAGGCAGCAAGCCCCCAAGTCTGCACCACTGGCCCCTGCTCAGCAGGGTGGGGGTTTTTGACTTCCTCAGCATAGCCTCTCCCCCTCAGCTGGTTTCTCTCAGCACAGGAGGCCGGCTGGTCCACTTTGCCCACAGGTGGTCCAACATCACCGCAGATACCTGGGTACTTCACATAGTTCAAAAGGGCTATCTTCTTCACTTTCACCAGGTACCTCCCTCCTACTTTCCAGGGGAGCCTCCCAGACTCCCTTTGCACAGGGACTTACTCCTTCAGGAGTTAGCAAGTCTGGTTCAGGAACAAGCCGTGGAACCGGTGCCCCACCACCTGAAGGGTCAAGGGTTTTACTCCAGGTACTTCCTGATTCCAAAAAGAACAGGAGGCCTCAGACCCATCCTGGACTTGCGAAACCTCAACAAGTTCCTTGCAAAGGAAGAGTTCAAGATGCTTACCCTTGGAATCCTGCTGCCCTACCTCCAGCAGGGAGACTGGCTATGCTCCTTGGATCTGAAAGATGCATATACTCATATCCTCATTCATCCGGACCACAGACAATATCTCAGATTTGTTGTGGGAGGAAATCATTACCAGTACAGAGTGCTGCCCTTTGGCCTATCCTCCGCACCCAGGGTGTTCACCAAATGCCTCGCAGTGGTGGCGGCTTATCTGAGACTTCAGGGTCTGTTTGTGTTCCCATACCTGGACGACTGGCTCATCAGAGCCCAGTCTTCCCAAGAGGCCACTCAAGCCACTCATCGCACTGTGGCTCTGCTCCAGTACTTGGGTTTTGTCATAAACTTCGCAAAGTCCACTTTGCTCCCCTCTCAAAATCTCAAGTTCATCGGCGCCCGGTTGGACACACTTCAGGTGCGGGCCTTCCTCCCTCTGGACAGGGCCAAGCGGCTCATGGATCTCGCCGGCCACTTTCACAGCAATGCGCTGGTCTCAGCCAGGCACTTTCTGCGACTGCTCGGCCATATGGCTTCCACGGTCCATGTGACCCCCAATGCCCGGCTGAACATGCGTCCTGCTCAGTGGTGCCTTCGCAATCAATGGCATCAGGCCACGGGGAGCCTAGCGGACTCCGTACGGATCTCCGACCAGCTGGTCTCATCTCTACAATGGTGGCTTCATCTGCCAAACCTGTTACTAGGAGTGACTTTTCAGCCCCCTACGCATTCTCAGTTCCTGACGACCGATGCTTCTCTCCTGGGTTGGGGAGCACATTGCCAAGGGGCATGTACTCAAGGCCTCTGGACTCCTTGGGAGTCTGCTCAGCAGATAAACTTCCTGGAGCTCAGAGCCATCCGCCTAGCGCTCAAAGCATTCTTTCACCTGGTTTCTCGCCAGTCGGTGCTGATACAGACAGACAATCAGGTGGCAATGTTCTACGTGAACAAACAAGGCGGAACAGGCTCCTTCCTTCTCTGTCAGGAGGCACAAAAACTATGCTCTTGGGCAGTCCACCACGGCATCATCCTCAAGGCTGTCTATCTCCCAGGTCAAGAAAATTACCTGGCCGACAAGCTCAGCAGGATCTTCCAGCCACACGAGTGGAGGTTGGATCCGCTGGTGGTTCAGCGGATCTTTCTCAAGTGGGGCCTCCCCACCATGGATCTGTTTGCCAGTCCTCTGAACCGGCAGCTGCCCAGATTCTGCTCTCGACAGCCGCATCCTCTCCGGGTAGCGGCGGATGCTTTTCTAATTCCATGGTCCACCGGCCTCTTGTATGCCTTTCCTCCCATGCCACTGGTGTCTCGGACGCTCTTCAAGGTTCTCAGAGACAAAGCATCGATGATCCTAATGGCTCCCCGGTGGCCAAGACAACCTTGGTTCCCGCTTCTGATGCAGCTAGCGGTAGACACTCTTCCACTGGGATTTCAGCCCGACCTCCTGTCGCAGGATCAGGGGACTCTCCTACACCCCAATCTCCGGTCCCTTCATCTGATGGCCTGGCTGCTGAAAGGGTAGTCCTTGCTCCTCTGCAGCTACCTCCAGATGTGGAAGAGGTCGTCTTGGCTTCCAGGAGGCCCTCCACCCGCAAGACCTACGCTCTCAAGTGGCGTCGGTTCTCCGTCTGGTGTACTCAGCAGTCTCAAGACCCTTTCTCCTGTTCAGCATCAGTGGTCTTGCAGTACTTGCTCTCTCTCTCCAACCTTGGACTGAAGTCCAACTCGGTAAAGGTCCACCTCGGTGCTCTTTCTGCGCATCACATGCCGGTGGATGGTAGACCTCTTTCCAGCCACCCTCTGGTGGCTCGGTTTCTCAGAGGCCGCCTTCTCCTTAAGCCACCTTTGCGCCCGCCAGCCCCGGACTGGGATCTTAATGTGGTGTTGCAGCGGATTACCTGTCCGCCTTTTGAGCCTATGGCTACCTGTCCGCTACGTTTTCTTTCCTGGAAAACCTTGTTCTTGGTAGCCCTCACTTCTGCTAGACGCGTTAGTGAGCTGCAGGCCCTGGTTTCTGATCCTCCTTACACTAGGTTCTGCAAGAACCGAGTAGTTCTACGGACTCGCCCTAAATTTCTTCCCAAAGTGGTTTCCCCTTTTCACATCAACCAGGAGGTGGTACTTCCGACCTACTTTCCCAGGCCACACTCCAGCCGAGCTGAAATGGTCCTGCATACCCTGGACTGTAGAAGGGCATTGACCTTCTACCTTGACCGTACGCGGGAGCACCGAAAGGCTATTCAGCTCTTCGTGTCTTATGACCCCAACAGGTTGGGGCTCCCTGTCTCCAAGCGTACTCTGTCCATCTGGATTGCGGACTGTATCGCTTGGGCTTACGAGGCAGCCGGCCTCGTGCTGGAAGGTAGAGTCACAGCTCATCGTGTTCGGGCGAAGGCTACGTCGGTAGCTTACCTCCGCTCTGTTCCATTGGCAGACATCTGCCGGGCCGCTACTTGGTCTTCAAGCCAGACTTTTGCAGCCCATTACTGCCTGGAGAGGGAGTCCCGCAGGGACAGTGCTTTCGGACAGGCAGTCCTCCGTAACCTCTTCGAGGTATAGGCAACTCCTCCCTCCGTCCCGGTTGTTGGGCTACCGGTTGGAGACATATTCAGAGAAGATTCCTTCCTTCTGTGCTACTGACCTTGAGGGAGCTCATTTTTGTGCTTAGGGTCTCCGGTAGCCTTAAGCTTGGGAGTCCCATATGTGAGGACTGACTTCCTGCTTGGTCCTGGAGAAAGCGTAGTTACTCACCTGTAACAGGTGTTCTCCAGGAGCAGCAGGAATCAGTCCTCACAACCCTCCCTCCTCCCCTTGGAGTTGCAGTTATATGCTTTCGTTTTTGCTAATTTTTGCTGTCTTTTAGCTATGTCGTCTGACTGAGCAAGATGGCACCCTTGGGCGGGAAGAGGACCACGCATACGCGCTGCAATTCCCAAAGGCTTTCTTTGAAAGCTGGGGAAAATTGCTCCGCGAGGGCTCCGTCGGCGCCGATGTCACCCATATGTGAGGACTGATTCCTGATGCTCCTGGAGAACACCTGTTACAGGTGAGTAACTACGCTTTCCCGATACTGATCCCGGTCGGTACGGGTATCGGGCTTTGCAAGAGCATCCCGACAGACGATACTTCGATTCCTCTGATGACTCTGAAGAGTCTGTCGATGCAGCGATGCTTCTTCCACAGGAGGAGACCTCTCCTAAGCGAAGGATGTCTCCTCCAGAGGACTTGTCTTTTCAAGACTTTATCAGAGAGGTGGCTCGGGGTCTCTCTATTACAGTAGCCCCAGAGTCAGAGCCTAGAGCTAAGGAGTTAGATATTCTACAATATCCTAAAACTCCTAAAGAGGCAGCTACCCTGCCTATTCATGAGATTCTGTATGATCTCATGTTAAGGATGTGGGAAGCACCTCTATCCACCTCTCCTCATTCTCGCAGGTTAGACACCATGTATCGTGTCCCTCCTTGTCCTGGTTTCCATAAAACTCAACTCCCTCACCACTCTATTGTGGTTGAGTCTGCAATGAGAAAGATTAGAAGTGCCAAGAGACATGCCTGTAATCCTCCAGGACGTGAATGTAGAACCCTGGATGCATTTGGTAGAAGAATCTTCCAAGCATCCATGCTGGCTGCGAGAATTAATTCCTATAGTCTCTACATGGGAATGTTCTTAAAAGAAGTCACTGACCATTTGTTTACTTTAAGTCCTTTTATGTCGGACAGTAAAAGGCCAGAATTTCTCTCTGGGCTCAAACATGCCCAGGATATCTCCAAATTCTCCAACCATGCAGCTTTCGACTCCTTTGAATGCATAAGCAGAGCCTCAGCTATAGCTATAGGTGCACGTAGAATTGCTTGGCTTCAAGCATCTGATTTGGAGACCTGGGTCCTAGATGAATTGGGAAATATCCCCTGTACAGGTGAGAATCTGGTAAAGATTGGCAAGCAAAGGCCAATCAAATGGATGCTGAAAATTCTGCTTTGGATAGACTATCCAAATCTACTGATGCTCCTGCTAAGAAAAGGTGGTTCAAGAAAACACCTTTTTCTAAAAAGGGAAGATCCTATCCTGCTTATAGTCGGAGAGCATCTTCTGCAGCTCAGTTTCCTTCCAAACGTCAGCAATCCTCCAAACAGACCAAGGCAAAGGCTGCGAGGCCTGCTCCAGCCCAGCAATCTCAGCCCCCTCAGGGCCTTTGACTCTCTGCTAGGGAACTTAGCCTTCCTGGCTCTAGAAGGACCAGAGCCCTCCACCATCCCAGGAAGGTTATGTCACTTTGCTCCCAGATGGGGGCAAATCACAGCAGAGCATTGGACACTCTCCATCATAAGAGAGGGGTACAAAGTTCATTTTTCCAGCTTGCCCCCTCTCACAAGAGTGCACCAGTTCAATTCTCCAACCTTCCTCCTCAGCCTGTTAGAGCAGGAGGTTGCCACTCTTCTAGCCCAGGGGGCAATAGAGGAAGTGCCTTCTCAACAACAGGGCACAGGGTTCTACTCCCCCTATTTTCTTATTCCAAAGAAAACAGGGGGCTTCAGGCCCATTTTAGATCTCAGAGAATTGAACAGATTCCTAGTCAAAGAGAAATTCAAGATGGTTTCTCTAGGAACCCTGCTGCCATACCTTCACAGTCAGGATTGGCTTTGTTCTCTAGATCTCAAGGATGCGTACACTCATGTTCTCATTCATCCAACTCACAGAAGGTTCCTTCGGTTCCTTTTCCAGGAGAAGCACTATCAATACAAAGTGCTCCCCTTTGGCCTGGCCTCTGCACCAAGGGTGTTCACGAAATGCATGGCAGTGGTTGCTGCTTTTCTGCGCACCCTGGGAATATTTGTCTTCCCCTATCTGGACGACTGGCTCATTCGAGCTCCCACTCAATCAGAGGCCAAGACTGCTCTAACCTGCACAATGCGTATCCTTCAATATTTAGGGCTGGTAATAAACATCCCAAAATCCAATTTGATCCCTACTCAGTCCCTGGAGTTTATAGGGGCGCTGCTGGATACCACAAAGGCAAGGGCCTATCTTCCTCAGGCCCGCTGCCTTCGCTTGATGCAGTTAGCTTCTCAAGCAGAGTCAAAACCCCTACTAACCGCTCAAGAAATGTTACAGTTGCTAGGCCACATGGCATCCACCGTTCATGTGGTACCATATGCTCGCCTGCACATGAGAGCAGCTCAGTGGACTTTATCCACCCAATGGACCCAGACATTAGGCTGCCTGTCAGACAAAATAGCAAACTCAAGTCGCCTCTTTTTGTCCCTCCAGTGGTGGAAGTCCCCTCAAAACCTGTTGCAGGGGTCTCCCTTTCAACAGCCTCTACCCCAGGCAACTCTTACAACAGATGCTTCTCCAATGGGCTGGGGAGCTCATCTTCAGGACCTCTCCACCCAGGGCATCTGGTCCCCACAGGAGACTTCTCTACATATCAATCTCTTGGAACTCAGAGCAATCTTCCTTGCTCTGCGAGTTTTCCACACCCTGCTCAGCCACAAGACAGTCCTTGTCCACACGGACAATCAGGTAGCCATGTTCTTCATAAACAAGCAGGGGGCACTGGCTCTCTGTCGCTTTGCATCGAAGCTCTGCGACTATGGGCCCTCACCAGAGAGCATCACATTCATCTTCTGGCAGTCTATCTTCCAGGTGTTCAAAACTCTTGGGCGGACAGACTGTCGAGTTCTGCTTCCACACGAGTGGTCCCTACATATGGACCAGGTATCCAAGATTCTTCAAATTTGGGGAACCCCGGACATAGACCTCTTTGCAAGTCCGTGGAATGCCAAACTTCCCCAATTCTGTTCCAGAACTCTGGCTCAGGGGGCTCAGGCAAGGGAGATGCTTTCCTCCTTCACTGGGGTCAAGACTTCCTGTATGCCTTTCCACCCATTCCCCTTATTCCCAAAACCCTGTTCAAGCTTCAGAGAGACAGAGGCCACATGATTCTCATAGCGCCACATTGGCCACAGCAAGTGTGGTACCCTCTGCTTCTACATCTCTCTCAAGCTCCCTCCCTGGAGTTAGGGTCTGCTCCAGACCACCTCTCTCAGGAGGACGGAAAGTTGTGGCATCCCGATCTCTGCATCTCAGGGCTTGGTTGCTGAAGGCCTAGATCTTCAGGATCTTCCTCATTCTCAACAAGTGAAAGATGTTCTTTATGCTTCCAGAAAACCTTCCACTAGACGTTCTTATGCCTTCAAGTGGAAAAGGTTTACCATCTGGTGTTCTGGAAGGGGTCTTAACCCCCGCTCAATACCTCTGGAATCGTTGCTGGAGTATCTCCTGCATCTCTCTAATGCAGGCCTTAAAACAAATTCAGTAAGAGTCCATCTGAGTGCTATTGCAGCTTCCCTCAGGCCTCTAAATGGACAACCTGTTTCCTCTCATCCCCTTGTAGCAAGGTTCATAAGAGGCCTCCTTTTAACAAAGCCTCCCATTAGACCACCTCCGGTGGCATGGGATTTAAATTATGGTTCTTGGTCAGCTTATGAAGCCGCCTTTTGAACCTTTAGCTACTACCTCCTTAAGTACCTTTCTTGGAAGGTTATCTTTCTTATTGCAATCACATCAGCACGCTGCATCAGTGAATTGCAAGCACTAGTAGCTAATCCACCTTACACAAGGTTCCATCATGACAAGGTAGTCCTTAGGACTAATCCACACTTTATGCCTAAGGTGGTCTCGCCCTTTCACCTCAACCAAGAGGTCTACCTACCTGTCTTTTTCCAGGGCCTCATGCATCAAGTGCAGAGAGGAATCTTCATACCCTGGACTGTAAAAGAGCTCTGGCTTTTTACTTACAGAGGACACAGCAACATAGAAAGTCTTCCCAACTCTTTGTTGCTTTTGATCCTTCTCATTTGGGACAACCAGTCTCCAAGAGAACTCTTACCAACTGGATTGCCCAATGTATTTCTTTCGCCTATCAGAGCAAGAACATTTCTCTGGAGGGCCATGTCACAGCTCACAATGTGAGAGCCATGGCAGCCTCAATGGCTCATCTGAACTCTGTGTCTATCGATGACATCTGTCAAGCAGCCACTTGTGCCTCAGTTCATACCTTCACAGCCTATTACTGCTTAGAAAGGACTCCCGCCGGGATGCCTTGTTTGGTCAGGCTGTTCTCAAACACCTGTTCCATACTTAATCAACTCCTACCCACCATCCCTCATGGGATGCCAGAGATCCAGATGCGGAAGTGCAGCCCTGTCCCAGGGTCACACAACGTCTGGGCTTTCTCCCTGGCATCAAAGCTAGGGAGTCCCCCATATGTGAAGACTCATTCCTGCTTGTTCCTGGAGGTAGCACAGTTACTTACCTGTAACAGGTGATCTCTGGGAACAGCAGTTATAAGTCTTCACAATCCACCCACCTCCCCTAGGAGCTCTCTCTCTCTCTCTCTCTCTCTCTCTCTCTCTCTCTCTCTCTCTCTCTCTCTCTCTCTCTCTCCCTCTTTGTCTCAGCTATAAAACTCAACTGAGGAGAGACAGTTGGAAAGGCGGGAAGGCAGCACGCAGGCGCTGTGGGTTGCTCCCATAGGCTTTCTGATTGGACGCTGGGGAGCGTTCCCGCGCAGGCTCTGTCGGTACCCATATGTGAATACTTATTCCTGCTGTTCCAAGAGATCACCTGTTTCAGGTAAGTAACTGTGCTAAATAAAGGTAAAAGGAAAAGGAAACCACTATGGTTTTCAAAAGAAGTAGCTGAAAAGGTGAAGGAAAAAGGGAGGCCTTCATGAAATAAGAGATAAGAGAGAGGAAGACAGGCATCTATATTTGGAAAAACTTAGAGAAGCTAGCAAAGTAGACAGGAAAGCAAAGATTCAAAAAGAGGAGGAAATAGCCAATGCAATAAAATGGGGGGATAAGATGTTTTTCAGATATGTTACTGAGAAGAGGAAGGGCAAAAGTGGTATTGTCAGACTCAAGGCTGAAGGGGAGGAATATGTAGAAGCTGATGAGGATAAAGCAGAATTGCTTAACAAATATTTCTGTTCTGTGTTCACAGATGAATCAGGAACAGGACTTCAGAAAACACCCACAAACAGGAACAGAAGCGAGGGGCATCTTGAACAATTTTTAGGAGACTGTGTTTGTGAGAAACTAGCTAAACTTAGTAGACAAAGCGATGGGACCGGAATGGATACACCCTAGAATACTGAGGGAATTTGGACATTCTAGCAGCTCCACTGACTGACCTTTTCAATGCCTCTTTGGAGTTGGGAGTGGTGCCAAAGGACTGGAGAGAGGCACATGTGCCTTTACACAAAAGCGGAAGTAAGGATGTGGTTGAAAACTACAGGCCAGTTAGTTTAACTTTGGTGAGTAAATTATTGGAAACGCTGCTGAAATTGAAAATAGTGAGATTTCTAGCGTTCAGTGGATTACAGCATCCGAGGCAGCATGGATTCACCAGAGGCAGGTCTTGTAAGACAAATCTGATTGATTTCTTTGACTGGATGACCAAGGAGTTGGATAGAGGGAGAGCCCTGGATGTGGTGTATTTAGATTTCAGTAATGCCTTTGACACTGTTCCTCACAGGCGACTTATAAACAAACTGAGCACACTAGGGATGGAACCTAAAGTTACTGCTTGGGTTAGAAATTGGTTGAGTGGGAGGCAACAAAGGGTACAGGTAAATGGAGTGCACTCTGAGGGGAAGGAAGTTACCAGTGATGTGCCCCAGGGATCTGTCCTTGGTCAGATTCTTTTTAATATCTTTGTTAGTGATATAGCAGAAGGGTTGTTGGGTAAGGTTTGCCTCTTTGCGGATGATATCAAAATCTGCAATAGAGTAGACACCCAGGAAGGTATAGATAACATGAGGAGGGATTTAGCTAAGCTTGAAGAATGGTCTAGAATTTGACAGCTGGGATTTAATGTTAAAAAATGCAAGGTCATGCATTTGGGCTGCAGCAATCGAAGGGAGCAATATAGTATAGGGGGTGAAGTACTTTTGTCCACTAAAGAGCGGTACCTTGGTGTGGTTGTGTCTGATGATCTTAAAGTAGCTAAACGGGTAGAAAAGGTGACAGCAAAAGCTAGAAGGATGCTTGGGTGCATAGGGAGAGGAATGGCTAGCAGAAAAAAGGAGGTGATAGTGCCTCTGTATAAGTCTTTGGCGCGACCTCATTTGGAGTATTGTGTGCAATTCTGGAGACCGCATCTTCAAAAGGATATAAACAGGATGGAGTCAGTACAGAGGGTGGCTACTAAAATGGTTAGTGGTCTTCATTATAAAGCATATGAGGACAGATTTAAGGATCTTAATATGTACACCTTAGAGGAAAGGCAGAATAGAAGTGATATGATTAAGACATTTAAATTCCACCGTGGCATAAATGCACAGGGGGAGAGCCTCTTTCGAGTGAAAGCAAGTTCTGCTATGAGGGGACATGGGATGAGGGTGAAAGGGGATAGATTCAGGAGTGATATGCAGAAATAATTTCTTTACGGAAAGAGTGTTTTTTCCGTGGAATAGTCTCCCAGTGGAGGTGGTAGAGGTGAGGACGGTATCTGAATTCAAAAAAGCATGGGACAAAGACAGAGGATCTCTAAAGGAAAAAAGGGGACTGTTGTAGTTGTTGATATGAAAGGACAGACTAAATAGGCCATGCAGTCTTTTTCTATTGTCATTTTTCTATGTTTCTATACCACCATTCCTGAGATATACCCTAAAAGCCATCTTAGTCACCATCCATCCTCTTACCTAACTACCACTTAAGGCTGTAAAATTTCTATTGATCAACCTGGAAACAGCCAGGATTTAATTTTTTTTTTCCTGAAAAATAATTCAGTTCAGCTTTTATGACTTCCATAATGTCCAGGCTACTACTGAGAGCAGAATTTTGCTGTTCTGTCATATTAGCTCTATTTATGATTTGGACAGCTGACAAATCAGAGAGACTTCCCAGTGCCATTTTAGAATGTCCAAAGATACACATATGGGTTTGATGAAGCCCAAGAGAGCTGTGGGCATGGCAGGGGTGGGTGAATAGATGTAAATATGCATGTATAATTCCAGACAAGTACTGCACATCTTCAATGCCATACCTACTCCAGGGCACAACCAGTATTATTAAAGATGCAAATTTTAGCAACGTAACAGGCATTTCCCTCTTCATCGTACTATTTACTCCACAGATGCTTTTATTCCTTCAAAGATACCCACCAGTATCTAGAACAAACAGATCTTCAGGCTCCCATGTTGCAACATGACCCGCTTTGCAAAAATGGCTGGCTGGGACATGCAAAGAGGAGAGATCCACAGTCGTGTTCTGTGATAGGGCAGCGTGCATGTGTAGGTGCTGTAATCTGTGGATGTGCATATATGACACATTCAAGCTTATGAAGTGCAGACTTCTGTACGTGGCTAGCCTATAACTTGGTGCATCTCTTGCTATTCTGTATCTTTCAGGGAGGAGGAAGGCAAACTTTAAAAGTTACTTACACGTGACCACCACCTTGGCTGCTCCTCCTACTGTACAGTATATAGGATGTGTTGATTTGGACGTCCCGTTTTGCAGCCAGACATCCTTTCGTAAATTTTTAATTTTATGAATAGTACTGATTTGAATGGAGACTTAAAAAATTCCCTGCAATTAAAACAAAATTCTTCCACCTAAAACCAGGAATTGTAAGACATAAATAGACTGTTTATTGCCATTTAGTAAATAGACTCCCCTAGAGTTGTCTTTTGTTTTTTGGGTTTTTTGGGTTTTTTTCTATAGGCGTAGAATGGGAAAAAAAGCCTTTATTTAGATAAATAAAATCATAGTTACCATGAAGAGTGTTGCTTAGTTTGACAAAACCTATTGACTCATTTTATTTAATTTGGAGATGCTAAATGTTAACTTTGCCTTTTTGGATTTGCAGCAATTATGTGCTGTAGTTTGTTGCAGTTTAGCATTTATGAAAATTAGTGCTTATCCTGTTTTATGGAATGATCTTCCTGTTTGTTTGCGTTTGTATACAGATTATTTAGGGCTTCGTAAGAAGGTGAAATCCTATTTTCTTTTTCCCAAAGGGCTTATTTTTGGTTTTGTTCACATTGTGAGGGTTTTGGCTTCCTTGATTGTGTAATGTCTTGCTTTTATGTTGCAGATTATATATGTTTTTATTGTAACTGCTTAGAAGCTTTGATAGGCTGTAAATGGTTTAAATAAAATAAATCTGCCAGATGAACCAGACAAAAATCTTGGTGTACTGTCTGCACAAAGTTGGCCCCGTGTCGGTCTGTGTGTAAAAGGATTTATAAAGCCCATAGTAATTTAAATGAGGTTTGCCATCTTTGTTTTTTTTCAAGAGGGTGGGCAGCAAGAGAGTCTGCATAATTCTCTCTCCTTTACTAAAGCAAAGTAAACATGGTGTGTTCAAAATATCCCAGACATACAGTAGATTGTTTATTTACAGGGCTTTAATATACTGCTGTTCAGTCTCTACATTATAGCAGTTTACATTGTGGTGTTGTCCCAATGGCACAATGAAAAATGTTGAAACTGGTCTTGGGATACAAGACATTGGAACATTTTAGCCATGAAAAATCTTACATGTAACAAGGCATGGTAAAACTCAGCTACTGATGCCTAGGCATAAGAACAATAACATAAGATATGCCATACTGGGTCGGACCAAGGTATATCAAGCCCAGTATCCTGTTTCCAACAGTGGCCAATCTAGGTCATACGTACCTAGCAGTTTCCCCAAAAGACACAGGTTCCACATTGCTTGTACTGTGGCAAGCAATGGATTTCCCGGGTCCCCTTTAATAATGGTTTATGGACCTTTCTTCCAGGAACTTGTCCAAACCTTTTTTTAAACCCATCTACACTAACAGCCATTACTACATCCTCCGGTAACAAATTCCAGAGTTTGATTACACGTTGAGTGAAAAAATATTTTCTCTTATTTGTCTCAAATAGTTTACCCTGTAGCTTCATTGCATGTCCCCTAGCCTTTCTATATTCTGTTAACGTAAACAACGTTTACCCGTTCCACTCCATTCATTAATTTATAGACTTTTATCGTATCTCCCCTCAGCTGTCTCTTTTCCTCAGCTGTCTCTTTTCCATCGTATCTCCCCTCAGGTGTCTCTTTTCCTTTTTAGTCTTTCTTCATAGGGGTATCCTTCCATCCCCTTTACCATTTTGGTGGCTCTTCTCTGAACCTTTTCTAATAACACTATATCCTTTTTAAGATACGGCAACCAGAATTGCACACAATATTCAAGGTGCGGTCGCACCATGGAACAATACAGGGGCATTATAATATCCTTTGTTTTATTTTCCATTCCTTTCCTTATGATACCTAGCATTCTATTTGCTCTCTTGGCTGCACACTGGGCAGAGGGTTTTAACATGTTATCCACAATGACGCCTAAATCGTTTTCCTGGGTGGTGGTTTCTCAAGTAGGTAGGAGGTCTAGAAATTATTTAAAGAAATGATTATATACCAATTTGCTGGGTTCTATGCCTGTAGTACTACTGTTAATTGTGGCTCTTCTACTCTTTAAACATGGCAGATGTTTGCAAATTCAATGGCTTTTTTTTAACACATCCATTTGCCTCTTCTGAGGTCATTGAGTTTTATAAACTGTTTTCTTGTATATGATACTTTTTTATTGATGCGGTGCTTTGTGTTTTTGTCTGGGTTTAAACTTCAGAAATATACAGTTGTAGGAGTTACCTTAAAGTCAAGCTATGGCATAGCTGATCAAAATCCATATTTGAATACCTGTTTCTGACTAGTAACAAGACCTCTAGTTAGAACTGAAGGAATAAATACAGTAGTGTGCTTTTGTACGCAATACTGACTCCTGGTGACCCAGCAGCCCCTTGATTTTCTTGGCAAGGGGTGACTGTAGGTAGATTGCCAGGCCATAGTATATAGTATGTGGCATTTTAAGAAATTCCTGTCAATTGGTTACCTCTAAATCCTTCTGGATTACATTTTTGAATTTATTTGGGTCACTTTAACTCTTGTATTGGTTCAGGCCTTTCTTTGGATGCGAAGGAGGGTAAAGTGACTTGCCCAAGGTCGCAAGACGTGCCAGTGTGAATTGAGCCCTGGTCTTTTGGTCGCCAGGCCGCTGCTGCTCCACTCTAGGAATAATAGAGGATTACTTAGTGGTTTCATTCTCTAATGATGATTAATTACAATTTTCAGAAAAAAGCAGGAATGCAGTCTTCACATATGGGTGAAGGTCACTGAAGAAGTCCGTGTGGGAACGCTCCCCAGCATCCAATAGGAAAGCCTTTAGGAGCACTCCATTGCACCTGCGTGCCTGCCTTCCCAACTCCTCTCCTCAGTTCTTTGTTTTCCGTGGAGCCAGTAGGATGCATTTTCCTGTTACCACCGAAAAACTTCTCTTTTTTTGTGCCCTTCGGAGTATATAGTGCTTCTGCCTTCCCTTTGATGCTGGCTCCATTGTATCCGACTCCAGTCCCTATAATTCTGCCTTTTATTTTGCAATTTTTTCTCTTCTCTTCTGTTGATTTTCACCATGGTTCTTGCTGCTAAACTAGGCCTCAAGGCCTCCATAGCTTTATCTTCAGTCTCGAAGACAATTTTTTCAGGCATGCAAAAGCCAGTCAATGGTTTCAAAAAATATGCTAAGTACCTTTTCAGCCACTGATAAACATGACTGGTGTCTAAAATGTTTGCGTCCTGAACATGAACCCACTTCTTGTCCTTTATGCTAACAAATGACAGAGGCCTCAAGAACTGAGCCAGACAGTTTGGATCGTTGTACACTTTGGACTGTGTTTCAGTGGCTTCTACTTCATTGAGGGCGTAGACTTCTCCTCAGGCTTCTTCAAAGTCCAAATACAGAAATAAGTCAAAGTCTGTGTCCCAGTCTTCGGCATCGAAGACAGATTCCGATGCCAGGGAGAAGTCCCAGCATAAGCACTGTCACTCCCCTAGAGGTGCTTCTGATGCAGACCGGCTAGCCAAACAGCCCAGACGAGAGGATCTCTCCTCCAGAGCACATATGGCTCCAGGATGCTCCAGAGTCATCGACCTCTGGAGAGCTCCAGGTTCCATGTTCTGGAACAGTGGCTCAGAGCTCTGTACATGATTCCACCCAGACATCGGCCATCTCCCAAGACGAGCGCATGCTGGCTCTCAAGAGGAGTTTGGCAGCACTCCTGGCAGCCTCAATACCTATAACATAGAGAGCTTCAGGAATGCAGGCTTTTTTACCGAGTCTACAGCCAGGTGCATCTGACCCAATGCCAGCCCTCAAACCGTCATTGTCGGAGCACCTGAGGCCGATTCTTCCATTGGAACTGGTCAGTGCCTCTCGGCTCTCATGCCTCTGTTCCAGTACCTCTGAGTATGAGTATCAGTTTGAACTCAAGACCTCTGATATTTTGATTTCATGTTGGATTCTGGTTCAAGTTCTTCAGAATCTGATTTGGGGGGGGGGGGGTCACTTGATTCCTGAGAACTTTCCGACATCCCTTTGGACTCTTTGCTGTCTCAGGAATGATGTCGGTCCTCATCAGACGATATGTCCTTTCAGGACTTCATATATAACATGGCAGAAGGGCTCGCCATCATAGTAGTCTCAGAAAAGGAACAAAGGGTGGAGGAATTGGAGATACTCCAATACCCTCCCATGCCCGAGGAAGCAGCTACCTTACTGGTGCATCACATCCTGCAGGATCTTATGCTCTGCATGTGGGAGGCCCTGCCCATGGTGCCACCTGTCAGAAAGGGACTCGATACCATGTATTAAGTACCAGAGTGCCCAGGCTTCCAAAAACCTCCAGCTCCCCCACCACTCGGTGGTGGAATTGGCAATGTGCCGAATAAAGAGCTAAAAGAACCATTCATCCATGCCTCCTGGCAGAGTATCGAGGACACTCAATGCCTTTGGGCATCAATGTTTCCGGGCATGCATGTTGGTCTCCAGAATCAACTCTTACATGCTGTACATGGGCATGTTTCTGAAGGATGTTACCATGGATCTGGAGACTTTCACACCCCTGCTTCCTGAGAATAAGCGGAGTGTATTCCAGGCACTCATCAAGCAAGGCCAGGACACTTAAGTTTCTTACCAGGGCCTCTTTTGATGCTTTTGAATCCACAAGCAGGGCTTCAACAGTCTGCATTGGGACTCACAGAAGAGCCTAGTTACGGGCATCAGATCTTGAGTAATGGGTCCAAGATAAACTGGCAATATCCCATATACTGGAGAAAGCCTTTTTGGCAAAGATTGGAGGGAAAAAGCAGGGGAGATTGAAACAGATGTTCTCACCCTAAACACCTTTAAAGGAAAACAGCTGATCCATCCAGACGGAAGGCTCTTCCCAAGAAATTTTTTTTATTCTAAAAAGGAGAGATTATCCTTCTTACCCGCCTTCTGCTGCCTATTAACCTCAGCATCCTCAACAGAGGTAGTAGGGTCCTTGTCATCCCAAGAAACCAAAGGCCTCCTAAACTTCAACCAGCTGCACAAGCACAGCCTGCACCTGGTTTTTGACTCCTTCCTAGAGAGCATTTTCAATCTGCCTCTGGAGGTTCCCCAGTCCCTCCACATAACAGGCAGACTTTGTCACTATGCCTACAGGTGGCACCTCATAACATCAGAGCAGTGGATGCTCCATATTGTCCATAGGGGTTATCGGCTTCACTTTGAAACCTTACCTCCCCCCACCCCCCCACACACACACACCTGCTTCACAGGGGATTATCCCATACAAACACTTAAAAGAAGTGACCACCCTGTTGTCCCAGGGTGCTATAGAAAGAGTTCCTTGGGCTTCTACTCTCCATACTTTCTTTTTCCAAAGAAACAGGAGGCTTCTGGCCCATCTTGGATCTCAGAGACTTAAACAAGCTTGTGGTCTGAGAAAATTTCAAAATGATTTCTCTAGGAACTCTTCTGCCATACCTCCAGAGACACGATTGTCTATGTTCTCTAGACTTAAAAGAGACATGAATGCATTTACTGATACATCCCTTGCATGGCCAGTGTCTGTGCTTCATGTTTCAAGGAAACTATTATCAATACCAGGTTCTCCCCTTCGATTTAGCCTCTGCCCCAAGGGTCTTCACAAAATGCATGGCAGTCATCACTGCATACCTATGCACCTTGGGAGTATTCATCCTTCCTTACTTAGATGATTGACTGATCAGGGGAGACTCCCCTTCCTCCCTCCCCCCCCCACCCCAAGAGGTAAAACTCTCCCTTCATCGCACCATCACAGTGCTCCGACACCTGGGATTTGTCATACACTTCCCAAAGTCCTACCTCTCTCCAACCCAATGTCTGGAGTTCATTGGAGCTCTCTTAGACACTTGACAGGTCCGAGCTTTCCTCCCACAGGATCGCTGTACCCACCTCATTGAGCTGGCAAAAGGGGTACAACAGCAAAGCCAGGTAACGGCTCAAGAGATGCTACAACTATTAGGACACATGGCCTCCATGGTCTGTTGTCCCTTACGCTCGATTACACATGCAACAAGCACAGTGGACTCTGTCTTCCCTATGGACATAAGCAAAGGGTCGACTCAAGACAAGATGCATATCACCCCTCAACTAATCAAGTCCCTTCAATGGTGGCATCTCCCACAAAACCTATTCGTTGGGTCACCTTCTCAGATGCCACTCCGACAACTGATGCTTCCAAGCTGGGATGGGGGGTGGGGGGGGGGGCGCATCTGAATGACCTGACCACAAAGGGACTGTGGACACAACAGAAATCTGCCCTACAGATCAACCTGTTTTGTCTTACGGGCACTGACGAATGCTTTTTGGGGTTTTCAACCCCAAATATCGGGGCAACCTGTTTTAGTCAGAATGGGCAACCACGTAGCCATGTTCTATGTAAACAAACAAGGAGGAACGGGGTCCCGTGCCTTCTGCAAATAAGTAATTCACCTATTGTCCTTTATCTCTCACCGCATCCACCAGAGAGTGGTGTACCTCCTGGGTGAACTCTGTGTCCTGGTAGACAGGCTAAGCCATATCCTTTGTTCCCATGAATGGACTTTGCATTGGGAAATGGCTGCTCGGATCTTGCAAATGTGGGAAACCACACTCAAAGATCTTTTTGCCACTCCACAAAATATGCAGCTTCTGTTCTTCTGCTCCAGGGTTCCATTGCTGCACCGACTAGGCCCCAGATGCCTTCCTTCTCCACTTGGGACCAGGACCGCTCTACACATTCCCTCCCATTCCCTTGATACCCAAGATGCTGTTCAAGCTACAGGCCGACAGGGGCTAGATGATTCTCATATCTCCCTTTTGGCCCTGTCAACCGTGGTTTCCTCTGCTGCTTTGCCTTGCGCAGACTCAGCCACTTGAACTGGGATTTGCACCCAACCTTCTCTCTCAGGACCATGGGATGCTCCTCGATCCCAATCTTCACTCCCTATGCCTGACAGTATGGCTGCTGAAGGGTTAGTCCTTGCTGACCTTGACCTACCACAGGCAGTCAAGGATCTTGTAAGGATTCCACTAGGCAATCTTATGCCTTCAAATGGCTTAGGTTTTCCCTTTGGTGCTCCCCAAAGAACCTTGACCCCTTTTCTTGCCCAGTGGCATTGCTTCTACAATATCTCCTCCACTTATCCTTGACAGGTTTTAAGACTAACTTGGTGAATTCACCTTAGTGCCATTGTGGCCTCTCATAGACCAGTGGATGGACAGCCTATCTCCTCACACCCCTTAGTAGCACACTGCATGGGGGTCTCCTGCTGTCCAAGCCACCCATTAAACCACCTCCAGTGGCCTGCGATCTGAATGTGGTTCTGGCATAACTCCTAAAAACGCTTTTTGAACTTTTAGCCACCACTTCACTCAAGTTTCTATCTTAGAAGGTCATTTTCCTTATTGCCCTCACTTCAGCTTGTTACATCAGCGAGCTGCAGGCTCTAGTGGTGAGTCTCCCCTATACTTTGTTCCACTATGATAGGGTGGTTCTGCGTACCCATCCACATTTCCTCCTGAAGGCGATTTCCTTCTTCTATTTAAACCAGTCGGTAATCCACCCGATTTTCTTCTCTAGACCACATGTGTTTCAGGCTAAAGCAGTACTACACACTTTAGACCCGCAAGCGAGTGCTGTCTTACTACTTGGATAGAACTAAAGATCACAGAAAATCCTCTCAATTATTCACTTCCTTTGATCCTAGTCACCTGGGCCAACCGGTGACAAAACGTACTCTATCTAGATGGATAACATAAGAACATAAGAGATGCCATACTGGGTCAGACCAAGGACCATCAAGCCCAGTATCCTGTTTCCAACAGTGGCCAATCTAGGTCATACATACCTAGCAGTTTCCCCAAAAGACACAGGTTCCACAATGCTTGTATTGGGTCAAGCATTGATATCCTGGGTCCCTTCTTAATGGTTTATGGGCCTTTCCTCCAGGAACTTGTCCAATCTTTTTTTAAACCCAGCTACACTAACAGCCTTTACAACGGATTGTGTTTCTTTTGCTTATGAACAAGCAGAGCTCTCATTGGAGGGTCATGTCACCGCTCAAAATGTGCGGGCTTTGGCAACATCCGTAGCTAATCTCCGTTCAGTAGCCATTGAGGACATTTTACTGGGCAACTACCTGGTCCTATATTCATATTTTTGCTGCACACTACTGTCTGGATCGAGATTCTTGTCTGAATGCTGTCTTTGGCCAAGCTGTACTCCAACACCTCTTTGGGACCTAAACTCAACTTCTACCCTCCATCCGGACTTCTACACGATACCAAGCTTTCATTGGGGGAGTATCACCTCCTGGAATAGAGTTCAATGGCCCACAACTCTTCCAGACTCTTTGACTACACTTTCTTTGTCTCGGGGATCGTACTACCCTTTCCCCACCCTAGTCCCCCCCCATACCAGTCTGTTACTGGAAGCTAGTGAGTCCCATATGTGAAGACTGCATTCCTGCTTTTTCCTGGAGATAGCATAGTTTCTCACCTGTAAGAGTTGATCTCTGGGAACAGCAGGAATCGGTCTTCACAACCCGCCCTCCTCTCCTAGGAGTTGTAGGGTTCTTTCATTTTCTTCTCGGCTACAAACTCAATTGAGGAGAGGAGTTGAAGGCGGGATGGCAGGCATGCAAGGGCAGTGGAGTGCTCCCAAAGATTTTCCTGTTGGACGCTGAGGAGTGTTCCCATGTGGGCTCAGTTGGTGGTGATCACCCTATGTGAAGACTGATTCCTGCTGTTCCCGGAGAGTGAATAGCTACGCTTTACTTTTGGGGGAAGGGGGTGTTATTTCTGTTGACTGAGGTAAGACTTTCTTATGTAATTGAGCAAGTTTATGATCCAGAACTTATCGAGACCTTTTAGAGCAGGGGTGGGGAACCCTGGTCCTGGAGAGCCGCAGACCAGTCAGGTTTTCGGGATATCCCTAATGAATATGCATGAGAGATATATGCGTTAGAGATATCCTGCCAACCTGACTGGTTTGTGGCCCTCCAGGGCTGGATTTGGAGACCCCTGCCTTACACCTCTGTCATTTAAGATTGTGAGTGGGCAAGGTGCAGATGTCCTAGACATCGAAAGGGTATATAGAATGTGTCACATTCCTCCTCGATTCTCACCACCACCAAAAAGTTGTCTAATAGACAATATTTTGTTGGTGGTGAGAAGTGAGGAGGAATGTGACACATTCTATCTAAACTTTTTGATGTCTTGGACATCTGCATCTTGCCCACTCACAATCTTAAATGACAGAGGTGTAAGGCAGGGGTCTCCAAATCCAGTCCTGGAGGGCCACAAACCAGTCAGGTTGGCAGGATATCTCTAATGCATATATATCTCATGCATATTCATTAGGGATATCCCGAAAACCTGACTGGTCTGCGGCTCTCCAGGACCAGGGTTCCCCACCCCTGTTTTAGAGCAACTGCCTAGTACCCAGAAGATCAAAGGTTTGATTCCCACTGGCACTCCTTTTGACCTTAGGCAAGTCACTTTACCCTCCATTGCCAGGCCTTTTCTTCCGAGGCAATCTACTTCTGGTGATACATTGCCAAGAAAACCCAAAGGCAGCTGGGTTGCCAGGAATCAGCACTGACTTGACAGCACTAAAAAAAAGAAAATCCATAGATTAAGAATTATGTTCTTGTGCATTTATGCATGCCTTTCTCTTGTCTTTTTTTTTTAGAATCAGATTGGTGACTTAAGTATCACATCGAGCTCAGTAATCAAGCACAATGCAAACTGTGTCAAAGCAGAAAGTCTGGAGATATCAGAACCTTCATCTTCAGCACTGTCGGTGCAAGAGAAGGTATGGCTCAGCAAAGTCTTGCAGTTAAACTTTGACCCGGTGAAAAGCGGGATATAAATACAGTTAAATAAATAAATATAAACTTGACTTTGCAGCATTTAGAAGAATCTGGATTTTGTTTTTCTGGCCTCATATAGCAGAATAAAGATATCTTGGTAGTTCATAAAAAAATAACAAAGAAACACAGGATGTTGTGTAAGCACTAGGTTACAAACTTTCTCAAAACCCTTAATTGTCCTTTTGCTTTATCTTGATTTGGGATGCAGTGTGCTTTATTTTTAATTGCTGTCCCAGGAGCTCCCCCTGCTGGATAAAGCTAGGAATAGGGATATCCTTCCTCAACATGCTGGCCTTTTTTTTGAGGCTAGTGTAATAAGCCATGTGCACTAAACCTCTGCACACAGAATTCTAATGCACATGCTGACTTTTTACTCCTGATGTAGTAAACAAATTGCATGCAAATTACTGTGGTATTAAATATGCACCACCAGATGACACAGCACATACTGCTGCAGTAATCTGATGTGGTTTGCCACATTTGGTGAGAATATTGCCCTTCCTGTGAATGCGTGAACAGATTTTCTTATGCACTCATAGGGAGGGAGATTTATTTTATTTAACAGGTTTTTCTATACCGCTTTTAGCCAAGGTGGTTTACATAGAACAAGCAGCAAAATCAGTTGAGAAGCAATTACATTGAACCTAGAGAGAAATAAACTTTGTTTAACAAAACACGGGAGTAGTATATTAGTTTGGTGTGGTACAGAATAAACAGTGAGAGGCAATAATGTTCAATGAAAAGGTGAGGTTTTTTAAAAATATTTCTTCAGGTCCTGTGCAGTCTGCGTTGATCTTATGTGAGCTGGGAGTGAGGATTGAGGGAGTTGAAAAAGAAAATGGTTTGCTGGGAACATTTAGTCTTTAGAGGTGGTATGGCTAGTAGGTTTTGATTTGATGACACCCACAGGGAGGCCTTTGACCAGAGAGCCTCCATGCTGCTCAATCCCCCTGGCCCAATAATTTCTTACCTAGTCCAGGGAGACATCCAGTGGATCCCTCTTCTCATTGATGTCTTGGAAAATGGTAGCCATGTTGGAGGTCAATCTGCACCATGTGGGATCACCTCCCAAGGTGTCCTGCAACGCTACTAGGGGTCAGGTACTACCACTTTCCAAGATGAGGGAAAGAAGAAGAGTGCGCTGCTTCAATGCCTTTCCCAGACCAAGTAAATATTGGTCTAGAGGGGTCCAGCAGCATTGAAACGCTATTATGTAGGGCAGAGGTTCCCAACTCCAGTCCTGGAGGGCCTCACACCATTCAGGTTTTCAGGCTGTCCCTAATGAATATGCATGAGATGCATTTGAATACAATGGGGGCAGTGCATACAAATGCATCTCATGCATATTTATTAGGAACATCCTGAAAACCTGAATGGTGTGTGGCCCTCCACGACTGGAGTTGGGAACCTCTGATCTAGGGTGTCCCTTTGCCTGATACTTTGCACCAGATAGCTTTAGGGGTGGGGCAGCTACCAGGCTCACTTGGGCCATGAGTCTTCTGAGGTGAAGTGCTTTAGTTCACCTTGGGGAAAACCTTGCTGCTCCTGCATAGGATCTTTACTTTAGCCCTGAGGTGAAGTTTAAAAAAAAATAAATTCCAAAATGAAGCACCTCTTTTAAACACTGGGAGCAAGTCCCGTTTCAGTGAGTTTGCATGCAGACTGCATTACCCTTTTAGTGTGATGGTTTTACTGCAGATATTTCCACACTAAAACCTTACTGCATCAGGAATGAGGTTTGTGTAGGAAAATAAAATAAACAGCTGTGCTAAAGGATAGTGCAGTTTATTACATCAGCCCCTTAATCCACTAATTCATGCAACCAACCAGATTGTTCCTCTAAGAAAAGTGGTGTTTGTTAATGTCAGATTAGATACTCCATGCTGAAAAAACCTTGAAGCAGATTATGAAATGATGCAAATCAGATGTGCTGTTTTTGAAGCCTGTCATTTTATAAAAACAAATTTAAAATATGACAATAAATAAATAAGGAAATGAGAAGCACATTATTTTGTATGCACATTTCTGGTTTATTTTCCTGCATCATGTAGTGAATTGGTTGGAAGCAGGTTAGCTCATCTCTAGTTGAAACACCTTGTTCTCTGTAAACAAACAGGAAGTCAGTCCTCACATATGGGTGATATCTGTGCCGATGGCTGCGCAGTAACCTCTCCCCAGCTTTCAAAGAAAGCCTTTGGGAGATGCACTACATGTGTGGTTCCCTTCCCCCCTAAGGGTGCCATTTTGCTTCAGTCTCCTTTTTTTCCACGGAGCCCATCAGATGTGTGTGTCCGTACCCCCCCCCCCCCTTCCCCAGAAAATGTTGATTTATTTTTTCTCTTCCTCTCTTCCTCCTCTCGTGTACTGGTTCCCTTCTCACCCCTGAGTCTGCTTGCCTTGTCATTGTGTTCTCAAGGGGGGGGTTTTTCCCTTGTTCTTTGGTCGGCGCAGGTTTGCACCTTTTTCATGGCTGGGCCAAATGAGTTTGACCCCGTGGGGGCCATCTTCCCTGCCATGGCCTCTGTCAGTGACTTCAAGCCGTGTGACTGCTGCATGCACATGTCGTGCAAGAACCCACATGACTGTTGCCTTTGATGCCTCAAGCTGAACTACAATGCTTTCGACTGCACTCTACGTCAGCAGATGACTCCCAAGGCCTGGAAGAGCTGTCAGCAGCAGCAAGAGTCTCTCTTCCAAAAGTCCAACTCTGCCACAGAGTCATCCGTGAGACCACACTCCAAGGCCTTCTCTAGCACCATGAACCCTCGCGGAGACCAAGCCACCTTGGAGCCCTGAGGCCATGGAGCCTTAAGCCAGAGTTCCTTCAATGAGGGATGCTCCACAGAGCCAGAAGTTGTCTAAGACCTCATTGGGTGACAAGTCTGGGAGAGTGGGTAAGTCCCACAGGCCCTGGACTCGCAGCCTTAAACATGAGGCTTAGGGTGACAATTGGGATAGGCCTACCAAGCTGCCCCATCGGGAGCAGTCGACGTCTCTGGATCAGCCTCTGATCCACGAGGCTGCCATTGTCGAGGACTCCCCATTGGCGCAGCCGGTACTGGGCCCGAGGTCCTCTGTGCCCACGCTGAAGGCTGCAGAGCCATCTGGCCTCATGGCCAGGATGATTTATTTATTTATTTATTTACAGTTTCTTTTATACCGCGCTATTTGACATCAGTGCGGTTTACAATGAACATAAAACTACACGTCACAAAGATTGATCAGTGCTTACAATGAACAGGACAATAAACTGGGTATATATTAACAGGTTTCATAAACAGAGAACATGAGAACTATGTACAAAAAGCAACTATGTACAAAGCAACTAAATGCAGCTATATGATGGCCTTGGAGCGCATTTTGTCTGCCTTCATGGCCCAGCAGTGGCTCTGATGCCCACTTCCTCTTGGTCATCACTCCCAACCACCGGCCCCTCCATGTTGAGGTACTTCCTGGAGGTCTAGCTGATCCTCAAGCGCCATCGGCCTCTAGAGACACCTGTCCCAGTCCTGATCATTGGGGCTGCGATTTTCCCCACTTAGTGCCCTCTGCTCCGACCGTAGGGCCGCTGGGGCTATCTGACCCAGGGCAACACCCCAACACCCAGAAAACCCTCGACGTCTCCACTGACTGGGAGACCGAGGACAAGTCCCCGGACACCTTCCTTCACTGGGATGTGCCTGCGACCCATCTCCCCCGGAGACCTGGTGCCGGTCCTGGTCCCTACCCAAGGACTTGGCTTTCCTGGACTTCATGAGGGATATGGTGAAGACTCTTGCCTTCACAGAGTCTGAGGGAGAGGAGCCTTGGCAGAGGACCTTGAGATTCTCCAGTATGAGGCTTCCCTTAAAGAGGCCCTTATGGTGCTCATTCCCCGAATCCTGGAATAGCTGCTCTTCCGTATGTGGGAGGCCCCCGCTTGATCCCATAGTGAGCAGGCGGATGGACTCAATGTACCAGGTCCACTGGAGCCCTGTCTTCCAAAAAGCCCAACTGCCTCCCATCTCCATGATGGAGTCAGCTGTATGTAGGCTGAAGAGCCAGAAGATGCACTCCTCTGTGCCCCCGGGTAGTATGGCTGAAGCCAAGAACTCGTAGGCTGCCTAGCAGACCAGGCAGTGGAATCTGTCCCCACTCACCTCGGGGGAGAGTGGTTCTACTCATGCTACTTCCTGGTCACCAAAAGGATAGGAGGGTTCCGTCCTGTCCTAGATCTGTGGGATCTCACAGGTTCCTGGTGAGAGAGAAGTTCAAAATGCTCTCCCTTGGAAAATTGCTGCCAGACTTCCCAGCAGAGAAGACTGTCTATGCTCCTTGAACTGAAAAGGAGACGCGTACTGACATCCTCATCCACCCCCTCCACAGGCAGTACCTTCGCTTTGTGGTGGGAGGAGGACATTATCAGTACAGAGTACTACCCTTCAGCCTCGCTTCCGCCCCATGGGTATTTACCAAGTGCCTGGTGGTAGTCGCAGCCCATCTGAGACTCCAGGGGGTCTTTATCTTCCTCTTTCTGGACGACTGGCTCATAAAGGGCAGCATTGCTGCTAAAGCACAACAGGTGACGGCCCACTCCATCCATACCCTGGAGCACTTGAAGTTGGTCATAGAGTCTCATCTCCAACCTACTCAGGCTTTGGCCTGGATGATGTCCAGCTGCACCCCTATGAACTCCAGACTTTTTCCCACAGGACAGGGCCCTGCTCCTCCAGGCACTCGCAGCTAGTACCCAATGCCACTGCTTGGCATCGGCTCCACTTCTAACCTTACAGATTATAACAGTTGTCTAACCAGTTAAATCTCAGCGAAACAAGCTCTTCTAATAGCAACTGGGTTTCAGACTATAACCAGGCTGATATCTGAACCGGCTTATGCATATCGGTTCATCGCCTTAATTTGCATCAATGACCCAATGTGTTGCTGTTGTCAACGAGCTCAAAATTAGACTTTATACTTTAAATCATCAGAAAATAGAAAAATCAAAAGGCAATGCTTATCAGAAAATGTGTAGACCACTTTCCCAACGCCGAATGTCAGCGCTGTGGCATTTCACGATTATTGCGTTTCGACAGGGGAATATTCTGTTCAATTATATAGCACTCCTCATTGATATTTGATCTGCAAAATTGAAAAAAATACAACATTCAGTTACAATCTCGTCCTCATTTCTCATTTCCTTCAACGCAAAGCATGCATTCACTCACCCCATTGCATGATGTCAGCTTTCTTTCATCTCTAGAACGCCGTGCATGCGAATTAGATTTCCCGGAGGATTTAAAAAACCTTAACAGGTCATATGATTGAATAGTGCCGTCCCCATTCATTGACACACCCTCCATTCAATCTGTGCATTGAGGCCCTTGGGGAACACTGTATCTAAATTAAAGATCCATCTTTGTTCATGATATAACAGTGTAAGTTCTCTTGATTTTCCCCCCCCGACCCATGGGCAATCTGGTTGATGCAGAAACATTTCAAAATCATGCTTGTATTCTATGCAGTGTTGTACAATGGGAGCCTGTACGGTTCTGCATTTGGGTCTACTCCTGATGTTCTCTCATACGAATCTGAAAGGATCCAATGGTTTTGCCAATGTATAACAATCTGCACGGGCACAAAATGCAATACACTACATGTGTAGAACAGCAAGATGTGCGATGTTTCAAGACAAATTGCTGTCCATGATGTTCAAACACTCTCAACTCCAAAGTGATCGCGCATATGTCACATTCGCCACACTTAAAATGGCCCTTTGTTTCCAGCGATGAATGGGTTAATATCGGGTGAAGCACTGTGGGGCTCAATATTTCCTTTATGTTCCTGTGTCTCTGCCAAACACAACGAATGTGGTGATTTTCCAGTCCCGGCGTGCTTTGTAATACGTTAGTATGTTTTTTCAAAATTTTTGTGATACGATGACTAAATGGCGAGTATTTTGTGATGAGATTGATGTGATCCTCCTGCAGTGATCGTTTCGGCTGAGAAGATAACAAGAGATCTCAGTTATTGTATAGTGCCTTTTATAAGCTGTATCGATTATGCCTTTTGGATATCCTCGTGCCCTAAATTTTTCTTTTAATAAAACTGCTTGTGTTTTAAACTCCATGACATCAGAACAATTGCGACGGTATCTAAGAAATTGCGAAAATGGGAGACTATCTTTTAGCCTCTTCGGGTGAGCACTATCATAATGCAGAAGGATGTTTCTGTCAGTGGGTTTACAATATATTGATGCCTTCCAGACCTGGTTTTCTTTGGTGACCCGAACATCCAAATATGTTATAGATTGTACATCACTCTCATAAGTGAACTGATTACACAGGTACACTAAAAAAAATTTTTTTTAAACTGCCTCTAATGTTTCGATTGATTTTTACGTTTTTTGGTGCGCTGAATCCAAATCTGGTAACCAATTTGCTCCATCACGTACATATTTTTTGCTACATTGGGTTAGCAGTTTGAGGTGAACGTTTCAGATTGAGTGTGATCGAGATAAAAGTTTCTTGGATGAATTCTTTATACTAATTGTTTAGTAGTTATTCAAATAAGAATAAAGAAAATTGTAACAAGGCAGCACATAAGAATAGAGTAATGTCAACAAAACACACTGTGATGGTAGCAAAATTGTCTGCACTTAAAACAGCCACATACATGTGCACAAACATTGAGCATATAAGAGCGAGGTTAGACACAAAGCAAAGCAAAGAAATGTGCAAAAAATGTTGTACAGGTATGTATGTAAGAATAGAAAACGCAAACCGCACCATTGCAATACATGAAGACAAACACCCGATGGTGTGAAAATAAAATTCTAATAAATGAGATCCGACACTGTGGTAATAACTAGCAAATTTTTATTTCAAAGTTTAGTAAAAACACGATATTTGTCAACACAGTTTAGATTCTTGTTCTTCACTGTACGCCCCCAAGTTTTCGGGAAAGTAGTTCACATGGGAGTGCAAGAAATGGACTTTCAGGCTCATGTTACAGCCTTGTTCTTTGAAGGCATTGAGCATCCTGGCAACAATATCCTTATAGTTCTCATCCCGCCTGTTCCCCAAGAATTTGAGAACAACATCCTTGAAGGAATCCCAGGCTTCTTTTTCCTTCTCAGACATCGTTTCAGCGAATGCTCCATCTGAAATGAGTTTCCTTATATCAGGGCCAACAAACACTCCTTCCTTTAGCTTTGCTTCAGAAAGTCGGGGGAACTTTGAGCAAAGGTACCGAAAGCACTCACCATCTTTTGGAAGGGACTTGATGAATTGCTTAATGAGACCCAACTTAATGTGGAGAGGTGGTAATAGAATTTTATCACGAGGTACCAAGCTCTCATGAAGAACATTTTTCTCACCGGGTCTCAAATACTCCCGAATTGGCCAGTCTTTTTTCCCCCAGTGTAGGTCGCGGGCCCGGCTATCCCACAAGCAAAGGAAGCAGGGATATTTGGTGAAACCGGATTGCTGCCCTAATAGCATGGATAGAATTTTAAAGTCTCCACAAATCATCCACTTATGCTCATCATAACGAATCTTCTGAAGAATCAGGGCCAAATTCTCGTATTTTTCTTGGAGAATAACAGAGTGAGCAATAGGAACTGAAGCGAATGTGTTGCCATTATGAAGAAGAACACCTTTTATGCTGTCTTTTGACGAATCAATGAACAGCCGCCATTCAGCAGGATCATACTTGAGTTTAAACTTTTCCATCACTCCGTATATATCGTTGCAAAATACCAAATCTTCCTCTTTGCTGAAATACTTCAAAAATTGTGTCTCGCGGTTGCGGTACCAATAAAAAGATGTTCCTGGTGACAATAGATTTTTCTGTTTAAGCCGAGAACCTAGCAGTTGGGCAGCATCTTTTGGGAGTCCTAAATCCCGGACTAAATCATTCAATTCAGCTTGAGAGAAAAGTTCAGGTTTCGGATCTGGTTCACTTTCAAACTCGGAAGTACTGGACTCATCGGGAAAAGCCATCTGATGAGTCTCATCATGATCAGAACCGTCCACACAAATATGATCCAAAGATTTTGGTGGTTCAGGCACAGGTACTTCGTTGCTATGAGGCATAGGCCTAATTGCTGAGGGAAGGTTGGGGTAACTTATTACGTTCTTATTTTTTAAGTTGTATCCCTTCACAATGCAAGAGCAAAAATAGCAGTCACTGCTGTGGTCTCTTTGTTCACGCCACATCATAGGTATTCCGAAACGAAATGCTTGTTTTTTACCTTTCATCCATAAGCGTAGATCTTCCTCACATGTCTTGCACACTTTGTGAGGAGCCCACGGTTTGTCTTGATCGCCTAACTTCAAACCGAAATAGGCGAAATATACTTTTTTAATAAATGCAGAAATGTTCCTCTGCCGCTTTTTCACGGTATATTCCCCACAAATAAAACAAAAACTGTCCGGAGAGTTGACGCAACCTCTGGCTCTGTGAGCCATCACAAATACACAGCACTGCAAACTACAACTGTAGTGAACCACTTCGGAATAAAGCTGGATTACGACTGAGCAAACAAAAGGTAATAATGAACTTGCAAGAAACTGAAATTTGACAGGAACGTTCATGTCGCAACCACCGTGTTTGAGCGAGCGAACGAGGCGAGGCGAACAGGAAAGAACATGCGCCAGCGCAAGTACTGGATTTAGCCCCCCGCCTCCCAATTGTCCTGTTAATGTATAAAATGAATACAAAACACTCTAAAATATCATGAGGGAGTGTTTCTAGTTAGTTAACCATTACAACCTCTATTTTGGGCCAAGAAAATAAACTGCAGTCGGCTAAAAAGAAATTATGTGAACATTCCTTATATGGGTAAGAAATCTAATTTTGCAAGAAAACGTGACGTGATGGAACATTTTGGCTATTTTTCCTGGATTCAGCACCCCAAAATCTATAGGAATCAGTTGCAAATCTGGAGGCAGTTTTTTGGTAGTGTACCTGTGTTATTGGTGTCTCGACTATTAAGCCATTGGACAAACCCATCTAAATCCTCCTTCGTGCCCTCCCATAACATAAATACATTGTCGATGTACCTGCGCCATAATTTGTTATGAAAATGGGCTGATGATGGAATCCAGTGGCGCTCAAAAACTTCCATGTATATATTGGCTACTGAGGGGGCACATGTGGCCCCCATGGCAACTCCTGAGATTTGATGATAGATTGCATTTTCGAAAGTAAAGATTCTGAAACAATACTAAACGGAGAAGAGTCAAAATCTAAATGAATATCTGAAAGATCATTTCTATTCCACAGGGCTTCAGCCACTACATCAAGTGCTGCCTCTTGTGGTATATTAGTATAGAGGGAAGCGACATCCAGCATAACTAGTAAAATGTTATGTGCTTTCGCCCATTGTGAATGATCATTGAAGACTTGCAAAAAATGTGAAGTATCTTTTACGTAAGAGGGGATGGTCGGAAGGAGAGGACGAAGGAACGAATCTACATAAACTGACAAGGGTTCCAACACCGACCCTTTCGTAGACACTATTGGCCTCCCCGGGGGTTGAATTAAACTCTTGTGGATTTTAGGGATTAGATAAAATTTCACGGGTGTCGAATTGGTAGTATTAAGATATTGCCATTACTTTTGTGAAATAATTTTTTCTTTGAACGCCTGTGCTGTAATTTCCTTAATGACCTTCAATTGTAAAGTAGGGTCAACTAATAAAACTCTATAAATGGTGGTGTTTGACAATTGACGGGCTGCCTCTTCTAAATACTGCGTCCTACTCATTACCACTATACTGCCCCCTTTATCAGCTCGTCTGATGACAACATCCCGTCGGGATTGCAACTTCTTTAATGAAGCTTTTTCTTCCAGTGATAAGGTGCTGCAAACCCTTCTTTTCCCGCGTGTTAATGTGACTATATCCTTTATGACTAAATCTTTATATAAAGTCAGAGAATGGGGAACAGGACCTGGAGGGGTCCAAGTGGATTTTAGAGGCAGAGGAACCCGGTTCAGCTGTTGTGGGGGTGGTTCTGTTTTATTAGCAAAATAAACCTTTAATGCTAATTTCCGAAAAAAATGTTCCAGATCCAAACGGAACTGAAACTCATCAAAATATGTTTCTGGCACGTAAGACAGGCCTTTACCTAAAATCCGCAGTTGTTCTTCTGGAATGTCGCAACCCGATATGTTAATGACAGGTGTTTCCATTATCACGTCCGTTTCTGGCGGCTCGGATCTTGCCTTTGTGGCTGTTCTTTTTGTTTTTTGCGGCCATCTCCTTCGTCTAAAAAATCTTCTTTGGACCGTGACTCAAAGGATTCGGAAACGGATGAACAGTTTTCCAAGATGATAGACGAACATAAACTTGTGGAAATTACGAAAGAAGAAGTCAAGAAATTAAAAGCCAAGAAACTGAAGCGCGATTATGAGGACTACACGATTGGATATGTATATCCATGGCTAAACCCTAAACGTAAGGATAAAAGCATCAGCAGACGGAAACAAGTGGAATTTGTGGATACTTCCGAAGATCAGATGTCCTCACTCTAGCAAATGGTCCAAAGAAGATTTTTTAGACGGAGACGCTTTAACCGGCACCGATACCCAAGCATCAGCAGCGTCGATAGACCAGAGATTCTTGGCTATTGAACGCAGTCTGGCGGCTTTTCTCATGGCCTCGATGCCCCTGAAACCGCTTCAGACAGTTCAACCGGTACCAGCACCGACACCGGTACCGGCACCAACTGCATCGACATCGGCAGGTATACTACCGGGACCGAGTCATGCGTCTCTATCCGGCATCGACAAGTTGGTACCGGACCACTCAGATACCGACTTCGATCGGTACCGGTACCGTGCCTTGCATGGTCACCCAGATCGGAGATATTTCGAATCCTCAGATGAGTCTGAAGACTCCGAAGACTCTGCTGATACTAGAGTACTTCTTCCTGACGATTCCTCTTCTCCTCAGCGTAGGATGTCTCCGCCAGAGGATATGTCCTTTCAGGATTTTATCCAAGATGTGGCCCGAGGTCTTTGCATCACAGTGGCTCCTGAAAAAGAGCCTAGAGCAAAGGAATTGGAAATCCTTCTGTAAGTGTGGGTTACTCCTTTCCCAGCACTATATACCACTTACCCTCGGGACGTCTGCTAATCTCCTGGGCCGAGGAACCACCTTAACTTCTCTGTCTGAAATTCCAGGGGAACAAACACACACACTCACATATAAGTAGTATGTAAGTTTATTCCACAGGTTAGAGGGGCTGTCTGTCTTTTATGCATTAACAGAAACATATACATACGTCATCAACTCATCCCCTGAGGCCCACCACAACTTATCAGTAACTTCACAGATGTTAGTCGTTTCCCTGCAGAACAATCAATTTGTCTTAGCACAGCACATTCCTTTCCATATATAGATATGTACAGGATTCCCGTTTTCCTCTGCGGGCCTCCTAGTCCTCCTGTACACACACACACTTTAAGTCTTATTTTCCCCTATCACCTACAGTACCCTAAAGCTCCCAAGGAGGTAGCTACCTTACCTATTCATGAGATCTTGCATGATCTTATGTTAAGGATATGGGAAACACCTCTAACCACATCTCCTCATTCTCGAAGACTCGACACCATGTATCGAGTTCCTCCTTGTCCTGGGTTTCAAAAGACTCAATTACCACACCATTCCATGGTGGTGGGATCAGCCTTGAGACGGATGAAGAGTGCAAAAAGGCATGCATCTAATCCTCCAGGATGTGAGTGTAGGACTCTTGACGCCTTTGGACGTCGATCCTTCCAGGCTTCCATGCTTTCTGCTAGGATCAGTTCCTATTTCTTGTATATGGGAATGTTCCTTAAGGAAGTCACAGGAGACTTAGAGCTTATGAGCCCTCTTCTTCCTGATGATAAAAGGCAAGATTATCTTGCTCTTGTTAAACATGCTCAGGATGTTTCCAAGTGCTATTGCAGCTTCTTTCAAGCCTCTAAATGGACCTATTTCCATTTCCTACCTATTACCTCTCATCCTATTTCCTACCTATTACCTCTCATCCTATTTCCTCTCATCCTCTCATAGCGAGATTTATCAGAGGCCTTCTTTTAACGAAGCCTCCCATTAAGCCACCACCAGTGGCATGGGACTTGAATCTGGTACATGGGCAGCTCATGAAACCGCCCTTTGAACCATTAGCCACTACCTCTTTGAAATTCCTTTCCTGGAAGGTTATCTTCCTCATTGCAATCACATCAGCACGTCGCATCAGTGAATTGCAAGCGTTGATGGCTGATCCTCCTTATACAAGGTTCCACCATGATAAGGTAGTCCTTAGGACTCATCCACACTTTATGCCAAAGGTGGTTTCACCTTTTCATTTAAACCAAGCGGTTTACCTTCCTATATTCTTTCCAAGGCCTCGCGCCTCAAATGCAGAAAGGAACCTTCATACTTTGGACTATAAAAGAGCTTTGGCCCTTTACTTGCAAAGGACACAGCAACATAGAAAATCCTCGCAACTCTTTGTTGCTTTTGATCCTAGTCATTTGGGGCTTTCAGTCTCCAAAAGGACAGTGTATATCTTTTGCCTAAGAGTAAGAACCTTCCTCTTGAAGGCCATGTCACAGCTCACAATGTGAGAGCCATGGCAGCCTCAATGGCTCATCTTCACTCTATCGACGACATCTGTCGAGCATCTACTTGTGCTTCGGTACATACCTTCACAGCCCATTACTGCTTAAACAAGGACTCCTGCCGGGATGCCTTGTTTGGTCAGGCTGTTCTTCAACACCTGTTCCAGACTTAATCAACTCCTACCCACCATCCCTGGTAGGATGCCAGAGATCCATGGGGGGAAGTGGAGCCCTTTCACAAGGGCACACAACTTTCTGGGGCCATCTCCCTGGCATCTACAGCTAGGGAGTCCCCATATGTGAAGACTACATTCCTGCTTGTTCCTGGAGATAGCATAGTTACTCACCTGTAACAGGTGATCTCCGGGAACAGCAGGAATTTAGTCTTCACAACCCACCCACCTCCCCTAGGAGTTGTATCTCTCTCTTTCTCTTTCTCTCTTTCCCTCTCTTTTTTTGTCTCGACTATAAACTCAACTGGAAAGGGACATTTGGGAAAGGCAGGAAGGCAGCATGCAGGCGCTGTGGAATGCTCCCAAAAGCTTTCCTATTGGACACTAGGGAGTGTTCCCACGCAGGCTCCGTCGATACCGACGATACCCATATGTGAAAACTAAATTCCTGCTGTTCTCGGAGATCACCTGTTACGGGTGAGTAACTATGCTTGCTTTCCTGTAGTAAGCCATTGTGGTGTTGACTAGCTGTGTAAACAATTGATTTTTGCAATTCACCAGATCTGGATGGATTAGTGATAACTATTGGAGCCAAAAGTTGGTTACTCCATCTGGGCCAGGGCCCTCCCAGTTTGGGGCTCATGTTAACCTGCTTGCCAGCTCTTTTGTTGTTACAGGCCATTCCATAGGAGTGATGTTTGCTTTTTCTAAACTCTCCTGTATGCAGGGTAACCAGTCTGCTTCTTGATTTGCTTTATAGGGTCCTCGTATAGTTTTCTGTTTCAGCTTTGGTTGGTGGTGCTTTTAGTATCTTAATGTTCTTTCCCAATTTCCTGTAAAATTGTTTGGGGTTCTCTCTAAATAGCCTTTTGTGGTCATCTTGACCACGTCTGTCTTTCTGAGGACCATGCTGTCTTGTCTTCCGAAGGTGTTGTCTTCCTTTCATCTTAATCAGACTATAATTCTGCCCTCCTTTTTTAAAAGAGGACCGTGGGATGCTGGGATGGACCACTTGCTGCATCTATTGACCATGGGGAGGGTGTTAATTTATTGTCTGGAGATGACTAATACCCTCTGGTCAAACTAGTTTTGTTCTGTTCAGTGGTCTGAGGAAAGGACAGGCAGTGGCCAAGTCCTCATTTGCCCTCCGGATTATGTGGAGGCTATTAGTTCAGCCTACCTTCTATGTGGGAGGTGCATGCCAGACTGAGTCAGAGCTCATTATGCCACAGCATAAGTTGCTGTTTCCTGGACAGAGTCTGCTGTGGTGTCTCTGGAGGGCATCTGTAAGACGGCTATCTGGTAATCTCTGAGCACCTTTGTGAAGCACTACAAGTCACATGTGGAAACTAGAGCAGATGGCACATTTGTAGAGCAGTTCTGTCCAGAGCATAGTCTTCCTCCCACTCTGGGTCCTGACTGCTTGGATACATCCTATTCATCTGGACTGGTCTAGCAGTATGATAAGGAAGGAGAAATTTTCCTGCTAATTTCCTTTCCTTGAATCCTGCTATCCTGGAGGCTGAGTCCTAGAGGTTTGGGAGCCCTGCTGCCTTTTAACTACATTTTCATTATCTGTGCCTGATGCAGTGTCAAATGGGCTAAGAGAGACTAATACTTTGTGCAAAGTTAGTCTGGTTGGTTTAATACTTTTGGAGTTTTTCAATCTTGCTTTCTATTTGGAAAGTGTCAGCCTGACCTTTTCTGTGCTTCACCATTGTATATACAAGTTATAACATATAACTGAAAGTTGCTCTGGTCTGCCTTTACCTGCTGGCTGGGGAACATAACCCACTCATCTGGACTAGTCTAGCAGAATTAAAGAAAAGGAAATTAACAGTATGCACACTCACATTTACAACATGAAGTGATATAACACGTATTTGATGGCTTCAGTTATTAAGATGCAACATAAAGAGATTAAGATTTTTTCTGTATGTAAAGACAAAGCAAAGATTGTAATTGCAGTAATCCAAAGTTAATAAGATGCACTTTATTTTTTAAATTGTTTTTTTTTATTATCCTTTAGGTGTTAGCTCAGCCCAAGAGCTTAAAAGAAGGGCTTGTTATAAATTTGTCCTCTTGGGCATCTGTAGCTATTATCTTTGTAGGTTCTGGGTCATGCTATGCCTTAATAACTGGAACCGACATTTCATCCACCATACTGTGGCTTTCTTCAGGATGAACAGGTTAAGCAGTTCTTTTATATGACATTCACTGCATAACCACTTCACCCTGAAGAAAGCCACAGTATGGTGGCTGAAATGTCTGTTCCAGTTACTAAGATGCAGCATGACCTGGAAAGCTATTATAGATTCTTTCATTAAGTAAACATTTCATGGCATCAGAAATGCCCTTCAGTTTGCACCTATCCAAACTATATATCAACTGACGCGTGTAAAACATATATTGTGGTGGCCCTAATACAGACACCTCTCCCTACCCCTACCCTACCCAATCCAGACATTCTCTCCTGCTTCTTCCTTGGGCATTTGATGTCTGGTTCCTTCCTTACCCTACTCCAGGCATGCACTCTGTCCCCTCCCTCCATCCTCCCTTAACACCTCAGCAACCTCAGTCCACCACTCTTGGCAGTGCCACAGCTGTTCAGCCTCAGCTGGTCTGAAGCGTCGCATGTCTTTCATGGCCATCAGTGTGTGCATGAGAGCTAGTGTGCACACTTGCTGTCCCCACATCAGCACAACAAAAATACTGTTTGAGCCCCCTAACACATTAGATATAGATGTGTTTAATTTCATTAATTGAAGTCTTTAATTGGAAATAACATGTTCTCTATTGTTTGCTATTTCAAAGACCTTATAATGGTGCCTGTTTGAATAATTAGTTTTGTCAAAAAATGAAATATCAGTAACGCTTCGTTTTTTAATTTTTTTTTTTTTTTTTTTTAAGTCTTTATTTATCAGTTTTCAAACAACAACCATCAAAACCAAACAGTCAATAAAGCCAATAACAAATATGGCAGAGACAGGCTAACATAAATTATGGCTAATTAGACAACAGATCAGACTGGGGGGGGTAGGGCCGCGAGTGCTACATCTCCAGAGCATCCTTACCACTAAACGTGGTATATCTAAGGTAAGACTAGGGTGTCCCATTTATTCAGAAGCTTGCGAGAAGTAGGATTCTGCTTCACATATGCTATTTCACAAGAGCGATGGTAACACACCAGATTCCACCAATATTCCACACTCAAGGAGCCAAAGGTTTTCCAATGGCATAATATTGCCTTCAACGCCAAGCTTAGCAGAAGGTCAAAGATTGTATGTACTCGCCTATCCAGATCTGGAATCCCAGCCAACGATTTGTATATAACAATGCGATAAGTTAATGATGAGCTCAGCTTGAATAGCTGAGCAAGTCGCTCCCATACTCGTTGCCAAAACCTCTGCAGCAGGGGGCAGTAATAAAGCATGTGTGCCAGCGTTCCAGTACTAGTGCCACAAGACCAACATTTATCCCCCTCCTGTGCTTGCCATTTGGCTATCTTCGCAGGTGTCAGATATGCGCGATGGGCAAGGAAATAGGACATCTGCGTAAGAGAGGCTGCTCTAGTGATCCGTATCTGCGTACCCCAAAAGGCGTTCCACATCTCTGTGTTGAGTAGGGTGCCCACCTCGGCCGCCCATACCAGTTGAGCTCCTTTAGGCCTGCGATCACCAGCATTCCGGATAGCTTCTACGAACTTCGAGATTAACCGGGTTCCAGCTCTGAACTCCTGTATTCGGAGATATGTTGGTTGTCCGATCCCAAGAGAGAGCGGTGACACCCCCGCTTTGGACAAACAGCTCCGCAGCTGGCACCATTGGAATAGGCAGCGTTGGGGGAGCTGATATTCTTGTTGGAGCTCCGGGAAGGATTTATACTTCTGCCCATTCATCAGCTGACCCAGATGGCATATGCCGTGTAGCAACCATGTAGTCCATACTACGCTTTTCCCACCAATTTTAAGGCGTGGATTGAGCCATAGTTGGGTAGCCGTCGTGAATACCGGATCAATCTTCATTAGAGGCAGAACATATGCAAAGGCGTGTTGAGTGGCCTCGAGGATCGTGTTTATCATCGTATGCATGCCATCAGCACCTATACGCATCCTGAGTGGAATTGGTTCACTCACTTTCTCTTCTATTAGTAGCCAAATTGGGGCCTCTGGGGTCCCCTTCTCTTCCGACCACCAGGATCCTTGCTTTAGTAAGGCGGCAAGATGATACCAAAAGAAGTCTGGAAAATGCACCCCACCCCGTGTTTTAGGGAGCTTCAACTTCCAAGACGCTATTCTTGGGGTTTTCTTCCCCCAAAGGAAAGCCAGCAAGACTTTCTCTAGATTAGCATAGAACTTCCGATCAAATAATAGTGGGATCATATTTAAGATATAGGTTATCTTGGGGACAATAACCATTTTTATTGTTTCCAACCTGCCCCACCATGTCAGGTTCAGCGGAGACCATTTATTCACATATTCTTGAAGCACTTTATTGCAGCTGGCTTTATTAAGAGTTATAGTATCTTGTAGAGTGACCCCATAGGTGACACCCAGGTATTTGAAGGAGGTTTTCTCCACAAGGAACGGATATTTTGATAATTCCTTATCTGTAACGGAGGCCGTAAGGGGGATACTAGTGGTTTTTGACAGGTTTAATTTGTAGCCTGAGATGCTTGAATAATCTTCGATGACTTGCAGTGCCAATCCTACCGAGTTGAGTTCTAGGAACAGTAGCAAATCATCCGCATAGGCGGATAGCTTACAGTGATATCCTTCTAATTGGATTCCAAGGATATTCTCCTGGTGACGGATTTTTAGGATTAGGGGCTCCAAGGCCAAATTAAACAACAGGGGGGACAGGGGGCAACCCTGTCTGGTGCCCCGAGTGAGTTGAAATTCCTGCGAGAGGGTGCCATTCGCTAGCACCCGCGCTATCGGCTTAGTATAGAGCAGCTGTACCTTCTGTAAGAAGTTATCAGGTATACCGAACCAGCGCATGGTGTGGGAGAGATATGACAGCTCCACTCTATCAAATGCTTTCTCTGCGTCCAACGCGAGGCCCACAATGGGTTGATCTAGGTGCTGTGCTCTTCGTAAAACGTGGGCCAGCAAGCGGCCATTATCCACCGTTGACATGCCGGGCATAAATCCGCATTGATCCGGGTGAATTAAGGTCCCCATTACCTTCGTCAGACGATTGGCCAATATTTTAGCATAGATTTTATAATCAGCATTCAATAGCGATATCGGCCTGTAATTCTCAACCCGTTGCGGGTCCCTTCCGGGCTTCGGGTGAATGACAATCGTAGCCGCTGCTAGAGCCCCAACATCTGGGTTTTCTTCATTGAGTCCCGAGTAATAAAGCAGTAACTCCGGCAGTAACTGTGTCGAGAAGGTCTCATAGAATTCAACGGGTAATCCATCTGGGCCACTAGCCTTCCCTTTTGCTAATTGCTGCATGGCAGTGCGAATCTCCTTACAAGTGATGTCCGCATCCAGAGAGCGCCGTTGGTGTTCTACTAGCTTAGGCCCTGCTACATTTGTGACAAAGTTACGAAAGGCCGTCTCTACACATTCCACCTCCGATTGGTAGAGATTGGAGTAGAATGCCTCACAGAGTGCGAGTATATCGTCATCCGCCACCTTCAGCTGTCCCGTCGAGTCTTTCAAGCCGACTATCTGGGTCGCCGTTCTTTTGGTTTTCAGCATATTGGCAAGCAGAGTACTCGCACGATTGCTATCATGATATAACCGCCCCTGCTGGGCCTTAACAGCCTTATTAACTTCTTCATACAGAAGGGAATTATATTGGAATCTAAGCTTCTGTAACCGGACCAGGACCAGCGGGTCGGCCCGCCTCGCTAAGAGTCGTTCGCCCGCATGAATCTCCCGATCCAACTCCTCCCTTCGCTGGGCATCAGCTTTCGTCTTGCGGATCCGAAACGATGTTATATAGCCACGGATGCTGGCCTTGAAGGCCTCCCACCAAGCCCATGTAGGGGTGTCCTTGTACACATTATGGGTAAAATATTCTTTAATGGCCGCTCCAATATCTTTACAAAACTCTTCCTCCCCCAGCCAATGCTTGTCAAAGTACCAGCGCACCTGAGTGCGCTTTGACGGTCCGGCATCAATCTCTAAGGTCACCGCAGAGTGGTCCGAAACCGTTCTGGCCATCATGTCAACATTGGAGATCTTAGGTATCAGCGTCTTAGAGACCAGAAAGTAGTCAATACGTGTTTGTGTGTTATGAGGCAGGGAATAGAAAGAATAATCCCTGCCTTTGGGAAAGAAGAGCCTCCAGGGGTCGACCAGTCCTAGCGTTTCCATCATATCCCGCAATGTCTTACTGGACATCGGCTTATGCTGTGATCGATATGGGGTCCGGTCAAGCAGCGGGTCCTGAATTAGGTTAAAGTCACCACCCAACACTATATGCGATGAGCCAGCTGCCATTAATTCTTGAGTGATCTGCACATAAAATTGCGGGTCATCGGAATTGGGACCATACAGCGTCATTAGAGTGAGTTCTTCCTCATGGAACCGTGCACTTACTTTAGCCCACCGCCCACTGGGATCTATTGTGGTCTCTTGTACCATTATCGGAAGGGTCTTCCTAACCAAAATGATGACCCCCCCCTTTTTTTTGGATGCAGGCGCTGACAATATGTTGCGATAAGTGGTATCAGTGACTTTGCAAGATTCAGGAAGTGAGAGATGAGTTTCTTGCAAATAAATGACGTCAGCTTTTTGGTGCTTACAGTAAGTCAATATTTTCTTCCTCTTAATCGGATTGGAAATTCCTTGAACATTTAGGGATACCACCCTCAACTTGAAGTCAGCCATAATTGGCTTTGTATAGCCCCTGGATAGTAGCACTCGCAGTCAACAGCCCCAAATACAAACAAGACGTAATTACAGAATCCAAATTATGCCCCCCTATCTGTCCCATACCATTAACTGCCTGAACATATATGGTGAAGTCCATACCGCCCATCTTATCCCGCCCAACCCTCCCCCCCTAAACTCCGAACAAAAAAAACAACATTTTTACGAGTGTTCCCCAAGTAGCTGAGCATTACGTTGCTTCAAAACATCGAAAATATCTTATCCAACAATAATGATATACATCCCCACTACTGATATGGAGCAATATTCAAACAAACAAGTGTAGAATGAGTATATATGAAGGCAGACCTGTCAGACCCACCCCCTCCCCCCTTGAAGCTGCTCTTCGCAGCGGTACTAGAATAAAGCAACCTTAAGCGCTGCATATATAGAGGTCCAGTCAGGTTCCCATCTCCATACGTGTGCGTTCTTGTAGGAAGGCTCGAAGAGTCGGGCCGTCGGCGAAGGTTCTGGTGTGATTATCCAAAGTCACCCGCATACGCGCGGGGTAGAAGAGCCCATATCGGGCCTGTACCTGCTGCAACATCGGTCTACAGGCTAAAAGTTCCTTTCGGCGCATAACCGTCTGCTTACTAAGATCTGGGAAGAAGGCGACTTTCTGTCCATCCATCTGCAACCCCGTTCGCTGTTTGGCGGCTTGCATGATTTGTAAAACATGTTGGTATCGGAGGACTTTTACGACGAACAAACGTGGTCGCTGCGTGGTATTCTGTGTTTGCGATGGTATCCGATGGGCCCTTTCCAACTCCAATGGACGCACAAAGGTAATTCCTAGAAGTTCTGGTATTAATTTCTCCAGGTATTCAACCGGGTTCATCCCCTCGCGACCTTCCGGGATTCCCATAATTCGGAGGTTATTCCTCCGGGCTCGGTTAGATTGGTCTTCCATTTGCGCTTCCAAGGCTGTGACCCTTTTCGTCAGCGGGCCCAGCTGCGCTATCATGCTAGACTGCCGGTCTAGCTCAGCTTCGACGTCGTCTAAACGCTTAGCCACGTCCCCTAGCCTTCCCTTTACCTCATGGAGGTCTTCTTGTACCTGGACTAGTGTTGCTGAATTGGTTGTGATCATTTCTTTAACCGTGCGTAGCTCTTGTAAAATTTCACGCACTCCTTCAGCTGTAGCTTTCTCTGCCGCCATTTTTTGAGGGGAGGGAGGCTCTTGCTTCGCTCGTTTGCTCGATTGACCTGGCGACGGCTGAAATTCCAGTCTTGCTGGTTTGAGTGTAGACATATTCTGATGCTCCTCTCAGCTAATAAAGCCGTTCACTAATTGCCCAGTACTGGGGAAAACTCCGGATTCTGTGATATCGGGAGGGAGCCACACACTAAGCGGCCATCTCTTCTCCGCGGCTAGCTCCGCCCCTCTCGTTTTTTAATTTTGGAAACAAAACAAATTTTATGTGGTGTGTTTTTTTTTGTTCACATCTTTCTCCAGGAGCAAGCAAGAAGTTGGCCCTCACATATGGGTGATGTCTGCACCAACTGAGCCAGTGCAGTAGCATCTCCCCAGCTTTCAAAGAAAGCCTTTGGGAGATGCCGCCATGCATGCATGGTCCCCTTCCTGTCCAAGGGTGTCATTTGCTCAGTCTGATCCCCCAGAAAAAATAGATTTTTTTTCTCAGAGTAACTCTCTCCTGCTGCGGTTGGTCCCTTTCCCGCCCCCAGGTTTGCCTTGGCACTGCATCCTTGAGCCCATAATTTTTTCTTTTCAGCATGATTCGTGCCTTTTTTCCCACTGGCAGTTCCTTGGGTCTTCATCTGCCAAAAACACCGGGACCTTGAATTCCCCCAGCACCAAGTTGATGATCTGGACCCTCCCTCGCCTGGACCCTGATCCTCCCCAGACAGCGGCTGCAACTCGGCCATGCCGCCAAGGCCTGAGACTCTGACTCAAACCTAGATCTGGTTGATTGTCGAGTTCGGCTCAGACTGGGAATCCGAGGATGACACTTCTCCAGACACCTGGAGGCATAGAGACCTTCTGTCAGACCCATCCCCACCAGGGGGCCCAGTGTCTGTCTTCGCTCGAGGACAAGGCCTTCCTCGACTTTGTGCAGGACATGGCTAGAGTTCTAGCCTTCACCACAGAGTCTGCAGACGCCCCTCGGTCAGAGGATCTCGAGATCCTCCAATTAGACTCTCTCCCACACCCCCAAAGGAATCCCTATTGGTGCCAGTTCTGGCGATCCTCGAGAGATGACTACTTCATATGTGGAAGACACCGGCTATGGTAACCATAGTCAGTCGCCAGCTCAACCTTATGTATAAGGTCTGCTCGAACCCAGGCTCCTGCAGGAGCCAGTTGCCACAACTCCATGATGGTCGAGTCAGCCATGCGTCAGCTTCAAAGCCAAAAGATGTATTCCTCGATGCCTCCTGGTAAGGAGGCCCAGAGCCTCGGAACTCTCATCAAAAAATGCTACCAGGGCTCCAACTGGGCTGCCTGGTCCAGGCATATCTTCTCTACATGAGTATGTTGTTCTGGGACACCATGAAGGAGCTGAAGGGCTGCTTCGCCAGCCTTAATAGGGAACCCCTTCAGAGGTTCCAGACACTGTCTAAAACTGCTGCAGATTGCTCTAAGTTTATCACCTGGGCCGCCAACGATGGCTTCAAGGCCATGGCCCGGGTCGCCAGCACATGTATTGGCACTAGGAGACAGGCCTGGCTCAAATCCTCTGACCTCGAACAGTGGGTCCAGGAAAAGCTCCTGGACATCCCCTGCCTGGGAGAGAATCTCTTTGGCAAGGCCATGGCAAACAAAGATGCAGAGCTAGAGACTGAGTATGTCACAAGGACTCGGGACACGAGAACGTTTTCTTCAAAGGTCAAGCATAAGGCTCCTGGGAAGAAACTCCCCTTCTACATGAAGAGCCTGGGATTCCACAGTTACCAACAATACCAGGCTGTAAAGACCCCTCAGCAGGGACCCTGATAACCTGGACAAGGACCTTGCAAGTAGAAAGGCCCCAGCCCGAGCCTGGGCCGAGCCTTTGACTTGCTGGGCATAGCCTCTCCCCCTCCAGGAGATCAACAGCCCACAGGGGGATGTCTGGCCCACTTTGTCCACTGGTGGTCAACCATCTTCACCGACACTCCAGGTTGTCAGAGAGGGCTACCTCTTCCACCTGGACAAGGTGTGCCCCAGGACTCCCTTGAATCAAGCCCTACTACTGCAGGAACTCGCAGGTCTTCATCAACAAAGGGGCAGTGGGTTCTACTCAAGGTACTTCCTTGTCCCCAAAAGGACAGGAGGCCTAAGGCTCATTCTAGACCTGAGAGACCTAAACAAGTTCCTAGTGCGAGAGAAGTTCAAGATGCTCTCCTTTAGAACCTTGCTACCTTACCTCCAGCAAGGAAACTGGCTATGCTCCTTGGACCTACAGGATGCGTATACCCACATCCTCATCCATCTCAGCCACAGGCAGTACCTCAGGGGGTGACCACTACTAATACAGGGTACTACCCTTCGTGCTTGCCGCCGCACCCACAGTCTTCACAAAGTGTCTGACAGTCGTGACGGCCTACATGTGCCTCCAAGGAGTCTTTGTCTTCCTCTACCTAGATGACTGGCTCATCAAAGGGACACGGCCACCAAGGTGCAACAGGCCACAAGGTATGGTATATATTTCCCTTACCTCTGAAGGGCTCACACTCTTGTTTTACATGAGGCAAGGGAGGGTTAAGTGGCTGGTCCAAAGCCACAAGGAGCACCTGTGGGACTAGAAACCCCAGTTCCTCTGGCCTGAGGTTGCTGTCCTCTAGTGGGATTCAAACCCCTGGCCCTCCAGCCCAAGGCAACTTGCACCGACCACTAGGCCACTCCTCCCTCCACAAGCCACACCATCGATGTCCTGCAATACTTGGGGTTCGTGATAAACCACCCCAAGTCCCACCTCACCCCATCACAGTTTGGACTTCATTGGGGCGCACCTGGATACCCTCCAGGCAAAGGCCTTCCTGCCCATTGACAGAGCCAGATGGCTCATGGCCCTTGCCGCAAAAGTCCAGGGCAGAAGCTTCATGCTGGCACGCTGCATGCTCAGCCACAGGGCCTCCATTTAAACCCTAGCGAGAAGATAACTTAAAGGGGGGCTGAGAGGGTAGGGGAGATGTTCAGGAAGACCAAAGGGGGGAGAGGGAAGAACTTTTAAAACATTTTGTGACATGAGTTTAGGGACCAGCTTTTGATGAGCACTGCCAATAGCATGGACTAAAATAAATAAAGAGCCATCTGCAGCTGGAAAATGTTTTCCAGAAATCTGACTCCATGCTGGAATCTCCAGTGACACCATGCTCTAGGGCCCCTCCGATACCTTGGTGCCCCGCAAAGTCTGAGCCTCGTCAGAGTCCCGTGGCCACAGTTCCTCAGAGCGGAAATCCCCGGAGGTTGGAGCACAAGAAGAAACCCTTGAAGACCACCTCAGAGGATGGGTCCAGGAAAAAGGGTAAATCGCACTCCAGGTCCCGCAGTCCCAGGCATGAGTCTGAAGAGCGGGAGCAGCCTTCCAAGCTGCCCCATAAGGTGTCATTGGCACCTGCCGACAGGCCTCGTGCTCCTGAGGCCATCCTCATCGAGGATTCTCCCTTGACAGTACGATGCTGGGCCTGAAACCCTCTGTGCCCATGTCGAAGGCTGCAGAGCCAACTGGTATGGAGACCAGGATGGTGGCCCTGGAGAGCAGTATATCTACCCTCGTGGCCATTCAGCGGGGGTTTGTCTAGCTCATCTGGTTCATCCACCCTCACGGGACGTCGAGCTGGTCCTTGAGCACCACTAGCCTTGAGAGAGCCCCCGGCACCGGATGAGGTCCCGATCCCGTTCAGGGCACTGGTCCTCCCTGGTGAGTGCCCATGGCTCAGATCGCAGATCCTCCAGAGATTGTGGACTGCCCAGAGCGGACCTCTACCGAGGCGATTGCGCGGTATTGGACTCATACTCTGACTTCGAGCCCGAATGGGAGACACAGGACGAAGACTCCCTGAACACAAAGTGACACTGAGACATGCCTTTGGATCAGTCTCCCCCAGTGGCCCCGCCAGAGGACGTTGCCTTCCTCAATTCTGTGTGGGACATAGCCAAGGCTCTCACTATAGAGACAGAGGCTGAGGAGGAACTGTGCACCGAGGAATTGGAGATACTCCAATATGAGGCACCCCCTAAGGAGACCGTTACAGTACCGGTGCCCTCGATCCTTGACCGCCTACTCCTCTGAATGTGGGAAACACCAGCATCGGTTCCAGTTGTCAGTAGGCACCTCAACGCTGTGTACTGGGTACACAGAAGCCCTGGATTCCAAAAGACCCAGCTTCCCCACAACTCAATGGTTGTGGAGTAGGCCATGTGCCAGCTCAAAAGCCAAAAATACCTCATTCATCGGGGCCACCCGGCAGGGAGACCCAAACCCTTGATGCCCTCAGTCGGAAGGCCTTTCAGGACTCTATGCTAACTTGCCGGATCCAGTCCTACCAGTTCTATATCGGCATGTACCTGTTGGAACTGTCAAAGGAGCTCAGGTGATTTTCGGCAGGCCTCAATGGGGAACCCCTACAGAGGTTTAAGACCCTGACCTTGGCAGTAAGAGTGCTCAAAGTTTTTGTCTTGAGCAGCTTACGATGGCTTCGAATCTTCGGCCAGGGTGGCCACCACAGGCATCAGGGTACAGTGCCAAGCACGGCTGCAGTCGTCTGACCAGGAGAAATGGGTGCAGGACAAACTAACTGATGTCCCCTGCTTAAGTGAGAACCTTTTCGGGCAACCCATGGCAGACAAGGCTGTAGAGATAGAAACAGAGTTCCTGATGAGAACCAGGCTCTCGAAGAAGACCTCGGTGCAACCCTGAAAGAAAGACCCGGGAAAGAAACCTTTCTTCTTGAGGAAGAAGGGGAGCTTTGGTACACCGCATTTCCAGGCCTTTTTTGACCCCTCAATAGGGCCAGCAACAAAAGAGGCAGGGACATGGTCCCTGAAAGCTAAAGACCCCGAAGTCCCAGGCGCCAGCCCTGGCCCAGCCTGGGGGGAGTTTTTGACTGCCTGGGCATGACCTCTGCCCCCTCCCCCATCTCAGGGGTCCTCTGTAGCCCACAGGGGGGGGGGCACTTAGCCCTGTTTGCCCACAGGCGGACAGCCATCGCCCCAGATACCTGAGTGCTATAGGTGGTCAGGGAGGGCTGCTACCTCCACCCACAGTGGGTGCCACCTTGTACTTCTCAGGAGAGTCCACCAGACCCTGCTTATTACTGAGCTAGCAAGCCTAATCCAGGACAACGCAGTGGAGCCAGTGCCAAAACATCTTTGGGGCACAGACTTCTACTCCAGGTATTTCCTTGTCCCCAAGAAGACAGGGGGCCTTAGGCCCATCCTGGACCTGCGAGAGCTCAACAGGTTTCTGGTCAGGGAGAAGTTCAAGTTCTCCAGGACCAAGCAGGAAGTCAGTCCTCACATATGGGTGTCATTGGCGCCGATGAAGCCCCAGCGGAGCATTTCCCCAGCTTTCTATGAAAGCCTTTGGGAATGCAGGCACGCATGTGCGGTTCCCTTCCCGCCCAAAGGTGCCATCTTACCTCAGTCTCTTTTTTTCCGTGAAGCCCACTGGACGTGTGTCCTGTTTTCCCGGTTAAAATTAGATTTTTTCGGCGATTTTCGCTATTTTTTCTCCCGGTTTGACACTGGTTCCCCTCCCGCCGGGTTCGGTACACCGGTATCGAGCCCGATTCTTCTTTTTTGGTTTTTGCCCTTCGTGGCTGGCGTTCGTGCCCTTTTTTCCATTTTTCCCTGGAAGGCCAGTCCTTTGACCTCTCGGGGACTCTTTTTTTTCCCCGATGGCTTCCAGCGGTTTTAAAAAGTGTGATCGGTGTAAGAAATGTCTATCACCGACACACACGACTGCTGCCTTCGGTGCCTCGGCCCCGATCACGACCCTAAGTCGTGCGGGCCATGTGGAAAGATGTCTTCCAAGGCACTCCGAAGTCGACAGCAGCAAAAAGAAAGGCTTTTCTCGGACTCAGCCTCCGGCCGGGCCCGGACCTCGTCTGAGGCCTCGACATCTCGGGATTCCGATCCCGAGCGCCGTCGAAGCTCCTCGGACAGGGGGTTCCCTGACCGGGAACACAAGAGGAAGAAGCGACTCGCGAGGGCATCGTCGTCGGAGGTCCCTGGTTCCTCGAGGGCCAGGTCTAAGACCCCGACTGTCGCCCCGGGCCCGTGGAACACGAGAAGCCTGCTAAAGTTCCTCGTGTGGAGCTGGAGTCTGCTGGGCACGTAAGCCCCATAGTCCTCGAGGACTCTCCTCCCAGGGAGCCGACGTCGGGCCCGGCGCCACTGGGGCCCGAGTCGGTGGCTGCTGCGTCTCCCGAGCTGAGTCTCAGGATGACAGCCTTGGAGAGCAGATTGTCTGCCTTCATGGAGCAGCAGCGGGCACTGATGGCCAGCCTGTCTGGCGCATCTGCCCCGACCACCGGGACATCGACTTCGAAGTCGACCCCGGAGACCGAGCCGATACTAGAGTCCATCGTGGCTCGGAGTCGACCTCGGTCGTGGTCTCCCTCGACCTCCCGTTCGGGACCGAGGGCATCGACGCCGGTGCCTTCGGCGTTGGGGCGGGTGCTCCAGGGCCCCGCGGGGTCGGACCCTGACTCTTCCTCGGACGAGTCAGCTTGGGAGACAGAGGACAAGGAGTCTCCTGACACCTTCAAGACTCGGTGTGTCCCGTCTGACTCACCGCAGTCTGAGCCCCGGAGTAGAAACCCTCCGGAGGATACTCGGTTCTCGGAGTTCGTCCGGGATATGGCTGCTGCCTTGGCTATCCCGGCGGACCCCGAGGAGGAGCCTCGAGCTGAAGAGCTCGAGGCCCTACAGTATGACTCTCCTCCAAAGGAGGCCTTTACTGTCCCGGTTCCTCCGATGCTGGAATGGCTGCTCTTCCGGATGTGGGAGGCACTGTCCTCGGCGCCGGTTTTAAGCAAGCGAGTCGACTCGATCTGTCAACTCAGGAAGAGCCCTGGCTTTCAGAAGGCACTGCTCCCACACCATTCCATGGTTGTGGAATCGGCCATGCATCGTCTGAAGAGTCAGAAGATGCACTCCGTGGTGCCCCCCGGCAGGGAGGCCCGGAAGCTCGATGGCGTCGGTAGAAAGTACTTCCAGGGCTCGATGCTTGCTTGCCGTGTCCAGTCTTACCAGCTTGCTTGCCGTGTCCTGTCTTACCAGCTGTACATGGACATGTACTTGCGGGACCAGGCCAAGGAGTTGGCCGGGTTCTCTGCTGGACTCTACGGGGAACCCTTGCAGAGATTCAAGACCTTGTCCTCGGGGATTCGGGACTGCTCGAAGTTCATGTCCCGCGCCGCCTACGATGGCTTCGAGGTTTCGGCCCGAGTCGCGGCAGCAGGCATCACAGCTCGACGCCAGGCATGGCTGCAGTCATTGGACCTCGAGCCATGGGTTCAGGACAAGTTGGTCGATGTCCCTTGCCGAGGTGAAAACCTTTTTGGCAAGCCCATGACTGAGAAGGCCGCTCAGCTCGAAACTGAGCACCTCACACGGACAAGGCTGTCGAGGAAGACCTCTGCCCCTTCTCATAAAAAGAAGGGCTCGGGTAAAAAGCTCTTTTACCCAAGGAAGGGCACTGCCTACAAACAGTACCCGCAATATCAGGCTGCCCAAGCTGCCCCAGGGTCAGCAAGCCAAGGGGCAGGGTAATGGGCCCCGTAGGCAGAGGACCCCCAAGCCACCGGCCCCTGCTACCACTCAGCAGGGTGGGGGTTTTTGACTCCTTGAGCATAGCCTCTCCTCCACTGCTCTCCCAACCCTGCACAGGAGGTCGCCTCGCCCTCTTTGCCCACCAGTGGCCCCTTATCACTGGGGACAGTTGGGTGTTGGACATAGTCCACAAGGGTTATGCCCTGCATTTTCACCAACTGCCTCCACCATATTTTCCAGGGGAGCCTCCAAGGCCTCCCCTGCACACAGACCTTCTCCTGCAAGAGCTTAAAGGTCTGTTGGTGGACAGGGCGGTGGAGCCTGTGCCTCCCCACTTACAAGGTCACTGTTTCTACTCCAGATATTTCCTGGTGCCCAAAAGAACCGGTGGCCTTCGACCCATTCTGGACCTCAGGAACCTCAAGTTCCTAGTGAAGGAGAAGTTGAAGATGCTTACTCTTGGGACACTTCTGCCCTACCTCCAGCAGGGAGATTGGCTATGCTCTTTAGATCTAAAGGATGCGTACACTCACATCCTCATTCATCCAGACCACAGAAAGTACCTCAGGTTCATTGTGGGAGGAAACCATTATCAATACAGAGTGCTGCCTTTCGGCCTCACCTCCGCCCCCAGAGTCTTCACAAAGTGCCTAGCAGTGGTGGCGGCCTACCTGAGAAACCAGGGCATCTTTGTCTTCCCCTATCTGGACGACTGGCTCATCAGGGGTCAGACGTGCCAGGGGGCCAAACAAGCCACCCTCAGCACTATTGCTCTTCTCCAAAGGCTGGGGTTTGTCATAAACTTCGCAAAGTTCACTTTGCTCCCCTCCCAGAACTTGGAGTTCATAGGAGCAAGGCTGGACTCTCTGCTGGCAAAGGCTTTCTTGCCAGCAGACAGGGTCCAAAGGTTGATGGCCTTGGCAAATCAGTTTCTCTGCAGGTCACTGGTCTCCACCAGACTCTGCCTGAGGCTTCTGGGCCACATGGCTTCGACAGTACATGTGACCCCCAATGCCAGGCTCCATATGAGGCCTGCACAGTGGTCCCTTCGGTCTCAGTGGTCACAGGCCACAGGCAGTCTCAGAGACGGGATAAGGGTGTCCAGACCATTTCTGTACTCCCTCAACTGGTGGCTGCACCCACCCAATCTACTGAAGGGGGTGCCTTTTCAGGTTCCAGGGTACACGGTAGTGAAGACCACAGACGCAAGACTGGGGAGCTCATTGTCTGGGCAAGTGCACCCAGGGCCTGTGGTCTCCTTGGGAAGCTGCACAGCAGATCAATCTCCTCAAACTCGGAGCTATTCGATTAGCACTCAAAGCTTTCTCTCCTACCCTGGCTCACCAATCTGTCCTGATTCAGACAGACAACCAAGCAGCCATGTTTTATGTGAAACAGGGCGGGACTGGGTCCAGGATCCTTTGTCGGGAGGCTCAGGACCTTTGTTCATTTGCCCTCAAGCACAACATGCTCCTCAAGGCTGTGTACCTTCCAGGCCAGGACAACTACCTGGCGGACAGGTTAAGCAGAATACTGCAGCCCCACGAGTGGCAGCTGCATCCTTCAGTAGTTCAGAGGATCTTCCTAAAATGGGGTCTCCCTTTGATAGATCTCTTTGCCAGCCCAATGAACAAGCAACTGCCAAAGTTCTGCTCCAGGCATCCGCATCCTCTGCGGATAGCAGCGGATGCTTTTCTGATATCCTGGTCTCAGGGCCTCCTGTATGCGTTTCCTCCCACGCCCTTGGTGGCCCGAACTCTCTTCAAGATTCTTCAGGACAAGGCCTCAGTCCTGCTGGTGGCTCCCAGGTGGCCGAGACAGCCTTGGTTTCCTCTTCTGCTTCAACTGGCGGTGGATCCTCCACTACCTCTGGGGTTGCAACCCGACCTTCTCTCACAGGAGCAGGGTTCCCTTCTGCATTCCAATCTCAAAGCTCTCAATTTGATGGCCTGGAGGCTGCAAGGGTAGTTTTGGCTCCCTGGGGCCTACCTCAGGAAGTTGAAGAGGTTGTCCTGGCCTCTAGGAAACAGTCCACTAGGAAAACCTATGCTCTCAAATGGAAACGGTTTTCTGTGTGGTGTCAGCTACGTACAGAGGACCCTTTCTCTTGTACTGTGCCAGAAGTGCTTCAGTACTTACTGTACTTATCAAATCAGGGACTTAAGTCCAATTCTGTTCGGGTCCACCTCTCAGCTCTAGCAGCTCACCACTCTCTGGTGGAGGGACATTCTCTGGCTGGTCACCCCTTGGTGTCCTGCTTTCTCAGGGGCTTGCTTTTGCTCAAGCCTCCCATCCGCCCTCCTGCCCCTGAGTGGGAGCTGAATGTGGTCTTGCAGCAACTGACTCGCCCACCTTTTGAGCCGATGGCTACTTGTCCACTACGCTTCCTCTCCTGGAAGACACTCTTCCTGATAGCCCTTACCTCGGCTAGGTGAGTAAGTGAGCTTCAGGCCCTGGTCTGTGATAGGCCTTACACCAGGATTTATAGGAACAGAGTAGTCCTTAGGACTCATCCAAAGTTCCTCCCTAAAGTTGTCTCCTCTTTCCACCTCAACCAGGAGGTGGTTCTTCCAACATTCTTCCCTAGGCCTCATGCTAGCCAGGCTGAAGCAGTCCTGCATACCCTGGACTGTAGGAGGGCCTTATCCTTCTACCTTGACCGTACGCAGGGGCATAGAAGGGCTACTCAGCTCTTCGTAGCCTTTGACCCCAATAAGTTGGGGTTGGCTGTGTCCAAGCGTACCTTGTCCATCTGGGTGGCTGACTATCACCTGGGCTTCATATCCGGGCAATGGCTGCCTCAGTGGCTCATCTCCGCTCTGTGCCCTTGGTAGACATCTGCAGGGCTGCAACTTGGTCTTCAAGCCAGACTTTTGCAGCCCATTACTGCCTGGAGAGGGAGTCCCGTAGGGACAGTGCTTTTGGCCAAGCAGTACTCCGGAATCTCTTTGAGGTTTAGGCAACTCCTGCCCTCTGTTGGGCTACCGGTGGAGGTTGTGTCCTTGAAAAGCCTTTCTTTGCTGCTGAGACTAGAGGGAGTTCTCTTGTTCATCCTGGGTTCCTCGGTAGCCCAGAGCTTGGGAGTCGCCCATATGTGAGGACTGACTTCCTGCTTGGTCCTGGAGAAAGAGTAGTTACTCACCTGTAACAGGTGTTCTCCAGGAGCAGCAGGAATCAGTCCTCACAACCCTCCCTCCTCCCCTTGGAGTTGCAGTTGTACATAGTTTATTTTTCATTTTTGTGTGCTGTTCTTAGCTATGTCATTTGACTGAGGTAAGATGGTACCTTTGGGCGGGAAGGGAATCGCGCATGTGTGCCTGCATTCCCAAAGGCTTTCATAGAAAGCTGGGGAAATGCTCCGCTGGGGCTTCATCGGCGCCGATGACACCCATATGTGAGGACTGATTCCTGCTGCTCCTGGAGAACACCTGTTACAGGTGAGTAACTACTCTATGCTGTCCCTTGGGACACTGCTGCCTTTCCTCCAGCAGGGAGATTAGCTATGCTCCTTAGACCTAAAGGATGCCTACATGCACATCCTAATTCACCCCAGCCACAGAAAATCCCTCCAGTTCATGGTGGGGGACAGCACTACCAATATAGAGTGCTGCCTTTTTGGTCTGGCCTTGTCACAAACTGCCTTGTGGTAGTTGCAGCCCACCTCTGGATTCAAGGGGCCTTCATCTTTCCATATTTGGACGACTGGCTCATAAAGGGGGCCACAGCTTCAGAGGCACAATGCACCATCGGGTGCACTATAAATGCCCTGCAGCACCTGCGGTTAGTCATAAACTACCCAAGTTCCACCTCTCAGGCCCAGCACCTAGGGTTCATAGGGGCGCAACTAGATACACTCCAGGCAAAAGCCTTCCTCCCTCAGGAGAGGTCAGAATGTCTCAGAGTTAGCCGCAGAGGTGCACCAACACCGGACACTACCTGCCTGGCTCCTACTTTGTCTGTTGAGACACATGGCCTCCATGGTTCATATGACCCCCATATGCATGCCTGTACATGAGGGCAGCCAGGTAGTGCCTCTGCTCTCAGTGGACACAAGCCACAAACAGGCTCAGGGACAGATTGAAAGTGACCTGTCAGCTGGAGGATTCCCTCAGATGGTAGCAGAGTCCACATCACCTTCAGGCTGGTATGCCCTTCCAGACACCCACCCCTGAGAGGGTCCTCACCACAGATGCCTCTCTACTGGGCTGGGGGTGCATTACGAGGACCTCCAGATGCAAGGTGACTGGTCCCAGGAGGAATCCCAGTTGCAAATCAACTTGCTAGAGCTCCAGGCGATATTCCTGGCTCTTCGAGCCTTCCACCACCAGCTGCAGCATTACCCAGTGCTGATCCAGACTGACAGCCAAGTCGCAATGGTTTTACAGGAAAAAAAAGGGGGAATGGCATTGTACCCCCTCTGCCAGGAGGTGGTAACTCTTTGCACCTATGCAGTACACAGGGTGGTGCTCTTAGGGCGGTTTGCCTCCTTTACCAAGACAGTGACCTGGCAGAAACACTGAGCAGAGTCCTCTAGCCACACAAGTGGCACTTGGATCCAGTAGTAGCCTCCCGGCTGTTTCGTCTCTGGGGCATCCCCTCAGTGGACCTGTTTGCCAGTCCAGACAACATGCAGTTGCCCCCCAGTCTGCTCTTGCCAGCCAAACCTATCCCGAATAGCAGCAGATGCGTTCCTCATCCCATGGATGGAAGGCCTTATGTGTGCTCCTTCACACTGACACCAATGTCCAGTGCGACAGAGCATCAATAATGCTGATAGTCCCTCGCTGGCCAAGCAGTCCTGGTTACTACTGCTCCTCTCCCTATCGGCAGCATCGCCTATTCCCCTAGACTAAGCCCCAGGGCTACTCGAGCAGGACTCTTTTTCCTACACCCCATACTGGGGTCCCTGTCACTCACATCTTGGTTACTGAAAGGGTAGCATTAGCTCCCTTCAGCCTCACTCGGGATGTGGAGGAGGTTCTTCTGGCCTCATGTAAGGATTCCTCAAGAAGGGCGTACTCCAAGTGGTGCCGTTTCTCAGTGTGGTGCATAAAAAGACTTGTACTGAACAGGAGAGCGGGTTTGCAAGTGGTACTCCAGTACCTACTCTATTTTTCTGAGGTGGGATTAAATTATAGTTCGATCAGAGTACACATGAGCGCCATCGTAGTGCATCACTATCCCATTGAGGGAAAGCCCCTCTCGGCGCAGCCCCTTGTGTCCCGTTTCCTGAGGAACCTCTTGTTGTTCAAATCCCCCCCGTCTGCCCTCCAGAGGCAGAGTAGGATCTGATTTGCATATAATGGAGGCAGTGCATGCAAATCTTTCATATGTATATTTATTGTGGTTATCTTGAAAACTTGACTGGCTAGGTATGTCCAAAGGACTGGGCTGAGCTCCTTATCTTTCCCCCTAAACCAGGTGTCTCCAACTCCAATCCTGGAGGGCTGAAACCAGTCAGATTTTAGGATATGCCTAGTGAATATGCATGAGATATATCTGAATACAATGCGGTAATGCCCTAAACCCTACTTGCCTTTCTCCCTTCTCTATTTGTTTCCTCAGCTCTGAACCTTGGGGTCATCTTGACTCTGCTCTCTTTCTGCACACATCTAACAGACTAGCTAAAACCTGTCTTTTCTTTCTCTATAACATCAGCAAAATTTGTCCCTTCCTTTCTGTATACTACACTGCTAAGACCCTTATGCATTCTCTGGTCATTTTCTGTCTTGACTATTGTAACCTGCTTGTCTCCCCCTCAATCATCTCTCTCCCCTTCAATCTATTCAAAACTCGGCTGCATGACTTGTCTTCCGCCTGTGTTGCTATGCTCATGAAACCCCTCTTCTCAAGTCACTTCACCGGCTCCCTATCCATTTGTACATCCAGTTCAAACTTCTACTAACCTACAACACATTCATTCTCCAGCTCCTCAATACCTTTCCTCTTATCTCACTCTATAACCTTCTTCGGGAGCTCCGCTCCTCTGGCAGATCCCTTTTATCTCTGCTCTTCTCTGTCACCGCCAGCTCCAGACTTTATTCATGCCATCTTGCTGCTTCATATACCTGGAAGAAACTACCTGAGTCAGTGCATCAGGCTCCTTCTGTAGCCCTATTCAAATCCAGGCTAAAAGTGCACCACCTCGAAGTTGTTCTTGGATCCTGATACTCCTCGCTCTCTTGTTCACGATTATGTTTATCTTACCATACTGTAATCCCCAGTTTTTTTTGTTTTCATCTTGATTAGATTTTAAGCTCTGATGAGCAGGGACTGTCTTAAATCTATTTGTACAGTGCCGCATACACCTTGCAGCGCTATGCAGATGATTAGTAGCAGTAGTAGAACCACCGGTTTAAGGTGTCCTGCTGCTGGTTTTTTAAGCAGGAAACATCCACTGTGGTATCCTTTTGCTTCTGGCAGCAGCCTGTCATCAAACCTATCAGCAGGAAGCCATGGTAACTTAAAATAAATAAAAGCACTCTTTAAAAGAAGATTAGAAAGAATGCCTTAGGTACCTCTTCTGTAGTCTGTGAAGAGAAAGATGCTTCCAGAGTATGGTAGCTACTGTTTATGAATGCTACTTCTTGCCTATTCTCAGCTTTTATCCTGCTTCTGCCAGTGGCCAGTCTTAACTCTTTGTAATATAAGAGTCCTATCATGTCCACCTTAACCTGGCTTCTTCTACAGTAGGTGTCCCTACTCTTTCGCCTGTACAAATGGTGGTCTGTATGTGGGATGTTCTCATTTTAACTCTCACTCAGATTTTAACAGTAACTGAAGGGTGATAAATATAAGTTGTCAATAAGAGTTCTCGAGGGTTTAATTTTTTTCTCTTGCTATTAATTTAAGCTATTAGCATTTTTATATTACAGAAGTTATTTCTTTGCCTAATTGCTCAATCTGTGCAGTGGTTTTATTCCTGCTTTATGGATCTGAAGATTTATTCCTGTTTTTTGTTTTTTTTTTCTACCCCCTTCCTTTATAGGCATTCCAGTCGAGACACAAACATTTGACTGTAGAGGAATTATTTGGAACTTCCGTACCAAAGGAATCGGTGATATCTGCACATCCAAATGCAGGTTCAGTGGAGAAGATGCAACCAGACAGCTCAAACATAGGCCACAGCTTGTTGGGACCTTTTTCATTTGAGCAATCGGCAACAATCCATCAAACAGTGGGAAAATCAGAGAGCCCTAGCGTTAAATCGAGCACCTGTTGTATGACTCATGAATGTGTTACACCTGTGCTAGTGGCGCCCACTCCAGGTCTACAACCAGATGGACAGTGTGTTTCAAACTACCCCGTTCGATTAAGCCCTATGCTCAATTTGGCGACTGCAGCATCGGAAGCTGCTCCTGCTCATATTCTGCCTAATTCAAGCACCGGTAGTAGCAATAAACGAATGCAAACAGTGCAACATACTGTAAGGCAGATATCCCCACTCCTGAACCAGTCCACTACAGAACTGAACCACGTGTCACAAAATCAAATTCCTGGCAAAACTCAGTATATGCCAGCATTGGTAACTTCAGATTCTTCCCTTCCAAGTGTGGATCTTCTGCAGAAGCTTGGGTTAACACCACAGCATGACCAAGCCCAGCATCAACCGCTTGGTAAAGCTGCCATAGCACCCAGTTTTTCATCTGCTGCTGGGAAACTTGCAACACCAGAAAGCTTCAAAGAAACTCACACGAAAGCAGCATATCTGAGTAGCTTGAAAATCGCTCCTCTTCAGGTAGCTTATTGATCATGTGGCTTTTTTGTGATTAGCTTTGCAGATTTGAACTTAAGGCATATTTGGAGTTTCTGAGAAGTAGTAAACCCCTAATCAGCACTCAAAGCATAGGATAAGTTTATCAATTTTTACAGATTTCTCCTGTGTTTATCACAACAAAAGTGCAGAAATGTTATTGTACCATAGAATGTGTCAGCTTTTAAATGCCTCTGTCTGAAGACGAAATGTAGAGCTGGCCTTGCTGTGAAGCAAGTTATCTGGTGCTGCATTAACTTTTTTAGTTGCAGTCTGCAAATTTGCTTAAAGTTATTGAGCGTGTGTGTGTGTTCCAATAGAAGTGCTGATGCTAGCATCAGCTAAATAGAACAATTCCTTATCGTTCCAGTTCAGTCCTCTACCTCTGGGTTGTCAACCTCCTCCTGCAGCTCGGAGACTGGTCTGTCAGAATCATGACAACACTGGATATAGCCTGCTGCTCACTCCTCCTCAATCCCAGTGTGTGACCAGTCTCCATGCAGCAGGAGGACGTCTGTGAGCCTTGTAGAGGCTCTCTGGAGGAACCGATAAGGAGCGTAGTGATAGTGTAGTTTTTATTTTGGTGATTGGGTGCTGGTTGGGTTTTTCTTTTTTTTGTTTTTTTTTTTGTTTTTTTTTAAAGAGGAAAGAAATTTGGGCATCCGCTTTTGGCATTCTTACTCCCTGCCTTTTTAAAAGAAAATAAATAGCTAAAATACAAATCAGCAGGCCCTATTTGTTATCTCTATCGGGGCCTCAGGTTCTCTCCCCCCGGACATTTGGGGGGAGAGCCCTATTGTTAGCATTAGGATTCCCGGACCGTGTTGACTGCAGGATCGCGGTTCCGGGAGAGAGATCTGACAGCACAACTGGCTGGCAGTTGCTTGCAGTGCGGCTCGATTCTCTCCGTGCAATTGCAAAGCAACGCAGACCTGGCCGGTAGGCAAGCACCAGTTACAGGCTGCGTTTGACGGCAGCGAGTCCCGGTGAGTAGCGCGGTACTGACCGCTGTATTCTTGGCACCCTTTTTCCTCCTCATCGGGTCTTTCGGCGGCCATTTTCTGCAGCGTTGAGGCTGCGTGGCTGCAGGGCGGCAGAAGGGTTTGGAGCTGTGCCGCTTGCAGGTATTTTCTTTCATAATGATGTTTCGCGGTATTTCTATTCCTGTTTGTTGTTTTCCTTTGTTTTTTTCTGGGGTTGGCAATTTTCTTATATTAACGCGCGACAGCCTCTTTCGCGGGGGGGGGGGGGACGTGAGTTCTCTGGGGGCTTCCTTCTCATGGGGGGGGCACTTTGGGTGCAATTCTGAGCCTTAGGAAATCTCTAGGGGCACTGGGCTACCGTTTCTTTTCCAGTCCATGATTTAAAAAAAAAAAAGACAAAGCACATAAGCACAGCAGCACATCAGGGACCTTGGGTTACTTCCATTGGTCACTTTCTCGACTGGGCTATGGCGGGTCGTCTGCAGTGTATTGTCTGTGGGACCCAAAGGGGCACAGTAGCTGATTCCAGGGTGTGCCGTGGTTGCGCCACCCTTTCTTCGGCGGTTGAGCCACAGATGGATGTTAAAGAAGTCTCAGATGCGCAGGGGGTGTTGTCGGGGACGACGGCGGCTTCTCCTCAGCCTCCTGCGCCAGGTCCAGCGTTGGAGGACGGTGTGGGTCCATCTGGGGCGCTGCTGTCGGTGCAGTCCATGGACCAAGGTGATTTCAGTCCTGATTTCATTTTGTTGATGCATCAGCTTTTCTGTTTGAGACGTCAGGGTAAGTTGCCGGGGGGCTCTGGCGCTTTCTGGGTCTCCCCAAATGCCAGAGGAAGGGGAAGAGGGAGGCGGGGATCCGCCAGCCCCTAAAAAACAGAGGACATGACCTCCTGCATCTGCGGAAGCTTATTGGCCTGACGGAGAGGATGTTGATTGGGAACATGAGGAAGGGGTGCAGGATCTCAAGGAGGGAGAAATTCCTGAACCCGAGGATCAGGCTAAAATCATTTGGGTCTTCCGTAGGGAAGAGCTTCCTGCGTTGATTACGGAATCTATGCAGATGCTGAATCTTTCCACCCAGGTTCCTGTAGATGAGGAAGTCGAGGACCCGGTCATTCAAGCAGTTCGGCAGACGCAGGTGGTGTTTCCTGTCCACAGAGTGTTGGACAGAATGATTCAAGAGGAATGGGACCGGCCTGAGACGGGCCTTCAAGGCATCTGGACTATGAATAGGCTGTATCCTCTGGCGGATAAGGATAAGGACAGGTTCAAGGTGCCCCGGGTGGATGCGGTGGTATCGGCGGTTACAAAGAAGACTACCATCCTGGTAGAAGGCAGCGCAGCCTTAAAGGATGCCCAGGACCGTAAGGTGGACGGATTGCTGAAGCAGACTTTTGAGGCGGACTCAATGTCATTGCAGGCTTCCATCTGTGGAGCTTGGGTAGCTAGAGCGTGCTTGCAATGGGTGCAGCGGCTCAGACAGTGTCTGCACATGGATCTCAAGGAGCTCAAACAACTGGGGCGCCTGGAATCCGGAGCGGCGTACCTTGCCGACGTGCATTATGATTTGATCAGAGCACTGGCCAACAGCACAGCGTCTGTGGTGGCTGCATGCAGATCAGTGTGGTTACGGAATTGGGCGGCGGACGGTCCTTCCAAGTCGTGCCTCAGCAAGTTGCCGTTTAAAGGGGGCTTGCTTTTTGGGGAGGATTTGGATAAGTTGGTCAAGGATCTGGGGGAGTCCAAGACGGGTCGGCTCCCGGAGGATAAACCGAAACAGGGGAGGTCTGGTCCCGGTTACCGTGGCCAGTTTTGGGACTTCCGGTGGTTTCGTGTGACGCGGTTCGGGGGGTTCCAGCGGGGTCACTTCTTTTCACGCAGCCAGGGTTTCCGTGGGTTTCGGGGAGCCAATAGAGGCTTCTCCTCGAGCCCTGCTTCTGCCCCTCACAAGTCTCAATGAGATGAGGGGGGTCCCGGCGGAGGGGCCTCCCATCGGAGGGCGGCTTTGGGAGTTTCTCTCTGCTTGGACCCACATCACCTCCGACCAGTGGGTGTTGGAAATAATTTGACATGGTTATGCGCTGGAGTTGGTGCGGCCCGTGCGCAAGTCTTTCGTCATGTCCCTCTGCAGGGGGTCCAAGAAAGTGATGGAGATTCACGGTACTCTGGAAAGGCTTATACAGTTAGGGGCGGTCGTAGAAGTCCCGAAAGCAGAGTACGGCATGGGTCGGTATTCCATTTATTTCGTGGTGCCAAAGAAAGGCAGAACGTTAAGACCCATTTTGGATCTGAAAGCAGTGAATCGTCGTCTGCGGGTGCTGCATTTCCAGATGGAAACCTTGCGCTCGGTCATCGTGGCGGTGTGTCAAGGGGAGTATTTGCACATTCCTGTCCGGGCAGCTTATCAGATGTTTCTGCGGTTCGCTCTGCCTTGGGGCCACTATCAGTTCCAGGCATTGCCTTTCGGCCTGGCTACGGCACTGCGAACCTTCACCAAAATTATGGTGGTGGTGGCGGTGGCGTTGTGCAAAGAGGGGATTCTCGTACACCCGTACCTCGACGATTGGTTGATTCGGGCCAAGTCCGAGGCAGAGAGTGTTCGGGTGACCAGCAGAGTGGTGGATTTCTTGCAGTGTCTGGGCTGGGTGGTAAATCCGACCAAGAGTCGTCTGAAGCCCTCCCAGGATCTCGAGTACTTAGGCGTTCGGTTCGACATGAAGTGCGGCCACGTGTTTTTACCGCACAAGAGAGCTCAGACTCTTCGGAGTCTAGTTCGTCAGTTCAGGGCTGTTCCGGCGCCGACGGCATGGTCCTACCTTCAAGTGTTGGGTACGATGGCAGCAACTGTGGAAGCGGTACCTTGGGCCAAAGTGTATATGCGGCCCCTGCAAAGGGCGCTACTTCACCGCTGGTCACATCAGTCCGATCATTTGAGCAAACGGCTGCTGTATCCCGTCAAGGTCAGACAATCCCTTCAGTGGTGGCTCTGCCGGTCTTCTCTTTCCTTGCCCTTGTTGACGGACGCCAGTCTAGCGGGTTGGGGAGCCCACTGCGGGAACAGGTTTGCGCAGGGGTTTTGGTAACCTCTGGAGGCGTCCTGGTTGATAAATCGGTTGGAACTGCGAGCAGTCGCTCGGGCGCTGGATGCGTTCGAGGCATTGGTGTTAGGTCGCCCAGTTCGGGTACTCCCCGACAACTCGGCGACAGTCGCCTACATCAACCGTCAAGGCGGCACCGGGAGTGCGGCAATGGAAGAAGAGGCGGACATGTTCGCGTGGGTAGAGCAGCAGTTGACGGTGATTTTGGTGGCGCACATAGCCGGAAAAGACAATGTCACGGCAGACTTTCTCAGCCGGGTGCGAGTGGATGCAGGAAAGTGGGAGTTGCATCCCGAAATCTTTGCCCAGGTAGTGGATCGCTGGGGGTTGCCCATAATGGATCTAATGGCGACCTTCCAATCAGCGAAAGCCAGCCGGTTCTTCAGCAGGAGGCAAGAAAGGATGTCGGAGGGCATCGACGCTCTGTTACATCCGTGGCCGACCGCGTGCCTCCTCTACGTCTTTCCGCTGTGGGCGTTGATAGGCCGAGTGATTCAAAAGATCGGAGTTCATCCGGGAAAGGTACTTCTCATGGCGCCCGACTGGCCTCGGCGCCCGTGGTATGTGGACCTCGTGCGTCTTTTGGACAGGCAGCTGTGGAGGTTGCCGGCAAGAGCGGACCTATTGTTTCAAGGTCCTCTCTTCATGCCCCAAGTGGATCGGTTCTCGCTTACGGTATGGCCATTGAGAGGGCACGGCTGAAGAGGAAAGGCTATTCGGCGGTGGTCGTTGCTACGCTGCTTAGAGCGCGGAAACGATCTACTTCTTTAGCTTATGTTCGTGTCTGGCGTATATTTGAGGATTGGTGTTCAAGACGTCCGATTCGGGCTTCCACGGTAGACATACCTTCAATCTTGGGGTTCTTGCAGGACGGCTTTGATAAAGGTCTTGTAGCCAGTTCCTTGCGTGTGCAGTTGGCAGCCTTTTCCTGTTATCGTGGCAAGGTTAGGGAGTGTCGCTGAGTGCTCATCCTGATGTGGTGCGTTTTCTAAGAGCGGTGTCTCGGATGCGGCCGACGCGTAGAGTGTTGATTCCGCCTTGGGACCTTTAATCTGGTGTTGGCGGCGTTGTCCGAGCCTCCCTTTGAGCCTTTGCTGCGGGCAACGGTGAAAGACTTGACGTTGAAGACTGTATTCCTGGTGGCGATCTGTTCGGCTAGGCGCATTTCGGAGTTGCAGGCATTGTCGTGTAGGGAACCGTTCTTGTCCTTTTCAAGGGAGAAGGTGGTGCTGCGTCCGGTTCCGTCCTTTTTGGCTAAAGTGGTCTCTCCCTTTCATTTGAATCAGGCGGTATGCTTGCCAATTCTGGGGTCTCGGAATGACGATGGACTGGCTTGCAGTTTGCGTCGATTGGATGTGAAAAGGATGTTGCGCAGGTATTTAAAGGTGACTGAGACTTTTTGCAAATCGGATCGGCTTTTTGTGGTGTTCGGTGGTGTGCGCAAAGGGGAGGTGGCGGCTAAGGCTTCCATTGCTTAGTGGATTTGGGAGGCGATTGCTTCCGCCTATCTGCTTCGAGGTCAGTCCGTGCCCGCGGGTCTGGGGGCGCATTCTACCAGAGTGCAAGTGTGTTCCTGAGCGGAGCACAGTTTGGTTCCGCCAGGGGAAATTTGTAGGGCGGCGACTTGGTCGTCTCTGCATACGTTCAGTAAGCATTATCGCCTGGACGTTGCGGCAGCTGCAGATGCCGGTTTCGGTTCGGCGGTGTTGCATGCCCGATGGCAGGGCCCCTCCCAATGATTACTGCTCTGGCACTTCCCAGAGGTAGAGGACTGAACTGGAGGAATGATAAGGAAATGATAATTACACTTACCTGGTAATTGTAGTTCCTTGAGTGACGACAGTTCAGTCCTCCATCCCTCCCAGAGTTCTTTCAAGAGGGGTCCGGCGTGGCTGATATGAAGAGCAATCTCACAGGTAGGTTCACTCTAGTTTATATTTGTTTCTGTGTGTGGCAGTTCAGGGCGTAAGAAGGCCTTGCTGGGTAGGTTAAATGGTTCTATGGGGGGTTAGCCTAGGTTCCATTGAATGGTTTTAGTTACTTATTTGTTGCTCCTTTGAGTCTGCTTTGTTAATAGTTCACACTGGGATTGATGCGGAGTGAGAGCAGCAGGCTATATCCAGTGATGTCATGATTCTGACAGACCAGTCTCCGAGCTGCAGGAGGAGGTTGACAACCCAGAGGTAGAGGACTGAACTGTCGTCACTCAAGGAACTACAATTACCAGGTAAGTGTAATTATTCCCTAAATGCAGGGATGATCTTTTCAAAAGGTTTCTTTAATTCTGTTTCAGTATTGTCCTGCCAGGCCAGTCTAGACAAGTGGGTTGTGTCCCCCTACCAGAAGAACCAATGAAAAGCCCAGGTTTCATTGACATCACTTTCATGCCTCTATCCGCTTTAGCCACCAGATGTCCCTCAGTATTTCTTTGTCTCCAGCATATGCTGGATGGATTTTCTCCTCTCTAAAGAAAATCTGAGGATTGAGAGGAAAAGAGATTGAATAAATGCTCGTGAACGACCACCTCAAGCCCTAAAGGAATGACTCTCACTTGTGTGATGTGGAGGCTTCGCTAGACCGTGGTCTTTTTGGTAGCCATAGGAGGCGGGAACATTGGTTCAGCTCCACGCTTTTATCAGGCTAAGGGCCTGTTAAGCAGCCACAGATTGGAAGGATTTGTAAGAATCTGGAAGAGTACAGCAGCCTCACACAACCTTAGTGCCCCTCCCTCCTCCTCCAGTCCCCCCTGCTCTCTCCTGAAGATTGCAGAAGGCTCTCAGGGGGATCTGCCTGCCAGTCACCTTTTACACAGTGCTGTTAAAATAAACCCATTCAGTGAAACATTCAGGGGAGGAGAGTTAAGCCCAGCACGAATCCTACACCTGGGACTCTCAGGGGGAGAGTACCAAGGCTTGACCTTATTCTTTTTAACATCTTTGTTAGGGATATAGCGGAAGGGCTTTCGGATAAGGTTTGCCTCTTTGCGGATGATACCAAAATCTGCAATAGAGTAGACACCCGGGAAGGTGTAGATAACATGAGGAGGGATCTAACTAAGCTTGAAGAATGGTCTAGAATTTGGCAGCTGGGATTTAATATTAAAAAATGTAAGGTCATGCATTTGGGCTACAGCAATCCAAGGGAGCAATATAGTATATGGGGTGAAGTACTTTTGTCCACTAAAGAAGAGCGGAACCTAGGCGTGGTTGTGTCTGATGATCTTAAAGTAGCTAAAGAGGTAGAAAAGGCGACACAAAAGCTAGAAGGATGCTTTGGTGCATACGGAGAGGAATGGCTTGCAGAAAAAAGGAGGTGATAGTGCCTCTGTATAAGTCTTTGGTACAACCTCATTTGGAGTATAGTGTGCAATTCTGGAGACCGCATCTTCAAAAGGATATAAACAGGATGGAGTCAGTACAGAGGGTGGCTACTAAAATGGTTAGTGGTCTTCATTATAAACCATATGAGGACAGACTTAAGGATCTTAATATGTACACCTTAGAGGAAAGGTGGGATAGAGGTGATATGTTTGAGATGTTTAAATACCTCTATGGCATAAATGCGGGGGGGGGGGCCTCTTTCGATTGAAAGCAAGTTCTGCTACGAGGGGACATGGGATGAGGGTGAAAGGGGGATAGATTCAGGAGTTATATGCAGAAATATTTCTTTACGGAAAGAGTAGTGGATCCATGGAATAGTCTCCCAGTGGAGGTGGTAGAGATGAGGACAGTATCTGAATTCAAAAAAGCATGGGACCAACACAGAGGATCTCTAAAGGAAAAAAGGGGACTGTTGATATGGAAGGACAGACTCACTAGATAGACCATGTGGGGTTTTTTTCTGTCATTTTTCTGTTTGCTTCATTGTTCTTGTTGTGGGCTCCCAGTTCTCTCTGTGGGACACAATTCCGGGTGGACAGCTAGCAACCATTGGTCCTGTGTTGAGGGTTTCCCACCATTTTCTGCATGCATTAGTAATGTTTTTGCCTATTGTGCACTTGGGGGCTCGTGCAGTCCTAGCACACATTCTGCCCAAGTGGCTCCAATGCATGCTCCTTCCCTAGCGCCTTTTATGCAGTTAACACACGCTTGTAGGCCAACGCAACCTTAGCGCGTGCTGTTGTGATACGTACCCTAACTCTGTCATCTTCCAGGAAACATTGTTTTGACCTGTAGCAAGTAAGTAGCCTCATCCTTGAATTCTGAACTCTGCCTTCCTGTGTGGCAGCTTTTGAGTCAGCCCTGAAAGTCAGACCTCCCCCCTCTTACCTGGGGGACACAGTCCACCCTTACCTGCCTCAGGTCAGGAGATGCAGGATGGTGCTAAGGGTAAGGATGTTCAGCCAGCTGGATGCTCTGGTGACCTGCTGTGAGCTACTCTTCATCCTCGAGAGGGTTTGTGGCAACTATTTCCCCTGTTGTTGAGGAGCCTTTTCTGAGAGAAGAGCTTCCGGAATCCAGATTGTCCTCCCCATAATTCTTTTCCTTTTTTTACAACAGGCTGGTCCTTCTGGTATGGAAATTCAGACGCTTTGCCTCCAGACTCAGTCTTGTGCTGGGCAGGCTGAAAGTAAGAAGCTCTGTTTGATTACCTTGGCTAAGCGACCCCAGCGCAGGACACTGCCTGAAGATGAGCATTCCTGTGCGGATATCCAGTTTAGTCCTCCACAATCGGGTAGTGCACCTTCTACTGCAGCCTGGAGACTGGACCAATCAAATCTTCTGTAGTACATATCCAGCAGGAGCTCCCAGAAGCCCCCCAGTGTGTCCAGTCTCTTGCAGCTTGAAGACGTCTGTGCCCTTGCTGGGCACACTGAGTGACTCTTGAAGGAGCAACACTTGTTAGTTAGTCTTTGAGGGTTTGTTTTTGGGACATTTATTTGCTATTTATTTAATAGCTAGTTGTATCTTTAAAAGGAAAAGTGAAAGAAACATGCCTCTCTAGTGCTTTGGCACAGGAGACTCGGGAGGAAGTCAGACCTGCAGGCTCCTGTCTTCTTGCCTGGCTAATTTTATCAGCCTTGGGTGAGCTTCCCCTTGACTGTACGGGGAAAAGCCATACCTGATACAGCAGTGGCTGACACTGTGTGAAGTTGGCTGTGTCCTTGCTGTTCCTGAGCTGGTAGGAGTTTTCATTTTATGTCTGTATTTGTGAGCAGTGCTCTCTTGTCAGAGCTGCCAGCGTTCTGTAGGCTCTCCTGAGCCCATTTGGCAATTTTTCCTAAATTTGATCGTTTGCCCTGTATCTGAGGGTCGTTTTCTTTCTTTTACATATTATTTATTTGTCTTTGTATTTTCGCGCCGTTTTTTACCGCGGGTGAAAAAGTGCGGCGGCCATTTTGGATTTATAAAGTGTGCTTTTAGAGGCACTTTTGATCACTTGTGCACAGGTTCCCCTGGGGTTTTTGGGGTTCCTTTTGCTGGCGATTTTGCTCAGGGCACCCCTGGGAGTCTGGGGAGTGTGTTTGTTTCTTGCAAAAAAAAAAAAAAAAAAAAAAGTTTTATTATTCAACCGGGACTGATTTGCATGAGATTGCCCCTGTGGTGTGGGCTTTTCTGTGCCGGTTCCCTTCTATCCCGCTGGGCAGAGGTGGTCTTGGGATGGCTTCCAAACCCCAATGTGTGATTTGTGGGTCCCGCAGAGCGGCAGGGACTGACTCTGGCATCTGCAGGGGCTGCGCTGCAGTGCCCGCAGAGCTGGAACACTCTGTGCATGTCCAGGAGCAGGCTACCCCTGGGGATGCTTCTACTTCAGGGGACAGTGTCCTTTCTCCGAGCATCCCTCAGTCTGGGTCGGTTCCACCGGCCAGTGGGTCGGTGGCTGCGCTCCAGCAGGGGGCTATAGTTGTCCCACCTATGGAATTCTCCCCTGATTTTGTTCTCCTCATGCATCAGGCTTTCCACTTGAGCAGGTCCGGTCAGTGGCCGGAGGTTGGGCCCCCCTCTCTCCCCTCGGGGGTCACTGGGGTGGCTCAGCGCTCCTCTCCACCCGGGGTCAAGCGGCTCCGGTTGGGGGAACAGGAGCAGGACGCCCTGGGGCTTCTGGAGTCCGAGGCGGAGGGCGATCCTGAGACTGAAGCGGAGGAATTGGAGGATGGTGAGATCCCCGAGCCGGAGGATCAGGCTCGGATCATTCGGGTGTTTCGGAAGGACGAGCTGGTTCCTCTGGTTACGGAGTCCCTTCAGGCTCTTAACCTTTCGGCAGTGCGGTCCCTGGAGGAAGAGGGTCTGGAGGATCCTCTCATTCAGGCCGTCAGGGATACCCAGGTGGTTTTTCCCGTCCACCGCGTGGTGGAACAGATGATACAGGCGGAGTGGGAGCACCCGGAATCCGGTTTGAAGGGGATTCGGACCATGAATCGGCTTTATCCCCTCGCCGACAAGGACAGGGACTTGTTTAAGTCTCCGCGAGTGGATGCTGCGGTTTCCGCAGTGACCAAGAAAACCACCATCCCGGTTGAGGGGGCGGCGGCCCTCAAGGACGGGCAGGATAAGAAGATTGATAATTTGCTGAAGCAAACCTTCGATACGGATGCCGTGTCATTGCAAGCCTCTATTTGCGGGGCTTGGGTGGCTCGGTCGTGTCTGCGGTGGTCGCAGCGCTTGCGCTCGAGCCCCGGCTTAGACCAGCAAGGCCTGTTGGAGGTTACCCGGCTGGAGTCCGGCTCGGCCTACTTGGCGGATCTGTTTTATGATTTAATCCGCGCATTGGCTAATAGTATGGCGTCCGCGGTGGCAGCGCGCCGGTCCCTATGGTTGCGCAACTGGGCGGCTGACGGTTCTTCCAAGTCCCGCCTCGGTAAACTGCCCTTTAAGGGCAGATTGTTATTTGGGGAGGCTCTCGAGAAACTGGTAAAGGAGCTCGGTGAGTCCAAGGGGGGCCGGCTTCCGGAGGATAGGCCAAGGGCCAACAGGTCCTCCACCTCGGCGCGGGGGTCCTTTCGGGATCAGCGCAGGTTTCGGTCCTCCCGCCTGTGGGCCTCGCAGCGGGGCCGGTTTGGAGCCCGTAATCAGGGATTTCGTGGTTTCAGAGGGGCCGGCAGAGGCTTCTCCGGAGCTGCCTCTCCCTCGGCGTCTTCCTTTGGGCGCAAGCCACAATGACGCGAGGTGGGCTCTGGAGGGAGGCCCGATTATCGGGGGTCGTTTGCACGACTTTCTTCCGTCTTGGGCCCAAATTACGTCAGATCGCTGGGTGCTACAGATTATAGAAGAGGGTTATGCTCTAGAATTTGCATCCCCGCTTCCGGATGCCTTTGTTCTGTCGCCCAGCAGGGGCGAACAAAAGACGCGGGACATCCGCGTGACCCTGGCTCGGTTGTTAGCACTGGGAGCGGTGGTCCCGGTTCCTCTCTTGGAAAGAGGCGCCGGTCGTTACTCCATCTATTTTGTGGTCCCCAAAAAGTGCGATTCTCTGCGTCCGATCTTGGATCTCAAAGGCGTCAATCGCGCGCTCAGGGTGCCGCACTTTCGTATGGAAACTCTGCGGTCAGTCATTGTAGCAGTACGACAGGGGGAGTTTTTGACGTCCCTCGATCTTACAGAGGCCTATTTGCACATCCCGATACATCCATCTCATCAGCGGTTTCTCCGCTTTGCGTTTCCGTGGGGCCACTTCCAGTTCCGGGCCATGCCGTTTGGCTTAGCCACGGCTCCGCGCACCTTCACAAAGGTGATGGTGGTCGTTGCGGCGGCCTTGCGCAAGGAGGCATCTTGGTCCATCCATATCTCGACGACTGGTTGATTCGGGCAAAGTCCAGTCGGGAGTGCTTGCGAGTCACGAGCAGGGTAGTGGCTCTGCTGCGGTCTCTCGGCTGGGTGGTGAACGAACGAAAAAGTTGTCTGCGTCCCACGCAGGACCTCGAGTATCTGGGGGTGCGCTTCGACACCGCCCGGGGGCTGGTGTGCCTCCCCGAGCGCCGCGTCCGGGCGTTGCGGGCTCTTGTCCGACTCTTTCGGGGCATGCCCGCCCCGTCGGCGTGGTGGTACCTGAGGCTTCTCGGAACGATGGCGGCGACCTTGGAGGTGGTACCGTGGGCGCGGTTCCACATGCGCCCGCTGCAGAGGGCGCTCCTTCGCCGGTGGTCCAACCAGTGCGACTCCTTGAACAAGAGACTGCCCTGCCCGAAGGCGGTGCGTCTTTCGCTCTGTTGGTGGCTCTCTCCCGAGCATCTGACGCGGGGGGTTCCCTTGGAGCCTCCTCTGTGGGTTCCCCTCACAACGGATGCGAGCTTAGCCGGTTGGGGGGAGCGCACTGCGAGACCCGCTTCACTCAGGGGGTGTGGTCCTCCCAGGAAGCGTCTTGGTCGATCAACCGTCTCGAGCTTCTGGCGGTGCGGCTAGCACTATTGGCCCTGGAGCCACTGGTCCGGGGTCAACCTGTCCGGGTCTGGTCGGACAATGCGACCACGGTGGCTTACATCAATCGCCAAGGGGGCACAGGGAGTGTGGCCCTGGAAACAGAGGCGACAGCCTTGTTCAGTTGGGTGGAGACTCGTCTGCCGGCAATATCAGCGGCGCACATAGCGGGCGCGGAAAATGTCCAGGCCGACTTTCTCAGCAGAGTGCGAGTGGACCCCAGAGAGTGGGAGTTAAATCCACAGGTGTATGCGCAAATAGTGCGGCGGTGGGGTCCGCCCATCATGGATCTCATGGCGACCTTCCAGACGGCCAAGACGAGTCGCTTCTTCAGCAGACGGCGGGAGCGAATGTCCGAAGGGCTCGACGCTCTCATTCAGCCGTGGCCGACGTCCGGGCTTCTGTATGTCTTCCCTCCGTGGGCGCTGATCGGCCGGGTCGTCCAGCGCATCGAGTGTCATCAGGGCAGAGTGCTGCTGGTGGCTCCGGATTGGCCCCGGAGGCCCTGGTATGCCGAGCTAGTCAGACTTCGAGACGGCGTGCCTTGGCGCCTGCCCGCGCTGCCGGACCTTCTTCTTCAGGGCCCCCTGCGGATGCCCCAGGTGGCTCGATTCTCGCTTACGGTTTGGCCATTGAGAGGGCTCGGCTGAAAAAGAAGGGTTATTCGCCCGCGGTGATTTCCACCCTACTGCGGGCAAGAAAGTCATCCACTTCTCTTGCTTATGTTCGAATCTGGAGGATTTTTGAGGACTGGTGCTCCCGGCGGGGAGTCCGGGCGGCGACGGTCTCTGTGCCCGTCGTGTTAAGCTTCCTTCAGGATGGGTTCGAGAAAGGCCTCGCGGCCAGTTCCCTGAAGGTTCAGTTGGCAGCGATCTCCTGCTATAGAGGCAAGGTTTTAGGCCGCATTCTCAGCGCTCATGCGGATGTGCGGCGTTTCTTGACCGCTGTTTTTCATTTGCGGCCTTCCCGCGGAGCACCGATTCCCCCGTGGGATTTGAATTTAGTCCTGCGGGCTCTGGTGCGGGAACCTTTTGAGCCCTTGCGGAGGGCGTCCCTGAAGGATCTCACTTTGAAGACGGTCTTTCTTGTAGCCATTTGCTCGGCTCGGCGCATTTCGGATCTTCAGGCCTTGTCCTGCCGAGAGCCTTTCTTGTCGTTTTCCGCGGACCGGATTGTGATCCGGCCGGTGCCTTCTTTTCTTCCAAAGGTGGTGTCTCCCTTTCACTTGAATCAGGCAGTGTTTCTGCCGGTCCTTTCGGCGAACTCGGTCGAGTCGGTGGACAAGGGTCTTCACCGGCTCGATGTGGGTCGCACGCTGCGTCGGTATTTGCAGTCTACGGAGTCCTTTCGTAAGACCGATCGGCTTTTTGTGCTCTTTGGGGGCGCAAGAAAAGGGGAGGCGGCGGCTAAGGCCTCCATTGCTAGATGGCTCAAGGAAGCGATTGCATCTGCGTATCTGTTGCAGCAGCGGCCAGTTCCGGAGGGGCTTCGAGCTCATTCTACTCGAGCTCAGGTGACCTCTTGGGTGGAGCATTGCCTGGTTCCGCCAGCGGATATCTGTAGGGCGGCCACTTGGTCGTCTCTGCACGCTTTCAGCAGGCACTATCGCCTGGATGTATTAGCGGCTCGGGATTCCTGTTTTGGATCGGCGGTTCTGCGCGCCGGCTGGCAAGGTCCCGCCCGTTCTTAACTGCTCTGTTACATCCCGATTGTGGAGGACTAAACTGGATATCCGCACAGGAAATGGAAATTACACTAACCTGGTAATTGTAGTTCCTGTAGGATCCAGTTTAGTCCTCCTTCCCTCCCAACTCTCTGTGTAGTCTTGCGGCGCGCTGTTCCGAGCGGTTGACTGTAGGACGGTTCTTCGTCCCGTTCGGGTTCTGTTGACAGTCGTGCTTATCGCTATGGCTCTTCCCTTTCTTGGAGTTCAGTCAGCTCCCTAGATTTCTGTGAAGGGGAGCTCTGTGTAAATTGGAAGGCGTCGGTTTCGGCGCCAGGCGGTGTTCTGACTTCCTCGTTTGGGGAGGGAGTTGGTTATTACAGGGGGGGAAGAAAAGGGTTTACTGATAATGTACTGATAATTTAATGATTATTTAATGTGTTGCTTCGTTAAGTATGCTTTGTTACTAGTACACTGGGGGGCTTCTGGGAGCTCCTGCTGGATATGTACTACAGAAGATTTGATTGGTCCAGTCTCCAGGCTGCAGTAGAAGGTGCACTACCCGATTGTGGAGGACTAAACTGGATCCTACAGGAACTACAATTACCAGGTTAGTGTAATTTCCATATATCTCTGAGATATTGACTATGCTTTGGACCCAGATGTATCGGTATTGGGCTCTGATGTGGATGAGGACATACACTTGCTTTCAGAAGACTATGCAGAGGCTGGCATGATCTGCCTGTTCCAGAAGGAGGAACTGATGGCATTGATTTCCAGGGTCTGGTCCGCCTTGAACTTATGCTTCTGGCACAGGGCAGGAGCCAAAGGTACGCCTGCTTCTTCAAGGGGTGTGGAAATCCACTACTGTTTTCCTGTTCCCAGAGGTGATCAAAGACGTGAGCCAGTCCAAGTGGGACTCGCCCATCTCCCTGCCTTGAAGGGATAAGGGTCTATAAGATCTATGCTCTCCAGAGGAGGAGCGCAGCAAGTGGTTTTTACATTCCAAAGGTGGATGCACAAGTCGTGACGGTTATCAGACTGGACCACCCTTTCTGTGGAAGGCTGATCGCCCTTAAAGGATGTACTGAATTGCAAGGTAGATTACTTACTGAAGAGCCAGTCTGCCATGGCGACAACTATTAGACAGCTGAGGGCATGTACCAGCCTGACATCTCGAGCCCAGCTTCAGTGTATTTAATCTCTACCATCTGATGATACGGTATGATCTGTTCCTGGCTAAATCCAAGGGTCTTTACTCAATGTCTTTGCTTGGTTTTAAGGATTCTGTGCTATCTCCAGGAACAAGCAGGAATGTAGTCTTCAATATGGGTATTGTCAGTACCGACGGAGCCTGCGCGGGAACGCTCCCCAGCGTCCAATAGGAACGCTTTTGGGAGCATCCCTCAGCACATGCGCGCTGCCTTCCCGCCTTTCCAACTGTCCCTCTTCAGTTTTTCGTTTTCCGCGGAGCCGACAGGGCACATTACCTGTCACCGCAGAAAATTTCTTCTTTAAACTTGCTTTCTTGTGGTCACGTCTGCCTCCTCACGACACCTACCGGTACCGCTGGTTCTTTTTTCTTTTTTTCTACAAAGAAAAGGAAAAAAAATATATGTGTGTGTGTGTATACTTTCTGAACTGTTTCTCTTCAGAAACCTTTTCTTTTTGGTGCTAGGCGCCATTTTGGGCATTAGGCCCCATTTTTCCTAGAATATGGAAAAACCAGCTAGTGGTTTTAAAAAAAACAAAATGTACTCAGTGTGGCGGTACCATTTCCGTCACCGACACCCATGACTGGTGTCTCAAATGTTTAGGCCCTGACCAATCTCCATCTGAGTGTCTCTCTTGTATGGGGATGACTAAAAGAGGAAGGCAGAACCGGGCTGCAAAGCTCGGTACCCTGTTTCTTCGGATGCCAGGTCCATTGCATCAACGTCTTCAAGAGCCTCTTCTTCCTCCCATGGATCTCAGGTAACTAAGTATAAGAGCCGGTCCTCAAAGGGTAGCTCTCCTTCAAAGCATTGAGAGGCCATTGGCATTGCCCTTGAGGGAACTACACTGGCAAAACAGCCCCGGCGGGAGGTTTCGGCCTCCAAAGCATTAACAAGGTTCCAGAATGTTCTCGAGGCGTCTACCTCGGCAGAACTACTGGTGACATGCCTCAGGGGTTCCGGCCACTTTTCCCGGTACTGATACCCAGGCACCGGCAGCGTCGATAGACCAGAGATTCCTCGCTATCGAACACAGTCTTGCAGCTCTCCTTACAGCTGCGGTTCCGTTGACACCGGGGGTTCAACTGGCACCAGTACTGATGCCGGTACCAGCACTGACGGTACCGGCACCGGTGGGAATTCTTCCCATGTCGACTTTTTCTGGCATCGTCAGATCGGTACCGGACCAACTCGGTACCGACTTCGATCGATACCGAGACCGTGCTTTGCATGAACATCGGGATCAGAGATACTTCAAATCCTCCGATTCTGCTGACTCTGATAATTCTGCCGGAACCAGAGTGTTTCTCCCAGAAGACTCCTCTTCTCCCCAACGCAGAATGTTTCCTCTGGAAGACATGTCTTTTCAGGATTTTATTCATGGTGTGGCCCGAGGCCTATCAATCACGTTAGCTCCTGAAAAAGAACCTAGTGCAAAGGAATTGGAAATTCTCCAATACCCTAAGGCTCCCAAGGAGACAGCCACTTTTCCCATTCATGAAATTCTTCATGATTTGATGCTCAGAATGTGGGCGACACCTTTGACCACATCTCTGCATTCTAGGAGACTTGATACCATGTATCAAGTCCCACCATGTCCTGGTTTTCAAGACTCAGCTGCCACACCATTCAGTGGTAGTGGAGTCAGCCATGCATAGGATGAAAAGTGCAAAAAGACATGCATCCAATCCTCCAGGTCATGAATGTAGGACTCTTGATGCTTTTGGGCGTCGAACATTTCAGGCTTCCATGCTTTCAGCTAGGATGAGCTCATATCTTTTATATATGGGAATGTTCCTCAAAGAGGTCACAGGAGATTTGGAGCTTCTGAGCCCCCTTCTCCCTGATGACAAACGACAAGACTTCCTTACTCTTGTCAAGCATGCTCAAGACGTCTCCAAGTTTGTAAATCGTGCAGCTTTTGACTGTTTTGAATGCATCAGCAGAACCTCTGCTATTGCCATTAGTGCACGTCGGATTGCCGGCTTCAGGCATCAGACTTGGAGATTTGGGTACAGGATAAATTAGGAAACATCCCTTGCATAGGAGAAAACCTCTTTGGCAAGAATTGGCAGGAAAAGGCTAATGAGATAGATGCTGACAATATCACTTTAGATAGATTGTCAAAATTTACAGCCACACCAGCCAAAAAGAAACCCTATAAAAACCCCTTTTTCAGCAAAAAGAGGAAGTTTTATTCATCCTATACTCAGCAAGGGCAAGCTCAGGGTCAAGCTGCCCAGAAACGTCAACAACAATAATCCAGACAACAAAAGAAGCCAAAAGGCCTTAGAGCTCAACCAGCTCCACAGGCCCAGCCCCCTCAAAGGCTTTGACTCCTTCATAGAGAACTTAGCCTTCCTGCCTCTGAAAGGTCCAGAACCCCTAAACATTCCAGGCAGGTTGTGTCATTTTGCCAACAGATGGCATCAAATAACAGCAGAAAATTGGACTCTGTCCATTGTGGAAGAGGGGTACAAGCTTCATTTTCACAGTATACCCCCTCCTACAATCGTAAGACAGTTCAATTCCCAAACCTCTACAGACAATCTACTGGATCGAGAGGTCTCAACACTCCTTGCTCAAGGAGCAATAGAGGAGGTGCCCATTCTTCAACAGGGTACAGGGTTCTACTCCCCCTATTTTCTTATTCCAAAGAAAACAGGAGGACACAGACCCATTCTAGACCTCATAGAATTGAACACATATCTGTTCCGAGAAAAGTTCAAAATTATTTCTCTGGGAACTCTTCTGCTATATATTCAAAGTCAGGATTGGCTTTGTTCTCTAGATCTAAAGGATGTATATACTCACATTCTGATCCATCCAGATCACAGGAAATTCTTACGATTCCTTTTCAGGGGAAAACATTTCCAATACAGGGTTCTTCCCTTTGGTCTGGCTTCGGCACCAAGAGTATTCACGAAATGCATGGTAGTAGTAGCTGCATTTCTGCGAACCCTAGGGATATTCGTCTTCCCTTACTTAGACGACTGGCTCATTCGAGCCCCCACGGTTCCAGAGGCCAGCTCTGCACTGTCTCGCACAATGCGAATCCTTCAATATTTGGGATTGGTCATAAACCTCCCAAAATCCCAACTTGCTCCGTCTCAGTCCCTGGAGTTCATAGGAGCTCGTTTAGATACCAGACGGTCAAGGGCTTTTCTCCCACAACCCCGCTGTCTTCGCATAGTGCAGCTAGCTTCTCAAGCAGTGGGTGAAGTCCTCCCTAACTGCTCGAGAACTACAACTATTGGGACATATGGCATCCATGGTTCATGTGGTTCCCTATGCTCGCCTTCATATGCGAGCAGCCCAGTGGACCCTATCCACACAGTGGACACATGCCACAGGACATCTGTCGGACAAGATATCAAATTCACAATGACTGATTTTGTCCCTCCATTGGTGGCAATCGCTGGAAAATCTTCTAGTGGGGTCTCCTTTCCAGCAACCCCTATTCCAGGCCACCCTAACAGATGCATCACAGGTGGGACGGGGAGCACACCTGCATCATCTCTCTACCCAGGGTACCTGGACTCCACAGGAGGCTTGTCTTCACATAAACCTCATGGAGCTCAGAGCAATCTATCTAGCTCTTCAAGTATTCCATGCCCAGCTCAGCTACAAGACAGTCTAGTCCAAACGGACAATCAAGTAGCCATGTTCTACGTGAACAAGCAGGGCGGAACATGCTCTCTGTCGTTATGCAACGAAGCTTTGACTATGGGCCCTCGCCAGAGAGCATCAAATTCACCTTCTCGTAGTATATCTTCCAGGCTTTTAAAACATTTGGGCAGATAAACTCAGCAGAGTACTGCTGCCTCACGAATGGTCTCTCTACCTAGACCAGGTGGCCAAGATATTTCAGATCTGGGGAACCCCAGACATAGACCTATTTGCAAGTCCACTGAATGCCAAATCTCCACGGTTCTGTTCCAGAATTTCGGCTCAAAATTGCCAGGCAAGGGACACCTGCTTTCTTCACTGGGGTCACGACTTCCTTTGTCTTACCACCCATTCCCCTTATCCCCAAAACACTCTTCAAGCTTCAGAGAGACAGGGGTCATATGATCCTCATAGCGCCACGGTGGCCACGCCAAACGTGGTATCCCCTGCTTCTACATCGCTCTCAAGCTGCACCTCTGGAGTTAGGGTGTGCTCCAGATCTTCTCTCCCAAGAACATCTCAGGGCCTGGTTGCTAAAAGCTTAGACCTTCAGGATCTCAACCTTTCCCAACAGGTAAAAAATATCATTCAGGCTTCTAGAAAACCTTCCACAAGGCGCTCTTACGCCTTCAAGTGGAAACGTTTTACTATATGGTGTTCACAGTGGGAGTTAAACCCCCTTATGATACCTTTGGAATCGATACTAGAGTATCTACTTCATTTATCAAATTCTGTTCTAAAGACCAATTCAGTAAGAGTCCATCTTAGTGCAATTGCAGCTTCCTATAAACCCCTAAATGGACAACCAATTTCCTCTCATCCACTCATATCAAGATTTATGAGAGGACTTCTATTAACAGAGCCTCCCATCAGGCCACCACTGGTGGCATGGGATTTAAACCTAGTTCTCGGGCAGCTCATGAAACCGCCCTTTGAACCTTTAGCCACTATAACCCTAAAGCGTTTGTCCTGGAAAGTCATCTTCCTAATTGCAATCACCTCTGCACGTCGCATTAATGAATTGCAAGCTTTAGTGGCTGATCCTCCTTACACTAAGTTTCACCATAAGGTTGTTCTCAGAACTCATCCACACTTTATGCCAAAGGTGGTTTCGCCTTTTCATTTAAATCAATCGATTTATCTTCCTGTATTCTTCCCGAGGCCTCATGCCGCTAATGCAAAAAGGAACCTTTATACTTTGTAGGTAAAAAGTCAAGGCTCTTTTACAATCCAAAGAACACAGCAACATAGGTCTTCTCAACTTTTTATTGGTTTTGATTCTAGTCATTTGGGACTTCCAGTCTCCAAAAGAACTCTATCCAAATGGATTGCACAATGCATATCCTTTGCTTATGAGAGTAAGAGTCTTCCTCTTCAAGGCCATGTCACAGCTCATAATGTGAGAGCCATGGCAGCCTCTATGGCTAACCGTCACTCTGTGTGTATTGATGACATTTGTCGAGCAGCCACCTAGCCTTCGGTACACACCTTTACAGCCCACTACTGCCTAGATAAAGCCTCCCATCGGGATGCCTTCTTTGGCCAAGTTGTTCTTCAAAATCTCTTTCAGACCTAATTCAACTCCTACCCACCAGCCCTGGTGGGATGCCAGAGATCCATGGGAGGAAGCATGGCCCACCTTGCTATAGGTGGCAGCTTCCTGGGGCTATCTCCCTGGCATCTTCAGCTAGGGAGTCCCCATATGTGAAGACTACATTCCTGGAGATAGCGTAGTTACTCACCTGTAACAGGTGATCTCCGGGAACAGCAGAAATTTAGTCTTCACAACCCACCCGTCTCCCCTAGGAGTTGTCTCTCTATCTCTCTGTCTCTTTCCTCTATCCCTCTGCCTTTCATTCAGCTACAAACTTAACTGAAGAGGGACAGTTGGGAAGGCAGCACGCATGTGCTGAGGGATGCTCCTAAAAGCGTTCCTATTGGACGCTGGGGAGCGTTTCCGCGCAGGCTCCGTCAGTACTGGCAATACCCATATGTGAAGACTAAATTCCTGTTGTTCCCGGAGATCACCTGTTACAGATGAGTAACTACGCTATCCTGGTTCTCTTGTTATCTCTCCCATTGCTCTTTCAGTATTTGCTCTGGTGGATCCTCCTCTACTCCTATCCCACTTTCAGTTTGTATACCACAAGGGTCTGTCTTGGGTCCTCTTTTCTCTGTCTATACCCAGTCACTTGGTGCACTCATCTCCTTCCATGGTTTTCAGTACCATTTCTACAGTGATGACTCTCAGATCTCTCACTCTCACTCTCTCTCACTCTCTCACTCCAGTCCCAGATCTCTACCTGCCTATCTGACATTGTTTCCATTGATGTCCCGCTGCCGTTTGAAATTCAACATGGCCAAAACTGAGCTGCTTATTTTTCCCTTAAACTCACCTCCCCTTTTCCTACTTTCTCAATCTCTGTGGATAAAACTCTTCTACTCCGTTTCCTCAGCCTGCCTTGGGGTTGCCTTTGATTTCTCCCTCTCCTCCTCCACACACATCCAACAGATAGCTAAAACCAATCGTTTCTTTCTCTATAACATCAGCAAAATTTTTCCTTTTCTTTCTGAACACACTACTAGGATGCTTATCCACTCTTTAGTCACCTCCCATCTAGACTATTGCAACCTCTTCTCCTTGCTGGTCTCCTCTGAATCATGTCTCTCCCCTTCAGTCTATTCAAAACTCAGCTGCATGGCTAATCTTCCAGCAGCCCCAATATGTTCATATAAACCCTCTTCTCAAGTCACTTCATTGGCTCCCCATCCGTTTCCAGTTCAAACTTCTGACCTATAAATGCACTCATTCTGCTGCTCCTTACTACCTTTTCTCTCTCATCTCTCCCTACACCCCTCCTTCTGAACTCAGCTCTTCTGATGGATTGCTTCTCTCTGTGCCCTTTTCTTTCACTGCTGATTCCAGACTTCGATTCTTTCACCTCTCTGCTCGTTATGTCTGGAACACACTACCTGAATCTGTTGTTATTAAGTGCCGTTGAGTCGGAGTCGACTCATGGCGACCCTCTGGATTGCTATCCTAAATTGTGTTTGGTCTTGAGTCAGGCGACTCATTGTTGACAAACTGGTACTCGTAGCTGCTGTTATTGTATCGATCCATCTCATTGCTGGCCTTCTTCTTTTGTGCTGACCTTCTATCTTGCCAAGCATGATGTCTTTCTCTAATGATCTCTGTCTTCGCATGATGTGTCCAAAGTATGAAAGTCAAAGTCTTGTCATCTGAGCTTCTAAAGAAAGCTTAGTTTTGATCTCCTCTAGTACCGACTGGTTTGTTCTTCGGGCAGTCCATGGTATATACAGTATTCGCCGCCAGCACCATAATTCAAAGGCATCAATTTTCTTCCTGTCTATCTTTTTCACTGTCCAGCTTTCACATCCATATGAATTTATTGAAAATACCATGGCTTCAGTAAGTCGAATCTTTGTATGGAGAGAGACATCTCTGCTCTTGAGAATCTTAACTAGGTCGGTCTTAGCCATTCTGCCAAGAGCAAAGCGTCGTCTGATTTCTTGACTGCTTGTTGCTTCTTTATTGATAGTTGATCCAAGTAGGTTAAAGTTCACGATTTCAATTTCTTCTCCTTCAACGATGAACCTGTTGATTATGCCAGTTGTCATGATCTTTGTCTTATTTACATTAAGGTGCAGGCCCATTTGGAGACTATGTTCTTTGATTGTGAGAAGCAAATGTTTCAGATCATCTTTCACTTTCAGCCAGTAATGTGGTATCATCAGCATAGCGAAGGTTGTTGATGAGTCTTCCACCAATCTTCACACCTCTGTTGTCTTCATACGATCCTGCTTCTCTGATGATTTGTTCTGCATATAAATTAAACAGGTAGGGGGAAAGTATGCAGCCTTGTCATACACCTTTGCTTATTTTAAACCATTCTGTTTCTCCTTATTCCGTTCGAACTGCTGCTTCTTGATCAATGTACAGATTGTGCAAGAGTACGATCAGGTGTTCTGGTATACCCATGCTTCTTAATGTGGCCCAGAGTTTCTCATGGTTTACACAGTCAGATGCCTTGCTATAGTCGATAAAGCACAAATAGATATCCTTTTGGTATTCTTTAGTCTTTTCAAGGATCCATCTCACATCCGCAATGTCGTCTCTCGTTCCTTGCCCTTTCCTGAGCCCTGCTTGCACTTCAGGTAGTTCTTGTTCCAGGTATGGTTGTAGTCTCTTTTGAATAATCTTCAGTAGAATCTTGCTGGCATGTGGGATCAGAGCGATTGTACGATAATTTCCACAGTCAGTTGGATCACTTTTCTTTAGTATTGGTATAAACACAGATCTTTTCCAGTTAGTTGGCAATGATGTTGTCTTCCATATTTCTTGGCAGAGCCTTGTAAGTACATATTGCTTTATCGCTGCCTCTTTTCAAATCCATGTGAAAAGCTCACCTCTTTAAGGTTGCTTTTGGATCCTGATCTACTTAGACTCCTTTGTGTCTCCTTACCTTTCCCTAGTTCTATCATTTCCTCGACTATTGTATTGTCTGTCTTAACTAGATTTTAAGCTTCGTTGAGCAAGGACTGTCTTTTACATGTATCTGTACAGCGCTGCGATCAGTAGTAGCAGTAGTACTTCCCTCTTGGAGTCTGCTGTGGCCTTCCTTTCTAGTGCCATGTATGACCTCATACGTTTGGCCAGGGATGGTGCCCTGACAACTGTCACGGCATTGGATTTGGATTTGGCTCTGGCACTGTGTGGCAGACTCATCCTCCAAAGCCCAGTTGGCTGAACTGGCCTTAAGGGGACACTCCTGTTCAAAACAGATTTGGAGAAGCTGGTGAAGGACCTAGGTGAATCAAATGTTACCACGTCCCAGAAGACTGGTCTAGAGGGCCTATGAAATGGGCCAGTGCCCTTTCTCATCAGCCTCTGCCCATTCACTAAGGACACGCTGGCTGGGTTCCAAGGAGTTGTGGGACTATTGTCATTGCTAACCTAGAAAAAAGAGGGTTGTGTGTTTTTGTTTTTTCCCTTTCTTCCCCTCTGCTTCAGGGCCCATGGACTGTCACTTCTAGAGGAGGACCCTCCCGGGCTATGCAATGAAGGTTTGGGGGCCCATTCCCTGATACCAGGGATTATTGGGTGCTAGACATCATTCAGTTCAGCTGTGTCCTAGAATGCAAAGAGCCAGTTCCCAATGTCTCCTTCATTTCCCCTTGTGGGTCTGCGATCAAAGGTACCGTGATGCAGACCACCTTGGACAAGTTGCTTTGCCTTAAGGCAATGGTGCCCGTCCCTCCAGATGAGCAGGACAAGGACAGATACTCCATTACTTCATGGTGCTAAGGAGGACAGATCTGTCCCATTATGGACCTCAAAGTGGTCAATGAGCACTTGCATATCTTGCGCTTTTGGATGGAAACCTTCCACTCCGTGATGCAAGTAATGTGCTGAGAAGGCATTCTTGGCTTCTCTAGATCTGGCCAAGGTATATCAGCAAAGGTATCTGCATTTTACTGTGCTTGGCTCTCACTATCAGTTCACTGCCCCTCCTTTAGGGATCTCCACCGCCCCAAGGATGATGTTCTCCAAGTTCATGGTGGTGGCGGCTGCAGTTCTGCGGCGCCAAGAGATCTGTGTGCATCCCTATCTGGACGACTGGCTCATCCAAGCCAGTTCTCTGTCAGAAAAGGCTTGGGGGATGTCCCGAGTGGTCTCGTTTTTGGAAAGCCTTGGCTGGATGATCAGTCAGGAAAAGAGCCAGTTTTTGCCTTCCCAGTCCTTGGAGTTGCAGAGATCATGTTTAAACACTCTAGTGGACAGATGTTTCCTGCCAGAGGAGAAAGACTGTTGAATTGCCTGGCGATGTTCTCTAGACAGCAGGTCCCCAGAGTCTGGGATTATCTTCAACTCCTCAGATTGATGGTGGTGACCATAGAGAGTGTGTCACTGGCACGTGCTCACATGCAACTGCTCCAGCAGCCCTTGTTGACTCAATGGTCCCTGAGTTCTCAGGAGTTTGAGTGCAGGCTTCTGCTCAGGTTGAGGGTGAGGACCAGTCTGCGGTGGTGGATGGCAGCACCGTCATCTGAAGAAGGGCATACTGCTGGACAATTTCTCCTGGATCTTGCTGTCAACAGTTGCCAGTCTCTCTCCGGCTGGGGAGCCCATTGCCAAGACCATATGTCCCAGGGCCATTGTAACCACAGGGAAGCGGTGTGGTCCATCAGTGACCTAGAGGTGAGAGCCATCAGGTTGGCTCTTCTGTGTTTCTGGCTTCTGGTTGAGGGCTGGACAGTTTGAGTGTTTCCAGACAATGCCACGGCTGTGGCTTATGTCAAACAGCAGGATAGCACAAGAAGTGCCAGAATGGCCCTGGAGATGGATCTCCTATTTGCCTGGGCAGAGAAGAACCTCCTAGCCTTGTCAGCTCAGCTCATTGCCAGAGTGGAGAGTGTGGAAGTGGACTTCCTCAGCCGGTACTCTCTGAATCCCGGTGAGTGGAAATTGAGGCAGGAGGCGTTTCAGTTGATTCTGCGCCGCTGGGGTTGCCCCAAAATAGATCTGATGGTGACCTGATCCAATGCCAGGTGTGCTGCTTCTTCAGTTGCCACGTGGAGATGTGGTCCGAGGGCATAGATGCCCTGACTCAGCCTTGGTCCATTCAGCAGCTGATGCTTATGTTTCCTCTGTAGCCCCTAGTGAGGGGGTGTGTGATCGGCATGTAGAGCACCACCCAGGCAGGATTGTTCTGGTAGTGCCATATTGACCACAGAGAATGTGGTTCAGAGACCTGATGTGGTTCCTGCAGGTGTCTCCTCTTTGGCTGCCGCCTTCTTTGGGGCTATTGCGGCAGGGATTGATTGTTCTGGAGGATCCAGCTCCCTTCTTCCTTATGGCATGGCTCTTGACTGGAGATTGATAGTGCCTAAGGACTACTCTCCAGTAGTAATCTCTACTATAATTGGTGCCCAGAGGAGTGCTGTTAAACCAACTTACCTATGGATGTAGTGTCTCCTTGAGTGCTGCTGCAGCACATGGCACTTGGCTCCTGAGATAGCCAAGGTGTCCTCCCTATTGGCTTTTCTGCAGGGTGGCCTAGAGAAGGGGCCTCTCACTTAGCTCCCTGAAGGTTCAGATGGCAGCTTTGACCTGTTTCTGTGGTCCAGTGGTGGCCTTTCATCTGGATGTCTCTTGTTTTCTCCAGGGAGTTCAGTGTCTGCATCTTTCCCTTCAGTCAGAGGTGATCCAGGTTGCCTTGGATTTAGAGGGATTCAAGTGGAGAAAGTTGGAGGTCATCCAGTTGTGAATACGAGACAGGCAAGTGTCAAGGGGGGTAATATCAAGGGAGGAGGGACAGATGCATTGGAGGAGGATAATATCGTCTGCATAATATGTGGAAATACCAGATTGTTGTATAAGAGCAAGCAGGGCAAGGAAGACCATCATTTTATGCTGTGTGCTGGCCCATGCAAGGGTGGAACAGTGGCCGAGTCGACTTTGAGAAGCTGGATTAAGGAGGCTGTTGCCTCTGTGTAGCAGTTGCAGAACTGGTCGGTTCCAGAGGGTTGTCTGCCCATTTTTCCCAAGCGCAGGCATCCTCGTGGGTGGAGCAGAGCTCGGTAGCCCCTGCAGACTTTGTTGGGCAGCAACATGGGCATCACTTTCTACTTTTGTCGAGCATTACTGCTTGGATGTCCCTGTGCCGGGTGGACACAGCCTTCGGCTCAAGAGTTTTGTGAACTACTGTCTTCTTCCCGCCCAGTGGTGGTGTAGCTTGGGTACATCCCACTTGTCTGGACTGGTCTAGCAGAACGATATAGAAGGTGACATTTTACTAACCAGTTAATGTCCTTTCCTTGAATCCTCCTAGACCAGTCCAGGGCCCGCCCTTGATACTGTATTGCTCTGCTCTTCTGTTGCGTTACCCTTGGGTCCACTGAGTTTAATACTTGTCTCGGCAGGTTCATCTTCTATGGACAGTCTTTTGCTTATGCTTCCCGTATGTAGTTATTGACTGTTTACTCCTTGTTGCCCACAATTGAGATTGTGTGAGGCTTGCCATGTTTTCTCCCATATGCTTTGGGACAAATACTGAGGGACCTCTGAAGCAGATAGCTGAAGTGGAGAGAAGCATGAGAGTAATGTCATTGAAACCTGGGCTTTTCATTGGTTCTTTGTCTCCACCAATCTGCTAGTAGGGGAACACAACCCACTTGTCTGGACTTGTCTAACAGGAGTTAAGGAAAGGACATAACTGGTAAGTAAAATGTCACCTTAAGTGTTCCAGTGAAGAAAAAGTATAATCACATAGGCTGTTCGAAGTATCTACATGTAGATTGCAAATAAGTGCAAGTAGTGATTTCATAAAGCTGCTATTTTCTCATATAAAAATCCCAAGCACAGCAATTCAAAGGCAGCATGTCATAATACTAGAGGTTGGAAGCCATGCCTATATTTAAAAGAAAAAAGCCAACCGTTTTGTTTTATAACTGCCCCAAGGCATGTGCAAGTGCCCAATTTGAAAGGGTATGGGCAAAGTCTTATGTTTTTAACCCCCTACCCCCACCCTTGCCTTGATAGCATCATAGGCCTGCTACCCCAATCTTCCCCTCCTGGCTTTTTACCAGGGTTCAGACTGGCAGCTCTGACCTCTAGCAGTAGTCTTGAGTACTCCTGGGGTCCAGTTCCAAATAATGGTACATGATTCTTATTTAGCAGCTTAACACCTAACAGTAGTACCACTAAATTAGATTACTACTAGGGTTCGGAGGTGCCATTGTGAACCCTGGGGGTTGTACCTCTCTGCTAGACCACAAGCTGCATTCTCTTCCTTCCCTCCCCCCCCTCCGTAAGAGCCAGGAAGGGGTGTCCAGGGATGGAAGGGGGGGGGGGGTACTTGATTTTGATTCCCCCCCTCCCCTACCAGCCCTTTTAACAGATAGCAGGCCTGGCTAGGGGCCTGTTATCCCATTGCTACACCCAGGCACAGGTGATGTTTCTGGCTGCAGCCACAAAGCTGAGAGAGAGCACAGGATAACTCGCTTTGTTTTTAAATTGTGCTTTTGTTGAACGTCCCAGGAAATGGATGTATTTCTGTATGTCCTAGCTTTTTCACTAAAGGCTTTGCATTCAAAAGTCTTTTGTAAAATACAGGAGGAATTGATCACATCCTGAGCTGGCTGTCTTACTTCTCCTCATGTCCTATTTAAAATAGAGCCCGTAATATAAAATGGTAGATGACTGCCCATCTTTTTTCTGTTTTTTTCCTAACTATAAAGGAGATGTTCTAGCTGTAGGATGTAAAAACCTGACAGCTTGTAGGATATTGTTTCTTATTCATCAAGTTTTTGATATTTCCCTCATTGGTTATCTACCATCCTAGACAGAGAGCATTATACTTGTTATATGTGAAGACTCAATTCCTGCTGTTCCCGGAGATCATCTGTTACAGGTGAGTAACTACGCTTTCTCTGTGGACAAGCAGAAAGTAAGTCCTCAACATAAGACTGGAAAACATAAGACTGGAGTGGAGGAGTGGCCTAGTGGTTGGGGCAAGGTACTTCAGGCTGGAAGGTCAGGGGTTCAAATCCCACTAGAGGACAGCAACCTTGGGCCGGAAGGACTGGGGTTTCTAGTCCCACAGGTGCTCCTTGTGGTCTTGGGCAAGCCACTTAACCCTCCATAGCCCATGTTCCCTGTAAAATAGTTATCTCCAAGTTATAATGTCCTGTTCAATGTAATTTGAGTTTGTTCAATGTAAAGCGCACTGATGCAGAATAGTGCGGTATATAAGAGAATGTAAATAAATAAAACATGGGTGATGTCCTCAACAGAGCCCTGCATAGGAATGCTCTCCAGCTTCTGTTGAAAGATTTTGGGAGGCTCCACTGTGCCTGCATGCCTCCTTTCTTCCTGCCTGCCACCGTGGCGCCGTCGTCTCCAGTTTTGTTTTCCACGGAGCCCCAGAGATATATTCCAGTAATGCTCTCCATGGTAATCACTATCTCCCCTTCAGGGATGCATAATTGCATTGAATTTTCCTGCCTGCCTTCGCATTTCTTTTTTAAATTGCTAATTTTCTCCCTTTATATTTTTCAAATGCTAATCTAGTGGCACCTTTGGTACCCTGGTTGGGCTCTTCACCTTCGAGCCGTTTGATTTTTCCAAGGTTACAGTATTTTTCCAAACATGTCCCAAAAACAGACCAGCTGGTTTAAAAAGTGCACCAAGCGTGCCTGGACAGTTTTCATCACGGACAAGCACAATTGGTGCCTCCAGTGCCTAGGACTCGATCATCAGCCTTCTTGTAATTTGTGCCTGCAGATGACAAGGAGAGGCCTCAAGGGTCATAAAAAAAAAAACAGCTGGGATCTGTTAGGCACTCTAACCTGATCCATAGTCTTCGGTATAGATGTCATCGGCCTCCATGTCTTTCAGTGCAGTTCAAGACATCAGACTGGTGTTGACTTCAGGGGCCTCGAGCACAATCAGCCAAGCACCCACTCTGCCTCGAGTCATTAGTCGGTCTCCTGACAAGGAGGGAACAGACATTGCCCCCATTGACATCACAGGTTGCTTGGACCGAGCACCGAGAAAAGGTTTGAGGGCATCGGAGCCCTTCGCAATGCAGCATTGAGTGATGGCAAGCTGCATGAGTGCCGCTCAAAGGTGCCACACAGGGAGGACTGCTCAATCTCCAAGGGTTTGGAGGGACACCAACAGCCTCCTGATAGCCGAGCCCAAGCCACCGATACCCCGCACAGGTGCTGGGTACATCTGTCAAAGTAACTCAGGCTTCTGATCCTTCGGCATTGGCAGCCATGGAGAAATGGCACCTAAAGGTATTTGAGAATCGTCTGGCAGCCCTGTTTGCGATGCAGCCACACAGAGGCATGCGCATCAGCCTTCGTACAATTGATTCTGGAGACACATGCCCTGCCCCTGTCAGAGGCATTGCTGTGAGGACTTTGAAATGATCGGATGCTGGTTCCAGCTCAATTTCCTTCTCCAGCATCTGAGTCCGATGCACCATCAAAGCCCAGATGAGCTTCGGAGCATCGGCGTTCTCTGTAAAGCTCCCATTCCCCTTGATGCAGAAAGGGACCTCCCAGGCACAGAATCAGAGGTGTTTTGACTTCCTTGCAGAGTCTGACTCCGATGGCTGGGTAATCTTTATTTATTTGCATCTCTTAATCAATGTGGAATCAGAGGATGTCTTGGAGGGTAGGTCCCCAGAGCTCCTGTCAGACCCTTCCCAGCCTCATGAGCATTAGACGTCTACCTCTTAAGACATGAACTTCCAGGATTTTGTGAGGGATATGGCCAAGGCCATACCATTCTCTCTGGAGACTGAGGATGAACCCAGAGCAGAGGAATTGGAAATATTTCAGTACTCTTCGGCTCCTAAGGCGGTGATGACCGTGCCCATACATCGTATCCTACAGAGGGTACAGATGAGAATGTGGGAGAAGGCCCCTCATGGTACCTCCAGTGAGTAGACAACTTGACTCTATGTACAGGGTGCAGAAGGCTTCTGGTTTTGAGAAACTTCAGCTCCCGCACCACTTCTTGGTGGTAGAGTCTGCCTGTAAGAGGATTAAGAGTATGAAAACTCATTTTTCAGTGCCCCTGGGAAGGGAGGCTAGGACCTTGGACTCTTTCAGGAGGAGGTGTTTCCAGGGCTCGATGCTCATTGCCCGAGTGGCCTCATACCAGCTCTATATGACATTATGTGAGACCTAGCAGACCTGTCTGTTACTTCCTTCCTGAGAAATTGGAGCAGTTTCGGGCCATAGCAAGGACTGCTTGAAGTTCCTGGTCTGGGCGACCTATGATGCCTTCCAGGCAGCATGAAGAGTGGCTGAAATAGACATTAGGGCCCAGAGACTTGCCTGGCTCCAGTCCTCTGCCTTAGAACAGTCTGTTCAGAATAAACTGTGGACATAATGTGCTGCAGTGAGAATCTGTTCGGTGAACAGGTTGAGGAGAAAGCTGGCATTGTAGAGTAGCAGCATATCACGCTTACCAGACTCTCCAAGTGCACATATGAACTGACCTACCATAGAAAGTACTCGGGAAGGGGCCAGAAAATGATGATCTACTCCCATAGGTGTCGATACATGCTTGGACTCCAAATCTCCCAGCAGAAACAGCAGGCCCCTCACTAGCAACAGCAGAGAAAAGCACCAGAAGGCTTAACCAGCCCCATAGCGAAAACTTGGGGCAAGTTTTGACTGGTACCTCCAGAGCAGAGCATAGCTGATCTACCAGGGTTCACTGTGCTGGACCCTCCGGTGGGGGGAAGGCTCACTCTGTGCTCAGAGATGGCTGGTCATAACCTTGGACTCCTGGGCGCTTCAAATAATCCAGAGCGGATACAAGTTGCATCTCTCCAAACTGCCTCCAAGCTGGCCCCCAAGGGTGTATTGCCTTGCGCGCCTCCCCCACCCCCATCAGTAACTGCTTTGGGTGGAAATGTCCATCCTCCTGGCCTACCTATCGAGCTCGTTCTGCAAGAACAAGTTGGGCAGGGCTTAAGAACATAAGATATGCCATACTGGGTCAGACCAAGGTCTGTCAAGCCCAGTATCCTGTTTCCAACAGTGGCCAATCTAGGTCATAAGTACCTAGCTGTCTCCCCCAAAAGACACAGGTTCCTCAATGCTTGTATTGTGTCAAGCAGTGATATCCCGGGTCCCTTTTAATAGTGGTTTATGGACCTTTCCTCCAGGAACTTGTCCAAACCTTTTTTAAACCCAGCTACACTAACAGCTTTTACTACATCCTCCGGTAATAAATTCCAGAGTTTGATTACACAATCGATCTACATTTACCCGTTCCACTCCATTCATTAATTTATAGACCTCTATCATATCTCCCCTCAGCCGTCTCTTTTCCAGGTTGAAGAGCCCTAACCTTTTTAGCCTCTCTTCATAGGCGTATCCTTCCATTCCCTTTACCATTTTGGTGGCTCTTCTCTGAACCTTTTCTAATAATGCTATATCCTTTTTAAGATACGGCGACCAGAATTGCACACAATATTCAAGGTGCGGTCACACCATGGAATGATACAGAGGCATTATAATATCCTTTGTTTTATTTTCCATTCCTTTCCTTATGATACCTAGCATTCTATTTGCTCTCTTGGCCTCCGCTGCATACTGGGTGGAAGGTTTTAACATGTTATCCACGATGATGCCTAAATCTTTTTCCTGGGTGGTGGTTCCCATTGTGGAATCTTGCATCGTGTAACCATAGTTTGGGTTGTTCTTTCCTAAGTACATAACATTAAATTTCATCTGCCATTTGAATGCCCAGTCTTCCAATTTATTAAGATCCTCTTCCAATTTTCCACAATCCTCTTGGGTTTTAACAACTTTAGTTTTGTGTCATTTGCAAATTTGATAACCTTACTCGTTATTCCCCTTTTCAGGTCATTTATGAATATGTCAAAAAGCAGCAGACCCAGCACAGATCCTTGGGGTACTTCACTATTCACCTTTTTCCATTGGGAAAATTGGCCATTTAGCCCTACCCTCTGCTTTCTATTTGGTTCCCAAGACAACTGGGCGGGGGGGGGGGGGGTTCCGTCCCATCCCATCCCATCCTTGTCCTCAGGGACCTCAATACTTACTTGATGAGAGGTTAAAGATGTCTCTGTGCATCTTGCTCTCATACCTTCAAAGAGGAAGTTGGCTATGTTTCTCGCATCTAAAAGATTCGTACACCCACATACTGATTCATCCCGCTCACAGGAAGTATCTCCGATTCATCCTAGGAGGGTAACACTTTCAGTATCGAGTGCTGCCTTTCAGCCTAGCCTCTGCCATCCCAAGTCATGTCTCACAGTAGTGGCAGCCTACCACCAAATGCTGGGTGTGTTTGTCTTTCCTTTCCTGGACAATTGGTTAATGAGTCCGTGCCCCCCACATGACTGACTATTCAGGTGTTGGAGCTACTGGGGTTTGTGATCATTTATCTCATGTCCCACCTTCAGCCCACCCAACAGCTGGAGTTCATAGGAACCCTGCTTAGCATAACTCAGGGGAGAGCTTTCCTTCCACAGGACTGGCTTCAAACTCTGACAGCCTTGGTTCAAGACACTCAACTGAGTCACCGAGTGACGGCTCACAGGTTGCTAACCATCCTAGGTCACATGGCTTCTGGACTGCATGTTACATCCCTGACTTGTCTTCAGATGTGGCAGATTTGGTGTTCCTCTGCATCACCTGTCCCCTGGTCCAATCTCTGCATTGGTGGACAGTCTCTCAGAATTTGCTCAAAAGTCTCCTCTTTCAAATGGTCTCGCCCCAGAAGATCTTGATAACGGACACATCCAAGTTGGCATGAGGAGCTCATCTAGATGGCTTCAGGGTGACTGGTCTGTCCAACAGAGTCTTCACCAGATCAACTTCCTGGAATTGAGAGCGATAGCAAATGCTCTAAAGGCCTTCCAGCATCAGCTGGACAACCATGTTGTCCTCATTCAGACAGACAATCGAGTCTCTATTTTCTATATCAGTGAGCAGTGGGGCGGGCACTGACTCCTATCTCCAGTGCTAGGAGGTGGTCAGGTTGTGGAGGTTCGCCATCACTCATGGGATGGTGCTGAGGGTCACATATCTGCCATGAGACCAAAACTTTGGCAGACAGACTGAGCCGGGTCCTTTAGTCACACAATGTAGGGAAGAGAAGAGAGATGTAGTGGCCCACATTTTTCCGAAGTGGGGCACTCCCTTGATAGATCTGCTTGCCACGCCATGAAATGCCCAGGTAGATTGATTCTGCTCCAGAGTGGAATCACACAGCAGACTTGTGTCTGACGCTTAACTCCTGCTCTGGGGGGAGGGTCTTCTGTATATTTACCCTCCGATACCTCTCAGAGTGAAAACTCTAATGAAACTCAGAACAGACAAAGGTATAATGATACTCATCATGCTGTACTGGCCCAGACATCCCTGGTTCCTGCTCCTGCTGCAGCTCTCCATGTAGGAACTCATCCGGCTTGGCCCTGCTCTGGACCTCATTTTGCAGGATGACAGGAGGATGCTACATCCCATTGTCCAGTCCTTGGCCCTCACAGCATGGATGTTGAAAGGCTAGTCCTGTCAGAGCTCAGTCTGCCTGACAATATAACTGATGTCTTGTTGGCCTCCAAAAGGCCTCAAGAGGAGGTCTTGCGCCTGTAAGTGAGAGGTTTGCTGTAAAGGCCAGACCCGGGATCCTTTCATCTGTCCCACAAGGAGTCTGCTCTAGTATCTTCTATATCTTTCTGACTTGGGCCTGAAGTCCAATTCTGTCTGAGTTCACCTCAGCATGATTGGGTCATACCATTGCGGGGTAGATGGGAAATCCATCTCAGCACAGCCTTTGATTGCTCGCTTCATGTGAGGGCTTCTCTCGAAGCCTCTGTACAAGCCCCCCCCCCAACTGTGGCTTGGGACCGCAGTGTGGTACTAGTGCAGCTCATGAAAGCTCCCTTTGAGCCACTTGACTCGTATCCACTGAAGCTGTTCACCTGGAAGGTCTTGTTTCTGATAGTGGTCACCTCAGCGTGCCAAGTGAGCGAGCTTCAGGCTCTGGTAGTTCATCCACAGTTTACCAGAATCCATCATAATCGAGTGGTTCTTCAACCACATCCCTGTTTCCTTCCGAAGGTGGTTTCAGATTTCCATCTCAAACAGTCCATAATGCTACCTACACATTTCCCTAGGCCTCAGGCCTCAAAGGAGAAGCGTTGTTGCACATGTTGGACTGCAAGCAGTTCTTAGCTTTCTACTTGGAGAGAGGACAAAGGACCATAGGAGGTCCATCCAACGTTTTTGTTTCTTTTGACCCCAGCAAACTGGGAGCTTCTATTTCCAAACGCTCTTTCAGTTTGGCTAGCAGATTGCATCTCCTTCACTTATGCCCAGGCAGACTTGAGCCTTGATGGTCATGTCACAGCTCACAGTGTCCAAACTATGGCTGCATGGGTGGCCAACTTGTGCTCGGTCTCCATGGAGGAAATCTGCAGGGCTGCAACGTGGGCTTCTGTACACAAGTTGACATCCCACTACTGCCTATAAGGGGATTCCCGACATGGCTTCCCCTCTTGTCGGTTCATGAACCTGCTGCTCCAAGAAGCAGTCATTTATTTCATCTAGAAACTGTATTTCCCTAGCATGTGATACCATGACACTGACCCAGTCGATACCAGGATAAATGAAATCACCCATTATACTGTGTTGTAACTTTTGTTAGCTTCCCTGATTTCTTTGAGCATTTCCTCATCCATTTGTTCATTCTGGCCAGGCGGTCAGTAGTACACCCCTACGAGTTTTGCTTGCAGATGACTTGCTGAGGTCTGAAGGGTTGGGGAACAATAGGAGTCCCCCCTCTACAGTTCATCAGATTCAGCATCCTCTGCCCCGACTCCCTCGCTGATGCAGGCATCCAAGGGAAAGGAGCTATATGCCCAGTTGGAGCAGAGGGGCCCAAGCAGTGAGAGGATACTGTCTGATGAGATCCCATTGACGTCGAAGGGCGAGCACTGGGCGAATTTCCAGGTGCAATGTCATCACAGCCATTCTCGACACAATGTGGAGAATGATAGCCGGGAATGACTGGCAAGCTTCTCCATCTATCATTGTGGAGTCCCTGTCCAAGATGTCTACGCCAATGCTGCGGCTATGACATCAATCCTCTCGCAGTTGGTAGTTCTGGAGGTATGCCTTCGAGCCCTTGCAGTTCACTTGACAGTGGTTGAAGCCTTGTGGAATGCAGGCTTTGTGGCATGGAGAGCATCACTGTACTTCGTCCAGCCTATCCTGGAGACCCATGTCCTGTCCTGCCCTGCCCATCGAGGTGGGGACATTGGGTGGGAGATCGGAATTGACTCCAATTCCCGGAACAATCTCCCATTCCAGCGTGTCTTAGTCAGGGGCCCATGGACATCACCATTGGCATAGCAGGCAACATGGGAGCCATCCACCCTCTCCCAAGCTGTGAAACCGGCAGGAATAGGAGAGTCTGCCAAACTCACCATTCAGGTACTTGAGAGGCTTGGCTTCGTGATCAACTACCCGAAGTCTCACCTCCAGCCACCACAGCAGCTGATGTTTATCGGAGCCCTCCTCGACACCACTTTGGCATGGGCCTTCCTACTAGTAGACCACCTGCAGTGACTCATCAAATTAATGGGCAAGATGCAGCACCAGTGTCACACTACAACTCATGGGATGTTGAGAGTCCTCGGGCACATGGCCACCATGGTGTATGTCAACTCTCTGGCCCGTCTCTCCGTGTAGCAGGCCCAATGGAAGCAGACATCAGGCTGCCTTCGGGACAGGGTAGTGGTCACCACACCATTGATGCAGTCCCCCACCTGGTGGCTAGAGCCGAGGAATCTTCTGCAAGGCCTTTTGTTCCAGTCAGCAGCCCCTCACCAGACACTCGCAACAGATGCATCAAAGCTCCGCTGGAGGGCGCACCTGGACAGCCTATGCACCCAGGGCCTGTGTTCAGAGCAGGAGAGCTTGCATAAAATCAGTTTCCTCAAGTTTTGGGCCATAGTGAATGCCCTCGGTGCACTCGAAAGGCATTAGCAAATCCAGGTGGTCCTGATTCAAATAGACAACCAGTAGCAATGTTTTATGTGAACAAGCAGGGAGACATGGGGCTCGTACTTCTCTGCTGGAAGGTTGTTCGTCTGTGGAAGTTCGCCCTGCTCCATGACATGGATCTCAGGGTGACTTATCTACCCGGCAAGCTCAATGGCCTAGTGGATCAACTCAGCTAGGTGCCTCAACCACATGAGTGAACCGGATCTTCCAGGAGTGGGGCACTCCTGTGGTGGATCTTTTCATGATGAGACACAATGCCCAGGTAACCCAGGTTCTGCTCTTGGAGGCCAGCCAGCAACTGTCTGGCCTCAGATGCCTTCCTCCTCCACTGTGAGGGGAGGGTTTGCTGCATGTATACTGCCAGATACCACTTGTAGTGAAAAACCCTCCTGTAGCTCCAGGCTGACAAGGGATCCATGATTCTCACCACCCCCTATTGGCCTCTGCAGCCCTGGTTCCCGCTACTGCAGCCCTCGCAGAGGGAGCCTCCTCTTCTGGGCTCCGCCACAGACCTCATTTCACAGAGGGGCGGAACCTTGCTGCATCCCAATATCTGCTCACTGGCCCTCACGGCATGGATGCTGAGAGGGTAGTCCTCGCTGAGCTTGATCTTCCCGAGAACATTACCAACATCCTGCTGGTGTCCTGCAAGGACTCAGCGTGCAAGGCCTATGCGCTCAAATGGTGGAGATTTGCCGCCTGTTGCGCGGATAGGGCCCTGGACCCCTTCTCCTTCGCTGTGGACCTACTGCTGGAGTACCTCTGCATCTCCAGCTTCGGACTGAAGTTCAGTTTGGTGTGAGTTTACCTCAGCATGATAGAGGCGTACCATCGTGGCTTTGGGGGAGGGGGGAGCTCATTTCAGCCTAACCTCGTGGCCCAATTCATGAAGGGTCTACTCTACTCGAAGCCCCTGATGGTTGCTTGGGTTGACAACGTAGTACTTGGCCAGCTAATGCAGTTTCCATTCGAGCCTCTGGACTCTGAAATTCCTGACCTGGAAGGTCCTTTTTCTGGTGGCAGTGATGTTGGCGTGATGCATTGCTCACCCTCCGAACACTAGGTTTCACCAAAACAGGGTGGTGCTCCTCGGCACCACAGTCTCCAAGTGCACGCTATCAGTCTGACTAGCGGACTGCATCACTCATGCCTATTCACAGGCTGGGTTGAGCCTTGAAGGTCATGTCATGGCTCGCAATGTCCATGCAATAACTGTGTTGGTGGCTACCCTCTGCTCTGTCTCCTCAGAGGAAATCTGCAAGGCTGCTACGTGGTCCTCGATCCATACGTTTGCAGTCTGTTACTGTCTTGATTGTGATTCCCAACAGAATAGCAATTTTGACCAGGTCATGCTCCGGCACCTCTTCAGATCTTATTGTCAACTCCTGCCCACTGGCCTTTCTGTCCGTCTAGGCTATCTACTAAAACCCCTCAGGTTGATGTCTGCTAAGGATACTGAATCAGTTGAGTCCCTCGGTGGGACTACCTTTTCTTTCTGGCTTCTCCAGGTCAGTGCCCTATTGGGCTGTGGATCTCCTCAGGTTCCGGTAGCCTGTAGCTTGGGAGTGTTCCATACATGAGGACTGACTTCCTGCTTTTTCACAGAGAAAGTGTAGTTTACTCACCTGTAGCAGGTGTTTTGTGAACAGTAGGAATAAGTCCTTACAAACCTCCCACCTCCCTGGAGAGTTTCCTTTTTGGCTCCTGCTATGTGATTTGACTGGAAAAGATGGCACCAAGGCAGGCGGGCGTGTGCAGTGTACCTCCCAAAGGCTTCCTTTGGAAGCTGTAGTGTGTTCCATGTGGGGCTCCATTGTGAGGACTTATTCCTGCTGTTCATGAAGAAAACCTGCTACAGGTGAGTAACTACACTTTAACACACATTAAGTGCTGTCTCTGCCCATCCATTTCTAGAGCCATTGCAACACTTAACACGCATTAACCTTAAGTAAACATGCCCCAAAGAGTTTAATAAATGACAGTACTAACTGGAAAACGTTTTTTTTTTCTTTTGCAGACTATCCAAAAGAACAAGGAACCAGAAAGCTTTGCACAGTCCAAGAGACTGCCCAAGACAGTCCCAGTAAGCATACTTAGAGATTTCTAATGTGCTGTTAATGTGAAAACTCCAAAGATGGTTTCCAAACTATGTTGAAATGAAAGCATACCTATTTCTAAATAAATCGAGTGTAAAATTGTAGATAGCCAAAGCACTCTTTCCCCCCTCCCCCCAAGTGATTTTCACTAATATAGAGTGGAGCCTCAAAGCCGATTTAGTTTATACCTAACAAGATTAAAAGCAGCTGACATGGATTTAAGGAATATACTGTATAAAAATATTTTAACTTCTAGACCAGTGCAGACAAGTGAGTTATGTTCCCCTACCAGCAGATTGGTGGCGACAAAGAATCAATGAAAAGTGCAGGTTTTAATGACAATCTCCAGGAACAAGTAGGAATGTAGTCTTCACATATGGGTATTATCGGTACCGATGGAGCCTGCACGGGAACGCTCCCCAGCGTCCAATAGGAATGCTTTTGGGAGCATCCCTCAGCATATGTGCGCTGCCTTCCTGCCTTTCCAACTGTCCCTCTTCAGTTCTTCGTTTTCCACGGAGCCGACAGGACCCAATCACTGTCACCGCAGAAAATTCCGTCTTTAAAATTGTTTTCTTGTGGTCGCGTTTGCCTCCGCACGACGCCTACTGGTACCGCCGGTTCTTTTCTTTTCTCAAAAATTTTATACTTTGAACTGTTTCGTTTAAGAAACTTTTCTTTTTCGGTGCTAGGCACCATTTTGGGCATTAGGCCTCATATTCCTAAAACATGGAAAAACCAACTAGTGGTTTTAAAAAATGTACTAAGTGTGGCGGTACCATTTCCGTCACTGATACCCATGATTGGTGTCTTAAATGTTTAGGGCCTGAACATTCTCCATCTGAATGTCTCTCCTGTATGGGGATGACTAAGAGAGGAAGACAGAACTGGGCTGCCAAGCTCAGTACTCTTTTCTTCGGATGCCAGATCCATTGCATCAACATCTTCAAGGGCCTCCTCTTCCTCCCATGGATCTCAGGTAACTAAACAAAAAAAACGGTCCTCAAAGGGTAGCTCTCCTTCTAAGCATCGAGAGGCCATTGGCATTGCCCTTCAGGGAACCACACCGGCAAAACAGCCCTGGCAGGAGGCTGAGGCTTCCAAAGCATCAAGGGGGGCTCCAGGATGTTCTCGAGGCCTCAACCTCACAAGAACTACTAGTGCCATGCTCAGGGGTCCCGGCCGTTTTCACCGGTACCGACACCCAGGCATCGGCATCGTTGATAGACCAGAGGTTCCTCACTATCGAACGCAGCATTGCAGCTCTTCTCACAGCTGTGGTACCGTTGACACCTATGGTTCAACGGGCACCGGTACCGACATCGATACCGATGCCGGTACCGACGATACCGGCCCAGGTGGGAATTCTTCCCACGCCATCTTTGGCTGGAATCGACAGACCGGTACCGGATCAACTCGGTGCCGACTTCGATCGATACCGGGGCCGTGCTTTGCATGAGAATCGTGGTCAGGAATACTTCAAATCCTCTGATTCCGAAGACTCTGACAATTCTACTGGTACCACAGGGTTTCTCCCAGAAGATTCCTCTTCTCCCCAACGCAGAATGTCACCTCCAGAGGACATGTCTTTTCAGGATTTTATTCGTGATATGGCCAAGGGCCTTTCAATCACGGTAGCTCCTGAAGAGGAACCCAGAGCAAAGAAATTGGAAATTCTCTAATATCCTAAAGCTCCAAAGGAGGCAGCCACTCTGCCCATCCATGAAATTCTGCATAACCTGATGATCAGAATGTGGGAGACACCTCTGACTACATCTCCTCATTCTAGGAGGCTTGACAATATGTATCGAGTCCCACCATGTCCTGGATTTCAAAAGACTCAGCTGCCACACCATTCAATGGTGGTAGAGTCAGCCATGCGTAGGATGAAAAGTGCAAAGAGGCATGCATCCAATCCCCCAGGTCGTGAATGCAGGACTCTGGACGCTTTTGGGCGCCGAACTTTTCAGGCTGCCATGCTTTCAGCTAGGATCAGTTCATATATACTGTATATGGGAATGTTCCTCAAAAACGTTACAGGAGACTTGGAGCTTATGAGCCCACTTCTCGCAGATGACAAGAGACAAGACTTTCTTGCTCTAGTTAAGCATGCTCAAGATGTCTCCAAGTTTGTGAATCGTGCAGTCTTTGACTGCTTTGAATGCATCAGCAGAACCTCTGCTATTGCCATTGGGGCACAACGGATTGCCTGGCTTCAGGCATCAGACTTGGAGACTTGGGTACAGGACAAGTTAGGCAACATTCCTTGCACGGGAGAGAATCTCTTCGGCAAGAACTGGCAGGAAAAGGCTAACGAGTTAGATGCTGACAATACCACTCTAGATAGATTGTCAAAATCTACAGCCACTCCAGCCAAAAAGAAGCCTTATAAAAAAAACTCTCTTTCAGCAAAAAGGAAATTTTTTCCTTCCTATACCCAGCAGAGTCAAACTCGGGTCAGGTTGCCCAAAAGGGACAAACTAGACAGCAAAAGAAGCCAAAAGGCCCGAGAGCCCAACCAGCTCTGCAGGTTCAGCCCCCTCAAGGGCTTTGACTCCCTTCCTAGAGAGCTTAGCTTTCCTGCCTCTGTGGGATCCCCAACCCCCCAATATCCCAGGCAGGTTATGCCACTTTGCCAACAGATGGTATCAGATAACAGCAGAAGATTGGACCCTGTCCATTGTAGGAGGGGTGTACAAGCTCAATTTTCACCGCATGCCCCCTCCTACAATTCTAAGGCAATTCAATTCTCAAACCTCCGCAGACAGTCTGCTAGATCATGAGGTCTCAACACTTCTTGCCCAAAGGTCAATAGAAGAGGTACCCATTCTTCACCGGTGTGCAGGGTTCTACTCCCCTTATTTTCTTATTCCAAAGAAAACAGGAGGACACAGACCGATTCTAGACCTCAGAATTGAACAAATACCTGTTCTGAGAGAAGTTCAAAATGATTTCTCTAGGAACTCTTCTGCCATACCTTCAAAGCCAGGATTGGCTTTGCTCTCTAGACTTAAAGGATGCATACACTCACATTCTGATCCATCCAGATCACAGGAAATTCTTACGATTCCTTTTCAAGCACCAAGAGTATTCACAAATGCATGGCAATAGTAGCTGCATTTCTGCAAACCCTGGGGATATTCATCTTCCCTTATTTAGACGACTGGCTCATTCGAGCCCCTACAGTTGCAGAAGCCAGCACTGCACTGTCTCGCACAATGCGAATCCTCCAGTACTTGGGGTTGGTAATAAACTTCACAAAATCCCAACTTGTTCCTTCCCAATGCCTGGAATTCATAGGGGCCTGTCTAGATACCAGACAGGCAAAGGCTTTCCTTCCACAGGCCCGGTGTCTTCGCATAATGCTACTAGCTTCTCAAGCAGCAGGGAAATCCTCCCTAACTGCTCGGGAGCTACTTCAGTTGCTGGGACATATGGCATCCACAGTTCATGTAGTCCCATATGCTCGCCTACACATGCGAGCAGCTCAGTGGACCCTATCCACACAGTGGACACAGGCCACAGGACTTTTATCAGACGAAATAGTAAACTCTCAATGACTAATTTTGTCCCTCCAATGGTGGCAATCACTAGAAAATCTGACAGTGGGGTCTCCTTTCCATCAACCCCTTTTTCAGGCCACCCTAACAGATGCATCACAGGTGGGTTGGGGAGCACACCTGAATCATCTCTCTACCCAGGGCACCTGGACGCCACAGGAGGCTGGTCTACACATAAACCACCTGGAATTAAGAGCAATCTATTTAGCTCTTCGAGTATTCCACGCCCGGCTCAGCTACAAGACAGTCCTAGTCCAGACGGACAATCAAGTAGCCATGTTCTGTGTGAACAAGCAGGGCTGGACAGGATCTGTGTCGTTATGCAATGAAGCTTTACGACTGGGCCCTCGCCAGAGAGTATCAAATTCACCTTCTAGTGGTATATCTGCCAGGTATTCAAAACCTTTGGGCAGACAAACTCAATCGAGTACTGCTGCCTCACGAGTGGTCTCTCCACCTAGATCAGGTGGCAAAGATTTTTCATCTCTGGGGCACTCCAGACATAGACTTCTTTGCAAGTCCACTGAATGCCAAACCTCCCCGGTTCTGTCCCAGGATTCTGGCTCACAATTGTCAGGCAAGGGATGCCTTCCTCCTTCACTGGGGTCAGGATTTCCTTTATGCCTTCCCACCCATTCTCCTCATCCCCAAAACACTCTTCAAGCTTCAGAGAGACAGGGGTCGCATGATTCTCATAGCGCCACGATGGCCACGCCAAGCGTGGTATCCCCTGCTTCTACATCTCTCTCAAGCTGCACCTCTGGAGTTAGGGCATGCTCCAGATCTCCTTTCCCAAGAGGACGGGACGCTACGGCACCCGAGTCCCCAGTCCCTGCATCTCACGGCCTGGTTGCTGAAGGCTTAGACCTCCAGGATTTCAACCTGTCCCAACAGGTAAAGGATATCCTTCAGGCTTCTAGAAAACTTTCCACAAGAAGATCTCATGCCTTCAAGTGGAAACGTTTTACTATATGGTGCTCCAAGAAGGGATTAAACCCCCTTGTCATACCTTTAGAATCAATACTGGAGTATCTCCTTCACTTACCAAATTCTGGTCTATAGACCAATTTGGTAAGAGTCCATCTTAGTGCAATTGCAGCTTCTTATAAGCCTCTGAATGGACAACTAATTTCCTCTCATCCACTTATATCCAGATTTATGAGAGGTCTTCTGTTGACCAAACCTCCCATTAAGCCACCACTGCTGGAATGGGATCTAAATCTAGTTCTCGGGCAGCTCATGAAGCCGCCTTTTGAGCCTTTAGCCACTACAACCCTTACGTTTTTGACCTGGAAGGTCATCTTCCTAATTGCAATCATCTCTGCATGTCGCATTAGTGAACTGCAAACTTTAGTGGCTGATCCTCCTTATACTAGGCTTCATCATGATAAGGTTGTTCTTAGAACTCATCCACACTTTATGCCAAAGGTGGTTTCAACTTTTCATTTGAATCAATCAATTTATCTTCCTGTAATTTTTTCCGAGGCCTCACGCCTCTAATGCAGAAAGAAACCTTCATACTTTGGACTGTAAAAGAGCCTTAGCCTTTTACCTACAGAGAACACAGCAACATAGAAAGTCTTCACAACTTTTTATAGCTTTTGACTTTAGTCATTTGGGACTTCCAGTCTCCAAAAGAACTTTATCTAAATGGATTGCCCATTGCATATCCTTTGCTTATGAGAGTAAGGGTCTTCTTTTTCAAGGCCATGTCACAGCTCATAACGTGAGGGCCATGGCAGCTTCCATGGCTAATCTCCACTCCGTGTCTATCTATGACGTTTGTCGAGCAGCCACCTGGACTTCGGTACACACCTTCACAGCCCACTACTGCCTGGATAAAGCCTCCCATCGGGATGCCTTCTTTGGCCAAGCTGTTCTTCAAAATCTTTTTCAGACCTAATTCAACTCCTACCCACCAACCCTGGTGGAATGCCAGAGATCCATGGTAGGAAGGATACCTACCTATCTCCAGGAACAAGCAGGAATGAGTCTTCACATATGGGAGACGTCGCCGACGGAGCCCGCACGGGAATGCTCCCCAGCATCCAATCAGAAAGCCTTTGGGAGCATCCCCCGCGCCTGCGCGGTGGCTTCCTGCCCTTCCTACTGCCTCTCCCCAGTTTTTCGTTTTCCGCGGAGCAGGCAGGACGTCCCTCCTGCCACCGCAGAACTTTTTACTTTTTTCTTTTCTTTTCTTGTTCTGTAGTCGCGGCTTTTCCCGCCGACAGCGGCACCTCTGTGCCCTTTTGTTTTTCTTTTCTCACTTATTTTCGTCGCCTAGCGGGACCTTTTTTCCCTTTGGGCGCCGAGGCCTACCGGGCTTACAGCATGGAGCCCCAGAAGTGCCCTCGCTGCAGGGACTTAGTTTTCCACATGGACTCCAATGCATGGTGCCTCTCTTGTTTGGGGCCTGACCCTTTCCCCCCGGGTCCTCCGGGCTACAGTGTCGAGAGAAGACCTTCCCTTTTTCGGGTATCCCTCGATGATGTTTTCATGCCCAAGGCGCGGTCATCGGGTTTTTCTTCTCTCCAGGATCAGGTAACCACGCAACAGTCTGTTAAGACTAGCCAAGTCTTGAGGGGCGAGTCTCATGCGCGGCATGGCGACGGCTCCGGCCAACCCCTCAAGTCCCCCTTGGCTACTATACTCCGGCGGGAGTCCTCGGGCTCCAAAGCATTTACGGGGTTTCGGGATGTTCCTGGGGTTCGCTCCTCACAGAACATTCCCGAGCCGTGCTCGAGGGAGGTACCCGCTTCTAGTGGTGCAGACCCCCCGGCATCGGTGTCGGTGTCGAGCGTCCCGCTACTCACCGAGGATCGCCCGGGGCCGATCGAATCGGTTCAGCCTGGCGTGCCGTCATCCCTGCCATGCGCGGGGGTGGTATCCGCTACGGGCGGTGCTGACCCCCCGACGCCGGCGTCGAGCGTTCTGCTCCTCACCGGGGGCTGTCAGCTGTGGTCCTCGGTGCCTCCGGGGCCAACCGACTCCTGCCGGTATGGCGTTCCTATGGGGGTGGTATCCGCTCCCGGCGGTGCCAACCCGTCGGCATCGGGGTCAAGTGACCCGCTCCCCACCGGGGATCACCTGCTGCTGCCCTCGGCAGCTCTAGGGCCGACCGACTCGACACAGTCTGGCGGCCCTACGTTCAGGCCATGCGCGGAGGTGGTACCCGCTTCGGGCGCGTCGGCGTCGGTGTCGGTGGTTCCACTCTTCGCCGGGGATGGTCATCTGGCCTCGGGGCCGGTCGCCTCGACCCGCGCTGGGTTGCTGGTATCCCAGCCCTGCGCGAGGGTGGTACCGGGTTTGTGCGGCACCGCTCTGCCGGAGACGGCAGGGGCGTCGAACGCCAGGGACCGCCGTCGGCCTTCCCCGGGAGCCTCGGGGTATGTCGATCAGCCCCAGATGGGCGACCCCCCCCGGCATCGTCGCGGCCGTCGAGGGCCCCCACCCTTTCCGAGAAAGGGGGCCCCGCCCTTTCCGAGAAAGGGGGCCCCGGGGTCTTCGATCGCTTCGATCCAGCTTGGATCCGTGCCGTCCCGCAACAGTACCCCAGCATCGGCGCAGGAGTCTGGCACTTCCCTTCCCGCAGGGGCTCGTCGACGGGTGACCGGGGTACCCTCGGGGACGGGTCGTATGTCCCAGAAGGATTTCCCCCCGGGTCAGGCGGGCTCGAGAGGGGGCCCGGCATCTGGCAGTGCCCGCCGCCCGACATCGGCGCCGGCGTCGGATGGGCCCCTCTCCACCGAGCTTCGTCCTCGGGGGCCCTTGATGCTCGCGATGCCGATCGATGCGGTTCCGATCCGCTCCCCGGGATCAGCACCGCCGGCGCGGCCGCCCCTGCCGGGGCCCTCTAGAAGGGAGTCTATTTCATCGCTCGGTTCGATGCCCAGCCTGGAATCGGTATCCAGCCTCGAAGACTTGGCCACGACACGTCTCGGGATCGGCCCCTGTCCCCTCCCGCGACGCAGAGCGGAGATCGTTGGCCACTGCCCTCTGGCTGCCACAGAACTGCTTCAGTTGCCGGGGGCAGCGCTGCCCCCGAGTTCGGGGCCAAGGCCGATTCCGGCGGCGCCATCAACCCCTTCGATGCCTAGCTTGGAATCAATTCCAGGAGCCGACGACGCCTTGTTGACCACCCCAGTCCGGGGCTGTTGGTCCCCTCCTCTGCCCAGCGGGCAGCAGCCCGAGAGGCTTCTCGGTGCCCTGGCGGCCTCTCCCGCCACCGCCTCCCACGGCATAGCCCCTCCGGGAGAGCCGTCTTTTCAGAATTTCCTCCTTGACATGGCGGACTTGCTGGCCATCCCTATCCCGGACCTAACTCCAGGCCCTGTGGAACGGGCCGCCGTGATGCTTCCTCTGCATCCCTCCCTGCAGGATCTCCTGCTAGGGGCTTGGCGGTCGCCTTTGAGGGTTCCGGCACCGTCGACTGCGATGCATGCTCTGTATCGGGTGCCTCCCTCCCCGGGGTTTCGGCAGCACCAACTTCCACATCGTTCCATTGTGGTGGAATCGGCGCTGAGGAAGGCCGGCAGCAAGGAAAAGCATTCTTCTCGCCCGCCAGGCCGCGCCTCGAAGACGCTAGATACCCTAGGACGTCAAACCTTCCAAACGTCTATGCTGGCATCCAGAATTATTTCATATATTTTTTATATGAGTCTGTCGCTCCTGGAGGTCACCGAGAGATTATCTCTGTTGTCTCCCTTCTTGTCTGCAACCAAGGCCTTTGAATATTCCTTGCTTCTTTATCACTGCAGGAATATCTCTGGGTTCCTTTCTCGTGCTTCTCTAGACTCCTTCCTGTCGGTCAGCAGATGCTCTGCTGTTGCCATTAGAGCACACCATACAGCATGGTTGCAGGCGTCCGAGTTGTGTAGACGGGCACAGCATAACCTGGGTAATTCTCCCTGTGACGGAGATCACCTCTTCAATAGCGAAGCCTTACGTCAGGTCACGCAGTGCTTCGCTAACCTTCCCAGCGTTAGAAGCCATCCTAGGGCCCGGCTTCCCCCCTGGCGGTGGTGCGCGCCTCACCAGGCCCTCCTTCCCTAGGAAGAGGAAATGTCACCCCTCCGCCCAACCGCCAGGTGTGCCCAAGCAAGGGACCCCTCGCCCTGGGTTGAAGTCCCCGGGGCCGCACCAGAACTCTCATACCAAGCAGTTTTAGGCTCCGGTGGGCGGCTGCCTGCAATTACCTTCTTACCAGAAGTTTACAATTGAGCTCTACTCTGGGGTTCGTTCAGTAGGGCAAATGGTTCGGGGGCTTATCCAGGGGTTCAGGTACTCTCCTTCCGTTGGTAGAGGGAGACCACCTCTACTCCATGATAGCTCTGGCCCACGGTCAGCTGGCTTACCCTTAGGTACATCCCCGAACCCTTCTCGGCAGTATCCCCTGCTGATTGCTTCCGTACCAGAATTTTCCTTCCAGCCGCTATAGTTCCCCTATGCTTACCGGGGGCTATGCCCTCATGTCCCCCGATTAGTGCGTGGGGCGAGTTTCTGCATGCAGGTCCTGGGCACACCAATAGGGCCTCGAGCCCCCTGGTGTGTTCTTCCGGACTGATGCTATCCTCTGTCCTTCACGCTACCGTTCGCCGATCTGCCCGTGTTCCACCGGAATAGATCCCTCTCCCAGACGGATCTTGACACCACCTCCCCAGGTGGACGTTCTGTGGATCACTGGCAGGTCCGCCTTACCAGTGTTATGCTCATGGAGGTAGGTTCCTCAGCGTACCTGCATTACTGCAGGGGGGGGGGGGTGTTCTCCACAGATATCACCTGCTCGATAGGCGCGTTTTGGGGGATGCCCACAGTGCCTGTGTTCTGCCGCCTATTTTTTTTTTTTTTTCCTTCCCAATGGCCGGTACTCATGCCGGTACTGACCTCCGGGGTCCGGCCAGTCCGCCTGCCTATTCCTTAGATCGGCCCTCGGACTGGTTGTACTCTACGGCTGTGAAGTCAACAGCTTCTATTTTCAGTTATGCCCTCCTCCCGGAGGTTCAGACCCTTGTCTCCCTATCTCTTAGCTAGGGCAGGCTGTGTACTCCTTCTGCTCCGGGGTACACCCCTACTCTTCTCCGGAATAGGCTATCCAGATCGGCCAGTCTTCTACTGTTAGTCCTCTGAGTTATGGACTCTGCTCCTAAGGGAGTGCTCAGCTTTGCATAAAGCTTCCTTGAAGACCTGCCGTCCTTCTCCTGACCCAGCTGATTCCTGGATCTCCTGGCCTTCCGGATTTGGAACTTCCTCCTCGCTGCGGTGAAGTTCCCTTGAAGACCTCGCTACTGTGTCTACAGTACCTCCATCACAGTCTTACTTCCTACAACTCAGTAGGTAAGCTTTACATGGTACTAAGTCATTAATCCATTAAAAACTTAATGATGCTCCATGCACTCTGACTACTCTCCCTGTAGTCTTTGGGTTTTGCTGTTCTTCTCCTCTCAACTCCTACTCTCCATCCCTCGGGGGATGCCGGGGATTCAGGTTGGGCAAATGCCATCCCGTCCTGGGCCGGGCTTACGGGATCTCCCCCGGGCATCCTCAGCTAGGGAGTCCCCATATGTGAAGACTCATTCCTGCTTGTTCCTGGAGATAGCAGTTACTTACCTGTAACAGGTGATCTCCGGAACAGCAGGAATTAGTCTTCACAACCCGCCCACCTCCCCTAGGAGTTGTATCTCTTTCTCTCTATTCCTTCCTCTCCTCTCCTTCTGGCTCAGCTATGAAACTCAACTGGGGAGAGGCAGTAGGAAGGGCGGGAAGCCACCGCGCAGGCGCGGGGGATGCTCCCAAAGGCTTTCTGATTGGATGCTGGGGAGCATTCCCGTGCGGACTCCGTCGGCGACGTCTTCCATATGTGAAGACTAATTCCTGCTGTTCCGGAGATCACCTGTTACAGGTAAGTAACTGTGCTTTCTAGGGTGGCACCTTCCTGGGGCCATCTCCCTGGCATCTTCAGCTAGGGAGTCCCCATATGTGAAGACTACATTCCTGCTTGTTCCTGGAGATAGCGTAGTTACTCATTTGTAACAGGTGATCTCCGGGAACAGCAGGAATTTAGTCTTCACAACCCACCCACCTCCCCTAGGAGTTCTCTTTATCTTTGTCTCTTTCCTCTCTCCCTCTATTCTTTCACTCAGCTACAAACGTAACTGAAGAGGGACAGTTGGAAAGGCAGGAAGGCAGCTTGCATGTGCTGAAGGATGCTCCCAAAAGCGTTCCTATTGGACGCTGGGGAGCGTTCCCACGCAGGCTCCGTCGGTACCGACGATACCCATATGTGAAGACTAAATTCCTGCTGTTCCTGGAGATCACCTGTTACAGGTGAGTAACTACGCTTTACTCCCATGCCTCTATTTACCTCAGCCACCAGCGGTCTCTTCAGTATTTCTTTGTCTCCAGCAGATGATGGATGGATTTTCTTCACTCTGAAAAAACTCTGAATAAATGAGAGGAAAAGGTTGAGCGCGATGTGGGAGGCTCAACTAGACTGTGGTCTTTTTGGTAGTCATAGGAGGAGGGAGAATTGGTTCAGCTTCACGCTCTTATAAGAGCTTGTTGAGCAGGCAGAAAAACTGAAGGATTTGGAAGAATTCAGCAGCCTCACATAACCTCAACACCCCCTCTCTCCTCTGTTCTCGCCTGCTCTCTCTTGAAGATTGCAGAAGGCTCTCAGAGGAATCCGCCTGTCAGCCACCTTTGAACTCAGGGCCTGCCAAACCAAAGAAACCGTTTCAGGGGAGTAGGGCAGAGCCCAGTATGGATTTCTGCCCAGCTTGACCTTGTTATTGTCCTTGTTGGGGACTCCCGACTCTGTCTGGGGTGCAATTTGGGGTGGACCTTTGGCAGCCGTTGGCATTGTGTGGGGGTTTCTTGCAATTTTCTGCACATTAGTAGCATTTTTATTATTGTGCGCCTGGTGGTCACGCAATTCTAGCTTGCATTCTGCTCGAGTTGCTCCAATGTGCATTCCTTCCCGAGCACCTGTTTCACATGTTGCTGTACAAGTGCTATTAACGCGTGCCTTTTGACAGCTGCAGCCTTGACGTGTGCTGCCATTGTACTTGCCTTAATTCTGTCGTCTTCCAGGAAATGTCGTTTGACTTTGTGGCAAGCGAGAGACGCTTTCTGGACTCTGCTTTTGCATGGCAGTTTCTGAATAGTCCCTGGAGAGCCTGTTTCCCCCCTCTCAGCAGGGGAATGCAGTTGGTCCAGCCTTGCCTGCCCCAGGGCAAGAGGTGGCAGATGGAAGCTCTGGGTAAGGATGATCAGCCAGCTTGAGGGTCTGATGACTGCTCCCTTCCTCTAGTTGTTGGGCAGCGGCTATGTTCCCTGTTGTTGGGGTCATTTCCGAGAAGAGCCTGTATTATCTCCGCCCCAGGACTCTGTTTCTTTTGATTACAGGCATGGTCTTTTTGGTATGGAAATTCAGACCCTATGGCCTCTTGGTGTCCCCGATTGCAGTCTCGTGAGGGGCAGGTTGAGAGTGGAAGTCCTGTTTCGTTGCCTTTAGCAATGCATCCTTAGCAAAGGTTGCCTCCTGGAGATGTGGAGAGCTGGGGGGCCTGTCTGAGATCTGATCTGCGACTTGGGCTCTGCTATGGATGACGACGTGCTCTCACCTTCAGAGACTTATGAAGGTTCTGGAAGAGAGAACTGGTGGCATTGATGGAACTATGGTTACACGATGCAAGGTTCCACATTAGCAACCACCACCTAGGAAAAAGATTTAGGCATCATTGTGTATAACACGTTGAACCCTCTGCCCAGCATGCAGTGGCGGCCAAGAAAGCAAATAGAATGCTAGGAATCATAAGGAAAGGAATGGAGAGCAAAACAAATATTATAATGCCTCTGTTCCATGGTGTGACCACACCTTGAATATTGTGTGCAATTTTGTTCGCCATATCTTAAAAAGGATATAGCAGAATTAAAAAGGGTACAGAGAAGACCCACCAAAATGGTAAAGGGGCGGATGGAAGGATACCCGTATGAGGAGAGGCTTAAAAGATTAGGGCTTTTCAACCTGGAAAAGAGACGGCTGAGGGGAGATATGATAGAGGTCTATAAATTAATGAATGGAGTGGAACAGGTAAATGTAAATTGTTTCCGCCATCAAAATTTAGAAAGACTAGGGGACATGCAATGAAGCTACAGTGTAACCCATATAAGACTAATAAGAGAAAATATTTTTTTCACTCAACATGTAATCAAATTCTGGAATTTGTTACCGGAAAATGTACTAAAAGCTGTTAGTGTAGCTGGTTTTAAAAAAAAAAAAGTGTGGACAAGTTTCTGGAGGAAAGGCCCATAAACCATTATTAAAGGGGACCCGAGAAATCCATTGCTTGTCCCAATACAAGCATTGTGGAACCTGTCTTCTGGGGAAACTGCTACGTACTTGTGACCTAGATTGGCCACTGCTGAAAACAGGATGCTGGGCTTGATGGACCTTGGTCTGACCCAGTATGGCATATCTTATGTTCTTAATGATACAAGGATATTGATAACTTGGATTTTTCTGAGGCAATGGAGGGTTAAGTGTCTTGCTCAAGGCCACAAGGAGTGCTAGTGGGAATCAAACCCTGGTCTCTGGGTTCTCAAGCCAGTGCTCTTAACCATTAGGCGGCTACTCCACCTCCATGAGGTGCGTATCTGAGAGCATACTTACAATCGTATTGACAATCAAGAGTTTAAAAAATATAAAACCTAAGAATAGGATATAAAAGATGTTTACAACAGTATCAATAAAAATGCCATAAAAGTGTTGTGCACCTTGATAAAGGCAAATATAAAAAACTGAAACTTGAAATGCAGTGTCACTAGTATACCAATAGATGGCGCTATAGCATAACACATCTATCTACAGTATATGGTAAAAACCATAACTAAATATCTCCAGGAACAAGCAGGAATGTAGTCTTCACATATGGGTATCATCAGTACTGACGGAGCCTATGCGGGAACGCTCCCCAGCGTCCAATAGGAAAGCTTTTGGGAGCATCCCTCAGCACATGCGCGCTGCCTTCCCGCCTTTCCAACTGTCCCTCTTCAGTTCTTCGTTTTCCACAGAGCCGACAGGATCCATACCCTGTCACTGCAGAAAATTCCGTCTTTAAAATTGTTCTCTTGTGGTCGCATTTGCCTGCCGCATGACGCTTACCATTACCGCTGGTTCTTTTCTTTTCCTTTCCAAAAAAAAAAAATTATACTTTGAGCTGTTTCTCTTCAGAAACTTTTCTTTTTTGGTGCTAGGCGCCATTTTGGGCACTAGGCCCCATATTCCTAAAACATGGAAAAACCAACTAGTGATTTTAAAAAATGTACTAAGTGTGGCGGTACTATTTCTGTCACCGACACCCATGATTGGTGTCTTAAATGTTTAGGGCCTGAACATTCTCCATCTGAATGTCTCTCCTGTATGGGAATGACTAAAAGAGGAAGACAGAACCGGGCTGCAAAGCTCGGTACCCTCTTTTCTTTGGATGCCAGATCCATTGCATCAACATCTTCAAGGGCCTCCTCTTCTTCCCATGGATCTCAGGTAACTAAGCATAAGAACATAAGATATGCCATACTGGGTCAGACCAAGGTCCATCAAGCCCAGTATCCTGTTTCCAGCAGTAGCCAATCTAGGTCATATGTACCTAGCAGTTTCCCCAAAAGACACAGGTTCCGCAATGCTTGTACTGGGTCAAAAAAGCCGGTCCTCAAAGGGTAGCTCTCCTAAGTATCGAGAGGCCATTGGTGTTGCCCTTGAGGGAACCACACCGGCAAAGCAGCCCCAGCGGGAGGCTTCGGCTTCCAAAGCATCAATGGGGCTCCAGGATGTTCTCGAGGCCCCAACCTCGCAAGAACTACCTGTGCCATGCTCAGGGGTTCCGGCCGTTTTCACTGGTACCAATACCCAGGCATTGGCAGCGTCGATAGACCAGAGGTTCCTTGCTATTGAAAGCAGCATTGCAGCTCTACTCTCAGCTGCGGTACCGTTGGTCCAACGGGCACTGGTACCGACATCGACACAGATGCTGGTACCTACACCAGTACAGACACCAGTACCGGTACCGACGATACCGGTACTGGCCCCGGTGGCAATTCTTCCCACGCCTTCTTTGGCTGGAATCAACAGATCGGTACCGGATCAACTCGGTGCCGACTTCGGTCGATACCAGGCAAGTGCTTTGAATGAGCATCGTGGTCAGGAATACTTCGAATCCTCTGATTCCGAAGACTCTTGACAATTCTGCTGGTACTAGAGGGTTTCTCCCGGAGGATCCCTCTTCTCCCCAACGCAGAATGTCACCTCCAGAGGACATGTCTTTTCAGGATTTTATTCGTGATATGGCCAAGGGCCTTTCAATCACGGTAGCTCCTGAAGAGGAACCCAGAGCAAAGGAATTGGAAATTCTCCAATATCCAAAAGCTCCAAAGGAGGCAGCCACTCTGCCCATCCATGAAATTCTGCATAACCTGATGATCAGAATGTGGGCGACACCTCTGACTACATCTCCTCACTCTAGGAGACTTGATACTATGTATCGAGCTATGCCATGTCCTGGATTTCAAAAGACTCAGCTGCCACACCATTCAATGGTGGTGGAGTCAGCCATGCGTAGGATGAAAAGTGCAGAGAGGCATGCATCCAATTCTCCAGGTCGTGAATGCAGGATTCTGGACGCTTTTGGGCGCTGAACTTTTCAGGTCTCCATGCTTTCAGCTAGGATCAGTTCATATATACTGTATATGGGAATGTTCCTCAAAGAGGTTACAGGAGATTTGGAACTTATGAGCCCATTTCTCCCAAATGACAAGAGACAAGACTTTCTTGCTCTAGTTAAGCATGCTCAAGATGTCTCCAGGTTTGTAAATCATGCAGCCTTTGACTGCTTTGAATGCATCAGCAGATCCTCTGTTATTGCCATTGGCGCACGACGGATTGCCTGGCTTCAGGCATCAGACTTGGAGACTTGGGTACAGGACAAGTTAGGCAACATTCCTTGCACGGGAGAGAATCTCTTCGGCAAGAACTGGCAGGAAAAGGCTAACGAGTTAGATGCTGACAATACTTGTCCAGATAGATTGTCGAAATCTACAGCCACTCCAGCTAAAAAGAAGTCTTATAAAAAAAAACCTCTTTCAGCAAAAAGAGGAAATTTTATCCTTCCTATACCCAGCAGAGTCAATCTCGGGGTCAGGTTGCGCAAAAGGGACAAACTAGACAGCAAAAGAAGCCAAAAGGTCCCAGAGGCCATCCAGCTCTGCAGGTTCAGCCCCCTCAAGGGCTTTGACTCCTTCCTAGAGAGCTTAGCCTTCTTGCCTCTGAGAGGTCCCCAACCCCCCAATATCCCAGGCAGGTTATGCCACTTTGTCAGCAGATGGCATCAGATAACAGCAGAAGATTGGAATTTGTCCATTGTAGGAGAGGGGTACAAGCTTCATTTTCACAGCATGCCCCCTCCTACAATTCTAAAGCAATTCAATTCTCGAACCTCCGCAAACGATCTGCTAGATCACGAGGTCTCAACACTTCTTGCCCAAGGGGCAATATAGGAGGTACCCATTCTTCAACGGGGTGCAGGGTTCTACTCCCCCCTATTTTCTTATTCCAAAGAAATAGGGGGACACAGACCCATTTTAGACCTCAGAGAATTGAGCAAATACCTGTTTCGAGAGAAGTTCAAAATGATTTCTCTAGGAACCCTTCTGCCATACCTCTCTAGACTTAAAGAATGCATACACTCACATTCTAATCCATCCAGATCACAGGAAATCCTTACGATTCCTTTTCAGGAGAAAACATTTCCAGTACAGGGTTCTTCCCTTTGGTCTAGCTTCAGCACCAAGGGTGTTCACGAAATGCATGGCAGTAGTAGCTGCATTTCTACGAAACCTGGGAATATTCGTCTTCCCTTACTTAGACGACTGGCTCATTCAAGCCCCTACAGTTGCAGAGGGCAGCACTGCACTGTCTCGCACAGTGTGAATCCTCCAATACTTGGGGTTGGTAATAAACTTCCCAAAATCCCAACTTGTTCCTTCCCAGTGCCTGGAATTCATAGGGGCCTGTCTAGATACCAGAGAGGCAAAGGCTTTCCTTCCACAGGCCCGGTGTCTTCGCATAATGCAACTAGCTTCTCAAGCAGCAGAGAAATGCTCCCTAACTGCTCGATAGCTACTACAGTTGCTGGGACATATGGCATTCACAGTTCATGTAGTCCCATATGCTCGCCTTCACATGCGAGCAGCTCAGTGGACCCTATCCACACAGTGGACACAGGCCACAGGTCATTTATCGGACAAAATAATAAACTCTCAGCAACTAATTTTGTCCCTCCAATGGTGGCACTTCCCAGAAAATCTGACAGTGGGGTCTCCTTTTCATCAACCCCTTTTTCAGGCCACCCTAACAGATGCGCATCATAGGTGGGTTGGGGAGCACACCTGAATCATCTCTCTACCCCAGGGAACCTGGACTCCACAGGAGGCTGGTCTACACAAAAATCTCCTGGAATTAAGAGCAATCTATTTAGCTCTTCGAGTATTCCACGCCCAGCTCAGTTACAACGCAGTCCTAGTCCAGACGGACAATCAATCAGACGGGCAATCAAGTAGCCATGTTCTATGTGAACAAGCAGGGCGGGACAGGCTCTCTGTTATGCAACGAAGCTTTACGACTGTGGGCCCTCGCCAGAGAGTATCAAATTCACCTTTTAATGGTATGTCTTCCAGGTATTCAAAACCTTTGGGCAGACAATCTCAATTGAGTACTGCTGCCTCATGAGTGGTCTCTCCACCTAGACCAGGTGGCAAAGATATTTCGTCTCTGGGGCACTCCAGACATAGACCTCTTTGCAAGTCCACTGAATGCCAAACGTCCCCGGTTCTGTTCCAGGATTCCGGCTCACACTTGTCAGGCAAGGGATGCCTTCCTCCTTCACTGGGGTCAGGACTTCCTTTATGCCTTCCCACCCATTCCCCTCATCCCCAAAACACTCTTCAAGCTTCAGAGAGACAGGGGTCGCATGATTCTCCTAGCGCCACGATGGCCACGCCAAGCGTGGTATCCCCTGCTTCTACATCTCTCTCAAGCTGCACCTCTGGAGTTAGGGCATGCTCCAGATCTCTTTTCCCAGGAGGACGAGAGGCTATGGCACCCGAGTCCCCAGTCCCTGCATCTCACGGTCTGGATGCTGAAGGCTTAGACCTCCAGGATTTCAACCTGTCCCAACAGGTAAAGGCTTCTAGGAAACTTTCCACAAGAAGATCTTATGCCTTCAAGTGGAAACGTTTTACTATATGGTGCTCCAAGAAGGGATTAAATCCCCTTGGCATACCCTTAGAATCGATACTAGAGTATCTCCTTCACTTATCGAATTCTGGTCTAAAGACCAATTTGGTAAGAGTCCATCTTAGTGCAATTGCAGCTTCTTATAAGCCTCTGAATGGACAACCAATTTTCTTTCATCCACTCATATCCAGATTTATGAGAGGTCTTCTATTAACCAAACCTCCCATTAAGCCACCACTGGTGGCATGGGATCCTAATCTCGTTCTCGGGCAGCTCATGAAGCCGCCTTTTGAGCCTTTAGCTACTACAACCCTTACGTTTTTGACCTGGAAGGTCATCTTCCTAATTGAAATCACCTCTGCATGTTGCATTAGTGAACTGCAAGCTTTAGTGGCTAATCCTCCTTATACTAGGTTTCACCATAAGGTTGTTCATAGAACTCATCCACACTTTATGCCAAAGGTGGTTTCGCCTTTTCATTTAAATCAATCAATTTATCTTCCTCTATTTTTTCCGAGGCCTCACACCTCTAATGCAGAAAGAAACCTTCATACTTTGGATTGTAAAAGGGCCTTAGCCTTTTGCTTACAAAGAACACAGCAACATAGAAAGTCCTCGCAACTTTTTATAGCTTTTGACCCTAGTCATTTGGGACAACCAGCCTCCAAAAGAACTTTATCTAAATGGATTGCCCATTGCATATCCTTTGCTTATGAGAGTAAGGGTCTTCCTCTTCAGGACCATGTCACAGCTCATAACGTGAGAGCCATGGCAACTTCCATGGCTAATCTCCACTCTGTGTCTATCGATGACATTTGTCGAGCAGCCACCTGGTCTTCAGTACACACCTTCACAGCCCACTACTGCCTGGATAAAGCCTCCCGTCGGGATGCCTTCTTTGGCCAAGCTGTTCTTCAAAATCTCTTTCAGACCTAATTCAACTCCTACCCGCCAACCCTGGTGAAATGCCAGAGATCCATGGGAGGAAGGATTCCCACCTTTCCAGGGTGGCACCTTCCTGGGGCTATCTCCCTGGCATCTTCAGCTTGGGAGTCTCCCCATATGTGAAGACTACATTCCTGCTTGTTCCTGGAGATAGCGTAGTTACTCACCTGTAACAGGTGATCTCTGGGAACAGCAGGAATTTAGTGTTCACAACCCACCCACTTCCCCTAGGAGTTGTCTCTCTCTCTCTTTGTCTCTTTCCTCTCTCCCTCTATCCTTTTTCACTCAGCTACAAACTTAACTGAAGAGGGACAGTTGGAAAGGCGGGAAGGCAGCACGCATGTGCTGAGGGATGCTCCCAAAAGCTTTCCTATTGGACGCTGGGGAGCGTTCCCGCGCAGGCTCAGTCGGTACCGACGATACCCATATGTGAAGACTAAATTCCTGCTGTTCCCGGAGATCACCTGTTACAGGCGAGTAACTACGCTATATTGGAAAAGGGAAAATCCAACAAAGCATATTGTAAGTAAAAGGGTAATGAGTAAATAACATATTAACCAGAAACAAACATCCATCAATGACCACCCCTCCAGACCCTCTAACATACCCACAGATCTACCTACTAAGAGACCGATGTTCATTGTTTAAGTCCCCGGTGACAGCCCCTCCACCCTAGAATTGATTACTGCCCCCCCCCCCCCCCTTTTTTGATGTTGGGCCGCTTTGACCCGGTGAAAAGCGGGATATAAATACAGTTAAATAAAATTTAAAAAGTAATGTAATCAAAAGGTAGTTTAAAACTATATGGTGAAAAAGTTCCTATTGAGCACGGTAAGCGAGAAGTCTCTACAAAAGGTTAAAAAGCAAAAACGGCCAAAATGGATGACGGAAGAAACTCTGAAAATTTCCCAGAAACGCAGAGACGCTAAAGCCAGAGGAGAAAGAAAGACAATCGCAGAACTGAACAGAGATTTCCAATGTGCAGTAAGACAGGAGAAGAAAAAGTACTACAATGACACATGCAAGGAAATAGAAGCAGAAACTATTAGAGGAAGAATAAGATCGGCTTTCCTAAACCTGTGAGAGTTAAAAAAAAAATTCCAGCCTTGAACTGGAATGTTACAAGATACTCACAGTTCTATGTTGAATGATGAGAAGATCAAGAAAAGGTGGAAAGAATATGCAGAGTTTTTTTATGATAAAGATCAAGTGGACCATCAGCTGCTTCAACCTGTACCTTATGATCCGGAACCATTGGTGATGAAAGAAGTCGAAGCAGCATTGAAAGCCTTATCAAAGAACAAAGCACTAGGCATTGATAGTAGTCCCATAGAAGTATTACAGCAATCTGATGCAGCTGTTACCGTACTTACAAGGCTCTGCCAAGAAATTTGGAAGACATCATGGCCAACTGACTGGAAAAGATCTGTGTTTATACCAATACTAAAGAAAGGTGATCCAACTGACTGGAAATTATCGCACAATCACTCTGATTCCACATGCCAGCAAGATTCTACTGAAGATTATTCAACAGAAACTACAACCATACCTGGAACAAGATTACCTGAAGTGCAAGCAGAGTTCAGGAAAGGGCGAAGGACGAGAGATGATATCACAGATGTGAGATGGATGCTTGAAAAGACTAAAGAATACCAAAAGGATATCTATTTGTGCTTTATTGACTATAGCAAGGCTTTTGACTGTGTAAACCGTGAGAAACTCTGGGCCACATTAAGAAGCATGGGTATACCAGAACACCTGATCGTTCTCTTGCACAATCTGTACATTGATCAAGAAGCAACAGTTTGAATGGACCAAGGAGAAATAGAATGGTTTAAAATAAGCAAAGGTGTATGACAAGGCTGCATACTTTCCCCCTACCTGTTTAATTTATATGCAGAACAAATAATCAGAGAAGCAGAATTGTATGAAGACAACAGAGAAGTGAAGGTTGGTGGAAGACTCAACAACCTTCGCTATGCTGATAGCACATTACTGGCTGAAAGTGAAGATGATCTGAAACATTTGCTTCTCACGATCAAGGAACATAGTCTTAAAATGGGCCTGGACTTTAATGTAAAGAAGACAAAGATCATGACAACTGGCAACATCAACAAGTTCATCGTTGAAGGAGAAGAAATTGAAATTGTGGCCAACTTTAACCTACTTGGATCAACTATCACCGGGAATTTTAAAGTACATTTTGATGTCCCCTCCCTGCTCAGGGAGCACTCCTTCATCTCTCTCCTTTGGGATCTATCCCTAACCGCAACATGTGTCTGTGTCCACTCGTGTTGCTGGCCATACTCTCGATCTGCTGCTCTACCTTCAGATCTGCACTCCAGACCTTTGCCCTGGACCAATCATCACTGTCTGGCCTTTCAACTGCCTTTGCTCCCAGCTTGCACCTCTCTCCCCTTCCAATCTCTCGCAGTCCCTCAACCAGCTCCTATCCACTATTTTCGTCGTATTACTCCTCTCGCCCTCCAACTCTTCCCTGCAGCTGACCAGCTCCTATCTGTGGAATATCCCTCTGTCCCCAAGCTTGCAGATCACTCAGTGGACCTCTAGTCTTGCCTCCACTTTGGATCAGCTAGCTCCCTTACATCCTCACCCTTTACACCGCTGCCCCCATCAGCCTTGGTTATCGCTCTGATCTTTGCCTCCTCCGTTCTCAACTTTAGTGCGCAGAGCGTCTTTGGAGGAAATCTCGCTCCCCCTCTGCGTTAACAAAATTCAAAGAGCACCACTCTCATTACTGTTCCCAAGTCCACTCGGCTAAGCAAGCGTATTTCTCTACAGCCATCTCCTCAGCATCTAACCCTACTCGTCAACTCTACTCGGTCCTTAATTCCCTCACAGCACTTCACGCCAACTCCCTTCCAGCGCTCCTTCCGCCGCTGCCTCCTAGCCCTTCACAGCTAGCCACTCTTTTTTTTTTTTTTTTGCCTCCAAAATCCTTGATCTCCAAATCTCGCTGCCTTATTCCCCTCCCCCACCCTCCCCTCCTTCCTCTTCCCCACTCACATTTGGACCTTTTTTTATCACCTTACTATTACAGAGCTTATAAAATGTATCTTCTTTTCACGCAAGACCCACCTGCCCATTGGATCTGATACCCTCCTCCTGGCTTCTTGAACCTTCCCTTTCCCTCCTTCCTTCAATCCTTGCCATGATCAACACTAGTCTCTCCTTCGACTCTTTCCCAAAACCCTGGAAACATGCCCTGGTCCGCCCCTCTTTAAGAAACCTTTCCTTGATCCTCTTGTCCCATTTCATTACCACCCCGTTTCCAGTCTTCTCTTTCTCTCAAAGATACTCGAAAAAGTCGTTGGACACTACCCACTTTCTTCATCCCCGCCAATTCAGTTTTTGTCCTGGCCACAGTGTAGAAACAGTTCTGATTGCTTTCCTCAACGAGTTACTTAGCATATGACCATAGTGATATCATCATCTCTCCCGATTACGTGATACCGGTCTGCATGGTTCTGTCCATAGGTGGTTCCATTCCTTTCTCTACTCATGGTCTTTTGCAGTCTCATCCTGCACCACTCCCACTGTCCTTTTTGACTCTATCCCCCTTCATTGTGGTGTGCCCCAGGGCTCTGTCTTAGCACCTCTCCTGTTTAATATCTTTCTCATACCACTCACCCTGCTGATCCAGCATTCTGGAATATCCGCCTATTATGCCGATGACCTTATTCTTCTTCATCATACCTGTCCTCTCCAGCAGGATCTCGCCCCCCTCAACTCCGGCCTTGCCTCAGTTTTGCTGTCTGGTTAACTGATTATCTTCATCTCAACCTCAAAAAAACAGTAGCCATCTGGTTTATTTATTTTTTTATTTATTTAGACAGATTTGTATACCACCTTATCCCTTCAATCAAAGTGGTCACATCACATCACAATTGGAGGATTACACTTAACATGAGGGTACTTAACAACATTTAGACAGCACAATTGGGGTTACATTTAACATTGTACAATGTTTACCCATGGTAGCCCCTGTCTCCAGATAGCACCAATTCTTGTAGACTCCCTCATTCTCTTAGTGTCCTCTTTCTGCTACCTAGGGGTCTTTCTCGACTCCGACCTTTCCTTTAATGATCACATTTCAGTCTTCATTAGGAAGTCGTCCTTTTTTTCTCCATCAGGTCCGGGTCATTCGTCCCTTCCTCACACCTCAAGCTGTCACTACCTTATTGCTGCCTTTGGTTATATCCCACCTGGATTTTTGTAATTCCGCCCTTGCCGATATTCTGCACTCTCAGCTCCATAGATTGCAACTTATCCAGAATACAGCAGCACCCATTACCACACATTCCAGTCAGGATCATATAAACCCCCCCCCCCCCGCCTTCCAATTGCACTGGCTTCTCTTGGAATACCACATTTGCTTCAACGTTCTTACCATGGTCCATCAGGTTATTTGTATGCATACCCCACAATATCTGGCAGACCTGTTCCAGTTCCATACCCCTAGCCATAACCTGCATTCAGCGCATGTCAATCGTCTTCGTCTTCCCTCACCAACTTGAGCTCATTTACAGTCCACCTGCCAGTCCGCATTTTTTTTTCTTGGCCCCGCTTTGTGGAACTCGCTTCCCACCCCCCTCAGACTAGAACCAAATTATGCAACATTCAAGTCCCTTCTAAAAACCCGTTTTCTGTTGCCTTTGATCTTCCTACCCTCCTGGTTGACCTTACTTCTCCTGTCTCGTCTGCTCATTTGTCTTTACTGCTTCTCTCCCATACGATATTGTAGTTCTTTTTCTATCTCTGGCCTCTGTTATACCTTGTACACCGCCCTGATGGAATATCAGATGAAATAAACCTACTCTCTGGTGGTGGTTTCCACTCTGCTCGGAGCCCAGAGGTGGTCTACCAACCTGGCATGCATGCGGGTTTGGTGCCTCTTTAAGCGATGGTGCAGTGCATGGCAGCTGGTTTCTGAGATGGCCAATGTGCCATCTCTGCTGGTCTGTCTTCTGGATGATCTGGGGAAGGGCCTTTTCTCTTAGCTCCCTGAAGATTCAGGTGGCAACTTTGGCCTTTTTCAGAGATCTGGTGGCTGGTAAGTCTCTAGCCTTATGCCTGGATGTTTTGCGCTTGCTTCAGGGGGTTTGGTGTCTGCATCCTTCCCTCCAGTCTGTGATCCCTTCCTGGGAGCTTAGTCTGGTGCTCAGGATTCTGATGTCGCAGCCCTTTGAGCGACTGAAGCGTGATACTCTGAAGGATTTGACACTCAAGGTGGTCGTCTTGGTTGCAGTTTGTTCTGCAAGGCAGATTTCTGAGCTGCAGGCTCTGTCTTGCCAAGATCCTTACCTATCGTTTTCTGAAGAGGCTGTTTTCATTTGGCTTGTGCCAAGGTGAATTCTCCCCTTGTGAGCCATGTAGTTTGCCTGCCCCCCTCCTCTAAGGAGCAGTGTCGGGGGAAGGTTAAGGAGCTTTGTCTTGTGGATGTCCAGAGGGTGCTTCTCTGGTACTTGGGGGTTATGAATTCTGTTTTGTTAGTCAAATCATCTTTTAGTGCTGTTTGCTGGCCTACGCAAAGATGATATGGTGGCCAAGATTACCCTGGGGCACTGGGTTGAGGAGACTATTGCCTCTGCATATCTGCTATAGAATCAGCCAGTTCCAGAGGGTTTGCATGCCCATTCTATCTGAACGCAAACATCCTTGTGGGCGGAGCAGAGCTCGGTAGTGATGAAACAAATCTCATCCTGACTCCATTTTGTTTGCCTGACTCCATTTTGTATAACTATGAAAAGTTAGGCCTGTATAATCATGAGTGCATATTCTTCTCCCTCTTATGCAAGTTGTGTTTTCCAAGGATGAAACAAAATCATGTCTGGACTACTCGGCTCAAGCTAGGGCCCCTTTTGCACGTAATGTGCAGAGAAGAGTAGAACTGGCTGATTAGGACAAGGACACACAGATGTAGAAATTGGGTGATATGAGTTGACAGTTGTGATGAGCCACAGGGAGTGAAAACTTCAAACACATTACAAAGTACCAAGAATATAGAGATGTGAACCGGGTGGGGGAGGGTGGATATAGATCATAATTGTTGTGGGGATAGATGATGAGGTATAACTTAACTAGCATCTGGGAACAAAGCATGAGGTTGCCTACATGTAAGCACATGTAGAAAAAGGTATATAAGATACACTAGGGAAAAAGCAAGGGAACAGTCAGTGACTGATGCTCACATGAGTGACGTTACCTTCTGCTCTGCAGGACTTCCTTGAAGGTGTTAGAATTATTCTTTGCTGCACAAATTATTCTAACTTATGTATATAGTTCACCTTTGTTCTCCAAGTTCCTTTATATAGTTGATACTTGTTCTCCAAATCCCACTCCCTGTTCAATGTAATGACCAGACATATGCATTTTGTCGGATGTTTTTTGTTACATGTAAACCGCGCTGATTGCAAATAGTGCGGTATATAAGAATTGTAAAATAAATAAATAAAAATAAATAAATAAACTTGTTATTGCTGGCCTTGTAATAAAGCAGTATTGAAATTACAGACTGGTTGTCCTGCTGATGAAATTTGAATAGGTTGGAACTTATATTAAGGTGTCACGCAGCAGTAGCACACAAGTCCTCAATAGTAGCCCCTACAGACATTTATTGGGTGGCAATGTGGGCATCACTTTCCAGTTTTGTCAAGCATTGCCGCTTGGATATCCACGCTCGGGCAGATGTGTCATTTGACTCAAGGGTTTTGCAAGCTGCTTTGTCATCTTCCCACCTGGTGGAGGTGTAGCTTTGGTACATCCCACTTTTCTGAACTGGTCTAGCAGGAAGATATGGAAGGTGACACATTACTTATCAGATAATGAGGCTCAAGGCCCGCTCTTGGAACTGTTTGCTCTGTTCTTCTGCTGTGGTACCCTTGGGTCCGCTATGATTTGTACACTTGGCTCTGCAGGTTCATCTTTGACTGACAGCCTTCTGTTTGTTTTCCTGTGCATAGTTCTCTACTGTTGATTACTCATTGATGCCCACGTTCAGGTTGTGTGAGGCTTGCCATTTTCTCTCATATGCTTTGGGATGGATACTGAAGAGACCTCTGGTGGCTGAGGTGAATAGAAGCATGGGAGTAATGTAATTGAAGCCTGGGCTTTTCATTGGTTCCTTGCCTCCATCAGTCTGCTGGTAGGGGAACACAACCCACTTGTCTGGACTGGTCTAGCAGGACTCAAGGAAAGGATATTATCTGGTAAGTAAAATCTCACCTTCAGCAGATCTGTTAGAGAAAGATAGCTTTGTATAAAGTGTGTGACTTTTAAAATATAAGTTTTAAGGAGATTTTTTGGCCTGGCAGTTTCTTCCTCCTCTGGACTTCCAGTTCATTCAGAACCGGAGCTAGGTTCCAGTGCCATGAGTAGAGTTTCTTGACCAGGGGCCACAAAATAGACTCCTCCTATATTGTACTGCTAGACCAATCCAGACAAGTGGGTTGTGTTCTCCTACAGATTGGTGGAGACAAAGAACCAATGAAAAGCCCAGGTTTCATTGACATCACGCCCGAGGGTCTTTGCCTCAGCCACAAGAGGTCCCTTCAGTATTTTTGTTTCCAGCAGATAGATGGATTTTCTCTCTGAAGACAATCTGAAGACTGAGCAGAAAAAAGATCGAGTAAATAATCGTGAATAATCACCTCCAGTCCTAAAAGGGTGATACTCACTTGAGCACAACATGGGAGGCTCCACTAGACTTCAGTCTTCTCAGTAGCCATAGGAGGAGGGAACATTGGTTCAGCACCACGCTCTTATCCTCGAAAAGAGCCTGTTTAGCTGCCAGAAAAACAGAAGAATGGAAGAATTCAGCAGCCTCACAAAATCTCAGCTCCCCCCTCTCTCCTGCTTTGTCCTGAAGATTGCAGAAGGCTCTCAGAGGGATTTACATGCCTGCCACCTTAAATGCAGTGCTGTACAGCCAGCCAGTAACACAGTTTCAGGGGAGTAGAGCTGAGCCCAGCACAGATTTCTGCCTGGGGCTCTCAGGGGGTGAGTACCAAGGCTTGACCTCATTGAAGGTGATAGTGCCTTTGTGTAAATATCTGGTGTGACCTCATTTGGAGTACTGTGTGCAATTCTGGAGACCACACCTTCAAGATATAAACAGGTTGGAGTCTGTGCAGAGGGTGGCTACTAAAATAGTTGGTGGTCTTTGTTATAAAGCATATGAGGACAGACTTAAAGATCTTAATAAGTATACTTTAGAGGAAAGGCAGGATAAAGGAGATATGATAGAGGTATTTAAATACCTCCGTGGTTAACCCTCCATTGCCTCGGAAGAAAGGCCTGGCACTCTACTTCCGGTGACACTGCCAAGAAAACCCAGGTGCTTCTGGGTCGCCAGGAGTCAGGACTGACTCGAAGGCACACATTGCATTTTTTTGGCATAAATGCACGGAGGTATTTAAAGTTCTGCTACGAGGGAACATAGGATGAGGGTGAAAGGGGATAGACTCAGGAGTAATATGCGGAAATATTTCTTTTTGGAAAGGGTGGTAGATGTGTGGAATTAGTCTCCCAGTGGAGGTGATAGAGACAAGGACACTATCTGAATTCAAAAAAGCATGGGACAAACACAGAGGATCTCTAAAGATAAAAAGGGGACTATTGTAGTTGATATGGAAAGGCAGACTAGATAGGCCATGTGGTCTTTTTCTGCAGTCATGTTTCTATGCTGTTTCTGTTGTCCTTGTTGAGGATTCCCGATTCAGTCTTCCTGGAACATAATTCAGGGTGGGCTGCTGGTGACCGTTGGCGCGGTGTGGGGATTTCCTGCTATTTTCTGCAAACGTTAGTGGCATTTTTACCTCTTCTGTGCCTGGTGATCAAATGGTCCTAACGCACATTTTGCCCAAGTGGCTTCAATGCACGCTCCTTTCCTAATGCCTGTAACGCACATTGCATAAAAGCACAATTAACTCATATCTTCAGGCCACTGCAGCTTTAGCACATGCAGTTGTGATACTTGCCTTACTCTCTATATGTACTTCCAGGAAATGTTTGACCTGTGGCAAGCAAGGTTCCTCATCCCTGAATTCTAGTCTCTGTTCTTGCATGGCAGCTGAGTCATCCCTGGAGGGCTTGCCTTCCCCCTCCCAGTCAGGAGAGGCAGTCTGACCTTGCCTGCCTTAGGGCAGGTGGTGACGGATGGTGCCATGGGTAAGGATGCAGTATTCAGCCGGCCAGAGGATCCGGCACCTGTGCTCTGAGCTGCTCATCGCCCTCTAAAGGGGGTCTGTGGCAACTGTGTTCCCCTAGTATTTGGGGGGAGTCGTCCAAGAAGAGAGCTTCCGGACTCCTGATTGTCCTCCCCAGGATCTTTTCCCTTTTGCAGTAGGCCCGGTCCTTCTGATATGGGAATTCAGGCCCTGGGTGCAGTCTCATGTGGGGCAGGCTGAGAGTGGAAGTTCTGTTTGATTATCTTTGGCTAAGCGCTCCTGGCGAGGGGGTGCCCCCCTGGAGATGGGGAGCAGCTGGGAGCTGTTTGAGATTTTGACTATGACTCTGATTCAGATGGCTCAATACTGGGCTCTGATGTGGATGACGATTGTGCAGGGGCTGGAGTGATCCACCTATCCCGGAAGGAGCTGGCAGAGTTGATTGCCAGTGTCTCATCTGCCTTAAACGTGGTGGATGCTTCCAGCATGGAGCAGGAACAGAAAGTATACACGCTCTTTCAAGGGGTGCAAAAATCCACTACTGTCTTCCCGTTCCGGGTGTGATCAAGGATACGATCCAGTCGTAGTGGGACTCTCCTGACTCCATGCTTAAATGGTTATGGATGTGTAAGAAGATCTCCTCCACTCTCCTGGAGGAGGAGTACATCGAGTGGCTTGGCATTCCCTAGGTGGATGTGTAGATTATGGCAGTTACCAGACGGACCACCATTCCTGTGGAAGGCGGATCGGCCTTAAAGGATTTCCTGGATGTAAGGTGAATTTGTTGCTGAAGAGTCAATTTGTTTTGGTGGCTACTGTTCTGCAGCTGGTGGTATGAGAGGCCCGAGCAGTGAGGAGAGGCTCCCTGTAGAGACCCCATTGATGACGAAAGGTGAGCAAGTTAAGTTCTGGGTGCAGCGGTCTCGCAGCCCTATGCTATGCGGAAAGTGATGGCCAGGAGTGGTTGGCCAAACCACCTCGGTGGGAGGACCCGACCCACTCAGTAGAGTCCAGTCCCAGTGCCCAGGAAGGCAGCCGGAGGTCTCCCAATGCACCTATCATCGTGGAGTCTCCACTCAAAGTATCGTCGCCAATGGCTGGAGCATCAACCCCCTCTCAGATGGCAGTTCTGGAGAAATGCCTTCAAGCCCTAGAAGCTCACTTGGTGGTGGTGGAAGCCCTGCGGAATGCAGGTTTGACTGCATTGAATACGTGATCACTGCATTCCTTTCAACCTATCCTGGAGACCCTTGCCCTTCCTTCTGAGGTTGGGTCATCGGCACTGTTCCCTCTAAGCTGTGCGCGTGTGCGCGCGCGCACACCTCACCGAGCGAGCGCACATACTTTACAACAGAGCGCACAAAAATTACGGTTCTGATTCTGATAGAAAACACCACAGACATCTTAAAATTTAAAAGTTGTTATGTATTTATGGTTTTCACAAGTTCTACAATGTTTTCTAGTGCAATCAATGTGGTGTACATACTGTATTCTGATGTGTAGTCAAATTTTAAAGTATATAACTCTGAGTGTCGTTATGTGGCGCACAAAAACTTAACCTTCCTTCAAAAGCTGCACAGCTGATATTTTATGCGCACACAGCCTACAGAAAATTAGAGGGAACATTGGTCATCGGGTGGGGGATTTTTTGACTCCAGTTGCCAGAGCCATCTCCCTCTCCAGAGTATCAGAGTCCGAGGCCCAGGAACATTGCCATTGGCATGCTGGGTGGTGTGAGGGCCATCAATGTCCTCCCTTCCCCAGCCACGAAGCCGGCGGGAGGAGAAGACTCAACACTGTTTTGACTTCCTATCAGAATGGGAATCCGAGGTGGAATTGATGGCATTGGACCTCCTGGACCTGCCATCCGACCCATCTCCTCCACCCGAATGGTGTAAGTCTTCCCTGGAGGATATGTCCTTCTAGGACTTTGAACATGGCAAAGGTCATCCACTTCTCTTTGAAGTTGGAGGAGGAATCAAGAGCGGAAGAACTGGAACTACTCCAGTATCCCTCGGTCCCCCGGGAGGCAGTGGCGGTTCCCGTCCACCATGTCCTGTAGTGGTTGCTGCTGCAATTATGGGAGGCGCTACTCATGCTTCTGGTAGTCAGCCTCCAGCTCAATTCCTGGCTTTAAAGTACACAGAGTGCTAAGATGCAGTCCTCGATCTCGCCAAGTCACGAGGCTTGGACCTTCAGGATGAAGTGCTTCCAAGGTTCCATGCTGATCGCCAGGATCCTGGCTTACTAGACTTAGATAACATCCTTGAGGAACATTCTCATGTTGGACCTAGAGGTCATTGCTGCTTTTGTTCCCGAGGACTGTCGCAAGTCCTTTAGGGGTCTCATGGTTCTTGGCAAGGATTGCTAGAAGTTCATGGTGTGGAGTACCTTTGATGCCTTTGAATCCGTGAGCAGAGTGGTGACTGAGCATCGCCGCCTGCCGGGTGGCATAACTACAGGCTTCAGACCTGGAGCTAGTGGGTCAGGGCCAAGATCGCAAACGTCCCTTGCCGGGGCGAGAACCTCTTTGTCAAACTCATGGAAGAGAAAGCCGAGGAGCTGGAGAAGGAGCAGGTGACACTCACCGGGTTCTTCAGAAAGACCACAGACCCAGCGCAGAAAAGAAATCACACCAAGAAGGCATTCTATCCACACCTGTGCCAGTATTTCCTTGCCCAGCTGCAGGCGCAGGCACAGCCTCCCTGCTCGCAGCAGAGGGAGAAGACCCCAAAGGCGCAACCTGCCCCCTAGCCCAAGCCGTGGGTGAGGGTTTTGATGGGGTCCTCAGAAACAGCCAACTAACTGTTGCCTGTTGAGGTATCCCCACAGGTCGGCAGGCGACTCGTACACTTTGTCCACCGGTGTCACCTCAGACACCTGGGTTCTACAGATTGTCCAAAGCGGATATCTCCTGCACTTCACTCAGCTGCCACCTCCATATGACCACATAGAGTACTCCATGGATCCCGCACACCGGAGCCTGCTGCAGACCGAGGTAGAAGCTTTGTTGTCAGACCTTGCCATTGAGCTGGTCCCCTCGGCTCAGATCGGGCAGGGCTTCTATGCCAGGTATTACTTGGTCCCAAGAAAAACCGGCAAGTTCCTTTCAATTCTGGACCTGGAAACTGCAACCAGTTCCTGGTGCGCAAAAAGTTAAAAGTGGTCTCATTAGGTATGCTGCTCCTTGGATCCAAAAGATGCTTATATACATATTCTGATCCATACGCATCACAAGCAATACCTTTGCTTTGTGCTGAGCAACTGACGGTATCCATACCGCATGCTCCCCTTTGGGCTGGCCATAGCCCCTTGGGTCTTCACAAAGTGTCTAGCTAGCTGGCTGGCTGTTGTGGCTGCCTTCCTCCGGACCCAGGGACTCTCTTCCCATACCTGAACAATTGACTGATCAAGGCTACCATGCCAGCCAGTGTTTGGCACTGTGCTCACAGTTCAGGTGCTCGAAGGCCTCTGCTTCATGGACAACTACCCGAAGTCTCAGCTCGATCTGATGCAGCAGCTGGGGTTCATCAGTGCTCTCTTCAATACCATTTGGGCATGGGCCTTTCTGCTGGCAGGCTGCCTGCAGTGCCTCGTTGAGATAGTGGACACGTTGTGGCACCATCTCCATACCACAGCCCGCAGGCTGTTGAGAGGCCTCAAACACACGGCTGCCATGGTGCATGTTATTCCACAAGCCTGCCTCTCCATGCGGTAGGCCCATTGGACCTTGTGCAGGCGTCGGGCCATCTGTGGAACAGAATAGCGATCACTGTACCACTGGTGCAGTCTCTGGCATGGTGGATCAAGCTGGAAACCTGTTATGGGTCCTCCCATTCCAGCTGGTGGCCCCCCGCAAGATGATCATGACAGATGCATTCAAGCTCAGCTTAGGTGTGCACCTGGATAGCCTTAGCACCCAGGGGCTGTAGTCGAGCAGGAGAGTCTCCACCAAATCAACCTCCTTGCACTTCAGGCCACAGCGAAAGCCCTCGGTGCCTTTTGTACGCACCTGGCGAATCAGGTGATCTGATTCAGATAACCAGGTGACAATGTTGTGTGTGAACAAGCAGGGGGCCCAGGATCATACCTCCTGTGTTGAGAGGCTGTTTGTCTCTGGAGGTTTGTCCTGTTCTACAGCATGGACCTCAGGACGACTTTTCTACCTGGCTAGCTCAACAGCCTTGGAGGATCACATCAGCAATTGCTTCAACCTCACCCTCACAAGTGGACCCTCAAGAAGGAGGTAGTGGACCAAATATTTTGGCAGTGGGGCACCCCAGTGGGATCTTTTTACCACTGAGCAACATGTCCAGGTAGCCTGGTTCTGCTCTCGAAGTTGGCCAGCGGTTGCCTGGCTTTCAATGCCTTCCTTCTGCACAGGGGGGCGGGCAGGCAGGGGGGGAGGGGGCAGGGGAGCACAAAGATGGGAAGGAGGCAGGCAGGCACCCTGCCATATGCCTTAGGTCTACCCTTGATACCACTTGTGGTAAAATCTCCTGAAGCTTCAGGCCAAGAGGGGCTCCATGATTCTTGCCGCCCTGTACTGGCCTCAGCAGTCGTGGTTCCCTCTGCTGTTGCAGCTCTCTATAAGGGCACCTCTTTGCCTGGGCCCCAACCTAGATCTCATCTCACAGGAGGGTAGCTTCCTGCTGCACCCAAACGTCCACTCCCTGGTGCTCATGGTGGGGATACTGAGAAGGTAGTCCTTGCGGAGCTTGATCTCCCTGAGAGCTGCCTGTGTGAGGAAACCGAGTGGCGAGCTGCCTGTGTGAGGAAGACAGGCAGAATAGCTAGATTTTTAGGTCTAGTGTTTTTCTTTTGTTTGTAGGTTTTTTGAGGCTCGGGGGATTCCTCAGCCTTAAGGGGGCTGTTGTCAGTCCTCTTTATTTTTAAGTTTATTCTTAGTTTTATAGGACAGCAGTTTTGGCATTGATCTCTGATGCCACATGTTCTTTCCCTCCTAATCATGTCTCTGAGGAGCATCTGTTAAGTCCCGGGATATTAGGCAAATTGCCAGCTTTTAGGTTCTTCAAGAGCAGAGCCCTAACTTGTAGGTGGAAGGAGGGACAGGCTGGAAGTGTGCTTTTGTGTATTCTGTAGTGAAAGTTGCCCAAACGCCTGTGGTTTCACAGGAACAGTTTTAGGAAACCTTAAGATATAAAAAATATATATATAATAATAATAAAACAGTTAAACTGTCAACCAAGACGTGCCTGTGCTACGGTCTATGGCCACCAGAGGGCAGCTGGTACACTCAATAGTGCCTTTCTGTGACCGTGTATATGCAGCCATCATCAGATTGATCTCGTTCTCTGCAAGTCAGGGAAGAAATAACCACAGGGCCACCTCATGGGCTCTCAGGGGTTAGTGACTAAGCAAGCAACTGTAATGTTCTGCAAATCAAGATTATATGACCAAGATTTAAAGCTCTTAACTTCTGTATCGTTTGTCGGGCTCTGGTGCCCCAAAGGCCACCGGATGGCAGCGCTGCTCATGAATCACATATAGTATTCAGTGCCCCCATCCCTGGGGGAGTTTGTAAAATACGAAATCGTATTCCTCATCAGGTTCACACAGGCAGCAACCTCTAAGACCTCCACTTGCAAGGTTGTCGGTGTATCCCACTGCTGTTTCTCTGACTGTGTTTCATAGCTCCACTTAGCATGCCCTTCCCAGGAAATTCTCATCTATTTCTAGAGCCTGTGCTGTCAGAGCAGGGCTTTAAGCATTTAGCAGGGCCACTGACCCGTCTGTGCCATCTCGTTAAAGGCTGAGGGTGAAGAGAAGGACATCTAGGTAGCACAGTCTGGGGCTTAGTGTTCCAGGGCACTGGAAGGTTTCATAGCGGAAGTCAATACTCTGTGTATGCTCCAAGCATTCAGCCTATGTTCAAGCGTGCTCACTGCACTGTGTTTGGGTGACAGGTGCTGGGTCACCCGTATATGTAGATGTGCATTTTGTATGTGCTCACAATTGCTTAGGCATGATTTTTGGGTGCACTTTTTGCAGAGTGAGACTGCATTTCTTTGCTCGGACTGTATTATCAGGCTAAGGTAATTTCTCCAGTAATGGGATGTCGATTGTAATAAAGTGCGTGAGGTCATCATGGTGTTACATGGGGTTGGAGATGCAGTCGTGGGATCTGCTGTGGAGTGAGCCGTCCGGAGGAGCTACAGTATCAGTCACCAGTTTCCCTTTCTCTTTGGGCTTTGTTCCCAGATCCTAGCCCCTCTTTCTCTCTGATGTCCAGGGCGCAAGGTCCCCGGCCCACTGGACAATCTATTCTCAGCCTTTTCTCAATGCTGACAGAAGGACTGAGAGAGCGAGAAAGGAAGACCAGGAACCAGCACCAGCTCTGATGTCTCTCCACTGCCAGTGTTTGCTACAGTCACATATTCCCAGTCATTTATTTGAGTATACCGGGGTCAGTGTGGCATACAGTCGATTACGGTATTTGTTTCCCTTGTCCCTGAAGGGCTCACAATTTATGTTTTGGTACCTGAGGAGAGGGTTAAGTCGCTTAACAAAGGCCAGAAGGACCAGAAACCCCAGTTTTTATGGCCCAAGGTTGATGGTCTCGATTGGAATTCAAACCCTTGGTCCTCGGGCAACTTGCCTCAACCACTAGGCTGCACTGCTCCGTGTGAGCTAGCCTGATCTCCAGGAACAAGCAGGAATGTAGTCTTCACATATGGGTATCGTCGGTACCGACGGAGCCTGCGCGGGAACGCTCCCCAGCGTCCAATAGGAACGCTTTTGGGAGCAACCCACAGCGCCTGCATGCTGCCTTCCCGCCTTTCCCAACTGTCCCTCTCCAGTTCTTCGTTTTCTGTGGAGCCGACGGGTCGCACATCCTGTCACCGCAGAAAAAAAATCCCTTCTATTCTTCTTTTTTTGTGGTCGCGTCTGCCTTCCCTTGACGCTACACCGGTTCTTCCTTCTTTTCTTCTTAAAAAAAGTTAAACATTCTGGAGTCTTTCCAGTAATTTTCTTTTCAGGTGCCACGCACCATTTTGGGCACTAGGCCCAACTTTTTCCTTCAAAATGGAAAAGCCCGCTTTGGGTTTTAAAAAGTGTTCCAAGTGTGGCGGTACCATCTCCGTCACCGACATCCATGAGTGGTGCCTCAAATGTTTAGGTCCTGACCACTCTATTTCAGAGTGTGTTGCCTGTGGGATGATGTCGAAAAGGGCCCGGCAAAACCAAGCTGCTAAGCTTAGCACCCTTTTTCCCTCCGATGCAGCCTCCGTGGCATCGATGTCTTCCAGGGCTTCGTCTTCCTCCCATGGATCTCAGGTAACCAAACATAAATCTAGCCGGTCCTCAAAGGGTAGATCTCCTTCTTAACATCGAGATGCCTCTGGCATTGCCCTTGAGGGACTTTCACCGGCAAAATTGCCCCGGCGGGAGGCTTTGGCTTCCAAAGCACTAACAGGGCTCCAGGATGTTCTCGAGGCTTCAACCTCGGCAGAACTACTGGTGCCATGCTCTGGGGTACCTGCCGCTTCATCTGGTACCGATACTCGAGCATCGGCAGTGTCGATAGACCAGAGATTCTTGGCTATTGAATGCAGTCTGGCGGCTCTTCTCACAGCCTCGATGCCCCTGAAACCGCTTCAGACAATTCAACCGAGTCAGTGCTGGCACCGACTGCATCGACATCGGCAGGTATTCTACCGGAACCGAGTCATGCATGTCTGTCCGGCATCGACAAGTTGGTACCAGACCACTCCAATGCCGACTTAGATCGGTACCGGTACCATGCTTTGCACGATCACCCGGATCGGAGATACTTCGAATCCTCGGATGAGTCTGAAGACTCTGAAAGCTCTGCCGATACCAGAGTACTTCTTCCAGAGGATTCCTCTTCTCCTCAGTGTAGGATGTCTCCACCAGAGGATATGTCCTTTCAGGATTTTATCCGAGATGTGGCCCGAGGTCTTTCCATCTCAGTGGCTCCTGAAAAAGAGCCTAGGGCAAAGGAATTAGAAATCCTGCAATGCCCTAAAGCTCCAAGGAGGCATGATCTCATGGTTAGAGGTGTTTCCCACATCCTTAACACATCTCCTCACTCTCAAAGACTCGACACCATGTATTGAGTTCCTCCTTGGTCCTGGGTTTTAGAAAACTAAATTACCACACCATTCCATGGTGGTGGAATCTGCTATGAGAAGGATCAAGAGTGCAAAAAGGCATGCATCTAATCCTCCAGGACGTGAGTGTAGGACTCTTGATGTCTTTGGACGTCAAACCTTCCAGGCTTCCATGCTTTCTGCTAGGATCAGTTCCTATATCTTATATATGGGGATGTTCCTTAAGGAGGTCACAGGAGATTTAGAGCTTATGAGCCCTCTCTTTCCTGATGATAAGAGGCAAGATTACCTCGCCCTTGTCAAACATGCCCAGGATGTTTCCAAGTTTGTGAATCGTGCAGCCTTTGACTGCTTTGAGTGCATAAGCAGAACCTCTGCCATTGCCATAGGTGCACGTAGGATTGCCTGGCTCCAGGCATCTGACTTGGAAATTTGGGTACAGGATAAACTAGGGAATATTCCTTGCACAGGAGAGAATCTCTTTGGCAAGAATTGGCAGGAAAAAGCTAATGAGATAGATGCTGACAATATCACTTTGGATAGATTGTCTAAATCTACAGCTGATCCTACAAGGAAAGAATCCTATAAGAAACCATTCTTCAGTAAGAAGTTGTTTTATCCCTCCTATACCCAGCAGGGGCATCATTTAGGTCAGTCTGCCTAAAAGGGACAGCAGCAACAACCTAGGCAAAGAAAGACAAAAGCAGCTAAGCCTCAACCGGCTCAGCAGACTCAGCATCCACAGGGGCTTTGACTCCTATCTAGAGAACTTTGCCTTCCTGGCTCTGAACGGCCCAGAACCCTCCACCATCCCTTGAAGGTTATGTCATTTGCCCCCAGATGGGGTCAGATAACAGCAGAAAATTGGACTCTGTCTATTGTAAGAGAGGGGTACAAACTTCATTTCCTCAGCATGCCCCCTCCTACAATGGTAAGACCTCTTTCAACGACCAGTTAGGTCAAGAGGTCACTGTGCTCCTTGCTTAAGGAGCAATAGAAGAGGTACCCATTCCCCAGTGGGGTACAGGGTTTTACTCCCCCTATTTCCTTATTCCAAAGAAAACAGGAGGACACAGACCCATTTTAGACCTCAGAGAACTGAACAAATTCCTGTTCAAAGAGAAGTTCAAAATGATATCTCCAGGAACAAGCAGGAATGAGTCTTCACATATGGGTACGTCGGTACCGACGGAGCCTGCACGGGAACGCTGCCCAGCTTCCAATCAGAAAGCTTTTGGCAGCATCCCTCGCGCCTGCGCGCTGACTTCCCGCCTTCTCCAGAGCCTCTCTTCAGTTTTCGTTTTTCCGCGGAGCCGGCAGGACGTCCTCCTGTCACCGCAGAAACTTTTCTTTTTACTTACTTTAATTACTTTAGTTTGTGTTTTCTTGTGGTCGTGGCTGTATTCCCCGCTGCGACAGGTATCGCCGGTGGATTTTTGACTAAATTCTGAGAAACTTTTTCTTCAGTTTTTTGCCTTAACTTGTTGGGCCTACCAGGCCTCTTCATTATGGAGCCTTCTTTTCCTAAGAAGTGCATTCGATGTGGAAACACCTGTTTCTTTTTAGACACCAATAGTTGGTGTCTCAACTGTGTGGGTCCTGACCCTTTTTCCCCTGACTTGTCAGGGGATAATTTTGTGAGGAAACCTTCAGTTTTTAGAGTTTCCCTCGATACCGTTTTTTCCTCGGCAGTGAGGGTACCCGGTTTCTCCACTTCACAGGATCAGGTAACCCACAAACAGTCTGTTAAGACTAGTCAATGCTTGAGTGGTATGTCCCATGCCCAGCATGGTGACGGCTCCGGCCTTACCCTCAAGAATCCATTGGCATTACCCCTGCGGGAGTCTTCGGGCTCCAAAGCGTTAAAGGGGTTTCAGGTTGTTCCTGGGGCTCACCCCTCACAGAACATACCTGAGCCATGCTCGGGGGTGGTATCCGCTTCGAGCGGTACCGAGCCTCCGGCATCGGCACCGGTGTCGAGTGTTCCACTCTTCACCAGGGATCGTCATCGGGCATCCTCGGTACCTTCGGGACCGATCGATACGCACCGGATTGACTTCCCTCGATCCCAGCCGTGTACGGTGCGGGTATCCGCTTCGAGCGGTACCGATACTCCGGCATCGGCTTCGGTGTCGAGTGTTCCACTCTTCACCAGGAATCGTCCTCTACCATCCTCGGCGCCTTTGGGGCTGGTCGATACGATACCGATGGACATTTCCATATCTCAGCCATGCTCCGGGACGGTACCGGCGTCGATCGGTTCAGATACCCTGGCATCGGCATCGAGGTGGACCCCGCCTTACCCTTTGCAAGGGGTGGTCATCGGGTATCCTCGGTACCGTCGGTACCGATCGATGTAACCCAGGCTGCCTTAGTGGTATCGGCATCGGAACCCTTGCGACATGCATCGATAGCCTCGCTTTCTTCGATGCCGAGTCTTGAACCGATATCTAGTCTCGAGGACTGGGTACCGACGCGTCCCGGAACCGACTCCTGTCGTTTCCAGATAGGCAGTTCTGAAGATCCTAGCCATAACTCTCTCATGCTCTTCTTACCACTGCAGCAGTCCCCGATGCCAACTTCAACTGCTGGTCCTGTATCAGTATCGATGTCGATGCCTGTTCTTGCACCGATTCCACCGATGCCTAGTTTGGAACCGATACCTGTCATTGATGCAGTACCCACTGCCTCTAAGTTAACATGCCAGTATCCCTGTCCATCTACTAGGTTTCTCTCTTCACACCACTGTACGTCCTCTGGTGCTCAGCCTCTTTCTTTAGCCTTACCAGGGATGGTTCCCATAGGAGATCAGTCTTTTCAGGCTTTTCTCCTGGATATGGCAACCTTTCTTAATATCTCTATCCCTGGTTGTGATGCTACTCATGGCTCACCGGCACAAATGGAAAATATGATGCTTCCTTTACATCCTGCTCTGCAGGATCTCCTTCTGAGGGTCTGGAAATCGCCCTTACGACTTCCTCTAGTTTCTACAGCCACTGAGGTTCGGTACCGGGTGCCACCCTCTCCAGGGTTTCAAAAGCCTCAACTTTCTCATCGTTCCCTTGTAGTGGAATCAACACTAAGGAAAGTTAAGAGCAAGAAGAAGCATTCTTCTTATCCGCCAGGTCGTTCTTCAAGAACACTCGATGCTTTTGGTCGTCAGGCCTTCCAAACCTCTATGCTGGCCTCCAGAATTCTTTCATATATTTTTCACATGAGTCTAACACTCCAGGAAGTCACAGAGAAATTGTCTTTTTTGACCCCTTTTTTACCAGAGCCCAAGGCTACTGATTATTCCTTGCTCGTCAATCACAGCCGGAATGTATCCTGGTTCCTGTCTCGTGCTTCTATAGACTCTTTTGAGTCCGTTAGCAGATCCTCTGCTATTGCCATTGCAGCACGTCGCAGAGCCTGGCTTGAAGCTTCAGACTTGAGCAGATGGGCACAAACTATACTGGCTCATTCTCCTTGTACAGGAGAAGGTCTCTTCAATAAGGAGGCTTTACGTCAGGTTGCTCAATGCTCCACTGACTCTCCTTCCACTAAAGACCATTCTAAGCCACCTCCTTCTTCAAGGGGTAGGAAATGTCCTACCAAACCTTCTTTCCCTAAGAAAAGAAAGTTTCATTCATCTCCTGCCCATCATTCGGCTGTACCTAAACAAGGGACGCCTCAGCCTAGCCTGAAGTCCTCCAGCTCTGGCCAGTCTCAGCATTCCCAGCAACCATAGGGGCCGGGAATTGTAATCTACAGTTCACTTCTACCCATTAGAAGTTTATTCACTGTGCTCTTCTTTTTCAGTGTACTAACCTGTCGGAAAATTTTTGTTCAGGGACTACAGACTTCTCCTCTTCTTACTCTCTAGAAGAGCAGTTGCAACTATCCCCTGATAGTTCTGTCCCAACTGAACATTTTTTCCTTCAGTTGACTTACCCTATGGGTACGTCACCCTCCAATTACTTACTCTACCCTCTCAACCGGGTTTTTTCCCTGACTGAGGGGTACCATACTGAAAAGCTTCTCTAGCAAGCTCGTTCCTCAGACAGGGAGAGGGAATATCTCCTCTCTTTTCTTGTCTGTTTTTCTTTATTGGGCACAGGACAATCTCTCTGCTGTTTCCGTCAGCAGCTCTGCCTGCAGGAGTTACAGTAATTGTATTACTGGTACTTTTTCCAAGTTCCAGTCCCTTGTTCAAAATTTTGTCTAGCCTCAGTAGTGATTCCAAGCTATTCGTCATCTATCTTGGATCCTCCTACTCGTTTAGGCTTTCTCACATTATTCTAACCATCTCCTCTCCTAGGATATGGCAACACACCTGACTTCAGTCAGTTTGTCTCATATCTCTCCTGCACAATGCTCTCTGCAGTCTTCAGAGAAGCTTTCTACTATGAGGGCCTTGCTATAGAGCATTGACCTTGTCTCTAAAGCTTCTCTATTAGTAGGGAAAAGCTTATAAACCCTTCCCATGCCTGTGAGGGTTCTCCACACCCTCTAGCCTGGGGTGTTAACACGAGATATCAGTTCTTCGTGAAAATCCAAGGCTGATGTTTACGCATGCTACCTCTGGGTCCCTCCAGTAGGTCCCTCTGGTATCTTCTTCTGCATTTCTGCACATCTGCCATGTCAGTGTTCTGTGGAACTCCCGCCTTGTTCCTTACAGATTCATATGATCATCTGTTCTCACGCGAACATCACGGTTATCTTGTTGGTATGCCTTCCTGCATCCCTCAATCCACGGAAATAGATTCTCTATACATATCCCAAGTGGGTTCACCCTCTTGTAGAGCGCAGAATCTTTTTCTTTTATATTCCCCATGTACAATTATGGGGCTGGGTGGTAGACATGTATCTTCAACCTGTTGTCTTGTATGTAGCATCTCCATATATGTCTACATACCTATATCATTACTCTGGTGGTGCAAAACCATGCCCCACAAATGTATCTATATTTAGGTATATTATATCTATATCTATATCTATATCTATATATATATATATATATCTATATATATCTATATATATATCTATATCTATATATATATATATATATATATATATATATATATATATATTTTGATACATTTCTCCACCCATATCCTAATATACACATCTGGACATATGTATATGTGTATGTGTGTGTATATATATATATATCTGTTGGGGGGCTTCTTAAGGGTTGATATGTCTTACACACTATCACCCTTACTGTCTATACTAAATGTTTTACCTCCTAGAGGTTTTAGACAGTTTATCGCCCTACTTCGCATACCATATTACGATGCAGAAACTGTTAGGCACCAATAACCACTGTGGTGCTAACATCTTCCATTTTTTCTTTAAGTCCTTGAAGCATCAAGCTTCAATATTTTTCCTATCTCTCGCCAGCTAGGAAAAACAGTGTACATCTTTATCTTTGAGTACACAGCTGTTCTCCTTGGGAATAGAGGTTTTTCCAGTCCCCCTCTTCCCGCCAGGACTGGGCTAGTTCTCCAACTCCGTCAGTCTTCTTCCTTTAGTCCTCAATGTTAATGACCTTATGCCTAAAGAAGTTTTCAGCTTTTTCCCATAAAGCTTTCCATTGAAGACCTGACGTCTAATCCTACCCAGTTGACACCTGGATCGTCTACTACCTCCAGGTCTGGACCTTCATCCTCACTGCTGGGAAGTCACCTTGAAGATTCCGCCACTGCTTATCCAGTAGACTCCATCATGCTTTCTACTTCCTACAATACAGTAGGTAAGCTGCATATTTTGAGTGTACATTAAATGTGTTTTAATGCTACTCATCATATATACCAAGGACTCCTGTAGTCTGTAGGACCCTCTAGTCCTTGGCTATGCTGTTTCTTTCCTCACAGCTCCTTTATTGTCAACTCCTACCCTCCATCCCACATTGGATGCTGGGGATTCCTGGAAACAAAATGCACCCCTGGTCCAGGCTCCTGCCTTTTTATGGGATCTCCCCCTGGCATCTCCAGCTAGGGAGTCCCCATATGTGAAGACTCATTCCTGCTTGTTCCTGGAGATAGCACAGTTACTTACCTGTAACAGGTGATCTCTGGGAACAGCAGGAATTAGTCTTCACAACCCTCCCACCTCCCCTAGGAGTTGCATCTCTTTATCTTCTTCCTTTTCTCTCTCGCCTTTGTCTCAGCTTTGAAACTCAACTGAAGAGAGGCTCTGGAGAAGGTGGGAGGTCAGCGCGCAGGCGCGAGGGATGCTGCCAAAAGCTTTCTGATTGGAAGCTGGGCAGCGTTCCCGTGCAGGCTCCGTCGGTACCGACGTACCCATATGTGAAGACTAATTCCTGCTGTTCCCAGAGATCACCTGTTACAGGTAAGTAACTGTGCTTTCTCTAGGAACTCTGCTGCCATACCTTCAGAGTCAGGATTGGCTTTGCTCTCTAGATCTCAAGGATGCGTACACTCATGTTCTCATCCATCCAACTCACCGAAAGTTCCTTCGCTTTCTGTTTCAAGGGAAGCACTATCAATACAGGGTTCTTCCTTTTGGCCTGGCTTCTGCACCAAGGGTGTTCACAAAATGCATGGCTGTGGTGGCAGCATTTCTCCACACCCTGGGAATAGTCGTCTTCCCTTAGATGACCGGCTCATTTGAGCCCCTTCAGAGCCAGAGGCCAGGGTTGCTCTCTCTCGCACAATGCGCATCCTTCAGTATTTGGGACATGTCATCAACTTCCCAAAATCCATCCTTGCTCCCACTCAGTCCCTAGAGTTTATAGGAGCTCTGCTGGATACCAGATGGACAAGGGCCTACCTTCCACAGCCCCGCTGCCTTCGCATTGCGCAGTTAGCTTCCCAAGTAGTGCTAAAACCTCACCTCACTGCTCGGGAAATGTTAGTTGCTAGGCCACATGGCATCCACCGTGCATGTGGTTCCTCATGTTTATCTCCATATGAGGGCAGCCCAGTGGACTCTATCCACTCAGTGGACTCAGGCGTCAGGTTGCCTGTCAGACAAAATAGCAAACTCAGATCACCTTATTTTGTTCCTCCAATGGTAGCAATTACCCCAAAACCTTTTGGTGGGGCCTCCTTTTCAGCAGCCCCCACCCCAGGCCACTCTAACAGATGCTTCACAGGTGGATAGGGGAGCCCACCTGCAAGGTCTCTCTACCCATTACTGGAGTATCTCCTTCATTTATCAAATGCAGGGCTTAAGACCAATTCAGTGAGAGTTCATTTGAGTGCTATTGCAGCTTCTTTCAAGCCTCTAAATGAACAACCTATTTCCTCTCATAGTGAGATTTATGAGAGGCCTTCTTTTAACGAAGCCTCCCATTAAGCCACCACCAGTGGCATGGGACTTAAATCTGGTTCTTGGGCAGCTCATGAAACCGCCTTTTGAACCATTAGCCACTGCCTCTTTGGAATTCCTTTCCTGGAAGGTCATCTTTCTTATTGCAATCACATCAGCACATCACATCAGTGAATTGCAAGCATTGGTGTCTGATCCTCCTTATACAAGGTTCCATCATGATAAGGTAGTCCTTAGGACTCATCCACACTTTATGCCAAAGGTGGTGTCACTTTTTCAACCAAGCGGTTTACCTTCCTGTATTCTTCCCAAGGCCTCACATGCAGAAAGGAATCTTCATACTTTGGACTGCAAAAGGGCTTTGGCCTTTTACTTGCAAAGGACACAGCAACATAGAAAGTCCTCTCAACTCTTTGTTGCTTTTGATCCTAGTCATTTAGGACTTCCAGTCTCCAAAAGAACACTGTCCAGCTGGATTGCACAGTGTATATCTTTTGCCTATGAGAGTAAAAACCTTCCTCTTGAAGGCCATGTCACAGCTCACAATGTGAGAGCCATGGCAGCTTCTATGGCTCATCTTCACTCTGTGTCTATTGACGACATCTGTCGAGCAGCTACTTGGGCTTCGGCTCATACCTTCACAGCCCATTAATGCTTAGACAAGGACTCCCGCTGGGATGCCTTGTTTGGTCAGGCTGTTCTTCAACACCTGTTCCAGACTTAATCAATTCCTGCCCACCATCCCTGTTAGGATGCCAGAGATCCATGGGGGGAAGTGGAGCCCTTTCACAAGGGCACACAACTTTATGGGGCTTTCTCCCTGGCATCTGCAGCTAGGGAGTCCCCATATGTGAAGACTACATTCCTGCTTGTTCCTGGAAATAGCATAGATCTCCAGGAACAAGCAGGAATGTAGTCATCACATATGGGTATCGTCGGTACCGACGGAGCCTGTGCGGGAACACTCCCCAGCGTCCAATTAGAAAGCTTTTTGGAGCATCCCGCAGCTCCTGCGTGCTGCCTTCCCGCCTTTCCCAACTTCCTCTCTCCAGTTCTTCTTTTTCCACGGAGCCAGCAGGTCGTTGTTCCTTTCACCGCAGAAGAATTCTTCTTTATTTCTTTCTTTTGTGTGGTTGCGTCTGTTTTCCTTGACGCTTTACCGGTACCGCCGTTTTTTTCTTCTTATTTTCTGTCTTTAAAAAATATATATGTTCTACTTTTTTCCTATTTTCTTCAGGTGCACGCACCTTTTTGGGCCTTAGGCCCAAAAGCTTTTTCTTATATTGGAGAAACCTGCCTCGGGTTTCAAAAAGTGCACCAAGTGTGGCGGTACCACTTCCGTCACCGACACCCATGAATGGTGTCTAAAATGTTTAGGTCCTGACCACTCCATCACGGATTGTATGTCCTGCGCCATGATGTCTAAAAGAGGTCGGCAGAACCGAGCTGCTAAGCTCAGTACCCTGTTTCCCTCTGATGCAGCTTGGTGGCATCGACGTCTTCCAGGGCTTCCTCTTCCTCCCGTGGATCTCAGGTAACTAAACATAAGTCTAGCCGGTCCTCAAAGGGTAGATCTCCTTCTAAGCATCGAGATGCCTCTGGCGTTGCCCTTGAGGATTCTGCACCGGCCAAATTGCCCTGGCAGGAGGTTTCGGCTTCCAAAGCATTATCAGGGTTCCAGGATGTTCTCGAGGCCTCGACCTCGGCAGAACTACTGGTGCCATGCTCTGGGGTACCGGCGGTCTTCTCCGGTACCGACATCCAGGCATCGGCAGCGTCGATAGACCAGAGATTCCTGGCTATTGAGTGCAGTCTGGCGGCTCTCCTCGCGGCATCGATGCCCTCGGAACCACGACAGACAATTCAGCCGGTACCGGCATCGGTACCGGTACTGATGGCATTGGCATCGGTGTCTGCTTTGCCGGTACCCAGTCATCCAATGCCCTCCGGTACCGATAGCCTGGTACCAATTACTCCCGGTACCAACTTCGGTAGGTACGGGTATCGGGCTCTTCAAGAGCATCCGGACAGAGACGGTACTTCGAGTCCTCAGATAGTTCTGTCGATGCAGGAATGCTTCTCCCAGAGGAGCCCTCCTCCCCTAAACGCAGGATGTCTCCTCCGGAAGATATGTCCTTCCAGGATTTTATCAGGGAGGTGGCTCGGGGTCTGTCCATTACTGTGGCCCCTGAAACAGAGCCAAGGGCCAAGGAGTTGGAAATTCTACAATATCCCAAAATTCCTAAGGAGGCAGCTACCTTGCCCATTCATGAGATTTTATATGATCTCATGTTAAGGATGTGGGAGACACCTCTTACCACCTCCCCTCATTCTCGCAGACTGGATACTATGTATCGAGTCCCTCCTTGTCCTGGTTTCCAAAAGACTCAGCTTTCTCATCACTCTATTGTAGTGGAATCAGCTATGAGAAGAATCAAGAGTGCAAAAAAGCATGCCTCTAATCCTCCAGGATGTGAGTGCAAAACCCTGGATGCTTTTGGACATCATGTCTTCCAAGCTTCCATGCTTTCTGCCAGGATCAGTTCCTATAGTCTCTACATGGGAATGTTCCTGAAAGAGGTCACAGATGATTTAGAAGCTTTAAGTCCTATTCTTCCTGAAGATAGAAGACAGGATTTTCTCACTTTGGTCAAACATGCCCAAAATGTTTCTAAATTTGCCAACCGTGCAGCCTTTGACTGCTTTGAGTGCATAAGCAGGACCTCTGCTATTGCCATAGGTGCATAAGAACATAAGATATGCCATACTGGGTCAGACCAAGGTCCATCAAGCCCAGTATCCTGTTTCCAACAGTGGCCAATCTAGGTCATACGTACCTAGCAGTTTCCCCAAAAGACACAGGTTCCGCAATGCTTGTACTGGGTCAAGCATTGATATCCTGGGTCCCTTCTTAATAATGGTTTATGGACCTTTCCTCCAGGAACTTGTCCAAAACTTTTTTAAATCCAGCTACACTAACAGCCTTTACTACATCCTCCGGTAGCAAATTTCAGAGTTTGATTACACGTTGAGTGAAAAAATATTTTCTTTTATTAGTCTTAAATAGTTTACCCTGTAGCTTCATTGTATGTCCCCTAGTCTTTCTATATTCTGATAACGTAAACAATCGATCTACGTTTACCCGTTCCATTCCGTTCATTAATTTATAGACTTCTATCATATCTCCCCTCAGCCGTCTCTTTTCCAGGTTAAAGAGCCCTAACCTTTTTAGCCTTTCTTCATAGGAGTATCCTTCCATCCCCTTTACCATTTTGGTGGCTCTTCTCTGAACCTTTTCTAATAATGCTATATCCTTTTTAAGATACGGCGACCAGAATTGCACACAATATTCAAGGTGCGGTCTCACCATGGAACGGTATAGAGGCATTATAATATCTTTTGTTTTATTTTCCATTCCTTTCCTTATGATACCTAGCATTCTATTTGCTGTCTTGGCTGCTGCTGCACACTGGGCCGAGGGTTTTAACATGTTATCCACAATGAAGCCTAAATCTTTTTCCTGGGTGGTGGTTCCTAATGTGGAACCTTGCATCGTGTAACCATAGTTTGTGGTGTTCTTCCCTAGGTGCATAACTTTGCACTTGTCCACATTAAATTTCATCTGCCATTTTGATGCCCAGTCTTCCAATTTATCAAGATCCTCTTGCAATTTTCCACAATCCTCTTGGATTTTAACAACTTTAAATAGTTTTGTGTCATCTGCAAATTTGATAACCTCACTCGTTATTCCTCTTTCCAGGTCATTTATGAATATGTCAAAAAGCAGCGGACCCAGCACAGATCTCTGGGGTACACCACTATTCACCTTTCTCCATTGGGAAAATTGGCCATTTAGCCCAACCCTCTGCTTTCTATCTTTTAACCAGTTCCTGATGCACAGTAGTACACTGCCTCCTATCCCATGACTCTTTAGTTTTGCCAAACGTCTCTGATGAGGGACCTTGCTTGGCTCCAGGCATCTGATCTAGAGCTCTGGGTACAAGACATATTGGGAAACATACCTTGTACTGGTGAGAACCTGTTTGGTAGAGGTTGGCAGGAAAAAGCCAATGAGATGGATGCTGAAAATTCCACCTTGGATAGATTATCCAAGTCCACAGCTGATCCTGCTAGAAAGAAATCTTTCAAGAAACCATTCTTTTCTAAGAAGAAAAGATATTATCCTGCCTATGCTCAGCAGGCACGTACGGCAGGCTAGTTTGTCAAGAAGGGTCAGCAAGCACCCAAACAGAAGAAAGCAAAGACTGCTAAGCCTCAGCCGTCACAGCAGTCTCAGCCTCCACAAGGCCTTTGACTTTCAGCTAGAGAACTTAGCCTTCCTGGCTCTCGGGGGACCAGAGCCTTTCACCATTACAGGAAGGTTATGTCACTTTGCCCCCAGATGGGGACAGATAACAGCAGAGCATTGGATACTCTCCATCATAAAGGAGGGGTACAAGCTTCATTTTTCAAGCATGCCCCCTCACACAATAGTAAGGCAGTTCAATTCTCCGACCTCTCTCATCAACCTGTTAGGGCAGGAGGTCGCTATTCTTCTTGCCCAAGGGGCAATAGAAGAAGTACCCATTCATCAGCAGAGTACAGGGTTCTACTCCCCTTATTTCCCTATTCCAAAGAAAACAGGGGGATACAGACCTATCTTAGACCTCAGAGAATTAAACAAATTTCTTGTCAAAGAGAAATTCAAAATGATTTCTCTCGGGTCTCTGCTGTCATACCTTCAGAGTCAGGATTGGCTTTGTTCTCTAGATCTCAAGGATGCGTACACCCATGTCCTCATCCATCCAACCCACAGAAGGTTCCTTCGGTTCCTTTTTTAAGGAAAGCACTACCAATACAGGGTGCTTCCTTTTGGCCTGGCCTCAGCACCAAGGGTGTTCACGAAATGCATGGCTGTCGTAGCATCATTTCTCTGCACTCTAGGGATATTCGTCTTCCACTACTTAGACGACTGGCTCATTCGAGCCCCAACAGAGTCAGAGGCCAGGACTTCTCTATCCTGCGCAATGCGTATCCTTCAGTATTTGGGTCTTGTAATAAACATCCCAAAATCCAGTCTAACTCCCACTCAGTCTTTAGAGTTCATAGGAGCTTTGCTGGACACCAGAAAGGCAAGGGCCTATCTCCCTCAGGCCCGCTGCCTTCGCATGGTGCAGTTAGCTTCTCAAGCAGTGCTAAAGCCTCATCTCACTGCTCGAGAAATGTTACAACTACTAGGCCACATGGCATCTACTGTACATGTGGTTCCCTATGCTCGCCTCCATATGAGGACAGCCCAGTGGACTTTATCCACTCAATGGACCCAGGCATCAGGATGCCTGTCAGACAAAATAGCAAACACAAGTCGCCTTATTTTGTCCCTCCAGTGGTGGAAGCCCACTCAAAACCTGTTGCTGGGGTCCCCTTTTCAACATCCCTTACCCCAAGCAACTCTCACAACAGATGCTTCTCCAATGGGTTGGGGAGCTCATCTGCAAGACCTCTCCACCCAGGGCATCTGGTCTCCACAGGAGAGTCATCTACATATCAATCTCTTGGAGCTCAGAGCAATCTTCCTTGCTCTGGGAATGTTCCACACCCTGCTCAGCTACAAGACAGTCCTCATTCATACGGACAATCAGGTAGCCATGTTCTATGTGAACAAGCAGGGGGGAACAGGCTCTCTGTCGCTTTTCAATGAAGCTTTACGACTATGGGCCCTTGCCAGAGAGCATCAGATTCATCTGCTGGCAGTATATCTTCCAGGCATTCAAAACTCTTGGGCGGACAGACTCGGTCGAGTTCTGCTTCCACACGAGTGGTCTCTGCATGCAGACCAGGTGACCAGGATATTTCAACTTTGGGGAACCCCGGACATAGACCTCTTTGCAAGTCCGTGGAATGCCAAACTTCCCCGGTTCTGTTCCAGAATTCCGGCTCAGGGGGCTCAGGCCAGGGATGCTTTCCTCCTTTACTGGGGTCAAGACTTCCTGTATGCCTTTCCACCCATTCCCGTAATTCCCAAAACCCTGTTCAAGCTTCAGAGAGACAGAGGCCATATGATTCTCATAGCTCCACATTGGCCACGGCAAGTGTGGTACCCTCTGCTTCTACATCTCTCTCAAGCTCCCTCCCTGGAGTTAGTCTGCTCCAGATCTCCTATCTCAGGAGGACGGAATGTTATGGCATTCTAATCCCCAGTCTCTGCGTCTCAGGGCTTGGTTGCTGAAGGCCTAGATCTCCATGATCTTAATCTCACTCAGCAAGTAAAATATATTCTTTTTGCTTCCAGGAAACCTTCCACAAGACGCTCTTATGCTTTCAAGTGGAAAAGGTTTACCATATGGTGTTCGCAAAAGGGTCTTAACCCCCTTGCGATACCTCTGGAATCATTGCTGGAGTATCTCCTTCATTTATCCAATGCAGGTCTTAAGACTAATTCAGTAAGAGTCCATTTGAGTGCTATTGCAGCTTCCTTTAAGCCTCTAAATGGACAGCCTGTTTCCTCTCATCCTCTTATAGCAAATTTATGAGAGGCCTTCTTCTAACTAAGCCTCCCATTAGGCCACCACCGGTGGCATGGGACTTAAACCTGGTTCTTGGGCAGCTTATGAAGCCACCTTTCGAACCTTTAGCTACTACCTCCTTGAAATTCCTTTCTTGGAAGGTTATCTTTCTCATTGCAATCACATCAGCACGCTGCATTAGTGAGTTGCAAGCGCTAATAGCTGATCCACCTTATACAAGGTTCCATCATGACAAGGTAGTCCTTAGGACTCATCCACACTTTATGCCAAAGGTGATCTCGCCTTTTCATCTGAACCAAGCGGTCTATCTACCTGTGTTTTTTCCAAAGCCTCATGCATCAAATGCAGAGAGGAATCTTCATACCTTGGACTGTAAAAGAGCTTTAGCCTTTTACTTGCAAAGAACACAGCAACATAGAAAGTCCTTTGATCCTTCTCATTTGGGACTTCCAGTCTCCAAGAGAACACTGTCTAACTGGATTGCTCAGTGTATTTCCTTCGCCTATCAGAGTAAGAACCTTTCTCTGGAGGGCCATGTCACAGCTCACAATGTGAGAGCCATGGCAGCCTTAATGGCTCATCTGCACTCTGTCTCTATCGACGAATCTGTCGAGCAGCCACTTGGGCCTCGGTTCATACCTTCACAGCCCATTACTGCTTGGACAAGGACTCCCGCCGGGATGCCTTGTTTGGTCAGGCTGTTCTCCAACACCTGTTCCATACCTAATCAACTCCTACCCGCCATCCCTGATAGGTTGCCAGAGATCCATGGGGGGAAGTGGAGCCCTGTTCAGGGACACAGAACTTCTGGGGTCTCTCTCTCTGGCACCTAAACCTAGGGAGTCCCCATATGTGATGACTACATTCCTGCTTGTTCCTGGAGATAGCATAGTTACTCACCTGTAACAGGTGATCTCCGGGAACAGCAGGAATTTAGTTCTCACAACCCACCCACCTCCCCTAGGAGTTGTATTTCTCTATCTCTTTCCTTTACCTCTCTCTGTCTCAGCTTTAAAACTCAACTGGAGAGAGGCAGTTGGGAAAGGCGGGAAGGCAGCACGCCGGCGCTGTGGGATGCTCCCAAAAGCTTTCTAATTTGACACTGGGGAGCGTTCCCGCGCAGGCTCCGTCAGTACCGACGATACCCATATGTGAGGACTAAATTCCTGCTGTTCCTGGAGATCACCTGTTACAGGTGAGTAACTATGCTTTACTTCCAAGGCAGAGACCTTAGGGAGGTTCCGTTCATAAGGATATGAGAAATGCCATACTGGGTCAGACCAAGCTCTTTCAGGTCCAGTATCCTGTTTCCTAGGGTAGCCAATCCAGGTCTTAAGCTTGTGCTGTTTGGATGTCAAGAGAGCGCTGCGGCAGTGTTTAAAGGTTTCAGAAACTTTTGCAAGGCGGATCGTCTCTCTTCGGGGTGTTTGAAGGGCCCTGCAAAGGGAAGCGGCGGCGAAGGAGTCCATTCCTGGATGGATTGGAGCGGCGAGTGCGTCGGCTTATCTTCTACGGGACCGTACAGTCCCAGGGAGCTTACGAGCTCACTCCACCAGAGTGCAAATGTCTTCTTGGATGGAGCACAGTTTGGTTCCGCCAGTGGACATCTGTAGGGAGTTCTCTTGGTTGTCTCTCCATACTTTCAGTAAGCACTACCGTCTAGATGTTCTGGCGGTAAGGATGCCGTTTTCAGGGAGGCGGTGTTGAGATCCGGCTGGTAAGGTCCCTCCCAATGATTACTGCTCTGATACATCCCAGAGGTTGAGGACTAAACTGGAGGAACGATAAGGAAATAGGAATTACACTTACCTGGTAATTGTGGTTCCTTGAGTGACTCCAGTTTAGTCCTCATTCCCGCCCGGGGATGGGGTCTTAGCAGTGGTTTTTCTGTTGGGGGAAGTGCAAGGTTAAAAGTGGATATAGGCCTTCACTGATGTTCAGTCGTTTTGATGCTTCCATTTGTTTTGCGCTATATTGTTATATTATTATATTATGATATTGTGTTATATATTGCTATATTGCTCTGGATTGTTTAGGGCTAGGGGAGTAGTAGGTAGGTAGGTTATATGTTCTGCATGCCCTTGAATATAATAAGTTAAAAAAAAAGTTACTGATTTTTTACTCCTTTGAGTCTGCTTTGTCAATAGTTCACTGGGGGCTGATGGGAGAGACCAGCAGGCTATATCCAGTGATGTCATGAGTTTTTGACATGCCCAGTCTCCAAGCTGCAGGAGGAGGTTCACTACCCAGAGGTTGAGGACTAAACTGGAGTCACTCAAGGAACCACAATTACCAGGTTAGTGTAATTCCTATTTTTAGTTATATGTTGAATATGTGTGAAGAAGGAAAGGGAGGAGTCAAAGATGACCCCCAAGGTTGCAGGCCGAGGAAACAGGAAGAAGAGTGTTGTCAACAGTGATAGAGAAAGGAGGAAGGAGAGAAGAGGGTTTAGGGGGAAAAATAAGTTCAGTTTTAGCCATATTCAATTTTAGGCAGCATGAGACATCCAGATGGTGATATCAGATAAGCAAGTAGAGATAAGAGTTTGGAGTGAAGGAGAGACGTCATATATAGATAGATTTGAGAGTCATCAGCATAAAAATGATATTGAAAGCTATGGGAGGTGATGAGGGCACCAAAGGACTGGGTATAGAGAGAAGGAGAAGGCCCAGAACAGACCCTTGAGGTACACCAATTGAGAGAGAGATGGCAGTAGAGGAGGAACCTCCAGAACAAACACTGAAAGAGCGATTGTAGAGAGAAGACGAGAACCAAGACAGTACAGGGCCACTAAACATAATACCAAAGTGAGTATAAAATACCAAGGAGGAGGAGGTGGTCAACAGTATCAAAAGCATCAGGGAGATCGAGAAGAATGAGAACTGAGTAAAGGCCTTTGGACTTAGCGAGGAACAGGTCACTGGAAACTTTGGCAAGAGCTGTTTCAGTAGAATGAAATGGAAGAAAACCAGACTGAAGTGGATCAAGGAGGGCTTGAGAGGAGAGAAATTAGAGACAGCGGCAGAGAACTGCATGTTCAAGAATTTTGAAAATGAATGGGAGAAGGGAGATGGGTTGATAATTAGGACAAGCAGGGTCAAGTGAGGGTTGGGGGTTTTTTTTTTTTAGGAGAGGAGTAATTACAGCATGCTTGAAGGCTGCAGGGAAGGTTGCAGTAGAAAGCGAAAGGTGTGAGATGAAAGGGATGACGGAGGAGGAGATGGGTGGGGATAGGCTCAGAAGAACAGGTAGTGAGTTTAGAGGAGGAAAGAAGGTTTCCTCAACACAGGTTTTAGAAAAAGATGAGTAATAGAGAGGTTGAGGGGAAATATTGATAATGGAGAGGGAGAAGAGTTGGTGAAGATGATTTAGTGGGGAACTGAATAATCTTATGCACTTTGTCATGGAAATAGTCTGCTAGGGTTTGGGCAGAGAGGAGAGAAAATAAAAGAATTGAGTAGAAGACAGCGAGGGTTTAGAGGCAAGATGGTTAGTCAGATGGAGAAAATAGTTTTGCTTAGTGAGTGCAGTGGCGGACTGGAAAGAAGAAAGCGTGCATTTGAAATGAAGAAAGTCGAGAGAGCGGGATTTCAGCCAAGTTCACTCAGCTGAGCAGGCACAGGAACGTAGGTAATGGGTAGTTGAAGAAAACCAGGGCTGAGGTGAGGTGCATCTCACAGGATGTGGAATGGGTGGAACAAGAGTATCCAGAGTAGAAGAGAGAGCAGTATTATAGGAAGCTATGATTTCGTCAGTAGACTTAGAGGGCAAAGTGGAAGAGAGAAGATATGAGACAGTTGTGGATAGTCAGTGGATCGACAGCATGAAGATTCCTAAAAAGATAGATTGGGCAAGATTGAGGGGTTGAGTAATGAAGAGTGAAACTAACAGGTGATGGTCAGATAAGAGCAGAGGTATGGAAATTGGAAGGTAAACAATTAGAGTAGAAAACCGAGGTCAAGGCAGTGACCAAGCTGATAAGTGGAGGCAGAAGAACAAAGCTGGAGGTTGAAAGAGGAGGTAAGGGAAAGGAGCTTGAACGCATAGGAGGTCAGAAGGATTATCAATATGGATGTTTTGTCTCTGAATGTCAGCCAAAATTTGACTATTTTTTTTTAGGATTCTTTAGATGAAGATAATAAGCGAGCTACATTATTAGTTCCCTTTATTTCTATTGCTGATAAAAATAGGATCTTAAAGATGTTCTTTAAGAATAAAGGTGCTGTCTTTTGCAGGAAAAAGCTGAATGTATTTCCAGATGTTTCCAGAACTACTCATCTTCGCAGAAGACAGTTTCTGTCCCTGAAATCTAAGGTTTTTGGTATCGGTGCAACCGTTTTTCTACGATTCCCTTGCAAATGTGTGATTTCATGGCATGGGAATTCTTATTCATTTTTTTTATTTATCTCAAATTAGAGAAATTTTTGTAAGATAAGTCACCTTAGGTTTGGTCTTTACGAATAAGTAAGCCTGGTTCTTTTTGGTATCTCTCCCTATTGACTACCCTGTTATTTTTCTTATTGTAATGTGTGTAACTTAACTCCTTCCTTCCATGACGTGGGCTGCTTGCTGAGAGTGTAGTACTATTTTGGTATTATGTTTGGTTTATTTCTTTTCTGATGTGGATTTTATCAGCATTTTTCTTGTGAGCTTATTTTTGTATCTGTTACAGAAAATCTATTTTAAAAAAATCAGTGAGGAAAGTAGAAGAGGACTTATCAGGAGGTCTATAGATGACTTCCTAAAGCAAAATTCTCTAGCTTGATACTATTGTTTAATTCAAGAGTGTCTTATAGGCACAAGGGCTCATCTGGAGGATTTATTAAGGTGTGATCATTTCAAATCACAACTTGTTAGATTCTGAAATTGTTTGTAGTATTGGGTGTAGGCTTCCCGCTTCCTCATTCCATGAAATTGTTCTTTCCTGCAAAGGTCTTCTAAAATAATATACAAAAAAGAGCTGACAAAAACATGGTGGCCCACTCAACAATGCTTCAGCTCCTAGTTAATAAATATTTTATGTATTTAAAATTTATAAATTGCCTCATCACAAAAGTTCAAGGTGATGTACAATAAACATTCATAAGTATATGTATAACATACAAAGACTCTGACAAATTTACAAAAAACAGGACCTTCATACCATTAAATCAAACATTGAATTAAATACCAAAGGCTATAATTCATAGGCTTGCCTAAATAGTTCGGTTTTTGTGTTCTTTTGAAAATTGTACAAATCAGTTGAAGGACTGGTTCCATGTGCAGGATGCCTGCATGCTGAAGCTCTCAGAAAACAAGTGGAGGAGCTCAAAGATGAGGTGGTGAGACTGAGAAGCATTCAGTACAGTGAGAAGTCCATTGATGAGATGCTTCTTGAAACATCCAAGCTTTCTGACAGAGGTGAAGATGGGAGCCTACAGAATGAAGATAGTTGGACACAAGTTACCAAGGTCTGCAGAATCGCCGATCCAACTTCTCCAGCCCTTGAATTGAAGAACCATTATGCAGCCCTGGAAGTGGAGGAGGTGAAAGCATCCCAGGAAAGAGAACCAGAGCTTGAGCACCCCAAAGTTGCAGAATCAGTGACCACAAGGAAGTGAAGGGTAGTGGTCGTTGGTGACTCTCTTCTGAGGGGTAATGAGGTGTCCATCTGCCAAACAGATATGTCCAGAGAGGTGTGTTGTCTGCCAGGTGCCAAAATCTGAGATACTGTGGAGAGTTTGCTGAGACTAATCAAGCCTACTATTTCCCAATGTTGCTCATCCACGTCCGCACAAATGATACTGCCAGGTATCCCTTGGTATGTATCAAAAGTGACTTCATGGCTCTGGGACAGAGGGTGAAGCAGATAGGATTGAAGAGAACACTACCTGTACACCTCCCTGTTGAGGGTAAAGGCTGAGGCAGAGAAACTCTCATCTGGAGATAAAGCATGGCTGTGTGAATGGTGTCATCGAGAGCATTTTGGGTTCCAGGACCATGGGATGATCCAAGGGCTGCAGAGCAGAGATGGCCTTCATCTGTCAGAGAAGGGTCAAAGTGTCTTCAGTAGCAGACTCGTTAACCTACTGAAGAGGGCTTTAAATTAGATACGATGGGGATGGATGAAGAAAGCCCCCAGGTAAGTGAAACTTTAAATACCTCTATAGAGAAGGAGCAGTCTCCAGGTGGTGGTTTTCCACTGACCTGCTGATCCAGAGCAGTGTGGGACTTTTCGTTGACGAGATGGGACAGCACAAGTGGAAACAAGCCAGCCCATCCCTGCTAAGCAAAGGACTTTGGAGGCATGTGGATTTGTCACCCGTGAGGCCGGAGCAGCATCTTTGGCAAGTCTGCCGGTTGCTGTGGTTGACCTGAGCGCATCTGGGGTTTGGCTTTCACCGGAGCAGCGAGCCCCACTGCCAAGACCTGGAAGTTCAATTGTGGCAGATGGAGTGCTTCCCCCTGATTTGCCAGTGAGCATGTCAATGAAGGGGAGGAAAGAGAGCTTCATGGTTTTGCTGGTGACCAGCTCCCCCACCATGCTGCCTTTGGGAGAACAGCAGGGTCAGCTTCCACATTTGTGGCCTCCTCAGGAGTAACAGATGGAGTGGGACTGCTTCCATGGTCTGGAGTGCTGGTAAGACCTGGCAAGATTACATTGAAAGCGCTATGGGACATCTTGGCTACAATGAACACATCTCTTCAAAGTGTCATTGGTTTTGTGAGTATGGAATAGACTTCAATGAAATCAAATGTTTTGGAGGTTTCTCAGCTGCAAGAGGAGCAAGCGAGGAGGTTGGTTCATATGGAAGAAAGTTTTGTCCTTAGTTTGGGTCTGTGTGTGGCCCAAACTAAGGACAAAACTTTGCTCTCAAAGACAAAATATCTTGATAATTGGGTTCATCGGAATAATTTAAGATTGCTTAATTTTCTTAAGTTGCCTGTTTACTTTAGAGATGGTATGTAGGTATTTTCGGGAGATTTTTATGTTTCCTCCGAAAACCTACCTCCACACTCGTAAGGGCTCAGTATTTGTCCTTGGGCCCCGATCCTCAGCGGAGTGGGCTCAGTGAAACCTCTCAAGACACTGGGGACCTGACTGGGTTTCTGGAAAGCTCTTTAGAGGTGATCACTGAGAGAACCACTCTGCTTGTAACTCTAGCTTTGGAATCTGATAAATCTATTCTTCTTATTTTAGGAATTTGAAAGTGCAGTTCTGTGACTCTTACATACGTATTTTCCACGATTTGTCACATGTAACCCAACAGAGGAGGAAGGCTTTCCTTGAACTTAGGTCAAGGGTCCTCTCCCTGGGTGGGGGGGGGGGGTGGTTTTGAGATTTCCTCCCGGTGTATAATTTCCTATCAGACTAGGACATTTGTTTTTTGAGCCAGGGCAGCTTTTGGAATTCCTAGTTGTTAGAGAGGGGTTGATGGTCAATGTGGACTCCCCATATGGCTGATGCTTAAGTCTCCACCCTGTTTTTGATTGATTTATATACTTTAAGGTTTAATTTTATACCTTAAGGTGTGGGGGTTTTTTTTCCTGATGCCCTCATTGTTAAATATTGTGGTCTAATTGGATGAGATTTGTTTGATTTACAAAATTTCCAGAGTTACTTTGTATCATCATGTTTCTTATAGTATGTTTTTGGATGTATATTGAAATTCTCCAATAAAAATAAAATAAAAAAAATACCTCTCTAGAAATGGGTAAAAGGGCAACATCTGAAAAGTGGTATGTATAAATGCCCTTCGATCCCAGATGTTGAGGCTTTAATGGAAGAGGCTGACTTGGATTTAGTGGCGGTTGCAGAGACATAGTTCACAGACAACCATGACTGGGCTGTAATTATACTGTGTTATACTTTATTCGAGAAGGATATGGTAGGAAGAAGGGGAGAAGTGGCACTATATGTGTAAATTAATATTAAAGCTCTAGAATCATAGGGTTAAAATAGGGTTAACTGTGGGTTAAAATAGAAAACGGGAAAGAGAAATTAGTTTGCATTGGCGTGATTATATAGACCCCCCTCACAGGGAGAAGACAAAGTGGACAGAGATTTAATAGAAAACACATGCAGCATTGCCAGGAAAGAAGTGATACTGATAGGTGATTTCGATATGTCATATGTGGATTGACACATCCCTGCTGTGGTGTCATCTAGAAGTAAGGAGAGCCTGGATCCTGTATAGGGAGAACTATTCAGGCAACTGGTAACAGACCCCACATGTGAAGGAGCCATGCTGGACTTGGTGCTTACCAAAGGAGAAATTGTTTCTGATGTTATCTCGCATCCAGTGATTATCAGATGGTGTGGTTTAGTATTAGGACTAGGGCTGATAAAAATCCATTCAAAAGCGACTTTAGGAAAACTAACTTTGCAAAGATGGGCCAATTCCTCAAGGAGTTGTTAGCGGGATGGAAACAGCTGAGGGATGTACAAAAAAATAGGCAAAAATGAAAGGGGATATTTTAAGGGCAGCTATCCTTTTTGTTAGAAAGGTAAATAAAGGTAAAAGGAAAAGGAGGCCGCTATGGTTCTCAAAAGAAGTATCTGAAAAGGTGAAGAAAGAGGGGAGGCCTTCATGGAATACAAGAGATCACAGAGAGGAAGACAGGCATCTAGTTTTGGAAAAACTTAGATAAGCTAGCAAAGTAGTCAGGAAAGCAAAGATACAAAAAGAAGAAGAAATAGCCAATGCAATAAAATGGGGGGAATAAGATATGTTAGAGGAGGAAGGGCAAAAATGATGATATAAGACTCAAGGCTGAAGGGGAGAAATATGTAGAAGCTGATGAGGATAAAGCAGAATTGCTTAACAAATATTTGTTCTGTGTTCACAGATGAAGGGCCAGGAGCAGGACCTCAGAAAACACCCACAAATAGGAACAGAAGCAACGTGGATCTCTAACAATTTTCAGACGACTATGTTCGTGAAGAACTAGCTAAACTAAAAATAGACAAAGCGATGGGACCGGATGGGATACATCCGAGAATACTGAAGGAACTTGGGGACATTCTAGCAGCTCCACTGACTGACCTTTTCAATGCATCTTTGGAGTCGGGAGTGGTTACAGAGGACTGGTGGTTGGGGCAGTACTCTCGGTCCATAGGGACCTGAGTTCAAGTCCCACTGGGGACAGTAACCTTGCGCTGGAGAGATTGGGGTTTCAGTCCTACTGGCAGTCCTTGTGACCTTCGGCGAGCCACTTAACCCTCCATTGCCTCAGGTACGACCTTAGATTGTGGGCTCTTTGGGGACAGGGAAATACATTCTCACCCTATCGCCACCAACGTTTAGGAATCTTCACATTATCAACCCTTCAGCTCTTTCCACTGCCATGTCCTTTCCACTTCTTTCCTCCACTATTGTCATCTGAGTCTGTTGATGAGGCAGTATCTTCCTATAACACTATACTCTCCTCTGGATGCACTTGCTACTCCAATTCCACATCTTGTGAAGCATGTACCGTACCTTAACCCTGGCTGTCCTCAACAACCCGCTCCCTACGTTCCTGTGCCTGCTGAGCTGAGCGCCTTTGGCTTAAATCACATACCCTTACTGACTACCTACATTTCAAATTCATGCTAACCTCTTTTCAGTCTGCCATAGCACTCGCCAAGCAAATGTACTATGTCCATCTGACTGACTCTCTTGCCTCTGACCCTTGCTGTCTTTTTTTGCTATGCTTAACTCTCTCCTCAAGGTCTCTCCTACCCCAGTCCATCCTTCACTTTCTGCCCAGACCTTGGTTGACTATTTCCATGACAAAGTCCAAAAGATTAGCCTTGAATTCTCCATGGCTCACTTCCATCTCCCTCTCCCCCTCTTCAATCCCAAATCCTTCTGTCACTCTCTCTTCCTTTTGTGAAATCACTGAAGCGCAAACTGCAAATCTTCTCTCCTCCTCTGATCTCATTCTCACCCGTCTACTAAGCTCTGTCTCTTCCACTATCATTCCTTCTGTCATATCCTTAACCTATTGTTTTTCACTGCAACTGTTCCTGTGGCCTTCAAGCATGCTCTGGCCACACCTCTCCTTAAACCCTCACTAGACCCTTTCAGCCATCTCTTCCCCTTTGCTTCAAAACTTGGAGTGGTTCACTGCTGCTGTCTGACCTTTTCTTCTCAAGCCCTTCTAGATCCACTACAGTCTGACTATCGTCCTCTACATTTCACAGAAATGGCTCTTGCTAAAGTTTCCAGCAACTTGTTCCTTGTCAAATCCAAGGGCCTTTATGCAATCGTCATCCTTCTGGACCTTTCTGCTGCCTTTGACGCTGTTGATCACCACCTTCTCAATACCCTGTCCTCATTTGGACTTAGGGACTCTGTTCTGTCGTGGTTTTCTTCTTCTCTCCCAGCGCACTTTTAGTGTATGTTCTAATGGATTCTCCTCTATTGCCATCATGCTTTCAGTTGGTGTACCTCAGGGCTCTGTCTTGAGACCTTACCTTTTTCTCTCTCTACACTCAGTCCCTTGGTGCACTTATTTCCTCCCATGGTTTGCAGTACCATCTTTATGCTGATGAGATTCCGGTCCATCTCTCTGCGCTTGAAAACTTTCAAGGAATCCAGTCTCGGATCTCTGCTTACTTATCCAACGTTGCTGCATGAATGTCTCACCGCTGTCTGAAATTGAACATGGCCAAAACTGAACTCCTTATCTTTCCCCCTAAACCCTCCTCCCCCCTTCCTCCCTTCACTATTTCTGTGGATGATACTACACTCCTCCCTGTTTCCTCAGCTCGCAGCCTGGGGGTCATCTCTCTCTCTCTCTGTACTCTGTCTTTCTCTGGGCACATCCAACAGCTGGCTAAAACCTGCCACTTCTTTTTCTATAACATCAGCAAACTTTGTCCCTTTCTCTCTGCTCACACTACTAAGACCCTTATTGACTCACTAGTCACCTCCCGCCTTGACTGTTGTAACCTGCTTCTCGCTGGTCTCCCTCTGAATCGTCTCTCCCCTTCAATCAGTTCAAAACTCAGCTGCACGGTCTATCTTCTGCCAGTGTTGCTATGCTGATGTAACCCCTCTTCTCAAGTCGCTTCACTAGCTCCCTATCCATTTGCACATCCAGTTCAAACTTCTACTGACCTACAAGTGCATTCATTCTGCGGCTCCTCGCTGCCTTTCCTCTATTCTCACTCTACACCCCTCCTCGGGAGCTCCGCTTCTCTGGCAGATCCCTTTTTATCTGTTCCCTTCTCTGCCACTGCCAACTCCAGACTTCATTCATTCCATCTTGCTTCTCCATATGCCCGGAACAAACTACCTGAGTCCGTGCATCAGGCCCCTTCTCTAGCCCTATTCAAATCCAGGCTAAAAACCCACCTCTTTGAAGCCGCTTTTGGATCCTGATGCTACTCACTGTCTTGGCCACTATCTCTGTGCATATTACCATACTCTAGTCCCCAGTTGCACTATGTGTTTTGTCTTGATTACATTGCAAGCTCTGATGAGAAGGGACTGTGTCTTACATCTATATGTACAGTGCTGCGTATGCCTTGTAGCACTGTACAAATGATTAGTAGTAATAAAAGATATTCACAACAGTCTTTCCGGAAGCAATCAAAAACATGTTCTGGTCAGAGTGGGTCCTTCCCAATTTCTCACCTAGGAAGATGGTGTGTAAAAGGATGTCAGCTCCCTCAGAGAGGAATGTGTTGCTTGGTCCAACCCACCTAGGGTGGAGGCGCAGGTCACAGTGGTCACGAAGCAGGTCTCCATTTCTGTGGTAGTTAGATGGGTCTTAAAGGACACACTGGATAGGAAGGTGAGATCACGGCTGAAGAACAAATTTGCAGCAGCAGCAACTATTCCCCAGCTGGCAGTGTATGCATTGCTGCTTGGATGTCCACGCTCTGGCAGGCACGACCTTTGGCTCAGAGGTTTTTGTGAACTACTGTGTTTTCCTGCCCAGTGGAGGTGTAGCTTTGGTACATCCTACTTGTCTGGACTGGTCTAGCAGGATGATATGGAAGGTGACATTTTACTTACCAGATAATGTCCTTTCCTTGAGTCCTGCTAGACCAGTCCACGACCCACCCCTGGAATTGTGTTTGTGTTATGCTGCGGTGGTACCTTTTGGCCCGCTCTGATCTACCTGCTTGACCTTGCAGGCTCATCCTACTGACAGACTTCAGTTCAGTCTCTCCTGTACATTGTTTCTCTACTGTGAATTCATCATTGTTGCACACGTTAAGGTTGTGTGAGGTTGGCCATGCCTTCCCATATGCTTTGGGTCAAATACTGAGATGCCCTTCTAGTGGCTCAGGCTGATAGAGGCATGTGAGTGATGTCATTGAAACCTGGGCATTTCGTTGGCTCTGTCTCCACCAATCTGCTGGTAGGGGAACACAACCCACTTGTCTGGACTGGTCTAGCAGGATTCAAGGAAAGGACATTATCTGGTAAATAAAATGTCACCTTAATCACTGTGGTATTCTGAATCATTTGCAGGGATTTAAGAACACAAGCTGGCAACCCATAAAACCTATATTACAATATAATAAAAGCAAGGAAATTAGAGCCTGAAACACACTCTGAAAATCTTTAACAGATAAGATATGGCATTCCGTATTGCAAGGTCTTCATCTTGTAAAAGGTCATGTAAATTATCTTAATCTGTGCCTGCATAGTGAGCTGCATATTAAGACGGACTCCTAAATAAGTAAGATGAGTCTGTGTTATACCAACATTGGTAAACTATAACCTATCTCATGCACAAACGTTTTTTGGGGAGGGGAGTGGAGTTATTACTTATTTTTTTAGAAAAATGAGTTCCCTTTCTTCTCCCTTAGATATCTAAACAGTAGTTAAGTATCCACCACATTTCATTTCTGCTCTGGTTGTCCCATACTTACCTGCCTATTGTCCTTTCCTTTGTATAGGTTGCACCTGCTCAGTTTGTTACGAATGTGACCACAGCGGCTCCATCGGTTCTCTTGTCGCCTAGTGTTTTTCAGCATTCAGCACCAAAATCCACTGAACTGGAAAATAAAGCCAACTCATCACCTTCACCAATGGTGGGAACTACAGAGAGTCTGACTACTGCTTTGCCTACTGCTGTCCTCAGTAGATCTCAACTCCAGGAGACATTAATACATCTCATAAAGGTATTTCCAAGATAATCTATACCTGTTTTATGTATTGAACAAGTCGCTAGAAAACAAAAGGATGGGAGTGAAAGTCACCTGTCTTATAGGAATGACGTCAGGAAGTACCAGAGCATGCTAGCAAACTACTGTGGCATTGTTCATTGACTTTTGGGGAGGAGGGGTGTTAGGTTGAATTGCCAGTCATTCTTGAGAGCAAACTCACATTGTCTTTTAAGTGAGAGATTTGCAAATGTTTTCAAATAATCATATTCTTAGTCTTTGCTAGAAGTATTCATTTTGTTCAGCATTTTTAAAAAAGGGGATGGTGCCGGATACTTGTGGGTTTTGTTTTGTTTTTTAGCATAAAATAAACCCAAAAGGGGGCAAACTACAACTCACGAGCTAAATCAGCTCATGGAAGTGAATTGAGTCCCATCCAGATAACTTGACATTGAACTGGAAAGTGACATTGCCACCTCCCCTCCACCATCCTTCAAACTCGGGGAGCTCGGGGGAGACGCCTTCCCAGCTGCAGACGTCCAGGGAGGCCTCTTCCAGCTGGACAGAGCCCATATATCCCTCGGGCTTAAAAGATTCTTGCCCTTCTCTTTGCATAGGGTTACCTATACATTTGATAGCCAGAGGTTGAAGAAGCGTCTCTTTAGTTCTCCCTCACCCCCTACTGCTTGGAACTTTAAGCTTAAAATTTTTTTTTCTTTCACTGTGACATTGGATGTGGATGGTACTGCAGGGGCTATTGCCACTATGACAGTGCCGAGGGGAGGGGTTGGTATGTTTTAAGCCATGCATCAGTGCAGGTCAGCATTGCGGCAGGCCATTTAGAGACACTTGTTGCTTTGTGCTATCAGCTGTGCCACTGTAAGGGGAGAAACATTTACAGGCAACCAGTGTCCTGAAGAGTCCCTCCATAACAGATCCTGCTACTTCTGCTTCAATGCAATCATCGCTTCAACCTCCCAAACATCTACCAGCTCTCACCAAACAAAAGAAATGCCAGTAGGCGCAAACAGCTTCTCAGCACCTGGACTTTGTCAGCTCCCTAATACTGAGACATCTCGGCTGTGCAGACTGTCTACCTCAGATAATCCAGGTACAAAGACTGTAAACAGTTTCTCAAGGTTACTCTCCCTCAAGCAAGCCTGCAAATATAATCTAATTAATTGCTTGTATTCTATGTAACTTTGCTTAAATTTACATCCAGAGAACTACTGACTTTCCATAACATACAATTCTGTATAACTATACACTCCTCATCTTTAAGCTGAGTACAATACATGCTCAATATCCACACACCCCCAATCCCAGCATTCATCATTACACACAATGGCTTATCCAAAACACATAATCCTTCTCATTACTCTTCTACTACTAGTGCCAATAACCACTTCACTACAACAGCATGATCACTGCCACCATATTCCCATCTTACCTACCCCACCAAAGAGACACTCACTTATTCCCCTATCGAACCCCATTCACCGCCCACCCAAAACACTACCCACCAAGGCTAATTCACTTAACCCCCATTAGCACCATCCCCATCCCCCCACAAATAACACCAAATGCACAATAAAAATTGCTCTCATTAACACCAGCTCCATCAGAAACAAAATCCCCGCAATAATTGATCTCATCAAAGATAACAACCCAAGCATATTTTGCATAACTGAAACCTGGCTCTCCAACTCCGACAGTGTCCTAATTAACCAATTAGCCATCCCCACCTATGACTTATTTCAATGCCCTAGACCGAACAAGGGTGGAGGTGGGGTGCTAATCTTGGCAAAATTAAGACCTCAAATTCTCCATCCGCTCAAACAATACCGCAGAAGGCATGGACACACTAACCATCAACAACAACATACACCACGATTAACCTGATCTACAGACCCCCTTCCCCCAGTCCAGATAACCTTTCCCCCAGTCCAGATAACCTTTCCCCCATCTTAGAAACCGCTTGCACCTCTACCCCAAATAAACATCACATTATATTTGGCAACTTCAACCTTCCATCACTCCACCCCACACACACTCCACCCACTTCCTGAACGCCCTATGGGACTTAGGATTTCAATAACTTGTCCAAACCCCCACTCACAAGCAAGTCAAAACGCTTGACCTCATCTTCCTTCCAAGCACCATGCTACAAGACATCCACTTCTCCACCCAAGCGCTTCCTCTCCCATGGACAGATCACTTTCTTATAGAATTTGCCATCACCTCTACACACCACTCCTAGAAACCAAGGAAATTAACTGTTTTTAAAACAAATTCAAATCATTTGACAAAGAATCCTTTTTAAATCACACCATTCCAAACATAAACATAAACCCTTCTGCGATGAAACTAAACAAACTCATCAGTAATTGGAACTTGACCATTGCCAAGGCCGCACAGACCACTTTACCCCTCCACCCATATAAACACAGAGTCCAAACCTTGGTATACCGCTGAACCAAGAAAGTTAAAACAACAACTTAGAAAACTGGAAATCAAATGGAGAATCACAAGGGCAAACATCGACAATCTGCTCTACATGTTCACTCTGAAAGCATATAAAGAAGCCATCAATAATAGAAAAAATGAATACCACACCAAGCTCCTTACAAAATCCCTTAACAGACCTAGAGAGTTGTTCTCGATTGTCAAATCCTTAACTAAATCTCTCAATCACAACACTGAGCTACATCCTATAGGACCTCAGATTCTGGCAAATTTCCTAATGGAAAAACTTGATCCCCTAAACAACAATAACAATCATGTGAATACTCACTCCAACACCTTCTCAAACATTCCCAGCCTGCCTAAGCCTCACAATCAAAACATCTGGTCATCATTCCATGTCACAAACCTCAAACAACTAAAAAGTACCATCACAAACCTCAATAACAACCACTTCCCTGTCGGACCCCTGCCCAGTTAGCTAGCTCAAGGTAACAAAAGAGGAGTTTTCATCTTTTATCCTCAATTTACTCGATCGGTCACTTCAAACAGGACAAATGCACCCTGCACTAAAACAAGCAAACGTACGCCCCATCCTTAAATCCAATTTAACGGACAAAACCCTCCCAAACTCATACCGGCCTATCACCAGCCTACCATTTCTGGCAAAAATTATTGAAAAAACTGTTCAAATCCAATTACAAGACTTCATAGACCTGAATGCTTCACTAGACGATCAATAGCATGGCTTTAGACCTTTCCACAGCGTAGAAACCTTGTTACTCACCTAATGGACAAACTGCACCGCGGACTAAACCACACCAAACAAGCATTCCTACTTGTCTTTCTCGACATAGCTGCCACCTTCAACAGAATCAGCTACCACATTTTAATCACAAGACTATAACAACTCGGCCTTCAAGGTTCTGTCCTAGAATGGTTCAAATCATATCTTTCTGACAGCACCCTACAGGTCCAAATAGGCACAGTAGCCTCCTCAACTTTCAAAACCAAGGTGTCCCCCAAGGTTCCTCCCTATCCTCACTTCTATTCAACCTGTACATGCAACCTATATGCCACATTTTCAAAAAACACAACGTACACTATCACCTCTACGCGGATGACGATATGCTGTATCATCCAGTAGACATCACCAACTTCATCTGCCCTCAAATCCAAGAATGCCTGACTGACTTATCCACCTGGCTCAACTTATACAACTTAAAAATCAACATGAAGAAAACAGATGTTTTATTCATCACCCGGAATAAAAAATTAAAACCCCCCCCCCCCCTCAAAACTATTCCTATGCAATTCAGAGCTGGAAGTTTAAAAAAAAAAAAAAAATCAAATACCTAGGAATCATCCTAGATCAATCCCTTTCCATGGTCCCCCACATTAAAGCCACTGCAAAAACCATATACCTCAAACTAAAAATGTTACAGCATCTCTGTCCCTTACTAGACAGTAAAGACGTTAGATCAGCCCTTCAAGCACTGATAACACCCCACCTTGACTATTGCAACAGTATTCTGTATGGCCTACCCAAAAACACCATCCATCAACTCCAATTAGCTCAAAACCTAGCCGCATGCATTATACATAAGGCTAACTACTCCAACCAAATCACACCGCTCCTTGAGGGCCAAATTCAAATACCTCATAATTACCTTCAAATTGTATAATAAAATTGCCCCATCCTTCCTCATCTCCCTCCTTAGCCAACTCAAGAACCAGGAGGACCTGCTCCCAAAATACACTAATAATCCCCACCCATATCCGCAATGCTAACAAAACTGTCAGCAATAGAGCCTTCACTTATGTAGCCCCTTCCATTTGGAATGTATTACCAGACAACCTCAGAGCCATCAAAGATCTCCAAACTTTCCGGAAAGAACTCAAAACCCCCACCTATTTGTTGAGTACTATGGTCCCTCCACCAATAACAATCTCCCCAAACCTCCCTTTTTCCCCATCTCCTCCCTTTCACGCACCTTCACATATGCTACACAACATCTCCATATTGTACATAGTACAGCTTAACAATTTGCATAACTATCTCGCTTTGTTCTATAAATAAGCTTTTCAAAGTTTTAATGTAAATTTCCAGTTTTGTTCTCTGTAAACCGCCACTGATCTTTGGAAGTGGCGGTATATAAGTTCTAATAAATAAATAAATTTGTGGCTTTTGCTATGTTAGCTCTTCTGCAGGGGTGTTCTGTCCAATTGTGATAGAGGCTGTGGATGGCTTAGGACACGGAGAAAAGATAGGTCGAGCAAGAGGGCTGCCCTACAGAGGTGTTCCATTAATGGGAACAGTGGCCATGTTGGATGCAGGACACATGTCTGGTGGGACTGGTAACACAGGCCTGAGGTTCTGGGCTCCAGTAGTGTAGGACATCAATTTAAAGAGCTCATGGATTGTCTACAGCAGTCTCGGGCAGGGCTGCAGTTTTGTTTCCAGCCCAGGGTACAGACATGGTGGTTGAGTTACTGCTGCGACGGAGCACAGGAGTGAAGACTCGGGACATGGAGAATAAGGAGGAAGAATCATTGCCTTCAGGCAGATTATTTCCTGAGGAAATGGGGATTCCCCAGTGGAGGAGGAGGATTCTTCAGTTACTTGTCTGTTTTGTAGAGAAGAACTTGTATTCTCTAATAACTGACACTCCATATGGCTGAACCAGAGGTGGATGAAGTGATGCTGGGTGACCCCAATCTTGGAGGGCATACGTAAGTCCTCTAGAACTTTTTCTTTAGATCAGGCCTTGTGTAAAATGGTGATTGCGGAATGGGAAGCTTGTGAGATGGTTTTGAGGGGTTCTTGCTTTTTGGGTAAGCTTTGCCGCCTTGTTTCATTTGCTGAGGATGGATGCCTTGGTAACAGCAGTGACTAAAAAGACCACTGATCCTGTGGAAGGTGGTTTAGCCTTGAAGGATTCACAGGACAGGAAGGTGGACTTTCTTTTAAAGCAGGCTTTGCCGCCTCTGCCCTGGGCATACAGACAGCGATTTGTGGCAGCTAGGTTGCACGGGCTCTGTTTTGCTGGACACAGCAGCTTCCAGAATCCCAGAAGTTTGCTTAATTGGAGTAGGCTGCAGCCTTATCTGCTCTGATCTTATTCACATTGCTTCCAAGTCAGTGACATCAGTGGTAGTGGCTTGAAGGTGGCTTTGGCTCTGCCACTGGTCTGTGGATTCCATCTCTAATGTGTCTCTCTTTATAAATGCCATTAATCGGGATATTCAATGGTGCTGAATATCCCGTCTCTTCTCCCTTACACACCCTGATGCTAACTGCTTAGCATCAGGGCATGTCAGGGGTGATCTCCAGGAACAAGCAGGAATGAGTCTTCACATATGGGTACGTCGGTACCGACGGAGCCTGCACAGGAACGCTCCCCAGCTTCCCAAAAAGGAAAGCTTTTGGGAGCATCCCACAGCGCCTGCGCGCTGCCTTCCTGCCTTTCCTAACCAGCTCTCCTCAGTTCTTCTTTGCCGCGGAGCCAGCAGGTCGAGCCCTGTCACCGCTGAAGAAGTTCTTTATTTTATTTTATTTCTTTGGTCGCGTGTCTGCCTTCCCCGACTCCAGACCGGTACCGCCGGTCTTTTTTCTTTCTTTCTTTTAAAAAAAAAAAAAACATCTATACTTTCCTCACTTAGTGTATTTTTATTCTTGGGCCTCAGGGCCCACAAGAAAATTTCCCTCATGGAAAAACCAGCCTCCGGGTTCAAAAAATGCACTAAGTGTAGCGGTACTATTTCTGTTACAGATACCCATGAATGGTGTCTTAAATGTTTGGGTCCTGAACACTCCATTCTGGATTGTCCGTCCTGCTCTCTAATGTCTAAACGGGGTTTACAGAACCGAGCAGCTAAGCTCCATGTGCTATTTCCCGCTGATGCAGCATCGGTAGCATCGACATCTTCCAGGTCTTCTCCTGATGGATCTCAGGTAACCAAACATAAACCTAGCAGGTCCTCGAAGGGTAGATCTCCCTCTAAGCATCGAGATGCCTCCGGGCTTGCCCTCGAGGATCCTGCACCAGCAAAACAACCCCGGCGGGAAGCTCAGGCTTCCAAAGCTCCTCCTATGGGGTTACAGGTTGACATCGATGGCACGGCCTCGACCGATCACCTGTTAGAATGCTCTGGGGTACCGGCACAATCTCCTGGTACCGATTTCCAGGCATTCATGGCGTCGATGGATCAGAATGTTCTGTCCATGCAGCGGGCTATCACGGCCTTCATTCAAGCTGCGATGCCGATGGTACCACAACAAACTCTGTTGTTGGTATCGGCTCCGGTACCGGCACCAGCGCCGATACCGGTACCGACTGCATCGACATCGACCAGGATACCGGCTGCAGCGGTTCCTTGTCCAGGGCTACTTCTCGGTACCGATCTGGTACCAAGGACGCCTGATGTCGATACCGCTCGATACACGTATCGAGCGTTAGAAGAGTACCCTGACAGGCGATACTTCGATTCCTCTGGTGATTCTGATTCATCAGATGAGTCTCCTGAAGTATCCATAGCCCTTCCTGAAGAGCCGCCTTCTCCAAAAAGAAGAATGTCTCCTCCAGAGGACTTGTCCTTTCAAGACTTCATAAGAGAAGTAGCTAAAGGACTTTCTATTTCAGTAACCTCTGAATCAGAGCCTAGAGCAAAAAAATTAGATATTTTAGGATACTCTAAGGCTCCTAGAGAGGCAGTCACCTTACCAATTCATGAGATTCTTTATGAACACATGATTGATTTATGGGAGACTCCTCTCACTCTCTCTCCTCATTCTCGCAGATTGGACACTATGTATCGTGTCCCTCCTTGTCCTGGATTTCAGAAAACTCAGCTTCCTCACCATTCCATTGTGGTGCAGTCAGCTATGAAGAGGATAAAGAGTACAAAGAGACACTCTTCTGCTCCTCCAGGAAGAGAATGCAGGACCTTGGATGCTTTTGGTAGGAAAATCTTCCAAGCCAGTATGCTTATTGCCAGAATCAACTCATATAGCCTTTACATGGGTATGTTTCTAAAAGGTTGCAAAAAAACTGCACAACTTCCTCCCTTTTCTTCCAGAAGATAAAAGGGACAAATTCCTCATTTGGCTTAAGCATACTCAAGACATTTCAAAGTTTTCCAACAGGGCAGCTTTTGACTCCTTTGAAGGTGCCAGCAGAGGCTCAGGCATTGCCATAGCTGCTCGCAAAATTGCTTGGCTCCAGGCTTCTGATTTAGAACCCTGGGTTCAAGATGGCTTAGAAAATCTGCCCTGTACAGGTGAAAATCTATTTGGCAAAGAGTGGCAAATAAAAGCCACTCAAATGGATGCAGAGAACTCTGCTCTGGATAGACTTTCTAAGTCGACCTCCATTCCTGCCAAGAAAAAAACTTTTAAAAAGTCTTTTTTCAAAAAGGGCAGATTTCCTTCTACTTCTGGCCAACAATCTTCTACAGGTCGCTTTGCCACTAAGCGTCAGCAACCTAAGCAGGCAAGGCCTAAGTCTACAGGGGCTGCTGCAACTCAGCAGTCCCAACCTCCTCAGGGTTTTTGACTTGATGCTAGAGAACTTAGCCTTTCTGGCTCTACAACAGCCAGAACCTCTCACCATTCCAGGAAGGTTAGCTCATTTTGCTCCCAGATGGGAGCAAATCACATCAGAGCAGTGGACCCTCTCCATCATAAGAGAGGGCTACAAACTTCATTTCTCAGACCTTCCTCCCCACACCATGGTGAGACACTTCAATTCTCCCACATCTCTTCTCGACCTTCTAGGTCAGGAGGTGACTACCCTTCTTGCCCAAGGGGCAATAGAAGAAGTTCCTCTTCTTCAACATGGGTCAGGGTTCTACTCCCCCTATTTTCTCATTCCGAAGAAGACGGGGGGATACAGACCCATCTTAGATCTCAGAGAATTGAACAAATTTCTATGCAAGGAGAAGTTCAAGATGCTTTCTCTGGGCACTCTCCTTCCATACTTTCAAAGTCAGGATTGGCTTTGTTCTCTAGATCTCAAGGATGCGTACACTCATGTCCTCATCCATCCATCTCACAGAAGATTCCTACGTTTTCTTTTCCAACAAGAACATTACCAATACAGAGTGCTTCCTTTTGGTCTGGCCTCTTCTCCGAGAGTGTTCACCAAATGCATGGCAATAGTTGCTGCATTTCTACGCACTCTGGGAATATTTGTCTTCCCATACCTGGACGACTGGCTCATCCGAGCTCCATCTCAGTCAGAGGCCCAGATTTCCCTGGACCGCACAAGGCGCATTCTGCAGTATCTGGGACTTGTCGTAAACCTCCCAAAGTCCCAGCTCGCCCCTACTCAGTCCCTGGAATTCATAGGGGCCTGGTTGGATACCACCACTGCAAGGGCCTACCTTCCTCAGGCCCGTTGCCAACGTCTAGTGCAGTTAGCCTCCCAGATTCAGTCAAAGAACCACTTAACTGCCCGGGAGATGCTACAACTGCTAGGCCACATGGCTTCCACAGTGCATGTGGTACCCTATGCTCGCCTACACATGAGAGCAGCTCAATGGACTTTGTCCACCCAGTGGACTCAAACTTCAGGAGCTCTCTCAGACCAAATAGCAACCTCCAAACGTCTCTTTTGGTCTCTCCAATGGTGGATGTCCACTCAAAATCTGTTGCTGGTGTCCCCCTTCCAACAGTTGTTGCCCCAAGCAACCCTCACAACAGATGCCTCCCAAACAGGTTGGGGAGCTCATCTACAAGACCTCTCCACTCAAGGCACTTGGTCCTCACAGGAGACCTCTCTTCATATCAACCACTTGGAACTTCGAGCAGTTTTTCTAGCTCTCAAGGTCTTTCATACCCTCCTCAGCTACAAGACAGTCCTCATTCATACAGACAATCAAGTAGCCATGTTTTACATAAACAAGCAAGGAGGAACTGGCTCTCTGTCGCTTTGCAACGAAGCTTTAAGATTATGGGCCTTCGCCAGAGAGCATCAAATCCATCTCCTGGCAGTATACCTCCCAGGAATCCAAAACTCTTGGGCAGACAGACTCGGTCGAGTTCTGCTTCCACACGAATGGTCCCTGCATATGGATCAGGTACTCAGAATCTTCCAAGAATGGGGAACCCCGGACATAGACCTCTTTGCAAGTCCGTGGAATGCCAAACTTCCCCGGTTCTGTTCCAGAATTCCGTGTCAGGGAGTTCAGGCCAAGGATGCCTTCCTCCTTCATTGGGGTCAGGGCTTCCTGTATGCCTTTCTACCCATTCCCTTGATTCCCAAGACTGTTCAAACTCCAGAGGGATCAAGGATCTATGATCCTCATAGCTCCACGCTGGCCACGCCAAGTGTGGTACCCTCTACTTCTGCATCTCTCCCAAGCCCCCTCCCTGGACTTGGGAGCTGCTCCAGACCTTCTGTCCCAGGAGGAAGGGACTTTGTGGCACCCAAACCCCAAGTCCCTTCACCTCAGAGCTTGGTTACTGAAGGCCTAGACCTTCAAGGCTTGAATCTTTCTCAGCAAATGAAGAATATCCTCCATGCTTCCAGAAAACCTTCCACCAGGCGTTCCTATGCTTTTAAGTGGAAATGATTTTCCATTTGGTGTGCTGAAAAGGGTCTTGACCCTCTAGCACTACCTTTAAATTCTCTGTTAGACTATCTCCTGCATCTTTCCAATGCAGGACTTAAGACAAATTCAGTAAGAGTCCATTTGAGTGCTAATGCAGCGTCCCTTAAGCCCATCAATGGTCAACCTATCTCCTCTCATCCTCTCATTGCAAGATTCATGAGAGGCCTAACTTTAACTAAACCTCCCATTAGGCCTCCTCCGGTGGCATGGGACTTAAATTTGGTTCTTGGTCAGCTTATGAAGCCACCTTTTGAACCCTTAGCCACTACCTCCTTGAAATTCCTTTCCTGGAAGGTTATTTTCCTCATTGCAGACACTTCTGCTCGCCACATCAGTGAACTGCAGGCCTTAGTGGCTAATCCACCTTATACCAAGGTTCCATCATGATAAGGTAGTCCTTAGGACAAATCCACACTTTATGCCTAAAGTGGTCTCACCTTTTCATCTTAAGGTGTATATTTACCTGTCTTTTTTCCAGCTCCTCATGCATCCTTTGCAGAGAAGAATCTTCATACTCTGGATTGTAAAAGAGCTCTTGCTTTTTACTTACAAAGGACACAGCAACATAGAAAGTCTTCCCAGCTTTTTGTTGCTTTTGATCCTTCTCATTTGGGACTTCCAGTCTCTAAGAGAACACTGTCCAATTGGATTGCTCAGTGTATTTCTTTCGCCTACCAGAGTAAGAACCTTTCTCTGGAGAGCCATGTCACAGCTCATAATGTGAGGGCCATGGCCACCTCTATGGCTCATCTAAATTCTGTGTCCATCGACCAGATCTGTCGAGCAGCCACCTGGGCCTCGGTTCATACCTTCACAGCCCATTACTGCTTGGACAAGGACTCCCGCCGGGATGCCTTGTTTGGTCAGGCTGTCCTCAAACACCTGTTCCATTCTTAAACAACTCCTACCCTCCTTCCCTGGATGGATGCCTGAGATCCATAGGCGGACGTAGAACCCTTCCCAGGGTCTCATATCCTTGGGGATCTCCCAGGCATCTTAGCTAGGGAGTCCCCATATGTGAAGACTCATTCCTGCTTGTTCTTGGAGATAGCACAGTTACTTACCTGTAACAGGTGATCTCTGGGAACAGCAGGAATAAGTCTTCACAACCCTCCCACCTCCCCTAGGAGTTGTACCTCTTTTCTATCTTTCCTTTCCTCTCTCTCTCTATTGTCTTAGCTTTAAACTCGAACTGAGGAGAGCTGGTTAGGAAAGGCGGGAAGGCAGCGCGCAGGCGCTGTGGGATGCTCCCAAAAGCTTTCCTTTTTGGGAAGCTGGGGAGCGTTCCCGCGCAGGCTCCGTCGGTACCGACATACCCATATGTGAAGACTTATTCCTGCTGTTCCCAGAGATCACCTGTTACAGGTAAGTAACTGTGCTTTCTCAGAAGGAGCAGAGGCAGTGACAATCGATAACCAGGCAGCAGCGATTTTGCATGCTACCCGGTTAGCGACCTGTGCCTAAAAGATAGGCAAGACAAAAGGTAGCCTATTTTTAAGCGCAGGAGCTAACCGGGCAGCGTACAATATTGCTGTTGCCCATTTTTCGACTGCAGCTGAGGGGCAGTGCGGCAACCCTGGATATTCAATGCTGGGGCTGCATATGAACCTGGCATTGAATATCCGGGGTTAGAGGTTGGTGGGGAGGGCTATGTGCCGAAGGGGCACATAGCCCTCCTAACTCAATATCGGGCCCTACGTCTTTAGGAAGGGTCAGTTCTTCTGAGGAGCATTTAGGAGGCTTGATGTGGCAATGAGTCGTGGCTGACTTGCTCCAAGACAGTAACAAAGCTGACCTCCAATGTGCACGGTTACTTGGAGTGGGTCCAAATCACTTCAGGTCAGGGAATTCTTGCTGATTCAGCAAGGATGCATGCTGGAATTTGCAGAACCCCTTTCAGATGCCTTTTTGGAGTCCCCATGCTGAGTCTGTCCAAAAGGACAGCGATGTTAGAAACTTTAACTTGCCTTAGCCAGTTAGGAACTGTAATCCCAGTACCCTTTCAGGACCGGGGTAGAGGTCGTTATTCCATCTACTTCGTGGTACTCAAAGAAGGGAGTACATTCAGAACAATACTGGACCTTGGAGTTGTCAAGGCCATCCATGTGCCACTGTTTCATATTGAAACCTTGCGAATGGTTCAGGCAGTGGTTTGGAAGGCCAAGTTTCTGACCACCTTGGTTCTCCCTGAAGCCTATCACATTTCTGTTTGGCTTCAATCTCAGTTTTTGCATTCTGGGTAATTTTCAGTTTCAAGACCGCCCTTTTAGGCTCTCACAGCAACTTCACAGCCCTTTTTCAAGGTTAAGGTCGAGGTGGCTGCCTTTTTGCACGAAGAGGGGATCAAAGTTCATCCCTATTTGGACAACTGATCTGATATGGGTGCATTCGGAAGAGGCTCTTGGAGGGCCACTGCAGCGGTTATCAGACACATAGAGACATGGTTGGGTAGTGAATTGTACAAAACGTCAGTTGGTTCCATTTCAGTCTTTGGAATATTTGGGGGCTCACTTTGATACTCAGCTGGGCATGGCGTGCTTAATACAAGAAGCATCGATAATTTGCATGCTCAGCTTGCCACATTTTGTGCCCAAGATGCCCTGAACATTTCTTCAGCTGTTGGGGACCATGGCAGCAGCCCTGTATCTGGTTCCTGGGGTGAAAGCACACGTGCGTCCTCTGCAGAAGGCCTAGAAGAGTACCCTGGCCTCTGAATTAGAGTATGGCTTGTATATTTTTATTGTACACCACTTTGGTTTTTAACAAGAGGCAGTATATTATGTTTTTTTAATAAACATAAAGGTAAATTCTCTCGAGCGCCTGTTGAGATGAGTACCTTTAGGAATCTCCGGAATGGGTCATTGTGATCATGGATTTCCAGTCTGTCAGGTTGGAGAGCTCATTGCTAGGGCAGGGTGACCCAGGGTCCCGCCCATCAACAGGTTAGAAGCATGAATGATTCAGTTGGCACTGGTCAGTTTCCCAGACTGTCTTAAGGGGAGAGCAGTTCAGGTGACATTGGACAATGCAGTAGCCTGTGTAAACAAACATGTAGCATCCGAAGCAGGGCACTGGCAGAAGAGGTCATGATTCTCTGCTTCTGGGCAGAGAGTCATCTTCTGGCCCTGTCAACAGGTCACATCACCAGTGTAAATGGCATCCAGGCAAATTTCCTGTCGTCAGACTCTCAAACTCAGGGAGTGAAGATTGAATTATCAAATGTTTCAGTTGCTGGTGTGATAGTGGAATTGACCAATTTTCAATCTGATAGCATCCCTGCAGAATGATCAAGTGGAGTGTTTCTTCAGCAGAAGATAGGAACCAAAGAAGGGAAGAGGGGTGGTGGCAAAGATGCTCTGGTTCAACCCTGGCCTGAAGTGGGGTGCCTATGTTTTGTTTTGTTTTTTCCCTCAGCCACTTGCGAGCAGAGTTCTACACAGAAGAGACAAACCTGGAGCAGGTGATTCTAGTGGTGCTGGATTGGCCCCTGAGGTCTTGGTATGCAGATCTGATGGGTCTATTAGATGGGCAGCCTCTAAGAACGTCCTCGTATGCTGGACTGTGAATAGCCTAGCTTCCTTCTTGCTTTACAATATGGCCCTTGAAAGGATGAAGTTAGAACATAAGGGTTACTCCTTGGCAATGAAGCCGTTTTGAGGGCTTGTAAAATGTCGGCATCTCTAGCTTATTTTAAGTTCCTTGACTCTGATACTCTGAGGTGCGAGGTTTCAGTGAGAGAGACAGCCATTCCAGGCATTTTGACTATCATGCAGGGCAAAAATCTTAAGAACCGGTTCTGTATCAGGTCAGTTCGAGCGGATTGTGGCACCCCGATCCCCCCCACCCGACAGTATTTTGATGGCATTGGGGGCAATCGCAGCATTGGGAAAAGCCCCCAGTGCCATCTAAATACTTTTGAGGGCCAGTGCTCCAACAGATAGTGAATTCCTGGTGGCATAGCAGTCCAGAACACACCCTGCCCCACCTCCCTAAAAAGAAAATAGACCTAGTGGCCTCTCCCGACTAGCAAACAAAATAGACTTGGTGGCCTATGGCCCCTGAGAAGGAAATGAGCATGGTGCCAGGTGCTGCCATTTTTGAAGATGGGGGACCACGACCGGGAGTGCATAGGCAGCACTCTCGCTCATTTTTGAAAGGTACTGGGGGCAGGTGTGGTTCGGGGGCCACTAAGTCTATTTTGTTGGTCAAGAGGAGGGTGGGGGGGTTCGGGGGCCTCTAGGCCACCGGGTCTATTTCCTTTTTAAGTGAGGAAGGGGGGTCTGGACCACTAGTCCATCAGGGATTTGCTATCTATCAGGGCACTGGCCCCCGACAGTATTTTGATGGCTTCGGGGGCTTTTCCCGATGCCACAATTGCCCCCAATGCCATCAAAATACTGTTGGGTGTGGGGATTGGGGCCACGGGGCCACCGGGCCACCAGGGATTCATTATCTTTTGATGCACCAGTTCAGCAATCTTGGGAAGTTTTAGGAAGAAGTTCGGGCGAACCTGCGCAAACTGGCTGAATCCCACCACTGGGGCAGGGCCATCTCTAAAAAAGGCCTCTCTTCTTATTCTCTTAAGGTTTGGGTCATGTTCTTAGCCCCTTATAGGGGGTGGTTTGAGTGCTCATCTCTGGTAGCTCACCCAGTTGTGTCCCAATTTCAGAAAGGCATTAAAAGAAGTCAGCCTCCTATATGTCCCATAAGTGCCACTGAGGGATCTCTCTTTAATTCTTTGGTGGGGGGCACCCTTTGAGCCTCTTATATCTGCTTTTGTGAAAGACTTAACTTTGAAGGCCGTTTCTGGTGGCTATTTGTTCAGTGCAGTGTATTTTTGAGCTCTAGACTTTATCGTGCAGGGGTCTCTATCTTTTTTTTTTCCTTTTCCTTCTCAGGCGGTTTCCCTACAAAAGGTCCCTTCCTTTCTGCAGAAGGTTCTACTTGATTTCCATCTTAGTCTTTCTACTGGGTTTTTCTAGAACTGTGCTTGTTGGTATTAGGGTACTCCATACCTTGGATGTTTAGAGGGTGTTACTTAGGTATTTGAAGATGAATAATCCTTTTCGATCATCTGTTTTTGGTGTTTGCTGCTCCTCACAAGGGTGAGACAGTGTCAACATCTTCTGTGTCTCATTGGATCTATGAGACTGTCTCTTCAGCCTGTCTCTTGAAAAAGAAAGTATTGCTTTCGGGCAACTTCCTGGGCTGAGGCACAGACAGTGCCACTCGGTAAGATTTGCAGAGCAGCAACCTGATTGGCCTTCCGTTCTTTTGTGCAGCATTACTACTTGGATATACAAGCTAGGGAGGATAGCGCCTTTGCTAGAGCTGTACTAGAAGGCGTCTTGTCTTTCACCTGCTCAGGATCCTAAGCTTGGGTACATCCCATTTGTCTGGACTGGCCAAGCAGGATGAAAAGGAAGGAGAAATTTGTTATACTTGATCATTTTTTTTTTCCTTTAATCCTGCTAGATCAGTCCAGGATCCACTCCAGGAGATATTTTTTCAGTTGTTGCAGTCCAAGTTCATTCTGCCTTGTATAGAGGGATTCTTCCCCATAGAGAGGGTTTTATATTCATATCTTTGATTCATTGTTGCTTGTTTTCTCTTAGTATGCTATTGCCCAAGCTATTAAGTTCAGTGCTGTACAATCCTTATACTACTAATGACACTAAAAGTCAATGGGCCCAATATTCAATGGCATTTACAGTTTACAGAACTGTAAACTGTAAATGCCGCTTAACGGGATATTCAGCAGCACTAACACAGTTAATGCCGCTGAATATCCCCTATTATCTCCACTACATGCCCCGATGCTAACCGCTTAGCATCAGGGCATGTTGTGGGCATTCCGAGGGCGGCGATATTGCACCACTGCCTGGTTAGTGACCTGTCGGTAATGGACCAGCTTTTGCTATGCCTATCTTTTAGCCATAGGAGATAACTGGGCAGTGACTCAATATCGCAGCTGCCCATTTAGCTTCTGCAGCTGCAGAGTCTGTGTGGCGACCCCAGATATTCAATGCTGAGGCTGCAAATACCCCGGCATTAAATATCCTGTGTTAGGGTTTGGCGATGGCTATGCGCTGTAGTTGTGGATTATTGGGCCCAATGTTCTCTGCTTCCATCTGCTGGTTGGGGAGCACAGCTCATTTGCCTGGACTTTGCTAGCAGGATTCAAGGAAAGAAAATTATCAGATAAGAACAAATTTCTCAATGGTACATCTTTTTCCCATTGAATTAAATACTTTTATAGAGAAAAATTTGCTGGTATCTGAGTAATATCTCCTAGCTTACATCAGAGGTTAAATTCCTCTGTTCTCCAGGAACAAGCAGGAAGTCAGTCCTCACATCTGGATAACGTCTGCACCAACAGAGCTTGAGTGGAGCATTTCCCCAGCTTTCAAAGAAAGCATTTGGGAATGCCACCATGCATGCATGGTCCCTTTCCCGCCCAAGGGTGCCATCTTGATCAGTCTCCCTTTTTCCTCTGAGCCCTACGGACGCACGGCCTGTACCTCAGAAAAAGTCTCCAAAATTTCTCTCTAATTACGGTTCTCCGGTCCTCTTTCTGCCATACCCAGTGCCCTTGCTTCGGCAGCAGGTCCCATGACTTTGTGGTTTTTCATTTTTTCTTGACAAGCACATTTTTGTGCCCTTTTCAACTGCTGGCTGAGCCGAAGGTCTTTGACCTTGCGGGGATTCTTTTTGCCCCCATGGCCTCTGGTTTCAAAAAGTGTGACAGATGCTCCAAAAATATATCGCTCATGGACACCCATGACTGTTATCTTAGGTGCCTAGGAGCTGACTGCAACCTGGAGCTCTGCTCCCTTTGTAAAAAGATGTCCTCCAAGGTTATCCAGAGCCATAAGTAGAAACTGGATGACATTTTCCACAAGGTGTCCCTGGTAGCTTCCCACTGCACCGACCTTCAGCCTCTAGGGTCTCCCATGGCCGCTCTGTGGCCCCAGCACCACTCTGAGCAAGGGTCCCCCGAAAGGCAGAGGAAGAAGTCGTCCTCAAAGACCCTGTCAGGGGATCTGGACAAGCCTGAGTGTTCTCGTGATCGGTTCCTGAGCCCTCCTTGGCAGTCCCAAGAGTCTGAGAAGGAGCGGCCTTGAAAGGTACCCCGTATGGATACCGAGACCTCCGGCGATGGTGCCCGATCTCCCAAGGGTCGTCCCGGCAAGGACTTCCTCTTCTCCTAGACTCCCAACCCGGTCATCCCAGTGTCAGCATCGCAGGGCCCCACTCCCGAGTGGGAGGCCCAAATGCTGGCACTGGAGCATAGCATTTCTGCCTTCCTTCCTGCCCAGCAGGCACTGGTGCCAGGCCCCGCTTGCACGCACCATGAGACCTCGAGGGCGATGCTTGTGATGGCTGCCCAGACCGCCGTGACAACCCCTCGGGCTGGGAGTCCGAAGGGGACACTTTCCTTGAATTCCAGGCTCATCGGGACCTCCCCTCTGATCCTTTCCCGCCGGTTTAGAAGCAGCGGTTTCCTCCTGAAGACGACACCTTTCTGGAGTTTGTGCAGTCCGAGGAGGAGCCCCATGTGGAAGAACTCAATATTTTATAATACAAGGCTCTGCCAAGGGAATCTTTCATGGTCCCGGTTCTGCCCAGCTGCTCCACCGCATGTGGGAGACGCCTGCATCTATCCCCATTGTCAGCAAGCGCCTGGACACCATGTACAGGGTCCAGTGAGGGGCCCGGCTTCCGGAAAGCCTAGCTTCCTCATACCTTGATGGTGGTGGAGTCCGCAATGCGGAAGCAAAAGAGCCCAAAACCTCACTCCCCGGTCCCACTGGGTAGAGATTCTCATGCCCTTGATACCCTCGGGCGTAAGGCCTACCAAGGCTCCATGCTGGCGTGCTGCATCCAGGCTTACCAGATATACATAGGTATGTTCCTTCATGACCTCACAAAGGAGCTCGGAAGTTTCCAGGCAGGCCTTGACGGTGATTACCTCCGCCATTTCCAGTCCCTCCTAAAGTCAGTGGAGGACTGTTCAAAGTACCTTTCTCACGCTGCATACGACAGCTTCGAGCCCTCCACTTGGGTAGCGGCTGCTGGTATCGGGGCCATGCAGCAGGCCTGGCTCCAGTCCTCGGATCTCGAACTGTGGGTCCAGGAGAAACTGCCCGATGTACCATGCCTGGGCGAGCGCTTGTTTTGCAAACCAATGGAGGACAAAGCAGCAGAGATCGAGACGGAATATGTAACCCACACCAGTCTCTCTCAAAAGACTTCCTCCCTCCCACGGAAGAAGCAACAGGGGAAAAAAGCCTGTCTTACAGAGGAAGGGTCTCCCCTACCAGGGCTACCCACCTTACCCTCTGGCACCGGCTCCGCCCCAAGGTGGACAGAGCAAGAGCGGCCATCAGGGCCTGCATAAGCCAAAGCCAGATCCCAGCACTGGCCCAGTCAGCCCTGGGTTTTTGATGCCAGATGCATAGCCGCTCGCCCTCCAGCAACCTAGCTACCGGTGGGAGGGCGCGTGGTCCACTATGCTCCCCGATAGGAGTCTGTCACCTCAGACACCTGGGTCCTCCAAGTCATTAGGGAGACTTAACCTCCTTCACCTGAACCAGCTTCCTCCACCCTTCTGCCCTGTGGAGCCCCCTCTGCTCCTCGTGCACCAGGTGGTCTTGGCGCAAGAGCTTGCCAACCTCCTCGAGGAGCGAGCAGTGGAAGTGGTCCTGCTTGCACCTCGGAGGTCACGGGTTGTACTCCTGTTATTTCCTCGTGCCAAAGTGGACGGGCAGTTTCTGACCCATCCTCGATTTAAGAAATCTCAACAAATACCTGGTGCAGAAGAGGTTCAAAATGCTCTCCCTTGGTGCCTTGCAGCCCTTCCTCCGGCAGGGCAACTGGCTATGCTCCTTGGACCTTTGGGATGCATACGCTCACATCCTCATCCATCCCAAGCATAGCAAATAACTGTGTTTCAGGGTACAAGGGAACCACTATCAATACAGGATACTTCCTTTTGGCCTAGCGTCAACCTCGAAAGGTACCTTGTACAGATATGGAGGCTTCCGATGATGGCGCCTGGTTTCCTGAGGGTCATCCCAGTGAGTACTTCCTCTTCTCCTCCATGCCAGGCCCGGTAACCCCAGCGCCGGCGTCCCAGGGACCCACTCCTGAGTGGGAATCCCATATGCTGGCACTAGAGCACGTTTCTGCCTTCTTAGCTGCCCAGCAGGAGCTCTTGCCCAGCATAGCTGGCTCGCGCCTTGAGAACAAGGATCCCTCGACTGGTCCTGAAAACTGCCTTGGAAACTCCCAAGAGCTGCGGGCCTCATGAGGGTCCTCAGCACTGGTCTCGCTCGCTGTCCCATTCTCAGGGGCGAGGTTTTCCAGAGTCAGTGCCTCCGGCTCCAGGCGGGCCTCGGTATCTGGACTTGGGGATCAGCCAGACTCAGTCCTCTTCGGACCTCTTGGGCTGGGAATCGGACGGGGACATATCCCCTGAAACCCATGCCCTTCGGGACCTTCCTTCTGACCTGTCCCCGCCTGCCTTGTGAAGGTGGTCACCTCCCCCCCCCCCCCCCCGAAGATAACTCCTCCTTGGTATTCGTGCGTGATATGGCTCGGGCCCTCAATCTACCCATACAGACAGAGGGAAGAGCCAAGGGCAGAGGAACTCAATATTTTGCAATATGAGTCTCCCCCAAGGGAGTTTATCGCTATCCCTGTGCCGTCCATCCTGACCAGCAGGACGCAAAGCGATAGCATTCTGAACTTCTCCCTCACCAGAAATTTGTTCAGGTTCCTGAGATCGAGGATGGGGTGCAGACCCCCTGTCCTCCTCAGAACGAGGAAGCAACAGGAGTAGATCCCCCGACCTCAGAGGACCCTGTCGACTTCCCGTTGACCAAGGTGGTTGTTCAATCCTTGCTTTAAGCAAGCTTGGTGTGAGGGAAGCCGAGTAGGCTCCACTGGGGAGAAGAGAGTGGGGAGTCTGTCCAGATGGAGATGGTAACCATCCCGGACGACCTGGAGGACTCGGGTGTTTGATTTGATGGCCTCCCACTCGGGGGCGAAAAGGACAAGAGGCTATGCATTTGAACAACTGAAGAGTTGGAGCTGGCTGGGGTGGTGCCGGTGGTTGGGTCTTGGGTCCCTTAGGTTTCCAGTGGCCCTGACCTCTGCCCTTGCCTTGGGTGGCAGTGCTGGGGTGGGCGTATAGGGTGGGTATCCCCAGTAAGGAAACCTTTTTCTCTTAAAGAAGGGTTTCTTACTGTGCTGTTTCTTCCGGGGAAGGGAAGAGGTTTTATGAGAGAGACGGGTGCGGGTTACAAACTCCATCTCGATCTTGGCTGCCTTGTCCTCCATGGGCTTCCCGAACAGCTGTTTGCCGAGGCAGGGAATATCCAAGAGTTTCTCCTGGACACACTGTTCCAGGTCTGAGGACTGGAGCCACATGGGCGGATGACTTGAACCAGTCAAATGTGGCGCGAGAAAGGTATTTCGAGCAGTCCACGACCGATCTCAGGAAGATCTGAAATCTGAGGTAGTGGTTACCTACGAGGCCTGCGGAGAAACCGCCAAGCTCTTTAGCAAGGTCGCAAAGGAACATATCCATATATAGTTAGCACTAGATGCGGCATACCAGCATGGATCCCTGGTAATCCTTACACCCAAAGGCGTTGAGGGCATGGGATTCTCTGCCAGGCGGAACCAAAGAATGCAACTTTGGGCTATTTTGTTTACGCATTGCGGATTCCACTAACATGGAGGTATGAGGAAGCTGGGCCTTTCAAAACCCAGGACTGCGCTGGACACTGTACATGGCAATTGAGTCTTTTACTGATAATAGGGACTGAGGCGGGTGCTTCCCACCTGCACAGGAGCAGCCTTTGCACCGGTCCCTCCAGCCCTAACTCGCCGATCGGACGTCGGGGGTGGAAGCAGGAGCTGCTTGCCCCTCCCGCTCCCCCCACCAAGGACCAATCGGGAGCTGAGCTCCATCTTCAAAAGCAACACGCCAGCAGGTGTGCCCGCGCCTGGCAGGCCCACGCCTGAGGGCCTCGCCAGAGGGCCCTTGGGCGCGGACCGTGGCAGCAAAAACTGAAGACACCGGAACAGCAGATGTACAACCTATCCCTCAACTCGTAAACAATATCATTCGCAACAAAATAGTAAGTCTGCGCATTAACCTGCCTACTGTTTCAATAGACTATCACATCTCAAGTCTATTCCCAGCTGCAGCATATGTACCACAAGTGTTCATCTACATAAATATCGTCGTCGTACTCAATGTATTGATACAACTGTCCTACATTACCTAAGCTTATACTACTGATACAAGTGACACATCTGTTTTCCATTGCCTACTTGTACTCCATTTGTAACTTAGATTAGATAATGCCATTTACAGTTGTTACAAAAATGACACAACCTAACTTCCTAAGCTCAAGAATGCTAACTCTCCTTTTCATCACCTTGACATTATCTGCGCAAACCCAATGCCTGAACCCATTACACACCTATGCTATTCCATCCATCTATAATATAAACTGGTGCATCCCCAAGTTCCCCCACCTCAATTATGGCCACACCTACAAACCTACCCACAACAGACTAATCAACATAAAGCTAGAAGAAACCCCTACTCTAAACCCAAGATCATACATGTCCCAACATAAACAACTCAATTGCTATTTAATAAACACCAGATCAATAAGAAAGAAACTACCAATTTTTCAGGATCTGCTATCAGAACAAACCCCTGACATTGTCTTCATAACCGAAACTTGGCTCACAGATACAGTCTTAATCAATTGAGAATGCCAGGTTATGAAATCTTCCACACACACGGGACTGCTAAGAGAGGAGGAGGAGGAGTCCTCATAATCATAAAAGAATCTCTGAAAGCGTCCTTTGTCTATATTAGAGATGTTGTCAGATGTGACTTACTCACTATAAAAATAAAACATTGTAGCATATGCCTAGTGTATAGACCACCTGACCCAAATCCAGACAACCTGGACTTACTATTTGAACTACTGGGCTCCCCCAACAACTCCAATCCCTTGATCCTACTTAGGGATGGAAGGTTAAGATCACCATCACACAACCACATGACATCATTTTTAAATATCATTGAAGATAGAGATCACATCCAAATCATAAATAATCATACTCACATAAAAGGCAACACCCTTGACCTTGTGTTCCTACCCACCTCACTTTACGAAAAATATAACCCCAACTCACTGAAAAAAAATATCCTGTACCATGGTCAGACTGTTAAGTGCCCTCGAGTGAGTCGATTCATGGCGACCCTCTAGATAGCTATCCTAAATTGTGTTGGGTCTTCAGTCATTGTTAACAGACTGGTACCCGTACTGCTGCTGTTGTATCGATCCATCTCATTGCTGGCCTTCCTCTTTTGCGCTGACCTTCTATCTTGCCAAGCATGATGTCTTTCTCTAATGATCTCTCTTCGCATGATGTGTCCAAAGTATGAAAGTCGAAGTCTTGTCATCTGAGCTTCTAAAGAAAGCTTGGGTTTGATCTCCTCTAGTACCGACTAGTTTGTTCTTCGGGCAGTCCATGGTATACACAGTATTCGCCGCCAGTACCATAATTCAAAGGCATCACTTTTCTTCCTGTCTATCTTTTTCACTGTCCAGCTTTCACATCCATATGATATTATTGAGAATACCATGGCTTGAACAAGTCGAATCTTTGTATGGAGAGAGACATCTCTGCTCTTGAGAATCTTATCTAGGTCTGTCTTAGCAATTCTGCCAAGAGCAATGCGTCGTCTGATTTCTTGACTGCTTGTTGCTTCTTTATTGATAGTTGATCCAAGTAGGTTAAAGTTGTTCACTATTTCAATTTCTTCTTCTTCAACGATGAACCTGTTGATTATGCCAGTTGTCATGATCTTTGTCGTCTTTACATTAAGTTGCAGGCCCATTTTGAGACTATGTTCTTTGATTGTGAGAAGCAGACGTTTCAGATCATCTTCACTTTCAGCCAGTAATGTGGTATCATCAGCATAGCAAAGGTTGTTGATGAGTCTTCCACCAATCTTCACAACTCTGTCTTCATACAATCCTGCTTCTCTGATGATTTGTTCTGCATATAAATTAAACAGGTAGGGGGAAAGTATGCAGCCTTGTCTTACACCTTTGCTTATTTTAAACCATTCTGTTTCTCCTTGTTGCGTTCGAACTGTTGCTTCTTGATCAATGTACAGATTTGTGCAAGAGAATGATCAGGTGTTCTGGTATACCCATACTTCTTGATGTGGCCCAGAGTTTCTCATGGTTTACAGTCAAAAGCCTTGCTATAGTTGATAAAGCACAAATAGATATCCTTTTGGTATTCTTTAGTCTTTTCAAGGATCCATCTCACATCCGCAATGATGTCTCTCGTTCCTCGCCCTTTCCTGAACCCTGCTTGCACTTCAGGTAGTTCTTGTTCCAGGTATGGTTGTAGTCAATGTTCCCTCTAATTTTCTGTAGGCTGTGTGCGCATAAAATATCAGCGCTGTGAAGCTTTTGAAGGAAGGTTAAATTTTTGTGTGCCATATAACGACACTCGGAGTTATATACTTTAAAATTTGACTACACATCAGAATACAGTATGTACACCACATTGATTTTAATCAAATTAAATGAAAATAGACGATTACTAAATGAAGCAGGAAATTTCTAGTAATTACAATCATAACTTTTAAATTTTAAGACGTCTGTTTTCTATCAGAATCAGAGCCGTAATTTTTGTGCGCTCTGTTGTAAAGTATGTGCGCTCGCGCGCACGCACACAGTTTAGAGGGAACAGTGGTTGTAGTCTCTTTTGAATAATCTTCAGTAGAATCTTGCTGGCATGTGGGATCAGAGCGATTGTGCAATAATTTCTACAGTCAGTTGGATCACCTTTCTTTAGTATTGGTATAAAAACAGATCTTTTCCAGTTAGTTGGCCATGATGTTGTCTTCCATATTTCTTGGCAGAGCCTTGTAAGTATGGTAACAGCTGCATCAGATTGCTGTAATACTTCTATGGGAATGCTATCAATGCCTGGTTCTTTGATAAGGCTTTCAATGCTGCTTCATCTTCTTCTTTCAACACCAATGATTCCCGATCATAAGGTACAGGTTGAAACGGCTGTTGGTCCACTTGATCTTTGTCATATAAAAACTCTGTATATTCCTTCCACCTTTTCTTGATCTTCTCAGCATCATTCAACATAGAACCTTGAGTGTCTTGTAACATTCCAATTCAGGCTGGAATTTTTTCTTTAACTCTTGTAGCTTTAGGAAAGCCGATCTTGTTCTTCCTCTAATAGTTTCTGCTTCTGATTTCCTTGCATGCGTCATTGTAGTACTTTTCCTTGTCCTGTCTTGCTGCACGTTGGAAATCTGAGTTCTGCGATTGTCTTTGTTTCTCCTCTGGTTTAGCTTCTCTGCGTTTCTGGGCAATTTTCAGAGTTTCTTCCGTCATCCATTTTGGCCGTTTTTGCTTTTTCACCTTTTGTAGAGACTTCTCGCTTTCTTCCAACACAACCTTCTTGATGTCATTCCATAGCTCTTCTGGAACTCTGTCATTTGTACCTAAAGCAGCAAATTGATTTTGCAGGCAGTCTTTAAATTCCAGTGGTATATTCTCAAGGTCATATTTTGCTGCATTCATGAGTGGTTTGCTCTTTTTCAACTTTAGCTTGAGTTTGCATACTAGTAGTTGATGATCTGTACCACAGTCAGCTCCAGGTTTTGTCTTTGTTGATGTTAGAGCTTTTCCATCGTTGACTTCCACAGATGTAGTCAATTTGATTTTTATACAATCCATTGGGTGAAGTCCATGTGTACAGATCCTCATCTAATAAAGCTCCAAATACCCTAGACGAACACCTCACCAAACAAAACTACCCACACCCCTCAACTCAACAGATTCAAAACATTTAATAAAGATGATTTCCTAGATCAAACTATCCAGCATCTTTCCCTGGACCCTACTAATCTAGATGCCATTATAAACTGGAATAACGCTATTTCTAGGGCAGCTACCTCAGATAGAACCTACGGCCAACCAACAACTAGGAAAAACGCCCCCTGGTTCCATTTAGAAACAAAACGCACAAAAACTGAACTACGCAGAGCGCAAATGGTGTCATACGAAATCCAAAATATACACCAGGACACTTACTTAAATTATCTCAACCTATACAGGGACTCCATTGATATCGCAAGAAAAAAACACTACTCTAGTCTATTATCCAAATCACTAAACAGACCCAGGGAACTCTTCAGTATCGTCCAATCACTAACCAATAACTCAGCAAACAAACACCCAGATGATCATAAAATTCCTCCTCGAACCCTAGCAAATCACTACATGCAGAAACATCAACACCAAACACCCCCCATGACTTTCACAAACGAAGACCATTCCTCACATCCTAACCCCTGGACTAGCTTTTACCCCATCTCAAAGGAGATGCTTAAAAACACCATAACCAAAATAAATACTATTTCTTTCTATCTCGACCCATGTCCAGTAATCTGGATAAAAGCAGCAATACCAGAACTATCATCATTCATACTCCACTTTGGAGGGATAGGCTGATTATAGGGTTATCTACCCGCCTCTCTCAAACATGTTCAAATTTGCCCAATCTTAAAAAAACAACACAAGTGATGATAAATTACCAACATCATAAGGCCCATATCAAGCCTACCTTTTATGACTAAAATAATCAAAAAAACTGTACAAATACAACTCCAGGACCATATTGACACATTTGCCCCACTTGATGAACATCAATATGGCTTTCATCCCTACCATGGGGTCAAAACACTCCTCACGGTCCTATTTGATACACTTACACGTGGTATTGACAACACCAAACGTTCCTTCTCATTTTTCTTGACATCACCACAGCCTTCGACAGTGTAAACCATTACATAATGCTCACAAGACTCAAACAGATTGGAATTCAAGAAATAGTCCTCAAATGGTTTTCTTCATACCTGTCAAACAGAACACAAGAAGTAAGAGTAGACCAGCTAATCTCCGAGTGGCCTAGTGGTTGGGGCAAGGTACTTCAGGCCGGAAGGTCGGGGGTTCAAATCCCACTAGAGGACAGCAACTTTGGGCCGGAAGGACTGTGGTTTCTAGTCCCACAGGTGCTCCTTGTGGTCTTGGGCAAGCCACTTAACCCTCCATAGCCCATGTTCCCTGTAAAATAGTTATCTCCAAGTTATAATGCCCTGTTCAATGTAATTTCAGTTTGTTCGATGTAAACCGCACTGATGCAGAATAGCGCGGTATATAAGAGAATGTAATAAATAATAAAATAAATAAATAGGAACAGGGCTTCCCCCAAGGATCCGCCCTATCAGCCCTGCTCTTCAATTTTTATTTACAACCCATCTGCGCCATATTTAAAAGATTCCGCAAAAATTACCATATTTACGCGGATGATGATATGATAATACCTCCCATTTAACATCATAAACCCCCCAATACAAATCCTCTGTTTTTCTGAAATCCTGACCTGGCTGAAAAATCATAAGCTAATGATCAACACTACAAAAACTGAAGCCATGTTCATTACTAGGAATCAGCAATTTACTCCTCCAACTACAATTAAACACCAGGATTTCAACATCTCCACTAGCAGTTAAGTAAAATACCTGGGAGTAATTATAGATCGCACTCTAAGCATGACACCCCACTTAAAACAAACAACCAAAAAGATCCTATACAAGCTAAGACTATTAAATCAACTCCGCCCCCTTCTTCACCATGATGACTTCAGATCAATCATACAAGCCATCATAACACCTCACCTTGACTATGCCAACACCATGCTGCAGGGTATCACCAAACGGGCATTAAAACGGCTCCAAACTATTCAAAACATGACTGCTAGATCAATTATGAACATCAACCCAGTGGAGCACATAATCCCAACCCTTTACGCCCTTCATTGGCTCCCCATCTAAAGCCACATCAATTACAAAATCTTGATCTCCACCTTCAAAGTAATAAATGACTTTGCCCCCTCCTACCTATCAACACTAATATCTAAGGAACCCAACAATAGAAACCAACGCAACCACAACAAAAACAAACTGGCTATTCCAACAGACTTCAGGAAAGCCAGGAAACAAACAGATAATAAAGCCTTCTCACATGTAGCCCCAAACCTATGGAACGCCTTACCAGAAAACCTCAGAGACATAAATGGCTTACAAACCTTTCGCAAAAACCTCAAAACTCATCTATTCTCCATCCACTATGGCACACTTGCAGAATAAGACAAACACACAGCTTCCACCCCTGCACCCTAAATACCACATTTCAATAAGACCAGAGATTCTAAAAACTTCTGCCGCCCAGAAGTCCTAAGTCCATTTATGTACATAATTTTAAATTTTGTATTAGAGATTAAATAACTCCAACTGCTTAGAATCCCTAAGCACACTTATGTACATACTGTAGTTTAAAATTGTATCAGTTCCTATGTATATAGTTTTTACAGCATTTCCTGTAATAGAATTTGTACTTGTTCTGTATAATCTACAATGTTGTTTGTAAACCGCATTTGATCACATGGAAAACGCAGTATAAAAATGTTAAATAAATAAAATAAAATAAAAGCCTTGGGCCGGCTCCGGGATTCCATCTTCGTCTCACGTGGCTTATCCAGTTCCATGGATTGGTAGCAGAATCTCCGAAGCTTACTTCGGGGCATGCCCTTCCAGGCTGTGCAACACGAGCTCAACTTGACGACAGATGCCTCGCTGTCCGACTGGGGAGCCAACTGCGACAGCATCCGTACCCAGGGATGGTGGTCACCCGAAGAATCCCAGCAGCAAATCAACCTGCTCGAACTTCGAATGGTCTGGTTGGCCTTGAAGGTCTTCGAGCACCACTTGCGAGGCAAGTCAGTGCTCTTGCAGACCGACAACAAGGTTGCGATGTTCTACATAAGCAAGGAAGAGGGTACGCGCTCCCGCTTTCTCTGTCAGGAGGTAGTCCTCTGCTCCTTCGCAGTGCGCCGGGGCATGACCCTAAGAGCTGTCTACCTCCTGGACCAAGACAGTGCCCTTGCAGACAGGCTCAGCAGGCTTCTCCGCCCGCATGAGTGGCGCCTGAGTCCAGAGGTGGTTCTCCACCTGTTTCGCTGCTGGGGGATTCCATCCACAGACCTGTTTGCCAGCCCGGCGAATACACAGCTTCCCTGCTTTTGCGGGCTGATACCGCACCCGAGCAGGTAAGCCCCAGACACGTTCCTCCTGAACTGGCCTTCCGGGCTTCTGTATGTGTTTCCCCCCACACCCTCAGCAAGGATCCTCCACAAGATTCAGCAGGACCGAGCATCGGTGATTCTCGTGGCTCCCTCAGTTCCTGCTTCTACTCCCACTCTCGTCAGAGCTCCCGGTCCCCCTGGGCAGTGCTCCAGGTCTGCTGACACAGGAGGAGGGACAGGTACTTCACCCAAACCTGGACTCGCTAACCCTAGCAGCCTGGCTGCTGAATGGGTCTCTTTAGCCTCGCTGCACCTCCCAGAGGAGATCGAGGAAGTCCTGCTCGCATTGAAGAAAGACTCGATGAGATAGGTCTATGCCCTCAAGTGGTGGTGCTTCTCGGTCTGGTGCTCCAAACTCCAGATCGATCTGTTCTCCTGTTACACCCGGTGGGTTCTCCAGTACAATCTCCTCCTCTCGCAGGTGGGGCTGAAATCTAGTTCGGGCAGGGTTCACCTGAGCACCATTTCAGCCAACCACTTCCCCGTTGAGGGTAAACTCCTCTTGGGCAAGCCACTGGTTCCTGCTTCATGCGGAGCCTTTTACTTTCCAAGCCCCCCATTTGGCCTCCGCCGATGGTGTGGGACCTGAACATCGTGCACATGCAGCTGACGCAGCTGCCCTTCGAGCCAATGGCGACATGCTCACTTCAGCACCTCTCCTGGAAGGTATTCTTCCTGATGGTGCTGACCTTGGCTCGGCAAGTCAGCGAACTTCAAGCCCTCATGGCCGTGGCCCCCCTACACCAGGTTTTACGGGAATAGGGTGGTCCTTCACACTCACCCCAAGTTCCTATCGAAAGTTGTCTCGTATTTCCATCTCAACCAAGAGAGTCTTACCGACTTTCTTCCTGAGACCTCATGCTGACCAGGCATCTGTGGTCCTGCATACCCTCGACTGCAAGATGGCTCTCACCTTCTACCTGCAGCACACCCAGGGTCATCGCAAGTCCGACCGACTCTTTATCACTTCCGATCCCAACTGTCTGGGGCTTGCAGTCACCAAACGCACCCTTTCCATCTGTGTCGCGGACTTCATAGCCTTTGCCCAAGCAAAGGCTGGGGCCCCGCTGGATCGAGTCACCACGGACAGCATCTGTGCCAAGGCGGCATCGGTGGCTTTGCTGCCTGCAGTGCCTCTGACAAACATCTGCCAGGCTGCAACCTGGTCTTCAGCGAATACCTTCACTTCGCACTACTGCCTGGAGAGGGAGTCCCACTGGGACAGCTCCTTCGGCCAGGCTGTACTCCATAATCTGTTTGGGGTATAAGCAGCTCCTGCCCTCCGACCCTTCTGCATCTATCGGAAGCTTGGTCTCCTGAGGACCCGAGGACTCTGGCTCCCTTCGGATCGTCGGCATCTGCTTACGGCTTCACGGGAGGCGCTTTGCTTATAGGTTTCAGTAGCCTGTAGCTTGACTGACTTCCTGCTTGTTCCTGGAGAAAGCATAGTTACCTGTAACAGGTGTTCTCCAGGGACAGCAGGAATCAGTCCTCACTACCCTCCCATCTCCCCTTAAGAGTTGCTATTCTTATCCTTCCCTTGCCATCCACTTAGTTGGGCTCTAGCTATGGGACCTGACTGAGCAAGATAGCACCCTTGGGTAGGAAGAGGACCACGCATGCATGGCAGTAATCCCAAAGGCTTTCTTTGAAAGCTGGGGAATTGCTCCATGCGAGCTCCATCGGTGTCGACATCACCCATAAGTGAGGACTGATTCCTGCTGTCCTTGAAGAACCTGTTAGAGGTGAGTAACTATGCTTTTACAACAGGGTAACTAAAACTGGTTTTGCTGAAACTAAGTTATCACCCATACTTTAACACTGTTACAGGAAGTCTCAGTAGAAAGATTAAAGATTATTAGACATGGAGACAGCATGGTTAGATGCACTGGAAGGGCAGTGTTGGGAAACTTGCACTGTCACTCCTATGTTGTATGTGAAGTACTTTGTTGAAGGTGTCCTAGTAAGTGCAATGGAAACCAAACATTGAATTTACTTAAAAAGGAAAGCATACTGCAGCCTGAATATCCTTGGGCAGGAAGATCCATCCAAGAATATCCATTGTTTTTGCTCATGTTTCTTTTAAGACTGTCATTTTAGAATACACCTCTAGTTAAAGAATATAAAATGTGCCTGCCTTGACTACACCAAAGGTCTGTCAAGATCCACATCCTGTCTGACAGTGGTCAGTTCAAATCCACAGGTACCTGTAGGATCTCAGAGAATTGATCCATTCTTTCTTCACTCCAAGGGATAAGCAGTTACTTTCCCAAATCTATATAGATAACGGTTTATGAACTTTTCCTCCAGGAACTTTACTAAGGTATTTTTAAATCCAACTAAAACTGCCTTGACCACGTTTTTCAACAACTTCATTGTGGAAAAAAATGTACACTCGTTTTATTTTAAATCTGCTATGTGTAATAAGCAAGACTCTGGTTTGACTATTCACTTAATAAATGTGCTGCGTCTTCCCTTTTCTTCAGAATGATTCCAGCTTTCTGAGCACTGTTCATGAAGTCTACTTGCAAGTTCTGACCAAGAGTGTAGACAACATTCATCTATAAATGGAATTGAAAGCATTCAACTGACAATCTCTTCTGAAACAAATATGCCTCCAATGAAGACCCACTCTTCAGAAACAAAATAAAGAACTTGAGTAGTTTTGCTAGTCTGAATTTTAGTTTGGCAAGAAATATTATCGTTTGTTTAGAGACGAGCATCTGCAGATTTCAGCGTGAAGCATCACCAGCAAACTGTTTTCTTCAAAACTTGGCACATGCGAGTTGCACAAGAATTTGCTATTTTCTAGCATTTGGACAAATGATTGGGTTTTATTTATGACTTTTAAAGGCTAACAGTGCAGTTCAGTTATTGGCCTTGTTGCACTCCTCAAAATAATGCATAGCTTTAAAGATCCTAACTCCCAAGTTTTAAAGGCCTTTTCAGATTTGATGGTAAGCAGATGGGGAATCTGTGGAAAAGACTGATGTGCAGTAAAATATAAATGAGCCTCTAAACCTGCGTTTCCAATTACCTATTATGTGCCTTGAGGTCTTGCAAGGCGGAATGTAAAACAATTTCTAGTAATGCTACTGCTTAGGCTAGCTGAAAAGAGAATAATCATTAAGTAATTTTTTTTTTAAAATATAAACTGATTGTTCACCTCCACCCATACTTGGTAAAAAAAAACAAAAAAAAAAAAAACCCCTTTGCTTTTGTTTCTCTTAAAGCATACACAAGTGTAAACGTTTTCTCCCAAAACTGTGGGGAAAAGAGCATGTGACCTTTTAAAATAAAAAGGGGGGAAAAAAACTTAAGGTTATCAAAAAAAAAGCGCATAGAATCAAAACTGTTTTGAAACGACACGCATATTGCTTTAACGATTTGGCAAGTGTGATTTGTTTTTAGATGTAAGAATTTTGAGGGCTGGCACAATGCAAAAAAAAAAATCCCCCAAATCCCTGGCCTCATGTCATTTGTTATATATAGCATGTCTCATTTCTCAGCCAGCAAGAGTGCTCTCTGGTTCTGTCCCTTAGTCCCACAAAGCACCTACCATTGTGCCAGGGATCAATTAGTGTATTTCCAGCATAAAGAAAAATACAACTTTATGAAAATCTCTTCAGAAACTTATTGGAGGTTACTGTTCAGTTTGTTTCATTCAGGTTTCTATTAGCTACTAAGTGATGGTTGCATGCATTTGCATTTTAGCATTTATCAGTAATTATAAGGTTTTAGTTTTTAAAAAAATATTTCCAATAGAGATGAAGTTAACATTTTAGAAAAGGGTCCCGGGATTTGTTTTTACTACAGTGCTAGGCCATAAAGATGTTCTGTTACGCTGCTACTGATCTGTTCATTTCATGTGTATTCTTGTTTTAGCATGTGAATATTGTCATTTAGTGTGCATTTTAGTTTATTCCAGCAACAGTAATTTTGGAAGCCTTGTCCAAGTAAAATGTTTGGTTTTGCAGGGAAGTGGCAATTGCTGTAAATTAAGCTAGATAAGGTACTGCTTTTTGTGAACTCCAATATGCTAGTTATGATAAAAGAAGAGACATCTTGGATCTCAAGATACCTCAAAATTGGTCTTACAACAATTTTGATGTTTATGTGGTGGTTTGTTGAAGTGCTGTTGGTATTGCCATGTGCTTAATCTAACCACAAGTCTCTGACACCAGCTATGATGGAAGTGTGTCTATTCTTTATGCAAGGTTTGTTTTTAGTTTGCTGTGGGGGGGGGGGGGGGTTCCCAAGGGAATGTCATTAAGAAAGTTTTTATAACAATAGATTACCCATCTAAAAAGCATTTTGCAACTTTTCACATATTCAGGCATTTCATGTGACAAAAATGTACAATATCATTTAATGACTAGCTTGTCTTTTGTGTCAAATCTAGTAACAAGGAGATGTATAGATGTACATAGTAGAATCCTTTGCACTATGGGACTTATTTTCATTTTTTATATTCTGTGCCTACAGCAGAGCTCTTAAAAACTGACCCTTAGAGCAATACGGTGAACCTTTAACACAAAAGTGGCACATCTGACCAGTATCGCTGGCATTTAGATGTGTAAATAATTGGCAGTTCAAAATGAAGTTGTACTAACATTAGCATCTGTCAGCTTGGCAAGTCCGGATGTTGGCACTTTATGGCAGCAGAGCTCATCATGGTTTACTGTCCTTGTCATATAAGGTTTTATTCTGTGTTCGTTAGATGTTTCACTGGGGATGGTATATATGCATGTAAAATAGATCCTAGCATTTTTGCAGGGTCCTCTTGCTAGAGAGGAATGCTCCAAGTCAATTGGAAAACAACCAACATATCTGAGTTCTTAGACTCATATCAGTTTTCAAATACTTGCTGAGTGACCAAGATAATCAGTTCATTTTACCTTGTTATCTTTAGGAAACTTTTCAACGGAACATAACCAGCAAGGTTTTCAGCTGAAAATTTGGCTTAAATCTAGCCTGTCAAAAGTCTGATGTCCACTTCCTGCCCGATAGAAAGAAAATATTGTCCAGCTGATGATACTCCAAACCTCCCTCCCTCCCTCCCAGCCAAGCTAGGTGTTCAGTGTCGCTGTTACTGGATGCTGCTCCCTCTGCTGTTGGAGAAATCTAGACGCCACGAGAACACAGGCTCTTAGCTCTCCCACACAAAGCATTAAGCCAGGAAGCCTATGTCCTCTCAATTCAGCTGGGGTTTTGATGGCTTTCAGAAGAGGAGGGGGGGGGGGGCTGGGATGGGGATGAGAATGGGAATGGGATTTCACTTGGAAGGTTTTATTTAGTGAAGAAAGAGGGGTTGGGAGGAGGCTGGCTGTACCCAAACCTTTTTTTTTTCTTTTTATATAGGGCAAAAAGGAAATATTGGGTGCTAGGGAGGCAGGGGGTAGTTAGACCTGCTATTAATACCTAGATTTGGCCAACCAAGCTAGAGAGCATTGAATAGGTGCTAGTAACTTTGTCCCCCTGCTCCCACCCTGAATTGAGCTGGCTAAGTTTCACTCTTCATCTTTGTAAATTTTCAACGGCTTTGATCTAGCTGGCTTAAATACCTTTCGAAGATTGATCTCTTAGGGTCTTATTGAATAAGGATAAAGTTGTTTTTTGAAATGCCAGCATTGTCCTAGGACAGGATTGTCTTCACTTTCACTTGAAGGCAATTCTATTTTTGGACATAAAGTTAGCATTTGACTGTATTTCAGTGAACCCTAGAAACCCAATGCATCTAGCCTGGCCTCAAAGGGATCCACAAGTGCCACTTTTCCAGTTTTGTTAAAGGTTTCTTCCTTATTTTGTATTTGTGTCCTACTAATCAACAGAAGCCCATAGAGGTAGGATTTCCGCATATAAAGGCATGCTGAAAATTCTGAGGTGCACACCTCTGGAAAGAAACTACAGTAACTTAATTTTGGTCTTTATATCTCTTGTGTGGAGGGACTATTTTGTTTAAAAATAAACTCCAAACACTGCCCTTTTCCCATTGTAACACAATTCATAATTTTGGTGTTAGAACAGTTCTGCTTCAGTGTAAGCTGCTGTAGAATGTGGAAATTGTCAGGTGTGCACCAGTAGCTTTTCAGCCCCCACTAGTCACCACAGCATGCATGGTGGCAGGGTTTAGAATGTTGTCTGGTCTGCAGTATATAGTGAAAAACATGTTGAGCGCATTATCACAAACCATTACAAGATTACAGCTTGCTACCTAATACTGTTGTCACGCACAAACATCGTTCAGATGCCAGGTTAACTAATCCTGCATTTAGTTCTGGATTAAGTAATCTGGTTTAGTTTCCTGTGCTGTTGAAACTACTGCAGAATTGAATATGAGATCCTTTGTTAAAACGTAGCCCCATTGCTGACTACAAAACTCTACTCTGGCACCTTTTTTTGTACAAAATAGTTTACTCAGTGAAGTAAAACTGCCTTCCAGAAGAGGATTAGTTAATGCATTGTGGCACTTGCTTCCTCTTCGTTTTTGCAGTGTGAATGTAAACGGAGAGTGAATCTTATCTGAGACGTCAGTCAGAACCAGAATTAACATTGTGTGTGGAAAGTGTATCCTTGTAGTTGTCTTTTTCTGTAACAAGATTTGCTAATCAAATGTTGCCTTCAACTCTAGAGATATAAGATAAATCATAATATCTTGATATAGGTCTCCTGGAGGAGGAAAGAGGCATTGTATAGAGTACTTGTATAATCACAAGCCATTTATGTGGGTGAATCAGCTGTCTGAAAATGGTTTGCCTTCCCTTTTGATAAGTGCATGCATTCCAGAATGTGCATAGTGTTCCTAAGGGTGGAGAATGCTACAATGCCTGCAGTTTTGCACAACTCTGTGGATATGTCTTCTAGGGCTGTTCTCAAAGGGAAAGCATGCATGTGCTTTCCTTTTTAGAGCAGGGGTGCAAAAGTTCAGACTTCAAGGGCCACAAACAGGCCAGGTTTTCAGGGTATCCTGAATGAATATGCAGAAGGTAGGCTACATGTATAATACCTCCATTGTATGCAAACCTCTCCTCTACATATTCAGTCAGGATATTCTGAAAACCTGGTCTCTTTGCAGTCCTCCAGTACTGAACTTGTGCACGCCTACTTAAGAGATGGATGTGAGGTCTGCTAGTTAAAGTACACATGGACTTTCTAAGCACGTATTGTGTTTCTGAAATTTCCCCAAAGTAAGCTTTATCCCCCTTCCACCCCACATCTTATGTAGCTGAGAGTGAGTGAATAGTTTCTTAAAACGGTGGGTTAATCTTGGAAAAGTGAAAGTTTCTTGAAGGCCGAGGGCTCAGCGCATCCTTTAATGTAGAGGTGGGCATTTCCGGTCCTGGAGGGCCGTAGACCAGTCAGATTTTCATGATGTCCCTAATGAATATTCATGGACCTATTTCCATACAATGGAAGGCAGTGGATGCAAATAGTTCTCATGAATATTCATTAGGGACATCATGAAAACCTGACTGGTCTGCGGCCCTCCAGGACCAGAATTGCCCACCCCTGCTTTAATGCATCATTTGGAATATAACAGGTTCCATTTACACATTGCTGAAAGAATGTGTGCAATATTGTTCTCCCTCCCCCCTATTTTTCATGTTTATCTTTTGTTGAAATGTTTAAAATGCAATATTTCTCATTCCTTGCCATGTGTCTCATTTTAGTTTTCTTTGTAGGTTACATAAGCTGGCAAGTGTATTTTAAGTGTGCAAGTTTTTTTGTTTTGTTTTTTCTTTTTAAGATTCCTGATTTTACAGTTGGTGTGACTTACATATCTGCATGTTCTAACAACAATATGAAGGAAATCTTAACCTGAGGTGCTTTAAGAAATGAATTTTGTTAGACATGCAAAATGTAAACAAATTTGTTGGCTTTAAGAAAGTTTAAAGGTGAAAAAGGGTAGACAGGTATCGGTCTCTTTTATGCTGTGGTATTGACTTTATGCCATACGATATGTTTGCAAATATTAAGTTATTGCATAAATGTTTTAAAAAATGACCATTTTTCATTAAAATTTTGTATGTTTTCAAATATATTTTTTTAATAAAATTTGAAAAAATTCAGCACCTCCTAAAACCTAATCTCATCTTTTTTTGGTATTTGAATATGTGAATAAAATTGTAAGGCTTACAAGTTTATAATATAGTAGACATCAAAAGCAGCATGATGAGAATTCCTTATCGGTCCTCCACCTCAGTCCTCCACCTCTGGGTTGTGCACCTCCTCATGCAGCTTGGAGACTGGGCATGTCACAAAAGCGTGACATCACTGGATGTAGTCTGCTGGCCTCTCCCATCATCCCCAGTGTGTCCAGTCTCCATGCAGCAGGAGGATGTGGTGAGCCTAGGTGCTGGGCTCACCTGAGAACGGATAAGGAGCGCTTAGAATAGGGTTTAGCTAATTTTTCAATTGATTTTGGCCTAATTTTAACTTTTTCTTGGTTTGGTGCCTGTTCCTTTAAAAAAAAACCAAAAAAAAACCAGAAGCAGGAAGTACAGCAGGTCCTTGTGCCTGGTCCTGTCTGCCCTTCATTCTTACCCTTCTGTGTAAGTCAACCCCATCGCAGATCTCTCTCCCTTGTCAGTACAGGGGAGAACACTGCAGTAGCAGAACAGCAGTTTTTTGGCTGAGGCAGTCGGAGCTGTCGCGAATCGGCAGACTCTTGAGTTCACGCTGACGGGAAGCTTGCCCGACGGCTCTGCCATTACTTTCCCACTGAGCGGGGCCGCGTGGGCTGCAGCACCGCGGTACCAGAGCAACGATCGCAGTGCTTGCATTGAGGATACACTGTAAGTAGGGACAGAAGAGCGGGGCTGAGAGCGGGAAGACTTCCATAGCGCTCAGCGGGGCTCGGCGATTTTGGCGCCCTTTTTGTGTTCAGTCAGATAGTGGCGGCCATTTTGTCAGCGTGTTTACCGCATGGCACTCTGCTGAATCGGGGGTCGCACAGGTCGCCGTTTTGAGCCAGTCCCCCTCCCGATTTTCTTGTTTTCATTTATTCTGCCTGGGTCACTTGGTATTTAGTTATTCTGGTGGTTTTTTTGTTGGAATTGTTCTTCCCTGGCCAGACAGGTCAGCTGGGATTTCTGGATCGCGTCTCAGGAGCACTTAGACCTTTGCTAAAGGGGAAGACTAGTTGTTTGGCAGTCTTCTTGTCTACCTTGGGGGGGGGGGAAGGCATTGGTATTTGGCTCTTGAGGGTGTTGGTAGGAGCTATAGGCGATGTTGTCCTGGCCTCGGTGTGTAGTCTGCGGTACCCGTAGAGGTGCTATCGCAGACTCTGGGATCTGCCGGGGTTTTATGGCAGTTTCTACCAGTGTGGAACAGCAAATGGAGGTCAAGGTTGAATCTTCAGGGTTCCTCAGCTGGGTCGGACGGAGAGATCTTGTTGACCACTCCACCAGGGGCCGGTCTTGAATCGCCGGTCGTCCCTGCGGGGAGCCTGCCGGCTTTGGGGCCGCAGCTCTGGGATTTCTGTCCTGATTTTGTCTTAATTATGCATCAGGCGTTTTGCTTAAGGCAACAGGGGAAGTTGCCTGAGCCTTTACCTCTAACTGCGCCTCTGCAACAACCAGGACCGTCTGAGGTGGGAGCCAGTTCCTCGAGACCGCCTAAATGAGCCAGGACTCAGGAGCCTTCGCTTTTGGAGTTGGAGGGGCAGGAGTCAGAGGAAAATGAGCTCGACCTGGAAGGCAGAGATGAAGAACTGGAGGAAGGAGAAATTCCTGAGCGAGAGGAACAGGCAAAGATTATTAGGGTGTTCCGAAAAGAGGCGTTGACAACACTTATCACGGAATCCCTTCAGATGGTAATATTGACTATGGAACAGCCCATGGAGGAAGACAGCGGTGAAGATCCCATTATTCAGGTGGTGAGGCAAACGCAGGTTGTCTTTCCCGTGCACAAAGTGGTAGACAGGATGATACTGGATGAATGGGATCAGCCGGAGGCAGGACTCAGAGGAGTTAGAATTATGAATAGGCTCTATCCCTTAGCAGATAAGGGCAAAGAGAGGTTTCGGTCTCCAAAGATTGATGCAGCGGTGACCAAGAAAACCACGATTCCGGTGGAAGGTAGTTCAGCCCTAAAGGATGCACAGGATAGAAAGTTGGATGTGTTGTTGAAGCAGTCCTTTGAGGCCAACACGTTGTCGTTACAAGCTTCTCTTTGTGGGGCTTGGGTGGCAAGAGCATGTCTGCGATGTTCGCAGCGTTTGCGGCAGTCTACTCAGTTGGAGCAAGAGAGTCTGAGAGAGCTGGATCGCATAGAGTCTGGTTTGGCTTATTTGTCAGATGTTCATTATGATCTGATCAGGGCCCTGGCTAATAGTATGGCTTCGCTTGTGGCCGCACGCAGATCCTTATGGTTGAGAAATTGGGCGGCAGATGGCTCTTCTAAGGCTTATCTCGGTAAACTCCCTTTCAAAGGCAGATGGTTGTTCAGGGAGGATCTCGACAAGCTGGTAAAGGAGTTAAGGGAGTGTAAAGGTGGGCGCCTGCCTGAGGATAAACCAAAGCAGGGGAAGCCCGCGGCGGCCTTTAGGGGTGCATTTTGAGATTTTCGGAGGTTTCGTACTTCTCGCTTGGGTGGATTCCAAAGAGGAAGATTTGCTTCTCGAGCCCAGGGGTTTCAGGATTTCGAGGGGCAGGCAGAGGTTTTGTGGCAGTGTCCACAGGAGCTACTCGAAAACCACAATGAAGCGAGGGGGGTCCCGGATTTTCTCAGCAGAGTTCAGGTGGATGCCGGAGAATGGGAATTGCATCCGGAGGTGTTTACGCAATTGGTGCTCAGATGGGGGCTGCCAATCATGGATCTCATGGCGACCTTCCACTCAGCGAAGGCCAGTCGTTTCTTCAGCAGACGGCGAGAAAGGATGTCTGAGGGGATTGACGCACTTCTGCAACGTTGGCCGGTGTCTGGTCTCCTCTATGTATTTCTGCCGTGGGCGCTCATAGGCCGAGTGATGCAGCGTATCGAGGCCCATCGGCGGAGACTGTTGCTGGTGGCTCCGGACTGGCCACGGCGCCCGTGGTACACCGATCTCATTCGGCTACTCGACAGAGCCGTGGAGGCTGCCAATGTCAAGAGAGTCTGCTAATTCAAGGGCCTCTGCGGATGCCCCAGGTGGATTGGTTCTCGCTTGCGGTCTGGCCATTGAAAGGTCGCAGTTAAGGAGAAAGGGTTATTCTGGAGCGGTCATTGCGACTTTGCTTAAAGCGCGGAAGACATCGATGTCGCTGACCTATGTTCGCATATGGCGGATATTTGAAGATTGGTGCTCGCATAGAAAAGTGCGCGTGGCGACGGTATCCGTTCCTGTGGTTTTAAGCTTCCTACAGGAAGGCTTTGAAAAGGGTCTGGCGGCCAGCTCCTTGAGAGTGCAGTTAGCTGCACTGGCTTGCTATAGAGGCAAGGTGCAGGGCGTAGCTCTTGGGAAGCATGCTGATGTGTTGCGTTTTCTCAAAGCAGTGTCAAGACTGCGCCCTTCTCGTAGGGATCTCAATTTGGTATTAGGAGCTCTGGCTAGAGAGCCTTTTGAACCCTTGCATCGGGCGTCCATGAAGGATTTTAACATTAAAGACGGTATTTTTGGTGGCCATTTGTTCGGCAAGGAGAATTTCAGAGTTGCAGGCCTTGTCTTGTAGAGAACCGTTTTGTCTTTTTCAAGGGAAAAGGTGGTGCTCCGGCCTGTGCCCTCCTTTTTGCCTAAGGTAGTTTCACCATTTCACTTAAATCAGACGGTGTCTCTCCCGGTGCTGGGGCCCTTAGAGGGAGATATAGCGGACCGGGGATTACAGCGTTTGGGCTTAAAACGAGTGTTGTGACTACTTGAAAGTTTGAGGCTTTTCGCAAATCCGACCGTCTTTTCATTTTGTTCGGAGGCTCCCGTAAAGGGGAGGTGGCGGCGAAGGCCTCTATTTCTAGATGGATTAGAGAGGCGATTGCTTCGGCATATCTGTTGTCTGGTCAACCGGTTCCAGCTGGGCTATGAGCTCATTCTACCAGAGCGCAAGTGGCGTCATGGGCGGAGCACAATTTGGTATCGCCTGTGGAAATGTGTAGAGCGGCTACATGGTCGTCCCTTCACACTTTCAGTAAGCACTACCGCCTGGATGTGTTGGCAACAAAGGATGCTGTATTTGGGGCGGCGGTGTTGCAAGCCAGCTGGAAAGGTCCCTCCCAATAGCTACTGCTCTGTTACATCCCAGAGGTAAGGACTAAACTGGAGGACCGATAAGGAAATCGAAATTACACTTACCTGGTAATTGTTGTTCCTTGAGGGACGACAGTTTAGTCCTCATTCCTGCCCGGGATAGTATGGTTAGCAGTGGAGGTTCCATCGGGAGAGCGGTGAGATTACCGGTAGGTATATTTGATGCTAGGATTTTCTGTCTTTCTTCATTCTGTCTGGTCTACCTTTCTGAAGGAGCGGAGGAAGGGGCAGAAGGAGAGATGCCTTACTTCCAAACGAAAAAAAAAAAATCCTCCCTTGTATATAGTGGTTGTATGAGTTAAATTGGACGTTTATTATTATTAGCTACTTATTTGTTGCTCCTCTGAGTGTGCTTTGTCGATAGTTCACTGGGGATGATGGGAGAGGCCAGCAGACTACATCCAGTGAGGTCACGCTTTTGTGACATGCCCAGTCTTCAAGCTGCAGGAGGAGGTGCACAACCCATAAATGGAGGACTAAACTGTCATCCCTCAAGGAACTACAGTTACCAGGTAAATGTAATTTCAATTTCTCAGTAAGCTAAATACACAATTTTCTCCGATGCCAAGCAGGAAGTTGGTCTTCACATACGGTGACGTCACCGATGGAGCCCTCGAGTGGAAACTCTCACCAGCTTTCACAGAAAGCCTTTGGGAGATCCAGCATGCATGTGTGATCACCTTCCTGCCCAAATGGAGCCATCTTACCTCGGTCTTCTTTTTTCCATGGAGCCCTCCAGACGTTCTTATGTATCCCAGAGAAAAGCTGATTGCCCTGTTGTAGTTTCTGCGGTCTGTATACCCTTTTCCTCTTGATTAGTGTGGGATTTTTTTCACCTTCCTGTACTTTCCGGCTTCACTGCTGCCTCAGCATTGTGGGTTTTTTCAAGTTGCTATTTTTTCTTTTTCTTTTTTCAGCACGTTGTTTTTTTCTTGCACCCTCCTGGTCATGGTATTAGTCCTCTTCTTTTTTTTTTTTTTTTTTTTCCCAAGACTGGAAACTGTTTAGAGGAAGGCGACCAAAATGATTTGGAGCCTGTGTCCGAAGCCTTATGAGAAGAGACTTGAAGACCTAAATATGTGCACTCTGGAGGAGAGGGAGGGATAGGGGAGAGATATGTTTCAGACCTTTAAATACTTAAAGAGAATTAATGAACAAACAAACCTCTTCCAAAGATGGGGAAGCTGTAAATTTGAAAGGCAAGGTCAAGAAATACTTTTTCACTGAAAGGGTGGTGGATGCTTGGAAATGCCCTTCCGATGGAAGTGGTGGGGGCAAATACAGTGACAGAATTCAAAATGGCATGGGACAGACACAGTGGATCCCTTTACAGCAACAGGATAAAATCAAAATAAACGTAACTATCTAATTTCTTAACAGGGGTATCCTACACAGAGCGGTGAGTTCACGCCTAAACAAAGACACAGGGAGGGGTGACCTGCACGGAGCAGCAGGTGCACCTACTCTTGCCATCATACTGGGCAGACTAGATGGACCATACTGGTCTTTGCTACATTTACTATGTTTCTATGTTGAGTAGCAGACTTGAAGGATATAAGGAAGACAGAGAGGTACATTTTATTTATTTATTTTATTTACATTCTCTTATATACCGTGTTATTCTGCATCAGTGCGGTTTACATTGAAGAAACAAATTACATTGAACATGGCATTATAACTTGGAGATAACTATTTTACAGGGAACATGGGCTATGGAGGGTTAAGTGGCTTGCCCAAGACCACAAGGAGCACCTGTGGGAATAGAAACCCCAGTCCTTCTGGCCCAAGGTTGCTGTCCTCTAGTGGGATTTGAACCCCCGACCTTCTGGCCTGAATTACCTTGCCCCAACCACTAGGCCACTCCTCCACTCCGTACATAGATGAGATCTACAGGGACATAGAACTGAAGTCCCACTTCAGTATGGCAGCCTCTCAGCTGCCATAGAAGAGAGATCATGTGAAAGGGAGAGTATTACCTTGGTGTGGCAGGAAGTGATCCTGTACCTAGGACCTGTCCATCATGAGATGTAAAACCACCTTGCACTGAGGAGGTTTCTCCAGGGTCATGTGCCCTTAAGGGAAGGGTTAGGACAGCTGTTGGAGATATGATCATTAGGCATGTAGATAGCTGTGTGGCTGGTGGATATAAGGATCACTTGGTAACACGCCTGCCTAGTGTGAAGGTAGTGGACAAGGTTTTAGATAAAGCTGGGGAGGAGTCTGCTGTCTTGGTACATGTTGGCACCAATGACATAGGAAAGTGTGGGAGGGAGGTTCCTGAGACCAAAGTTTAGAATTTTAAGTAGGAAGTTAAAATCCAGAACAGCCAGAGTAGCATTCTCTGAAATACTTCTCGTTCCATGTGCAGGATCCAAAAGGCAGGCAGAGCTCTGCAGTCTCAATGCATGGGTGAGATGATGGTGCAAAGAAGAGGGTTTTGGATTTATTAGGAACTGGGCAATATTCTGGGGAAGGGAGTGGCTCTTACAAAGGTATGGGCTTCACCTTAATTGGGATGGAACCAGGCTGCTGGCATTAACCTTTACAAAGAAGATAGAGCAGCTTTTAAACTAGATAGTAGAGGAAAGCTGACAGTCACCCAGGAGCACATGGTTTGGAAGGATGTATCCTGGAAGGATGCTAGCAAAATTGGGAAGTTAGGGAAGCCTGACAGAGGTTCTAACAAAGATAAAAGTGACATAGATGTCCTTCAGTACAGAGCCGAAAGACTCCAAATCACACCTACCAACTGATTAACCAGATCAATATGAATAAAATACAACCTCTAAAATGCCTATATTCAAATGCTAGAAGTCTTTAAAAAATAAGATGGGAGAGCTATAATATATAGCACTAAATGAAAAATTAGATATGATTGGTATCTCAGAGAGATGGTGGAAGGAGGGCAACCAATGGGACACTGGGTACAAATTATGTTGTGATGATTGATAAAGAAGATGAAATTGGTGGAGGGGTTGCACTCTATTACAGAGGGTATTGAGTCACATAGGATTAAAGTTTCGAAGGAAACAAAATACACTGTAGAATCTCTATGGATAGAAGTTCCATGTAAACAGCAGAAGGTGATGGCAGTGGGGGCTGAACTACCAACCACCTGGCCAGAATGAACAGATGGAGGAAGAAATGCTAAAAGAAATCAGCTAAGCTAACAAAAGTTACAATACAGTAATAATGGGTGATTTTCAATTATTCTGGTATCGACTGGGTCAATGTCGCAACAAAACATGCTAGAGAGATCAAGTGTCTAGATGAAATAAATGCTTGTTGGAGAAGCTGGTTCATGAACCAACAAGAGGGGAAGCTATTTTGGACCTAGTCCTCAGTAGAATACAGGATCTAGTACAACAGCTAAGGGTTTCAGGGCCACTTGGCAATAGTGATCGTAGCATGATCGCATTTGATTTAATAAATGGATGAAAGACAGCAAGGAAATCCACAGTATTATCTTTTAACTTTCAGAAGGAATACTATAATAGAATGAAGAAAATAGTTAAGAAAAAACTAAAAGGAGCAGCTGTAAAGGTCACAAGTCCAGGCCAGATGTATTCCACGCTTTAAGAAAAGTGGAAGGAAGGCCAAAAAATTGTCAGCATGGTTTAAAGGTGAGGTCAGGGAGGTGACTGTTGCCAAAAAAAATCCTTTGGGAAATGGAAACAGGAGCCTAAAGCCTAATCAGGAACACTGGAAACAACATAAGCTTTGGCAAGTTAGATGCAAAGAGAGAATTTGAAAAGAAGCTTGCCATGGAAGCAAACATGCATAATAAAACTTTTTCAAGTACATTCATAGAAACCTGTGAGAGTCAGTTGGACCTTTGGATGACAGAGGAGTAAAAGGGGTGCTAATGGAGGACAAGGCCATAGTGGAGAGACTGAATGAATGAATTCTTTGCTTCGGTCTTTACTGAAGAAGATGTAGAGAAGTTACTCATGCCTGAAATGGTGCATAAAGGCGATGTAGTGGAAGAATTCAAAGAAATATCGATAAACATGGAGGATATAATACAACTGCTTGATAAACTGAAGAGTAGTAAATCACCTGGACTGGTAGGTATACATCCGACAGTGTTGAAAGAATTGAAATATAAGAGTTCACAGTTTACTAATGGTAGGTCTACAATCGTTAAAATGTAGTGCCGGAAGATTGGAGAATGGCCAATGTAACACTGATTTTTTTTTTTTTTTAAAGGGTTCCAGGGGTGATCTGGGAAACTACAGACGGGTGAGCCTGACATTGGTACCTTGCAAAATAGTAGAAACCATTATAAAGAATAAAATTATTAAACATTTAAACAGCCATGGTTTAATGGGAAAAAACCAACATGGATTTAGCCAAGGAAAGTTCTCGTCTTACTAATATTAATTTTTTTTGAAGGTGTGAATAAATAGATAGACCAAGGTGAGCTGCTTGATATAGTATATCTGGATTTTCAGAAAGCCTTTGACAAGGTCCCTCAGACTCTTGGTGAAATTAAACAGTCATGGGATTGGAGACAGTGTAGTATTGTGGATCAGGAACTGCTTAAAAGATGCAAAGCATAGGGTTAAATGGTCAATTTTCTCAATGGAGAAAGGTGACTAGTGGAGTACTCCAGGGATCTCTGCTGGGGCTACTACATTTTAACATATTCATAAATGAGCTGGAAATAGGAATAACGAGTGAGGTGATAAAATTTGCAGATGACACAAAACTATTCAAAGCTGTTAAAACACGAGAGGTTTGTGAAAAATTGCAAGAGGACCTTGATAAAAATGGACTACTGGATATTCAAATGGCAGATGAAATTTAATGTGGACAAGTGCAATATTCTGCACCTAGGAAAGAACAACCCAAACTTTGGTTACACAATGCAAGGTACCACCTTAGAAACCACCACCCAGGAAAACAAATCTCAGCGTCATAGATAATACATTGAAACCCTCCTCCCAGTGTGCAGCAATGGCCAAGAAAGCAAATAGAATGCTATGAATCATAAGGAAAAGAATGGAGAATAAAACCCTCTCGCACCGAGGAAGTTTCTCCAGGGCCATGTGCCCATGAGGGAAGGGTTAGGACAGCTGTTATAGTTGGTGATTCGATCATTAGGCATGTAGATAGCTGGGTGGCTGGTAACATGCCTGCCTGGTGTGAAGGAGCGGACCTCACGCGCCACCTAGATAACGTCTTAGATAGTGCTGGGGAGGGGTCTGCTGTCTTGATACATGTCAGTACCAATAACTTAGGAAAATGTGGTAGGGTCTGGAGGCTAAATTTAGGTGCTTAGGTAGGAAGTTGAAATCCAGAACTTCCAGGGTAGCGTTCTCCGAAATGCTTCCCATTCCACACGCAGGACCCAAAAGGCAGGCAGAGCTCTGGAGTCTCAATGCGTGGATGAGACAATGGTGCAGAGATGAGAGTTTTGGATTTGTTAGGAACTGGGGAACATTCTGGGGAAAGGAGGGGCTCTTCTGAAGGGATGGGCTTCACCTTAACCGGGGATGGAACCAGGCTGCTGGCATTAACCTTTAAAGAGGAGATAGAGCATCTTTTAAACTAGATAATAGGGGAAAGCCGACAGTCGCCCAATAGCGGATGGTTCGGAAGAATGTATCCTTGAAGGATACTACCAAAAGCAGAGAGGTTCCAAAAAAGAGTAAAGTAGCCCAAATGCCCTCGAGTATGGAGCAGACAGGGCTTAAAGATCCCAACTTACCCATGTCTACCAATAGCCAAATTAATATGAATAAAATACAGTCTCTAAAATGCTTGTATGCAAATGCTAGAAGTCTAAAAAATAAGATGGGAGAGTTAGAATATATAGCACTAAATGAGAGGTTAGATATGATTGGAATATCAGAGATATGGTGGAAGGAGGACAACCAGTGGGACACTGTGATACCTGGGTACAAACTATATCGTAATGATAGAGCTGATCAAATTGGCGGAGGGGTTGCGCTCTATGTTGAGAAGGCATTGAGTCAGAAAGGATTAATGTTTTGCAGGAAACAAAATTTGCTGTAGAATCTCTATGGATTGAAATTCCATGTAAAAAGGGGAAGGCGATGGCAGTGGGGGTGTACTATCGACCGCCTGGCCAGAATGAACAATTGGATGATGAAATGCTCAAAGAACTCAAGGAAGCTAACAAAAGTTACAGCGCAGTAATAATAATAGGTGATTTCAATTACCCCGGTATCGACTGGGTCAGTGTCACGTCATTACATGCTAGGGAGATAAAGTTCCTAGATGAAATAACTGACTGCTGCTTGGAGCAACTGGTTCATGAACTGACCAGAGGGGAATCCGTATTAGACCTAGTCCTTAGTGGAACACCAGATCTAGTGCAAGAGATAAGGGTGTTGGGGCCACTTGGCAAAAGTGATCATAGCATGATCGCCTTTGATTTAATTAGTGGAGGAGGAATAGTAAGGAAATCCATAGTACTACCTTTTAACTTTCGAAAGGGAGACTGATAAAATGAGGAAAATAGTTAAAAAAAAAAAACTAAAAGGAGCAGTTGCAAAGGTTAAAGACTTACATCAAGCTTGGGTGTTGTTGAAAAATACTACCTTGGAAGCCCAGGCCAGCTGTATTCCACGCTTTAAGAAAAGTGGAAGGAAGTCCAAAAAACTGCCAGCATGGTTTAAAGGTGAGGTCAGAGAGGCTGTTGCTAAAAAAGCATCTTTCAGGAAATGAAAAAAAGAGCCAAACGACAAAACCTGGAAACAGCACAAGCACTGGCAAGTCAAATGCAAGGCATTGATAAGGCAGGCAAAGGGAGAATTTGAGAAGAAGCTTGCTGCAGAAGCAAAAACGCAAAATAAAGACTTTTTCAAGTACATTCGTAGCAAAAAACCTGTGAGAGTCAGTTGGTCCATTAGATGATAGAGGGGTTAAAGGAGCACTAAGAGGCGACAAGGCGATAGTGGAGAGACTGAATGAATTCTTTGCTTTGATCTTTACTGAGGAAGATGTAGGGATGTTACCCATGACTGAAGTGGTATTTAAAGGTACGGAAGAATTGAAGGAAATATCGATACATCGAGAAGATGTATTACAACTATTAGATAAACTGAAGAGTAGAAAATCTCCTGGGCCGGATGGTATACATCCAAGGGTGTTGAAAGAACTGAAATATGAGATTGCAGACCTGCTATTAGTAATCTGTGAACTATCATTAAAATCATCTAATTTTTTTTTTTTTAAATATGGAACGCTTCACGAATTTGCGTGTCATCCTTGCGCAGGGGCCATGCTAATCTTCTCTGTATCGTTCCAATTTTAGTATATGTGCTGCCGAAGCGAGCACTAAAATCATCTCTAATACCTGAAGATTGGAGGATTGCCAATGTAACACCAATTTTTAAAAAGGGTTCCAGGGGTGATCCGGGAAACTACAGACCGGTGAGCCTGACGTCAGTACCGGGAAAAATGGTAGAAACCATCATAAAGAATACAATTACTCAGCATGTAGATAGTCATGGCCTAATGGGAGACAGCCAACATGGCTTTAGACAAAGAAGATCTTGTCTTACTAATATGTTATGTTTTTTTCTGAAGGTGTGAATAAACAGGTGGACAAAGGTGAGTCTGTTGATATAGTGTATCTGGACTTTCAGAAAGCCTTTGACAAGGTCCCTCATGAGACTTTCGCAAAACTAAAGAGTCATGGGATAGGAGGCAGTGTACTACTGTGGATCAGGAACTGGTTAAAAGAAAGAAAGCAGAGGCTAGGGCTAAATGGCCAATTTTCCCAATGGAGAAAGGTGAATAGTGGTGTACCCCAGGGATGACGAGTGAGGTTATCAAATTTGCAGATGACACAAAACTATTTAAAGTTGTTAAAACCCAAGAGGATTGTGGAAAATTGCAAGAGGATCTTGATAAATTGGAAGACTGGGCATCAAAATGGCAGATGAAATTTAATGTGGACAAGTGCAAAGTTATGCACCTAGGGAAGAACAACTCAAACTATGGTTACACGATGCAAGGTTCCACATTAGGAACCACCACCCCGGAAAAAGATTTAGGCGTCATTGTGGATACCATGTTAAAACCCTCGACCCAGTGTGCAGCGGCGGCCAAGAGAGCAAATAGAATGCTAGGTATCATAAGGAAAAGAATGGAAAATAAAACAAAAGATGTTATAATGCCTCTATATCATTCCATGGTGAGACCACACCTTGAATATTGTGTGCAATTCTGGTCGCCGTATCTTAAAAAGGATATAGCGATATTAGAAAAGGTTCAGAGAAGAGCCACCAAAATGGTAAAGGGGATGGAAGGATACTCCTATGAAGAAAAGCTAAAAAGGTTAGGGCTCTTTAACCTGGAAAAGATGGCTGAGGGGAGAGATGATAGAAGTCTATAAATTTAATGAATGGAGTGGAACGGGTAAACGTAGATGTTTACATTATCAGAATATAGAAAGACTAGGGGACATGCAATGAAGCTATAGGGTAAACTATTTAAGACTAATAAAAGAAAATATTTTTTCACTCAACGTGTAATCAAACTCTGGAATTGTTACTGGAGGATGTAGTAAAGGCTGTTAGTGTAGCTGGGTTTAAAAAATGTTTGGACAAGTTCCTGGAGGAAAGGTCCATAAACCATTATTAAGAAGGGACCCAGGATATCAATGCTTGACCCAGTACAAGCATTGGGGAAACTGCTAGGTACGTATGACCTAGATTGGCCACTGTTGGAAACAGGATATTGGGCTTGATGGACCTTGGTCTGACCCAGTATGGCATATCTTATGTTTTTATGATGTTATGTTATAATGCCTCTGTACCATTCCATGGTGTGACCGCACTTTGAATATTGTGTGCAATTCTGGTTGCCATATTTTAAAAAGGATATAGTGGAATTAGAAAAGGTACAGAGAAGAGCAACAAAAATGGTAAAGGGGATGAAGGATACCGCCTATGAGGAAAGGCTTAAAAGGTTAAGGCTTATCTCCAGGAACAAGCAGGAATGTAGTCTTCACATATGGGTATCATCGGTACCGACTGAACCTGCACGGGAAAGCTCCCCAGCGTCCAATTAGAAAGCTTTTGGGAGCATCCCACAGCGCCTGCATGCTGCCTTCCTGCCTTTCCCAACTGCCTCTCTCCAGTTCTTCGTTTTCCGCGGAGCCAGCAGGTCGTTTTTCCTGTCACTGCAGAAATTTATCCCATCTTTTTATTCTTTTTTGTGGTAGCGTCTGCCTTCCCTCGACGCTATACCGGTACCGCCGGTTCTTTCTTCTAAAAAAAAAAAAAAAAAAAAAAAAAAGTTTTTTCTGGAGTTTTCAGCCTTTTTTCTTTCGGGTGCCACGTGCAATTTTGGGCACTAGGCCCAATTTTTCCTCAACAATGGAAAAACCCGCTTTGGGTTTTAAAAAGTGTTCAAAGTGTGGCGGTACCATCTCCGTCACTGACACTCACGAGTGGTGCCTCAAATGTTTAGGTCCTGACCACTCCATCTCCATGTCGAAGAGGGGTCGGCAAAACCGAGCTGCTAAGCTTAGCACCCTTTTTCCCTCCGATGCAGCATCTGTGGCATCGATGTCTTCCAGGGCTTCGTCTTCCTCCCATGAATCTCAGGTAACTAAACATAAATCTGGCTGGTCCTCAAAGGGTAGATCTCCTTCCAAACGTCGAGATGCCTCTGGCATTGCCCCTGAAGGACTTGTACCGGCAAAATTGCCCTGGCGGGAGGCTTCGGCTTCCAAAGCACTATCGGGGCTCCAGGATGTTCTCGAGGCCTCAACCTCGGCAGAACTACTGGTAGCATGCTCTGGGGTACCGGCCGCTTCGTCCGGTACCAATACCCAGGCATCGGCAGTGTCAATAGACCAGAGATTCTTGGCTATTGAACGCAGTCTGGCGGCTCTCCTTGCGGCATCGGTGCCTTCGGGACCGCTTCAGACAGTTCAATCGATATCGGTTCCAGCACTGATACAGTACCGGTACCGACAGCATCGACATCGGCGAGTGTGTTACCAACACAGAGTCATGCTATTTCCTCCGGTATTGACAGGCCGTGACTTCGATCGGTACAGGTATCGTGCTTTGCAAGAGCACCCGTACAGGAGATATTTTGAATCCTCCGATGAGTCTGAGGACTCTGACAGCTCTGTCGATACCGGAGTACTTCTCTGAGGAGCCGCCTTCTCCTAAACGTAGGATGTCTCCTCCAGAGGATATATCCTTTCAGGATTTCATCCGGGAGGTGGCAAAGAGGTCTTTCCATCACAGTGGCTCCTGAAACAGAGCCCAGAGCAAAGGAGTTGGAGATTTTACAATATCCTAAAGCTCCCAAGGAGGCAGCTACTTTGCCTGTTCATGAGATCTTGCATGATCTCATGTTAAGAATGTGGGAAACTCTTCTTACCACTTCTCCTCATTCTCGTAGGCTTGATACCATGTATCGAGTACTTCCTTGTCCTGGATTTCAAAAGACTCGGTTGCCACACCACTCCATAGTGGTGGAATCGGCTATGAGAAGGATCAAGAGTGCAAAAAGACATGCATCTAATCCTCCAGAACGTGAATGTAGAACTCTTGATGCCTTTGGGCGTCAAACCTTCCAGGCCTCTATGCTTTCTGCCAGGATTAGTTCCTACATCTTATACATGGGAATGTTACTTAAGGAGGTTACAGGAGATCTAGAGCTTATGAGCCCTCTCCTTCCTGATAAGAGGCAAGATTATCTTACACTTGTCAAACATGCCAAGATGTTTCCAAGTTTGTTAATCATGCAGCTTTTGACTGCTTTGAGTGCATAAGCAGAACCTCTGCCATTGCCATAGGTGCTCGTAGGATTGCCTAGCTCCAGGCATCTGACTTAGAACTCTGGGTACAGGACAAACTGGGGAATATCCTTTGCACAGGTGAAAATCTCTTTGGCAAAAATTGGCAAGAGAAAGCTAATGAGCTGAATGCTGATAACACCACTTTGGATAGACACTCCAAGGCTACAGCTGATCCTGCAAGGAGAAAATTCTACAAGAAACCATTCTTCTCTAAAAAGAAGAGGTTTTACCCCTCCTATACCCAGCAGGTGCATTCTGCAGGTCAGTCTGCCCGAAAGGGACAGCAGCCACCAAAACAAAGGAAAACAAAGACTGCTAAGCCTCAACCGGCCCAGCAGACTCAGCCTCCACAGGGGCTTTGACTGCCATCTAGAGAACTTGGCCTTCCTGGCCCTCAACGGGCCAGAGCCTTCCACCATTCCATGAAGGTTGTGTCATTTTGCCCCCAGATGGGGGCAGATAACAGCAGAAGAATGGACTCTTTCCATTGTAAGAGGGGGGTACAAGCTTCATTTCCTCAACATGCCCTCTCCTACAGTTGTAAGACGGTTCAATTCTCAGACTTCACTTGACACTCAGTTGGGTCAAGAGGTCAGTTTACTTCTTGCCCATGTGGCAATAGAAGATGTACCCATTTCCCAACAGGGTACAGGGTTTTACTCCCCTATTTCCTTATTCCAAAGAAAACAGGAGGAGGACACAGACCCATTTTAGACCTCAGAGAATTGAACAAATTCCTATTCAAAGAGAAATTCAAGATTTCTCTGGGAACTCTTCTGCCATACATTCAGAGTCAGGATTAGCTTTGTTCTCTAGATCTCAAGGATGCGTACACTCATGTTCTCATCCATCCAACTCACCGAAGATTCCTTCAGTTTCTATTTCAGGGGAAGCACTACCAGTACAGGGTTCTTCCTTTTGGCCTGGCCTCAGCACCAAGGGTGTTTACGAAATGCATGGCTGTGGTGGCAGCATTTCTTCGCACTTTAGGAATATTTGTCTTCCCCTACTTAGACGACTGGCTCATTCGAGCCCCATCAGAGTCAGAGGCCAGAATTTCTCTATCTTGCACAATGCGTATCCTTCAGTATTTGGGCCTGGTCATAAACATCCCAAAATCCAACCTAACTCCCACTCAGTCTCTAGAGTTTATAGGAGCTATGCTGGATACCAGGAAAGCAAGGGCCTATCTTCCACAGCCCCGCTGCCTTTGCATTGTGCAGTTAGCTTCCCAAGCAGTGTTAAAAACTCATCTCACTGTTCGGGAAATGTTAGTTACTAGGCCACATGGCATCTACTGTGCATGTGGTTCCCTATGCTCGCCTCCATATGAGAGCAGCCCAATGGACTCTATCCACTCAGTGGACTCAGGCATCAGGCTGCCTATCAGACAAAATAGCAAACACAAGTCGCCTTATTTTGTCCCTACAATGGTGGCAGTCAACCCGAAACCTGTTGATGGGGTCCCCTTTCCAACAGCCCCCACCCCAGGTCTCTCTAACAGACGCCTCACAGGTGGGTTGGGGAGCTCACCTGCAAGATCTCGCTACCCAAGGCACCTGGACTCCATAGGAGACCCATCTACATATCAGTCTCTTGGAACTCGGAGCAATCTGACATGCCCTTGCATTGTAGCCCTTGTTACAATGTCCTGACTACCATTGGAATATATATGCAATTTCATCTTAATTGGCTGACTGCTGAAACTTGGCCAAGTCGGGTCTGTACCTTTGAAGGTTTTATGAAATAAAAGGTTTCTTTGTTTTAAAGAGGTGTGGCCCTGTCCTCCTTGCGCTGTTCTAGTCACTTCTGTGATTTCTACAGAGGGTTGTTGCTCCTCCTCTTTTCTTAGCCTTAGAATAGGACCTGGACTGGATGGAATACTGACAGCACAGCAAACGAGCAAGGCAGAGAGACAACTCCATCCTTCAGTCATCAAAACACAGCAGCTCTATGTCCAGTTGTGGTAGTCCCTCTGGGTAGTCCTACAAGGGTTGCATGAATGAGATATAGCCTTAGCTGTCTATAATTTAGTTAGAAGAGATGGTAAAGGCAGAAAAGGAGGAGGAATAGCCAGGGCCGACCGACTAGTTCTGTGTTTACTAAAGAAAATCCTGGCGAAGAACCACCTGTGATTTGACAAATATACAAATGGGAATGGAGTAGATGATGATTTTGAACAGCTTGCAAAACTGGAAATGGACGAGGACAGGTTTGGGATACACAGGTCTGGCCTGTCCACTAGGTGAGCAAGGTGGCCAGCGGCAGTGGCACAGATGGAAGGCTGTGTTTTCCCCCACCCCTCCTCCCAGCTACCACCTTTTCCATTTGGGGGAGGAGATGGGGAAACGTGTGTTCAATCAAGAGACTTGAAGACTGTGATAAGGAAGCTTATCATAGTTCAGGAAGGAGCTATAATAGAGGTGAATTGGCTCTGAACAAGCAACCTGTCTTTGCTGGTAGAAATAATAAAACAGAATGTTTTCATAAAAGACTACCATTCCCAGAATGCACCAGGTTTCAAACACCCTATAGAAGAGCTGAAGTGGGGAAACGTGTGTTCAATCAAGAGAACTATGAGGTAATACCCAATCCCTCATCTCCAAGGGCAGGGCTTGATTCAGCACAGCTGAGCTGTGCTAGGGTGGAGTATCCCTCTAAACAAGTTAAAAGAAAAACCTATTCTACACAGAATCAGCAGGAGCAGAGGCATCAGCAGTTGCAGACGGAGCAGGAGCAGAGGAACCCAGAGCTCAAGGACAGAGAGAGCAAGAAGCAGCGTGGAAGAAAGAAGAGGAAAGCATCTTGGAGGTCTAAAGGAGTTCATAGCAGTACGTGTGCTGGGAGTCATTCCAGAGGCAAGCATACTCCATTGGACTGGGGAAAGCCAGAGGAGTGGGGTTACAGAGCCAGGAATCCCCAGACAGCACCTGTGAGGGAGACGGCTGCATTGGGAAGGGGCCCTAAGACTAGTGCAAGAAGGTATGTGAAGAGAGGCCCAGTGTCCAGGGATCTTGATTGGAAGGCTGGACATAAAAACTGGACTACATACTGGCCGGGAGTTCTGGAGAGGAACCCTAACAGCAATGGAAGCTCAGGTATGAACACTGATCTATGCCCTAGCTCTTCACTTGGAAGACAGCAGTATTGTCCTGAGAGTGCTCCATTAAGAAATTCCCCTGAGCCAGTCCATGATATTGATTCTATGATAGTTGAAGAGGAAGGAGATATTATAAATGAACAGTGTGACTACATGGATTGCTCTCTGTCTAGGCTGCTGTGGTAATATACTTTCACAAATGCAACAACCATCAAAAAGAAATATATCTTGTTCTTTTATCTACCCAGAAAAGTTTACAAGAAAGCCTTTGGGTAGGATTTGAGCCACGTATAGAAAGTAAACCAGCCAAGAGGTTTGCAGCTGGTTAATTGTTAGCAATTAAGCCTTGCATAATTGCACGTGGGCTCTAAAAGGACACTTCTAGGTGTGTGTGAAAATACAAGAAGTTATCCTTGAAAAAGAACAGTTTTGGATTCTTTTTTTTTTGTTTTGTTTTGTTTTTGGAGCACTGCTAAAAGGTATTAGCAGGAGCCCATTGAAAGACCTTTCTGTTCCCATCAAGGTCTTTGTTTGATTTGATTGCTTAAGAAGTTCAGTAGTTGTTCCTGATTTGTTTTCCTAAGTATAATACTGAAAGCAAGTATCGTTTTTGTGCTACCAAGTAAATCTGTGTGGGAGAAATAACCCCATAAATAAAATATATTTTCTTTGCTTAACACTCGAGCAAGCACAACTCATTTATTTGTGAACGGCTGATTCTGGTATGAATGGACTACATTTCCCACAATCCTTTGCAAGTCATACTAATATTTGCCTTTGCCAAGACTGTGGACATTCTCACCCAGCGCCCCCGTTTACAAGACCTAAATATGTATATACTAGAGGAGAGGAGGGATAGGGGAGATATGATTCTGACCTTTAAATACTTAAAGAGAATTAATGAACAAACAAACCTCTTCCAAAGAAGGGGAAGCTGTAAAACTAGAGGGCATAAGATGAAGCTGCAAGGGGGTAGACTGAAAGACAATGTCAGGAAATACTTTTTCACTGAAAGGGTAGTGGATGCTTGGAATGCCCTCTCAATGGAAGTTGTGGGGATAAATACAGTGACAGGATTCAAAATGACTTTTATGGTTTATTAAGAATTTGATATAATGCCTTTTGGTAACATCAAAGTGGTGTACAATAAAAATATTATTTAAAAGAAGAAAGGAATGCCATAAATCTGATAGGAAAGCATTAGAAAAGAGAGGCATGGGACAGACACAGTGGATCCCTTTATAGCAACAGGTCAAACTCAAAATAAACTATATTTCAACAACTAGGGGTGACCTGCATGGAGTGGCAGGTGTCCCCTACTCTTGCCACCTTGCTGAGCAGACTAGATGGCCCATGCTGGTATTTATCAACCATCATATGCTATGTTACTATGTGTCTCCCCCTCTCCCTCACCCCCAATCTGGATGTAGTGTGGTCATCCGCATGTAAATTTCATCCTTTCTAAAATGGCTATTTATATTTCATTTCATTTTATTAAAACTTGATATACTGCTTATTGTGGGAACAGCAAAGCAGTGTACAATAAAAATATATTAAAACCCGAGAATGGAAAGGAATGCTAATTTAGTGTATAGGAAGGGGAGGGCACAAGACAGGCACATGAGGGGGCCAAAGGAACAGGAAAAAGGAGGAGAATGGAGGGGAAGGAAAGCACAAGAGGAAGTCGGGTGAGAGAGATACAAAGCAATACAGAAAAGATGAGCTTGGAGTTGAGTCTTCTAACCGGAGAGAAGATTGTTCATTTGTGAGGGCACAAGAAAATAGAAAGCAGAATGAGCTGTGGATTCAAGATGTGCTTGGGAGGGAGGGGGTAGAATGTGTGTATATGGCTACTTTAGACATGCTCAATTCACGAACAGAGCTGCTAAAATAAATTCCCTAAGTAAATAAGCCCCTTAGGGACCAGTGCAGACAACGGCACCACACTAAGCACAGGCATCGCACAATTTTTCTGTGCTAGCTTGAGCGCAGAATGCAGAAAGGGATTTGTCTGGAGCCTAATGCCTGCCCTCATGGCAGCACAGTGCATGGCAATGAAGCAAATTAGTTATGCCACCCAGATGCAGAAGACTAAGATCAATGCTGGGACTTTCATATCAGGTCAGGGAAGATGTAAGGGCTCTAGGATCAGTGCTGAGGAGGGGTTTGTGCCAGTTTCTTGAGTGGATAATGCCGGCCTCCTTTTGAATTTTGCTGAAGTGAGTGAGGCCTGGAAAAAAACCTGCAGGGAAAGCTATCTAGCACTCCATCATGCGTACAAGTGCCTTTTTGTAATACAGGATCTAGTTCCTGCTAACGCAGACACCTCTGTGCGCATGCCTAGCTTGTTCTCCCGATTTAGTGAGGACTTTTTTTTAGCGTGCCACTCATTTGCTTGCTGTTATCTCCAGGAACAAGCAGGAATGTAGTCTTCACATACAGGTATCGTCGGTCCCGACGGAGCCTGCGTGGGAACGCTCCCCAGGGTCCAATAGGAAAGCTTTTGGGAGCATCCCACAGTGCCTGCGTGCTGCCTTCCCAACTGTCCCGCTCCAGTTCTTCATTTTCCGCTGAGCCGACAGGTCACATACCTTGTCACCACAGAAAAGTTTTTTCTTTAATCTTTGTTTTTGTGGTCGCGTCTGCCTTCCTTTGACGCTATACCGGTACCGCTGGTTCTTTCTTCTTTCTTTAAAAAAAAAAAAAAAATTATAGTTTCTGAGGTGTTTTACTTTAGAAACTTTTTTTTCCTTTGTGCTAGGTGCCATTTTGGGCACTAGCCCAAATTTTTTCCTTAAAAATGGAAAAACCTACTTCAGGTTTTAAGAAATGTTCCAAATGTGGTGGTACTATTTCCGTCACCAACACCCATGATTGGTGTCTCAAATGTTTAGGTCTTGACCACTCTATTTCAGAGTGCCACTCCTCTGGAATGATGTCAAAAAGGGACCGGCAAACCGAGCTGCTAAACTTAGCACCCTTTTTCCCTCAGACGTGGTGTCTGTTGCATCGACATCCTCCGGGGCCTCATCTTCCTCCCATGGATCTCAGGTAACTAAACATAAATCTAGCCGATCCTCAAAGGGTAAATCTCCTTCTAAGTATCGAGATGCCCCTGGTGTTGCCTTTGAGGAATTTTCACCAGGAAAACTTCCCCAGCAGGAGGCTTCAGCTTCCAAAGCACTAACGGGGCTCCAGGATGTTCTTGAGGCCTCAACCTCGGCAGAACTACTGGCGCCATGCTCTGGGGTTCCGGCCGCTTCTACCGGTACTGACACCCAAGCATCGGCAGCGTCGATAGACCAGAGATTCCTTGCTATCGAACGCAGTCTAGCGTCTCTTCTCACGGCTTCGGTACCGATGAAATCGCTTCAGACACCTCAATCGATACCGGAACCGGTACCGACTGCATTAGCATCGGCGGGTATGCCACCCATACCGGGTCATGTGTATGTCTCTGGCATTGACAGATCGGTACCGGAACAACCCGATACCGACTTCGATCGATACCGGTACCGTGCTTTGCACGATCACCGGGATCGGAGGTATTTTGAATCCTCTGAGTCTGAAAACTCCGAAGACTCTGCCGATACAAGAGTACTTCTCCCCGAGGATTCTTCTTCTCCTCAGCGCAGAATGTCTCCGCCAGAGGATATGTCCTTTCAGGACTTTATTCGTGATGTGGCCCGAGGCCTTTCCATCACAGTAGCTCCTGAAAAAGAGCCCAGGGCAAAGGAATTGGAAATTCTCCAATACCCTAAGGCTCCCAAAGAAGCAGCTACTCTGCCTATTCATGAGATTTTACATGGTCTTATGCTAAGGATGTGGGAAACACCTTTAACCACATCTCATTCTCGAAGACTCAATATCATGTATCGAGTTCCACTTTGTCCTGGCTTTCAAAAAACTCAATTACCACACCATTCAATGGTGGTGGAATCAGCCATGAGAAGGATGAAAAGTGCAAAGACATGCATCCCATCCTCCAGGTCGTGAATGTAGGACTTTCGATGCCTTTGGGCATCGAAGCTTCCATGATCTCAGCTAGGATCAGTTCCTATATCTTGTATATGGGAATGTTCCTTAAAGAGGTCAAAGGAGACTTGGAGCTTATCAGCCCCCTCCTTCCTGATGACAAAAGGCAAGACTATCTTACTCTAGTCAAACATGCTCAGGATGTTTCCAAGTTTGTAAATTGTGCAGCCTTTGACTGTTTTGAGTGCATAAGCAGAACCTCAGCTATTGCCATTGGTGTACGTCAGATAGCCTGGCTTCAGGCATCTGACTTGGAAATTTGGGTACAGGATAAATTAGGAAACATTCCTTGCACAGGAGAAAATCTCTTTGGCAAGAATCGGCAGGAGAAGGCTAATGAGATAGAGGCTGACAATATCACCTTGGATAGATTGTTCAAATCTACAGCCGATCCTGCAAGGAAAAAAATCCTCTAAGAAACCATTTTTCAATAAGAAAAAGAAGTTTTATCCTTCCTATACCCAACAGGGACACCGTCCAGGTCAGACGGCCCAAAAGGGACAACAGCAACAACCTAGACAACAAAAGAAGCCAAAAGCTGAAAATCCTCAGCCACCTCAGCAGGCTCAGTCTCCTCAGGGGCTTTGACTACTCCCTAGAGAACTTTGCCTTCCTGCCTCTGAACGGTCCAGAACCCTCGACCATCCCAGGCAGGTTGTCATTTTGCCCACAGATGGTTCCAAATAACAGCAAAAAATTGGACTCTGTCCATTGTACGAGAGGGGTACAAGCTTCATTTTCACAGCATGCCCCCTCCTACAATTGTACGACAGTTCAATTCTCAGACCTCTCTCGACAGTCTCTTAAGTCAAGAAGTTACAATGCTCCTTGCTCAAGGAGCAATAGAGGAAGTACCCATTCCCCATCAGGGTACAGGGTTCTACTACCCCTATTTCCTTATTCCAAAGAAAACAGGGGGGGGGGGACAGACCCATTTTAGACCTCAGAGAATTGAACAAATATTTGTTCTGAGAGACGTTCAAAAGGGTGTCTCTAGGAACTCTGCTGCCATACCTTCAAAGTCAGGATTGACTTTGTTCTCTAGATCTCAAGGATGCATATACTCATATTTTCATCCATCCAAATCACAGGAGATTCCTCCGATTCCTGTTTCAAGGAAAGCAGTACCAATACAAGGTTCTTCCCTTTGGCCTGGCTTCTGCACCAAGAGTGTTCACAAAATGCATGGCTGTGGTAGCAGCATATCTCCAGGAACAAGCAGGAATGAGTCTTCACATATGGGTATCGTCGGTACCGACGGAGCCTGCGCGGGAACGCTCCCCAGCGTCCAAAAGGAAAGCTTTTGGGAGCATCCCACAGCGCCTGCGCGCTGCCTTCCCGCCTTTCCTAACTGCCTCTCTCCAGTTCTTCTTTTCCGCGGAGCCAGCAGGTCGTGTTTCCTGTCACCGCTGAAGAATTTCTTATTTTCTTTTATTTTTGTTTAGTCGCGTGTCTGCCTTCTCGACTCCGGACCGATACCACCGGTCTTTTTTCTTTCTTTAAAAAAAAACAACAAAAAAAAAACTACACTTCCTTACTTCAGTGCATTTTTTCTTCTGGGGCCTTAGGCCTACAGATATATTTTTCCTCATGGAAAAACCCGCCTCCGGGTTTAAAAAGTGCACAAAGTGCAGCAGCACTATTTCTGTCACTGACACCCATGACTGGTGTCTAAAATGTTTAGGTCCTGACCACTCCATTGCAAATTGTGAGTCCTGTTCCATGATGTCTAAAAGAGGGTTACAAAATCGGGCAGCCAAGCTCAGTACCTTGTTTCCCTCCGATGCAGCTTCTGTGGCATCGACATCTTCCAGGGCTGCTTCTTCATCCCATGGATCTCAGGTAACCAAACTTAAATCTGGCCGGTCCTCAAAGAGTTCATCTCCCTCTAAGTATCGAGATGCCCCCGGGCTTACTCTTGAGGAATCCACACCGGCAAAATTACCCCGGCGGGAGGCTCCGGCTTCCAAAGCTCTACCTATGGGGTCACAGGTTGACATCGATGGCTCGGCCTCGACCGATCACCTGTTACAATGTTCTGGGGTACCGGCGGTTACCACCAGTACCGACATCCAGACATTGGTGGCGTCGATGGATCAGAATATTCTGACCATGCAGCGTGCCATCACGGCATTCATACAAGCTGCAACGCCTACGGTTCCGCAACAAACCCCGTTGTCTGTACAGGTACTGATTCCGGTACCGGATCCGAAATCGTTTCTGATACAGGTACCGCTTGCATCGACGGCAGCGGTACGCTATCCAGTGATGCCCATCAGTACCGACTCGGTACCGATTACTCCCGATGTCGATACCTCCCGGTACGCGTATCGGACTCTGCGAGAGCATCCAGACAGTCGATACTTTGATTCCTCTGAAGACTCTGATACTTCAGAGGCCTCAATTAAAGCATCGGGGATCCTTCCTCAGGAACCCTCTTCTCCAAAAAGGAAAATGTCTCCTCCTGAAGACTTGTCTTTTCAGGACTTCATTAGGGAGGTGGCCAAAGGCCTGTCCATCTCAGTGGCCTCTGAAACTGAACCTAGAGCCAAAAAATTAGATATCCTACAATATCCTAAGGCTCCTAAAGAGGCAGCCACCTTACCAATACATGAGATTCTTTATGATCACATGTTGGGCATATGGGAGACTCCTCTTTCCACCTCCCCTCATTCTAGAAGGTTGGACACCATTTATTTTATTTTTATTTATTTAAACAGGTATTTGTATACCGCTCCTTCCAGCGATCAGAAGCGGGTATGATTACAAGAGAGAGCTGTCAAATCAAGACAGTAATATTTTTATGGTATATACATAGTTGATTCGGGAGGAAAGGATGGTATACAGCAAATTTAAAGGTATATTCATAATTGATGACACACAGGAAAGTATCTATTTCTAGTATAAGGGGAAAAGGATTACATATATACATTTTTACATGAAATGCTCTCTGGGTCCTTGGATAGATGGTTTCCCTCAGGTGGAATTAGAGCAGGTTGAAATGAGTTTGAAATAGGTGCGTCTTGAGTTTTTTTTCTAAATTCCGCTAGATTTTTGCTGGCTCTTAGTGTGGGCGGTAGTTGGTTCCATAGTGTAGGTGCTGTGTATTGTCAGACGGCTGCCTGGGTGAGAATCTTCACAGTCTTGGCAAGTGCATATATCTATATGATTTGCAAGGGATTGTGGGCAATGTAGTTCATTCACACCAGACACAGCTGCTGACAATTTAGTTGTGCTCAAGTGTTAAAGCCAATAAGATATTTATTTATGGGGTTATTTCTCCCAACACAGATATGCTTGGTAGCACATAAATCAGGTTACTTGCTTCCAGTGTTTAACTTGGAAAAACAAAATCAAAATCAGGAAAACAAAATTCAAACTTGTCAGGCATTAGCTAATGTTTTCTTAGCATATATCAAACAACAAACGAAAAGCCACAAAGAAAGAAAAAAACTGTTCTTTTCAGGTTAACTTCTGATAACTTCCCACATAGATTCAGAAGTGATTCTCTCCTAGCTCACAAGCAATTAGGTAAGGCTCAATTGCTAGCAGTTATCCAGCTGAAACCCCTTAGCTGGCTTGCTTTCTACAGCGTGGCCAGAAATTCTACACAGGAGCTTTTCTGAGTAGATTAAAGAACAAGTTTGTATTTCTTTGTGATGGTTGCTGTACTTTATAACAGAAAATCACCAAAGGAGTTTAGACAGCAGTCCATGTAAACAGATTCTTCATCTGCTATCATTCCCCCTTCTTCAACAAGCATGGGTTCAATATCATGGATTGGCACAGATGAATGTCCCAATGGAGCACTTTCAGGAGAATACTTGTTTCCCTGCTGTCTTTCAAGGTTATAGCTAGGGCATAGATCAGTGTTCATACCTGAGCTTCCATTGCTGTTAGAGTTCCTCTCTATATAGCCTGGCCAGTATGTAGTCCAGTTCTTATGTCCAGCCTTCCAATCCAGATCCCTGGACACTGGATCTCTCTTCACATACCTTCTGGCACGGGTCTTAGGGTCCCTTCCACGTGCAGCCGTCTCCCTCACAGGTAGCGTCTGGAGATTCCTAGCTCTGCAGCACCATTCCTCTGGCTTTCCCCAGTCCAATGGTGTATGCTGGCCCTTGAAATGCCTCCCAGTATACGTACTGCTCTGGACTCTTCTAGACCTCTCAAAGGCTTTTCTCTTCCTTCTTCCAAAGGGTTTCTTTCCCTCTCTGTCCGTCCGGTTTGGCTTCTGCTTCTGATGATCCTTCAGATGAAACTGATGATCAAGCTCAAGCTGATTCTCAGGATAATGAGGATGATTCTCTGTAGAATAAACTCTACCTTTATTCTGCTTAGAGGAGTGCTCCTCCCTAACACAGCGCAGCTGTGCTGAATCAGGCCCTGCCCTTTGAGATGAGTGCTTAGGGATTACCTCATAGCCCTCCTGATTGAACACACGTTTCCCCACTTCAGCTCCTCTAATGGCTGTTGGAAACCTGGTGCATTCTGGAACTGGTAGTCTTTTATGGGAAAATTCTGTTTTCTTATTTCTACCAGAACTGACAGGTTGCTTGTTCAGAGTCACTTCACCTTTTCTATAGCTCCTTCCTGAGCTATGATAAGCTTCCTTATCACAGTATGCGAATGCCCTATTGGTGGTGGTGATTTTGGCAGATCTGATATCTGCAGGGGTGTAAAGGGTATTGGAGTTAATGGTTCTTCTGCTTCTGTTGGGGGGTTGCAAGGCAATTAGAGTGGAGAGGAAGGATGGAGCAATGCCGTGGATAAGTTTGAATGTGGTTGTCAGTATTTTGTACTTTGAGCGAGCTGTAATTGGGAGCCAGTGCAATTCGATTAGTACTGGTGTGATGTGGTCGGTAAGGTTTTTCCTCATGATGATCCTGGCAGCTACATTCTGTGCCATTTGCAGGATGTTGAGTGTTTTTTTAGGTAGTCCTTGCAGAATAGCATTGCAGTAGTCGAAATGTGGCATGATGAGTGCTTGAGCGACGGACCTGAAATCGTGGGGGTCAATGATGTTCCGTATAGGTTGTAGGACTCTCAGTTTGTGGAAAACTGCCCTGTTCGTTTTGCAGAGGTGTTTTTCCATTTTTAGGTCGCAGTCGAAAGTTACTCCAAGGTATTTTATTTCTTTCTTCGTTTGGTAGGTATTGTTGCATAAGGTTATTGTGGTTGGGGGGTCAAAGTTTGCTTTCCTGGACATATACATCATTTCAGTTTTCTTATGGTTGATGGTCATGCTGCTTTGTTTTAGCCAGTGTTGCATCTCCGTAAGGCATGATTCAAGGGGGCTGTAGTCCGGGTTGTTAGTGTCAAGTTGTGTGTACAGCATAATATCATCGGCATATATGTGGTAATTGATTTTGTGCTGAGTGAAGATTTCGCATAGTGGTTGCATATATACGTTAAAGAGGAGTGCTGAAAGTGCAGAGCCTTGCGGTATACCTTGTGTTTGGGGGAATGCTTTGGCTTTTTCACCATTGAACTGGACCTGTTGCACTCTGTTTGAGATGTATGATGTGAACCATTTTAGGGGGGTTCCTGATATTCCTATTGACTTGATCCTGTCTATAAGGGTTCCATGGTTAACTGTATCGAAGGCAGCTGAGATGTCAATGAATAGGAGTATGTACATGTATCGTGTTCCTCCTTGTCCTGGGTTTCATAAGACTCAGCTTCCTCACCACTCTATTGTGGTAGAGTCTGCTATGAAAAAGATCAAAAGTACAAAAAGGCACTCCTCTGCTCCTCCAGGAAGAGAATGCAGAACCCTAGATGCCTTTGGCAGGAAAATCTTCCAGGCCAGTATGCTTGTAGCCAGAATCAACTCCTATAGTCTCTATATGGGGATGTTTCTAAAAGAAGTTACAGATCATCTGCAAACCTTATCTCCTTTTATGTCAGAAGATAAGAGAAGAATATATCACCTGGTTTAAACATGCACAGGATGTATCTAAGTTTTCCAACCTTGCAGCCTTTGACTTTTTTGAAGGTGCCAGTAGAGCCTCGGCTATTACCATAGGTGCATGCAGAGTTGCTTGGTTGCAAGCCTCTGATTTGGAATCCTGGGTACAGGATGGTCTAGGTAACCTTCCCTGTACAGCGGAAAACCTGTTTGGCAAAGATTGGCAAGCAAAGGCCAACCAGATGGATGCTGAAAATTCTGCTTTAGATAGACTTTCAAAGTCGTCTACTGCTCCTTTTAAAAAGAGGTTGTTCAAAAAGGGATCTTTCCCAAAAAAAGGGAAATTTTCTTCTGGTTGTGGTCAGGCCTCTTCTCAAGGTCGTTTTGCTACAAAGAGACAGCAACAACCAAAACAGGCCAAACCTCAGGCTGCGAGGACTGCTACGGCCCAACAGCCTCAGCCTCCTCAGGGCCTTTGACTTTCCACTAGAGAACTTAGCCTTTCTGGCTCTAGAACATCCAGAGCCTCTCACTATCCCAGGAAGGTTAGCTCACTTTGCTCCCAGATGGGAACAAATCACAGCAGAGCAATGGACCCTCTCCATCATACGAGATGGGTACAAGCTTCATTTCTTAAACCTTCCTCCTCACACCATGGTGAAACAGTTAAATTCTCCAACATCTCTCTTCAACCTTCTAGGTCAAGAGATTGCTACCCTTCTTGCCCAAGGGGCAATAGAAGTACCCCTTCTTCAACAGGGCTCAGGGTTCTACTCCCCCTATTATCTCATTCCAAAGAAAACTGGGGGCTACAGACCCATATTAGATCTCAGAGAATTGAACAAGTTTCTATGCAAGGAGAAATTCAAGATGACTTCTCTCGGAACTCTCCTTCCATACCTCCAGAGTCAGGACTGGCTTTGTTCTCTAGATCTCAAGGATGCGTACACCCATGTTCTCATCCATCCAACACACAGAAAGTTCCTTCGGTTCCTTTACCAAGGAAAGCACTGCCAATACAAAGTGCTTCCTTTCGGTCTGGCCTCTGCTCCAAGAGTGTTCACAAAATGCATGGCAGTAGTAGCTGCATTTCTGCCCACTCTAGGAATATTTGTATTCCCATATCTGGACGACTGGCTCATCCGAGCTCCATCCCAGTCAGAGGCCCAGATTTCCCTGGCCTGCACAAGGCGTGTTCTTCAGTATCTGGGACTGGTAATCAACATTCCAAAATCCCATCTCACCCCTACTCAGTCTCTAGAGTTCATAGGGGCCTTACTGGATACCACAACTGCAAGAGCCTATCTTCCCCAGGCCCGTTGCCTACGCTTGGTGCAGTTAGCCTCCCAGATTCAGTTAAAATCCCATTTAACTGCTCGAGAGATGTTGCAACTCTTAGGCCACATGCCATCCACGGTGCATGTGGTTCCTTATGCTCGCCTTCACATGAGGGCAGCTCAATGGACTCTATCTTCCCAATGGACCCAGGCCTCAGGTTGCCTGTCAGACAAAATAGCAACCTCCAGTCGCCTCTTTTGGTCCCTCCACTGGTGGAAGTCCACTCAAAATCTGTTGCTGGGGTCCCCCTTTCAACAGGTGTTACCCCAAGCAACCCTTACAACAGATGCCTCTCCAAAGGGTTGGGGAGCTCATCTACAAGATCTCTCCACCCAGGGCATCTGGTCTCCACAGGAGACATCTCTACATATCAACCTCTTGGAGCTCAGAGCAATTTTTCTAGCTCTCAGTCTTCCACTCCCTGCTCAGCTACAGGACAGTCCTCATCCACACGGACAACCAGGTAGCCATGTTCTACGTGAACAAGCAGGGAGGGACTGGCTCTCGGTCGCTTTGCAACGAAGCTCTGAGATTGTGGGCCTTCGCCAGAGAGCATCAAATCCATCTCATGGCAGTGTATCTTCCAGGGGTTCAAAACTCTTGGGCAGACAGACTCGGTCGAGTTCTGCTTCCGCACGAATGGTCCCTCCATGGGGACCAGATAGCCAGAATTTTTCGGGTTTGGGGTACCCCAGACATAGACCTGTTTGCAAGTCCGTGGAATGCCAAACTTCCCCGGTTTTGTTCCAGGATTCCATGTCAGGGAGTTCAGGCCAGGGATGCCTTCTTCCTTCATTGGTGCCAAGACTTCCTCTATGCCTTTCCACCTATTCCCCTCATCCCCAAGACTCTGTTCAAGCTTCAGAGAGACAAGGGGTCTATGATCCTCATAGCACCACTTTGGCCACGCCAAGTGTGGTACCCTCTAATTCTGCATCTCTCTCAAGCTCCCTCCCTAGACCTGGGGTCTGCTCCCGATGTCCTCTCACAGGAGGAGGGAACCTTGTGGCACCCAAATCCTCAGTCTCTTCATCTCAGGGCCTGGTTGCTGAAGGCCTAGACCTTCAGGATTTACACCTTTCTCAGCAAGTGAAGGATATCCTTCATGCTTCCAGAAAGCCTTCCACCAGACGTTCATATGCTTTTAAATGGAAAAGATTTTCCCTTTGGTGTGCAGAGAAGGGTCTCAACCCTCATGCAATACCTTTGAATTCTTTACTAGACTATGTGCTGCATTTATCTCATGCAGGCCTTAAAACAAATTCAATCAGAGTCCATTTGAGTGCTATTGCAGCATCCCTTAAGCCTCTCAATGGACAACCTATTTCCTCTCATCCTCTTATAGCAAGATTCATGAGAGGCCTTCTTTTGACTAAACCTCCCATTAGGCCATCTCCAGTGGCATGGGACTTGAATCTGGTTCTTGGCCAGCTTATGAAGCCACCCTTCGAACCCTTAGCCACTACCTCCTTGAAATTCCTTTCCTGGAAGGTTATTTTTCTCATTGCAGTCACCTCAGCTCGCCGTATCAGTGAGTTGCAAGCTTTAGTGGCTAATCCTCCTTATACAAGGTTCCATCATGACAAGGTAGTCCTCAGAACTAATCCACACTTTATGCCTAAAGTGGTCTCACCTTTTCATCTGAACCAGGAGGTGTATTTACCTGTCTTTTTTCCAGGACCTCATGCATCAAGTGCAGAGAGGAATTTTCATACCCTGGATTGTAAAAGAGCACTCGCTTTCTACTTACAAAGGACACAGCAACATAGAAAGTCCTCTCAACCTTTTGTTGCTTTTGATCCTTCTCATTTAGGACTTCCAGTCTCTAAGAGAACTCTGTCAAATTGGATTACTCAGTGTATTTCCTTCGCCTACCAGAGTAAGAACCTTTCTCTGGAAGGCCATGTCACAGCTCACAATGTGAGGGCCATGGCAACCTCTATGGCTCATCTAAACTCTGTGTCCATCAACCAAATCTGTCGAGCGGCCACCTGGGCATCGGTTCATACCTTCACAGCCCATTACTGCTTGGACAAGGACTCCCGCCAGGATGCCTTGTTTGGTGAGGCTGTTCTCAAACACCTGTTCCATACCTAATCAACTCCTACCCTCCATCCCTGACTGGATGCCTGAGATTCATGGGTGGAAGTGGAGCCCTTCCCAGGGACTCACAATCTGGGTGATCTCCCAGGCATCTCTAGCTGGGGAGTCCCCATATGTGAAGACTCATTCCTGCTTGTTCCTGGAGATAGCACAGTTACTTACCTGTAACAGGTGATCTCTGGGAACAGCAGGAATAAGTCTTCACAACCCACCCACCTCCCCTAGGAGTTGTATCTCTCTATCTATCTTTCCTTTCCTCTCTCTCTCTCTTTGTCTCAGCTTTAAAACTCAAACTGGAGAGAGGTAGTTAGGAAAGGCGGGAAGGCAGCGCGCAGGCGCTGTGGGATGCTCCCAAAAGCTTTCCTTTTGGACGCTGGGGAGCGTTCCCGCGCAGGCTCTGTCGGTACCGACGATACCCATATGTGAACTTATTCCTGCTGTTCCCAGAGATCACCTGTTACAGGTAAGTAACTGTGCTTTCTCCGCACTCTGGGAATATTCATCTTCCCTTACTTAGACGACTGGCTCATTCGAGCCACTACAGTGCCAGAAGCCAGCTCTGCTCTGTTTCACACAATGTGAATCCTTCAGTATTTGGGACTAGTCATAAACCTCCCAAAATCCAATCTTACTCCCACTCAGTCCCTAGAGGTCATAGAAGCTCATCTGCATACCAGGCAGACAAGGGCTTTCCTTCCGCAGCCCTGCTGTCTTCGCATAGTACAACTAGCTTCCCTTAGCAGTGCTCAAACCTTGTCTCACTGCTCGGGAAATGCTACAATTGCTAGGCCACATGGCATCCACCATGCATTTGGTTCCTTATGCTCGCCTCCATATGCGAGCAGCCCGGTGGACTTTATCCGGTGGACTCAGTGGACACAGACCTCAGGCTGCCTGTTGGACAAAATAACAAACTCAAATAGTCTTATTTCGTCCCTCCAATGGTGGCATTCACCCAGAAACCTTCTGGTGGGGTCTCCTTTCCAGCAACCCCTATCCCAAGCCACCTCAACAACAGATACATCAAAGGTGGGATGGGGAGCCCACCTGCACAATTTCTCTACCCAGGGTACCTGGACTCCACAGGAGACTTGTCTTCACATCAACCTCCTGGAGCTCAGAGCAATCTTCTTTACTCTTCGAGTATTTCACGCCCAGCTCAGCTACAAGACAGTCCTAGTTCAAACAGACAATCAGGTAGCTATGTTCTATGCGAACAAGCAGGGCAGAACAGGCTCTCTATCTCTATGCAACGAAGCTTTGCGACTATGGGCCCTTGCCAGAGAGCATCAGATTCATCTCCTTGCGGTGTATCTTCCAGGCATCCAAAGCTCTTGGGCAGACAAACTCGGTCGAGTTTGGCTTCCACACGAATGGTCTCTCCACCCAGACCAGGTTGCCCAAATATTTCAGATTTGGGGAACCCCGGACATAGACCTCTTTGCAAGTCCACTAAATGCCAAACTTCCCCGGTTCTGTTCCAGAATTCCGGCTCCATGTTTACAGGCAAGGGATGCCTTCCTCCTCCACTGGGGTCAGGACTTCCTATATGCCTTCCCACCCAGTCCCCTCATCCCCAAAACCCTATTCAAGCTTCAGAGAGATAGAGGTCATATGATCCTCATAGCTCCACGTTGGCCATGGCAAATGTGGTACCCTCTGCTCCTACATCTCTCTCAAGCTCCGCCTCTGGAGTTGGGATCCGCTCCAGATCTTCTCTCCCAAGAGGATGGGATGCTCTGGCATCCGAATCCCCAGTCTCTGCATCTCAGGTCCTGGTTGCTGAAAGCCTATATCTTCAGGATCTTAACCTTTCCCAACAGGTAAAAGATATCCTTCATGCTTCTAGGAAATCCTCCACAAAATGCTCGTATGCCTTTAAGTGGAAAAGGTTTACCATATGGTGCTCGCAGAAGGGTCTTAACCCTCTTGCGATACCTCTAGAATCGATACTGGAGTATCTCCTTCGTTTGTCAAATGCGGGTCTCAAGACAAATTCAGTAAGAGTCCATCTTAGTGCTATTGCAGCTTCTTACAAGCCTCTAAGTGGACAACCTATTTCCTCTCATAGCGAGATTTGAGAGGCCTTCTTTTAATAAAGCCTCCCATTAAGCCACCACCAGTGGCATGGGACTTAAATCTGGTGCTCGGGCAGCTCATGAACCACCCTTTCAACCATTAGCCACTACATCTCTGAAATTCCTTTCTTGGAAAGTCACCTTCCTCATTGCAATCACATCAGCACGTCACATCAGTGAATTGCAAGCGTTAGTGGCTGATCCTCCTTATACAAGGTTCCACCATGATAAGGTAGTTCTTAGGACTCATCCACACTTTATGCCAAAGGTGGTTTCACCTTTCCATTTAAACCAAGCGGTTTACCTTCCTGTATTCTTTCCGAGGCTTCATGCCTCCAGTGGAGAAAGGAACCTTCATACCTTGGACTGTAAAAGAGCTTTGGCCTTTTACTTGCAAAGGACACAGCAACATAGAAAATCTTCTCAACTCTTTGTTGCTTTTCATCCTAGTCATTTGGGACTTCCAGTTTCCAAAAGAACGCTATCTAACTGGATTGCTCATTGCATATCCTTTGCCTATGAGAGTAGGAACCTTCCTCTTGAAGGCCATGTCACAGCTCACAATGTGAGAGCCATGGCAGCCTCAATGGCTCATCTTCACTCTGTATCTATCGACAACATCTGTCAAGCAGCTACTTGGGCTTCAGTACATACCTTCACAGTACATACCTTCACAGCCCACTACTGCTTAGACAAGGATTCCCGCTGGGATGCCTTGCTGTTCTTCAACACCTTTTTCAGACTTAATCAACTCCTACCCACCGTCCCTGGTAGGATGCCAGAGATCCATGGGGGGAAGTATGGCCCTTTCACAAGGCCTAACAACTTCCTGGGGCCATCTCCCTGGCATCTGCAGCTAGGGAGTCCCCATATGTGAAGACTACATTCCTGCTTGTTCCTGGAGATGGCGTAGTTACTCACCCTGTAACAGGTAATCTCCAGGAACAGCAGGAATTTAGTCTTCACAACCCGCCCACCTCCCCTAGGAGTTGTATCTTTCTCTCTCTTTCTCCCTCTCTCTTTTGTCTCAGCTATAAACTCAACTGGAGAGGGACAGTTGGAAAGGCGGGAAGGCAGCACGCAGGCACTGTGGGATGCTCCCAAAAGCTTTCCTATTGGATGGAAGTGGTGAGGGCATCTTCTGTGAATGGTGTGGTATCTACTTCATTCCCATTTTTATATTTGGGAGTCACAGGAGGTCCTTCTCCAGTACTTTAGTAAAAACAGAGCAGAAGTGTTTGTTTAGCAATTTCACTTTTTCAATGTCGCTTTCCACCAGTCTGTTCGCAGAACTTCTGAGTCCTGCAGTTCCACCTCTGATCTTCTTCCTTTCCTGAATATACCTGAAGAAAGTTTTGTTGCCACACTTAACATCTTTAGACATATTTTCCTCTGCCTTTGATTTTGCTATCCTTATTTCTCTTTTTGTCTCTGAGTTTGATCCTGTATTCATTTCTGTGTTCCCCTGTTTGTGAGCTTTTGGATTTTGCGAAAGCTGTGTTTTTTGCCTTTATTTGAGCAGTCACTTCTTTGGAAAACCAATTGGGGTTTCTTCTCCTCTTGTTTTTGTTTACTTTTCTTACATATTTATTTGTTGCCACCTTTAATTTAGCCCATTGCAATTCCACTTCCCTTATCTCCTTCCACCCTGTCAGCTCCTCCCTTTAGGTACTCGGCCGTTTTATTGAAGTCGGTGTTTTTGAAGTTTAGGACTTTGAGCTTGCTATAATTGGACTGCACCTTGACTTTTATCTCAAACCACACTGTGTCATGATTGCTGCTGCTCATAGGGGTACCCATCCAGACATTCGACATGCTATCATCATTGGTGAGCACTAAATCCAGCGTTGAGCTTTCCCTAGTTGGTTCCATCACCACTTGTCTATGTAGCGCATCTTGGAGAGCATCCACAATATTTTTGCTTCTTTTCTGATTTGCAGAAGGAGTAATCCAATCCACATCCGGTAGATTAAAGTCACCCAATATTATCGCTTCCCCCTTTGTGGCTATCTTGGAAACATCTATAATCAGTTTATCTATCTCTTCAATTTGTGTCAGAGGTCTGTAGACTACAGTACTATGGATGACAGTGCCATCTCCTCTCTCCAACACAATCCAGAGTGCTTCTTCTTTTCCCCATGCCCCTATGGCAGCGATGGCGAACCTATGGCACGTGTGCCAGCTGTGGCACGCGAAGGCCTTGCTGCTGGCACGCGGGAAGGTCCGCAATAAAAAAAAGCTGTCTTCTGCCGCTTCCGGGGCCGCCGCGGCAGAATCGAGTGTGCCGCGGGGCCCCCCCTGTGCCTGGCAGAGCCTACCCTCCAGAGCCTGCCTTCCCCGGTATCAGCTCCCTGTTTCCAGCTTGTCACACGCGCCGGCTTTCAGAGCGCGAGGGGAGAGTTTCTCCCTCGCTGCTCTGTTAAGCCCGCGGGGGCTGATGGGAAGTTCCCATCAGCCCCCGCGGGCTTAACAGAGCCGTGAAAGGGAAACTAGTTCCCTTCGCGCTCTGAAAGCCGGCGCGTGTGACAAGCTGGAAACAGGGAGCTGATACCGGGGAAGGCAGGCTCTGGAGGGCAGGCTCTGCCAGGCACAGGGGGGGCCCCGCGGCACACTCGATTCTGCCGCGGCGGCCCGGGAAGCGGCAGCAGAAGACAGCTTTTTTTTATTTTAAATTTTGGCCGGGCTGGGCTGGGGGTGGGGGGGGGTTAGGAGTGGTGATGGGCGCTGCGGGGGGATTAGGAGTGGTGCTGGGTGCTGGGGGGGTTTAGTAGTGGTGATGGGCTATGGGTGGGGCTTAAACTAAAAAGTGGGTGATGGGGGATTAGGACTGGAAATGGGCTGGTGGGATTAGGACTGGAAGTGGGTTGATGGGGGTTAGGACTGATAATGGGCTATGGGGGGCTTAAACTAAAAATTGGGTGATGGGGGATTAGGACTGGAAATGGGCTGGTGGGATTAGGACTGGGAGTGGGCTGATGGGGAGGTTAGGACTGGTAATGGGCTATGAGGGGGCTTAAACTGAAAATGGGGTGATGGGGATTAGGACTGGAAATGGGCTGGTGGGATTAGGACTGGGAGTGGGCTATGGGGGGCTAGGACTGGTAATGGGTTGGGGGGGGTTGCTAGGACTGGAAATGGGCTGAGTGGAAGGGGGCTTGAATTGCAAATAGCTGATGGGGGACGGGGCTTGGAATGGAAATGGGCTGAGTGGAAGGGGGCTTGAACTGCAAATAGCTGATGGGAAGGGGGGCTTGGAATGGGCTCTTAGGGAGGGAGCTAGGACAGGAAATGGGCTGATGGAAGGGCTAGGATAGGACTGGGAATTGGGTGTTGGGGGAGCTAAGTTTGGAAATGGGCTGTGGTGGGGGCTTGGATTGAAATGGACTCATGGAGGAGCTAGAACTGGAAGTAGGCTCATGGGGGGCTTGGATTAGAAATGGGCTGAGTGGAGGGGAGCTAGGATTTAACATGGGCTGATGGTGGGGCTAGGAAAGGACTAGAAATGGGCTGATGGGAGGCTGGTATTGGAAATGAGCTGATGAAGGGACTCGGATAGGATTGGAAATGGATGGGGGAGCTAGGACTGGAAATGGACTGATGGGGGGCCAGGACTGGAAGTGGGCTGATGTGGGGACTAGAAGGGAGCGGATACTGGGTGGGGCTGGAATTAAAAGGGAGCTGATGTTGGGGGAGATTAGAAGGGGATGGGGCTGGGAGAGTGAAATGGAGAGGGGAAAAATATTTTGTGTGGGAGGGAAGAAAAATGTACAATTGGCCGGGTATTGGGAGACTAAAAAAGGAGAAAGATTAGTATGTTAAAGCAGATGTAGAGAGAGAATGGAAAAAAAACTAGAAGAGAAGAAAGGACAAATGGACAGCAGATGATGGAGAGTTAGCAGAAGACACAAATAAACCAGAAGAAAGTGGCTGGAACAATTGCAACTGAAAAAAATGCACAAAAGGTACAAAGATATCTCTTTATTTTGAATTTATTAACTGGAATATGTCAGCTCTGGGAAATGTGCATCATTAGTGTCTGTGCTTTGTTTAGTACAAGAGGAAATTAATTTATAGTTTTATTTCTACATTGTTGTTGTACATTCCAAGTTTGGTTTTTAGGGTTCCCAGTTTAATTATTGTCGTCCTGTTTTTAAATTGTGATTCCTTGTTTGGTGATGGTCTATGTTCTGCATGTGTAACTGAGCTGAGGTATTCTGTTTATGTAATTGCTATTTGACATTGTCACTTGTTCTCTTTCCCCAGTAGGTCATGTATTGTTATTCTCTGAAATGTATTGGTTTAATATTTGCAGTGTTGCCTTTTGATTGAAATGAAAACCAAAGGATTGTGAATCAAATTGATTCTCTGACAATACAAAGATTCCAACCTTTACAAATGATGTTACATAGTTCAGGCAACTTTATAAAGAGTTTTTAGATACTAAAATCTTGTTGTTAAGGTTTAATTGACGTGCTGGCACTTTGAGGAAATTCTTTGGTTTTGTGCGGCAGTTTGGGCACTCGGGCTCAAAAAGGTTAGCCATCACTGCCCTATGGTTTATTCTGATATGGGCCATGATTTAACCCAGTGAGCTTAAATTAAAAGATAGAATTAATGTTAAGAGTCAAGAAAAATGAAGCGCTTCAGAATAGTATAAGTGATATGTTTGAGGGTGGTTGTTTTTTTTTAACATTTAATCTTTTCCTGTTTAAACAAGTAATGTGACACAGTGCTGGCAGAGTTTGCCACACCCTGTAGCAAAGGCGGGAATTCTGTGATTATACATATCTAATCTAGCATGACAAATTGTTCTTTGGTCTCTCTTGTCTTATACCAATGAGTAGATCGGCTATGCTTGTATTCCTTGTACAGCACAGAAGGAAATATGAAACTTGACAGAAAGCAGTTGGCTAGTGCTGGTCTGGTAAATCCCTCTGAGCTAATGTCCTCCTTTCCCAGGAAAAGACACAGTTAAAGGGGGTGTTGCTTACACCAGGGTTCCACAACCAAATAAAAACCACAAAATGCTTACTTAAAGAATTCTTTATTTCATCACCACATCCACCTCCGCCCTTCCTACAAAACAAGCTGTTTCCTTGTCTGTGGTATGCAATGCTTTATGATTTCCATGCCCACTGCTTAGCCATTTGTGCTGTTATCATGTGTTGTATGTTTTGCAATATTTAGTACTTTGAAGAGATTTGTGAAGTGGCCACTTCAGAGCCACCTAGCAATAGGTTATGTGAGTAAGGACTTTATTCAATTAAGCTTCATGTACTAAAAGCGTTTCCCATTTTGAGCCTATGGAAACATGTTTTGTACATCGGGTCCCTCTGTCTAAATATCCTCTACTCCTGTGTGGTTCTAGTACAGTGCAGAATTCAGAACTCTGCCTGGGTGAGAGTAAGGACCATGTAGCAGCATCGGACCATATGGGATGAAAGGCTTGATGCATCATTCCAGGCTGTGTAGGATAGAAAGGAAGAGCAACAATGAACAAACAAACCTCTTCCAAAGACGGGGACGCTGCAAAACTAAAGGGCATAATATAAAGCTGCAAGGGGGAAAATGGAAAGGCAATGTCAGGAAATATTTTTTCACTGAAAGGGTGGTGGATGCTTGGAATGCTCTCCCGATGGAAGTGGTGGGGGCAAACACAGTGACGGAATTCAAAACAGCATGGGACAAGCACAGCGGATCCCTTTACAGCAACAGGATAAAACCAAAATTAACTGAACCATCTAACTTCTCAACAAATAGGGGTGTTCTACATGGAGTGGTGGGTCCACCCCTAAACAAAGACATGGGGAGGGGTGGCCTGCATAGAGTGACAGGTGCACCTACTCTTGCCAGGCAGACTGGATGGACCATGCTGATCTTTATCTGCCGTCATTTACTATGTTACTATGTAGGTACCTTTATCTTTAGCAGCTTGTGTGGGTGTAAAGGAAGCAAAGGCGTAGTGGGTGGGGAAAAGAATATGCGTGTTCCTGCAGGGATAGTAGGAAGATGAGCCTGGAGGAGGAGGAAAAGAGGAAAGTCAACTTGGGAAGAGAAAATCGAGAGGTGAGAGAGCAGGAGAGGGTGCTTAAGAGAGAGCAAGATGGGGGAAGGGGAGGGAGAGTTTTATGATGCATTGTTGCAGTACTTCTGGAAGAATTATGTACATTATAGGAGTCCTGACCAGTTAAGATCACTTTCTGAGCATATGTTAATCAAATTCCAGCACAGCAATACTAGGTAATTGAAATCTATAAAGCAGCCCACATGGACCGGAAAGGTATGTGCTCAGTCCAGGAGATCTTTCGATCTAGTTTATAATATAGTTGTTACTGGGCAGAAGGTGCTGATGTAACCAGGAAGGTACCTGTATATCTTTAGCAGAGGCTGAGCATTGATGACTTGGTCCCGGTGCAAGATTCCAAGGAGCTGCCCCCCACCTCCCCTTGCAATGCAGAAGCTGAGCAACTACTGCAAGGACCAGCTTTGTATGTTAGGCCTAAATAACAACTGGATTTATGGAACTGCTCTGAATGCCCAGTACCGATATAACTATGTATTGACATTTATGGCAGGACTGATCATTAGTGGTAATAAAAGGCAGGGCCCCTTCTTCTCTCTACCCTCCCTCCCCTTTGCTTGGTTTTATCTTCCTTACTGCCCTCTTCTCTTTATACTTACCTCTCTCTGCCTCTCATCTGTAATATTGAGCTATTTTTACCCCCGTCCCCTCCCAAAACCACAAAAAAATCTTTGCTAAAAACATTCTGTGTGAACAAGGGCCTCTGTGAAAATGCAGCTTAAAAAGCCTTAAAATCTTTAGAGGACTCTAAAGAATGATTGCTGCATGATGACTTGAGGCCTAGCAAATAGGAGAAGTACCTGGCACTAACTTGAAGACTACAAGGCAGTGTTGTAGTGGGGAAGATCCACCTATTAAAGGTCTATTGAGCTTCCACATGCTGACCAGCTTCAAGCAGACGTAAAGATATAGTGAAGAAAAAAAAAATCTGAGGTAAAGTTTCACATGATCTCAGACCATCCCCCCCCCCCCCCTCCTCAAACACAGCCTCCCCTCGAATTAATAAAATTACCTATGGTCCTCTGATCCCTACATCTCAACCTCCTGAAACAAGAAACATGATGACAGAAAAAGACCACATGGCCTATCTAGTCTGCCCTGCCATATCAACTACAATAGTCCCCTTTTTTCCTTTAGAGATCCTCTGTGTTGCTCCCATGCTTTTTTGAACTCAGATATTGTCCTTATCTCCACTGGGAGACTATTCCACGCATCTACCACTCTTTCTGTAAAGAAATATTTCTGCCTATTACTCCCAAGTCTATCCCCTTTCACTTTCATCCTATGTCCCCATGTAGCAGAGCTTGCTTTCAATTGAAAGAGGCTTTCCTCTTGTGCATTTATGCCACGAAGGTATTTATAAACATCACTATCATATTTCCTCTATCCTGCCTTTCCTCTAACGTGTATACATATTGAGATCTTTGTCTATTCTCAAATGCTTTATAGCGAAGACCACTAACCTTTTTAGTAGCCACCCTCTGCACTGACTCCATCCTGTTTATATCCTTTTGAAGATGCGGTCTCCAGATTTGCACACAATAATCCAAATGAGGCCACGCCAAAGACTTATACAGCGGCACTATCACCTCCTTTCATCTGCTGGCCATTTCTCTCCCTGTGCACCCAAGCATCCTTCTAGCTTTTCTACCTGTTTAGCTCCTTTAAGATCATCAGAAATAATCATGCCCAGGTCCTGCTCTTCTTTTGTGGACAGAAGTACTTCACCCCACCCCTTGCATTTTTGCAGCTCAAATGCATGATTCTGCATTTTTTAGCATTACAACTCAGCTGCCAAATTCTCAAGCATTCTTCAAGCTTAGCTAGATCTCTTCTCATGTTATCTACTTCTTCCTGGGTGTCTACTCTAGTGCAGATTTTGGTATCATCCACAAACCTTACCCAACAACCTTTGTACAATTTCACTAACAAAGATATTAAAAAGAATCGGACCAAGGGCAGATCCCTGCAGCGGTGAATCATGCATTTGAGCTGCAAAAATGCAAGGGGTGGGGTGAAGTACTTCTGTCCACAAAAGAAGAGCAGGACCTGGGCATGATTATATATATATATATATGGTAACCACCTCCTCAGTGTGAGCTCCATTTACCTCCCAGTCATACAATTTCTAATCCAGTCAGCCACTTTAGGGCCCATCCCTAGGGTGCTCAGTTTGTTTATAAGTTGCCTGTGCGGAACGATGTCAAAGGCTTTACTGAAATCTAAATACACCACATCTAGGGCTTTCCCTCTGTCCAACTCCCTGGTCACCCAGTCAAAGAAATCAGCCAGATTTCTCTGACAAGACCTGCCTCTGGTAAACCCATGCTGCCTTGGACCCTGCAATCTCTTGGAGTCCAGAAAGTTCACTATTCTCCCTTTTAGCAGAGTTTCCTAGTCCCCCACCCCCAAACCTGGTAGACTAGATATCCCCCTTAGTACCTTAAAAGGCAGGGGGCAGTAGTGATGCTCACATACTCCTGTTTCTGTGCTGTCATCCTAAAAAATGGAAGCACCTGGTCTGACATATAAAGCAAAAATTGCCTTATATGGCAGTGACTTCCTGGGGTGTATCCTAGGACAGTTGACCCTGTGTTGAGCATCATAGGGTGCACTGGGGGGGGGGGGGGATCACTGCCATATAAGGTATTTTTGCCTTATATAGCAGTCTGACCCTATCTAGTGCATCTCAAGATCCACTGCACAGGGCCAGATACTGCCATTTTTCAAGATGGCAATGTGGGGGTGGGGAGCATGTGGACATAGCTCCTGCTCCCTGACTTTTAAGGTACCGGGTATAGGGGGGAGGCCCAATCCTACCAGGAGGGTTCAGCAACGGGCGGGGGGGGGGGGTGAGCTAAGGGCTTTTAGACCAACAGGCCATGTCCTTGGTTTGGGGAGATGGGGAGGGGGGTAGAGACCACTGGGTCATCCGGCAAAAAATGAGCAGTAAACTTGCGTTAGCAGGGCCGGCCCGTCCATTGAGCAAGAATGTTTTTTGCACAGGGCCCTGCGTTTCAGGGGGCCCCGTGCAAAGAACATTCTGCTTTTTTTCAAAATTAAATTTTAAAAAAAGCTGTCTGCTACCGCTGCCGCCACGGCAGCAGCAGAATGGAGTGTCCCACGGGGCCCCCTCTGCCCGGCTGAGTCCCTCCCTCCCTCCCTCCCTCCCTCTGCGACGGCTGAGCCCCTCTGTGCCGGCTATCAAATTCGTGAAGGGAGAGTGTCTCCCTCGCGTCTCTGTTAAGCCCGCAGGGGGGATGAAGAACCAGGAGCAGGACCTGAGAAAAAAAACACAAACATGAAAAGAGCTGAGGGGCATCTTGAACGATTTTCAGAAGACTGTGTTCATGAGGAACTATTTCCCATCTGCCCCTGCAGGCTTAACAGAGACGCGAGGGAGACACTCTTCCTTCGTGAATCTGAAAGCCGGCACAGAGGGGCTCAGCCGTCGCAGAGGGAGGGAGGGACTCAGCCGGGCAGAGGGGGCCCCGCGGGACACTCCATTCTGCTGCTGCTGCGGCAGCAGCGGTAGCAGCCAGCTTTTTTTTTTTTTTTTTCTAAATTTTACTTGAGCCGATGGGGGGGTGGGTTAGGGCTGGTAATGGGCTATGGGGGGGGGGCTAGGACTGGTAATGGGCTATGGGGGGGCAAGACTGGAGGTGGGCTGATGTGGTTAGGACTGGTAATGGGCTGTGGGCTTTGGGGGGGGGTTAGGACTGGTAATGGGCTATGGGGGGCTAGGACAGGAAATGGGTTGATGGGGAGGGGTTAGGACTTGAGGTGGGCTGTTGGGGGGGTTAGGACTGGTAATGGGCTATGGGGGGCTAGGACTGGAAATGGGCTGATGGGGGGGAGTTAAGACTGGAGGTGGGCTGATGGGGTTAGGACTGGTAATGGGCTGTTGGGGGGGGATTAGGAATGGTAATGGGCTATGGGGGGGCTAGGACTGGAAATGGGCTGATGGGGGGGGGTTAACACTGGAGGAGGGCTGATGGGGTTAGGACTGGTAATGGGCTATGAGGGGTTAGGACTGGTAATGGGCTATGGGGGGGCTAGGACAGGAAATGGGCTGATGGGGTTAGGACTGATAATGGGCTGTGGGCTGTTGGGGGGGTTAGAACTGGTAATGGGCTGTGGGCTGCTGGGGGCTGTCTGGTAATGGGCTATGGGGGGGTTAGGACTGATAATGGGCTATGGGGGGCTAGGACACGAAATGGGCTGATGGGGAGGGGTTAGGACTGGTAATCGGCTGTGGGCTGATGGGGGGGGGGATAGGACTGGCAATGGGCTATGGGGGGCTGACTGGAAATGGGTTGATGGGGTTAGGACTGGAAGTGGGCTGATGGGGGGTTAGCACTGGTAATGGGTTATGGGGGGGGCTTAAACTGAAAATGGGGTGATGGGGGGTTAGGACTGGAAGTGGGTTGATGGGGGGCTAGGACTGGTATTGGGTTGGGGGGTTGCTAGGACTGGAAATGGGCTGATGGGGGGCTAGGACTGGAAATGGGCTGATGCAGGGACTAGAATGGAATGGATGCTGAGTGAGGCTGGAACTAGAAGGGAGCTGATGTTGGGGGAGGATTAGAATGGGATGGGGCTGGGAGAGTAAAATGGAGAGGGGAAAAATATATTGTGTGGGAGGGATAAAAAATCTACAATTGGCCGGGTATTGGGAGAGTAAGTGGGGATTGAGGATGGAGGGGTAAAATTTGAGTGGATGAAATAGGAATGAGGAAAGAGCAAAAGGAGAAAGATTAGTATGTTAAAGCAGATGTAGAGAGAGAATGGAAAAAAACTAGAAGAGAGAAGAAAGGACAAATGGACAGCAGACTGGAGAGTTAGCAGAAGACACGAAGAAACCAGAAGAAAGTGGCTGGAGCAATTGCAGCTGAAAAAAATGCACAAAAGGTAGAAAAATATCTCTTTATTTTGAATTTATTAATTGGAATATGTCAGCTCTGGTAAATGTGCATCATTAACGTCTGTGCTTTGTTTAGTACAAGAGCAAATTAATGTATAGTTTTATTTCTACAGTGTTGTACATTCCAAGTTTGGCTTTTGGGATTCCCAGTTTAATTATTGTCTTCCTGTTTCTAAATTGTGATTACTTGTTTGGTGATGGTCTATGTTCTGCATGTGTATATAATTCCTATTTGACATTGCCACTTGTTCTCTTTCCCCAGTAGGTCATGTATTGTTGTTCTCTGAAATGTATTGGTTTAATATTTGCATGTTTCCTTTTGATAGGTAGGGTATGGTGCTTTGTGAGTGCTGTTAGGATACGGCGGGTTTGCTATGGGTTCTAAATGGGCAGTTTGTAGTAGTTCCTAATGTGTCTGGTGGTTGGCACTGGATTATAGTAATGTAGAAATCTTTTAGTCTTTCTTTATCCATACACTCATTAAGAGGCATGTTTACTAAAAGTTAGTATATGGTAACATTATGCAAATATTTATGCTAATGATGCCACTTATGCAAATGAGGCCCCGCACCCCCCTTGGGCCGCCCCTGTGCGTTAGAAATCCTGCGCTAGAGCTTTATCCCCAAGTTGTTTTCAATCTTTGTAGCTGCCCAACGGAACAATAGCAATCTGATTCATTTGATATAATTTGCCTCTGTATAAAACCAGGCTGCCTGGGATTGCTTGATTTATAACTAGTAATAAACGAATACGTTCTTAATATTGGTACATTTTTTACCTGTCACTTAATTTCTGACTTTTTAGTATTTGGATCTATGTTATCAGAAGGGATTTCTACTAACCCACCTCCTAGGGTTTGCTTTGGTTTACAGTATACGCCTGTAAATTGCTGTTGAATCTAGTTGCACGCTGTACAGAGCTAAAGATTAACCAAAAAAGTGACACTTTTTTTTCATTTTCTAACTCTATTGAATTAGATACAACGTCCAAAGAGTTATAGTAGTAATGCAAGAAAACACAGGTGGCGGGGCTCTGTAAAGAAAGAGGGAGACGGGGGGGGGGGGGCGCACCTGCATTACAAATTGTTCAAAGAGAGAACGGTGACACTTTTGTTAGGATTGACTTCGTGCATTTTTTGACTGTCTTGCGGCAGTTAACGCTTCTTTCCTCACTTCAGTTCAGTTTCTCCTCCTTATGCAATCGGTAGGAGGGCGGGGGAACGCCTCCTCCCTGTCGCTATAAGCGAGTCCCCGCTTCGCCTGAGCGCCCAGTATTATCGCTTCTTGCTAAGCTCTGCCCGAGCTCAGGCGGTCCCCTGAGGCTGGCGCGCGATCGCTGCTTGTGCGGGTGACAGGCGCGCGCCCCTGCTACACCAATCAGAGGCGCTCGATCGGCAGGCCCAGTCTCCCGTCTGCTGTCAGACGCTTAGCAGGCGCGCGCCTCGTGCCGCGTTCCTCTTTCTCCATGGCGGATTATCACAAGCCCGACCAGCAGACCCTGCAGGCCTTGAAGGATGCGGCCAACAGGCTGCGGATTAGTTCCATCAAAGCGACCACCGCCGCCGGCTCAGGGTGAGTACAGAGCGCTTCCGGTCTGCCCACAGCTCTTACCCGGGTGGCCTTTAGCTTATACTTTTTGTGGCAAGAATCAGCAATGCAAATTTGTAAGTGCATTTTCGGATGGCAGAAAATCTACTCCTTTGGGCAAGGTGTAGCCAGAGATCCGGTGAAGACCTGGCACCTTGCGGTTTGCAGTGACTGCCAGTCAGTGGGCTTGATCTGCTGATGTCTTAACACTATGCACAAAAATTCATTAAGGAAACCTGGAGGGATGTGAATCTTTTTTGTTTTTTTTTAACGTAAAGAATATGATTCATGTCAAATGTTGCCAGCATTTCCGGAAGGGCTATTTATGGGGCGAATAGCTAGAGGTATCACAAATCCTACGAGAGAGAGAGAGCGGATTAAATGTAATTTGTTAAACTTTTTATGAAAAAAGCCCACTTAGCATGATTTAAATATTACAGCATGAAGTATTGCATAAGATTATAAGATATGCCATACTGGGTCAGACCAAAGGTCCATGAAGCCCAGTATCCTCTTTCCAATAGTGGCCAATCCTGGCCACAAGTACCTGTCAGGCTCCCAGACCTATTAAATTTGATTTTAAACTGCTTTAATGTGTTTTGTGTTAAGGGGCATATTAAGTTAAGCAGTCAATCATGGAACCATTTCACAGATAACTAGACGCTTTCACAATGCATTAGCAAACAAAATGTTTTATGTTTGTTTTTATGTTTACTGTACTTTTGTGACCAAACATCAAAGAGGTTAAAACTATAAGATAATATACTGTAACTAAAACAGGAGAAAGAGCACTAAGACGAGATACAAGAGTGTCACATTACCCAGTCATAAATGGGAGCCAGACAGAAACAATCATTCCTGCTTAGCCATAGCCCAGAAACAATCCAAGGTCAAGCTACCTTGGCAAAAGACAATTCATAGTAGTAATTTTTTAAGACTGAGTTATATTTTTTATATTGTCTTCTGCCAAAGAAATGAGAGCAGAAAATGTTGAGCATCATGTAAACTTGAAATAGGCAGGACCTGGGCTCTCTTTCATTTTTAATTTGATAGGACTCAGCGACTGGAATAAATGTAATTCTAATAAAGAAAAGATGGATTGTCTTTATTCCATTTAAGTAGCGGCCAGGAGGGGCCTAGTGTTTAGAGCAAGGAGCTAAGAGCCAGGGTTTGTATCAGACATTTCTTATGTCTTTAGGCAAGTCACTTTGGCGATAATTTTATAAGGAGCCATGTAAACTTATGCACTATCAACGTGCATGATATATATTTAACGTTTTCAACCCAGTCCTCGGGGAACCCTAGGCCAGTCATGTTTTCAGGAATCCCAGAATAAATATGCATAAGAAAGATATGCATGTTCTGCCGTCATTGTATGCAACTCTATCTTATGCATATTCATTGTGGGAATCCTGAAACCCTGACTGGCCTAGGGTTCCCCGAGGACTGGGTTGAAAACCTATGTGGGAGGGTCTGACGTGCACACTTTAGCCAGTTGCTGTTTTGTAAGTACCTGCATCACGCCCATGGTAACGGCGTGCTCAGGGATGGAGCGTGGGTGGAGTGCAGATCTATGTGCATAGAGGGGTTTTCAACCCAGTCCTCGGAGAACCCTAGGCCAGTCAGGATTTCAGAATTCCCACAAAGAATATGCATAGGATAGATTTGCATACAATGAAGGCAGAACATACAAATCTATCTCATGCATATTCATTGTGGGAATCTTGAAAACCCGAATGGCCTAGGGTTCCCTGAGGACTGGAGTTGGGAACCTCTGAAACATGTTATTACCTATGTGCCTTCTTTAAAAATCTAGGTGTAGACATTTACATACCTAGATTTAATGTGTGTTTTCAGACCCACCCCTATTTTATAAAGTGATAGGCGACTGCGTTTCTTTATAAGATTGGCACATTCTGGGTGCCTAAAACTCAGTGCCTGGTTATAAAATTACCTTCTTTAGTCTAGTTGCCCCAGCGAAGGGGCTTTATTGTACTGGAGCACTCATGATGCTGTCATCTGCTGTGAGCATTGATTGGAAAGGCTGCTAAATATAGATCATTTGCTTTGCCAGAGTGAGAGCCGTCTTTTCCTTTTGCATTTCCTGGTGTAATTAAGCACTTTCCAGGCAAAGAGTGGAAACTCCACAGAGCAGGACTATTTAATTGGCTATGGCTACAGTCTTTATTCATGATTTATAAAAAAACAAAACAAAACAAAAAAAACCAACCCTGCCACAGAGAAATACATTGCTAAACACTGGGGGAAGTAATTTTATAGCTGCTCAATTTAGTGAAAAGAATTGTATGCTTTTCACTATGTGGACTCTGCTGGATTTTTAAAGCCAAAGTAAGCACGTACTTTCACACTAAAAATGTACAAAACCGCTTGCACCTGCCACTGGAGCACACTGGAGCACATCATTTCTGTGGATTAAAATATGAGTATGTGTGCAAGTGAAAACCCTTCCCCCAGCCCTCTCTCCAGGGCTGCTGCCTCAAACAGTAGGTGAACTTGTGCGTCTGCAAGCTGTATGTACATAATGTTAGCTGCATATAGGGTAGACTATTTTATCAAAGCCTGTTTGCATGGATAAAGCACTGCTTTACCCATGGAAATGTCTTCAAAAGTTGCTGTATTCTCCCCATGTACAATTTCATGCCATGTTTCTAGGCAAATAAGTATATTTTCTTTAGGTATTTCCACCGTGAATATATTTATTTATTTATTAATTAGATTCTTCTATAGCGCCCCTTCTAAAGATCAGGAGCGGTTTACAAAGAACATTACATTTTACATCATAAACTTTATAATTTTTCTGTCTTTTGGGGGCTTTTTTTGGGTTAATTTCACATATTCATTATCATAGGGAATTTTTAATGCATGATAAACGCACACTAACTAATGAATTAAGGTGCATTCATGAATCCAGTGTTCACTTATGAATGCACAAGTTACAGGAGGCTTTTTGGTGCTCATAACATGACCCAAGTATATCAAAATGTTAACTGCTGCAAATATCCCAGGAAGGAGTTTTTTTTTAATACCAGCAAATGGAGCAATCTGAAGAATTTTAAGCCGGTCTTGCTCCCAAATTTATTTCTTTTTAGATAACTGAGTGGGTGGTTAAAGTTGTCAAGACCCCGCTCCTTGTTCTGATTTGCATTTCATGCTTCGGGGGGATTATTCATTCTTACTGTACAAATGAATAATGCTGTACTGATTCCTTTTAGTACCCGATGAAGGGATCAGGCTGATACACATGAGTCATACATGCAACGTGAGCAAATAAAGTGTGAACTATGGAAACAAGATTTTAGAAAAGGGCATCACAAGAAAAAGATGTAAAAATGCTAAGAAAATGCATTCTGACAAATGAGACAGATCAATAAGAATGCATTTATTTATGTCTTTAGAAGAGTTTAATATTGCTGCGCTATTGAAATTATCAGGGGAATGGGACAGCATCAAGGCTGGTGAAATGGCCAAAGGAGTTGTAATCAATGATGTAGATTATCCCGATCAGAAAGACATTTTGTTTTCTAGAGGTGTATTCCAAGCAAAGATTTAGTGACATGCTATTGATTATTAGGTTTTCTTTTTCTTTATACCCTTCTTCCATGATCTTTCAAGCCATTGGATGAGGACTGGTAAGGATGGCGCTACAGTGCAATGATAATTCGGGATTCCTAGCAGCAGAGCAGCCTCTTCTTTCAACTGCATTGCTCTTTGTGTTTTGTTCCATTAACCATGGATAGCCACGTTCATGAATGAACTTTACTTGCCTGGCCCTTAAAGAGCAGCTTCTTTAAGCTGGGTTGGTGTGTCTGGATTTCTGCCATTACAACTTAAGATTGCCAGCTGGCTCCATTTATTCTTGATGGCTGATCCCATCCTGATTTTATCCCATAACTTGCAGGTGCTTGTAGTTCTGAGTGCCCTTTGCTTTCCCTAAGAAAAACAAGATTCCCAGTCTCTGCTTGCGGTGGGATAAAACAGGATTAGAACAATCTGGCTAAGAAATCTGGAGCCAGCTGTCAGCCCTATTGTAGTTTGAAGGCCTTGTGTGCAAAAATCCGCCTTTGCGGCAAGGTAGAGGGCCATGGCGATTTGACATTTTAATGTAGATGGACCAGTGGCTTTGGTTTTAAAATGCCAAAATATCAAAACCACAGTCTTGCTCCAAGAGTTCATGAAATGTTGTAAACGTGGAAGCTAAGAATTTCTTAACAAGCAGTTACATTTTGCAACTTGAGAAACTGACTTTGTTGTACAAAAATTACATGTTTTCATTGAGCGTTTCTAATAGTTTGCTCAATTTATTTTTACTTATTGAATGTCTTTTTGGTCTCAGTTTAGGGCAGGGTTTCTCAACCCAGTGCTCAGGACACACCTAGTAATCCAGGTTTTCAGGATAACCGCAATGAATATGCATGAGAGAGATTTGCATGCAGTGCCTCCATTGTATGAAATCTTTCATGCATATTCATTGTGATTATCCTGAAAACCTGATTAGCTATGTGTGTCCTGAGAACTAGGTTGAGAACCCCTGGCTTAGTGTACAAAAAGGGAGCTAACTTTGTCAAAAGCCCTTGTCCAGTTTATGGGGAGAGTTGGAGCATAAATTATTGTGGTAGTTAAGTATCGTCAAGTTGATATTGACTTGAAGGACTGCCTAAAGCGACTGCTACTGCTAAAAAGAAATCTGCACTTGTAAGTTTTTACTTCTAGGAAATTCTCTAAATCTTTGGGAAAGGGAATTCTTTGGATTAAAACTGATTAATCTGTGTAATTTAGAATTTGTTAACTCAATCAGGGCCTAGTATTAGCACAGAGCCTTTAATTTAAATTTAAAATGCAGCCAGGGCCTAGTATCCACAGATAGTTTAAATTTAAAACTCAGCACAGCTTTTAGTTTAAATGTAAAACTCAGTCAGAGCCTAGTATCAGAAGAGGTTTTAATTTACATCAAATCAGAGTATAACTTATTATAGAAGAAAGAATAGGATAAATATTCTTTGAATAGAAGAAAATTAATTGTTTCTAGAGACTTCTACAAAGAGGCCTTCCAGTTAGGGGGCAAGATGACCTGTGAAATTTTTTTAAATAGTTGTTAAAGCCAAGTGACAGATCAAAAGGGCAATTTGAAATGTTCCTTCTATCAAACCAAGGGCTGTGTGAATCACCCAGGAAATTGTTAACAGACTACCTTAGAGTCCACTCGTTCCTCAGCTTTTTATTTCCTTGGCCCGAAGCTCTGGAACGCGCTCCCCCATGCCCTCCATTTGGAACAGTTTTTTATTGCATTCAAAGCCAAATTAAAAACCCACCTTTTCTGTCTTGCTTATGACCTCCCCCTTCACTCTCCCCCCTTTCCCCACCTCCATGTTGATGTATTGTCCTTTGTCCCCACCAGTCAGTCTCTCCCCCTTATTCTCCCTGTTCTCTCTTTCTCTCCTTTGTCTTTTCTCTAGTCTGTTCTTTTCTGTTCTGTTTCTTTGATTTTATGGCATTCCCTTTCTTTTTCTTTTCTGCAGCATTTTTTAATTTTTAAATTTTATAGTCTTGTAAACTGCCCAGATACTTGTGGTGTTGGGCAGTATATTAAGTATAAAATAAACATGTTGTTAAGTGCCATCGAGTCGGAGTCGACTCATGGCGACCCTTTGGATAGCTATCCTAAATTGTGTTCGGTCTTTAGTCAGGCGGCTCATTGTTGACAGACTGGTACCCGTAGCTGCTGTTATTGTATCGATCCATCTCATTGCTGGCCTTCCTCTTTTGCGCTGACCTTCTATCTTGCCAAGCATGATGTCTTTCTCTATTGATCTCTCTCTTAGCATGATGTGTCCAAAGTATGAAAGTCAAAGTCTTGTCATCTGAGCTTCTAAAGAAAGCTTAGGTTTGATCTCCTGTAGTACCGACTGGTTTGTTCTTCGGGCAGTCCATGGTATACGCAGTATTCGCCGCCAGCACCATAATTCAAAGGCATCAATTTTCTTCCTGTCTATCTTTTTCACTGTCCAGCTTTCACATCCATATGATGTTATTGAAAATACCATGGCTTGAACAAGTCGAATCTTTGTATGGAGAGAGACATCTCTGCTCTTGAGAATCTTATCTAGGTCTTTCATAGCCATTCTGCCAAGAGCAATGCGTCATCTGATTTCTTGACTGCTTGTTGCTTCTTTATTGATAGTTGATCCAAGTAGGTTAAAGTTGTTCACGATTTCAATTTCTTCTCCTTTAACGATGAATCTGTTGATTATGCCAGTTGTCATGATCTTCGTCTTCTTTACATTAAGGTGAAGGCCCATTTTGAGACTATGTTCTTTGATTGTGAGAAGCAAATGTTTCAGATCATCTTCACTTTCAGCCAGTAATGTGGTATCATCAGCATAGCGAAGGTTGTTGATGAGTCTTCCACCAATCTTCACACCTCTGTTGTCTTAATAAACATAAACATAATCAAACTCTAGAATTCATTACCGGAGGATATAGTAAAAGCTGTTAGTGTAGCTGGGTTTAAAAAAGGGTCGGACAAGTTCCTGGAGAAAAGGTCCATAAACCATCATTAAAGAGGACCCGGGAATTCCATTACTTACCTTGGGACATGCACTGTGGAACCGGTGTGTCTATTTGGGAACCTGACAGGTACTTATGACCTGAATTGGCCACTGTTGGAAACAGGATACTGGGCTTGATGGACCTTGGTCTGACCCAGTATGGCATTTCTTATGTTCTTATGACTCCTAGCGACCCTGTGGATAGTTGTCCATGTCATGGCTATTTCCAGGGTTTTCTTGGCAAGGTGGAACTGGAAGTAGATTGCCAAATTACACTGATTTAAAATACTTGAGCGCCTGGATTTTCCTCTACTGGTTAGAGAGTTTGTATAATGCAGGTAAGTGGCAGGCCTGAGAGGTACAGAGTTTAACTGGTGTCTGAAATGGAGAACATGATGATCAAATACTCCCTTTTCAAAGACTTTTGAGCTGTTTCCTCTCTTTTTAAAAAAAAAAAGAATTGAGCTTGGTCCCATGGCCTGTTTTGGCTGATGTAGCTAAAAGCTTTGTACCTTTCAGGTGCAATTAACTAATCTCAGATTTAAAAACTACAATGGCCCAAACTTCTCTGCAATAGGGGATGAATTTTATAACAGGTCACCTATTGTTGGGCTATTTTATAAAGACAACATATACATCTTTATAACATACTAAGGTAAACTGGCGGAAATAGTGGCTAGATTGAAACCACAGACATTTATACCTGCTCTGGAACAGACATGAAGTTAGCCTGTATTTTATAAAATACAGGTGTAAATAATGACTCCATCTGCTCTCTGCCCAAACTCAGAGCTCCCAAGTTAGCCAGTTTCAGGAGTGAGATTCTTTGCCAATTCTGGTTCTGAATTTGCATTGCAGTGCAGTATGGTACTTGTAGTTCCTGATTTTACCCATTGGAATTGGTTCTGCACATCCCATAATGCATCAGAAATCCAGGACTGGCTTAAACTCTCACTTCTGGAGCTGGGTAACTTGGCAACTCTGTAACTCCATTCCAGAACATTCCTACATGCAGATTGTGTAAAAGTGCATGTTGTTTTAACACTGTATGTATTTATTTATTTATATTTATTTAGCTGTATTTATATCCCGCTTTTCACCGGGTCAAAGCGGTCAATTGGGAGATACATTTAACACGAGGGGATATGACACACATACGCTAATACTTACAGGGAACATGGGCAATGGAGGGTTAAGTGGCTTGCCCAAGACCACAAGGAGTGCCTACAGGACTAGAAATCCCAGTCCCTCCGGCCTGAAATTGCTGTCCCCAGGTGGGACTTGAACCCCCGGCCCTCCGGCCTGAAGTACCTTGTCCTAACCACTAGGCCACTCCTCCCACATGCGTAACCCCTGAGGTAATTTTTATAAAAGCCTTTTACCTGTATTAAAAGATCTTTAGACTCAAAAGATCCTTTATAAAATTATGGAGCTCTTTTACTAAAGTGCAGTAGGTAGAGGTTATTGGCACCATTTTGGGGCAGGCGTGATGCAGGACTGCTACTACCCCATTAATCGAGCCCCTCCCTGTAAGGATCTGGAGAGGGGCAGGGAGTGGAGGCAGGATTCTTGGGGGAAGGGGGACTGCTTGTTTGATTTGGTATGCTTTCCACAGCTTCCAGTGCTAAAGCTGCATTAGGTGTGTGGGTGTGGCATTGTTGGGGTGGAGGGTGAGATCGGAGCGCCATTTAACTTTATTTTTCAGTGATTGGAATCAGGGGAATCAGAGCAACTGGGGCTCTTTGTGTCCCGTTCTGATTCTTGATAGCGGCCAGGGATTGTGTACCAGATTGCCATCTTAAGAGGTGGTGCAAAGTGCAGCCGTGCTATCAGCAGTCATGACAGCAAGCGTGCAGCAAAATCGCCCACATGTTAGCTGTCACTAGCCAGCATGCCACTAAAAGTTGCTATCGTGGGAGTTTTAGCATGTTGTCTGCTCTTAGCGTGCAGTAATGGTTGTGGCAAGTTGTTAGCATGCTAAATGTGTGGTGATTGTTACCACAGTTTAGGAAAAAGGCCCCCTAAGTATTGTGAAAGACAGAGGCATGGTTAGCCCTAGGCCACAGTAGGAAATAAATGACTCCAAATTTTGTATAATGAATTTCTGAACTGCAGGTAATCCAGAATTTAATCTCTTTCCACTATAATCCTAATGTGGATTCCAAGTGCCTTATTCCTCTGCGGCACCAGGTAAAGCACAGGCAGTCTTCATGTAAACAGTGTGCTAATTTATATACCCAGAACTTTAATAGAATGTCCTGCTGGCCAACAACTGACCAATCCACTATTGATAAGCAGCACATTATGTAGAACTGTCGGAATAACTTAAGTCTGTATGCACATATCAAGGGAAAAGGCAATCTAGCAGGGAATTTAAGTACAATTTAAGAACAAGGTCAACTCTTTTTCACAAGTCTGCGTATTTGTGTTTGACTTGGAGCCAGAAAGGCTGAATGTTCTGATTTCCCAGGTTGATTTCTTGCTTTAGGTTTTTGTTAAACGGGTGGGGAACCAGACAGAAGCTATTCAATGCACTCTCTTTCCACTTACCTCCATGCTCCTTGTTTCAGGTTGCTTAAAACCTTTCAATTTCCACGATCAGAAGTCATAGAAACATGGTGATGTATACAGGTACTTCAATCTGAAGGAATGAAAACATTAAACAAGCATGTTGGGATAAGTGATTAACCCGCATTTATAAATATGTACTAATAAAAATGTAAGCCATGGTTTACCGATTTTATTGGTCAATGAGGTGCTGGGTACAGACGTTTCCTACACATTTCCCGTCTTGTACCTGCATGTGTCTGAATGTTTTTACTTATTTAGAAGGGATATGCTTTCATTTTTCATTTAGCATGTGCTACACCATGTGGCGCACATGCGATAAGACCTTTTTAGTGCATGTTAAAAGGTCTTAGCATGCACTAAATGAAAAACAAAATGAAACACCTCGGACAACATTTACAATAGTGTATTTCTAGCCCTGGCTTTAACTTCTGAGTCCTAACTTGCATGGAAGATAAAAAATAAATCAGGAGAGCACGGCGTGCATTTCTAGCAGTCTGTGTGTATTTTTGTTTGAATTTTAAACTCTGCGTTGATCAGATATGTGTCTGAATGTGTGCTAGATTAGCACAGTTGCTACCACTGCCTGTCTAAATTGCAGTATTTTGTAACCATCAAAAAAAGACAACTGCTCTCGAAAGAGGGGTTTTAAGCTTTTACTTAAAACGGAGAATGTCATTTGAAGATATTTTGAGGTAATCTGACATAAACAGAATGAGTTAAATATAAATGCTTATTTAGCCCCATAAATGAGAGTTCCTGACTGAAGTAAATTTTTTCTTTCGGATTAGATAAACACTTTTTATGTATATTAAACATTTATAATCTGGCAATCTGAAATATATCACTCAACACGCTTTACAGTAAGATAAATAAAAACAAAGTTGAAATAGAGAATAAAAAAAACAAAAAAATGCAATGCAATAGGAGAAGGAAATAGACACTGGGGAAAATGACTCTCTATCCTGGAAATGCCCTCCTTTTTTCATCTCTGTGTCCCAACGTGAACTTCTTTTTCAGTCCCTAGGAAACACAGCAAAACCTTTCAGCTTGAAACAAGGCTGATTTTATTTAAATAAAACATATTTGAATATGTCAGAAAGCAGGGTGAAATTGATTTAAATCAAGTCTGTTTTAAAATCACTGCTCTAGAAGATTCTGTACTGATGAAAACAAAACTGTAAAATGAATATCTGCCTGTTTTTTATTTTAACTGATTAAAAATTAAGGTACCATAAAGTAATAACTGTTCAAGCAAGAAATCCAAGTAGTACATCCAATTTAAAGCTTTGGCCAGGGAAGACAGGCAGTCCTTAACCCTGGAATTACCGAGATTTTTTGCACACACTGAATACCGTTGGGGTCATAAATGACCCCACGACAAATTTTAATTGTTAACCATGAAAAATTTAAACTAACAGACAAAATATTATTCCATATTAGTTATTTATTATATGAAGGTTAAATGTTTTGAAATGTAATGCTTTATCATAAAATTACATGAAGAAGAGTTGCCATGAAAGCAGTTTTTGCATGCATTTGATGAACACAGTAAAGTACTACAGTCATTTGCATGAGACACAGACAATTTCTGAATGTTCTTTGCAAACATTGTGCTTGCAGGAGGTGCAGACTATGTTGCTTTTCTTGTCTTTTTCTCTGGAACAGCAGTGACACCTTGCCCTTTTCTTTGGGATCCCGACATTGCAAACAGCATCAGTGGCTTCTTCAATGCTGGAAGAAGTCTCGCTGCAATTACTCTGAAGCAGCTGCTTTCCTAATTCCAAGAGGAATAGACGACGTCTGTGCTTTGACTTGGACTGCCATTCTGGATTTAGTGCTGTATTTGAATGATTCGTCCAATCACAATTCCAGAATGAGTTATAATACTTTCTATGAAAACACTGATATCAGGTCTCAGATCCGACAAGCACTTTTTTGGGACCCGCGTCCTTTCATACAGTGCAGTCATTAACATCAATGACCCCAGTGTTTCATGTATTTAAGATGTTTTGAGGATGCAAGTGCAATTTTACTTTAAAAGATAACTTAACTTAAAAACCGCAGCCCTTATTCACAGCCTTATATACAGCTCTGGTGAACCGGATCCCGACGCTCTGCTATGGCGCCTACCGGCGTTTCAAACGAGTTTTCTTCAGGAGATCCTTCCCCAAACCTAAAGACACAAACAACACTCTAAAACACTATCCCTCACACCATATTGTTAACACTCATTCTTCGTAAACCCTCTATTTTAAACATAAACTTACAAAATATGATGCTGCCCGTGTCCCATACGTTTTTCAAAGAATGGCTCCAAAACCTCAAAGAGACGCCGCGCATGCGGGGTGGAACTTTCCACCCCTATTTAAGCCCCTACTACTCTCTTCCGGCGTGAAATTGTCCTCATTCAGCTAAAGATCCAGATTACCTCATTGGAACACCACACACTCACTATAAACTCAAATCAACTATCTAAAAACTACATCTTCTGATCTCTTTTAATAAAGAACTATTATCATTTTCTCTATTCGGGTATTCTCAATCGTGAAAGCAAAAACGTCTGGTCTCCTTCACTGTGAAAACAACTCACCGCCCTCTTATGTTTGAACATTTATTCTTATGAAGACCTATCTGCCCAATGTCAAAAACTCAAGAGCAACTGTGTTTAGTCCAACCATCACATTGATCAGAACCTTTCACCGTCCTCATTCTATAAAACGTATCGTCATGTACAGACCTGCCAATCGATCGCCAAGTTTAACCCCTCCGGGGTTACTGTATTTAACCTGTATATCCAGTGTTGTTCCTTCATAAGGAGTGTTTCATCTAATGTACGCCCCCCATATGGATGTAATATTTGCTCTACGGCGAAACAACACAACTGCTCAAAAGTGTGTCCCTGAGCCAAGCAATGCTCAACAATAGGAGCCTCTAATCTACGACATTTCAGACGGCTTCGATGTTCCCGTACTCTAACTCGTAGAGAACGCAGAGTCTTACCTATGTATATCAAGCCACATGGGCATTGAAGACAATATATGACGGCTTAGGAGGCACAGTTAGTACTAGTCCTAAGATAGTAACTGCGGTCATGATAAGAGAATCGCGTTCGTTCTGACATCACTGTACAGACATCACATTCACCACATCGCTTATGCCCACCTTCCTGCTCAATATTTTTAACTGAGGGAAGTACCGTGGGACTGAGATACTCTTTTAAATTTCTTCCCCTTTTCCAAACACATCTGATCCGTTTGTCTTGTAATCCCGGAACTATAGCCAGTACGTTCCTATGTTTATGGAGCACTTTCTGTATATAATGGCTCATCGGGGAGTAAGATGTAATTAAATTGACTGTATCTCCTTCTAATTGTACCTCGCCTTTTGGCTTCATTGCCAATAACCCTTCCCGATGATTATAAAGTGCTCTGTGGTAAGCTCGCTGAACTAGCTCTCTAGGGTAACCTCTTTCCTCGAATTCTCTTTTCAACATGCTACCTTGTTGTTTATAACTACTAGTGTCAGAACAATTTCGCCTGAAGCGCAGAAATTGTGAAAAGGGGAGAGAATTTTTAAGTTTCTGCGGATGTTTACTATGGTAATGAAGGAATGTGTTCCTGTCCGTAGATTTCCGAAATACAGATGTATGCCACTGATCTTGCCCTCTCGTAATATGTACATCCAAATAATTGATATCATTCATATGATAATTATGGGTGAACTGAATGTTAACATCTCGTTCATTCAACCATACAAAAAATTCCAATAATTTGTCTTGCGTGCCTTTCCACAGTACAAAAACGTCATCAATAAATCTCCGCCATACCAACAAATGTTCTAAAAAAGGGGACTGTGGTAACCAGCTCCGTTCGAATGCACCCATATAAAAGTTCGCTATTGACAGGGCACAAGTCGCTCCCATAGCGACCCCACTAATTTGCTGATACAGCGTATCTTCAAACACAAAATAGTTACGGAAAATGGCTAAACGGGCCAAATTCATTAAGAATTCAATGTGCTCTACTGATAAATCTCCCCGCTGAACCAATGTGTCTTTCACCACAGTTAGTGCCGCATCCTGCGGTATACTTGTGTATAAAGATGTAACATCTAATGTAACTAACCAGGTGTCTTTACAAGTTGACCAGTGTGCCATGTCTTCCACTATATTCAAGAAGTGTGTTGTGTCTCGTAAATAAGATGGTATGGTAAAAAGCAATGGACGCATAAAGGAATCTATATACATAGAAATGGGTTCTAGCACACTGCCCCTAGTGGACACAATAGGTCTGCCTGGGGGATTATTGAGACGTTTATGAATCTTAGGGACTGTGTAGAATCTGGCTACATTCGGGGAAACTACATTTAGATAGTTATATTCCTTCTTCGAAATCAATTTATTGGCTAGTGCTTGTCTTGTAAGCTGTTTAATCTCATGTTGTATTTCACATTTGGGATCCTCCTTCAATTTTTTGTAGGTTAATTCATTCCTCAATTGAGTTAGAGCCTCCTCAACATAGTGATCTCGATCTAGTACAACCACCGCTCCCCCTTTATTTAGTGACATCCAAACAATGAAGGCGTTCAGAGCACTGATGTCCAACATGTTGTAGAAGATTGTCACTGGCCAGCGTCTTGTCATTTGTTTTGTGGTATACGTGCGCAACATTTGATCTGCCATATCTACTCCACCTTTACTAGAATTATAGTCCAAGATCATGCGTGTTTTTTTGTCTGGACGTGTGATCTACTTCTTCTTGATCATGCAAACTGCTCAGAAGAACAAACACTTTTCCTTTCTTCGGGCAATAGGAAACCAGAGTGGCGTCATCGCGAAAGGCAAACAGTGAAGTGAATACCTCTCAGCCCTTTGCTGTTACAAATTCTGGAGGTAATTCTTTTCTGTTCTTTGGAATTGTCCCCAAAAGTGTCATTTGTTTTTCTAGCAATTCCCGTGACAGGGATAAACTGCAGAAGAAATTGTCAACAGTAACATTTCTGCCAGATCGCGTCAATCCTTCAGTGAGTTGTAGCACAACCCTTTCACCCTGATTCTGTTCCCTGTTTTGTCCGAGTTCCCTTCCTGTGTATACTTGAAGACGCAGAACATATGACGTTGCACTGTCACACAACATCCATAGCTTTATGCCATATTTCCCAGATTCGCTGGGAATATATTGTCTAAACGGAACACGGCCACGAAATGTAAGCAGTTGCTCATCCACGGTAACATTTTCACCAGGAACAAAGGCATCACTTAGAGTTGCTTCCCAGGTATCAAAAACGTGTCTGATTGGAGCAAGCTTATCCACGCCTCGTCGTTCATGTCTGTTGGTTGCATCATCAAATCTGAGAGCACAAGAAATTTGCTGAAAACGGTTACGGGCCATATTTTTGCCGAAAACAGAACGACCATCTTCAAGATTCCACAACTGAACTATGGATTCATTTCGTGACTTGTACACGCCTGAGAGGATCAGAAGTCCAAGAAAACGTTGAAATTCTCAGTCTGTCAAATCTTTCCAGGTGTCATCATAAATGTGTCTTCCTTGTTTGCTCGTCCACATCATGATTTAATTCAATAAGTTCTTCCTCATGAACAAGTGGAATGCTGCGAGAGGGCCATCAACATTTCGTACAGCATACCTTGTAGGACCTTGTTGTACGGGCATGACATTAGCTCTGGCGTATCTTCCAGCAGCTTGCTTGATAGGTTTCCTGTTCCATGATGTGGCATCCTTAGATACATAGGCTTCAATGGCAACATTTGTGCTTATAGTTGATGACCTCTTAGCTCCTCTACAACCACAACTAAGATTCCTCACAGATGATACTGACACCGAGGACTCCTGCCTTCTTCCCCGTCCAGCACAGTCTTGATCTTTGCCTCGACCTGTAACTTGACTCTTTGCTGCAGGCGATGTTACCGGCTCAACATCAGTCTCACATTCACTTGGCAACCAACTGCTGTCGCCATCTGAATCATGACTGTCATCAGATTTATTGCCCGAACTTGGCTGATATGCTTCTTCGCTTGCTGAATATGCTGCATCATCAGACGACTCAGAGCCATCACTGTCAGCATCTTGTTGCAATATTTCTCTTACTTGGGCAGCTGAATACTTTCGTTTTGATATCATAAACAATAATCTAAAATAAATAAAAAAGGATAAAGTTGAATAAAACGCAAATCAGTTTTACTATAGGTTACAATAATTGTGATGAACGAGCTGAAAGCCTTTAGATTTCATTGGAAATAATGAGAGAACGTATGATATCAATTACAGAAAATGTGTAATTTTCATAAAATAAGAGTACAAAAAATAATTGATACATAATTAATGATAAATACCTTTGTCAGATCAAAAAATTCACAAAACTGCAAATTGTATCACAATCCAAACCGGACATAAGCAATTGGGGTCAAAAATGACCCCACTGGTACTCTGTGCTGCAATTCATCACTAGCTTCACTTAGTGGATGAAAATTATTCCTCTCATGGCGCAATATAAAGAGAATATTGACATGTGAAAAGTCATAAAAAGACTGCATTCTTGAACAACTAGTTTCCGAGATACGCGTTGTGAAACTTGTAATGGGGTCACTTTTGACCCCATCGGTACTCCCAGGGTTAAGAAAAAAATTGTATGATTTATAAAAATATTTAGCGTCCTAAAGATCTGCATGTTCAGACATTGCCTCTGATATCTTCAAAGCAGGAGCAGTTCTTAGTCTCATGTTACTGTTTCATGGTCTTGAATTTTTTGTTGCATTGTTTGTATTTTTGCATGCATGCAGAGTACAAGAACTTCATTAACGGTTAGTGTGGGGTTTACTGCGTGCCAAGGCCACCACGATAACCGTTAACACATGCTAAAAATCTGACCATGGTAAAAATCCTGCACTAAACACTTTGTGCGGGTTGAGGCGGAGACTGGGTGGGTTGGGGCAGAGTTGACCACACATTGAGGTTAATGCAGGTGTCTTTATTGTGCGCTCGTCATCAGTGTTGCAGTCAGCACGGATGCACTTACAACACCTCAGTGAGTGGTGTTAATTGCACCCGCAGTAATCGCAGCCAACAGCTTAGTGTGTGGGTGGTTCTGGATGTGCACTAACTGCATGGGAACATGCTGTGCACGCACCCTTTCACTAATGTGGGCCCACTGCCACCCCTGCACTAAATTTTGGGGTTGTACATGTGGCAAACTATTTCATTTTAGTAAATATACCCTTAAAATTATTCCCAAATGGAGTCTCTTGCAGTCTGCGGACACGATATATTCTCCTTCAATATCTCAGAAATCAATTGAGGTACAGGCAGAATCAGAAACGTATTCTTCAGAACTGCAGGAATATGCTTTTGCTAGACATTTTTTGCTTTTCATCTCCCCTGCTCCTTGAATTTAAATCCAGACTCCTCCTCTTAACCTAGATCTACTTCAGTTCGTTGACCTTCTTTGTCTTTGCGCCTTTTGAAATGGCGATTAGCGCTTGACTGAGGGGCATGTTTACTGAGGTCTGCCCAGTAGCGTGCGTTTGTGGTGCAACATTAGCACGGAGGCCTGCGCTAATTTCAGGAGCCTGTGCATCTGTCCCCCCCCCTGCTGTTGGCACAGTGCCACAAGTTAGCAATGGCACTAAGAGCATACGGAGGCGTGGCATCAAGTAATGCTGTGCTGATGGCAACAGGCACGATTAGCATATATGCAGAATGCTTTCACTAACTGCCCACACTACACCCTAACTCGTCCAGCCACTGCCCAATCACGTGCTAATCGGCGAGGATTTTTAACATGGGTCCCCACGTTAACAGTTAGCATGGCACACAGCAAACCCCGCACTAGCAACACCCATTAGTAAGCCTGCCCCGGTGCGCGTATATATATACTACCTGCAAGGACTGAACCTCATCACCAATTAGCATATTTATGGAATTTAATTAGGTTATAGTTACTATTCATGATTTCTTTCAGCCATTTCATTTACATTTTTAAAACAATCCATTTTATTTTTTTTTAAAGAAATATCTGTGATTTTATGCATCCTGGCTTGGAGATTTTAGGTATTATCTATGCTGGAAGGTTTCCTGATGTGGCTACATTGTAATAAAACTTTTCAGTCAACTTTATTAAAAAAACAAAACAAAAAACACCTTTTCTGGAACACGTTCATGGTTCCAGGGGGGAGTATGTGAGAATTTAGTTAACAGAGCTGCTAATAACATTGTTATGGTCTATATCAAAAGATGAGCTATGACCTTGATCGATACTGAACTACTACTGAACAATTCCTCATCAAACAAATGCAAACCTATTAAGCAAATTTAATACAAAATATACTTACTTGACATTGTAATCTGAGGGCTTATTGCAGGATGTTTCACTGCAGCTCTTTTTTTTTTTTCAAACAATAACATTTCTTTTGGAAAGTCTGAGGGGGGAAGGAATGTCAAAGGTGTAGTGCCCAGATCGAGTCTGGTGTAATAACGTGCTGTTTATCTCGTTTTAGACACCCAACATCATGTGCCAGTGCCGCAGAGGTTATGTCTGTGCTCTTCTTCCATACAATGAAGTACAAGGCCCAGGATCCCAAAAATGCAAGCAATGATCGGTTTGTGATTTCCAAGGTGAGTTATGACAGGCAGGTATGGATTTCTGTTGCGACACTAGAACAGTGCTGGGACGACATGGTCACACCTCTTAAAAACAAAGAAGCCTTTTATTTCGTAAAACCTTCAAAGGTACAGACCAGACTTGGCCAAGTTTTGGAAGTCAGCCAATTAAGATGCAGTTGCATATCTAGTCCAATGGCAGTTGGGACGTTGTAACAAAAGCCAGTAGCTGAAAGCCCAAAAAGCGCTGCTCAGGTATGCCTTTGGCATCTACAGAGAAAGTGAAAGCAAAAGCAGAAGCGTTTTTTGAGCTTTCAACTACTGGCTTTTGTTACAGTGTCCTCCCTGTGCTGTTCTAGTGACTCCTGTGATTTCTGCAGAGGGTTGTTGCTCCTCTTCTTTCCATGATTTCAGTTGAGCAGAGTGGGCATCGGCCTAGGGACACCTTTGTGTTCAGAGGGTGTGTGTTCCTTTAAAGGGGAAGGGGAGGGGGGACTGATGCGAGAGTGTCTTGTGGAGGAAGTGCCCATTGATCTGGCACATCTCTGTAATTGAGCTCTCCCTCACCTCAATGCCACAGCCTTGGAGGGCATGCTTGGAACAGATTTGGAGGGCACTAACAGAAAAATACTATGGCCACACCACCCTAAGTGCCCCCGATCTCTGAAGCTAAGCAGGGTCAGGGTTGGATGGGAATGCACCTTGCAATGCCATTGCTATAAGCTTAGGGCTGATTCTGTCCCGGTCATAGATCTCCTTTGTACGCCGGGCTGAGCCAGACATACAAAGGAGATCGCGATTCTGATCCCACGGGGCAAGTCTAACCCTGCGGGATCAAAGTTGCTAACAGGAATTTATGTGCAGGCCGGGACTGCGATTCAGTCCCAGCCTGCAAGTACATACCCTGCCCAACTAACTCAGTAAGGGCATTTAAATGGAGCCATGGCATCATATTGCCATGGCACCGATCCAGCCTCCTAAGGCCAAGGTCGGGCTGCGGGGAAGTAACTTTGGCCCCCCCCCCATCCCATCCATGCCCCAATGATGACAGCAAACGACGTCCATAGTTTAGAAAGATGCCCCTGGGTGGAATCACTTCCCCGGCCATTTTGCCGGCCCTGGACGTACAGGGCCAACATTAGAATTGGCCCTATATGTCCAGGGCTGGTCACTGCCCCGGGGCGTCTCTTCCCTGCCCCGACTAACTTCCCCGCCCAACCTGTGGGGAAGTTATTCAGGGTCTGCAGCCACCACGAATAGACCCCGTTACTGTGCGGAAGAAAGGTCTGGCAATCTACTTCTGGTTGCATTTTGCCAAGAAAACCAGGAGTTTGTCACAACATAAACAACTATCGATGGGGTCACCAGGAGTCAACATCGACTCAACCACACTTAACAATAGAAAAAGGGTCGAGAGGATATGCAAAAGGCATAGGGCAGGATAAGCTGGGGTTGGGTTGCACTTGGAAATTAATTTCTGCATCTACTCAAAATGGATTAATCTCAATTGGGCAAAATCTCAATTGAGCCAGTCTGCCTTCCTTTACTATACTATTTGGATAAGCTTGTAAAAGGTTGCCTGGGTGGAGAGGTCAAGCAGGCACCTGTTTTTAGCCTGTTTTATGAATAAAATGAAGCTGTGGAGATTTTCACCTGCTAAGGAGCACATGCCAAATGTGCATATTTGATAAAGTCTACATGTAAATAACAACTCCATCTGTGCTTCACCCAAAACCTGCCCCAAACATGCTTTCTACAGTTGCGTAGAAGTACTATACATGCTCTTGTCGTCATGCAGACTGGCACGCATGGGATAATTTAGAAGTTACATTTATGCACATATACAGTTATGCAAATACGAAAATGCCTTATAAAATTACCATCCACGTTAGTAAGCTCTAATGCCTATGTTGGTACTGAAGGGAAACTGGATTCCTTGCCCATTGTGATACTTCTCATTGGACTAACCAAGAATAATTCAGAGAGGTTCCGGTGCATGAGCTTTCTGACCAGACGGGCCGCTGCTTACACTGCACCCTAGCTAGGTTGGGGACTTTGCTTGCATTGTGTCTCAAAGGGTCTGAGCGTAATGACAGTATTTGTTCATGGTCTTTCTCTTTTTACAGGGCCATGCAGCACCAATTTTGTATGCTGTGTGGGCAGAGAATGGGTTCCTGCCAGAAGCAGAGTTGTTAAACCTAAGAAAAATTGATTCTATTTTGGAGGGCCATCCCGTTCCAGTGAGTACTCTTAGGCTCGTCCTCTAGGCAGTAACACGTGTTACCTCCTCTAGAATGATTCAGTTATATTCTGTGCATTTAGTGGAACCTTTTTATTTTATGTATCCCAAGCAAACCAAAGAGAAACAGAGTGATCAAGGAAGTTAACTTATTTCATTATTGCAACTTTCCAGTAATGTGCTGCCCAATCTTGTTTATGTACTGCCATCGATGCACAAAGTAATCATGCCCCTAAGCATGTGATTGGGCTGTGAATCTGGTGCGGAAGCTCGCACTAACCTTAGGGGGGTGTGTGTCCATCCCCCTGCTATTAGTATGTTGCAACCATGTAACACCACGCTAACTGGTACCAAGGTGCACTTAAACCCATCCACTGAGGAGGCGTTAAGTGCACCCGCGCTCGCGTGCCTAAGATGCTCACGCAAATCGTGATGCGCTGTCAGTGTACACTTTCTGCCCCTAATCTGCCCAGTCCCTACCCAATCACACACTGGTTATTGCGGCATTTGTAGTACAGGGCCCTGAGTAATCCGTTAGCACAGTGCGCTTACTGCACGCTAAACCCCATGTTAACAGCACAGTTTAGGAAAGATGCCCCATAATGCTTTATAAGATAACTCATCTAGTTATATTTTACTTGTTCTAGATAGCATACGATTATTTAAGAGCTTAAATGTCTTTGTCATGGGCACAAAATGGGAAACCCTCTTTCATGCATCTGCTCCTAAATGTAGGAGGACAGGTGGCTTCAGTTGACAGTCTTGTGCATGAAGTTACACCGCTGCTTTATGGATCATCAGTTTTCACAAGCTAGAATTCTACTCCTGAGGGAATTACCATATGCATATTTGAAAATTCTGCACATTTTATATGACCAAACAACATGGGCTAATCATTTTATTTGAATAAAATACTAATTAAAAATGCAACAAAGAAAGTTATTAATCCAGAGTTTCAATTGTTCTCGTGCAGAATTACCCCATCGTGAGTCTTGACCCTCTCCAATCTTACTCTCTCTCCCTCTTCCTGACTTGGCCACTGCATCTCTTACCCCGGTTTTGAGCCTCTCATCTGACTTTATCACCCCTGCTCCATTCTTGGGGTCTTCCTCTCCCTCATCTCTCTTTGCCAGGCTCCCCACCTCTTTGCCCCTTTTAAAGAGACCCTCCTCCAAATGTTTCCCTTATTGGTCCTTCCAGACTGTATCCCATGTCTTAATTTCCTCCCCTTCCCCTCATCAACTTGACTCCTCCCATTTTCCCTCCCCCTTGCAAGACATACTAGCTTTCTCTCCCCCCCCCCCCCTCTTACCCCCCAAGCACAGCTTGCTAGTTTTTGGCCTATTATTTTCTACCAGTCTACATAGTTAATGCTGTCTTGGCTGCTTCCTTCCAACCTCTGTGGTGCTGCTGCTGTCTCCCCCTAGCTGCATGGCCCGACACGTCCTCTCAACTCAAGTGGTCAGTACTGTTGACTTCTGGTCCCCTCTACAAGTCTAATGCAAACTTTAGTGCAAATTCTGCATTATGCAGAATCGCCCAGGAGTAGCATCCCCCTCCCCCATTCATGTACCAAGCAGATCGGACCCTACCTAAGGAACGTGACCACGGAACTAATCCAGAATCCTCCCCAGTAGAGAGCAGAGCTCCATCTTCAAAGAGCTTTTTATCTCTTTGGTTATTAACTTGAAGGAAATATTTTGCTTTATGGCTAATATTGGAGAATTGTGAATACTTCTTCTTTTTCAACGTGAAAGACATGGCAGACTGACAGCTTGATGTAGCAAAGTGTGATCTCCAGGAACAAGCAGGAATGAGTCCTCACATATGGGTACGTCGGTACCGACGGAGCCTGCGCGGGAAAGCTCCCCAGCTTCCCAGAAAGAAAGCTTTTGGGAGCCTCCCACAGCGCCTGCGCGCTGCTGTCCCGCCTTTCCTAACCAACTCTCCTCAGTTCTTCTTTTCCACGGAGCCAGCAGGTCGTGTTCCTGTCACCGCTGAAGAAGTTCTTTATTTTAATTTATTTCTTTGGTCGCGTGTCTGCCTTCCCCGACGCCGGACCGGTACCGCCGGTCTTTTTCTTTTCTTTTCTTTAAAAAAAAAAAAAAATTATACTTTTCCTCACTTGGTGTATTTTTCTTCTTAGGCCTACAGGCCCACAAGAAAAAATTTCCCTCGTGGAAAAACCAGCCTCCGGGTTCAAAAAATGCACTACGTGTAGCGGTACAATTTCTGTTACAGATACCCATGAATGGTGTCTTAAATGTTTGGGTCCTGAACACTCCATTCCGGATTGCCAGTCCTGCTCTCTAATGTCTAAACGAGGGTTACAGACCCGAGCAGCCAAGCTCCATATGCTGTTTCCCACAGATGCACCGGCAGTGGCATCGACATCTTCCAGGTCTTCCTCTCCTGATGGGTCTCAAATAACCAAACATAAACCTAGCAGGTCCTTGAAGGGCAAATCTCCCTCTCAGCATCGAGATGCCTCCGGGCTTGCCCTCGAGGATCCTGCCCCAGCCAAACAACCCCGGCGGGAAGCTCCGGCTTCCAAAGCTCCTCCTATGGGGTTACAGGTTGACATCGATGGCACGGCCTCGACCGATCACCTGTTAGACTGCTCTGGGATACCGGCATAATCTCCCGGTACCGACATCCAGGCAGTCGTGGCGTCCATGGATCACACTGTGCAATCCGTGCAGCAGGCTATAATGGCTTTTATTCAAGCTGCGACGCCGTCGGTACCGCAACGAGTCCCGTTGTCGGTACCGGTACCGGTACCAACACCGATACCGTTACCGACTGCATCGACATCGGTCAGGATACCGACTCAGGTTCCTTGTCCAGGGCTATCTCTCAGTACCGATCCGGTACCGGGAACGCCCGATGTCGGTACCGATCGATACGCGTATCGATCATTGGAAGGGGACAGACGATACTTCGATTCCTCTGATGATTCTGATTCATCAGATGAGTCTCCCGAAGTATCCATTACCCTTCCTGAGGAGCCTGCTTCTCCAAAAAGGAGAATGTCTCCTCCAGAGGGTTTGTCCTTTCAAGACTTCATAATAGAAGTGGCTAAAGGACTCTCTATTTCAGTAACCTCTGAAACAGAGCCTAGAGCAAAAAAATTAGATATTTTAGGATACTCTAAGGCTCCCAGAGAGGCAGTCACCTTGCCAATTCATGAAATTCTTCATGAACATATGATTGACTTATGGGAGACTCCTCTCACCCTTTCTCCTCATTCTCGTAGACTGGACACTATGTACCGTGTCCCTCCTTGTCCTGGATTTCAGAAAACTCAGCTTCCTCACCATTCCATTGTGGTGCAGTCAGCTATGAAAAGGATAAAGAGTACCAAAAGACACTCTTCTGCTCCTCCAGGAAGAGAATGCAGGACCTTGGATGCTTTTGGTAGGAAAATCTTCCAAGCCAGCATGCTTATTGCCAGAATCAACTCATATAGCCTTTATATGGGTATGTTTCTAAAGGAAGTTGCACAAAAGCTGCACAACTTTCTCCCTTTTATTCCAGAGGATAGAAGGGATGAATTCCTCCTTTGGCTTAAGCATACTCAGGATATTTCAAAGTTTTTCAACAGGGCAGCCTTTGACTCCTTTGAAGGTGCCAGCAGAGCCTCAGGCATTGCCATAGCTGCTCGCAGAATTGCTTGGCTCCAGGCTTCTGATCTAGAACCCTGGGTTCAGGATGGATTAGGAAATCTGCCCTGTACGGGTGAAAATCTCTTTGGCAAAGAGTGGCAAATTAAAGCCACTCAAATGGATGCAGAGAATTCTGCTCTGGATAGACTTTCTAAGTCAACTTCCATTCCAGCCAAGAAAAAGTCTTTCAAAAAGCCTTTTTACAAAAGGAGCAGATTTCCTTCCACTTCTGACCAACAATCTTCTACAGGTCGCTTTGCTACTAAGCGTCAGCAACCTAAACAAGCCAGGCCTAAACCTGCAGGGGCTGCTACGACTCAGCAGTCCCAACCCCCTCAGGGTTTTTGACTTGATACTAGAGAACTTAACCTTTCTGGCTCTACAACAGCCAGAACCTCTCACCATTCCAGGAAGGTTAGCTCATTTTGCTCCCAGATGGGAGCAAATCACATCAGAGCAGTGGACCCTCTCCATCATAAGAGAGGGCTACAAACTTCATTTCTCAGACCTTCCTCCCTACACCATGGTGAGACACTTCAATTCTCCCACATCTCTCCTCGACCTTCTGGATCAGGAGGTGACTACCCTTCTGGCCCAGGGGGCCATAGAAGAAGTTCCTCTTCTTCAACAGGGGTCAGGGTTTTACTCCCCCTATTTTCTCATTCCAAAGAAAACAGGGGATACAGACCCATTCTAGATCTCAGAGAATTGAACAAATTCCTATGCAAGGAGAAGTTCAAGATGCTTTCTCTAGGCACTCTCCTTCCATATCTGCAGAGTCAGGATTGGCTTTGTTCTCTAGATCTCAAGGATGCGTACACTCATGTCCTCATCCATCCATCTCACAGAAAATTCCTACGTTTTCTGTTCCAGGGAACACATTACCAATACAGAGTGCTTCCTTTCGGTCTAGCCTCTGCTCCAAGAGTGTTCACCAAATGCATGGCAATAGTTGCTGCATTTCTACGCACTCTGGGAATATTTGTCTTCCCATACCTGGACGACTGGCTCATCCGAGCTCCAACCCAGTCAGAGGCTCAGATCTCCCTGAACCGCACCAGGCGCATTCTGCAATACCTGGGACTTGTGCTAAACCTCCCAAAGTCCCAGCTCACCCCCTACTCAGTCCCTGGAATTCATAGGGGCCTGGTTGGATACCACCACTGCAAGGGCCTACCTTCCTCAGGCCCGTTGTCAACGTCTAGTGCAGTTAGCCTCCCAGATTCAGTCAAAGAGCCACTTAACTGCCAGGGAGATGCTACAACTGCTAGGCCATATGGCTTCCACAGTACATGTGGTACCCTATGCTCACCTACACATGAGAGCAGCTCAATGGACTTTGTCCACCCAGTGGACTCAAGCTTCAGGAGCTCTCTCAGACCAAATAGCAACCTCCAAATGTCTCTTTTGGTCTCTCCAATGGTGGATGTCCACTCAAAATCTGTCGCTGGGGTCCCCCTTCCAACCTTTGTTACCCCAAGCAACCCTCACAACAGATGCCTCCCAAACAGGTTGAGGAGCTCATCTACAAGACCTCTCCACCCAAGGCACTTGGTCCCCACAGGAGACCTCTCTTCATATCAACCACTTGGAACTTCGAGCAGTATTCCTAGCTCTCAAGGTCTTTCATACCCTCCTCAGCTACAAGACAGTCCTCATTCATACGGACAATCAAGTAGCCATGTTTTACATAAACAAGCAAGGAGGAACTGGCTCTCTGTCGCTTTGCAACGAAGCTCTAAGATTATGGGCCTTCGCCAGAGAGCATCAAATCCATCTCCTGGCAGTATACCTCCCAGGAATCCAAAACTCTTGGGCAGACAGACTCAGTCGAGTTCTGCTTCCACACGAATGGTCCCTGCACATGGATCAGGTACTCAGAATCTTCCAGGAATGGGGAACCCCGGACATAGACCTCTTTGCAAGTCCGTGGAATGCCAAACTTCCCCGGTTCTGTTCCAGAATTCCGTGTCAGGGAGCTCAGGCCAAGGATGCCTTCCTCCTTCATTGGGGTCAGGACTTCCTGTATGCCTTTCCACCCATTCCTTTGATTCCCAAGACTCTGTTCAAACTTCAGAGGGATCAAGGATCTATGATCCTCATAGCTCCACGCTGGCCACGCCAAGTGTGGTACCCTCTACTTCTGCATCTCTCCCAAGCCCCCTCCCTGGACTTGGGAGCTGCACCAGACCTTCTGTCCCAGGAGGAAGGGACTTTGTGGCATCCAAATCCCAAGTCCCTTCACCTCAGGGCTTGGTTACTGAAGGCCTAGACCTTCAAGACTTCAATCTTTATCAGCAAGTGAAGGATATCCTCCATGCTTCCAGGAAACCTTCCACTAGGCGTTCCTATGCTTTTAAATGGAAAAGATTTTCCATTTGGTGTGCTCAAAAGGGTCTTGACCCTCTGGCACTTCCTGTGAATTCTCTATTGGAATATCTCCTGCATCTCTCTAATGCAGGCCTTAAAACAAATTCAGTAAGGGTCCATTTGAGTGCTATTGCAGCATCCCTTAAGCCTCTCAATGGACAACCTATTTCCTCTCATCCTCTTATTGCAAGATTCATGAGAGGCCTAACTTTAACTAAACCTCCCATTCGACCTCCTCCGGTGGCATGGGACTTAAACTTGGTTCTTGGTCAGCTTATGAAGCCACCTTTTGAACCCTTAGCCACTACCTCCTTGAAATTTCTTTCCTGGAAGGTTATTTTCGTTATTGCAATCACTTCTGCTCGCCGCATCAGTGAACTGCAGGCCTTAGTGGCTAATCCACCTTATACAAGGTTCCATCATGATAAGGAAGTCCTTAGGACAAATCCTCACTTTATGCTTAATGTGGTCTCACCTTTTCATCTTAATCAAGAGGTATATTTACCTGTCTTTTTTCCAGCTTCTCATGCATCCAGTGCAGAGAGGAACCTTCATACTCTAGATTGTAAAAGAGCTCTTGCTTTTTACTTACACAGGACACAGCAACATAGAAAGTCTTCCCAGCTTTTTGTTGCTTTTGATCCTTCTCATTTAGGACTTCCAGTCTCTAAGAGAACACTGTCCAATTGGATTGCTCAGTGTATTTCTTTTGCTTACCAGAGTAAGAACCTTTCTCTGGAGGGCCATGTCACAGCTCACAATGTGAGGGCCATGGCCGCCTCTATGGCTCATCTTCATTCTGTGTCCATCGACCAGATCTGTCGAGCAGCCACCTGGGCCTCGGTTCATACCTTCACAGCCCATTACAGTTTGGACAAGGACTCCCGCCGGGATGCCTTGTTTGGTCAGGCTGTCCTCAGACATCTGTTCCATTCTTAAACAACTCCTGCCCTCCGTCCCTTAATGGATGCCTGAGATCCATAGGAAGACGAGGAACCTTTCAGGGTCTCATACACTTGGGGATCTCCCAGGCATCTTAGCTAGGTAGTCCCCATATGTGAGGACTCATTCCTGCTTGTTCCTGGAGATAGCACAGTTACTTACCTGTAACAGGTGATCTCTGGGAACAGCAGGAATTAGCCCTCACAACCCTCCCACCTCCCCTAGGAGTTGTATCTCTCTCTATCTTTCCTTTCCTCTCTCTCTCTATTGTCTCAGCTTTAAACTTGAACTGAGGAGAGTTGGTTAGGAAAGGCGGGAAGGCAGCGCGCAGGCACTGTGGGAGGCTCCCAAAAGCTTTCTTTCTGGGAAGCTGGGGAGCTTTCCCGCGCAGGCTCCGTCGGTACCGACGTACCCATATGTGAGGACTAATTCCTGCTGTTCCCAGAGATCACCTGTTACAGGTAAGTAACTGTGCTTTACTGTTAGGGCAGATGATAATGCAGTGTTTGTGCACAATTTTCTGCCGAAGAATGCAACAAAGAATCTAATGCGCACAGTGCATTTAAATACATTTAAATGGATGGTAATGAATCAATTAGCTACGCAGTGCAGAGGCAGAGAAGGAGGGTGCAAGACCAGAAGGCCGCCCTTAACATGAGCTCTGAAGCGAAGTTAAGGGTTGGCTCATAGCTCTAGTGAGGAATTTATGCCTCTTTCTTGAGTGTACAGCAACTGCAACGTTTTTCTGGTTTTGCTGAAGAGTACTGAAAGAAAAAAGGCAGAAGTGTTCTGGGACTGTGTTATGCAGAATTTCTTCTCAGAATAACACAACCTACTGGGCACTTTCAACATGAACGAACAATTGTCGAAATATTCAATAAGCAATTAAGATACTGGTGTCTTACGAATACTGCTGTTATTTTGAACAGAATGGTCTGCACAGAAAAATATTGCTGTATACACCAGAAGAAAAGGCCTGGCAATCTACTTTCAGTTATATCTTGCCACGAAAACTCAGGGGCTACTTGACAGCACTTTAAAATAAAAAAAAACAAAGTGCACCAGATAGCATTCCAGCACATGCACACAAGTGACAAACTTGTTTTGTTTTGAGTGTGCGTGATGTAGGTATTGCTAATGCAGCTACCTGCGCACATGTGCCTGGCTTGCTTTCCTTGTTTAGCGCAGACCCATTTGTATGCTAGTTGCTTACAGCATCGCTGAGTAAATCTGCATTAAATTTGTGTTAGGAAATCTTGCACTACAACTTTAGTGCTGAGCTCTAGCCTAGAGTTTCTACATCGAGGGCTGAAAGACTTAATGCTTTTGGGGTTTGTTGTTTTTAAATCTTATCAAATGTTAGATAACAGAACTGTCCTTTTACAGTGAGGAGGTTTTGTGTAGTTGATAGGAGGTGGGGATGTGGTGTGAGAATACAGAGCACTATGGACTCGATTTCAGGCAACAAGGCAGCTAGGCAAATAGCTACTGGGTTGCAGGTGTTTTTGGGGAGGGGCAGATATCACGCTTTATCAGCCAGGAATTCTTTCCGAGGTAATATCTCACTAGAGCTGCAGACCGACCTTGGAAGTGGAATGTTGTCCTGGCAGAGCTACTGATTTGTCTGAGTTGCACCTGCACCGCTGCCTTGTTCACATTGATCTGCCAGGAACTTTAACCACAGCCGCCTCTGTAGATAAGAGAAGTTTAAACTTCCTGTTCACATGCTAGGGGATAGAAACATTGCCAAATCTTGTGTGTGCTGGCTGTATGCTATACAGTTGGTTGTTTCTTCAGTGGGGATTGCACAGTACCCGCAAGCTTTCTACAATGACCACTGAACTATTCGGTGGTTACGCCGTATTCAGTAAATTTCCACTTTTCAGTGAACTCCCGCCTTTCTTTGTGTAACTGTAATTTAAAAAATGCAAGATCTTGTTTTATTAATATCCTACATAATGAAGACTTTTTTCCAAGTGAATTTCCTTTTCTTTTCCCCACCTGTTTTTTTTCCCCTTTAACAGAAACAAGCATTTACTGATGTAGCCACTGGATCCCTGGGTCAAGGCCTAGGTGCCGCTTGTGGTATGGCCTACACTGGTAAATATTTTGATAAAGCCAGGTAATTTGTTTTCATTAGTCTTCCAGTCTACTTTGTGTCTGCATGGAAATTAAATTGTTCGGTTACCCTTTGAGATGATTCTTCCACAACAAATTTGAAGTGAGTTGCCACGGCAATGTGGTGAGGTAGAAGTCTTTAATGCTCTTCCTATAGATCTTTTCAAGATTTTAATACAGTACTTTATAAAAATCTTCACAACATTTATACGTTTTTCATGTTCTGGTGTCTAAAAAGTAGAGATCAAAATGCATTAAAAGAGGAGTTTCTTTCACTGATCTACATAACTTATTCTATACTTTCGACTTGAAAGAACAATTGTAGGAGCACATCTACGAGTGAACTATGAAGGCTGTTACCCTAGAGCAGCGGCTGACCTTACTCCCACATATTAGTAACATCACAAGGACTATATACCACAAAATGAGAACAGTACAGCACTTCAGACCACTTCTGGATATACAAAATTCCACACAGTGTTTCAGGCAATAATATTCCCCCACTTTGACTATTGTAATCTCCTTTTTCAGGGCCTACCAAAATATGTGCTCCATCCCCTTCAGCTGGCCCAAAACATGGCTGCCCGTATCCTCTGCAGCGCTTCTAGAACTGAGCACATAACCCCAGTACTCAAGCAGCTACACTGGCTGCCCATCACAAAATAAATAAGATACAAAGTCTTCCACGCGATATCCAAAGTCACTCACAGCCTCTCGTTCATTTATCTTCAGCGTCCAACAGGGCCTTTATGCTATATGCTTCAACCTTATGGAAAGCATTTCCAGAGAACCTACACGCCATAACTTGAGTTTCGAAGAAGACTAAAAACCAATCTCTTCATGGAGCACTTCAGTGATGAGAACTAACCTCAGTGCCCTACAAAGAGTCACATGATTCTGCTATATCTCATTATACCCCTCATTTCCCTTGCTTTTTCCTTTACTCACCCCATATTAAAGTTAAAACGTAAAGAGTTATGTGTTACTTAGTTGCAATTCTGTTCATTGTAAAGCCATCTAGAGCTTATTGTTTTTCAATCTGTAATCTGCTTTGACTTGCAGATATAGCGATATATAATAGCTAAATAAATAAATAAGAAATATTCAAAAAATAAATAAGATGCCAGAAAGTCTTGAGTCAACACTCGGTGAAAGACCTTTTGAAGTAATAACAGCCATGAGTCATTTAGGGTAGGTCTACTAGCTTTCTATAAAGGATAGTGCAGTTTTTGCTTAAAGATTTTGGAAGATAGTCCACTTCTCTAGTCCTTGCCACAGATCTGACTGGCCCTACAGGACTGTCGCAAGAGGCTGGGAGGCAGCTCCAAGCCAGAGTTTCAGTGGTAGCAACAATGATAGAGCACGATGCTCTCTCCCAACTCCACCACCCACTCCATGAACCCCCTACTCACCCTCCTCGTGCTGGCTTGGGGCTCACGGCAGCCATGCAGTTTCTCAGGACGTGTCCTGCTCCTTTGCCGCCCAGGGTTGGAATGTCTTGATTTTACCATGAGGTGCAAAGAATGACATTTCGGCCCCAATCGGCAGTGGAAGATAGGGCCCTAGGTACTGCAGAGCCACTGTCTTCCAAACTGGATAGGGAAGATGAGTAAGGGGACCATGAGTAGAGGGAATGAAGGATAGAAAGAGTTAGTTGCTGATGATGGGGGGAAATGGAATTGAGGGAGTTGCAATGGCAGTAGCTCAGTTGAAAGAAGGAAGAAAATATCTGAGGGAATGTGGAGGGTGGAGTGTATAAGTGGTAAAAGTGACTGAGGGGCACTATGGAGATTTAGAGGAGGTGCAGGGTAGGAATGAGGGGTCTGGCAGGGGGACTTGAGCAAGAGAAGGGATCAGCATCAGGACCCAGATAGGAATAGATCCTTCTCTCTTCCCATTCCATGATAAGCCTCTTTCCTCTCCTTGTGACCCTTCCTCCCTCTGTTCCCTGGGGCCCCCATCCGTCCTTCCCTCAATCCCGCATCCTCTGTCCTTTACTCCGTGAGATCACTTCTCCATCTCCCTTCTAGATCTCTTTTCCCCCAGATGCCCTTTATTCTCTCGTCCTAGTAATACTCATTAAACTCTCTTATTCAAAGCCCTTAGTTGGCTAACCTAAGGGAAGCCGGCTGGCTAAAGGCACCGCCCATGACGTTCAGTGGCATAACCTGGATTTCTCCACAGACTTTCCCTGCACTGTCCGGTTAGTGCAGAGCGGAACGGGGCGTGTTGATGCTAACTAGCTAATTCTTAGCACTTACCCGTTTTGCCCGATTTCTACCGGATTACCTGGCCAACACAAAAAGCTGTCCTAAATTGGAATCTGGTTAATTCCTGGAGAAAGTCAGGCAAGCCAGATAAGTGCCAAGGCTTTGCTGGTTTGCGATGTTCAGCAGAAATTTTTACTGGTAGCTCCAATCCACTTCCTGCGCTGAATTTCCTGCTGATATTTCAGGGCCACGGCTGATTGCTGTGGCATTTTGAATATCAGCAGGTCTGAATATCGTGTCCTTAATTGCTAGTTTCTTTATAAAAATTAAACATCATTTAATATGCAGATCATTTCATTTTATGCAAATGTGCTACACAAGAACCTAACATTTGCCATACTGGGTCAGACCAAAGGTTCATCAAGCCCAATAACCTGTTTCCAATAGTGACCAATCCCAGAGCTGGATTTTTCCTTAGGCACTGTAGACACAGTACCTGCGGCCTACAAAGGAAGGAAAAACATTATAAAGCAGAAGAGAATAAGGAAAAAGATTGTGAGAAAGAAATTTAATGTAACTAAAACTTCAAAATTACATTTCAAAGACATAATTCCAGAATTTCTAGACATTTTCTAAGACAGTTTCTTTCTTTGGCTTCTCTTTTTAGCAAAGTCTTTAATAATAACGTCCCTGTAGTTCATATATCAGAATGAAAGTGCCTAGGTCCTACGAACAGCAAAATCCAGCTCTGACCAGTCGAGGTCATCAGTATCTGGCAGGGTCCCCAAAGGTAGAGAGATTCCATGTTGCTTATCTCAAGGATAAGCAGTGGATTTGTGGCCACATTGCTCAAAATATTTGGGGTAACTATCTGCCACAGAAAATTGGGAGCAGTAGGTAAAAATTATCTACATGCATGCTGTTCTCTCTACACACCAAAATTTATGCTGTTTCCTCAGGGAAGATGTTTCAATATGGTGCTGTCCAATGACATCCAAGATAGTTCTTGAAGAAAAATATTAACCAAAGATGGACCTGCCTCCTGACGCAGTGACATTAGTTGTGAATCAGAATTCACTCGGAATTCCACAATTTACTAGTCTGGTTGGCTTGACATAATTTTCTTTGATAGACGACTTGTGATCTTAATACAGCTTAACAAGAGGCAAAAAATTGCAACCAGGAAGCCCAAGATAACTTTAGGGATACAGCACACAACTTGGCAGGCCAGTCACTCTGTTTTTATTTTTACTCTTGACCAGCAGTTTTGTTTATCTGGCTCTTTGAGTTAAGTTGGAACTGGTCCCTACTGGGGCTACAGTGCCATGAGCCTTTTATTTGCGCCTACCAGTGACCCCCTCCCGCTCCCTCTAGCGTAGAGATTGCAACAATAATTCTCGGACAGCGATTTGGTTCTTCTTGGAACCTAGCATCTGAGTGCCTCAAGTCTGCCCAGTAGGTGTCATTGTTGAGTGGTAGCAGGACTAGCCTATGGGCCTACATGCTTCCGCTGCTGTATTGCCAGCTCTAGGCTGGCCCAGCTTGCAGAAACCAGTCTCGGGTATCAAACACAAGTATTCCACATGACAGCTCACAGTTCTGCCTCTGGGGTGGAGGGCTGATACAACTGCCGTCAGTTCCAGTGCAGTGTGAGTTATCAAATCGGGCCAACACTACAGTCAAGTGATCATAATTTCTAAGTATGAACTTGGAGATTTGTTTGGTGAATCCACCTTAAAGCTTTTCTCTCTTTTTTTCTCCATTATCTTCTCATTCGGTGGCATGCAGCCTCCTAAAGCAGAGATGGTGATTCAGACGGTGTGTTTGCCTGTTAATCTTCTCTGCGATAATTTAAGAATAGATGAAAGAGGAAGTGGGAGCATTCCTTGCTTCTGGCAGTTGCTGTAATGAAACTGCTGTGTCACTGTGAATGTACGCTTTGAAATGCATTGGCCATTAGTCCTGACTGCAATATTTCAGCTTGGAATAAAAGGCCAGGTCCAAGTATTGCGCATGTAATGAAGATTTACCAACACCTCATACACTCCGGCCATCGATTCTTTCCATGCTGTTAATATTTTGCCTTTTGTCTTCCCGTGATTCAACTTACCCAGTCACAGTCATAGTGTCACTTCTCCCATTTCAGTGTCAGAAACAGTCAGAAGGTATTTGAGGCTGCACATAATGCACCTGAAGGACTGAGCTTAGAAACCCAATGCATTTAAATTGCCCACCAAAACCTATACATCGATTTAAACCTGTCTGTGCTTAAAACGGTGCAAAGTGTGGCATTAATTAACTTTTGCCTTTCTTGAAGGGTTTAGCTTATAAAAGAAAAGGTAGATCAGTGCACCTTACTTCCCACGTTTGCATCTAGAACCATAGTTCATGTTGAAGGTACATTTCTTTAGCCTGAGATATTTTTTATTCCCAGCTATCGGATTTATTGTCTGCTTGGTGATGGAGAAGTATCGGAGGGCTCTATCTGGGAGGCGATGGCTTTTGCTGGCTTCTACAAGTTGAACAATTTGGTTGCTATCTTTGACATTAACCGCCTTGGACAAAGTGACCCAACACCATTGCAGCACAAAGTTGATATCTACCAGAAACGTTGTGAAGCCTTTGGGTATGTGATCTGAATACACAAGGAAGGATCAACACTTTCATCCCCTCGGGTAGAAAAGAATGTTAGTTTGACTTTTAAAGGAGGAAAGTGTGTAATAAACAGCCTTAGAAATAGTGATTTTGCTAGGTATTTACATCCTTTTTTTTTTTCAGAAAATTTAATGAGAAAATCTAAGGGGGGTAGTTACCAAAGTGTATTACGGCTATACCACATGTATATTTGGCCTATAGAACACATTAAAGGGCAATAACTGCATTATATGACTATAACACACACATTACCACTGCAGTACGTATTGAATACTAATAATATGCAAAGCATGCAAAACATTTCATTTAGTATTCAAATGAATAATGTAGTGATGTGTCGCATTGAGTAACTACATGCTAGTGACTCCCGCAGTAAACTAAGTCCCCAAGCCTTAGAAATTTTAAGATCTATTGTTTTGGAATCAGTTGGTCCTCTAAGATGACTTGAGTTTTACTGCAAATGCAATGCAGTGTGTGCCTTTGAGTCAATGCTGACTCCTGACAACCCAGCAGTTCCTGAGTTTTCTTGGCAGTGTGACTGGAAGTAGATTGCCTGGCCTTTGTTCCAAGGCAGTGGAGGGTTAAGTGACTTGCCCAAGGCCACAAGGAGTGCCTGTGGGAATCAAACCTTGGTCTCTTGGTTACCAAGCAAGTGCTCTAACCACTAGACTACTCCCCCCACTAATCCATATGAGATTTACTAATATCACTTTAATGGAATTTTTCTGGGTATTACCACAATAATATTTGAAATTATGATGTTAAGTCAAGAGCTGTAGTGCAGTACCAAGATGATCTCGTAGCTCTGGAAATGTATGCCGGCAGCATGATCTGCTGCTGTTTAATCACTAAGAAGCTCCTCATTTTAATTCTGAACATAAGCTTTGGAGTCTCTTGTTGTTCTGAGAACAGGTTTTCTGGAACGCCTTGCATAGGTATTAGGTCTTTGCTCTAGTTTGGTGGTGACCGTGGAATTCTTATTTTGGTGTGAGGAATAAAATCTTTGTGCTATGTTTTGTGTTCCAGCTGGAATGCTGTTATAGTGGATGGACATAGTGTGGAGGAACTCTGCAAAGTATTCAGTCAGGTGAAGGATCAACCAACTGCTATCATTGCCAAGACATTCAAAGGAAAAGGAATAACAGGTAAGGAAGGAATTCTTACTTCAATTATTTGAATCAGTCTAAAAGAGGGGTTCTCAACCCAGTCATTGGGACATATCTAGCCAGCCAGGTTTTCAGGATAACCACAATTAATTTACATGAGAGAGATTTGCGTGTACTGCCTCCATTGTATGCAAATTTCTCTCATGCATATTCACTGCGGCTATCCTGAAGACCTCACTCACTGGCTAACTGTGACCTGAGGACTAGGTTGAGAAACCCTGCTTTAGAGTAACTGTTTCTCAGGAGTTTCTCAACACGAAGCCCAGACTTCCACAGCTTCTTCACAAAATAGCCCATTTCTTGGTCAAATGCATAATACATATGTTTTGTTGGGAACTAGAACTAAGGTGGTAATTTTCAAAACTATGTAAATAGTTGCAAAGTCTGCATGTGCTTTATCTGTGGTGTTTGCAGTAGCCCTCAGGGGGAAACACTGCTTGTACTTCTTTTCTCGAAAACAATACCTTGTGGCTTGCAAAATGCAAAACTATTCGCATTGGCGCTTCCTCCAATCTGATCCCTCCTCTGAGCCCCATAGGTAAGTGTGCATGTTGTTTAACCATGTGCATACTTTTACCCAGGGAAAAGATGGGCAGTTTTCATACAGCTTATCTAGGCAACTCACTTGAAGCTTGCTCTTTCTATAGGATGGTGTTTGCTGACATTCTGTGAATTACTAGCTTATTTCACTGGAGATACTGCATTTTCTTAGCTGGATATCTTCCTTTTTGTTGATTGTGAACTTTATAAAATGTTAGAGAACAATCAGATGCATTGTGACACAATGCTGTCTGGTACAGAGTATCAGAATTCTTAAGAACAATTCATAAAGCACTGACCAATCAAATGAAAGACAGCATTACCGTGCCTGGTAACATCTCGGTGTGCCCTGACATCACTGAAACATCAAGGCACTTGAATATCTAGTGACAAAATTAAGATTAAAAGTATTATTATTTTTAATATTTAAAAGTAAAATCTGTAAGTGTTATCGTAGACCGTTTGGTAAGTGTAATAGCGCACAATGGCATGCATTAAAGGATTTTACTGCGATCACTTGGCCCTCTGCACCACGCCTTTGTGACGCATGCCTCTTAAAAACCACAGGTGTTGAGGACAAGGAAAACTGGCATGGTAAACCTCTTCCAAAAGAGATGGTGGAACAAGTAATCAAGGAAATTGAGGGCAGGATACAGAACAACAAGAAGCTGTCCCCAGCACTGCCTGTTGAAGATGCACCAGCTGTAAATATTAAGGATATCAAGATGCCCTCTCCTCCAAATTACAAATTGGGAGAAAAGGTACGATTGCTTAAATTTTGTATAACAAGACACTTTCAGTAAGTAAAAAAACATCATAATGAAATACTATTTTAATTTTATCATACTTAGCATACCATTTGTGATTGCATTAGAAAACACAAGATAACAGCTGTGGCATACAATGTCCACATATTAACTTTTGTTTAAGTGGATACTGACACTTGGATCAATTAATACACTTATATTTAAAACTCAGGCTTGTCTTGAATGTGTGTTCAGTTTCCTCTGAATAGTTCTTGAGTTATTACTACTGCTACTGTTACCACTTATCATTTCTGAATTGCTACAAGACATACACAGCACTGTACAGATACACATAAGAGGCTGTCTCTGCTGCATGGAACTTAAAAGCACAAGAGGTATCAGGAAATATGTTTATTATAGAAAGCATGGTTAAAATTGACAAGGAAGAATCAAGATTTTCAGATTTAAAGACAATCTCAAAAAGGTGGCTTATTAAGTGGAGCTTGAATATGGTCAGGGCAGGAGAATCGTATCCTTTAGGAGTGGATGTCTTTCAGGCATATGGTGTAATAAGATCGAAAGCACAAAGTCTGGAGTTGGCAGTGGATGGGAAAAGCAGGGTGAGAGTGCTTGCTTGATGACGAGAAATTTTGAGAAGGGGTGATACTCATACCAGGAGCTGTCTTTAGTTGATCTGAATCATTATTACCAAAGTAAATCACTGTAAATCTAGACTGTAATAGAGCAAATCGACAAACTAGAGTGTAACAAATCACCAGGACCAGATGGTATTCACCCCAGAGTTCTAAAAGAGTTCAAACGTGAACTTGCTTATCTGTAACCTGTCATTTAAAACAGTCGTAGTACCTGAGAACTGGAGGGTGGCCAGTGTAACCCCATTTTACTTTTTTTAAAAGGGATGGTCCAGAAATATAGACTGAACCTGATATCTGTGTCAGGCAAAATAGTAGAAACTATTCCAAAAAGAAAATACTAACTATATCAATAGGCATTGCTTAACAGGAATGAACCTGTATGGGCCCAGTTTTGATTTAGGCAGGCTATGCACCATGTTGGCACATAGCCTGCCTGCTGACCCCCTTAACCCGGATTTTCACTTCCACAGCGATGGAAGCGAAAATCCATGTTATGCTGGATGCGCCAGCAGCTGCCAAGTTTAAGTGGGTAGCAGCAATTTTTGATGCTACCTGCTTAGCCCTCTGTGCCTTAAAGATAGGTTTTTCCTCGCCTGTCTTTAAGGCACAGGGGCTAAACGGATAGCATTGAAAATCGCTGCTACCTGCTTAGCCCTTTCCTCCACTCCTGCTGCACCCTGGAAGGTCCCCAACATGCCCCGATGCTAAGCGCATAGCATCTGGATGCATTAGGGACTTATTCAGGATTTTCGAAAGGCACTACCTGTGTAGGTGCCTTTCAAAAATCCCGGATAAGACATTTACACGGGAACTAGGGCAGTTACCCATGTAAATGCCTTCGAAAATGCCGCCCTGTGTGTTTAGCAAATAGAAATCTTTGTCAAGGCCTTCATGAGACACTCCTCAGGAAATGAAGGGGCAATGCCCTGTAGTGGATTGGAAACTAGCTAAAAGACAGATACAGAGTATTACTAAATGGTTAGTTTTTTAAATGACAGAGGTAATAATGGAGTTCTCCAAAAGTATGTAATGGTATCTATGCTTTTTAACATATTCAAAAATGATCTAGCGAACGGAACAAGTGAGGTGAGCAGATTTGAAGATGATGCCTAATTATCCAAGGGCATTAAAACGGTAGAGGATTCTGAGGAGTTACAAAAAGATCTTTTGAGACTAAGAGAGTGGGAATCTGTGGCAGATGAAATTTAATATGGACAAGTACAATGTGGTACACGTAAGACAACATTATCCCTACCAGAGGTACAAAATGCTGTGTTCCGAATTAGGAGTTGCCAACAAAGTACAATGATCTTAGAGCTATTGAGGATAATGCATTGAGATTTTCAGTCTAGGGCGCTACAGTTGACAAAAAGCAAATAGAATATTTGTTCTGTTTCCCATTCCTTTTCAAAAAAATCCCTGAGAATATCATTATGTCTCTGTCTAGATCCACGATGTGATCACACCTTGAGTACTGTGTGCAGTTCTGGTTGCCCCATCTCAAAAAAAGGATATAGCAGAACTAGAAAAGCTTCAGCAGAAACGATAGAGGATGAGACTACACAGATTAGTGCTTTTCAGCCTGGAGAAAAGATGACTGAGAAAGGGATATGAGAGATGTTTATAAAATCATTAGAGGGGTGGATGGTTAAATAGTGTGGATGCGTATGGTCAAAAAGATCAGTTTATGATAGTTTCAAACACGTATTCCAGTTTTTGGAATTTTAGTATTCGCTTTGCACATTTGTTTTTTCGCTGCACATTGTATACACACTAGAACGTTTTAAAGCATGCAGATTGTACACGTTAGTTTGTAGGTATTCAAGTGTACAAATGATTTGTGTGCATTTCAAATTTCTGGGTGCCTAAAGAAATAGAATGTGCACTCATAAATTCACATCCCTTTTAAATAGGAACGGTTCCTTTAACCTTTCAAACAACACTAAAACAAGAGGATAGTCCATGAAACTGACAACCAGCAGATGGAAAACAAAACAGAAAAAATATTTTTGAATGTAGTGCTTAATGATGTTGTGGAGTCTGTTGCTGGAGGATACAGTGAAAACAACTATTATAGTGGAACTCAAAGATCTGGGAAAGCCATTGCTTATCCCTTGAATTAGGTGATGAGCAAGAGATCTGCCAGAAACCTATGACTTTGGACTGGCCACTGTTGGAGACAGGATGCTGGGCTCGATAGACCTTGGTCTGACTCAACATGAGGTTTCTTATATTCTTATGAAATGCATACAAAAGTGGATGGGGAACCAGTGTAGCAACATGAGATGTTGCATGATCGTAAAAATACTGGAGGAAAGTAATTCATGCACTGAATTTTGAATAGACTAGATCAATGGTTCCCAAACTTTCCCTGGTGGACCCACAGCCAGTCAGGTTTTCAGGATATCCCCAGTGAATTTTCATGAGAGAGATCTGTATGCACCGTCTCCATTGCACTTAATTTTCTCTCATGCATATTCATTGTGGATATCTTGAAAATCTGCATGGCTGGGTTGCCTTGGAAAGGTTTGAGAACTATTGGACTAGATGGTTCAGTGGAAGGCGTAGGCCGAGTAGGTTTCAGCATTCTAAGCAGGAGGTGGTGAGAGTGGATAAGGGTTCTAGTACTCGTTAGTAAAGGAAGGATAGATTCTGTTAATATTGAGCAGGGGTGAGCCAATCCCGGTGTTCTACAAACCGGTTGGGTTTTCAGGGTATGCCTGAGATGCTTTTGCATGCGGTGGAGGCAGTGTATGCAAATGCATTTCATGCATATTCAGTGAAAACCTAACTGCCTTGCAGCTTTCAAGCTCTGGCATGTCCTACCCTTGGTAGTGGTATTCTGGATGTATGCACAGGATGAGAGAGAGGGGTCGTCAAAGATGAGCTCAAGACTGCAGGCTGAGGGGATGACGGTGTTAATCACAGAGATGGAGAAGGAAAAAAATCAATTCTGACTTGGTAACTTAAACTGTAGGCCACAGAGGGAAATCCATGTGGTGGTGTCAGATCTGAGCTCGACACACCCTTTGTGGTGCTGTTAATCCTTGTGTCAGCTGGGAAAGAACAAGGATGTATTTTCCTCATCACTGTAGCCTGTGTTAATACTTCATGCCCATAGGAGAATCTTAATACAGAAAAGTCAGTTCACCAGATCTTAATAGCTATGCTTGTCATCCTTGCAGATAGCTACTCGCAAAGCCTATGGACTTGCTTTAGCAAAATTAGGTCATGCCAGTGACCGAGTGATTGCTCTGGATGGAGACACAAAGAATTCCACATTCTCAGAGCTGTTCAAGAAAGAGCATCCCAGCCGTTACATTGAGTGCTACATTGCTGAACAGAACATGGTGATTTCTTTTCTTGTGTTTCCTGCTTTTCTAAGTATTTCTGTTTGAAGGGAGTTGGCTTCTTCCAGAAGTGCAGTTTTATATCTTCTTCCTCTCCATTCCAGTAAAAGAAAAGCCTTTCTGTCAGAATGAGGGCAAATAATATTTAAAAGCTTCAGTCACAGAGTGAAATCCACTATCAGAGTAAACTGCGGCAGTTAGCCATTGTTGCATTCTTTTCTAAGTTATAGTAAGTTTACACTTGACCATGTATTTTAAAAGCTGGTAAATTAATTTTTTTAAAGAATAGTAAGTAGGCCCTCTTGCATAAAATTGGTAAAGAATATACATTAATGTGTGTTTGTATGCACTCATATGGTAGCTTGTCTTGATGAATTCTTTTGCTATTTGCAATGGTGTTTTATGGGTCTGTAACAGGTGGTGATGGTGATTATTGTTAATGTAAATATCCTGGTGTAGGTGGAAGTGCAGATCCTGTGCTTGGATGTGGATATCCCATGGCGTGGACCATTCACCAAGCTCCTGTAGAAATATGAGCTGCAATACGTCACACAGTCCCAATCTTCAGGAATGAAAGCTCACAGTGATATTCAGTAAAACTGGCATGAAGTAGTGTAGAATTGCAGTTCCTTGAGTATGTTATTCTGGGGAGCCTTCCTAGAGGTTAATGGTTTTTCTGTTCCTTACCCTCTCTCTCAAGGTGAGTGTTGCCATCGGTTGTGCCACCCGTGACAGGACCATTGCATTCGCCAGCGCTTTTGCCACATTTTTCACTAGGGCTTTTGATCAGATCCGTATGGCTGCCATTTCCGAGAGTAACATCAACCTGTGCGGTTCCCACTGTGGGGTTTCTATTGGTAAGTGCCTTTCTAGGATTGGACACGTTCTCTTTCCTGAAAGCAAGTGAGTTTGAATAATCATTTGACTTCTTGATCTTTTGGGGGAGGAGTGCTCCTTAGTTTCTTCCTGCTCCACTGAGCTTCTGTCTCTATTGTAAACCACCTCCGTTGAGTTAAAGCACCATGAAACACTTTCACAACTATCCATGGCTTTAACCCTATTTTATAATCATCAATTTAGTCCATCCATTGTAATGACTGCTCTTGGATAAGGGCCAGAGACAGCAGCTCCCTATAGAACCTAATGCATACACATCTTAAGTCCAGCCAGTAGGTGTCAACATTGAGTGAAGGCAGAGACATCCTTTCCTTTCCTCTCAGGTTCCATGAATGCTACCCTCCACATCATTCCATCAGCCCCTGACAACCTGGGGAGTAGAAGCTGGGACTAAGAGTCAAACCTGAGTCTTCTACCTGCTGAACCAGCAGTTCAACCCAGTCTTGTGCACCTAGGTCTTCAAGGAGCCTTTTTACTAAATTGTGTTAAGTGTTTAACATGGGCTAACGGTTAACATGCTACGATAAATTAGTATGTGTTACAACCAATAATTTGGAAATTGTGATTGGTGGAGGTGACTGGGTGGTGATTGTTCTGTGTAGTTAATGCAGGTATCAGTACCATGAGTTAATTGTTAATGCAGCAGATAACATGAAACCTTTGGAGGTTTAGCGAACTGCATTCCACAATAACAATACTGATGTTAATGCATGATAATGACTGTTGCCCCATGTTAGCAGCATGAGTGCCTTCCCCAACCGTCACTGCAAACCTTTGTAGCTACTGCACATTCCATGTTGCAATTAACCTGCATTAGGCATAAAATCTTAAGGGGGTTTAATAAAGAGGCCCCTAAGGCAGAGCCGTACCAAGCAATATGCTGTCACACAAGACGCAAGTACGGGAGGGACTCTGATGTCATCACTGGGCTTCCAGGAAGCCCAACAAGAGTGCTTTCCTGTGTGATTGGATGGGAGGATGTCAGGTTTGTGAGTCACACAGGGTGCAATTCTAGCTTGGTGTGATCCTGCCCTAAGGGGTAGTTTGCTAAAGGCCTTTTATAAAATGACCCTCCCACCCTTATAAGAGTGAACACAATGACAAAAATGTCTGTACTTTTATGTGACACAGGTGTAGGATGTTTGAGGGTTGATTGTGACTGGCGTCACAGTTTGCCCACGTTCTTTATAAAATACACGCATATATATACATCTGCTCCCGCACAGATTGTATACAGTGTCATTTTACCCATGATTTCTGCCGGATTTGTGTTGGTATTTTATAAAAACCTGTGAAGGCGTGTTTTTATTACACGGAGATCAGAATTGAGACATTGAGGTTGGGACGTACACCAATCTCCAGGAACAAGCAGGAATGAGTCTTCACATATGGGTACGTCGGTACCGACGGAGCCTGTGCGGGAACGCTCCCCAGCGTCCAATCAGAAAGCTTTTGGGAGCATCCCTCAGCGCCTGCGTGCTGCCTTCTCGCCTTTCCAACTGTCTCTCCTCAGTTGTTCTTTTTCCGCGGAGCCAGCAGGTCATGTTCCTGTCACCGCAGAAGAATTTCCTTTATTTTTCCTTTATTTCTTTTCTGTCGCGTCTGCCTTCTCCGACGCTACACCGGTACCGCCGGTTGTTATTCGTTTCCTTTTTAATAAAAAAAACAAACAAACCTTTTTTCTATTCTTTTTTTCTTCAGGTGTACTTCAGTTTTGGGCCTTAGGCCCAAAACCTTTTTCCTTAAATATGGAAAAGCCTGCCTCAGGATTTAAGAAGTGCACAAAATGTGGCGGTACTATTTCCGTCACCGACACCCATGACTGGTGTCTAAAGTGTTTAGGCCCTGACCATTCCATTACAGATTGTGTGTCCTGTTCTTTGATGTCTAAGAGAGGTCGACAGAACCGAGCTGCCAAGCTCAGTACCCTGTTTCCCTCTGATGCGGCTTCGGTGGCATCGACGTCTTCCAGGGCTGCTTCTTCCTCACATGGATCTCAGGTAACTAAACACAAATCCAGCCGGTCCTCGAAGGGCAAATCTCCTGCTAAGCATCGAGATGCCTCCGCCCTTGCCCTCGAGGATTCTGCACCGGCAAAATTACCCCGGCGGGAGGCTTCGGCCTCTAAAGCATCATCATCGGAGTTCCAGGATGATCTCGATGGCGTGGCCTCGACAGATCTCCTGGTGCTATGCTCTGGGGTACCGGTGGTTCTCCAGGACCAAGCAGGAAGTCAGTCCTCACTTATGGGTGACGTCGGCGCCGACGGAGCCCTCGCGGAGCAATTTTCCCCAGCTTTCAAAGAAAGCCTTTGGGAATTGCAGCGCGCATGCGCGGTCGTCTTCCCGCCCGAGGGTGCCATCTTAGCCAGTCTTCTTTTTTCCGCGGAGCCCTGCAGACGTCCCCGTCTTGTCCCCGCGAAAAAGTTGATTTTCCTCTTTATTTTATACTTTTTTCTTTCGGTTCGACGCCGATCGTTTTCCCGCCCGGACTCGCGACGCCGGTCTCGAGTCCTCTAGCGTTTTTTCGGTTTTTCTGACTTAGTCAGCTTTCATTTTCGTTTTCCCTGGCAGCCCGGTCCTTTGACCTCGCAGGGGCCCTTTTTCCCCCGATGGCTGCCAGTGGCTTTAAGCGGTGTGGTCGGTGTGACCGAAATATGTCACTAACCGACACACACGACTTTTGCCTCCGCTGCTTGGGCCCGGATCATGAGGAACTGATCTGTGGGCCCTGCAGCAAACTGTCCTCGAAGGCGTTGAGAAGTCGGCGGCATCAGCGCGAGAGAATCTTCGCTGACCCCAGCCGTACCCGGACCTCGTCGGAGGCCTCCGTGTCAAAGGGCTCCAGCTCGGACCGTCGCCGGAGCTCCTCCGACCGGGGTTCTCCCTCCGGGGACCATCGTCGGAAGGAAAAACCCGCGAGGGCGGCGTCGGTGGACGCTCCTGGCTCCGCGAGGGCCAGGTCGCATAGCCCCGACAGCCGCCCCGGGTCCTTGGAGAAGGAACATCTCCCGAAGCGACCTCGCCTGGAGTCGGAGATGCCTGCCCGGGTAAGTCCTGTAGTCCTTCTGGACTCGCCTCCGCGACAGCCGACGTCGGGCCCGACGCCGTCGGGGCCCGAGTCGGGGGCTGCTGGGTCACCTGAGCTCGGACTCAGGTTGACGGCCTTGGAGAGCAGACTGTCTGCCTTCATGGACCAGCAGCGGGCACTGCTCGCTGGCCTCGCTGGCGCCGCTGCCCCGACCGCCGGGACGTCGACGTCCAAGTCGACCCCGGAGACCGAGCCGATCCTCGAGTCAATGAGAACTCGAGTCGATCCTCGGTCGAGGTCACCCTCGGCCTCCCGTTCGGGACCGAGGTCGCCGACGCCGACTCCCTCGACGTCGGGGCGGCTGGCGCCGCATCCTGCCCGGGCCGACCCCACCGAGTCCTCGTCGGAGTCGGTCTGGGAGTCTGAGGAGGAAGAGTCACCTGATTCTTTCCGGACTCGGTGTGTCCCATCGGACTCACCGGGGTCCGAGCCTCGGAAGCAGTCCCCCCCGGAGGATGCCCGGTTCTCGGACTTCGTTAGGGATATGGCCAAGGCTTTGGCCTTCCCTGCGGATCCCGAGGAGGAGCCTCGAGCCGAAGAGCTCGACGCCCTCCAGTATGACTCTCCCGCGAGGGAGCACTTTACTGTGCCGGTTCCTCCTATGCTGGAACGACTACTCTTCCGCATGTGGGAGAGTCCGGCCTCCTCGCCGGTCCTGAGCAAGCGGGTCGATTCTATCTATCGGGTCCGCAAGAGCCCTGGCTTTCAGAAGGCACAGCTGCCACACCATTCCATGGTAGTGGAATCGGCCATGCATCGTCTTAAGAGCCAGAAGATGCACTCCTCGGTGCCTCCTGGAAGGGAGGCCCGTAACCTGGATGGCCTTGGCAAGAAGTGCTTCCAGGGCTCTATGCTCGCATGTCGTGTCCAGACTTACCAGCTCTACATGGGCATGTATCTCCGGGATCTGGCTAAAGAGCTAGCCGGATTCTCCGCTGGTCTCTCCGAGGAGCCCTTGCGGAGGTTCCTAGCCTTGTCCACGGGCATTCGGGAATGCTCAAAGTTCATGTCCCGAGCAGCCTATGATGGCTTTGAGGCCTCGGCTAGAGTGGCCGCAGCCGGCATCGGTGCCCGCCGACAGGCTTGGCTTCAGTCGTCGGATCTTGAGCCCTGGGTACAGGACAAGTTGGTCGATGTCCCCTGCCGAGGCGAAAACCTCTTTGGCAAGCCCATGGCGGAAAAGGCTGCACAAATTGAGACTGAGACTCTCACCAGGACCAGGCTTTCTAGGAAGACCTCCGCCCCTTCCCAGAAAAAGAAGGGCTCGGGAAAAAAGTCCTTTTGCCCGAGGAAGGCGGCTGCCTACAAACAGTACCCCCATTATCAGGCCCCTGCAGCTCCCCAACAGGGCCAGCAGGCCAAGGGACGGGGTAACGGGTCCCGTAGGCAGCAAGCCCCCAAGCCTGCACCACCAGCCCCTGCTCAGCAGGGTGGGGGTTTTTGACTCGCTCAGCATAGCCTCTCCCCCCCCGCTGGTTCCTCCCAGCACCGGAGGCCGGCTGGTTCACTTCGGCCACAGGTGGTCCAGCATCACCGCAGATGCCTGGGTACTTCAGGTCGTGCGAGAAGGCTACCTTCTCCACTTCCATCAGGTCCCTCCCTCCTATTTTCCGGGAGAACCTTCGCGCCCCCCTCTGCACAGGGAGTTGCTCCTTCAGGAGTTAGCAGGTCTTCTGCAGGAACAGGCGGTGGAACCGGTGCCCCACCACCTGAGAGGTCAAGGCTTTTATTCGAGGTATTTTCTGATACCAAAGAGAACAGGGGGCCTCAGACCCATCCTGGACTTGCGCAACCTCAACAAGTTCCTTGTGCGGGAGAAGTTCAAAATGCTTACCCTTGGAATCCTTCTGCCCTACCTCCAGCAGGGAGATTGGCTATGCTCCTTGGATCTAAAGGATGCCTACACGCACATCCTCATCCACCCAAGCCACCGCCAATACCTAAGGTTTGTGGTGGCAGGAAATCATTACCAGTACAGAGTACTGCCCTTTGGCCTATCCTCCGCACCGCGAGTCTTCACAAAATGTCTCGCGGTCGTGGCGGCCCATCTCCGGCTTCACGGCCTCTATGTCTTTCCGTACCTCGACGACTGGCTCATCAGAGCAGCGTCCGCTCAGGAGGTCACCAACGCCACGTGCCGCACGGTGACTCTGCTGCAGCACTTGGGCTTTGTTATAAACTTCGCAAAGTCCACTTTGCTCCCCTCACAGGATCTCGAGTTCATCGGCGCAAGGCTGCACACTCCTCGGGCACGAGCGTACCTACCGCTCGACAGGGCTCAACGGCTCATGGACCTAGCCGACCGCTTTCGCAGCCAGCCCCTGGTCTCCGCCAGGCGCTTCCTGAGACTGCTCGGCCATATGGCTTCCACCGTCCATGTGACCCCCAATGCCCGCCTGAATATGCGGTCTGCTCAATGGTGTCTCCGCCAGCAGTGGCGACAAGCCACAGGCGGCCTGGCAGACCTAGTGCGCGTCTCCGAGCCGCTGCTCTCGTCTCTCCGGTGGTGGCTCCGGCAGCCGAACCTGATATTCGGAATGCCTTTCCAGTCACCTCAGCCGACCCGGGTGCTGACCACCGATGCATCCCTCCTGGGCTGGGGAGCACATTGCCAAGAGGCACGTACTCAGGGCCTCTGGACCACGTGGGAGTCTGCTCAGCAGATCAACTTCCTGGAGCTCAGGGCGATCCGCCTAGCTCTCAAGGCCTTCTCCCACCTGACTTCCCAACAGTCCGTCCTTGTCCAGACGGACAATCAAGTTGCCATGTTCTACGTGAACAAGCAGGGGGGCACGGGCTCCTTCCTCCTCTGCCGGGAGGCACAGAAGCTCTGCTCTTGGGCCGTCAGTCACGGCATTCTCCTCAAGGCAGTTTATCTCCCGGGCCAAGAAAATTGCCTTGCAGACAAACTCAGCAGGGTCCTCCAGCCGCACGAGTGGCGTCTGGATCCCTTGGTAGTTCAGAAGCTCTTCCTCAAGTGGGGTCTCCCCACGGTGGATCTCTTTGCCAGTCCTCACAACCGGCAGCTTCCTCGCTTCTGCTCTCGTCAGCCACACCCCCTTCGGGTGGCGGTGGACGCCTTTCTGATCTCGTGGTCGGGGAGCCTTCTGTACGCTTTCCCTCCCATCCCGCTGGTCTCTCGGACTCTTTTCAAGGTTCTCCGAGACAAAGCCTTCATGATCCTGGTGGCCCCTCGCTGGCCCAGGCAGCCGTGGTTTCCGCTCCTGCTGCAACTGGCGGTGGAGGATCCAATCCCTCTGGGGGTACAACCGGATCTCCTCACTCAGGATCAGGGGTCCCTTCTGCACCCCAACCTCAGGTCTCTCAACCTCATGGCCTGGCTGCTGAGAGGGTAGTCCTTGCTCCCCTTCTCCTGCCGGCGGAGGTGGAGGAGGTCGTCTTAGCTTCGCGACGGCCTTCTACCCGCAAATGCTACGCCCTTAAATGGCGTCGCTTTGCAGTCTGGTGTGCCCAACAGTCTCAGGATCCCTTCTCCTGCCCGGTGTCGGTGATCTTGCAGTACTTGCTGCACCTCTCTAATCTGGGACTTAAGTCCAACTCCGTCAAAGTTCACCTCAGTGCTCTTTCAGCACATCATGTGCCAGTGGACGGCAGACCTCTCTCCAATGACCCTCTCGTAGCGAGGTTTCTCCGAGGTCTCCTTCTACTTAAACCACCTCTGCGCCCGCCAGCGCCTGACTGGGACCTGAATGTGGTTTTGCAGCGGATCACCTGTCCGCCTTTTGAACCTATGGCTACCTGTTCTCTCCGTTTTCTGTCTTGGAAAACACTGTTCTTGATAGCCCTCACTTCCGCTAGGCGCGTAAGTGAATTGCAGGCCCTCGTGTCTGATCCCCCTTACACTAGGTTCTACAAAAATAGGGTAGTCCTACGGACTCACCCAAAATTTCTGCCTAAAGTGGTCTCCCCTTTTCACATCAATCAGGAGGTGGTACTTCCAACCTTCTTTCCCAGACCACACTCCAGCCGAGCTGAAACGGTCCTCCATACCCTGGACTGTAGAAGGGCATTGAACTTCTACCTTGACCGTACGCGGGAGCACCGTAAAGCTGCGCAGCTTTTTGTGTCTTTTGACCCCAATAAATTGGGGCTCCCGGTCTCCAAGCGTACTCTGTCCATCTGGGTTGCGGACTGTATCTCTTGGGCTTATGGGGCAGCCGGACTCTCCTTAGAAAGTCGAGTCACGGCTCATTGCGTTCGGGCAAAGGCCACGTCAGTGGCTTACCTCCGCTCTGTTCCGCTGGCAGACATCTGCCGGGCCGCTACTTGGTCTTCGAGCCAGACTTTTGCGGTCCATTACTGTCTCGAGAGGGAGTCCCGTAGGGACAGTGCTTTCGGACAGGCAGTCCTCCGTAATCTCTTTGAGGTCTGAGCAACTCCTACCCTCCATCCCGGATGTGGGCTACCGGTGGGTGATAATTCAGCGAAGATTCTATCCTTCTGTGCTGCTGAGCTAGAGGGAGCTCATTTTTGTGCTTAGGGTCTCCGGTAGCCTTGAGCTTGGGAGTCCCATAAGTGAGGACTGACTTCCTGCTTGGTCCTGGAGAAAGCGTAGTTACTCACCTGTAACAGGTGTTCTCCAGGAGCAGCAGGAATCAGTCCTCACTACCCTCCCTCCTCCCCTTGGAGTTGCAATCGTCTGCTTATGTTCTTTTTTGCAAATTTTTATGCTGTCTTTTTTAGCTATGTCATCTGACTGGCTAAGATGGCACCCTCGGGCGGGAAGACGACCGCGCATGCGCGCTGCAATTCCCAAAGGCTTTCTTTGAAAGCTGGGGAAAATTGCTCCGCGAGGGCTCCGTCGGCGCCGACGTCACCCATAAGTGAGGACTGATTCCTGCTGCTCCTGGAGAACACCTGTTACAGGTGAGTAACTACGCTCTTCCACCGGTACCGACCTCCAGGCATTGGCAGCATTGATGGATCAGAGGATTCTGTCCATTGAACGCAGTCTGGCGGCTTTCCTTGTGGCATCGACGCCCGTGGTACCGCAACAGACTACTCCGCCGGAACCGGCTCTGGCATCGCCATCGGCACTGATCCTGGTACCGGTGGCATCGACATCGGCATCGGTGTCCGCCATGCCGGTACCCGGCCCTCTGCAGCCCTCCGGTACCGGTACCGATACCCTGGTACCGGTGATTCCTGATTCCGATCTCCATCGGTACGGGTATCGGGCTTTGCAAGAGCATCGAGACAGACGATACTTCGATTCCTCTGACTCTGAGGATTCTGAAGAATCTGTCGATGCAGGGATGCCTCTTCCACAGGAGGAGTCCTCGCCTAAGCGAAGGATGTCTCCTCCAGAGGACTTGTCTTTTCAAGACTTTATCAGAGAGGTGGCTAGGGACCTCTCTGTTACAGTGGCCCTTGAGTCAGAACCTAGAGCTAAGGAGTTAGATATTTTGCAATATCCTAAAACTCCTAAGGAGGCAGCTACCTTACCTATTCATGAGATTCTGTATGATCTCATGTTAAGGATGTGGGAAGCACCTCTGACCACCTCTCCTCATTCTCGCAGGTTGGACACCATGTATTGTGCCCTCCTTGTCCTGGTTTCCATAAAACTCAGCTTCCTCACCACTCTATTGTGGTGGAGTCTGCAATGAGAAAGATTAGAAGTGCCAAAAGACATGCCTCTAATTCTCCAGGACGTGATGCTTTTGGACGTAGTCTTCCAAGCTTCCATGCTTGCTGCGAGAATTAATTCCTATAAGTCTCTACATGGGAATGTTCTTGAAGGAAGTCACTGACCATTTACAGACTTTAAGTCCTTTTATGTCTGACAATAAAAGGCAAGAATATCTTGCTGGGCTTAAACATGCCCAGGATATCTCCAAATTCTCCAACCGTGCAGCTTTCGACTCCTTTGAATGCGTAAGCAGAGCCTCAGCTATAGCTATAGGTGCACGTAGGATTGCTTGGCTTCAAGCATCTGATTTGGAGATCTGGGTCCAAGATGAATTGGGAAATCTCCCTTGTACAGGTGAGAATCTGTTTGGTAAAAGATTGGCAAGCAAAAGCCAATCAGATGGATGCTGAAAATTCTGCCTTGGATAGACTATCCAAATCTACAGCTGCTCCTGCTAAGAAAAGGTTGTTCAAGAAAACACCTTTTTCTAAAAAGGGAAGGTCCTATCCTGCTTATAATCAGAGAGCATCTTCTGCAGCTCAGTTCCCTTCTAAACGTCAGCAATCCTCCAAACAGAACAAGGCAAAGGCTGCGAGGCCTGCTCCAGCCCAGCAGTCTCAGCCCCCTCAGGGCCTTTGACTTTCTGCTAGAGAACTTAGCCTTCCTGGCTCTAGAAGGCCCAGAGCCCTCCACCATTCCAGGAAGGTTATGTCACTTTGCTCCCAGATGGGGGCAAATCACTGCAGAGCATTGGACACTCTCCATCATAAGAGAGGGGTACAAACTTCATTTTTCCAGCTTGCCCCCTCTCACGAGAGTGCACCAGTTCTATTCTCCAACCACCCTCCTCAACCTGTTACAGGAGGTTGCCACTCTTCTAGCCCAGGGGGCAATAGAGGAGGTGCCTTCTCAACAACAGGGCACAGGGTTCTACTCCCCCTATTTTCTTATCCCAAAGAAAACAGGGGGCTTCAGACCCATTTTAGATCTCAGAGAGTTGAACAGATTCCTAGTCAAAGAAAAATTCAAGATGGTTTCTCTAGGAACTCTGCTGCCATACCTTCAGAGTCAGGATTGGCTTTGTTCTCTAGATCTCAAGGATGCGTACACCCATGTTCTCATCCATCCAACCCACAGAAGGTTCCTTTTCCAGGAGAAGCACTATCAATGCAGAGTGCTCCCCTTTGGCCTAGCCTCTGCACCAAGGGTGTTCACGAAATGCATGGCAGTGGTTGCTGCTTTTCTGCGCACCCTGGGGATATTTGTCTTCCCATATCTGGACGACTGGCTCATTCGAGCTCCCACTCAAACAGAGGCCAAGACTGCTCTAAACTGCACAATGCGTATCCTTCAATATTTAGGGCTGGTAATAAACATCCCAAAATCCAATTTGATCCCTACTCAGTCCTGGAGTTTATAGGGGCGTTGCTGGATACCACAAGGGCAAGGGCCGATCTCCCCCAGGCCCGTTGCCTTCGCTTGATGCAGTTAGCTTCTCAAGCAGAGTTCAAGCCCCACTTAACTGCTCGAGAGATGTTACAGATACTAGGCCACATGGCATCCACCATCCATGTGGTACCATATGCTCGCCTTCACATGAGAGCAGCTCAGTGGACTTTATCCACCCATTGGACCCAGGCATTAGGCTGCCTGTCAGACAAAATAGCAAACACAAGTCGCCTCATTTTGTCCCTCCAGTGGTGGAAATCCCGTCAAAATCTGTTGCTGGGCTCTCCCTTTCAACAGCCTCTACCCCAGGCAACTCTTACAACAGATTCTTCTCCAATGGGCTGGGGAACTCATCTTCAGGACCTCTCCACCCAGGGCATCTGGTCCCCACAGGAGACCTGTCTACATATCAATCTCTTGGAACTCAGAGCAATCTTCCTTGCTCTGCGTGTTTTCCACACCCTGCTCAGCCACAAGACAGTCCTTGTCCACACGGACAATCAAGTAGCCATGTTCTATATAAACAAGCAGGGGGGAACTGGCTCTCTGTCGCTTTGCAACGAAGCTCTGCGACTATGGGCCCTCGCCAGAGAGCATCACATTCATCTTCTGGCAGTCTATCTTCCAGGTGTTCAAAACTCTTAGGCAGACAGACTCAGTCGAGTTCTGCTTCTACACGAGTGGTCCCTACATATGGACCAAGTATCCAAGATTTTTCAAATTTGGGAACCCCGGACATAGACCTCTTTGCAAGTCCGTGGAATGTCAAACTTCCCCTGTTCTGTTCCAGAACTCCAGCTCAGGAGGCTCAGGCAAGGGATGCTTTCCTCCTTCATTGGGGTCAAGACTTCCTGTATGCCTTTCCACCCATTCCCCTAATTCCCAAAACCCTGTTCAAGCTTCAGAGAGACAGAGGCCACATGATTCTCATAGCCCCACATTGGCCACGGCAAGTGTGGTACCCTCTGCTTCTCCATCTCTCTCAAGTTCCCTCCCTAGAGTTAGGGTCTGCTCCAGACCTCCTCTCTCAGGAGGACGGAAAGTTATGGCATCCCAATCCCCAGTCTCTGCATCTCAGGGCTTGGTTGCTGAAGGCCTAGATCTCCAGAATCTCCATTTTTCCCACCAAGTGGAAAAGGTTTACCATCTGGTGTTCTGAAAAGAGTCTTAACCCCCAAGCCATACCTCTGGAGTCATTACTGGAGTATCTCCTGCATCTGTCTAATACAGGCCTTATGACTAATTCGGTAAGAGTCCATCTGAGTGCTATTGCAGCTTCACTCAAGCCTCTAAATGGACAACCTGTTTCCTGTTTCCTCTCATCCACTTGTAGCAAGGTTCATGAGAGGCCTTCTTTTAACAAAGCCTCCCATTGGACCACCACCGGTGGCATGGGACTTAAATTTGGTTCTTGGTCAGCTTATGAAGCCGCCTTTTGAACCTTTAGCTACTACCTCCTTGAAATACCTTTCTTGGAAGGTTATCTTTCTCATTGCAATCACATCAGCACACCGCATTAGTGAATTGCAAGCACTAGTAGCTAATCCACCTTATACAAGGTTCCATCATGACAAGGTGGTCCTTAGGACTAATCCACATTCTATGCCTAAGGTGGCTTGGCCTTTTCACCTCAACCAAGAGGTCTACCTACCTGTCTTTTTTCCAGGACCTCATGCATCAAGTGCAGAGAGGAATCTTCATACCCTGGACTGTAAAAGAGCTCTGGCTTTTTACCTACAGAGGACACAGCAACATAGAAAGTCTTCTCAACTCTTTGTTGCTTTTGATCCTTCTCATTTGGGACAACCAGTCTCCAAGAGAACCCTTTCCAACTGGATTGCCCAGTGTATTTCTTTCGCCTACCAGAGCAAGAGCATTTCTCTGGAGGGCCATGTCACAGCTCACAATGTGAGAGCCATGGCAGCCTCAATGGCTCATCTGAACTCTGTGTCTATCGACGACATCTGTCAAGCAGCTACTTGGGCCTCGGTTCATACCTTCACAGCCCATTACTGCTTGGACAAGGACTCCCGCTGGGATGCCTTGTTTGGTCAGGCTGTCCTCAAACACCTGTTCCATACTTAATCAACTCCTGCCCACCATCCCTCATGGGATGCCAGAGATCCAGGTGAGGAAGTGCAGCCCTGTTACAGGGACACAACTCATGGGCTCTCTCCCTGGCATCAAAAGCTAGGGAGTCCCCATATGTGAAGACTCATTCCTGCTTGTTCCTGGAGATAGCACAGTTACTTACCTGTAACAGGTGATCTCTGGGAACAGCAGGAATAAGTCTTCACAACCCTCCCACCTCCCCTAAGGAGTTGTCTCTCTCTCTATCTCTTTCCTTTCCCTCTCTCTCTCCCTCTTGTCTCAGCTGTAAAACTCAACTGAGGAGAGACAGTTGGAAAGGTGGGAAGGCAGCACGCAGGCGCTGTGGGATGCTCCCAAAAGCTTTCTGATTGGATGCTGGGGAGCGTTCCCGCGCAGGTTCTGTCGGTACCGACGTACCCATATGTGAAGACTTATTCCTGCTGTTCCCAGAGATCACCTGTTACAGGTAAGTCTCTGCCACACAGGGAGCCTTAAATGTGTAGAAGGAACAGCGGGAGTGCACATGGCTATATATCCACAGAAGTGGGAGGAGTCATTTTACAAAGCTACACATGGGAAAATTCAACAGGAGAAATGTGGCATCTTCCACGTGCAGATGTGGCACTTAAACATGCAAGTCTGTAGCTTACACGCTCAAGTTGGTATTTTGCAATCTGTACATTTACATGCCACGGATTTAAGTAGGGCTGCCGTTATCTGTGTTTGGTTTCAGTTTAGAGGTGAAAATAAACAAGTAGATTAAGAGGCCTGGCTGAAACAAGCACTTTTTAAAAACCTGAATGTTCCAGGGAGCAGCTGTAAATCCCATCTTGGACAATTTTGGCCATATATATGCATTCCCTGAATGAAATGGGGAATACCTCTGTAGATGTTTGACCTTCCCAAACACGCCCCCCTTGCAATTTCTACTTATTAGTGATATCTTCATGCAATCGCCATTTACATATGGAAAATAAAGAATACGTAAGCCTTCTAAAATAACTCTTTAGGCTTTTATATGCCTTTATAAAATAGACCTAATATAGATGCCTACTTTACTTCCCTATGTAGGCAATCTGTTATAGAATTGCCCTCCACATTTTTCATCTATTCTAAAACTGCCTCATCTATGCTTACATTATTAAAGTCAAATTTAATAGAAACAGATTTTGAGAATATTGATGTGATTAGTACCATCTCAGCTTTGAGTGAACATGAGATGGTTCATGTCTAAGTTACCAAGTTGCTGTGTTTTTTCAGAACTGGTTGATCCCGTTTGGCTTTTACCATCTTGCATATATGGGCCGATAAACTGTTTTTTCTTAAGAAAATCAGAAATACAAGTTCATATACCCAGTGCGGTAACAGCAGAACTTAATCAACCTATCCTGAATAGCTGGAGCCCTAATGGGAGCACCTTTTCCTACTGCCCGCATAGCTGCAATGCTCGTGGGCACTTGTTAGTCATGGATTTTGTGCCTGTTTTCAAAGCTAATGTATGCATGCACTTTTACTTTGTAAACGGTTGAGGGGGAAAGTACCTATCCCCTTGCACCTCCTTGTCCTGCAAAACCTGTGTGCATGCTTGTGAAAATACAGAAGCACATCTGTTGTTTCAGTACCTGGCCCCAGGAACACTTCTGATAAATTCGGGTAGAAAAGCACATGTTATGTTACTCTGCACATATTATAACTTGCACACAGAGTGGGAAACATTTAACTAACACATATCTACGGTGAATCAGTGGTTTGCTCCTGAGCATGGCTTTGAAATTCCCCTCAGGAGGTTTCCTTGATCACTACAGCATTTTCTGCATCTCAGCAGTGATAGTGGGGGGTAGTTTCATATAGTTCCTTATCACAAATGATTCCTTCCTCTTTTAAAAGTGGCTCCAAAATGATGGTTTTTTTTCTCATGGATTTTGATATATATATTTTTGAACACAAATGAATTCCATATATTGAGATAAGCAGAATAGTTGTATAAGGCCTAGCCTTCATTTTTAATTACAGGCCGTTTTGTATGATCACAAAATCATTAGAGGCAAACGGAAAAGTGATATTTCCATGAGCATAGAGCCTATAAGCTGCACTAGAACTAGTGCTTCGGGAACCTGGGGCACTGTGTGGAAGGTGACGGCTTCACTTCCAGCCCTGCCCTAAAAAATACAGGGCCCGATGTTCAAAGGCTTTATACCGCTTAAAAACCTGTAAACCATGTAAATGCCGCTATAGAAGGATATTCATCTGCAATAACATGATTAGTGCAGGTGACTATCCACCAGTTCTGCCACTACATGCGCTGTTGCTATCCGTGTAATGTCGGGGGTGTTGCGGGCCGGGGCAGAGCAGAGGTGGCACCCTTTGCTAACCAGGCAGCAGCGATATTGAACCATTGCCCGGTTAGCGACCCAAGGGTAAAGAGAGGCCAGCTTTTCCCATGTCTATCTTTACCCATGGGAGCTAACTGAGCAGCGGCTCAATATCACCGCTGCTTGGCTAGCTTCTGCGCCATGTTGCGCGTTGCGGCAGATGCAGCTATTCTATTCTGGTGGCCAAATATGGCCCGGATTTAATATCCGGGGTTAAAGTTCAGCAGCGACGGCTGCGTGTCTTAGAGGTGCATAGCCATCACAACTCAATATCAGGCCCACAGTACCCGAGTCAAGTCCCTGGTGGCCTCAGCCCTGCCGTTGCCTAATCTAGGGATTGACTTGGCTGCAGGTTTTATAGGAGCTGAGACAAGTAGAGAAAATAGGGGAATAAGTAAAATCGCAGGAAATCTCTGGCCCTCCCAAATAACTATCGGCACGTGTCCAGCAAGTAGCCTTCAGGATATTCATAAGGCATGCATGACAGGGAAGCACGAGTGGTTAAAAGTATATGAAAAGTAGTTGTTGGTTCTTTTTTAATTCAAAGTTTTTTTATTGCTTGTAAATTAGAAATCGTTTCCCATAGGGCTGATTTTGTAACTAGGAATTACGCCACATGTGCTGGGAATTTTGCCGCACCCATAGCAGTAGATTGGGTCTCTTCAGGTGCTGGCGAGGAAGAAGCTGCTACTACTTGTTTTAGTCGAGGCGTGGCTCTTCTGGTAAGGATTCGAGAAACGTACTAGGGCTGGGCAAAAGAACAAGGAAGATATGACACGGAGGGGATTTTCCATCCCTAACACTAGACCAAGTTCCTTGTTTTTAAGCAGAATCCTAGTCTCATAGCAGCTTAACAGCATCATTATATGGGGACTTTCAAAATACAGGCAGATATATTTGATACTGGCTATATATTTTAGGATAAATAGAAACCTACAAAAAATCACAGAAGTAATCTTTTGATTTGATTCTATAGTCGAATGATATTTCAGCAGCATGTTGAATCCTAATTAGCCAAGCAGCAGAAGAGGGTGACTGACTTTCAAAACGTTGTTTAGTGGGACATCTTAGAACATGCAAGGTTCCACATTAGGAACCACCACCTAAAAAAAAGATTTAGGCGTCATCATGGATAATATGTTGAAACCCTCCCTCCAGTGTGCAGCAGTAGCCAAGAAGGCAAATAGAAGGCTAGGAATCATAAGGAAAGGAATGGAGAATAAAACAAAGGATATTATAATGCCTCTGTATTGTTCCATGGTGCAACTGCACCTTGAATATTGTGTGCAATTTTGGTCACTATATCTTAAAGATATAGCGGAATTAGAAAAGGTACAGAGAAAAGCTACCAAAGCGGTAAAGGGGATGGAAGGATACCCCTGTGAGGAGAGGCTTAAAAGGTTAGAGCTCTTCAAACTGAAAAGAGACGGCTGAGGGGAGATATGATAGAGGTCTATAAATTAATTGAGTTGAATGGGTAAATGTAGATTGATTCGTTATGCCATCAAAAAATAGAAAGACTAGGGGACTTGGAATGAAGCTACAGTATAACCTGTTTAAGACTAATAAAAGATAATAATTTTTCACGGCGTGTAATCAAACTCTGGAATTCATTACCAGAGGATGTGGTAAAGGCTGTTAGTGTAGCTGGGTTTAAAAAAGGTTTGGACAAGTTCCTGGAGGAAAAGTCCATAAACCATTATTAAAGAGGACCTGGGAAATCCACTGCTTACCCCGGGACGAGCATTGGGGAACCTGCCAGGTACTTGTGACCTGGATTGGCCACTGTTGGAAACAGGATACTGGGCTTGATGAATCCTGGTCTTACCCAGTATGGCATTTCTTATGTGGTGGAGTGATGGATTTGATAAAATTGAACTGGATACATTTTTTGAGGCTTAAAATATAAAGAAAAGTTGTAATTTTTTAACCATAAATAAGGGTTTGCAAAGCACGAGATCAGTAGCTACCCTAGTGCGGAAACGCAGGGATTCATGCTTGGACTGCAAAACTGTCACCACATGAACAGTTAGGGTGACTCCAGATATGTAATTTGTGCATAAGATGGTATGGGAAGGTGGTAGCCAAAGCGATTAGTGTATTTTCCATGCTTGCTTCAAATCATGTTTGCTGAAATAGTTCCTGGTTAAGCTATTTGAACATGGCCACAGACCCTTTCAATGGAAGCCGTTGACCTGGTTTGACAGTTGCTAAACTATTTTCCTTGCTTGAGAGCTGTTAATAGTCTTGGTTTTGAAAGCAGTTACAGTGGACTGTTAGATTCATCATTGATTTCACTGAACCCTCTAACCAAGGCGGCTTTAGCCTTTCTAGTGTGGACGCACCAGTTTAGTTACTGGTATTTGAGAGGGAGCTTGCTGGTTTTTTATGAATGGTTTGACTCTATGGGGCTTGTTTACTAATCCATCCTAATATTTGGTATCTTAGCACATGCTGAGTGCCAAAAATTAGCACAGGGACTGGACCAGACCTGCACTGTTGGGTATATTCTTGCCATGTCCCCATGCAATTAGCACAGGTCAGCAGAAGCCACATTTAGCATGAGTGAAGCCAATGCCTCTCTCTGCCCCACGTTCTGCCCAGTCCCTGCCTGTCCTGCGCTAAACTGTTACCGTGGATTCTTACCACAGTTCAGTGTTTTTGGCATGTGGTAATGGTTACCGAGATCTTACGCTAGTGACTTAGCACATGTAACTGTTATCACACTTCAGTAAACATACCCCTAAATATAGGAGCAGCAAGTCCAAATCAAGAAACCTGGACCAGAATCAAATGCCACAATAAATCTACTAATTCAGTCAAAGTAAAAAATTGTATTATCTAATGTTAATTAAAGACACCTAGCAAACAGTAGCAACAAAGTTAAACACTACCTGCAGGTGCCTAGCAGTCAAATACACTGCTGTCCATCTTCAAATGCAGATAATTGCTCCTAAGGCTGGTGACTCTGGCATGTTGGAGATCAGCGGTATGTTTATTTCTGGATTTAGCTCACACCTTTCAACAGTAGTTCAGGGTGAGTTACAGTCAGGCACAGCAGGTATTTCCCTGTCCCAGAGGGCTTACAGGTTAAGCATGTAACGATGCAATGGAGGGTTAAGTGAAGGAGCATTAGTGGGATTTAAACCTTGGCTTCGCTGGCTTTCAGGCACTAGGCTATATGCTTTTAAGAAAGAGGACAGCCAGGTATATGTTGCTTGGATTCAAACCCTTATGCTAAATAACATTTAATTTAGAAGTTATTTTCTCCTTATAATAAGTAATATTTTCTCCTTATAATAAGTAATATTTTCATTTGGCTGATTTTTTTCTTTGTTTGTTTTTTCATGTGTTTTGTCTAGGGTTTTTTCCCCCTTTTTGATTCAGATCAAATAATGACAATTTGCAACCGTAATTGTTCATTCCACTTAGGTTTGCAGCCTCACATGTTGCGTGGTTTGTGATCTTTTTTGCATTTCATGTCAAGAATTATCATCCTTTATCTTGATTCTCACCATCCCACCTCATTGATGTCAGTTTATCTGACAACAGAAACATCTGCCAAGTGACAATTTTACTGTTTGCAGCATACAACCTAATAGTTCTGTCCAGATTTTCCTCTACACAGGTTTTGTTTCTCTGAAAAAAGTAATTCACTCTGTTTAACCGCTTAGATTTGAATATTTGCATGTGGAAATTTTCTAAGAGATTGTTGCAATGCTTTTGTACTTCCTTATTCTCATAAAGCGTGAGTGGGAGACCTTAGGTCCTGCATGCCTTTGGCAGTTGCAAATAATATTCTGGATTATTATGGAGCAGGGGGTGGAGGAGTAGCCTAATGGTTAGAGCACTGACTTGGTAACCAAGAGACCATGGTATTTTCAATAACATCTTATGGATGCGAAAGTTGGACAGTGAAAAAGATAAGAAGAAAATTGATGCCTTTGAATTATGGTGCTGGTGAACGATACTGTGTATACCATGGACTGCCCAAAGAACAAACCAGTTAGTGCTAGAGGAGATCAAACCAAAGCTTTCTTTAGATGCTCAGATGACAAGACTTTGACTTTCATACTTTGGACACATCATGCGAAGTGAGAGATCGTTAGAGAAAGACATCATGCTTAGCAAGATTGAAGGTTAACGCAAAATAGGAAGGCCAGCAATGTGACTGATCAATACAATAGCAGCTATGAATGCCACTCTATCAACAATGAGCCACTTGACTGAGGACAGCTATTCAGAGGGTTGCCATGAGTCGATACTGACTTGACAGCACTTAAAAACATATTCGTAATTTACGCTTATAAACATTCATAGGCACCTATGTGTCTTTATAAAATCTAAAAATAGACATTTATATGGCCTTCACACGTGACCTGTTATAAAATTATCCTTTGTGTCAGGTAGAGTGAATGCTGTTTTATTGTAAAAAAAATTACAATTCACAATTTATTCAAAGACCAACGTGACAAGTATGAGCATCTTAAAATCTGGGATGGGTCTTCCATTGACGGCCATGTTCAAATGCAATTTACCATGTCTGAAATCTGCCCTCCCTTATGTTGAGCAAGGGCACATGTGGTCTTCCACAGCATGCGTATGTTCAGCTGAGCTGTGAGGAGACATTCCCACAGACGTGGTTAGATCAGAAGAGGAAAATAGTGCAAACTATTTTGAAATCTACACATATCCCTTGAAATTTCACCACCAGAATTTCCCCCAGAAGCAGCTGTGATGTTCACATATCTGTTTTGCCTGTGAACAATTTTCGAAAAGCAGACACAAGATCTGAGAGTTTGGAAACAGCCCCTTGTTTGCTCATTTGTGTGCTGGCTGGAATCAGACTGACTTAGGAAATGCACTAGAAATAGCACTATAGAGGAACTTGGAGCCTGTGGGCTCCAAAACGTCTAATGAAAGGGATCTGCATATTAACAGGCAACCGATGTTACATTCATTACAATATCTCATTCTGGGGAGGGGGTGAGATGGTTACAAACATTCTGTTACAATTTCTGCAGTAACATGAACATCTTCCAAATCCTGTCCAACCAGTGGTTGCATTGCATTACAGTAGGAGCAATGTGTCAGATTTCTTGACTGATTATCATTTCTTTATTGATTATTGATCTAAACAGTTTAAAGTTGTCCACTGTTTCAATTTTGTCTCCATCAACAATGAACTTATTGATTTTGCCAGTTGTCAGGATCTTTGTCTTCATTACGTTAAGCTGTAGCCCCTTTTTAAGACTATGTTCCTTGATCGTGAGAAGCAAATGTTTCAGATCGTCTTCACTTTCAGACAGTAATGTGGTATCATCAGCATAGTGATGAGTCTTCCACCAATCTTCACACCTCAGTTGTCTTTATATAGCCCTGCTTCTCTGATGATTTGTTCTGCATATAAATTAAACAGGTAGGGGGAAAGTATGCAGCCTTGTCATACACCTTTTGCTGATTTTAAACCATTCTGTTTCTCCTTGTTCTGTTCCAACTGTTGCTTCTTGTTCAATGTAAAGGCTGCACGAGAGAATGATCAGGTGTTCTGGTATATCCATGCTTCTTGATGTGGCCCCGGGCTACTGGGCTTGATGGACCTTGGACTGACCCAGTATGGCATAACTTATGGTTTATACACAGTCAAAAGCCTTGCTGTAGTCAATAAAACACATAGATATCCTTTTGATATTCGTTTGTCTTTTCAAGGATCCATCTCACATCCGCGTTGATGTCTCTTGTTCCTTGCCCTTTCCTGAACCCTGTTTGCACTTCAGACAGTTTTCCTAGATATGGTTGTAGTCTCTGCTGGATGATCTTGAGTAGAATCTTGCTGGCATGTGGGATTGAAGTGATTGTGATAATTATTGCTCAATCAGTTGGATCACCTTTCTTCAGTATTGGTATAAACACAGATCTTTTCCAGTCAGTTGGCCATGATGTTGTCTTCCAAATTTTCTGGCAGAGCCTTGTAAGTATGGCTTTGCCAGAAAGGCTCAATATCCTGTGCTTTGTTCCTTGATAATGCTTTCAGTGCTGCTTCTTTCATCTCCAGTGGTTCCTGATCATAAGCTACAGGTTGTTTGTCCACTTGATCTTTATGGTATAATGACTCTATATTCTTTCCAACCTTTCTTGATCTTCTTGGCATCATTCAACATGGATCCTTGAGCATCTTGCAGCATTCCAATTCAAGACTAGAATTTTCTCTAACGCTCATAGCTTTAAATATACAAAGATCAAAATTGAAGCTCACTCAAAATAGAAAAACATAAATACTTTAATCATAAGATTAAGAACTTGAAAATTAATTAAATCAAGGGGAAAACCTTAGACCACAATCTGAATAATTTTAACTTGATTGCCAAACTTAGGAATTCATTTTAATCATCAGAAAAACTCTTGAATCAAAGATGAATGTTACCACTCAAAACATTCCTCCAGTAACGTGCCCACAGTGCTATTATCCATGTGTCGTCATTCGTAAAACTCACAAAGTCCAATTCAAACCATAATCAAAGTAGAGTCCTTATCTGGTTGATACCTGGTAGTGGGTAATATTGGCCATTCATGTCACAATGAACTATATGACTTGTCTAAGGGGTATGTTTACTAAACGGCGCACAATAGCGTGCGCTAAGGTACCTTAGTGCACGCTAATGATGCGTTTTTGTGCCCCGCACACGTGCGCACCGCACTAATGGGCCCGCTCATGTGCGTGGCGCGCAAATGAACGATAGAGGCGTGGAAAGGCTCCTGGAGGGCGGAGGAAGGCTCCCCAGGGACGGAGAGACGGGGTCAATGGGCGGAGAGTGGGAGGGGAGAGGCTCCCCGCACAGGAGCGGGGCTGAAATTCAAGCAAAAAATACCGCGAGTGAAAACCTCGCGGTAGAGCCGATTTAAAGGGAAGAGAAACCATTTCTGTCAGCAATGTACAGCAAAACCAGGGGAAACTTACAAAACGTGAGCAGTGTGATACATGTGCACGGAACAAAAGGGCAAATAAACATTAAATATGACCCAAACAAAATATAATAAAATTATAATCAAGCTGGGAAATAGTGATAGTAATGGGGAACATCAAAAAACACACCCAAAAAAGCCCCAAAACAAAAATATGAATTTTAGAAGGGTCTACGCTCCGTCCCCATACAAGGTGAATGATCCCACAGTGAAATATCACTGATCAAGGTTTCCCTCTCCATTGGACAGGTTACCTATGGCATGCACAGTTCCACAACAGCAGGGCGGGCAGGTCGGAATGGGCAATTGGAAAGATGCAGGGAAAGGGGATACAGAGGGCTGCAGGCGGCACATGCTGTGGTGCAGCTGGGGCACAGTGCGGACTAGGCAGATGCCTAGATGGCACCTAGGAATGCTGAAACTGAACAGCAGCCAGACAGCAACTGATGAGGGCCCAACATGGGCACGAGAGTGTCCATCACAGTGCCACAGGGGATAGCACCCAGCAGGTACCCCCAAGGGCACAGAACATTGGCAGGCGGTGATTGGGGGACGTGCGGACAAATTTGCAGGCACCCCTACTCCAGAACCCCCACCATAGGCAGCCGCCTACCCACACAAAGGATGGCCTCAGACTGCGTACCACCAGCACCACCAGCAGAAGGGCATGTCAGCAGGGTGGCACAGGGGTACTGGAGGTGGAGGGGGGCAGTGGCAGCTGCCCAGAGCAGACCATGGCCTAGCCCTGTGTAGGTGGGTGCAAAGCACTGCAACAGACAGGCCCTGCCGGATAAACAGTCATGGTATCATCAGGGAATGCACTGTGTCTGTGGCAACGCGGTGGTGCAGTGCACACAAGCAGTGTGTTTGGAGACAGAAGGTCACAGGTTCAAAGCCCAGCTGTGGCTCCTGCCAATCCAGTCCACATTTTTCAACAACTAAACTGTGATAGTAAGGACAAACCTTTATTGCAGAGAACATACGCATGGTTAATATGCCTATATTTTACCCCACCGAGCACAAACACCATAAACAGGCATATTACCTAGAGCAGAGTCTCCCAAATGCAGTCCTGGAAGGCCCCACACCATTCAGGTTCCATGCATCCTCTAATAAAGATGCCTGTGCTGCATATCTATGCACCACCCCCATGGTATGCAGATGTAGCTCATGCATATTCATGAGGGACAGCATGAAAACCCGAACAGTGTTTGGCACACCAGGACTGGAGTTGGGAACCTCTGCCGTAAAGCAGCAGCCAACAGGGGCCGACACACCCACACCCACAGGCCCCATTGGCCAATGCCTCCTGGAGAGGCAGGACATTGGGCCCTGCATGCATCTCCCAATACTAGCACTTGCATACCTTAGTAATGCCACCCTACACCTGGGCATACGGTACACAGCTATCAAACGTTTGCTATGAGTACTGGCAGATAGAAATTCCTACGTTAAGCACAGTTTGCTGATTGAGCTCCATCATAACAATCTTTCTGATGTCTGCGGTGTGTGCTTCAGGTCTGGTCTCTGACAGTGTTTACCACCCTGGGGAGTGACCCCCAACAGTATTGCGTACCATATCCATGCCTGTACTGTGCCCAGGACTGGTGTGGTGGGCAGGGCTGCTAAACTCCTCTATAGTAACACAATGCTGGCATAGGTGTGGGAGTGTGTGTCTGTCTATACAGTGTGTGGTGGCTGCAAACACCTTCCACAGCCCACACTGCCAGCACTGTTGCCAGTATTGGCCTGCCAATGTGCATAATGAGGAGCAAGGTACCATGGGTATAGCCCAGACAGGGTGGCCTGGCCAGGATGCATCTGCACAGGGCATAGGGCACTGGCTGGGACATTTTAGTGCCTGGCCACCACCTACACAGAGAGGGTGACCTCAGTATGTCCTGCTGGGAGATCACTCTCACCCTGACTGTGCGGTGACGACAGCATGGCTAGGCACCCCCATAGTGCTATATAGTATTTCTGTCATGTGATATTTATGGGTTTTCTTTTGGGGCCCAGTCACTGATTTATCTGCTTGTTGTGTATGCTGACATTCCTGGTCTGGGTGCACGCATTTCCACCAGGAACATGCACTATGGACTAGCTAGCAGACTGTTTGCAGCTGGTATGTGTCTTGATGGAGCACCTTGCAGGGTGCAGCGGCTGAAGGCTTGCTGCAGGAGAATATCAGATAGTGGTGGGGTGCAGCTTAGCATATCCAGGCCTAATGTCTGTCTGCTATTACGTTATGGATGTGTACAGAGCTGCATTGACTGCCCTGTAGGGTGTCTGTTCCCCAGCAGGACTGGGGTTGATGGTCCCCTCTACTGCCACCATTGCAGGGAGGTAGAATGTGCATCTGTTGATGGGAGGCCCTGTTTACCACCCTCAGCCCTGGGGGAGGAGGGTGGTGGTACATAATCCTCCTAGGGGTCCATAGGGGCTACACCTGACTGAGACAGACAGATACATCCAAGGTATTTCTGCAGAAACTACCTATCTCACACATTAACACTGCTTTGGACCTCTAGCATGGCCTCTTTCAGCCATGGAAGGTGCTGTGGACCTGGTGCTGGGTGCCTCACTGCACCCTCAGGGTGAGCACAGTACCTGCACAATGTGACGGTGTGTAGCTACTCTGTGCCAGTAAAACACATGGTCAGTACCCCCTACCAGGCCGAGGTGCTGTGGGGGTGCACATGGTCAGTTCTCCCTACCAGGCCGAGGTGCTGTGGGGGTGCATACCCCATCTTGTGTTTATCTGTGGACAGCTGATTTGCATGTGCAATGCATCATGGGTACGGGTGGGCTAACCCTATCCTGGTGACCACAGCAGACTGTCTGTGTAGTGACGTGCAGGCTCTCTGCAGCCAGCCAGGGGCTTGCTAGTAGCTATAGAGCTGTAGCACAATGGTTACTTCACTGCCTGTCAGGGCTGCCCAAAGCATTATCTCTTTTTAATGTACATTATTGCTGCCAGCAAGAACACCCTCATTGTACTGTACCCATATGGTGCCTCAGAGGGCGCTTTATAGGGCGCCCTATAGGTTACCTTATGGTTACCGTCCATATAAGGTGCACTATACGTTATCCTGTGGAGCAACTTATAGGGTGCCCTATAGGGGACATTTTAGGTTGCCGTGGCGGACAGTGCACTTTATAATGTGCCCTCTGGAGTACCCTATGAGGCGCCTTATGTAGCACCTTATGTTACCATACTATGAGGGTGTGTTTGCTGGCAGCACTAATGAAAATAAAAATAATATGCCCCCTACAGCAATATTACGTATAACAGGTAATGCCCCAGCCAGCCTTCTTCATTAGGCACAGTGGGGGATTGAACCCATGACTCCTGCATCATTGGTCAGTGTCTTAACCATTGTGCTACACTGCTGCTCCTCCTTGCATGTCAGCGCACCTACTTATGCTTTTCATTCCTTAAACTGCACAGTGCTGCCATCAAAAACAGTGCTGTGACCTTGCGGTACCTCATACGGCACCCTATAAAGCGCCCTATAAGCAACATTCTAGGGTGCCTTGGCGGACAGTGCACTTTAAAATGTGCCTTATGGGGCGCCTTATGTTAACACGCTTTGAGAGTGCGTTTGCTAGTAGTAGTAATTAAAATAAAAAATAAAATGCCTCCTAAAGCAATAGCACGCCGCCTTATGCACATCAGCGTGCTGCCTTATGCCGCCCAATATTAAACTGTCTCCTAAAGTAATGCCTCAGTCAGCCTTCTTCATTGGGCACAGTGGGGGATTGAACCCCTGATCCCTGCACCATTGGTCAGTGTCTTAACCATTGTACTGTGGCTCTGTTCCTGTACTTGAGCATCAGCGCGCCGCTTATGCTTCCCGCGCAGCTTTCACCTGCGCTAATGTGCGGGGCACACATTAGCGCATGTTTAATCCCGGTTTTGCTTTTTTCTGCCTGAAACGCCCACTCCTTATATGGCACCCGCACACTAGCGCGGCCCGCACATTACCGGGGTTTTAGTAAACATACCCCTAAAAGTCTTATCTTGGCACTGTGAGCACTTTAACAGAATGAAAGCATTGAGTAGTAACATTCCTTTTCATAATGTGGCTTTCAACAGTTTATCCGATGATTAGAATGAAGCCCTGTTTTACAGTTGATTTAGAACTATTCAGATTGCAATTCAGTGATTTTCTGATGTTTTCCATTTGACTGAATTAATTTTCAAGTTATTGTAATGATTAAATCGGCCATGTCTTTGCATTTTTTGGGTGAGCATTTTGTTTTTGTTCTTTGACTATTTTGACAAAGTTCACTGCTGTTTATCTGAATTAATAGTGCATAAGGTACACACATTTTATGAAATCATGACAGCCCAGACTCCAGTTTGGAACATGCCTACACATGAGTTATGTAAAAGCACCCACCACTTCTTCTCTGTACGCACTTTTACATGCATAACACCTGCGATAAGACCTTTTGTACAGAAAATCTTTCATAAAATTACCTCCAAAGTGTTGGCTAGACTTGAACATTCCTCTGTGAATGACGTTCACTAAAACGTATCTTTATGTGTCCTGTCTAAAGAGCAAACAATTGTTTCCCTGATCCCTTCATCCTCTTTATAAAGTTGCAGATGCTTTTCAGCCCTTCCTTGCGGCTCTTTTTTGACCAGTTGACTGAGTTTGACAACAATGCCTTACCGCCTTTCCTTCCCAGCATGGGGTCAGACAGCCAAGTAGAGAATGGGTGTTCTACTTACTTGTCATCGGAAGGATTATGGGGCATATAGCTTCTAATTAAACAAATTAGGTATTTGGCTTTCTTTATTGGTGTACAGCAATATAGCCAATATTCTACACCCTGGGGAGAGTGTTCTAACCTCGTTGAATTGTTGGTAGGCTAGTCTGAAGTGTTTCTTTGGAATAGTTCTGTAAATTGTGATTAAAATATATAACGAGATACTGTGTGCTTAAAATTGAAAGAACCTAGTTCTGTCCATGTTTAGTTTCTAAATTTCTCCCCTTTGCATTTCTGATTTAGCACCTTTTAATATCTGGTTTTAGTCATCTTTTATATTATTTTTGTATTTTTTTTTAGCACTTGCTCTTTTTAATAACTTTCAGTTTTCTTCTCTCTTGGTTCTCTTCTGTTTTCTTCATTCACTATTTTAGATGGTTTCCAAGCTTAAGGTGAAGATGGTTCTTTTCCCAGAAAAGGTAGAGGTGCATGTGCCTGGTGTGTTGAATAACTAGGGTTTGTTGTGATGGTCACACTGTACAATTGCTTGGGTTTTTATGGGTCATATTTCTTTTAGGTGAAGATGGCCCTTCGCAGATGGGCCTGGAGGACCTGGCCATGTTTCGAGCTGTACCCTCAGCCACCATCTTTTACCCAAGTGATGCAGTATCCACAGAAAAAGCCGTAGAGCTAGCTGCTAACACAAAGGTTTGTCTCTGCTTTGGAAATCAATTTAAGCAGTTTATTAGTTTACTCCATTTTTTTTTTCAAAATACTGGTGATTTATGTTAGCAAAGTATCTTTTAGATACTTTCACCCTGGTTGGCACTGTTAATATCGTAAATGACAGCAGGTAAAACCAGTAAGGCTCATCTAGTTGGCCCAGCAAGGTGCTTATGTCTGTAGCTGCTTCTCCATGCAGATTAACCCCACTCTATGCTTTTTACTTTGGGTCGTAAATGCTGCTCTTTGACAGCTACCCCTGCTTTGCTTTCTTGCAGTATGAAGGTCTTTTAAATTGTGCTTTTGAGCAGGAATGCCCTTCTTCCTATATAGGGATCCTCTGTGCTTATCCCATGTCTTTTTGAATTCTGTCAGTTTTTGTACCCACAACATCCAGGAGGTCATTTCAGTCATCCCCACCCTGTCCGTGAAAAATAAACTTCCTGATGTTGCTTTCAGCTTTATTTCAAGTCCCCTAGTTTTATAGTGCCCCTATCTTTGGAAAAGGTTTGTTTGCTCATTAATATTTTTCAAGCATTTAAATGTCTGTATCATATCTTGCCTGTCCTTCTTTTCCTCTATTGTCTTCAATCTCTTCTCATAGACCTTCTTCTATTTTGGTTGCTTTCCTCTGCAGTGCTTCAAGTACTCCAAATAAGATATCACCAATGACCTTTCGGCTGGTTATGTCCCTCCCACCTGGCTTTGGCCATCACCTTTTCACATTGTTGTGAAGTAAACCTTTTGTTTTCTACTCGTATTGATTCTATTTTATTCTCACTTCCACTTTCTATCTAACCTCCGTATTTACCCTTGCTGCCCCCTCTGCATTCAATGAGAGGCCTCCCAAAATGCAAAGTATAGAAATGATTAAACATCCATTGTAGCTCTCTGGCAGAGTGGGTAAGAAGGCAGCCATGTTGTTTTTCAAGTGATGAGGGCAGTGGGCTGAGACCTAGGGAAATTAGAGTTCAAATCCCACTGATGCTCCGACCATGACTCCCAGGTACAGACTTACATTTGTGTGCAGTAGGTATCTCCCTCTTGCTGGAGAACTTACAATTTCACTCACCTTGAGCTACTAATGGAAAGACGTGAACAAAAATGCAAGTAACGCTCCATTTCTGGTGGTCATAGAGAGGTGTATTTGAATATCAGATTACTGGAAGAAGTAATTGATCTGGGACAGAGGTTAATAGAGAAAACGTAGAAATCTTTGGAAAGTAGTACAGAGCTGAGGTCCTCCTGGATATTGCTCAGGATTCCCCTCTGCTGCTAGTGGCCAGAATGTCTAGAGCTTCTCTTTGCCCTCTGCAGTGCAGATTCTCTGTTGTGTTAATTAATGCGGCCTCCTGCATAGGAACACCTGAAATAGAGCCAAGAGGGATTTAGGAAATGAGCACGGCAAAGAGGGAAATGATGCTCGAAAAAGGCCTGAAACCTGTCCTTAAATAGCCTTATTTGGGTTTTAATATGTCGATTATTTGAATCAAATCATACAAGTCAAAAAACCTGGGAGACCAAGATTTTCTGATTACCTCCTATATGATGGCTTAAGTAATTTATAAGGGATTTTCTTTTCATGTATATGCCAGTATACATGCGTAAAAGGCCTCTTATGAAATTATCTCATGTGTGAAAGTATATGCAGTGCAATTAGGTATGTACTTGGACATGGCTTTGGAGTAGGCATGTTCAGAGGAGGCTTTTGTGTGGATTTATGTGCATATTTTATAAAATATATAAGCATGTGTGTGTTTGGGGTGTGTTTACTAAAATGCATAGTGTTAGCACACCTTCAACCCCAAAGATTAGCACAGAGGCTGGAGCTAGATTTTGGGGGCCTTTCTGCATGGTCTTCTGCTGTTGGCACATTGGTGCACTTACTGCCGTGCCTTGAGGAGGTAATGGTGACGCTCATACAAACAGCAACATTAGCAATTGGTGCACACCAATGATGCCCACACTAATTGCAATGCTATGTCCACCCAATATTCGCCCTATCCCCCGCGAAGAGCTTAGTATGGGACTTTTATCATGTTGCTCCATACTGTCAGTGCAGTGCACTTAGCCCTTCGCCAACCTTTAGTGCGATTTAATAAACATGCCCCTATGTGCAGTAACAAGCCGGAGTAAACGTGGCTTCAATCTAGCTGCTGTTTCTCTTGATTTGTGCTAGTATTGTATAAAACCACATAGCCGCCTATTTATCTTTGTATAAAATAGTCTGCAAAAAAAGTGCCTATGTAGCCATCACACACAGGTGACTTATTTACAAACTTGCAGTAATAATGCTCATAGCGCTATGAAGAATTTAATAGCTTTGGGCGTATGCAGAGCCCCTAATAGCAGGGTCAGATGTCTGGGGTGGACATCCAACCCCCGCTATTTGTCAGGACCCGATTGCTGGTCCAGAGCTCCCCACACATTCAGGGATGCTGTGTGAGGAGTTCTAGACGAGGGCAGGGAGAGGATGCAGGGCGGGCCGGAGGCGGGACCCAGACCCCAGATGTACAGGGCGAATTTCGGTCGTGGCCCTGTACGTCCAGGCTGGATGAAATGGGTAACTTATTCCACCTCGGGGGTGGAATAAGTTATCTCGACTGCAGCAATCTGCAGCAGCGAATCCCCACAAAAGATAGGGAAGGCACAGGACATTCCCCACAGCCCGACCCTGGCCTTGGCAGGCCCATTCGGGGATTGGGGGGTGGGGAAAGCAAGCTATTCTGCGTCCGGGGGTGAGCACAGCTACTGAATGGTACCAGACTCCATGCAGGAGTCATGGCAGGGTTGGACGGGAGGGAGCAGGGCATCCAAGGGGCTTGAATCTGGGCACATCCTGTTCATCCAAGCCCTCTACACCCGATTCTGATCCCATGGGGCCATCTAGCTCTCATGGGATCAGAATTGGGTGCAAATCTGGCCCGTCCAGATTTTGGATGCCAGGACAAGCTGGATGGGTCCCTTTTTGCATGGGGCTCTTTGTTAACAAAAGCGCATTGCTAGATACAAAGTTGAGGGAAGCAGTCTGCACAAAAAAGGAAGGAGTCTGGTCAGCAATTGTAGCAAGCCAGAGAATGTCAAATGTTGCCTACCTGTCTGTTCATTTCATTTCTAAAACAGGGCATATGCTTCATAAGGACCAGTCGTCCAGAAAATGCTGTGATTTATAGCAACAATGAAAACTTCAAAGTAGGACAAGCCAAGGTAACTACTGACCAATACAAAAATGTCTTCAAAAGTAGCTTCTCTGTTAAGTTCATATCAGGGTTAATATCTTAGTTGAGAAGCCTTGAAATTTACTAAAATGATGTTTCGGGTATTTACTCAAATAATTCTATTTGTGGGGATGCAATTTCAGTGGTCAACTAAAGTACATATCAGATTGCGCATCATCCTCGGATCAGCATTTTTGAGTTTTTGCATATGTTTTTGTTGTTTCACCCCATCAAGAGAATGCTGAATGAGGTGCCATTGTCTGGTCACCTTGAAGCAGCGTGGCTTCATTCTTGCTGCTGAAGGGCTGATGGAGAGAGTCACAGGCTAAAAATAGAGCCCCAATGACCACATTATTTAGGATACAAGAATTTGAGGAGGTGATTTGCTTAGGGCATTTCTTGCCTTCTCTGTGCTGGAGGGGTGGTATGGGGTGATTATGTTTATTGAGTTTTTAAATGTCCCCTCGCTAAAAGAGGGTTGGACTACGTGCACATGTAACAGAGCTATTTTGATATGTGGTCTTAGATTATGAAATGTTCTGCTGCTCTTTTTGCGACTAGGGAGAAATGTATTTTCCTTTTGGAAGTTACTAAAAGCATTTCTTTTTAATGGAGTGTTTGCTTAACGAAATGCGTTGGCATTTTGTAGGGCTTTGTCTCTTTTTAGAGGAAGTTTATTTGTATTTTAATTCTTTTATATGTAATGTGTTTATATATTTTGTTTTAGCTACTACTGTGGATGTTTTTATGTAAACCGCATAGAGGTGTTTCATTTTGCAGTTGAATAAAAATGAAGAAATTAAAAATCTTGGAGGGAGGGTGGTGGTGGCAAGACTGAAATTTTGCCTCGGCACCCAGTACCCTTGCATCGGCCCCGAGTCTAGGTGCAGATTTAAGTGAGTAAGGAGCAGCAATGGGAGGGTCTGCCATCAGGACCACTACAGGTCAAGTTCTCAGTGCCGTAAAGGAGGAGAGTGAAACAAAGGAAGATGTTGAAGGCCACTTCTGCTGCTGATTCAGTAGGATTCTGCCTTGGGATCTCCACACCTACATCTTGTGGCTTAGGATCGATGTATGGTGCTGTAATACCATCCAGGAAACAACCAGAGAGAAGCAAGGCCTTGCAGTTGGTCTAACCACTCTCTCTTTTATATCCTTCCAGGTGGTGCATCAGAATAAAGATGACCAAGCCACGGTGATTGGGGCAGGAGTAACTCTGCATGAGGCACTAGCTGCAGCAGAACAGCTGAAGAAAGGTAGAAGCACTACATTGTCACCTTGGCAAATCATCTTCTGAAATTAGATTAATAGTATGTTTATGAAATGATGTAATAACGCAAAAGAAGCTCTACCCATAAGCACTGTAGCGTGAAACCGTTATGCCTTGTAGAATAATGGTATATTAAATTCATTTAAATAAATAAATGGGTGATGACCAGGACCCCTAGAAGAGCCCAGGTTTAAGAATCCACATTTTGCAGTTTCTCAGAAATAGATAACCCGGTTTTGGTCTGAAGTTGAACGCGTCTGTACTGAGTTTTATGATTCTGCTTTTCCATTATGAGGTCATAGCAGAAACAAAGATGATGGCTTAACAAGATCTGTCTGGTCCTCGTGTTCAATGGAATGGTGTGGCAGGCTGGCCGTGCCAGAGGTGCTGAGGAAAGGCTGATGACTGGATAATGCCTGCGCTGGTGTTGGAGGCTATTTGGACACAGGAGGGGAGGGGAGAGGTGCTGGGGCAGAAATAAAGGAAATCTTGCATACTCTGCCACTCAGGAGGGTGGAGTGTAGTAATTGTGCTGGAGTAAGTTAATGGTTAGATCAGTGGGCTAAAAACCAGGGAAGCCCAGTTTGAATCCTACTGCTGCTGCTTGTGACCTTGGACAAGTCACTTAACCCTCTATTGTCTCTGGTACAAACTTAGATTGCAAGCCCTGCAGAGACAGGAAAATACCTACAGTACTTGAATGTAATTGTGAGAAAGGCATGAGCTAAATCCCGAGGAGATGACAAAACTGTTCTGGTTAAGGACTATCGTCTTACAAGTGGCCACAATCTGACTGGCTGCAGGGATACGTTCTTGGCGGTGTGGACAGAAATAACTGTGCAGCATGACTGGAACATTAGGTCTTTATCTGTCATCGACTACTCTGCTACTATCTAAGTTCAACATTTGGAAGCTGCAGACTTAAAGCACCAGAGGTCCAAGTAAAACTTCTGCATAGATTTGTTTGTTTTGCGTCCAGAATGGAGTGGCCACACTGTAGGGGACAGTTCGAGCTTTTTATTTGACTCTGGTGTCTCGTAATAAGATAGCATATGATAGCAGCATGAAAAGAGAAATTGGCACAGTCCTTCCCAGTTATTCCCATTTGTAGGGCACTTGGCACATGGCAGTTTCCTAGGCGGCAGCCATAGAAGGCTGCTGGTTTGTAGGAAATTGCACCTTATCTGGGTCTCCTTTTGGTTTCTTCTTCCTTGACTGTCTACCATCTCGAATAGATGGATAGGCGAGTTCCCATACTTAATCCGACATCCATCCCTGTCTTTTGCCCCTCCCCCCTTTTCTTACCATTCAGCTTCCTAGGTCCCTGTGACTTTTCTGTTGACGCTGACCTAATTGGTTTCTGGGGAGTTGTAGCCCTACTGGTACTAATCTGCCTGTCCCTGGGCCTGTGATGTCGCAAACTCCTGCTTCCTTTATCTAACCCATGCTTTTTCCTTACCACCTTGTTGGTTAGAAGAAAGAACGAAAGCATTCTAAACGTTGGAGCTGTTGAATAAAGAGCTATGTAGGTAATATGAAATGTTAGCCTGCATTTCTGCTAGAACTTCTGTCACGCAGTCAGATGTTCAGACAGATGTCATGCTAGTATTGCATCTCTATATAGATTATTGCAAGGCTTTGTGGTTAGACAACTGCTCTAGGGACCTTTTATGCTTCCTTTGCATAGACGTACAAATGAGGAAGAGGGCAAAGTCATCTTGGACAAGATGGGATGTCTTATAGTATTAAAGCTGTGTGGCTGGTAGTTGGGATATAACAATGTGACGTGAGCAGGAATAACTAGACGGACTGTGTGGGTTGATTGGTCTTGGTCTTTATTGTCCTCATCTGCTATGTTGCTGCAACCCAAACGCTACACAGCAACATGTCAGCATTGACTCAGTTGGTTTCTGTGGTGTTATAGGCTTTTCTTACCATGACCTGCTACCCCATGATCTTTTGTACCACTAGATTGTGCTTTCTTTACCTACAGCTTTTATTTTATTATTCAACTGGACAACCACAGCCTGCTGTCATTAATCTGGTTATTTTTTTGGTGTGACATGACCTAGCTATCCCATGGCGTGCAGTATATTACCTATCTCCTGTCTCTCTCTCTCTGTTCCTTTGACCTGTTGGTTGAACAGCTGCACCAGACTAGATATGGATAGTTTGAAATGATGTGGTCTTGTTTTTGCTTAACTGGATCTCTACATATTTCATAACCACAGCATTCTGAACTTTTCTATAAAACTTTATTTAGCCTGTAATACCACTGGGTCAAAGCAGTGTACATTCAGATATGGTATATATGTCCCTTGTCCCCGAAGGGCTCGTGATCTATGTTTTGTACCTGAGGCGGAGGAGGGTTAAGTGGCTTGCCCAAGGCCACAAGGAGCACCTGTGGGACTAGAAACCCCAGTCCTCCTGGCCCAAGGTTGATGTCCTCCAGTGGAGGCCCTAACCACTAGACTCCTCCTCCTTTCCCCGTCTTGTTAAGCACCTACCCCTGCAAATGTTGTATAGATGATATGCACATAGAACTGAATCCTTGATAAAATGCCAGAAGAAACCACACTTATTTCATTTTGTGATTATTCATCTTTTGTAGACGGGGTCTTTATCAGAGTGGTTGATCCCTTCACCATTAAACCACTGGATGTTCAAACTATTCTTGAAAATGCTAAAGCAACCCATGGCCGAATCATAACCGTGGAGGACCATTATTATGAAGGTACAGGAAAGTGACCTAGGAAGTGTAAAAAATCACAACACAGCAAATACTATAATCTATCAGCTTTTTGTTCATACTGAAGATTGATTTGTGCTGATGTGAATGAAAATCCCCATTTGATCTACTCTATTACTATGATGTTCATTTGCTACAGAAACGCTCCAGGCTCACAAAACTTGTTTTATAATGCATTCCCTCAATAGGAGAATTTATTTTGTCATGTTGTTCATTTTCTAGTTAAATACCTAACGATGTAGGGGCAGTGCAGGTGTTGCAATGCATGGGAACTGCGATCAAAATGATACTGGCCCAGTAAAATTATTGAACTTTTACTGGATTCTGACATAAATTCTGAGGTCGTCAGTCAAGAGAGTTTTTGACAGGACCACTGCCCATTTTGCTCCCATGACTCCAGCTCTTATGCAAATATATGTTTCATGGCGTATTTAAACATAAAGTATGTTTGTTTTTCATTTACCTTCAAATGTCTTCACATACTTGCTGTCTAAAAATATAATTTAAAATGTATTAAAATAGGAGTTTATTTCACCGAGTTACAGAGCACTATTTGTTTTCAACATGAAAGAACAACTATAGACTTATTCGAAAAGTAATCAAGAGAAGAAGCCAAACATCTTGATTGCATAAGTCTTCATACCCTTTGTCATAGCAAAGCCAAATTTGCTCTGGTTCCAAAAATTGCCAATTATTAACTGGAATGTGGCTCACTGGTGTCCATTCACAGTAGCTGAACTGCTTCAAATACTCCTGGATGAAGAATCGAGCTGTTTCTGTGATATGAAGTGAATTTGAAGCAGAGGTCTTAGCATGCCAAACATGTTGCTCTGAAAGACCCTTGGGATAAAATTGTTCACAGGTGTAGATTTGAGGGACAGGCTGTGAGGAAATTTCAGTGTGTTTTGAATATCACTTAGTGCCCCCTCGGGTCCATCATTTGTCAACAGGAAATTGTTTGGCACCATCAAGACACTACCTCGATCAGATTGTCCTCATGTCAGTAGCCATAGGTGAGAAAATTATTCTATATGGGGATACTCTGCAGCCGTGGGACAGGGAGACTTTTGAAGATTGAGGGGAAAGATGGATGGTACAGGCAGATCTCAGAGGAAAACCTGTTCCAGTTTGCCATAGTCCTGGGACTGGAGAGAAGATTTGCCCTTCAGTAGGACAATTACCATGAGAACAAAGCAAAAGCAAGCAGGAAATGTCTCAGCAAAGCGAAAGTGAATATCCGTGAGTGCCCAGTCAGAGTATAGACTTAGACTTGATCTCTAGTCAACTAGAAAGAGGTTGAGCTATCTGCCAAGAAGAGCTGGTAAAAACTTCACCCTCCTGCTGCGCAGTTTTACCCTAAATATCTCATGGCTGCTATTGCTGTGAAAGGGCTTCCACCAAGATTGACTCTGAGTGTGACGTACCATGCAAGCAAGACTCGAGTATTTCAAGCTGAAAGTGTAGGGGATCTTGCCTAGATCAGTGAAACAAACTCCCACTTTAATGCATTTCAAACTGTATTTTTTGAGAGCAGAATGTGAAAAATACTCATGAGGTGTGAACACTTTTATAAGACACTGTAACTTTCCTTTCAGATGCATTTGAAAATCAGTTTCTATAATATTACAATATAAAGCAGCTTAAATGAGGACTGGCGTTCTATACACACACACACACACACACTTCCATGTGGGTCAGCTAGGCCTGCTGTGCTAATTGATTTTTGCCTCCCTGTTGTGTAGGTGGAATTGGAGAAGCGGTGTCATCTGCTGTTGTAGGACAACCCGGTATCACAGTCACTCGCTTGGCTGTATCCCATGTACCACGCAGCGGAAAACCAGCCGAGCTGCTGAAGATGTTTGGCATTGATAAAGGGGGCATTGTGAATGCTGTCAAAGCTGTGGTGCCCAAATAACCAATGCAAAGTAGGATACCATTCCTCGCATCTCATTACACAGCAGAATTCTGGAAAAGGATCCCAGATCTTTTAACTTTGCGGATTGTAACAAAACCTCAAGCTTTTAATTGTTTTAACAAGTATCGATACAAGCATAGTTCCGTTCCATCGCAAAGTAGACACCAATAAATTACTAACTGTTGACTAAACTGGAGTTTTATTAAGTCTCTCTTCTTAGTCAGTCTGGGCAGGGACACTGGAAATTTGTGTCCTCACAGGAAAAGGAAATTTAGAAATTTTTAGGATCTGCTGCAATTTTCTTGCTTTTGCTTTGCTTAAGTTTAGTAAGACTGTAATACGTTTGTCTTCCTGAAGCTGAATAGTTGAAGCAATTAAATTAGGCCGATGCAAGGGACTGAGGGAAAGAGAGAGAAAACTGCCCGTCGCCCCAAAAAGAAAGGAGGCCTCCTAAATGAAATTAACTCCTGGTCAGTCTACATACTGGAGGGAACAAATTCTTGAAGGACTGTCACACTGGGGGCCCCCTGCACGCATTTCTGCGCTGCCTAAGCAGCCCTCTCACCGCTGCATGGGCCTCCTCCCCAGCCGTCTACTGGGAACTGGTGGCCGCGGGGGCGCCTTCTATAAGGAAAGGGCAGCACCTCGTGCTCTCTGCCTCCAGTTGCTAGTAGGCAGCATCACCCACACGGCCAGATGAAGGGGGTGTGTACTTTTCTAAGAGAGATGCATAAGTGATAATCCCTTCCATGCTCCATCCCCAGTGATACCTGTAACTGGAGAGCACAAGTTCAGTCCTTGAGGGTCACATTTAGGCCAGGTTTTCAGGATATCTATCACATGCATATTCATTAGGGATCTGCATGCAATCTCCATTATATGCAAATTTATATCATGCATGTTCATTAGGGGACAAACCTGACCTGTTTGCAGTCCTTGAGGACTGAATGTGTGTGCTCCTGGCCTCCATATATATAGCAGAAAAGTAGGTGCTGTGTTTCTGAGTGCACATACACCCCTGAGCCTGGTTAATGATCTGCACTCTCTAGTCACTTATAAAATTATCCCCTAAGTGCAGTGGTGGGATACGGTCGGTTTGACCCAGTTTGCGCAAACTGGTTCCTGTCGAGGCCTGTGTTTGCCGAACCAGGTCAAACACGACGTTGCAACGCCGGCTCTACGGTGGTGGGAATCCCACCCTCCCTCCCCGACAATGTTTTGATGGCATCAGGGGATCGGGCTGCTGGGCCACCAGGGAATTGCATATCCTTGGTGGAGGGCAGTGGCCCAAACGTATGGCCACTGAAACGCCTCCATGCGAGGTGCAGCAACCTGGCCGTCACGCATGTGGGAGGACTGGGACCGAACTGGTTCCTCGGCAGTTTGGATCCCACCACTGCCTAAGTGTATCAGGGAGAAAGATGAAGGAACTCCAGAGAATGGGAAGGTTAGAAGTGGCGCCCATTGCTTCCCGCTGGCACCCACTGCTTACCGCTGGCGCCCTCTGCTTCCCACTGGCATCCACTGTTTCCCACTGGCACCCACTGTTTCCCACTGGCACCCACTGCTTCCCACTGGCATAGAGCAGCTACTACTGGTCTGTATGAATCTTTGGTCCAAGACGCTTTGGCGATTCCTATGGAAACAGTAGGAGGGAAAAGAGACAGAATGTACCATCAGTACTTTAACAGGCAGCCCTCTTATTTTAAGCATTTCCGTTTATTTGTATCTGTTACTTGCACAGCCCTCCAACAGCCAGAGAAAAGCCAGCTGTGATGTGATGTTATACGGGGGGCCGGTGCTCCCACAGTAAAGTTCAGCACTATTGCATAATTCTTGGCAAATGAACCGCAGGCCTAAATTTAGGACTCCATGTTTTAGATCCTTAAATTTAAGTGCATTATCAGCTGAAAAGGTTAGTACCTAAATCCATCTGAAAATTTCCTTGAATTTAGGGACTGAGCTTTGGAAAAATTGACTCCCATAGGTACAGCTTCAAGCAGATTTCAGGTTTCTGCTGGTTCCTTGCTTATAGTCTTACTCATGGCACGGTTAAAATGAGTATCTGGATGTGGATTGTGCTCTTGCAAGCTATTGAGAGCATCGTTTGCAAAGTACTCACATTGCTGCAAAGTCCACAGGCCCGTTTTCCCCAAGGTCTTTGCTCCAGTTTCCAAACTGAAAGTGTGCATATATTTCCACTTTGAGAATTGCTCATGGAAAAGGTACCCACAGAGATTTACACCTTTTTTTTCTACTAGTACCTTGTACAGCCCAAACTATGGGGCTCTTTTCCTTTACATAAAAACACAGAAAAACGACATCAGATAAAGACGATATGACCTAGCCAGTCTGCATTTCTGTACCAACTGCTGAACTCTACTGTCCTCCTTTTCCCTCAGAAATCCTTTTAGTTTGTTCCACGCTTTCTTGAATTTGGATACAGTCTTCCTCTCTACCACTCCATTCCATGCATCCTTCCACTCTTTCTGTGAAGAAATGCATTTATTATTCCTGAGATTCACTTTCCTTCTATGGCCCACATTACAGAGCTTTCTTTCATCTGAAAGAGGGCTCTCCCCCTGTGTATTTATACCATGGAGGTATTTAAACGTCTACCATAGCTCCCCTCTCCTACCTTTCTTCCAAAGTATCCATATTGAGATCTTTACATTTGTCCCATATACCTTATGATGAAGCATACCAACCATTTTAGTAGCCACCCTCTGGATAGACTCCATCCTGTTTATATCATTTTGAAGGTGTGGTCTCCAGATTTGTACACAGTACTCCAAATGAGGTCTCGCCAAAGACTTATACAGAGGTACTATCGCCCTCTTCTTCCTGTGGACATTCTTCTCCCTATGTGTCTTTCTGGCTTTCTCTGTGGCCCTCCCTACCTGTTTAGCCACCTTAAGATCATCAGAAACATTAGCAGCCACACCATTGCACGGCAAGCAAACCCTTCATGTGCTGTCGGGGGCGTGCCTGGCATGTTCTCGGTAGCGCACGCTAATCTGCAGCACACTAAACGCAGAGAAATTTCTGACTTACTAATGCCCCTATAAAACAGGGATGTGAATTCTTTATCATGCCTTTAGATTTGGGGCACACTACATTTTTTAACATTAACTTATGAATTAATGCATGTAAAATTAACTATTTATCAGGTTTTTTTATACTGCTTTATCATTTCAGCCAAAGCAGTTTACATTGTAACTTAAACTTGGTAATGTACATTTAAACAGGGACAGTGATTGCTTAGATTTTTTCTGAGTTGTAATAAACAATATATACACCCTCTGAAATCAACCCTAATATATCCAACTATCACTTGATTTCCCTACCTATTCTCCCTACAGGAACCCCTACACCGATCAGTGTTTCAAGCCGCTCAACTTTCAGCTCTTCCTCAGGCGAATGAACCTCACTAATTCAGGTTCCAGTTAAATCATTAACGAGTGACGTCAAAGAACCCGTCATCTCCAAATCACACCTGATAAACACCTTCATAATCACAATCGTATTCCCCACCAATCAATCTCTGTATTCATGCCATCCGGGGCAATCGATTTGAGACGGAAAATCCACTGTTGTTCTTTATATTGAAGTTTTGCCTTGCGATCCCCTCCTCTACTAGAGAGGGGGGCCACATCTAGAATCTTCCACTTAAGATCCCCAAACTGATGACCCAATTGCTGGCAAAGTGGGACCATAGGTGCTGACATCTGTCGTGAATTAATGCATGACCAATGTTCTAACAGGCGCTTCCTAATCGGGCGGATCGTTCTACCCACATATTTAAGATTACACGGACATATTAATAAATATACCACAAAATCTGTTTGGCAGTTAGATGCATATCGCAATGAATAACTGGATCCTCACAGTTTTCACCTTGTATGGTTGTGGCACAAAAATCACAATGACCACAGGCAAAATGACCTCTCTGCTGTGGTTGAGACTCCAGCCGATCACACTCACTAGTGTGTACTAACAAATCTATAGTTCGAGATCGTTGATATGCCATCATTAAAGGCTTCTGAAAGCATTGATGCAAGGCTAACATTGGCCAATGTTGTTTAAGAATGGTTCCCACCTTCGTGGCATTAGGCAAAAATGGAATCACTCCTATTACCTTATCCACCTCCTTCTGAGGTTGAGGAGGTTGTCCCTGCCACCACCCAGGATGGTTGTATAGTGCTCTCTTGAAAGCTCGATAAATTACTGAAATTGGATAGGCCCTCTCTCTAAAACGATGGCTCAAATCCCTAGCATGTCTGCGATATTCAATAACCGATGAACATAATCTCCTAAGGTGGAGAAACTGCCCAAAATGGTAATCCCCTTCTCAAGGCAGGGGGATGATAACTGGAGTAACGTAAAAGTACATTTCTTTGTATTGGTTTTTTATATAAGGTACTCTGTAATGAAGAATCCTGAATAAACAACAAAAGATCCAAGTATTCAATCTCCTGCCGATGATACTTAGTGGTAAATTGTAAATTGCTTTTAAGAGAATTTTTATCTATAGAAAAAATTGTTTTAGAAAGAGTTCAGAACCCGTCCAGATGAAAAATATATCGTCTAAAAATCTTCTCCACAGCAGAACCTGTTGAAAACTTTCAGAGCCATAAATGAACCGCTCTTCAAAATGCGCCATGTACAAAGTCGCTACCGAAGGTGCGACTAGCACCCATTGCTACCCCAAATTTCTGATGGTAAAATTGGGACTCATATATAAAATAATTATGATCCAAAACTAATTTTAATAAATACAATATGAAATCCTTAGGCAGACGAGCAGGAAGATCAATCTCTAACCCTGCTAAAATGTCAAATGCCTCAGACTGAGGAATGTTTGTATAATGATATCACATCTAACGTTACCAAAAAGGAGCCTTTTGGAATACTTATCATGGAAATTAGAGATAGCAAATGGAAAGAATCTTTAATGAAAGATCTAATTGATCTCGTTAATGGTTGAAAAAAACGATCACAAAATTTTGATAAGGGTTCAAGTACCGAGTGTCTACATGATACTATTGGTCGCCCCGGAGGGTCTAATAACGATTTATGTACCTTGGGCACCATATACATCACCGGAACACATGGAAAACTGGGATTCAGAAAATCATATTCCTTCTTAGTTATCCATCTGTGGTCCAAAGCACACGTGGTTAGATCTTTAATACAATGTTGCAACATCAGAGTAGGATCCTCTGTAAGCACTTGATAATATTTGGCATCTGATAGATGGTTCATCATCTTCCGATGATACTCTGCTGCATTCAGAATCACAGTTGCTCCCCCCTTTATCCGCTCTCCGGATAATCAGCTCTTTATCAACTTGCAAAGTCCTTAAAGCATGAAACTGTTGACGGGAGACATTCGAACATTCTCTAATTCCTGATAATTCTAACAATTGCAAATCTCGCAAAACCAGATTCTGAAAGGTTATTAATGTAGCATCAGAACTAATGGGAGGCCTCCAATATGAAGGATTCTTACAATAAGACAGAGGCCCTTATTGTCACTCGAAACACCGACTTCAACCCCCCACCTTTCATTAAATACAACAATATTACAATACCAGTCAAGGACGAAGTTAGATATCTTGGAATTACCCTCGATAAAGGACTAACCCTCCAGTCACATATCAGAAAGACTGTGAGGAGTGCATACTATAGAATGAAAGTGATTAGACGCCTCAAGCCCTTACTCTCATATGACCACTTCCGGTCAGTCTGCCAAGCCTTAATAACTCCTATTCTGGACTTTTGTAATCCTATTTACTACGGACTATCAAAACACTCACTTAAGCCTCTTCAGATGGCTCAGAATACAGCAGCCAGAATAATTGCTGGCTCAACATCTCAAGATCACATCACCCCTACTCTCAAAGAGCTCCACTGGCTTCCAATAAGCCAGCGCGTCAAATATAAGATGGTAATTAATATATTCAAGATCAGACACAAGGGCTCTGCTTTTAGCCTTCATAATCTCTTACTCCAGAATAACAACAGGCCAAAAAGAAAAACTACATCAAACACTCTCAGCACCCCAAGTAGCTTCAGAAAAGCGTGTAAATGTACTACACAAAGGGCAATTTCCTTATCGGCCCCACTTATCTGGAACTCTCTCCCTCCCGATGTGCGATCCATAGATGATTTAAAGGAGTTCAGAAAACAACTGAAGTTTGTACTCTTCATTGAGCACTATGGCACAGACACCTAACAAGTCTTTATTATTATAGCCTGCATGTAACGTGTTTATCTGTAACAGTTCCTTGATGTTGTGTATCCCAATTTTACCTTCACTGTATAGTTTAGTCAGTGTATGCCTCCCTGCCTCTGTTCTCCCTTCTTGTGTCTTGGTAACCGCTTTGATTTAAGGAAAAGGCGGTATAGAAAACCTGTTAAATAAATAAATAAATAAATATTGAATCATCCCTTGCTATGGAACATTCTGTTGATGAAAAATATAACATATGTAATTTCCTAAAGAACTGATGAAGTGCAATCCTCATCTTAAATGGATCATATTTAGGAGCTGGAACAAAACCTAATCCAAATTCTAAAATTTCTTGCTGTTCTTGTGTTAATGATCTTCCAGATAAGTTGATAATTGTTGATGCGTCTATGATCGTGTAGACGGGCCCCTCCAACCCTCCTGTTGATGTTGTCGGGTGGGCTGTCGGTATTGAGGGCAGCCCCTGTGAAAACCCCGCTGTTGTTTAAATCCTTCTCCACTCCTAACAGTACCTAGAACCCCCTCAGAGGAGTCAGAGTTTCTGTCTTCAGAAGAATCATCTAAAGTCACTCTCTTGTTTTCACTTATAGTGCCCTTCTTATGTTGTCTCCAAGTATATACCTGGTCCTTTACATAATCCTCTGTATCTCGAGAAAACTTGTGTATTTTTAATGCTTTGAGCTGTTCCCAGAACTGTTGATTATAATCTAAAAGTTCCTTCTTACTATTTTTGAAAGTCTCCTCTACCATTTCCTCATTCAATTTCTGTTCTTGCTGCTGTAATTGATCTTGTAATGACCTTTCCTCTTTTGATAAACGCTCTATTAATAAGGCAATAAGGTTCAGCCCACACTTATTTAATATGCTGTTCCAAGTGGCCAAAAACAATTTATCCTCTACAAACATGTGAGGAGGTTTTAAAACTCTCAATCCCCTTGGAATCATTTGTTGTTTCAAATATTGTGTCATCGTATCTGCATGGAGCTGAACCCTAATTGCTTTCTTATATAAGTTCTTAAAATCGGACCACGATGTGGTCGCCGTAGATGTAATATTTGCTATCCCTGCATCATCCAACAAAGAAGGATGTTTCAATCATTTAGATATCGCCGCTTCTGAGAATGCAAATGTGGCTGTGTTCGAAGGAATAACTTGTTCTTCTGATGCCTCACTCATTTTCGGGTCCTTAAACACTCGAGTTGTAATAAACAATATATACACCCTCTGAAATGAACCCTAATATATCCAACTATCACTTGATTTCCCTACCTATTCTCCCTACAGGAACCCCTACCGATCAGTGTTTCAAGCCGCTCAACTTTCAGCTCTTCCTTAGGCGAATGAACCTCACTAACTTCAGTTTTACCTTGCAATCCCCTCCTCTACTAGAGAGGGGGGCCACATCTAGAATCCGCCACTTAAAGATTCCCAAACTGATGACCAAGTTGCTGGTAGATTTTTTTCTGAGGCAATGGAGGGTTAAGTGACTTGCCCAAGGCCACAAGGAGTGCTAGTGGGAATCAAACCCTGCTCTCTTGGTTCCTGAGCCAGTGCTCTAACTATCAGGCCACTCCCCCTCCGCATGTTAAAAAAATAAGGGCCTGATCTCCAAAAGCCTTATCCTGGATTGCCCACTGGGGACTGTTTAGACAAAGGTGCTGAGCAAGATATTTAGTGGTATTATCCAGATAGTGTCAGGGTAGTCTGTGGAGCTATTTGGGGGCACTATCTGCTTAGTCCAAGGGCAGAGGGAAGGCAGGACGACTGCTATCCAAAGAAGTGCCAAACAAATCCACATCTTGGTGATTTTCAGTTGGAGCTTATCCGGATAACTTAGGCCTAACTTGCTATGCAGATAAGTGCTGGCTGAAAACTGCTCTATCCTGATAAAGTCAGCCCTTACCTGGATAGCTGAAAATCCGGATGGACTGCTGCTATCTGGATACTGTATCTGAATATCTGATTGCTATTTAAGTGCCTCTCCTAACCGCTGTGCATTTGAATATCGGCCCATTTGAAAATCAAGCCCTAAGTTGTTGTTTTTTTTTTTTTTTAATAAAATGAATGGGTGAAACAAACTAAAGAAAACCACAACATGTGGGGGAAAAGCCCAGACGAACAGAAAAATGTTCTCTCTGCATATCCCAATTACGAAGTATGTTTGTCTAGTGTTTCGTTCCCTTCTGACATCTTGTTAGATTCAGTAATGCTGGATTAGAAATCTGACTTATCCTTCCATAGTTCAGGGTTGTACGTAATGTTCAAAAGAATTAAGGGACTGATTCACCAAACTGCAGCGTTATTGTTAAGCATGAAAAATACAGTGTTCACTGTTGGTCTCATGTTCATCAGTGGGATCTATTTACTAACACACATTTTTTTATATTAAGTGGTACTGTGCCTCTGTGAATCAGCCTTAAGAGACAAAAATAAGCCAAGCAATGTTAGACTTTTTAATTAATTTAGCTTTATACCCAGCTTTTCCAGTAAAGCCCAGGGCGACCAACATTACAAATGGAAGTAATCATTACAATTATTAAAAACAGACACACAAGACAATGAAACAGTATCATAAATATTAATAATTAATTAATTTGACCAGAAGGTCTGAAGCAGAAATAGTAAAGACATGCTAAAGCCTGACAGCACTGTGCATTACCATGTGAAGGGCCCAACTCAATCCCAGAGCTGAGTCCTCTGTGTCTCAGATTGCTTGAAGCTAGGAAAATGCAGAAGGCTGTGCTCGCAACCCCTAGGAGAGAGGGAGTCATGGTTCTCGTTCAGGCCATCACCTGATGGCTGGAAGTAGAGCCCAAGATATAGGGTTCTGGAAGGACTTGGGGGGACTAGTGGGGGGGGGGGGGGCTATTCAATTAGGAAAAAATCTCCAGCAAGTTGTGAATGAAAGCTCACAGTGCCAGAATCCCAGCAACTGGGTCTGACTTAGCTGGATGGAAAAAACAGAATCAAGAAACTAATGGACCAACATTCAAGACTAGCAAGACGAAGCTTTGTCTGTTATGCAATGAAGACAAAATAGCGCAGTCCAGGCAAGCTTAAAAGTGCATCATGGTTTCTCTTTACTGAATTGAAGCAGTCAAATTTTTTTCTAATGATGAAAGAGGGTAGGCGCTTCACAGCAAACTCATTAAACTCCCCTTGTATATATAAAACGGTCCATGTAATGGCATCCTCTATTCTGTTTCCATCCTGGCATACTATAACTTCATGCTGCAAATTTTTATTTATGAAACAATTCATAGGCTACTGCTCTGTTTTCCTGTAACTCCATTCCAGGGAGCTCAGAAAAAAACCCTACTTTTCCTGATAGCTACAATGAAGGTTCATCAAATATTTACATATATATGCTCTAAGCACCCAGTTCATTTGCATATTTCAGTTATCTATTTTAAACCAAACCTGCCTGTGAATCTCAAGGAACCTGAATTGAGGATCCCTGCTGTAATGAGTATTTAAAACTTATTTTAGTATCAGCAACTGGCTCATTCAGCCAGGGAAACAATGGCAATAAATAGTGAGAGACATAAATCTTACAGAAGAATGTAATAAGTGATATTTAGTTCATGAACGATGTTTGCTGACTTATCTCCAGATTTTACCAGAGTTCTTTCTATTAGTCAGTGTGTCTTTTACCAATGAAATGACATAATTTCTGCAGGCTGCCTTATGATCTGTTAGTCCTGGAGGATTCTGTATTTCATTGTGCAATGAGAGTGTAGAAATTATAAATAACTAAATAAGAATGGCTGTAATCTCCTGGTTAGCTAGTCTTGGGCCGAAAAATGCCTGTAAGAAAAAAAATGAAATTGTTAGAAATTTTTTTTTATCCCTGCTTTGAAAACAGCTGTGAGAAGTAAAAATGATTATTCTTTGATGTCAAATCTGAGGTTCCACGACAGTATGTTAGAATCTTACCATTATTATCAGGTACCTGATTTTGTTGGAGCAGGGGGCATGTTTTTTTTTTTTTCTGATTTGCTTTCTCCCAAAGATCAATCTGTCCTTTTTTTTTTTTTTTTTTTTTTTTTTAATACTTGACCAATTAATTGCTGGGCCACCCCCCTGCCGGCCAGCCTTTTTGCATCTACCTGCTCCACTAAGTTCAGTCTGGCAGATTGAATGGTAGTTTGCTGATCTATGTTCCCGTGAAGCTGCTTGAGAATCCTCCACAGTGCAGCTGGCGGTAGTGACGTGCTGCAATATCACATTTTTAGTCAGGAGATGCATTAAAGATATTCAGGCTCATTCAAGGCGCATTTAGCTTTTCTCTGTGGTGATTCACTCTTCTGCCTTTTCTGTTTTTCATTTTGCAGCTTATGAGCCTGTAAATTGAAATGCCATATCTTGCAAAATTTAGACTTGCTTCCAAAGCTCAATACCCATGATCCTTTTTGGCCATGCTGTGCATGGGGATCATAAGGACAATTACTGTACATGTTGAATAAACACCACCCTCTGCTGGCACATGCAGATATTACAGGCCTGATATTCAAAAGGCATCCACACGGTTTGCAGCCCAGTAACCGTGTAGATGCCTTAGTTGGGGATATTCAACGGCACTTACATGGTTAGTGCCATTCAATATCCCCTTCTAAGTCCCTTATGCACCACAGTGCTATCTGGTTATCATCAAGGCGGATTGGGGGAGTTCCAGGGCAGAGCAATCTGCGCCTTCAAGATAGGCAAAGGTTTTCCTTGCCTATCTTTAAGGTGCTGGAGCTAACCGAGCAGCATCCAGTATCGCTGCTGCTCAGTTAGCTTTGACAGCTTCTGGCTTTTGTAGTGATCACTGGATACTCAATGCCATCGCCGTGGCATTGAGTGTCTGGTTTAGAGTTCAGTGGGGAGGGCTATGCGCCATCGAGGTGCAATAGCCCTTTCAAAATCCGGACAATTGAAAATCAGGCCCTACGTGTTTCCCTGACTTGCTTCAGACAGAAAGGGTTGAATTAGCACAAATTGCAAAAGTTATGACCAGTAGCAGCAGTTATCAGGGCTTCAACTATTCCCTGAATTACTTTGAAGAATTGTCCTGGGAAAGTAGGGAAGACAGTACAATGCAATGTGTGCCTTCGAGTCCGTCCTGACTCCTGGCGACCCAGAAGCTCCTGGGTTTTCTTGGCAATGCGTCACCAGAAGTAGATTGCCAGGCCTTTCTTCCGAGGCAATGGAGGATTAAGTGACTTGCCCAAGGCCACAAGGACAGTAGGGTAACTTTTTTTTTTAAATTTATAAGATTTTAGGTTTAACAACCAAATAAACAAAGGAAATACAAGAAAGAAATGCTCTTTGAGAAGCCCACATCGCGGGAACTACTTCCGTTAAATACATTCGTAATGACACAGAGGAACTAAGGCATATGCCACATATGGAGGGAAAACAAACATACTATTTACCCACTGACCACCTCAAACACCTTAAAGCCCCTCCTATCTTGAAGAGAATTAGGGTTACAGGCAGGCATCATCTAAAGACAGCAAATGTCCTTATGGCCAAGCACAAATCTTTATGCTCATTTCTTTCTGAAGTCCGGAAAGCCAGCCACTTCCTGTCTGCTGCTCCTCATTCCCTATCAACCAAATCACTGCCCTCACCTAGGGCGGCAAGCAACAAATCAAAAGAATAGATCATGTCAACCACACTAATTTAAAGAGCCATCAGCACATTCTTTTATCGTGAAGAAGAGCTGGTGCACACATACATTCAACGCAAAGTTTCCTATTTAAAAGTATGATGATCGATTATTACAAAATGTAATTGCAATGGATCACGCAGTTAAACATTTTAATTGTGTGATAAATTTAAACTTTAATCATGATTAGTTGCATGATTAAAATTTTAACTAGCCCATCCCTATTCTTAATCCAAATATCTCTTTGCTTCCCAAGGTGTCCACATAAAGTGTAATGTGTATTTATGTGGACACACTGGGAAGCAAAAAAGGTGGGATGGAGTGATGATGAACTGGTGTTTTTCTTTCCATGTGACTGGCCAGCTGAAGGATTTTAGGTCCGTGCAATAGTGATATTTGTTTTGCGTAAAGGTACAGTGGAACATACATATTGGGTTAAGGAGTAGAGGTGTACTATTGCAACAGAATGGAACAGATTGTTAATAAAGAAGAAAATACAAGTTGACTCCTTTGAAGTAATTTTTTTTTTTACAGCATCTGTGTTTGCCTTCTTTCTCGTACTGTGAGAAATGTGGAGGGGGGCAGGGGACAGAGGCATCCATCTCATGCAAGCTAGGCTAAGCAGACATCCAGGAATGTAACAAAACAGGAGCCCCCATTCCACGTCGGTCTTTATTGACATATCGTAAAATAGAGGGGATGTTAGTGTAGTTCCTTCTCCACAGCCTTCAAAGGTTCGCCTGACAGAACAATCACTTTTCAGATGCTTGTTCATGCCTGGAGCAGATGTCTCCTTAGACGTGGTGAAGACATCCATGACGTTTCTGAGATCAGGTGGGGACATTCATGTTCTCAGGCACGCCCTGACCACGCCTCCACCATGCCCCCTACCCAGACTTGGACATCCACAGACCCAGCTTCTAAAATAGCTCTGGAGATGTCTCTGTGCTTGGGCATGTCTATACCATCTTTCAAACTTCCAAAGCACAAATAGAGCTTCCAAAATGATCCCCATAGCCCCCAGTGTTCATGAATATATACCTTGTTACTGTTTTGCATATTTCTGTGCTTGAATAGGTAAACACATTAGCTTGCCTGGTCCTGTCTTCCAGAGCCAGTAATTGGTGAGAGCTGCCACCTTACCCAGTTCTAGGAGGAAACCTTTTGGCCAGTCCTGGTTTTCAACCTACATCCCAAAAACAGTGTTTATTTATAATCCTCGATTCTGCCCATTGAAATCAGTGCTGCAGGTCCCAAAATGCATTAGTCTGAAATCTAGGGCTGGCCTACAATCTCCCTCTGGAAACTAGGTAACTTGGCTCGTGTACTGTAAGTTACCGAGTTACCTCCATGGAATTTTCCCAAATGTAGATTTGTAAAATAGCTCCTCTAGCTCTCCATGTGCCCTCCTGCATGCCCTTATATGCAGAGGTGGGATCCAGCCAGTTCAGCCCGGTTCATGCGAACCTGTTCCTGTCGCAGCCTGTGTTTGCCGAACTGGGCCAAACACAGCACTGTAATGTCGGCTCTGCAGTGGTGGGAATCCCCCCGCCTGATAATGTTGTGATGGCATCAGGGGATCTTAGCATCAGGAGAAGTCTCCGATGCCATCAAAACATTGTCAGGCAGGGGATCGGGCCGCTGGGCCACCAGGGAGTTGCGTAACCATGGTGGAGGGCAGTGGCCCAAGCATACGACCGCTGCAATGCCTTCATGTGAAGTGTAGCAACCCGGCCGTTACATGCATGGGAGGGCTGGGACCAGACCAGTTCCACCGCTGTGTGTATGTATTTTACAAGAGGAGTCCCGTTTGGCAGAGCATTTTCTAAAATACCACTGACATTCTGTACCGCTTACACTTTTTAGATTTGCGGTATATACATTTTGCTAAATAAATAATCGTCTGACCTTAGCACCTCAGTTCCGTTCTCCACGTATTATCTAAAATTAGCCCGTACGTATAGCATTGGATAAAGACAGTGAGAGAGAGTTACCAGGTACGGGGATTCTTTGCCACAGGGAAAGGAGACCTTCAAGGACAGCGTAGATTCGTTGCACTATCAAATACACAAAACAGAAAGTTGAAAGCAGTGTCACATTTGAATAAAAGCAATAAGGTTCTGTTCACTTTTGTGGTCTTCGAGATAACATAGTGTGGCTACCATATTAGTCCGTTCTAATGGTCGATAGATAAAAAGAAGATAAGGTGAGCCTTTTTTATTGGACTATTTTGATAGTGTTTCTTTGCTGCCTGAATACTATGATAGTAGCACTCCATAGAGGATATTTTGACTGAATTTCAAATCAGCAGCTGGGTGAGAACTTGTGCTAAAGAATAGATTAAGTCTGTTCAGTAATTTGTTCAACATAATTTATACCAGATCTAATTGGTGTTTATTATTTTTTTCCAAAGACCTATCAATTTGTTGATATAACTGTTTTAGATAACTATACTTGTATAGCTTAGTAAAGCTGATTTGTTTTTCTATTATAGTAAGATATTTTAAGGTGGAACTGGTAGGGGTGGCATAACTAAGGGGCATGTGAACTAAGCTGTACTATCTATCAACATGGCAGAAAGCGCAGTGAGTTTTTCTCCAGGACCAAGCAGGAAGTCAGTCCTCACTTATGGGTGACGTCGGCGCCGACGGAGCCCTCGCGGAGCAATTTTCCCCAGCTTTCAAAGAAAGCCTTTGGGAATTGCAGCGCGCATGCGCGGTCGTCTTCCCGCCCGAGGGTGCCATCTTAGCCAGTCTTCTTTTTTCCGCGGAGCCCTACAGACGTCCCTGTCTTGTCCCCGCGAAAAAGTTGATTTTCTTCCTTATTTTATCCTTTTTTCCTTCGGTTCGACGCCGATCTTTTTCCCGCCCGGACTCGCGACGCCGGTCACGAGTCCTCTTACTTTTTTCGGTTTTTCTGACTTAGTCAGCTTTCGTTTTCGGTTTTTCCCTGGCAGCCCGGTCCTTTGACCTCGCAGGGGCCCTTTTTCCCCCGATGGCTGCCAGTGGGTTTAAGCGGTGTGGTCGGTGTGACCGAAATATGTCACTAACCGACACACACGACTTTTGCCTCCGCTGCCTGGGCCCGGATCATGAGGAACTGATCTGTGGGCCCTGCAGCAAAATGTCCTCAAAGGCGTTGAGAAGTCGGCGGCATCAGCGTGAGAGAATCTTCGCTGACCCCAGCCGTACCCGGACCTCGTCGGAGGCCTCCGCGTCGAAAGGCTCCAGCTCGGACCGTCGCCGGAGTTCCTCCGACCGGGGTTCTCCCTCCGGGGACCATCGTCGGAAGGTGAAACCCGCGAGGGCGGCGTCGGTGGACGCTCCTGGTTCCGCGAGGGCCAGGTCGCATAGCCCCGACAGCCGCCCCGGGTCCTTGGAGAAGGAACACATCCCGAAGCGACCTCGCCTGGAGTCGGAGATGCCTGCCCGGGTAAGTCCTGTGGTCCTTCTGGACTCGCCTCCGCGACAGCCGACGTCGGGCAAGACGCCGTCGGGGCCCGAGTCGGGGGCTGCTGGGTCACCTGAGCTCAGACTCAGGTTGACGGCCTTGGAGAGCAGACTGTCTGCCTTCATGGACCAGCAGAGGGCACTGCTCGCTGGCTTCGCTGGCGCCGCTGCCCCGACCGCCGGGACGTCGACGTCCAAGTCGACCCCGGAGACCGAGCCGATCCTCGAGTCGATGAGAACTCGAGTCGATCCTCGGTCGAGGTCACCCTCGGCCTCCCGTTCGGGACCGAGGTCGCCGGGGCGGCTGGCGCCGCACCCTGCCCGGGCCGACCCCACCGAGTCCTCGTCGGAGTCGGTCTGGGAGTCTGAGGAGGAAGAGTCACCTGATTCTTTCCGGACTCGGTGTGTCCCTTCGGACTCGCCGGAGTCCGAGCCTCGGAAGCAGTCCCCCCCGGAGGATGCCCGGTTCTCGAACTTCGTTAGGGATATGGCCAAGGCTTTGGCCTTCCCTGCGGATCCCGAGGAGGAGCCTCGAGCCGAAGAGCTCGATGCCCTCCAGTATGACTCTCCCGCGAGGGAACACTTTACTGTACCGGTTCCTCCTATGCTGGAACGACTACTCTTCCGCATGTGGGAGAGTCCGGCCTCCTCGCCGGTTCTGAGCAAGCGGGTCGATTCTATCTATCGAGTCCGCAAGAGCCCTGGCTTTCAAAAGGCACAGCTACCACACCATTCCATGGTAGTGGAATCGGCCATGCATCGTCTTAAGAGCCAGAAGATGCACTCCTCGGTGCCTCCTGGCAGGGAGGCCCGTAACCTGGATGGCCTGGGTAAGAAGTGTTTCCAGGGCTCTATGCTCGCATGTCGTGTCCAGACTTACCAGCTATACATGGGCATGTATCTCCGGGATCTGGCTAAAGAGCTAGCCGGATTCTCCGCTGGTTTGTCCGAGGAACCCTTGCGGAGGTTCCTGGCCTTGTCCACTGGCATTCGGGAATGCTCAAAGTTCATGTCCCGAGCAGCCTATGATGGCTTTGAAGCATCGGCTCGAGTGGCCGCAGCCGGCATCGGTGCCCGCCGACAGGCTTGGCTTCAGTCGTCAGACCTTGAGCCCTGGGTGCAGGACAAGTTGGTCGATGTCCCCTGCCGAGGCGAAAACCTCTTTGGCAAGCCCATGGCGGAAAAGGCTGCACAAATTGAGACTGAGACTCTCACCAGGACCAGGCTTTCTAGGAAGACCTCCGCCCCTTCCCAGAAGAAGAAGGGCTCGGGGAAAAAGTCCTTTTACCCGAGGAAGGCGGCTGCCTACAAACAATACCCCCATTATCAGGCCCCTGCAGCTCCCCAACAGGGCCAGCAGGCCAAGGGACGGGGTAACGGGTCCCGTAGGCAGCAAGCCCCCAAGCCTGCACCACCAGCCCCTGCTCAGCAGGGTGGGGGTTTTTGACTCACAATGCATAGCCTCTCCCCCCCCCGCTGGTTCCTCCCAGCACCGGAGGCCGGCTGGTTCACTTCGCCCACAGGTGGTCCAGCATCACCGCAGATGCCTGGGTGCTTCAAGTCGTGCGAGAAGGCTATCTTCTCCACTTCCATCAGGTCCCTCCCTCCTATTTTCCGGGAGAACCTCCGAGACCCCCTCTGCACAGGGAATTACTCCTTCAGGAGTTAGCAGGTCTTCTGCAGGAACAGGCGGTGGAACCGGTGCCCCACCACCTGAAGGGTCAAGGCTTTTATTCCAGGTATTTTCTGATACCAAAGAGAACAGGGGGCCTCAGACCCATCCTGGACTTGCGCAACCTCAACAAGTTCCTTGTGCGGGAGAAGTTCAAAATGCTTACCCTTGGAATCCTTCTGCCCTACCTCCAGCAGGGAGATTGGCTATGCTCCTTGGATCTAAAGGATGCCTACACGCACATCCTCATCCACCCAAGCCACCGCCAATACCTAAGGTTTGTGGTGGCAGGAAATCATTACCAGTACAGAGTACTGCCCTTTGGCCTGTCCTCCGCACCGCGAGTCTTCACAAAATGTCTCGCGGTCGTGGCGGCCCATCTCCGGCTTCACGGCCTCTGTCTTTCCGTACCTCAACGACTGGCTCATCAGAGCAGCGTCCGCTCAGGAGGTCACCAACGCCACGTGCCGCACGGTGACTCTTCTGCAGCACTTGGGCTTTGTTATAAACTTCGCAAAGTCCACTTTGCTCCCCTCACAGGATCTCGAGTTCATCGGCGCGAGGCTGCACACTCCTCAGGCGCGAGCATACCTACCGCTCGACAGGGCTCAACGGCTCATGGACCTAGCCGACCGCTTTCGCAGCCAGCCCCTGGTCTCCGCCAGGCGCTTCCTGAGACTGCTCGGCCATATGGCTTCCACTGTCCATGTGACCCCCAATGCCCGCCTGAATATGCGGTCTGCTCAATGGTGTCTCCGCCAGCAGTGGCGACAAGCCACAGGCGGCCTAGCAGACCTAGTGCGCGTCTCCGAGCCGCTGGTCTCGTCTCTCCGGTGGTGGCTCCGGCAGCCGAACCTGATATTCGGAATGCCTTTCCAGTCACCTCAACCGACCCGGGTGCTGACCACCGATGCATCCCTCCTGGGCTGGGGAGCACATTGCCAGGAGGCACGTACTCAGGGCCTCTGGACCACGTGGGAGTCTGCTCAGCAGATCAACTTCCTGGAGCTCCGGGCGATCCGCCTAGCTCTCAAGGCCTTCTCCCACCTGACTTCCCAACAGTCCGTCCTTGTCCAGACGGACAATCAAGTTGCCATGTTCTACGTGAACAAACAGGGGGGCATGGGCTCCTTCCTCCTCTGCCGGGAGGCACAGAAGCTCTGCTCTTGGGCCGTCAGTCACGGCATTCTCCTCAAGGCAGTTTATCTCCCGGGCCAAGAAAATGGCCTTGCGGACAAACTCAGCAGGGTCCTCCAGCCGCACGAGTGGCGTCTGGATCCCTTGGTAGTTCAGAAGCTCTTCCTCAAGTGGGGCCTCCCCACGGTGGATCTCTTTGCCAGTCCTCGCAACCGGCAGCTTCCTCGCTTCTGCTCTCGTCAGCCACACCCCCTTCGGGTTGCGGCGGACGCCTTTCTGATCTCATGGTCGGGGAGCCTTCTGTACGCTTTCCCTCCCATCCCGCTAGTCTCTCGGACTCTTTTCAAGGTTCTCCGAGACAAAGCCTTCATGATCCTGGTGGCCCCTCGCTGGCCCAGGCAGCCGTGGTTTCCGCTCCTGCTGCAACTGGCGGTGGAGGATCCGATCCCTCTGGGGGTACAACCGGATCTCCTCACTCAGGATCAGGGGTCCCTACTGCACCCCAACCTCAGGTCTCTCAACCTCATGGCCTGGCTGCTGAGAGGGTAGTCCTTGCTCCCCTTCTCCTGCCGGCGGAGGTGGAGGAGGTCGTCTTGGCTTCGCGACGGCCTTCTACCCGCAAATGCTACGCCCTTAAATGGCGTCGCTTTGCAGTCTGGTGTACCCAACAGTCTCAGGATCCCTTCTCCTGCCCGGTGTCGGTGATCTTGCAGTACTTGCTACACCTCTCTAATCTGGGACTTAAGTCCAACTCCGTCAAAGTACACCTCAGTGCTCTTTCAGCACATCATGTGCCGGTGGACGGCAGACCTCTTTCCAGCGACCCTCTTGTAGCGAGGTTTCTCCGAGGTCTTCTTCTACTTAAACCACCTCTGCGCCCGCCAGCGCCTGACTGGGACCTGAATGTGGTTTTGCAGCGGATCACCTGTCCGCCTTTTGAACCTATGGCTACCTGTTCTCTCCGTTTTCTGTCTTGGAAAACTCTGTTCTTGATAGCCCTCACTTCCGCTAGACGCGTAAGTGAATTGCAGGCCCTCGTGTCTGATCCCCCTTACACTAGGTTCTACAAGAATAGGGTAGTCCTACGGACTCACCCAAAATTTCTGCCTAAAGTGGTCTCCCCTTTTCACATCAATCAGGAGGTGGTACTTCCAACCTTCTTTCCCAGACCACACTCCAGCCGAGCTGAAACGGTCCTCCATACCCTGGACTGTAGAAGGGCATTGAACTTCTACCTTGACCGTACGCGGGAGCACCGTAAAGCTGCTCAGCTTTTTGTGTCTTTTGACCCCAATAAATTGGGGCTCCCGGTCTCCAAGCGTACTCTGTCCATCTGGGTTGCGGACTGTATCTCTTGGGCTTATGGGGCAGCCGGACTCTCCTTAGAAAGTCGAGTCACGGCTCATTGCGTTCGGGCAAAGGCCACGTCGGTGGCTTACCTCCGCTCTGTTCCGCTGGCAGACATCTGCCGGGCCGCTACTTGGTCTTCGAGCCAGACTTTTGCGGTCCATTACTGTCTCGAGAGGGAGTCCCGTAGGGACAGTGCTTTCGGACAGGCAGTCCTCCGTAATCTCTTTGAGGTCTGAGCAACTCCTACCCTCCATCCCGGATGTGGGCTACCGGTGGGTGATAATTCAGCGAAGATTCTATCCTTCTGTGCTGCTGAGCTAGAGGGAGCTCATTTTTGTGCTTAGGGTCTCCGGTAGCCTTGAGCTTGGGAGTCCCATAAGTGAGGACTGACTTCCTGCTTGGTCCTGGAGAAAGCGTAGTTACTCACCTGTAACAGGTGTTCTCCAGGAGCAGCAGGAATCAGTCCTCACTACCCTCCCTCCTCCCCTTGGAGTTGCAATCGTCTGCTTATGTTCTTTTTGCAAATTTTTATGCTGTCTTTTTTAGCTCTGTCATCTGACTGGCTAAGATGGCACCCTCGGGCGGGAAGACGACCGCGCATGCGCGCTGCAATTCCCAAAGGCTTTCTTTGAAAGCTGGGGAAAATTGCTCCGCGAGGGCTCCGTCGGCGCCGACGTCACCCATAAGTGAGGACTGATTCCTGCTGCTCCTGGAGAACACCTGTTACAGGTGAGTAACTACGCTTTTTCTGCTATCTGTAGAAGCCATGTAAACTGCCAGAGTGAACGAGATATGGGCAGACAGCGGGCATGTCTGCAACATGCTCTTACCGCAGGTGTTAATAGCACATGGTAGCCATCAAAGTTGTCGAACGCACAGGTGCACAATGCTAGAAAAAATCGTTCTCTTTCACCTCTGGTAAGGATTTAGAAATAAATGTTGAGGTCTCAGTAAAAAAGAGCACAGCTATTTAAGACTCACGTCAAAATTATAGCACAGTGCTTTGTCACATCAACGACCTCCCAACTACATTTTAAACAGACTGCCAGTCGTTTCTTTCTGATGAAACTGACAAACAGGTAAAACTTATCTTATGCGACTGGACAGCTGCATATATTTTTATATTGATCCCTTTAATGACGTACACCACCGGTACCATCGAGACGTTTCACAGCAATGTTTCCTCAGGGGATCCATGAATGCCGAATCCCACTCAAACTGCAGCCTCACACTGTTCCCAACTCCAGAAGAACATCAAAACTGTCAGTTTTGATGTTCTTCTGGAGTTGGGAACAGTGTGAGGCTGCAGTTTGAGTGGGATTCGGCATTCATGGATCCCCTGAGGAAACATTGCTGTGAAACGTCTCGATGGTACCGGTGGTGTACGTCATTAAAGGGATCAATATAAAAATATATGCAGCTGTCCAGTCGCATAAGATAAGTTTTACCTGTTTGCCAGTCGTTTCTTTCTGATGAAACTGACAGTCTGTTTAAAATCCTGAAACTGTAATCAAAGGCTGTAGCACCTTGACAGCAGAACAAAAAGCTCTCCAGAACTATAAGGCATTAGTACAATGATGTGGGAAAAACTACCAAGAGGAGGGAGCATCTTTCTTTAGGGCTATGTTTATTAAACCATGGTAGGTTTTTGCAGCTAACGTGGCGTTTTTGTGCAAATCGCGTGGCATTAGCTACGAAAGCTGTGCACTATCTGTTGTATTTCCCCAGCGGATAGCGCATCAAACATACAGAAAGCATGGACATAATGCCACCCACTGAGGTGGTGTTAGCTGCACCTGTGCGTTCCCGCACACCGTTGTTGGCCTTATAAGTAAGAACGAGCCAAATCACAATGCTAGAAAAAATCGTTCTCTTTCACCTCTGCTGCTGTCAAGGTGCTACAGCCTTTGATTACAGTTTCAGGATGTCAGTGCAGGCAGCAGCATGGATATTAGCTTTAATTTGCATATATGAGAGCAAGAAAGAAACAAATCCTTTAAAAGTAATTTTACAAAATTGAATGGCTGTGCATGGTCTAACAAAAAGAGAAACTTCCTTTTGTTCTAGTGAAGGCCTGCATAAGTTCAGTTGTCAACAACTGCAAACGGGCCACGTTTTCAGGATATCCCTAATAAACATGCAGGAGATAGATCTGTATTCATGCTACATGCATTGTATACAGGATATCCCTGTCTCCAGCAGGGATATCCTGAAAACCTGGCCTGTTTACAACCCTCCAGGACTGAGTATGTGCACCCCATTCTACTTCTGACTCTCCCTTTGCAAGTCTGGCTGCATGGTGCGGCAGCAAGCTTACACAGACTGAAGCAACAGTACTGGGAACCTCATTCAGCCAATTCCTAGTTCAGCAAAGCCAAGTCGCTTGCTTTCATTTGTGGAGCTTTGTTGCTGAAACACAGCCGTAAGGAAATGGTCAGATGCTCCCGTTTCACCAGCCTCACATATCCCCTTAACCAATATTCAACCTCTTACTTTTTATCTAGCAGGAGGATATTTTTCATAATATATGATGGTTGGTTTGTATTTGTAGACCTTAAGGGGCTTATTTTATAAGGAATGTATAGAAATGTCCACACTATTATGTGCATAAGTCCCATCACACGTCCATTCTGTTGGAGTATGCACAAGGACAGAGCTTCTGTGGTGTGTAGGCAGGATCTCAATTCACCCATGTAAGTTATCGGATTCTATTACTTAGGCACGGTTTCTGCAAATCTAGATGTGGGCAGAGCTTTAGAGCAAGCATAACTGCCACAATTAGGTTAGGGCACATCAGTACGCTCCCAGTATGAATGTAATAATGCACATTAACTGCTGCAGGAGTCTATAAAATCACCTTCTACCTATTTCTATACCATAATTTGGAAGTTATCTCTTATAGGTGAAAACAGTGTTATTAATCTTCTGACTTTTAAATAAAAACGTAATTTTTTTTAGAAGTTTTTTTTTCAAGCCTACACCTTTTTTCTGGAGGTTCATTGATGTCCTACAACGTATATAAATACGAGGCTGTAGTCTCACAAGCAGATTAAAGATTTACTTGGGATACCAATAGCATCACTCACCACTTAAGTACTTCAGCAGTTGATTTTGACAAATCTGCAACAAATCTGATGGTAAAGAATATTCTTACCCAAACCAGGATATCTTTCAATAACTTCCAGGGAAGCAAATGTAATTAAGGCAATGCCGGCAGCAACGGTCCAGTCTAAAATTTCAAATACACAGATCAGCTAGTTAGTGTCCTCCATATATTCCAAAATAATACACACTCTGGAGTTTATAGTAAAAATCTAACCTGTGTAGATGTAAAAGAAAACCAGGGCAACTCCAACAGCGAAGCAAAAGAGGAGGAAATGGAAAAATTTATCTGAAAAGGAAGATATGAAAAATCAAGAGTTTTGCAGTTGTTGGTTGATGCCCTGCTCACTCCTTCACAGAGAAGTCCCATTGAAGAAGAAATTTCCACCAGGCTGTCTAAGTTGAAACGGCATCAAAGCACTTCTTGATCTTTATAAACTAGACCCAGAAAAGCTGCAGCAACTGTGGCTGACATGAAGTCATGGACATATATGCCCATGTATGAAGTAAGCTGAACATACCTACTCCGAGCTGTGTAAAAGCACTGTGCTCTTGTCATCGTGCACACTTTTACACATAGGGGAATTTTAGGAGAGGCACTTTACATGCATAGACTCTTATATTTGCATGCAAATGCTTTTATGATATTAGCCATGTTGTATACTTCCAGGTACCAACAGAAGATGCTTGTCAGACTAGTAAGGGTTAATATTACACACTGCATTAGCTGTAGAGAAGACACATGGATTCAATAAGCTTTCTGAAATAAAGCTAGAGTACATTACAAGAACAGGAACGTAAAAAAACCCCAATGTCTCAAGTTTAGTTGGTAATACTGCAAAAGCTGTACCCTGGCATGTTCTTTCCTTGGTACTGGACTCTCACAAGGCTCATGCAAGGTCCCGAATCACTGAATAGTTTCTCACAGTCTGTGGCTAGGGAAAAACTTCCATCAGCAGTGCCAACAGAATGCAAAAGAATCCATCTGAGCATTGCCAGTTAGACAAAGGAGAGCGACCGCTACACGCTCATTCCAGATTCAGAATTTAGTTATTTAGCTCAGGCCTTTCCAGTAGTTGTTCAAGGTGGGTTACAATCAGGTGCTATAGGTATTTCCGTGTCTCTGGAGCGTTTATCTAAGGCAGTGATTCTCAACCCAGTCCTCTGGGACCCTAATCTAGCTGGGTTTTTAGGGTATCCACAATGAATATTATAGTGACCAGAAAGCAGAGCCAGGAGGGCCATGGTTTTTGAATAGAGCAAGCTCCCTTGCAGCCATGCAGGCAACCTAGGGATAACAAGCATAGGGAAGACCCGGCCTGGATCCCCAAAGAGAAGGCCCACACCAGTCCCATTCCTGTTAGGAGGGAACAAATCCAATCTGCTCATCCATCTCGGGATTCTGCTCTGGATGAGTTTCCCTGGCTCACCAGGAATTTAGATCCAGAAAGAAACAGGGAGGGCTCAGCTGGTTTGGGCCTAGAAAACCCCCCACAGTTCCCAAGCAAGGGGGAGATCTACCCTGACCAGGAGGAAGTGGCCATGGAAACCCAGCCCTGTGAAGATATGGAGAATCCTGAACCCATGAAGGTACAAGAGGTTGAACACTAAAAGCTCTAGCTCTGGGATAGGTTCCACTAGAGGCTAAACTGAACCTGAAGGGTGGGGCAGCTGCACAGCTTCTAAATGGGCACCTGAGCTTTATAGTGCATTCCATGAAAGACTTTGTGTTGAACTGAACTGATTTGAGAAGCAGTATTAATGGTTATTGTTATAACTTTGTGTTGGGAACTGGAGAGATTGGAGCTAGTGGCCAGTCTCTAGCTCTGCTGTTGAACTCATACCCTGGTGATCAAGAAGCCTAAGAGACTGAGCTGTGAGTTGCACTGTACGTGGGCCTTATAGGACAGCCCTAAGAAGGCCTGGGTTGTATCAGCTCACTACAGCTACCACTACCAAGGGGGTTTGTCTTTGTTGCTACAATATGCATGAGATAGATCTGCATCCAATGGAAGCAGTGCATGCAGATCTATCTCATGCATATTCATTGTGGCTATCCTGACAACTTGACTGGCCTGGGAGTCCCAGAGGACTGGGTTGAGAACCACTGATCTAAGACAATGGAAGGTCAAGTGACTTGCCCAAGACCACAAGGAGTGCTGTGTGATTTGAGCCCTGCTGCTCTAACTGCTAGGAAGGAAGGATGGATGGATCGGTGTACGTGTGTGCGTACTTTTTCCCCACTATGCCTGAAGGCAGAACATTAAGGGCCCCTTTTACTAATGCCTAACGCATGCCAATACCAGCAAGTTTCTTACCACCTCTGTGTGTGTGCCAACTTTTTTTTGGCCATCGATTGGGAAAAGGCTTTTCAATATCTTGGTCTAAATGGAAGAAGAAAAACACGAGTGTTATAGCAAAAGGCTTAAATAAAATCACAGAGCTCAATATTCAGCGGTGGTGGTGGTTAGCTGCTGTAAAGCATCTGACCATTGCCGCTGACCTTAAGACCCAGATATTCAATGCCAGGACCTTACTCCATCATCAGCACTGACAATCCGGGTCAGCCAGATAGCGCGAAAGCTAATCGAGGAGCAGTGATATTCAGCTGCTGTCAGTTAGCTTCTATGGTGTAAGTTAGGCCACCCTTCAAGGCAAACTAGGCAGCTGCCAAGAGCACCAACGGTCCAGGGGCATCCTACTGCCACCCCTCTCTGGGATCTTCAGTGGCAGCAATGGTCTCACACAGCCCCACAGCGCTTACCTTAAACCTCCAGCGCTGCAAAAAGCTGTTCCCCATGCCGAATTCTGTTTGAGATCATTGTTAGCACTGCAGGTCCTGGAGAAGGGCAGCGATAGGATGTCCCTGGACCATTGGCACTCTAGGCAGCTGCTTAGTTCACCTAATGGTCACACTGGCCCTGTCTTGGAACTGGCCGTCCATCTAGATCTGTAGGACATTGGTTTTATCACTTTCTCTTGGTTGGTGGAGGTCATTCAGAAAGACTTACTTTCTGTTCTCATAAGTGCAAGGCAGACCATGCAACATGGTAATTTATCTTAGGATTTATTAGATGTTTATATAAGCACTTGCTGTAACTGCTGATTTGGGTTTTTATTCTTTAGCAATAGTTTGTGTGAGTTCTATTTTCCAGCATAATAAATCATAATAAATACACAATCTGTTTTGTGGGCTTTCATTGCCAGTAAGTCAGAAGAACCATATGTGTTAGGCAAACACACCCCGAAGCATAATCTGTGAGCTGTGCACTAGACCTTATTTAAAAAATACCAAAAACCCCCCAGGTTTGAACAACCTTCTTAAATTTGGCTAATAGGTTTTCATGCCTAATTTCATGAGGAAGAGATCTCCATAATTTTGGGGCTACATATGAAAAGGCAACATGCTTTGTGCTTTCTAACTGAATGCTCGAGGGTGAAGGAGGAAAAAGATTTTAAAGCTCTGGCCAGGGAGCAAAGCACAATCATTGAGGCTACATGTTCAAATGAATTCTCATGATTGTCAACTAATAATTCCATATCAGAAATAGGTATAGCCAGGTCTGGTTCCGCCCCATTGGATCTGTGGACAGAAGAAAGGTCAATCCTACTGCCCTGGAGCCCCAGAAGGTAACCCTATTACCAAGGAGCCCACACTATTTGACCTAAGGCAGAACTGCCACAAACATGGTTTTCTGGGTAGCCAGGATATGTGAATTAACCCGCTCTTAGATTACATATACCTGAGGAATATTCATTATGGATAGTCTGAAAATCCCACCCATTTCCTGCACTTAAGAATTAGAACCTCTATCCTAATGGAACATAAAAGAGCATCTCGAAGGGCAGAACATGGAAGAAAGCCCAAGGACTGGAGATAAGATTACCCGATGTCACCGGAAGCCGTTTGTAATTGTGGTTGTGCAAAAGATCCCCTCCCCTTAGGTCATATGTGGCCCATTGGTTCTGGAAAGGGTGGGAGTCCTCTGTCTGCCTTTTCCCAACTCCTAGGAAGAATGTGGCTAATCAGTGACACAGGGCTGAGTGATCTACCATCCTCACAAGAATAATGTGCCACAGGGGAGAAAAGCACCTCTCTCCACCCACCCATCCTGGAGGAGCAGCTGCTAATTCAGCAGGAAGACATCCCCCCCCCCCCCCCCCCCGCCCAACAAAGTGGTGTCTGGAGCCTGCTGCTGCTTTCTCACCTCCCACAGCTGATTGGTTCTGGTAAGTGAAACGAGTCAAAAAGCTTTGGGAGCAGCTGAAATGTTTTACCAGTTTCTGTGACTGTAATAGAATTCGTTACCGGAGGATGGAGTAAAAGCTGTTAGTCTAGCTGGGTTTAAAAAAGGTTTGGACAAGTTCCTGGAGGAAAGATCCATAAACCATTATTAAAGAGGACCTGGGAAATCTGCTGCTTACCCCTGGGACGAGCATTGTGGAACTTGTGTACCTCTTGGGAACCTTCTAGCTACTTGTGACCTGGATTGACCATTGTTGGAAACGGGATACAGGCCTTGAAGGACCTTGGTCTGACATAGTATGGCATTCCTTATGTTATGTAGATGAGAGTAGTAGTGGAGAAAAAGGCAAGGGAGTAGGGGATTGAGAGAACAAAGACAAGGAGGGTGTGAAAGAATGGGAAAAGAATACAAGGGCGGGAGAAGAGAAAGTGAGGGAAGAAGGGCAGGGTGAGAGAGTAAGAGGAGATAGTGGTATGAGGGGTATGGAAAGAAAGGTAGAGGAGTAAAAATAGAGGGTGGAGGGGATGAGAGCAGAAGCTGAAAGGGAAGGGAAGTGAAACGAGGGAGGGATGAATGCAAGGGGAAAGGGAAAAATGATGAGACAGGGAACAGGAAGAAACTGCAAAGAAGGAGGAGGGGGTGAGCAATATATCTGATGCAGGGCCCAATAGCAAGTATTAATTCCAAAAAAAGGAAATAAAACTAGTTTTGTTTCCTGAAGAATTTTTGCCATTTTTTAAACAAGGTTTTCATTGCATTTTTCATTTTGTTAAAACAAATGCATCTCATGGGCTAAAGCTTCACGGTAGACGGTGTGCTCGGGGGTGTGTAGAGCCAAGAAACAATTCTGTTTGGGCTTATGTAAAACATTTTTCTCAATTTTTGTGCATTTTTCATGTTTGCTTCACCTATTCATTTTTTAGGCATGCATTGCTTGCATGCAAGAACTTTTAAAAATGTACAATCAATAGTCCATGCTTTAATTTGTATAAGCATCTACAAGTTTTTTGTGCGCACTGCTAATTTTTAGGCATCCAAATGGGCCGACTACATGCTTGCAGATGCATACCCCTCATCTGATGACTCTAACACAATCTTTTGGATTAACTTTAAACCTTTTCTATATTTACCTGAGGATGCTGCATTTTCTGTTCTCTCTGTGAACATAAAAACCCCAGAACGTTATTTTGTAGGATGGCGGAGATGAATTCCCATTAGCAAAATCATGCTTACATATTTGCGCAACTCGGTCTGTCCTTTCAGGCCTATTCCTCTAGCTGTATCTGTTGGACCATTCATATACCTGGACCATGCATGCAAGGCTGTTGTGTGTGACAATCCTGGGCTGGGAGCAGGGCAAGTACATGCTCAGGGGACCCAGGACCCCTGGAACTGCACCACTGCCTTGCATTTAACTCTCCTGGTGGAGGTTTGCTAGGTAGCAATGTTTGCTCACTAATGTCGACTGGGACTTGGGCCAGGCTCAGCTTGTCATGCTGGTACTTGGAGCGACAGGGCAAGAGGCAAAGGTGGACTGATTGGAGAGGGAGAAATGTGCCGTATTGCTGCTATATGTGCACATTATCTACTTGCTTTTCGATTGTCATTATTGCCTGGAATTTGTAATAGCACGTTCCAGGATTTGTGCACAATGGACTGTGAGTAGCTACGGCCCCTTCAGCGCACCATGCCTCTCTCAGGACCAATCTGATCACTAGTCCCTCAAATCCCTATTTTTGTGAAGCAGGACTCGGGAATCAAACGACCACTCTACCTTTAAGAACAGCCCCAAAACCCACTTCTTTGCCCTTGCTTTCGACCTCCCAGATCCCTCTGTATGACCTTACTCTCCCCTGCCCTTACTCTCTCCCTCTTCCTTATTGTCTTGTTGTTTGATTCCGTCTGATGTGCTTTCCTATTTTAGTATTGAAATTTCCTTTCTTCTCTATACCTTTATGGTTTTTCTTTAATTTACTTTGTAAACCGCTTTGATGTTTTTCCTTTAGCGGTATATCAAGATAATAAACATAAACATACATAAACCCCATCTCCTGCATAAAGCATTGTCACTGAACCATTAGGCCCGTCCCCAGAATGAATATGCAGAAATCACTATCCTGACCATCCACGGATATTTAGGGCCATAAGCCAAGATGTCAGGAAGCATTGCATGCTTTTTTACCCTTTCACTCAAGAAAATCATTTCCCTGAGTACCCCATACAATAAAATGTCAGATGGTCTAATGCTTACAATGTTTGCTTGAAATTATCTTTACATAAGAGTTAAGTTTTTTTAAATTCCCAAAATATTGGGCTTGGGGAAACACATTTTTTACATTTCCCACCAGTAATTTGTTGAGAATCAGCTATATTAGTGTACGGAAAGAAATTAAAAACGTATTTGTCTCCTAATGCATTTGAAGAGAGTAAAAGCATGAACAAGGTCGTGAGATATATGAATATTGGAAGAGTGTTTTACATAGATCAGTATGTTAGATTTAAAACTAAAACTAAAATACAGTAAACATATGTAATGATAAGCAAGCAAGAAACGAATAATGAAAATTGAAATATATGTTAGCAAGAGATTCTTATGAAGAACTCTAGTAGGAATCTTCATGGAAATTGTGGACAAAAATTCGATGGGATTGTTGTCCTATACAGACCGATAAAATGGGCTTCATGGGAAGAGGAATAAGGTACATGGGTGTGCGTAGGAAGAAGTACTGTGTGCAGTTCTGGAAATTGTACCTTCAAAAGCACAAAAGAAAACAGTCAGTCCAGAGTACAGCTATTAAAATGCTTGATAGCCTTCATCATAAAGTATATAGGGACAGACTTAGAAATCTAAACATGTCTACATCAGAGGACGGGGAGGGGGAGATATACTTTGGAGATATTTAGATGCCTCTATCATAAGTGCACCAGGGGTAGTTCTCTTTCAACAGAGGGTTAAAGAAGGATAAATCAGAAGTAACTGAAGGAAATATTTCTTTGCAGAAAGAATGGTGGATGCCCTTAACTGCCTTCCAGCAGAGCTGGTAAAAACAAGGATAATGTCTGAAGTCAAGAAAAGATGGGGCAAACACAGAAAGGTCTCTGAGGAAAGGATGGTGTGGATGGGAGGTCCAGACTGGCATGTGGTCTTTATCTGCCATCATGTTCTAGGTTTCTATGAAATGCACCCAATTTCCATCTGGTAGGAAAGTTCTACCGTAATCACACAAATGTTGTAAATTTTTTTATACTACCTCCAATTGGCTGTGATTCAGTTTTTCTTTTCTTTAGATCCTTTTCAACTGCAATTGTAAAAATTAATTTTTAAATGTTGAACGAAAAGCACAGTTTCTACATATAGCAGACATGCTACTACAAACTATGGGGGTCTTTGCATGTGCTGAATGCATGTGGGACACAGATTGCCAGCTAGCTCAGGGCCATGCCAGGGTGGGAAGATTCCCACACTGTCTGACTCACGTTAAGGTGGAGAGTGGGTGTGGTGTGCTCCTTGCACTGAGCGCCAGATTCACATTGTGCATGCTAACTGCATTAGCACGAGACTATCTAACACCACCTCAGATGAAGTTAAGTGCACCCGTGCTACCACTGTGGCATGTGTTTGGGGTCGGAGCTCCATGTTCATTTCTCGGGAAATGCTTTCCACGCTCTTGTGGTGGTGGTGTTGTACCTATGTGCTATGGGTTTGCACTTTTGCTGTGTTAGGTGCAAGACCTTAGCAGCCTTTAGTAAAAGGACCCCTTTATCTCAGGAACGTCAGGGAATTCTCTCACAGATGAGAAAAATCACTGGTATCGTTTGACCTATGATATTGCAAGTGCCCTATTAACATTCCTAATTATGTATCAATTTTCTTTTCTATTAAAGATTAGAAAATATTCTACTTCCATAACCAAGGAAATAATTAGCCAATGAAACTACAAATGCTTCCTTTTAAAAATCAGAGTAAAAAAAAATGACAAACCCAGCACATTCACATTCTTGATATGCTTTTTAAAATTACAAAGTAGCAGAAGAACTGATCTAGGAGGCAGGCAGGACCCTACAAGCATCACTGGTGCCCAATGTCTATTGTCCATGTGCTGTCAAACAGTTGCTGGAGGGATGGCAGATGGACACTCTAGAAGAGGGAAGCTGGTGGAAGTGGTGTTGGAAATCTGCTTTATCGACAATCATATTGTCGGCCAAGTTATGGTGCCAGTGGTCAGCCTCAGCACAAGAAAAATGGCCAGACATCCAAACGCCAGCCAGTCGGCAGCCCCTAAGTCCTTTAAAGTGATCTCCAAAGTCGATGCCCTATTTCACTAACCTTTGTGGTGGTGACAACCCTTCTTTCCAATTAACGTGACCTGATGATCAATCAGCTATGTGAACCGATGACCCTTTCAGGACTCTACTGTCATTATAACATGACATGAAAACATCATTTTTTTTTGTCATTTTTATTATTATAGGGAGTTATTTTAGAAGCCTTACTTAGACGGGAGGTGGGAAAGAGCACAAATAGCAGGGGTGGAAATCCCAATGGAGGGTCGTGCCTCAGAATGAGCCTGATAGTGTTTTTATCTAGCTGGTCAGCCACAATATTCAGCCACTGGTCAGATTGCTAAAATGGCTGAAATTAAGGCAGCCTTTGATCTGTCCTAACTTTGGCCACTTTAGTTAGCTGATTGGTGTCTCAATTTTGCTGCTGACTGGCTGACTTATGTTGCTACCCTTTGAATGCCCTGACACTAGCTGGTTAGCACTGGGGCATCCAGGTGGCCTGGAAGGGGATTTTCAGTGGTACAAACTGGGTATGTGCCACTGAATATCCCCATCAGTAGGATTACTGTGGCTTGTAGGTCTGCAATCCGAATTAATCTTTGTGAATATGTCCCTCATATGTTTCTATGTTTTGAAGTATTGGTTACATAAGACCTGAAGGGTAGGGCCCAGGATTCAGTGGTAGTGGCTAGTGCTGCTGAACATTAGTCCCTGATATTCAGCCGTTACCCGCAGTGAAAGACCAGCCTTGCTGCTCCTGACTTGCTGCTTTGCAATAACCGAGCAGCAGCTGCCTAGTTATTGCCAGGAAACTGGTTGGCCTCGGGACATGCAGCAGTGGCATCCGTGGATATCCCAGACAAGGGGATTAACATGGTTAACAGGTCAGGCCCATAGTTTCTTGAATTTGTGTTAATTTTGCTACCAGGTCCAAGAAAGCTGCATGACTGCTGAGCTCTGATCCTAAGACAGCTTTAGAGGATTTCCCCCAATATGGAGAAGCAAAGTGATTCCAGGCTTTGCATGGTCTACGACTGATCAATTCATCAGCACCTCTGCTGAATCCAAGCTGCCCAGAGCCTAGGGACTAGGTCTTGGAGCATCTGACCCTGAATGGAGCAGAGACCTTCGTAAATTACATTGGTTCAGAGCAGGACCGTACCGAGCCCTGTGCGAGCGGTGCGGCCGCACAGGGCGCTAAGACTTAAAGGGCACATTTCAGTTCTCTGCCATTGCCTGCTGCCACCACCTTTTCGGCGGCAGGCAGCAACAGAGAGCCGAAATGCACCCCTTAAGTCTTCTCGCCGGCACACTAATCAAGTCTGGTCTCATGGAGGGACCAGACCTGCTTAGTGTGCCAGCGACTTGCACATCGGGTGCGCGCCTCTTCTCTCCCGCCCCCATAAAGTGGCTAGATGGAGGTGCGGGAGGGAGGGGGGAGCGCACCCGATGTGCAAGTCACACAGAGCGCATTTCACTCTTGGTGGAATCGGGTTAAATTTAAATCCTACACAATTCTCTATACATTTTTAATGACTGTGTACCTGAACGATTCTCCTCAATTTTGATCCCAAATCTAGCATCTAAGTCCAAACGTTTATAGTCATGTAGTGTTTATTTTCTTCATGGAAAGGTTTAGATTAAAATCTAGATTCAAACAGACAATTCCATATTTGGCATCAGAATTTTGGCCACAGTTGCCAAAAGAGATTAAATCTACCTTGTCCTCCTTGCATTTTCGTAAAAGTTTAAAATCTTGGTTTAATAATAACTCATTTCAGTCTTACACAAAGCAAAATTTGCTTTTGTTTACTGCAGGTTGTAATTTGTGCTTCTCAGGAAATATTTTCTTTTAACCACACTGAACCATTGGGTCTGGGAGTGTAGCATCATATAAGCATGGATTAATCCGACCTTGCTCCTTCCAGTCATGCCATCCTAACAGTTCTGAAAGCAGAAACCTCCTCCATGGAGAGACAGCACATGATAGCAAAAGGAGCTTTCACCTACCAGTTACATCCTGCTCTGTTTCCTTGTTTCCTCGTGGCTTCTCATGCACCATTGGCTTAACAGCTGCCACATTGGCTTTTGCCTTACGGGTGTCATCTAACAATAAATTAAAATTCTGCATAAGGAAACCACCAGATGTCAGAGCTACTTACTAAAACTCTATCAACTGGAACAAGGGCAGCAGAACATCTTTTGGGTTGGAGGGGCCAAACAAACCAATCTTCGGTCCCACCCCCAAGCTTTCTATTTGCTGATCTTGTGTTAGGCAAAATATTGGTGGGCCATGGCCTCAGTGGCCCACTCCATTCTGGGATTATTTCTATAAACCTTCATTTATCCATCTGAAGCTAAGTTGCCAACTGACAGGCTCCCCACTCTTGCTTTGACTGCTATGCTACTCCCCTCCCCATATCTAGACTCATCAGCCCAGCTACTCCCCTCCCCTCCCCTCCCTCCGCATATCTAGACTCATCGGCCCTGCTACTCCCCTCCCCTCCCCTCCCCTCCCCTCCCCTCCCTCCACATATCTAGACTCATCAGCCCTGCTACTCCCCTCCCCTCCCTCTGCATATCTAGACTCATCGGCCCTGCTACTCCCCTCCCCTCCCCTCCCCTCCCTCGGCATATCTAGACTCATCGGCCCTGCTACTCCCCTCCCCTCCCCTCCACATATCTAGACTCATCGGCCCTGCTACTCCCCTCCCCTCCCCTCCACATATCTAGACTCATCAGCCATGCTACTCCCCTCCCCTCCCCTCCCTCCGCATATCTAGACTCATCGGCACTGCTACTCCCCTCCACATATCTAGACTCATCGGCCCTGCTACTCCCCTCTCCTCCCCTCCACATATCTAGCCGCATCAGCCCTGCTACTACTCCCCTCCCCTCCACATATCTAGACTCATCGGCCCTGCTACTCCCCTCCCCTCCCCTCCCCTCCCCCCCGCATATCTAGACTCATCGGCCCTGCTACTCCCATCCCCGCCCCTCCCCTTCCTCCGCATATCTAGCCTCATCGGCCCTGCTACTCCCCTCCCCTCCCACCGCATATCTAGACTCATCGGCCCTGCTATTCCCCTCCCCTCCCCTCCCCTCCCTCCACATATCTAGACTCATCAGCCCTGCTACTCCCCTCCCCTCCCCTCCCTCCGCATATCTAGACTCATCAGCCCTGCTACTACTCCCTCCCCTCCCTCCGCATATCTAGACTCATCGGCCCTGCTACTACTCCCCTCCCCTCCCCTCCCTCCACATATCTAGACTCATCGGCCCAGCTACTCCCCTCCCCTCCCTCTGCATATCTAGACTCATCGGCCCTGCTACTCCCTCCCTCCCCTCCCCTCCCTCCACATATCTAGACTCATCGGCCCTGCTACTACTTCCCCTCCCCTCCCTCCGCATATCTAGACTCATCAGCCCTATTATTACTCCCCTCCCCTCCCCTCCCTCATCATATCTAGACTCATCGGCCCTGCTACTCCCCTCCCCTCCCTCTGCATATCTAGACTCATCGGCCCTGCTACTCCCCTTCCCTCCCTCCACATATCTAGACTCATCGGCCCTGCTACTCCCCTCCCCTCCCACCACATATCTAGACTCATCGACCCTGCTACACCCCTCCCCTCCCCACCCTCCACATATCTAGACTCATCGGCCCTGCTACTACTCCCCTCCCCTCCCCTCCCTCCGCATATCTAGACTCATCGGCCCTGCTACTCCCCTCCCCTCCCCTGCCCTCCCTCCGCATATCTAGACTCATCGGTCCTGCTACTCCCCTCCCCTCCCTGTGCATATCTAGACTCATCGGCCCTGCTACTTCCCCTTCCCTCCCCTCCCCTCCCTCCGCATATCTAGACTCATCGGCCCAGCTACTCCCCTCCCCTCCCACCCCATAACAAGACTCATAGGCCCAGCTACTCCCCTCCCCGCCCCTCCCCTCCCTCCGCATATCTAGACTCATTAGCCCTGCTACTCCCCTCCCCTCCCCCTGCATATCTAGACTCATCGGCCCTGCTACTCCACTCCCCTCTCCTCCCCTCCCCTCCCCTCCCCTCTCCTCCCTCTGCATATCTAGACTCATCAGCCCTGCTACTCCCTTCCCCTCCCCTCCCTCCACATATCTAGACTCATCGGCCCTGCTACTCCCCTCCCCTCCCTCCGCATATCTAGACTCATCGGCCCTGCTACTCCCCTCCCCTCCCCTCCCTCCGCATATCTAGACTCACCAGCCCTGCTACTCCCCTCCCCTCCCTGTGCATATCTAGACTCATCGGCCCTGTTACTCCCCTTCCCTCCCCTCCCCTCCCTCTGCATATCTAGACTCATCGGCCCAGCTACTCCCCTCCCCTCCCCTCCCCTCCCCTCCCCTCCCCTCCCTCCACATATCTAGACTCATCGGCCCTGCTACTCCCCTCCCCTCCCTCTGCATATCTAGACTCATCAGCCCTGCTACTCCCCTCCCCTCCCCTCCCCCCGCATATCTAGACTCATCGGCCCTGCTACTCCCCTCCCCTCTCCTCCCCTCCCCTCTCCTCCCTCTGCATATCTAGACTCATCAGCCCTGCTACTACTCCCTTCCCCTCCCCTCCCTCCACATATCTAGACTCATCGGCCCTGCTACTCCCCTCCCTCCCCCTCCCTCCCCTCCCTCCGCATATCTAGACTCATCGGCCCTGCTACTACTCCCCTCCCCTCCCCTCCCTCCGCATATCTAGACTCATTAGCCCTGCTACTCCCCTCCCCTCCCTGTGCATATCTAGACTCATCGGCCCTGCTACTCCACTTCCCTCCCCTCCCCTCCCTCCGCATATCTAGACTCATCGGCCCAGCTACTCCCCTCCCCTCCCTCCACATATCTAGACTCATCGGCCCTGCTACTCCCCTCCCCTCCCCTCCCTCCGCATATCTAGACTCATCAGCCCTGCTACTCCCCTCCCCTCCCCCTGAATATCTAGACTCATCGGCCCTGCTACTCCCCTCCCCTCTCCTCCTCCCCTCCCCTCCCTCTGCATATCTATACTCATCAGCCCTGCTACTCCCCTCCCCTCCCCTCCCTCCACATATCTAGACTCCTCATCGGCCCTGCTACTCCCCTCCCCTCCCTCTGCATATCTAGACTCATCGGCCCTGCTACTCCCCTTCCCTCCCCTCCCCTCCCTCCGCATATCTAGACTCATTGGCCCAGCTACTCCCCTCCCCTCCCCTCCCCTCCCCTCCCTCCACATATCTAGACTCATCGGTCCTGCTACTCCCCTCCCATCCCCTCCCTCCCCATATCTAAACTCATCGGCTCTGCTACTCCCCTCCCCTCCCCTCCCTCCACATATCTAGACTCATCAGCCCTGCTACTCCCCTCCCTCCGCATATCTAGACTCATCGGCCCAGCTACTCCCCTCCCCTCCCTCCGCATATCTAGACTCATCGGCCCAGCTACTCTCCTCCCCTCCCTCCGCATATCTTCAGGGGACATATGGCCACAGTGCCTTATCTGATTTTGGATGAAGTAGTGTGACTGCCATGCTAGTTCACTTTAATGGTAATTAAATAAAACTAGAAGCAAATAAGGACTTATACTGTGCTGACCGGAAGAAGGTTTTAACCTTCGAAAGCTAGTCCAAAAATGTATTCAGTCGGTCCCAGATGTGGATCCCCTCTGTACATCCAGTCTGAACCAGACGTGCAGAGAGGATTGCGATTCTGATCCCATGGGGCACGTCTACTCCCATGGGATCAGAATCGAGAACAGTCCTGCATGTGCACGTGCAGGACTGTCTCTGACTATCTCAGTCAAATTCTTTTATGGAGCCATGATGCCAACTGCTGCAAAATAAAACATATTCCCAGCAGCCAGACCTACCGCTCCCCCCGATCTGGCCTCCTAAGGCCAGGGTCAGGCTGTGGGGAATGTCCTCTGGCTCCCCTGTCTCATCTGTGCCCCAGCATAAAAAATACATGTTCAGGGAAGTAATTGCATCTTGTAGGTGAAATAACCTCCCCACACATGTCGCCGACCAGGACGTACAGGGCTGACATTAGAATTGGCCCTGTACATCCAGCGCCGGTGACTGTCGAGTCTCCGCCCCTGAACTGCCCCTGTCTAACTTCCCTGCACAACTGGCAGGGAAGTTAGTCGCAGCCAGGAGAAGGCACGAATAGCAGGTATGGACATCACATTGGGCTGCCCATCCCCGCTATTTGTGGCACAGAATAACCCCCTTTTTGTTTTTAACTACCATTATCTGATCTTGGATTTAAGATTTTAGCACCCATAAGCAAGACCAGACAATGGAGTCCAGAGCAGAGGAGGGGGGAGGGCTGTCAGAGATCCCAAAAAGACTGAAGAACCAGAAGAGGTGCAGAGGAAGGCCAAAGAGCCCTAGGGTTATTGCCACCGCCCAATGTACAAACTAACTATTAAATCCAAATGCAAAGACGTGCGCAGAAGTTCTTCTGCAGCCAGAGTTAATGAGAATTTCATGCCTGTTTCTTCTCTTTATTGGAAACATGAGATACCACTGCACCTGAGTGTAATTTTCCCTGAGTTACAAATGAGAAGGCCTAAGCGAAATCCAAAATTTCACTATCATTTTCTATTTATAGAAACAATAGTCTACAAGTAGATTAACAGCTGAGACATTAAAAGCATCGATTTCCTCTTACTGTTAAGCTCTGAAGAAAAGTGAAATAAAAGTTATACCTGGGGGTTTGACTTCTGCCTCTTCACCAGAGATTTCCTTGTTCTGCCCTTGTAAGAGAAGTAATGTGCCTTCAAATTCTTTAAGCAATTTCTTTTTCTCATCTGCACACAAGAGAGAGGGCAGCAGTAGTTCAGTTTCACTGCTTTAAAGCTGCAATAGTGATATAGAATGGAGGAGCCTCTATACTGTTGTATCCTCAAGAACTTTCTGCAGACATTATTCATGCCAGGCACCAATCTGGATGTCACAAGATCTATTTTGAGCCATGCAAAAGCGTTTGCATGGGATTTGGGATTTTCTAATCTAAAATGTTCTACTTGCTGTGCCGTTGAAACACAAAAACAAAGTGATTGGTTAATTAATAAGGTTTCCAACAATTTGTTGAGGCACAAGCTCAGTCTAAGGCACATTGGCATTAACAAAACCTTTGTGTGGTACACCAACCTCAACGGAGCAAGCAGAGAACTCCCTCACCAAAAGATGAGTTAGGGAGGCACCGAAAGCCTCAACAATCCTGAATTTTAAAGCAAAGGGAACAAGGAGGGAGAGACACAATGAAACCATCACCATGGACCGGCTTCTTCAGGAAAAGGAGGAAATCTGTCTGGTGCAAGCAGTGGCTCTTCCGTTTAGGCAGCGTGAGTGCTGTTCAGTTCTCCCCTTTTCACTCAGCCTAGGAGGGGTAACATATAGGCAGAAGGCTTAGGTGGGGGAACAGGAAGAGGTGTCATGTGTAATATGTGCTGCACAAGACATGGTCTGGCCAGCTGTGCCCCGCATGCTTCCCCATTCATTTCTTACACTCGTCTTGTAGCTAGGAGGACACGCATGTGCGGAGACACATTCTCAGACAGGTTCTGCCGATTTAAGAGTCATTGTTGATGTCTCCCTTTGTTGCAAGGAGCTGAGAGCAGAGCCGTCTCTCCTTTGCTGTCCCCCAAGTGCTGATGTCGTTGACACACTTGAGTAGGTCTGATGGCACACTGATTGGGAAACACAAGTCTAAATTGTCCCTAGCCTCTTTGCTGTTTTTGCACTACAGACCAACATGGCTATTCTACTGGTTAAAACAGTGTCTCATCACATCAGGGTTTGATTTTTGGCACAAAAATTCTCAGTGTGATCCCCATGGAGTTTCTCTTCTGCACATCTGCCTGAAGGTCCCCTGAGTTTCAGGAGTTTTCACTTTCTAGGCATTTTTGTCTGTCTTGATGGGTAGAGTTTGCCTTGACTCCTGAATTACACTTTCCTATGTACCCCTTTTGAATGATTTCATTTAATTTATTTAATTCTTATATTTAATTTGAAACTTCTGGTATTCTCTTATCCTGAAGGATTAACTCAGGCGTGACAAACTCAGATCCTTGAGAACCACAACAAAGTCCAGTTTTCAGAATAGCGAAAATATGTAAATGAACCATAAACTTCAGTCAATGTATGCAAGCAATCACAGAAAATTAGCCCATGAGCAGACCTGCATATGACTGTCGGTGAACACAGTTTGCCAACCCTGACCTAACCTTGCTGTCCACAATAGTGCTGACCCACACAATAAGAAAGGGGTAGCTCAGTGTCGATGCCATTTCCAAGTCTCAAGTGCATTAGTACAACACACCACTAGTCCAACCTCTACAGCTATGATATGTTTTGCAGCAAAATGTTTGCTGTTATAGAAGATTCTATTACCCAACAACATTGTGGATGTTGGCAGATAGGACCCCACCCACCCTACCCAGTAGCCTCTGTCTATATTGCTCTTGCTTTGGTCATTGCCAAAAAGAAGTTTAGTGTTCATGGTTTTATGCTGCCGTTCACCTGGCATTGACTAATTCTACAAAATGCATTTTACAATTGGGAATATACAGAATGGAAAGCATGGGTGTAGTTAGCTGTAAACATGGGAAGGTGCAATAGCTCCTCAAATGCTGCAGGCGCCCCTTCCCCCACTGCCAGTATAAGTTCCTTACCTTCTGCACCCAAAGTAAGCAGGCAAACTACACCCATGGTGCAAAGAATGCAACTGGGTCTGGCCCTTTGGATGTGCATGCAGCAAAACAGTTACCCTTTGACTTGGAACTAGGCAAGTCTTTGTAGCTGGCTTCATCTTTCATCTTCAGCAACAGATAGAATAAAAGTATCGCGCCAGACCCTTTTTCCTTCATGAGCTTTTGGAAGGCTTCCGGTTTTTCTGATGGGTTATTACACTTCTTGAGGAACTGAAATAAAGTAAGAACTAATCAGGCACAATTTGAGCTACAGGTCTCCTAGTACTGGCCTATACAGGAGGGGCGGACAGTAATTCTGAAGTCCTCTGATCCCAGAATCAAAGTCAGCCTTAGGGGAGGGAAAATAGTATGGTCATCCAGGGCAACGTACAACAAAAAGTACCACTAGGAGCTCTGAGCGACATGGCACCCCTATCAACACATCCCCCCTCCCCCCAGAGTACATGTGAAGTGGGCGTGCCTTGCATTGGGTGATTGCCCTATGACCAGCAGGGGAAGGAGGAGGCTGGCACTATTTCCAGCAGGTGGGTGCCATCAACACCCCCACCCAACACTATTACTATCAATCATTTGTATAGTGCTACAAGGCATACGCAGTGCGGTACATATAGATGTAAGACACTGTCCCTGCTCATTAGAGCTTACAATCTAATCCAGACAAAACACACAGCAAAACTGGGGACTAGAGTATGGAAAGGTCCACATAAGTAGTGGACAAGCGAGTGAGGAGCATCAAGATCAAAAACTGGCTTCAACGAGGTGCGATTTTACCCTGTATTTGAATAGGGCTAGAGAAGGAGCCTGCTGCTAACTGCCCCTGTCCAGGGCACCACAAACAAGGATGGTAAGAGCATGCTTGCCCAGGCCGCTCACGTACAAAAAGCCAGCTTTGTTCCTCTAGCCCTATTTGGCTGTTGAGACGGAAAGAACTGATGGTGGTAGTGACTTGCATAGAGATGTGTGAGAGAAGCCGCATGGGGTCCCTCGCCTGAATTCTTCCTTCCCTAGATCCTCTCCCCTTCCCTCTGTAGGCCTCCACTCCTCTGTCCTTTCCCTTCTATTACTCATCTTCTCCTTCCAACCTCTACCATCGTAGACAATGAATTATCCTTCACCTAAAGCAGCAACAAACCTTAACCAGCTCTGAAATTAACCAGTTTCAATATTTGAGACTATCTGCACAAACACGTTTGTGGTGAATTTATAATGGTTTCGTCTGCTGAATCAGTGCTATTTGCAGCAGACGAGAGCTATCTCACCATCCCTGCCCTTCGGCAAAGAAAGCGATTTGGGTGCTGGATCCAAGGCAGCAGAATGAGATGTTGCCACCGCCACCACTGTGTGCAATAAATAAAGAGGAACATGCATTTTTGGTAACTCTGGGATATTTTTAAAACTACATACAGAGGTTGGACATGCTTTTGGATAGCAAATGCCTTCCTCCTTCCCAGGGCTAATTTGGACATACATATAGGTTCCGGTAAACTATATTTTATAGCTAAATGCTATAAATAAATAGATAAATGGACCATCAAGTTAGAAAGTGAATTCCAGTTACTGGGTGTAATTCTGTCCCACAGAACATCAGCAGCGGGAGTCAATCATATAAGTCCTTGGTACTTAAAATATCATCATGGCCAACACTTAATTTTTGGTTATATAAATTGCTATACAGCCCAAAAATGTTTTAATTTCGGCAGGATTTGAAGTGGGTTGGGGACAAAGGAAAAAGTTATATGGACAGCAGCAACATTCGGCTCACTCACCATATAATTTCTGCATTCAAGTATGAACGCATGAAGAGCCGAATTAGCGTTAAACAGATAATTTATATGTGGATTCCGGGGATGGCCAGTCCACTCGGGAGCTTGGATTATCGCTTGCCCCCTCCTCCCTCCCCCGTGAAGTTACAGCTTGCCGCTCCTGCACCCTCCAACAGGAAGTTGCATTGGAGAGGGGGGGCAGGAGCGGCAGGTCAGGAGCACACACGCACACGTGGGCACTTTAAGGACTGATGCGCTGAAACAGTGGCTGAACTACCACTTCAGAGCAAGAAGAGATGCTGTCACCCCCCATGAGAAAATGGATGCCAGGGGGTGGCATCCTGAGCTGGGTGGTGCCACAGCCAGGGGGGTTGGCAGAGAGGGCCTGCCTAGGGTGGTAGAAACCCTCGGGCCAGCCCTGGTAGATACACAGTGGGACCACTTTCATGGACAGTGTCACTAAAAATGCTCTTAACACTCCATGGACCACTGAACATTGACCTGTAAGAGGCCTGCCAACAGTCTTCCACTGTCCCCCAGCTCCTCAACCCTTTTTAAAAACTGGCAGATGCCTCTGACCGCTTGATTAAGGATGACATGGTAAAATGTAATTTTGTCACAGGTAGGAGGCACTGCTGCCCTAAATAAATGGTAAGGAACTATGATATCAGGGAAATTCATTAAATCAAATTTGCTGCTTTAATAGATGGTTTCAGGTCATCGGGGACAGACTGAGCCAGTCATGGTTTTAACCGCATTGTAATATTGTCCACGCTAACAACATTCCAGTGTACTGAAAAACACACTTTCACTCTCTAACTTGGGGGTGCTTTCTGTCAATCCTGTTCGCTCCTGAAATTCTCCTTTGTGATAGTTTTTCACAGAAATTGTAAAAACATAAGTAATGCCTGTAGCCAGCTGTATTGCTAACTTACGGTAGAAGACTCATTATCTGTGAGAACAGACGGTGTAACAGCGCTGAGAAGTGTAACAAGAGATTTAAGAAAGGGCTGGCTTATCTTCTCAAAGCAGACTGTATCTTCACTAAAAGCTTTGTTGAGCATGTCTGAAAAACAGGAAATAAAATGGGATTAAGTCATTTAGATTATGCCCATAGAAATCATGCCTGGATTGCATTTGGGATTCCATTTAGGGAGCCGAGGCTCAAAAGTGTACTAACATCAGCCGTTAATGTGCACAATAACAGCCTAGAGGTGTATTTAAGTCTTGCTTTGATGCATCAAGAAAGAGTTGTGGATGTACCTTCGCACAGTTTTGTACCTCACCTTATAAGTATAATTTTTGGTGTTAAAACCCCTGAAAGTTAGTTTCTGTATGCTAAAAGGACTGTTATTGCATATGAAATAGCTTTTGTGTGCATTAATGCTTAAAGATAAGAACAAGATGTGCCATACTGGATCATATCAAGGGTCCATCAAGCCCTATATCCTGTTTCCAACAGCGGCCAATCCAGGTAACAAGTACCTGTCAGATTCTCAGAGGGTAGACAAATTCCATGCTGCTTGTCCCAGGGGTAAGCAGTGGATTTCCCGGGTCCTCTTAATAATGGTTTATGGACTTTTCCTCCAGGAACTTGTCCAAACCTCTTTTAAATCCATCTAAACAGGTTGGAGTTGGTGCAGAGGGTGGCTACTAAAATGGTTAGTGGTCTTCGTTATAAAGCATATGAGGACAGACAAGAGCTTAATATGTACACCTTAGAGGAAAGGCGGGATAGATCTGATATGATTGAGACGTTTAAATACCTCTTTGGCATAAATGCACAGGAGGAGATCTTCTTTTGATTGAAAGCCAGCTCTGCTACGAGGGGACGTAGGATAAGGGTGAAAAGGGATAGACTCAGGAGTAATATGCTGAAATATTTCTTTATGGAAAGAGTGGTAGATGCATGGCATAGTCTCTCAGTGGAGGTGGTAGAGATGAGGACAGTATCTGAATTCAAAAAAGCATGGGACAAACACAGAGGATCTTAAAAGTAAAAAAGGGGGCTGTTGTAGCGGTTGATATGGAAGGGCAGACTAGATAGACCATGTGGTCTTTTTCTGCCATCATGTTTCTATAAGCTTTTTCTACATCCTTCGGTAACAAATTCCAGAGTTTGATTATGTGTTGAGTGAAAAAATATTTTCCCCGATTAGTCTTAAATGTGCCACATTGTAGCTTCATGACACCTTCCCTAGTCTTTCTACTTTTTTGAAGGCGTCAACAGCCAATCTACATTTACCTGTTCCACTCCATTCATTAATTTATAGACCTCTATCATATCTCCCATCAGCCCTCTCTTCTTTCAAGCTGAAAAGCCCTAACCTTTTAAGTCTTTCCTCATAGGGGTATCCTTCTATCCCCCTTATCATTTTGGTGGCTCTTCTCTGTACCGTTTCTTATTCCACTATATCCTTTTTAAGATACGGTAGCCAGAACCAAACACAATATTCAAAGTGCAGTCACATCATGGAGTAATTCAGAGGCATTATAATATCCTTGTTTTATTTTCTTTTGAAGGAATTCACACACTTTAGTGCAATGGCCTCTGGGCGTGAAGCTAGAGACCTGAGTTCTATCAATGTGACCAGGTTTGGGGGATCATGCACCACCCCTGCGTCTAATCTGGGTAGTGGAGAAGAGGAAGGAGGGGGCTGCATTACACTGAAGTCATTAGAAGACAGCCATGTGAAACCCTGAGATGAAAGTTCAGATCCCACCCCAGTCACTCACTATTGACCTTAATTATACTACCCTATGTAGATCACTTAGCTCTCAGGATCCTGACTCAAAACATTTACAATTACAATTTGAGGCAGTCATTTCTCCCATATACTACTGTGTGCATTAATAGTGCTATATAAAGAATATTTATTTATTTATTTTATTTATATTTATTTAACTGTTTTTCTATACTGCTTAGTCAAAAATCAAAGCGGTTTACATAGAACAATATAACATAAACTTCGTTACAAATTACAGATGAACATAAGTGAACAATTCTAAAGTATGTATAATTTACCATTTATGGATTTATATACAATTTATTTCCAGCCAGTTACATAAAGCTGACATCATAATTACAAGGTTCGGACAAACTATTCTGGAAGGAGTTTCCCGACTGCTCATCTTCAATCACTGCAATAATTTCCATCAATGAGGTATCATGTGTCATGCAAAAATCATAATATCTACACCAGGACTTCCCAAATCTATCCTGGGGACCCCACAGCCAATCAGGTTTTCAGGATATCCACAATGAATATGTATTGTGTAGATGTGCAGGCACTGGAGATCTAGTACATGCAAATTATGATCTTTTAAGTGCCATCATTTTCTGTGTTTATATCCATATGGATTGTGGCTATCCTGAAACCCCAGATAGCGTGAGGTCCCCAGGAAAGGTCTGGGAAGTCTCAAACTATACTCTTGTGCATAAATTAGATGTCACAATCAATGTTCCCTCTAATTTTCTGTAGGCTGTGTGCGCATAAAATATCAGCTGTGTGCAGCTTTTGAAGGAAGGTTAAATTTTTGTGCGCCACATAACGACACTCGGAGTTATATACTTTAAAATTTGACTACACGTCAGAATACAGTATGTACACCACATTGATTTTAATCAAATTAAATGAAAATAGACGATTACTAAATGAAGCGGGAAATTTCTAGTAATTACAATCATAACTTTTAAATTTTAAGATGTCTCTGTTGTTTTCTATCAGAATCTGAGCCGTAATTTTTGTGCGCTCTGTTGTAAAGTATGTGCGCTCGCTCGGCGAGGTGTGTGCGCGCGCACACGCGCACAGCTTAGAGGGAACAGTGGTCACAATATTGGATCTCGAACCAAGGAACCATGGAATAGTTGCTCCATGACACACAACACTTTGTAGTTGCTAAGTAACTTCTTCACTGGGCAGTCCATGTGCCGTGTGAAATTTCACTCGTGGAAACAGTCTGAATTTCCCATCAGGCATGGAAAGCAGCTGCTTAGGGGTCACCTCCTCCTCCTCCGCCCTGGAACTACTTCCTGGATGGCATTTTCCCACTGGACTCAACCCTTTAACAATGCAGGAGCTTGCAGGTCGGTGACATTAGGGCTGTAAACTAGAAGTGTTGCTGACCCACCCCTGGGCATTCAAGGAGATGAGTATAATGAGATATCACCAAGTCTGTAGAGGAGTCCTCTCTTTCTTCCCAAAGTGCCTTAAGAAGGGGACCATAGCATATTCCTCCTCCCAGCACCCCCAATCTTGGAGAGGAAGTCCTTCCCCCAGTGCCTCTTCCATCCTCGGAGAAAGACTTACCCACACTCCTGCATCTATAGGTGCTTCATAGGTAAATCCAGCCATGTGTGTGTGTGTGAAGCAGGTTCAGAGAAGTGAGCTCAAACATGCAACGCACTGCTTTTTATTAATATCTTCCCGCAACTCCATGTGCTTGTCAAAATTCAAGGTAGACTGGTTTGAGTTCTTTACATAGCAAAGAGACACTGTCAGAGCCTGTCTAGGTGGTAACTGCATATCAATAAAGGGCATGTTTACTAAAGTTTTTAGCATGTGTTAATTTAATTATGTGCATTAAATGCCCACAGCCCTTTTATTTCTATGGTACTGTGGCACTTAGCATGTGTTAATTTAATTAATGCATGTTAAAACATTTAATAAATGTGTCCCTAAGACTGCAGAGGTAAACAGCTTTAAAAAAGTCAACAGAACTCTGCTTTTGTTGTTAAGTGCTGTCGAGTTGGTGTCGATTCATGGATAGTTGTCCTAAACTGTATTCAGTCTTCAGTCAAGAGGCTCATTGTTGACAGACTAGCACCCATAGCTGCTGTTATTGTATCGATCCATCTCATTTCTGGCCTTCCTCTATTGCGCTGACCTTCTACCTTGCCAAGCATAAAATCTTTCTCTAATGATCTGTCTCTTCGCATGATGTGTCCAAAGTATAAAAGCTGAAGTCTTGTCATCTGAGCTTCTAAAGAAAGCTTAGGTTTGATCTCCTCTAGTACTGACTGGTTTGTTCTTCGGACAGTCCATGGTATATGCTGCATTCCTGCCAGCACCATAATTCAAAGGCATCAATTTTCTTCCTGTCTAACATTTTCACTGTCCAACTTTCGCATCCATATGATGTTATTGAAAATACCATGGCTTGAACGAGTTGAATCTTTGTATGGAGAGAGACATCTCTGCTCTTGAGGATCTTGACTAGGTCCTTCATAGCCATTCTGCCAAGAGCAATGCATCATCAGATTTCTTGACTGCTTGTTGCTTCTTTATTGATAGTTGATCCAAGTAGGTTAAAGTTGTCCACAATTTCAATTTCTTCTCCATCAACGATGAACTTATTGATTTTGCCAGTTGTCATGATCTTTGTCTTCTTTACATTAAGGTGCAGGCCCATTTTGAGACTATGTTCCTTGATCTTGAGAAGCAAATGTTTCAGATCATCTTCATTCTCAGCCAGTAATGTGGTATCATCAGCATAGCTAAGGTCGTTGATGAGTCTCCTACCAATCTTCACACCTCTGTTGTTTTCATACAATCCTGCTTCTCTGATGATTTGTTCTGCATATAAATTAAACAGGTAGGGGGAAAGTATGCAGCCTTGTTGTACACCTTTGCTGGTTTTAAACCATTCTGTTTCTCCTTGTTCCATTCGAACTATTGCTTCTTGATCAATGTACAGATTGTGCAAGAGAACGATCAGGTGTTCTGGTATATCCATGTTTTTAATGTGGCCCAGAATTTCTCATGGTTTACACAGTCAAAAGCCTTTCTGCAGTCAATAAAGCACAAATAGATATCCTTTTGGCATTCTTTAGTCTTTTCAAGGATCCATCTCATATCCGCGATGATGTTTCTCTTTCATCTCCCTTTCCTGAACCCTGCTTGCACTTCAGGTAGTTCTTGGTCCGGGTATGGTTGTAGTCTCTGTACGGCCCTGTTTCATACAAAAATGGACCACAACCTAATTATTATTATTACTATTATTACCTGAAATGATCAGATCCAAAAAGTCAGTACAGGTGCAATCAGAGTATCTGTTTATTAGATAACTGATGACCAAATACAGGCAGCAAAGTGGGGAAGAGAGTTCTATCGGGCACTAGGCACCTCAAGAATGCAACTCTCCCCCTTGAATATGAAAAGCATGTTACATTTTATACCTTTTTTCTCTTCCGTTTTTCTCTGCATACAGTCCCCAGAGCTATTCCTCTGTGTTCTCTCCCCCTCCCCTACCTTATTTCCTATTATTGCCTTTTTGCTCCCCTTAGTTCCTGTTGCAAAATCCCCCTGGCCCCCCTCTTCCCATACTCACCATGATCCAGCTAATCTGCTTTCTTCAGAGCCGGGCCCAGCATATATGTTGGTAGCTTTGTGGTTTCCTGTGTATGCATTTCTTTGCACATAGACCTTACAGGCCTTTATCTGATATCCCCTTGCAGGTCCTAGTCTAGACTCTCCAGCCCAAACTGGCCCCTCACAAGGCTCATGATATCTCCTTATATGGTTCTTTCCGGTGCTGGATCTCTTCTTGCAGAGGCCTGAATGCTGGCTCACATGTTATAGCAGCGTGGCTGTTCTTTTTTGTGAGATTCAGGGTAGCCATTAAGTGATTATGAATCAGGAACATTATTAATCCTTAGCACTTAAAAATTAAAAGCAAATCTATCATACTAAATCCCAAATTTGTCATACTTAACCTCTTCCTCTACAAGTACTTAAACCCTACATCTCTATTGAATAACCTTCAGTAGAATCCTGCTGGCATGTGGGATCAGAGCGACTGTGCGATAATTTCCACAGTCAGTTGGATCACCTTTCTTTGGTATAAACACAGATCTCTTCCAGTCAGATGGCCATGATGTTGTCTTACAAATTTCCTGGCAGAGCCTTGTAAGTATGGTAACAGCTGCATCAGATTGCTCTAATAGTTCTATGGGAATGCCATCAATGCCTGGTGCTTTGTTCTTTGATAAGGCTTTCAATGCTGCTTCAACTTCTTCTTTCATCACCAATGGTTCCGGATCATAAGGTACAGGCTGAAAAATCTGTTGGTCCATATAAAAACTCTGTATATTCTTTCCACCTTTTCTTGATCTTCTCAGCATCATTCAACATAGATTCTCGAGCATCTTGTAACATTCCAATTCGAGGCTGGAATCTTTTCTTTATCTGATCCAAGTTTAGTATCGTTGCCATTGTCACAGAAATGTGATTCTGCGCCGCCAACACTGTCCCATTCTGCTGCTGCCCAGATGGGTGGTTTGTCTTGGTCTGGCACCTCAGCTGAGCCCTGTCTATCTTGGGGAAACCCTGCCAGTAGTTAAGCTACCAATAGCTTAGCCCTCAGCATCACTGATGCACACAAGCCCTCACAGAATGACAAGCTGCAAACCAAGTGAGGGAGAACTTTGCTAATATTGCCTTAATATGGTTTTATTGTTTCTATATCGGAAACTTTTCTTCTGTCCCTTTCTCTCATCTATGATTTTTTTGTATTTTCCCACCCTGTGCCCCTGCATCTCCCCTCTCCCAGGTCCTCCTTTTCCTCCCTTTTGTGAAAAATGCCCTGCAGCTCTTTCTCTCTTCCTGGTCATACAGCACACAAATATATCATTTAAAATATTATAAAATGACCATGACGATACTACCAATGAGTCAGAACAGGCATCATAAGATTGCCAATTCCCGGAGTTTTCCAGGAAGTCAGTCTCCTCATATGCAACAGATGTTACTATGGCATAAAAACAGCCTCTATTCTACTTTTAGAATCACATGTTGGTGATACCAAAACTGCCCAGCTGGAAGATGGCCAAGGAAAAGTCCACTGAAGAAAATAAAACAGAGCAGTATGTAAACAGTATAAAAATGTGAATTTACTGGAAGTGGGCTGGCTAACTGCTGCAGTGCGGAACAGGAGCACTATGAGTGGATGGAAGTCTGCCCCCCAGTGGCGGCAGCATCAGCATCAATGTACTGTAAGACTGCAGCTTAAGAAAGAGGAGGGAAGCGAGGCAACAGCAGTGGCAGGAGGATTAGGACTGCAGTGGTTGCCTTAAAGGACCATGGTCAAATAGCACAATCTTATCCCCCGTCTCTCGCCCCTCACAGACACCACAGTAGCAAATAAGACAGCAGTAGGGAGAGGCAAGTGGCTAGCCAGAAGAGAATGGCTCCAGGCACCAATCCAGGCCCTACAGGATGACAAGGAGTCCAGTCACCAGAAGGGACTCCTGCCAGGAAAGCAATGCAGGGATCCAAGGTTCCACCCAATGAGAGCTCAGAAGAGGGCTCAAGAATGTTTGTTTGTTTATTCTCTTTCTTTCTATATTGTTCTTCATTGTTGTAACAAAGCAGTTTACAATATCAACTACAAAATTACAGAAAAGAAATAGAAGTGACCACATTATACATTTACACACATAATATCAAAAATAAAGCTGCCGAAAGTACAAGCAGGGAAAGCATAGCTAATCTCTGCATTGTCCCTCCAGCATGCCTCAATTAGGCCATTCCAAAAGCCTCACTGAAATAAGCTTTTAAATGTGCCTTAAATTGTTTACTGGATGTCTCCAAGCGAAGGCACTTTGGCATAACATTCCACAATCTAGGAGGTAAAGCAGGATCTGCCGCTGCTTGTGTGCTTTCCTAACAGGTCTGAGAGCAGTGTGGTAAAGTCAAGTGTCTTCTTGTGACCTCAGGGGTCAAGCAGGAACACAACAGATGAGAACAGCTAAACCTGCTAAAACTTTGAACAAAAGCCACTAAAACTTAAGTCATCGCTCTCAGTAAATAAGGATGTAATATGATCCAATTATCTACCATGATGGAGCTGTCTCAGAGCAGTGCTTTGCACTGACTGCAACTACTTTAATAGTGTTCGTGGTAACCATTATACAGTGTAAACTAGTACAGTAGCTGAGCCTTCTTATAGCAGTATAAGAAGTGCCTCTTTACCTACCTAAGAGCAGATTTAGCGAATGTTTCTCATGTTGAGAAAGCAAGATTTTATCACAGCTTTTATTTGCCCTTCAAATTAAGCCCAAAAAACTCCCAGGACTTGGTGTGAATCAGTCCAGGGGAACTGGTGCCCTAGTAATTAGGAGAAACTAATGACGGTGCACGGTGGCCTGTCAGTCACACGGCAATAGACTTGGCAGGGTTTAACACAAGTCTATACTTATGTAACCACTGAGAGACTTCTGGCAAGTAACTGGTAAACTGGAATAAGTCAGAGGCCAGATCAACATAGTGCTCCAACATCAGCAAAGAAGCAACAACTTGAATCAAAGCTGCTAGAAAGCTCCAGAATATATTAAAGAGCACTGGGGAGAGAATTGCATCCTGCTGCACCCCACATCCTAGTGGCTGGTTTTATGAACTAATTATTCTAGACCTAACACTAAAGGACTTCGAGGTGATAAATGATTGGAACCAAGCTAGCCAAGCCCTAAACCAAAATTTGCACAATCATTGCAAAAACAGAGCATGATCAACCAGATCGAAGGCCGCTGTGAAGTCCAATGATGTCATAAGAGACCAGGGTTTGATTTCCACTAGCACTCCTTGTGCCTATGGGCAAGTCACTTAACCCTCCATTGCCTCATAAAAAATCCAAGTTATTAATGTCCCGGTTTAATGTACTTTACCAGGTTTAAGTTACAATGTAAACTGCTTTGACTGAAATGATGCAATGATATAAAAAAAGTGTTAAAGAAATAAATTAAATAATAGCAATATTTCCCAAATCTAGAGTTTCTTCGCTCAGCAAAATAAAGAGACAGGATTCTGTGATGTGAAACTTTCTAAATCTGAATTGTCATGGGTGTAGAATATTAATTTCCTTCAGGTTGGAATGAAACCACTCTAAAACAATGTTTTCAACCACCTTTGATATAAATTGGATACTGAATGATATTTACTAAGAAGAGAGGGGTCCAAGTATGGACTTTTCAAGATGTTATATTTTTTCAAAGGTGAAAATAAACAGATAAAGGTGAGTTGGTTGATATAGTATATCTGGATTTTCAGAAAGCCTTTGACAAGGTCCCTCATGAGAGACTCTTGCAGAAATCAAAAAGTCATGGAATAGGAGGCAGTGTACTTCTGTGGATTAGGAACTGGTTAAAAGAGAGAAAACAAAGACAAGGGCCAAATGGCCAATTTTCTCAATGGCGAAAGGTGAATAGTGGAGTACCCCAAGTGCCATAATGTTGTGGGGCTGTTTTGCTGACTAACGAACTGGACGCCTGGAACGTGTTAAAGGAATCATGAAGTTGGAGGACTACCAAGGTATTTTGGAGCGAAATGTGCTACATAGTGTCAGAAAGCTAGGTCTGGGTCGAAGGTCATGGGTCCTCCAGCAGTACAATGACCCAAAACATACATCCAAAAGTACAAACGAATGGTTACAAAGGAAGAAAAATGGATTGTTTTAAAATGGCCAGCAATGAGTCCTGATCTCAATCCAATCGAGAACCTTTGGAAAGAGCTGAAATTTGCCATTGGTGAAAGGAATCCTGGAAACATTCATGAGCTGGAACAAATTGCAGTTCAAGAGTAGGAGAAACAAGCAGCAGACTTAGAGGGCTGCAAGAAAGGTTTGGAGGAAGTCATCGCTGCCAAGGGTTGTGCAACCAAATATTAGTGAAGGGTGCCATTAATCTTGTCCAGGTGATATATTGTATTTTTTTCTCAGAAATTACTATGTCTAAATTGCACAGACACACACACATATCCATCTATCTATATCTATATCTACAGTGTGTATATATATATATTTAATTTTTGTTGTTGTTGTATATCTTTGAATATACTAATAAAATATTATGATGACATACAGTGGAATATTTCCAATTATTTCTCAAGATATTGTACACAACATACCTAAACTGCAAGGGTGCCAATGTTGACCACAACTGTAACATAGGAGCTGAAAATAGAAAACTATCTTTCATGCTGAATACAGGAGCATGCATAGTGAACATTTCCCCTTTTTCTCGCACATTACCTTGCTGTTCTTGAGTAAGAACTGGAAGTGAAAAATTGGACATCTCCATCACTCTTCTCTGTAAAAACAGATCACAGGTCAAGGTATGAAAATACTTATAATATCATAGGAACAATTTACAAACACAGCTACAAGCAAGAGGTAGGGAGCATTTTGTAATCCTAGCTGCAAGCAGGCTATTACATCATTGCATGATATATAGAAAGGGCCGGCCCAAGAGTTCCTGCCACCCTAGGCAGAAACCCTGGCCTTGTCGCCCCCGCCCTCCTCCTCCCCCCATTTGCCACCGCCACTGATTCCATTGTGGGAGGCAGGCAGCGGCAGTATTTCCAAAAGTGGCAGCTGCCAGTCTTCTACCCCAAATGGAATCGGTGGCAGCTGGGGTTGGCGTGGCCGCCCATATCTGCTGCTGCCATCTCCCACCCGAACTGGCCGCCCTAGGCAACTGCCTAGCTTGCCTAGTGGACTGGCCAGCCCTGTATATAGAGACGCATTGTAGCACTACTGGTATTGGTGATATTTTCAGATATAATTAAGAAAGGGCCAATTACTGCTCAGCTGAACCTCTGCTTTACAGCCCATCAGGAATGGTTCATCTTCTCCCAGGCTATTCCTTCCACCGAGCTCATTCAAAATTTTGTGGTGAGTGCATTTAAAACTGAAAGTAGAGACCGTGAAAGGTTTCAGAGTCCCACTTGCAAAGGCCGTTTTCAAAAGGCATTTACCCAGGAAAAATGATGTGACTGAAGTTTGTCCTCTGTAAATGCAGCTAAAAGCATGCAGGTTCTCGAGTGAATGAGAAACTAGGTATTCCTGCAGACGTGCAGGGAGGAGCACAGTGTGCAAATATTCAATTTCACAAGTACTTTGCATTTGATACTTTTGAAAGGGAGACAAGGTGGACAATATTTCTCTGCAAATTTGCAAAACGTATCTGCACTAATAATGCCCATATAGTTTGTAAAGATATTGGAAATTTCTCTTTTAACTAGAAAGTTGCACTACAATATATACCTGATCACAAATCAGCTAAGCAAAAATAGCCACTGATGTACTCTGCTATTAGTGACCTTTCTGCTTTTTCTTTAAGGATGTCTGCCCATGATTCTTGGCTACGTTCCATGCTCTGCACATTGGGCTGGCTGGCATTTCCCTTCCCCCCTTCTCTATTTCGTGGATGGCATTGCGCTCCTCCCTTTTTTTTAAAAATTCTGTTTAATTAATATTGCAAAGCTGTACAACAACTGGACGACAATACAACTCACATAACAATGTCAACTATAAAATTACAGTGTCTGGTCAAACATAGAAGATTTATAATTTTTCCCTTTTGGTTTCCCCTCTCCATTTTCACCCATCGCAGCCATCTCTCCTATTGTAGTCTGACCCAACAAGTCTATCCACTCCCAGTGCGATGGGGACTCGCACCACATTCCGAGATCCAGCAATTATTCACCTGAATAGGCTGGAGGTATTGAAAAATGTCCCTGTTTAATGTACATTATCAGGTTTGTTGCAATGCAAACCACTTTGACTGAAATGATAAAACAGTATAAAAAACCCTGTTAAATAAATAAACTCTAACCATATCCCCTTCCCCCCTGTTCTGCAGACTGATTGGACCGGGCCCCCACCACGGCTTGGATTGTTCCTCAGAGTTTTGGGTTTTTTTGGTTTAGGTATTTGATATACCGCCCTTTACTTATGCATCAGAGTGGTTTACATTTATATACTAACAGGTACTTTTTATTCCCTTGTCCCCAAAGGGCTCACAATCTAAGTGTACCTGAGGCAATGGAGAGTTAAGTGGCTTGCCCAAGGCCACAACGAGCGGCCATGGGACTAGAGACCCCAAGTCCCTCCAGCCTGAGGTTACTTGTCCTCATGCAGGAATTGAACCCCCAGTCCTCTGACCTGAGGTAACATGTCCCAACCACTGAGCCACTCCTCCCTCCACTCTACAGTGTCAGGAGTTCATTGCGAGTCATCTATGTATCCTCCATAAAGCGAGAGGAATTTCTCCTTTCCTTTATCATCGCCCCATGACGCCAGATGCTCCATCAACATCAAACTATGGAATCCATTATGCCATTCCCAGTAGGAAGGGACTGTGGCCTCTCTCCAGCAGCGCAACAATATTTGCTTACCAATGACACACTCCTTCCGCACCAGCAACCTTGCCCAACAGCCTTTCGCCCACATCAGCGGAAGTTCATCCAGTACCATCAGCATGGCCATCCTGGTCACCATTTGGCCAATCAGCCGCTCAACACATCTTTGGATTTCAGTCCAGTACCTATGAAGTTTCCCACAGGTCCACCTCATATGGCCTAAATCCACCAGGATGGATCCACACCTCAGGCAATTGCTCAATTGCTGGTCTGGGCTATACTACTGTGAAAGGCGCGATGCAGTGAAAATAGCGCATGGTGAAGTGACCAATTATTGCATTTCCTGTAGGCGTGCTTTCCCCCCTACACCAATAGCGGTATACATGCCACGGTCCACTGGACACCACCCAGAGTCACCCGAATCCTGAGCTCAACCTCCCAACACCTCTCTACCCTTGAATGCTCTCAACAGGGACCCTGCTGAAGCTTACATGCTATTTGAGAAATGGACAGACATTCCTCCATCTCAAATTCAAAAAACTGAAAGATCTGTGCGGAGGTTTCAGCTGTCAGCCCTGACCAGGAAGGGACCAAATGTAGTGAGCCACCTGCATATAAGCAAAAAAAAATGTGTGGGCTTCAAATAAAATTCTGCCCTAAGTGCAGGAAAGGTTTTCACCAATCCCTGCAGATCTACGATGTGTCCCACACTATGCAGCCCATTGGCCTCCCATTCACAAAATATCCGATTCTGTGTACCTGGGGTAAAGTGGGGGTTCCCACGCAAGGACAGAAAACTAATATTTGTTGGAGAGATCTGCCACCGCCTACACATGTGCCTCCAGACACTAAGCAAAGGTCCAACCAGCAAACTTCAGGTAACCCATGAGGACAAATCCTGGCCTTCCATTGTGCACGGGGTGAACAACTCTGTATGGCCTAACCAGTCCCACACATGTCATAGCTGACAAGCTCTAGCATACCATTGCAAATTCGGTATGCCAAGTCCGTCCTGCTTCCAACCATCTCTCTTTGCCGATAGGGCTATCCGTGATATCCTTCCCCTCCAAACAAAGTGTTGTAGTTCCTATTCGAATAGAGAAATATCCTTGCAGAGGAGTTGGAGGGGTAACAATTGCATCACTTAGAGAAGTTTAGGAAAAAGACCATGTGGTATGCAGCTATCCATCCCATAATGGATAGCGGCAAGGGTGTCCAATCCCTCATTTTGGTCAGCATGCAACACAGCAGGGCCCTACTGTTTAGCCGATATAGTGACCGGGGGTCTCTAGGTAGCTGAATACCCAAGTACTGAAAAAAGCAGTCCACCCAATGGAGTGGGAAGCTCGACCCCACCCCCCTTCGATCCCCGCAAATGCCCCGAGACATCCAGGGCTTCAGATTTTTCCATATTCAATTGCAGTCCCGAAATTTGACCAAAGTTTTTAGAAATTCTGTAAGCAAGTGTGGCAGGGAATCTTGTAGATGGGTGAGATGGACCAAGATGTCATCGGCGACAGCCGAAACCTTAAACTCAGAGTGGCCTATGAGTACTCCCGCTATCTCCCGGCAGTCGATCATCTGTTGTATAAATGGATCCAATGATAACACAAACAAGAGAGGGGATAGAGAGTACCCCTGCTGCATCCCCCGTGATAGCTCAAATGCTTCTGTGGCATAATCTTTAAGCATCACAGCCGCAATCGGCATGGAATAGAGCAAACAGACCATCTGAATAAAATGATTCACCCAGCCTATATAAGGATAACAGATGAAATAAATATTCCCAGCCCACCCCATCGGAAGCCTTCTCGGTGTTGAAACTAATTAAGAGAGAGGGGATCTGTTTTTTGTGTACCCGCTCAAGGGAGGTTATCTGCCCTAAGTTATATGCCACGTATCTGCCCTGAACAAACCTGACCTGCGAGCCCTATATCAAGGTCTGAAGTAGTGGTGCCAACCTGTCCGCTAAACTTTGGCCCAAATCTTTAAATCAAAGTTGATTATCGGGTGATAAGAGCCTGCCTGGAGAGGATCTTTGCCTGGTTTTGGTATAAGCGTGATATAGGATCAGTTCTCACCCCATCTGTATCTACCTGCCTCCTCCCGGTCCCTATATATTGCCGCCATAGGGGCGGCCACATGCTCCTGTAGGAATTTGTAAAATTCAGCTGGGAAACTGTTCGGTCTGGGGGCCTTACAGCACTGTGCGTGGCTGATTGCTAGCGACACCTCCTCCACTGTAATGGGGGTTCCCAACAAGGCCACCTTCTGTTCTGTAAGTCCAGGCAGAGAGAGATCGCAGAGGTACTCCCCTACCCTTGTAGGAGAAGCCCGGTCTTTTTTGTAAAGCATTTGGTAATATGTCCAAAAGATCTGTGCTAAAGCCAGCATGTCTTTTTGCAGGCGGCCTGTCACATCTCGCAAAGCTGGGATCACCCAAGCACCCCAATGACCACGGAGACACCACACCAATAATGCCGCAGTTTTGTCCCCATACTGATAGAGTTGATGTTTATAATACATTAGGGATTTTTTTGCGCACTGGTGGAGAACCTCATTAAAGACGGCTTGGATCTCCAAAAAATGTGTTTGCATTTCAGCGGTGGGCTGACAAGTGTTCCGTCGTTGCGTGAGCCCCACCTGGCGCTCCAACTGCACCACTCAGGTATCCAGGAGCCCCCATTGGCAGGCCACTAGGATATGATGTCCCTGTGGAGGAGGGCCTTGGCTGTCTCCCAGAATAGTTCTGGAGTCATTTGATATTGTGCATTATAGAAACATAGAAATACGATGACAGAAAAAGACCACGTGGCCTATCTAGTCTGTCCTTCCATATCAACAACTACAACAGTTCCCTTTTTACCTTTAGAGATCCTCTGTGTTTGTCCCATGCTTTTTTGAATTCAGTTACTGTCCTCATCTCTACCACCTCCACTGGGAGACTATTCCATGGATCCACTACTCTTTCCGTAAAGAAATATTTCCGCATATCACTACTGAATCTATCTCCCTTCACCCTCATCCCATGTCCCCTCGTAGCAGAACTTGCTTTCAATTGAAAGAGGCTCTCTCCCTGAACATTTATGCCACGGAGGTATTTAAACATCTCAATCATATCACCTCTATCCCGCCTTTCCTCTAACGTCTACATATTAAGATCCTTCAGTCTGTCCTCATATGCTTTATAATGAAGACCATTAATCATTTTAATAGCCACCCTCTGCACCGACTCCACCCTGTTCACATCCTTTTGAAGGTACGGTCTCCAGAATTGCACACTACACTCCAAATGAGGTCGCACCAAAGACTTATACAGAGGCATTATCACCTCCTTTTTTCTGCTAGCCATTCCTCTCCGTATGCACCCAAGCATCCTTATAGCTTTTGCCGTCACCTTTTCTACCTGTTTAGCTACTTTAAGATCATCAGACACAAGCACGCCTAGGTCCCGCTCTTCTTTAGTGGACAAAAGTACTTCACACCCTATACTATATTACTCCCTTGGATTGCTGCAGCCCAAATGCATGACCTTACATTTTTTTAACATTAAATCCCAGCTGCCAAATTCTAGACCATTCTTCAAGTTTAGCTAGATCCCTCCTCATGTTATCTACACCTTCCTGGGTGTCTACTCTATTGCAGATTTTGGTATCATCTGCAAAGAGGCAAACCTTACCCGACAGCCCTTCTGCTATATCACTAACAAAGATGTTAAAAAGAATCGGACCAAGGACAGATCCCTGGGACACACCACTGGTAACTTCCTTCTCCTCAGAGTGAGCTCCATTTACTTGCACTCTTTGTTGCCTCCCACCCAACCAATTTCTAACCCAAGCAGTAACTTTATGGTCCATCCCTAGGGTGCTCAGTTTGTTTATGTGTCGCCTGTGAGGAATAGTGTCAAAGGCTTTACTGAAATCTAAATACACCACATCTAGGGCTCTCCCTCGGTCCAACTCCCTGGTCACCCAGTCAAAGAAATCAATCAGATTTGTCTGACAAGACCTGCCTCTGGTGAATCCATGCTGCCTCGGATTCGGTAATCCGCTGGACTCCAGAAACCTCACTATTTTCTCTTTCAGCAGCGTTTCCAATAATTTACTCACCACCGAAGTTGAACTAACCGGCCTGTAGTTCTCAACCACATCCTTCCTTCCGCTTTTGTGTAAAGGCACCACATGAGCCTCTCTCCAGTCCTTTGGCACCACTCCCGACTCCAACGAGGCATTGAAAAGGTCAGTCAGTGGAGCTGCTAGAACGTCCCCAAGTTCCCTCAGTATTCTAGGGTGTATCCCATCTGGTCCCATCGCTTTGTCTACTTTAAGTTGAGCTAGTTTCTCACGAACACAGTCTTCTGAAAATTGTTCAAGATGTCCCTCGCTTCTGTTCCTGTTTGTGGGTGTTTTCTGAGGACCTGCTCCTGGTTCTTCATCTGTGAACACAGAACAGAAATATTTGTTCAGCAATTCTGCTTTATCCTTATCAGCTTCTACATATTCCTCCCCTGCACCCTTGAGTCTGACAATACCACTTTTGCCCTTCCTTTTCTCACTAATATATCTGAAAAATGTCTTATCTTCCCATTTTATTGCATTGGCTATTTCCTCCTCCTTTTGAATCTTTGCCTTCCTGACTACTTTGCTAGCTTCTTTTCCAAATACAGATGCCTGTCTTCCTCTCTCTGTGATCTCTTGTATTTCATGAAGGCCTCCCTCTTTTTCTTCACTTTTTCAGCTACTTCTTTCGAAAACCATAGTGGTCTCCTTTTCCTTTTACCTTTATTTACCATTTTAACAAAAAGGTTGGTTGCCCTTAAAATATCCCCTTTCAGTTTTGCCCACTGTTTTTCTACTTCCCCTAGCTGTTTCCATCCCACTAATGACTCCCTGGGGTATTGGCCCATCTTGGCAAAGTTAGTCTTCCTAAAGTCTAAGATCCTCGCCTTTGAATGGATTCTAACAGCCCTAGTCCTAATACTGAATCACACCATCTGGTGATCACTGGATGCAAAATGATCTCCCACTACAACATCAGAAACACTTTCGCCATTGGTAAGCACCAAGTCCAGTATGACCCCTTCACGTGTGGGGTCTGTTACCAATTGCCTGAATAGTTCCTCCCTGTAGAGAATCCAGGATCTCCTTACTTCTAGATGATACTGCAGCAGGAATGTGCCAATCAATATCTGGCATATTGAAATCTCCTATCAGTAGCACTTCCCCTTTCCTAGCAATGCTCCGTATGTCTTCAATTAACTCTCTGTCCACCTCTTCCTCTTGTGAGGGAGGTCTGTATATCACACCAATGCAAATAGATTTCTCTTTCCCTCTTTGTAGTTTAACCCACAATGCCTCCTCTCTCCCTTTTAAGCTCTGTAATTCCAAAGCTTTAATAGTAGTTTTTACATATAGTGCCACTCCTCCTCCCCTTCTTCCTACCCTGTCCTTCCTGAATAAGGTATAGCCAGGTATAGTTACATCCCAATCATGGTTTTCTGTGAACCATGTTTCTGTAACTGCCACTAAATCCAAGTCAGCCACTCCCACCAAAGCTTCAACATCAGGGATCTTATTTCCCATGCTACGGGCATTAATACACACTGCTTTCCATATGTTACCCCTGTTACCCATTTCCATAAAGGTATTTAATGTATCACCTACCTGGGGGCTTTCACCTACCTGGGGGCTTTCTTCACCCATCCCCAACGAATCTAGTTTAAAGCCCTCTTCAGTAGATTAGCCAGTCTACTACCGAAGACGCGTTGACCTTTCTTGGACAGATGGATGCCATCTCTGCTCTGCAACCCCTGGAACAGCATCCCATGGTCTAGGAAACCAAAACACTCTCGATGACACCATCCACGCAGCCATGCATTCATCTCCAGGATGCGAGCCTCTCTGCCTTGGGTCGAATTATAGGTCGAATAAGAGTGCCACTGGCCAATGATGTACATTTTGGAACTGCGAATTGTCCGTTTCCAGTATGTCCCATCCAGTAGTGTTCCAAAATGATACTGTATCTCGAGGGGGAACCCACGCCACGCTAGATCTTGAAGGCATTCCCTATTTCCGGGAACATGCCCCTTATCCTACCTCCTTCTTTGCACATGGCCTTCAAATGCTAGGTGTCCTATAGTATAACTATTCCATTCCCCCTCCCTGATTTCCCCCCCCCAAGCCTTCATTCACTCTTAACCCTGGTCCCTGCCTCCATCCCATTCATCCGCACACACACCCTTACATTCAGCCTTTCCCTCAGTCCCTCCTCTCCCTGATCATCTATACATGCGCCCCCTTCTATCTACAATATTAACACTTTAAACTGAAAATAAGGAGTAACACTGGTATCATCGTGCTATCCTTTCTGCCCCCGTCCCTGCTCTTGGGGGGTTCAAATGTAGTAAATCCATTGAAATGTTCCTATTTCAGCGCTTAAACAATCTCATTCTCACCTTAGGATAAAATAACATTGTCAACAGTTTATACAACCTGAGTGTGAGCTGTTACATACAGACTGAATGCTAGGTACTACCAAAATATAGATAGCTCCAAGGGACACATGGTTTATGGAGTGGGGCTACCCCCCTAACTCCCCAGTCCCTGAGCAGCCCTTCGCCATCGCCCTCAGTTGCCAATATGGGGAGCGCAATCAGCAGCACCACCCCATCTCCATTTTGAGTAGTTCTATGTCCACTGTCCAGGGTTCAGGCCGGTTTCTGGCAAGGACTGTCCGATCAAGCAGGGAAATACACATCAGATTTCTCTCCCGCCAGCCGAAGTTGCTGGGCTGACATGGATTGCTGTCAGGCGTCTGAGGATGTAGGTCATGGTAATCTGTCTAGGAATGCAATAGCCTCCGCCAGTGTGCTGAAGTATTGGTGTCGACCTTGATACTCCACCCATAGTTTCGCTGGATATTGCAGGGAGAATCATATCCCACTGGCTGCCAGACATCTACAAACCTTGGGAAAAGCTCTTCAGCGCTGACTAACCACAGCGGAGTAGTCCTGGAAAATCAACAAGTCCAGCGGGGTTTGGGCTGCACTCCATCACTCCCTAGCTGCCCAGAGCACGGCCTCTTTTTGCAGGTAATTATGAAATCAGGCGATGACAACACAAGGGCAATTAGCCCCAGCATGTTTGTCAAATGCAGTATACACTTTTCAACACAATTTTCCCGCCTTGTGCTTCAAGGGCCAGGTTGGTCACAATCCACATCACCATGAAGCCTCTGAACTACCCATTGGTTACTGTTTCGGCAACCCTGACAAATTTCATATGCTTATGGTGACCTCCAGGGCTGGCACTACCTGGTAAGCCAAGTAAGCACAGCAGGAGGGCACCGGCGGAGACAGGGGGGGGGGAGGGGGATGCCATCGCTAGCCGCCCACCACCCACAGCTTCAAAAAAGAAAGCAGCCGTGGAAATATTTCTCCGTTCCCGCGGCTCTGCTAACTTTTAAACTGCTGGGTCATGGAGTTTCTAATAGCAAGAATAAGCATTTCCTTATTCATGAGAAACAGGAAATGCTTATTCTTGCTATTAGAAACTCCGTAACCCAGCAGTTTAAAAGTTAGCAGAGCCGCGGGAATGGAGAAATGTTCCCACGGCTGCTTTCTTTTTGAAAGACAAATCGGAGCAGACACGGAGGGAGGGGAGCTGGAAGGGAGCAGATACTGGGGCGCTAGAAGGGAGCAAACATGGGGGGGGAGCTGGAAGGGAGCAGACACAGAGGGGGACTGAAAGGGAGCAGACACAGGGGCTACAAGGGAGCAGACACAGGGGGCTACAAGGGGGCAGACACAGGGGGGGGCAACTGAAAGAGAGCAGACACAGGGGAGGACTGGAGGGGAGCAGACACTTGAGGATGGGGCTGGAAGGTAGCTGGGTAATAGGAGGGGGTTGGAAGAGAACTGACAGGAGGGAAGGTAGGGGCTAGAAGGGAGCTCACATGAGGGGGTTGGAAGGGAATGAAAAAGAGGGGAAGGAGGAGGCTGGAGGGAAGTTGGGGGCTTGAAGGGAGCTGACACCTAGGGATGGCACTGGAAGGCAGATGGACATAGAAGAGGGTGACTGGAAGGGAACTGACATGGGAGGGGGCACTGGGACTGGACGTTCGCTCATACTTGGGATGGTATTTGGACTAGAAGGGGCTGGACGATGGAGAAGGAGGGGGACTAAAAGGGAACAGACACCAGGTGGCAGTGCTGGAAATGCAAGGGGGTTGACACTGGAAGGTACTGGGAGGAGAGGCTGTACAGGGGGCTGATACTGGGGAGGGTTACTGGGACTGGAAAAAGGCTGATGGAAAAAATGAAGAAAGCAAAAGGAGAGACAAGAAATGGCAGAAGGACTACAGACCATAGAAAAAGAGCTAAGAGAAGACAGAGGAAAACGGAAACCTCAGATCGGGACCAGCATGATCAAAAATCATCAGACAACAAAGGTAGAAAAAATAATTTTATTTTCAATTTAGTGATTGGATTTTGCGCTATCTTTATATTTCACACAGTATGGGGAACTGCATCTCTTATCTGATGTGTACCACATGCGGAATCTGGCTTCTTGGGGTTTCATTTTAATATTTGTCTACATATTTTTATTTTTACTTTAGGTTGTGGTCACTTATTCTGTACTTGGTGAGGGTCTGTGTTCTGAGTGTGTGACCAAAGCGAGATGTTCCGTTAACATGGAGTTTGTACGTAGGGATCTGTACTGTAGTAATTTGACTTGTACAGCTTTTCAAATAGGTGTATGGAGGTTTTGGGGCCCATTGCAGTATTTGTAGTGCTGCTTTTTCTGGATAGGCCCCCTTATTCTATGAGTTTTAGAAGTGTATGGTATGATAGATTTGCCCTTGTAGATGTTCAGTGACTTTTGCAGTGTTTTATATTAGTTCACAATATGCCTGGCACTCGAGAATGTTTATGTTGTTGTTAGTGAGATGACCAGAATCATATTTTATTTTTTATTTTTGGACTATCACAGCCTGTTTGTATGATGTTAAGTATTTACCTCTAAGTATTTTTATTTTGGTTATGCATATGCTCTTTTGCTGCAATTTTTTTACAACACTGGATTTGAAGGAGAAATACTAATATTGCCTGAAAAGAGGTTTTGGGGAAAAAAGAGGGTAGGGTACAACCAACATTAATAGTAAGGAGGGAGGGGTGGCGATTTATAGGTTGCAGTTGGGCGCTAGAAACCCTAGCACAGCCCTAACACCAGCCCTGGCGACCTCGATTCTCGAGGTCATCTAGTTTTGTCACTATGGGAGCTGAGGAGCAGCTCAAGTTTCTGAAGGATTTGGGATTGGGCCTGCTGCACTTCCTCCGTATTGGAAATGCGCTGTTCAGTCTGGGTCAATCTTATCCCAAACTCGGAGATGGCCTGGGTTGCATGTGCTAGTTGATTGGACAGACCCTGCAACCACTCTTCCAGTGCCAGGACTATGGCTTCAGAGACTTCTGCAACCAGGCCTACCATATCCACCTCTCTCCCCCCTCGGTGAGGTGGAATCCACCATCTTAGGTTCAGGATCACAGCTTTTTTCTTTTCGAGCTGCTTTTGCTGCCATCCGGTGGATTTCAATTGGAACCGGATGATTTTAGCAGCAGCCTCTCTGGCAAAGCGCGTAGGTAGTGGGTGAGCCCCAGGGGGTTCTAAATGCTGAAATTTACAAGGTTAACCGGCGAATTGCCCTGGAGCTGAAAGATAGGCGCCTTCCTGGCTCACCGCATCACGTGACCTCAACTTTCCTCTTATATCTCATTCTTCTTATATCTCATTATATCCCTTCTTCTCGTGGCTCTGTTAATCTCGCCGGGGCTGAGATTAACTGGCGAGATTAACAGAGCCGTGAGATTAACAGAGCCATGAGAAGAAGGGAAACTCTCGCGGCTCTGAAAGCCCGCGCTTTGGGAGGGACTCGGGAGCTGATGCTCGAGGGAGGTTCTGCCGGGCAGTTGGGGCTCCGCGGCGTTGATGTTTGATTCTGCCGCTGCCACGGCGGCAGCAGCAGCAGCTGGTATTTTTTTTTAATCTATCTGGGCAGGGGGGGGGGGGTTAGGACTACTAATGAGCTACGGGGGGGACTAAGACTGGAAGTGGGCTGATGGGGGGAGGGGGTTAGGACGGGTAATGGGCTATGGGGGTTTTGGACTACTAATGGGCTAAGGGGAGGAAAAATACTGGAAGTGGGCTGATGGGGGAGGGGGTTAGGACTGGTAATGGGCTATGGGGGGTTAGGACTACTAATGGGCTACGGGGGGAATAATACTGGAAGTGGGCTGATGGGGGAGGGGGTTAGGACTGGTAATGGGCTATGGGGGTTTTGGACTACTAATGGGCTAAGGGGAGGAATAATACTGGAAGTGGGCTGATGGGGGGAGGGGGGTTAGGACTGGTAATGGGCTATGGGGGGGCTAAGACTGGAAATGGGCTGATGGGGGGGGGGGTAGGACTGGTAATGGGCTATAGGGGGGGCTAGGACTGTAAATGTGCTGATGGGGGGGGGTTAGGACTGGTAATGGGCTATAGGGGGGCTAGGATTGGAAATGGGCTAATGGGCGGGTTAGGAGTGGAATGGGCTGTGGGGAGGCTACGACTGGAAATGGGCTGATGGGGGTTAGGACTGGTAATGGGCTATGGGGGGGCTAGGACTGGTAATGGGCTGAGTGAGGGGTTCTAGGACAGGAAATGTGCTGATGGAGGGCTAGGATAGGACTGGAAATGGGCTGTTGGGGGGCTTGGATTGAAATGGACTCATGGAGGGGTTAGAACTGGACGTAGGCTCATGGGGGGCTTGGATTGGAAATGGGCTGAATGGAGAGGAACTAGGATTTGACATGGGCTGATGGTGGGGCTAGGAAAAGGAGTAGAAATGGGCTGAGGGGGGGCTGGGACTGGAAATGAGCTGATGAAGGGACTCGGATGGGGGAGCTAGGACTGGAAATGGGCTGATGGTGGGGCTAGGATAGGACTAGAAATGGGCTTATGGGGGGCTAGGACTGGAAATGGGCTGATGCGTGGACTAGAAGGGAGCGGATGCTGGCTGGGGCTGGAACTAGAAGGGAGCTGATGGGGGAGGATTAGAATGGGATAGAGCTGGGAGAGTGAAAAAATATTTTGTGTGGGAGGGAAGACAAATCTACAATTGGCTGGATATTGGGAGAGTAAGTGGGGATTGAGGATGGAGGGGTAAAATTTGAGTGGATGAAATAGGAATGAGGAAAGAGCAAAAGGAGAAAGATTAGTATGTTAAAGCAGATGTAGAGAGAGAATGGAAAAAAACTAGAAGTGTGAAGAAAAGAGAAATGGACAACAGACGATGGAGAGTTAGCAGAAGACACGAAGAAACCAGAAGAAAGTGGCTGGAGCAATTGCAACTGAAAAAAAATGCACAAAAGTTAGAAAAGTATTTCTTTATTGAATTTATTAACTGAAATATGCCAGCTCTGGGAAATGTGCATCATTAACGTCTGCGCTTTGTTTAGTACAAGAGGAAATTAATTTATAGTTTTATTTCTACAGTGTTGTTGGGCTTTTGGGGTTCCCAGTTTAATTATTGTCTTCCTGTTTCTAAATTGTGATTCCTTGTTTGGTGATGGTCTATGTTCTACATGTGTAACTGAGCTGAGGTATTCTGTTTATGTAATTCCTATTTGACATTGCCACTTGTTCTCTTTCCCCAGTAGGTCATGTATTGTTGTTCTCTGAAATGTATTGGTTTAATATTTTCAGTGTAGCCTTTTGATAGGTAGGGTCTTGTGCTTTGTGAGTCCTGGTAGTGCTGTTATGATACTGCGGGTTTGCTATGGGTTCTAAATGGGCAGTGTTTGTAGTAGTTCCTAATGTGCCTGGCAGTTGGCACTGGATTATAGTAATGTAGAAATCTTTTAGTCTTTCTTTATCCATACACTCATTAAGAGGCATGTTTACTAAAAGTTAGTGTAAGGTAACATTATGCAAATATTTATGCAAATGCGTTACCTTATGCAAATGAGGCCCCGCACCGAGTCTCCGCACATGGCCCCGCACCCCCCTTGGGCCGCCCCTGCCTGGCTCTGACCCATACGCCTGTCTTATTCCACCCCGATGGTGGAATAAGTGTTGGGCGCATGCCACACACCCCCTCCAAATGGTCGGTCTGCCATGCCATGCCCCTGCAGCCATGATCCAGCCCACAGATGCTGCCAATGATGGCCAGACAGAGGGCTGCAGGGGCAGTTGCACGCTATGGCATTCTGAGCTGCCCTGTGGAGGCTCATTGCTGTGATGCCACGGCTGCCTCACATGAGCAGTGCCATTCTGGCAAGTGAATGGGTAGCTCCCCATACGCCGACCCGTGTGGCATATGGGGAGTGCCTAGGTGTCTAAGTCTCTGATTCTGCCATCGCGGGTACATCCGGGCCTTGCAGCATCAGAATCAGCTCCATCATCTGCACATCCATTGTTTTTTTTGTTTTGTTTTTTTTGCGGGCAGACGTGCGGGAACCGGAATCGGCCTCCACATATTTTGTCTTGATTAGATTGTAAGCTCTGATGAGAGGGACAGTGCTGCTTATGTCTTGTAGTGTTGTACAAATGATTATTATTATTATTATTAGTAGTAGTTGTAGAAGCTCTTGGGTTGCCAACTGGCTCTAGATGTGCCTGACACATTTGATCCAGTCCTAGGTTTACCCCACTGCATGCAGGGACATGTAGTTCTGATTTTTCCTTGCACTCTATAAGAAAAGCAATGGGTTAAACCCAGGACTGGATCAAACTGTCGGGTGCATCTGAAGCCAGTTGGCAACTCTAAGAAGCCCACACAGCACAATTGGGGAAGGGTCAGCAAGGATGTAAATAAACCATTTCTGATGCATCACCTAAAATTTAAGATCGCAATTTTCAAAAAGATTTCTGCAGATAAAGAGGGTCACTCTGCAGGCTGCCCATTTGTGAACACAGAGTAGACACCCTTTTCTAGCCCATTTATAAAGACTCATAGGTGCCTATGTGCTTTATAAAATATTGCAGGTAAACCAACAGAAACTGGGGCTAGGCTGAAGCCTTGGACACGTATGCTTGCTCAGAAGCAGGTCAAGTATAATATGTAACTCGTGACTGTGTTGTTCCTAGAGTATTATGGCTCAAATACAGAACAATGAACACCCCGCGAAGCAATATCTACAATCCATGAGCACATTGTAAATAGTTAAGCCTTAAACCATTTGATATTGAATAACTGTTGAACTAAATGTTTTTTGTAATGTGCACCTTATTGTTCTAGTGTTAATCTTGCTGCACTGAGTTCTCTGGAAACCGTCTTGACTGGCAGAAAGATGGGGTAAAAAAGACGTTAAATAAATGACTCCACTTATGCTCTGTCCGAACTCTGAGCCTAACCCTTTAGAAGAAAAATGTCCTTGCAGGATAGGACCTCTAGCTTTCCCCATGTATTGGACCCTATGGGGCGTGTTTATTAAACTGCATGGATGGTTAGTGCAGGATTTACGGTGAACTACAAGCAGCGTACTGACGGCAGGGGGCAGTGGAGCAAAGGTCATGTGTTGAATGCAAACATGGTAAGGGATGGTGGCTGGGTGGCTTGGGGCAAAGTGTGGGTGCTAAAGCACATCGCAGTTCGCATGACTGTCACTGGTGCGTGCTAACTGCAATTGCTGCCATTATCGCAGGCGCACTTACTGCCTACTCAATGACCGGTGGTAAGTGCAGTGAAGTGTTTCTCTCCATGGTAACTGCACACGCCAATAGTTAGCACAGGTCTACACCATCTCCTGTGCTAATCCTGGAGGCTTACCATGTGCTAACTTAGCACTCTGTAGTAAACAAGCTCCTTGGTTCATTCCCTATTGACAAATGATTATTCCATTCTGTGCAGATAAAAGAATATCTTTACTGAATAATGCTTTAAGAATTCAAGCAGTAAGACACTCAAATAACAGCATGCTTCAATCACCACATTCATAAATATTTAGGGGTGTATTCATACCCTGTGGCCTTGGGCAAGTCACTTAACCCTCCATTACCTCGGAAGAAAGGCCTGGCAATCTACTTCCGGTTACACTGCCAAGAAAACCCAGGAGCTTCTGGGTCGCCAGGAGTCAGGACTGATGCGAAGGCACACTGCATTTTGCATTCATACCCTAATCATAGCTCTTTAGACATATGAAGGCTCATTTTGTACAGAACATTGAGGGTTTTCACAGTTCCATTGGTATTTTACAAAAGATTCTGCTGAATACAAATGGGGTTATTTTAGAAACCCTATTTGTGCTTTGGACATCTGAAAATGGGCACAGAGACATCCAAAGCACAGAGCTGTCCCCAAAGCCATTTTAGAAGCTGGGTGTGTGGACCTCCCCAGAGCAAGGACGTCCAAATACGAACAAGATCATGGTGGAGGCGTGGACAGGGCATTCCCAAGAACTTGGATGTTCTTGCCCAATTTCAGAAATGTCCTGGACAGCCGAAGCTGCATCAAAGGTTATACCTGCTCCAGGCATGAACAAAATCTGCAAGGGGCTCATTTTGTTGGGCAAAGGTGTGGAGAAGGAGGTACACTCATATATCCCCTTTATTTAGAATTTGACAATGAACGCTGACGGGGAACAGGAGCTCATGTTTTTGTTTTGCTATGCCGCTGGATATCTGCAGCCTTGCTTGGGATGGATGTCCCTGCTCCACGGTTTCATAGAGGGGACGTCTAGATGGACGTCAGCACAGGCATCCACATCAGAGGTTTCTACATTTCGAAAATCATGCCAAAACCTAGACCTCCCAGGCGTCTTTCTGCACATTCTGTTCTGGATGTCCCAGATTGCACTTGGATGCCCTTTTCTAAAATGCCACTTAATGCCTTTTGGACGTACAGGAGTGTACTTACTGGCACATTTAGTGGGAGGGGCTATTTTGTAAATATATATGTGTGCAAAGAGAGCATCATCAACTCTACAGTTTATATGTAGAAGTGCATCACCTATACATGAAAGCAATGATTTCACAACTCCCATGTATACAGCCGATTCCGTAGTGTGCATGCCTGGGCTGTCTGAATGCCTACAACACGGACGGGGCCCAGTGGGACACAAAGCTGCAACTGTGGGATCTGCATGTACTCGTGATTAGATGGCCTGGGAATTAGGCCACTGTGTATGGGAATTAGATGGCCTGGCGTGCACCTGAGTCCTTGAAGGGAGATATCCAGGAGGCTGCCCGTCTAGAGCACACAATGCTCTGGCTGGTGTGTTGGTGCAATGGTGTCCTGTCGCCATGAAACTGGCACGTCCAGCCGGAGTTGCAGAATGCCCAGACCAACATCGACTCCAGTGCATTGCCCTCCGACCCTCAGCGGCGGCCCCCAAGGCCTTGATCTGATGGCAGGAGCTGTTTTGCAGAGTGGCCATGAGTTTGGAGGGCCTGCAGCTCGCAAACAGAGCTATGCCTGGCACTTATTCCACTATTGGGTGGAATAAGCCAGGCATCCGTCTTGGTGCTGGGGAGTGTACAGAGGCCAGATGAGAATAGCCTCTGTACGTTCCGGCACCTGGCCACTCCCTCACTCCACACCATCACTGCCCCCTCCCGCCCACATCCAGTGCTCCCTGCATAAACACTGTGTATGTGCGGGGAGCACTGGCGATGGTATTGGTTTTTGGGATTGAGCACAGATTGGACATACCCTGTATGTCCAACCCTGCTATTTGTGCCACAGAATGCCCCCCATAGTGAGTCAAGTTACCATCTTATACATAAAAGTGCCATGAATTAATTAGTGAGGCCACAATTTTAGTTTTTTAATTTGGCCCAAATGAGTACTTTTCTGAGCTGGTGGAAATCCCAAGGCTGAAATTTGTTTAAATATACATGTATTCCCAATATCTTGGAGTGGAGGAGTAGCCTAGTGGTTAGAACACTGGCTTGGTAACCAAGCAACCAGGGTTCAAGTCCCACTAGCACTCCTTGTGGCCTTGGGCAAGTCACTTAACCCTCCATTGCCTTGGAAGAACGGCCTGGCAATCTACTTCCAGTGACACTGCCAAGAAAACCCAGGAGCTTCTGGGTCGCCAGGAGTCAGGACTGACTCGAAGGCACATATTGCATTATTCCCAATATAAGGTGAGGAATATGAAAAAACATTTTGGCCTGCTTATACCTTGAAATTGCTGCATTTCAGACATCTACATGTGCTAGTTTGCATCTGTACATGGAATTGGCGACTTTCTGAAATCACTATATGTGATCTACATGAATAAATGTTGCTATTTCCATGTGGAGATGATTCTAAAATGACCTTCTCAGTCTAGGCGTATGAATTGGCTTCCAGCTGTTGTTCACACCTAGGAATAGTTGGTTTCTTCAATTTAAAGAGTCAGATAAATTAAACATGTTTCTCATAAATCTTAGATGGGGGGGGGGGGGGAGCCAGGCTCAAAAGAAGGTAGACTACCAATGAACAGGTGCACACCAAGCCTTTAATGCTGACTAAACCCAGGTGGTGTGTTTCAATTCCCACTTTTCCCATTAATGTACGCTCTGCAAGACAGAGAGAGAAGCAGGAACACTTTTACTTATTTTCTGTCCTCTTTCCGCACTCACACTAAACTCTTTCATTCAATCCCTGAAGCTTCTCCTTCCATAAGTCATTAAGAACAGCAGCGAGAGAGTCACCAGGACCACCACCAGGGGGCAAAAGTGCATAACTCCACTGCCAACTTTGGTCCCCTCCCCCATTTTAGGGGTTGTCTTGGGCCATTTGGCCATTGGAGACCCCTGAGGTGGGGGACACTTCAAGGTGGAATGGGGGCAAGGACAAATACATAGAAGCCAAAGGTTGGAGAAGTAAGGAGGCATAAAAGTGGACTAAAAGAAATGGGCCGTGATGCAAAGTCGCAGCAGCGAGGGCACAGTGAGAAAGAAGGTGCTGAAGAACCCTAGCACCAGACCCGCAGATTAGACAGATAAAGGAGCAAAGAACTCGGGGTGGTCACAACAGCACCAGACAAAAAGGATGTGTGTTAAAACAGGACTGCTAGTAGTTATGTTTGGTCCAAAAATAAACTCCTAGGACTCAGACCTCAAATGTATATAGATTAGCTGTAAATTATTTATTCCACTGTTAAAATTATTTTATTACTAAACAGAATACATTACGTTAAAGTAATGGTCTGTGTAGTTTTGTGAGGGGAGGTGTTTGGGGAGAGGATGGACACCGAGAGGGAATTGAGTTTATGTCACATGCAAAAATAATACTGAATTAATTTCTAAGATATGATAAATTTGTGCTCAAAGCAAAACAAACATAGTAAAATACAGCATATGACAGAAGATTCAATCAGATCCTTTATCAAAGCACAAGTAACTGCCAGCACCACCTAACTATACCCTTTATAGCAACAGGATAAAATCAAAATAAACGTAACTATCTTATATCTCAACAAATAAGGGTGATCTACACGGAGCAGTGGGACACCTGACAAAGGCATTGGGAGGGGTGACCTGCATGGAGCGGCAGCTGCACCTCCTCTTGCCACCTTGCTGAGCAGACCAGATGGACCATACTGGTCTTTACGTGCCATCATACACTATGTTCCTATGCACCAACAGCAGCTACATTTAAAGAAGAAAACTCTAGAAGGCCAGATCTTCAGTGACATTCAGAGAAGCCTTCGTAGTTTCGGTTTCATGCAAACAACTGATTTCTCCAAATGAAACAGATGGAAGGTTACAAATAGCTTAGCATTTTTTTTAGCAGTCCTAGTAAGTGCGTGAACAGTACCTGCTGTCCTGCTCTGGTGGCAGCGTGAGGATGTCAGAAGACCTACGGAGCAGCGGCAGGATGCTGGTGTCCGGTGGCGTGACTGCGGGTGCCTGCGCTTTCTGTCCTAGCTGTGTTACTGTGTAGAGCAGCCCTATGTTACCCGTGAGTCCAGTCGTGCGAGTTCCTGAGTCAGAGGCCTGTGCGGTGAGAGAGGAGGAGTTTAGAGATCCCTTATCCAAAAATTAAGTAGAAGTAAAAGAAGAGGAAGAGCTTTGCTGGGCAGCTATAGCATGCCTGTAACCAGTGCTCGGTAAGTTCACTGGGCTGCACACAGACTGCTTGCTGCCTGAGGCATGGAAGAGCAAGCCCCGACAGATTCACCCTCCAAAAATGCGACCAAACTCGATCTTCATCTGACTGGGGAGGAGGCTACAGTGCTCCGTGACACTCTGGAACTGCTTTTATTTTGTTTTCTTTCAGGGAAAGTTGGAGTAGGGGTGAAAGTCAGCTTGCATGGGGGATGTGGCTTATTATTCTATTATAATTTCTCTATGGACCCGTGTCTCATAGGTATTACTTGATGTGTTGATCAGTGGTATCTGGCAGAAGGCATAAGAAGCAAGACTGCCAGGCTGGTAGACGACTATCTAATGAACAACCAGCGAACTAAAATTGTTTGAGCGCTCACTGTTGTTCAATGTATTTTATCTCTGTGGGAAGTTTGGCTTTTTTTTTTTTGATAACTTGCTCTCACCCATTACTGCTCCCACATATAAAACCATTCTGAACAGGAACTAGGAAATAGTTCAAGAGAGGACAGAAACTTGGAAACGGAAGGTAACAAGCTTTGGAAAGAGCATTTCTCCCAGGGCAAGCAGGATAAGTCAGCCACAAGTGGTGGTGACGTCATCCGACGGCGCCAGAGACGGAATACTCTCACTAGCCCAGAGGGCTTTAGCCCCCTGGGCATGACCACTAGCCCCACCTCCAGATCCGCCCCTAGCTGGCCAGTCTTCGTCTTCCGCCTTGCCAGTAAGACGTTTTTTTATTTTGCTCTCACCTTTAACTTTTCACCAATGAAGAAACCTGGATTCAAGAAATGCCCTGCCTGCAAAATGGCAAATTCTGACTCCCACCATCTCTGTCTGCGCTGCCTGGGAAGCGATCACGCCGTGGAAAACTGCTCTGCCTATGGCCGCATGTCCCCACGGGCCCTGAAGTCACGCCGGCATGCCCTCAGGGATTTTCTTGCTCCCGCTGTGGTCGTGAGTACTCCTGCTGCCATGGTGAATTCTACCTCCATTGCTGCTTCCTCCGGTGCCGCCATGGCTGCTGTGGCTGCTCTGGCTGGGGACGCGCCATTTTCGGCCTCCGTTCCCCGCCGCGATGCCTTCTCCCCTCCGGACACGTGTGTCCCGATGGAGGCTTCCATCTTGCCTGCAGCTTCCTCCGCCCTGCTTCCTGCAGCTCCGATGACGACTTCCTGTCCCGGGCCCGCCTCCTCTCAGCACAGACTACACGGGACAGATTCCCACGGCGTTGATTACCTGCCTCTGACTTCTCATGCTGCCCGACGTGATGAGCACCAGTGCAGACCCCACAAACGGCTCAGACAGTCTCCTCAACATCGGAGCCGCTCGAGGAGGCGGAGCCGCTCCCGGAGACTTCATCGACGAACAGGCAAGAGGCAAAGCAGCCGGCACAGACGCGGCTGCTCTCAGAGCCAGCAGTGCAGACACAGTCACAAAGAACGCAGACGCCGCAGGGACAGCAGCTCCAGTTCTGGATCATCATGCCACCGAGGCAGGAGTCTCAGGCACTGCAGCAACAGTTCCTCTCACTCCCAAGGCTCTCTCTCCAGCAGCCCAGACCAGCATACCCCTTCATCTGACAACTCTGCCTATGCAGCTTCCTGCAGCTCCGAGGACTCCGAGCTCTGCCTTCCTGCGTCCCCTGTGCTACCAGCCCCTCAGGAAGATGCCAGACCCCTCCTTGCTCAGGCGCAGGTGGCTCTGTCCTCCCAAGGAGCATCAGACACTTTGCTAGTCCTTAAGGGCATGCTTCAGCAGTGGGCGTCAGCACTCTCTGACCTGTCCTCCCACCAGGCTCAGCCCCTGGCACTACCGGCAGCAGCCACCAACCAGCCACCGGTTCCACTGCTGCTGGAGCAAGAACCCACACCAGCCGCCCCGGCCAGCCTGGGACAATCTCGCCTTCAAGAGCCCCCTGATGACCCTTCGCATTCACGGACCTCCTCTCATGCTGACCAGGACAACCACTCGGGACCCCCCCCTCCCCCCGAGGACTTAACCTACGCAAAATTCGTTCGGAAGGTCCTCGCAGCTTTATCCATCACTCCCGCTGATGCCGTAGATCAACGAGATGAGGTTCAAAGCGCCCTCAAGTTCGTGGATTCCCCCAAGGCCATCTCGGCCCTACCAGTCCACCAGCTCCTCCGTGATAACCTCACAAGACTATGGCAGACTCCTGCGTCGAATCACTCATGCCCCCGGAAATTGGACTCCAAGTATGTGGTCCAGCCTGTCCCGGGGTTTGACAAGCAGCACCTACCCCATCAATCCATTGTCGTGGAATCCACCCTCAAGCGGTCTAAATCCTCGCGCACCTCTACCAATGCCCCCCCCCCCCCGGGAAGGACAATAAGCTCCTAGATGATGTTGCAAAGCGGATTTATCAGGGATCTATGCTGAACGCCAGGATCTCCGCACATCTTTTTCAACACGCCATCTACCAGGACACCTTGCTGGCCAATATAAAAACCGCCGCCAAGGACACAGAGCTTCCACCAGCACTCCTATCTGCCCTTGCAGACCTTGAGGAATGCACCAAACATCAAGGTCGTGCTGCACATGACGCCTTTGAGACAGCCTCCAGAGTGGCTGGAAAGCGTAGTTACTCACCTGTAACAGGTGTTCTCCAGGAGCAGCAGGAATCAGTCCTCACATATGGGTGACGTCGGCGCCGACGGAGCCCTCGCGGAGCAATTTTCCCCAGCTTTCAAAGAAAGCCTTTGGGAATTGCAGCACGCATGCGCGGTCCCCTTCCCGCCCAAGGGTGCCATCTTAGCCAGTCAGATGACATAGCTAAAAGACAGCATAAAAATTTGCAAAAAAACTAAAGCAGATAATTGCAACTCCAAGGGGAGGAGGGAGGGTTGTGAGGACTGATTCCTGCTGCTCCTGGAGAACACCTGTTACAGGTGAGTAACTACGCTTTCTCCAGGACCAAGCAGGAAGTCAGTCCTCACATATGGGACTCCCAAGCTTAAGGCTACCGGAGACCCTAAGCACAAAATGAGCTCCCTCTAGCTCAGCAGTACAGAAGGAAGGAATCTTCGCTGAATTATTACCCACCGGTAGCCCCCATCCGGGATGGAGGGTAGGAGTTGCTCAAACCTCGAAGAGATTTCGGAGGACTGCCTGTCCGAAAGCACTGTCCCTGCGGGACTCCCTCTCGAGGCAGTAATGGACCGCAAAAGTCTGGCTCGAAGACCAAGTAGCGGCCCGGCAGATGTCTGCCAATGGAACAGAGCGGAGGTAAGCCACTGACGTAGCCTTCGCCCGAACACAATGAGCCGTGACTCGACTTTCTAAGGAGAGTCCGGCTGCCCCATAAGCCCAAGTGATACAGTCAGCAACCCAGATGGACAGAGTACGCTTGGAGACCGGGAGCCCCAATTTATTGGGGTCAAAAGATACAAAAAGCTGAGCAGCTTTACGGTGCTCCCGCGTACGGTCAAGGTAGAAGTTCAATGCCCTTCTACAGTCCAGGGTATGCAGGACCATTTCAGCTCGGCTGGAGTGTGGCCTGGGAAAGAAGGTCGGAAGTACCACCTCCTGATTGATGTGAAAAGGGGAGACCACTTTTGGAAGAAATTTAGGGTGAGTCCGTAGGACTACCCGATTTTTGTAGAACCGAGTGTAAGGGGGATCAGACACGAGGGCCTGCAATTCACTTACGCGTCTAGCGGAAGTGAGGGCTATCAGGAATAAGGTTTTCCAAGAAAGAAAACGTAGAGCACAGGTAGCCATAGGTTCAAAAGGCGGACAGGTGATCCGCTGTAAAACCACATTCATATCCCAGTCAGGTGCTGGCGGGCGCAGAGGTGGTTTAAGTAGAAGGAGACCTCGGAGAAACCTCGCCACGAGAGGGTCGCTGGAAAGAGGTCTGCCGTCCACCGGCACATGATGTGCGGAGAGAGCACTGAGGTGAACTTTGACGGAGTTGGACTTAAGTCCCAGATTAGAGAGGTAGAGCAAGTACTGCAAGATCACCGACACCGAGCAGGAGAAGGGATCCTGAGACTGCTGGGCACACCAAGTGGAAAAACGACGCCATTTAAGGGCGTAGCATTTGCGGGTAGAAGGTCGCCGGGAAGCTAGGACGACCTCTTCCACCTCTGCCGGCAAGAGAAGGGGAGCAAGGACTACCCTTTCAGCAGCCAGGCCATCAGATGTAGAGATCTGAGGTTGGGGTGTAGCAGGGACCCCTGATCCTGTGTTAGGAGATCTGGTTGAAACCCCAGAGGGAACGGATCCTCCACCGCTAGTTGCAGCAGGAGTGGAAACCACGGCTGTCTGGGCCAGCGAGGAGCTATCAGGATCATGAAAGCTTTGTCTCGGAGAACCTTGAAAAGAGTTCGGGAGACTAGCGGTATGGGAGGAAAGGCATACAGAAGGCTTTCCGACCATGAGAGCAGAAAAGCATCCGCCGCTACTCGAAGGGGATGCGGCTGCCGAGAGCAGAAGCGAGGAAGTTGCCGGTTGAGAGGACTGGCAAAGAGATCCATCGTGGGGAGGCCCCACTTCAGAAAAAGTTTCTGAACTACCAAGGGATCCAGGCGCCACTCGTGCGGCTGGAGGATCCTGCTGAGTTTGTCCGCCAGGCAATTTTCTTGGCCTGGGAGATAAACTGCCTTGAGAAGAATGCCGTGGCTGACGGCCCAAGAGCAGAGCTTCTGTGCTTCTCGACAGAGAAGGAAGGAGCCCGTGCCTCCCTGTTTGTTCACGTAGAACATGGCAACTTGATTGTCCGTCTGGACAAGGACGGACTGGTGAGAAGTCAGGTGGGAGAACGCCCTGAGAGCCAGACGGATTGCTCTGAGCTCCAGGAAGTTGATCTGCTGAGCAGACTCCCACGTGGTCCAGAGACCTTGAGTACATGCCCCTTGGCAATGCGCTCCCCATCCCAGGAGAGAAGCATCGGTCGTCAGCACTTGAGCCGGCTGCGGTGACTGAAAAGGCATTCCGAGCACCAGGTTCGGCCGATGAAGCCACCACTGTAGAGAAGAGGCCAGCGGCCCGGAGACGCGCACTAAGTCGGCTAGGCCGCCCGTGGCTTGTTGCCACTGCTTGCGAAGGCACCATTGAGCAGGCCGCATATTCAGGCGGGCATTGGGGGTCACGTGGACGGTGGAAGCCATATGGCCGAGTAGTCTCAGGAAGCGCCTGGCTGAGACCAGGGACTGGCTGCGAAAACGGCCGGCTAGGTCCATGAGCCGTTGAGCCCTGTCGAGAGGCAGGAAAGCTCGTGCCTGAGGAGTGTGCAGTCTTGCGCCGATGAACTCGAGATCCTGCGAGGGGAGCAAAGTGGACTTTGCGAAGTTTATGACAAAGCCCAAGTACTGCAGAAGAGTCACAGTGCGGTGTGTGGTATTGGTGACTTCCGGAGAGGACGATGCTCTGATGAGCCAGTCGTCGAGGTACGGAAAGACAAAGAGGCCGTGAAGCCGGAGATAAGCCGCCACCACCGCGAGACATTTTGTGAAGACTCGCGGTGCGGAGGATAGGCCAAAGGGCAGTACTCTGTACTGGTAATGATTTCCTGCCACCACAAACCTTAGGTATTGGCGGTGGCTTGGGTGGATGAGGATGTGCGTGTAGGCATCCTTTAGATCCAAGGAGCATAGCCAATCTCCCTGCTGGAGGTAGGGCAGAAGGATTCCAAGGGTAAGCATCTTGAACTTCTCCCTCACGAGGAACTTGTTGAGGTTGCGCAAGTCCAGGATGGGTCTGAGGCCTCCTGTTCTTTTTGGTATTAGGAAATACCTGGAATAAAAGCCTTGACCTCTCAGGTGGTGGGGCACCGGTTCCACAGCCTGTTCCTGAAGAAGACTTGCTAACTCCTGAAGGAGTAAGTCCCTGTGCAGAGGGAGTCGTGGAGGTTCTCCCGGGAAATAGGAGGGAGGGACCTGGTGGAAGTGGAGAAGATAGCCTCCTCTCACGACTTGAAGCACCCAGGCATCTGAAGTGATGTTGGACCACCTGTGGGCGAAGTGAACCAGCCGGCCTCCTGTGCTGGGAGGAACCAGCTGAGGGGGAGAGGCTATGCTGATGAAGTCAAAAACCCCCACCCTGCTGAGCAGGGGCCGGTGGTGCAGGCTTGGGGGCTTGCTGCCTACGGGACCCGTTACCCCGTCCCTTGGCCTGCTGGCCCTGTTGGGGAGCTGCGGAGGCCTGATATTGAGGGTAGTGTTTATAGGCAGCCGCCTTTCTCGGGTAAAAGGACTTCTTTCCCGAGCCCTTCTTTTTCTGGGAAGGGGCGGAGGTCTTCCTAGAAAGCCTAGTTCTGGTGAGAGTCTCCGTCTCGATTTGTGCAGCCTTTTCAGCCATGGGCTTGCCAAAGAGGTTCTCACCTCGGCAGGGGACATCGACCAACTTGTCCTGGACCCAGGGTTCAAGGTCAGATGACTGAAGCCAAGCCTGTCGGCGGGCACCGATGCCGGCTGCGGCCACTCGAGCCGATGCTTCAAAGCCATCATAGGCTGCTCGGGACATGAATTTGGAGCATTCCCGAATACCAGTTGTCAAGGCTAGGAACCTCCGCAAAGGTTCCTCGGACAGCTCAGCGGAGAATCCGGCTACCTCTTTAGCCAGGTTTCTGAGATACATGCCCATGTAGAGCTGGTAGGTCTGGACCCGACAAGCAAGCATAGAGCCCTGGAAACACTTCTTACCTAGGCCATCCAGGTTGCGGGCCTCCCTGCCAGGAGGCACCGAGGAGTGCATCTTCTGGCTCTTAAGCCTATGCATGGCCGATTCCACCACCATGGAATGGTGCGGTAGCTGTGCTTTTTGGAAGCCAGGGCTCTTGCGGACTCGATAGATGGAATCGACCCGCTTGCTTAATACCGGCGACGATGCCGGACTCTCCCACATGCGGAAGAGTAGTCGTTCCAGCATGGGAGGAACCGGTACAGTAAAGTGCTCCCTGGCGGGAGAGTCGTACTGAAGGGCATCGAGCTCTTCGGCTCGGGGCTCCTCCTCGGGATCCGCAGGGAAGGCCAAAGCCTTGGCCATATCCCTGACGAAGTCCGAGAACCGGGCGTCCTCCGGAGGGGACTGTTTCCGAGGTTCGGACTCAGGCGAGTCCGAGGGGACACACCGAGTCCGAAATGAATCAGGTGACTCTTCCTCTTCAGACTCCCAGGCCGACTCCGAGGAGGAATCGGTGGGGTCGGTCCGGGCGGGCGGAGGCGTCGGCCGCCCCGACGCCGAGGGAGTCGGCGTCGACGACCTCGGTCCCGAACGGGAGGCCGAGGGTGACCTCGACCGAGGATCAACTCGAGCCCGCATGGACTCGAGGATCGGCTCGGTCTCCGGGGTCGACTTAGACGTCGACGTCCCGGCGGTCGGGGCAGAGGCGCCAGCGAGGCTAGCGATCAGTGCCCGCTGCTGGTCCATGAAGGCAGAGAGTCTGCTCTCCAAGGCCGTCAACCTGAGTCCAACCTCAGGTGACCCAGCAGCCCCCGACTCGGGCCCCGACGGCGTCGGGCCCGACGTCGGACCCCTCGGAGGCGAGTCCAGGAGGACTACAGGACTTACCCGAGCAGGCAACTCCGACTCCAGACGAGGTCACTTCAGCAGATGCTCCTTCTCCAAAGACCCGGGACGGCTATCGGGGCTATGCGACCTGGCCCTCGCGGAACCAGGAGCGTCCACCGACGCCGCCCTCGTGGGTTTCACCTTCCGATGACGGTCCCCGGAGGGAGAACCCCTGTCAGAGGAACTCCGGCGACGGTCAGAGCTGGAACCTCTGGACGCCGAGGCCTCCGACGAGGTCCGGGTACGGGTGGGATCAGCGAAGATTCGTTCCCGCTGATGCCGCCGACTCCTTAACGCTTTGGAGGACATCTTGCTGCAGGCCCCACAGATCAGTTCTTCGTGATCCGGGCCGAGGCAGCGGAGGCAATTATCATGTGTGTCAGTGAGTGACATATTTCTGTCACACTGAACACACCGTTTGAAACCACTGGCAGCCATCGGGGGAAAAAGGGCCCCTGCAAGGTCAAAGGACCGGGCTGCCAGCGAAAAACCGAAAACGAAACTGACAGAAAATCAGAAAAACCGAAAAATAACAGAAGGACTCGCAACGGCGTCGCGAGTCCGGGCAGGAAAAGGACCGGCGTCGAACCGACCGAGAAAAAAGAGATAAATCACGAAAAAAATCAACTTTTTAGCGGGGACAAGACGGGCATGTCTGTAGGGCTCCGCGGAAAAAAGAAGACTTGCTAAGATGGCACCCTTGGGCGGGAAGGGGACCGCGCATGCGCGCTGCAATTCCCAAAGGCTTTCTTTGAAAGCTGGGGAAAATTGCTCCGCGAGGGCTCCGTCGGCGCCGACGTCACCCATATGTGAGGACTAACTTCCTGCTTGGTCCTGGAGAACTGCCATCTTCACACGCCGGCTTGCTTGGCTCAGGGCCTCGGGCCTGCAGGCCGATTCCCATGACAAGCTTGCTGACACACCCTGCACAGGCGACTCCCTCTTTGGCGACAAAGTCAAGGAGACAGTGATCGACATGTGCGAGCGCTGCACCACACTCAAGACTCTGGAGGAGGGCTCCAAGCGCTCTAAACCCTACCGCAAAGGAAGCTTCAACGCCTCTTCTGCTCCCAAGTGCTATAACTCCTACCACAGGTGGCAGCAGCAGCCACGCTACAAACAGCAGCACTACCAATCCTCGTATAGGCAGAAACCGCGCCAGCGGGAGCGCACATCAAAGAAAGCACCCTCCGCACCTGCCAAAACAACCCTGGTTTTTGACTTACCGCCCCGTCAGCACCTTCCGACAGGGGGATGCTTATCCGCCTTCCTTCGCTCCTGGGAGCAGATAACTATGGATCAATGGGTCCTCTCTATCATCAAACACGGCTACCGCATCAACTTCTCCTCAAAGTCACCTGCGCGGCCGCCCCCAGTGAGCACCATCCCCTCCCAGCACCTAGAGGCCATGAATTCAGAGATCCAAGCCTTACTTGCCTCCAGGGCCATCGAGCCTGTTCCCCCAGGCGAGACAGCAGGGGTTTCTACTCCAGGTACTTCCTTGTTCCCAAGAAGTCCGGGGGTATGCGGCCCATCCTCGATCTACGGAAGCTCAACAGGTGCATAGCAAATGAGAAGTTCAGGATGCACTCCCTGTCCTCAATCCTGCCCCTCATTCAACCTATGGAGTGGCTTGCCTCCCTGGACCTCCAGGACGCCTACACTCACATTCCAATGCACCCTCATCACAAGAAATTCCTGCGATTCAAGGTAGCGGAGAGACACTACCAATACAGGGTGCTCCCCTTCGGACTGTCACCTGCTCCAAGAGTGTTCACCAAGTGTGTAGCGGTAGCTGCCGCACACCTACGCAAACAAGGGGTATGTGTCTTCCCCTACTTGGACGATTGGCTTTTCTCGGCCCCATCTCCAGCGGAACTGCAGATGGCGGTCAGGAAAGCCATCTCTCTTCTCTCCTCACTGGGACTCCTAGTCAACTACCCGAAGTCTCATCTCTCCCCTACGCAGCATCTGGAGTTCATCGGTGCTCGAATCGACACCACGCAATCAAAGGCTTTCATGCCTCACAACAGGAAGGAGGCCATCAGCGCACTCGCTCTACAAGTCCTCAACTCCACGCACACCTCCGCCCGAGTGATCCTACACCTTCTTGGTCACATGGCAGCCGCCACCCATGTCCTTCCCATGGCGAGGTTACGGATGCGTGTTCTCCAGTGGCACCTCCGCACCCATTGGTGCCAACACACTCATCCCTTGTCCTCCCCGATCCCCAGGGACCCCCGGACAACCAAGGCGATCCTCTGGTGGACACACTCCACCAATCTCTCACAGGGCAAGCGCCTACAGGCCACGACCCCCCAGATCACAGTGACCACGGATGCCTCAGCTCTAGGATGGGGAGCCCACTGTGTGGACGCACACACCCAAGGATCATGGTCCATCTCTGAGAGGGACCTCCACATCAATGTCCTCAAGCTCAGAGCTGTCCGCCTTGCCCTCCTGGCCTTCCAGGATCTGGTCAAGGGAAAAGCAATCAAGATACAGACCGACAACCAAGTCGCCATGTTCTACATAAACAAATAGGGAGGCACGGGCTCACGTCCTCTGTGCAGAGAAGCCCTCCTCACCTGGCAGCTAGCCCTCTCGCTCCAATGCAGCCTCCAGGCCTGTTACCTACCGGGAGAGGAGAATGTCCTAGCAGATCGCCTCAGCAGACAGCTAAGCCCTCGCGAATGGATGCTTCATGAAGACGTGTCTTCATTCCTCTTCAGGGAGTGGGGCCTTCCTCAGATCGACCTCTTCGCCTCCCAGGAGAATGCCAAATGCCCCCTCTTTTGCTCGAAGAGACCATCCCCGCACAGACTGGCGGCGGACGCCTTCGATGTGACATGGGACAAATGGGCCTTAGTCTATGCGTTCCCGCCAACTCCGCTCATCGCACGGACAATCCAACACATCATCAGGGACCGGGCCAGGATCATTCTGGTTGCTCCTTTCTGGCCCAGGCAAATCTGGTTCCCATATCTCCAACGCCTGGCAGTGGCCCCTCCCATTCAACTCCCACGGCGACCGGACTTACTATCACAGGACGGCGGCGCAATGCTCCACCCCAACTTGCGGATGCTATCACTGTCGGCCTGGAAGCTGAAAGGCTAGCTCTAGCACCCTTCAACCTAACAACCGAGGTCCAGCAGATCATACTGGCAGCCCGACGCCCTTCCACCAGAAAATCTTACAGTCTCAAGTGACGGCGCTTCTCCATCTGGTGCGCAGCTCGGCACCTCGACCCTTTCGCTTGTCCTATGCCGCAGCTCCTCCAATACCTTGAGTCACTCTCTTCGCTCGGCCTGAAGACTCAGTCCATCAGAGTCCACTTGTCCGCCATTGCGGCCTTCCATCACCGCGTTGGGGACTCCTCAATAGCAACGATGCCCATCGTGACCAGCTTTATGAGAGGTTTATCCAATCTACGCCCTCCCCTTAGGGAGCCCGTGCCCGCATGGGACCTTAATGTCGTCCTCAATCAGCTAACGGAGGAGCCCTTCGAGCCCCTACAATCAGCAGATTTGAAGTTCGCCTCCTGGAAAACACTGTTCCTCGTTGCTATTACTTCAGCCAGGCGGATCAGTGAAATGCATGCTCTCGTGGCTTACCCGCCTTACACCATCTTTCACCTCGACCGCGTCTGCCTTCGGACACACCCCAAGTTTGTTCCCAAGGTGGTGTCCGCCTTCCACATCAATCAAACCATTGAGCTGCCATGCTTCCTCCCCGGACCACACTCCAGCCCGGATCAGCAACGCCTGCACACACTGGACTGTGTCAGGGCCCTACGGTGCTACCTCGATAGAACATCACCATTGCGCAAAGGGTCCCAGCTCTTCGTATCTTACGACCCCAACAAGCCTGACCTGACAGTTTCCAAGCGCACGCTCTCTGGCTGGATCTCCGCTTGCATCTCCTTCTGCCTTTCACGCCTGGAGCTAGCTCCACCACGGGCATCACAGCACATCACCTGCGGACCTTGGCCGCCTCCATCGCAAACCTCCACTTCGTTCCTATACCGGACATCTGCAAAGCCGCCACGTGGTCATCTGTACAGACCTTCCAGAGGCACTACTGCCTCGACAGAGCCGATCACGGGTGCTCCGCGTTCGGGCTAGCAGTGCTTTCGACTGCCAACCCCTCGACAGGCCAGGAACTCGTGACTGATTGCACTGAGTGATGTCTTATTGGTGTCACAGCACCTTATGTCTTATTGAAAGATGTCTCTGCACCTTGTTGCCCTTGTTTGATTGTTGATCGGTATCATTGCACCATGCACCTTGTTGCGTTAATTGATTGTTGATTGATATCATTGTGCCATGTTCTGCACCTGCTTGCCTAGATTGAATACGCTGCCCCCTTGCCTGCTGGCTCCCTGGGCCGCCTTTTGTGTTCTTTTAAATTGCTGTGCACTTTCTTGCTGTAGCTGTTTGCACTTCATGCATTGTTACTTGAGTGTTACATTGTTACCTGAGTGTTGTTTGTGCACTATTCTGTTACGAGCACTAATGCTATTACGAGCACTGCTATTGCACACTCTGTCAGTTTTGACTTGAACCACGCATTCATTAAACGTACTTGCACCTTAAGGTCAAGCGTGTTTCCGTTCTTCAGTCCCTCCCCGCCGCTGCATATGTAGCTGGGGAGACACCACTTGTGGCTGACTCATCCTGCTTGCCCTGGGAGAAAACCGAGTTACTTACCTGTAACGTGAGTTCTCCAGGGACAGCAGGATAAGTCAGCCACACCTTCCCACCCTCCTCCCCGGCGGGGATTTCCTGTCCCTCGCGATCCGCCTCCTAGCCTGAGTACCGCTTCAGCTTGGGAAACCTGGCCAGCTAGGGGCGGATCTGGAGGTGGGGCTAGTGGTCATGCCCAGGGGGCTAAAGCCCTCTGGGCTAGTGAGAGTATTCCGTCTCTGGTGCCGTCGGATGACGTCACCACCACTTGTGGCTGACTTATCCTGCTGTCCCTGAAGAACTCACATTACAGGTAAGTAACTCGTTTTTTTTCCCCTGAGAACATGAGCAAAGTGTCATAGTTGCTGTTAGTCCACGTGACTGTGAAGAAATGACTTAATAATGGGAGCTTAGTCACAGGTATACAGATTTCCATAAAATAAAGTATATCGTAGAAACATGACTGGTTTCAGGGCAGTGATTCAATAAGAGCTGTAGTTAGACTTTTAAACATTTGAAGATGAAAGAAATTCTGTGCTAAAGTTGATAATTGGCTCTATTTTTGTTGGTCAGGATCAGCCAGTCTTCCTTTCAGTTCCTCTTGCATGCAGGGACCTGTAGTCTTGCTTCTTTTAGGAAAATCAGAATTATGTTTCCATGCATGCAGTGCAGAAAAACCAGGACTGGACTCTCTTTGGAACTCGAAGTATAAACGCCCCATTTTTAAGAAAAATAAATAAAGAGTACATTTTAGAAGTAGTCTACGTCTTAATTTATTCATTTTTTTAATGTTTCAATAGAGTATGGAGGATACAAGAATACCAAATGAGGCAAAATAAAAGCTTGCAGAACAAGCTTTACTTCACCGCCTTGATTGAAGGATAAGGCGGGATAGAAATACCCTTTAAATAAATAAATAAATAAATAGTGTCTCTGCCAAAAGTTGACATTCCTTCGCATCTGGGCCTCGGGTAACATTTGCATTTAGGAAGAACAGTGCCATCTAGTGGTTCCATTGAAGCATGTTAGCTAGATTAGAGTTACAGATGTAGATTATATATATATATATTTTTTTTTTGCTTGTCCCCGAAGGGCTCACAATCTATGTTTTTGTACCTAAGGCAACGGAGAGCTAAATGGCTTGCCCAAGGCCTCAAGGAGCACTTGTAGGACTAGAAACCCCAGTCCTTCCAATCCAAGGTTGCTGTCGTCTAGCAGGATTCGAATCCCTGGCCCTCCAGCTTGATTTAACTTGCCCCAACCACTAGGAAAGTGGAAAAGGGAAGTTGATGGTTGATCAGAAGGTGACAGGGTGTAGAATTCTGAGCCTCAGAAGGATTTAAGAAACCCAGGTCTTTGTTGAGCTATTTGTCAGACATAGCACCAAGAATCAGGTGGTATCATAGTAATAAGGAAATGACGGCAGATAAAGACCAGCATGGCCCATCTAGTCTGCCCTGTAAGGTGTTTAGGGTTGTAACTGCTTCTCTGTGCAGGTTCCCCCCCCCCCCCCCATTCTGTTTTTTACTTTGGGTTGTAAGTGCCCTTCTGTGACAGCTACTCCAGCTCTATGCTTTTATGAAGTGTGAGTGTCATTTAACTTTTGCTTTGAGCAGGAATGCTCCTCTCCCCATGTAGGGATCTTATGTGCTTATCCCGTGCTTTCTTTAATTCCATCACCGCCTTTTCTCCAGGTATCCATCATCTTTTCAATGGAAAAGTATTTCCTGGTGTCTTTAAATTTTCCTCCTTTCAGATTCATTTCATATCTCCTAATTTTATTGCTTCCCCATCTTTAAAAAAGGTTTGTTTGCTCATTAATATCTGTTGAGTATTTAAATGTCTGTATGATATCCCCTCCTGCCCCTCCTTTCCTCTAAGGCAGGCAGGGGTTCTCAGGACACAGCCTGGTTTTCAGGATAGCCACAATGAATATGCATGAGAGAGATTTGCATGCACGGCCTCCATTGGATGCAGATCTCTCTCATGCATATTCATTGTGGTTATTCTAAAAACCTGACTGGCTAGGTGTATCCTGAGGAGTGGGTTGAGAACCCCTAATCTAGGGTCTACATATTCAGGTCTTCAAGTTTCTTCTGGCAAAAATTCCATACCAATTTGGTCACTTTCCTCTAAACCTCTTCAAGTCTTTTAATATCCTTAGCGAGATACAGTCTCCAAAACTGAACCCAGTTCTCCAAGTGAGGCCTCACCAATGGCCTTAGGTTAATTATGCCCCTCTCTATGAAGCCTTCTGGCCACCCCCTTATCAGGTTGTTTCACAACCTTGAAGTCTTCAGACACCGCCAACCCGAGGTCCCTCCCCCCCGCCCCATGCACATCTTCTTCTCATCCCCTATCATGCACTGCTCTTTTGGATTTCTGCATCCCAAGTGCATCGCCTAGTAATTTTTCACATTAAATATTAACTACCAAGCATTATATAAGTCTTCTAAGTTTTGTAGATCATTTCTGTTGTTGTCATCTCCCTCCAGAGTGTCCACTCCAAATCTTTGTGTCATTCGCAAAAAGGTACCCTTTTCCTTCTAACCCTTCTATATTGTCATTTACAAAGATGTTGAAAAGAATTGGTCCCAATGCAGATCACTGAGGCAGTCCGCTACTCTCCTATCTATCTTCTGAGTGAATTCCATTTAGCCCACCCTCTGTCGCCTCATTTTGCAAGATCGTGCCACTGAGGCAGGCATGAATGGTGATCACTCCTGCCCTGCTGGGAGGGCCATGATGGGGCTGGCCTTTTATTGAAAGGGGTGGGGCTTATAAGTGGGGGGGGGGCTTTACATGATTGCATACTGCATAAAAAGCATGAATATGGAAAGGGTGCGCCTAATTCAATGTGATCTACATTTAGGTATTTCCAGGTGCATAGTGTGGGTAGAGCAGAGGCGGAACTGTGATGTACAAGCACTCGTATAAAAGATGTGCACGCCCATAGAGGACATGAAAGAGATGTGCACGCCCACGGAGGACATGTAAGAGATGTTCACGCCCATAGAGGACATGAAAGAGATGTGCACGCCCACGGAGGACATGTAAGAGATGTGCACGCCCATAGAGGACATGTAAGAGGTGTGCATGCCCATAGAGTACAAGCAAGAGATGTGCACGCCCACAGAGTACATGTAAGAGATGTTCATGCCCACAGAGGACATGCAAGAGATGTGCACGCCCATAGAGGACATGCAAGAGGTGTGCACACCCACAGAGTACATGCAAGGGATGTGCACGCCCATAGAGGACATGCAAGAGATGTGCACGCCCATAGAGTACATGCAAGAGATGTGCACGCCCACAGAGGACATGCAAGAGATGTGCACGCCCACAGAGTACATGCAAGAGATGTGCACGCCCACAGAGTACATGCAAGAGATGTGCACGCCCACAGAGTACATGCAAGAGATGTGCACGCCCATAGAGGACATTCAAGAGATGTGCACGCCCACAGAGGACATGTAAGAGATGTGCACACCCATAGAGGACATGTAAGAGGTGTGCACGCCCATAGAGGACATGCAAGAGATGTGCACGCCCATAGAGGACATGTAAGAGGTGTGCACACCGATAGAGTACATGCAAGAGATGTGCACGCCCATAGAGGACATGCAAGAGATGTGCACGCCCACAGAGTACATGCAAGAGATGTGCACGCCCACAGAGGACATGTAAGAGATGTGCACACCCACAGAGGACATGTAAGAGATGTGCACACCCATAGAGGACATGTAAGAGATATGCACGCCCACAGAGTACATGCAAGAGATGTGTATGCCCATAGAGTACATGCAAGAGATGTGCACGCCCATAGAGGACATGCAAGAGATGTGCACGCCCACAGAGTACATGCAAGAGATGTGCACGCCCACAGAGGACATGTAAGAGATGTGCACACCCACAGAGGACATGTAAGAGATGTGCACACCCATAGAGGACATGTAAGAGATATGCACGCCCACAGAGTACATGCAAGAGATGTGTATGCCCATAGAGGACATGCAAGAGATGTGCACGCCCATAGAGGACATGTAAGAGATGTGCACGCCCATAGAGGACATGCAAGAGATGTGCACGCCCATAGAGGACATGCAAGAGATGTGCACACCCACTGAGTACATGTAAGAGGTGTGCATGCCCACAGAGGACATGCAAGAGATGTGCACGCCCATAGAGGACATGCAAGAGATGTGCACGCCCATAGAGGACATGCAAGAGGTGTGCACGCCCATAGAGGACATGCAAGAGATGTGCACGCCCATAGAGGACATGCAAGAGATGTGCACGCCCATAGAGGATATGCAAGAGATGTGCACGCCCATAGAGGACATGCAAGAGATGTGCACGCCCATAGAGGACATGTAAGAGGTGTGCGCGCCGATAGAGTACAGTACATGCTCTGATTTACAGATTTGGAGCAGATGTGACTTTGTGCACTGCTGCAGCTGGATCTAAAAGTCTAGATTAAAATAGGTGCATTTTTGGACTTCCCTTAATCTCTTCCAGGAGCTCACTTGCATCCATTGCTATATATAACAAAAAATGGCTGCTAACCCCCCAAATTTGTGATCGGTTAGTATATTGGCCCCTTCATGGATTATAATTATCTGTCTGAGCTTTTTAGTCCTTTGTCACTCAAGAGTGACATAGATTCCACAGATCATCGTACAGGGACCGATTGATACAGGGTTGGTTTAACATTTAGGTAGACTGGACAGTTACATAGAGCAGCAGCTTCTACAGGGGGGGGGGGGGGAGGAGGTGATAAATAAAAGCTGCCATCAAAGTAAAACAGACTTAAAGATCATCAATGCATAATTTTACTCACAAGGACTGGTGTCCAATTGTGCATTTTATAAAATCATTCTGGGAGGTATGGTGTTAGGGTGATTATGATTGGTGAATTTAATTAGCAAAATATTGGGGCAAGGGGGTAGAAGCCTGAAAGTTAATGGGGGAGGGGTGGATAAAGGTTTACCTAGGACACCTAATACCTTTTCATTGATTCTGGTTTGACCACTGTATAACTAAAACACTCATAAAATATTTGCAAAAGCAACCTCGTATACTTTGTGTGACTTTCTAAACTAGTGGCATTTATTATTAAGATCTCTGGAAATGTTCCTGCAAACAGAATCTGCACAGGAAAACAACTTCCTTTTCTTTTCTACTTGGGGCCAGCCCCAGAATTGGTTCAAGGTGTTGGCACCCTAGGCAGAGCTTAAGCTTTACACCCCCCTGACTGGGAAAATCAATTGTTTAATTTTGAATACCCTGCTTTTTCCTGTCTCCATAAGTTGCTGCCTGAGGTTACCATCTACCATAGTTTGCCTCATGGTTACACCAGCCCTGTTTCTACTAAATAGATTTTTTGAACAGTGTAAGTTGTCCAGGTATTATCGTGAAGAGTGCTTTCCTAAGATGTATTATTCCTGCAATGAAGCGTCAGTAGCCAAGTTACAGTGCCCAGCTCCAGGAGGGAGATTTTAGCTCAGTGCTGGATTTCACCAGGCCCTTCCACCAGGCGAGCTAGAGCAATGTTTTAGGGGCAGCGGGTACAACACGGCACTAAAGGGGTGGCAGCAGGAGGCAGTCAGTGTCTCCTTTCCCCCCCTCCCCCCACACTGTTGTCTGCCCCTGAAACCTTCAGACGTTATGGTTCATTTCTTCCTTGCTTTTACAAAAGTGAGTACTGACAAAATCAAGAAGCCATCACGGAGCTGCGCACTCATGTGCACCGATAAAGCATTACTGTCCCCTCTGATGCTGCCTTCGGGGAGGGGGGAGGGGGGGGGAGGCACTGGCAGGAGTTTGCAGGGGCTCCGAGGCAGCTTCATTTTCTTTTTCACTGCTGGCATATCATAACATCAAAGAATGGAGCTGCGCCAGAAGGTTTGAGGGGTGGATCACGGGGTGGAAGGAAGGTGGAGAGAAATGCTGAACTCTGATGCAAAGCCATGAAGCACCCGGAGGAGTGGAGGACGCATGACTGAAAGCTTTCCTAAGGCAGCAAACATGTTTGGGCTGCCCTTGATTTCAGGCAATCCTACCCTAATGCACAGATTGCAGGCAAATCGGGGACACTTATCAGAAGTGTATGTGTTGGCGGTGGATGGGGGGAGGAAGGGGCACCTCACCTCAGAAACGAGGCATGGAGGAGGGTAGAGGATCATTACCCTGCCCCACCCACATCCATTGCATCACTTCTAAGCAGACAAATCAATAGAGCAATAGAAACAGGGATGCGTTTCCCCCGTACTGTGCAAAATATAAACATAATGGATGCAAATTCTAAAAGCTGACAGATTCAGATCACTAAGTTGAAAATAATTTTTTTCTACCCCTTTTGTTCCCATTGCTGGAATCAGGGACAGGAGGGTGGAAACAGGTTGGAGTCAGGGACACGGCTTTAAAACCAGGGACAATCCCTGAACATAAGATATGCTATACTGGTTTAGACCAAAGGTTCATCAAGCCCAGTATCCTGTTTCCAACAGTGACCAGTCTAGGTCACAAGTACCTGTCAGGTTTCCAAAAGGTATCCAAATCCCATGCTGCTTACCCAGTACGTAAGCAGTGGATTTCTCCAGTCCTCCTTAATAGTGTTTTCTGGACTTTTCCTCCAGAAACTTGCCCAAACCTCTTTTGAATACAGCTACACTAACAGCTTTTACAACATCCTCTGGTAACGAATTCCAGAATTTGATTACATGCTGAGTGAAAAAATATTTTCTCTGATTAGTCTTAATGTCCTACATTGTAGCTTCATTGTGTGTCCCCTAGTCATTCTACTTTTTGAAGGAGTAAACAACTGATCTACATTTACCTGTTCTACTCCATTCATTATTTTATAGACCTCTGTCATATCTCCCCTCAGCCGTCTCTTTTCCCAGTTGAAGAACCGTAACCTTTTAAGCCTTTCCTTATAGGGGTATCCTTCCATCCCCTTTGCCATTTTTGTCACACTTCTCTGTATCTTTTCTAATTCTGCTGTATCCTTTTTAAGATATGGTGACCAGAATTGCACACAATATTCAAGGTGTGGTCGCACCATGGAGCAATACAGAGGCATTATAATCAGGGACATCTGGTAGCCTTATGCAGAGAAACACGGAAACAAAGAAAAGTGATGCCAGATAAAGACCATTTGGCCTTTCCAGTCTTTGACAGGGTGACCAGAGAACTAGATCTAGGGCATGCAATGCATGTGGTCTACTTAGATTTCTGAAAAACCTTTGATACTGTTCCTCATAGGAGGTTTGTGAATAAATTGAGCAATCTGGGGATGGATCCCAAGATGGTGAACTAGATCAAGAACTGGTTGACTGACAGACTACAGGGGGTAATGGGGAATGGAAGTCACTCTGAAGAAAGGAGGGTGAGTAGTGGAGTGCCTCAGGGATTGGTCCTGGGACCGCTACTGTTCAATATCTTTGTGGGTGATATTGTCGAAGGGTTAAAAGGAAAGGTTTTCTCTTTTGCAGATGACACAAAGATTTGCAATAGAGTGGGCACTTCAGAGGGTGTAGACAATATGAGAAAAGATCTACAAAAATTGGAATGGCTTTATGTTTGGCAATTGAGATTTAATGCAAAGAAGTGATGCACATATAATGCAAAAACCCCAAGGAGCTGTACTTAATAGTGGATGAGAGACTGGACCAAGAGAAGGACCTCTGAGGATCTCAAGTGGGTGAAGCAGTGTGACAAGGCAGAGGCCAAAGCCAGAAGGATGCTGGGCTGCATGCCGAGAGGAATAACCAGCAGAAAAGAGGAGGTATTGATGCCCGTGTACAGGTTGTTGGTAAGCCCTCACTTGGAGTATTGTGTTCAGTTTTGGAGAGCTTATCTCACAAAGGATATAAAAAGACTTTGAAACAGTTCAGAGGAAGGTGACCAAAATGATTTGGGGCCTGTGCCAGAAAGCATTTGAGAAAAGACGTGAAGATCTAAATATGTATACTCTAGAGGACAGGAAGAATATGATGCAGATGTTTAACTACTTTTTTTGTGCTTTCATGTCAGTGCTGACTCCTGGCAACCCAGCTGCCTCTCGGTTTTCTTGGCAACATATTGCTGGAAGTAGATTGCCAGGCCTTTCTTCTGAGGCAATGGAGGATAAAATGACTTGCCCAAAGGTACTAGGCAGTTGCTTTAACTACTAGGCTACTCCTCCACTCTGTGTAATCACTTCAAGGGTATTAATGAACCAAGAAACATTTTTCAAAGGCGGGGAAACTAGAACTAGCAGACATGAAATTTAAGCTTCAAGGAGGTAAATTTAAAAGCAACATCAGGAAATAGTTTTTCATGGAAAAGGTGGATGCCTGGAATGCCCTCCCGAAGAAAGTATGGGAGCACAAACAGTGACAGAATTCAAAAAGGCATGGGACAGACACAGAGGATCACTACTTAGCAAGAGGATGGAATCACAGCTAATGCAAATAACGTCATAAACAGAGAGGGGGAATAACCTGCACAGAGCGGCAGGTACGACCTTCAACAAAGGCATAGAGGGGGAGTAATCTGCACCAAGAGGCAGTTGCAATTCTAGCCACCTTACTCAACCATGCTGGTCTACATCTGCCGTTAGTTACTATGTTAAATAAATAAGCATATAAATAAATGAAATTATTATTAACACACAAAGATTTTTGTTTAATTTCTGGAGTGCAAGCTTTTGGGTTCACAGTTTTTAATTTAGTTTCTCTTTATGCCAGATGGGAGAAGTTCGTACTAGAGCACTGTTCTACGGGAGGAAGCTGGACACTGTGAAGCCTTTGTAAAACAATGTGAGTAGCCCTCTAGCTTTACGAGCTTCCCCACCCCCGCCCACCCCTTTCCCTTGAGACAATCACTAGAATGCTCTTGTGTTCACTGATACATTCTGCTATTATCATCTCTGCTTCTACTATTCTGACCTAAGGAAGACGGTTTTAACCTCTGAAAGCTAGCCAAAAATGTATTCAGTTAGTCCAAAAAAAAAAGGTAATAACTTCTTTTCTTTTCTTTATCCACCATTAAAATAGACTAACATGGCAACTATACTACTTTATCTAAGAGCCCTCTAAAGATGGGCACACTATCCTGTGAAATGCAAATCTCTCATTTAAATACTATTATTATTATTTTTTGTCAGACTTCACTATAAAAGCTGCTCCTACTTGCGATAGTCCATTTTAATCTTTACTATGTGAATAAGCCGCTTATAAAAAACAAAGTCTCACAAAACAGACATTGATTATCATCGAGCCGACCACGACTGTCATGTTTCGAAAGGTAAACACTCATTTCTGCGTCAGGGCCATGATAATTCACTGTAACAGATTACTTATCTTGAAGGTAGAGACTTCTTCATACACAAAATAGTTAAATGGCAGAAAGTCAACATGGATTTTACCAAAGAAAATCTTATCTCACTAATTTGTTATATTTTTTTTGAAGGTGTGAATAACCAGGTAGATAAAGGTGAGCTGTATCTGGATTTTCAGAAAGCCTTTGACAAAGTCTGTCATGAGAGACTCTTACGGGTATGTTTGCTAATTGGTGGTAGCGGCTTCCGTGCGATATTGGAGCCGTGGCCCCATTGAAGTCAATAAGGCTGCGGCTCTGATATCGCATGGAAGTCGCTACCGCCGATTAGTAAACATACCCCTTAGAGAAATGAAAAAGTAATGGAATAGGAGGCAGTGTATTACTGGTGATTAGGAACTGGTTAAAAGAAAGAAAGCAGAGAGTAGGTCTAAATGGCTAATTGTTTCAATGGAGAAAAATAAATTGTGGAGTACCCCAGGGATCTGTGCTGGGCCCACTCCTTTTTAACATATTCATAAATGACCTGGAAATGGGAATATTGAGAAAGGTGATCAGTTTTATAGATGACACAAAATTCTTCAAAGTTGTTAAAACACAAAAGGGTGTGAGAAATTGCAAGAAGACTTTGAGAAAGTCAGAGACTGAGGGGGTCATTCTGTACTGGCTGTTCCCCGCCTCTACAGTCTGCCAGAATTGGGGCATGCAGCAATAGACCCGATTCTGATTTCGCGGGGGCTAGACGTGCCTGTGGGATCATAATAGGTTCTACTGGCCTGGACATGCAGGCTGTGGCTGGACGTCCTGTACTTCTCCGGCTAGCCCCGCCTGGCTCCTGAATGAAAAAGCAGTGGCATGGTGTCCTGTTGCCATGCCACTGCTTCTCCATGCAGGAGCCACAATCGCTGGTCAAATCACGGAATCTTCTTTCCCCGTAGCCCGACCCCCAATTGGGCCTTCTATGGCAAGGGTCAGGCAGCGGGGATCCCCCTGCACCCCTTACTTTCTTTTCCCAGCCCTGCCTCCCACATTTGCCACCATCCAGGAGGACTTATTCCACCTTGGAGGTGGAATAAGTCCCCCATTTACATGGCTGACTTCAGACGTACAGGGTTGACCTTGGAATCGGCCCTGTATGTTCGGGGCATGATGTTGCCCACTGTCTGCCCTCGCTCCTCCCTCAGTCTGCCCCCTCCTGCCCACAAATAGAGCTCCCCACACAACTTGCATCTACATGTGGGGAGCTCTGTTCCTCCAGCGCGATCCAGACATGCAGGTCTGGACATCCACCAGCACGATTGGATGTTCAGACCTGCTAAACATAGTTCAGAATCACACTTAGTGTCTAAATGGCAGATGAAATTTAATGTAGACAAGTGCAAAGTTATGCACTTAGGGAAGAACAACCCAAACTACGGTTACATGTTGCAAGATTCCATATTAGTAATGACCACCCAGGAAAAGGATCTTGGGAGCATCGTGGATAATATGTTGAAATTCTCTGCCCAGTGGGCAGTGGCAGCTAAGAAAGTGAATAGAATGCTAGGAATCATAAGAAAAGGAATGGGAATAAAACCAAGTACATTATAATGCCTGTGTATCACTTCATGGTGCGACTACTCTTTGAATATTGTGTGCAGTTCTGGTCGCCATATCTAAAAATGGCTATTTTTAACATTTACGTTAATGATATTGCAGAAGGGCTGTTGGGTAAGGTTTGCTTGTTTGCGGATGATACCAAAATCTGCACTAGAGTAGACACCCAGGAAGGAGTAGATAACATGAGGAGGGATCCAGCTAAGCTTGAAGCATGGTCTAGAATTTGGCAGCTGAGATTTAATGCTAAAAAATGCAGGGTCATGTATGTGGGCTGCAAAAATCCAAGGAAGTGGTACAGTGTAGGGGGTGAAGGACTTCTATCCACAAAAGAAGAGCGAGACCTGGGCATGATTGCTTCTGATGATCTTAAAGTGGCTAAGCAGGCAACAGCGAAAGCCAGAAGGATGCTTGGGTACATGGGGAGTGGAATAGCCAGCAGAAAAAAGGAGGTGATAGTGCCTCTGTATATGTCTCTGGTGCAACCTCATTTGGAGTATAAGTCTCTATGTGCAATTCTGGAGACCGCACCTTCAAAAAAATATAAACAGGATTGAGTCGATGCAGAGGGTGGCTACTAAAATGGTTAGTGGTCTTCATTACAAAGCATATGAGGACAGACTTAAACGCCTTAACTGGGTATTGCCTTGGGAAAATCCAAGTTAAGTCCCTAATGCGCCCAGATGCTATGCAGTTAACAACGAGGCATGTTGGAGGCGTTCTGGGGTGGAGCAGGGGCAGAGGAAAGGGCTAAGCGGGTAGCACTGAAAAATCGCTGCTACCCGCTTAATCTCAACGGCTGCCGGCGTGTCCAATCAAGCCCAGATTTGCACTTCCGTTCAGGTTAAGGGGATCAGCAGGCAAGCTATGCTCCAATGCGGTGCATAGCCTGCCTAAATGAAAATCGGGCCCAAATATCTTAATATGTATACGGTAGAGGACAGACGGGATAGAGAAGATATGATAGAGACATTTAAATACCTCTGTGGCATAAATGCACAAAAGGAGAGTCTCTTTCAATTGAAAGCAAGCTCCGCTATGAAGGGACATAGAAACATGATGGCAGAAAAAGATCACATGGCCTAGCTAGTCTGCCCTTCCTTATCAACCACTACAACAGTCCCTTTTTTTCCTTTGGAGATCATAAGATGAGGGTGAAAGGGGATAGACTCAGGAGTTGTATGTGGAAATATTTCTTTACAGAAAGAGTGCTAGATGCGTGGAATAGTTTCCCAGCGGAGGTAGTGGAGACGAGGACAGTATCTGAATGAAAAAAAGAATGGGACCAACAAAGAACTGTCAAGGAAAAAAGGGAACTGTTTAGTTGCCACTAAAACGATAAAAGTTGGAAGAATATGAGGAAAGGCTTAAAAGGTTATGGCTCTTCAACTTGGAAAAGAGACTGCTGAGGGGAGAAATGATAGAGGTCTATAAAATAATGAAAGGAGTGGAACGGGTAAACGTAGATAAGTTGTTTACTCATTCAAAAGATTAGGGAACATGCAATGAAGCTACTATGTAGCACATTAGACTAATCAGAAAAAATATTTTTTCACTCAATTTGTAATCAAACTCTGGAATTTGTTGCCAGAGGGTGTAGTAAAAGCTGTTAGTGTAGCTGGGTTTAAAAGAGTTTTGTACAAGTTCCTGGTGGAAAAGTCCAGAAAACATTATTAAAGTAGACTGGGGAAATCCAATGCCTACTCCTGGGATAAACAGCATGGAATTTGTCTACCTTTTGGGAATCTGACAGGTACGTCAGGGGCCTGGATTGGCCACTGTTGGAAACAGGATACTGGGCTTGATGGACCTTTGATCTGACCCAGTATGGCATACAGCATAGACCCCATTTATACATTCTCTAACTACCAAGATCATTACAACATTGCACTCTAACATTGCTGCTCCTCAGTCCTTTCTAACAAGAATTCCTGCAACTGTGATACATCCATAAAGATAAATCTGCTTCCAGAATGAGTCATAGCACATTTACAGGGGAACCAGAGATAGAATGGAGCTCCAATAGCTAAAACTTTAGGTTTTAATTGTAAGAAAGCTCTCCGACGAAACTGAGTAGCCCTAGCTACATCTGGAAATATACTAATGGCCTGACCACAAAAAGGGCCAGACCTTTTCAAGAAATGCAGTTTCAATATAGAAAGCTTTTCCTGCTCAGAATTAAGTGTGACCAATAAAATAACTTGCTTAGCTATATTATCCCGGGATGTCTCCAAGAATTCTGTTAACTCCAAGCTATCTCGGGCCACTATTCTACCAAAACCTTCCCCTTCCCCTATTTCAGACGTAACACCTCTAGGAACGAGGTAGATGGTAGCCACAGTCATACTACCCACCCTCCAAAGTTTCTTTCAAATATTTTTTTAAATTAAATTTTCTTGTTTACAATAATGAAAACAAATCAGGAAAAGGGAATTACAGAATACACTACAAAAAGAAACAATTAATATACAAGAAAACAACTCGCAAGTCCACATCAAGGGGAAACTGATATCACAGCATACATTAAAATTAGGAAAAACTGCATCAGCTACCCAGAAATAAGTTCCCTGTTCAAGCCACCGGCCCCGGACGTACAGGGCTGACATTGGAATTGGTCCTGTTTGTCTGGGGCCAATAACCGCCCACTGCCTGTCCTAATGCCGCCCCTGATCCACCCCTTTCCCACCCCGTCTAACTTCCCCATACAACATGCAGGGAAAGTAGACGTGATCGAGAAAAGTCCCGAATAGCTGGGAAGGACGTCCCAACAGGATGTAAATCTATGCTATTCGTGCCTCAGAATGACTCCGTTATGGAATAAATCTAAAGGAGTCAGGAATCAGGTTATCAGAAAGTTCAAGTACCTTAAACGTTTTACTCGAGTCATATTCTCAAGTAATTCTTGTTGATGGTGCAAAATAAGACTATCTTTCATGTAAGATGTAGCTGTTGTTGCAGAGCTGTAACCCTCTGAATACGGATATCAAAAGAAGACATCAGATCCACATGATAAACTAATTTTATCACAGTTTCAGATGTAAATAAGAAAAATTGTGAAATAGTACGATTCAATGAGGCATCAATTCATGATGTTGTTGTTAAGTGCCGTCGAGTCGGAGTCGACTCATGGCGACCCTCTGGATAGCTATCCTAAATTGTGTTCGGTCTTCAGTCAGGCGTCTCATTGTTGACAGACTGGTACCCGTAGCTGCTGTTATTGTATCGATCCATCTCATTGATGATGTGTCCAAAGTATGAAAGTCCTTTCCCCCTGCGTTTTTGTGTCTAGCTCTCCAGTCTCTGTCCTTTTTTCTCTCTCTATCTCTCACTCATTCTTTCCTATTATTTAATGGCGTTCCTTTCTCTCTTTATTTTTCTGTGGCTGCCTTTTATTGTACACCGCCCTGATACTCCGGTCCTGGGCGGTATATCAAGCCTGAATAAATGTAAATGTAAATGTAAAGAAAGCTTAGGTTTGATCTTCTCTAGTACTGACTGGTTTGTTCTTCGGGCAGTCCATGGTATACACAGTATTCGCTGCCAGCACCATAATTCAAAGGCATTAATTTTCTTCCTGTCTGTCTTTTTCACTGTCCAGCTTTCACATCCATATGATGTTGTTGAAAATACCATGGCTTGAACAAGTCGAATCTTTGTATGGAGAGAGACATCTCTGCTCTTGAGAATCTTATCTAGGTCTTTCATAGCCTATTCATAGGTCTTTCATAGCCAATTCATGATAACACTTGCCAAATGTCAGACAATGTAATATCATCCTTCTTCTCTCCCGGTGCAGAAACATTAATGAGATCTTATGAGCCACCTAAAACCTCGGACGCATGAACAATATGGGGTAAAGGAACAGCACCCTGTTCTGCCACAGCAACTGAAGTTATAGTGGTGGCAGAGATCTTAGAGGGACCTTCAATCGGGGAGGAAGTCACAGGTCCCGAAGTCCCTTAAAAAGATAGTGGGGATGGGTTAACCCCCAATACAGGAGAGGAGAGTCCAATGAAGGCAGAGTCTCTGAGGACAATAACACCAGATCTTGTGGATTCACAACAGACGCCATTACTTGCTTGTACATAAGACCAACAATCTTGACTGCCTTATTAGGATTGGACATACTCACTGCAGACGTCTTCTTTTTTAGTTTGCCCATAACAAAGTTCTACACTCCTCATGCTCCTCCGTGCACCTAAGGGGCATGACGCCTCTTCGGACATGCCCCACTGTATGCATCTGCAATTTAAAGTCCTCTAAGATGACATAAGAGGGCAACGCTGCGTGGTAAGCTCCACAGGAAAGGCCAATCTAAAAGCAGCTTCCACAGTGTAGTCCAGGTAAGCAGAAAGTAGTATCTGGTGTCAGTTTCCCTCAAACATTTTTTAAGTCATTCAAAGAGAGTAAGTAATAGCAACAGGGAAATTAAAAAAATCATACATTTTTTGCTTTCATCATATTTTCAAACATTTCTAATTTATTATGGATAACAAGACTATCTTTAATGGATGTATTCCCTAACCTTCTACTCTGGAGATCCTCTCATTTGCAGCTGCAAGCATGTCAGTGTGCTGTTGGAATTTTTTCACAGACTCATCCGAAAATACACATCATTGAGTCAATGTCCCCTTGAGCAATTCTAGTTACTTCCCTCCACACATCTATTAAGGGCACTGCTCTGAAGTCTAGAACTGAAATATCAGAAACAGGCAAAACAATAGGAGCCCAAACCACATGAGGGTATCATGACCCAGCTGGGCTCTGACTTCATTGGCAGTTAGGGAACTCTCAAGAGGGGCAGAAACATTTGGAGCTGTCCCTTGGAGTCTCCCATCATTATCCAGGGCTGAGGCTCCGATGATTGATGCAGGTTGAGAGGGAGGGTTTCATACCCCAGAACTCAAGGATACCTCAGACAACAATGAAACCTTGACACTCTGGGAAACATTATCTTTGATACGATTGGTAGTGCTCACAACATAATGATCAATGAGGTCTTTGATGGATTTTCCCATTCCAAAAGCTTTACTATTACCTTTCCTTTTTCCCATCTCTGAGCGAAGGTAAAGGATTCAGTACCCTATTGCTCCTTAGTTGCTGCAAAGCGGTGAGGCCTGCCTCTTAGGACCCGCCTCTTTGGGCACACACTCGTGGCTGCTCACCGGTTTAAATAACTCCAACGCAGTCTGGAAAGAGGAGTTGTGACATCACCGATGTGCAGCTACCGATGTTAGGACCTGGCTCCAAGCCAGCAATTTGATCTTGATTCACTCGGCTGAGCAGGTCCTCCTGAGTATTTCTTTTTAAGTTAGAATCGTTTTTAAATTACATTTGAGAGTCTGTCCTTCTTACTAAACATTAATGCAGTGCCTCAGATTTGTCAGCAGAGGGCTCTCTAGTCTAAGAGCAAACAAAAATGGGTGGGAAGACATACTGCAATGTTGCCAGCTTTGAGTGGTTGAAAGATGTTAATGCTGCTGTTACTGTGTCTCCTCAGAATGAGGCAGCTCCCAGATGTGCAAGATCATGCCGCTCATGAGAAAGATCCCCCAAATTCTTCGGACTGTAAGTCTATCATCGTTAATATGAAGCTCAGTGCATGAGAGATGTTCTAGATCTGTATGGTTGTGCCATTCTCCTCGTGGTGTGTGGTCAAGGATGTCCTCACAGGAAAAGGGTCTTTTTGATTAAATATAGGGGTTCTTTTCCTAAAGTGCCTTGTGATTTGCATCTAATGTGCTAATAAAACCGTGTCGGGCTTGGTGCAACACCCCAGTGTTAACTGTCGAGGGTGCAGAAAGCATGTTCCCATCAGTTAACGCACAGCGCTGTCCTCGACTGAGGTGGCAGTAATTAAACTTGCACTAATTGGCCTGCCTTGTAGTCAGCAGGGGCACACTGACTGCAAGGCACTCTCCCTGCCCACTCTCTGCCCCAAACCTACCCACCTGTTCCCCTAAGACACCGTGAGCAGTCAGCACAGAAATTCATTTGTGCTGTCATGGCCCCGTGCTAGCTGTCAACACACATTCTAGCTCACCTTTGGCACGTGCCAGAACCCACATTGACAACTAGTACCCTCTAGTTAGTAAAAGACCCGCATAGTTTACAAGTGAGCCACCAACTACGAATTCCCAAAATCCAGTGCTCTGTCTCTTTAAGGAGGTGGTATCTGTCTCAACAGGATCTTGGAATTGTAGAAAGCCAAAACATCCCAAAATAAAACAAACCCACAAAGGAATTTAAGTTAAGACCTCTAGTTAAAAAGTGTCTCCTTTGCTATCATTGATGCAAAAGGTTGTGGGCCCCCCTTCTCCTGAATCTTGTAAGTAAGCTCCTGGTCTAAACAGTCGGCTGGTAGCCCCCAGAAGCAGCATAAACATAGGCTTCCCACCATTATTAAGTGAACAATTAATTCTTTGATTCAATAGATATAAGGGCTGCTGGACAAAGGCAACAGGTTTCTGCTCTACTACATGTCTGACATGTCCTGGGTTAGCCAAAGCACTTAATATTTCCAAGGTTTTCCACTCTTCAGTCTGCAAGGGCTTCATCTCCGGCAACCCTGCCTATGTGAGCTCTGAGATTTGGCCTCAGCTGTTGGACAAAGGATGTGGAGTTCCATCCCAAGACCCTTTCAATAAGGTTACTGGATGCCCCATATTTTGGGGAATTGTTTCCAATTTGAGGCAAGTGTCCCTGGACTCAGTTTCCCTAAGAATATCCTGTCCAATAATATGATGTCTCTGATTCCAGCAGGAATTGACCAGTGCAGATCAGGACTCCTTCTTTCCCTGCTCACCCAGTATGGCCATTGTAGAGTAGGCAGATGATAGTGAAGCGCATGTTGGCAGCAGAAGTGGTACTTAAGAGCAGTTCAGCCTCATGTGCCTCTTGGGACTACTCTCACAATATGAGCTGTGTAGCCACAGTAAGCTATCTTGCTGTTAAGCATTGCTCCAGCTGCTGGCATGGTAGGATTGTGGGGTGAGGCTAGCAGGCCATGTGGAGGGTGCAGGATAGGCCAGACCAGGGAGAGTAGAGGCAAGATCAAGGATCAGAACAGAGAGGGTTGGGTGAAAGGCAGAGATTACTAGGAATTGTGCATGATGGTGATATGGAGAAAACTTTCTAGGGACGGTAGGGAAGATGTCATAGGCAGAGCCTTCAGGGACCAGGTAGAGAACCGGAAGGGGAAGGAGGGGGGGACTCTTGATAGAAGGGAGGAGCAGGAGGAGAACGCTAGAGGAGCCAAGGGAAAGCCACAGAAATGAAGAATGGAGGAGAAACAGGAAAGGAAAGCAGCCAGGAAGAGGAGACAAGGAAGAAAAGAAGAACGAGGAAGAGAAAGAGATAAACTATCAACTGCGAAGGGAAGAAACAAAGAATGACTGAAACAGAAAAAAATGGAAGGAAAGACATCAAAGTGTGAAAAAAAGGAAGAGAAACAAGACTAGAGAAGAAGATGCTGGGCCAGAGTCACCAAAGGTTGGAAAACTATTTAATTGTAAGAAAGAAAAAATAATCTGTGGGCCCCATCCAAAATTATTATGGTCTACAGTTCTTGGGTTTTCATTCAAGTGCAGGGAGGCCTCTCTAGTCAGGGAAATCTGTAGGTATCATTTCCCCAAAGATTTAGATGTCGTACAAGTTGCCATATCAAGAGAGTAGATGTCCATGTGCTTAGAATAATGGGCTTATACCCAAAAGATATGAATTCAAATCTTATTTCTGCTGTTGTCCCTTCTGATCTTGTAAAAGTCACTTTATCTCATTGTCTCAGGTAGACTAAAAGTTCTCGGGGCAGGAGCTCATTATACCTGTATGTAATCAATTGTAAAATACCTGTCTAAGATGCTACATAGACCTGGAATAAATAATGTTTGCCTTAAAAAATGAAGACCAGCTAGTAAATTCATGTCTTTCTCTGCTGGTAAGCCACAGCATGGACTAATACATCTGGCAAGAATGGTGATCTTTGATGCCTCTCAATAAAGGGTAAAATCATAGCAGGATTTATTGATGTTGGTGGGCGCTCATGGGAGAATAATCTATTTATCTCTCTGAAACTGAAATTGCACTTTCAGAGAGCAATTTTTAAGCAGGTTGCCTAGGTAGGAAAGGGAATGGCATCTAGCTCACACTTTTCTCAGAGTCACAGGAGGTATTTTTCTGTCCCCAGAAGGCTTACAATTGAAACTTGCACCTGAAGCAATGGAGGGTTAAGTGACTTCCCCAAGATCACAAGGTGCAGTAATGGCAGGGCCAGAGCTACTGTTAGGCAAACTAGGTGATCGCCTAGAGCGCTGGCCCACCTGGGCCCCTCATTACCCCTCTCAGGATCTGTAGCAGCGGCAATGGCCACAAACAGCCCTGCGGTGCTCCTGCTTACCTTACAACTTCAGCACCGCAGGGCTGTGTGCTTCCGCCCCCTCAGACTGCCTGATGCCGACTTCATGTTTGCAGACATATTTCACATGGCCATGATAAAATCAGGCTTCGGCTAATGACACACCTGCAACTATCATGGCTGGATACAGAATGAGAACTTTGGGGGAGTCATACGGTTATTTTTGTGGGACTTTCTCCTCCCCTCTTCCTCTGCTGCAGTTCCCTTTCTCTTATCTGCATTTCTGTGTGATCTCCTCCCCTCCCAATGCGGTCCTTTTCACCTGCTGCCCCACATTCATTCATGTGGTCCTCTCCCCTCTACACACCCACACACACATACTCCTGCATTTCTCTCTGCGTCTCACGTACACATTACATAAGAACTGCCAGACTGGGTCAGACCTTCCTTCCTGCCTGCATCTGCCGGCTTCTCTGATGTTTGAATGCATGATGCCAGTATGAAGTCCAGAGGAGGAGGAGACAGACATGGAATGAAGGGTTGCCAGTGAGAGGGAGGGGAGGGGAACAGCTCAGAGCCGGGCCACCTCTACTGTGGCACATGAAGGCTCTTCAGTGAAGAAGCACACTTCTAAGGTGTGATGGGAGCCTCACACCAGCTGACCACACAATTTAAATGTGTTCAAAGACTTGTGTTTGCCTAAAGCTCCTACCTAGAAGATCAATAAAGGGCCTATTTATTAACACTGTTATAAGGTGAATTATCTCCAGCAGTGCGACTTTCTGACCCACCCCAACTCCCTACCCTGGGCCATGATTTTAAAGAAGCGCAAACCTTGAGTGACTTGTCTGCTATGCACATGAACTCCTATCAGGTGCATCATCCCTTACCCCCCAAAATAGAATGCCCCTTCTTCATCCTGACACAGCACCTTTTCCTCCTCCCAAGCAGCTCCTCCTTCAGCTCGGAAACCTCACCCTTCATCCAATATTATATAAACAGGCTTCCCCACTAGGATCAGTCCTGCCTCATCATGATTTGGGGCCTCCTCATGGCCCGAGAGGTGGGAGACCTTGAGATCAGTAGCGGGGAGGTCATGGTATATGCATTGGGTGTGGGGTAGGTTTGTGAGCCACAGGGGCATGGCTTCCTCTTCACAGAGGAAGAGGATGTGCTGGGGAGGAGAGCAGCCAAGGAGGCATTTTACTCAGGGGGGGGGGCCTATGTCTTGGGGAGTTTCATATACAGGAAGGTGGGGGAGTTTGCTGCTGCTGTAGGATGATCATGGCTTAATAAATAGGCCTCAAAATACGATTGGGATAAAGAAGCAAAACTCCAATATCCTAACAAAAGATGGGAATTGCTTTACTAAAATGAACAAATCAGTCATGCAAGAGGAGTGGCATAAACTTTCCTTTCTAATGCACTGAATCAATCTAGAACAACCTAGAGTTACATACAAAGGAGGCAGGGCATGCAAATCTCTCTCACGCATACTCATCGTGGTTTTCCTAACGACTGTCTAGGTGTGTCCTGATGACTGGGTTGAGAAACCCTCAGCCAGAGTAATCTCTTCTGCCTTTTGCCATTTCAAAGGCCATCACCTGGAGAAGACTGGACACTGGGCATAAAGGAATTTGATAGACAATTCATTCCTCTGAGTCTATGGTGTGGAAACTGTTGCAAGTCAGCAGATCTGAGTGGGGCTTTCAGCTCCATGACTGCTTAACAGAACTTGCATGTATGTTTAAGGCAGACTGAAATAAAAGGAGACTTTTTGATCTTTAACAGTACTTCAGTGGAAAATTCTAAGTCTAAGAACAAATTTTCTATTGAGGGTGAAAGTCAATGCTGACCCTTAGAGACCCAGCCCCTGGGCTTTTTTGGCAAGGTGTGTCCAGAAGTAGATTGCCAGCCCTTTCTTCTGCACAGTAAGCCTACAGCACCAGGTATTCCAAGGTGGTCTCCCATCCAAGTACTAGCCAGGCCCAACCCTGCAGATATTTTCCACAGGTTTCATGATGTACCAGTACCGTCTGTGAGCTGGAACGTAACCCTATGAGTCTTGCATAAGACATTTAACACCCAGATTATTCCCCTGCATATAGATAGGATGGACTATACCTTGGAACTGAGTTCAAGCATTGAGTCAATGATTGTGGCAATGTTCTCAGTAACAACTGGTTTGTTAACTGATATTTTTAACATATTTGTTTGGGAAGACACATTTCCATCTCTTAAATATTAATCCTATATTAATGCCCTCATATTTATTTAAAAGTTTTTTGATTTAATTAATTTAAAAAGACATTTATATTCCATGTATACCTCCAATGAGTTTTAAAGTGGATTACATATCAACAATCCTAGTAGTTCAAAGTCAACAGCCGAGTATTACAATGTACTGTATGCAGCACCGTACCTAGCCCTGTGCAAGCGGTGCAGCCGTACAGGACACAAAAGGATTAGGGGCGCATGTTGGGCTGCCGGCCCCCTCACCTCCCCCCCCCACATTACCCTGCCGCCACCACCACTGCCACTTTTTTGTTTTCTCAGAGGCGGCGGCGGCGGCAGCAGTGAGGCAGACCCGCGTTTGTAAACAGGTCGGGTCCCTCCTTTTCTTCTCTGATGTACATCGCATCAGAGGATGGAGGGACCAAGTCAGCCAGTCAAATGCAGGTCTTTGCAACTCAGCGTTTGCTTGGTTGGTCTGGTCCTTCCCTCCTCTGATGCAACCTACATCAGAGAAGGGAAGGAGGGACTTGACCTGTGTACAAACGCGGGTCTGTCTCACTGCTGCTGCCGCCGCCGCCTCCGAAAAAACAAAAAATGGCAGCGGCAGCAGGGCAATGCAGGGGGGTCTGGCAGGGGTTGCGCCAAATGTGTAAATAGCCCAGAGCACAATTATGGCTTGGTATGGCCCTGACTGTATGTACAAAAAAGTTAAAATAAAATACATAAAAATCATCCCATTTTTTTTCCGAATGGCCCCTTATTTTAGGAACAGCATCCGCTTTCAGATTTTATATAATGTGTGAAACTCCCTGGGTCAGAGCCAGCACCAGATGTGGTTCAAGTGTTGGAGCCCTAGGTAAACATTAACCCTTCTGCCCCTCCTGGCTGTCAGAATCTACTGTTTAGCTTTGAATGCTCTTTTCTTTGCCGCCCCACAGAAGCTGCCACCCTAGGCAACAACCTAGTTTGCCTACTGGTTGGAACGGCCCTGCCAGATGTATATCACCTATTATAAATGAGCCATGTGTAGGGCCAGACATTTCCATGCTGCATGCAAGCGGTTGCTATTCTATATGTATACGCATAAGGTTAATGGAGCATCATTTTGGAGACGGTGAGCACAGGAACAGAGTGACACACAGGTAGAGCGCAGATTTACATGCGCCAGTTAGAGAATTCTATCATTTATGCGCGTTTCCTACAAATCTAGTCACAGGCATTTACACCAAGTCTAGGGTTGATGCAAGTAGCCACACCTAGGTTCGGCATACAAATCTTACCACTTCCACCCCTCTTCTTTAAAATAAAGTATGCATGTACTTACTTTATAGATTAGGTGCAAATATGCATGTGACGGTGTACATTGAACTAAGCAATGCTTATAGAATTACTCTCTAACTTGAATTCCTCTTAGACATTAATTCTAAAGTCATGCAAATTATGGGTTCATAGTCATTCCTTTTAACTAGAGAAACATTTTAATTAGGCGTTATGCACACCTCATTGCACAGTCAGGTTTGTATTTAACATTCATGCCATGAAAGAGCAATCCTGACCAATTTCAGCATTTCCAGAAGCCTAGTTTTAAGCTACAACAGAAAGAGGAAAACGGATACGGCTGATCTAAATTCATGTGTTCATTAAAATGAGGCTCATATTAATTTAGGTTCCTTGTGATATGCAGTACAATATCATAAAAGCAGGAGGAGCTCTAACAATAAGAGTACCTTTGGCCTTTGATTAAGTATAAAATCAAACTTGAATTAATATGGCCTGGAGAGGCAGGGGTTAACATGAATTCTCTTAAGAGTTCTTGAGAGAAGGAGGTGGGAATAAAAATCATTTTCTAGGAAAACACCAAAGTTTGTTATGCAAAAGACAGATAAGTCTGCATTTATTGCTCATCGTATGCAAATCTCGTTCATGCATGTTTATTGTGGTAATCTGGAAAATCCAACCAGGTTCGAAAAGCACTGCTCTACTCCATTTAAGTAACTAAACTCTCCCCTATGTTTGGGGTACTTGTCCTTAGCTAACTAGCAGACATTTAACCCCCCACACAGAACAGCAAGAATTGAACCAGCACAATGAGCCTGATTTCCTAAGAATTTTACTGAAAGCACAAATAAAAAGGAAAACCACTTTAGTAGACTGGACTGTGTTCTATGCTGACTGGAATTCTTGAGATGTCTTTGTACAGTTCAAAAACTAGTTAATACGATTACAATGTAACATCAGCAGCTACTTGAATGCAGCAAAAGAACTACAAAGTGTTACTCCAACTGAAACCAAAGGATGATAGGTTAATAGTTGCAGTCCAAGACGGTGAATTATGGACAAGACAATTTACAGGAAGCGTAGATAAAATCTGGCAAAACAGACATATGTAAACTCTGTAAGAAAGAGCTGGAAACAGTTTACTCATCTCATAGCTGGCTGTGAAATTTTCTATACTGAAATGCACAATAAAGTGGCATGTCTCATCCATTAGAAACTCTGTAAACACTACAACAACATCATTGCTCCTGAAAAGTACTGGGATCACAATCTTAAATGAATAATGGAGAAAGAAGAGTTTAAGATCACCTGGGATACTCCTATTCCAACTGATAAAAGGCTGGATGCAAGGAAACCGAACATACTGGTAAAGGAAGAGAACTCTAGAATGGCCCTGATAATAGAGGGGTCGGTTCCAAGAGATAATCCTGTGGGGAAGGAGAAGATCCTCAAGTATCAAAAAGTGCAGTCACAGACCAAGAAAATGTGACAGAAAGATACCAAAATATTTCCTCTCATTTTGGGTACCATAGGCTTATTTAAGTAGAATTTCCATGCGCATTTTGATAAATTGCTTATACATGTTATATCTTAAGAATTCCAGAAAGAAGTTCTCTTTGGCGTGATGCAAGTACTACGGCGAGCTTTAGCAGTAAATTTGAGAGACTGAGATCATACGTCACATACCCTGGCTTAGAAGTGAAGTTCATTCTAGAAGGTCTGAGATATCAGTGAGATGAATGGATGCGAAAAATAAGGAAAAGAAGAAAGGAAAAAGAGAGCTCTGGGCTCAGTGCTTCAGAAGGATGGAGCGTACGATGGCTACGGAGGTCTGAAATCAGTTCTGAACTCTAGAGCACTGAGAGTTACCTTAACCTCATTTGGAAGTTGCAGTAACTGTCTGAGGGTTCAGTTCTTGCTTTCTTAACCCTTAGATGATGGAAGAATTTGCGAAAAAGTGGCTTTGTGAACATCTAGATGGAAGAGTTTGTCATCTGTTTAATAACAGAGAACTTTTTAATCTTCATCTCGGTTAGATGAGGAGGAGAAACCGACCAGCATAGAGCCGGGCATCAGCTCCCCATGTTATGCTGGCTTCTTCTGTCCTCGCATTTTCTCCATTGATATTGGATGGAGATGTGGAACTGGAAGGGGCTTGAGACTGGAATGCTGCCTCCCTGGAGCAAGCAGCAGAAGATGTCCAATATTTTTAAAGTAGAGATTTAAAAAATTAGTTCTCATATTAGTTTGATGAACTTGCAAGGACTTTGTGGTTCCATCTGTCAAATTAGTTTGACAAACTTTCCTTTTAAAAAAACATCTTGTGCAGATTGCTCAGATAAGTAAATCTGTACCACTTTTGACAAATTCCCCCAATATGCAGATTCCACAGTGAAATTAGATGTGAATCCCCACTAATCAATGATGAATCTGCATCATATCTGCTTGGAGTTTTCTGCTAAGAAAATGTCAAACTTCTCCAATAAATCTAGGAGAAATCCCAAAATTGTGGCAAACTCAAAAGTGGTTAAAATTTGCAGGGTTCAATTTCAACCTCACATTTTCTATGTATCGCTCTTCTTAAAGACCCTCAGAATTTTTCATCTGCATTTGGATTTTAGATTTAATAACTCACAGTTTCCAAATCCAAGCTCAAGGTGAGCTACAAGCAGGTACAGAAGTTACTTCCCCACCCAAGTGATGTACAGTCTAAGTTGTGCCTGACGCAGTGGAGAGTAAAATCACAAGGAGAGTCCATGGGAGAAATGGGCTACCCTACTTCTGAGTCTGTTCCCCGGGGAAGACGGAACAAAACAAGTCGACACTGAAAGAGGAGATATATTGCAAGCTTTACAGGTTGACATACAAGGTCTTTAGAAAAGGGTAGGCATTTTAAAAACATTAAAGGCATTTTAGATTTGGCATGAAAGATGCAAAAGGAAACATAAAATTTGATATGATTGTTAATAAAGACAGAGACTAACAAAGCACTGATACTATGTTCATTCCAACAAGTTTGGATTGCAACTTGAGTTCCATATTTATGGTTTATATGCAGATTTGTCAAGTTACCCAGTTCCAAGGGTGAGATTTTTAAGCCAGTCCTGGATTTCTGATGATCACATTTTGATGTATTATGGGACCTGCAGCACTGATTCTAGTGGGTAAAATCAAGCACTACAAATACCATACTGCATTGCAATGCAAATTTTAAATCAGAAGAAGCAAAAAAAATCTCACTTCCAGAACTTGGGTAACTTGACAATTCTGTATATAGCTAATATTGGTTGGTTTGAAATATGTGATTCAGGAAGGCTGCCATTTAAATTAGAGATCTATGAGCCAAATCAGATAAGATTTGAAGCCCCTGCTCTCCTCCCCAAACCAGGAAGAGGGTTTCAACTTGGTTTATTATTCAAAGCAGCCAACCATTAGCTCATGTTACTGCCCTTGAATCTGAACCTGTTTTACCTAGCTCATCAAAATTTGAGCCACCTGCAACTTGATAAAGCTTACAGGGCAATCTTCCTTCCTGGAAAAGGGGGGGGGGGGGGTGTGCATGGAACAGCCAGTGGAGGCAGAATAGGATAAAAGAATAACAAGCTCCAGAAAGTTCTGGATAAGAACCACGGATGCAAGAATATGTGAGTAAAGTCTGAGATCAGCATGAGTGAATGAAAGATTTCCTTTTACTTTTATTCTGATTTTTTTAAAACTTTTTTTTAACTATGACTGCTTATGATAAGTCTCCTTAATGAGTGGTGCATCAAATGAATAACCCTAAACATGCACAAATGGTCAGTGGCTAGAGCTGAAGCCTTGACGATTAGTACAAGTTGTGAGCAATAGAACCAAACAGATGGTGATGACAGGTGAAGACCAGAAGGTCCATCTAGTCTGCTCAGTTTCTTTTCCTGTTGCAAGGTCATAGATGCCCTTAGATCTCCAGCTGCACTTTTACTGTCTGACACAAAGGATTCTCTGGATCTCTCCCATACTCTCTTCAATTCTGTTATTCTGGTTTTGTCCTCGGCCACTTCCACCATGAAGTCATTACATGAATCCATCATCATCCAGCATTGTCTAGAGTTATAGTCCAGAGTCTATCTCCTTTGAACCTCTAAATTCCTTTCTACTGGAAAAAAATGCTTACTTTGAACACAAACCACTTTGATGATGCCGAGTCATTTCTGCAAACTAACTTAGGGCATCATCAGGCTGGTATGAACATTTTTTTCTGAAGTGGGTCAGACTCCTCACTATTAGATCTGACACAGAATTAAAGAATATTTAATTATTGCCTATCTGTTTTAAATGGTTCATTTGGTAATTACTTCAATGGCCCAATCAATGATGACTTGGTCGATTTAGTAAGCTTACTTGGGTAATTGTTGTTCAGATGCTTCTGTTTTTTTAATCTCATAGGTGTGGTAATCGCCTTGATATCATTGTTTTCCACAGTGATTATATTAATTCTCTTTATTTGTGTACCTCTATCATGTTTCACTGGCTTGAAAAACTGAATGAGCCCTGTCTGTCAGTGCTTCATAAACTTGTTCTGGTGACCCAACAGCCATTTGGTTTTTCAGGATATCCTCAGTGAATATGCATGCAATACATTTTTATACCTGGGAGACATGTATATGCAAATTCATCTCATGCATATTCATTGTGGATATCCTGAAAACCCAAATAGTTGCAGCCAGTTCTTTTTTTCCTAGGAAAAAAAAGTGCCGGTACTCAGTATGAACTTATGGATTTTACCAGTTGTCAGGATCTTTGTCTTCTTAATGTTAAGGTGCAGGCCCATTTTAAGACTATGTTTCTTGATCTTGAGAAGCAAACGTTTCAGATCGTCTTCACTTTAGCCAGTAATGTGGTATCATCAACATAGCGAAGGTTGTTGAGTCTTCCACCGATCTTCACATCTCGGTTGCCTTCATACAGTCCTGCTTCTCTGATGATTTGTTCTGCATATAACTTAAACAGGTAGTGGGAAAGTATGCATATACCTTTGCTGATTTTAAGCCATTCTGTTTTACCTTGTTCCATTCGAACTGTTGCTTGTTGATCAGTGTAAAGGTTGTGGAAGAGAACGATCAGGTGTTCTGATATACCTATGCTTCTTAATGTGGCCCAGAGTTTCTCATGGTTTACACAGTCAAAAGCCTTGCTGTAGTCAATAAAACACATATGGATATCTTTTTGGTATTCTTTTGTCTTTTCAAGGATCCATCCCACATCAACAATGATGTCTCTTATGTCTCTTGTTCTTCATCCTTTCCTGAACCCTGCTTGCACTTCAGGCGGTTCTCATTCCAGGTATGGTTGTATTTATTTATTTATTTATTTAACAGCTCTTATATTCTCTGTTGAATGATCTTGAGTAGAATCTTGCTGGCATGTGGGATCAAAGCGACTGTGTGATAGTTTCCACAGTCAGTCGGGTCACCTTTCTTCAGTATTGGTATAAATAAAGATCTTTTCCAGTCAGTTGGCCATGAATTTGTTTTCCAAATTTCCAGGCAGAGAGCCTTGTAAGTATGGTAACAGCTGCATCAGATTGCTGTAATACTTCAATGGGAATGCCATCAATGCCTGGTGCTTTGTTCTTTGATAACTTCCATCGACTCAGTCCAATCTTACAGAATGACGATTATACTCTCTATACCCTCAAAAACATCATTCTACCATTATCAACATTAAGAGATAATCCCATCCTTTTCTCCCTTACCAACACAATGTTCGGATTATCTCTTAATGTTGGTAATGGTAGAATGTTGTTCTTTGATAAGGCTTTCAATGCTGCTTCGATTTCTTCTTTCATCACCAATGGTTCCTGATCATAAGGTACAGGTTGAAACAGCTGTTGGTCCACTTGATCTTTATGGTATAATGACTCTGTATATTCTTTCCACCTTTTCTTGATCTTCTCAGTATCATTCAGCATGGATCCTTGAGCATCTTGTAACATTCCAATTCTAGGCTGGAATTTTTTCTTATAATGCTCGTAGCTTTAGGAAAGCCGATCTTGTTGTTCCTCCTAAAAACATTTTCTCACTTCAATGAATTTCATTGGGTAGATCACCACATCTTCATCTTTCTTCCCTCAAAATATTACTCTGAGGAGCTTTCAGTTGTTGGCACACATTAGGCAGATCTCTCCATGTTCAGCCTCGGAGTCCCAGCAGTGCTCTGCTTATGAGAGAGCCTGGTGGGGAGGGAAGTGGGGAGCCCTGTCTGAAGTAAATGACAATCCGATTGCTAGCTGCTGCTTCCCTCTTCCCAGCTGTCTCCTACAAAATGCGGAAAGGTGGTGGATGCATGGAACAGCCTCCCAATGGAGGTGGTGGAGATGAGAACTCTATCTGGATTCAAAAAAGCATGGGATAAATACAGAGGATCTCTGAGGAAAAGGACAGGGTTGTAGAACTTTATAGTTCTTATGGATGGTCAAACTGGATGGGCCATATGGTCTTCATCTGGCGTAGATTTCTATGTTTCCACCACTTGGCTGCACTACTCACTCTTATCCAAGTGAAGAGCGGTGCAGAGCTGTCTCCCACAAAATTCAGGTAGGTCCTGAGGCCTCTTATCCATTTCTGCAGCAGCCACCCCTCCCCGCTGCCCTGCCTGCCTTCCCACTGAATTTAATCTTGCATGGACCATGGGATCTAAGCAGATGCAGTGCTGCCTGCCCCTGCCAGTCTGCCTCCTTTAAACAGGCAGTGGGTAGCTAGAGGAAGGAGATAGTGCTACATTTATTCCATGGGGATATTTAAATGTCTCTGTCATACCTCCGCTCTCCTGCCTTTCCTCTAAAGTATACAGAAGGAGATCTTTCAGCCTGTCCTCATATGCCTTATGATGATCACTGACAGTTTTAGTAGCTGCCCTCTAGACTGACTCCATCCTGCTTATATTCTTCTGAAGGTACGGTCTCCAGAAATGGGCACAGTACTCCAAATGAGGTCTCACTAGAGACTTGTAAAAAGGCACTATCACCTCCTTTTCTGATGGCCATTACTTTCCTTACGGAACCAAGCACGCTTCCAGCTTTTGCCATCGCCTTTTCTACCTGTTTGTCCACTTTAAGATCATCCAATATGATCACCCCCAAGTTCTACTCTTCTTTTGTGCAATGAAGTAATTCACTAACTATACTGTATCACTTAGGTTTTTGCAGCCCAAATGCATGACATTCTTTTTTTGAGCATTAAATCATAGCTGCCATATTCTAGACCATTCTTCTGGCTTTGCTAGATCTCTCCTTATGTTATCCACATCTTTCAGGGTGTCTACCCTGTTGCATATTTTGGTATGATCTATAAAGCAGCATATTTTTCCTGACAGACCTTCCTCAATATCACTTACAAAAATGTTAAAAAGAACAGGACCAAGGACCGATCCTTGAGATCTGCCACTGGTAATACCCCTATCTTCAGAGTGAATTCTATTTACTACTATCCTCTGGTTCCTCCCACTTAACCAGCTATCCAGTCAGTCAATTTTGGGTTCTGCCCCAAGGGCACACATTTTAGTCATAAGTCACTGATGCGGAACAGTGTCAAAGGCCTTGCAGAAATCTAACTATATTGCAAGCTAGAGCTTCCCCCACTCCAATTCTCTATCACCCAGTTAAAGAAATCAATCAGATTCATTTGACAAGACTTACCTTTTCTAATACCTTATCTTTTTTGAGATGCAGAGACCAAAATTGCACCTTATAATTAAAGTGTGGTTGCATCATGAAGCAATACAGAGGCATTATGGTATCATTTGTTTTATTTTTTGTTCCTTTCCTAGTGATTTCTAACATTCTGTTTGTTTTTTGTCCATCGCCACACACTGAACAGGAGATTTCAATGTATTGTCCATGATCACACCCCATCCTTTTCTTGGGTGACAACGCTTAACATTGAACCTAGCTTTGCATACCTATAGTTTAGATTATTCTTCCCTACATGCATTACTTTGCCCTTGTCCACATTAAATTTTATCTGCCATTTGAATACCCAGTCTCTGTCTCACATGGTCTTCCTGCAGTTTCTCACAATCCACAATTGATTCAACAGCTCTGAATAATTTAGTGTCATCCGCATATGTAATCACCTCGTTTGTTGTTCCCAATTCCAGATCATTTATAAAAATGCTAAAAAGCACCAGTTCCAGTACAGATCGCTGAGATACTCTATTATTCACCTCTCTTCATGGAGAAAATTGATCATTCAGACCTACTCTCTGTTTTCTATCTTACAACCAATTTCCAGTCCATAACAGGACACATTGCGTCCTATCCATGATTTTTTAATATCCTTGGAAGGCTCTGACATGGGACTTTATCAATCACTTTCTGAAAGTCTAAATGTACTATGGGCCCCATTCTGAAATGTGGGTTGTGGGGCTGCACATTACGGTGGGATGTGCAACCCTGCAGGTCGTTGGGGCCCATTTCCCCTACCAGCTCTCCCTGTACATCCTGTGCATTATGACAGGGAGAGCCAGCGGGGGGCAGGAAGTGGCAGAATTAGAGCAGAGTGTGGGTGGGCCAGCCCAGCAGCACGTACAGGGCCGATTTAGGTCACGGCCCTATACATGCTGCCAGGCTCATGGAGATGTGCTGCTTATACCACCTCAAAGGTGATATAAGCAGCATTTTTTGTGTGATTGGGGCCGGGTGTGGGTGGGTCCCCATTGCCCGATCCAGGTCCTGGCTGGCCAGCCATGGGTCGGGTGGTGGGGAAGAGAGGGGGCGAAGCCATGCAACCAAGGGAGCCTGCAGGGAAGATGTCCCTGCAGGCAGGCAGGCAGGGGCACGCCGGACCATCCATGAACTTGCCAGGTCATCCATGGGCACCCCGGGCCTTCCTCAGGCCCGATTCTGGCTGCTGTGGGAACACTTTGTTCCTGCAGAATAGAATCGGGTCCAAACAGGCCTGTCTTGCCTGAGGCCATATGGGCAGCCCAGACGTGCCCCTACAGGAATCGGGCTCCACATAAACTTTATTCACGTTTGATCTTAATAATGGTTTTCCCATTTTGCCTGGCACCAATGTTAAGCTCACTAGTCTGTAGTTTCCCGGGTCACCTCTGGAGCCCTTTTTAAAAATAGGAGTTACTTTGGCCACCATCCGCTTTTCTGGTACCATAGACAATTTTAATGATAGGTTCTGCACTAGTTCTGCGATTTCATCTTTGTATTCTCTCAGCATTCTTTGTTGTATACTATCTGGTCCTGGTGATTTACAGCTCTTTATCAATTTGTTACACTATATCTTCCAGATTCATTGAGATTTCATGCACTTCTTCTGATTCATCTCCTCTTCTGGGAAATTCTCTAAATCTTGGGGAAAGGGAATTCTTTGTGTAAAAGCTAATGCATCTGTGTATTTTAGAATCCAGTGTATTTAACACAGTCAGGGCCCAGTATCAGTAGATAACCTTTAGTTTACATTTAAAACTCAGCAGAGAGCCTTTAGTTTAAATTTAAAACCCAGCAGAAGGCTTTTAGTTTAAGCTTTTAATTTATATTTAAACCCCAGCAGAGAGCTTTTAGTTTACATTTAAAATTCAGTAAAGAGCTTTTAGTTTACATTTAAAGATCAGCAGAGAGCCTTTAGTTTAAATTTAAAACTCAGTCAGGACCTAGTATCAGCAGAGAGCTTTTAATTTAAATCAAATCAGAGTATAGCTTAGCACAGAAGGAAGAATAGAGTAAATATTTTTTGAGATGAAAGAAATAAATTCTTTCTAGAGACCTTTACAAAGAGGCCTTCAAGTTAGGAGGCAAGAGAACTGAGAATTTCTTTTAAATAGGTGTTAAAGCCAAGTGACAGACCAAAGGAGCAATTTGAAAGGCTCCCCCAAACAAGGCTCCCTCAAAGGCTATGTGAATCACCCAGGAAATTGTTAGCAGATTACCTTAGAAACACAGGTCTGGGACCTGTGTAGCAAGCCAGCCTTTACTGTTAATTCTCTCCCACCCACCCCAAGCATAATCTTCGTTTTATAGGCTCTTAAACCTATTAAAGGGGGGAGAGGTGGTCAAATTCACTTTCAGGTTCAGCTGGTCATCCTCACCAGGAATAGATTAATTAAGGCCCTGAAATTAATTAATCTTGAGGTGAACAAAGTCCCTTAAACTTATTTGGTAAAGTTGTATCAGTACAAGTATCCCTAGTAGCTAAACAAAACCTTAAAACTGAGATGCAGACAGCAGTCCGGCAGTGAGATGGCGGCTATCCAGTCTTTTCCATTGTGTCACATGTATGATTTTCTCCTATTTGGGAGGGGTCTTAAGTCTGCACTAGGTGCAAGGAGCTCTTTGCACTCAGGGAAAGAGTCCGATCTCTGGAAGCTAGAGTAGCAGACTTGAGGAAAAAAGGGAGACAGAGAGGTGCATAGATGAGACCTACAGGAACATAGTACTGAAGTTCCACCTCCAGTCTTTCATCCTCTCAGTTGCCATGGAGTTGAGAGGTCACATGAAAGGAGAGCATCACTTTGGTGTGGCAGGAAATGATCCTGAAGGGAAGGGTAAAGACGGCCATTATAGTTGGCGATTCGATCATTAGGCATGTAGATAGCTGGGTGGCTGGTGGACGTGAGGATTGCCTGGTAATATGCCTACCTTGTGAGAAGGTAGCAGACCTCACATGCCACCTAGACAAGGTTTCATATAGTGCTGGGGAGGAGTCTGCTCTCTTGGTACATGTTGGCACCAATGACATAGGAAAGTGTGGGAGGGAGTTTGTGGATGACAAATTTAGGCTTTTATGTGGGAAGCTGAAATCCAGAACTTTCAGGATAGTGTTCTCAGAAATGCTTCCTGCTCCACATGTAGGAACCAAAATGCAGGCAGAGCTCTGGAGTCTCAATGCATGGATGAGACGATGGTGCAAGGTAGAGGGTTTGGGATTTCTTAGAAACTGGGCAACATTCTGCAGAAGGTTGGAGCTTTTCTGAAATGATGGGCTCCACCTTAACTGGATGTTGGTTAGTGCCAGCAGCCTGGGATGAAACCAGGCTGCTGGCACTAACCTTTAAAAAGGAGATAGAGCAGCTTTCAAACTAGATAGTAGGGGAAAGCTGACAATCACCCAGGAGCACATGGTTTGGAAGGCAAGTTAGGGGATTCCAACAGAGAGGTTCCAATAAAGATAAAAGGTAATCCTAATACCCTTAAGTACAGAGCTAAAAGATTCCAAATTACCCCTATCAACTGATAGCCAGATTAATGTGAATAAAATACACCCTCTAAAATGGCTGTATGCACATGCTAGAAAGGTAAAAAGCTAGACTATATAGCACTAAATGAAAGGTTAAATAGAATTGGCATCTCAGAGACCTGGTGGAAGGAGGACAACCAATGGGACTCTGATACCTGGGTACAAACTATATTACAATGATAGGGTAGATCAAATTGGTGGAGAGGTTGCAATCAATGTTAGAGAGAGCACTGAGTCACATAGGATTAAGGTTTTACAGGAAACTGTAGAATCTCTATGGATAGAAATTCCATGTAAAAAGGGGAAGATGATGGCAGTGGGGGTGTACTACCGACTGTCTGGCCAGAATGGTAACAGATGGATGTTGAAATGCTGAAAGAAATCAGAGAAGTTTACAAAAGTTACAACACAGTAATAATGGGTGATTTCAATTACCCTGGTATCGACAGAGTCAATGTCACAGCAGGACATGCTAGAGGGATTCTAGATTAAATAAATGACCGCTTCTTAGAGCAGCTGGTTCATGAACTGACAAAAGGGGAAGCTATTTTGGACCTAGTTCTTATTGGAACACAGGATCTGATGCAAGAGATAAGGGTTTGGGGGCATTTGATTTAATAAATAAAAGAAGGGGAGCAAGGAAATCCGCAGTACTACCTTTTAACTTTATAAATGATAAAATGAGGGAAATAGCTATGGAAAAACTAAAAGGAGCAGCTGCAAAGGTTAAAGATTTACATCAAGCATGGGTGTTGTTTAAAAGTACTATCTTGGAAGCCCAGGCCAGATGTTTTCCATGCTTTAAGAAAAGTGAAAGGAAGGCCAAAAAACTGCAAGGCATGGCTTAAAGGTGAGGTTAGAGAGGCTGTTGTTGCCAAAAAAGCATCTTTCAGGAAATGCAAAAAGGAGACAAATGCCAGTGCTTATGTGGTTTCCCGTTTTCGTCAATTAGATGCAAAGCATTGATAAGGCAAGCAAAGAAACAATTTGAAAAGAAGCTTGCAATGGAAGCAAAAATGCATAATAAAACCTTTTTCAGGTACCTTCATAGCAAAAAACCTATGAGTCAGTTGGACCATTGGATGATAGAGGGGTAAAAGGGGCGCTAAGTGAGGACAAGGCCATAGTGGAGAGACTGAATTAATTCTTTGCTTCGGTCTTTACTGAAGAAGGTGTAGGGAAGTTACCCATGCCTGAAATGGTATATAAGAGTGATGAATCAGAAGAATTGAAAGAAATATTGATAAACCAGGAAGATGTATTACAACTATTTGATAAACTGAAGAGTAGCAAATCACCTGGACTGGATGGTATACATCTGAGGGTGAGATTGCAGACATACTATCATCAAAACATCTGTAGTACTGGAAGATTGGAGAATGGCCAATGTAATGCCAATTTTTAAAAAGGGTTCCAGTATAATCAGGGAAACTACAGACTGGTGAGCCTAACGTCAGGCAAAATGGTAGAAACCATTATAAAGAGGATTGTGAAAAATTAGACGAGAACTTCGATAGACTGGAAGATTGGATATCCAAATGGCAGATGAAATATAATGTGGACAATACAAAGTTATTTACCTAGGTAAGAACAACCAAAGTTATGGTTACACGATGCAAGGTTCCACATTAGGAACCACCACCTAGGAAAAAGATTTAGGTATCATCATGGATAATGCGTTGAAACTCTCCACCCAGTGTACAGTGGTGGCCAAGAAAGCAAATAGAATACTAGCAATCATACAAAAAGGAATGGAGAATAAAACCAAGGATTTTATAATGCCTCTATGTAATTCTATAGTACGATTACAGCTTGAATATTGTGTGTAATTCTGGTCGCCATATCTTAAAAAGGATACAGCAGAATTAGAAAAAAGTACAGAGAACAGCGACAGAAATGGTAAAGTGGATGGAAGGATACCCCTATGAGAACAGACTTAAAAGGTTAGGGCTCTTCAACTTGGACAAGACACGGCTGAGGGGGGATATGATAGAGGTCTATAAATTAATGAATGGAGTGGAATGGGTAAACGTAGATCGGTTGTTTACACCATCGAAAAGTAGAAAGACTAGAGGACACGCAATGAAGCTACAGTGTAACCCATCTAAGACTAATAAGAGAAAATATTTTTTTGCTCAATGTGTAATCAAACTCTGGAATTCGTTACCAGAGAATGTAGTAAAAGCTGTTTGTGTAGCTGGGTATAAGAAAGGTTTGGATAAGTTCTTGGAGGAAAGGTCCATAAAGAGGACCCAGGAAATCCACTGCTGACCTCGGGACGAAGATTGTGAAACCTGTGTGCCCTTTTGGGAACATGCCAGGGAGCGCCGTCCCTAGCCCTGTGCGAGCGGTGCTGCCGCACAGGGTGCAAAGAAATAGGGGCGCAATTGGGACTGCTGGCCTCGTCTCCCCACCACGCTGCCTTTCCTTGCCCCGCTGCCGCTTTTCATGTTTCCTTGGTGGCGATGACAGCAGCAGCGGTCATCCAAGTATAAAAAAAATACCACACGGGTCTTTCCAACTCTGCACTTGCCTGCAGGTCTGATCCCTCCCCCCTCTGACATGCTCGCATCAGAGGAAAGAGAGACGAGACCAGCCATTCAAGTACGAAGTTGGAAAGACCCGTGTAGGGTTATTTTTAGAATTGGATATTTGCTGCTGCCATTGCAACTGCCACTGCCACTGACAAAGAAACACAAAAAGCGGTGGGGGAGGGGGCAAGGGCAGACAGCGCGGGGAGCCAGCTAGACATGGAGGTATGGGGTAAGGCAAGATGGGGAGATGCTGGGCATGGGGCAAATGACAAACCTGTGATTGGGCAGAGGGGGGCGACCCAGATTTGCAAGTCGCACAGGGCACATTTATGACTTGGTATGGCCCTGCCGCCAGGTACTTGTGACCCAGATTGGCCACTGTTGGAAACAGGATACTGGACTTGATGGACCTTGGTCTGACCCAGTATAGCATTTGTTATGTTCTTATGTAATACCCTTTCTGCCATGGGTAACTTACTCACATCCTCTTCATTGAAGATCAAAGCAAAGAATTAATTTATTCTCTCAGCTACAGCCTTATCATCCCTCACCTAATGGTCTAACTGACTTCTTCCTTGCTTTTTCTTTGAATGTACCTGAAAACTTTTTTTTTTTTGAATTTTTGTCTCTATGGCAAGCTTCTTTTCAAATTCTATTTTTGCCTTCCTTATCAATGCTTTGCATTTAATTTGCCAGTGCTTATGCTGCTCCATATTTTCTTCATTTGGTTTCTTTATCCATTTTTTGGCTTTAATAGCCTCTTTCACCTCACCTTTTAACCAAGCTGCCTGTTTGGTCTTCCTTCTGCCTTTCTTAATGTATGCAATGCATCTGGTCTGGGCTTCCAAGATTGTATTTTTAAATAACATCCATGCCTGATGTAAACTCTTGACCTTTGCAGATGCTCCTTTTTAGTTTTTTGCTAACCATTTTCCTAATTTTATCATAGTCTTCCTTTTGAAAATTAAATAATGACACAATACAGTTTCTTTGCATACTCGTTCCGGTTATTACGTCAAATGTGATCATAGTATGATCACTGGTGCTGAGTGGTCCCAACACGGTTAGCTCCTTTACCAAATTGTGTGTTCCAAAAAAGACTAAATCTAAAATAGCTCCTTCTCTGGTCAGTTCCCAAACCGGCTGCTCCATGAAGCAGTCATTATTTCATCTAGGAACACAGCGTCCCTAACATGCTCTGATGTAACGTTTAGCCAATCAATACTTGGGTAATTGAAATCCTCCATTATAATTGTGTTGCTAATTTTGCTAGCTTCCCTAATTTCATCATCTGTCTGCTCATTCTGTCCAGGTGGATAGTAGTAAATCTCTACCAGTATTTTCTTCCTCTTCACATATGCAATTTCTGTCTATAAGGATTCAATGGCACATTTTATTTCCTGCAGAACTTTTATTCTATTTGGCTCAATGCTCTCTTATAGCACCACCCCTCTACCAATTTGATCTATCCTATCATTGTAATATAATTTATACCCTGGTATCACCGTGTCCTATTGGTTATCCTCCTTCCACCATGTCTTTGAGATGCCTATTATATCTATGTAGCACTATATATTGTAATTCTCCTATCTTATTTTAAGGCTTCTAGCAGTTGTGTAGAGACATTTCAAGCAGGAGTGGCCCAAGGGGGGTGCGGGGCCATGTGCGGAGACTCAGTGTGGGGCCTCATTTGCATAAGAATTTGCATAATGTTAACATGCACTAACTTCTAGTAAACATGCCTCTTAATGAGTGTCTGGATAAAGAACGACTACCGGATTTCTACATTACTATATTCCATTGCCAACCGCCAGACACATTAGGAACTACTACAAACACTGCCCATTTAGAACCCATAGCAAACCCACCGTATCATAACAGTACTACCAGGACTCATAAAGCACCAGACCCTACCTATCAAAAGGCAACACTGCAAATATTAAACCAATACATCTCAGAGAATACCAATACATCTCCTACTGGGGAAAAAGAACAAGTGGCACTGTCAAATAGAAACTACATAAACAGAATACCTCAGCTCGGTTACACATGCAGAACATAGACCATCACCAAACAAAGAAAAAGGGATCAGAATTTAGAAATAGGAAGACAATAATTAAACTGGGAATCAAAAGCCAAACTTTGAATGTATAACACTGTAGAAATAAAACCATAAATTAATTTCCACTTGTACAAACAAAATGCAGACGTTAAAGATGTACATTTCCCAGAGCTGACATATTCCAGTTAATAAATTCAAAATAAAAAAATTTTTCTACCTTTTTATTGTTTGTGTATTTTATTTTTCAGTTGCAATTGCTCCAGTCACTTTCTTCTGGTTTCTTCTTGTCTTCTGCTATCTCTCCATTGTCTGCTGTCCATTTGTCCTTTCTTCTAGATTTTTTTTCCATTCTCTCTCTACATCTGCTTTAACATACTGATCTTTCCCCTTTTGCTCTTTCCTCCATCTCTTTCTTTATTCCTTTTTCATCCATTCAAATTTTACCCCTCCGTCCTCAATCCCCACTTACTCTCCCAATACCCAGCTAATCGTAGATTTTTTTTCCCTCCAATACAAAATATTTTCCCCTCTCCATCCTCACTCCCCCAGCCCCATCCCATTCTAGTCCTCCCCAACATCAGCTCCCTTCTAGTTCCAGCCCCACCCAGCATCCGCTCCCTTCTAGTCCCCGCATCAGCCCATTTCCAGTCCTAGCCCCCCATCAGCCAATTTCCAGTCCTAGCTCCCTCCCCACTCAGCCCATTTCCAGTCCAAGTCCTCCTTCGCATCAGCTATTTCCAGTTCAAGCCCCCCCTCCACTCAGCTCATTTCCAGTCCTAGCCCATCAGCCCATTTCCAGTCCTATCATAGCCCCACCATCAGCCCATTTCCAGTCCTAGCTCCCCCATCCATTTCCAGTCCTATCCAAGCCCTCCCATCAGCCCATTTCCAGCCCTAGCCACCCATCAGCCCATTTCCAGTCCTAGCTCCCCATCCATTTGCAGTCCTATCCTAGCACCCCATCAGCCCATTTCCAGTCCTAGCTCCCCCATCCATTTCCAGTCCTATCCAAGCCCTCCCATCAGCCCATTTCCAGTCCTAGCTCCCCCATCCATTTGCAGTCCTATCCTAGCACCCCATCAGCCCATTTCCAGTCCTAGCTCCCCTACACTCAGCCAATTTCCAGTCCAAGTCCCCCACTCAGCTCATTTCCAGTCCTAGCTCTCCCCCCCACTCAGCCCATTTCCAATCCAAGCCCCCCATGAGCCTATTTCCAGTCCTAGCCCCTCCATGAGTCTATTTCAATCCAAGCCCCCCCCAACAGCCCATTTCCAATCCTAGCCCCCTAACAGCCCATGTCAAGTCCTATCCTAGCCCCTCCATTTCCAGTCCTAGCTCCCCCCCACTCAGGGAGGGGGGCTTGGACTGGAAATGGGCTGAGTGGGGGGGGGAATATAGCACTGGAAATGGGCTGATGGATGGGGGGCTTGAACTGGAAGTAGCTGATAGGGAGGGGGGCTTGGACTGGAAATGGGCTATCAGCTATTTCCAGTTCAAGCCCCCCATCCATCAGCCCATTTCCAGTGCTATCTCCCCCCCCCCACTCAGCCCATTTCCAGTCCTAGCTCCCCCCCTCACCATCAGCTATTTCCTGTTCAAGCCCCCCCCTCCATCAACCCATTTCCAGTCCTAGCCCCCCCCTCCCCTCCCCTCCCCTTCCGAAGAGCCCCGCGGCTATCTAAAATGCTTTAGAAGGAGCCGGAGAGGCCCTATCTCACCTGTAACAGCTGCTGAAGTGAAGCGTGTCTTTTTTCCTTCACTTCAGCAGCTGTACTGAAGTTTGAGGTCAAAGGGGACTTCCTGTTTCCCAGCGCTTAGCGCAGCAGTGTTCTAAACTTCAGTACAGCCTCCGAAGTGAAGGAAAAAGGATGCGCTTCACTTTGGCAGCCTTTAGAGGTGAGACCGGGCCTCTCCAGCTCCCTCTAAAGCTGCCCTGCCTGCCATTCAGTGCGGGATGTTGTTGGTGCGGGGCCCCCTGAAGCACAGGGCCCTATGCGAATAGCATTCTCGCACAATGGAAGGGTCGGCCCTGATTTCAAGGTATGTTTTCTTGAATTTACAACCTTCACAGCATTTGGCAGGGATAATTTGCAATCTTTCATCTCTTTTTAGTTTTTATTTAAAGACACCTGAGCTATTTTAGCCTTTATTGCAAGCTCTCTTTCGGAATGTCCGAACTTCTCTGTTCTGATGGCATCCTTCATAGATACCTTGCTCTGAAGCATGCACTCCTAAGCCGCTATTGGCTTTCCCCAGGTCCTAGTTTTAAAGCTGCTCTATTTCCTTTTTGAACATTAGAACCAGAAGCCTGGTACCATCTCTGTTAATGTTAAGCCCATCTTTGTGGAAAAGGCTCCCCCTTCCCCAGAAGTAGCCCAGTTCTTAAGAAATCTAAAACATCCATGCACTGAGACTCCGGAGCTCTGCCTGTTTCTTGATTCCTGCGTGTGGAACAGGAAGCATTTCTGAGAATGCTACCCTGGAGGTTTTGGATTTCAACTTTCTGTCCAAAAGCTTAAATTTAGCTTCTAGAACCTCCCTCCCACATTCTCCTATGTCATTGGTACCAACATGTACCAGGATAGCCGGCTCCTCCCTAGCACTGTCTAAAATCCTATCTAGGTTATGCAAGTTATCAATATCCGTTTAATGTACATTACCAAGTTTAAGTTGCAAAATAAGCCACTTTGACTGAAATGCTAAAGCGGTTTAAAAAACCCCTGTTAAATAAATAACTGACCTCTCACCAACTGGGGGATACTCATTTATGTGGCAGTCAGTGCAAAAGGCTGTATAGCCCCCATCTCGCTGCTGTCTGCCATATTTGCGTTGATGACTTTTCAGTTGTTTAGAGTTGCTAAAGGAGTAGGAATACCTAGACTAAAGTAAGAAAGTCTGGGGTTTTTGGTATGTTATCTGTTAACATTATGTGATTTCTACTCAATGAACTGCTAACAATCTATTAACAATTAATGCCCTGTTGACTAAAATATCCAGTTATAACCAATTTCAGTCTTAATTGGGATGGTGGGGAGCTGGGGAGGATAGGTGGGAAAAGATTAACTACCAGTTTGTTTTGTTTTTAACCTCTAAAAGGCCTACCTATAAACTAGGGCTAATTAATTCTTGAACGTATTTGCAGTAAAGGCTTTACTCACTATAGAGGTCAGACTAACTGATTTGTAGTTACCATCATTTTCCTTACTTTGGCTTTTGTGGAAAGGAATCACATTCTCCCATCTCCAGTCCCTCAGAAGCACTGAAAATGTCAGCCAACGGAACCGTCATTACCCCCCAAATTCTTTCAATACCTTTGGATGAATCCCATTTAGCCTCATTGCTTTGTGCACTTTTAGTTTCGTTAGCTCCTCGGTCTTCGTTCATGTTCTTCTTCCATTCCTTTCTAGACATCTCACTTAGATGCAGCGCCTGTTGTTGAGGGTTCAGACAGCTGCAGAAATATCTGTCTGCACATACGCACACATGCAACCCCTGATACTCTCACACGTGTGCATGCATGTAGCCTCCAACATTCTCCATGGTACAGACATGCATAGATATAGCTCCTGAGAGTTGCCATGGCACATGCATGCATTCAGACCCCACCACACAGATACACACACACACAGCTCCCCACAGTCCCCATGGCACACCCACACGTAGCCCCCAACATTGCCCATGACACACGCACATTCATGCACTCCCAATACACACACGTTCACATAGCCCTTGACACACACGCACATATGCAGCCCTGACACATACATCCACATACAGCCCACAACACACACACGTGCACACAAATACACACAGATGCAAGCATGCACACTTCCCTGACATTTCTGAGACATCATATCAACCTGCCACATATCTGATTCTGCAAATGGGGGAAACATGCATTGCATGACACTGCAAGTCTACACGTTTTATATTTGTTTTCTGATGTCCCATTCTTGGCCCTTCATCTGTGCACAAAGAACAGAAATATTTCTTAAGCCATTCTGCTTCATCCTCATCAGTCTCTTCATACTCCTCTCCTTCATCCTTGAGTCTCACAATGCCACCTTTGCACTTTCTCCTGTAACTAACTTACCTAAAAAACAGTCTTGTCCCCATGTTTTACTGTTGGCTATTTTTAATTCCATTAGCATTTTTGTTTTCCTGATCACTTTACCAGCTTTCCTTAGCTTCTCCAGATATTGCTGTTTGACTTCTTCCTGCGATCTTTTAGAGTTTATGAAGACTAACCTCTCTTTTTCTTACCTTTTCAGCTACTTCTTTTGAAAAGCATAGTGGCCACCTTTTCTTCTTACTTTTACTTTCCTAATAAAAAGATTTGTTGGCTTTAAAATATCTCCTTTCACTTTTACCTACTGTTGTTCCATTTCCCCCAGATGTTCCACCCAGCTAATGACTCTTTGAAGTCCTTAGGATCCTCATTTTTAATGAACCATCTCTAACCGAGTCCTAACATTCAAGCTTACCATCTGGTGATCACTGCACACCAGATGATTACCCACTGCAAAGTTAGAAACACTTTCCCCATTTGTAAGCATAACATCCAATATCACCCCCTCCCATATGGGTTCAGTTACCAGTGCCGGAACAGTTCTCCCTATACAGAATCCAGGATATCTCTGCTTCTAGATGACACTGCAGCAGGAATATCCAAATCCACATCTGGCAAAATGAGATCTCCTACCAATTGTACTCCCCCTTTCATAGGAATGCTGTGAATGTCTTCAATTAAAACTCTATCTATTTCTTCTGCCTGTGAGGGAGGTCTGTGCATCACATCAGTGTAAAGAGATTTTCAATTCCCTCTTTACTGACTAACCCACAGTGTCTCCTCCTTCCCTCCTAAACCTTGCAGTTCTGTGGCTTTAATATATTTTACATATAGCACCGGTCCTCCTCACGTCTTCCCTGAATAGATTATATCCTGGAATAACTTGTATGATCCAGTCATGGTTTTCTGTGTACCATGTTTCCATGACTACCACCATGGCCAGGCCGTCCACTAGGAGAACTAGGCAGGGCATCAGACCCTACACCCCCCCCCCCCCCAAGAAAAAGCAGGCTTTAAAACTCCCACAGTTCCGGCATGCCACTTCATCCCCTCCAAGAAGTTGGCATCGGAGGGGCGCAGGAGAGGCAGGCCGGGCACTTTAAGGCCCGATGCAGCGCTGAAACAGCAGTTCAGCTGCCACTGCTTCAGGGCAAGGGGGGCGCATGGCAAGTCAGATGGCGGCGCAGTTGGGTGGAGGGGGCGAAGGGTTTGTCTAGGGTGGTAGAAACCCTGACTGCCACTATATCCAAGCCAGCCTCTTATATTACAGCTTCTATTAGCATAGAATTAGTATATGCAGCTCTCCAAAAGTTGCCCTTTCTTTCCTTTTCTGTACTATTTTCTAATGTTTTACTCTGTACTGGGCATATGGCTTCAAAACAAGCCCTGGTTGTGGCATCACTAGAACAGGTGTGAGAAGCCCTTCGCATTCAAATTTGTTCTGCTTAATAAAACTGGTATGGTTAACTTCTTTGTTTACTTTCAAAGGAATGACTGCTTTGCATTTTAATTTTGAAAATCAAATATAACAAAAGATTAAAATGAAAATTAAAATAAAACTCAAAGAGACAAGTCTCCAGATTCAGAGGTAAACCAGGAAGAGTGAACGGGTAGAAACATAGAAACTTAGAAACATGACGACAGAAAAAGACCACATGGCCTATCTAGTCTGTCCTTCCATATCAACCACTACAACAGTCCACTTTTTACCTTTAGAGATCCTCTGTGTTTGTCCCATGCTTTTTTGAATTCAGTTACTGTCCTCATCTCTACCACCTCCACTGGGAGACTATTCCATGGATCCACTACTCTTTCCGTAAAGAAATATTTCCGCATATCACTCCTGAATCTATCTCCCTTTTCACCCTCATCCCATGTCCCCTCGTAGATGAACTTGCTTTCAATCGAAAGAGGCTCTCCCCCTGTGCATTTATGCCACGGAGGTATTTAAACATCTCAATCATATCACCTCTATCCCGTCTTTCCTCTAAGGTGTACATATCCTTAAGTCTGTCCTCATATGCTTTATAATGAAGATCACTAACAATTTTAGTTGTCACCCTCTGTACCGACTCCATCCTGTTCACATCCTTTTGAAGATGCGGTCTCCAGAATTGCACACTATACTCCAAATGAGGTCGCACCAAAGACTTATACAGAGGCATTATCACCTCCTTTTTTCTGCTAGCCATTCCTCTCCGTATGCACCCAAGCATCCTTCTAGCTTAACTCGAGTATGCCAAACCACCAGATCAGTTTCCATTTTTGGGCTATATTCATGTGAAAGGTGCCTTTAAGGATGGGCTTTTTAGTACTTGGGAGTACTTTTACTCATCAGTACTTCGGAGTTGATGAGCACAGTCGCAACAAGTCCATATTCCATTCAACAGATCGTTGCTAATACAGTAATAAGATAAACAATGGCAGAGAAAGACCAAAATGGCCTTTCCAGTCTGGCTAATTGAGATATATCCACTTTGGGGAGATGTGCATGTAAATTCCCATATGCACCCCAACACCAGTTCTGTCAGGGCCGGCCCAAGGGTTTCTGCTGCCCTAGGCAGAAGTCCTGGCCACACGGCTCACCCTCCCACGCTGAGCTGTGCCGCCGCCCCCTGCTACCACCTATTTTGTCAGTCAGATGGCTCAGCATAGTGCAGTGGCCCAAAATAGGCCATGTGTTTCGGCACACAAGGTCTGCCGCTTCTGAACCCCCTCCAATACAACTTCCTGTCGGAGGGGGGTCAGAAACAGCAGGCCATGTGTGCCAAAGCACATGGCCTGCCGCCCACAGAGGTCTGTCACCCCAGGTGGCTGCCTAGCCTGCCTAATGGACGGACCGACCCTGAGTTCTCCCACTCCTAGTGCACTTTAGCCGATGCTATAGCAGGACAATCTGTTACTAATGTGGCAGTAGGAACTTAGGAGCTGCTTGTTTTACTCAGACACATTATTGTGTCATTATTGCCTACCAGCAGTGTGCTACGCTGTTGTTATCACACTTCTCGCCCAGCAGGAGGCTTCCTTTTGCTTTGCTACAGGCACCTCCTCAAGCCTCCCTTGCTTAGGGTTAGGTAGTGGAATGGAGGGGCCACTGGGGCCATGTCCCCACTAATAATTTCCTTAAAACAGCATCAGTAATTTGAGTGCTTAGGGGCAAGGCTGGAGATTGCTTTGTTTGGCCCTCCAACCAAAAAGGTGCTCCACTGCAATGGCATACCAAGGACAGAGTAGTGGGTGCGGCCCGCCCGGATGCCAGCCGGGAGAGTGGTGCACCCCCATTGGGCCTACAGAGGTAGTGCAGCAAACGTATCCTAAAGCTTGCTTGCTGCGCTGTCTCTGTTCCAGAACCGGCCACTCTCCTCTCCCAGCCGAAGTCTCCTGGTACCAAGAGGCAGCTTTATAGTAAGTTTGCCATGCTGCTTCCATGGGGGTGAGTTTGCCATGCTGCCTCCGTGAGCCTGGCAGGTGCCAAGGGGGCAGGGAATGGCGCTGTTCCACTGCCCCTCTTGGATATGGAATTCTCCAGTAGAATAGATTTGACCATGTTGAGTTTCAAGAGGAAATATCAGAAGCTCAAAAACACTTGTTTGTTTTACTTTCCTGACTGATAATATTAACATAGCAACTTAGGGTAAAGACAATTTTACCAGGGTTGATTTCTGAGAGTTTAAAAAAAACACCCTACTAGCCAATGTAATTAACACCCTACCAATTAGACAATGTAATTAACTGACTAAGCAGGCCCATGTTCACACTCAGAGTAGGCATCATGGGTGTATTCTGGGTAATTAGTGTATTCTGCAGTTTTGGCTAAGCCTTTGACATTGCACATGACTTGGTAATTCATTTGGTAATACCTTTTTCATGCTGACCTCTGTAGTAGCAATGGAATGTAATAAACTAATAAGCCTGGTATGTTGTGTGAATATGATGTTCAAATTCCTGCTTTTACATTAGACACATGAATCAGACATCTATTTAAATTACAATAGATTTGCAGAAAAGTTGTATGTTTCCCATTACTCCAAAGGGCTCGGTCAGGGCTGGTCCAGAGATATATGATGCCCTGTGCAAAGCTTCAGCCAGGTGCCCCTCGTAGTCCCACAACTCCTCTTCCTTTCCCTTAGGCCTCCCTTCTGCAGGATCTCGCATCTCCCTTTCCTTTTTCTAATCCCCATGTCCAACATCTCCCCTCCCCTCCCCTTCTCTGATGCCACTGGTGCCAACCTGAAGTACTGTAAAGTGATGTGCACGATGCGGGGCCTTTGAGTGCAACCTCTGCTGGGTTGCATCCACTCCAATGCAAACATCCTGCTGGAGGGGGCAGGATACAGTAGACTTTGAGCATGCATCTGCACTAGGGGCCCCATGTCATGCACTCGTCATTAAAAAATGCCAGGCAGGCGTGGGGGGCTGGAGGGTAAAGTGGGGCAGTAAGTCAGTAGAGGAAGGGAGGGAGCAGGCCCTGTTCTGCCACAGACTCCTGCAAACTCTGCTGCCCTAGTTAGGGGCCTAGTCCGCCTAGTGATAGGGCCAACCCTGGACTCAACTTGCTATTAAAGAAGCAGTATATAAATTGCAATAAATGAAATTAACAAAACCGAAAGGCTCATGCAGAGGCTATGAAAGTGGTGCATGAGAGTCATATTCTCACCTGATGGGAGCTTACTCTAAAGCATCATAGAGTGAGTTTGAGAAACCGAGTAGAGGCCGGGACCCTGGCAGAGGAAAAGGAGAAGAGTGATGTGGACGGCTCTGCTCTAATGAATGCTGGGTCAACCATTAGGCAAACAAGGCTGTTGCCTAGGGCATACACTTCTGGGGGATAGTGAAAAGCATGGAATTCAAAGCTAAACAGTATATGGTTATGGTTTAGGCATTTGATATACTGCCCTTTACTTATGCATCAGAGCAGTTTACATGTATATACTAACAGATACTTTTTATTCCCTTGTCCCCGAAGGGCTCACAATCTAAGTGTACCTGAGGCAATGGAGGGTTAAGTGGCTTGCCCAAGGCCACAAGGAGCAGCCATGGGACTAGAGACCCCAAGTCCCTCCAGCCTGAGGTTACTTGTCCCCATGCGGGAATTGAACCCCTGGCCCTCTGGCCTGAGGTAACCTGTCCCAACCACTGAGCTACTCCTTCCACCAGTAGATTCTGATAGCCAGGGGGAGCATAAGGCTTAAGGTTTGCCCAGGACATCAATACCTCGAACCAGCTCTGGAGCCAGCCCAGTGCTGGCAGCAGGGTTCATCTAGGGCTGCCAACTGGCACCAGATGCGCCTGACAGGTTTGATCCAGTCCTGTGTTTACTCCATTGCATGCAGGGACTTGTAGTCTTGCTTTTCTTATAGAGTGCAATGGAGTAATCGGAATGCATGTCCCTGCATGCAATGGGAAAAAAACCAGGACTGGATCAAGCCTGTCAGGCGCACCTGGAGCCAGTTGGCAACCTTAGGTTGATCTGAGGTAACACTGTGAAACCCTGAGAAGGAGACATAGAAATGTAGAATCATGACAGCAGATAAAGACCATATGGCCTATCTAGTCTGCCCTTCCATACTAAGTTCTACAGTCCCTTTTTCCTTTAGAGATCTTCTGTGTTTGTCCCATGCTTTCTTGATTTCAGATGCAGTTCTTGTTTCTACTACCTGTACAAGTCAGTCATCTCTAGTGCTTACAAGGTCAAGGTCTGCGCTTCTGTTGCTGGTAGGGGAGCACAGGTGAAGTAAGGGTGTTATTTGGGCTGAGGATTGGGGATGAGAAGCAGAAGGATTGAGGCATATGATACAGACAGAGAGAGTACTAGGAAGGGGGAGTTGAAGGGTTAGGATTGGGGATTAGCACAAGAGAAACAATACTAGATTTTTTGAGCAGGAAGAAGAGCGATGAAGCCCCAGGGTATAGAGTACAGTGAGGGAGAGGGAGAGACTGTTTCTGCAATGTTTTACAGGTTTCCAACTGGTTGCTTATAATTTGCGCTCATTGGCTACAGTACAAACAGTTCCTCTTGGCAAGAGATTACGTTCTTTCCCAATGTAGCATTATGTAGGAAGCTGTTTATACCTAGTAATGGGAGGATCATGGCATCCCTGTGAACTGTCCATCTTGTATACATGGAACAACCTCCCTGTCTTGGTTCATCATGCCCCCTCTCTGGCCATATTCAATTCCCATCTAAAAATCCTACTTTCTGATGTTTGCTTTTACATCTTAAATCCTGATGGTTTCTGGTCATAGTCTTGTCAATTTTAACCATATTAACTAATAAGATAAGCCTCCCAGCCTATTTTTCTTGTCTTTGTGTTTAATTAGATTGTACGTTTCACAGAGCAGGGTTTCTCTCTCCCATGTTTGTCTGTACGGTGCTCCGTAGGTCTAGTAGGGCTATAGAAGTGATCCATAGTTATAGAAGTGACGGCTGATACTATTCTCATCTCTCACTTGCTGTAGTGGAAAAGTGGTTTCAGGGGCTAATGGGAATAGCACAAACTAACCTGATGCTACGCTTCAGCTCACTAGAGCATGTAAGACAAGGCTGCAAGATAATCCCCTTCTGGATGGGTGAAAGAGCTACACTCACAGATCACTGTGCTTTGGAAAGCTAAGCATGACACAAGGAAAGGAATCCGGTTTTCTATAAATGCTCCTTTCACATGGGCTTTTCTGCATCAACTCCATATCAACAGGACAAATGTAGCAATTTGATCAAAGTCAGTGGCCCTTAATTCTAGTTCTTGAGGTCACTAAACACAAATATTGATTTCAGGATAGTTACAATAAAGAATGCCATTCTGAGTCATATTCTGAGCCAGACCAATGGTTCATTGAAGCCCTACATCCCGTCTCCAAAAGTGGTCAGCCCAGGTCAAGTGAAACTACCCAACAGATCACAATAGGAAGGCTGATTCCTTATTCTTCGCTCCCAGAAGTAAGAGGTTCTTATGAGGTGGAAAAGCCCAAAGCTATCCGAATAATACAAATTTATGAACCTTTCTAAACATTTGGTTCATGGGTATATTTTGGTTACCCTGAGAACAGGTTTGAAATGCTCATAAGGAGAAGATCTGTGAAACATCTACCTAAAAAAATAGCAAGCACTGAGTAAGCTGAACAGTGCAGTTCTTGACAGCTTGTAAGTTCCTTAGAAATCCCGTTGCCCTCTTGTCTCTAGTGGGCATGTTCATGTTTCATATTTCTCTTGTTTATTTTTTAGATCATGTGGATAATGATTTAAAGTAGTATTAACTACTAATGAAGACCCTGCCCTGCTTAATTACACCCCATCTGTGGCCTAATTGTGCTATACTGGTGATTTTAATACTTCATGGTATGACGTGCAACTATAGTAAAATACAAATCCAGTGAGCTGTTAGACCTCAGGTTAACAAACCTCACCTAGACGACATTGCTACTGGTCTTCGTGCAGGTTTAATAAAGCTTCATTGTCATGCATAACTATAGTATACAAATGCTTTACTGTGGCTAAAATGATGCCTGCTAGTCGCTGCTTAAAATAACACAACAGCAAACAGTTCAAGACAGTACAAGAAGACCCAGAGCTTCCACTGCATCAAAATCTCTTCCATCCTCCTCAATATTGCCTCAGGTCTTGGAACCCAGTTTGGGAGGGCACAAACCTAGACACGAGCAGAATATTGGCATGCAACTCCATTGATGTTGACCCCTCAAGACTTCTGTATTGTTTTTACTTCCCAAGAAAGATCTTGTGCTCCATAAATCGCTATAGAACCTCAGCTGGATATTGTGTCTCTCTCCGCCACAAGTGGAAATTCAAAGACAATCTATAGCAGAGGTTCCCAACTCCAGTCCTGGAGGGCCACACACCATTCAGGTTTTCAGGCTGTCCCTAATAAATATGCATGAGATGCATTTGCATGCACTGCCCCCATTGTATTCAAATGTATCTCATGCATATTCATTGGGGACAGCCTGAAAACCTGAATGGTGTTTGGCCCTCCAGGACTGGAGTTGGGAACCTCTGACCTATAACGTGATTGAGCCACTCAAACCTTATAACAGATCACATCACAAACAACTGTAGCCTGTGCCCAGCAGAGGCAGATTAGACTTCATAAATCATACTTCTGCTGAAGTGATCCAATAGTTTACAGCTTTGACTCTGCATCAGGAGTACTTTTAATTAAATTGGACAGTTTAAAAGCCTAAACAGAAGTATGCAAATTTTAAAATGTATATGCTAAGAGACTGAGGATCATGGCAAGATCAGTACAAAGCTTTGATTTTTGCTTATGATTCTTACCATCAGTTTCCCTCCAAGGCAAGGGTGTCAAATTCCTACAGTGGGGGCAGTGCATGCAAATATATTCATGCATATTCATGAGAGATCCTAAAAATCTGACCCGTTTGCGGCCCTCCAGGACTGGAGTTTGGTACCCTGTTGTTAGGGTTGACGGCTTGTGTGCAAACCTTCTTTCAGCACATATGTAAAAATTCCCACTGACCAAATCTGTGAGCAACCATGTGCAGTGGAAGCTATTGATTAGAAATCGTAATCATAACAAGCTGACAAAATTCAAGGAAATTTTTTATATTACCTTTGCTCATGATAGAAAGTTAATTAAGAATTATATGTTTGTAATGCTCCCCTTCCCCTAAAAAGGAAAACCCTTTGCATTAAGGCTTTTTACAACAGAATCCCTTTCCACGTTAAGGGGGGTAATTCTATAAGGGGGTGCCTACTTTGAAGCATCAAGTTTATGCCTAACTGGGGGTTATACATGTGGTCACATACGCATATTAACGATATCTTATAAAAGTCCAGCCAGCGAAAAAGTACATGCGTTGCTCATGGTACTAACTTTACCAGTCTGCAGACGCACCTTAACTTAATGCATGATTTCTGCCAGTTACGCCAGTATTTTATAAAGAAAAGTAGGTGCATATTTTTATGTTTAAAGGAGTACACCTGTTATAATATCTACGCTCTATGGGGTGTAATTATCATAATATGGGCACCATAGATAAATGTTCTACTTAACCAATTTTCTCTCTCTCCACCTTACCAGCATTCCTGACTCCTGGAACAATATTTTATAGGTGTCTTAAGTATTTAATGTAGCTTAACTACCAGCAAAACCTGTGGATGTCCAACAAAACTTCTAAAAATTTCCATCAGCGCCATGGAATTACCTAAGAAAAAGCAGTTTAAAAGAAGAACTTCCACAGATTCCTATTCTCCTGCTAGAGAATTATAAAACTCCCACACCAACAATTCTGTAAAACTCAGTAAAACAAATTCTTAAAGTCCAGCAGAGAGGGGGGAGGAAGGGAAGGCAGCTGGTGATTAGTATTGACAATGGTGAGGGCCCTCTGTTTCCTTACCAGTTATCCAGGAACCTTCCCAATTTGTTGGAAAAGCCCCTAAGCAAGCCTCGCTGGCAGATGGAGAATGAGATATGGAGCGAATCCCAAGCTAATACCCTTTCTGGGGGTTAAAGCCCATGTGCACATCTTCTGTGTATGATCTGTAACTAAAAGACCCCAAAAGACAGGAGGATCTCAAGAAGAAGACAGAAAAATCTGCACCAGAAAAGAAAGCTCTACCCACTTGCTTTCCCCACCAGTAACTGTTGCTGCCAACCCCCTCAAGCTCCCACAGGCTCAGCTGGCCCCACACAGGAAAGCCAAGACCCCCACATATAGCAAGCCAAACAAGCTTCAGCATACGTCCAACTTCTTGTTTGGACTAGGCCATCACTAATGACGCAAGGAAGAGAGGCAAGGGGAGAAGCTTGAACCAGGAAGACTTGAACCAGAGGGGGGGGGGGGGGGGGGGGAGGGGTTTTTGCCATGTGGGAGGTTCGAAGGGAGGGCTTGTGTGTGGCATTTAAAAATTTGTGCATGGCTGAAGTTTTTTTGTACATAGCTGCACTCCTGCACAACTTAGAAGGAACATTGCTTACTGGCAGATGATAAAGGTCTTACTCCTCTAGCCGCCAATATTCCATGCAAAATATAGATGGTGCCGGCTGCAAATTGCTGTAACAGCTCTGGCACCATCTGTCTGGTGCTTGTGTGGACTTAGGAAGACTGAGGGTGGGAACACAAAGCTATCTGTTCAGCAGTAATATTCAGCCACTCTGCGGTCTACGCATATACTTTAGACCTCTTGAAAAGCAGTCCTAAGGTAAACCGATATTGCTGGTGCAATCACTGCATAATATGTAGATTCAGTGCTGCCCCCTATCTGTAGTGGTGCTGCATTTTTTAATGTCATGGCCAAAAATTAAAAAAAAAAAAAATACAGTGACCACTGAGTTTGAATACTGACCAGATAATTTATAGAACTAAACAGTGATAGTCAACTGCTAAACATCTAACTTAAATGCCTCGAGGGCTGCATAAATGGCAGGTATAATTTGAAACATTCCAAATTATATGTGATTATTTGAAGTTACCACCTAAACAGAGAGTGACGCTGAATATATGTATAATTTGAAATGGTCTGAGTTTGATGTTTCAAATTATATGTTGAAAGTGTGGCTGAAAATTGAGATTAGTCCATCCACATACATCTCAATAAAAAAGAAAAAACCCTAGTAATTCCGCCTTTCCAGTATTCATGTTGGTTCCTTGTTTGGTTATGTTTCTATTTGGATTTTCTAAGTACTACTACTTTTAAAACACAACAGACAATAATTATTCCTTGTAATGGCCACAAATAAAAAAAATAATAATTTCTTCTGAAAACACCAGTATAGGGATAGGGGATGGTGATTACCACCACCTGGATGCAATAATGTAATGTGAGCTTTAGGGAAGGAAGGAGAACCAGCTGAGCTGTAGCTCAGTAATGTGGACTGATTTGTCGGAAGCACTGGTGTTCCTCAGCACATGGCTACCTCCAGGATGAATAGCAAACCTAATAATGATTTGGCTTATTTCCACAGTGAGGAAATCTGAAACAATTGGAGGGCTTGAATGGTTTCTGGCACACCATCTGCCAGGCAGAGCATGATACAGACGCTTGACATGATCCTTCTGTAGGATGCCAGGAGTGTGTCCTTGGATCTGCTAGACTGACCCTGGCAGGTTTGTCACTCTGGCTCATGTTCCTCTTTCTCTAAGTTGCTCAGTTACCAGACTACCCTCTGATTTTCAAAAGGTAAAGGAATAGCCTAGTGGTTAGAGCTGCAGGCGAGAAGCCAGGGTTCAGATCCTACTGATAGTCCCTCTGATCTTGAGCAAGTAACTGAACTCACCATTACCTTAAGTGCAAGCTTAAATTGTTAGGCCTTTGGGGACAGAAAAATCCTTACTGTACCTAAATGTCACTCACTTTCAGTTGCCAATGCAAAAGCAAGCTCTTAACATAAATAAATTCAACATTAGGTTTATAGGAAACCCCTTTACAAATAAGGATTTTACAAGGTGTGGATGGAAAGAGGATATTTCAGAACTACTCCTTGTTTAATAAGAGCCCAGTTCCAACTATTGATGTCTACATCTTGGGACTTAATTTGCTGTAACTGCCCTAGGTTGGACCCCTAAATGTTACCTCCTATTTGTGACCCTGAGAAAGTCCTTCAGCAGGGCCCTCCAAACCCTCAATGATTCTATTTGTTATTGTGAATTACTGTTTTAATCCAGGGCTTCTCAATGCTCTGATAGCCTGCTCCATATTGTGGGTACTGTGTGGTACATAAAGGCCAGTATACTGGTATTCGATCAGGAATGCTGATGAAAGTAAACATAAAGAACCTTTTACAAGTGTGGTAAGCTGTTAGCATGGCATATATGTAAATTAGCATGAGCTAAGGAGGTTATTTTAAACACCTTATTAACAGTTTACATGTATATAATCAGGCCTTCTTTTTTTAAGTGCCTTCAAGTCAATGCTGACTCCTGGCAACCCGGCAGCTCCTGGGTTTTCTTAGCAAGTTATGACCGGAAATAGATCGCCAGGCCTTTTCTTCCGAGGCAATGGCGGGTAAAGTGACTTGCCCAAAACCACAAGGAGTGCCAATGGGAATCTCCTGGGGGTTGCTCTAACCACTAGACTACTCCTCCACTCAGGCCTAGACAAAAATCACATCCAAGAGTAAATGATCATTTTAGAAAGGGATGTCCTTAGCACATGGAAGATTTGAGAGGGTGTTTCAGGGGTGTGGTCTCGGAGGGACAAAACCCTACACGTATTTTCCCCATTTCATGTAAGGAATGCAAGCTTAAGCCCAAAAATCTCTATGTTGGAATTTACATCTATTCTCTGGTTTTTGAAAAGTGTGCATTTCAGTCAGCCTTTTACAAGAGGGATTACGGGGCTTATTCTCCTTAATCCCTCTAGTTTCTTTCCCCATCCAAATTGAAATGAGGTATAGATAGTGCCCTATGTAGTTAATTAGCTGCATCTGATATTTACTCATGCAAGTTGTGAAAAACCGACATTTACATGTGTTAGTGGCCAGGTTTCCTCCGTTGATTTTTCCCATATGCAAATTTGTAAAATGGATCCTCCCACTGTATGCGGATATGTTCCTGCACTTCCGTCTACGTATTTGAGAAAGAGCACTATGTTTAGCACAGCAGCTGCTAAAATATCATTGGAATGGTGCGTGTCCTGTTCTCCACGTCTCAGTTCTGGTCTTCAGGTGCTTTCTAAAATGTTCCGGCCTTGTTGTGAGCCTTGCAGCTGTCTCACAGGTATAGCGGGCATGATGAGGGCAATGTAGCATCATGACTCTAAGTACACACATTTGTAGTTCTAGAGAAAGTGGGATTTAATGATCTGATGGAAGATCGGTGGTGTACTGGGGAGGGGGAAGAGCTTCTGTGAAGCTTCGCGGGGAGCAGTGTTTATGGTTTCTATTGACAACAATGTATAAATTGGAAGATAATGGCAAATGCCTACCCCCTCCCTTCTTTCAGTTAAACTCCCAGTCTCTCATCATTTTTATCCAAAATTGTCTTTTTGTATTGTTTTTTTTCTGGTGATATTCTACCAGTTTCATATCAAAAGGCCCCAGCTAGCTCTGCTGCACTCAGTAAGATGTTCTTTGCTTCCATAAAGTAAATTACCAAAGAGCAGCGGAATCTTAACCCCCTTCTCACTTCCCTTTACAACATTCCTCTTTTGTCCTCCCCACCTCAACACATGGCAGTGTAACCTCACACCAAAGGGTGAAACTGGAGACTTTATCTTACTTCCCCGTTCAGCACTTCCTGTCACCTTACTGGTCATCTCACCTATACACCATATATTACATAGAAATTTAATGACAACAGGTAAGGACCCACAGACCTGTTTGGGCTGCCCATTATTTCCTCCCTTCTGCAATCTCTCAAGCCTTTCTTGATTTTAGGCTTTTTCACTCTCTTCCCCAACAGTAAAGTTTTTATATGTGAAATGTATCCTGTACTGACAATGTGTACGTTAAGGATATGGTCTCTCTCAGGGGCTTTGTATCCAAATGGGTTAGTTTTGTGCATTCCATGCCAGTAATGAACCTCACACCTAAGGCAAGGTGTGTAGAGTTTGATCTCTGTCTCTCAAATGCACGGCAAATGTTTGCCATAGTACTTGTGTTGTGACAAAAACAGTTAGATGTATACTGTAGGTTTCTATCAAGGTATGCTTGGAAATTCCTCTTAATCAGGCCTGTGGCACCAAAGACAATGAGAAATATTTCAGTATCTTTCTGATCCTTTTTCTTGGTCTCTGATTACAGGTTTTGGTACCTGGTTCCCACAGGATTCACAGAATAATCACGTGGAACTGGCATCTCTATTATCAGTGCCATTCTGGTGTTTCTCTCCTTCACTACTATGTCCAGTTTTCTTTCATTCAGCGTTTATCAGTTGGAATGGGAATGCACTAGGACATCAAACCTCTTCATTCTGTTATTCTCTTGGAGATGTGATCCCAGTGCTTTTCCGGTACAGTGATGTTCTAGTGTTTATAGAGTTTCCAGTGGGTGATATGTACCACTTTATTGTGCTTTTCTGTATAGAAATTTTCTGTCATCATCAGAACGTCACAGTCAGTTATGAGATGAGGAATTATTTTCAGCTCTTTCATACAGAATCTACGTGTCAGTTTTCCCAGTTTTTTCTATGAATGCTGTAAACTATCTCTATCAGTCTCTCATCCTTCGATTTCAGTTCACCTCTCTTTAGCCATTCATGTGTCTAGTTTTAATCAATGAATGGTTTCTGGATATCACTTTATATTTCCTACTGTATTTATACATATTGCACTTGTTGTTCCTCATTTGCTTATGTAATTCTTTGAAGAGGTTTTTTTTTCTCTTTTTGTTGCAAAGGCTATTGCTTCCCTTCCTATGTGTACTGGTAGATTTTCACCCATCCGTTCTACTTGTCGAAATTTTGATAATGGAGATGAATTCTGGATGTTTACTTTCATACTGCAAAACGTTTTACACATTTGGATTTGTTGAAAATGTTAAATAGACCTGGAGATAGATGATAGTAGTTCTGTACATCTATTTATATGGTCCCTGTCTGGTCATCAGGATGCCAAGATAATGACCACTCCTCCATTCACCAGGTACGACTGCTGTCTGGTAGGGGTGTGCAGGATAGACGTTTTTGTTTTGTTTAGTTTCTCATGTTGTTAGTTGGATTTTTCATTTTGTTTTCATTTTGTCACTTCCTAGCTGTCATTAATAGTGTGCACTATTGAGTCATAGCATGCACAAATAGTGAGCACTATAGCTCAGTAGTAAGTACTTGTAGTTTATGATATGTGGAAAGATGTTACGCTACTCCTGAAATCCCACCACTGGTTGCCATTCTCAGCTGGGGTCCAATACAAACTGCTGACTATAGCATACAAGGTCCTCTGTACTAGTTCCCCTGCTTACCTGTTCTCCTATCTTACATTTTTTACCCTTCTCAGGCCCTTTGTCCCTTCAGGATAATAGACTTCATATCCCGCCCCCCACCAAAGCACGGCTTGAATCTACCCATCATTTGGCCGCCTTTTTCTGTGTCCCCACTCTTTGGAATTCTCTGCCCTGTTTGCTCTGCCTTGAACCTTCCTTTCTAGCTTAAGTCGTATCTCTTCTCATGGGCCTTTGAAGCCTAGGCTGCTTGAGACATTGAACAAACCTCCGTTCCTCTCTATCCGCTCTATCCTATTAACTGCTGGCGTTCTTTTCTATCTCAATGTTTTTAAACACGTGCAAACCGCCTTTCTTCTAAACAGAAAGGCGGTATAGAAAGTAAAAATAAACATAAACATACTATTGCTCAATAGTGAGTACTGTTAAGCAATAGTACACACTATTAATGACATTTCCCATGCCATTTCAAACAAATACACATCCCTACCGTCCAGTAATTACAGCAGGCTTAACATACCAATGCGCTATCATTAAGCTGTAAAGCTTAAACTTACCCAATTTACATGCACACTCACTTTCAGTACCATAGTAAATGAGAGATAAAGCAGTCCTTAATAATAATGCAAGCTTCACCTTTGCAACACCCTAAATACAAAATTAAGTCTTTATTCTTCATGTTGTTGATGATACACCCATCTTCTGAAGACATAAAGCAGGGAGGATTGTTCTCTGTCTCCCTCTGCCAATCTCCTTTGCCCATTGGGTGCCAAGGCTAAGTGCAGAGATTACCAGAAGCAGCCCTGACCGCACAGCTGATTTAGTGCCACCTGCACTAAGCATTATCCTCCCAGACACTAAGTAAGCGAAAGTGTTAGGATGCATGGGCCCTGATGGCCAAGGAACACATGCAGGTTGGCTTCTCTAGAAATGCTGAACTTGCCATCTCCATAGGGTGTGGGAGCGTTCCAGCATTAAGGTACAAAATGCAGAAATTACTACTAAAGATCTTGGGACATTTAGAAATTATATGCCAGTAATTATCTGACTTTAAAATGTTATCGACATTGTTTTCTATTTTTCAGCCCAGGGCAAGCTTCTGTAAAGATGAGAAACAGGGTGTTGCTGCACTTTTCACATGAAACATCAGAACCATGTCAATTAAGTGCTTTAAGTAATGAATATATATTATCGTCACAGAAACTGAGTGAGCATATGATGTACATTGAAGTATACATGTGAATGTATGGGTTCATATATATATAAAATATCAAATTCGTAGCCTATCAGCAAAGCAGTGCTAACCAAAACAGTGATACAATTTAAGCTCACTTGGGGCAGATACAGAGGGGTAAGGGAGAGAGGTGACGCAGGCAATTGGACAGAGAGGGTAAGCTCTACCAAGTAATCATTCTGGTGTCGAACCACAGCGAGTGATATGTGCAGAGACTGTGTGGCAGTAATTCATCTTGATGTCAATACCAGATTTGGTTTAGAGAAAAAAAAATATGTAATGTTTCCCTACCTTGTCTGAATGCTTTATTTTACAAACAGGTAAACCTCTAGCAGTGTATATTTATTTCATCTGTGAAGGTCGCCCTATACCAAAGGCCTTATTGGACAGGACAAATCCTGGCTTATTTATAAGCAAAACACAAGGTTGAAACAGGTCTGACTGGGGAAAAAAAAATAAAAATAGAATTTCAACCAACCTCAGCTGAAAGTCAGTAAGGTTGAAATTCTGGCTGAGTTCAATAGCGTATGTATATCTGAAATGAAGAACACTACAGGAAACCCAAATTACTAATCACGGAAATCACAACATGCACATTAAGAAACAGAAAAGGTTTGTTAACCCTCTAGGTTGTCCTATCATTTCAGTCAAAGGGTGTTTGAGCCATTATTTATTTTCATAGGTGAACTTTTATGACCCTTTTGAACATGTTTACTAAAGGTTAACACACGTTGTAGTAGTAGTAGTGGTGGTGGTGGTGTGCCCATAGAAGTAAATGAGCAGCAGCACTGAGAGCGTGTTAACCTTAGTAAACATGCCCCTTTGCCTTTAATTTGCCAACCTCTCCTAGAAATACCATGATATCATCCCATCTTTTAGAAGCTTTGAAAGGTCCATTTGATGGTATTATGGTGCTCACCATTAATATTGAAGTCTTCTATACTGATATTCCACAAGATTGGGTTTCTGAAGTTCTTCATATCACTTTAGATAAGTGAGACACACCACATGCAGTTCCGACTGAGATTTCATCTGGGTTAGCAAACCTTACATTAAAGAAAACTCTGACAATGGTGCAGAGATGAGGGTTTGGGATTTGTTAGGAACTGGGGAACATTCTGGGGAAAGGAGGGGCTCTTCCGAAGGGATGGGCTTCACCTTAACCGGGATGGAACCAGGCTGCTGGCATTAACCTTTAAAAAGGAGATAGAGCAGCTTTTAAACTAGATATTAGGGGAAAGCTGACAGTCGCCCAAGAGCAGATGGTTCAGAAGAATGTATCCTTGAAGGATACTACCAAAAGCAGAGAGGTTCCACAAAAGAGTAAAGTAGCCCAAATGCCCTCAAGTATGGAGCAGACAGAGCTTAAAGATCCCAATTTACCCATGTCTAACAATAGCCAAATTAACATGAATAAAATACATTCTCTAAAATGCTTGTATGCAAATACTAGAAGTCTAAAGAATAAGTTGGGAGAGTTAGAATATATAGCACTAAATGAAAGGTTAGATATGACTGGAATATCAGAGACATGGTGGAAGGAGGACAACCAGTGGGACACTGTGATACCTGGGTACAAACTATATCGTAATGATAGAGCTCATCAAATTGGTGGAGGGGTTGCGCTCTATGTTAGAGAGGGCATTGACTCAGAAAGGATTAAAGTTTTGCAGGAAACAAAATCTGCTGTAGAATCTATATGGATTGAAATTCCATATAAAAGGGGGAAGGCAATGGCAGTGGGGGTGTACTATTGAGCACCTGGCCAGAATGACCAAATGGATGATGAAATGCTCAAAGAAATCAAGGAAGCTAACAAAAGTTACAGCGCAGTAATAATAATGGGTGATTTCAATTACCCCGGTATCGACTGGGTCAGTGTCACGTCAGGACATGCTAGGGAGATAAAGTTCCTAGATGAAATAAATGACTGCTTCTTGGAGCAGCTGGTTCATGAACCGACCAGAGGGGAAGCCATATTAGACCTAGTCCTTAGTGGAACACCAGATCTAGTGCAAGAGATAAGGGTGTTGGGGCCACTTCGCAATAGTGATCATAGCATGATCGCCTTTGATTTAATTAGTGGAGGAGGGATAGTAAGGAAATCCACAGTACTACCTTTTAACTTTCGAAAGGGAGGACTATGATAAAATGAGGAAAACAGTTAAGAAAAAACTAAAAGGAGCAGTTGCAAAGGTTAAAGACGTACATCAAGCTTGGGTGTTGTTGAAAAATACTATCTTGGAAGCCCAGACCAGTTGTATTCCACGCTTTAAGAAAAGTGGAAGGAAGTCCAAAAAACTGCCAGCATGGTTTAAAGGTGAGGTCAGAGAGGCTGTTGTTGCCAAAAAAGCATCTTTCAGGAAATGGAAAAAAGAGCCAAACGACAAAACCTGGAAACAGCACAAGCACTGGCAAGTCAAATGCAAAGCATTGATAAGGCAGGCAAAGAGAGAATTTGAGAAGAAGCTTGCTGCGGAAGCAAAAACGCAAAATAAAGACCTTTTAAAGTACATTCGTAGCAAAAAACCTGTGAGAGAGTCAGTTGGTCCATTAGATGATAAAGGGGTTAAAGGAGCACTAAGAGGCGACAATGCGATAGCGGAGAGACTGAATGAATTCTTTGCTTCGGTCTTTACTGAGGAAGATGTAGGGATGTTACCCATGACTGCAGTGGGATTTAAAGGTGCGGAAGAATTGAAGGAAATATCGATACATCGGGAAGATGTCTTACAACTATTAGATAAACTGAAGAGTAGCAAATCACCTGGGCCGGATCGTATACATCCAAGGGTGTTGAAAGAACTGAAATATGAGATTGCAGACCTGCTGTCAGTAATCTGTGAACTATCATTAAAATCATCTCTAATACCTGAAGATTGGAGAATCGCCAAAGTAACACCAATTTTTCAAAAGGGTTCCAGGGGTGATCCGGGAAACTACAGACCGGTGAGCCTGACGTCAGTACCGGGAAAAATGGTAGAAACCATCATAAAGAATAAAATTACTCAGCATGTAGATAATCACAACCTAATGGGAGACAGCCAACATGGCTTTAGACAAGGAAGATCTTGTCTTACTAATCTGTTATGTTTTTTTTTGAAGGAGTGAATAAACAGGTGGACAAAGGTGAGTCGGTTGATATTGTATATCTGGACTTTCAGAAAGCCTTTGACAAGGTCCCTGATCAGACACTTTTGGCAAAACTAAAGAGTCATGGAATAGGAGGCAGTGTACTATTGTGGATCAGGAACTGGTTAAAAGATAGAAAGCAGAGGGTAAGGCTAAATGGCCAATTTTCCCAATGGAGAAAGGTGAATAGTGGTGTACCCCAGGGATCTGTGCTGGGTCTGCTGCTTTTTGACATATTCATAAATGACCTGGAAAGTGGAATAATGAGCGAGGTTATCAAATTTGCAGATGACACAAAACTATTTAAAGTTGTTAAAACCCAAGAGGATTGTGAAAAATTGCAAGAGGATCTTGATAAATTGGAAGAGTGGGCATCAAAATGGCAGATGAAATTTAATGTGGACAAGTGCGAGGTTATGCACCTAGGGAAGAACAACCCAAACTATGGTTACACGATGCAAGGTTCCACATTAGGAACCACCACCCAGGAAAAAGATTTAGGCGTCATTGTGGATACCATGTTAAAACCCTCGGCCCAGTGTGCAGCGGAGGCCAAGAGAGCAAATAGAATGCTAGGTATGATAAGGAAAGGAATGGAAAATAAAACAAAAGATATTATAATGCCTCTATATCGTTCCATGGTGAGACCGCACCTTGAATATTGTGTGCAATTCTGGTCGCCGTATCTTAAAAAGGATATAGCGATTTTAGAAAAGGTTCAGAGAAGAGCCACCAAAATGGTAAAGGGGATGGAAGGATACTCCTATGAAGAAAGGCTAAAAAGGTTAGGGCTCTTTAACCTGGAAAAGAGACGGCTGAGGGGAGATATGATAGAAGTCTATAAATTAATGAACGGAGTGGAACGGGTAAACGTAGATCGATTGTTTACCTTATCAGAATATAGAAAGACTAGGGGACATGCAATGAAGCTACAGGGTAAACTATTTAAGACTAATAAAAGAAAATATTTTTCACTCAACGTGTAATCAAACTCTGGAATTTGTTACCGGAGGATGTAGTAAAGGCTGTTAGTGTAGCTGGGTTTAAAAAAGGTTTGGACAAGTTCCTGGAGGAAAGTTCCATAAACTATTATTAAGAAGTGACCGAAGATATCAATGCTTGACCCAGTACAAGCATTGTGGAACTTGTGTCTCTTGGGGAAACTGCTAGGTACATATGACCTAGATTGGCCACTGTTGGAAACAGAATACTGGGCTTGACGGATCTTGGTCTGACCCAGTATGGCCTATCTTATGTTCTTAAGTTATACCAACAAATCTAGGGGGCCATAATGGCCCCCAATGTGGCCAAACTATATGTAGACTGGTTTGAGTTCTGGTTTCTAGTTCACTTTACAATAATATGTTGTCTATAGCATCACTTATATAGATGGCCTCCTTCTGCTATACATAGACCGACACATTCCTTTGGTTTGTGGATTTTTTTTTTAATGTGGTTGAATTCATGGGATCCAACCCAAAATTTTGCTTATTAGAGCAGATTCATGTTTCTTTTTTAGATGTGACATCTTCACTTTCATCAGGTTTGATTTTCTGAAGATAGAAAACTAACAACTGCCTTCTCATAAATTATGAGACAATTACCCCATTGGCCAATTCTTGTTTTTCTGCAGGTTATGTTCCCAGTGTATGAGATATGAGTCTGTTTTAGGGAATGAGGATACTATATCATCAGATTTCTCAAGCCCGCAAATGCACACAATGGACACAACAGAAGGGAGCAAATAAGATCAACCTAATTTAGGTGCTGCCTCATTCTTTTGTATCACAGAAATAAACCATCTTACAACACTGAGATATATTACATTTACCTCCAGCATTTCAGGATGTCCTGGTAGTTGCATTCACATGGGGGAAGAACAATTGGGATAATTTCAGTTTTGGATATGGGATGGACCCACAGGCACTAAGGGACACTTCCTATGTGGACATTGTTGTGTGTGTGGGAAGTCGTATTTTGGGTCATCTTTATTTCTTTCCAGAGTGGGAGAAGTAAAGTTAGCAAAGCCAGATAGTGGGAGCTGTATATGTTTTATATATATATATATATTATTATGTATATTTTATATGGTTTCCATGTCAAATGCTTTATGTACACAAGACATTTCACTCTGTCTCTGTCAGGATGATTAACCATTGTAACAGTGTGTAGTGTGGAGGCTCTCCTTGTGTCACAACATAGGGAGATTTTTCATGTGTTTGAAGATTTATGTTTCTGTGCTTTAGAGATACCTACCAGAAATGTCAATGGAGGTGACTGCAACCTTTATTTACTCGAAAAAAGTGGATTTTCAAACTAAATCTCATTATATTGTTTGGACTCAATAAAGGTATTGATTGATCTGTGTTCCCTTAAAAGACTTCTCTGGTCAACAGTATTGCACTATTATGGATGTGTGGCAATTTGAATTTCAAATTTTTGGTTGACTGTTTAGTGACACATTTTTAAAGCCAAGAATTCTCTAAAGTCACTGAGGTTTACTCTGATATAAATATGCTATTGCATGTCTTCATGTACATCACCATCTGTTATTAGGATCAGTTACTTTTTAGTAAAAGGCCCCCATATGTATTCTGTTTTTGTTTTTCACAGATATTATTTTGAGAACCTTGCCTAGATGCAGGTGGTAAGGGCTGAAACACCCATGGTGCCCTGATAGTGTTGGACATCATCGATGACCACTACATTCAAGGGAATAGAGTCCTTGTATGAATAAGTGTTATTTTTTTAACTTTGGATTTGTCTGTGAAAGAAGCAAGATAATTTTTGATGAAATAATTGACTATATTGAGGTTGATAATGTTGTTTGATTCACAAGCAACACATTTGATTGACTTATTTAACAGAAAACAGATTATTGTGATTTCTGAGGCCAAAGGTATGCCACTTTGATATGATATTCCCTGTTCAATATATATATAATCATTTTGGTTTGGGTGATATAGAAACAGTTGAGACCCTCTCTTTCTGTGTGAACTTCATTGGTAGCAGGATAACTATATGAAAGAATTTATCCTCACATCTTCCTGTATATCCTTCACCCAACTTGCAGCAGGGCCCTCATTGGTCCTGTAGCTTCCTATTATCGATAAAACAGGGCAGTCGCTTTCACCGGTGAAGAAAGCTGACATAGTACAGCGCACTCATGAGACATTACCATAGCTGAGTTTTGGCCATTTCCTTTCAATGCACAGCTCATTGCCCTGGAACATTTTACTTGAATGTACCATGCACAAGGGTGCATTAGTTTTCATAATTATGATTCAGTAGCTTCTTCCTTCCACTCGCAGAACACCCACTCTGTATAAATGCAAAGACTGGCTTCACATTGTTGGTTAAGGAGGTAGGAAACCAGAAAAGGTCTTGGCTGGGTGTACCATTGTGTCCCCTCTGCATTAATTATTCTGCCAGCTGCCATGATTCCTCCTTCCCTGCAAGAAACATGATCTTAAGTATTTTGCTTGTGTTCATGTAATGAAAGCAGCCATGAAGGATTCATGCAATAATAAAATAATATTTCTTCAAGAGTAACATTGGACACATCTGCACGGTAGCTAAAGCGGCAGACTGAGAACCAGGAAAGTCAGGGTTCAAATCTCACGGATGCTCCTTGTGACCGTGGGCAAGTCACTTTGCCATCTTTGGTCTCGGTACAAATTTAATAAAACCTCTAAGAATAGTCGGGCTGTACTTGAATGTAATATTCCTTGAGCTACTGATGAAAACGCATGAGGTAAATATAAACAAATAAAACTGACAAAAGTACATGATAATATCGGCATTGCTGAACATTTTGTGACCTTCAACAGTCATCCAATGTCATCTTAGAAATAAATGCCATGTATATGGTTACAGGTTAGGAACAAGGCCATGGGAAGGGTGACTACACTTGGTGCCAAACTGAGCCATGGGGTTGTGCCATGCTTCCCTCTTTGAGTCAGTCTGTGAGTTTATGTGCTTGCAAACATCTAAAGGAAGGGAGAGGCTGAAAGCAACCTTTGCCTGGGGCAGTTTTATCCATGGTCAGGAATGTAGACAAAGTACTAAAAATAGAAAAAAATGGCAAATGACTTGCTGACATTCATGGTTTAGAGCAGTGATCTCTAATCTGTGGCCTGTGGACCCACAGGGGTCCATGTCACCATTACAGAAGATCTACATGAACCATAAAAGGGACAAAAGTGTGGGAGGTTTGTGGGGACTGGCTTGGGGGAAGAAAGAGAAAACTGTAGGGAACTGAGACAGATTGGTGACGACAGGAAGAGGAAGAGAGGTAGAGAAGGCTAGCGAGGGCAGGCTTGGTGCTGAAGGGAGGAAATCTGGGAAAAATGATGGTGATGAACTAGGGGATCCTGAACTTGGGGGTTAATAAAGGGCCCATAATCAAAAAGACCGGGAACCTCTGGTTTACAGGAATCTGAAGTATTAGGAGGAAACACTAATCTAGATGTGAAATTGTATTTATTTATTTATTTGTGAATTTTTCTATACCGCCTCTTCCAGAGATCAGGAGCGGTTTACAGAGAACAGAAGATATAAATATTGACATTGAACATTTTTGAAACATAATAACTATTCACAATGAACAGTAACATAAAAACTATTAACAATTGGCAGGAAACATCAAACATATCAACTATTTACAGGCTTCTAAATCCTTTTAAACTGACTATGCCAGTGAGTACTAAATATAATGGATCCCAGAATTGTCTCCAAAGCAGGCCGAGATCAAACTGACTTGCAGTACAGGTTGTGTTTATAAACAAATATCCTTAAAAGCATAATTTCTTTTTCAAAGAATTGCATTATGTTTTGTTATGCTCATTCCATTTTATTTCTCCTTCCCAACCATAGAGGATAAAATTTCTGTCTTTTGGCAAATGTAAACTGACACCTTAAGGGGCCCTTTTACTAAAGGTTAACATGCATTCATGGAGTTAACATGAGTTAAGTGCTATTACATCAATAGGGACAAGTTTACTGAGCTGTGTTTCCTGTTAGCATGCTATCGGGCCACGTTAACAGCGCAGAGCTTTTCTGCACTATCTGCAGAAACTATATTCACTGCCAGAGTGGATAGGATATTGGCAGAGAGTGGGCATGTCTGCATTGCACGATTACTGCAGGCATTAGCGTGCAGTAGCTGTCAAAGATGCAGATAGTGGGATTGCACATAAAAGGAGAACTCTGCTCCCTGACCGCGACTCACTTATCAAGGCATGAATCAAGGCAGCTGTCTGGTTCCCCGCCCGCCTTACGGCTGTGTTCCTTTTCTTGCACTCACCGGAAGCAGAGGGTGTGGGGGTCAGCCACGGGTCAGATGATCTTCCTTCAAAGCCCTCACCCAGAAACCGATCTCGGAAGAGCCTGACCCACATTGGGAACCCTCTGGCCTCCTCAGCATCCAGCGCAAGCACCCCTGATGGCCTACATGCCTCTCCATTGAAAGATTTCTCCTCTCAAACCAGTGCTGCTTCTTGAACGGGTGAACCCGACTGCCCTGCCTGGTACTGGGCAGCAGGTTTTCTATTCTGCATAGAAACTCCAAAAAACAAGGTGTAGTAATCTTGGTAAACAAGCATACTCTATTTATTGTAGCTGAGTCTGGAGATAATTCCAAAGGCCGTATTGTGTGACCGTTTACCTCAAGTGAATGGCACATTATACACAGGAGAGAATACTGGTGTCTTTGGAACACAAGCTGCCGGCAGACTCAATTTTAGCTCCTGATGCAGGCTTATAGGACGCCTGTTAGATTGGCTCATCTTGGATTATGGGCAGAGGGTGACTGTTGGAGAGGTTGTGGGTGAGTGAGTACCTTTTTCCATATGTGGTGTTAATGCTCCCAAATTTGAATTTTCTGGAAAGAGGTTATCTCCTCCATCGATATTATCATTGGGGGACAGTTAATGGCTGCATCGATCAGCTGCCTGCTAGGTTTCTTTGATTCCATCTTAGGAGTTCTGCAAAGCTCATGACGATGAACTGAACTGCTCCTACTGGAAGTGCATATGCAGGGTTAACCCAAGGGTTTCTGCCACCCTACGCAGAAACCCTGGCCTCATTGCCCCCCCCCCCCCGATGCCATCCCCTCCCAGCTGCCACGGCCCTCCTCCAGCTGCTGCTGTTGCTGCCACCTCCCCAGCTGCCACCGATTCTGTCTAGAGAGGGGGGAGAGTGGGTGCCGCTTTTGGAAATATTGCCGCTGCTCGCCTCCCCCCCAAACGGAATCGGCAACAGCTGGGGGAGGGAGGGAGGTGGTGGTGGCCATCCATGTATGCCGCTGCTTTCATACCCGTGCTGCTGCTGCCCACCCAGGCTGGTTGCCTAGTGGACGGGCCAGCCCTGTGTGTATTGTAGTGGCACACAGCTGGAAGGACCTTAGGAGACTGACCATTGGGGACTTGAAATCTCGGGTGGCTGAACTAATGAACATAGACCAACTTGCCCACTTAGTCAAGGGACAATCAGAGGTCCATGTCTCCTTCTGGCAACCGCACGGGGTATGGCTTTCTATCCCAGATGGCACTATCAAGGAGAACAGCACCACCAGTAACCCTAATTGATAAGCTGTGTCGGCCTACTTTCTTTTCCTGCTTGACAGGGGAATCGTTGATATTGCTCAAATTGCCATAATTGCTGTAATGTTGAGGTAGGTCGCAAGATCACCTCTATGTTGTGGTAGTTTCTCTTCTACTGTATCTCTTCCTACCATGTTACTGCCCTATTCTCTCTGTTGAGTAACTCTTCTGTTACGAGTATTTACTAACCTACTTGCACATCCTTCACTGCAAATATATATATATATATATTTATTTATGTAGCTGGATTTCTATACCGCTTTATCCTAAAATCAAAGCGGTGTATATATATATATATATATCTTTTACCACAACACCTGCATATACTGCTTGCTTTTGTTTTGTGGAGGTGGGGGGAAAGGGTTTTCTTTTCCATAAGCTAGTGTACAATCAAGTATCTTATGGACTGTTTGAAGTGTGTGTAAACAATTTGTACCCCCCAGATGTTGCTTTTGTCACTTATTTGTATTGATTTCCTCATATCTAATAAATAAAGAATGTTTAAAAATGTGCAGATAATGTAATGTGTTATCTGCACACACGCTGAGATGGTGTTATGTTCATCCATGGTGCTGCCGGTCCGCTTTCTGCATTTTCCATGTGCTGTCTGCTGGGGAAATGCCGTGCATGGCTTTTGTAGCTAACACAGCACTGCTCTTCAGGCAAATTATTTTTACCTCCTTTAAATCCATAATAAAAATCTTCCAAAAATTAGAGGATAAAAGCAATTCATTTACAATATCGCCCTAATTGAAAAAGTAGGGTATTTTAATTAGTCGGACTTCCTGTTTGTATTTTCGGATGCGACCACAAAAAAAATGTTTTGGTATCACAAACTTGCAATAGAACAGCAAACAATTCACTAAGATTACAGACACGGCAGGGGATAAACGTAATTTGGGTTACTGAATTCCTTAACGACGCTAAAATATTTCCATTTGAAGCAAGCCTTAAAAAAACATCCCCGCATAATCTGTACAGGCTTCACTGCATAACTTTTCCTGCAGGCGTCAGTATAAGAAGTTAAAGTTGCAACTAAATGAAACATTGTAGCAGCGACAGAACAGACTGCCAGACTCTGCTTTGAATTCCTGCAGGAGGGCAGGGCTACGTCCCGCCCCTGCCTTACGCACGTCGGGACCTGTAGTCTTTCCTCCAGTAGGCAAACCTGGTTAATTCCCTCGAGTAAACTACAACTCCCAAGGTCCGCCCTCGGTGCGTGTTGTCACAGCCCTTGCAGGATTTCTCTGCGGTCTGCATTCCTAGCTAGTTTTTCAGCTGCGGCTGACAGTGAGGAGGAAGGATGGTGAGGAGGCTGAAGTGAAGGGAGGGACAGGGGATCTCCAGATTTCATGGGAAGTAAAAAAGTCGCAGCAGCAAGCGCCGGTGGGAGGCTGTGAAGAATGCAACCTCGGCGGCTTTGCTGTTTTTGAGATTGGGAAGGTTTTGTGCCGCAGTGCTGCCCGGTCATATCCTCCTCCGGGCTGCAAGAAAGGGCAGATCGCTAGATCCCAAGATGTCCTTGGCGATGGAAGAGGAGGAGTACCAGAAGCTGGTGATGCAGTCGGGTTCGGACTGGCTTCGGACGGAGATTAAGAGGCTGTTCCAAGAGCTAAGCGAGACTACTCGGGAGAAGATCCAAGCAGCCGAGTACGGGTTGGCGGTACTGGACGAGAAGCAGCAGCTGAAGCAGCAGTACGATGAGCTGGAGCTGGAATACGAGACCATCCGGCAGGAAATGGAGCAGCTCAAAGAGGTAAGAAGCAGCAGCTGCAAGAAACCGCGGCTCCGTGCTGGGATACCCGATCGCCAAGAGCAGCGGGGCTCTGCAGCACATTGCAGTAGCCTGTTAGCATTGCGCTCAGGAAGTACCACAGCACTGCATGCAGTAAAACCAGCAACGTGTGCAGGGGCATTAGGGCAATTTCTGACAGCTCTTCATTGTCAGTCCGTGGCCGTGGGGCAAAACTTCATGTCAAGATGCAGCGCTGGTCGCTTTATTTATTTTTTTTTTTTAATGACCGTTAGTGTGGTTTATATATTTTGGCATGGAGAACATGCGGCGACTTTATTACTAACTGTAATTGCTTTGAACGTGTTTTTGGTTAAAACATAAAAGTTTGTAATGAAGAATGATCTCGCGTGGTACATTACATTATAAGTAAGTGCGGGGGAACCACCGCCCCCTCCTCCTTTGCAGTCTCCTGTCTAAAGTCATCTCGCCCGGAAGCTATAACGTCTGGTTTTCCAGCTGAACTGAAGCGCATCGGGATATAGTGCCCAAAGCAGCTTCAGCAGCGCCGTTCGCGCTTGCGCAGTAACCAGCTTCTTCAGGAAGCTGCGCTCAGACCTTTCTGGTTTCTGGCTTTGCTCGCAGCTCTGTTACGTCATCACATGGAACTGTGAGACTGGCTGTCGGTCAAGTGTTGAATCTCTTTTTATGTGTTTAGAGGTCATAATTACAGCAAGGCTCCAGATATGGAAAAGAAAAGGATTTATTCAGGGAAATCTAATTGAAGAAACTATGCCTTCACCTTCCCCCTTCAACTGCAGTGGTGAAGGGAAGAGACAAATTTAGTAAGGTTCTAGGTCCATGAATATCACCACTGAAACTAGGCCTCCCAGAGTTGGGTGACTGAGGTATCTTGTACAGCGGCAAAGAGCAGGGCCGGCCTTGAATTATCCAGTTCCAGGAGTGAGATTTTAAACCAGTCCTGGATTTCTGACAATCTCATTCTGATGCATTATGGGACCTGCAGCATTGATTTCAATGGGTAACATCAAGGACTATAGATACTGTACTGCATTGCTATGCAATTTTAAAACCAGAACTGGCAAAAAATCTCACTCCTGGAACTGGGTGACTTAAAAGTAACACTGCTTTAGAAGTGCTGGGGCCCAGGGAAGAAACTGGGGAGGAGTCCTCAACAGGGCTGATGCAAGGTTATTAGGCGACATGTGCAAGCCTTTAGCCTTGCAACCCTCACAAGTCGCTTATAGATCTCCAGCACCCCTCCCCCAAGATTTTGTTAATTAAACTAAAACATTAATCATCTTGACAGCATCCCTTCCAGAAAATCTTTAAAAACACGTATTTGCATATCATACTTTTTTAAATATTAAAACTTTTTTTGTAAATATATACATAATGAAGGGATGTTCCAAAAACCACTTACAAGGATAAATGAGCTATTTGCAAATGCCTGTGAGTAAAAGTATCGATGATTCTTTGACTTTGTTTGACTGTTAGGACCAATTATTTTGCTTTGACTGTAACTGTTCTGTGCCCCCCCCCCCCCCCCGAAGCTGCTGCCTAGTTTGCCCTGGTCCTTAAAACCTACCTTCAAGCTATTCTCCCCTCAGATTAAGGCAGGTTTGGGTCCCCAGGGCAATTGCCCTGTTTGCTACTACTACTATTATTACTATTAATCATTTATGATTAACGCAGGCCCTAGCAAGGAGAATCCCTCTATTCATTGCTGGCCTACTGGTATTTTGAAGAGACAGACTGTACCCATTAAACTCAAGGCTACAAGCGCCAACGTACATCAGAATGATGTTGCCAGGAATGGCCCCCAAAGCTCCTTCCTGGAACTGGGCAATTTGGAAGCTCTGAAGCAGGGCAGGTTTCAAACAGCCTGGCTTGTGCAACGTCCAGGGGCAGTTTTCAAAGGGAAAGTACATATGCATTTTCCTTACGAAAATTGGCCACAAAGTACCAGCAAACTTTGCACCTACATTTTTTTTTCTAAGAACAGAATTTTTTTCTGGGTAGATTCGCTAATCAAATCTGTTTTCCAGTCCTGCCCAAAACATGCATTTCACCATGCCTCACCTCAGTCCAGCTAAAGGAATGCACTCTCTGAAGCCCCATGCATAGTTTTAGCTGGACTGAGTGAGGGAAATTTTTCAGACGACCGGTTTACCTTAGAAAATGTTTGAAAATCATCTTCTGAATTGTCTGAATAGATTTAACCAGTAACTAAGTGGAAAAGTACACTGTCATCTTTATCATAAGCGATAAAGCGGATTATTTGTGTTTTGAACAGATGGATGACTTACAAAAACATTTTCATCTATTTTGTGTGAGGAAACATTTCATAAAATGAGTCCAGTGTATTTAGATGTAAACTACAGCTTAGTAGTCAGATGGACCTGGGAACTATACTTAGTGAATAGGACGAATCCAGTTGTTTACTAAGGTCTGCTTTTTGCCAGCTTGTGAATCGTGTCCAGGTTAAGAAAATAGCTCATTTCTTCACCCAGACAAGGTGAATATATTATGACTGTTGCTTGACATGAAAATGCTTCCATGGCTTTTAGGGTGGAAGGGTAGTTCTTGCAGACAAAATACCAGATTTGATAAATTTACATGTGGTCATGCTAATACTAGAATTTATTGGTGAAAATTCTTTTCTAATGAGCGCTCCGTCCTGTAGAAGTAAGACTGTTACTCTGCCTTTTTTGCATAGGGCTGAACCCTTCATTTCATTTATTTTGTTTCTCACCTGCCTATTGACTCATTTAATTTTTTGGGGAGAGGGGGATGGGGTTATTTCTTTTTTAATTGCATTAAAATCCAAACACTGTTAGCAACGTGGCTCATGCCAGAACTTGTCAACAATCAGTGTGTCATTACAACATATTGGAGCTTGTACAGGGATTTGCCCCCAATTCAAAGTTAACTATAACAATCCTATCTGTATCTTCCCCCCACATTACAATAATCTCCAAACCCCCTTCCTTCCCACCCATCCCCTTTAGGTGGGATCCCAGGTGACATTATCTTTTTAACTGGAGGAACAAGACCAGGGTTGTTCAAACAGCTCATATTTATCAGTACATAGGGCCATCAACCTTTCTGTATACATATCACAAATATGGTCCAATTATCTTGGACGTTTTGCAAGGACGGCACTTGTGTCGCCAAAATGGGCAGCTGCAATCTACAATCCTCACCATGCTGTTTGGTGGTCCCCCCCTCTCCAATTTTAATAATGCCATCTCTACTTTCAACGGCATTCTCACGTTTTACTTATGTGCTAAGAAAATAAAAAAACCTGGCTTCAAAACACCTGGATCTCTGCATATTTCCACCACAAATGCGAGAATGTGCGCTGTTCCATACAGTCTCTCAACATCTCGCTGTTCTCGACCCATATATTACCACCTCAGCAAAATATTATGTGTCTGATTTTCGAAGGCATTTATATGGCTAACCGCCCAGGTTACCTGTGTAAATGCCTTATCCGTGATTTTCCAAAGGCATCTACACGGGTAGTGCCTTTGGAAAATCCCGATTAAGTTCCTAACGTGCCCAAATGCGTTGCGGTTAGCATTGGGGCGTGTTGGGGGCAGAGGGACGGGCTAAGCAGATAGCAGCGATTTTCAAAGCTACCCAGTTAGCCCTCGGCACCTTAAAAGATAGGAAAGGTTTTTCATCACTCACTTTAAGGTGCTGGGCTAACTGGGTAGCATCGAAAATCATTGCTACCCACTTAGTCTCAGTGGCTGCCAGCATGTCCAACCAAACCTGGATTTTTACTTCCTTTGCCACGGAAGTGAAGTTCTGGGTTAAGGGGGTCAGCGGGCAGGTTGTGTGCCGACGTGGCGCATAGCCTGCCCAGATGAAAATTGGGCCCTATCTCTATTTGCCACTATTTGATATGCTAGGAAGAACTTTACAGTATCTTCAAAAATCTTTCCCCATATTCCCTTCCCAAATCCTGCTTCCAAACCCTATTATATTTAGGCTTGTTTACTCCCTTCGTATTTCAAATTCTATACATTTTAAAAATTAAATCCCTTGGCTCCTTCACATCTCATAATGCTTTCAAATGGGGTCAGTTCCCACACTAAGTCCTGTTCCCAAACGCGGAAGTGAGGAGGAGATTGGTAACTACAGACCATTTAGTTTGATCTCTGTAGTGAGTAAATTAATGGAAACGTTGCTAAATCAGAGGATGGTGTGGTGTCTGGATTCCAGGAGATTCCAGGATCTGAAATAGCATAGCTTTACTAGAGGTAGGTCTTGTCAGATGAATCTGATTTCTCGACTGGGTGATCAAAAAATTGGATTGGGGGAGTGCGCATAGATTTTAGCAAGGCCATTGATACTGTTCTGCATCGGCAACTTATACTGATTGTCCTTGGGATGGACCCTAAAGTGACTGAGTAAGAAACTATTCGGTAGGAGGCAACAGAGGGTAGAAGTAAATGGAGCTCACCCTGAAGATGGAGGTGCTACCAGAGCATTTCTTAGGGGTCCTTGGTCCTGTTCTTAACATTTTTGTAAGTGATATTGCGGGAGGTTTGCCTCTTTACAAATGATACCAGAATCTGCAAGAGTAGACACCCTGGAAGGTGTGGATAAAATGAGGGATCTAGCAAAGCTTGAAGAATAGTTAACAATTTGGCAGATAAGATTTAATGCTAAAAAAAAAAAAAAGCAAGATCATGCATTTGGACTGCAAAGACCCGAGGACGCAGTACAGTTTAGGAAGTGAAGTACTTCAGTGCACAAAAGAAGAGCTGGATCTGGGGATGATCTTATTGGATAATCTTAAAGTGGTCAAATGGGTAGAAGGGGTGACAGCGAAAGTGAGAAGAATGTCTTGGGTGCATAGGGAGAGGAATGGCCTGCAGGAAAAAGGAGGTGATAATGCCTTTGTACAAATCTCTAGTGAGACCACATTTGGAGGACTGTGTACACTTATGGAGACTGCACCTTCAGAAGGATATAAACAGGATGGAGTCAGTCCAGTGGGTGGCTACTGAAATGGTCAGTGATTTTCGTTACAAGGCCCTTGGGGATAGGCTCAAAGATCTCTATATGTACAGTATACTCTGGAGGAAAGGTGAGAGAGGGGTGATATGATAAAGAGATGTTTAAATACCTTTGTGGAATAAATGCATATGAGGTGGCCCTCTTCCAGTTGAAAGGAAACTCTGGAATGAAGGGTCATAAGATGAAGTTGAAAGGAGGAGAGACTCAGGAGTAATGGTTAAGTATTTTATTTGTCCTGTGTTTTATTTTAGTTTGTTTTATGTCATGCTAGTGTATAATTGTATTTTTTTATTATGTATGTGTTTTGTAAACTGTCTAGGTAATTGGTGTGGTATATAAAAGTTTTAAACAAATAAATATTTCTTTACAGAAGGGGTGGTAGATGCGTGGAGCAGCTTTCCAGTGGAGGTGGTGGAGATAAATGTATCTGATTTCAAAGAAAGCGTGTGACAATTGCAGAGGATCTCTGAGGGAGGGGGGAGGCATCGTAGAACTTAATAGTCCCTATGGATGGGCGGACTGGATAGGTTGTATGGTCTTGATCTGCTGTTGTTTTCTATGCTTCCTCAACTGAGGTTGTATAACATAGTGCTTTAATTGAAAATACGGAAAAATATCTTTAGATAATAATTGAAGCTCATTTTATGATGCCTCAAAAGCCACTACTTCACTCCCATCTTACATTTGTCCCAACCACTAGGATTTCAATCCCTCCCACCTCTGAAAGATAGTGTGACCCCTATCCGGGGCACATTCTCTGTTATATCTAATGGAGGTAAAATAAGAAGACTGTAACTTCTCCGCCCATCAACACTGCACTGGTTTCCTTCTAAATTTTTAACATGAGACTCATGAATAGATTGTCGGCCCCTCTATTACCCAGGGCAAAAGCCCTATCGGTATGGACCCTGCAATAGCACGTTCTAGTTTCACCTATTACTTCAACAGGTTATTAAGCTACATTCATAGACCTCTAAGTTGGGATGTACAATAGTATTTATACAAATTGGGAACTATCAATCTCTCTTCTTTATTAGAAAGATATAAAACCTAGCATTCTTTCTCTTGGTGGGACTTTTGTTTTAAGATTTCCTTCTCGTTGTATAATTACCTATAAAGATAAAGTTTTTTTCTTTTTTTTGAACCTGGACAGCTATTAGAGGTTTTGGAGGCTAGAGAGGAGATTGTAATTAACACTATGTCCAGTATGGCTGATGCATAAGTTCTCACCTTGCTATGATTACTTATTTTCTATTAGGGATAGATATCTATTTCCCTTAGGTTTTTATTTCCTGGTGCTTCTGTAAGTTACCTTTCTATTGTGAGGGAATGCTATTGTTTGACTTTTGATTTTATTAATTTTTCCTTTTGAATTATCTGATGTACCATTGTTTTTCCTACATTCTTGTTTTTGCTGGAATGTTTATTTAAATTTAATAAAAACTTAAATATCTAAAAAAAAATATATATATATAAAACCTCACGCGTCACCCATAGAGAGTTTACCCCTATGTCTTTTAAACCGGGAAACAGGAATTTCTGTTAGCATTGTCTGAGAGAGATACAGAACTCTGAGTAACACAATCATCTTAATTGCCACTATCTGACCTAGCCAGGAAAATTCCAAATCTTGGTTACTGTCTCCACTAACAGTCCATAATTTAGATGAAAAATCTTTGCTCTATCTTTTGTTGACTGAATCCCCATATATTGCAGTGCCCCCAGTCCCTCATTAGAATGAGAACAGCCTCTTCAATTCATTAACCCTCACTCCTGGAAGACTAATATTTATAATCTCCGACTTAAACAATCTATCGAAACCTCAGCATTCCATATAACTTATCCCATAATTAGTTATAAGAGGTCTCTAGAGAAGTACTTGAAAAATCACAATAATATCTCTAATGGAGGAGGAAAGACCTCGGTGATGTGTATTATCCCACTATGCAACAGTTATTCACCACTCAAAGGAGAGCTGCTATCCATCACCATCACGGGTCAGAAAACCTCCTCCTTCCACCCTTTAGTTAATGAATAACTTAAGTTTAAAATATAAAATTCTTTAATACTCTTAAATAATGTGCTCAAATAGTTTCAAACCACTCAACCAGCGGCATTGGGACTATCCCTCAAGCTCTCACAATTGCCACGGTTCAAGCTGCCGACTAAAGCCGTCAGCTTTGCTCCATAGACCTATAAAGAAAATAGAAAGGAAAGCCTATGAAATATTGACACTCTCAATCACTTGGCTTTACGAAGTTCTCTGGAGATCTTCAATATATTGTGCCCTATGAAGACCTTTGTTTTGCAGGTGATGCTTCATCGGGGTGCTGCTGCTGTAAATTATTTCATGAGGACTATCCAAACTCTGGCCTTCGTAGGGCACAATTTATTGAAGCCACCACGATGTCCTCTGGAGAGCTTCAACTTTGCTCTTTCATCTGACTACAGTCTGCCATTCCCCACCTCTGATTTGCAGCGGGTGGACATGATGCTTTGCCTCTGAGCTTGCCGCAGCAGATTCTGACTAAATAGTGGTAGAGGGAGCTCTTTTAAGCACTCTTTTAGGGATGAATGCCCTTTAGCTCTCTGGAGCTTCTGAGCTACGTGTCCATGCTTACCGATTACATCATTGGACACTCTATCAACTCATTTCTAAGCAGTATACAGTCTAATATATGCATAACATTAGACAATACATTTCACATAACATAAACTAAAATAGATCTAAGTAAAACAGCAACAGAGTAAAATATTCATGACAAGCCAAATGTCAAATTCTTCCTGTTCTTAAGTAGAATGTTGTTTGGCTTGTACTGTACTTATTTTTAAGTATATGTGCTGCTGAAGCAGCTCCTTCTGCAGTAATGTTAATTTGTGCACACTGCTTCACTACTATGGGAAAATAGTTTGATTTACTATAGTGGATGCAGGAACTTGAGACTAATGATGGCTGATCCAGGGAAATATTTTAATACGGTAAGACCTCATTTGTTCATGGTGTTTCATGATTAAAGGATGTAGTTTGTGGTAACAGAATACCTCTACTGGTTAAAAAACACATTTCCTGCCATTTCTCAAGAACATCTTATGTTCTGGTATTGCATTTTTGGCATTTCTCCCAATTAACCCTTTCATGGCTGTTGTTGCCATATGGCAATCTTCAAATTTTCCCCCAAATTTTTCACCGGATTCTATATTTCCAAAAAATCCGCACACTGTGTGCGAAGTGTGTTGTGTATCTGTGCTTGACATATGAAATAAACAGTTATTTAAACTATCACATCCAGCAGTAAATGAAACTGATGCCAAGACTGTTTTTAATTTTCAGCCATTCAGGACCGTAGTTGCCATATAGCAACAGTAAATATTGTTTCTTAGAAATAAATTTTTTTCAAAAAAACTTTATATTCTGCATCATTTAGCTCAGATCTTAATAAACAAAACAGACTTTTTTTTTCAATTACAAAACAATTATGTGGACGTGAAAGGGTTAATTTCATTATGTCAGATTTCAGATTGGGAGACCAGGAACAGACCACCATCATGGGACTCTCCCATGATCAGTAGAGAAAACCACGCTATGAGTTATATTGGTTGGATAGTTCTGGAATAAATGAAGGGCTACAATGCCTTAGGAAACTAACTGAAAGCTTAGGCTGGGGCGGGTTCCAGCTGGGTTGGGAACTCTGGTATAAAGAGAGATGATCTAGACCTCTTCCACCCCAAAAAAACAGAAATTGATGAAGTATGCACGTGTAATATAAAACAACGCTGGTGCATTTGGTAGTCTTGTGTTTCTAAGTGTTGGTTCTACTCCATTCCTACTGGTGCCCAGACAGTGGAATTTATTTTATTTATTTATTTATTTATTTGACATGTTTTGTATACCGCCTTTTCCTTTAATCAAAGCGGTTCACAACATACTACAAAGGTCATACAAAGGCAGGGAGGACATGCACCACCTTATCATTACATCAAAGTGGTTGGAAGTGAGACTAGATAGCACAGGGAATGACAATACATACATTACAATACAATTAAATAACATAGTCATACCTTCAAACAGAAGGTATGACTATATAGTAAGGAGCAGATGTTTCTTTTGCCTCGCACGGTCCAACGCCTTGTTCTTAAACATCTATGAGGGTCCATTTCCCTGTATAAACTTGGTCAGAATTTGTCAGACATACTGGTACCTCAGTAAGAAGCTCGCCTAGCATGTTTTAGCTAAGTTCATTTCTAGAGAAGATGCTAATTCTGGGATAATGAAAGAAGGTATATAGGGTTTTAATAAAGTAAAGTAAAGAAAACCAATGGATGGTGACAGCAACAACCCTTTGCCCTTATGAAGAATGCTTAAAGAGAATAACCTCAATGCGGTATCTGAATCTGGAGATTGCTAGATCATCATCGGTCGTGTATTAGAAAGGGCGCCATTTCTTGCTTTAGTATGCCAGACTCCTAGTAGGTTAAGTGGTGTACATCTCTTATCTTGTTCTGCTCTTTCACATTTAACCAAAATACCTTGGAAATATCTGTAAGCAGAGTGCTGCTTCAGAAGAGTACTTTGTTTTGAAGGTTTCGCTTGGCAGTGTGCTTTGTGAACTCAGAGGGCCGAGAAGAGCGCCCCACAAGGCTCCCTGGCGCATTGCTCTAGAATCTCAGGAGCAAGTTAAGTGTCTAGAGACTTATTAGAAGATTAATATAAACACTCATGGTTGCTGAATTAGAAGACAGTGGAATGATGAAACTTTTTTAATTTGAAAATTAAAGTTAGATCTTCTTGACTTGAGGCTACATGCTCTGTACTCAGGAAGAAGTAAATTGTCAAAGTTGTTGCTTACAGTTGCAGGATTGCATATCTTGTCCCATATAGTGAATGCCTCATTTAGGCTAGAATGTTTTTTTTTAAATGGAACATTAATTAAAACCAGTCTATCTTCTGGTAATTTCTAGTATAAATGTGAATATTAGTTACATGTTTTCTAGATGTGCAGATGATTATCCATTGTGCAGTCTCTATTAATTATTCAGGTTGTATACATATATGAGAATCGAATGCCAGTTTTTCTGCTTGTTGATGTAATGTGTGATATTACAAATAGTTCTATTGGTTCTGGAGAGAACAGGCTCTCTGTAAGTTGCGACTTACAAGAGGATGAGGTTTGACTAGTCTTTATTTCCTTATCATCCTGCTAGACCACTCCAGGTGTATGGGTTATGCTCCCCAGCCAGTAGGCGGAGGCAGATTTGAGCAACTTTCAGTGATGTCATCACTCAGCATATGCACTTCTGAAGGATTGAGAGAAGCCGGTATTATTATGTCTCCAACAGGTGGCAAGGTGTTTGGACTGGTACCGCAGTACAGATAGGTCTGTCTCCCCTGCTCACACCATGGTGCTATGGCCTGTGTGATTGAAATCTGTAGGCCCAATGTTGGTTAGAGCTCAGGTATGCCCCCTTGAGCTGGCAGCCACCCTTTGTCCAGTGCCGTTACCCATGGTTTTAGCATTGGTGGGCTTGAGAGCAGCAGGAGGACCCCATGGGGACCCTGAAGAGGGTTGATAAGTTGGATCTAGTTACCCTTTTCCTCTTGCTGCCTTTTATCTGCATGTTGTTTTGGTATTTTTGTCTTTTCAGATTTTTCTTCCTGTTGACTTTAATGGACTGTATCTGGCTCTCTTGCTGCTTTGCAATAAAGAAGCTACATGGAATTTCTCTGGTGTTGAAGATTCTGAAGGGCCTCCTTTCTGAGCACATTTCTGGTGGTTATAGCATCTGCCAGGCATGTGTCAGAGCTGCAAGCCTTGTTCTGAACAACTTCTGTCTCTTTGCAGAGTGTACCATTCTTTCTCCCAAAGGTGCTGCCCTTCCATCTTAAACAGACTGTCCTCCTACCTTCCTCCTTGGAGGATCTTCAGAAGGATCCCTCACTGCATGTATGGCTGATGTTGCTTGGATACCTGGAAATGACTAATCCCTTCCACCAGTCAGATTGTTTGTCTTTTTTGGCAGTCTGAGTAAAAAGAAAGGTGGTGATCAAGTCCTACATTGCCCACTGAGTTAAGGAGGCCATTGGGTCAGTGTACCTTCTGGCTGGTAAGAGTGTGATGGAGAGAGTCTGCCTTAGTATTTCCAGAGGACATCTGTAAGGGGCTATCAAGTCTTCTCTGAGCACTTTTTGTGAAGCTCTACAGGTAGCATGTGGGAGGCGGAGCAGATGATGCCTTCAGCAGAGCAGTTCTCTCCAGAGCATCATATTTCTCCCACCCTGCTCTAGTATATCCCATACATCTGAACCAGTCTAGCAGGATGTTAAGGGAGGAGAAATTTTACATACCTGAATTTTCTTTCCTTGAACCCTCACCCACCCCAGGGTTACATTGCCTATGTAGTCATAAAAATTGACATCTCTCCTCCAATTAGGTGTCCTATAACTCCTTTATAACCATCTTAATCAGCATGTCGTGTATTCAATGCAATAGCTGTGGTGCCTTCATTCTAAGAAGAATCATTTGGAACCTAAGAGCTTGCCTTATAGGTCTCAAGTTATCTGCTATGCATAAAGAATTGATTCTGATAAGGGAAGAATTAGTTGCAATTAAGCACGCCTCTTCTAGGGTGCAGATTGAAGAAATCCACTACCGCTTCCACAAAGAATCAAACAGCCCAGGAACAAATGGATGACTGGGCTCTGGTAGGTTGCGACCTGTAACACAGAGAGACTTTCTCCATCAAGAGATATCCCTGCATAATGCCTTCTCTGACTTGGAAAATGAGAGTGCCCAATTAGTGGAAACTGAAGTGCCCTTAAATGAGAGAGGTTAATGCCCAATCTACGATGATGCACCAAATATGAAGAAAAAAATCTCAAAACTGGAAAGTACTACTACTTGGAGATTCCATCATCAGAGACACCAACTTGGGAACACGGTCCAAAGGACAAAAGATGGTCAAATGCCTCCCTGGCTTTTCAGCCAGCAGGAATACAAACCAAATTGTTGGCATAGTAAGTGCAGAAAGTGAGCACTCCAAAATTGATGTTATCATCCACTTGGGTACAAATGACCTGGCTAGAAACAGTGCCTCTACAGTTCAAGGGGACTTCCAGATTCTGGGAGAGAAACTCAAACCCATTGTTAACAGTAAAGCATTCTCAGAAGTTCTACCTGTTATTGGTAAGGGGGGGGGGGACAGAAAGGCTGCATCGCATAAACAGCTTTAATACATGGCTACAGACCTGGTGCAAACAAGGATTTAGATATATAGGCGACTGGGGAACTAGATGGAACAACAAGAGGATGGACTACAACTCTCTGTTGCAGGGAAAATGATCCTAAGTGAAAAATTCAGGAATATGTGGACAGACATTTAAACTAGGGAAAGGATGTGATGGATGGAAAAGAACAAGTTCAGGACGTCACTCCCAGCAAAAACATAATAACAATGGAAACAGCTGCAGTATTAACCCACACATCAGTGGCAAGTGGGAAGAGGTGTGTAGAACAAAATCCATGCAAAATACAGGCAAGCCGGTCAACAAATGCTGGAAAGCAATGAGCACAAATGCTTGAAGCCTATCCAACAAAGTTCCTAATGGTTAGAGCAGTGGCTCCCAAACCTGTCCTGGGGGCTCCTCAAGCCATTTGGGGTTTCAGGATATCCACAATGAATATGCAGGAGGTAGATTTGCATGTATTGGAAGCACTGTGTGTAAATCTTTCTCTCAAGAATATTCATAGTGGATATCCTGAAAACCTGACTGGCTGGGGAGCCCCCAGGACAGGTTTGGGAACCACTGGGTTAGAACAGGGGCTGAGAATAATGGAAGCCAGGATTCAAATCCCACTTCCCAAGATCCTTGTGATCTTGGGAAAGTTGGTGAACCCGCCATGGCTTCAGGTACAGATTTAGATTGTAAGCCCTCAGGGTACAGGGAAATTACCCACTGCACCTGATTGTAACTGACCTTAAGCTGTTACTGAAAGAAGCATGAACCAAATCCCCTTCCCACTGCCTTATATTGATCCTGTCAAAATGATATCCCATTCTGTAAAAATGTAGCTCATTTATCTTTGCTTTGCCCTCGCAAGAAATCTGAAACATTGAAATTAACTAAACATGTCAATGGCATCAAATAATATTTTGTCTTCTGGGAACCTATTGCTTGGAAATACATTGGCCTTGTTTAAAGAAAATGGGTTTTATTTTTTTGTTTGTTTGACTGCTCAAGGGTACGCTAGTTTATCACCTCCTCCTCTCTCTTATTTTCCCTTCTTGTGCTGATAGTGCCTTTTGAACGCTTTATTCATATATTTGTTGGGAGTGGGGGGAATAAGTAGGATGGTGGGGGACCCACAGTCTAGTCACTTGCTCCTGGTAGGAGCCTCCATGGAAGAAGGTCCTTCGTTTCTGTGATGAACAGGGGCTATAGCTGGCCCTCTTCCTCTGCAAAATAGTTGTCATGGACAGGTTTAAATACCAATTGTGCTCGGTGACAAGAGCAACCCTGAAAATGATAGCATAGGCCCAAAGATGGTGGCATGATTTTCAAAATCATTTTACCATTCACTGCCTCAGATACCACCTTAGATTCTAAACACTTTGAGGTGGGGATTTATTGCACTTGTACTGTGCTTTTACAGCGGTGTTAAATGTTTAAATCCGGTAGTACTATAAAGTTTATTATCAAAATGATTGTCATAATGGAATCTCCCACTGAAAGGTGAATTTTAATTCCAAAATGACTGACAAGTTCCTTGTTCTGGCCTATGTCTGTGAGCTGTGATTGCCGTACTGAGTCAAACAGAAGGGGACTGAACATTCTCAGATACCTGGGCCTTAACAAGTCACTTGATCCCGTGGAGTAACAGAGGTGGGCAGGCTGCAGTTTTACAGGTATTTCAGGAATGTTCAACAGTTTGCCTCGAGGCGACCAAAAAAAAGGGCAGTGTGAAAACTATTACCTTCCTCCATGCTTGGTTGCCAATGGCAGTAGTGGTGTGGTGAAGTAGTTATTATCCTTTGAGAGAAGATAAGGTTTAGAGAATGAAAGCACAGAGGCATGTAGAAGGCCTTTCTGATCTAGACAGCTGTATTCTAATTCCTGATTATCTTCATAATACAGTGTGTGCACATTTTCTCATTTAATTTGGACTAGAGAATGAGGCAGTGATAGAGCTCAAGTAGTAACAAGTGATTGAATATCCAGTTATATTGTTTGTTCAGTCCCTTGGTGAGAGTGGCGTTGATCAGGCCTTCTTGGAGCCTGATGTTTTTGATTAGTTACTATTTTTCACTGAGCAGATAGTTAAGCTGTGGAATGGTTATGGTTACTCTTTATTTGCTATACCGCAATACTGTGTGCAAGCTATGCAGTTTACCATATAAAAAGCACAATAAAAATCAAGGAAAAGGAACTTCAATCTTTTGACAAAATGGATGAGAATCTGTTGCCAGAGGGCATGGTCAAAGTGACTGACATAGCAGGGTTCAAAAGAGATTTGGACAAATTTCTGGAAGAAACTATAAAAATTAGCTAGTAGGCTTGTGAAAGCAATTGCTTATCCCTGGAAATGAGCTGTGAGAAACAAACTACTTTTTGGGATCTGCTGGGTAATTTATAACTCACACTGGTCACAGTCAGGAGTCAGGATGCTGGGCTCAGTAGACCCTGGTCTGACTCGGCATTCCTTGTCTTATTTTCCTATTTGAGTTTCATTATATAGTATATAATATATTAGGGTTCATTTGTTTATATATATTGCTTTGTTGTAAGACTTCATTGGGTGGTCCTTTTAGGACCTGAAAGGTGGCATATCTATCCATTTTCTCCTGCTTGTGCACTTCCTACCTGAGAGAGCATGCCACACATTCGCTGCTGGGCAGGAGGTCTGGAGGGAAATCCTTCTGGCTGGTAGGAGTCCTTGGCTGGTAGGAATCCTTGTCGTGGTAGCCGCCGCCTTCCTGGATTTGAGTGTATCGTCTCCACAGCGCTCCTGTGCATTTCCAGCCCTTTTAGAGAGGAAACTCATCAGCTCTAATGAGAAAAATAATTTTATGCCGAGCAATTATGTATACGTGATAGAATGTTGCTAGCTAAGACAAGCTTCTCCTTCTAGCTGGGTACTGCTGGTAGCACCTATGTAGAAGAAGTGGAGCTTGCTTTTTCTGCTATAATTGATTGAAGGATAAGGTGGTATACAAAACTGTCTACATAGTCCAGACAACAGGTGGCTTGGACTTTTCATTGTAACTGAAAGGTGCCTACTTCTAGTAACAGATTAAAATCCAGCACATTTTTGTGTTAGAAAGCAGGGGTCTCATGGCAGAATTTGACCATCTTCAGTCTTTTTTGCAACCAGCACCTGCTACAAAGGTGTTTATTTTATTGTCATATTTAAATATTTTACCATTAAAATCTTGGTATTTTGAACCTTGAAGAGTCTGGAAGAGTATGTCTTGCTGTTCTGTTTGCTTGTACTACCTCTTCCTCTGAGGATAGAATTTTGCTTTGAAGAAGAGTGAATTACATAGCTATAGTACCATTGATTTCTGGGTTCTATGCTCAAGGATTGTGACCTGTTTAAGTGCCGTCGACTCATGGCGACCCTCTGGATAGTTGTCCTAAACTGTGTTTGGTCTTCAGTCAAGTGGCTCATTGTTGACAGACTGGCACCCATAGCTGCTGTTATTGTATCTATCAATCTTAGTGCTGGTCTTCCTCTTTTGCGTTGACCTTCTACCTTGTCAAGCAAGATGTCTTTCTCTAATGATCTTTCTCTTCGCATGATAAGTCCAAAGTATGAAAGTGAAAGTCTTGTCATCAGAGCTTCTAAAGAAAGCTTAGGTTTTATCTAGTTGCCTTATCTATCTGCTAATATTTTGCTCAGGATAATGTAGTGACGTCTTTGTTATCTTATGTTGTATAATGTTTTTCTTGTTTGCTCTTGAGATTTTATGGTTTGGTACAAACTGTATGAGATGATAATCATGTACAGTATACAATATAAAATATCTCTTTCTTTTATTGTTAAAGTGACTTGTGGTGTGATTTATAAGTGTACTATCTGTATATCACCTTGATATGCTTTTGCGAAAGGCGGTTAAGCAAATTCATTAAACAAAATGATCATAGAGGGTGAACTAATAAATCAGTAGAAATATTTGACACGTTGAGAAGCTTAATTTTGAAACTGCGTTTTTCTAAATTTAAACCTTTTCATTTGTTAACCACCCATCAAAATACTCTAGGCAATTGCCATGCACTACAGAAATCTGTGCTGCACTGCTTTTGAGGCCCCACTGAAATGCAAACACACTAGAGGGTGTGCTGATAGATAAATTTCAATAGATACACATAGCTGTCATAAGGGTGTCTGATATCCCAGATCTGTGCAATATGTTATATGGAACCTTTATATTAATAAACTTGCAGTGATGCTTCTCATCTCTTTCCCGGAGTCACACCTGGGCAGTTGAGTTTTCAGGATTGCCACAGTGAAGAGATTGGAGACCCGCTGTATGCAAATTTCTCAGGCATCTTCATTGTGGTAATCCTGAAAACCCAACTGTCTAGGTGTGCCTCCAAGAAAAATTGAAAAACTCTATTTAGAGGTCTGGTATTTTGATGTCATGTCAAGTGGAGAATCAGCTTTGTTGCATTTCCTTTTCAAAAAATTATTTAAAGAAAGAACTGCAATAAAGGCCTTCTTAATTATTAGGCCAAACCTGTCCTGGATAAAATAGTGTGGTTGCCCTGCCAGGCCATTCAAAAGTATAGAAATAAAAACAATGCAGAACTAGAATATAAAGTAATATTTCCTTATTCGATTAATTTAATACATTTTTTAATTAAATTTCAGGATGTAAAGCTCCCTTCCTGAGGCTGGGATAGCCTCTCAACCCTCTCCTGGAAGCACAGCTGCCCAGTTGGATTTTCAGGACTGCCGAAATGAACATGCATGAGATTGATTGGTAATTCATGCATTTTCGTTGTTGATATCCTGAAAACTCAACTGGCCAGGTGTGCTTCCGAGAGGGTTGAGAAACCCTGCCCTAAGTGACTGCCTAATGCATGGCTTCCCAAACCTGTCCTGAGGACCCACACTCGGTTGGGTTTTCAGGATATCCACAGTGAATATGCACGAGAGAGCTCTGCATGCACGTCCTCTATTTTATACATTTTTATCTTATGCATGAGACTCTGAAAATATGACTAGCTGGGGGTCCCCAAAACAAGTTTGGGAAATCCTGCATTAGGCAGTCACCTAGGGCGGTTACTTCAAGAGCAGCTGCAGTCAGAGCAATAACAATAGGTCCTGAAAGCCAAATGAAATCAAAACAAACACAAATCTTTTATACTTCAACAAATAGAGGGGGTGACCTATACAGAGTGGTGGGTACAACCCTAAACTAAGTCATAGAAGGAGGTGACCTGCACGGAGTGGTGGGTACAACCACTCTAGCCATCCTAGTGGGCAAACTAGATGGACCATGCTGGTCTTTATCTGCCATCATACACTATGTAACCACACATCCAAAAGAATCATCTATGCATAGATTTTACCTACAGAGAAGGTGGCAACTGGGTAAATGGCTTTTGAAAATGGCCCTCATTATGTGTATATGTATTTTTTTTTTTTTATTTAAGTTTTTTTATACTGCTTTATCATTTCAGCGGTTTACATTGTAACTTAAACTTGGTAATGTACATTAAACAGAGATTTTGATAACTTGGATTTTTCTGAGGCAATGGAGGGTTAAATGACTTGCTGAAGGCCACAAGGAGTGCTAGTGGGAATTGAGCCCTTGTCTTGGTTCTCAATCAGTGCTCTAGCCATTAGACTGCTCCTCCACTCTATTTTATACCTACAGACAGACAAAGTCCTGGGAGGGGTAGAGTTGGAGCAGTTATCGGTTTTACAGGAGTGTAGTAGCCTAGTGGTTAGAGCAGTGAGCTGAGAACCACGTCACTTAACCTTCCATTGCCTCAGATATATGCTTAGGTTGTAAACCCCTCCGTGGACAGGAAAATACCTACTGCACCTGAATGCAACTTGCCTTGACCTAATACGGGACAGTTGCATTTTCTAGCCTTAAGAGAGAAATGCGATATAAATTAAATACTGAAAAAGACATGGGCTAAATCCAAATTCCCAAAAGTCTTTTTAGGGGAGGTGCACTAAGAACCTGAAAGTTAATTGGTGGGAGGGTTTATCTAGGACGCTTAATACCCTTACACTGTATCTGGATTTTGAACGTATTGGAAAGCGTTTAATGTTGTTGGAAAGCGTGTGTCAAAACACGGTCAGCTCAGCATACTGTTCTCAAGAGTGCTGAGTTTCTTTTTCCACCACACATTACATTGTGACTAAAGGGCTGTCATACCCCCTTGCTCCGCATGATTCATTTCCCAACCATTTATATGCTCTGCTTTTGGCAGCATATCCAGAACTGTTTGCTTAACGCTTGTAACTAAGCAACAGAAGGATCTAGAGTGGAGCAGTATCTGGGTTTCTCTAGCCTTAGTAAATGTTCCTAATAAGCATTCTGTAGCTCCAAAGAATGCTTAATGTTCCCTTTCCAGAAATGTATGCGTGTGCATAGACGCTTCTCTATGTGGCATGCTCTTCTTCTCTTTCCTACGCTCTGTCAGGGACTGTAAGTAATGGATATCTTTTGTTTTGTCATTAGCAGCCTATTTAGCTCTGGCGTTGACTAGTTTACTGGGACTGTATTGTGAGGTTTTTTTTCTGTTTCTCTACAAGTCATTTTATTCATTTTCCCCAGAGTTCATGCTCTAGTCTATCAGCTTCTGCATTGGCAGAATCATAGCTCAGTGATTTGCCCATTATTTTCATTTTGGGATCTGACAGTGTCTTTCTGCTCCTTTATACTTCAAGCGTAGTGAGTCAGAGCCTTCATTCACTACGATACAGGGATTTTTCACTTTTAATTTTTTCCAACCCAGTGCAACTTGGAGGGTTGAGAATGCCTCTATCTGGGGGCAAAATAACTAAAAACAAATAGTGTAATCGGATGAAACTTGGCATATGTCGACTACCCCAATGGGAAATTGAACAGCTGTTCGGGGTCCCTAAGGTAAATGCTTTGATCACTATGGTGGCGAAGCACATGACCATTTCAGTGGAAGGGGTGCTGCCCTAAAGGAGACTCTTGATAACTGAGTGGAAGCCCTCCTAAAGAGTGCCTTCACAGATTTGATCTCGGGCTCTCAGGCAGCAACTTGTTTAGATGTGGTAGGAGTTGCCAGACTGTCCAAAAAGGGCACATTTGGAATGTTCTTTGTGGCTGATGCCCTGTCTGACTTAATCAGGATTTCCTCTAAATCCATGGCTGTGACCTAGATAGTCTGGATGTGGCTTTGACTGAAGAATTGGTCTACCAAGGCTGTGTCCAAGCTGTAATTGATCAAGCTCCCCTTCAAGGACAGGTTGCTGTTTTTGAAGAAGCTGACAAAAAGCCTGGGCACAGCTCACCCATAGAGGCTCGCAGACAATAGGCCCGGAGGAACCAAGGATTTCTCACATAGGGTTCAGCGGGGAGTGTGGTGCCGGTTCAGGACCAGAAAGAGTTCCATGGTCTTTTCCCCCTGTGGGTCTAAGTCCAAGATGAGTCAGCTCTTTTGGGGTCCCAGTGGTTTTGACATTCAGCAGGAGCTCCAGTGAGATTTGGTGGATCCCTTCCAAGGGACAGGCGGTCATGGACCATCTCAAGTTGTTTCACTTGTAATGGACCGATATCCCTCATGGTCCTTGAAAAGGGATATGTGCTGGAGTTTGCAGAGCCTCTTTGAGATGCCTTTCTGGTGTCACCTTGTGGCTCCCTGATCAAGAGTGGTGGCCCAGAAAACTCTTCAGTGCCTTCTGCAGTTGTAGGGTATTGTACCCATGCTCCCCACAGAACAAGGTGAGGGGATGGTATTCCTTTTACTTTGTGGTGCTCAAAATGGAGGGTCTTTCTGACCCCTTCTGGTCCTCAAGGCAGTCGATACCAGGCTATGAATATTGTACTTCCACATGGAGATCTTTTCAGTCAATCACTGCTTTGGTTAGTTAGGCAGAACTTATGACCTCCTTGGATCTTATTCCATATCCCTATCTGAAAAAACTATCAGTAGTTCCATGGTTCTATGTCTTTGGTCACGATTTTCAGGTTTTTTTGTCCTGTTATTTTGGCTGGTCATGGCACCTCGCACCTTCTCGAAGGTCATGATAGTTTTAGTGAGATTCGTGCACAAACATGGAATCGGAGTTCATCCACTCCTGGATGACTGGCTGATTCATTCCATGGAGAAGTCCAAGGGGACATGGTCCAGGTGATCTGGTGGTTGGAGAGGCTGCGTTTGGTTTTCAACTACCCAATATCAGCTTTATCCCTTCTCAAGATTTGGAGCATCTAGGGGCTTGCTTAACTCCCACTTGAACATCCAAGAGCCAGAACATATGTTAAGGAAACATGTTTTTTTTTTGTTGGAATTGTTTGTTGCCACAATTTGGACTCATAGGTGTGATCTGTTGACTGCAGCCCTGATTTTGGAAAAGCCTGATGAAGAGCTCCTGGAAATGAATTGAGCTTGAAACACGGTCCTGTGTTGCTGTCTGACCTAAGGCAGATTGTTTCTTTGAACAAATGAATTGGATCTGCATCTTTTTTTTTCTTTAAAATCCTTTTGAGGCACAGGTTTTTGTACCTAAAAGTTAAGTTGGAACGTTGTCTTTTTAAAATTTGTCTCTTCACTTGGTGGTGTTCACAGTTCTGACACTTTATGGTGGCACTTCAAAAATAGTAAATAGGAAACTTTGTTATTTGAGTGGCTGTGTTCCTCCAGACAAAGATTCCAACAAAAAAACCCCATTTCCTTAACATATGTTCTAGCTCTTGAATGTTCAAATAGCCTAACTTTGATTTGATAAGTAATTTTTGGCGAGTTAGGATTCGCGGTAATTTTTTGGCATGGTCAACTCCCACTTGGATAGGATGTTCTAAATGGTTGGCCAAGCTGCATCTGCAGCTGAGGTCAGGCAGCTCCCAGAGTTTAGAACATCTGTAGCTCCTGGGTGCTATGGTTTCTACCTTGAAAATGGTATTTGGGCCAGGGTGCACATACGTTCCCTGCAGGGATACCTTCTGATTCGCTGGTCTTCCTGCTCCCAGTATGAATAGTGCCTTATCTCAAGAGTGACAGTCATCATGGATGCCAGCCTTCTGGGCTGGGGAGTACTGTGTAGGGGCACTGATGTCTTCTGGAAGCCTTCTGGTCAGTTAACAGTTTTACAAGCCAGGGTGAGTCGCCTGGCTCTGGAATTTTTTAGTCTTGCTTGCTGCTTGGGAAGTGTTTGTTGCTCCAGTGTACATACTGTACAAGTGATGACATCATTGAAAGTTTCTCTGGTCTGTCTCCACCTGATAGCTGGGTGGGGCATAACCCACTCATCAACACTGGTCTAGTAGGATTCAAGGACAGAAAACTAACAGGTATGGAAAATTTCTTCTTGTCTTTGCATAAGCAGACCATTTGGGCTTTTATCCTTCATCTCGTTTTGCTGTTTAGTGGCCAGTGGATGGCTGTTTCTAATTTTAGTCTAGCGTAAACAAGAAAGAAGAATATTTTATATGCAGAAAAATGCAGACTACTGAATGCCCAAGTTGAACTGGAGGAATAAGCAGGGGTGGGCAATTCCGGCCCTCGTGCACCACAATCCAGCCTGGTTTTCATGATGGCCCTAATGAATATTCATGGACCTATTTCCATACAATGGAAGGCAGTGGATGCAAATAGATCTCATGAATATTCATTAGGGCCATCATGAAAACCAGGCTGGATTGTGGTGCACGAGGGCCGGAATTGCCCACCCCTGTAGAGCAGCATACTGAGACCCAGGGAAGCCAAGGTTCAAATCTTACTTCTCCCATTGATGCTCTTTTGACATTGGCAAGTTGCTTCACCCTGCATTACCTCAGGAACCAAATTTGATTGTGAGCCCTGACCACAAGTTTGAAAAGGTGAGTAATTTAAATCCAAAATCTACTGTTACTGCTAATTTTTATAGCTGTACTAGAGGGTCCTGGAGAATGCTAGTCTCTGACCTGTTGATTGACCAAGAGGTAATGCTGAATTTGTCAAAGCTGTATGTGCCATGGCATCAGTGAACCATAAAGAGTTAACCAGTTTCTTCTTTTTATAGAAGGTATGAAGAAATGCTCCTCTTTTACCTTGCTCAAGCCTGATCAATGAGAACAGCAGTGGACAGGAAGGTGATTAATTCAACCCATGTCTTTATCAGACTGGCATGTGTGGTGCCCATTTGCAGAAATACATTTGCTTGACACCTTGAAAGATGATTCAGAGTCTGCTTCTCCTTATTAAATCTCTATAAATATAGTTCTCTTCAGAGGCTGTGAGCACTAAATCTATAAAAGTGCTTTGAAAGGTCCAGAACCTCTACATTCAAAACTGAGAGGCATTGAAACATTGCCTAATTGGCATAAAATATTGCCCCTTGTGTCTGTAAAAGCCACCCTCTTTCATTTATTTGTATTTGCAGTACAACGGAGGTAATTAAGTACTGAGAAGATGGGCTCACCAAATTAGTTTGACCTTGTTGAACTGCATCAGATAATGTTTGAATGGATCATATGTAACTATCCTAAAGAGCCCTGCCTTTCTCCACCCTTTAGATTTTAAGTTCCATTTCTTTAATGTTCTGTTTATTTATTCTTATATAACTGTTCATCCCAACAGACCCAAAGCGGCTTACAAACCTAGCATAAATACATCAAGGTAAAAACTAGAAAAAAACCACCAAACTTTAAAACATACAAACATTATAGCATAAATTAATCCCTTATCAGCAAGTATAATCCCTATGCGGAAGAACTGGAGAAAAGCCAAGCCTTACTGTGCTTTATCGAATGAATTATTCCAGAGTATTTCAAATACAGCAGTCAAACTAATCATAAGTCTGTCGCTTCATTTCTTCTCTTATGATTATCCCTACCTCCTAAGTGGGCAATAATTTGGCTTCTTTATGCAAGTAAATTTGTGTTTCCCTGCATAAAAATGTGTTCTGATTATTTTTCCTCATACAGAAAAGGGGGGCGAAAGTACACCTAGAGACTGCATTTTCAAATCGCCATGCATGCTTTCTAGTGGATAATTTGCACCTACTCCGTGTTGGTGCAACAAATGCAACTTATAGGTTCCAGTGGGGCTGAAAACTCTGTTAGGAGGCTGCTTGTTGCCCTCCCCGTAATAGAACTGTAAATTTTGCAAATAAGAAAAACAATCTGTTTATCACAAATCTGATCCACAAGGGGGGGGGGAGGGGGACTCGAGCCTCAAGGGGACAAAGTAAAGGAAAAAAGTACCACTGTTAATAAAGTTGCAAAATATGCTATAGAGGCGTAGCCAAGTTGTTAGAGCAGCAGGTAGCGAACCAGGGAAGCCAGGGTTCAAATCCGGCTGATGTTCCTTGTGACCTTGAGCAAGTCATTTCATCCTCCTTTGCCTCGGGTACAAACTTAGGACTAGATTTACTGAAAGGTGATCCTGTGTTAACATACAATGTGCATTATTTACTGATGATCCGATTTAATGCAACAGGATCTATTTATGAATGGCATTAATGTGCACTAATATGGTAGCACGTTTTAGTGAAGCTGGCCCTTAAACTGTGAACCCTCTGGGGACTGGCAGATGATTGCTATACCTAAATGTAACTTGCCTTGAATTACTAAATTCCGTTCCATCCCAAAAAAACAATCCGTTAAACTCTAAGAACACACAATTGAGACCTTTTTAAATTGCGTTTCCACATTATTTCTATAAATCTGAAAGTCTTCTGTGGAGAATGCCTGGCATGTGTTTAGGCCAAAAGTTTGTTTTTAGCTGGTTACCTACTTCCTGTATTTGTATGGCTGTTTCCTGCCTGTGCCAGCACAGCGTGACCTGAAGTCATCTTCCTTTCATATCTGAAATGCTGCTAGTCACTTTTTGTCGTTTCTGTTCTAGATATAAGGAGCAGAATGCACACAAAAACTGCAGTTCTAGCTAGACTCATCCAGATATCAGCGTGACAATTTCTTGCTTCTATGGTCTCCTTTTCTGGTCTTGTGATATTGTGCAAGTCACTTAACCTTCTGTTCCCTCAGGTGTAACTTTAGATGTAAACTTATTTATTTATTTATTTATTTATTACAGTTTCTTATATACCGCGCTATTTAGAATCAGCGCGGTTTACATCATAACAAAACGACCATAACGACAAACTGTCAGGTTTTACATTGAACAGGAGTACAAACTTGGATAACTGGGTTAACTATATACAAACTTAATTATATACAAACTTGGATAACTGGGTTAACTATATACATAAACTATCTACACTGCAGTGTAAGGGCATTTCTAGATTGGGTCATTTCTTGGAGGGGATATCTAGTTCAGTTGCTGTCTGGGAAATATTGGCAGAAAAGGTATGTTTTGAGAGCCTTCCTGAACTGATATAGATTGGTAATGGATCTAATGTCAGGGGGTAGGGTGTTCCAGCATTTTGGTACATAAAAACTGAATGCCCTGTTTGTGGTGTTCGTGTTGGACTTTGTTGAAGCCTTTGGTATTGCTAGCAAGTTTACAGCTGATGTTCTTCTTGCTCTGTTGGGGGGGACCATGTGGATTAGATTCATGAGTGAGAGGGATGAGGTGCCTTTGATTGCCTTAAATGCTAATACAAGGGATTTGAAGGTGATTCTCCCGTGAATTGGTAGCCAGTGTAGCTGTTTGAGAATAGGAGTCACGTGGTCGTTTCTGGATGCACCGTAGAGGACCCTAGCTGCGGCATTCATGGCCAACTGTAAGGGGGTTAGTGTGGATTGGGGCAGACCTTGTAGGATGGCATTTGCAAAGTCAAAATGCGGCAGGATCAGCGCTTGATATATGGTACGGAAATCGTCTGGGTCCAGCAGGGAGCGTAGGTGTTTGAGGGAACGGATTTTGAAGTAGATGGCTTTGACTACGCTGCTTATGTGGCGTCTCATGTCTAGATGTTGGTCCAGGGTCACTCCCAAATATTTTATTGCATCTTTAGTTTGCAAATCAGCTTCCTTGACACTGACCTGGGATGGGGGCGTAAAGCTGGAGTCTCTGGAGATGAAAAGGACCTCTGTTTTTTTATGCTGGATACGTAGGTTCTGTGTCTGGAGCCATGTTGAAACTGCATTGAAACAATCTGTGAGTGGGGTCAGGTCCATGTGGGTTGTGGAGAAAGGCATGTATAAAAGAATGTCATCTGCATATATCATGCAGTTTACGTTGAATGATCTTATGATATTGCATATGGGCTGCATGTAGATATTGAAGAGTAAGGAGGATAGTGAGGATCCTTGAGGTACCCCTTGTTTTTGATGGAAGTGGCTAGACTCTTCTGATCCAGACTTCACATATTGCCATCTATCGTCCAGATAAGACTTGCACCATTTTAGTGCCTTGTTGCAGACACCCTTTTCTTTTAGTCTTCCCAGGAGGATTTCGTGACTGACGGAGTCAAAAGCCGCGGCGATGTCTAGGAAAATGAGGACAAAACCTTGATGGATGTTGTCAATTCCTGTGATGATATTGTTGATTAGATCAGTGAGTAGTGTCTCAACCCCATGATGTTCTCTGAACCCATGTTGGCAGTTATCTAAGGGAGCAACAGAGTCTATGTGATCTTGAATTTGCCGTTGCGCTTCCTTCTCAATTATTTTGGCTAAGATGGGGATGCTAGCTATTGGTCGATAGGAGTCCACCCTTTGGGGGTCCAGTTTGGGGTTTTTCAGTAATGGTCTAATGGAAGTCTGCTTGAGTGAAGTGGGAAAATAACCTGTTGTAAAGGAGAGTTCCATTATATTTGCGATGACAGGACTGAGCACATCACGTAGTTCCTTGATCCAAAAAGCTGGACATGGGTCGGTCTGTGCAGTGGAGGTGTTGAGTGATGCTGTGGTGTTCTCAATACATTTAATGGATGGTGTGGAAAAAAAGTTAAGTGGAGAGAGGTCCGCTGGTTCTTGATATTGGACTGCTGTGACCTTGTTAGTTTGTACAATCTTGGATTGCAGATAATCAGCGAAATCTTGTGGGTGTATGTTGTTGTGTTGCTCGGGTGATGGTTCCTTTGAGAGGGATTTGACCAAATTGAAGAGGTCACGAGGTTTATTCAATGACCTCTTTAGGGTGTCAGTGTGATATTGTCTCATTCTGATAGAGATTGTTCCTCGATGTATTGCAAGGTGGGTTAGGTATGCGGTCTGATCTTCCGGTGAGCGTGATCGGCGCCATCGTCATCCGACGGCGCCGAGACGGAAGTACTCTCCATAGCTCAGAAGGGCTTTTTGCCCTTCTGAGCATGAGCCAACTGGCCCCACCCCCCAGCCCGCCCCTAGCTAGCCCAGTTCGTCACTAGCTGAGCCTTTGCCGCTAGGAGGCGGGCACCGGTCAGAGGCTGACCCCTTCCAAGGGGAGGAGGGTGGGTATGTGTGGCTGACTTATCCTGCTGTCCACGGAGAACCCTGTTACAGGTAAGTAACATCGCTTTCTCCAAGGACAAGCAGGATGAGTCAGCCACACTTGGTGCCTCCCAAGCTACCCAGTGATGCGGTGGAAGGGGTAGCCGAAGACCTTTTCCGGTACAGGGTTCTGTAATGGTGTATCCTTGAACACCTTGTAATATTTACCAGATTGCTACACCACCATTAGGTGTAGCTAACCATAGTCTGCCTGGTGTCAACGCGCAACGTACAAACGTGCAGTGTATATACGCCCATGGGATGCAGCATGTAGTAACAGTGAAATGTAACCTGCAGTCCCCATGCGTGAAGTGCTGTAGGCGTGATTAAGACTATACAGTCCCGATGGGCAGTGTAGTTGCAGGCAGGGTAAGCTACTTAAGTCTAATCAGAAAATTAATATATTAACTTACTGGGGATAAAGGAAAATACCTGTTGTACCTGCATGTAACGTGCACGAGCTAAATCCATTTCCCCCTCCCATTCCCCCTCCCCTTATTCCTTGCACATGAATAGTAAAAATGCCTTATGAGAAGGTTGTGTCTTCTGTGACCTTGCATCACAGACAGAACGATGGGCACTTATGCTTATTCTGAAAATCTATGAGAGATTTGCATACAAGAGGCTTGCATACAATGGAGGCAATGCATGTTCATTATGGTTATCTTGAAAACCTGACTGGCTAGGTGTATCCTGAGGACTGGGTTGAGAACTCCTGGGCTAGAGCATTGTATACCAGCAGTTATTTAAAAACATTGGTGTTAGAAAAGGGATGTGTATCTCCTTAAGGTTTAATTGCCAGCTCCCTTAAAAGTTGAAGATGGTGGCACCAATTGAATCCACATGGATATGCCCTGAAGTTCCTAATAGGAAATATTTGAGGTCCCTATCTTCTGGTCTTTTGGCTTTATCTTTGAGTTGATGTTGAATCCGAAGGCATTGATTAATCTGTTGTTGGATATAAACAAAGCCATTGATTTCTGCCTTGTCTACTCATAGTATCAGAGCATGCTTGGATTCCTTGGAACTGAAAGGGAGTCATGCCTCTGTCCTTGGCAAGAATTGTTGATAGATTACTTTCCCATCATTACCCTTGTCTTCTTGGCTCGCTTCTGAGGTTGAGTCAAACATGATCTCATGTCCTTCGTAAGTGCGTAAGAGACTCTTCAACAGAAGCTTTCTCTTTGTACTGACTATGACAATGGTGTGGTTTTGGATTCAGCCATGAATTTCCCTTTACAGTGTGGTGTGGTTTTAAAGAGAGGACATATGGCTACTGCATTTACTATAACTTAAGACAGCTGTAATGATGTGCATATCTTTGCTTTCAGCTGGATGGAGTTGTGGAGAGCTGCTATTTTACATTCTCTGGTCTTCTAAATACTTTGGGCGCTCCCAAACAGCAGGTGTTTGTTTAAGCCATAATGTAAACCTTAGGGTTGTCCATCTTATGTACCTGTTTGACTTTTGAGATATTCATGGCAGAGCCTATTAGCTCTCCCATCTACAGTAAGCTTATAATGTACTAGAAGATGGGCATTTGCTTAGGCTGGCTCCTGTTTACTGTATGGAATTGAATGAAGTGAGGGAATATTTGTGATTTTGCAAACAGAAGACTGTGGTTTGTAAGAGTATTTGGGGGAAGAGATGCCAGGAATAGGGTTGGATTGGGCCAGGTAGTCTATTACTTCTAGCTGTATGTATTTGTTTATTTATTTATTTGTGAAGCTTTTCTATACCACCCTTTCCCAAGGGTGGTTTACAATTAACAAACTTTTTACATTGAACATTTTCGATCAAACAAAAGTAAAGTTACATTAAACAGGTGAAGAACAGTAATAATAAACTGAACAAGTTATTTACATGGGAACTATTTACAAGTGTTGCATAGTTAATACATTTTAGAATTATGTGAGCATAAGATGTTGGTACTGGAAAGAGATGTCAGTGAATCATGGAAGATTTATCTGGTGGTAGTGAGGTTTGAGTGTTTTTAATAGGGTGACTTTATGTTGGGTAAAGTTCATACATGTCATAACTGCCATAATGCTCAATAAATAGGAATGTTTTGATTTGTTTCTTGAATGTTTGGAGGTCTTTAATAGAGCCCAAAGTATATGAGAGGGTATTCCATAGAATAGGTGCTGGGAGTCTGACTGCTGAGCGAGAGGAGGTATGCTAGGCCCTGTCTATTGGGCCGTGGGACTGCCGGGACTGCACTCCATGCTGCCGACGCTGTTGTTGCCCTGATTCCATCGGGCAGGCACGTCCGGGGCAGCCTGTTCCTGGTGGGACCTTCGTGGAAATAAAATCTCCCCCCAGGTAACCCGTCGCTGGAGTCTGACTGCTGAGCGAGAGGAGGTATGCTAGGCCCTGTCTATTGGGCCGTGGGACTGCCGGGACTGCACTCCATGCTGCCGACGCTGTTGTTGCCCTGATTCCATCGGGCAGGCACGTCCGGGGCAGCCTGTTCCTGGTGGGGCCTTCGTGGAAATAAAATCTCCCCCCAGGTAACCCGTCGCTGGAGTCTGACTGCTGAGCGAGAGTAGGTGTGCTAGGTCCTGTCTGTTGGGCCGTGGGACTGCCGGGACTGCACTCTGTGCTGCCGATGCTGTTGTTGCCTTGATTCCATTGGGCAGGCAAGCCCAGGACAGCCTGCTCCTGGTGGGGCTTTCCTGGCTATAAGTGTTTGTTTTTTCTCCACGACCACGGGGTGTTTCTGAAGGGGCGTGTCTAAAGGGGCAGGTTCTGCCCCTTTGACGCCCCTTCAACATCACAGCGGCATCTTTGGCGTTTTATATTATCAAGGATGATGTGGGCTTGAATGATTGGTTTGCTTATAACTGGGCTTTGCTTTGCTCTATAGATATTGCTTGCTTGTTTTGTTCTTACGTGTTTTCAGTATGGATAAAAGGAAGGCTAAAGTGCCCAGCAGACCCCAGACTGCCGATTTCAGAGGTTCTAAACTGGTCGGCCCTCTGGATAAGCATCTTGCCCCCTTACCTTTGGTGCAGTCCTCTCCCGAGGGTGCTCCCCCCTCCCTGCCCTGTCTCTGGGATAACTGCCATTTCAGGGGAGTCATCCAAGTTGTAAAGGAAAGAAAAAATTGTGGTTAATTTGCCTATTCCTATCCAGTTTGTAGCTCTGGGAGGCTCTTCTGAGCTTCCAGTGCTACTCCTGGATGAAGAAGTTATCTTGAAAGATGTCTAGGGGGCTTTGAAATGTATTGATTCTAAGTTGTCTTTAACAGTAAGTTCTTTATGTATATTTTCTCAGGAAGCTGCTGTATCTTTACAGCAACTTGATGAGACAGTTTCCTTGATGGATATGGCTGTTACTAGACTAGAATCTCAGGTTCTTCCACTTCAGACAATTAATGTTGTTGGGATTAAGGATTCATTAATATTGCATTCTAAGTTGGAAGCACTTGAAAATTCTATGCGGGCTTGTAATTTGCGGTTTTTGAATTTCCCACAATCTTCTCTTTTGTCACCTAAGATTCTTTTGGATAAATATCTGAAAGAGATTTTGTTGTTGTTGTTAAGTGCCGTCGAGTCGGAGTTGACTCATGGCGACCCTCTGGATAGCTATCCTAAATTGTGTTCGGTCTTCAGTTAGGCGGCTCATTGTTGACAGACTGCTCCTGGTGTTTAGCCATACCAAATTCTATTGATGTCTTACAAATTTATTATATCCCCTCAGGCTCTGAAAAGATTAACACTGCAGAGGGTGAGCTGGACGAGATAGTTCCTTCTATGTCTAATCTTACTGCCTTCTTCTTGGAGGACTCTCTAGATATTATCAGTTTACGTTCCACTTTGCTGGTCACCTTCTCATCAGTGGTGGTTAAACAGCGTATTTTAAAGGCTTTATTTAAGGTTAAGTCGGCAAAATTTTGTGGACAGTCAACATTTTTCCTGATGTGTCCCGTGGCACCCAATTACGTCGGAGGCAATTTTTATCTTTTAAGCCCCGAGTTCTAGCTTTGGGTGACAATTTTTTCTTACGATTTCCCTGTAAGTGCATCATTAATTTTGATGGAGCTTCATATGTTTTTGTAGATGTGATACATTTGGAAAAAGTTTTGATTGATAGGCAGGGTTTAGTTAGGGAGGGTAATGTTTGATTGTAATTACCTCCCAAATTGTGGGCTAATAGCCTTGTTTTCTGATTGATTGCTAAGTCTTTGTTCTTCAGTATTGCAGCTATACTCTCTTGACGTGGACTGTATTCCCATTTTTTCTACTTTGAATTTTGGTGTATTTCAATGTTCATTATTGTTTTGGGAGAGTCTCTTGTATTATATTTGGTTATTGTATTTTGACTCAAAATCGATAAATAAATAAAAAAAAAAAAGAAAAAAGAATAGGTGCTACATAGGAAAATGCTCTATTGCTTGTGGCTTGTTTTGTATTCCATTGGGAGTGCGGAGGAGGAGAAGTTGAGTTCAGTGTTTCAGTTTTAATATGCTACATTTTACACAATCGGTATAAAATTTAGTAAAACTATTATTTTTGTTAATATTGTATCTTTCATTGAATGATGTGAGAAATCGGGTAAAATTGGGAAAAAAATTCTCAGATCTCAATTTGAGAAGATGGAATTGTTTCTGAAAGTTGATTGCCTTGGTCTTCTTCATTTGCGACCTCCTCCAATTTTACTATAGAAGCTGCTGTCAAAAGAGATTTTGGATACAGTGTTAAGCATTCACACTTTTACCATATTTGCCAGGTAAAGAGATCTGTGTTCTCGTTTTTGGTCATGTCTCCATGGTGACGAGGCTGTTTCTACGTGTGATTCAGTGGCTCTTTATCTGATTGGAGTGTGTAAAGTTTGAGGTGTTATGAGCAGAACAGTACTCCACAGATTTCTTGGTACTTATTTCATTATGATGCCTTGTAAAGGACAGTAGGGTGAGGATGAGAGCCTTCAGGACACAGGCTTGGATAGCAGGACTACACACAAATACATAGAACAGGGCTGTTAAAACACACATAAAAGAGGATAGCTGCTTTTTCTCTGAGGAAAAGCTAGGGACTTTGGTAGGTCTTTCTCATTTCCTTCAACAGGTACCCCAGCTCCAACACCTGAACTAGGGCTGGGAAGAATTGTATTGTGAAAGCTGTTGCTCCTGTTAAAGATTCTTCTTCTGTCCAGATGGCCAGCCCAAACCCAGTCAAGGGACAAGTTTTTCATGTGCATGATGTCGACAAACTGAAGCCCTCATGAAACCAAGTGGAGGAGCTCAGAGAAGAGGTGGCAAGGCTGAGAAGCATCAGTGACAGCGAGAAATACATTGATGAGATGGTTCTTGAGGCATCCAAGCTCTCTGATAGAGGTGAAGATGGTATGCTACAGAATGAAGAAAGTTGGACATGAGTCACCAGAGCCTGCAGAGTCAACAATCCAAATTGTCCAGCCTTCAGATTGAAGAACCAGTATGTAACCCTGGAAGTTGGAGGAGGTGAAAACTTCCCTGGAATGTAGAGCTCAAGTACCCCAAAGATACAGAATCAGTGACCACAAGGAAGTGAAGGGTAGTGGTGGTTGGTGACTTTGTTCTGAGGGGTACCGAGGAGTCCATCTGCTGACCAGACTTGATGTCCAGGGAGGTCTGCTGTCTGCCAGGTTCCAAAATCTGAGATGTTAAAGAGAGTTTGCCGAGACTCATCAAGCTACTGACTATTATCCAATGATGCTTATCCATGTCGATACAAATGATACTGCTAGGTATCCCTCCGAGAGTATCAAGCATGACTTAAAAGCTCTGGAAGAGAGGGTGAGGCAGAAAGGTGCGCAGGTGGTGTTCCCTTCAATCCATCCTGTTGAGGGTAAAGGCCAAGGCAGAGATGAATGCATGGCTGCATAGAAGTTGCCATCATATAGCATTTTGGTTTCCTGGACATTGGGATGATTTTCCACAGACGTCTGAGCAGAGATGGATTCCACCTATCCAAGAAGTCAGTTTCTTCTGCAGCAGACTGGCTGACCTATTAAAGGGGGCTTTAAACTAGATTCGTTGCGGATTGGTGAAGAAAGGCTCTAGATAAGTAGAAGCCGTTAGGTAAGTGAAACATTTAATACCTCTGTAGAAATGGGTAAAAGGGGTAATGTCTGGAAAATAGTGTGCCTTAATGCCCATAGTATGGGAAATAAGATTCCAGATGTTGACATCTTAATGGAAGAGGGATGACTTAGATTTACTGGCGGTTATGGAGACATGGTTCATGGACAACCATGGCTGGGAGCTAATTATACAGGGCTATACTTTCATTCAGGAAGTTCAGGGTAGGAAGAAGTGGAGGAAGAGTGGCACTATATGTTAAAAAAAATCATATTAAAGCTACAGAGTGACAGGGAAGGAGGAGTCGTCTGCTGTCTTGGTACATGTTGGTACCAATGACAGGAAAGTGTGGGAGGGAGGTTCTGGAGGCCTAATTTAGGCTTTTAGGTCAGAAGTTTTTAATCCAGAACTTTTAGGGTAGCATTCTCAGAAATACTTCCCATTCCATGCATAGGGCCCAAAAGGCAGGCAGAGCTCCGGAATCTCAATGTGTGCATGAGACAATGGTGCAAAGAAGAGGATTTTGGATTTGTTAGGAACTGGGCAACATTCTGGGGAAAGGAAGGGCTTTTCCGAAGGGATGGGCTCCATCTTAACCGGGGTGGAACTAGACTGCTGGTATTAACCTTTAAAAAGGAGATAAAGTAGCTTTTAAACTAGATAATAGAGGTAAGCCGACAGTCACCCATGAGTGCATGGTTCGGAGCAATGGATCCTTGAAGGATGCTAGCAAAAGGCTGAAGTTAGGGCATATCAGCAGAGAGGTTCCAATAAAGATAAAAGTAACCCAGATGCCCTTAAGTATAGAGCAGACAGAGCTTAAAGATTCCAAATTATCCCTGTCTACTGATGACCAGATTAATATGAATAAAATACAACCTCTAAAATGCCTGTATGCAAATCCTAGAAGTCTAAAAAATAAGATGGGAGAGTTAGAATATATAGCACTAAATGAGAGGTTAGATGTGATATGGAGTAGAAACCCTGCTGACCTCACTAATTAATACTCTACTCACAGGAATTTAGAATCTTAAGCAGGGTTTCATACTCTTCTTTCTAGATATAGCAGCGACCTTCGATTCACTAAACCATAAAAAGCTCATATCCAGACTGAAGGAGTTTGGAATTAGTGGTACTTCCCTCTCTTGGTTTATATCCTACATATCAGATTGTGTCTTCCAGGTCAAGATAAAGGACAAAATTTCAAGACCAATCAAGCAGCAACAAGGTATACCTCAGGGATCCTCCTTGTCCGCCCTGTTGTTCAACCTGCATATGCAACCAGTCTGTAAGCTAATTCAAGAATACCACCTCAACTACCATCTATATGCAAATGACTTAATGATCTATGCCCCCTTTAACTCTAAAATTCCAGATTACTTGCACTAAAAGCTTGTCTGAAGGACAGTCGCAAGCTGGTTAAAAGAGCAAAACGTGATGATCAACTATAACATCCCAGAGTATTGAAGGGATATTGGGGATATTCTAGTGGCTCCACTGTCTAACCTTTTCAGTGCTTCTTTAGAGTCAGGAGTGTTCTTGGAGGATTGGAGATAAGCACATGTGGTCCCTTTACACAAAAGCAGAAGAAACAATGAGGTTGAGAACTACAGGCCGTTTAAGATGACCTCTGTGGTGAGTAAATTAATGGAAACGCTGCTAAAACAGAGGATAGTGAGGTTTCTGGAGTCAATGGATAGCAGGGTCTGAGGCAGAATGGTTTTACTAGGGGCAGGTCTTGTCAGACAAATCTAATTAATTTCTTTGACTGAGCGACCAGAGAATTGGACCAAGGGAGAGCCCTAGATGTGGTGTACTTAGATGTAAGTAAAGCCTTTGACACTGTTCTGCACCGACGATGTATAAAGACATTGAGCACCCTAGGAATAGACTCTAACTGGATGGGTTAGAAATTGGTTGAGTGGGAGGTGCCAAAGGGTACAAGTAAATGGCGCTTACTCTGAGGAGAAGGATGGTACCAGTGGTGTGCAACAGGGATCTGTCTTTGGTCCGATTCTTTTTAACATTTTTGTTAGTGATATTGCAGAAGGGCTGTTGGGTAAGGTTTGCCTCTTTGCAAATGATACCAAAATTTGAATAGCGTAGACACCCAGGAAGGAGTAGATAACAAGAGAAGGGATCTTGCTAAACTTGAAGAATGGTCAAGAATTTGGCAGCTGAGATTTAATGCTAAAAGAATGTAGGATCATGCATTTGGGCTGCAAAATTCTAAGAGAGCAGTACAGTATAAGGGGTTAAGTACTTCCGTCCACAAAAGAAGAGCGGGACCTGGAGGTGATTTTCTAATGATCTTAAGGTGGCTGAACAGGTAGAAAAAATGACAGCAAAAGCCAGTAGGATGCTTGGGTGTATAGGGAGAGGAATGGCCAGAAGGAAGAAGGAGTTGATGGTGCTTCTGTTTAAGTTTTTGGTGAGACCTCATTTGGAGTATTATGTGCAATTCTGGAGAGCACACCTTCAAAAGGATATAAACAGGATGGAGTTTGTGCAGAGGATGGCTATCAAAATGGTCAGTGGACTTCGTCATAAGGCATATAGGGACAGACCTAAAGATCTCATTATGTATACTTTGGAGGAAAGGTGGGAGAGAGGAGATATGATAGATGTTTACGTATCTTCGTGGTATAAATGCACCGGAGGAGAGACACTTTCAACTGAAAGAAAGCACTGCAACGAGGGGGCATAGGATGAAGGTGAAAGGGGTTAAATTCAGGAGCAATATGCGGAAATATTTCTGTATGGAAAGAGTGGTGGATGCTTGGAACAGTCTCTCAATGGAGGTAGTAGAGACTAATATAGTATATGAATTCAAGCAAGCATGGGACCAACACAGAGGGATCTCTAAAGGAAAAAAAAAGGGACTTTAGTAGTTGGTATGGAAGGGCCTACTGACTTGGCTATATGTTTTTTTTTCTGTCATCATGTTTTTGTGTCTGTTTCTAAGTTGTAGGATAACAGAACAAAAAATTGACTCTTGCAATAAATAAACTATTGAGAATCTGATTGAAGATGGCCCTTCACTCCTCCCCAAAATGCATGGCATGATCTGCAAAGAGGGGCTTGTTTGCAGTGATATTTAAACTTAACATATATGTATTGATATGATGATATAATTAGGTAAGCCGCAGGCAATTTATCCCAATGGGTTAGTTTTGAGTGGATCATGATCGTGATTAACCTTACTGCTAAGCCTGGATATGCAGAGTACGTGCTCGGTCTCTCAAATTTACTAATGCCGGTATCATGCGAAGAGAACTTCCTTCTGGAGTTCATAAGATGTAATATGGGTATGCAACTTATCAAGGTCTGCTTGGAAATTGATTCTAATCTAGCCTGGGCATCCAATGCGAAGGGAAGAATTTCTGCCATGTTTTCTTGTTCTCTGATTGTATTTCTTAGTACTTTGGGATCTTCTCTCTCTTTGCACAATGTACAGAATAATAGCTGGGCGCGGACGTCTCTGTTATCGAGGCTGTTTTTACTTATGTTTTTCTCCTTTACCTCTGTCTGGTTTTCTTGCTTTATACTTATTTGTTGGAAAGGGAATTTCGTAGGTGATCCTAAGCTTTTCATTCAGCGTAATTCTCTTAGGGTTGCGATCCCAGTGCTTTTCTGGCAAGTTACATTGAGATTCAATCTGTATTTCCCTGTCTCCAGGGGGTTTAAGCATGTACCTGAGGTGATAGAGGGTTAATTGACATGCCCGGGGCCGCAAGGAGTGTCGATGGAATTTGAACCCTGGTCTCTCTCCCTCCTAGGCTGCTGCTCTAACCACTAGGCTACTCCTCCACCCCATATGTGGGACATACTTTGTTGGACTAGTTACCTGTGAGCTGTTTTGTCTGATACAGCATTGATGAATTACCTAGGTTGTTCTGCATTGATCTAAATCTCAAGAGTGTCATCTATTACAGGAATTGTTCACAGTGAACACACGGCTTAAACAGCATTGTCATGCACAGTGATTAGATACCATCCATTTAAAGAACAAGAAAGGTTAAAACCCTTTTTCCTCCGAAGAAACTGACCACAGGGAAGTATAGAGAAGGATACAAACTGTAGCATTAATTGATGGGCTGTTTAGAGAACAAAACTTTCTCTTTACATGCACCCTGGGGGGGGGGGGTGAGAAATCTAGTGACAGATTCTAAGGGCCACCCTGGTAGATGGTTATGCCCAAGGAAAAGGCACTCCGAGGGTAATTAATTTTTACAGAGACACCTACGTTACATCTGAAAGTAGGTCCCAATTTAGGCACTTTTTTTTAATAAAGAAAAGTAGATGCCAACGAAAGTGGTCAAAAATGGTGTAACTGCCCATGCCCAGATTTCTAAAAATGTGCCTAAATAATAGAATTTCGTAATTTATGTGTATAACGTTGTGCCCTGCCTGTGGCCTACTCAAACTCTGCCCCTGTGCAGATACACAGTGAAAGTATGCGTCATCATGTTCACGTGCGTAAGTGGCTAAAACACGCAAATTGGGGCATCCTCTTGCCGCTTAAATCTTGGCAGCACCTAATAAAATGACCTCCTATATGCAAGAATCAGCAGTTTTTTCTGTGTGCTGTATGGTGTCCTACTGCTGCAGACATACTGCACAGAAGCATGGCAATCTATTTCCGGTTGCAGCTTGCCAAGAATCAGCATTGACTCAACGGCTCACACATATACTATCCTGGGTGGAAAGGCTGGTTGTAAACTGATAGGCTAAAATTTTATTTATTTATTTATTTATTTATTTACAGTTTCTTTTATACCGCGCTATTTGACATCAGTGCGGTTTACAATGAATAGAAACTACACGTCACAAAAATTGATCAGTGCTTACAAAGAACAGGGTATACATAAAACAGGTTTCATAAACAGAGAACATAGAACATAATAAACTATGTACAGAAGCAACTATGTACAAAGCAACTAAATGCAGCTAAATGTTTCTTGATGAGAGGAGAAGTAAGGTGAGAAATTGCTTCTGCCCTTTTCCTGCTACTCGCCGACTATGTCCCTGTCCCCTTTACTGTCTGTGTTACTTTCTCGGTTTACTGGCTTATACAGGCTGCTTCCGTCTTAGCCTTGGAGCAATGCTGACCGCTTTGTTCTGCCACAGTTCCTAGCCCCATTGCTGCTAATGCACACAGATAAAAAGCAAGTCCATTTATTCATGCAGTCTTTCTTCACTCCATGCCACCGATGATTGGCACTGCTGTGCAGTTCACTCTTTACACTCATGCATGCACACAGGGTGGTAAAAGTGGATGAGCCTCATCTGAACAAGCTAATTGCCTTTTATGTAGAGTAGGATATACAGGCCTTTGGCTATTCAGGTGCCTGCTTGAACCCTTCTGGATATTTCCTTGCAGCCTGAGGAGTAGTTAAGATTCTGGTGTCCATGTGACCATGTGGCTGGATAAAATTAAGACATTTGGATTTTTCAAGTTGCTGATGTTTGTGTTTTTCTAGCCTACTGGCTGGCAATCCAAACCAGGTTGTAAAGAGGGAATGACTTATCACAAACATCCTGCTAGAGCAGTTCAGATGAGCGGGTTATGCTCCCTTGCCAGAAGGTGAAGGCAGACTTGAGCAACGCTCAGTGATGTCAGCTGGCTTGTGCTGCAACTCTTGGAATAGCCCATGTCTTCTGTAGCTGCCTGGGAGCCCTCTTCACAGGGGTCCAAGGCCCACATCTCTGCTAGGGTAGACCCTGGGCCCTCGAGTGCCTTTGTCACAGGCAGTAAAGAGGACCAAGGACTCCGCCCAACCTTTGTGCTTGTCTTTTCTTTTCTCTGGGAGCCCAACTTTATCTGCTACGGGGATTGGTTGAGAGGCTCAAGAAAAATTTCTCCAAAAGGTATGTCTAAGGAGTACAAGATTATTCATTCCCCTGGTGGGTGGTTAGGATCTCTGTCATCTGCCTGTATTGCAGAAGGTTTTTTTTTCTGCCCTTTAAGGACTCAATGGCAGCTCTGCAGATATTAGAGTCTGCTCTTGGGCAAGGTTGGCAGGCAGCCCCTCCCCCACTTTTCCTGGAGGGCTCCAGCCGCCTTCTGCATTTTTTCTTCTACCTTTTATCCTATGCAGCAACACATAGGATATTAGAGTGGTAACTCCTGAGTTCAGTCCTAAGATCTTTCTCTGCTGTACCCTTGACCCAAGGGTGAGCTGATTTTGGGCTCCCTATGGTGCGAGGCCCTGAAGTGCCTGACTGTCCCTGTGGAGGGAGATGCTACCCTCAGGTAGTTTCACATTTGGAGGATCAAGGCCCTCCTTAGGAATGTCTTTATGGACGTTGACTTAGGCTACAAAGTTGAGAGTGGACTACCTAGGTAGCTGGCGCCCTCTAGGATCTTGATAAGAATCTCTTCCAAGTCCAGGGAGGTGGTAGTAGCTAGGTGATAACTCTGGCACTGTGCTCAGTTGGCAGATGCTGCCTCTGAGCTATGGCTGAGCAAACTCTCCTTAAGAGCTGGTTATTCTCAGGATGGGCATGGTGAAATGGTGAAAGTCCTTGGAGGATTACCCACAGAGACTCCTGGAAGATAGGCCTAGAGATGCAAGGAGTACCTCTTGTAGGGCAATGCGTAGAGCCTGGACATGTCCTTGTGAATCACAGTCCAGGAAAGGCCAGTCCTTTTGGAGCTTCAGTGTGATCAAGTCTCCACCATGGCTACATTGGGAGCCAGTAATTCTCCTCAGTGAGATCCAGCGGTCCCTACTGAGGGAGATGAATGGAGTCAGACTTCAACTTTTATCTGTGAGGGGACCCTATATCATGTCGGCGCTGTGGGTCCTCCGTGTCCTCAGTCAGTTAAGATTGAAGATGTATTAGCTCCTCCTGCAAGACGACTGCCTTCTAACCTTAAGTTAATTGTGTCAGGCCATCCTGGGAAATAAGATGTAAAATATTTAAATTGTGGCGGTGCCTATACAAGATGCCCTTGTAGAATCTCCCTCTGGCTTCCCACTCATGCGGGTAACATTTCAGCAAACGCTTCCATGTCTCCTGTAATTGCAGGCTATTTTACTTATACCCCTTGCAGAGCAGAACCAGGGATGTTTGTTTATTTATTTAACAGGTTTTTTATACCGCTTTATCATTTCAGTATAAGTGGTTTACACTGTAACTTAAACTTGGTAATGTACATTAAACAAATACATTGATAACTTTGATTCTTCTGAGGCAATGGAGCGTTAAGTGACTTGCCCAAGACCACAAGAAGTGCTAGTGGGAATCAAATCCTGGTCTCTTGGTTCCCAAACCAGAGCTCTAACCATTAAGCTACTCTTCCACATTAGGCTATTATTCCATCCACATACTGATGCCATCCTACAATAGATCTAAAACAGTCATAGCCAAACTCTGAGTCCCTCTTTCTGTATAAGGACCAGTGAATCTGTTATTGTATCAGCCAGGAGGGGGGGAGTTCCTCGCTTCCTTAGACATCAGCAGAGTATATTGTCATGTTCCCATGTGGGAGCAGCTTCAGTGCTTTTTCCATTTCTGAGTTCTGGGCTGCCATTTCCAGTTCTGAACCCTGCCCTTTGGCCTAGCCAAGGTAATGGTGGTGGTGGTTGTGCAAGCAGGGAATCCAGGTTCATCTGATCAGATGCTGGAGAAATCCAAAGGTGACACAGACCCTGGTGATCTAGTCACTGGAAAGACAAGGATTAGTGATGAACTATCTCAAGAGCAGCTTGCTTCTGCCCCAGGGCTTGGAGTATCTGAGGCTTGATTCCACGCTCTCTCCTGGTTCAAGATTTCCTCACGATAGAGAGTTCTTTCAAGTCTCTGAGCCTCATTAGGGTGTTTTATGCTCTGTCAGTTGCATGGGCCTGTGACTACCTCCAGTTTGTTCAGTCCATAACATTAACCTTGGAGCCCAGTTCCTTGCAACAGGGCACCTTCTAATCCTCTGGTCTCCCTGTTACCAGTTGTTCAACAGGCCCTTTCTTTTCCCCAGAAGATCCAAGAGCAGTTGAGGTGGTAGTTGTAGTCCTGCTACCTATTGGTCAGGATGCTGTTAGAAGCACTGAATTAGGTGCTTGTTACTGTGGATGCCAACCTAAAGGGCTGGGGTGTGCTTTGCCTGGGCCTGTGGGCCCAGGGACTGGTCCGCTCAAGAGTCCTGGGTTATCTGCTTGGAGGCTAGAGTGATCTTTCTGGCCCTGGAGAGACCCAGGTCTCCCCTAATCGGGAAAGCATCAAGGTTTTCTTAGACATTGCATGGGGGCGGCATATGTCAATAAAGGAGGTGAAAATAGCAGTGCTAGAATGAGTCTCAGAGTTGCGAGTTTGTGTTTTTGGCCAGAGGAACATCTGCTTGCCCTATCCGCAGCGCTTGTTGCGGGTGTAGACAATATGCAAGCTGGCTTCCTAAGTCATAACTTCATGGAAATGGGCAAGTGGGAGCTCAGCTCATGCTCATGTGATCTCATGGTGCAGAGCTGGAGCCTTCTAATGTTCAAAGTGATGGTCACTCAGGAGAATGCCGAGGTGGGAAACTTTTTTTTTCAGCTGTGCAAAGTATCTGTGGGTGGCAGGCTTGGCAGTCCTACTACAGGAGTGGCCATAGAAGGGATTCTGTAGGTCTCCCTCTCTGGCTTCTGGTGAGGTGTCATCCATGCAGGACTTGGACCCATCCAGGTCTGGTGATCATTAGTGGCCTCAGACTGGCCACACAGGCTGTGATACATGGATCTCTTGAACCAGTTAGTGGGGTTTCCCCCTTTACTACCTCAAGAGAAGGGTCTTCTGTGGCAGGAGCTCCTGGTAATGGAGGATCCTGATCCATTCTTATTTACAACCTGGTCCTTCAGAAGCATAGGCTCTCCAAGAAGGGCTACGTTGGGACACCCTGCTTAAGGCCCAGATGATTTCAATTTCCATTTGACTAGATAAACATCATGTCAGGACATGCTAGGAAGGTAATGTTCTTAAGTGAAATAAATGACTGCTTCATGGAGCAACTGGTTTGGGAACGGACTAGAGAATGAGCTTTTTATATTCTTAGTCCTTTGTGGAACACAGGATTTTGGTATAAAAGCTAACCCATTGGAACCACTTGCACTAGTGATCATGATATTATCGCATTTGACTTAGTAGAGTTCCTTTGCATGCATACTCCAGTTATTATGTCAACATTTAATTTTCAAAGGGGAGACTATGAAAACATGAGGAAAATGTTTAGAAAAAAAAATACTAAAAGGAGCAACTGCAAGAATTTACATCAGGCATGGACGTTGTTGAAAATGCAGTCTTGGAAATCCATATCAGATATTTCCCAGAAGGCCAAACAGCCAGCATGGTTAAAAGAGGTGAAAGGCTACTAGAGCCAAAAGAACATCTTTCAAAAAATGGAAAAAGAGACCAAATGTAAGATGGTGGTAAACAGCATAAGCACTGGCAAGTTAAATGCAAAGACTGATAAGAAAGGCAAAATAAAATTTGAAAAGGACAAGGCCATAGCTGAGAGATTAAATGAATTCTCTGCAAAGATGTGAGGAAGCTACTCATGGCAGAAAAGGTATTTAACAGTGATGAATCAGAAGAGTTGGAATGAAATCTCAGTGAACCTGAAAGATGTAGTAGAACAAATTGATAAACTAAAGAGCAGCAAATCACCTGAACTAGATGGCATAAACCCAAGAGTGCTGAGAGAACACAAAGATGAAATTGCGGAGCTGCTATTAGGTTAAATGTCACGATCGTTAAAATCATCAATGGAACCAGAAAATTGGAGTGTGGCCACAACACCTATTTTTAAAAAGGACTTTTGGAGTGTTACGAGAAGTATAGACTGGTGAGCCTAACTGGTTGTGGTGCTAGGCAAAAAGATGGAAACCATTATTAAGAACAAAATTACTGAATATATGGGCAGACTTGGTTTAATGGGACAAAATCTACATGGATTTAGCCGATGGAAGTCTTGCTTCACCAATATGCTCCATTTCTTTAAAGGTGTGAATAAATATATGGATAAAGGTGAGGAAATTTAAGTCATGGCATAGGAGACAATGTCCTATTGTGGACTGGTAACTGCTCAGGAGATAGAAAATAGAGGAGTGACAAATGATCAATTTTCTCAATGGAGAAAGGTGAATAGTGGTGTACCCCAGGGATCTGTATTGGGACTGGTGCTTTTTAACATACATATAAATGATCTGGAATTTGGAACAAGCAAGGTGATTTAAATTTGCAGGTTAGAAAGCCATGATGCCTTTTGATCACATTGTTTGTATCAGTGCCTAATGCTGTTAATTCTGGCAAGAAAACCAAAGACTTGCTCGTGTTTATTTGCTGCAAGGTTGAATTGCTGGTTATTAATGTTGTGCATTATGAGTTTTTCTGAGTGTTTCAGTTTACTGCTTGGTAAGTGTTATAGTAGTTTCTCTCAGTGCTGCACCAGCAGATGTATCTAGTGATGAAATCACTGAAAGATGCTCAAGTCTACCTCCACCTGTAGGCAAGCGAGCATAACCCACTCATCTGGACTGCTCTAGCAGGATTGAAAGGAATAAAATTATCAGGTAAAATTTCTCTTTCATCTTAGGTTTACTTTCTGGATTTTAAATGCTACTTCATTTACATCCAGCAAGAATTTAATTGAATTGATACTACCAAAAAAGTGTACCATTTGAGGTAGGAAGCTGTTTATGCCCTCAACCATGGGCCAGATGTTCCAACATACAAATGATTTATTGAAGTCGCAAGCAAATGGACTTTGTGTTGCTGTGACAAAAAGCCTGTGACTGTAGAGATGGGTCTGGCACTCTTCTGACCTTGCCATTGTTAGTCTTAGCTGGAAGCATAGTGAAAGCATTCATTCCTTCCATTGCCTCCAGCCCATCCAGCTGCAGCCGGAGAATGGATGCGGGGATTTCACCAATCTGAAGTGGCTTTCTCTCTTGATAAAGCTGTTAAAATGCCTTCATACATTATCGGCACAAACTGCAACTCTGTGAATCGCAAATTGATCTGGCGGCTTGCTGTTACTATCGTGCCATGGCCAAAGTCCTTTTAATAATCTCCTCCCCCCCCCCCCCCAAGCTATATTTCTATATTATCAGACTAGGCTAGCTGATCCTGTACTGTTAGGTTTGATATGCATTTCATGTTCTGTGTTTCTCTATGAATAAATGTCTTTTCAACTTCTGTTTGATTTGTACATATTCCATAGCAAGACCGATTGTCAGACTGCTTGGAATTTGCATACTCTGAACTAAAGAAATATATAGAAATAAATCAATAAATGGGGTGTAGGAGATACCTTTGTTATTGGATTAAATTATGTTTGTTTTTATTTTTTCAATACGTTTATGTCTTGCTCCTTGTTACATTGTCAAAAGTAACACTAGAAAGCTATTTTCTATGCTATGATTTAGGAATGTTGCATCGTTCTTGAGATGATGGATGTAAGTGTCGCAGAGACCTGCAGCTTTATTCGTTCATCGCCTTGATATTAGATACATAAATTCACCATGAGACAGTGTTGCAGCTTTCTTCCTATACCACGTAAATGCAATTTTTTGAAGCCACCAGAACCAGATAAAAATATGAGTCAAATATATAGTATTGGAGGACATGGCTGTTCATGTGATTCTCATGCAGTGCAATGGTATTGGGTACCCTAGGCAAATGTGCAGCTTTGTGCCTTCTCCAGTTAACTTTCAGGCCACTAGGACTCCCTTCTCTCCTCCCACCCCCCAAAATTGATGAGGATTACACTGAATAGACATAGTTACTCCTACACTGCCCCTCCCAGAATGATCCTGTAAAATTGATAATTCAACATCATTACCTAACACCTTTATAGAAATTTAAACTTTAAATACCTTCAAACAATTTACCAAAATATTTATTTTCATTCATTCATCAAATCAAAAAGTTAGGAAGTTAAAAAATTAAGGAAAACTAGAGGTGAGCTTGTACTCTAACGGAGTACCCATTCTTTTATAATCCCTATGCACCTCCTTTGCATAGCAAGGACACCTACTGCCCCAGCAATAATTCTACAGGATCCCTGGTAAGGACAGAAAACTATAGATCATATCCAAATGCTTAGCTAGCCATACTGTTGTTTACCAAATGTCCCAATTGTTAAATTAATTTTTTCTCTATTGTGCTTCGTCATCATGAAGTGACAAATGGCAAGTGTCTTATTTGAGTATAATCCTTCACGGGCTACAAAGGCGCTCATATGATTGACTGACTATGATTGGTCGAACTATCAATGGATTTCTCTCTTCAGGGATGCTGAAATATTCCTCCAACTTTGCCTAAGCAGCTTCATCAGGGAAGCGGAAAATCAAGTTTCCATTACATGCAAAAAGCCCAATAATTAACATGAATTTTCCTTACTCAAAAATGTTGCAATGAAATTTGGTTTCTTTTTAAATGATTTTCTCACTGAAATTAACATGCTTTGCATTTTTCCTTGAGAGGCCTAAATCTATGAATTGTTAGCAAACTACCACCATACTCCTCTTCTACATTTGAAAACGCACCAACGCATGTAGGTTCATTCATTTCCTCTTATATCGGCCAACCACCCGTCTGTTTTAAAGGAGTGCCTGACACACAGTTTCAGAATGTAATCCCTTGGGGTTAAAGTTCGCCAATTAAAAATACACTGCTGTTCCTGTCAGCTTAGCATGGTTCCACCACAAATAACTTAAATCACTGATTTGATGATCTTTGGATATGACTTGTAGGTTAATGGGTGGTACTGCTTAGGATTATATAATTGGACATCATACCTTTTTAAATATTAAACTTTGCCTTCATTATATATACACACACATAAACAATTTCCAAAAGCAATTTATCTTGGTGAGTTAAAAATTGGCCTACCATTTCTGTGTATAAAGGTAGGTACAGATGGTTTGAGTTTCTGTGATTGTCAGGGCCTGTTGCTTTGCTTTGCGTACTGCTGAACTATGCCACCTTGTTAGAAGTTGCTGCTCTAGACGACCACCAATCTGCCTAATGGTTATGCCAGCCCTGTGCACATGCGCACTGGATAAGAATGGTAGCAAAGTATTTGGCAGCCTATGATGTCATTGACGGATTTTTGTGTACTGCGCAGAACAGATGAAAGAAGACAATGAACCTTATATAACCATGAAACCAAGCTCCTACGTCCAAAATTCCCAAATAACTATTCTCTCAAATAGAACATAAGAAAATAAGATATGCCATACTGGGTCAGACCAAGGTCCATCAAGCTCAGTATCCTATTTTCAACAGTGGCCAATATAGGTCACAGGCAATGTTCCCTCTAATTTTCTGTAGGCTGTGTGCACATAAAATATCAGCTGTGCAGCTTTTGAAGGAAGGTTAAATTTTTGTGCGGCACATAACGACACTCAGAGTTCTATACTTTAAAATTTGACTACACATCAGAATACATTGATTGCACTAGATAATATTGTAGAACTTGTGAAAACCGTAAATACACAACTTTTAAATTTTAAGATGTCTGTGTTGTTTTCTATCAGAATCAGAACCGTAATTTTTGTGTGCTTTGTTATAAAGTATGTGCGCTCGCTCGGCGAGATGTGTGCGCACGCACACGCGCACAGCTTAGAGGGAACAGTGGTCACAGGTACCTAGCAGCTTCCCTAAAAGACGCAGGTTCCACAATGTTTGTACTGGGGCAAGCAGTGGATATCCCGGGTCCCCTTTAATAATGGTTTATGGATCTTTCCTCCAGGAACTTGTCCAAACCTTTTTTTAAACCTGGCTACACTGGCATCTGTCGAGTCAGTGCTGACTCCTGGTGACCCAGACCCAGGGTTTTCTTGGCAAGGAGTGACCAGAAGTAGATTGCTAGGTCTTTCTTGCATGCAGTAAGTTTATAGCACTTGAGATTCCAAGATGGTCTCCTATCCACTTACTAGCTAGACCCAGCCCTGCTTAGTTAAGATCTGGCTTATTCAGGGTGTAGGAACAACAGGGAGATATCTGCCTTAGGCATCCTATCGCAGATAAGACTGATGGATATACATGGATGTTTTAGCTGATGTAGTTTTGATTCTCTGTCATATTATTCCATATCGTCCTGCTAGACTAGTCCAGGCAAATGGGTTGTGTTCCCCTACCAGCAGACTGGTGGAGCCAAAGAACCAATGAAAAGCCCAGGTTTCAATGATATCGCTCCCATGCCTCTATTCACCTCAGCCACCAGAGGTCCCTTCAGTATTTTTTTTATCTCCATCAGATGATGGATGGATTTTCTCCTCTCTGAAGAAAATCTGAAGAATTGAGAAGAAAAGATTGATAATAAAACTGTTGTGACAGACCACTTTGAGGGTAACGTGGGAGACTCCACTAGACTTCGGTCTTTTTCATAGCCATAGGAGGAGGGAAAATTGGCTTGGCTCCATTCTCTTACCTTCAATAAGAGCCTGTTGAGAAGCCAGAAAATTGGAAGGATGGAAGAATTCGGCAGCCTCGCACAACCTCAAAGCCTCCCTCTGTTCTCCCCTGCTCTCTCCCGAAGATTGCAGAAGGCTCTCAGGAGAATCTGCCTGCCAGCCACATTAAATACAGTGCTACCAAGCCAGAGAAACCGTTTCAGGTGAATAGAGTCGAGTCTGGCACGGATCCACTGCCTGGGGCTCTCGGGGGGGGGGGGGGGGGGGAGTAGGAAGGCTTGACCTCATCATTGTCTTTGGGGGCTCCTGATTCCATCTTTATGGGACACAATTTGGGATGGGCTGCTGGCAACCATTGGTTCTGTGTGGGGTTTCCCGCCATTTTCTGCTCACACTAATAACATTTTTAATAGTGTGCGCCTAGTGGTTTTTCGGTTATTGTGCACATTCTGCTGAGTGGTTCCAATGCGCATTCCTGCTTTAGTGCCTGTAACGCATATTGCAATAAAAGTGCAGTTAACACGTGCCTTCAGGCCGCCGTGGCCTTAGCTCCTGCTGTTGTGATACTTGTCTTAATTCTTGGTCTTCCAAGAAAAATTGTTTGGCCTGTGGCAAGCGAGATGCCTTATCTCCGGCTTCTGGACCCTGTACTTAAATGGCTGTTTCGGAGTTGCCCCTGAAGGGCTTACTCCCACTCATTTAGCTGGGGGGGATGCTGTTAGTCCAAGCTTGCCTGCCTCAGGGTAAGAGGTGGTGGATGGCGCTACAGGTAAGGATACTCAGCTGACCGGATCATCTGTGGGCCTCTCCCTATCCTTTAGGGCAAGGATGGTGAACTCCAGTCCGGGAGAGTCACAATTCAGCCTTTATCTTTAATTTATCTTTATTTGCACTTGATATACCGCCCCAGGCAGCTGTGGCTTCAGAGCAGTTTACAATAAAAGCACAATGGCTGCAGGAGAGGACTAGAAAGGAACGCCAAAGTGTGACAGGAAAGCGTAGGAAGAGAGAGAGCAGGAAGATAGGAGAAGTCAAAATGCAGCAGGGAGCTGAAAGCATTTCCGGACTGGAAGGGGAGGAAGGACTATGGGTAGCCTGCTAAGTGGCAGAGGGAGGGAGGTCAAATGCAGTAGTGACAAGGTGGTTTTTAAAAGTCTTGAAGTTCAGGAATGAGGTTTTGGAGCATATGATGGGAGGCAAAGAATAGAAAACCACAGATTTCTGGTCTGTTCAAGGTGGGCCTGAGTGACTGATTGCGGGAAGAGCCAGACTGACATGAAGAGACCTAGGGAGACGGGGGGGTGGGGGGGGGGGGGCGGTGAAATTGCAGCAGATTTGAAAGATATTGCGGGGTGCCAGTATAGACGGTCTTGTGGACAAGGGCAAGGATTTTGTAATCGATCCAGAACTTGAGGGAGCCAGTGCAGATGGATCAGAAGCGTGGTGATATGGTCATTCTGTGAGGAGGAGTGTGTGAGAATACGTGCAGTGGTATTTTGTAGAAGTTGGAGGTGACGGAATTGGGAAAGTGAAAGACCTGCAAACGCAATGTTGCAATAAGCCTATTTTTTGTAAACCGCCCTGACGCCTTCGGCCTGTGCAGTCAATTAAGCAAAATAATAAAGATAAAGAATCTAACCTGGTTTTTGCATCCGCTGCCTCCCATTGTATGCAAATATGTCTCATGAATATTCATTGGGGACATCCTGAAAACCAGGCTGGATTTTGGCACTCCAGGACTGGAGTTTGCTATCCCTGCTCCAGGTGACTATGCCCCCTAGTGTGAGGGGTCATTTCCGTGAGGAGAGCTTCTGGAGTCTGGATTTTCCTCCCTGGGATTCTTTTTCTTTTATAGCAGGCCTGGTCATTCTGGTGTGGAAATTCAGACCCTGTTGTCTCTGGCTTTCCCCAAGCATGGTCTCGTGAGGGGCAGGCTTAGAGTGGAAGCCCTGTTTGATTGATTGCTAAATGTCCCTAGCAAAGGGCGTCCCCTGGAGATTAGGATCAGCTGGGACCTGTCTGAGAGTTGGACTATGACTTGGATTGAGATGTTTGATGTGGATGAAGAAGTACTCTTACCTTCAGAGGCTTGTGAGGAGGCTGATGTTATCCGTCTGTTCCAGGAGTAGGAACTGGAAGCATTGATACCAGGGTCTTCTCCACCTTGAGCTTGGTGGATGCCCTAGACATGGAGCAGGAATCGAAGAGGCATCCACTACTATCTCCCGCTCCCAGAGGTGTTCAAGGGTCTGTTCTGGTCAGAGTGGGATTCCCTCAACTCCCTGCCTAAGGGTGTATAAGAAGATGCATGCTCTCCTGGAGAGGGAATGTGTTGTGTGGTTTGATATTTCCAAGGTGGATGCACACAGGCCACGGAGGTTACCAGACGGACCACCATTCCTCTGAAAGGCAGATTAGCCTTGAAAGATATTCTGAATTGAAAGTGAATTTGTGTTTAAGAACCATTTCGCTGTGGCAGCTGCTATTCTTCAGTTGGTGGTATGTACAGACCTGATGTTTCAGGCCCTGTCCCAGTGGATTTAGTCTTTTCTGCCAGATGATGCTACCTCTCTTTTGGAATCGGCCATAGCTTTCCTTTCTGATGATATGTATGACCTGGACGTCTAGTGGCCAGGGATTGTGCCCTGTTGACAATGACATGACATTGGCTTGATTTTGACATGGGGCAGTAGACTCCTCTTCCAAAGCCTGGTTTGTTGCCCATCTGGCCTTAGAGGGTCACTTCTGTTGGGTCCCATTTGGAGAAGCAGATAAAAGACTGGGGTGAGACAAAATCTGCCTTCTGGAGGACAGGTCCAAGGGGCCTATGTAGTGAGCAGGAGCTCCTTTCCATCAGCCTCTGCCTGCTTCTCAAGGGAGCGCTGGTCGGACTCCTGTGGTCTCGGGAATTCCATCACTACCGGCCTGGAGACCCCTTCTTCCCCTTATGGACTTTGGACTCATTCTCTGCCCTTTCCTTGAGTGCGTGGGCCCAGGCACGTTCCCCTCCAGAGGAGGCCCCTCCTGGGCTATGCAATGAAGTTGGGACCCCATTCCCTGGTTCCTTCGGTTAGAGGCAGGCTTCATTCCTTTTCTTTCAGGAATAAGTCAGGGTTACTAAGGATTGCTGGGTGCTAGACATCTTTCATTTTGGCTATGTCCTGGAATGCAAAGTGCTTACTCCAGATGCTTTCATCATCTCCCCTTGTGGATCTGCGGACCACTTTGGGCAAGTTGCTCTATCTAAAGTCTTTGGTGCCTGTCCCACTGGATGAGTGGGGTAAGGACAGATACTCCATCTATTTTCGGGTTTCCAAAAAAAAAAAAAAAAGGGTGATTCCTTCCAGCCCATTCTGGTCCTCAAAGGGGTTGACGAGCACTTGTGTGTCCTGCGCTTCTGGATGTAAACCTTATGCTCCATTCATCAAGGGGAGTTCTTGGCTTCTCTAGACTTGGCGGAGGCATATTTTCATAATGCAGACCAGGTGGATCAGCAAAAGTATTGTTTTGTCATGCTTGGCTCTCACTATCAGTTCGCCATCCTTGCTTTTCGTCTGTCCACCCCCCTAAGGACATTCTCCAAGGTTATGTTGGTGGTGACTGTGGTGCAAAGGGATCTGTGTCCATATCTGAACAACTGGCTCTTCTGGGCCTGTTACTTTTCCGAGGCATCTCTGATGTCGTTCGAAATGGTGTCCTTTTTGGAAAGCCTCGGCTGGGTGATCAATTGAGGAAAGAGCCAGCGGTTGCCTTCCCAGTCCCTGGAGTTCCTGGGAGCACTTTCCGACTTTCGAGCAGGCAGTTTTTTTTCTGCCAGAGGAGAAGGTCAGAAGACTGTTGGGTTGCCTGACGCTGTTCTATGCGCAGCAGGCTCCTAGAGTGTGGGATTATCTTCAGCTGTGGACTCTTGCTTACATGCGGCCTCTCCAGCAGTCCTTGTTGACTCGGTGGTCCCTAAGCTCTCAAGAGTTAGAGTGAAGGTTTCCACTTTGATGATGGTGAAGACCAGCTGCGATGGTGGCAGCAGCCCTGTCATCTGAGGAACAGCCTGCTGCTGGATGATTTCTCCTGGATGCTGCTGATGACAGGTGCCAGTATCTCGGGCTGGGGAGCCCATTGCCAAGATTGTATGGCCCAGGGCCATTAGAACCACAGGAAAGTGTTATGGTCATCAATCGCCTTGAGGCAAGAGCCATCAGGTTCTGCGTTTCCGGCCCCTGGTCGAGTGCTGGGCAGTTTGAGTGTTTTTGGACAACGCCACACAGCAGTGGCTTAAGTCAATTGGAAAGGCAGCATATAGAACGTCACCCGGGTAGGATTGTTGTGCCAGATTGACCGAGGAGAGCATGGTTCAGAGATCTGATGTGGCTCCTGCAGGCGCCTCTTCTTCATTTGCCTCTGTTTTGGGGCCTATTGCGGCAGGGCTTGATTGTCCTGGAGATCCTGGTTCCCTTCTCACTTACAGCTTGATTCTTGAAAGGAAATGGCTAGCGCGTAAGGGCTACTCTTCAGCGATGGTCTCCGTTATGCTTTGAGCCCAAGGAGGTCTACCAAGCTAGCATACGTGCGGATCTGGTGCCTCCTTTAAGCAATGGTGCAGCTCTCGGCAGTTGTCTTGAGAGACAGCTAAGGTGCCATCTCTGCTGGCCACCTACAGGATGGACTGGAGAAGGGCCTTTTCCCTTAGCTCCCTGAAAATCCAGGTAGCAGCTTTGGCCTATTTCTGTGGTCTGGTGACTGGCAAGTCTCCAGCTTTGCCCCCAGATGTCTCATGCTTTCTCCAGGGGCGTCGGCGTTGGTGCCCTCCCCTCTGATCTGTGATCCCTTACTGGGATCTTGTCTAGTGCTCAGGACCCTGATGGCAGTGCCCTTTGAGCTGTTGAAGAAAGCTATGTTGAAGGATTTGATGCTCGAGACTGTCGTCTTAGTTGTGATTTGTTCCGCAAGGTGGATTTCCTAGCTGCAGGTTCTGTCTTGCCGAAATCCTACTCTGTCCCTTTCAGAGGAGGCCGTTTCCATTCAGCCTGTGCCTTTCTTCTTGCCTAAGTTGCTTTCTCCATTTTCACATGAACCAGGTGGTCTCTAAGGAGCAGTATCGGGGGAAGGATAAGAATCTTCGTCTTGTGGATGTCCGGAGGGTGCTTCTCCGGTACTTGAGGTTACGAGTTCCTTTTGTAAGTCTGACCATTTTTTGTGCTGTGTGCTGGCCAGTGCTAGGGTGATGCAGCAGCTAAGTCGACTTTGGGGGTGCTGGATTAAGGAGGCCTTTGCCTCGGCATATCTATTATGGAACCGGTTTGTGCGCCAATTCTACCCAAGCGTAGGCGTCCTCGTGGGCAGAGCAGAGCTTGGAAGCCCCTTCAGACATTTGTCTGTCAGCAACATGGGCATCACTTTCTACTTTTGTCAAGCATTACTGATTGGATTTCTATGCACGGGCAGACACGGCCTTTGGCTCAAGGGTTTTGCAAGCTGCTGTGTCTTCTTGCTGTCCCGTGGAGTTGTAGCTTTGGTACATCCCACTTATTGGGCAGGACGATGTGGAAGGTGACATTTTACTTACCAGTTAATGTCCTTTCCTTGAGTCCTGCTAGACCAGTCCAGGGCCAGCCCCTGGAACTGTATTGCTCTGTTCTTCTGCTGCAGCACCCTTGGGTCTGCTATGGTTTTTAGACTCTGCTCTGCAAGTTCTTCGTCTGCTTGACATCCTTTTGTTTATGCTTTTCTGTACATAGTTCTCTATTGTGGACCACGCATGGTTATCCATGGTTGAGATTGTATGAGGCTTGCTATGTTTCTCTATATGCTGTGGGACAAATACTGAAGGGGTCTATGGCAGCTGAGGTGAATAAAAGCATGGGAGTGATGACATTATAACCTGGGCTTTTCATTGGTTCTTTGTCCTCACCAATCTGCTGGTATGGGAACGCAACCCACTTGTCTGGACTGGTCTAGCAGGACTAAAGGAAAGGACATTAATTGGTAAGTGAAATGTCACCATATTTAAGATGATGGGGTGGGGATGGATGATGGGCATGTCAGAGTGGGGTTTTTAATTGTTTGTGTTACAAAATTTAAAAATTTTGAATTTGTATATCACCTCAAACTTTTTTTGAATCAAAGAAGCATGTAATCAAATAAAAATAAATAATTGCATACATCTTGGGATCTTTTTAACTGCATGTTTGAAAATACACACAGATGCTTCATTTCAGTGAGCTTTCATGGTTAGTGGTCATGTATCCAGGTCAGCAGGTGTCTTTGCAGCATTTACCTATGGGATACAAATGAGCTCCTGACTCATCTATGTTCTGTAGCTAAATATTTACATGGGATTTCTTGCACGTTGCCATAACGGGTAACTTTGCACAACTGTTCATGCACCAATAGCTATTATTTTGAAGGAATTGCTGACCTGTATTCCTACCTGCATGATGTTCAAGGACCTTTCTGTGTGCTCCTTGATCCTCTGGTCTAGTAGTCAATTCTTCTCTCTAGTCTGTATAGCCCCTCCCCCCAAGGGAAGGCCTCAAACCCCTGGTGGCCTATTGTCCCCCAGACTCCCCCCCTTACTTGCAAGGTTCGCTTTGTGGCTCGATGAATCAAATATGCCCTACTGCCAATTTTTTCCACCCATCAAACCACACTCCTTATAAATTTGAGGTCATGAGTTTAGTTTCCTCTATCCCTTCAAGACTAAACTCTCACCCCTTAAAGAGGTAAATTCCTTAAGGGTGCAGGATTGATCCCCATTTGCTCCTGCCCTGATTGTCATCTTGCCAAATGTTTCCTGACCTCTAGTGGTACATTGCAACAGGGCTTTTTTTTGCCGTTAAAGTATATCTGACGTTATTGTTATTGAAAAATAATAGTTGAGCAAGCAATATGGATTGGTAAGGTAATCAACTGAGAGAGCCTCTTATTTTCTCTGTGCCCGTTGGTTTCACAGTCATTCCTGTCAAAGAAGGAGGCTAGAGAACAACAGCATATCGCTAGACTTCAGTAACAACATAGAACAAAAGGAAGCAGTGAAGGATTTCTGGGGAATTTAACTAGGCAAAATATTTGTAATGATGAGGAATCGCACTGATCTGCTGGCTTTTGTTCTCTGTTCTTTTTCTGTATAGTACAGGTGTATTGTATTGCATTGCATTGTATTGTGAAGTGGGATTTGGCTTTGCATTCATGCTACTGTTTTTTTGTGCCTTCCCATTTTTAACAACGTAGAATGGGGAAACAGGTTACTTTGTGATCGGCAGTGTGCTGAGCTTAGTCAGAGGGGGAAGGGGAATGCTGGCCTTTCTGCATGATTTCATGTTTATTCGAATATATTTTTAGAAGGGTCAAAGAGTGGCAGCTGCTAGCCATAATGAACAGAGCTTTGCTGAAATTCCAGCTGTGAATGCGAGAGCAGTCCTTAAATAGTCAAACATCACAGCTTTTCCCTGCAGCCAGGTTCAATGAGCGTCTCCATCTGTTCACTTGCTGAACTCTTGCCAGTAGGACTGAGTGGCTCCTGACTGGGGACATTAATTCAGAGTTTGTCATAGCCTCCTACTGGATGAGAATCACACTGGTTGGGAGGGTTCCTATATACCTTTTTGTTATTGGGGGGAAAAAAGAAGCTTGATTCTCTTAGGGCAGTGTTTCTCAACCCAGTCCTCTGGTACCCTCGGGCCAGTCAGGTTTTCAGGATATCCACAATGAATATGCATGAGAGAGATCTGCATGCACTTCTTCCATTGTATGCAGATCTATCTCATGCATATTCATTGTGGATACTCTGAAAACCTGACTGGCCTGGGGGTACCCTGAGACTGGGTTGGGAACCACTGCCTTAGGGAAAAGAGCAGCAGCTTAATACCCAAGACATTAGGGTTTGATTCCCACTAGCACTCCTTGTGACCTTGGGGAAGTCACTTTATCCTCCATTGCCTTGGAAGAAAAGGCTGGCAATCTGCTTCTGGTCATACCTTGCCAAGAAAACCCAGAGGCTGCTGGGTTGCAGGAGTCAGCATTGACTTGATGACACATTTAAAAAAAATCAACATTGACAATGAAAAGCAGATTAAATACATTTTCTCAGTCATATGCTCTAGAAAAGGTCAGTTACATGCCGGCAAATAATTGCAAAATTGTGGTTTGTTTGTTGTGACCTAGCAGTGTATTCCTCCTCCTCTATACTTCTAGCTGAGTTGGAAACAGGGCTGAGATCTCATACCATGAGTCTTTCTTCATAACTACCCAGGAATTCATTCTGTTTTTATAATCCCCCCCCTCTCTAGCCGAGAAGACCACCTTGGGATACCAGGCTTACTGTGCGCAAGAAAGGCCTGGCAGTCTAATTTGTCACACCTTGCCAAGAAAACCCAGGGGCTGGGCCACCAGGAGTCCGCATTGATTTGATGGCACATAACAACCCCTCAGATCAACACAGTTTCTAGCTACAAGCCATGGCACTCTGGAACCTGGCTATTGGGCACCCTAAGTCAGCCTCTGCTTATTGGGTGTCACCAATAAACCGTGGCCGATACTCCTTCCCCCTCCCCTCTGTGCTGTAAACGTTGCCTCTATGGAATTTCTGGTCTGAGACGTGGAAGATCTGACTTAGGAAATGAACTATGTCCACTGTTCGGTAGGGCACAGCACTGCCACCGAGTCACTAGATCTACCCTCTTTATTCTTTGTGTAGTCACAAAAGTAGGTGAGATGCTGTTTATGAATAGGATTCTGTAATTATCAAGGAGCAGAATTAAAAGAAGATATTTATGATGGCTATGAGAACGACGACAACAGGGAATTTTGCCCTCTCAAAAGCTTCCGTAGTCTATCTTTGAATAATTCCTAGGTTGGCCCAGTGAGTCACTGGGGTCAGCAAAGGACCCTGCCTTCCCATTTCCATATGAAACTTCTAGACGTTAACGATTTGGTGTCATTTTTACTCCTCCTCTTGCTTTGCTTTTTCTGATTTGCATTCTAATGAATGAGGCATCTGTGTTTTTCCTTGGTGTTGTGTTGGGTATTCAAAGAAGCCAGCAGCTGGGTCTGAAGAATTGCTCTTTACCCCTGTTCCTTGAAGTTCGCACACAACAGGGGCTATTGCATGCAGAGGCCCCTCGAAGCATCTTTTTTTCAGCTGTCATTCGGGTTCTGAGCTTAGTTTCACTTCTGGTCTGTACAGCTGTGTCCAGTCTGCCAGCTTCTGTTCCACTTAGGGGCTGATTTCTTCTAAATGCTGCTCCATTAAGTCTAAATCGCTTCTTCAGTCTCCATAGGAAGATGAATTCTGGTTTTTCTAAAAACAGATTATTGGTTTGGGATAGCGTCCAGTCCAGCAGTTTTATGCTAAAATAGTTTAGGAAGCATGTTCTGTCGCTGAACATCAAACGTCCTTTAAGGTTTGATGTGCCATGTAGCCACAAAGGTAGCATTTATTTTCCTAACGCATCTGTTTATTTTCTTTTGCACATGGAAAAGGATTCTTGTTATTTCCTTCCCTGTATTGCACTGATGCAATAGTAACACAGAAGATCACCTTTAATCAGAGGTTCTGTTATCCCAAAACTCCCAGCAGCTGGAAAACTCACAACCGGGCAAGTGGCATCCAGGCCTAGGCCATGTTCCCTGCCCCCTCCCCCTTTCCCACCCTGCCCCGTGTCTCCTTGCTTAAGTCGTCCCTCACCGCTGACAGAATGCACAGACAACCTGTTTTGCCACAAAAATGTAGAGTTTATTGGATAATGTTGGCCACAGCATAACCTTAAGCAAACATATAACCCAAATTCACAATGTACAATTCTCAAACATATATACAACATTAAATTGCCCTAAACCTCTCTGACACTTATCCTTGAGACACAGCCCGTACTCGCTCAAGAGAGGTGCTGTCAAAGCCCGCCCCTTGCTGTCATAACTGATGCACATTATCTATAATACGCTGTGTAGGGCAGCATGCCGTTAAAGCGTGCACTATACCCCCGGTCACAGCAGCGTCCTCCTTCTTCTCTGTTTCTGACTCCGCCCATCAAAGGTCAAGATTGCTGCATACTTAATATATGCCAATGAGGTGTCTCCCTTCTCTCCCTCCACCGTCAAAGCGTGGTGAGGCATATTATCCACTGATCCTGCTGCGAATCTGTCAGGGGGAGGACAATTTCCTTGTGGCCACTCCCCCTATGCTCAACTGTACGGCTGCACGCTCGGTCTGATTGTCCTTAATTTCTGGCTATGCTGCAACAACAACAACAACAAAAAAAAACCCCCAAGAGGGTGGGTGGGTGGATGGTCCTTCTCTGTCCGAACCAGAGGAGGAAGAGGATGGCCTGCAGGCCCCTCTTAAGGCCATCCATGGCCCGCCTCTCCGCCCCCACCGCACATTAACCCCTGCCTGTTACCCCTGCCCTCTTGTGCCCAGCACTGATAATCCAACTGGCCAGATCTTGGCCTTTGGTTGGTTTTATTATCTGGAAAAACTCTCATCATCTGAATATTAATTTCCTATCTGGCAAAATATCCATTTTCTGGAATACTGTTGGTCTTGATCATTCTAAATGAAAGATACTCTGCTTAATTTGTGTTTCTAGGTAACACATTTATTCATGGTGATGTGACAGTTATCCGAGGAATTTCCCAGTTTGAGACACATTTTTCTTTTTCTGCCCAGGTCACTGCTATGGATAGATACCCTCTCCTCGCTTGGGTTTAGGGGCTCTCTTCTGTCCTGGTTTTCTTCTTATCTCTCCCACTTTTAGTGTGTGTTTTGGTGGATCCTCCTCTACCGTCATCCTACTTTCAGTTTGTTTTCCTCAGGGCTCTGTCTTGGGACCTCTGCTTTTCTCTCTCTACACTCATTCCCTTGGTGCACTTATTTCCTTCCATGGTTTTCAGTACTATCTTTATGCTGACGACTCTCTCAGATTTACCTTTCTGCGCCTGAAATCTCTCCAGGAATCCAGGCACCGATCTATGCCTGCTTATCCGACATTGCTGCCTGGGTGTCTCACCGCTGTCTGAAACGGAACATGACCAAAATGGAGCGCCTTATCTTTCCCACTAAACCCACCTCCCCCTTCCTCTCTTCTCTCTTTCTGTGGATAATGCTACACTCCTCCTTGTTTCCTCAGCTTGTAGCCTAAGAGCCAGCTTTAACTCTCTACTCTCTTTTTCTCTGCACACATCCAACAGATGGCTAAAACCTGTCGCTTCTTTCTCTATAACACTGGCAAAATTCGTCCCTTCCTTTCTACACACACTACTAAGACCCTCATCTACTCACTAGTCACCTCCCATCTTGACTATTGTAACGTGTTCCTCACTGGTCTTCCTCTGAATCATCTCTCTCCCCTTCAATCTGTTCAAAACTCAGCTGCACAGCTTATCCTTCTGCCAGTGTGGCTATGCTCATGTGATCCCTCTTCTCAAGTCACTTCACTGGCTCCCTATCCATTTCCGCATCCAGCTCAGACTTCTACTGACCTACAAGCGCATTCATTCTGCAGCTACTCACTACCTTTCCTCTCTTATCTCACTCTACACTCCTCCTTGGGAACTCAGCTCCTCTGGAAGATCCCTTATATCTGTGCCCTTCTCTGCCACTGCCAATTCCAGATTGTCCATTCCACCTTGCTGCTCCATATGCCTGGAAAAAAAGTACCCGAGTCGGTGCGTTGGGCTCCTTCTCTGGCTCTATTCAAGTCCAGGCTAAATATCCACCTCTTTGAGGCTACTTTTGGATCCTGATGCCCTTCACTCTCTCGTTCACTACTTATGTGTATCTTACCATACTCTAGTCCCCAGTTTTGCAATGTTTTTTCATCTTTATTAGATGTAAGCTCTGATGAGCAGGGACTGTGTCTTTCATCTATATGTACAGTGCTGGGTACTGTCAGACGGCTGCCTGGGTGAGAATCTTCACAGTCTTGGCAAGTGCATATATCTATATGATTTGCAAGGGATTGTGGGCAATGCAGTTCATTCACACCAGACACAGCTGCTCACAATAATTAGTTGTGCTTTTGGGTAAAGCCAATAAGATATTTATTTATGGCTGGGGTCACCAACCTCCAGAGGGCCGCGGGCCGCACAGCCGACTACCGGGAGCCTCGCGGGCCGCACCCCCCTTCTCCCCGCCCCCGCGAAAAAAAACAACAAACGCAAAATTATGAAAACAATGGCTGATCACCTTTATTGAATTTAATGAGATGGCTGATGATTCATGGTAGCAGACAAACGCTTAAAGTCCGGCTTCACAGATGACACTGACAGGAGAAGGGACGCTTGCAGGTGGTCGTCGGTGAGCTGCGAGCGCGTGGATACAATGGCAGGAATCCTTGGCGGGCCGCACGTAATGTTAACCGGGGTAGAGCCTCGCGGGCCGCACAAAGGGACCTCGTGGGCCGCAGGTTGGTGACCCCTGATTTATGGGGTTATTTCTCCCAACACAGATATGCTTGGTAGCACAAAAATCAGGTTATTTGCTTTCAGTGTTAAACTTGGAAAAACAAAGTCAGGAAACAACATTTGAACTTGTCAGGCAATCAAAGCAAAAGAAATAAGACCTGGTTGGTAACAAACTGGTCTTTTCTGTAGGCTTTAGCTAATATTTTCTTAGCATATATCAAACAACAAACCAAAAGCCACAAAGAAGAGAAAAACTGTTCTTTTCAGGTTAACTTCTTATAACTTCCCACATAGATTCAGAAGTGATTCTCACAGAGCTCACAAGCAATTAGGTAAGACTCAATTGCTAGCAGTTATCCAGCTGAAACCCCTTAGCTGGCTTGCTTTCTACTGCGTGGCTAAAAATCATACTCAGGAGCTTTTCTGAGTAGATTAAAGAACAAGTTTGTATTTCTTTGTGATGATTGCTGTACTTTATAACAGAAAATCACCAAAGGAGTTTAGACAGAGAGCAGTCCATGTAAACAGATTCTTCATCTGCTATCACCCCCTCTTCTTCAACAAGCATGGGTTCAATATCATGGATTGGCACAGATGAATCTCCCAATGGAGCACTTTCAGGAGAATACTTGTTTCCCTGCTGTCTTTCAAGGTTATAGCTAGGGCATAGATCAGTGTTCATACCTGAGCTTCCATTGCTGTTAGAGTTCCTCTCTATATAGCCTGGCCAGTATGTAGTCCAGTTCTTATGTCCAGCCTTCCAATCCAGATCCCTGGACACTGGATCTCTCTTCACATACCTTCTGGCACGGGTCTTAGGGTCCCTTCCACGTGCAGCCGTCTCCCTCACAGGTACCGTCTGGAGATTCCTAGCTCTGCAGCACCATTCCTCTGGCTTTCCCCAGTCCAATGGTGTATGCTGGCCCTTGGAATGCCTCCCAGTATACGTACTGCTCTGGACTCTTCTAGACCTCTCAAAGGCTTTTCTCCTCTTTCTTCTAAAGGGTTTCTTTCCCTCTCTGTCCGTCCGGTTTGGCTTCTGCTTCTGATGATCCTTCTGATGATGAAGATGATCAAGCTCAAGCTGATTCTCTGTAGAATAAACTCTACCTTTATTCTGCCTAGATGAGTGCTCCTCCCTAACCCAGCGCAGCTGTGCTGAATCAGGCCCTGCCCTTTGAGATGAGTGCTTAGGGATTACCTCATAGCCCTCCTGATTGAACACACGTTTCCCCACTTCAGCTCCTCTAATGGCTGTTGGAAACCTGGTGCATTCTGGGACTGGTAGTCTTTTATGGGAAAATTCTGTTTTCTTATTTCTACCAGAACTGACAGGTTGCTTGTTCAGAGTCACTTCACCTTTCCTATAGCTCCTTCCTGAGCTATGATAAGCTTCCTTATCACAGTACACATTGTAGCATTATACAAATGATGATGATTATCAGTAGTAGCAGTAGTGGTAGATAGATGCACCTTGCAAAATGGAGGTTTTGTCTGTAGACATCAAAAAAGTGTCCAAGTTGCCGTTAGTTTGCTTTGTGATTATGCCACTGTATTGACCTGTAATAATAAAGGTGCCTTGGCATAGAGTAGTGACATGGACTTTGGAAGTTACAGGTGAATAACTGAAACAGAAGCAGTTCCTTTTGTTATAACTAAGGGTGCTGGAACTGGCATTTTCTCTTTATGACAATTTATCTTTATCATTATCTTTATTTTAGCATTTGATAGACCGCTTTTCGTCGAAACATAAAGCAGTGTACAATAAAAGGTTAGTAATGCAAAAACTTAGAAAAGAACGCCATAATAAAATAGGAAAGCAAAGAATACAATAAAGTATAGACAAGTAAAATAGACAACTAGGCCAAGACATGCTAGAGTTCAGATAAGTAGATTATGCTCCTCTGCAGACGAGCAGTTTTCAGTGGTGTCATCTCTTGGGTATATGCTGGTGCAGCACTGAGAGAAGCCAGTATTGTTGTCTTCCAGCAAGTGGCATGATGTGTGGACTGGTGCAGCAGTACAGATGGGCCTCTGTGCCTTGGCTCAGATCACTGTCATGTGGTCTGTGTGAGTTGAGACCTTGACCCAAAGTTTACTAGGAGCTTGGGTTTGCCCATTATCTTCTCGAGCTAACAGTTGCCCTGTGTCCAGCTTTGCTACCCCTGGGTTCCAGTACTAGTGGGCCGGAAAGTGGACAGGATGGTCCATGAGAGGGTTGGTAAGTCTGGGTCTAAGCCCCCCTTTCCTCTCACTGTTCTGCTTACTTTTCCTATTTTTTATTTTTTTCCTGTGACTATCTTAGCTACTTGAATAAAGCAGATAAAAAAAACACTTCCTTTCAGGCTGCTGGGTTTTCCCAAGCCTGTGTGGGTGGCTGGGAAGGCCCTTGTTGGATTTCATCAGCCATCCTGGAAGTTGCAGGGATTCCCTGCTGACTGGGATTTTGTTGTGGTTTTTTTTTGGTCTGGGTTTTTCCTTCGTGCTTTTTTTTTTCTATGACCATGTTTGAGCTCTGCCACAATGCCAGATACAGAGTTGTGTTGCTTGCGACTCCCATCAAGTGAGTTCCATGGCTGGTTCATTTTGCCCAAAGTACGCTGGAGAAGACTTGGGGCATATTTATTTTCAGCACTGTTGGGACCCCCCCTCTACACAAAGGGCCTGGGGCCTGATGCTGATTTTGCTGCCTCTACTACGTCTCCCACAATTTTCCTGCTGGCTGGTATGGTCCTTCATGGTCCCAGCAGAAGGAGAGCATGGTGAAGCAGCCACAGGCTCAAGTCGGCAGGCCACTAGAGCGCCAGGACCCCCATTCTCAGCCAGCTTTGAGTCGCAGCTCCTGAAACAGCTCATGGTCTGTATTTAGTCTCTGTTAGCTATATGGAAGCATTGCTTGGGGCAGATGTCCTATATGATTTGATCAGGCTCTCTTTTTAGTCCAGAGGTGGCGGCTGTAGTGGTCCAAAGGTGGATCTAGCTCTGAAATTGATTTGCTGATATTGCATCCAAGCTGCGTTTATGCAAGCTCCCCTTTGGGGTAGACCTGGAGAGGCTAATGTATCACCCGCAGAGGGTCCTGAAAGATAGGCCCAGAAGTTCCAAGGATTTCTCAAGGGGAGCATGGGGACAGTTTAGGGCCTGAAGGAGTTATGACTTATTTCTCCCTCCTAGGGTCTAAACCCAAAAAGTGTCAGTCCTTGGGGGATCCCAGCAATTTCAGGCGATCTTATGAGCTGTAAGCTCTCACAGTGAGATCTAGGAGGTCTCTTCTGAGGGACAGGTGATTTGAGGAGAGTCTTTGGCTGTTTTACTCAGAATGGACCCACATCACATCAGACCCATGGGCCCTCGAGGTTCTCGAAAAAGGGGTACACAGTGGAGTTTGTGGACCCTCTTCAGAATGCAGACAGCATGACTACTAAAGCCTCAAGTACAGGAGGTGCTAAAGAGTTTTCTTGAGGCTTTAGTAGTCATGCTGTCTGCAGAACAAGGTCAGGGAATTTACTTCATGGTGCCCAAAACATTTGGGGCTTTATGACCCATTCTGGACCTGATGGTGATAAATGCCAAGCTAAGAATGCCCCACTTGTGCTTTGAGATCTTCAGGTCAGTCACTGCATCGGCACAGTGAGAGGAGTTTCTAACCTCACAGGAACTTTTTGAAGTCTATTTCCATTTTCTGATCTGGTAGCAACATCAGCAGTTCCTCCGCTTCTGCATCCTGGGCTGCCATTTTTAGTTTCGTACCCTGTCTTTTGACCTGGTCATGGTGCCTCGTGCCTTCTCGAAGGCCATAGTAGTGGTGGTGGTGGCAGCAGCAGCGGCCTTACTGCATAAGCAAGGAAACCTGGTTCACCCATGATTGGATGAATCAGTCTGGCTCCATGGAGAAGCCCAGGATGGACATGACCCAGGTGATCTGGTGGTTGGAGAAGCTGGGATGGGCAATCAGCTACCCCAAGCAGCCTAGTTCCCTCCCAGGAGTTCGTGCATTTGATGCCTGCTTCATAATTCACTTGGGCAGGATACTTTTCACCCCAGAAAAGTTGAACAAGCTGCATCTGCAGCTCAGGAGGTTTTTACTTTCAGGCAGCTATCAGGACCTAGGACTACCAGCAGCTTCTAGGGTCAATGGCATCAACTTTGGAGTTCTACCTTGGGTTAGGGTGCAAACGCACCCCTTGCAGAGATACCATCTGACTAAGTGGTCTCCTTGCTCTCATTTGTTTGAACAGCATCTACGGTACCTCTTCTCCAGAAGGTCAAGGGGGATTTGGCCTGGTGGCTACAAAGAAACCCTCTGGATGGGATGCATCTGGAGGCACCATATTGGTACCACAAAGGTACTCGGAGATGATCAAGCAACCTGAGGAAGTGGAACATAACAGGGTATGCCACTAAGGACACTCACAGATGCCAGTCTGCTGGGCTGGGGGGTGCATTGTCTGTCTGGGTTAGTTTGTTCAAGGGCACTGGTCCTCTTTGGAAGCCTCCTGGTCAGTCAACAGATTAAAGGACAGGGCTGTCTGGCTCTAGAGAGTTTTCGGCCTCTCTGGGAGGGCAAGCAGTGTTCTTGGACAATGCCATGGTAGTGGCATATGTCGTAAAGGAAGGTGGCACTTGCAGTGCTGCAGTGGCCAGTGCGGTGTGGAACTCATCTAGTGGCTCTGTCGGCGGCCCACATAGTGGGCATTGACAATGTGCAGGCCATCTTCTTGAGTTGGAACACTACCATGGATCCCAGCCATTGGGTGCTAAGCCCTCATGTATTTAACCTCATCATGTGGAAGTGGAGCCTCCTAGTGTTCGATATGATGGCCACCCAGGGGAATGCCAAGGTGAAAAAAGCATTTTCAGCTGCAGGAAAGATTTGCAGGCAGCAGACTGGGATGCCTTTCTTCAGGAGTGGCCCCAGGAGGAGGCTCCTGTATGTCTTTCCCCCATCGCCCTTGGTAAGCTGATTTATCTGTAAAGTTATTTCTCATCTGTGCTTAGTCATTCTGGTGACACCAGACTGGCTGCATAGGCCATAGTAGCAAATCTCTTGAGCCTGTTGCTACCTCAGGAGAGGGTATTTCTACAGCAGGGTTCCCTGGCCATAGAGGATCCCATTCCCTTCTCGCTTAAGGCCTGGCCCTGGAGAGGCATAAGCTGTCTGAGAGAATATTCTGGAGCAGTAGTTGACACCCTTCTTAAGGCCTGGAGGGCCTCTACATCCTTAACCTTTCGAAGACCCTCCAGATCTTCATGTAGGCTATGATCCTCTCAGGTCCTTGATGCCAGGAAGGCAGACACAGTTGCTGTTTTGTCCATCTTACAGTTGAAGTTGGACCAGGGTTTAGCTCTGAACTCTCTCAAGGTTCAGGTGGTGGCCTTACATGCTATTGGAGGTGTGTTCAGGGAGTGTCCTTAGTGGCATGCCCTGATGTGTTCCACTTCTTCAGGTTGCTTGATCATCTCTGAGTGCCTCTGTGAAGTACTGTGGGTTGCATGTGGGGGGTGGTGAAGATGGCGCCTTTGGCAGAGTAATTTTGTGCCTGAGTTCTGATTACTTGGGTATATCCCATTCATCTGGAGTGGCCTAGTAGGATGAGGATGGAGAAACTTTATATACCTGCTAATTTTCTTTACTTAAATCCAGTAAGAAGAGTGTGCAGGACCTTCCTTTGGAAAATTTACTCCTATAGGTTTGGGAGTCCTGCTGTCTTCTAACTACATTTTCAGTATCTGTGCCTGAAGCAGAGTCAAGCATAGTAAGAGCCAAAAGTTTGTATAAAGTTATTTTTGATTGATACTTTTTCTGAGTTTTTCAGTCTTGCCTTCTGCTTGGTGTCATACTGGCTTCTCTCAGTGCCACATCAGCGTATTTACAAGTGATAACATAGCTGAAAGTTGTTCTGATCTGTCTCCACCTGCTGGCTGGGGATCATAACCCACCCATCTGGATTGGTCTAACAGGATTCAAGGAAAGGAAATTAGCAGATATGGAAAATTTCTCCACATTATTACTGCATAGTTTTCTATACTATCCTCTACTCGGTGTCATACAGGTAGGCTTGGTATGATATTTGACATGTTTATGACCAGTGGACCAGCATGCAATGAGCACTATTCATTTAGCCTATCCCTGAGTCACTCTAAAATGTGTTTTCATTTTTTCCTATATTTCTGTTTCCGCCAAATCAGGTCACTGCTGATTCCAATTCTGCCCCTTTCCCACATTCCCACTCTGTGGTCCCAACTATATCCTATATTCCTTTCTCCTCCAGACACCGCTCTTCTCCCACTAGTCTTATGTGATTTCTTGCCCTATAATACCTTGAACCTGAAACTTGTGCTGCTGATGCACGGTGCTTCAGTTTTGTGCTAAGAGCATTAGAACAGTAATGTCTGTTTTCTCCATTCCCTGTGGTCACTGCTCTGACGCTTCTGCCACATGAAAGCTCCCCCGCTGCAGTTGAAACCACATATTCCGTGTAAGATTTTTGGAGTCCATATTGTGCTATTGGGATGGTCAAAAGCCTTCTATTTATTTTATTTTTTGTAGGAAGGCTTTACTTTGAAACTGCTTGTCCAGGCACTACCATTTGGTCATAGAATGCATGGAAATGATAATTCATGTCATAAATGGAAGTCCATTAAACATTGAGAGCCATAAACACAAAGCTCTTTGGCTGAATTTTGTAGGCCTCGATGGTTGTAAGTATGAAGCAATTAGCAGCTGCTGTTGGAGTATCACTTGCATTTGCTATTTGATGGCTGTGCATGGACAGTGATCTAAGATATTGCAGTCTGGCCAAACTTTCCCTGGCACTTTTATTGTGTATGAAAGTCTGACCAACCAGCTGTTCTGCCAAGATCAAAGTTTTTGGAAATGTTTTGAACAGGGCATTAGATTGGTGAAGGTTGTTGGGTCAGTCTGCTGTTCAGTGGTTATGAATGCATTGGTCTATCTAATGTTGCTGTCATTCTCTTGGACCTTAGCCAGTTCATTGTGTTTTCTGGAGGAAGATATACAGTTAAGTGCGCCTCTAGGCTAAATGTGGAAGCTGAGCTCATTGGAGACATGCTGTTGCTTCCGGTATACAGGGAGCTTGGACATTTTAATGGTTAGATAGCCCTAGGTTGCATCAGCTTTTCTTTTTTTTTTTTTTTTTTTTTTTAGCATTAGCACTGTGCAGAAGGAATTCTTGGGGTGTGCAAGAGGAAACTGCTTCAGTGATGTAATGAGCAGAATATGACTGCGGTAAAGGCTGCCCTATAAATGTTTACAGAACATATAATTTCTTTTTAATAAGGGGCATGGATTCCAGTATTCTGTGGCTGGGATTCTAAAACGTTTCCTTTTCTGATCCACTTTCAGGTTGTTTCAAAATTGGATGCACCACAGAATAAAATGAACTCCAAAATCCAAATCGGAATATACCATTTTGCTTGCCAAACATTTAGGGCTGTAAATGTGGTGCTGTATGTTTAAACTTGGTGACAGATTGCTGGTTTGCTTTGCAGTTTCCATTTTGCATGTTCATTGATTGTAGTAGTACTTTAGTGGTGCCGAGACTGGTACTTGTCCCTCCCCCCTGCCCCTTGTGTCATTATACTCTGGAGGTAGTAAATGCAAATGTATCTCCTGCATATACTGAAAAGCTGATTTGGGGAAGGAGGAAAATGATGCTCACTTTGAGAATAACCCATCTTTTGAGTCCACTGCTGCTGGGCTCACAGCTGGAAGTCCATTTTTTAGGATTACAGGAAAGTAGAGAAGTTCGAACCATTGCTTCTTGATAGAGCGAGTCCTGGTTACCCCACTGTATCTGTTCCTTAGACCATGAAACTTAGGCAGCCTTGCCCTGTCCTGTGACTGGGTGAGCTAGGCAGCTCTCCATGGGTGACATGGCACACCCTGCCTCCCATGCTGAGCCTTGTCACTCCACCGTCCTCTGCTGCAACTAATCCTGGCAGTGGGGTCAGCTCAGCTTGGCGGCACACATGACCTGCCATTGCTGCAAAGCTACCCTTCGCCCTGCCACTAGAATCAGTGGCTGCAGGGGCAGCGGCACTGCTCAGCAAGGGAAGAGGGGAGGGCAGCGTGGTTTGGCACACGCGCGCGGGCGGCACGGCTGGGGCTTCTTCCTAGGGTGGCAGAAACCTTTGGGCCAGCCCTTCCTATGAATGTTACTTATCAGGATGGATTTTTGTTCAGCACGTAACTTCCTGCAGGGCCTTACCTAGGGCTGTGCGAGTGGTGCGGCTGCATAAGGCGCAAGTACAGTAGGGGTGCTGATATCATTACTGGGCTTCCTGAAAGCTCAAGAAGAGTGAGTTACTGCACACGGCTGGATGGAGGAGGGGGCCCCAGATTAGTCAGTCGCACAGGGTGGATTTCTAGCTCGGTACGGTCCTGTCTTCCTGGATGAAGTCCTGGTGGTAAATCGCCCGTAAAACGAAATACCTGGCAGTTATTGGACTTGATTTTAGTAATTCTGTGGACTGTTTCTTGCTGATTTGCATACTTATCCTATGAAAATGACTCTGGGGATGTTAAGGACGCACAAATAACGAAGAAGTTTGATATTATTTGAATCTGTGTCTTCTTATCGGTGCCTTACAAATATAAATCTCTTTCGCAGAAACTGTTTTTTGTTTTCTGGAAATCCAGCAATCGGTGGTGTGTGTGTGAATTACTACTATCGTGACCCATAATCTGAAACATGCTCTGTGTTTAGCTGGGGTGGCTCATCACAAGGGCGGAAGAAAAGGACTACATGCTTTCATAGTCTAGATCTGTTTCCAAACCTAGTTCTGTTGCACCCAACCAGCCTAGTTTTCTGAATAGCCATAATGAATATGCATGAAAGAGATTCCATACACTGGGTTTCCATTATATGCAAACATATCTTGAATATGTTCATTATGGATACCCTGGGAACTTGACCAGTTCAGGATGCCTCCAGGACATGGCTGGAAAGTATTCTTTCGAGATTGACCAGCTATTATTGGGGTTATTTAGTGCTTTGGACATGTGAAAACAGGTGGGAGATGTCCAAAGCATGGAGACATTGCCAGAGCTATTTTAGATGCCAGCTCTGTGGACATCCTCGAGGTGAGGACATCCAAGTCTGAATGAGGGCATGGGGTATAGGTGTGTCCAGGGTTCTCCCAGAACTTGGACATCCTCTCCCGATTACAGAAATTCCCCGGACATCCTGAGCCGCATCCAAGCTTTATATGTGCTCAAGGCATGCATAGGCATCAGAAAAGTACTTGTTTTGTCGGACAGACATCTGAAGGGTATGGAGTTGGAGATCTACTCATGCCGCCTATATTTTTCTTGCCGAACATGAACACTGACGGGGAATAAGGGCTCATGTTTTCATTATACTATACTGCTGGACATCCAGTAATGCTTGCTTGCATGAGATGTAAGTTCCTGCCCCATGCTTTCGTAAGGAAGATGTCTGTGTGGCTGCTTAGCGTAGACATCCACATCGAGGACATCTATGTCACTAAAATCAGGCAGAGACCTAAACGTCCCTGGCATTTCTCGGCATGTTTTGCCCTGGACGCCCCTGATTTGACTTGGACATCCTTTCTAAAATGCCACTCTACCATGTTATACCTATCATCTGACTGAGGGAGTATTAAAGTTCCATAAACTTATATGAGCTGTTGACTATTTTTCTCCTTCTCTTTCTTTCCAGCACTCTCCTCCTTCCCTTTACCCGACTCCTCCCACCGTCCACCATGGCACCCTCCTCTGCCGGCTGTCTTTCCCTTCCTGCTTGCTGCAGCGAAAGGCAGCCTGTTGCCGTCTCCAGCTGTGTGGTTATGATTCCTGCAAGCCTGAGGCTTTGTATTTGTAACACACCTCATTGCCGGTAGCAGAACAGGCAGATAACTACTGCTGAAACCTGTGTGCTTCATACACAGATTATTATATATACCAGTGTGAGAGTTTGCAGTTTTTAGTGGATACGAGGGACTACTGAAGGACTAAAAAGGGGGACTGTTACTTCTGGAGAGAAATCTGCAACTGTGAGTATATACTTCTGGTAATTTTCTAAAAAGAATTCTTTGTATTAAAGCTACTTAATCTGTGAACCCACTGTTTTTTGTTGGATCAGTTAGGACCTAGTAGCAGCAATTAAAGTTTGAATTTAAAACACAGAGGAGAGCTTTCTGGTTACATTTCATACCCAGCAGAGAGCTTGTAGTTTAAATTTAATAGTCACTCAGGGCCAAGTAACAGCAAAGTACTTTTTAGTTTAAATTTAACACACAGAAGAGAGCTTTCTGGTTAAATTTAGTACCCAGCAGAGAGCTTGTAGTTTAAATTTCATAAGAAGTTAGAGCCTAGCAGCTGCTAAGAGCTATAATTTAAATCAAATCAGAATTTAGCTTACCTCAGCAGCACAAGACAGGATACTGTGTAGCAGCCCTCTTTTAATAAGTGTTATTTCCCACCCACCCCTGGGATAATCATAGCTTTATAGGTACTTACACATCTTAAAAGACAGGAGGTGCTTTCAGGCGAAGCTCATTACCCAAATCAGTCATACACTAAGGACCTGAGATTAATTAAGCTTCAGGTGAGCAAGGTATATTAAACGTATAAGGTACAGTTTTATTGGTATAAATACCTATAGCAACCCCTAGTAAGTAAGAACTTAAAGATCTAGACACAAACTTAAAACTAAGATGCAGACAGCAGTCCAGCAGCGGGATGGGGGCTTTCCAGTCTTTTGCATTGAGTGTCACATGTATGATTTTCTCCCAGTTGGTGAGAGGTCTTACGTGTGCACTAGGTGCAAGGAGCTCTTTTCCTCTCAGGGAACAAGTCCGTTCTCTAGAGGCTAAAGTAGCAGACTTGGAAAACATAAGACAGACAGAGAGGTACATAGACGAGACCTACAGGGATATAGTCCTGAAGTCCCACCTCCAGTCTGGCAGCACCTCTGTTGCCATGGAGGAGAGAGGTCACGTGACAGGAGAGCATCACCCTGGTGTGGCAGGAAGTGATCCTGTAACTAGGACCTGTAAAACCCTCTCGCACCGAGGAAGTTTCTCCAGGGCCATGTGCCCATGAGGGAAGGGTTAGGACAGCCGTTATAGTTGGTGATTCGATCATTAGGCATGTAGATAGCTGGGTGACTGGTGGACGTGAGGATCGCCTGGTAACATGCCTGCCTGGTGCGAAGGTAGCGGACCTCACGCGCCACCTAGATAAGGTCTTAGATAGTGCTGGGGAGGAGTCTGCTGTCTTGGTACATGTCGGTACCAATGACATAGGAAAATGTGGTAGGGAGGTTCTGGAGGCAAAATTTAGGCTTTTAGGTAGGAAGTTGAAATCCAGAACTTCCAGGGTAGCATTCTCCGAAATGCTTCCTGTTCCACGTGCAGGACTCAAAAGGCAGGCAGAGCTCCGGAGTCTCAATGCGTGGATGAGACAATGGTGCAGAGATGAGGGTTTTGGATTTGTTAGGAACTGGGGAACATTCTGGGGAAAGGAGGGGCTCTTCCGAAGGGATGGGCTTCACCTTAACCGGGATGGAACCAGGCTGCTGGTATTAACCTTTAAAAAGGAGATAGAGCAGCTTTTAAACTAGATATTAGGGGAAAGCCGACAGTCGCCCAAGAGCGGATGGTTCGGAAGAATGTATCCTTGAAGGATACTACCAAAAGCAGAGAGGTTCCACAAAAGAGTAAAGTAGCCCAAATGCCCTCAAGTATGGAGCAGACAGAGCTTAAAGATCCCAATTTACCCATGTCTAACAATAGCCAAATTAACATGAATAAAATACATTCTCTAAAATGCTTGTATGCAAATGCTAGAAGTCTAAAGAATAAGATGGAAGAGTTAGAATATATAGCACTAAATGAAAGGTTAGATATGATTGGAATATCAGAGACATGGTGGAAGGAGGACAACCAGTGGGACACTGTGATACCTGGGTACAAACTATATCGTAATGATAGAGCTGATCAAATTGGTGGAGGGGTTGCGCTCTATGTTAGAGAGGGCATTGACTCAGAAAGGATTAAAGTTTTGCAGGAAACAAAATCTGCTGTAGAATCTATATAGATTGAAATTCCATATAAAAGGGGGAAGGCAATGGCAGTGGGGGTGTACTATCGAGCACCTGGCCAGAATGACCAAATGGATGATGAAATGCTCAAAGAAATCAAGGAAGCTAACAAAGTTACAGCGCAGTAATAATAATGGGTGATTTCAATTACCCCGGTATCGACTGGGTCAGTGTCACGTCAGGACATGCTAGGGAGATAAAGTTCCTAGATGAAATAAATGACTGCTTCTTGGAGCAGCTGGTTCATGAACCGACCAGAGGGGAAGCCATATTAGACCTAGTCCTTAGTGGAACACCAGATCTAGTGCAAGAGATAAGGGTGTTGGGGCCACTTGGCAGTAGTGATCATAGCATGATCACCTTTGATTTAATTAGTGGAGGAGGGATAGTAAGGAAATCCACAGTACTACCTTTTAACTTTCGAAAGGGAGATTATGATAAAATGAGGAAAACAGTTAAGAAAAAACTAAAAGGAGCAGTTGCGAAGGTTAAAGACGTACATCAAGCTTGGGTGTTGTTGAAAAATACTATCTTGGAATCCCAGACCAGCTGTATTCCACGCTTTAAGAAAAGTGGAAGGAAGTCCAAAAAAACTGCCAGCATGGTTTAAAGGTGAGGTCAGAGAGGCTGTTGTTGCCAAAAAAGCATCTTTCAGGAAATGGAAAAAAGAGCCAAACGACTAAACCTGGAAACAGCACAAGCACTGGCAAGTCAAATGCAAGGCATTGATAAGGCAGGCAAAGAGAGAATTTGAGAAGAAGCTTGCTGCGGAAGCAAAAACGCGAAATAAAGACCTTTTCAAGTACATTCATAGCAAAAAACCTGTGAGAGAGTCAGTTGGCCCATTAGATGATAAAGGGGTTAAAGGAGCACTAAGAGGCGACAAGGCGATAGCGGAGAGACTGAATGAATTCTTTGCTTCGGTCTTTACTGAGGAAGATGTAGGGATGTTACCCATGACTGCAGTGGGATTTAAAGGTGCGGAAGAATTGAAGGAAATATCGATACATCGGGAAGATGTCTTACAACTATTAGATAAACTGAAGAGTAGCAAATCACCTGGGCCGGATGGTATACATCCAAGAGTGTTGAAAGAACTGAAATATGAGATTGCAGAACTACTATCAGTAATCTGTGAACTATCATTAAAATCATCTCTAATACCTGAAGATTGGAGGATCGCCAATGTAGCACCAATTTTTAAAAAGGCTTCCAGGGGTGATCCGGGAAACTACAGACCAGTGAGCCTGACGTCAGTACCGAGAAAAATGGTAGAAACCATCATAAAGAATAAAATTACTGAGCATGTAGATAGTCACAACCTAATGGGAGACAGCCAACATGGCTTTAGACAAGGAAGATCTTGTCTTACTAATCTGTTATGTTTTTTTGAAGAAGTGAATAAACAGGTGGACAAAGGTGAGTCAGTTGATATTGTGTATCTGGACTTTCAGAAAGCCTTTGACAAGGTCCCTTATCAGGGACTTTTGGCAAAACTAAAGAGTCATGGGATAGGAGGCAGTGTACTATTGTGGATCAGGAACTGGTTAAAAGAGAGAAAGCAGAGGGTAGGGCTAAATGGCCAATTTTCCCAATGGAGAAAGGTGAATAGTGGTGTACCCCAGGGATCTGTGCTGGGTCTGCTGCTTTTTGACATATTCATAAATGACCTGGAAAATGGAATAACGAGTGAGGTTATCAAATTTGCAGATGACACAAAACTATTTAAAGTTGTTAAAACCCAAGAGGATTGTGAAAAATTGCAAGAGGATCTTGATAAATTTGAAGACTGGGCATCAAAATGGCAGATGAAATTTAATGTGGACAAGTGCAAGGTTATGCACCTAGGGAAGAACAACCCAAACTATGGTTACACGATGCAAGGTTCCACATTAGGAACCACCACCCAGGAAAAAGATTTAGGCGTCATTGTGGATACCATGTTAAAACCCTCGGCCCAGTGTGCAGCAGCGGCCAAGAGAGCAAATAGAATGCTAGGTATGATAAGGAAAGGAATGGAAAATAAAACAAAAGATATTATAATGCCTCTATATCGTTCCATGGTGAGACCGCACCTTGAATATTGTGTGCAATTCTGGTCGCCGTATCTTAAAAAGGATATAGCGATTTTAGAAAAGGTACAGAGAAGAGCCACCAAAATGGTAAAGGGGATGGAAGGATACTCCTATGAAGAAAGGCTAAAAAAGGTTAGGGCTCTTTAACCTGGAAAAGAGACGGCTGAGGGGAGATATGATAGGAGTCTATAAATTAATGAACGGAGTGGAACGGGTAAACGTAGATCAATTGTTTACCTTATCAGAATATAGAAAGACTAGGGGACATGCATTGAAGCTACAGGGTAAACTATTTAAGACTAATAAAAGAAAATATTTTTTCACTCAACGTGTAATCAAACTCTGGAATTTGTTACCGGAGGATGTAGTAAAGACTGTTAGTGTAGCTGGGTTTAAAAAAGGATTGGACAAGTTCCTGGAGGAAAGGTCCATAAACCATTATTAAAAAGTGACCGAAGATATCAATGCTTGACCCAGTACAAGCATTGTGGAACTTGTGTCTCTTGGGAAAACTGCTAGGTACATATGACCTAGATTGGCCACTGTTGGAAACAGAATACTGGGCTTGATGGACCTTGGTCTGACCCAGTATGGCATATCTTATGATCTTATGTTCTTATGTACTGCTGAATACTAAGGCAGTACATCCTTTGTACATCATCAGTGGTTCTCATTATTGACAAAAGCACACACGCTTTTGCTTACTGCTACCGTTTGCAGCATAGAGTACAAAGGTCCAGATATTTAAACGATCAGCATGGTTTTCAGACCTGCTAACGTGGTTAAATGGGACTGTTCAGCTGCAGATGATGCTGCTGGTGCCTTGATGCTAACAGACCAGCATAGAGGCGATCTGCGGGCAGCACCTGGGAATAACCGGTCAGCAGTGATGTTCAGCCGCTGCCCGGATATCCCTTGGTGGTGAAAGTCGGGCTCAGTAAATTCTGGCCTAACGTTCGCCGTTGAAGCCAGGCGCCACTGCCTGGTTAGCTTCCTGGCTATCTGGCTGATCGGATATTCAATGCTGATGGCCGGATACGGTCCTGGCATTGAATATCTGGGTCTAGGGTTTGGTGGTGATGGCTAGCTGCCATCGTAGAATATCAGGCCCGAAGAGATTAGACTCGGCAATGAAGGCACTTAACTAGGTATGGATTTTACTGTGTATTCCTGTAGGGACCTTTTGCAGACCATGTCCAGTAGGTATTGTTTTAGTATTTTGCATATAATTAGTGTTTGTAGAATGAGTCCATCTCCTGTTTCTGATTAATAAAACCCTCAAAATTCCTTTTGTACCAAAGACTACAGAGTTTAAGATGAATCTATGAATACAGTGTAGCAGTGCCCCACAATGTGCCCTCGTCGTTCAGATGGAGGGAGATTCTAGAGTCCCCCTGCTCATAGTCGGACCTGTCTGCAGTGTGAAGGTAGTGGAGGGTCAATGTGCTTGTCGGCCATTGGCCAGGGGGCGTCTCTTTCCTTGCTTTTTGTAGGGAAGAATAAAAGGCCCTGTATGCAAACTGCATAAACTCCCCTGAGCCCCATATTCAGCGGCAGTAACTAGTTAGTGCCAGGGCAGTGCCGGGGTGCTCCCTTCACCTATCTGAGACCACCCTAGCCTTACTATCTGGTTAGCAGCTGAATATCGCCGCTGACTCAAGTAAACGTGTCGGCGGCGGAACTGGTTATTCAGTGCCAGACACCAGATTAGGCTCCGGCGCTGAATATCTGGTTTCAATTTTTCCCACAGCTGCCAGGCGCTTCAGAAATGCTGACTGCCACAGGCTCAGTATACAGCCCTATATGTTTACACAAGCTGGCACCATGTTGGTATCTGTACAGAAGACCAAGCACCGAATCTTCACAGCAAAATGGAATCATCCTGGGAGAAATCATTCAAAGGTATATTGATGGTGCCACTTACAAGCAAGTCTTTAGTCTTGTTGCCTGGCTGTGTGCTGTTCTGTTCTGTGGATACGTGCAGGGCTTCATTTTCCAGAGCAATACCTACCAGCACTCAGAAGAATTACCATTAGTGAAAAAATAATCTGAATAAAAAACACAGCAAGTATGTGCCAATTGCAAGCCTTGTACAAACTAGTTATGTTTGAGTGAGTATTTTTATGCATTAGTAAGCACATTCAAAACAAATCATGTACAGAGTTCTTTTCTCTGTGCGAATAATGCAACCACCTCACTTGAGTAGCTGAGAGGAGCCACATAAGTGGGCAAAGCGCAGCTTAGAAGAAAGGCAGCACTTAGGTCACACTGGGAATGGCAAGATAGTCCTTCAGAGTGCTGTCTCCGGACTTTTTCAATTCAGTACTCTCAACAATGCTTATGCAGTGAGTCTTGGGTGCTAACCACATGATTTTTTTTTTTTTAAAGAATTCTATTCTACTTAAAGGATACATTTTGTTCAGACAACTTGATGTCTGTACAAAATTGATCTATATAAAATGACGAGAGTCGAGGGTCATTGAGGGGCAGCACCAGAATTTATCCAGATGATGGCAATATTCAGCTGCTTTCTGGATAAATGTATCCATTTAGGTTGACCACACAAATAGCAGTCCTAATGTAAATGAAAAAGGTATCCATTGACGTTCAGGAATGCATATTCAACGCACTTCTAAATGAATAGGGCTGATGACTATCGCAAACAAAGATAAGCTGAGTCCAATGGAGTGCAGGATCCGAGGCAGCATGGGTTTATTAGAGGCAGGTCTTGTCGGACAAATCTAATTGATTTCTTTGATTGGGTGACTAGGGAGTTGGACCAAGAGAGAGCCCTTGTTATGGTATACTCGGATTTCAGTAAAGCCTTTGACACCATTCCGCACAGGCAACTTATAAACAAACTGGGCACCCTAGGGATGGGCCCAAAGTTACTGATTGGGTTAGAAATTGGTTGAGTAGGAGGCGGAAAAGGGTACAGGTAAATGGGCTTGCTCTGAGGAGGAGGTTGTTAACTGTGGTGTGCTGCAGGGATCTGATCTTGGCCCGATTCTTTTTTGTTAGTGATATTGCGGAAGGCTTGTCTGGTAAAGTTTGCCTGTTTGTGAATGATACCAAAATCTGCAGTAGACACCTAGGAAGGGGTAGATGACATGAGGAGGGATCTAGCTAAGCTTGAAGAATGGTCTAGAATTTGGAAGCTGAGATTTAATGCTAAAAATGCAGGGTCATGCATTTGGGCTGCAAAAATCCAAGGAAGTGGTAAAGTGTAGGGGGTGAAGTACTTCTGTCCACAAAAGAAGAGCAGGATCTGGACATGATTGTGTCTGATGATCTTACAGTAAATAGCTAAACAAGTAGAAAAGGTGACAGCGAAAGCCAGAAGGATGCTTGGGTGCATAGGGAGAGGAATGACCAGCAGAAAAAAGGAGGTGATAGTGCCTCTGTCTTTAGTGCGACCTCATTTGGAGTATTGTGTGGAATTCTGGAGACCACAGCTTCAAAAAATAAAATAGGTTGGAGTTGGTGCAGAGGGTGGCTACTAAAAGCATATGAGGGGGGGTCACGTGATGTGGTGAGCCTGAGAGGACGCACGTTGCTTGGGCTCCGGGCCCTCCTCCCCTGAAGAGTTGAAATATTGCCGTGTTTTTGCAGTGAATCTGGGTCTACTGGAGATCTAGTGTATTGGTGAAAGGTCAGAGACCCGTCTGAGACCAGCGAGTGGGGATGGCGACCGCGGTGAAGGCAGGGCGGTGAGATAAGGAGCGTGCTGCCAGTGCCCTAAAAATGGCGGATTCTCCTCTGAAACAAAGTGCTGTGGCCTCCCCAACCATGACGGACGAGATATCTGCTGCGGTCACCAGCGCTTTAGCGTCACAATTCGAGGCGCTACATGCTAAGATGGATGCGCTCCAGAGTTCCCTAGGCACGTTGGGTGTGCGGGTGCAAGAAGCCGAAACCCGTCTTACCCACACAGAGGAGGAAGTGGAAGGCCTCAGGCGGGAGCTCCTTGCAGTGCAGAAGGAGTCAAAAGCCCACGAAATTAAACTGGATGACCTAGAAAATAGGTCTCGACGCAATAATCTGCGTTTTCTGGGGATCGCCGAATCTGTTCTGGAAAAGGACTTGAGAAGCTATGTGGAGAACTTGGCTGCCTTTTTGAGAGATGGGGCTGAGTCGAGTGGGCCTATTGTGGTGGAAAGAGCCCATAGATTGGGGCCTAAACAGCAATCCGGAAGCCACAGGCCTAGGGTGGTTTTGGCCAAATTTCTGTGCTACACGCAAAAGGATGCAGTGCTCCGTGCGGCGAAGAGCAAAGGAGTTGTCGAGTGGGAGACTGCAAAGATTCGGATAACCCAGGACTACTCCACTGCCTTAAGTCAACGAAGGAAAGCCTACGCCCCGCTATGCCAAAAGCTAATAGAGGCCGGGGTTCGTTTTAGCGTTCAGTACCCCGCCCGGCTCCACGTGCTGCATCAGGGATCGCATCGAGCGTTCGAGTCAGCGGAGGCGGCGCGTTCCTATGTGGAGCAGGTGCTGGCACAGGGGTCATCGAATTCGGAAGAGCAGTGAGCCTGCTCTTTGCTGCCTCTGGTTAGGGCTGGGACCTGTTGGCTACTGTTTGTGTTATGGGGCCCACAGAAGATCCCTGTTTGGTCCACTGCCCCTACCGTTGTCGGTGGGGGCCCAAGGAACTCCATGTGTCTGTGTCGTGGCCTGCATACGAAGCTCCCAAATGGACTTGGTTGAGCACGGCGTGCTGTGGTGGCGGCGGCTTTTCGATGCCACAATGGCTGTTCGGGGGTCCCATGCATCAGCTTCGGCGGGTGCTGTGGGATGGTGGTGCCGGCTGGCCTCGTGGGGTCCTGACATTTGGGTGCACCTTTAATATGCCTGGGCTGGCTGACCGCCACGGAGCCCCGACTGGATTACAGCCCCAGCCCAGCCCCCCTTGGCCTACCTCTGTTGCTCACAGTGAGAAGTTTGGACTTGTTATGTGTGTTGCACATGATGTTTGTTTTATATTACTCTGTGCTGTTTTTGTGCTGTAAAGTATTTTGCGGGGCTTTACTGTTGCGGGTGTGGGATGGATTGCGAGTGGGGGAGCAGGAGGGGTACAGTTAGGATAGTTTTGGGGACCGGAATGTCTTAATGTGGTTGGCTTGGTTATAGTCGGTGAATGGTTTCGTGCAGGGGTGGGGGTTGTGGATACAAAATGATGCTGGTGGACATTTGGGGCTTTGGAATATATTGACGGGGACGTTTGGGGGTTTGAATGGGTGGTGAGTGTTTGTAACTTCTCAGGTTTCCGGGGGGAGCCATCCCAGTCTGATCAGGTCTGTAGCTTGTGTTTTTTTTCTTGGGTGGAATACTTGGTCGAGTTGGGATGGATTGCCCCCCCCCCCCCCCCCGGGGAGGCTATCCCATATGTGTTTGAATCGGGTGAGACTACTCTGACTCCCTACTTCACTGTGTGAGGACGTTTGGAGAGGGGAGGGGGGTTCTCCTCACATCTTAAGTGAACCCTGATGGGAGTGGGATGGAGGTTAGTGGTTGAGAGTTGGGGGAGGGTAGGGTGGGGTGCAGGTAAGGTGGGTAAAGGGATTGGGCAGGGCTGGGAGGGTCAGGGAGCTGGGAGGGGTAGAGGGAGGGAAAGGGGTGGGGAGCCGCAGGGAGCACAGCGCTACCATTGCTTGATTAAGTGTGGACAATATGGGGGCATTGTATTGTCCAGGGAGGGACCCCAGGCTGGGGGGGTCTATCCTTACCATTTCAGTAGGATTGATACAGAAATCTTGTTCACTTATGATCCGCCCTGAAAGTTATCTCTTGGAATATCTGTGGGATAGGTAATCCTATTAAACGATATAAAGTATTGCAGGCCTTAGCTAGGCTGAAATGCGACATAGCTATGTTGCTGGAAACCTACCAGACGGCTGAGGAGCATGCTAAATTGCAGAAAATGTGGGTGGGGCAGAGTTGGGGCTCTCCGGCTAAGGGGAAAAAGGGTGGAGTGGTCATACTGATTAGTAAGCAGACTCGTTTTGAACTACTTAAGGAGTACTCCGATCCAGACGGCCGGTATATTCTGCTTTATGGTAATCTTGACGGTCGGCCCATCGTGTTGGGATGCCTGTATAGCCCTAATGTACTGGACCGGGCGTTTTATGCCCGATTAGCTTCTAGAATCGAACAACTGCCTGACGTTCCCTTGATACTGGCCGGAGACTTGAATGGGGTGTTGGATATCGTGCTGGATGTGTCCGGCAGAGGGGGGGAGCGTATGCGAACTCCGACTACTAAGGCACTGCGGGGTTTGTGCAATCGCCTGGGCTTGGTTGATCCATGGCGGTTGCTTCATCCGTCAGAGAAAGATTTTACTCATCAATCGAGAGCCCATGGAACTAGTGCTAGACTGGATTATGTTTTAGTTTCAGAAAGGTTGTTTGCACAGGTAGGAGATGCACAGATTGGCCCTTCTGCGGTGTCTGACCATGCCCCGGTTTGGGTTGAATTGGGCTGGGGGGGCTTGCCCGTGTCGATGAGGCTCTGGCGGTTTCCTTTGGGGCTGTATCATGATGCTGACTTTCGAACGCGCATTGTACAGTTTTGGCAGGAGTTTATGGTCCATCACGAGCAACACCGAGATGATCCGGAGCTGCTCTGGGAAACGACCAAAGTCGTGTTGAGGGGAGATATTATTGCTTACGTGGCCCGAAAGCGGAAGCTTTTGGCCTGGCAGATTGTTCAATTGGAGAAGCAGGTGGTGCGAGCTCGGCGGCGGTGTGCAGGGGATCCTAGTGTGAACAATAAGCGACGGCTTTGGGAGTTGCAAACGTCTCTTAATGAACTACTTCATCAGAGGGCGAAGAAATCGTATATGTATTATAGGTACCAACTTTTTCGCTTTGGTGATAAGCCTGGGAAACTTTTGGCGCGCTGCCTGCAGGGTCATCGGGGCTCTCGGTCGGTGGCAGCGCTACGGGATGCCCAGGGAGATTTGCATAAGGATAATGTAGCCATAGCTAGATTGTTCCATTCCTTTTTTCAGAAGCTATATGCCTTGAGGGAGGGTGCTCCGATTGAAATGCAGAAATATTTATGGGAAATACCATTGCCAAAGGTGTCGGCAGAACAGCGGGCGTGCCTAGATGCCCCGGTGACGGTGGAAGAAGTTTATAGAGTTATTCAGAGAGCTAGCTGTTGTAGAGCGCCTGGCCCGGATGGGGTTTGGGGCCGAGTTTTATAAACTGTTGGGTGACTTAGTGCCCCCAACCTTAGTGGCTATGTATCACCGAAGGGTGGTCCAGGGGAAGTTTAGTTGGGGCGCCAACCATGCGCATATTACCTTAATACCTAAACCAGGAAAGGACCCTACCCAAGCAGCTTCTTATCGGCCAATTTCCCTATTGAATTTTGATTTGAAAATACTGGCAAAGGTTCTGGCTGATAGACTGGCTTTGGTATTGGGGGATTTGGTGCATGAATCGCAGGTTGGATTTGTTAAGGGGCGTTATGCTGTGCGGAATCTGCGAAGACTTCTGGTATCCTTAGAGTGGGTCCGGGAGCGGGACCTCCAATCATTGGTAATTAGTTTTGATGCCGAAAAGGCGTTTGACCAGGTACAGTGGGAGTATTTGAAAGGTCTTTTGCCATACTATGGACTGGGTGTCCCTTTTTGTCAGATGGTGGAGTTGCTTTATTCAGACCCCACGACTGGGGTTCTATGTAATGGGGTGCTTTCGGACACTTTTAGATTGGAACGAGGTACGCGTCAGGGCTGCCCGCTTTCCCCCTTACTTTTTGTACTGTCTCTGGATCTGTTGATACGGAGGATTGAGGAATCCCTGGTATAGGTGGCGTACGCATTGGTTCCCATGGATTTAAGGTGGCTGCGTTCGCAGATGATATACTTGTTCACCTTACTTCTCCCCAACAATCCCTGTCGCGTTTACTCGAGGAGTTTTCACTATATGGCCAGTTTGCGGGGCTGCGTATCAATATGGATAAATCGGAAGCCTTGGATGTGGGGGGCACACTCCGGGGAAGCTGGCCTGGGAAATTCTCACTCCGTTGGGCAGATGAGTCCTTTGTTTACTTGGGTATTTTGTTAACTAGGACGCCGGCACTGTTGTATAAGGCTAATTTTGAACGTATTTTTTCCAAGGTTTGAGTGCAGCTGCGGGCTTGGGCCCCCCTCCCCTTGTCTCTGTTGGGTACAGTGGCCGCCTTGGGGATGGTGATTTTTCCGCGCGTGCTCTACTGGATGCAAACACTCCCAGTGTGGCTTTTGAAGTGTGATTTGGTACGCTTGGAGAGGGAGATTCGGGGCTTTCTTTGGAAAGGTCTCAAAGCCCGTATACCGTTGGCTAGGATGCGCGGGGGATGGAAATCGGGTGGGGTTGGGGTGCCAGATCTTTGGAAATATGCGCTGGCGTGTCAAGCACGGCATCTGAGTGATTGGCTGGGGGATACAGAGATTTATACCCCGCGAGGGCTTGAAGCAGCCTTTGTTGCGCCCCACTCTTTGGAAGCGGTCTTGCATTTACAGCGGGCTGCCTTACCGGCTCGTTTGATGAGTAGTGTTCTGCTACAGGCAACGCGGCGTACGTGGCAACAGTTAAACAAATATTGGGGTAGTGATGCTGCGGTCTCCTGCTGGCTGCCCATACAAGGTAATGCCTGCTTTCTGCCAGGCTCCGACTCGGCTTCCTTTCGTCAGTGGTGGCGAGTAGGTCTACGGCGTTTGGGACATGTGGTGGACCTTGATGGTCGCTGTAAGGCTTTGGGGGCGTTTTGTGGGGAATATGGGTTGCCTACGGGGACGTTTGCCTTTGCGTATGCACAACTTTCTCATTATGTCGGCTCCTTGCCGAGGCGTGAGCTCGCTGCCGAGCACTCCGAGCGGATCATTGAGTTTTTTACTTTGGGGGCGAGTCCCCACCGACGATAGCTGCTTTGAAGAAACGATTGGATCAATTGGATACACCTCCTGACTATTCGGCGCTGGAAAGCCTATGGGCGCGAGAGTTGGGTCGGGAAATAGTCCCGGGTTCAGTTCGGGCTGCCTTGGGCCGGATTGTGCAACTAACGGTTGGGGCCCGCTGGCGGGAGGTACAATTCAAATGTATCCTTCATGTCCACTTCTCTCCGAGACGGACATTTAGAAGCCATCTTGCCTTACATGGCGGGTGCCCTAAATGTTCTTGTTCATTGGCAGACCTGGGTCATATGTGGAGGGGCTGCCCTTCCATTCGCAGGTATTGGCAGCATATTGAGGCATATCTTAGCGGTCTACTGGGCCAACGGATTTGCTGGACGGGGACTCTGGTAGTGCTGGATCAGTTAGGACCGCTCCACCCGAAGGGGAGATGGGAGAAGGTCTTGGTGCGCAAGGCCTGTCTGGTGGGTAAGGGCCCTATTCTTAGTCGCTGGAGGGAGCCTGTGGCCCCTACCTTTTGTGAGTGGCGTAATAGCCTACATCAACTCATGCTTATGGAAAGGCGAAGTGCGCTGGGGCACCCTCGGAAATGGGCTACTTTTTTGTTGATTTGGCTGCCCTATATTCAGAGGTTGTGACCCAAGGCCCGTAGTGAAGTGCTAAAAGTTGGATAGTGGTTACCTGGGATGAAGGTTGCCCCTGGAATGAATACTGTACTGCTGTGCTTCCTGTGCTGGGTGGGGGAGGGAGAGGGGGATGGGATGGGGGGGAGGGTTTTTTTCCTAGGTTATACTGGATGTATGGAGTATTTTTTCTGACTGTTGCCGCGTGTTGCCAGGGTGGTGGACAAGACACAGCCCTGCCCGGGACATGTTTTTTTCCGTAAAATTGTAACGTTGCCTTGTCGTTTGCTGTTTATACTATGTAATAATTAATAAACAGAACTTTGAAAAAAGAAAAAAAAAAAAGCATATGAGGACAGACTTAAAGATTTTTAGAGGAAAGGTGGGATAGAGGAGATATGATAGAGATGTGTAAATACCTCCGTGACATAAATGCACAGCAGGAGAGTCTCTTTCATTTAAAAGTAAGCTCTACTATGAGGGGACATAGGATGAGGGTGAAAGGGGATAGACCTGGGAGTAATATGCAAAAATATTTCTTTGCAGAAATGTTTCTTTACAGAAAGAGTGGTAGATGCATGGAGTAGCTTCCGAGTGGAGGTGCAGAGACAAGGACAGTATCTGAATTCAAAAAAGCATGGGACAAACACAGAGGATCTCTAAAAGTAAAAAGAGGACTATTGTAGTTGATATGGAGGGGCAGACTAGATAGATCATGTGGTCTTTCTCTGCCATCATGTTTCTAAATCATCCTCTTATCTTTATGTGACATTAGTCTTTCTTAATATTGCCCCTGTAATTTTAATATATGTATTGATTTAAAACATATTCTCCTGGTTTTTTTTTCCCAAAAACAGTTGAAAGTGGATGATCACAATTTATAAATCATTATAGAACCCTAACCTGTCTTCCGTGAACATCATGGGGGCCACAGAACACAGGAAAAGAGAGGGAGCGAGGCTGGTGGGGATTGTTTGTGGGAGGTAAGAGAGACTGATGGAGATAGGAAGAGGAAGACAGATAACGAGGGTTACTGGGGATAGGCTTGGCATTGAGAGGAGTGGCTGGGAAGAGTGGTGGAGATGAAATGGAGGTTGATATAGGGTCCACACAACCAAAAAGGTTGGGAACCTCTGTTTATTATGTACCTCGGATTTTATATTTTACAACATTAAATATGCAGCTGGCCTGCAAATATAAATAAAATGACGCAATGAACAATTGATGGCAAGACGATACTAAACATACATTTAGTAAAACCACACAGAATGCATTTCAGTTAAAATGAACCCTAAATTCAGACAAGTTAAATAAAACCAGTTTCAGCACCAAACATCTTGTGCTGTATTGATATGAAACATTAAGGGAACATGGGTATATTTTAGTTTTATAGCTTTCTTGAAGTCAAAGACTTTGCAGCTTCGTTATGATTGCAAGGCTATGCTTTGTAGTCCATGTTTAGTCGGCAAAAATATTTGGTGATGCCTTTATTTTAAACTACCTTGTTGATCACGTGATGATGTGAGCAAAGAGGACGTTTTGCCTCTGCTTCTGCTTCCAATCCTGCTGTTGGCATATTTTAATGGCCCTGGTTATGTGAAATGAATTCAGACGTCCTGATCAGTAAGAGGTATTAGCATCAGACCCCATGGTAGTCAAAACTATAAGAAAGATAAGGGCAAACTGAAACCTGGGGAAACCAAAATGGCAGAGGTGCAGCTGACGAGCCTGCGAGCTGAAGTAGTGGTGGCGGTGAACGTGGATGAGATGACCTAGGCAGTAGTACAGGCGTTGGAATGCAGTTTCGATGGACTGGCTTCTTTAATGTTACTCAACCTGTGGAGAAGTTTCAAGGCAGATTGAGTGAAGCTGTGATATGGATCTCCAGGTTGGCACATAGCATCGGAGGTTGCCTGCCTTAAAGCAGAGTTGGAATGGCACTCGACAAAGTTGGATGACTTGGGAAAACAGAAGTCAGAAAATCTTAGGCTGGTGAGCATCCCTGAATCGGTCAAAGACTGAACTTCGGGGCTTCCCAAGATGTGGTTGCCAATCAGTGTGGGCCTGGACACAGCAGTGGGAGCACTACAAATTGAATAGGCACATAGCCCAAGTGTCTATCGAGAGGGTGCCCAGAAACTGAAAATTTGCCATCATGTGCTTCCTAAATTTTGTTCAAAAAGAAGCTGTCTTAACAGCATCATGACTGGCTAGATTGCAGACTCATAAGGGTCATAAAATTCTTTATCAAGTCTATTCCGGGGCACTGACCCAAAAGAGGAATTCTCCTACATCTATGGCCTGCTTATTGGCAAACAGATGAGGTTTGCCTTACTCTACCCAACTTGACTGGGGCGTATCCATAATGGCCGGGTGGATGTGTTTATAAAAATCCTGAAGTTCCCCGGGAGCATCACTCAATGTCTAATATGCAAGGTCTGGAGTGATTGGACTGGCAGGCTGTATGCATTTGACCCGCTAGGCGTCTCTGCTCTTGACCTATGGCAGTGGCCATCATCTGGTGTTTGTTTCAGTTTTATGGCTTTATTTTTCAGTGACAGAGGGGTTGTAGTGTGACTGCTTGCCATCTATGGCTCTCAAATTCCACCATTTTGGGTTTTGAAGGACTCTGGTGGCTCTCGGACTACAATGGGCTGTGAGTATGTAAACAGTTTGCTGATTTTACTAGGCGTTCTTGTGGATGTTAGCTTTAGAAATCTCCTTGAGGCAAGACCCTTTGTGTTCAGAAGCTCACATACAAGAACATCTTTGGATAGTTTTTAGGTTGGTTCAATAAAAAATCATCATGACATACAAAGACTTCATGGAAAGCATTTGGTGAAAGTAAGAAAAACTTGCTTGCTTTACTGCTCATTTTGACCTGAAACATTTCTTAGATTAGCTCGATTTATTTAGGCAGCCATTTAGTTAAAATCAGGAAAATGTTCCTCATCAATGCTGTAAAAATAGCTGACAGCTTGTTGGTGCTGTCACATGGCTCTGCCTTCTTTCCTAGGTGCCTGAATGATTTGTGGTGAAAAACTGAGCCTGGGAGAGAGGGGGATGGGAAGGTAACCCTCGCTTCCTGTTTTCTCCTTGTGAAAATCAAATGGTGATGCTGAAATGTGTGTTCTTGGGAGAAGCTCTCCTGAGAGGCTGGCAGTGCTCATGTTCATTGGGCTACTAGTGGTGCATCCTTAGCATGGAAATCCAGTGATCGACCCCCTGATTACATGGCACACCTCCCTCATCCAGCTCCCAATTTGTATTTGGTTTTGTTATCTGTATAGTGCCACCAGCACAAAAATGGCCTTTCTTTTCCTGGAACAAAACTTAAGTTAGTGCAAAATCAGGGCAACCAAGACAGTATTTAGGCCTTTCCACGTTAACGCTCCCTTTCTTTTTGTAGCCAGTCTACTTTCATTGTTTATTTGTGAATATTTGAATTTTAATTATTGTGATGTATTAACTGCATCTACCAATAGCTCAAGGCAATTTACAGCATCAATAAAATGGCCATAAAAACAATTATTCCTTACCCACTGTAACCTATTAATAACACATTAAAAAACTAAATCAATAAAACTAATCAGTAAATATTACTCGAAGCCCAAGGCCACGTTGTTATGAGCTTATCTTTTGAATTCCTCTTCTGTCACTTGGTTATGTCCCTCAGGCTGATGCTATAGCAGGTCTTTTATAATCTAGGCCACCCCTCTGTCACTACCCTCGTAGTACATACCAGGATAGTGACAGACCTGAATTCCTTTTATTGTTAAGATTTCGAAATATTACTATTTCACACAATGAATATGTATGAGAGAGATTTACAAGCACTGCCTTCATTGTATGCAAATCTATCTCGTGCATATTCATAATGGGAATCCTGAAACCTGACTGGCCTAGATGTGTCCCAAGGACTGGGTTGGGAAATGCTGTAAATTCTTCATCAGCCTTCATGGGAATAATCCCATGTGTTTTGGTCCTACCCACTTTAGAAGATTTCCAGCTGATGATAAATAGGTATGATTTAATTACTGCAGTCAATGGGTTTTGGCTTTGTTTGAGGGAAGGGTGGGGATTCAGTGGATGAGAAGTTTTGGAGGTGCAGCAGCTTGGACAGAGCCAAATTCCTACATCCTACTACTGTAATAGCCTTGCTTCTTCGTTACCCCCTCCCTTGAAGGCAGGGCAGGATTACATTTTATAGTGGATCATAGGCAAGCATATACGTGCAAATTCCTACCATTGGCCCTCATTCAGTCCTTTCCTCCCCTTTGCAGAGCCATAGTCATTCACGCCCACTTCTCAAGACCCTGGCTAAGTTTTGTGTTTTGGTTATCAAAATTCCTTTGGGGTGATTTTAGTTTTAATTTTTATTTATTAGCATTTAGCTCACACCTTTCAGTAGTAGTTTAAGGTGAGTTGCATTCAGGTACAGTAGACATTTCCCTGTCCCCAGAGGACTTACAAGCTAGTTTGTACCTGAGGCAATGGAGGGTTACATGGCTTTCCCAAGACCACAAGGAGTACCTCCCAGGCTGCTGCTGTAATTACTAGCCTACTCTTAGTATTGAGAATCTGGTTTCTTACCACTAGACAAAGCACTGCATGCTGGGTGGGCCAGGGCCCCATCACTTTTGGAATCGGGTCCATCCAATCAATTGCAGTGGCATGGGGCCAGTCAAAAGAGAACTGGAGACAATGCTGACATATACACTGCTTAGTACAGATGTGGGCATATTTGGACATATCTGGGCTCGATTCTGGTGGCCATGGACTTGCTTTGCAGAGGCAGAGCTCTTGAACTTGTTAGTGGGTCCTACTTCCTTTTGGCTCAAGAGAGGGGGCTCCTGTGGCAAGAGCCCCTAGTGGTGGAGGATTCTGTTTCCTTCTCGCTTATGGCCTGGCCTGGCTCTTTAGAGGCGTAGGCTGTCCAAGAAGTGCTACTCTGAAGTGGTAGTGGACACCCTGCTTAAGATCTGGAAGTCCTCCATGTCCTTAGCTTATGTAAGTTGAGGGTTTTTGAGGGGTGGTGATCCTCTTGGCCCCTAGAGACCAGGAAAGTGGTCATAGTCGCTGCTTTGTCCTTCTTACATTCCAGCCTGGGCCAGGGCTTGTCTCTGAACTCTCTCAAGATTCAGGTGATGGCTCCAGTGTACTACAGGGGTTGCATTTAAGGGACAACATGGCAATGCGCCCTGTCTCCCGTTTCCTCAAGGGAGTGAAGCAGATCGTCTTACAGTGTGTCTAGTGATTCCTTAGTAGAGTCTCTCTCTGGTGTTGAAGGCACTGAAAGGGCCTCCTTTTGAGCCCATTTGTAAAGCCTTGCTTAAGGATTTGAGCTTTTCCTGGTGGTTATAGCGTTCACCAGGTAGGTGTCAGAGCTGCAGGACTTGCCCTTCAAGGAGACTTTCTTGGTCTTTTCGATGGCTTCTGTCTCTTTGCAGCTTGTACCATCCTTTCTCCTAAAGGTGCTGTTCTCTTTTCACCTTAACCAGGCTGTTGTTCTCTCCTTCATGGAGGAGGATCTTCGGAAGAATCACTCACTACATCAGTGGATGAGTGGAGGGCATTGGTCAGATGCCTGGAAATTACTAATCCCTTCTATTGGTCTGATCATCATTTTGACCTCTTCAGTGGTCTAAGGAAAGGATGGACAATGGCCAAGTCCTCCATTGCCCACTGGACTGGGGAGGCCATTGGTTCAGCATACCTTCTGGTTGGTAAGCATTTGCTGGAGGGGAATCAGAGCTCACTCCACTAGGCACAGACCTCCTCCTGGGCAGAGTTTGCTTTGGTGTCTCCAGAGGACATCTGTAAAGCGTCTACCTGGTCTTCTTTGAATACTTCTGTGAAGCACTACAGGTTGCATGTGGTAGCTGGAACAGATGTCACCTTTGGCAGGACAGCTCTGTTTAGAGCAGTCTTCCTCCTATCCTTGTTCCTATTTATTTGGGTATATCCCATACATCTAGACTGGTCTAGCAGGATGATAAGGAAGGAGGAATTTTACATACCTGAGAATTTTTTTTCCCATGTATCCTGCTAGACCAGTCCAAGACCTATCCTGGAAGACACTTTGTACAGCAGAGGTTCTCAATTTGGCTCTCAGGACACACATAGCCAGTCAGATTTTCAGGATAACCACAATGAATATGCATATAAGAGATCTGCATGAAATACCTCCATTTCATGCAGATCTCTCTCATACATATTCATTGTGGTTATCCTAAAAGCCTGACTGGCTAGGTGTGTCCTGAGGACTGGGTTGAGAATCCCTGTTGTACAGGTTTGGAGCCTGGCTGCCATCGAGTCTATTGTCAGTATCATGTTCTGATGCAGAAAATACTTCAAGATAACTGTTCCATTGCTGGATTGTTGGTTATCAGTGCTATTTGTTTCTGAGTTGTTTTCACTTTTGCTTATTGCTTGGGAAGTGTCATAGTGGCTTCTCCTAGTGCTGCATCAGCAGATATAGCTGATGATATCACTGATTGTTGCACAAGTCTGCCTCCACCTGCTGGCTAGGGAGCATAACCCATATAACTGGACTGGCCCAGCAGGATTCAAGTACAGAAAATTATCGAGTATTTAAAATTTCTCCTCGTAACAATAGGGAATCTTAAATGATTTGTAGCCAGTGCTATCAAAGTTTTTAATAAAAAAAAAAGACTGCAAGGGAGAACAGAGAGGCGACTCTGAATCAGATGAAGCTCCATCTTGCAGTAGGATAAGATACGATACCTCTGTATCAGGCAATCAATTCAATTTTCTTCAGTATCTGGGAGCTGGTGGAAAGCTAGTTGACGTCTGTCTTTATTTTATAGAAATGGAGCTTGAGTGAAACGTGAATGAGGTTCCCTATGACCATTACCCTATTAATAATGCATCACGCCTTTGACATGGAATTACTTCTCCACTCATTCTTTTATCGGAATACTGCAGCAATGTATTGACCATTATGCAGGTGTAAAAGAACCTGTTTTCTATTTTTGAGAAGCTGACTGTTTAGTCTCTTTAGGAAGCGCTTCAGTTAAAGGAGCTAGAAAAGGCCACCAAACCTTGTATATTTAATTTTTTGACGCTGTGCATTTTACATAAAATATATCTTCCGAATAACCTACCTACTGGTTTATAAAGTCTTTGTTTTGGTTTTTGTACAGTTTTGTAGTTCCCAAGACAAGGGCATCTAACAGGTCTTATTTTATTTACAGATATTTCCAAATTGCCTTTTCGTTCCATAAATCGATGATAGTGGTGTATCGTAAAGCAAAGTTATGAAAGAAAGAGTTTTAGCTGATGTGCGTTATGATGCAAGAACATTCTTTCATACATGCTTGGTTCTGATAGCAAAACATGCATAGTGACACTTTTGGGTAGTTTTCTTATAAATTGAAACAGGCAAGATATACCTTTTTATGATTTTATTACATTTTTTTAAAATTTCTTCCTATTTGTTGGTTATATGCATTTGGTATTCTGCCTGTTTCCTAGAGCAATGCTTCTAAATCTATGTGGGTGCCAACCTCATTTTGGTGAGGCAAACAAGCATGTAACTTTAGCCATTTTTAGCGGTTTATTGTGAAAATAAAGATATTTGAACTAAAAAAAACAAAACAAAATAAAAGTATGTGACTCCAGCCCTACCTTGCTTCCTTGTACTGCTGCTCCTGGACCATGTGTAGTATTGGATGACACCTGCTATAGTTCTTTATCTCCTATCAAGCTTATGCAGGCCAGTGATGCCTTATGTATAGATTTTGACATCATGGTCACAACCCTGCTAGTCTAGAGGTTAGCACAAAATAAATTACATCATTAAGTATCTCAGTAACACAGTTTGCTGTCCTTATCAACACCTTCATGTATATATTACACTGAAACGTATAGAGGAAGAATGTGGTGAAACTAACCGAATACAATGTGGGAAAAGCAAATGATAAAATCAGAGGTAGAACTGCAATAAACAACACACATTTTGTTTTAAAATGCCTGCAGAACCATTCTGTGCAAAGACCTAAAGAGCAAACTAAAAAGCTGGAAAAAATTGCCTGCCTATTCAGAGGAACAGCTAGTCTTTCTGCTTTAGTTTGTCTCTAATGGGCAAGAGCCGCTGTGCAAATGAGACCATCAGATCTTGCAACTGGTTATTTGACCTCTACTCGCATCTGCTTAGCGTGCAATTAAATGCACACCCTAATTGTACAGTGAAGATGGAATCTGAGGTTCAGAATGTCTTCTCACTGAAGAGTGTCACTGAAGACGGCAGAATTGTTGCTTATTGACAGCAGGTTAATGTCAACGTATTGTCTGAAGGCATTACCAGAGGAAACACACCTTTCAGATTTTAATTCTGCTCATTGAGGAGGGGTTATTTAGTTGTTAGTGCAGTAAACTAATTCAGGAGAAAGTGGGCATAAGTTCAAGAATCCCCTTATGGCCTGGCCTGGCCCTTGGTGCAATATGAGCAGATCACTTTATTTTCCAAGGTCTCTGGAAGTCCAGTAACGTCCTACAGGTATCTTCATCCGATCTTTTTGACTGATAAATGGAAGTTAATTACTCTGAAGCAACAGAAGTGTGTAAATAGAATTAAACTAGTAAAGGAGGAGAGGTTTGTTGACAGTCCCTGCAATGGAACGGTCTCTTTTTTTTCTTCAGTTGTTTTTATCATGGGGGTGGAGGTTGACACTTTAAATCTATTCCCTGGATATTAGATTTCTTGGTTCCATTTCTAGAAAGTATGCAGTGTTAAACGATGTGTAATGTTTTCTTAATTTAAGATTTACAACCAGCTATTTTTTATGCCCAAGGCTCATAAAATAAGGGACAGTGGTCAGACTGAGAGAAAAATCTAAAACTCGCATACAATTTAAAACAGGATAGGGCAGTTTTCAAAGGGATTCTCCTTGGGTTAAAGGGGGAGGGAGGGGTGAAGGGCATAACAACGTGAGAAGCGCCAGTTTTAAAATGGCCTTTTCTGGGGAAAAGAGGTGGCGTTGAGGGATGAAGACCAAACCTGGCTGGCAAACATAAGCGTAGAGATTTTATTCTGAAATCTTTGTGCCTAGTTTTGCAGGTTTATCATGCACACCTTGCATCTGCAGGGCCATATTTTTAAAATTTTTTAAAGGAAAATTCCACAGGGACTTTTTCTTTTGAAAATGGCTTTACAGGACACAAAGTACTACAAACACGCAAGCTCCTGATGCATTTTGAAAATTGCTCTGTAGGACTGATAAAATGAGAGCTGTATTTAGCTGACTTGTCTTGCCTAGGGGCGTATCTACACAGAACCCTTTCGGCTCTTACATTAGAATTTATTATGGTAGAAAGATAGAACTTAGATAGGAGTGGAGGAGTGGCCTAGTGGTTGGGGCAAGGTACTTCAGGCCAGAAGGTCGGGGGTTCAAATCCCACTAGAGGACAGCAACCTTGGGCCGGAAGGACTGGGGTTTCTAGTCCCACAGGTGCTCCTTGTGGTCTTGGGCAAGCCACTTAACCCTCCATAGCCCATGTTCCCTGTAAAATAGTTATCTCCAAGTTATAATGCCCTGTTCAATGTAATTTCAGTTTGTTCAATGTAAACCGCACTGATGCAGAATAGCGCGGTATATAAGAGAATGTAAATAAATAAATAAATAACTTCCGCAACTTATTATTTGGGTTAAGCATAATTTTGGAGCAGCAGGTGATTGCAAATTTTTATCTAAACAACTAATACATTCCTTAAGAACTAATTACCACAAGTCACATGGTCTGCTGTGCACTTATGCAAGCAAAAGTAATCTTTCCTTCCCTAACCGACCCAATGCCTTACAGCGTTTAGATGAACGACCATCTCTAGGGCTGGGGTCCCAGGTGAAGCAGGGTTTATTCCCCATGCTAGCTGTGAATGCAGGCCAAGTGAGCAGCGTGTAGCCTGAGAGAATTCTCTTTTGGCTTAGGGGCTTAGAAGAAGCTACAGAGCACATGGGGTGCTTGGATAGATATTAGGCTTATCCCTTAGTAATGGCAGACTAGCCTTGGGTGACAAAGCAGTGTTTGTTTATTCAGAGTTTGCTGTATCACTCTTGGAAGATAAGTAGCGAAGTGATTTACAACTGAAAACTAGGAAAATATGATGTAATAGAAAAAGGGACAGCATAGACCGAAAAATGGCACATGAGTAATAAGAGCTTGGATTTCTAATCAAAGGACTGTTGAGCGCAGATTAGTAGAAACTGAGTAAGCCGATTCAAAGAAAACAAAAATAAAGTTTTCAGAGCCTCAGAAGGAATGTAGTGTGGAGTGGAATTCCACAGGGAAGGAACAAGATAAAAAAACTGCAGAATCACAGGGTGGCCCGAGCTTAGCATGAGAAATGGATGACAAGTAGGTTCGGTACCCTGCGAATGAAGAGTACAAGTTGGCAGTTGCTGAAAATTACAGGCAAAAGATCTTTTTGCATTGGAAAGATGCTGGTTGCTTTAAAAGAGGTTCAGCCCAATAACTGTGCCATCCCCTTGAGTATAATCATCTTAGTTTAGTCATCAGTGGAGCAAGACACCTGCATGATACTGTGTGATTAATCATACACTGGCTAAGACATAGAATTTAACTTTATTATTGCCGACAATAGAAATAAATGCTAACAGGAAACTATCATTTAAAGGAGGAGTGAAAATGTTGAAGTCTTCTTCTGTTGAGAGGGAGTTCTTTCCGCTTTTGAAGGCGAAAGAAACACGTGCCTGTCTCTTTTTTTTTTAAAATTAAATCATGTACGGCTTTTAGCCACTTCTTTTGTAAAGGCGCATTTACCTTAAAGGAGACAGAAATACATTCTTCATAAGAACATAACAGATGTCATACTAGGTCAGACCAAAGGCCCATCAAGCCCAGTATCCTGTTTCCCAAATGGTCAATCTAGATCACAAGTAGCTGGCAGGTTCCCAAAACGTGTACAGATTCCATGCAGCTTTCTCAGGGTAAGCAGTGGCTTTCTGTAGTCCACTTTAATAATGGGTAATGGACTTTTCCTCCAGGAACTTGTCCAAACCTCTTTTAAACCCAGCTACACTAACAGCTTTTACTACATCTTCCGGCATTGAATTCCAGAGTTTGATTTTGCATTGAGTGACAAAATATTTTCTCCAATTTGTCTTTAAATGTGCTACATTGTAGCTTCATGGCATGTCCCCTAGTCTTTCACTTTTTGAAGTAGTAAACAACCAATCTATGTTTACCTGATCTACTCCACTCATTATTTTATAGACCTCTATCATATCTCCCTCGGCTGTCTTTTCCAAGCTGAAGAGCCCTAGCCTTTTATAAAGTTTTCCTTGTATAGGGGTATCTGTCTATCCCCTTTATCATTTTGGTCTCTCTTCTCCGTAACCTTTCTAATTCTGCTATATCTTTTTTTTTTTTTTAATTTATTTGAAAATTTGTATCCTGCTCTATAACCTAAGCAGATCACAAGATAACATACATAAATTATAAGCAAAAAGAAAAACTAAATGGCAACCACAATTGCACACAGTACTTGTGGTGCTGTCGCATGATGGAGTGATATAAAGGCATTAATAATATCCTTGGTTTTTGTATATATTCCTTTCCTTATGATTCCTAGCATTCTGTTTACTTGGCTGCCGCTGCACATTGGGCAGAGGGTTTCAGCGTACTTTGCATCTTGTAACCATAGTTTGGACTGTTCTTCTCTAAGTGCATAACTTTGCACTTGTCCACATTAAATTTTATTTGCCATTTGGATACCCAGTCTCCCAATTTCTCAAGGTCCTCTTGCAGTGTTTCACAATCCTTTTGTGCTTTAACAACTTTGAATAATTTTGTGTCATCTGCAAAATTTGATCACCTCGCTTGTTCCCATTTCCAGGTCATTTATGAATATGTTAAAAAGCAGTGGGCCCAGCACAGATCCCTCGGGTATTCCACTAGTCGCCTTTCTCCATTGAGAAACTTGACAATTTACCCGACTCTGTTTTCTATCTTTTAACCAGTTTCTAATCCACAATAGTACTGTAATTTGCCATCAACGTTTAAAAAGCATTATTGTATCTTGTCAAAAATCATGCATTGATATGTTACCAGAATGTGGATATGCGTTTATGTGGATACTGCATTTGTTTGCTGCATTCTGGGTACAGATTAGGGTTTGACCAGCAATTTGATGCACAGCACCAAGTACTTTGGCAGTTAGCCACTGAGAAAAATGAGTGTGAAGCTCGTTCTCATTAATGGATGGGGGAGGGGAACCCTGTAATGTAATTGTGTAGCAATTTAGGCTGCAAACAATAACACTGCAATTGGTAATAAAATTAGCTATTTGTTGAGTGGGCTGTAAAGCTGTGTCTTGGGCTACTTAGGCCGAGGAAGGAAAATAATGGGCTCTTAATTGGGGAGGGGGGGGGGAGAAGGTTAAGCAATCTTCTCATAACACATAGTTCTGGATAATCTGAGGTGAAGTGCCTCTCCCCCCTCAACTCACCCGAGAATATGATATCTTAGTGCACATTGGTGATGAATTTCTTTCACTTACAATTTGTAAGAGGCCCTTTGCTCTAAAATAATGATCACGTAGAAAAATGTGCATCCTAAAATGTTAGCTCTTGATAACTGTAAAGGCGTCCAGCTCCAGCCCCCCACTTCTTGCAAGCCGATCTAGCCTGGATTTACCCCATTGCATGCATGCCTAGCTGGCCTGCCTTTCTCAGGAAAAGCAGAAACAAAAGCGTCTTTTTAGTGTTTGGGAATAGCACATGAATTGCGCATGATGTCTTGGTTAACCAAAGATGTGGCATCAGGAGTGGGCAGGACTGTATGATTGTAAGGTCAGGAATCGGAGCACCCTCCTGTGAGAGATGGTGCAGTGCCAGTAGAGCAGCCAGCACTGGGCTTGTTGCCCATGGGCCATAGGGAATTCATACACTATTGCTGAAGATTTTATCCTTTGTGGCAAAATGACTCCCTTCCCCCTCCCCTGCTCCTGTTGTTCGCTGAACTTTAAAAAGATGGGAGAGCACAGTGAAACTTCTCTGGGCCGATGTAGAAAGCCGACATTAGTCGTGTGCTAAAAGCTGTGGACATAGTTTTCTAGCGTGAGAGCACCACAAAATTTATGCAATGAGATATGTGCATAACTTCTGCGCTGAATGTGCGGTGGGTGGCAGACACATGAGCAGAAAGGCCGCTGCCAATGAATAAGCTATCTGTAGTGAAACTTAAAAGAACAATTTATTATTACTCCACACTGTAAATTCTTATTTTAAATATAATAAGCAGTGTTTACCTGCATCGCAGTGGGGAAATCTGTCTGTTTAACTTTAGTGCCGAAACCGTGGTTTGTGGAGGGCACCTTTTATGTTTTGAAGGCACAGTAAGGAACTAACCCCACTGCAAAGCCACTAGTGGGTAAATCACACCAGAAAGCATTTCTATTCTCCTATACATCCTGACGTTTCACACACTGTTTTCTTCTCCTATATGTGACAAAGTTTTACGTCACCTTCGATCAGATGTTCAAATAATGACAATACTGAACTCTGCGTTCGGCCTTCAAGTCTTCTGTCCACTTCTTTACATCCAGGTGCAATAGCTAATGACATCATTACCATGTTATTTGAACATGCACAATGTGCCGCTCTACTATCTGTGCAACCATTTCTGTGCAGGTAAGGCTCACACCAATCCCCTCTCTGCATTGTGGCGTGGTGGTAAGTATGCATAGATATAGTGCGAACTATGTGTGCTATCGCTACAGCGTTGGCCCTTTTGTGAGCTGTCACTTGCCATTAACTTTTCATTTTATCAAGGGTTCTGTTCTCTGCGTCAGGGAGATGAGCTTTTCCCATACCAGTTATTTTTCCCAGTTCAATATAAAAGTTGCATGGAAGACTGGATGGAGGAACCTTTCATAGTGATGTTTAACTTCACATGGGGACAGGTTTCAAACCGTACGCCCTGGGATACTAACCACACGTATTGCCTCTCTGCAAACGTCTGCACATACATTCTCTTTGAATCATGCTGTGGATGCAGTTTTCTGCAGGTAGATTTTTGCAAAAGTACATGCTAGGATTGCAAACTATCAGGAAAGTGGTATAAAATGTAAATAAATACTCCCCCCCCAGCCCGTTTTCACACAGTGTTGTAGTTGCATTGAGGGTGAATAGTTTTCAGACAGCTGAAATACACAGGTCGGGCACTTTTTCCCAGTGTAGATTGCTTTGAAAATGGAACTGTTTACCATGCTCATAGTCCGGAAGACTCATCTGCATATCCGTTCCAGCAGCCCCGGCAGAGGACTCCAGAGGTCACCACGAGTCCACCAGGCAAGAGCTGCCACAGACCCCGCACTCTCCCCAGCAGCAGAGGACCGAATTATCAAAAACTGAACTAGCCCATACAGTATATACTACACATAGTAAACCAATCTCTGTCACAAGGGATTATGCCTACTGATTTTAAATGCACGTCTATCCGCCCTATACTTAAAAATAAGTCATTTGATACAAAAGACCCAAGTGCCTACAGACCTATAGCCAGCATACCATTCATCGCCAAAATAATAGAAAAAGCCATCCAAATGCAACTTCAGGACTTCATTGCCCTCAGTGCCCCATTAGATTCTCATCAGTTTGGTTTTTGTCCCTTCCATGGCGTTGAAACCTTGCTGATAACCTTATCAGAACCACAGATGACCATAATCAAGCTTTTATCCTACTCGTTATAGATATAGCATCAGCTTTTGAGAATCTTAACCATGACACCCTAATCACGAGATTAGCTCAAATTGGCATAGGTGGTACGGTCCTGCAGTGGTTCAAATCATATATCTCAAACCGTAAGTTGCGTGTCCAAATAGGCCAAGAAATATCAGATATATTTCCCCAAGACCAAGGAATACCCCAAGGGTCAGCGCTGCCTTACTTTTCAACTTATACCTGCAACCAATTACCAACATCTTCAGGAAATTTAACATTGATTATTATATCTATGCTGACGACATTATGTTGTTCCTCCCCATAGATGTACACAACTTTAATTACCACTAGCTATCAGAATGCATCACGGAAACGGAATCCTGGCTGAATGCCAACAACCTTAATATCAATTTCAAAAAAATGGAAGCCTTATTTATTTCAAGGAATCAAAATGCCACACCTCCTTAAACAATCATGATTAACGACATTGTCCTTCCTGTTAAACAAGAGGTAAAATATCTTGGAATAATATTAAACCAATCCCTCAGCATGCTCCCCCATCTAAAACACACAACAAAAACCATCTTCTTTAAACTAAAAATTATACAACACCTCAGACCCCTGCTAGACATCCATGACTTCAGGTCAGTAGTCAATGCTATCATTACTGCCCACTTCGACTACTGTAGCAGACTGTTACAGGGTTTACCAGCCAAAGACATAAAAATCCTCCAAAGAGCATAAAACATAACTGCTAGAATAGTGTACAAAGCCCGACTAACTGCACATATAACTTCAATCTTATATGACCTCCACTGGCTCCCAATATTGAGCCGGATAAAATACAAGATGATGATAACAACCTTCAAATTAATCAATAACATCTCCCCGTCACACCTATCTACACTTATCCAAACACCACCAAACTCAAAATCCCGAAGGCAAAATGCAGTCCTCTCACTTCCAGAGCCTTCATATTCACTGCCCCTAATCTCTGGAACTTGCTACTATTACGCGCGATTAAAGACATCCAGTTATTTAGAAGGGAGCTCAAGACGCACCTATTCATTAATCACTATGGAACTAAAAGCAAAAACCCTGCATTGCAAACAGGCATTCCTTATCGTCACTCCAGTCCAGTCCCTTTACTTCTGGGTTACGCAACCCTTCCAGCAGCTTGGAGGCTGAGCCCAACCTTTTTGGAGGTGGGGCGGTATAAATACCACTGGAACCACCCCCTAACTCCAGTATGCTCAGCCTCCAAGCAGCTGGAGGATTCCGTAAGCCTAGGGCTTACTGGAGTCCTACTTTATTTATTTAATACCTTAGTTAGTAATTTTAATTTTAATTTAATTTTGATTATTGCATTTCTTTCTGAAGTTTAGTGGCTTTTTGCGCTTCTGCGCCTTTAAATCCTGCCTGCTCCCTGCTCCTCTCTCCCCCCCCCCCTCCTGCTCGGGCCGGGCGGCGGAGGTGAGCAACAGCCTACAGCGTCAAGGGGAACTTCTGCCCTTCTGCCCCTATCAGGAACACTCGGGCTTAAGAAAAGCAGCATCGGGGAGCATGCAGCCATTCTCTGCCTCGCGCCAAAGCCCGTCGGGTGGCTGAGCGCTGGAGGCAAGGCCGCATTACCGGGTCTCCCGCCGATCCCGTCCTGGAGCGACTGGACGCGGCGGCGAAGAACAGACTTGCCGGTTTTCTCTCACAGGCCTCGCGGAGGAGCGGCTAGAGCACGGAGCTGCAGAACTACAGCGCAGGTCGGCGAATCTACAGTTCAGCAAGTTCACCGGCTAGCTCCGTGGTCCCCCGATCTGGCTCCACGTGGTGAGGCCTACCACGTGTAGAGCCTGCGGGCTAGGATCGCCGAGCAGGACACAGGAGGTGCAACTTTCAATCGCAAGTACCTCCGTGGGAGAAAAGAAGCTAAATTTTTACTTTAACTTTTTTTTACTTTAAATTTTACTTTAAAATTTATTTTAAAAATTTACTTTAACGTTAATTTTAATTGCTTATTTGCCTTAAGTTAATTTTAAGTTAATCCTTATTCAGTCAGTCAAAGTGGTTTTGGGCCTGCACTGTTTGGAGTTGTTATTTTCTTGGGGTCCAAGTGAAGGGGCTGGTTGGTTTCCTCTTCCGGGAAAACTATTTCAATGGCGTCCAAGCCCCGCTGTCTTTCCTGCGGCACACGCAGGGGCACCTCCGCAGAAGCAGGAATCTGCAGGAGCTGCGCCGCAGTGGCGGCCTCAGTCGAGCAGGAGCTTAATTTGGCTGCGGATCTCCCCCCTCAGGGGTCAGGTGACCTCTCAGGAGGAGAGGGAGGGTCCCAGGTTCCTCCCTCTACGCCCTCGGACATGCCTTCTTCTCCTCTTCTCCCCTCCCTCCTCCCGGCGGGGGAAGGAGGGTCTGGGGATTTTTTCTCCCCGGATTTCATTCTCTTACTTCATAAAGCCTATTGCTTACGGAAGCAGGGCATAGGAGCAGTTGTGGCTGGTCCGTCGAGGGAAGACAAACCAGCCAGGCTCTTGGCGGCGGGCAACACAGAATCCGCCATACCAACGAAGCGACCCCGAAGGAGCGAGGAGGATCCCCTGGCGCCCCTCTCCCAGGGTACCCCGGAGGACCCTTACTCGGACAAGGACATGGACGAAGAGGAGGAGGAACTGGAAAAAGGAGAGATCCCCGAGGATGACCAATCCAGGATCATCCGCGTCTTTTGCCGGGAAGAGCTCCCGGCATTAATTAATGATTCCCTAAAGGCGCTCAATGTGGCCTCAGAGACACCAACTGAAGAAGAGGCGTTGGAGGACCCATTGATCCAGGCCATTAGGAGATCCCAGAAGGTCTTTCCGGTCCACAGGGTGGTGCGCCAGATGATCCAGGAGGAATGGGACCAGCCTGAATCTAGCCTAAGGGGGACCCGGTCCATGCTGCGCCTATATCCTCTTCCAGAGACAGACAAGGAGCTGTTGAAGTCCCCCAGAGTGGATGCAGCGGTATCAGCAGTCACAAAGAAGACAACTATCCCAGTTGAGGGCAGCGCGGCTTTAAGGGATTCTCAGGACAGAAAATTGGATACACTTCTGAAACAAGCCTTTGACGTAAGCGCCCTTGCCTTACAGGCCTCTATCTCGGGAGCTTGGGTAGCTCGAACCTGTTTAAGGTGGTCACAGCAACTTCAGGGGGCGGAGTCCTCCGCAGATGACGCCCGACCCAACGCGGCGAGATTGGAATCCGGAGCAGCATACTTGGCGGATAGTCAATATGACCTCATCAGGAGCCTGGCCAAGAACATGGCCTCGGTGGTTGCAGCCAGGCGTTATTTGTGGTTGCGTAATTGGGCAGCGGATGCCTCCTCAAAGGCACGCCTGAGTCGGCTCCCCTTTAAGGGGAAACTACTGTTTGGTGAAGAGTTAGAGAAGCTGGTAAAAGACCTTGGCGAGTCCAAGGGAGGCAGGCTTCCAGAAGACAGAACGAAGCAAAGTCGACCTCTACCACCGATTCGCTCACAGCCTAGGGACTCTCGGAGGTTCCGTCCTGCCAGATCCAACCCCCCTTCCAGGGGGCGATTCCCCTCCAGGAGTCAGGGTTTCCGGGGGTTTCGGGGAGCAGGTCGCGGTTTTGGGGCCTCCTCCTTCTCCTCGGCCCCTAGAAAACACCAATGAAGCAACGGGGGGCCAGGGGGAAGAACGGCCAGTGGGAGGCCGTTTAAAGCAGTTCCTTCCCGCCTGGTCCCGAGTCACTTTGGATCAATGGGTACTAGAGGTGATCAGAGAAGGCTACGCTCTTGAATTCGCGAAGCAAATCCCTCCCGCATTCATCCAATCCCCCAGCGGATCTCCGGCAAAGAGGTCGGCGATAGAGACAACCCTTGCATGGTTAATTGCACTCGGGGCAGTGGTACCGGTACCACCAGACCAGTGCGGATCGGGTCGATACTCAATTTACTTTGTAGTACCAAAGAAAGAAGGGTCCTTTCGACCAATCCTGGATTTAAAACAGGTCAACCGCTGCCTCAGGGTACCACATTTCCGCATGGAGACCCTACGATCGGTCATCGCAGCAGTAAGGGGCGGAGAGTTCCTGACGTCCCTCGACTTGACAGAAGCCTACCTACATATCCCAGTCAGGGAGTCCCACCAACAGTTCCTAAGATTCCAGGTCCTCCCCTTCGGTCTAGCCACGGCCCCACGGACTTTCACCAAGGTGATGGTGGTAGTAGCGGCCTTCCTCCGGAAGGAAGGAATACTAGTGCACCCGTACCTGGACGACTGGCTGCTCCGAGCAAAGTCGGAAAAAGAAAGTCGCGCGGCGACGAGCAGAGTGATTCAGGTACTAGAGGAGCTGGGGTGGGTCATCAACCGAGCAAAGAGCAGGATGGCCCCCGCCCAGGACCTCGAATACCTCGGAGCAAGATTTGACACAGAAAGGGGCAGAGTTTTCCTGTCTCGAACGCGATCAAGGGACTTAAGACTGCTAGTCGCGCAGTTTCAGAGCAGACGAAACCCCTCAGCATGGCATTATCTTCAGATGTGGGCACAATGGCGGCAGCGATAGAGGTAGTGCCTTGGGCCAGGGCCCACATGCGCCCACTACAGCACGCCCTATTGCGTCGGTGGTCTCCACAACTCCATCCCCTCTCAACTCAGCTCCCGTGTGCTCCACGGACCAAACGAGCTCTTCGCTGGTGGCAATGCACAAGGAATCTGGAACGGGGGATGCCCCTCGAACCTCATCTCTGGGTACTGTTGACAACGGATGCCAGCCTCTCAGGCTGGGGGGCTCACTGCGAAGACCAGTTTGTCCAGGGCCTCTGGTCTCAGTTGGAATCTCAATGGCCCATCAACAGATTGGAATTGCGGGCCGTTACCCTAGCGCTCAGAGCACTCGAGCCCCTAGTGCTGGGAAGAGCAATTCGTGTGCTTTCCGACAACGTCACCACGGTAGCTTACATCAACCACCAGGGCGGCACCAGCAGTCCCGCCTTGGAAAAGGAGGCGGATGTCCTCTTTCAATGGGTGGAACCCCGCCTGGAAGCGCTCTCGGCTCAACACGTGGCAGGCACGGACAATCTCACGGCAGATTACCTCAGCAGGCACAGGATAGACCACGGAGAGTGGGAACTAAAGAAGGAGATCTTCGACCAGATAGTGGCCCGCTGGGGACTTCCAGTCATGGACCTCATGGCAAGTTTCTCCTCAGCCAAGGTGAACCGGTTCTTCAGTCGGCGGAAGGAGCGAATGTCCGAAGGTCTGGATGCTCTGTCTCAAAGGTGGCCGGCGGAGGTTCTTCTCTACGTGTTTCCCCCTTGGGCCCTCATCGGGAAGGTCCTCCAGCGAGTAGAGTCGCACCACGGACCTGTGATCCTTATTGCACCGGATTGGCCGCGTCGTCCTTGGTATGCGGATCTGGTGAGGTTGCTAGCCGACCGCCCTTGGTGGCTCCCTTGCCAAAGGGACCTTCTCAGGCAAGGTCCGGTACTGATGCCTCACGCGGATCGATTCTCACTTACGGCCTGGCTATTGAAAGGGCGCGCCTCTTGAAGCGAGGCTATTCGGGAGCGGTAATCTCAACGCTGTTGAAGGCGAAGAAACGCTCGACCTGTCTCTCCTATGTAAGGGTCTGGCGCATCTTCGAAGCGTGGTGCACGGATCACCGAAGGAAACCCCTCTCAGCCTCAGTCCCTGAGATTCTGGAATTCCTACAAGCCGGTTTTGACAAGGGCCTGGCGCACAGCTCCTTACGAGTCCAGCTAGCCGCCATCGCTTGATATAGGGGTAAGGTCCGCGGCAAGTCCTTAGGGGCCCACGCGGACGTCGCCAGGTTCCTAAGGGCAGTCAGACGTCTGCGCCCACAACGGAGGTCGGTGATTCCCCCCTGGGATCTCAATCTGGTACTGAATGCAATAGCCGGGGAACCCTTTGAACCGGCAAAGAAAGCTTCCCTGAAGGACTTAACTCTCAAGACAGTGTTTCTGGTCGCTATCTGCTCGGCCAGGCGAGTCTCCGAACTGCAAGCGCTGTCCTCCCAACCTCCTTTCCTATCCTTTCTCAGGGACAAAGTGGTCCTACGAACGGTACCTTCCTTCCTACCCAAGGTCATCTCCCCCTTTCATCTGAACCAAACAGTTACCCTTCCAGCCTTCCCGGCCGAAGACCTGGAAGGTAGGGCTAGTAAGCTACGACGGCTAGACGTCCAGAGGATCTTGAAGCGATACCTCTCCCGCACAGCCCCTTTCCGGAAATCAGAACAGCTGTTCGTCCAGTTCGGAGGACCGCATAAAGGAAAGGCGGCGGCCAAGGCCTCCATCTCCAGGTGGATCAGAGAGGCAATTGCCTCGGCCTACATCCTAAAAGGGAAGCAGGTCCCAGTGGGACTACGGGCGCACTCCACTCGGGCCCAGGCCACCTCGTGGGCAGAGTTCAGTCTAGTTCCTCCGCTAGATATTTGTAGAGCGGCGACTTGGTCCTCGCTACATACCTTCACAAAACACTACAGGCTGGACGTACAGAGTGCGGCGGACGCTCGGTTTGGTCTGGCGGTCCTTCGGTCCGGCTTGCCGGATCCCTCCCAGAGTTGAACTGCTCTGATACATCCCAGAAGTAAAGGGACTGGACTGGAGTGACGATAAGGAAGAAGTAATTAGGTCTTACCTGCTAATTATTGTTCCTGAAGGAACGACAGTCCAGTCCCTGATCCCACCCGACTCGACCGGACCTGAAGGCCTTCCAGACGACGGAGAACCGAGCAGGGAACCAGATCTGGGGGAGGGAGGGCAGAAGAAAGACGCCTCCGGCAGTATCAGGCATCCCTCCTCCCTCCGTTGCTCCTTCTCCTTCTTGTTCCTATTTCACATCTCTATACAAAAAAAACAAAAAACAAAAAAAAACACAAAGTTAGGTTCTTGATTGGTTGTTATTCATAGAAATTTGTATAGTTTGCTTTGTCATTCGAATACTGGAGTTAGGGGGTGGTTCCAGTGGTATTTATACCGCCCCACCTCCAAAAAGGTTGGGCTCAGCCTCCAAGCTGCTGGAAGGTTGCGTAACCCAGAAGTAAAGGGACTGGACTGTCGTTCCTTCAGGAACAATAATTAGCAGGTAAGACCTAATTACTTCTTCAGCACACCCAATGACCCCCTCTAACTCGCCCACATTTCATCTATGCAATACTATTATTTCTCAAGATATTGTACACAACCTAAACTCGAAGAACCATGTATACTTGTATATAGTTTTAATTTATCCCTGTTTAATTTTTCCTGTTTAATTTTCCATCTATAGACTACAGAGTTTCATGTAGAAGTTTAACTACACAATACTTGTAACATGTATCTATGTATATAGTTCAATTATACTTCTTTGTATGAAGTTTTGTTATCTGTAAACCGCCCTGATCTCTGGAAGGGGCAGTATATAAGAACCAAATAAATAAATAAATAAATACTCATCTGCATATCCGTCCAGTCTGTCGTTTACTTAAACAAGTACCAAAGCTCGACCAACTGAACGATGGCTGGGAAAAATCCTATTGCTAAAGCTATTGGCCCTGTTACAGTTTCTGCCTCTGTCCAGACAGACAGCTCCATGCCAGTTGAGGGACTGGATCCATGTGCAAGATGCCTGCAAGCTGAAGCCCTCTTGAAACAAGTGGAGGAGCTCAGGCTGAGAAGTATTTGAGATATCAAGAAGTACATTGATGAGATGCTTCTTGAAGCATTGAAGCTCTCAGACAGAGATGAAAATGGGATGCTACAGAAGGAAGAGAGTTGGACACGAGTCACCAGAGCCTGCAGAATCAAATCAACAAGCCTACTGATTATTATCTGATGTTGCTCATCCATGTCGGCACAAATAGTACTGCTCGGTATCCCTCAGAGTATACCAAGAGTGACTTTGTGGCTCTGAGACAGAGGGTAAAGCAGATAGATGCGCAGATAGTGTTCTTTTCAATCCTCCCTGTTGAGGCCGAAGCAGAGAAGCTCACATCCTGGAGATGAATGTATGGCTGCAATAATGTAGATGGTATCATTGAGTCCGTTTTTGGTTTCCTGGACCATGGGATGATTTTCCAAGGGCTGCAGAGCAGAGATGGCATCCACTTATCCAAGAAAGATCAAAGTGTCTTCTGCAGCAGACTGGCTAACCTACTGAAGAGGACTTTAAATTAGATTCGCTGGGGATGAGTGAAGAAAGCACCCAGGCAAGTAAAAACCCTCAGGTAAGTAAAACATTAAATACCTCTGTAGAAATAGGTAAAAGGGGCAACATCTGGAAAGTGGTGTGCATAAATGCCCGTAGTATGGGAAATAAGATCCCAGATGTTGTGGCTTTAATGGAAGAGGCTGACTTGGATTTAGTGGCGGTTACGGAGATATGGTTCACAGACAGCCATGACTGAGATGTAATTATATCAGGCTATACTTTATTCAGGAAGGACAGGGTAGGAAAAAGGGGAGAAGGAGTGGCACTATATGTAAAAAATCATGTTAAAGCCCTAGAATTACAGGGCTTAAAAAGGAATGAGGAACACTGTGGGTTAAACTAGAAAGAGGGAGCGGGAAATCCATTTGCATTCGTGTGATATACAGATCTCCTTCATAAGAAGTGGACAGAGATTTAATAGAAGACATATAGTGTACTGCCAGGGAAGGGGAAGTGCTACTGATAGGTGATTTCAATCTGCTGGATGTTGATTGGCACACCCCTGCTGTGGTGTCTTGTTGCTTACCAATGGTGAAAGTGTTTCTGATGTTATAGTGAGAGATCATCTCGTATCCAGTGATCACTAGATGGTGTGGTTCAGTTATAGGACTAGGGTTGATAAAGTCCATTCAAAAGTGAGGGTCTTACACTTTAGGAAAACTAACTTTGCCAAGATGGGACAATACCTCAAGGAGTCATTAGCGGGGTGGGAACAGCTGGTGGATGTAGAAAAGCAATGGGCAAAACTGAAAGGGGATATTTTAAGGACAACAAAGCTTTTTGTTAGAAAGGTAAATAAATGTAAAAGGAAAAGGAAGACAAAATGGTTCTCAAAAGAAGTAGCTGAAAAGATGAAGAAAAAGAGGGAAGCCTTCATAAAAAACAAGAGATCACAGAAAAGAGAAACACATCAATGTTTGAATGAGGCATATTGATCAGCGGGGAATTCACCTGCTCACTGATATTGGGCCGATAGCAGTTCTATCAGCAACTCTTGCAATTGTTATGTTAACCTTTGATACCTGTCTGGGTTGCAGTGAAAAAACGGAGTTACTTACCTGTAACATGAGTTCTCCGTGGACAGCAGGATAAGTCAGCCACACCTGGTGACGTCATCCGACGGCGCCGAGACGGAAGTACTCTCCATAGCTCAGAAGGGCTTTCGCCCTTCTGAGCCTGGGCCAACTGGCCCTGCCCCCCGGCCCGCCCCTAGCAAGCCAGTTCGTCACTAGCTGAGCCTTAGCCGCTAGGAGGCGGGTACTGGTCATAGGCCGAGCCCCTTCCAAGGGGAGGTGGGCGGGTATGTGTGGCTGACTTATCCTGCTGTCCACGGAGAACTCATGTTACAGGTAAGTAACTCCGTTTTCTCCTAGGACAAGCAGGATGAGTCAGCCACACCTGGTGCCTCCCAAGCTGGCATGTGTTGTGGTGGAAGGGGGGAGGCCGAGATCAGGTACAGGAGACTTTTTATCAGGGCCCTGCTTTTAAGGTGCGCCCTGGGTAAGGTGTACCTCGGTTAAGATGTACCTTGGAAAACTGGTGGCAGTGACAACGTGCAATGTATGGTGTGCCACCGCACACTGAGGAATTGCAGAATGTAGCGCTGTGTGCGGCCCCGTTGTGCAGACATGCCGTTCCACGCGGCCGCTATTGTGAGAGTAAAAGGTCTCAATGGATAGTGGCAGAATAGTGGTCTCAGAGGGCAGCATAGCTGATGCACAGCAGAGGAAGTCCAGAGGGTGGCCAGAGACGACGCAACCGCGGAGGGAGTCCCCTTTCCCGCTCGGCAGTAGCGTAGAGTTAAATGCTGCGAGCAGGGATAACCACGGTAGCCGTGTTGAAAAACATTGCAAGAGTGGGGCAAGATCGGTGCAATATCTACAGTGGACCAGCAACAATATTGACAGTGCTACAAGAAGGATGCAATTGGAGTGTTAATATCGCAAGGACCTGAGCCATTTCATGGCTTGGTCAGATGTGTCCATGAGACCTCTAGAATATAAGGATAAGTGATGTCATACTGGGACAGACCGTGGTCCATCAGGCCCAGTATCCTGGTTCCAACAGTGGCAAATCTAGGTCATATGCACCTGGCAGTATCCCCGAGGGACACAGGTTCCACCAGCTTGAATTGGTTGAACATTGATACAATAAGGTTTATGGACCTTTAATTCAGCTACACTACCGCTCTTAGTATATCCTCCGGTAACAAATCACAGAGTTTGGTTACACGTTGAATGTCTGATTCTGTTGCATGTGTTGTGTCGCATGTAGTGTGAGCAGGTGTCCCTGCCCCAGAAGGGGCCACCACGGGTTGACGATGGAACCTTTGGCAGGCAGTCGATGGATGCTTCGGCAGCACTAGAGCACAGAGCTGCCGGCTTGACTTGCGGCTCTGTCTGCGCCCATGGCTGGACCGACGGGAGCATGCCTGCGGTCAGAAGAATCATGGATGATGGTGGAGCATGCCTGTGGTCGCAAGAATCATGGATGACGGCGGAGCATGCCTGCGGTCACAAGAGTCATGGAAGACGGAGAGTCATGGATGAGATCTCCTGAAACTGTTCGGCTGGAGTGATGGACGAGTTGGCTGGACGTCCAGGCTAAGGGAGGCACTGAGGACGGGTACGGACTGATGCTGGGGCGGGAATGCCTCAGCCAGCCTTCTTCATTGGGCGCATGGCTCCTGCATCGTCGGTCAGTGTCTAAGCCATTGTACTACAGCTATATTCCTGAAGCTGTCCAGGATCAGGCTCGAGTTATGTGTTGCAGAGCCAGCTGATTGGTAAGCACTGGTGAGTGATGAGGGAGCCTCGAGTTGCACACTGGGCTTGGACGTTTCACCTGTTCAGCCCTGTGGGGTATGTGAAACAAACGTGTCTTGCACCATCCGTAGAGATGGGTAGAGAGCTCATCCCTGGACTTGTTCAAGTCGCGAGAGTGTCTGAAGGCATGCAGCTGGCCGTGAGTGACAAACCCTGCTCGAGAGACATGGGCAGGAACTGTGAGTACAAGGGGGCCCTTAGCCTTGGGTGCAAAGAGGTCATATGAGCAGGGCTCTGGGCACTGGACCAGCGTTGTAGGCTTTGTTACGTGTGGAACTGGCTACACACTTCGGAAGATATGACCTCCTGTCTATATCCTTGGGATGTGAGCAGGTAGGGAGATAGGCCTTATATGCACTGTATAGAGATGGTGTGATAGTTGAATAATCTCTGTAGAATATGCTCTGAGTGGGAGCTGTCCGGGGAGTGGGGGGAGCCCCTCTCTCACCTACCACCGAATGGGCAGATCCAAGGGGTCAGTGGGTCCTTCTCATGCATCAGTGGGACTTCTCGTGTTGGTAGCATGTTCCTAGTGGACTATTCCCAATCCTGTAGTTGATTCTCTGTTGTGGGAACAGAGTCTCCGCAGACCGGGGAAGCTGGAAACAAGCTAATATCATGACTGACAGCCCTTGGCAAGCAGTAAGGTACAAAGGCATCGATTACCGAGTTCGACAATGTTACCAAGGTAAGATGGCAGAGAGAGCTTAAGGCCTGTATGTTAGGATGGGTGCGGCTCGAGCTGAACATACGACGTCCGGCTAGACCATACTCCCTGGCAACCCGAGGCCTAAGGCTTGAGGACCTGATGGGGTGCCAACATATGAGAGGATCCTGGACCAAATACAGGCAGGTTGGCATGGTACCGTGTTACTAGAAGAAGGGCCAATATGTGGCACTGGATGGTTCAATCATTGGGATTGGAGAGAACTTCTTCTATGTTTGTACAATCCAATCCAGGTTAGCAGGAGCCTGGGGGAATGTAGCCTGCAGTGCCAGGATCCCCAATGAGAGACAGAGGTGTAGGTCTGAAAAGGAGTCCTGCATTGAGACATGGCGGTGACTAGTGTCTAGCAAGCAGCAGTGGGATTAGGACTGGCTTTAGTTGCTTACCAGTGCTTTAACCTTAGGTATTTGAACGGTACTTAGGGTCTTGATTGGGCACTGCCCTAGACGAGGTACTGCTGGATCATTGGTCTGATGTCGCATAGGGTAATGCAGCCTGGCTGATCATTACTTGACCCTGATTGGCTCTTGAGGACCGAGAGGATTGAGGAGCTATCCAGAGAGGCATGGCGTGGGCTTACCAGGTATGGTCTCTGTTTATCCCCTTGCGAAAGGGGGTTGTATCGTAGTGGCTTTAGACCCTGGTCAAATATAAGCAATACAACCGCTGAGCCCTAAAGCATATTGTTAATCCTGGGACTGCTGCCATGGCTACATGGTCTCCGTACCTTCGAGGCCTTGAACTTCGTGGCCAGTGCTACGGCATTGTGCCTAGAGGTAGTAGACCTGGAAAGAGGTAGTAGACCCGGAATATGTCGTTCTGCTTTGCAGAGGGCCCTCCGAGAGAACTGTGCCTAGCGGCGAGTGAACCATCCTGGAGTCCCTGTATGGGTGGCATCTGCGCCCTCATGGAGTCCATGGTCCGGAGTGGACTGTGCCCTCCCTACCGGTTCAAGGTCTGGTGGCCACACTGGCACCGAAGGGATGTCGGGAGCAGCTAGCTGCCATGTTGCAGATATCCATGCATGGCTGTTGTACGCAAAGTAGGCTGCCACTTTTCCGCCTCCTGTTGGTGGTAGAAGGTTGATTAGACTGAACGAATGGATTCCCAGTGCCACGGTAGGGCGTCCCTAAATGGGTCTTATGAAGCCTGTGAGTGTATGGTATGGATAAGGGGACTGGGTTGGCAGGAGCCCCAGCTGTGCGTTGAACCTGTGACTTTCTGTCTCTAAACACACTGGTTGTGTGCACTGTACCACCGTGTTGCCACTGAAGAATAGAGTGGACATGGAAGGGCAATAGAGAACTGACTTCCACTTTGGTTTGTAAGGTGCATCTCTCTTGAAAACAAACCGGTTCAGGTATGAATGAAATCATGTGTGCATTGCACCACTGTGTTGCCACTAGCGTCGTAGCCATGTGGTTATTAGCCTCGAATGGCCTACGCAAGCTGTGCTTGTCGCCTGCCAGAGGTTGCTGTTATAGGCGACCGCTTGTCAGGGCTAGGTAGAGGGCATGGAGGGCTAGGCCCATGTACCGCTATTAAGGATGGAGTGCACTTTGCCGGATGGCATGATTCCTGGGATCAGATAGCTGCAGGCGAGCTGGCTACCTTCTCTGAAGATTGAGAAGGAACCCCTTGTTCCTTCTCAGCATCCCCTGTACAGTACTTTTCATAGATGGCAGTGGTCGCTGTGGTCTGAGTTGTGGCTGCCGGTCATACAAAGGACCTGTCTTCCATGAGGGGGCCCCCATATGGCGCCGGTGGGCCCTGTAGCAATAGGAAGACTGGTGTGTTTGCCAGAGAGGGAGCGATGGATAGCCTGGTGTGCTTAACCCTGCCTTTTGCACACCGTGACCCTGTGTTTAGTGTCACAGAGGTGCTCGAGAGGGGACGATGGCAGGCTTGAGTGATTTTGAGAGACACTATGGTCAGCTGTTGTAGACTTGAGGTCTGTTGGGCATTGCAGTGGGCTGCCCCTCCCCTTGTCTCATCGGCGATCCGCAGCCAGGAGGGGGTGCAACGGTTCGGGTTGAAGAGACACACTTGTCACCTGGTGTAATGGAGAGGGAGAGAAGGCTCTGGAGCCTTCTGCATCCTCAAGACAGAAGAGGTTCAGGCGAAGGGTTCTAGTGCCCGCGGTTCTCCGCGCCGAAGTTCCTCTGTTCAGAGATCACAACGGGATGGGAGGAGGGCAGTTAGAAGCAGACTCCCGGCGCAGAAGCTTCCCATGCGGAGATCGCCATAGGAATGAACAGTTCCCTTCCAAGAGCCTGCGGGTCTGACGGCTCATCGGGTGGCGCTGAGGCCGGTGCTGAAGCCTTCAGATGCTGTTGCGGGACTGCACGATGCAGGGCATGAGTCGAGTCGAGTCTTGTCGGCGCCATCGTTGCTTGCGCCCTGACCCTGACTTATTGAGATCGGCGCCGATCCGTGTTGGGACGGCCGCCCAATGGCGCCGCAGGAGAGGAACAGCGACGTCATCGGGATATACTATACTACTCCCAGACTATCGGCGCCGATGGAGGAGTGCCATCTGTGCAATCGGCCCCTCCAATCCTGCAGCAGAGGGGGCCGTTCATGGCACCATGGGAACTGGAGATAGTGTCCAAGCCGGGGGCGTAGCCAATGGCGTTTCAGGCAGGCCGGATTGGCCACTGGAGCCGGATCAAGCAGAGGGCGGAGACTTGCAGGGCAGCGTGAAGAAAATAGCGCTGAAGGTGCTTCCAACAAGATGGCCGCCCCCATGTGCCACGTGTGAGGTCCGTGGAGCATCGGAGGGGCACGTCCCGATCCTGCGGATGCGGTCACATTTGGATATGCGGCTGGGCAGAGGCCGGGGACGGAGGCCAGTTCTGGCGCGTCCTGGGCTTGCAGAGGGTTCTACATCCAGCGAACCAATTTGAATAAGCAGCAGGCAGGAGCCGGGGACGGAGGCCTTCAAGGCACGTCCTGGGCTGCCGAGAGGGGGTCAGCGGCCAGCGGCGGAGTCCTTTGATAGGCAGCATCTTCTCTCACGATGGGGCCCGAACCCAGAATCTCCAGGGTTGGAGTAGCACCTTTTCGCTGCTGCCGCACCCTGAAGGATGATCCTGCCCTAAGCTCATGAGCCGCACCACATGGCTGGCCTGGGGATCGAGCTCGCTCATCTTTGTAGTTAGCCCCTGGAACAGGTCTGAAAGAAAAACCTGGACAAGCAATAAGGTAAGTCTTACTGAATACATACCTGGTGGTAGAAGAGAATTATTAAGTGTTTAGGAGGTTAGATGAAGAGGAGAGTAAAAATCCGTCTTGCTGGCAAGGCGGAAGAACAAGAACTGGCTTGCTAGGGGCGGGCCGGGGGGCAGGGCCAGTTGGCCCATGCTCAGAAGGGCGAAAGCCCTTCTGAGCTATGGAGAGTACTTCCGTCTCGGCGCCGTCGGATGACGTCACCAGGTGTGGCTGACTCATCCTGCTTGTCCTAGGAGAAGTGGCTAGTTACATTGTTGAAAGTTAAACATTTCCTGTTGGCTATAATGTGTACATTGTAGGTATGTTTTCAACTCTTAATAAATTTAAAAAAAATCAATGAAACCTGAATAAATAGAAAAAGCAAATCTTAAGTCTGTGCTTGTATAGAAACCTTGCAGGTTTATTGTTTCAGGGTCTCCAGGGCGCAATGTGGGCAAGTCTTAACTCATCCAAGACTATTCTGGGGGTTGCAGTGAAAATGTTTCTATTAAACCAACAAGCCAACAAAAAATAAGCCAACGGATTAAATACCACAAAATGTGCTTCAGAGTTAGAATCCTGAGCCAGTCTGTTCTTAATGAGCTGACGTTTTGGGATCAGAATTGGGGCTTTAGTTAAATGTTTTGAAACTCAAAAAAATGTCTAAAAACACAGCCTTCTACTCTGTGTGGAAACTAATCAACACCAGACTGAGCTCATAGAAACCTATTTTCACCAAAGGAGCTGCTGGTTATCCTCTGGGGTCTTGGCTGAGGTTGGTTTCCCCTCCCCTCTCCTCGTTTTATTCTGTATTTGTAGAATTCCAGGCTCCACTTCAGAGGTAGCTGCACTTTTCCAGCTCTTCTCCGTCTTTCTTTCATGAAATAGTAACAAACATTTTTTTTTTCAAAAATATTGAAATCACAATAGTTGAAATCTCTTCTAGTTTTATAACGAGGCAGTATAGTTAGTAGGGCAGGAAGGTGCCTGTTTTATAAAATATGCATGTAAATCACAGCTCTGCGTAAACTCCTCCCTGAGCACGCCTACATTACAAGTATGTGCCTGCTTGTGCTGAGCGTATTCTTAGGCATGGCCTAATGTTAAAAGAAGCCTTTTATGCATATAAAATAGTGTTTTAGGCGCAAAAAAGGTTTTAATATGCGCAGGTAAATTTATAAAATCTTCTCATAGCTCCTCCTAAAGTCACGTCAAGCATATATAAAATGGAATAAACCTAGAACACTGATGTAGAGATCCTCCTCAGACCCTGCGCAAGTATTGTACTGACACGCATCTGCACACATATGCACATGACGCGATACTGAAAACGATGTGTCCCATTAATTTCAGGGGTTAACTGAACATATTGGGGCATGTTTAGTAACATGCAGTAGTTTACCGTGCATTAAACCCCAAAGACTACTGCAGGAGATGGCGCAGCGCTAACCATTGGGGGACATGTACTGCAGTTAACATTGGAGAGAGACATTTAGTTGCACTAACTATTAAGCACATCTAATGTAGGTGCACTTACTGTATACCTCTCTCTCAATTAACGTTTCTTCTCTTTTGGATGAGAGGGAAAAATGTATTTAAATGTAGTAGTTTTTGTGTCTGTTTAAATAATTTCCAAGTCATCTGCTAGACCCGTCCAGATAATTGGGTTATGCTGCCCAGCCTGCAAAGGGAGGCAGCCCAGAGTAACTTTCAGTGATGACATCACTTGTACATATGCTGGTGCAGCACTGAGAGAAGCCAGTATTGTCTGCCTCCCAGCAGGTGACGAGGCTTGTGTGGACTGCTGCAGCTATGCAGATCAACCTGTCTCCGTTGGCCCAGATCTATGATGTGTGTTTCAGATCTTGGCCCACCCTTTGCTCGGAGCTTGGGTTTGCCTATTATCTCCTCGAGCTGACAGTTGCCCTGTGTCCAGTGCTGATACTTAAGGGTTCCGTCACTGGTGGGCTGGAGAGGAGGACCCTATGGTGCACTGAGGGAGGTTGGTAAGTCTGGGCCCATGCCCCCTCTTGTCTCATTAGCCTATTTTTGCATGTTCTGCTTATTTTCCCTATATTTTTATTTTATCCTGTTTCTTTAATTGTCTTTCTGTCTTTTCTTCTTGAAAAAAGCAGCATCAGAAAAAAAAATATCCCTCCTTTCAAGCAGCTGGGTTTTCCCAGACCTATGTAGGCAGTTGGAAGAGGCCCTTCTTGGGTTTCTCTGGCTGGCTGAGAGATGTAGGGATTCCCCTACTGATCAGGGATTTTCCTTCTTCACTACAGTTTTCATTTTCTGTCAGTTTTTGGCTTCACTGATTTTCCTTTGATCACTTTTGAGCTATGCAGCAATGCCGTGTGCACTGGGATATGCTGCTTGCAGCTCTCATCGAGTGAGCTCTGTGGCTGGTGTGTATGAGTGTAATGAAGATGTCTTGGAGAATTGTGTTTTTGGCAGTGCAGGTCCCCCACCCCCCAAGAGAGGCCTGAGGGCTGATACCGATTTTGCTATCTCTGTGTCTTCTGTGATTTTACAGCTGGTTGGAATGGCGGCCCTCTTGGATGGCTGCATGGTCCCGGCTGTAGGAGAGTATAGCGAGATGACTGTAGGCTCAAGCTGACAGACCTCGGAGGGTTCTACAGGGAACTAGGGCTTGTTCTCAGCAGATTTCGAGCAGCAGCTCCTGAAACAGCTCACTAGCTGTTTTCATTCTCTGGTAGCTACATGGCAGCCTCTCTAACAGGGGCTCTGAGGCCCTTACTCCCTTATGGGGAACTTGGGGTCCTCTGATTTCTCCCTCTCTGGCAGTAAGGGGGCCTTTTTAATCCTCTGGCTGCCCAGCCCTGTCTTCTCTAGGTGGGGGGGGGGGGGGGGGAGTGGAGCTGGGAAGAAGAGGAGGACTCTGTCTACAATGGCTGAGTCAGTGGTAGAAGGGAAGTTTCCCCTGGTGGAGAGAGAGGATCCATTAGTCATCTGTCTTTTTCACAGGAAGGACCTTTCCATCCCTCATTCAGGATGCCTTGATAGCCCTGCACAGAATGGAATTTCTTCTGATGGAGATTTCACGAGTCGACCTATCTCCGAGGAATTGCGGCATTCCTCATTCTTCTTTCCACTCCGAGTCCTTGCAAAAGTTTGTGTTCTCTTGGTGGGAGGCACTAGAACTGGGGCTGAGGTGTCAGTGTCCTGGCTTTGCTGTAATCTCTTCTCCAAGGGGAGATGGAACAGCTTTTTGGGGTCCCTAAGCTGGATCTGGTCACAGTGGTGACTAAATGCATTCCGGTGGAAAGTGACACTGTGCAGAATGAGACTCATGATAAGAGGATGGAGGCCCTGCTCAAGAATGCCTTCATGGCTTTGGCCTTAGGTATTCAGGCAACACTTTCTACAGTGATGGTGGCCCAAGCACTCTTTTGATAGATTCAGCAATAACTGGACATCCCGGAGATAGTGAGATTGGAGTCTGGAATGTCATTTGTGGTGGATGGCCCTGTATAATTTGATCAGGATCTCTTCTAAGTCCATGGCGGCAACTTGAAGATGGCTCTAGCTCTGGAATTGGTCTGCCAATAATCCCTTGCAATGCGATCCAATGGGTTCCTTCTGAGGGATAGGAGGTTGGGAGCATCTCTGGCTGTTTACTTGGAATGGGCCCACATCATGTCAGCTCAGTGGATCCTCAAAAGGTTGTATGCACTGAAGTTTGCAAAGTCTTTTTGGGATACCTTTGTGGTGTCTCTGTGCAACTCCTTAAACATGAGAATGATTGAGGAAACTCTTCAATGCCTTCTGCAGTTTGACTGTTATATCCGTGCCCTCTATAGAACAAAATTGGCTTAATTCTGTCCCAGCTTGTTAAACCTCCACAAGCTGGTCCTCCTGGCCCTTCCTCCAGCTCCAGTTAAAATTCCTATCTCAGATCTCCTTTGCATGGTTTGCCTCGGAAGGACCTGGCTCCACTGGTCTCTCTCCATTATGCAGCCTGCTGGACATAACTGTTCTACCAAAGGTGCCATCCACTCCAGCTCCCACATGAAGCCTGTAAAGTTTCACAGTTGTTCTCAGAAATGACCAGGTAGCTGCTTTAAAGATACCAAGGCAGACTCCGCTCAGAGGTTTGTGCCCTAGTGGAGTGAGCTGCAACTCCCTTTAGTATATATTTCCCATACAGAACGGAGGTTGAAACTCTCCCTCTGAGCCATGCCCTCCCAGCCCTGAATCTGGGCTGTACACTCTCTTAAAAGGGACTGTTGATAATCCCCTTTGGAGAGGGATGGGTAACATTCTATATAACCTATTACAGGACTCTTGTATGTCTTTTCACTGTGGCTCTTGGTGAGCCAACATTTTGCAGAGAAATTGATCATACCCAAGCTTGGTCATTCTAGTGATACCAGACTGACTGTGCAGGCCATGGTACACTGATCTCTTGAGCCTATTCGTGGGGGATCCCCTCAGGAGAGGGAACGTCTGTAGCAAGGCCCTCTTTTTCTGGAGGACCTTTTTTCCTTCTTGCTGAAGGCCTGGCCCTAGAAGGCACAAGGCTGTCAACACCCTTCTTAAAGTCCAGAGGCCTCTACATCCTTGGCGTATGTGAGGACTGGAAGATCTTCGAGAGGTGGTGTTCATCTCGGGCCCTCAGTGTCATAAAGATGGACATAGTTTTGTCCTTTTTACAGTCAAGGTTTGAGCAGGGTTTAGCTCTGAACTCTCTCAAGGTTGAGGTGGCAGCTCTTGCATGCTACTGGGGACATGTTCAGGGAATGTCCTCAATAGGGGGTAAAGCAGATCCTTCCATCCATACATCTGAGTCTTTCTCTGGTGTTGAAGGTGCTGAAAGTTCCCCCCTTTGAGTCTCTTCGGATTGCTTCTCTCAAGGATTCAACCCTGAAGGTTGTATTTTTGGTGGCTGCCAGGTAGGTGGTGTTCTGTAGGAAGACTTTTCTAGTAATCGCAACAGTGTCTGTCTCTGAGGATGGTACCATCCTTTCTCCTGAAGGTTCTATCTTCTCTTCATCTTAATCAGAAACTGATCTTGCCCTTCTCCTTAGAGAAGAACCTTTGGACAGACCTCTCGCTGGGTCTGTTGGATGTGAGACAAGCATTATTGAAGTATTTGAAGCTTACTAAGTACGACCATTGATTGGCCCATCTCTTTGTCCTATTCAGTGGTCTGAAGAAAGGACAAGCTTTAGCCAAGTCCTAGATTTCCCACTGGATTAAAGAGGCTATTAGTTCAGCCTATGTGGGAAATATATACCAGAGGGAATTGCAGCTGACTCCACTAGGGCAGAAGCTTCTGAACGGAGTCTGCCTTGATATATTTAAGGCTGCTACCTGCTCATTTCTGAGAACCATTGTGAAGCATTACAGGCTTCATGTGGGAGCTGGAATGGATGGCACCTTTGATAGAACAGTTCTGTCCAGAGCATCCTCTTCCCCTCACCCTGGGTCCTGACTGCTTGAGTACATCTCAATCATCTGGACTGGTTTAGCAGGATCTGCCCTGGAAGACTACTCCCTGCAGGTTTTGGAGCACTGCTACATTTTAACTGCGTTTTCAGTGTCAATGCCTGATGCAAAGTAAAGTATGATAAAAGAGCCAATTTTGTGCCAAGTTATTGTTAATAATTATACTTTTTTTAAAAAATATTTTCTGAGTTTTTCAATCTTGCTTTCTGTTTGTCATGTGTCATACTGGCTCTCTGTGCTACACCAGTGTATATACAAGTGATGGCATCACTGAAAGGTGTTCAAGTCTGCCTCCACCTGCTGGCTGGGGAGCATAACCCACTCATCTGGACTGGCCTAGCAAGATTCAAGGAAAGGAAATTAGCAGGTATGGAAAACTTCTAATTTTGAAATGCTTTCATTGTTTCAATGCAATCCACTTTGTACATCTTAATTTGAAAAAGTGGAATATTTGTAGGTATATATTTAGCTCACATACAGTGGTTTCCTTGCATAACATAATCGTTTCTCCCCTTTCCCTCATTAAACCTGCACAAATCCAGGATCTCAAACAGCACTAGGCACACTCAGTGCTGCGCTTTGTAACCAGGAGCGGACTACCTTAGTAACAGTAGCCGCCTTTCTTTACTTTGTTTTTCCTTCCTTGGGATGCAGATTACCCTCTTCTCTCATCCTTGACTCAGCCAGTACTAAAATGTGTCACACTTGCATTAGAGTGTAGTGCACCCCAGCACTGTCCGAGACAAGTTCGCAGCTCTAGTCTTTAATTCTTGACCATTCCATCCTATGGAGGAAGATCTTGATATTAGAATTTTCTGTTCTGGAGTCAACTTGTGAAGGTCTTAAGTGGGGTTTTTTTTAGCAGAAGAGTTTATTGGCCATAATGCATGTGAAAACACCATCATTAAGCATAATCTGTGTAATTCTTCTTGCTAAACCTTATTAGTGTTATCATTGTTATTGCTTGTTGCCCATGAGAAGTTCTTATTCATTTTAAATACTCTTTCATATCATGACCATTGCTTTGGAATTTGTTCCTTCTTTATCCGATTTGACAGATTACAAAGAAAGAGACAGACGATAAAGATCATCCGGCCTATCCAGGCTGCTCATCTCTAGTGTATTATAAATCTTTGTGCTACCTGAGGGTCCCGAATCTGGAACTGGGAAGAACTCCTTCCTACGCTTTATGTTGGTTCATCTGCTGACCACAATTAGCCTCATAGATCTCTCTGTGGCGAAAAGGACAGTGTGGCATTTATAAGACTGCCCCCTTGTTTCTTGACATTTTGAATACTGAATATCATTGAAAGACCCACTAGCGGTTTTTAAAGAAACAGTGAGCTTTGTTTATGGGGCCAGCCTTATTGAAAATTTGCTGAGCTTGAGAAAAAAACATTAGGCACATTAATGCTATAAAAAATATTTTTGTGTCCTTTGGGATTTTACTCTGTGTTGTTCTGTACAGAAAATCTGGGCTGGTGGCCAACTAGATGCTTTTAATTGCAAGTGTTTAATTAGCACATGCCATTTGGGGTCTGGTTGATTGGTGAGGTCTGCAATCAGCAGACAATAGGTTACTAGTACCTTGGATTGAAGCAGTCAACCTCTTTTAAGTTTTCTTATGTCTTAATTACTCTCTTACTCTGAATGTGATGATTTTTTTTTGAAAACTAGAGATTGCTAACCTCAGAAAAATGAATTGGTCATCAGTCTTTTTTTTCCCTTCAAAATGTGTCTCTACGTTTGGGTAAACAATATAGTTTGTGCTAAAAATCCATATAAATTCACAGTGTTTTGACTAAAAGCTTTTCTTTATTGTTCATAGTTTGTCAGGATTAAAAAAGGTTTTCATGGGCCTTGAGCTAGTGTACAGTATTGGAAGGTTGAGAGGACTGGGGCTGTGTCTTTGAGCCACACTGTGTATGGCTAGGATTATTTGGAGTTGGTGTTGGAGTTGGTTGTATATTCTTTATCTACCATTGCAACATAATTAAAATCACGGGGTAGGAGCTGATGATATCTTACTGTGGATTATGAACTGATTAAAAGATAGGAAGCAAAGCACAGTTACTTACCTGTAACAGGTGATCTCTGGGAACAGCAGGAATAAGTCTTCACATATGGGTACGTCGATACCGACGGAGCCTGCGCGGGAACGCTCCCCAGCTTCCCAAAAAGGAAAGCTTTTGGGAGCATCCCACAGCGCCTGCGCGCTGCCTTCCCGCCTTTCCTAACCGCCTCTCCCCAGTTCGAGTTTTAAAGCTGAGACAAAGAGAGAGAGGAAAGGAAAGATAGACAGAGAGATACAACTCCTAGGGGAGGTGGGTGGGTTGTGAAGACTTATTCCTGCTGTTCCGAGAGATCACCTATTACAGGTAAGTAACTGTGCTATCTCCAGGAACAAGCAGGAATGAGTCTTCACATATGGGGACTCCCTAGCTAGAGATGCCTGGGAGATCCCCAAGGTTGTGAGACCCTGAGAAGGGCTCTATCTCCTCCTATGGATCTCAGGCATCCATCCAGGGAAGGAGGGTAGGAGTTGTTCAAGTATGGAACAGTTTTTTTAGGACAGCCCGACCAAACAAGGCATCCCGGCGGGAGTCCTTGTCCAAACAATAATGGGCTGTGAAGGTATGAACCGAGGCCCATGTGGCTGCTCGACAGATCTGGTCGATGGACACAGAATTTAGATGAGCCATAGAAGTTGCCATGGCCCTCACATTATGAGCTGTGACATGGCCCTCCAGAGAAAGGTTCTTACTCTGGTAGGTGAAAGAAATACACTGAGCAATCCAAGTGGACAGTGTCCTTTTAGAGACTGGAAGTCCTAAATGAGAAGGATCAAAAGCAACAAAGAGTTGGGAAGACCTTCTATTTATTTATTTCTTTATTTATTTAACATCTCTTATATACCGCACTATTGTCATCAGCGCGGTTTACATGTAACCAAACATATACATACAGGACAACTGTAGTGCATTTTACAAGTAACAGGAATTTAAGGAACTTGGGAGTACCGGTAAACTATATCAACTATATAACTATATACAGAAAACTATAAACATTAGTCACAGTCGAAATTGTCTTGGTCTGGACATGGTGGGAATATTTCTCTTGTGGAAGATTAAACTGGAAAATAACTTAGAAAGAGGTGGTGTTTGAGACTTTTCCTGAATTGTGTTAGGCTGGTTATAGCTCTCAATTCTGGTGGGAGGGTATTCCATGCTATTGGGGCATGAATGCTGAAGGCTCTTTTAGATGTTGCTGAGTCCTTTGTAAGTAAAAGGCAAGGGCCCTTTTACAATCCAGGGTATGAAGATTCCTTTCTGCACTTGATGCATGAGGACCTGGAAAGAAGACAGGTAAATACACCTCTTGGTTCAGATGAAAAGGTGAGACCACTTTAGGCATAAAGTGTGGATTGGTCCTGAGGACTACCTTATCATGATGAAACCTTGTATAAGGAGGATTAGCCACCAAGGCCTGTAGCTCACTGATGCGGTGAGCTGATGTGACTGCAATGAGGAAAATAACCTTCCAGGAAAGAAATTTCAAGGAGGTGGTGGCTAAGGGTTTAAAAGGTGGCTTCATAAGCTGACCAAGAACCAGATTTAAGTCCCATGCCACCGGAGGAGGCCTAATGGGAGGTTTTGTTAAAGTTAGGCCTCTCGTGAATCTTGCAATAAGAGGATGAGAGGAAATAGGCTGTCCATTGAGAGGCTTAAGGGATGCTGCAATAGCACTCAAATGGACTCTTACTGAATTCGTCTTAAGGTCTGCATTGGAGAGATGCAGGAGATATTCCAATAGAGAATTCAAAGGTAGTGCTAGAGGGTCAAGACCCTTCTCAGCACACCAAATGGAAAACCTTTTCCATTTAAAAGCATAGGAACGTCTAGTAGAAGGTTTTCTGGAAGCATGGAGGATATCCTTCACCTGCTGAGAAAGATTCCAATCTTGAAGGTCTAAGCCTTCAGCAACCAAGCCCTGAGGTGAAGGGACTTGGGGTTTGGGTGCCACAAGGTTCCCTTCTCCTGGGACAGGAGGTCTGGAGCAGCTCCCAAGTCTAGGGAGGGAGCTTGAGAGAGATGCAGATGTAGAGGGTACCACACTTGGCGTGGCCAGCGTGGAGCTATGAGGATCATAGATCCTTGATCCCTCTGGAGCTTGAATAGAGTCTTGGGAATTAAGGGAATGGGTGGAAAGGCATACAGGAAGTCTTGACCCCAGTGAAGGAGGAAAGCATCCCTGGCCTGAACTCCCTGACACGGAATTCTGGAACAGAACCGGGGAAGTTTGGCATTCCATGGACTTGCAAAGAGGTCTATGTCCGGGGTTCCCCACTCTTGAAAGATTCTGAGTACCTGGTCCATGTGCAGGGACCATTCGTGTGGAAGCAGAACTCGACTGAGTCTGTCTGCCCAAGAGTTTTGGATTCCTGGAAGGTATACGGCCAGGAGATGGATTTGATGCTCTCTGGCGAAGGCCCACAATCTTAAAGCTTCATTGCAAAGCGACAGAGAGCCAGTTCCTCCTTGCTTGTTTATGTAAAACATGGCTACCTGATTGTCCGTATGAATGAGGACTGTCTTGTAGCTGAGTAGGGTATGAAAGACCTTGAGAGCTAGGAAAACTGCTTGGAGCTCCAAGTGGTTGATATGTAGAGAGGTCTCCTGTGGAGACCAAGTGCCCTGAGTGGAGAGGTCTTGTAGATGAGCTCCCCAACCTGTTGGGGAGGCATCTGTTGTGAGGGTTGCTTGGGGCAACAACTGTTGGAAGGGGGACCCCAGCAACAGATTTTGGGTGGACTTCCACCACTTCAGAGACCAAAAGAGGCGCCTGGAGGTTGCTATTTTGTCTGTCAAACCCCCTGAAGCTTGAGTCCACTGGGTGGACAAAGTCCATTGAGCCGCTCTCATGTGAAGGCGAGCATAGGGGACCACATGCACTGTGGATGCCATGTGGCCTAGTAGTTGTAGCATCTCCCGGGCAGTTAACTGGCTCTTTGACTGAATCTGGGAGGCTAACTGCACTAGGCGTAGGCAACGGGCCTAAGGAAGATAGGCACTTGCAGTGGTAGTATCTAGCCAGGCCCCTATGAACTCTAGGGACTGAGTAGGGGTGAGCTGGGATTTTGGGAGATTTACCACAAGTCCCAGATACTGCAGAATGCGCCTTGTGCAGTCCAGGGCAGTCTGGGCCTCTGACTGAGATGGAGCTCGGATGAGCCAATCGTCCAGGTATGGGAATACAAATATCCCCAGAGTGCGTAGAAATGCAGCTACTACTGCCATGCATTTGGTGAACACTCTTGGAGCAGAGGCCAGACCGAAAGGAAGCACCCTGTATTGGTAATGCTTCCCTTGGAAAAGGAAACGGAGGAACCTTCTGTGAGATGGATGGATGAGAACATGGGTGTACGCATCCTTGAGATCTAGAGAACAAAGCCAATCCTGACTCTGAAGGTATGGAAGGAGAGTGCCAAGAGAAAGCATCTTGAATTTCTCCTTGCATAGAAATTTGTTCAATTCTCTGAGATCTAATATGGGTCTGTAGCCCCCTGTTTTCTTTGGGATCAGAAAGTAGGGGGAGTAAAACCCTGACCCTTGTTTGAAGAAGGGGCACTTCTTCTATTGCCCCTTGGGCAAGAAGGGCAGCCACCTCCTGACCTAGAAGGTCGAGGAGAGATGTTGGAGAATTGAAATGTTTCACCATGGTGTGAGGAGGAAGGTTTGAGAAATGAAGTTTGTACCCCTCCCTTATGATGGAGAGGGTCCACTGCTCTGTTGTAATTTGCCCCCATCTGGGAGCAAAATGAGCTAACCTTCCTGGAATGGTAAGAGGCTCTGGCTGTTTTAGAGCCAGAAAGGCTAAGTTCTCTAGCATGAAGTCAAAAGCCCTGAGGAGGCTGGGTCTGCTGAGTTGCAGCAGCCCCTGTAGGCTTAGGCCTGGCTTGCTTAGGTTGCTGACGCTTAGCAGCAAAACGACCTGTAGAAGATTGCTGGCCAGAAACAGGATGGAATCTGCCTTTCTTGAGGAAAAAATACTTCTTGAAAGGTTTTTTCTTGGCAGGAATGGAGGTTGACTTTGAAAGTCTATCCAAAGCAGAATTTTCTGCATCCATTTGAGTGGCTTTTATTTGCCAATCTTTGCCAAACAGGTTCTCTCCTGTACAGGGAAGATTTCCCAAACCATCCTGGACCCAAGATTCTAGATCAGAAGCTTGGAGCCAAGCAATTCTGCGAGCAGCTATGGCAATGGCCGAAGCTCTGCTGGCACCCTCAAAGGAGTCAAAAGCTGCACGGTTGGAAAACTTTGAGATATCTTGAGTATGCTTAAGCCAAATAAGAAATTCTTCCCTTTTATCCTCTGGAAGAAAAGGGAGGAAAGTGTGCAGCTTATCTGCAACTTCTTTCAGAAACATTCCCATATAGAGACTATAGGAGTTGATTCTGGCAATGAGCATACTGGCTTGGAAGATTTTCCTACCAAAAGCATCCAAGGTCCTGCATTCTCTTCCTGGAGGAGCAGAGGAGTGTCTTTTTGCACTCTTTATCTTTTTCATAGCTGACTCCACCACAATAGAATGGTGAGGAAGCTGTGTTTTATGAAAACCAGGACAAGGAGGGACACGGTACATGGTGTCCAACCTACGAGAATGAGGAGAGATAGTGAGAGGAGTCTCCCATAAGTCAATCATGTGATCATAAAGAATCTCATGAATTGGCAAGGTGACTGCCTCCTTAGGAGCCTTAGAATAACCTAAAATATCTAATTTTTTAGCTCTAGGCTCTGATTCAGAGGTTACTGAAATAGAAAGCCCTTTAGCCACTTCTCTTATGAAGTCTTGAAAGGACAAGTCTTTTGGAGGAGACATTCTTCTTTTTGGAGAAGAAGGCTCTTCAGGAAGGGCTATGGATACTTCAGCAGACTCCTCCGATGCATCAGAATCTTCGGAGGAATCAAAGTATCGACTGTCAGGGTGCTCTTTCAAAGATCGATACGCGTACTGAGCCGTATCGACATCGGGCGTTATCGGTACCGGTTCGGTACCGATGGGCATCCCTAGGCAGGGAACCGCTGCAGACAACACCATGGCCGATGTCGATGCAGTCGGTACCGGTACCGGCATTGGTGCCGGTACCTGGGCCGATACCGACAACGGAGTTTGTTGTGGTATCAGCAGCGTCGCAGCTTGAATGAAGGCTGTGATAGCCTGCTGCATGGATAGAACATTCTGATCCATCGACGCCATGAATGCCTGGAATTCGGTACCGGAAGGTTGTGCTGGTACCCCAGAGCATTCTAACAGGTGATCGGTCGAGGCCGTGCCATCGATGTCAACCTGTAACCCCATAGGTGGAGCTTTGGAAGCCGGAGCTTCCCGCCGGGGTAGTTTTGCCGGTGCAGGATCCTCGAGGGCAAGCCCGGAGGCATCTCGATGCTTGGAAGGAGATCTACTCTTCGAGGACCGGCTGGTTTTATGTTTGGTTACCTGAGATCCATGGGAGGAAGAAGAAGCCCTGGAAGACGTCGATGCCACTGAAGCTGCATCAGAGGGAAACAGAACATGGAGCTTGGCTGCCCGGTTCTGTAAACCTTGTTTGGACATCAAGGAGCAGGACGAACAATCCAAAATGGAGTGGTCAGGACCCAAACATTTAAGACACCATTCATGGGTGTCGGTAACAGAAATAGTACCGCTGCACATAGTGCATTTTTTAAACCCGGAGGCTGGTTTTTCCATGAGGAAAATTTTTCGTGAGGCCTAAGGCCCAAAAGAGGAAAAACACACTAAGTGAGGGAAAAATATGTTCTTTTTTTTTTTTTTAAAGAAAAGAAAGAAAGACCGGCGGTACCGGTCCGACGTCGGAGAAGGCAGACGCGCGACCAAAGAAATAAAATAAAACAAAGAACTTCTTCAGCGGTGACAGGAACACGACCTGCTGGCTCCGCGGAAAAGAAGAACTGGGGAGAGGCGGTTAGGAAAGGCGGGAAGGCAGCGCGCAGGCGCTGTGGGATGCTCCCAAAAGCTTTCCTTTTTGGGAAGCTGGGGAGCGTTCCCGCGCAGGCTCCGTCGGTACCGACGTACCCATATGTGAAGACTCATTCCTGCTTGTTCCTGGAGATAGGGTAGGACTAAATGGTCGGTTTCCCCAGTCGAAAGGGATAGAGAAGTGTCTCAGGGTCTGTGCTAGGGCCAGTGTTTAATATATTCATTAATGATCTGGAAAAGGGAACAGTGAAGATACAAAAGTATTCAAAGTCATTAAAACACGAGCAGACTCTGAAGAACAGCAGAAGGACCTTGCCAGACTGGAGAAGTGAATGTCAAAATCGCAGATGAAATTTAATGTGGGCATGTGCAAAGGAATGCACATAGGAAAAAACCATCCTAACTACTCATCTAGTACAGGGTTCCATATTGGGGTCACCGCCCAGGAAAAGTATCTTTAGAGTCATTGTGGGCAATACCTTAATCTTAAGTTGAGTGTACGTCAGTGGTTAGAAAACCAAACCGAATGTTAGAAATTATTCAGAAAGGAATGAATAATGAAACAGAGGATGCTGTAATGTCTATACAGTAGATACATGGTGCAACTGCATCTTGAATATTGGGTGAAATTCTGGTCAATCCATCTCAAAAAAGATATATAGCAGAGATGACACAAGTATAGGGAAAGGGCAACAGAAATAATAAAGGTTTACAAAATCATGATTAGGGTGGAACAGGTATATAGGGAATGTTATTTAGGTCTTCAAACTGTACCAGGATTAGGAGACACTCCATGAAGCTAATGGGTATCAGATTTAAAACAAATTTGAGGAAGACTTTTTTATTTGTTCCTTCAAATAATAATCAAGCTGTAGAATATATTGCATGGAAGATGGGTCCAGGTATCTAACATAGGGTTTAAAAGTGGTTTAGACAAATTGCTAGGTGAGAAGTTCATATTGGTTATAAGTAAAGTAGGCCCTGAAATGCTGTCGCTCATCCCTACAGCAAGAAATGAATCTATTCTTTGGGATCTGCCAGGTACTTCCTAGTGACCTGGACTGGCCGCTGTCAGACAGGATGTTGGGCTTTGCTGGACCTTTTGGTCTAACCCAGCTTTGAATATATTATGTTCTTATATATACTAAAATACAAAAACAGAGAAAATGATAGCAGATAAAAACCGTCAAGTACAATCCAGTCTGCTTATCCACACCGACCATTAAACTCTATAATCCTTCCTGTCCCTTAGAGATTCTTTGTGCCTGCCCTATGCTTTCTTGAATTCAGATACAATCCTAGCCTCCACCACTGTTTCCGTAAAGAAATGTTTCCTCGGATTACTCATGAATCTATCCCAGTGGTTCTCAAACTTGTCATTTCCCAGCCAGTTGGATTTCAGGATATCCACAATGAATATGCTGGAGGTAGATTTGCATGTAGTGGAGGCAGTGTATGCAAATCTTTCTCATGAATATCCATAGTGGATAACCTGAAAACTTGACTGGCTGCGGATCCCCCAGGACAGGTTTGGGAACAACTGGTCTATCCCCTTTCACTGGCATTTGTAGATATTCGCATAGTGGCATAGTGCCCTTGAATATCTCCCCCCCCCCCCTTATTCTTTCCTAAAGAGTAGAAAAAGTTGCCAGCGATGTAGCCCGAGAGGCAGACTCCTCCTCGGAGGTTTCAAGCAAATGAGTTAGATCACCCACGTTCTCCCATGCAGAGACATTTTGTAAAACTTGTTTTATAGATGCAAGTATATAGTATACATTCTCAACAGCAGGGAGAACAGACTAATCAAAATGCAAAATATCATTAAAACGGATTTAAGCATCTCAAAGGTGGAAATCATAGCACAAAAAGTAAAATTCAGAAACCCAAATTTTTTAACCTCTGAAAGTTGTCTAACATCTCAACCTTATTTTCAAGGTGCAGATTTCCTTTAATCAAAACAGTATTCAACAACTCGGTATTCTTAACATAAAGATCCAAAGTTTGTTGATTTAAGGCGCAATTTATTCTCAAGATTAGACGGCGTGGAAACTGTCTCTCCTGAGAATTTACACAAATGGGATAAGCAATTAATCAAAGTAGCTTCCATGCTTGCAACCATATGCCAAATTTCCAGGTTAGTAATCTCAACTGGGGGGGGGGGGGGTGCTTTAGACAGCCTATACATCAGTTGAAAAACATTAGAAAATAGAACAGGTTGCAGTGATGTCAAACCTGGAACTTCAGCTCCGTTCGCTTGGTCTCCAAACTTTCACTGTCTATAGTAATCTCAATGGGTGAGGAAATCAGGGGAGATGAAGCTTCAGATTTGAGGTTGCACTGGAATAATATTGGAATCAGTAGGAGTTGGATGTAGTCTCCCAGAGTAAACTAGACTCTGGGGGCTCTAAACCCCTAGCAGCACCTGGTTGATAGGGGAGTGAGTATGAAATTGCAGCTTGTTCGCCACTGTGCCCTTTTTTGGAGGACCCTGTGCTGCGGTGGATGGTGCAGGCCTTGGTGCAGGGGACGCTAGATTATTGTAATGTGCTTTGTGTTGGGTTGCCCAAGAAGCTTATACAGAAGTTACAGGTTGTGCAAAACAGGTTGTGCTGCACTCCCAACAATAAGCAGCATGCTTTCCATCTCTCGAAAGGGCAGGGGTTCCAGGGATTTTGTGGATAAGGGATTTTCCTCCTCCTCTTCCTGCTCCTCCTCAGGATCTAGAAAGACACAATGAGACGAGGGGGTCCCAGACGGGGGTGCTGCCAGTGGGGGGGTCAGCTGAGGCAGTTTTACTCCGCCTTGGTCCGGGTCACGTCCAACCAATGGGTCTTGGAGGTTATCCGAGAGGGGCATTCCCTCGAACTGGCACGACCGATTGCCCCGGCGTTCATTCTCCCTGCAGAGCTCCAGCCAAGGCTGCAGCAGTGATGGAAATGTTGTTGCGGCTGCTGCTTCTAGGAGCAGTGGTGTTGGTGCCCAAAGACTAATGCTAATGCAGTCGATACTCCATTTATTTCGTGGTGCCCAAAAAGGAGGGTTCCTTTTGACCCATTCTTGACCTAAAGCTGGTCAACAGGTGCCTGAGGGTCCCTTATTTTCGCATGGAGACGCTAAGATCGGTAATAGTGGCGGTTCACAGGAGAGAATTTTTGATGTCCCTCAACTTCACCGAGGCCTACTTGCATAATCCCATTCGTTCGACCCATCAGCAGTTTCTGCATTTTGAAGTGCCAGTGGGGCACTTCCAGTTTCAAGCATTGCCGTTTGGCCTAGCAATGGCTTCCTGTACCTTCACCAAGGTCATGGTCATTGTAGCGGTGGCACTTCACAAGGAGGATATTCTGGGCCATCCATACCTCGACAATTGGTTGATCCAGGCCAAGTCCAGGGAAGAGAGCATAAAGGCGACTGCCAGAGTGGTGGATCTCCTGAAGAGTCCAGGTTGTGTAATCAACATATCCAAGAGCAGGCTGAGTCCCACTCAGGAGCTCAAATACCTTGGAGCGAAGTTCGACACCCGCAGGGGCCAGGTGTTCCTGCCGGCTCACCAGGCTCAGGAGCTTCGATGGCTGGAGGTTCTGGGGACCATGGTGACAACTCTCGAGCTCGTCCTGTGGGCAAGGACCTACATGAGGCCATTGCAGCGGTCTCTAATCTGGCGCTGGTACTAAACAGTGTCCAGGAGAGCACTCAAATGGTGGCTTTGACCAGGGAGTCTGGAGCAGGGCATGCCCCTCGAGTTGCCCCAGTGGATCCAGCTAACAACGGATACCAGCCTGTCTGGCTGTGGAGCCAACTGCGAAGGACATATTATGCAAGGTCGCTGGAGCATGTAAGAAGCCCGCTGGTCAAACAAGTTGAGATGCGGGCGGTGGTTCTAGCGCTCAAGTCTTTCAAGTGCTGGGTACACGGAAAGGCGGTTCAGGTGTTCTCAGACAATGTGACCACGATGGCCTATATCAACCGCCAGGGGGTATGGGCAGCGCCCCCCCTGGAGGAGAAGGCAGAGAAATTGCTGGAATGGGCAGAAGTACACCTTCAGGCTTTGTCGTCAGCACATGTGGCGAGGATCGAAGATAGTCTGCCGTGACGTTTAAGTCAAGTCCTGATGGAGCACGGTGAATGGAAGCTCTGTCCGGAGGTATTTGCTCAGGTGGTGAGCCGTTGGGGCCCTCCTATCATACACTTCATGGCAAGATGGATTTCAGCCAAGGCAAGTCGCTTCTTCAGCAGAAGAAGGGAAAGGATGTCTGAGGGCCTGGATGCTCTGGTCCAGAAGAGGCCCACAAAGGGGTTACTGTATGTGTTCCCACCATGGGCTCTTTTAAGCAGGGTCATCCAAAGCATAGAGGCTCATCAATGCTCGGTCATTCTGATAGCCCTGGCCTGGCCAAGACGTCTGTGGTATGCTGAAATAGTGAGGTTGTTAGCAGATCGGCCGTGGAGACTCGCAGGGCGAGAGGATCTCTTGACCCAGGGACCAGTCCGAATGCTGCAGATGGATCGGTTCTCACTTACGGCATGGCTCTTGAAAGGGCGAGGTTGCTGAAGCCGGGGATACTCTAGCCTGGTGATCTCTACCTTGCTGAAGGCTCGGAAGAGGTCATCCTGCCTCTCCTATGTTTGGGTCTGGCGCATCGTTGAGGGGTGCTGTGCACACCGGGAGAGGTGCCCTACTGCGGCCTCTGTGCCGGACATCCTAGACTTCTTGCAGGCAGGCTTCGAGAAGGGCCTGGCTGCCAGCTCCTTGAGAGTGCAGTTGGTGGTGATTTCCTGTTACCGGGAAAGGTCCAAGGTAAGTCGCTGAGGGAGCACCCGGATATGGGACGGTTCCGCGGGGCGGTAAGTCGCATTCGTCCACCACTAAGGTTGGCGGTCCTGCCCTGGGATCTCAATCTGGTGCTGCAGTCCCTGACAGGGGAACCCTATGAACTGGTAGGGTGTGCTTCCTTGAAGGACTTGACCTTTAAGGCGGTGTTTCTGGTGGCGATCTGCTCAGCCAGACTGATTTTGGAGCTACAGGCCCTTTCTTGTAAACCTCCATTTCTTTGCTTCTCCAAGGAGAAAGTGGTCCTACGGACAGTGCCTTCCTTGCTGCCCAAAGTGGTGGTGGCGTTTCATGTGAACCAACCGGTCTCCCTACCTTCCTTGGTTGGTGTGGATGACGGGGTTGCGGATGCACAACTGCATCATTCAGATGTTTGCTGCGTGCTATTGCTGCAGCCCAAATGCATGACCTTGCATTTTTTAACATTAAATCTCAGCTGCCAAATTCTAGACCATTCTTCAAGCTTAGCTAGATCCCAGCTCATGTTATCTACACCTTCCTGGGTGTCTACTCTATTGCAGATTTTGGTATCATCCACAAAGAGGTAAACCTTACCCGACATCCCTTCCGCAATATCACTAACAAAGATGTTAAAAAGAATCGGACCAAGGACAGATCCCTGGGGCACACCACTGGTAACCACCTTCTCCTCAAAGTGAACTCCATTTACCTGTACCTTTTGTTGCCTCCCACTCAACCAATTTCTAATCCAAGCAGTAACTTTAACCCAAGATTAATCAGCTTTAATCTAAAGAATTCCTTTTTCCCCAAGATTTGAAAAATTCCCAGAAGTAAATACTTACAATTGCAGAGCTCTCTCCAGAAGTAGCAGTCCCTTTTTGTAGTCCTTCAAGACTGAATGTTGTAGTTCAAACTCATTGGCCATGCTTAGAAAAAGTATGCAAAATTCTACCAACAGAAGTAAAAAAACTTTCTTATTTTTGATTAACAACATCTTAGTCTTACTTTATGAGGACCACATAGTTTAGTAGAAGGCGGCTTCTCAAGTACCTTTGACACATTAACAGTTGCCCCACTTGATGGGTGACTGCAGATCCCACACTGCACCAACCCCCGGAACATTATCTGTGCTTCGATCAATGTCTCAGTCCAGCATTATACTTCTAAGATCTGTTGTTAGCACCTTGTCCCAGGTTTTCTTGAATTGATAAACAGACATTATCTCCACCAGAGACAAATTATTACTGACTGATGTAATTGAGGGATCAGTAGTTCGGCGTTCTTCTCAATTTCCTCCATTAAAGCAACTAACTCTTCATCTGAGCCTGAGAACACAGACATCACAGGGGGTGATATTGATGGAGAATCCACAATGTCTGGACTCGCTGGAAGGTCAGAGCATGTGCCAGGCCTTGTCCTTCCCAGGGAAATTTGTCGCAGAAATTTAGCAACTTGAACATAATCTGGACTGGGAGCAGGACTACATGCAACACCTGCTATCTTGCCAGTATCTTCCTTTTTGCCCAAAAAAAGGAAGATTTAAACAATTGAGGGTCCTCTTTAAGAGGACTCTATACAGATATTGTCCTTTTTGCCATTATTCTGACTTCAAAGAGTGACCTGTCAAACACTGCTACCAGCTGTCTTGGATACCCTCCCCCCCCCTCCCCCCCACCAGGTCTGTATTTGGATTGTGATTATTATATTTCAATCTGTTTAAACTGCTTGAATCTGAAACTCTGCATCTAAAGCTGGTCAAGGCAGGAGAAGGATAAGCCATCGGCAGAAGGGGGTGTGCAGCATACATTTGACCTGGCCCCGCATACTCATCTGTGTTCTGGAAAGCATTGTTGGTGGGAGATGACCCTTTTGCTGGTATTTGGACATATACAGTTTTTCTCCAGGTATTTGGGAAATGGAACTACGAATGTCCTAACATGTTGTTTTAGAGGGCAATTAGTCTCTCTGAAGGTCTAGTGATGAAAAGAGGCCTTACAGAAAGGCTACTTGGGATTATATTAGCATAGGATGCGACATTTGGCACATCATTCACCTAGCATCCTCCCTGCTTTTAGCTCTTAGCTTGGTTTTCATTTTCGTTTTGGATGCAGAATGGAAGATGACGATGTACTGTACTGATGAGGCAAGAAGTTAGTTTTTTAATTTTGAACCATCTGGGTGGTACATAACTTAAGATCAGATTTATCAGAATTTATTCTCCTCTAACAGCATTTTTAGCTGGTTTTGGTCAGATATGCTGCTCAAACATTGCTGATCCTAACCAGTATTTAACCCCTAGACTGGAATTAGATTATCATCTGTTTGTACAGTTTCCTCTCGTGTAGGCTCCATCTACTTTAATAAGACACTAAATGCTAGGAAGATTAAATTAATAAAAATTGTTTAAAAACTAGAAATAAACTAGGTCACACAGTGATCTGAATTAAGCTGAAAAATACATATTGATCTGGAGCAGTGTCTGTAGACTTTCTTAAAGAAAAAGCTTAAACCCTAAATAAAAAAGAAAAGAAAATTAAATCTTGGGAAACTAAACTGAATTTTCATAGCTGTTTGTTCTTGGCAAAGATAATGTTAAGGCAGTATTCTATCAACCTGGTAATTATTTTGGCTTTATCACTGCAAATGCTTCAAGAATGCACAGTCTGTTTCCGGTTATGTGTGTCAGCTGATGTCTGTTCTGCCAACGTTATTTAAGAAGATCTTTACAACCATCACGGGACATCATAGGTGTAGAATTGTTCCATGTATGGCGTTTCTTTGAGAATTAGGACATTTGTAGATCCTCTGACATAAGTGAGATATGACTTTAGAAGCTCTTCAAATTGTAATACAGAGAATGTTTTGTTTGTTGCAATACATCCTTGTAAGAAGCTTTGGTGCTTATTTTAAAAGCAGCCCCATACGGAAATAACAGCAGCATTTTACACCTTTGGATTATAAAGGGGATGGTTACGCATGCTGGTAGAGGTGGGGTGAGGAAATGCTTTGGGTGAGCCTGACTAATATTAATGAGGGAATTACAAGGCAAATCCACATTGATGTTTAAAAAAAATAAAAAGTAGACTGTGACGTTTACAGCTGCCCCCTGGCATGGATAAGTGACTGCTTGAAAGGGGCAAGTATACAGACAGAGGTCTGCCCCCCCCCACCTGACTCGCCTCAGTAGCAAGAAGAACCCCCAGATCCTCCCCCCATCCCTTAGCTCTGTCTTACTGGGGTCCTCCACTTGCTCCTAGGGGTTCCAAAATGGTCGCCGTGACCCCTAGAAGTAATCTAGCGGTATCACTGCTATGGATCTGGCTTCTCAAGAGCATTTTGACCTTATTTGGTACATTAACCCTAGCGATACCAGGAGACTACTGGTAGGGGTCATAGCTGCCTTTTTGAACCTAGAAACCAACAGGATGGAAATGGAGAGGGATCAGTCCTGCTCTGTACACCCTATTATGTCATTTCATTTATTGTAGTTAGATATAAAAGAAAAATGCATCAATGTGGTTTACATCCATACATACAGTTGTGTACAAAATTAAACAAAACAAAATATAATACAAAAACAAAAACATAACATTGCTTTTTCTAAAATAATACAATTGTCAGGAAAAAAACCCCTAAATTATGGGCCTGACAAAATTTTTGATTACGGCTCTGTTAAAAGTTAAGTTTTAAACATCTTTCAAAATGATAGAATATTCTTCTCCAGGCGCAAGAATATAGGCGCAGAATTCCATAACCTAGAGGTATAGATAGTAAAGGCTATATTAGAGCACAAGTCAACGACATTCACCTAAAGAAGGAACAAATAGTAAATCCCGTTGACTGGAATGCAAACTGCTTTGAGATGTCAATCGCCTTACAGTGGTAACCAACTTAATTAGACTTTGGAACTCATTGTTGGAGGATGTGATAAAAGCAGGTAGTGTGGCTGGTTTAAAAAAAAAAAGGTTTGGACAAATTCCTGGAGGAAAAGTCTATAAACCATTTTTAAAGTAGGCCAAGAGAAAATCACTGTTTATTCCTGGGGATAAGTAGCATGGAACTGGCTACTTCTTTTCAGTAGGCGAAATTGATGGCCTCTTACATTCTAGTTGCTGAGCAAGTCCTCTGATGGATCTGTACATTGACATCTTTATTTAGTGATCATGTCATTTTCCTAGTCCCGTGGACACTTCCTCTAAGTAGTTACACTGCTGTGATTTCAGGACTTCATACTTCTGATTGATCTGAGTGGTTTCGAATTTTGTTTTTATCTTGCTTAACATAATGAAACTATGGTGAAAATGATCTATTTAGACGACTAACTGCATGTCTGATTTTTGAGTTTTGATGAATAAGAGGGGGATAAAATCAACTACAGTTCACCATTGTTTCTACCCTGTTTATATGCCATCACGAGGACGTCATGAAACTCTAGATGCATTCTGATATATGCCAGAGTAGATGTTTTTTTTACCCACTCGAAACATGAATTCATGTCCGTTACTATGCTGGTGATGAAGTTTGATATTTAAGATAAATATTTTTCAGCTTTTATGAGCATATATATGGAAATATTTTTGAAAAAATACAGGAAGTGTTGGGGCCAGTGATGAAATTAAGAAATTTGTGATGATTTGAGACATTATTGATTGTGCATTCCTTGTTGATGGTCTCTGTTCTCCAATTTTTTGAGGTGTTTTGGATATGCAATATATGAATTGTATGCCTGTATCCAGGGGCGGCCCAAGGGGGGTGCGGGGCCATGTGCGGAGACTCGGTGCGGGGCCTCATTTGCATAAGTGGTCTTATTTGCATAAATATTTGCATAATATTACCAGACACTAACTTTTAGTAAATATGTCTCTTAATGAGTGTATGGATAAAGAAAGACTAAAAGATTTCTACATTACTATAATCCAACCGCCAGGCACATTAGGAACTACTACAAACGCTGCCCATTTAGAACCCATAGCAAACCCCCGCCGTACCCTGACAGCATTACCGGGACTCACAAAGCACCATACCCTACCTATCAAAAGGCAACACTGCAAATATTAAACCAATACATTTCAGAGAATACTGGGGAAAGAGAACAAGTGGCAATGTCAAATAGGAATTACATAAATAGAATACCTCAGCTCAGTTACACATGCAGAACATAGACCATCACCAAACAAGGAATCACAATTTAGAAACAGGAAGGCAATAATTAAACTGGGAACCCCAAAAGCCAAACTTGGAATGTACAACACCACTGTAGAAATAAAACTATAAATTAATTTCCTCTTGTACCAAACAAAGCGCAGACGTTAATGATGCACATTTCCCAGAGCTTTCATATTCCAGTTAATAAATTCAAAATAAAGAGATATCTTTCTACCTTTTGTGCATTTTCTTCAGTTGCAATTGCTCCAGCCACTTTCTTCTGGTTTCTTCATGTTTTCTGCTAACTGTCCATCGTCTGCTGTCCATTTGTTCTTTCTTCTCTCTTCTAGTTTTTTTTTTCCATTCTCTCTCTCTACATCTGCTTTAACATACTAATCTTTCTCCTTTTGCTCTTTCCTCATTCCTATTTCATCCACACAAATTTTACCTCTCCATCCTCAATCACCACTTACTCTCCCAATACCCGGCCAATTGTAGATTTTTCATCCCTCCCACACAAAATATATTTTTCCCCTCTCCATTTTACTCTCCCAACCCCATCCCATTCTAATCCTCCCCCAACATCAGCTCCCTTCTAGTTCCAGTCTCACCCAGCATCCATTCCCTTCTAGTCCCTGCATCAGCCCATTTCCAGTCCTAGCCCCCCATCAACCCATTTCCAGTCCTAGCTCCCCCATCCATTTTCAGTCTGAGTCCCTCCATCAGCTCATTTACAATCCTAGCCCCCATCAGCCCATTTCTAGTCATTTCCTAGCCCCACCATCAGCCCATGTCAAATCCTAGCTCCCCTCCACTCAGCCCAATTCCAGTCCAAGCCCCCCATGAGCCTACTTCCAGTTCTAGCCCCTCCATGAGTCCATTTCAATTCAAACCCCCACCACAGCCCATTTCCAATCTTAGCTCCCCCCAACAGCCCATTTCCAGTCCTATCCTAGCTGCTCCGTCCGCCCATTTTCAGTCCTAGCTCCCTTCCCTCACAGCCCATTTCCATTCCAAGCTCCCTCCCCATCAGCTATTTGCAGTTCAAGCCTCCCCTTCCACTCAGCCCATTTCCAGTCATAGCAACCCCCCAACCCATTACCAGTCCTAGCCCCCCATCAACCCACTTCCAGTCCTAACCCCCATCACCCCATTTTCAGTTTAAGCCCCCCAATAACCCATTACCAGTCCTAACCCCCCATCAGCCCATTTCCAGTCAGCCCCCCATAGCTCATTGCCAGTCCTAACCCCCCCATCAGCCCACAGCCCATTACCAGTCCTAACCACATCAGCCCACCTCAAGTCCTAACCCCTCCCCATCAGCCCATTTCCTGTCCTAGCCCCCCGTAGCCCATTATCAGTCCTAACCCCCCCATAGCCCATTAGCAGTCCTAACCCCCATCACCTCATTTCCAGACAGCCCCCATCAGCCCACAGCCCATTACCAGTCTTAACCCCCCCCATAGCCCATTAGCAGTCCTAACCCCCATCACCTCATTTCCAGACAGCCCCATCAGCCCACAGCCCATTACCAGTCTTAACCCCCCCCATAGCCCATTACCAGTCCTAACCCCCCCAACAGCCCACAGCCCATTACCAGTCCTAGCCCCCCCATAGCCCATTATCAGTCCTAACCCCCCCATAGCCCATTACCAGTCCTAACCCCCCCATCGCCCCATTTCCAGACAGCCCCCAGCCCCTTGCCAGTCTTAACCCCCCCCTTGCCAGTCTTAACCCCCCCTTTGCCAATCTTAACCCCCCCCCTTGCCAATCTTAACACCCCCCCTTTGCCAGTCTTAACCCCCCCTTGCCAGTCTTAAACCCCCCCTTGCCAATCTTAACACCACCCCCTTTGCCAATCTTAACACCCCCCCTTTGCCAGTCTTAACCCCCCCCTTGCCAGTCTTAACACCCCCCCTTGCCAATCTTAACCCCCCCCTTTGCCAATCTTAACACCCCCCCTTGCCAATCTTAACACCCCCCCCTTTGCCAGTCTTAACCCCCCCTTGCCAGTCTTAAACCCCCCCTTTGCCAATCTTAACACCCCCCCTTGCCAATCTTAACAACACCCCCCCTTTGCCAGTCTTAACCCCCCCTTGCCAGTCTTACACCCCCCATTGCCAATCTTAACACCCCCCCTTTGCCAGTCTTAACCCCCCCTTGCCAGTCTTAAACCCCCCCCTTTGCCAATCTTAACCCCCCCCTTTGCCAATCTTAACACCCCCCCTTTGCCAGTCTTAACCCCCCCCTTGCCAGTCTTAACACCCCCCCCCCGGGCTTATGGCACAATTAAAAAAACAAACTGGCTCTGGCTGCTGCCGCTACCACCGCGGCAGCGGCAGAATGGAGTGTCCCGCGGGGCCTCCTCTTCTCCTTCAGCCCCTCTGCAAAGGCTTTGAGATTCGCGAAGGGAGAGCGTCTCCCTCGCGTCTCTGTGAAGCCCGCAGGGGCTAATGGGAAATTTCCCATCAGCCCCTCGCGTCTGAAGGGGCAGATGGGAAATTTCCCATTAGCCCCTGCGGGCTTCACAGAGACGCGAGGGAGACGCTCTCCCTTCGCGAATCTCAAAGCCTTTGCAGAGGGGCTGAAGGCTTCACAGAGACGTGAGGGAGACGCTCTCCGTTCGCGAATCTCAAAGCCTTTGCAGAGGGGCTGAAGGAGAAGAGGAGGCCCCGCGGGACACTCCATTCTGCCGCTGCCGCGGTGGTAGCGGCAGCGGTAGCAGCCAGAGCCAGGTTTTTTTTTTAAAGTCATTTAAAAAAAAAGCAGAATGTTCTTTGCGCGGGGCCCCCTGAAACGCGGGGCCCTGTGCAAAAAACATTCTTGCTCAATGGACGGGCCGGCCCTGCCTGTATCACTCAGGAGTATATATTTATTTTTGATTAAGCTCTCTTGTGTCAGGGTTTTTCATATTCATGAATTACATATCACAGACAGAGACGTTTGCAAGCAGATGGGTGTAAAGGCAGATCATGTGCTGTCTGTGGGCTGTGTCTGTGATCCACACGAGGGCTGTTGAAAGACTTGCTGTACTCCTGAATGGTTCAACCAGCCCAGAACAAAGCCTCACTATTATTTGATGTCGGGAATGCCAAAGGAAGGTGCTAAAAATGTCGAAGGTCAAGAAGCTTCTGTGTGAAGCTGTTATTGTGTGCAGAATTCCACATCGCCCAGTCAGAGTATAAAATTACCTTTTTATTATGGGATGGTATTCAAAATGATTAGGCTGGCAACTTATTCAAACCATTTGTGTTGAAGGTCAAAATGCCTGTGACAGCTAGTAGAGAGGATTACTTTCATTCATTTTATCCTGGCACCGATTTTAAGTGTGTGAACAGGGCTGATTCAGAGAAGTCAGGTTAGACTGGAATATTTCTCAGGCTAATCAAAGTCGGCATTTGTGGACTCCATGATCACTGTTCCCTCTAAACTGTGCGTGTGTGCGCGCGCACACCTCGCCAAGCGAGCGCACATGCTTTACAACAGAGCGCACAAAAATTACGGTTCTGATTCTAATAGAAAACAACACAGACGTCTTAAAATTTAAAAGTTGTGATTGTAATTACTAGAAATTTTCCGCTTCATTTAGTAATCGTCTATTTTCATTTAATTTTATTAAAATCAATGTGGTGTACATACTGTATTCTGACGTGTAGTCAAATTTTAAAGTATATAACTCCGAGTGTCGTTATGTGGCGCACAAAAATTTAACCTTCCTTCAAAAGCTGCACAGCTGATATTTTATGCGCGCACAGCCTACAGAAAATTAAAGGGAACATTGTCCATGATATGCTCCCGGAAAGTTTTTTTCTTCTTGAAGATCAGCAAAACCCTCTCTGCTTCAGTTCCTTTAAAATATCAATTTTTAGAGTTTGACTCTATGCCGTACAGCAGCTCCTAAAGTCTGTGCTCAGGACCCTTGACAAGGTCTAGCTTTTAGGATAGCAACAATGAATATTCCTAGAATACATTTGAATGCATTTCACTGAAGAATACACTAGCTTGCATATTTTTGGTTACTCTGAAAACCAGACCTGTATGAGGATAGTGTGGGAACTAGTGATGCTGCATGAATGTGAGCCCAGTGAGTCTGCTGCCTATTAAAAATGAAAGGCCTGCATTGCCTCTTGTGTGTCGGAGTTTGCAAAGTGGAGCTTTCCAACACCTAATCAAATGCAGATCTTCAAGGAAAATATGGCTTATGGTGGCAAAGCTTTATCAGGTGGTCCAGAGTGCTAGAGTTCTGGACTAATCTAGTGAACATTGTGGAATGATACAGAAAGGCACGTTCCTTATTGGTCCTCCAGTTCAGTCCTCCACCTCTGGATTGTGCACCACCTCCTGCAGCTTGGAGACTGGGCATGTCAAAATCGTGACATCACTGGATGTAGTCTGCTGGCCTCTCCCATCAGCCCCAGTGTGTCCATTCTCCATGCAGCAGGAGGACGTGAGCCTAAGTCTGGGCTCACTTGAAGGACAGATAAGGAGCTGTTAGGTAGCTTAGTGATAGTTTCGGTGGAATTGATTTGGCTTGATTTGGTTTCTAGGACACTTGGCTGAATTGGAGGCCTGTGTCTTTAAAAAACAAAACAAAACCCAAAACAAATGGGAAGCTGGCATCTCTCTTTACACCAGTCCCTCTGCCTTTTTTTTTTTTTTTTTTAGTTGGGCTGTATCTTTACAGTGAGGAGTTGGCTGTCCGATCTCTCCCCTCCTTGCCTGTACGGAGGGGAGCACTGTAGCAGGTAGTCCCCGGCCACTCGCTATCACGAAGGCAGCATTAGTGCTCAGGGGAGTACAGAAGGCAAATATCTCGCCGGCGACTTCCCGAGGCTGTGCGGGACCGCGCAGGATGGAGATCCCCGAAGGAGTCGACAAGCCCCGTATGGCTCTGCCTTGCTGTGCCTGCAGGTAAGAATGTTTAATCGGGGGGAAGGCTCGGCTACGGGATGCTGACAAGAGGCAGTGCCTTACCTAGTTTTTGGCGCCATTTTGCAGCAGCCGTATACGGTGGCCATCTTGGGACTGTGTGCACACCGCGTGGCCGGCACTTGCGGTCGGACTGTGGGGCGGTAGGAAAGGGCCCTGGGTCCTGGAAACATTTTATGTCTTGTTTCTTCTCTTGTATTTTATTTTATTTTGGGGAACTGTTCCTTTTTTGTGAGAGAGTTAGAGGAGTCCTGAGTCATTTTTTGTTTTATTTTGGGGGGAAATTCTCCTTTCTCGGGGAGTTTGTGTTGGCTTCCCTGTGGTTTGTCTATTGACAGACTTGTATTAAAAAAAAAAAAAAATAAATAAATACAATACCAACTCTTATTATTGAAGGGTCAGCCGCTTTCCTGGAGAAGGTGGTAGCTGACCTATGGCGACACGCCCTCAGTGCGTGGTCTGCGGCATGCGCAGGGGTACAGTCGCAGACTCCGGGATCTGCAGGGGCTGCACTTCGGTGTCCACCAGCGTGGAGCAGCAGATGGAAGTCAAGGGATCTCAGGAATCCCAGAAGGTCTCGGCTGAGGCTGAGGGAGGGGCATTGAGGACCACGTTGCAAGGGTCGAGCCAGGAGGCTATAGTGGGCATGTCAGGGGCGCTTGGCGTCTCAGCTCGGGGATTTTTGCCCGGACTTTGTGTTGATTATGCATTAGCATTTTGTCTGAGACATCAGGGGAAAATACTGGAGCCAGTACCTCTAACTAGCCAGGTGCAGGGGCCCGGGATAGGTGACGCTAGTGGCATGGCCCCGAGGGCCCCTAAGAGGTCCAGGCTGAGTAAACTGTCACTCGTGGATTGCGAGTGGCAGGAGTCAGATGAGGCCGAGATAGGGCTCGAAGCCAGTATGGATGAGTTGGAAGAAGGTGAAATACAGGAGCCGGAGGATCGGGCGAAAATCATTCGGGTTTTCTGGAAGGATGAACTGATGGCACTTATCACGGAATCCCTGCAGACATTAAATCTCGCTACGGCACAGCCAGCGGAAGAAGATGAGGTGGAAGACCCTATCATTCAAGCGGTGAGTCAAGCGCAGGTAGTGTTTCCCGTTCACCGAGTGGTTGACTGGATGATTCAGGAGGAATGGGATCAACCAGAAGCCGATCTGAGAGGAATTAGGACTATGAACAGGCTATATCCTTTAGCATATAAGGATAGGGAGAAGTTTCGCTCGCCACGAATTGATGCAGCAGTGTCAGCAGTTACAAAAAAGACTGCTATCCCGGTGGAAGGTAGCGCAGCCTTAAAGGATGTACAGGATAGGAAAGTCGATGGGTTGTTGAAACAATCCTTTGAGGCTAACGCTATGTCCTTGCAAGCTTCCATTTGTGGAGCCTGGGTGGCGAGAGGGTGTCTTCGATGGTCTCAGCGCTTACGGCAGTCTCCTCGCCTGGAGCAGGAAGAGATAAGAGTACTAGATCGTCTGGAGTTGGGCTCGGCGTATCTGGCAGATGTGCATTATGATTTGATTCGAGCACTTGCTAATAGTATGGCTTCCTCGGTGGCTGCTCGGAGATCTCTGTGGCTGAGGAATTGGGTGGCCGATGGTTCGTCCAAGTCGCGTCTCAGTAAGCTCCCGTTTAAAGGGCAGTTGTTGTTTGGTGAAGATCTCGACAAGTTGGTGAAGGATCTCAGGGAGACCAAAGGAGGGAGACTCCCGGAGGATAAACCAAAGCAAGGGAAGTCATTACCGGCCTTTTGGGGTCAGTTTAGGGACTTCTGGAGATTTCAAACTTCTCGTTGGGGTGGTTTCCAAAGAGGAAGATTTGCTTCTAGGGCCCAGGGGTTTCGTGGGTTTCGCGGAGCAAACAGAGGCTTCGCAGCAGCTTCAGCAGCGACAAGTCAAAAGCCACAATGCGATGAGGCGGGTCCCGGTGGGAAGTCCGCCAATTGGCGGGCAACTTCGGGAATTTCTTCCTGCCTGGACCCAAATAACATCTGACCAATGGGTGTTGGAGATAATTCGCGATGGTTATGTGCTAGAATTGGCAAGGCCGGTGCGGGACTCATTCGTGATGTCTCCCTGCAGAGGTCAGCGAAAAACCCTGGCGGTGCGCGAAAGGTTGGACCGGCTTTTACTAATGCGAGCAGTCGTGCGAGTCCTGGGAACGGAGTATAGCGTGGGTCGATACTCCATTTATTTCGTAGTGCCAAAGAAAGATGGGGCCTTGCGCCCTATATTAGACCTGAAAGGTGTGAATCGGTGTCTTCGGGTATCGCATTTCAGGATGGAAACCTTGAGATCAGTCATAGTGATGGTATGCCAAGGGGAGTACTTGACGTTCCTTGATCTTACGGAGGCGTACTTACATATCCCAATCAGAGCGTCTCACCAAAGGTTTCTGCGGTTCGCTTTGTCCTGGGGGCATTATCAGTTCCAAGCATTGCCTTTCGAGCTGGCAACGGCTCCGCGGAATTCACCAAAATTATGGTGGTGGTAGCGGTGGCGTTACGAAAGGCGGCGAGAACGGATGTCAGAGGGGATCGACACCTTGATGCATCAGTGGCCCTCGACAGGTCTCCTCTATGTGTTCCCTCCATGGGTGCTCATAGGCTGAGTGGTTCAGCGGCTTGAAGCTCATCCGGGGAGAATGCTGTTGGTGGCCCCAGACTGGCCAAGAAGCCCATGGTACGCCGATCTCGTTTGCCTCCTCGACGGGAAACCCTGGAGGTTACCGGGGTCGGAAGATCTGTTGCTACAAGGACCGCTTTGAATGCTGCAGGTGGATCGGTTCTCGCTTATGGTCTGGCCATTGAAAGGGCGCGGCTAAAGAAAAAAGGCTATTCTGCAGCAGTCATTGCGACTTTGCTGAGGGCTAAGAAGCAGTCAACGTCTCTGGCATATGTCCGTATATGGCGTATATTTGATGACTGGTGTTCACGGCAGCAAGTTACGGCTGCAACTGGATCCGTGTCTCTGATTTTAAGCTTTCTGCAAGATGAGTTTGATAAGGGGCTGGCAGCCAGTTCTTTGAGAGTCCAGTTGGTAGCCCTTTCGTGCTATAGGGGCAAAGTGCAGGGAATTGCTCTAGGCGTTCATGCTGATGTGTTGCATTTCCTTAAGGTGGTAACCAGATTGCGGCCTTCACGTAGAATTATGGTTCCGCCCTGGGATCTCAATTTGGTCTTAGGGGCGTTAACCAGAGAACCCTTTGAGCTGTTGCGCCAGGCGGCGATTAAGGATTTGACTTTAAAGACGGTGGTTTTGGTAGCCATTTGTTCGGCGCGGCGAATTTCAGAGTTGCAAGCGTTGTTCTGTAGGGAGCCGTTCTTGTCCTTTTCCAGAGAGAAGGTGGTTTTGCGGACAGTTCCCTCCTTTTTGCCAAAGGTGGTGTCTCCTTTTCACCTGAATCAAATGGTCACTCTTCGAGTGTTAGGCTCGCTGGAGGGGTCCGCTTCGGACCGTACCTTGCGCTGCTTGGACATTAAAAGAGTATTGCGGCAATATTTAAAGGTGTCAGAAACATTTAGCAAATTGGACCGACTATTGGTGATGTTTGGTGGTAGCCGCAAAGGGGAAGCGGCGGCGAAGGCTTCTATTTCGAGATGGATTAGAGAGGCGATTGCATCTGCTTATCTATTGCAAGGGCATTCGGTTCCAATGCGCTTAAGAGCTCATTCTACCAGAGCACAAACCACTTCCTGGATGGAACACAGTTTGGTTCTGCCAGGGGAAATATGTAGGGCGGCCACTTGGTTGTCTCTTCATACTTTCAGTAAGCACTACCGGTTAGATGTGTCAGCGGCGAATGATGCCTGTTTCGGGTTTGCGGTGTTACAAGCCGGCTGGAAAGGTCCCTCCCAATGATCACTGCTCTGTTACATTCCAGAGGTGGAGGACTGAACTGGAGGACCGATAAGGAAATGGAAATTACACTTACCTGGTAATTGTAGTTCCTGAAGGGATTCCAGTTCAGTCCTCATTCCCGCCCGGGGTGTTATCGTGGGCAGTGGCTAGTCTGTTGTGAGAGTCATAAGATTTCCGGTAGGTATGATTCTTTCTCTTCCTTCTGTTTCCTCTTTCTATTTCTGGGTAAGCTGAAAGGGAGAGGTGCAGGGGAAGTTTCCTTCTTTCGGGGGGAACGTTTAAGTTTTACATAGTTAGAATTATACGTACATTTGAGTACAAAATTGTGGTTCTATGATTGAGTGTGCTTTGTCAATAGTTCACTGGGGCTGATGGGAGAGTCCAGCAGACTACATCCAGTGATGTCACGATTTTGACATGCCCAGTCTCCAAGCTGCAGGAGGAGGTGCACAACCCAGAGGTGGAGGACTGAACTGGAGTCCCTTCAGGAACTACAATTACCAGGTAAGTGGAATTTTCATTTTTGGATCGGCATGGACATCAAGGCCACAACCTACACAAGTCCAGCAGTATTTTAGAAAAGACTCTGCGAACTGTGGAGCCATTTCAAAAATAGTGCAACTCTGCATGCGTATTTGCTGATACATGGAGCCAACTGAGCCATTTTGCAAATCTACACGTGGGAAAAATCGGCAGAAACTCGTAAGTGTCAGCACTTATACATGTAGGTTTGCAAAATGGCTGACATATAGGTATAAATGTCGCCAATTAGCTACTGATGCTGCTGTGTTTATCTGATTTCAGTTTGGAGGGGGAATTAAGAAGGAATAGCCTCTTTAATGTCTCATTCTAAAGGGCTGGTGAAAATGAGCACTTTTTAAAAAATCTAAATATGCCAGGGAGTAGCTGTAAATCCTGATAGGGAAAATTGCAGTCATACATGCCTATTTTCCTGTATGAAATGGTAAATTTGTCGATTTTTTGACGGTGTGCTGTGTTTTCTTCCCTCTTTGCATCAGTTTTGAATAGGACTTACCATAATGAAAGGGTTTAAAAAAAAAAAAATAAGCAGATGTCATGTCAGTAATCTGTGGGGCCCACAGCCGTACCATATAATTTGGGCCTAATTGGCACAGAGCTGGCATGAAGCTGGAATAAGCTGTGTTCAGACGGTGGTTAATGCTAAGAAGGACTCTTACTGGGGTGAAAGCTCTAGATTCTTCTAAGAACTGATGACGACTGGTATGAAAGCAGGTGTGAAAATGTGTTTCCTTATCCTGCTAGACCAGTCCAGATGAGTGGGTTATGCTCTTCAGCCAGGTGGAAGCAAACAAAGCACTTTCGGTGATGTCATCACATGGATATACGCTGGTGCAGCACTGAGAGAAGCCAGTATTGCCTACTTCTAGCTGGTGTAGCACTGCAGAAGGCCTGTCTCCCTGGCCCAGACCACGGTCTTGTGGACTGTGTGATTTGCACCTCTAAGTCCAATGTTGACTTGAAGCATAGGTATGCCCCTCGTATCCTGCAGCTGACAGCTTGCCCTGTGTCCAGTGCTACTACCTACGGGTACTTAGTACTTGGAGGGCAGGAGAGCAGATAGAAGGATCCCATGGGGTCTCTGAGGGGGATTGGTAATTTTGGGTCCAGGCTTCCATTTTCTCTCACTGTCACCTTTGCCTCTTTCTGTCTTTTGTGCACTATAGCTTAAAATCTGCTCTTTTACAAGCCTGTCTCTCAGCAGTGCCAGCTTCCCTGAGCACTGAGTGGTTGGTAAGGCTGCTCTTCTAAGGTTTCCATGATCAACCTAGCAGGTGCAAGGTGGTTCCCTTGCTTCCTGCTTTGTTGGTCGTGCTGTTCTATTTTTAGCTATGGTTCCTTTTTTTAGTGGCTTTCTTTCCTGCATGGTTATTTTCTTTTGACTGCATGTGAGCTCAGCAGGCAAGCCCAAGTGCTTAGCATTGTGCTGTATGCATTTCCCATAAGGTGAGCTCTGTGGTTGCATCTTTTTCTCCTCCCGTGTGTGACGGAGAATCCTTGGGGCAACCTTTTTTGCATTATCAGGACTTCCTGGGGGGGGGGGGGGCGGCGGCGGCATGATGGTGATTTTGTGGCCCCCACCACGCCTCCTGTGATTTTCCTGCCAACCACTTTTGAGGATAGCATGGCTCTAGTGGACAGGAAGTGTGATCTATAGCCAGCAGGTCTTGGAGGGGCTATTTTGTACCGGCTTTGAGTAGCAGTCCCTGAAACAGATTTTGAGCTGTTTTTAGTCTTTATTGGCTGTTTGGCAACCCCTCTCAGGGGGGTAAGGGTCCCTGGCCTCCCCTATTGGGGTGTGGGACTCTTGGGGGGCCTCCCCTTCTGAAGGTGAGAGAGTTAAGTGACTTCTGCTCTTTCTCCATGGGTACAAATTGTGAGAGGACAGCTGAGGATTTTTTCTCTATTGGTGAGTGTTTGGAAGAGGACGAACTGCCCCTGGTGGGAGGTGAGGATCCTTCCATTTTGCATGTCTTCCTCAGGGAGACTCTACCTTCACCTTATTAGGGACATCATGGCAGCTCTCCGTATTATGGAGCCTTTTCTAGCCGAAGTCTTTCAGCTGGACCCTATCTAGGAGGGGAGTAAGGCAGACATCTGGGGTTTTCCCTTTGCCTGAGCCATTAGGTCAGGTCATTTACTTTGTGGGGAGCTCCTGAGCTTGCTCTGAGAGGCCCTAAAGTAGTCACTTAGCTGTACCCTCTGTCCCAAGAAGAGTTGAGTAGTCTTTTGGGATTCCCAAAGTGGATGCCCTGATCAAGTGCATGATTACCCCAGTGGAATGAGGGTGCAGTAATGAAGGAGACACATGATAATAGGGTGGAGGCTTTCCATAAGAATGCCTGCGCAGCCTGGGCTGAAGGGGATCAGGAAACACTGTGTGCAGGTGTGGTGGCTTGAGTCCTCCTTAGGGAGATCTAGCTGGTAACTGATGACCTTGAGGTGACGAGATTGGAAGCTGTAACTTCCTTCATGACAGATGTCCTAATGATCTGATTCAGACTTTGGTTAAGTCCATGGCAGCAATGGTTGCAGCCCTGAGATGGTTGCAGCTTTGGAATTGGTCTGCAGAAGCACCATCTAAGTTGCAGTTGAGCAAGGTCCCATTCAAGGGTAGATTGCTTTTTTGGTGAAGACTTTTTGAGAAGCTGGTCAAGGACCTCGGAGAAGCTCGGCCTCTGAGACTCCCAGAAGATAGACCCAGACCCACCTAAGGCTCTTCAAGTACGGCTCAGTGAAGAGTGCTGGCCTAGTTTAAAATGGCTAAGGGCTCAGACACAGCATTTTCTCCTTACGGCGCCAAGGCCAACAAAGGCCAGTCCTTTCATGGGCCTCATTGCTCCTGAGACACAGCAGGCACTTCCTCAGGAGCTAGTAAAGCCTTTAATATGAGATCTGGCAGGTCCCTTCTGACCTTGAGCAGTCGGGGAAAACTGCCAACCGTTTCTCTGAGTGGGCTCGTATCTTTTCAGACCAGTGGGTCCTCAAGATACTGGAAGAAGGATATTCACTGGAGTTGGTGGAGCCCCTTTGGAATGCTTTTGTGGAGTCCTCTTGTGACTCTCTAGCCCAGAGGGTGGCACGCGAAGAAACTCTACAATGCCTCTTGCAGTTGCAGGCTATCACACCTGTGTTCTCCACAGAATGCAGGCAGGGACTGCTTCTTCTGTCCTATTCTGGACCTAAAAGCAGTTCATGCCAAGTTGGGGGTGCCCTATTTTCACATGTAGACCATCAGGTCAGTTATTGTGTTGATCCAGCCTGGGGAATTCCTTACCTCCCTGAACCTCAGAGGTATACTTCCTCATTCCTATCTGATATCGGCATCAGTAGTTCCTCTGCTTTTGTGTTCTGGGGCACCATTTTCAATTCTGGGCCCTGCCTTTTGGTTTGGCTATAGCACCCCACACCTTCACCTTGTGGTGATTGTAGCCTTTTTTGTGAAACAGGGAATCAAGATCCACTCACTTACCTGGATGACTGGCTGATTAGGCTGACTCCCTAGAGATGTTCTTTGCAGATGTAGCTCAGGTGGTCTGCTGCCTGGAAAAATTGGGTTGGGTGATCAGCTACTTCCAGAGCAGCCTAATTTCCTTGGAGTACCTGGGGGCCTGCTTTGACACCCACTTAGGTAGGGTGTGTGTGCCTTCTCAGAGAGATAGGAAAAGCTTTGGGGCAGCTCTTAACCTGTCGGGCACAAAGCCTAGGATTACGTGCATCACTTAGGTTGATGGCATTGATCCTGGAGCTGGTCCCCTAGGCCAGGGCACACATGTGCACCCTTCAGCAATATCCTCTGACTCACTGTGCACTCTGTTTCCAGCAGTTCAATAGCACCTCCCTCTTCCCCAGGAGCTCAAGGAGAAGCTGGACTTGTGACTGTTGTCACAGCTGCTGACTATTGGTATACCCTTGCAGATATGGGTTTAGGTGCTTCTCACCTCAGATGCCAGCCTATGGGGATTTGGGGGGGGGATCATTGCCTGGGACAGTTTGTTTAGGGGCACTTGTCCCCTCAGGAGGCCACCTGGTCGATCAACAGAGTGGAGACCAGGGCAATTCACCCGGGTCTGGTGAGCTTTCAAACCCTTCGGGAAGCGAAAGCTGGTCCATGTCTTCTCAGACAATGCCACTGCTGTGGTGTATGTCAAGAAGCAGGGCAGCAAACATAGTGTGGCAATGGTTCTGGAAGTGGTGTAACTCTGCCAGAGGTTCACCTATTAGCTCTATCTGCGGCACATATAATGGCTGTGGAACATGTGCAGGCTGACTTCTTAAGTCATTACACTGTTGACTCCAGAGAGATGGGTATTCAGTTCTCAAGCATTCGATCTCATTGTATGATCTTGGGGCCTGCCTGTGTTTGGTCTGACAACCCAAGGGAACACCAAGGTGAACAACTTCTTCAGGCATAGGAAGGACCTGCAGGTGATGGATGTGGATGCCTTCCTGTGGGAATGTCCCTGGAAGGATAATTGTATACCTTGCCCCCCTTGGCCACTTGTGAGCAGTCTTCTGCACAGGTTCTGGGCTTACCTGAGCCTGGTCATCCTCGTGGTCCTGGATTGGTCCTGCTGGCCATCATACACTAGTCTACTGAGTCTCTCGGCAGATCCTCCTCTCCTGCTGCCTTAGAAGAGAGGTCTGCTTCGGCAAGGGCCTCTGGTCATGGAAGGTCAGGCTCCCTCCTTGCTTATGGCCTGGCTCTTGAGGGGCTTAAGCTGTTCAGGAAAGGATACTTGGGAGCTGTGATCAACACACTTCTTTAGGCTCAGAAGACTTCTATGTCCTTGGCCTATGTTAGAGTATGGAAGATCTTTGAAGAGTTGTGCTCCTCGCATGCCTTTGATGCTGGAAGAGAGGACATTGAGGCTGTGCTGTCTTTCATGCAGTCTGGGCTGGATCAGAGCTTGGCTTTTAATTCACTCAAGGTTCAGGTGGTGACTCTTGGGTGTTACTGGGGACAAATTCAGGTTATGTTCCTGGCAGTGTACTTGGATGTACCCCACTTCCTTAGAAAGGTGAAGTAGATCCATCAGCCAATGTGCCTGATGGTTCAACAGTGGAGTCTTTTTTTTTCTGGTGTTGAGGGTGCTAAAAGGGGTACCTCTGAGCCTCTTCATTAGGCATCTCTTAAGGATTTGACCTTACAGATGGTTTTCCTGGTGGCTTTATCATCTGCCAGGTGGAACGGGTAAACGTAGATAGATTGTTTACGCCATCAAAATATAGAAAGACTAGGGGACATGCAATGAAGCTACACGGTAACCTATTTAAGACTAATAAGAGAAAATAATAAAACTCTGGAATTCGTTACCGGAGGATGTAGTAAAAGCTGTTAGTGTAGCCGGATTTAAAAAAGGTTTCAACAAATTCCTGGAGGAAAGGTCCATAAATCATTATTAAAGGGGACCTGGGATATCCACTGATTGCCTCAATACAACCATTGTGGAATCTGTGTCTTTTGGGGAAATTGCTAGGTACTGTCAAGATTGTAACTTTGAATAACACTAAAGGTTACTCAGAATGCTGGATACCTGCTATATTTAAATAACTTACAGGAACCGGAGAGGTCATTGATGCAAGTAAAGCAACATATTCCCTAGGGAGATAACATCGGGGAAGTTGCTGACAAAGTCTGAGACCCCGGTTTCCTATTATTATTATCATTTCATTGAATTGGTTTGCAGCTCTAATTGAGGTTCAGCTTACTTAACCTTTAGGTTAACTTGGAGGGTTATATATCTTTTGCTTTGGTTACCCTGATCCCTCTGTACAGAAAGACCGTACTTTACCAGTAGGTACTGTCATGAGGCTGGAGCCATGGAAGATGCAGCTTTAGAAAAAAACCCTGTTTTGCATAGAGTTGAGAATGTGCAGAGAGTGCAGTTGCATCGCAGCACAGCCAGAGGGGGCAAGAGTAATCCCACAGAGGCTGAAGCAACGTGCTCAGACACTGATTGTATAAGTGGCAATCAGTTGCACCTGAGGCCAAGCCCGGGACGTTCAAACCAAAGCTCCCTTTATAAGGAGAAACAGGGAGCAGCAAGAGGGAAGGTGGAGAACCTGCAGGACGTGCAGAACATGCAGGACGTGCAGGACCTGCAGGACAAGAAGAACGTGGAGAACGAGAGATTCCACACAGAGCCAGCCCAGAGGGACAGAATCCAGAGGGAGTTTACCCAGACGGATAGAGTCCAGAGGGGCAGAGCACAGAGAGACGGAGTCCAGAGAAAAGCTGCCAGAAGAAACAGTTTGGCTGGTAGGAGTGACTCTCCCAGCCCAAGTAACCTTGTTGGATCAGGATTACAAGGAACAAGGAGGAGAGGTTCCTATTATAAAGATACCTTTTCAGAGAACCACAGAGATTGGGAATCCTTACCAGGTTTTCCTGAACTCCATGAAAGCAAAGCACTGCACACAAAAACCTATCTCCCGAGAGAAGTACGTCAGAAGGAGAGCTCTAGGTGTGGCAATTCCAGGAAGCCAAGGTATGCTGAATCTTTAATTCTAAAGGAAAGCCTTGCTAATAGAAACCCTGATAAAGCAGCTATTCCCTATAAGGGGAGGGGAAGCAAAGCAGAGCTTTTTAAAGCAATACCTCGGGGCTTAACAGAAAAGTTTTATTGGAAGCAAGATAGACCCTGTAAGTTTGTAACCGGGAGTGAAAACTACTACCTAAAGGAAGAAGCCAGTGACGCAGAGTCTATGGAAATTGAATGTGAGAATATTATTCCCATGCCTCAGGATGAATCCATGGACTGTAATTTCTGTGCTGCTACTAGTATTGAATCCTTGCTAGAATTGTAGATAGAAAAGAACTGTGCAACAGATAGTGAACCTTATAACCATTTGTTTCCTGAATTGTTTAAATTGCTTTGAACTAAAAGAAGCCTCAGCTAAGACTTGCATTCAACTGTGAAGCCTATAACAGTTATCTGCTTGAATATTGGTGGAACCCCTTTTGATAAAGAAAGGACTGTCTTTATTTTCTACTTGTCTTAGTGATTCATTGCGTTAAAGGGGAAATAAAGCCTTGTTACCCTACACTCTTGGCTTGGATAATTTGTGCTCACAAGGAGCTAGAACTTCAAGGACCAAAATGCACTAGGCCCTTAAAGTCACATCGCTCCTTAAAAATAATAAATACGCAGGATGCCCTTATAGCCACTGGCCACTGGGGGCGCCTGGCGACAGTACTTGTGACCTAGATTGGCCACTGTTGGAAACAGGATACTGGGCTTGATGGACCTTAGTCTGATCCAGTATGGCATATCTTATGTTCTTATGGTTTTGAGCTCCAGGCGTTGTCCCATAGAGTTCTTTTTGGTAATTTCTTCAGCATCCATCACTTTGAGGATGGTTTTGTCCTTTCTCCTGAAGGTACTGATTTTCTTTCACCTGACCCATGTCGTGGTCCTACTCTCATCTTCGTTACAGGGCTTGAATGCAGATCCCTTGCGGCATCAGTTTGACATACAGATGGTGTTGGTATGGTGCCTGGAGGTGACTAACTGTCAGACCATCTTTTTGACCTGTTCAGTGACTCAAAGAAAGGGCAGATATCGCTAAATCCTCTAATGCCTACTGAATTAAAGAGGCTATATCTCCTCTTTTGCAAATGAAAGTTCACTCTACTAGGGTGCATGCTTCCTCTTGGGCAGAGTCTGTCTTGGTGTCTCTGGAAGACATCTGTAAAGCAGCTACCTGGTCATCCCTGAGCACCTTATGAAGCACTACAGGTTGTGCATGGAAGCTGGCATGGATGGCACCTTTGGCAGAGCAGTTCTGTCTGGAACATCATCTTCATCCCTCTCCGGGTCAAGATTGCTTGAGTACATCTTACTCATCTGGACTGATCTAGTAGGGAGGAGAAATTTACATACCTGATGATAAATTTTATTTTCTCGAATCCTGCTAGACCAGGCCGAGACCCATGCTGAAAGACTTCTCTTGTAGATTTGGGAGCCTTGCTGCCTCTGAGTTACCTCTTTCACTGCACTCTTTTTGCAGTGCTTGTTCAGAGTCAGGTAATGCAACAGAGCCAAACACTGTTCATAGTTATTGTTGATTAATCTCTTTATGAGTTTAAATTTTTTCAGTCTTGCCTTTGAATTGGGAAGTGTTATGCTGGCTTCTCTCGGTGCTACACCAGCTTATATCCATGTGATGACATCACTGAAAGTTGCTAAAGTCTGCCTCCACCTTCTGACAAGGGAGAATAACCCACTCGTCTGGACTGGTCTAGCAGGATTCAAAGAGAGAAATTTATCAGGTATGTAAATTTCTCCATCTTGCACATGAAGCAACAATATATATACAATTTATTTTCTCATTAAATTCTATAAGCATATAAAATTGAAGGCAGAACATGGTAATGTTGGTCTGTTATCTCAATCATCTTCCCCCTCAGCCAATGAGGCGAGACCTACAGTTTCCAATGAAAGCCCTTAGAAAAATAATTATGCTAATTCAATACAGTAGCAGTTGGTGACTGTGTCTCTCTTCTGTTGACTGCATGATGAATTTTTAAAGGTTTCCTATGGTTCAGTAAGGCTGTTGCAGATTATTTACGTGATTAGTGCATGAATTACTACAATCAAGGAAAAATAAAATTACACTGTTCAATCCAGAAAAAAATTATTGTACAAATATGGCAAAATTAGAACCTGATAAGAAAGATGCATTGATGGAATTTAATTAAATCTGGAAACGGAGAATATTTAAATCTTGAAGGTGTGATAAAAATCCTGGTATGGTTTAGTGCTAATTAACCTTCCTGCAGTTATTATCACATCCCGGTTCACACAGTAATACTGATGAGACAGGTTGATAATTTCAATGCTCTGGTATAAAGGAAGCTGCAGAAAGAGCCATTGTTCAAAATAGAATAGGCGTTGCAGCCATCCAAAATTCAAATAGTCCTATCAAAATGTCATCTTGAATGGAAAGGCTTTTATCACTTTTTCATCTCTCATCTACCAATTCTACTATTCCTACTGTACATCTTATTCAAGCTGCTTAGACTGTACTATTAATATTGTTCAAGGAAATTTCTTGAATGGCAAAGCTGTATGTGACCCTAGTTTAAACTTGTGGCATAGTGCTATATAGAAAAAAATAAGGGGCCCTTTAACTAAAGGGTGTTAACTATAGGGTGTTAACTATTAGTGTGGATTCTGGCTCACGCTAAATGTATGCTGAGACACATGTTACTAGCGCAAGGTCATAGCAGTATGGCTGGATTTTGGTGCTAATTGTCCATGGCGCATTGAGGGTCCACTGGAGAGTGGCATGGGTGAGGGCCTTGCAGTCAGCACATCCATGCTTACTGCAAGAAGAACAGTTAGCAATGGGGCACTTTATGCCACCTCTGTAGCTAATTTTGGTGTGCATTACGGCACGTTACACCATGTTAGCTGTTGGGATCATGCTTTCCATGTCTTCAACAATGAACACAGTGGTGTTGCACTAACGTGCTGTGGTTTTGGCGCTATCTGCATTAGATACAACACCATAGCACCCTTTAGTAAAAGGGCCCTTAAGTGTACAGATGTGGATCAGCTTAATAATTTATTATGAAAGTCTCAAGCCTGTCTCCACTAGCCCTCTTTATCTCCCTCCCCCTTCCTGCCTCCATCAATCTCTCTCTCTAGCCAACCCCTACCAGTCTTTCTCTCTCCCTTCCCCCTCCCCCAGCCAATTCCCTTCAGTTTCTCTTTTCCTAGCTAGTCCCCACAGTCAGTCCTTACCGGCTTCTCTTTTTTTAATCTCTTTTGAATCTCTGTGGATCCCCTGTAATGGTCTCAAGATCCCAAGGGGTGTGCAGACCATAGGTTATTTATTTATTTATTTTATTTATTTAACAGTTTTTATATACCGTCTTTCTACTAGTCAAGACGGTTTACATGAAACAATAGTACAGTATATTACAACTGTTTACAGGGAACAATTAAACAATGTAGGATAATTAAGGATACAAGTAAAACTGTGTAATAAAATTAAGATTAAATTAAAAATAACAAGTAACAAGTTAACAAGTTAAAGTAACAATATGTACTGGAACAGTAGAGTTAATACATGGAGAGAGGTAAAGGATAGCTAACTGATTAGGATAACTATTTACATTGAGTAAATTTGAGTAACTTGGTTGCATATAGTTTTATGTTGAATTGGAGGGAATTGGGTAGTGAAGTAGATCACGAGGTGAAGAGTTAGGGTGGGGAGGAAAAATGCTCTATAAAGAGATATGTTTTTATAGGTTGGGAATCATTGGTCTAGATGGTTCAGTTCTTCAATGTTCTATGTTGTAGAAATGTAGGCAGCTATTTTTTGAATTTGATCTGTAAGTTGAATTATTGCTTCTGTTGGTTCCGTTTGCTTGTCTTGTATATTTGGGAAAATGTACAATTTCCTGTGGATTTTCAAATTTTTATGTCAAATTTAAGGGTCACTGAGTGGCCTTAAGCAGTGGTTCAGTTAAAAAGAAAAAGATAGCAGGAGGGGTTTATTATACCTGTATATTCTGCCTTTTTAGCAAAATTAACTCTACCAAAACAGATCACAAATTAAAAAGACATATTAAAACACAACATGGATCCACACCTACCTTTCCCAGCGCACCCATCTGATGAGAATCAGTAACCAATTATCAATGCCTTACATCCTTCCCCAGGGAGCCCCTCAGGGTTCCACCCTCTCCTCCCTCCTGTTCAACATTGGGTCCCTCTGCTACATCATTCAGAGATCCAAAGTCGGACACCAACTCAATGCCGATGATTTAGGGGCCATGATGTCAGGGTTCACTCTATTCCACACCATTTCTCCCGACTACTCCCATTCTTACCTGTTTCAGAGAAATTGTCTCATGGCTACAGCTCCACAACCTTGTAGTCAAATTCAACAAAACTGAGATCCTTAATGTGTCCAGAGACCCCAACTTCACACCTCCTCAAAACATTAAACTCAGAGACACCGAAATACAAGTGAAGCCTCAGATCAAATACCTTGGTGTTATCCTAGATCACCATCTAAATTTCCAACCTCACATTATGAATATCACCAGAAACATCTATTCAAACTCTGAATTCTTCATAACCTACGTCCTCTCCTATCTCCTGACAACTTCTGTACAGTTTGCCAAGCCTCCATCACTCCATTACTTGACTACTGCAACTCTGTCCTCCATGGACTTCCTAAGGCCACCATTGCTCCCCTGCAGATTGCCCACAACACTGCTGCACAAATTATAACCAGAGCCCCCAGACCCTCCCATATCACCCCTATTCTAAAATCTCTTCACTGACTTCCCGTTGCATCCCGAATCAAGTTCAAGATACTCGCCATCACCCACAGAGCTCTCTTCAACACTTTTGCCCAACAACTCCTATTATTAATCAGACGTCCTGGCAGTAACAGACTCCATTGACAGAATGCATCAAATCTTCTTCTCCCACCAACGCAGATTCACAAGAAATCTCAACGAACATGCACAAGTTTAAATTTTACACTCTCACCACATGGAACCAACTACCCTCCCACAATACGCTGCATCCAATCCCACGCCCTATTCATAAAGCACTTCAAGATGCTCCTCTTTGAAGAACACTAGGGTGCATCCACTACAACAAACTCCCAGCAAGAGCATCCTCCACGCCCTCATACCATTCCCATTACCCCCCCTTAACCACATAAGATTGCTCGCCTTCCCCCCCTTTTCAACTTCGAACCTCAAATACCGCCACTTCCCTCTCCCCCCCAACCCCACACTACATCTTAAGCATTCTGTAATATAGGTTCCAAGTTTTACCTTCCCTGTATCTTACTCCCCCCTCACATTAAATGCTGCTTATAATTTAGTTGTATCTGCATAAAGTTGCCTGAACACGTTTTCAATTGTTCCATGTAAACCGTTTTGCCTGGTAGAAAAATGGTATATTAAAACCAGTTAAATAAATAAATAAGCATAATAAGTGCATTGATTACAAGAAAATCTGCAGACCACCCCTTCCCCCAACCATCTGCAAAAAGAACACGTTTAGTTGCTTCTGAAATCAAAGCTGTAACCGAGAAAAGGACACAAGGTCCATAAGGTTCGAGGTTGGTAACCTGACAGAAAATCACCACTAGCCCCAGGTCGTCTGAGGCCATCCTGATTATGCCTCATTGCACATTCCTAAAAAAGCAAGAGTGAAAATCTGTGGGCTATGGGGTAAAACCAGGACTGGCTTAGCTTGACTGTAGTGACTTGGACTCATCTGCCAAGTGTCTCATGTATGCATGAGAGAGCATGCTTCCTCTGACAGCTAAGCCTGGCACAGGGTCTTAATACAGAATAAATATGGCCGTTCATTGTAAACTTCAGTCTAAGATCGTGTTTTCACCAAGTGCTACTTCTGTTGCCTGCATCTGTGAATACGTATTTCCACTTTCTCGAAGAAAAGCAGAACTAAAGGAAATGTAGATGAAACCTTTTGATTAGATTAAATAATAGCTTTTAGGGATGCATGCAGATAAAACAAATATGATTCATTTTCATCTTTTTTTTTCATTTCCCCCTCCCCCCCCCCCATTTTTGGGGCTGTTTCAGTTCATTTCACATTCTTTTCAATGCACATTATGAGGTAAATTAGTGGACCTTAAATCAGTTTAGCATGCACTAACAAACTGAATGCATATCCCTAGTAGCTTTCATGTGCTCTACTCCCTTCCTCAGCTCAGTGGAGAATGACAATATTGCCAAGCTGAGTAAATGACGGGTTGAATTACAATAGTGGCGTTTATAAAGTAAAATAAAAAAAAATTGAGGGAAGGCATTGCAGCAGGGAGAGAAACCAGAAGGAGACTTAACAGCTAAATTTTCAGCTACAGGAAGAACATATCTGGTAATGGGGTATGGTTTCTATCTTCCAATATGTCGGAGCGTTTGTATGTGTCTGGCACCATAAGTCTCCATAACTTCCATAAGTCTCTTTGACTTTTCTATTATGTTATATTTCCCCTTATGCATGTAGTCCAGCCATTCCAGTGAAAATCCCTACCAGGAATCATGCCCCAAGGCTCCTTCCGGAACCCTGACATCATGGACCCTAAATCAATCCACTCGCTCTCGCCATTAAAAAATGACCTCAATGCCCTCTTCCAAGGGATTATGATTGCTGTCTTTTGCAGCACCTCTAGTTTCAGCAAACCAGCAAGACCTGAGGTGGAATTAAACCATGACCCCTCCATATGACAGTGTGCAGCACTTCCAGTGGGCTAGCGATCCATCTCAAAGTAAGAGTTGCTGGGAGGGATTTGTTAAACTATTATCAAAAATCAGAAATTATTGAGCAGCTAGATTGCTTGATTCATTAATATAGCTAGAAAATCCTGTGATCCAAGCACTAACAAGCCCTGTGTAGACTAGGAAATCATTCTGATTGACAGCCCTAGTGGAAACCATTAGTAGCTAACGACAAAGAGACTGTGCCCATAGAAAGCATATGGTGATATGAAATTTTGATTTGTAAAGTGACTGTGTTCTGTGTTTACTATTTTTCCTCTTTTTTTACTATTGTGCATTTATCCCCAGTAAAATACTGTTAATTTTTCAGGGTCTCCTGCTTGAATTAAAGATCATTTTGTTACATGATCAGTATTCTAGATTGTTCTTCATAGAGCTCTGTTGGTCTGTTGAGGTCCCACTTGTCTGCCTTATTTCCCAAAATTCAGGATGGCAGACTTCTAGTAACCTAGCAAATTTTATTTTATTTATGTAGCATTAGAATGACTGACTGGCTCCCCTGCTGTTCTGCTTCTTATTTTTATTTATTTAACTTAATTCTCAAAAGACAGTATAGAAATAATCAAAGCAGTTTACATTTAAGACTCAACTTAGTTTACATAAAAAAGGGAGGGAGTCTGTTAACAATTAATACTGGAACATTACATGGTTAACTAGAGGTTAGTATAGCAAGAGATGGGATTAGTGGGACAAGTAGGTTAATTACAACAGAAAATGCATTACATTTTAGTGACTTAAAGTTCTTATGTTGCTGTTTGCTTGGGAGATTAGGTATCTGAACCAAAGTATTCTGTGAAAAGGTGGGTTTTTCATTTTTTTCAGAAGTCAGATATGTTTTATATTGCTCTTAAGCTAGCTGGGAGTGAGTTCCATAGTGAGGGCACGTAGATTGAGAAGGACCTATGGTAGGTAGCTCATCAGCTTTTTGTTTTATGAATTGGTATGGTGAGGAGGTCTTGCTGATGTTCTAGCTCTGGGGTCAGTTAACTTCTGGATGAGAGAGTATTGGCAGTCTGCTGTCTGGTTTGATATTGTTTTGAATGTGATCATAATGGCTTTGTATTTAATTTGTGCTTGAATTGATAGCCAGTATAGGTCTTTGAGCACTGGGGTGATATGTTCCTTGTGATTAGTCGGGCTGCGGTGTTTTGGGCTAGTTGCAAAGGGTGGAGGACATGTTTTGGGAGGCCTTGTAAGACTGAATAGCAGTAGTCCAGATGCGGAGTGATTCGTTCTTGGCACACTGTTCGAAAGTGGTTGTGGTCTAGTAGTGGACGGAGGTTATGTAGTATCTTCATCTTATAAAATGCTGTAGTTCTGTTTTTCTTAAATCTGTGGTCTGTTACAGTATGTGTACATCCGGAAAGACTTTTGAGAAGACCAAATAACATCTGATTTAAAACATTTAAACTTTTCCCCCTCCCTTCCTTCTCTTGGCCACTTCTATTGACTTATCTGAATGAGGAAAACATGAAGTTAATACAATTTAACAATATCTATACATTTTTCAACTGTTTGAGATCAATTTTCCAGTAGAATTCAGCGAGTAACTTTCACATCACTAGAGCACGTATTGAAGTCAAACTGTACTGTATATTGCTTACTACATTTTATTTTCACTTTGTTTTTATAAATGTCTGTTCATGGTCTAGAACAGGAAATTTAGAATCTCTCATGAAAATGACATGGCAGTTCCCGTAGCTAGAAAATTACAGGCAGCTGCAGAGGGAATAAATGCCAGATATCAGAACATTTTCTGCTGCATTATACAACACCTCCCCCCCCGGCACTTCCTGCTCCTCCCCTCCCCACCCCTCCCCAAGTCTAGCAGTGGCTCGACTTACAATAGACTGTAGCCAACCCTGCCACATAAGGGAACAGCTGAATCTCTGGAGTTTAATCTTCTTGCTTTGCCAGCTTTCTAGTGCAGCAAAGAGGTCTACTTCTGATATCCCACTGGAGCGACAGATGTTCAAGTTTACTGTCTCAGAGAGACAGCAATGAAAAGCTAGTAGGTTACATAGGGGGGAGGGTGTGGTTAGAAAGGCATTTTATCTAGTTTCATGCCAAAAGAATATTGTAATATGAGCAAACAAAAATACAATTACCCAGGGCTACAGGGGTATTATCATAATGCAGTTAGATAGCTACACTAGATATGAGCTTTCTAACTCACGAGACTTAATTATGTTGTCTTTCAGCCAACTTATTCTCTAGTATCTCACTGTCTTCTCTTCCCCTTCATATCACTTTTGTATTCTGTGATTCACTTGCATCTAGAAATATCAAACCCAATATTAAAAAACAAAACAAAACACAGCTGTGTTGTCAGAGAGTGGCTCTGGGGAACGTTAATGCTCTTAAAGCCTATGACCCCCACTTCTACAAGAGATTGAGCAAATGCTTCAAGGAATTCTGTTCTGTACCCTTTATAGTAGGTGGCGATTTCAATTGTGTCCTCGATGAGTGTATGGGTCGGTCAGTGTCCGTAAGGGGCAGGGCAGATTGTAGGGCTCATTTGTTGCTTGGAGCCTGTGAAGGATATGATCTGGTTGACATTTGGAGAGCTCTTCATCCCATGGACCAAGATTATGCCCACATCTCCAGGGCACATGGCACCGGCTCTTAGATTTCTTTTTGGATTCCACTGCCCTGTTTGATCATGTGGTTCAGGCTGACATCGGCCCGATTGTGGTCTCAGACCATGTGATGGTGTGGGTTGACTTTCACTGGGGGACTGCTGTGTCTGGTGCCTCCTGGCAGTATCCATTTTCGGTGGTCTCTGATGCCCAATTTGGCACCTACTTGCAGGACAAATGGATGGATTACGCCAACACCAATGACATTCACCAAGATAATCTGGCTCTTAATTGGGAAGCCGTAAAGGCGGTGCTGCCTGGCCACATAACTGAGTATGTGGCCACTCACTGTAAAACTCGATGTAAGCGGCTACTGCAGTTAGAGAAAGAGTTGTGTGTTGCCCGTCGATTGTTTGCTTCCCAACCTAATTTCATACATGTGCTCCAAACAGAAATTAATTCCCTTCTTCATGATGATGTCTCTGTCTATGCGTTATTACTGATATCTGCTACATAGATTTTGAAACAAGTTGGGTCGTCTTCTTTCTAGCTTAAGAGGAGGGCAACAGCCAGTGCGGGCTCTCTGGGATGAACAGGGTCAGGTCCAGACTACTAAACCCCAAGTGGAGGAGATTTTATGCAATTTTTACCAGAGGCTTTATCAGGTAGACTCTGGTGTGATTGAAGCTGCCTGGGGCTGATGCTAGAGCAGCAAGAGGTTCTCAATGTGCTGATCGCTGTTATTATACAGGCAATAAAGGGGCTGCACTCCTGCCGGGCTCCGGTGGGAGTTTTATAAGTTGATGTCTCTTCAGGTGGTGGGCTCCCTGTCAGCCTACTATACAGACCTAGTACTTCAACAGTGTTTCCCTTATGAGCCCAACCAGGCAGTGATAACCGTTCTCCCCAAGCCTGGTCGAGATCCTCTCGGTATTGATGCCGAGAAGGCTTTTGACCGTGTTAACTGGAACTATATGTGTACCTGGTGTTAGAGGCACAGGGGATTAGTGGATTTTTCGGCTGTGGTATGGCTGTTGTATTCTGATCCGCAGGGGAGTGTGTTAGTCAATGGATCCCTTACAGCTGACTTTCCTCTTTGCAGAGGGACCTGGCAGGGATGCCCATTGTCCCCTCTGCTCTTTGTTCTTAGTCTAGAGCCTCTTTTAGTGTGCATTCAGATGCATCCCCAATTGATAGGCACGCAGATTGGCGAGGAGGAATTTAGAGTATCGGCTTTTGCTGATGATATCCTTGTATATTTAAGCCATCCCCAGTCTACTCTCCCTCTTCTATTGGAGGAGTTTATGGAGTTTGGGATCTTCTCCGGTCTTAAACTGAATCTTAATAAGTCTGAGGCCCTTCCCCTGCAACCTGATATTCGTACCGGATGGGCAGGTCCCTTTCCCCTTAAGTGGGCTAGTGGGTCCCTTAAGAACATAAGATATGCAATACTGGGTCAGACCAAGGTCCATCAAGCCCAGTATCCTGTTTCCAACAGTGGCCAATCTAGGTCATACGTACCTAGCAGTTTCCCCAAAAGACACAGGTTCCACAATGCTTGTATTGGGTCAAGCATAGATATCCTGGGTCCCTTTTTAATAATGGTTTATGGACCTTTCCTCCAGGAACTTGTCCAAACCTTTTTTAAACCCAGCTACACTAACAGCCTTTACTAATCCTCTGGTAACAAATTCCAGAGTTTGATTACATGTTGAGTGAAAAAATATTTTCTTGTATTAGTCTTAAATAGTTTCCCCTGTAGCTTCATTGCATGTCCTCTAGTCTTTCTATATTCTGATAATGTAAACAATCGATCTATGTTTACCCGTTCCACTCCATTCATTAATTTATAGACTTCTATCATATCTCCCCTCAGCCGTCTCTTTTCCAGGTTAAAGAGCCCTAACCTTTTTTTAGCCTTTCCTCATAGGGGTATCCTTTCATCCCCTTTACCATTTTGGTGGCTCTTCTCTGAACCTTTTATAATAACGCTATATCCTTTTTAAGACACGGCGACCAGAATTGCACACACTATTCAAGGTGTGGTCTCACCATGGAACGATATAGAGGCATTATAATATCCTTTGTTTTATTTTCCATTCCTTTCCTTATCATACCTAGCATTCTATTTGCTCTCTTGGCCGCCGCTGCACACTGGGCAGAGGGTTTTAACAACATGTTATCCACAATGACGCCTAAATCTTTTTCCTGGGTGGTGGTTCCTAATGTGGAACCTTGCATCGTGTAACCATAGTTTGGGTTGTTCTTCCCTAGGTGCATAACTTTGCACTTGTCCACATTAAATTTCATCTGCCATTGTGATGCCCAGTCTTCCAATTTATCAAGATCCTCTTGCAATTTTCCACAATCCTCTTGGGTTTTAACAACTTTAAATAGTTTTCTGACATCTGCAATTTTGATAACCTCACTCGTTATTCCCTTTTCCAGGTCATTTATGAATATGTCAAAAAGCAGCGGACCCAGCAAAGATCCCTGGGGTACACCACTATTCACCTTTCTTCATTGGGAAAATTGGCCATTTAGCCCTACCCTCTGCTTTCTATCTTTTAACCAGTTCCTGATCCACAATAGTACACTGCCTCCTATCCCATGACTCTTTAGTTTTGCCAAAAGTCTCTGATGAGGGACCTTGTCAAAGGCTTTCTGAAAGTCCAAATACAGTATATCAACTGACTCACCTTTGTCTACCTGTTTATTCACACCTTCAAAAAAACATAACAGATTAGTAAGAAAAGATCTTCCTTGTCTAAAGCCATGTTGGCTGTCTCCCATTAAGCCATGACTATTTACATGTTCAGCAATTTTGTTCTTTATGATGGTTTCTACCATTTTTCCAGGTACTGACGTCAGGCTCACCGGTCTGTAGTTTCCCAGATCACCCCTGGAACCCTTTTTAAAAATTGACGTTACGTTCACCATCCTCCAATCTTCAGGTATTACATATGATTTTAATGATAGTTCACAGATTGCTAATTGCAGGTCTACAACACCCTTGGATGTATATCATCCGACCCAGTTGATTTGCTACTCTTCAGTTTATTTAATAGTTGTAATACATCTTCCCGATGTATCGATATTTCCTTCAATTCTTCCGCACCTTTAAATACCACTTCAGTCATGGGTAACATCCCTACATCTTCCTCAGTAAAGACTGAAGCAAAGAATTCATTCAGTCTCTCTGCTATCGCCTTGTCGCCTCTTAGTGCACCTTTAACCCCTCTTATCATCTAATGGACCAACTGACTCTCTCACAGGTTTTTTGCTATGAATGTACTTGAAAAAATCTTTATTTTGCGTTTTTGCCTCGGCAGCAGGCTTCTTCTCAAATTCTCCCTTTGCCTGCTTTATCAATGCCTTGCATTTGACTTGCCAGTGCTTGTGCTGTTTCCAGGTTTTGTCGTTTGGCTCTTTTTTCCATTTCCTGAAAGATGCTTTTTTGGCAACAACAGCCTCTCTGACCTCACCTTTAAACCATGCTGGCAGTTGTTTGGACTTCCTTCCACTTTTCTTAAAACGGGGAATAAAGCTGGTTTGGGCTTCCAAGATAGTATTTTTAAAAAACACCCAAGCTTGATGTAAGTCTTTAACCTTTGCAACTGCTCCTTTTAGTTTTTTCTTGACTATTTTCCTCATTTTATCATAGTCTCCCTTTCGAAAGTTAAAAGGTAGTACTGTGGATTTCCTTACTATCCCTCCTCCACTAATTAAATCAAAGGCGATCATGCTATGATCACTATTGCGAAGTGGCCCCAACACCCTTATCTCTTGCACTAGATCTGGTGTTCCACTAAGGACTAGGTCTAATATTGCTTCCCCTCTGGTCAGTTCATGAATCAGCTGCTCCAAGAAGCAGTCATTTATTTCATCTAGGAACTTTATCTCCCTAGCATGTCCTGCCATGACACAAGGAGAGGAAAGGAGACTGCTAGTGCATAAGGACTACTCTTCAGCAATAATTTCTACTATACTTGGTGCCCGGAGGAGGTATTCCAAGCTAGCTTGCCTAAGAGATATGGTGCCTCTTGAGTGCTGGCACAGCATACCGCACTTGGCTCCTGAGACAGCCAGAGTGCCCTCCCTGTTGGCCTTTCTGCAGGATAGTCTAGAGAAGGGCCTCTCACCTAGCTCCCTGAAGGTTCAGGTGGCAGCTCTGACTTGTTTCCATGGTCCGCTGGCAGGCAAGTCCTTGGCCTTGCACCTGGATATCTTATGATTTCTTCAGGGGGTTTGGCATCTGCGCCCTCCCCTTCAGTCTGTGATCCCTTCTTGAGATATGTGTCTGGTTCTCAGGGCCTTGATGGCAGCCCCCTTGAGCCATTGAAGTACATACCTTAAAGGATTTGATGCTCAAGACTGTCTTCTTGGTCGCAATTGTTCTGGAAGGTGGATCTCGGAGCTGCAGGCTCTATCTTGCCAAGATCCTGGTCTGTTCCTTTCAGAGGCCATTCCCATTCGGCCTGTGCCTTCCTTCTTGCCTAAGTGCTGTCGCCCTTTCACATGAACCAGGTGGTTTATTTGCCTTTCTTCTCTAAAGAGCAGTGTTAGGGGAAGGATAAAGATCTTCGCCTTGTGGATATCTGGAGAGTGCTTCTTCAGTACTTGAATATTACAAATTCCTTTCAAAAGTCAGACCATCTTTTTTGTGCTGTTTGCTGGTGCGTGCAAGGATGAAGTGGCAGCCAACTTGATTTTGGGGTGCTCGATTAAGGTGGTCATTGCCTTGGCTTATCTGTTGTGGAACTGGCTGGTTCCAGTGTGTTTTTGTGCCCATTCTGTCTGAGCACAAGCAATTTTGTGGGCTGAGCTGCGCTCGGTAGCCCCTGCAGACATTGTTGGGCAACAACATGGGCATCACTTTCCACTTTGGTCAAGCATTACCACTCGGATGTCCATGGCTGGCAGTCATGGCCTTTGGCTCAAGAGTTTTGTGAGCTATTGTCTTCTTCCTGCCCAGTGGTGTTGTAGCTTTGGTACATTCCACTTGTTTGGACTGGTCTAGCAGGTCGATATGGACTGTGACATTTTACTTACCAGTTAATTGAGTCCTGCTTAGACCAGTCCAGGGCCCACCTCTGATACTGTATTTGCTCTGCTCTTCTGCTGCGGTACCCTTGGGTCCGCTATGATTTTTATACTCAGTTCTGCAGGTTCATCTTCTATGGACAGCCTTCTGTTATGATCTCCTTGTACATAATTCTTGACTCTTTATTACTCCTTGTGGCCAATGATTGAGGTTGTGTGAGGCTTGCTATACAGAAAGTCCCTTATGTAAGTGGATCATTCCGCGATCCTATGCGTAAGTCGATATTTACGTGATTCGGAGCCATGTTATAGTATACACAATAATAATAAGCGACAAAATAATAAATGTTCATATTTTTATTCAAAATCAACAGAGACAGCACTAATACTGTTGGGGGAAAAATCAACATTGGATTCACTTTCTTAGGAAGAGATAGTGGCAAAAGAAGCAGACACCATCCCTACTGCAGAAGAAGTCTCCACCATCCCTACTGCAAATGTGTTCTAAGCATCTACCATTCTTTTGTTAAAGAAATATTTCTTCAAACTACTCCTGAATCCATTTCCTTTTGCCTTCATCCTATGACTCCTTCCATAGACTTCCTTTCGTTAAAAGAAGCTCACCTCTTGTGCATTTATACCTTGGAAGTATTTAAATATCTGTATTACTTTTCTCCTATGCCACTTTTTATCCAGAGTCTTTGGAAGTTGCAGTCTCCACTTGCATATAGTACTCAAAATAAGATCTCACCAGGAAGTTATATAGAGGCACGCACAGATCATTTTACAAGCCTATGCGTGTGTTCATGAAACTATGCATATAAATGTAAACACCTCTCAAACCTGGCCCCCAGAGTACCTTCACTCAGTTTCGGTACCCTTACATGTGCACAGGCTTGCACCTGTGTAATTTTACGTATATCTCAAACATGCAATTTTATAAGCTCTATTTCCATAGCTTTGCATGCAGAAATAATTTTTAAAATTACCCTCGTGGAAGCAATTTGGGATAAAGATTGCAGATCACTTTTTACTTGTAGACTTTGTCCCAGTTTTCAGTGTGAAAGTATGCACTTACCTTTGCTTGAAGCTTCCCATAGGTACAAAGTACCCTTGAGCATTTGCACCTGCTTTTCCTGGGGGGGGGGGTACTTTTTTGGGGAAAAGGATGCAGTTTGATTAACCTCAGATTCTGTTCTTTTATACACAGAACTCCACCCCCTCTATTGCATCCCACCCCCTTGAGGTTTTGTGGTCTTAGTACATGACCCTGCATTATTTTCATTAACGCTTAGCTATTAAACTAGACTATTTCTCAGGCATTGCTATATCTTTCCTCATGATAACCACACTTTTCAGAGTGGTTGTCCTGTTGCAGATTATGATATCATTTGCAAAAAAAAGCAAACATTTCAGTTCATTTAAGACTTTGGCTAATCTTAATAGTTTCTTTCTGCCCCCCTTCCTTCATACCCTACCTTCTCTAAGTTTCTGACTATTGCTGGACTTGCCTGTCGCTCCTTTTCTATCTACTATGATTAGAGTTCCTTTCTTTTCTTCCTGCTATGTTTTTTGGAAAAAAAATTGTAAACCGCATAGCTTGTTCGCAGCGTCGCGGTATATTAAATAAAGAATAACCATAATCATAACTTATAAATTTGAGAAGCTGATGCTTTTTCCTTTTTATGAAAAGGGCACTTCAAACAAAATATGCCCAAACTCTTGTTGTATGGCTCTTGGTGACTCGCCTTTCTGTGCAAGTTTTGATAAAATGTAAAATTCAATAAACATAAAATTTAAAAAAAAAATGACGATACCACTCACAGCTGAGCAGATGAAGATATGCTTTTGGTCAACTTGTGCTGAAAGGTTACTTTCAAGTGCCCTGGTAACCAGCCGTGATGTGCGCTTGGGGGGCGTTTACATGGAGACGGCAACAATATTGAATAAAAGTGTAATTTGGCTTCTGGCGTTAAAGTGGTGAGAGTGTGAGTGCAGGTTCTTTATTAGAGCATGAAAGCTTTTAGGAATCCAGAGAGGGCCTGAGAGTTTGAAAAACATGCTGCGGCTAAGCAGTAAACGCACTTAAAGCAGAGCTGATGTTGACTGAATTTCTCAGCATCTTGTGGTATGCAGACAGCTGAGGCCTTTTCCAACCTGCGGCCTCTTCTCTAGAGCAAGTTGAAGCTTGATTTTCCAGCTGGTATTTGACAGAAACCTACAATTGTGAATTTTTCAGTTTCTTTTAAGAATATCCCACAAGGGATAAATTAACAGGCACAAAAAGAGAAGGGCTGAGATGTAAAATTTAGTTCTGCTATTTATCTCATCCTCTTCTTTGCCACAAAATAGAGCCCTTATAATATCAAAGTGTGGGGTTGTTAACTCACACAGGGCTCAGTGCAATAACCCTGCACTGTATAGCTCTAGCCCTAGGTTTCCTTATGCAAGTTTAATGCAGATGTTTTGCTTAATGATGCTGCAAGCAAACATAAGAGATGCCATGCTGGGTCAGACCAAGGTCCATCAAGCCCAGGATCCTGTTTCCAGCAGTGGCCAATCCAGGTCACAAGTACCTAGTAGGTTCCCAAAGAGGCACACGGGTTCCACAATGCTGTCCTGGGGCAAGCAGTAAATTTCCCGGGTCCTCTTTAATAATAGTTTATGGACCTTCCCTCCAGGAACTTGTCCAAATCTTTTTTAAACCCAGCTACACTAACAGCTTTTACTATATATTCTGGTAACAAATTCCAGCGTTTGATCACGCATTGAGTGAAAAAATATTTTCTCTTATTAGCCTTAAATGGGGGTTACATTGTAGCTTAATTGTGTGTCCCTTAGTCTTTCTATTTTTTGATGGCGTAAACGATTGACCTATGTTTACCTGTTCCACTCATTTCATTAATTTATAGACTTCTATCATATCTCCCCTCAGCCGTTTCTTCCAGGTTGATGAGCCCTAACCTTTTAAACCTTTCCTCATAGGGATATTCTTTCATCTCCTTTACCATTTTGGTGCCTCTTCTCTGTACCTTTTCTAATTCCGCTATATCCTTTTTAAGATACGGCGACCAGAATTGTACACAATATTCAAGATGCGGTCGCACCATGACACGATTCAGAGGCATTATAATATCCTTGGTTTTATTCTCCATTCCTTTGTTCATGATTCCTAGCATTCTATTTGCTCTCTTGGCCACCGCAGCACACTGGGCCGAGGGTTTCAGTGTGTTATCCACAATGACACCTCAATCTTTTTCCTGGGTGGTGGTTTCTAAGGTAGTACCTTGCATCGTGTAACCATAGTTTGGGTTGTTCTTTCCTAGGTGCATAACTTTGCACTTGTCCACATTAAATTTCATTTGCCATTTGAACGTCCAGTCTTCCAGTTTATCAAAATAAATGGCACGCAGATGAGCTGTGGGCAAAAGATCTGCGCAAAACACAGAAAGCAAACTAGGTATATATGCACAGGGGTGTGCATTGGCAGCACTTATATCCTGTATTCAGAGGAAAAAAAATTTGGTACACTAACAGCAGTTTTTTGTACAGAGGTTCTGCTCAAATAATCTCGGTGTTTATGAATATTGATATTATTCTGTGGAGAACTTCTGCAGAGAATAATGATGTTTATGTGCCACATAGCATTTCAGCACATACGCATAAGTGTCCCAGCACACTTCCCCTGCCGCTTTATTTTTTTCTCTATACTACAAAAATAAGGTCAGACCACTAAATAAGAGCCAACTAAATAATATTAAATTTAAATGCTTTTGTTTGGAATTTTTGTTCGGGAAGGAAATAACCTCTCGAATAACAAATTTTCCTCTTTAATCATTATGTGGGTGAAAAATTGCCAGTGTGTGCTTAACCACCACAAAAGTGTAACACATAAACAATAAAAATAGCTAAGAATTAAAATGATGAACTTGGCTTACTAGGTGGCAAACGCCAATCACATAGGAGTTCAGTAAATCTAGTGCTGTCAAAGCGAAACTTAGCTCAGGAAATCCCACAAAATCAAAGCGTACACAGAACTGTGTTTCAGGTTCATAATCCATAAAACGAGCTCTGTTCAACTGGTATTGTCAAAAGCTGAAGTCATCACTTAAGGGTTCTTTGAAAATAATCTGGAAGAAAGGAAACAAATGAGGGGCTCTAAATATAGCACCAATATGATGTCAGAGTGATTCAAAAGGAACCAATAGACTCCACCTTTTGGGTCTAAATTTAGAACTGGACTGGTGGAGTTTTCTTTAAACATCAAGTATGGTCTTTTGGTTCCTTTTGAATCACTGCTTGACAAAAACATTTAAATTTAATATTATTTAGTTAGCTCTTATTTAATAGTCTTATCTTATTTTTATAGTTAGGTGTTCTTGGTCATTGATTTACTTTGTTAGTTGCTTTACTTTTTTCAGCAGTCTCCTTAGCAAAGCCAGAAAAAAGCTGCAGGTGCAGTATGCTCGAGAAATAGGCATAAATTCCTCACCAGCACAGACCACAGACTTACGAGCTAACCCTTAACATCTCCTCAGGCCTTGCATTAAAATCTCAGTGTTGAGCTTGGCCTTCTGCTTTATTTATTTACAAATATTTGATAATCCACTTCCTATAAAATACAATAAAAACAATACAAATCATATTGTGGTAGGCGAAGGCCTATGATCCATGCTAATTGAACTAAACAGACAGACCTAAGTAGCTTGACCTGTAAATGAAGCCTGTGAAGAGGCCCATAGGAATTGCACATCCCCCAATAGGCTGCTATTGTAGAATTAGAATTGAATTAGTTTGAACAAGCAGAACTGAAACTTGGAAAAATAGAGAAAAATATGTTTGAATGCCCCTGATAAGAGAATACAGCTGTAAGGGATTTAATTAAAACTGCTGACAGAAAGGTTACAGAGCCCTGCTTCCCCGCACGTACTAACTAGCCCAATGGCCTTGGAAGTAGGAAAGTAACAAGTTGGTGAACTGGCCATTGTAACTGGGACTAGAAGGGGGGGTAAGCAGGTGCTGAGCCCACTCAAAGAACATAATTGGATAATCATATCAGTACCGGGACCAATAGAGGAGGTACGGGAGGTTACCGGGACCAATGAAATGTTTTTCTATACCTAGAATGGAGCAAAAGTCTATAAAAGTTGTTGTTTTGCCAGAGAACATTGCTCAGCCATTTTGAATTTGATTCTGCTTGAGTCTTGTGCACAAATAAATGATTTGGACCTTCTGAACAGACTCCTGGTATCATTGGTTTGTCTGCGCTCTGCTGCTACAATATTAGCTAGGCATTATACCACCATTCCTACCATTACAGTGAAAGCTTCTCATCCAGGTTCCTCCCACAATGTACCCTGAGAGTTCTGGATATAGCAACCAATGAACCAGGCTTCTGCCATCTTCTAAAATACAAATACCTAGATGCTGACCGTATCTTGAAAGGAAGCTGTTTCCATAAATAGAGGCCAGTGTACTGGAATGCCATATTCCTGGTACATTCTAGAACTTAATTGCTCATAAAGAGGAAAGAATGTGCCAGATATTCAGGACAAACCCAGCCTATAGCATTTAAAAACTAAAACTATAATCTTGTATTTTATGTGTAACTCAATAGACAACTAGTGCAAATGATATAATAAAGGAGTCAGTTATACTGGTGAGCCCCACAAATTAAGCAGGCCACAGTGTTCACCACTGTAAGCATTTAGACTAAGTCTGTGTACTATCATGGTATGTAGAATTACAATAGTCAAGCCCTTAAAGTACCAAGGCTTAAACTATTGTTCGTAATGACTCCACAGAAAAGAATGTTTGTGACCGATCCGGAAATGAAAAACAATCTACAAAAGCAGGCTTGCAAACTCATGTAACCCGAGGGGTCAGAGTAAGCCTCTCATCCAACATCACCCCCAGACTTCATCCTTACTCTTTGAGGCCGATACCTGCATCTCCTAATTTCAATTGTGAAAGCAATGCTCTATGATGTCTACTTACCACAATACCTCAGTCTTCACTAAATTCTATAAATGAGCTCCTAACCAAGCTTCTACTGCACAAAAGCAATCATTTTCTCTCTGTATATCTTCCCGCCAATCCTCTCCGATTCAGGCACCTTATTGAATGTCATTGGCATAAAAATTACATAATTATCTATACTGCATAATTATGTCCATTAAAGGGGCTAAATAAAGATTAACAATAATGGGGACAATATAGAACCTTGCGGTTCTCTGTACTGCAAAGAATATGGCCTTGAATCAACTCCTGCTCATTACACAGAGAACTCCCTATCCTTCAAAAATGACGTAAACCAACTTAAAGCTCTGTTCCTGAAGCCTAACCTATATATGCTATGCAACAAAATATCATGAACCAGCATATCAAATGCTACCGATTAGATCTGAAAGAATCAATAAAGAGTCACTTCCTCCATCACCCCGAGCTTTCATTGTATCCATTAAACCCAGCAGGGTCGTTTTGGTTCCATGATCCAAATGAAATCCTGACTGATCACAGTGAAGACCATCCACATGTTTCAAGAAACGAATACTCTTTCATAAAAGATTTTTTTCTGTAACTTTCCTAAGCTGTGGCAGATGGGATAATTTTCTACCAACCTAGAAGTCAAGTTATCTCCTTTTAAAAGAGGGTGCACAACTGCTTTCTTAAGATTCTCTAGAAACTTCCCCATTTGGAAGGACCAATTAACTGTCTGCAGTAAATTGCCCTCAACTACATCACCCAATAGTTTAATCAGTTTATTAGGTTCTGGATACAGATCAGAAGTTGTATAACATATTCTTTGTAACGTAAGGCATAATTCAAAATGTCTCACCATCCGAAAATCTGTTAAAGTTGGTCCTGCCTCTACCTATCCTTTTACTGTTACTCAGATACCTGGAAGTGACCAAATGATTTCATCAGCTGGATCATCTTTTTGTTATCTTTAGTAGTTCAAGGGAAGGGCAGGCAGAAGCCAAGTTCTCGATTTCTTACTAGATCAAAGAGGCCATTGATTCAGCTTACCTTCTGGCTGGTAAGTGGATGCTGGGGGGGGGGGGGATCTAGGCTTGCTCCACTTTGGGCACGGGCCTCCTCCTGCGAGGAGTTCACCTTGGTGGCTCAGAAGACATCTGTAGGGCAGCTATCTTGTCATCCCCGAGCAGCTTTATGAAGCACTATAGTAGCATGTGGTTGCTGGAGCTGATGGCAACTTGCGTAAGGCTGTTTTGACCACCTTGTATTCTGACTTCTTGGGTAGATCTCACTTGTCTGGACTGGTCTAGCAGGATGATGAGGAAGGAAACATTTTACATACCAGATAATTTCTTTCCTTGAGTCTTGCTAGACCAGTCCAGGACCCACTCTGGAAGACTTTACTTCAAGTTGGGAAACCTTGCTGCCTTTGACTACCTGATGAAGAATCAACTACTTGTTCCAATTGTCGACTGGTTCTTAATGCTAATAGTTGCTGAGTTTTGTTTGAGTTTTTCATTACTGCTTTGGAAGTCTCATACTTGCTTCTCCCAGTGCTGCATCCGTGGATATACCTTCTGATGACTTCACTGAAAGAGGCTCACGTTTACCTCTACCTGCTAGCAAAGGAGCACAGCCCACTTGTCTGGACTTGTCTAACAAGATTCAAGGAAAGAAAATTATCCAATATGTTAAATTTTTCTGTGACCTCCATCCCTTGAACTCTCTGCTCATTTTTCTTGGGAATAAATACTAGGTTTAACACATTTTGCTCATGTGGATTCCTGTATTGATTGCACCAAATCAAAATCTGTTATCAAATGAAAGAACAAACTGTCCAGCTGGACAATAATAAATCCCCTCAAATTATCTAATCATAACTCCAGTCCTTAAGTCAGCTGCCCTATTTGAAAAACCTTCTGGAGCCAAAGAAAAACTCCTCAGTGTCCGACACACCAGCAACACATTCAGTCCAGCCAAAACTCACAGTTTAAAAGCCATGCACTCGATACTACCAAAATCTCTTTACCGCAGTAAAACATCGAGCCACCTCATATAACCCCCCCCCCCCCCCCCCCGCACACATCCCTCTGGCCAACATATGTGCCTTATGCAAATAGGGGAATCCTTCAGGACAGGTCTGTATCAAGCTAATATCTCTCTTGCCCTTACCCACCTCTTAACTAAACAGCACACCTGCAACCCACCCTTGTCAAACTAATTCCTCAGTAGCTCTCCCTTCATTCCCAGTGCCTGTGTATTCAACAGTCTCATCTTAAACCCTTTATTCTCGTACCCTCACACCTAAAGTAGAGACAAAATAATATGTTCCCGCAACATTCTTCTAGCAACTCCCCTCTACCTTTCCCCACGCACACCAAACCCACCACCAAAATACAACTATATCACCCCCTCCACATTCACACAACACCCATACAAATCTTCTTCCACAAAGTTTTGCTAAAGGGCTTTTGCTTGTGCCTTAGGCAAGGTGCTGGCAGTGAACTGCCTAATGGTGGTAACATCCAGATTTTAAGTTCCACTCGATGTTCTTGGGTACTAAGCTCACCTGTCGTCCCTGCTAGTCTACGTCAGAGTAGATGGGGCCTCCCAGCCCCCCGGAACAACACAATTTCTTTGGCTGCTGGCAGGCAGAAAAAAGGGTTAAGTGCTGGGTGCTGACTAGAGTGCAGGAAATGCAGATAAATGTCCTTTGTGCATTTGCACTGCATAGCGAATTGATTCATTATTATCTGTTTGAATGCAATGTGTGCTGCCATTAGCACAGCCATTTGTACATTGTTTATGCTGACATTTGACCCCTTCATGCATTCTACGTCCACACTAGTGCAGAAAATTGAGCACATGCACTACACTTTCACCGGCGCTAATGGCAGTGAACTGCTGCATTAGGTTCAGTGTGTGCACAGTGTCACTCAGGGTACACTTGGAACTGCTTGACACTAGTCTTGCGTCTGACCAGCTTTCTGATTAAAAAAAAAAAATAGTGAGCATGAAGTATTTTAATGTTTTTTGTAGCTGCATTAGTTGAAAGCGAACGCTGGGTTGTATAGAATTGACGCTGTGCTGTATTCATGGGTGGCATTTTGGGGGGGGGGGGTGTTTAGGTGAGAAGGGAAATACGGGGCTAACCCTACCGGTGGGAGGGGGGAAGATGGCAAAAAAGCAAGCAAAGCCAGCCAGGTGCAGCACCATGGCGGGGATCCTCACACCCCACCAGCCGATGAGATGATGAGTTGGCCGGATGAGAGCAGTGGAAGCTTGTGCTATGGCTCTTCTCCACTCTTACTCCTCCTCGTGAAATCAGCATCAGGAAATTTTGGCTCCACGAACATGTGCTGTGGACGTACTCTTGTTGCCAGCCTTGAGGAAGATGAAGCATGGAGGAAGTGGCAAATAAGTTGGCAGGGAGCAGGCTTAAGGTAGATTTGCCTCGTGTGCCCAGTACATTGCGCTGGCCCTGGGAGAATAGGAATTATAGACGGAAAACATTCTTTTTCCTGAGAAAGTCCCACCAGGAAAAGCAGATGCGAATGTTCATGGGTACTGGGTTAAGGGTCCCAATAGTTTTTGTATTTTTGTTGATACTGTGTACCCATGGTGGGTTTAAAACAAAAGGAGATGCATACCTTCACTTTGAAAACGGGACCAAAGTTTGTGGTTAAAAAGTAGCTGTAGTCTTTGTCCCAAAATTCAGGTAGCAAACTGTCTCCTTGAGGACAATTTTATTTATTTACATTATTTAGCTGGGCTTAAGTACCGCTTTTCACCGGATCAAAGCGCTGTGCATAGAGCAATAAGTGATTACATTGAACGCTTGCACTCCAGTTATGAAATTACCTTTTATGTGTATATTATGCATTTTTTAAAATTCTTTGTGCAGTAATGACATATAGGATGTTCAGTTCCAGGACCCAACTGGGCTGCACTGATACGGACCTGGTCTCTCTACCTCATATGCCAGGATCAGGGTCAGATTCTTTGAGTGAATAGAGACAGGACATTTTGGCTGGGGGAGAGGGAGAAAGGGAACTGTAAGATTTGCAGTAGGATCCAGGAAATTTTGTATCATCCCATTGCTCCTCACACTAGATGACAATTTGAACAAAATTGAGAAAACTTTGATTTTCCTTTGGTTGGAATTGTCAGAAACCAGATTTTTGCTATTACTGGGTGTACCAAGGAGAAACCTAAAAGTAGTTGAGGGAAACTGCAGCCAGGTCCTTATTTCATAGTGATTTTGCTGGTGTGTGGCACAAAGATTAGATATGAAAAAGCCCCTCGGCAAATCACAGCTTCTCTTGCTTTTCATTTCCAGAGCTGCTGACACAGCCCGTTAGTATTCACTACGCTAGCCCTTGCATGTCTTGTTCATACCAGTTCATTATGTTTCTCTTTTCTGGTAATTTATCAGTGTACACTGGACCATCACAGTTGCTGATATTTCTTTTATTTTGTCCTTACCGCTGCCTTTTTCTTAGTCTTTCCTCCCCCCACCTTCTTCATGCTGGGGTCTGGTTGAGAGGAAGGATGAAGGGGTTTGACTTTGAATGCTGAAATACATTGGCCAAGTTACATTTATGTCCTCTCTGCTTTTAAAGTGTTGCATTCCAATAGCCATATTGGACCTGAAGACCACAGGATTGCTTTGCAAGTTTTAGTAACTCTGACTAGATCAGCATAAGATTCCTTTCCCAGACCTCAGATAGATGAAATGTACATAATTCTTGTTTATATGAGCCAAAGGAAGATGCCTAGGCAAATAATACAATTTGAATAGTGTATTTTGAAATACATGGTTGCTGAACGATGGTCTGATGATTGTAATAGAACAGGCAACCTGGAGTTGATGGTTACTCTGAATTTGTCCTATGGTTTCTTATTCTGAAGTTCAGGCCAGACTCTTTTTGGCTGCCAGGAATCAACAGGGATAATCTGTGGGGCTGACTGGCACAATTATATGAAAACACCGTGCAATATATGTATCCTGAAGCATCACATAATTACAGATACTGCTGGTAGGACCCCAAGCACTGTTCCCTCTAAGCTGTGCGCGTGTGTGTGTGCGCGCGCGCGCACACCTCGCTGAGCGAGCGCACACAACTTTTAAAGGAGCGCACAAAAATTACTGAGTTCATGGGTTTTCAAACCTTGGGTTTTTTAAGGCCGCGGTTGCACCACCGATCTACTGCCATTCTGTAATTTCCGTCACTTCCGAATCTCTCCTCTGCACTGAGTCCCCTGCCCTCACTCCTCTCACATGTGACCGACGATTGACGAATCATGACAGGCTAAAGAGGGAAATAAAAGGGAGGGGCAGCCAGCAAGCCAGCCTCTTTCTGCTCTTGTGCCTGCCTGCCAGCCACGCATCTCCTTTGATCCCTTTCTCAACCAGCCTTCAGTGCCACGTGCTGCCTTGGATGCGAGAGCAACACACCGCACCAGCGAAGAAGAGGAGACCGGTGCTCTGGGACTGCTGCCTGGGGACGGACTATCGGCAGCGGAGCGGGTGAGTGCTGAGGACATTTCCTGGGAAACGTCATTTCAGCTTCTAAAGAAGGCTGAGGTTTGATCTCCTCTAGTACTGGCTGATTTGTTCTTCGGGCAGTCCATGGTATAAACAGCTTCTGTCATTTTATGTGCAACTGCTTTCTTATGCCCCGGCATGGCGGTTTCCCGCCCTTTATAGTCTGTGTAAGGATAGTCTTGGTGTTAGTTGCTTTTTGCATATCTATTCGCTGGTCATTTATGTTTTTAAATTTATGACGTTTTTATCTGATCGCATCTTCTCTGTTTTGGACGGATCGCCTATGTTTTACTTTCACCTTGTAGCATTTTTTTGCTGTACAGTAATGTAGCTTTAATAGATGATATAATTTAGTTTCTTTCCGTCTTTCATTTATGCATCGCTGCGGCGGTTTCTTCCGCCCATCACAGCTCCTGCAGAGTTAAAGCGTGCAGATCACATTTCTTTCCATTAGTACATCATGTGTGTTTTTATTTTCTCTCAGTATTAGCTGTTCACGCACGTTTAATTGTTTTCAGAATTATAGCGGTTTCTAACGTTTGGTTTTAAATTGGTCATTCATGGCTTACCTTTATTTTTGGAGTTTCTATTACTTGTTGTATAGGAATGTGCCTTTCAAAGATGATATCTTCCAGCTCCTCTGCGTATTTCACTTATGTATCGCTGCAGCAGTTTCTCCCACCCCTCATAGCTTGTACAGAATTATAGCGTGCAGAGCACTATCTTACTATTAGTATATTTATTTGTGTGATTTCACTTTCTCTTCCTTCTTTAAAACGCAGTCAATGGTTTTTTTCTTTCTCTTCTCTTCTTTTATCTGTTTCTAATCCTCTCAGCACACCTCCGTGTGATTCTTCCTATGATACAGCCTCTGTTGTATGAGATATCGACTGCAACTTTGGTTAAATATATGGTTAGTAGATTTTATTATCTTTCTTTTTGCCAAATGTACTTATCATTTCTTTTATACTTATTTTGAGAGATATCTTTTAATGCCAAAAGTATTTATTATTTTTACTACATATGCCATCCATCACCTTTTTTATTAGTGGTACTTTTTAGTCCCATTTGTTTCCCCCCCCCCTTTTCTTTTAAACAGATAGAGCTCTTACAATACAATGTCAGTTTCTTTTTCTTTTTAATTTTCTTTTTCTTCCCCTTCCTTCTTCCTTCCCCCCTTTCCTATCTCCCTTCCCCCTTCCTCCCCCCCCCCCCCCATGTTATTGATGCTTGTTATCCCTCGGTTAATTTTCAGCTATTTTAATGTCATTTTAATGTTTTGACCTTTTGGTAAGTCACTACGCCATATGTTTTTTTGAGTTGCTTTACATAAAATCTTGGCGTATGTTGTTTTTATACATGTACATACCTTATAGATGTTTTTTATGTGTTAATCTTAGCTATATCCATAGCTTTAAAATTAAGTCACTTTTCTGGATTTGTGTTAAACTGTTAATCCATGTAAGTAATATTGTGCCTTCTTTTTTACTATGTATTCTTTTTCTCTTTGTTACTACTATAACAATATTGTTATATTGCTTGCAGTTCCAACTTCCAAGCCCATCAGGCTTTGGATGAAATGCATTGGGGCATTTCTTTTGAATAATAAAGCACCTGCTGTGACCACCACACCACTTTTAAAATGTCGAAACCAATAGCAATGAGAGGTGCAAAATGTAAGAGAACGGCCAGAGCTAAGCCTGAATGGCTTGAAGAAATTATTGAAACGGAGACACCGAAATCTCGGGATAAAACGTGCGTTCAACTGCATGAAATATTCACTTACGAAGAGGATGACGGAGTAGTCTGTTTATACTGCCGAGATGCAAAAACCATCAGAGAGTTTTCGAATGGCAAAATTTGGGATGATGTGTGGAAACTGGACTTTTTGAAACGACATCTGTCTAGTAAGACTCATACTGAAAGTGTTAAGAAACTTAGAGCTAAAAATCCAAATTTAAGAGGAGGATTATTTAACTTGTTGCTTGAGAGCACCGCTGAAAAAGAGAAAAGGCAAATTAGTAATGAACGGAAGTGTTCTACACCAGAAGAAATTAAAATTCTAATTGATAGTGTTTTGCTGGCTGTTCGGATGAATATTTCCATGCTCTCTGTTCAAGATATTAATGAACACATGTCCAAGTACATAACCATACCTGAAAGCTGGAGAAGCAAAAACTATTCGTTTGAATTTCTTGAAATTATAAACATGAATGTCCAAGATACGCTGCTGATGCAACATCTGCCATGAGCCTATCATACATTAACTACTGATGAAAGCAGACATTTCTGTCAACAAATACTTAATACTGTACTTCAAATATCGGCCAGTAAATTCGGGGCAGATCAGCATTGAAAAAGAGCCGCCAGCAGGCCGTGAGCTCTCTTTGCTCCAACTCTCCTTCCGCACGCTGCCAGCTCTCCCGGAGGGGGATTGAGCCATCTGGGACACCACCGCGACGATCTCTACCCAATCGGGGCAGAGATCAGCATTGAAAAAGAGCCGCCAGCAGGCCGTGAGCTCTCTTTGCTCCAACTCTCCTTCCGCACGCTGCCAGCTCTCCCGGAGGGGGATTGAGCCATCTGGGACACCACCGCGACGATCTCTACCCAATCGGGGCAGAGATCAGCATTGAAAAAGAGCCGCCAGCAGGCCGTGAGCTCTCTTTGCTCCAACTCTCCTTCCGCACGCTGCCAGCTCTCCCGGAGGGGGATTGAGCCATCTGGGACACCACCGCGACGATCTCTACCCAATCGGGGCAGAGATCAGCATTGAAAACGAGCCGCCAGCAGGCCGTGAGCTCTCTTTGCTCCAACTCTCCTTCCGCACGCTGCCAGCTCTCCCGGAGGGGGATTGAGCCATCTGGGACACCACCGCGACGATCTCTACCCAATCGGGGCAGAGATCAGCATTGAAAACGAGCCGCCAGCAGGCCGTGAGCTCTCTTTGCTCCAACTCTCCTTCCGCACGCTGCCAGCTCTCCCGGAGGGGGATTGAGCCATCTGGGACACCACCGCGACGATCTCTACCCAATCGGGGCAGAGATCAGCATTGAAAACGAGCCGCCAGCAGGCCGTGAGCTCTCTTTGCTCCAACTCTCCTTCCGCACGCTGCCAGCTCTCCCGGAGGGGGATTGAGCCATCTGGGACACCACCGCGACGATCTCTACCCAATCGGGGCAGAGATCAGCATTGAAAAAGAGCCGCCAGCAGGCGTGCCCGCGCCTTGCGGGCCCGCGCCTGAGGGCCGCGCAAGAGGGCCCTTTGGCACGGCCCTTAGGCAAAGGCTCGGCAAGATCATCAACTGCCCACGAAAACGTTGAAGAAAAGCAACACAGGAAACCAACATTCCCTCTAACACTTCAAAGATCGAATACTGCACCGAATCAACATTCTACCAAACCGCAGCAAGTATTTATGATGACAGTCATTCACTAACAGACCTGATCTCCTCAGCTAAAATTATCTGATCATATTAGAAAGTACAAGTTACGTTTTATCATTCCTCTTTCGGCAATGTTTAATTAATTCTGAATAAGCCTGTGAATCCAACCCAAATTATACCCCTAGCAAAAATAAGCTATCTGTTACCTAGCAATACACGAGGATCTTCTATAGCATCTACATTCTAGCTAATATAGATCGACCAATGCTGCAAATTAAATATACTACTGAGCCTCACTACTATCGCTAGTATTAATACAAATTGCCATTATAAACAATCTCTGTCCGAAATAAATACTGTTGTCAGTAGAACATAATCACATATACTGTATAATTAGAAATACTGTAATTGTACTTATCTTACTTATCTTACTTATTATATTATACTGTATAATTAGAAATACTGTTGTCAGTAGAACATATTCACATATACTGTATAATTAGCAAGATTATTTACTGTTGTCAGTAAGATATATTACTTAAATGCTATGCTATTGCCAGCACTAAGAACGTATTACATTTTGAATATTGTTACTGTTGCCAGTATTATATACTAAGAAATACCTCACGTTAACCAGCCACACTACTATATCCAATACTAACAAAAGCAGCTAACAGGCCTCCTCCTACTTGTTACTGTTTAGCTACCTACTTACTATTGTTACCTATTCACTTGATACTGTTTAGTTTTGTAACACTGAACCAGTACCAGTTTTGTAACACTGAACCAGTACCAGATCCAAACTGACACATACAACAAAAATGCTTCTAAAAGTGGCTTATATCTGCATCCTCCTAACAATCATAATTAACCTAACACTAAGTCTTAACATTAAAAACTACCAGACAATTCCAATCATACATACACCAAATCGGAACAACTTCCATATTGGTCATTATTCCCCACACAATCAGACTAAAATAAACTACCACAGACTCATCCAAATAAAACAAATTAATCTACAACATACCACACAGCTTAACCACCATCACAAGTCTACATCTTTATCATGCACCCTTATAAATGCCCGATCATTGAAAAATAAAATCCCTATAATTAATGATCTACTTGCTGACTCAAAACCAGATATTCTATGCATAACAGAGACTTGGCTCACAGATACAGATACAGTTCTCCTAAATCAACTGCACAACTCAAACTATGATATCTCCTACTCACATAGAACCAACAAAAAAGGAGGTGGTGTATTGATTATGACAAATAAAAACCTAAAAGCCAAAAAAATACTAGCTAATTCAAACAACAACATGGACATGCTCATAATAAAAATAGATCACCTCAGAATCTGTTTAATTTATAGACCCCCCAACCAAAACGCTGATAGCCTCCAATCATTAATTGAACTTCTCAACTTATCTTCAGAACAGAGTCCTCTAATTGTCCTAGGTGATTTCAACCTTCCCTCACTACCAACGAATGACTCTAAACTCTTTATTGAAACAATTCAAGATCTCGAATACCATCAAGTAATAAACATACCTACCCACACCAAGGGTAGTACCCTTGATCTAGTACTACTACCTAACTTATGCTTTAAACTGTTTAATCCAAACTCTATAGAATGCTCTCAAATACCGTGGTCTGATCATCACCTTATCAAACTAAATCTCAATTACAATACCATTGACACCATAAAACAAAAAAGAAATGACCATACAATTAAATTTAAAAAATTTAACGAAACTGAATTTCTGGATGCCACAATACCTCTCCTTGATCCTTCTCCAACAACCCTGGATGAAGCAGTCAAAAACTGGCATACTACCATAAACAATGCAGCCCAAATACATCAAACTAATAAAAAATCAACCCAATCAAAAACCAACGGCACTCCATGGTTTAATAGCACTTTAAAACAAATGAAAAGAGAGCTAAGAAAACTAGAACATAAATGGCGCAAAACCAAATCCACTATTGAGAAAGAAATATACTACAACCACCTCAAAAACTATAAAGATGCCATAGATAACTCAAAGAAAAATTACTATGCTACAATCCTATCAAAATCATATAACAGACCAAGAGAACTATTTTCCATAATTACCAACCTAACAACCAACCCTCAAGATTCTAACAAGGAAATCACTGACATCTCTGCACAAACTCTAGCCAATTATTATCAAAACAAATCAAAACACTCACCAATGACCTTAGATCCTATCTACAAACCTCTCTATATGCTAAATGAATGGCCAGAATTTTACCCTTTATCCAAAATATCATTAAAGAATATCATTATCAATCTTAACACCACAACATCCTATCTAGACCCTTGTCCAGTAACCTGGATAAAAAACACACTACCAACACTTCTTTCATTCATACTTCCTATGGTCAATTTATCACTACTCCAAGGTTACCTCCCACCCACCCTTAAACAAGTACAAATCAGACCAATCCTGAAGAATAATACACTTGACAAAACCTCCCCAAAATCTTACCGACCTATCTCAAGTATACCATTCTTAGCAAAAGTCATCGAAAAAACTGTACAAATACAAACACAAGAATTTCTTGACTCATCCTACCCGCTAGATGACCAACAATATGGATTTCGCCCCAAGCATGGAGTTGAAACACTCCTGACTGTTTTTACCGATACACTACTAAGAGGAATAGACAACCACAAAAAAGCTTTTATCCTCTTATTTATTGACATATCAGCCGCTTTCGATAGTGTTAACCATTCAATAATGCTTAACTACTTAAGACACATAGGAATATACTCTACAGTTCACAAATGGTTCACCTCTTATCTGAGCAATAGAACGCAAAACGTTAGAATAAGCAATCAAACTTCTGAATCATATAAATTTGAAACAGGATTACCACAAGGATCAGCGCTTTCAGCTCTACTATTTAATATATACATAAAACCAGTTTGCAATATCTTTAAGAAATATGGTGTACTCTATCATCTATATGCAGATGATATTATGATGTACATCCCATTCACTATCCCTAACATACCGTTGCAACTCCTTTCGGATTGTTTTAATGAAATAACATTATGGCTAAATGCCCACAATCTCCTAATAAACCATTCAAAAACTGAAGTGCTAATAGTCACCAAAAACCAAGATTATACCCCACCAACACATATAACACTTCAAAACCAAGAAATTAAAATAAAGAATGAAGTGAGATACTTAGGAGTCATTTTAGACAAACATCTCACTCTAGATACCCATATCAGAAATACCACAAAGAAAATTTACTACAAACTTAAAATACTTAAACAACTTAGACCTCTTGTTTACATACATGATTTTATCAGTATAATCCAAGCCACTATAACCCCCCACTTTGATTTTGCGAACCTTATATTATTAGGCACATCAAAACAAAACATCAAAAGACTGCAACTCGCACAAAACTCAGCAGCTAGGATAATAACAAAAACACACTCTCATCAACATATAACACCAATTCTAGCATCCCTTCACTGGCTTCCAATTCAAAACCGAATAACATATAAAACACTAATAACAGTATTTAAATCACTATTTGATTTGACACCATCTACTTTAAGTAACTTAATTACCAAAGAACATCCAAAACCTACTCAAAGAAAAAATCAACTAAACAAACTTAAAACCCCCATAGATTTCATAAAAACAAATAAAGCAACAAACAACAGAGCGTTCTCACATGCAGCCCCAACAGCCTGGAATTCCCTCCCTGTTGAACTAAGAATATTAACAGAGATTAATGAATTCCGAAAAAAACTGAAAACACACCTCTTTACAATGCACTACAACACTATAGAACAGCCATCAAAAGAATTAGACAAAGGCTAAACAGTTTTATCTACATCTCACTATAACAGAAAAGAAATCCTGCCCTATCTGCATCTGTACTACTCATAATGATTATATCCCACATAACTTGTATATGTATTTAATAATATAATGTTAATGTACATAATGTATATAGTGTTGCACTGTTCAGTGCTATCTGTTCAACATTTCTGTTTACTGTACATTGGTTATAGTTATATGACGTTATATGTAAAACAAATCCATGATTTGTTGCCTGTTGTTATTTGTGAACCGCAGCTGATCTTAGGAAGCTGCGGTATATAAGAGATTGTTAAATAAATAAATAAATAAAATATTAATGAACACATGTCCAAGTACATAACCATACCTGAAAGCTGGAGAAGCAAAAACTATTCGTTTGAATTTCTTGAAATTATAAACATGAATGTCCAAGATACGCTGCTGATGCAACATCTGCCATGAGCCTATCATACATTAACTACTGATGAAAGCAGACATTTCTGTCAACAAATACTTAATACTGTACTTCAAATATCGGCCAGTAAATTCATGTCTGTATAAAACTTCATTTGGTGGCATGCTACAGTTGGAAGCATGTGATGCTGCATCAATAGTCAGTACACTCCGGGAATTCTATGGGAAATACAAGCTTGACCTTAACAAAATGGTCATGTTTACTTCGGATGGTGCCTCTGTCATGTCAGGCAGAATAAATGGTGTTGCTGCGCAGCCCAAACAAAACGTTTTGCATTTAGTGCAGCAGCATTGTGTTGCCCATCGTGAAGATTTGGGGATCTCTGAATCATGGAAGGAAGTAAAGTTGATGAAAGAAGTTGAAACTTTCATGAGAACTGTTTACACAACCTTTTGTCGATCTTCTACTAAAAGGTCACAATTTAAAGAATTAGCAGATGCTTCTGAATGCGAGTCAATTGCTTTTAGACCTCTGAACGAAGTGCGGTGGTTATCTAGACATTTTGCTCTTCAAGCAATTATTCGAAATTATGATCCATTATTAAAATACTTTGAAGAAGAGAAGGATAATAATCCCATTGCAAAGTACTGTTATAAAAAGCTAAACAGCCATCAATTCCATATAACACTGCAAATTTTGAATGATGTTTTATCTGAACTAGCTTCATTAACAATGGCATTTCATAAACGTGGACTAACACCACTAGAAGCATATCATCTTGCACAGGGTAAGCTGAACAAAATCTGAATGCAATACTTGGGTGACACAGTAAAATGGACTGATAATGTTAATCTTCGGCAAGATACCTGGAGACGTTTCAGTGGATACTGGTTCCACACTTACTTTCATTAATATGCTGTGTCTGCATTTAGGGGAAAGATTTCCTGAAAATGAAATTGAGGAATGGTCTGCTTTTGACTTGACAGCAATAGCACAGTGTGATTATGAATTTGGAATTGAAAACGTCCGATCACTCTGTTTAAAGTACAAACAATTTCTTATGGAGGAACATATTGTTGTTCAGCAGTACAATGACTTCAAGTTTTTAGTCGCAGAAAAAATCAAAAGCAAACTGATAAACAGTTTTCCGGATATGGTGACTTTGGCGTTTCAGAATGCTCAGTTTGCAGATTTAGCGAAATTGATGGATATTGGTGGAACATTTTTGGCTTCTAGTGCAGATTGTGAGCGTGGTTTCAGCTTGATGAACAGTTTAAAAACCAAAATAAGGAATCGCTTACATTTAGAACATTTGGAAATGCTGATGCGTTTTAAGAGTCATCTTCAAGATGGCGGATCAGTAGACCTTGATAAAATTTATTCAGACTGGGTACATTTGAAAGATCGAAGAGAAAAATTTTGAGAACATAGTAAGTGACGGCAGATAAAGACCAGCATGGTCCATCTAGTCTGCCCAGCAAGATGGCAAGAGTAGGTGCACCTGTTGCTCTGTGCAGGCCACCTCTCCCCATGTCTTTGTTTAGGGGTGAACCCACCACTCCATGTAGGACACCAAACTCTTCTTCCATACATAAATTATTTACATGGAATAACAATGGCTTTAAATAAAAATTAACTGAAATAATACCACATTTGTGATTGTAATTACTAGAAATTTTCTGCTTCATTTAGTAATCGTCTATTTTCATTTAATTTGATTAACATCAATGTGGTGTACATATTGTATTCTAATGTGTAGTCAAATTTTAAAGTATATAACTCCAAGTGTCGTTATGTAGCGCACAAAAAATTTAACCTTCCTTCAAAAGCCGCACAGCTGATATTTTATGCGCACACAGCCTACAGAAAATTAGAGGGAACATTGACCCCAAGAGGTCCTCATCCAACCCCTGGTCTCCAGATAGGAGATATTCTACCTAAAATATCCAAGATGATTGGTTTTGTGTCTCACCAGAACACAGGATAAGAAGACTATCAAAATCGTTGCCCTCTAAAGGGGAGACTAAGGTTAATGCAGTGGATATTAAAAGAAATTGTGTGATATGTTGGAAATATTGGTGTAAATACATTATTGTTTTGTGGTTGCTCCACTGTTAGAATTGAGTCTAGCAAATATAATAAAGCTCTAAGTTCATATGTGCAATGTACAACATCTACCTTTCTATGAGCAACCACTACAGTCTGTGAGTCAGAGGTTAGCAGGGTGATGGATGGTTTCCAAAGCCCTTAGCAACAAAGTGCAGGAGCACTAAATACATATAATGTATAAAGAATAGAAAAGTCACCTCCAGCTTTTGTGATGTAGATTGTTAGATCTAAATTACTGCACAAATAAAATATTTAAAAGTAAGTTGATTAAAAAAACCCTGCCCTTTGCTGGTATTAAATCTTTTTGCAAAAATACAACCATCTCAACCACCTCTACTAGGCTAATGATTTGTAAAAGAAACCTCCTAAATCTGCGCCTATGTATCAAAGAACTATCACTCTTTTTATTGCATTATTTTCATCACTGGTCCCTTGTTTATAGTTTTTTAAAATCTTTTTTAAATTTTTTGATTGCATCTAGAATCGAAAAGATAAAAGCAGCTTCCAGATGAATAAAGACAACTGAAGAGCAAAATATGAAGCACTTATTGATGAGCAAGAATTGATTGGAACCGGTGAAAATAAACCTGGGGAAAGAACTAGTGATATATTTTTTTTTTGTCCAAGTTTTCTTGCTGTGACAAGAGTGGAAGTGCATACCACTGCCCTTATTGTGATTAGTGTTCCATTTATTGGTCCAGTATATGCAAATGAGCATTTCCATTTTCTCTACACAATTCAAAGCAAATATTCCCTGCAGCCATGGATGCTAATTAGATTTTCCATTTAACGACAATTTAATCTGAATAAAACTTCGCGTTTGTCACTGTTTGTTACCATCATTTAAACTGCTTGTTTGGCATGGCCATATGGGGCTTTCAAGAGTGACAGCAGAAAGGCTGTGTGTGTCCATGTGTATGGACGAAGTCTGAACTCTGGTCAATTTGTTTTCGTTTAGACTGTCCCATTCATCCATAGACTGGCGCAGGCCCACAGCTCCCTAAGGGTAATCTTGTAGAGATGCCCAGTGGATGCATCAAGACTCCCCTCCCCCCAAAAGATATTGTTGGAAAAGTATTACTGTTAAGGGTGTGACTGGCCAAAAAGTGTTTGGGTCGTGCTTGTTTAAAACAAATTTTTTCTGACTTTTAGGCATATTTTCTTGCTCATTTCACATATTTATTTGTTAGGCATGTTTACATACAGGCTAGAATGTTTGTGTGCAAATCAGTTACACATGCATTATTATACATGCATACAAGCGATTTACTTGCACTTGAAACTTTTTACACACCCAAACTGAATGTATATCCTTAATTATCTTGCTACAGGAAAAGTTTATAAACTAGGATTAGCCAAGTAGACTCCTTCCTGGGAGTGATCAGCAAGGAATGGATCTTTTCTGTGGGATCTGTTAGGTATTCCCTAGTGACTTGGGATCTGTCATTGTTGGGATGCTGGATTTGATGGATCTAAGGTATGACCCACCATGGCACGTCTTATGTTCCTAAAAGAAGTAGCACACACAAGCTGCAAATAACGTGTTCACAGACTAACTGAAGGGGATGGAAAAGAAGGGAAAGGTGGGGAGAGGATGGTAAAAGAATACACAGAGGAGTGGCAAGAGGGGGAATATTTTAGTAAAAGATAATTGTCAAGGCTGCCAACTACATGTGTCATGGATTGACAGCAGAAAGAAAGGGGTATTTGTGGGGGGTGAGGAAGTACAGGGGAGTGCCTCTACAGGTTCATATGCCTTTCTGCCTCACTTGTTCTTGATGGGCCCTTCCTCTAACTAGTATGTTTATAGTACCTCGTAGTTGCTGTTTAGTTTCAGCGGGTGCAAGGGTCTTTTGGATAAGTTGGAACTGTACATTTATCATTTGATTAACTGGAGCTGGGTTTCATAGGTGTTTTTCCATGAAGCCATTTTATTGAGGCTGTCTTGCTTCAGTAATTCAAGCATTTTTAATCATAATAGTAAGTTTAAAAAAAATGCTCAGGCCAAAATATATGCAGTTTCTTTCGCACCTATGGCCTCCATTCTAAGTCCCTATGAGCAGGAGGACTGCTTCTGAAAATGGGCAAAGTTCATGTTTCTAGACGTAATTTAGGTTCAGGAGTATTATTCCCATGGTCCGTTTTCTTCGAGGAGTGAAGCCATCACCTTGCTCCATCCTGGGATCTTAATTTGGTTCTGTCTGCACTCACAGTCTCTATTCGAGCCTCTCTCGGGGGGTTCTTGGAAGGATATGACTCTGAAGCTGGTGTTCCTGGTGGCAATTTGCATGGCTCGCCACATCTCGGAGCTTCAGGCTCTCTCATGTAGTGAGCCTTATGTAGTGATTATGAAGGAGTAAGGAGTCTTGCATCCAGTCCTTTCCTTTCTGCCAAAGTGGTTTTGGTGTTCTACGTCAACCCTTAGACGGGTCTGTGGGTTCGGCAGAGACCAGGGATCTGCACTTGCTCGATTGTCCGCAGGGCATTTAAGTGGTACTTGAAGGTGATGGAGGTCTTTTGGCGGTTGGAGCGCCTCTTTGTGCGGTTTGCTGGGCCTCGGAAGGGCAAGGCAGCTTCTAAGGCAGCTATTTCCCGTTGCAAGTGGTAGGATTAAGGGCATAGAGTGGGCAGGGTGAGCACCGTGCAGTCAGCTCAGCCATGCTGCCCACACAGCGGGCAAGAAGCTTGCGTGCACGTGCTGCCGCGTCCATAGGTCGTGGTAAGTGCACCCAAGCTACTGCTGGGAACCTGTTTTCCATGCTCCTGACAGTTAACATTGGAGTGTCGCTCTAACATGCCATGGATTTGCGCATTATCGGCGCATTTGGTGCAATAACACAGCACCCTTTAGGACAAGGGCCCTTAAGAGTTTGCTTATTCAATAAGCCATGGAAAACACCACTTCCCTAATAGTCTCTCACACCTCCCTTGACTTGTCTTGTGTCCTGCATTCAGCTTTTGTGCCTGTGCTGCTCTGATGACACCTGAGTGATACAAACCTAGGCATTTGATGCCACCATTAAAGGTAATTAGCCATAATACCTGTGGTGCAAAAACACTGAAACACAGATTTTTTTTTTGGGTAGCTGACCTCAGATTAGCTGGAAAATAAACTTCTGAATGTGTAAATTTCTAAGACCAAATGCCCAGTGTACAGCCCAAGTCAAATCTCTTGTACTGATAAGAGAAAAAATATCCTGCCAAATAATGAGACTTAGTCGCCCCCCTCCGAATAATGCAAGTCTGAGGGTAGGTTTATGGATTTTGGCAGATGTTAAATATTCTAAAACTTTTGTCTGATTTCTTTACTTGAAACGCTATTTATAAGGATTTGCACAGATGGTACTTTCTTTCTCTCTGAAATGTGATGCTTTTTAATTTCCCTGGGGTGGACTCTGTGAATGTAGCTAGGGCTTTCTCTGGGTATTTCTCCTGTTAGTTTGATTTTGCTTATCTGTAATCGAACGTGATCAGTTAAGAACAGTAAGTGGCTGCCTTTTAATGCTAGGTTGGAGCAGACACATTCAATCATAGGTATCGGTCACTTCGTAGAAGATCATTACAGTATTGTTGAATGTTTTTTGTCTATGTATCAATATGTTTGTTAGAGATTTTGATATCATCAAAAACCTACACATAAACAGAACAAGCAATACAGGAAACAAAATATCAGTGTCAATAATTACATTTTTCAAATTACCATACATTAGTAAATTGCAATAGCCCATATAACAATGAACTGATGTCCCAATTAACTGCAGAAAAAAAATACTGAAATATAAAGAAATTAAGAGGTAAATACACCTCCATAATTAGCAGGCTACACATACAAAAAAAGCAGATCACCGAGATTCATCCCTTTCTATCACACAAGAAATTTTCTAATTGAGTAACATCAGAAAATACATAGGTACAACCCTGAAAAGCAATAATACATTTACATGGAAATCTTAGAAAAAAAAGTAGCACCCAGCTTAATTACTCTGGACTTCAATGCAAGAAACCTCTTCCTCTGAACTTGGGTAGATTTAGAAACATCGGGAAATACATGAAGTTTATAACCACAAAACAGCTTCTCTTTATTTTTAAAGTAAGCTTTCAAAAACCGAGTTTTATCCATAGAAGAACCCCCCACCCCCCAGCAACATGGCCCTTTTTTCAATTCTGTCAGAAAAATCTTCCAAGAAATCAGTTAGATCTCTATCAACATCAGTAGAAAGAATATCTAACCCACCTTTAACTTTATCAGCCTGATGTTTCCCTGCTGGAATGTAATAACAAGTTTGTACAGCAGTCTTATCAGAAAACAACAATACTTTATGAAAATACTTGTCAAGCAAAATCTGAGGGGAAAGCAAAGATGACATAGAAAAATTCAAAAAACGAAGATTCGGTGCCTTAGCACTGTTCTCCAGTGTTTCCAGCTTATATTGAATAGTTGAATCTTTAATAAAGGCAGAAATAGATTGCTGCAATTTCAGAAGCTGCTTGTTCATTGTAGAAACTGTGCTAACCATCTCAGTGAACTGAGCGTCTACCTCAGCAAACTTCAGACTAGACTCCTGTGTTTACACACATAAAGATTCAAGAGATGCAGATACTTTAACATCAATATTAGCAACAGCAGTCCATAAATCTTTCAAAGTAATCTCCTTAGGCGGGGAAATCAAAGTCTGTACATCAGCAGTAGCCACCACAGGTTTAGGCAATGGAGTCGGCGAATAAGGAACCAAAGAAACCTTATTATCATTGCTTGCCAAAGTAGAAGAAAGCTGGAGAATAGGAGGGAGAGGAGGGGTCCGCTCCACGGAGCTGAAAGATGCCCCTTCGATGGGTGAACCCAATTCAGGAAGAGTTAAAAAATGCTTGTCGAGGGCCAATAACCTTACTATCCCCCATGTTCACCGGGCCCTTATCTTCCGTTGGCTTTTTATCCTTCCATTTTCCCATAATCTCCACCAATACGCAAAACAAAAACTGAAATCAGAAGCACTATTACCACCATACTAAAAAGTATACTTTACAAGACGCCGATGGAGGCCAAAGGGGCGCGTCTTGCCCCTTTGGCCATGCCCCTTCGGGCCACGGCCCAGAGGGCCATAGGGCAGAACTTATAGCCCTCGACGACCCCGCTGATATTCCAGTGCCAGAAAGCTGTTCAGGTAGATGCCGGGGGAATGTCGGTTCACACTCTAGCTGTTGGCTCCCACACACAGCACACCGAGCTCCGTATATGCCTGCTCACCAGGGCTCAGTTCACTGTCTTTTGTCTAATAGAAAAAATTAAAGCTAATCAAGGCTGCTGGGCAGTTTTTGGAACAGTTTCCAGAAGGTAGATAGAGATGGAGCAATCCATGTTAAGGCCAAATAAAAGCTTTCTTAAAATTGATCTTCACGAGACATGGGATTTGGCTAGAAGAGACCTGGAGATATGCTGGCCTCCCTTGATGCAGCTTTCGGTGTAGGCAGTGGAAGCCAGTGTCCTTCTCGTTAGCTTTAAGAAACACAGCAGTGGAAACTTCTTTTTATGCTAGTATTAGGATCCATTTTATAAGCAATTAAGCTAAAACAAATTAAATCAGAAAAGCAGCAACTTCATCGTCCTTCCACTCCAGTCCAGACGCATGGGTTATTCACTCCTACCAGCAGATGGAGACCGGGAACAAACTGGTTTGATGTCACCACATAAGGATCCTGTGCAGACCTCCTCTAACCAGCAGATTGGAGGTTGTCATAGCCTGTGAAGTCTGATTTGGAATGAAGGAAGATAGCAAAGATTTGGGGTGTATGTTGGCAGTCCCTGGGATGTAGAACCCGGTGATGCCATGCTGCTCCTCCTCCACCTGTCCACCCATCTTTGGAAGTTTGAGAAGAAGGCTGGCAATAGCATTGATGGGGGTCCTTCTTTCTCCTCCCCAACATTTGGGAGGGGACATGGGAAAGGCATGGTGCTTGTTTGTCTGTTTCTTCCCAAGCTGATGGAAGTAGGCTGGGAGAGATATACTGCAAATTTAAAACAAACAAACCATCTTGTACTGCAGTAGACGCAATAAGTAATGTGTTTGGGTGGGGTGCCTTGCACAGCCTCAGTGTCGTTTCAGCTGAGGATCTGATGTCCTCTTTAGTGGGGAAAAGGCCGATCCGAGTAGCATCTGTGGCCATCTATGCTGCATGGAGGCCAGGCGGCATAGATTTTGCAGCCAGTCTAGTCTTGATTGCAGCCCTCTGTATTCCAGCAAGGGGTTTCAGTTGTTTTTTGGCTGGGGTTAGTTGCACTAAAGAGCTGGAAGATTTTTAGGCTGTGCGTGACAGTGGACCTTGACGGCAGACATTGCTAAGGCAGGTTGACAGGAACTGTTTTCAGCAGGAACCAAAGCTTTGGGTCCCAGGCCCTCTGCCATGCATTTTTATGGCTGAGCAACCTTTACAAAAAAAATTAAACAGGTGAGCAGCTGACAGGGTGTTGGAAGTGCCTGTTGAAGGCAGCGCTCCAAGGAGTGTCGGCCATGGCGGGTTGAGCCTATATCTTTGCAGTAATGATGAGATTTTGACACAAATGGCCGCCATTTTCTGTTCTTCTCTTAGCCCTTTGTATTTTTTGTTTGTGGTGCTAGTGCACTGGGGTCCGGGGTTCAGTCAGAGTCTTTATCTTTATTATCACATTTAATATACTGCTCTTTACCGGTGGCACCAGAGCGGTGTACAATAACAAAATAGAAAGGCTGCTGAAAAGGAAAAGGAACGCCAGAAAAAAAAAAGAAAAGATTAAGAGACAGGATAGGGTGGAGAGAGAGAGTAAAGCAATAGTCTGCCTTTCCTGTCTCAGGCTTGGGCCGTCCTCTGTATATAAGCTATAGGATCTTGGCTCGGATAGTTTTCTCAGCGCTCATGTATGCTGAGCTCTCCTTTCCTTTTATATAAAATACGATAAAGAAGGTAATAGACAAAAAAGTAATGTCTTCAGAAGAGGAGATGAGAAATAACTAGGCAACCTAGTAACTCTATGCTTCTCTTAGCTTTTCAGTCTTTCCAGTGGATTTTACTATGCCTTCCAGTGACTTAATATATACCCTAAGTAACTAGTAGTTGGGGCAGTTTCTGCCTACTTAGCTAGGTCGGGGATACTGCAGTTTCCTTGACTTCTTTGGGTAAAGGGGCAGGAGATGGATGTCTTGTTTCAAATAGTTCAAGGTTGGTCTATGGGCCTCTGTGTTCATTTTTCTGAAAGTGAGTTTAAGTGGGCTCTATACAGGATAGCCTAGTGAGTGTGTTTAAAATTTTTCGGTGGTCCAGAATAGAGGTGTCACAAAGGCTTGCCTATGTTTCTCTTATAGGACCCTTTATTCTGAGAAGAGTCACTTCATTTGGGAAGCTTGATCTTGAACCATTGCATGCTTTCTGTAGCGGCTCTAGTTTGAAGTTTAGTTGAGACATCGGTTTTCAGCTGCCAATCCTAGTCTGTTATAGGGTTGGCATATTTTTGTATAGTGGCCTGTTCTACCATACATCAGTTGCCACTCTCAGACTGAAGATGTTAGGACTGGCATATTCTTGTATGAAGGCCGAGACGCTGGTTATAGGGCAACAGTAATACACATTAAAAAAAAGCAGCACATATTCCTGTCAGGTCTACTGTACATTCAATGTTCTCCACTTGGCTCAGTTATTGCCTTGCTGGGGCAGTGCTGGCCATTAGCCTTTTCCGCATGCTGCTTTTGGCCTATGGCTCACAGTAGGGAGGCTGGTAGATGAGGGGCTTGAAAGTCTATCTGCCTTAACCTTCCGCAGGACAGTCGGCTGCTCTATCGGTGGGAGCACTAGCTGCAGTAGACAGTCCGATGTCGCAGCTGGCAGCATAATTTTTGCCAGTTTACTGGTTTGCAACCTGCCCGGCTGTGAGAAGGAAACTCCAGGGGAGTTAAAGTTAGTTGTAGCGGCCTCGTATTCCCAAACTTCTGGAGCTTAGTGGTAGATATGTGGAGCTTTGCAGGTGTTGCTTCGGGCTAGTTCGACGTTGGAAGCACGCTTTAGGAGAAGGGTTTAGAATCCCCTTTGTAATGCGGTCTTGTCATATGTTTCTCTGGGTAGGTGGAATAATTAGGAGGCCAGAACCCTTGCTCCTAGACTACTGATTCTGCTCTACAGTTAAAACTACTCTAGTCGCTGCAGCAACAGTCAGCTCCGCGTGAGTGCGCCGTAATGGGAAGGAAGCGAAAGGGGAAGTCCGGGCCGTTGCCCTCACAGCCTGTTACTTCCTCTACGCTGAGTGCGGTTCCTGTATTGGGTCCCTTGGATCCATTTCTTCTGCGCACAACGCGGGTTTCGGAAGGAGCGGGGGGAACTTCTCGGCTTGCAGTTTCGCTGGAGTCGGAGTGCCCAGCGTCTGCGTCGATATCATCTTCGTCCCCCGTATTGAGTCCGGCGCCTAAGTTGACTCGCGGCCAGTCCTTGCCAGAAGGCTTCCTGGAGCTTCTGTCTCCATCCCTTGAGGTGGGGGGCAAATCCTCACGAGGGTCAGGTTGGGCTGTTTCAGCTGGGTCAGAGAGTGAGCTGTCTGGAGACCTGCGCTCACAGAGATCTTTGGTGGCGTCGGGAGAGGCACGAGTGGAGAAGGAGTTGCTCTCCACGGGTGGTGACCGATCCTTGGCGTGTATGGAGCCAGTTACATCCCTCGCTGAATCAGAAGTGGTTTTTTCTCTGCAGAGACCGCAGAACTTCACGCTGGAAGCCATTTGGAACGCGATTGTCACCTTGGGTGAGGTTCTTTTACCACAAGTATCTTTGTTGGCTAATAAGATGAACGCTTCCACAGCTTTGGTGAGTGAATTGGAGAGGAAGGTTTCCATGCTTCAGACGGAATGTGTTGATGTTCGTAACAAGGTAGAGAGCCTTGAGGAACATTCGGAGGAACATAGAAAGGACTTTCAGTCCTTACAGATGAAAATTGAACATTTGGATAACTTATCTCGTGCTAATAATTTGAGACTTATTAACTTTCCAAAAGTCCCATCGATTTCTCCTAGAGATATGTTTAAGAAATATTTGGTGGAGACACTAGGAGTGTCCCCTGAGTTGATGCCCCCTTTGGTAAAATTTTATTATTTACCTGTAGCCAAACGTGTTTTGGCTCAAAGTGTTATAGGAGTTAATCCAACTCAGGAGGATGTTTTGAATGTCTCAGATATATTAGAAAATTCTGGTTTTGAATCACAGGTACTGTCTACATTGCTGATAACCTTTGCTTTGTTATCTGATAAGGAATGGTTACTGAAATTGTTTTTTCAGAAGCGGAAAATTTTGTTTCGTGGGCTTTCAGTACGTATATATCCTGATCTATCAAGAGAAACTCAGAAGCGGCGTAGAGAGTTCCTGCTGCTTCAGTCTGGGGTCTTGCAATTGGGAGGGCTTTTTTTCCTTAAGCATCCATGCAAGTGTCTGGTGAAATACCAGACGTTTTCTTATATTTTTTTTGAGCCCTCCCAATTGTTGGCTTTTATTAGCACCAGGCGTTCGGAGGCCTTTATTGACTCATAGGATTTTGGGTCCGAACTATGATTGTATGCATTTTCTTCTTATATTGTGGTTAAATTTAATTAAGTTAACTCCCCCTTTGTAGTGGGCTGGAGAGACAAGGCATTCTGCACCTATGTATGTTATATTTCTTGATACTGTATCCTGGGTTTTTTCTTGTGGATGTTTTCTGAATGGCTTGTCTATTGCTTCAAGATTGGTCGGGTGTGACCTTTCTTGACTTTTTTGAAAATTTCATAAATAAAAAAAACAAAAACCTACTCTAGTCTTTGGTCGGCTTCCTTCTAGGAACATAAGAACATAATAGATGTCATACGGGTCATGCCAAGGTCCAACCCGCCCAGTATCCTGTTTCTAAAAGCAGCCACTCTAGGTCACAAATAACTATCAGGTTTCCAAAAGGTAGAAAGATTCCATGTTGCTTATAGTGGGGTAAGCAGTGGATTCCCTGCTTTATGGGCCTTCCCTCCTGTGATGGAATGTTATTTATGCTTTCTGAGATGGCCGTTGCGTACTGGCAGTTTGCCTAATTTTTCAGCAGTAGATCGTGAAGCAGTGTTGCGGTATCTTTCTTCAAGGGACTGAAGAGAAGTCTTCTGGGGGAGAGAATCAGTTTGACTTTCCCTTAGATTACCTGCATGCTATCTCGAAGACCCAGTCTAGGTCTGTGAATTAAATGAAATTTATAAAAAAAAAGAAAAAAAGATTTTTCCATTTTCTCTGCTTGCCCCATGGGAGTGCAAGTTTAACAAGAGAGTCTGTCCATTCCCTGGTTCCCTTGGGGAGGGGGGGGGGGGGGCGGGGGCAGGGGACTTGGCCTTGCTAGTGGCCTACGGTTTTTGGGTGCCCCAGGGATGTCACAACGAGGTAGAGTAGGTCGAGTAGCACTTGTGAAAACAACAACATTTTAAAGTGTGGTTAAAAACATTTTTTTTCTTAATACAAATGTGTGACATGAAATGAAAAAACATCCAAAAATCGGGGGAAAAAGGCCAAATGAACCAAACATTTTTGCCCTGTGCACATCGCTAACATAGCGTAACTTTAATTGTCCTATTTTCCAACAAGGGGAATGTTTATTATTGGCCTGCATTAACAGCGCGGAAAATCTGAATTTCCCTACACGATATGCAGAAATCATGGTGTCTGCAACGTGTGGTTACCATGGAATCAAACATGCGGTCACCGTCCAAGGTGCAGATAGCACCACCTCAGCGTGTGGGGTTCGATCACATCTCTCCTATCCTATACTCTCTCCACTGGCTTCCTATCTATAGTAGGATTCAATATAAAACACTTGTCACCACTTTTAAACTCATTAATGACCTAGCCCCATCACAGTTGGCCACTCTACTCCAAACCCCACAAGAAAACAGAACCAGAAGAAAAACTAACCTCAACATGCTATTAATTCCCATTGCAGTGACAAAATCAAAGCAAATAACCACCAACACTGCTTTTTCATATTATGCTCCCAGCCAATGGAATAAACTCCCACTATACCTCAGAGAGATTAAAGACCTTACATCTTTCAGGAAGGAACTTAAAACCTACCTATTTAGTCAACACTATAGCAACCTACAACCTGGAACCAAATTTACTACACAAAAACATGCAACAAACCAAACACAGGTCTACCCCACCTAATGCCGGACTTCATTTCTCATCCATTCAAGTTAGTCTACTCCCAATACTTTATTTATGATCACAAATAACTATTATAGTCTCTTACTAACCATGTAAATCTACCCTTCTGGTTCCTTGTAACATAGTTTTATGACTCCTTGTAACATAGTTTTATACTTCCTTTTATGTTAATAACCCTCACATTGTTTTCCATTGTTTTCCATTTAACCTAGTTATTATGTAACCTAGTTTATGTTCACCTAATATTTAATGTAATTCAATATTGCACTGTTCTGCTATATTGTTTAAGTTCCTTGTTTTTGCTCAACTAATGTTTAATGTAATTCAATATTGCAATGTTCTGCTATATTGTTGTTTAAGTTCCCTGTAAACCGCCCCTGATCTCTGGAAGGGGCGGTATAAAAAAGCACTGAAATAAATAAATAAATAAATTCTGTGCATTCACAGTGCTGCTTTGTAATTTCGGCGCCCACTGCTGGGGAATTGCGGCGCATGCCTCCAACAGACGGTGCCCTGGGCTTGCATCTTTCGTGGCTCTATTTGCATTATAAAGGCATGTTAGCTGCAAAATTCTAACATGGTTTAGTAAACATATCCCCAAGATTTTGTTTTATTTTAAACAATATGAATTTAGTAAATCCTGGCAAAATTACAGGTGATTGTGAATGTTTACAAATCTGCTAAATTTACCATTTCTGGGTTTTATTCCACCTCGTCACTTCCAAGCTAAGGTGGGGGGGGGGGGGCGGGTAAAGGTAAAATATAGTAGCTAATATAATTTTCATTGTAGCTCACTGACCAAGCTCACCTGTAAGCAGAAATTTAATTTAAGAATTTTTATAATTTGCCTTTAATTGCAGCCAAATCAAAACGATTGTTTTTAATTCTGTACATTCATTAATAGTTGAGTTGATATAGACAAGCAGGGAACTGTAACTAGTCTCCCTATGGTTACTGCTTGTAGTGATTCTAGAGATAAAAATAAGACTTCAGAGAATTTGGTATTTGCCTTTTTTTAAAGTCTGTTTTATTTCTGATGTCTAGGCTTTCGGACAGGCTCATACCAATCACAAGAAAGTTGCCGCTGATGGGGAGAGCCGGGAAGAGACCCTCATTCAAGAGTCTGCCACCAAGGAAGAATACTACATGAAAAAGGTGCTGGAGTTGCAGACGGAGCTGAAACAGTCACGGAACGTCCTCACTAACACCTTGTCTGAGAATGAACGCTTGAATTCTGTTGCACAGGAACTGAGAGAGGTAAGGAACCAAGAGTGGCCCAAGTAGGAAGTCTTGTGCTGCGCAGACGTTTTGTGCCTCTATAATTCTTTCTGAAAGCTTTGCAGAACTAAAGTATATTGTCTCCATTAGCAGTGAAGCATAATCCCATAATAAGGCAGAATTAGTGCTTGCACTCAGCGGGTATATACTCCTCTGCAGACTGTATCTGCAAGCGGAAGAAGTAACCATGCGTCATGTGACAAATGCCATACAAGGACCTGTGCCTCAATTCTAATTCCTTGCTCCTAATTAGAGTTGGTCACAAAGGTGTACAAAATATATTACCATGAAATTAAGTAGCAAGTATGGTGAAAAGCAGGACATGCATCCTTTCCATCGGTGCTTGCTTTACAATATTTGAACCTGAATTTTCTTTTTACTACTGTGGAAAGAATGCTGTATATGTTTTTTTTTTCTGGCTTTGACTCTGTAAAGAGAGACCTTTTCTTTCGAACCATGAAGCAGTAACCATCCTAAATCTTTCCTTCACCATTATTTTTTGATTTAGCCTTTTGTCTTTCCCTTCTTCTTTTAACTACTAGAGTCCTTCAAAGAAAAAAAAGACAATTTGGAACGTCTGAACATGTGAGATTGTCACCCGAGCTAAACCATGGAGAGGATGCAGAGAAATAGACGGGAGACCAAACAGAAGAGAATCACAGTTATCAAGATGGGATATAATGGCCAGTAATTTGGCCAAGGGCAAGATGTAGAATGGGGTACACAGAGGGATAAATTTGCCAATAGGCAGAGTAGGCAAGTTTAAATGGACATTCACCCTGGCCATTTGAGGAGTTTGTTTTATTTCACCAGCTGTGGGTACAACACTACTACAGCTGTTTTTCCTTGCAGTGGCATCCAGTCTTGTTCCAGTGACAAGATGTGGTGTTCATTGGCAGGTATGGTGTTGCTACCAGGCTAAACAACTCCATGGGGAGGAATTTAAGAAATGCCATACTGAGTCAGACCAAGGGTCCATCAAGCTCATGATCCTATTTCCAGCAGTGGCCAATCTAGGTCACTAATACCTGTCAGGTTCCCAAAAGGTACGCAGATTCTATGCTGCTTGTCCCATGGGGTAAGCAGTGGCTTTCCCCGGTCCACTTTAATAATGGTTTATGGACCTTTCCTCCAGGAACTCATCTAAACCTCTTTTAAACCCAGCTACACTAACAGCTTTTACTACATTCTCTGGTAACGAATTCCAGAGTTTGATTATGCATGGTCTGGTTCCTAAGGGCAATAGAGGGCATAAATCGCCACTAAGTATGTGAGCAGCATTGAAGGAGTGAAATGACAATGTTTAGTCAGGTAGTAAGGGGCTCCTATATGTATATATGTAAATACACATGTACAGAATGGATTTACCTGTAGTTATTTGTTATTTTCCCCACTTGGTTTGCAGCTTGTCATGCTGTGAGGGCTTGTGTGCATCAGTGAAGCTGTGGGCTAAGCTTTCTGTGTCTCTCCACGAAAACCCAATGGGTAGTCACAACAAAACAAATTGCACTATAGTGCTGGAAAATGAGACCCCCCCCAGGTCAGAAGGCACTCAACTGGCTACTGGGGAGGAGCTGAAGACTTTTCAGAATAAAGCCAGCATTTATGATGTGCTTGGATCAAAGCCCTAGGGACATCTGACGGCTGATGCACCTGCGCATGAAATGAGATTCAGAAGCTGCAAAAATGTTTTACATACTGGGACATGAAACGTACGAAGCATGAACCAAGAGAGGTTGGAGGTGGTCAAGAATGAAATGGAACGTTTACAACTCGATCTGTTGGGTGATAGTGAATTGAAATGGACTGGCATTGGGCACTTTGCATCTGATGATCACATGGTCTCCTATTCTGGAAATGAAAGACAAAGAAGAAATGGTGCTGGATTTATAAATAAGAAGAAACTTGCAAGAACTGTAATGAAATACAATACAATCGGTGAATGCTTAATTTCTATTGGTCTACGAGGAATGCCCATCAGCACAACTATAATTCAAGTATACGTCCTAACAGCTGCAGAAGAGGATGAAGTTGATGAGTTGTATGAACAAATACAAGCTGAAATTGACAGAACATGCAAACAAGATATTCTGATAGTCATGGGTGAGTGGATGGCAACAAAGAAGAAGGCAAAGTAGTTGGAAAATATGGACTTGGCAACAGAAATGAAGCTGGAGAAAGACTGATAGAATTCTGCAAGAGCAATGATCTATTCATCTCAAACACCTTAAGAACATAAGAACATAAGCTATGCCATACTGGGTCAGACCAAGGTCCATCAAGCCCAGTATTCTGTTTCCAACAGTGGCCAATCTAGGTCATATGTACCTAGCAGTTTCCCCAAGGGACACAGGTTCCACAATGCTTGTATTGGTTCAAGCATTGATATCCTGGGTCCCTTCTTAATAATGGTTTATGGACCTTTCCTCCAGGAACTTGTCCAAACCTTTTTTAAACCCAGCTACACTAACAGCCTTTACTACATCCTCCGGTAACAAATTCCAGAGTTTGATTACACGTTGAGTGAAAAAGTATTTTCTTTTATTGGTCTTAAATAGTTTACCCTGTAGCTTCATTGCATGTCCCCTAGTCTTTCCCATATAGAAAGACTAGGGGACATGCAATGAAGCTACAGGGTAAACTATTTAAGACCAATAAAAGAAAATATTTTTTCACTCAACGTGTAATCAAACTCTGGAATTTGTTACCGGAGGATGTAGTAAAGGCTGTTAGTGTAGCTGGGTTTAAAAAAGGTTTGGACAAGTTCCTGGAGGAAAGGTCCATAAACCATTATTAAGAAGTGACCGAAGATATCAATGCTTGACCCAGTACAAGCATTGTGGAACTTGTGTCTCTTGGGGAAACTGCTAGGTACATATGACCTAGTTTGGCCACTGTTGGAAACAGAATACTGGGCTTGATGGACCTAGGTCTGACCCAGTATGGCATATCTTATGTTCTTATGTAAGGTAAACAATCGATCTATGTTTACCTGTTCCACTCCGTTCATTAATTTATAGACTTCTATCATATCTCTCCTCAGCCGTCTCTTTTCCAGGTTAAAGAACCCTAACCTTTTTAGCTTTTCTTCATAGGAATATACTTCCATCCCCTTTACCATTTTGGTGGCTCTTCTCTGAACCTTTTCTAAAATCGCTATATCCTTTTTAAGATACGGCGACCAGAATTGCACACAATATTCAAGGTGCGGTCTCACCATGGAACGATATAGAGGCATTATAATATCTTTTGTTTTATTTTCCATTCCTTTCCTTATCATACCTAGCATTCTATTTGCTCTCTTGGCCGCCGCTGCACACTGGGTCGAGGGTTTTAACATGGTATCCACAATGACGCCTAAATCTTTTTCCTGGGTGGTGGTTTCTAATGTGGAACCTTGCATCATGTAACCATAGTTTGGGTTGTTCTTCCCTAGGTGCATAATCTTGCACTTGTCCACATTAAATTTCATCTGCCATTTTGATGCCCAGTCTTCCAATTTATCAAGATTCTCTTCCAGCAACACAAGCGGCGACTGTACACATGGACTTCACCAAATGGATTGTACAAAAATCGAATTGACTACATCTGTGGAAGTCAACGATGGAAAATCTCTATAACATCAACAAAGACAAAACCTGGAACTGACTGTGGTACAGATCACCAACTATTAGTATGCAAACTCTAGCTAAAAAAGTTGAAAAAGAGCAAGCCACTTATGAATATAGCAAAATATGACCTTGAGAATATACCACCAGAATTTACAGACTGCCTGCAAAATTGATTTGCTGCTTTAGATACAAATGACAGAGCTCCAGAAGAGTTATGGGACGACATCAAGAAAGTTGTGTTGGAAGAAAGTGAGAAGTCTCTACAAAAGGTGAAAATACAAAAATGGCCAAAATGGATGACTTAAGAAACTCAGAAAATTGCCCAGAAACACAGAGAAGCTAAAGCCAGAGGAGAGAGGCAATTGCAGAACTCAACAGAGATTTCCAATGTGCAGCAAGACAAGACAAGTACTACAATGATGCATGCAAGGAAATAGAAGCAGAAACTGAGAGGAAGAACAAGATTGGTTTTCCTAAAGGTACGAGAGTTAAAGAAAAAGATTATAGCCTCGAATTGGAATGTTCCAAGATGCTCAAGGATCTATGTTAAATGATTCTGAGAAGATTAAAAAAAAGTGGAAAGGATATACAGAGTTATTATATGATAAAGATCACGTTGACCAACAGCCATTTCAATCTGGAACCATTGGTGATGAAAGAAGTCATTGAAGCACTATTGAAAGCCTTATCAAAGAACAAAGCACCAGGCATTGATGGCATTCCAATTGAAGCATTACAGCAATCTGATGCAGCTGTTACCATACTTCCAAATTTCCTTGTTAGACAATGTCATGGCCAACTGACTGGGAAAGATCTGTGTTTATGCCAATACTAAAGAAAGGTGATCCTATTGACTGTGGAAATTATCACACAGTTGCTCTGATCCCACATGCCAGCATGATTCTACTCAAGGTTATTTAGCAGAGACTACAACCATACCTGGAACGAGAACTGCCTGAAGTGCAAGCAGGGTTCAAGAAAGGGTGAGGAACGAGAGACGACATAGCGGATGTGAAATGGATTCTTGAAAATACTAAAGAATACCAAAAGGATATCTATATGTGTTTTTATTGACTACAGCAAGGCTTTTGATTGTGTAAACCATGAGAAACTCTGGGTCACTTGAAGAAGCAAAGGGGGAGGAGTGGTCTAGTGGTTGGGGCAAGTAACCTAGGGCCAGGGGTTCAAATCCTGCTAGAGGATAGCAACCTTGGGCTGGAAGGACTGGGGTTTCTAGTCCCACAGGTGCTCCTTGTAGCCTTGGGTAAGCCACTTAACCCTCCATTGCCTCAGGTATAAAAACAGATTGTGAGCCCTTCGGGGACAAAGGAAATATAAAATATATACCAGAACATCTGATTGTTACATTGATCAAGAAGCAACAATTCAGATAGAAGAAGAAAAAACAGAATGGTTTAAAATCGGCAAAGGTGTATGACAAGGCTGCATACTTTTCCCCTACCTATTTAATTTATATGCAGAACAAATCATCAGAGAAGCAGGACTGTATGAAGACAACAGAAGTGTAAAGATTGGTGGAAGACTCATCAACAACCTTCGCTATACCAATGATACCACATCACTGGCTGAAAGTGAAGATGATCTGAAACATTCGCTTTTCAAGATCAAGGAACATAGTCTTAAAATGGGCCTGCACCTTAATGTAAAGAAGGCAAAGATTCTGACAACTGGCAAAATCAATAAGTTCATCATTGATGGAGAAGAAATTGAAATAGTGATCAACTTTTAACCTACTTGAATCAACTATCAATAAAGAAACGACAAGCAGTCAAGAAATCAAATGATGCATTGCTCTTGGCAGAATATCTGTGAAGGACCTAGACAAGATTCTCAAGAGCAGAGATGTCTCTCTCCATTCAAAGATTTGACTTGTTCAAGCCATGGTATTTTCAATAACTTCATATGGATGCAAAAGTTGGACAGTGAAAAGTATAGACAGGAAGAAAATTGATGCCTTTGAATTATAGTGCTGGCGATGAATACTGTGTACACTATAGACTGCCCGAAGAACTAACCAATCAGTACTAGAGGAGATCAAACATAAGCTTTCTTTAGTAGCTCAGATGACAAGACTTCAACTTTCATACTTTGGACACATCATGCGAAGAGAGAGATCATTAGAGAAAGACATCATGCTTGGCAAGGTAAAAGGTCAATACAAAAGAGGAAAGCCAGAAATAAGATGGATCAATACATTAACAGCAGCTATGGGTGCCACTCTGTCAGCAATGAGATGCCTTACTGAAGACTGAACACAGTTTAGAAGAACTACCCACAGGGTCGCCATGAGTAGACACCAACTCGACGGCATTAATAACAACAACATCATTTGTTATTTTACAAGTGTATTTGTGTCCATTAGTTTGTGCTATTTATTATACTTGTAGCTTGCCTAGAATGCCTTTGATAAATAGGCTTTAGTAAAATTTGAATAAAGAATTAAGTTACAATGGTCCTGACATGCTGTTTGGCTTTTTCTTGACATGTGATCAAGAAACGGACAATAGCATACATGGCCATGGGAGATATTGAATGAAGATCATTGAACTGAAAAAGTTTTCTTCTGCTCTGGCAGTATGAGGCAGTTAACTAGTCTGCAGCAGCATATTTAAAAAAATTAAGATCAATATGAACTTCTAGGTCTTCCGTAAATGGTACATTCTCTTCTTTTTGTAATTTAAAGAACCAGATTCAATGCATATAAAAGAAATTGGCAGACAGCGCTCTGATGTTCCATCACCTGACCTTGCACAGCTTTGTTTGGTTGGCTGGTGGCCATAGAGAAATTGACCAAAGTAATTTTTTTCTCTGCACCTTATCTAAATAGAGCTTGGATTTGCTTGGATTTGCATACAGTTTCAGTGTGAACTATCATCACAAGTACAGACAGGAAGGGGTGCGAAAGGGGAAAACCAAGAGGTTGCATCTTTTTCCTCTCTGTAGAAAACCAGAAACACTTTTTCATCTGTCAGTCGTGCACTTCTGTGGTGTATATATCCTCTTGAATGGCTCACAAGAGATTAGCCAAAGTATTAGTAGAATGTAATTTTATGTGACGTTGCTTCACGCATGTGAAATATGAGAAAAACATGAAAATATGTTTTGCCCTTAGTCCTCCTCTCCTTTGCACTTTTAGGATTCCTTGTTTACTTGCCCTGTTTTCTTAATATCTAATATTAAAGCCAGCTGTTGATGTGGTTTTGAGTACTTTGAAAGACGTTTGGGACATAATGGGCGTGTATGTTTTCTTCTGCTTACTTGTTTCTCTTTGTTCTCTCTATGGGCTGAGTCACGGCTGTTTCTGTATAAGATCCAGCATTAGAGTAAAAACATCTGGGTAGACTCCATCCTGAGAACTAGTTTTGAATTAATTTTGTAAGCCCCTGCATATAAAAAAAAATTACTGGAGTTGGTAAAATGAGAATTTGAAAGTTTCCCAAAAGAGGGGCAAGTATTTTTTCATGCAACAGAATTTGATTCACTAAAATACAGTGAAGCCATTTAACATACTGTGTAACATAAGTGGCTTTAGAAGATTCCGGGTTTATTAGCCAGGTAGATTTGCGAAAGCCACTGCTGATCCCTGGGTGTAAATAACAAGCAATGGCTCTACTCTGATCTCATCAGTAAGAGAGACCCAAAAACCATGAAAAGTCTGAGGTTCCAGGGCAAGACAAGTTGTTGGACAAAGCGCTCTTGGATCTGGGACATTAGTGAGTGGGCTTCCACCTGTAGCAACTGCCTTCCCTTTGGGTTGAGCTCCTGGTGCTGGCACCCTAGCAGCACAAATCACGACCCTGGCGTCAGGGCAGGTGCTTCCATTGGACTGTTGCCTGGTTTCTTTAATTAATTCACTTTCACTCCCCCTTGATGTGGACTAGGTTGTTTTTCTGTATTATCCTTAATTGTATAAATATTGTCTTTTTTTACCTTGTTTTAAATTGAATAAAAACATATTTGGACTGTTGCCTAGTGTGCCACTGCTGCTGCCCTGCTCTGGGACCTGCAGTGCTGGCAATAGCTCAGAAACCAGATAGGGATGGCAGTGGCGGCATTAGATACGGAGGAGCAGCAGTGGCAGCAGGGTTGAGGGGCTTATCTAGAGTGACTCCAGTCCTTGCACTGACCCTGCCTGGAGTGGGGGGCTGGATAGAGAAGAACCTAGAGACATGACTGGAATAATAGAGCCTGAGGACATTCATCAGTAGGTCCCGACTCGGGAACAAGGGTGATATTTTGTAACAGGGGAGCCAATTCAAGATTGAGGGAAACTTCATTGCCAAGAATCAAGACCAGCAACCTAACAGGGTCACAGTAAGGAATCAAATAGTACAAGGCAATGCTAGACTGAAGACGAAGCTCTGGCTAGGAAGTCATGCAGACTGGGCATATATACATATCCAGACAGAAACAAAATGGCTACCAAGTGGAAGTGGTAACTACCTAATGGATAAGGAATGAATAAACCAGCAAGGTGAAACACATTTATTCTTATTGGTAGGAAGACAGAAGTTCAACCCAATAAGGTTTTCTTAAAGCCTGAGGCACCTGCAGGCTGATGGCAGAATCTCGACTTTTAATTAATGATGTGCATTTTGTTGATGTTGCTAAATGACATAAAGCACGCTAAAATGAATGATAAATCATGATTACTAAGAAAAAAAGAGTAGTTTAGTGGTTAGAACCAGTAAAATCAAGGTTCAAGCCGCCTTTTCCTATTGACTTTTTGTGGCATTGGGCAAGTCACATCAGCCTCCACTGCAGTGACTACAACTTAGATTGCAAGTCCACAGCGGAAACAACACACATACCTGATTATAACTTACCTTGAGCTTAGATTTTGGAGGAGATGAATAATGAAATCTAAAAAGTTAAATCCAAAAGAAAATAATATATTCTAATATGAAGTAATATCTATTTTTTTTTTTCATTTTAATGTGCATTGGTTTGTGTTGGACATGCATTATTTTATGATACCAGACACTAAAATGCAATACATGCCATTAAGTCAATGCTGATTCCTGGTGACCCAGCGCACTCTGGATTTTCTTGGCAAGGTGTGACCAGAAGTAAATTGCCCGGCCTTTCTCCCGCGGCAAAGGAGGGTAAAGTGACTTGCCCGAGGCCGCAAAGAGTGGCAGTGGGAACTGAACCCTGGTTTCTTGGTCATCACTAGACTGCTCCTCCACTTCACGCTAAAATAAAACTATAAAAATAAAACATATGGAACAAAAGTCAACAAAAATTTACCCGTGCACACACCTACTTTGCATATGGTAATTAGATGCTTTATTAATTATGTGTACATTGGTAAATCATCAGCTTGCTCTAGCCACTTACTAGGTATCAGAAGTCATTTGAGAACTGTTTTTGCTTTGCCTGTCATTGAGAAATGCAAACTGCCAAATTAAAGGATGTTGTGAAGGGCATGCAATACCCAGAATAGTTCATAGGGAAGAGGTGCAGCTTAATTTACTTCTGCTCTGAAATCGGCACATCCTGTTGGAAACCGACAAAGGCCGTGTTGAGGTGAAGATCTTTAGAAAATGCTGGGTTTAGATTTTTGTAATGGTCACTGTGTTTTATAATTAGAAAAATGAACTGCAATAACCTGGTGCGTTTAAGAGTAGGGAGATGAACAGAATACATTTATTCAGGCCTGTTGAGACAGATTGGTAGGGTGGCTACCAGTTAGATATGTTTAATTGTGGCAATTAGCTGTCTCAGCAAATCCAACATTCTGTTGACGCCATAGGGGGGTAATAATAACTTCTGCCTACCACTCCTACTCACATTTCATCTTCTCTCTAGCAGGTTTTGCATCTTTTAGTAGGATTTTGAATTAGACTTGTGGATGCCTTGTTTTAAATGTGCAAACGCCACACTAACCAGGCACAAAGAAAAACCAAAAATAGTCTTATTTTTTCCCAATGTAGGATGTAAAGCAAAAGGACTTATCAGAATGCACAAAGGCCTGAATTTTACTGTTCAAAAATTAGTGCGTTTTTACTTTCTATGGTGTGTCTTATGCAGAAATGTTCCAAAACCCAGAGATCGAAGATGCAGAACAGGAAATCCAAGAAGTACTATCAGGCAAATTATAATTGAGAGAGAAAGAAAGCTCTACCACTGATGATGTCTAGGCATTGCCTTGTGTAAATAACAGTCAGTTTGACATTAAGGCAGCATTTTACTATATCGGCAGTGAAGTCGGTCTAATATTTAAATACCAATTCTACTTTTATTGACTAAATTTAGAGAGGCAGGAAAAGCACAAAGGTGAAGTATGATGAACCCCCACCGCTTCAGACAGCAGCTATTTTTCTGAGGTTGCCTCCTGAGGAAGCTGCTTTGTTCTGCCTTATCAATCATCTGTTCTGTGCTGTTATGTGCAGAGAAAATGCATGAGGAACCACAGACCATTCTTTCAAAAGTAGTTTTCTGATGCCTGCAGGGTCCAACTCGCCATCTTCTTTTTACATGATTAACACTAGCGGCCATTCTTGTGATGGTATTGTCTGGGGAAGATGGTAGTTATTTTCCAGGAAACATTTGCAAAACGGCAACTATTGTCCTCGAGTGCTTATTTATAAAGAGAAGCCTGTCTGAGTGAGTGGCAGGGGTAGGAAGAACGCATACGGTATTGACTGCAGCTCTGCACGTAGCTCTGCTGTCACTCAGAAAGCTCTGTGGGAGTCTCTGTTTTCCATGGGCTGTGACTGGAGTGGAAAGGTTAGCAGTCTACACCCTCAAGAGAAGAAAAATGTTTAAACGTAATATCTTGAGACAGGTATAGAGGGCAGTGGTAGGAGCAAGGTTTAGAGGTTACTTAAAGACAGTAGGGAAGGGGTGGGGGCTGGTGTAGGTTTACATATGGGAATTCATATACTTTTCTAACCAAAGTGGTGGAAAACCTGAAAAGAAGGCAACTGGTTGAGATACTTGCTGCACATCTGCCATCATATCTGCCAAATAAAAGGGGAGAGGTGTTACGGAGTGGCATTTAGAACCCTAAACAAAAGAGCGTGGTAACCTGCATGGCGATGCAGTCATACTCTAACGCCTTTAGTGGATAGACGAGATAGACCATGCTGGTCTTTATATGCCATCATTTACATTTAAGACTTGATGTTTTGAGGCTCGGCACATATCAAGAGAGATTCTGTATTTATATTAGCATTGGAGATGGGTGTTTTGGCATCTAGAGCACCACACCACCCCTCCTCTCCTCCTCTCCTCACACACCTCCCCTTCTCAAAGACTGGGGTTTGGCGTCCATGGATATATGGAACCCAAGATACTGCGACTCAGAATAATGGCACTCCAACCCTCCATTCCTCTCCTCTCCCCTCCCCCTCCCCAAAGACTGAGGTTCAGCACCCTTCGATATATAGAATCCAGAGCAATATCCCAATCATCTAGCCAAATTTTGAGCCTTAATTTATTTATATCCCCTTTTTGAGGCTCTACTGAAAAGTTCAAAGCACATACAAGCATTGAATACAAGCCACAAATCTAAAAGATAAGACGGAGCATGTCTACTAAAGGGTGTTAGGCTTTTGCAGCTAATGCCACATGATAGTGCAAATAGCCCAGCATTATCTGCAGAAGCCCCACAGTGTCTGTTGGGGATGTGCACGGCATTCTCCGTGTAGATACCGCATGAAAAATGCAGGCAACATGGTCGGGCAACACCCCTGTTGAAACTGTTGCCACCCATTGAGGTGGTGTTAGGAGCATCCATGTTGTTTGCTGCTTTGGCGATTACCATTTAATGTTGACAACTGTGCTAATTGCGTGATTTAGGCATGCCCTCTGTCTACTCAAGCCTGCAGCTAATGCACGATCTGCAGGCTTTGCAGAAAATTATTGCGATAGCTGCATTCGTCCTGTGTTAGCTGCTACCATGGTGTGCTTTTCCTTCGTTATTGCCACGTTAGCAGCTAACATGCTTAGTAAACATGCCCCAGACTGTACAACAAATGCAAACACTAGACAAACACAATTAAATAAAAGCAATACAACTCAAAACAATCATCTTATGGGCTTTAAAAAATAAATAATATATTTGAAGTTCTGCACAGTGATCAAACAAGGATCCTGGTTCCTCTTTAATCAGACCATATAAAAGGTATAAGTATTCTAAAAATGTACCTTCTAGTTAAACAACTAAAATCCCTGGAAGACAGATGAAACCAAACTTGAGCTCTTTGACAATACAGACCAGCGATACATGTACAGGCGAAGAAATGAAGCTTATAAGGAAAAAACACCCTTCCTACAGTTAAATACGGTGGAGGTTCCATAATGTTGTGGAGCTGTTTTGCTGCCTCAGGAACTGGAGGTCTCAAAGGTATTAAAGGAATCATGAAGTTGGAGGACTTCCGAGGTATTTTGGAGCAAAATATGCTATCTAGTTTCAGAAAGGTCGGTCTGGGTTGAAAGGTCATGGGTTCTCCAGCAGCACAATGATCCAAAAGTACAAAAGAATGGTTAAAAAGGAACAAATGGACTATTTTAAATGGACTAGGAATGAGTCCTGATCTCAGTTCAATTGAGAACCTTTGGAAAGAGCTGAAATATTCCATTGATAAATGGAATCCTGGAAACATTCATGAGCTGGAACAAATCATAGTTGAAGAGTGGGAGAAACTACTAGCAGACAGATGTACAAACTTATAGATGGCTAAAAGAAATATTTGGAGGCTGTCATCACTGCAAAGCATTGTGCAACTAAATGTTAGTGAAGGGTGCCATTAATCCTGTCCAGGTCATATTTCATTTTCTCAGAAATTACAGTATTACGTCTAAGTTACACAGACATCTTTTTTATTTTTTTGTATACCTTTGAACATGCTATTAAAATATTATGATGACATACATTTGAAATATTTCCAATTATTTCTCAAGATATTGTATACAACATACCTAAAAAGCAATGGTGCCAATAACGTTGACCGCAACTGTAAATAATATTCTGTGACTCAGGCCTGGCATGGCTATAAATTTTAACCAGATTTTATAGAGATTTATTTAAATTGAGATTTAAAACATTTTGACATTAGCATTGGCCAGTAGACTAATGCACTTCCAATGTTAATACATAAAGACGAAGTCGATTTGGTAAAAAAAAATAAGTGGAGATATGCTTCAGGAAATTTACTTAATGGCAGTGGCAGCTTTACACTTTAAAAGAGACATATTTTTGAGACTTTGGGGTATGTTTACAAAGCAGTGGTAGAGGCTGCCGTGCGCGATATTGGAGCCGCGGCTCCGATATTGCACGGAAGCTGTTACCGTGGCTTAGTAAACATACCCCTTGATGTTGACCAGTTTGAATGACGACAAAACATTCGGTATAATAAACTGGAAATGACGTTTTTAGAGCAATATGGCATTGAAAGAGTACTTTGAAATTGGACAAACTTGCTCTTTAACAAATTGATAGTCCAATTATTAAAAAATGGACAACTGACAAGAACATTTTATTAACTTCAGGGGAGACTAGGCAGAGGGTACCCTCTCTCATTATTACAGTTTATACTCCTGCTTGCTCTACTTGCCATAAAAAATAAGTAAATGAAGTTCCATGACATTAACCTCTTTGCAGATATGTTAATTTGGTCTTTCTTCCAGCCTAACCAAAGGTTTTGAAAAACCAGCAATATACTTGCTGGAATATGGAAAACTAACTTTCCACAGATTTGAGCAAAAGGAAAACTGAAATACTAAGGACTGTACCTTAGTAGTTACCCATATGTTATGACCAACCTTTCCAATTTATACATATGTTTTTGACATTTTGGATTTTGTCATTAATATTTAGTTTATACATAACATGTAGATTGCTACTATGGTAGTAATCATAACGCAGTTGATACTTGAAGCACGCACAGGATTTTACAAGTTTTCTTCATTTGGCCTACTAAGAGTTATTATTATTATTTATTATTTATTACAATTTCTTATATACCGCACTATTGTCAGCGCGGTTTACATAAAACAAAACTAAAATCCAGAATCTCCATTCTAAAAGAAATTGATCAACTGGTAACAAACTGCTTGGCTTCACATAGAACAGGAGTAACAACTTGGATAACATGTTTTGCTTTACAGAGAACAGGAATAACAACTTGGATAACACGGGGGGTGCAAACTGAACTAATTACATATGTACAATGAGATTGAGTGCTGAGAATTTAGGGTGTTACATGTGTACAGTAGGGTTGAGATGTTATCTTGAGGAGGTAAGAGGAGAGGCAATTAGGTAGGAGTTAGGTTAATCTGGTAGTACTGTGTAAATAAATGGAATTTGAGAGCCTTTCTGAATTGTGTTAAGTCAGTAATTGCACGGATGTCTGGTGGTAATGCGTTCCAACATTTTGGGGCATAGATACTGAATGCCCTGTTAGATGTTGCGATTGTGTACTTTGTTGAAGCCTTTGGGATTACTAGCGCATTTGTAGATAGGGATCTCCTTGTTCTGTTGGGAGGAATGGGTTGGATGATGTTGGTTAATGAAGGGGAGGTGATGCCATGGATGGATTTGAAAGTGAGTAACAAAGATTTGAATGTAAGTCTTCCTTGTATGGGGAGCCAATGAAGCTGTATTAGGATAGGCGTTATATGGTCGCATCTTGCTGCTCCCACTAAGACTCTGGGTGCGGCATTCATGGCAAGTTGCAACGGATTGAGTGTTGATTGAGGGAGACCTTGAAGAATAGCGTTGGCAAAGTCAAAGTGTGGTAAGATCAGGGATTGGTATATTGTCCGGAAGTCTTCAGGGTTTAGAAGGGATTGCAGGTGTCTGAGGGACCGGATTTTGAAATATATGGCTCTGATTATGTTGGATATATGGGTTTTCATATCTAAACGTTGATCGAGGGTGACCCCTAAGTACCGAATTGTTGATTTGGTTTGGAGCTCAGCCTCTTTGACCTTTATATGAGGTGGAGGGCAGAAACTCTGGTCTCTGGTGATGAATAGCACCTCAGACTTTTTGTGTTGTATCCTGAGATTTTGAGACAGAAGCCATTCGGAGACTGCATTGAAACATTCAATCATTATGTATTGTATTGTATGTGCATTTTTCAATATTTTGCTTGGAAGAGCCGCCATTGTCACCAGTGCACACTTTTCAAAAATTGTGTACCCGCTGCAAGTGTTACCAGTTTTGACTATAGAGAAAGACATACTGTAGTTTCTGTGTCAATCAAAACAAGAATTAGCTACTCAAAGCTAGTACTAGAGAGGAGCCGAGGGGGACTGGAACTTCTAGATGTAATGGAAGTAGTAATAATGTAGTAATCGTAATGTAATAGATACATGAGGTTCTGTACACTATGGGCCTGATATTCAGTGCCGCGGGCAGCAAGCATGATTACAGCGGCAAACCACTGAACCTGGATATTTAATGCTGGGGCCATATCCAGGACTGGCATTGAGTATCCGGGTCAGCCGCCAAAGCAGGAAGCTAAACAGGCAGCGACACTATTCAGCCACTGTCCAGTTAGTTTTGCCAGCGAACGTTAGGACACCTGAGGGATAACCGGGCAGCGGCCGACTGATTATCCCTGGGTGCCGCCCCCGGAATTCTCTGATGCTAACCAGGATGATCTGCAAACTGCGTAAATGCCTTTGAATATCAGGGTCTATGTGTGTTTTCAGTATTTTGCTTGGAAGAACAATACTGTAAAGTAATTCTAAATTCTTCAGCTCCACTCCTTAACCATGAGATTGCAGCTTAGTTGTTCCTATTAGAGTGTGTCTTAATTTGTTTTTATTAAAGCAGCAAGGTCTCAGACTAAAGTAAAGCAGTCGTCTAAAGTTCACACTTTCAGACTATACGCTTACAGTTGCATCAACGACCTCAATTGTTGCTTTATTTTTTTCTTATTAAAACTATAGGTTAGAAAAATTGAGAAACAGTGATCTTTAAATATATAAATTTTTTCCATCATCCCAACGCCAAATTTCAGCGCCGTCGCGTTTCACTGGTTAAACGTTTCATCAGGGGATATATAATCCATGCGTCTTCTTACATGCCGTTGTACAAACCAGACCTAGGAAGATATTGAAATAAAGGAATCTAGTTGCTATGTATCTCAGTTTTACTTCTTATATTTATATTTTTGACCACCTTTGGAGTCTTAATGACAATGAGACCTGACTCACCATTCTGTCGGCTCGGCCATTTACCTTCATCAGTTGTTTAGATGCCGTGCATGCGGGGTGCTCAGCTGGCTGAATTTAAAGAGACTTAATTGTGTGTGAGTGTGCACCTGTATACGTTGCACCACGTCATCCAAATAGAAGATAGAGCCCTCAAAACAGCAATTTTAAAAATATGTAGCAATTTTTAGTTTCTATTCAAAAAAACTACGTACAGACACTCCAGTCTATTTGTGCATTCAAGCCAGTTGGAATCACCGATTGTAGATTAAAAATCCAACGTTGTTCTCTGAAGAGCAACATTTGATCTTTTGGATTTGCCCCCGAATCCAGTAAGAACTTGTCATTAAGACTCCAAAGGTGGTCAAAAATATAAATATAAGAAGTAAGACTGAGATACATAGCAACTAGATTCCTTTATTTCAATATCTTCCTAGGTCTGGTTTGTACAACGGCATGTAAGAAGACGCATGGATTATATATCCCCTGATGAAACGTTTAACCAGTGAAACGCGACGGCACTGAAATTGGGCATTGGGATGATCGAAAAACTGATATATTTAAAGATAAGCACTGTTTCTCAATTTTTCTAACATATAGTTTTAATAAGAAAAAATAAGCAACAATTAAGGTCGTTGATGCAACTGTAAGCGTATAGTCTGAAAGTGTGAACTTTAGACGACTGCTTTACTTTAGTCTGAGACCTTGTTGCTTTAATAAAAAGAAATTAAGACACACTCTAATAGGAACAACTAAGCTGCAATCTCATGGTTAAGGAGTGAAGCTGAAGAATTTAGAATTACTTTACAGTAAATGAACCTCTGAAAAGTGACTGCTTAATTCTTTTTGGAAAAACAATACAGCAATTCAAAATGGAGAGTAGCAGAGCTGCACTTTGGCTTTACTGAATGACCTGGAAATGGTGGAGAGGGACAGGACAAAGAAGACATAGCATCACCATTTATTATATTGCTAGGAAAGCCAGACTTTTCCTGCAGGAAATAAAACAAATCAAACTTTTCAGTTATGCAAAAAAAGATGGGAAAATATAGGAGATTGGCTGAAAGTGAAGGAAAGTGGAAGTTCTTTTCATTTCCCCTCCCCCCACAATTTTCCTTTTCCATTGGTTCTGCTGAGGGCCTGCTTGTATATAATGGACTTTGTGGGGTTTGTGTTAGGTACATATCACCGCAACATAATTTGGAAAATCTTAGCCTGTTTGTGGCATGAATAACCTCTCCTCTCTTGATGTTGACATAGGTGACTTCAATTTATATGTTGATGAGAGAGTTGATCACCAGTTGATCAATTTCTTTTAGAATGGAGATTCTGGATTTTAGTCACATGTTCATGGCCCAACACGTGGAGTGGGGAGGGGAGGAAGGGTGGATGGTGGATGTCTGGGTCATACTTTGATTTAATATTTATCCTGTTAATATGCGATAGGATAAGTTGCTGCTCTGTAATGGCGCAGAAACTTTCCTGAACTTATCAACTTGTTATAATATTAAAACTATTGTGAGATTCTTGTCCTCTGCCGCTCATAAAACTCTCTGCTTGCAGTGTTTCAAGTTGAATAATTTAAGGCTAATTGGAAATATGCGGATTAAGTTCCGGATAATTATGTGGTTGGTGATCTGTAAGGTATTTTGAAATTCACAGTTGGCCTCTTGCACCACTAATTGTTCACAAAGATATGTTACCTTTAGGGGCCGTTGGGCTCCATGGTTCAATGATACATTGCGCAAATTGAAGCGGGAATTACTCTGGGAAGAGAGTGGCTGGCAGAAGCATCACACAGATGAGGCCTGGGTCGGTTTTCTGTTTGTATACATATAGTAGAGAGCTAAGGTGGAAGCTACCAAGAGAGCCGCACTTTCTTGACCAACTGAACTGTTTTCTATGGTTCGTTCACTGTTGCATGAGGAAAGTGGTGGCAATAAGGATGTTTAGTATTAGCACAGAACAGTTTATTTAATAATGCTTTATCATTTCAGTCAAAGTGGTTTACATTGTAACTTAAACTTGGTTAAGGTACATTAAATAGGGACATTGATAACTTGGATTTTTCTAAGGCAGTGGTTAAGTGACTTGCCAAGGCCACAAGGAGTGCTGGTGGGAATCGAACCCTGGTCTCTTGGTTCCCAAGCGAGTGCTCTAAGGTATTTGTTTGGATAAGGTCAGGGGTGATCGTGAAAAGGGCGATGATATGCCTGCGAACATGGTGGACAGGATATAGTAGCTTCCTCTGCAAAGAGTATTTATGGCATACTTTTTTACCATGAATGCCTGATGCAGTGAAATCTGAGATAACAGGAATGCGAGTGACCTTATGTTCATCTGATATTGTGTCAATGGCTGCTCTACAAGTAGCGTAGGCTTTAGAGGCAATGTTCTTACATGACATAGTGCAATCTCCAGGAACAAGCAGGAATGAGTCCTCACATATGGGTACGTCGGTACCAACGGAGCCCGCGCGGGAAAGCTCCCCAGCTTCCCAGAAGGAAAGCTTTTGGGGCCTCCCACTGCGCATGCGCGCTGCCTTCCTGCCTTCCTGACCAACTCTCCTCAGTTCTTCTTTTTCCGCAGAGCCAGCAGGTCGTGTTCCTGTCACCGCTGAAGAAGTTCTTATTTTAATTTGTTTCTTTGGCCGTGTGTCTGCCTTCCCCGATTCCGGACCGGTACCGCCGGTCTTTTTTCTTTATTTCTTTAAAAAAAAGAAAAAAATATATCTTATTTTTCCCCACTTGGTGTGTTTGTCCTGTGAGGCCTCTAGGCCTTCACAGAATTCTCCCTCATGGAGAAACCAGCATCTGGTTTTAAAAAATGCACCAAGTGTAGCGGTACTATTTCAGTCACAGACACCCATGAATGGTGTCTTAAATGTTTGGGGCCTGACCACTCCATTCCTGATTGCCCGTCCTGTTCTTTGATGTCTAAACGTGGCTTACAAAACCGAGCAGCCAAGTTTCACATGCTGTTTTCTACAGATACTCCAGCATCGACATCTTCCAGGTCTTCCTCTCCTGATGGATCTCAGGTAACCAAACATTCCTCTGGCAGGTCCTCAAAGGGTAAATCTCCCTCTAAGTATCGAGATGCCCCCGGGCTTGACCCTGAGGACCCTGCCCCAGCCAAACAACCCCGGCGGGAAGCTCCGGCTTCCAAAGCTCCTCCTATGGGGTTACAGGTTGACATCGATGGCACGGCCTCGACCGATCACCTGTTAGACTGCTCTGGGGTACCGGTTCAATCTTCCGGTACCGACATCCAGACAGTCGTGGCGTCTATGGACCATACAGTTCAATCCATGCAGCAGGCCATACTGGCTTTTATTAAAGCTGCGACGCCCTCGGTACCGCAGCCAGTGGTACCGACTCCGGTTACGGTACCACAACCGATACCGGTACCCAGGGCATCCACATCGACCAGGATACCGATCCCGGTTCCGGGGTTTTTCCCGATACCGATCCGGTACCAGGTACCCCCGATGTGGATACCGGTCGATACGCTTATCGATCCCTGGAAGCAAACAGACGATGCTTCGAGTCTTCTGATGATTCTGATTCATCAGATGACTCTGCTGAGGTATCTCTTACTCTTCCTGAGGAGCCCTCTTCTCCAAAGAGGAGAATGTCTCCTCTAGAGGATTTGTCCTTTCAAGACTTCATCATTGAAGTAGCTAAAGGTCTCTCTATTTCAGTGACCTCTGAAAAAGAACCTAGAGCAAAGAAATTTGATATTTTAGGATACTCTAAGGTTCCCAAAGAGGCAGTCACCTTGCCCATTCATGAAATTCTTCAAGAACACATGATGGACTTCTGGGAGACTCCTCTCACCCTATCTCCACATTCTCGTCGTTTGGACACCATGTATCGTGTCCCTCCTTCTCCTGGTTTTCAAAAAACTCAGCTCCCTCACCACTCTATTGTGGTGCAGTCAGCTATGAAAAGGATAAAGAGTACCAAAAGACACTCTTCTACTCCTCCAGGAAGAGAATGTAGGACTTTGGATGCTTTTGGTAGAAAAATCTTCCAAGCAAGTAAGCTTATTGCCAGAATCAATTCATACAGTCTCTATATGGGCATGTTTCTGAAGGAGATTGCATTGAAAATACGCCATTTTCTCCCCTTTATCCCAGAGAATAGAAAGGAGGAGTTCCTTCTTTTGCTAAAGCATACCCAAGATATTTCAAAGTTCTCCAACAGAGCAGCCTTTGACTCCTTTGAGGGTGCTAGCAGAGCCTCAGCTATTGCCATAGCGGCTCGCAGAATTGCTTGGCTCCAGGCCTCTGACCTAGAACCCTGGGTCCAGGATGGGTTGGGAAATCTGCCCTGTACAGGTGAGAATCTGTTTGGTAAGGAGTGGCAAATCAAAGCCACCCAAATGGATGCAGAAAATGCTGCTTTAGATAGACTTTCTAAGTCTACCTCTGCCCCTGTCAAGAAAAAATCTTTCAAGAAGCCTTTCTATAAGAAGGCCAGATTTGCTACAAATACTGGCCAACAATCTTCTGCAGCTCGCTTTGCTCCTAAGCGTCAGCAGCCTAAACAGGCCAGGGCAAAACCTGCAGGGGCTGCTACAGCCCAGCAGTCCCAAACCCCTCACGGTTTTTGACTTAATCCTAGAGAACTTATCCTTTCTGGCTCTAAAACATCCAGAGCCTCTCACCATTCCAGGAAGGCTAACTCATTTTGCTCCCAGATGGGAGCAAATCACATCAGAACAATGGACCCTCTCTATCATCAGAGAGGGCTACAAACTCAATTTCTCCAGCCTTCCTCCCCATACCATGGTGAGATGTTTCAATTCTCCCCCATCTCTCCTAGACCTGTTGGGTCAGGAGGTGAATACTCTTCTCGCCCAAAGGGCAATAGAAGAGGTTCCTCTTCTTCAACAGGGGTCAGGATTTTACTCCCCTTATTTTCTCATTCCCAAGAAAACAGGGGGGTACAGACCCATTCTAGATCTGAGAGAATTGAACAAATTCCTATGCAAGGAGAAATTCAAGATGCTTTCTCTAGGTACTCTCCTTCCATACCTACAGAGTCAGGATTGGCTTTGTTCTCTAGATCTCAAGGATGCGTACACACATATACTCATCCATCCATCCCACAGAAAATTCCTACGGTTTCTGTTCCAGGGAAAACATTTCCAATACAGAGTCCTTCCCTTCGGTCTAGCCTCTGCTCCAAGAGTATTTACCAAATGCATGGCAATAGTGGCTGCATTTCTACGCGCCCTGGGAATTTTTGTCTTCCCATACCTGGACGACTGGCTCATCCGAGCTCCATCTCAGTCCGAGGCTCAGACATACCTGGATCGCACCAGATGCATCCTGCAGTATCTGGGACTTGTGATCAATCTGCCAAAATCTCAACTCACCCCTACTCAGTCCCTGGAATTCATAGGGGCCTGGTTGGATACCACCACTGCAAGGGCCTATCTTCCTCAGGCCCGTTGCCAACGTCTAGTGCACTTGGCCTCCCAGACTCAGTCCAGAAGCCACTTGACTGCCAGGGATATGCTACAACTATTAGGCCACATGGCCTCCACAGTACATGTGGTGCCCTATGCTCGCCTACATATGAGAGCAGCTCAATGGACTTTGTCCACCCAGTGGACTCAAGCATCAGGAGCTCTCTGACCAAATAGCAAACTCCAAACGTCTCTTTTTGTCTCTCCAATGGTGGAGTCCACTCAAAATCTGTTGTTGGGGGCCCCCTTTCAACCATTGTTGCCCCAAGCAACCCTCACAACAGATGCCTCCCAAACAGGTTGGGGAGCTCATCTTCAAGATCTCTCCACTCAGGGCACTTGGTCTCCACAGGAGACCACCCTTCATATCAACCACTTGGAACTTCGAGCAATCTTTCTAACTCTCAGAGTTTTTCATACCCTCCTCAGCAACATGACAGTCCTTATTCATACGGACAATCAAGTAGCCATGTTTTACATAAACAAACAAGGAGGGACTGGCTCTCTGTCGCTTTGCAATGAAGCTCTAAGATTATGGGCCTTCGCCAGAGAGCATCAAATCCATCTCCTGGCAGTATATCTTCCAGGAATCCAAAACTCTTGGGCAGACAGACTCGGTCGAGTTCTGCTTCCACACGAATGGTCCCTGCACATGGATCAGGTACTCAGAATCTTCCAGAAATGGGGAACCCCGGACATAGACCTCTTTGCAAGTCCGTGGAATGCCAAACTTCCCCGGTTCTGTTCCAGAATTCCGTGTCAGGGAGTGCAGGCCAAGGATGCCTTCCTCCTTCATTGGGGTCGGGGCTTCCTGTATGCCTTTCCACCCATTCCTTTGATTCCCAAAACTCTGTTCAAACTTCAAAGGGATCAAGGATCCATGATCCTCATAGCTGCACCCTGGCCACGCCAAGTGTGGTACCCTCTACTTCTGAATCTCTCCCAAGCCCCCTCCCTGGACTTGGGAGCGGCTCCAGACCTTCTGTCTCAGGAGGAGGGGACTTTGTGGCACCCAAACCCCAAGTCCCTTCACCTCAGAGCTTGGTTACTGAAGGCCTAGACCTTCAACACTTCAATCTTTCGCAGCAAGTGAAGGATATCCTCCATGCCTCTAGGAAACCTTCCACTAGGCGGTCTTACGCTTTTAAATGGAAAAGATTTTCCATTTGATGTGCTCAAAAGGGTCTTAACCCTCCAGCACTCCCTTTGAATTCTCTTTTGGAATATCTCCTGCTTCTCTCCAATGCAGGACTCAAAACGAATTCAGTAAGAGTCCATTTGAGTGCTATTGCAGCATCCCTTAAGCCCATCAATGGACAACCTGTTTCCTCTCATCCTCTTATTGCAAGATTCATGAGAGGCCTAACCTTAACTAAACCTCCCATTCGACCTCCTCCAGTGGCATGGGACTTAAACTTGGTTCTTGGTCAACTTATGAAGCCACCCTTTGAACCCTTAGCCACTACCTCCTTGAAATTTCTTTCCTGGAAGGTTATTTTTCTTATTGCAGTCACCTCAGCTCGCCGTATCAGTGAACTGCAAGCTCTAGTGGCTAATCCACCTTATACAAGGTTCCATCATGATAAGGTGGTCCTTAGGACCAATCCCCACTTTATGCCTAAAGTGGTCTCCCCTTTTCATCTTAATCAAGAGGTATATTTACCTGTCTTTTTTCCAGCTCCTCATGCATCCAGTGCAGAGAGAACCCTTCATACTCTAGATTGTAAAAGAGCTCTTGCCTTTTACCTCCACAGGACACAGCAACATCGAAAGTCTTCTCAGCTTTTTGTTGCTTTTGATCCTTCTCATTTAGGACTTCCAGTCTCTAAAAGAACACTCTCCAATTGGATTGCTCAGTGTATCTCTTTTGCTTACCAGAGTAAGAACCTTTCTCTGGAGAGCCATGTCACCGCTCACAATGTGAGGGCCATGGCTACCTCTATGGCTCATCTAAACTCTGTGTCCATTGACCAGATCTGTCGAGCAGCCACCTGGGCCTCGGTTCATACCTTTACAGCCCATTACTGTTTGGACAAGGACTCCCGCCGGGATGCCTTGTTTGGTCAGGCTGTCCTCAGACACCTGTTCCATTCTTGAACAACTCCAACCCACCTTCCCTGAATGGATGCCTGAGATCCATAGGAAGATGAGGAACCTTTCAGGGTCTCATACCCTTGAGGGGATCTCCCGGGCATCTTAGCTAGGGAGTCCCCATATGTGAGGACTCATTCCTGCTTGTTCCTGGAGATAGCACAGTTACTTACCTGTAACAGGTGATCTCTGGGAACAGCAGGAATTAGTCCTCACAACCCACCCACCTCCCCTAGGAGTTGTATCTCTCTCTCTCTTTCCTTTCCTCTCTCTATTGTCTCAGCTTTAAACTCGAACTGAGGAGAGTTGGTCAGGAAGGCGGGAAGGCAGCGCGCATGTGCAGTGGGAGGCCCCAAAAGCTTTCCTTCTGGGAAGCTGGGGAGCTTTCCCGCGCGGGCTCCGTCGGTACCGACGTACCCATATGTGAGGACTAATTCCTGCTGTTCCCAGAGATCACCTGTTACAGGTAAGTAACTGTGCTTTCTTCACTGTCTTCAAGAGTGATACCTAGTTAGGCCAGTATTGAAGGAAACAAAGACTTATGTTAATGATTAGTTAGGGATTAGTCTTGGCCCATTTTCAGTCTTCCTTTTTATAAATTAATAGAATAGTTTGCTCGTCAGCAGTTGGATTTATTTACCAACTAACATCAGTTATTGGACCCTTGACAGCAGAATGTAGTATTGAAATTTTGTTGGTTTCATTATTGAATGAAATTTATATTGGGCTGGAGGGGCAAAAGGTTACGTTTTTAAACCTCAAAACATGATCGTGCCATTCATCATGGTGAATTGAGTGGCCGACTGTGGGGTTAGAGGTTCTTGGCATACTTACCCAACAGAAGAAGGTGTAATTTTTCAGGGTATTCATTCTGCTTGGTACAGTATATGTCTTACAATAGGGAATTCTCCAGGGGTCATTCTATTCTCAATGTTTATGTAAATCATTTTTATTAAGAAGAACAGCAAATGGCAAACATCAAAACAGCAAAAAGTAACTACACCCAACATAGGCCAGCCATAACATAATAACGACATTCGCAGAGAGAGCAATAAGGAACACAGGGTAATGCAAGCCATACAGACAATCAACACTTGCTCCCCACCTTTGCCATAAGCCCTAAGCAACGAGCCGTAGCAAAGAGTATACTATACCAATACACCCAACTATCCCCCCCAGCCCCCCCTCTCTCCCGCCCCACCCCACCCTCTCCCACCCCCAGTAACCCCAGCAGTCCCACAGTATTGGCGTCATGGCTCTCTCAGGGGACCACAAAGCCATCCCATCCATCACAGCTTACAACTTCAGTGCTCTACCCGCAGGGGACCCCACACCTTTTCAAATCGTTCCCATGCTCTCCCCTCCAATAACCGAGCCGTGCGGTGCTCCATATGCATCAGCTCCCTCACAGCCCGCTCCCACTCTGCCACCCCCGGAACCATATCGCTCATCCAATGTCGTAGGAGGCAGAGTTTAACTACAATAAAGCCTTTAGCACAGAGTTGGCGGGCACCGTCTCCAAGGGGTTGCACTCCTTCCCAGAAACCAAAAAGGCACCACTCCGGGGACAATTCGACAGGCGTTTGCAACCAACCCCCCAACACTCGTCCCACCCCGGACCAGAGCACTTGGACCTGACCACAGGCCCAGAACCGATGCATGAAACCCCCCTTTTCCCCTTTGCAAAGAGTACAAAGGTCTGAAGTCGACAAACCCACTCGGGCCGCCCAGATATTATGCACATAGGCGCGCCAGAGGAACTTAAATTGAATCTCCTGTAATTGAATCGATTCTGAAAGCAATTGAATACCCTGGAAGGCACCCCGCAAACACTCCACCGTGAGCTGAGGCACGCCATCCCTTCGCCACCTCTCCACCAACCCAAGCAGGCCCTCTAACTGACCCTCAGGCGAGAACACCCTTCGAAGTGCCGCTATAGTAATTTTCCCAGCTAAGGCTCCAAACAGGGACAGCATCCCCTCGCATTCCAGCACACCCGCACATTCCCGGCGTAAAGCCGTCACGTAATGGCGGGCCTGCAAGTAAAAGTAAAAATCCCGGGAATCCTGGTCATAACGCTCGCGCAAAGCAGCAAACGAATCTACCACCACTCCATCCGGTATACGGACGTGCCCGACAAAGTGAGCACCCCTTGAGGCCCAAACAGAGGCCACCCGGGTCCCCCAACCAGGCAGAAAGGCCGGGTTACCCCCCAGTGGGAGACAATCCGTCCTTCGAGGATCCACCCTACGTCGGCGACAAAGGGCCTCCCACACCCTGCGCAGGCCAGACCAAAAGCACGACTGCCGACACCCCCCAGAGAGCTGTCTACCATATGCGTGGACCACAAACAAGCGATGCTGTGGGCTCGCCGTTTCGTCGATAATAGGAAGAGGAACAACTTCAGATGTCCCCGCCACCAGATCCCGCAAGATACGTGTCCAACATACCAAATTATACCACCGAAGCGATAGCAAGCCTGCTCCTTCATCTTCTCGAAGGAGCAGTAAAGTGCGGAGCGCAATGCGCGCCCGCCGCCCTCTCCACAAGAACTGCACCAGATGGCGACCGATCTGTCCGAGGTCACGACACCATAGCCATAGCGGGAGATGGCGTAACACATAGGCCCAGCGAGGAAACTCCATCATGTTGAACAGAGCTATCCGACCCTGGAGCGACAGGGGCAGCTGCTGCCAAGACCGCAGACGCCGCGCCATCCCATCGATGAGAAGGGGGACATTCACCTTATATATTTGGTCAGGCCATTCGGGTATCAGTACGCCTAGATAGCGAAGCGGCCCGTCCGCCCAGAGCAGGGGGAACCGGCCCGCCCAACACCCCCGGGAGCAGCCCCCCACATCGAGTCCCAAAGATTTGGCCGTATTAATTTTCAAACCCGAGAAGGTACCAAAAAATTCAATCACCTGTAAAGCGCGCGGTAAAGACACCTGAGGGTTGGTAAGGCAAAGCAACATATCATCTGCAAATGCACTAAGCTTGAAATCCCCATCTAGCCAGGGCACCCCCGCCACAGTCTGCTCGTTCATTAACTGCACCAACAAAGGTTCCAAATGTAAGATAAAAAGAAGGGGCGATAGGGGGCACCCCTGACGAGTCCCCCTCTGCAAGACAAATGGTTCCGAGCGATCCCCCCCCCACCATAATGAACGCCCTTGGTTCCGCATACAAAGCTCGTATCCACCCTACAAATGGGCCCTCAAAGCCAAACCGGTGTAGCGCCCCAAACAGATAGCTCCAAGATACCCGATCAAACGCCTTCTTGGCATCTAGGCTGGCAAGCACTAGGGGGCTACTTCGATGAAGGCATCTCTCCATACTCAGCAGCACCTGCAAGATGTTCTTGGCAGCTACCCTCCCACGAACAAAACCCGTCTGATAAGGCCCAATCAGGCGTGAGAGCACCTCCTGTGCTCGCACTGCCAATACCGCCGCAAGAATTTTCATGTCGACATTAATAAGCAAAATCGGTCTATAGGAGGCGGGCTCCTCCAGGTTCTTCCCGGGCTTGGGGAGGAGCGTGATGGAGGCTGTCCGCATATCCCTTGGGAATTGGCCCGACTCCAGCACCTCCGCATATACCGCTCCCAACGTGGGCACCACCTGCCGTTCTACAATTTTGTAAAATTCCATACCGTACCCATCGGGTCCCGGCGCCCGATGCAGTTTGCCCCCCCCGTATCACTTTCTGAATTTCCAGCCCCGAAATCGGGCGATTCAACAGCTCCCTCTCTTGCGGGGTCACGTGCTTCAACGACACACCATTCCAAAAGGCCTGCCTATTCTGCTGGTCTTCCCCTTCCGAGGAATAAAGGCGACTATAAAAACGCCGAAAAGCCTCCACAATCTCCGCAGGCTCCGTGCGCAGTCGACCCTGCTCATCTCGAATCCGCACCACTAAATGGCTCCCCCGTCGCCCCCGCACCAACCGTGCAAGCAGTTTCCCAGAGCGGTTGCCAAAGCGAAACAATTGGTGCCTATAAAACTGTTGATCAAAAACCGCTCGGTCCTGTAAAAGCGCATTCACTTGGCGTTGAGTCTCAAGATAAACCTGGTATGCCCCTCCATTCCCCGGACGACGCAACACAGCGCGCTTCTGCGTTTGCATCACCTGTGTTAGTTGCACCAATTCGGCATTGACCTTCTTCTGAGCACTAACCACATAAGCCAGCACATGCCCGCGAATCACCGCTTTTCCCGCCTCCCACAATGTAGCCACTGAGTCAACACTACCCTCATTGAGCTCTAAAAGCTCTTGCCACCGAGCTCGAACAAACTCCTGAAAGTCCTTTCTAAGCCAAAGGTGGCCAGGAAAGGACCATCTACCCCCCACTCTATGACCTCCTGCCCAATCCAGCGTCACCATCACATGGTCAGACACCACAATAGGACATATGTCCGTCTTCCGCACTTTCCCGAGGTCCACCCGCCTGACCAAAATGTAATCTATGCGGGACCACGTCTGATGCGCGCGAGATAGATGGGTGTAATCCCGCTCACTCCCGTGCAGTAACCGCCAGATATCGAGCAGGTCACTGACCTGACAAAGATAATTCACCCCTCTGGAATGCCATCTGCCCATTTTCTCTCCAGGAGAGGACTTATCCAAAGCCGGATCGTTAGGGCAGTTAAAATCACCGGCCAACACCAGGGGTACATTAGGCAATCCGCCAATCTTACGAGTAATCTGCTCGAAGAAGCCATGCGAATATTGATTGGGGGCATATATATTGCCCAAGATCAATTCCTCACTGTTAAGTTTGACATGCACCCATAGATATCGCCCGAGGGGATCCGAGTCCTCACCCATGATCTCCACCTTAAGGCTCCTGTGAAAGAGGAGTGCAACCCCCTTCTTCCGGCCCTCCACGGCTTCCGCCGCACAGACCTGTCCCACCCATTTCTGTTTCAACTTAGCGTGTTCTCTCGCAGTCAAGTGTGTTTCCTGTAGGAAGGCCACTTGGGCCCGCGCTCTGTTGAGCGCCTGAAGCACCTTGGTGCGTTTTACCGGGGTATTTAAGCCCCCCACATTCCAAGACACAAATCTTAAATCAGAGCCCATTAACCCCCATTACCCTGCAATTGACAGACCCAAATCCAAAGTTGCCACCAATGTGCTGAGAGCTGCCCAGCCTCAGCGCTCAGCACACTTCTCCAGCTCCACTTCCCCTGAGACCCTAATCTAAAGCCTCCAAGCCCCTTCTCCCATACCGTGAGACTGCTCTCCCCCCCTCCCCCCCCTGCTGAAGGATCCCCACCTACCGTGGCCATAACATACTCTCCCCCCTCCCCCCCACCCCCCCACTCCCCCTTCCCTGCATCTCACCCCCACACTCCATACCCTCCCTCCCCCGCCCCATAAAACCACCATGTAAACAATACCTGGCCCACCCAGCCAGGCCTGAGACCCGTCTTCGTGCGCTGCAGGACCGTCCTGCCCCGTGGCGCTCAATCCCCTATTAAGGGGACAGAGCCAAAACCCCCATGCAATGATACAGCATGACGCCCGGGTTGAACGCCTGTCTCCCCACACACACCCCAGTCGTGCATACGGACCCCCCCTCCCCCCCTCAACACATATACCAGACAACACCCAGCCAAAAGAAAAGAAAAAGGAGAAGAAAAAGAAACAACAACCAACGCAAACCGACACGCACACCCCCCCCCCAAACTCCCCACACAGTGCTAACCCTCCCATTACTACAGACTCACTCGCTCACTCACATAAACCAACCGCCATATTACCCCGGGCTCAAATCTTTCCAATACCAACAAGGCAATGAGCTGTGTGCTATGAAGAGCCCAGCGAGAAGCGCGGAGGGCAGGCGGGAGAGCAGCTCCACCAGGCCACCAGGCCCACAGATCCTAGGCCCGGCCACCCACCGAAGCCGCCCCCACGCCCCCCACCAGGCCACCCAAACCCTTACCGGGCCACCCTCATGCCCCACTGAAACATAGCATAAACAGTAGACAGCAGTACATTATCCAGGCAGCAAGTCCGGGCCCAACAACCATCAATGTTCAGTCTAATCCTCCATCCGCGGGGAAGATCAAGGTGCACTCCCTGTAGTGTCCTCCGGCAGCTTAGCCGTCTGTTGGCCGTTCTGCTCCAGTGCCGCAAGAAACCTCTTCGCCTCAGCCGCAGTAGCCAGCACCCGTTGCTTCCCCTCATGGTGCACTCGAAGGGTCGCCGGGAAGGCCAGATTGAAGCGGACATGTTTGCTAAAGAGTGCCGCACACACGGGGGAGAACTCCTTCCGTCGTGCCGCCACAGAGGCAGAATAATCCTGGAAAAGCAGCACAGAGTTATTATTTAAGCGTAGGTCCCGCTTCTTGCGGAACGCCTGCATCAGCTGCCACTTGTGCTTAAAGTTTAGTAGCCTTGCGATCACTACTCGGGGGGGGCTGCCGAGTCTCACCGGGAGGCCCCAAGCGATGTGCACGTTCGACCTTCATAAGTCCCACCAGGTCGGTAAGGCCCAGCTCGCATGGCAACCAGGTCTCCACTAGATCTAGCAGCATCATATCAGTATGCGACTCTGGTATGCCCACCAAACGAATGTTATTTCTTCTGGACCGATTTTCTAGGTCGTCGACCTTTTCCAGCAGCGCGTCCACCTGTTTCTGTAACCTGCTCTCATCCCGCGTGCGCTTGCCCTCTTCTTCTTCCAGAGCCGACACCCGGTGTTCCAGCTCCTCCACCCGGTGAGTGCATTCAGTGAGCGCCTCAGTCACCGTTTCCAGCTTACTGAGTATCATGTCAAATTTAGGCTCAAGTAGCCGAGCCACTTCCCGCGCTAGCTCCTCCGGGCCTGAGTCCACGCTCTCGCTCCCCGGCGACCTAGGTACCGCCATGTTGGTAACAGATCCAGCAGTCGTGGAAGGCCCAGCCCGCAGCACCTTCTCTTTGTCTTTCCGTGCTGGGGGAGGCATTTTTGATGTGAGTTGCAACTCAGGGTAGCCCTCAGGAAACCCCCGGCGTCCTCCGGTACTTTTGGTTTCAAAATTCTTGGGGTAGATAGTGAAAATAAGCCGAATAATCACAGGACGGTCCCGGAGCGAGCAGAGAGCCCTCTCACTCGCTCATGCGTCACGTGGTCTCCCTCTATTCTCAATGTTTAATATGTGTCTTGTTTCATTAAGTAAGTTTTGAGGGAATTGCATTTGAGCCTCCAAGTCTATGCAGTTGATATTCAGATATTTGAATGATTTAGTGCAGATGTAGATTTGGCTTCTCTCCAGTTGATTCGTCAGTTTGGTATGTTGGCTGACTGGTTGACATGCTGATTAACTGCAAAAACACAGAGGCCTTTATTGTCCAGTGGCAAAAGGACTACCATCCGTCGATATCCAGTTCATTGAATAGCAATGCAATTCCTATTAAAGCACAAATACCATATCTGGGAATACTGTGGGATTCACAGTTATCTTAGGTGGTGCGAATGGTGTTTTTAAACTTTAGATGGTCCATAGGTTGAGGATTTTCTTGGAACAAACTGATTTTAGGGCAGTGAACAGGTGTTACTGATGTTTATGTTTATTAGCTTGATATACCGCTGTTCCAGTTAGAGCACAGCGGTTTACAAAAATGGTCAGTCTAACAGAAAAGGCCACTGGCCAGAAAAGGAAAGGAAGTACAATGAATGACAGAAAAGCACCCAAGACATTTAAATAGACATGATTAAGGAGAGAGAGGGGTGAGAAAGAGGGGGAAGTGAAAGATTCACACAGAAGGAGAGGGGAGGTCAAAAGCGATTGAGAAGAAGAATGTTTTCAACTCTTTTTTGAAAGTGGGGAGGTGCTGTTCAAGTTGAGGGGTAGTGAATTCCAATAAGCAGGGCCAATAAAAAAGAAAGCTGAGGTGCGTGTAGATTGTAGGTGGGCGCGTGATGGAGAGGGAAGGTGAAGGCGGTTGACATGGATTGAATGAAGCGAATGAGTGGGAATATGAAATTGAAGTAAGTCTTCCAGATTTCGGGGGGTGTGGGTATAAAGAACTTGGTGAACCAGTGTGAGGATTTTGTAGCGAATGCGAAATTGCAGGGGAAGCCAGTGTAAGTGAAGAAGGAGAGGGGTGACATGGTCGCGAGGAGAGGAGTGGAAAATAAGGCTTGCAGCAGAATTCTGGATACGTTGGAGGCGGTGAAGTTGCGAAAGAGGGAGACCAGCAAGAACTAAGTTGCAGAAATCAATACGTGACATCACCAAAGAAAGAAGAAGGGTGGTGAGGGCTTCAGGGGTGAGAAAAGGGCGAATAGATCGTATCTGTCTAAGAAAGAAAAAGGAGGTCTTTGTAATGTGGGAGATATGTGCGTGAAAGGAAAGATCAGAGTCGAAGATTACACCTAGATAGCGAAAGGTTGTGATGAGAGGAATCGGTGAACCTGAAAAAGAAGGGGCAATCGAAGGAGAAGGGCTGCCATGAGTAAACCAGATGGCTACGGTTTTCGCCAGGTTTAGGTGGAGGCAGTTAAAAGTGAGCCAGTTAGCGACAGCGGAAAGGCAGGAGCTGGGTGGAGCGAGATCAGGATGAAGGGGGGAGGTGTGATGTAGGAGGAGCAGATCATCAGCGTAATAGAATGCAGGAATACCAAACTGCTGGACCAGAAGTGCCAGCGGTGCTAGAAACATATTGTGCCAGCTTGACTATTACAATGTGCTGTTCATGAGGCTTCTAGATTACATTTTGAAATCCCTCCAAATGGCACAAAATGCTGCCACTTAAGTGATATAGGGAGAGCAAGTTTGCCCACAACACCAGTGCTATGAGATTTACATTGGCTGCCTATAATTTATAGGGTGCAATGTAAATGTTTGGCGTTTGAAAATCTTCTGGTGGTTCTTCATACTGACTTGTCCGAGTTGTTCTGAAGTTATGTGCCAATCATAGCCTCATGTTACCTTTCATTGGAGCTGTTGCAGGTTCTTCCTTCTACAGTAGTCCGCAAAGAGTTTACGTGAGTGTGGCGCTTGCAGTTTGTGGTCTCATTTGTTGGCATGAGTTGTTAGCTATGCGGGGATGTGAAGATTTCTTCCTTTTTTTTTTCTTTCAAATGTAATTTATAGTTTACTTGTTTCAGAAGACCTTTGGTAGCTCATATTGAACTATTTTTGTCTGAAGTTGTGTTTTTAAACGTTGTGTTTTTATTGTATTATTGTTATGTATGTATTTTTGTAACCACTGAGCAAATTGTTTGGCGGATATAAATAAAGATTGTTTAAAGTAAATTTCCTTCCTTTAAGCAAATGATAAAAATGGGATAGTCTAGTTGAACTTAACAAACAAGGATACTATTTTGTATCTTTAAAAAATAAGTGTGCAATAGCTTAAGATTACGAGACTTTCACAAATAATTTATTTCATTAAACCCAAAGTTAAATAAGTTAATATTTATTTATTTAACTGGTTTTATATACCGCCTTATCAAAATTATCAAAGTGGTTTACATGGAACAGTATGGCATTAACGTGATTTAACTGAAATAATTAAGCTAATTAGCTTAATTTAACTGAAGTAATTTAACTGAACCGAACTGAAAAAATTTAGGCTAGTATACATGGAACAGCCATGTTATTAGTAGAACAGTAGTACAAAGTAACAGAAATGGAAAACAGCTTAATGTTATTGGCAAACCCTCTATAGGGTGGAGAGGGAGGAGGTAAGTGAGGTTGGAGAGGATAGTGGGTGTGGGGTTGGCATTAGATAGGGCCTTCGCCAAAGTGGTCCTTAAATAGATGCACCTTCAGTTTCTTTCTGAAGTCTTGTAGGTCTCTTGTGGAGTGGATGTCAGGTGGTAGGGCATTCCATAATTGCGGAGCATAAGGTGGTACAGAATAGGTAGTGAAACTAAAGACAAAATATCTCATTGAATTGGCAGAGAAATGGTCCAAAGATATTACAAAATAACTGAATGCAAAAGATATGGAGAGATTTAATATAATAACATAGTAAATGATAGCAGGTAAAGACCAACAGGGCCATTCTAGTATGCCCAGAAAGGTGGTTGGGGTAGTACCTGCCGCTCTGTGCAAGTTATCCCACTCCATGCAGGTTACCCTCCCCCATGTCTTTTTTTTTTGTTTTGTTTTTTGTAGTGTGAAAGTTTTCCTTATAGTGGAAATGTTCTTGCTACATAGAGATTCTCTGTATTTATCCCCTGCCCCTTTTTCAATTGATATATAAACAATTGTGAATGCAGATTTACATGAGTGTAACATAAGATGGTATGTAGAATATATACACGTTGGAAAGTGCATACCTAGTGTGGCACAATGGTGTGTTTCCCCTACTTCCTGCGGTAGCTCCTTCCCATCTCTCGCTCTCTGAACAGAAACGTATAAAGTAGATGCCAGTTAAGGGCCTGATTGCAGCAGTAGCAGCCCTTTAGATGCACAGGACTGAAGGTAATTGTAGAAATACTTTTGAATACCATTAGGGGATATGGTGATGTTGGCTGAGCTGAACTTACTAAAGACCAAGAAAAAAATGTTTAAACAAAGTGATCCTATTGATCAAAAAAGTAAATCTAAAATTTGGGATCAGTGAAGATGACCCAGCAATTCAGTATTGAAACAACTGATACATGAAATGGTATCGTTCAACTGGAAAAAGACAAAGACAGAAATAAGCCTGAATAGTTGGTATACAAACAGTCATGGTTCCAGTTTAGGAAAAAAAATAGGAAAGGTCAAGCAGATAGTAATTTCAGTAGTGTTCCTGATAATACTATGAAACATTGTAACTTGCAGGTGGCCTGTCTTTAAAGGAGTGTCTGAATGATGAGGGCAGTGAATGAGCAGAGGGAATACTGGTAGTAGGGCTTAAAAGAGAACTAAGAGGAAAAAATCGTGTATTAGATTGACTAAAATTTTCTAGTTGCATATCTCTTTTTTCTTTCTGAATTTTTCTTGGACGTCACTATTGTGTTGGAAACATAGTTCCACTTTCTTCATATTACCAATGAAAACAAGTTGCATTAAAACCCATTTTTTTATGTTAAGGGTGAATGAAACCCAGGGGTCCTCCGTGTGTTGCGGTCACATTACACCTGCTGACGCATTTTTCCCCTCTAAGTCATTGTCCCGTTTACTTTGAAATAAACTCTGTCAGGGGCTCTGGCTGGAATTTGGCCAGTCCCTAGAGGCAGGGCTAACGCAGCTGGTGAGTCAGTTGATATAGTGTATCTGGACTTTCAGAAAGCCTTTGACAAGGTCCCTCATCAGAGACTTTTGGCAAAACTAAAGAGTCATGGGATAGGAGGCAGTGTACTACTGTGGATCAAGAACTGGTTAAAAGATAGAAAGAGAGGGTTGGGCTAAATGGCCAATTTTCCCAATGGAGAAAGGTGAATAGTGGTGTACCCCAGGGATCTGAGCTGGGTCCGCTGCTTTTTGACATATTCATAAATGACCTGGAAAGTGGAATAACGAGTGAGGTTATCAAATTTGCAGATGACACAAAACTATTTAAAGTTGTTAAAACCCAAGAGGATTGTGGAAAATTGCAAGAGGATCTTGATAAATTAGAAGACTGGGCATCAAAATGGCAGATGAAATTTAATGTGGACAAGTGCAAAGTTATGCACCTAGGGAAGAACAACCCAAACTATGGTTACACAATGCAAGGTTCCACATTAGGAACCACCACCCAGGAAAAAGATTTAGGCGTCATTGTGGATAACATGTTAAAACCCTTGGCCCAGTGTGCAGCGGCAGCCAAAAAAGCAAATAGAATGCTAGGTATCATAAGGAAAGGAATGGAAAATAAAACAAAAGATATTATAATGCCTCTATATCGTTCCATGGTGAGACCGCACCTTGAATATTGTGTGCAATTTTGGTCGCCGTATCTTAAAAAGGATATAGAGTTATTAGAAAAGGTTCAGAGAAGAGCCACCAAAATGGTAAAGGGGATGGAAGGATACTCCTATGAAGAAAGGCTAAAAAGGTTAGGGCTCTTTAACCTGGAAAAGAGACAACTGTGGGGAGATATGATAGAAGTCTATAACTTAATGAACGGAGTGGAACGGGTAAACGTAGATCGATTGTTTACGTTATCAGAATATAGAAAGACTAGGGGACATGCAATGAAGCTACAGGGTAAACTATTTAAGACTAATAAAAGAAAATATTTTTTTACTCAACGTGTAATCAAACTCTGGAATTTGTTACCGGAGGATGTAGTAAAGGCTGTTAGTGTAGCTGGGTTTAAAAAAGGTTTGGACAAGTTCCTGGAGGAAAGGTCCATAAACCATTATTAAGAAGGGACCCAGGATATCAATGCTTGACCCAGTACAAGCATTGCAGAACCTGTGTCTTTTGGGGAAACTGCTAGGTACGTATGACCTAGATTGGCCACTGTTGGAAACAGGATACTGGGCTTGATAGACTTTGGTCTGACCCAGTATGGCATATCTTATGTTCTTATGTAGACATCAGGCAAACTAGGTGGTCTTCTATGGCGACAATTTCTTTTTTGTGTGTTGGGGGAAGGGGGCAAAGAGCAGATCATTCAGAGCTAAACAATAGATTTTGCCAAGGGGAAGGGGGTAAAGCTTAAGGTCTGGTAACACCTTCAGCCAACTCTGTAGCCAGCCTTGTTTTAAAGGGGCAAAAAACCCCTGCAAACTGACAGAGCTGGTTTAAGGCTAGTTTATTCACCACTAAGTACAAAAATAAAATTAAAAACATTACTTACCCCAGCATGTGACTAAAATAAGAGTTCCAATGAAACAAAGCATGCAAGAACATAAAAAGACAGTGGATGACAATAGGATAGACAAAACCTGGAGCAAGAATCCAGCACAGGAGCTGGAACTAGACAGGAAGTCAGAATAAGATACAAGGCAAGAGACACGTCAGAAGCAAGGCAGGAAAGATTCCAGCTGGGCCAATCAAGACACAACAAACCATGACTGACAAGGCATAGGAAGACCCACACTGAACAAAGACAGACCGGGGAAAGGAACAGCTCCTCCTAGAAGAGGGGAAGGGTTCATGCCCAAAATGGTACTCGTCTGTCCCTGTCCTGTGCGTCCCATTTGGTGTTGTGGTTGGGACAAGCATCTGCTGGGATAAAGTTACATAATTCCACCATGGATGAGAACCGGAAAATACACTGGGAGAACAGTTTTTGAAAGCAGGCCTGGAAATGAACTTCATGCTTTATATAAACTATGCTTCTTCATAAATCTTATGCCGTATACATACACCCTGGGCCTTTCCACCACCTGTCTTCTGTGGAGGTCTAGAAATCTTTAGCCCCAGAAACCTCTGATGCTTTAAGGAAGGTGAAAGTAGCCGATTATGAACAAGTTAAATTTTTTGAATTTTAATTCTTTTAGAGAAGAAATGGTCAGCATGTTGATACAGGATTTCTCAGAGCTTGCACTTAATAAAGAGACTCATCTTTATTTATATAATGCAACTAGCCTTGTTTATGTTGTCATGGTGGATGGACGTTTCCTTCCTTTGGCTAGGTGTACAGGGAAAATATTAGTCTGGGTATTTATTTAAGACCAAACAGACTGGAAAAATAATCCTCTTGCAATCTGTACAATGCAAATAAATCACTATGCCTGGTATATAAATAGAAGAATTGAACATCAGCCCAGATCTGTCCTTGCTCTGTAGAAGTTCTAAGTGCCTTTTGCAGTATTATAGCTCTCCGAACATCGAGAGCTATCCAAAGAAAATACTGAAAAGAAGTGAAACTGCTGCAGCATATCAATGTATTTGCAAGCAAGATTGCCTGGAAGGGTTCAGATGGCTATTATAGTTGGCCATTCAGTCATTAGGCATTAGATAGCTGGGTGGCTGGTGGATGTGAGGATCGCTTGGTTATCTGCCTGCCTGGTGCAAAAGTAGCAGACCTCAGGTGCCTCCTAGATAAGTGCTGGGGAGGAGCCTGCTGTCTTGATACATGTTGCTACCAATGACATAGGAAAATGTGGGAGGACGTTTCTGGAGGCCAAATTGAAGCTTTTAGGTAGAAAGTTGAAATCCAGAACTTCCAGGGTAGTATTCTCAGAAATGCTTCCCATTCCACGTGCAGGGACCCAAGAGGCAGACAGAGCTCCAGAGCTTCAATGCGTGCGTGAGACGATGGTGCAAGGAAGAGAGTTTTGGATTTGTTAGAAACTGGGCAACATGCTGGGGAAGGGGCAAGTTTTCTAAAAGGATGGGCTCCACCTTAACCAGGGTAGAACCAGGCTGCTGGCATTAACTTTTTAAAAGGAGATGGAGCTAGCTTTTAAACTAGCCGATGGGGGGAAAGCCAAAAGTTTCCCAAGAGCACATGGTTCAAAAGGATGTAACCTTGAAGTATACTAGCAAAACAGGGAAGTCAGGGGATCCCAATACAGAAGATCTCCAGGAACAAGCAGGAATGTAGCCTTCACATATGGGTATCGTCGGTACCAACGGAGCCTGCGCGGGAACGCTCACCAGTGTCCAAAAGGAAAGCTTTTGGGAGCATCCCACAGCGCCTGCGTGCTGCCTTCCCGCCTTTCCCAACTGTCCCTCTCCAGTTCTTCGTTTTCCGCGGAGCCGACAGGTCGCACATCCTGTCACCGCAGAAAAATTCCCTTCTTATACTTCTTTTTTTGTGGTCGCGTCTGCCTTCCCTCGACGCTATACCGGTACCGCCGGTTCTTTTTTTCTTGTTTTTTTTAAAAAAAAACCTTTCTGGAGTCTTCCAGCAATTTTCTTCTCAGGTGCCACGTGCCATTTTGGGCACTAGGCCCAACTTTTTCCCTCAAAATGGAAAAACCCGTTTTGGGTTTTAAAAAGTGTTCTAAGTGTGGTGGTACCATCTCCGTCACCGACAGCCATGAGTGGTGCCTCAAATGTTTAGGTCCTGACCACTCTATTTCAGAGTGTATTGCCTGTGGGATGATGTCAAAAAGAGGCCGGCAAAACCGAGCTGCTAAGCTTAACACCCTTTTTCCCTCCAATGCAGCCTCCGTGGCATCGACGTCTTCCAGGGCTTCATATTCCTCCCATGGATCTCAGATAACGAAACATAAATCTAGCCGGTCCTCAGTGGGTAGATCTCCTTCTAAACATCGAGATGCCTCTGGCGTTGCCCTTGAGGGACTTCCACTGGCAAAATTGCCCTGGCAGTAGGCTTCCGCTTCCAAAGCACTAACGGGGCTCTAGGATGTTCTCGAGGCTTCAACCTCGGCAGTACTGGTGCCATGCTCATTCTTCTGGCTGCTTCATCTGGCACCAATACCCAAGCATCGGTAGCATCGATAGACCAGAGATTCTTGGCTATTGAACGCAGTCTGGCGGTTCTTTTCACGGCCTCGATACCCCTGAAACTGCTTCAGACAATTCAACCGGTACCGGTAACGACTGAATCGACATCGGCAGGTATTCTCTATCCGGCATCGACAAGTCGGTACCAGATCACTCCGATGCCGACTTCAAGTCAGTACCGGTACCGTGCCTTGCATGATCACCCGGATCGGAGATACTTCTAATCCTCAGATGAATGTGAATACTCTGAAAGCTCTGCCGATACCAGAGTACTTCTTCCTGAGGATTCCTTTTCTCCTCAGCGTAGGATGTCTCCACCAGAGGATATGTCCTTTCAGGATTTTATCCGAGATGTAACCCGAGGTCTTTCCATCACAGTGGCTCCTGAAAAAGAGCCTAGGGCAAAGGAATTAGAAATCCTACAGTACCTTAAAGCTCCCAAGGAGGCAGCTACCTTACCTATTCATGAGATCTTGCATGATCTTGTGTTAAGGATGTAGGAAACACCTCTGACCACATCTCCTCACTCTCGAAGACTCGACACCATGTATCGAGCTCCTCCTTGTCCTGGGGTTCAGAAGACTCAATTACCACACCATTCTATGGTGTTGGAATCAGCCATGAGACGGATAAAGAGTGCAAAAAGGCATGCATCTAATCCTCCAGGACGTGAGTGTAGGACTCTTGACGCCTTTGGACGTCAATCCTTCCAGGTTTCCATGCTTTCTGCTAGGATCAGTTCCTATATCTTGTATATGGGAATGTTCCTTAAGGAGGTTACAGGAGACTTAGAGCTTATGAGCCCTCTCCTTCCTGATGATAAAAGGCAGGATTATCTTGCTCTTGTTAAACATGCTCAGGATGTTTCCAAGTTTGTGAATCGTGCAGCCTTTGACTACTTTGAATGCACAAGCAGAACCTCTGCTATTGCCATAGGTGCACGTAGAATTGCCTGGCTTCAGGCATCTGACTTGGAAATCTGGGTACAGGACAAACTGGGGAATATACCTTGCACAGGAGAAAATCTCTTTGGCAAGAATTGGCAGGAAAAAGCTAATGAGATAGATGCTGACAATATCACTTTGGATAGATTGTCTAAATCTACAGCTGATCCTGCGAGGAAAAGATCCTCTAAGAAACCTTTCTTCAGCAAGAAGAAAAGGTTTTATCCCTCCTATACCCAGCAGGGATATCGTTTAGGTCAGTCTGCCCAAAAGGGACAGCAGCAACAACCTAGGCAACAAAGGAAACCAAAAGCAGCCAAGCCTCAAACGGCTCAGCAGACTCAGCCTCCACAGGGGCTTTGACTCCTGTCTAGAGAACTTTGCCTTCCTGGCCCTGAACGGCCCAGAACCCTCCACCATCCCGGGAAGGTTATGTCATTTTACCCCCAGATGGGGTCAGATAACAGCAGAAAATTGGACTCTGTCTATTGTAAGAGATGGGTACAAGCTTCATTTCCTCAGCATGCCCCCTGCTACAATGGTAAGACAGTTCAATTCTCAGACCTCTCTCAATGACCGGTTAGGTCAAGAGGCCACTATGCTCCTGCTCAAGGGGCAATAGAAGAGGTACCCATCCTCCAACGGGGTACAGGGTTTTACTCCCCCTATTTCCTTATTCCAAAGAAAACAGGAGGACACAGGCCCATTCTAGACCTCAGAGAATTGAACAAATTCCTGTTCAGAGAGAAGTTCAAAATGATTTCTCTAGGAACTCTGCTGCTATACCTTCAGAGTCAGTATTGGCTTTGTTCTCTAGATCTCAAGGATGCGTGCACTCATGTTCTCATCCATCCAACTCACCCAAAGTTCCTTTGATTCCTGTTTCAAGGGACGCACTACCAATACAGGGTTCTTCCTTTTGGCCTGGCTTCTGCACCAAGGGTGTTCACAAAATGTATGGCTGTGGTAGCAGCATTTCTCCGCACCCTGGGAATATTCGCCTTCCCTTACTTAGACGACTGGCTCATTCGAGCCCCTTCAGAGCCAGAGGCCAGGATAGCTCTGTCTCGCACAGTGCGCATCCTTCAGTATTTGGGACTTGTCTTAAACTTCCCAAAGTCCAACCTTGCTCCCACTCAATCTTTGGAGTTTATAGGAGCTCTGCTGGATACCAGACAGACAAGGGGCCTTCCTTCCACAACCCCGCTGCCTTCGCATTGTGCAGCTAGCTTCCCAAGCAGTGCTAAAGCCTCACCTCACTACTTGGGAAATGCTACAGTTGCTAGGCCACATGGCATCCACCGTACATGTGGTTCCTTATGCTCGCCTCCATATGAGGGCAGCCCAGTGGACCTTATCCACTCATTGGACTCAGGCCTCAGGTTGCCTGTCAGACAAAGTAGCAAATTCAGATCACCTTATTTTGTCCCTCCAATGGTGACAGTCACCCAAAAACCTTCTGGTGGGGTCTCCTTTTCAGCAACCCCCACCCCAAGCCATTCTAACAGATGCTTCACAGGTGGGTTGGGGAGCCCACCTGAATGGCCTTTCTAACCAGGGTACCTGGATTCCACGGGAGGCCTATCTCCATATCAACCTCCTGGAGCTCAGAGCAATCTTCCTTGCTCTTTGAGTATTTCACACCCAGCTCAGCTACAAGACAGTCCTAGTTCAAATGCACAATCAGGTAGCCATGTTCTTTGTGAACAAGCAGGGCGGAACAGGCTCTCTGTCGCTGTGCAACGAAGTTTTGCGACTATGGGCCCTCGCCAGATTCATCTCCTTGCGGTGTATCTTCCAGGCGTTCAAAACTCTTGGGCAGACAAACTCAGTCGAGTTCTGCTTCCACATGAATGGTCTCTCCATGCAGACTGGTTGGCCAAAATCTTTCAAATTTGGGGAACACCGGACATAGACCTCTTTGCAAGTCCGCTGAATGCCAAACGTCCCCGGTTCTGTTCCAGAATTCCGGTTCGAGGATGTCAGGCCAGGGATACTTTCCTCCTTCATTGGGGTCAGGACTTCCTGTATGCCTTTCCACCCATTCCCCTAATTCCCAAAACCATGTTCAAGCTTCAGAGAGACAGAAGTCATATGATCCTCAAAGCTCCAGGTTGGCCACGGCAACCCTGGTACCCTCTGCTCCTACATCTCTCTCAAGCTCCGCCTCTGGAGTTAGGATCTGCTCCAGATCTTCTTTCTCAAGAGGATGGGATGCTGTGGCATCCCAATCCCCAGTCTCTGCATCTCAGGGCCTGGTTGCTGAAAGCCTAGAACTTCACGGTCTTAACCTTTCCCAGCAGGTAAAGGATATCATTCATACTTCCAGGAAACCTTCCACAAGACGCTCTTATGCATTTAAGTGGAAAAGGTTTACCATATGGTGCTCGCAGAAGGGTCTTAACCCTCTTGCAATACCTCTGGAATCATTACTGGAGTACCTCCTTCATTTGTCAAATGCAGGGCTTAAGACCAATTCAGTGAAAGTCCATTTGAGTGCTATTGCAGCTTCATTCAAGCCTCTGAATGGACAACCTATTTCCTCTCATCCTCTCATAGAGAGATTTATGAGAGGCCTTCTTTTAATGAATCCTCCCATTAAGCCACCACCGGTGACATGGGACTTAAATCTGGTACTTGTGCAGCTCATGAAACCGCCCTTTGAACCATTAGCCCACTACAACTTTGAAATTCCTTTCCTGGAAGGTTATCTTTCTCATTGCAATCACATCAGCACGTCGCATCAGTGAATTGCAAGCGTTGGTGGCTGATCCTCCTTATACAAGGTTCCATCATGATAAGGTAGTCCTTAGGACTCATCCACACTTTATGACAAAGGTGGTTTCGCCCTTTCATTTAAACCAAGCGGTTTACCTTCCTGTATTCTTTCCAAGGCCTCACGCCTCAAATGCAGAAAGGAACCTTCATACTTTGGACTGTAAAAGAGTTTTGGCCTTTTACTTGTAAAGGACACCGCAACATAGAACATCCTCTCAACTCTTTGTTGCTTTTGATCCTAGTCATTTGGGGCTTCCAGTCTCCAAAAGGACACTGTCCCGCTGGATTGCACAGGGTATATCTTTTGTCTATGAGAGTAAGAACCTTCCTCTTGAAGGCCATGTTGCAGCTCACAATGTGAGAGCTATGGCAGCCGTTATGGCTCATCTTCACTCTGTGTCTATCGACGACATCTGTCAAGCAGCTACTTGTGCTTCAGTACATACCTTCAAAGCCCATTACTGCTTAGACAAGGACTCCCACCGGGATGCCTTGTTTGGTCAGGCTGTTCTTCAACACCTGTTCCAGACTTAATCAACTCCTACCCACCATCCCTGGTAGGATGCCAGAGATCCATGGGGGGAAGTGGAGCCCTTTTACAAGGGCACACAACTTTCTGGGGCCATCTCCCTGGCATCTGCAGCTAGGGAGTCCCCATATGTGAAGACTATATTCCTGCTTTTTTCTGGAGATAGCATAGTTACTCACCTGCAACAGGTAATCTCCGGGAACAGCAGGAATTTAGTTTTCACAACCCACCCACCTTCCCTAGGAGTTGTATCTCTCTCTCTCTTCTCTCTTTCTCTCTTTCCCTCTCTCTTTTGTCTCAGCTATAAACTCAACTGGAGAGGGACAGTTGGGAAAGGCGGGAAGGCAGCACGCAGGCGCTGTGGGATGCTCCCAAAAGCTTTCCTATTGGACGCTGGGGAGCGCTCCTGTGCAGGCTCCGTCGGTACCGATGATACCCATATGTGAAGACTAAATTCCTGCTGTTCCCAGAAATCACCTGTTACAGGTGAGTAACTATGCTTTCCATTAAAAGTAAAAGTAACTCAAGTGCTTTATGTAAAAGCAGACAGAGTTGAAAGATTCGAAATTACCCCTGTCATCCGGTGGCATGGGACTTAAATCTGATGCTCGGGCAGCTCATGAAACCGCCCTTTGAACCATTAGCCACTACGTCTTTGAAATTCCTTTCCTGGAAAGTCATCTTCCTCATTGCAATCACATCAGCACGTCGTATCAGTGAATTGCAAGCGTTAGTGGTTCCACCATGATAAGGTAGTTCTTAGGACTCATCCACACTTTATGCCAAAGGTGGTTTCTCCTTTCCATTTAAACCAAGCGGTTTACCTTCCTGTATTCTTTCCGAGGCCTCATGCCTCCAGTGCAGAAAGGAACCTTCATACCTTGGATTGTAAAAGAGCTTTGGCCTTTTACTTGCAAAGGACACAGCAACATAGAAAATCTTCTCAACTCTTTGTTGCTTTTGATCCTAGTCATTTGGGACTTCCAGTTTCCAAAAGAACACTGTCCAACTGGATCGCACAGTGCATATCCTTTGCCTATGAGAGTAAGAACCTTCTCCTTGAAGGCCATGTCACCGCTCACAATGTGAGAGCCATGGCAACCTCAATGGCTCATCTTCACTCTGTGTCTATCGACGACATCTGTCGAGCAGCTACTTGGGCTTTGGTACATACCTTCACAGCCCACTACTGCTTAGACAAGCACTCCTGCCGGTATGCCTTGTTTGGCCGGGCTGTTATTCAACACCTTTTTCAGACTTAATCAACTCTTACCCACCGTCCCTGGTAGGATGCCAGAGATCCGTGGGGGGAAGTGGGGCCCTTTCGCAAGGGCTCACAACTTCCTGGGGCCAACTTCCTGGGGCCATCTCCCTGGCATCTGAAGCTAGGGAGTCCCCATATGTGAAGACTACATTCCTGCTTGTTCTGGAAATTGCATAGTTACTCACCTGTAAATTCCTGCTGTTTCCGGAGATCACCTGTTACAGGTGAGTAACTATGCTTTCCATTAAAAGTAAAAGTAACTCAAGTGCTTTACCTAAAAGCAGACAGAGTTGAAAGATTCGAAATTACCCCTGTCATCCAACAGCCAGACTGTTTCTATGAACAAAAAACAAACTTTGAAATGCCCGAAGTCTAAAAAATAAGATGGGAGAGTTAGAATATATAGCACTGAATGAAAGGTTAGCTATAATTGGCATCTCAGAGACCTGGTGAAAAGAGGATAACGAATGGGACATAGTGATACCAGACTACAAACTATATTGCAATGATAAGGTAGATCACATTGATGGAGGAGTAGTGCTATATGTTAGAGAGGGCATTGAGTCAAACTGGATAAAGGTTTTGCAGGAAACAAAATACACTGTAGCATCTTTATGGATAGAAATTCATGTAAAAAGAGGAAGGCTATGGCAGTGGTGGTGCGCTACCATCCGCTTTGCTAGAATGTGCAGACATGATGAAATGCAAACAGAAATTAGGGAAGCTAGCAAACATGACAATAGGAGATTTCAGTTGCCCTGGTATTGACTGGGTCAGTGTTGGATCAGGGCATGACCTGCTAGGGAGATAGTTTCTAGATTAAATAAATGACTGCTTCATGGAGCAGCTGGTTCAGGAAAAGACATGAGGGGAAGCTATTTTAGACCTAGTCCTTAGTGGAACACAGGATCTAGTGCAAGAGGTAGTGTTATTGGGGCCAGTTGGCAATAGCAATCATAACATGATCACATTTGATTTAATATACGGAGGGAGTAGAGCAAGGAAATTGACTGTGCTAGCTTTTAACTTTAAAAAAGGAGACTATGATAAAATGAGGAAAATACTTACGAAACACAAAAAGGAGCAACTGCAAAGGTTAAGAGTTTATATCAGGCGTTGGTATTATTTAAAAATACTATCTTAGAAGCCCAGATGAGACGTATTCCACACTTTTAAGAAAGGTGGAAGGAAGGCCAAATGACAGCATAGCTTAAAGGTGAGGTCAGAGGCTGTTAAAGCAAAGAAAGAATCAAAATAAAAGGAAAAAGAGCAAATGACAAAAACAGGAAGCAACATAAGTATTGGCAAGTTAACTGCAAGGCATTAATAAGGCAGGCAAAGAGAGTCTTTCAATAGAAGCTTGCTGTGAAAGCAAAAGGGCCTAATACAGACTTTTTCAAATGCATTCATAGCAAAACACCAGTGAGAATCAGATGGACCCTTAGATGATAAAGGGGTGAAAGGGACACTAAGAGGACAAGGCCATAGTGGAGGGACTAAATGAATTCTTTGTTTCATTTTTTTCTGAAGAAGATGTAAGAGACTTACCCATGCCAGAAAAGATGTTTAAAGGTGATGTATCAGAGGAATTGAAACAAACCTTGATAAATTAGAAAGATGTAATACAGCTTTTGATAAACTAAAGAATAGTAAATCACCTGGACCAGATAGCATACAACCCAGGGTGCTGAAAGAACTGAAATATGACATTGCTGACCTACATTTAGTAATGTATGCTATCATTAAAATCATCTGTAGTACCTGAAGATTGGAGAGTGGCTAATGTAATGCCAATTTGGTAAACTACAGACTTGTGAGCCTGACGTCAGTACTGGGCAAAATGTTAGAAACCATTATAAAGAACAAAATTACTGAACATGATTTAATGGCAGAAAGCCAACATGGATTTAGCCAAGGAAAGTCTTGTCTCACTAATCTCTTATAATTTTTTGAAGGTGTGAATAAACAGATAGATAAAGATGAGCCAGTTGATATAGTGTATCTGGATGTTCAGAAAGCCTTTTCTTCTCGGGTGCCATGAGACTCTTAGGGAAATTAAAAAGTCATAGGATAGGAGGCAGTGTATTATTGTGGATTAGGAGCTGGTTAAAAGATAGAAAACAGAGAGTAGGGCTAAATGGACAATTTTCTCAATGGAGAAAGGTAAATAGTGGAATACTTCAGGGATCTGTGCTGGCTCATTGCTTTTTAACATATTCATAAATGACCTGGAAATGGGAATAATGAGTGAGGTGATCAAATTTGTAGATGACACAAAATTATTCAGAGTTGTTAAAACACAAGAGGATCTTGAAAAATTGGGAGATGGGGAATCCAAATGGCAGATGAAATTTAATGAGGACAAGTGCAAAGTTATGCCCTTAGGGAAGAACAACCCAATCTACGGTTAAACGATGCAAGGTTCCACATTAGGAATCACCACCCAGGAAAAGGATTTGGGCATCATCATGGATAATATGTTTAAACCCTCTGCCAATTTGCAGCAACAGTTAAGAAAGCAAATAACAGTTGTGGTCAACATTATTGGCACCCTTGAAGTTCAGCCCCTTAATGTCCAATATCTCCTTAAAAATGTGGCCAGCGAAATGGCTATATATGCACACATATTTGACACACAGAAGAATTAAATAAAACAAGAACAACCAAAAAAAGAAATAGTAGGAAATAATATTTAAACTGGGATATTGCCAGAACATGATAATTGGCATCTTTATAAACAATTCAAATCAGTTTGAACAGAAGAACCACATTCCTATTACAGTAAAATTAGATGCACCTGTGATCAATTGTCAGTACTCACATGACTTGAATCAACCAATGAATGATGGCTCTAATGTTTTTTAAAATGGCCACATTCACTCGCTGTTCCATTTTCAGAATAGTGAAGATGAGAACTGCCTGAGACCATTAGAAAAGCTATGATCACCAAACATCAAACATCAAACTTGAAAGGGGTACAAGGTTATCTCCAAAGACCTTGGGATTTCTGTGGTTCGCAATGTTGTTAAGAAGATTTCTGCTCATTGTACTGTAAAGAACTCCCAGGACGAGATAGGATGAGGAAACTTAATCCAAGAATTCTTGAAGATTTTGTGTGAATGGTTGAAAAAACACCACGTACAACATACAAAGGGCTTAACGCTGACCTAGAGCAATCTGGAATGGTGGTCTAAACCCACACCATACACTGCACGCTACACAAAGGAGGACTTCATGGGCAAAGGCCAAGGAGGACCCCTATGCTCAAAGGCAGACGGACATAAAAAGGCATGCCTGATATTTGCCTGAAAACACAATCCTTCTGGGAAAACGTTCTGTGGACAGATGAAACCAAACTTGAGCTGTTTGGCAATGCAGTGATACAATTACAGGCGAAGAAATGAAGCTCATAAGGAAAAGAAACCCACCCTTCCTACAGTTAAATATGAATGTTGTGGGACTGTTTTGCTGCTTCAGGAACCGGAGGCCTGGAACTTATTAAAAGAATCATGAAGTCAAAGGATTACCAAGGTATTTTGGAGTGAAATGTGCTATCTAGGGTCAGAAAGCTAGGTCTGGGTCGGAGGTCATGGGTCCTTCAGCAGGACAGTGACCCAAAACATATATCCAAAAGTACAAAAGAATGGTTGAAAATGAAAAAATGGACTGTTTTAAACTGGCCAGCAATGAGTCCTGAACTCAATCCAATCAAGAAAATTTGGAAAGAGCTGAAATCTGCCATTGGTAAAAGGAATCCTGGAAACATTCATGAGCTGGAACAAATCGCAGTTGAATAGTGGGAAAAACTACCAGCAGACAGGTGTGCGAAACTTATAAACAACCTTAACTACACCCAGATTGTAACCGATCCCACCCACCAGCTTGGGAACACTCTTGACCTAATCTTTGCCCCACCCACAGCCACAGACAGGAGGGACCAATTTAATCTCACCATCACCCCGGTTCCATGGTCAGATCACAGCCTGATAACATTTCAGGTCCCGTCTCCTCTTGACACGCGCGACCAGCCAAACGCAAAGAACATAACAAACCCATGTCGCTTCAGGGACTACCACCCAGGAAAAAGATTTAGGCGTCATTGTGGATACCATGTTAAAACCCTCGGCCCAGTGTGCAGCAGCAGCCAAGAGAGCAAATAGAATGCTAGGTATGATAAGGAAAGGAATGGAAAATAAAACAAAAGATATTATAATGCCTCAGTATCGTTCCACGGTGAGACCGCACCTTGAATATTGTGTGCAATTCTGGTCGCCGTATCTTAAAAAGGATATAGTGATTTTAGAAAAGGTTCAGAGAAGAGCCACCAAAATGGTAAAGGGGATGGAAGGATACTCCTATGAAGAAAGGCTAAAAAGGTTATTGCTCTTTAACCTGGAAAAGAGACGGCTGAGGGGAGATATGATAGAAGTCTATAAATTAATGGAGTGGAACGGGTAAACGTAGATCGATTGTTTACCTTATCAGAATATAGAAAGACTAGGGGACATGCAATGAAGCTACAGGGTAAACTATTTAAGACTAATAAAAGAAAATATTTTTTCACTCAACGTGTAATCAAACTCTGGAATTTGTTACTGGAGGATGTAGTAAAGGCTGTTAGTGTAGCTGGGTTTAAAAAAGGGTTGGACAAGTTCCTGGAGGAAAGGTCCATAAACCATTATTAAGAAGGGACCCAGGATATCAATGCTTGAACCAATACAAACATTGTGGAACCTGTGTACCTTGGGGAAACTGCTAGGTACATATGACCTAGATTGGCCACTGTTGGAAACAGAATACTGGGCTTGATGGACCTTGGTCTGACCCAGTATGGCATATCTTATGTTCTTATGTTCTTATTAGACCATTTGATAAGGAGATGCTGGCTAAACATGTCATCCCAAAACTCTCTCAGCCGTCGAACAACCTCAACAACATGGTCTCCACCTGGAATGACACTCTAAAGCTGTACGCTCACCAGCCTCTGTCGACCTATCACGCCACACCCAAGAACAACGCCGCCAAAAGGCAAACAGCCCCCTAGTTCTCGCCTGAACTAAAGAAGTCCCTACTTCACTTGAGGAAACTTGAGAGAAACTGGAGGCACACCCATAACACAGATGATCAAGCTACCTATTTAGCCTATTTGAAAGTTCATCGAGAAGCAATCTGGAACAAGAGGAAGGAATTCCACTCTGAACTCCTCAGTCGTTCTCTAAACAAGCCACGAGAGCTCTTCAATCTGGTAAAATCATTAACCAAAGAAGCTTCCCCACTACAGAATGAGCAAATATAACCCCAAGCATATGCCAACTATATGCAATCCAAAACTGTCAAATCAACCATTGCCACCAGTCCAGGAACACCTCAATCTTCCCCGCTTCTGGAGCCACTCGTCAAGTTCTTTCCCTCATCAGCGACTAACATCGAAGAGATTATTACCAGCATCAACACCACCATGGCACCAAATGACCCCTGCCCTGCACACTGGATTAAAGCAATGCGGTCAGAACTCAGTCCAGTCATAGCAGAAATCGTAAATCAATCCTTCACAACAGGAAAGTTCCCAATAACCCTCAAGCAGACCTCCATTCGACCCCTGTTAAAAAAAAACCAACCAGCTTGACCCAGATAAAGTAGAGTCCTACCGGCCGATATCCAGCATCCCACTGCTAGCTAAAATTCTAGAGAAAGCGGCTCTGAAGCAAATCCAACAACATATTGACACCTCATTCCCCCTAGATCCCTGCCAACACGGGTTTAGAGAAGCTCATGGTGTCGAAACACTACTCACCTCACTAATTAACACTCTCGTTTGTGGCTTAGACAACATCAAAGCTGGTTTTGTGCTGATCTTCCTAGACATCGCCGCAGCATTTGACTCCGTTGACCATGATCATCTACTAGCTCGGCTTCACGAGAAGGGGATTAAGGGTCTAGCCTGGGATTGGTGCAAATCTTATCTTGAAGACCGATGGCAGCAAGTCAGGATTGGCTCTAGTACATCAGATTCAAATAAATTGCTCCTAAATCACTAATTATCTCACAAAAAAACTACACAAAACACATCAATTAGTACTGAATGGCAAAGACCTCAGAACTTCTCACACCCCACAACTAGCGCCCGCAAGCGCTATAGGGAGTAAAGACGTTTACATCACCGGACTAAACGCCACCACACAACCACCCTTAAAGAACATACACAACATTCAATAACACCCAATAACCATGGGAAAAGCTCACAACCAATTTCAAAAGCAATACTAACTATCTAACACACATCCATACTCTTACATACACCAATTCCTAACTACACTCACACTCATACACTCAAAAACACTCACAAGTCACGTCTTAAATACCAGGCTCAAAAGAGCCTAAAGATGCAAGGGAGGGCAGAGAATACCCAAGGCCACAACGTAAGACCTGAAAAAGGAGAAAAATAAACTGTAACTGCAGTATATCTCCACAATATGAAAGTAATCCCAATCACTTAACTCAAGAAAAGTAGCATAGCCTCGGGACCGCCAATACTCTGCAGCAACATCAGAGGCTTTACAACGATTAATTCAGTCAATTACTTCTGAGGCTTATACATCGGGCTTCTTGACTATTAAAGAGAAAACGTTTCTTAATCCAGCTTCTCCGAAAGTACCAGCTTTTTATGTATTACCTAAGGCCCATAAAAATCTCGTTTCCCCTCCTGGCCGCCCTATTTTATCTAGTAATGACTCCTTGTTAGAACGAGTGGGTATCTTTTTGGATATGTTCCTGAAATCTGAAGTTCCTAAAATCCGTTCTTATATTCAGGATACTACACATTTTTTGAGGCTATTGGAGACGTTGGACTCGACTGCTCATGTTGATTGGATGGTGAGTTTAGATGTGGCAGCTCTGTATACTTCCATACCGCAAGATGATGCTTTGCGAGTTTTGGAGGCTGTGTGGGATGCCCGGGTGCCCCCCCATTCGAATCCCTACTTCCTTACTGTTATCTCTGGCTGAGATTGCGCTGAAGAAGAATTACTTTCTGGCACCGCCATGGGGGCGACATTTGCTCCATCTTTGGCCAATTTGTATATGAGTACCTTCGAAGATCGTTATATTTATTCTTCTGTATATGCGGTCCATATTGTGCAATAGTACCGCTTTATAGATGATATTTTTTTTATTATGGTGCTGTCCCAGGACCCATTTGGAAGAATTTTATTGTTATTTAAATTCCTGTGAAGCTTGCATCCAATTTGAATTCAATGTACAGGCCTCTGAGATTCATTTTTTGGACGTTAAGGTGATTAAAGAACATGGGCACTTTACAACTACAGTGTACACTAAGCCTACCGATCGCAATTCTTTATTGCATTTTGCCAGTTTTCATCCTACGCCTCTGAAGCGGAGTTTACCTTATTCTCAACTCTTGCGTTGTAGGCGCATTTGTTCATCGGCTGTGGATTTTAAAATGCAAGCGCGTTTCATGATTTAAAAATTTTCTGATCGTGGATATCCCCCAGATGTTTTACGGAATGCATATCGGAGGGCAAAATGTAACCATCAGGAATGGCTGTTGCTACCTCGTCGTCAAGAGTCTGAAAGTACATCTTCTATCATTCCATGTGTTTTGCCATTTTCTAGTCTTTCTCCACGGATAGCGGCTGTCATGCGAAAACATTGGACTTTGATCAATAAACATCCTAAAATGGCTGATTGGTCATTACGAATGTCCTACAGTCGTGGTCGGAATTTGGGGGACCGTCTTTGCTCGGCTGTGGTCCGCCGTACCATTATTATGTCTGGGACGGGTCATGTAGCCTGTCTTCATTGTTCTTATTGTGCTGTCATGAGTGCATCCATATGTCAAGAATACCAACATTTAATGCATTCTACATCATTTTCTACTACTTGTAATTCAGCCTTTGTGGTTTGTTTTGTGGTGTACTTGCCCTAAATTATATGTTGGCAAAACCACGCGGCCTTTGAGGACCCGACTGGCCGAACATAAATATAGTCTGCATAAATTGCGTACGGATACTCCTTTGATACAGCACTGTTGATTTAGCTCATCAGTTTACGGATTTACGCTGCACAGTCTTGGAGCATGTCCCTTTCCATGTTCGACATGGTGATCGCAATAAGCTGTTACTACAGAAAGAACAGAAGTGGATTTTCCGCTTGAATACTCTACATCCTTTAGGCTTGAATGATAAAATTGACTGGTCTTTATTTTTTTGACGTCAGTGCGGCTTTATTAGTGCGATGCTATGTGGTATACTGTGTTTCTCCAACCTGTTCATCTTTGTGGGTAGTTTGTGTGGTAATTGGTGGGGGATGATTGATGATTGATGAATGGTGATTGGTGTGTTTGTGTTTGACGTTAGGTGATGTCATGGTCTTGCATTTGATTGGCCGTTGGTTCTTTATAGTTCATGCGTCAGACGCTGTTTCTCTTGTTAGTGGGAAGGCATTTGAACGTGTTGCAGTGTTTTTTGGCTTTTATTTTCTCCCCTGATGAAGCCTATTTGGCGAAACGGGAGCTTTTGTAGGGTGTTACCACTATTCGTGTAATTTGAGCTTTTCCTGCTTCCTGCTATTTTCGTGGAGGTCCTTGTGATCCTTTGAGAATCAACGTTGCAGCGGAGGTCTTTGGGATCCCGTGCGATCTGATGTTGCTGCGGAGTATTGGCGGTCCCGAGGCTATGCTACTTTTCTTGAGTTAAGTGATTGGGATTACTTTCATATTGTGGAGATATACTGCAGTTACAGTCCGCGCTCAGCTCCAGGTCCCTCTGTGCAGTCTCCCTGCCCTGGTTGCCTCAGAAGTCCTGCCTCCCAGAAGTGACGCAGGTGCAAACAACGCGTCCGCGCTCAGCTCCAGGTCCCTCTGTGCAGTCTCCCTGCCCTGGTTGCCTCACAAGTCCCGCCTCCCAGAAGTGACGCGGGTGCAAACAATGCATCCGTGCTCAGCTCCAGGTACTCTCCAGTATTTAAACAACATCGGGGCACCGTTCCAGCTTTGTAGCTGCTGTACTTGTCCCTGCTATTATTTGCCTGCTGTTTTGCTTTACCTGCTGCCTGATTGTTTGCCCTTCCCTCTAGGTCCCTCTGTGCAGTCTCCCTGCCCTGGTTGCCTCACAAGTCCCGCCTCCCGGAAGTGACGCGGGTGCAAACAACGCGTCCGCGCTCAGCTCCAGGTACTCTCCAGTATTTAAACAACATCGGGGTGCCGTGGAGATCACGTGAGCACATGAGCGGGTAAGGTGCTCCTTGCCACGCTCCCGGGCCGCCTGAAAAACCTTTGAGTATACCGGAGGCAAAAATCGCTGAAACGCGGCAATAACTTGCTGAGAGGTGTCGGAGTGTCGAGGGCACCTTAGGAGACTGGCAAAGCTCAGACCGGAGGCGATGAAGGCAGCGGCGAGGAGGGAAAAGACAGCCATCTCCCGAGACACCAAAATGGCGACCGGAGGGAAAGGGGGTGCGGGGCCTGGATCTCCGGAGAAGGACAGCGCTGACACAGCCCATGTGGAGACGGCGCATGAAGTAGTTCGACTACTGGAGCCCAAATTTGACACCATTATGCAAAAGTTGGAGGTTATGGGTGAAGCATTTACGGAGTTGACTCGGAGAATTGAGGAAGTGGAACAGCGTGTGAATGTCTTGGAAGAAGGGGAACTTACGCTGGAGCGTGCCACCCAGAAGCACCAGGAACAAATCGCGACGTTGATGCTTAAAGTGGATGACTTGGAAAACATCAGGGTGCCGTTCCGCGCCGCGGCGTGGCTGCTCCTTGGGCGAGCTCCTTGGGGCGACGACTGGGGCGTTTTCGCATCCCCGACTGGTCTCCTGTCGTTCCGTGGAGGATTTCAACACCTGTGCCTTTTGCTTCCTCTGTCATTCCTCTTGCTGTTTCTATCAGCTTTTGGTTTCTTGTGCACTGCTTCAGCTGTGCCTGTTCCTCTAGTTCTCCCTCGGTTCACTACTCGGCCCTCGGCTATGGCCTCTATCCCTGTCCTTTGGGGGAATCGTTTCCCCTCAGTCTCCTCTGCTCCGCCCGGGGTTTATGCCCGGAACATGCATAATCTTATTACGTGTCCAATTACCCGGGCTCCCCCCACACCTCCACCCCAACCTGTCTGTTCTCTGCTGACTCTGTCGTTTGCTCTCCTCAATTGTAGATCTCTCCGTGCCAAAACCCCTCTAGTTCATGACCTCCTATTACAACACCCTCTTGATGCCTTGTTTCTCACAGAAACTTGGCTTCGTGAGGGGGAGGACGGTGTTCTTCACCGCTGCCTCCCTCCTGGCTACTCCATCTTCCACCTTCCCCGGCTCCACCGATCCGGGGGCGGCGTAGCTGTTATTCACCGTTCATCCTTTTCTCTCTCTCTTGTATCCCCTCAGCCCCGTTACCCTGAAGCTCTTCTGTTGCGCTCCAGTACCTCTGTTCCTATCTTTTTCCTGCTTCTCTATGCCCCACCCTCTATGCGTCCTGACCTTTGGGAGTCTCTTTTGCTCTCCCTTTCTGAAACTTCTTTACTTACTTCACATTTGTTTGTTCTCGGTGATTTCAATGCCCACCTCTCCCCCCCCCCCCAACCCATCCCCGCGATAAGGCCCTCAGTTCGCTTTTTCAGACCTTGACCTCCACCAACATGTGCACTGTCCCACTCATTCCTCTGGTTCCACACTAGACCTTATCCTTACATTCTCCTCTTCCCCTTACGTACCCTCTGCTACCTCTTCTACCTCTCTCCCCTGGTCAGATCATCACTGTCTGTTCTTCTCCTTCCCTCTCCCCCCTGTGCAAACCCTTGCTTCAACTGTCTCAACCCCGCCTAAGGTTCTTAAACGCCGCCTCACTCCCCTTACTTTGCAGGCATTCCCTCCTGCTGACTCTCTCTTTTCTGCTGAGTTCTTTTCTCTTTCTGTCAGCCATCAAGCTGATTCCTGGTCCTCTGTTCTTTCCAGTACTCTCGACATGCTTGCCCCCCTTCGCCCTGCTCCCTGTCGTTCCTCTTCTCATCACCCCTGGTATCACCCCGGTCTTTATCTTCAGCGCGCCCATCTTCGGCGTGCTGAGCGCTATTGGCGCAAGCATCCCTCCCCTGCTGCCCTGATTTCTTTCCGCTCCGTTCATCGTTCATACCGCACCATGATCACTGCGGCAAAGAAGGCTTATTTTTCAGATCTCATCACTGCCTCTTCCAATTCTTCTCGCTGCCTATATCGGGTTCTTCACTTCTTGTCCTCTTCATCAACCTGTTCTTCTTCATCAGCACTCCTTCCCACTGCACCTAGCCCAACGGCCCTTGCTTCTTTCTTGGTTCATAAAATTCAGTCCCTTCGTTCCTCCTTTCCCCTTTCCCCTCTGCCCTCCTCCCCTTTCCCCCCCATCTTCTCCTTCCTCTTCTTCCTCTATTCCTTCCCCCCCTCCCTCTAATGTTTTTTCTCATACCTGGTGTTCCTTTAGTCCTGTCTCTTTCGCTGAACTTTTTCAGGTGATCTCTTCTTCTCATAAAACCACTTGCCCCCTCGATCCTCTCCCGTCTTCGTGGCTTCTTGATCCTTCGCTTCACCTTCTCCCATATATCCTCGGCATGGTCAACACTAGTCTTTCTTCCGGTAGTTTTCCCGACTCCTGGAAACATGCCATAGTCCGCCCTCTTTTGAAAAAACCCTCTCTTGACCCCAGTTTACCTGCCAATTGGCGTCCTGTTTCAAACCTCCCTTTCCTCTCTAAGGTCCTAGAAAAACTGGTCTTTGCACAGCTTTCAGCGCACCTCGATTCCACTCTTTACCTTCACCCCCGCCAATCCGGCTTTAGATCTGGCCATAGCACCGAAACTGTCCTCCTCGCCCTTCTCAGTGACCTTCACCGCTCTCACGACCGTGGTGACTTGTCTATCGCCGTTTCCCTAGATCTCTCCGCTGCTTTCGACGTCATTGATCATTGCACCCTTCTCACTCGTCTGTCTGACTCTGGTATTCACAGCACTGTATTACGCTGGTTCCATTCTTTTCTCTCCCATCGTTCTTTCTCAGTTCACTCTGGCACCTCTACTTCTGCTCCCTCTCCCTTGCACTGTGGTGTCCCGCAAGGTTCCATCCTTGCCCCTTTACTTTTCAATATTTTCCTTGCTCCCCTAGCCCTTCTCATTCAGCAATCCAGTGTTTCCTTCTGTTTTTACGCAGACGATATCCTCCTTGTCCATCATACCAGTTCTGCTTTTCCTGACCTTTCTGCGCTTAATACCTGTCTATCCTGTGTCGCCTCTTGGTTTTCTGAAACTTTTCTCTGTGTTAACCCTTCTAAATCCTCTGCCATTTGGTTTTCTTTCTCCTCTCCCCCGCCTAGCTTAGCCCCTGTGATGTCCTCCCTTCCTATTCCTGTTGTCTCTACCCTTCGCTATCTGGGTGTTACCGTAGACTCCTCCCTTTCCTTTCACCCTCACATTTCCTCCCTTTCCGTACTTGTCACTTCCACCTGCGCCGTATTCGCTCTCTTCGGCCTTTTCTTTCTTCTCAATCCCTCACCACTCTAGTTCTTTCCCTTGTAACCTCCCGCTTAGATTACTGTAATTCCATCCTGGCTGGCCTTCCATCCTGTCAACTCCATCGTCTTCAGCTTCTCCAGAACACTGCCGCCCGCCTCCTCACCTTTTCTTCTCCTTCTGATCATATTACCCCCTGTCTCTTCTCCCTTCATTGGCTCCCCATTAAATTCCGGCTTATCTATAAGTATATCATCATCACTCACAGGGTTCTCTATACCAGCACTCCTCAGTACCTCTCCGACCTTATCTTTCATCAGCTTGCCCCCTGTCTCCTTTGCTCATTTCATACCAATCGTCTATTTCTTCCTTCTCCGTCCCAGGCCCACCTTGAACTTACCCGCCATTCTGCTTTCTTCTTTCTAGCCCCTGCCCTCTGGAATTCCCTTCCTCACACCCTCCGTACTGAGCCCTCTTTCCCCCATTTCAAAACTCTCCTCAAGACTCACCTCTTCTCCCAAGCGTTTGATCTACCAGCCTCCCCCTGATATGTAGTCACCATGCCAATTCGTGTCCCTCATGTCATATTCAACTGCCACCCCCTGCCCTCCCTCCTTCCCTGCGTTTCTGTGTTTAGCTCTGCAGTCTCTATTCTGGTTTTTCTCTCTGTCTCTCACTTGCTCTTTCCAGTTACCCAATGGCGTTCCTTTCTCCCTTTGTTTTTCTACAGCTGCCTTTTATTGTACACCGCCCTAATACTTCGGTCTTGGGCGGTATATCAAGCCTAAATAAATGAAATGAAATGAAATGAAAATTTTTCTCCTTTTTCAGGTCTTACGTTGTGGCCTTGGGTATTCTCTGCCCTCCCTTGCATCTTTAGGTTCTTTTGAGCCTGGTATTTAAGACGTGACTTGTGAGTGTTTTTGAGTGTATGAGTGTGAGTGTAGTTAGGAATTGGTGTATGTAAGAGTATGGATGTGTGTTAGATAGTTAGTATTGCTTTTGGTATTGGTTGTGAGCTTTTCCCATGGTTATTGGGTGTTATTGAATGTTGTGTATGTTCTTTAAGGGTGGTTGTGTGGTGGCATTTAGACCGGTGATGTAAACGTCTTTACTCCCTATAGCGCTTGCGGGCGCTAGTTGTGGGGTGTGAGAAGTTCTGAGGTCTTTGCCATTCAGTACTAATTGATGTGTTTTGTGTAGTTTTTTTGTGAGATAATTTGTGATTTAGGAGCAATTTATTTGAATATTATTGCCTTTGTCCCTATACAGCTTGCTTATTAGTCTAGTACATCAGAACCATTCCAACAAAAGCAGGGAGTACCCCAGGGTTCCTCCCTCTCCGCTCTGCTTTTCAACATATACATGTAGCCAACCTGCAAAATCACCTGAGCCTTCGGCATATCATGCCTTATCTACGCAGACGACATGCTGTTGTATTCACCTTTCAATGTCACGCTTCCAGATTACACGACTCTAGTTGATTGTTTCAACTCAGTAACAGACTGGCTCCTCAACCAGAACCTAAGGATAAATTAAAAAAAAAACGAGGTCCTAACCATCACCAGAAACAAAAACTTCTCTCCTCCAACATCCCTAATGGTGAAAGATACCGAAATACCAATCAAGTCAGCCATACGCTACCTGGGTGTGACTCTAGATCAGCAACTAAACTTCAAAGAGCACATAAGCCACACAGTAAAGATCAAGACCCTTCGCCACCTAAGACCTATACTAGATCCTGACAGCTTCCGCACAATATTCCAGGCTCTTGTCATACTTCATTTTGACTACGCAAACGTTATACTGCAAGGCCTCCCCAAAAACACACTTAACCCTCTGCAATTAGTGATGAATGCTGCTGCCCGTGTATTGTGTGGGACCTCAAGACGAGAGCACATATCCCCCGTCCTAAGAGATCTACACTGGCTCCCGATAAGCTGTAGGATCTCCTTCAAGGCCCTGCTAATCACTTTTAAGGCCATAAACAACATTGTGCCCCCTCAATCTCCATGCTCATTTCCCAACCTCCCAACAACAGATCCAAGAGGTTGCACTCCTCCAATACACTTATTACGCCAAAAGTATCCACAAAGTGGGCACAATCAACCAACAATCGGGCATTGGTGTCCTACGCACCCAGATCATGGAACAACCTCCCACATGACATCAGAGCAATCAAGGACATCACTCAATTTAGAAAGGCCCTCAAGCACCATTTGTTCATTACGTACTTTTCACAACACAACAATCCCCCTCACGCCTCACACCCTCACACATACCATCCCTCAATCTGATAGCTTAACAGCATGCACAAGTTTGATAAGAGGAAGTGGCCCGTAAATAGAACACGGTCCACACTGGTTCTCACTCCCTGCTCCACCCTTGTAACATTATCCCCTGTTCTACCCTTGTAACATTATTGACACAGCAGTATGTAAATTGTACATAGTTTTCCCTGTTTTTCTCCAAGTTGTTTTCCCTGTTCGATGTAAACTCGGGAGTGCCCTGCGGTCCTCGAGTCATTCTGTTAACTGTAAACCGCACTGATGATAAAGAGCGCGGTATAAAAGAAATGTTAAATAAATAAATAAAATGGCTGCAAGAAACGTTTGGAGGCTGTCATCACTGCCAAGGGTTGTGCAACCAAATATTAGTGAAGGTGCCATTAATACTGTCCAGGTCATATTTTTTTCTCAGAAATTACTACATTTAAGTTGCACAGACCTCTTTTATTATTGTATACCTTTGAATATTATGATGATATACAGTTGGACTATTTCCAATTATTTCTCAAGATATTGTACACAACATACCTAAAGCACAAGGGTGACAATAATGTTGACCACAACTGTAGAATGCTAGGAATCATAAGGAAAGGAATGGAGAATAAAACAAAAAATATTATAATGCCTCTGTATCACTCCATGGTCCAACCACACCTGGAATATTGTGTGCAATTCTAGTTCCCACATCTTAAAAAAGATATAGCAGAATTGGAAAGGTACAGAGAAGAGTGACCAAAATGGTTAAGGGATAGAAGGATACCCTTATGAGGAAAGGCTTAAAAGCTTAGGGCTCTTCATCTTGGAAAAGAGATGACTGATGGGCGTAATTTTTGAGGGGTGAGGGGGGCATGGCTTCCCAAGACGAGCTGGCTCTCTGCTGATTCGGCGACAGCCTTCCCTCTCACCCACGCCACTTCCGCTGCCTTTTCTGTTCTTGCAGCGGCAGTGGTAGCGACGGACTGGCCTTTGATTTAGAAAAACAAAATAAAACACAGGGATGACCACTTCCTTGGTAGGAAGGCTAGTTTGGTCCCGCCTCCTCTGACACAAAGCATGCATCAGAGAGGGGCGGGACTAGAACAGCCTTCCTAGCAAGAAAGTGCTTACACCACGGGCTTTCTTGTTTTTTTGGGGGGTTTTTTGTTTGTTTTTTTTTCAAATCTAAGGCCAGTCCACTGCCACTCTACTACTGCTGCTGTGAGGCACAGAAAAGATATCGGTAGCGGTGTGGGTGGGTGGGGCAGGAATGTGTTGAAAGTCAGAAGGGAAATACTGGGCAGATGGACACGAAGGGGGGGGGAGGGGAGCATAGCTGGAAGGGAAATGCTGGGCAGATGGAGAGGGGGAGAGGGAGGGTTGAATGGCCTGAAGGGAAATGCTAGGAAATACACACAAGGGGGTGGGTGGAATTGCCAGAAGGGAAATGCTGGTCAGAGAGGGGGGGGAGGGGAGGGGAGCATAGATGGAAGGGAAATGCTGGTCAGGAAGGGGGGGAGGGGAGAATGGATGGAAGGGGAAATGCTGGGCACGGATGGGGGGGAGGGGAGCATGGATGGAAGGGTAATGCTGGGCAAATGTTGCACATGAGAGGGGCAGAGGGCAGATGTTAACTAGGAAGTGCGGAGGGATGAGAAGGAACAGATGCAGGCCACAAAAGGGAGAGGGGGTGAAGCCAAATATTGGACACATAGTGCGGAGGGGTAGAAGGCAGATGTAGGACACATGTAGGAGGTGGTGGACAGATGCTGGACATAGGTTGGAGGGGTAGAGCCAGACATAGGGTGGGGGATAGAAGGGGATGGAGAGCAGATGGTGCATATGGAGTGGGGGTATATGTTTGACATGTAGAGGGTTTAGAGGGATAGAGTCGATGCTGGACATGTGGTAGGGGCCAAAAAGGGATGGAGGGCAGATGCTGAATACAGGGTAGGGGTCATAGGGGGATAAATGGCAGATGCTGGACATGCGGTAGGGTGAAATGGGAAAATGCTGGACATGGAGTGAGGGGGAGAGAGGGAATGCTGGACCTGGGGGGGGGGGGAGGATGAGAAAAAGGGGAGAAGCTTGAGATTGGAAAGAGAGGGAGAGACAATCCCATCCCTCTGAAACTCTCTACCAAGCCACATCAGATGCAACAGAGATCCCCTAGCATTCAAGAAACAACTGAAAACCATTCTATTCCAGGAATACCTCGGAACTGATGAGAACACACGACACTGACTACCCCAAACCCCCCCCACCCCCTAGAAGATCTTGCTCTAAATGACTGCGTCACAATGTCCATGTCTATATCCCAATTGTTTGTCGAAACTGTTGGTCAACTGTTGGTCACCTGGTGATGGCCCCGACCCCAAAAACTGATTCCTGCCCATCCCCCCCCCTTTTTTTATGTTACACCGCTTTGACCCGGTGAAAAGCGGGATATAAATACAGTTAAATAAATAAATAAATAAATAACAAGACAGGGCATGAGAGAAGGGGCTTGATGCTGAACACAGGGAGGTTGGAAGAGAGAATGGAAAGAGTTAATTAAAGACTGAGGAATAAGTGGCTGGAGAATGATAGAGAGATGGAGTGAGAGGGCTGTAAAAAGAGGGAGATTGAGAACTGGATATAAGAAAGAAATGAAATCTGAGTTGATAAAAAGAGAAAAATAATGGAAGAAAGCTGAAAGGAAAAAGAGCAACATCTGAGATGGACGTAGGGGATCAAGAGAAGAAGACAGGAGTGGAGAGAAGTGGCAGGTGGATTGCAGACTCTGGAAAAGAGCTGAGAAGACAGAGGATGTAGAAACCAGGTACCAGGTCCAAGGCAATTAGAAACATAAAATAGCTAGACGATAAAGGTAACAACTTTATTTTCAGTTTAATGACTGGAAGTTTTGGATTTTATACATGCCGTCTTTATATTTTGTACAGTACAGGGGGAAATGCATCACTGTTTCTATATTTTGTGTTGCACTACATGCAGAGTCTAGCTTGTTGGGGTTTCAATTTAATTTTGTCTACAATCATATTTCTACTTTGTTATAATTTATTCTGTACTTGGTGATGGTCTGACTGTTCTGCCTGTGTGTCCCAAGACCTTGTGTTCTGTTGGCATGATGCTTCTTTGGTGCATCTGCAGTAATCCGGCTTGTTCAGTTTTCCGAATAGGCTTAAGGATGTTCTAAGGCCCACAGCAATATTTATGGTGCAGCTCTTTTCTCGGTAGGATCCTTGTGTTAATTTTAGAAGCTGGTGTAATTGTACGGTAGATTTGCTTTATAGGTCTTCAGTGACTTTTGTAGGGTTTTGTTAGTTCACAGTCTGCCTGGTACTGGAAAGGTTGTTAACGAGATGACACGGGAATCAGATTTTTTTCTTGTATGGTGGGTTCTATGGTGAAATGTCCTAGTTCTGCTCTGCACCTACTGTTGGAGGTGGTATTTGGTTGGATGCAAAGTAAGATGTTGCAAAAGAAAAAGAAAACCATAGCTCAGTTTCTAATACCAAAATAAAATTAGATAAATTATAACTAATTTTATTTTGTGTTAGAAACTGTGCTGTGGTTCTTTTACTTTTTGTCCCTTGGCATGTGAGCACCTAACTATCTTCTTTGTTTTTTGCGGAATAAATATTTATTGGTATCAGTATTTTTTTTATCTTTGAGTGCCAGGCTAAATAAACAGCTAAAATTTTTGCTGCATTTGAATTATGTTGCCACTGAACGAGAACCTCTGCTCTCTCTTTGAGTTTCTTGGCTGACCAACTCATCCCTCGCCTGTTTGATATAGCGGCTTCCTATCCATCTAGTGTTTTTTTTTAAGATAGCCATAATGAATATACAAATATTTTGCCCCCTCTCAAATGAAGCATTCAAACTATGCCCGTGGCCAAGGGCAGATATGACAGACATCTATAAAATAATGAATGGCGTGGAACAGGTAAACGGAGATTGTTTTTTTTACTACTTCAAAAAGTAAAAAGACTAGGGGGCACACAATGAAGCTACAATGTAGCACATTTAAGACAAATAGGAGAAAATATTTTTTCACTCAATGCGTAATAAAACTTTGTAATTTGTTACTGGAGGATGTAGTAAAAGCTCTTAGTGTAGCAGGGTTTAAATGAGTTCCTGGAGGAAAAGTCCATAAACAATTATAAAAGTGGACTGGGGAAATCCACTGCTTACCCCTGGGGCAAGCAGCCTGGAATCTGTTTATCTTTTGGTAATCTGATAGATATTTGTGACCTGGATTGGTGTTGGAAACAGAATACTGCTCTTGATGGATCCTTGGTCTGACCCATTATGGCATATCTTATGTTTTTATGGTGGATATAATACTCTAAATTGTTGCATAAACTCTGAGGAAGTCTAAGCACAAATCTCTGTCCTGAGGCAAAATTGGAAACCAAAACATCCAGCCAGTTTAAGATATAACTATTGTTCCTAGGCGTTCCTCCAGTCCAGTCCCTTTACTTCTGGGTTGTGTACCCCTTCTAGCAGCTTTGGAGACTGAGCTCTTCATTATTCTGATGATCCTCCAGTATAAATACCACTGGCTCCTCCTACCAGAGTCAGTTTCGCTCAGTCTCCAAAGCAGCTAGTAGGAGCACTAAGCCAGGGAGAAGTAGACTTAGTGGAGAGATTGTGGGGGCTCTTGGTTTTGTTTTCTTTTATTTCTTACATTATTTTACTTTCTTTCCTTTTTATTGTAGCTCCTGGAGTTAAGAGCATGGTCAGTTAAGAGTGCCTGGATGGAGAACTTTCCCCCCCTCCTCCCTTCTCTCATTTAGCCACGGGGCCTAGCTAGGAGCTCCACTGAAGAGAGGAGAGGTGCCTCCCGAGCCCTTCGAAGGTGAGGAGCCGCCTGGAAGGAAAGCCTTAGGGCTATTGGGGCGGCGGTAAAAGTTTTTGCTGCCGGCCGCGCCGATCCCAGCTCGTGCCGAAGCCCTTGTGGAGGCTGAGCACGAGGGTGGGATTCGGCACTCAGCGGGACAGATAAAGAAGCGGCGGTTTTTACGGCAAGCCGTGGGGAACAGAGCAAGGTGGTTTTGCTGTTTCATGAGCGGAAGCACCTGCCGCCCTGCGGTGTGTAGCATCTCTCATCAGAGGTAGGTGAATTCTCCATTGGGGGAGGCAGAGTGGAGTTTTTTGGCTGCCTTGTTCCTGTGCATGCTTTTTGGTGCTTTCCAGCCTAGCAGGCCTGGGGTGGGCAGCTAGGGTGGCTCCTGGCACAGGAATCTGAGCCCGGGTTTGGGAAAAAAAAAAAAGTACTAGGGGGTTTCTTTTCTTTTCCTTTGATATTTGGTTTTGGATTAGGCTGGGCCTTAGTACAAGGGCCCTTGGAGCAGAAACTCCATTATGCCGGCTAGGCTTCAGTGCCTAGTGTGTGGCACAAGGCGAGGTACAGTCTCAGAGGCAGGCATCTGCAGGGGGTGCATGTCAGAAGCCGCTTCTGTGGAACAGGATCTCCAAGCCAGCGTGGGACTGGAACCGATGGCTGGCACTGCTCGGGAATTGTGGGAGGAGGTAGGGCCAAGACTAGGGGCAGAGAGTCTTGTGGCTGCGGTCTCCAAGCAGCAAACACAGGCCCAGCCCCTTCCTGGTACTTCTTCTTCTGCAGCGGCTCAGGAAGGGGAAGGCTTGGGAGACTTCTCCCCAGAGTTCGTACTGCTTCTCCACAAGGCGTTCTGTCTGCGTCAGCAGGAGCATAGCAGGGAGCACAGGACGGTCCACCCAAGAGGGGCAGTGGGCTTAGTGAAGCTGAGTCTGCTATACCGCCTAAGCGGCAGAAGCTAGCGAGAGACAGTTCGCCCCTCAGCAGTTTACGGGGGACCGTGAAGGGGAGTTTTCGGAGCCGGAACTAGGGGAAGAAGAGGAGGAACTAGGGGAAGAAGAGGAGGAACTCGAAGAGGGTGAGATCCAGGACGAACAGAGAGCTGGGATTGTGCGGGTCTTTTGCCGGGAGGAGTTGTCGGCTTTGATTGCAGAATCCTTAAAGGTACTCAATATGGTCCCGGGGGTGCCCGGGGAGGACGAAGCATTGGAGGACCCTCTTATTCAGGCGGTAAGGAGATCGCAGAAAGTCTTCCCGGTCCACCGGGTGGTCAGGAAGATGATTCAAGAAGAATGGGACCAGCCAGATTCGGAGTTAAGGGGAGTCCGGTCCATGGCCCGCTTGTATCCTTTGCCGGAGTCCGATAGGGAGCTGTTGCATTCGCCTAGGGTGGATGCGGCGGTTTCAGCTGTGACTAAGAAGACAACAATTCCGGTGGAAGGCAGCGCGGCTCTGCGGGATCCCCAGGACCAGAAGATGGACACTTTACTAAAGCAGGCATTTGATATTAACGCTCTGGCACTTCAGGCCTCGATTTGTGGGGCGTGGGTTACACGTGCTTGTCTGCACTGGCCACAACAGCTCCAGCTGCCTGGTGACCCCCTTGGCAATTCGCAAGGGGAAGCGGAAAGAATTGAGTCAGGGGCAGCCTATCTGGCGGATAGCCAGTATGACCTGGTCAGAAGCTTGTCAAGGAACATGGCTTCGGTGGTCGCGGCCCGTTGGTACCTTTTGGCTACGGAACTGGGCGGCGGATGGTTCTTCTAAGACTCGCCTTAGTAAGCTCCCCTTCAAGGGAAAGCTCCTGTTCGGGGAGGACCTGGATAAGCTGGTGAAGGATTTGGGTGAATCCAAGGGTGGTAGACTGCCCGAGGATCGGCAGAAGCAATCTCGTCCTTCCACTTTTGCTAAGGTGCAGCCACGGGAGGCCCGGAAAATTCAGGCGGCGCAGTTCTCTCCTTTTCAAAGGGGACATTTTACATCGCGAGGACAGGCCTTCCGGGGGTTTCGGGGGGCAGGAAGAGGGTTTGGGGCCTCTTCCTCTACCTCGGCCCTCAGGAAGTCACAATGAAGTGAGGGGGTCCAGGTCGGGGTGGTGCCGGTAGGGGGGCGTTTGCGGCAGTTTTCCCCGCCTGGACCCGGGTCACATCCGATCGATGGGTTCTGGAGGAAATTTGAGACAGCTGCGCTCTCGAATTGGCATCTCCAGTGGTCCCAACATTCGTTCAGTCTCCCTGCAGATCCCCGGTGAAGAGAGCAGCGGTAGAAGAAACTCTGGACCGATTGCTGGAGTTAAAGGCGGTCGTGCCGGTGCCCAGCGACCAGTGCGGCTGTGGTCGATACTCCATCTACTTCATGGTACCAAAGAAGGAGGGATCCTTTTGGCCAATTCTTGACTTGAAGCGGGTCAATCGGTGCCTCCGAGTGCCTCATTTCCGCATGGAAACCTTGAGATCAGTAATAGTAGCAGTGCGGCAGGGAGAGTTTTTGACCTCTCTCGATCTGATGGAGGCGTACTTGCATATTCCGATTTGCGAGTCTCGCCAGCAGTTCCTGTGTTTCGCAGTCCCTCGGGGACATTTTCCGTTTCAGGCCTTGCCCTTCGGCCTGGCAACAGCTCCCCGCACCTTCACCAAGGTAATGGTGGTGGTGGTGGCGGCGCTGCGCAAGGAAGGTATTTTGGTTCACCCATACCTCGACGACTGGTTGATTCAGGCCAAGTTGGAGGAGGAGAGTCAGAAGGTGACAGACAGGGTAGTAGAACTTCTTTTTTTTTTTAAATTCTTTATTTTCATTTTGTAACAACAAAGGAAAAGGAAGACATACAGCTAAAAGACAGATACATAAAGTGTAATACATACACCAAAGTAAACCCCTGCCACCCCCCTCCCCCCTGCTTCTTCTCTAGAAAACTAATCATTCCCGAAACGGGCGTGTACTTACATTATTGTGTTACAAAACGGCTAATACACCCCATATTGAAAAGTATGTACCAAAGTATCTTAGAGAAGAAGCAAAACCCCCAAAGAATATGGCGACCATATGTCTGCGGGAGGAGGCCCTAGAGAGGAAATAGAAAGACATAAAAAAAGAAAAGAAACACCAGAGTCCATAATTAACACTGTCTCTGATACTCATCGAGGCTACTGTGGGTAGATGGAGTCGGGTCACAGATATCATCAAAAGTAAGGCAACAAACTGCCCTCGCCAGACTCTTTGCTGGGCTGCGGCAGATCCAATATGGCAGGTACAGCGGATATGAGAATACTTGCAGGAATATTCTGGAAATCAGCGCATCAAGTCGGCTTCTTTGGAATCCAAAAACTCTGCTAGTAGATCAGGGTCCTCAAATGTTCTTGTCTGATTGTGAAGCGTGACTCGGAGCTTGGCCGGGTACATCAGGCCATAGCGTGCTTGTAGTTGTTGAAGCCTCGGCCGGTATTCCAGAAAACGCTTTCGGCGGTCGACCGTGGGTTTAGCCAAGTCGGGATAGAAGGAGATCTTGTGGCTCTCAAACTCCATATGGCCCTTTGCCCGAGAGGCATTTAGAATTTGCTCAACGTGTTGATATCTCAAAAGTCGAAAAATGATAGGCCGCGGGGTCTTCCTGTTGAGCGTTATGCTTGTGGGTACACGATGAGCGCGATCGATCTCCAAATCTTTGGTAAAGGTGATTTGGAGCAGGGAAGGGAGGATTTTTCATAAAAACTCTTTCATGTCTCCCGATTCCGCTCGACGCGCTCTATTATTGCCATCTTCCACTTCTTTCTGCAAGGCCCGCACCTGACGTTCAACTTTGTCGAGTTTGGACAACCGGGCCGCATGGGAGTCCAGTATGCTCTCCATTTTGACCTGATGCGAAGAAAGCCCTTCTAGCTTGCTTTGCAGCACACCAAAATCTTCCCGCAGCGCTCTGAGTGCTTCACCGTTTGACTGCACGAGGTCTTTGACCCCTCTGATCTCAGCGAGGATTTCCTGCTGCATTTCGGGGCCCTCGCGCAAGGCCAGCCCCTTCTGCGGGGACGGAGGTTCAGTTTTGGAACGTTTGCCGTGAGAAGCCGCTGGAGATCCAAATTCCAGGCGCGTGGGTTTGGTCCCCGCCATCTCACCAATGTGCCCCGGCAAGAGCAGAGTAGAAGTTCCAAGTATGTACGGTGTTAATTCAGGATTCTGAGTAGGCCTCTCGGGAGCCTCAGCGTTATGCGACCATCCCGCTGGACATCAGGCTCCGCCCCCCCGGGTAGTAGAACTTCTTCGGAGTCTGGGGTGGGTTATCAATCTGACAAAAAGCAGACTGGAACCATCCCAGGTGAATAGAGTATTTAGGTGCAAGGTTCGACACAGACAAAGGAAGGGTATTTTTGCCGGTTCAGCAGGCCGCGGGGCTGTGGATTCTGATTCGGCAGTTTCTAGCCATGAAGTCTCCCTCAGCGTGGCATTATCTACGGGTGTTGGGGACTATGGCAGCGGCGATAGAGTTAGTTCCTTGGGCGAGAGTGCAAATGAGGCCTCTTCAGCACGCTCTGCTCCTTTGTTGGTCTCATCAACGTCAGTCCCTGTCGGTGTGTCTCCCGTGTCTGCCGGAGGCCAGGGAAGGTCTTCAGTGGTGGCTCTGGGCAGGAAGTTTGGAAAGAGGCATGCCTCTCGAGTCCCCAAGATGGTTGCAGTTGATGACGGATGCCAGTTTGTTGGGCTGGGGGGCTCACTGCGAGGGACGATTAGCACAGGGGATGTGGACGGCGGACGAAGCCCAGTGGTCCATCAACTGGTTGGAGATGCGAGCGGTGTTGCTAGTGCTCCAGGCCTTCGAGCAGTGGCTCCACCGGAAGGCGGTCCGGGTATTTTCAGACAATGTGACCACGGTAGCCTATATCAACCGGCAGGGCGGCACAAACAGCCTGTTTCTGGAGGAAGAGGTAGAAGAGCTGCTGACGTGGGCTGAAGCTCATCTGGAGGCACTATCGGCACAGCATGTGGCCGGAGTGGAAAATGTCGAAGCGGATTTCCTGAGCAGGCGCAAAGTGGATCCCGGAGAATGGGAGCTCTGCCATCAGGTGTACGAACAAGTGGTTCGGCGCTGGGGACCACCCATCATGAATCTCATGGCAAGGTTCGATTCAGCCAAGTCCAGCTGTTTCTTCAGCAGAAGAAGGGAAAGGATGTCAGAAGGGCTGGATGCTCTGGTACAGCAGTGGCCCGCGGAGGGGCTGCTTTATGCGTTTCCTCCGTGGGCGCTAATAGGAAAGGTTCTTCAGAGGGTGGAAACCCACCCAGGGTGGGTGATCCTGATAGCTCCAGATTGGCCACGTCGCCCGTGGTACACCAATCTAGTAAGGCTGGTGGCCGACAAGCCGTGGCGGCTGCCGGTGAGAGATGATCTCTTATTCCAGGGTCCCTTACAGATGCCGCAAGTGGATCGGTTCTCGCTTACGGCCTGGCTATTGAAAGGGTACGGTTGAGCAGGCGAGGATATTCCGGTGTAGTAATTTCCACTTTGTTGAAGGCTCGCAAACATTCTACCTGTCTCTCCTATGTGCGGGTCTGGCGCATTTTTGAGGGCTGGTGTGTGGACCGGAATAAACGTCCTCTGTCAGTTTCGGTTCCAGAAGTGTTGGAATTTTTGCAGGCAGGCTTGGAAAAAGGGCTTGCTGCCAGTTCTCTTCGGGTGCAGGTAGCGGCCATTTCTTGTTACAGGGGCAAGATTAAGGGCAAGGTGCTAGGACAGCACCCGGATGTAGGTAGGTTCCTGAGGGCGGTGAGACGGGTTCGTCCTCAGCGAGCATTGGCGGTCCCTCTCTGGGATCTGAATCTGGTTTTGAATATTCTGGCTGAGCATCTGTTCGAGCCTCTGGAGCGAGCTTCTTTTATTTTTATTTATTTTATTTAGACAGTTTTGTATACCGCCTTATCCTTCAATCAAAGCGGTCACAACACAATTGGGGGTTACATTTAACACGCAGGGATATGAGACACATACACTAATACTTACAGGACTTGACGCTTAAGACAGTGTTTTTGGTAGCGATCTGTTCAGCTAGGCACATTTCCGAACTTCAAGCGCTGTCTTGCCTTTCGCCTTTTCTTTCGTTTTTCAAAGAGAAGGTGGTTTTGCGGACGGTTCCTTCCTTCTTACCCAAGGTGGTTTTGCCATTTCATGTGAATCAGTCAGTTTCCTTCCCTTCCTTCCTTCCTGGGGGCAGGGAACGGGTCCGAGGATGTTCGTCTCCACAAACTTGATCTGAGAAGAGCTTTGAGGCGTTACTTGAAACTCGCTTCGCCATTCCGTAGGTCAGAGCAGTTGTTTGTGTTTGGAGGATCACGTAAGGGGGAGGCGGCGTCCAAGGGGTCCATTTCCAGATGGATCAAAGAGGCCATTGCAGCGGCATACATTCAGAGGGGTAGACCGGTTCCGGGACGTTTCCGGGCCCATTCTACCCGGGGTTTGGCGGCGTCATGGGCCAAGTTTAGTTTGGTCCTGCCTTTGGAGATTTGCAAAGCGGTGACTTGGTCTTCTCTGCATACCTTTGCTAAATTTTATCGGTTGGATGTTCACGCTAAAGAGGATGCGGAATTTGGGTCAGCGGTACTTTGGGCCGCACTGTCTGGTCCCGCACGGCGTTGAACTGCTCTGTTACATCCCAGAAGTAAAGGGACTGGACTGGAGGAATGCCTAGGAAAGAGTAATTAGACCTTACCTGCTAATTAGCGTTCCTATAGGGACTCCAGTCCAGTCCCTTGTTCCCACCCAGTTTTTTCAGGTAACAGGTGACCCGAAGGGCACAGGTAAGTCAAGAAGCGGGAATCTGCAGTGCCATTTTCTTCAGAAGATTGTGGTGTCCGTGCAAAGGTAAACGAGAGATTGCTTAATTCAGGTTCTCCTTCTCCTGTTGGGGGGAGGGGCGAAAAGGTCTTCTCTCCAGGAAAATGGGAGGAGAATTGTTTTCTCAAGTTAAGTGCCGGGTGGGGGTTCAAGTAAAGTTAAAGTAAAGTTAGAGTTGTTTTTGTTGTTTTTACTGTCTCTCCGTTGAGTCTGCTTTGCCAATAGAATACTGAATCTGGTGGGAGGATCATCAGAATAATGAAGAACTGTCTCCAAAGCTGCTAGAAGGGGTACACAACCCAGAAGTAAAGGGACTGGACTGGAGTCCCTATAGGAACGCTAATTAGCAGGTAAGGTCTAATTACTCTTTGTGAACTGCTGTGAATTCCCTTTCAAAAGGGGACAGTAGATAAATATAAGTTGGGCCAAAATATAAAGAAAAGAATAGTATCATTGCCTACTGGTTTCTTTACCATGTTAGTAATAGAATGGTGTCATGTGACTGGTTCTTTATTACTGTAAGTTTTGAAATATACTTTATTTAATTTTGGAATGTGCTGGGTATCTGTTTTATTTTGAGTTTATGAATATCATTTGTAAAACAAATGCTAGATACCCAACAAAGAGTCAGCATTTCTCTTCCACCAACCTCGGGTAAACCATGGCCTCTCCTCAAGTTGCTCTCTTCTGTCCATCGGCTATATTTTTTTTTGGTCCAGTGTGGCCACCTCACTGCAATGGGATGGGCTCTGCTGGTTGCATCAGCAGCACTCCTCACTCGACCTGGGCTGACTAGGAAAACAAATGTTAGGTGCTGCGGAATTTGGACTACTTTTGGGCAGAAACACAGGCAGGAGAAGGAAGTCTTTTTTCTTTTTTTCTCCCTTCGATGGACTTGTAGGTGATTAGGTATTCTGACCATAGACACGCAGAAGATCTGAAACAAAATCCTCATATTTGTGCCAGTATGGTATTTGTATATTTGGGTTGCCTTGTAAATTCCACCTCTCTAGAAACCTTGAAGATTGGAGCTGAAACTTCAACAAAGTACCAGAAGAAAGTGTTTTCTATAGAACGGAAGCTCAAGGACAAAGGGTCATTATGTGAAGCTGAAGGGAGAGAGGATCCAGGGCTGGTGCAACTATTAGGCAAGACTAGGCAGTCGCCTAAGACAGAAGCTTAACAAAAGCAGCAAAGAGTAGCAGTAGTCAAAGCAAAACAAGAGATGCTGACAGCCCCACAAACCTAGAGCCATCGATACATTCTTCAACCTGCAGGGAGAGCAGGTGCACACACATACATGCAAAGCTAATTTAATATTTAAGGGACTGATGTCCCATTATGCATTTTTTTCAGGACTGTTGTTGGAAGAGTGGTGTTCTGATGATCATGATTGGGTTTAATTCTCAAAATCTTGGAAGAGTGGAGATGTGTAAGGCTGAAAGTTTGTCGAGGGCACCCAATACCTTGCATCCATCTGGGGCCGGCCCTGGGAGGATCAAAAGGAATGCGATAAAAAAAATACCTGAAGAGCACACATGGGATAGCCACAAAGGAACCTTAATAGCAGATGACAGAAGAGCACAGATCGTGACACGTGTGACAGCGTAGTACGCAGTGAGAACTGGCAGACACGGTGAATGGAATAAACTAAAATCTAGAGCGAAGTAGGGAAGGCAGAGGTTGCTGACCAGATAAATGCCTAACAAAAAGGGGGGGGGGGTGCACAAGCAGAAAAATGTTTAATAAATATCAAAATAAGGTTAAAAATACTAATGGCCATATAGGGAACCAAACATAATTGTAGCTCGGCTAAAACTCCTGCATCCGAGGTACCATATACATTTCATATATCAGATCACAGATGTAGGTCAAAACAAACAACAAAGTTCTCTAGAAACTATTAAAAATCATCTGAGCTCAGGCATGATCAGATTATGATGACACAGCTCTAACTATCCCTCTTGGTAACTACCAGCAGTAACAGTTTGCTGTATCTGTTCTCCCTCAGACTGTGGATTAATTTTTTAATGTTAATTTAACACTAATTTTAAATGATTAGTTTGTTCTGCCTCTTTTTTGTGACTTTTTGTGTGTTCTTGCCCATTGGAATTTGTCATCCCCTTTCATTTTATGTAAATCACTTTGCTTTACCTATTGTAAAGCGATATATCAAATTTTAATAAATATAAGAATCATTAAGTTAGAAAAAAAAATTTCAGTTGAAAGTTCAGCAATGAATCAACATAATGTTATGCATGAGAATAAGTGGGTGGACCAAATGATCCTTTTCTGCCAGCGCCTTGTTTCTGAGAAGCACCAGTATGCAAGCCGTGTAACTACAGGCCTGTTCCAAAGCATCACAGTTTAACTTTGACTATGCTGAGTTGCTGCTTAGCACGAAAAGTTGCCCATGTTGACAGTTCAATTCACTATTCCTAATCATAGATTGTTGTGAGAGCTTTTCAGGCTGCCTGTCTGTAAACAGTCCAGACGCAAGCTGAGCCGAGCTCCCAAACAGAGAGTTATCCTTGGCGTGCTCGAGTGAAATCTTTTGTCTTCCAACTTGCTGAAGGAATCATTGGGAGTCACAGCACGCTACGTATAGATCTCTATTTTACTTTAGAGCATTGAAAACGAAGTCTTGGATAAAAGGGGCTTTGGTAATTGCCTGGTTTTGTTCATCTTAGAAAGCTCCAGTGTGATAGGAACGATGTAGTATCGACACACTGCCGACTGCTGTCTCAGCACATCATAGTTATGCGTGGCAGATGTCTCTCTCTCTTTTTTTTTATTCCCAATCAGAGCCGATTTTCCATGGATATCGTTCTCTCTTTACTTTTTTTTTCTTTGGATAATTTGCACTTTTTAAGCAAAGAACTGCTTGAATCTGCAGCTTATTTAGAAAAGCCACAAATCGCATTCCCCTTTGACAAAGCCAATTAATTGTCAAAACACTCAAATTCTAATGGAAATGCAAATAGATTTATTTGCATATATTTAGATACAATATGCTATCAGAATGATTTTCCTCTGCTTGTTAATATAGGCAGATGTTCCAAATGTAGCCATTAGATGGATGGGAGCAGGAATACAGTTCTCGGTAGCTATTATTGTATTTAAACTGTTTAGAAAAAGAGCTTAAAATGTTCCTTTTTCTCCCTTTTTCCTGATAATTTTTTCAGTTCTAACTAAGCTTGAGCCTTAAGGCCTTTGCTTACTTTTCTACTCTTAGAGGGCTGGGCAGGGTGGGGGTCCTTTAGTTCAGCTTTTTTCTAGTGTTTGCATTTTATTGCCTCTCTGTGGCTCGCTCTGGAGAGAGATACTATTATGGTGGCAGTAAGTACATTAGCCACACCCTTCCAAAGTGTAGATACATTTTTGAGATCCCCTGAATAGTTAGGACAATAATGACTAATGGTGCATGTTTCGAACTTTTAATGTGCGTTAACGAACGTAATGTGCGCTAAGTGCCGCTGCATCCATAGAGATAAATGGATGTGGCGACTTTAGCAGGCGTTATTTATTTATTTATTTATTTTCTTTTATTTAATGTCTCTTCTATACCGCGCTATTCAAATCAGTGCGGTGTACATTTAACAGAACCTTATACAATGCAGTCGGGGCTGCATTGTATTTGCAATAAACAGGAACTATAACTTGGACATAACTGAGTGGAGTGGAGGAGTGGAGGAGTGGCCTAGTGGTTGGGGCAAGGTACTTCAGGCCTGAAGGTCGGGGGTTCAAATCCCACTAGAGGACAGCAACCTTGGGCCGGAAGGACTGGGGTTTCTAGTCTCACAGGTGCTCCTTGTGGTCTTGGGCAAGCCACTTAACCCTCCATAGCCCATGTTCTCTGTAAAATAGTTATCTCCAAGTTATAATGCCCTTTTCAATGTAATTTCAGTTTGTTCAATGTAAACCGCACTGATGCAGAATAGCGCGGTATATAAGAGAATGTAAATAAATAAATAAAAATAAATAAATAAATAAATAAACTGGGGTAACCTTTTACAAATTATTTACACTAATAAATGTACTGCGTTAGCGGTCATGAACGTGCATTAGCCTACTAAGTTCCTGCCATCAACATGTACACAACTGAATGAAAATCCAGGCCGTTGAAATCTGTTGACAAGCAGGTGTTTAAGCGTGAGTACAGGTAGACAGGGTGAGTGGTAGTTCAGCTGCATTCTGGTTGATCCCAAATCTACCTCTAAAGAAGCTGAGATCAGCTTTATAAGTGTCTTTGGGTACAGCCACAAGGAGGCTATGACCCATTTGGGAATGTCTTCCAAGTTACAGAATGCTCAAAATTATATAAAAAAAGCCAAGGATAAATATATATATATTGAGAGAGAGAGAGAGAGAGAGATGCATATGTGATAATTTTGTGATGCCTTGTTACAAAAACATTACAATTTAAATATTAATACTACTTATGTGCAAAGGCAATTTTGGATTTTCCAATTGCTTGATGGGGAATTTAATGTGCAAACTGCTCATTCTTTGCTAGACATGTCTCATGCTCACAAATCAATTATCCATGGGCACCAGAAATAATGTTATTTACCCAGTCAAAAGTTGCCAAGAAAGTTTTAGCTGTAAATTTTGTTAAGCAACAAATTTAGGTGGCTCAGTGCTCATATTTTTTAAAAAACTAACCTTTTTCTTGCATCCTACCACCTAACAGTGCTGTCTACCTGCAGAAGGGGAGGAGGCAGAGAAGTTGTGTTAAAATCCTGCCTTAATAAAGCTGCAGATGCCAAAATTTCACATGGGGTGCAATGTATTCTCACTGTATGTATAGATGAGATGGCGAAACCTGCTCTTCTGTGAATAATCTTGGATTTGGCCGTCACTGCTTCCTAAATGTGCTAGACTTCTCTAACTGCTCTCACCGTTGTGACATTTCTTAGCTGAAGGGTTTCTAGCATTGAGAACTGTTGGAAGGGAGATGCTGAGATGCTTTAGTCTTTATTCCTGCTGAGTAAAGACCCAGGTACAGCAGTACGGGCATTAATCTGCTTGCAACCATAATGCATGACTGAATGCGCACAGTAGTGCTTAAAGGACAGAGCACAGAGGCGTAGCAGGTCCGGGAAAAGCTGAAAGAGCAGAGCTTTGCTGAGTGCTTTGCACAGCATTAGGCATTTTCTGGATAATGTTCTTAGTGTTAGACTTGATTTCACAGTACCCAAAATGCACAAGATTTATCCCAGATAACCTAAGGCGGGTTATTTGATGGGAAGAGAAAATGAGCTGCTCCTGTACTTAGCAGCTCAGTTAGGGTGTTCTGCGGGAACCTGTGCCCTTACTGGGAGCCGGTTACATTTCTAAATACCCAGTTTAGCAGTTTGCCAATGCATTTTAGTATTGTGATGCTTGAAGGAAAGCTTTCTGCACTGCAGAACACAGGTGGCACATATAACAGGTTTGGGAAGGCTAAGTAGGAGACAAGGCCATACCCCAACCATCAAATGCACGAGATGTCCTTGAGCTGGGTAACTACCACTGCCCTTGTGTCAGCTGCTCTACTCACCAGCCAGTGTGTCTATGCATCAATTATTTTGTACCAGCAAACATTTATCTACCTTTATTTAATTAAGCCAAATTTTGCATAGGGTGTCCAGGATGGGAATAACATGTACAAATCAGGACATTCAGTTTCCAGCCTGATTTACAAAAGGCTCTGCTGAGTGTGTGGAACCTTTTGTAAAATGTTTTGGTCAGCAGGCAGATTTGGCGGGGGAGGGGGGGTTCTAAATGTGCATTTTTCTAAAATGTTTGCCTCTGCTGCACGCTTAGAATTTACAATTGCATGGCTGTCTTCATAGAAACATAGAAAATGACAGCAGATAAGACTATCCAGTCTGCCCATCCATAACAGCTATTAAGTTCTACAATCCCTTTTTGTCCCTCAGACATAGTTTGTATTTGTCCCATGTTTTTTAAAATTTGGATACAGTTCTTGCCCCCACCCCTCCAACCTCTACTGGAAGGCCATTCCACACATCCATCACCCTTTCTGTAAAGAAATATTTCCCTAGATTACTCCTGAGTCTATCCCCTGTCATCTTCTTAAGACTCCTCTGTTCTAGAGCTTCCTTTCAACTGGAAGAGGGCCACCTCTCGTGCATTCCATGGAGGAATTTAAATGTCTCTATCATATCACCCCTCTTCCGCCTCTCCTGCAAGGTATACATATTGATATCTTTAAATCTAGCTTCACATAACTGACTATTTTGGTAATCACCCTCTGTACTGACTCCATCCTGTTTATATCTTTTGGAAGGTGCAAACTCCAGAATTGCACACAGTACTCCAAATGACATCTCACTAGAGACTCATACGAGTACAGAGGCACTATCATCTGCTTTTTCCTGCTGGCCATTCCTCTCCCTATGTACTCGAGCATCCTTCTAGCTTTTGCCATCACCTTTTCTACCTGTTTGGACTCTTTCAAATCATCTGTTACGACCACCCCCATGTCCTGCTCTTATTTCATGCACTGAAGTACTCAACCCCCTATACTGCATTTTTTAGCATTAAAGCTTAGTTGCCAAATTCGCGACCATTCTTCAAGCTTCGCTGGGTGTCTTACCAAATGAAAATTATATGGTAGCCTAACTGGGTGGGGTTAACCCGCTCTCGGACATGACACACCATCTGAATGGCTACTGACAGGGCAGGACCAGATGCAGGGAAAGAAGCAGCAGTCAAACACTCGCTGCAGTGCCTGTGACCTGTCACATGCTCAGAGGTCCTGTGGCAGCTTCACTTCTTCCTACAACATGGCCTTCCTGTTACCAAACAAACTCCAATGGGAGCAGGGCTACCGCCGAGCCTGGGAGCATATACCATCTGATTAGGCCCTTAATGTTGATCACTTTGAATACTACTGCTGCAGCTGCCTGAGGGTGTTTGTTAGACCAAGAATCCAGAAGATGTAGAGGAGGAAGTCACCTTGGTATGTCTTAGTGCACAAAAACCACTAATGCTAGCCTGACTTAGAACCCTTCTTTCCAGGACTAGTGCCATCACTAAGTGAATTAGGTGGCTGTCTAGAGTGCTGGCCCTCCGAGGGTGCCCGCTGCTGCTGCTGTCACCCTCTCCGGGACCTACAGTGGCAGCAGTGGATTGAAACAGCCCCACGGCACTTATCTGCAAACTTTGGCGCTTCCGCCCCCATGCAAAAAGGAAGTCTATCATTGGTGGGGGTGGAAGCAGGCAGCCCCTTGGCACCTATTTCAATCCGATACTGCTGCTGTAGGTCCCGGTGAGGGGTGACTGCAGCGGCATTGTGGAGTGGGGGGGAGGTGCAAGGGATGAGGTTCGCCTAGTGCACCCATCCTGCTGCTTTCTCATGCTTTTGCTTCCCTCTGCAGTCTGACAGCTCTGTTATGGCACTCACATTCCCAAAACTAAAGGAAGAAGGAAAACAGAATTGGCTTCTACTAATGATCCTCAGGTTGAACACTTGAGGTCTTATCCCAAAAGGACTTCTTCCTATTCTTTGCTAATGGAAAATGTCATTATTGATTAAGGTTCCTTAATGTGTCCACTGGGTCAGTAATGCAGTTCACTATAAATAGTCTTTGTTCCCACCATGTGTCAATTACTATTGCATTTACACGCTCTTGGTGGTTGTTTTAGGACTTGAAGTATTAGACAAACACTGATAATTTAGGGCATGTGGTGGCTGCAGCTGTGCTAAATATTTCCAGCTGAACAAGTGTCTTTCAATAAATGGAAAGTCAGATCTTTAGGAACAAGCAGGAATGTAGTCTTCACATATGGGTATTGTCGGTACCGACGGAGCCTGCGCGGGAACGCTCCCCAGCATCCAATAGGAAAGCTTTTGGGAGCATCCCACAGCGCCTGCGTGCTGCCTCCCGCCGTTCCAACTGTCCCTCTCCAGTTCTTTGTTTTCTGCGGAGCTGACAGGTCCCATACCCTGTCACCACAGAAAATTTTGTCTTTAATCTTTGTTTTTGTGGTCGCGTCTGCCTTCCCTCGACGTTATACCGGTACCACCGGTTCTTTCTTTCTTTCTTCTAAAAAACAAACAAACAAACAGACAAGCAGACTATAGTTTCAGAAGTGGTTTACTTCAGAAACTTTTTTTCTTTGGTGCTAGGCGCCATTTTGGGCACTAGGCCCAATTTTTCCTCAAAAATGGAAAAACCTGCTTCAGGTTTTAAGAAATGTTCTAAATGTGGCGGTACCATTTCTGTCACCGACACCCATGATTGGTGTCGCAAATGTTTAGGTCCTGACCACTCTATTTCAGAGTGCTTCTCCTGTGGAATGATGTCAAAAAGGGGCCGGCAGAACCAAGCTGCTAAACTTAGCACCCTTTTTCCCTCAGACGTGGTGTCTGTTGCATCGACGTCCTCCAGGGCTTCATCTTCCTCCCATGGATCTCAGGTAACTAAACATAAATCTAGCCGGTCCTCAAAGGGTAGATCTCCTTATAAGTATCAAGATGCCCCTGGTGTTGCCCTTGAGGAATTTTCACCGGCAAAACTGCCCCAGCGGGAGGCTTCGGCTTCAGCTTCCAAAGCATTAACGGGGCTCCAGTATGTTCTCAAGGCCTCAACCTCGGCAGAACTACTGGCGCCATGCTCTGGGGTTCCGGCCGCTTCTACCGGTACAGACACCCAAGCATCGGCAGCGTCGATAGACCAGAGATTCCTTGCTATCGAACGCAGTCCAGCGGCTCTTCTCATGGCTTCGGTACATTGAAACCGCTTCAGACACCTCAAACGATACCGGTACCGACTGCATCGACATCGATGGCTTCATTCTTTGTGCATAGTGCCATCCGTTCTTCCAAAAATGACCTCTCTTTTTCACCTCAATCATATAGTCATTCTACCCTCCTTTTTTGGAGGACCGTTGGTAATATCTCTCTGCATCTGCCCGACATGAGGATGGTATTGCTCAGATACCTAGAAGTGACCAATTAATTTTATCAGTCAGACCATCTTTTTGTTCTCTTCAGTGGTCTGAGGAAAGGACAAGCAGCAGTCAAATCCTTGATTTCCTGGTTCAAGCATAACATTGGCTCAGCATATCTTTTTGGCTCGGAAACAGATATCAGAGGGAATCAAGGCTTGTTCCACTACGTCACAGACCTCCTCCTGGGCTGAGTCTGCCTTGGTGTCTCCAGAAGACATCTTTAAAGTGGCTACCTGGTCCTCTGAGTACCATTTGTGAAACACTATGGGTTGCATGTGGGAGGAAGGCTGTTCTTACGAGAGCATCGCTCTCCTCCCACCCTGGATCCTGACTACTTGGGTATGGATGATAAGGAAGGAAACATTTTAATCATACCTGATAATTTCCTTTCCTTGAATCTTACCAGTAGTTTTATCTCAGAGTTTTTTTAGTCTCTCTTACTTCTACTGTCAGTGCTGCAGCAGTGGTTATACCTTCTGATGGCATCACTGAAAGATGCTCAAGTCTGCCTCCACCTTCTTGCAAGGGAAACATAACCCACTTGTCTAGACTGGTTTAGCAGGATTCAAGGATTTTATATGCGTAACTCTTTCCTTTATTGATACTGGTTGAGCTTTGCTTTCCCTTTTATTTTTCCTTCTGTATCTTTTGTGGATCACGTGTAACCTCCTTATTGATTTCTTCTCGTCTGCCCTGGTAGTGTCTTGTCTGTTTACATTGAATATTTTAATCTTGTAGGCTGCTTAGATAGATATATTTTGTATTTTGATTTGAATCAAATGAATAAGGAAAGGAAATTTAGCAGGTATAATAAAAATTTCTCCTTAAAGCAGTGCTTTATGTGCAAAAATAAGCACTAATAAAATTGCACATCTACTACATGCATAAAATACTCATGCAAGGAATGTTTACATATAATACTTGAAATGAGTGGAGAAGTTTAGTCAATGGGCTTGGAAAAAGGTACATGCATACTATCATTTTGGAAATTTGCCAGTATCCACACAATGAAAAAGGTTGGTGTACTGCCCCTGTAATGTATATTTGACTTTGGGGACCTGTTTGCTAAAGTGTGGTAAATTAATATGCCTGTGCGCTAACTGTTGGGGGTTATTCCTAGCATGCCCATGTACAGTTACAGCACAGAAAAGTAGTTTACCATGTGGTGAATGTAGTGACAATTAATGTGGATGCACTTACCACAGTAAAGTGCCATGTACTGACTGCAGTGTATAGTACACACCCATTACCTGCCCTTAACCTGCCTATTTTCCACACTATAACATGCTAGCGTGATAATTTGCCTGCTTAATGCACTTTCCTCATTTCTAAGATGCACTTTTTTCACATTTCTGTATCTCTGAAAGTGGGATGCTTCTTACAGTTAATGGCGTCCTGTATTCATTGTCAGAAGGAAGTTGCTAGTTATCAGGTGGAAAGAAGGGGAAGTTGTGATCTATAAATAGTAGTCATTGCTGACACATCGGCTATTCTGGTTTAAAACTGTTTCAACTAAAATTTCAGTCCTTAACGTCCATTTAAAATATTTTCAAAGAGCTTACACTATGATGCATGATTGAAACAAAAAATGACTGTATATGCAGAAGAACACAGAAAGGGAGCAACAGGGCATACATTTTCTGTAAGGTAAATATCCATTGTTGGAAGAATCACTGCAAATCTATATTTTCCTAAATTTTGCAGTTTTCTGGATCATGCTACAGTCTTTGCAACTGGAACCGATGTTTCAGCTACCAAAGTGTGGCTTTCTTCAGGGCAAAGTGGTTAAGCCATGAATGTCTCTTCTTTTATATAGTAGTCCTCAAACTGGATTGGTGGGATTGAAGCGGGAAATTTGAATTTTGGAGAGAAAGTCCATTGGAGAAAGGCTGGAGGACCTCTTTTCTCATAGATCAGAAAGTTCTCTGGTGAATTTAAAGATGCTCTCCCCGTAGAGTTTCTTTAAATATTCTCTTGTTCTATATTTTCTTGTAAAGCAACAGTCGGCAATTCTGTGGATAAATTTACACGTATGTGCTATTGCAGGCTAATAATAAAAAATTCTCCCACACTTTCAATTTTAAATTGGTGGTGCATCTTAGAATTGAGGAAATATGGTATTTCTGGGTGCTTGAATGTACCATTTTCCAAACAATGTCAAAGTGGTTTACAGTTACAGTTAAATAATAATAAAGAATAAAAGGAAATTAAATTAAAAGTGGGAGCCATAAAACAGTGGAGATGGGGAGAAAGGGAAGGATAAAAGTAGACGTGATAGCAGCAGTTATGGGAATAAAAACAACCCATAAACAATTTCGGGGAGGTATCTCCACTTGGCTGTTCCCCAAAAGCCAGAATGAAGAAGATCTTGAGGCCTGGCTTAAACTTGTAGCTTGAGTCTGCACACAGGTATGGAGGAAGTGTTCCAAAGTGAGGGAGGACAAAATAAAAAGCAGAATGTTGCATCATAGAGAGAAGGGCCTGATTTGTTGGAGGTAGTCACATGTTAGAAACGAGGACGGGAAGAGGAGGGAGCAAAGTGAGAGGAAGGGGAAAACCAGTAAAGAAAGCCCTATGTGCAGCGAGCAAAATTTTGAATTAGATCTGGTGAACTACGGGTAGCCAATGGTGGTGGATGAACAATGGAGTGAGATGGTCATATTTTTGGGATCCATGAATAAGTCTCCACATTCTGAAGATGCTTTTAGTGAACAGACAGGGAGCCTAAGATAGCCATTGCCGTAATTGAGTCTGGATAGTATAAGTGTGTGAGCTACAGTGGTAAGGACTGTTTGGCTGAGATGAAGGAAAAAGGAGACAGTCTAGGACTTTAAGTGAATCAGTTAAGGGAAGATCCTGATCCAGAAGCTGTGGGCTTTGGAAGGACGAGAATCTCTGCCAGAGATCTACATTGCCTGCAATTTAGCGATGAGTTTTAATTTATGAGAAGTGATCCAGGAAGTAATGATCTCCAAGGAGGAGAGGTTAGACAGTGATAGACTAGTTGGATAAATAAGCTGAATGTCAACAGCATAGAAAAATGAGTTAATACCTTGAGCCTGAATGAGAGTTGCAAGAGAGCTCAGAAAAAGGTTCAAGAGGTGGTGAAAGAATTGCATCATTCGGTCTGTGTAGTCCATGTTTTTACCCCCATGGATTCCCATCCCCTGTGGTCCATGGTATAGTCATAATTGAATAATTTGCAGTTGGATTATCCAGTTATTGAGTATTTAGAAGTCTATATGAGTATTGAACCACTTATAACAAATCCTGTTAATATATCTGGGGATAACTCCTGCATTATGGGATAAGTCATTGTAAAGACCTTTAATTTGTGCTACAGAGTCAATTGCCTTGATATAGGGTAAACTGAGTCACTGGTATACACCATGTCTTAGTCTTGCACTTTCTCCTTTGGGTTGCAGTAATCTGGTTTTGCCAGTAGAGAGAACGGAGACAGATTTAGCAGAAGGCAAGTTGTTATGGTGAAATCTTTCTTGGAAGAAAAAAATTGGCTTCTGTTCTTTCTCAGAGGCAGAGAGAAAGGGAAGAGCTTGTGAAAGTAGAAGCAGTAGAGAATGAGGGTCAGAGTTTGTTCTCCAGGAGAAAGGAAGTTGCAGCTTGATTTTCCCTCTGGTTTAGAAGAGAAACGAAATCCTTCGTAAAATATCTAGTGTAGAATAAATTGCTGTTTCAGGAAGAAGAGTTGAGAATGCACATGAAAGAGCGGGGATTTCTCATAGCACTGGAAAGCATTTTCCAGTGAGAGGAAAGATCCATCTCTGGTTTCCAGAATAGATCTAATGTGTCTAACTTTAAGCTAAAGTCTAAGAGAGAAAGATAAAGATCCATTGTATCATGTCAGGACATATGTCACGGCCTAGCCAAGTCAGGAGCATGAATGGAGAGGGCTAGGCCCAGGGAGGAACAGTGCAGGAACCAGACATCGAGCAGGACTGGAGCAGGAACCAGGTAAGAATCAGGAGCCAGAGAAGTAGGCAGGGGGCAGGAGTAAAGTAGGTGAGTGCTTGGAAGCAAACACTCTGTGAGGAAAGTGAATGGAGCTGGGTTGACAGTAGGCGTAGGACTAACGCATTGAAAACTGTTGAACTAGCAAGGGTCCGTCTGCCTGCCTCTCCTTATATATGGCGACTGAAAGGCACACTTCTTGCTGGTCCAGTGTGCTCTTCTGGGGACTGGCTGCTTTTTTTTTTTTAACCACCTCTAGATATTATCTTCCCTGGATTAGCTTCATGTTGAGTGTTCCCTGTGGTCTCCAGTCCTCAAAGTTGTGGGTCTGATTCTTGGTTGGCCTGGCACAAGCATATGCACAGAAAACCTCTCCTGTGCGTACAGTCTTTTTAGAGTAACTGCATTGTTTAGAGCTACAGTATCTAAGTTTGGATTAGTAAACATCTTACATGTGTGATATGGCTACTTTCCACCTGCTTTATTGTAGGAGCAAAGTAGTTCACATGGTAAAGTATGTGCAAAGATTTCAAAAGGAAATCTCCACACTTGGTTAACCTTTCTTGCCCCAGTCCTGTCCCTCTATGCATGTTGTAAAACAGTACATATAATTTTGCCTGCTAAGGAGAGGACAGTTTTCAGGCTAGGAAATTTACTTGGGTAACTGCTCAGTTACCTGAGAAAATTCCTTTGAAGACTGTCCTCACTATGTATAGTTAACCCCCCCCCCCCGGCGATTTGTGTAAAGCCATGCAATGATTCAAACTACTCAATATTTATTTACTTTATTTATTTAATATCTCTCTTTTTTATACAGTCTTTCTACAGGTTAAGATGGTCTACAATGAACTCAGTGCACTCAAACAACATTATGTGCAATAAGAAATGTGTGTTCCATGTAACGTTAACACAAACTAAGATAATAGGTAATAAAGGAGCCAGAAAGTGGCTAAGATGGCTTAACTTAACTTATGTGCACTATATCAGTTAGGGTAGTATGAAACGGATGAATCAAAATGGCATAGGTATTTGGGGACTGGGGGGGTAGGAACGAATGGTTTCCATTGCTGTATGGTAGCGGATGAGGTGGGTATTCTTGCTTCATGGTTTGTCAATGGGCTCGGAGGCCTTGAAGTCGTAATTAGCCTTGTGTCCAGTGGCCTTGGTGCTTGAATTGTGATAGATTTATTCCTGATGGGGGTCTGCCCCATAGAATTCTAAGAATAGTTGGGTTTTTAGAGGGGTTTTTTTCCCCCGGAAGATTCAATGGCTTTTAGATGAGGAGGAAGAGAGTTCCAAATGGTTGGGGCATAGAGAGAGCATGCCCTGTTGCATGTGCTTTGTTTGCTCTTGAGATTTTGGGGTGCTATGTCAAGCAGATTGAGTGTGTTGCAACTTCTTAGTCTATTGTTCATGGGTTTTCTAAGTAGTGTCTGTAGGCACTCTACCGATTGGTTGTTTATTACTTTGAGGGTGTTGAGGATGACTTTGTACCTGATTCTGACCTGGATGTTGGTTTGTCATGATGTTCCTTGTATGATTCTTGCTGCTGTGTTTTGTGCTAATTGCAGTGGGTACAGTGTATGTTTGAATTACTGTAATCTAAAAGGGGGGTTATAATTGCCTGGCAGACTGTGTGGAAGTCTTTGGATTTAAGGATGGGACATAGATTCTTCAGTGTTTTGAGTTTATAGTAGATGGCTTTAGAGGTGTTTTTAATTTGAGCTTGTAGGTTTAGGCCCTAACTATTTGACCTCTGTTTGGACTTTGAGTTTTATGTTGTACATCTTGATTGTTGCTAGTGGGTGAAGTTATTGTCTTTTGTTATGTGCAGGACTTCAATTTTGTTGTAGTTGATGTTGAGGTTATGAGTATGGAGCCACTTAGTTATCTCCGTAAAGCATTTGGTTATTTTGGTTGTAGTCCAGTGTGGAAGTGGAGAAATGTGTGTAAATCATGTCATCTGCATATATTTGGTAGTCAATTTTGAAGCTCCAAATAATTGTGCCCAGTGGCTGGATGTAGATATTGAATAGTATGGATGATAAGGAGGAGCCTTGAGGTACCCATTGTTGTAAGAGTAAGGAAGGAATTTCTGGGTTCCTACTTTTATTTGTTGGCTGTGATCTAAGAGGTATGAATGGAGCCATTTAATGGCAGTGCCTTTAGCCCGATATCATGGAGTCTGTTGAGCAGTGATCGGTGGGATATGGAGTCAAATGCTGCTGATATATCTAAAAATAGAAGGATGAAGCCATGAGAGATGTTTTCTGTGCCAGTAATGTGTGTCCAGCAAGGAAGTGAGGAGAGTTTCAGCACCATGATAAGATCAAAATCCGTGCTGATGCTGTTCGAGTGGTGTGTGGTTGTTTATGATTTTGTAGCTGTGTTTATACTGCTTTCTCGATGATCTTTGCTATGAATGGGATGCTAGATATGGGTCTGTACAAGGCCGGAGAACTTAGGTCTAAATTAGGCTTCTTTATTATTGGTCTAAGCACTCCTTGTGGCCTTGGACAAGTCACTTAACCCTCCATTGCCTCAGAAGAAAGGCCTTCAATCTACTTCTGGTCACACTGCCAAGAAAATCCAGGAGCTTCTGGGTCGCCAGGAGTCAACATTGACTCGAAGACACACATTGCATTTATTAGTGATCTGATCGAAGATTGTTTTAGAAAGGGTGAAATGTAACCATGTGTTAGGGAGCTATTGAGTATTTTTGAAATAAATGGTATAAGTTGAGATCTTGTGATCTTTATCCATGATACTGGGCATGGATCCAGCAAAGAGGTTGTTGTGTTTGTTGCTAATTATGCTGTTGAACTGTTCAGGGATAATATTATCAAAGGTAGACTAGCGGTAAGTAGATGTGTTCTGCTGGTTATGAGAGGGAAGTGAGGGTTTAGTTGTTTGTGTTGTATATAGATTGCAGATAGAGTGCCATGTTATGTGGGTTAAGGGTGTTTCCTCGGCAAGTGGGTGTGAGTTCCCTTGAAAGTGATTTGGCTATATCTCTTGCTGCAAAGTCTGCTATTGAGCTACTGCACAAACCGCGGGTTGGGCTTTCTATGCATAGATTATATGTGAGTATATAGTTTCTTTTCACTTTTAGCATTAAATTTTGTGACCATGTACCCTTGGCCTTTCAAGTTTTCTTCATGTTTATTTGTGAAATGCAAACTCAAGAAAGAGGAGTTGTATAAATAAAGACTTAGTAAGGATTGTAGGATGTTGCTGCCCTCTCAGCCACCTGTTCTCTTCTGCTTTTAGAAAGCACCTAGAGGATCACACGTAGAAGACCAGAATTATTTTTTCTGTTGCAGTGATTCTCTTGTAACTTGATTGTTGCTCTTCTTTTTATTCCTTGACAAAGGACAAAAGCAGTTTCTTTAGTAGGAGATATAGTGAAAACACGTACATATATGTTGTCTGACTGGGTAGTCAAGCACTCCCCAGTACTCCCAGGAAGGGGTAATTTGAGTGAATATAGCACCCAGAGGTAATCATTTTAAAAGCCTCAGACGTGATTTGGATGTCTGAAACATGCATGTGGACGTCCAAATCAGAGACTTCACTGAAGCCATTTTACAAATGGCTTTTAAAGAAGTCCAAGTAGGCAGGGGATGTGGAGGAGGTGTGTCTGGGGAGGTGCAATGGACTTGCATGTCCCCACTTGATTTCAGAAACTTTGGGGAAGTCTTCAACTCTGTCCAAATTTAGATTTGCTCCAGACATTGGGAAAGTGCTTGTTTTGGCCGTAAAACATCTAGAGAGAGTAAAGATGATGGAGAGTTAAGTGACTTGCCTAAGATCATGAAGGGCAGCGGTGGGATTTGAACCCTGGCCATCCTGGTCCTAGCCTACTACTCTAACCATTAGGCTGTTAAATGTCTCTGTTCGGGAATACTATTCCAGGGACATCTCTGTAGACGTCCATATCAGGCACGCCCATGTTTGTAAAATCATGCGTGAACTTGGACATGCCTGCTTTTCTTTCAGACGTTCTGGCTTGGACATCCTTTATGAAATGTGCCTTTTAATAAGACACAACAAAGCAAAATACATGTAATAATCCAAGCACAAATTACAATAAAATGAAATGTCTAGTAACAGCATAAAATAAGTATATATAATATACACACATTTGCCAGAATTATATTCTTTGTGAAGCAGCTTCTAAAATGATAGAAGAGGGAGTAAAGTCCCTGAATTGTAAGAGCCCCTTTTTCTGCACTTAATGGAAAGGTGATAGTCAAAAGCAGGATGTGGGAAGTGCCCGGAAGGCATTTGGGAGTTACACTGTCATCTCTCCTTACAGTGAAGGACAGAGAGCAGCAGAGTCAGTGCATTAATGCATTTTTTGACAAAAGCATTTGCCACCGGAGAATTCCATAAAGCTGTCTAGACAAAAAGAGAGTCAGGTCAAAATGAACACAACAGACAGGAAGACATATCTGGGTGTTTTAAGCTTTTGAAGCTACTCCTGCCCTCAGGCCTGATGTCCAGTCTTACACTGATGGACATCTGTGCTCTCAGGTTATTCGTGGTGAAATGAAATTAATTCTCATTGCACAGCAGCTCTATACAAGTTTTATTTAAGGCATCCAGAAGCTTTGATTTTATAATGGGGCCCTACTACTAATGCATAAATTAAACTCAACGGCTTGTTTTAGTCTTGGAGTCCCTAAGATCTTTTCCAGGTGGGATGCTCTGTTGCCTTTCTCATGGGACTGCTACTGCTCTTGTATTTATAAGCCCCGCTCCATAAGAATAACGCAACCGGCTGCTCCGGTACTTGCCTTTGGCAGACGATGGAAAAATAGGCCAAGTCAGAGCGTGGAAAGGCGTGCCTCCTACACAGCAGCCGTGTGATTTTGGACTTGGCTCATGCCTTTTTTCCGTGGTAGCTCCAGGTGAATTGCATTCAGATACAGTAGGTATTTTCCTGTCCCTGGAGGGCTTACAGTCTGTTTGTACCAGAAATAATGGAGGGTTAAGTGATTTGCCCAAGATCACATGGAGTGTCACAGGGATGTGAACTTGGTTTCCAGCCCGCTGTTGTAACAATTTAGGCAGGTACTCCACTCCCAAATGCTCCTAGCAGTCAGACTCAAAGATGAAAGAGAGATATGCCGAGAGCAGCTGGGAAATAAACATGACACATCTATGTCTTCAAATACAAGGAATTTATGTTGTAAATATTGGCACAGCACTTACCAGGTTAGAAGAGGTTTAAAGTTTTCCCAGTGGAAATTAAGGTTGGACTCAATATATTTCCAGACCTCTACGGTTTCATTGTCAGAAGCTGGCATCAGCTGTACAAATTATCCAGTAAGGAGAGGTCATTGTTTAACATTCTTCCAATATACTAAATTAATGTTATCCGTGCTTGTTCCGCCCCCTTCCCCCCCACCCCTGTCTTTTCTCTTCAATCTAGCGCTGTGATTGTGGATCCAGGTCATGTGGGGTGCTCAGTGTATCTCTCCTGACAATTTCCTAGCTGCACTCTGGGGGCGTGAAGAGTGATGAATCCCAGAGGACTATGATAAAGCAGGCGAGGCTGTAGCCTGCTGCATTTTATAAGAATTAATTCCAGGAACTGAAGCTTTTATCAGTTTCCCGAAGCACTGAAGGAACATTGTGACTTGCTGCACTCTCTTTAATGCCCCCCTTGCTACAAATGTGACTGTTTTGCAGTGAGTAGTAAGACGCGTGGCTTTTGTAGAGCCTACAATCTCCCGCAGGAATACTTTACAACCCTTCTGTCCCCAATCTGATTTATCAGTGTAGGAGTGGAAGGTTTCTTTTTAATAAGAGTGTCCTCTCTAGTGATTTATTTAGCTTATTCTGATAGACTTTTTAGGTTGCTTTTTAAGGTCATAATCGAATGAAATCTAATATCCTGGGTGTGGAAGCAAAGCCTTTTCCTGAACGCACTCTGAACTCCCTCTGAGCCATGCCATCTTCATCCAAACCTGTACAAGACAGCCTGAGCATGTTGAGAGGTTTGCAAGGCAGCAGTTGTGAAGATGATTTTTCAAGGTTGAACTTGAAACAAAAGCAGTGGTGGCCAGGAGCAACTGGTGGTGATCTGGGCCCAGGTGACCTCTTATAACCTATCCCCTCCAACAGGCTTAGAAGAACCTCGGAACTAAACATGCTTAAAGTTCCAAAAGAATCCTTAAAATACATCTCTGCAACTGTGAACCGATCATTCAGCTTATGTGCTCCAAAACTGTGGAACACCCTCCCACCACACATTAGGGCCATCTCTGATATCCCCCAGTTCAAAAAGGCCTTGAAGCATCACCTTTTCATCAAATACTTTCCAGAGAACACAATAACACAAGTTCATCCAAATAGCTCTAATCCCGTTCCTATCTAACAAGATGCCTTTTCATGTAATATTACTATCATATGTATATAGTTCAATGTCTATTATCCTTTGTTACAATTACCCCGGTTTTCCAAGTTTTTCTCCCTGTTCCATGTAAAAACAGATATATGTATCTTATCTGATGTTTTGTAGTTCTATGTAAACCGCGCTGATAATAAATAGTGCGGTATATAAAAATGTTAAATAAAATAAATAAATAAATAAATGGCATTTCTAGACAGAAGTATTTGGGGTGACTGTGTGGTGGGGGGTGGGAGGGAAGACTCAACCCAAAGTGACATTTCTGCACATCATGCACTACATCAGTCCTCCCTGCCCCTTTGCCCCCTCCCCCCAATCTTTAAATTAGCTACAAAGGAAAGAGTCCCAATGGCCTTATGTATATAAACATATAACCATGACAGCAGAAAAAGACCATATCAACTACAGCTATCCAATAAAAACTACCATTATAATTGATGGTCTCATTCAATGAATTCTTCTATAGGTGAATGATGTCTGCATTCTATACAGGATCGAACAGGAAGTCGATATAAACTTTGCACCTCCACTTCTTTAGCACTTTTCTGAACACTGGGGCTAGGATTTTTTTTCCTCTTCTGACTCACTATGAGACCTTATTTATATCAAGGAATAAAAATGTCGCGCCCTCCCCCAAACCATCACAATTAACAATATTGTCTTCCCTGTTAAGCAGGAGGTAAAATATTGGACCAATCTCGCACCATGCTCCCCCATCTAAAGCAAACAGCAAGGACCATCTTCTTTAAGCTAAAAACTGTACAACACCTAAGACCCCTGCTAGACATCCACGACGTCAGGTCAGTAGTCAAGGCTATGATCACTCCCCATTTTGACTACTGTAACAGTCTGTTACAGGGTTTACCAGCCATGAACGTTAACATACTCCAGAGAGCACAAAACATCACTGCTAGAATCGTCTGCAAGGCTCGACTAACCGACCACATAACCTCGATACTATACGACCTCCACTTGCTCCCAGTAGTAAGCCGAATAAAATATAAGATGTTGATGATAACCTTTAAATTGATCAACATCTCCCCATCATACCTATCTACTCTTCTACAAGCGCAACCAGATAACAGAACGCATAGGCAAAATGCTAACCATTCTCCATAATCCCTCAATCTATTCGCAAGACAAAACAGACCACAAGCGCCAGAGCCTTCACATTACTGCCCCTTGTCTCTGGAACTCACTGCCATTACCAATCCGCGAGATCAAAGACCTCCAGATGTTTAGAAGAGAACTCAAAACGTTCCTATTCATTATTCACTATGGAGATGCAAATGAAAACCCCTTCGCGGAAACACCCAATCAACATACGCAATAGCTGTCACTTAGACCATACATCTAATAATATCCCTTCCACATCCAAACTCAATGAACTAATATTAGCCAGTAAACCCTGTATATTTATTTATTTATTTATTTATTTAAAAGTATTTCTATACTGCCTTCTCCTTCAATCAAGGTGGTCTCCACAGCAAACAATCATAAGAGTGTTTCAAGTGTTTTCATGCAGTGATACAGGTAGTGTGTTTGTGGTGGTGTATATTCGATTCTTGGTGAGCTATTTACATCATGCGCTATTATACATTCTTATGTACAAGGGTCAGGGGATGGGGTTGGTCCTTTGTTCTTGCTTGATGAGTAGATCATGTGACTTGTCCATAGTGTTCAATGAATAGTGTTGTCTTAAGCTGATTCCAAAAGTCTTTGTATATAGTTCATAGTTGATTAATGTTAAGGCTACGGATCTCATGTAGCAATTCTCTGTACCTATTATATAAAACTTGTAATGCGTTCATTTGTTAAATATTCCAATTTTACTATGTAAATAGTTTTACTATTATTTTATGTAACGTGTTTCATTATCTGTAAATCATCCCTGATTTCTGGAAGGGGCGGTATAGAAGAATTAATTAATTAAATTAAATAAATAAATAAGGGCCGGCCTGAGAGTATCTGATGCCTTAGGTGAACCATTGACCATGTACCCTATCCAGTCCCACCCTACCCATAGTTCAACATCTCCCTATCCCTGGTCTCCAGCATCTCCCCTTCACTATTCCTCCCTCCAGCATCTCTCTCCTTCCTTACCCTCACCCTAGCTCTCTAGTGGAGTGGAGGAGTAGCCTGGTGGTTAGAGCACTGGCTTGGGAACCAAGAGACCAGGGTTTGATTCCCATTAGTGCGCCTTATGGCTTTGGACAAATCACTTAACCCTCCATTGCCTCAGAAGAATCCAGGATGTATAGCCCATCTCCAGTGTCATGGTGAGGCTAAGGTAAGTGGTTTTAAAGCCATGCTTCATCGTCGTGACCCTGGAAGCTATGCCTACTGACATCTCCTGGGGGTCTTTTCTATTAGCGAATCCCTTGGAGAGATTTTGGGAGATATTTGATTCACCTGGGATGGGCATCCTTCATACTTAGGAAACTTTGAGAGCCTAAGCGGTAGACTTACTCCTAAATATTTCCAAGGGGAAGGAGAGGAGTATAACGCCTACATGCCTAATAAATAGGAGCAAGTTTTCACTTAGCCTGGTCGCATCTCCTATTGAAAACAGACTTAGTGCAAGGCTAGTGCAAGGTTATTAGGCACCATAGCACCCCCCTCCCCCCCCCCAATGTTTTTATAATTAAACTCAGTTGGAATCATCTCAGTACCATTCCTCCCATAAAATCCTATAAGAACACATATTTGGACATTAATACTTTTAAATATTAAGCGGTGTTCTTTAAATATATACACAGTGAGGGACATTCCATAAGCCACTTAAAAGGAGAAATGTACTATTTGTAGTTAATGCAGAGCTTTGGTTGCCATCAGTAGAAGAAGTGTAGGTTTATTCTGATTGTGCTTTGAGAACTATCAGATTTTGTTTGTCATGAGCCCTGAAAAGGAGGGGTGGGGGGGGGGGGTGTTTCAGTGATTTTTAGGGGAAAAAAATGGACAGCATTGCAAATCGTATTTGGAAACACTGACAACTGTGACTGTTACGGCAGCTCAGTGCTGCTTATACCATTGGGCTGTAAGTGATTTGCTATCACCCAGGCTTAACCAAGAGAAATTGGATTTGTTACATGAATGAATTGCCAGTGTCACTTAGATTTCCTCTTTAATTCTAACTGGGGATTTTAACGTGCATGGGGATAAAAAGAGTTGCCCAGCTACACAGAGTTTCTGTCTTCATTAATGGAGAACAATTTAGTCCAGCTTGTTTTCCTCACTCTTATGAGAAGCCACTTACTAGACTGAGTATTTTGGCTCAAGCTTTGCTGGACTCTCAACTTGTCCCATGGTTAGATCACCATGTTTTAGCCTTTTCTTTTGCTGATCATTAAATCCAAGGATAATCTAAGGATGCACAGAGAAGAAAGTTGATGCAGATGTCTTTAGTAAATATCAGAATGGTTATGTAGGCCAGTAGATGGTCCAGTCAAGTGTTTAGGGGCCAACTGGCAGGAAAGGACCATAGGCAAACAAATGTATCGAGCCCTCCCACTGCTGCCCTTACAGGAAGTGACGCGACCGCGATCCCGCGGCCGCGCTCAGCAAGGTACCCAGCCCAACTATAAAAGGCGGACGCTGTTGGCGCCCATTGCTGCGGCGTGCGACTTGGGCGCGCGCCGAAGGAGCGCGCACAAGGAGCACGTTGTGCTCCTTGGGGTGCCTCCGCAGGGGATTACACCTCTTTTAGTTTGCGAACGGTCTCTCTGTCTCGCGGATTTAAGGTATGGCTTATGCTTCTCTTTAGTTTGTGTATTCAAGCTATTTCTCTCCCCTCTCAGGTAGGGTTCTCTCATGACTCTCCTTCTTTTGTGCTCCTCCCGGTACCATTCTCCACCACCATCTCTGCTTCCATGCCTCCTATCCCGGTTTTTTGGGATAACCGTTCTATCCCCCCTTCCTCTCGCTGTCCATTTCCGCGATCTCTCTACCGCTGTTCTGCTAATCTCATTCAGTGTGCATCCCCTTACCTTTCCCTCTCATCTCAATCGCAGGCTGCTGCCAGCACCCTCCCTCTAAAATTTGGTCTCCTCAACTGCCGATCTTTGCGTTCCAAAACTCTTCTGGTCTCGGACCTCGTTACCGGCGAATCCCTGGACCTTCTTCTCCTTACAGAAACTTGGCTGAAGGAAGGGGAAGATTCCCTTCTGGCCCGCTGTCTTCCCCCTGACCTCTCTGCCATCTCTGTTCCCCGCATAGGTCGCACAGGCGGCGGAGTGGCTCTTATACATCGTGCCTCTATCCCTCTCTCGCAGATCTCATCTTCCGCTCTCCACTATCCCGAGGCCCTGCTCATTCATCTTCAAACTCCATCTCCTCTCCACATACTCCTTGTTTACTCCCCTCCTGGCCTCCGTTCAGATCTCTGGGACTCTCTTCTCTTATCAATCTCTGACTTATCATTGCTCTTCCCCCATTTACTTATTGCAGGAGATTTTAATCTCCATTTGGACTCTCCGGCTTCCTCTAGGGACCTTTCCTTTATTTCACTCATGCAAGATCTGTCTCTTCATCAGCATATCTCTTTTCCCACCCACTCAGCAGGTCATACCCTAGACCTCGTTCTTTCTTCACTTCCTCTCTCCCTACACAATCTCTTCAGGCCATCCCCTTACCCTGGACCGATCATTTCTGCTTGACTTTCAACTGTTCCTTGCCTCCACCCACAGCACCTTCCCAGGCTTTTCTCTCACCCTCTCCTTCCACACAGCGATTGTCTCGCCGTATTACCCCCCTTACCCTTCAGAGCTTTCCACCTGCACCAGATCTCCTGCCTTCAGATTTCCCATCCCTCTCCCCAACCTCACAGGCTTCTACCTGGTTCTCTTGTCTTTCTACTGCTCTTGATCACCTAGCTCCTCTTCAGCCACATCCCCCGTCCTGTTGATCCTCTCAACCATGGTTCCATGCTGGCCTCCATCTTCTCCGGACTCACCTTCGTCACTCAGAGCGCCTTTGGCGGAAATCACCCTCTTCATCTACCCTGCTCAACTTCAAGACTAACTATGCCCACTACTGTACACAAGTTCATGCAGCCAAACAGTCTTACTTCTCCACTGCTATCTCCTCCGCACCTAATCAGACCCGTCACCTATACACCTTCCTCCGGTCTCTCACATCCCTACAATCAAATTCCACCCCCACTTTACCTCTGTCGCTTCCTCCTTCTTTTCAACTTGCGTCCTTTTTTAACAACAAAGTTCTGGACTTACGAAAGTCCTTGTCTCATTGTCCCCCTCCCATCTCTTCTCCCCCTCCTATCTCCCCCCCCCCCCCTCAACATCCCAACTCTCTCATACCTGGACATCTTTTCATCCCATCTCTACCTCCGAACTTCTAGGACTAATATCCTCCTCCAACAAAACGTTCTGCTCCCTTGATCCAATTCCTTCTTCCTGGCTTCTTGCTCCTTCCCTCGCCCTTGTTCCCCCTATCCTTACCATGGTCAATACCAGTCTTTCCACGGGTGTCTTTCCCCAATCCTGGAAACACGCTCTTATCCGTCCTATCCTAAAGAAGCCCTCTCTTGATCCTCAAACTCCCGCTCACTATCGCCCAGTTTCCAATCTTCCCTTCCTCTCCAAGATACTTGAGAAAACAGTTTTTGCGCAACTTTCACAACACCTCGACTCAATTCACTTCCTTCACCCCCATCAGTCAGGCTTCCAACAAGGTCACAGTGTAGAGACTGTTCTTTTGGGTTTCCTTAACGAACTCCATGTAGCCCACGATCGTGGTGACCTCTCGGTGGCGGTGTCCTTAGACCTCTCAGCAGCCTTTGATTTAGTGGATCACTCTCTTCTGTCTCGTCTACGCGAAGCTGGTCTCCATGGCACAGTCTATCACTGGTTTCACTCCTTCCTCTCCTCCTGTTCCTGCACAGTAGTCTCATCATCCGCCCCACCCACTCCCTCCGACTCCTTCCCTTTGCCCTGTGGCGTCCCTCAGGGGTCTGTCTTAGCACCTCTTCTTTTCAATTTATTCCTAGCACCACTGGCACTCCTGGTTCAGCAGTTTACAATTTCCGCATTCTATTACGCTGATGATCTGCTCTTCCTATATCACACCTTTCCCCTTCACCCGGATCTCAGCCCATGGAACTCTTGTCTTTCAGCTGTCGCTAACTGGCTCACTCTAAACTGCTTGCACCTCCATCTTGCAAAAACAGTAGCTATCTGGTTCACTCATGGCGGCCCTTCTCCTTTGGTCACTCCCTCTTTCTCAGGCTCACCAATCCCACTCGTTACAAGCTTTCGTTATCTGGGTGTAACTTTTGATTCCGACCTTTCCTTCCATGATCACATTTCTCACATTACAAAGACCTCCTTCTTCTTTCTTCGACAGATACGGTCCATTCGCCCCTTTCTCACCCCTGAAGCCCTCACCACCCTTCTCCTGTCTCTAGTAATGTCACATATCGATTTCTGCAACTCAGTTCTAGCCGGGCTTCCTCTCTCACACCTTCACCATCTTCAACGTGTTCAGAATACCGCTGCACGTCTTATCTTTCACTCCTCCCTCCGCGATCATGTTACTCCTCTTTTTCTTCGCCTACATTGGCTCCCCTTGCAATTTCGCATTCGTTATAAAATCCTCACACTGGTCCACCAAGTCTTATATAACCGCACTCCTTTATATCTGGCAGACCTACTTCAATTCCACACCCCCACTCGCTCGCTTCGCTCCATTCACATTAACCGGCTCCACCTTCCATCTCCATCACGTGCTCATCTACAATCCACACGTTCCTCTGCCTTTTTCTTTACCGGCCATGCCTATTGGAACTCCCTCCCCCTTTCCCTCAGACTTGAACAACACTATCCCACTTTCAAGAAAGACCTGAAGACGCATCTCTTCTCCACCGCCTTTGACCTCCCCTCCCCCTTTCCGTGACTCCTCTCCCCTCCTTTCCCTTGTCTTTCTCTCTCCTCATTCATGTCTAGTTTGGTGTCTTGAGTGCTCTCCTGTCTCCATTGTAATTTCTTTTCCTGTTCAGGCCTATTGGCCCCTCTGTATATTTTTTTGAGTTTTTTTGTAAACCGCCGTGTTCTAATTGGAACTGCAGTATATCAAGCCTAATAAACATAAACATAAACAACATAAACATAATATAACCATATTTTCAAACCCTGCAACCATTTCAGAGGGTGGCTTTGTCCTGCTGGAAGTAGAGCATGGTGAAGTGGCCTTAGCCGCAAGCCTTTTGGTCTCCTGGGGGGGCCTACAGGGTCCTAGGACTCACCTTTTCAGCCAGCTTGTGCTGAAGCTCAAAGCATGTGGTGCTCAGTCAGTTACACAGACCTGGGTCTCCCTCGGGTCCTTGAGTCCATGGCATTGACCTGGGAGCTGGTTCCTTGGCCCAGGATACATATGTTCTTGTTAGAGAGACACCTGCTAACCTTCTGGTTTCCATGTTCCCTGTCGTTCGACCAGGCCCTTCCTCTTCCCCAGGGGATCAAGGAGCAGTTGAGGTGGTGATTCCGGTTCCGCCATCTGATGGCCAAGATGCCATTGGAAACACATGATAGGGTGCTTGTCATTCTGGCTGCCAGCCTGAAGGACTCAGGATACAATGCCTGAACCAGTTGGCTCAGGAACTCTGGCCCTCTCAGGCAATCATATGCCTGGAGGCCTGTGGGATCTGCCTGGCCCTGGAGAGGTTCAGGCCTCTTCTATTGGGCAAAGTGTTCTAGGACACTGCTCAGGCAGTGGCATGTCCATAAATAAGGCAGAAACCCACAGCGCTGGAGTAGATCTCGAGGTCGCGGAGCTGTGTTGTTGGACAGAAGCGCATCTGATTGCCCTGTCTGCAGTGCACATTGTAAGCATTGACAAAGATGCAGGCTGATTTTGTCTCCAGTGACTTGTTCCTGGCAAAATCCAAGGGCCTTTACTCTGTCCTCATCCTTCTTGATCTCTCTGCTGCTTTTGACACTGTTGACCACAACCTTCTCCTAGATACCCTGACCTTGCTTGGTTTTAAGGTCTCTGTACTATCCTGGTTTTCTTCTTCTTTCAGTGTTTGTTCTGGTGGATCCTCCTCTGCTGCTATCCCACTCTCAGGTGGTGTACCCCAAGGATCTGTCTTGGGTCCACTCCTCCTCTCTCTATACCTAGTCCCTTGGTGTGCTCATCTCTTCCCATGGCTTTCAGTACCATCTTTATGTTGATGACTCCCAGATCTACCTCTCTACACCTGAAATCTTTCCAGCAGTCCAGACCCGGATCTCTGCCTGCCTTCTGACACTGCTGCTTGGAGGTCTCACCGCTGCTTGAAACTGAACATGGCCAAAACCGAGCTTCTTATTTTTCTCCCTAAAACCTCCTCTGCTCTTCCTCCTTTCTCAGTCTCTGTGGATAACTCTCTACTCCTCCCTGTTTCCTCAGCTCGCAACTTTGGGGTTGTCTTTGACTCCTCTCTCCTTCTCCACACACATTCATATGATAGCTAAGACCTGCCATTTCTTTCTCTATAATATCAACAAAATCAGCCTGTTCCTTTCTGAGCACATTACTTAGTCACTTATCCACTCCTTAATCACCTCCCGTCTTGACTATTGTAATCTACTCCTTGTTGGTCTCCCTTTGAATGATCTCTCTCCCCTTCAATCTGTTCAACACTGCTTCACGGCTAATCTTCCACCAGCCTCATCATGCCCATATTACCCCTCTTCTCAAGTCACTTCATTGGCTTCCTATCCATTTCCGCATCCAGTTCAAATTTCTCCTGCTGACCTATAAGTGCATTCACTCTGCAGCTCCTCGCTACCTTTCCTCTCTTATCTCTCCCTACACTTCCTCTCGGGAACTCCGCTCTTCTGGCAAATCGCTTCTATCTGTGCCCTTCTCTTCTACTGCTAACTCCAGATTTCGCTCCTTTCATTTTGCTGCACCTTACGCCTAGAACAAACTACCCGAGTCTATACGTCAGGCGCCTTCTCTGGCCCTGTTCAAATCCAGGCTGAAAATTCACTTCTTCACTGCTGCTTTCGGATCTTGACTCACCTGATCGCCTTGTGTATCCCTTGTGTTGTCTGTCTTGACTAGATTGTAAACTCTGATGAGCAGGGACTGCCTCTTTACATGGCTGTGCAGTGCTGCGTACATCTTACAGCACTATATAATTGCTCAGTAGTGGTAGTAGTAGTAGTTGATGACTTTGTGTCAGAACTCCATGGCTGCAGGCTCAGCTCTTCCGCATGCATCCTTGTAGTGCTCCATTTGATGGCCACTCAGGGGAATGCCAACGTGAGGAGCTATGTCAGCCGTACGTGCATCTCTGTGTATTTTTCTGAAATGAATGGGGAGGGAGCTTAGGAGATGTGGAATGCATGCACTAAAAATCTCTCCCAAAAACTGCATCCCTTTGGCGGTTATGGGCAGCGTGCTGTCTGATGTTTTTCCCCCTTGTACAGAGTGATTTTGTAAACGTGTACATTTCCCAGTGTTGTGAGTTTACAGCACAGCGGGACACACATGTTTCTTATAGATTGTTTTAAACGAAAACATTCTGATGCAGTGGCCTCAGATAGCTGTGTTTTATTAGTCCCTCTTTCCAAACAGGAAGCTAGAGAGGAGGAAGGGCTGCTGTTGGTACAGCCAGGTTTGCATACTCTCCTCTTTGAGGAAGGGTGGGACACCCGGCTTTAGGTGCTAGGAGCAGGCGTTTTATTTCTTTATTTTCATTTGATATTCTGCTTTTTCCTAGGTTCTGGCACAAAGCAGATTGCATAACATGTGAGAGACACTGGGCAGCAATGCAACAGAGGGAAGCATAGCTGTGCTTCTCAAAGGGATCTGAGCTTGCTACGGTATATTGTTAACATGCTTCTATATTCTTTAATATGCAAAGCAGCAGAGGTTGGGGGAAATGGAATATTGCATTGAGCTTGTGACTTCCAGAGTCTGTTGCTGGGCGTAAGCCAAACACTGTTCACTATGCTGGGGGCAGCTTTCAACAGCCAACACAAGCCACAGGCTCTCCATTGTAAGTAAACTGGAATCCAAGAGATGAATTTTGTCTTTCAGTACAAAATGATGCAATGTGAGTGCAAGTCTAGGTACAATGACATTCTTTTGTTTTCTGTGAAATATTATATTCAGTACCAGACCATTAGAGACATTTCAGCTTCTCTAGCTCTGACTTGCTGCCTATGGGTGTAAGATAGCTAGGCCCGAGGACCAGACACCTCCAAAGGAGAAACTTCTTTCACATAGAAAGTTATTTTCTCTGTAGCTCAAGGACGTCAAACCTGTGCGTGGGCATATAGACCAGCCCGAGAGAGGCAGAAGGTCAAGTCCACTTGAAAAGTATTCTTTTACTGGAGACTTTTTGTTTGCATCATGTGGAATGTAAAGATCACGGTAAAACCCAAGAGGATTGTGAAAAATTGCAAGAGGACTTTGATAAATTGGAAGACTGGGCGTCTAAATGGCAGATGAATTTTAATGTGGACAGGTACAAAGTTATGCACCTAGGAAAGAAAAGCCCAAACTTTGGTTAGACGATGCAAGGTACCAGCTTAGAAACCACCACCCAGGTAAAAGATTTAGGCGTCATTGTGATAATGTGTTGAAACCCCCCACTCAGTGTGTAGCAGCGGCCAAGAAAGCAAATAGAATGCTAGGAATCATAAGGAAAGGCATGGAGAATAAAACCAAGGTTATTATATTGCCTCTGTATCGTTCCATAGTTTGACCACATCTTGAATATTGTATGCAATTCTGGTCACCATATCTTAAAAAGGATATAGCGTAATTAGAAAAGTTACAGAGACGAGCTACCAAAATGGTAAAGGGGATAGAAGGATACCCTTATGAGGAAAGGCTCAAAAGGTTAGGGCTCTTCAACTTGGAAGAGAGATGGCTGAGGGGAGATATGCTAGAGGTCTATAAATTAATGAATGGCGAGGGACATGTTAATGTAGATTGGTTGTTTATGCCATCAAAAAGTAGAAAGACTAGGGGATACACAATTAAGCTCCAATGTAATCCACTTAAGACTAATATGAGAAAAGATTTTTTCACTCGGTGCGTAATCAAACTCTGGTATTCGTTACCGGAGGACGAAGTAAAAGCTGTTAGTGTAGCTGGGTTTAAAAAAAGGTTTGGACAAGTTCCTGGAGGAAAGGTCCAGAAACCATTATTAAAGAGGACCCAGGAAATCCATAGCTTGTCCCAGTACAAACATTGTGGAACCTGTATGTGTTTCTGGGAATCTGCTAGGTACTTGTGACCTGGATTGGCCACTGTTGGAAACAGGATACAGGGCTTGATAGACCTTGGTCTGACCCAGTATGGCATTTCTTATGTTCTTATGTATACCACAATAAAGCAGATTGAAAAGTTGATGGAAATGCTTCTTTAGATTAGATTAGTGGAGGAGTAGCCTAGTGGTTAGAGCAACTGCCTAGTTACCCAGAAGATCAAGGGTTCAATTCCCACTGGCACTCCTTGTGACTTTGGGCAAGTCACTTTACCCTCCATTGCCTCGGAAGAAAAGGCTGGCAATCTACTTCCGGAGATACATTGCCAAGAAAACCCAGAGGTAGCTGGGTCGCTATGAGTCAACACTGACTTGATGGCACTAAAAAAAAAAAAAGTTCTTGGCTTGGGTATCCTGCTTGTCTTTTCATGAAAATATTGCTTGTCATGATTAAAAATCTCTGGGGATGTGCTTACAGCCTGCATAGTAACATTGGGGGCAATATTCAAACTGCTGCCCAGGTGCAAATTCCAGAGGTACTTTGTAGTCACAGTATAACCAGTTTGCAAAGGAAAAGCGTGTACATACTTTTCCACTGAAAATGATTACGAGCACAAACGACTCATACTTTTGTACCTGCTTTTTAGAGGTAAATCGCCTATTTTCAATGACTTAAGAGCGTGAATGGGCCTTTACGCATGTACCTTAGCCATTTGCTGTCTGTAAGAACGCACATTAGGTGATGGCGTGTACTTTCACTGTGGGCATTCACATAAGTAGAGTGCGTGTTTACGTGCGTAGTTTATAAAATACTGGCGTATGTGTGTAAGATATGCACAGTCATTTACGCTGCTTTAAATGATAGCACCTAGATCTGCTGTGCATGTCCTACTGCTTATGCCCCTGTTTTATAAAATACACACATATTTGGGCATGATTGTTGTATGTAGAAATGTGCATTAAGCTCGGCACCCTTTATAAAATTACCCTCTACCATTTTAAAGGAGAATAACATGCATAAATTTGAAAATACAATCTATGCATGATTTTAGACTCAAACATCCAACCTCCTAGGACATGGTGTCTTTGTTGGACGGCGCCAATTACCAAGCTGTTGACCTAACCCAGTTGGTTTCCGCAAAGCTGTAGCCAGTATTGCTCAGTCGTGTTCTCCACTCGTTCTCTTGTCCTTTTTAGCTTACTTCGTGCTTCTGCTGTTGAGGGAGCAAAGTTGCTCAAAAAGGCTGTTTATCAACATGAACTTGATTTTTTGGGAAGAACCCCCCTCCGATGTTTTTCATCCAGGATGATCTGACTTTAGGCAAGGTTTCAGTACCGACACCTCTCTTCTTGCTTTGATTGATGAGATCACGTTTAAAGGAGATGAAAATAAAGATACTCCATTTTTTTTGACACGACTCCATCCTTTGAGACTATTTAATCATATTTTGCTTCTAAAACATCTCTATGATCTGGGTTTCTGAGACATGGCTTTTGCCTGGTTTAAGTTGTTCTTCATAGATGGACTTTTTCAGGTAAATGGGACTTTATTATTTCAGAGAAGAGAGCCTTTGAGAAAGGGGTACCTCAGGCATCCATTCTTGCATCCATGTCATGCAGTAATTTTATGTCTCCCCTAATGAGTCTTATCCAGATTACTGAGCTTAGCTGCTACTTTCTGTGTGGATGATATCTAGTGGGTATACATAGTAGTGGCCTACACAATTTCAATCAGCATCTACAGTCAGTAGCTCTGTGGTTTAGCCATCATAGATTAAAATTTAATTTTCCAAAATTGGAAGCTATTTGGGTTGGTAGCTCAAAATGCTTGCTTTTTGTCCCTTGGTTGTCACAGATATATAAGTGGCTTTAAAGGAGGCAGCTTCACAAGGCTTTAAATTTGATGCCGAGTTCTCTATGAACAAGTAGATTTCTCATCTTATTGGTATGTCATCATTCTTTTATGTTTTGTTTGGCATCTGTGCTTCTTTCTGATGAAGGATCTTATTACTATTACACTGGTTTTATTGCAGAGGCAACTTGATTCCTGGGACATCTGACAAAGTGGACTCTTGTCCTCAAAAGCTTATTCTCAATAAATTAGTCTATAGGTGCCACCTGCCCCTCTCTTCTTAACTATTAAACTATATTTCAGATATAAGTCCGTGGATAATGAGGGTATTTTATCAAGTCATTCATGCATGTGGGTCCCAACATACACACATAAATGACCTCCAATAAGATACCATCCAGCATTAAAGTACACATTTAGGCATGAAGATGTGTACCTGTAGGCGCAGCAGGGGGCGTAGTATGGGTGGAGCACTGACAGTTTTCACATAGAAGCCTCGATTGTAAAATGACTTAATTTACATGTGTACATGCATAAATACCCAGGGTCCTGCTCATGCCAACAGTCAAGGTACTTTCTCTGCTATTTACGCTGGTATTTTATAAAGACAAATAGGTGCCTACTTGTCTTTATAAAATAGCATCTATATAGGCACAGTAAAAGTGTGTATGCGCATCCCATCATGTGTACTTTCATGCCTGGTGCAGTTTGAGTGAATTGCCACATGTGCATGAAAATGACTTTATAAAACTGCCCCCAGAGAGGACAATTTCGAAAAAGCCTTTTACCTAGGTAAATAGCTATTTGAAAATTGCCTATCCTCCCTGCAGGTAAAAGTAGGCGCTGATGGTTCTTTTGGTGCAACCTTCAGGACTTATTCTTTTGCTTTGATTGTAGCTGCTCTTTGCTGCCTCCCTAAGCCAGTTCCCAGACTCCTGATGAATACGCCAGCCCTAGGCCTATCAGTGGTGCCTGCTGTAACTCCTGATGCTGTGCTACAGATCCCCTGCAAGTCTTTCTCCTCACTTCCTCACACTAAGAAGCCACTGTGCTTCTTCCATGGTTTTTGTTTTATTTTTTTAATCCTCTTACCATGTATGTCTCCACCACTCCACTGGCAGTCCTTTCAGTGCATCCACCACTCTTGTTCTGTACTTTCCTTCCTGTGAACAAAATCTGCTTCTTGTGCCGGATGTATGTATGAATGTTGATCATATCTCTGCATCCTTGCCACGTCTCTGTTCTCCTACAGGGCGTACATAATTAGACCCTTGATTTGCATTTCATATAACTACTCGTACAGATCTCCACACTTTCAGCTTCTCTGTATCCTTTTGAAAAAGGACCTCTGGAACTGGACATGGTTCTCCAGGTGAGTTGTACAGAAGCGCAGTCTTCTGGTTATGCCTCTCCGAGCAACCTAGCATCCCTCCAGCTTCACGCCTTATACTCTTCCATTGCCTTCAGACCATCCTACCATAATATTCCTACAGGTTTTGCAGTACAATTGCATTTTATTCTATGGTTTACAAGGTCATGTCTAAATAATTAGGCCATGGCCTCAGGTATATTCTGTCTGGCCACACAAATGAGTACACCGCTCCTGTATTTCATCCTCTGCGTTCTTCTGGTTTAAGCATTCTTCAGATGCTTGATGGGGTTGTCAAATGATTTAATATATGTACCTACATAATTGGCTTAACAATGTATTACAACATCAAAAACAAGATATGCCGTAATTGATATCTGTTTTATCCAACAAAATCATAGCTGCTTTTTCCAGCTTGGCGAGTTTTGTCTCGCAAGAGAAAAAAGCCAATGTCAAAGCCATTTTACTGAGTGCACCATACTGCTGCCATAAGGCTGTTTGCTGTTTCTTTAGAGTTTGTTTTCGTATGAGTTAAGCAGAATAACATCTTAAGCAGATCATAAGAATAAAACAATGCCATATACAGAGCAATCAGTAAAAATATAAACATTTTCAACAATAGAAAAATGAAAAGGCCAGCTTTTTTCACTGACTCAGCTAAGTAACGCATTCTATTGCTTTTTATGACAATATAAGATTTATGTCTTATTTAATAAAATGGACAGGCCACAACGGCACAAGGTGTGCTTCCTTCTGCTTGGTTGGCCTCTCCGACAAAAAATTTAAAATTTAAATCTTTTGCTGTATATTCTTTATGAAACACGGGCTTTTTTAGTCACCCAGGTTTTTCAGGTAGATCCTTAGCGAGAGTCTTGATCTCGCTCCTACTTCTTGGGGCGAGGTCTTCGTAAGCGAGTGCCTCTGGTTTCGGCCATGCCTCGGTCTCGAAGCATAGAAGCTCGGAGCCAACAATGCCCCTGGAATCATTGGGCCTCGAGTCTTCATCAGACTACTCGGCTTGGGAGTCCAATCCTGAAATGTCCCCGGAGTCCTGGGCCCACAGAGACCTTTCTTCGGATCAGTCTCTGCCAGCAGTTAGGCGCCGATCCCCACCCGAGGATACCTCATTCCTCGAGTTCATCCGGGACATGGCGCAAGCCCTCTCCCTCACTATGGAGTCGGAGGAGGACATTCTCCAGTACAAGGCACCACCTAAAGAGACCCTGATGTTCCCAGTCCCCTCCATCCTTAATCGGCTCCTTCTCCGGATGTGGGAAACCCTAGCTTCGGTGCCGATAGTTAGCCGCTGCCTGGATACCATGTACTGGGTCAAGCATGGGCCGGGCTTCCGGAAGGCTCAACTCCCCCACACCTCCATGGTGGTGAAGGTTGGCCATGTGCCAACAGAAGAGCTCGAAGACGCACTCATCAGTGCCCCCGGGCAGGGAGTCTGGTGCCCTTGACGCCCTCTGGCATAAATGCTATCGGGGCTCGATGCTTGCATTCCGCATTCAGACTTACCAACTTTATATCGGCATGTTCTTGCGAGACCTGGCGAAGGAACTCGGAAGCTTCACAGCTGGCCTTGATGGCAATCACCTCCGGCGCTTTCAGACACTTACAAAGTCCATTGGAGAATGCTCCAAGTATTTTTATCTCGGAGCCGCCTATGATGGCTTTGAATCCAGCGTGAGAATGGCTGCCGCCAGCATCAGTGCCCGACACAAGGCTTGGCTCCAGACATTCAACCTCGAGCAATGGGTGCAGGAGAAGCTCCTTGATGTCCCATGCCTCGGGGAGCAGGTCTTTGGCAAGCCCATGGAGGACAAAGCTGCCGAGATAGAGACAGAGTGTGTGACTCTGACTCGACTCTCAAGGAAGACTTTTACTCTCCCGAGGAAGAAGCCTCCAGGGAAGAAGACTCCTTTCCATAGGAAGGGCCAGCCCTATCGAGGCTATGCCCTACTCGGCCATACAGACACCTCAGGATGGTCACCAGGGCAAGGGAGCGAGCCAAAGCCCACGCGAGCCCAAGTGCCCCAAACCCCATACTCCGGTCCCAAGCCCCAGCTCAGCCTAGGTTGGGGTTTTGATGCCCCCAGCATAGCCTCTCTTCTTCTGGAGGATCAGCTGCCAATGGGGGGGGGGGTACCTGGTCCATTTTGCCCACAGGTGGACTTCCATCAACACAGACTCATGGGCACTTTAGGTGGTCAGGGAGGGTTACCTCCTCCATCTGGACCAGCTGCCTCCACCCTTTTTTGCTGGGGAGCCTCCTTGGTCTCCATTGCACCAGACTCTGCTAATACAAGAACTCACAGGCCTTCTCAGGGACAAGACTGTGGAACCCATACCACATCACCTGAAGGGAAAAAGGTTTTACTCCAGGTACTTTTTGTCCCAAAAAGAACAGGAGGGCTAAGGCCCATCCTGGACCTGAGAAACCTGAAAAATTCCTGGTGTAGGGGAAGTTCAAGATGCTCTCCCTTGGAATATTGCTGCCTTACCTCCAGTAGAAAGATTGGCTATGCTTCTTGGACCTAAAGGATGCTTATATCTACATCCTTATCCATCCCAGTCACAGGCAGTACCTAAGATTCATGGTCGGGGGCAACATTACCAGTACAGGGTACATCCCTTTGGCCCTGCCTCTGCACCAAGGGTCTTCACCAAATGCCTGGCAGTGGTGGCTGTCTATCTTCGTCTCCAAGGGGCCTTTGTCTTCCCTTAGACGACTGGCTCATAAAAAGGAGTCACAGCCTCAGAGATGCTGCAGGCCACAGGCCGCACCATCAAGGTCCTACAAAACCTGGGATTCGTAATAAATCCCCCAAAATCCCATCTAATCCCAACTCAGGACTTGTTCATAGGGGCTCACCTGGACACTCTCAGAGCTGTAGCTTTCCTCCCCCTGGAAGGGCAGGTCACCTCACAGCCCTGGCAACCAAAGTGCAACGCCGCTGCACTGTGTTGGCATGGTCTATGCTGACAAAGGGAAGGAGGAGTAAATTCATGTTAATAGAAACCAGTGGAAAATGCTTTCAAAAAATTCCCCTGAAGAAACCATGTGGGTGAAACGTCAAATACAGCGCGCCTGACAGCGTTGGGACTTGAATTGAAGGCTGGAGTCAAGCTGGAATCTTCTTTGGAAAGTTAAGCACTAGTTTAATTCTACCTAAAAAATTGGGACTTATATTGAAGGTTGGAATTAAGCTGGAATCTCCTTTAGGAAGTTAAGCACTGGTTTAATTCTATAAAAAAAGATTTCTAACAAAAGTGATTGAAATAGTGGCTGCGAAGCAATAAGGTCGTTGATGTATTATAGGCATTTGCCCATTTGACGGTACATATGAAGTCAATGGCAGCCTAAGATTCTGAGACCTTGCAGCCACTTTTAGTTAAAGACAACCAATGAAACATGGTTTCAAGTCTGTAGTGATACATCTTATACTTTCTAGTTTTATTGCAGAGTACTAAATATTATAGTCAAGATATAACTCTGACATAAGGGCCACATTTGAATTTGTATGGTCTATGCTTTGCCTCCTCGGCCATATGGCCTCCATGATTCATGTGGTCCACAACGCCTGCCTCCACATGCGAGCAGCACAGTGTTGTCTCCACTCACAATGGACCCAAGCCATGGGCAGGCTCCGGGACACAGTTTCGGTGTCCCATCAGTTGGCGGAGTCCCTCAGTTGGTGGCAGGATCCGCAAAACCTGCAGAAAGGCATGCCCTTCCAACTCCCAAGCCTCCAGAGGGGTCCTCAAGACAGATGTGGTACTGTGGTACTGGCTCTCGTCATCAGTAGACTAGACTATTGTAATGTTTTCCTAGCAAATCTCCCTAATTATCAGCTTCAAAGACTCCAGTCCGTTCAAAATACCGCTGTTCGGCTTATTACTTTCACTCACCGCTATGATCATGTTACCCCTCTTCTTTTTCGATTACATTGTTTACCCCTTCGGTTTCGTTATCACTATACATTTCTTATCTTACTTCACCGTGCCATTCACATGGGTGAACCCACTTACCTGGCTGATCTCATTTCCCTCCACACCCCATACCGCCAGCTTCGCTTCCTTCACGCCAACCGTCTAGCTCTGCCTGCTCCTTCGCGAGCGCACCTAGAACAGACCCGACACTCGGCCTTTTTCTTTTTGGGTCCTCTTCTATGGAACACTTTACCATCTGCCCTCCGATTAGAATCTTCTTATCCGCACTTCAAATCATTACTCAAAACTCACCTGTTTAAACAAGCCTTTGACCTTCCCTCTGATTCCCATCCCTAAGATATGTTGTCCATGTCATTTTGTCTATCTTTTTTGTCTCTGTTTGAAGTATGTGTTTGGTCTTCATAATAATTTTAATAATTTTAGCTTGTACTATCTTCTGTTTTGGTCCTCTTTCATGTTCACCTTTTATGTCCTTCTTTGACTTTCTGCTTTCCTATTATTTTATGGCGTTCTTTTCCTTACTTTGCAGTGTTGACTTTTATTTTATTTTATTGTACACCGCTTAATGCTTTGGCCATAGCGGTTTATCAAGTGTTTTAATAAAGATAAAGATGCTTCCCTGCTGGGCTGGGGTTCCCAATGAGAGGAATTGCATACACAGGGCATCTGGTCCTTCAAGGAGAGCCAGCAGCAGATCAACCTGCTGGAACTCCAGGCTGTCTTCCTTGCACTCAAGGCTTTCCAGCACCGCCTGCAACATCAGTCAGTGCTTGTCCAGGCGGACAACCAGGTCATGATCTTCTACCTCAACAAGCAAGGGGCACAGGCTCCTACCGCCTCTGCCAGGAGGCAGTAGCCCTCTGCTCATATGCGACCAGACAGGGCATGCTCCTCCCAGGCCAGGACAACATCCTGGCAGACAGGCTGAGCAGAGTTCTCCAACCACACAAGTGGCACCTGGACCCTGGGGTGGGACAGCGACTCTTCAGGTTGTGGGGCATCCTGAACCTCAACCTCTTTGCCAGCCCAACCAATGCTCAGCTACCACATTTCTGCTGCCCACAGCCACATCTGGCTCGGGTGGCAGCAGATGCCTTCTTTATCCCGTGGTCGGAGGGTCTGTTGTATGCCTTTCTTCCCACACTTCTGATAGCGTGGATCCTCTTCAAAGTCCAGCAAGACAAGGCTTTCCTGATCCTAGTGGCCCTGAGGTGGCCCAGGCAGCCTTGGTTTCCTTTACTGCTTCGCCTCTCGATGGAGTCCCCAGTCCTTCTTGGGAGCTCAGCGGGACCTTTGACCCAGGAGGAGCGCACGATCCTCCACCCCAACCTGGGATCCTTGTCCCTCACAGCATGGCTACTGAACGGGTCACTTTAGCACCCCTCAACCTCCCCAAGGAGGTGGAAGAGGTCCTTCTGGCCTTTCGCAAGGACTCCATGAGATGGGCCTATGCCTTCAAGTGGCACATGTTTTCCTCATGGTGCATGGATCGACGGGTAAACCTGTTCTTCTGCCCAGTGCATGTGGTGCTGCAGTACTTGCACCACCTTTTGACAGTCCAGACTTAGGTGCACCCTGACAGAGTTGGACTTGAGCACACTCTCTGCGAACCACCACTCCATAGAGGGCAAGCCTGTTTACGTGCAGCCCCTCATCGCCCAATTCATGCGGGGCTTATTCCTCTCAAAGCCCCCCATCTGCCCCCCCCCCAGCGGAATGGGATCTCAGTGTGGTCCTGGTGCAGCTTACCAAGCTGCCCTTTGAACCCTTGGCTACCTGCCATCTGAGTTACCTTTCCTGGAAGGTGGTCTTCTTGGTGGCACTCACCTCTGCATGCAGAGTCAGTGAGCTCCAGGAAGCCGAGCCACTCTACACAAGATTCTACAGGAACAGGGTCATGTTTCACACTTACCCAAAGTTTCTTCTGAAGGTGGTGTCTGATTTCCACCTCAAGCAGGAGGTGGTACTCCCTATCTTCTTTTCTTGGCCCCACACCAACAAGGCATCAGCCATTCTCCATACTCTGGACTGCAAAAGAGCCCTGTCCTATCTACAGCGCACTCAGAGCCACCGCAAAGCCCCACAGACGTTTGTCTCATATGACCCCAGTCATATGGAGGAAGCTGTTACCAAATGGATCCTGTCCATCTGGGTGGCGGACTGCATCACCTTTGCCCACAACCAAGCTGGGCAGCCATTGGAGTGCTGGGTCACAGCACATAATATCAGGGCTATGGCAACTTCAGTTGTGAGCCTTCTCTCTGTTCCCATGGCAGATATCTGCCGGGCTGGGCCGCCTCCTGGTCATTGATCCGCACTTTTGCAGCTCACTACTGCCTGGAGAGGGAGTCCCGACGGGATAGTGCCCTTTGGCTAGGCAATACTCCATAATCTGTTTGGGGTTTAGGCAACTCCTGCCCTCTGACCCTTCTTGTTCAGGCTATCAGAGCCAGAGTTCTCCCTGGACACTGGAGTCCTTAGAGTCTGTCCTGAGATTCACTTGCTGCTGCTCATGGCTGGACTGTGTTTTCTCTACAGGTTTTTGGTAGCCTGTAGCTAGGGAGTCCCATATGTGAGGACTGACTTCCTGCTTGTTCCTGGAGAAAGCGTAGTTACTCACCTGTAACAGGTGTTCTCCAGGGACAGTAGGGAATCTGTCCTCACAACCCTCCCTCCTCCCCTTGGAATTGCTGTAATTTTGCCATCCTTTTTGTCGGCTCTAGCTAGCTTTGATTGTATGATAAGGCGGTATAAAAATCCAATTAAATAAATAAATAAATAAAATAAATGTCATCTGACTGACCAAGATGGCACCCTAGGGCGGGAAGGGGATTATGCATGCGTGGTAGCATCTCCCAAAAGCTTTCTTTGAAAGCTGGGGAGATGCTTCTGCGAGGGCTCTGTTGGTGTCGACATCACCCATATATGAGGACTGATTCCTGCTGTCCCTGGAGGACACCTGTTACAGGTGAGTAACTATGCTATAGTAACAGGATAAAATCAAAATAAACTCTCTCTTATATCTCAGCAAATAGGGGTGACCTGCACAGAGTGGCAGGGGCACCTACACTTGCTACCTTGCTGGGCAGACTAGATGGACTATGCCAGTCTTTATTTGCCATCATATACTATGTTAATGAATTACCAGACATAAAATTATTGAAAATATTGAGTAAAATCCAATCTGGCCTCCAAAGGACTTTCATTCCATAAAACTGGAACAAAACATTCTAATATTTTTTTCTTCTTATATCAATCTGCCACATTTCAAAGTTGGACTAACCAGTGATGCTTACTGCAAAGATCTCCAAACTGAAGAAGGTTCCAGGAGTGAGATTTTTTGCTGGTTCTGGTTCTGGTTTTAAATTTCCATTGCAATGCAATATAGTATTTGTAGTCCCTAATTTTCCCATTGGAATTAGTTCTGCTGGTCCCATAATGCATCAGGATGAGACTGTCAGAAATCCAGGACTGGTTCAAAATTTCACTCCTGGAACTGAGTAACTTGGCAACTCTGATAATGTGATAGCAGACATGCCAATAATCTGAACCCAAGTCAGGCAATGGATTAAAAATTATAGACAAAATGTAATTTTTAAGACTGGTATAATGGGATCTAGCCAACAGTCTCACAGCAGGGTTTTGGGAAGTTGTAACCAATCCAAGGATTTTTTTTATGCAAGCCAAAATAGAGTTAATCAAGCGAATTTGTAAGTAAAGCATGCAAAATAAATACTAAGGGCCTCGTTTACTAAAGCCCACTAAGGATTTGCAATTAATGTGTCAAATAAATGCATGTTGATTGCAAAGTCTCTGTATTAGCTGTTGGAGTCATGATTGGCATGTTTCTGGCAGCTATCGTGCAGTAGGTTCCTGTAATGTGCACTTTACCAAGGCGGGTTCACTTTATGACCCCTGTAGAGAATTGTTAGTTGAGCTCATGTTGAGAGCCTCCTTGCTGCTGAGTGTGCGGCAGTTACCCTGGCATTAGTGGTAATGCGCTCTCCACCAGTTCCCTACCCCATCCCGCGATCACCAGTTAACGTGCGTTTTAACATGTGGTGGAAGGCATTCCTGACTGCTAGTTGCCGTGTGTTAAAACATGCATTAACCAGTTAATGGGCTTTAGTAAAAACAGCCCTAAATCTATTTTTTAATCAAATCTACTGATCCAAAGATCACCTGTTTTGTCCAAATTTAATTTGAGCTTGAACAGAGCCAAGCACTCTGCTGCCCTATCCAAACCATTATTCAGATTTGCTATGGCTGACGTGTGATCTCCAGCAATAGGAATGTACAGCTGAATATCTTCTGCAAAGACAAAACACTGACTTGCAAAACTTTCAATATAATCTGTCAAAGGACACTATTATATTAAAAAGGATTGGAGACAGCACATATTCCTGCAGTAGACCACATATGAGAAGACAAGCACCTGAACACTGAACTTTCCATTGCACCCTATCACTTCTTCAAAATGATTTAAACCAGGCTAAAACACTTCCATCTAGTCCTATAGCTCTAAGGTGATTCAATAACATATGATCAATGGTGTCAAGCTGATGATAAAACAAGCAGAACAAGGAGTGAATCAACTCTCTGATCTGCCTGAACTTGTAACAGCATTGATCACAGCCAAAAGCAGAGTTTCTAAACTATATCCCTAAAATCAAATTGAAAGAATATGATTTTGCATGTATCTCCACAAGCTATAGTGAGTGAGTTTGTCTAGTGCACTACAGCTCTGTAACCTGCAGTACTTTTTCCTGGCAAATTCTTACCTATATGTACTTCTTTTTCTAATGAGAGGAACGGCGGCACGCTTGATTCATCACAGCCCCATGACTACCTCTGGGGGTGCCCCTGGGTGAAAAATGTAATTACTTTTCATTTGCATTCACAATTAATTATTTTTACCAGTCAGAATTAATTCAGCCACTCACTGTGCTGGGTGTCTCTCTCTGCCTTTTTATGTCTAATGCACAGGGAGAATTGCCCTGATTTATGCTGTTGAATCTCTGTCCAGCTGTCATTAACTTTACTGGTGGGGCTCTCTAAATCCTGCACGTGCTTCCCTTTTGAAAGTCTTAACAATCTGGGCTCCTCTTTATTACCTGCTGGAACAGACCTATTTGCTTTGTACCATGTCATTTTTATAATTGCTCTGTCTACAACTGTGCTGTGTACCTTTGTCCAGCTTTTCAGGATGAAGCGTCTGCTGCTGTTTGGTCCACAGGCAACTTCCCTGTTCCAGCTGAAGTAGTATTGATGTTGTCTTTAAACTGGTCCTGTAAGGTGTCTGAATTCATCTGTGGTGCTTCTGTTATCTGTTGGCACATTGCTATAGAATGAACAGAAGGTGAAGGAGTGAAGAACTGCCTAGCGGTGCTGTTTTCTAGAATGTTCTGGATCTAACATGAACCATGTTCCTGTTAAATTATCTAAGAACTAAGAAACCAGCAAGTACATCTGTGGCCTCCTTCCTTTACCCTTTTTTTCATTTGGTCATGTCTGTTACCAGTTGGGATCCACCCTGTGGGTGATCTGGGATAAGATGAAAAGAGAAGAAAAATAAGGTCTTGGTCCACAAGCTGCTTTCCTAACTCCGGGTTAATTAAATGGGGCTTGCAGTTCTCTCTAAAGCATAACCTCTTTAGAAAACAATGACCTTCTGATCTTTCAACATCACTAAATTAAGCTATCTCATGGTCTTAGCCATTTGAACTCTATCTCAAGTAGAAGAAATTCCTGCTTTAGGAAGTAATTTTTTAGTTATGCTTGTGGGTAAAATATATGTGTATGCTTTTCTTTGTCAAATTTTAAAAGTGAAAGGACGCTCATACACTCACTTCAGAAATCGCACCTGGAAAACGATGTGCTTACATGTACACCTGTTCTTTGCAGAGCAATGTTTCTCAATCAACATTAGGTATAGATGCTCAAATTTTCAAAAGCATGTGTGAAAAAGAAAAACCCCATTTTAACCTCACTCTAGGGAATATATTTTCAAACAGTGTATGGGCAATTTTCTTACGTATGGTTTCCTAGCTTGATGGGAGGAGTGGCCTAGTGGTTAGGACAAGGTACTTCAGGCCGGAGGGCCGGGGGTTCAAGTCCCACCTGGGGACAGCAATCTCAGGCCGGAGGGACTGGGATTTCTAGACCTATAGGCACTCCTTGTGGTCTTGGGCAAGCCACTTAACCCTCCATTGCCCATGTTCCCTGTAAGTATTAGCGTATGTGTGTCATATCCCCTCGTGTTAAATGTATCTCCCAATTGACCGCTTTGACCCGGTGAAAAGCGGGATATAAATACAGCTAAATAAATAAATAAATGACGCCTAGGTGAAAGGGCACATATCTCAGATAGGTCTTGACTGTTTATTGGATTTTAATGATTACAGGAACTAGAAATGAATAAAATGGATGTTCAGGACATTTAGGAGTGAAGGCTTCTCTTTCCTGACAGTACATCCAACAAAAAGTTATATTAGTGTACTGCTCTCACTTTTTCATGAGGTTATTTTTGATTGATTGGACTTGCGTTTAACCTATATCGGGTTTTTTCTATTGCGATTTTCGTACAGGTCATTTCTGTACACAGAGCACTTAAGTTGCAGGAACCCTTTGAAGACATTCTTCCTGAGGGCGGGGCTGGTCCTTCCACTAGGCAAGCAATGCAATCACCGAGGGCTGCACAATTTTAAGGACAGAAAAAGGCAGCCAACTTAGCCACTGCCCTCCCTTCCAAACCTTCCAGGCGCGGCTCCCTTCTTTCTGCTGAATGTCTGCTCCGAAATGTGAATGAAGCTAGCAGGGAGCCTTGTGTTCAAATGTGCTCAAAGCCCCTACCAGTCCCACCCACGGCAGCAGGACGTGCATGTCGAGGGGGTGGAACTGATGGGTGCTTCCAGCGTGCATGAATGTAGTCTTTGCAGTGGCTTCATTTACCTTTTCACTGCTGACATTCAGAACTGGCAGAAAGAAGGGAGCTGCTTCTGGAAGGTTTGGGCAGTGGGGATGGCAGTGACTGAAGATTTGCATAGGGCAGCTGATATCCTTGGGGCCAGCCCTGCCCGAGGGTAAAGGGGCTATTTGAAAATTTGTCCAGCCCATGTGTGAGTAAAAATATGCATGATGATCCGTTTGCACACATTTTCTTGGTGACGTTCCCCAGTAGAGAGAAATAATACATGGAATTTAGTGGTGTTTTGCTGAAAAAGTTATCTCCAGGAACAAGCAGGAATGAGTCTTCACATATGGGTATCGTCGGTACCGACGGAGCCTGCGCGGGAACGCTCCCCAGCGTCCTGAAAGAAAGCTTTTGGGAGCATCCCACAGCGCCTGCGCGCTGCCTTCCCGCCTTTCCCAACTGCCTCTCCAGTTCTTCTTTTCCGCGGAGCCAGCAGGTCGTGTTTCCTGTCACCGCTGAAGAATTTCTTATTTTCTTTTATTTTTCTTTAGTCGCGTGTCTGCCTTCTCGATTCCGCACCGGTACCACCGGTTCTTTTTCTTTCTTTTAAAAAAAAAACAAAAAAAAAACCTCCTACTCTTTTCAGTGCATTTTCTTCTGGGGCCTTAGGCCTACAGAGATATTTTTCCCTCATGGAAAAACCCACCTCCGGGTTTAAAAAATGCACAAAGTGCAGAGCACTATTTCTGTTACCGACACCCATGACTGGTGTCTAAAATGTTTAGGTCCTGACCACTCCATTGCGGATTGTGAGTTCTGTTCCATGATGTCCAAAAGAGGGTTACAGAATCGGGCAGCTAAGCTCAGTACCCTGTTTCCCTCCGATGCAGCTTCCGTGGCATCGACGTCTTCCAGGGCTTCTTATCCCATGGATCTCAGGTAACCAAACTTAAATCTGGCCGGTCCTCAAAGAGTTCATCTCCCTCTAAGTATCGAGATGCCCCCGGGCTTACTCTTGAGGATATCACACTGGCAAAATTACCCCGGCGGGAGGCTCCGGCTTCCAAAGCACTACCTATGGGGTCACAGGTTGACATCGATGGCTCGGCCTCGACCGATCACCTGTTACAATGTTCTGGGGTACCGGCAGTTTCTACCGGTACCGATATCCAGACATTGGTGGCGTCAATGGATCAGAATATTCTGACCATGCAGCGTGCCATCACGGCATTCATTCAAGCCTCAACGCCTACGGTACCGCAACAAACCCCGTTGTCGGTACCCGTACCGATCCCGGTACAGGATCCGATTCCGGTTCCGATACCAGTACCGCTTGCATCGACATCAGAATCGACGGCAGCGGTACGCTATCCAGTGATGCCTATCAGTACCGGCCCGGTACCGATTACTCCCGATGTCGATACCTCACGGTACGCGTATCAGGCTCTACGAGAGCATCCAGACAGTCGATACTTCGATTCTTCTGAAGACTCTGATTCTTCAGAGGCCTCAATTGAAGCATCGGGGATCCTTCCTCAGGAACCCTCTTCTCCAAAAAGGAGAATGTCTCCTCCTGAAGACTTGTCTTTTCAGGACTTTATTAGGGAGGTGGCCAAAGGCATGTCCATCTCAGTGACCTCTGAGACTGAACCTAGAGCCAAAAAATTAGATATCCTACAATATCCTAAGGCTCCTAAAGAGGCAGCCACCTTACCAATACATGAGATTCTTTATGAACACATGTTGGGCATATGGGAGACTCCTCTTTCCACCTCCCCTCATTCCAGATGGTTGGACACCATGTATCGTTTTCCTCCTTGTCCTGGGTTTCATAAGACTCAGCTTCCTCACCACTCCATTGTGGTAGAGTCTGCTATGAAAAAGATCAAGAGTACAAAAAGGCACTCCTCTGCTCCTCCAGGAAGAGAATGCAGAACCCTAGATGCCTTTGGCAGGAAAATCTTCCAGGCCAGTATGCTTGTAGCCAGAATCAACTCCTATAGTCTCTATATGGGGATGTTTCTAAAAGAAGTTACAGATCATCTGCAAACCTTATCTCCTTTTATGTCAGAAGATAAGAGAGAAGAACATATCACCTGGCTTAAACAGGCACAGGATATATCCAAGTTTTCCAACCGTGTAGCCTTTGACTCTTTTGAGGGAGCCAGTAGAGCCTCGGCTGTTGCCATAGGTGCACGCAGAGTTGCAAGCCTCTGATTTGGAATCCTGGGTACAGGATGGTCTAGGTAACCTTCCCTGTACAGGCGAAAACCTGTTTGGCAAAGATTGGCAAGCAGAGGCCAACCAGATGGATGCTGAAAATTCTGCTTTAGATAGACTTTCAAAGTCTACTACTGCTCCTTTCAAAAAGAGGTTGTTCAAAAAGGGATCTTTTCCAAAGAAAGGGAAATTTTCTTCTTATGGTCAGGCCTCTTCTCAAGGTCGTTTTGCTACAAAGAGACAGCAACAACCAAAACAGGCCAAAAACCAGGCTGCGAGGACTGCTATGGCCCAACATCCTCAGCCTCCTCAGGGCCTTTGACTTTCCACTAGAGAACTTAGCCTTTCTGGCTCTAGAACATCCAGAGCCCCTCACCATCCCAGGAAGTTTAGCTCACTTTGCTCCCAGATGGGAACAAATCACAGCAGAGCAGTGGACCCTCTCCATCATAAGGGAAGGGTACAAACTTCATTTCTTAAACCTTCCTCCTCACACCATGGTGAAACAGTTCAATTCTCCAACATCTCTCCTCAACCTTCTAGGTCAGGAGATTGCTACCCTTCTTGCCCAAGGGGCAATAGAAGAAGTACCCCTTCTTCAACAGGGCTCAGGGTTCTACTCCCCTGCTACAGACCCATATTAGATTTCAGAGAATTGAACAAGTTTCTATGCAAGGAGAAATTCAAGATGACTTCTCTCGGAACTCTCCTTCCATACCTCCAGAGTCAGGACTGGCTTTGTTCTCTAGATCTCAAGGATGCGTACACCCATGTTCTCATCCATCCAACACACAGAAGATTCCTTCGCTTCCTCTACCAAGGAAAGCACTACCAATACAAAGTGCTTCCTTTCGGTCTAGCATCTGCTTCAAGAGTGTTCACAAAATGCATGGCAGTAGTAGCTGCATTCCTACGCAAATATTCGTATTCGTATTCCCATATCTGGACGACTGGCTCATCCGAGCTCCATCCCAGTCAGAGGCCCAGACTTCTCTAGCCTGCACAAGGCGTGTTCTTCAGTATCTGGGACTGGTAATCAACATTCCAAAATCCCATCTTACCCCTACTCAGTCTCTAGAGTTCATAGGGGCCTTACTGGATACCACAACTGCAAGGGCCTATCTTCCCCAGGCCTGTTGCCTACGCTTGGTGCAGTTAGCCTCCCAGATTCAGTTAAAATCCCATTTAACTGCTCGAGAGATGTTGCAACTTTTAGGCCACATGGCATCCACGGTGCAAGTGGTTCCCTATGCTCGCCTTCACATGAGAGCAGCTCAGTGGACCCTATCCACCCAATGGACCCAGGCATCAGGTTGCCTGTCAGACAAAATAGCAACCTCCAGTCGCCTATTTTCGTCCCTCCACTGGTGGAAGTCCACTCAGAATCTGTTGCTGGGGTCCCCCTTTCAACAGATGTTACCCCAAGCAACCCTTACAACAGGTGCCTCTCCAAAGGGTTGGGGGGCTCATCTACAAGATCTCTCGACCCAGGGCATCTGGTCTCCACAGGAGACATATCTTCATATCAACCTCTTAGAGCTCAGAGCAATCTTTCTGGCTCTCAGAGTCTTCCACACCCTGCTCAGCTACAAAACAGTCTCATCCACATGGACAACCAGGTAACTATGTTCTACGTGAACAAGCAGGGAGGAACTGGCTCTCTGTCGCTTTGCAACGAAGCTCTGAGATTGTGGGCCTTCGCCAGAGAGCATCAAATCCATCTCATGGCAGTATATCTTCCAGGAGTTCAAAACTTTGGGCAGACAGACTCAGTCGAGCTCTGCTTCCGCACGAATGGTCCCTCCATGGGGACCAGATAGCCAGAATTTTTCGGATTTGGGGTACCCCAGACATAGACCTGTTTGCAAGTCCGTGGAATGCCAAACTTCCCCGGTTCTGTTCCAGGATTCCATGTCAGGGAGTTCAGGCCAAGGATGCCTTCCTCCTTCATTGGGGGCAAGACTTCCTCTATGCCTTTCCACCTTTTCCCCTAATCCCCAAGACTCTGTTCAAGCTTCAGAGAGACAAAGGAACTATGATCCTCATAGCACCATTTTGGCCACGCCAAGTGTGGTACCCTCTACTTCTACATCTCTCTCAAGCTCCCTCCCTAGACCTGGGGTCTGCTCCAGATCTCCTCTCCCAGGAGGAGGGAACCTTGTGGCACCCAAATCCTCAGTCTCTTTATCTCAGGGCCTGGTTGCTGAAGGCCTAGACCTTCAAGATTTACAACTTTCTCAGCAAGTGAAGGATATCCTTCATGCTTCCAGAAAGCCTTCCACCAGACGTTCATATGCTTTTAAATGGAAAAGGTTTTCCATTTGGTGTGCAGAGAAGGGTCTCAACCCTCTTCGAATACCTTTGCATTCTTTACTAGACTATTTGCTGCATTTATCCCATGCAGGCCTTAAAACAAATTCAATCAGAGTCCATTTGAGTGCTATTGCAGCATCCCTTAAGCCTCTCAATGGACAACCTATTTCCTCTCATCCTCTTATAGCAAGATTCATGAGAGGCCTTCTTTTGACTAAACCTCCCATTAGACCACCTCCAGTGGCATGGGACTTGAATCTGGTTCTTGGCCAGCTTATGAAGCCACCCTTTGAACCCTTAGCCACTACCTCCTTAAAATTCCTTTCCTGGAAGGTTATTTTTCTCATTGCAGTCACCTCAGCTCGCCGTATCAGTGAGTTGCAAGCTTTAGTGGCTAATCCTCCTTATACAAGGTTCCATCATGACAAGGTAGTCCTCAGAACTAATCCACACTTTATGCCTAAAGTGGTCTCACCTTTTCATCTGAACCGGGAGGTCTTTTTACCTGTCTTTTTTCCAGGACCTCATGCATCAAGTGCAGAGAGGAATCTTCATACCCTGGATTGTAAAAGAGCCCTTGCTTTCTACTTACACAGGACACGGCAACATAGAAAGTCCTCTCAACTTTTTGTTGCTTTTGATCCTTCTCATTTAGGACTTCCAGTCTCTAGGAGAACTCTGTCCAATTGGATTGCTCAGTGTATTTCCTTTGCCTACCAAAGTAAGAACCTTTCTCTGGAGGGCCATGTCACAGCTCACAATGTGAGGGCCATGGCAACCTCTATGGCTCATCTAAACTCTGTGTCCATCGACCAAATCTGTCGAGCGGCCACTTGGGCATCGGTTCATACCTTCACAGCCCATTACTGCTTGGACAAGGACTCCTGCCGGGATGCCTTGTTTGGTCAGGCTGTTCTCAAACACCTGTTCCATACCTAATCATCTCCTACCCTCCATCCCTGAACTGGATGCCTGAGATTCATGGGTAGAGGTAGAGCCCTTCCCAGGGACTCACAGTCTGGGTGATCTCCCAGGCATCTCTAGCTGGGGAGTCCCCATATGTGAAGACTCATTCCTGCTTGTTCTTGGAGATAGCACAGTTACTTACCTGTAACAGGTGATCTCTGGGAACAGCAGGAATAAGTCTTCACAACCCGCCCACCTCCCCTAGGAGTTGTATCTCTCTATCTATCTTTCCTTTCCTCTCTCTCTCTCTTTGTCTCAGCTTTAAAACTCGAACTGGAGAGAGGCAGCTGGGAAAGGCGGGAAGGCAGCGCGCAGGCACTGTGGGATGCTCCCAAAAGCTTTCTTTCAGGACAATGGGGGAGCGTTCCCGCGCAGGCTCCGTCGGTACCGACGATACCCATAAGTGAAGACTTATTCCTGCTGTTCCCAGAGATCACCTGTTACAGGTAAGTAACTGTGCTTTACCTGCTGAGAAAGTAAGAGGAAATTTCTGGGGGTACTTTCTCCAGAGGAATTGCGCAAAGTCCACAGTTAAATGTACTATGGATTTTGCGCTTGCCCACATAGTTTTGAAAAATAGGACAAAGTGAAAATATCTGTGGCTCAATCATTTCTAAGGTCCAAAACAACAGACTCATTTTGAGCACTTGTCAACTCTTTAAATAAAAGTGCTTAGGGACTGGTTCAATTCATCCATCAGCGTGAAACTCCCACTGGATTCCACCTGCTGAGTTTAAACTTGAGAGTGTGTGACTGCATGGCCCTATCACTTTCCTTGCTGAAAATATCCTCAGTCTGATAAGTGTGAGGTCATTTTTAATAGTCCAGGTTGAAAATCCACACTTTGATTTGTCTGAAACTTGGGCAGTTGTTCTCACAAAAATATTGATAGCCTTGTACAACATCTCATAAAAGTATAAACCAACAGCAAGACAAGAGAGTTCAAGAAAAGGGGAAATATAATTTACAGCAGCTGCTTCTCAACTTCATTTATTAAATATTTGATAGAGTAGCATGGTTTATGGCTTTCACTTTAATCTATCTTTATTTTACTGTGAGTCCTAAAGAATCTATTTTTAAAAATCTTTTTTTGTGCTTGACAAGTCATTAATTATTTGGAGGACCTTCTCGGATATTGTGCTTTTTCATCTCTTGAATGTAGCTCAATCAGAACGTTGAGGTCCAGCGAACTCGCCTGCGTGATGATATCAAAGAGTACAAATTCCGGGAAGCCCGTTTGCTGCAAGACTATTCTGAGCTTGAAGAGGAGAATATCTGCCTGCAGAAGCAAGTGTCTGTCCTCAAACAAAACCAGGTGAGCACTTGGCACAGCTTCCAGGGGATAGTAATCTGGGACACCTACAGAAAAGACTGTTGTATCTGTGTAGAGTACACAGTACATTAGTCATGTGGCGTTTGGTTATCTCTGAATAGTTGTGTATGTTGATCTCACAGAGTATTCAAGATGAATTATAGCTATCTGGTATATGTAAGAGGTTAGTTTGGATCTCAAAATGTTTCCAACCCTCCCCCCCCCAAAAAAAAAATTTTTTTTACAGAATATGGGTGAAGAGTTTAATACTAATTGTTCCTAGATAATTACAAAGGAGGTTTCACCAAAACATGCAATAGCTGTAAACAGTCTACATCCCATTCCAAAATGTTCACCTTTACTGCTTTATAGTCTGGAAGTGAATGCATTAAAACAGTGTTTGGTTCACTCTATCCACACATCCTACCCCACAGCAACCAAGTGAAAAATGCATTCCAAAAATCCGTAGAACACAAATTAGAAAGCAAAACAGAGAAAAGCTTGTTTGCGTAAGTGTCTACCTGCCAGCCATTTGTTCTGTAGCAGTCCTAAATGTTGTAACCAGTCAACTGCAAAAACACACACGAAATGAATTGGCATCATGTTTGTTAAATTGCACTGATCGACATGATGACATGATACCTTTAGCAGTTCTTGCTGCTTCTCCCTTTTAGAATAGTGCATGTCAAAAGCAAAGACCCAACCATGGGCATCAAGAAGCTGGCAAAAGAATTCCAGGACAGAGCTATTAAAAGGCACAGATCAGGGGATGGGTATAAAAGAATTGCAAAGTCCTTGAATATTTCTTGGAGCCCAATCAAGACATAGATGTATGGCACCACCAGCACCCTGTCTAGATCAGGCTGTCCCTCCGAACTGAGGGAGAAAGGAGAATGGTCAGAGAGGCAGCCAAGCAGCCAGTGGCATCTTTGAAAGAGCTGCAAGCTGCTATGCCTGGTCAAAGTGTGCATGTGACAATATCCCAAACACTCCACAAATCTATCCTGTATGGTATTGTGGCTGGAAGAAGCCATTTTCCGGGAACAAGCAGGAAGTCAGCCCTCACCTATGGGTGACAGCGCTGATGGAGTCCATGCAGTAACTTCTCCCTAACTTTCAAAGAAACCCTTTGGGAGATCCACGATGCATGCATGGTCCCCTTCTCGCCTAAAGTGCCATCTTGCCAGTCTGCTTTTTTTTCTGCAGAGCCCATCAGACGTGTGTCTATTCCCCCCCCCCCCCCCTCCCTGGAAAATGTGGATAGAGTCCCTTCTTCAGTTTGCATACCGGTACTCTTCTCGTCTCCCGGATCCACTTGCCTTCAGTGTCATGGTATTTCCTTGGGTTTTTCTTTTGCCCTCAGGTTTTTCTCTGGTGTGCGGGTTTTCGCACCCTTTCTGGCTAGGCCAAAAGAGTTTGAGCTCGCTGGGGCCATATTCCCTGCTATGGCCTTGGTCAGTGGCTTCAAGCCTTGTGACTGTTGTGCACATAACATGTCATGCACAGACTCACATGACTGTTGCCTTAGGTGCCTCAGGGCAGACCATGATGCCTCGGCTTGTGGTCTTTGCCAGCAGATGACCCTCCAAGGCCGTAAGAAGCAGCACGAGTCTATTTTCCATAAGAATGACTCAGTCCCTTGAAGGCCACCGTGGAGGCCTCTGCCTTACATGGCGACCACGTTTCCACAGAGTCTGTCACTGGGCATTGAGCCGGGGCTCCCTCAGGGAGGGACGTCCCTCAAAGAGCCAGATGTTGTCAATGGCTGAGTCGGATGCTGTGGGGAGGTTCCATGGCCACCAGCCTCAGAGCAGGGCAACGGTCAGGAGCAGCGCTCGAAGCTGCCCTGGCAGGAGAAGATGCCATTGGTGTCCGGGGATCGGCCTCGGTCCTCCGAGGCCATTTTTTTGAGGACACCTCCTCGATGGTGCTGGTGCTGGGCCCGAGGTCCTCTGTGCCCGTGCTGGTGACTGCAGAGCCTTCTTACCTAGAGGCCAGGATAGTAGCCTTGGAACGCAGCTTGTCTGCCTTCATGGCCCAGCAACGGGCTCTAATGCCCGGTTCCTCTGAGTTATCGCTCCCAACCACTGGCCCCTTCATGGTGAGGGAGTCCCCGGTGGTGGAGCCAAACCTTTGGAGTGCAGGGGCATCAGTGCTGGGAAATGAGCCCGAGGCCCAGAGGACCCTCGAGATCTCCTCTGACTCCTGATTGGAGTAAGAGACTGAGGAGGACGAGTCCCCTGACACTCATTTTCACCGGGACGTACCCTCAGACCCTTATCCTCCCAAGGCCCAGCGCAGGTCCCCACCCGAGGACCTGGCCATCCTGGACTTCATCAGGGATATGGCAAAGGCCCTTGCCTTCACTACGGAGTCTGAGGAGGAACCTTGAACGGAGGACCTCGAGATCCTCCAGTATGAGGCTCCCCCTAAGGAGGCACTCATGGTGCCCAGTCTCCCCATCCTGGAACAGCTTCTCTTCCATATTTGGGAGTTCCCGGCCTCAGTGCCCATTGTGAGCAGGCAGCTGGACTTGCTGTACCGGGTCCGCCGGAGCCCTGGCATCCAAAAAGCTCAACTGCCTCATAACTCCATTGTGGTGGAGTTTACCATGCGTAGGCTCAAGAGCCAGAAGATGCACTCCTCTGCGCCCCCTGGTAGGGAGGTCGTGCCATGGGTGCCCTGGGCAGGAAGTGCTTTCAGGGCTTGATTCTCATCAGCCGGATTCAGGCCTACCAGCTGTACATGGGCATGTACTTGTGGGACACAGTGAGAGAATTTGCCGGGTTCTAGGCTGGTCTCTTTGAGGAGCCTCTCCAGCGGTTCTGGACCCTGTCCTCCACAGTCGGGGTGCTCAAATTTATGACTCAAGCAACTTATGACAGCTTTGAGTTGGCAGCTAGAGTAGCCACGGTGGGCATTAGTGCTTGCCACCAGGCCTGGCTTCAGTCATCCAACTTGGAGCAATGGGTGCAGGACAAGTTTGTCAGTGTCCCTTGCCGTGGAAAGAACCTCTTCGGCAAACCCATGAGAGACAAGGCCGCCAAGCTGGAGTTAGAGTTCATGACCAGGAACAGACTCTCCAATAAGACCGCTGACACTTCCCGAAGGAAGGCTTTGGGTAAAAAGCCCCTATGCCCAAAGAAGAGGAAAGCTTATGGAAACTACCTTCAGTACTCAGCCTTGCCAGCTCCCCAACAGGGCCAGCAGGCCAAGAGACCAGGGCACGGCCCTCGTAAACCTAAGACCCCCAAGCCCCAGACCACACTCCTGGCACAACCTGGAGCAGCTTTTGACTCCTTAGGCATAGCACCTCTTCCCCTGAGAGGTCCAGCCCTGCAGCACATGGAGGGGGTGCATCTGGTGTTTTTATACCGCCCGGTGGTCCCTCATCACCACTGATGCCTGGGCCTTACAGGTGGTGAAGGAGGGTTATGTCATCCACCTCAAACAGACACCCCTACTGTTCTTTCCAGGGAAGTTCCCTATGACTCCCCTAAAATGGGTCTTGCTTCAGCAGGAACTCGCAAGTCTTCTGTCCAACAGGGTGGTGGAACTTATCCCCTTTCACCTCAGGGGCAAGGGGTTCTACTCCCATTATTTTCTGGTGCCTGAGGGTTTTAGCCCATTCTTGACTTGCGGGACCTCAACTGGTTCATGGTGAGGGAGAAGTTCAAGATGCTCTCCCTTGGAACATTGCTGCCCTACCTCCAGCAGGAAGACTGGCTATGCTCCTTGGATCTAAAGGATGCATAGACGCACATCCTCATCCATCCTTTTCACAGGCAGTACCTCCGTTTCATGGTAGAAGACTGCCACTACCAGTACAGGGTTCTAGCCTTTAGTCTGGCCTCCACCCCCGAGGGTATTGACCAAGTGCCTGGCGGTGGCCGCTGCCTTCCTTCATCTCCAGGAGGTGTTCGTCTTTCACTACTTGGATGACTGGCTTATCAAAGGCAGCACTGTCGCCGAAGCTTATCAGGCGACAGCCTTCACCATCATCAATCTGAGACACTTATTTATTTATTAGATTCTTGTATACCGCCCCTTCCAAAGATCAGGGGCGGTTTAGAAAGAACAGAACATTTTACATAGAACGGTGGTATAACATTTTACATAGTAAACTTTGTAATTAAAGTTAACATAACAATTTACATTTTGCTTAAAACATGAAACTACTAAACTATGTACATAATCTCTGATTATGATGATTTTCTTTGAGTTTGAGGGTGCGGAACACTTGGTGTTCGTCATAAACTATCCAAGGTCCCATTTCCATCCATCACAATGCCTGATGTTCATAGGGCACTGCTGGACACTGTCCAAGCCAAGGCCTTCCTTCCATTGGACAGGGTCCAGTGCCTCATGGTGCTTGCAGGGAATGTTCAGGGTCACCCCTCAGTGTCAGCCCACCTTCTGCTTCACCTCTGGGCCACTGTGCATGTCACCCCAGATGCCCACCTACACATGGGGCTGGCTCAGTGGACCCTCCACTCCCAGTGGTCTCAAGTGACAGGGCGTCTGCGGGACAGAGTGGTTATGGCCCATCCTCTGGTCGACTCCTTTGGCTGGTGGCAGCAGCAGCCCCAGCAACTGTGGGCCGGGATGCCCTTTCAGGCCCTCATCCCCCCATCCCCCTGAGGATCCTCACCACGGATGCCTCCAAGCTGGGCTGGGGAGCTCATTGTGACAACCTCTGCACTCAGGGCTGTTGGTTGCAGGCTGAGAGCCTCTAGCAGATTAACCACCTGGAGCTTTGAGCCATGTATCGCTGGTCTTCCAGGCCTTTCACCACCACCTACAGCACCAAGCAGTACTGATCCAGTCCAACCAGGTGGTGATGTTTTATAACAACAAGCAGGGCGGCACGGGGTCGTCCCTCCTGTGCCAAGAGACGGTGAGCCTCTATTGCTTCACCAGCGAGAGCAGGATGCTCCTGCGTGCAGTCTACCTCTCAGGCCAGGACAATACCCTGGCAGGCCCGGCTCAGCTGGGTTCTCCAACTGCATGAGTGGCAGCTAGATCCCTGGGTACCCAACCAGTTGTTCCGTCTCTGGGGGCTCCCGTGGATGGACCTCTTCACCAGCCCAGCCAGTGCTCAGCTGCTCTACTTCAGCTCCAGTGAACCACATCCCTCTCAGGTGGCGACGGATGCATTCCTCATTCTGTGGATGGGGGAGCCTTCTCTACTCCTCACCCATGCTGCTGATCGCCAAGACCCTGTTCAAGGCCCAGTTTGACAACCAGCTTGATGCTGGTAGCTCCTTGGTGGCCCCAGCAGCCATGGTTCCCCCTGCTGCTCCACCTGTCTCAGATGCCCCCGGTTCCTCTGGGGTGTGCTCTGGACCTGCTCTTGCAGGAGGATGGCTCTCTCTTGCACCCCAATCTGGGATCCCTGACAGCCTGGCTGTTGAGAGGGTAGCCTTGGCCCACTTTAATCTGTCAAACGAAGTGGAGGAGGTCCTTCTGGCCTGTTGCAAGGCTTCTACCTGCCGGGCTTACGGAGAATGGGGTCAACCCCTTTTCCTATTCTGCTCAGCTGGTGCTGCAGTACTTGCTTTCACCTGTCTCAAGCAGGGCTGAAGTCTGACTCTGTTAGAATAACCTTAACGCACTCCCAGCGCACCACCATCTGGTTGAGGGTAAGCTCCTCTTTGCTCAGCCACTCACTTCCTGAGAGGCCTACTGCACTCACGGCCCCCTGTCTGCCCTCCAGTGGCAGAGTGGGATCTCAGTGTGGTTCTCTCAAAGCTTATAATGCCACCTTTCGTGCCTCTCTGCTCTTGTCACCTTAAGTATCTCTCCTGGAAGGTGGTTTTCCTTGTGGTGCTCACCTCTGCTCACAGGGTTAGCAAGCTGCAGGCTCTGATGACCCACCTGCCTTATACGAGATTCCACAAGAACAGGGTCGTGCTCTGCACAAACCCCAAGTTTCTGCCTAAGGCGGTGTTCAATCAAGAGCTGGTGCTGTCCATCTTTTTCCCGTGGCCTCATGCCAACAGGGCAGAGGTTGCTTTCCACACTCTGGACTGTAAGCGGGCCCTGGCCTACTACCTGGAGCGTACCAAGGCCCGCCGTCGCTCCTCACAGTTCTTTGTCTCCTACGACCCAAATCGACTGGGGGCAGCAGTCCATTTGGGTGGCGGACTGCATCGCCTTCTCCTATGAACAGGCCAGTCTCTCGTTGGAACACCGCGTCACTGTGCACAGCGTCCAGGCCAAGGCGGCATCTGGTAAACCTGTGCTCGGCTCCCTTGATGGAGATCTGCTGGGCTGCCACCTGGTCCTCTGTCCATACCTTTGCAGCTCATTACTGCCTGGAGAGGGAGTCATACCAGGATAGCGCCTTCGGCCAGGCAGTACTCCGTCATTTGCTCAGGGTGTAAGGCAACTCCTGATCCTTTGATGTGTTCAGATTACCTGAGAATTAGTTCCTTATTAACACTTGGGGCCGCTTGTGGGTCTTGCTCTCCTTTACTCCGTTGCTGCTTCTCACAGTTCACCTCTTCGGTCACCTGTGGCTTTTACAGGTTTTTTTCTGTAGCCTGTAGCTAGAGAGTCCCGTATGTGAGGATTGACTTCCTGCTTGTTCCTGGAGAAAGCCTGTAACAGGTGTTCTCCGGAGACAGCAGGAATCTGTTCTCCAGGGACAGCAGGAATCTGTCCTCACAACCCTCCCTCCTCTCCCCTCCCTGTGGAGTGTTTTTTTTTTGTCATTTTACCTTTTGGGCTATATCATCATATTGAGGCAAAATGGCACCGTTAGGCGGGAAGGGGACCACACATGCGTGGTGGATCTTCCAAAGACTTTCTTTGAAAGCTGGGGAGAGGCTTCTGCGCAGGCTCCGTCGGTGCCGATATCATCCGTATGTGAGAACTGATTCCTGCTGTCCCTGGAGAACATCTGTTACAGATGAGTAATTACACTTTACTCAAGAAAAGCTCACCATTTGTGGAAAAAGGGCACAGGAGCAGATGAAATTTGCTAGTCTCCTCCCTAAGTATGATGGTCCATAAATAAGCATTTACATCAACTGGCTGAGTTTCTTGTTTTGGTTAACAAAATTCCATTGGAATAATTTTTATTTTTAATTTTTTTTTTATTATCATTTAGCTCACGCCTTTGCAGTATTAGTTCAATGTGAGTTACATTCAGGTACAGTAAACCTTTCCCTGACCTCAGAAGGCTTACAATCATAGTTTGTACCTGTGATAGGTAGAGGGATAAGTGATTGACTTGCCGAAGGCCACAAGGAGTACCAGAGGGATTTGAACCCTGGGCTTTCTGGTCCCAGCTGTTGCCCTAACCACTAAACTACTCTACAGCTTATCAATAGAGATAAAAAAAATAAATGCATGCAGTTTTGGAAATATTGTCTTATGTTTGTAAAGCAAAGTAATAGCTTAATTAAGAAGACAACTATCAAAGCAATTTACTTGGGTAGTAGATATTTATCCTTGTAAGCTTCCTTCCCCAGTACAGCTGAAATGTACACACAGGCTTCCATAGCAAGCGTATTTTTAGCCAATGGATTTCAAATTTTTGTTTGCTATTTTGCCCCCATGTTAGCTGCCCGCCCAAACAGCAGATGAAGAGTACACAGGGAAACTGCAAGATGATTTCTTCTTGAAGACTAGCTGCAATGTTTGCAGGCAAAAAACCCACCCATGTACATTGCAAATAACATGGGCTATTCAAAGTTTCCCCCTCAAGAAGTCTTCATAAGGCCTCTGACTCTAGCTTCACATTTTTTAGCTTTTTAATTTCTAGTCTCAAGCTATAATGCTACCATCATATAGTCTCTCTCTCTTATCCATGGCTTCAATCTTCCAACAGAGATGCCCTCCTCTTCTGAAGATATTGTGGCTTCCATAAGCTATTCAAACGCCACCATTAAACAGACATTACTCTAAATTCACAGGATAGTTTCTAGTGATTTCTTAATATGGCATATCCTAGTAAATAGCATACTATGATAGCTGAACAATGCTGCCATTTTTGGAGAACCAACACAGTTGGCATTCCCTTTAAATGTAAGTTGTGGTATTAAATGATATATCAAATATTTGGCGCCATCCATCATCCAGATAGTGGTGCTGAATCTTCGGGTATGTCATCAACTGCCACTACTGTCTGGAAAATAGTGCTATTCAGTGCCACTATCCAGATAGCCATCAGCATTACTTAGGACAGCTATTTTGTGGTTAACCATTCCTTAATACATTTTTGAGAATGAGGGAATTCAATCATTCCCATTATATATCTGGTGCCAACATTCAAACGTCTACAACTTTTACAAAGGATCAGTAATGTACCCAGTACTAAGTTTTTCTTAAAGTGTAAGTGTGGGAACATTGAAGAACCTCTAAATATCATACGCATATATGACAGCTGGTCTCCAGAACTCAGGCAGCAGCAAAATGTTGTGCTAGTGCAGGCTGAGCTCTTTACAAGACAGTATGCCAGTTTATTTACAGTTCTGTCTCTGGTCATTTTCCCTAGGTGGAATTTGAAGGCCTTAAACATGAAATCAAAAGGCTTGAGGAAGAAACTGAATTCCTTAATAGCCAGTTGGAAGATGCCATCCGGCTGAAAGAGATATCTGAGCGCCAACTTGAGGAAGCCCTGGAAACGCTGAAGACGGAACGAGAGCAGAAAAATAGCCTGAGGAAAGAGCTCTCGCACTACATGAACATCAATGACTCCATGTACAGCAACCACTTGAACTTCTCTCTGGATGGCCTGAAATTCAGCGATGACAACGATGACATCATGAATGGCTTTGAGCAGAACTGCCTCAGCAAAATGAACAGTGAGAACAAGATGTCCACACCCAAGAAAAATGACATCTCTAGCCCTGCACCAAGCGTGGTATCTGATCTTCTAAGTGAGCTAAATATATCAGAAATCCAGAAACTGAAGCAACAGCTCATGCAGGTAATGAGTTTTTAAATTTTATTTGCATTAATTCTCTTTACCTGTACTTTGTGATAACTCATATTAGTAAATATCCTCAGAAATGGTCAGGATGCTTGGACTTGCCTTTATCCTATCAAAGAGAGAGGAATTAAGAGAGCAAAGCATACGCATGAAAACTGATCAGCTCTGTCTGGAAGGGAGAAACTTTGACAGAAGATATTGTGCATGCAGAACCTCGTATAAAAAATGCCAGTGAGCTGCTGTTTAAAGCGGTTCACGTTAAGCAGGGGACACATGCTTTTTGCAGAACTTCTACCTGGACAATTCTGTCTGTGGAATTTTTCCCTTCCAAAAATAATAGGAAACTAACTCCTTATGGATATGAGATGAATGATTTCAAAATTGTCTTGACTTGAAGACTTTCTCCATTTTCATCATTTCACTTTTGTCCAAAACGCAAATCTAGTCCTAAGACCTTAGAACAATTTAAAACAAGATAAGAAGATAGTGAAAGCCAATATCAAGTAGCGTTTTTGTGTTACGAGTGTAACAATATGGGGCTGAAAATTCCTTCCATTAACTTGCTGCAAATGTGAGGGATTGTACCCATGGCTCCATTGACTCTTAAATTTTCAAAAGGAAACATTGCAAGGGAGTTATTTAGGCCAGGGCATAAACTGTGAGCATTTATTTACATCTTCAAATGTGCATGCACTGTTTGATACTCATCAGATGCCCTTGAAGCTATTGGCTACAAAATAAACATGACCGATATATACTAACTTAAAGCAGGAAATTTTCAAAGAGAGATTACCGGATAGTTTCTCATTGAAACTTAGTTACAGGTTACATATGTATTGCATACATGCATACTGTACAGGGCTGGCCCATCCACTAGGCGAACTAGGTGATTGCCTAGGGCAGCAGACCCCGATGGGCGGCTCAGCCATAGAAAATCCCACCGCACCACCCCTGACATCCAGCCTCTCACTGAGGGTTGATGGGCGGCATGGCGATCATTTCTTTGAAGCCATGGTAATATTTAGAATGCATCCTGCCCCCTCCGACAGGAAGTCAGAGGGGGTCAGGAGTGGCAGACCATGAGTCTGCTGCAGCTTCAAACTAGTGATCGCCGTGCCACCCATCAATCCCCGGTGAGAGGCTGGATGTTGGGGGCAGCGTGGTAGGGGCAGCACATTGGGCCTTCCTAGGGTGGCAAGAAGCCTTAGGCCACCCCTGCATGCATACCTTGCCATCTAGGTATGCTATTCAAAATTTCTCCTTAAAAGTTTTGTGACTGTGGCAAAGTTATGGTATTCATAGATGGGAAATAAAAACTGGACATATGCTTTTCAGGTGGAACGAGAGAAGGTTGGTTTGTTGTCTACACTCCAGGAATCCCAAAAACAGCTGGAGAACACCAAAGGAGTCCTATCTGAGCAACATGAGAAAGTAAGCCGCCTCACTGAAAATCTTAATGCCATGAAGAAACTTCAGGCCAGCAAGGAACGTCAATCTGCCCTGGATAACGAGAAAGAACGTGACAGCCATGAGGATGGTGATTATTATGAGGTGGATATCAATGGTCCAGAGATCCTGGAATGCAAATACAAAGTGGCAGTGGCAGAAATTGGTGATCTGAAAGAAGAACTTAAAGACTTAAAAGCAAAGTATGAAGAGTGTGAGTCTAAGTACGAAGAAGAGAAGGGTAGATATGAAAGTGAAACCCAGGCACTGACAGAAAAGATAGCTTTGCTGGAGAAATCTAGTCGACAAGATCGTGAGCAAGTAGGCAGACTGGAGAAAGAGTTAAGAAAAGTAACTGATGTGGCTGGAGAAACACAGGGTAGCCTTAGTGTAGCCCAAGATGAATTAGTTACGTTCAGTGAGGAATTGGCCAACTTATACAACCATGTTTGCATCTGCAACAATGAAACACCCAACAGAGTAATGCTCGACTACTACAAAGAAGGCAAAGGAGGACGAAGTAGCCCAGAGGGCAAAGGTCGAAGGTCACCAATTTTGCTTTCCAAAGGGCTGTTGGCCATGGAGAATGGAAATGGAGATAGCATTGGCGGGTCTCCAGTGTCATCCCTTCCATCACCAGTGTCTGATCCTCGAAGGGAGCCTATGAATATATACAATCTGATTGCTATCATCCGTGATCAGATCAAACATCTGCAGGCTGCTGTTGATAGAACAACTGAGATATCCAGGCAGCAAGTTGCTAGTCAGGAGTTTGGGCCATCAGTGGACAAGGATAAGGAAGCTTTCATGGAGGAAATCTTGAAGTTGAAGTCTCTTCTAAGCACCAAGAGGGAACAAATAGCAACTCTGAGGACTGTCCTAAAGGCCAACAAACAGGTGAGAAAAGATTCCATTTTATGTACAAAGTAGCAGCAAAATCACTAGCCACACCAAAACTGCTTAAAACATATTTAGTGAATTTAGATTCAGCTTTTTTTTTTGTGCCCTGTCATAAGTGTCACCAAGTCATAGATTCCAGTCTTCCTTATCTAGTGTAGATATGATGTTAACATTCATAACAGATACTATTGCCCTTTTTGGTGGACATAAATATCCCCTTCCTGATGCTTTAGACCAAGGATTCTCAACCCAATCCTTGGTGCACCCCTATCGAGTCAGGTTTTCAGGATAATCCGAATGAACACGTGTGAGAGATTTGCATGCACTGCCTACATTATATGAATATCGCGCATATTCATTGTGGTTATCCTGAAAACCTGACTGGATAAGTGTGTCCCGAGGACTGGGTTGGCAACCCATGCTTTAAACCAATGTAATATACATTACCGAAGGTTAGCCAGTCAGTGGCGATAATGAGCCTATGGCTAGTTAACCTTAACCAGCTAAAGGTAGGTCAAAAAATAGCTGGCCTAAATTTAGCTGGTTGGGCTAGCTGGGCAAACCAGATATTCAATGCTGTGGCCGTATATGGCTCCAGCATTGAATATCTAGGTTTAATTCAAAGCAGTGACAGCCAACTGCTGAACTTGCCCCCTCCCCCCCGGGTTATCAGTAGTTCTAAGTACTAGAATTTAGTTGCTTTCGAGGGAGCACATAATGAATGTTTTAGTTGCATGTAAAATGAAAATACTTTGGAACGGTTACCAACATGTTATTGCATCATGGATTATGATGGTTATGCTTTAAATATGGTCCAGATGGAAATCTCAGTGTACACATGCAGTAAACTCAAAAACCTTGAAAGCCACTGCTGCTTCCCAATTCAAGGCATGTGCTTGCAGAGAGCACTTTGCTTAGCTTGGTCTATCTGATCCTTTCTAGCAATGGAGTCTGTTTGTAAAGTTTGAAAAAGTAGAACTCAAAAAGTATGCTGACGATGAAGACATCAGAACACACGTAGGAGGAAACGTTGTGATAATTATTGCTTATGCTTTGCACATTTAAAAAGCTTCAGAGTTTACTTGCTGCAGTGGTAGTTAAATGATGCCCATCTGTGTTCTCCTGTTGAGTAACAGACTGCAGAGGTGGCTCTAGCCAACTTAAAGAGCAAATATGAGAACGAGAAGGCGATAGTCACGGAGACCATGATGAAGTTGCGCAATGAACTGAAAGCCTTGAAAGAAGACGCTGCTACCTTCTCTTCACTCAGGGCCATGTTTGCTACAAGGTAATTGCTTCATTTGTCTCTGCTACTCTCTTTGAATCCTTAGAAAATTTAACACCTTATTCTCCATGTTGCTACAGCAAAGGATATATAGATTTATAGTAAATTAGCACCCAAAATGTTCTATGCTTGGTTGATCCCTATTGTGAGCTGTAGAACAATGAACTGAAGAGTCATATCTATTGGGGTGGGAGAGCGGTTTGATGTTGAAGATGGGGCCACCAATGTTTTCAGAATGAAAGCTAACCACACACTACAAGTAAAAGCTTTGGAAAAGGGTTTTATATGAGAAAGGACTGAAGGTTTTGAACACCTGTTTAATGTACTAGATAGTCTCCCATAAAGAGAGGAAAACACTAAAATATAGTCCAAGAAGGAATCTGGTAAAGGCAGTGCAGAACATTTCAGGGTATTTCCATAAATATATTTATATGATAGAATGAATTTGTTAGTGGCATTCTTCCATCTCTCAGTAATGGATGATGGTATGATGGCTGGCTATGTTACAGGTTTTTTTGTAGTAGATTCATTACCACTGAAGAGAGCTCTATAAACACTACAGGACTGAAACAAGGGAGGATAAAACCATTGAGGTAAATCATTTCCCCTTCAGACGCTGGAATGATAATACTACTACTATTGATCATTTGTATAGTGCTATAAGATGTACGCAGAAAGATTTCAGTATATTTGAACCAGAAAGACTCAGTAGAATACATTTTAAGAGGATGGGTCTGTTCACTTATTTTTGACTTTATCTTCTCTTCCCTGGCTGATAACTCGGTTGATTTTGGTCCCTCTCGATGAGCAAGGACTGGAAGAGAAGTTTCCAAGACTGAATTGTTGAGTTTCACTTCTTAACCAGCAGTAGTTACCGCTTTCCCTCCCTCCAGTCCACTGTTCTTCATCTTCATAGCACTCCTACATCCACCAAAATACTTAGAGCCTAATATTCAGCGGCAGCAGCTAGACGATCTAATATGGCTAGCTGTCGCCACTGAACTTTAAGCCCAGATATTCAATGCTGAGGCCATATCTGGTCCTGGCATCAAATATCCAGGTTGCCTGGCTTGGCAAGAAGTTAATTGGGAAGCGGTGATATTCAGTCGTCGGCCAGTTAGCTTCAACGGTGAAAGTAAGGCCAGCCTTTTCTGCGCCTTACTTTTGCCATGTAGCAGCTCCATATCACTGCTGCCCGGTTATGGCTGGGCGCCACCTTCAGAACACCCCTGATGCTAGCTGGTTAGCAATCGGGGCATGCAGTGGCAAATATTTAGCAGCACTACCCATGTTAGTGCACTGAATATCCCACTCAGCGGCATTTGCACGTTCGCAGATCTGAACCTTGTAAATGCCTTTGAATATTGGACCTTTGGTTCAAAAGATGGTAAAGCAGAAGAAGACTGAAACAATCTTGGCCTGATTTCCATTGGAAGGGACTTTGTGGGTAAGAGGTCATTGAAATATGTGCTGCCGTGTATAATAGGCTTCCTTCCTTTCTTGATCTATCGAGGAACATTGTTTTGTAAATTCTAGCAGACCGCTTATCTTTAAAGTTCTGGACTTGAATAATCCAACAGGCTTTGCTTCCAGTGTTTAACCCACAGTTTAGCTTCTGAATGATGAATGGTCACAGGTTAAAGGAAAATCAAAAGCTCTTCTGTCATTATTAATCACTGTGGACAGTTATCATTAACAAGAAAATGAATCACAAACGTTGACTTTGTCACCTTCATATTACCCCCTGTTTTTGCTCTAGCGAGTCACTACAGATTCGGGTCTTAAAAGCCACATCTGTACAGCTAGCTGGAGGTCACCAGGAATGCCAGTCACTGTCTGCTTTAATCCTGCTTCAGAATCTGTAAACTTTAGCTCCAGATTCGTACGCGCAATGGAACAATACTGTTCTACCATTGAATTAATTGCTTCCTTAACCTCACTTGGTGAATACTTGGCAGGATAATAACTTAGGCACTTATGTTTCTTTTTTAATCGGTTTTGAATCCTAGAATAAACAGTCTGTGAGAGAATAAAGAATTAAGTTGGATTACTTATAGGAAGACCAGGATCTCCTGCTACCTGAGGGCAGCTCAAATAACAAACTAGTGGTTTTGAGCTCATGAGTAGAAAAATAAACAGCTTGATTAGTGGAGCAGTAGTGTTTCAGGACAGTGCATATTGGGAGGACAAGTTGCAACTAATTAAATCAGCAATAGCTTCCCCCCCCCCTCCTGTGGGACCGTACACAATTGTGGAACTCTAAGGGGCATGTTTACTAAAGGGCACTACCCAAGTAGCATGGGGTAAGCAGGCGTTATCGGCACTGTGCTAAAAAGTAGTGTAGTGCCCTGCGCTAAAAACTCTGTGCTGCCTGGTAGCATGTGTATGGGCAGTGATTGAGTGGAGCCTGGTGTGGCGTTCTCACCAAAACATGGGGATTGAAATCCTGCGCTGCTGGTGCTTGGCAGAGAGCAACTACCACAGCACAATGGGTGATAGTTGTTGCTCCTTGTGGTGGTTTTAATGCGGCGAGCCATGCTAAAATCAGAGGGGCAGCTGTTCCCACCAACCTGCATTTAGTGCAGGGGCTCTCAACCCAGTCCTCAGGACATCCTAGCCAGTCAGGTTTTTCAGGTCAACCACAATGACTATGCATGAGAAAGATTTGTATACACTTCCTCCAGTGAACGCAAATTTCTCTCATGAATATTCATTATTGTTATCCTGAGCATTGACTGGCTAGGTGTGTCCAGAGGACTGGGTTGAGAACCTCTGAACTAGCATGATGGCCTGTGCTAGTGATGCGGCCCAAACCTGCGGCATTAGCATGGGGCTTAATAATAATGCCCCTAAGAATAAAGAAAATAATTATTAAATAGTTCTTGCATAGATCCAATATTTCTGCCCCAAATAGGGGAACTTTCCTCAAGCAATGAATGACCATTAAAAACCATATCAAATTTAAATAGGCTGAGTCGCAAAGAAGTGCTGACAGTTAGGGGTAACTTTAAAAAGTCACTTTAGCATGTATTTATTTATTTAATAGGATTTCTATATCACCTTATCCTAAAATCAAAGCGGTTTACAGCATATCTTGTAGTTTTACATAGAACAATGGGTGAAGGGGGCATGCAGAAGATAGCTCATTTTGTATATAGTTAGAATGAAACAATGTACGTAGTATGTGTTATGACACCATTGATCTAAATTGAATTGGGTTAAGTACAGCTGGGTATTAAATAAACAGTGGTTGGGGTAGGGCTAGATCGGGGGGGAGGGGATTCTTATTATGCGGTTGGTCTATATTCAGCAGGTAGTCCATATTATGTAATGTCTCCGAACTGTTCGATATAGAGGGTGGTTTTCAGCTTCTTCCAGAAGTCCTTGGTATCAGAAGTGGCTCTCAGGTAGACCGGGAGGACGTTCCATAGGGCAGGAGCGGCAAAGGAGATAGATCTTCCGGATGTAGCTTGATTAGCTTTGGCATAGTAGCTGGGGGTGGTGATCGTGTCAGTGGTGATATGCCTTCTGGGTCTGATGCTAGTGTCTGTGTTGATAAGGCTCTTCAGTATAGTGGCAGAAATGTTTTGCTTGATTTGAAGATGTTCAATATAGTTTTGTACTTTATGTGGGAGGTAATGGGGAGCCAGTGAAGGTAGTTCAGGAGGGGGTGATGTGGTCGTATTTTGATGAGCCAGTTATGCAGCAAGATATAGCTATAGATAGATGCATAAAAAAATTATTTTTAAAATTGTATCTTTATTTAGATTATACATTTTAAATCAGAGTCCTCTTGTAGAGAAATAAGTCACCTAGAATGTATATTCCAAATGATGGTAATTACAGGTAACAAAAACATTTTATTTTTATTTAGTGGGATTTGAACCCCCGACCTTCCGGCCCGAAGTACCTTGCCCCAACCATTAGGCCATTCCTCCACTCCAACATTGTCACTTCCATATCATCCTCAAATTCAGGAAAACAAAGTAACTATTCCTCAAAAACAGGAAAGAGTGTACGACCAGCAGCATATAATTCTCTCTAACTGCAGGTCCTCCTGGTGGGCTGTCCCTGGCTGGTGTAGAGGTGCTCTGCAGCCGCATACCCCCCACGCCCAGCTTCTGCAAGGGATTGTCAGTTGAGTTGAGTCATGAAAATCGCATTTACAATTTTGGTATTTTATAATACATTTGCAAGAAAAATTTAGCCAAAACATTACTCCAAGTTGTAAATGTTACATGTGTTCTGCTGAGTTACTTGAGCCACATCAGGAAACATCTGTACTCTCAAACCATGAAATAGTTCATCTCTATGACGAAAGAAACATTTTAAGATTCTTGATCAGAGTCCAGTGAAACAATGAAACAAATAAGGATGACTGAGTAAACTGATCCTCAGCAGAAGTTTCAAGAAAAGCGGATAAATCAGATAGTAAAATAATTTCAGAACAGGTCTCGATTTATTTCCCTCAGGAGAATCAACTACTTTTGAAAAAGGCAATTGATACGCTTTGGAAATCAGTGAGCATGCTGACTCGGGAATCCTCTAAAACATCGTAATCAGATCTTTCCTGAACATCTCCACAAAGGTTACAAATTTAGACTTGGGAAAATTGATCAAAAGCAAATTCTGTCTTCTAGCAAATTTTTGTAAGGCCTTGGTCTTATCCTATAAAAGTAAATGTCCCTTCACAATTGAGTTTACTGTTTCATGATCCTTTTCCACTCGTGATTCAGTAGTATAAATTCTCTGCCCAAGTCTATTTTTTCTTGTTGCTGTGCCTTCAAAAGATCTACTCAGACTGTCTAGCAATTAAATCAATTTGAGAGGATATAATTGTTAGCGCTTTACAAATTACTTCAAGGTTAATCATTTCTGACTTCTGCAAGTGACACATCAAATTGTGTCCACAATTGCCACAGACTTCCCAACTCCGTCTTTCCTACATTCTGGGGTGCACAGGACTGACAGTTCTGCACCCGATCATAAGCATGTTGTTCATTCGCTAAGGAGCATTTCTCCCCTTCTATTCCACTAAAGATGTTACGGTCTTATCTTTCGGTCCTTCCGGGACTGCGCAGCTTGATGGCTCCCTCCATCATCAGTAAGTCAAGCTGTTCTAAGCTGAAATCCACCTTCAGAGACAGGAAAGGAACCTGCAAGATAGGGCTTAAAGATGTTTTTGACATCTAGTTCAGCATCAGTAGTTCTTCCCCTGGCGCTGTAGTCTACAAGGCTGCTCCATCCAGTTTAGGGGTTCCGCAAGACTTGAAACCATGCGATCAGCCCAAACTTCCTCCACTGCGCGATTCAATCATATACTAGAGAGCCACTTACGGCAGGGGAAGCCTGGAACATCCTGTTTTTCAGGAGCTACAGCTAAATTGGGGGCATGAGATCCTGGGTACCAAGGTGTAATTTGTGGGCACCATGGTGACCTGGCACCTGAGATTTCTTGAGCCCTCGCATAGGAACCTATGTTTCTTTATAAAATACGGCCAAAACGGATGCCTTTTTGCCTGTTAAATCTAGGTGCCCTGTTATAAAATTAGCCTCATAGTGTGCATTAATAGGAACTCAACCACTAATGTATCATGAGTGAGAACGTCCTAAATTGGAAAGGAATGTGCATGTGAAAAACACATACACATTTTGTAGATAACATGATAATGAGACAATGAGAAATGCTAAATTTAGAGAGACCACCAGGCCACAGTAAATTTAGTACTTCCTCCAAGGAGGTGTTAAGTGTTTCACTCCCAGCAGAAAATAAATCGTTTAGTAACTCTGGTCTAGGAATAGCAATGATTTGTTTGTATTAATATTCATTCCTATGTGTGCTGTAATACTTTGTTCCCTTTTGTCAGATTTAGAAAATGCAGCACTTTCCACTATAAAACATTACCCCACTTAAAATATGAAAAGCTGCTAGCATGATTTCTACTCAGAATGTTCCTAAAATCAGACCCTCAAGAAAGTTTGGAAGTGTGTATCAGCTGATAGTTACAGTGGGCAACACTGAACTTTAGTACTGGGTGAAACGGCATACATTTTCTGTGCAACAAAAAATCACAGATATGGCCAGGGCTTGAAGATGTCTGGTTACAAGGTCTACTAAGCTCCTGAAATTCAGTGCCTGATGCATACTTCTAGCCCCAAGTGCAGGATGGAGGAGCGGCCACTGTATTGGTGGGGTTTGGTATGTTTCAAGTGGAAGTGTGTTCTCGTCTTGTTCTTCCCCCGGCCCAATTTTATAGGCACCCTTCCCTCTCCCCCCACATGTGCAAGTTCTGCTTCTTCCTCACTCTTCATCAAAAATGCTCTCCACCTATAAAGGCACATTTTACAAAGGACGTCCAAGCTAGAATGTCTGGGGGGGGGGGGGGGAGCCAGTACATCCAAGTTTAGGCACGATTTCACAAACGTGGACATGCCCGATATGGAAATCTATGGGGACGTCTACATAGAAGTTCTCAGAATAGTATTTCAGAACAGGGATTGACTAATAGCCTAATGGTTAGAGTAGTGGGCAAGGACCAGGGTTCAAATCCCAGTGCTGCGCCTTGTGATCTTAGGCTAGTCACATAACTTTCCATCTTCTCTACACCCTCTAGATGTTTTATGGCCAAAACAAGCACTTTCCTGATGCCTATTTGTGCTTGCAAAAAATGCAATGTGTACCTTTGAGTCAGTGCTGACTCTTGGTGACCCAGAAGCTCCTGGGTTTTCTTGGCAGTGTGACCAGAAGTAGATTGCCAGGCCTTTCTTCCGAGGCAGTGGAGGGTTAAGTGACTTGCCTAAGGCCACAAGGAGTGCTAGTGGGAATTGAACCCTGGTTGCTTGGTTACCAAGCCAATGTTCTAACCACTAGACTACTCCTCCACTCCACATTCGTGCTTGCAGGCAGGTCTAAATGTGGACAGGGTTGCAGTCCACTGCATTTCCCTAGACATGCCTCCAGCACTCCCCCTGCCTACTTGGACATCCCCGCACCAGAGACATCTTTAAAGGCCATTTGTAAAATGGTTCCCGGGATGTTTCCGTGATTTGGATGTCCATGTGCCTGTCTTTCATCATCCAGTTCACAACTAAGACTTTTAAAATTACCTCCATACTCTGGCATTTTACTTGTGGGCTGGAGAAAAAATAATTATTAAAATCTTACAAACTGCTCATTGTAAGTACATCTGTGTAGTTTACAAATTTACATCTATAAAATTACATTAAAAAACAACAAACATTCATATATAAAATGCATTTAAGACTTAGCCAGTCTAAACTGACCTACCATAAAATCTAAACAAATATTTAAACTACTCTGGAAGTTTATTTCAAGAAATATGTTTTTATACTCTTTCTAAAATTAAACAAATTTTTCTCACTGTGAATGTAGGATGATAGAGAGTTCCAAAAAATGGGCACATAAAAGGAAAACGTTGCGTCTGTTCTCTGGTAAGAAACAGGTGATATAACAAACCTATCTAGCTGAGATAATCAATCAAAAATCACTTTTTGGACTATATGGTCTCAGTTGAAAAAACAATTGATTATCAATCTGTAGAGGAAATGCTTTCAAAGCCAGCAATAAACTCTTAAATGGATACCTCTATTTAATCAGTAGCCAAGGCAAGGAAGACGTTGCATGATGAAACATTTTCAGTTAAAAATTAAAAATTAGACGAACAGCCATATTTTGTACATGCTGTAAAGAATCAAAAGACTTTAACTGCTAATCCAACATTAATGCTATTACAGTAATCTAAAGAAAGTAATACCCGCAGCTGTATAACCTTTGGAAAATCAGACTTCTCCAAAAAAGGATGTAGTCATCACTCTCATTCTGAAAAAAGCACCTCGTATTGCCTTGTTTATTTGCTTCCTGAAAGACCCTTCTGAATAGCAATGATATGCACTAACAGACATAAGGGTGCCCCCTAATGCCATCCTTTGCTTTAGTGGCGCCAAATAGATGCCAAACAATGTTACCGAAAAGATGCATCTAGCTTTGTAGAAAAACCATGAAATAGAAGGATTATGGCAGCCCCTTCCTCTTGCTTAGAAAACAGCGGACACAAGAAAACTATCCGACGCCACTGCACGAAAAATATTTACTTAAAAAAAAAATATTCATAAAAAATGTACATGGCATTGTGCACCAGGCACACGGCCCTGTGATCATGCACGTGTACAAAATCACTTTGTATGCAGCGCACAGCCCTGGAACAGAACCTTTGACCTCCATTACCTGATTATGTGTTCTGGACCACATTTTTCTTCAAAAGTAATGAACCTAAAAATTGTTTATTATTGAGAGGATTTCTGGTGAGAGAAAGAGAGAATGCAATCTGGCACTCACTGACTCATTAGCAGGCTTCAGTAGGAATGCAAAAGGATTTTATGAAGCTCTTTACAGAGATATCTTCAATTGCAGAAGTGTAACTGGCACACGTTCAAATCTTTGAGACAAGTCCACAGTAATTATCACTTTAATTTGTTTCCTGGGATTAAAGGCAAGGTTTGAACTCATAGAGCCACATAAAACACATCCGTGTTTAATGGGCTTTGTAATACATAGAAAACCTAGAGGAAGACATGTTTTACAGCAAGTGGAAACTTTAAAAGGAGACCCTGAATGTTGAATTGCTATGATATGATTTCAGCTTTAGTGGTGAATTATTACTGAAGCTGCCTCGTTTTTTCCTGCATTTTCATTTAAACAATCACAGGTTCGCATGGTAATAGACTCCACTTAGACTGATATTATCACATAATTACTGGTAATGGCATAACTGCTTGTCTGATAGGGAGGAGTTTCGCATGGAGATACAATACAATACAACTGATTTACAGAGGCAGGAGAGCACCAGGATCTGTATTAGTGAACTGTGGGACATAGAATGCTGTAAGTGCAGGGGAGGAGGCACAACGCAGCCCCCTTGCACTCAGTAATGCCAAGTCCCTTAAATTATTTGTCTTTCGCCAATAGGTTTCCACAAAGTGAAACCATAAGAACATAAGATATGCCATACTGGGTCAGACCAAAGTCCATCAAGCCCAGTATCCTGTTTCCAACAGTGGCCAATCTAGGTCACAAGTACCTAGCAGTCTCCCCAAAAGACAGGTTCCTCAGTGCTTGTATTGGGTCAAGCAGTGATATCCCGGGTCCCTTTTAATAATGGTTTATGGACCTCTCCTCCAGGAACTTGTCCAAACCTTTTTTTAAACCCAGCTACACTAACAGCTTTTACTACATCCTCCGGTAACAAATTCCAGAGTTTGATTACACGTTGAGTGAAAAAATATTGTCTCTTAGTCTTAGTTTCCCCTGTAGCTTCATTGCATGTCCCCTAGTCTTTCTATATTCTGATAACGTAAACAATCGATCTACGTTTACCCGTTCCACTCCGTTCATTAATTTATAGACTTCTATCATATCTCCCCTCAGCCGTCTCTTTTCCAGGTTAAAGAGCCCTAACCTTTTTAGCCTTTCTTCATAGGAGTATCCTTCCATCCCCTTTACCATTTTGGAGGCTCTTCTCTATAGCTTTTCTAATAACGCGGTATGCTTTTTAAGATATAGCGACCAAGACTGCACACAATACTCAAGGTGTGGTCGCACCTTGGAACAATACAGAGGCATTATGATATCCTTTGTTTTATTTTCCATTCTTTTCCTTATGATACCTTGCATTCTATTTGCTCTCTTGGCCGCCGCTGCACACTGGAGGGAGGGTTTCAACATATTATCCATGATGACGCCTAAATCTTTTTCCTGGATGGTGGTTCCTAATGCGGAACCTTGCATCGTGTAAACATAGTTTGGGTTGTTCTTTCCTAGGTGCATAACTTTGCACTTGTCCACATTAAATTTCATCTGCCATTTGGATGCCCAGTCTTCCAATTTATCAACATCCTCTTGCAATTTTTCACAATCCTCATGGGTTTTAACAACTTTAAATAGTTTTGTGTCATCTGCAAATTTGATAGCCTCACTTGTTGTTCCCATTTCCAAGTCATTTATGAATATATTAAAAAGCAGCGGACCCAGCACAGATCCCTGGGGTATTCCACTATTCACCTTTCTCCATTGAGATACCAGGAATTCTAGATCCATTCTGGGCAACACATTACTTTGCCATAATAATAAATGAATGGTGTGATGGAAAGTGGACTGCAATTCAGCTGTTTTGTGGATAGGCAGCTGCTTGTGTTTAAGGTCTTAGGGTGTAATTTTATTGCCATGGCATGTGTGCACATAAACCTAGGTGCGCAGGTAACATACCACCTGCTTTAGTGCGATGTATGCATACGGGCATGGAGAATGGGCAGAACAAAGCTAGGATCGGCACTTATGCATGTCGTGTATAATACACACATAAATGCCGAGTGCTGCTGGCATATAGATGCACAAAGTTACTCCTGCCTTGGAACAAATGCAGCTTTGTGTGGGAGTTTTTGGGGAGGCTGTTTTATAGAAGGCATAGATATATGCTCCCTTTATGGAATAGGTGCAGTATATGTACCTTCCCTATCTAGGCTTCAGGGGCATAGCCATGGGTGGACCTGGCTTTCTCTAATTGGTAGCTACAGAGTGCCTGTGCCATTTTGTGAATTTGCATATTTTAACACTATCCAGTACTTTAGAAGAGGCAATTCACGCACGTCTGCAAACACAGAAACATAACAGCAGAAGCAGACAATATAGCCTATCTCGTCTGCCCTTCCATACCTACTACTGTACCCTAGTCCCTTTTTTAACTTTCGAGATCTTCTGTGTTGGTCCGATGCTTTCTTGAATTCAGATATTGTCCTGGTCTCTACTACCTCCACTGAGAGACTGTTCCACGCATCTACCACGCTTTCCGTAAACAAATATTTCTGCATATTACTCCTGTGTCTATCCCCCTTCACCCTCATCCTATGCCCATTCGTTGCAGAACTTTCTTTCAATTGAAAGGGTCTCTCCTCCAGTGCATTTATGCCATGGAGATATTTAAATGTTTCTATCATATCTCCTCTCTATCGCCTTTCCTCCAAAGTATACATATTGAGATCTTTAATTCTGTCCCCATATGCCTTATGACTAAGTCCATTTTGGTAGCCATCCTCTGCACAGATGCCATCCTGTTTATACCCTTTTGAAGGTGTGGTCTCTAGAATTGCCCACAATCCAAATGAGGTCTCACCAAAGACTTATATAGAGGCACTATAGCTTCCTTTCTTCTGCTGGCCATTCCTCTCCCTATGCACCCAAGCATTCTTCTGGCTTTTGCCATCGCCTATCCTACCTGTTTAACCACTATAAGATCATCCGAAACAATCACGCCCAGGTCACGCTCTTTTTTTCATGGACAGAAGTACTTCGCCCCCTATACTGTACTGCTCCCTTGGATTTTTGCAGCCCAAACACATGACCCTGCATTTTTTAGCGTTAAATCTCAGCTACCACATTTTTGACCATTCTTCAAGCTTAGTGAGATCCTTCCTCATGTTACTTACTCCTTCCTGGGTGTCTACTCTATTGCAGATTTTGGTATCATGTGCAAAAAGGGGCTAACCTTACCTGACAACCCTTCTCAATATCACTAACAAAAAAATGTTAAAGTGCAGCCATATATGCACATAAATAACTAAAATACCACCAAACTAATCATGTAATTTACTGCTTAAAAGTACACACCCGCCACAGTGAGTACTTCCAAAAGAGTTTTCAGTTACTGAATATTTACAGTTTGGAAGTAGCCCCCAGAGGTTCTTTTTTAACTTGGTTTTTGCCGTTGTTGGAGTAAAAGAAAAGAAGTATATTTTCTGGCCACAGTGGGATTTGGGTAGTAGGGCATTAGTTTACCTGCTATTGAGCAGGTTCTTATTGTCAGCCCAAAACAGGACGAAAGGACCATCCTCTTGTGTATAACGTCGCACTACTGTGTCCCTGCCATAAGGCTCTTTGCAATCTGGGGAGAAGAATTCAGAAGTGATGTGCGATATTATGTCTTCATATGCTGTAGTGCAGCAAGGTTCCCGTTGAAGTTCACTAGTCTACTACACCACAGCATCCTCCGAGCAAATGCTTCCTTTTTTTAATGAATGGAGCGTGCTGGATTCATCACATCTGTGAATGCCCCATGGAGAGAGCTTTTCATTTCCATTAATAAATTAAATTTTTTTTACCAGTCAGAATTAATTCAGCCGCTCACTGTGCTGAGTGGCTCTCTGTGCCCTTTTACTTCTGCTGCATGAGGAGAAATGCCTTGATTTATGCTGTTGCATCTCTGCCTGGCTGTCGTGTAAAGTTAATACTGACTGTGTAGCTCCCTGTGAATCTCGCACATGTTACTTCCCTTTTGAAAGTCTTAACAATTCAAGTTCATGGTATCATCTGCTGGAACAGGCCCATTTGCTTTGTACGGTGTCATTTTTATAATTGCCCTTTCTACAACTGTGCCATGTATCTTTGTCCAGCCTGTCAGGATGATGAAGAGTCTGCTGCTTGGTACACAGGCAACTTCCCTGTTCCATGCTGAAAGTAGTATTGACATTCTGTCTTTAAACTGGTCCTGCGTTCCTCTATTACCTGTTCGCATGTCAGTGCACAGTGAACAAAGAGTTTCCCCTTGCTATTCAAATGCTGCTTTTATATATCTATAGTGAAGATGCGCAGTGATAAAACTGAGCAGGAATAATCGCAGCCCTTCAGTTCTCTAGACATAGGGACTACTGATTTTAAGCCTTTAGGAAGGAGGCAACCAAAGAAGATTCTGTTTTTGGCTTGGAGGAAGTTTTTATTTCCTTAGCAGTTGCTTCCTCCTGCTTTGGGCTTCCACCTCAATAAAAATGGGCTTTTTATCCATTTTAACTCCCTGCCATAGAGTCTAGCTATCACAGTGTCGGTCCCTCATGAACATGGTATGTACGCATGCTGAATGTGTCCAGTAGGTGTTGCTGTTGAACATAGGCTAGGATTTTGCAGTTGTGGCTGGCTCAGGTTTCTCACATTACATTGGAGCACTACCGCTTAGCAGTCATACTGGCCACATGTTTAGATAATTTTTAGCATTCTTCCTGATGAATTGCTGAAAATCTGGGGCCCTTTCAGCCAGGGCCAGCCCAACCACTAGGCAAACAGGGCAGCCACCTAAGGCAGCAGCTTCGAAGGGGGAGGGGGGAAAGCAAAGAGCAAGGGATTCAAAGCATAATGCTTAAGGTTTGCTTAGGGTGCCAATCCCTTGAACCACTTTTGGGTCCAGCCCTGCCTGCTGCTGTGAAAGGCACCACAGTATTTTATAGAAGTGAGAAGTAGCTGACCTGTGGCTCAGACAAGGACTCAAGTGTTCCAACACATTACATATTGCATACAGTATCACAGTGTGTGCCCCCTGAGGAAGACGTTGCTGAAATGCGTTGGGGCTGGAATAAAGTTGGTAACCTGACCACACTGTTTCATGCACCTGCATCTTTTGTTCTTTTGTGTACCAAGAAATGCAGTCAGAGACCAATAAAATGTGGCAGAAAGACACAGAAATATTTCCCATCGTATTGGGAGCCACAGGCTTGATAAAGAATCTCCAAGCATATCTTGACAAACTACCAATACATGTTACATCCTACTCCAGAAAGAAGCTCTCTTTGCCACAATACAAGTACTACGCCAAGCACTAGCAGTAAATCTGAGAGACTGAGATCATTCTCACCATGCCTTAGCTTAGAAGCGGGGTTCTTGACTGTTATGATATGTGCAAAACTAACCCATTTGGAGAAACTGTCCCGAGGGTATCCTTCCATCCCCTTTACCATTTTGGTGGCTCTTCTCTGTACCTTTTCTAATTCTGCTATATCCTTTTTAAGATACGGTGCCCAGAATTTCAAACAATATTCAAGGTGTGGTTGCACTGTGGAATGATACAGAGGCATTATAATATCCTTTGTTTTATTCTCCATTCCTTTCCTTATGATTCCTAGCATTCTATTTGCTTTCTTGGCTGCCAGTGCACATTGGATGGAGGGTTTCAATGTATTATCCATGATGACGCCTAAATCCTTTTCCTGTGTAGTGGTGATTCCTAATGTGGAATCTTGCATCATGCAACTGTAGTTTGGGTTGTTTTTTCCTAGGTGCTTAACTTTGCACTTGTCCACATTTAATTTCATCAGCCATATGGACGTCCTGTCTTCCAATTTATCAAGGTCCTCTTTCAGTTTTTCACAATCCTCTTGCGTTTTAACATCTTTGAATAATTTTGTGTCATCTGCAAATTTGATCACTTCACTAATTCCCATTTCCAGGTCATTTATGAATATGTTAAAAAGCAGCGGGCCCAGTACAGATCCCTGGGGTACTCCACTATTCACCTTTCTTCATTGAGAAAATTGCTTATTTAGCCCTACTCTTTGCTTTCTATCTTTTAACCAGTTTCTGATCCACAATAGTACACTGCCTCCTATCCCATGACTAATTTCACCAAGCATCTCTCATGAGAGACCTTGTCAAAGGCTTGCTGAAAATCCGAATACACTATATCAATTGACTTACCCTTATCTACCTATTTATTCATACATTCAAAAAAATATAACCGATTAGTAAGACAAATCTTCCTTGACTAAATCCATGTTGGCTTTCTCCCATTAAACCCTGACTATCTACATGTTCAGTAATTTTGTTCTTTATAATGGTTTCTACCATTTTACCAGGTACTGACGTCAGGCTCACCAGTCTGTAGTGCTTCAGTGCATCGGCTCCTTTTCTGGTCCTATTCAAGTCCAGGCTGAAGACCCACCTCTTTGAGGCTGTATTTGGATCATGATGCTCCTCATTCTCTTATCCACTACTTATGTATATCTTGCCATAGTCTAGTCTCTTGATTAGATTGTAAGCTCTGATGAGGAGGGACTGTTTTTTACATCTATATGTATAGCAGTGCGTACATCTTGTAGCGCTATACAAATGATTAGTACTAGTAGTAGTAGATTCACAAGACTAAAAATCCAGGAAGGGTTTTCCACAGAGCTCAAGACAAGATAAGGAAACTTTGGTGTACACATTGCAAGCACTCGGATTAGTAGTCAGGTAGGCTCAACTTGTTACACTCGGAACTGCTAGCTGTGCCAAGGGAGAGAGAAAACTCCAGGCAACTTGAACATGTAGGCTTATTTCTGTCTTAAGCTGCTATAGGTACTCAAATATAGCAGAGTACTATCAGCTTTTTTATTTAGGCGACCGAGTCAATCATTTAGCACCTTCACTTTGGCAGAGCTACCAAGTTATCCATTTCTAAGAGAGGATTTTAGGGCTTTCCTGGATTTCAGGCAACCCTATCCTAGTGCATTATAGAGGCTGCATCACTGATTCCAATGAGTAGAATGAGGGACTACAAATGCCATAGTGCCTTTAGGGTGTAAGTTCAAAACCATGACTGGCCAAAAAGTTTCCCTTTTGGAACTGGGTAACTTGGTGGCTCTGTATTGACTGGTTAGTTCTCTCATGAAGTCTCTAGTCAGGGCATAGGTGGCTAATAGGCAGGGACTCCCAAGGCTTGAATGCTAGACAAAAGAAGACAAAAGAATTAGGATTGCTCAAGGTAAGTTTTAATGTCACTGTACTTTCAAGAAGTGCATCCAACACAAAAGAGCAAATAAGGATTACTGGAATCAAAGAACTTAGAAGCTGGAAGTCTGAGGCATCAGGAAGCTAGGCATATAAATCAGGAACCAAACACAGGGCTTCAGGGAACAATGAACCAGCAGGGAATAAGCCCAGAGATGGAGCAGAAATACCCAAGCCTGCTGTTGGCTGGTCTCTACTAGGCCAATCAGAAAACAAGAGCTAAGATTACCAGACATACAAGACCCAGCTAGGAAAGGGCTGGCTAAAGCCAAATCCCCAGAAGGCAGAATTCTTCTTCCTGGAAGAAAAGTGTTCTCTAAGCCAGGGGTTCTCAACCCAATCCTCAGACCACATCTAGCCAGTCAGGTTTTCAGGATAACCACAATGAATATGTATGAGACAGACTTGCACACATTGCCTCCATTGTATGCAACGGGCACTTGTTCAAGGCTGACCCATGACAGACACTGGAAAATAAATGTTTTTTCCTGTTGTTTTTAGTTAAAAATGATAAGAAGCGACATTTGTTTAACATATTTTAGCAGTTGTTACCTTTCTGAAATTTCCATGCTCTACTAATTAGTTAACGCTGGACAGCACAAAATGTCATTAAAGAAATGTTATGGATGGATGTACATTTGTAGGGTGTTTTGGCACACATTTATCCAGCTAAAGTTCCTTAACCATACTGCTCTAGCTTGAAGGCAATACGGGGGCTTATATTCAAAGACACTTATCCAGTTAAAAGCACCTACTAACCAGATAAGGGGCAGTGAGAGGAAAGTACTGCTGAATATTTCCTCTGACTTCCTACACTCGGATAGTGCTGTGCAGGGGCGGAGCTAGGGCAGAAGCAAAAGTCATCCAGATGGTGGCGATATTCAGCCTGCTATCTGGATAAAGTTGGGACACCTAGATTATTCAGCATATACCAGATACCGGTGCTGAATATTGGGCTTTTATTTAACCATGGGGTCAGCATTTTTAAAAAATTGCTGACCATCACAGTTAATTCTTTTGGCAAACACTGTGAGGGTCAATATCTGAGGTGCTGAAATCTGTGTAGCACTAGTAAAGGAATAACAGGAAAAGGTCTAGTCCTGGGATAATATTAGTGGTTTATCTTTATTCTGCAGACTGAGCAGGCGTGTCTCATGACTGTAACACCTCATTTCCTGATAAATAATTTTAATCTGAAGAAAAGCTGCCAGTGGGATGCGATGGCACATGTGTGCAGATGTTTGGGGATTTTTCTTTTATAGAACAGAGCAATAAAATGTCAGCATTTGTTTTATAGCACCAGACATTTTGGATGGGGAAGATTTTCCTCTCAGGACCTCTGTCAGCACTTTTCATTTACCATATGGACACTCTAATTGTAATCGTTGTAATTTGTACAGTCAGATTTAGCATAAGGCTAAACTTTACTACATGCCAAGCTGCATAGTCTAGGCATACATGAGGGTATCGCTGTCATTGTGCTGTACGAAAAATGGCAAGTACATCTGGTCCAAGCTACATTCATTTGACATGCCCTCCCGATGGAAGTGGTGGGGGCAAATACAGTGACAGAATTCAAAATGACATGGGACAGACACAGTGGATCCCTTTATAGCAACAGGATACAATTAAATTAAACATAACTATCTCTTATAGTAAGGGTGACCTACACGGAGTGTAGGGTACACCCCTAAACAAAGGCATGGGGAGGGGTGACCTGCACGGAGCGGCAGATGCAACTACTCTTGCTGGGCAGACTAGATGGACAATACTGGTCTTTATCGGCCATCATATACTATGTTATATTGTAACTTATGAATAAGGTAATCAACAGGAGTGAGGATAGGGCAAAGTCCTATAATGATAGGTCTTGTATTATCATTACTTCACTTTCATTGGTTCCTTCTTGTTGCATAAACTCCTCAGCCTCTGGTCATTCCTTTGTCAATGAAAGCATTTGGCTCCCTCTGGAATGGGACTAATGTGGACCTTGATTGTGGCCACACGGTTACTGTTGAGCAGTGACTGGTTTTGTGTCTGCTGCATCACCAGCTTTTGCTGGTCCAGGGTTTGCAGACTAGGTCTGGGAATTGAATCAAGAGCGGTGATGTAATTCATAGTATTGTAACATAGTAATTTAGTCAACGATGGCAGAAAATCATGAGGTAAATGTGTAATGATGAGCAGTTTCGTAAATTTTAATATATGAAATGATCAGTTGGTACATGCACTCTGCCGCGTTAATCCTGTGCTCTGCAAGATTTAGACCAGTTGCCAAGACCACTTGTATGGTTTCAGTTCTGTAGGAGATATTATCAGAAGCAGATAAATACACATGTATAAATACTCGGTCTGTCTAGGGGATATTGCTGCACTCCTTTTCCTAGGATTCCATAGGACTACCTAGCAAACAAACCATGTGATAAAACAAGAACCAGCCCTGTTTGTATGAAAATTAGACTTTATTTCTGATAGCAAAAATAGTGAAAATATTAGAATAAATTAGTTTTCTGAGGTAGTATGAGACTTCTGGGTTTTCATCTCTGTGGTATAGGACTCAATAGGCCTGGCCAAGTTCAGAGGTCATTCACTCATCTGGAGTTTCATCTGATGTAGGATTCAAATTTTCCAACTACTGAAAAGAAGAGAACAGAAACAGAGTTGGTTAAAGGCCCCTGAAATAGAACTGTCTACACTTCAAAATGTTGTGTACTAACATCTTTTTCCTGTAAATTTCAAAGAGACAGTGAGTGTGGCTCCCTTTAGCTTTAGCCTAGTGTTTACAGAGGGCAGTTTTTACACCCCCACATAGGGCTTTGCAGTCCTGCAGATACATCATACCTACAAGACTACAAATTCATTATGAAAGGGAAACTCCTCATGTGGAAAATGTACCAGCCATGGGAATGGGCTAAGTTCTTTGCATATGTAAAAATATTTTAGTTTGTTTTTGAATTTTTTGGGCCTTTAACCCAGTTTTTTGGCATTTTTGTTTGGCTCGTTTCATACATGCATTTTAATATAAAATTTTTAAGGTGCATTAGAACTTTAACATGCATAAATCGATAGTATGCGTGTGAATTCCATATTACATGCACAGATCTTTTTAAGCCATACTAACAAACCAAATGCACATATCTAACTTCTTGCCTTGTATATTTGGACTTGATTAGAAGCAGGTTGAAATATACCCACGGAAAGCATAGTTACTCACCTGTAACAGGTGATCTCCGGGAACAGCAGGAATTTAGTCTTCACATATGGGTATCGTCGGTACCGACGGAGCCTGCGCGGGAACGCTCCCCAGCGTCCAATAGGAAAGCTTTTGGGAGCATCCCACAGCGCCTCCATGCTGCCTTCCCGCCTTTCCCAACTGTCCCTCTCCAGTTGAGTTTAAAGCTGAGACAAAGAGAGAGAGATAGAGAGATACAACTCCTAGGGGAGGTGGGTGGGTTGTGAAGACTAAATTCCTGCTGTTCCCGGAGATCACCTGTTACAGGTGAATAACTATGCTATCTCCAGGAACAAGCAGGAATGTAGTCTTCACATATGGGGACTCCCTAGCTGCAGATGCCAGGGAGAAAGCCACAGAAGTTGTGTGCCCTTGTGAAAGGGCTCCACTTCCCCCATGGATCTCTGGCATCCTACCAGGGATGGTGGGTAGGAGTTGATTAAGTATGGAACAGGTGTTGAAGAACAGCCTGACCAAACAAGGCATCCCAGCGGGAGTCCTTGTCTAAGCAGTAATGGGCTGTGAAGGTATTAACCGAAGCCCAAGTAGCTGCTCAACAGATGTCGTCGATAGACACAGAGTGAAGATGAGCCATAGAGGCTGCCATGGCTCTCACATTGTGAGCTGTGACATGGCTTTCAAGAGGAAGGTTTTTACTTTCATAGGCAAAAGATATACACTGTGGAATCCAGCTGGACAGTGTTCTTTTGGAAACTGGAAGTCCCAAATGACTAGGATCAAAAGCAACAAACAGTTGGGAGGACTTTCTATGCTGCTGTGTCCTTTGCAAGTAAAAGGCCAAAGCCCTTTTACAGTCCAAAGTATGAAGATTCCTTTCTGCATTTGAGGCATGAGGCCTTGGGAAGAATACAGGAAGGTAAACCGCTTGGTTTAAATGAAAAGGTGACATCACCTTTGGCATAAAGTGTGGAAGAGTCCTAAGGACGACCTTATCATGATGGAATCTTGTATAAGGAGGATCAGCCACCAATGCTTGCAATTCACTGATGCGACGTGCTGATGTGATTGCAATAAGAAAGATGACCTTCCCGGAAAGGAATTTCAAAGAGGTAGTGACTAATGGTTCAAAGGGCGGTTTCATGAGCTGCCCAAGAACCAGATTTAAGTCCCATGCCACCGGTGGTGGCTTAATGGGAGGCTTAGTTAAAAGAAGGCCTCTCATAAATCTTGCTATGAGAGGAAATAGGTTGTCCATTTAGAGGCTTGAAAGAAGCTGCAATAGCACTCAAATGAACTCTCACTGAATTGGTCTTAAGCCATGCATTTGATAAATGAAGGAGATACTCCAGTAATGATTCCAGAGGTATCGCAAGAGGGTTAAGACCCTTCTGCGAGCACCATATGGCAAACCTTTTCCACTTAAATGCATAAAAGCGTCTTGTGGAAGGCTTCCTGGAAGCATAAAGGATATCCTTTACCTGCTGAGAAAGGTTAAGACCTTGACGTTCTAGGCTTTCAGCAACCAGGCCCTGAGATGCAGAGAATGGGGATTGGGATGCCACAGCATCCCGTCCTCCTGAGAAAGGAGATTTAGAGCAGATCCTAACTCCAGAGGTGGAGCTTGAGAGATGCGCAGGAGCAGAGGGTACCACATTTGCCGTGGCCAACATGGAGCTATGAGAATCATATGACCTCTGTCTCTCTAAAGCCTGGGTTTTGGGAATTAGGGGAATGGGTGGAAAGGCAGACAGGAAGTCCTGACCCCAATGGAGGAGGAAAGCATCCCTGGCCTGACAACCCTGAGCCGGAATTCTGGAACAGAACCAGGGAAGTTTGGCATTCAGTGGACTTGCAAAGAGGTCTATGTCCAGGGTTCCCCAAATGTGAAAACTTTTGGCCACCTGGTCTGCATGGAGAGACCATTCGTATGGAAGCAGAACTCGACTGAGTCTGTCTGCCCAAGAGTTTTGAATGCCTGGAAGATACACCGCAAGGAGATGAATCTGATGCTCTCTGGTGAGGGCCCATAGTCGCAAAGCTTCGTTGCAGAGCGTCAGAGAGCCTGTTCCGCCCTGCTTGTTCACATAGAACATGGCTACTTGATTGTCCGTTTGAACTAGGACTGTCTTGTAGCTGAGCTGGGTGTGGAATACTCGAAGAGCAAGGAAGATTGCTCTGAGTTCCAGGAGATTGATGTGTAGATAGGCCTCCTGTGGAGTCCAGGTACCATGGGTAGAGAGGCCTTGCAGGTGGGCTCCCCAACCCACCTATGAAGCATCTGTGGCTTGGGGTGGAGGTTGCTGAAAAGGAGACCCCACCAAAAGGTTTCGGGGTGATTGCCACCATTGGAGGGACAAAATAAGACTATCTGAGTTTGCTATTTTGTCTGACAGGCAACCTGACGCCTGAATCCACTGAGTGGATAAAGTCCACTAGGCTGCCCTCATATGGAGGCGAGCATAAGGAATCACATGCATGGTGGTTGCCATGTGGCCTAGCATCTGTAACATTTCCCGAGCAGTGATGTGAGGTTTTAGCACTTCTTGGGAAGCTAACTGCACCAAGGCAAAGGCAGCGGAGCTGTGGAAGGTAGGCCCTTGTCTGTCTGGTATCCAGCAGAGCTCCTATAAAAACTCTAGGGACTGAGTGGGAGCAAGGTTGGATTTTGGGAAGTTTATGACAAGTCCCAAATACTGAAGGATGCGCATTGTGCGAGAGAGAGCAACCCTGGCCTCTGGCTCTGAAGAGGCTCAAATGAGCCAGTTGTCTAAGTAAGGGAAGACGAATATTCCCAGGGTGCGGAGAAATGCTGCCACCACAGCCATGCATTTTGTGAACACCCTTGGTGCAGAGGCCAGGCCAAAAGGAAGAACCCTGTATTGGTAGTGCTTCCCTTGAAACAGAAAGCGAAGGAACTTTCGGTTTGTTGGATGGATGAGAACATAAGTGTACGCATCCTTGAGATCTAGAGAACAAAGCCAATCCTGACTCTGAAGGTATGGCAGCAGAGTTCCTAGAGAAATCATTTTGAACTTCTCTTTGAACAGGAATTTGTTCAATTCTCTGAGGTCTAAAAGGGGTCTGTGTCCTCCTGTTTTCTCTGGATAAGGTAATAGGGGGAGTAAAACCCTGTACCCTGTTGGGGAATGGGTACCTCTTCTATTGCTCCTTGAGCAAGGAGCATTGTGACCTCTTGACCTAACCGGTCATTGAGAGAGGTCTGAGAATTGAACTGTCTTACCATTGTAGGAGGGGGCATGCTGAGGAAATGAAGCTTTTATCCCTCTCTTACAAAAGACAGAGTCCAATTTTCTGCTGTTATCTGACCCCATCTGGGGGCAAAATGACATAACCTTCCTTGGATGGTGGAGGGTTCTGGGCCATTCAAGGCCAGGAAGGCAAAGTTCTCTAGATAGGAGCCAAAGCCCCTGTGGAGGCTGAGTCTGCTGAGCCGGTTGAGGCTTAGCTGCTTTTGTCTTTCTTTGCTTAGGTTGTTGCTGCTGTCCCTTTTGGGCAGACTGACCTAAATGATGCCCCTGTTGGGTATAGGAGGGATAAAACTTCTTACTGAAGAATGTTTTTTTAAGAGGATTTTTTCATCGCAGGATCAGCTGTAGATTTAGACAATCTATCCAGGTGATATTGTCAAGCATCTATCTCATTAGCTTTTTCCTGCCAATTCTTGCCAAAGAGATTCTCTCCTGTGCAAGGAATATTCCCTAGTTTATCCTGTACCCAAATTTCCAAGTCAGATGCCTGGAGCCAGGCAATCCTACGTGCACTTATGGCAATGGCAGAGGTTCTGCTTATGCACCCAAAGCAGTCAGACTGCACGATTTACAAACTTGGAAACATCCTGAGCATGTTGGACAAGGGCAAGGTAATCTTGCCTCTTATCAGGAAGGAGTGGGCTCATAAGCTCTAAATCTCCTGTGACCTCCTTAAGGAACATTCCCATATATAAGATATAGGAACTGATCCTAGCAGAAAGCATGGAAGCCTGGAAGGTTCGATGTCCAAAGGCGTCAAGAGTCCTACGCTCACATCCTGGAGGATTAGATGCATGCCTTTTTGCACTCTTTATCCTTCTCATAGCTGATTCCACCACCATGGAATGGTGTGGTAATTGCGTCTTCTGAAACCCAGGACAAGGAGGAACTCAATACATGGTGTCAAATCTTTGAGAGTGAGGAGATGTGGTTAGAGGTGTTTCCCACATCCTTAACATGAGATCATGCAAGATCTCATGAATAGGTAAGGTAGCTGCCTCCTTGGAAGCTTTAGGGTATTGTAGGATTTCTAATTCCTTTGCGATAGGCTCTTTTTCAGGAGCCACTGTGATGGAAAGACCTCGGGCCACATCTCGGATAAAGTCCTGAAAGGACATATCCTCTGGTGGAGACATCCTACGCTGAAGAGAAGAAGAATCCTCAGGAAGGACTACTCTGGTATCGGCAGAGCTTTGAGAGTCTTCAGACTCATCCGAGGATTCAAAGTATCTCCGATCCGGGTGATCCTGCAAGGCACGGTACCGGCACCGATCGAAGTCGGCATCGGAGTGGTCCGGTACCGACTTGTCGATGCCGGATAGACATGCGTGACTTGGTCCCGGTAGAATACCTGCTGATGTCGATGCAGTCGGTGCCGGTACCGGTTGAATTGTCTGAAGCAGTTTCAGGGGCATCGAGGCCGTGAGAAGAGCCCCCAGACTGCGTTCAATAGCCAAGAATCTCTGGTCTATCGACGCTGCCGATGCTTGGGTATTGGTACCGGATGAAGTGGCCGGCACCCCAGAGCATGGCACCAGTAGTTCTGCCAAGGTTGAAGCCTCGAGAACATCTTGGAGCCCCATTAGTGCTTTGGAAGGCGAAGCCTCCCACTGGGGCAATTTTGCCGGTGAAAGTTCCTCAAGGGCAACGCCAGAGGCATCTCGATGTCTAGAAGGAGATCTACCCTTTGAGGACCGGCTAGATTTATGTTTAGTTACGTGAGATCCATGGGAGGAAGACGAAGCCCTGGAAGATGTCGATGCTACAGAGGCTGCATTGGAGGGAAAAAGGGTGCTAAGTATAGTAGCTAGGTTTTGCCCACCCCTTTTCGACATCATCCCACAGGTAACAAACTCTGAAATAGAGTGGTCAGGACCTAAACATTTGAGGCACCACTCATGGGTGTCGGTGACGGAGATGGTACCGCCACACTTAGAACAGTGTGAAGGAAAAAGTTGGGCCTAGTGCCCAAAATGGTGCGTGGCGCCTGAAGAGAAAATTACTGGAAAGACTCCAGAAGAAAGTGTTTTGGTTTTTTTTAAAGAAAAAAAGAAAGACGAACCTGCGGTACCAGTGTAGCATCGAGGGAAGGCAGACGTGATCACAAAAAAGAAGAATAGAAAGGGTTTTTTTTGCGGTGACTGGATGTGCGACCTGTCGGCTCCACGGAAAACGAAGAGCTGGAGAGGGACAGTTGGGAAAGGCAGGAAGGCAGCACGCAGGCGCTGTCGGATGCTCCCAAAAGCTTTCCTATTGGATGCTGGGGAGCATTCCTGCGCAGGCTCCATCGGTACCGACGATACCCATATGTGAAGACTACATTCCTGCTTGTTCCTGGAGATAATATGTGTGCCACATGTACATTCCCTTCCCCAGTCTTGCCACGTTCCTTTCCCTCCGCTTTCCCACTGTGGGGTGACCAGCACAGATACTTTTACACACATTGAGGGAGTGATTCTCTGCAGGTCATTTTCTGCAAGTATGCAGCTGTTTCCATGCATAAAAAAGCTTTGCAAAATGCCCTATCTCCCAATGTATAAATCCAGTGCCTGCCATAGGAACTGTTTTGACCATCAATTTTCATCAGGCGGTGGACTTATGACCACCATGCTTGAAAGGACATACATTGACAGCCTGCTCATCACCGGAGCTGACTTGCATTCCAAGTAGCAGGAGTCTCTTGATCTCCATGTAGCTTGTCAGGTATGTTTATCTGCATCATAAAAACGCCGGCTCTTTTTTTCCGGTAGATACCCTTTAAGAGAAGGGTAGCACTGCATATGCTATGGGTAGTGCATTTCTGCTGGAATTGATGCAGCACTGAGCCACATGAGCAATGTTGGGTTGGAAGATTTGCTGACCTCTTTCTAGGCTCTGTGTCCCTAGTCTCTACTTTTATGTACAATACATTTAATGCACTTCTTCCTCCCCCCCCCCCCCCATTGTCTGTAAATAACATAATTGTTAGATTTTATTTTTTCATCTTGTTCTGGTTCTGCATAAGGTAGAAATTGGCAAAAATCTACATTTCACCATTGAGCTCCACCTAAGCTGGTACTCGCTATTTTAGTCCATCCATTAGAGGATAATGGTGCTGATTCATAAAAGGCTCTGTCCTTCCATGCTGCTGTTTCAGAGCCAGCGACGTGACCTTTCCTAGCTATGCAGTTAGACTGATTCAGCTGCTGGCCCCAGAACGCTGTCCTTAATGACAGACTTAGCTTTCTCACTGTGACCCAGTCTGCAATCTAAGCAGGTAAGAACACTCTAGGGAACTCTCCATGCTGAGCTGTACTCCCCTGGCTTTGATCAAAGTTCTACATTTGCAGAAGCGCTCCCATCAGCTTTGCGAAGCCTACTAGACTTGATAAGAAAAAAGAAATCAAAATGAGGGTGCTGCCTATTTAAAGCTGCACTTACATTCTCATCCAGGCTTCCATTTTGGCACAGACACATACTAACTTTCTTAGGGCTGGTCCTGTATACCCCATCATAGTAAGCTGCTACTGGTTTGCACTGTTAATTCTATCTAGAGGTATGCTAGTTGTATGCCGGTACTGTGAATTTGGCAGGGATCTGGAAATACTACGGTGGGGGGGATATTCAAAGGGATTAATGCGATTTGCAGACCTGCAAGCCTAAAGTTACGTCCACGTGGAAGGCTATTAACACCCCGAACACGCCATGGGTGTGTAGCACCAGCAGCTGCGGATTTTCAATGTTAGTACTGCTAAATATCCTGCAGAGCGGCATTTTGAAAATGCTGCTGAATATCAGACCCCGAGTGACAAAAAATGTAGGGGACATTTTCTAACTGCCAGCACAAGCATGTTGCAAGTGTGGGCTTTCCACTAATTATACAGCAGAAGTAAAACATGTCCATGTCTATGTCTACCCAAATCATTAATTGTTGACCTTGGTGATGGCCCCACCCTAAAAAAATTACCCCCTCCTATGTTACATGTTACACCGCTTTGACCCGGTGAAAAGCGGGATATAAATGCAGTTAAATAAATAAATAAATAAATAAATTATAAAAGTGGTGGAATGGGCATATTTTAGCCAGATTGAAAGAGGACCATTTTCAAATAGCTGATGAATGCAGATGAAACACTTTCAGAAGTGTCCTCTAAGCTACTCATTTGAATTCTGATTTTTCTCTTTTTTTTTTTTTCTGGCTTTTTGCTGACAGTAGCTCTCACAACCCTGACCGTCCTGTGGATGCCCCTGGGAGGTCTGGGGCAAATTAAGAACACCTGACGCTTCATGTTTCTGTCCTTAACCTTTTTTGACAGTGCAAACCTTTTAATGTAGCAGTCCTTTGCATTCCATTAGTTTATTGCATCGGGAGTTAAAGCTATTTTTAGCACATGCACTAGAATGCTGTGTGCCGAAGCTTAGCATAGCATTCTAAAGGGAGGAGTACACTAGAGGTTGGGGCAAGTTACCTCGAGCCGGGTGGCCAAGGGTTTGAATTCCACTAGAGGATAGCAACCTTGGGCCGGAAGGACTGGGGTTTCTAGTCCTACAGGTGCTCCTTGTAGCCTTGGGCAAGCCACTTAGCCCTCTGTTGCCTCAGGTACAAAGCCATAGATTGTGAGCCTTGCATGTACACCGCTTTGACATATAGAAAAGCAGTATATAAGCCTAGCTAAATAAATAAAGAAAATATAGCCTTACTTACTGCATTGAGGCTTGGGACAGCTTGCTTCTGAATTCAGAGTGTGCTGCTTCTAGCAGCTCAGCTAACATCCAGCCCCTGTGTGTGGGTTTCTGGTTCTCACAACTCTGCTAGTTGCTTGGGTGTGGCTTTCTTTCTGCAGTATTGCTTTTTAACTCTAATTAACCAATCACCAGCCCACACCATAGGAGACCTAAAAGTCCTATAAGGCTTCTTTTCCAAGTAATTACATCCACCTAACCTTGGGTGGCTTGCAGTCCTGCCCCTCTCTCCCAGGGACTCCCCCCAGGGAATCTTTCTATTGCTTTTTCATTTAATCTAGTTAATTCACTCAGTCCACTTCCCTGGGGTTAATGTGTTTCTTTCAGGTTTTCCTTTGCCTGTTTCTAGGGGAACAAATTCCTAATAATCTCTGGCTAAAATACTCTTGTTGCACAGCACTCTGCCCCACTGCATAAGAAAGTATCTCAAACAGAAATATCTCTTGGGTGTTATGGATCTTTTCTATGTAATAAAACTAGGATTTCTTTTGGGTAAAAAAACAAGTTGTGTTTTTTAAAATTGCAGATGTGATGAGTATGTGACACAGCTGGATGAAATGCAGCGGCAGCTAGCAGCGGCAGAAGATGAGAAGAAGACCCTGAACTCCTTGCTCCGCATGGCCATCCAGCAGAAACTGGCGTTGACCCAGCGCCTGGAGCATTTGGAGCTGGATCATGAGCAGACGAAACGGGTGCGCACAAAATCCACTTCCAAAGCCAAGACCAGTAACCCCACTGTAAGTCACGTGCGTTCCTGTGCAGACAGGTCAGAGGGTGCAGTTCTCAACAACCATGTCTTCTGCAGTGAGAAATATAAAATCTGCTGCGATTAGAGGAGTGCTGTAGGAAACCATTTTCTTTTTCCATTTAATTATTCTGCGGTGACAGTTGGTCTAAAGCTCCTCTGTCCCTAATTGTCACAGCGAGTCGGCTTGTGCTGGTATGTTGTTAAACCAGATAATACAAAATGTATTATAATGGATTTTAACAGTAACTAGTTCATATGTATGGGGTGACTAATTAGTTAATAATGGAAGGGAGCTTGCTACTTCCACAATTAACGCATGGGGTTTTGCTGTTAATGGGTAAATGTCAGACATATATAACTCTAGAAGGGGATGTTTTGACCCCAGTGTATTACATCTAGTGTTGCTAAGTTTGGTTTGTTTAGCGCAAATGTGATCCCTCTAGGGTTACTGCATTGTTCAAGTCAAAGAATGCCTTCGGAAGCAGAGGTTTGGGCGTCACATCCTCGCTGGCGTGGTATGGGAAATGGTGACTTGCAAAACGTCAAAATTTGATCTGGAACATGGGAATGGGGAACATTTTCAAAACTAGAATCAAAAGCCCCATATCTGCTTGGACCATGAGCTAAATGTTTGTTGTCATATCACCACTGGCCAAAGCCCAAAAGCTTTTACGCAGCATAAAAGCATGGGGAAACGCTTATAGGATGCATTCTTAAAAGACCACTTTCTTCTTGGCATCAGTGTCGAGGAAGATGGTTCATCAGAAACAAAACTTGCACATGTTGTGTTAAAAAGAACAAAACATATATGCAATTCTATCACCGTTTTGATGTAAAATTGGACAATATTAGGATCAAGCCGATAACGTAGTTTCATGTAAAGAGAAAAAACATGTGCGTGTCATAGGGGAGAGCACATCCTGACGTCTTTCGGAAGTGGAACGCTCTGGAAATGAGTGAGTAAATAAGGTGTCCACATCGTATGTCCGTAGCATTAACGGATTCCAGTATTGTCATAAGCGCAGCGCTGTGGTTCTCAGCTCTCTATATTACTCCTAATGAGAGAGTGTTTCTCAGAGCTGTGAACTAACTCTGCTCGCAAACCAAGTAGCAAAAGAAAAATTGCATTACTTATGCAAGCACATCTATCACAGGGCTCTACATGACAGGCACAGGAAATCATACATTCAGCTTGAATGGCTAATCATGTCTTAAGCGGATCAGCTGGTGTGTTAATCCCAATCTGTGGTAGTTTCTATTGGATTTTTAAACTGCATTGTTGGCCACTTCCATTTACTACTTTGAACAACATTTAAAATAAAAGTGTACTTCATAATTGGTGCCTCTGCAGGCGATAAGGATATGAGATTAAAAATATTGCTTTACAAATTGTGATGAATCAATACAGAGCACAGTGAGGTACATTTTTCAAAATAAGTGCCTAGCATTGAAACTTTATTTTGGTGTAAAGCCCTGTTCATTTTGTATTTTTTGAAGCAATTTTGTATGCGTAGAGTAAGTGCCATAAGGCTGCATGGCTCTGTCTACTGATCAGTTTGGCTGTCTGAAGCCAGCTTGCTAGCGCCAACATGCTATGACCGACTCTCTCACTGCGTTCTCTTGGTGACTTCCAGCAGCTTGCTTCCTTCATCTCACCTCTCTTCCTTCCCCATAAGAAGTTCACAGATTTCCAAGGCTAGTGAAAAACAATGGAGGGCATATATGCAGCTTGCCAGCCACAAATGGATAAACCCTGACTTTGTGAAAGTGGCATGGGCAGATTCTCCTGAATTTTGAGCTTTAATAGTGCCATGAAGCAGATTGGACATTTGCCTCTAGTGAATTGGTCTGTAAGTGCCCTCTTCTCTCCAACAAAAAGCATGTGCAGGCTTCAATGGCTCGCATACTTTTAACTGGATTCAAGAGAGGCGTCTCCGGGAGAATGAGATATCCAAGGTGGAGAAGAGACATTTTCAAAGGTGTGCACTCTTTCATGCCTTTAGCTGCCCATACAAATAGCAGGTGCAAAGCTACCTTACACGAACTAATTTCAAAGACCAAATACTCTGAAAACTAGCTACAAACTATGGGTTATTTGGAATATCCACATACTTTGTAACTACATAGGCTATTTGAAAACTGCACCCTACGTGCCTAACAAGCGCACACACAGATTTAGGCTCTTGTGATTCTGAACCATTTTTGCTCCATGAGCCCAAACTGTAATTTTATTTCTGCTTAGAGGAAGTTGACGCTAAGCATTATTTTCAAGGGCTTCTCTCCCTCTAGTGGCAGTAACTTGTACTGGCCACAAATAAAAAGTTAAAATTGGATTACAGAGATCGAAGGCGTTGACAATTGTCGCATCTCTGAAGTGTAGAGAATGCTTTCACCTTTATGGAGCAACTATTACTATTAAAAGCACAATAATTTGGGCAGTTAAGATCTGCAATAGCACAAGGGTAGTGATTTGCTTTTATCTATATTTCACACTGATAGATTGGTTTATCTTGGTTTTAAATCTGGCACATGGAAAGGAAGCAATGGATAGTGCAAAAAAAACAAAAAAATTCTTGTCTGCCTTTAGATTGTGCTTATATTTAAGACAATGTGAACTTGTAACATTTTTTTCCATTTCCATTATAAACTCTCCATCCTATTCTGCCGTCAGTGCTTGGAATGCAGCATGGGAAAATAATATAAGCCGTCAGCTACCTCTGCAAGTAGGCTGCTGCTCCCTGTTCTGACCTGCATGAACCACTGGCTTGCATGTCTCCGGACAAGCTTCACTGAGAAATGTTCTTCTCTTGTGCATTCGCTAGTCAGTTCTCCAGCTTGAGCGGCATAGCTTTCTTCAGCACTTATGAGATGCCCTCTTCCTGCAAACTGTTACTTCCTGGTATTCTGCGCGCAAAATCGCTGCCCGCCTCTCTCGCTTCCCACCTTCATTGGCTGCTTCTACTTGTCTTTACTTTGGAAACTAACAGCTGCCCAAGTTACTTTTTAAATTTCTTTTCAGCCGACTAATGTGCTTTCAAGATTTTGAAATGCACTTGTGTTATGAGTTGTTGGGGTAGGAGAGGGGTGATGGGCGGGGATTTTTTTTTTATTGTTATTATTTGGAAAGTGTAATTGAGCAGTTTTTTCTAATTTCCTTTTTCGTTTTTCCGTTTTCCAGCTGTAGAGTAGTACCCGGAGGACTTTCCCTGTTGCCCATCACGTGGCAGTTTGCTGCTTTTATCCTCCCCAACCCTTTTTGGTTCATAGCAATAGTCTGGCACATGAGGGAATGGAAACTGTTTAAAGGGCCCCTAGTCCTGGAGCCAGGCCCCCGATACGCTGCTTGCCGTTCCAAAAACTTTGGTTCTGTTTTGCATGGAAACAGCAAAACTGTTTTTGTGTTTTGAATTTATTTTTCCCCTCCCCTCGGGTTATTAAAGATGAATAAGAGAGAACGGCTTTACCAGAAAGTGCTGCTGCAGGAAGAATTCTTACAAGCGCTGAGGAAACCAGCAATTCCTAGAGCTCCAAATTCTTGCTTTGATCTACTCAACAATGCTCAGATGGGGAAGAGAAGGGATATTTCTGTGTTCTTTCTGTTCAAATTTTCATCATTTTTTTGGGATGGTTAAACCTGTGCACTTTTGATATTTTGATACTTCGTTAGCATCCTAATTTCTTATCGAGAAATTGTCATACAAAATGCAGCCATTTGTCTAACAGTGTTTGTCTTTTATTTTGTCTTTGGTTTGTATTTGTTGATGTGTATCTCGGCATGTAGCAGAGATTTTTTTGTTCAGCTTTGTTTTGTAACAAGAGTTTCAACATAAACTGGGGCTCTGCTGAAATACATATGTATGTGTGCTGTGAATCTGCAGCTTTTGTTAAGTGTGAGATATTAAGCTTTATGTTTTAAATTACTGATTTTTAACTGCCATGTTCAGTAAGAAATCCAGGGTATTCAAATTCTGGGGTTTTTGCATATTGTATTATTATTCTTAGGAATAGTTCAATGTAACAAGAAGAAAACCTGACATTGCTCTGGTTAAAACAGTAATAGGCACTTGAAAAAAAAAATTGACTAAGTAGTATTATCTATAAATTCCAGAGTTGTCTGGATTTTAGGAGACTTATAAAGCATTGCTGATTAACGGAATTTTCTACAACTGTACCTCTTAAATTCCAAATTGGAATTGTTTTACTTCTTTGTTTCTTGTGCCAAATTTATGGTACATTTAGAAAGAAAAACCCTAAAGTTGTCAACCACTGGTGTCCAATTCTGGTGACTCTATTCTTTGATTTTTTTAACACTGTTACCAGTAGTGCCTTTAATAAGTTAATGGAGGTTGTTAGGAGGACCGAGTTTGCATAAACAAGTAGAGATGGGGGGCGAACGAACAAAAGTTATTTGAAACAGAGTTAAAAAAGAATGAGAAAACCGAATGTGTGGAGCAATAAAGTGCAAAGAGGGACCCGCCTCCTTCAGCACGTTTTTAAAATGGATAGTCTTAATATATAGATATATAATGAGAAAATTGTAAAGAATTCTGTTGGTCAGTGATGCTTTAAGCTGCAGATCCTTGCAAATTCAGGGGGATAGAAAATAAAAATGCAAATATAGTTTGAGAACCAAATGTAATGACTTTGGACCTTTATTGAACAAAAAGTAAGCTGTATGGACACATTTGTGGTTGAAGTGCAGGAGACGTCCTGGAGATATTGCTGTTCTCTTAGCTTCATATGGTGGCGGACACAGTTTAACCATAGTATTATTTGCAAATGTGAAAGACAAGAAATTGCTTTTTTGATTCTCGCATGTTGTATCTAACCATCATTAACTTCAGGAAACAGAAACGGACAAGAGCATCAACAAAAAAATATCAACCCACACCTGATTATTAAGGTGCTGTTTGTTGAGGCTCGGCTGAATAATTCAATTGGTATTTTGGAAAACAAAAATTACCCTTATTTTGTTAAAAAAAAAGTGCAAAATTTATGATTATAATTATTTGCAGGGAAAAACAAAGATTTCTGTTTGCTGGAAAAAAAAACCCCACATAACACTTTCTGTAGATGTGTGGGTCTTTTATATTTTCATCTTCTGTTTCAGTATTGAATCATAAAATTATATTATTACATTAAAAAGTTACTTCATTTGTGGGTATTTATTTGAAATGAGGTCATAAAGTACTGTATTCTGTTTAATGTGCATTGCCTTTAGTGGTGAATTGGTCTCCATTTAATGTCATATGCATGTGCTTTTGCCAAGTAACCTTTACACAGATCTGAAGGAAAAGTGAAGCTTCTTGAAGATAGCAGAAGTGGTGGGAGTTGTTATTAAAGGTATAATTGTGTGTCGTGTTGATAAACCTAGGCGGTGTAGCAGATGAAGTGTGTTAATTCCAAATTAATACAAAATTGTACGTAGGAAGCAGTGTGGCTGTGTAAAGGTAGTCATTTTGGCGGTATCAATAAACAAGATAAAAAAATTGTGTTTCTTTGAGTTTTCTGTATTTGTCTTTATTTGTTTCACCAAAAGTGGATGCTGTTTAGATCTAGTTCTCCTGCCATGTAAGATATAGCCACCTGAACATAAACCAGCACAGTGTTTTCTGGAATTATTTCTAGAGTTATCTTGCCTGTAAAATATTTTAAAGTTTTTAAAATGTTATTTTTAATTAATTTTTTTGCAATTTAGCGCTTGTGAAATAGCCTGGATTAACACCCCAGAAAAGGAAGCTCTTCCCATATCCTTTTATCCACAGAACAGGTGTGGAAAGATGGCAGTACAAGATTCCCTAGACTCCATGACCCAGCTCTCCCAATCACTTTGAGTGGCCGAGAGAGTAGTTCAGTCCATTTCCATTAAATCTTTGTCCTTGTTTCCTGAGACAGTCAATAAGGCTGTCAGTTGATGCCAACTTGTAATGCTGGAGATGTCTATGTCCATCCACTGGAAACTAAACAGACCACCCACTCAATTAACTGGTAGCCCAGACACTTCTCTCCCCCTTCCTAGCTATCTCTCCTATCAACATGGTACCAACTAGTGGGAAAAGACAACTAGAAAAGAATAAAGTAAGTGTGGACTTTTTTATATTGGTGGCAGACAACTTCATCTTAGACCAAAAGGCTTTTTTTTTTTTTTTAAACGTTATAGAAAAATGCAGAATTGTTAATTAAAGATCACAGCCTGCAAGGAATCCAAGAAAAATCTCTCTTATCAAATGTTGGTAATAAAGGGAAGACAAAGATATAGCATGGGTCTTTCAGAAATGATCCAAATACTGTAGGAAAATACTCTAGGCAGAAAGTAACCCTTGGATGCCATCATCCAATCTGCCCATTTTCTCTATCTACTGCAGTCTCGCACATCCTACCAGATAGCAGACTTTGGTTGTGTGTGCAAAGGCGAGGGCAATGAAGCCTACTTTCCGAAAAACTTGCTCCCATGCTTATCCACAAGAACAAGCAGGAAGTCAGTTCTCATATATGGGTAATGTTGGCACTGACTGAGCCCTCGTGGAAGCATTTCCCTAGCTTTCAAAGAAAGCCTTTGGGAGATGCCACCACGCATGTGTGGTGACCTTCCCGCCCAAGGAAGGTCACCACACATGCTCAGTCTCCTTTTTTTACACAGCCATTCAGATGTCTGGTTTGATTTTTTTTTTTTTAATTGACCTGAGTTTCATACTCTCTCCGGTTGTGCACTGGTACTCTTCCTGCCACCCGAGCCTGCTGTTCTGGCATAGAGTCTCGGGTTCGTATATTTTTTTCCTTTTTGGTGCCTTCGCACCCTTTTTTCCAGCTGGCAGCACCGCGGGTCTTTGACCTCAATGGGGTACTATTTTACCCCATGGCTACCAATGGGTTTAAAAAACGTGATCAGTGTACCAAAATCATCCCTTACCTATACACACGACTGCTGCTACGCTGCCTAGGGCCGGACCATGACCCCGTGGCATGTGGTCTTTGCAAAAAGATGTCCACCAAGGCCCTCAAGAACTGCCAACATCAGCACAATAAGATTTCCCCAGAGTCCCTGGTGCCTCCAAAAGCCAAGGCCTCCTCTGAAGCCATGGAATCCCGGGGTGCCCTTGCAGACCCCAGTAGACAACCGTGGCACCTTGAGGGAACATATGAAGAAGAAGGAAACCTCAAAGGTAGCGTCCCTGGATGGCTCAGACAGGTAGCTAAGCCCAGAACCAGGTCCCGCAGTCTTAGACACTCGTCCAAGGGATCAGAGCGGGAGTGACCTACCAAGGTCCCCCAGAAGGAATCGACCACAGATTGGCCTTAAATGCCACAACCTATCCTCGTTGAGGACTCCCCCTCTGGGGAACTGGCGCAGAGCCCAAGTTACTCGGTGCCTGCGCCGATGGCTGCGGAACCTTCTGTACTCAAAACCAGAATGGCAGCCCTGGAGTGCAGTCTGTCTGCCTTCATGGACCAGCAGTGGGCACTGTTGTCCGGTACTACTGGTTCCTCCGCCCAGACCCCGGGCCATCAATGTTGAGGATATCCCTGGAGGCCGAGCCGATCCTTGAGACCATATGGCCTCGAGTCTATCCTCGGCCGAGGTCTCGATCCGGCTCCTGTTCGACAGGACCGAGATCCTCCCCAGCTAGCATGCATGACACCAGCCATGGGGCCTCTGAGGGATGTGGGCAGGGCTCAGGCCCGGAGCCCACAGACCGCCCTTCCCTCGAGTCTTTGACAGACTACTGGGAATGGGAGACTGAGGACGAGGAGTCACGGGACACCCGTCGCCACCATGACATCCCCTCTGATTTTCCTCCCTCTGAGCCATGGCATCAGTCCCCACTCAAGGACTGGCATTCCTCAACTTCGTGCTGGACATGTCAAAGGCCCTAACGTTCCCAACTAAATATGAGGATGACCCTCAGACAGAGGAACTAGAAATCCTCCATGTGTCAGCTGAAGAGCCAAAAGAAACACTCCTTGGTGCCCCCAGGTGGGGAGGCCTGCATCTTGGATGCCCTCGGCAGAAAGTGCTACCAGGGCTCAATGCTCATCGGCCAGATCCAGGCCTACCAGCTGTATATGGGCATATAAATGAGAGACATGGCGAAGGAAATTGCCAGGTTCTCAGCTGGTCTCTCCGAGGAGCCCCTGCAGCGGTTCAAGAACCTGGCAAAAGCCATCTGTGAGTGCTCCAGATTTATCACTCGAGCAGCCTTTGGCGACTTGAGTTGTGGCGGCAGGCCTGGCTACAGTCTTCTGACCTTGAGCAATGGGTTCAGGACAAATTGGTCGATGTCCCATGCCAAGGAGAGAACGTCTTTGGTAAACCCATGATGGAAAAGGCTGCCAAGTTGAAGACACAGTTCATGACGAGGACCAGGCTCTCCAAAAAGACTGCTGCCTCTCTCCGACAGAAGGGCCCGGGTAAAAAAAAAACCTTTTACCCGAGGAAAGGGGCTGTTTACAAAAACTACCCACATTTTCAGGCCTCCCCAGCTCCCAACCAGGGTCAGCAGGCCAAGGCCCTCATAAGCAGAAGTCTCCCAAGCCCCAGCCAAGGGGGAGCTTTTGACTCCTTGGGCAAGGCCTCTTTACCCCAAGAAAGACAGCAGCCCACAGGGGGGGAGTCTAGTCCTGTATGACCACAGGTGGCCAGCCATCACCACCAATTCCTGGGCACTCCAGGTGGTAAGGGAGGGCTACCTCCTCCATCTGACTCAGATGCCCCTTGCTTTCTTCCCGGGAGAGCCCCTCAGGTCTCCCCTTCACTGGGACCTCCTATCGAAGGAACACACAGGCCTTATCAAGGACAAAGTGGTAGAACCAGTACCCCGATATCTCAGGGGCAAAGGGTTCTACTCCAGGTATTTCCTTGTCCCAAATAGAACAGGGGGGCCTAAGGCCCATCCTAGACTTGCACAACCTGAACCAGTTCCTGGTGAGGGAGAAGTTCAAGATGCTCCCTTGGAACATTGCTGCCTTACCTCCAGCAGAGAGACTGGCTATGCTGCTTGCATCTGAAGGATGCCTATACCCACATCCTCATTCACCCCAGCCACAGGCAGTACCTTCACTTCATGGTGGGGTGCGGCCACTACCAGTAGAGGGTACTATCCTTTGGCCTGGCCTCCACCCCCAGGGTCTTCACCAAATGCCTGGCAGTAGTGGCCACCTTTCTCCTTCTCCAGGGGGTATTTGTTTTCCCCTACCTGGATAATTGGCTCACAAAAGAAGGCACAGCCACAGAGGTGCAGCAGGCCATGGCACACACCATCCAGGTCCTGCAAAATCTGGGGTTCGTGATAAACTACCCCAAATTCCACCTCCTCTCAAGACAATGTCTGGAATTCATAGGGATAAGGCTAGACACTCTTCAGGCAAAGGCCTTCCTTCCCCTGGACCGGGCCAACCATTTCAGGGCACTAACCCATAGATGTGCAACACCGTCCCTCGGTGTCAGCTCTGCTTCTACTGCACTTACATGGGCACATGGCCTCTACGGTCCATGTCATCCCAGATGCCTGTCTAAAGATGAGGGCTGCTCAGTAGTGCCTTTAAGACCAGTGGACACAGGCCATGGGCCGTCTCCACCAGTGACCCACCAGTTGGTGGAGTCTCTGACTTGGTGGCAAAATCCCTAATGCCTTCAGGCAGGGAAGCCCTGCCAAACCCCAAGCCCTCTAAGGGTCCTCACAATTGACGCCTCACTGCTGGGAGGGGGAGCCCACTGCGAGGAACTCCACACCCAGGGTAACCATCAGATCAACTTCCTGGAGCTTTTGGTAATATATCTAGCCCTCTGAGCGTTCTGTTACTGCCTGAGGCACCAGCCCATACTGATCCAAACAGACAATCAGGTGGCAATGTTCTATGTGAACAAGCAGGGGGACACGGGGTCTCACACTCTCTACCATGAAGCAATAACACTCTGCTCCTACATAGTTCAACAGGGAGTACTCCGATGGGTGGTATACCTACCAGGCTAGGACAACACTCTGGCGGATAAACTGAGCAGGATCCTTCAGCTGCATGAATGGCAGCTGGACCTCAGAGTAGCCACCCGGCTCTTCTGGCTCTGGGGGACCCTATGGATGGACCTCTTTTCCATCCCAGACAACTACCAGCAGCCCCACATTTGTTCCCAGCAGCCCCACCTGTCCCAGGTGACGGCAGATGCATTTCTCAATCTGTGGTTGGAAGTTCTCATGTACACCTTCCCACCCATGCCGCTAATTGCCAAAACACTCTTCAAGGCTCTTTTCGACAAAGCCTCACTGATCCTTGTTGCTCCACAGTGGCCCAGGCAGCCATGGTTCCTGCTGCTCCTCTAACTCAGTGGAGACTCTGATCTCACTAGGGAGCTCCCCAGGGCTTTTGTCTCAGGAGGAGAACTCTCTCCTGCACCTCAACTTGGGGTCCCTACCATTGACAGTGTGGCTGCTGAAAGGGTGACCCTAGCCCCTTTCATCCTCTCGGGAGAAGTGGAAGAGATCCTGCTGGCCTCCCGTAAGGCCCCAACCAGGAAAGCTTATGCCTTCAGATGGCGCAGGTTCTCAGTCTGGTGTGCGGAGCAACAGGTGAACCCGTTCTCCTGCCCGGTGCAGCTACTGCTGCAGTACCTTCTTCATATCTTGCAATCTGGGCTCAAATCAAACTCCATTAGAGTGCACCTCAGTGCCCTGGCAGTGCATCACCACCCTGTTGAAGGCAAGCCTCTCTTGGTCCAGCCTCTGGTGACCTGCTTCTTGAGAGGACTTCTGTTATCCAAACACCCTGTCCATCCTCTGGCAACAGAATGGGACCTCAACATAGTATTGGCGCAGCTCACTCGCCCACCATTTGAGCCTCTGTCTGCCACCTGAGATACCTCTCGTGGAAGGTCATGTTCCTGGTGGTGTTCACCTCTGCTTGCAGGATCAGTGAGCTCCAAGTCCTAGTGGCAGAGGCGCCATATACCAGATTCTATAAGAACAGGGTTGTGTTATGTACACATCCCAAATTCCTTCCGAAGGTGGCATCTCCTTTCCATCTCAACCAGGAGGTGATGCTGCCCACATTTTTTCCAAGGTTCTCACTCCAGCAGGGTGGAGATTGTCCTTCACACCTTGGACTGTAAGAGGCCCTGTCTTTCTACATTCAGCGTACCCAGGACCACCGGAAAAGCTCTCAGCTTTTTTTTCCTATGACTCCAGTCGGCTGGGGGGAAGCGGTGACCAAACGGACACTGTCCACCTGGGTGTCAGACTGCATCACCCTAGCCTATGAGCAGGCTGGGCTCATGGTGGATGGCTGGGTCACGGCACACAGTGTCAGGGCCATGGCAGCCTCTGTGGCAAACCTGCACTCTGTCCCGATGCTGGACATCTACCGGGCCGCCACCTGATTTTCAGTCCATACCTTTGCAGCTTATTACTGCCTGGAGAGGGAGTTTCAACGGGACAGTGCTTTTGGCCAGGCTGTACTCCGTAATCTTTCTGGGGTCTAGGCAACTCCTACCCTTCTGTGTTCAGGCTACTGGAGCGTTGGTTTCCATCAGACACCCGGGTTCTACTGCAGTCTGTATCTGTGGACTCAATTACTGCTGCTCACAGCTCCCCTTGAGGACGACTGTGGGCTTGCAGTAGCCTGTTGCTAGGGAGTTCCATATGTGAGGACGGACTTCCTGTTTGTTCCCGGAGAAATTGTAATTACTCACCTGTAACAGGGGTTCTCCAGGGGACTGCAGGAATCGGCCCTCACAAGCATCCCTCCTCCCCTTTTATTTTTTGCTGTCTTTTACCTATGTCATCTGACTGAGGAAGATGGCACCATTGGGCGGGAAGGGCACCACGCATGCGTGGTGGCATCTCCCAAAGGCTTTCTTTGAAAGCTGGGGAGATGCTTCAGTGAGGGCTCTGTTGGCATGGATGTCACCCATATGTGAGGACTGATTCCTGATGTCCCGGAGAATACCTGCTACAGGTGAGTAAATATGCTTTCCCCCATAAATATACCTGGAAGTTCCCTCTTGGACCCCTGATATGTTCTGAAAACCTGGGGTGGATAGAACACCAAACACAAAAGTTATTGTTGCCTATTGGACAAGTCATGTAACCTTCCATTGTTTCAGGTACAAACTAAGCTTGTAAGTCCTCCAGGGCCTTGAAAATATCTGAATGTAGGATGTTTTGAACTTTGGAGAAAGGCATGAGCAAAATTCCATTCCTTATTCCATATTGTCCTACTAAACCAGTCCAGACAAGTGGATTGTGTTCCCCTACCAGCAGATTGGTGGAGACAAAGAACCAATGAAAAGCTCAGGCTTCAATGACAACACTCCCATGCCTCTATTCATCTCAGCCACCAGAAGTCTCTTCAGTATTTCTTTGTCTCCAGCAGATGGTGGATGGATTTTCTCCTTTGAAGAAAATATGAAGAATTGAGAGGAAAAGATTGATTTAAACGCTCATAACGACCAACTTGAGGGTGACGGGGGAGGCTGCACTAAACTGCAGTCTTTTCGGTAGCCATTGCAGGAGGGAAAATTGGTTCAGCTCCATGCATTTATCATAAGAGCCTGTTGAGCAGCCAGAAATTGGAAGGATCTGGAAGAATGCAGCAGCCTCGCACAACCTCAACACCCCCTACCTCTACCACCTCCTCTGTCCTCCTGCTCTCTTTTGAAGATTGCAAAAGGCTTTCAGAAGGATATCTCTGCCAGCCACCTTAAATGCAGTGCTGCAAAGACAAGGAAACAGTGTCAGGGGAGTGGAGCTGAGCCCAGCATGGATTCTCTAACTGGGCTCTCAGGGGGTGAGTTCCAAGGCTTGACCACATCATTATCCTTGTTGGGGCTCCCAATTCCATCTGCCTGGGATGCAATTGGGGTGGACTGCTAGCAACCTTTGGCACGGCGTGGGGGTTTCCTGCATGTGTTAGTAGCATTTTTATCTATTGTGCACCTGAAAGTCAAGTGGTCTTAGCGCACATTCCACCTAAGCAGCCTACCGTAATGCCTGTAATGCATGTTGCCGTAAAAGCACAGTTAACATGTGCCCTTCAGGCCACTGCAGCCTTAGTGCGCACTATTGTGATAGTTGCCTTAACGCTCTGTCTTCTTCCAGGAAACATTGTTTGGCCTGTGGCAAACGAGGTGTCTCATCTTTGGATTCTGGACTCTGCTCTTTTTGCATGGTAGCTTCTGAGTCATCCCTGCAGGGCCTTCTCCCCCTCTCTCAGCCAGGGGATGAAGTTAATGCGGCCTTGCCTGCCTCAGAGCAGGAGGTGATGGATGGTACTATGGGTAAGAATATCCAGCCGAATAGAGGGCACAGCAACCGTGCTGTGAGCTGCTCCTCGTCCTCTAGGGGGTCTGTGTCCCCTGGTGTTGGGAGAGTCATTTCTAAGAGGAGAGCTTCCGGACTACATATTGTCCTCCTGGGGATTCTTTTCTTTTCTGCAGCAGGCCTGGTCCTTCTGGCATGGAAATTAAGACCCTGTGGCCTCTGGGTGCTCCCCCAGGTGCAGTCTCATGTGGGGCAGACTGAGAGTGAAAGCCCTATTAGATTGTCCTTAGCTAAACTTCCATGGTGAGGGGCACCCCCCTAGAGATGGGGAACAGCTGGGAGCCGTCTGAGATTTTGACTGCGACTTGGATTCAGATGGCTCAGTAACAAATTCCAGAGTTTGATTACACGTTGAGGGAAAAAATATTTTCTCTTATTAGTCTTAAAGCGGTTATCCTGTAGTTTCATTGCATGTCCCCTAGTCTTTTTATATTCTGATGACAAACAATTGATCTATGTTTACCCGTTCCACTCCATTCATTAATTTATAGACTTGTATCATATCTCCCCTCAGCAGTCTCTTTTCCAGGTTGAAGAGCCCTAACCTTTTTAGCCTCTCTTTATAGGAGTATCCTTTCATCCCCTTTACCATTTTGGTGGCTCTTCTCGGAACCTTTTCTAATAACGCTATATCGTGTAACCATAGTTTGGGTTGTTCTTTCCTAGGTGCATAACTTTGCACTTGTCCACATTAAATTTCATCTGCCATTTGGCCCAGTAACTAAGCCAAATTCAATGCTGTGACACTGTTGTCAGGGCACTATCCTTGGCTGTCAAATGTAAGAAATGCCATACTGGGTCAGACCAAGGTCCATCAAGCTCAGCATCCTGTTTCCAAAAGTGGCCAATCCAGGTCACAAGTGCCTAGCAGGTTCCCAAAAAGGCACACAAGTTCCCCAATGCTCATCCCGGGGTAAGCAGTGGATTTCCCGGGTCCTCTTTAATAATGGTTTATGACCTTTTCCTCCACAAACTTGTCCAAACCTTTTTTTAAACCCAGCTACGTTAACAGCTTTTACTACATCCTCCGGTAATGAAAGCGTAGTTACTCACCTGTAACAGGTGTTCTCCAGGAGCAGCAGGAATCAGTCCTCACATATGGGTGACGTCGGCGCCGACGGAGCCCTCGCGGAGCAATTTTCCCCAGCTTTCAAAGAAAGCCTTTTGGAATTGCAGCGCGCATGCGCGGGTCGCCTTCCCGCCCAAGGGTGCCATCTTAGCCAGTCAGATGACATAGCTAAAAAAGACAGCATAAAAATTTGCAAAAAAAACTAAGCAGATGATTGCAACTCCAAGGGGAGGAGGGAGGGTTGTGAGGACTGATTCCTGCTGCTCCTGGAGAACACCTGTTACAGGTGAGTAACTACGCTTTCTCCAGGACCAAGCAGGAAGTCAGTCCTCACATATGGGACTCCCAAGCTTAAGGCTACCGGAGACCCTAAGCACAAAAATGAGCTCCCTCTAGCTCAGCAGCACAGAAGGAAGGAATCTTCGCTGAATTATTACCCACCGGTAGCCCACATCCGGGATGGAGGGTAGGAGTTGCTCAAACCTCAAAGAGATTACGGAGGACTGCCTGTCCGAAAGCACTGTCCCTGCGGGACTCCCTCTCGAGACAGTAATGGACCGCAAAAGTCTGGCTCGAAGACCAAGTAGCGGCCCGGCAGATGTCTGCCAGCGGAACAGAGCGGAGGTAAGCCACTGACGTAGCCTTTGCCCGAACGCAATGAGCCGTGACTCGACCTTCCAAGGAGAGTCCGGCTGCCCCATAAGCCCAAGTGATACAGTCCGCAACCCAGATGGACAGAGTACGCTTGGAGACCGGGAGCCCCAATTTATTGGGGTCAAAAGACACAAAAAGCTGAGCAGCTTTACGGTGCTCCCGCGTACGGTCAAGGTAGAAGTTCAATGCCCTTCTACAGTCCAGGGTATGGAGGACCGTTTCAGCTCGGCTGGAGTGTGGTCTGGGAAAGAAGGTCGGAAGCACCACTTCCTGATTGATGTGAAAAGGGGAGACCACTTTTGGAAGAAATTTTGGGTGAGTCCGTAGGACTACCCTATTTTTGTAGAACCGAGTGTAAGGGGGATCAGACACGAGGGCCTGCAATTCACTTACGCGTCTAGCGGAAGTGAGGGCTATCAAGAACAATGTTTTCCAAGAAAGAAAACGGAGAGAACAGGTAGCCATAGGTTCAAAAGGCGGACAGGTGATCCGCTGTAAAACCACATTCAGATCCCAGTCAGGCGCTGGTGGGCGCAGAGGTGGTTTAAGCAGAAGGAGACCTCGGAGAAACCTCGCTACAAGAGGGTCGCTGGAAAGAGGTCTGCCGTCCACCGGCACATGATGTGCTGAAAGAGCACTGAGGTGAACTTTGACGGAGTTGGACTTAAGTCCCAGATTAGAGAGGTATAGCAAGTACTGCAGGATCACCGACACCGGGCAGGAGAAGGGATCCTGAGACTGTTGGGTACACCAAACGGAAAAGCGACGCCATTTAAGGGCGTAGCATTTGCGGGTAGAAGGTCGCCGAGAAGCTAGGACGATCTCTTCCACTTCTGCCGGCAGGAGAAGGGGAGCAAGGACTACCCTCTCAGCAGCCAGGCCATTAGATTGAGAGATCTGAGGTTGGGGTGCAGCAGAGACCCCTAATCCTGAGTGAGGAGATCCGGTTGCAACCCCAGAGGGAATGGATCCTCTACCGCTAATTGCAGCAGGAGTGGAAACCACGGCTGTCTGGGCCAGCGAGGGGCCACCAGGATCATGAAGGCTTTGTCTCGGAGGACCTTGAAAAGAGTCCGAGAGACTAGCGGGATGGGAGGAAAAGCGTACAGAAGGCTCTCCGACCATGAGAGTAGAAAAGCGTCTGCCGCAACTTGAAGGGGATGTGGCTGACGAGAGAGCAGAAGCGAGGAAGTTGCCGGTTGAGAGGGCTGGCAAAGAGATCCATCGTGGGGAGGCCCCACTTTAGAAAGAGCTTCTGAACTACCAAGGGATCCAGGCGCCACTCGTGCGGCTGGAGGATCCTGCTGAGTTTGTCCGCCAGGCAATTTTCTTGGCCTGGGAGATAAACGGCCTTGAGGAGAACGCCGTGATTGACGGCCCAAGAGCAGAGCTTCTGTGCTTCCCGACAGAGAAGGAAGGAGCCCGTGCCCCCTTGCTTGTTCACGTAGAACATGGCAACTTGATTGTCCGTCTGGACAAGGACGGACTGGTGAGAGGTCAGGTGGGAGAAGGCCTTGAGAGCCAGGCGGATCGCTCTGAGCTCCAGGAAGTTGATCTGCTGAGCAGACTCCCACGTGGTCCAGAGGCCCTGAGTACGTGCCCCTTGGCAATGTGCTCCCCAGCCCAGGAGGGATGCATCTGTTGTCAGCACCTGGGCCGGCTGAGGTGACTGAAAAGGCATGCCGAGTACCAGGTTTGGCCGATGAAGCCACCACTGGAGAGACGAGGCCAGCGGGCCGGAGACGCGCACTAGGTCTGCTAGGCCGCCTGTGGCTTGTTGCCACTGCTTGCGAAGACACCATTGAGCAGGCCGCATATTCAGGCGGGCATTGGGGGTCACATGGACGGTGGAAGCCATATGGCCGAGTAGTCTCAGGAAGCGCCTGGCGGAGACCAGGGGCTGGCTGCGAAAACGGTCGGCTAGGTCCATGAGCCGTTGAGCCCTGTCGAGCGGTAGGAACGCTCGTGCCTGAGGAGTGTGCAGCCTTGCGCCGATGAACTCGAGATCCTGTGAGGGGAGCAAAGTGGACTTTGCGAAGTTTATAACAAAGCCCAAGTACTGCAGAAGAGTCACCGTGCGGCGTGTGGCGTTGGTGACCTCCGGAGCGGACGCTGCTCTGATGAGCCAGTCGTCGAGGCCGTGAAGCCGGAGATGGGCCGCCACCACCGTGAGACATTTTGTGAAGACTCGCGGTGCGGAGGACAGGCCAAAGGGCAGTACTCTGTACTGGTAATGATTTCCTGCCACCACAAACCTTAGGTATTGGCGGTGGCTTGGGTGGATGAGGATGTGCGTGTAGGCATCCTTTAGATCCAAGGAGCATAGCCAATCTCCCTGCTGGAGGTAGGGCAGAAGGATTCCAAGGGTAAGCATTTTGAACTTTTCCCGCACGAGGAACCTGTTGAGGTTGCGCAAGTCCAGGATGGGTCGGAGGCCTCCCGTCCTTTTTGGTACTAGAAAATACCTGGAATAAAAGCCTTGACCTCTCAGGTGGTGGGGCACCGGTTCCACCGCCTGCTCCTGTAGAAGACCTGCTAACTCCTGAAGGAGTAATTCCCTGTGCAGAGGGAGACGTGGAGGTTCTCCCGGAAAATAGGAGGGAGGGACCTGGTGGAAGTGGAGAAGATAGCCTTCTCTTACGACTTGAAGCACCCAGGCATCTGAAGTGACGCTGGACCACCTGTGGGCGAAGTGAACCAGCCGGCCTCCGGTGCTGGGAGGAGCCAGCGGAGGGGGAGAGGCTATGCTTAAGGAGTCAAAAACCCCCACCCTGCTGAGCAGGGGCTGGTGGTGCAGGCTTGGGGGCTTGCTGCCTACGGGACCCGTTACCCCGTCCCTTGGCCTGCTGGCCCTGTTGGGGAGCTGCAGGGGCCTGATATTGGGGGTATTGTTTGTAGGCAGCCGCCTTTCTCGGGTAAAAGGACTTCTTTCCCGAGCCCTTCTTTTTCTGGGAAGGGGCGGAGGTCTTCCTAGAAAGCCTAGTCCTGGTGAGAGTCTCCGTCTCGATTTGTGCAGCCTTTTCAGCCATGGGCTTGCCAAAGAGGTTTTCGCCTCGGCAGGGGACATCGACCAACTTGTCCTGCACCCAGGGCTCAAGGTCAGACGACTGAAGCCAAGCCTGTCGGCGGGCACCGATGCCGGCTGCGGCCACTCGGGCCGATGCTTCAAAGCCATCATAGGCTGCTCGGGATATGAATTTTGAGCATTCCCGAATGCCAGAGGACAAGGCCAGGAACCTCCGCAAGGGTTCCTCGGACAAACCAGCGGAGAATCCGGCTAGCTCTTTAGCCAGATCCCGGAGATACATGCCCATGTATAGCTGGTAGGTCTGGACACGACACGCAAGCATAGAGCCCTGGAAACACTTCTTACCAAGGCCATCCAGGTTACGGGCCTCCCTGCCAGGAGGCACCGAGGAGTGCATCTTCTGGCTCTTAAGACGATGCATGGCCGATTCCACTACCATGGAATGGTGTGGTAGGTGTGCTTTTTGGAAGCCAGGGCTCTTGCGGACTCGATAGATAGAATCGACCCGCTTGCTCAGGACCGGCGAGGAGGCCGGACTCTCCCACATGCGGAAGAGTAGTCGTTCCAGCATGGAAGGAACCGGTACAGTAAAGTGTTCCCTGGCGGGAGAGTCATACTGGAGGGCGTCGAGCTCTTCGGCTCGAGGCTCCTCCTCGGGATCCGCAGGGAAGGCCAAAGCCTTGGCCATATCCCTGACGAAGTCCGAGAACCGGGCATCCTCCGGGGGGGACTGCTTCCGAGGTTCGGACTCAGGTGAGTCCGAGGGGACACACCGAGTCCGAAAAGAATCAGGTGACTCTTCCTCTTCAGACTCCCAGACCGACTCCGACGAGGAATCGGTGTGGTCGGCCCGGGCAGAGCGCGGCGCCTGCCGCCCCGACGCCGAGGGAGTCAGCGACCTCGGTCCCGAACGGGAGGCCGAGGGTGACCTCGACCGAGGATCGACTCGAGTTCACATGGACTCGAGGATCGGCTCGGTCTCCGGGGTCGGGGCAGCGGCGCCAGCAAGCAGTGCCCGCTGCTGGTCCATGAAGGCAGACAGTCTGCTCTCCAAGGCCGTCAACCTGAGTCCGAGCTCAGGTGACCCAGCAGCCCCCGACTCGGGCCCCGACGGCGGCCCGACGTCGGCGGTCTCGGAGGCGAGTCCAGGAGGACCACAGGACTTACCCGAGCAGGCAGCTCCGACTCCAGGCGAGGTCGCTTCGAGAGGTGCTCCTTCTCCAAGGACCCGGGACGGCTATCGGGGCTATGCGACCTGGCCCTCGCGGAGCCAGGAGCGTCCACCGACGCCGCCCTCGCGGGTTTCACCTTCCGTCGATGGTCCCCGGAGGGAGAACCCCTGTCGGAGGAACTCCGGCGACGGTCCGAGCTGGAACCTCTGGACGCGGAGGCCTCCGACGAGGTCCGGGTACGGCTGGGGTCAGCGAAGATCCTATCCCGCTGATGCCGCCGACTTCTCAACGCTTTGGAGGACATTTTGCCACAGGGCCCACAGATCATTTCTTCATGATCCGGGCCCAGGCAGCGGAGGCAATTGTCGTGTGTGTCAGTTAGTGACATATTTCGGTCACACTGACCGCACCGCTTGAAACCACTGGCAGCCATCGGGGGAAAAAGGGCCCCGGCGAGGTCAAAGGACCGGGCTGCCAGGGAAAAACCGAAAACGAAACTGACTAAGTCAGAAAAAAACGAAAAAGAAGAAGAGGACTCGTGACCGGCGTCGCGAGTCCGGGCAGGAAAAAGACCGGCGTCGAACCGAAGCAAAAAAGAGAGAATTATTAGTAAAAATCAACTTTTTCGCGGGGACACGACGGGTACGTCTGTAGGGCTCCGCGGAAAAAAGAAGACTGGCTAAGATGGCACCCTTGGGCGGGAAGGCGACCGCGCATGCGCGCTGCAATTCCCAAAGGCTTTCTTTGAAAGCTGGGGAAAATTGCTCCGCGAGGGCTCCGTCGGCGCCGACGTCACCCATATGTGAGGACTGACTTCCTGCTTGGTCCTGGAGAACTCCAGAGTTTGATTACGAGTTGGGTAAAAAAAAATATTCTCTCGTATTCTTAAATTGGTTACATTATAGCTTCATTCTGTGTCCTCTAGTCTTTCTAAGTTTTGATGGTGTAAACAACCAATCCATGTTTGCCCATCCCACTCCATTCATTTTTTTTTTTTTTATAATTGAACTTTTTATTTCTTTTCACATTTAACATATTGTTACAAACTTCCTTTGTACCAATGAGTATGTACACATCCGTTGTTGTTAAGTGCCTTCGAGTCGGAGTCGATTCATGGCGACCCTCTGGATAGCTATCCTAAATTGTGTTCGGTCTTCAGTCAGGTGGCTCATTGTTGACAGACTGGTACCCGTAGCTGCTCCATTATCAGCATAATATCCACATTCCAAACCTTTGTCTTTTTATGTTACAATTACCCCCACTTATCACCCCCCTTTCCCAACCCGGATCTCCCATTCCCCATACCCGCCCCCCCTTATTATACCTCCACCCATCCCCCTCCCCTTCTGTCCCTCCATTCCATATACCCTCCCCATATTTCCCTAAATATTTTTATTTTATGCTGCTTGTACACTGCTATTTCACACATATACCACAGCCGTTCCATTCTTTTCATTATATCTTGTATGGTAGGTGCTTCCACCTGCCTCCATTTGGCCATTATCTCCCCACTCGCTGCCCCAATACAATATCCTATCATCATTTGTAAATTTCTATCCCCCTCTTCCTGCATTTCATTTAATATAACCATGGTAGGCTTTAATATTACTTTCACTTTAACCATTTCATATATTCTCTTCTATCTATTTAACATTTATAAAGCGCTTCAAACGTACGAAGTGCTGTACATACAAGAAGAAAAGACAGTCTCTGCTCATCAGAGCTCACAATCTAGTCAAGAAGATCACAAAATACAAATACAATCAAGTAAGACAAAATATACAAAAAACAAGAATCAAGAACAGAAAGCAATAGAGAAGATATGGGTTTTCAATCTGGACTTGAAAAGGTCCAGAGAGGGCGCATTGCGCACAGACAGAGGTAGATTGTTCCAGGCAAAGGGTTCAGCCAGGTGAAAGGAGCAAAGTCTAGAATTAGCAGTACGAGTGGAGGGCATAGATAGACGAAGACTGTTTGAAGAGCGAAGAACGCGAGAGGGGATGTAAGGAGAGATAAGAGATGATAGGTAGTGGGGAGCTGAAGAGTGAATGCATTTATAGGTCAAGAGGAGGAGTTTGAATTGGATCCGGAAGTGGATGGGAAGCCAATGAAGGGACTTGAGAAGAGGGAGTGGCATGGGAAAAGCGATGCTGATGGAAAATTAGTCGAGCAGCAGAATGTTGAATAGATTGAAGGGGAAAGAGATGGTTTGTGGGAAGGCCAGCAAGGAGAATATTGCAGTGATTAAGGAGTGGACAATCATTTTAGTAGTGTCATCAGAAAGGAAGGGGCGAATTTTGTTAATGTTATAAAGGAAGAAACGGCAAGTCTTAGCTACGAGTTGGATATGAGTAGAGAAAGAGAGAGAGGCGTCAAAGATAACACTGTGATGTCACCATACTGCTCAATGAAGAGCGTCGTCTTGAGTTGTTTCCGAAAGTCCTTGATGTCTATCATAGGTTGTCAGAGAGGGCATTCCATATTGCAGATGCAGCCAGCGATAGAGCTCTTCTTGCAGTGTCCTTACATACCTTGGTGATGTTTTTTGGTGTATTGATGAGGTCAGAGGTGCCTCTCCTCCTCGGTCTGGTGCTGGTGTCGGGTTGTATGAGTGGTAGTAGGCTGAGTGCTGAGGTCTGGTGTTTGATTTTAAAGATGCTTAGGATTGTCTTAAATCTTATGTGGGAGCTGACTGGGAGCCAGTGGAGATGTTTTAGAATGGGGGTGATGTGATCTTGTCTCGACGAGCCAGATATTATACGGGCTGCTGTGTTTTGTGCCATCTGCAGGGGCTGGAGTGTCTGCTTTGTTAGGCCAAGATAGATTGGGTTGCAGAAGTCTAGGATGGGAGTTATTAGTGCCTGACAGACTGTGCGGAAATGATCCTGAGAGAAGACTAGAAAAAGGACTAGAAAAAGGGACTGTTACTTCTGAAGAGAGATCTGCAACTGTGAGTATATACTTCTGGTAATTTTCTAAAAGGAATTCTTTGTATTAAAGCTAATTAATCTGTGAACCCACTATGTTTTGTTAAATCAGTCAGGGCCTAGTAGCATGACTTAAAACCCAAACCTGTTCCTTTCCCACCTGAATGTTCACTCCTACACATCTTCTTCCTTTATCCCGGTACTCCCCTATCACTTTATCTTGCATCCCTACTCCTACCATTACTCCCACCCCACCCTTCCTGGGTTCTGCCCTTTGCCCCGCCAATATCACCTTAGGGTATTTCTTTGTTTGTAGCATTCGCTCCTGCCCTTCTTTTAAATATGTCTCCTGAATGCATATAAAGTCCGCCTTCAATCTACTCTCTTCATTTCCTCCATGTTCTCAGTCCTTTCACATTTATTGTGGCAATAGTCATTTTATGCTCCCCCACTTGCATCATCCCCATTTCCCTTTTATCCCATCCTTTCCCCCTCCCTCCCCTCCCCATCCCTTCTCTCCCTCCCTCCAGAGGCCTCCTTTAGAGTAGTGCTCATTAATCTGGAGCCACTCCTTCGCCCCTCTCCCCCAGACCCCCCCTCTTATACCTTAGCTACCCTCCCCCCTCCTACTAGGTCTCCCCCCTTTCCGATCCCATCATTTCAATATCCCACTATTCCCTCCACTTCCCCTTCTCCCATGTTCCTTAATATTAACAAACAATTAACTCTTAACCACTACTAATACACAAAACCCTCAGACAGTCCTCCCTCCCACCCATTCTTCCCCACTCCCCCTCATTTAGGCAATTAACATCTTGCACAACCAAATCCCTTCCATCCCTAGACCCCAAATGTCCTTTTTTTGTCCTTTATTTTCCATGTCCTGTTTGCTTGTGGACTTTCAAGTGGGGGCTCCTCTTGATATCCTCTCTCTCAACTTCTTGGAACTTCCCGGGTTTCCCCTTTCTGAGTTCCCAGGTATTCCCTTCCTTGCCAAACGTCTGTTGTCAACACGCTCCATTCTTTGGTGTTCTTTTGAAGTCTCCTTGTATCCTGCTTCCTCCAAAGCCCTTTTTGCTTCCACATAGGTTCGCGCCCTCCAGCTCGTGTCCCCAATACTGAAGAACAGGCTGAATGGGTACAACTACCGGTAACTCACATTCTCCCTCTGCAAAGTACGTGTAATAGGCTGCATCTCTCTCCTCCTTTGCAAAGTCCCCGCAGCCAGATCTGCAAATATTTCAACTTTGTAACCTTGCCACGTGAAATCTCACAGCTTGCGCATCCTTGCTGCTATCCTCTCTTTAACTTCAAAATCATTAACTCAGATTACCAAGTCTCTGGGCCTATTTGGTCTGCTCGGGCCCAGTGCCCTGTGCGCTCGATCCAGCGCTACCATGGCTGCCACCTCTATGCTGCCTTCCTCCTGCAGGACTGCCTTGCAAACTGCCTCTGCCACTTTCCTGCTATCACGGAACTCGGGGTCCTCCCGGATTCCCCTTATTCTTAAATTGTGTCTCCTTGTGCGATTTTCTAAGTCCTCTATTTTATATAGAAGTTGCTCCTTCCACTGCTCAAAGTCTCTTTGAGATCTCTCCATTACAGTCTGTTGGGTCTGCAACTGTCAAGTTGTTGGTCATGCTCCTTCATTTTGAGCGTCAGCTCCCCCACTTCCTCTCTCAGCTCTCCACACACTTCTCCCACCTCCGATTTTACTGCCACCAACTCTTCCTTAAGTTCCTCAAACCATGCTCTCAATTCCTCGGGTCACCTTCTGCACCACCATTTCTCCAGCTTCTGTCTCCGCACTCTTTCCTCCCCGAGGTTTCTCCGCCCAAGGAGCTCGCAGCAGCCATCTTGTGCTCCGAACTGTCCGTATGCCCTCCAGCATATGAAAACTCCCTGAGGTCTGTAGCTTTCTTCCTCATGGTCATCCTTCTCCACCTTCCTTCTGCCAAGGCTTGCCTCTCTCTACTTGCGTTTATGAGTCATCTGGGTGAAGAGGTTTCAGCGAACGCCGGGCCAAGCTCCAGCGCTCTCAATTCAAGCTTCCATCCAGACCGAAGATGTCACTTCCTCCTCCATTCATTAATTTATAGACCTCTACCATATCCCCCCCCTCAGCCATCTCTTTTCCAAGCCGAAGAGCCCCAACCTTTTAAGCCTCTTCTCATAGGGGTATTCTTCAATCCCCTTTACCATGTTTGTCACTTTTCTCTGTACCTTTTCTAATTCTGCTGTATCTTTTTTTAAGATATGGCAACCAGAACTGCACACAATATTCAAGGCATTAGAATATCTTTGGCTTTATTCTCCATTCCTTTCCCTATGATATCTAGCATTCTATTTGCTTTCTTGGACGCTGCTACACACTACGTGGAGGGTTTCAATGTATTATCCATGATGACACCTAAATCTTTTCCCTGGGTGGTGGTTTCTAAGGTGGTACCTTCCATCGAGTAACCATAGTTTTGGTTGTTCTTTCCTAGGTGCATTATTTTGCATTTGTGCACATTAAATTTCATCTGCCATTTGGACGTCCAGTCTTCCAATCTGAGCAACAAAAAGGCCAGGGACATGGTCCCAGAAAGCATAAAGCCTCGAAGCCCCAGGCACCAACTCAGGCCCTGCCCTGTAGGAGGCTTTGGACTGCCTGTGTGCGAACCCCACAGCACCAGGTGAGATCCTTTGCTGCCCACAGTGGGGGCACCTAGCCTTGTTTGCTCACAGGTGAACAGCCATCACCACCAATGCCTGGGTGTTACAGGTGGTCAAGGAAGGTTACCTCTTCCACCTACATCAGACGCCACCCCTATTCTTCCCAGGAGAGCCCACCAGCCCTCTCCTTCCCCAGACCATGCTCCTCACTGAGCTAGCAGGACTACTCCAGGACAAAGCAGTGGAGCCAGTCCCAAAACACCTCTGGGGCACCAGCTTCTACTCTAGGACTTCCTCATCCCCAAGAGGACTGGGGGCCTCAGGCCCATCCTGGACCTGTGAGAACCCAACAGGTTTCTGGTCCGGGAGAAGTTTAAGATGCTCTCCCTTGGAACACTGCTGCCATTCCTCCAGAAGGGAGACTGACTGTGCTCTTTGGACCTAAAAGATGCTTACACTCACATCCTTATCCACCCCAGCCACAAAAAATACCTCCAGTTCATGGTGGGGGAATAGCACTACCCATACAGGGTACTGCCCTTCAGGCTGACTTCATCTCCAAGGGTCTTCACAAAATGCATTGTGGTGGTCACAGCCCACCTTAGGCTTCAAGGGGCCTTCGTCTTCTCCTACCTGAATGACTGGCTCATGAAGGGGGGGGCACAACTGCACAGGCACAATGTGCCACCGGACACACCATAAACGCCCTGCAGCACCTGGGGTTTGTCAAACTACCCCAAGTCCCATCTCACTCCCGCTCACTAGTCTAGAGTTCATAGGGGTGCAGCAGGACACCCTTCAGGCAAAAGCCTTTCTCCCTCAGGAGAAGTCAGCATGCCTTGGGGAATTAGCCGCAGAGGTGCAACAGCTTCTCCCTGCCTGGCACCGGGGCACCAGAAGAAACAGCAGCAGAGCCCTGAGGGAAAGGAAGCACGATCTGCCTGCTCAGCCCAACTCCAACAGGCTGCCCGATTCAGCACAAAGGTGAGCAGAGCTGAATTGTTGTAACCCCTCTGCTTCCTCTCCTCCAAAGACCTCTCTGTGCAGCATAAGTTCCCCAGCTCCACCTCCCACTGCAGTGCCTTTAAATTCAAGTGTGCTTTAGGCGCACCGGCGCCTGAGGGCCTCACAAGAGGACCCTTTGGCATGGCCCTTAGCTGGGCTCCTTGCGGCAGAGGCAGCACAAAATCATCAAGGAAGCCATCACACTACCAAAAAACATATCTCCACTGTTATCTCCAAGTAGCTCCGCTACGGTAAAATTCTCATCTCGCTCCTAACTATAGTTTTCTAATAGGATCATACGATTTTCTATCAGATGCTCTTATTGCCTTTCGTATGCTGAGTGCTTCCATGTCATTGCATAAAGATTTCCAGCTGGCACCGAAGGGTCATGCGGGCAGTTAAAGTCTCCAACCAAAAACCTGCAAGGATATACGCTATTCTCTGGTGTTCATAGTTAAGTTACTTGATACTTTGTAATTCATTATATGTTCTGTACTAAAACATTGTATCTGAACATCTTTCTTCACTGCTACTTTGTTACTTAGCATCTATTCAATACTGTGACATTGTGAATTACCAACTCGTCTCATTGTTACAATCTCTCCCTCTATCTAACCTCCATTACTTTTCCTCTAAAAACGACTATTCAATTTGATTCTCACCACTAAATGACATTACAATCCTAGTTATTTTCTGCTTATTAACCTTCAAAATGCATTCTCAACTATTGGCTCCAATAATACTTGGTTTAATCATTATCTCATGCCTAACAATAAAAGGCAATGAGCAATTCTTCTCGCTCACACAACCAGAAATAATCCCTGTTGTACATTCACAACTTTATTCACATAGACCGTATCACAGACCATCAAATAACACCAACACCCGCAGACTTATATATATTAATTCATCACACATCACCAACGGAACTTGGAAGGTCTCTCAAAAAACCTCCCTGCTTCAATGTTCATATATAAATGCAAGGTCAATAAAAAAGACGACTTATCATTTTTGATTATGCAAATGTTACCAACCCTGATATAATATTTAAATATTTATAACTGAAACCTGGCTCTCTGATCTTGATAACATTGGGGGGGGGGGGAGGGGGGAAGGCATTCTAATTTTAATTAAAGACTCTTTAGGTCCATAACTACACCTCTCTGCCTTCACACCGGATGCTGACCTCTTACCGAGACAACAGCTTTCTGCCTTGTATACCGACCACCAACTGCTGACCCTGATGGCTTTACAAGCATTGCTGAAGAAATTGTTAACATCACACCAAATAAAAACCCCGTGCTCTTAGGGAACTTTAATCTCCCTTCATTACAAAATTTGCACTCAGCCTCTTCCATCAATGCAATGTAAGATTTTAGTTATAAAACAAATTATTACTAATCCCACATACAAGAAAGGTAACATACTTGATCTTGTATTTATTCCTCAAGAAATTCAACTACCTCACGATTCCCCACCTCAGATAACCCCAGTTCCATGGTCTGATCACCACCTCATTGAATTGACACTTGAGATTAAACTACAAACCCATACTGAAAGAAATTACCCGGAATCCTATTCTAAATACAAACAATTTAATAAAAACATCTTCATTGAAGTGCTTCAAAAATCCGTTAACCTCAATTCAAATGATCTTGACACAAATATAAACTGCTGGAACACTTCAATTACTGACATGGCTACCAAACTACTTAATTCTATGAACCCCAAGTGTTGTAGAATGAGGATGGTGTGCACAGTTGCATGATACAACTGTGCAGCCTCTTATGAGCCAGTCATCCAGGTAGGGAAAGATGAAGACTCCCTGGAGATGAAGGTGTGTTGCGACCACCATTAGGCACTTGGTGAACACCCTTGGTGCGGATGCCAGCCCGAAGGGTAGCCCCCTGTGCTGGTAGTGGCTGCCTCCCACCACGAACTTGAAGTATTTCCAGTAGCTGGGATGGATGAAGAATGTGTGTGTATGCATCCTTGAGGTCCAAGGAGCATGGTCAGTCTCCCGATTGGAGGTATGGCAGCAGTGTGCCAAGGGAGAGCATTTTGAAATTCTCCCTCACCAGGAACTTGTTTAGATCCTGCAGGTCCAGAATAGGCCAGAAGCCTCTGGTCCTCTTGGGTACTAGGCAGTATCAGGAGTAGAAATCTTGCCCTCGAGGTGTACGGGCACCAGTTCCACTGCCTTGCCTTTGAGAAGACCTGTGAGCTCTTGCAGTAGTAAGGTCTAGTGAAGGGGAGTCCTGGTGGGCTCTCCCAGAAAGAACTGAGGGGGTGCCTGTGCCCAGGTGAAGGAGGTAGCCCTCCCTCACCAACTACAGAGCCCAGGAGTCTGTGGTGATGAATGGCCATTGGTGGGCATAGAGAACCAGACAACCCCCCCTGTGGGCTGGGCCTTCTGGGGGAAGGCAGGCTATGCCCAAGGAGTCAAAATTTCTCACCAGGCTGGGCCAGAGCCAGTACCTGGGGTTTGGGAGCCTTAGGCTTATCAAGGCCATGCCATAGTCCCTTGGCCTGCTGCCCCTTTTGGGGAACTAGGTAGGCCTGGTATTGAGAGTAGTTTCCATAAGCTTTCCTCTTCTTTGGGTAGAAAGGCTTTTTACCCCAAGGACTTCTGTTGGGAAAAGTCAGCAGTCTTCTTGGACAGCCTGGTCCTCATCAGGAACTCGGACTCCAACTCCACATCCTTATCTATCATAGGTTTGCCAAAGAGGTTCTCTCCCTGGCAGAGGACATTGATCAGTTTGTCCTGAACCCACTGCTCCAGGTTGGAGGATTGTAGCCAAGCCTGGCATCAGGCACTGATGTCTGTTGCAGCTACTCTAGACGCCAACTTGAAGCAGTCATAGGCTGCACGAGTCATGAATTTGGCGTGCTCTCTGACATCCGAGGCCAGGGTCCAGGATCACGGGAGAGGTTCCTCGGAGAGACCAGCCAAGAACCTAGCGAGTTTATTTATTTATTTATTTATTTAGTGTACATTTGTAGCCCGCTGCTTCCAGTGATCAGCAGCGGTGTCTATACATAGGAGGTTTGGCTGTACTGGCCAGGATTAATTTATATACAATGTGATTGGGGGGCGGGGGGGGATAGAGCACAGCAAGCATAGGGTTACAAGATTTACAGTAGATTGAATATTGTAGCTACATACAGGTACTTAATACATATTTACAGTGGCTGCCTGTTAGGGCTTTACAATGATGACCCTTATATACAAATTTATACATTGCTGAGTTTACTTCAGGAGGTTAGTATATTCATGTGGTTAAGTTGTAATGTGCTTGGAAAAGATGTGTCTTGAGTAGTTTTCTAAAGTCTTTCAAATCACTGACTTCACGTAGTTCGGTTGGCAATCGGTTCCAGAGTGCTGGAGCTGTAAAGGAGAAAGCTCGGTTGCTGGTGCAAGCATTAACCTTTGCGAAGCACTTCGGGATACAGAGGGTGTTGAGGTTCTGTGTTCTTCTACTTCTATTGCTAGGTAGTTTTGCTATTAGGCTGTTGAGGTGTGATGGCGCTATATCATGTATGAGTTTGAATGTAGTGACTAGGACTTTGTATTGAATGCGGGCTGTGATGGGGAGCCAGTGGAGCTCCATTAGTGCGGGTGTGATGTGGTCGGAGAGGCCCTTCTGCATGATGATTCGGGCTGACACATTTTGTGCCATTTGCAAAATATTGATAGTTTTCTTGGCAGGCCTTGCAGTATGGCATTGCAATAGTCCAGGTGTGGAATGATGAGGGCTTGTGCGACTGATCTGAAGTCAGTATGATCGAGGATGTTACGCAGGGGCTGTATGACTCTTAATATGTGAAAATAGCCCGATTGGTAATACGAAGGTGCTTGTCCATATTCAGGTTGCTGTCAAGCATCACTCCCAAATATTTTATCTCTGCTTTGATGTTGTAGATATATTGTTCATGGTGACTGTTGTCGGGGGCTCGAATCCTGGTTTCCTGGAGATACACATTGCTTCTGTTTTCTTGTGGTTAATGGACATATATTGCATTGTAGCCAGACTTGAAGCTCGTGTAGGCATTTCTCTAGGTTGCAGAGGTTCGGGTTGTTTACGTCTAGTTGCGTATATAGCATTAGGTCATCTGCGTAGATATGGTAGTTGATGGTATAGTCCTGGAAAATCTTGCATACTGGTTGAAGGTATAAGTTGAATAGGAGGGAGGAGAGGGCAGAGCCCTGTGGAATGCCTTGGGTTTGTGGGAAGGGGGTGGCTTTGACATTGTTGAAATTGACCTGCTGCATTCGGTTTGTGATGTACGAGGAGAACCATTTTAGAGGGGTACCTGTGATGCCTATGGACTCGAGTCGCTTTAGCAGTGTGGGGTGATGCACAGAGTCGAAAGCTGCTGAGATGTCTATGAAAATAAGCATATACATTTTACTCTTATCTTCCAGACCCTTAAGTAGGTTGTCCATAGGACTAACAAGAGGGTTTCCACGCCGTGGTGCTGTCGAAACCCGTATTGATGCACATCCAGGGCGGTTATGTCATCAATGTGGTTTTGTAGCTGCTGCTGCACTGCCTTCTCAATGATCTTGGCGAGGAAGGATATGCTTGAGATGGGTCGGTAAGAGGTGGGGTCGTCCTTGTTGAGCGTTTTGTTTTTCAGGATTGGACGTATAAGCGATCTCTTGAGGGGTGATGGCATGATGCCTTGTTGAAGTGAGAGGTTCACTATGTGGGAGATGTGTTGCGCTACTTCCTCTTTGGTTGCCTTAATCCAGGAGGCTGGACATGGGTCAGAGGGGAGGTAGTGGATCTCAGGTAGTTGATGATGTCTTTTACCTGCTGGTCATTCACTCCCAGGAATGTTGACCATTTACCACTCTGGTCTGGACTTCTCCGGGTGTAGGTTTCTTGCAGGGGGTTTGGTTGTATCCAGTTTTGGATCGAGGTGTTCATGTGTTGTGGGACTAAGTTTGTTGGCATAGTGGTCCGCTAGCCGTTGGGCTGTCATGGCGCCTCCGGGATTGTTGTCTTGTGGAGGCTTGGTGAGTGATTTTACGAGGGCGAATAGTTCCCTAGGTCTGTTGAGGGCCTTGTTGAGTGTGGTTGTGTGGTGAGCTTTCTTAGCTTGGTTGACTTCCTTCTTATAAGTTGCCAAAGGTTGAAGTAGGTCTTTTTACTTTCTGCGGTCTTATGTTTCTCCATTTTCTTTCTTGCTTTCTCAGATCTTTCTTGAGGTCCCTTAAGGTTGCGGAATACCAAGGTTCTGACTTGGATTGGTTGAGCGCCTCGGATGGCTCCAGGTGGGTTTAGAGGCGGCCTCAATCCCCATGTTCCAGAGGTTTGCCAACGCCTCAAGATCCGTGTGATCTGTGTGTATGTGGTTGCTATGGATTCTAGGAGAGCCTCTTTGTTGAACTTTTGGAAACATCTTTGCTGCTGCGTTGTTTGGTTAGGTTGTGCTTGGTCAGGGGTTGCGGGGAGCGTTAAGAGTAGCTCTATTTGATAGTGGTCGGACCATGGAACTTGGGTTATTTGTGGTTCGGATTTCAGCAGTTTGGGATGCTTGGTGGGTAGGAATACCATGTCCAGGGTATTACCCCTTGATGTGGGTTGCGCTTTGGATGATCTGTTCATAGCCCAGTTGTTCCATAGCCTCATGGAACGTGTTGGATTGCGCCGTGGAGGTCGAGGCTAGGTTGAGGTCTCCTAGGATGATCTGGTTCTTTTTGGGCTGTAGTTGAGATGATTTCTAGAGCTGCTGCCAGGGATTCCTGCGGGGAGGCTGGGGCCTGTAGATAAGACATATAGACAAGGTTCTGCTTTCTATCTTGAGTATGTCAATGCCATCGAGCACGCTTATTGGTGTGTTGGTTAGGGCTAGGTTCGATTTGGCCATGATTAGCACTCCTCCTCCCCTTTTCTTAGAGCGGGGGCAGTTGTAGGTTGTGTAACCAGGCTTGCTTATCTGGTTGACAATTACTGGATCAGCTTCGGTTATCCATGTCTCAGTGATGCATAGTACATCAGGCTTCAAATCCGTGATGGGAACAAGCAGGAAGTCAGTCCTCACATATGAATGACGTCAGCACCGACAGAGCCTGCGCAGATCCAATCCCCAGGTCTCAAAGAAGGTCTTTGGGACCTATACAATGTATGTGTGGTCACCTTTCCGCCCAAAGGTGCCATCTTACCTCCATCTTCTTTTTTCCACAGAGCTCTGCAGACTGGGGTGCACAGACTGTCTGTGCACCCCGGTTAAAGTGGATTTTTCCCACCATTTCTTGGTAAATTTTCTTCTTTCTTTGGTATCGATCACCTTCCGCTGCTTGAGTTAAATGCCTCGGTGTCATGCTTTTTGCTCAGTAATTTCTTTTCTTTTCTTTTTTGGCCCATGGGTTTTTGCTCACGGCCTACAGTAGCTGGTCAAGATGTCAGAGTTTAACCTCACGTGGCTCATTTTTCCTGCTCTCTTTAACCAGCAGCTTTAAGCAGTGTGGCAAGTGCAATCACACTATGTCCCGGACGGACCACCAAAGTACCTGCATAAAATGCCTCGGGGAGGATCACGACCTGTCTTCCTACCTACTTTGCCTTTTGATGTTGGCTAAGACCCGGAAGGAGTGCAAAAGGCGGCAAGGGGAGCTATTTGGCAAGTCTGCCTCGGGCATGGCATCGGGAGTGGAATCCCTGCCTGCGATGCCAGCTTCGGGTGACTTGGCACCCCTTTCCTGGGCTCTGTTGGAGCCATGGGACCAGCGTGCATTGGAGTCGTCCTCAGAGTCCTTCCTTGGGTGTTGAAGGCTTCATCAAAGTTTAGGTCCAACCCTGGCCCAGTGTGGGGGGGTGTAAGACAGCCGGGCCAGGGTTGATGCTGGTGATGAGGGCCGGGAGTGCTGCTCCAAGCAAGGGAGGCAATGTCAACTGAGTCAGGGGATTGAGTCTGTTCCCTTGATGCCATCACCATCCAGGACTCTCCTTCCAGGGACCAGACACCAGCCTCGGCATCCTTGATGACGGCGCCCACCTTGGAGGAACCATCAGGCATTGAGGCCAGAATACTAGCCCTGGAGCACAGCTTCCCAGTGTTCATAGAGGTTCAGCAGGGCCCATCTCCTGGTCACGCTTGGTCGTCGGCACCTGTGACAGGACTGTCCTCATCATGGACCTCTCCGGAGGATGCCCCTCCATTCCTTGAGAGGCTGGCTCACTCTGTTTTGACTCTGTCGGCATCCAAGTTGAGGACCGGCACAACATTGGGCACAGCCACGCTGGAGCCCCAATGCCAGGTGTTGCCAATATTGAATAAGTCCGATAACAGTGGAGCACTAGCTGATTCCTCCAGCTCCAAGTCAGCTTTGGAAGATGGATGAGAAGTCTCCTGACACCATCCTTCACTAGAACATCCCCTCCAACCCATCTCCACCACACCATCAGCGGTGGTCACCTCCAGAGGACCTGGCTTTCCTGGAGTTTGTCAGGGAGATGTCCCAGGCACTTGCCTTCATGGTGGTGCCCGAGGACAAGCCGTATACGGAGGATCTCAAGATCCTCCAGTATGAGGCTCCTCGGGAGGCACTGATGGTGCCCATGTCCCCCTATCCTTGAACAGCTGCTGTTCAGGATGTGGGAAACCCTGGTACCAATTGTGAATCATTGATTCAATTCACAGTATCGAGTCGGCTGGAGCCACGGCTTCCAGAAAACACAACTGCCACATAACTCCATGGTTGTGGAGTCCGCTATGCCTTGCATTAAGACTCCTCAGTGCTTCCTGGCAGGGAGGCATGTATCATGGATACTTTTGGCAGGAAGTGTTTCCAGGGCTCCATACTTACAGCCCAGATCCAGGCATATCAACTGTACATGGGCATGTACCTCAGAGACCTGGTGAAGGAGCTCACCGGGTTCTCGGCTGGGTTAGCAGGCAAACCTCTTGAGCATTTCAGGACCCTGGTATCACCAGGTAAGGAGTGTTCCAATTTTCAAATTCGGGCAGCTGTCGGTGGTTCAGGTAACTGCAGTGGTCATTAGTGCCTGATGCCTTGCCTGGCAACAGTCCTCCGACTTGGAGCAGTGGGTTAAGGACAAGTTAGCCAATGTCCCTTGCTAGGGGAGAATCTCTCCAGCAAGCCCATGAATGAGAAAGCAGACAAGCTGGAGAAGGAATTCATGACCAGAACCAGGCTGTCCAAGAAAGTGTCTGAACCTTCCTGTAGAAGACTTTGAGGGAAAAAGCACTTCCACCCAAAGACCAAGAAGACTTATGGAAACTTCCCCATGTTTCAAGCCTATCATGCTCCCCCACAGGGGCAGTAGGCCAAGGGCCAGGGTCAGGGCCATGGCCCCCCGTAAGCCAAAGGCCCCCAACTGTGCCTCAGCCACAGTCTGGGGGAGCTTTTGACTCCTTGGGCATAGCCTCCCTCTGCCAGGAGGTACAAGGCACAAGGTTCACGGGAGGATGGCTGGTCCACTTTGCACACCGGTGGCCAAGCATCACCACAGATGGCTGGGTGTTGCAGGTGGTCAGGAAAGGTTATCTCCTCCACTTTGCCCAGCTGCCTCCTCCCTTCTTCCCTGGGTGATTACCCATGGACTCCTTGCACAGGGAGCTTCTGCAAAAGGAGCTTGAGTTTTTGCTCGAGGATCAGGCAGTGAAGCCCATCCCCCAACCTCCTCAAGGCAGGGGATTCTACTCCAACTACTTCCTTGTCCCGAAGAAGACCGGGGCCTTCCGGTCCATCCTGGATTTATGGAACCTCAACGGCTTCCTGGTCAATGAAAAATTCAAAATGGTATCCCTTGGAACCTTGTTGCCTTGCCTCCTACAGGGAGATTGGCTATGCTCCTTGAATCTCAAAGATGCTTACACTCACATCCTGATCTATCCAAGACATCAGTATCTCCAATGCATTGGCGGATGACATTATCAGTACAGGGTTACTTCCCTTCGGCCTTGCCTCTGCTCCCAGGGTATTCACCAAATGCCTGGCAGTCGTGACCGTGCACCTCAGACTCCTCGGGAGGGGGGGGGGGTGGTGTTCATCTCCTACCTGGACAACTGGCTCATATGAGCCAGCATGCTGGGGGAGGTGCACAATGCAGCACAGGGCTGCTCCAGCACCTGGGCTTTGTGGTGAACTTCCTGAAGTCTCACCTATGGCCCCACCCAGCACTTGGAGCTCATCAGCACCCTACAGGATTTCACTTAAGCAAGGGCCTTCGTGCCTCTTGATCAGGCACAGTACCTACCCCCCTGGCCCAAGCTGTACAGCTGCTCAGTAGTGACAGCCAGACAGATGTTCTGCCTCTTGGGGCACATGGCATCCACCATCCCCATCACTCTGTCTGCCCACCTCTGCAGGCAGGTGCAGTATGACACTAAGCGCCTAGCGGACATAAGCTTCTGGTCATCTAGAGGACTGCATCCTAGTCATGCTGGCCCTGGCAACAGAACCCCCTCAACCTCCGAGCCGGCCTGCCTTCCAGGCTCCTCCAGTGTGGCACATCCTCACAATGGATGCGTCCAAGTTGAGCTGGAGGGCCCACTGAGATCACCTGCAGTTTCCGGGCTCATGGTCACAAGAGGAGTGCACTTCACAGATCAACCTGCTGGGACTCAGAGCAGTTTATCATGCCCTGCAGGTCTTCCAGGATCATCTGGAAGGGTAGGTGGTTCAGGTCCAGACCGACAAACAGGTGGCGATGTACTACATCAACTAGCAGGGGGGCACGGGTTCGTACCACCTCTGCTGGAAGGCGGTGCACCTCTGGAACTTTGGGATAGGGAAGAACATCTCCCTCAGAACAGTGTACTTGCCAGGCCAGGACAAAGTGCTGGTCGACCACTTGAGCTGCGTCCTCCAACCCCACTAGTGGAGACTGAACCCAGCCATGTTGGGAGAGGTTTTTCGGCAGTGGGGGACCCCGGAGATTGACCTCTTTGCCAGCCCAGTGAACACGTAGCTGATTTGCTTCTGCTCTTCGAGGCCGGCCCGGGGTTGGAAGGCAGCAGACGCTTTTCTCCTCCACTGGTCCAGGGGCTTCTTGTATGCATTTCCCACCCACGGCCTTGGTGCCACAGGCCCTCTTCAAGATTCAAGCAAAGGCAGCCTCAGTCATCTTCATTGTACCCAGGTAGCCTTCATTTCCCCTGCTTCTGCAGATGTCCCAGAGGGACCCATTGCTGCTGGGGAGTACCCCAGGCCTGCTGTCTCAGGAGGATGGGATGCTAATGCACCCCGACCTCCAGTCCCTCGTCCTTATGGCCTGGCGGCTGAGAGGCTAGCTATAGTGCATCACCACCTCTCCAGGCCGGAGGAAGAAATTCTCCTTGCCTCTCGATGGGTGTATGCTTTAAGTGGTGCAGATTTTCACACTGGTGTGCGGATGAAGGTCTCAACCCTTTCTGCATGATGCCAGACATCTTATGGTACCTTTGCATCTGTCAGGGGCTGGCCTTAAGTTCAACACAGAATGCATCTCGGCTCACCATCACACAGTGGATAGCCAGGCAGTGTCATTGCACCCTCTGGTGGGCCGGTTGATGGGAGGCTGCCTCAGAAGTAGTCAGCCAAGGACTGGGGAGACAATAAAGGAAGGATTGGGGGATGAGGAACCTTGAGGAGAGAGAGTTGAGCATAGCAAAGAGACAGTGAGGATCATAAGCAAGAGAGTTAGTCAGATGGACACAGTAAACCAGTTAAGTTAACCAGCCAGTGACTGAATATCTCTGCTGACTGGTGAATTCAAGCGCCACCCCTGGAATTGCCACCATGCTATGCAGTTAACAATGAGGTGTGCAGCAGAGTTAGAAGGGGATTTTCAGTGGCACAAAACAGCTAAGTACTGCTGACTAACACCTTCACAAGGATTAACATGCTTAGCAGGTCTGCTAACCACATTAATCCTTTTTTCAAATTCAATTCTAATTTATATATACAGGAATCATAAAGAAAAGCACAATACAACCAACCACAATTACTTATTAAAGGTAAAGAGATAACAAAAATTCAAGCTCACATCACAGAGACTTCCATCAAAATTTAAACACAAAATTACAAAGAAACAATACATCATGACTGAAGCAGATAAAAAAATATGAGACCCCATTTATATAAAGTTAGCCACCATAGAAGATTTCAGGAAGTTAACTTTCTTTCCCCAACAATAAACTCTCTAAATGGGCGGTGTCTAGCAAGGTGTTGTGAATTCCTTGATGAATAATGAAACATGTACAGGGAAATTTAAGGAAATACACTGCTCCCAGCACTAAAACTCTGCCTTGAGACCCAGAAAGGTCCTCCAGCACCACCGAGTTGCATAGGTGACATCAGGAAACACATTAATTGTTTGCCCACAAAATGAAACAGATTTATGCTAGAATTTTTTTTTTCAAGATAGTTGCCTTATCTATCAGAGATGAAAATACTACCAACAGGGTAGCTCTAGTGTGAATCACATCAATCGACCGTCTTCGGAATACAATACAAATTTGAAACAGCAGTCATTGTGGGATCCAAAATCTGTAAAATCTCTTTCAAACATCTATGCAATAAATGAAGGGGTGAAAGAAATCTTGTGGAGAGAAAATTTAGAAAACCTAAATTATGGGAATAATATTGGCATTAGAGGAACTCCACTGAAATGGTTCCACTCCTATTTATCAGACTACGTATACAGCGCATTAAATCTGGTACACTCACACCTGCACCCTTCCCTCTCAAACAAGAAGTACCACAAAAGTCTGCACTCTCTTCTCATCTGTTCAAAATCTACTTACAGCCCCTCTGTGAAATCATCAATAATCAGGGCATCAACTACTTAATATATGCAGCTGATATAATGATCTTCACCCCCTTCTCCACCAAATTTATATACCGCCTTCTCCTGAAATCAAGGCGGTTTACACAGCAACCAATCAAAGTATAATGAAATATGTGTGTGCATGCAGTGTTATAAAGTGAGTGTGTGTGTGTGTAAGTTGGCGTTGATTCTTGGTGGGCTATTTACAGTGTGCGCTACTTTACAAGGCTATGTACATGAAGGAGAATGGAAGCGGGGCTTGGTATGTAGCCCAAGAGTTGGCGGGCAGCTTATGTGATGTCACCATAGTGTTCAATGAAGAGCGTCGTCTTGAGTTGTTTCCGAAAGTCCTTGATGTCTATCATAGGTTGTCAGAGAGGGCATTCCATATTGCAGATGCAGCCAGCGATAGAGCTCTTCTTGCAGTGTCCTTACATACCTTGGTGACGTTTTTTGGTGTATTGATGAGGTCAGAGGTGCCTCTCCTCCTCGGTCTGGTGCTGGTGTCGGGTTGTATGAGTGGTAGTAGGCTGAGTGCTGAGGTCTGGTGTTTGATTTTAAAGATGCTTAGGATTGTCTTAAATCTTATGTGGGAGCTGACTGGGAGCCAATGGAGATGTTTTAGAATGGGGGTGATGTGATCTTATCTCGACGAGCCAGATATTATACGGGCTGCTGTGTTTTGTGCCATTTGCAGGGGCTGGAGTGTCTGCTTTGTTAGGCCAAGATAGATTGGGTTGCAGAAGTCTAGGATGTGAGTTATTAGTGCCTGACAGACTGTGCGGAAATGATCCTGAGAGAAGACTAGAAAAAGGACTAGAAAAAGGGACTGTTACTTCTGAAGAGAGATCTGCAACTATGAGTATATACTTCTGGTAATTTTCTAAAAGGAATTCTTTGTATTAAAGCTAATTAATCTGTGAACCCACTATTTTTTGTTAAATCAGTCAGGGCCTAGTAGCAGCGGTTTAAGTTTAAATATAAAACACAGAGGAGAACTTTCTGGTTACATTTCATACCCAGCAGAGAGCTTGTAGTTTAAATTTAATAGACACTCAGGGCCTAGTAACAGCAAAGTACTTTTAGTTTAAATTTAAAACACAGAAGAGAGCTTTCTGGTTAAATTTGGAACCCAGCAGAGAGCTTGTAGTCTAAATTTAATAGTCACTCAGGGCTTGGCATCTGCAAAGTACTTTTAGCATAAATTTAAAACACAGACGAGAGCTTTCTGGTTAAATTTAGAACCCAGCAGAGAGCTTGTAGTTTAAATTTCATAAGAAGTTAGAGCCTAGCAGCAGCTAAGAGCTATAATTTAAATCAAATCAGAATTTAGCTTACCTCAGCAGCACAAGACAGGGTACTGTGTAGCAGCCCTCTTTTAATAAGTGTTATTTCCCTCCCTCCCCTGGGATAATCGTAGCTTTATAGGTACTTACACATCTTAAAAGACAGGAGGTGCTCTCAGGTGAAGCTCATTACCCAAATCAGTCATACACTAAGGACTTGAGATTAGTTAAGCCTCAGGTGAACAAGGTATATTACACGTATTAGGTACAGTTTTATTAGTATAAATATCCATAGAACCCTTAGTAAGTAAAGAACTTAGATCTAAACACAAACTTAAAACTAAGATGCAGACAGCAGTCCAGCAGCGGGATGGGGGCTTTCCAGTCTTTTGCATTGAGTGTCACATGTATGATTTTCTCCCAGTTGGTGAGAGGTCTTACGTGTGCACTAGGTGCAAGGAGCTCTTTGCTCTTAGGGAACGAGTCCGTTCTCTAGAGGCTAAAGTAGCAGACTTGGAAAGCGTAAGACAGGCAGAGAGGTACATAGACGAGACCTACAGGGATATAGTGCTGAAGTCCCACCTCCAGTCTGGCAGCATCCCTGTTGCCATGGAGGAGAGAGGTCACGTGACAGGAGAGCATCACCCTGGTGTGGCAGGAAGTGATCCTGTAACTAGGACCTGTCCTCCAGGTGATGTAAAACCCTCTCGCACCGAGGACGTTTCTCCAGGGCCATGTGCCCATGAGGGAAGGGTTAGGACAGCCGTTATAGTTGGTGATTCGATCATTAGGCATATAGATAGCTTGGTGGCTGGTGGACGTGAGGATCGCCTGGTAACATGCCTGCCTGGTGCGAAGGTAGCGGACCTCACGCGCCACCTAGATAAGGTCTTAGATAGTGCTGGGGAGGAGTCTGCTGTCTTGGTACATGTCGGTACCAATGACATAGGAAAATGTGGTAGGGAGGTTCTGGAGGCTAAATTTAGGCTTTTAGGTAGGAAGTTGAAATCCAGAACTTTCAGGGTAGCATTCTCCGAAATGCTTCCTGTTCCACACGCAGGACCCAAAAGGCAGGCAGAGCTCCGGAGTCTCAATCTGTGGATGAGACAATGGTGCAGAGATGAGGGTTTTGGATTTGTTAGGAACTGGGGAACATTCTGGGGAAAGGAGGGGCTCTTCCGAAGGGATGGGCTTCACCTTAACCAGGATGGAACCAGGCTGTTGGCATTAACCTTTAAAAAGGAGATAGAGCAGCTTTTAAACTAGATATTAGGGGAAAGCTGACAGTCGCCCAAGAGTGGATGGTTTGGAAGAATGTATCTTTGAAGGATACTACCAAAAGCAGAGAGGTTCCACAAAAGAGTAAAGTAGCCCAAATGCCCTCAAGTATGGAGCAGACTGAGCTTAAAGATCCCAAATTACCCATGTCTAACAATAGACAAATTAATATGAGTAAAATACATTCTCTAAAATGCTTGTATGCAAATGCTAGAAGTCTAAAAAGTAAGATGGGAGAGTTAGAATATATAGCACTAAATGAAAGGTTAGATATGATTGGAATATCAGAGACATGGTGGAAGGAGGACAACCAGTGGGCCACTGTGATACCTGGGTACAAACTATATCGTAATGATAGAGCTGATCAAATTGGTGGAGGGGTTGCTCTCTATGTTAGAGAGGGCATTGAGTCAGAAAGGATTAAAGTTTTGCAGGAAACAAAATCTGCTGTAGAATCTATATGGATTGAAATTCCATGTAAAAGGGGGAAGGCAATGGCAGTGGGGGTGTGCTATCGAGCGCCTTGCCAGAATGACCAAATGGATGATGAAATGCTCAAAGAAATCAGGGAAGCTAACAAAAGTTACAGTGCAGTAATAATAATGGGTGATTTCAACTACCCCGGTATCGACTGGATCAGTGTCACGTCCGGACATGCTAGGGAGATAAAGTTCCTAGATGAAATAAATGACTGCTTCTTGGAGCAGCTGGTTCATGAACCGACCAGAGGGGAAGCCATATTAGACCTAGTCCTTAGTGGAACACCAGATCTAGTGCAAGAGATAAGGTTGTTGGGGCCAATTGGCAATAGTGATCATAGCATGATCGCCTTTGATTTAATTAGTGGAGGAGGGATAGTAAGGAAATCCACAGTACTACCTTTTAACTTCTGAAAGGGAAACTATAATAAAATGAGGAAAACAGTTAAGAAAAAACTAAAAGGAGCAGTTGCAAAGGTTAAAGACGTACATCAGACTTGGCTGTTGTTGAAAAATACTATCATGGAAGCCCAGACCAGCTGTATTCCACGCTTTAAGAAAAGTGGAAGGAAGTCCAAAAAACTGCCAGCATGGTTTAAAGGTGAGCTCAGAGAGGCTGTTGTTGCCAAAAAAGCATCTTTCAGGAAATGGAAAAAAGAGCCAAACGACGAAACCTGGAAACAGCACAAGCACTGGCAAGTCAAATGCAAGGCATTGATAAGGCAGGCAAAGGGAGAATTTGAGAAGAAGCTTGCTGCGGAAGCAAAAATGCGAAGTAAAGACCTTTTCAAATACATTCGTAGCAAAAAACCTGTGAGAGAGTCAGTTGGTCCATTAGATGATAAAGGGGTTAAAGGAGCACTAAGAGGCGACAAGGCGATAGCGGAGAGACTGAATGAATTCTTTGCTTCAGTCTTTACTGAGGAAGATGCAGGGATATTACCCATGACTGAAGTGGTATTTAAAGTTGCAGAAGAATTGAAGGAAATATCGATACATCGGGAAGATGTATTACAACTATTAGATAAACTGAAGAGTAGCAAATCACCTGGGCCGGATGGTATACATCCAAGGGTGTTGAAAGAACTGAAATACGAGATTGCAGACCTGCTATTAGTAATCTGTGAACTATCATTAAAATCATCTCTAATACCTGAAGATTGGAGGATTGCCAATGTAACACCAATTTTTAAAAAGGGTTCCAGGGGTGATCCGGGAAATTACAGACCGGTGAGCCTGACATCAGTACCGGGAAATATGGTAGAAACCATCATAAAGAATAAAATTACTCAGCATGTAGATAGTCAGGACCTAATGGGAGACAGCCAACATGGCTTTAGACAAGGAAGATCTTGTCTTACTAATCTGTTATGTTTTTTTGAAGGAGTGAATAATCAGGTGGACAAAGGTGAGTCGGTTGATATTGTGTATCTGGACTTTCAGAAAGCCTTTGACAAGGTCCCTCATCAGAGACTTTTGGCAAAACTAAAGAGTCATGGGATAGGAGGCAGTGTACTATTGTGGATCAGGAACTGGTTAAAAGATAGAAAGCAGAGGGTAGGGCTAAATGGCCAATTTTCCCAATGGAGAAAGGTGAATAGTGGTGTACCCCAGGCAGGGGTGGCCCAAGGGGGGTGCGGGGCCATGTGCGGAGACTCGGTGCGGGGCCTCATTTGCATAAGCGGTCCTATTTGCATAAATATTTGCATAATGTTACCATTCACTAACATTTAGTAAACATGTCTCTTAATGAGTGTATGGATAAAGAAAGACTAAAAGATTTCTACATTACTATAATCCAGTGCCAACCGCCAGGCACATTAGGAACTGCTACAAACGCTGCCCATTTAGAACCCATAGCAAACCCGCCGTATCCTGACAGCATTACCAGGACTCACAAAGCACCATACCCTACCTATCAAAAGGCAACACTGCAAATATTAAACCAATACATTTCAGAGAATACTGGGGAAAGAGAACAAGTGGCAACGTCAAATAGGAATTACATAAACAGAATACCTCAGCTCAGTTACACATGCAGAACATAGACCATCACCAAACAAGGAATCACAATTTAGAAACAGGAAGGCAATAATTAAACTGGGAACCCCAAAAGCCAAACTTGGAATGTACAACAACACTGTAGAAATAAAACTATAAATTAATTTCCTCTTGTACCAAACAAAGCGCAGATGTTAATGATGCACATTTCCCAGAGCTGACATATTCCAGTTAATAAATTCAAAATAAAGAGATAACTTTCTACCTTTTGTGCATTTTTTTTTCAGTTGCAATTGGTCCAGCCACTTTCTTCTGGTTTCTTCATGTTTTCTACTAACTCTCCATCATCTGCTGTCCATTTGTCCTTTCTTCTCTCTTCTAGTTTTTTTTTCCATTCTCTCTCTCTCTACATCTGCTTTAACATACTAATCTTTCTCCTTTTGCTCTTTCCTCATTCCTATTTCATCCACACAAATTTTACCCCTCCATCCTCAATCCCCAATTACTCTCCCAATACCTGGCCAATTGTAGATTTTTCATCCCTCCTACACAAAATATTTTTCCCCTCTCCATTTTAATCTCCCAGCCCCATCCCATTCTAATCCTCCCCCAACATCAGCTCCCTTCTAGTTCCAGTCTCACCCAGCATCCATTCCCTTCTAGTCCCTGCATCAGCCCATTTCCAGTCCTAGCCCCCCATCAGCCCATTTCCAGTCCTATCTCCCCCATCCATTTCCAGTCCAAGTCCCTTCATCAGCTCATTTCCAGTCCTATCCTAGCTGTTCCATCAGCCCATTTCTAGTCATTTCCTAGCCCCACCATCAGCCCATGTCAAATCATAGCTCCCCTCCACTCAGCCCAATTCCAGTCCAAGCCCCCCCATGAGCCTACTTCCAGTTCTAGCCCCTCCATGAGTCCATTTCAATTCAAGCCCCCACCACAGCCCATTTCCAATCTTAGCTCCCCCCAACAGCCTATTTCCAGTCCTATCCTAGCTGTTCCATCAGCCCATTTTCAGTCCTAGCTCCCTTCCCTCACAGCCCATTTCCATTCCAAGCCCCCTCCCCATCAGCTATTTGCAGTTCAAGTCTCCCCTTCCACTCAGCCCATTTCCAGTCCTAGCAACCCCCCAACCCATTACCAGTCCTAGCCCCCCGTCAATCAACTTCCAGTCCTAACCCCCATCACCCCATTTTCAGTTTAAGCCCCCCTATAACCCATTACCAGTCCTAACCCCCCATCAGCCCATTTCCAGTCAGACACCCATAGCCCATTGCCAGTCCTAACCCCCCCCATCAGCCCACAGCCCATTAGCAGTCCTAACCACATCAGCCCACCTCAAGTCCTAACCCCTCCCCATCAGCCCATTTCCTGTCCTAGCCCCCCATCAGCCCACTACCAGTCTTAACCCCCCCATAGCCCACTACCAGTCTTAACCCCCCCATAGCCCACTATAAGTCCTAACCCCCCCCCCATCGCCCATTACCAGTCCTAACCCCCCCATAGCCCACTACCAGTCTTAACCCCCCATAGCCCATTACCAGTCTTAACCCCCCCATAGCCCATTGACAGCCCTCATCAGCCCACAGCCCATTGCTAGTCTTAACCCCCCCATAGCCCACTGCCAGTCTTAACCCCCCTCCCCTGCCCATTGCCAGTCTTAAACCCCCCCCCTCCCTAGCCCACTGCCAGTCTTAACCCCCCCATAGCCCACTGCCAGTCTTAACCCCCCCCCCTCCTAGCCCACTGCCAGTCTTAACCCCCCCCCATCAGCCCACTACCAGTCTTAACCCCCCTCCCCAGCCCATTGCCAGTCTTAACACCCCCCTCCCCATTGCCAGTCTTAACCCCTCCAGCCCATTGCCAGTCTTAACCCCCCTCCCTAGCCCACTGCCAGTCTTAACCCCCCCCATAGCCCACTGCGTCTTAACCCCCCTCCCCAGCCCATTGCCAGTCTCAACCCCCCCTCCCTAGCCCATTGCCAGTCTTAACCCCCCTTCTCCCTCCCTCCTAGCCCATTGCCAGTCTTAACCCCCCATAGCCCATTGCCAGTCTTAACCCCCCTCCCCAGCCCATTGCCAGTCTTAACCCCCCTCCCCAGCCCATTGCCAGTCTTAACCCCCCCCCCTAGCCCATTGCCAGTCTTAACCCCCCCCCCCCCTCCCTAGCCCATTGCCAGTCTCAACCCCCCTCCCCTAGCCCATTGCCAGTCTCAACCCCCCTCCCTCCCTAGCCCATTGCCAGTCTTAACCCCCTCCCTCCCTCCCTAGCCCATTGCCAGTCTTAACCCCCTCCCTCCCTTCCTAGCCCATTGACAATCCTACCCGCCCCCCCTCGGCTCATGGCAATTAAAAAAAAAAAAAAAGCTGGCCGCTGCGGCATGGAGTGTCCCGCGGGGCTCCCTCTGCCCGGCGGAACTCTCCCGGTGCGGCTGAGCCCCTCTCTGCCGGCTTGCAGATACGCGAAGGGAGAGAGTCTCCCTCGCGTCTCTGTTAAGCCCGCAGGGGCTGATGGGAAGCAGGGGCTGATGGGAAATTTCCCATCTGCCCCTGCGGGCTTAACAAAGACGCGAGGGAGACTCTCTCCCTTCGCGTATCTGCAAGCTGGCAGAGAGGGGCTCAGCCGCGCCAGGAGAGTTCCGCCGGGCAGAGGGAGCCCCGCGGGACACTCCATGCCGCAGCGGCCAGCTTTTTTTTTTTTTTTTTTTAATTCAATTAAGAAAAAGCAGAATGTTCTTTGCGCGGGGCCCCCCGAAGCGCGGGGCCCTGTGCAAAAAACATTCTTGCTCAATGGACGGGCCGGCCCTGACCCCAGGGATCTGTGCTGGGTCTGCTGCTTTTTGACATATTCATAAATGACCTGGAAAGTGTAATAACGAGTGAGGTTATCAAATTTGCAGATGACACAAAACTATTTAAAGTTGTTAAAACCCAAGAGGATTGTGGAAAATTGCAAGAGGATCTTGATAAATTGGAAGCTGGGCATCAAAATGGCAGATGAAATTTAATGTGGACAAGTGCAAGGTTATGCACCTAGGGAAGAACAACCCAAACTATGGTTACACGATGCAAGGTTCCACGTTAGGAACCACAACCCAGGAAAAAGATTTAGGCGTAATTGTGGATACCATGTTAAAACCCTCGGACCAGTGTGCAGCGGCGGCCAAGAGAGCAAATAGAATGCTAGGTATGATAAGGAAAGGAATGGAAAATAAAACAAAAGATATTATAATGCCTCTATATCGTTCCATGGTGAGACCGCACCTTGAATATTGTGTGCAGTTCTGGTCGCCGTATCTTAAAAAGGATATAGCGATTTTAGAAAAGGTTCAGAGAAGAGCCACCAAAATGGTAAAGGGGATGGAAGGATACTCCTATGAAGAAAGGCTAAAAAGGTTGGGGCTCTTTAACCTGGAAAAGAGACGGCTGAGGGGAGATATGATAGAAGTCTATAAATTAATGAACGGAGTGGAACGGATAAACGTAGATCGATTGTTTACCTTATCAGAATATAGAAAGACTAGGGGACATGCAATGAAGCTACAGGGTAAACTATTTAAGACTAATAAAAGAAAATATTTTTTCACTCAACGTGTAATCAAACTCTGGAATTTGTTACCGGAGGATGTAGTAAAGGCTGTTAGTGTAGCTGGGTTTAAAAAAAGGTTTGGACAAGTTCCTGGAGGAAAGGTACATAAACCATTATTAAGAAGGGACCCAGGATATCAATGCTTGAACCAATACAAGCATTGTGGAACCTGTGTCCCTTGGGGAAACTGCTAGGTACATATGACCTAGATTGGCCACTGTTGGAAACAGAATACTGGGCTTGATGGACCTTGGTCTGACCCAGTATGGCATATCTTATGTTCTTATGAGGGGCTTGAAGCGGTGGGTTAGTCTCATCTTGAGGTATGCGTTTTTGGTGGTTCTGCTGATGTGTGACTGTAGGTTTAGTTCTTTGTCGAGAGTCACTCAGAGGTATTTCACTTCTGGTTTTATGGGTATTGTTGTGTTGTTGAGCTTGATGGTGGGTGGAGGGACGAAGCTGGTGTTTCGGGTGATGATTAGTGCCTCAGTCTTGTTGTAGTTTATGGTCAGGTTGTTGTCTTGAAACCAGCTGGTCATGTGTTTAAGACAGTCTGTTATTTTGGTGTAGTATGGGTTGTCGAGGTTAATTGGGGTATATATCATGATGTCGTCGGCATAGATTGTGTATTGTATCTTGTGTTCTTTCATGATGTTGCAGATCAGTTGAATGTAGAGGTTAAATAATAGTGGGAAGCCTTGCTTGATTTTTATAGGTCGGGAGGTGCTGAGGCCAATCTTGACCTGGATCTGTCTGTCCGTTAGGTATGAGTTGAACCACTTCAGGGTGGTGCCGTGTAGGCCAATGTTCTGTAATCTTGCCAGTAGAGTTCTGTGGTCGACTGTGTCAAACGCTGATGAAATGTCTATGAAGATCATAAGTATTCCTCTCTTGCAGTTGTCTATGATTTGGGTTATGTTGTTAAAGAGGTATAAGAGGAGTGTTTCGACTCCATGGTTAGGGCGGAAACCGTGTTGGTTGATATCCAGTGGGGCATGGTTGTCCATGTGGTCTTGAAGCTGATGCTGTACCATTTTTTCTATAATCTTTGCCAGCAGTGCTATGCTTGAGATGGGTCTGTAGGCAGCTGGGTTGCTCTTGTCTAGTGGGGATTTCTTCAGGATTGGTCTTATTGTAGCTAGTTTTAGCAGGTTTGGCATGATTCCTTGGGTCAGTGAGCTGTGCACCATGTTGTGTATGGTGTGGATGAAGTCTTCCTTCGCTGCTTTAATCCATGTCACTGGGCACAGGTCTGTTGGCGCAGTGCTTGTGTTCAGCGCGGTGATGATGCGTGAGAGCTGCTCTGTAGATGGAGTGCTGAATTTGTCCCAGGTTTCTAAGGAGGTGGTTGGTTTATTGGTTGTGCTTGTTGCTGGTTGAGGCATGGTATTGAATTTTTCTTGGAGGTGGTCTGCAAAGGTTTGTGGATGTATTTGTATATCACTTTCAGTATTGGGTTCATTGGTAAGAGTTTTCACTATTGCGAAGAGTTCTCTCGGTTTGTTGTAGGATTTAAGTATAATGTTTGTCTGGTATTCTCTTTTCATTTGGTTGATGAGTTCGTTGTAGTCCATTTGCTTCGTTAGGTATAGTGCCTGAGTAGTGGGAGATTTGGTGTGTCTCTATCGTCGTTCTAGTTTCCTCAGGTCCTTTTTGCGTTTCGTATTTCTTTTGAGTACCAGGGCATGTGCTGGGTTTTGGTGCAGTGAGTTTTCTTGGCTTTATATTCAGTGGCTTTGGTGGCAGAGTTGATGATACTGTTCCATTTGTTGATTTGATCATTTAAATCATTTATTTATTTATTTATTTATTTACGTTCTCTTATATACCGCGCTATTCTGCATCAGTGCGGTTTACATTGAACAAACTGAAATTACAATGAACAGGGCATTATAACTTGGAGATAACTATTTTACAGGGAACATGGGCTATGGAGGGTTAAGTGGCTTGCCCAAGACCACAAGGAGTACCTGTGGGACTAGAAACCCCAGTCCTTCTGGCCCAAGGTTGCTGTCCTCTAGTGGGATTTGAACCCCCGACCTTCCGGCCTGAAGTACCTTGCCCCAACCACTAGGCCACTCCTCCACTCCATCTATCATCTATTTCAGAGTTCAGGTGAGGTAGAGTGTCCTGTAGAAATTGGTCCTTGTCAAAGCTTTTGAATCTTCTTTGCACGGGTGGGTTGTCTCGAGGCTCGTTGTGTTTTCCCCCTTGTGGCACAATTTTTATTTTAATTATGTGATGGTCTGACCATGAATCAACACCAACTTACACACACATTCACTTTATAACACTGCATGCATACACATATCATTATACTTCGATTGGTTGTTGTGTAAACCGCCTTGATTACAGGAGAAGGCGGTATATAAATCCTCTTAAATAAAATAAATAAATTGCTAGACTACACCAAAATCTTCAGCTGCTTCTCTGCAATTGATCTATGGCTCTGTAGGGATTATTAGTAGCACACAAAAGGTAAGTTAGGCTCTCAGTTATGCCCAAGGGAAATTAGCTACTAATACCCAGCCTGAAATTCTATGAGTGTGCTGATAATGATCCACGGAAGAAGTCTCGTCTGTATATACTGTATATTATGCTTATTATGGACAGCAAGGTAGAAAAATATACAGACATATAGCTAAAGATATATAATTAGAAACATGAGGTAGCAGATTGTTGCAACACAGAATTACAGTTAGACAAAGTGATAAATCGCTGATTAGTAACCAGAAGTCACTGATTCGCTCTGCACTGAGAAAAGTTATGGAATAAGTTTCTAGCTAACCACTGCCCACCCGGAGAAGGAGAAATAAGATGGTACCTTAGCTCCTGCTGGCACTCTGGTGGCTGAGATCCGATAAGACTCTTGAGCAGCACAGGTCCAAGGAGGCAGCTAGGCTAGATAGCGCAGGCTACAGCCCTTTCAGAGGCAGAGGCAGATGGTTGACAAGCATACCCTCAAGTCCTCCAATGTTTAAGGCTGCAACCCATTCATGCTCTTCATTGTGTTCATAGCAGAGAAACCAGCCTCACACAGATAAGATGCTGATAAAGGAAGAAACGTTTTAAGCACCATCTTTGTGCTAATGGAGTATTTCTCTCGGAGAGACAACCAGAATGAGGCCATACCTGTTGTTGAGTTTGAGTCCTCTATTATTTCTGAGTTTAGTCAGCTCATCTTCATTTGCAACAGTTAATGCTGCTGACTTGCATGCACTTAACACAAACGGATCTCTCACCCAGTCCAAGGAAGACGGAAAATACATGGAACACCACACCCAATCCGAGCAACAGCTGACTGAAGAATGACACCGGTTCTGCCCTCCCTCAAACTCCCCCAATGGCCCTACTAATAAATGATCCTCCCCCAAAGTCCCACAGCCATACCAGGATTAGAAAATAAAAAAGTGAGATGTGTATGGCAACGCCACCAAAATTTAAAAGAAAAATTAAGTCCAGCAATTTTACGTTCTCCATCAATTTTAACTTCAGAAGTAGTAGGTAATCCTGGCCACAGTATATGTGGAAATTGCATGATTTGTTCGGTATCCAATGAAATAGATAGTTTTGAATATCATGGTATAATATACAAGCTTAAGAAAAAGCCTTCATGTGGAACGACGCATGTAGTATATTGTATTCGGTGCCCATGTGATTTAATATATGTGGGGAAAACGATCAGACCTTTCAGGGTACATATAGGTGAACATATATGCAAAACACCTGAAGCCCCAATTGTACAACATTGTCTAGATCAAGGACATGTTTTTGAAGAGTTATGATGCTTTTGCATTGATACGGTACAAAGGGGATGGACGGGAAGATCGCGAGAACATTCTCTGATAATACGTGAGCAAAGGTGGATTTTTACCTTGCAAACAGTGTTTCCAGGAGGACTTAATGCACAAATCGACTGGGGGGCTTGTGTCTAAGTAATAGAAGTAAGATCAGTTTTAGATAGAATAAGTCAGTCACATCGGGTTAATATATTAAAAAAGATCAAAAGCCTTTTAATAGAGATAATAGATAAGGGAATAAGAAGTAATTTTTAAAGGTAATTGTCTGAATGAAGTGTAGGGTGAGCAGTATGGTGGAAGTTATGAAATAGGTTTTGAGGAGTATGCGTTTACGATATGATGTATTGAGAAGTTTGTGTGGCAACTATAGGCTGTATGCCTATTGAAGGCTTCATTGAGGTTTGTCTGAGAGGAAATGGCTACTAAAATAATGTGGTTCATTTTCCCTGAAATGAGATGTCTCTTATAATGGAGTGAAGAAAAGGTTTTAGATCGAGGGCGTCAATAAGTGACATCATTGAGCTGTATGAGTACAATAGGGTTCTCCTGTTGAGAGTTTGCATGCGTGGCACTTTTTGTAGAGCCAAGTGGCCATGCAGGACACACATGCATTTGTGGAGAATGTCTGTAGCATTATAAGATATTACTGGTATATTAAATTATTAGATTCACTTGGGATAATATTTTTCAATAAATAAGGATAAGGTTAACAAAGGTTCATTTTTAATGAGGTTCTGTGTCTGTTCTTGTCAATAGTGCTTTCTAAACCCCTGAAGAAGCTTTGATAAGTGAAATGCAGAAAGGGCGCCATGATGAGGCAGAACAGATTGATAAGCTAAGCACTTTCTGTCTGAATTTGTTACAATCAATAAGAAAGTTTTCTGATTGAAGGAAGGTCATTGATGTGAAAAGGCCCCCTTCATATATATTTTGTGGATGTATCAGCAAATAACAAAGCAGAATTAATATATAAGTCATTCATATATAAGAACTTCAAGATGTACATGGAGTGTTCATAAATTTTGACCTTAAATCTCTTTCCTGGTTGGTGGACAATGAGATGTGCACCAAACACTACTGTCTGGGATTTCTCCACCCCAACTGTATGAGCCTTTCAAAGATCCGTTTGAAGAGTAGTTCAAAATACATCTAGAAGATGGACCCCCAGAAACCTACCATCAGTTAAAAAAATAAACATTTTTTACAATGCAGATAGTACAATACCATATTAAAATTTATCACTGTAGATCACTTTGGACGACCTTGCCAGACTGGTAAAACAGCCTAGAAATAAATGCTCACATTTCAAAGAACAAAAGGCCATTTTCTGGAAAATAAACAAATAAAAGAATTAGTTATACCAACAAGGGGCTGTTGCATTCTGGACATCCATATAGTCTCATACTGTGTTTTGTGGATTTGTAGAATACTATAGTAAGCAGACACTAGATGGCAGTGTACACCAAACGTTATGTAGTGCAATGTATTGTTGAAGGGCCTTAAATAAGAATTTTAAAAAACTGGACTTGTATATTTTCTTCATTTTTAAATGAAAATATTATTCTGTGTGTTAAAACAGATAATATAACAATATAGAAGACTCAGAAGTATTTTCACAAATCACAAAAAGAAACCAAAGAGTATCGTAAAAAATAAAACCAGAGGAAAAGTGGGTAATTTAGAAAATGTGCAATTTGGATAAAAACACAAAAACATGCAGTTACATAAATGGACTCTCATATATACCCATGGAGATAAAAGTCATGTATGTACTCTTCATTCTCCAGAAGCTAGGATTATAGGCCCCAAAATATTTTGTTTTGTACAAACACCAAAATGTACAAAAGTCCTAAAATTAACTTCCTTAAAAGTAATATTAAAAATATCTTGCAGGGCAGGGGCCATTTAGTAAGCTGCATTAGTTGTTAACATGGTAGTTAATATACATTCAAAGTTAATGTTGCACCTTGGCTATTATTTATTTACAGCTTCCTTGGCAGCAGTCATTCAAAGTGGTTCTGAACTAAAACATAAATCTACATAAAAATATAAAATCATTATAATAAGAGAGACAACAATAAACAATAGAATAGACACACTATATCTAATAAAACATAAAGGATAGTAAGTATAGAGCCCTGCAATTTTCAGGGGAAGAGTCAACAACCTCGCCCCTTTATCTATAACAGGGGTATGTTTACTAAATTGTCTTAATGTTACCGGTGCTAGTTGCAGCGATAATGTGAAGAATGCCATATAAGGAGTGGGTGTTCCAGTCCTAAGGTAGCAAGAATCTGTATCGCGAGATAGTGGGTGCTGTGGCACGTTAACGCACGTTAACCCTAAGTACATGCCAGCGCAGTGTTAGAAGCTATAGCAATGTAGCCCACTGGTTACTGCAATGACTGTAGAGGCAGAGGTCATGGGTTCGATCCCGCAGTGGTGTAATCTAAAAAGGCTGTCTGAGGCATTTTCTTTTAATTTAAATCAGTGCTTCGAGCAAAAATACCCTCACAGTGCCGTAACCTAAGGTGCCTCATAAGGCGCCCCATAGGTCACATTATAAAGTGCCCTGTCTACCAAGGCACCCTATAATGTGCCCTATAGGGTGATGTATAGGGCACCTTATAGGGCGCTTTACAGGGCACCCTATAGGGCACCTATGAGGCACCTTAGGCTACAGCACTGTGAGGGTATTTCTGCTGGCAGCACTGATTGAAATGAAAAGGAAAAGCCTCAGAGAGCATTCCTAAATAACACCACTGTGGGATCAAACCCATGACCTCTGCCTCCACAGTCATTGAAGTAACCAGTAGGCTACATCTCTATAGCTACTACCACACTGCTGGCTGGCTACAGAAAGACTGCAGGTCACCACACAAACTGCTGTGGTTACCAGGATAGGGTAAACCCACCCGTACCCATGATGCACTGCACATGCAGATCAGCAGTCTACAGCTGATCACATAATGGGGTATGCACCCCCACAGCACCTAGGCCTGGTAGGGGGAACTGACTGTGTGTGTTACTGGCACAGAGTAGCTACAGACCGTGACACTGTGCGGGTCCTTGCTCACCCTGAGGGTGAGGTGGGGCACCCAGCACCAGGTCCGCAGAACCTGGCTTGGCTGAGATAGGCTATGCTGCAGGTCCCCATCAGTACCAGTGTGTGATAGGTAGTCCTTGCAGACACACCTAGGATACACCTGTGTCCATCTGTATTTCCCAGTCACGTCTAGCCTTTGTGGACTATGATGCACCCAGAATAGTGCATATCCTGTGTGGGTGCCATAGTCACATGTTATAGGTGAAGGGGGGTGTTTGGACCCACAAGCGGATTATGTAGCACCACCCAACCCGCCCTCTGTGGCTCAGGGTGGGGGGACAGGATCTCCCACCAACAGATCCACATTGTACATCTCTGCAATGGTGGCAGTAGAGAGGACCATCAACCCCAGTCCTGCTGGGGAACAGGCACCTACAGGGTGGTCGATGCAGATCTGTACGCATCACATAAGGCAATGGCAGACAAGCAGAACTCTGGAGAAGCTCAGCTGCCCCCACCACTATTTGACATTAACCGGCAGAGGGCACAGTCAGTCTCCACATGCTGCACCCTGCAAGGTGTTCCAGCCATACACATGCTAACTGCAGACAGTCTGCTAGCTAGTACATAGTGCATGTTCCTGGAGGAACTGTGTGCACACAAAAATGGGATGTGAGCACACACACCAAGCAGGTATGTCAGTGATTGGGCCCCAGAAAAGAGAACCCATAAATATTACTTGAAAGAAATGCTGCATAGCACTATGGGGGAACCTAGTCATGCCGTGGTCGATGCCCAGTCAGGGTGAGAGTGACCTCCCAGCATGACATGCTGTGGCAACCCTGTCCGTGCAGGTGGTGGTCGGGAACTACAATGTCCCAGCCATTGCCCGATACCCTGTGCAGATGCATCCTGCCCAGGCCACCCTGTCCGGGCCATACCCACAGTACCTTGCTCCTCATTATGCACATTGGCAGGCTAACACTGGAAACAGTGCAAGCAGTGTGGGCTCAGTAAGGTGTAGGCAGCCACAACACACTGGATAGACATACACACACTCCCACACCTATGCCAGCATTGTGCAAATATGGAGGTTTGTTGTGGGCATTGCTATGGTACGCAATACTGTTGGGATCACTCCCCGGGGTGGTAAACACTGTCAGAAGCAATAACTGAAACACACTCCACAGATATCAGAAAGGTTGCTATGATGAATCTCTATCAACAAATCATGTTTAACTTAGGATTTGTTAGCTGACATTAATCATAGCAACCTTTTGATATATGTGGAACGTGTTCCCAAGTTTAGGATGGCATTGCTAAGGTATGCAGGTGCCAGTATTGGGAGATGCTGCTCCGCGCAGGGCCCAACAGCCTGACTCTCCATGAGGCTTTGGATAGTGGAGCCTGTGGGTGTGGGTGTTTGTGCCTCTGTTGGCCGCTGCTCTAGGGCAGAGATTCCCAACTCCGGTCCTGGTGGGTCAAACACTGTTCAGGTTTTCATGCTGTCCCTAATGAATATGCAAGAGATACATTTGCATACAATGGGGGCGATGCATACAAATGCAGCACAGGCATATTTATTAGGGACAGCATGAAACCTGAATGGTGTTTGGCCCTCCAGGACTGCGGTTGGGAAACTCTGCTCTAGGGATTGCACATGTTTATGGTGTCTGTGCTTTGTAGGGAAAATATAGGCGTTTCAGGCATGTTTAATTTATCTGCAATAAAGGTTCCGTCTTTATTAGCATGGTTTAGTACTGGGTAAAATATGGGGACAAGGTTTGCAGAAGCCACAGCTGGGACTTGAACTTGTGACCTTCTGTCCCTGAATACACTGGCTGTGTGTACTGCACCAAACTGTTGCCACAGGGGCAGATCATTCCCTGGGAATACCATGACTGTTCGTCAGACAGACCTTGTCTGTTGCAGTGCACGGCACCCACCTAAACGGGGCTTGGCCATGGTCTGCTGTGGACAGATGCCACTGCCCCCTCCGCCACCAGCACACCTCCACCACCATGCTGACATGCCCTTATGCCAGTGGTGTTGGTGGTGCGCAGTCCCAGGCCATCCAGTGTGCCGTAGGCAGCTGCCTATGGTGTGGGTTCTCGGGTAGGGGTGCCTACATGGACATGCGCGCTTCCCCCCGGTACCGCCTGCCAATGTTATGTGCCCTTGGGGGTACCTGTTGGGTAATATCTCCTGTGACACTGTGGGACACACACTCGTGTCCATGTTGGTCCCTCGTCAGTTGCTGTCTTGCTGCTTTACAGTTTAGGCATTACTATGTTCCACCTAGGCATCTGCCTAGTCCGTACTGTGCCCCAGCTGGACCACAGCATGTGCCGCCTGCAGCCCCCTGTATCCCATTTACAGCATCAGTACAGTTGCCCTTTCCTACGTGCCCACTCTGCTGTTGCTGCACATGTGCATGCCCTAACAAACCTGCCCAATATAAACGACAAAAACCCTGATCACCGCTATTTCAATGTGGGTTCATTCACTTTGTAGGGGGACAGAGCATAGACCCTTCCAAACATGATATCTTCCTTTTTTCGCTTTGTCAGTAGTGTTGCTTTATGTTTATCATTAATATCACTATTGGCCAGCTTGGTTATTGGGATTTCAAATGTGGTTCTGGTCATTTTATATGTTTATTTGCCTTTTTGGTTCCTGCACATGTATCATGCGACGCCTCCAGTTGGGCCCAAGGATTTACAATCTGGAAACGGCCTTGTATGTCCTCCTTGAATAAAGTTCCCTTTGTTGTCACCAGGGTATTCTGGGACTTGTAGTGCTTTTTTACTCTTGAAGGACAAATGTAGTTGAGTCGGTGGTTGTAAGGCAGCAAGAACATTTATTGTGGGGATTTCCAGGGCATTCAAAGTTCAGTACACAACCAAGGCAGAAGGATACATCTCCAACATAAAGATGAAATCAGGATAATGAGAATGACATAACAAAGCCTTTCCCACAGTTCAGCTGTTCTGCTTCTCACACACTCTCACACCGAGGACTGCCCCGTGTGGTCAATTGACAGCAACACAAGCAAACTTATAACAGCTGTGGTTTTTCTTTTGAAAGCAAACACTTCTTCACAGCACTGCTTCTTAACTTCAGCAAGTAATAAAACTCAGTGAAACACAGACTTAGCTTTCCTCAGCTCAAAGCAGGAACTGCCCTTATTTCCTATACGGTTTCACAGATTCTCAGTTCCTATTCAACACTGCAGAATCTTCTCTTAGAGATAAAGAACAGTCCATTGGAATGGGGTCACATTCACAATTAGGCAAACAAGAATCTACTTGCATTCCTTCAATAGCATCAGGGCAAACAATATCTCTTTCAGGATTATAAGCTTTCTCAAACTTTCTCTGCTTCAAGAACTCCTGAAATTGGTTCCACAGCAATTCAGCTTGTACGGGCACCTTTACATTAGGGGAGTGAACCTTTTCCTCAGAAAACAGCTTTCTTAATGCTTCAAGCTTTGGAGTTTCAAAGGCTGTGCTTTTATCAGGGCTATGGCTTTTATCATATGAAAAACTCTCTACCCACTTAACAGTAGACAGTGAGGACTCAGCTTCCTGACCTTTAGAACTGGCAAATTGCCTCTCTGCTGAATTATCAGTAATGAAACTGCTGGCTTTACCTTGGGGATGTTCCCTCAGACAAACGCTGATTTCTTTCCTCCTGGGTTCCTCCAGGCTCTGAAATGCAGCCTCCTTATGTCCTTCTCCAGTCCCTTTGAGGTAGCTGCTTTCTTGGGAGATTTCCTCTGGCTTTCTCCTCCAGCTAAGCACAGCTTCAGCTTCTCTCTCTCCTCTCTCACCTTTCCAACTCCAACAGCTGTTCCTGTTCCTTTCTCCACATCCACCTCTCCTCCGTTCACCTGTGCCTCTGCCTTCTGTTGCTGTCTCCATATCTGTACCTCCTGTGCCTGTCTCTGTGTTTCTTGAGTCAGGGCTTCTTCCCTTGACTCTCTCTGAGTCTGTTTTGCTTTGCTCTGCTCATGGTTTTAAACACTGCTGCCTGCTGGGCATTCCCTGTTCTCTGCACCTGTGTGACCAATCAGCAGGGAAGCCTGTCTCCACCCCTGAGCTAGGGCGTGGCCTGACTTTAGCAGGGAGCTGACTTTTCCTCTGATCTGGCTTGTAATTCCCCTGCACGTGTGCACTGCCATTCACTTCAAAGTTAAAATCAGGATTTTCTTCAAGCTCCATATCTTCCTGGGAGCTTTCATCACTACAGATCCCCCCCCCTTAAGATATCACGGGCTGGCTCAATATCAGTAGCACAGCTCGTGATACGGCTCATCACGTCCGCATTCTGGTGGAGTTTCCCTGCTCTGTGCTCCACACGAAATTCAAAGGCTTGGAGAGTGTATTACTAATTAAAAATTTATTTGGATCAGCAAGGAATATTGCAACTTTGCAAGGAAATTGCTGCATGTGAGAAATGAACTGAGGAATCATGCTGACCAAAGCTGTATTTACAGTCTAGTGAGAGATCTTTACACATCTATCCTGGGGAGTGCTAGAAGGCCAGAGAGGGAGACAGAATTCTTCCCTTGGCCTTTGAACAATTCTCTTGGCCAATATAGAAACATTTGCCTAGCCAATGTAGACAGGATAAGAATTCATCAATTATAATGTAGAAGCTTTGAGCTGCTTCTAAAACCATGGGGGGTGTCTCTCTTGACAGGAATGGGAGATTAAGGAGGAGTCCTTCTCCTGGCAAACAAATGGAGACCCATTAATGATGACAAAAGAACACTTCATCTAGCCTTAGAATGTAGACCATGGGGGATGTGTCCCTTCAGCATTCTCAGATGTCTGACTAGCGTCTTGATTGTGTAAGTTTTGGGCTTCTAAAAACAAGGGGGGTGATCAGAAGCCTGCCCAGAAACCAAAGCAAAAAGGTGGATGGTGTGGAGAGAAGCTCATGGGTGAGAGCTGGCTGCAACACATTTGTGCCTATATAAGTACAGAGAAAATCCAGAACAGACAGAGCATAGATCTGCTTGGCCAGGCATGAAGAATCCTAGACTGTCATCAGTTTCTCTCGCTGAGTGCTCCCAGCTGATGTGTAAAGGACTGTATGACAAGTTTGGTGAAGTAAATATTCTTTGTAAATAGCTGCACTATCTCATAACTCTTTCAGTGCTGTAATTAAGTACATTAGTTATTATTCTAATTGCATTCTAGTTATCTTTTCTAACTACTCATGTGTAACTAAGAGAATTACTTGTCTTTCTGAATAAGTCTCCTTGCTTTGTTTGTAAATAAACTGCATGTCTTCATTACAAGGTGTTAGCCTTTGATGTAGTAAGACAGAGAGCCATAAACCAGCGCGTCAAACGCGCATTATGTTTCCGCATCTGATTGAGCCACTTCAATGGGGCATGGTCAGTGATCAATATGAATTTCTGGCCCGTAAGGTAAAATCTCAGCGCATCAATGGCCTACTTTATGGCCAAGCATTCACGCTCTATCGTCCAATAGTTCTTCTCTGCCGGCGACAGCTTGCGGCTGAGGAACATCACCGGGTGCTTGGCGCCATCGTGTTTTTGAGAGAGGACTGCGCCCAGGCCGGTCTTGGATGCATCCGTCTGAACTATGAACTGCTGAGTGAAGTCCACACCCCGCAACACCGGGGCTACGCATAATTTCTCCTTCAGGAGAGAAAAGGCCCCCTCAGCTCCCTCAGTCCATTTCAGCTTGTTGGGTGCATTTTTCTTTAGCATGTCTGTCAATATTGCGCTCCTCTCTGCAAAATTTGGTACGAACCGCCTGTAATATCTGACCAATCCTAAGAAGCTGCGTAACTGCTTCTTACTAGTAGGTCTGGGGAAAGCTTTGGCACTCTCAGTTTTGCTGGTCAACAGCTTCACTACGCCCCGGCCTACTATATGGCCCAAGTATTTGACCTCTTGGCCTCCAAATAAACACTTGTCCGGATTAAGGGTGAGCCTTGCATCCCTCATCGCTTGTAGGACTGCTTCCACCCTCAGTAAGTGTTGGCTACAAGTGTCACTGTGGATTACAACGTCATCCATATAAGCTACGGCGTAGGCTTGGTGCGGCCACAACACGAGGTCCATGAGTCTTTGGCATGTGGCTGCCGCTCCGTGCAACCCAAAAGGCATCCGTTTGAACTGGAACAAGCCCACGGGCGTGCTGAAGGCAGTCTTCTGTTATGCCTCTCTCGTCAGCAGTACTTGCCAATACCCTTTAGGCATATCTATTGTGGTTAGGTATTTGGCTTGTCCTAGGCGGTCTAAGAGCTCCTCGATGCGAGGCATGAGGCAGGCGTCGAACCGGGATATTAAGTTAACCCTCCTGAAATCGATACAAAATCATAGGGATCCGTCCGGCTTCGGCACAAGGACGATCGGACTGTTCCAGGGGCTCCTGGACTCTTCTATCACGCCCATGCTCAACATCTCCTGGACCTGGCGGACTACCTCCTGTCTTTTCGCCTCTGGCAATCTGTAAGGCCGTTGCCTTACTATCTCTCCTGGCGGTGTCACAATCTCATGGGCAACCAGATTCGTTTCCCCTGGCATTGGGGTCAGCACATCCTTGAATCTGGCCAGCAAGTGGGCTAAGTCCTGCTTCTGGGCCCATGAAAGGCCATCACTGACTCTTGGTTTTGGGTCTCCCTTACAGTCGTCCAATTGGGGCCCGAGGTCTTCCTCCGTCTTCTCCTCCACCGTCGCTGACAACCCCTGAAGGCTGGTACCTCCCGTCAAGCCAAAGCCTCCGGTTCCCCGGGTTGTTGTGGACAGGTGCGGAACCTCTTCAAGAGCAGGAAAACCTACCCACTCGCAGATCAACTGCGCAATACGATCACCAGTGGCTATCTTGAAATCTTCTTTACAAATTGTAGATGAGTACTTTAATCGCACCCCTAAAATCTGGGTCAATAACTCCAGCTCCAATGTCAATAAAGTGTTTCCAAGCAAGGCTGGAGCGCGGGGCTATGCGTCCGTAGCAGCCTATGGGTAGCTCCATTTGTAAAGCTGTGTCAACAAGTGCCTTCCACTGCTTTGGAACTACTATATCTTCAGCGCTGTAGAGATTGAAACCGGCAGCGTTGGCGGAAGCTCTCTTTGGCGCTCGAGCATTGGGACTCATCTTTGAAAAGCGTAGCACAAACTTGGGTTTTTCAGTAAGCTCTTCTTTCCGGGAACAGGTTTTTCGTTCTTGCCTCCTTGGAGCTGCAAACAATGGGCTAGGAATCATCTCTGTTTTAACCTTCGTTTGAGCCAAAGCCTCTACCTGTGGGCTCTTAGAGGTAGTAGCCTCTTTTGAAAACAAGCCCTGTTCCAGGCCCTTACAAAACTGTGGCCAGTCTTTCCCCAGCACTAAATTATGGGGTAGTCGAGGTACCACAGCTATGGGAATCTGTCTGCTTACGCCTAAACCTTTTACTTGCAGTTTGTAGACAGGGTATAGGGAGATGCCTCCATGGATACAGCGGATTTTTACTTTACTTACAGGCTGAATTGCTGCGTCCCCACTCCTGGCCTCAATTTGCCGCCAGAGCGCTTTGGACAGCATGCTCTGTTCAGCACCTGAATCCAAAAGTGCAGTGGTTGCAATTCCTTGCACTTCCACTGCTAGTAAAAATCCGTCCTTGACCTTAGGATGGTTCTTCGCTACCAAAGCTGTCTTTACATAACACTCTCGCTGTACATGGCCCTCTTTACCACACTTATAACATTTCCTTCGGGTAACACGGCCTTTCAACATTGGCATATACATTTTTAAAGCTTCATCATTCATCCCCATCTTCCTTTCTGATACGCCACACACTGCAACCCTGGAAGCACTGCCACCTTCATGGGCACTCAACTCTGCCTCCATAAACCGTTCTGACAGCATTACGGCCTCCTGTGGGGTTTTGCAGTTTTGGAGTATAAGGAAGGTTTGCAGTTGTTGGGGTACAGCATCCATGTATTGCTCCAATACAAGACTATCTATAATTGACTCAACTGTTCTCCCTTCAGGAGTCAGCCATTTTTTTACTAGGGTACGGCTCTTTGATATAGGGCCTTAGGAGTCTCACCTGATTTTAATCTGATAGCCCTTAGTAGGCGGTGGTATACTAGAGGAGTTAGCCCCAACCTCTCTCTAACTTCCTTTTTAAGCTCGTCATAATCACTGGCAAGCATAGGTGGCATAGCTCGATAGGCCACTAAAGCCTCCCCAGTAAGGGATGCTGCTAAACGCATGACCCAATGCTCTTTTGGCCATCTACTGAGGTGAGCCACCCGTTCAAAACCCTCCAGAAAATCATCAATGTCGTCCCTATCAGTAAGCTGTCCGAAGTTGAAAGTCCCACCAGCCTGCAAACTCAGCACGAGTGGAGCAGCCGGTGTACTGGAACCGGGAGGTGCTGCTGCTGGTCCGGTCTGCCTTCTCTGCTCCGCCAGCCATGCCTCCAACAACTCTAGAAGTGGCTTCTGTTGTGCTTGTAACTGCGCAGCACTTCTCTCCTGCGCCTGCAAGGATAAGTCTGACTGTCGCTCAAACTGATGTGCCATCCATTTTAGCACGTCTTGAGCCTCGAGAGTCATCTTGGAATCCTGTAAACAAACAAACACACACAGACCAAAGTGCGATACCAAACAAGCAAAAAAAAAGTTTCTTCGCTTATTTTTTTTTCTTTCAACAGCTAGGCTTGCATCCCTTGCCCTGGTATCCTTAACCGACCCCGGCTAGGTACCCGTTACCTGGCTTGGGTGAAGCTTCGCGCTTAACACCTGTGACGGTCTGCTGTAGTCTACTCTGCACTGTGGTTTTCACTTTCTTGGATCCTCCTCAGCTGGGCTCCACAGCAAAGTTACTCCTCCAGCAGGTATCCTGAGGATAATCTTCTGCGCATGCGTGGAATCCTCAATACTACGCCACTTGCGACGCCTCCAGTTGGGCCCAAGGGCTTATAATCTGGAAACGGCCTTATGTGTCCTCCTTGAATAAAGTTCCCTTTGTTGTCACCAGGGTATTCTGGGACTTGTAGTGCTTTTTACTCTTGAAGGACAAATGTAGTTGAGTCGGAGGTTTAAGGCAGCAAGAAAATTTATTGTGGGGATTTCCAGGGCATTCAAAGTTCAGTACACAACCAAGGCAGAAGGATACATTTCCAACATAAAGATGAAATCAGGATAATGAGAATGACATAACAAAACCTTTCCCACAGTTCAGCTGTTCTGCTTCTCACACACTCTCACACCGAGGACTGCCCCGTGTGGTCAATTGACAGCAACACAAGCAAACTTATAACAGCTGTGGTTTTTCTTTTGAAAGCAAACACTTCTTCACAGCACTGCTTCTTAACTTCAGCAAGTAATAAAACTCAGTGAAACACAGACTTAGCTTTCCTCAGCTCAAAGCAGGAACTGCCCTTATTTCCTATACGGTTTCACAGATTCTCAGTTCCTATTCAACACTGCAGAATCTTCTCTTAGAGATAAAGAACAGTCCATTGGAATGGGGTCACATTCACAATTAGGCAAACAAGAATCTACTTGCATTCCTTCAATAGCATCAGGGCAAACAATATCTCTTTCAGGATTATAAGCTTTCTCAAACTTTCTCTGCTTCAAGAACTCCTGAAATTGGTTCCACAGCAATTCAGCTTGTACAGGCACCTTTACATTAGGGGAGTGAACCTTTTCCTCAGAAAACAGCTTTCTTAATGCTTCAAGCTTTGGAGTTTCAAAGGCTGTGCTTTTATCAGGGCTATGGCTTTTATCATATTAAAAACTCTCTACCCACTTCTTAACAGTAGACGGTGAGGACTCAGCTTCCTGACCTTTAGAACTGGCAAATTGCCTCTCTGCTGAATTATCAGTAATGAAACTGCTGGCTTTACCTTGGGGATGTTTCCTCAGGCAAACGCTGATTTCTTTCCTCCTGGGTTCCTGCAGGCTCTGAAATGCAGCCTCCTTATGTCCTTCTCCAGTCCCTCTGAGGTAGCTGCTTTCTTGGGAGATTTCCTCTGGCTTTCTCCTCCAGCTAAGCAGAGCTTCAGCTTCTCTCTCTCCTCTCTCACCTTTCCAATTCCAACAGCTGTTCCTGTTCCTTTCTCCACGTCCACCTCTCCTCCATTCACCTGTGCCTCTGCCTTCTGTTGCTGTCTCCGTATCTGTATCTCCTGTGCCTGTCTCTGTGTTTCTTGAGTCAGTGCTTCTTCCCTTGACTCTCTCTCTGTCCCTTGAGTCAGGGCTTCTTCCCTTGACTCTCTCTGAGACTGTTCTGCTTTGCTCTGCTCGTGGTTTTAAACACTGCTGCCTACTGGGCATTCCCTGTTCTCTGCACCTGTGAGACCAATCAGCAGGGAAGCCTGTCTCCACCCCTGAGTTAGGGCATGGCCTGACTTTAGCAGGGAGCTGACTTTTCCTCTGATCTGGCTTGTAATTCCCCTGCACGTGTGCACTGCCATTCACTTCAAAGGGAAAATCAGGATTTTCTTCAAGCTCCATATCTTCCTGAGAGCTTTCATCACTACAATCACTACTATCACCTTTCTGGGTTTCCCTGCCTTTGCTGTACATTGCTGACTGAAATTTATTTATTTTATTTATTTAACGGTATTTCTATACCGCCTTATCATAAAATCAAAGCGGTGTCACAGCAATACAATCAAAAGTGGGGAAGGGAGGGTCATGCAGTGAATGTTACGAATTGCGTGTATGAGGGTAGTGTAACAGATTAGGTTGAACTAGGTACATTGTGAGCTATATTACAGCATGAGCTATGATACATTGTTCTGTACTATGTACATTGTGATCTTATAATACAATGTTCTATGTAATTAGGGGGTTAAGATATATCATGTGCCTGTGAATATTTTCTGATCACGGATGGAAGGGTACGGGGGAAGTTCTTGTTGGATTATGTCACATGTCCGTAGTGTTCTATGAACAGCGTTGTCTTCAGCTGCTTGCGAAAGTTGAGAAATGGTTTCTCTTTCCTGCAAATGTGCCTCTAAAGCGAGGGTTTCACGGGCGTTAGTATTCAGACCCGGATTTCACAGCGTTAGTGTGCCTGGAGCCTCTCCCCGCCCATTGACCCCTATCTCCGCCCTCTGGGAGGCCTTACTCCACCCTTCAGACCCGGATTTCACAGTGTTAGTGTGCCTTAACGCCACTGCCGACGTTATCGCATGATAACGTCGCCGCTGCTACGTTAAGACGGCTTAGTAAACATACCCCACAGTGTTGCCATTAAAACAGGCTATCCGGGCAGCAGTGATATTGAGCCACTGCCTGGTTAGTTAGAACAGCAAGAGTTAGGTCAGGGATACCTGGAACACACTGTTGCCAAGTGCTTAGCATCACGGTTTATGGTGGCAGCACCTGGGGATATTCAGCGGCACTAACCATGTTAGTGCTATTGAATATCCCACAGAGTGTCATTTACGTGGATTGCTGGTCTGCAAACCATATAAATGCCTCCTCGATATTTAGGTCCTTTATTACAGACCCCCAGACTATTTTCATGGCCTTTCTCTGGATTCACCTTCATCCTATCTACATCTTTTTGAAGGTATGATCTCCCGAACTTGACACATTATTCTACTCTTTTTCTTTATTGGTTTCTACTTCTCCTAACATCCCTCTAGCTCTGGTCACTGCTTCACTGCATCTCAACCTAGGCAACAAGGCTTCAGAAGGGAAGGTTCTTTCCAAACAAATAACTGAATTCTTTGAAGAGGTGCCAGAATAGCAGACATGGTTGATTTTAGCACAACAGGTACTCTACGGGGCCAAGAGGAAGTGCAGTATAAAAGTTACTAGCTGTGGTTGGTGAATTGCTTTCCTTCTCTTAGGGTGAGAATATAGTTCTCTCCCCAAGTCTTGCTGGGTACCTTCACATGGAGATCCTTTTGTACAAAATCTATACTAAATCCCCGCAAGGCAACACTACAATTGAAATATGGTAGGAACAAAAAAAAAAAAGACCCGACATACTAACATACTGGCCGCACATCACACAGGATTAAAAGGTCCCACCCATAGCTTTTGCACTTGACTAGATCTAACGATGGTGGTTATAATAGTGCAAGCACTGCAGATGTAGATACCATCCTTACCACAGATAAAGGCCATGGTGAGCATGTTCACAGACCCACTGTGGCAGGAGATAAACCACAGAAATTAATGAAAACATAAAGAGGATTAACCACGGTTTAGCGGACTTCTGCAGATACGAAGGTAATGTACTGCTACTTTTATGCTAAAAACCCTATATTTAAATCAAGAGGGTATACAAAGAGAATCTGCCAAGCTCTGGAAGAAAGAGGAAAATTAGCACAAGAAAAACTGCAAAAAGCAAGATGCAAATTTAAGATCTTTAATTTCACAGATCAAAGCAAACAAGTATGTGAACGATAACATCTTGAAGCAACTAAGGGCTTCTGTGAAAAAAGAAATACAGGGAGGAAGAGAAGACCTGGGTGAGAGCCAGAAGAAAGGAATACACAGAAACAGAAAGAACAGTTGAGGGGGAGATGGAGCTTGGAGATCTGGAACTGCAGGAGAGTGAGAACTACAGGACAGGTCAACCAACCAAGTGAAGAGGAGGAAGAAAGGGAGGAGAAAGACCCAGAGGTGGAGGAATTCAAGATAGAACTCCTATTCTGCATGGAAAAAAATGAATATGCAGGGTTTCAGGCAAGGGAAAGATTACCCAAGCTAAATTTAATGCCTAAGGTTGAAAGTATGATTATAAAGATGAACAAGGCCACATCCAGTATAAAGAGACCATTTATTGACATCACTGAAATAAATCAAATACAATACTGTGAAATTAAAATTATTACTACAAGACTACTACCAGCTAAAAGTGCAGGGCCAGAAGAAAAAGAAAAACGATAACAACAATTCCTCCTTGGAAAAAGCTCATCAAAGGAAAAATACAATCATTGCGTGCAGAGGCATCTCTGATAGACGAGTATTTAAAAAGATTAATATCAAAGATATTAAGGAAGATCCAAGGCATCAAGCTGAAGCATGCTGTATTAACAGAACACATCTTGAAATTTATATGTTCTAACAATAAATTGAAAGTAACAGCAGAAGCGCAAAAACTGCAAACACATGTAGAAAACAGAAAAGAAATATCAAAATAGCCTATTTACAGAGAACCCAAAACAGTTCTACAGGGAATTGGGAAAGAGCATTAATATGGTAAAAGCACCACCAACCAAAGCCAAAACAGAAACCTTCTGGAGAAAAATATAGGCGGACCCTATAGAGCACAATCAAGAAGCAGAATGGTTACGCTGCATACAGCAGCGTTTAGAGAAACATAGAAACATACGAGCAGAAACATGACGACAGAAAAAGACCACATAGCCTATCTAGTCTGTCCTTCCATATCAACCACTACAACAGTCACTTTTTTTCCTTTAGAGATCCTCTGTGTTTGTCCCATGCTGCTTTGAATTCAGATACTGTCCTCATCTCTACCACCTCCACTGGGGGATTATTCCACGGATCCACCACTCTTTCCGTAAAGAAATATTTCCGCATATCGCTCCTGAATATATCCCCTTTCATCCTCATCCCATGTCCCCTCATAGCAGAGCTTGCTTTCAATTGAAAGAGGCTCTCCTCCTGTGCATTTATTTCATGGAGGTACTGTATTTAAACGTTTCAGTCATATCACCTCTATCCCGCCTTTCCTCTAAGGTGTACATATTAAGATCCTTAAGTCTGTCCTCATATGCTTTATAATGAAGACCACTAACCATTTTAGTAGCCACCCTCTGTGCAGACTCCAGCCTGTTTATATCCTTTTCAGGGCCGGATTTACCTTGAGTGAGGCCCTACGCCAACAAAAATTGTGGGCCCCCAGAAAAGATAAAAACGAGCACGCCGGATCAGCTGCGCGCTGTTGGCCCTGACGTCATAATTAAACTGGGAATCCCAAAAGCCAAACTTGGAATGTACAACACTGTAGAAATAAAACTATACATTAATTTGCTCTTGTACTAAACAAAGTGCAGACGTTAATGATGCACATTTACCAGAGCTGACATATTCCAATTAATAAATTCAAAATAAAGAGATATTTTTCTACCTTTTGGGCATTTTTTTTCAGCTGCAATTGCTCCAGCCACTTTCTTCTGGTTTCTTCGTGTCAGCCCAACTCCAGTCTTAACCCCCCCAGCCCATTTCCAGTCCCAGCCCCCCCCCCCATCGGCTCAAGTAAACTTTAATAAAAAAAAAATAAAACGCTGGCCGCTGCCGCTGCGGCAGCATGGACTGTCCCGCGGGGCCCCCTCTGCCTGGCTGAGCCCCTCCGTGCCGGCTTTGAGAGGCGTGAAGGGAGAGTGTCTCCCTCGCGTCTCTGTTAAGCCCGCAGGGGCTGATGGGAAATTTTGCGCCTCTCAAAGCCGGCACGGAGGGGCTCAGCCGGGCAGAGGGGGCACCACGGGACAGTCCATGCTGCCGCGGCAGCAGAGGGGGCCCCGCGGGACAGTCCATGCTGCCGCGGCAGCAGCCAGCGTTTTTTTTTTAAATTTAATTTTAAAAAAGCTAACAATTTGCTCAATTTTTGTGGGCCCTTTTTTTTTTTTTTTTATTTATTTTTTTTTTTATTACATTTTCTTTTATACCGCGCTATTTAAGATCAGTGCGGTTTACAATAAACATTAAATCTACACATCTCAGTTTAGTGATTTGTGCTTACAATAAACAGGTAAAAATAACTTGGGTATACAATAAACAAGTTTCTTAACAGGGAGAACATGATAACTATATACAAGCCAGTTAATGTAACTATATACATGGTTAAGTGCACAGCACGAGCTTCTTAAGGTGGGTTAAGTATGTGGGCCCTACGCCACGGCGTAGTTGGCGTATAGGTAAATCCGGCCCTGATCCTTTTGAAGGTACAGTCTCCAGAATGGCACACAATACTCCAAATGAGGTCACACCAAAGACTTATACAAAGGCACTATCATCTCCTTTTTTTTTCTGATAGCCATTCCTCTCCATATGCACCCAAGCATCCTTCTAGCTTTTGCTGTCGCCTTTTCTACCTCTTTAGCTACTTTAAGATCATCAGACACAATCATGCCTAAGTCCTGCTTTCTTTAGTGGACACAAGCACTTCACTCCCTATACTATATTGCTCCCTTGTATTGCTGCAGCCCCAAAGCATAACCTTGCATTTTTTAACATTAAATCTCAGCTGCCAAATTCTAGACCATTCTTCAAGCTTAGCTAAATCCCTCCTCATGTTATCTCTACCTTCAAGGGTGTCTACTCTATTCCAGATTTTGGTATCATCTGCAAAGAGGAAATCCTTACCCGACAGCCCTTCCGCTATACCACTAACAAAAATGTTAAAAAGAATCAGACCAAGGACAGATCCCTGGGGCACACCACTGGTAACCTCCTTCTCAGAGTGAGCTCCACTTACTTGTACCCTTTGTCGCCTCCCACTCAACCAATTATCAACCCAAGCAGTAACTTTAGGGTCCATCCCTAGGGTGCTCAGTTTGTTTATAAGTCGCCTGCGAGGAACGGTGTCAAAGGCTTTACTGAAATCTAAATACACCACATCTAGGGCTCTCCCTCAGTCCAACTCCCTGGTAACCCAGTCAAAGAAATCAATCAGATTTGTCCGACAAGACCTGCCTCTGGTGAATCCATGCTGCCTCAGATCCTGTAATCCGCCAAACTCCAGAAACCTCACCATTTTCTCTTTCAGCAGCACTTCCAATAATTTACTCACCACTGAACTTAAACTAACCGGCCTGTACTTTTCAACCACATCTTTACTTTTGCTTTTGTGTAAAGGGACCACATGAGCCTCTCTCCAGTCCTTTGGCACCACTCCCGACTCCAACAAGGCATTGAAAAGTTCAGTCAGTGGAGCTGCTAGAACATCCCCAAGTTCCCTCGGTATTCTAGGGTGTATCCCATCTGGTCCCATTGCTTTGTTTACTTTACATTTAGCTAGTTTCTCATGAACACAGTCTACTGAAAATTGTTCAAGATGCCCCTTGCTTCTGTTCCTGTTTGTGGGTGTTTTCTGAGGTCCTGCTCCTGGTTCTTCATCTGTGAACACAGAACAGAAATATATGTTAAGCAATTCCGCTTTATCCTCATTAGCTTCTACATATTCCTCCCCTTCACCCTTGAGTCTGACAATACCACTTTTGCCCTTCCTCTTCTCACTAACATATCCAAAAAATGTCTTATCCCACCATTTTATTGCATTGACTATTTCCTCCTCTTTTTGAATCTTTGTTTCTTGACTACTTTGCTAGCTTCTCTAAGTCTTTCCAAATATAGATGCCTGTCTTCCTCTCTCTGTGATCTCTTGTATTTCATGAAGACCTCCCTCTTTTTCTTCACCCTTTCAGCTACTTCTTTCGAAAACCATAGCGGTCTCCTTTTCCTTTTATTTACCATTTTAACAAAAAGGTTTGTTGCCCTTAAAATATCCCCTTTCAGTTTTGCCCACTGTTTTTCTACATCTCCCAGCTGTTCCCATCCCACTAATGACTCCTTGAGGTATTGGCCCATCATGGCAAAGTTAGTTTTCCTAAAGTCTAAGACCTTGCTTATGAATGGATTCTAACAGCCCTAGTCCTAATACTGAACCACACCATCTGGTGATCACTGGATGCAAAATGATCTCCCACTATAACAGCAGAAACACTTTCACCATTGGTAAGCACAAAGTCCAGTATGGCCCTTTCACGTGTGGGTTCTGTTACCAATTGCCTGAATAGTTCTCCCTGTGCAGAAAGCATAGTTACTCACCTGCAACAGGTGATCTCCGGGAACAGCAGGAATTTAGTCTTCACATATGGGGTATCGTCGGTACCGACGGAGCCTGTGCGGGAACGCTCCCCAGCGTCCAATGGGAAAGCTTTTGGGAGCATCCCACAGCGCCTGCGTGCTGCCTTCCCACCTTTTCCAACTGTCCCTCTTCAGTTGAGTTTAAAGCTGAGACAAAAGAGAGAGGGAAAGAGAGATAGAGAGATACAACTCCTAGGGGAGGTGGGTGGGTTGTGAAGACTAAATTCCTGTTATTCCCGGAGATCACCTGTTACAGGTGAGTAACTATGCTATCTCCAGGAACAAGCAGGAATGTAGTCTTCACATATGGGGACTCCCTAGCTGCAGATGTCAGGGAGAAACCCCAGAGATTGTGTGCCCTTGTGAAAGGGCTCCACTTCCCCCCCATAGATCTCTGGCATCCTATCAGGGATGGTGGGTAGGAGTTGATTAAGTATGGAACAAGTGTTGAAGAACAGCCTGACCAAACAAGGCATCCCAGCGGGAGTCCTTGTCTAAGCAATATTGGGCTGTGAAGGTTTGAACTGAAGCCCAAGTAGCTGCTCGGCAGATGTCGTCAATAGACACAGAGTGAAGATGAGCCATAGATGCTGCTATGGCTCTCACATTGTGAGCTGTGACATGGCCTTCCAGAGGAAGGTTTTTACTCTCATAGGCAAAATATATATACTGTGCAATCCAGTTGGACAGTGTTCTTTTGGAGACTGGAAGTCCCAAATGACTAGGATCAAAAGCAACAAAAAGTTGAGAGGACTTCCTATGTTGCTGTGTCCTTTGTAAGTAAAAGGCCAGAGCCTTTTTACAATCCAAAGTATGAAGATTCCCTTCTGCATTTGAGGCATGAGGCCTTGGGAAGAATACAGGAAGGTAAACTGCTTGATTTAAATGAAAAGGTGACACCACCTTTGGCATAAAGTGTGGATGAGTCCTAAGGAGTACCTTATCATGATGGAACCTTGTATAAGGAGGATCAGCCACCAATGCTTGCAATTCACTGATGCGACGTGCTGATGTGATTGCAATAAGAAAGATGACCTTCCAGGAAAGGAATTTCAAGGAGATAATGGCTACTGGTTCAAAAAGCGGTTTCATAAGCTGTCCAAGAACCAAATTTAAGTCCCATGCCACCGGTGGTGGCTTAATGGGAGGCTTAGTTAAAAGAAGGCCTCTCATAAATCTCGCTATGAGAAGATGAGAGGAAATAGGTTGCCCATTTAGAGGCTTGAAAGAAGCTGCAATAGCACTCAAATGAACTCTCACTGAATTGGTCTTAAGCCCTGCATTAGATAAATGAAGAAGATACTCCAGTAATGATTCCAGAGATATCGCAAGAGGGTTAAGACCCTTCTGCGAGCACCATATGGTAAATCTATTCCACTTGAAAGCATAAGAGCATCTTGTGGAAGGCTTTCTGGAAGCATAAAGGATATCCTTTACCTTGAGAAAGGTTGAGAAAGGAAAGGTTGAGAAAGGTTAAGACTGTGAAGTTCTAGGCTTTCAGCAACCAGGCTTTGATATGCAGAGACTGGTGATTGGGATGCCACAGCATCCCGTCCTCCTGAGAAAGGAGATCTGGAGCAGATCCTAACTCCAGAGGTGGAGCTTGAGAGAGATGTAGGAGCAGAGGGTACCACATTTGTCGTGGCCAATATGGAGCTATGAAAATCATATGACCCATGTCTCTCTGAAGCTTGAACAGGGTTTTGGGAATTAGGGGAGAGGGTGGAAAGGCATACAGGAAGTCCTGGCCCCAATGGAGGAGGAAAGCATTCCTGGCCTGACAACCCTGAGCCGGAATTCTGGAACAGAACTGGGGAAGTTTGGTATTCAGTGGACTTGCGAAGAGGTCTATGTCTGGGGTTCCCCAAATTTGGAAAATTCTGGCCACCTGGTCTGCATGGAGAGACCATTCATGTGGAAGCAGAACTCGACTGAGTCTGTCTGCCCAAGAGTTTTGCATGCCTGGAAGATACACCGCAAGGAGATAAATCTGATGCTCTCTGGCGAGGGCCCATAGTCACAAAGCTTCGCTGCATAGCAACAGAGAGCCTGTTCCACCCTGCTTGTTCACATAGAACATGGCTACCTGATTGTCCGTTTGAACTAGGACTGTCTTGTAGCTGAGCTGGGTGTGGAATACTCTAAGAACAAGGAAGATTGCTCTGAGTTCCAGGAGATTGATATGTAGATAGGTCTCCTGTGGAGTCCAGATACCCTGGGTAGAGAGGCCTTGTAGGTGGGCTCCCCAATCCACCTGTGAGGCATCTGTTGTTAGAGTGGCTTGGGGTGAGGGTTGCTGAGGAGGAGACCCCACCAAAAGGTTTTGGGGTGATTGCCACCATTGGAGGGACAAAATAAGGCGATCTGAGTTTGCTATTTTGTCTGACAGGCAACCTGACGCCTGAGTCCATTGAGTGGATAAAGTCCACTGGGCTGCCCTCATATGGAGGTGAGCATAAAGAGCCACATGCACGGTGGATGCCATGTGGCCTAGCAATTGTAACATTTCCCGAGCAGTGAGGTGAGGTTTTAGCACTGCTTGGGAAGCTAACTGCACAATGCGAAGGCAGCGGGGCTGTGGAAGATAGGCCCTTGTCTGTCTGGTATCCAGCAGAGCTCATATAAACTCTAGGGACTGAGTGGGAGCAAGATTGGATTTTGTGAAGTTTATGACAAGTCCCAAATACTGAAGGATGCGCATTGTGCGAGAGAGAGCAACCCTGGCCTCTGGCTCTGAAGGGGCTCGAATGAGCCAGTCATCTAAGTAAGGGAAGATGAATATCCCTAGGGTGCGAAGAAATGCTGCCACCACAGCCATGCATTTTGTGAACACCCTTGATGCCGAGGCCAGGTCAAAAGGAAGAACCCTGTATTGGTAGTGCTTCCCTTGAAATAGAAAGTGAAGGAACTTTCGATGAGTTGGATTGATGAGAACATGAGTGTACGCATCCTTGAGATCTAGAGAACAAAGCCAATCCTGACTCTGAAGGTATGGCAGCAGAGTTCCTAGAGAAATCATTTTGAACTTCTCTTTGAACAGGAATTTGTTCAATTCTCTGAGGTCTAAAATTGGTCTGTCTACTCCTGTTTTCTTTGGAATAAGGAAATAGGGGGAGTAGAACCCTGAACCCTGTTGGAGAATGGGTACCTCTTCTATTGCCCCTTGTGCAAGAAGCATAGTGACCTCTTGACCTAACTGGTCATTGACAGAGGTCTGAGAATTGAACTGTCTTACCATTGTAGGAGGGGGCATGCTGAGGAAATGAAGCTTGTACCCCTCTCTGTCTATTGTAAGAGTCCAATTTTCTGCTGTTATCTGACCCCATCTGGGGGCAAAATGACATAACTTTACTGTAATGGTGGAAGGCTCTGGGCCATTCAGGGCCAGGAAGGCAAAATTCTCTAGATAGGAGTCAAAGCCCCTGTGGAGGCTGAGTCTGCTTTGCCGGTTGAGGCTTAGCAGCTTTTGTTTTTCTTTGCCTAGGTTGTTGCTGCTGTCCCTTTTGGGCAGACTGACCTAAACGATGTCCCTGCTGGGTATAGGAGGGATAAAACATCTTCTTACTGAAGAATGTTTTCTTTGTAGGATTTTTCCCTTGCAGGATCAGCTGTAGATTTAGACAATCTATCAAAGTGATATTGTCAGCATCTATCTCATTAGCTTTTTCATGCCAATTCTTGCCAAAGAGATTCTCTCCTGTGCAAGGAATATTCCCTAGTTTATCCTGTACCCAAAGTTCCAAGTCAGATGCCTGGAGCCAGGCAATCCTACGTGCACCTATGGCAATAGCAGAGGTTCTGCTTATGCACTCAAAGCAGTCAAAGGCTGCATGATTCACAAACTTGGAAACATCCTGAGCATGTTTGACAAGGGCGAGGTAATCCTGCCTCTTATCATCAGGAAGGAGAGGGCTCATAAGCTCTAAATCTAAATCTCCCGTGACCTCCTTAAGGAACATTCCCATATATAATATATAGGAATTGATCTTAGCAGAAAGCATGGAAGCCTGGAAGGTTCGACGTCCAAATGCATCAAGAGTCCTACACTCATGTCCTGGAGGATTAGATGCATGCCTTTTTGCACCCTTGATTCTTCTCATAGCTGATACCACCACCATGGAATGGTGTGGTAGCTGAGTCTTCTGAAACCCAGGACAATGAGGAACTCGATACATGGTGTCGAGTCTTCGAGAGTGAGGAGATGTGGTTAGAGGCGTTTCCCACATCCTTAACATGAGATCATGCAAGATCTCATGAATAGGTAAGGTAGCTGCCTCCTTGGAAGCTTTAGGGTATTGTAGGATTTCTAATTCCTTTGCCCTAGGCTCTTTTTAAGGAGCCACTGTGATGGAAAGACCTCGAGCCACATCTCGGATAAAATCCTGAAAGGACATATCCTCTGGTGGAGACATCCTATGCTGAGGAGAAGAAGAATCCTCAGGAAGAAGTACTCTGGTATAGGCAGAACTTTCAGAGTCGTCAGACTCATCCGAGGATTCAAAATATCTCCGATCCGGGTGATCGTGCAAGGCATGGTACTGGTACCGATCGAAGTTGGCATCGGAGGGGTCCTGTACCGACTTGTCGATACCAGATGGATAAGCATGACTCGGTCCCGGTAGAATACCTGCCGATGTCGATGCAGTTGGTACTGGTACCGGAGTCTGTGCCAGTACCGGTTGAACTGTCTGAAGTGGTTTCAGGGCCATCGAGGCCGTGAGAAGAGCCGCCAGACTGCGTTCAATAGCCAAGAATCTCTGGTCTATCGATGCTGCCGATGCTTGGGTATCGGTACCGGATGAAGGAGCCGGTACCCCAGAGCATGGCACCAGTAGTTCTTCCGAGGTTGAGGCCTCGAGAACATCCTGGAGCTCCGTTAGTGCTTTAGAAGCTGAAGCCTCCTGCCAAGGCAGTTTTGCTGGTGAAAATCCCTCAAGGGCAATGCCAGAGGCATCTCGATGCTTAGAGGGAGATCTACCCTTTGAGGACCGGCTAGATTTATGTTTAGTTACCTGAGATCCATGGGAGGAAGACGAAGCCCTGGAAGACGTCGATGCCACAGAGGCTGCATCAGAGGGAAAAAGGGTGCTAAGTTTAGCAGCTCGGTTACGCCGGCCCCTTTGACATCATCCTACAGGCAACACACTCCGAAATGGAGTGGTCAGGACCTAAATATTTGAGGCACCACTCATGGGTGTCGGTGACGGAGATGGTACTGCCACACTTGGAACACTTTTTAAAACCCAAAGCGGGTTTTTCCATTTTAAAGGAAAAGGTTGGGCCTAGTGCCCAAAATGGCGCGTGACACCTGCGGAGAAAATAACTGGAAAAGACTCCAGAAGAAAGGGTTTGGTTTTTTTTGGAAAAAAAGAAAGAAGAACCAGCGGTACCGGTGTAGCGTCGAAGGAAGGCAGACGCGACAACAAAAAAGAAGAATAGAAGGGAATTATTTTCTGCGGTGACAGGATGTGCGATCTGTCGGCTCCGCAGAAAATGAAGAACTGGAGAGGGACAGTTGGGAAAGGCGGGAAGGCAGCATGCAGGCGCTGTGGTATGCTGCCAAAAGCTTTCCCATTGGACGCTGGGGAGCGTTCCTGAGCAGGCTCCGTCGGTACCGACGATACCTCATATGTGAAGACTACATTCCTGCTTGTTCCTCGAGATTCCAGGATCTCCTTACTTCTAGATGATACTGCAGCTGGAATGTGCCAATCAACATCTAACATATTGAAATCCCCCTATCAGTATCACTTCCCCTTTCCTATGGAATGGTCTGCAATAACAATGAAAGAGCTGGAAAGTAGGTTAAAATGAGCCCCAAACTGGAAGAGCCTTAGCCCAGATGGAGTAACCAACTTTAGCTCAAACAGTTAACATCACTCCACCAAGACCTGGTGAACTGCAAAAATCAATTGTTCAAGCAGTCAACTTAACACCACAATGGCTTACTACAGGAAGAACATTTCTCCTCCCAAAGAGGGACCCAAGTAACATTCCCAATGACTGTAGACCAATAACACGTCTACCTACAATGTATAAGCTGTTCACTGCAGTAGATGCAGACAGAATATATACTTATATCGAGTCCAACAACATAATGGCAATAGAGCAAAAGAGCAACAAGAGAGGAGCATATGGAATCAAAGATCAGTTAATGTTGAATAAGTCCATCATGACCAGCTCTCAGAAAAGTAAAAATATCAGTATAGCATAGATTAATAAAAGAAGACATTTGACAGTGTTCCAGACTCTTGGATAATAAATTTCCGTGAAAAGTATAAAATAGATCCTGGTTTGATAGAGTACATTAAGTTCACCAAGAAAATGTGTGGTGAAAAGCTTTTCTGATGACATCGGGATGACCTTTGACCTTGACAAATGTGCTAAGGCAACTTTTTTTTAGCAGAAAATTGAGCAAAATGGAAAACATCTCTCTGGCTGAAGACTATGACATCAAGGGCCTTGAAAAGGACAGCATATATAAGTATCTCGGAATAGAGGAAGGAATGACATTCAAGCAGAAATACTGAGAGAAAAGATCAATAAAGAATACTACAGGAGATTAAAATCAGTAATGAAATGTGCTTTGACATCATGGAATAAGATACAAGCCATCAATCAGCTGGTAATTCCTGTATTCTCAAACAGCTTTGGGGGTTGTGGACTGGCCTCTTAAAGATTTTGAAAAATTGGATCTGTGCACAAGAAAACTCCTCCATGCCCATGAGGTAATTTACAAGAATCAGTATATGCCATGAATGTACATCCCTAGAGTTGAAGGAGGGCTAAGCCTCAGAGATTGATTACACATACAGAGCTACTATCCTAGGCCTCCGGGCCTATCTGACTGCATCATCGGATCCAAATATGCAGAAAGTGCTGAAATATGAAAATAACCATCCAGAATCTGTCTCCATTGTCAAATTGGACAGGCGTTCCAACGACTAGAAGGAATGAGTGAGAATCCATAAGCAAACACAGGGAAGGAAGTAACAGAATGTGCAAAACAAACCTTTTCAAGGAATTAGATCAATAAACAAGGAAAAGCAAGTTACAAATGCACAGATACAGTGGGAAGTATAGCGTGTTACTCCAGGAACCCTTTGTTGATCAAGAATGGACACATGAATGGTTAAGGAGGGGTGAACTGAAACCGAAGGATGAGAGGTTGATAATTGCAGCCTAGAACAGCAGCTTATAGATGAGATGGTTTACAGTGAGCATTGAAAAAACTGGCAAAACAGGCATATTTTGATTCTTGGAAAAGAACTGGAAACAGTGACTCGCCTCATAGCTGGTTCTGAAGTTCTGATGGCAGAAAATTTCCATATAGAAACGCACATTAAAGTAGTGCGCCTCATCCCTTGGAAACTCTGCCAGTACTACAGCATTACTGTGCCTGAAAAGCACTGGGATCATGGCCCTAAAAGAATTACAAAGAATGAAGAGGTTATGATCAACTGGGATACTCCCATTCTGATTGATAAAAAGCTGAATGCGAGGAAGCCGGATATAGTGGTAAAGGAGAAAAAGCGTAGTTACTCAACTGTAACAGGTGTTCTCTGGGAACAGCAGGAATCAGTTCTCACATATGGGTGACATCAGCGCTGATGGAGCCCACGCGGAGCATTTCCCCAGTTTTCAAAGAAAGCCTTTGGGAATGCTATCGCACATGCATGGTCCCTTCCCGCTCAAGGGTGCCATCTTGCTCAGTCAGATGACATAGGTAAGATGGCAGTCAGGCAAAAACAAAAAGACGGAACTCCAAGGGGAGGAGGGAGGGAGGGTTGTGAGGATTGATTCCTGCTGTTCCCGGACAACATCTGTTACAGGTAAATAAACAACGCTTTCTCAAGGAACAAGCAGGAAGTCAGTCCTCATATGGGACTCCCTAGCTCCAGGCTGGCAATGACTGAACCACGACAGTACCAACGGTAACCAGTCAGGTGGCCATGAGTTAGAGAAGGTGAATCCCTGCTGAGAGACTCTGCAAGACCCTAGCGTCAAGCAACACTATCACTCCGGTAGCCTGAACACAGAAGGTCAGAGGCAGGAGTTGCCTACACTCCAAGAATATTATGCAGCACTGCCTGACCAAAGGCACTGTCCCTATGGGATTTGCTTTCCAGTTAAAAGTGTGCTGTGAACATGTGAAAGAATGACCAAGTGGCGGCTCTGCAAATTTCTGTCATCGGCACAGAATGGAAGTGGGCCACCGATGTGGTCAATTGCCCTCAAGTGATGCATTGTGATTCGGTGCTCCAGGGAGAGGACCACTTGCTAATAGGTGAGGGCAATGCAGTCCACCACCCAAGAGGATAGGGTATGCTTGGTTACAGGGAGCCCCAGTCTGCTGGAGTCATAGGACATGAAAAGCTGAGGTGCCTTGCGATGCAGCTAGAAGGACAGGGCCCATTTACAGTCCAGTGTGTGGAGTATGAGTACCTCCCTGCTGGCATGAGGCTGCGGGTAGAAGGTGGCGAGCACCATCTTCTGGTTGAGGTGAAATGGGGATACCACCTTTGGGAGGAACTTAGGGTGAATGCGGAGCCCTACCCTGTTCTTGAAGAATCTGGTGTATGGGGAATCCACCACTAGCGCTTGAAGCACGCTGACTCTGTGAGCTGAAGTCAGGGCCACCTTTCAGGATAGGTATTTGAGGTGGCCAGTGGTCCAAACAGTGGCCTAGTGAGCTGGGAGAGCACCACGTTGAGGTCCCATTCTACTGCTGGAGGGCGGACAGCAGGCTTGGAAAGCAGAAGGCCCCGTAAGAAACGGGAAACCAGGGGCTGGTTTAGATAAGGGCTTTACCCCCACTAGGTGGTAGTGAGCGGCTATGGCGCTCAGATGCACCCGGACTGAGTTAGATTTCAGCCCTGTGTGCGACAGATGAACTAGGTACTGGAGTACCAGCTGGACATGGCAGGAGAATGGGTTCTCCTTCCTATCTGTGCACCACAGAGCAAACCTGCGCCATTTAAAGGCATGTTCCCTGTAAAATAGTTATCTCCAAGTTATAATGCCCTGTTCAATGTAATTTCAGTTTGTTCAATGTAAACCGCACTGATGCAGAATAGCGCGGTATATAAGAGAATGTAAATAAATAAATAAGCCCTCCTCATGGAGGGCTTCCTGGAGGCTAGCAGGATTTTCTCAACCTCTTGTGGTAGGTTGAGCAGGGCCAAGGTTACCAGGCAGCCAAGCCGTTAGAGTTAATGACCCCAAATTGGGGTGCAAAAGGGAGCCCTCCTCCTGTGTCAGGAGGTCCGGGGCTTGGCCCAGGGGTACTGGGAGTGTCACCGCCAGCGAGAGCAGTATTGGGAACCAGGGTTGCCTGGGTCACCTGGAGGCAATCAGTATCACTGATGCCCTCTCGTTCTGGATTTTGAACAGAGTTTTGGAGACTAGGGGAGTCAATGGGAATGCATACAGCAGTCCCTCGGACCATGAGATCAGGAACGCATCTGCCTCTACCCTCTGTGGGTACAGCAGCCTGGAGCAGAAGCGAACCAGCTGCGCATAGTCTGGAGAGGCGAAGAGGTCCATCTCGGACCAGCCCCAAAGGCAGAAGAGCTTCTTTGCCACTGAAGTGTTGAGATGACTCTGCTGAATCTGTCTGCCAGGCAGTTGTACATGGCTTGCAGGAGCATGCCATTGCGCACTGCAAAGCAGAGGAGGGCTACAGCCTCCTGGCAGAGGGAGTACGAACTCATGACCCCCCTCCCCCGCTTGTTTATATAGCACATTGTGACCTGGTTGTCCATATGGACCATCACAGGTCTGTTCTGCAAGAGGGAGCGGAATGCATGTAGGGTGAGGGCTATCTCCTGGAGTTCCAGGAAGTTGATCTGTAGTAGAGATTCTTCCCTGGACCAGCAACTCTGAGTGCAGTGAACTCCGCAGTGAGCTCCCCAGCCCTGGAGAGAGGCATCTGTGGTCAGGGTACACTGTGGTAAGGGTGCCTGGAAGGGCATCCCTGCCCGAAGGGGGCACTGGTTCTGCCACCAGTCGAGGGACCTTGCTAGCTGGAGGGAGACTCTGACCCTATCCTAGAGTCAGCCTGTGGCTTGAGTCCACTGAGAATGCAGGCATCACTGGGCTGTCCGCATGTGCAGGTGGGCTAGGGGTGTGACATGGACCATGGTGGCCATGTGTCCAAGCAGGCAGAGGAGAAGGCAAGCCGGTACCATTATGCAGTGCTGGACCTCCCCTGCCAGCTGTTTGAATCGTACTGCCCTGTCCTGAGGAAGGCGTGCTCTGGCCCGCACTGTGTCCAGCTGAGCACCGATGAACTCTAGGTCCTGCACTGAGAGAGATATGTTTTGGGGTAGTTGAAGATGAACCCCAGGTGCTGCAGGAGGAGGATGGTATGTTCTGTGCCCTGACTGACCTCTGCAGCTGTGCCACCCTTGATAAGCCAGTCATCCAAGTAGGGGAAGACTAACACCCCTTGTAGGTGCAGATGGGCGGCTACCACTGCTAGACACTTTGTGAACACTCTTGGTGAGAAGGCCAAGCTGAAGTACCCTGTATTGGTAATGGCCTCCCCCTACCATGATCTCAGGTACTGTCGGTGAGATGGGTGGACCAGAATATGTGTGTAGGCATCCTTTAGATCCAAGGAGAAAAGCCAGTCTCTCTGGAGGAGGTAGGGCAGCAATGTCCCAAGGGAGAGCATTTTGAACTTCTCCATCACCAGGAACTTGTTCTGGTCTCGGAGGTCCAGGATGGGCCCGAGACCCCCGGTTCTCTTGGGGACAAGAAAGTACCTTGTGTAGAAGCTCTTGCCCCAGAGGTGCTGGGGAACAGGCTTACCGCCCTATCCCTTAGTAGACCTGCTAGCTCTGAAAGCAGGAGGGTCTGGTGAAAGAGAGTTTGCACTGGCTCTCCTGTAAAATGCCCCGGAGGTGGTAGCTGAAAGCAGAGGTGGTAACCCTTCTTCACCATTCAGAGCGCCCAATGGTCCGAGGTGACCTCGGGGCCACCTGTGGGTGAAGAGTGCCAAGCAGTCCTCTGTGGGCTGGTGAGGGTCTGCCAGGGGAAGGGAGGCCCTGCCCTGAGAGTCAAAGCTCTCGCCAGATTGAGCTGGAGCCGGAGCCGTGTCTGCGGCTTGGGAGCCTTTGGCTTCCTGGGTCTATGTCCCTGGCCCTTGGGCTAGGGTCCCTGGGGCTGCTGGCTTGGAAAGGCCTGCTGTGGTGACTCTGATGGAAAGTGCCCTTCTTCCTCAAGAAAGTTGGCCTTGAACATTTGCATGGAATTGTGGGGAAGTTGGGCCTTCTGGAAGCATGGACTCCTCTTGACGTGGTAGATAGCGTTGAGGCATCGGTGACCACTGGCACAGAGGCTGGGGTCTCCCACATCCATAGGAGCAGCTGTTTGAGGATGGGTTGCACCGGCAACAATAGAGCCTCCTTCTGGGGAGACTCATACGGGAGGATCTCCAGCTCTTTTGTGCACAGGTCCTTCTCTGACTCGGTGGGGACCGAGAGGGCTCGGGCTATGTCCTGGATGAAGTTGTGGAATGCCATGTCCTTGGGTGGGGAATGGAATCAGAGTTCCGGGGGAGATGGCTCCAAGGGGGTGTAGAGAGGTCTTGGGGAAGGCCTCGTCATTGGTCTCCCAGTCTGACTCTGAGGGCATCGAGGCATGCATCAGGGGAATCAAAACCCACCAACCAGTCTCAGGCATGACTCCCAGAAACTAGCTGGGGAGGACCGGACACCCGAGGATTGGGACTGGGACCTTGATCGGTGCCGAGAGCTGGCCTGAGGCTGATAGCACTTGGGGTCCGGCTCGACGCCCAGAGACGCCACAGCAATCAGGGGCCCGGTTGTCGGAGCAGATGATGTGGACAAACCTGACATCATTGGCTCCTGCATGGTCAGGATAGCAGAGATACTTTGTTCCAGGACCGCCATTCTGGCCTCAATACCAGAAGGCTCCGCTTCGGCATGGGCACCGAGGGTTTCAGGCCCTGCAGATCCAAACATCATCGCCTGCCCAAATGTTTAATTCTTTTCAGGCGATGTTTGGATCCGCAGAAGTGAACCTTGGCAGATAAGTGAATTATGTACCTCTTTTGGATGGTGAAACGTTTATTAACTTATAGAGCTATTTCGCTTTGTTTTGCAGAATTCGTTGGAGGTTGCTATACCAGTATATAAAACGGCACAGAAATGGTGCTGATTGTCAATTAATTGTATAATTTATAAAGAAAAAATATTGAAAAGTACTTTTTTGATATTGGTTGATAATTTTGTTTATTAGATAGAGGGAGTTGTTGGACCTATGATGTAAGGTCTTTGAAATCCCCTATGGTGATGAATTTCGCCACATGGTGGGACTGAAGAGTAATCCTGAGGTTGTTTTCTCCCTTTAAGAAATTAGGAGTTTTTATAGGAGTGTGTTGTTAGATCATATTTGTGTACATTTTTTATGTCTTTATGGAAAGGTTTGGTTAGATTCAAGGGATTGTTCTGGTAGGAGTATACATTTGTTTTCCCTAAAGCAATTTGAAAGAGGGAAATCAAAACAGTGCCTGACCTGCACTATAAGCTATAAATTAAGAGATCTAAAGATAATATATACTTGGAAAAAGCAAGGGAAGAGGGAGAGAGAATACAAACATTCAAATATCTTAACTTGCTTCAATAAGGTGTCATTCATTCGTACAATGAACAGCTCATAAATAAGCACCCTCATATAAAGGGCTCCAAAGCCATGTGTGAGAATGTATTTTCCACTGAGAAGATAGTGGACACCTGAAAGTTCTCCAAAGAGAGACAGGGGTGAAAACAGTCACAGAATTCAGGCATGTATGACACAGCCACTAAGATCTCAATATTCAAAGGAACCTAGTCAACTAAGTGAAGTTAGCTAGCTAGATCAAAGCCTTTGAAAACTGACTGGGCTAACTGGCTAAAATTTAGCCTGTTTCTTCAGTGTACAGTACTGTGCTGATAAAAACGTCAGGAGACGTGTGCGTCTGTTTGTGTTGTGATGCTATCTAGTGCATAACATCATTATTCTGTACAGAATTTCTGTGCAGAATAATACTGGTGTATATGAACATCAACGCTATTCTGAGCAGAATAATATTGCTGTTTGCGTCAAACAGCATTTTGACACTTGCGCTGGAATGCTACCAATGCAGACCCCTGTGTGCATGTGCCCGGCGTGTTTTTGTTTAGCGCAGAGATTTACGCACAGCTCATCTGCATGCTGTTTTCTTACGATCCTAACAAAAAGCCCCAAAATTAGTGATAATAGAATAACCTCACCAAAAAAAATCACTAAATACCCCCCGTGAAACTTTCTCTAACTTTTTTTGTCGGATAGTACCGGAAAGGGACATAGACTGAAAACTATGTTCTCCACTCGGTTTTATCCTATTTAATCATTTTTCAAAATTAGATTGTCATCACTTAGCTGTTTCGGATGTGCACGTTTCGGGTTATACACCCTGTTTCAAGTGCCATCACGGTTTACTACATGATATGCAGATGGCACTTGAAACAGGGTGTATAACCCGAAACGTGCACGTCCGAAACAGCTAAGTGATGACAATCTAATTTTGAAAAATGATTAAATAGGATAAAACCGAGTGGAGAACATAGTTTTCAGTCTATGTCCCTTTCCGGTACTATCTGACAAAAAAAGTTAGAGAAAGTTTCACGGGGGGTATTTAGTGATTTTTTGGTGCTGTTTTCTTACAGCATCGCTGAGCAAAACGTCTGTGTTAAATTTGCATTAGGAAAGCCTGTGCTACAGCTTTAGCTCTAGGCTTTAGCACAGGGTTTCAGTATCAAGGCCTAAGTGCTGACAAGTTCTCAATGGGATCTCACATAGTATTCAGCATGTGCCATGCTAAAAAGAGAAGGTAGGACCATACCCTTCTCCTGCTGGAGCTTGGGGAACACTAACAGAGGTTTGAAGGGTGGCTAAGTGGGCGGTCATGAAGTGAGACATGGGGTACTCTGCAGTACATGGAATTTTTTTGAAATGGCTGGGATGGGGGATGCAATGGGATGGGAAGACACATTCATTTGTTTTTAAATGTTGGGAGGGTTATTTGGAAGGTCAATCGTGGGCTTTATGGTTTGTTTTGATTTTTCAGAGCTAACCAGCTGTCAGCTAGCCTAGGTAGCATGTGTTGATGTCATTAATGTGTTATGCAGTGGGACCTAGTTACTAATAAAATGGGACCTACAGAAAAATAACACCTATTCACATAGTAGCACAAACTGATAAAGTTTGTAAACCTAGTTAATCAAATTTTGATTGGCTAGATTTAATCAGAAAGTCAGTGGCACTTTTAAGTGTCGCTCAATCTTCTAGAGAAAGATAACTCAGGTCAGTTTTTAACCATGGTGATCAGTGGATTTTTTTTAATGCAAAACTGCCATGGTTAAAAATGGTAGCAGTATCCAGACAGTGACCGTTGCTGAATAACCAATTTTTGTGGTCAGCTACAGCCACTATCTATACAGTGACGATTTTCAGCTGTGCTGTCTGCATAGCTATTTAGGATAGCTTTTTGCTGTCCCAAGCTCTCTGGATAACTATCTGTAGAGCGGTGCAGATCACCACTATACGGATAAATCAAAGGGACCCCTGGCCCTATCTACATAGCGCTGAGGTGCAGTCAGAGGAGAAGATCCACCAGCCGATTATCACTCTGACCGACTTTTATCGAGTTAACAGGTGCGGTTACCCGGATACATGCCCTTGAAAACTGACCCCATCTGAGTATCTTTTCATAACTTTCTTACCCACTTAGTTGATTTTTGAATAGTAACCTCGACCTATCATGCACCATTCAGTAACCAGTAAGCAACACATGCATTAAGCAGTCTTCCTACAGACACTGAATAAGAAAAGTATATTTTAGCACATCTGACTCAAAATGCAGGGAGAGTTTCTGGTTGTAGTTTCAAGTTTAGAATATGCCTCGGGGTCTAAAACTTTAGTGTGTACATATAGGAATATGAAGTCAGGAAGGCAGAGGAGTTAATGAGATCATTACCACCGTGCTAGGAAGAACTCAGGCCCCATTAAACGTGCTAGCTTCTGTCAATTAAATTGGTCACTGGCTGTAACAAGCATAAAACCCTGGAACTGTGTGCTCTCCTACAGTCTTCTTCAGTCTTGTGACAGTCGATCATATCTTATGAACCTCATTAACACAGAGTCACCTACTGAAATGAGGAAGAATAAATCATATTGGATATTTCTCATCAACATCACAATACTAAAAATAAGATTTTTAGTATTGTGATGTTGATGAGAAATATCCAATAAGATTTTTAGTATTTCTCCATCCTCTCTCCCCCCACTTCATTAAAACCCATTAGATGTTTACTAAAGGTTAGCTGCACTAAGAGTCACCATGGCCTATTTCATTCCAATGGGCACCGGGGCACTTAGCATGAGCTGTTAATAAATCTTTCCCTAAGCTAACAAGTTCATATAGTTACTGCAGAGCAGGAAGAGAGCAGGAAGCAGTTACCTCCTTTTAACTAACTGGACTACAAAAAAAGTTCTTCCACTTAATATCATCTCTGATAGTTCAGTGCCCCATAAGACTAGCTTACCTAAGCATCAATAGTGCAAAGTTTGGTAGACGCAAAATACTGTCACAAGGATGATTAATGGTAAATCGTAGAGGGAAAGCGTGCCTTCTATTCTTTGAGAGTCTCATTGACTCCTGATTTTAGAAAGAATATGGTTTAAAGTTTTAAGGAGGTGGGATATTTAGTAGTGGCAGCTAGCCATCGCTGCTGATGCTAAGATGCAAATATTCGATGCTGGGGGCCATATATGGCTCATCTGGATAGCAAGAAGCTATGCGGACAGCGGTAATATTCAACTGCCGTCTGGTTAGCTTCAGCGGTGGAAATTAGACCACCCTTCAGATGCTTAAAACTTTCATTGTTTTGCGATAATTGGGCAGTAGCTCAATATTGCCATTGCCTGGTTATCACTCAGCACCATTTCTGGAATGACCAATGCTAGCTGGCTAGCACTGGGGCATGCAGCAGAAGATGCGGATATTTGACGGTACTAACCATGTTAGTCATGCTAAATATCCCTGGTCAGTCCAATTAACGTGGTTAGCAAGTCCACTAATTGAGTTAATCACTTTAAATATCCCCCTTAGTATTTACTTTTACAGTTGTATGAGATGGAAAGCTCAATCTCTGGCAGACGGGTTAAAGACACCTCAAACCAATATTTGATATCAAGTCGTGATTTCCTGTTAGTGGTCCCTACACTTAGAAGGGGGCAAAATTACAGAACAGAATGTTCTCAGTAATGACTACCAAACAGTAGACTGGTCTACTCAAGCATATAAGAATAGAGGTAAATTATAATAAATATAACTTACTGAAAGTATGGCTATTCCCCTTTAAATGATGAACTTAGAATATGGCAAAATGGCAGTAGGGCAGAGTTTATATTAAGCTCTGTATTTTTTTTTAAATGTTCTTATTAAATATACACAAACACAATACTTGCACAGAAATAGGCACTCTTCACACCCTAAAAATACAAAAAAAAGACACCTATCATCTATAAACTGTTCATCGCAATAGACGCATACAGAATTACAAACACAGTGATGCCAATGAGATCATGGCAATAGAGTAGAATGACAATAAGAGGGGAGCAAATAGAACTAAAGACCAGTTAATGATTAATAAAGCCATTGTGGCCATGCTAAGAAAAACTAACCTCATAGCATGGATGGACTACAGGAAAACTCACATTCATGGATCATAAATTACCTTGAAATGTATAAAATTAAAGCCTGGCTTGACTGAGCACATTAAGGTCATCCTGCAAATGTGGCAAACCGCATTTCATTTGAAATATAAAGATGGCTAGAAATGATGAACTAACATTAAAATCCAGAGAGGAGACTTCCACTCCCCACTTCTGTTTTGTATGGCGCTTAATCCACAGAGTACTCTCATCAGTTCTTTGGAATACAGATTTAGCCCTATTCTTAAAGAACACAACACTCCAGAGATAACATCATGCTTACTGTTTATAGATGACATGAAGCTTTCTAGCTCCAGTGATCAAGAACTAGTGGAACAACTCCAAGAAGTAAAAAGCTTCTCAGATGGCAACAAGATAACTTTTGGCCTTAAAAAATTTGCTAAGGTAACCTTCTTTAGAAGAAAACTGAGCGAAACTGAAAATCTTTCCCAGACTAAGGACTGTGACATTAGGAAGGCGTATATGTGAGCAAATACCTAGAGGAAGGAACAACAATTGAGCAAAATATACTGAGAGAAAAGATCAGTAAATAACATTACAGGAGATTAAAATAGTTATTAAGAAGTGCTTTAACATCATGGAATAAAATAAAAGCCATGAGGCAGATGGCATTACTTGTACTCCTCATACTGCTTTGGCATTGTAGACTGGGTTAATATATGAACAAGAGAACTCCTCCATGTCCATGGGGTAATTTATAAGAACTAGTGTATACGGAGATTGTACATCCCTAGAGCTGAAGGAGGACTCGATCTCATGGGAATCGAGAATACATACGGAGCTATTTAACAGTATTGTCAGATCCAAATCTACAAAAAGTGCTGAAGTATGAAAATAAACATCGAGAATCTGTTCCATCATTAAACGTGGAGAAGCATTCCAAAGAGTAGAAGGGACGGGTGAGAATCCACTGACATAGAGAAGGGAGCAACAGAATTTGCAAAACAAGATAAATAGCAGATGCACAAAAACAATGGGAAATACTATGTGTTACTCTAGGAATCATTTGTAGATCAAGACCAGATACATGAATGGTTAAAGAGAGGTGAACTGAAACTGAAGGATGAGAGATTGATAATTGCAGCCCAGGATAGTGGATAATGGATGAGATGGTTCACAGCAAGCATAGAAAACACTGGAAAAACAGACATACAGTTGTGATCAACATTATTGGCACCTTTGCATTTTTGGTATGTTGTGTACAATATCGAGAAATAATTGGGAATAGTCCAACTGTATGCCATCATAGAATGGAGGAGTAGCCTAGTGGTTAGAGCAACTGCCTAGTACCCAGAAGATCAAGGGTTCAATTCCCACTGGCACTCCTTGTGACTTTGGGCAAGTCACTTTACCCTCAATTGCCTTGGAAGAAAAGGCTGGCAATCTACTTCCGGTGATACAGTGCCAAGAAAACCCAGAGGTAGCTGGGTCGCTATGAGTCAACACTGACTTGGTGGTGCTAAAAAAAAAAGAAAAGAAAAAAAAAAGCCATCATAATATTTTAATAGTATGTTCAAAGGTATACAACAACAAAAAATGATGTCTGCACAACTAAGACATAGTAATTTCTGAGGAAAAAAAAACAAAATATGACCTGCACAAGATTAATGGCACCCTTCACTAATATTTGGTTACACAACCCTTGGCATTGATGACAGCCTCTAAACGTTTCTTGTAGCCATCGATAAGTTTCATACATCTGTCTGCTGATAGTTTCTCCCACTCTTCAACTGTGATTTGTTCCAGCTCATGAATGTTTCCAGTATTCCTTTTACTAATGGAATATTTCAGCTCTTTCCAAAGGTTCTCAATTAGATTAATAGCAAAACTCATTGCTGGTCAGCTTAAAACAGTCCATTTGTTCCTTTTTAACCATACTTTTGGATGTATGTTCTAGATCATTGTCCTGCTGGAGGGCCCATGACCTAGCTTTCTGACACTAGGTAGCACATTTTGCTCCAAAATACCTTGGTAGCCCTCTGACTTCATGATTCCTTTAATACATTCCAGGCTTCCAGTTCCTGAGGCAACAAAACAAACCCACAGTATTATGGGACCATGGATGTCGTGGGAAGGGGGGTGTTGTTTTTTTTTTTTACCTTATCAGCTTCATTTCTTCTCTTGTAAATGTATCGCTGGTCTGCATTGTCAAAGAGCTCAAGTTTGGTTTCGTCTGTCGATAGAACATTTTCCCAGAAAGTTTATGGTTTCTCAAGGTGCGTTTGGGCAAAGATCAGGCGTGCCTTTTTATGTCTGTCTTTGAATGGTGGGGTCCTCCTTGGCCTTCGCTTATGAAGTTCTTCTTTGTTTAGTGCACAGCATATGGTGTGGATAGAAACCACCACTCCAGATTGCTCCAAGTCAGCCTTAAGCTCTTTGGATGTTGAATGTGGTGTTTTTACAACAGTTCACACTAATCTCTGAAGACTTCCTGAATTAATTTTCCTCTTCGCACCACATGCTGGGAGGTTCTTGAGAGTTTCATGAGCAGAAAACCTCTTAATAACATTGTGAACTGTAGACACAGGAATCCCAAGATCTTCAGAGATGGCCTTTTACCTCTTTGAAGTTTGATGTTTTGTGATAATGGCTTTTCTGATGGTCTCAGGCAGCTCTCTCATCTTCATCATTGTGAAAATGGAACAGGGAGTGAATGTGGCCATTTTAAACATTATTTATTAATTTATTTAACAGGGGTTTTTTTATACTGCTTTATCATTTCAGCCAAAGTGATCTACATTGTAACTTAAACTTGGTAATGTACATTAAACAAAGACATTGATAACTTGGATTTTTCTGAGGCAATGGAGGGTTAAGTGACTTGTCCCATGTGAAAAGGAGTACTAGTGGGAATCAAACCCTGGCCTCTTGGTTCCCAAGCCAGTGCTTTAACCGTTAGAACCATCATTCATTAGTTGATTCAAGTCATGTGAGTACTGACAATTGATCACATGTGCATCTAATTTTACTGCAATGGGAATGTGGTTCTTCTGTTCAAATTGATTTGAATTGTTTATAAGGATGCCAGTAATCATGTCCTAATTCAAAAAAGGTTCCAACGAATAGACAATGCTGATCCTTAACCAAAGTTTTTGTCTGGTATGCCGTCACAGGAACGAGAGACAAATTACTCCCACCTGTTGTAGCCATCCTTTTAATAAGCAAAATTATAATTAAAACAGTTACTTAGCTTAAAGAACTCGACTAGAATTCCACACGGTATGCATGAGAAAAGTCCTGTAAATGACATGACACGATTCAGGTAGCACATCAAACCCTGCTTCAGTCTCAACAGGACCGTTGAACACGGTGGAGATCAATGAATTCCATGGCAGATTCTTCTTTTAAAGGATTCATTAGTCTTTTGAAATGGCATCTGATGTAAAGATAAAGAGGAAAAACTATCAATTGTTGAATGCTAAGGGCCGCCCACCACACAGGGAACCACAAGCACGATTGGATGACATCAGCAGAGGCTAGCCCAATCCTATTCCAGATTTAAGCCTTTAGGAAAAACAGTATCTAATTTAAAAATCCACATTTGTTCACAACGCTGGAGTTTGTAAGTACGATCTCCTCTAGAATCCACTGGAATGTTGTCAATAATATACCATTATAATTGAACAAAAGAGTGTTTTGTTAGTAAGCAGTGCTCAACCATAAGTGCAGAAGTAGTGCCTGTATTTAAATGGGAAATATGCTCATTCAAATGAGTCTTGCACTCCCAATATAAAAAAGATTGCAAGGGCAAACAATTAAATATAGCACATATGTGGAGCTACAGGAGGTGCACCAGCATGAACGCAAGTGTAAACCTCTATGGGCATCATGCCAATAATCACCCTCCAAGATTGTGTTACAGTGTCTACATTTATCACAAGGGAAATAGCCGGGGTAAGGTAGCTCTATTGCTTGACATCGTAGCGCGAACTAATCTGTCCTGGAGGTTTGTGCCACGCGAAAAAGCCAGCTTTAAAGGTCTTTGAAAACAAATATGTAATTGTAATACCGACTGATTTGTATGTAAAATTTTGCAAATGTCTGCTGAATGTTGCATATACATAGCACACCCACGATGCAATCATTAGTAAAAGTGGTGGGAGCTGCATCTTGCAAAAGCCATTCTCTATGAGTATATAGGGCACAACAGTAAGCACGATGCGCAGTCTTGTGAGGGTAGCCATGAAAAGATAAATGATCCATCAAGTCACGAGCATGTCTTTAAATTCATATAGAGTTGAACAAATGTGCCGCAGTCTAAGAAATTGGCCATAAGGAAGACCCTTCCTCAAAGGGCCAGGGTGAAAACTATCAAATCTTAGAAGAGAATTTCATTGTACCAGTTTCCTATAAAGAGTGGTATGAAACCCCCTCAGATGATAAAATCACTGTTATATACAAAAATTGAATAGAGGTGGTTTCAATTTGAGAAGTCAATTTTAAATTGGCTTTTAATGTATTTAACCAGTCCAAAAATGTATGCAATGATGAAAATGAATCCGTCCAAAAAAAGAATATATCATCCAAAAATCTTCACCAAAAAGAAATGAAGCTGTACCACGTAGAAGTATATATATATGTTGTTCTTCAAACTGAGCCATATAAATGGTGGCCAATGAAGGAGCCATCATGGCAACCATGGCTATGCCAAAATGCTGCATATAAAATTTACTAATCATATACAAAATAATTTTTAGTTAATACAAGATGTAATAATTGAAGCAGCCAATGATGTGGCAAACGAGGTGGCAAAGAAATGGGTCAAAACTTCTGTCTGATCAATATTAGTATACAATGCTTGAACATTCAAAGTCACCATAAAAGAATATTTAGAGAAATGAGTGCAGGTAGCAAGTTGCACCAAAAAAATCAGATGTGTCTCTAACCTCTGCTGCTGCTGGCTGAAGAAAATGATCACAAACTTTGGATGAAACAATGGGTCATCCAGGTGGACCGGTTAAAGATTTATGAATATTTGGCACTGTATAGATTACAGGAACTCTGGGATGTTTTGCAACTAAAAAATCAGCTTCCTTTGTTGTTATCCATCCTGACTTCACAGCTAAAGAAACTAAAGACTCAATATGACCTTTAATCTCAGGAGTAGGATCCATTGGCAGAAGGGTGTAATATGTTGTATTGGATAGTTGAGCCATTAAATCTTCATGATAAGTTACCGTTGACTGAACCACTATTGCACCACCTTTATCAGCATTTCTAATCATGAGATGCGTTGATTTTGCCAAAAAATTAAACCCACTCCTGTGCTGTGATGACAAATTTGAAAAAGAACCCTTAAAACTCTGCTCCAACTTACCAGAATTTGATACTTTCAGATGTGGCTAAGTGAAAATGACAAGGTCAACATCACCAGGTGGAAACCATTTAGAAGGATTTCACAAGACTGATGCATCATCGGGAGTAATTTTGTCAGAAAAAAATTGTATAATTCAAAGCTTGTGAAAAAACTTATGTAAAGCTATCCTCAATTTAAAAAGATCATATCTGCTGACTGGTACAAAAGAAAGACCTAAATTTAGAACCCACTCTTAAGCAGAAGATAACGGAGTGTCAGACAAATTAACCACTATTGAGTTCCTGTCCTGGATCCTGGTGGGGTAAGCATCCCATACTTCTTGCTGGTAACTTCGTCAGGATTTGTGCCCCCGACAGGGGCCTCCCTGAAAATCCTGGGGTTTGTCAGTCTGATGGAAGGAGTGATGCTCCTGTACAGGAAAATTATCACTATCACTGGTATCTTCACTGGAACGATCAAACGTGACCGAACACCAAGGGGTATGTTTACTAAACCGGGCTAATGGTTAACCCGGGCTATCTGCCACTCGGTCCCATATTATTCAATGGGACTTAGTTGCAGATAGCCCGGGTTAACCGTTAGCCCGGTTTAGTAAACATACCCCCAAGTCGTTGAACCATGTGGTTGCATCCATTTATAAACCTTATAGTCTAAAAAATCTTGTTGGTCCCTTTTAAATGTCTTCATCTTCAAACCCCGCAAATGTCTGTGGAATTTAGTCATTTAGTTTTCCAGCTCCTCAAGTTGGGAACTGATAGTAGTCTAGTGAAATCTTAATCTTCGCTGTTAAATCATGTCTTTGTAAATTGCCTTCCTCCTGTATAGAGTGTTCAACTAGTAAAGCAATAATATCAAAATTGCACTTGTTCAAAATGGACTTCCATTTATTCAAAAATTCAGGATCATCCAAAAACATCTTAGAGGTCTTTGGCATCTGCAGCCCATGAGGAATAATTCTAGATTTCAAATACTGAGCCATGGTTGAACCATGAAGATGTGCACGTATCAGCCTTTTGCATAGCCCCTTTAAATCACCAATGGTGGAAAGGGAAGTATCATTAAAAGTGTCAGAATAATAGAGAAGCATGTTGCAAAAGCCGTAAGTTGTTCCTCATCCAATCATGCTTGGGGTTCCTTGTGTGGTGGGCGGTCCTTAGCATTCAACAGCTGATAGTTTTTTCTCTATCTTTAGGTCAGACGCTGTTTCAAAAGACTAATGAATCCTTTAAAAGCAGAATCTGTCATGGAATTCATTGATTTCCACAGTGTTCAACCAGTCCTGTTGAGCGTGAAGTAGGGTTTGAAGTGCTACCCGAAAACGTGTCACGTCGTTTACAGGACTTTTGTCACACATACCATGCAGAATTTCATTTGAGTTTTTTAAGATAAGTAGCTGTCTTAATTATAATTTTGCTTATTGAAAGGGTGACTGCAGCGGGTGGGAGTAATTTGGGTCTTGCTCCTGTGACGGCGTACCCGACAACAATTTTGGTTAATTTTGGTTTGTCTATTCGTTGGAATCATTTTTGAGTTGGTATTATTGGGTTTCCACTTTTTTAAGGTGTATCTTTAGTAATCATGTCCTGGCAATGTCCCAGTTTCCATGCTATTTCCTTTCTTATTTGGCCTTGTTTTATTTGATTCTTTTGTGTGTCAAATATGTGTGTAAATATAGTTCAAAGCCATTTCACTGACCACTTTCTTTTTTTTTTAGGAGATATTGGACATTAATTAAGGGGTTGAACTGCAAGGGTGCCAATGTGAGGGGATTCAATGCAAAATCTTTCTGCATGGTTATTTTTTATCGTGATATTTTCTGTATTGTTTCTTAGGACTTTTGCACCAGCTCTTTCTTGTAAAAAAGGGATACATGTTTTTTTTTTTGTTGCTGTGTGGAGTGTGATACGGGCCTGTTAAATAAAAGGTTTAAAAATAAAAGGTGTCTGTTCCAAGAGATTATTCTGTGAATTGCATTCAGGGAGAAGATCCTCAAATACCAAGAAATGCAGTTAGAGAACAAGAAAATGTAACAGAAAGATAGAGATGTTTTTCATTGTGTTTGGTGCCATAAGTTTGATTAAGAGGAATTTCCAAGCGCAGCTTGACACATTGCCTACAGATGTTACGTCTACACCAGAAGGAAGCTCTCTGGCATAATGCAGTACTCTTCCGAGCATTAGCAGTAAATTTGAGAGATTGAGATCATACTCCACAAACCTTGGCTTTGGAGGGAGGTTCATTACTGTAATGGTATGTGCAAAACTAACCCACTTGGAGAAATTGCCCCCTCCCCCCAATAAGAGAAGAGAACATACAAAATTTGGTGATTTTAAGATCTGGTAGGATATTGTTAGTTGTTGTTAATGTTTGCTTAACTGTTTCATTTTATGAATGTTTTCATTTAGATTGCTATGAACTGACATATTGTCCGAATTTGCAGTATAAAAAATTTTAAATAAAGAAGAAATAAACTGTTTCCCCCCCCCTCCCCCCGCCCTTCAAACATATGCCCTGTTCAATTCCAGGGCCAGATCTACACTGAGGGTGGGGAAGAATACCTGGCAGTCAGTGTTCACAGTCTCCAGGAGTGAGTTTTTCAATGATTGTGTAATGGTGACACCTAGTGGCTGGTGTCAGAGCTCATGGTTTCAGGTCCATAGTTGCTGCAGACTGGGCTAAGTGAATTGGAAAGAATATAAATAGGACTGAATGTACATTTATCTTCCTCTAGGCATAGGAGCAAAGGAGATAGGAGTTGGGGGGAGGGGGGTTCTACCAAACATGCAGCATGCTAAAATGGGTGTCTCATTCTCAGTCATGGCACTTTTTGACAAGCTGTCACTTAGCCCAGTGATGCTCAACTCAGCCGTCAGGACACACTTAGCCAGTTAGATTTTCAGGAGAACCACAACTAATATGCATGAGACAGATCTGCATACACTGCTTCCATTGTACACAAATCTCTCTTATGCATATTCATTATTGTTATCTAGAAAACCTGAGTGGCTAGTTGTGTCCAGAGGGCAAGAAACCACCATTAAAAAGTGTAAAGCTCCCACCTTAAATGCTTCATTAGATCAGATTTAATACTGATAAAACTTCAAGCTCACTGAAAAGATATGTTCCAGTCAAGAAGTGAAGAAGTAACTGGACTTAAAAAACTGTGCATCGCTTCAGTCAAGTTTGGGTATGATTTTATTTTAAGGTTTCGATTGAGCTTGAAGTTTTATCAATATTAAATCTGATCTAACGAAGCATTTAAGGTGGGAGCTTTACACTTTTTAATGGTGGTTTCTTTTGTAGTTAAACACTTGGCTGTCTAGAGAAAGATCCCCTGAAGAACCTCATGAAGTTGGGAGAAACGCAGTAACAACGTTGTAGGTGAGGCGTTGGGAGTAAGAAGAAATCATTTTTTCTGATATGCTTTAGAGAAAATCTTTTTCTTCATGAGAAGCTCAAAGCTAAGTGTGCAATATCTAATATAACAGTGATTTATTGTTTTATGTAAAGCACCGTTGGGAGAGGGTATTGACATTATCTGAAAAGTCAAGCCGGAAAAGAGTCATTGATGCCAACAGGCGCCGTTGGATATTCTGAGAATTCAATATCCATAGTATGGCAGCTGACTAGTCTGAGACCATTTCCGAGCGTTGAATATATCTTTTGAATTTATAACTCTCCCATTTTTCTGAGTTAGTCTGTTGATTTTGGAGTAATATTTTTCTAGAGTGTGGTATATTTAGATTACTCTATAAAGTGGACCCGCATCTTTTCGTATGCGGTTTTACAGCATGTAATAAAGATATTTCTACAAAAATAAGAGTAGACCGAACAAATACTCAAATTTCATATAGGCTAGAGACCACACTTTGAGTACCAAGTTCTAGGTTTCATATCTAAAATACTGATAAGAGTAGAGGCATTTCAAAGCAGGGCAACCAAAATGGTGCCTGGTCTGCAGTATACAACAATACTTAGAAATATGTCAGCAGATAAAGACCATATGGCCTAATCTAGTCTACCCTTCCATATCAAATACTATAGTCTGTTTTTCCCCATTAGAGATCTTCTGTGTTTGTCCCAAGCTTTCCTGAATTCAGATACTGTTCTCATCTCTACTACCCCCACTGGGAGATTATTCCACACATCTGCCAGCCTTTCTGTTAAGAAATATTTCCATATATGACTCCTGAGTCTTTCCCCTTTCACCCTCATCCTTTGCCCCCTTGTTGCAGCTTACTGTCCATCAAAAGAAGCTCTCCTCTTGAGCATTTATGCCACAGAGGTATTTAAACATCCGTTTCATATCTCCTTTATCCCATCTTTCCTCTAACATATACATATTAATATCTTTAAGACTGTCCCCATATGGTTTATAATGAAGACTACTGACCATTTTAGTAGCCACCCTCTGCACCAATTCCATTCTGCTCACATCCCCAACATTACCCATCCATCCCTACCTGCTCTACTCCTGCCTCACGTAACTGTTCAACTGGGGAACAAGTACATTCTCAAAGATCTTCTAAAGGTCATCAAACCCTGTTCTTTCCTCGGCTTTCTAAAAATACTTGAACCAAAACAAAAAGCCAATTAGATAATGTGAAGGAAATGCAAGATGTTCGCACACCAAGGAGCTAAAAGAAAGAGCGAGAACCACAGCACAGTTTATTACACCAAATTATAAAGAATTTTTATTTTGCTGTTATAAACTGCATCATGGTTCTTGCTATTTCTTTTTGAACATATATTTTGCATCCTCGGAACCCCCTCCCTCAACAGTTGGTGCAGAGCAGAACTAGGACATTCACCCACAGAACTCAATATCTAAAAAAAAAAAAAATAAAGCTCATTCTGATCATCTCACTAACAAACATTTCTCCAGTACCAGGCATACTGCGAACTAATACAAAACCCTACAACAAAGCCACTAAGGATCTATAGAGCAAATCTGCCATACCATACCAGCACCAAGTTCAAAAACTTACTTAAGGACCCTACCCCCAAAAAAGCATCACCGTAAATCCTGCAAGTGGTCCCTGGAACATCCAAAATCTATTTGAAAAGCTGAACAATTCAGATTACTATAGTACAGATCCCTAAGTACAAATTCCATGTTTATAGAACACCTGACCATGGTCACACATTCAGAACACAGGCCCTCACTAAGTATCGAATAAGTGACCATAATCTAAAAATAAATATAGATAAAAACTAAACCGCATCCCCAAAAAGTCAGATTCTGCATGCAATGCAACACCAGAGAAATAAAAAGAGATGCATTTCCCTGTACTGTATGAAATATAAAGATTGCACCAACTCCAATCATTAAATTGAAAATAAAATTCCCTTCTACCTTTGTTGCCTGACCATTTTATTCTCTGATCATGCTGGTCCCAATCTGAGGTTTCTGCTTTGCTCCCCTCCCAGTACCCCCCACCTAAAAATATTGCCCCCCCTAAAACATTCCAGACCGGGTGCATGCAGGACACCTCCCCAAATCCATCATAGATGGGGTGCATGCAGGATACACTCCTATTTCAGACCCATTACTTGCAAGACATAGCTCTATTGCATACCCAAGGCATACATGAAATCAGGACACATTCCCATAGCAGACATGGTGCATGCAGGTGAGATCCCCCATGCAGACTGGGTGATATATATATATATATATATATATATATATATATTGTCGTGCCGGCATCCCCTAGTGGCCAATGGCGGTAAGGACATGCTGTACAACATCTTTATTTTCAAGGAGCGTGGGGTATTTTAAGGCCAAAATGGAGATTGGTCTTAGGTATTTCAGCTCCTTGTGAGAACTCAATAATTAAGCCAAGAGTGTAGGGAAACAAGGCTTTTATTTCCGCTCTGTGCAAGGGTTCATTAAGACACTAGAAATTAAAGAAGGTCATTTGTTTATAAAGGTTCCAGTAATAAGCAGGTAAAACCAATTGTTAATATCTTCACAATTAGTTGAAAGGGTTAAAGGGAGGAATTCAATTCATTCCAGGGCCAAGCAATTTAAACAAGACTTCTTATTTACAAGGTTGCTATGGATTCTAGGCTAGAAGCCATACACAAACTACAATCCATAGCTTCTTCCTGAGGAATGGGAATAGTGTTTGCATCTTCTATTTCCATAAATTCTGCTTCACTACTTTCCCCCTCAGAGCACACGTTGTCCCTGGCAGTTACAGGTTTATATGGACTGTCTCTGGTATCTTGCCTCCAATAAGACTGTGCTTTAAAGTCTTTTGGTAGTTCTTCAAACCACTCTGGTTTCTTTCCTCTTCTTATAAAGTGAGTTTTAGCTTTAGCAGTGCTTTTAGGAGTTAAGCTTTCATTAGCAGGAATAAAACTTTCATACCTTGAGTTTCTGTAGCTTGAAGCTCTGGAGCCTTCTCTCTCATGCACGTCTCTGTGACAACAGGTTTTCTGTCGGTAGTTTCTGGGCAGTGCTGGACTTCCTGAAAGCTTAGTAAAACCTGGTGCGGATTCTCCAGCTCTATGCTTCAGTGACAAAGTAGCTTTGTTAAAAACTCCTTCCCTTCGGGTACCTGGTAAAGCTTGTTCAGCATACTCCAATGCCTGCAGGCTCTCCTCCAAGCCTGGCTCTCTGTATATGTCTTTCAGCTTTGGACTCAGGAATGTTGCTTAAGCAGGGAGTGGCATACCCTCCAGCCTGACTGCTTTCTTTAGCAGACTCCCTCTGAACAGCGGCTCTCGTAGCTTGGCCCCTCTGAACTCTACCTCTGTGAATTCTGTCCTTTTGGGCTTGCTCAAGGAGGATTCCTTCCTTCAGGTCTCTCCTTCCTTCTTCAGCTGTAATCCTTGTTCCTTCTCCTTCTGCTGTTCTTGCTGTTCTTCCTGCTGCTTCTGCTCCTCCTCCTTCTCCTTCTGCTGTGCTAGCATTAAGCTTCCGTTTATAAAGGGATCTTCCCTTTGAATCTCCCGGGCTCATTTCCAGGTGCAACTGGTTAGCTCTCCTAGCCTCATTAACCTCTGTAGAATCACTCCTGCCCCCCTAGCTGTGCTTTGAGGTAATTGCACACCTAGAGCTCTGTGAAAAACAGAGTTTCTTTTCAACTCTGCATCTTTATTGGTACCAGCCTCATGACAATATATATATATTGTGATAAGGTGAGCTGTGGGGATGAGATGGAATGGGAGAGAAGTGAGGAATGTACCTTTAAAGACACATGTAAACAGGGTTCCCATAGAAACTACAAGCCACCGGAGCATGCAGTAGCTAGAGCTAAGCACTGCCCAAGCAGTGACGTAAGAGCTAGGTTGAGCCCTAACAGCTCTCACATGTGCAGAGAGGAGGGTGTGGCTGAAAAGAAGCACCATTTCAAAACTGCTTCAGAGTTTGAGAAAAAGCAAAGCGAGAGTCAGGAGGAGAAAGGAAGCCACGGGAAAAGGGAGCACGAGGAGCGAAGGAGTGGAGAAGGATGGACAGCTGATTCTTCCTCTCAGAAAGCAGTGGAACCAAGGTTGGAACCTGTCCTAAAGCACCCCAGAGAAAAGAAACTGGAGAGGTTTGTTTCCACATGGGGAAGCAGCTCAGAGAGCCAGCCAAGTAAGAGAGGTGGGGAAGACAAGTTTGCTACAGTTCCTAACAGAGGCTTTTCTGAAGATGTGGTCAGAGAGTTGAGGAAAAGTGCTGAACGCTGTACTAGACAAAAGGCGGTGAGAGCAGCTCCAGGCAGGAACAGGAACAGTTCAAGTAAGTGCCGTGAATCAGCTTTAGAGGCTGTTGATAAGCTATTCTATGAGAGAGAAACTCCTTCTTTAAACTATGCTGGTGCAGAGCAGAAAGAACACTTTGTAGGAAAGCTGAAAGAGTTTCTGCAGAGTGTAAAATTCAAACCTTCTGATATAAGCTCCCAGGAAGATGACTCAAGTGAAGCTGTTGAAGAAATGCAGATAGAAACGTATGAAAGTCCTTGTGATAGTGACGTAGCAGAAATGGAATGCTCATTCTGTAAGACAAACAAACTAAACATGTGCTAGGCTCAGGCCATGAGAAGAAGTTTGTTTAACCTGGTTTTGTCAAGCTGAGTAAGAAAGAAAACTCTTGCTAGAAGTTTTAAGTTTGCCTGATGTGATTAACAGCCATAGCAGTGAAAAGCATTTATCTGAAGAAAGCTGAATGCAGCTGCTGTGGAAAGAATATTCCTGACTTTGATGTTTAAGCCCGTTTTGTGCCTCTTCTTCATTTACTTTGGAGAATTTATCCTTGCCTTGTTTTGGCGCTACGAATTTTGATGCGAGGGAGAAACCCTGAAATAAATTTCTTTGTTTTGCCTAACAAACTGTGTGGTCACACTACTTTGCTTGGAGAGTATCTGAAACTACAAGTCCCAGCATTCAGTGCTGGCAGCCATAGACTTGGGACAGTACTCAAAAGGGAAATAAGGCAGCCCTTTTGCTTATCGGCCATTGGCCTAGGCAGGGGGTCACAACAATATATATATATATATATATATCAATAAAATCACCCATATATACCCACCTAAAACAGTGTTGATATTACGATAAAATCAAATTAACATAACCCAGAATATAATGGAATGATGACCTTACTAAAACAAAAGATTAAAAATTAAGCACAAAACATAAGTTGGCCATATGCACCGTGCAATTATCATAATGTGTAACTCCCCAACAGCTAGCCTATAAATATAATGTGGTCAATGAAAACTTGAGAAAAAACTTACTAAATACCAGACATAAAATTAATTAAAACCAAGAGCTGAAAGTCAATAAAAATGTTTCCAAAAGAAGATCAGTCCTCAGATGTGGATGCAAGTCCTACCCTGGGTGGACATCGAGAGTACAAAAACTGTAGGCAGGACTATGAATCAATTCCAAAAGACAACGACACTGGTGAATACTATAAATAATAAAACCACTAACAAACAATAATTAAAACTTAGATAAAGCCAATCACCCTCTTAAAATAAAGCCAAACTCCTCCCCATTTCTGAACATGCAGCGGCACATATTTACAACGGTGAGAGTCCATGAGTAGCCCGGAGCCAGCAGTCTTTGCACGTCCTCGCCCTCCCCAAAGGTTTTACCACTCTGACTGATCCAACTTCATGGTTTGGCCTCCGCTGCCCTCCTTTGTGTGCCCGGACCATGATTCCTCAGTGCTGCTCCATTGCTCTGGCTACTGGAAGTGGCGGAGGAGGTAGGGGCCTCAAAGGTATCTGTGTGGGAATGACGGTTGCATGGGCAGCTCTATCGGAGGAAGGCAGTTTCAGGCATAAATGGCAAAAGCAAATAAACATAGGCGCGGCTGCCAGAGTGCCTCCCCCTCCCCCTGCCTCTTTTTTTCCCGTTCAAACTCATCTGCTATTGGTTCCTCCAAGGAATCAGCCTGATTCCTTGGAGGAACCAATAGCGGCTGTGCTTAATTTCTGATTTTGCCACCTCTGGCTTGCCACTACCTTCCCCCTGCTTTTTTTCTTGCTCGGACGATCTTGAGTGGCAGGCCAGAGGCGGCAAAATCAGAAATAAGCACAGGCACGACTGCTGGAGTGCTGCCCTCTTGAAACTGCCGCCTGAGGCGACCGCCTCAGGTGGCCTAATGATAGAACCACCCCTGTATGTATACATCTACAGGTCCTGATTACCAGAACTTGGTCTTTTCCTGTGCCTTGTACGTAGGAATTCTGCTTTCAAGGACTGTTTTGCTATTCACATCCAGCTTTCTTTATATTATTGTCTTTCAGCTTCATCTTAGTTGAGCTCTAGATTTCCTATCCAGCCTTGCTTGGTTCCTTCTACCTAAGCAGGGCTGGCCTGTCCTCTAGGCATCTGCCTAGGGCAGCAGGACTGGGAAGACCCACAGCCCCTCCACATTCCACAGGGGAGAAATAGAGCAGGCAGTTGTTGGCATGACCACAGGCTTTAAAGCAGCCATGGAAGCATGCACTCAGCCTGCTGGTCTGCCTCATCTAACACAGACTTCCTTCAGAGGGGGTAGGAGCCAAAAGCCATGAGTGTGTGTGGGCGCCTCAAGGCAAACAGTGACGCCGATGACAGCCTGGTCTGTTGCTGCCTTGAAGAACGTGGAGGGGCCTCGGTACCCCTCCTCCCCTCGCTGGTCATTTACTATCTTCCTCAGATGATGGGGATAGGGAAATACTAGATGTCTGGGATGGGGGAGGGGTCAAGAAGGAAAGGGAAGAAGAGATTGGACAGCTGAGCGAGGGGGAGATGCTGGACACCTTGGCGAGGAGAGGACAGAAGCGGACTACTGGTGTAGTGTTGGATAAGAAAGGAAAGGTGCTGGACTATGAAGAAAGGCGTGCGGCACAGGACCCTGGGCTGCCCAAAAGGAGAGGGGAGAGGAGGGCAACATGATTGAAGGTTCAGTTAGGGCATCAAATGCCCGTGGGCCAGCCCAGTACATATGTCCCATCAATCACTGGTACCTGCAGCCTCAACTGAAGGGAATATGGCCCATGCAACACACAAAATATATGCCTGAGGCTTCTCTCCAAAGGAAAACAAAATATTAATATAATTTCATTAATTTATTTCATTTCATCTTGACAATGAAAGTAATGAAATTGAAAAATTCATTTAAATTTCCTTTCATTTCATATGAAAACTCATTCTTAAGAAGCTAGAAGAACACATATCCAGTAAGACCTGGGAGAGCTTGGGGAGCAGGAAAGGACTGTGCAGACTGGGGGGACCAAGTGGGTCTCTTCTGCCACCATCGTCTATGTTTCTATGTAATAATTCAGCAGAAAGATGATCAAGGGACAGAAGTAATTACATTGCCGGAAACCTTATGCTGTGGAGACACATTATATTATTCCCAGGAGAAATAATTTCATTTTATTGAAAAATGCAGAGTAAGAACACTTTTCAGTTATCTACATTTCATTTTTGTCCTAGGAGAACTAATCAAAAATCTACTGCATAGAGTCAATTTTACATTAATGTTTTAATGGCCTGAATGTTAAAGCTTATGTTACATAAAGAATCTTTTAAAAATATTTCTTTATATACAGGCTGCTGTGAAATCCTGAGGGTCAGAAACTGGGATAAGTGTACAAAGGAACCTTTTATGTTCTGTAAAAGCATCACACGGTGGCAGAAGCAGATGAGGATCACTCATTACCGAGACTTAATCACTCAGACAGGAAAATATAACACTCTATTCTTTTATAGTCATGAAAGATAGCTCAGTAAAACCGGGTTGAAATGGAAGATTTTCAATTTATCTTTTCACCCCCGATTATATCTTGAAAATGCTTCAGAACCAAAGCATGAAAAAGCATGGACAGTCTTCAATTATTTCCTTTTTTAGATAATTAGAGATGTGCATTCATTAGCATGCATTCAATTTGTTAATGTACCTGAAAATATTTAGTGCACATAAAATCAAGAAAAAAAAAGGCAAGTGAAATCAAAACAAACTGAAAACCTTTTTGCAATGTACAGTACATTCCTGGATTCATTTTCAAACACCAATGTAGCTGCGAAACACATAGGAAGTTTAAGTGCACGCTCTGGAGAATCCAAGATGGTGACTACTTGCTAGCCATGCTGGGATGGAGCTTTGTTGCCTACTAATTTCTTTTTTGATTGCCTTGAACTGCTGAGTGAACACCAAGGAGGTCTTTTACTAATGGGTGCAGGCTGGCAGTGAGTATTCTGGGATGTGCATTGCTAGCTAGCGCAGAACCACAACGGTGCAGGATGATTCCTGTGGAAATCACCTCCCCATCTATCCCCCTTAGGGCCTGTATCATAAACTTAGATGTGATGCAATCCCTGTGTATATAATGTATAAAGTTCACCTGTTACCCTTGTTTAAATCTCCCTTTGTTTGCTATGTATAAAGTTCACCTGTTATCCATGTTTAAACTCCCTGTTCTATGTAAGTTCAATGTATGGCTGTTCCTCATTGTACAAACTTGTTTATTGTAAACCGTGCTGATGCCGAATAGTGCGGTATAGAAAAACCTTAAATAAATAAAAATAAATAAATAAATAAATAAAGTGTTCAAACCGCGTTAGAGATGCAAGTAGGCATGGTAGGGGGTGGAGAAAGCGTTGTTACTCACCTGTAACAGGTGTTCTCCAGGGACAGCAGGAATCAGTCCTCATATATGGGTGATAGCGGCGGCGGTGATGGAGTCCCTGCGGAAGAATCTCCCCAGCTTTCAAAGAAAGCCTTTGGAAGATGCCACCACACATGCGTGGTCCCCTTCCCACCCAAGGGTGCCATCTTACTCAGTCAGATGACATAGCTAGAGCTGACAAAAGAAGATGGCAAAAATTGTACAGCAACTCCAAAGGGAGGAGGGAGGGTTGTGAGGACTGATTCCTGTTGTCCCTGGAGAATACCTGTTACAGGTGAGTAACTACGCTTTCTCCAGGAGCAAGCAGAAAGTCAGTCCTCACATATGGGACACCCTAGCTACAGGCTACCAAGATCCTGTAGAAAAATGCGGCCCAGACATGAGCAGACGCAAGCGAATCTGAGGAAAGACTCTAAGTCCAGGGAGAACCATCGTTCCAGTAGCCTGAACAAGAAGGGTCGGAGAGTAGGAATTGCCTAGACCCCGGTTTGCCGAAGAGGCTTTCACCAATACAGGGGACATTGAGAAGTTTCTCCTGTACCCACTGCTCAAGGACCGATGCCTGGAGCAGGCCTGGCGTCGGGCACCGATGTCTGCGGCAGCCACCCTCGTGTTAGATTTGAAGCCGTCATAGGCGGCTTGAGACATGAACTTTGAGCACTCCCCGATGCAGTTCGTGAGGGTTTGGAATCACTAGAGGTGATTTCCAAAGAGACCCGCCGAGAAACCTACACGTTCTTTTGATAGATCTCGGAGATCACTGCCAATATACAGCTGGTAGGCTTGGATTTGGCAACCCAACATTGATCCCTGGTACCATTTGCATCCAAGAGCATCAAGGGTGCATGGAAGAATGGGTCTATGGGCTTTTCTGTTGGCAAATAGTTGACCCAACCACCATAGAGGTGTGAGGGAGTTGCGCCTTCTGAAAACCGGGGCCCCTCTGGACCTGGTACATGGTGTCAAGGCATCTGCTAACTATTGGCGATGCTGGTGTCTCCCACATCCAAAGAAGGAGTCACCCAAGGATGGCGGGAATGGGGACTTAGGGCCTCCTTAGGTGGATCCTCATACTGGAGGATTTCCAGCTCCTCTGTGCGAGGGTTCTCCTCTGACTCCGTGGTGAGAGACAAGGTTTTCACCATGTCTCGGACAAACTCAAGAATGAGGTGTCCTCGGGTGGGGACCAGCGCTGCAACACCAGGAGATACAGATCCGAGAGGAGATTGCAGTGCTTAGCATCTCTGGGGAAGCCTCATGCTCGGACTCCCAACTCAGTAGTCAGTCGAGAACTCTAGGCCAGATAGCTCCTGAGGCGTCAAACTTGGTTCGGATCTTCAGTGACCCACAGCTGCTGCTTGGGCGGAGCCACAAGTGCTTGCTAGAGAGGACCTCGCTCCCGAGGAATGGGAGTGAGATCAAGGCCCTCATCGAGGATCGGCTTGAGGCTCAGGGCTCTCAAGGATCATCTCGGTGGCCCGGGGAGTCCTCAATATCAAGATTCCTGCGGCCTGGGCATGAGCACTGGCAGATCCGCGCATCGATGCTTTCTGCGAGGCAAGGAAGGCAGTAACACTGTGTTCCAATACCATCATCCTGGCTTCCCACTCAGGATTGCAGCCTTCAATGCAGACACGTCGGGAGGAGAGGGAGTCCTCGATGGGACAGACTCAGGGGTCCATAACCCATCACCGGAGGCCTCGGTATCTGTTCTGGGCACCTTTGCTGGCCGCTCCCGCTCCGACTCCTCTGATACCCTCAGGAGACTGTGGGACCTGGCACGGGATTTGCCATGTGGGTCCAATTCCCAGGATGAGGTCCTTGAGCATTTCTTCTTCTTCTTGTGCTCACACTCTGGAGAACCCTTGTTGGAGTGTCCGCGTGCCCGGTGGAGTGCCGCAAGAGCTTTACATGACTTTGAGAATCCATGTGGGGCCTTTCAGCGTGAGGCTACCAAGGACACCAGGACAGAGTCTGACCTGTGGAAGATGTCGTCTTGCTTCTGCCAATGACTTTGGATGGCCTTCATGGACACTTTCTTGCACAGGGCGCAAACCTCTGATCATGGTTGGCACCTAGACATCAGAAGCAGCAATCATGTGTATCAGTTAAGGACAAGTTCTTTGTGCACCGATCACACTTTTTGAACCCACTGACCATTGGGGCACAAAGGACCCCTGCAAGGTCAAAGACCCTCAACGTGGCCAGCAGTTAGAAAAAAGGCATGAACCGCGCAGAATGAAAAACTAAAAAAATGGTTCCGAGACTCGAAGCTGGGACAACGGAGCTTGGAGGCGGGAAAGGGACTGGTGCTAACCAGAGAAAGAAGGGCAGTTTGATGCACCCAAAAAGTCAACTTTTTCCGGGGAAAGAAGACGAATGTCTATTGGGCTCTGCGGAAAAAAAAGAGACTGAGTAAAATGGAACTCTTGGGCAGGAAGGGGACCATGCATGCATGGTGGCATCTCCCACAGGTTTTCTTTGAAAGCTGGGGAGATGCTTCCACAGGGGGCTCTATCGGCACCGATGTCACACATATGTGAGGGCTGACTTCCTGCTTGTTCCTGGAGAATGGGCATGGTGAGCTCGGCATAGCTGACATTAGGTACACCAAAGCTAATGCAGCATGCGCTACAGAACAGGGCTCAAACGCAATTGGTCACCTTCTCAGAGTGGATATTGACATGAAAAAGAAGAACTCACTCCATCACAAACATATGTGTTTCTCATAAATATGTGCTTGATGTTTGAAAAACAAAATTACACCAGGGTCTCAGCAAACAAGGGCAAACGGTGAAAACGTGGCCAGAGATCAATCTGTGCCACATACACCAACAAAAAGCCCATTAACATCAGTGACCCGGTAAGTGGCAGCTAGCAATACCCACACCCTGCATTTGAATGGAAAAATAGCAAACACTTAGCTTTAAAAAAGGAGCATGGGAATGCAACAGATGTCAGCCACCTTCCCCGACGTTACCACAGAAGAGCCCTCAAATGTTTCGCAGGACCAACCCGCTGCCTCAGGGGAATCTAAAAAGACAAACAAACACAAACATCCCTATTTTACATCATTTTATTTTACTACAAAAAACACACCTAAAACCAACTTCAAAAAATTAAAAACCACAACTCGACCGACATTCTCTTACCTGCCAGCTACCCTTAAACAACGCTGTGCAGAAAAACGCCTCCCATGCGCACTCAAACCCACTGTCTCATTTTAAAGGGAAGGAAAACCCCCCTACGTAACACCAAAGCTCCACCTTCAAATTACAAACACACCGCCCAGTCAATACGAAGATTTAAACCCTCCGGGGCCACAGTGTTAAGCCGATACACTTAATAGGGATTGTTAAGATGCAAAAAGTATAAAAAAAGACTAGGGGCCCTTTTATTAACAAGTGATAAGCATTAGCACAAAAGCAATTGTTAGTGCATGGCTGTGGTACCCATCACTGCGGTAATTGCATACCTTGTTATGGGGCAGGTTATGGGTGGGAATGGGTGTAGGTAGCACATTGCACTGAGCAGACGGTAATTTACCGTGTGCTATCACTGTTGTAGATAGTGTGATGCACTTACTGCCTTCTAAATATCATGCAGGAAAGTCTTTTTCTGGGCAGTAAATGTATGGGAACCTCCTGGAAACGCTCACTGCATAATAATTTAAGCACTTACTGTGCGTTTCTAAAAGGGCCTCATAGACATCTATATGGAATTTGTGCAGTGGTCTATTATTGAGGCAAGTCGTTGCAGGTTTCAGTGTTCACAGTGCTCACTCAGATGCTTTTTGTTGCTCATAGGACAGTCTGGGGTCCAACAAAGGGCACAACACCACGTGCAAAAGCAGTCCAACAAAGAAACGTGGATAGCAAAGAAGGACGTGTGAAAATCTTTATTGGTCAAATCAGCCAAAGGCCCGACACAGGCCGTGTTTCGGAATTCCCTTCTTCAGGGGCTAAATGGCTGAATCAACAGACTGTATAAATTAACCAAAAAGGACTAAAACAGTGTGTGTCTTCAAAATTGTGCTGACCAAGAAACTCTTCCTACGACCATAAATGTGCAATCATAAAATCGTATTGTATCCTGTAGCAAACGCGCCAGAACTCGGCGGTTCTTTTACAAAATATAGACCACATTTATGGTCGTAGGAAGAGTTTCTTGGTCAGCACAATTTTGAAGACACACACTGTTTTAGTCCTTTTTGGTTAATTTATACAGTCTGTTGATTCAGACAAAGATAAATACCGGTAAATAAAAGGATTAACATACAAATGATAGTAGTAGTCAGAATTGATCATGTACAAATTAAAATTAACCACAATGACATTTTTCTGCCTTTATTGGCTTTTTAATGTGATCGCATTATTTGATTTGCCTCGATGTAACTAATGTATTCAAAATCAATCTGACATCATGTCACTCCACTATATTTAAATGGCCCCGGTGTGGGCTTTTTTCTTTGGTTTGAATCCACTGTAGCATCGATTGCTGTCTGTGAAGTTCATTGTAAGTATGTTTTTGTTCTTACACTATTACTTACAGGCCATCACCCTCCTGTTACACCAGTTTTCATTTGTGCCTTTTGTAGACAATTGCTTTAGCACCAGAAGAATCTTATCAATCTTTCAAAACCCAGCTCAAAACCCACCTTTTTAACCTAGCATTTGACCTTCCGTCCTTGTTTTCCCCCTCCCTCCCCGTCCCATGATGTTGTGTTGTGACTGCTGCTTTGTATTGTTTTCTTTCTTCTTTCCTCTCTCTTTCTTTCCTATTATTTTAATGGCGTTCCTTTTCCTTTTCCCGCAGCCTCATTTTTAAATTGTTTTTAAGTTTTATTGTAAACCGCTCAGGTGCCTATGGTGTTGGGCGGTATAACAAGTTTTAATAAACATAAACATAAACACCATTTCTTTCCTTATATGCGATTTATGTACTAGAGAATACACTAATCTATTCTCAAACAGCGACATCATTGTGCTTCCAGTTCCCTTCTATCAAGGGATTTCGCTGTTTTCTGTGTTCATAACGAATTATACACTGGTAGGTTATCTAAATATTGACAATCTTTTATGCGCTCCTTATTTGCTTTTTTATGTGCCGTCCCGTTTGTGACTTTTTAACTGATGTGGTCCTACATCTTTTCGGTTCGGCACAGCTCACTATACATTTTGTCACTCACTAAAGATCGTTTATTGTCATCAGATATGTCCCTGATTTTATTATGGTTTCAAGTTTAACCACTTAATAAGCTCAGTGTTTGTGTTATTTCATTGCCCATGTTTAAAAGTTGGTTTCTGTGCTATCTTTAAGGATAAAACCAGCACTCAGAAGATTTTATGTTATAGATGACCAATACACATACTTTTCCCACATTTTTACACTCCTGTTTTTCTTTATCAATTTCTTTAAAATGTTTTGAATACCCACAGATGTGCACACTGGATTTCTATTTAGTAGCCATCTAAGACTGGTCATTCCCCACAATTTTAGATGATTTACAACCTGCCAATTGCTACTTATACTCTGTTCTGTATTTTGGGCACCCTTCTCTCTCCAACAGCCTGTCCTTTTATGTCATTCCAATTTGTCTTTACATTATTCCTGATGGACTTTGTTTTGTATATAATCCAATACACATGCTCTTCTGTTTTTAGTTCTCTGCAATTTGTTTGGTTACCCTTTGTTGGTACATAATTACCAATTCTCAGCTTTTGGTGAGTTTTTATTCTCTGTTACTATTTACATGTTTTACATCTTATATATACATCACCTTATTTATTTGGGCTATCGACAGTATTTATTTGTTTTATATACATGTAACAATCTCTGTTTTTAACCTTTAATGTTTTATGGTTAATTTTAATTTGTGCATGATCAATTTTGACTACTACTATCATTTGCATGTTAATCCTTTTATTTATTTATCTTTGTAAGTTTATATTTATCATCAGCTTATCTTTGTCCCACCCCCTGAGTATTGCTTTGTTTATTATTATGATTATTTATGTATTTTTATGTTTTTAGTGGTCACAGTCCCCTAAAGAAGGCCAGATTGGCTGAAACACGTGTAGGGCGGACCTAATAAAGTTGTTTTTTTTTTCCAAAGGGACCTTGTTGCTTTTGTGTGTGTGTTTCTCAGACTGTAGGTGGGGTACTTTTTTTGTTTGTGTCCCACCATAGAAATGAATGGACAGTGGCAGCACTTAATGTGCATTAACTTTAGAAAGCATGTCCCTAAATCGTTTAATTAATTTATCTTTAGCTGCAGCAGCTGCTGTTTTTTTGGCATGCATAATCAAAGAGCTAGGACAACCATTGAGTTTAGTGAAGTTAAAGTTAGTGGGAAATGCAAAAGAAAATATGATTAAAAAACACGGGCTGGACCAGCTGAGTTGATAGTCCTGGTTTTAATTAAGCTTAACAATGGATCATAAGTATTTTCTTACTCAAAATAAAGAACAATGCAAATTTAATAGAAAAACTTCTGTCACCTCATGTCTGACAAAAGAAGGGATTTACAAATATATGAGTCTTATTTATTAAAAACATATTTATAGACCACAACTCTGATAACAACTACCCAATGCTGTTTGCACATCCTTATGTGGTAATACTTTCAAATGCTTTCCCCAATCGAGCATCACCCTTGGATTTTAATAATTGAAAGGACTCCCACACTGCTGCTCTTGGGGAGAGATGCTGCAATATTGTGCTTTTAGTTGCAGTATCGCAATACCTCCTCCTACTGGCAGCATTGTGAGCAGAGGACTTCCACACTGCTTTTATGGAAATATTGCTGGTCTCCAAGCCACACTCTCTCAGCACTGCCCATCTAGTGCCCTTGGTTTGCAATAAAGTGCCTTAACTGCAGTGTGTAATTTGCAAGTACACTACTAGAGTACATTGGGCTATTTGCAGCATTGTAAAGTTATTACAAAGCAGGAAGGGGGAGAGAGGTTCTTCCAATATGTTTCTAAAATAATGTTAACTATATACCAATTTAGGTACTTTCTTTACACAGAGTAACACCTTGTGAGAAATTTGGCTTTGTGAAAATACTCATGACTGTGACTGCCCTTTAGATTCGCAAGTCACAAGCCCAACAGAGTGATATTGATTTTCCTTGTATTATATGTGGCTGTATGATGAAAAGTCAAGGACCCCTTTTGAAACATTTTGTTTCTTTCTTTGAAATGCACTTGAACATCATTGTTGCTAACTTCTTGAAAGGCAACATAGTAGCAATAATTAGAAACTGAAGTGCATTCATGTATGGAAGGTGGCCCTAAAATGCTTTGCAGTTTAAGAAAGAAAATGAGAGGGAGAGAGAGAGAGAGAGAGAGAGACTTTCATCTGTTGGCAGAATCAAAATTCCAAAGCAGGACTATGAGGTTTACATTAACAAGTGTTTCCCAGGGACACAGAATGGAGATCCTTGATAAATCTGCCCCTTTGACTCATAAACTAACTAACTATTAAATCATACCACCTTCAAGAAAATATACTAGATTATTTCACTCTGACCTGAATTATGGGCACAAAATTCTAATCACACATTATTTTATCCAGTATATTAAGACTGCTGCTGGCTTCTTGATCTTGTGGCAACCACAGTCCAACTGAGAGCACACACCACGTGCTACTACCAAAGACCACTCAAAAAACGTGGATAGCAAGGAAGGAGACTATTTTTTATTGAACCAGTTATAATCTAGCCAGGCCCAAAGTAAGATTCATGTCTGTGATATCATGCTCACATTGGAAAATAAGAGAGGTCATACTACATTAAAGTATACAGTTTATATTTTTTGAGAAGACAGTATTAACATATAATTGGGACAACACATGGGGGGAGTTTTCGTAGTTTTCTACATTGTTTTTTCTACATATCTTGTTTGGGATGAGATCCCAATACAATAACTTTGTAATGATTTTTGGTTCCTTGATACAAATAGATATAAGAAGTTGTCAATATATATTTTTTTAACTGTGATTGTTCAATGTTTTTGTAGTTATGAAAATGAGGGTGGCTCTCTTTTTTCAAATGGATCTTTTTTCAATCGATACTTTTCTTGATCGGCACCTATATTTTAATCACATGGATTATTATGTGCTGGTTTGTGCTGCAATAGGAGGCTTCTATCAGTGATAGCGATTTGTATGGGAGTGGCCTCTGTCACTCCTGATGACGTCTAGTTTTCCCGCGGCGTCTCATATTTCTTCATTTACAGCGCAGCCGCTGGCGATTTCAATTTGAATAGACAGGTTGTTATGCGGCAGTGATCCACTTTGACAATACACGATTTAATGAATGTTCAGAAGGAGGTAAGAGGATTTTAGTATTTTTGACCTTTCTCATGCCCGATCGTAATATTGCATTTTCAATAGTTATAGCAAATATTATCACAAGATAGAAATTTTTTTTTTTTTTAAATAAGATGGGTTTTAACGTTTCGTTTTTAGTTCATAAAAGAATAGTAGAGGTTGATGAATTGGAGTTCCATCATTACAATCTCAAAGTAAAAACAAGTTTAAAACACATATAGGGATGAGAAGTTGGGTTTTAATATAGCAATGTAGTATTAAGATTTTTATGAGTCGGAAGTTCCATTTTTAGAATATTTTAACAAGAAGGGTTTTTGGTATGAATCACATAGATTATTATATGCTGGTTTGTGCTGTATTAAGAGGCTTCTATCAGTGACAAGCGATATGTATGGGAGTAGTTATTGATCAACTCCTGATGACGTCTAGTTTTCCTGCGGCATCTCATGTTTCTTCATTTACAGCGCAGCCGCCTGCGTTTTCGATTAGAATAGACAAGGTGGTATGCAACAGTGATCCCCTTCGACAATATACGATTTTTTTAATGAATGGTTAGAAGGAGGTAAGAGGTTTTTAGTATCTTTGATTTTTCTTATGCTCGATCCTAATAATGCAGTTTTAATAGTTCATAGCAGATATTACAAGACAGAATTTTTAAAAAATTTTATGGGTTTTAACGTTCAGTTTTTAGCTTTTTAAAAAAGAACAGTAGAGGTTGATGAATTGTAGTTCCATCGTTATAATCTCAAAACAAGTTTAACACACATATGGGGATGAGAATTTGGGTTTTAATGTAGCAATGTAGTACTAAGGTTTTTATGAGTTGGAAGTTGTTAGAATGTATTTTAACGAGAAGGGTTCTTGTAATGAGCATGATAGTGATTTTTACAGAAATTCAGTTACAATACATTTTATGTTGGCGTTTTAACATATAATTCATGGCTCCTTAGCCTTTATAGAGATGCATTTGTCTCAGATGCATTTTTATAGGTGCACATCGCTCCTGTTGTGCTTTTCCATTATACTTTCCCTTATGTCCCTAAAAACAAGGAGGGATAACAATATACAAGATATTTATGGTAGTCCTCTATTCTCTTTTAGTTTACACAGAGTGGCAAAGTACCAAATATAGGATATACAGGTATGATTATATATAGATGTTTTATACACATTGTTTCAAAGTTATTGTTTATGGTATCTAGTGCTGTTATTTATTTATTTATTCATTTTAACATTTTATGTATTTATTATGATTATTAGCCATATTTAAGTATTTATTTGTTCATTTATTGATGATTTATGTGTTCACTGCATTTATGGTTGCAATTATGATGTGTCTTCATGATTTGATTTTAATTTGTTTTGATGTTATTATGATTGGTTTTTATATTTTAACTGTATTTATTATTATGTTTTTATAGCCAAAAGCCCCTGATGAAGGCATAAACGAAACACGGCCTGTGTCAAAAGGGCCTGGCTAGATTATAACTGGTTCAATAAAAAATAGTCTCCTTCCTTGCTATCCACGTTTTTTGAGTGGTTCTTGATCTTGTGGAAAATATGCAAGGATAAAATATGAGCTATGAGCTGCTACATACTATCCCCTCTTCACCTTTGAGCCAAGTTTGAGAAACTGTAAAATATGAAAGTGGTGTTAATATCCTGCCACCCATGCTCATTAAAGCCATGATAATGCAACAGTCATTACCAAAGTAGGTGTACTATATGGTATGACAGAGTTGTGATAAACCAAGACATCGTATTTAATACCACCACCATAAAGGTATCTGTGAACTTCTCTCATAGAAGTTTTATGATAAGAATATTTCGCCCTTTATTAAAAAATATCAAATTCTTTGGCTTTGCTGCATAAAGACTGAATAATGAGAGAACATTTTGATAACCAATACACCACACTCCTCTAAAACTGTAAATACTACTGGAACTTCTGCAGGTTAGATGCTATAGATCTGAAAATCTACATTCCCCATGGTGTGTACACGAATCCATTGCCCTATTCTGTTCTCACCCTCTTGGAGATACTAAACTATCAGTTTTTCAGCATATCTCTAAGGAATATGCTTGAGGTAGATTTGCCTATTCATTGTGGCAATCCCAAAAACCTAACTGGATAGTTGCATGCCCCAGGAGAAAGTTGGGAAACACTGCTCTGCCCAGAATCCCGAAGCTGGAAATAAAGGTAGACAGTTTGTACCAGCAAACACCAACACAATGGGCCTGATATTCAGCAGCAGCAGCTAATGCTGCTAACATGGGTAGCCGTCTAACTTTGGATATTCCATGCCAGAGTCATATCTGGCCACCAGCATTGATTATCTGTGGTAGCCACCGAACCCAGAAGCTAACTGGGCAGCGGCTCGATATCATCACTGCCAGGTTAGCAGCAAGTGCTGCCTCCGCTCCATCCCAAAATGTCCACAACACGTCTCAATGTTAACCACATACCACAGAAGCATGTAGCAGCGGCACCCGTGGATATTCAGTGGCATTAACAGTGTTATTGCAGCTGAATATCCTGCTAGCCGGCACTTATACGGTTTGCAGGTCTGTAAACCATGTAAATGCCTTTGAACATTCCTCTCACCCATGTTATCTTACTAACATGCAGAATCAGCTTGCTGATCCTGAGAAAATCAGAAGAGGTAAAGCAGAGAGATGGGGATTGGGAGAGTATGCTCCAAGCAGCTGCACTGGGAATTTGAAGACAGCTACAGACCACTACGCCTGTCCACTAGGCGAGCTAGGTGGTTGCCTAGGGTGGCTGGCTCGGATGGGCATTGGCGTCGGCACACATGGGCGACCACGCCAACCCCTCCCCCCCAGCTGCTGCCAATTTTGTTTGGAGGGGGGGAGGTGGCAGTAACAGTATTTCCAAAAGCCATTGCCCACCTCCCCCTCCCGAGACAGAATTGGCATCAGCTGGAGGGGGGGGGGGAGGCATCAGCAGCTGAGAGGGGGTTGCATCAGTGGGAGGGGGGAGGTGCGATAAGGCTGGGGTTTCTGCCTACGGCAGCAGAAACCCTTGAACCAGCCCTGCCCACGAGTGGTATGCACTGCCAAGCTTCAAGGGCCGTCAATTAGTCAGGTTTTCAAGATATCCATAATGAAATTCTCTCCTCAGTGTGCAATGGCAACCAAGAAAGCGTGGAATGCTAGGATAATCCTCACACAGCATGGTAAGGAAAGGAATGGAGAATAAAACAGAAAATATCATAATATTTCTGTATTGCTTAATGATGTGAACACACCAAGTACGGTGTGCAATTCTAGCCACTATATCTAAAAAAGATACAGCAGAAATAGAGAAAAAGGTACAGAGAAGGGCAACCAAAATGATAAAGGGGATGACTCCTATGAGTAAAGGCATAAAAGGTTAGGGTTCTTTAGCTTGGAGATGACACAGTTGAGGGGAAGATATAATAGAGGTCTATAAAATAAACAGGGAAATGTGAATTGCTTGTTTACTGTTTCAAAAAATAAAAAGACTAAGGGATATGCAACGAAGTTAAGTAGTACATTTAAGACTAATCAGAGAACATATATTTTTACTCATCACATATTTCATTGCCAGAGAATGTAGTAAAAGCTGTTAGTGTAGCTGAATTTTTAAAAGGTTTTGGACAAGTTCTTTGAGCAAAAGTCCATAAACCCTTATTAAAGTAGACTGGGAAAAATCCACTGCTTATCCCTGAATCAGCATGGAAACTTTCTTCCTGCAAAATACTTGTAAACTGGATTGACCCGTTTTAGAAAAACGATATTGGGCTTGATGGACCTTTAGTCTGACCCAATATGACAAATTTTATGTTCTTAAAGAAAATGCTACCAGAAAGAGAAAGAGTTGCAAACAGTGGAGGTAGGATGCTCTATTTGTTAAGTACGAGTATGAGTATCCTGAAAACCTGGCCCACTGGTTACCCTTGAGGACTGGGAGTGAATACTGCTGATATAGAGACAAAAAAAAAAAAAGAGAAAATTCTGGCATCAGCAGGATCCATGATGAATTGCTATGAGCTCCCTATTTCAGTGGCCGTCCTTTCTTTACCTCAGAAGAGTTGTGTAATAAACTAAGTAAATGATTGCTGCAAGTCCATAGCTAGGACACAAAGAATGGACCTTGTTACCTGTCACTGACAAGGATGGCTCTAGCATTGTGGGTGGTAAGCTGAGGAGAGCAGCTCTGTGCTGCCCTCCAGAGGTGCTGCTATGCTGCCTCTTCATCTTATGTTTTATTTATCATATACAGCCTGGCAGCAGGAGAAGCACTTAAGGGCATACTATCTCCTGCTGCCACATACAAGTCTCATGATAAGAGCTGCACGATCTTGCACTCCACACAGCTGCACATCCCACCCCTTATGCATGCCACATATACCCCCTGCCCTCAACAATCACATGACTGTCATCCCTCCTAGGATGATCATGGGAGAACCATGACTGTGATATAATTATACCGGTTATAATCTATTCAATAAGGACCAGGTAGAAAGAAAGGAAGGAGTAGTAGAAAGAAAGGAAGGAGTAGTAGCAAGGGCTTACATGGGAAGGAGAAGGCATTATGGATTTGATCTGGAGAGAGGAAATGGGGTATCTGTTTAGAGTGGTGTGATACAGACTTCCTTCACAGGCAGAAGAGGACAGAGATTTAATTAAAGACAATTACAATATTTCTAGAAAGGAGAAGTGCTACCGCAAGATGATTTCATTAAACTAGATAGTGATTGAGGCATCCCATAGAAGTAGGGAGATCCTGGCTTCTCTACAGAGAGAATTATTCTGGCAACTGGTAATACAACCCACACAGGAGGGGGCCATACTGGACCTGGTGCTTATGAATGGGGAGAGTGTTTCTGATGTTATAGTGGGTGATCATCCAGCATCCAGTCATCACTGAATGGTGGAGTTTAGTATTAAGACACAGGTGGAGATGGTTCATTCAGAAGTGAAGGTCCTAGTTTTCCTGAAGTCTATATCTTTGTGAAGATGGGTGGAATACCTTAAGAAGTTATTAGCTGGATGGGAACATCTTAGTAAAGTAAAATAACAGTGGACAGAACAAAAGGATATTTTTTAAGGGCAATTAACCTTTTTGTTATGAAAGTAAATAAAAGTAAGAGAAAAAGAAGGCCACAATGGTTCTTGAAAGTAGTATCTGAAAAGGGTAAGAAAAAAAAAAGAGGAGAGTCTTCATAAAGACAAAGAGATTTCAGAAAGAGAAAGAAACAACATCTGGAAAAGCTTAAGAGAAGCTCAGAAAGTAGTCAGGAAAGCAAAGATGTAAATGGATTTTTATTAGTGACAGGAAGAAATGCAAAAGTGGTCAGACTCAAGGATGAAGGGGAGGAATGTGTTGAAGCTGATGAGGATAAAGATGAATTAATTAAATAATTCTACTCAGTGTTCACAGTTGAAGTGCCAGGAATGGAACCTCCAACCCCACCCCCCAAACAAATAGGAATGAAAATGAAGCAGATCTTGAACAATTTTCAGAGAATTGTGTTTGTGATGAGCTGGCTAAACTAAAAGTAGCATAGCAATGGGGCTGGATGGCATACATCCAAAAGGTATTGAAGGAATATGGGGAAGTTCTGACACCTTTGCTGTGTGACATTTTCAATGCTTCTTTAGAGTCAGGAGTAGTCCTGGAAGACTAGAGAAGGGCAAATGTTCCCTACACAAAATCAGGAGATGGTTGGAAACTATAGGCCAGTTAGTTTGATCTCTTACGTGAGTAAAATAAACAGAAACACTGCTAAAACAGAGGTAAGTGCAGTTCTAGAATCCAATGGATTGCAGAATCTGAAGCAGTGTGCTTTTACTAGAGGTAGCTCTTGTGAAATACTTCCATGGCATAAACACACAGCAGATAGGCCTCTTTCAATTGAAAGGAAGCTCTGGATGAAGGTGAAAGGAGATGGACGTGGGAGTATTAGGTCAGCTCAGACAAATCTGCAGTCTTGGGAACTGAAGACCAGTGACTTGTGGCTGGAGCCACAGAGGCCATGCAGCCTGAAGTCTAGGAATAGAATTTTAGAAGCAGGAAGGAGAAGCCCTCTCCCAGGAGGAGCCCACTGGACAGCAAAGGGTGTGTATATGATATAGTTTCTCCCCTCCCCTAATAAAAGAGTCCAGTTTTTGAAGTTACCTAGAAAAGTAACATTTCAAAGTGTGCTCATTTGCAATCTTTGTTCAAGTAGTCACATACAAGAATAACCAACACCACCAGCCCCACACAAACTGAAGAGTTTGGCATGAGTCACCAGAACCTGCAGAATCAACACTCCAAATCATCCAGCCCTTGAACTGAAGAACCAGCATGCGGCCCTGGAAGTGGAGGAGATGAAAGCATCCCAGGCAAGGGGAGAACCAGAGCTCATGCACCCCAAAGTTGCCGAATCAGTGACCACAAGGAAGTGAAGGGTAGCAATGATTCTCTTTTGAGGGGTACTGAGGCATCAACCTGCAGACCAGATTTGATGTCCAGAGAGGTGTGCTGTCTATCAGGTGCCAAGATCTGAGATGTTACAAAGAGTTTGCCAAGACTCATCACGCCTACTGACTATTATCCAATGTTGCTTATCCATGTTGGCACAAATGATGATACTACTAGGTATCCCTCTGAGTGTATTAAAAGTGACTTCATGACTCTAGGACAGAGGGTGAAGCAGATTGAAGAGAACACCACCTATGCAACAATCTTCCCTGTTGAGGGTAAAGATCGAGGCAGAGAAGCTCGCATCCTGGAGATGAATGCTTGGCTATATGTATGGTGTCATCCACACTCATCTCCAAGGAAACCTACAATCGCACTCAACTCAACTGGAACAAAAATAAACTTGTTATACCGACAGATTTCAGGAAATCCAGAAAGATAACAAAAAACAAAACATTCTACCACACTGCCCCTAACCTCTGGAACGCTCTCCCAGACAACCTTAGAGAATTAAACGACCTCCAAACATTCAGAAAGAAACTTAAGACTCATCTATTCACCCTCCATTTTGGCACACAAGATTAATGCAATACTCCTGATACAACTCCACCATCCTCCCAAAACTAACCAAGTGCATTACTACTCCACCTCACACACAGAGCTGTATATAGCTCTTGTTAAGACTTCTGCATCTTTGTGTGATTTCAATTATGTTCATGTATATAGTTTAATGTATCCTAAACTACTGTTTATAGTTTTACAACGTTCCATGTAACCGAGTATGTATCTCTTTATGTACTACTCATATTGTTGTTATTTGTAAACCGCAGTATAGAAATTTTAAATAAATAAATAAAATCAAGAGCGTTTTGGTTTCCTGGACCATGAGATGATGTTACAAGGGCTGCAGCAGACTTGGTGTCCATCTGTTCAAGAGGGTTCGAAGAGTCTTCAGAGTGGGAGGAGTGGCCTAGTGGTTAGGACAAGGTACTTCAGGCTGGAGGGCCGGGGGTTCAAGTCCCACCTGGGGACAGCAATCTCAGGCCGGAGGGACTGGGATTTCTAGTCCTATAGGCACTCCTTGTGGTCCTGGGCAAGCCACTTAACCCTCCATTGCCCATGTTCCCTGTAAGTATTAGCGTATGTGTGTCATATCCCCTCGTGTTAAATGTATCTCCCAATTGACCGCTTTGACCCGGTGAAAAGCGGGATATAAATACAGCTAAATAAATAAAAATAAATAAATAAATAGACTGGCTAATCTACTGAAGAGAGCTTTAAACTAGATTTGTTGGGGGATGGGTGAAGAAAGCCGCCAAGTAAGTGAAACATTAAATACCCCTGTAGAAATGGGTAAAAGGGGCAACATCTGGAAAGTGGTGTGTATAAATGCTGTGATAAGGAAGCTTATCATAGCTCAGGAAGGAGCTATAGTAAAGGTGAAGTGACTCTGAACAAGCAACCTGTCAGTTCTGGTAGAAATAAGAAAACAGAATTTTTCCATAAAGGACTACCAGTCCCAGAATGCACCAGGTTTCCAACAGCCATTAGAGGAGCTGAAGTGGGGAAACGTGTGTTCAATCAGGAGGGCTATGAGGTAATCCCCAAGCACTCATCTCAAAGGGCAGGGCCTGATTCAGCACAGCTGCGCTGTGCTAGGGTGGAGCACTCATCAAAGCAGAATAAAGGTAGAGTTTATTCTACAGAGAATTATCCTCAGAATTATCCTCAGTTTCATCTGGAGGATCATCAGAAGCAGAAGCCAGTGCGGATGGACAGAGAGGGCAAGAAACCCTTTGGAAGAAAGAAGAGAAAAGCATTTGGGAGGTCTAAAGGAGTCCAGAGCAGTACGTATACTGGGAGACATTCAAAAGGCCAGCGTACACCATTGGACTGGGGAAAACCAGAGGAGTGGTGCTGCAGAGCTAGGCATCTCCAGACGGTACCTGTGAGGGAGACGGCTGCACTTGGAAGGGACCCTAGGACCCGTGCCAGAAGGTATGTGAAGAGAGATCCAGTGTCCAGGGATCTGGATTGGAGAACTGGACATAAGAACTGGACTACATACTGGCCAGGCTATTTAGAGAGGAACTCTAACAGCAATGGAAGCTCAGGTATGAACACTGATCTATGCCCTAGCTATAACCTTGAAAGACAGCAGGGAAACAAGTATTCTCCTGAGAGTGCTACATTGAGAAATTCCTCTGTGCCAATCCATGATATTGAACCCATGATTGTTAAAGAAGGGGGAGCGGTCTTAGATACAGGCTGTGAATATATGGATTGCTCTCTGTCTAAACTCCTTTGGTAATTTACTGTTACAAAGTACAGCAACCATCACAAAGAAATACAAACTTGTTCTTTAATCTACTCAGAAAAGCTCCTGAAGTAGGATTTGAGCCACACAGTAGAAAGCAAGCCAGCTAAGGGGTTTCTGCTGGGTAACTGCTAGCAATTGAGCCTTACCTAATTGCTTGTGAGCTCTGAGGGAATCACTTCTGAGTCTATGTGTGAAGATATAAGAAGTTAACCTGAAAAGAACAGTTTTTCCCTTCTTTGTGGGGTTTGCTTGTTGTTTGAAACACTGCTAAGAAAATATTAGCTAAAGCCTACAGAAAAGACCAGTTTGTTACCAACCAGGTCTTTATTCTTTTCATTTGATTGCCTGACAAGTTCATCTGTTTTCCTGATTTTGTTTTTCTAAGTTTAACACTGAAAGCAAGCATCCTGTTTTATGTGCTACCAAGCATATCTGTGTTGGGAGAAATAGCCCCATAAATAAATATCTTATTGGCTTTACACTCAAGCACAACTAATTATTGTGAGCAGCTGTGTCTGGTGTGAATGGACTGCATTTCCCACAATCCCTTGCAAATCATATTGATATATGCACTTGCCAAGACTGTGAACATTCTCACCCAGGCAGCCGTCTGACAATGCCCGTAGCATGAGAAATAAGATCCCAGATGTTGAAGCTTTAATGGAAGAGGCTGACTTGGATTTAGTGGCAGTTGCAGAGACATGGTTCACGGACAACTTTGACTGGGATGTAATTATATTGGGCTATACTTTATACAGGAAGGACAGGGTAGAAACAAGGGAAGGAGGAGTGGCACTATATGTAAAAAACAATATTAAAGCTAATATTAAATATTAATATTAGCTAATATTAAAGTTGATTGGAACATCCTTGCTGCAGCGTCATCAAGAAGTAAAGAGATCCTAGATTGTCTACAGGGAGAACTATTCCAGCAGCTGGTAACAGAAACCACATGTGAAGGAGCCATACTGGACTTGGTGCTTACCAATGGAGAAAGTGTTTCCAATGTTATAGTGGGAGATCATCTTGCATCCAGTGATCACCAGATGGTGTGGTTCAGTATTAGGACTAGGGCTGATAAAATCCATTCAAAAGTGAGGGTCTTAGACCTTAGGAAAACTAACTTTGCTAAGATGGAACAATACCTTCAGGAGTCATTAGCAGGATGGAAACAGCTGAGGATGTAGAAAAGTAATGGGCAAAACTGAAAGGGGATATTTTAAGGGCAACAAACTTTTTTGTTAGAAAGGTAAATAAATGTCAAAGGAATAGGCAGCCACAATGGTTCTCAAAAGAAGTAGCTGAAAAGGAGGAAAGCTTTCATAAAATACAAGAGATCACAGAGAGAGGAAGATGGGTATCTATATTTGGAAAACTAAGAGAAGCTAGCAAGGTACTCAGGGAAGCAAAGATACAAAAAGAAGAAGAAATAGCCAATGCAATATAAAGGGGGGGGGGGGGGATAAGACATTTTTCAGATATGTTCGCGAGAGAAAGAAGGACGAAAGTGGTATTGTCAGACTCAAGGGTGAAGGGGAGGAATGTGTAGAAGCTAATGAGGATAAAGCAGAATTGCTTAACAAATATTTCTGTTCTGTGTCCACAGATGAAGGGCCAGGAGCAGGACCTCAGAAAACACTCACAAAAAGGAACAGAATTGATGGGGATCTTGAACGATTTTCAGAAGACTGTGTTTGTGAGGAACTAGCTAAACTAAAAGTAGACAAAGTGATGGGACCAGAAGGGATTCATCCAAGAATACTAAAGGGGACATTCTAGGGGCTCCACTGACTGACCTTTTCAAAGCTTCTTTGGAGTCGGGAGTGGTCCCAGAGGATTGGAGAAAGGCACATGTGGTCCCTTTACACAAAAGCGGAAGTAAGGATGTGGTTGAAAACTACAGTACAGGCCAGTTAGTCTAGCCTTTGTGGTAAGTAAATTATTGGAAACACTACTAAAAGAGAAAATACTGAGGTTTCTAGAGTCCAATGAGTAGCACAATCAGAGGCAGGTTTTGTCAGACAAATCTGATTGATTTCTTTGATGGGGTGACAAGGGAGTTGGACCAAGAGAGAGCCCTAGATGTGGTGTACTTAGATTTTAATAAAGCCTTTGACAACGTTCCACACAGGCGACTTAATAAACTGGGCACCCTAAGGATGGACCTTAAAGTGACTGGGTTAGAAATTGGTTGAGTGGGAGGCAACAAAGGGTACAGGTAAACAGAACTCACTCAGAGGAGACGGAAGTTACCAGTGGGGGGCACTGGGGTATATAGAAGGGCTGATTCTTTTTAACATCTTTGTTAGTAATATTGTGGAAGGACTGTCAGGTATGGTTTGCCTGTTTGCGGACAATACCAAAATCTGTAATAGACACCCAGGAAGGAGTTGATAACATGAGGAGGGATCTAGCTAAGATGAAGAACTGGTCAAGAATTTGGCAGCTGAGATTTAATGCTAAAAAATGCAGGGTCATACACTTCGACTGCAAAACTCCAAGGGAGTGGTACTGCATAGGTGGGGGGGGGGGGGGGAAGTACTTTGGTCCACAAAAGAAGAGCGGGACTTGGCCATAATTGTTTCTGATGATCTTAAAGTGGCTAAACAGGTAAAAAAGGCGACAGTAAAAGCCGGAAGGATGCTTGAGTGCATAGAGAGAGAGGAATGGCCAACAGAAAAAAGGAGGTGATAGTGCCTCTGTATAGATCTCTGATGCAACCTCATTTGGAGTATTGTGTGTAATTCTGGAGATCGCACCTTCAAAAGGATATACCGTCATCCCTCGCCACTTCGCGCTTCGACTTTCGCGGCTTCACTCTATCGCGTCTTTTTCAAATACAGGTATATTCATTAAAAAGTTGATTGAGACAGTGAAAATGATACAGCGCACGCTCGGTTGTCTGAGTCAATTATACACCCCTGTATTACAATTAAAATTACTGTACGTATGGATTGTAGGCCTTTATCTAAGCCCCACGATGTCTCCTAAACGTGCTGCTTCTTCTAAGCCTTCTGACGATGAAACTAAGCACCAGAGGAAGATGCTTACCATCCAGGAAAAGGTAAAACTCTTGGATATAAATAAATAATCCTACTTCGCGGAAATTCACTTATCGCGGTAGAGTCTGGAAATGATTAACCGTGATAAACGAGGGACGACTGTAAACAGGTTGGAGTAGGTGCAAAGGGTGGCTACTAAAATGGTTAGTGGTCTTTATTATAAAGCATATGAGGACATTCTTAAAGATCTTAATATGTACACTTTAGAGGACAGGCAGAATAGAAGAGACATGATAGAAATGTTTAAATACCTCCATGGCATAAATACACAGGAGGAGAGTCTCTTTTGATTGAAAGCAAACTCTGCTACACGGAGACATAGGAAGAGGGTGAAAGGGGATAGACCAGGAATGGGCAAACTACGGCCCGCGGGCCGTATACGGCCCGGCGGACCTTTTAAACCGGCCCGCGGAGCGCTAGCTAATTTATTCATTTATTCACCTCACTTTCTAGAGGACGCAGCGTAATCTCGCGATGGCCGGCTAGTGTAGTGCAGAATCCCAAAATGAGTGGGGCAAAGAAAAGAAAAGTGGACAGTGAATGCAGAGTGTTTAATAAGGAATGGATAGCAAAATATTTTTTTACGGAAGTCCGATCAATGGCTGTATGTCTCATATGCCAGGAAACTGTTGCGGTCTTCAAAGAACATAATATCAGCCGTCATTTTGCCACGAAGCATGCTAACTATGCTAGCAAGCAGTCGCCCCAAGAACGGGGGTCTACAGCTCGGAGGTTGATGGCTAAAATTACAGGCTCAGCAAAAGTTATTTCACAGACAAACTGCGATTCAAGAGTCAAGTACCAAAGCAAGTTTTATGCTCTCATTCAAATTAGCAAAAGCTAGTAAACCCCTCTCTGAAGGAGAGTTTTTGAAAGAATGCATGATAGAGACCGCAGGTCTTTTGTGTCCAGAGAGCAAAGACAAGTTTGAAAAACTCAGTTTATCACGCAGGACAGTGACTCGTCGTGTGGAACTGATTGATGAAGACATAACAAACAAGTTAAATAATATTGCAGAGTCCTTTAAATTATATTCGCTAGCACTGGATGAAAGTACAGACATAAAAGACACAGCTCAGCTCTTAATTTTTATCCGAGGGATTAGCGACAGTTTTGAAATAACAGAGGAGTTTTTGGCCATGGAGCCACTTAAAGGAAAAACACGGGGAGAAGATTTGTATGACCGGGTGTCTGCTGTCATCGAGAGTATGAAGCTACCTTGGAGTAAACTTGCTAATGTCACTACGGATGGATCTCCAAATTTAACTGGAAAAAATGTGGGATTGCTGAAAAGAATTCAGGATAAAGTGAAAGAGGAAAACCCTGAGCAAGAAGTTATTTTTCTCCACTGCATCATACACCAAGAATCTTTGTGTAAATCTGTATTACAGCTTAGTCATGTTGTGAATCCAGTTATAAAGCTTGTTAACTGCATACGAGCAAAGGGACTTCAGCACCGTCAGTTCATTGCATTTCTGGAGGAAACCGACGCAGACCACCAAGACTTGCTTTACCACTCTCGTGTCCGCTGGTTGAGTTTGGGCAAAGTGTTTAAACGAGTGTGGGATCTTAAAGAAGCGATTGATACATTTTTGGAGTTAAAGGGGAAGTCTGATGATTTTCCAGAGCTGAGCGACAAGAATTGGCTGTGTGACTTTGCATTTGCTGTTGACATTTTTTCTCACATGAATGAGCTTAACGTCAAGCTACAGGGAAAAGACCTGTATATTCACGACATGTATAATAATGTAAATGCCTTCAAAGCCAAGTTGACTTTTTTTTCTAGGCAAATTTCAAAGAAAAACTTCTCTCATTTTCCCACACTAGCCACACAGGAAAAGGCCATCCAAAATGTGAATAAATATAGCAAATCACTGAATGACCTGCATGAAGAATTCTGCCGTCGGTTTTCAGATTTGGAAAAAATTGAAAAGTCACTTCAGCTGGTGGCCTGTCCCTTGTCACAAGACCCAGAAACAGCACCACAAAAAGTGTAATTGGAACTAATCGATCTTCAATCTGATGCAATCTTAAAGGAGAACTTCCACTCTCTTCCACTAAAAGAGTTCTATGCCTCACTTAAAGATGACTGTTTTCCAAACCTCCGGGGGATGGCACAGAAGATTCTGGTCTTGTTTGGCTCGACCTACGTGTGTGAGGAGACGTTCAGCGTCATGAACATCAATAAATCCCGTCACAGATCCCAGTTAACTGACCAACACCTCAGATCTATTCTGCGAATTGCAACAACAAAGCTATCTCCTGACTTTGATGCCTTAACAAAAAAGGGAGACCAACAACACTGTTCCCACTAAAATTGAAGGTACTATTTTATGAAAGAAATACATTGCATAAAAGTTTTGTAAAATAACTCTTTTTATGCTTTTCTACCTTAAATTAATCTAAACATTTAATGTTACAAATTTAAATTTAATTTATATTAATTCACACATACACACCGTCCATCTACTCTTGGTCCGGCCCCCGGGTCCAATATATGAACCCATTGCGGCCCTCGAGTCAAAATGTTTGCCCACCCCTGGGATAGACTCAGGAAATATATCTTTTACGGAAAGAGTGGTAGATGCATGGAATAGCCTCCCAGTGGAGGTAGTAGAGACAAGGACAGTATCTGAATTAAAAAAAAGCATGGGACAAACACAGAAGATCTCTAAAGGAAAAAAGGGGACTATTGTAGTTGATATGGAAGGGCAGATTAGATAGGCCATGTGGTCTTTTTCTGCCATCATGTTTCAACATGTCATTTCTTAACCAATCAATTTCAGGTAGGTTATTTCTGCACATCTTTTTTTTTTTTTAAAGAAATGTGAAATATTAGATCTGAGTAGCAAAGCAGTGACCACCAATGTCATAGATAGTCACATGGTGCTTCTTAGGGATGTGCACACGGCAAATATTGTCTTTTTATCAGGGTGTTCTACACATGTGTTTTACTGCGCACTACATTGACTTAAGAAACTAAATATGCATTCCTAATGCCTCGTGTTCCACTTTTCTCTTTTCGTTCCTCTGTAGTGGAAGTACAAGGGAATATGGCCAACTGTTCTGCTAGTTCAGGATCCCTATAAAACTTGGAATATTTACGCAATTCTTGCCATGCTAAAGTTTGATGTGTTCTCTTGCCTTTTGCTATGTTTAACATAAATACTGCTATTTCTTCAGGCTATCTGGGGCGAGTAGGAATAAAAATCTTTTCATTACTCAGGAGTATGGCAGCAGAAATTGCATTTTGCAAGGATTTCTCTAATAACACAATGACTAATTCACCACACCCCCATTCTATAATTTGTTAATGCTACAACATGGATTAAAATGATAAAAATAAACATTTATTCAAAGCATTATGAGCCGTTTGTTGTGTTAGACTGGTCTAGCTGCAGTAAAACACAGATTTTCTCTTATTAATACAGTGCTAAGAAAAGGTTTGTGAATTCCAAGTGTAATAAGAATAATTAAAAGTTCTTACTATGATACCCTTAAATGAAACCAGTCTTTTTATAATAAAAAGGGTATAAATTAAAAAAATTGATGTTTCTTGAGACATAAACAATGTACAAAGTAGGGACAATAAGGCTAATTCAGAATCATTGTGTGAACCCCTAGTTTCCTTAGCACAATTAATTGTCTAATTAGAATCAGGTGCTAGTAATACTTTGGTAATAAACAAACCACACTTCAGAGTAAATCTGCATAACTGAGTTTCAGCATCCTGTCCTATAGAAAAGTTCAAAATTTAGTGGGAATTTGACATGCCATGATAAAAAGGTATTTCAGATGACCACAAAATACAGCAATTTATTCTCATTTGGCTAGACATGGTACAGTAACATTTCTAAACATTTGACTTCATCCATCCACTGCTAGATTGTCTACAAATGAAAAAAGCGGAAGACTATACTTAATCTACCCAGAAGCATCATCCTGCTGAGATCACTCCAAGGACAAATATGAAAATAATCCATATCTAAAGATCTGCAGACTTCTCTTGCTGCAACTGATGTGAGGGTTCATACATCCACCATCAGGGAAAAAATGATTAGGAATTGCATTCAAGGGAAGAAATTACTGTTCCCTAAAAAGTACATTGACAAACCCGGAGGAGTTCAGCAAAGAGCATCCAGAAGGCCCACAAGACATCTGGAACAATGTTCCCTCTCATATGTTAATCCAACAATCCAAAAATTCTTGGATCTTTACAATGCACCTAAATGATAAATGTTTCACTAAGGTGTCAGATACTTCACCACAAAAACAGAAAATATGTTTTATTTATGGAGGGGGAAAACCTCATACTCCCAGTCAGAACATCTGATTGTACATTGGGAGATATCTTTAAGCACTGGTCTCGTACTTCCCTCCCCCCACCCCAATGTTTTATTATTATATCTTACATTGTGCTGCTATATTGAATAAAAGAAGTGGGGTTGTTTTAAAGATTTTTAAAGTTATCTCCTCAGACAGCATTCAAACACCAAGACAGAGGCCGTAATTTTTGCCACCATGGACTTCTTCAGGAATAACAAACAACTCTCTTATCTGAAATGCTATAGCAAGCTTCCATCATTCAAAATAAGTCTAATAATATATATATTTTTTTTGTGGGGGGGGGGGGGGTTTAGACCAGTGATTAAAACCACTAATGTACAGTCAGATGTTCTGACTGGGAGTATGAGGTCTTTTTCCTCCAAAAATAAAAAGGTTTTCTGTTTTGAGTCAAAAATTGAACTCTTCAGTTACAATAGTAAACACATTACTTGGCAACACCAACAACTTTTTTCCAAAGTAAAAACCTCATCCCAACTGTCAAGTCTGGTGGTGGAGGCATCATGGTGTGAAACTGCTGTGCTGTTAGGACATAGATTCCTTGTTATCATTGATGGAACCATGAATTCTGCTTATATCAGAAAATTCTAGTGGAAAATGTCAAGGCATCAAACAAACCTCATCCAAAAGTGGTTCATATATGAAGACGACCGTATACATTCAGGTAAATCTACTACAGATTGCTGAAGAATTAGAGGTTTGATGATCTGGCTTGGCCAAGATCTAAACCCTATGTTGTGACAAGATCTGAAGTGAGCTGTTCATTCAAGGAAGCCTTCAAATGGCACAGAACTGTAAACAAATGTTCAGTATGGAAAAATGGGCCAAAATTCCTCAAGGACTCAATCACAGTGAACATTTAGTTCAAAGTAAAGTAATTGCTGCATAGGAAGGTGTCACCAGTTCCTGAAAGGTTCTCATACTTTTTTACACTAGGATACTTATATTTGTAGAATAATCAAAAAGATATCCTTTTTATCGGAATTATTTAGTCTGTGGTGTTTACTTTCTTATCAGGGTTTACATTAGGATCTAATCATGTTTTAAGTATAATTTGCAATTAAAATACAGACCATTTCTTCACACAATATAACATACTACATTAATAAAAATAATATTACATATCATATTTTAAATATTCAAGAACTTATTTTAGCTTAAAACATTTGAACAATGGTTTCAGCAATTTAATACCTACAGGAACATAGATAAGCACATTTCTGTCCATCATTTTCTTCTTACTCTCGTGGGCTTTCAGCTCAGATGGAACCTGGGCTCAGCTCTGGCAGTTTGAAACTTAAAGTATCATTGGATATTCCCTTTTTTATATCCTGTCTTAACTAACTTTAGTCCAGCTTTTTTTGCAGTTACAGACCATAAATCTGGCCACCAGCTGTCATCATTGCACAATGATTATAATCCCCCCCCCCCCCCCCGAGGGTTGTGAACATTGCCTGTATAGCATTCCCAGTCCTTGTTGACCTGGGGAATGAAGATCTGAGCCAGGAACCTAACCCAAGTTCTTCCACTGGCAGGGTGCAGTCACAGGGCCAGCCTAAATAAGCATAATTAATATCAGTCTGGTTGTTTATTTATTTGTATTTAGCTCATGAGGATCTCAGGATGGCGAAACAGTGTGACAAGGTAGTTGCAAAAGCCAGAAGGATGCTGGGTTGCATACAGAGAGGAATTACCAAAAGAAAGAGGAGATACTAATGCCACTGTACAAGTCGCTGGTGAGGCCTCACTTGGAATATTGTGTTCAGTTTTGGAGACCATATCTTGCAAAGCATATAAAAAGGCTGGAAGCAGTTCAGAGAAAGGCGACCAAAATGATTTGGAGCCTGTGTCAGACGACTTATGAGGAAGACCTAAATATGTACACTCTGGTGGAGAGGAGGGAGAGGGGAGATACTCTAAGTATTTAAAGGTCTGAATCATATCAATGAACAAACAAACCTCTTCCAAATGCGAGGAAGCTGTAAAACTAGAGGGCATAACATGAAGCTGCAAGGGGGTAAAATGAAAGGCAATGTCAGGAAATACTTTTTCACTTTAAGGGTGGTGGATGCTTGGAATGCCCTCCCAATGGAAGTGGTGGGGGCAAATACAGTGACAAAATTCAAAATGGCATGGGACAGACAAAATAAACATAACTATCTCTTATATCTGAACAAATAGGGGTGACCTATATGGAGCAGTGGGTACACCCCTAAACAAAGGCATGGGGAGGGGTGACCTGCATGGAATGGTAGGTGCACCTATTCTTGCCGTCTTGCTGGGCAGACTAGATGGACCATATTGCTCTTTATCTGCCTTCATATACTATGTATCTATGACTTTTCTGTAATAGCTCAAGGTGAGTTACATTCAGGTACAGTAGGTATTGTCTGTCCCCAGAGGTCTCACAATCTAATGGGCTGATGCAGAAAGATTAGTGCGCCCTTTGCGTGCAGATAACGCAATTTATATGCTCACATTCCGCCAAGCCAAATGTAGAAAAGAGATCGACATCCACATAAACAGCAAAAGTATGCACACACACAATGCCAAGCAAATATGCAAATGAGTTGCACATATTAAAATGGAATGCTAATAAGGTCTATGCCCAATGGAGAGAAATGTGTAGAGGATTACATAACAAGAAGGAGCACCAATCTCTCTACGCCTGGTCTGAGGTGACAAACATCTTGTACATGTAGGAAAAGACTGTTTCAGGGTATGTACCGGTGAACATTCACCTTTGACGCAAAAATTTTCTGTGTGTAGCTTTCAGCATATAAGCGAAGGTTCAGCGTTCAAGAACAAGTGTCTTTTGCTTCTTATCCTTGTGTGTTTTTTGCACTCACATATCATTCTCCATTTACTATTAGGTCTCTTTGTTGTGATTTCATTAAACAATGATTTAGGGTGAAATAGTGTTGATGATTATGGGCTGAACACCAAAAGAACCTGCATGTCCTGTGTGCATTGTGTGAGCATTTGACATTTACATGCATGCTCAACAGCCACTTGTAGTGTGTCTGTTTGCGCATGCATTGGCTCCCCTCCTTTCAACTTAACACCGAAGTTTTGTGCACAGCTCATTTGCATACACACCCTTTGCTGCATACCAGCGCTGAAGTCTCATGCTATTGGCATGCTACAAAAACCATGTACACAGCTAATAGCATGCGACTTCAGCACCAGCTTTCTGCATTGGCCTGTAAGTTTGTACTTGAGGCAATAGGCTAGTGACTTGTTCCAGCTCAAAAGGAGCACCTGTGGGATTTGATCCCTGGTTTCCCCTAGTTCATTAGGCTACTCCTCCACTTCTTATGTTGCACTGGTGATCACTATACAAGGATAGCCTCTGCTCTGTTTCTCTAGTGAACTTGTCTGCTGACCAAAGATCACTTATGTGGTTCCCTGTTGCTTGAGAAAAGAGCAGTTTATGCCTTGCATTCAGCAGGATTCATTTACGATCCTCTTTGTCCCTGGAGCAAAGGGTGGGTTTCACATCAGGATGCCTGCACATGCTGCCAGCAGACAGTAATTTCCTTCTGTGTAAATTTTGACACCCCAATTAACCTTTGTAGATTTAGCAGGAATTGGTTCCACCACACACTCCATTGTTATTAGGGCGAGGTTCACATATGCTTCAAGGGGGCACATGTTACGTGGTTTCTGCTATTTTGTGTCTTTGGGAAAAATGCTTAGTACAGCTGGTCTTGTGTTTTCCATTTTAATTCTCACTTCAGGAATTCTTCTATTAGCACCCACTGTATATGTGAGGCAATAGAATGGAGAGCATGTAGTGTAAGGAGAAGGGATGTAGTCTTTGTGGTTAGAGTAGTGGGCAAAGTACTTCATCCTCCATTGCCTTGAGTACAAAGAGTGAGTGTGAGTGTGAGTGTGAGTGTGTGTGTCAATGCTGTTTCCTGGCAACCCAGCAGCTCCTAGGCTTTCTTGGTAAGGTGTGACCAGAAGTAGATTGCCAGACCTTTCTTCAGAGGCAATGGAGGGTAAAATGGTTTACCAACTTAGGGTTTCATTTAGCAATATGTTTTATCATGCAATAATGCAAGTTATACATCTAAAGGATCTTACTTACTAATGTTAATGCAAGTTAGTAAATTAGGTTCTTAGATTATAAACCCTCTGGGGACTGGAAAATACTTACTGTGCCTGAACATAAATCATTTTGAGCTATCAATGCAAAGGCATGGTCTAATTCAAATAAAGAAAAATTTCAGCCCAGGCATAGAAGGTGGACTTCGTACAGCAGTACATACTGTCACGAAGACTGCTATATCAGAATATATAGAAAACCTACAAGGCAATATACCAGTGATTCCCAAAGTGGGCAGCACTGCCCCCTGGGGGATGTTGGGTTAATCTAGGGGGCACTGAAAGACAAGGTGATAGCGTGGGGGTGCTGGAGGGATAAGCATAAAGAAATTGACTCCAAATAGTTGAATGTGAGAATTTAAGGCTCCTACTCAGTAACTTTAAACTAGACATTGAGAAACTGGCATCACTTCATCAAGCCCACCCTTCCCATTAAACATATTCAATAGATAGTGTACCTATTCTATTTTATTAAAAATGTTTTTTGAAAAATGTTAATTGCTTTTGGGTTGTAAATTAAATAAAAATTTAAATTCCATCATTAATGTTAATTTTCTGCTGTGTTGCTGCCATCTCTAAATTACCAAGGTGTTTTCAGGGTACTATGGCACTCCTTATTCCCTCGAGTGGGGGGGGGGGGGGGGCGGGGGCGGGATTATGAATAAGAAGAGATTTGGCTGCACCATTCTATATAAAGCAGCCAAGTTTTGGTCCAGGCGACCAAAAGGTTTGAAGGAAATTGAATTGGTTTTAGTGTTCCAAAAGAAACTTAAGACCTAGTTACTCTCTGACCGAGTAACTTTACTGTAACCAATTAACAATGCTTTTGTAAACCGCACTGATCCAATGAGTAACTGGGAGTACTGTGGTATACAAGTATTTTAAATAAATAAATGTCATTAAATAATACTATTTATGTTATTAATTAAATAAAAACATTTATCGAAATTGTGAATGATTTCTTTTGAGTAATACTACTACTACTGAACATTTGTATAGCACCTACAAGGCGTACGCAGCGCTGCACAGACACATGTAAAAGACGGTCCCTGCTCATCGGAGCTTACAATCTAGTCGAGACAGACAACACAGTAGCTGTAGACATGGGATACAGCTAGGGGAAATGGTAGGGAAACACAAAGGACATCAGGTGAGTCAAGATCCAAAAGGGGCAGTAATAGCCCCACTGAATGGGGGTGGGGGGGGTGTGGGGGGGGAGCACTGTAATAAATTTATGGAAGCAAGGGGGCGACAGGCTGAAAAAGTTTGGGAATCATTGCAATATACTATCTAAAACTGTCCAGGAGTTTACTGAACACATCACATTTCTTTACTAACTGCTTCACAGTCAGAAATGCCTAGCCAACTACAAGCTACGAGTCACATACAAGTGCTGCATGAAAATGGAAGGCGAGTGCTCAGAACAGAGATTAAAACACTCCTGCCATCCCTCGGAGTGAACCCCTTACACTTGCTCACCAGCACTTTTATGATCTTCTCTCCTTAATCTCGCAAAAACAAAAATGGATCAGATGCAGCCAACACATCCAGCAAAAGGCTGGCTAATGGTGGAAGCCTGTTCCAACCACCTCCCACAGGTTTCTGTTTACATATGTAAAAGACAGCTGAATGCTTCATTCCACAATAAGGGTGAGCTTTGCCGATGTAATGGTAGTATTTCATTTTTCCAAAATGCCACATATGACAACAATTAGGCACCTATGCAGACTGTTCTACACACAACCTAGAAGAAACTAAAAAAAAAAAAAAAAACCCATAGAAAATTCTTTCACAGTGTACCATGGACAAGGAGCAATTACAGATTGTGTTCACTTCAGTAAGCCAATTTACAGTGGAGTTTAAGTGCATACTGTATGACAGAACAGCAGCTGAGCAGATTCCTGGGCTTGGTTTCAGGACTGTTGCTATCCAGTTTCCTGTTAATGGCCACAAATGTTCAGACTTATCGTAATGTTCTGAATCCAGTGGGGGTAGCAGATGGAACATGCCAGCTAAGGAATGGTATTGTGCATTTAGACATCGAAGAGGCTTCTCTTCGAGTGCTGTGAAGCTGGGAATGCCTGCTGCAATAACCAGAGCATGGTTAATTAGGAAAATGTCACTGTAGGCATGGATGAACGATCACTGGTTAAATAAAAATAGCAGTATGCATCGTCATTGTATTAAAGGGACACTATAAGGTTGATTTAGTGGGAAAGAAAAACCATTTGAAAAGCGAGATCTTTGTATTTATTTACAGATACACACTATCATAAAGCTTTGAGCAAGCTACAGCAGCGTTTTCAAACCATTTCTTAGAGGCACATCTAATGAATAAGGTTTTCAGGATGTCCACAATGAATATGCATGCGATGACGTTTGTCAGACGGCTGCCTGGGTGAGAATCTTCACAGTCTTGGCAAGTGCATATATCTATATGATTTGCAAGGGATTGTGGGCAATGCAGTTCATTCACACCAGACACAGCTGCTGACAATAATTTAGTTGTGCTCAAGTGTTAAAGCCAATAAGGTATTTATTTATGGGGTTATTTCTCCCAACACAGATATGCTTGGTAGCACATAAATCAGGTTACTTGCTTCCAGTGTTTAACTTGGAAAAACCAAAATCAAAATCAGGAAAACATTCAAACTTGTCAGGCATTAGCTAATGTTTTCTTAGCCAGTATCAAACAACAAACCAAAAGCCACAAAGAAAGAAAAAAAACCTGTTCTTTTCAGGTTAACTTCTTATATCTTCCCACATAGATTCAGAAGTGATTCTCTCCTAGCTCACAAGCAATTAGGTAAGGCTCAATTGCTAGCAGTTATCCAGCTGAAACCCCTTAGCTGGCTTGCTTTCTACTGCGTGGGTCAAATCCTGCTTCAGGAGCTTTCCTGAGTAGATTAAAGAACAAGTTTGCATTTCTTTGTGATGGTTGCTGTACTTTATAACAGAAAGTTACCAAAGGAGTTTAGACAGAGAGCAGTCCATGTAAACAGAATCTTCATCTGCTATCATTTCCCCTTCTTCAACAAGCATGGGTTCAATATCATGGATTGGCACAGATGAATCTCTCAATGGAGCACTTTCAGGAGAATACTTGTTTCCCTGCTGTCTTTCAAGGTTATAGCTAGGGCATAGATCAGTGTTCATACCTGAGCTTCCATTGCTGTTAGAGTTCCTCTCTATATAGCCTGGCCAGTATGTAGTCCAGTTCTTATGTCCAGCCTTCCAATCCAGATCCCTGGACACTGGATCTCTCTTCACATACCTTCTGGCACGGGTCTTAGGGTCCCTTCCACGTGTAGCCGTCTCTCTCACAGGTAGCGTCTGGAGATTCCTAGCTCTGCAGCACCATTCCTCTGGCTTTCCCCAGTCCAATGGTGTATGCTGGCCCTTGGGATGCCTCCCAGTATACGTACTGCTCTGGACTCTTCTAGACCTCTCAAAGGCTTTTCTCTTCCTTCTTCCAAAGGGTTTCTTTTCCTCTCTGTCCGTCCGGTTTGGCTTCTGCTTCTGATGATCCTTCAGATGAAACTGATGATCAAGCTCAAGCTGATGATGATCCTGAGGATAATTCTCTGTAGAATAAACTCTACCTTTATTCTGCTTAGATGAGTGCTCCTCCCTAACACAGCGCAGCTGTGCTGAATCAGGCCCTGCCCTTTGAGATGAGTGCTTAGGGATTACCTCATAGCCCTCCTGATTGAACACACATTTCCCCACTTCAGCTCCTCTAATGGCTGTTGGAAACCTGGTGCATTCTGGGACTGGTAGTCTTTTATGGGAAAATTCTGTTTTCTTATTTCTACCAGAACTGACAGGTTGCTTGTTCAGAGTCACTTCACCTTTCCTATAGCTCCTTCCTGAGCTATGATAAGCTTCCTTATCACAAGTTGCACCAAAGAACAGCAAGCTGCCACGTGGGCAACAAGAAACCAGTCCAGAGACGTGGCAGGGAGTTCTAAAATTGCCTTTATTGCTCCACGGGTTTGGTACTCCTTATCCGTGGAGCAATAAAGGCAATTTTAGAACTCCCTGCCACGTCTCTGGACTGGTTTCTTGCGATGAAGTTGCATGCATTGGAGACTCTGCGTATGCAAATCTCTCTCATGCATGCTCGTTGCAGGAATTCTGAAAACCTGACTGGCTAGGAGTGCCTCCAGGAGAGGACTGAGAAAAACTGAGCTACAGCAGGCTAAAAAGTATTAGTACAATATCACACCAAACAATAATAAAAAAAAAATTCTACCTCCCATGATGTTCCCCTCCAACATCTACCCCGCACTCAAGACAGAAAAACATAGAGGTGATTTTCAAAAAGCCCGATAAACAAAGGGCTGTTCAGTGGTTGTAGTATCTGGATGGTGACTGCCACTGAATCCGCTTTGAGAGACACTACCTGGATAAATGCCAACCTTATCCGAATAACAGCAATTTTCAAGCGGCATTTATCTGGATAGCAATTTAGGTCTGCTTTTCATATGGTCTATGCTATCTGAATAAGTGCCGGCGGAAAATCACCACTATCCGGATAAAGTCAGCACTTACCCAGATAATGGCCAAACCATACTAGCTCCACTCACGGACTGCCCTTGCACTATCAGGGGGTGGGCTATCTGGATAAGGGCTTTGAATATCAGCCCGATAAAAATGAAATCAAAAATATTTGAGTAATCCAGTCCTCCCTCCTCTAATGTTATTCTTAAAACACTTTAAAGTGCAATTAGCGAATCTATTTCCATGAATACTTTTAATTGTCTAAAAATTATCATCCCTCAATGTGGTTAAAAATCCACACACTGTTCCACAATGGGGATTGTTTTATAAGTGACTGGAGTGCATAAAACAGTATTTATGCACTCAAGTAGGTGGTTATAAATTTGGCTAGGGGCATATGCACACAAAGGTAGGGGCACATGTGTGTGTGTGCATGCTTATATGTCAATTGCTACCAGCACATACATGCACAAACTTACACCTGCCTTGCAGCAAGGTAGCCAAGAGGGACCTTTTGAGAAGATAATTCTGTAAAAGCATGTAGATACATATGCTGCCTTTATAACAGCTGTAACCTACATGTCTTTCCTGCCTCTTACAAAATTACTGCCAATGGGCATACATTTAGTTGCATTTAGTGCAGGGCTTACTGGGGGCATGTTCAGGTCTGAGAGGGAGTAACACACATAGATTACATTTTCAAAACTATGGGATCCTTTTACTAAAGGGTGCTGTGGGGTTCCCCTAACATGCAAATCCATGATACATTAGGGCAACACCACATGTTCCCGGAGGTTACCACAGCGTATGCAGCCCTGCCACAGCACAGGAGCGTGGGTGCACTCAATACCACCTAGGGAGGTGGTGGTGGTGACAAGTGCACCTGCGCTACTAGCCCACTGTGCAGGAGCAGGTACATTGCCTGCACAGCACTCACCCCGTCCACTCTTTGCCCATAACCCTCCCACTTGCAACCCTAACATGCCAAGGACAGTTAGCACCAAAATCTGGCATTGCTGCTATGGCCCCACACTAGCTATCACTATAGGTCTAGTGTGTGCCAGACCCACACATGTGGAGGATAATATTCGCCTATGGAAGACAGCTTTGGGGTCTGCTTAAGATAAGTGCTGATTTTAGTTTGCAACAAAAGTATCAAATGAACAATTGGGCACGCTGTGGCCCGTTTGTGTAAAAAGGGTGCTTTCGGTAATGAGGGGAATGGTGTAGTCCTTCCCTTCCAACCGATTGTCCCCGACAAAAAACAGAGGTGATTTATTAAATGCCAGTGGTAGCTACTGGCTGAATGTTCGATGACTTTCACTTTTTGATTTAGTATTTTGTCATTGAGCTTGGAGGAGGTTTTTCCTGGAGAGACCCACACTGACAGCTGGCACCCTTTAGTAAAAGACCCCCTATGTGTCTTATTTAAATAAAGTGTCCAGAAAAGAAGTAGATGCATGTGTCTGCTAGTAATCTTACAGCAAGTTGTAAAGCAAAAATGCACCATCCATTTTTAAAACTGGTACTGGAAAACGGAACTGTTTTATAATTTCTTATGTGTTTTAAGATGTCTTTTCTGCGGTTTTGGTTTTATTAGAGCCTTCAGATACCATTCTGGCATTTTGTTATTGCTTTTTCACCTCAGTGGGACTTCCCAGAACTAACTTATGCTGCTGCTGTGCTGTATAAGAAAAAGCCAGAAAAGTTGCAAACGAAATGAATTTAGAAATTAAGGGCCAGGTGCGATGAACATTTTTCCACAGACCAAGGCCGGATTTAATATTTTGGTGCCTATAGGCAAAACCAGACAACAGGATCCCTGGGGGATAGGGGTGCCAAAGATCCCAAAGTTCGGAGAGCCAGAAGAGAAGCAGATGAAGGCCATAGTGCGACAGTGGTGCCCCGCTGAATCAGCATATAAAAATGATCCCATAGCAGGAGCAGGCTCCTCTTCGGCCTGGGTATTCTGTGCCTTCAAATTTTGGCACCCTAGGCCTGCCATAGACCCAAATTGGTAAATTCCTTTAGTATATCTGACACTTAAAATGTGATTGCATTTCTGTGCAAAAAATAAAAAATTGAATTGTGTTTCTATGAATATTCCGAGGAAAAAGAACTTGAATATCTGTTTTCTTGATTTCCTTTCTGGTGTTTATACGCAAACTAAAACAAAAGGATTGATCTATGCCATTAAATTAATTGCATGTTGGGTTTGTTACTTCACTATATATCATGGTTGCTACACCATGCTTACAAATGTCAAGCCCTTCCAAGTCTACCAACCCTTACAGCGTCCCTCTAAACTAGTGACTATTTTATGTATGTAAACTACCTGTATATAAAGTATGCAAAATAAGAATGCATGGCTCACTTGTATATATCAGCAAAGCATTCACCAAAGCCACAAATACAAGATCAAATAACGAAACAGGTTTAAGAAATCGGGAATACTTAAGAAGCTGTATCCCTCTGTTACGTACTTCATATTAAAAGCATTCTTATTCATCCTCCTGTTTATTGAGCACATACACTTCACATGGAGAGCCTGGGCCATTCTGGTTATAAATCTTTCACAGGGTACTGTACTAAATCCTTATTTTTAATGCTTACAAAACAGCCATTTATCCAGTCTCATGCTCTCACGATACGCAGAAAGGGGCAGCTCTCCAACACAGAACTTTTGGCTCCAAAACAGTTCTTCTAGCTTATTTATGCTCCACAATAAAAGGCTCCAGTCTCACAGTGTTGTGTACATTATTTATATTTTGTCCTCTGTAAGATTTTGCCTTGGGACTCTGGCTTTTATCAGGAAGTCACCACGTGCGTACATGAGCATTTCCTGTAGGTAAACTGAATGCTACCGTTCAAACCGCCTTTGGCACAGAGACTAGCAGACTGAAGATGACCATGGAGCCTTCTTTAGTGCTTCTTCTCGGCTACCACGCAGGCAACAGCCTAAAAGGGATGTTTTGTATTGCGCCCTCCCTCCCTCTCACACAAGGTCTAGGATTGGTCCTTCAGTAATACCTCTGAATTTGAGTTCTTAGACCGTTGACACTTATGCTCATCTTACCCTAACCCCCGTCAACGTTCATGACCAAACTATACCTCACCGTACCTTGCGCAGAACTGATTAATGACTGTACTGTGTTCCCTTAACTAGATTGTAAGCTCTGACGAGCATGACTCTGACGGGCAAGGGACTGTCTCTTATATGTCGGCTACCTCCTGTAGGTTAGCTGTGCAGCTCTGCATGCGTGGTGCTTTATAAATGCTGAATAGTAGTAGTAGTTATGCCAAGAACTGCCCGGGGTGGGGGGGGGGGGGGAGGGGGGAGAGACTGCTCCTTACTAAAGTCTTTATTCCACAAAATTCAGAGATTTGCAAAAAAAAAAATTAAGCACAGGACTAAATCTCCATGAGAAAAAGCTAAACATCCTGTAAAGCCAACTCATATATCAGTTTTATAGCATGAAACAAAATGACATGAGCTGAACATTTCCACTGTTTAAGAATTATGTAGAACTGAACTCTGTGCCATTGTGTGGCCCTTGACTGCATCATGTCAATTTAGTTATCCTGAGTGGTTATTTTAAAGAGTCAACATCAATATTAAAAATATGTTTTGCGACATTAGCCTAGCATAAAGAGACAAAAGAAAAATTAAAGTAGCTCTATTGCTGCAAAAAATACTTATTGGGCTTTTTAAAATCAAGCATTTTATCTCACAAGATATTTCTAACATTTTTAAAAACTGTTCCCATACAGAATATTGCAAGTACTTCATGCAACATGGTATGCCTTGCGTTCCAGACTGACATCATCATAAGGCAAATTACAGGCAATGGGATGTCAATGGAAGATAAACTATTCAGAAAAGGAAATGTTTACTAAAATACCCGCAGAAGTTCTATTCCATGATTTTTTGTTATATAACACAAAAGTAATTTCATAAGGGGGCATCCAGTTTAAGTGTCTTTTCAGGTACCTATATTGAGGCAACTTTATGAATGATGCACTTGTTTTCACAAAATGCTAACTTACGTGGCAGATCTCGCACCAGCCTGGGAGTGGGTGTAAAGGTCCATGCATATAATTTTCAGGTCTGCGTGTAAATTATAGTATTTTATAAACTACATGTGCACCCTCACTCTGCCTCTGTGCATACTTACCAGCAAAGTATTCACTATCATGACAAAGCACACTTCTACACCAGTCAGTATTTTATTAGAGACCATTTACATAGTTATATAGTCACATCTGCACAGAAATGCCTACCTATATAGACCTTATCCTTCAGCTGTCTAGGCCCTCACAATGTTTTCTTTTCTCTCCTTTGCCAACGGAAGTGCTGTATAGTACAGGGACACACTGTCCAATAATCCACAAATACATATTACAATATATTATTGAGTAATGTGATAACATTCTAAATGCAATGAGGTCTCCTACAGGGTGATGATGTGAAAAATAAACAGCCATTTTTATGTTTTCCCCAATATATGGAATGCTAAAAAGAATTATGTAAAAAGGAATACATGTCTGTCTAGAGGTGAAATAACGCTCCAAAGAGACAAAGGGGGGTAATTTAGAAGCCCTAATTCAGGAGTTGGACATCTGAAACGGGCATTTAGATATGCAAAGCAAGGAGACATCCCCAGAGCCCTTTTACAAGTTGGGTATACAGGCATCCCCAGCATGAAAATATCAATGTAGCATGGTGGTGTGCTGGAGGCGAGGCGTGGCCTGGGTGGAGCGAGGGAGCTGCACGTTGTGGTGTGATTTCAAATGGCACAAACACATCTGCCTCTGGTTTTTGAGGCATCTATGCCTATATCTGCTGCCAACCAGGGCCATACCAAGGACTGTGTGAGCGGTGCAGTCACACAGGGAGCAAGTACAGAAGGGCCACTGACAATACTGGACTTTCAGGAAACTCAATAAGAGCGAGTTCCTACATGTGGCTAGAAAGGCAAAAGGTGTCAGGTTCACGAGTCACACAGGGTGAATTTCTAGCTTGGTACAGTCCTATTTCTGACCATGAATAAGGTGAAAAAAGTGCTCGTTTCATGGATGTAACTCTTCCAAGGGAAAGCACATAATGTGCTTACATCACCACAGTTATTTCCAGCTGCATTTATATACCAACTTTCACCGGGTCAAGGCAGTGTACATTGAACAAGAGTGGTATATTAAAACATTGGAACAATTAAACTATATACAGCATGCATTGAAACAGTATAGAGGTAGGGCCGTATACATAAATATACATATTATATACATTGGTTTCATATGGGGTAACACAATTGGGGGGGGGGGTTACATGGAGGGGTTGAAGTGTTGGGAGAAAAGGTGTGTCTTCAGGTGTTTTCTGAAGGTGGAGAGGTCTGAGATGTTCCTGAGCTTGTCTGGAAGCAAGTTTCAAATGGAAGGTGCATATAGCTGAAAGGCTCGTTTGCGGGCTTGTTGGTTGGATTTGGTCTTGGAATGTGGGACGATTAGTGTGTTCATTGTGGAGGTATGCCTAGACCTGCTCAGCTGAGGGGTCTGAATCAAAGTGTGGAGATGTGTGGTGGGGGGTCAGCATGGATGGTTTTCTGAGTCAGGATTAATGTCTTGTACTTTATCCAACTCTGTAGTGGTAACCAGTGGAATTTCATGAGTATAGGGGTGATATGTGCTTTCCAAGTTTTTGCTTGGAGTATTCTTGCTGTTGTATGGAGAGCAGTTTGTAGGGGGAGAAGCATGGATTGTGGAAGACCCTGGAAGATGATATTGCAATAGACAAAGTGTGGCAGTATTGATACTTGGTTCGAGCAACGGGCAAAGGCACTGGAGGGTCTTTGCTTTGTAGTAGATTGTTCTCATAGTTCTGTTGATGTGGGCTTTCAAGGTGAGCTGTTGACTGAGGGTGATTCCTAAATAATGATTTCTGATTGTGTCTTGATTGGAGTGTTGTTCAGGGTTATGGAGGGGGAGGAGTGAAGGTGTCATCTCTGGATATAAAGAGGGCTTCTGTTTTGTTGTAGTTGATTTCAAGGTTGTTGTCTTTTAGCCAGTTGGATACATCTGTGGTGCATTTCTGATGAGTACAGAATGAAGACTGCTGTGTGTCGAATGTGCCGTAGATCATGATGTCATTGGCGTAGACATGGAAGTTGAGATTGTGCGATCAGACGAGTGTACAGAAGGATTGGAAGTAGATGTTGAATAGTAATGCAGAGAGGGTGAACCCTTGGGGGACTCCTTGGGTTTGTTTGTAAGGAATGGAGTTGTCACTGCCAATCCTTATTTGCTGGTACCTGTCAGAGAGGTAGATCTGAACCACTTGAGGACTGTGTTTTGCTGAGGAGAAGTCTAGGAAGAGTAGCAGGAACCTTTGGTTGGCTTGTTGTATTCCTTGAATTTGTGTGTTGATTAGAGCAGTTAGAAGGGTTTCTACTCCATGGTGAAGGCGGAAACCATGTTGTTGCACATCCAAAAGGTTGTTTCTGTCCAATGTTGTTATAGCTGGTACTGTATGGTTTTTTTTCTTAGCTGCAAATGGTAGACTGGCGATGGGCAAGTATGAGGATGGGTCAGATTTGGTGAGATTAAGTTTCTTTAATGTTGGGGGTATTGAAAATGTTTTTAGGCATGTAGGCAACATGCTCTGCTGTAGTACTGCTTGTGTGATTCTTGTAAGTGGGTTGCTTAATTCTTCTTTGGCTGCTTTGATCTATGCAACTGGGCAAGGGTCCAATGGAGAGGTAGTGGTGTTTAGTACGGATGTGGTTTTCAGTATTTGTTCTCTGGTGATTATGCCAAAGGAGGTAAGGGTGTCTGGGTGTTCATTCGCCTCAGGTGGGGACGCTATGGGAGTTCTGGGTGAGGGTGAAGTTGCTTCTAGTGTTTTGCCAGCTCTTGAGGGGAGATTGGGATGTCTTGATTGTCTATGGTGGGTATTCTCACCAGTCATTTTATAATGCCGAATAGCTCACTTGGACGGTTGAGCGAAGAGTTGAGCAGCTTTGTGTGGTAGTCTCATTTTGTCAGTTGTGGTGCGGTAGATGTTTAGGAGGTGCAGGTAATTGATTTTGCCTTTAGTGTTTCTAGTTTTCTGCTATTTTTTTCTCGTGTTTTTGTAGTTGTTGCTTCATGTTTCAAAGAGCTGGAGTATACCATTTAGTCTTGGTTTGTTTCCTGTTTGTAGTAAAGGTGTTAGGGGTAGCTGTGGCTGCATGTGTGGTGACTTTGTTCCAGTTCTCTATCAGTGCCTGAGGGTCTGAGAAGTCCTCTAGGAGCTGCGGGATGGTGTCTTGTATAAAGTTGTCCGTATTGAATTGTTTGAATCTTCTAATCTTTGGTTATTGGAAGTAGTGTGTGATGGAGGTAATATGCGGGAGGGAGAAGTTAATCATTTTGTGATCTGACCAGGGTATTGGGTAGATTGAATGGAGTGGGGGGGGGGGGAGGTCCAGTTTGAATTGGCTGGTTGTTGAAAAAGATCAGGTTGAGAGAATTTCTTTTTTTGTGAGTGGCCACTCCCACCAGCTGCGTTAGGTCTATTGCTGACATTGCTTGCAGGAATGCTTCTGTGTGGTTTGGTTGTAGGGAGGGGAGGTTAAAATCTCCCAGGACAAGTAGATCTTTCCCCAGTTTTGAGGCTGTGATAACTGTGTCTAGAATATGAGAAAGGTAAATGGTGTTGGCAGTTGGTGTCCTGTAGATGAGACTGATGGTTATGCTCTTGTCGGTTATAGTGATGGAGTCTGTTTCCTTGGTGCCCTGGCATGTGTGGAAACTGAATTTGAGGATCTGCTTAACAATGATCGTCATGCCCTTGCCTCTACTGTGGGATCTGGGCAATGGTAAATGGTGAAGTCGCCTGGTGTAAATTAGTTTAGCAGCATGTTGCCCCTATTTGTGATCCATGTTTCCGTTATGCATAATACGTCAAGGTGGTTGGATAGAAGAAGGTCTCTTATGAGGGGGATTTTATTTCTGATGGAGCGGGCATTAATGAGTGCACTGTGGGTTGTATGAGTGGTGGGTTTGTGGAGTGTGGTTGAGGTGGCATGTATTGCGGGTGTGCCACTATGTAAGTATGGTGGTGGAGCCAGGGTGTGGGCAATGTGTGTGTGCTGTAGTAAGTAGGAGAATAGCTATTAGTGTCTAGAAGAGTGAGTATATTGGGATCATGGTTGACTTTGGTTGGTGGGCGTGTCCCTTGCGGTACATTTCTCCGAGGCACAATGGAGGTATGGATTGGAGGTATATGTGGGTTCCAGTGTGTTTGCGCTTTGATTATCTCTGGTCCTATCATATCTCATGCAGTGTGTATGCTGGTCCTGTCTTTTGTCACTGTTCGTGGGTCCTGTGGTCTTGGCAAAGGTTTTTGTGGATCTCTTTCCTGGTCCCCGCCTAAGGGCCACACCAAAGAGCCCTCTGGCGAGGCCCTTAGGTGCGGGCACGCCTGAGCATCAGTGTTTAAGTAGTTAGTCCTGAGCGCATTCTGATACAATCTGGTGCAGTGGGATGGAGCTTACCTTCCCTGTGCTGTGTGCGGTCTGTCTGTGCCTTTGTCTCTGTTCCTGCTGTCCTTGCTGGTTCCTGGCGGTCGTGAGAGGATCGGCAGGCAGATCAGGGGGCTCGGTGTTATGTTTGCGGGTGTGAGTAGTCTTGTGCGTGTTGATGCACATAAATGGCATATATGAGGTCCAGTTTTATGAGTATCTATTTCCATGGATAAAACACTGGTTTATATGCAGACTGGAGGGACGAGCAAAAAAGGATTGTAGATCAAGGTGGAAGGAGGGAACATATGTGTTTGTCTGCCATGAGCAATAAAATGCTTAGTTAGCACTCTTAAAATGTTGATGAGAAGAGCTATAACTGCTGCTACAGACCTATACGTCATACTAAAGATAATCAGAGTAATTAAAACCTGTTCTGATCAAGTTCCAATGTTCAAGTCATAAAGTCTGGTTATTAAGCAATCAAGATGCCTTTGTTCAATAGCAGAATCCATTTGGAAGATTAATTGATATTAATTAAATTTTGAGTGAAATCCCAAAAGCTTTGATTGTTTAGGGCTTTTTTTTCTAATATCCATCAGTAACACCACAAATTTCCATTAATTTCCAAATATAGAAATATGGATTGCTTATTTAAAAATCTGGTGAAAGCTTCGGTGATGTTTCCAACATAAGATTTGTAGAAGGGAAGGTGGAGCACTTACATTGCATATTCTACCCTTCACTTTCCTTGACACCCTTTCAAAAAATCTTGGGTCTGATATTCAAAGGATTTATGCCCCTAACTTTGAGAGTTATGCTCTTAATTGTCCTCTTTGAAAATTTATTAGAACTGTGCTTAAATATTTTCTTAAAATTTCACTAAACTCCTAAATTTAGGAGTATAAAAAGTGGGTGGCAAGGGGGACAAATTTAGGGCAGAGAAAAGAAGTTAGGAGTTTAGCACTGTTTGTCAGCACTAGGCACCTAGAAACATGATGGCAGAAAAAGACCACATGGCCTATCTAATCTGCTCTTCTATATCAACCACCTAAATTAGTCTCAAATTTAGGCGAAAGAATGGCAGGCTTAATTTAGGAGCATAAATTTTAAGCTTCTAAATTAGGATGAATTTTAAGCCAAAAACTTACGTTTTTAAGTGCGGCTGAAAATAGGGCACAAATTTAAGAGCCTAACTTAGAAGCTTAAATTTAGAAAGGGGGGAGGGGTGGTTTATAATTGGGCCTTTGTGTTGGAAAGCATCTTCAAAGCTGTGTTTCTGCATGCTTTTGCCAGATTTTTAAACAAACAATCCATATTTCTCTGTTTGGAAATTAATTGAAATGGCATTGTAGTGTTACTTTGTGGATATTCCCTAAACAAAAGAGATCTCTTGCAATCTTACCCTTCTAGGACTGCATTAGAGAGTTCTATAAATGTCATAGAAAGTAACACTTCTAACTAGCTGCTACAAAAATGTAAATCTTAGCCATTCCTTTCCAGTTTTACTGTGTTTACAATACTGGGTGATCTTGTTTATATATGGGGAGGGAGATTTCTATTAGTTTTACATTACAATACTAGCATACTGTAAGAGGAAAGTAAAAAGACATAGCTAATTTCAAATAAACATGAACTGTGCAACCCCAGCAAGACTCTCTTTCCTCCCACATAAATCATACAGTCCATCTCCCAAGGTGCAGAGAAAGAACATTAATTTTAGCAAAGAGAGAGAGAGAGAGAGAGAGATTAGTATAGTATATCGGAATCCAGAGCTAGTCAGAATCCTCTGGGGAGCAAGAGAGGAGATAAAGATATTCCATGGCCGATATGGAAAACACAAAACATACCAGACTGTGTACCATAAAAGGTCAATTCTGTATACTTTACATAAGATATGCCATCAAGCCCAGTATCCTGTTTCCAACAGTGGCCAAACCAGGTCATAAGTACCTAGCAGTTTCCCAAAAAGACACACAGGTTCCACAATGCTTGTATTGGGGCAGTGGATTTCCCGGGTCCTTTTTAATAATAGTTTATGGACCTTTCCTCCAGGAACTTGTCCAAACCTTTTTTAAACCCAGCTACACTAACAGCTTTTACTACATCCTCCAGTAACAAATTCCAGAGTTTGATTATGCGTTGAGTGATAAAATATTTTCTCTTATTAGTCTTAAATGGGTTACACTGCAGCTTCATTGCATGTCCCTTAGTCTTTCTACTTTTTTGATGGTGTAAACAAATCGATCTACGTCTACCCATTCTGCTCCATTCATTAGTTTATAGACCTCTATCATATCTCCTCCCTCAGCTGTCACTTTTCCAGGTTGAAGAGCGCTAACCTTTTAAGCCTCTCTTCATAGGGGGATCCTTTATTGTAACCAGTTGGGATTTATTGTCTGTGGATACAAAGCCATGTTGTAATAGATATTTTCAAAGGTCGGTCTAGACATTAATCCAATGATGAAATTCTAATACAACTGAACTATAGCGCTTCCCTGACCTAATAGTTGCAATATTACTATACTACTTAATCTTGTAAAAATTAAAATGAGACCTTCACCAAACTCTGAAATTACCCAGACTATCATTAATTCTGATGGGTATTTCAGTTTGATTTCAATTTTAAATTGTAACTTGATTATCATAAATTTCTAGGTGAGGTATATTAAATACATACATAATCAAAGTAAACTAATACAGTTAACATAAAACAGCTATAAAATAATAAAATAAAACCAAATTATGTATAAACAGAACTAAATAATAATGTTTTAAATTTCTTATGAAAACCTGTAAAATCAGTTTCCTGCTGCAATTCCAATGAAGGAGTGTTCCAATAGCCCAAGCATGAATTCTAGTTCTTTCTAGATGTGCAACGTTTACTGAGGGAATTACAAAACTCTCTTACTGACTAGACTGCAAAACTCTTGAAGCCTGATTCACATTTACAACTGTCTTCAAATCTGCAATCATTTGTTCATTCTTTACTTTAAAAAGAAGAGACCATTTGAACTATGCCCGCTGCGCAATAGGCAGCCCATGGCGTTCCTGCAGAGCTGCGGAAAAAATGATCATGTCTTCATAAACCGTAAATCACTTGGGCCATCTGAAGTGAATCTTTATCTTTTTTCAAGCACTGAATATACTGCCCAGTCACAAGTCGAAAGTACCAGGGCGGTTTACAAAATAACAAGGTTTGCTGCAAAAACAGAGGGAAAAGGAACTCCAGCAATAGGCGGGAAAGGAAAGAAGCAACCACTCATGAGAAAAGAAAGGGAAAGGAAGGTGAAGGGAACTGGGTTAGGCCCAAGGGGGAGGGCAGTGTGCAAGAGATGGGTTTTTATCATGCTTTTAAATTTCTTAAAGGAGTGCAGATGGGAGGAAGTTCCATAAAGCAGGGCCCTGGAATGCAAAGATTTAAGTAAACCCAAATAAAGGCTATTAAGATAATTGAATGCAAGAGAGAAGCCATGCATGTACTAGAGCCCTAATACATTCTTAATGTGGAAAATACTGCTTGTACTGTTTTCTTAATATGGGATATCAAAAAGGAAAAATCCAGCCGAACACTAAGTAACTTCAGAACTTCCTTTACAATCTTAAACCAAATTTCTTCAAAGCGAACACTTTAGAATTATATCACTTCGCATGTAGACATCGCAATCACAGACACGTTTCGGTAGCCATTCTACAAATGATGTATGCAGACATCAAAGTAGGCACAGGGGTGTAGTGGAGGCATGTCCTGGGAGAAGCAATGGACTTGCACTTCCCCATTTGATCTCAGAAACAGTGGAGACATCTGCAGGTATGTCAATGTTTATACCTGCTCCCCCCGGCATAAATAGGCATCAGGAAAGTGCTTGTTTTCATCTTAAAACATCTAGAGAGTGTAAAGATGTAGAAATAAGTGACTAGCCTTAGATCACAAAGGCTCACACTGGGGATTTAAACTCTGGCCACCCTGCTCTTAAGCCATTCCTCTAACCATTATGCTATTCGACATCTTGGTTCTGAAATGCTATCCTGGGGACGTCTATATAGACATTTGATATATGTGCATATTGGGCACATCCACATTTCCGAAATCCATGCCTGAACTTGCAGGTGCCTGTTTTTTTCTTTTTCCAGACAGTCTGGCTTTGCCGTCCCAGATTGCACTTGGATGTCCTGTTATGAAATGCTCCTCATAGTTTGCTTTATAAATTAGGTATTTAAGTGATCAAAAACTCACATTAGATTAGGTACAAACATTTACGCCAGCCCAATGGCTGGTATAAATGCCTATACCTAGATTTTGCAAGAACACATGCAAATTCTAGTACTTTAGAATTTACTCATGTAAATTTGCACTCTGGCCCCGTGCATACCTATGGTGAAAATACACACCATCAGTCCAACGTGTGTACTTTTAGAATAGAGACAGACTACATTATACAGTACATGTAAGAGGTCATTTATGTGTGTAAGTCACTAAAATACCATAATTTATCATATATACAAGCAAACACCTTATAAAATTACCCCTATGTTTTCTTAATATGGATCAGATCCTGACCTATGGTCATTTGTGAGTTTGGCTATAGGACACTGGTAGCCAGTCTTGATCTCAGAGTACAGAAAGGTTCTGCTTCTGCAGGAGCATGTCAGTCAGGGCTGCAGAAATCCAAAAAACTGTCTCATTCAGGTGCTGTTGGATTTGGTCCATAAGGACAATATTTCACCTGATCACAGATTTCAATGATCAAGGAGAAGTATACCCTTCTTCACTGATCCCAACCAATCCTGATTCTCAGGACTGTGATAAAGGAATAAGGCTCCAGCTCCATAAAGACACAGTCTTCCTTCCAAGATGTCAGAGAACATGATAAAAGGCTCTTCGCACAGTTTACTCTCTAGCTCAAACAGGGTAGACAGTCCACTCCTCTACCTGCGTGTAAGCTTTCCATGAACCATTGGACTGAACCTGTAATAGGGCTTCAATCCTCCTAAAGTAGCTGCCCTTGGTGTAAGCCCTGTCAGTGCCTCTCCTTAATGGTATTCCTGTCTTTCACACGGGAAGCTGAGCTTCAACACCCTGACACAGAGATGCAAATTTATTACAGCATAGCTTTTTGAGGGATAAGTTTTGCATTAAAATTGGGAACTTGTGTCTGGGGTTAATTAATGCTCCTTCATGATTTGGACTATTTCTTGGGCAAATCTTAACAATAGAGATTGAGAACCAACACGGATAGCAGAAACTGTCTTGAAAAAAAGATCCTACAAATGCTCAGATTTGTACAGCTGGTTGCAGGGATTCATCCTAAGCAGCAAAGATCAGCAGACTAGATGAAATCAACTGGTCTTTTTCTGCTACAGTATTATCTATCAAGCTCCTATATAATCTGATTCTCACAGTGAGGTTCATTGTTTCATCTAGTACCAGGTTTGCTTAGCTTTTAGATGCTGAACAAATTCTTAGTAAATAAGGGATACCTATAAACTCTAGCAAGATAATTTTCCCTATGGGCCTTCAGAACTGTTGTTCCCTACTAATTTTTTTTTAAATTTAGTAGCAGTATTTAGCTCATGCCTTTGCAGTGGCAGTTCAAGGAGAGTTACAATCAGGTATTTAATTTTTTTCCTGCCCCCAGAAGGCTTACAGTAAATTTGTACCTCGAGCAATGGAGGGTTAAGTGATTTGGCCAAGGCCACAAGGAGTGCAAGTGGGATTTGAACCCTGATCTCGCTGGTTACCAGGCTGTTGTTCTGATCACTAGGCTACTCCTCCATTCCACTAGGAGGGTGGTTTCTTTGCAGCAGGCTACTAAATGTCAATCAATAAATCGCACAGTGGTCCTGTTAAGTCTCAAGAACTATCCTCATGGTTAATACTATTTATTTATCTGATGAAACAAATTGTACATAGTTGCTCAGACAGTACTAAGTATCTCATTGACCACACAGAGGGATTAATACTATCAACCCCATAGTCAAAAGCACTTATCCATATAGTGGATAAGTGCACTATCTGAATTTTCAGAGGCAGTATCCGATAGCGCTACTGAAAATTCTACAGACAACCCCAACAATATCCGGACAGTGAGGATGGCGTGTGGGTGTTCCACCTAATTCTATACATAGCAATAGTCAGCCAACATTCATACAACTATGCAGTTTAGTTTAGGACAGGAAACACCAGCCTTTAGGAAATATGACCCTAACTAGTTTAATAAAAAAAATGCTTTTTCTTTCACTTAAATGCCGTTTAAGTTTCCTAAATTTAGGAGAAGTTTCAGCTGAAATCGATTCTAAATGTAGGCCTACAATTCATTTGCCTAAGTTTAGGTACCTAAGTTAGGTACTTAGTGCCAGAGGAGCCGATTTTTCACAATGATTTGGGGACAGGGTACAAAACCACTTCCTCCCTGGACACAATCAAGGAGGTTCGCTCAATACTGCGGATGCTCGAGCACCTATGCGTAGAGCTGAAAATCAGAGCCAAGCACCAGCACCTTTTCAGCGTCCAAAATGTAGGCGACAATTTAGATTTCTAAAACCAAAAGTAAGGCAATGAACCTTTTTGACATTACTATATCCTTGCTAAAGGCTGGAATGACCAAATAAACGAAAGACTTTCAAAGGCTGCAGCCAGGTTTGTCACTGAGCCCAGCCCCGCCCCCATGCCAGCCTACCGGATCGCTGCAGCCCCGGAGTCTGCCACGCACCAGGACTGGAATTGTAGTTCTGAAGTTCACAGAAACTCTAAGGAAAGTGCCGGCGACTAGAGCCCCCTCCCCTCAGCTCCTGCAGGCTCTTCCCAGTCCCGCTGCTTGGCTGTAACGCGCAGGGGGAGGGCTGGACTCTACCGAGCGAGTTCCGGCCGGGGTCGGAGCCCAGTCAGTCAGTCAGGCAGGCGCGCGCTACGCCCCTCCCCTCGCGCCCCGGGTTCCCGCCGAGCGCACGAGCGCTCGCTTGCAACTGGGCGACGTGGTGCGCGTTGATCCCGGCGCGGAGTAGCTGCGCTGCCCTCTCATGTCCTCTCGCAGCGAGTGCAGACATGCGGCCGGAAAGCACGGGGCGACGCTCCGGTGAAGCGCTTCCCTCTTCCTTTTTTGGGTTTCCGAGCTGGAGCCGAGATTGAAGGAGGATGAGCAGGATGACCGGGAGCAGCCCCCGTGCGCAGAGCCGGGCAGCGGGTGAGTAACGGACCCAGTGACTGTTTATTAGCAGTTGGCGTTTCCTTCCTTCGCCGGTCATGAATTGTTTTAACGTCTGGGAGCTGCAGGGAGATTTCCTAAATTTGCAGTGAGCTTCTCCTGAAGTTCTGCAGTGGTTCCCGATAGGCCTTTCGGAACTAGAAAGAATTAACAGAAGCAAAAGTCGTTTCCGCAGTGTGGAATGTTTGGGATCACAATTTGGATGGTTACAGCTACAGTTATTCTCCTAAAGGTTGCATAGAGAATGGAGTACTGTGACAGGTGGGTGGGTGGGTGGGGGGGGGGGGGGGATAGTTATCCGTTTGCATTTATTGTTAAAGGAAAACAGTACGTCTAATGTATTGTTTAAACCGTTTTCTCTCTTCACAAATAAGACAGCCAATAACTCGGGTGACTTTTAGTATATTGTCAAAGCAGTTTGAATTTACCTTTTTTGATATGGTTCCTCGTACTTTATAAACGTGCTAGCGTTTGTTCAGCTTTGATTTAAAAACATTTTGTATATCTTGGCTCACATGCTGTCCCCGCAGCCATTGAGACTGATTTTTATTTTATTGCTCAGCATGTAACGTGGTAATTAAACTTGGCACACTGCAGTGTCCTCTATGTCAAAATGTTTCTCGGCTAGTATGTAATGCTAAGCCTATGTCAATGTGAAGTAATCTACTGGAGACATAGAATTATCATTTGTAATTTTAGCACACCTTGCCAAATGAATTCAAACAATGCTGTAAGCCACAAGAAGCCCTATGTCCAAAGAGCTTTTTAGTCTAAGTGGGTGCCTGTGTATTAATGTGGAAAAGAAATTACTTATTCTATTGCTGTCACCACCAGGTCATTTGAGAAGAGGCAGGTACAATATTCGTAGAACAAGGTAGTACTAATGGTAATAAATATTGCCTATACATATTTGTTAGTGCCAAAATATGCATATGTGATTTTTATGTACAGGCGCCTATTTGTTAGCACCAAAATTTGCATATGTGGCTACTGGAGCAAGATTAAACTAGGGATGGAAATAAGGAAGGAAAAATGTTGACTTTCCTTTGTAAAAAGTCTTCAGCATACTCGGGTCAGTCAATGGACAAACTAGCATTCAAGGCAAGGGTTGCTTTTGGTGTTCGTCCCCTTCATTTTGGGCTCATGTGCTTCCTAAGGATGTGCAGTGTGCCTGCACTAAATACGCCAAAGATGCCCGTGCTACCCATGATAGGTCATGTGTTTTTTTTCTGCCATCATGATTCTATCTAGTCTGCCCTTCCATATCAACTATTATAGTCTCCTTTTATTTTCCCCCTGTAGAGATGATCTGTGTTTGTCCCATGCTTTTTTGAATTCAGATGCTGTGCTCGTCTCTACTACCTCCACTGGGAGACTATTCCAAGCATCTACCACTCTTTTTGTAAAGAAATATTCTCGCATATTACTCCTGAGTCTATCCCTTTTCACCCTCATCCTATGTCCCCTCGAAGCAGAGCTTGCCGTCCATTGAAAGACTCTCCTGTGCATTTATACCATGGAGGTATCTCCTATATCCCGTCTTTCCTCTAAAAAGTATACTTATTAAGATCTTTAAGTCTCTTCTTATATGCTTTATAATGAAGACCACTAACTATTTTAGTAGCCACTCTCTGCACGGACTCCAACCTGTTTATATCCTTTTGAAGGTGCGGTCTCCAGAATTGCAGACAATACTCCAAATGAGGTCTCACCAGTGACTTATACAGAGACACTATCACCTAAGAACATAAGATATGCCATACTGGGTCAGACCAGTATGCAGTTTCCAACAGTGGCCAATCTAGGTCACCTTTTTTTTTCTACTGGCCATTCTTCTCCCTATACACCCAAGCATTCTTCTGGCTTTAGCTGTTGCCTTTTATACCTCTTTAGCTACTTTAAGATAGTCTGACATAATCACACCCAGGCCCCGCTCTTCTTTTGTGGACATAAGTACTTCATCCCATACACTGTACCACTCCCTTGGATTTTTGCAGCCCAAATGCATGACCCTGCGTTTTTTAGCATTAAAATCTCAACGGCCAAATTCTAGACCAAGCTTAGCTAGATCCCTTCTCATGTTATCTACTCCTTCCTTGCAGATTTTGGTATTATCTGCAAACAGGCAAACTTTACCCGACAGCCCTTTTGCAATATCACTAACAAAGATGTTAAAAAGAATCGGACCAAGGACAGATCCCTGTGGCATGCCTCTGGTAACCACCTCCTCCTCAGAGTGAGCTCAATTCACCACGTTCAACATCCAAAGAGCTTAATGCTGACTTGGAGCAATCTAGAGTGGTGATTCAATCTGCATCATATGCTGTTCACTAAACAAAGGAGGACTTCATGGGCGAAGGCCAAGGAGGATCCCATTGCTCAAAGACAGATATAAATAGGCATGCCTGATCTTTGCCCAAACCCACCTTGAGAAACCACAATCCTTCTGGGAAAATGTTCTGTAGACAGATGAAACAAACTTAAGCTCTTTGGCAATGCAGACCAGCAATACATCTACAGGCGAAGAAATGAAGCTTACAATGAAAAAAACACCCTTCCTACAGTTAAATATGGTGGAGATTCCATAATGTTGTGGAGCTGTTTTGCTTCCTCAGGAATTGGAGGCCTGGAACATATTTAAAGGAATCTTGAAGTCAGAGGACTACCAAGGAGTGACATGTGCTATCTAGTGTTGGGAAGCTAGGTCTGTGTCGAAGGTCATGGGTCCTCCAGCAGGACAGTGACCCAAAACATTCATCCAAAAATTCAAAAGGAACACATGCAGTGCTTTAAACTGAGCAGTAATGAGTCCTGATCTCGATCCAATCGAGAACCTTTGGAAAGAGCTGAAATCCTACCATTGGTAAAAGAAATCCTGGAAACACTCATGAGCTGGAACAAATCACAATTGAAGAGTGGGAAAAGCTACCAGTAGACAGATAGATGAAACCTATAGATGACAGCCTCCAAACGTTTCTTGTAGCCATCACTTCCAAAGGTTATGCAAGCAAATATTAGTGAAGGATGCCATTATTCTGTCCAGGTCATATTTTGTTTTTTTCTCAAAAATTATTATGTCTAATTTGCACAGACATCTTTTTGGTTGTATACTTTTGGACATACTATTAAAACATTATGACGACATTTTAAGTTTCGAGTCAGTGTCAACTCGTGGCGACCCTCTGGATAGTTGACCTAAAAACTTTGTTCGGTCTTCAGCCAAGCGACGTACAGTTGGAATATTTCCAGTTTCTCAAAATATTTTACACAATATACCTAGAATGCAAGGGTGCCAATAATGTTGACCACAACTGTCAGCCTGGGCTAAAAGTTAATAGATGTTGCCATCTTCTAGATGAACAGAGATTTGAGAGTTAGTGTGGTTGCTGCGTCTATTCAATTGAATGCATAAAAGTAAAGGCCAATAAATATAAAGTAATGCCTTTTTATTAAATAAACTTGAGATATTTTGGAAATTAACTCTTCGGAGCAACAGACGTGACTGAACTTAGTTATGATGCACCTTTGTTACTGGGCAGTATCATAGTTTGCTATGACATTTTTGTTTTGAGTTGATGGAGGAGGTGTAAGGTCCAAAAACTATTCAGAACATGTAATAAGCAAGTCCAATGGTAGGAGATCACCTTGGCCCAGCTCAGGTGGTAAGCACTGTATATTGCCAAGTGGCAGTCTCCAGTTGCGTCCCCATGCTAGGCCTTCCACTCCTCGGGTCTGCTGAAGATTCTCCAGACACAGTATTTGCAGAGAGTAGGGAGAGTATCTTGTTTATTGTTTAAGGGGGATACCTGCTATCCAGAGTCAGGGCTCATGATACAGGGTTTGGAAAGCATTCTGTGCATGACTCTCTAGTTCTTGGCTCAGGACTGTTGCTGCAGTGACCAAAACAGATATTAAGGGATACAAAAAGTCCTAAGTAGTTGGAAGTAGGCACCATGAGCATCCATTCACAACTGACTTAAAAGTACAAAGAGCACAAAGAAACTGCCGAGTCATTATTTTTTCCAAAGGTGAAATTATATGCAATAGTTTGCTGATGAAGATAGCCATAACTATAATATAGATAATATAAAAGAAATTGGGTAAATCGTTGGATGAAATGGAAGAGAAAGCTATAATAACGGGAAAGAGATGAGCTAAATACAAATAAGTACATAGAATCAATTTGTTAGAGAACTGGCTAAAGATTGGGCTTGGTGAACCTCCAGATATTTTCAAATGAATCCATTCATAGATAAAAATGTAGTGAAAATATTATACTATGGGGCATGTTTACTAAGGCCTGAGGTAGTATCGCATATGTGGACTGTATTACTAATACGAGGGGCCAATGCTGACTTCAGGGGGCTTGTGGCTTCCGGCCTAAGACATGGCACTATGTAAGCTGGCATGCAGTTGCACTGAGCGTTGCCCATTGAAGTCACATGAAGGGCACGTGCCCATTGAAGTCACGTTAAATGCGCACGTGCCAAAGACAGCGAACATGGTTAGTGCAAGTCACTAACACCTGCACTAACCAGACACCCTGGCAAGTGCCTGTGTACTGCCCCTGTCTCACCCAGACCTGTCTCTGACGTGTGCTACCAGGGTAGCATGAAATGTTTGGCTCTAGGGCCTGTGCTATGTTTTAGCAGCATGCTAAACTCAATGCTACTGGGTAGCACACTTCATATGTCCCTGTGTGTTGGAGCTAGTACTGTGTGACTGTAAATTCCTGCCACTGAATTGACACTTTGTTTTGGAGAGGTGAGACGAGTTTTCACTGTAGTGCACTAGGGGTGAGTCTCAGAATGCCTTTCTTCTGGTTGACAAAAGCATATGTTGCTTGTGCATAGTGTCAAGGGTGGCAGCGGGTGATACAAAGGTAAACATTGAAACTTAAAAAATACGTATGACTATACTCTCAAAAGGGGGGCATAGTTATTTTATACAAAGTTATTTTTTGTACAGTTCTAGGTTTCTGCTTAACTCCTCCCATGGAGCCTGCTACAGGGCTCGCGCACACTAATAAATGCAGCTGGACTTCTAGTCCAGTCAGGTTTTCAGGGTATCCGCAGTGAGTATACATGATAGATCTACATGCACTGCTTTCATTGTATGCAAATCTATCTTATGCATATTCATTGTGGATACCCTGAAAACCTGACTAGCCTGGGAGTCCCGGAGGACTGGGTTGAGAACCACTGCGCTAAAGTGCTGGAACACCTCTGGGAATGAGACTTCATTCAGTGCAAGCTGAACTCCAGACTGTGGAGAATAACTTTTCAGGCTCCACACTATAGGTTATTTCCTTTTCCTTTTCCATTTTTATATTACAAATATGATTTTCGTGCTGACATTAAAATGTTTAGAAAGTACACATAATTTCTGGTATGATGAACAACCATTTCTCTGCTTTTCCCAAGTTAGGAGTGCAGAGAGACTACATTTAACTGGCTTATTTGCTCATTTAATATATCTTTTCATGTTATGTTAATGAAAGAAAATTGCTTCTTAGTTATTTAATAGCACATAATGGCTTTCAGAGAATGCAATGTTAATAATCCACTGTTCAGTGAGTTTTTAGGAGCCTGCACAATTTAAAATATTTTATTATGCAAGTATGAATTGTTCTGAAGCAGATTCTTTATCCTCTGTAAATAGAGCAATGTACAATAGGAGTTTTAGAAATCTTCTAGCAAGAGAAGAAGAGTTTCTCTTTGACACAGTCTTCAGTGTATTAGCAAAAAAATTCTGGAACGAAGTACAGGAAGTTCTATTATAGGAAATAAGGAACTGTTGAACATTTCAGACTACCATGAACTTAGGAAAAATGAATAAAAGAGTACTTGGTAATAAAAATGCAGTGGATATATTACTACAGCAGAATAATTTGAGGGTTTTTGTATTTTTGGCCTGTTGGTTTCCTCCTTTCTATTCCCATGAGCTTCGAAGTTATTTGGAACTGGCCTCTTTTTGGGCAATAGCACTGTTAGCCTTCCTTCACAGTTGTCCAAGGTATTTCCTCTAGTTTTAAAACCTTCCATACCCAGCCATTTCAGTGATGATCTTAGGCCAAGAATCACAGATTGTGATTCCCTTCAGAACCTGGTACATATGCACTCTAGTTTCAACCGGTAGGTGACACCATTGAGAAATGTTTGGGACTTCCTTCTTTTAAGAGAAAGCTACCTCTACACCCCAGCTGGCTCTGCAGGTGAGGCCCGGGAATTGAACTCTGGTCTTCTGCATAGCAGTGCTCAATACTACCACTGAACCACTGTACTTAAGCCTAACTGTACCATGGGGGAAACTAAAGAATAATTTTTATGCAATTAAAGCAGTCATTCTGGTGTGCCTCTTTCATAAGAGCTTAAGATAAGCCACCAGTCTCTGTTTGTTTTATTTGTAATAATAGCTTTGTGCCAAATGTTTATAAAACCACCTCCTATTTGGCCTTTCATTCCAGTGTGAGTTTAAGTAAATCATGATGCTGATCCTTATTGGAACACAAGAAGGTGCCGATACTGCATGGATAACTGGAGAGTGGACTAGGGAAAAGGTGTTTAGACAAGCATTTTTTTTAAATAAAAAAAATAGAGTGAAATCAAAAGGGGAAGAAACAGAAGTCAGAAATTGCAGTTCAGTAACAGTTGCCATAAGGGAATGTTACTAGGGCTGAATCATTGTTGCCACTGTATTTGAGGTCTGATTTCTGGGAGGGAATGAGGTTGGTCACTTCTTTAGCAACTGCTGCTTTTGCATGAGGATTACTGAGGCATTTTCCTTCAGGTGAAGTTACCTTTCAGAGTGTTAAAAACAAAAATGCATCACTATAAACACTGCTCTGTATAGTAAAAGGATCTTAGTTACTATCATTTGAAAACATACTCTTGTTATGTAGTTCGATTCTATGTAATCAGTTGAAATATACTGTCATGTTATGTTCTCTGTAAACCATCTTAAATTGAAGAAAGACAGTACAGTCTCTCGTTTATCGCGGTTAATCAGTTCCAGACTCTACCGCGATAAGTGAATTTCTGCGAAGTAGGATTCTTTATTTATAAATCAAATATTTTCATAGAGCATAGAAAACCTGTTTACGACCTTCTAAATATGGTTTTTAACATTATTAGAGCCCTCTAGACATGAAATAACACCCCTTTAGTCATATGCAATAGATTAAAGCCGCGAAAGTCGAAGCGCGAAGTGGTGAGGGACGATTGTATATAAAAACTGTTAAATAAAACATAAGTTGACACCATACTTGGTCACACGCCATTTCCATTAAACTCAGTATTATACTATGACCAATTCAGGCCACAAGTACCAGGCAAGACCCTATAAATAAGCAATGGCTAAATGGTCTATGAACTTTGCCAAGGAACTTATCGAAACCCTTTTGACCCATCTATACTAACTACTTTGACCACATCTTTCGGCAACAAATTCCACAGCTTAAGTTTATGTTGGGTGAAATAATACTTGTTCTGATTTGTTTTATATACTAGCTTTTAGTTTCATAGAGTGTCTGTTTGTCGTAGTAGTACTTGAAAGAGTAAACGGTGGTTCACTATTTATAAATCATGAGTAAGTTGGAATACTACTACTACTACTGAGCATTTGTATAGCACTCCAGGACTGTATGTAGCTCTACAAGACACATGTAAAAGATGGCCCCTGCTCATCAGAGTTTACAGTCTAGCTAAGACAGACAACACACTAGCTGTAGACACAGGATACATCTAGGGGGAATGGTAAGGATAAACAAAGGAGACCAAGCGAGTCAAGATGCGGCAGCAAAGAGGTGAGTTTTCAGCCTAGATTTGAAAAAGACCAGAGAAGGCACCTGATGTACAGACTCAGGTAGTTTTGTTTCAGGCATAAGGAGCAGAAAGGTGAGAGGAGCGAAGTTTGGAGTTAGCAATAGAAGAGAAGGGCACAAATAGAAGTGATTTGCCAGAAGAGCGGAGTTCCTGAGGAGGGGTATAGGGAGAGAGAAGAGATGAAAGGTAGTGAGGAGCTGTAGAGTGAATGCACCTATAGGTCATCAGGAAAAGTTCGAACTGGATGCAGAAATGGATAGGGAGCCAATGATGTGACTCGAGAAGAGGGGTAACATGAGCATGAGTAGGGAGGAGTGGTCTAGTGGTTAGGACAAGGTACTTCAGGCCAGAGGGCCGAGAGTTCAAGTCCCACCTGGGGACAGCAATCTCAGGCCGGAGAGACTGGGATTTCTAGTCCTATAGGCACTCCTTGTGGTCTTGGGCAAGTCACTTAACCCTCCATTGTCCATGTTCCCTGTAAGTATTAACGTATGTGTCTCATATCCCCTCATGTTAAATGTATCCCCCAATTGACCGCTTTGACCCGGTGAAAAGCGGGATATAAATACAGCTAAATAAATAAATAAATAAATGACAAGGCTGATGGAAGATTAGCTGTGCAGCAGAGTGTTGAACAGATTGAAGGGGAGAGAGATGATTCAAAGGGAGACCAGCGAGGAGCAGGTTAAAATAGTCTAGATGGGAGGTGACTAAAGAGTGGATAAGTATCTTGATAGTATATTCAGAAAGGAATGGGCAGATTTTGTTGAGCTTATAGAGAAAGAAACTGGTTTTAGCTATCAGTTGGATGTGCGTGAAGGAGGAGAGAGAGGAGTCCCAAAGTTGCGAGCTGAGGAAACAGAGAGGAATAGAGAATTATCCACAGAGACTGAGAAAGGAGGAAGGGGAGAGGAGGGTTTAGGGTGAAAAATAAGAAGCTTGGTTTTGGCCATGTTCAATTTCAAGAGGCGGTGAGATATCCAAGCAGCAGTGTCAGAAAGGCAGGCAGAGAGCCAAGCCTGGATTGCCAGAGAGATTTCATGTGTAGAAAGGTAGATTTGGGGGGAGTCAGCGTAAAGATGGTACTGAAAGCCCAGGAAAGGGATGAGTGCACCAAGGGACTGGGTATATAGAGAGAAAAGGAGTGGACCCAAGACAGATACTTGGGGTACACCAACTGAGAGTGGGGATAGTAGCAGAGTAGGATCCACCAGAACAAATGCTAACAGAGTGATGGGAGAGATAAGAGAACAGGATAGTACAGAGCCCTTAAAATCAAGCGAGGACAAGGTATCAAGGAGAAGGTTGTGGTCAACAGTGTCAAAAGCAGCAGAAAAGTCAAGGAGGATGAGAAATGAGTAAAGGCCCTTGGATTTTGCCAAGAACAAGTTGCTGGAGACTTTGGCAAGAGCCATTTCAGTGGAATGTAAAGGATGAAAGCCAGATCGTAAAGGATCCAGGAGGGCTTGAGAGGAGAAAAAGTCAAAGCAATGGCGGTGAACCACACATTCAAGTAGTTTTAGAAATGAAGGGGAGGAGGGAGATGGGTTGATTAGTTAGGACAGGGTAGGATCTAGTAAAGCTTGCTTGAGGAGAGGTGTAACAGCATGCTTTGAAGGCTGCAGGGACCATTGCAGTGGAGAGCAATAGGTTGAGAATATGAGAGATGGAAGGGAGCAGGAAACAAATGCCGACCACAAAAAAAGAAATAAACAAATTTTCTGCGGTGACAGGGTCTGCCTTCCCATTGACGCCGGAACCATCTCTCATTGTCTGTTCTCAGATTCTTCTTTTCTTTCTTTCCTTTTTGTTTTAAAAAAAGAATTCTTTAGGTGTATTTATGCTGTTTTGGGCCTTAAGCCCACCATACTGCCTACTGACCCTTTGGAAAAGCCATCTAGTGGTTTTAAAAAATGTTTTAAATGTGGCAGTACCATCTTGGCTACTGACACTCATGACTGGTGCCTAAAATGCCTTGGGCCCGTTCACCAGCCGTTAGAATGTCTCCTTTGTAAGAAGATGACAAAGAGAAGACTGTAGAAGTGAGCCACAAAATGTGGAGCTCTCTTTGTCTCTGATGTGGTTTCCATAGCATTGACCTCATCGAGGGCATAATCTTTCTCTCAGAGATCTCGGGTATTGAAGCACAAGTCTTCATCAAAGACAGGCCATCCCTCCAAGGGTAGGTCTCTTTCAAAGCATCGAGATGCCCTGGAGGTAGATCGGCCAGCCAAACAGCCCCATCGAGGGGCTCCAGGCTGCTCTTGACACCGGCATCTCAGGAGAGCTCCTGGTGCCATGCTCTGGGATAGTAACGCAAATATCCGTTACCGATACCCAAGCATCGGCGAGCTCCATGGATCAGCATATCCTGGCCATCGAACAGAGCTTGGTGGCTCTACTGGCAGCCTCGGTTCCAATGAAATCATTATCGACTGTACCGCTGACTCCGGTGCCACCAACGATACCGATGCAAACTGCTTCGGGATACATGCCGCTAGATCCACTGCCTCCCATGCCCACCCTTGAGTCCATTTCCAGTACCGAGGCAGCATCCAAGCAGATCCCCTGCCCAGATACCGATATCAACCGGTACCTAGCAGAGAAGGAGCACCAGTCCTACCGATACTTTTGAAAATTCCGAAACGGAGGCTTCCGTTGTCGAGTCACTCGATACTCGACAACTGTAAAATCTACCAGCGGAACCCTCTTCTTCCCTGGAACAGCGCATGTCCCCTCCTCAGGAAATGTTTTCCAGGAGTTTATTCGAGACCTAGCTAGGGGTATCTCCATAACAGTTACATCGGAGAAAGAGCCTAGAGCTGAGGAATTGGAGATCCTCCAATACCCAACAGCTCCTAAGGAAGTTGCCACCCTTCCAGTTCACTGCATCCTCCATGATCTTATATTCTGGATGTGGGAGGCTCCCTTCACTGTCTCACTCCATACTCAATGCCTCAATACCATGTACCAAGTACCAGAATGTCCTGGCTTCCAAAAGAGAAAACTTCCCCACCATTCCATAGTGGTGGAATTGGCAATGCATTGAATTAAGAGTTCTAAGACACACATTCTTCTAACCCTCTGGGTAGAGAATCATGAACTCTCAATGTGTTTGGATGCTAATGTTTCCAGGCTTCCATGCTTTCAGCCAGGATTAACTCCTATATACTCTACATGGATATGTTCTTAAAGGACGTCACCAGGGACCTTGAGGCCATAGCCCTGCTTCTTTCAGATAAGAAGGGTGAGTATCTTGCTCTAGTCGAGCATGCCCAAAATGTTTAGAAGTTTTGTTAACAGAGCAACCTTCGATGCGGTGGTTCTGCTAGTGCACTCAAATGCAATCTGCATCGGTGCACGCAGGATTGTATGGCTGCAAGCACTGGATCTTGAGCAGTGGGTTTAAGATAAACTGGGCATTATACCCTGCACAGACGAGAACCTTTTTGGCAAGGACTGGCAAGATAAGGCTTCTCAGTTGGAATCAGAGAATACCACTCTGAATACTGTCTAGAGCTACAGCCAACTTTGCTAGGAAAAAGACAACTGCAAAGAAGGCCTTCTTTAATAGAGAGAAGTTCTATGCTTCTTATACTCCTGCCACTCAATACCAGGCTCACGGTCTTCAGAGACAACAGCCTCCCAAACAGCAGAAGAAGCCGCAGGTACCTAAGTCTCAACCAGCTCTGCAGCCACAGTTTGCGCCTTTTTTTTTTTTTACTTTTTCTTAGAGAACATAGCCATCCTGCCTCTGGAGGACCCCCACCCCCTCCACATGGCCGGCACACTCTGTCATTATGCCCACAGCTGACAGCTGGCATCTCATCACCTCAGAGCAGTGGACACTAGCCTACTAGGGTGAAGGACGAGTACAAATCTCATCTCCAAACTCTGCCCCCCTTCACCCTAGTAGGGGAAAATCAAACGGCCCCTTCTCACTGCTCTCCTACTGCAGGAGGTGTCTTCTCTTCTATCACAAATTGCCATAGAGGAGGTCCCCACACCTCAGCAGGGAATGGGTTTCTACTCTCCATACTTTCTCATACCAAAAAAGACCAGGGGGTACAGGCCCATCCTGGACCTCAGAAACCTAAACAACTTTCTGGTCCGCGAGAAGTTCAAGATGGTCTCTCTAGGGACCCTTCTTCCCTATCTCCAGTCAGGATTGGCTCTGTTCTCTAGATCTAAAGAAGCATACACACACATCCTCATCCATCCAGGACACAGGAAATATTTACACTTCCTTTTTCAAGGAAAACATCAATAGAGTCTTTCCCTTCGGACTCGCCTCTGCCCCAAGAGTCTTCATAAAGTGCATGTCGGTCGTAGCCGCATATCTAAGGTGTCTAGGTATATTTGTCTTCCCTTACTTAGATGACTGACCCACAAAGACAGACACCTCCCAGGAGGTTTGCCTAGCCTTGCTTCGTACCATGCAGGTACTGCAGCACTTTGGAAGATTTATGACAAATCCTAAGTCCCATCTTGCTCCAACTCAGGAACTAGAATTCATTGGCGCTCTCCTGGACACACAACAGACAGACTAGAAAGTTGCAAAACATTTTCTAAAGAGCTCTAACCTATTGTGTGTGTGGCAGGTGGGGTAGTAGGGGAATAATACACAATATTTGTCCCTTTATGTGCGTTAAAGGGCGAAATTATGCATTGGTTTACTGTAATATGTTATTTTATTCCAACACACATTCCACAATGAAGGAAGAGCTTGGCTGTTGACTGGAGGCTTGTCTAGTGACTATCAGTGATGTACACAATGAGAGCAGCATGCAGATATCTGTTCAGGTCAGATCTGGTAGTTCCCGGCAAGTGGGAGTTGAGCTCTAGAGTGTTTGGTCTCACTGTGCAGAAGTGGGACCTGCTGATGTTTGGCCTGCTGTCCACGCAGGCAAATGCTGTGGTCAAGAACTTGTTTAGGCATGGAAAGGTCCCATGGACAGTGGGGTTTAGATGTCCTTTACTGGAATAAAGCCCTAGTAGGGCATCTGTGTGTTTCTCTCACATGATTCTTGGTTTTACCATATCTTGCGTGGGTTTTGATTTCTCTTGAGCTTGGTCACTCTAATGGCACAGGACTGGTAGTACAGACCATGAGACATGGGTCTCTTCAGTCTTTTGGCAGAATTCCACCCCTCCCCCTCCATTTTATAACTCAGGAGTGAGAGAATCTATGGCAAGGTCCCTTGTCTGGAGGGTTCCTATTCTTTCCTCACAGTCTTGGAGTAGTAGTGTTTTACCCTTCTTAGGCCTAGAGGGCCTCTCCTGGCCTATGCCAGGGTCTAGAATGGTTTTTGAGGAGTGGTGTTCCTCTTGGGCCATGGATTTCAAGAAGACAAATAGTCACCATATGGCCCCTCTATTGGTCTGGGCTAGACCAGGATCTAGTTCAGTACACTCTTGCAGTTCATTTGTTGACCCTTGGCATGCCTATGGTGGTATACCCTAATGTTTCTTGCCCCTTCAGGAGGGCATAGCAGTTATATCTGTGCATCTGGTTGAGGCCTATTTTATTTATTTATATGTTAGTATTTAGCTCCAGTGATAGTTCAAGGTATTTCCCTGTCCCAAGAGGGCTTACAATCTAAGTTTGTATCTGAGCCAGTGGAGGGTTAAATGACTCGCCCAAGGTCAGAAGGAGTGCCAGTGGGAATCAACTCCAGATCTCTTGGGTACTACGCTGTTGCTCTAACCACTAGGCTGCTATTCCACTATTGCAGGCCAGGGAAGGTTTCCCCTTGGTTCCTTTGGAAGGCCTCTCTTGAAGCTCTGTCCTTGAACAGGATGTCAGTGCTACAAGTCTAGTCTTGTAAGGGGCCTTTTTGTGGTCATCTCAGTAGTACCTGTCTCTTTTGAAAGAAAAAAGGCATTGACCTCAAACTGCTGTCTTCTTTCATCTCTTTCAGGATGTGTCCCTACCTTCCTCTGTGAAGGAGGACCTTCGGTCAGACCTTCACTGTGTCATTTGGATGTGAAGAGGCCATTGAAATATCCGATTAATGCCTCCCATCCATTTGGCCTTTGGCCATCTATTGTGGTTCAAGGACAGGCAGCAGCCATGTTCCCAATTGCTGGATTGTGGAGATTTTGTTCAGTTTGCCTTTTGTATGGGAGAGGAGTGTCGATGTGGTCAGAGCTTATCCCAATGGGGCACAAGCCTCTTCCTAGGCCATTTCCCCCTTAGTGTTCCCAGACATAATCTGTTTGGGTGACTGATTGTTCTTCCCTGAACACTTCTGTGAAGCGCTGCACATTGCATGTTACAACTAGCACCTTTGACAGGGTAGTACTGCCTGGAGCACCATCTTCCTGCCATCCTGGTCCTCACTGCTTGGGTATATCCCATTCATCTGGACTGATCTAGCAGGATGATGAAGGAAATTTTTTTATATGTGATTTTCTTTCCTTGAATCCTGCTAGAGCAGTCCAGGACCCACCCTGGGAAGATGATGCCTACAGACTGGGAAGCCTGTTTGCTTCTTCATGGCTTGCCACTATCTCTATCTTATGCAGAGTCGTAGTAAGGGAGCCAACAGTTTTGAAAACAGTTGTGGTTGTTTTAATGTTTGTTCTGCGTGTTTCCATCTTGCTTTCTGCTTGGGACATGCCATTCTGGCTTTTCTCAGTGCTGCACCAGTATATGTACAGGTACTGAAATAGTTGAAAGTTGCGCTGGCTGTAGGGCATAACCCACTTGTCTGGACTAGTCTAGCAGCATTCAAGGAAAGAGAAAATTACCAACTATGTAAAATCTGCATACATTTGACCTAGGAGCCAGCTTCTTTACATTTTGATAATTATGAAACAAGATCTAGCTGAGGGTCCCAAAACTGAATTTTGGAGACCCTGGGTTAAAGATCCTTTAGCTACAGAAGTGGAGTGGAGTAGCTGGGAGCAACTGCCTAGTTACCCAGAAGATCAAAGGTTTGATTCCCACTGGCACTCCTTGTGACCTTGGGCAAGTCCCTTTACTCCCCATCACCTTGGAAGAAAAGGCCTGGCAATCTACTTCCGGTGATACATTGCCAAGAAAATCCAGAGGCAGCTGGGTCACCATGAGTCAGCACTGACTTGACGGCACAAAAAAAAAGCTACGTTGGTGGAACTTGCACTATTATGCACGTCAGGTCCAAATATGTGCATTGCCTTGGGCAAAAATCATTAATATAAGTCAATATACATATGAACAAGATTGATAATTTTATTCAGATTATGTAAATTAAATGTGAAGAATTGTGTTGTATGTCACTGGTTCTCAATGCAGTCCTTAACACACGCCCAGTCAGTTTTTCGGAGATATTTGCATGTACTGCCTCCATTGTATCTAGATCTGTCTCATGCCTGTTCTGATTATCCTGACAACCAGTCTGGCTGGGTATGTTCAAGGACTGCTTTTAAGACCCACTATTTTAGAGAGTGGAGGAGTAGCTTAGTGGTAGTGACTTGGTAACCAAAAGAACAGGGTTTGATTTATTTATTTATTTATTTATTTATAGCTCTTTTATACCGCACTCTTTCTCATCAGCGCGGTTTACATTAAAACAGGAATACTCGTTGCAAGCTACAGGCTGTGTTGAGTTTACATAAAACAGGAGAGTTTAACTTGGATTATAACTTTGGGAAACTGTACATATTTGTAAAAAACCTATATACAAAGAATAGAATTTCTTATTAACATCTTGAGTAAGTAGGGTATTTACAATTTTACTGTGAGTGTTTGTTAGAGGGTTGGTGATGCGCTTTGGAAATGTAGAATGAAGAGGTGGTGCTTTATGGCTTTTCTGAATTGCTTGAGGTCAGTAATTGCTCTAATGTTGGGAGGTAGGTTGTTCCAACATCTGGGTGCGTAGTATGCGAAAGCCCTGTCTGTTGTTGAACGTTTGCATTTTGTGGCCTCAGGTGGTGTAACTAGGGTATTTGCCGCTGCTGACCTCCTGGATCTGATGTTGGGAGAGTGATGGAGGAGTTTTGAGATTGATGAGGGGGCTATAGTATTTATCGCTTTAAAGGTCATGAGAAGGGATTTATATGTTATGCTGCAGTCTGTGGGGAGCCAGTGAAGCTCCTTTAGGATGGGTGTTATATGATCGCTCTTTGAAGCACCGTATAGGACACGGGCTGCGGCATTCATAGCTAGTTGTAATGTATTTAGGGTGTTTTTTGGGAGACCATGGAGTATTATGTTCGCATAGTCGAAGTGGGGTGTGACTATGGTTTGGAATATAGTTCTGAAGCTGTCTGGGTCAAGCATATTTTTCAGGTGGCGCAGGGTCCTTATTTTGAAATAAATGGTTTTCACCGTGCGGTTGATATGTTCTTTGAAGTCCAGTCGATGGTCCAGTATTACTCCGAGGTATTTTATGGAGGGCTTGATTGGGAGGTCTGCGTCTCGTACTTTTAGGGTCTCAGGTGGTGAGAATTCTCTGTTTTTCGTGATGATCAGTACCTCAGTTTTTTTGTAGTTTATTCGCATATTCTGGGAGAGGAGCCAGTCTGCTATTGCGTTAAAGCAATCTACTAGTGTTGTGTAATCTGGGAGCTTGACATTGATTGGTGTGAATATTAGTACATCGTCTGCATAGATCAGCGAGGATACGCCAAAGGAGCGAGTGATCTCGCATAGAGGCTGCATGTAAATGTTAAATAGTAACGCTGATAGCGATGAGCCCTGAGGTACTCCTTGTTTTAACTGGAAAGGTTCTGAGGTACCAGCAACGGTCCTGACGTGTTGCAAGCGATCTTCCAGTTATGATTTGCACCATTCCCATGCCAGCCCGTGAATTCCCTTGTCGTCATATAGACGTGTTAGTAGTATTTCATGGTCCACAGTCAAATGCTGCAGATATGTCGAGGAATATTAGTGCAAAGCCCTTTTTGATGATGTCCAATCCGCTGATGAGTGTGTTGGTTAATGTGGTCAGCAGTGTCTCTACTCCGTGGGCTTCCCTGAATCCGTGCAGACAGGGGTCAAGCGGTGAGGAGGTGTCTGTGTTGTTGGATCTGATTGTTGGTTACTTTCTCAATTATTTTGGATAGTAGCGGTATACTAGATATCGGGCGGTATGAATCTTCTCTTGTTGGGTCTAGATGATTGTTCTTTAGTAGCGGTCTTATGGAGGTCTGCTTTAGTGCCGATGGGAAGATGCCTGTTGAGAAGGACATCTTTATTATTTCTGCTATGACTGGGCTAAAGTCGGATCGCATAGCTCTTATCCAGTGTGCTGGGCAAGGGTCGTTAGGTGCTGTGGTGGTATTCATTTTGATGATGATGTCTTCAATGCATTTTGCTGAGGGCGATGAGAGTTGAAGGAGTGGGAGATTTCGTGCTTGTTGCTGGGGGGGACTTGGGGATGAAGAAATTGTTGTTCTGATAGCTTTAGATTGTATAAAGTTGGCATATTTCTGAGGGTGTATGGGTTCCTGTTGAGGTGGTGACGGTTCTGTAGTTAGTGACTTTACTAGCTTGAAGAGCTCCCGAGGTTTGTTTAGGGAGCGGTTGAGGAGTTCAGAGTGGTAGGTTTTTCTTGTGTCCCATATTGCTTCACGATGGTCTCGCAGATGGGTTAAGTATGTTTTTTGATCTGTTGGGTTATGAGATTTGCACCACTTTCTTTCGAGCTTCCTCAAGATAGTAAGAGACTTCCTTAGTTCTTGGGAGAACCATGGTGCAGATGGTCTTTTCACTACATTATTATTCGTTGTTGGGTTTTTGCGGGCTGGCGGTAGTATGGCGTATTGGTTGATGGTTTTATTCCATGTGGTGACCATGTCATTTATGTTGGAGGAAGGTTGATTGAGTTTTGGAAGTATGTGTTTCCTGATTTCTTCTTTGTTGAGGGGTTTGAAGTGAGTAAAGTTTGTTGGTGACCATTTCGTTGTATCGGTGAATGGGTCTTGATGTGCTGGTATTGTGAATGCTATCAGGCTATGATCTGACCATGGGACCGGAGTGATGGATAGGTCGAAACCATCATTCGTGGATGCGTAGGTGGGCGGAGCGAAGACGAGGTCGAGCACATTGCCACGTTGATGAGTGGGTTGGTTTATGAGTTGGTTGTAGTTGAGGTTTTTCATTGCGTCTAAGAATGAGTTAGAAAGGGCAGTTTGTATGGACGTGAGATTGAAGTCGCCCATTAGCCAGTTAGCCTGCAACCCAGTACACCCAGAGAAACCTAAGTCAATTACGCTGGATAGTTCTTCAGATGTTGAGTTTGGTGACATATATATAAGGTTGATGGTATTGTAATTGTTGTATATTGAGATGGTGTCTAATTGTTTTGTGCTCTTGGCTGTGATTGTGCGATATTGGAGGTCAGTCTTTGCTATAATGGCGACACCTCCTCCTCTTTTATTTGCTCTATTACATGTGTAGCTGGAGTAATTAGGTTCCCACTAGCACCCCTGGTGGCCTTGGGCAAGTCACTTAACCCTCCATTTCCTCGGAAGGAAGGCCTGGTATTCTACTTCCAGTCATACTGCCAAGAAAACCCAGGAGCTGCTGGTTGGCCAGGAGTCAGCACTGACTGAAAAGCACATATTACATTGCATTTTGCATTTTTGAGAATGGGGACTACACGATTCTCCTATAATGTGAAAAATCAAGTTTTCAGATGACTACAGTTTGTGTGTGTAAGCATTAATGATTGCTTTAAATGGACTTGGGGCACTAACATATGAGTGTCTTAATGTAAGGAAGCTTTTTAAATCTTGCCTGCCTATTTAAACTATTTGGTGATAGAGTTCAAATGTTCAGTGGCACTAAATTCTGTATCTCTTATTTATGTGCTACACTGAAGAATTAGGTTGGGGCACTACTATGTGGTTTGCACCTCCACTGTGAGTTTTTAGTTAGGGAATATCAAATCAATAAACTAATTGTCAAAGCATAATAAAAATTACAGTGATAAAAAAATCTCGTATTACTAAACTGCACTACCTGGTAGCGTGTGGTTTAGTATGCAATGCGGGTGATGTGCTAACAAGTAACATGGGTCCTAGCACCAAAAGTCCCGTGCTACCCTAGTAGCATGCATCTGGATGGGAGGTTGGGTGGATTAGGGGTAGAACATAGGCGTGCCTTGGTGGGTGTCATTAAGTGCACCTATGTGCAGGCTTGCATGGTGCTGCATCCTGGCCTCTGTGCCATCTGCAGGAGGATGGAAGTGCATGCCCCCTGAAGATAGTGCCGACTCCTTGCACTAGTAACATGGCCCACACATGTATTACCAGCGTGGCCCTTAATAAACATGCCTCACAGTGCAGTATTTCAACAGTACATAAAGGGTAATATTAAGGGCATGTTTAGTAAACCATACCAAGCAGTTAGTGCATGCTAAAACCTACGCTAACCATTACCATGGGCAAATGCTAAGAGTAAAATTAAAAACAAAAAAATAAAAACATGCTAAGTGCTCAGTGCAGGTTGGGGCAGGCTCAGGGTGATTATGGGTAGAGAAATATGTCTGGCATTGACAGCACATAGTACAGTATCTCTTGTTAACTTTCAGGACTGCAGATAGCTCAATGTCGCTTAACACCACCTGAAGTCATAATAGTAGGACCGGTGGTGTTAAATGCAGCTGTACTACCAGCAGTCAGGTAGCATTGCTGCTGCCCAAAGCAAATTGCTACAAAAGCTTATAGGCAAAGCTGCCCCCCAACTATCATACTCTAAACCTCCAAGACCTACCTGGAGGTATCCCTAGTAGTCTAGTGAAATGGGGCAGGAGCGTTTCCCCTCCACTCCTGCACCCCACTGCATCTCACAGTACTTACAGCTATGACTCATAGCTTCCATATAAGGAACAATTGTAAATCAGAATGTTGTCACTTTAGAAGAAATTATTTTAAGTTTTTTTTTAAATTTATGAAATGTCATTTTTTTCAGTTCAAATTATCCTAAAATATATATATTTTTTAAATCCAATGATTTTATACATGTGTGTATATTTTAGGATATGTTTTCCTCGCACTCAGCTATGTATATACCTGTATTCAAATCTATTAGTAGCAAGAGGATGAATAATTAAGGTGAAAAACGAAAATAAAAAAATTACTTGGGCTTCAGAAAAATGTTCATTTTTTTTCCTTTGTTTCATTAGGCTCATTACATGTGCACGCACAAATATATGTAAAACAAGAATCGATCCAAAAATACTTTTTCTTTCTCTAATGCTTGTAGCCAAGCCAGATATCAAGGGAAGGTCACAGTTAAAGAGATTAGCAGAGAACTGAATGAGATAAAGCTTGTCTGAACAAATAGGTCAGCCAACAATTTCCATGGTGTGCTGCTGGCAGGCTCAGTAGGGTTTAGAAGGTGTGTCTGTTTTTGTTGGCACTGATGTAGTTTTATGATGCACTTGATGTCAAAATGTTCTACACGCTATGAGGTGGATGTTCAAATGATTAAATCAGGTTAATCTAACCATTTAACAATTTTAGCTGGAGAAAAATAGGAGCTGTCTCAGAGGTGTTCTGGAGTAGGCTTCCACATTTAGCTGGTTAGTACAGTGTTCAGGTCTCACTGACTTAATTTATGCAGGTGATTTTGCCATGAAAATGCAGTCCTAACTCTGCTCACATTTTGAGTAGATTTAGTTGGATATTTAGCTACCATGTGAATAAGGCTGGATTACCTATATAAAGAGTAAATTTTACCCGTTTTGAGTAGCAAACTGTTGGTCAGTCCACGTTGTTATTTTAACTACTGTCTGTGATGTATTTAGGATTTTGTCTTCCCTGAATATTCTGTGCTGCTGCCTATTGCTCAAGACAGAGGCCCATGATGGCATCTTGGCAGCCTTCTGTTCTGTTGCAGCTCCTACCACACAGTGAAAGTTGCAGAGGTAGTGGATGGACTGGCATTACTAAGAACTTTCTTGGCCCTGTGTGGATCACTAGGGCTGTGAACAATTGCTTTCCTAAATAGAATGTGCAACTGTACCATCTCGGGGAATTTGGGGAGGGGGGAGTAGGTGACTGGATGCTAAAGTAGAGACCCACCACAACATTTTGTTACTCTTGGAAATCTCCACCAGAGTGTTTCCATCCTAGGCAATGGTCTAGCTGATCTGTGTAGCAATTCAGCCCTGATGGCCATAGCGCTGCAGTGGTGGACACTCATCATGGGGCCAACCAAACTCTGATGCAGGACAGGATTAACACTTGAGTATTCTCTAGGATAAATAAGTGCATTGGGTCCTATTGTAAGATAAATATATTTTAAAAGTCCCACAAACATAGAGAATAAAGCCATGGGTAAGATCATCTGCTCTGCTGATACCTCCTGCCAGCTGGTGGACAATGCACAAGGGATGGGGAGAGTAGACTGACCTTGCAGGCAGCGCTGGCTCTTTTTCCCCCTATTACTCCTCTTTCTGCCAGCAGCAGAACAGGGCAAAAATAAGCTTTGTAAGGAAATGAATTTGCCTATATGAGAGGATCCTAGGCATGTGCATGATTCTGCGGGGGTAGGGGGTGGGTAGGACGGGTAGCTGAAGATTCTGTTCTGACACAGAATGCAGTTGCAAATTTGCAGAGGTGTGATGCCCCTCTAGTTTTAGGCCAACAAAGGATTTTTGGAATCTGCATGGCATCTGGGACGGATATGTGCAGCTAAGGTGGTAAATACAATTAAATATATTATTCTTAATCTATATTAAAATAGTGGTTTCTTTAACCCGTTTTGGACAGCTCGCATATTCTTTCTCTGTTCTGGATGATTTATTCGATTTTTTACACTCAAACAACTATGAAATACCGGCAATAATAAAAAATATTAAAACTTTGCAGAAAATAGAAGTTTCACATAGTGTATGTTTTTCATACACTGGTCCAATATAGTATATTCCTTATCGTCACTCCAGTCCAGTCCCTTTACTTCTGGGTTACGCAACCCTTCCAGCAGCTTGGAGGCTGAGCCCAACCTTTTTGGGATGGAGCGGTATAAATACCACTGGGACCACCCCCCAACTCCAGTATTCTCAGCCTCCAAGCAGCTGGAGGGTTCCGTAAGCCTAGGGCTTACTGGAGTCCTGCCTTCTCCTAATTTAGCTAATTTAACTAATTTTATTTTATTTAGTTTTGCCTTCTTATTTGGTTAAGGGAACTGTTTTACTTTGTGTTTTGGTTTTATTTCTCTGCTGTACCTTTAATTTCCCTGCAATCTCTCCTTCCCCCTCCCCCCCCCTCCTTCTTCCCCTCCTGGCCAGGCCGGGGACCGGAGTGGATGCCTGGGCTGCCTGCTGCAGGGGGAAGAAAGCTCTCCTTTGCCTGCCGGTTGTTAGCTGCACCATCTACCAGAACCTGCCCTGCCTCGCGCCGAAGCCCCCGAGGCGGCTGAGCGCTGGAGGCAGCTACCCGAGTGGGATCTCTTCGCTGCCCCCCGGAGCAGCGGGGCGCGGTGGCGAGATCCGGAGCCGCGAACTCAAAGCCTTCACAAGCAGCGGCGTCCCTCGCTGTTCGCGACGCGGATCGCAGTTCTCTCTTCGTGGCGGCAGCGGGGTGAATACAGGGCAGAAGCGCGATCCTCCGTTCCGGACTCCACGTGGTCGCGGCCTACCACGTGTTGAGCCAACGGAGAGGAATCGCAGAGCTGGGCCTGATTCTCAGCAAGAAGATAGGGGACAGCACTCCAAACCGCAAGTATTAGCCTGGTTGGCAGATTTTCTTTATTTTTCATTTCATTTTAATTTTAATTTAATTATAATTAATTAATTGTAAGTTCAAGCCCATCTGTTTGCCCCCGGAATTGCTGACCTTAGTTTGGAGAGGGGACAGCACTGGGATACCCTTTTTTCTGTCCCTCCTATATCCTACAGCGATATTACACAGTTGTTTGTGGTTTTTGGTTTGGTTTTTTGTTTTTCTGCACAGTTTATTGCTTAGGCCTGGGCGCTTAAGCACCGCCCTATTGAGCCTCCTGGAGAGCATGACTGGCAAGTCAAAGTGCCCATCCTGTGGCACACGGAGGGGCACTTCCTCGGAGACAGGAATCTTCAGGGCTTGTGCTGCAGTGTCTACCTCCGTAGAGCAAGAAATCAGCTTGTCCATGGCCCAAGTACCTCAGGGGCCCGGGGACTCCCTGGAGGCGGAGGTGGGGTCCCAGTTACCTCCGGCTACTAGCTCAGAGGTTCTCCCCCCCCCCTCTGTCTCGTTCCACTGCGGAAGGGGGAGTCGGAGATTTCTTCTCCCCTGATTTCGTTCTCTTGCTCCACCAAGCCTACTGCATGCGCAAGCAGGGGCTTGGGGCAGGGGATACAGGTCCGCCAGCAGAAGCCAGGTTAGCCAGACCTATGAGAGCAAACGGTCAGGATTCAGGGATACCGCTAAAGCGCACCAGGCTAATGAGTGAAGATATCCTCCCACCCCTTTCTCAGGGCACGCCAGAGGAGGACGGCTCTGAAAGGGACTTAGAGGAGGAAGAGGAGGAGTTGGAAGAAGGGGAGATACCGGAGGAGGACCATTCTCGCATAGTTAGAGTTTTTCGCCGAAAAGAGCTCCCTTCCTTAATCAATGAGTCCCTGAAAGCCCTCAATGTAGCCTCAGACTCCCCAGCAGAGGACGAGGCATTAGAGGATCCCTTAATTCAGGCCATCAGAAGGTCCCAGAAAGTTTTCCCTGTCCACAGGGTGGTACGTCAGATGATACAAGAGGAATGGGATCAACCAGAGTCAGGTTTGAGAGGGGTACGAACCATGGCTCGCCTCTACCCTCTCCCAGAGCCAGACAAAGAACTGCTGAAGTCCCCCAGGGTGGATGCAGCGGTATCGGCAGTCACTAAGAAGACGACTATCCCAGTTGAGGGCGCCACGGCCTTAAGAGATGCTCAAGACAGGAAGTTGGATACGCTCCTGAAACAAGCCTTTGACATAAGCGCTCTCGCCTTGCAGGCCTCCGTGTCAGGAGCTTGGGTGGCTCGGGCCTGTTTAAGGTGGGCACAACAGATCCAGGCAACAGAGGGATCAACGGCCGAAATACAGGCCAACTCGGCCAGGATGGAATCCGGAGCAGCCTATTTGGCGGATAGTCAGTATGACCTCATCAGAAGCTTAGCCAAGAACATGGCCTCGGTGGTGGCGGCTAGACGGTATCTGTGGCTACGGAATTGGGCAGCGGATGCCTCCTCAAAGACGCGCCTGAGTCGACTTCCCTTTAAGGGGAAGCTGTTATTTGGGGAAGATTTAGAGAAGCTAGTAAAGGACCTGGGGGAGTCAAAGGGAGGCAGGCTTCCGGAAGACAGACAGAAACAAGGGCGCTCCCAACCCCTTTTCCCAGGGGCCGTTTTCCCTCAAAGGGACAAGGTTTCAGAGGGTTTCGAGGGGCAGGTCGAGGTTTTGGAGCATCCTCCTCCTCCTTCTCGGGGTCCAGAAAACAACAATGAGATGACGGGGGTCCAGGAGGGAAGGCGGCCGATAGGCAGGCGCTTGAGGCTGTTTCTTCCCGCCTGGTCCCGAGTCACGTCCGATCAATGGGTCCTAGAGGTGATCAGAGAAGGCTATGCTCTCGAGTTTGCAGAACAAATACCTCCGGCCTTTGTCCGATCTCCCTGCGGTTCTTCTACAAAGAGGGCGATGGTAGAGGCAACTCTCGCGCGCCTAATAGCACTCGGGGCCGTCATCCCAGTCCCACCAGACCAGTGCGGCTCGGGTCGGTACTCGATTTACTTTGTGGTACCAAAGAAGGAAGGGTCCTTTTGACCGATCCTGGATCTAAAACAGGTCAACCGCTGCCTCAGGGTGCCACACTTCCGGATGGAGACTCTACGTTCAGTCATAGCAGCCGTGAGGGGCGGGGAGTTCCTAACATCCCTCGATTTGACAGAAGCCTACTTGCATATTCCGGTCAGGAAGTCCCACCAACAGTTCCTGAGATTCACAGTACCAGGAGGCCACTTTCAATTCCAGGCCCTACCCTTCGGTCTAGCTACGGCTCCCAGGACATTCACCAAGGTAATGGTGGTGGTAGCGGCCTTCCTTCGGAAGGAGGGAATATTAGTACACCCTTACTTAGACGATTGGCTGATCCGGGCAAAGTCCGAAGAGGAAAGTCTCTCGACAACGGCCAGAGTGATCCAGGTTTTAGAGGATTTGGGGTGGGTCATCAATCGTGCAAAGAGCAGGTTGACTCCCTCCCAGGAACTAGAGTACCTCGGGGCAAGATTCGACACCAACAGCGGCAGAGTATTCTTGTCACGAACAAGATCAAGGGAGCTAAGACTTCTAGTCACGCAGTTTCTAGGCAGACGAAACCCCTCTGCGTGGCATTATCTTCAGGTTCTGGGAACAATGGCGGCTGCAATAGAGGTAGTACCATGGGCCAGGGCCCACATGCGGCCGTTGCAACGGTCACTGTTACGTCGGTGGTCTCCCCAGCATCATCCTCTCTCGGCAGTTACCTTGCGCTCTGCGGACCAAACAGGCACTCCACTGGTGGAGGTGCCCAAGGAATCTGGATCGCGGGATGCCTCTCAAACCCCCTCAGTGGTTACTATTGACGACGGATGCCAGCCTGTCAGGCTGGGGAGCACACTGCGGGGACCAGTTCGTCCAGGGTCGCTGGACACCGTTGGAATCGCAATGGCCCATCAACAGACTGGAATTGCGGGCCGTCACCCTAGCGCTCAAGGCTCTCGAGGCCTTAGTACAAGGAAGAGCAATTCGCGTGCTCTCTGACAATGTCACCGCGGTGGCCTACATCAATCACCAGGGAGGCACCAGCAGCCCCGTCCTCGAGAAGGAGGCGGGCGCTCTCTTCCAGTGGGCGGAAGCCCATCTGCAAGCGCTTTCTGCTCAGCACGTGGCGGACGCTGACAATGTCACAGCCGATTTCCTCAGCAGGTGCAAGATAGACCACGGAGAGTGGGAACTGGAACAGGAAACCTTCAACCAAATAGTAGCTCGATGGGGAGTCCCAGTCATGGACCTCATGGCACGGTTCTCGTCAGCCAAAGTGGACAGATTCTTCAGTCGGCGGAAGGAAAGAATGTCCGAGGGCTTGGATGCCCTGTCCCAAAAGTGGCCTTCGGAAGGTCTTCTCTATGTATTTCCTCCTTGGGCTCTGATCGGAAAGGTTCTCCAGTGGGTAGAGTCCCACCAAGGATTAGTAATCCTCATAGCCCCGGATTGGCCTCGCCGACCCTGGTATGCGGATCTGGTGAGGATGATCGCCGACCATCCTTGGCGGCTCCCTTGCAAAAGGGATCTGCTAAGACAAGGTCCGGTGCGAATGCCACACGTGGATCGGTTCTCGCTTACGGCTTGGCTATTGAAAGGGCACGGCTCCTGAAACGAGGTTACTCAGGTGCAGTAGTCTCGACACTGTTGCAGGCTAAGAAGCGCTCGACCTGTCTATCCTACGTAAGAGTTTGGTGCATCTTCGAATCCTGGTGTGCGGAGCACCGACGGAAACCACTTTCGGCCTCAGTCCCGGAGGTCCTGGAATTCCTGCAGGCAGGATTTGGCAAGGGTCTGGCTCACAGCTCCTTAAGGGTCCAGCTGGCGGCCATCGCTTGCTATAGAGGCAAGGTCCGTGGCAAACCCCTAGGGGCCCACGCGGACGTCTCCATGTTCCTAAGGGCAGTTAGACGGCTACGCCCTCAACGGAGGGCGATCATCCCCCCTTGGGATCTTAACCTAGTGCTAAATGCCTTGATCGGGGATCCCTTTGAGCCATTAAAGAGGGCCTCCTTAAAGGATTTATCCCTAAAGACAGTTTTTCTGGTCGCCGTCTGTTCGGCCAGGAGGATCTCGGAATTGCAGGCACTGTCTTCTCAGCCCCCCTTTCTGTCCTTTCTCAAGGACAAAGTAGTTCTGCGCACGGTTCCTTCCTTCTTGCCCAAGGTTATCTCTCCTTTTCATGTGAACCAGACGGTTACCCTCCCGGTCTTCTCCGCGGAGGGGCAGGAAGTCAGGGATAGCAAGCTTCGACTCCTAGACATCCGGAGGGCTCTGAAGCGATACCTCTCTCGCACAGCGCCCTTCCGAAAGTCCGACCGACTATTCATTCAGTTCGGAGGCCCGCACAAAGGGGAGGCGGCGGCCAAGGCCTCCATCTCTAGGTGGATCAGAGAAGCAATTGCTTCCACCTATATCCTGAAGGGGAGGCAGGTTCCCGTGGGCCTGCGTGCGCACTCCACTCGGGCTCAGGCTACCTCTTGGGTGGAATTCAGTCTAGTTCCCCCGCTGGATATTTGTAGGGCAGCGACTTGGTCCTCGCTCCATACCTTCTCCAAGCACTACAGGCTGGACGTTCAGAGTGCAGCAGACGCTCGATTTGGTCTGGCGGTTCTTCATTCCGGTATGCCGGACCCCACCCAGGATTGAACTGCTCTGGTACTTCCCAGAAGTAAAGGGACTGGACTGGAGTGACAATAAGGAAATAGTAATTAGATCTTACCTGCTAATTAGTGTTCCTGAAGGAACGACAGTCCAGTCCCTGATCCCACCCGGTTCCGGCTAAAGTTAAGGTCTATTGTTTATAGAAGAGCATCGGACCGAACGCAGGCCCAGTTCGGCAGGCTCGGGTATCCTCCCTCCGCCCGTTGCCATTCCTCAGATCCTTTCCTATGCCATCCTAAAAAAAAAAAAAAAAAAAAAAAGGATTGCAATAAGTTGGTTAATATTCCTTTGAGGTGTTTTGTTAGGTAGGTTGGTGACGGACGTTCGTTATATCTGCTTTTTCATTCGAATACTGGAGTTGGGGGGTGGTCCCAGTGGTATTTATACCGCTCCATCCCAAAAAGGTTGGGCTCAGCCTCCAAGCTGCTGGAAGGGTTGCGTAACCCAGAAGTAAAGGGACTGGACTGTCGTTCCTTCAGGAACACTAATTAGCAGGTAAGATCTAATTACTATTTGTTCGTCTTCAGAAAAGATTGAATATTGGAACTGAATCCTTTGACATAAACACTGTATGATGCTATTGAAACTGCAGTTTTCATTTAAAACACTTTATTATGATATAGTTTGTCAACAGTCCATTCTGATGGCAGAATATGATACACGTGAAAACACTTCTGATGCAGTGTATCGATATTGCACCATTGAAACACCTAGAACAGAATGTTTGACAGCAATTAGTTTCGACAACATATTAATTAGCCCAGTGTATGAAAAACATACAAGGCCGATATACGCACCAAGAACTCTGACACTAAGTAACTTACAGTTATCTAAACCTACTTCTAAAGTCTACAAATACTTTTATTTGCAAAATAGAAGCTATTACAGCATTATAAGCCATTTACTATTTTTTTGTGATCTTTTTATGTTAAGCCGCCAGTATTGTCAAAATCAGCAAACTTCGAATACCTATTAAACTAACTAGATCTCAGATAAAAAATCTGTATATAACGCTTTTTGACAAAACGACAATAGCTAAACATAGTTCCATTGAATTTATAACCATTAATTAGTAAACAGTTGAGTAGTAAGTATGGAAACCTTATGTATGTAAAACATACGCTGATCCAAAACGGGTTAAACTAGTGGTCTTCAACCTAGTCTTAGGACATACCAACCAATCTGAATACCTACAATGAAAACACATGAGAGAGATCAGAGTGCACTGCCTCCAATTTGTGAAAATCTCTCATGTATATTCATTGTGGACAGGAGCAAAAAGAAAAAGGTGACAAGACCAAATTTCTGTGAAGAAATAAATCTTTTATTAAACTTCAGTCTTGACATGAGAGAAATACAGTAAAACAAGTACCTACATTGCCATGTTTTGGCTAAGCATGCCTTCTTCAGGCGTCATATACATGATTCTTGTATATGAATTTAATGTCGTGCTATCGATCCATATGGTTTCTGTAATATATACTTGTTTTTCACGGAATACTTTATTGATTGATCTCATCATCAATTGATAATATTGTCAGAGAAACAGTACATAAAGGTGGCGCATTTCCGCCGCCTTTTTTGCTGCTCCTTGTTGCTGGCGGTCTGGTTTTTCCTGTATGTGGTATCCACTGTGGATATCCAGACTGCTTAGTTGCATCTCAAGGACTGGGTTGAGAATCAGATTTGAACAGTCTTTTAGAACGTTGGTTATATAATTTAGAGGATATTAAATTCTGGTTTGCTAAGCAACTGAAAGATTCTGATGCTGTAAACTGTTAAGGTCAAATTCTTAAAAGCTCGTGCTATCGTTTTATTGGACCCAAATAGGAATTACCTAATGAAAGCTTTTAAACTAGATAATAGGGGAAAGCTGACAGTCGCCCAAGAACGATGTATACTTGAAGGATACTAGCAAAAGATTAAAGTTAGGGCTTATCAACAGAGAGCTTCCAATAAAGACAAAAGTAACCCAAATGCCCTTAAGTACAGAGCAGACAGGTCTTAAAGATTCCAAATTACCCCTGCCTACCGATAACCAGATTAATATGAATAAAATACAACCTCTAAAATGCTTGTATGTAAATGCTAAAGTCTAAAAAATAAGATGAGTTAGAATATATAGCGACCTAGTGGAAGGAGGACAACCAGTGGGACACTGTGATACTTGGGTACAAATTATATCGCAATGATAAGAGCAGATCAAATTGGTAGAGAGGTTGTACTCTGTTAGAGAGGGCATTGAGTCGCACAGGATTCATGTTTTGCAGGAAACAAAATACACTGTAGAATCTCTTTGGATCGAAATTCCATATAAAAAAGGGGAAGGTGATGGGAATGGGGAGTGTACTACCAACCACCTGCCCAGGATGATGAAATGCTGAAAGAAATCAGGGAAGCCAACAAAAGTTACAACACAGTAGTAATGGTGATTTCAATTACCCCAGTATCGACTGGGTCAGTGTTCCGGCAGGACGTTCTAGAGAGAGAAAGTTTTCTAGATGAAATAAATGACTGTTTCTTGGAGCAGCTGGTTCATGAATCGGCAAGAGGGGAAGTCATTTTAGACCTAGTCTTTAGTGGAACACAAAATCTGGTGCCAGAGATAAGGATGTTGGGGCCACTTGGCAATAGTGGTCATTGCATGTTTGCGTTTGATTTAATAAATAGAGGAAGGACAGCAAGGAAGTCCACAGTACTACCTTTTTAACTTTCAATAGGGAGATGATGATAAAATAAGGAAAATAGTTAAGGAGAAACCGAAAGGAGCAGCTGCAAAGGTTAAAGATGTACATCAAGCATGGGTATTGTTTAAAAATACTATCTTGGAAGTCCAGACCAGCTGTATTGCACATTTTTAAAAAAGTGGAAGGAAGTCCAAAAAAACTGCCAACATGGTTTAAAGGTGAGGTCAGAGAGGCTGTTTGTAGCTTAAAAAAAAAAAACTTCTTTCAGGAAATGGAAAAAGGAGCCAAATGATGAAAACTGGAAACATAAGCACTGGCAAGTTAAGTGCAATGCATTGATAAGGCACTCATGGTACACAAAGCGCTCTGGGCTCTGATGAACGAGGAATTGAGCATTCCTGACATGGGGCTTCAGGTGAGGCGCAGCATGGCTCTGCTATATCCTATCCTGCTGGAGTAAAAGTAAAAACTGTCTCTTCCCAAGGTGGATGCTATGATGGTGGCAGTGGTCACACGCCAAACAACCATCCTGGTTGTGTGAGGCATGGATCTCAAGAGCCCTAGGACCGCCACATGTTGGTGCTCCTTAAGCAGGCCTTTGAAGTGTTAGCACCCTGCAGACCCAACGCTCTCTGTGGGGCCTATGTGGCTGGAGCCTCTCTTTGTTGGTCACAGGGCCCGCAGGATGACTTGGGCTCAGAGGCCCCTGGCCGAGCTTTGGACATGAGGCTGGAGTCTGGGACTGTCTCTTTTTTTTTTTTTTTTTTGGTGGACCTACTCTATGATATACTACAGGTCTCTGCTAAGAGCATGGTCACAGTGGTGGCCACTAAGTGCTTACAGTAGCTGCACAATTGGTCAGTGGATGTGGCCTCTAAGACGTGGCTTAGTAAGGTCCCCTTTATGGGCAGATAGCTCTTTGAGGAGGATGTGGAAAAGCTGATGAAGCCCCTGGGTGAGTCCAAGGTGCCTCGGCTGCTGGAAGACAAACCCAAGGCAGGCAGAGGTGGCCTAGTTCAGAGACATGGTAGGGACTTCCAGGATTTTGCCCCTCCTGGGCAACCAACCCTCCAGCAAACCGGTTTTCTTCAGTGTGGCTCCTCCTCCTAAGGAGAAGCAATGGATGGACAAGGCTTCTCCTCCCTCACTTAAGTGGCATTCAAGCCCCTGGAATGAGGGTTTGAGGGCCTTAGTGGAGATGCAGGTGTGGGCAGTTGCCTGCAGAGCTTCCTTCCCTCCTGGACCCAGATTACATCTGATGCCTGGGTCTTGGCGGTCATTTGCAAGGGCTACACACTCGAATTTGCCTGACTCTTGGCAGAACTTTTTATGTTCTTCCCCTGCAAGTCCACCTGGGAGCTGTGGGCAGTGGAGGAGACTCTTGAGCAGCTAGTGCAACTGAGAGCAGTGGCTCTGTTACCTCCAGGCAGAATGGGGATCTAGAAGGGAGGGGTGGCCTTCACTGAGCGGCAGGTGCATCCACTCTTGCCATCTTACTGGACAGACTAGATAGACCATACTGGTCTTTATCTGCCATCATTTACTATGTTACTTTGTGGTCCCAAAGTAGGAGGGGCCCTGGCAGCCCATTCTAGACTTGAAAGAAGTCAACAGGGCCCTCCGTTTTCCCTGCTTCCGCATAGAAACCTTGTGATTGGTGATTGTGACAGTGCACCAGGGCAAGTATCTTACCTCCTTGGACAGCACCGAGGCTTACATATCCCAGTGAGGGTGGAGCTCCAGCGTTTCCTTTGTTTTGTGGTACCTGGGGGCATTTCCAGTTTCAGGCATTGCCCTTTGACCTGGCCATGGCTCTGTGAGCCTTCACGAAGGTCATGGTCATGGCAGCTCACCTGTGCAAACAAGGGGTCCTGGTACATCTGTACCTGGACGACTGGGTTCATCTGGGGGAAATCCCTTGAGGTGAATCAGCATTCATCTGAGGCGGTCGTCCACTGTCTGCAGGAGCTGGGCTGGGTGGTCAACTTCACCAAGAGCTAGCTGCATCTGTCGCAGTCCCTGGAATACCTTCTTTATCTTTATTGAGAAATTTAATATACCGCTCTCACTGGAAGCACCAGAGCGGTTTACAATAACAAATACTTTGAGACTGCTGAAAGGAAAAGAATGCCAAAATTATAAGGCATGATAGAGAGCCCGCTTAGACACAGGCAGGGGCATTGTCAACTTCCCGAAGGGTCGTGTGGCGAAACTACAGTCACAGGTGCAGGTTCTTTGCTGGACTTCACATCCTCGAGCTTGGGACTATCTCTAGGTACTGGGCTCCATAGCAGCTTTGCTGGAATTGGTGCCGTGGCCCCACCTTCACATGAGACCCTCTGCAAGCACATCTCCTTGCCTGTTGGTCGCCTTAACTCTACTCTAATCCATGGAGTTCTATTCTCCTGTTGCTAGGTATGGGGCGGGAGAGCTTGTGCAGGTGGCTGAACCCAGCGAACTTGGCAGCAGGGATGCCCCTGGAGCCTCCAGAATGTGTGGTGGTTACAGTGGCTGTAAGCCTGTCTGCCTGGGGCAGCCATTGCCAGTAGCATGTGGCACATGACCCATCAACTGGCTGGAAACGAGGGCAGTGCAGCTAATGCTGGAGACATTCCTGCCCCTGGTTCAGCACAGAGCTGCATGGATCCCGTCAGACACCGCGACCATGGTGGCTTACATCAATCACCAGGGTGGCACCCGGAGCTCCCAGGTGGCGACTGAGGCAATTCCACTGCTGCAGTGGATGGAGACCCATCTAATGGCTCTCTCAGCAGCTCATGTGGCTGGAGTGGCAAACGTTCAGGCAGACTATCTCAGTTGCCACACTTTGGATACGGGAGAGTGGTCCTTCTTATAGGTGGTGGTCCAGTCTCTGGTGGAATGCTGGGGGATGCTGGCAATGGACTTGAGGGCATGGCAAGAGAATGCCAAGAAAGTCCCCAATGTCCGAGGGCTTCAATACTCTTCTGCAGCCGTGTCTGCGAGCAGAGCTGCTGTGTCTTTCCATCCTGGCCCCTGATCAGGCAGGTGTTACAGTGTATAGAGGTGCATCGCAGAAGAGTCTTACTGATAGTGCCAGACTGGCCTTACAGGCTGTGGTACACGGATCTAGTATGGCGCTTAGTGGACGAGTCCTTCTGGCTTCCAGTAGTGCTGGACCTTCTGACCCAGGGACCAGTGTGCATGCTGGCAATCAATCGTTTCTTGTTTATAGCCTGGGTCTTGAAAGGGCGCAGCTGAGGTGCCATGGCTATTCGCTTTTTGAGGCCTGGTGCACAGAACGAGACACCCATCCCCTTGGGGCCCCTGTTTCAGCTATTTTGGGTTTCCTGCAGGTAGGCCTGGAAAAGGGCTGGCACTGGGCTCATTGCGAGTTCCGATGGTGGCCTTGGAGTGCTTCCGGAGCTGGTTGCAAGGAGTGCCTCTTGCTTCGCACTTGAATGTGGTCTGTTTTTCTGCCGGCAGTTAAGCATCTGTGGCCTCTGAGCCACCCCTTGGTCCTGGCGTGGGACCTCAACCTGGTGCTGTCCGTATTGAGCGGCCCACCCTTCAAACTTTTTTGGGGTGCCTTGGTCCCTCAAGGTCACGTTTCTGGTGGCCATTTGTTCTGCCTGGCTAATCTCGGTGTTGCAGGCTCTCTCCTGCAAGGAGCCCTGTTTCGTGTTTTCTAAGGAAAAGGTGGTCCTACGGATTGTTCCTCCTTCCTGCCCAAAGTGTTATCAGATTTTCATCTTAAATTAGGTGGTCGCGTTGCTCTCCTCCTTGGGGCAGTGGGATTTGCTGGAGGCCTCCCTCCTCCGCAAGCTAGATGTCCATAGGGTCCTGAAGCGTTATTTGGTGGTGACGCAGCCATTTTGGCTTTCAGAGAGGATGTTCATCCTCTTTAGGGGCCCCCAGAAGGGGGAGGAATCCTCCAAGGCCTCCATTGCCCATTGGATCCAGGAGGCCATTGCATCCACTTACTTGTTAAAGGGCAGGCTAGGGCCTGAGGGCCCACTCACTGAGGGTGCAGGCGTCATCCTGGGCAGAAGGGGAAATTTGTCGGGTGGCTACCTGATCCTCTATGTATTCCTTTGTGTGGCACTAACATCTGGATGTGCAGGTGAGGCAGGATGCCCGCTTTGTTGAGCAGGTGCTGTGGGCAGGGCTTTTGGTGCCCATCCAATGTTAGTACTGCTCTGCTATGCCCCACTTGACTGGACTGGAGGAGACGCCCTGTAGTCCCTCCAGTCCAGTCCAATCCAGGACCCACCCAGTGATTGTTATTTGGGAGTTTAGTACCTTACTCTTAAGATTCCAGCTGTGACAGATGAGCTCATTAGTGGCTGTTCTGTCTGCTTTGAGCTCTGTGTGTGTGTTTCTTTGGAGGAAAAAAAAAAGAAAATGAGAAAAGGGAACAATACCTGTGTGTGTGTGTGTGTATGTGTATATACACACCACCCCAAAACATTACTTTGAGCTCTGTGTGTGTGTGTATATATATATATATATATATATACATGTGTGTGTGTGTGTGTGTGTGTGTGTGTGTATCTGTCTACCTTTTGGGATCCTGCGAGGTACTTGTGACCTAGATTGACTGACTACTGTTGGAAATAGTCCATATAGCCCAGTATCCTATTGGTCTGACCTATATGGCAAATCTTATGCTTATGTATGTACTCCTCCTTTTTTGCTCAGCAATTTTCTATGGGCTTTCAGGTCCATTTCAAGTGTCCTTTGTTGGACTATGGTAACAGGAACTTTCATTTGAAAACTACTTGTGAGTTTTAACCTTATTGTATATCCTCTACCCAACTTAGCCTAGTCATTGCATCAGTAGGCTCCCTCCCCCTCCTTCCAGGAAAAGAGCTAACTCCCTTCAGAACTCTGCTAACTTGGAACCACTAGATATCTGAGTTTAGGCTGAGACTGCCTTCGCCCCCTCCTCCTCCCAGGGACTGTGTGCACTGCTTCAGCTGTATCTCAAGACTTGGCTGGTCCAGGAATTAAACAGAGGCCCTTTTCATAGCAGTGCACACCATTTTCACCGCACCAGCCCTGGTATAGTACCCTTTCTGTGCGAGAGAAAGTATTAGTTTGGTTTTGATATTTTTTTCTTTTCAGTAAAAATCCTGATTCCAAATCCTACTAGGCATATCTTACTTTGTTTAGCTCCAGATATTTAAATAACTAATGAGAGAGACATATTGAGTTAAAAAGAGCATTTACAAAATTGAGCAGTTTTGAATAACACTAGTAGGGTGCTCCAGTTCATACAAGGGCATGTTAACTAAAATGCATTGTTAGCACACAATAGTTCCCCAAAATTAGCAGGGGAGGTGTCGTAGACCCATGCTGTTAGGGTCATGCTTGGCAATGATGGATACACTGTGATGTGTCTACAGTGCCCACACTCTGTCCCTAGCCCACCCAGTCATCGCCCATTTCCACTTTGTTTTTTTTTTTTTTTTTTTTGTGTAATAAATTTTATTGAGCAAAGTTCAATAACATACAGTCCAATATTTTAAACACAACAATGTAGGACATTCTCCATTCTCTTAGAACATGACCAACCAGCCAATAAATAGTAAGAAACAATAACAAATCCGTTACAGTAGCCCGTACAATCATCAAAATCACAAGCAGGTAACAAACGACAGATATTAACCATCCCTGTAATCAGAACCCCTCCCCTCTCGTACCACCCAACTCAAAATAAGAGGGGACCTCTACATTAGAGATTCATAAGAAACAAGTACAGAAGTGCAGTGACATATAATAACACATTACAAAACAGTTCAATCAACCCAGAAAATTTCAGAATAAAGCAGTCCAAAAACAGGCTAGTAAGAAGGGAAGAAATCACTACTACTACCATACCCTTCTAAATCGTAAGGTAGAAGATACCCACAATGCCTGAAATCAATAGAGGGAAATACCAAACTCTACTCCTATAACCCCTCCCCCCCCCCGAAATCCCACTCCCAGCCCAGACCCCCTATCACTACCCCCCCTCCAACCCTGTTGACCTAGCACTCCCCCCGAGATGAGGGAGGAAGAAGAAGAAAAGAAAAAGCAAGCTGAAACAGGAAGAACAGATCCAAAAGACAACCACGGTCAAGAGAAGATACCGCTCATCCACTCACCAGAACAAGTCAGAGATCATCAAGTGTCTTCTTGAAACATTAAGCTCCAAAGATCCTCTTCGAGAAAAGGACGACCCCGAATTGAAGCAGTCATTTTTTCAAACCGGTACATTTCCCAGCACTTAGCATGCCATTCAATCAAAGAGGGAGCCCTACTTCGTTTCCAGAAGCGAGCCAACACCGATCGGGCCGCCAAAAGAAGGGACTGCACCAGTCTTCTGAGAGGACGCCGGGAAGGGAATTCCGGACACATCCCCAATAAACAGGACTCCATGTCCATCGGGAGAATCACCTGTAATTTTACCGCAATATATCCCGTTACCCCCCGCCAATAGTTCTGAATGTACGGACACCCCCACCACATATGATCAAAAGTGCCCTGCCGGCCACACAATCTCCAACAGAGCGGATCATCAGCTCGTCGCCAGTGAAAGAGATCAACCGGCGTGATACTTAAGCGATAAAGAATCCGAAGTTGGGTATGAAGTAACCCCAGCGAGATAGAACAAGAGTGGGAATAAGAATATACCTCCAGCCAGAACTCCTGCTCCTTACCCGGCAGAGACGGCTCCCAACGTTGTTGAGGAAGCTTCATAGTTGGCGGAGCCGTAAAGTCAGTAATCACATGCCTGTACAATCGAGCTATGAACGCCTTAAGTTTTCTAGATATAAACAGATCTTGCTCCCAACCTCTAGGATGTCGAGAAAGTTCAGTCACGGAGAATTGAGTAGTCAAGCAGTGAGAGATTTGCAGATACTGGAACAAAGATAGGGAACGACCCATATGTTCCTCCAAGTCTCGCTTTGAAAGGGGTCGTAAATGTACATACAAAGATGCTAATCTGATCGCCAATAAATCCATGTTCGAGCCCTGGAACATGTCACGGATAAAGCCCAAAGCTCCCAAAGTAAGAAAGGGCGATTGGAGATTAGAAACTCCGGCCTTCTTACAGATCCGCTGCCATGCCGTCCAACAGGGCCCAATAAACACATGCATCTGTGCCTGACGAATCTCACGATACCCAGAAAGAAAAGGTACCGTGTCCAACGGGATCGGGCGTAGCCAATCCGCCTCCAGTGAGACCCATTCCGCCCCCGAGTGAATTCTCCACAGGAGTAGGGATCTCAAACAGATACAGGAGTAGTAAAATTCCGGATCAGAAAGACCCATCCCTCCAGACTCTCGAGGCAGCGTAAGTAGCCGCCAAGCAATCGCCGGGCGCTTCCCCAACCATATAAACCCAGTAATTGTCGACCGAAGCTTCTGAAAAAACTTGCGAGGTAAAGCGATAGGTAGTTGCATAAAGAGAAAAAGCAACCTGGGTAAGATCAGCATCTTGTAAGTATTAATGCGACCTAACCATGTAACCGAGCAAGAACTCCAACGCCCCAAGTCCACCTTAATTGAATTCAAAAGGGGAATATAATTCAAACTATACAGTCGCGAAAGATCACGATGAATAATAATGCCTAAGTATTTAAAGTGATCAACCACCGGGAAAGCATCTCCAAAGTCCTGAACAGCAGCGGAGGAACGTGATACACAGCGCAAAAGCGTGGACTTCTGGCGATTAATAGAAAAACCAGAAACCGAGGAGAAACGGTCTAAAATACAAAGCACGATAGGTAAAGCCCTAGAAGGTTCCCGTAAATAAATTAAAGTATCATCCGCGTATAAAGATATAGAATGCCATTCCGACCCAAGGGAGATTCCGATGTCCTCTGCTTTTAGCCGGATATGGGCTGCCAGCGGTTCCATTGCAAGTGCGAACAGCAAAGGAGATAGAGGACAGCCTTGTCGCGTGCCTCTCGTCAAACCAAAGGAAGAAGAGATCGAGCCATTAACAGACACCATCGCCTGAGGGCTGGAGTATAACGCTGTGATCCAGGTACAAAAGATTGGCCCAAACCCAAATTCCCGCAGAACCTGCAAAAGATAAGGCCACTCTAGTTTGTCGAAGGCCTTCTCAGCATCCAACGAGAGAATGCCATAAGATCCATCATCCCGTGCCAGCCTCTGCAACACATTGATCAGCCTACGGACATTCTCGAACCCATATCTGTTTTTAATGAAGCCAGTCTGATTCGGGTGGACTATAGCAGGGATGAGTTTCCCCAATCGATTAGCCAAAATGGAGGAAAAAACTTTGTAATCTAAATTCAGAAGAGAGATAGGACGATAATTAGAACAAAGCAAAGGGTCTTTAGCAGCCTTTGGTATGACAACAATAGACGCCTGATAAAAAGAAGCAGGGAGAGTCTTCCGGAGAAGTATTTCATTAAAAACAGAGAGCAGAGTTGGAGCAAACAAATCCGGGAAAGTCTTATACAACTCAGCAGGTAACAGATCTGGGCCTACCGCTTTAGCAGATTTAAGATTTTTCAAAGCCAACAGTACCTCCTCTAAAGTAAACGGTCTATCTAAATGATCCCGATCTTCCACCGAAATATGCGGGAGATTAGCCTCTTGCAACCAAGTCGAAATGTCCGTTGGAGTCGCCGATAACTCGCTAGTGTATAAATGTTTATAAAATCTAGCAAACTCAGCCGCGATATCCTTGGATTGAAACATCGTGTGACCCTGTGGCGAGTGAATGGCAGTCACTCGGTGCCGTTGCCGCTGTCTTCTTAATTGCCACATCAGCAGCTTCCTTCCACTCTGTTTAGCACAGGACTTTTACTGTGCTGCCCCATGCTGTGTGTTAGCACAGTTTAGGAAGCATGCCCCACAATGTCATGGCAAGATCTACAGACTTTGGACTTTGCCACAGAAATCATGGGAAATAGTCCAAACCTCCTCTTACACAGACTTGGCTTCTCCCTGAAGACTCTACTTCAGTCATTGCCCTCTGTCATGGAGGCTACCTATTTTCCCATACATCCCAGTCCATTGGCTGTGGTGACATTGTTGGATTTCTACTCTCTCAGCCCTGCCAATTTCAGCCCCTCCTCCTGCTTCCATCTAATTCCTTTGCTTCCTTTGGAGTCCATGCCATCCACCTATTTACTACACTACTCCGGGTAGCTGTCATTTATCAAACCCTTTCCCCCTCCCCCCAGTCCACTTCTACCTTTCTCACAGACTGACTTCTGGCTCTCCTTTCTGGATGTCTTCCCCTTCCCTTATTCTTTGGGATTTTAACATCCACATTCAATGACCCTTATGACCCTTATGCCTTAATGCTCCTTTCCCTAATCTCCTCATTCAGCTTGCAGTTGTGCTCTACCGCTCCTACTAACGAGAATGGCCACTATCTTGATCTCATTGTCTTCTCCACCTGCTCACCCTCAAACTTCTCCACCTCAGTTCTTCCCTCATCTGACCTTCATCTGCTAACCTTCACCCTTAACCACATCCTGGTCTCGCCCGATCTCCACCAACATGTTTAGAAATCTTCACACTATTGATCCTTCGGTTCTCTCCACTGCTGTCTTATCACCTCTTTCCTTCACAATGTCATCTGAATCTGTTGATACTGCACTATCCTCCTACAGCACTATACTCTCCTGTGCTTTAGATGCACTTGCTCCTTTCATTCCCTACTCTGGCTGTCCTTGACAACCCGCTACCTATGTTCAGCCTGTTCAGCTGAGCACCTTTGGCTTAAATCGCATATCCTTGCTGACTACCTACATTTCAAGTTCCTGCTAACGTCTTTAGTCAGCCATAGCACTCGCCAAGCAAGAGTACTATGTCCATCTGCTAACTCTCTTGCCTCTGACCCTTGCCATCTCTTTGCTATGCTTAACTCTCTCCTCAAGGTTCCTTCTCCCCTTTCTGCCCAGACCTTGACTGACTGTTTCCATGACACAGTCCTAAAGAGTAATCTTGAATTCTCCACAGTTTTACCTCCATGTCCTCCCTCCCTCTCTTCAGTCTGAAATCCTTCCCTCATCTTCTGTCACCTTTTTTCCTTTTCTGAAATCACTGAGGAGGAAACTGCAAATCTTCTCTCCTTCTCCAAGTTGACTACCTCACCCTTCTTGACCTTTCTGCTGCCTTTGACACTATTGATCACCACCTTTTCCTCGATACCGTGTCCTTGCTTGGACTTAGGGGCTCTGTTCTATCCTGGGTTTCTTCTCTCCCAGCTCACTTAGTGTATATTCTGGTAGATTGTCCTCTACTACCATTCCGCTTTCAGTCTGTGTACCTCAGGACTCTGTCTTGGGACCTCTACATTCTCTCTTTACACTCAGTCCCTTTGTGCACTTATTTCTTCCCATGGTGTTCAGTACCATGTTTATGCTGATGACTACCTCTCTGTGCCTGAAATCTCTCCAGCAATCCAATCCTGGATCTCTGCCTGCTTATCCAACATTGCTGCCTGGATTTCTCATTGCTGTCTGAAATTGAACATTAGCCAAAACTGAGCTCTCTATCTTTCCCCCTAAACTGACCTCCCCCTTCCTCCTCTATTTCTGTGGATGACACTATACTCTGAGTTTCCTCAGCTCACAACCTTGGGGTCATCTTTGACTCTACTCTCTCTTTCTCTGGGCACATCCAACAGATGTATAAAAACAACTGCTTTTTTTCTCTGTAACATCAGCAAAATTTGTCCCTTCCTTATTACTCACACTACCAAGACCCTCATCCACTCATTAATCAACTCTTGCTTTGACTATTGTAACTTGCTCCTCACTGGTCTCTCCCCTTCAATCTGTTCTACACTTTGCTGTGTGGCTAATCTTCCACCAGCCTCATCATGCTCATATTACCCCTCCTCTTAAGTCACTTCACTGGCTCCCTATCAGTTTCCGCATCCAGTTCAAACTTCTTCTACTGATCTACAAGCTCATTCATTCTGTAGCTCCTCACTACCTTTCCTCTCTTATCTCTTTCTACACGTCTTGGGGAACTCTGCTCCTCTGGCAGATCCCTTTTTTATCTGTGCTCTTCTCTGCCACCGCCAGCTCCAGACTTCATTCATTACTGTACATCTAGCTGCTCCATATGTCTGGAACAAATTCCTCAATTTGTGCAGCAAGCTCCTTCTCTAGCCGTATTCAAATCCAGGCTAAAAACCCACCTCTTTGAAGCCACTTTTGGATCCTGATGCTCCTCACTCTCTTGTCCACTACTTATGTATGTTACCACACTCTACTCCCCAGTTTCGCTATGTGTTTTGTCTTGATTAAATTGTAAGCTTTGAGTAGGGACTGTCTTGCATCTATATGTACAGTGCTGCGTATGCCTTGTAGTACTATCCAGATTAGTAGTAGTAGAAACCATGGTCCCTGCCGCTGGCCCAATGCCATCTATGCATCAGCCAGCCTTGTTTTCCTGGTGTAAACATCATGGCAAGGCCACAAATGTTGTTTTCACAGCCAATGGTGGGAACTCAGAGTTACAGCTGACATCATGCTACTAATGCAAGAAGCACAGCTGCATATGTCTAGACAACCTGGAAGAAAAGAGAAAGTAAAGGAGTGGGTTCTAAACAATGGGGAAGAGAATACCTAAGAGCGGCAGAGAAGAGGAGGAAGGAAAGAGAGAAAATAAAAGGATATGAGAAAAGAGGCACATTTTGTAAGGGAAAAATGAGAGCCAAAGAAATGGAATGGGAGATGTATTAGAGGGAAGGCATATAAAACAAGACCAGTTGTACCTGACTAGATGACAGTAGGGATGAATTTGCCATGGGAACCGGGCATTTTCTTATTGAATAAATGGGTTGAAGTAGGATTGAGAGTCAAAAATGGTCTAACAGGGGTTCTACAGGTCAAACAATGGTAAGGATTTGAGAGTTTATTTTTATTAAATTGCTAGCTCTCTGACTGGGAGCTCTTAAAAGGGTTTTGGTATATTTTTAAAGCATAGTCACATTATTTGTGGTGCTTTAGTAGAACTATTTTCTTTGCTGGACTAGGTTTTAAACTCTAGTAACCTTTTCAGCTTTTGTGAAGCTGCTGACACCTAATCAGGTGTTACTTCCTTCCCTACCCACCCCTAGTGGGCAGTCTTGCTTTATAGGGCACCTCCTCATTTAACAAAGCACAGGGACTTGGAACAGCACATTTTGAATATAATTAAGGAGATTTAACTGTTTCTCTGAAAGGACAGCTGGGAAACCAGCAGGTACTTTGGTAGATCTCTCTCTTTGCTTTAACAGATACCTAAGCTCCATGAAAAGAACAATGGCTGGGAAAAATCGTATCGCTAAAGCTATTGCCCCCGTTACAGCTTCTGCCTCTGTCCAGACAGAGGTCCCAATGCCATTTGAAGGACCGGTTCCATGTGCAGGGTGCCTGCATGCTGAAACTCTGAGGAAACAAGTGGAGGAACTCAGAGGAGGTGGCGAGGCTGAGGAGCATTCAAGACAGTGAGAAGTACATTGATGAGATGCTTCTTGCAGCAACCAAGCTCTCCAGCATAGGAGAAGATGGGTGCCAACAGAATGATGAAGGTTGGACACAAGTCACCAAGGCCTGCAGAATCACCAATCCAACTTCTCCAGCCCTTGAATTGGAGAACCATTATGCAGCCCTGGAAGTGGAGGAGGTGAAAGCATCCCTGGAAAGGGAAGAACCAGAGCTCAAGTACCCCAAAGTTGCAGAATCAGTGACCATAAGGAAGCGAAGGGTAGTGGTGGTTGGTGACTTTATTCAGAAAGGACAGGGTAGGAAGAAGGGGAGGAGTGGCACTATATGTAAAAAATACTATTAAAGCTTTGGAATTACAGAGCTTAAAAGGGAGAGAGGAGGCATTGTGGGTTAAACTAGAAAGAGGGAAAGAGAAATCGATTTGCATTGGCGTGATATACAGACCTCCTTCACAAGAGGAAGAGGTGGACAGAGTTAATTGAAGACATACACAGCATTGCTAGGAAAGGGGAAGTGCTACTGATAGGGGTTTTCAATATGCCAGATGTTGATTGGCATATTCCTGCTGCAGTATCATCTAGAAGTATAGAGATCCTGGATTCTCTACAGGGAAAACTATTCAAGCAATTGGTAACAGACCCCACACGTGAAGGGGCCATACTGGACTTGGTGCTTACCAATGGTGAAAGTGTTTCTGATGTTGTAGTGGGAGATCATTTTGCATCCAGTGATCACCAGATGGTGCGGTTCAGTATTAGTACTAGGGCTGTTAGAATCCATTCAAAGGTGAGGGTCTTAGACTTTAGTAAGACTAACTTTGCCAGGATGGGCCAATACCTCAGGGAGTCATTAGCGGGATGGGAACAGCTGAGGGATGTAGAAAAACAGTGGGCAAAACTGAAAAGGGATATTTTAAGGACAACAAAACTTTTCGTTAAAATGGTAAATAAAGGAAAAGGAGACCGCTGTGGCTTTCAAAAGAAGTAGCTGAAAAAGTGAAGAAAAAGAGGGAGGCCTTCATGAAATACAAGAGATCACAGAGAGAGGAAGACAAGCATCTATATTTGGAAAAACGTAGAGAAGCTAGCAAAGTAGTCAGGAAAGCAAAGATTCAAAAAGAGGGGGAAATAGCCAATGCAATAAAATGGGGGAATAAGACATTTTTCAGATATGTTAGTGAGAAGAGGAAGGGCAAAAGTGGTATTGTCAGACTCAAGGGTGAAGGGGAGGAATATGTAGAAGCTGATGAGGATAAAGCGGAATTGCTTAACAAATATTTCTGTTCTGTGTTCACAGATGAAGGACCAGGAGCAGGACCTCAGAAAACACCCACAAACAGGAACAGAAGTGAGGGACATCTTGAACAATTTTCAGAAGACTGTGTTTGTGAGAAACTAGCTCAGCTTAAAATAGGCAAAGCGATGGGACCGGATGAGCTACACCCTAGAATACTGAGGGAACTTGGGGACGTTCTAGCAGCTCCACTGACTGACCTATTCAATGCATCGTTGGAGTCAGGAGTGGTGCCAAAGGACTGGAGAGAGGCTCATGTGGTGCCTTTACACAAAAGCGGAAGTAAGGATGTGGTTGAAAACTACAGGCCGGTTAGTTTAACTTCGGTGGTGAGTAAATTATTGGAAACGCTTCTGAAAGAGAAAATAGTGAGGTTTCTGGAGTCCAGCGGATTACAGGATCCGAGGCAGCATGGATTCACCAGAGGGAGGTCTTGTCAGACAAATCTGATTGATTTCTTTGACTGGGTGACCAGGGAGTTGGACCGAGGGAGAGCCCTAGATGTGGTGTATTTAGATTTCAGTAAAGCCTTTGACACTGTTCCTCACAGGCGACTTATCAACAAACTGAACACCCTAGGGATGGACCCTAAAGTTACTGCTTGGGTTAGAAATTGGTTGGGTGGGAGGCGACAAAGAGTACAGGTAAATGGAGCTCACTCTGAGGAGAAGGATGTTACCAGTGGTGTGCCCCATGGATTGTCCTTGGTCCGGTTCTTTTTAACATCTTTGTTAGTGATATAGTGGAAGAGCTGTCGGGTAAAGTTTGCCTCTTTGCGGATGATACCAAAATCTGCAATAGAGTAGACACCCAGGAAGGTGTAGATAACATGAGGAGGGATCTAGCTAAGCTGAAGAATGGTCTAGAATTTGGCAGCTGGGATTTAATGTTAAAAAATGTAAGGTCATGCATTTGGGCTGCAGCAATCCAAGGGAGCAATATAGTATAGGGGGTGAAGTACTTTTGTCCTCTAAAGAAGAGCAGGACCTAGGAGTGGTTGTGTCTGATGATCTTAACGTACCTAAACAGGTAGAAAAGGCGATTGGCAAAAGTTAGAAGGATGCTTGGGTGCCTACGGAGAGGAATGGCTAGCAGAAAAAAGGAGGTGATAGTGCCTCTGTATAAGTCTTTGGTGCGACCTCATTTGGAGTATAGTGTGCAATTCTGGAGACCGCACTTTCAAAAGGATGTGAACAGAATGGAGTTGGTGCAGAGGGTGGCTACTAAAATGGTTAGTGGTCTTATTTATTTATTTTTATTTATTTACATTCTCTTATATACCGCGCTATTCTGCATCACTGCGGTTTACATTGAACAAACTGAAATTACATTGAACAGGGCATTATAACTTGGAGATAACTATTTACAGGGAACATGGGCTATGGAGGGTTAAGTGGCTTGCCCAAGACCACAAGGAGCACCTGTGGGACTAGAAACCCCAGTCCTTCCGGCCCAAGGTTGCTGTCCTCTAGTGGGATTTGAACCCCCGACCTTCCGGCCTGAAGTACCTTGCCCCAACCACTAGGCTGCTCCTCCACTTCACTATAAAGTCTTCACTATAAAGCATCTGAGGATAGACTTAAGGATCTTAATATGTACACCTTAGAGGAAAGGCGGGATAGAGGTGATATGATTGAGATGTTTAAATACCTCCGTGGCATAAATGTTCAGGGGGAGAGCCTCTTTCAATTGAAAGCAAGTTCTTCTAAGAGGGGACATGGGATGAGGGTGATGGGGGGTAGATTCAGGAGTGATATGCGGAAATATTTCTTTACGGAAAGAGTGGTGGATCCGTGGAATAGTCTCCCAGTGGAGTTGGTAGAGATGAGGACAATAACTGAATTCAAAAAAGCATGGGACAAACACAGAGGATCTCTAAAGGAAAAAAGGGGACTGTTGTAGTTGTTGATATGGAAGGACAGACTAGATAGGCCATGTGGCCTTTTTCTGTTGTCATATTTCTATGTTTATTAAAATAGGGGGTTTTAAACCAGGTCCTGGGTCACACTAAACCAGTCAGGTTTTCAGAGTTTCCACACTGACCATGCATGAGATGGATCTGTATGCACTGCCTCCATTGTATGTAAATCTCTTTCATGCGTATTCATTGAGGGCAAACCTGACTGTTTGGGTGTGTCCCAAGGAATGGGTTGAGAACCACTGGATTAAAACACTTTTTGGGCAGAAATGGAATCTTCCTCTGATAGCAGATGGCTTGCTTGGCTTTGGAACTTTTGAAATATGGAGTGGTTAACCGCCTATAGCTGAAAAACATTGTAGCGGTATAATAGCTGTTGGAAGCCATTTCATAAGGTGTATGATTCTGTTCTTTTTAAGGGGTAGACCTTAGACATCTGAGTGCTGCTTGTTTTGAAAATGTTAAAACATGGGTCATCATCATGGGCCTTAGACTAGGCGTATACATGCTTTGTATTAGTATGGAATAGACTGCTGTTGTCCCATTGCCTTGTCTCTATTCTTTTTGAGATCTTGATCAATAACAATGATTTGAAAGTATTTTAAAAGTACAGATATTTAGCAATACATAAATTGGCATTAGACATATGAAGTAGAAATATATGTAAATGTTATCATTTTATAATCTTCCCTATGCAGTCTGTCCCTGAGATGCTACAAAGGCGTGGAAGTACTCGCCATTGGCTGCTGCTTCCACTTTAATTTTCCACACTCTTGTTAGTTTTCGGTTTAACATGACAAGCTCTTCTGTTTAGGGTGGTGTAAAGGGCTTAGGGTGATAAAGCAGGAAGTGATAAAGAGAATTCTTATCTGCTGCCACGCCTGTTTTCCAGCTGGAAAAAACTAAGATTGAAAGGCTTTTAGCTCTTTGTAACCTCTTTTGTATATTTTATTTACTAGTTGAGTGTCCAATCATTGAAACTTGCCTTTTACAGAAATTAGCCATTAGCAAAACAGCCAGTGAGTGTCATTCTGGACAGTGACTTTAAACTCTGGTCTGAAGAATAACTAAATGGTTTTGATGGTGATGGCTTTAACCCATTTACTGGCAGAAGAGTTATGCGGAAAGGCTGGAGCTGACCCAAGGTATTTACCATTGTGGGTTATGGATGATGAGTTCACTTATTGATCATCTGTGGAGTTTGTCATCAGAAAACTCTAAAAGACCATCTGGTCAAAAGCTGGCTAAAGCAAGTGATGTAGCTGGTTTTGGTTCATAACAACTGCAGTTCAGAGATGTAGCTGGGTGGGATTTTTGTTCAATAGAGGGGTGGGCAGTTTGGTTTTAAAGACATGATAATAATAAACAAATATCACCAGAAAATGCTTGGCTGGAGCTGCAGCATTTGGGATCACACTTTATATTCTAACTATAATCTAGGTTTTTTTTTGTTTTAGAGAAGAATGGAGTGTATGCGAGTGCATGTGTAATTTTTTTTCTATGGGGAAATCTTGGGGAGGGGAAGCGATTCTTGTATGCTGTGAAATAAAAACATTCAGTAGCCTAGAACCGTGTTTCTTGGGTCAAGGGGAAGTTCAGCTTGGTCTTTCAGAACAGTGAACAATAGTTGAGGAGACTGACATTTTCTGTCACTACCAATGTTGCTATTTCCTGACTGCCCCTCTCCCTTTTCCATCACCAGTACTGTCCTAGCTGTCAAGAAGATTATTATTGATGAAAATATGTTTTTTATGCTGTCACATTCTATTGCTGTTGTGTGTTTGATCATTCACTGGCTGCACACATTGCTGCAGTTGAGACCTTAAGTATCTTAGAGCTGCCAGAAGGAGAAGAGCCTGTCTCAAAAAAACTGATGAAGGTGTTTCTTCACCCAATTGCTTTTCTATCTCTTTATAATCTGCGTGTGAGCTTTTTGTCTGATTCTTCTGAAAAGAAAAGTCAAATCTAGTATGTCTTTTATTACTAGTATTTGTGTTATGCACTATTTCAATTTTACAATTCTAATTACATAATATATGAATTTATAAAAAGTGACTTAAGAAAAGTAAAACCTGATCCTAGGTATGGTTAGAATTTGTGTAAATTAGGTGTGAGATTAGCATAGCCAACATGCAAACCAAATGAAGTTGTATGTCATTCTGTACCTCTCTTGGCTAAGATCCAAGTGCAAGATCAAGGTTATTTGGTCACAGCAGTCTGTTCTTGACATTTAGACTGGAATCGAGAACTTGTATAAAATGGGGGGAAGGAGAAGCAAGGTAAAACTTAACAGCATGCTACCTGACGCCATTGTGGATGGAGTAATGTAAAGGGTATTTCCAAAACAGCAGGACTATGTATGTGGGAAAAGATTGACTGACTGATGTGTGTATGAGAGGAAAGATTTACTGATGATCAATATCCACAATTGCTTGCCCTTTAATATATATTAAGAACGTTTTTCATCAATTTTATACATATACTGCTGAGAGATTTTTTTTGTGGGGTGTTTTTGTAGAGAAATGTAGAGAAATACCAAATCAAACATTTTCTAAAAATCAGTTTTTCAAAGGGCTAGCTCCATGGCAATGCAGAGGACCTGGGTTCTGTGTTGAGCCAGCATGCCGCTCTTTGGGCTGAGTATAATGTAGATACAGCATACAGAGTCTACAGTGTGGTGGGACGTTTCAAAAATTGTACTTTGGTAATTTTCTTCAGGCTACATTTAGGGTCCATAGTTACATGTTCTGAAGGGAGCGTCTGGTGCATGGCTCCTTGCCAGACGATACAATAGGTGGGCTAAAGTAAGTTGAGGAGGAGGGGGTGTAAAATAGGGTCAGAAACTCCCAAGTAATTGTGCATACAGCCTCATATCACTGTAGTATAATGGACATCATCAATCAAACTGACAGGTGAGATGAGGATGATGGCCAATCTGCATTCTTTTCTGGTTAGACTATGCCCACTGTTCACCCATGCCTTAGCACTTCTCATAGGAATAAACAGGGTGGGCTCCATCCAAGCCCTGCACAACCTGCCCCCATTAATGCCCCTTCCCATCAGGGCTGTGGACTCTGAATCGGAAGCAATTATTGGGTTCTGGAGTTTTGAATTGGAAAAAATGTACTGACTCCGACTAAATGTAAATGGTAATGCATTGTTCCTTATTGGTCCTCCAGTTCAGTCCTTCACCTCTGGGTAGTGCACCTCTTCCTGCAGCATGGAGACTGGGCATTCAAAACTGTGACATCACTGTGAGGCAGCCATGAGGTAGCTATAGGTAGCCCTTCCCCCAAGCCATGCTGCGAACTGTAGATAGCCCTTCCCCCAAGCCATGCTGCAAGCCATGAGGCTCTGATCAGCCTGACCCTTCCCCCGCAAGCCATGAGGTAATCAGCCTGCTAAGAGAGACATTGAGATTCCAGTAGGCACCCTTCCCCCACTCCAGGTCTGAGCACAGTATTTCCCTAGCCCTGAAACCAACAGACCAGAGCATACCGGTTTGGACAGGTCACCCAGGTACCTCCCCAGGGGCTGCTGATTGGTGGGCAGGAAATACCTGTGGCAAATGGGATTGTAGAATGAGTTTAAAACTGTACTGTATATAAGGCATTGTAGGCCGTCCCTCGGGGTTCAGACCCTTGTGGAGGTTGCTGGTATCTCTGTCTGATCCTGTGTGCACATTAAAAGTTCCTGTTTGCATTCCAGCCTGTCTGAGAGTCTTCCTTCTGTGGGTGAGTGATAGAATAAGAGCTTTTCACAGCGATTGCTGCAACATTTTGGTGCGTTGGCCGGGAAATATTAAAAGAAAAGCCTCTCTCATCACACCCACGGTGGGAAGACTTCTGCTTTTGCAGCATCTGGGCCTCCACCAGTCAGGGACCGGCCCCTCCAGGTGATTAACTGTCCTTGGCGCCCCCGGGCCACTTTGTGCTCGGAAGGACACCTTGATTTGTCTGGACAGCTGGTCCCTGCGGTTGAATCCCCGATTGAAAAACCAGCTGGATAGACTGGCATCCAAACTTCCTGTCTGATCAGAGTTCTGGTGAGTACTGCTACCTTGTCTGGGGCTAGTTCTGTACTCTATCTGTGAGTCCTGGTAATTTCTGGGAACCTGTAGCAGCCTGATCAACTGCACGAGCAGTCCTAGTAGGGGCCTTAGTGGCCCTGAAGCCATTGCTCGTCCTGTATCTGAATCTGAATACCGGTAAAATCTGAATATCTGAAACTGCAGTAATCTGAGATCTTTTAAAAGCGCTGCCGAAAGAAAAAATGTAACTAAATATAGCACTTGATAAGTTAAACATACCTGAGATAAAGAATAGATCGCTGCTTCTCTTCTTTCCGTTCTGCTTGTGGAGAGTTTTCTGAGGCGTGACTGCAAGGAGAGGGCTCTGATATGCTTCCGTTGTGTTCCGTTTCTAGTTTGTGTTAATTTCTGCTCCGGTGTGAATTCTGCCCTCCATGTGCTCCGGTGTGGTTTTGCTGCCTTTCTCTGAACCCCCGATGTGGTTTCTGTGCTCCGATGTAGGTTTCTGTTCCCCCCATGCTGCTACTGTGTGATTTCTGTGCTCCGATGTTGAATTCTGCCCTCCATGTGCTCCGGTGTGGTTTTGCTGCCTTTCTCTGAGCCCCCGATGTGGTTTCTGTGCTCCGATGTAGGTTTCTGTTCCCCCCATGCTGCTACTGTGTGATTTCTGTGCTCCGATGTTGAATTCTGCCCTCCATGTGCTCCGGTGTGGTTTTGCTGCCTTTCTCTGAACCCCCGATGTGGTTTCTGTGCTCCGATGTAAGTTTCTGTCCCCCCCATGCTGCTACTGTGTGATTTCTGTGCTCCGATGTTGGGTTCTGCCCTCCATGTGCTCCGGTGTGGGTCTGCTGCCTTTCCCTGAACCCCCGATGTAGTTTCTGTGCTCCGATGTAAGTTTCTGTCCCCCCCATGCTGCTACTGTGTGATTTCTGTGCTCCGATGTTGGGTTCTGCCCTCCATGTGCTCCGGTGTGGGTCTGCTGCCTTTCCCTGAACCCCCGATGTAGTTTCTGTGCTCCAACGTGGATTTCTGTCCCTCCCCCCATGCTGCCGCTGTGTTGATTTCTGCTCCGATGTGAACTTCTCTCTCCGTTGTGCCCCGATGTGAATTTCTGCCTTCCTTGGGCCTCCGCTGGGGTTTTGTGCCTCCCGGTGCTGTCCCGGTGCACCGCTGACCTCCGCCAAATTTCTCTGCCTTCCCTGGGCCCCCGCCAAATTTCTCTGCCTTCCCTGGGCCCCCGCCGAATTTATCTGCCTTCCCTGAGCCCCCGCCAAATTTCTCTGCCTTCCCTGGGCCCCCGCTGGGTTTCCTGCCTTTAAAACCAAAAATAAATAAATAAAATGCTAACCTTTTGTTTTTTTAGTTGATTGAAAGAGAAGTGATGCTTGGAAGTCCACCATTTCCCCTTTTTTCCATCTGTAAAGAGCCGGTGTGGAAGAGCACGAGGAGGTAGCAGCCATCTTGTGGACACCACGTGCGTTTCTCTGCACTGATCTAGTGCACAGCACGTGTATTTCCCTGTGCAGAGGTATTGGGCTGCCCTGGAGTGATCCTGGAGCTCCATCTAGTGGTCATTTAAAAACTAGCTGTATTTTTATCCTTATGGTTAAAGTGATCCTGGAGCTCCATCTAGTGGACATTAGAAAATAGCTAGCTATATTTCTCATATTTCTAATATCCTCATGGTAAAAGTTAAATCCTATGATACAGCTAGAGAGAGTGTGTGTGATGTATTTGTAACAAGCTGCTACTGAGGAAAGAGAGTGTATGAGTATTCGCTGCTGAGACGTCTCTGTTTTCTGTTTTCCCTCTTTCTTTTTCCCTTTGTGGTCCTGTGTGTTTTGTGCAACCAAACTCTGCCTGTTACCAGGATTATATTGTATATTGTATTCCCAGAAGTGAGATTAGAAAATTTACACTGAACATTGTGATTTGTGAATTGTGATTAGAGCATGGGGTCCGGAGGCTAAATTATAGTGAAGGAGTATCCGGACCAGCTTCCCTATATAGATTCATGGCTGGCCCATATAGTTAATGTACTGTTATGTAAAAATTGCTAGTGGCTCTGTGTTTGTTAGTGGCTCTGTGTTTAGTTGTGACATTAGGGAAAGAAAGTTTTTGTCCAGACATTAGGTCTTTATATTTCAGGATTGATTTTGATACTCTATCAGTAAAAGGTGAAGTTATTGACGAGTCGCCCCTGTGTCCCCAAACAGTGAAAAACACCAGGTCTACTGATTGCAGGGAAGGGGACAGTTTGGAAAGGGGGGGGGGTGGGGTTTGCTGTGTGTGGACTGTGGTACTGGTATATCAGTGAAGGAAGACAATTGCATTGTTTGATGCATATCCAATTTCATTGCTATGTTTCATGCATGATCAGTGGTCAGGGAACCAGGTGTTTTGGTCACACCTCTCAGCGGTGACTGGGGGATAGTTGGAACTGCTGAAATAGTTTGCATAGCTATAGAAAGATACTGGGAGGAGTTCCTTCTTCTAGCAGATGAATGGAGGCCCATTAGAGGACAAAAGAAAAAAAAATCATCTAGGAGTCTTTCTCCTAGAGGACAAAGAACCCCAATTCACCTAGCCACACCTAGCCTGCAAACAATCCTCTTGTCATCAATTTTAATTGTAGAGTTTGAGCTTCTAGAACCATGAGGTGCCTCCTTTGAGCATCCTCAAATGTCTGCTGGAAGCAAACAAAGGCTGGAGAAAAATCCTTATAAGATCATGAAGAAATGAAGATTTTTTTACTTGTCCTTTAAAGCCTGGATTTTATCTCTGGTACATATATTTGGTTTTGACTGCACATACAAACTTAAGCAAGTAATACTTCTGCATGATATGCCATCTTTGGCAGTTTATTCTGCAGACAGTAAATGCTGTGCTGATGATTGCGTTCTTTCCTGCTTGGTACATTAAACTGCCTTGATCAACTGTATTCATTTTTCTGATACTACAATGATATTGCATTCCAGATATCCACCAACCTTCTTATAAAGTATCAGTTTCATGCCTGTTTTGAACTATAAGATACAAGGTAATCACTTTGCCTTGTTAAGCTCTGTGCTGATGAATGATGAACAGGACAGTAACATCATAGGTGCTATTTAGAATAAATTCACCTGTCCTGCTGTATTTGAATTTTACATGTTGGTGTCCAGAGTTCAGGAGCACAATATATTATAGCACTGTGAGATACAAATCTTTTTAGTTTATACATTTGTACTTTGTTACCAAATATACTGGTAGGAGTACATTATGTAGAGGTCCAGTATACACAGCAATAAGATGAGTAAATATTAAATTTTGGAAAGGGGCTGATCTGAAATCGCTTGGTTCCCAAGTATATAAAGCAAATTTAGTGGAAAGATGGAACTGTGATTCCCAGAAATATGGAAATATTTGTAAAAATATTATTTACAAATATAATGATAACATTAACTCGAGTTGATTGGATAAAACTAAATCTTACTTGTCAGCAATGATCCAGGAGAGCTTTGAGAAAATGAATGAGAGAGAGGGGCAGAAGGTGAGACGACAGCCTAGGAAAAAGGCAATAAAACGTGCTACTCCAAGTGTGATGATCTGGGCCACTGGAATTCTGACTGCTCTAAGACTCCTCGAGGACCCACAAGGCCTGAGAAAACACGAACCTTGTACATTTATGCCTCTGAAGAGACATGAATAGGCAGGGGGAATAGGCCAAGAAGAACCCGAGGAAGTATTGCCATGAGGCCTATTCACAAATGCCTTGCAGGCCAAGAAGAACCAGAAGGAGTATCGCCATGAGGCCCAACCACCAATGCCTTGTACCCTCTTAGTCTCTCACCTCAAGAGGATCTCTTTTGACACCATAATTAATGGATAGCTTACATAAATCTTTGTGGACCACTGCATTTTCAAGATCAGTCCAAGTATTTTTAAGTTTCCTACAGTACTCTCACTGGGAACCAGGTGTACAATAGACTCTAGTCATACATGAGAGATATGTGGCTGTCATGTTAGGAGCCATATTTCTTTCTATTGGAATTGATGTATCGTTTTATATTGAAGATTGTTTAGACAGTCGCTATTTAGAATGAGCACCCATGCCAATCTAGAACTGCACCAATTAAGTTAGTGGGAAATGGACACTGTTTACAACAATACTATGTCTCTAACAATTGTTTTAGCAGCCTTGCCAGATAAGGATACATTAGTATGGTATAGAAAAAGAAAAAATTGAAGGACCTATGTATGTAGTTGGTGGAAAGTGTTGTGAGGGGTAAAGTGATATATTAAGAGGAAGGACTCTGATGGACAGTAAACTGATGAAGGTAATTAATGATGTGGAAGGACTCTGATGGACAGTAAACTGGTGAAGGCAATTTAATGATGTGAAGTGATGTATCTGGCTAATGAATATAAAAAATGATGAGCATTTTATTCAACTATGCCATCTCCAGTATCTTCAATTTAGGAAGTCATCTAGGCCCCACCACAATACTCAAAGATTGTAAGTAGGCACCTGGAGACAGGCTGGGTGCACCTTGCATCCTGATGAGCTTTGGAAAAACCCCGCACTGACCATGTGGTACTTCCAGATGTTTTTTTTTTGCCTTACTTTTCCTCTGTGTGTCCTGGCCAGGCATGCAGAGGCAAAGGGGGATAAATTGATGACAAATTCTCACAGGCAAAAAAATTGGTGTGATTCTAAAACTTGTCAGAATTACAGAACACGCGCGTGCACTTGTCTGATCTGTAAACATGTGGAGATCAGTCAAGGGCATAATGGAATATTTCCTACCAGCAAAGGAACCTCCAGTGATAATGGATCCAGGAGTGGAAGCAGGATCTGCTGACTCCCCAGTGGCGAGACCCGTATACTGTTCTGCGGACCACCCCCACGGCTGTCAAGGTGGCTGAAGTTGCTCCGAGGATCCATCACTCTCGTGTCAAGGCCGCTGCACCAGAAATTGTTCCAGCCTGGACTTCTGTCACAGTTCCAAACCAGCCCCTACGCTTTGACACTTCTGCCCAGTACGGGGTTCTAACAGACTGCCGACGAACTCTGGACCACCGGAGAGACTGATTTACAGACACCTTTCCTGGAACCGGGATCAGACTGAGAAAAGGTGCCTTAGCTGATATAGACTTGCTTTCAAACAAGTGCAGAGACTACTAACACAGCAGTATTACTTGCCCAAACTGCTCTGAACATGCAGACCTTTGTATACGTAACTCTCTACCTTAACTTGTCCCATTGCTGTACCGTACATTTTAACCAGGTGCCTTTTTCCTTACAGGTTGTTTCCACCCTTGGCACCCTGGTAGAACGCAAGGCGGCTGCCACGGTCATGGCCCTGACCCAATATACTCCTCTGCGGCTTGCCTCCAGTAATACAGCCCTCAACCGCCTCTAGCGGTTGAGGTCTTACTTAAAAAGGGGGGAATGAGGCAGCCATGAGGTAGCTATAGGTAGCCCTTCCCCCAAGCCATGCTGCGAACTGTAGATAGCCCTTCCCCCAAGCCATGCTGCAAGCCATGAGGCTCTGATCAGCCTGACCCTTCCCCCGCAAGCCATGAGGTAATCAGCCTGCTAAGAGAGACATTGAGATTCCAGTAGGCACCCTTCCCCCACTCCAGGTCTGAGCACAGTATTTCCCTAGCCCTGAAACCAACAGACCAGAGCATACCGGTTTGGACAGGTCACCCAGGTACCTCCCCAGGGGCTGCTGATTGGTGGGCAGGAAATACCTGTGGCAAATGGGATTGTAGAATGAGTTTAAAACTGTACTGTATATAAGGCATTGTAGGCCGTCCCTCGGGGTTCAGACCCTTGTGGAGGTTGCTGGTATCTCTGTCTGATCCTGTGTGCACATTAAAAGTTCCTGTTTGCATTCCAGCCTGTCTGAGAGTCTTCCTTCTGTGGGTGAGTGATAGAATAAGAGCTTTTCACAGCGATTGCTGCAACAACTGGATGTACCCTGCTGGTCTCTCCCATCAGGCCCAGTGTGTCCAGTCTCCATGCAGCAGGAGGATGTAGTGAGCCTGGGTGCTGGGCTTACTTGGACAGATAAGGAGCATTGATTAGGATAGTTTGGGTTTTTTTCCTTTCTTCTCTTTTCACTTTATTTAATTTGTACTGTTTCTTAAAAAAAAAAAATTATTTGCAGGGATCGATCCAGCTTTATTTGCTGCCTTTCACCACTCAAATTATCTCCTTTTGGTTGAGCTGCTCTCCCCTCCTAGTTTGGACAGAGGGGAGTTGTTCAGCGGGGCAGACAAGTTGTCTGTCAAGCTCCAGTGGTCATGGTGCGTCTGTTCCTGTGTTGGACTGCACAGCCGGGACTGGAGAGCTCTCTCTGCGATTGCTGCTCACGTAGCTCTGTGATCAGCGTTGCGGATCGCAGGGCTGCCGATCGCATTGGCGAAGTAAGAAGAGCTGTTTGGGGGCGCGTTTGGGCCCGACGCACAGGTGAGTGCCCCGGGGAGGTGCAGAGCAGCAGGAAGCTGTCTAGGGCTGCTTCGGGGATTCACGGCAGCAAACAGGCCCTGCGGTTTTTCGTGGGCTTTTCTTCCCACGCTTTTTCTGGCTGCGAGGCAGAGGCAGCTTCGTTCTAAGTGCTCAGATTTAATGGGGGATAGATTCATTTAGTTTAATTTAAGGTAATTTAGGCTAGTTCAAGTTATTTTGGTTTAATTTTGAGTAAATTTGATTTTAGGCTTAAAAGAGGCTCTAAAAAAAAAAAGAGAGAATATTAATAAAGAAGATAGAAACTATTTGCTTTTCATTTTGAGGGTTGATCCCTAATTACTAAGGCATATTTAATTTATTTTATTGCTCATGCCGTCACGTCCATAGTGCTTGGTGTGTGGCATGCGCAGGGGCGCAGTCTCAGACGCAGGGGTCTGCAGGGGCTGCGCGCTGGCATCGACCACGATGGAGCAGGAGATTCAAGATAAAACTTGTGAGGGGCTTCAAAGCCCATCTGCAATGGGAGAAGGTGAGTCTCTGCTGGTAGCATCGTCCGTACCCCTCCTGGGAAGCCAGACGGGGGCGGCTAGGTTCTGGAGCGGCTCTTGGAGATTTTTCTACAGATTTTGTGCTAATAATGCATCAAGCTTATTGCTTGTGTCAGCAGGGGGCAGTGACAGAGCCTTTGTCCCTTGGAGCAATCAGGTGCAGAAAAGGCCAGCAGCAGTCTGGTAAGACCTCTTAAGAGGGCACGTTCGCTCGAGGACCAGCCCTTGGATTCGGATTGGCCTGAGATGGAAGAAGTGGAGTTGGAGCCGGAATTCGGACTGGAAGAACTTGATGAAGGAGAGATTCCAGAACCTGAGGATCAGGCGAGAATCATAAGAATATTCCGAAGGGAAGAGCTTACGGTGCTCATTACCGAGTCCCTTCAGGCGCTCAACCTTGCTTTGGTCCATCCAACGGCAGAGGAGGGTCTGGAGGATCCTCTCATTCAGGTGGTGCGACAAACTCAGGCGGTGTTTCCCGTTCACAGAGTGGTTGACTGAATGATTCCAGACGAATGGAACGTGCCTGAAGCTGAGCTACAAGGTGTGAGAGCTATGAATAGGCTCTACCCCTTAGCGGACAAGGAGAAGGAAAGGTTTCGATCTCCGCGTATAGATGCAGCGGTGTCAGCGGTCACGAAAAAGACAACTATACCAGTCGAAGGTAGTGCGGCCTTGAAAGATGTGCAAGACAGGAAGGTGGATGGGCTATTAAGACAAGCCTTTGAGGTTAATGCTCTTTCTTTGCAAGCTTCTATTTGTGGGGCTTGGGTGGCAAGAGCTTGCCTCAGGTGGTTGCAACGCTTGTAGCAGCCATCTCAGCAGGCACAAGAGCATTTAATGGATGTGACACGGCTGGAATCAGGTGTGGCATACTTGGCTGATGTCCATTATGATTTGATTAGGGCATTGGCGAATAGTATGTCGTCATTGGTAGCTGCGTGCCATTATCTATGGTTAAGAAATTGGGCGGCGAATGTTTCTTCCAAATTGCGTCTCAGTAAGCTTCCATTCAAGGGGAAGTTGTTGTTTGGTGAGGACCTTGACAAGTTGGTTAAGGATTTGGGAGAGTCCAAAGGCAGAAGGCTGCCGGAGGATAAGCCTAAGCAGGAGAGATCCCTGCCATCTTTGCGTGGTCAGTTTAGAGACTTCAGGCGGTTACATACCTCTCGCTTAGGAGATTTCCAAAGAGGAATATTTGCTTCAAGAGCACAGGGGTTTCATGTTTGTTTGAGGAGCAGGCAGGGGGTTCGCAACTACCTCTTCCGCTGTGGTCCAAAAAAAACAATGAAGCGAGGTGGGCCCGGGTAGGGATTCAACCGATAGGACGACAACTTTGGGACTTTCTTCCTGCCTGGGCCCAGATAACATCCGACCAATGGGTGTTGGAGGTGATACGCAAAGGTTATGCTCTCGAATTTGCTCGTCCAGTACTAGATTTGTTTGTTCTGTCTCCTTGCAAAGGGCAGTAGAGAACGGTTGCGGTTCGGCAAACATTAGATCGTCTCTTGCAGTTAGGAGCGGTGGTGCAGGTACTGCAGGAGCTCTGCGGCACCGGTCGTTACTCTTATTTATTTCGTTGTACCAAAAAAGGACGGGTCTCTCCGTCCTATTCTGGACCTTAAGGGAGTAAATCGCTGTCTACGAGTACCTCACTTTCGAATGGAGACATTATGGTCAGTAATAGTGGCGGTTCGACAGGGGGAATTCTTGACTTCCCTCGATCTTACTGAAGCGTACTTGCACATCCCTATCAGATCAGCTCATCAGAGGTTCCTAAGGTTTGCTCTTCCAAGGGGGCATTTTCAGTTTCAGGCTTTGCCCTTCGGTTTGGTGACAGCACCGCGCACCTTCACCAAGGTGGTGGTGGTGGTGGCGGCGGCGCTGCGAAAAGAGGGAATATTGGTTCACCCTTACCTCGACGATTGGTTGATTCAGGCAAAATCCAAGGATGAGAGCGTGCAAGTTACAAACAGAGTAGTGACGTTCCTTCAGAATCTCGGCTGGGTAGTCAATGCGGCCAAGAGCTGTTTGGTTCCATCGTGGGTTCTAGAATACTTAGGAGTGCGGTTCGACACTCGGTTGGGAACAGTGTTTCTGTCAGATTGACGAGCTCAGGCTCTTCGGCAACTAGTGTGCAAGTTAGTATCGACTCTGGCTCCGTCAGCTTGGGCCTATCTTCGTGTGCTAGGAACAATGGCAGCGACCCTGGTGGTAGTGCTGTGGGCCAGAGCTCACATGTGCCCATTATAGAGGTCGTTGCTCCAGCTCTGGTCGCAACAGAACGATTCTCTTAACAAACGTCTTCCCTGTCCTTTGCGGGTCAGGCAGTTGCTTCAGTGGTGGCTTGGCCCAGGAAATCTGATGGCAGGCATGCCACTGGAGCAACCGCCGTGGCTTCTGGTATTGACGGATGCGAGTCTCGCAGGTTGGGGAGCTCATTGCGGGGATCTCTTCGCACAAGGAACTTGGAATGACCAGGAGGCCCAGTGGTCGATCAACCATCTGGAACTAAGAGCAGTAGTTCTAGCACTTCAAGAGTTCGAAACCGCGGTGAAAGGTTGAGCGGTGCGAGTGCTGTCGGACAATTCCGCAACAGTGGCTTACCTCAATCGTTAGGGCGGCACGGGAAGTGTGGTCATGGAGGAGGAAGCAGGAGCTCTGTTCACCTGGGTGGAGCCTCAACTACAGGCAATCTCTGCAGCACACATAGTGGGATTACCAAGGATCATTGGGTGCTAGACACAATTCAGTTCAGCTATGCCTGGAATGCAAAGGGCCAATTCTGTATGCTTTCATCATTTCCCCTTGTGGGTCTGTGATCAAAAGTGCCGCTGTGCAGTCCACCACTGTTCCCTCTAAGCTGTGCACGTGTGCGCGCGCGCACATACCTCGCTGAGCGAGCGCACATATTTTACAACAGAGCGCACAAAAATTACGGTTCTGATTCTGATAGAAAACAACACAGGTGTCTTAAAATTTAAGTTGTGATTGTAATTACTAGAAATTTTCCGCTTCATTTCTTAATCATCTATTTTCATTTAATTTGATTAAAATCGATGTGGTGTACATACTGTATTCTGACGTGTAGTCAAATTTTAAAGCATATAACTCCGAATGTCGTTATGTGGCGCACAAAAATGTAACCTTCCTTCAAAAGCTGCACAGCTGATATTTTATGCGCGCACAGCCTACAGAAAATTAGAGGGAACATTGCAGTCCACCTTAAATAAGTTGTGTGCATAAAGGCAATGATACCCATTCCCCCCCCCCCTCCACCCGGACAAGCAGGGCAAGGGCACATACTCCATCTATTTTGTGATGCCTTAAAAGGACGGCTCCTTCCAGGGGCACTTGTGTGTCCTGCGCTTCTGGATGGAAACCTTGCGCTCTGTGATTCAAATAGTGCGCTGAAGAGAGCTTCTCTAGATTGGCCGAGGCATATTTTTATATCCCAATCCAGGTGGATCACAAAAGTATTTGTGTTTTGCCTTGCTCTGCTCTCACTATTAGTTTGCTGCCCTCTCTTTTGGGCTATCCACCACCCCAAGGATATTCTCTAAGGGCATGTTGATGGTGGCTGTGGTGCTGCAGTGCTAAGGGATCTGTGTCCATTCTTATCTGGATGACTGGCATGCCTGTTCCCTTTCAGAAGCATATCAGATGGCATCCCGAGTGGTGTCCTTCTTGGAAAGCCTTGGTGGGATGATCAAATGGGGAAAAGCCCCTGGAGTTTCTGGGAGTGTGCTTAGACGCTTGAACAGTTACAGTCTGGTGGTGGTCTGTGTGCAGTAGGCTCCCAGAGTCTGAGATTATCTTCAGCTGCTCGGATTGATGGCTGCAACAGCTCCAGCGGTCCTTCCTGGTTTGGCGATCCCCAAGTTCTCAGGAGTTCGAAGGCAGGCTCCCACTCTTGTTGATGGTGAAGTCCAGCCTATGGTGGTGGCAGCAGCTCTGTCATCTGAAAGAGGGCATGCTGCTGGATGATTTCTCCTGGATTTGCCTGATGACTAATGCCAGTCTTTTGAGCCAGGGAGCCCATTGCCAAGACCAAATGGCCCAGGGCCATTGGAGCACAGGGAAGTAGTTGGTCCATCAACCACCTAGAGGCAGGGGCCATCAGTTTGGCTCTTCTAAGTTTTTGGCCCCTGGTCGAGGGCCAGGTGATTCGAATGTTTTCGGACAACACCATGGCAGTGACTTATGTCAATCAGCAAGGTGGCATGAGAAGTGCCTGGGTAGCTCTGGAGATGGCTCTCCTGTTTGCCTGGGTGGAGAAGAACCTCCTAGCCTTGTCTGCTCAATACATTGCTGGGGTGGACAATGTGGAAGTGGCCTTCTTCAGCCGGCACTCTAGATCCTGGAGAGTGAGAGTTAAGTCAGGAGGCATTTTAGTTGATGCTGTGCCACTGTAATCGCCCTGAAATGGATCTGATGGCAACCCACTCCAATGCCAAAGCTTGCCATTGCTTCAGTTACTAAATAGAGATAGGGTCCGAGGGCCCTGATCCAGCCTTGGCCATGTCAGCATCTGCTGTATGTGTTTCCTCCATGGCCTCTGGTGGGGCATGCGATTTGGTGTATAGAACACCATGCAGGCAGGATTGTTCCATGGCACCGGATTGGCAGAAGAGAGCATGGTTGGCAGAAAAGGGCCTTTCCCTTAACTCTCTAAAAATTCAGGTAGCAGCTGTGGCCTGTTTCTGAGGTCCAGTGGCTGGCTTACACCCAGACATCTCACGCTTTCTCCATGGGGTTTGGCATCTACGTCTTCCCCTCTGGTCTGTGATCCCTTCCTGAGATCTGAGTCTGGTGTTCAGGGCCAAGATGACTGCCCTTTAAGCTGTTGATGTGTACGACAATCAAGACTGTCTTCCTGTACACGATTTTCTCTGCAAGGCAGATTTCCAAGCTACAGGCTCTGTCTTGCCAAGAGCCTTATCTGTTTTGTTTTGTTTTTCAAAGGAGTCTGTTTCTGTTCAGCCTGTACCTTCCTTCTTGTCTAGAATGCTTTCTCCCTTTCACATGGACCAGGTGATGTGCCTGCCCTCCTGCTGGAGGAAGGATAAGGATCTCTTTGCCTTGTGGATGGCCGGAGGGTACTTCTCTACTACTTGGCGGTTATGAATTCCTTTCTTAAGTTTGACCATCTTTTGATGGTGTTTGTCGGCCCGCAAAAGGGTGAGGCAGCAGCTAAGTCAACTTTGGGGCACTGGATTAAGGAGGCCATTGCCATGGTGTATTTATTGCAGAACTGGACAGTTCGGTGGGGTTTGCGTGCCCATTCTACTCGAGCACAAGCATCCTCATGAGTGCAGCAGAGCTTTGTAGTCCCTGCGGATAATTGGTAGGCAGTGCCGTGAACATCTCTTTCCACTTTTGTCAAGCATTACAGCTTGGATGTCCCGCCCAGCTTTGTTACACCCCACTTGTCTGGATTGGTCTAGCAGGTTAATATGGAAAGTGACATTTTACTTACCAGTTAATGTCCTGTCCTTGAGTCCTGCTAGACCAGTCCAGGGCCTGCACCTGGAACTGTATAGCTCTGTTCTTCTGTTGTGGTACCCTTGAGTCCGCTATGATTTTATACTTGACTCTACAGGTTCGTCTTCTACTTGACAGCCTTTATTTATTTTGTTTTTGATATACCACCCTTTGTGGGGCATAAAGAGCAGTTTACATAATTTATTTTATTTTTTAAACATAGGAGTCAAGAAAGGATCTACAATATGTTATAGGAAAGAGGACAGCAACAGCAAATATAAACGTATATTATAAGATCAAATCGCTACGTCACCTCCGCTCCCTACTAGATCCCACAGACTTCCGAACAACCTTCCAAGCATTAGTCCTCCCACACCTGGATTTTGCCAACATCATCCTACATGGCCTCCCTCAATCAACTTTAAACCCGCTCCGCCTAGCCATGAATACAGCCGCCAGAGTCCTCTCCGGCTCATCAAGATCTGACCATATAACACCCATCATGAAAGAACTGCATTGGTTACCATTACATGCCAGAATCCAGTATAAGTCTTTAGTCCTTACTTTCAAGGCACTAAATAACTACCCCCCTACGCCAATCAGCAAGCTCATCCATGGCACCCTGGAAAACAGAAAAAGGAGAACCACATCAATGAACACCTTAATTGTCCCGAAGATAATAACGAAGTGTACTAAGGCCACCTCCAACAGGGCCTTCTCCTTATTTGCTCCTCTAAACTGGAATGCACTACCTCACGAAATCCGTGCTATCAAAAACCTAATCCTATTCAGAAAAGCATTGAAATACCACCTGTTCACAAAATGCTACCCAGAAGTCAACCTAGTCACTAACAAAACTACCACCTCAATACAACCTGAAAAGGGCTAGCAGGTCAACCTTTCTCTCTAGTCTTATTAGTGAACCACATTGTAACATCCAATCGAGTTTGATATTACTGTATATACCATTAAGTTAATCTGTACATAGTTCCCCCGGTTGTCCTATTGTTGAATTTCCCTGTTCAATGTAAAACTCAATGTTACTTGTATGCATTGTAGTATGTTCTTGTTCTATGTACACCGCACTGATTATAATAGCACGGTATAAAAGAATTGTTAAATAAATAAATAAATAAAACAGCACACAGCAGAGTAATTCTTCCAAACCAATAACATATTTACAAATTATTCAGACAGTTGCAGGACACCTAGACTGCATCTGGGCTGAATACCTGCTCAAAAAGATGGGCCTTCAACAAGGACTTGAATTTGGAAAGGATAATTCAAGGCAGATATGGGTGTGAAGGCAGTTCCAGAGGGAAGGTGCAAGAAAGAAGAAGAAAACCTTCCGCCTCATAAATTTATGTCTGGCTCGGGCTGGAGAAGGAAGAACCAGTCTAAGCGCTCAGTTAGTCCAGGAGGCTGCAAATACAAATACAAAGTACAAATAAACAATGATACAATACAGGAACAGCAAAAAAAGTAAAGTAAAGAGCACGGATGCTGCTGGGTCCTCTAAAAATATACTAAGGAGATGCCAATGTCACCAGCCTTCTGTTTGTACTTTCATGTACATAGTTTTCTACTGTTTCATTACTCATTGTTGCCCACATCGAGGTGGTGTGAGGCTTGCCATATTCCTTCCTTAATACTGAAGGGGACCACTGGTGGTTGAGGTGAATAGAGGCATTGGAATGATGTCATTGAAACCTGGGCTTTTCATTGGTTCTTTGTCTCCACCAATCTGTTGATAGGGGAACACAACCCACTTGTCTGTACTAGTCTAGCAGGACTCAAGGAAAGGGCATTAACTGGTAAGTAAAATGTCACTTTCTGTTAGCATTTCTGCTTAGTAAAATGAAAGAATGCTGATCCTTACACTGTACTTGTTTAGTTGCAAATATATTTTAAAACAAGAGAAGGGGAAAAATACAATGTTGTAGAATGGTTTCAGTGAAGATGCAAATTCTCCTTGCCCATCCTGTAGGTGGTGTCTGATAGATTCCCTGTGTCATGGTTACTGCAAACCATGTGACCATAGCATGGGAGTAGGGAAAATCCTGAAAGTTTGAGACTTTAAATACCTAGAAAACATCACAGTCCTACACAAGAACTTGTCAAAGAGCATTTACTATGACCCAAAAGCAATAGGGAAATCCTCCTTCAAGTTATTAAAAAGCCATAATGAAATGGTGAACAGAAAAAATGTAGTTGAATGGGTTACAGATCAATATGCTTATTTTTTTAATACACAGACCTGCTAGAGTTCATTTAAAAAAAAGGACATAGTATATGATGGCAGATAACGACCAGTATGGTCCATCTAGTTTACCCAGTAAGGTGGCTAGAGTAGGTATACCTACTGCTCCGTGCAGGTCAACTCTCACTGTTTGAGGTATAAGAAATAGTTAAGTTTATTTTGATTGTATCCCCTTTCTTTAAAGGGCTCCACTGTTGCCTGTCCCGCCACCTCCATTGGGAGGGCATTCCACCACCCTTTTTAGTGAAAAAATATTTCCTGATGAAGCTGCAAGGAGGTAAACTTAACATTTTATGCCTTCTAGTTTTACAGCTTTACCTACAGGATGGCCTAGAAAAGGGTACGATCGTGTCTGACATGGGTATACAATGGCAAGCTGATTTTGTTGATAGTCTGGCTTGTCCCATTATAACAATGGCTACAACGTCTAAAGCTCATAGACATCCTGTCAAAATAAGTGTGGCCATGAAGTGACTAAAGCCATTGAAAAAGTATTTTAATCTAGGTCATACACTTGAAAAATGCAAATAGACAAAAAGTAAAGAATTTTTAAATCATACTATGAATAATTTATTAAACAAAAAGAGGTTCATCATTTTGTGACCAATAACGAGGTTAAAGCAGCAGACAGGACGTTAAAATCCAAAATGTGATGTTACTTATAAGTGTTGTGTGCTGTAAAGTATCAAGATGTACTGTAGGCTTTTGTACACAGCTGTAATCATAGTTTTGATAGAATGATACAGGCTAGACCCATTGTTATGACGTCCAAACTTGCTGCAGATCTGGAAAAAAGTCTAAAAAAAAAATCATGTAAGGCTATCAAAAACCAAAGAAAATTTTAAAAAAGGTTGCAGGCGAACAGTGACTAATAAGATGTTTTACAAGGGACATTTTAAACAGGAGTTGGAAAGCATTCATTATCATCCTGCTTAACCAGTCCAAATGAGTGGGTTATTTATTTATTTAACAGTATTTCTGTACCGCCTTATCCTAGAATCAAGGGGTTATGTTCTATTACCAGCAGATGGAGGCAGACTTGAGCGACTTTCAGTGATATCATCTCTTGGTGTATAGCCTCTGGTGTAGCATTGAGAGAAGCCAGTAGTTTCTGCCTCCAGCAGATGGCAAGGTGTGTGGACTGGTGCAGCAGTGCAGATAGGTCTGACCCACACTATGATGCAGTGGTCATTGGGATTGAGTTTTGAAAGACCCAATGTGGCTTGGAGACAGGTTTGCCCATATCACCTGGAGCTGTCAGCTGCCCTGTGTCCAACGCTGTTTTACAGGTTACTAGTGCTTGGTAGCCCAAAGAGGAGCAGAAAAACATAAGAGATGCCATATTGGGTCAGACCAAAGGTCCATCAAGCCCAGTATCCTGTTTCCAGTGGTGGCCAATTGAGGTCACAAGTACCTGCCAGGATCTCAAAAAGTAGACAGATTCCATGCTGCTTATCCTGTGGTAAGCAAAGGATTTCATCTGTCCAATTTAATAATGGTTTATGGACTTTTTCTCCAGGAACTTGTCCAAACCTCTTTTTAAACCCAGCTACTCTAACTGCTTTTGCTGCATACTCCAGCAATGAATTCCTGTTTGATTATACATGAGTGAAAAAAATATATTTTCTGATTAGTCATAAGTTTGCTACATAGTAGCTTCATTGTGGTCACCTAGTCTTTCTACTTCTTGAAGATGTAAAGAACTGATCTACGTTTACCTGTTCCATTCAATTCATTATTTTATAGACCTCTATCATATCTCCCCTCAGGCATCTCTTCCAAGCTGAAGAGCCCTAACCTTTTGAACTTTACCTCACAGGGGTATCCTTCCATCCCCTTTATTGTTTTGGTCGGTCTTCTCTGTATCTTTTCTAATGTTGTAATTTCCTTTTTAAGATATGGTAACAAGAACTTCAGACTATTCAAGATGTGAAAACACCATGGAGCAATACAGAGTCGTCATATTCTTGCTTTTATTCTCCATTCCTTTCACTATGATTCCTAGCATTTTATTTGCTTTCTTGGCTGCCACTGCACACTAGACAGAGGGTTTCAATCTATTATGCACTGGGATGCCTAGATCCTTTTGGTGAACCTTGCATCGTGTAATTGTAGTTTGGGTTGTTCTTCCCTAAGTGCATAACTTCACATGTGTCCACATTAAATTTCATCTGCCATTTGGATACCCAATCTCCCAATTTCTCGAGGTCCTCTTGCAATTTTTCACAATCCACTTGTATTTTAACAACTTTGAATAATTTTGTGTTATCTGCAAATTTGATCACCATTTCCAGGTCATTTATGAATATGTTAAAACTCATAATAAAAGTTCATAGTAAAAGCTGTTAGTGTAACTGGGTTTAAAAGAGGTTTGGACAGTTTCCTGGAGAAAAGGTTCATTCCCTGCCTTGGAATTAAAGGAGTTAATGTTGGATACCCTCCAAACAACAGAAAATTCTTCACTTTGGATGTGAATGTTTACTAAATTTGAGGCTTTTTATAAAAACAGACCTTTTATAAAAATGTGAGAGACCTGTTAAAGATTGCCCTTGGTTGCCCAACAGTCGCCGGACTCATTTACTAAGTATAATTACCCTTGGCCATAAAATTAGAAGTCTCTTTCTATAGCTTGGTAAATTGGCATGTACTATATGTTGGATGAGTGTATGTGCATAGGTGCCTATGTGAACATGGGTACCACACACATACCACCAGAGGATAATATATCTGTCATAAAAAAAGTATCCTCTCTGAAAAAATTAAATTTGAAACACAAAGCTTTGTGAAATGTCTCTAACAGTTCTGTTTGTTTGTTTGGCTATGCCAACATGAAGGAAAAAGACTTCTGTACTGAAATAGCCACATTAAATTAGCTTAAATGTGCTCCATCATTGGTCATAGAAAACCTTCCAGCTTCTGATACTTAAATGAACACTTTGTGAACCATTCACTTTTCTTTTTAGCACATAATTGCTGATATAAAGTGTTATTGGTCGCCACACGCATTTTGATTCCATGCTTAAAGATTGTATAGTTTCCTCTTGGTTTGATAAAATTGTTTATACTAAAAAAAAAGAAAAACAAGTAGGATTTACAGAAAGATGGTCATTGTTCAAGACATCCACTCAGAGCCTAGGAGCATGTAATTAAGTTATGTGTCATCAGAAGTTGCAGGAGATGTGCTGACCCAGTCTGACATTGTGTCAGTAACATTTACATTCTTTGTCACTTTGTACCCCTGAAAACACAAAATTGACAGTAGGTCACAGATAGTGTGTGCTTTGTGATTATTGGAGTGGAATTAACTGGGTTATGAGCACTGCTGAAATAGGATGATTTAATACCATATATGTAAATTTGACAGCAGAAACAAAAGAACTAAAAGCTGCATGAGAAGAATAGAGAAATGGATTAAGCTCACACCTTTCTCAGAAGTATAAAGGAGAATTACACTCGGGTCTCTGCAAGATGATGTCCAGCAAGGCCCTCAAGAGCCGCCAGCAGCAGCATGACAAGTTTTTCCCCGAGTCCCCCGGTGCCTTCCAAAGCCAGGGCCTCGTCTGAGGCCCTGACACCTCGGGCAGAGCTTTCTGAGCCCGAGCATTGTCGTGGGTCCTCAGAAAGGGGGTCTCACTCGAGGGAACACAGAAGAAGAAACACTCGAAGGCGGTGTCCTTGGATGGTTCCGACCGGCCGGGAGCTCCCCTGGTCTGGCCTCGAAGTCCGAGATGCTCATTCAAGGCATCGGAGAGGAAGCGACCTGCGAATGTCCCCCGGAAGGATCCGGCCGTGGACCGGCCTCGGTCCCCAGACACCATCCTCATCAAGAATTCCCTGTCAGGGAGCCGGCGTCAGGCCCGAGTCCCTTGGTGCCCACGCCGAAGGCTGCAGAGCCTTCTGGGCTGGAGTTCAGAATGGCGGCCCTGGAGCGCAGTTTGTCAGCCTTCATGGACCAGCAGCAGGTGCTGTTGTCCAGTTCGACCGGTTCATCTGCCCCGACCACCGGCTGTCAACATCCAAGATGTCCCTGGAGGCCAAGCCGATCCTCTGTCCTTTGGCCACAAGTTGATCCTCGGCTGAGGTCACGCTCTGAGTTCCGCTCGTTGGGACTTGTGATAAGGAAGCTTATCATAGCTCAGGAAGGAGCTATAGGAAAGGTGAACAAGCAACCTGTCAGTTCTGGTAGAAATAAGAAAACAGAATTTTCCCATAAAAGACTACCAGTCCCAGAATGCACCAGGTTTCCAACAGCCATTAGAGGAGCTGAAGTGGGGAAACGTGTGTTCAATCAGGAGTGCTATGAGGTAATCCCTAAGCACTCATCTCAAAGGGCAGGGCCTGATTCAGCACAGCTGCGCTGTGTTAGGGAGGAGCACTCATCTAAGCAGAATAAAGGTAGAGTTTATTCTACAGAGAATCAGCTTGAGCTTGATCATCTTCATCATCAGGAGGATCATCAGAAGCAGAAGCCAAACCGGACGGACAGAGAGGGAAAGAAACCCTTTGGAAGAAAGAGGAGAAAAGCCTTTGAGAGGTCTAGAAGAGTCCAGAGCAGTACGTATACTGGGAGGCATTCCAAGGGCCAGCATACACCATTGGACTGGGGAAAGCCAGAGGGAATGGTGCTGCAGAGCTAGGAATCTCCAGACGGTACCTGTGAGGGAGACGGCTGCACGTGGAAGGGACCCTAAGACCCGTGCCAGAAGGTATGTGAAGAGAGATCCAGTGTCCAGGGATCTGGATTGGAAGGCTGGACATAAGAACTGGACTACATACTGGCCAGGCTATATAGAGAGGAACTCTAACAGCAATGGAAGCTCAGGTATGAACACTGATCTATGCCCTAGCTATAACCTTGAAAGACAGCAGGGAAACAAGTATTCTCCTGAAAGTGCTCCATTGGGAGATTCATCTGTGCCAATCCATGATATTGAACCCATGCTTGTTGAAGAAGAGGGGGTGATAGCAGATGAAGAATCTGTTTACATGGACTGCTCTCTGTCTAAACTCCTTTGGTGATTTTCTGTTATAAAGTACAGCAACCATCACAAAGAAATACAAACTTGTTCTTTAATCTACTCTACTCTGGTTTTTATAGTATGATTTTATTGTTTTAAATATTTTATGTTTTGATATTGTACATAGTTTGTGTCTTATTTATTATTACTTATTGTCTTTTGTATTGTTGTTTTGCTTTTCCTTCTTTTCTATTTACTTTGGCGTTCTTTTCCGTAGTTTGCAGTGCCGCTTTTTTATATTGTTTGTACACCGCTTAAATGTTTCTTTTAACGTAAGCGGTTTATCAAATTTGAAATAAAGTTAAAGTTAAAGTTACTCAGAAAAGCTCCTGTGTAGGATTTCTAGCCACGCAGTAGAAAGCAAGCCAGCTAAGGGGTTTCAGCTGGATATCTGCTAGCAATTGAGCCTTACCTAATTGCTTGTGAGCGCTGAGAGAATCACTTCTGAATCTATGTGGGAAGATATAAGAAGTTTACCTGAAAAGAACAGTTTTTTTCTCTTCTTTGTGGCTTTTGGTTTGTTGTTTGATACATGCTAAGAGAATATTAGCTAAAGCCTACAGAAAAGACCAGTTTGTTACCAACCAGGTCTTATTTCTTTTGCTTTGATTGCCTGATAAGTTCAAATGTTTCCTTATTTTGTTTTTCCAAGTTTAACACTGAAAGCAAGTAACCTGATTTATGTGCTACCAAGCATATCTGTGTTGGGAGAAATAACCCCATAAATAAATATCTTATTGGCTTTACCCAAAAGCACAACTAATTATTGTGAGCAGCTGTGTCTGGTGTGAATGAACGGCATTGCCCACAATCCCTTGCAAATCATATAGATATATGCACTTGCCAAGACTGTGAAGATTCTCACCCAGGCAGCCGTCTGACAGACTGTGGTTGTCCCTGGCAAGTCTACAGGGTTCTGGACATAGAGCATCGGAGCCCTTGAGGCCAGAGGAGCAGCACTCCGGCGATTCCTCCACAGGCTACTCCGAGTGGGAGGCGTTGGACGAGGAGTCCCCTGATACCCATCGCCACCACTACGTCCTTCCGATTCCCCCATGTCAGTACCTCGGCGGTGGTCCCCGCCCGAAGACATGGGTTTCTTGTCCTTTGTCAAGGACATGTCCAAGGTCCTAGCATTCCTGACCGAGTCGGAGGAGGACCCTCGGGCGGATGACTTAGAGATCCTCCAGTACAAGGCCCCTCCATGGGAATCGCTAATGGTACCCAGCCATCCTGGAATGGCACATGCTCCGCATGTGGGAGACACCGGCATCTGTACCGGTGGTGAGCAGATGGCTCGACTCGATGTATCGGGTCTGCCAGAGTCTGAACTTCCAGAAGTCACATCTGCCGCATAACTCCATGGTGGCAGAGTTAGTCATATATTGGCTGAAAAACCAGAAGACGCACTCCTCAGTGCCCCCTGGCAGGGAGGCCCGCACCTTGAATGCCCTTGGCAGAAAGTGTTACCAGGGCTTGTTGCTCCTCTGCCGCATCCAAGCCTACCAGTTGTACATTGGCATGTACCTGATAGACATGGCGAAGGAACTTGCCGGGTTCTCAGCTGGTCTCTCCGAGGAACCCTTGCATTGCTTCAAGAGCCTGGCCAAAGTCGTCCGGGAGTGCTCCAAATTTATGTCTTGAGCGGCCTATGACTGGTTCGAGTCAGCTGTTCGGGTAGCTGTGGCGGGCATCGGTGTATGCCGCGAAGCTTGGTTTCAGTCGTCTGATCTCGAGCAGTGGGTTCAGGACAAATTGGTCGATGTCCCATGCCAAGGGGAGAACCTCTTTGGCAAACCCATGACTGATAAGGCTGCCGAGCTGGGGACAGAGTTCATGATGAGGACCAGGCTCTCTAAGAAGACCACTGCCCCTCGCCGACAGAAGGGCTTGGGTAAAAAGCCTTTTTACCCGAGCAAGGGAACTGCTTACCAAAACTATCCACCCTATCAGGCCTCCCCGGCTCCCCAACAGGGTCAGCAGGCCGAGGGACATGGGCATGGCTCACATAAGCAGAAGGCTCCGAAATCCCAGGACCGGTCCCAGCCCAGCCAGGGGGGAGTTCTTGATTTCTTGAGCATAGCCTTTCTACCCCGAGGAGGTCAGCAGCCCACAGGGTAGTCAGGCAGGGTTATCTCCTCCACCTGGCTCAGACACCTCCCTATTTCCCAGCAGAGCCCCTCAGGTCTCCCTTACACTGGGACCTTCTCCTGAAGGAGTTAGCAGGTCTTCTCAAGGATAAGGTGGTGTAACCAGTGCCCCACCACCTCAGGGGCAAGGTTTTCTACTCCAGATTCTTCCTAGTCCCAAAGAGTCGCATCCTCGACCTGCACAACCTCAAGAAATTCCTGGTGAGGGAGAAGTTCAAGATGCTCTCCCTTGGAACCTTGCTGCCATACCTCCAGCAAGGAGACTGGCTATGCTCCTTAGACCTCAAGGATGCTTATACTCGCATCCTCATCCACCCCAACCACAGGCAGTACCTGCGGTTTGTAGTAGAGTGCAGTCACTTTCAATACAGGGTGCTCCCCTTCGCCCTAGCCTCTGCCCCAAGGGTCTTCACAAAATGCCTGGCAGTCATGGCCGCCTTCCTCCGGCTTCAGGGGATCTTCGTTTTTCCCTACGTGTATGACTGGCTCATAAGGGGATGCACAGCAGGCCACTGCTCACACCATCCAGGTTCTGAAACACTTGGGCTTTGTCATAAACTGCCCCGTGTCTCACCTCCTCCCAACACAGTGCCTGGAGTTCATTGGGGCAAAGATCGACACCCTCCAGTCGAGGGCCTTCCTGCCCAATGACCGAGCTGATTGGCTCCAGTCCCTAGCTCGGGACATACAGCACCATCTCTTGGTGCCCGCCCAGCTTCTTCTGTGCCTCCTCGGGCCCATGGCTTCCATGGTCCACATCGCCCCAGATGCTCGCCTCCATATGAGAGCGGCGTAGTGGTGTCTCCGGGACTAGTGATCTCAGGCCATGGGCCATCTCCGGGATAGAGTCTCGGTGACCTGCCAGTTGGCAGACTCCCTGGACTGGTGGCAGTCACCTCGGCATCTCTAAGCAGGCATACCTTTTCAGGCCCCAAGTCACTCGAGGGTCTTCACCACGGATGCCTTCCTGCTTGGCTGGGGAGCCCACTGCAGAGATCTCCGCTCTCGGGGCAACTGGTCACCAGACGAGAGCACCCAGCAGATCATCCTCCTGGAGCTCCGGGTCATACACCTTGCCCTGAGAGTCTTCTGTCACCACCTACATCACCAGCTGGTGCTGGTCCAGATAGACAACCAGGTGGAGATTGTTCTACGTGAACAAACAGGGGAGCACGGGGTCTCATGCACTTTGTCAGGAGGCCCTGTTCCTCTGCCCATACGCAGTCCATCAGGGTATCCTCCTGCGGGCCATGTACCTGCCAGGCCAGGACAACCTACTGGCCGACAGACTCAGCAGAGTTCTCCAGCCGCACGAGTGGCAGCTGGACCCCTGGGTAGCCAGTCAGCTTTTCCGACTCTGGTGGCAACCTGTGATGGACCTGTTCGCCAGCCTGGACAATTTTCAGTTGCACCGCTTCTGCATCCAGCAGGCCCACCCCTCCAGGGTGGCAGTGGACACGTTCATGGTCCCATGGTCGGAAGGCCTCATGTACGCCTTCCCTATGACGCTGCTAATTGCCAAGACCCTGTTCAGGATCCTCCGTGACAGGGCCTCGCTTATCCTGATAGCTCCTCGGTGGCCCAGGCAGCTGCAGTTCCCACTGCTTCTGCAGTAGGTGGTGGAGGCCCCCATTCCCTTGGGGACTGCCCCAGGACTCCTTTCTTAGGAGGGGGGCTCTCTCCTGCACCCCAACCTGGGGTCCCTCTCATTGACAGCGTGGCTGCTGCTCTGTCTTCCGGCTGAGGTGGAGGACATTCTGCTGGCCTCTCATAAGGCCTCTACTGGGAAGGCTTATGCCCTCCAATGGCACAGGTTCTCTGCTGGGTGTGCCGAACATGGGGCTGATCCATTCTCCTGCCCGGTGGCTCTGGTGTTACAGTACCTTCTCCACCTCCTTCGGTCCGAGCTCAAGTCTAGCTCCATCCGAGGGCACCTGAATGCCCTGGCGGTGCACCACCATCTGGTAGATGGTAAGCCCTTCTCGATCCAACCTTTTGGTGACCCGTTTCCTTCAGGGCATGATCTTATCGAAACCCCAGGTTCACTCTCCAGCAACCAAATGGGACCTTAACGTTGTGTTGGGGCAGCTCACTCGCCCATCTTTCGAGCGTCTGGCTATTTTCCACCTTCGCTACCTATCTTGGAAGGTGGTTTTCCTGGTTGCGCTCACCTCCACTTGCAGAGTTAGTGAGCTCCAAGCCCTTGTGGTGGAGGTGCCTTATGCCAGGTTCTACAAGAACAGAGTGGTGCTTCGCACGCACCCCAAATTCCTGCCAAGGTTTGTGTTGCCCTTCCATCTTAACCAGGAAGTGGTGCTTCCTACCTTCTTCCCAAGACCTCACTCCAGTTGGGCAGAGATGATCCTTCACACCTTGGACTGTAAGAGGGCTTTGTCCTTCTATATCCAATGCACTCGGGGCCATCGCAAAGCTGCTCAGCTTTTCATCTCCTACGACCCTAGTAGGCTGAGGGAGGCGGTGACCAAGCATACGCTGTCCACATGGGTGGCGGACTGTATTGCCCTTGCTTATGAGTTTATTTCCTGTTTCCTTTTGAAAGTGTGATCTCCAGAATTGCATATAGTACTCCAAATGAGGTCGCACCAGAGACTTATACAGCCATTACTGGTGATGCTTCATGACATTAGAAATTTGTGTAATTGTTTTGAATTGTTGATGGTATGCTAATCATGTTTTTTTGACCAGTGATGGTGTGTCTATATGGCCTTTTGTGCGCCAGTTTCTGGCTTGTTTGGCTACTTTTTGCATAATGCTGTTGCGTTGGTTTGGTGACAGTTTTAACTGAGGTCTTTTTTCTCCACTGAAAATACATACCAATAGTTTCAGTGCCGTTTGTTTATTTACTTATTTCTTTTACTAGCACTGGCTTTTAACATCTTTATTAGTTTTGATACCAGTTGCTTTGAAGTTTGTTTTTTGCGCTAATTTATGATGCATCAACATTTGACCTTTTAATTAATGCATCCATCACAACTTTAGACTCTAAAGCAGAATTTTTTTTTTTTTAAGTTTAGCAAGAGTCCTGGCCTCTGTGCAATAGACTATCTTTTGAAACAAGGAATCCATATCGTTAGAGCACATATACTGATCCATCAAATATAAGTAAATGTTCAAACTGATTGCAATTGTTTCGAATTGTTGATGGTATGCTAATCATGTGGAGTCTTTTTGACCAGTGATGGTGTGTCTATATAGACTTTTGTGCGCCGGTTTCTGCTTTGGCTACATTTTGCATAGTGCCGTTGCGTCGGCTTGGTAACAGTTTTCACCGAGGGTCTTTTTTTTTCTCGACTGAAAATGTGTTCTGCATACCAGTAGTTTCAGTGCCATTTGTTTTATTTTTTGTACTAGCACAGGCTTTTAACATCTGTATTAGTATCATAAATTAGAACACTTTGAAAATCATCTGTGATGTTTAAATATTTGTTTGCTGTAATTTCCCAAGCTACTGAGTGGCCTCCTGTTGAGATTTTCAAGAAATGCCTAATGGAGATTTTGATGATTCCTGAAAATCTTCTATTTCCTCCATATAAAGCTTACTATCTTTCATTTGGAAGACCACAGGAGTAAGGTGGCGAGATGACTTGATGTTTCAGCTGTATTGGAATCCTCCATAATTGGAGTTCGAGAGGGACCCTCTTGAGTAAGATGTGAGCAGGATGATGTGCTGGTTTTAAGAAGATAAAGAAACTTTTTCTTGGATTGACTGTGGAGATGTATCTAGATGAAACACAATCCATGCAAAAAAGAATAAAGTATTTCTAACAGTGTGCCAAGAGATTCAAGCGGTTGGTGCTGGTTTTCCTGTAAATGTGGTGACCAATTATATGAAACATTTTTTTCTTTCCTGAATACAACGCAAGAAGGATTACCACACAAACCTCCTCATGAAGTCTACCAACAACCCCTGCGAACTCTTCAACATAGTAAAGACCCTCACCAACGAACCCCAGAATAGAAACAAACAACAAATTCAGATCTTCGCAGACCACCTTAAAACAAAATTCACAGCCCCCACAAAGGACAACAAAGTAACCAGCAGCAACAAGCCCCCTCATCCCAACTAAAGATGGGACAAATTCAGCATCCCAACCAAGGAACAGATATCTTTATCTTTATCAACATTTTATATACCGCCCTTGTCAAGACGTGAGAGCGGTTTACAATAAAATAATATACACAAACCTAGTGTCAGAAAGGAAAGGAAATCCAATAAAATAAGGAAAAGGCTGACCAAAGGGGTCACAGGACAAACAATAACAATAAGTAGCTAGGACTAAATGCCACTACGAACAGACAAACCAATATCCAGACAGAAAAGAAATCCAATAAAATAAAGAAAGGGTTACCAAAAGTGGACACAAGACAAATAATAAACACTACCAGGCAGGACTATAAGCAACCGAGGACAAACAAAACAATAACTTTGACAGGACTGCTGGGAGGGAGGTCATAAGCCTGTTGGAACAAATAAGTTTTTAATAAATTTTTGAAATGTTGGTATGAGGATTCCAGTCGAAGAAAATCATTATCACCACCCTCAACACCAGCACTGCCCCCATCGATCCATGCCCTGTAACATGGATCAAAGCTGCTAAAAAAGAACTGATCCAGGACATCTGCAAAATAACCACAAGCTCTCTCACTACAGGAATAATGCCAAGCGCACTCAAACTAGCTACAATACGCCCCATCCCAAAGAAACCCACATTAGCTAAAACTGACCCTGCAGCCTACAGACCCATCTCAAGTCTCCCCCTCCTAACCAAGATCATCGAAAAAGCAGTCCAGCACCAATTACAGGACCACATTGACACCCACGCCCCCCTGGACCCAAATCAACACGGCTTCCGACCAAACCACGGGGTAGAAACACCAGGTTAGGCGATAGCGGGCACTGTCCTGATAAACGAACCCTAGAGGAGCTGGGCATGCAAGGGTCTGTCCCAGTCAGCTTTGCCTTACAGACGTAGTGTGCCTACATTTATTTTATTTATTTTTATTTAACACTCATTTATATACCGCATCTTCCAGCGATCAGTTGCGGTGTACAATTAACAACAGTTAACAAAGCAGCGTTTGTTTTACATAGAACATTTAACATTATAACTTATTACATAGAACATCTTAACATATATAAGTCAGGAATTCAGCAACTAATCAGGATATTTCAACTATAACAGCGTGTGTAACAATTAAACAGAGTACTGTCTGTACTGCATTAGGCAGAACATGCCAGTTGTAACTATATACAAGTGGGAGAATCGGGGCATAGTAATGGAGTGTATTTATTTAAGTTTTGTATATTATCCTTTGTCGTAGGGTGTATAATCGTGATGTGGATAGGTTCGTTTTTAGCCTTTATCTAAGTGAGTGGAGGGACTTCTATGGTATTATAATGTTTATTGAATAGATACGTTTTCAATTTTTTCTGAATTCTATTATCTCAGATAGTGAACGTAAGTCCTCTGGCAACGAGTTCCAGATGGTTGGAGCTATATGGAAAAGGCTCTGTTATTTGTTAATTTATGGGTTTTTATGAATTCTTTTGGAATCTTTAGTTTGTTTGATTGTCCTTTCTAAGAGTTGGTTTAAGTGGTTCTTTGTCTATAAGATTACATAATGTTTTCGGGGCCATGTCATTTATGGCTTTGAATGTGGTTATTATTGTTTTGTATATTATTCTGCTTTGTATTGGTAACCAATGAAGGGAAGCTAGTATCGGTGTTATGTGTTGAAGGGAGTTTATTTGTAAAATAACTCGGGCTGTTGCATTTTGAGCAAGTTGGATTCTTCTGATGTTTTGTTTTGAGATGCCCATAAGTATTAAGTTTGCGAAATCGAGGTGGGAGTTATGGTAGCCTGAGTTATATTAATGAAGTCTTGTGTAAATACAAGGGGGCGTAATTGTTTGAGGATTTTGAGTTTGAAGTAGATTTTCTTAATAGTATTTCTGATGTGGGTTTCCATTGTGAGGTGTTTGTCTAAAATGACACCTAGATATCTTATTTCATTTTTTATTTTAATTTCTTGGTTTTGCAGAGTTATGTGGGTTGGAGCATATATGATTGGTTTTTTGTTACAATTAATACTTCAGTTTTAGCATGGTTTATGTGGAGGTTTTGGGATTTTAGCCAGATTGTGATTTCATTGTAGCACTTTGATAGTAGTTGGATCGGTAGGTTGGGAATTGTGAAAGGTATGTACATCATAATATCATCCGCATAAAGGTGATATTGTACTCCAAATTTTTTAAAGATGTTGCAGACCGGCTTTATATAAATATTGAAGAGTAAAGCTGAGAGTGCTGAACCTTGTGGTAAACCTATTTCTTGTTTGTATGTGTTAGAAGCTTGATTACCTATTCTTACATTTTGTGTTCTGTTATTTAAATATGAGGTGAACCATTTATGTACGGTGGAGTTTATGCCTATCTGTTTTAGGTTATTGAGCATTATTGAGTGGTGCACGCTATCAAAAGCTGCTGATATGTCAATGAAAAGGAGGATGAACGCCTGATTATGATTGTCAATTCCTTTTAGGAGTGTATCTATTAATACTGTTAGAAGTGTTTCTACACCGTGGCGGGGCCGGAAACCATATTGTTGATCGTCAAGTGGGTAATATAAGTCTATAAATTCCTGTGTCTGTAATTGTACTACTTTTTCAATTATTTTGGCCAGGAATGGTATGCTAGAGATGGGTCTGTATGAAGTTGGAGATGTTTTGTCTAGTTTACAGTTCTTTAGAATTGGGCGAATTTGTGCGTGTTTGAGGGGAGGTGGAAGGTATCCTTGGGTTAGTGATAAGTTTACTATTGGGAGAATAAATGATAGTAGAGTTGGTAGTGTGTTTTTATCCATGATACTGGGCATGGATCTAAATATGAAGTTGTAGTATTTAGGCCTGTGATGATAGTTTTTAATGATACTTTTGACATGGGGTAAAATTCTGACCATTCATCTATAGATTGATTAGGAATGTTGATATTTTCTGAGGGCATAGTAGGTTTTTTGATTTGTTTTGATAGTAATTAGCTAAGGTTTGTACTGAGATGTCTGTGATTCGTTGCTAGAAGTTTGATCGTTATTGGTTAAGTTTCTGACGATAGAGAATAGCTCTCTAGGTCTGTTATATGATTTTGCTAAGGTTGCTGCATAATAATTTTTCTTCGTGCTGTTTATTGTTTCCTTATATTTTGTTAGATGGGTATTATATATTTCCTTGTGTACAGATGGTTGAAGCTTACTTCTGATGATGTCAAGGAACAGATTTACAAGGTGGCAAAGAAAGGTTTGACTACCTCACAGATTAGTGTAATTCTCAGGGATTCTCATGGCATTGCCCAAGTTCGCTTTGTTACTGGCAACAAAATCCTGAGAATTCTGAAGTTCAAGGGACTTGCACCAGACCTTCCTGAGGATCTATACCATCTTATCAAGAAGGCTGTTGCAGTTTGTAAACATCTTGAGAGAAATCGTAAGGATAAAGATGCTAAATTCCACCTGATTTTGATTGAAAGCAGAATTCACAGGCTGGCTCGTTTATTATAAGACAAAGAGAGTACTTCCTCCGAACTGGAAATAACCCCTGATGAAGGCCTTCAGCCGAAACTTTTAGAGTTGGGTCTTCAATAAAGTTGTTTTGATTATTCAGCGTTGGTTGGCCGTGGTTTTTGCCCTCTGCAGTACCTTTAAATCAATTCTGCGGAAGGCCTCCTTCTCCTGTTTTTTTTTTGTTTTTTTTTTTGTTTCCAGCAAATGACAACCTGGCTCTTAGAAAACAATCTATCCTTAACCCACAACAAAACAGAAGCTCTTGTCATATCAAGAAACCCTACTTTCTCAATGACACCCACCATCAAACTAAATGACGTCACAATATCAGTAAAGCCCGAAGTGAGATACCTCGGAGTGATGCTCGACAAAGACCTAAACTTACAGGCCCACATCGCCAGAACCACAAAAAACGCCTACCTCAAAATGAGAACTGTCAGACGCCTCAAACCCATCCTCTTACAGGACCACTTCCGTACAGTCTGTCAAACACTCATCACCCCTACACTCGACTACTGCAACGCAATATACCTAGGGCTACCAAAACAGACCCTCCGACGACTTCAGATGGCTCAGAACACGGCCGCCCGCATAATAACAGGCAGCTCCGGACAGGACCAATTACACCTATCCTGTACCACCTCCACTGGCTCCCAATCAGCTCCCGTATACAATACAAATTTATCCTAAACATATTCAAGATAAAACAGAACATCTCAGAAGACAGCCTGCAACCTCTCATCAAAGTGGACAGATGCACCAGACCTAGAAGAAGGAGAACCACCGACCTCATCACCACCCCACGAGACTTCACCAATTCCAGACAGGACACCTCAAGAAGAGCTCTGTCCCTGGCGGCACCCTCCCTGTGGAACTCTCTCCCCGACGAGCTGAGATCTGCCATGGACTTCAGATTTCAGAAAGCTACTAAAAACAAAGCTGTTTCATGGATCATTACAAGGACTTCACCTGAACTAAACTCCGCCATAGCCAAACTGAAGCCTTTACGAACTGTATCTAGACCTGTACTTAGCCCAATTGTAGATAGCTCAATTGTATATAGCTTAGCCCACTTGTCTCGAATAGCTGTACATAGATCATTTGCACCTAAAACAATCAAATCACTCACACCCCTTGACCACACTCACTAAGATCACTCATCCCCTCGATTGTTTGCTGTGATAACTGCTTTGATTTAATGATAAAGCGGTATATTAAATCTGACTATAAAAATAAATAAAATAGTTGAGCTTTTTTTGGGTGTAAAGAAGCTAGTTGTTTGATATCTACTCCCTAGCCCTCAGATGTATCTGAAGTGGGTGATTAAGTTTGGAATGGGGAATTCTGCTCTTATAGCCCAAATTTCCATTAGATAGTTTCCTTTAACTAAATGGACCATACTGTGTGTTTTTCCTGCCATCATATAGTGTGTGTTACTATGTTTAAGTATTCCACCATTTTTTCTCCTGCCCCCCCTTATTTAATCTTTTCTTAACATTTTTCCTATTTAGATTTTCATCTGTTATTGTTCTTCCTTTGCTTTCTATAACACAGTGGTTCCCAAACTTGGGGTCAGGACCCCAAATGAGGTCACATCATCAGTGCATGGGGTCACAGAAACATGGCTATTTTCCCTTCCCTCTGGTCTAAGATCTATGCCTAGTAAAATAGCAGTCATCAGTCAGGTGGCCTGTGAGCCAGTAAACATTGATGGGCCCTTGCCCCCTCCTGGATAAGCTTCCTTTTAGGCTGGAAACCCATGCTGAGTTCTGGGGTCTGTAAGCACACACTGCATACCGACAGAAGGGACCCTGTGCTGATGACTGCTGCGGTTGTAACTACTGTTGCTGCTGCCATCCTGCTTTAAATAAGTGGAGAGAGGAAGCAAGCTGGAGACCCGCTATTATGATTTCATCGTTATCTGGGGGTCACGTGAATTTTCAATTGCTAAAATGGGGTCATATGGGATAAAAGCTTGAAAAAGCACCGCTATAGCAAGTGTATACTCGTATATTGTTTAAAATTTGTAAATAGGAAAAACAAAAGAAATTGAGGTCATCTTATGTGAGAGCTTCTAACCTCATCTTAAGAAAATGTAATATATATAGTGTGTACCTAATTGATTTCTTTTGGTCAATTATCTTATGCCAGCTGTTATTAAAGAAGAATAATTATGGTGATGAAGTGGAGGAGTAGCCTAGTGGTTAGAGCAACTGCCTATTACCCAGAAGATCATGGGTTTGATTCCCATAGGCACTCCTTGTGACCTTGGGCAAGTCACTTTACCCTCCATTACCTCAGAAGAAAAGGCCTGGCAATCTACTTCTGCTGATACATTGCCAAGAAAATCCATAGGCAGCTGGGTCACCAGGAGTCAGCACTGACTTGACAGCACTTTTTTTTTTTTTTTTTTTTTTAATGGTGTTACTTTAATGTGATATTATTTCTTCATCTATTTTTTTGGGGGGGGGGAGGAGGGGTAGAGCTGTTAGTTTTCTTCTGCTGTTTCACTTCAGTTAGGATTGGCTGGGCTAGGATGTTGTGGGCCTTCATTGCGTGTCTCTGATGTTTTACTTATTTTGTCAAAACTCCTCTTTTATTTCCATCTAGCCCAGCCATTGCAGCTTGAGTGGACAAGTAGGTTTCTGTATCCTAATTTATAAAGCTACATGTGTGTCTTCATAAAATTCTAGCAGCAAACTGGCAGAAATATCAGCTAAATTGAAGCTGCCAACATCTGCACCACCTGGGGAGCAAGTGTATATGGTAATATGTAAATTACACGCATGCATGGGTATTTTATAAATATGCACATAATCTGCATCTCTGCCTATGCTCCACCCAAACTCCACCATAAAATATGCCTACATGTGAATTGTGTAAAAGTATATGCTGCCCTGTTACTGCGTGTACTTCTTTATGCATAATCCCTGTGGTTATTTTTATAAAAGCTGTTATTTTATTTATTTATTTAACAGTTCTTCTATACCGCTCTATTTTAGATCAGAGCGGTTTACATTTAACATCAACTATACAACACAAGGAAATTTGAGTTGTATTTACAATAAACAGGGAGATCAACTTGGAAGTAACTGGGTGAACTATGTACATTGTTTAGATTTTGGATTCACTTACCAGCCTTTCCAAACCTGGGCTCAAGGCGAGTTACATTTAAGGCCTGTCCCATTGACCACGTGGACACCTTCCTTTTCTTGGCAGCATTATGTCCAGTGATGGTAACATCCAGAGGAAGGTCAACTGTAAGCTTGACAAAGCTGCACTGGTATTTCAGCAGTTGCATTTGCTGTGGGCAACAACAATAAGAACATAAGAAATGCCATACTGGGTCAGACCAAGGTCCATCAAGCCCAGTATCCTGTTTCCAACAGTGGCCAATCTAGGTCACAAGTACTTAGCAATTTCCCCAAAAGACACAGTTTCCCCAGTGCTTGTATTGGGTCAAGCAGTGGATATTCTGGGTCCACTTTAACACAGGTCTGCGACTAAAAAGCTGTTTGATTATTTTCATCCAATTTCCATGTATTTTGGTGTGCTGAAAACAAATAAAATATTGAAAAAACTCCTAGACGTCATGATTTGCCACAACATGCAAAATTATCTTCAAATTTATCAAATTTTTTCAAATTACTATTAATTCAAATTACTATTAATTAATTCACATAGGTGCATTTAAGATATAAAATGCCAAAAAAACCTTAAAGGGGTTGTCCGAGTTACATAAAAAAAATTGAGCACTGTAAATCTGATGGTAAGCAATATGTACATAAGCTAAGCAAGTTTTAAGTCTGTGTTTCTAATGGTAGAAGGGGTTAATCTTTCCTGAAGAATCCAGTGGGAGGGAGACACAGGGCAGATAGCAGCAGCTCCGGTCAGTGCAGGGGGTCGTGGCCAGCACGGTGACGTCTGGTGTACAGACACAGAGCTGCTCTCTCCTGCATGCCTCACTTGTGCATGAATCATCATCAGGTTCTTGGTTCTAGGCTGTTCACGCTTTTTCATCGCAATTCGTGTTAGCTCGTCATTCTTCAACCATTATGTTATGGCTCCGCGAAAGTGTATTAATTCACCAGACAGTTTCTGTTTTATCTGTGGTGAATACACAGTGTTGAAGCAACAGCAGAATATTACAGACTTTGTGAAAAAAGTATACTTTGCATACTTTGGACTAAAAATTGGAGATCAAGATAAAGTCTGGGTGCCTCATAAAGTGTGCAAATGGTCTGTTGAGGACCTCTGAAACTGGTTCAAGGATAAGAAAAAATCTTTCCGTTATGGGATTCCTATGGTATGGCGAGAGCAAAAGAACTATAGTGACGACTGTTACGTTTGTTCATGCGATGTGAAAGGGTTTAATTCCAAATGGAAGCATTCCATTTCATACCCCAGTCTTCACTCGGCAATTTGTCCCATCCCCCATGGCACAGATATACCAGTACCCAAGCCCCCTGCTACCTTGGAAGAGATACCTAGCTCCGATGAAGGTGAAGTCATACCTGAACCAGATGACGAATCAAGTTCTGACTTTGAAGATGATACAAGACCAAAATTGTTTTCTCAGGAGGAGATGAATGATTTGGTAAGAGATTTGAATCTTCCCAAAGATGCCGCCGAGTTACTCGGATCAAGGCTGAAAAGCAGGAATTTATTGTTGCCAGGAGTGTCATCTTCATGGTTCAGACATCGTGAAAAGGAGTTCGTTCCTTACTTCGTCCAGGAAGACAAGTTGGTTTATTGCATTGATGTCGAAGATCTGATGGGTCAATTTAAAATCTAATATGATTCAGAGCAATGGCGTCTTTTTATAGATTCTTCAAAAAGAAGTCTCAAAGCAGTTTTACTCCACAACAGTTTTTACGCTTCCATACCTGTAGGTCATTCCGTACACTTGAAGGAAACCTACGAGAACTCGGAATTGGTTCTTCGTAAACTTAAATATGAAGACCATGGTTGGCAAGTGTGTGGGGACTTGAAGGTCTTGTGCATGCTGCTTGGGCAACAAGCTGGGTATACCAAATATCCTTGTTTTCTGTGTCTATGGGACAGTCGAGACCGACAAAATCACTGGACCAAGAAGAGTTGGCAGCCGAGGGTGCTAACAGTCGGTGATAAAAATGTCCTCTGAGAAACTTTGGTACCTTCCCATTAAAGTTCTTCTACCACCTCTCCACATACAATTGGGATTGATGAAGCAATTCGTAAAATCACTTCCAAGAGATGGAGAACGCTTCAAATACTTGGTCACCAAGTTTCCAGGCCTGTCGGAGGCAAAATTGAAGGAAGGCGTGTTCGTCGGACCAGACATTAGAAGGCTTATAGTTGATCAAGAGTTTGTCAATACCATGACGGATCCTCAAAAAGAAGGGTGGATTGCATTTAAAGAAGTCGTACAGAAATCTTTAGGCAATAACAAAGATCCTCACTACAAAAGATCATCGGACGAATGCTGAAAGCATTTCAAGCTTTAGGTTGCCTGATGAGTTTGAAAGTGCATTTCCTCCAGTCCCACCTTGACTACTTTCCTGAAAATTTGGGAGCTGTGAGTGAGGAACAAGGTGAATGATTCCACCAAGACATTAAAGAGATGGAAAGGAGATATCAGGGAAAATGGAGCATTACAATGATGGCAGACTACTGTTGGATGCTTCAGAGAGATATTCCAGATGCTACTCACAAGCGTAAATGCACCAAGAGGAGCCTCACAAGGAAGAAGAATCGACTTTAGTGTGTGTAGGTGAGCTCATTTCAGTTCAAAAAAGGATTTTCATGAAAATATTGTAATAAAACTTTAATTTTATAAGTCTATTTCCATTTATTTTGAGGTATTGCCTTATTTAACATAGTTACCTAAATTGTCAGGAAACATGATGTCCTATGACAAACTGGAGGTCATTTTCGGATTCAGCGCACTAAAAAACATAAAGATTACGTGGAATAACCAAAACAGCTCTTGAAAAAATTTTTTTTGCAGACCTGTGTAATGGTTTATGGACCTTTCCTGTGAAAAAATATTTTCTCTTATTAGTTTTAAATAGGTTACCCTGTAGCTTCATTGCATGTCCCCTAGTCTTTCTATATTTTGATGGCGTAAACAATCGATCTACATTTACCCGTTCCACTCCATTCATTAATTTATTCACCTCTATCATATCTCCCCTCAGCCAGAAGTTAACGGAGCGTAATTCAATTTAAAAAGGTCTTCCATCCTCAGCAAAACCCAAACTTCCAAATATTTTATTGCAGAGAGCGCTGTTCTAAATGGGCAACCTCGTGGTAGTGCTCTGCTGGCAGACCCCAAAGGCAAAACTTCAGTTTTTTCAAGATAGATGAATTCTCACATGTCTGGCTTTAAAGTCAATCAGCCGCAAGGGACCTTGCAGGGAGTGCTGTGGATGCTCTTGGAAAACTAGTGTTATGTGCATATAGGGAGACATGGTGTGGTTCTCCCTGTACCGTGATAGGAAAAAATGTCATGAGCAGTGCATATTAAGGAAGCAAAGGTTTCAGTCACAAAGCCAAACAATAACGGGGATAGAGGGTACCCTTGACACATCAATATTCTGATGAAAATTAAGCTCTGTAAAGTTGAATGTATTCTAGAAGTGGTACCTACAAAGAATCCATGGTGTCACCTCTCATGGCTGCATTACAAATGAGATCATGAGAAGTGACTCGTGGAAGCTTCAGAATATTGTAACTGAGCAAAGGGTCCTGCTGGCTGGCTCTACATTAAGGTTGCATAATCGCTGGCATCTCAAAACTGCATTTCAGCAACACCAGCAGATGGGAAGTGAGAGGGATCAAAGAAGGCCTGGTATAGCATATTCAAAGATGATCTTCAGCACCTTGGTACTAACTTGGAACACTTCGAACATGTTGAAAAACACTTGCCGCCCAATGGGACCTAACTTTAAATAAGTATATAAGGTATTTCCCTGCCTCAGGAGGCTTATAATTTAAGTTCTGTACCTGAGACGATAGAGAATGAAATGACTTTTCCAAGGTCACAGTGAGTGGCAGTAGGAGAAGCAGAGTTTGAAACCCTAGTTTCTCTAGTTCATCAGCACAGTGCTTTAACTACTAGACTGCTCCTCTACAAGGACATGCGCGGGGGAAAACATTTAACCTGAGGTATTAGGTAGCACCCTGTGCTGCCAAGCTGGATATTGGAGACATATGGCGGAGAGGTACTATATAGGAATAGAGTGGTCTTCTTTTACCCCAACATGCTATGTTTGTTGCCACTTCCCCCTAGAATAGCTGATGCAGGCAGGAAGTGACCACCATGTTTTTGCTAGGATGTGACATGCTATGATCCAGATGAAAATCTGCCATGATTTACCTTTTTTTACCTAGCGGCTGAGTAAGCAACATCCCTATATGACTTTAAGAGTAGAATCCAGATTTGGAAATCAAACTATTGCCTCTGACCTATAGGGCTAGTCCCTTCATCCTCTTGTGCTGTTCCAGAGAGTTGATAATATATAAATCATATTCTGATTAGATGCATATGGATGATGGGCGTGAGAAAGTAAAGGCTAATCAGGAACACAATTTCAGAACAGTTAAAGATATGGTAGATATAATATGGCAGTAAACTTATCAATACATTCAAAGGAAATAGTGGGATATTAAAATATATCAAACCCATTAATTGTATCTATACAACTTTGATAACTTCAACGGTACTGAAACTTTCAAAAAAATCTTATAAGTAGAGCTCTTGAAGAAGGAAGCTTTAGAATAGACCCTTTGTACACTTTCTTAACAGAATGCCCAAGCTCCCCAAAAATGTTCTAAAGGAGATTCCAGCAAAGGGATATGGTCAGCTAAATGCATAGCGATTATATTTTTTTAAAATATATTTGCTCTTATTATGAGCAATCGCCAAGGAAGTTAAAAAGCAGCATACAAGCCACTATACTAAAATAATGCACTGTCACAGGTGTATGTATAATTATACATAAAAAAATAAAGGAATTCTGGTTGCATCAATAAATCATGAGAATAAAGGTTTTATATGTATAAATGGGTCTGTGTTGTCTCCATTAACGTATAAAAAAAAGGAGATTTTAGAAAGCTAAACTGTAATGTGATGACACTATATTGATCTATCAATAATGTATAGTAATCCAGCACTAAGGTCGTCATTGACGGAACACTGACAAGCTGCTTCCCTGCTGTGATGCTGGATGAAAATCACTTTGATAGAATGGTAAAAGCTCCCTGTGTGTTCATGACATGTACCAGTACTCTGGAATAATAGATGTAGGTACCTGCTTTGTGGGCACTGATTGTTTTTGTGTGTGTGTGTGTTTGTGTGATTTGCTTTAGTTTTTATGTATTAACAGCCCTATTTTTAGAAAGACTGTTCTTCTCTGCTTATGGTAGAAACCTTTAGGAAGTAGCTAGCTAAATATTTATTGCTAATAGGAGGTACTGTGGCAGAGTATCTCTCTTCTCCCTCCCCTGTTATATATATTATTTAACTGTCAGATGTAATACAAAAATAGATAAAATAATATTTCAAAGGATAAGAACGTAAATGGAAAAAGCATTCAGACACAGGGCACAACACTCTTTCAATTGCTCTTGCAATCATTCTGAGAAAGTTCAGTACACTGAAGATTTGGGAAATCCTTGGGGTTACTTGGATAGAATTTATGCCTTTACCAACTGGACACAGCCGGTAGTCACAATGGTGACAGCTTTGGTGATGCAACGTTTTCCAGCCTTTCTGCTGTAAGGAGCTCTTGTACTTGTTGAAAGAAATACTAATCAAATTCCCTAACGTTTTCCTCAGCTGTCTTCCAGGAAAGATCAGAATAACCTCTTTTCCATAAAAACTAGCCCTCCACGCCCTGATGTCTTTGTGTAGCCTTGTTTGTTTGCCTACCCGTTATTGGGGCATTTACACCCCACTTACAGTAGATATATAATCTAGTGTGGTCCCCTTTGAAGAATTATCTGAAGATATTAGTAATCAAGACTCTCTGGAAATTACACACATGTTCTCTTTTCACAGGTAATTAGGATAAATGTGATTATTTCCTTATTTTTAACTTCTAATCAATGTTACACAATTGTAACTAATCCGATCCCTATAACCGGTATTCCGTCCCGTGAATAGTGAGGTTGGAAGACCAACCCACGCTTGGCCCCAGAACGTGATTGCATCTCCTGTGCCCCCTGCACATACAGAGTGATTTGTGCGGGGAGCGCTGGACAGGGGCGGAGCAGGAGAGGGCCCAGCTGCTGGAACATACAGTGCCGATTCAGGTTGGGCCACTGTACATTCCCTGGCACCTGGCTGCCCGTCTGACTTATTCCAACCTGATGGTGCAATAAGCCCCGGGGGTCCCCACTGCACAGCACCCCCTCGCACACCATGCCACTGGCTGCGCTGTAGCCCCTGCAGCCGTGATCTGGGCCATGGGGGCCTATGGTGCTGGCAGGATCTCGGTCTGCAGGGGCTATGGCATTCCGAGCCGTCAGATCGATGGCTCGTTGCCATGGTGCCAGAACACCACGACTCCTGTGCCCCAGCCGTGGCATTCTGGCCTTGGGACGGGCAGCTCCCCATACGCCAATCTCATCGGCATATGGGGGATCTCCCGGACGTCTATATCCCTGGTTCTGCAGGGTCTGGTACGCCCAGGCCCCACGGTGGCAGAACCTGATCCATTTCCCGCACATCTGGTTTTTGCCCAGGCAATGTGGGCAGATGTGCATGAACCGGAATATGCCTCCATGTAAGAGGGTCTGTAGGTAGAGTACCAGATTTTTGGAGAGCAAATCTAGGACACCTGGACAGAGCTGAGCTGGGTTGGAAGGAGCAGGGTGCCTCCCTTCTCAGACATCTTTTCCTCGTATATTTTGAAATGGCCAGTCTGTCTAGAATTTAGTAATTTCAAAAGTTTAAAAAAGATGGGAGCAGCCCAAGTTGTAAGAATGCATACATACATATATGCTTAAACTTTATTTTATGGATACAGATAAATATTCTATACATTTCCAAACTTCCCCTTCTTTTTTCCAGAAAAAATTATTTTTACATCTTCTACGAGGTTTGAGAAGACTTACATTAGAAGGGTATGTAGGAGAAGCAATATCCTTTGCCTCTTTCCTCACTTAAATTGGGAACAGGAGGTGGTTATAGTCCATGGAGTCTGGGACACTACCTCTGAATCAGGGACAATCCCCAAAATTGGGGACATTGGTAACCTTATCTATGGGTTTATAGCAAGACTGGAAGCTGGGGGCAGGGGAGGTGTGAGGGGGAGAGGAAGAGGAGAGGGAACAGAACAAACGCCTCAGAAGTGCTATCACTTCAAACAGTATTTTAGTCTAGTGAGTTATTTTAGAAGCCTTATTTTCAATTTCCATATGGAAATCGCACCTTTTTAATAAAGGGTTAACTTTACACATGGATGCCCATAATATGTAGAAATGTATTTCCCTGTTTCATATATGGAACACATGTGTATGATGAAAATTGTCTATGTTGGGGTTTATAATGTTCCCTGACACATAGCCCCATATCTAGCCCAGTGCGAGCAGTGCAGCTGCACAGGGCGCAAAAAATAGCGGCGCATTTAGGGCTGATTGTCGTCCTCAGAGGGGGGCCATGCTACTTAGCCATGCCCCGCCACCCTTTTCCTCTTCCATTGGTGGCGGCAGCGGAGCAGACCTCCAATTAAAAAAAAAAAAAGGCGGGTCTTTTTGACTCTGCGTTTCAATGACTGGTCTGATCCCTCCCTCCTCCGACATAAGCATACATCAGAGGAAGGAGGGATCAGACCAGCCATGCAAGCTCGGAGTCAGAAAGACCCGCGTGTTTTTGTTTAATTGGACGTCTGTTCTGCTGCCACCCCTGCCAAGGGAACAGGAGAAGCGGTGACAGGGCAAGGGCACGCAGTGCAGGGGGGAGCCAGCTGTAGATGAAGAGGTGGGGGGTAAGATGGGGGGGGGCAAAGGATAAACTTGTGATGTTAGGGGGGGGGGGTACACCAGTTTTGCAAGTCGCACAGGGTGCATTTATGGCTTGGTACGGCCCTACTGACATGTATATATTCTTTTAAAATCACTCATTTCAGCAAGCCCTTTACAGAAGAGATCAAGGGTCCTATCTTTAATCCCACATTGTTTTATTTTCCCCTTCCAAATTAAAATGAATTAAAATTAGCACCCTCTGTAGTTAATTGCCAGACTTTCAACATATAAATTTGCATAATACCAACTCCTGGAGCTCTTTGTGTTGGCAAATATACGTGCACACACTTCCTCGTATGTATTTTAGAAAAAGCTCGACATTTGGCAGATCCTTTTCCAAAATACTACCAGAATTGTGTGTCTCCTGACCTCATCTCGATTTTGATCTCCTCCTTGCACCGTTTACAATTTGCCTTTATATGAATGCAGCAGTGTATATAGTTTTGCAGAGCACTATTTACCCACTCATGTTTAAAATGACCTGGGCTGGGCCTGCTAGTGGTTGGTAACCTAAAACATTAAATGGAGATTTTAAATGAAACGCAATGTAAAATAGCCAGTGAGAATATTACTCTGTCAGATAAATCAGTGTGCCACAAAATTCCTCTATGGTTTACGTTTTTTTTTTTTTTTTTCTAATTTGGAGGAAGGAAAGACTGTTTTTAGTTTTTGCCTCGTTGCTAAGAGACAGACTGCGGTTTTTCTGACATTTTCCAACTGTGTGATTACATTGCCCACTGGAGTTACTAGGTAAAACTGCAAGCTAATACTAGAGCCTGGGTTCCTTGATATTTGCAGCTTCGGTCTTTCAGTGTTTAAAGAGGGGAAAAATCATTCATGTGTTTGCCTAGGGGTGGGGCAGAATAATTCTGCATGAAAGTTGTGGCTGGAAGCTGAAGATCTGCTGAGGTACTAGAAAAGCCCCTGCTCTGCTCCCCTATAATTCAGGTACGGCTGAATCGCCTTTAAACAGTGCCATGCATTCACCCTTACAAAGGGATAGACTCTCTCTTTTTTTCACATTGTTTTCATAATTCGCCAGATTTAGTTCATATATTTTCTTGATAGAATTTGACTGTTAGTTCATTTCTCATATATTAAACTCGTGCATTTGAGACTGCTTTTGTGTAGAGCTTCCCACACACAGTCTGAAATGAATACCATACACCTCGGGCTGCATGTGCAATCTTTTCCTTCAAGTTAGTAACACACACTTTTCTCTATCTCAACTCCTTTGGTTTTACTCTGTCTTGTCTATTTGTTCCATCTCTGCATGTCCGTTTGCTGTTTAAGATGTTTTGATGTATATTATAGCATGCTGACATTGTGAGCATCTTTTCTGTCATCGTTTAAATCTTTTGCTTTGTTTTTTACTATGCACAATGTTGACACTGTATCATATTATTGCTATTATGAATTAATTTGTCTATTTCCAAGTTTTACGTAGCTGTTCTAATTGTGTACTGTGCTGACATTTAAGTATTTTATTATGGCCATACTGTCTCTGAATTGTAAATGGCTTGTATCCAATCATATGTGCTGTAAGGCAGCGGTAAATCTTAGACAAACGTTTATCATTATTGTATTTATTATCTGAGATTTGGTGAAAAATGAGAAGATTCAACAGAGACAATGCTCTTTAAATATTCTGCATTTTTACTATCAACACATTTGTCTGTAGTTATTTGGCACCATGAAATAATGCAATTTTAAATTTCAAAAATCAATAAAGTAGATACCTGGCAGAGATTTATAGATCATATTGTGGTTGGGTTATGGTTGATTAGCATGTTTCAATACCCATGCACTGTATATTTAGTATGGAACTAAAGTACACAGTTTATGGAACTCAAAGCATGTTTTGCAGATCAGTGAAGAAAATTTTTACTTCTTTTTTCTTTACATGTAACTATATCTCTTTTAATCTATGAAGCCTGCTTTTGTATCTATTATTTTTAAATATTGTATAGTCTCTCCTAAGATTTACCAGTCAGCTTCTTTTAGGTATGCATGTAGAAAATCTGTTAGATAGCATTAGTCAAAAACTGTTCTTCGCTTTCCCCTTACCCAATGTCCTGGAACTTTTCAGCTGCATAACTGCACCCACTGCTTCAGTGCATAAGATGTTGGTAGGGAAACAGCTTGCTATGGTGAAAGCAATATACTTCTGTTCATGTAGAGTAACAGCCAGGCTTCCTTCACCGTTCTTTTCTATTTAGCAGCAGCGTTTTGTCATCAGACCAGTCCCCCCTCCTCCTTTGCCCTTTCCACATTTATTTCCATGGTGACCGTTCTGAGGTATTCTGCAGGCTGAAAACTACTTTTCCTCTTTTATCCTGCAAGCTGGTATTGTCAGGGACTCTGTGTTTCTACAGCTTTGAATGAATGAAAAAAGAAAAAAAAAAAGGAAGAATTTGGATGGAGAGTATCGGAGAGGCCCTCCAGCAGGAGAAAACACCAGCACAACAACCTTGAAATGTCCTAGCAGCATCTTGTAGGTTGGTTAGTGAAAAAGGGGGAAGAAACATTACTGTATTGATTGATTATCTGACTGACTAGTGTGTCTTGGAATTATCGCTTTGTGGCATGAAGGAAGTGGTTCTCTGAAATGTGAAAACAAGTAGATGGCTAGCCAGAAATTACTGGTGATTTGCTGGTAAGCTTTCCTGCTGTGTAATCTGTTGCAAATCTTGGTTTCTCATGCATCCCTTAATGCTTTTTTAGCATTTTTTAAATGGTATTTTTGCAAATTCCTCATCTTGAAGCATGTTTTAATTTCTTAAGCAAGTGTCTTGGAGGCACAGTTGGAACCGATCAACAATTGATTTTTTTGTGTGTGCAGTTATAATGTTACATTTTACTGTTGGGAAAAAAATTGCAAATGATCTGCAATGCTGATTTCTTTGTTAAAGCCTATTTTTCATTGATTATGCCAACCTATGCATTCAGAGTTGCTGCTAATACGCAAGCAATTCATGTATAATGGTGTAATTTATGTCTTGTAGGTGATGATAGGTCAGTAAGTATAGCTAGAATTGTATTGTCTTAGAAGGTATAAAAAAGTGCTAAAGTAAATTGTAAAATCGAATGTGTTTTGTAGTCATCCATGCACAAAACACGTTCCAACAAATTATATGTAAACGTTCATCGAGTATGATATTTATGGAAAAGGTCTTGTTAGAATGGTTAGTGGTGCACTAATTTTGCGGCTGATTTGTATTGTGTTACTTTTCAGGATTAAAATACTTAATCTGTTCTCTGCTTATTTGGCTAATTTTTAGGATTAGCAATTAGAAGAAAAATCTGTTGAATTGACAGGATCACTATAATAATTTGTTATTGGATTAATATGGTTGATTGCGTATTTTTGGTTTAGCTGGTAGTGAGGAGGCTGCAACAACTGAGTTCCATTTTTATTTTTAAAGTCTGAGCAGATGTGCATGCTGTCTGGAAAGTTGCCTTGACAACCGAGGCCCAGACTTAGATTCTTTTTTTTTAAATGTGTGTGTGTGTGGTTTAACATTAGATCTTTGGCTAACATTGTTCATAATAATTAGAGGTTTGATCGTGTAGTAAATTTCAGCAGGTGCTGCTGGAATGGTACTATACCAGTATTTGGTATTGTTTACAAGAAAAATATTATATATTTAGCTGAATGAATTTCATTTTAATTGTATTTTTGGGAAACTGTTACTAATATTTAAAAAGAAACACTGTTTTTGGATTGGATAAAGCAGTATGCACAATGGGACATGCTAATTGGCAGTGTTGTACTTGGTGCAAGTGCATTTACCACCACAGCAGTGAGTGACCTTAAGTGTACCCGCATTAATTGCGCCAAATAACATAGCACAGGAGTAGTGCAAATCCCACACTAGCTACATGAGGACATGCTGAACATGGGTTCAACACCACCCCCATACTCAATTTTTCAGAGTTGAACGTGTAGTAGGCACCTGCAGTTTAGTAAACATGTTCCAATATGTTTCTTTTTTGGTGTGTGTCCCTCCCCTAGTTTGCAGTCTGTCATGCTGTGAGGGCTTGTGTGCATCAGTGATGATGAGAGCTAAACTATAGGTAGCATAATTACTGTCAGGGTCTCCCAAGATGGACAGGTCTCAGCTGAGGTGTCAGACTAAGACAAACCACTCATCTGGGCAGCAGCAGAATAGGGCAGTATTGGCGGTGGAGGATCACATTCCTGTGACAACGGCAACAACACTAGCATTGCCTGTGCAGAAGAAAGACCTGGCAATCCACTTCTGTATCTTGCCACGAAAACCTAATGGATAGTCGCAACAAGACAAATTGCACTTTAGTGCTGGAAGATGAGACCCCCAAGTTGGAAGGCACTCAACTGGTTACTGGAGATGAGCTCAACACTTTTCAGAATAAAGCCAGCATTTATGATGTGGTTGGATCAAAGGCCTTGGGACATCTGACTGTTGATGATGTAACTGCGCATGAAATGAGAATCAGAAGCTGCAAGGATGTCTTACATATTGGGACATGGAACGTACGAAGCATGAACCAAGGGAAGTTGGAGGTGGTCAAGAATGAAATGGAATGTGTCCAACTCAATCTTTTGGGTGTTAGCAAACTAAAATGGACTGGCATCGGGTACTTTGCATCTGATGATCACATGGTATATACTATGCTGGAAATGAGACTAAGAAGAAATGGAGTTGTATTTATAATTAAAAAGAAGCTTGCAAGAACTGTAATGAAATACAATGCAGTCAGTGAACACTTAATTTCTGTTCATCTATGAGGAATGCCCATCAACAAAACAATTATTCAGGAATATGCCCCAACAACAGCTGCCGAAAAGGAAGAAGTAGGCGAGTTCTATGAACAAGTCCAAGCCGAAATTGACCAAACATGCAAACAGGATATCCAGGTAGTCATGAGTGACTGGAATGCAAAAATTGGCAACAAAGAAGGTGGCAAAGTGGCTGGAAAATATGGACTTGGCAACAGAAATGAAGCTGGAGACAGAAGTCTGCAAGACCAATGATCTATTCATCTCAAAAGCCTTCTTCTAACACAAATGCTAACTGTACACATGGACTTCACCACCCAATGGATTGTACAAAAATCAAATTGACTACATCTGTGAAAGTCCTATGTTGGAGAAGCTCATTAACATCAGCAAAGACAAAACCTGAAGCTAACTGTGGTACAGATCACCCAACTACTAGTATGCAAGCTAGAAATCTGAAAAAGAGCAAGCCACTCATGAATGTAGCAAAATATGACCTGGAGAATATACCACCAGACTTTAAAGACTGCCTGCAAAATTGATTTGATGCTTGAGATACAAATGACAGAGCACCCGAAGAGTTATGGAATGACATCAAGAAAGTTTTATGCTTGAAGAAAGTGAAGTCTCTACAAAAAATGAAAAATCAAAAACAGCCAAAATGGATTACCGAAGAGACTGAAAATTTCCCAGAAATGCAGAGAAGCTAAAGAAGACAATTTGCAGAACTTGACAGATTTCCAATGTGCAGCAAGACCAGACAGAGCGAAGTACTACAATGACACATGCAAGGAAATAGAATCAGAAACTTTCAGAGGAAAAATAAAATCAACTTTCCTAAGACTCTGAGAGTTGGAGAGAGAATTTCATCCTCAAATTGGAATGCTAGAAGATGCTCAAAATCCATGTTAAATGATGCTGAGAAGGTCAAGAAAAAGTGGAAAGAATATACACAGTCATTATACAATAAAGATCAAGTGGACTAACAGTCATTTTAACCTGTACCTTATGATCAGGAACCATTGGTGATGTGGGGTTTTTTTGCATGTGGTGTTCTGAACCATAATTGGTGGGGGGGGGGGGGGTCTGTTACCAAAATGCTCGAGTAAGAGATGAGTCTTTAGTTGTTTGTGAAAGTCTGTGATTAGTTTGATATTGTGAATTGAGAGTTGTAGTGAGTTCCAGAGGGTGGGGCGCATACAGAGAGGATGCTCTTATCTTTGTGGTTTGCTTGCATTTTCCAGTCTGCGGTGGGAGACTAAGAAGATTTTAGGTGCTCTTTCTTTGGCCTGTCAGAGTTTGGGGTGTGGATTACTATTCGGAGGTCCTCTGAAGATTGCTTATCTAGTGTTTTGTGGATGATGGTTAGGACTTTGTATTGCATTTTTGAGCTGATGGGAAGCCAGTGGAGGTGTTTGAGGATGGGAGTTATGTGGGTTTGCCTTGAGGCTTGGAAGATGGTTCTAGCAACAGTATTCTGGGCAGGTTGTAGTGGGAGGAGTATGTATTTAGATAGACCTTGGTAAATGGAGTTACTTTCCACTCAGTCTGCCAAGCCACCATCACACCATTATTCAACTACTGTATCGGTGGATAGGAGGGGGCGAAGTTTTCTGAGAGCAATTGGATGCGGCTGTTGCCATACTTAAAAGGGTCTGCCAGGAAATTTGGATGACAGCATCATGGCCAACTGACAGGAAAAAATCTATGCTTATACCAATACTGAACAAAGGTGTTCTGACTGTGGAAATTATTGTGCAATTGCTCCGATCCCACATGCCAGAAAGATTCTACTCGAGATCAGCCAGCAGAGATTATAACCATACCTGGAATGAGAACTGCTTGAAGCGCAAGCAGGGTTCAGGAAAGGGTGAGGAACGAGAGATGACATTGTGGATATGAGTTGGATCCTTGAAAAGACAAAAGAATACCAAAAGGATATCTATAGCAAGGCTTTTGACACTGTAAGCCATGAGAAATTCTGGCCCATATTAAGAAGCATGGGTATACCGGAACACCTGCTAGTTCTCTTGTACAACCTTTACATTGATCAAGAAGCAACAGTTTGAACAGAACATGAAGAAACAGAATGATTTGGTTTAAAATCAAAAAAGGTGTATGACAAGGCTGCATACTTTCCTTCTATCTATTTAACTTATATGCAGAACAAATCATTAGAGAAGCTGGACTGTATGAAGACAACAAAGGCATGAAGATTGGTGGAAGACTGAACAACTTTCGCTATGCTGATGACACCACAATACTGGCTGAAAGTGAAGATTGTGAAACATTTGTTTCTCAAGATCAAGGAACTTAGTCTTAAAATGGATGTGCACCTTAATATAAAGAAGGCAAAGATCCTGACAAATGGCAAAATCAAATTCATTGTTGATGGAGAAGACATTGAAATAGTGGACAACTTTTTAAAAAAAATGTATTTAATATTTATAAATTTATACAAAACATATCAAGAATACATCTTGAAACAGAAACTGAGATGGGTAAGGCAACATAATAACACATGACTAAAATGTCCCACCAATATAACATGCAATAACACAAAATCAATACCCAGCCCACTCTAGCCTCCAAAACAAGGAGGATACTATAAGAAGAAAATAATAGCATTCAATAAATCTGAAAGGTAATAGAAGGTGTGCTTAACAGTCGATACCTATTATGCTCAAACAGAAGCAGAAGGAGGAACATCCACCTCCTCCGGATGTCTGGCATTTATAAAGTCCTGCAATTGGGAAGGTTCATAAAAAAATAAAGGAATCGGACTGATACTTAATCAGACACTTACAAGGAAATTTAAAAAAAAAGAATCCTCCCAATTGCTGAATTCCAGGACACCAAAGGAGACAGTCCCGTCGTCTCTTCTGGGTCTCCCTGGAGAGATGTGGAAACATACGGTCAGTCAAACCCTTGAATAACATATGTCCCTTCCTAAAGAACAACTTCATAAGCCATTGCTTATCAGATAACAATGCCAACATAATCAGTAAAGTAGAGGGCACTACATGCTCTTCCTGTGATGATTCCAACATAGCAGTTACATTTAAAACATCAACATTTGATAATCCTGTAACCTCTCCCGACCCCTCAGCTTTTTTTCCAGTGGTAAATTAATACATTTTAGCAATGGGGGGGATGGGATTCAGGGGGAATACCCAAATTTTCAATCAAATAAGTCCGAAACATAGCCCTTGCTGAAATCGGTGCTACTCTAGGAAAATTAACCACACGAAGATTCACAGCTCGCATTGTATTTTCCAACATCGCCAGTTTAAGGCACATAGGCATTATTCTCTTCTTAAGGCATTCCACATCATTCTCAACAGTCAGAGTCTTGGATTGACAACTAGAAACATCCGCCTGAAGAGTAGATATTTTTACAATATTTTCCTGAATAGCAGTTACATTACTAGAAACCTGAAACATCAAGCTGATCATCCGTGGAGCCAAATGTTCCCATAGCTGCATGATAGCAACCCATATGACTTTCAGCGTTACCACCTCTGGGACATCCAAAGACACTGAAGGAACAATCTCCATCTTACCTCGGCCCTCTGACACTGATCCGGGGGGACAGCAGAACCCAAGCCTCGCTCCAAGGCCAAGCTCTCCCTACTGGCGGAGTCCAATGACTCAATGCCCTCCACCTGACTCCCCGAATGCCGGTGTCCTGCCGAGGGACCTTTGAGGCTCTGACTGAGCCCGGGGAGCAGAGATCACCGCTTGATGCAGACAGTGAGGACTCCACCTCCAACAACTGCAAAGCCGAGCAATGCTCCTTTTCTCCAACCAACTGTCTTGCACAGGGAAGAAAAAGGAATCCAAAGGACCAGCAACAGCTGCAGGAAAAGGCATAGAGACCTGGGGGGGCTATAGAAGGCTGTTTAGCCCCTCTAGTCTTCTGTTTCTTCCCCATAGGAAATCCCGTGCCGATCAGCACACCTCATCAATCGCCATCTTGGATCCTCAGTGGACAACTTTTAACCTGCTTGGATCAATAATCAAAGAAATGACAAGCATTCAAGAAATCTGATGACATATTGCTCTTGGCAGAATGGCTATGAAGAACCTAGACAAGATTCTCAAGGGCAGAGCAGTCTCTCCATTCAAAGATTCAACTTGTCCAAGCCATGGCATTTTTAATAACATCTTATGAATGCAAAAGTTGGACAGTGAAAAAGATAGACAGGAAGAAAATCGATGCCTATGAATTATGGTGCTGGTAAAGAATACTGTGTATACCATGGACTGCCCGAAGAACAAACCAGTCAGTAGTAGAGGTGATCAAACCAAAGTTTTCTTTAGAAGCTCAGATGTCAAAACTTTGCATGATGTGTTCAAAGTATGAAAGTCAAAGAGAGAGATCATTAGAGAGAGATGACTTGCTTGGCAGTGTTGAAGGAAAAGGCAAAAGAGGATGGCTGGCAATGAGATGCATGCCAGCTATGAATGCCACTCTATCAACAATGAGCCACCTGACTAAAGACCAAACATTGTTTAGGGCAGCTATCCAGAGAGTCTCCATGAGTCAACACAGACTTGATGGCACTTAGCAACAACAGATATATATGGAAATGAGCTGTGTGAAGGAAGCACAACCTGTGACCTGTGGTGTCATTCTATGGTAGCCAGTTTGAAACCAACCAGCTCCAATTCCCTAGAAACCAGTTTGGCGATGGCCTGATCCTGTCAAAAAAGGTCATGGAACCTATGTAGTCAAATGTTCAGGCAACAGCTATACTGTTTTTGGTAGCAATTTTAGATTGTTAGAAAGCTTGATGGTAAGACTTGGGAAGTGAGAGGAATGCTGGTTTTTGGATTAAGTATGGGAATTTTTATGATTAGCTATTGAGGAATATAGAGAACCAAAGAAAAGAGGCTACTACTGCTAGAATATATCTTTAATAATGTGGCTTAGTGTGTGTGTGTGTGTATATATATATATATATATATATATATATATATATAAAAATATAAATATACAAGTTATATACACCCCCTCTCCCCCACAAAATAGAAACATTGTAGATAGTCAATCCCAAAATATTTTTTCTTTATAAAACCAAGTAATATGCAAATAAAATTCAAATGAAGTTTGTTCACATGCATAGTTCAAGTAAGATATTGGTGAAAACATTCAGTACACTGGAATGAAAGAAAATATTCTCGTGGTTAAATGCCAGACCAGGAAGTCCAAGATGGTGGCATGAAAGAAGTTGAGTGAATTCCAGCATTTTTCTTTGTTTCCTTTTTATCTTTGATCAAGCGCATGGAGAGTTTAGCTCATATGCTCCTCATGCATTTCCCCAAGTGTGCCGGGGTTCCTTTATTGTGTCAGACATCATACGGAGCTTTTTGCAGCTGCTGCAATGAGAGATGCATTGGGGAAGGGCTGTACTACTGCACAAGGAGAAAGTGTTCTCAAGCCACAATGCCACTCTTCCCCCAATGGCCCTGTTCCTCCTCTGCTTCCTTGAATCCAGTCTGCTTGAGATGCACCGGATAACCACAGAAGACTGGTGCCCCGGTGACTGTTGGTGTGTTAGAGAATTTTAAAATAAAGCTGCAGCTGGAGATCAGACAGGAGTCCCTGGTGTTTTGGCTGCTCTGGAGGTTGGAAGGGAAAAGGGAGCTGTGACTTAAGTGAGTTTGACTCTTGTAGATGAAGGGCAGCAGGTTCCTGTTGGTCAGCTAGGAAGAGGAGCAAATCTGTCCTCAGAGGTTTCAGGAGCCATTGCTTCTCTAAAGAATCAGCAGATGTTGGTTAGACATTTTATTACAATGGGCTCAGTATGGAATATGATGGCAAATAAGACTGTTGCCTCTTGGCTACACCGAATTTAGATATGCAGGGGAAAATTCTATGTCAAAAGATTGTGTCTGTGCAGCAGAGACTTGAGACTTTGAAGCTGTTGTGAAACTTGCTCCAATCTGTCCAAGTGGGTCTTGTTCAGGACAAGATGATGGTATATAGGTGCCTGGAAAATGTGGAAAGTTCTTTGCAATCTTTGAATTTGAAGATCTTAAAGTTTCCAAAAAAGGCTTTTTTTTTCAACACCTTTAGATCTGTTTTGGTGATATTTGAAGGAGGTCATAAATATTCCTGAGGAGGATTAGTATTTGCCTTCTGTGGGACTTATTGGTCCATGTTCTCAAGACTTGTTGGTTCCTGTATTGGAAGATATGTCATCTGACAGTTCTTATATTTATGCAGTCCTAGAAGCCTCAGAGCGCGAGAGAGATCGATCATCGAGAAAGCTACTTGGCTGGTAGTCTTGTAGAACACAACAGATGAGACTCCATCATGAAACTACTTTAGAAATTGTTTTGACTGCATTCATGGATCAAAGAGTTGAAATTTTTCCTGACTTGAGTCATTGGGCTCAAACCAGAAGGAAAACATTTCTTGAGGTGCATGAAGAACTGGTTGCATTGGTTAGATTTCCTGCTAAATGTATTTTGTGCTATCAGAATTTCAAATATGTATTTTTTTTAACCTACTTAATTAAATTTGGATAGTAAGAAGGTATAGATGCTTAATTTTTCTTGGTGATACTGGGCAGATAGGGGATGGGAAGCTTGCTTTAATGCAGGACCATAGTATTTTGATTTGTTTTATGCCCTTAATATTAGTTTCCCTATTAGTAGATTCTTTCCTCTTTTTTTGGTGATTTTCTTTTTGAATATTTTCCTTTGTATTTCTCCTTTTCATTGTTAAGTTTGATGCTTGACTGTATTAATATGCATTATAAAATAAAGTGTGTTTGATCTGCAGATGTCAGATTGTGTGTATTTAGGTCTGTGTATATTTAAAGCTCAGTCTCAAGCGTACTCTTTTTCACTATATTTTCTTAGGGGCCCTCTTATTGAATGGCGTTAGCTGTTTGCATGAATTTTAGCATGTGCTAAAAGCGCACTGGGACCTGCATTGACAGCACCACCAGTTTTTGGCGCTAACTGTCCATGGGGTGTAAGGGTTGCAAGTGGGCAGGGGCGAGCGCCTTACAGTCGGTGCTCCTGTGCTAACTGCAAGGTGGTCAGTTAACATGAGTTCACATACCATCACCTCAATAGTGCAGATGCACTTACCGCTACCTATCTTTATACTGCATTACAGTAGGGCCAGGGCTGGCACTACCATTAAGTAACTAAGCAGTCACCCAGAGCACTGGCCATCTGGGGGCATCATTGCTGCCAATGATGCCCTCTCTGGGACGGGCAGCACTGGTAATGGCAGCAAACGGCCCCGTGGCGCTTACCTTGAAATTTCTGCATTACACGGCTGTTTGCTTCCACCCTCCTGGGACCACTTGATGATGACTTCCTGTTTGCAATCATCATTGGCGCCGCAGGGCTTTTTGCTTCCTATCCCCTGGGACTACCCAAAGTTTCAAGGCAAGCACCGCAGGGTTGTCTGCTGCCATTGCTGACGCAGCACATCCCAGAGAGGGACTGCAGCCAGTGGCAGTGGACGTCGGAAGGGGGAGGGAGGGACCGCAAGGAATGAGATTCCCCTAGGGCACCTCTTCTCGTTGCACCAACCCCGGGGAGGGCACACGTGTTAACTACCAGGAAGATACTTACAATGCCTCTGACAATTGACACAGGTGGTGTTGCACTTAACGCACTATAGTTTTGGCATTATTGTTGCATTAGGAATATCTCTCTAGCACCCTTTTAGTAAAAGGGCTCCATAGTGTCATGGAGGTAAATGTGTTTGATTTTAAGATATTCTTACACCCTTCAGTTTTTTATACATGTATGGATGTGTACAATATATATTTTAAAATACTTTATAGCTATAAGGTGTAGAATATATTTTAATTCAAAGCTTACCTCCTGTGTTTTCCACTACTAACTAGCCCATGGAGTTGTACGTTCATGTCCTATCTCTCTTTGGGTCCTAGAATCATCAATCATATTTGATTACAGTCCGATAGGGCTAGTAGAAGCCAGAGGCAAACAGGAGCTCTATTACTATTACTGGCACTGACATTAGAGGATAGCAAGTTGTGAATTAATTTGTTTTTATCCCCACTGGGTTTATGACATTGTTTGTGATTTTCTATTCTTAGCTCATCCACTGAAAGTACTGTATTCTAACTGACTTCTCACTTGACTTTTGTTGTGTGGGACACAGAGAATAAAAAAGCAAACAAACTTGTAGAGAACATTGTAAAGAGAGAACTGAATAATAATGCTAAAGTCGTCATGGCTCTCCTGCTACTTGCAGCTAAGCTGGGGCAACTGCTCCTTGATATCAGCAGTTAGAGTCCCTGTTTGGGAGCCACATATTTGCATACTGAAATCTCAGTGTTCCCAATTGTAAAAACAGATCATAGTATGTCAGTATACCATGCCAAACTGAGAACCCCTCCATCTGTCAAGGGCATGCATTTTGTTTTTGACATGTTTAAGCAATAGTTTGTGCTGAAACAACTTTTGGTATATGAACTGATATGGAGTTATACACATAACTTTACTAGGTAACATTTCATAGATGGGGGGAGGGGGGAAACTTGATAAATGCTCTCTTCTGTAATGAGAGTTTTACTCAGTTCCATGTTTGTACTACTATTTTCTTTGCAGTGATATCAGGAACCAGTTAGATAGCTGGTTATTTCTGGGGCTATATTATAGATAATAGTTTGTGTGCATGGTAAGGATGAAATCTTGGTGCTTATTTAGAAGTAGGGAGATCTGGATTCTCTATAGAGTGAATTGCTCTGGCAATTGGTAGCTGAACCCACTCGGGAAGGGGTGATATGGGTCTTGGTGCTTACAAATGCAGAGTGTGTTTCTGATGTTGTAGTGAGTGATCATCTGTCATGTAGTGATCACCAGATGGTGAGCTTCAATATTAGGACATAGGTGGAAATGATTAATTCAAAAACGAGGATCTTAGACTTCAGTAAAACTAACTTTGCAAAGATGTGGGACTGCAGTGTAGTAGTAGTTAGCTGTATCAAAACATCTGGGGAATATGGAATTGGTCTGCCGATCAGCCTCCAAGCTGTGGTTGAGCAAGCTCCCATTTAAGGGCAAGTTACTCTTTGTGGAGGATATCTCAAAATTGATGAAAGACCTGGGAGTTTTTCATTCTCAAAAGCTTCCAGAAGACAGACCCAGGAGCACTAGTTCTACCCCATGAAATATCTCGTGAGGGTTTGGATGTGCTCTTGGACTGCTAGGATTCTAGGTGGGCCTATTCCTCTACTGGTCCTAGGACCAAGAAGGGACAGTCCTTTTGAGGCAATCAGCACTCCCAAAATTCATCAGCTGTTGTTGGTGACATTAAATGCAATTAAATCTGATGGGCCCCTTTTGTGGTGTAGCTGATTGGGAGTGCCTCAGAACATTTTTCTCTTGGAGTGGACCCAAATTGCTTCAGGTCAGTGGGTTCTCAGGGTTTTGAGACAGGGCTATGCACTGGAGCTTGTGGAGCTTCTAAAGGTCGCTGTTGTAGAGTCTTCCTGCAGCTCCCCACTCTAGATCAAGGAAATTCTTTAGTGTCTCATGCAGTTGTAGACTATTGTACTTGTGCATTTCACAAAGCAAAGTCAAACCATTATTCCATTTACTTTCTGGTGAACAAAAAGGGAAATTCTTTCCAACCTGTTCTGGACATAAAAGCAGCTCTGAGTTCCCCATTTCTGCATGTAGACTCAGCATCAGGTCGGACATTGCATCCATTTGACAGGGGGGAGTTCCTTTACCTTCCTGGATTTTGCCAAGGTGTATTTCCCTATTCCCAATTGGGAGCAGGACCAGTGGTTTCTTCGCTGCTGAGTTCCAGGCTGCACTTTCTGTCCTTTGGCCTGGCAATGTTTCCTCACACCACCTTGAAGGTCATACTGGTGGCAGTGGCCTTTTCTGTGCAAGCAAGGAGTCCATGTTCACCTGTACCTGGATGACTGGCTGATCCAGTTAGACCTGCTGGAGAAAACCAGGGACAATACTGCCCTGGTAATTTATTGGTCAGAAAGACTGGAGTTGGTGATCAACTAAAGAGCAGCCTGCTCCCATCCCAGGACTTGAAGTACCTCATAAATTTGGTTCAGATGTCTCCTGGGGTGAATCTTCCTCATGCCAGAGAGGACCTTCAAGCTTCAAAGCCAAATCGGGGCTGCTTGCACTCGGTCAGGCCCACAGACCTGGATCTATCTCCAGCTTCTTAAGTCTATGGCATCGACCCTGGAGCTGTTTCTATGGGCAGGGCATCCATACTTCCTCTGCAGAGGCACCTGCTGGCCCTGTGGTGTCTCCATTCCAAGTTGTTGGACGAGACCCTTCCTCTCCCATGGGAGATCAAGGAATAGTTGCAGTGGTGGTAGTCCTGCCCATTTGATGGCTGGGATGTCACTAGAAATACCAGTGAGTGATTGACATCTGAAGTTACAGCTTGAAGGTCTTGGGGTGTGCACTGCCTGGGCCAGTTGGCCCAGGGATTCTGGTCTCTTCAGGAGGCTTCCTGGGCAATGGTCACCTGAAAGGCAAGTGTGCTCTGCCAAGCCCTGGAGAGATTTCAGTCTCTCCTGATGGGCAAAGCAGTCTGAGTGTTCTTGGACAATGCTACTGTTGTGGTGTACATCAACAAGCAAGGCAAAACTCAGTGCTAGAGTAGGTCTGTGTCATTAGATGGAGGTGCAGCTGATGGCCCTGTCCACAGCACACATTACTTGCATCAACATGCAGGTTCTGACCCTTCTGAATCAGAACACCATTGATCTGGGTGAGTGGGAGCTCAGCCTTCACACATTCAGCCTCATAATGTGGAGGTGTGATATTTCATTTCTTTTTACTTCACAACTTCTTGAGAATGAGTGGAGAACTTTCAGCTGCAGGAAGGATTCATGGGTGGCTGTCTTGGATACTCTGCTTTAGGAGTTGGACCCAAGAGAGATTGCTGTATGGCACTTTGTAAGCCATCTTCAATGGAGGATTTGGGCACATCTGAACCTGGTGATTTCTAGTGGCTTCAGACTGGCTTTGCAGGCCATGATAGATGGGTCTCTTAGACCTGTTGGCGGTATCCCCCCTTTTATTGCCCCAGGAAAGGGGGTCTCGTTCAGCTGAGACCCTTAGTGACCCAAGCTTATGACTTGATCCTTGAGAGGTCTAGACTGTCCAAGAAGGGCTACACTAGGATGGCAATAGTAATCCTGCCTAAGAACATAAGATATGCCATACTGGGTCAGACCTAAGGCCCAAAGGACCTAAAGAAATTTGGTTTATGTCTAGTCTGGAGGTTTTTTGAGAGATTGTGCTCCTCTCAATCCCTGGAGGCCAGAAAAGTGGACATAATCATGGTTTTGTCCTTCTTAAGGCCCGGTCTGGACCAAGACTTAGCCTTCAACCTCTCTCAAGGTCCAGGTGGTGCCCCAGACATGCTATAGGGCCTCATCCAAAGGATGTCATTAGCAGTGCACCCAGATATCTCCCACTTTAAGAGAGTGAAACAAATCTGTCCACTAGTGTGTTCAGTTGTTCCTCGGTGGATTCACACTCTGGTGTTAAAGGCATTAATAGACCTTAATTTGAGCCTATTCTCAAGGTCTTTCTCAAGGATTGACCCTTAGGTTAGTGTTCTTGATGCTGATAGTGTCTGCTCACTGCTGCTGCCTCAATTCGGGCCTGCTCATCGCCACCACTAAGATCAATGGTGCTCTCTGCTGCTGCTAAGACTAATCATGCTCTCTGCTGTTGCCTCATAATTGGGTCCTGCTCACTGCCACTGCTATAGCTGCTAGGATCAATCCTGCTTGCTAACCCTGCTAAGAGTCTTAGCAGTGGTAGCAAGCAGGATTGATCTTGGTGGTGGTAGCATCATTGTTCATGGCCCAATCATGAGGCAGTGGTAGCAAGCAGGATTGATCTTGGTGGTGGTAGCATCATTGTTCAAGGCCCAATCATGAGGCAGTGGTGGAGATTGGTCTTAGGCTACTAGCAATCATGCTATCCGACACTGCCACATTATCTGGCTTTGCTCATCACCGCCACTGCTAAGATGAATCCTTCATGCTGCTGCTGCTGCCTCAAGATCAAGTGCTATTCATTGCTGCTGCTTTAAAATTGTGCCAGCTGACCATTGCTCCCTACTACTGTACCATCTTGATTATGACTCTGCGGGCACTGCTCAGTGACAGTTTTACACTGTCCAGCAAGTCTGTGCAGCCCCTAGACATGTGCACAGCTCTTGTGTTCTCCCTGCAAGCACCAGGTCTGATTTCTTTCTTTCTTTCTTTTTCAGTCGCCATGATGACTTGACACCTTGGGTTTGTTGAGCCCTGGTCTAATGGCTGTGTGGAGTTTTGATCAGGTACCTGGGAATTACCAATTCTTTCTGCTGGTCGGATCATCTTTTTGTCCTCTTGTGGTCTGAAGAAGGGACTAGCAGCAGCCAAGTCCTCTATCACCCTCTGGATTAAGGAGGAAATTGGGTCAGCCTACATTTCTTGGCTGGGGAGTCCAAGCTTGCTGTACTAGGGTACAATTCCTTCACCAGGCAGAATTCACCTTGGTCATTTGCAGAGTGGCTATTTGGTCATTTCCGAGTACATTTGTGAAGCTTTACAGATTGCATATGGGAGCGGGAGCAGGAGCAGATGGTGCCTTTTGGCAGGGCAGTCCTGGCCAGAACATCACCTTCCTCCCACTCTGGATCCAGATTGCTTGGGTACATCCCACTAATCTGGACTAGTCTACCTGACAATGTTTTTCCCCTTGAATTCTGCTAGACCAGTCCAGGATTCACCTTGGAAGACTCCTTTCACCAGTCAGGAGCCCTGCTGCCTTTGTTTTTGTGTCATATTGGAATTAACCCTCCGTCAGGCACTGATGAGAACAAAATACTTGCTCATGTTTGTAGCAAGTTGAATTGTTGGTTATGCTATGCTTTTGGGGATTTTTTATGAGCTTTTCAGTTTACTTGGGAAATGTCATATGGGCTTCTCACTGCTCCATCTTATATATACCTAGTTATGCATTACTGAAAGTTTCTTAAGTCAGCCGCTACCTGCTGACAAGGAAGCATAACCCACTTCTCTGGAGTTGTCTAGCAGTATTCAAGGAAAGAAAATCATTAGGTAAAAATTACTTCATTTTAAGGGCAACTAATGTTTTTGGTAGAAAACAAATAAAAGAAAGAGGAAAATGAAGTCGCTATGGTTTTCAAAACTAGCTGAAAAGGTAAGGAAAGAGAGGGCAACCTTCATAAACGATAAGAAATCACTGTAAAAGGAAGACAAATGACAGTATCTGGAGAAGCCAAGGGATGTTGTCCATGCTAATGATGCCATATACAGTATCTCCTCATGCACACTACATTCTCAAAATACTCATCTACTAGTCATTCTGCCGGACTCTCACAACATTCTACTACTATTAATCATTTATAACGCATAGACAGTGCTATACAGATACATATAAGAGACAGTCCTTCTGTTTTCTGGCTCCAACACTCTGAAATTCTTTACTGGTAATAATTCATGACAAATCATCTCATAAAAAGTTAGAGACTATTTAAAAACTAATTTTTTAACAAAGCTTTTTTAGACTATTGACTGGGGAGGGGCGATGGCTTGAACCTTGGGCCTGAACCTACTTTTATATAAGTCCTGGTGTGACTGTTTGTCTAAAATACAGCCCTTTCCTGTAGTTTTAACTGGAGTTCTGTTCTCACCTTTTTATTTTAATTATTTTTAGTTATGTAAACTGCTTCGATATATTTTGTGGAAGGCGGTACAGCAAATCACAAACATAAATACAGTCAAGAAAGCAAAGATGCAAATGGAAGACAAAAATAGCCAAAACAGGGGATGAGACTTTCTTTTTTTTTTAAAGGTTAGTGACAGGAAGGAAGTGCAAAGATGGCTTGTGAGACTCGAGGGTGAAGGGGAAGAATACTAGAGGTCGATGAGGATAGAGTAGAATTGCTTAACAATACTTTTGATCTGGGTTCACGGATGAAGGGCCAGGAATGGGTCTGGGATCATGACCCTAAGAGAATTATAGAGAATGAAGAGGTTATGATCACCTGGGTTGTTCCTATTCCAACCAAGCTGGATATGGTGGGAAAGGAGAACACCACCAGAGTGGCACTGATTATAGAGGTGTCAGTCCCAAGCAACTATTATGTGAATCATGTTGAGGAAGAAGATCTTCAAGTACCAAGAAATGCAGTCAGAGATCAAGAAAATGTGGCAGAAAGATACTGAGTTATTTCCCATCATGCTGAGTGCCACAGGCTTAAGAATTTCCATACAGACCTTGATAAATTACCCATACATATTACATCTTATGAACTTCAGAAGGAGGCTGTCTTTGGCACGATGCAAGTACTATGCCGAGCATTAGCAGTAAATTTGAGAGACTGCGATCATACTCCATATACCCTGGCTTAGAAGTGAGGTTCATGACTGTCGTATGCACAGAACTAACCTATTTGGAGAAATTTCCGTGAAACAAACACAAATAGGAATGGAAATGAGGCATAGCTTGAATGATTTTTAGAAGACCGTGTTCGTAAGAAGCTAGATAAACTAAAATTAGACAAAACAGGTATTGGAAAAACTTAGGGAAGTACTGGAGGGTTCCGCTGGCTGACTTTTTCAATGCTTCTTTTAGAGTCTGGCATGATCCTGGAGGACTAGAAATGGGCAAATGTTCCTGTCCACAAAAGTGGAAGTAAGGAAGAGGTTGATAACTACAGATTGGTTAGTCTGACCTCTGTTGTGAGTAAATTAATAGAAATGCTGCTAAAATAGTGCAGTTTCTGTAATTCAAGGGATTACAGGATCTAAAACTGCATGGTTTTACTAGAGGTAAATGTGATTAATTTCTTTGACTGAGTGACTAGAAAATTGGATCAAGGGGAGAGTGCTAGATGTGGTATGCTTAGAGTTCAGCAAAGCCTTTGACAACATTTCTCATTTGCAATTTACAAATAGAGATGGGCCCTAAAGTGACTGACTATGTAAGAAATTGATTGAGTGGAAGACACCAGAGGGTAGAAGTCAATGGAGTTCACCCTGAACATAGGGGTCTTACCAGTGGCGTGCCACAACAATCTGTCCTTGAACCTGTTTTTTAATGTTTTTTTGTAAGCGATATTGTGGAAGGTCTGTCGGGAAAGATATGTTTCTCTGAACATAGTAACATAGTAAATGATGGCAGATAAAGACCAGTATGGTCCATCTAATCTGCCCAGCAATATGGCTGGAGTAGGTGCACCCCTACCCATGTCTTTGCTTAGTGGTGCACCCACCAGGAGCAGGTGCACCCCTCACCATGTCTTCACCCCTCCCCATATCTTTGTTTCTTTGTTTAGGGGTGAACCCACTGCTCCTCCCTCCATCGCTCCATGTAGGACACCCCTATTTGTTGAGAAATTAGATGGTTCAGTTTATTTTGATTTAATCTTGTTGCTATAAAGTGACTCTGCAAAGTATGGATAATATAAAGAGGGATCTGGCAAAGCTTGAAGAATGGTCGCAAATTTGGTAGCAAAGATTTAATGCTAAGCAACGCAAGGTCATGTATTTGGGCTGCAAAATCTCAAGGGACCAGTACAGTTTAGGGGATAAAGTATTTCAGTGCATGAAAGAAGAGCAGAACCTGAAGGAGATCATATGAGATGATAATAAAGTGGCCAAACAAGTAGAAAAAGCAACAGCAAAAGTCAGAAGAATGCTTGGGTGGTTAGAGAGAGGAATGGCCGGCAGGAAAAAGGAAGTGATAGTGCCTTTGTTATAAGTTTTTAGTTAGAACATAAATGCCATACTGGGTCAGACCAAGGTCCATCAAACCCAGTATCCTGTTTCCAACAGTGGCCAGTCCAGGTCACAAGTACCTGGCAGGTTCCCAAAAAGGCACACAGGTTCCAAAATGTTTGTCTTGGGTTAAGCGGTGGATTTCCTGAGTCCTCTTCAATAATGGTTTATGGACCTTTCCTCCAGGGACTTGTCCAAACCTTTTTTAAACCCAGCTACAATAACTTCTTTTGCTACATCCTCTGGTAATGAATTCCAGAGTTTGATTATACATTGAGTAAAAAAATATTTTCTCTTATTAGTCTTAAATGGGTTACATTATAGCTTCATTGCATGTTCTTCAGTCTTTCTACTTTCTGATGGCATAAACAACTGATCTAAGTTAACTCGTTCCACTCCATTAATTTATAGACACCTATCATATCCTCCCTCAGTTATTTCTTTTCCAAGTTGAAGAGCACCAACCTTTTTAGCCTCTCATAGGGGAATCCTTCCATCCTCTTTACCGTTTTTGACACTTTTCTCTGTACCTTTCTAATTCTGCTATATTCTTAAAAAGAAGTGCACACAATAGTCAAGGTGCGGTTGCACCATTGAGCTATACAGAGTCATTAAAATATCCTTTGTTTTATTTGCCATTCCTTTCCTTATGATTCCTAGCATTTTATTTGCTTTCTTGGCTGCTGCTGCATACTAGGCAGGAGGTTTCAACGTATTATCCACAATGATGCCTAAAACTTTTTCCTGGATGGTGGTTTCAAAGGTGGTATCTTGCATCGTGTAATCATAGTTTTAGGTGGTTCTTTCCTAAGTCCATAACTTTGTACTTGCCCACATTAAATTTCATCTGCCATTTGGACATCCAGTCTTTCAATTTATGAAGGTCCTCTTGTGTTTAACAACTTTGAATAATTTTGTCATCTGCAAATTTGGTCACCTCTCTCATTGTTCCTATTTCCAGGTAATTTATGAATATGTTAGAAAGCAGCGGGCCCAGCACAAATCCCTGGTGTACGCAATCTCTGTTTTCTATCTTTTAACCAGTTCCCGATCCACAATACTACATTGCCTCCAATCCCATGACTTTTTAATTTCACCAAGAGCCTCTCATGAGGGACCTTGTCAAAGACTTTCTGAAAATCCAGATAGACCTTATCAACCGGCTCACCTTTGTCTACTTGTTTGTTCACACCTTCAGAAAAATATAAGATTAGTAAGACAAGACTTTCCTTGACTAAATCCATGTTGTCTTTCTCCCATTTAACCATGACTACATGTTCAGTAATTTTATTCTTTATAATGGTTTCTACTATTTTGCCTGATACTGATGTCAGATTCACCAGTCTGTAGTTTTCTGGATCACCCCTGGAACCCTTTTAAAAAAAAATTGGCGTTACATTGGCCATTCTCCAGTCTTCTGGTACTACAGATGATTTTAATGATAGCTCACAGATTGCTAATAGTAGGTCTTCAATCTCATATTTCAGTTGTTTCAACATCCTCAGCTTTATACCATCCAGTCCAGGTGATTTGCTACTCTTCAGTTTATCAAATAGTTGTAATACATTTTCCGGTTTAATGATATTTCTTTCAGTTCTTCTGATATATCACCGTTTTATATACCATTTCGAGCATAGGTAACTACCCTACATCTTCAGTAAAGATCGAAGCAAAGAATTCACTCAATCTCTCCACTATGACTTTACCCTCACTTAGTGCCCCTTTTACTACTCTATCATCAAATGGTCTAGCTGACTTTTTCACAGGTGTTCTTTTGCTATGAATGTACTTGAAAAAGTTTTTATTAAGCATTTTTTGCTTCTACGGCAAGCTTCTTTTCAACTTCTCTGTCTGTCTTATCAATGCCTTACATCTAACTTGCCAATGCTTGTGGTGTTTCCTGTATTTGTAAATTGACTCCTTTTTCAATTTCCTTAAAGATACATTGTTGGCTACTACAGTATTTCTGACCTCGCCTTTAAACCATGCTGGCAGTTTTTTGGCCTCACTTTCACTTTTCTCAAAGTTTTGAATGCATCTGGTCTAGGCTAACAGGATGGTACTTTTCAACAATGCCTATGCTTGATGTAAATCTTTAACCTTTGCAGCTGTTCCTTTTAGTTTTATCTTAACTATTTTCCTCATTTTATCATAGTCTTCTTTTTGAAAGTTAAAAGGGTAGTACTGTGAATTTCCATTTATTTATTTATCAGCAGTTTACCAACTGGCTTTTTAGAACTTTGGGCTGCAGGGAAGCCTGCTGTGCTTTCAATTGCTGGACTTTTACCCACGTCTGGGCTCTGTCTGCCAATTCTTCCTCTCCAGTGATATCTTCGGGGCAGAGGAGGCTAAAATGCCGGCATGTACTCTGGAGGCGCATGGTGCTGGTGGTGCACGTGTCTCCTGCATTGCACAGATGAAGGAACATGACTAAGGAGCTCCTTAGCATGCTCCTTTGCGTGGCCTTGGCGTGGGTGGTGTGTATTTGTCTGTAATGAGCAGGTTTGGATGGGGTAAGTCTGATTGATTAATGTATGGGTATTAAGAGGTAATCACAGGTATTGTGTTAATTTGTAGTGTTTAGGAACAGATAGTTGAAAATGTGTTTCCCTGTTCCTGTTATATGTGGTCAGGGCTGTTATGGCCATCTGGCAAGTAAAAAGAGGGATGCTATGCCATTTCGTAAGGGTAGAACTTTGAATACATTTAGATACACCCCAATAGGGCAGAGTTTAGAAGATGATTTAAGGTCAATAACAACTGACTTAATGTGAGATCAGTCTGTAATAACATTTCAGTCATTTACGATCTTTTGACTGTAGAACGGGTAGGTATACTAGGTGTACTAATCTGTTATGTTTTTTTGAAGGAGTGAATAATCAGGTGGACAAAGGTGAGTTGGTTGATATTGTGTATCTGGACTTTCAGAAAGCCTTTGACAAGGTCCCTCATGAGAGACTTTTGGCAAAACTAAAGAGTCATGGGATAGGAGGCAGTGTACTATTGTGGATCAGGAACTGGTTAAAAGATAGAAAGCAGAGGGTAGGGCTAAATGGCCAATTTTCCCAATGGAGAAAGGTGAATAGTGGTGTACCCCAGGGATCTGTGCTGGGTCCGCTGCTTTTTGACATATTCATAAATGACCTGGAAAGTGGAATAACGAGTGAGGTTATCAAATTTGCAGATGACACAAAACTATTTAAAGTTGTTAAAACCCAAGAGGATTGTGGAAAATTGCAAGAGGATCTTGATAAATTGGAAGACTGGGCATCAAAATGGCAGATGAAATTTAATGTGGACAAGTGCAAGGTTATGCACCTAGGGAAGAACAACCCAAACTATGGTTACACGATGCAAGGTTCCACATTAGGAACCACCACCCAGGAAAAAGATTTAGGCGTCATTGTGGATACCATGTTAAAACCCTCGGCCCAGTGTGCAGCGGCGGCCAAGAGAGCAAACAGAATGCTAGGTATGATAAGGAAAGGAATGGAAAATAAAACAAAGGATATTATAATGCCTCTATATCGTTCCATGGTGAGACCGCACCTTGAATATTGTGTGCAATTCTGGTCGCCGTATCTTAAAAAGGATATAGAGTTATTAGAAAAGGTTCAGAGAAGAGCCACCAAAATGGTAAAGGGGATGGAAGGATACTCCTATGAAGAAAGGCTAAAAAGGTTAGGGCTCTTTAACCTGGAAAAGAGACGGCTGAGGGGAGATATGATAGAAGTCTATAAATTAATGAGCGGAGTGGAACGGGTAAACGTAGATCGATTGTTTACCTTATCAGAATATAGAAAGACTAGGGGACATGCAATAAAGCTACAGGGTAAACTATTTAAGACTAATAAAAGAAAATATTTTTTCTCTCAACGTGTAATCAAACTCTGGAATTTGTTACCGGAGGATGTAGTAAAGGCTGTTAGTGTAGCTGGGTTTAAAAAAGGTTTGGACAAGTTCCTGGAGGAAAGGTCCATAAGCCATTATTAAGAAGGGACCCAGGATACCAATGCTTGAACCAATACAAGCATTGTGGAACCTGTGTCCCTTGGGGAAACTGCTAGGTACGTATGACCTAGATTGGCCACTGTTGGAAACAGAATACTGGGCTTGATGGACCTTGGTCTGACCCAGTATGGCATATCTTATGTTATGTTCTTATGTATCATGGAATCATAGCTGCTAGAGTCTGATGTTGTTGCTAATCAATTATATCAGGAAAACTATTCCTGGATCTCAAAACCTTGTATTGGGAGAAGGGGAGGAGGTTTGCTTGTTTGTTTTTTAAATAAATTTTGTTTTACTGAAATAGGAATTGATACTTCGGATGTGTGATGCTGTTAGTAAAATCTTCAAAGCTAGTGCTTTGCCTGATGTACTGTCCTCCAGGAATAGTTGAAGTATCTTCTGCAGATGTAGCAGAGTTCTTTCTTATGGAGTTAATATCTACCTTGCCTAACATTATCATAGGTGGTTTTAATTTACCTTTGGGGAAGGTAGGGATTGGAGAAAGTATTGATCCTTTTTATTATGTCTTTAACTGTTTTAAGTTACACTCAAATTGTGAATGTAGCTACCCATCAGGCAGGAGATACTTTAGATTTGTTGTTTCATGATGGAAAGTGATGTTCAACAAAGCTTCTGGAAGTTAGAGAAGTTCATTGATCTGATCATTTCTTGTTGACATTTTCTTTTTCAACTCAGTTATCTAATTGGAGTGCTCTTAATGATAGGATAGCACAAGCTGTAGGCCCTAGTATTTATCATAGAGCCTTTTCTGCTGTGGATTTATTCAAGGTATGGGAACCGTACTTGAATGATGTTAATGAACTTGCAGTGCAGGATGTTGAGTCTGCTGTTAATCTTTGGACTGAATCCCTTCAGAATTCTTTGGGTACTGTGGCACCTTTGAATAAAAGGAAGCCTAATAGAATATTTATCATAGTCAACCTTTGTTCACGATAGAGCTTTTAGACCTTCGTAGAAATCTTAGAAGGATAGAGCATCACTGAAGATCTTTACTGTGCCCTAACCTGAAACAGGTGCATGTAACACTTCAGGGTTTGATGAAAAGTAAAAACACAATATAATTCTCAGATTGAGGCTAAGATGGCTCTTGGCCACACTTTTTTTTTCTGTAGTTAAACACCTTGCAACTCCGGTAACAGATCAGAACGTAAAGGTAGAAGTTGACCCACAAATTTTTATGAATTATTAGTGGATCAAGATAGAACATATCCTTGACACCTTTAAGTCTTCAAATTTAGCTGCATTAAGTATATCGGATGTTTCATCTTCATTGGTTGATTGTTCTATTTCTTGGTCTGTTTTTGATAAAATCTCCAGGAACAAGCAGGAATGAGTCTTCACATATGGGTACGTCGGTGCCGACGGAGCCTGCGCAGGAACGCTTCCCAGCGTCCAATCAGAAAGCTTTTGGAAGCATCCCACCAGGCCTGCGTGCTGCCTTCCCGCCTTTCCCAACTGCCTCTCCTCAGTTTTCGTTTTTCCGCGGAGCCGGCAGGACGTCCTCCTGTCACTGCAGAAAATTCTTCTTTTAATCCTTTCGTTTTCTTGTGGTCGCGGCTGTCTCCCCGACGTCACCGGTATCGCCGGTGTTTCGTTTCTTTTTTCTTGTAAAATTTTTTCCTTTTAGGGAATATTTTTTCTTCTCAGTGTTTTACGGTTTTTCAGGCCTTCCAGGCCTCTCCAAGTCCTTCATGGAACCGCCAGCCACTTTCTCCAATAAATGTTCAAACTGTGGCAGTACAACTTTATTTTTAGACTCCTATAATTGGTGTCTAAGCTGTTTGGGTCCTGACCTTTTTCCTCCGGAGCCCTCGGGCAACAGTATTGTGAGAAGAAGTTTTCAACATCGAGTTTCCCTCGATATGAGGTTCCCTTCCAACTTCAGGGCACCGACCATTTCTTCTTCTACACAGGATCAGGTAACCCACAAACAGTCTGTTAAGACTAGCCAACCCTCGAGTGGTAGGTCTCATGCACAGCATGTAGACGGCTCCGGCCTTGCCCTCGAGGGCCCATTGGCTTCAAAACCCCGGCGGGAGTCTTCGGCCTCCAAAGCCTATGTGGGGTTTCAGGTTGTTCCTGGGGTTCATCCCCCACAGAACATTCCTGAGCCGTGTCCGGTGGTGGCATCCGCTTCGAGCGGTACCGATACCCCGGCATCGGCACTGGTGTTGGAAACACTCCTCACCAGGGATCGTCGTCTGGCATCCTCGGTACCTATGGGACCGGTGCATACGTTACAGACTGACTTTCCAGTATCGGTACCGGCACCGATACTGCCTCTGACGTCGGTACCCTCCAGACAAGCATCGATAAACTCGCTTCCTTCGATGCCGAGTCTGGAATCAATCTCCAGTTTGGAGGACTGGGTACCGACTCGCCTTGGTACCAGCTCCCGTCGGTACCAAAGGCTTGGTTCCGATGGTTCGGATCCACAACTCTCGGTTCCTCCGATGCTGTTTGGATTGCCACCGGCTGGGTTTCATCCATCGGTATCAGACACGGTACCGAAGTCTGTACCGATGTCTACATTATCCTCAATGCCGAGTTTGGAATCGATCTCTAGTCTGGAAGACACGGTTCCGACACGCCTTGATACCTTGACCTGTCGATACCGGAGGCTCGGTGCCGAGGGTGACTGCCGAAAGTTTTCGGTTACCTTGGTACCAATTGAGCTGTCACCGGTGGCTGTTCCGATGTCTGTGTCTGGTTCGGTACCGGTATCCACTGTAGCATCGTGGCCAGCTCCTTCCATGCTTCTTTTAACAGGATCGCTCCCTCCTATACCAGGTTTGGAGTCGATACCTGGCATGGACGATGTGCTACTGACTGTCGCTGGTCCTGACCTCCAGTACCAGCGTCCATCTGTTAAGGATCCCATATTGCACCATGCAGATACATCCTTCGGTGCCCAGGCTACTTCCTCAGATCTAACCTGTCCAAGGCAGGTTCTCTTTGGAGATCCTTCTTTTCAGAGTTTCCTCTGGGATATGGCAAGATCACTTGCCATCTCTATCCCTGGACATGATCCTACACAAGGCTGTGTTTCTACCGAAGCAAAGGAAAACATAATGCATCCTTTGCATCATTCCTTGCAGGATCTTCTTCTAGGAATGTGGGAAGCACCTTTAAGGGTACCCCCACCTTCCAGAGCAACTGATCTCCTATATCAGGTGCCCCCCTCTCCAGGGTTTCAAAAGACTCAACTTCCTCATCATTCCATTGTAGTGGAATCAGCAATGAGGCGGGTGAAGAGTAAGAAAAAGCACTCTTCTTATCCGCCAGGTCGTGAGTCTAAGACACTAGATGCCTTTGGACGTCAAACCTTCCAGACATCCATGCTTTCAGCAAGAATTCTCTCATATATTTTTTATATGAGTCTATCTCTTGAGGAGGTCACAAAGAAATTGCATCTTTTGACTCCCTTTCTTTCAGAACCCAAGAGTGCAGACTATTCCTCACTGCTTAGTCATATTCAAAATATCTCTTGGTTTCTTACTCGTGCTTCCCTAGACTCATTTGAGTCTGTTAGCAGGGCTTCTGCTATAGCTATAGGGGCACGACGTAGAGCCTAGCTCCAAGCTTCAGACTTAGACAAATGGGCACAACAAAGACTGGGTAATACTCCTTGCACTGGAGAAAATCTCTTCAATAAGGAGTCTTTACGTCAGGTTACTCAGTGGTTCACTGACTTACCTATTTCTAAGGGATGTTCTACGCCCTCTTCTTTCCCAGTAGGTAGGAAATGTCCTACCAAACTTTCTTCCCCTAGGGGGAGAAGGTTTTATTCATCTTCTGCCCATCACACAGATGTCCCCAAACAGGGAAACATCGCCCTCGTCTGAAGAATCCAAACTCTCACCAGGCTCACCAAACCCAGCATCTGCAGGGTTTCTGATTAATCACATATTTTTTGTGTCTCTTGGGGTTTAGAACCTACAGTTGGCTTCTTGTCAGTAGAAGCCTTCCACTGCTTCATTTTAAACTCTAGGCATGGATCTCTTTTCACAAGACATCCATTTTTCTCTGTTATACGAGCTCTTAGGATGTTCATGCCTATAGGTCACAGCTTCTCCTTTTCTTCCTGCTAGGGAAAGAGGTTTAACAACTATCAAATGGTAGTTTTTCTGTACCAGCATGAATCTTTTCCTTTCTACAGACTTACCATATTGTAAGTCTCCATTCAGCTCCATCTTCTCTACCCTCTTATCAAGCATTTCCCCTGTAAGAGTGGTACTATTACACTGGAGGGCTTCTCTTCAGCCCTTTTAGTTTTGTCACTATTCCAGTGTAGAGTTTTCTTCGCTGAGTTAACTCCTTCTTTTTTGCTTTGGGGCAGCTTTCAGGCAGGTCCAGAGTTTTCTTACTCCTGTTCTGTCTGTTCTTTCTGTTTTTTAACAGAAAGATTCTTTCTGATGTCTTACTAGCAGCTGCCCATGCAGGAGTCCTAGTGATTGGACCATTGGTTCTTCCCCACAAGCATCCAGAGTTGTCCTCCACTATATTCTTTCTGGCCTCAGTAGTGACTCCAAGACAGTGGATTCATCTTTCTTGGCAAATCTTATCACTACAGGCTTCTCTGATTGTTTTCTATTCTTGCCATCTCCAATTCCCTTGGGTTTGGCAGCATAGTCAGCCTAGCTACTGGCTTTTCCAGCAGCCAGTTCTATCTCCTAATTCTCCTGCATTATGCTCTCTGCAATCTACAGAGAAGCTTTCCACTATGGGCCCTTGCTAGAGAGCATTAGGATTTCCTCAAACAGCTGTCCTAGATGGTTGGAAAAGGCTCCCTCAGTCATGCCCCTCATGACTGGAAGGGTTCTTCCTACCCTACTATCTCCTTTCTAAAGCAAAGGACATGGGCCTTCTCTTACGTGAAAGCTTAAAGAGTTGTTCAATTCCCTCGTTTGGTCCTCAGGATTCCCACCGGGAATATGCTCTTTTTTTTTCCTTGCAGCTTGTCCTCATGGTATCCTAATCCTTCATGGACAGCGCATGTTTAGCTAAAGAACGCATGATACCCTTTTTGCCCCTCAAGTAGGTCAACATGGTATCTCATTCCTATGCGTCTTCTGTCCATTTACCATGCCAGAGTTCTGGAGGACTCGGGACTTGCTGCCTGCAGACTGATATTATCCTCTGCTTTTCACGTAACCATCCTGGTTTTTTTCACTGACTAGCATTCTTGCAGCAATCTAGTCTGTTCTTTATCAGGGAGATTTTTCCCCTGACTTTCTTCCATCATAACCAGGGGGAATAGATTCTCTATATATCTTCTCAAGTAGGTTCCACCTTCTTGTTATTAGATGAATCTCTCTTCTTCACATCTCCTATGTGAATATACTTTCTATAAGCACATCTCTGTCTGCCGAATTGCAGACACTTATATCATTTGTGTGTGTATATGTTTTGCCCTTCTATATCTCACGATAGATAGATAGATAGACATATATCTATCTATCTATCTATATATATATATACATCTATCGAGATATCTATTATAGGTAGATATGTATTACATACTTATCTTTCTGACTGTCTATGCTCATATAGATATGTGTCTCTATATGATTCTGACAGTTGGGCTCTACCCATACCATGCTGTCCCAGCATGTTTGGGGTGCTACACACACAACTACTCCAGTGGTAGTTAACTACTTTTCTACCATACCCCTAAAGGTTTTTAGGTACCCCTGAAACTCTCCATGTTCCAGTATCTTTCCTACCTGACATCAGTTAGGAAAGACATTGCAGATCTTCAGTCATTCTGAGGCTAACGCCTCGAGCATCTGTCCTTTCTTTTGGGATATAAGGGTTTTCCATACCTCTTCTTCCCACAAGGTTTAGGCCTGTTTGTCCAAATCAGTCAGCCTTTTCCTCTTTTTGCTCCTATCAGTGAGTCACTCTGTAGCCAAAAGAGTTTGGGCTTTTTTCATAAAGCCTTCTGCTGACGGCTTACAGTTTTGGTGGTACCCCAGTTTACCCCTGGGGTTACCTCTTACCTTTCAGAATTCCTGACCTCCATTATGTTTTCCTACAGGTTTATTACCTCTACTTTTGCAGTGAGGTCCTCCTTGAGGTTCCTCTAGTGGATCCCCAGTAGATCCCATGAACCTCCTTACTTTGTACAATCCTGTTAGGGGAGGTCCATATTGCAATATTTCTTTTTCAATATATTTGATGATAATTGTCATTCAGACAGGGACTTCTTATCTGCAGTCCTATGCTAGGTTAGCTGTCTTTTACAGCACCTTTCTGTTTAAACTCCTTCCCACCATCCTGGGATGCCTGGCCATATGAGGTGTAGCATGTTCCAATCCATAACATGCTGGGACTCCAGGCATCTTAGCTTGGGAGTCCCCATATGTGAAGACTCATTCCTGCTTGTTCCTGGAGATAGCACAGTTACTTACCTGTAACAGGTGATCTTTGGGAACAGCAGGAATAAGTCTTCACAACCCTCCCACCTCCCCTAGGAGTTGTTTCTCTCTATCTATCTTTCCTTTCCTCTCTCTCTCTTTGTCTCAGCTTTAAAACTTAACTGAGGAGAGGCAGTTGGGAAAGGCGAGAAGGCAGCACGCAGGCGTGGTGGGATGCTTCCAAAAGCTTTCTGATTGGACGCTGGGAAGCGTTCCCGCGCAGTCTCCGTCAGTACCGACGTACCCATATGTGAAGACTTATTCCTGCTGTTCCCAGAGATCACCTGTTACAGGTAAGTAACTGTGCTATCTCTGAGACTCAGGTCTCAGAGATTTAATCCTCCTTGAAAGGCGTCTTATAGCCATCTGGAATTCATGTTCTTTGAAAACTTTTAAGGACTTAAGAGACATCTTGAAGGAGCCAATTACAGCAATTATTAATGGCTCTTTTGCCCGGGGGATTGTTCCTATAGCACTGAAAAAAGCTTGTCATTCCTTTATTAAAAAATCCTTCTGGAAGTAAGACTTATCCCACGAATTATCGTCCCATCCAACTCTGCCATATCTGGCAAAAATTATGGAGAAAGGTATATTGTTAAAACTCCAGGGTTTGTTTGTTTTTTTTGAAAAATATAAAATCTTATCCAACTCTCAATTCAGGTTTCATCCCAATTATGGGGTTGAGGCATTGATGTTAACATTGATGGAAAAGGAAGGGCATATCTGCTAGTTACTTTAGATATTTCCTCTGCCTTTGATGCTATAGACCATGAATTACTGATTCAGGATTTGGAATCTTTGGGGATTCAGGAACTAGTATGTTTCTGGTTTAGATCTTTTCTGAATGATAAGACTGTGCAAGTGAAATCTTTCTACAGCACTTCCTCTTGGAGAACTGTGAATGCAGGGATTCCTCAAGGGTCTGCACTATATTGCTCCTCTGTGATGTTTTTGGTACTTTAGATTTAGACTTTTGGAAATATGTGGATGATCAATTTTTAGTTTCAATTAATTCTATTGATGACTGTTCTACCGAAGTTACCCGCTTTATTGATGTCATTCGTGGTTTAATGTTTTGTAATAAATTGTCTCTTAATGTATCAAAAACTGAAATATTAACTCTGTCAATAACTCCTCTGGATATGTTTTCTGCATCTGATAATCAACATTTGTCACTGACGTTTAAATCTGAGATTCGCGACAGGGATAATACTGGATTCCTCACTGTATTTGAGGTCGCATATACAGAAATCGGTGAAGGTAGTCTATTATAAGTTACATCTGTTAAAATGTTTGAAACCATGTGTTCTGAAAATGTTCATACAGTTATCCAAACATTGGTGTTCTCTGCATATGATTATTGTAATAGTCTTTTTCTAGGTTTACCAGTAGGCACTCTTCGATCTTTACAGTCTGTGCAGAATTTTGCTGCACATCTTATTACTGGAAGTGGCTGCTCTACTGATATAAAGCAGCAGTTGTATGCTTTGCATTGGTTACCAATAAAATACTGGATACAGTTTAAAGTTCTGTTGATTGCCTTTAAGTGCATTAATCAGATTGGTCCATTCAACTTGTCATCCTTATTGAGATTGTACTGTCCACAGAGGTCACTATGTTCCCAAGATGCTACTTTGGTGGTGGTTCCAAATTTTAAGGAAATCCACTATCAAGCATTATGGAATAGAATTTTTTCAATATCTGTTCCACCTTTGTGGAATATATTACCAGAAGATTTACATAAGATTTCTGATTTGTCATCATTCAGAAAACAGTTAAAAGTTTGCTTTTTTAGGCAAGTATTTGCTACATTATAAGAATTGTATAATTAGAACTGCAATCTGATTGTTGCTTTTGTGTTTGTTTTTTTTAATGTTATTTATTTAACATTTTTTTTATATACCGCCTTTCAGATTCTCAAGGCGGTTTACATGGAACAGAACTTGTTTAGATAAAACATTTCATTAGAACTATGTACAAAAGCTGTTAACAATGTTTACATTTAACAATTAACTATTTACAATTCTCTCTGGGATTATAGACAATGTTTTGTATGACTGATGGGGTATGGAAGTGCTCGGTTAATAAGTGATATGTAATATCACTTATGTAATGTTAATTATTTGTCTTTATATTAATTTCAGGTTTTGTTTTATGCTACTTTTGTAATTTAGATTTTAATAATGATTTTACTTCATATGATTTTGTATGTACTTCTTGCATTCCACCACGTTAGTGAGAGGAATATCAATTTTTAATAAATAAATTTCTTAAATCAAATGCAATCATGCTATGATCACGACTGCCAAGTGGCCCCAAAACCCTTCTCTCTTGCACCAGATCCTGTGTTCCTCTAAGGATTAGGTCCAAAATAGCTTCCTCTTGTCTGTTCATGAACCAGCTGCTCCAAGAAGCAGTCATTTATTTCATCTGGAAACTTTATCTCTCTAGCATGTCCTGCTGTGACATTGACGCAGTTGATACCAGAGTAATTGAAATCGCCCATTATTACTGTGTTGTAACTTTTGTTAGCTTCCCTGATTTCTTTCAGCATTTCGTCTTCTATCTATTCATTCTGGCCAGGCGGTCGGTAGTACATTCCCACTGCCATTGCCTTCTCCTTTTCACATGGAGTTTCAATCCATAGAGATTCAACAGTGTATTTTGTTTCCTGCAAAACTTTAATCCTATGTGACTCAATGCCCTCTAACATAGAGCGCAGACCCTCCACCAATTTGATCTATCCTATCATTGCGATATAGTTTGTACCCAGGTAGCATAGTGTCCCATGGGTTGTCCTCCTTCCACCAGGTCTCTGAGATGTAAATCATATCTAACCTTTCATTTAGTGCTATATATTCTAGCTCTCCCATCATATTTTTATATTTCTGGCATTTGCAAACGGGCATTTTAGGGGTTGTATTTTATTCATATTAATCTAGTTATTAGTTGATAAGGGATAGTTTGGAATCTTCCCGCTCTGTAAAGGGCATTTGGGTTACTTTTATCTTTATTGGAACCTCTGTCGGGGTGCCCTAACTTCCCTCTTTTGCTAGTATCCTTCAAGGATACATCCTTCTGAATCATGCACTCCTGGGCAACTGTCTGCTTTCCCCTATCTCCTTTTTAAAGACTAATGTTGGTTCCATCCCAGTTAAGGTGGAGCCAATCTTTTCGGAAAAGTGAGACCTCATTTAGTGTACTGTGTACAATTCTGGAAGCTGCATCTTCAAAAGGATATAAACAGGGTGGAGTCTATCCGGAGGGTGGCTACTAAAATGATCATTGGTCTCATTATAAGGCATATGAGGATAGACTTAAAGATCTCAATATGTATACTTTGGAGGAAAGACAGGAGGGGGGGGGGTGATATGATAGTTATTGAAATACCTATTTAGTATAAATGCACAGGAGGTGGCCCTCTTCCAGTTGAAAGGAAGCCCTAGAACAGGAGGTCATAGGATAAAGGTGAAAGGGATGGACTCTAGAATAATCAGAGGAAATATATTTTTTTTTATGGAATAGCCTCCCAGTGGAGGTAGTGGAGAAGAAATGTATCTGAGTTCAAGAAAGCCTGGGACAATAAAAAGTCGCTCTGAGCAGACTGGATAGACTGTATGATCTTTATCTGCAGTCATTTTCTGTTTCTGTGAATTGCAAACTAGTTCTAATTCAACTACCGTATTTTCCGGCATATAAGACTACTTTCTAAGCCCTAAAAATATGCTCAAAAGTCGGGTGTCGTCTTATACGCCGGAACACGTTCTGCGACGTGGCTCTGTCTTGCTTTGGCAGGGCCGGATTTACCTATAGCCTCGCGTCTCTGTTAAGCCCGCAGGGGCTGATGGGTTTCCCATCAGCCCCTGTGGGCTTAACAGAGACGCGAGGGAGACACTCTCCCTTCGCGCCTCTCAAAGCCGGCACGGAGGGGCTCAGCCGTCGCGGAGGGAGGACGGCTGAGCCACGCCGTGCCGGCTTTGAGAGGCGTGAAGGGAGAGTGTCTCCCTTGCATCTCTGTTAAGCCTGCAGGGGCTGATGGGTTTCAGCCCCTGCGGGCTTAACAGAGACGCAAGGGAGACACTCTCTCTTCGCGCCTCTCAAAGCCGGCACGGAGGGGCTCAGCCATCGCGGAGGGAGGGAGGGATTCAGCAGAGGGGGCCCCGCGGGACAGTCCATGCAGCGGCAGCAGCCAGCGTTTTTTTTATTAAATGTTACTTGAGCCGATGGGGGGGCTGGGACTGGAAATGGGCTGGGGGGTTAGGATTGGTAATGGGCTATGGGGGGGTTAGGACTGGTAATGGGCTGTGGGCTGATGGGGGCTGTCTGGTAATGGGCTATGGGGGGGGGTTTAGGACTGATAATGGGCTATGGGGGGCTAGGACAGGAAATGGGCTGATGGGGAGGGGTTAGGACTTGAGGTGGGCTGATGGGGTTAGGACTGGTAATGGGCTGTGGGCTGATGGGGGGGGTTAGGACTGGCAATGGGCTATGGGGGGCTGACTGGAAATGGGTTGATGGGGTTAGGACTGGTAATGGGTTATAGGGGGGGCTTAAACTGAAAATGGGGTGATGGGGGGTTAGGACTGGAAGTGGGTTGATGGGGGGCCTAGGACTGCTATTGGGTTGGGGGGTTGCTAGGACTGGAAATGGGCTGATGGGTGGCTAGGACTAGAAATGGGCTGATGCAGGGACTAGAAGGGAATGGATGCTGGGTGAGGCTGGAACTAGAAGGGAGCTGATGTTGGGGGAGGATTAGAATGGGATGGGGCTGGAAGAGTAAAATGGAGAAGGGAAAAATATTTTGTGTGGGAGGGATAAAAAATCTACAATTGGCCGGGTATTGGGAGAGTAAGTGGGGATTGAGGATGGAGGGGTAAAATTTGAGTGGATGAAATAGGAATGAGGAAAGAGCAAAAGGAGAAAGATTAGTATGTTAAAGCAGATGTAGAGAGAGAATGGAAAAAAAACTAGAAGAGAGAAGAAAGGACAAATGGACAGCAGACGATGGAGAGTTAGCAGAAGACATGAAGAAACCAGAAGAAAGTGGCTGGAGCAATTGCAGCTGAAAAAAAATGCACAAAAGGTAGAAAAATATCTCTTTATTTTGAATTTATTAATTGGAATATGTCAGCTCTGGTAAATGTGCATCATTAACGTCTGTGCTTTGTTTAGTACAAGAGCAAATTAATGTATAGTTTTATTTCTACAGTATTGTACATTCCAAGTTTGGCTTTTGGGATTCCCAGTTTATTTATGACGTCAGGGCCAACAGCGCGCAGCTGATCCGGCGTTCTCGTTTTTATCTTTTCTGGGGGCCCACAATTTTTGTTGGCGTAGGGCCTCACTCAAGGTAAATCCGGCCCTGTGTGTACCGGTACTTCTTATCGATAGCAGCCGCCAGCCGCTTCACCAAGGATCATATGCTATCTCCTTTCACAAGAATTATAGTTCTGGAGAACTTCAGATCTATATTAAATACTGCCTGCTTGTCACAGTTTGAATCAAATCTGATGTTTTTTTTTTTTTTTTTGGTGTGCGCTGGAAGAGGGGGTAGTCTTATATGGCAAGTATAGGCCAAACCCTATATTTTAACAGGAAAAGTAGGGGGTCGTCTTATATGCCCAGTCGTCTTATACGCCGGAAAATACGGTATTTGTTTTTTTACAATGTGTCTCTGGACATGCATTTTTTTCTGTGCTTTTTTTCAATAGCTCATTTTATATTTTTGAAAAATAAACCTTCATACTAGACTGTCAGCCCAATTATGCACTTTTCATTAAATAAGCATGTTCATCTTTCCTTTTTAAATAATAAGAGCCTGTAAGCCTATTGTTTTTCTGAACTTTAAAGGAAGGCTTCAGTCGCACAGTCTTAATAGGTTTTCTGCAGTAAAAAAAACTGCCTTAGAGAGCACAGTGTTAAAATCAATTGCTATAAACCTTCAGAAGATGAAATTAACATTTTTTAATGTAAATGCTATTTTCTCTGAAACGTCAGAACTGATTTTCTAGTGCTCAACTCCTACTCCCCCAAGCTGGATAGGTGAGAAAGCTACTGCTACTCAAAAGGCTCTATGGGGGGAGTCCTAACATCCAGGATGGAAGTATAGTCTGTGAGTTGAGATGAGCTCAGAATTCTAGAAGTAATTTCTTTTCATTAAAATATGTTATATCTCAGATGCCCTCATAGATCAACCACCATACTGTGTGTTAAAACTCTAGAGATCTGTTTTGGGAAAGTGGGGCTCAAATGTATTACTTGGAGCTCTACTCCAGATTGGGAGAAAGTAAGGATGATGGCTGTTGTGGGATATGATCACTGCTGCCCTTTGACACCTAGAGGTTCAGTCTTGAAAGAGGCTTCCCATGCAACAGTTGGTCAGTAAGGATGTTCATAAACCTAAAAGTTGTTGAAGGGGAGAAGAGGAGATGGAAAAAGTGAAAGTACTATGCATTAGAGTGTGCTGTAGGCTGTTAACTGCCAGCTACTCTGAAACGTTTAAGTAGGTGAGGCATCCCCAAAATGAATGGCCGGCTAGATTCAGCCCTCAGAGGCTTACTATACTTTTTTCTTCCACAGGTGAATTTGACCCCCAGAAAACCTTTGCTTTTCCTTCAGTTGCAACGTTAGCAGTAACACTGGCAGGGCTTTCCAGACTTCACTGATGAAAGTGGAAGATATGTGGTGGTAGTGACAGGCTGATGGGGTCTCCCAGGGCCCACCACTAGAAAAGCTGTCAAACCATCCATGCCACTGATGGGGAGGCTAGTCCCCCTACAGTGAAAGAAAACACATGAGGTAGGTAGGTGGGGAGTGTCTGTGAAAACAAAATGAAGAGAGAAGGGAGATGATCAGATGGATTCCATGCATTGGAAAAGACAGAAGGAAAGAGCCAAGTGATTGCCGGCATAATTGAAACATGAGGTGAAAGAGGCTATATTAGCCAAAATAACATCTTTCAGAAATGGAAAGTGGATCCAAATAGAGAAAATAAGAAAAAGCTTAAGCACTGACAAGTTAAATGAGAAACATTTGATAAAAAGAGAGAGAGAGAATTTGGCAAGAAGCTCTCTGTAAAGGTAAAAACTCATAAAACCTTTTTCATAGTAAGGAGCTCTTTGGTCCATTAAATGATTGAGGACAAGGCCACAGTGGAAAAAAAATAAAGGAAAATTTTTGCTTTGATCTTTACTGAAGAAGATGTTGGAGAGAGACCCATGCTGGAAATGGTATTTAATGGTGACCATGTGGAGGAATTGAAACAAATCATGGTGAATCTGGAAAACATAATAGGGCACATTTATACTAGAAAGTAGAGAATCATATGGACCAGTTGGTATATACACCAGAGTACTGAAAGACCTTACAAATTACATTTCAGGCCCATTAGTAGTCGTAATGTATCATTAAAATAATTTATGGTACCTGAAGATTGGTGATTGGTGGCCAACATAACTCCAGTGTTTATAAAGGGCTCCAGGGGTAAGCTGGAAACTATAGATTGGTGAGCATGATGCAGTGCCAGCCAAAATAACTGTTCTAAAGAATAGAATTACTGGACATAGATATGGTATAATGGGATATAGCCAAAGGGGTTTAGCTAGGTATTGCCTCACTAATTTTGCTTTATTTTTTTTAAGGGGATAAAAACGTGGGTGTCAAAGTAGATATAGTAGCACTGAATTTTCAGAAGGCATTTAACAAAGTCCTTATGAAAAATTTCAAGAAAATTCAAAAGTCATAGGATAGGAGGCAATAGCCTATTATGGATTGAAAATTGGTTAAAAGATAGGAATAAATGGTCAGCTTTCTCACTAGAAAAAGGTAAATAGTTGCATTCTCCAGGAATCTGTACTGGGACTGAATGCACAGGAGGCTTCCTTTCAACTGGAAGAGGACCACCCGTGCATTTATACTAGAGAGGTATTTTCATTGACTATCATATCACCCCTCTCCTGTGCATACAGGAATGAATAAGGTGATCAGATTTGCATTTGACATAAAATTATTCAAAGTTGTTAAATCACAAGTGGATAGTAAGAGGAGGAGCTTGTGAGACCGGAAGACTAGGCATAGAAATGAAATTTTAATGTGGACAAGTACAAAGTGATAAATGTAGAAAAAAATAATCCAAGCTATAGCCACACAATGCTAGGTTCCAAATTTAGGAGAAGTCATCCAGGAAACAAATCTAGGCATCACTGTAGACAATATATTAAAGTCCTTGACACAGTGTTAAAAACCTTGATTCAGGGCAGCCAAAAAAGCAAATAGAATGTTAGTAGATACAGTATTAGAAAAGGAATGGAAGCTAAAATGGAGAATATCGTAACGCTTCTATGTTGCTCCATGATGTGACCACACCTTGATTGTGTGCAGTTCTGCTCACCACATCTCAAAGAAACAGCGGAACCAGGAAAGGTGCAGAGAAGGTCAAGCAAAATAATAAAGGGGCTAAAATGACTCTCCTATTGAGTATGGTTAAAGAGCTTAGGATTCTTTAGCTTGGAGAAGAGACCGCCGAGGAGAATATGATAGTAGAATGGAATATAGGTAAATAGGAATTGGTTATTTAGTCTTTCAAAAAGCACAGAGACTAGGAGGAAGCTATAACGTTTCTAACTAGCACATTTAAAACAAAACATTTTCCCCTCATTGTACAATTAAAGTCTGGAATTTGTACTAGAGGGTGTGGCAAAAACACAGCAGCTGTGCTTGAAAAAGGTTTGGACAAGGTCCTGAAAGAAAAGTCCATAAATTGTTATTAACCTGATAGACTTGGAGAAAGCCACTGCTTATCCCTGAATGTAATTAGCATGGAATCCTATATTTTCTCTTTGGGATCCTGCCAAGTATTTGTAACCTGGATTGGAAACACACTTAGAAAAAGGTCACTGGGAATGATGGACCTTTTGATCTGACCTGGTATGAGTTCCTATGGGGTTAAAAGGTGAGGAAATGGAAGGAAGTAGGATGAAAAGTATACCGCTTACACAAACGCCATTTTGGGGGCAGAATTGAAGGAAGTGGAAGGCAGGGCCAGGGCTGCCTATATCTGAGAAATCTAGAAATGCTATTATTGATGCTCTCTTGCTATCTACTGCACACCTGTGAATCCTGTCCGCCTTATTCCTCTCTTTGCCCCCACCCCGAACTCTGCTCAGCAGACTCTGAGGCGGAAAGCCCCACTACTCCATAAGCTGGTGGCTGGTGGACGTGAGGATCGCCTGGTAACATGCCTGCCTGGTGTGAAGGTAGCGGACCTCACGTGCCACCTAGATAAGGTCTTAGATAGTGCTAGGGAGGAGTCTGCTGTCTTGGTACATGTCGGTACCAATGACATAGGAAAATGTGGTAGGGAGGTTCTTGAGGCTAAATTTAGGCTTTTAGGTAGGAAGTTGAAATCCAGAACTTCCAGGGTAGCATTCTCCGAAATGCTTCCTGTTCCACGCGCAGGACCCAAAAGGCAGGCAAAGCTCCGGAGTCTCAATGCGTGGATGAGACGATGGTGCAGAGATGAGGGTTTTGGATTTGTTAGGAACTGGGGAACATTCTGGGGAAAGGAGGGGCTCTTCCGAAGGGATGGGCTTCACCTTAACCGGGATGGAACCAGGCTGCTGGCATTAACCTTTAAAAAGGAGCTTTTAAACTAGATATTAGGGGAAAGCCGACAGTCGCCCAAGAGCGGATGGTTCGGAAGAATGTATCTTTGAAGGATACTACCAAAAGCAGAGAGGTTCCACAAAAGAGTAAAGTAGCCCAAATGCCCTCAAGTATGGAGCAGACAGAGCTTAAAGATCCCAAATTACCCATGTCTAACAATAGCCAAATTAATATGAATAAAATACATTCTCTAAAATGCTTGTATGTAAATGCTAGAAGTCTAAAAAATAAGATGGGAGAGTTAGAATATATAGCACTAAATGAAAGGTTAGATATGATTGGAATATCAGACATGGTGGAAGGAGGACAACCAGTGGGACACTGTGATACCTGGGTACAAACTATATCGTAATGATAGAGCTGATCAAATTGGTGGAGGGGTTGCTCTCTATGTTAGAGGGCATTGAATCAAAAAGGATTAAAGTTTTGCAGGAAACAAAATCTGCTGTAGAATCTATATGGATTGAAATTCCATGTAAAAGGGGGAAGGCAATGGCAGTGGGGGTGTACTATCGAGCGCCTGGCCAGAATGACCAAATGGATGATGAAATGCTCAAAGAAATCAAGGAAGCTAACAAAAGTTACAGCGCAGTAATAATAATGGGTGATTTCAACTACCCCGGTATCGACTGGGTCAGTGTCAAGTCAGGACATGCTAGGGAGATAAAGTTCCTAGATGAAATAAATGACTGCTTCTTGGAGCAGCTGGTTCATGAACCGACCAGAGGGGAAGCCATATTAGACCTAGTCCTTAGTGAAACACCAGATCTAGTGCAAGAGATAAGGTTGTTGGGGCCACTTGGCAATACTGATCATAGCATGATCGCCTTTGATTTAATTAGTGGAGGAGGGATAGTAAGGAAATCCACAGTACTACCTTTTAACTTTCGAAAGGGAGACTATGATAAAATGAGGAAAACAGTAAAGAAAAAACTAAAAGGAGCAGTTGCAAAGGTTAAAGACGTACATCAGACTTGGCTGTTGTTGAAAAATACTATCTTGGAAGCCCAGACCAGCTGTATTCCAAGCTTTAAGAAAAGTGGAAGGAAGTCCAAAAAACTGCCAGCATGGTTTAAAGGTGAGGTCAGAGAGGCGGCTGTTGCCAAAAAAGCATCTTTCAGGAAATGGAAAAAAAGAGCCAAACGACGAAACCTGGAAACAGCACAAGCACTGGCATGTCAAATGCAAGGCATTGATAAGGCAGGCAAAGGGAGAATTTGAGAAGAAGCTTGCTGCGGAAGCAAAAACACGAAGTAAAGACCTTTTCAAGTACGTTCGTAGCAAAAAACCTGTGAGAGAGTCAGTTGGTCCATTAGATGATAAAGGGGTTAAAGGAGCACTAAGAGGTGACAAGGCGATAGCGGAGAGACTGAATGAATTCTTTGCTTCAGTCTTTACTGAGGAAAATGTAGGGATGTTACCCATGACTGAAGTGGTATTTAAAGATGCGGAAGAATTGAAGGTAATATCGATACATCGGGAAGATGTATTTAGAACTATTAGATAAACTGAAGAGTAGCAAATCACCTGGGCCGGATGGTATACATCCAAGGGTGTTGAAAGAACTGAAATATGAGATTGCAGACCTGCTATTAGTAATCTGTGAACTATCATTAAAATCATCTCTAATACCTAAAGATTGGAGGATCGCCAATGTAACACCAATTTTTAAAAAGGGTTCCAGGGGTGATCCGGGAAACTACAGACCAGTGAGCCTGACATCAGTACCAGGAAAAATGGTAGAAACCATCATAAAGAATAAAATTACTCAGCATGTAGATAGTCATGACCTAATGGGAGACAGCCAACATGGCTTTAGACAAGGAAGATCTTGTCTTACTAATATGTTATGTTTTTTTGAAGGAGTGAATAATCAGGTGGACAAAGGTGAGTCGGTTGATATTGTGTATCTGGACTTTCAAAAAGCCTTTGACAAGGTCCCTCATGATAGACTTTTGGCAAAACTAAAGAGTCATGGGATAAGAGGCAGTGTACTATTGTGGATCAGGAACTGGTTAAAAGATAGAAAGCAGAGGGTAGGGCTAAATGGCCAATTTTCCCAATGGAGAAAGGTGAATAGTGGTGTACCCCATGGATCTGTGCTGGGTCCGCTGCTTTTTGACATATTCATAAATGACCTGGAAAGTGGAATAACGAGTGAGGTTATCAAATTTGCAGATGACACAAAACTATTTAAAGTTGTTAAAACCCAAGAGGATTGTGGAAAATTGCAAGAGGATCTTGATAAATTGGAAGACTGGGCATCAAAATGGCAGATAAAATTTATTGTGGACAAGTGCAACGTTATGCACCTAGGGAAGAACAACCCAAACTATGGTTACACGATGCAAGGTTCCACATTAGGAACTACCACCCAGGAAAAAGATTTAGGCGTCATTGTGGATACCATGTTAAAACCCTCGGTCCAGTGTGCAGCAGCAGCCAAGAGAGCAAATAGAATGCTAGGTATGATAAGGAAAGGAATGGAAAATAAAACAAAAGATATTATAATGCCTCTATATCGTTCCATGGTGAGACCGCACCTTGAATATTGTGTGCAATTCTGGTCGCCGTATCTTAAAAAGGATATAGCGTTATTAGAAAAGGTTCAGAGAAGAGCCACCAAAATGGTGAAGGGGATGGAAGGATACTCCTATGAAGAAAGGCTAAAAAGGTTAGGGCTCTTTAACCTGGAAAAGAGACGGCTGAGGGGAGATATGATAGAAGTCTATAAATTAATGAACGGAGTAGAACGGGTAAACGTAGATCGATTGTTTACCTTATCAGAATATGGAAAGACTAGGGGACATGCAATGAAGCTACAGGGTAAACTATTTAAGACTAATAAAAGAAAATATTTTTTCACTCAACGTGTAATCAAACTCTGGAATTTGTTACCGGAGGATGTAGTAAAGGCTGTTAGTGTAGCTGGGTTTAAAAAAGGTTTGGACAAGTTCCTGGAGGAAAGGTCCGTAAACCATTATTAAGAAGGGACCCAGGATATCACTTCTTGAACCAATACAAGCATTGTGGAACCTGTGCCCCTTGGGGAAACTGCTAGGTACATATGACCTAGATTGGCCACTGTTGGAAACAGAATACTGGGCTTGATGGACCTTGGTCTGACCCAGTATGGCATATCTTATGTTCTTATGTAGCTGAAGTGCGCCAAGTAAGAGGAATCTTAACCCTCCCAGTGATTTGAATCCTATGTGGCCTTTCCCTTGAAAATGTGGACTGATGAAGTAGGTCGGAGTTCACTTTTAAAGTATTCATGTATGCTGAAAAAATATTGGGTTTGTGGGCAGTGCTAAACAGATTTCTTTTCTGATTACATCCCTGCAGGAGTGCCTGGGACATTGGATTCATTTAGAAGTGATTTTACACTCCCTTTTAAGTAGATATATGCACAGGTGTCTACTATTCATGACTTGCTGTGAGGTAAAAAAACCACATTTGTGGTTTCTCTTTTTAAGATCTTCTCATGTGATAATCTCCTTAAACGAGAGAACATTTATTTTCTTAGTCACAGGGTTTTAAGTTCAAGTATATTTTATTACATACAAATCAGGTTTAACATACAGTAAATAAAACATCCAAAAGGATTTGGACTTTTGTGTGCGTCAAACCGTTACACCTCCAATCATATCTCTAATTCCCTTCTTCCTTCCTCTTCTCTCCCTTTCTTATGTTGCCTGTAGAATGTCTGCTCATATCTCCAACAAGATTGTCTGTTTTATGACATTTTTATGACTCTTGATTCCTTAGTGTCTCTTAAAAAATATAATGCGTGCTAAATTGATTTAATATGATTAACTTGTGATAAAAAGTTCTAATGCATGTAAGAACTGAAAGTCTGAAAAGTGTGGTAAAATGTTAGAACTAACCAAAACCTTTTGCTTTGTGGCAATTTCTATCCATCTCTTTTTCATACATTTCAAATTCATGGTAACTTCTAGTCTGCCATTGAATTCACCAAGCAAGACTACTTAGGAGTAGAGGAGTAGCCTAGTGGTTAGGGCAGCAGGCTGAAAATCAGGAAATCCAGAGTTCAAATTCTGCTCTTCTCACTAATACTCTGTGGCCTTGGGTGAATCACATCACCCTCCATTACCTCGGATACAACTTAGATTGTAAGCATGTGCTGTGTGCATGTTTACATTCAATGTTTTGTATTAAATTGAAAGCCTATAAGCTAGAGCATGCAGCTTCCTGCTAGATTCATATAATTTTTCCTTCTAAAGGCTAAATTTTGCATGTAAACCATTCCCTCCAGTGTCCTTGAGTCATAACTCTTGACTCTGTTGGTCATCTCAGAGACCCTACTCCTTTGGGTTATTCTGTTGCACCACTCAGGCTGAAAAGAAAATCACCATTTTGGGCTTAGAAAGCCAACATTCCACAACTTTTCTTTCCCTGTCCACCCTCTAAAATTCATATAATGTTTTCACTCAGCATCCCCTTTGCCCAATGATGGTCTCCTATTGCATTGGGGCTGTGCTGCTTCTGCCCCTAGAAATAGGAAGTTAGCATTGGGCATCAGAGGGGCAGAAGCACTAACGGCCTCACAGCGCAGAGGTTTAGGTAAGTGCTGTGGGGCTGTTTGAAGCCATTGCCACCACTGTAGGACCCAGAGAGAGTTAGCAGTGAGGATGGGAGTGGAGAGGAAGGTGTTTAGGAATGAGATTCACTTAAGGTGCCTAATATCCTTACACTGGCCATGTCTCCCCCACCTTAAGAATGTAAGACATGCCATATTGGGTCAGACCCCCAAGGGCCATCAAGCCCAGTATCCTGTTTCCAACAGTGGCCAATCCAGGTCACGAATACCTGGCAGGTTTTGAAAAGGGTACATAGGTTCCACAATGCTTGTCCTGGGATAAGCGGGGGATTTTCTGGGTCCTCGTTAATAGTGGTTTATGGACCTTTCCTCTCGGAACTTGTCCTAACCTTTTTTTAAACCCAGTACACTAACACAAAGTAAGCTACTAGTCTGACATCCTTCTAGATTACAAATCAGTGGAACTTCAACTCAATCATGTACTTTTCTCTGTAATTTCTGCTTCCCAAATGCATGAATCTTTCATGAAAATCAAAAGCTTACTGCTTTAAGACCCACTCTTTCCCCTACATCATTTCTCTCCCTTTCCTTTGGCCCTGTCCACCCTTTTTACTTCTGTGACATCACAAAGGAGGGTAACTGCATATCGACGTCCTCCTTCAAACTCGCTACTTATTGTTCTGGCCACATTTTCACCCAGCAACTCTTCTCTCTCTCTCTCCCTTACAGTTAGCTGTCACATTTGCAGTCTGACGTTTTCCACTGCTTTCAAATATGCTGTGATCATCATGTTCCTTGAAAAAGCCCTCACTGGATCCTCCTTGCTTTGCTAACTATAGCACCCTCCCCATTTTGCATCCACGCTACTCAAATGTGCCCTTCGTCTTTGCTTTGTTTTTGATTTTATTCCATCGCAAGTCATTCTCAATCCATTCCAATTTGCTTTTTGCCCTCCATATTTCATAGAAGCAGCATTTGTCAAAGTCCCATTCCTAGTCAGAGACAAAGGCCTTTATTCAATCCTCATTCTCTCCAGAGCTAGTTTTAGGGATTGGTAAGCAGGTCAGCTGCCTGGGGCACTGTTTGACAGAGTCCACAGAGAATCCCAAGGCAGGCTGACTTAGGAAGGCGGCAAAAGACAATGAGGTCATGCATGAACTGGAAGAAGAAATGCCCCTTACCATTCAAAATAGCCTGTAGTTTCTCCTGCCTTGCATTACTGCTTGAGACTGTCCTATAGAGAGACTGTTGTCCTCGCAAAAAAAAAAAAAAAAGGCAAATGTGATTGCAAAAAGGCCTCTTAACATCTAGAGTAGGGACCATTGACATTCCTGCTCAGGTTGACACCCACACCAGAAAGAGCCCCGATTCTTCTCGACATATCCAAGTATTTCTGTATGATTTGTTACCATCTAGTCTTGATAATTTGTCCTCAACTGAATTTTGAGGTTCTGTTTGTCTGTCTTCTTTCCTCTCTGAAAGATCTTTTAGTGTGTGCTCTGGTGGATTGCCCTCTTCTTTCACCTTCAGTCATCCAAGGCAAATGTCTTACCTGCCTCAAACACACTATCCAATTGCCTTTCTAACTTTTTCTGTGGTTAACACTGTCAGCCAGCTCCCTGATCTGCAGTCTTGTGATATCTTTGACTCCTTTTATACACACATACAAAGCACAGCTAAAATGTGTCATCACCTGTGTAGGCTACGGTAACCTGCTTCTCATATGTCCTCCAGTGATCCATCTCTTCATTTTAATCTGTTCAAAATTCAGTTATTACACTACACTGGATTTATTCAAATCCAACCTTAAACATCTTTTTGGAGGCTGCTTTTAAATATTGTTCCTTGATTCTCCTTGTTTGTTTTTAGCTATTTTCTGTAATAAGAGACGTTGGTAGTTTTGTTTATTTGTCTTGAATGTTTTATCTTGTCTAGCCTATAAGTTCTACTGAGAAAGGGAATATCTTGTGTATTTGTATAATGCTGCATACGTTTATTACTTTAGAAATAGGTAGTAGTAGAACTGTTGTCAGCAGGAGAGATGAAAACTAACACATCAGTACAATAGAAGAGAGACACGCACTCGGAAATTTGATTCTTTAGAAGTAATTTTTTAAGCAACTTGAATTTTTATAGGCTTTCGTTCTAGACTAATTTTGAGTAAAGTTGATTGACTTTTGTGTATACTTCATGAGGAAAGAAAGGTAATGTAAGACTATTGTTGATCCATTTTACTGGACTGAAGCTGATAGTACTAGCTTAGACACGGGGTGACTGTTTCATTATAATATGAATTGAAAGATTTTTCCTAAATTTAATATTGACAGTAAGTATCAAATCATTAAGAAATAAATATTTAATCTAATTCAGCGATCATTTAAAATCATGTTTGTGTAGCAGGGCATTGAACACTGTGCACCAGAATCTTTGATTTCTCCCAGTTCACTCAGCAACCATAGGGTGAAAAAACACATACAAATAAGCAAGCTGGGTACTATTGACTTTGTATAGGTAATATAAAGCAATATATGATCTGCGTTAGTAGATACCTTGCATTCATATTTTTCATAGGTGTTCCTAATACAGATTAGCTTGAAGAATGGTTATAAGCAAGGGTTCTAACGCCAGATCAAATTAAATTAAAAAATAGGAGGGGGAGGAAGAGAAATGAGCATCCTTGCCTATTGCTTCTACTTCACACAACCTCTCTGATCAATATCAATCGAGATCCGTGCTTTAGAGTTACTGTATAAAAACTGAACCAGTCTGTTAGTGATTACCACAGTCAAATATGCTTCATGACAGAGAGAATTACACTCAGATTAGGAGCCTAATTTACTAATGCATGTTAAGTAACGTGTTAAATTGCATTATTGCAAGGCCCCTTATTTTCAATGGGGATCATTTACTAAGCGTATAACTTACATTAACATATTAAGAACCTTATTTACTAAAGTGCATTAATATCTTCTCTGCATCCAAGGTGAAGACCATAATGGTTCCTGTGTTAAGAATGGCTTTTTGTGCAGTATTAATAGGATTTATATTCTTTGGAGCTTATAAATTGTAAATTTAAAGTTTTATCTTCCAGATAATTAGGGGTTCTTTGAGGGTACAAAAAATAGTGTTTCAGTGTTTTGTGCCAGAGATGATGATATTTTGGTTCCTTTTTCTGGTGGAATCATACAGTATGTACAACTCTAACTCCTTCTATGTTTGTGTCACTTGGGCGTCATCAGCATAGAAAAGACGCAAAAATGAGAAGCCAGACGAGAGATTACAGAATATTGGGGAGCTGGGGGTTTTCTGGTGTTTATTCAGTAAACACTTGTGTTGATTTGATTTGTGTATCAGGTGTATTTTATCACTGTTTATCAGTTAACACTTAAAATCAGAATCTCTAAATGTTACTGAAAAGGTGGGTGTTCCCAGTCATATATTCAATTTCTTTGAGAAAACCAGATTAATCCTGATAATTCAGTTCTCCTTTTAATTTCACCAGAAACTATATCAAAATGTTTATGTATAAATTTTACAATCCATATTAATGAAAACTGAACTCAGAGGTGGTGGTCCTAATTTTTTCAGGATGGTATCTATAGTATCATTGAACATCCCCCCCTTCCCCCACTTTCCCATGTGCCAGGTATTGATATAGAAGATGCAGTTTAAGAATAAGGTGATAGATGTATTAAAATGGTTTTTTTTTCCAAAAGAAAGAGGCTTTGCACGTTGAACAGTGCAAAAATACCAGTAGCTTTGCTGTCATTTGCACATGATATAACTTTTACCAAAAAATTTCACAGAAGGGGCTAACTTTGTAGTAAACGTTTGCATGTAGTGGCCTGCACATGACAGTTTATACAAATTGGTTATTAATGAGCTGCTGAGAGGGAAATCCATGCAGAACAGTTCATTTAATTTGCCTCTTTGGAAACCTGCCAGGTACTTGTGATCTAGATTGGCCACTGTTGGAAACAGGATACTGGGCTTGATGGACCTTGGTCTGACCCAGTAAGGCATTTCTTATGTTTTTATGATTTGTGAAAACAGGTGTTTATGGGCCCCTTTTCACTGTAAAGAAATACTTCATGGTGCCAGACAGTTATTTTATCTGTGTTCCCTGGTGGCCTAGTTTGATTAGTGACATGATATTAAAGGGGTTGCTTGGCTTATATCAGAGCCCCCTTTCCCTGGAGGGGCCTCAGGTACCTTGTGGGAATGCAGTATGCAAAACAAGCCCCTCCACTACCAAACACTGCCATTTTAGACAAAACATCATGTACTCTCTTGAGCTGTACCCTCACCAGACTTAACCAAAGTTTTGATTCCAGCACGGTGCAGGAGCAGTACCCACTTGCTTCTGCCTTGGCAGTGCCATCTTGAAAAACAATACCACCTGGTCCTTAGCAGTACTTCACAGCTGATTCAAATACTGCATGCATAATGTTTTCCTGCAAAACATCTGTAAAGAATTTTTCTTTTCTATAATCTTTGATCCTGTAATGTCTTGATCAAGCATAAGTTGGGGATTATTTTGGCGCTTTCAACCTGGAGCTCAATTGTACTTTAAACACATGGGGAATAATAACCACATGCAGACCAACTCATCCTTGACAAGACAGTTGAGGAACCCAATCTTATGCACATCATACAGGAGTGTTGCACCAATGTGTTATGAACATTTAATTGGAACAACCTCCCTCACACCCACACTCTTAAACCTACAAAATTACATCATCCAGCCAAAATACTTGACATGAGTATAGATTTACTTGTTATCCTCTCCCAAGAAAAAATTAAGCTGAACATATTTCCAAGGCCTGTGCTGTATCACATTGATCATGTACAAAGCAAGCTAAAGCAGATCTTTGTGAATAATAACTAAGTAAGGTAGGTGCTACTGCAAGAATCGATAGTGTTCTACAGAGATGTTCAGATCATCTGATTTGCTTCAATATCTATGCAAACGTTTATTTGTATTTCATCCAGGCAAGGCTGACCGTCTCCTTAAACAGACCCATCCATCACTTCACCTTGGACGGGAGGGGGGTGGGGCAGCACCATGACCCTTACATGACTTTTCTAAGCTGTGGCTGGCCTTAAAGCACCCGGCGTGCATGCACCCTCTCATGACTTGCCACTCCTATGCCTTCTGACAAGACGTTGGGGCAGGAGTGGAAGGCCATGGCTATGTGCATGTATGTGGTTGCTTTAAGGCCCACTGCAGGTGCCAAAGTGGCGGCGCTAAACCTCCGCTTTGAAAAAATCGTGGAAGTGTTGCGGTTCTGTTCCATCCACCAATGTTTGCTGCCCTAGGCATCTGCCTAGTGGATGGGCTGGCTCTGCATCTGAGCAATCACAATTTGGGAAGCGGCCAAAAGACTGTATGTGGTGCTCAGGTTCTTCAGTTGAATCTTCCTTGCTCTCTGGATCTTATGGTCCTCATTGCTGAAAATACCAAGAAAGTGTTAGAAGATTACACGAAGGAAGCTGAACAGCTGATCACTAAGTTGAAGAATGTAGTGACTGAAGATTTCTTTAAACGCAAGTGGGAAGACATCAATAAGCAAACAACAGCTTTACGCCAAGAGGTTAAAACCACAAAATTGAAGAAATTTAAACGAGACAATGATGACTACACCAAAGGATATGTCTATCCTTGGATGGACAAAAATCGCAAGTCCAAACCGCGTAAACAGGTGAATTTCACAGTATCATCGGATGATATGTCTAGCTCAGATTCCAGCAAGACTTCTAAAGAGGATTTTTCCGACGACGCAACAAAAGGAAAGAAAAAGAAAAAAATGCCCACCAGAAATCGACCCTGAGTTCAACCACCCCGAGAAAATTCAATGAGACACTGGATTTAATAGTTAATCTATCTGGGAAACCCCTTTCTGAAGAGCAACATCATTTATTATATAAAGGACTGTCTTTTGTTCCAGTTATCATTCACGACCCTTTTCAATTTAGAATTGACTTCGAGGCATTAATTCGGAAATTAAATCTGAAAGTTTATTTTTTTCAAACTTCGGCTCCCGAAGTCACACAGATGGAGCGTAGGATAATGTTACCGTTGAAATCCAACTGGATGCCACCTACTCCTTTACCGCCAATATTACAGGCATTTAAAGAGCTGGTTCTACAGGAAGTTACTAAGTTGGAACAGATATGTCCTTTAACAAAGAACGTTCTTACTGCAGCAGAACGTAAGACGTGGAGGGAATTGAAAGCCCGAACTGACATCATTATTTCCAGGGCCAATAAAGGGGGTGCGATAGTTATCTTGAATAGGGACGATTATGTGGCAGAAGCTCAGCGTCAACTTTCAGATAATCACACTTATGAAGTGCTAGTTACTGATCCGACGGTTCACTTGCAAAAAATGATTTCGGATAGCACTCAAATAGCGTATCAACATAAATTGATCAATAAAAAGGAGATGATGTTCCTCAATGTCAAAGCCCCTGTGATATCCAGCTTTTATTTAGTCCCTAAAATACACAAGAGTTTAAACAAACCCCCAGGATGCCCGATCGTGTCAATGAGAGGATCCCTGTTGGAGCCACTATCGATATATCTCGATTCTTTTTTAAGACCTTTACTTGTGGATATACCGTCCTATATTAGGGACACTTCTCATTTTTTACAACGCCTGGAACAAAATAATCATTGGGCGACTGAGAATGACATGCTATTAATAACTTTGGATATTACGGCACTATATACTAGTATCCCTCAACATTCAGCAGTTAAGATAGTTCGCAAAGCACTGACGGATAGAAGAGACCTTTCAGAATCCCAGATTATCTTCCTTACGGAATTAGCGCAGTTGACCATCACTCAAAATTTTTTTCAGTTCAATCAAGTGCTCTATCACCAGAAAGTAGGGATAGCCAAGGGAGCATCCTGTGCTCCGTCGGTAGCGAATTTGTTCATGAGTGACTTTGAAAACTGTTGGTTAGCTACCTCCTCTTTTTCATCACATATTAAACTATGGGTACGGTTTATAGATGACATTTTTCTACTTTGGAAAGGCTCGAAGGAGACAGCCGACGAGTTCATACATTGGCTGAATACTTGTGATACTGCAATTCAATTTACTTCCACTATAGATGTTAACACTATAGTCTTCTTAGATGTAGCTGTTCAGAGAGGTTTATTGGGCTGGAATACAACAATATACAAAAAACCTACTGCTCGCAACACGTTTCTTCATTACACCAGTGGACACCCCATTCGATTGAAGAATAGCTTGCCTTACTCTCAATTTTTACGGTATCGTCGAAATTGCTCAGAAACCACTGATTATAAGAAGCAGTCTAAATATCTTCTTAGAGCTTTTTCAGATCGAGGATACCCTATGCGAGTTTCTCAGCAAGCTTACAAGCGAGCATTGTACAATGACCGTCGGTTATTGTTCCAAACTCCTCATCCAGAACCACAAGAGAACCAAGTGAATTTTATTACTAGGTTTTCCCCTTTGAGCCACAGAATTCAGAGTACTATTAAAAAACATGGTCATCTGCTTCAAGCCATCCCTGAATTAGAGGACAAGCAGATCAGATGTGTTTGGCAAAGAAACAGCAATCTACAGCAACAATTGAGTCCCACAGTTCTCCGGTCTAATATGAGGTATTCAAACTACCCAGATGTGACAGGCCACAAAAAATGTGGCCGGTGTAGCATTTGCATGGTGACAACCGAGCTAACCGAATTTTCTTGCCATGGTAAAGTCTATTATTTGAAACATGCTACAACATGCACTTCTGAATCAGTAATATATGCGATACGTTGCCCTTGTGATTTATTGTATATCGGGAAGACTAGTCGCCCCTTTAAGGTTAGGATGTGTGAACACAAAAGTCGACTTCATTGCAAGAGCTTATCAGCCCCGATTGTTCAACACTGTGAGGCATTCCATCATCAATTTGAGGATTTACATTGCTTTTGCATTGAGCAAATTCTCCAGCCTATGAGAGGGAAGACCATTGATGAAACACTCCTTTACATAGAGCAACGGTGGATTTTCAGGGTCAACACAGTGCAACCAATGGGATTGAATGCCTCAGTTGAGTGGCAAGTATGTAGATAGTTCCGTTAAGTAATCACTATAAAAATCAGCTGTTCGGATCTAGCCGCATGCGCGGCGCCTTCTGATACCATTAAGAAAGAGAGAGAGACGCGGGCAGCAGCACTGGCAGGTATGCAGAGACTCTTTAAATAGTTGAATTTTGAACAAGACCACGATCTCTGTTGGGGAATGTATATGTGAGAGATAGTTCACTTATCTTCGGTGAAAAGTCAATTATAAACTTAAGCCACATTAATGCTCCTAATTTTGTTTAATTCTTCATCTATAGATTCTCCTGATGAACCTCCCCAAAGGAGAGAAACGCTAAACAGGGTGCCAAAGGAAGGCGTTGAGAATATATACATCGAACTCAGGCTTAATGCCAGAAGATAAGCTCAGAGGAGCCAAGATAAGCTTATTATTTTAATATTTAACATTTTATACACATTAGATAGAGAAGATTTGGTGATAGCGGTGCAATATTTTTCACGGTTTGAGAAAATAAGAAGAAAAAAAGTATTTCATTAAGTAGTCACAAATGAAAATGAGGCATAAGTAGTCATTGATGCAAATGAGGCACAAGTAGTAGCCCACTGAAATTGTGGTACAGAGTGCCGTCAGAGTCTGAGACTACAACTTGCCTGAAGATAAAAGGTTTCAATAAGCTATTGCCATAGTTCCATAGTAACATTGAAGTTTAAGTTACAATAGAGTATCTCTTGATTTATTTCCTCTAAAGTGTACATATTAAGATCCTTAAGTCTGTCCTCATATGCTTTATAATGAAGACCACCAACCATTTTAGTAGCCACCCTCTGTACTGACTCCATCCTGTTTATATCCTTTTGAAGGTGCAGTCTCCAAAATTGCACACAATACTCCAAATGAGGTCGCATCAAAGACTTATATAGAGGTGCTATCACCTCCATTTTTCTGCTAGCCATTCCTCTCCCTATGCACCCAAGCATCCTTCTAGCTTTTGCTGTCACCTTTTCTACCTGTTTAGCTAAGATCATCAGACACAACCACACCGAGGTCCCGTTCTTCTTTAGTAGACAAAAGTACTTCACCCCCTATACTAGATTGCTCCCTTGGATTGCTGCATCCCAAATGCATGACCTTACATTTTTTAACATTAAATCCCTACTGCCAAATTCTAGACCATTCTTCAAGCTTAACTAGATCCCTCTTCATGTTATCTCTACCTTCCTGGGTGTCTACTCTATTACAAATTTTGGTATCATCCGCAGAGGTAAACCTTACCCCACAGCCCTTCCGCTATATCACTATCAAAGATATTAAAAAGAATCAGACCAAGGACAGATCCCTGGGGCACACCACTGGTAACTTTCTTCTCCTCAGAGTGAGCTCCATTTATATATACCCTTTGTCACCTCCCACTCAATCAATTTCTAACCCAAGCAGTAACTTTAGGGTCCATCCCTAGGGTGCTCAGTTTGTTTAAAAGTCAACTGTGAGGAACGGTGTCAAAGACTTTACTAAAATCGAAATACACCACATCTAGGGCTCTCCTTCGGTCCAACCCCCTGATCACCCAGTCAAAGAAATCAATCAGATTTGTCTGACAAGACTGCCTCTGGTGAATCCATGCTGTCTCGGATCCTGTAATCTGCTGGACTGAAGAAACCTCCCTATTTTCTCTTTCAGCTGCGTTTCCAATAATTTATTCACCATCAAATTTAAACTAACCTGTAGTTCTCAACCACATCCTTCCTTCCGCTTTTGTGTAAAGGGACCACATGAGCCTCTCTCCAGTCCTTTGGCACCACTCCCAAAAAGGTCAGTTAGTGGAGCTGCTAGAATGTCCCCACGTTCCCTCAATATTCGAGGGTGTATCTCATCCGCTCCCATTGCTTTGTCTACTTTAAGTTTAGCTAGTTTCTCACGAACACAGTCTTCTGAAAATTCTTCAAGATGCCCCTCACTTCTGTTCCTGTTTGTGGGTGTTTTCTGAGGTCCTTTTCCTGGTTCTTCATCTGTGAACATAGAACAGAAAAATTTGTTAAGCAATTCCGCTTTATCCTCATCAGCTTCTACATATTCCTCCCCTTTACCCTTGAGTCTGACAATACAACTTTTGCCCTTCCTCTTTTCACTAACAAATCTGAAAAATGTCTTATCCCCCCATTTTATTGCATTGGCTGTTTCCTCCTCTTTTTGAATCTTTGCTTTCCTGACTACTTTGCTAGCTTCTCTGAGTTTTTCCAAATATATATGCCTGTCTTCCTCTCTCTGTGATCTCTTGTATTTCATGAAGGCCTCCCTCTTTTTCGGCACCTTTTCAGCTACTTCTTTCGAAAACCATAGCGGTCTCCTTTTCCTTTTACCTTTATTTACCATTTTAACAAAAATGTTGGTTGCCCTTAAAATATCCCCTTTCAGTTTTGCCCACTGTTTTTCTACATCCCCCAGATGTTCCCATCCCGCTAACTACTCCCTGAGGTATTGGCCCATCATAGCAAAGTTAGTTTTCCTATTGTCTAAGACCCTCGCTTTTGAATGGATTCTATCAGCCCTAGTCCTAATACTGAACCACACCATCTGGTAATCACTGGATGCAAGTAGATTAGCCAGTCTGCTACTGAAGACACGTCACCTTTCTCGGACAGATGGACACCATCTTTGCTCTGCAACCCTTGGAACAGCATCCCATGGTTCAGGAAACCAAAACGCTCTCAATGACACCATTCACGCAGCCATGCATTCATATCCAGGATGGAAGCTTCTCTGCCTTGGCCTTTACCCTCAACAGGGGAAGAGAACACCTGTGCACCTATCTGCTTCATCCTCTGGCCCAGAGCCATGAAGTCACTTTTGATATGCTCAGAGGGATACCTGGCAGTATCATTTGTGCCAACATGGATTAGCAACATTGGATAATAGTCAGTGGGCTTCATGAGTCTCGGCAAACTCTCAGTAACATCTTGGATTTTGGTACCTGGCAGACAGCATACCTCTCTGGACATCAAGTCTAGTCGGCAGGTGGACACCTCAGTACCCCTCATACTTCCCACCAAGAGCTTTCTCATTCTGGGTAGAAGAAGGGAGAAACAACTTTGTGGCACTAATCCAAGATGGCCTCATCCTAGCTCAGCCTTGATTGTTCTGTCTCCAACTCTTACCTTTATAGTTGTTTTTATTCTCTTGCTGCAATTTCCTTTTGGTTTCTCATGGCGAAAAGAAAAGAGAAATCACCCCCCATGTTCTCGGAGTCTTGCCAGACTTCTATACTTCTGCTTTTGGTAAAATGGGATTCCCTGGGGAATAGCACCAGATGTCTGGGTGTAGCTGGAGCTGCGGCAGCTTTTCCACCCAAATCAAATCTGTCCTGTCCTCCAGTCCTGAGTTGATTCAGGCAACTAAGCTCCTGTGTACTGGTAGCAGCGATCAGAGGGGCTACAAGGTTCCCCTCCTTCTGTACTAGCCACTGCCAGTTGTTCCGAGTCAGGTGAAGAATGCGCTTTACTTAGTCATATGAAGACGGGGTGCTGTGTTCTTCATCATCTCGGTGGCTTTCATCTGAAGGAAAACTTTTACGCTCACATGATTCCGAATCAGTTTCTGTCTCTCTCCATTCCCCCCTACTATTCTTGGTTAAGAAAAAAAAAGTCTGTTCAAGTAAACCCACAGAATATATCTTTATTGTCAAACATAGATTCACCAAGTCATTTGTTTTTGAAGAAAATGGAAAGGGCCACTGTGATTTCATCTAATAGGACACCGGATAAATGATAGGATCAGAAGATGTCATCAGATACTGCTTCGTCTCAGGATGAATTTGCTAAAACTGATTACCTTGGAAGTTACTTGCCAACAAAGCCTTTTTTCCTCTCCTCAAAATGATTCTGTTCAATTAATTTTGCAAACTTTTGCTCGATTAGAGTCTGTAGTACTTACAAAAATTGAATTGCAGCATAATGCTGTTAAGTTTGTGGAGAGAATTGAGCATTGCGAGAAGACAGTAGAATAAGTTGAAGATAAGATGGTGGCACTTGAGTCTGTCCCCTTTGTTCAGGAAAATCATCAGTTTGTCAAGACCGAGATGGCTTTGTCCTCGTCCTTTGGAAAATATTGAAAATATGACTAGGAGGAAGACGATGAGACTGCCTAATTTTCCTAAAGTGGCTACAGTTGCCCCAAAGGACATGTTTTGTAAGGAGACTCTTGAGGTTCCTGATTCTGCTGTACCTCCAGTTGTATCTGCTTAATATTTACCACAGGAATCCTTCTGAGAAAAGATCTAAGGGGTCTCACTTTCTGCCTCCTCCCACCCGTCCAACTTTATCTTTGGATGATTCTTTAGCATTACTACCTGAGAATTTAGAATTTGCTACTTCGGTTCTTTTCAGATTGAGTCTGAAAGTGATTGGTTGTTTAAAATCTTCTTTTTCTAAATGTGATTGTAAATTTCTTGGTCAAGCTGTTTGAATTTATCCTGATTTAGCATGGGAAACTCAAAATCGTAGGAAAAAGTTCCTTGCATTTAGGTCTCAGGTTTCAGGACTAGGGATGACGTTTATAATTATAAACATCATCATCTCATCATAATCCAATATTTATTTTATTTATTTATTACAATCTCTTATATACCGCACTATTTAGCATCAGCGCGGTTTACATAAAAACAAAGGACCATAACATCAAGCAGTTTGGTTTTACAGAGAACAGGAAAGGCAACTTGGATAACATAGGGAAATATGAACTGGAACTATTTACATATGTTCAGTATGCATTGTGTTGCGGATTAGGGTATTCTCTTACAAAGGTAGTCAAATATGGAGGAGGTGTAATTGAGTTGATGTCTAACTAACCTGGTAATAACGGAGGAATAAGTGGTATTTGAGTGCCTTTCTAAATTGTGCTAGATCGGTGACAGCACGAATCTCTGGTGGTAATGTGTTCCAACAATTTGGGGCATAAAGGCTGAAAGCCCTGTTTGATGTTGTTCGTGTGCATTTTGTTGATGCCTTTGGGATTACTAGAGCGTTTGAGGAAGTTGTTCTCCTAGTTCTGTTGGGTGGAATGGGCTGAATGAGGTCTATTAGTGAGGAGGAAGTGATGCCAATATCCTGTAGATGTGGGATGACCTTTCAGGACAAAGTCTTTATTTTCACAGAGCCTGAACAATTGTCTGATTTCCCTTAGTTCTCATTTACAGAATTCAGAATTGGATGGCGTTGAGTGTTTATCTAATTTAGAAGCTTAGTTTTCGGGTATTTAATGTATTTTTAACCTGGCTTAATGAACTACCGGTCTACTAGGTGTTTTTTTTTCTTTTGTTTCTCTAAGTTTCTTCTTGGCTCTTTGATTATGATATGATTGATTTTCTTTTTCTGCTGATTGTATGTTTGGAAAAATATATTTCTTTATAAGTGACCAATGATTTTAGGAGAAGGCGGTATAGAAATACTATTAAATAAAAATAAATAAATAAATAAATAAATAATGTGAAATTTAAAAAAAAAAATAAAAAGGGAGAAGCAAATCAGTAAAGCTTAACTGAATTTTTTTGTGCTTACTATATTGGATATCCAGAACCCTTAGAAAAATTGATGGGTAAAGTCCTAGCACAGTACCGGCAATATTTACCAAGGGAGTTTGCCATAACTGTTTATTGGGTGGAACCCTTAGCCCTGAAGGATGTTGACTTTTTGTGAGAATCCAGCTTCAGGTGTCACTCGGTTTTCATTTGTAGTTCTTTGAGATGAGTAAACGTCTGAATGCCCAGTTCACTGATCATAGCCTATTGGTTTTATCCATCTTTACCTTAATAAATTCATGTCTTCAAACATCTTTTGTATGTGTGTCTTAACTAATAGCTGCTGCTCCATGGAGTATCTATAATGTGGTGCACATGTCTAGTAGCACTCTAGAAATGGTAGGTGGTAGTGGTAGTAGTAGTAGTAGAGAGATGCAGCATGTGATTTTTTCTTATGTTACAAAACACAGCATGTGGCCCAGGCACATGCCGCTACCCCTTTCTTCTCATTTACCCATTCTGTAGTCTTAGTAGCAGCAGTGCCAGCACAAATATCAAAAGCAATCATCGTAATATCTCAGATACAGTGCAGAGGTGGATTGTGGAAATATTGCTAGTGTGCTACTGTGCTAGTGGAGGAGTGGCCTAGTGGTTGGGGCAAGGTACTTCAGGCCGGAAGGTCGGGGGTTCAAATCCCACTAGAGGATAGCAACCTTGGGCCGGAAGGACTGGGGTTTCTAATCCCACAGGTGCTCCTTGTGGTCTTGGGCAAGCCACTTAACCCTCCATCCTCCATCCATGGTCCCTGTAAAATAGATCTCCAGGAACAAGCAGGAATGAGTCTTCACATATGGGTATCGTCGGTACCGACGGAGCCTGCGCAGGAATGCTCCCCAGCATCCAGAAAGAAAGCTTTTGGGAGCATCCCACAGCGCCTGTGCGCTGCCTTCCCGCCTTTCCCAACCACCTCTCTCCAGTTCTTCTTTTCCGCGGAGCCAGCAGGTCGTGTTCCTGTCACCGCTGAAGAAGTTCTTTATTTCTTTGGTCGCGCGTCTGCCTTCTTCGACGTCGGACCGCCGGTCTTTTCTTCTTTCTTCTTTAAAAAAAAAAAATAAATAATAATTACCGTTCCCACTTCTGTGGGGTTTTTTGGGGCCTTGGGCCTACAAAAATTTTCCTCATGGAAAAGCCCGCTTCCGGGTTTAAAAAGTGCACAAATTGCAGCGGTACTATTTCTATCACCGACACCCATGAATGGTGTCTAAAATGTTTGGGTCCTGACCACTCCATCACTGATTGTGAGTCCTGTTCCATGATGTCTAAAAGAGGTTGACAGAATCGAGTGGCCAAGCTCAGTACCCTGTTTCCCTCTGATGCAGCTTCGGTGGCATCGACATCTTCCAGGGCTGCTGCTTCTTCCCATGGATCTCAGGTAACCAAACATAAGTCCAGCCGGTCCTCGAAGGGTAGATCTCCCTCTAAGTTTCGAGATGCCTCCGGGCTTGCTCTCAAGGATCCCGCACCGGCAAAATTACCCCGGCGGGAAGCTCCGGCTTCTGAAGCTCTATCTATGGGGTCACAGGTTGACATTGATGGCACGGCCTCGACCGATCACCTGTTGCCATGTTCTGGGGTACCGGTGGTTTCCACTGGTACCGACATCCAGACATTGGTTGCGTCGATGGATCAGAATATTCTGACCATGCAGCGTGCCATTACGGCATTCATACAAGCTGCGACGCCGCCGGTACCGCAACAAACTCCGTTGTTGGTACAGGTTCCGGCACCGGTACCAATTGAATCGACATCGGCTTCGGTGTCGACTGCAGCAGTACCCTGTTCTGTGATGCCCATCGGTACAGAATCTGTACCGATCACTCCCGATGTCGATACCACTCGGTACGCGTATCGGGCTCTGCAGGAGCATCCAGACAGGCGATTCTTCGATTCCTCTGAAGACTCTGATGAATCAGAGGCTTCTGTCGAAGCATCGGTAATCCTTCCTCGGGAGCCCTCTTCTCCAAAAAGAAGAATGTCTCCTCCAGAAGACTTGTCTTTTCAAGACTTCATTAGGGAAGTGGCCAGGGGCCTCTCCATTTCAGTGGCCCCTGAAACAGAGCCTAGAGCCAAGAAATTGGATATTTTACAATATCCTAAGGCTCCTAAAGAGCCAGCTACTTTACCAATTCATGAGATCCTTTATGATCACATGTTGGGCATATGGGAGACACCGCTTACTATCTCCCCTCATTCTCGTAGGTTGGACACCATGTACCGTGTTCCTCCTTGTCCTGGCTTTCATAAGTCTCAGCTTCCTCACCACTCTATTGTGGTGGAGTCTGCTATGAAGAAGATAGAGTGCAAAAAGACACTCATCTAATCCTCCAGGAAGAGAATGCAGAACATTGGATGCTTTTGGCCGGAGAATTTTCCAGGCCAATATGCTTGTTGCCAGAATCAACTCCTATAGTCTCTATATGGGGATGTTTCTAAAGGAAGTTACAGATCATCTGCAAACTTTATCTCCTTTTATCTCAGTAGATAAAAGGGAGGAGTTTCTCACCTGGCTTAAACATGCCCAGGATGTTTCCAAATTTTCCAATCGTGCTGCCTTTGACTCTTTTGAGCGTGCCAGCAGAGCCTCGGCTATTGCCATAAGTGCATGCAGACTTGCTTGGTTACAAGCTTCTGATTTGGAACCCTGGGTCCAGGATGGATTAGGAAATCTTCCTTGTACAGGTGAAAACCTTTTTTGGCAAGGATTGGCAAGCAAAGGGCACTCAGATGGATGCTGAGAATTCTGCCTTAGATAGACTTTCAAAGTCTACTTCTGCTCCTGTTAGAAAAAGGTTATTCAAAAAGGCTTTCTTTCCCAAAAAGGGGAAATATTATCCTGTTTATGGTCAGTAGGCATCTTCTGCAGGTCGTTTTGCTGCAAAGCGTCAGCAGCAACCTATACAAGCCAAGCCTAAGGCTGCAAGGACTGCTACGGCCCAACAGCCTCAGCCTCCTCAGGGCCTTTGACTTACATCTAGAGAACTTAGCCTTTCTGGCTCTAGAAGAACCAGAGCCTCTCACCATTCCAGGAAGGTTAGCTCACTTTGCTCCCAGATGGGAACAAATCACAGCAGAGCAATGGACCCTCTCCATCATAAGGGAGGGGTACAAACTTCATTTCTTAAACCTTCCTCCTCACACCATGGTGAGACAGTTCAATTCTCCAACATCTCTCCTCGACCTTCTGGGTCAGGAGATTGCTACCCTTCTTGCCCAAAGGGCAATAGAAGAAGTACCCCTTCTTCAACAGGGCTCAGGGTTCTACTCCCCCTATTTCTTATCCCAAAGAAAACAGGGGGCTACAGACCCATTTTAGATCTCAGAGAATTGAACAAGTTTCTATGCAAAGAGAAATTCAAGATGATTTCTCTCGGTGCTCTCCTGCCATACCTTCAGAGTCAGGATTGGCTTTGTTCTCTAGATCTCAAGGATGCGTACACCCATGTCCTCATCCATCCCACACAGAAGGTTCCTTCGGTTCCTTTATCAAGGAAAGCACTATCAATACAGAGTGCTTCCCTTCGGTCTGGCCTCTGCACCAAGAGTGTTCACAAAATGCATGGCAGTAGTAGCTGCATTTCTACGCACTCTAGGAATATTTGTATTCCCATATCTGGACGACTGGCTCATCCGAGCTCCATCCCAGTCAGAGGACCAGGCTTCCCTAGCCTGCACAAGGCGTGTTCTTCAGTATCTGGGACATGTAATAAACATCCCAAAATCCCATCTCACCCCTACTCAATGATTAGAGTTCATAGGGGCTTTGCTGGATACCACAACTGCAAGGGCCTATCTTCCCCAGGCCCGTTGCCTACGTTTGGTGCATTTAGCCTCACAAATTCAGTTAAAGTCCCATTTAACTGCTCGAAAGATGTTACAACTGTTAGGCCACATGGCATCCACCATGCATGTGGTTCCTTACGCTCGCCTTCACATGAGGGCAGCTCAGTGGACTCTGTCCACCCAATGGACCCAGGCATCAGGGTGCCTGTCAGACAAAATAGCAACCTCCAGTCGCCTCTTTTGGTCTCTCCAGTGGTGGACGTCCACTCAAAATCTGTTGAGGGATCCCCCTTTCAACAGTTGCTACCCCAAGCAACCCTTACAAAAGATGCCTCTCCAAGGTGTTGGGGAGCTCATCTACAAGATCTCTCCACCCAGGGCATTTGGTCTCCACAGGAGACATCTCTACATATCAACCTCTTGGAGCTCAGAGCAATTCTTCTAGCTCTGAGTCTTCCACACCCTGCTCAGCTACAAGACAGTCCTCATCCACACGGACAACCAAGTAACCATGTTCTACGTGAACAAGCAGGGCGGGACTGGCTCTCTGTCACTTTGCAACGAAGCTTTGAGATTGTGGGCCTTCGCCAGAGAGCATCAAATTCATCTCGTGGCAGTGTACCTTCCAGGGGTTCAAAACTCTTGGGCAAACAGACTCAGTCGAGTTCTGCTTCCACACGAATGGTCCCTCCATGGGGACCAGATAGCCAGGATCTTCCGAATTTGGGGAACCCCGGACATAGACCTGTTTGCAAGTCCGTGGAATGCCAAACTTCCCCGGTTCTGTTCCAGGATTCCGTGTCAGGGAGTTCAGGCCAGGGATGCCTTCCTCCTTCATTGGGGGCGAGACTTCCTCTATGCCTTTCCACCCATTCCCCTAATTCCCAGGACACTGTTCAAACTTCAGAGACACAAGGGGTCTATGATCCTCATAGCACCACATTGGCCACGCCAGGTTTGGTACCTTCTACTTCTGCATCTCTCTCAAGCTCCCTCCCTGGACTTGGGATCTGCTCCAGACCTCCTGTCCCAGGAGAAGGGAACGTTGTGGCACCCAAATCCCCAGTCTCTTCATCTCAGAGCCTGGTTGCTGAAGGCCTAGACCTTCAAGATTTGCATCTTTCTCAGAAGTGAAGGATATCCTTCATGCTTCCAGAAAGCCTTCCACTAGACTTTCCTATGCTTTTAAATGGAAGAGGTTTACCATTTGGTGTGCACAGAAGGGTCTTAACCCTCTTGCAATACCTCTGAATTCTTTACTAGAGTATTTGCTGCATTTATCCCATGCAGGCCTTAAAATGAATTCAGTAAGAGTCCATTTGAGTGCTATTGCAGCATCCCTTAAGCCTCTCAATGGACAGACTATTTCCTCTCATCCTCTTATAGCAAGATTCATGAGAGGCCTTCTTTTAACTAAACCTCCCATTAGACCACCTCCAGTGGCATGGGACTTGAATCTGGTTCTTGGCCAGCTTATGAAGCCACCCTTTGAACCCTTAGCCACCACCTCCTTGAAATTCCTTTCCTGGAAGGTCATTTTTCTCATTGCAGTCACCTCAGCTCGCCGCATCAGTGAGCTGCAAGCCTTGGTGGCTAATCCTCCTTATACAAGGTTTCATCATGACAAGGTAGTCCTCAGGACTAATCCACACTTTATGCCTAAAGTGGTCTCACCTTTTCATCTGAACCAGGAGGTGTATTTACCTGTCTTTTTTCCAGGACCTCATGCATCAAGTGCAGAGAGGAATCTCCATATCCTGGATTGTAAGAGAGCACTCACTTTTTACTTATAAAGGACACAGCAACATAGAAAGTCCTCTCAACTCTTTGTTGCTTTTGATCCCTCTCATTTGGGACTTCCAGTCTCTAAGAGAACTCTGTCAAATTGGATTGCTCAGTGTATTTCTTTCGCCTACCAGAGTAGAGTAAGAACCTTTCTCTGGAGGGCCATGTCACAGCTCACAATGTGAGGTCCATGGCAGCCTCTATGGCTCATCTAAACTCTGTGTCCATCAACCAAATCTGTCGAGCGGCCACCTGGGCCTCGGTTCATACCTTTACAGCCCATTACTGCTTGGACAAGGACTCCTGCCGGGATGCCTTGTTTGGTCAGGCTGTTCTCAAACACCTGTTCCATACCTAATCAACTCCTACCCCCCATCCCTGGTTGGATGACCGAGATCCTTAGGGGCAGGTAGAGCCCTTCTCAGGGACTCACAACCTTGGAGATCTCTCTGGCATCTCTAGCTGGGGAGTCCCCATATGTGAAGACTCATTCCTGCTTGTTCCTGGAGATAGCACAGTTACTTACCTGTAACAGGTGATCTCTGGGAACAGCAGGAATAAGTCTTCACAACCCACCCACCTCCCCAGGAGTTGTATCTCTATCTATCTTTCCTTTCCTCTCTCTCTTTGTCTCAGCTTAAAACTCGAACTGGAGAGAGGCGGTTGGGAAAGGCGGGAAGGCAGCGCGCAGGCACTGTGGGATGCTCCAAAAAGCTTGCTTTCTGGACACTGGGGAGCGTTCCCGCGCAGGCTCCGTCGGTACCGACGATACCCATATGTGAAGACTTATTCCTGCTGTTCCCAGAGATCACCTGTTATAGGTAAGTAACTGTGCTTTATCTCCAAGTTATAATGCCCTGTTCAATGTAATTTCAGTTTGTTCAATGTAAACCGCACTGATGCAGAATAGCGCGGTATATAAGAGAATGTAAAATAAATAAATAAATTGCAAGTGTCTTTGTTCTGCAATATCTGCAGGTGCTCAGAAAATTATATACCAGTGGAATTCTCTGCAAAAGAACCAAATAACCTCCCTCCCCCTTCCCATTGGTGGTTGAAATATCTTATTTGTGCCCAGTAGCCTCAGATTGCACATTTATCTAGTTGTGTAGACTGGGAAAGGCCATAAGAATGACATAAGAAATTGATGCTTATGATGTCGCTGTCACCTCCACAGCCTGAGCTTGTGGAGATGGACGGCCTTTGATTCTCTATTCAGGAAGTTACTGGTGCTTGGGGGAAAGCACTGCCTTCTGGGAATTGAAGTTTTTCACTATCCCAAATAAAGAGAGTTGTGGACTCAAGTGTTTCAGGCAAAACAGGATTTTTAATTCCCCTTCCCAAGTGGTTTCACATGTAGAACACAAAAGGAACATTGGCCATACACTTCTGGCACTAAATTATATAAGAAAGAAATTCAAGTTTCTTATCTCAGCATCACTGTAATTCCAAATGAAAAACACTTTTCTCTTTCAAAACCCTTTTGTGCTTTTCTGGTCAGCTGCTACCTGCAGCACTCTCTCTTTCTCTGCACAGTTTAATTCTGTTTCACAGGACTTATCTTCTCAGATACATATACCGTACAATCCATTGGTTCATTAGGCTGACATTCTAAAGGTGGTTCAGTGTCCATTGGTTCAACCTGAACCCCAGCTGGAAATGTTTGCAAGTTGCTACAGGGTGTTTCTAAACACACATCTATCTTTTCAGCATTGCACTTTTCCTCACAGCCTTTTGATATACACGGTTGTGAATTGCCACAGTATTCCCAGCATGTGGAGCCCCACCCTTCTGGGTTAATATCAGAGCACTTAAAGACAGCTTTCTGTTTATACCGGTCACTTATCCTACCTCTTGGCTTCCTTATGAGAGTCTCCTTTTGTCCTCTAGGATCAGCTGCAAACGTGAGCCTTGGAGTTTCTCTGTGCATACAAGTCTGCCTTCCCAGTACGTTTCCCTTTTGGTTGCCTTTTACTCCCAGCACCAAACCCGGGTTACTTGTACCTGGCTCCTTGGTACCAACTCCCTGCTTGTTTCCTCTGCTGAATTCCTCTTCTGAGTCAAAGGTCAGAGAATCCTCAATTACCATAGATTCCTCTGAGTCTTCATTCCTAAGGCAATCCTCTGTTTCTCGTGACGGTTCTAAGAGCTGTGTCTTCAGCCATGCTCTTGGCTGAGCTCTCCTCTGAGCTACCGAGTGTGCTTCTCCTGGCTGTGCTCCTCCCGGCTGCGTCCTTTCCAGCTGCCTTCCTCCCCTCCTAATGAACTTCCCTTAAATCTCTGGTTTCCTGGGTTTACCCTGGCTCCTCCCACCAACAGGTGTTCTGGCTTAACTGTGACTGCTGCACTGAACTACAGCAGGGGCATGTTTTCTCTTCTTCTGACCTGCTCTGTTTATGGTTGCCTGGGAAACCAGGAGCCATGTGCATTTGTTTTCTTTCCCAGCCTGAAGCTGGATCCTGTGTTTTATCTCTCTCTAAGGGGTCAGAGGGACCTTCTCCATCACACGCTGTATATTATGGCGAATAGAAAACACCAGGAAATTGTTTAATATCTCTTAGGTTTCACTAAGGTCTATAATAAAAAGCAAGATAAAGAACAATTAGCCCATATTGCGAGCTCTATGAATTCTCATTTAGGCATGTTTTTTTTTTAAATGCTTAATAGCAAACAAATGAGATACCAGTGAGGGAATAATATAAAATTCCTCTCATTACACTTTGACCTTCAGTGGCCTTTGTTAAAGGAGTTTTATTATGAAACTTTACACTTGGAACCAAGAGGGCTACCGTGGATTTTCATCTCATGCTTAACTCCTAGTACTACTAAGATTAGTCACTATTTATTTATTTATTTTACTTCTCTTATATACCGCGCTATTACATATCAGTGCGGTTTACAATAAACGGAACAATTTACTGTGCGGATGGGCCACAGAATATTTACATCGAACAGGGATTAGAACTTAGATTCAACTGGGCTAACATATCTACAGATTATTTACAGTAAAGCCTATGTTTTCGGGTTGTGGCCTTTACCTATTCAGTATTGGCCAGCTTGGACCGGCTATCCTTTGTCTTGTTGGGTATGTTGTTGGGATGTTCTGAGTTTTTGGTGTGATTGTTCGTTGATTGGTTTCTGTAGCTAGGTTCAGGGTAGTATCTTATGAACAAATAATGCTTGAGTGCCTTCCAGAATTGAGACAGGTTAGTAATGACTCGCATGTCTGCAGGGAGGGCATTCCAAGCTCTGGGTGCATATATCGTGAAAGCCCTGTTGGAGGTTGCTTTTGTGCACGTATTCATTTCTTTTGGGATTGTCAGTGTATTCACTGTTGAGGATCTTCTGGTTCTGTTTGGGTGTATACTGTGGATCATCTTGTTAATGGATGTGGGGGGGTGATTGTTTAGGGCTTTGAAGGTCAAGACTAGGATCTTGTAGATAAGTCTGGCCTGAATGTGCAGCCAGTGTAGATTCTTCAAAATTGGGGTGATGTGGCTCGTTCGTGGTACCCTGGCTAGCACTCTTACTTCTGTGTTCATTGCAAGCTGGAATGGGTGTAGAGTTGCCTGCGGGAGTCTGCATAATATGACATTGGCGTAATCAAAGTGTGGGAGTACCAAGGCTTGGTAGATTGTTTGGAAATCACTAGGGTCCAGTAATGATCGTAGATGGCGAAGTGTCTGTATTTTGTAGTACATTGTTTTTACTGTGTTTTTTATGTGTATTTTCATGTCCAGTCTCTGGTCCAGTGTGATCCCGAGGTAACGGATTGAGGATTTAGTTATCGGCTCTGCATTCTTGACTTTGAGCGATTGGGGGGGGGGGGGGGTGAATTCTTGGTTCTTCATGACGAAGAGGACATCTGTCTTGTTGTGGTTGATCCACGGGTTTTGTGTGTGTAGCCAGTCCGCGACTGCGTCGAAACATCTTATTATTGGAGAAACGTCTGGCTGGTCAATGTAAATGGCATATATAGGAGGATATCGTCTGCATATGCTAGACAGTGGACATTGAATGAGCGTATCAGAGCACATATGGGCTGCATGTAGATGTTAAACATAGAGCCGATAGTGATGATCCCTGGGGTACACCTTGTTTTTGTAAGAATGGTTCTGAGGTTGCGGTACTGGTCCTTACGTGTTGCCATCTGTTGGACAAGTAGGATTTGCACCAATTTAGGGCGGTGCCTTCTATTCCCTTTTCCTTAAGACGTTCTACGAGTATCTGATGGCTCACAGAATCAAAGGCCGCTGCGATATCCATGAATATGAGGGTGAAGCCCTGTCAAATGTTATCGATTCCCGAGATTAATGTGTTGAAGAGGGTGGCGAAGAGGGTTTCAACACCGTGTGCTTCCCTGTTATAGCACTTCCAAATATTTATGTATGTATTTGTATTTAGCTCAAGCCTTTCCAGTAGTAATTCAAAGTGAGTTACATTCAGGTCCAGTAGGTATTTCCCTGTCCCCAGAGGGCTTACAATTTAAGTTTGTACCCGAGACAGTAACAGGTCTGGCCCAAGAGTTTCTGCCATCCAAGGCAGGTCCACCTGCCACTTCCCTACCCTGGGGCAGTCCAGGTCCTGCCCTCCGGCCCCCAGGATCCATCATCTCATCTCATCTCCCCTCCTCTCTCTCACCTGGGTTAGGAGATGGTAGTGGCACCGCGACTCTTCCACCATTCTTCAAAGTGGCAGGAAAGCAAGCCAATTTGGCATCGTGGCAGGCCTCAAAGCACATGCAGTCATGGCATCTTCATCAGACTTCTGGTATCTTGGAACATAGGATCACAAACAGCCAGACCTGATCACTGACACAATGTACACTGTGGCAAACCACTGTATCCAAGTAGTGCATGTGAGGCTGAACATAGAGAAGAAATATTTTTCATGATTTCCTGTGCTGGATGCTCCGCTATTTTGAGTCAGCTGCTATAAAATGGACAACTTTTCTGTCAGGTGAAGGATCAGGCAAAGCTATCACCACCTTTCTTTCTGCTATAGAGCATTTTGTGGAACACAACAGATGTCACATGGGAATCGGATTATAGCACCAGGCAACCAATGAATCCCGCAAGTGAAGTGTTTGATTTCCATGGATGTCAAGATCTGCAAAGACTGGGCCTTGGTGAGGATGATAGTGGATGTAATTGCAAACTGTGGAAAGCTTTGGGATCATGAATGAAGTGCAGGAAATTGGATTCTGACCAGTTCCACTTCCCCACCAAAGTAAACCTGACCAGGAACTTGAAGTATGGGTCATGGGAGACAGAGTAAACTAGAAGTCTTGGAAGATGAAGATGTGAAAGCTAACCTGAAGCTGGAATTCTTGAGGATGAGAAAATTGGATATTAAGGGAAAGGTCTTGATGTCTGAAAAATATGGCTCTCCCCATGTTCCAGTATGTAGTGCAGACATGATCTCCCCCCCCCCCCTCCACCCCATCACAGGATAGTTGTCTTTAACTGAAACTTTAAGATGAATCTTGTTACATTATTTCTTTTCAAAGCGCATCTGAGGTAGAGGGTGGGAGTCCCTGACCTTACGACCCTACTTTGAAGCTTCCTTATTCGCAACTGCATCAGAACTATCCTAAGAAACAAGAGGATGCTTCGTGCCTTTATTCTTTCTCCTTTCAGGCTCAAGGAGACTGGGTTGGGATAAAAGGAAAAAGTCACTGCCCTCCAAATGAACTATACTCCTCGTACTACAGAGAGGTGGCGCCGTTTGTGTAAAAATTAAGAAGACATGTCACACAAGCCTTATGAATAACAAGATCTATCTATAATTTGATCTCGCAAAGGAAGCCATGGAACCTATGTTATCCGTCACCTCAGCATACGCCCCTCTCAAAGATACTCTGTGCCTCTATACTATCCCTGCCTCCCTGGTTATGGTACCGTTTCTGTAATAAACTGGTAGAATATCCATATGTATATATTTTGTATACATACAGTAGAATGTGTATATATTTTGTATACATACAGTAGAATGTGTGTGTGTGTGTGTGTGTGTGTGTGTGTATGTATATATATATAGATATAGATATATACACAATATGTTCTTTTTGCTATGGAAACAGATATTACAAACCTGCCTAACATCTTTAGTTCCGGCTGGTAAATCTTTACATGTAAGATAGCAGAAATGTAAATGCACTGTCACTTTGAGCTTAGTGCTTTGTGTCGAAGAAGGAACTTGGTTTTCACTGCAGGAAGTTCTGTAATTGAAGTCTGTCAGAAGCACAATGTGCACATTTGTGATAACACCTAGGTAAGCCATGCTTTTATTCTTATTCCATTAGTGTGACCTTGCTTTTTGAGAAATAATAAAAGTAAAAATGAATGGATAAACTTGGATAGTGCTCACTCTTTAATTCTGCTAGGACCTTGGTGAGCAGTGAGTCCCTGTTGCTATCGCGGAGTTTGCTTGTTTTTGTTTTGAGTTTTGTAGTGTGCCACAATTGATCTGCTTGAAGGATGGACTTTGCCACTTTAATTCCTTTTGTGTAATACTTTTCTTTGCTAATAAACAGAGTAGTGGAAAATTAAATTCTATAAGGGGTTTTGTTTTAAAATTTTGCTTATGCTGTCAAAGCAAACTGTTTTTGTTTTTTCACATTCGTAGTAACATAGTAAATGACGGCTGATAAGGACCTGCACAGCCCATCCAGTCTGCCCAGTGTGATGCTTTTTATTTGGGTTGTAACTGCTGCTCTATGCAGGTTATCCCAACTCTGTGCTTTTACTTTGGGTAGATTATCAGAACATGTAAAAAAGCACATTCTACCACTAACGAATCTAAAAACAAAACAAGTAGAAACGTTCTCTCTGAGATTAGCTTAAAGTATTTCAGCCATGCATAAGTAGAACTTCACTTTTGTTGCTCTTGCTGTTCAAATTCTGATGTCAGGAAAACCATAAAATGAATTGAAGTTTATAGGGTGCTTGTGATGGCAAGCCAAATTCTCTCAATGCCCCCACCCAAAGGCGCAGTCCCCCTCATTTGATTGGATTGCACACAAGGAATGCATGAGTTGCAGTACTCCGTGAAAGTTGTTTGGATTCGTGAATTGTATTGCCTTTTTTGGCACAGCAGTTTCTCCTCCTCAGCTTGTGCAGACATCTAGCTCCATTAGAACTAGCTTCTCTTAGGCAATGGAACTGCAGAGGCTTTCCCCCCATTTTTATATTCCTCCCTCAACAGATCTCGGCTGTTGCAGTTACAGCTGTCAACCAGAGGCAACAAACAGCGATGCCTTCTAGAACCTTGCAGCTATCGGCCATTAGGTGTTGCCAGTGCTGATTAGTATTCTTAGCCAGGGGATGGGATGGCTGGATGTTGGAGAACTCAGGGATATTGAATCCTTTGGACCTTTCCACAATTAGTGTGATAGATCATCAAAGTTTATTACCCAAGCTGTGGAATTGAGGTTTGGGGAAAAGGTAATTTCTTTATCTTTCTTGGAGGGAGGGACCAAGTAGTTTAGCTGTGAAAGGAGAGTTTGGCCTCTTTCTTTTCCCTGTAGTCTCCCTCAAGGTTCATTTTTGTCTCAGATACTATTTAAAAGATACGTGCAACCTTTTGGGGCCTTGATGAGGTCAGTAGGGATTTAAATAGATATTTATGCAGATGACATTGAACTGTTCATCCTGTGGGCTGAGGATATGGCCTTCTTTTTAGTGAATGCTTTAAAAAATTATCTAGAAAAGATAAGAGAATTGGATGATAGAAATATGTTGTCGATGAACAAGGGAAAAACTGGCATCCCATAGGTGCATAAATCTTCCTGCCAAAGTTAGAGCCTTAGGCTAATTATCTATTTAGGTTTAATCTTAGGGCGCCAAGGAAGTTCAGCTTGGTAACCAGGCTTAGGCATTAGTATTATCTAACTTGGACTACTTTAATTCAATTTATGTTGGTCTCCCAAGATTGGTTCAGAATACTGCTGCTAGGCGGACTACTCCGACATCTAGATGGGAGAGAGCTTCTCCGCATCTGGCTTGCACTGGCTCCCTCCTGGGGGGTGGAAGAGAGTTTCAGATTTTCTTTCCAACCAAGGACAACAATTGGTTATTCTTCCAGTTCCCAAATTTTAATTCAATTCCACTCAGATAAAGATATTTCCAAGGATTGTCTCAATTACGGGACATGCTGCCAAATGAATTGAAGGAGGTTTCCAGAGTATGTGGAATTTAGGAAATTACTGAAAAGTTGGCGGCTTCCCTCAGTAATGGAAGAAGGAGGGTGGTGATTTTGGATATCATGGATTAAGTTTTTATGATTGATTACATTATGTGTATTAAACTTGATATACCGCACCTATAACCAGGTAGCAGGCGGTGTACAATGTATTTTATTATGCATGTATATGTTTCTGTGACTGCACCTCGCTTTGTACAGACTTATTCTGAAAAGGTGAGTAGTTGACTTTTATAAATTACCCTTTAGCCATACCTCATGGCCGGACTTGGTATATGTTGGACCGTGACTGAGGATTGTTGCTATGGTGATTGGAGCGAGATGGGAAGGGGCTTTAAAAAAAAAAAGTAGTAAAATCCCCATGGTAAATTTTTCATGCAAGATTCATGGTGCTAAAGTATAAAAGATTTGTTTACTTAGATTTCATCCCCTTGCTATAAAGGGATCCACTATGTCTATCCCATGTCATTTTGAATTCTGTCACTGTGTATTTGACCCCATGTCCTCCATCGGGAGGGCATTCCAAGCATCCACCACCCTTTCAATGAAAAAGTATTTCCTGATGTTGCTTTTAAGTTTACCTCCTTGCAGCTTCATTGTACGCCCTCTAGTTTTACTGCTTCCCCTTTTCTGAAAAAGGTTCATTTGTTCTTTTAAATACGTAAAGGGTATTAATGTCTCTATCAAATCTCCCCTGTTCCTCCTGTCCTCTAGGACATGCATATTTAGGTCGTCATGGATTAACAAGAAACTAAAAAGACCTCTCCTATGCTACCTTAACTTTAGTTATATATTAGCTCCAACTTTTAGACTATGGCAGACTATGTTTTTTAAAATTGGATTTTCTATTGCCCTTTGTTTCTCTTTTTCTTTTCCTGCTCTATACAGGAAGTGTCTTTAACCACACAACTCTGAGCAACGCTGCTTTTTTTTTTATTAGTTAATAATAGTGCAGTGGTAATCGCTTCTGCTTCATCTTGTTAATGTTTTGCCAGTAATATAAATACATGAAGTCCATTTTTTGCTAGAGACTGTCTGGTGGAAAATATGTTTAAAAATAGACATGCTTACAGTTTTAAATGTTTTGTTAAATGCATAGACTTTCTTCTTTTTCTTTCAAGTGACCAAACAATTTTCTCCTCTCTGGGCTTACAACTCGATTAGAAACAGGGCTAAGTAGGATTTAGCACCATGAGCCTTCATGGGTATCACTCCAGGAAGTTTTTGTTCTTTTTGTGACGCCTCTGAATTTATTTTAGTCCAGTAATTGTAACAGCCCTCAGCTGAGATCCATGTTCTGGAGCTCCTTTCTGAGCCCTGCTGTCATGAGCTCTAACATCAGTCATTAGATGTCACCTTTCAACAATAACTAGGACTCCATTTCCTTTAAGGCAGTGGTTCTCAACCCAGTCCTCTGGGACCCCCAGGCCAATCAGGTTTTCAAGGTATCCACAATGAATATGCATGAGATTAATCTGCATGCACTGCTTCCATTGTATGCAGATCTATCTCATTTGTATTCATTGTGGATGTCCTGAAAACCTGACTGGCCTGGGGGTCCCAGAGGACTGGGCTGAGAGCCACTGCTTTTAGGGGTTATGGTCACTGCCACACCTGAGTTGGGAACTGAGCACAGGTCTCCCCCACAGAGCAGTACACAGCACTGCCACTGAGCTACCAGACCAGTCTAAAACGCAGGCTTTCGATAATCTTTCAATTTGAATATACTGTAGCTCTTAATCCTGTCACTTAATGACAGATATTAGAATTTCATAGCAGTTCTTATTTTTACAGTTTTATATCAGTTATACAAACGGTATTTACTTTTATAATGAAAAATTGTCAAAATATCTGTTGTATTTTCAGATTTTAGAGTGTTTTGCCTGAGGTACATACGTGGGTGCAACACCTTAGCTCCCTTTGGTAAAAAAAGAAAAAAAACACAGCAAAAGTGCTTGAAACAATGACGCGTTAGGTACAACACTACTTCATTAACTGTTGTTGGCATGGAAAATTCCCCAGCAGTTAACGCGGAGTCTTGCCCCTTAGCGCACGTCATAGCGCGCATGCACTTTACTTATTGAGGTGGTGGTAGGTGATCCTGTGCTAATGCAGGTAGCTTATGGTGTGAACACAGAGCTAATTGCACTGAGTTCACCAGGTGCACTCTTCTCTTCTGACCCACCCAACGTGCTTTCAGTGCATGCCAGAACACATACTGCCAACTGGTGCCCTTTAGTAAAAGACCCCCTTAGATTGTAAGCTCCCTGGAGATGGGGAAATATCTTCTGTACCTGATTGTAACTTGCCTTCAGCTACTACTGGAAAGATATGAGCTAAATACTACTAAATTAAATATTTTCTGTTATGACTAGTTCTGCTGTAGATTGTGTTTTAATGGCATATACAATATTCACAATATTCTTTTTTTGAATGGTAGAGTTTGATATTTATAGTGGAAGACTCATCTGGCCTTTTTTAAATTAAAGCTATTTTCACAATTTATTTGGTGACGCATAACTATAATGATAGCCTTTTCCATTTTGAATTCAGTTTTCTTTGGCTTTCTCTACATTTGGGAAAAGGATCGTCTTGGTGATATTTGGCTTTGGGTCTTGCCACAGCTATATAGAAAGGGTTAATACAAAAGCTCCAGAAATGAAGAGTGGCTTCAAGTGAGTGTTCTGAATCTGTTCAACAGAGTACGCTTGTGATGTTATAAACCCATTGAGGTAATTAGTCACAAGGGACTTGTACTTCAATTCTATGAATCACACTTTTTCCAAAATGTATCTGCCAATAAATCCTGATCAAATAGACACCTCTGGTAGGCCTTCGGGCTCCTCCTAAATTTCTGCCCTGAGCCCCCAATATGTCTAATACCGGCCCTGGTGCTCAGCTGCAGAAAGGATTATATTGATGAAATTGCGGGATTATCACTGGAGTGATGTTGGCAAGTGCTGGGAGTCGAGGAAAGGATGAGTGAAGGATTCTAGATATACAGTAACGTCTGTAAGTGAATATGCATCTGGTTGATTTTTGCATGTTATATCCAAGATGCAGTACATGGATCACGTTGGTGACTTCACTGTGTCGTCATGAAAGGAATCCTTAACTCCTGGTCAGTTCTTTGTCACCCAGAGTAAACCTGGATGTGAATATAGTCCCCAAATTTGGCTCTTGGTATGACGGGTATTTGCACTTTCTCTTCTTCCTTCCAGTTTCTCAGTTTGCTATCTTCTGAGCATCAGAAAGCTTGCAGTCAGTTTTACAGTGTCCTGTTCTATGGATTATTCAGTATTTATTTCCATATAGTACTTCCTAATTTAATAATAAATAATGCAGTCTTTTGAAAAATAAAATACCACTTCTGTTGTTGGCTTTGCCATCACACCATTGTATTTTGAAGGATGTGCACATGGGATACCTTTTACCCTAGGACTCTTCCCAGCACTCTCCAAGAGCTGCTGTAATCCACTCTTAAAATTCCATATCTAGCCATCAAAATTGAACAAATTCTCATATAGCTGAGGGAAAACCTCATCTGTTCTTCTTGGTGGTTGTCATAAATAAAGCCAGAAATATTCCCACAAAATATATACAGTAGGTAATTCATACTTGAAAGGCTGTGGTTTGATGGCAAAGCATTAAATTCAAATTTGAAATGTAATTTACAATCATGAGGAGATGATATGCTTGGTAGATAAGAACATAATATATGCCATATTGGGTCAGACCAAGGTCCATCAAGCCCAGTATCTTGTATCCAATAGTGACCAATCCAGGTCACAAGAACCTAGCAGTTTCCCAAAAAGATACACAGATTCCACAGTGCTCGTATTGAGGCATGCAGTGGACTTCCCTTGTCCTCTTTAATGGTTTATGGACCTTTCCTCCAGGAACTTGTCTAAACCTTTTTTAAACCCACCTACACTAGCAACTTTTACTACATCCTCTAGTAATAAATTCCAGAGTTTGATTACGTGTTGAGTGAAAAGATATTTTCTCTTATTAGTCTTAAACTGTTTACAATGTAGCTTCATTGCATGTCCCCTAGTCTTTCTACTTTTTGATGGTGTAAACAATCAATTTGTGTTTACCCATTCCACTCCATTTATTAATTTATAGACCTCTATCATATCTCCCCTCAGCCATCTCTTTTCCATGTTGAAGAGCCCTAACCTTTTAAGCCTCTCCTCATAGGGGTATCCTTCCATCCTCTCTACCATTTTGATGACTGTTCTCTGTACCTTTTCTAATTCTGCTATATCCCTTTTAAGATACTGCAACTAGAATTTCCCACAATGTTCAAGGTGCAGTCGCACCATGGAACGATACAGAGGCATTATAATATCCTTTGTTTTATTTTCCATTCATTTCCTTATTATTCCTAGCATTCTATTTGCCTTCTTGGCCACAGCCACATACTGGGCAAAGGGTTTTAATGTGTTAGCCACGATGATGCCAAAATCTTTTTCCTGGATGGTGGTTCCTAATGTGGAACCTTGCATGGTGTAACCATAGTTTGGGTTGTACTTTCCTAGGTGCATAACTTTGCACTTGTCTACATTAAATTTCATCTGCCATTTGAACTTCCAGTCTTCCAATTTATCAAGGTCCTCTTGCAATTTTTCACAAACATCTTGGGTTTTAACAACTTTGAATAATTTTCTGGGATCTGCAAATTTGATTACCTCACTCGTTATATTCATAAATGACCTGGAAATGGGAATGTTAAATAGCAGCATACCCAGCACAGATCCCTGGGGTACTCTACTATTCACCTTTCTCAATTGGGAAAATTGGCTATTTAGCTCTACCCTCTGCTTTCTATCTTTTAACCAAACCTGATCCGCAATAGTACACTGCCTCCTATCCCATAACTTTTTAATTTTGCTAAGAGTCTCTCAAGAGGGACCTTGTCAAAGACTTTTTGAAAATCCAGATACACTATATCGACCAGCTCACCTTTGTCTACCTGTTTATTCTCATCATCAAAAAAAATATAACAGATTAGTAAGGCAAGTCTTTCCTTGGCTAAGGCCAACATGGCTTGCTCCCATTAAACCATGACTATCTACATGTTCAGTAATTTTGTTCTTTATAATTGTTTCTACCATTTTGCCTGGAACTAACATCAGTTTTTCAGAGGTCTGTAATGTCCCTGATCACCCTTGGAACCCTTTTTGAAAATTGGTATTACATTGGCCATTTGCCAATCTTTAGGTATTACAGATGATTTTAATGATAGTTCACATATTACAAATAGTAGATCTGCAATCTCAGCTTTCAGTTCTTTCAACACCTTCAGATGTATACCGTCTGGTCCAGGTGATTTGCTACTCTTTTGTTTATCAAATAGTTGTAACACATCTTCACAGTTTATCAATATTTTGTTCAATTCTTCTGATGCATCACCTTTAAATACTATTTCAATCATGGATAACTTCCCTATATCTTCTTCAGTAAAGACAAAAGTGAAGAATTCATTCAGTCTCTCCACTATGGCCTCGTCCCCTCTTAGTGCCCCTTTTATCCCTCTATCATTTAATGGTCCGACTGACTCAGTCACAGGTTTTTTGCCACAAATGTACTTCAAAAAATATTTATTATGCATTTTTGTTTCCAAGGCAAGCTTTTTCACATTCTCTCTTTGCCTGCCTTATCAATGCCTTGCATCTAACTTGCCAGTGCTTATGTTTCAAGTTTTCATCATTTGGTTCCTTTTTCTATTTCCTGAAAGATGCTTTTTTTGACTACAATAGCCTCTTTAAACCATGCTGGCAGTTTTTTGGACTTCCACTTTTCTTAAGTGTGGAATACAGCTGGTCTGGGCTTCTCAATCTCACTAGTTGATACCGTATTGAAATTGCATAATGGTGTTATTTGGGATGCCTTAGGTGATACAGAGGAGTTGCTGATATTTGTTTGTGCTGGTCTTAATCATTTTTGATTGCAAGTAGTTTGCGTAGACCTGTGGCTGAGGCATTGCAGGTTGGGCTGAAACCGGCTCTCCTGTTATGGATTTTACCAACCTGAACAGTGCATGTGGTTTATTGATGGAGCGTTTCAATAAGTTTGTGTGGTAGAGTTTCCTACTCTGTGTTATCTTCCCACGGTGGGTAATTAGGTGTGAATTGTATGCTGCAAGGGTCTCTGGGGAGTGGGTTCCTCGCCACCGTCTCTCAAGTTTGCGTAGGTGGTGGAGAGATGTACGGAGGTCCGTAGAGAACCATGGTGCGTGTTCCCGTTTTCTTATTTTCTTATCATTGTGCAATGGATATGAGGCGGCTCTGAGGTTCTCGTCCCATTTGGATATAAGGTCGTCTAAGTTGAGGGAGGTGTTGGTCATAAGTGGTCGAAGATTTTCTAGGACAGAGTCACGGTTGAGTGGTTGAAATCGGGCTGTGGGGGTTCCAGGTGTGTTAGATGGCATTTGGCTCTTGCGAGAAGTATAGGTGGGTATATTGAATCGGATAAGATTGTGATCTGCCCATGGCACTGGAGTAACCGAGTTTTCTCACTACAGTGGTGTGTCAGAAGCTAGGAATCCTTCAGTCCTCTGGTCTGTGACATCAGTCTTTGAGCCGGACTAGGGTACATATGCACTCGCTGCTGAGGCACCTGCTAATCTTCTGGATTCCATTTTGCCTGTTGTTCAACCAAGCTTTTCCTCTACCCCAGGAGATCAAGGAGCAGTTGAAGGGTGGTGGTTATGGTTCCACCAAGTAATGATTGGGGGTGGTGTTGGAAGCACTTCATGGAGCGCTTGCCATTTCTGATGCCAGTCTGAAGAGCTTGAGATGCACTGCCTAGGCCAGCTTAGCTCAGGGACGCTGTCCCTCTCGGGAGACTACCTTGATCCAAGGAGCGTAGCCCCCTCTTGCTACCTCAAGAAACTGGCCTACCACTGCAGGTGCTCCTGGTAATGGAGGTTCCCATCCCTTCTTGCTTAAGGCCTGGTCCTTGTGAGATGTAGCCTTTCCATGAAGGGCTGCTCTGGAATGGCAATAGCTTTCTTGCTTATGGCAGAGAGCTCCACAACCTCTCCAATATAGAACTCCCCTAGACTCTAGATCCAGTTATTGATACACCTGGCCCACCTTCCATTATAGTGCTTTAAATGCAGATTACATAGGAACAGGGATTCCTGTGTTTTCCTCATTTCAGACAGGTCAATTACTAGGATCCTGCTAAACCTTTTGCAAAATGTGGAATTAAACAACACTGTTCTATTGGTTTGAGAGGCAGCTGGCAGGAAATAAAATAGCTGAAATTTTCTAGCATGTTGAATCAAGTGTAATATTAAAGGGACACTTCTATTTGAATAACCCCATCTGACAAATACAGGAATTTGCAGTCCGTTCTGATTTCCTTTGCACTTTGATTCTTTCCATTAATAATTTGCAAAGTCAGTGACAAACTATTTTTTTAAGGAAGATGACAAAAGAGCAGTAAAAGCTTTTTGCAAGGCCCAGTCTGTTGTCATTTTACAGCTGTGGTCTTTCTTGGCCTGAAATACCTCACATCTTCATAAAGGGCAGAAGAATACTGATCCACAGTATTTCAGGCTCAACTTAGCCCTCATGGAGCTTTTGCTCTCAAACAGCTACCTTAAAGGCAATGGTAGGTAATGCTGTAAGTTAAACAGCTGCTAGCTGCCAAATAACATACAGGGCCTTCGTACCATTATGTCTGATTTTTATGCTTATGGTTTGTGGTTTATTTGATTTACTATACTGCCTTTTAACGAGTATACAAAGCAGTTTACAAATAAAATTAAAATAATGAAAGAAGGCCAGGAGCTACAATCAATTAATAGGACAGTGAGAACAAGAAACACAAGAGGGGGAGGGGAGAACATTCAGCTTGTAGACTGCCTTAATTTTTTTAGGGAGTGATTGAACAGTAGCTGACAGACCATCATCATTGACTTTCATTTACAGCCCTTTATTTCAGGGCGGTTTTAGTTAGAAAAAATACATTAGTTTACATTTAAGTGACTTTTTTTTTAAAGAGTTAGACTACTTTTGAAAAATAAAGAACAAATGTTTTCTATTAAACTAGTTATGTAATAGTCTGCCAGAAATGAACTGCTGCTGCCTTGGGATGTCATAATCAAATTGATCTTGACAAAGGCAGGGCAAGTCCCGCCCTCCTTCTCCCAATTCATCTTTTTTTCTCAGTAGTTATTAGTGTTGGTTGAGTCCTTGGAGGTTGATGAAGCCTGGCGGATGTCTTGATAGCCATTAAATTAAAATGATCATGCATTTAGTGGTCAGTAATCTTTGGTTTTTTTCAAGCAGCAAATTCAACCTCTACAGCTGAAATTACTACACAGTGTTTTCAAGTTACAGGAAGTAAAGGTTGATTCATTTTCTTTTCAGAGTGCTTGGATGTTGCCTCTCAAATCAGATGTCAAACTAAGTCAAGCTCATTATGGGAGACTTGTGACAAGCTTCAACAGCACACCAGCCCTCTACCATGCATTCCTCAAACTGGAAGAAGGTCCAGAGCCAAATCTTCATCTATCAAAAAGTTTCCTCTACAGAAACCACAGGGCAAGTGTTTTTGCTTTTCAAACTATTCTAGTATTTTTGTAGCATAATAGAATGTTTTCTCAATAACATGGCCGCATGGAGGATTATTTTTAGAGCTGCTTTGGTTATAGCTATTGTAACCAGTGGCACTCAAATTGGAAGGACGTGGGATGGATTGTAGGGGGACTGGAGGGGGGGGAGATGTTTGACTTACTTTGAGATGAGATGTGGTTTGACACAAATTGAACTGTACTACAATTATTTTTTATTTTGCATGTTTTTATTGGATCATGTCAATTTCAAAGTCAGACTTTTGCAACATTATGCAAAGAGTAGTAAGCAGACAGCTTCATGTTTCACAGTGTTGAGTAATGATCCCTCAACATCCCTTACCATGCTTCACGATCTTGGTGAATAGTCAACATAAGACAAGACCTAGTACATTGAAGATCACAAAATAGCTTACTAGATTACTGTTGAAAAAAAAGAACCCAGTTCTCATATGGTTTCTAGTACTGCGATTTAATTACAGCTAATTTTGTCTTTTATTGATGGGGAGTATAAAAGTATTATAGAGAACTAGGAGGGTGTGGCCTACCCTAGAAGCATTGTTGTATATTGTTATATGTAGGATATTCCATACCAGTTGCATAAAAGCAACTAGAGAATCATTGTATTACTTGATAAGTACTTGGAATTCTTTCTCTGCAGTGTATATCTCTCATCTCCAGAGACAAGCAATTGAGTTAACTAGCAGCTGGGTCTGTCTGGCAGGCCACAAAATACAGTAAGAATTAGAAGTCCTAGCAGAAATGCAGGTGTCTGGTATACTGCATACTCCTTACATCAGAAAAGTTGGGTAATATGTTTTTGGTTGTAGTGCGCAATCCAGAAAAACCTTGGGAACCTAGTGTGGCTCTTTGGGCAACAGTCACACTAGTATTAGTAGTTTTACATTAATATACATCTTGTCAAAGGAGGGGTGCCGGATGTGATCTAAATAGGGAATCATACATGCTTTTCTTCCCGGATGTATGGAGAGCAAAGGAAATAGACAACAAAAATTACTTTCAAAAAAGAGCATCTTACATGTGGTCATGCTCAGTGGCTAGCAACTGGAATATATCATTGGCAGTGTGGCAAGAATAACCAGCTGACTGGATAGGTTGGTTGCTCTTTTATGCTGTTTTCTAATAGGTTACTATGTATAGAAAATGTTTTCCAGGGTCTTCTCCTGTGATGATAACCAGAATTCGATTTCAAAATCTTGGATTCATCTGTTCATAAAGAGCGTGAATGCAGGCACACTACAACACTGGTTCATTGTAGTCATGATTACACTAAACAGGTGTTCATGGTGGGAGCTCTGGCTCAATTCTGCTGCATCTACCACTTGCTTCTCCCTCCCCACCCAAGAAACAGCTGATTGCAGTATAATATCTCACTCACTCCTACCCTGCATACTCCTCCTAGGAAACAGTTGATGACAGCAGTTCTTGCATGGCTCCTGCTGTGGCTTACTTAAATTTTTTATTTTGCCATTCTTTTTGAATATGGTAGGCCCTTGACGCTGCTTCTGTATCAAAAAAAGGAGTAAGTAGTTGGCATTGACAGACAATTCCACTCCTGCCCTGCCACCCCTCCAATTCTCTGGCTCTGAGAGGGCTTCTCTCTGCCCTTGTCCCTTCTCCTCTTTTGTTAATGGGCTCAGAGCCCTCTCCCCTTCCCCTTCCTCCCTTCCCCCAGAAACAATTAAGCTGGACTTATAAGAGGTGGGCAATTGCCCATTATCTATAAACAATTTTCCCCAACTCTGCATTAAAATCTTGAACCTGGATGTGCTTTATACTAGCTGCTATTATGAAATGTGTCCCTCTTATTTACATGAAGGCATTTCAGTAGTTATATCATAGGATATGGTAGCTAAATGAGACCATTACTTTGTATGAGATGTAAGATTTGAACAGTTAAAAAGCATCCTTCATTGAATAAAATGTAGTCACTCATGCAAATGGAAATGGGTTTTGTTGTTGTTCAAGAAACCTGTCCTCCTTTGAAGTCTGATACTTATCTCGATTAACTACCGTAATGGTTATTTCTCAGACCTGAACCATATAAAGGAAATCACCTTCCTTTGGTGCGAATTTGAGATAAACAGAGTAGATTGTGCAAATAAGTCTATGAAGGGTTGTCGCTGTAGTTTTCGATTATATTCACGGGAAAGCAGTTTTCACTTAGCAGGTTTATCATAGGTTACTGTAGATTTGCCTATAAAATAAATAAAACATTTCCTGGAACACTGAAGTATGTGTATATATTCTTGGCTACATTCAAATTCTCAGATGTGAACATACTTCTGTATTTAATGCAACAGAGAAAACCCTGAATATTTTAACATTGAATTTCATGTTCTGTACCCAAGTGCTTTACTTGAAACATGTATGCTATTGAGATAGTGTTGCAGAGTACAAAAAGAGGAAGGAAACACGTAAGGATGGTGTACCACAGGACTGAAAGGGTGGTGACTGCTCTGCTTGTCTGCAAAGGTTTCCTCAAAATAAACATATTGCATTATGGCACATCATAATTATGTGTTCTTCTGTTTATAGATAGGTGTATGTAGTTTGCTTGTTACATGCTAGAGGTTATCAATCCTCAATAAGTTTGTGTAATCATGGGTATTTGAAGCATAGGAAATGGTACAATGGCTGTTTAAAGATGCAAAATTGTTTCTATGTGCATCCTGTTTAGCAACAAGGAAGTCCTGATATTTCTCTCATAAAGCATAATGCTATTTTATGATAAGAGTGGCTGTTGGCATTAAATGCATGCTTAGAATGTTTGGGCACGTATAATAAACAGTTTGATTTTTCCATGGAAAAATCAATTTTTACTGCATAATATGCTACATAATATAGCACAGTAAGCCTACAGAAGACGACACCGCATAAATGCAACTGAGAAAAATATTCTTGCATTTTTTTCCTTTCTATTTCTTTCTTAGTGCCTCCTAAACCCGTCCATCTGAAAACTATTGTCCAGGAAAGAGCACTTCAGTTAATCCCCCCAGCACCTTCTAGGCCTTTACCAGCCACTCCCAAAAACAACAAGAATCTTATTCTTAAGGAGAAGGAACAAGTAGAAACATCCTCTGGCATCAACTCTCTCATTGAAAGGTTTGAAAATATTAGGCAAGTACATCTGCATATCATAACTTTGATTTTCCTTTTCATGAAGGCTCAGCGTGGTATTTCAGTGGAAAAGTAGTAATGGGTGGGGCAATTTTGAGTAGCCCTGTATAGCTGTAAAGTAGGAAAGTATTTTTACTGCAATTTGTTGACAGTTTTCACAGACAAGCTACTCAAGAGGTTTCTCTTTGAAATTGAGTGTGTATGCTAAAAGCATTCGCATCCTTCACACCTCCCACACACAAATAGTAGGTGCAGAAAGTAGTCTAGTTTGTTTACTGTTTCCCCCCAAACCCTACCTCACATAAACTTAAATACACCCCCAGGAATGCATCTGTATCCCAGCTGAAAATACACATTCTTTGAAAACCTGTGCATGTTTTTGCCAGGTCGAGGAGAGCAATTTTCAGACAGGCCACTTAACTTGGTTTTGTGGGAGGGGAGATCATTTTAGAAGTTCTATTCGTGATTTGCATTTCTGAAAACATTTGTTCAGATGTGCCAATCACACCCACACCCCAAGATCCATTTTAGAAAGGCCCAAATTCACACATCCGGAACAATCACATCTATGTCACACAAGGGTGTGGCAAATGCATGTCTGGGATGGGTCTTTAAGAGATCGATGTTTGTGTTTGATTTTAGAATGGTGCTATACGTTCACCACCGAGGGGCATGTCTGTGTCTGTACCTGCACAAGGACACAAATAGGCATTTGAAAAGTGCTTATTTCGGCTAGCAAGCAACAGCAGGAGAATGCCTTCTGACTCCCCCAATATTTTTATCCCCTCCAAAAAGCATATAAGTACATACAAAGGCCTTTATGTGAGCTGGTGCACTACCGCACATCTCCACTTGCAAAATGGCAGTCCGACACGTATATGTGGCGATAGATACACGTAAGCATTCTGAAATGCCATTGCAAACATGTTGCCAGTTTCGCAAATGCGTCTATTTCACACTTGCGCATTTCTAAAATCAGCCATTTCCCTGCATAGGTCTGGGAGTTGATGCTCATGTCCCTATTTCCTTGTCTGTTGACAGAGATGTTTATCTTTTGGAGCAGAGAGAGGTTGATTTTAGAATGCATTTACACATGCATACCTTGCCTGCTGCTCTTGACATGAAACTTCAGACATTTTGATGTCCCAGATAGCACCTAAATGGCCTTTCTAAAATGTCATTTCCGCTGACTTTGATAAATGTCCACAGATTTTGTTATCAGAATAATAAATAGAGACCATTAATAACATAATTCGTTCAAGCCATGGAACGTGATATAATAAATCCTAGGTTTCAATTTGCCGTGAAAAGTTATGTACAGTTGTGGTCAATGTTATTGGCACCCTTGCAGTTCAACCCCTTAATCTCCAATATCTCCTTAAAAAAATGGCCAGTGAAATGGTTTTAGACTATATATGCACACACATTTGACACAAGACTCTGATAAAACAAGACCAATCAAAGAAAATAGTAGGAAATAGTATAAAAACTGGTACATTGCCAGGACATGATTATTTGCACCCTTATAAACATTTCAAATCAGTTTGAACAAAAGAACTACATTTCCCACTGCAGTAAAATTAGACACACCTGTGATCAATTGTCTGTACTGACATGACTTCAATCAACCAAAGGAAAATGGCTGTGATGTTTAAAATGGCCACATTTGCTCCCTGTTCCATTTTCACATGGTGAAGACGAGAGCTGCCTGAGACAATCAGAAAAGTCATTATCACCAAACATCAAACTTCAAAGGCGTACAAGGCCATCTCCAAAGACCTTGGGATTCCTGTGTCTGCAGTTCACAATGTTAAGTTTTCTGCTCAAGGAACTGTCAAGAACCTCCTAGGATGTGGGAAGAGGAAAATTAATCAAAGAAATCTTCGAAGATTAATGCGAGATCATTGGAAAGACACACATACAACATCCAAAGAACTTAAGGCCAATTTGGAGTGGTGGTTTCAACTTGCACCATATATCATGCACTAAACAAAGAAGGACTCATGGGCAAAGACCAAGGAGGGACCCCACTGCTCAAAAACAGACATAAAATGGCACACCTGATTTTTGCCCAAACCCACCATGAGAAACCACAATCCTTCTGGGAAAATGTTCTGTGGGCAGATGGTTTATGAAACCAAACTTGAGCTCTCTGGCAATGCAGACAATCCATTTAGAGGTGAAGAAATTTAGCTTATAAGGGAAAATTCAGCCTTCCTACAGTTAAACATGTTGGAGGTTTCATAATATTGTAAGGCTTTTTTGCTGCCTCAGGAACTGGAGGCCTGAAATATATTAAAGGAATCACAAAGTTGGAGGACTACCAAGGTATTTTGAAGTGAAATGTGCTACCTAGTGTCAGAAAGCTAGGTCTGGATCAAATGTCACGGGTCCTCCAGCACAGGGCAATGACCCAAAACTTACATCCAAAAGTACAAAAGAATGGTTAAAAAAAATGAACTGTTTTAAACTAGCCAGCAGAGAGTCTTGATCTCAATCCAATTGAGAACCTTTGGAAAGGGCTGAAATCTGCCATTGGTAAATGGAATTCTAGAAACATTCATGAGCTGGAACAAATCAGTTGAAGAGTGTGAGAAACTACCAGCAGACAGATGTATGAAACTTTATAGATGGCTACAAGAAACATTTAGAGATTGTCATCACTGCCAAGGATTGTGCAACCAAATATTAATGGAGGGTGTCATTAATACTGTCCCGGTCGTATTTTAGTTTGTTTTCTCAGAAATTACTGTCTAAGTTGCATAGATGTCTTTTTTTGTTGTTGTTGTATACCTTTGAACATACTATTAAAACATTATGATGGCATACAGTTGGAATATTTCCAAATATTTCTCAAGATATTATACAAAATATACCTAAAATGCAAGGGTGCCAATAATGTTGACCACAACTGTAGTAAGTAAATATTTGAATGGCTTTTATAATACAGATTTAATGAGCAATATAACCCAGAAGCTGTTGAGTCACCAGGAGTCAATATTGACTCAAAGGCACACATTGCATTTGCATAAATACATTCACATAGGCAAAGTTTAAGACTTCAGTTTGTTAAGCGCCTTCACTGGGAGATTGTTTTATATATCCAGTCCTCTTTCTGTAAGGTAATTTTTCCTTATGAGTCTCCTCTCTTTCACCTTCATCCTTATGATCTTTTGTTCGAGGACTTCCTTTCTATTGAAAGAAGCCTGCCTCCTGTGCATGTATACCTTGGAGATATTTAACATCTATCATATCTTCCATATTCCACTTTTCTTCCACACTATACATATTTATATATTTGTCCTTAAATGCATTTTAATGAAAACAGTTGACCATTTTAATTGCCTCCCTTTGGACCAATTCCAAATCTACTTTATATCCTTTTGGAGGTGTGGTCTCCAAAAATGCACAAAGTACTTCAAATGAGATCTCACCGGAGACTTATACAGGGGTATCATCTCCTGTGTCCTACTGGTCATGCCATTTCTATGCATGCAGGCATCCTTCCAACTGTACAGGTATATGCAATTTCACAAATTTAATGATTTATTCTCTCTCTCTTTATTAATACCATAGGCACCCTATCCAAACTGTTGACAGAAACAAGCTGAATTTACGTCTTAAGATGGAATCTGGATTGGACTCTTCAGAACGAGTGACTACGCTTGACAGTGACAAAGTACTTGCCTCAGGAGTTTCTACAGCAGAACAAACTGAAACAGATGAAAAGGAGCCAGTCTTCCCAGGCACTGCGGAACTGTCCAGTCCAGATGTGCTTAAAATGAAAGAACTGAACATAAGTGATATTAAAAAGTGTGGAGACTGCACTGCTGTAAATCTTTCTGAAGGGACCACTGAAGGGAATCGGAATGCTGATATCATTCTAGAGGAGAATGGTAATGGTAAAATACCCAACAGAGACAGCGGAATTGACAGTCCTTCATGTAGTGTATCAGGGGAGGTTTTTCCCAGTGAGGAATCTGTGGAAAAGAAAACCAGTCATTTTTCTGGAAATCCAACGGAAATGGAAACTGACAAAAAGCTTCCCAACTCTTCTGTAGAGCAAAAGAGAGATTCAACCCAGGATGAAGATAGTGATATGGATGAGGGGAGTGGCGAGGAGCCTGAGACAACAGATGTGCCAAAATCGGAATATTTAGATGTGAATAAGGTAAGAGAAACTTTGAGTGAGCTACAGTCATTTCATTTCCATTTTTAATAAATTATTATATTTACAGAACTAGTTTATCCACGTTTGTTTAAAAAAAAAAAAGCAGCATATATCCAGAACAGGGTGCGGCACAAAAAACATCAATCTGCAGAACAGCAATAATAAACATATGAGAAAAAAATGAAACTGTTCTATAATATATAATTAGAAAAGGGCTGGGCATAAAGCCACCTTATAAATTCGTCTCTTTGAAAGTTGGTGCATGTGTGTGTTTAGAATTATTAAAATGTTATGTGTATAGTGATGCTTTTGAGATACAAAGCACTATATAAATACAAGTCTTAACAATAATTGAAAGTCAACATTCAGCATTATAAATTTATTTATTTTATTTAACAGCTCTTCTATACCGTGCTCTTTATTATCAGTGCGGTTTACAGTTAACAATTTGACTCTAGGACAGTAACATATCTGACCTGAGTTTACATAAAACAAGGGAAGTAACAAGGAGTTGAACTGGGGTAACTACGTACATTTAAATAGCTTGGTATTATTTACAATAATGTACAACAAAGGCAGTACAACTGCCGGATTACAAAACTGTCTGGTATGTATTACATGTTATGTGACTTAATCTTTTTTGCAATTCATATTAGGTGGTTGGGTTGTGAGGAGGGAGAAGGTTAGTCGTTTGGTTGTGAGAAGTGCTCCAGGAATAAATGGTGCTTGAGGGCTTTCCTGAATTGCCTGAGGTCACTGATCAATCTGATGCTGGGGGGTAGGTTGTTCCAGCATCTGGGGCATAGAACGCGAATGCTCTGTTATTAGTTGATTGTGTGCATTTTATGGTTTCTCTTGGGATAATTAGGGCATTGGCGGCTAATGTTCTCCTAGATCTATTGTTAGGTGTGAGAGCGAGTAAGTTTGCGATTGAGGGGGGAGATATCTTATTAATGGATTTGAACATGATGAGGAGGGTTTTGTATGAGATCCTGCTACTTATTGGCAGCCAGTGTAGTTCCCTAAGGATGGGAGTTATGTGGTCCATCCTTGAGGCTCCGCACAGGACGCGAGCGGCAGCATTCATGGCTAATTGTAGCGGGTTTAAGGTATTCTTGGGAAGTCCGTGGAGTATGATGTTTGCGTAGTCGAAGTGGGGTGTAACTAACGCTTGGAATATTGTGCAGAAATTCTCTGTATTCAACATGGTCTCAGGTGCCGTAGGGTATTGATCTTGTAGTAAATGGTCTTTACAGTGCGGCTTATGTGCGTTGTGAAGTTCAGTTGCTGATCTAATGTCACACCAAGGTAACGTATGGTTGGTTTGATTGGAAGGTTCTGCATCTTACTTTTAGGGTTGGAGGGGGAGAGAAGTTTTTGTTTTTTGTGGCGATTAGGACCTCGGTTTTTTTTTAATTTATTCATAGGTTCTGATTAAGAAGCCAGTCTGTTATTGCATTGAAGCAATCAACTAAGGCTGTATAATCGGGAAGGGTGATGTTGATAGGTGTGAATATCAGCACATCATCTGCATAGAGGAAGCAGGACATGCCGAATGAGCGAGTGATTTCACAAATTGGTTGCATGTATATATTAAAGAGCAGCGCAGATAGGAAGGAGCCTTGGGGTACTCCTTGCTTTTGCCGGAAAGGTTCAGATGTGTTGGGGCCAATCCAAACTTGGTGCCATTGGTCTTCTAAGTAGGACTTGCACCAATCCCATGCAAGACCCTGGATTCCCTTGTCGCGGAGTCGAGCTAAGAGTTGGTCATGGTCGACTGAATCAAATGCAGCAGCAATGTCAAGGAAGATTAGAGCGACGCCTTTTTTGGTGTTGTCTATCTCACTGATGAGTGTGTTGATTAGGGAGGTCAGGAGGGTTTCCACTCAGTGAGCTTCCCTAAAACCATGTTGGCAAGGGTCTAGGGGGGATGAGGTGTCTATATGTTGTTGGATCTGTCTGAGTCACCTTCTCGAGAATTTTGGCTAGCAGTGGGATGCTGGAGATCGGCCAGTAAGATTCCTCCTTCTTTCGGTCCGTCTGGTTGTTCTTTAACAGTGGTCGAATGGATGTCTGCTTAAGAGCGGGTGGGAATATTCCTGTTGAGAAGGACGGATCTGCAGCTGCAGCTATGATTGGGCTGAGTTCAGATCGCATTGATCTGATCCAGTATGCAGGGCATGGGTCATTTGGTGCGGTGGTGGTGTTCATGGAGGCAATAATTTCTTTGATGCTTTTCGCGGATGGAGGTGAAAGCTTGTTGAGTGGGTTCTGGCACTGAGGTGCCTGGGTAGGTTCTTGTATGGTAAATGTTATTGTTTTGATGGCTTTGTATTGAATATAGTTGGCATATAACTGTGGTTGTATATGTTCTTGTTGCGGTGGTGCTGGTTCGTTGGTTAAGGATTTTACCAAATTGAAGAGATCGCGTGGTTTGCTTAGCGAGCAGCTAAGTAGATCAGAGTGGAACTCTCATCTTGTCCCATATTGCTTCACAATGAGTCTTCAAGTGGTCTAGGTATGTGGCTTGGTCCGAAGTGTTATGTGTGCGACACCATTTTCTCTCAAGCTTTCTCAGGTGGAGCAGGGATGTCTTTAGCTCAGGAGAGAACCATGGTGCTGTATGCCTTTTTCCACAGCGGTTATTGGATGTTGATTGTTGGTTGGAGGGTGGTCATTGGGCATACAAGTTAAGGGTGTCGTTCCAATTAGCAACCATGTCATTCAGGTTGGGTGATGACTGCGCGAGTCTTGGGAGGGCAAGCTTAGTAATCTCTTCCTTATCGAATGGTTTGAAACGTGTAGGGTTTGCAGATGCTAGTGTATTTCATCAGCTGCGTGTAGCTTGTTCCAGTTGTGATGGCATCTGAAAGGTTATTAGGCTGTGGTCTGACCAGGGGACAGCTGTGATGGAGAGATCAAGTAGGCACTTCTTGCTTGTGACTGCGGGTGGGGCGATCGAGAGAATTCCCTCTGTGGTGGGTGGGATCATTTATGATTTGCTTGAAGTTGAGGTTATCCATTGCCTTGAGGAAGGTGTTAGCTATGCTGGGTTGGATGGAGGTGAGGTTAAAGTCACCCATCAGCCAATTTGGTTTGTTTGGATTTTCAGGATTACATGCAAAGTCAAGTATGTTGGAGAGTTCATCTGCTGAGGAGTTTGGAGCCCTATAGATGAGGTTGATAGAGTTGGATTTGTTGGATATGGTGAGTGTGTCAAGATGTTGTGAGCTGCTGGCTAGGCTGATTCTGTATTGGAGTTCGGTTTTTGCTAGTATGAAGACACCACCTCCTCTTCTGTTAGCCCTATTGCATGTGAAGATTAAGAAGTTAGGAGGGGTGAGTTGATTTAGTAGAACAGTGTTAGTGTCGGAGAGCCATGTTTCAGTGACCATTAGAATATCTAGGTTTAGATTATTTACTGACCTAATAACCAATGTGACAAGGTTCAAATATAGTGACCTAATAACTTCTGTACTAAGCCTGCAAATAGACATTTAAAATTATTTTAGAAGCATCCCTATCTGTAAAAGCAGTGTCTACATATGTAGATTTGAATCCATGTGTAAATCCCATTTAGAAAGCTGTTGTTTACGGTGGTGATGCACAGCACGTCTAGATTTCATAGGGACATTGTTTGGGCAGGCCTATGATATCAATGTATATTCCTGATCTTACAAGGGGTATCCATGTTGATGAAAAGAAAAAAAAATCTAGAAGTTGGCATTTATAGTTGCCCCAAGGCTTAAATAAGTACCTGCTTGAAGGGACAAATGTAAATGCTGAGGTCGGGCCCCTCCCATTCACCACTTCTATCTGATTTACACCCCCACTGGCATCCACTTCCCCAATCCCCTCTTCCTCTCAGCTCTTATTGGGGTCCACAGGTCTTATCTCTGATCTTATTCTATATCGGTCTCTTAACATCTTCTTTCTTTCTATGTCCTGGCTTCGGGATGGCGAAAACTCAGTTTATAATTGTTGTCCCCCTCCCTGGGCTAATCTGCAATTTCTGTTCTGTGCCTCTCTAGTTTCCCTGATTTATAGGTCATGAAGCTGCTTCTGCCTCACTTCATTATCGAGTCTCTTCTTGTTCGTTTGGATCCAGTCTACTTATCTATCTTTTGATTCTTTACTGTCCTCCCTCACACTTCATCAACATGGAATCAACTTCTTCTTACTTATCCAAACTTATTGTTCGTTATTCCCAGATCATGATTTTAGAAGACTAACATTCATTTTCAAACCCTACGAGTTTGCATGATCGGCTCTTTATCTTCACACTTGCTGATCTATCTCTTGCCCAACTTATTCCTACTCCTATGCATAGTGCGGGCCATACACTTGATTTGGTCATCACCTCTGAGCATTTTCCATTTACTTTTTTATCCTTTTCAACTCTAGCCCTTCTTTGGACTGACTATTATTGTATTTTCTTTGAGTTTAACTACAATCTCCAGGAACAAGCAGGAATGAGTCTTCACATATGGGTACGTCGGTACCGACGGAGCCTGCACAGGAATGCTCCCCAGCATCCAATCAGAAAGCTTTTGGGAGCATCCCTCACGCCTGCACACTGACTTCCCGTCTTTTCCACTTCTCCTCAGTTTTCGTTTTTCTGCGGAACCGGCAGGACATCCTCCTGTCACCGCAGAAACCTTTTTCTTTAAATTCTTCATTTCTTGTTTTCTTGTGGTCGCGGCTGTTTTTCCCGCCGCCACCAGTACCGCCGGTGGTTTTTTCTTTTCTTTTTCTTAAATTCAGAGAGATTTTTCCCTCTGCTTCTGTCTTAACTTTTTGGACCACACAGTCCAAACCGTGATCTGAGTGGAAAAACACTTTATCAGTTAATCTAAGACCTAGTACAACCCGACACAGGCCGTGTTTCGGAGACCTTCATCAGGGGTTGTCGGAGTAGGTACTAAAACATAAAAACATATAAATTAATTATGGTTAAAATCCAATATATGGGAAAGAACAAGTAAATAATTAAAAACATAAATACAATGTAATCAATCATATAAACAATAAATAGACTAGTATAAAAAGGAATAAGACAAAATCCATCATTTAAAAGTGTGGATACGCAAATACATTAAAAAATGCCATATGTTTAAATTAGTTGGAATGAAATAAAACAAAACACAATAAAATAGAATAAAATAAAATATAACAAGATAAGACAAATTAAAATAGAAAACTTAAAAAGATGTGACAAGAATGTGATTTCAACATTAATACCTTAGTTGTGGATATGATGAGCAAGTAATCCTCAAAGAGAGACAACAACAATAAAACAAAGAAAACAGAATGAGGCATATGTATACCATGGAGATTTAAGTTGTAATCCAATTAAAAATAGCAGAACAAATATTAATTTCTCAGAAAATGAAACTCAAATCTAAATTATCACCGGAGATTACATAGAGAGCAAACAACGGGTACTAGTCTTCAAATTAGGGAGGAAGGAGGTCAGGCTCAGAGGTACCAAAGAGAACTCTATATGCAACAATGTGCCTCAGTGATACTCAAAGTAGCTATTGAATCTTTAGAAAATATGTCAAACCTAAACCCATCGGTGTACTTCGATGGGAAGGAACAACTTTAATGAAAAATCAAAAACTCTATAATGGATAATATAAAAGATTACGTTAAAAAACAATAAATAAATAAAACAATTGCATTTATAGTATGGCCGGAATTCCACCGGAGGGACCACATAGTGATAAAGAAAAAAGGATTCAACAGCAATATGAACTAAACATTTGCAAGCAAAAGTTTTAGGTGATGCCAAACCGGCGGTAATATAGAGCACTTGAAACTCACCAATGTAATCTCTGCCAAGTAATATTACTTTGCAAAACCAGCAGTGTGTCTGTTCAGTCTGCCAAAAAAAAGTGAAACTAAGAAACGCCGGTACATGCCCAAACTTTAAAAACATTTATCGAGCGGGAAAAAGGGGGGCGTGGCTAAGACAGAGATTAAAAAAACAACCAATAGGTAAAGTTAATGGCTAACATAAAAACCATTGTATATACGAATATAAAACTCACAACTCATTCTTTGAAGAGTTGCTTATAAAATATAAATTAACAGTATAAATTGTGAAGGAGGAGAAGGAGAGAGACCAAAAAACCAGTGGATGCACATCCATGAACGGATCACAGTTCACCCTATAAATAACTATATAGATGTGTTTGTATACTATTGAGATGTATATTATATATGCTGGGATTTATATTTTAAGATATATATTCTGGACCAGACTATTTTAATTCTCAAGATTAAAAACGCAGCCTAGATTCGTCAGCGTAATAATATGCCTCAGAACCTATGAATAGCAAAACGAAAACCAAATGTAAAATACAAAACAGTAAAAGTGTCAACGTGTGCTAAGCTGCTAGTATTAGTCTAGAGAATGATACTTAAAAAACGTGCAGCAAACTTCTTTCAATATTAATATTGCCCCTATAGACTGCACCTAGACATTCGTTTCCTACATGGGGTTCAATACACATCATTTTTTAGCTTTTATTAGGTTATCTTAAATGTCATTGTTATATTATATATTTTATCTGGGAAAGATTCCGGTGTTGAATGAAGTTTGCTGCACGTTTTTTCTAAAGACATATTTTCTAAAGATTCAATAGCTACTTTGAGTATCACTGAGGCACATTGTTGCATATAGAGTTCTCTTTGGTACCTCTGAGCCTGACCACCTTCCTCCCTAATTTGAAGACTAGTACCCGTTGTTTGCTCTCTATGTAATCTCCGGTGTTAATTTAGATTTGAGTTTCATTTTCTGAGAAATTAATATTTGTTCTGCTATTTTTAATTGGATTACAACTTAAATCTCCATGGTATACATATGCCTCATTCTGTTTTCTTTGTTTTAGTGTTGTTGCCTCTCTTTGAGGATTACTTGCTCATCATATCCACAACTAAGGTATTAATGTTGAAATCACATGCTTGTCACATCTTTTTAAGTTTTCTATTTTAATTTGTCTTATCTTGTTATATTTTATTTTATTCTATTTTATTGTGTTTTGTTTTATTTCATTCCAACTAATTTAAACATATGGCATTTTTTAATGTATTTGCGTATCCACACTTTTAAATGATGGATTTTGTCTTATTCTTTTTTATACTAGTCTATTTATTGTTTATATGATTGATTACATTGTATTTATGTTTTTAATTATTTGTTCTTTCCCATATATTGGATTTTAACCATAATTAATTTATATGTTTTTATGTTTTAGTACCTACTCCGAAAACCCCTGATGAAGGTCTCCGAAACACGGCCTGTGTCGGGTTGTACTAGGTCTTAGATTAACTGATAAATAAAGTGTTTTTCCACTCAGATCACGGTTTGGACTGTGTGCTTGCTACCACGTGATTTCTTGCCTTTTTGTTGGACTACCATTAACTTTTTGGGCCTACAAGGCCTTTTCATCATGGAGCCGCCTTCTCCTAAGAAGTGCCTTCACTGTGGAAACAGTTTTCTTTTTAGACTCCAATAACTGGTGTCTAACCTGTTTGGGTCCTGACCCTTTTTCCCCTGAACCATCAGGCTGCAATACTGTGAGAAGACCTTCCCTCTTTCGAGTTTCCCTTGATACCGTTTTCACTCCAGCAGTGAAAACACCGTTTTTTTCTTCTCTACAGGATCAGGTAACCCACAAACAGTCTGTTAAGACTTGCCAATCCTTGAGTGGTAGGTCTCATGCCAGGCATGATGACGGCTCCGGCCTTGCCCTCAAGACCCCATTGGCATTAAAACCCCGGCGGGAGTCTTCGGGCTCCAAAGCATTTCAGGGGTTTCAGGTTGTTCCTGGGGCTCACTCCTCACAGAACATACCTGAGCCATGCTCGGGGGTGGTATCCGCTTCGAGCGGTACCGATACCCCGGCATCGGCACCAGTGTCGAGTGTTCCACTCTTCACCAGGGATCGTCATCTGGCGTCCTCGGTACCTTTGGGACTGATCGATACGTTCCTGATTGACTTTCCTGTATCTAAGCCATGCTCGGGGATGGCACCTGCTTTGAGCGGTACCGATACCCCGGCTTCGGCACTGGTGTCAAGTGTTCCACTCTTCACCAGGGATCGTCATCTGGCATCCTCGGTACCTTCGGGACCGATCGATACGACCCAGAGTGACTTTCCTGTATCGGCATCGCCGCGATACCACCACCGACGTTGGTGCCCTCTAGACATGCATCGATAGACTCGCTCCCTTCGATGCCGAGTCTGGAATCGATATCTAGTCTAGATGACTGGGTACCGACGCGTCTTGGAACCGACCCTTATCGTTTCCGGATATGCAGTACCGAGGATAATCACCAAGACTCTCTGGTTACCTCGGTACCGCTTCAGCAGCCTCCGATGACTGCCTCGATGACATTACCGTCTCCGATTCCGCCTCAGCTGCCAGTATCGGTATCGATGTCGATTCCTGAAGTTACATCGGTACCATCGATCCTTTCTATGCCTAGTTTGGAATCGATACCTGGCATGGACGATGCAGTACTAACTGCCTCAAATCGTGACTGCCAGTATCACTATCCATCTAGTAGGGTTCTTTTTCTGCACCAGACCAGTACATCCTCTGGTGCTCAGGCTGCTTCTTCAACCTTAGCCTACCCCAGGGATGGTTCCCATTGGAGATCCTTCTTTTCAGAAATTTCTCCTTGATATGGCAACCTTTCTTGCTATTCCTATCCCTGGCTGTGATCTTAACCAAGGCTCTCCTGCAGAAAAGGAAAATATAATGCTTCCTTTACATCATTCTTTGCAGGATCTTCTTCTAAGAATATGGGAATCACCTTTAAGGGTTCCCTCACCTTCTACAGCAACTAATGTTCTGTATCAGGTGCCCCCCTCTCCAGGGTTTCAAAAGACTCAACTTCCCCATCATTCCATTGTAGTGGATCAGCAATGAGGAAAGTAAAAAGCAGGAAGAAGCATTCTTCTTATCCGCCAGGTCGTGCATCTAGAGCACTTGATGCCTTTGGACGTCAAACCTTCCAAACATCTATGCTGGCATCAAGAATTATTTCTTATATATTTTATGAGTCTAACACTCCAGAAGGTCACAAAGAAATTATCTCTTTTGACTCCTTTATTGTCAGAGCTTAAGGTTGCTGACTATTCCTTGCTTCTTAGTCATAGCCGGAATATCTCTTGGTTTCTTTCTCATGCTTCTCTAGACTCTTTTGAGTCTGTTAGCAGATCCTCTGCTATTGCCATTAGAGCACGTCGTAGAGCCTGGCTCCAAGCTTCAGACTTGAGCAGATGGGCACAACACACACTGGGTAATTCTCCTTGTACTGGAGAAAATCTCTTCAATAAGGAGGCTTTACGTCAGGTTGCTCATTGCTCCACTGACTTCCCTGGTTCTGGAGACCATTCTAAGCCGCCTTCTTCCCCAGGAAGTAGGAAATGTCCTACCAAACCTTCTTTCCCTAAGAAAAGAAGGTTTCATTCTTCTCCTGCCCATCATCCAGATGTACCCAAGCAAGGGACACCTCGTCCTAATCTGAAGTTTCCAAACTCTAGCCAGTCTGAGCATACCCAGCAACCATAGGTTCTGAAGGTTGCAATCTACAGTTAACTTCTTCCTAGCAGAAGTTTGTTCACTGTTTTTTCTTAAAGCTCTGCACTGGGGTTTTCTTTTTTCAGTATGCTAAGCTGTCAGGATATTCTTGTCCATGGGTTACAGAATTCTCCTCTTCTTACTACCAAGAAGGGAAGTTACAACTATCCCATGATAGTTTCTGTCCCAACATGAACATTTTTTCCTTCAGCTGACTCGCCATATGGGTAAGTCACCCTCCAATTACCTATTTTCTCTACCCTCTCATCCAGGGTTTCCCCTGACTGAGTGGTACCATTCTGAAAAGCTTCTCTAGCCTTTCATTCCAGTGTAGACTTTTTGTTTCCTTGAATACATTCTCAAGATAACTCATCAGGCAGGGACAGGAATATCTCCTCTCCCTTTGTCTGTTTCTCTTTGTTTTGCACAGGAAGATTCTTTCTGCTGTCTTTTTCAGCTGCTGTGCATGCAGGAGTTCCAGTGATTGAACTACTGGTACTTTTCCACAAGTTCCAGTCTATCTTCCACAATTTTTGTCTAGTCTCAGTAGTGATTCCAAGCTAGTCCTCATCTATCTTGGATAATCCTACTCACTTTAGGCTTCTCACATTATCTTCTTTCTAGCCATCTCCTTTTCCTAGGATGTGGCAACACGCCTGACTTCAGTCAGTTTTATCTCATAATTCTCCTGCACAATGCTCTCTGCAATCTTCAGATAAGCTTTCTACTATGGGCCCTTGCTACAGAGCATTGATCTTTGTCTCTGAGGGCTATTCTATATAGTAGAAAAAAGCTTGTAAATCATTCCCATGACTGTGAGGGTTCTCCACACCCTCTTGTCTCCTGTTATAATTCAGAATATAAGCTTTTTCTGCGTGAATATCCAAGGCTATTAGTAACGCATGATACCCCTATGTCCCTCCAGTGGGCCCTCCTGGTATCTTCTTTATGCGTTTCTACCCATCTACCATGTCAGAGTTCTAAAGGACTCCCGACTTGCTCTTTATAGACTGATATTATTCTCTGTTTTTCATGCAACCATCCTGGTTATTTTCCTGGATTGCATTCCTGCATCCTCTTAACCCACGGAAATAGATTCTCTATATATCTGTCAAGTGGGTTTCACCCTCTTGTTATTGGATGGATCTTTCCCCTTCACATTCCCCATGTGAATGTTCTTATGGGGCTTAGTGGTAGACATGTATCTTCAGACTCATATTCATGTATGTATATATCTCTATATATGCATCTACATACATATGTCTGTAAGCTGTGTGTGCATAATTATGCCCCCACATATATATATCTCTTTACACATAATATACATATATATAGATATATATCCCCCTATATATATATGTATCTGTTGGGAGGCCTTTTATAGGTCAATATGTATTGCATACTATCTCCCTACCTGTCTATGCTATAAAAATGTTTACCTTCTTAGAGGTTCCAGACAGTGGGCTTCCATATTTTCATACTGTTCCTCAGTATGTGGGGGCTCTTATGCACACAACCATTGCTGTGGTGCTAACAGCTTCCACTTTGCCCTAAGTCTCCCTATCCTTGAAGCATCAGGCTTCAATATCTTTCCTATCTCTCACCAGCTAGGAAAGACAGTGTACATCTTCATTACTTCTGAGTACACATCTGTTCTCCTTGGGAATACGGGCTTCTTTCCATACCCCTCCTTCCCTCTAGGACTGGGCTAGTTGTCCAAATCGGTCAGTCTTCTTCTTTTAGTCCTCAATGTTAATGACTCTGTACCTAAAAGAATTTTCAGCTTTACCCATAAAGCTTTCCGTTGAAGGCCTGCCGTTCTTATCCTGCCCCAGTTGACACCTGGGTCTCCTAATTCCAGGTTTGGACCTTCATCCTCACTGCTGTGAGGTCACCTTGAGGATTCCGCTACTGCATATCCAGTAGACTCCATCCCGCTCTCTACTTCCTACAATCCAGTAGGTAAGCTCCATATTATAATTGTTCATTAAATAATTTTAATGATACTTATCATACATACCAAGGACTCCTCTTCTGTAGTCCTTAGGTTCGCTGTTTTTCCTTACAGCTCCTCTCTCTCAACTCCTACCCTCCATCCCTCATGGGATGCCGGAGATTCCTGTGTGGAAAATGCACTCCTGATCCAGGGTCACGCATTTTATGGGATCTCCCCCTGGCATCTATAGCTAGGGAGTCCCCATATGTGAAGACTCATTCCTGCTTGTTCCTGGAGATAGCACAGTTACTTACCTGTAACAGGTGATCTCTGGGAACAGCAGGAATAAGTCTTCACAACCCACCCACCTCCCCTAGGAGTTGTATCTATCTATCTATCTATCTTCCTTTCCTCTTTCTCTCCTTTGTCTCAGCTATGAAACCCAACTGAGGAGAAGTGGAAAAGGTTGGAAGTCAGTGCGCAGGCGCGAGGGATGCTCCCAAAAGCTTTCTGATTGGATGCTGGGGAGCATTCCCGTGCAGGCTCCGTCGGTACCGACGTACCCATATGTGAAGACTTATTCCTGCTGTTCCCAGAGATCACCTGTTACAGGTAAGTAACTGTGCTTTCTCTGGTACTCTATCATTCTTTTACTCTGATACCATTGTCCCTGATGATTTTACTTCTTGATCTGTAATGGAACAGGTCCACATTTGGAACCAAGCCTTGAACTCCACTCTGAATACCCTTGCTCCCCTCTATCCTTGCTTACCACACTCCTACAAGAAACATCCTTGGTACCACTCTGGTTTCTCTCTTTTGTACTCCCAGTTATGCAGGGCCAAAAAATGCTGGTATAAATTCCACACTCTGGTTTCCCTCAAAAGTTTTAAAGAACAGCTGGCGTACTCATGAACAAGTATTACACTGCAAAAAAGGAAATTTATTCAAAGAGCATTCTTTTGTCTTCAGATCATACTAAATAGCTACATTCTGTGGTTTCTCTACTGTGTTTTCCCATGCTTTATTATTTACTTTAGTTTTGAGAGTTGTATATTTGTGTATCTCCAGGAACAAGCAGGAATGTAGTCTTCACATATGGGTATCGTCGGTACCGACGGAGCCTGCGCGGGAACACTCCCCAGTGTCCAATAGGAAAGCTTTTGGGAGCATCCCACAGTGCCTGCATGCTGCCTTCCTGCCTTTCCCAACTGTCCCTCTCCAGTTCTTTGTTTTCCGCGGAGCTGACAGTTCACACATCCTGTCACTGCAGAAAATTTTCCTTCTTATTCTTCTTTTTTGTGAAAGCGTCTGCCTTCCCTCGACGCTATACCGGTACCACCGGTTCTTCTTTTCTCTTTTCTGGAAAAAAAAAAAAACACCTTTGTCTCTGGAGTCTTTCTACAATAATTTTCTTTTCGGGTGCCATGTGCCATTTTGGGCACTAGGCCCAATTTTTTCCTTTAAAATGGAAAAACCTGCTTCGGGTTTTAAAAAGTGTTCTCCGTCACAGACACCCATGAGTGGTGCCTCAAATGTTTAGGTCCTGACACTCTATTCCAGAGTGTGTTGCCTGTGGGATGATGTCAAAAAGGGGCTGGCAAAACTGAGCTGCTAAACTTAGCACCCTTTTTCCCTCTGATGCAGCCTCCATGGCATCGACATCTTCCAGGGCTTCATCTTCCTCCTATGGATCTCAGGTAACTAAACATAAATCTAGCCGGTTCTCAAAGAGTAGATCTCCTTCTAAACATCGAGATGTCTCTGGCGTTGCCCTTGAGGGACTTTCACCAGCAAAATTGCCCCGGCGGGAGGCTTTGGCTTCCAAAGCACTAATGGGGCTCCAGGATGTTCTCGAGCTTCAACCTCAGCAGAACTACTGGTGCCATGCTCTGGGGTTCCGGACGCTTCATCCGGCACCGATAACCAAGCATTGGCAGCGTCGATAGACCAGAGATTCTTGGCTATTGAACGCAGTCTGATGGCTCTTCTCATGGCCTCGATGCTCCTGAAACCGCTTCAGACAATTCAACCGGCACTGACTGCATTGACATCGGCAGGTATTCTAGCGGGACTGAGTCATGCGTCTCTATCCGGCATCGACAAGTCTGTACCGGACCACTCTGCCGACTTCGATTAGTACCGTGCCTTGCACGATCACCCGGATTGGAGATACTTTGAATCCTCGGATGAGACTGAAGACTCTGAAAGCTCTGCCGATACCAGAGTACTTCTTACTGAGGATTCCTCTTCTCCTCAGTGTAGGATGTCTCCACCAGAGGGTATGTCCTTTCAGGATTTTATCCAAGATGTGGCCCGAGGTCTTTCCATCACAGTGGCTCCTGAAAAAGAGCCTATTGCAAAGGAATTAGAAATCCTACAATACCCTAAAGCTCCCAAGGAGGCAGCTACCTTACCTATTCATGAGATCTTGCATGATCTCATGTTAAGGATGTGGGAAACACCTCTGACCACATCTCCTCACTCTCAAAGACTCGACACCATGTATCGAGTTCCTCCTTGTCCTGGGTTTCAGAAGACTCAATTACCACACCATTCCATGGTGGTGGAGTCAGCCATGAGACGGATAAAGAGTGCAGAAAGGCATGCATCTAATCCTCCAGGATGTGAGTGTAGGACTCTTGACGCCTTTGGACGTCGATCCTTCCAGGCTGCCATGCTTTCGGCTAGGATCAGTTCCTATATCTTGTATATGGGAATGTTCCTTAAGGAGGTCACGGGAGACTTAGAGCTTATGAGCCCTCTCCTTCCTGATGATAAAAGGCAGGATTATCTTACTCTTGTTAAACATGCTCAGGATGTTTCCAAGTTTGTAAATCGTGCAGCCTTTGACTGCTTTGAATGCATAAGCAGAACTCTGCTATTGCCGTAGGTGCACATAGAATTGCCTGGCTCCAGGCATCTGACTTGGAAATCTGGGTACAGGACAAACTGGGGAATATACCTTGCACAGGAGGGAATCTCTTTGGCAAGAATTGGCAGGAAAAAGCTAATGAGATAGATGCTGACAATATCACTTTGGATAGATTGCCTAAATCTACAGCTGATCCTGCGAGGAAAAGATCCTCTAAGAAACCATTCTTCACTAAGAAGAAAAAGTTTCATCACTCCTATACCCAGCAGGGTCATCGTTTAGGTCAGTCTGCCCAAAAGGGACAGCACCAACAACCTAGGTAACAAAGGAAACCAAAAGCAGCTAAGCCTCAACCGGCTCAGCAGACTCAGCCTCCACAGGGGCTTTGACTCCTGTCTAGAGAACTTAGCCTTCCTGGCCCTGAACGGCCCAGAACCCTCCTCCATCCCAGGAAGGTTATGTCATTTTGCCCCAAGATGGGGTCAGATAACAGCAGAAAATTGGACTCTGTCTATTGTAAGAGAGGGGTACAAACTTCATTTCCTCAGCATGCCCCCTCCTACAATAGTACGACAGTTCAATTCTCAGACCTCTCTCATCGACCGGTTAGGTCAAGAAGTCACTATGCTCCTTGCTTAAGGGGCAAAAGAAGAGGTACCCATTCCCCAACAGGGTACAGGGTTTTACTCCCCCTATTTCCTTATTCCAAAGAAAACAGGAGGGGACAGACCCATTCTAGACCTCGGAGAATTGAACAAATTCCTATTCAAAGAGAAGTTCAAAATGATTTCTCTAGGAACTCTGCTGCCATACCTAAAGAGTCAGGATTGGCTTTGTTCTCTAGATCTAAGGATGCGTACACTCGTGTTCTCATCCATCCAACTCACCGAAAGTTCCTTCGATTCCTGTTTCAAGGGAAGCATTACCAATACCGGGTTCTTCCTTTTGGCCTGGCCTCTGCACCAAGGGTGTTCACAAAATGCATGGCTGTGGTAGCAGCATTTCTCTGCACCCTGGGAATATTCGTCTTCCCTTACTTAGACGACTGGCTCATTCGAGCCCCTTCAGAGCAAGAGGCCAGGGTTGCTCTGTCTCGCACAATGCACATCCTTCAGTATTTTGGACTTGTCATAAACTTCCCAAAGTCCAACCTTGCTCCCACCCAATCCCTAGAGTTTATAGGAGCTCTGCTGGATACCAGACAAACAAGGGCCTACCTTCCACAGCCCTGCTGCCTTTGCATTGTGCAGTTAGCTTCCCAAGCAGTGCTAAAACCTCACCTCACTGCTTGGGAAGTGTTACAGTTGCTAGGCCACAAGGCATCCACCGTGCATGCGGTTCCTTATGCTCGCCTCCATAAGAGGGCAGCCCAGTGGACCCTATCCACTCAGTGGACTCAGGCATCAGGTTGCCTGTCAGACAAAATAGCAAACTCAGGTCGCCTTATTTTGTCCCTCCAATGGTGGCAGACACCCAAAAACCTTTTGGTGGGGTCTCCTTTTCAGCAACCCCTACCCCAAGCCACTCTAACAGATGCTTCACAGGTGGGTTGGGGATCCCACTTGCAAGGCCTCTCGACCCAGGCTACCTGGACTCCACAGGAGGCCTATCTCCATATCAATCTCCTGGAGCTCAGAGCAGTCTTCCTTGCTCTTCGAGTATTTCACACCCAGCTCAGCTACAAGACAGTCTTAGTTCAAACGGACAATCAAGTAACCATGGTCTGTGTGAACAAGCAGGGCGGAACAGGCTCTGTCACTCTGCAATGAAGCATTGCGACTATGGGCCTTCGCCAGAGAGCATCAGATTCATCTCCTTGCGGTGAATCTAACAGGCATTCAAAATTGGGCAGACAGACTCAGTCGAGTTCTAATTGCACGCGAATGGTCTCTCTATGCAGACCAGGTAGCCAAAATATTTCAAGTTTGGGGAACCCCGGACATAGACTTCTTTGCAAGTCCGCTGAATGGAAAACTTTCCCCGGTTCTGTTCCAGAATTCCGGCAAGGGGGTTGTCAGGTCAGGGATGCTTTCCTCCTCCATTGAGGTCAGGACTTCCTGTATGCCTTTCCACCCATTTCCCTAATTCCCAAAACCCTGTTCAAGCTTCAGAGAGACAGAGGTCATATGATCCTCATAGCTCCACGTTGGCCACGGCAAATGTGGTACCCTCTGCTCCTACATATCTCTCAAGCTCCGCCTCTGGAGTTAGGATCTGCTCCAGATCTCCTTTCTCAAGAGGACAGGATGCTGTGGCATCCCAATCCCCAGTCTCTGCATCTCAGGGCCTGGTTGCTGAAAGCTTAGAACTTCATGGTCTTAACCTTTCCCAGCAGGTAAAGATATCCTTCATGCTTCCAGAAAACCGTCCACAAGACGCTCTTATGCATTTAATTGGAAAAGGTTTACCATATGGTGCTCGCAGAAGGGTCTCAACCCTCTTGCGATACCTCTGGAATCATTACTGGAGTACCTTCATTTATCAAATGCAGGGCTTAAGACTAATTCAGAGAGAGTCCATTTGAGTGCTATTGCAGCTTCTTTCAAGCCTCTAATTGAAACATAGAAACATAGAAACATGATGACAGAAAAAGACCACATGGCCTATCTAGTCTGTCCTTCCATAACAACAACTACAACAGTCCACTTTTTACCTTTAGAGATCCTCTGTGTTGGTCCCATGCTTTTTTGAATTCAGTTACTGTCCTCATCTCTACCACCTCCACTGGGAGACTATTCCATGGATCCACTACTCTTTCTGTAAAGAAATATTTCCGCATATCACTCATGAATCTATCTCCCTTCACTCTCATCCCATGTCCCCTCATAGCAGAACTTGCTTTCAATTGAAAGAGGCTCTCTCCCTGAACATTTATGCCACGGAGGTATTTAAACATCTAAATCATATCACCTCTATCCCGCCTTTCCTCTAAGGTGTACATATTAAGATCCTTAAGTCTGTCCTCATATGCTTTATAATGAAGCCCATTAATCATTTTAGTAGCAACCCTCTGCACCGACTCCATCCTGTTCACATCCTTTTGAAGGTGCGGTCTCCAGAATTGCACACCATACTCCAAATGAGGTCGCACCAAAGACTTATACAGAGGCATTATCACCTCCTTTTTTCTGCTAGCCATTCCTCTCCGTATGCACCCAAGCATCCTTCTAGCTTTTGCCGTTGCCTTTTCTACCTGTTTAGCTACTTTAAGATCATCAGACCCAACCACGCCTAGGTCCCGCTCTTCTTTAGTGGACAAAAGTACTTCACCTCCTATACTGTATTGCTCCCTTGGATTGCTGCAGCCCAAATGCATGACCTTACATTTTTTAACATTAAATCCCAGCTGCCAAATTCTAGACCATTCTTCAAGCTTAGCTAGATCCCTCCTCATGTTATCTACACCTTCCTGGGTGTCTACTCTATTGCAGATTTTGGTATCATCTGCAAAGAGGCATACCTTACCCGACAGCCCTTCCGCTATATCACTAACAAAGATGTTAAAAAGAATCGGACCAAGGACAGATCCCTGGGGCACACCACTGGTAACATCCTTCTCCTCAGAGTGAGCTCCATTTACTTGTACTCTTTGTCGCCTCCCACCCAACCAATTTCTAACCCAAGCAGTAACTTTAGGGTCCATCCCTAGGGTGCTCAGTTTGTTTATAAGTCGCCTGTGAGGAACAGTGTCAAAGGCTTTACTGAAATCTAAATACACCACATCTAGAGCTCTCCCTCGGTCCACTCCCTGGTCACCCAGTCAAAGAAATCAATCAGATTTGTCTGACAAGACCTGCCTCTGGTGAATCCATGCTGCCTCGAATCCTGTAATCTGCTGGACTCCAGAAACCTCACTATTTTCTCTTTCAGCAGCGTTTCCAATAATTTACTCACCACCGAAGTTAAACTAACCGGCCTGTAGTTTTCAACCACATCCTTACTTCCGCTTTTGTGTAAAGGCACCACATGAGCCTCTCTCCAGTCTTTTGGCACCACTCCCGACTCCAACGAGGCATTGAAAAGGTCAGTCAGTGGAGTTGCTAGAACGTCCCCAAGTTCCCTCAGTATTCTAGGGTGTATCCCATCCGGTCCCATCGCTTTGTCTACTTTAAGCTGAGTTAGTTTCTCACGAACACAGTCTTCTGAAAATTGTTCAAAATGTCCCTCGCTTCTGTTCTTATTTGTGGGTGTTTTCTGAGGTCCTGCTCCTGGTTCTTCATCTGTGAACACAGAACAAAAATATTTGTTACGCAATTCCACTTTATCAGCTTCTATATATTCCCCCCCTGCACCCTTGAGTCTGACAATACCACTTTTGCTCTTCCTCTTCTCACTAATATATCTGAAAAATGTCTTATCCCCCCATTTAATTGCATTGGCTGTTTCCTCCTCCTTTTGAATCTTTGCCTTCTTGACTACTTTGCTAGCTTCTCTGAGTTTTTCCAAATACAGATGCCTGTCTTCCTCTCTCTGTGATCTCTTGTATTTCATGAAGGCCTCCCTCTTCACTTTTTTCAGCTACTTCCTTTGAAAACCATAGCGGTCTCCTGTTCCTTTTGCCTTTATTTACCATTTTAACAAAAAGGTTGGTTGCCTTTAAAAATACCCCCTTTCAGTTTTGCCCACTGTTTTTCTACATCCCCCAGCTGTTCCCATCCCACTATCGACTCCCTGAGGTATTGGCCCATCTTCGCAAAGTTAGTCTTCCTAAAGTCTAAGATCCTCACCTTGGAATGGATTCTAACAGCCCTAGTCCTAATACTGAACCACACCATCTGGTGATCACTGGATGCAAAATGATCTCCCACTACAACATCAGAAACACTTTCACCATTGGTAAGCACCAAGTCCAGTATGGCCCCTTCACGTGTGGGGTCTGTTACCAATTGCCTGAATAGTTCTCCCTGTAGAGAATCCAGGATCTCCTTACTTCTAGATGATACTGCAGCAGGAATGTGCCAATCAACATCTGGCATATTGAATTCTCCTATCAGTAGCACTTCCCCTTTCCTAGCAATGCTGCGTATGTCTTCAATTAACTCTCTGTCCACCTCTTCCTCTTGTGAGGGAGGTCTGTATATCACACCAATGCAAATAGATTTCTCTTTCCCTCTTCCTAGTTTAACCCACAATGCCTCCTCTCTCCCTTTTAAGCTCTGTAATTCCAAAGCTTTAATAGTAATTTTTACATATAGTGCCACTCCTCCTCCCTTTCTTCCTACCCTGTCCTTTCTGAATAAAGTATAGCCAGGTATAGTTACATCCCAGTCATGGTTTTCTGTGAACCATGTTTCTGTAACTGCCACTAAATCCAAGTCAGCCACTCCCACCGAACTTCAGGGATCTTATTTCTCATGCTACGGGCATTAATACACACTGCTTTCCATATGTTACCCCTGTTACCCATTTCCATAAAGGTATTTAATGTATCACCTACCTGGGGGCTTTCACTTACCTGGGGGCTTTCTTCACCCATCCCCCAACAAATCTAGTTTAAAACCCTCTTCAGTAGATTAGCCAGTCTACTACCAAAGATGCGTTGACCTTTCTTGGACAGATGGATGCCATCTCTGCTCTGCAACCCTTGGAACAGCATCCCATGGTCTAGGAAACCAAAACGCTCTCTGACACCATCCACGCAGCCATGCATTCATCTCCAGGATGCGAGCCTCTCTGCCTTGGCCTTTACCCTCAACAGGAGGATTGAAGAGAACACCACCTGTGCACCTAACTGCTTCACCCTCTGTCCCAGAGCCATGAAGTCACTTTTGATACGTTCCAAGGTATACCTGGCATTATCATTTGTTCCAACATGGATTAGCAACATTGGGTAATAGTCAGTGGGCTTGATGAGTCTCGGCAAACTCTCCGTAACATCTTGGATTTTGGCAGCAGGCAGACAGCATACCTCTCTGGACATCAAGTCTGGTCGGCAGATGGATGCCTCAGTACCCCTCAGAAGAGAGTCTCTAACCACCACTACCCTTCGTTTCCTTCTGGTCACTGATTCCGCAACTTTTTGGGTACTTGAACTCTGGTTCTTCCCTTTCCAGGGATGCTTTCACCTCCTCCACTTCCAGGGCTGTATAATGGTTCTTCAATTCAAGGGCTGGAGAAGTTGGATTGGTGATTTTGCAGGCCCTGGTGACTTGTGTCCAACCATCGATATTCTGTTGGCACCCATCTTCTCCTGTGCTGGAGAACCTGGTTGCTGCAAGAAGCATCTCATCAATGTACTTCTCACTGTCTTGAATGCTCCTCAGCCTCGCCACCTCCTCTCTGAGTTCCTCCACTTGTTTCCTCAGAGCTTCAGCATGCAGGCACCCTGCACATGGAACCGGTCCTTCAACTGGCATTAGGATCTCTGTCTGGACCGAGACAGAAGCTGTAACGGGGGCAACAGCTTTAGCAATACGATTTTTCCCAGCCATTGTTCTGTTCGTGGAGCTTAGGTATCTGTTAAAGCAAAAGAGAGAGATCTACCAAGTACCAGCCAGTTTCGCAGCTGTCCTTTCAGAGAAAAAGCAGTTAAATCTCTTTAATTATATACAAATATGCTGGTCCAATTCACTGTGATTTGTTAAAGGGGGAGGTGCCCTATAAAGCAAGACTGCTCACTAGGGGTGGGTGGGTCGGGGTGGGTAGGGAGGGAACTAACACCTGATTAGGTGTTAGCAGTTTCTAAACCTGAGGAGGTTACTGGAGTTCAGCAACCTACTGTGCTCAAGAAAAATTCCCCTAAAACAGCAAAAATGAAAATAACCTTGCTTTAAAAAATATACACAAAACCCTTTTAAGAGCTCCCCGTCAGAGAGCTAGCAATGTAATATAATAAAACAAACAAAGAAACCCTCAAATCCTTACTGTTTGATCTGTGGAGCCCTGGTTAGGAGAGCCTCAAAAGGGCAGGGCACTGGAGCCTTTTATGCAGGCTTCAACTGCACTCAGGAAACAGGCCCACTAACTCCTGATTAGGTGTTAGCAGTTTCTAAACCTGAGGAGGTTACTGGAGTTCAGCAACCTACTGTGCTCTAATTGGACAATCTGTTTCCTCTCATCCTCTCATAGCAAGATTTATGAGAGGCCTTCTTTTAACTAAGCCTCCCATTAAGCCACCACCGGTGGCATGGGACTTGAATCTGGTACTTGGGCAGCTCATGAAACCGCCCTTTGAACCATTAGCCACTACCTCTTTGAAATTCCTTTCCTGGAAAGTTATCTTTCTGATTGCAATCACATCAGCACGTTGCATCAGTGAATTGCAAGCCTTGGTGGCGGATCCTCCTTATACAAGGTTCCATCATGATAAGGTAGTCCTTAGGACTCATCCACACTTTATGCCAAAGGTGGTTTCACCCTTTCATTTGAACCAAGCGGTTTGCCTTCCTGTATTCTTTCCAAGGTCTCATGCCTCAAATGCATAAAGGAACCTTCATACTTAGGACTGTAAAAGAGCTTTGGCCTTTTACTTTCAAAGGACACAGCAACATAGAAAATCCTCTCAACTCTTTGTTGCTTTTGATCCTAGTCATTTGGGACTTCCAGTCTCCAAAAGAACACTGTCCAGCTGGATTGCACAGTGTATATCTTTTGCTTATGAGAGTAAGAACCTTCCTCTTGAAGGCCATGTCACAGCTCACAATGTGAGAGCCATGGCAGCCTCAATGGCTCCATCTTCACTCTGTGTCTATCGATAACATCTGTCGAGCAGCTACTTGGGCTTCGGTTCATACCTTCACAGCCCATTACTGCTTAGACAAGGACTCCCGCCAGGATGCCTTGTTTGGTCAGGCTGTTCTTCAACACCTATTTCACACTTAATCAGCTCCTACCCACCATCCCTGGTAGGATTCCAGAGATCCATGGGGGGAAGTGGAGCCCTTTCACAAGGGCACACAACTTTCTGGGGCCATCTCCCTGGCATCTGCAGCTAGTGAGTCCCCATATGTGAAGACTACATTCCTGCTTGTTCCTGGAGATAGCATAGTTACTCACCTGTAACAGGTGATCTCTGGGAACAGCAGGAATTTAGTCTTCACAACCCACCCACCTCCCATAGGAGTTGTATCTCTCTGTCTCTCTCTTTCTCTCTTTCCCTCTCTCTTTTGTCTCAGCTTTAAACTCAACTGGAGAGGGACAGTTGGGAAAGGCGGGAAGGCAGCACGCAGACGCTGTGGGATGCTCCCAAAAGCTTTCCTATTGGATGCTGGGGAGCGTTTCCGTGCAGGCTCCGTTGGTACTGACGATACCCATATGTGAAGACTAAATTACAGGTGAGTAACTAATGCTTTCTTCAGGTCCACATTGTACTGTCGGTTGCCAGCTCTGCCCCCTCCGGAAGTGACGTGGTCACATTCACGTGACCGCATTGTGCAACTATTTAAGTCTAGCGCAAGTGGTGCTTGTAGCTGCTGTGGCACATGACATAGGCGCGCACCTAAGGAGCGCGGCGTGCTCCTTAGGTGCGCTCCTTGGGGGGGGGGGGGCTCTGGCAGTGGAGGCATCTTTGGAAGCATCTTTAAAGGCCTGATATCCTTCATTAAGACCCCTTGCTTTCTACTCCGGCTCACCATTTTCTTTCTACTTTGCCGCCACTCAACAATATTTCCGGTAGGTGTATTTTATTCTCCGACTTCTCCCCTACTGCCAGTCTCACTTAAGAACATAAGCTATGCCATACTGGGTCAGACCAAGGTCCATCAAGACCAGTATCCTGTTTCCAACAGTGGCCAATCTAGGTCATACGTACCTAGCAGTTTTGTCAAAAGACACAGGTTCCACAATGCTGATACTGGGTCAAGCATTGATATCCTGGGTCCCTTCTTAATAATGGTTTATGGACCTTTCCTCCAGGAACTTGTCCAAACCTTTTTTAAACCCAGCTACACTAACAGCCTTTACTGCATCCTCCGGTGGTAAATTCCAGAGTTTGATTACATGTTGAGTGAAAAAATATTTTCTCTTATTAGTCTTAAATAGTTTACCCTGTAGCTTCATTGCATGGCCCCTAGTCTTTCTATATTCTGATAATGTAAACAATCGATCTACGTTTACCCATTCCACTCCGTTCATTAATTTATACACTTCTATCATATCTCCCCTCAGGTTAAGGAGCCCTAAGCTTTTTAGCCTTTCTTCATAGGAGTATCCTTCCATCCCCTTTACCATTTTGGTGGCTCTTCTCTGAACCTTTTCTAATAATGCTATATCCTTTTTAATATATGGCGACCAGAATTGCACACAATATTCAAGGTGCGGTCTCACCATGGAACGTTATAGAGGCATTATAATATCTTTTGTTTTATTTTCCTTTCCATTCCTTTCCTTTTGATACCTAGCATTCTATTTGCTCTCTTGGCCGCCGCTGCACACTGGGCCGAGGGTTTTAACATGTTATCCACAATGACACCTAAATCTTTTTCCTGGGTGGTGGTTCCTAATGTGGAACCTTGCATCGTGTAACCATAGTTTGGGTTGTTCTTCCCTAGGTGCATAACTTTGCACTTGTCCACATTAAATTTCATCTGCCATTTTGATGCTCAGTCTTCCAATTTATCAAGATCCTCTTGCAATTTTCCACAGTCCTCTTGGGTTTTAACAACTTTAAATAGTTTTGTGTCATCTGCAAATTTGATAACCTCACTCGTTATTCCCTTTTCCAGGTCATTTATGAATATGTCAAAAAGCAGCAGACCCAGCACCGATCCCTGCGGTACACCACTATTCACCTTTCTCCATCGGGAAAATTGGCCATTTAGCCCTACCCTCTGCTTTCTATCTTTTAACCAGTTCCTGATCCAAAATAGTACACTGCCTCCTATCCCATGAATCTTTAGTTTTGCCAAAGATCTCTGATGAGGGACCTTGTCAAAGGCTTTCTGAAAGTCTAGATACACTATATCAACCGTCTCGCCTTTGTCCACCTGTTTATTCACACCTTCAAAAAAACATAACAGATTAGTAAGACAGGATCTTCCTTGTCTAAAGCCATGTTGGCTGTCTCCCATTAGGCCATGACTATCTACATGCTGAGTAATTTTGTTCTTTATGATGGTTTCTACCATTTTTCTGGTACTGACGTCAGGCTCACAGGTCTGTAGTTTCCCGGATCACCCCTGGAACCCTTTTTAAAAATTGGTGTTACATTGGCGATCCTCCAATCTTCAGGTATTAGAGATAATTTTAATGAAATTTCACAGAAAACTAATAGCAGGTCTGCAATCTCATATTTCAGTTCTTTCAGCACCCTTGGATGTATACCATCCTGCCCAGGTGATTTGCTACTCTTCAGTTTATCAAATAGTTGTAATACAGCTTTCCGATGTATTGATATTTCCTTCAATTCTTCCACACCTTTAAATACCACTTCAGTCATGGGTAACATCCCTTCATCTTCCTCAGTAAAGACCAATACAAAAAATTCATTCAGTGTCTTCGCTATTGCCTTGCCGCCTCTTAGTGCCCCTTTAACCCCTCTATCATCTAATGGACCAACTGACTCTCTCACAGGTTTTTTGCTACGAATGTTCTTGGAAAAAGTCTTTATTTCGCAGCTTCTTCTCAAATTCTCCCTTTGCCTGCCTTATCAATGCCTTGCATTTGACTTGCCAGTACTTGTGGTGTTTCGAGGTTTCGTCATTTGGCTCTTTTTTTCCATTTCCTGAAAGATGCTTTTTTTGGTAACAGCCTCTCTGACCTCACCTTTAAACCATGCTGGCAGTTTTTTGGACGTCTTTCCACTTTTCTTAAAGCATGGCCTACAGCTGGTCTGGGCTTCCAAAATAGTGTTTTTCAACAACACCCAAGCTTGATGTAAGTCTTTAAGCTTTGCATCTGCTCCTTTTAGTTTTTTCTTAACTGTTTTCCTCATTTTATCATAGTCTCCCTTTCGAAAGTTAAAAGGTAGTAAGTCAAACCTCGGTTTTCATGATTAATCCGTTCAAAAAAAAGTCTGACTAAAACTGAAATGTATGAAAAGTGAAGCAATATTTCCCATAAGAAATAATGTAAATCCAATTAATCCGTTCCAGACACCCAAAAATATTCACAAAAATACATTTTATAGAGAATAACTATATTTTTCATACAGAAAACAATGAGAAATAAATATAAATGACTAATGAAATGGATAAATGAACATTTAACATCACTTTTACCTTTATTGAAGACTGTTGTTGGCATATGGAAGACGGTGAGGAGGGGAGAGGGAGGAGGAGAGGTTATTGTTTGGAAGGGGAATCCCCCTCCATAAGGACCTCAGGTATCAAGGCCCTATCCGGGTTTACTTCCCTTCTTTGTCTTTTACTGGCACAGGAATTTAAAAAAAAAGAAAAAAACAAGAAGGATCCACAAAAAAAAAGCCTCCAGTAAATGCACCAGCCACAGCCACCGGAAACACCACTCTCCCGCTCAGGCAACCTGGAACGCAGAGTTGAGCATGCTTTCCAGAGCCATGTGGCAATGACTGCAGCAGCACGGGCTCCCGAAGTCTCAGCCAAGGAGTAGAACAGCTCCTGTCACTTCTCTCACCTGCCCGATCGTCACAGGACAGCACACACGCACAGATACAGCACTGTAATCTGATCGCCGACTCTCTCACCTGCCTCCGATTCCATCTCAAAAGCAAATTGCAAGCTGGAAGAAATGCTCAGCAGCATGTTTGGAAGACCCATCAGGACTAGCATGTTTGGAAGACCCATCAAAGTTTCGCCGTCAGCAGGGAGTCCTCTAATTGAGCGTGTCGGAAGCATCAGATCAGCCACACTCTCACTCCTTGATTCTTGCTACTGTATTTCTCAAAGGATCACTGAAAGCAAAGAGGTCTGGATCGCAAAAACAAGCTAAGTACTGTACTTTACTGAACGACCCCCCCCTGGAACAGACCATTTTAAAATTGTACGAAAACCGAGCAGATGCACGAGAACCGGGACAAAATCTCAATGAAAAAAAGACGTCGAAAACCAAAGCATACGAAAACTGGGACATACGAAAACCGAGGTTTGACTGTACTGTGGATTTCCTTACTATCCCCCCTCCACTAATTAAATCAAATGCGATCATGCTATAATCACTATTATCAAGTGTCCCCAACACCCTTATCTCTTGCACTAGATCTGGTGTTCCACTAAGGGCTAGGTCTAATATGGCTTCCTCTTTGGTCGGTTCATGAACCAGCTGCTCCAAGAAGCAGTCATTTATTTCATCTAGGAACTTTATCTCCCTAGCATGTCCTGCTGTGACACTGACCCAGTCGATACCGGGGTAATTGAAATCACCCATTATTATTACTGCACTGTAACTTTTGTTAGCTTCCTTGATTTCTTTGAGCATTTCATCATCCATTTGTTGATTCTGGCCAGGCGGTCGATAGCACCCCCCCCCCCCCACTGCCAAAGCCTTCCCCTTTTTACATGGAATTTCAATCCATAGAGATTCTACAGCAAATTTTGTTTCCTGCAAAACTTTAATCCTTTCTGGCTCAATGCCTTCTTTAACATAGAGTGCAACCCCTCCACCAATTTGATCAGCTCTATCATTACGATATAGTTTGTACCCAGGTATCACAGTGCCCCACTGGTTGTCCTCCTTCCACCATGTCTCCTGATATTCCAATCATATCTAACCTCTCATTTAGTGCTATATATTCTAACTCTCCCATCTTATTTTTTAGACTTCTAGCATTTTAGAGACTGTATTTTATTCATATTAATCTGGCTATTGGTAGACCTGGGTAATTTGGGATCTTTAAGCTCTGTCTGCTCCATAGTTGAGGGTATTTGGGCTACTTTACTCTTTTGTGGAACCTCTCTGCTTTTGGTAGTATCCTTCAAGGATACATTCTTCCAAACCATGTGCTCTTGGGTGATTGTCGGCTTTCCCCTATCTCCTTTTTAAAGGTTAATGCCAGCAGCCTGATTCCATCCCAGTTAAGGTGAAGCCCATCCCTTCGGAAGTGCCCCTCCTTTCCCCAGAATGTTCCCCAGTTCCTAACAAATTCAAAACCCTCATCTCTGCACCATTGTCTCATCCATGCATTGAGACTCCAGAGCTCTGCCTGCCTTTTGGGTCCTGCGCGTGGAATCGGAAGCATTTCGGAGAACGCTACCCTGGAAGTTCTGGATTTCAATTTCCTACCTAAAAGCCTAATTTTAGCCTCCAGAACCTTCTTACCACATTTTCCTATGTCATTGGTACCTACATGTACCAAGACAGCAGACTTCTCCCCAGCACTATCTAAAACCTTTCTCGTACTGTTCTCACGGTTTCCTTTATGGCCTATGTTCCAGTGCTATGGGGCAATCGCCACTCCTGTCCTGCCCCTTCTTCCAAACCCGATTGGTCCCTTTTTTGCTGTGCATCTAATCTTCTTCCCTGCATCTCCTCTTCCTCTTGTCCTTTCTCTACCCCTATGACATCCTCATCTGCTTTATTCCCCATTTCCCTAATCAGATGTGGTCGTCTTAATTGCTGTTCCCTGAGGTCCAAGACCCTCTTACTACAGGATCTTGCTCTCCGAGAGTCACTTGACTTATTGTTTTTGACTGAAACCTGGCTTAAGGATGGCGAGGACGCTCTCCTCGTCCGCTCTCTTCCCCCTGGTTTCACTGCTATCTCCGTTCCTCGCCCTGAGCGTTCACGTGGTGGGGTAGCGACTGTCATACGCTCCTCTCTTCTTCTTACACAACTTCATTCCCCTTTGTTGCATTACCCACAAGCCCTTCTTGTTCGTCTTCAGATCCCCCAAGCACTACGCATTCTAGTGGTTTACTCTCCCCTGGCTCTTTGCCCCGAACTCTGGGACTCACTCTTGCTGACCATCTCTGACCTTACTCTCCAGTTCCCTCACCTAGTGATTGTTGTGGATTTTAACTTGCACCTTGACTCACCTTCGTCTTCTAGGGACCACACCTTCCTTTCTTTTCTGCAGGATCTCTCTCTTTTCTGACATGTCACTGTTCCCACTCACCATGCTGTTCATACCCTTGATCTGGTTATCACCTCAACTATTCCCTGGTTACATTTAGTACATTTCCACACTATGCCCTTACCTTGAACCGAACACTATTGTTTATTTTTTCAAGGCTCTGTTGTCTCATCTTCCCCCTCTTTTTCTGCCATCTCGGCAGACTCTTCTTCACTAGCCCCTGTGAAATACACCCATCGGCTTACCCCTCTTACCCTTAGTTGCTTACCACCTGCTGATGATTTTCTATCCAGGGATTTCCCTTCATTTTCCCCTGACTCATAGGTCTCACAGTGGTCCTCTTGCCTTTCTGATACACTGGATCTTTTGGCTCCACTAGAGCTCCGCTCATCCCATCATAATCGATCACAGCTCTGGTCTCTGCCTTCTCTGTTGCCACCTTCATAGGGCAGAACATCTCTGGAGGAAGACACTCTTCCTCCTCTCTATTGTCTTTCCGGACTCATCACGCCCACTACCATTCTCAGGTGCATCTGGCTAAACAAACTTTTTTTCTGTGTCTATTTCCTCTGCTCCAAACCAAACCCACCATCTCTATCGGGTTCTCAGGTCCCTCACTGCACTCCAGTCAGACGCTACCACCACCTCTACTCACCAGACACCAGCCCTTTCTGCTTCGCAACTAGCTTCCTTCTTCTCAGCCAAAGTTCTTGATCTAAGGGCATCGCTTCGTCACTGTCCCCCTTCTATTCCCCCCTTCTTCCTTCCTCTCCCCCCCCCCACTTGCCCCCCTCTCACATGTCTAGACTTCTTTCCATCCTACTACCAGTTCGGAGCTTATTAAATTGATCTTCTCCTCCAACAAGACCAGGGGCGGCTCTATCATGAGGCGAAGTGAGGCGGCTGCCTCAGGCGGCAAATTTTTAAAGGCGGCAAAAAATGCCCCCAAAACAGCCGCTTCACTTCGCCTTCAAAAGTTAAAAATTAAAAAAATCCAAACATTCAAGCTGCTGCCGCTGCCGAGTCCGCTTCTCAGCAGTGGCAGACTCACCTCTCCTTCCTATAGTAGCCACGGCTCCTGCTTCTTGGAACCGTGGCTGTACTAGCGAGATCAGCCAGCCAGTGCAGAGCCTTCCTGTGCAGCAGCATCCTTTCCCCAAAGGAAGCAACTTCCTTTGCATACAACTTCCTTTGGGGGCAGGACGCTGCTGCATGGGAAGGCTCCACACTGGCTGGCTGATCTCGCTAGTACAGCTGCGGTTCCAAGAAGCAGGAGCCGTGGCTGCTATAGGAAGGAGAGGTGAGTCTGCCGCTGCCTAGAAGCGGACTTGGCAGTAGCAGCAACTTGAGCGTTTTTATTTTCCTGGGGGCCAGGACTGGAAATGGACGGGGGGGGGGGGGGAGGGGGTCTAGGACTGGAAATGGACTGATGGGGGGTTTAGGATAGGTAATGGGCTATAGGGGGTCTAGGACTGGAAATGGGATGATGGGGAGGTTAGGACTGGAAGTGAGCTGATGGGGGGTGTTTAGGACTGGTAATGGGCTGTGGGGGCTAGGACTGCAAATGGGCTGATGGTTGGGTTAGGACTGGTAATGGGCTATAGGGGGTCTAGGGCTGGAAATGGGATGATGGGGGGTTAGGACTGGAATTGGGCTGATGGGGGGTGTTTAGGACTGGTAATGGGCTGTGGGGGCTAGGACTGGCACTGGGCAGTGGGGGCTAGGACTGCAAATGGGCTGATGGTTGGGTTAGGACTGGTAATGGGCTATAGGGGGTCTAGGGCTGGAAATGGGATGATGGGGGGGGGGTTAGGACTGGAATTGGGCTGATGGGGGTGTTTAGGACTGGTAATGGGCTATGGGGGGCTAGAACCTGAAATAGGCTGATAGGGGGGTATAGGACAGGAAATGGGCTGATGGGCTATGGGGGATTTAGGACTGGAAATGGGCTGGGGGGGGGTTAGGACTGGAAGTGGGCTGGGGGGATTAGGACTGGAAATGGGCTGATCGGGGCGGGGGGGCTAGAACTGGAAATGGGCTGATTTAGGGGGGCTAGGACTGGAAATGGACTTATTGGGGGGTTGGGACTGGTAATGGGCAGATGGGAGGCTAGCACTGGAAATGAGCTGGGACTGGTAATGGGCTGATTGGGGGGGCTAGGACTAGAGTGGGCTGAAGGGGGATAGGACTGGAAATGGGCTAATGGGGGAGGGGAGGAGAGTGCTGCTGGCCCTGGAAGAAAACTAGGGCTAGGGCTACAAATGGGCTGATGTGGGAGGATGGTAGAATAGGACTGGAAGGGAGCAGATAATGAGAGGGTCTGCCAGGGGAAGGAGGGGGACACGAAGGGAGCTGACATGGGGGAAGGAGGGGGCCGGAAAGGAGCTGACACCTGGGATGTACTGAAAGGGGACTGGAAGGGAGCTGACATTTGGGGATGGGAGTGGTAGGTGGTTGGGTAATGGGGAGGAGGCTGGAAGGGAAATGACATGCAAATGGCACTGGAAGGGGGATGGACAGAGAGGGTAGGGCGACTGGAAGGGAGCTGACTGGGGGGGTGGCACTGAGAGTGGATGTGAGCTGATTTATGGGATGGTATTTGGACTAGAAGGGGCTGGACAGTGTGGAAGGAGAGGGTCTGGAAGGGAATGGACACCAGTTGCAGTCATGGGAATGCAAGGCGGTTGACATTGGAAGGTATTGGAAGGGAAGGACTGGAAAGGGGGCTGATACCGGGGAAGGTTACTGGAACTGGACTGATGGAAGGAAGTGAAGAAAACAAAAGAAGAGATAAGAAATTGCAGATGGACCATAGACCACAGAAAGAGAGCTAAGAGAAGACAGGAAAGCTGAAGCCTCAGGTCGGGACCAGCATGATCAGAGAATAAAAAAATGGTCAGACAAAGGTAGAAAAAATAATTTTATTTAATTTTAGTTATTTAATTTTAGTTATTTTTATATTTTACACAGTATTGGGGAACTGCATCTCTTATTTATCTGATATTGCACTGCATATGGACTCTGGTTTCTTGGTTTCAATTTTTACTTTAGATTGTGGTTACTTATTCTGTACTTGGTCGATGTTGCGAGTGTTTGACTGAGGTCAGGTGTTGTTAACATGGAGTTTGTACATAAAGATCTATACTGTACTGTAGTAATTTGACTTGTTCAGCTTTTCAAATAGGTGTATGGATGTTCCAGGGCCCACTGTAGTATTTACAGAGATGCTTTTTTTGGATGGGCTCCTTATGTGATTTTTGTAAGTTTGTGCTGGTATGGTATGGTAGGTTTGCTCTTTGTTGTAGGGTTTTGTATTAGTTCACAATATGCCTGGTACTGGAGAATAGTGGTGATGGTGGTTGTTAGTGAGATGATCAGAATCAGATTTTTTTTTTAAATATTGGGTTCTGTGGGTGAATGTCCTGGTTCTGCCCTGCACCTACTGTGGATGCAAAATATATGTTGAAAAAGAAAAAGCAAGAACCATAACACAGTTTATAACAAAATAAAAATGAGTTATAATTTAGTTTTATAAACTGTGCTGTTGGTTCTTGCTGTCTTTTAGTTCCTTGGTGTGCAAACGGGACCGTAACTAGCCCTGTGCAAGCGGTGCAGCCGCACAGGGCAGAAAGTTTTTTGGGGGGGCGCATTTCGGCTGTCTGCTGTTGCCCTGCCGCCACTGGCAAGACAATAGCAGGCAGACAAAATGCGCTCCCTAAGCCTTTTTGCAGCACTTTAAGCAGGTCTGATCCCTCCCTTCTCCGATGCGATGTCAGAGTAGGGAGGGACAGATCTTCTTAAAGTGTCAGCGCCTTTCAGATTCAGATTACCTCGTCCTTCTCCTCCCCATACCTCCATCCAGCGCTGCTTGCTCTTTCCCTGCTGCCAGCGCCTCCGTGAAAAAAAAACAGAGGGCATCAGCAGCAGGGAAAGAGCAGGCAGCGCTGGATGGAGGTATGGGGGAGAGGGGGGGCGTGCGTCCGAGCTGCAAGTCACACAGGGTGCGATTTGCAGCTCGATATGGCTCTGTGTGCAAACATCTTGCATTTCCTCCATATTATAATCGGCTTTTTTATTTATTTATTTATTTATTTACATTTCTTATATACCGCACTATTTGCGATCAGCGCGGTTTACATAAAACAAGAAGGTAACCGACAATGAACAAAAGTCAGGTCATTACATTGAACAGGAACAAGTAACTTGGAAAACAGGGTAAACTATATACATATGCATAACCATGAATGGGTAACTATATACATGTCAGAGGGAGTTATTGGGTATTGGACATGCTTAGTGGCTGGGGTTCGGGCAGTAAGTGAGATGCTTGATAAAGAGGAAATGTTTTAAGGCCTTTCTGAACTGGCTCAGGTTAGGGATTGCTCTGATGTGTGGTGGTAGGGAGTTCCAGAGACTTGGGGCGTATAGTCTAAAGGCTCTGTTCGATGTTGCTTTGGAGCATTTTGTAGTGTCTCTCGGTATCACTAGCATGTTAGCTACTGAGGTTCTTCTTAGCCTGTTGGGTATGGGTGGTTGGATGAGGTCACATAGTGAGGAGGAGGAGAGTCCCTTGATGGCCTTGAATGTCATCACTAGGGTTTTGAAACTTAGCCTGGCTTGAATGGGGAGCCAGTGAAGCTGTCTCAGGAGGGGTGTGATATGCTCTCTTCTTGGTGTGCCGAGGAGAATCCGCGCTGCACTGTTCATGGCAAGTTGCAGGGGCTGTAAGGTGGCCTGAGGGAGTCCTTGCAGGATGGCGTTTGAGTAGTCCAAATGGGGGATGATGAGGGCTTGATAAATGGTGCGGAAGTCGCTTGGTTCAAGTAGGGGGCGTAAGTGTCTAAGAGATTTAATCTTGAAGTAAATCGCTCTTACAGTGTTGGTTATGTGTTGCTTCATGTTGAGGTTCTGATCCAATGTTACTCCGAGGTAACGAATAGCTGATTTTACTTGTAATTCAGCGTTGTCCACTTCTAGGTAGCTGGGTGGTGTAAACTCAGGATTTCTGGAGATGAATAAGACCTCCGTCTTCTTGTGTTGGATGCGCAGATTCTGAGAGAGGAGCCATTCGGATATGGTGTTGAAGCACTCAGTCAAGGGGGTAAGGTCTGGGCAATCCAGGGATATTGGAAGGTACAGTAAGACATCGTCTGCGTATATCATACAACTCACATTGAATGATCTGATAATATTACAGATGGGTTGGATATAGATGTTAAACATAAGTGATGATAGGGAAGATCCTTGAGGAACGCCTTGGCTTTGTAAGAATGGCTCGGAAGTAGACCCATTTGCACGTACGTATTGCCATCTGCCTGACAGGTAGGATCTACACCATTCAAGAGCTCTTCCACCAATGCCTTTCTCTCTTAGCCGACCTAGGAGAATTTCGTGGCAGACAGAGTCGAACGCCGCCGCTATATCCAAAAATACGAGTGCATAACCTTGGCGTAGGTTGTCAATGCCTGAGATTATGGTGTCAAAAAGCGTTGTGAGTAGAGTTTCGACTCCGTGTGACTCTCTGAATCCGTGTTGAGATGAGTCTAGGGGGGCATTGGTATCAATGTGATCTTGTAACTGTTTGTAGACTGTCTTTTCGATGATTTTAGCAAGCATCGGGATGCTGGAAATGGGTCTGTATGACTCCACTTTTTGAGGGTCTAATTTGGCGTTCTTCAGGAGCGGTCTAACGGAGGTCTGCTTGAGCGTGGAAGGGAACGACCCAGTGCTGAATGAAAGGTCTATCATCTTTGCTAAGATCGGGGCAAGGTCACAACGCAGATCTTTTATCCAGAATGCTGGACAGGGGTCTGAGTATGCAGTGGAGGTATTTAAGGTTGCGATGGTATCTTCAATAGATTTTTTTGATGGTGTGACAAAGGTGGTTAGGGATACTGAGAACTCTTGTTCGTTGGAGAGGTCCGGTGACATCACTTTATCAGTCTTGCACAGTTTAGATTGCATAAAGCTGGCGTAGTCCTGAGGGTGTATGGTTCCAGGGTGTTCCGGGGTGGGTTCTTTGGCAAGAGATTTGACCAGGTTGAAGAGGTCGTGCGGCTTGTTTAATGACCGTTTCAGGGTGTCTGTATGGTATTGTTTCATCCTGTCTATGACAGCCCTGCGATGTGTGTGTAAGTGCTGGGTGTATGCTACTTGGTCATTGGTGGTGCGTGACTTCCTCCAGCGCTTTTCCAATCTCCGTAATTGGATTAGAGATGTCCTTAAGTCAGCTGTGAACCATGGTGCAGTTGATCTTTTATTTGGGGCTTTAGTTGTTGGTGTACGGATTGCGATTGCGCTGAGCTTGCTGTTCCATGTGGTGATTAGGTCCTCTAGGTTTTGTGTATCCTTATCGAGGAGTTTGTTCGTTTCGGCTAGGATGCGTTCTTTGTTGAACGAGTGAAAGCTTCTGGTGGTTGAGCTCGAGGTCATACTGGTGTCCACAGTGGTTCTTTTTGGCTTGATAGGGGTCGGAATCTGGAAGGTGATGAGCTTGTGATCCGACCAAGGTACTGCTGTTAGTGATAACATGAAATTTTGTGCTTGTTGAAGCACTGTTTGTGGGGCGAATATGAGGTCGAGAATGTTGCCTTTTATGTGTGTTGGTTCTTGTACCAGTTGGGAATATCCCAAGATATCTAGGGCTTCAATGAAAGTAGCTGCTTGATTGTCTTGTAAGGATGGCAGGTTGAAGTCACCTAGGATCCAATTTGGTTTATTTAGTTCGTGGGTGTTAGATGCTATGTTTATGATGTTGGAGAGGTTGTCTGGATCTGCAGAAGGCGCTCTGTAAATCAGGTTTATGGAGCAAGTGTTGTTGGATATAGTTATTGTTTCAAGGGTATCGATGCTGTTGGATTCTATCATCTTGAATTGAAGGTCGGATCTAGTGAAGACGGCAACTCCTCCTCCTCGTCTGTTCTGCCTGTGGCTGGTGAATGCCACAAAGTTAGGTGGTAGTAGCTGATTGAGTATGATGTTGTCTTCCGGTGAGAGCCAGGTCTCGGTGATCATGATAATGTCTAATTTATGATATGTTATTGTTTCAGTGATTGCCGGCCATTTATTGCGAAGTGAGCGAGAGTTAATGAGTGCGCACTTCAAGCTGCTGGTATATGGGCTTTTTCTTTGCTTGGTTTTCGAAGAGCTTTGTAGTGGGATATGGATGAGATGGTGGCGATGTATATCGCTAGATCCATGATAAAGGTTGTGGGAGTCACCAGACCATCTTCTTCCACTGGTTGAGACTGTTGGGATGTGATTTTGTGTTGTAAGTAATGCCAGTGAACTGGAGGGCAAAATTGTGAGCAGAAGGTAGAGACTCATTAGGGTGAAGATTATGCGCTCCATTATGAGACTTTCTGAGCCAGTACAGAGGAGGTGGGAGGTTTGTGTGAGCAGCGAGCGTTGGGATGGCCGCTGGTTGAGGATGTTTTGCACACGCGGTAGTTTCTGCTGTGATACAGGATGGGAGGGTGGGTGTCCTCTCCTGTTTGCAGGTAATAGCAAGGGAAGAAAATCTACTAACAATAGTAGAGATCTGCTAGCAATGGTAATGATACAGTGAAACACCCAGTAGCATTGGCAGGGAAAACTGTAAACTAGACAGTGGCTATGATAGGCATAGGATATTACTGACAATAACAGTAACAGTGTGTCACAAATTAGACTGTATGGAAAATTAGACTTTTTGGTTTGGTTCAGTCTCTGATTGGATTTCTGAAAAAGCCACGCCCACTCTAAGATGGGGGGGGGGGGGGAGGCACGTGCATTTTCATACTTCGCCTCAGGCAGCAGATTGCCTTGAGCCGCCCCTGAACAAGACCACTTGCTCTCTTGACCCCATTCCCTCCTCATGGCTCCTCACACCCTCCCTTGCCCTTGTCCCCCGATCTGTCTATGATCAACAATAGTCTTTCTACTGGCACCTTTCTCCATTTTTGGAAACATGCTCTTATTCACCCTCTTCTTAAGAAACCTTCCATGGACCCTCTTGTTCCCGCCAATTACCATCCTGTTTCCAGCCTTCTCTTTCTTGCTAAGATTCTGGAAAAGGTAGTTTTCGCTCAGTTATCTCACCACCTGGACACCACTCACTTCCTCCACCCTCATCAATCTGGATTTCGGCAGGGTCATAGTGTTGAGACAGTTCTTCTGGCTTTCCTTAATGAGATTCATGTTGCGCACGATCGTGGTGACTTTTTGGTGGCGGTATCTCTTGATCTCTCTGTAGCCTTTGACCTGGTGGATCACTCGCTTCTTCTGTCTCGTCTGCGGGACGCCGGTCTTCATGGGACAGTCTATAGATGGTTCCACTCCTATCTCTTTGCTCGGTGTTCTAATGTTCTCTCCTCCTCTCCCCTGGGTGCCCCTTCCGACCCCTTCCCCTTGCACTGTGGTGTTCCCCAGGGTTCCGTCTTAGCTCCCCTCTTGTTCAATATCTTTATGGCACTACTTGCACTACTGATTCAACAGTACAGAGTTTCTGCCTTTTACTATGCTGACGATGACATTCTTCTGCACCACACTTCTTCACTTCACCCGGATCTCTTCCCTCTTGATTCCTGTCTTTCCACTGTAGCTAACTGGCTGGTCACTAACTGTCTGCATCTGAATGTTTCTAAGACACGCGCTATCTGGTTCACACATGGGAGTCCCCCTCCTTTGGTGGTCCCTTCCTTTTCTGGTTCCCTCATCTCATTGGTGACATGTTTTCGCTATTTGGGTGTACTCTTGGATTCTAATCTTTCTTTCTGGTATCATGTCTCTCATGTCACTAAGGCCTCCTTCTTTTTTCTCCGACAAATTCATGCTATTTATTTATTTTTTTTATTTATCTATATTTTTCTATACCGCCCCTTCCAGCGATCAAGGGCGGTTTACAAGGAACATTTTAACAATTGTACACAGATGTATACATTTACATTGAACAATCAGATTCAACTATTTACAATGAACGGTTAAGTTTAACTATTTACATTGAACAAAACTTCAACTTCAAGATGTATTAGTAATACAAACAACCATTAAATTATTTACATTGGATATTTACAGTGGTTGTGTTTTGTGTATATTTTGGAATTTATTTCCTTTTATGACGTAAATCGGGGGTGTGTATGGGGTTTCAGACGGGGGGGGGGGTGAGTTGTTTAGTTTTGAGCAAGGGGGTTTGTGTGTGTAATACCATGGTTATGGAGGTGTTTTGGGGGTATATGGGATTTCAAAGTGTTCAGTAAAGAGGTAAGTTTTTAGCTCTTTCCTGAACTGATAGAGGTCATTTATGACGCGAAGGTCTATTGGGAGGTCATTCCAGAGCGTAGGGGCAGTGAATGTGAATGCTCTGGAGCTAGTGGTTTTCTTTGTCTTCCTGAAGGCTTTTGGTGTGATAAGGGAGTGGGCTTCGTTTTGTCTGTGTGATCTAGTTTTGTTTGGTGATTGCAGTAGTGTGGATAGGTGTGAGGGGGCTATGTCTTTTATGAGTTTAAAGGTTGTTAGGATAGTTTTGTATCTGATTCGGCTATTGATTGGGAGCCAGTGTAGTTCTAGCAGTATTGGGGTTACGTGGTCTGTTAGACGTGCTTTAGCTATTACTTATGCACAGATGATCTGAGCTCTTTGAAGAAGGTATGTGCTTTTTTGAGGGAGGCCTATTAATAGACTGTTGCAGTAGTCAAAGTGGGGGGTGATTAGTGTATTTACTACAGATCTAAAATCTTGAGTTTCTAGGAGTGGCCTTAGGTGCTGAATAGTTTTTAGTTTGTAGTAGATGGTTTTTACGGTTTGTTTTATGTGTGGTAGCATGGTGAGTGTGTGATCTATTATCACACCTAAATATTTTACTTCTTTTCTAACAGGTATGGATGTTCTGTTAATTGTGATTGTTTCTGGGAAGGTGTTCTCTGTGGTTGATGACCTTGTTACGAACATTGCTTCCGTTTTTTTGAGGTTGATGCTGAGGTAGCTAGATTCTAACCAGGAGGAGGTCTCAGTCATACATTCTGATAGTGTGTCATATGAGGGGTTTTTAGCGGTTATAGGGATAGCGAGCATGATGTCGTCGGCGTATATAAAGTGGTTAATCCTGTGTTTTTTAAATATGTTTGTTATTGGTTGTAGATACAGGTTAAATAGGAGGGCGGAGAGGGCTGATCCTTGGGGTATTCCTTGGCCTTGGGGGAATGGTTCTGATGCTTCTTGGTCAATTTGTACGCGTATTAGTCTGTTTGATATGTAGGACTTGAACCAATCAAGGACAGTCCCGCCTATTCCTAAGCTTTGTAGTCTGTTGATCAGTGTGGAGTGGTTAATGTTGTCAAAGGCGGCAGAAATATCTATGAATAGAAGTAGGAAGCCTTGGTTGTTGTCATCTGTACCTCTGATGAGGAAATCCATTAGGGTGATTAATAGAGTTTCTACTCCATGGAATGGGCGGAACCCAAATTGGTGTGAGTCAAGTGGTTTATGTTCATCAATGTGTTCTTGTAACTGTATTTGAATTGTTTTTTCTATTATTTTAGCTATAAATGGGATGCTGGCTATGGGTCTGTATGAGTTCGGGTCTTTTGGGTCAAGCTTGTTGTTCTTTATTATTGGTCTAAGTGTTGTGAGTTTTAAGGCATCAGGCATTATGCCTTGTGAGAGGGATTGGTTCACTATATGTTGTAGATTTTCCGCCAGTTCCTCCTTTGCACATTTAATCCATGATACAGGGCATGGGTCTAGTGGGGAGGTTGTTGTGTTGGCCCCTCTTAACTTCTCAGGCTCTCACCACCCTTATGATGTCCTTGGCAATTTCACGGCTCGATTTCTTTAACTCTGTTCTCACCGGTGTCCCCCAATCCCAATTGCAAAGGTTACAGAGCATTCAGAACACCGCGGCACGCATCATTTCTCACTCTACCCGTTGGGATCACGTCACCCCTCTCCTCATAAATCTTCACTGGCTCCCTCTGGTCTTTTGTATTCAATATAAGCTCCTCACATTGGTTCATCAGATCATTTATTCGGCCATCACGTGCTCTCCCAGGAGGGATCGAGCTGAGACACCTTCAGAACGCCTCCTCCCTCTTCAGCTGCCCAATCGGGGCAGTCGGGTCAGCTTAAAAGGAGGGCGCCAGCGCCGGACCAGTCCTTTCGGCCATCGCGTGCTCTCCCAGGAGGGATCGAGCTGAGACACCTTCAGAACGCCTCCTCCCTCTTCAGCTGCCCAATCGGGGCAGTCGGTCAGCTTAAAAGGAGGGCGCCAGCAGGCGCACCCGCACCTTGTGGGCCTGCGCCTGAGGGCCTCGCTAGAGGGACCTTTGGCGTGTCCGTTAGGCGTGGACCGCTAAAAACAGTCTGTGATTGTCTGCTCTTCACTCCACCCTTGGCACATTAACAGCACGACAGAAACACAGCGAGCCATAACCAACCTCCGCTTCTCAGCCAGCCCAAACACTGCAACAGACACTGCATGGTAATTATCTGTCCGAATAAGTGCTAATACATTGTTGGCACTTCATAGTAGCCTTTCATAAATTACCTAGCTGTTTCCAGAATAGACCTGCTCTATAGTAGCTCAACAAAACAGCAATCTAACTGAAGACAGGATAGAGTCCTGCTAATTGTGAAAGTTTAAACTTTGTAAGCTGCTCAGTATATGGTTCATTTGAAACATAGTATCTTCCCGGTAATAGTGTCTGTTGAAACTATGTTGAATGAAACAAAGTAACTCCCCTATGTCTGTGTTTGATAAACAAAGTAATCTTTCTGCAACTGTGATCAAGAGTTAATATAGCTCCTGCTGTAACTGTGAAACAGAAATACCTCTTACCTTAAGTTACTGTAGCTTTCTCCTTTCCCACAATACACCTACTCAACGCAACACCCATAGGCCTACCTTTACCCACCACTTTGGTTGCACAACCCCAAGCTACTCAAACAGTCTCGAGAAACAATTTCAGTTACCATAGACTGAACCTGCACACGGCAACCAATCATGGCCATTTCCATACTAGCCTTCACATGCCTTTACCTACTTACCAATGCCATCTACGACTCTAATGCGCTCACACACGACCATAACCATATCCCCCTACTTCACAGTACGAGCAAAAAACACTACCACAGTCATTACTGTTTAATTTAACTGTTAAATAAATAAATAAATTACCAACCTCCACAAAACCCATACTACAAGAGACAGACACACTTGCTCCATGTAACACCAGAACACACAACTAACACAAAAGGCACCAAGTCATATGTTCAACAAGATCTCAGGTGTGCCCTCATCAACGCTCGCTCTGCCCGCAATAAATAGCCAGCCATTACAGACCTACTAACCAACCTCAACCTAGACATATTAATGGTCACAGAAACATGGCTCTCTGACACTGACACTGTCTTATTAAACCAACTCACATCTCCCAACTTCTCAATCTACACATGTAACAGGGCTAACAAAAGAGGAGGTGGTGTCTTCATTATAGCAAAAACTGAACTCCAATACTGGACGACCCTAGCCAGAAGCACACAGCACCTAGACACAATCACCATCTCTAATAAATACAACACTATCAACCTCATTTATAGGGCACCAAGCTCGTCATCAGAAGAACTATCCAACATAATTGACTTAGCTTGTAATCCTGAAACCCCAAGCAACCCAAACTGGCTGCTGGGCGACTTTAATCTCGCATCCATCCAACCCGCCTTATCTAACACCTTCCTTGAGGCAATGGCCAACCTCAGCTACAAACAAATAGGAAGCAATTCCACCCATCAACGAGGGAATGCTCTCGATCTTGCCTTTGCCCCATCCAATGTCACATGCACAAAGTGCAAATTCGATCTCTCCATCACCCCTGTCCCCTGGTCAGACCACAGCCTGATAACATTCAAGATGCTATCACAAGACACACTCAGCCATACAAATATATGGTCATCAGCTAACCCAGTACGATTCAAACCACTTGACAAGGAAGAAATTACTAAACATGTACTCCCAAAACTTGCTCAGCCATCAGCCAACCTCAATGACATGGTTGCTAATTGGAATGACACCCTTAATCTGTACTCTGAACAGCCCTCCTCGAACAAACAATCAACATCCAATAACCGTGCTGATAAAAGGCAGTCAGCCCCATGGTTCTCTCTGGAACTACGGAAGTCCCTACTCCTCCTGAGAAAACTTGAGAGAAAATGGTGTCACACCCATAATGCCTCAGATCAAGCCACATACTTAGCCCATCTGAAAACCCATCGTGAAACAATTTGGGACAAGAGGAAGAGATTCCATTCCAAGCTCCTCAACCGCTCTTTAAGCAAGCCACGCAACCTCTTCAATTTGGTAAAATCCCTAACCATTGAACCTTCACCACCACAACAAGAACATATACATCCCCAAATATACGCCAACTATATCCAATCCAAAGCCATCAAAACAACAGCCCCCACACCAAAACCCTACCCAGCCTCCTCTGCACCAGAACCCTCTCAGCAAGCTCTCACCTCCATCTGCGAAAAGCATTGAAGACATTATTACCAACATCAACACCACCACTGCACCAAATGACCCATGCCCAGCACACTGGATAAGAACAATGCGATCGGAACTCAGCCCAATCATATCAGAAATCATAAATCAGTCCTTCTCAACAGGACTATTTCCATCGGCTCTTAAACAGACATCCATCAGACCACTGCTAAAGAACAACCAGCTGGATCCAAAGAAGGAGGAATCCTATCGACCGATCTCCAATATCCCATTAACAGCTAAAATACTCAAGAAGGTAACTCAGAAACAGATCCAGCAACATATAGAAACCGCATCCCCCCTAGACCCCAGCCAACATGGATTTAGGGAAGCTCACGGAGTTGAAACACTCCTGACCTCCCTAACTAACGCGCTCATCAGTGGGATTGACAACATCAAAATGGGCTTCGCGCTAATCTTCCTCGACATTGCCGCAGTGTTTGATTCAGTCGACCATGACAAACTCCATGAAAAGGGAATCCAAGGTCTAGCATGGGATTGGTGTAAATCTTACCTAGAAGACCGATGGCAACAAGTTCGGATTGGCTCAAATACATCGGAACCTTTCCAGCAAAAGCAAGGAGTACCCCCAGGCTCCCCCCTCTCTGCGCTGCTCTTTAATATATACATGCAGCCAATCTGCGAAATCACCCACTCCTTCAGTATATCCTGCCTAATCTATGCAGATGGAAATGCTGATGTTTACACTGATCAATGTCACGCTCCCAGATTATACAGCACTAGTTGATTGCTTCAATGCAATAACAGACTGGCTCCTCAATCAGAACCTGCGAATAAATTTCCAAAAAACCGAGGTCCTAATCGTCACAAAAAACAAAGGATTTTCACCCCCTGCTACCCTAAAAGTATGAGATGCGGAGCTTCCAATCAAGTCCACCATAAGATACCTGGGTGTGATATTGGATCAACGGCTGGAATTCAAAGAGCACATAAACCGCACTGTAAAACCATCTACTACAAGATCAGGACCCTCCGACACCTGAGACCCATGCTTGATCCCGATAATGTCTGAACAATATTCCAAGCGATAGTTACTCCCCACTTTGACTACGCAAACATCATACTCCACAGTCTCCAAAAGAACACCCTAAACCCGCTACAATTAGCCATGAATGCCGCTGCCCGCGTCTTGTGTGGAGCATCAAGGAGAGACCACACAACCTCCATTCTAAGGGACTTATACTGGCTCCCGATAAGTTGCAGGATTTCATATAAAGCCCTCCTCATTATCTTCAAGGCCATTAACAAAATATCCCCCTCCTCAATCTCAACACTTCTCAATCACACCCCCAACAACAGACCTAGGAGATCAGTAGTGGCCAATACACTAACCATTCCGAGAGAAGCCACAAAATGCGCACACTCTACTAATGATAGAGCATTCGCGTAGTACGCCCCCAGATGTTGGAACAATCTCCCACCCACCATCAGATCAATCAGAGACCTCATGCAATTTAGAAAAGCCCTAAAGCATCACCTGTTCCTTATACACTTCTCACAACCCAACAACGCCTCCCCCTCTCCCCCAACACAACCCAAGCCGTCAATATGAAGTAGCAATTGTTCTGTCTCATGATGCACATCATTGTAAATAGAATTCTATCACTGTAAATAGTTGGCTACATTATATGTACAAAGTTTCCCAAAGTTTACTTTCCCTGTTGTATGTAAACTCAGGACATTCCATTACTGTCCGAAAGTCATTTTGTTCACTGTAAACCGCACTGATAATAAAGAGTGCGGTATAAAAGAACTGTTAAATAAAAATTAAATAAATAAATAAATAAAATATCCCGCGGTACCTATCTGATCTCATTCAATTTCATGCTCCCAGTCGATCTCTCTGGTCATTGCACAACAGTCATCTTCATTTTCCTTCCCCTGCACGTGCACATCTGCAATCCACTCGTAACTCTGCTAGTCCTTCGCACTGGAATTCCTTGCCGCTCACTCTTAGATTAGAACAGAACCTTAGTAAATTTAAAGCCCGTCTGAAAACCCACCTCTTCTCCATCGCCTTTGACCTTCCCTCTGCCACCCCATAGTCCTGTGTCCTCCTCCCTCTTATTGTTACTCTCACATGCATTGACTATTGTGCTTCTTTGTCCTTGTTGTCTGTGGTGTATTGTAACTTTTTCTGCCAACGCTTAATATGCTATCACTCTTTCCCTCTGCAGTGTTTTCGTTTGTACTGTCTGGTATGCCTGGCTTTTATCTCCTGCTGTCCTATCTAAATATTGTAATTTCTTTTCTTTTTCATGGCCAGTGGCCCTCTTTTATATTTGTGATATAAAGCCACTTAACCCTCCATAGCCCATGTTCCCTGTAAAATAGTTATCTCCAAGTTATAATACCCTGTTCAATGTAATTTCAGTTTGTTCAATGTAAACCGCACTGATGCAGAATAGCGCGGTATATAAGAGAATGTAAATAAATTGTTAACCGCCTTGATGGTTTGCCTAAAAGGCGGTATATCAAATGCAATAAACATAAACTTCATTTACCTAATCTCTCTAGCTTATCTACAGCTCCATCGGCTGGACAACTAGTTGCCCACTTTAGTTCTAAAGTTATTGATTATACAACATTATATTCTAGCTGGAATTACCAACCTCACCTGATTCCTCAATTATTTACATGTTTAGTGATCCTAATTTTCTATCCCTGCCTCCACATATTCCTCGTTTACTTTCCCACTGCTGGAATACTTTCATCCTATTTCTTTGCACTGTTTAACTAAAGCAATTAATTCCTCCACATGCTCTTTCTTGATCCCCTTCCTTCTTCCTGGCTAACCACTGCCTCTGATTTTACTTCCTCCTGCCCTATCTATTATCAAAAATAGCCTTGTTTCCGGAGTAGTTCCACCTCTTTGGAAGAAGGCTATGGTTTGACCCATTTAAAAAAAAAAAAAGCCCACACCTGATAAAATCTCGACCACTAATTACCGCCCAGTCTCCAGCTTCCTTTTCTCTCAAAACTTCTTGAAAAACTGGTTTTCTTCCCAACTTATTGACCATCTTACACAAACTAATACACTCCACCCTTATCAATCAGTTTTCCAACCGGGTCACAGCACAGAAACCATCATTGCATATACCACTTCTCTTGATCAGGGCAATATTTCTTTATCTGATTCTCTTAATCTCTCTCCAGCTTTTGACTTGATTGATCATTCTCTTCTCTGTTTACACCTTCATATTAGGTTTTCACTGCACCATTCTGCACTGGTGTTCTGTTCTTTTCTTACCAACTGATCTTTTCATGTTTCATATAGTTCTTTTTCCTCTGGTTCTTATCCCCTCACGTGTGGAGTCCCTCAGGGTTCTGTTATTACGCCATTATTGTTTAATACCTTTATTGCTCCACTCACTATCATAATTCAGAATGTTGTATTTCTGCATATTACTACACTAACCACCTTCTTGGCTTACCAACTCATTGACTCTGCTACCAAGCGTTCTCTTTTTTTTCAATAACAGCCCTGGCTACAGGCATTTTTCCTCTCTGCTGGAAGACTGCCCTTGTATGGCCCATCCTGAAGTACTCACTAGACATTGTTTCCCCAGCATACTATGCCCAATTTCCAACCTTCCTTTTTTATCCAAAATTTTAGAAAAACTGGTTTTAACTCAACTCTCGGAACATCTGGAGAAGACAAACACTCTTCACGCACAACAGTCAGGATTTCGCCCCGTCGTCTTTTCTCTTCTCAGTGAAACTCCCTCCATCTTTCTGCTGCTTTTGACCTGATCATTCACTCATTCTACTCTCTAGGCTGCAAAGCATTGGTCTCCATGGCACCCTTCTTCAGTGGTTTCACCCCTTCATTCTGTTGGTTTCGATCCTCTGCTTCCACACGTTTCCCCCCTCACTTGTGGTGTACCCCAGGGTTTGGTCCTTGACCCTCTTCTTTTTAACATCTTTTTGGCCCCACTAACCACTCTCATCCAACAGTTTGGTATCTCCGCATATTACTACGCAAATAGCATTCTATTACTTGCTCATGTTCGCCCAACATACCCTGATCTCTCTGCACTAAATGATGGACTCAGGTTATTCTGTACTTAAACAGCAATCACCTGAAGCTCAGCACATCTAAGATCTCTGCCACCTGGCTAACTGGCTCCTCTGCGTTCCATCCCTCGCTCCATTATTTAATCACACACCAATTTCCTTGACACCTTCTATTACCTACTTAGGGATCTTACTTGACAGCACACTTACGACCACATTAGTCTTGTGGTAAAGTGTTCCTCCTATGCCCCCCCCCATCAAATCAGAGCCATTCATCCATTTCTTTCCACCTCTGCTCTAATTACGCTGTTTATTTCATTAGTCCTGTCATGTTTAGATTACTATAATATGGTTGATGTAGGTCTCCCCAGTTATCAGCTCAAATGTTTACAAACTATTCAGAACACAACCATCAGATTACCAGCCTATGCCTCTAAATTTGACCACATTACTCCTGTTTCATTTTCATTGGTTACCTATTGAATATCGCATTCAATACAAGATTTTTACATTGATCCATAAGATCTTACACTCGGGTTCACCCTCTTATCTTTCATCCTGCATCATTCTTCATACCCCTTCACATACCTTAAGTTCCGTTCATGCTAAATGTCTTCAGATGTCAAAAGATGGCAACAAATAACATCAGAAAATTGGACTCTGTCCATTGTAAGATTGGGATACAAGATTCATTTCCGCAACTTGCCCCCACCTACAATTCTGAGACAGTTCAATTCTGAGGGCCCTGCCACTAACCTCTTGTGGCAGGATGTCACATCACTTCTGGCTCAAGGAGCAATAGAAGTGCCCATATCCCAACAGGGGACAGGGTTCTACTCCCCTTATTTTCTTATTCCAAAGAAGACAGGGGGACACAGGCCTATACTAGACCTCAGAGAATTAAACAAGTATTTGTTCCGAGAAAAGTTCAAGATCTCCCTTGGAACACTTTTTTACCATACCTTCAAAGTCAAGATTGGCTATGTTCTCTAGATCTAAGAGATGCGTACACGCATATTCTCATCCACTCGAATCACAGGAAGTTCCTTTGATTCTTGATCCAAGGAAGACACTTCCAGTACAGAGTTCTTCCTTTCGGACTTGCCTCTGCTCCAAGAGTCTTCACAAAATGCATGGCAGTGGTAGCAGCATTTATGAGGACTCTGGAAATATTTGTCTTCCCTTACTTAGATGATTGGCTCATTCGAGCATCGACAGCTCCAGAGGCCAGCTTTGCTCTCTCTCGAGCAATGGGAATTCTTCAATACTTGGGACTAATCATAAACTTACCAAAATCTCATCTCACCCCCTCTCAATCCCTAGAGTTCATAGGGGCTCGTCTAGACACACGGCAGTCAAGGGCTTTCCTGCCACAGCCACACTGTCTGCGTATAATGCATCTAGCATCTCAAGCATCTACGAAGGTAATCCTACTGCTCGGGAGATGCTTCAACTGCTGGGACACATGGCATCCACTGTCCATGTGGTTCCCTGTGCTCGCCTCCACATGCAAGCAGCCCAGTGGACCCTTTCCTCTCAGTGGTAACAAGCCATGGGTCGACTGACAGACAAAATCAGAGCTACCACATTTCTGATTTCGTCCCTACAATGGTGGTAATCTCTGGAAAACCTCCTTGTAGGCTCTCTTTTCCAGCAACCTCTATACCAAACCACTTTGACGACAGATGCATCCAGGATGGGTTGGGGGGCCCACTTGCACGATCTCTCCACTCAGGGTCTTTGGACCTCACAGGAGGTTTCCCTTCACATAAACCTCCTAGAGCTGAGAGACATTTTCAATGCTATTCAAGTCTTTCAGGGCCATCTCAGCAACAAAACAGTTCTGGTCCAAACCGACAATCAGGTAGCTATGTTCTATGTGAACAAGCAAGGCGGAACAGGCTCTCTGTCGCTATGCAACAAAGCTTTGCGACTATGGGCCCTCGCCAGAGAGTTACAAATTCACCTGCTTGCAGTATACCTTCCAGGCATTCAAAACTTGTGGGCAGACAAACTCAGTCGAATACTGCTGCCACATGAGTGGTCCCTCCACTCATACCAACTTGCTCGAGTGTTTCGAATCTGGGTAACACCAGATATAGACCTCTTTGCAAGTCCACAGAATGCCAAACTTCCCCGATTCTGTTCCAGAATTCCGGCTCAGAACTGTCAAGCAAGAGATGCTTTCCTACTCCACTGGGGACAGGACTTCCTCTATGCCTTCCCACCCATTCCCCTCATTCCCAAGACTTTATTCAAACTTCAGAGAGACAGAGGTTATATGATACTCATAGCCCTACGTTGGCCACGGCAGACGTGGTATCCTCTTCTTCTGTATCTCTCTCAAACCACTCCTCTGGAATTGGGGAATGCTCCAGATCTCCTGTCGCAGGAGGAAGGATCTTTACTGCATCCCAATCCCCAGTCCCTACATCTCAGGGCCTGGTTACTGAAAGCCTAGAATTCCAAGATGTTAACCTTCCTCAACAAGTAAAGGATATCCTCCTTGCTTCCAGAAAACCTACCAGAAGACGTTCCTACACTTTCAAATGGAAAAGGTTCTCTATCTGGTGTTCACAAAAGGGACTTTACCACCTTTTACTACCTGTAGAACTACTACTAGAGTATCTTCTACAATTATCAACTTCTGGTCTAAAGACCAATTCAGTTAGAGTCCATCTTAGTGCTATTGCTGCTTTTCATAAACCTTTTGATGGACAACTTATTTCCTCTCATCCACTTATATCAAGATTTATGAGAAGCCTACTTTTAACAAAACCTCCCATCAAACCACCGCCGGTGGCATGGGATCTACATCTTGTTCTTGGTCAGCTTATGAAACCGCCCTTTGAACCTTTAGCCACTTCAGACCTAAAGTTTCTTTCATGGAAAGTTATTTTCCTAATTGCCATCACTTCTGCAAGATGCACTAGTGAACTACAGGCGTTAGTAGCTGACCCTCCTTAAACAAGGTTTCACCATGATAAAAGTAGTCCTTGGGACTCATCCTCACTTTCTGCCAAAGGTGGTATCGCCTTTTCATTTAAACCGGTCGATTTATCTTCCTATATTTTTCCCTAGGCCTCATGCCTCCAGTGCAGAAAGAAATCTTCACACATTGGATTGTAAAAGAGCCTTGACTTTTTATCTCCAAAGAACCAAGCCACATAGAAAATCTTCTCAGCTTTTTGTGGCTTTTGACTCTAGTCATTTGGGACTTCCAGTTTCTAAAAGAACTCTGTCAAATTGGATTGCAGATTGCATATCCTATACATATCAGAGTAAGGGACTTTCTCTCGAATGCCATGTCATGGCTCACAATGTGAGAGCAATGGCAGCCTCAACGGCTAACCTTCGTTCTGTCTCTATTGATGACATCTGCAAAGCAGCCACTTGAACTTCGGTACATACCTTCACAGCCCACTATTGCTTAGATGAGGACTCCCGTCGGGATGCCTCTTTTGGCCAGGCTATTCTACAACATCTCTTCCATACTTAATACAACTCCTACCCACCATCCACAGTTTGGATGCCTAAGGTCAATGGGAGGAAGCATGACCCATCTCACTTGGGTTTGCAGCTAGCTGGGGTCACCCCTTGGCATCTTTCAGCTGGGTAGTCCCCATATGTGAAGACTACATTCCTGCTTGTTCCTGGAGATAGCGTAGTTACTCACCTGTAACAGGTGATCTCCGAGAACAGCAGGAATTTAGTCTTCACAACCCATCCACCTCCCCTAGGAGTTGTCTCTATCTCTCTCTTTCTCTACTTCTCTCCTTTGGTCTCAGCTATAAACTCAACTGAAGTGAGAGAGGTACAGAGGCGGGAAGGCAGCACGCATGCGTTGTGGGATGCTCCCAAAAGCTTTCCTATTGGACGCTGGGGAGCGTTCCCGTGTGGGCTCTGTCGGTACCGATGATACCCATATGTGAAGACTAAATTCCTGCTGTTCCTGGAGATCACCTGTTACAGGTGAGTAATTATGCTTTATCCATACGCAAATGCCATCAGCTGCTGTGTTCTGCATTATTGTAACTCAGTCCTACAGGGCCTCCCATGTCTAGCCCTCAGGCCTCTGCAAACTGCACAGAGCACAGCAGCCAGACTCATCACCATAACCTCACGATAAATATTATTAAATATTATTTTTCAATTGTGACTTTATTAATGGATTTTGTGACAGACCTTTAGATAAAATTATATATGATGTAGTAGGTTTTTGTGGCAGTGCCTTAGATGAAAGTGTATATGAAGAATTATGTATGAAAAATGTTTACATTGTATTGTTTTTAGAAACTAATGACCCAGCATGAAAAAGGATAATCAGCTCGGTCTCCCTAACGGTACACCCTGAAATAGAATTTAGGCATCCAGCATAGATAAGATGTAGATAGATCCCGTCTGAAAGTAGGTACCATTGTAAATATGATGTAGATAGTTTTCCCCAGTTATATCCAAGTTGATCACCCCGTTCATTGTAAATACAACGCAGCACGCCTGCCTTGTATAGTTGATGTTGAATGTAAACCACACTGATCTAAATAGCGCGGTATAGAAGAAATGTTAAATAAATGTATAAAATTTGGGGGTAATTTTGCATTCATATTTATGTATTAAGAATTTTCGTAAATATTATTTCTCAATTGTGACTTTATTAATAAATTATTATATGTTTACATGGTTGAATTGGTGTAAGGTTTCATGATTTATGCATATTTAATACATATTCATTAATGTATCGTATCGTTTGTGTTTTAAAGATTAAGTTTTTTTGGATTAATGTATGAGATATAGTTAATACATAAAATATATCTTTAAATTAATGTTATTGCAATGTGATATTGTATGATCTTTGATTATTTGCAATTAGTGGTTCTTCTTTTTTGGAAGTATACAACTGACAGGTGGAATTGGATGCAGAGATGACAGAGGAATAGAGATAGCTTTGCCTCTAGTATGAGGGACCGATAGTGAGTGTGACAATTTTGGAAATGGTAAAGGGACTCTGAATCTCTCTTCCTTTGCCAGATACATTCTACATGGCGGAGTTATGCCCATTGCAAGCAAAGGCCCCGGTGGTACCATGGGCGATAATAGATGGACCGCGGGCAGCAAGGGGGCAAGGTGGTCCAGGCTGAGGAAAGACTGGAGTGCCAGAGAAGGGCTTGCTCCTCTGGAGCAAGGGTGGAAAAATCTGTAGGAAAAAGTTGATAAGCGGGGGAAAGTGCTGAACAGAAGCAGGAGTGACATGGCGGGATAAACAAGCAAGCTGAGGGGTCTGCAAGGTGCAGCTCTATTCATTCCGCTGGAGGTGGGGAAAGGAGAAAGGAAATGAGGGAATGGTCAGGCCAAGGCAAAGGGGTTACTGTAATGTCTGTGGGAACAGAGAGGGAGTTTGAGGAGCGATTGTAAGGGCCAGCGTTTGTTTGCCAACATGAATGGGTAGGAGCACGTGTTGGTGAAGGCCTAGGTCATGGAGCAGGGTGACAAAAGATTTGTCACGAGCTGTGGTAGAAGGGGAGAGATGGATGTTAAAATCACCAAGAAGGAGCAGGTGGGGAAAACAAAGAGCGGCCTCGGAGATAGTGCAGGTGAGGGACTCCCAGAGGTGTGGACGTAGGGTGAGAGGGGCATAGAGAAGAAGATGGAGGGGAGGAACAAAAGCAGAGAAGAAGGGACTCCTGGTACGGAAGGGAAATGGAGGAACAGTGAATGATAGGTAAGGTGAAGTGAAAGAGTGCAGCCACTCCACCCTCCAGAGTAACTGGGTGGGAGGCATTGGGCAAGGAGCGGGTCCTCACCACCTTCCCTCGACCATGTTTCTGTTAACAGAGGCAGGGGAAGGAGAGGAGGAGGCGCTAATAGAAGACAGGAGGCAGCAAATGATCAGGTTGGATGGCTTACGACAGACACGCCTAGGGAGGGGGCACCCACGAGGTGGGCAGCATACCCAAATGGTGGGAATCAGAGAGGGAGTGGAGGAAGGATCGTTGATTGGTCCCAATCAACGATTAACAGAGCATTTAAATCTTATGCGCCTAGATGCTGGAATAAACTTCATCCAGATATCAGAGCAATACGAGACATGAAGCAGTTCAGGAAGGCTATCAAGCACTACCTATTCACTGAGTACTTCCAGCCACCGTAATGCTATCTAATATGTCATAACACAGATTCATAGGCATAACCACTCCATAAGACATACCTTCTAGAACTAAGAAATTTTGATGTAATTACTCTGTACTCTAAAATCTCGCTGCTAGTTGATTTTATGTAAATAGTTCAATCGTTATTGTAGATAGTTACCCTTGTTACCCAAGTTTTTTGCCCTGTTATCTGTAACTCATACGTGTTTTCAAATGTACTGAGATTTTGTTCCATGTAAACCGCGCTGATGCTGAATAGCGCGGTATATAAGAAACTTTAAATAAATAAATAAATAAATAAGGAGTCATGCTCCCCAACAGGGCAGTCAGAACAGACACAGAGAGGAAAAAGAGGAGGAGAAGCCAACAGAAGTAGTAAAATAGTGGAATATCTGACGGTTTGTTGTTTTGGCCCCGAGGTTGCCCAGGCCACCCGGGGAAGGGAAAGGTAGTGAGGAACCAGCAACTCATCAGAGCCGCCCCAAATGAGCTCATCTCCTTCCTCAAATCAGGACAATATGAGCAAAAGATGACAATGCCCAAATATTTAAGTGCATCATTACAACATCCCAGTGATAGAAGGGGAAAAAGCAATGGGGAGGCCACAGGGGGAGAAATGGATGGGGTGATCAGGAGGAGACAATACAGTAGAAATTTATAGTTTATAATGTGATAGGAAATTCTGAGCTTTAAGTCCTGTTTTGTTAGTTTCAAAGTATCTGATCATTTTAATGTCACAAATCTTACATTCTTGGATTGTTTTAGTTTCCTTTTTCCCTTTAGTACCCTGCTCCCTCACAGAGGCATCACTTTGGTTTGTGTTTTTCATAACCGAATAAGGGGAAGTAGGAAAGCACTTTAGTAGGATAACAGGCTTGAACCTCTTAGCTCAAATGTGTGGTAAACGTTTATATGTAACTTTGCAACTGTAAACAGAGAGAGAGAGAATCATTCTTGTCATACACAAGTTATTTTCAGTGAGCGACAGCAATACCCTAGCTTTCAGGGAGTAATTTAAGAAAGCTTTCCCATGTGCAATACTGGTTTGACAAGAACTTTTATAAAATTGTCTGACCACAAAATGTGTAAAGAATATACCCACTTCTACATGATCTACAGATAGGGCATAGTTTGGAAAGAGTGGAGGTGAAGTTGTGATGTACACATGTATTTTATAATACATGCGTGTACATGTGTAGAGTCCATAAACAAATTTAAACCTTTGGAACAGGTGTAGATTTGTTTGTGAACATTTCTGCGCTAATGATATTGGATCTGAGAGCCTATTTTATAAAGGGTGTGTTGTAAAATAGGTGAATTTTTGGACGTCTGACCTAGGTGACATGGTATAAAATAAACCCTTCAGTGTTTTTAGCCCAGCTAAGTAGTATGTATACAAAGGCACCGTCTTGGAGAAGTTTTTCCAAACAAATTAGTTTTGCTCATACCGTGATGGTCATGAACCTCATTTTTAAACCAGGGTATATGGGCTATGATCTCAGTCTCTCAAGTTTACTGCTAATGCCCAGTGTGTGTAATGCTCTGTGTTTCTCTCATGGTAGATATTCTGAGCTGCAGTGTCACTACAGACGTTTTTGATCCACTTGAGAGGTTTACTATCCATTTTCTTCAGCTGCTTGAGAACATCAGAGAATCAATATAAATGGTATTTTTTTAGATAGATTTCAAGCATTCTATCTGCTATACTGACCGTAATTCACTTTTGCGATATGAAAGCAATCATACTAAGGGAGATAGATTCAGGAGTGATATGTGGAAATATTTCTTTACAGAAAGAGTAGTGGATCCATGGAATAGTCTCCCAGTGGAGGTGGTAGAGATGAGGACAGTAACTGAATTCAAAAAAGCATGGGACCAACACAGAGGATCTCTAAAGGTAAAAAGTGGACTGTTGTAGTTGTTGTTATGGAAGGACAGACTAGATAGGCCATGTGGTCTTTTTCTGTCATCATGTTTCTATGTTTCTAAACATCTTAAGGACAGCTTGCCATATTTGCAGATGCTGAGGTGTCATCGTATTTGTTGTTCTATTTCTGAATATAAACATCAAGGTCAACAACTAAGGACCAAACTTTTACATAGGGGTTAACCTTGTACAATTGCACGGAAGGCTTACAATGGGCACTGTATGATAAGACAGCCCTTTTCGAATCTGATAAGCAATCTCAGGACACCTTAGATGACTGTATCACTTGTTTCTAAGATATTCCATTACAGCAAGCAGTATAGCAAAAATTATAAAGAAAAGCTGGTCACTATTACGACTGCATGACTGTTTTCCGGACAAAGTTATGATCGTCTATAGTAGAGAGAGAAACTTGAAGGAGTTACTGAGTCCATCAGATATTCTGTATAAGTTTGAGGAACCTATTAATACACCCAGGCATTTCAAGTGTGACAGTTCAAAATTATGTGCAGACATGGAAGAAATGGATCAATTTGTTGACCTGCAGATGGGTTGGAGCTTTAAGTTACGGTATCATACCATCTGCATTACTGATCACATGATTTATAGCATACAGTGCCTGTGTGCTAAAGTATGTATTGGAAAAACAACTAGATCATTGAAAATTTGGATTAGTGAACATCAGTCTTTTACATATAAAAGAAGTGGCCCCAATGGTACCACATTGCTTGGAATATTCTCACACTTTTGCATCTTTGAAAGTTATTGTGGTGAATCACATTCCCTCTTCCATTAGGGGGAGGATAGGAAAAGACTGCTATTAGTTAGTCTAAATGGATATTTATTACATACAGAACATCCCAATGGATTTAATATGACCATTGATTATTCCATGATTTTTTAGTCGCTTAAACCTCAATAGGTGGTTCACAGTATTGGAGAGGTTGAAACTGTTTTTGACAATCAAGGGGAGAGATGGAGGTTACAGTAGTTTAGAAGGGAAGTGACTAGAGTGGGGATAAGTGTCTTAGTAGTGTGTGTAGAAAGAAAGGGATAAATTTTGCCAATGTTATAGGTAAAACCTGTCAGTTTTTCCTCTATCTGTTGAATGTGTGCAGAGAAAGAGTAGAGTCAAAGATAACCCCAAGGTTGCGAGCAGAGGAAACAGGGAGGAGTGTGTAGTGTTATCCACAGAAATAAAGAAAGAGAGGAATGGGTGAGGTTGATTTAGGGGGGAAGATAAGGAACTCTGTTATGGCCATGTTCAATTTCAAGTGGCCTTGAGACATCCAAACAGCAATGTCAGAAAGGCAAGCAGAGATCCTGGCCTGGATTGCTGGAGAGATTTTGGGCGTAGAAAGGTACATCTGGGAGTCATCAGCATAAAGATGGCACTGAAAGCCATGGGAAGAGATGAGTGCACCAAGGGTCTAGGTATAGAGAGAGAGAAAAGGAGTGGACCCAAGACAGATCCAAGAATGGGATAGAAGTAGAGGAGGATCCACCAGAACAAATACTGAAAGAGTGATGGGAACGATAAGAAGAGTCCTTAAAACCAAGTGAGAACAAGGTAGTGAGGAGAAGGTTGTGGTCAACAGTGTCAAAAGCAGCAGAAAGGTCAAGAAGGATGAGGATCGAGTAAAGGCCCTTGGATTTTGCCAGGAACATATCACTGGAGACTTTGGCAAGAACCGTTTCAGTAGAATGTAAAGGACAAAAGCCAGATTGTAAAGGATCCAGGAGGGCTTGAGAGGAGAGAAAGACGAGGTAACAGCGGTGAACCCGCATGTTCAAGTAGTTTAGAAATGAAGGGGAGGAGGGAGATGGATTGATAGTTGGAAGGACAGGTAGGCTCTAGTGAGTGTTTCTTGAGGAGAGGTGTAACCTCAGCATACTTGAAAGCTGCAGGGATAGTTAAAGTGGAGAGCGATAGGTTGAGAATATGAGAAATGGGGCTTAGACGGGTGAGAATAGGATCAGAGGAGCAGGTAGTGTGTTTGAAGGAGGAAAGATGATGTATGGTTTCCTCCTCAAAAATCATATGAAAGGAAGAAAGGGTAGCAGAGGTAGGGGGGAAAAGTTGGGTGTGAAGAGGGGGAGGAGGGGGGAAGTAGCTGACATGGGGAATTGGAGGGTGATCTTGTGGATTTTGTCATGGAAATAGCCAGGGTTTGGGCAGAAAGGGAAGGAGGGATCGAAGGTGGAGGCACCTTGAGGAAAGAGTTGTAAAGAGATCGCGAGGGTCAGAGGCAAGAGAGATTGACATAATAGTCTTGTTTGGCGAGTGCTATGGCTGACTGGAAAGAGACCAACATGAATTTGAAGTGTAGAAAGTCCGCAAGGGTGCAGGTTTTGAGCCAAGGGCGCCCAGCTGAATGGGCACAGGAACACAGATAGTGGGTAGTAGAAGACAGCCAGAGCTGGGGAATAGTATGCCTCACAGGACATGGCAAGGGAGGAGCAAGAGCATTCAGAGCAGAGGGAAGTGCAGCATTATAGGAAACTACTGCCTCATCAACAGACTCAGATGACATAATGGAGGAAAGAGGTGATGAGACAGTGGAGGAGAGAGCCAAAGAGCCAATAGCATGAAGATGTCTAAAGGGGTTGGAGGAGACAAAGCGAGGTTGAGGTGGTGGGTGGTGAAGAGTGAAGTTTAGCAGGTGATGGTCCATTGAGGGAAGAACTGAGATGCAGAAGTTTGAGCTAAGCAATTAGAGAAGAATACAAGGTCAAGGCAGTGGCCGTGCTGATGAGTGGGGGCAGTAGAACAAAGCTAGAGGTTGAATGAGTAGGTAAGGGAGAGTAGTTTTAAAGCATGGGATTCAGAGGGTCATTGACATGAATGTTAAAATCCCCAAGAATAAGAGGAAGAAGATGAATCCAGAAAGAAGGAAAGCCACGAGTCAGCCAGTGAGAAGGTTAGAGGCGAACTTGTCAGGATTTCGATAAATAACAGCTAACCAGAGAGGTAGTGGAGTGAAAAGGCAGAAAGAGTGGACTTCAAAGGAGGGAAAGAAGTGAGATGGAGGCAGCAGGAGGGGTTGAAATTGTCAGGAAGGAGAAGAGTAGAAGTCCAACTCCACCACCACAGTCAGTGGGACGAGGCTTGTGGGAGAACTGATAAGCCACCATGACAGAGAGCAGTGACTGATAGAGTCTTCTGGAAGGAGCCAGCTCTCAGAGAAAGAAGTTGGAGAGTATTAGGGATAAAAAGATCATGACTAAAAGCAAGTTTGAGATGGACTGCTTTCTACAAGGCACATGAGAGAAGGAGAAAGGAGAGGGATATGAATAAGATTTGAGGTGTTGCGTGAAGATCTGTTCTGGGAGTGTGACAAAAGTCTAGGGGTGCCAGGGTTGGGGTTGATATCTCCGATGAGAGAAGGAATAGAAGAGTACAGGGCAGCATGGCGGTAATGATGGTGAGGTTGCATTAGAGAGAGAGGAGATGGCTGAATGAGAGGGAGAAAGTGGTGAAGCTCAAGAATTGGATGATGGGGGAAGTGAGGGATGGTAAAGGAGAGATAAGGAGGGGAAGATTGAAGGTGTTGGTAGGAGGAAAGACGATTAGGGAGTATGAGGAATAGGAAGAGAAGGTGATGAGGAGCCATAGAAGAGAGATGGAGAGTAGAACAGAGGTCAGAAAAAAATAAGGATATGTGGGAGAGAGATCACAGGGGATTAGGTGCCTCTGTGAATAATCATGGTAATGAGCAGAAGACGGCTATAAGAGACTGAATGCCATGGTATGGGGGTGGGTAGGTAGAGGGGAGGGAGGGATAACTCAAACAATGTTGGGAAGAGGGAAATGTTGGCATTCAGTTTAGCTATAATAATTTTATAATACTTTTGAAGGGACTTTGTTTTGTGATATGACTAGTGGCTTGTAACTTATGGTTTGTTCACTTTTTTAACAGCAGAGTAATGAATAGCATCCAAGGGACAAGTTTTTTTTTAAGTATTTGATTTGTTTTATTCAGCTGGCACAGCCACCTAATGGGGTATTTAATATAATCGAAATAGCAGGGAGCATGTAATTGGTATTAGCTTATGCAGTGTGTATGCTCGTGGGACTGTTTGAGTTTATTTGATATCTAAATATAGCAATTATTTTTTGCATAGATAATAGTTTATAGTGCTTTCTCTCATTTTTACCTGTTAAGTAATAATGATGGCTTTTCTTTACCTCATTTTTTCAGTTAACTGGCTACACTCTTGAGGCAGCCTTGTGGTGAAATGGGGCCATGTTGGTTGTATTACCAGGGCATATTACCAACTTCTAGCATTGTTAAAGATGCAGTGTGTACAATCAGCTGCCACTATTGCTGAGTGTTTTTCAACTTTTTCGAGAGCACCATTTTCAGCATCATTAAATTAAGCTAAGTTTTCAGATGCTGTACATTTTCTAGTATTGATCAAATGAGGTTTTTAAGTCGAAAACAAAAAAAAAATTAAAATTATATAAGTAAATAAAATATTTTTAAGAGGGGTTTTTCTGATGATGAGGTTTTGAGCCTTTATTCTGCAAAGTGAATCCAATTGTGGACCCAAGCTACAAACTGAGGCCTTTTCCCCTCTATATGTACATATAAGAAATTTAGAAGTATCTTTTGAAGTTTGATGGTGGAAATCGGGATAGTTTATATGCAATTGTTGGGATTTTTATCACAGGTGATTGTTATTTTTGTGATATTACGAACAGTTTACACCTATAGTAGCTTTGGATATTGGCGATTTAGTTTTAAGCATACCATGACAGTCATGAACCTTACTCCTAAGCCCAGGGTATGTGGAAGTATTATCTCGCTCTCTCAGATTTATTGCTAATGCTCGGCATAGTACTTGCATGGTACCAAAGAGAGCTACTTTCTGGAGTTTGTAAGATGTAACATGTATGGGTAACTTATCAAGGTTGCTAGGAAATTCTTAATCAAGCCTATGGCACCCAACATGATGGGAAAGAAGTCTGTATCTTTCTACCACATTTCCTTTATATCTGCCTGCATTTCTTGGTACTCTCAACACGATTAACAGAATAGTCACTTGGGACTGACACTTATATCATCAAGGATGTTCTGGTGGTGTTCTCCTGTATCACTGTCTGGCTTCCTTGCATCCAGCTTTTTATTGGTCAGAATGGGAGTATCCCAGGTGATTATAACCTCTTCATTCTCCATAATTCTCCTAAGGTCATGATACCAGTGCTTTTCAGGCACCGTGATGTTGTAGTGTTTAGAGTTTCCAGTGGATTGCACGTGCTATTTTATTATGCCTTTCTGTATAGAAATTTTCTGCTGTCAGAACTTTGCAGCCAGCTATGAGGTGAGTCACTGCTTCCAGCTCTTTCTTACAGAATCTATATATATCCATTTTGCCAGTTTTTTCAGTGCTCGCTGCAAACCATCTCATTCGTAATCCACTGCCCTGGGATGAAACTAGCAACCTCTCATCCCTCGGGTTCAGTTCACCTCTCCTTAACAATTCATATGTCTGACCTTGATCAACAAAGGGTTCCTGGAGTAACACTTTGTATTTCCCACTGTATTTGTGAATTTGTCACTTGTTTTTCTTTGTTTGCTGATCCATTTCTTTGAAGAGTTTTTGAAGAGTCTTTGAAGAGTGAGAATCCCTTGTGGATTCTCACGCATTCCTTCTAGTTGGCGTGGACGTTTGTCCAGACAGATTTTGACATTTACCTTTATATTTCAGCACTTTTGCGTATTTGGGTCCGATGATGCTGTTAGGTAGGTCTGGAGGCCTATGATGATAGCTCTGTATGTGTAATCACTTTCTATGAGGCCCAGCCCTCCTTCAACTCTAGGGATATATAGTCTCAGCATACACAAATTCTTGTAAATTACCTCATGGGCTTGTTCGTACATCCAGCTTGTCAAGATCTTTGAGGTCCGTCTACAACCCCAAAGCTGTATGAGAGTACTGGAATTGCCAGCTGATTGATGGCTTGTATCTTATTCCGTGATGTTAAAGCACTTTTCAATAACTATTTTCATCTCCTGTGATGAATCTGAGGTCTGCTATGTACTTTCTAGTGTCTTGGACTGACTGTTATCAGAGAAGATGTGAGTGAACTTGATGGACCTTTGATCTGATGCAGCAAGGCATGTCCTATGTTTTTAATTGGCACATGAGAGGGCTCCTCCCTGGATGCTTGGGCCCTAGGCACATGTCTAATTTGCTATGCCTTAATTCTGCCTTGAAGAGGATTAACAATGAGGGAAAACACAGGGATGGTTTATAGAAAAATATTGACTGGGGGCAAGGCAGAGGGAATATGCTCACAGTATAAAGGAAGCCTCTTTCTCCCTCCTTGTGACCTCCATTGAGGGCCATCTACTATTTTGTTTTCTGGCCCACCAAGGAATGGCCAGTAGTTCAATCTATCCTGCAGAAACCACTGAAGCCTGCACCACTTACAGAACTCCACTTTTCATTATAAAATATAGTTAGGGTACTATAGCTTGTGAGTACAGGGGGAATATGGTTTAACTGCTGTAAGATCAGCAGATGAATATGCTGTACAATTTAAAGCAATAAATATCAGTTTCCTCTTTACCCTTCCATCCCATTCAGTATTTTATGCATGTCTCTTATATCCTCTTTCAGTTGTCTGTCTTCCCAACTGAAAAGCCATAGTCTGGTTAGCCTTTATTCATAAGGGAGGTGCTCTAGCCCCTTTATTATTTTTGTTGCCCTTCTCTGTACCTTTTCCCGTTCTATATCTTTTTTTTTTTAAGTGGGATGACCGAACTGTACTGAATACTCAAAATGCAGTCGCATAAGTGGTGATACAAAAGAAACACAATAATTTCCTTTTTATTTTCCATTCCTTTCTGAATAATTCCTAACATTTTACTTCATTGACTGCCCCTGCAAACTGAGCTGAGCATAGCAATGCATTGTCCACATTGACTTAAAGATCCTTATCTCCAGGAACAAGCAGGAATGAGTCTTCACATATGGGTACGTCGGTACCGACGGAGTCTGCGTGGGAACGCTTACCAGCGTCCAATCAAAGAGCTTTTGGAAGCATCCCACCACGCCTGCGTGCTGCCTTCCCGCCTTTCCCACCTGCCTCTCCTCAGTTTTTGTTTTCTGCGGAGCCGGCAGGACGTCCTCCTGTCACCGCAGAAAATTCTTGTTTTATTTCTTTAGTTTTCTTGTGGTCGCGGCTGTCTTCCCCGACGCCACCGGTACCGCCGGTGTTTTCTTTTCTTTTCTTGTAAAATCTTCCTTTTTCAAGGGATATTTTTTCTTCATAGTCTCTCATGGTTTCTTAGGCCTTTTAGGCCTCTTCTTTTTCCTTCATGGAACCGCCAGCCATTTTCTCCAAGAGATGTTCAAACTGTGGCGGTACAACTTTATTTTTAGACCCTCGAAGTCGGTGTCTAACCTGCTTGGGTCCTGACAACAGTTCGGTGAAAAGAGGTTTTCGACATCGAGGTTCCCTCGATACACGGTTTCCCTCCAACTTCGGGGCACCGTCCCTTTCTTCTTATACACAGGATCAGGTAACCCACAAACAGTCTATTAAGACTAGCCAGCCCTCGAGTGGTAGGTCTCATGCACAGCATGAAGACGGCTCCGGCCTTGCCCTCGAGGGCCCACTGGCTTCAAAACCCCGGCGGGAGTCTTCGGTCTCCAAAGCGTTTGAGGGGTTTCAGGTTGTTCCTGGGGTTCACCCCTCACAGAACATACCTGAGCCGTGTCCGGTGGTGGCATCCGCTTCGAGCGGTACCGATACCCCAGCATCGGCACTGGTGTTGGATGAAACACTCCTCACCAGGGATGGTCATCTGGTGTCCTCTGTGCCTTCAGGACCGGTGGATACTCTCCCGACTGACTTTCCATTATCGGTACCAGCACCGGTGATACCACCGACGTCGGTACCCTCCAGACGTGCATCGATAGCCTCGCTTCCTTTGATGCCGAGTCTGGAATCGATCTCCAGTCTGGAGGACTGGGTACCAACTCGCCTTGGTACCGGCTCTCGGCAGTACCGAAGGCTCGGTTCCGATGATTCGGATCCGAAACTCTCGGTTCCCCCGAGGCCGTTTGAGTTGCCACTGGTTGACCTTCATCCACCGGTATCAGACACGGTACCGATGTCCTCATTACCCTTGCGGTCGGTGCCTTCCATGCTTCGCTTATCAGGCTCTCTGCCCTCGATGCCGAGTTTGGAATCGATCTCTAGTCTAGAAGACTGGGTACCAATACGCTTTGGTACCGACACCGATCGATACCAGAGGCTCGGTACCGAGGATAGCGGCTGGAGGTTTTCGGTTACCTTGGTACCGATTGAACTGTCACCGATGCCTGCTCCGATGTCTCTGTCGGGCTCGGCTCAGACATCGGTACCGGTATTGGCATCGGTACCGGTATCCACAGTAGCATCGTGGCCAACCTCTGCCATGCTTTTTTCAACAGGATCGCTCCCTTCTATACCAAGCTTGGAGTCGATACCTGGCATGGACAATATGGTAATGATGTTCGCTGCTCCTGACAGCCAGTACCGGCGACCATCTCTTAAGCATTCCACACTGCACCATGCAGGATCTTCTATTCCTATATATTTGGATAGTTCTTTCGGTGCTCAGGCTAGTTCTTCAGATCTAACCTGTCCAAGGGAGATTCCTGTTGGGGATCCCTCTTTTCAGAGTTTTCCTCCTGGATATAGCAAGATCTCTTGCCATTCCTATCCTGGGACATGATCCTGCACAAGGCTCTGTTTCTACCAAAGCAAAGGAGAACATAATGCTTCCTTTGCATCATTCCTTGCAGGATCTCCTTCTAGGCATGTGGGAAACACCTTTAAGGGTACCCCCACCTTCCAGAGCAACTGATCTCCTATATCAGGTGCCCTCCTCTCCAGGGTTTCAAAAGACTCAACTTCCTCATCATTCCATAGTAGTGGAATCAGCAATGAGGCGGGTAAAGAGCAAGAAAAAGCACTCTTCTTATCCGCCAGGTCGTGAGTCTAAGACACTAGATGCCTTTGGACGTCAAACCTTCCGGACATCTATGCTTTCTGCAAGAATTCTCTCATATTTTTTATATGAGTCTATCTCTTGAGGAGGTCACAAAGCAATTACATCTTTTGACTCCTTCCCTTCCAGAGTCCAAGAGTGCAGGCTATTCTTCACTGCTTAAGCATCTTTGGAATATCTCTTGTTTTCTTACTCGTGCTTCCCTAGACTCTTTTGAGTCTGTTAGCAGGACTTCTGCTATAACTATAGGGGCACGACGTAGAGCCTGGCTCCAAGCTTCAGACTTGGACAAATGGGTACAGCAAAGACTGGGACATACTCCTTGCACTGGAGACATTCTTTTCAACAAGGAGTCTTTACGTCAGGTTACTCAGTTGTCCACTGACTTGCCTGTTCCTAGGGGCTGTTCTTCACCTTCTTCTGTCCCAGTAGGTAGGAACTCTCCTGCCAAACTTTCTTCCCATAGGAGAAGAAGGTTTTATGTGTCATCTGCCCATCATACAGATGTTCCCAAACAAGGGAAGCATCGTCCTGGTCTGCAGAATTCAACCTCTCACCAGGCTTAGCAAACCCAGCAACCACAGGGTTTCTGATCAATCTCCATCAGATGCTTGTGACTCTTGGGGTTAGAATCTGCAGTTGTTTCTTCTCAATAGAGGCAATCCACTGCTGCCATTCTAAATCCTAGACATGGATCTCTTCCCAAAAGACATCCATTTTTTCTATGTCCTATGAGCTGTCAGGATGCTCATGCTTATAGATCACAGGGTTCTCCTCTTCTTCCTGCTAGGGAAAGAGGTCTAACCACTATCAAATGATAGTTTCCTGTGCCAGCATGTCTTTTTTTCCTTTCTATAGACTTACTACTTTGTAAGTCTTCTTCAGCTCCATTCTCTTCACCCTCTTACCAAGCTTTTCCTCTGTAAGAGCGGTATTGCTTCACTGGAGGGCTTTTCTTCAGCCTCTCTAGTTTTGTTACTTTTCCAGTGCGGAGTTCTCCTCTCTGAATTGACTCCTCTTTTTCAATCTTGCTTTGAGGCAGTTCATCAGACATGTCCAGAGTTTTCTACTCCTGTTCTGTCTGTTCTTTCTGTTTTTAAACAGTAAGATTCTTTCTGCTGTCTGGCAAGCAGCTGCCAATGCAGGAGACTTAATGTTTGGACCACTGGTTCTTGTCCACCAGCAATGAGATTTGTCCTCCACTAACATTCTGTCTGGTCTTAGTAGTGGCTCCAAGTCAGTGCTGTCATCTGTCTTGAAAACATTTTCACTACAAGCTTGTTGGATTGTCTTCTCTTTCTGCCATCTCCATTCCCCTGGGTTTGGCAGCATAGTTGACATAGGTACTGGCTCTCCAGCAGCCAGTTCTATCTCCTCATTCTCCTGCATCATGCTCTCTGCAATTCTACAGAGAAGCTCTCCACTATGGGCCCTTGCTAGAGAGCATGAGGGGTTTTTCTCCAACAGCTATCCTAGATGGTTGGAAAAGGCTTTTTCAGTCATGTCTCCCATGACTAGAAAGGTTCTCCCTTTTTTCACTTTCTCCTTTTTAATATAAAGGATATAGGCCTTCTCTTACGTGAAAGCTTAAGGAGTTGCCAATTCCCTGCTTTGGTCCATACTATTTCCAATCGGGAATATGCTTTTCTCCTTGCAGCTCGTCCTCAAGGTAAGAACGCATGATACCTCTTTGCCCTTAAGCAGGTCAGCATGGTATCTCATTTTTATGCGTCTTCTGTTCACTTACCATGCTAGAGTTCTGGAATACTCGGGACTTGCTGGCTGCAGACTGATTTCATCCTCTGCTTTTCACGTAACCGTCCTGGTTATTTCACTAGCTAGCATCCCTGTAGCCCTAACCAGTGGGAATAGATTCTCTATATATCTTCTCAGGTAGGTTCCACCTTCTTGTTATTAGATGAATCTTTCCTCTCCACATTTCCTATGTGAATACCGTTCTGTAGGCATATCTCTGTCTGCTTCTTGCAGACACCCATATAGAGGCATATATATATATATATATATATATTCATATCTATAGTATACATCTTACAGATGTCTGTCTATCATTTGTGTGTATTTTATGCCCTTTCATATCTCACTATAGATATATTCTTATACGTATATCTATCTATATCTATAACTATATATATATAACTATATATAGATATAGATATATAGATATAACTATATATCTATATCTATATATATATAGATAGATAGATAGATAGATAGATATAGTTATATCAAGATATTTTATTATCGGTAGATATGTATTCTGCATTTATCTACCTGACTGTCGAGGCTCATATAGCTATATGATTCTGACAGATGGGCTTTACCCATACTTATGCTATCCAGCATGTTTGGGGTTCTACACTCACAACCACTTCTGTGGTAGTTAACAACTTCCACCATACCTTAAGGTTTAGGTACCTCTGAAGCTCTCCATGTTCCAGTATCTCTCCTAGCTGACTCCAGTTAGGAGAGACATTGCGGATCTTCAGCTAATCACAGGCTCTAACGCCTTAGGCGTTTGTCCTTTCTTTTGGGATACAAGGGGTTTCCATACCTTTTCCTCCCTCAAGGACTGTGCCTGTTTGTCCATTTCGGTCGGCCTTCTCTTTTTGCTTCCAAGGGTGAGCCACTCTGTCGCCAAAAGAGTTCGGCTTTTATCATAAAGCCTTCCGCCGAAGGCCCACCGTTTTTGGTACTACCCCAGTTATTATCGGGGTCCCCTCTTACCTTTCAGGAATCTGACCTCCACTGTTTTTTCCTACAGGTTTATTACCTCCACTTCACAGTGAGGTCCTCCTTGAGGTTCCTCTACTGGGTTCCCCAGTAGATCCCATGAACCTCCTTACTGCTGTGTAATCCTGTTAGGGGAGGTCCATATTGCAATATTTCTTTCAATATCATTGACGATAATTATCATCCACACATGGACTCCTTGTCTGCAGTCCTATGCTAGGTTAGCTGTTCCACAGCACCTTTCTTCAACTCCTACCCTCCATCCTCATGATGCCTAGTGTTGTGGGGGATAACATGTTCCAACCTATGACATGCTGGGACTCCAGGCATCTCAGCTTGGTAGTCCCCATATGTGAAGACTCATTCCTGCTTGTTCCTGGAGATAGCACAGTTACTTACCTGTAACAGGTGATCTCTGGGAACAGCAGGAACAAGTCTTCACAACCCACCCACCTCCCCAGGAGTTGTATCTCTATCTATCTTTCCTTTCCTCTCTCTCTCTTTGTCTCAGCTTTAAAACTTAACTGAGGAGAGGCAGTTGGGAAAGGCGGGAAGGCAGCACGCAGGCGTGGTGGGATGCTTCCAAAAGCTCTTTGATTGGACGCTGGGAAGCGTTCCCGTGCAGACTCCGTCGGTACCGACGTACCCATATGTGAAGACTTATTCATGCTGTTCCCAGAGATCACCTGTTACAGGTAAGTAACTGTGCTTTCCTTTGTGGTAACTCTTAATGCACAACCCAGCATTGAAGAACTATAGTTAAGATTTTTTTCCCCTGTGTATGTCACTATGTACTTATCCACTTCAAATTTAATTTGCTGTTTGGTTATGCAGTTCTCCACTCTATCAAGGCTCTCCTGCAGTTCCTCAGTCTGCTTATGTTTTAACTTCTTTGCATATTTCTCTGTTATCTGCAAATTAGATGAGTTCAGATCATTAATATATCTGAACATCATCTGTTATCCCATGACTGCAGTTTTGTTTTGTTTTTAATGCTGTACTAGTCAACATGTCCATCTTAGGGCCAAGTTTGTATGTCAAAAGAAATTTTGCAGAATCAGCAGTTTTGAGGAGGGCTGTGAAAGCTACACATTCAGGCCTAGAGAGGGCAAAAAAAGAAGGAACTTGGCTGCTGCAACTGCAAAGACCCATGCCAACGTAGAGTTGCACCAAGAGTAAGTCTTGGAAAAGACTTTTCTCTCAAGGCTCAACAAGGGGATACCTGACCTCCCCTATGTAGTCCATCTGGCTGTAGATAAAAAGGAAAACTAGTGTAGTGGGGGACAGAACACTATACAGGGTTGAGTAGATACAGGATATATAAAGAGAGAGAATGTGATATGGTTTAAATGAGAGCTCAAAAGAGGATGTAATTGGCTTTGCATGTTGGGCTTCAACAGGAAGGAGAATCGGGTCATTAGAGTGCAGACTTGCTCAGCTAAAAGGATTAGAAAGTAAATGCTTTTTCTTCACGGGGATCCAGACTTTGCAGCTCTGATGGCTTGATTTGTCTGTACATCATAGATCCGAGTATGTATGAACTCTCCTATCATAGTCATAACTCCCTGTTTTGTCTAGGTCTTTTTTTCTGGGAAATATTTCTGATGTTTAGGGAATGTGCTATTTGAAATGAAATAGGAAATGTCAACAGCATTTCTCATTTCATTCGTTTTTGAAACGCAACAAAAGGAAAAACAAACAAGATGTATCATTCAGGCTCCCCCATTCCCCCTCACCACACCAGAATATATCCTGCCCAGGTTGCATCCTGTCACTCCTGTCTGCTACTGCTAGTTTTCAAAATGGCACAGAGTTGCATTGGCTGCAGGTCCCTGCTTCTGTTGAGTTTGTGCTGGATGATGATATGGCAGTCCTGCTTTTTTTTATACATGCATGGTTGTGACTTTGTGAGGACTTTATGAACCAATTTGCGGTTGCAACTCAGTGAACTGCTGGGCCAAGATCAAGTATAAGATCTGAGCCAATGGCTGACGCCCTTTTTGATCCATTGGCTAAAATTCAATCTGTACAATATGATGGGTTGAAGACAGGGTTTAATGCCCTTCTATACCATCCAGCTTCATTAGGAACATGAACTTTTTTCTGTTAAATCTGTTTTGATTTGTGCTGTCTTGCTGTGTTATGTTATTACATATTGCTTAGATATTTTGATAGGCGATTTATACACCAATAAATGAAATGAAATAAGACCATAGCAAAAGGAGGATTAAATCCCCTGTTTAAAGAAAAAAAAAAGTAGGTACTGGTGATAAGGTTACTCTTGAGTTGCCAGCCTACACTAATGTTTTTTACTTCCTGAGAATATTCATAGCACCATAAATAGCATAGGGCATCACGGTGGTCTGACTCACATGGTAGCCGTAGTGCATATCCATTCTTAAAGAAGGTTTCTGAATTTTACTTACTGTAGTTAAAGTCCTGACTGAGGTTTCTTAAAACTGCATTTCAGCTCAAGCTAGGTTAAAATGATTCACCACAAATGTGTAGTTTTTTAAATGTTGTTGTTAATAGTGGTAATTATTACTTCGGCATTCTTAGAGCCATCTAAATTGGGGCTGTTAGCAATAAATTACAGATAGCTGCAGTCGTACTGTAATGCTAATATAGTGGCGTATAGCCACCTGAGAAGAAAGCAGCTTTAAACTATGATATCCCCTGTCATTTTGGCATTGCTACAGTTTTGGGAGCAGTATGATATGCTTCCTGAAGATGCACTCTTCTATGTGCTGAGTTCTGGATGTTCTTATACGGAACGTAAAATCTTCTGACACTGCTTTTGGAAGGAATTATTTTTAAATCTAGTAATCATGGACATAGTATATAGATGACAGCAGATAAAGACCCATTGGCCCATCCAGTCTGCCCAGTTTATCTAATATAGGCTGCTAAGAATATATTGAAGCTACAGGATTGGTTACCTTCCTCTTTGGTTCTCTGCCATGCAGGATTGACTAACTTAAAAGTTTCTATATTTAATCCAACGCCCAGGAACTCAAACTGTAGAGATTGTTGCCTGAACATCTGCCTGCTTAGGTCCGGCAATCCTGTTCGTTCCTGGAGGGTTATAGCTTGTGGATTCCTATCCTGTTATACCTGTGATATTGCTAGGTAGTAGCAAATCACCTGGGCCGGATGGTATACATCCAAGGGTGTTGAAAGAACTGAAATTTGAGATTGCAGACCTGCTATCAGTAATCTGTGAACTATCATTAAAATCATCTCTAATACCTGAGGATTGGAGGATCGCCAATGTAACACCAATTTTTAAAAAGGGTTCGAGGGGTGATCCGGGAAACTACAGACCGGTGAGCCTGACATCAGTACCGGGAAAAATGGTAGAAACCATCATAAAGAATAAAATTACTCAGCATATAGATAGTCATGACCTAATGGGAGACAGCCAACATGGCTTTAGACAAGGAAGATCTTGTCTTACTAATCTGTTATGTTTTTTTGAAGGAGTGAATAAACAGGTGGACAAAGGTGAGTCGGTTGATATTGTGTATCTGGACTTTCAGAAAGCCTTTGACAAGGTCCCTCATGAGAGACTTTTGGCAAAACTAAAGAGTCATGGGATAGGAGGCAGTGTACTACTGTGGATCAGGAACTGGTTAAAAGATAGAAAGCAGAGGGTAGGGCTAAATGGCCAATTTTCCCAATGGAGAAAGGTGAATAGTGGTGTACCCCAGGGATCTGTGCTGGGTCCGCTGCTTTTTGACATATTCATAAATGACCTGGAAAGTGGAATAACGAGTGAGGTTATCAAATTTGCTGATGACACAAAACTATTTAAAATTGTTAAAACCCAGGAGGATTGTGGAAAATTGCAAGAGGATCTTGATAAATTGGAAGACTGGGCATCAAAATGGCAGATGAAATTTAATGTGGAGAAGTGCAAGGTTATGCACCTAGGGAAGAACAACCCAAACTATGGTTACACGATGCAAGGTTCCACATTAGGAACCACCACCCAAGAAAAAGATTTAGGCGTCCTTGTGGATACCATGTTAAAACCCTCGGCCCAGTGTGCAGCGGCGGCCAAGAGAGCAAATAGAATGCTAGGTATGATAAGGAAAGGAATGGAAAATAAAACAAAAGATATTATAATGCCTCTATATCGTTCCATGGTGAGACCGCACCTTGAATATTGTGTGCAATTCTGGTCGCCATATCTTAAAAAGGATATAGCAATTTTAGAAAAGGTTCAGAGAAGAGCCACCAAAATGGTAAAGGGGATGGAAGGCTACTCCTATGAAGAAAGGCTAAAAAGGTTGGGGCTCTTTAACCTGGAAAAGAGACGGCTGAGGGGAGATATGATAGAAGTCTATAAATTAATGAACGGAGTGGAACGGGTAAACGTAGATCGATTGTTTACCTTATCAGAATATAGAAAGACTAGGGGACATGCAATGAAGCTACAGGGTAAACTATTTAAGACTAATAAAAGAAAATATTTTTTCACTCAACGTGTAATCAAACTCTGGAATTTGTTACCGGAGGATGTAGTAAAGGCTGTTAGTGTAGCTGGGTTTAAAAAAGGTTTGGACAAGTTCCTGGAGGAAAGGTCCATAAACCATTATTAAGAAGGGACCCAGGATATCAATGCTTGAACCAATACAAGCATTGTGGAACCTGTGTCCCTTGGGGAAACTGCTAGGTACGTATGACCTAGATTGGCCACTGTTGGAAACAGAATACTGGGCTTGATGGACCTTGGTCTGACCCAGTATGGCATATCTTATGTTCTTATGTTCTTATGTTGTGCTTCCTCCCAAAACTATTCATGCCACTCACACTATGGATTTAGCACAGTGCTACCAATGGAAGAGCAACTTTTGTACATCAACTGTCTGTGCATAAAACCTCAAGCAGACAGCAGTGCATTTAGACCCATTCAAATCTAGAGGAGTAGCCTAATGGTTAGACCGACAGCCTAGTATCCAAGAGATCAGGGTTCAATTCCCACTGGCTCTCCTTGTGACCTCGGGAAAGTCATTTAACCCTCCGTTGCAAGACCTGGCAATCTGCTGCCAATCACTCCTTGCCAAGAAAACCCACAGGCTACTGGGTCACCAGGAGTCAGCATTGGTTGTTCTCTGTACCTTTTCTAATTCCGCTGTATCATTTTTAAGATGTAGTAATTGGAATTGCACACACTATTTGAGGTGTAGTTGCACCATGGAGTGATAGAGACATTATTATATTCTTGGTTTTATTCTCTGTTCCTTTTTGTTTGATTCTATTTGCTTTCTTGGTGCTGCTGCACACTGAGCAGTGAGTTTCAATGTATTATCCACGATGATTTTTATATTCTTTTCCCGGGTGGTGATTCCTAATGTAGAACTTTGCATCGTGTAACTGTAGAGTTTATTCTGCTGAGAGAGCCAAATACTCGCTCATATTATTTGTTGCAAAATTGAATTGTTATTAATGTTATGCATTGAGTTTTTTTGAGTTTTTCATTTTAGTGCTTGTGAAGTGTAATGCTGACTTTTTCAGTTCTGCACCAGCATATATACTAAACGATAACATCACTGAAAGTTGCTCAAATCTGCTTCCACCTGCCGGCAGGAGAGCATAACACTCTTATCTGGACTGGTCTAGCAGGATTCAAGGAAAGAAAATTCCATACTTGAATTATTTTTATGAAGAACTTCCCCTTCATAAAGCCTGCCTTCTGCCCACCTTGGGTCGGACGCCCACCCCCTCCAACATTTTCCCTTCCTCCCTCCTTAGGCCTGAACCTCCTGAGAAGTCTGTTTCCAGGTTCCACTCTTCTCCCTCTCTTCTCAACTTATCTTGACTTGATCACTTTCACGTGATCTCCCTCTCCTCTCCCCTCCCCTACAGGTTCAACCTCCAGCTTTTTCTTTCCCCTCTCCAGGATGGACATATCTCTGCTTTTTGTCTCTGCCTCCTAGTTTTTTAAGAAGTATTTATCCCCCTGTCACCCAGCAAATTCTGTTCTCCCTCCTACCTGATTTTTTTTTCCATTCTCTTCCGAATCACCAGTCACACCCCCTAGCTCTCTCTGACTTTCCCTATACTTCTCCCAGCAAGCCGCCTTTGGCCATGCCCAGTTCTCTCTCCATCCCCTGGACAAAACCAGTTGCTGCAATGGCCGGCTAAAGCTTGGAAGGAAGTATAAAAATAGAGGAAAATCTCCAGATAGATGTAAATGAAGACTTATGGTATCGTAACCCAACAAAGACTGTTCCAATTAAGCTGGAAACTCAAAAATATCAGGAGAACCCAGTTGGGTCAGAAATCCTCCAAAATTTTGTTGACTTTAGAAATGCTTTAAGAGCTTCCATCCAATTTTTTTAGAACAGCTATATTAGCTCATTAAGCTGAAATTTACATCCATTTGGTGATATCGATGTTGATCAAATTCAATATAAGGTAAACAGAGTCAAAAATGGGATTTGTAAGTTGATAATGTATTTGGGGACAGATTTGTTACGACCAGGATGTCATTAGTGTAACATGAAGTAGTTCTTTTCTTGCCATGGCTTCATGGTTATTTAGTTTGTAATTCACTAGGAGACACTCTTCATTTAAAGTCTGTTCAGAGTTGGAGTCCCATCATGGATCCGAGGTTCCATTGCTTCAAAATACTGTTACATTTGTCACCAGAACAGGGATGTCTATACCAGTGTTACAGCTTTGTTCTAACATATGTTCTACGATGTAGCCGCCCAGAATCTTCCTATAGAAACCATAGTCTTCTCTTCTCTTCATAACCACAACACAGGTGTATACATACATTTTTTTTTTGGACTGTATGACAACATAAGGTAGCCACCTGGTCTGACCCAGTATGGCATATATCGAACTACATCCGTTCTTAGTCTATTTTATTCTTATTCAAAGTGATCATGCCCTCGAAAATATCAATGTACAATGCCAACATGACTGTCTCATTTCGAACCTGTAAAGTACTAGGCTCTGCTTCAGGGTAACATTGATAATACTCATCTCTTCAGTAGATCAATTCTCGCAATTCTCCTTCATCAAGGAATTGCTTAAGCACACTCCACCATAAGTCAAGTGGTTGAATGTATTATGGGACCTGCCATCTCCTACAAGAGCAGGAGAAAAAGCAGGATTAGTGTATAGACCAACAGCATACATCCTTAGCAGAAGACATGCTATATGCCCCCTCTTCTCCTCTGTGGCATTTCACCTACTTCCACAGGCTCAATGATAACTTCTATGGTGATGTTTCATCTAATATTAGGGGTCATTGCTTTCCATTACGGTAGAGCTTTGCTCTATTCCCTCTCTAATAGGTTTATAGTACGTACTACACTAGAACGTAAACCATGTGGTTTTTTTGTAAAAAGAGATGAAATGCTGTCATAACATCCTGAATACATTTTAGATTCTACTTGTCCTCCTTGCTGTTCATCTGTCCTCAATCTCCATTTGTCCTCAGTGCCTGTCTGTTGACTAGATTGTAAGTTCCACTGAGAAGATACTCTCTCTTTTTGTAAAGTGCCATATACACCTTATAGTGGTATATGAATGTTTGGTAGTATTTAGTTCCAATCTCTTCCCAGGCCACATGAATCCATGTGTTTCCTCATTGCCTTTCTGCGTCTACTCTAACACCCTCCCCCTTTGCACAGTTTTCCATCCCGCTCCCTGCTTACCTGGTAAAACAGCATGTTACTGACTGATGGCAGTAAGCTAAGGATATGCTAATTATATTGGATGTGTAAAAAACAAAACAAAAAAACAAGCCCACTAAAACATGAGTAAGACATGCATTCAGCATAGAGCTTATTTTTGCATAGGAATCCACATTAAAAATGGTAGTAAAGTGGAAAGAGCCAGCATTTGACCCCTGTACTTGTATACCAGTACCTGCGAGTAAGGAGGAGTCTAGTTGCTGTATCCCTCCCTAGAGAGAAGAGGACTTTGGGGCTTTTAGTTTGAACTTCTGTTTTGTGTTTAAAGACTGCTCTAATAAAGCCAAGAACAGGCATCCTATATGCATGTTCACCTGAGACCAGAACCAACAGCTACTAGGAATCCAGAAGCAATCCGAGAGCGGAATTGCCATGTCAGAGCGCCCCCTGCTGGTAACACTACCTGCTTAGCTAGGTCAATGAGTGCCATCACCACTCTTGCTGCTGTCATTGGGACCAGCAACCAATAACAGGAGGAGGAGGAGGAATTATTCATTGGCATTGGTAAAAATGTGGGGACAATGGAGGGGGGAGGGCTGGTGGAAGTCAACTTTTATCTGAGTCTCTGAAGTTAAAAACTTTAATTCCACTTCTTAGTGCTTATTTTTAATGCCAGCCCCAAAGCAGGAATAAAGTGCTTTACTTCTCATACACTTTCCTGCATTGTAAGTAATTTTTTTGTGCAGAGCTTTCTCATGCATTTGTGTGGAAAGGGCTCTAAATTAAAAGTGCTGCTTTTAGTGTACATCTTTCAACACTAAAATCCATATTGAGGTAATTTTTGAAAGATGTTCCATGAGTAAAGCCAGATTTTGTACTTGAAAGGAGCCATTACTAACATAATGCACCAGGTACACACACAAACGTTATGTATAGGCAGCAATGCTATATATACTTTAAACATTATTTAAAGTGGGCGTTCCCAGGAATAGCATTAGACGGTGTAAATCCCAGAAGATACACACGTGTATATTTACACCAGCTCTGGGAAGAGACAAATGTACATATGTGCTTGATGCTGATAGATGCATGTACAAGTGGCAATTTTGGAAAGGAACATATAGATATACTTTCTTTTTCTAAAATTGCTGCTATTTATATGTACAATTGCCACATCCACTTAGGCAGCCAGTTGTAAAATTGCCCACTACATGCAGGAGTAAAATTAGCACTCAGAACTAACTGCACACTAAAATCCAAAGAAAAAACAACTCTAGTGTTGGCACATGTTAAACATGGAGCTCTAAATTTGTACCAAAGGTCATAAGGCAAAGCAGGACTGTAAAAGCAGCAGCATTCTAAGCCTGGCTCCCTTCTTACTAGCCCAGTGGTATTCACTCCCATTCTTTGACGGCCATCACCAGATCAGGTTTTTGGGATATCCCTAATTAATATGTATATGAGAGCTTTGCATGCATAGTACCTCTACTGTATGCAGATCTTGCTCATGCATTTCATTAGGGATATACTGAAAACCTGACCTGTTGGCGGCCCTCAAGGACTGCAAATGAATATCACTGTCCTAACCATTAGGCTGCTCCTTCATGCAAAGCCATTTTAGGAGAGCTGAACTGATAGAGAGCACAGTCTGGACAATAAAGATCATGAATGAAGGCCCTGAAGGAGGGGGGAGCAAAAAAATAAGGAATATGGCTTTGCATGGGCGAGAAAAGCCATCAGTGGGGAGGAGGGTCTAGTACAGGCTCACAAATATGTTTGCTTAGAGCCCAATATTCTTTTCATCTGCCCCTGCTTGTGGAATTGGGTTGGTCATCAGGGAATTCAAAGAGGATCCTGGGATGGGAGGACATTATTATCCCCCTCATTTGGAAGGCTCCAAAGCAAAGAAGCTCTATGTATCCTGGCACAAACCTATGAATTCTGAAAACCCATTGTGTGCCTTTTGTAGAAGTGACCAAAACTGGCAGTGTGCACTGGAAGCAAGCTTTGCCGCAGCTGTGAGGGTTTATAACCTTGAGTTAAGTTATGTAATACGCCTGTGGGATCTATGTGTGAAGAAATATTTGTTACAACTTTATCTGTTAATAAACCAAAATTGAGACACTATTCCCAGCATGGCTCGCATTGAAGGAGCTTCCAACCTGACACACACAATTTTGTCTTTCTTTTGCTACCAAGTAAACTGAAGAGTTCTGTACTTTTATCTGTAGAAATAGAGAAAACACTTCATAAGGATCAGTGTTTGATATTTTGGCTCAGTGAATACTGTAAGAGAAGCAAAAGCTGCTTTCATTTATGAAAGTGGAATGGAACCAATAAAAGTAAACCCTAGGCTGGAGCAATAGTCAGGCACAAATAATAAATGATCATCATTAAAAAGTGCCCTGGTTTTGCACTGCTGTTTTCGTAATGATATTTCTGGGAGATTTTGCTCAAGAAATCTGGAGCAGTTTTTGTACTGGATGAAAACTTGGATACATTTGCCTCAATGACATTAATGGATGTAAGAGAAGTTAATTTTAATAACCTCAAGTAGAAAACTGGTTATAGCTAGTATTAAGCCAACTTTCCCAGGTGAGGGTGTATCATATCTTCAAATGGATTACTATCTTGCTTTCGCTTGACAATGTTGGATAGCTCCTATTTTTTTTACACTTTGATGTATTTATACTTTGTCTTGCAGGTGATGTATATTTCTAGAAATAATAGACCTAATTTATGAAAGAATTTAGTTAGAAGCAGAGACAGAGAGCCCTTCCAATGAATGAGGCCATAAGAGTGAACATTTCAAAATAATTAAGTGTGGTAAACTACTACTTATTTCTGTAGCGCTATCTGTACATATACAGATAAAAGACAGAGCTTACAATGCAGTGAGACAGAACAAACAAGGGACTAGGGAATTTCATTTATAGGGGAAATGATTAAAACACACATGCATATTAAACGGAAAAATAAGAGTTCAGTATCCAAAAGCAGCCTGAAAGGGTGAACTTTCAGCCTGAATTTTAATGTGACCAGAGATGGAGCCTGATGTGTACACATAAGAAGTCTATTCCAGGTGTATAGCGCAGAAAGGTAGAAGGAACAGTCTGGAGTTGGCGTTGAAGGAGAATGGCACAGATAGGTGATTTACCTGGTGAGTGGAGTTCTTGAGGAGGAGTGTAGGGAGAGAGGGAGGAGAAAAAATGAAGAGCTTCTAAATAAATGCACCTTGTAGAAGAAGTTTGAACTGTATGTGGAAATGGATAGGGGGCCAATAAATGGACTTGAGAAAGAAGGGTTATGCGAGTATAGCAACACTGGCAGAAGATTAGTCATGCAACTTAGTTTTGAATAGATTGAAAGGGAGCGATGGTTCAGTGTGAGACCAGTGAGGAGCAAGTTTCAGTAGTCTAAGTGGGAGATGATAAAGTAAAGGAGTTTGCACAGCATTGAAGGTTCTTAAGCTCCAATTGCAGTTAATGCAATCCATTAAATTTTTAACATAGAACGAGTAGAAACCCACAAAACGTTTTTGAAATGTTTTCATTTCAACACTTGTACAAATGTACCCTCTCGTATTCCACCAGCACTTCATCACTCTCTCCCCTTTACCTTCCCCATCTATAGCACCCATAACACTAATCATCTACGCCCTCTGGGCTCAGGAGATACTGAACTTGGCAGTGTAAACACTGCAGACAATCACAGTGCTTATTCTGATGCCACAGTTTATCATCATTTGGATGGACCCTGCTTCTAGCACTCATGCTATTGGAGATAAACTAAGACCACCATCACCTTCATTGCTGCCATGGTCTCTGCCCATTTCCAGCCTCCTATATTCATCACCCTTCCACTTCAAAACCAAGACCTATTGCAGGCAAGCACCACCCGATGATGTCAAATATAATGCAGGCTGACATTGTTACTGTACCTTGTGTGCAAAATTTTAACAGTCGGCCCACAGTCCTTTTTTCTGTTTTTCTTTTTATTTGGATTTTTTTTTGACATGCAGTTTTTCTGTAAATCTTGGTATACTTTCAAGCTGTTTTAAAGCACCGAACAGTAGGTCTTCATAAAATAGTAAGTTTATTATTGGTGTACGTAGACCACGTATAATTTGGGTAGCAGGCATTTTCCTTGGACAAATGCTTTTTGACAGACTCCTCGTTTCTCCAATTCATTGGTAAGAACAATTTTCCTACATTATAGTTTCTGTAGCTGTGAATTAATCTTTGAGGATTGGTATATGGGTTTTTTTTGTATTCCCTTTTAGATAGTAGTAATTTTGAATTTATTTCAGTGTACAGAACCTCAAAAGCTGTTCCACATTGCAAATGAACTTCTCCACACAGAAGAAGCCTATGTTAAAAGACTGCATCTACTAGATCAGGTACAGTTACATTTTGCTTTTTTTTTTTTAATTTTAAAATGTTGCATACCTTGAACTGTAAGTTTTCAGTAAAAAAAAAATTAGCCCCACAAAATATGATAATTTAAAACAAATTATCTAGAACTAGAAGCAAGAGACAGTCAATGCCATATAAGTGTGGAGACTGTACTTTGAGATAGTATTGCTAAGTAAAAGAAGCTCTTGCATACCTCCTACCAAATATCTCGCTTCATTCCATTTGAGCACCTCACATTTGTTTTTTTCATTTTGAATGACCTCTTATAGCACCTGTAAGATATAGTCAGGTTACTTTCCTGTAGGTCCTGGGTTCATTTCACTTCACAGAGGCAGTAGGGTTTGTAATAAAACAACCAAACAGGTGTGGCTTGGAGAAAGGTTTTTATGTAGAAATAGGCTTATTACATAGGTATTGAACAGAGGTATATAGTGATTGTTACAGAGCTGTTTCAGTGTGCATCAATGAATCTGTGTGTGCATGTGCATGTGTGACGTGTGAGAGAGAGAGAGGCCAGAACATGTGGGTCAGAGCCTCATGGCAAGAGAGAGAGAGCGGGGGAGGGGTGAAGGGAATTGATTATCAGAGCCTCCTGTCCTTCATGTCCAATGAATGGTGGAAGAGAGAGAGAGAGAGAGGAAGTGTTTCTGTCCTTTATAGTGAATTGAATCCTCTCCAGCACTTCCCCTTGAGGTCTGCTATTGTTTCTAGCCACTCCATTTGAGGTCTGCCATTCTTGATTTAGCAAGGAGGGGCTTCAGACAGGCCTTGGAGACTGAAATCACCAGGGGGTCAGAGTTAATCTCATCTTGTAAACTGTCCTATTACCTTTGGAGACTGAAATCACCAGAGTCCACAGCTGCATGGAATCCAGGGTCTGGGGAAAAGCCATGACTCCTATGTCATGTATGCTGACAGCACCCTTTGAAACATGGACAGAACACATCAGCACTTCATATAAGACATGTGAAAGAAAACCCCATCTTGAACAATCAGTACAAACTCTTACTTCATCCTTGCCCTAATAGATTTTTCATGCTTTAGGTTGATCTCTTAGCTTCACCCCCACTACAGTTAATTTTGCTTGTTCTAGTTTTCATATTCTTCATCCTTCTATTGGCGCTCACTGCCTCCAGTATTGCCACCAATGGAATGTCTCTTCTGATTTTGTTTTCTCTTTTTTTTCTATTTATGCTGCTGAAAATGTAATAGTCCAGGCATTTTTCTTCATACAAAGAGCAGTACTTCAAATTCTAATATGTGTATTATACCTGCTTTCCTAATTTTGCTTACCATTGACAGGTTTTCTGCACTAAATTATCTGAAGCCGGTATTCCACAAGATGTGACAACTGGCATCTTTTCTAATATTTCATCAATCTATCTTTTCCATGGGCAGTTTCTCCTACCAGAGCTTAAAATGCGAATCACACAGGAGTGGTGAGTAAAACATGAAAGAAAGTTGTATAGATGCCAAAGCCAGTATCTGTTCTTATGATGTAATTGATTTTTTCTTATCCTGCTGGACTAGTCCAGACGAGTAGGTTATGCTCCCTTGCCAACAGGTGGAGGCAGACTTGAGCCACTTTCATTAATGTCATCCACTTAGTATATTTACTGGTACAGTATTTGTCTGCCTCCAGCAGGTGGCAAGGTTTTTGAAATAGTGTAGGAGTGCAGATAGGTCATCTCCCCTGGGCTGGACTGTGGTGTCCCTGAGGCCTTTATGACTGCGACATGTAGGCCCAGTGTTGCTCAGAATTTGTATATGTCCCTGTCTCCTTGAGCTGACAGCTTGCCCTGTGTCCAGCACTGCCACCCACAGATTCCTAGCTCTTGGTGGGCTGGAGAGTGAATAGGAGGACCCCATGGAGACCCTGAGCGAGGGAGTGTAAGTCAAGCCCAGTTCCCCCCCCCCATTCCCTCTTGCTGTCCAGTATCTACATACTTTTTTTTTTGTGTCTACCTTTTTTTCTGCTCTATTTTGTATTTCCTCATTGAATTAAATGGGCTATATTTGGCTCTCTTACTGCTTTTAATAAAGCAGTTTTACATTTTTTTAATTATATATTTTTTCTTTTTCTGCAGGCAGGCTTGCCAGGCCTGCATGAGCTTTTGGAGCTTTTGGTGCTTCCCTGCTTGAGTTTCTCCAGTCAGCGTACAGGTGCTGATATCACTTTGCAGGATGCCTTTTTTGCTATGGCCTTGCTTATTTTTTGGCGGGTGTTTTACGTGGCATTGTTTTTAAATTTGCCACTGCAGTGCTCAGCCATGTGACCCAATGTAATCTGCAGTGTCCTAGTGGTTTTTACCCACGGCTGCTATTTTTGGGCCCAACTGTGGCAGGAATGGCCACAGTACTTTTTATGGCATGTTAGATCCTTATGAAAGATGCCGTTTCTGAAGACCCTGCTGTTGTTCCCTGGATCTTTCGTTGCCAGTGGGAACTGTTGTTTTTTGAGAAAGCTGCTTGGTGCCAACAGAGGGAGGAGTCTGGTGAGATGGCCCTAGCCTTAAGTCTAATGGCCCTAGCCTTAAGTCTAATGGCCCCTGGTGGCTCTCCAGCTTGAGCTGCAACTCCTGAAATGGCTCACAGGCTGTTTTCCGTCGCTTGCAACTCCATGACCAGCCCCCTTGTGGGGGAGTCCAAGGCTCAGGCCATCCTGTAAGGGGGACCCAGGGCCCTCAAGCATCTCTGTTGTGGCCAGTAAGGGGGTCAAGGCCTCCAGCTTCACCCTCATGCTCTTTCTTTCCTCTGGGAGCCCAGCCTTATATCATATTGGGGTTGATTGAGAAGCTGTGGAAAAATCCTTTCTGGAGAAGGGAAGTCCGAGGAGTATGGAGTATTTCCACTGGTGGGAAGGCGCGTGTCTCCATGATCCATCTTTCTTAGCAGAAGGATGCTTTTTATGCCCTTACAGGCTGCTATGGCAGCTCTGTAGATTGTAGAACCTACTCTGACAAGATTAACAGGTGGCCCCCCTACATGCCTGACAAGTATCCAGCATCACTTTGTGTTCATTCCTCTACTTAACCTATGCACTACTGTATAGGATTATCAGGATGAAAACTCCCAAGCTGGGCCCTAGGGTCCCTGAAGGCCCTCCCTTGACTGTACCCTCAAACCCTGGGGAAGCTGGGTCAACCTTGTGGGCTCCCATGAGTGGATTATGGCAGTGACAAAGTGCACAGCCATCCAGATGGGAAGGGATACCATGCTCAAGGAGTCTCATGCTAGGTGGGTAGAGGCCCTCCATAGGGGAATGCCTTATGGCTTCTGCCTTAAGCTCTCAGATGACTTGTTTGCAGGTCTTGTGACCTGAACTCTCTTGCGCTGGGCCTGGCTGCAGCCAGATAGTCCATAGTCAGTGAGTTTGGAGCTCTTATGTGGTTGATGGTCTGTATGATTTGATTGGCATCTCCTCTAAGTTAGTAGAGGCAGTGGTAGTGGCTGAGTGGTAAATTAGCTGCCTCTGAGCTGTGCTGAAAAAGCTTTCCTGTAGGAGCAAGTTGCTCTTCTCTGGGACCAAGCAGAAAGTCAGTTCTCACATATGGGTGACATCATCGACAAAACCCATGTGGGAACACTTCCAAAGGAAACTTTTGAAAGGGGCTCCATGCATGCGTGCCGGTCTTCCCATCCAAAGAGCCATCTTACCTCAGTCTTCTTTTTTCCGTGGAGTCCTCCAGATGTCTTCTTGTCATGGAAATTATATTATCTTTTTTTCACTAGTTTTTTTCATTTTTCAGTATTGGGTGTTCTACAGTGTCTTCCTGCCTTCTCCAGCAATATCTGTGCTTCTGCACTGCATTGTTCTCAGACTTTTTCCCTTTTTCTCTCTGCGTGCGGGATTTTCCTCTCATGCCTCCCTGGTCGGTGAGGGCATTGGAGTCTTGGTGAAAACTGTTTTCCCTGTCATGTCAAAGCCGGCCAGTGGGTTCAAGAAGTGCACTCAGTATGGCCAGACCATGTCCATCACAGACCACCACAGCTGGTGCCTTTAATACCTCTGGCCCGACCATGAGCCCTCAAACTGCGCTCTCTGCTTGCAGATGATGGTCAAGGGGCTTAAGAACTGGGAACAGCAGAGGGAATCACTGTTCAGTTCCAAGGCATCTGCATCGACCCCAGCATTGATGTCCTTGAAGGCCTCTGCTGAGGCTTTGGCTTCACGTGGAGGCTGAGCCCATTCTGAGCCAAGGGGTCACAGGGCACTGGAATGGCAGCTCCCCTTTGATAAGGAGCACAGTCCTAGAAGGACTGGACTTCGACCTTGTTGGCATCAAAGGCTGATGCAGAGTCCAGGACAAAGGTCTGGGCATCGGCATCGGAGCCTTCGGCACGACTCTGAAATTGAGACTTCTGTCCTTACAGAGAGGATGCAGGCCTTCGAGCGTAGCTTTATTGAGTTCATGGCTCAGCAGGCTGCCAGGGACCCAGTGACCTCTGGTTCCTCTGCACCGGTGACGGCGTCATCCATGGTAAGTGCCTCACCAGCGGCGGTGCAGCCCATCCTGGAAGTCCAGGCACTCTCAGGCAGTTCCTGTGAGCATTCACCGTCCCTCTTGGTGCCAGCAGGGTTTGGATTGACAGGAGCCGAGAACTCCTTCAATTCCACACAAACACCATTGGCACGGTCACCATTCGAGATGGTACTTCGAGTTCCTCTTGGACTCGGATTGGGAGAACAAAGAGGAATCGCCACAATGTCCCCTCCAATCCCTCACCCCCGTATGAGTGGAGGAGGTCCCCCTCCAAAGACCTAGCCTTCCTCAAGTTCATGCAGGACATGGGGGATACTTTGCCCTTCACTATTGAGGTGGAGGAGAAACCTCGGGTGGAGGAGTTGGAAATCCTCCAGTACCTAACTCCCTTAAAGAGGCCATTACAGTACCCATTCACCCAGTCCTAGAACAACTTCTCTTTAGGATGTGGAAAACACCACTCAGAGTGCCATCATTAAGCCACCCACTCGATTCCATGTATCGAGTGTGCAAGAGCCCTAGGTTTGAAAAGCACAACTCCCTAACTCCATGGTGGTGAAACTGGCCATGCACCGGATTAAAAGTTCCAAGATGCATTGCTTGGTGATGCCAGGTAGGGCCTGCACCATGGACAATTTTGGGAGGAAGTGCTAGCAGGGCTTGATGCTGTTGGCTCAGATCCCAAAACACCAGTTATACGTGGGTGGCATGTTCCTGCATGACCTGGCGGGGGATCTAGCCGGGTTCTCAGCAGATCTATCAGGAGAGCACCTTGAGCGCTTCCGGAACCTGTTGAGCAAAACAAGAGTGCTCCAATACATCGCTTGGGCAGCCTATGACAGGTTCGAGTCCGTGACCAGGGTGGCTGTGGTGGGCATCAGTGCCCACCGCCTGGCATGGCTACAGTCCTCTGGGTTCAGGACAAGTTGGCCGATGTCCCATGCCGGGGAAAGTACCTTTTCGGAAAGCCCAAGACCACAGAGTTGGAAACGGAGCAAATCACCATGAGAGAGACCGCTGACCCTGCCAGGAGAAAGACTTAAGGGAAGAAGTCCTTTTCCCCTAAGAAGAAGGCGGCCTATGGTACTTATGCCCCATATTATTCGTACCAGACGCCCCAACAGGGGAAACGGTCTAAAGGTCAAAACCAGAGGCAACAGCACAAACCAAAAACCACAAAGCCACAAACCAACCAGGTTGGGGGGGGGGGGAGGATGACTCCTAGCTTTGGAGTAGTCGGTCTTCTCCTTCCAGCTTCCATTCTGCCACAGGTGGGAGGATGGCTGATTCACTTTGCCCACAGGTGGCCCAGCATAACAACTTATGCTCTGGCACTGCAGGAGATCTGTGAGGGCTACCTGCTCCGCTTTAAGCAGATCCTCCCACCTTCTTTCCAGGGGTGTCCTCTCTTGAACATCACCAGTGCGAACTACTCCAACTGGAGGTCCAGGCCCTCCTGGCAGAACGGGCGGTGGAACCTGTTCTACCATGCCAAACTTGACAAGATTTCTGCTTCCGCTACTTCCTGGTCCCCAAGAAAGCAGGCTGTTCTGACCCATCCTGGATCTCCGCAATCTCAATTGCTTCTTAGTGAAGGAAAAGTTCAAGATGGTATCCCTTGGAATGTTGCTGCCCTACCTTCAATGGGAAGCTTGTGCTCCTTGGATCTCAGACACCTACACACCATCCTCTGCACTGTCAGTACCTTTGCTTTATGCTCAGCAGACAGCACTATTAGTACAGGGTACTGCCCTTTGGCCCTGCCTCCGCCCCAAAAATCTTAACCAAATGTCTGGCAGCCATTGCTGCCTTCCTCCGGATCCTGGGAATCTTTGTCTTCCCTTACCTGGATGACTGGTTAGTCAGGGGTGGGACGCCAGACAAAGTCCGTCAGTCTATACAGCACACCAGCATTTCTTCCGGCGGACAGGGTCCAACACTTAATTACCTTGGCAAGGGATGTTCAGAGTTGCCTGGTTGTCGTGGCTCGGCAGATGCCTCACCTCCTGGGCTACATGGCCTCCACAGTCCATGTTTACCCCCTCAGCCTGACTTCAGATGCTTCAAACGCAGTGGACTCTCTGCACACAGTGGCGTCTGGCAACAGGACGTATTTCGGACAGAGTCACAATGACTCCGCCTCTCCAGTAATCTATGTCCTGGTGACAGCACCCCACTCATTTGCTTGCAGGGCTTCCCCTCCAGGTCCCGCCACACCAGCAAGTCCTAACGACCGATGCCTCCAAACTTGGCTGGGGGTACATCTGAATGACCTGTCCACACAAGGCTTCTGGACTGCAGGGGAAAGCCACCATCAGATCAACGTCCTGGAGCTTCAGGACATTGCCAATGCTCTGTCTGTTTCAGCAACACACTCCCACCAGGTGGCCATGTTCTACCTCAACAAAAAGGGTGGCACGGGTTCTTACCTCCTCTGCTGGGAGGCAATCTGCCTCTGGAAGTTTGCAGTCGTGCACGGTATGCTCCTCAGAGCGGTATACCTACCAGGAGAGCTCAACATCCTAGTGGATCACCTCAGCAGGGTCCTTCAATCACAGGTTGGCAGGCAGGTTGCCGACCACATCTTCCAGATGTAGGGCATGCCGTCCATAGACATCTTTGCCACTCCCTGTAACACCCAGCTCCTGCTGTTTTGCTCCAGAGTGCCCTGCCAGAACTGCTTGGCTCCCAATGCTCTTCTCCTGGATGGGGACGAGGTTCTTCTCTATGCCTACCCACTGACTCCTGTGGTGGCCAAGACTCTTTTCAAGTCATGAGCGGATGGTGCTATCATGATCCTCATTGTGCCCCACTTGCCCAGGCAGCCCTGGTTTCCACTCCTCCTCCAATTGTCTCAACAGCAACCGCTCAGACTTGGCTGTGCCCTAGATCTAATATTGCAGGATGACTGGACTGTGCTTCATCCCAACCTGTCATCCCTAGTGCCAACAGCTTGGCTGCTGAGCGGCTAGGTCTCAGTTCTACTTGCCACGGGCCATATTCTTCTTGCCTCGCGCATGGACTTGACAATACGTGCTTACGCCTTTAAGTGGCACAGGTTCTCTCTGTATGATGTGATAACAAGTCTCTGGACCCTTTCTCCTGCTCTGTGGAGTCAGTTTTGTCTTATCTTCTGCACTTGTCAGACTCTGATCTAAAGGCCAACTCTGTCAGCTGATAAGGTGATCTCTGCTCACCCCTTAGTGGGTTGCTTTATGTGGGGCCTCCTACTATCTCATCCCCACCTCCCATTAAACCACTTCCGGTGGCGTGGGACCTTAATGTGGTGCTCAGATAGCTCCTTGCCACCCCCCTTTGAGCCACTTAGCTCCTACCCACTCAAATTCCTTACCCGCAAAGTCATTTTCCTGGTGGCGCTTACTTCGATGTGCAGAGTTGGCAAATTGCAAACACTGGTGACATACCCGCCGTACACCAGGTTTCATAAGGTTCTCCAAACTCACTCAAAATTCCTACCTAAGGTATTTCTGCTTTACATCTCAATTAATTGGTGGTGTTACACAGTCTCTTCCCAAGACCTCATGCCAACAGAGCTGAGGCCTCATTGCACACCTTGGACTGTAAGAGAGCTCTGGATTTCAACCTGGAGAGAATGAAAGCTCATCACTGTTCCTCCCATCTCTTTGTCTCCTTTAACCTCAATAAGCTGGGGGTGGCAGTGTCAAAAAGCACACTGTACATTTGGATGGCAGACTGCATCTCTTTCGCTTACTCTCAAGCTGAGCTGATGTTGGAACACCATGTCACGACTCGGTGTCTACTATGGCCGCTTCAGTGGCCAACTTGCGTTCTGTCTCCACAGAGGAGATCTGTCAGGCTGCTACATGGTCTTCAGTCCACACCTTCCCAGCCCATTACACTCTGGATGGAGATTCCTGGCATGATAGCAACTTCGGCCAGGCCATACTGCGGCATCTCTTTGGGAATTGAAACAACTCCTTCCCATCGGCCCTTCTGGCCGTCCAGGCTACCGTAGAGTCAATCTAATGTTGATGTACTTGCTGGACACTGACTCTTGAAACCTCTCAGCGATTACTCATGCTGCCTATTCTCGATTTTGTTTCTTCTGGTTGCCCCATTGCGCCTTTTACAGCTTTTTCAGTAGTCTGTAGATAGGGAGATCCCATATGTGAGGACTGACTTCCTGCTTGGTCCTAGAGAAAGTGTAGTTACCTGTGCAGGTGTGCTCCAGGATCAGCAGCAGTCGGTCCTCACTACCCTCCCTCCTCCCCGTGGAGTTGTTTTCTTTTTTGGCTTAATTAAACTGTTATACTGAGGTAAGATGACTCCTTTGGGTGGGCAGACTGGAACACCTTCCAAAAGCTTCCTTTGGAAACTGGGAAGCATTCCTGCGTGGGCTCCGTCTGTGACATCACCCATATGTGAGGACTGATTCCTTTTGATCCCAGAGAACACCTGCTACAGGTGAGTAACTATGCTTTCAAGGAGGATCTTGAGAAGCTGTGAAAAGTTTAATGAGGCTCACCCTCAGAGCTTCCCAGAGGATAAATGCAGGGTGGCTAGAAGTGCCTCTTGTGGGGTCTTGCATGTAACATGGTAACACCTTTGGACTGTTAGGAGTCTGGGTAGGGCCTATTTTTCCTATAGGCCTAAGCCTATGAAAGATCTTTTCAGGGCTCTCTGGGTTTTTCCCCCTTACTAAATTTTTTTACAAATAATTCACATTAGCATAGAAAGTCTTTATTGCGATAGCTCAGATATAATATAGCAAAACATCAAAGAAATGACATACAAGACTAGCACAGAACAGGAGCCTAAGAGATCTGCTGCTTTAATTCTTAGTTCTAATTGCTACAGCACTGCTTTCTTCACTTGACAGTGGTATTTTTACCATAGGATTCAGCGAACACAATTTTTAGATGAAGTACAATTCCCTATTACATCTAAAGCTTCCTGTTCCTTTCCTTCAGTGTTGCAGTGCTAAAATCTGTAATAGTTGAGGGCCTTGTTTAACTGGAAAACACCCATTTCCCCAGAGAAACAGAATCTAAATATTTAAATATATTTTCAAATTAAAAAAAAGCTGTGCTAATGTTGCAAATTAAGCCCATGGAGGCACAGCCCCCTTCAGAGAATCCGTTCCTAACACAACATTAATTTTTCCTGCATTAGTGTTCCACCTCAAGTAATCACCATTCCCAAAACCAAGACAGTTTATTGCCATAGTATTAAGCATCGGGTTCTAAAACCCTCCCCACCCCCATCTCACTCAACACCAAATGGAGTATCAGGATTGTGTGTTTGTCTTGTGTATATTCACATTTCCAAGTGAATGACAGATTTCTTATATTTCCTGCCCTAGGTTTGTTGTACCCATTATAGTGCAGTGTGGGTGGATGCCAGTGGTGGAATCCACCCGGTTTGAACCAGTTCCTTACAGTTCCCTGCATTCACCAAATCGGTGTGGACAGACTCTGTCACAGCAGCAGCAGCACTGACTGGAAGCAAAGCCCCCGAAGGTATGTTGAGGGCATCCAGGGAATTACGGCATCAGCGGTTGCTGATGCCATCAACATACCTTCAGGGACTTTGTCGACCTCAAGTGTTGCCGCCATTGGGACGCAGCCCATAGACACTGGTTCAGCAAACACAGATAATGTTATGAATCCGCTGCTTCCTGCCACGGGCCGAACCAGTTCCTTCCTGGCTCCAAATCACACCACTGGTGGGCGCTTACCTTACCACATCCTGAAAATTGAGGGTCACAGTGACTACATCAGCACACAGCTTCCTTTCAAATGATATAAAATTATTACAGTATATATTTATTTATTTAACCAGTTTCTATACCGCCTTATCCTTCAATCAAAGCGGTTTACATTATGTAATTATTACAAACAGGTACTAGATATATTCCCTTGTCAACAAAGGGTTCACACTCTGTGTACCTGAGGCAATGAAGGGTTATATGGCTTGCCCAAGGCCACAAGAAATGCCTATAGGACTAGAAATCCCAGTCCCTCCAGCCTGAGATTGCTGTCCCCAGGTGGGACTTGAACCTTCAGCCTGTGGTACTGTGTCCTAACCACTAGGCCACTCCTCTCCAACAAATAATTGAACTTTCAACCCACCATTCAATTATAGGCAAAAAGTTAGTGACTTGATAGACATACTGTATAGAGGAGAGGGCACACTAGGGAACATTGGAGATCCACTGCCAGGAAAGGAAACTGGAAATGAAGATGGTGAAGAGAAAACTTTGTATACTGTAGTTATTTCTGTCACATTTCGTAGTGCCTTGATCAGTGTTGATATAAACTGTTCTTGCTATGGATTTTGAGGAGAAAGTACCTAGATGTGCTATGCTGGAAGTTTGAGTGTTAATGGAGTCTAATAGGATTAGTATATCTTCAGTGCTGCATCACAGAGGAAGATGAAAGTATAAAAGCTTGTGAAACAGATCTACACAATGTGAAAGCTTTGAACTGCAAATGGACCTTCAGACTATTAAAAAAAAATACTATTATGTCTCTGCATGGAGTCCCATCTTATTTTCCTTTGTGACACAGCAGTAAAGAGATGCAAATTAAAGTAGGCTTTTTCCTGAGAAGGTATAGCTACAAGAGCCAACCTTTATTTAGTACTGAGAATCAGCAGCAAAAATATGTTCTTGAGACACAGCAGTGGCCCCTGAAGGAGTCGCAAGCCCCCACAATGAGTTCTGGTGGGTCCCTTCCGATGTTCGAGCAGTTCGGGGTATCTCCATCTGTTTTTCTTGGATTGGCCTCACTTCATATTAGACCACTTGGTCCTCAAGATCCTTGGGCAGGGCTAATCACTGCAGTTTGCAGAGCTACTGCGGGCCACCTTTGTAGGGTCTCCTTGTAGTTCTCTACTCAAGTGGGTAGCAATAGGGAAAACTCTACAGGGCCTCCTACAGTTGGAGACTGTTTTACTTCTGTCCAGAGTGTTGACTTCCTCCCACCCTGGGTTCTGACTGCTGGGCTATGTTCCATTCATCTGGACTGGTCTAGCAGAATAAGAGGAGAAATTTTACATGCCTGATAATTTTCTTTCCTTGAATCTTGCTAGACCAGTCTAGGACCTGCCCTGGAAGACGTCTACAGGTTTGGGAGCCCTGGTGCCTCTTGATTTCCTTGTCAGTCTGTGTTTGATGCACATTCCTGTGCGGATATCCAGTTTAGTCCTCCACAATCGGGTAATGCCCCTCCTACTGCAGCCTGGAGACTGGACCAATCAAATCTTCTGTAGTACATATCCAGCAGGAGCTCCCAGAAGCCCCCCAGTGTGTCCAGTCTCTAGCAGCTTGAAGACGTAAAAGTGTGTCCTCCTGGGCACACTGAGTGACTATTGCAGGAGCAACACTTGTTAGTTAGTTGTTTTAGGGTTTGTTTTGGGGCATTTCCTTGCTATTTCTTTGATAGCTAGCTGTATCTTTAAAAGGAAGACAAAAGAAGAAGTCTGTCTCTCTGGAGCACTGCCACAGGAGACTAGGGGGAAGTCAGACCTGTTGGCTCCTGTGTTCCTGCCTAGCAAATTTTCACAGCCCTGGGTGAGCTCCCCCTGGACAGTACGGGGTAAAGCCATACCTGATACAGTAGTGGCTGGCACTGGGAGATGTTGGCTGAATCCTGGTGGTTCCTGAGCTGGTAGGAGATTTTCATTTCATTTCTTCTTGTGTGCAGTGCTCTGTTAGAGCTGCCAGCATTTCTGTAGGCTCTCCTGAGCCCATTTGGCAATTTTTCTTAAATTTGGTCGTTTGCCCTGTCTTAGAGGGTCGTTTTAGTTCTTTTCCATATTATTTGGTGGCTTTTGTATTTTCGCGCCGTTTTTTACCGCGGGTGAAAAAGTCCGGCGGCCATTTTGAATTTTAAAAGTGTGCTTTAGAGGCACTTTTGAGCACTTGTGCACAGGTTCCCCTGGCGTTTTTGGGGTTCCTCTTGCTGGCGATTTTGCTCAGGGCACCCCAGGGAGTCTGGGGCATATTTTGTTTCTTGTAAAAAAAAAACAAAAAAAAAAACGTTTTAATTTCAAATCGGGGCTGATTTGCATAGGATTGCCCCTGTGGTGTGGGCTTCCCTGTGACTGTTGTATTCTATCCTGCTGGGCAGAGGTGGCCTTGGGATGGCTTCCCAGCCCCAGTGCATGATTTGTGGGTCCCGCAGAGCAGTAGGGACTGACTCTGGCATCTGCAGGAGCTGTGCTGCAGTGCCTGCAGAGTTAGAGCAATCTGTGAGTCTCCCGGATCAGCCTACCCCTGGGGATGCTTCTAATTCAGGGGTTAGTGTTTTGTCCCCGAGCCTCCCTCAGTCTGGGTCGGTTCCACCGGCCAGCGGGTCGGTGGCTGCGCTCCAGCAGGCGGCTATAGCTGCACCGCCTATGGATTTCTCCCCGGATTTTGTGCTCCTCATGCATCAGGCGTTTCGCTTGAGCAGGTCCGGTCAGTTGCCGGCAGTTTGGCCCCCCTCTCTCCCCCCGGGGTCCTCTGGGGCGGCTCAATGCACCTCGCAACCCGGGGGCAAGCGTCTTCGGTTGGGGGAACAGGAGCAGGACGCCCTAGGTCTCCTGGATTCCGAGGCAGAGGGCGATCCTGAGACTGAAGCGGAGGAGTTGGAGGATGGGGAGATCCTTGAGCCGGAGGACCAGGCTCGGATCATTCGCGTGTTCCGTAGGGACGAGCTGGTTCCTCTGGTCACGGAGTCCCTGCAGGCGCTTAACCTTTCAGCGGTGCGGCCCCTGGAGGAGGAGGGTCTTGAGGATCCTCTAATTCAGGCAGTCAGGGATTCCCAGGTGGTTTTTTATCCCGTTCACCGCGTGGTGGATCATATGATCCAGGCGGAGTGGGAGCACCCGGAATCCGGCTTGAAGGGGATTCGGACCATGAATCGGCTTTATCCCCTTGCCGACAAGGACAGGGACTTGTTCAGGTCCCCCCGGGTGGACGCTGCGGTTTCCGCAGTGACCAAGAAAACCACCATCCCGGTTGAGGGGGCGGCTGCCCTCAAGGACGGTCAGGACAAGAAGATTGATAATTTGCTCAAGCAAACCTTCGATACTGATGCCGTGTCATTGCAGGCCTCTATCTGTGGGGCTTGGGTGGCTCGGTCGTGTCTGCGATGGTCGCAGCATTTGCGCTCGAGCCCCGGGCTAGACCAGCAGGGCCTGTTGGAGGTTACCCGGCTGGAGTCCGGCTCGGCCTATCTGGCGGATCTGTTTTATGATTTAATCCGCGCGTTGGCTAACAGTATGGCATCCGCGGTTGCGGCGCGCCGGTCCCTCTGGTTGCGCAACTGGGCGGCGGACGGTTCTTCCAAGTCCCGCCTCAGTAAGCTGCCCTTCAAGGGCAGATTGTTATTTGGGGAGGCTCTCGAGAAGTTGGTAAAGGATCTCGGTGAGTCCAAGGGGGGCCGGTTCCCGGAGGATAGGCCAAGGTCCAACAGGTCCTCCCCCTCGGCGAGGGGGTCCTTTCGGGATCAGCGCAGGTTTCGTTCCTCCCGCCTGTGGGCTTCGCAGCGGGGCAGGTTTGGAGCCCGTAATCAAGGGTTTCGTACCTTCAGGGGAGCCGGCAGAGGCTTCTCCGGAGCCGCCTCTTCCTCGGGCTCTTCTTTTGGGCGCAAGCCACAATGACGCGAGGCAGGCTCTGGAGGGAGGCCCGATTATCGGGGGTCGCTTGCGCAACTTTCTTTCCTCTTGGGCCCAAATCACGTCGGATCGCTGGGTGCTACAAATTATAGGAGAGGGTTACGCTCTGGAATTTGCGTTCCCACTTCCAGATTCATTTGTTCTGTCTCCCAGCAGGGGAGAGCAAAAAACGCGTGACATCCGCGTGACCCTGGATCGGTTGTTAGCGCTGGGAGCGGTGATCCCGGTTCCTCCTTTGGAAAGAGGCGCCGGGCGATACTCCATCTATTTTGTGGTTCCCAAAAAGGGCGATTCCCTACGTCCGATTTTGGACCTCAAAGGCGTGAATCGCGCGCTCCGGGTGCCGCATTTCCGTATGGAAACCTTGCGGTCAGTCATTGTAGCGGTGCGACAGGGGGAGTTTTTGACGTCCCTCGATCTCACCGAGGCCTATTTGCACATCCCGATACATCCATCTCATCAGCGGTTTCTCCGCTTTGCGTTTCCGTGGGGCCACTTCCAGTTCAGGGCCATGCCGTTCGGCTTGGCTACGGCTCCACGCACGTTCACAAAGGTGATGGTGGTCGTTGCGGCGGCCTTGCGCAAGGAGGGCATTTTGGTCCATCCATATCTCGACGACTGGTTGATACGGGCAAAATCCAGTCGGGAGTGCCTGCGAGTCACGAGCAGGGTGGTGGCTCTGCTGCGATCTCTCGGCTGGGTGGTGAACGAAAGAAAGAGTTGTCTGCGTCCCTCGCAGGACCTGGAGTATCTGGGAGTGCGCTTCGACACCGCTCGGGGACTGGTGTGTCTCCCCGAGCGCCGCGTCCTGGCGTTGCGGGCTCTTGTCCGACTCTTTCGGGGGATGCCCGCTCCGTCGGCGTGGTGGTACCTACGGCTTCTCGGAACGATGGCGGCGACCTTGGAGGTGGTGCCATGGGCACGGTTCCACATGCGCCCGCTCCAGAGGGCGCTCCTTCGCCGCTGGTCCAACCAGTGCGATTCCTTGCACAAGAGGCTGTCCTGTCCGAAGGCAGTGCGGCGGTCGCTTCGATGGTGGCTTTCCTCCGAGAACCTGACGCGGTGGATTCCCTTGGAGCCTCCCCTGTGGGTTCCCCTCACTACGGATGCGAGCCTAGCCGGCTGGGGAGCTCACTGCGAGGCCCGCTTCACGCAGGGGGTGTGGTCCTCTCGGGAAGCTGCGTGGTCGATCAACCGTCTCGAGCTTCGGGCGGTCAGGCTAGCCCTGTTGGCCCTGGAGCCTCTGGTCCGGGGTCGGGCGGTCCGCGTCTGGTCGGACAATGCGACCACGGTGGCGTACATCAATCGCCAAGGGGGCACAGGGAGTGTGGCCCTGGAGTCGGAGGCGACGGCCTTATTCAGTTGGGTGCAGACTCGCCTGCCGGCGATCTCGGCGGCGCACATAGCGGGCGCAGAAAATGTCCAGGCCGACTTCCTCAGCAGAGTGCGGGTGGACCCCGGAGAGTGGGAGTTAAATCCACAGGTGTATGCGCAAATAGTTCGGCGGTGGGGTCCGCCCATCATGGATCTCATGGCGACCTACCAATCGGCCAAGACGAGTCGCTTCTTCAGCAGACGACGGGAGCGAATGTCCGAAGGACTCGACGCTCTCATTCAGCCGTGGCCGACGTCCGGGCTACTGTATGTCTTCCCTCCTTGGGCGCTGATCGGCCGGGTCGTACAGCGCATCGAGTGCCATCGGGGCCGAGTGCTGCTGGTGGCTCCGGATTGGCCCCGGAGGCCCTGGTATGCCGACCTCGTCCGGCTTCAAGACGGCGTGCCGTGGCGCCTCCCGGCGTTGCCGGACCTTCTCCTTCAGGGCCCCTTGCGGATGCCCCAGGTGGCTCGATTCTCGCTTACGGTTTGGCCATTGAGAGGGCTCGGCTGAAAAAGAAGGGTTATTCGCCCGCGGTGATTTCCACCTTACTGCGGGCGAGAAAGTCCTCCACTTCTCTCACTTATGTTCGGATTTGGAGGATTTTTGAGGACTGGTGCTCCCGGCGGGGAGTCCGGGCGGCGACGGTCTCTGTGCCCGTCGTGTTAAGCTTCCTTCAGGATGGGTTCGAGAAAGGTCTCGCGGCCAGTTCCCTGAAGGTCCAGCTGGCGGCGATTTCGTGTTATAGAGGCAAGGTCTTGGGCCGCCTTCTTGGTGCTCATGCGGATGTGCGGCGTTTCTTGACCGCCGTTTTTCATTTACGGCCTTCCCGCAGAGCGGTGATTCCTTCGTGGGACTTTAATTTAGTTCTGCGGGCTATGGTTCGGGAACCATTTGAGCCCTTGCGGAGGGCGTCCTTGAAGGATCTCACATTGAAGACGGTGTTCCTGGTTGCCATCTGCTCGGCACGGCGTATTTCGGATCTGCAGGCCCTGTCCTGCCGAGAGCCTTTCTTGTCTTTCTCTTCGGAGCGGATTGTGCTCCGTCCGGTTCCTTCCTTTCTACCAAAGGTGGTGTCTCCCTTTCACTTAAATCAGGCGGTATTTCTGCCAGTGCTTTCGGCATGCTCGGTCGAGTCGGTGGACAAGAGTCTTCTCCGGCTTGATGTGGGCCGCGCGCTGCGGCGGTATTTGCAGTCTACCGAGTCCTTTCGAAAGACTGATCGGCTTTTTGTGCTCTTTGGGGGTACAAAAAAAGGGGAGGCGGCGGCTAAGGCCTCCATTGCTCGATGGCTCAAGGAAGCGATCGCGTCTGCGTATCTGTTGCAGCGGCGGCCGGTCCCGGAGGGGCTCCGGGCTCATTCTACTCGGGCTCAGGCGGCCTCTTGGGCGGAGCATAGCCTGGTTCCACCAGCAGAGATTTGTAGGGCGGCCACCTGGTCGTCTCTGCATGCTTTCAGCAGGCACTATCGCTTGGATGTGTCAGCGGCTCGGGATTCTTGTTTTGGTTCGGCGGTTTTGCGCGCCGGCCTGCAAGGTCCCGCCCGGTCTTAACTGCTCTGTTACATCCCGATTGTGGAGGACTAAACTGGATATCCGCACAGGAAATGGAAATTACACTAACCTGGTAATTGTAGTTCCTGTAGGATCCAGTTTAGTCCTCCTTCCCTCCCGACTATCTGTATGATTTTGCGGCGCGCTGTCCCGAGCGGGTGCCTGTAGGATGGTTTTTCGTCCCGTTCGGACTCTGTCGGCAGTCGTGCTTATCGCTATGGCTCTTCCCTTTATTTTGGAGTTCAGTCAGCTCCTTAATTTCTGGGGGAAGCTCGGTGTAAATTTAAAGGCGTCGATACCGGCGCCATGCAGTGTCCTGACTTCCTCATTTGGGGAGGGAGTTGGTTATTCCAGGGGGGGTAGTACATAGTTTATTGATAGCCTAATAATAATCTGATGTGTTGCTTCGTTAAGTTTGCTTTGTTACTAGTACACTGGGGGGCTTCTGGGAGCTCCTGCTGGATATGTACTACAGAAGATTTGATTGGTCCAGTCTCCAGGCTGCAGTAGGAGGGGCATTACCCGATTGTGGAGGACTAAACTGGATCCTACAGGAACTACAATTACCAGGTTAGTGTAATTTCCATTTATTGACAGTAAGAAAGATAAATACTTGTTCCAAATGTTTATTGCAATTTGGTTAACGCTGTTGTGTTTTTCTGTCTTGCTTATTGTTTGGAAAGTTTCATATTGGTTTCTTTCAGTGCTGCCCCAATAGATATACTAATTGGTAGCATTATTGAAGGTTGTTCAAGTCTACCTTCAACTGCTGGCAAGGGAGCATAACACACTCATCTGGACTGGTCTTGCATGATTCAAGATAAAGAAAAAATGATCAGGTATGTACACTTTCTCTATTTTTCTTCAGCCCACTGTTCCATACCTGCGTTTTTGGGTTAGAAACATAGAAACATGATGACAAAAAAAGACCACATGGCCTATCTAGTCTGTCCTTCCAAATCAACAACTACAACAGTCCACTTTTTACCTTTAGAGATCCTCTGTGTTGGTCCCATGCTTTTTTGAATTCAGTTACTGTCCTCATCTCTACCACCTCCACTGGGAGACTATTCCACGGATCCACTACTCTTTCCGTAAAGAAATATTTCTGCATATCACTCCTGAATCTATCTCCCTTCACCCTCATCCCATGTCCCCTCGTAGCAGAACTTGCTTTCAATTGAAAGAGGCTCTCTCCCCGAACATTTATGCCACGGAGGTATTTAAATATCTCAATCATATCACCTCTATCCCGCCTTTCCTCTAAGGTGTACATATTAAGATCCTTAAGTCTGTCCTCATATGCTTTATAATGAAGCCCACTAATCATTTTAGTAGCCACCCTCTGCACCGACTCCTTTTGAAGGTGCGGTCTCCAGAATTGCACACTATACTCCAAATGAGGTCGCACCAAAGACTTATACAGAGGCATTATCACCTTTTTTCTGCTAGCCATTCCTCTCCGTATGCACCCAAGCATCCTTCTAGCTTTTGCCGTCGCCTTTTCTACCTGTTTAGCTACTTTAAGATCATCAGACACAACCACGCCTAGGTCCCGCTCTTCTTTAGTGGACAAAAGTACTTCACCTCCTATACTGTATTGCTCCCTTGGATTGCTGCAGTCCAAATGCATGACCTTACATTTTTTAACATTAAATCCCAGCTGCCAAATTCTAGACCATTCTTCAAGCTTAGCTAGATCCCTCCTCATGTTATCTACACCTTCCTGGGTGTCTACTCTATTGCAGATTTTGGTATCATCTGCAAAGAGGCAAACCTTACCCGACAGCCCTTCTGCTATATCACTAACAAAGATGTTAAAAAGAATCGGACCAAGGACAGATCCCTGGGGCACACCACTGGTAACATCCTTCTCCTCAGAGTGAGTTCCATTTACTTGTACTCTTTGTCGCCTCCCACCCAACCAGTTTCTAACCCAAGCAGTAACTTTAGGGTCCATCCCTAGGGTGCTCAGTTTGTTTATAAGTCGCCTGTGAGGAAAAGTGTCAAAGGCTTTACTGAAATCTAAATACACCACATCTAGAGCTCTCCCTCGGTCCAACTCCCTGGTCACCCAGTCAAAGAAATCAGATTTGTCTGACAAGACCTGCCTCTGGTGAATCCATGCTGACTCGGATCCTGTAATCCGCTGGACTCCAGAAACCTCACTATTTTCTCTTTCAGCAGCGTTTCCAATAATTTACTCACCACCGAAGTTAAACTAATTGGCCTGTAGTTTTCAACCACATCCTTACTTCCGCTTTTGTGTAAAGGCACCACATGAGCCTCTCTCCAGTCCTTTGGCACCACTGCCGACTCCAATGAGGCATTGAAAAGGTCAGTCAGTGCAGTTGCTAGAACGTCCCCAAGTTCCCTCAGTATTCTAGGGTGTATCCCATCCGGTCCCATCGCTTTGTCTACTTTAGGTTGAGCTAGTTTCTCACGAACACAGTTTTCTGAAAATTGTTCAAGATGTCCCTTGCTTCTGTTCCTATTTGTGGGTGTTTTCTGAGATCCTGCTCCTGGTTCTTCATCTGTGAACAAAGAACAAAAATATTTGTTAAGCAATTCCGCTTTATCCTTATCAGCTTCTACATATTCCCCCCCCCCCTACACCCTTGAGTCTGACAATACCACTTTTGCCCTTCCTCTTCTCACTAATATATCTGAAAAATGTCTTATCCCCCCATTTTATTGCATTGGCTATTTCCTCCTCCTTTTGAATCTCTGACGCCTTGACTACTTTGCTAGCTTCTCTGAGTTTTTCCAAATACAGATGCCTGTCTTCCTCTCTCTCTGATCTCTTGTATTTCATGAAGGCCTCCCTCTTTTTCTTCACTTTTTCAGCTACTTCCTTAGAAAACCATAGCGGTCTCCTGTTCCTTTTGCCTTTTTTTACCATTTTAACAAAAAGGTTGGTTGCCCTTAAAATATCCCCTTTCAGTTTTGCCCACTGATTTTCTACATCCCCCAGCTGTTCCCATCCCACTAACGACTCCCTGAGGTATTGGCCCATCTTCGCAAAGTTAGTCTTCCTAAAGTCTAAGATCCTCACCTTGGAATGGATTCTAACAGCCCTAGTCCTAATACTGAACCACACCATCTGGTGATCACTGGATGCAAAATGATCTCCCACTACAACATCAGAAACACTTTCACCATTGGTAAGCACCAAGTCCAGTATGGTCCCTTCACGTGTGGGGTCTGTTACCAATTGCCTGAATAGTTCTCCCTGTAGAGAATCCAGGATCTCCTTACTTCTAGATGATACTGCAGCAGGAATGTGCCAATCAACATCTGGCATATTAAAATCTCCTATCAGTAGCACTTCCCCTTTCCTAGCAATGCTGCGTATGTCTTCAATTAACTCTGTCCCCCTCTTCCTCTTGTGAGGGAGGTCTATATATCACACCAAAGCAAATAGATTTCTCTTTCCCTCTTTCTAGTTTAACCCACAATGCCTCCTCTCTCCCTTTTAAGCTCTGTAATTCCAAAGCTTTAATAGTAGTTTTTACATATAGTGCCACTCCTCCTCCCCTTCTTCCTACCCTGTCCTTTCTGAATAAAGTATAGCCAGGTATAGTTACATCCCAGTCATGGTTTTCTGTGAACCATGTTTCTGTAACTGCCACTAAATCCAAGTCAGCCACTCCCACCAAAGCTTCAACATCAGGAATCTTATTTCCCATGCTACGGGCATTTATACACACTGCTTTCCATATGTTACCCCTGTTACATTAATTACCTTTATGGAAATGGGTATCACCTACCTGGGGGCTTTCACTTACCTGGGGGCTTTCTTCACCTATCCCCAACGAATCTAGTTTAAAGCCCTCTTCAGTAGATTAGCCAGTCTACTACCGAAGATACGTTGACCTTTCTTGGACAGATGGATGCCATCTCTGCTCTGCAACCCTTGGAACAGCATCCCATGGTCTAGGAAACCAAAACGCTCTCGATGACACCATCCACGCAGCCATGCATTCATCTCCAGGATGCGAGCCTCTCTGCCTTGGCCTTTACCCTCAACAGGGAGGATTGAAGAGAACGCCACCTGTGCACCTAACTGCTTCACCCTCTGTCCCAGAGTCATGAAGTCACTTTTGATACGTTCCGAGGTATACCTGGCAGTATCTTTTGTTCCAACATGGATTAGCAACATTGGGTAATAGTCAGTGGGCTTGATGAGTCTCGACAAACTCTCCATAACATCTTGGATTTTGGCACCAGGCAGACAGCATACCTCTCTGGACATCAAGTCTGGTCGGCAGATGGACGCCTCAGTACCCCTCAGAAGAGAGTCTCCAACCACCACTACCCTTCGTTTCCTTCTGGTCACTGATTATGCAACTTTGGGGTACTTTAACTCTGGTTCTTCCCTTTCCAGGGATGCTTTCACCTCCTCCACTTCCAGGGCTGCATAATGGTTCTTCAATTCAAGGGCTGGATAAGTTGGATTGGTGATTTTGCAGGCCCTGGTGACTTGTGTCCAACCATCGACATTCTGTTGGCACCCATCTTCTCCTGTGCTGGAGAGCTTGGTTGCTGCAAGAAGCATCTCATCAATGTACTTCTCACTGTCTTGAATGCTCCTCAGCCTCGCCACCTCCTCTCTGAGTTCCTCCACTTGTTTCCTCAGAGCTTCAGCATGCAGGCACCCTGCACATGGGACTGATCCTTCAACTGGTATTAGGACTTCTGTCTGGACTGAGGCAGAAGCTGTAATGGGGGCAACAGCTTTAGCAATACAATTTTTCCCAGCCATTGTTCTGTTCATGGAGCTTAGGTATTGTTTGTTGATCTGTAGAGCCCTGGTTAGGAAAGCCTGGTTGTAAATCTTTTTGATCTGCGACAAGAAAAAAATCATTGGTTCTTTGGGAAAACGATGGAAATATTTTATGGCAGTTGTGATTCTCTGCCAGGTGGCCAACCCAGAACTTTTGATGCTTTTCTTCCTTTTATCCATTGCAGTTGGAGTGGAAGGTGAACATCCCTGTGGCATTGGCCTGGTACCTTGTTGGAAAATTACCACTGCTCTATGGTCATATTAATTTGTGAACATGTAAAATATAGCTTTTCCAGGACTGGATTAGAATTGAAGGTGGTGCTCAAAGGTAGCTGGGGGAGGAGGGGTGCAATTTCTCCCCCCCCCCCCCCAATCCTCCCAGTAGTCCTGTGCTAGCCTCAGATGTTAAATTTGGGGAAGAATCAGCACACGGCCCCTACCTCCTGCCCAGGTTTCCTGTTACTATGAAAACCTATGTGAGACATTTATTTTTATTTATTTGTTTAGACAGATTTGTATACCACCTTATCCTACAATCAAAGTGGTTACATCACATCACAATAGGGGTTACATTTAACATTGGGTGCTTTACAACATTTAACATGAGGGTATTTAACAACATTAAGACATCACAATTGAAGGGTTACAATTAGCATGAGGGTGCTTTCGTGAGTCTAGTTGGGTTGATTGGTTATTGAGTTTGCGTGGTTAGTTACGTTGCAATACCACTCAGGTGGGGACTGTTGTCTATCTGCTCTTAAGTTGGTGGGAGGTAGTTGCAATACCGCTTGGGTGGGGACTGTTGTCTATCTGCTCATAGGTTTCTGTAAAGAGCAGGGTTTTAAGGGCCTTGCGGAAGTCTGTGATGTCTTCTAATGCCCTTAGGCTCGTTGGGAGGGAGTTCCATAGTGTGGATGCCAGTAGTGATGGAGCTCTTCTTGACGCATTTTGTTTAGTCTTGTGGTATCCTGCAAGTGTGCTGATCATATTCTCATTATTGTTCCTTCTTGGTCTATTACTGATGATCCTTGTTATGATTTCTTGTAGCATCTGCCGAGAGATGGTGGATGATTTTGAAGATAATCAGGATTGCTTTAAATTTTGCTCTGGCCACCATTGGAAGCCAGTGTAGTTGCTGTAAGATAAGGGTGATGTGTTCAGATCTTGGAGTGTCGGTTAATATGCGTGCTGTAGTGTTTTGCACCATTTGGAGTGGGTGTAAGGTCTGCTGGGGGAGGCCTTGATATAACTAATTTCCATAATCAAGCAGAGGTGTGATGAGTGCTTGGCACACTGTGCGGAAGTGGTCCTGGTGGAGTAGTGGTTTGATCTTTCTTATGGTCCTCAAACGTTGATAGGCCTTGTTTGCGGTTTTGGCGATATGAGATTTCAGGTTCAGAGCCCTGTCCATTGTGATGCCCAGGTACTTAACTTCATCTTTGACTACTATGAGTTTGTTTGGAGCATACACCATGATGTCATCAGCATAGATGTGATAGTGGAGTTTGTGTCGTTTGATGTTGCATATGGGTTGGATGTAAATATTGAAGAGCATAGATGACAGGGCTTATCCCTGAGGTATTCCCTGTGTGACGGGGAGCTGCAATGATTTCTTTTGGATGCATTTGACTACTTGTGTTTGATCTTCCAGGTATGAGGTGAACCATTTCAGTGTTCTTGCGTAGTCTTATCTGTTGCAGGCGCTGCAGTAGTCTGGCGTGGGGCACTGTGTCAAAGGCTGCTGAGATGTCTATGAATACTAGCAGGAATCCATTTTTTATATTATCTATGAGGTTGTCAAAGAGTGAAGAGTAGCATTTCCACACCATGCTGGGGTTTTAAGCCATGCTGATGGGATGTCCAGTGGGGCATTCATGTCAATGTGGTCCTGAAGTTGTTTTTGCACTGTCTTTTCAACAATTTTCGCAAGGAATGGTAGGCTGGAGATGGGACGGTATGGAGATGTGGCCTATCTGTTTGCAAAATGGTTGGCAGGCCCCATGCTGGTTTTCCAAGTTGCTGCCACAGGGCTGGTGTAGAGACCAGGCTCCCTGGACTTGCTGGAGATCACATGGCAGGCCCAGGTGGAGGTATGGAAGCAGAAACATTCCAAAACATATCAAAGTTCAGTGCGAGAAGCAGTTACTAATGTTGCCTCTATCTAAATGCAGGCTTGCTCACAACATATATAGAGTTAACAAACTTAGTGCCTGAGTTTCCACCGTCTGGTTCATCAGTGCTTATTCCTCTAAGAGGTAGCATTTAAAAATCTTCACACTGAGCTACTGTAAACTTTTTATGCCAATTCAAACTGAATTTAGTATCAAACCAGGCTGTTGATTAGAAGCAGTGAATTGTTTAAGTATATATGCAGTAGAATGTCAAACTGTAATTGTTTATTTTACTGAGAACAGCCTTTGTTCTGACCTTTGAATACTCGAGATGAAGTTCTCTTTTTTTCTTTATTGAACTGAGAGAAAAATGAAAATGAATAAAACCACTATGGGCAGCAGTGACTAGATAAATATATAATCCCTAGCTCTGACTGCATGCAGGGAACTTTCTCATTGATTCATGCACCCTGTACTAAAACCTGTGTGATAGGTAAGGTACTTCTTTCTGATTGAGGGCCCTGTTAACATAGGTCTAATAGGGTGATCTTTGTTGTGGCAGGATCAGGAACAAACCACCAGATGCACATTGTGACATTTATCTCCCCAGCAGAGAGAAACCTCTAGAATGCATCTATTTGTCTTTGGTGTTTCGTGAACTCCACACAGCCCATGTCATATCAAACATCAGAATAGAAAACCTCTCTTCCTCTCCACAACAGCTGGCCTGGACACCTATCCATTGATTTTCAGCTTGAAAAGAATTGTACTTAAACATGGTGCCCATGGTGTGGGGGGAGGAGTAATTTTATAAAGCTTTTTCCACATGTAAAGCCTGTTTTTACACAGAAAAGGGCTTTTATAAAATTGCACGGTTGTATGGCGCATACTTATGCTACACATAGGTGTTGTGGAGCATAGTTTGGGCAGATTAGGGGCAGAGTTCCAATGCATGTGTGTATTTGATAAAATATGTGAGCACTCCTTTGGAGCAGGTGAGAATATGTGAACTATTGGGATACTTATGAGTGGTTATTTTATAAAGGCACATAAGCACCTATGTTGTTTTATGATAGTCATACAAAAAAAACCCCCTCCAATACCGAATAAAGAAAATGTATATATGTTTCCAAATCTTACGAACCTTAAATCGATAGATATCCAGCAGTCAAGCCCAAGTAAATAAAGGCTATCAGGCCTGCATAATATTATATCATCATCGGTCCAGAGAATTGGTTTTCATAACAGCAACAAACAACCCTAACAGAGACCAAAAAGGGCCAATTTTAGGACGGCTGGGCACAGCTCAGAACATAGTAACATAGTATATGATGGCAGATAAAGACCAGTATGGTCCATCTAGTCTGCCCAGCAAGGTGGCAAGAGTAAGTGCACCTACCGCTCTGTGCAGGTCACCCCTCCCCATGCCTATGTTTAGGGGTGTACTCACTGCTCCATCTAGAGCACCCCTATTTGTTGAACTAAAAGAGATAGTTAAGTTTATTTTGATTTTATCCTGTTGCTATAAAGGGATCCACTGTCTGTCCCATGCCATTAAAACAAGTAGGAATCGAACCCCTGTCCCTTGCATATGAAGACCTTGCACTAACCAGTAGGCTTCACCTCCACCCCCATAATTTCAAAATTGAAAGGCACTTTGATATGAAAGTCAACTTAGTATGATTGGCACCTTTTTGAACTTTCTCTACATTGGTTTCCTGTTATAAAATGACCCACTTTATGCTACCCAGGCTGCTGCAGGTTCATGTTTGTACTGTGCAGTGTACAAGATAAGGAAGAATTCCTTGTTTCAAAGAGCTTATAACATTTATTTATTTATATCCTACCCGTCTAAACATTCTAGGCAGATAATATGAGGTCTGTCCAAAAATAAACCAAACTTGCGCCAGCGACCCAACACAGCAGACTTGCAGTAATGATGATGTGTAGCAGTGACCTTGAGCTTCAGCTTCCCACTTCCTCGATCATGCCACATGAATTAGTTACGGACTACATGCAGTGGAGTGAACTCGTCTCATATGCCTTTTGCTATTTCTGAGACATGTCATAACAGGCGACCTTTCGGCATGGTTTTCAACTTCAGGAACAAACAAAAGCCCGCAAGGGCCAAATCTAGAGAGTAGGAGGGCTGCGGGACTAGAGACATCTCGTGCTTTGCCAAAAATTCACAGATAAGGAGCGATGAGTAATTGTGGCACGGTTTGTTTTTTGCTTATCTCTCCAGAGATGTGGGACAAATTTTGCAGCAACATGATGCATCTGATGTTTTTGTCACAATTGTGTGACGCAAACTTTTACTGATGCCTAGTTCTTCAGTAACTTCACAAACAGGCGATGATTTTCAAGAATCAAGGCATACACTTTCTTAACATGATCATCGTCCATTGACATGGAAGGCCGTCCAGTCTTGGGATCGTCTTCAGTGGACATTCTGCCTGGTTTGAAACATCGGTACTATTCATAACATTGTTTACAAAATCCTCTCCATAAGCTGCTTGCTGCAACATCTGAAAAGTCTCAGTAAAAGACGGTTTCATACAGAATTTTCACGTAAATGCCTTGCTCTTCAAGATCCTTCATATTTCAACTTGCAAAAATTAGAAGAGGCACATGTAGTCCATAATTAATTCATGTGGCATGATCGAGCAAGTGGGAGGTTAAAGCTCAAGGTCACCACTACACATCACCATTATCGCGAGTCTGCTGTGTTGGCTTGCTGGTGCCCTCTTTAGGAACTTGGTTTCTTTTTGGACAGACCTCGTATAAGGAAAAGGAGATATTAGACATAAGGGGTGTCATTTACTAACTGTTAGCATGCAGTAATGCATTAGCATGTGCTATTGTTGCAGGGCCCATTTTATACTTGTGTGACCTGCAGAAGCACACACACGGACCTTTTAGTAAATGACCCCCAATATAAGGTAGGTCTACAGTTGCAGAAGAGGCAACACAATAGATTATAAAAGAGGTGGATTTGTATTTTGTAAAATGTATCTTACAGTGAGAGCCTTTCAGTTGGATCTCTGCTCTAGAAGAGCTTTGCTTATATGGGCAATTGTAGTTTTGTATTGCAATCCGTGAGTGCAACCGTGTTTTGCAGCTTTATTTTTAAATATTTGCATTTTGGGGGAAAATAGCTTAATGTTCTTTTTATAATGAGATATTTACACAAGATATGTATGTTAAAATAGCATTTTAAGTTTTGGAAAACAAAGCATCACAAAAAGTATGGTTATTTTAATCAAAATGATTTCTCGTATATAGTGCTCCTGGAAAAGTGTTTCTCTAATCATAGTCCTTGAGGGTCTTGGAACATGTCTGTGTTTTAGTATAACTGAAACAGATACCTTAACATTTTCTTTTACTGAATGGGTGCATAAAAATCCCATGAAAATGAATTGTTCATATTCTATCATAAGACCTGTTAAGTCTTGTGAACCAAATTTGAGGGCAAATCTTTTGGGAACTGAGTTCACACTGTTAATTTAATTAAAAAAAATTTCTAAAGACCTGAAATTCATTTTTTTTGCAATCTGTGTAGGTGAACACCAAGATGAGGGCACCATTCTTTAACTCTTGGCTTTTAGCAATAGTTGTGCATGTGATAATCAGAGGAAAAGCTTCCAAATTGTGGAGGCACTTGTAGTCTCGATTCATCAAGGATTTGTGCTATCACTAACCTAGTACAACAATGTCAGTGTTAATTTTGGCATAAGAGGAAGCCTAATAGGTTATCTGTGCCTGAAGTTCATTTGTATGCAGACTTGTCCCCCTTTCTGGTGATATGAATTTAGAGTGGCACACAATTTTTAGAAAATCATCATTATTACATAATTACGGAAGGACTGAAAATTGTGTACAGCAATCATGCAGTGAAATGCTGCCAATATTAACTTGGCAGTGAGCCTACCACACGGCTGGATGCTTATATAAACCACTTCAGCATAGTTACTTGTCTTGAAAATTGATTAATCACGTTGCTAGGTGATGGATTGTACTAGTTACTGCATTTCCCTATTTTTTCTAGTATTACAGTGGTGGAGGTAATTTCTTATTTAGGAGGCATACACCAGGGTTTTTTTTTATGTACTTTAACTACACACTAATGTTAGTATGACAAAACATGATCTTTGGAAGGTGTCAAAAATTTGAATATGTTCTTGATTTTTGAAGTATACTGTAAATTTTTCTTTAAGTCAAATTCCAAGTTTCACAGTAGTCCTATCATTTTCTGTTTTCAGTAGCGTTTCCCTTTTAAGCTCTATGATGCGCTTAAATTTAAACTGTTATCCTCTCTCTCTCTCTCTCTCTTTTTTTGAAGAGCCAGGCATGAGATTGTTTCTCTTCTGCTTTGATGCTTTGTGTGAGGGATCTCTCCTTGGTTTGTGTTTCCTAAACTAAAGGATAATAGCTGTGGAATTTCAAACCGAATGGTAGGTCTGTGGGTACTTTGTCCTCAGTCCTGTGAACACATTTTCAAAAAGAGTGCCTGCAGACTTGCTCTTTAAATATGCAGAACCTGTTCATGCTGTGGGTGCTAATATAGCAGTGGACTTTGCACCAGCTTTACAAGTAATGACAAAGCTCTTGGCTTAAACTGTTAAGCATAAGTTTATTTTCAACCCACCATTTCTTAACTCTAGTAAGCCACATGTACTTTGCATCCATAAACGGTGCCATGTCTTTTCTATTGCCAACCGTAGAATTTAATTATTTGACCTATTTGCTTAGGGCCCGATTCCATCCCACATGTAGATCCCCTCTGTGCGTTTGGTCTGAACCGGACGCACAGAGGGGATCGCGATTCTGATCCCGTAGGGCACGTCTAGCCCCATGGGATCAGAATTGCAAACAGTCTTGCACATGCAGGCCGGGACTGTGATTCAGTCCAGCCTGCACATGCAGGACTGCCCCTAGCTAACTCAGTCAAAGCTCCTCAGTGGAACCGCCGTGCCATGGTGTCCTGTTGTCATGGCACCGCGGCTCCATTAAAGAGCCGCGATGCTGGCAGCCTGAAAAAGGGGTTTATTCCCCATAGCCCAACCCCTGATCTGGCCTCCTAAGGCCAGGTCCAGGCTGCAGGGAATGTCCCCTGGTCCCCCCTGCCCCATCCACGCCCAGGCATTAAAATTAAGACACATCCAGGGAAATTATTCCACCTCGGAGGTGGAATAACTTCCCCACACATGTCGCTGGCCCTGGACATACAGGGCCGATATTAGAATTGGCCCTGTATGTCCAGGGCCAGTGACCGCCCACTGCCCGCCCCCGGGTCACCCATTCCCCGACTCTGTCTAACTTCCCCACATAATCGGTAGGGAAGTTAGTTGGGGGGCAATAGCACAGAATAACCCCCTTTAGAGTTGAACGTGCTTGGGGTTTTTTCTTTTTGCAGTCTCATATAGATGGTGTGTGAGATCTGCATTTTTTCCATCTTTGAAAGTTATTTTGGCATTATATGTACCTAGAAGATGTCTGATATCTTTCCAATACTTTTAATTAAAGTTGCCTTTAATTAGGTTGTAGAAAGTTGGAACGGAGCCTTTTCATGTTTTGCCCCCTTACTGGGGAGAATAGTCTTTTTAGGAAGGCACGTAAAGCTATGTTTTTAAGGATGTGTTTTCTTAACTTATTTACTTTTTATTTCAGTTTTAGTTTGTGTTTATCATTGGGTGTTATTACACATTAAAAATATCTATAGAAATGGGTAAAAGGGGCAACATCTGGAAAGTGGTGTGTATAATTCTCCATAGCATTAGAAATAAGATCCCAGATCTTGAGGCTTTAATGGAACAGGCTGACTTGGATTTAGTGGTGGTTACAGAGACATGGTTCACAGACAACTGTGACTGGGATGTAATTATACCAGGCTATACCTTATTCAGGAAGGATAAGGTTAGGAGGAAGGGGAGGAGAAGTGGTACTAGATGTAAAAAAAATAACATTAAAACTATGGAATTACAGGGCTTAAAAGGGAGAGAGGAAGCACTGTGGGTTAAACTAGAAAGAGGGAAAGAAATCAATTAGCATTGGTGTGATATACAACCCCCCCCCCCCTCACAGGGAGAAGAAGTAGACAGATTTAATAGAAGACACATGCAGCATTGCTAGGGGTTACATCTGAGAATACTGAAGGAACTTGGGATGTTCTAGCGGCTCCGCTGGCTGACCTTTTCAATGCCTCTTTGGAGCCAGGAGTGTGTGGTGCAAGAGGACTGGAGCGAGGCACATGTTGTCCCTTTTACACAAATGCGGAAGTAAGGATGTGGTTGAAAACTACAAGCCGGTTAGTCTAACTTCCATGGTCAGTAAATTATCGGAAATGCTGCTCAAAGAGAAAATAGTGAGGTTTCTGGAGTCCAGTGGATTACAGGATCAGAGGCACCATGGATTCACCAGATGCAGGTCTTGTCAGACAAATCTGATTGATTTCCCTAGATGGTATATTTAGATTTCAGTAAAGCCTTTGACACTGTTCTGCACAGGCGACTTATAAACCAACTGAGTGCCCTAGGGGTGGACTCTAAAGTTACTGCTTGGGTTAGAAATTGGTTGAGTGGGAGGCAGCAAAGGGTACTGGTAAATGGAGCTTATTCTGAGACGAGGGAGGTTACCAGTGCTGTGCCGCAGGGATTTGTCCTTGTTCCGATTCTTTTTAACAAATTTGTTAGTGATAGTGCAGAAGGGCTGTCTGATAAGGTTTACCTCTTTGTGGATGATACCAAAATCTGCAATAGAGTAAGATACCTAGGAAGGAGTAGATAACATGAGGAGGGATCTAGCTAAGCTTGAAGAATAGTCTAGAATTTGGCAGCTGGCATTTAATGCTAAAAATTGCAGGGTCATGCATTTGGGTTGCAAAAATCCAAAGGAGCGGGATAGTGTGTGTGGGGGAGGGGGATGAAAGTACTTCTGCCCACAAAAGAAGAGCGGGACCTGAGCATGATTATGTCTGATGATCTTAAAGTAGCTAAACAGGTAGAAAAGGCAACATTGAAAACTAGACAGATGTTTGGGTGTATAGGGAGAGGAATGACCAGCAGAAAAAAGGAGGTGATAGTACCTCTGTTTAGGTCTCTATTGCGACCTCATTTGAAGTATTGTGTGCAATTCTGGAGACGAAACCTTCAAAAGAATATAAACAGGTTGGAGTTGGTGCAGAGGGTGGCTACTAAAATGGTTAGAGGTCTTTGTTATAAAACATATGAGGACAGATTTATTATTAAGTGCCGTCGAGTCGGTGTCTACTCATGGCGACCCTCTGGATAGTTGTCCTAAATTGTGTTCCATCTTCAGTAAGGCGGCTCATTGTTGACAGACTGGTACCTGTAGCTGCTGTTGTATCGATCCATCTCATGGCTGGCCTTCCTCTTTTGTGTTGACCTTCTATCTTGCCAAGCATGATGTCTTTAATGATCTCTCTCTCCGCATAATGTGTCCAAAGTATGAAAGTCAAAGTCTTGTCATCTGAGCTTCTAAAGAAAGCTTAGTTTGATCTCCTCTAGTATTGACTGGTTTGTTCTTCGGGTAGTCCATGGTATATGCATTATTTGATGCCAGCACCATAATTCCAAGGCATCAATTCACTGTCCAGCTTTCACAGCCATATGATATTGAAAATACCATGGCTTGAACAAGTCAAATCTTTGTATGGAGAGACACATCTCTGCTCTTGAGAATCTTGTCTAGGTCTTTCATAGCCATTCTGCCAAGAGCAATGCGTCGTTGGATTTCCCGACTGCTTGTTGCTTCTTTATTGATAGTTGATCCAAGTAGGTTAAAGTTGTTCACGATTTCAATTACTTCTCCTTCAACGATGAAACTGTTGATTTTGCCAGTTGTCATAATCTTTGCCTTCTTTACATTAAGGTGCAGGCCCGTTTTGAGACCGTTCTTTGATCGTGAGAAGCAAATGTTTCAGATCATCTTCACTTTCAGCCAGTAATGTGGTATCATCAGCATAGCGAAGGTTGTTGATGTTCCACCAATCTTCACACCTATGTTGTCTTCATTCAATCCTACTTCTCTGATGATTTGTTCTGCATATAAATTAAACAGTTAGGGGGAAAGTATGCAGCCTTGTCTTACACCTTTGCTCATTTAAGCCATTCTTTTTCTCCTTCCGTTCGAACTGTTGCTTCTTGATCAATGTACAGATTGTGTGCAAGAGAACGATCAGGTGTTCTGGTATACCCATGCTGCTTAATGTGGCCCAGTTTCTCATGGTTTACACAGTCAAAAGCCTTACTATAGTCAAAAAGCACAGATAGATATCCTTTTGGTATTCTTTAGTGTTTTCAAGGATCCATCTCACATCCGCGATGATGTGTCTCGTTCCTCGCCCTTTTCTGAACCCTGCTTGCACTTCAGGTAGTTCTTGTTCCAAGTATGGTTGTAGTCTCCATTGAATAATTTTCAGTAGGATCTTGCTGGCATGTGGGATCAGAGTGATTGTGCGATAATTTCCAGTCAGTTGGATCACCTTTCTTTAGTATTGGTATAAACACAGATCTTTTCCAGTCAGTTGGCCATGATGTTGTCTTCCAAATTTCTTGGCAGAGCCTTGTAAGTATGGTAACAGCTGCATCAGATTGTTGTAGTACTTCTATGGGAATGCCATCAATGCCTGGTGCTTTGTTCTTTGATAAGGCTTTCAATGCTGCTTCAACTTCTTCTTTCATCACCAATGGTTCCGGATCATAAGGTACAGGTTGAAAGGACTGTTGGTCCACTTGATCTTTATCATATAAAAACTCTGTATATTCTTTCCACCTTTTCTTGATCTTCTCAGCATCATTCAATATAGAACCTTGATTATCTTGTAACGTTCCAATTCGAGGCTGGAATTTTTTCTTTAACACTCGTAAATTTAGGAAAGCTGATCTTGTTCTTCCTCTAATAGTTTCTGCTTCTATTTTCTTGCATGTGTCATTGTAGTACTTTTCCTTGTCCTGTCTTGCTGCACATTGGAAATCTCTGAGTTCTGCGATTCTTTCTTTCTCCTCTGGCTTTAGCTTCTCTGCATTTCTGGGCAATTTTCAGTTTCTTCCGTCATCCATTTTGCTTTTTCACCTTTTGTAGAGACTTCTCGCTTTCTTCCAGCACAATCTTCTTGATGTCATTCCATAACTCTTCTGGAGCTCTGTCATTTGTATCTAAAGCAGCAAATCGATTTTGCAGGCAGTGTTTAAATTTCAGTGGTATATTCTCAAGGTCATATTTTGCTGCATTCATGAGTGGTTTGCTGTTTTTCAACTTAAGCTTGTTTGCATACTAGTAGTTGATTATCTGTACCAGTCAGCTCCAGGTTTTGTCTTTGATGTTATAGAGCTTTTCCATCATTGACTTCCACAAATGTAGTCAAGTTGATTTTTGTACAATCCATTGGGTAAAGTCCACATGTACAGTCGCCGCTTGTGTTGCTGGAAGAAGATGTTTCGAGAAATGGCGGGGTAGAGGAGATATGATAGAGGTGTTAAAATATCTCCATGGCATAAATGCACAGGAGTAATATGTGGAAATATTTCTTTATGGAAAGAGCGGTAGATGTGTGGAATAGTCTCCCAGTAGAGGTGGTAGAGATGAGGACAGTATCTGAATTCAAAAAAGCATGGTACAAACACAGAGGATCTCTAAGGGAAAACAGGGAACTATTGTAGTAATCCATATTTATTTATTTTATTTATTTATTTAAAAGTTTTTCTATACTGCCTTCTCCTTTAATCAAGGCGGTTTCCACAGCAAACAATCATAAGAGTGGTTTCAAGTGTGTTCATGCAGTGATACAGATTGTGTGTTTGTGTTGGTGTATATTAGATTCTTTTGAGCTATTTACACTACGAGCTATATACATTCTTATGTACAAGGGAAAGGGGAGGGGGGTTGGTCTTTTGTTCTTGTTTGTTGAGTAGATCATGTGATATGTCCATAGTGTTCAATGAATAGTGTTGTCTTAAGCTGCTTCCAAAAGTCTTTGAGGTCTGTTAGTCTTAGTTCATCTGGGAGGGTGTTCCAAATTGCTGGTGCAGCCAGGGAAAGGGCTCATTTTGCTGTGTCCTTGCGGACCTTGGTGAGGTCTTTTGGGGTGTTAACACGATTAGAAGTGCCTCTCCTCCTTGGTTGTGTGCTTCTGTCAGGTTGTATGAGTGTTTGTAGGCTGAGGGCTGTTGACTGTTGTTTGATCTTGAAGATGTTTATGACTGTCTTATATTTGATGCGTGAGCTGATTGGGAGCCAGTGGAGGTCTTTCAGTATGGGTGTGATGTGTTCATGTATTGTTGTGCCAGATATTATGCGAGCCGCTGTGTTTTGTGCCAATTGCAGCGGTCAGAGTTTGTTTTGATAGACCAAGGTAGATTGGGTTGCAGAAGTCTAGTAGTGGGGTTATTAGTGCCTGGCAGACTGTACGCAAGTGCTCTGGGGCGAGGAGGGACTTGAGGCATCGGATAAGTCTCATCCTGTGGTATGCGCTTTTGATGGTTCTGTTTGTGTGATTGTAGATTCAGTTCCTTGTCCGGGGTTACTCCGAGGTACTTTACTACCGGTTTTATGGGTATGGTTGTGTCTTTTATCTTGATGTTGGGTGGAGGGACAAAGTCAGTGTTTCAAGTGATGATTAGTGCCTCAGTCTTGCTATAGTTTATGGTGAGGTGGTTGTTTTGAAACATGTGTATGAGACAGTTTGTTATTTTGGAGTAGTCCGGGTTGTTGACTGTGATAAGTGTGTATATCATGATTTATTTATTTACATTCTCTTATACCGTGCTATTCTGCATCAGTGCAGTTTACATTGAACAAACTGAAATTACATTGAATGGGGCATTATAACTTGGAGATAACTATTTTACAGGAAACATGAGCTATGGAGGGTTAAGTGGCTTGCCCAAGACCACAAGAAGCACCTGTGGGACTAGAAACCCCAGTCCTTCTGGCCCAAGGTTGCTGTCCTCTAGTTGGATTTGAACCCCCGACCTTCCGGCCTGAAGTACCTTGCCCCAACCACTAGGCCACTCCTCCACTCCATGATGTCGTCGGCGTAGATTGTGTTCTTTCATGATGTCGCATATTGGCTGGATGTATAGGTTGAACAAAAGTGCTGATAAGACTGATCCCTGTGGTACTCCTTGTAGGACCTTTATGGGTCAGGAAGTGTTGGGGCCTACCTTGACCTGTATCTGTCTGTCGGTTAGGTATGAGTGGAACCATTTCAGGGTGGATCCATGTAGCCCAATGTTCTGTAGTCTTTCCAGTAGAGTTCTGTGATCCACTGTGTCGAATGCTGATGAAATGTGGATGAAGATCATTAGTATTCCTTTCTTGGAGTTGTCTATGATGCGGAGAATGTTATTGAAGAGGTATAGCAGGAGTGTTTCAACCCCGTGGTTGGGGCGGAAACCGTGTTGATGTCTAGTGGTGCGTGGTTGTCAATGTGGTCTTGTAGCTGGTGCTGTACTGCCTTCTCAATTATTTTTGCCAGTAGGGGTATGCTTGAGATTGGTCTGTATGCTGCTGGATTGTTCTTATCGAGTGTGGATTTCTTCAGGATAGGTCTTATTGTGGCGAGCTTTAGTTGATTTGGCATGTTCCCTTGGGTCAGAGAGCTGTGCACCATGTTGTGTATGGTGTGGATGAAGCTTGATTTGGTGGCATTGATCCATGTTACTGGGCATGGGTCTGTTGGAGCCGTGCTTGTATTGATTGCGGTGATGATGTGAGTGAGCTGTTCTGTGGATGGGGTGCAGAAGGTGCCCCAGGTTTTCGGGGGTGAGTTTGGCTTTGAGGTTGTGTTGGATCATATGGAAGGACAGACTAGATAGGTCATGTGGTCTTTTTCTGCCGTCATGTTTCTATGTTTTGTCTGTTATATGTATTTTGATTTTTGTAATCTGTTTCCATATGCAGTGTGTCAGGCTGCTCCTCTAGCCCTATTCATATCCAGGCTGAAAACACATCTTTTTGAGGCTGCTTTTGGATCCTGATGCTCCTCACTCTTATTTGCTACTTTCGTATATCTTATTATACTATAGTCCCCATTTTTCCAATGTTTTTTGTCGTGATTAGATTGTAAGCTCTGTTGAGCAGGGATTGTGGCTTACATCTATATGTACAGCGCTGTGTATGCTTTATATAATGATTAATAGTAGTAGCATTTGTGGTATTGGTTTTGGGCATGTGACACAAATGTAAATAAATAAATGAAGACAATATCCTTGTGCATGGTTGACCAGATTCCCCCTCTCCTAGACCCACTCCCTTCTCCTGCAGGTAGGGAGGACAGTTTTCATTAAGAGTATTTTATGAAGGTAGACAGCATCTTCATATAAAAGTCTGAAAATTGTTCACCAGATATAATACATAAGAAAGTGTTCAGGAAACAAAAAAACACTTTATGGTTTATTAAACTTTGGTATATTTTTCTTAATTTAAGAAGAAATCACATCCTTGTGTTCAGTTTTCTCTCTGATTTATAATCATGTTTCCTCTGGGTTAAAAAAACAAAAACGTTAATCTCCCCCCACCCCTTCCTTCCTGTCTTTTGCACAGAAGTCCTAGTGTGTCTTTAATTCTTCCTTTATGATGGAGCAAGTCAAGGTATCCATTCAGATACTGAGCTGAAGAACATGTAAGCCAAGAGTCAACTGTCTGTTTTTTTCTGGCTGTTTTTTTTTCTTCTTAGTACTCCTTATCTAGTTCCCAGCATTTATTGTGACTGGAGGACAGTCTGAAGGTTGATGCGGAATTGACTTGCATTGTCTTAAATGGCATTTCTAGGGATTTACTTGTGCTTTTGCAGTGTTTATTCTGGGTTATGAGTCTTGGGGTAAAGTCCTCCACAAATGCTTCATAATACTTGAAGTCGCAAAGATTCCTTTATTTGCTCATTGTATCATTATGTCCTTTGTGCAGTCTAAAATGGAACCCTTATCAACTGACAGAATTCTTCACATATTGTTTTCCATTGGGAACAATGACTTTGGGTTACATAGAACCTGTTGTACTGCAGTAGCATCATAAGTTTATAATGCTTTTGTTGCAAATCTAGACGTTTCTTGTCTGCCTCTTTAATGCAAAAGGAAAGATTTTCATTAAGCCATCACTTCAACAATAGACTGACCGTAATGGTCAAATTCATTCCCTTACCTGTTCCAGTAAAGAAGTAGTATATGATGTACTGTTAGGTGTAAAGATTTAAGAGTTCCATTGCTTACTGTATACTACCTGTGTATATTAGTAATGACACTGTGTGGACATCAGTGTCAGTAGGAGAATAAATTATTGCAGTTGCTGTCCTAGCAACAGTTTTTGTATATAGCATGCAGTATTAGACTTTTCATCTTTATCAGCCCAACGCAGTTACCTTGTATTACAACCGTGCACTAAAGCTCAGCACATGGTTTTCTAATGCAAAGCTAATACAGAAGGTTTGTTCTCCAATGACATAAACAAAGTGCATGTAAATGGGTTGTGTGTAAAAGGCATGTGCTAACATGGGAAAACATGTGCAGCTAGCAGCAGCTGTATCAACACTTGTGGCCCATTGATGGAATGTTATTCTGTACATTGCAAATTTTGTGGTATTTAAGTTTGGAAAAAATAGTGATAACCCACACCTATATAGGCACAGAAAAAACATTTTTTTGGGTCCATCAGAAAAAGGGGGGGGGGGGGATCCAAGTAACACTGCTTTCCATAAGCATGCTCTCCAAAAATCCTCACAGGTCCATTAGTCAGATAAGTGAAGCTTTTTGAAAGATCATTTCTATATTGTCTAATGAATGGGCACATGGGTGAAAAAAATGGGACCTGTGAGGACTTCTGGAGTGTGCTTATGGAAAGCCGTTTTACTTGGTTCCCTTTCTAATGGTCCTAAAAAAAATTTTCTATATGCCTATATGATTGTGGAATAGCATTACAGCATATGTAAAGATGTTATGCACATAAGAATATAAGATATTCCTTAATGGGTCAGACCAAAGGTCCATCAAGCCCAATATCCTGTTTCCAACAGTGGCCAATGCAAGTCACAAGTTACCTGTCCAGTTCCCAGAAGGTAAACAGATTCCATGCTGCTTTTCCCTCGGCTAAAAAGTAGATTTCCCCAATCCTCTTTAATAATGATTTATAGACTTTTCCTTCAGAAACATGTCCAAGCCTCATTTAAACCCAGCTTTCCTAAACAGCTTTTACTACATCCTCCAGCAACGAATTCCAGAGTCTGATTATGATTTGAGTGAAAAAGATTTCTCGGATTAGTCTTAAATGTGCTGCATTGTTTCTTCATTGTGTGCCCATATACAATTGGCACTTTGAGTTACATGCACATAACATTCTATTTCAGAGGTTCCCAACTCCAGTCCTGGAGGGCCAAACACCATTCAGGTTTTCAGGCGGTCCCTAATGAATATGCATGAGATACATTTGAATACAATGGGGCAGTGCATGCAAATGCATTTCATTCATATTTATTAAGGACAGCCTGAAAACCTGAATGGTGTTTGGCCCTCCTGGACTGGATTAGATGTCTCACCACTGTCTTAAACTTAATATGAACAACACTGAATTGCTGATCTTTCCACCATATCCTCCTCTCCCCACCCAAATCCTCCTCTCCCCTTCTTCCTTTCTCCATCTCTGTTGAAAAAATACTTCTCCACCCTGGTACTTCTGACTGTAACGTTGGTGTTATCTTTGATCCCCTCTCTTTTCTTTTCTGCTCATATACAACTGACTGTAAAATCCTGTCATTTCTTTTTCTATAATATCTATAAAATCCATCCCTTACTCTCTGTTAATACCACACGAACACTTGTCAACTCTTTGATTACCTCTCACCTTGACTATTGCAATCTCCTTCTTACTGGCCTCCATCTGAGTCATCTCTCTCCCCTTCAATCAGTTCATAAGAACATGCCATACTGGGTCAGACCAAGGTCCATCAAGCCCAGTATCCTGTTTCCAACAGCGGCCAATCTAGGTCATATGTACCTAGCAGTTTCCCCAAAAGACAGCCTTTACTACATCCTCCGGTAACAAATTCCAGAGTTTGATTACACGTTGAGTGAAAAAATATTTTCTTTTATTAGTCTTAAATAGTTTACCCTGTAGCTTCATTGCATGTCCCCTAGTCTTTCTATGTTCTGATAACGTAAACAATTGATCTATGTTTACCCGTTCCACTCCGTTCATTAATTTATAGACTTCTATCATATCTCCCCTCAGCCATCTCTTTTCCAGGTTAAAGAGCCCTAACCTTTTTAGCCTTTCTTCATAGGAGTATCCTTCCATCCCCTTCACCATTTTGGTGGCTCTTCTCTGAACCTTTTCTAATAACGCTATATCCTTTTTAAGATACGGCGACCAGAATTGCACACAATATTCAAGGTGCGGTCTCACCATGGAACGATATAGAGGCATTATAATATCTCTTGTTTTATTTTCCATTCCTTTCCTTATGATACCTAGCATTCTATTTGCTCTCTTGGCTGCCGCTGCACACTGGGCCGAGGGTTTTAACATGTTATCCACAATGATGCCTAAATCTTTTTCCTGGGTGGTGGTTCCTAATGTGGAAACTTGCAGTGTGTAACCATAGTTTGGGTTGTTCTTCCCTAGGTGCATAACTTTGTACTTGTCCACATTAAATTTCATTTGCCATTTTGATGCCCAGTTTTCCAATTTATCAAGATCCTCTTGCAATTTTCCATAATCCTCTTGGGTTTTAACAACTTTAAATAGTTTTGTCTCATCTGCAAATTTGATAACCTCACTCGTTATTCCACTTTCCAGGTCATTTATGAATATGTCAAAAAGCAGCAGACCCAGCACAGATCCCTGAGGTACACCACTATTCACCTTTCTCCATTGGGAAAATTGGCCATTTAGCCCTACCCTCTGCTTTCTATCTTTTAACCAGTTCCTGATCCACAGTAGTACATTGCCTCCTATCCCATGACACTTTAGTTTTGCCAAAAGTCTCTGATGAGGGACCGTGTCAAAGGCTTTCTGAAAGTCCAGATACACTATATCAACTGACTCACCTTTGTCCACCTGTTCACACCTTCAAAAAAACATAACAGATTAATAAGACAAGATCTTCCTTGTCTAAAGCCATGTTGGCTGTCTTCCATTAGGCCATGACTATCTACATGCTGAGTAATTTTATTCTTTATGATGGTTTCTACCATTTTTCCCGGTACTGATGTGAGGCCCTCACCGGTCTGTAGTTTCCCGGATTACCCCTGGAACCTTTTTTAAAAATTGGTTCAGAACTCTGCTGCACGTCTTATCTTTCGCCAGCCTCGCTTTGCACATATAACCCCTCTTCTCAAATCACTTCATTGGCTTCCATTCCATTACCGCATCAAATTCAAGCTTTCTCCTTTTAACTTTTAAATGCATTCATTCTGCTGCTCCACCCTCTCTCTTTTCTCTCCTCTCTCTCTCTACTCTCCTCCTCGTGAACTTCGTTCTTCTAGCTTGTTCTTTCCCTGCCATTTTCCTCTTCTGCTAACTCCAGACTTTGGTCCTTTCACCTTGCAGCTCCTTACGCATGGAACTCTCTTCCTGATGCTATCAGGTTTCATCACTCCCCGTCTTCAAATCTTTGCTAAAGGCTCACCTTTTTAAGGCTGCCTTTGGACCCTGATCCCCATTCCTTATGTCTCCTTTGTCATTTTGGCTCTCTTCCCTACTCTATCCCTCTTTCCTTCCTTGTCCTGTTTGTCTTCATTAGATTGTAAGCTCTAAAGAGCAGGGCCTATCTTTTCTATGTTTGTACAGTGCTGTGTATGCTGAGTAGTGCTCTATAAATATTTAATAATAATAATAATAATAATATTATGCTGGAATGCTATTCTGGACATACTTTTTTTTTTAAAGTGCCATCAAGTCAATGCAGACTCCTGGCGACCCAGTTTTCTTGGCAAGATATGACTGGAAGTAGTTTGCTAGGCCTTTTCTTCCGAGGCAATGGAGGGTAAAGTGACTTGCCTCAAGGTCGCCAGTGGGAATCAAACCCAGATTTCTTGGGTACTAGGCTGTTGCTCTAATCACTAGATGGCTACTCCACTCCATAAATAATGCCAAAATTGCTATGCACAGAATAACACGCAAGCAGATATGCTCAAAAAAAAGAAAACAGGCCCAAACTCCTTACTAGCTATGACCACTGAATAAAGAGCTACCCTTTACTCCTCAGATCTTGTGTTTAAAGCATCAGCCTTGTGCTTGACCTTCTGGTCTTCTGTGTACTTCTCCGCATCTGTGCTTTATTGCTGATCTCTGTTATAATCAATGGATTTGAATGTGCTATGCACGGCTATCTGCTCAAGGCTTTGCGCACAGTTAGCTCATGTGCAAAACCTTGTTCTTACATTGGTAGTGCACAAAATAGTATGCTAAAACCTAGCTATTCTGTGTGCATATAAATGCCGCCTACCTGGGGTGCCAAAACTTGGTCTTTGGACTATAATCCACTCAGGTTATCAGGATTTCAACAGTTTATATATTTGTGATCTAACTGCATTCCATGGAGGCAGAACATGTAACTAGGTCTCCTGTGAGTGGAGTAGCCAGGACTGATTTAGTGGTGGCTGCTTGAAGTGAACAAGGGAGGGACACAAGGCAGTTCAGATGTTGGCATCATCTCCAGTTTTTCTCTTATGGCCTGTGCTGTTGCCATTGACTGGGTGGGTCTGACCCCAAAGTTTGGGAAGGGGGATCATGGCCCACACAGGACCACATTCCTACCACTAGCACAGCGATGGCGAACCTTAGTATGTTAAAGCAGATGTAGAGAGAGAATGGAAAAAAAAACCAAGAAGACAGAAGAAAGGACAAATGGACAGCAGATGGAGAGTTAGGAGAAGACACGAAGAAACCAGAAGAAGTGGCTGGAGCAATTGCAACTGAAAAAAAATGCACAAAAGGTAGAAAAATATCTCTTTATTTGAATTTACATCACTGCACTAGCATTTATTCATTGTGGAAATCCTGAAAAGCTTACTAGGTTGTGGTCTTTGAGGTCCAGGTTTGAGCAACCCTGTCCCAACCAAAAAGCCTGTCACCTGGCTGGATCAAAGGTAGAGCAGCCAGAGTAAATTAGAAAACAAAGTCTTTGGAACTAAAACCCTCAACCATCGTAATGCTGTTTCACCGGGAGAGTGCTTTTTAGAGAGGCTTGATTGTGGGTGCCATATACCACCCATTGCACCACAAATGTGGTTCTTTAAATGCTTGCTATGAAATAAAAAGAGGGCTTTAAATAGAGAAATTGAAAATAAAGTGACATTTTGGTAGTGAAGTGTTCTCCTACTGAAACAATCCAAATGTATGGCTGCAGCACAACTTTCAAGAAACCATGAAGTCAGCAAAGTAATCATTTTAACATAATTTTAGATTATAGTGAGAACAGGCATAGTATAGTGAAATCCATACGTACATTTTTCTATTTGTCCTTGCAATAGAGAACATGTGGCTACAGTACTAAGCCTGCTCATAGAATCATAGATCATGACAGATGTTCAGAAGGTCATGTGGTTTGCTAAATGAAAGGGCGTGGGCCGTGTCACCAGCGCCCGCGGCTAACCGGATGCCCGGCGAGATGCGGCCCGGGGTCGCGCCTCATAATTTAAAAATAAATAAGGAAAGTGGATTGAGGCCGGCCGGCTGCTAGGAGAGGGGGGGGGAGGAGCCTCAGGGCTGAGTTGCTGAAGGGAGGCTGCTGATTGGATCCCCCGACGGAGCGCGCTCGGGGGGATCCGTCGCCGTGCGTGCGCCCGTGCCCAGAGACGTTGGAGGCCGGGCTGGCAAGGCAATCGCACGAGCGGCTGCCCACCCACCCACCCGATGCGGGAGGTGAGTGGGGTGATTCGGGTTGTCACAGCTTGGGGGGGGGGCGGGATCCCGGAGGTTTCCGGGGTCCGGAGCTGTAAGCCTTTTGGGGCGAGGGCGGGGTGCCCTCTATCCGGTTGAACCCTGGCAGGCTTGTGCTACTGGGACGGCCAAGTCGGAGAAGGGTGGCAGGCGATTGGCCGGTGGTTACATCCAGCCGGGGCGGGGCGAGGTCGCCTTGCTAGTCACATGGCTGGTGACTAATCGCCCCGCGGGGCATGGGTACGGTTGATGATTATTGTTATGAATGTTTAACAGTTGGTTTGTTATTCAATAAAGCTGTGACCAGTTGAAGCCATTTCCAGTCTATGGTGAGTTTGTGGGTGGTGTGAAGGGGAAGGGGAGTGGGGTGGCGCTCGGGCAAATTGGGGGGGTGGTGGTTTATTACGGGCAAGCTTCTTGTCCGGCTATCCGGTTAATGGTATTCTTAGTACAATACAAAAATAACAGCTGTCCGAGGGCAGAAGCGGAGAGATTGAAAGTATAATCGTATTACGGAGTGATGGAATTTTCCCCTGATGAAGCCTTTTTTGGCGAAACAACAGCTTTCGTAGGGCTTTGATTGTAAAATCTTTTGATCTTGGCTATTTTTTAATGTTCCTCTGTTTCATTTAACTGGATGTCTTCCGGTATTGTAAATCTACAGCGTAGTGATTGAGCACCAGGGGACGAACGGCTTAAAAGATTTCAGAGATAAGTATTTTAAAGACCTGTAATGGTTTGTCTTATTCATAGAAGCTTATTTCTTTTCTCCTTCCTTTTGTAGGGGGGTTTATTTTGTTCCAGTGATGCTCAATTGCCAGTTTTTAATATGACGCTTTTTGGTATGGTTTGAATGTCGTGATTGAAGTGTGTATGTGTTTTTTAGTTGTAATATGTGTTGTTATAGTGTGTTCCCATAGGTAATTTTGTGGTTTAAGATGAATAAAAATTGAAAAATTTGGGGTGAGTGTAGTGGCTATTTGACCTGTGATGCATGCGTCAGCTACTCCCTATAGTGATTAATTCACTTCATGTAGGGTTCTAGCCATTCTGAGGTCAATATTGCCTTGTTTGAGTCGTGTGGAATTTATTACTGAAAATTAGCGATAATAGTTGTTGGAGTAAATCTAGTATTGAGGGTAGTCGTCGTTGATTTGATTATTCTTAGTACAATGCCATAGACCCCAGTTAATTTCTGAACACTTAGTTGTATAGTTAAAAAGAAAGGTGACCAATTCATTTATGTATACTGAAACTGTGTAACTGGTTCCCCTTCTTTAATGACTAGAGATGAGTGCTGAGTTAGTCCTTGGGTGATTTCTTGGATTTTCTAAATAGAAGAGGTATTTATTTAGCTATTTTTCTATACCGCTATATCTGAGAGTCACAGCAGTTTGCATGAAACAACATAGCTCAACAGGGCTTTACAGAAAACTTGAATTAGAAGTTGAACAAAGTGCAATGTGTATAGCGTTATTAACTTAACATGATCAAGGCATAAACTTTAACAGAAGGTATGAGGTGAGAATGTTTACGGTGTAGGTTGGGGGGAGGGATGGATTGGAGTGTTCATTGGGAGATGATCAGTTACTGTCAGGAAAGTATTCCAGGAATGTGTGTGCTTTTAGGTTTCTGCAGATTTATTTATTTTATTTATACATTTTTCTATACCTCCCCTTCCAGAGATCAAGGGAAGTTTACAATTAACTAACAAGCAGTTACATTAAACCATTCCCTTGAACTTATATCAAACTTAAAAATATATAGTTAATATAAATTACAGAAAACTTCTTTTACAATTAACATATTTTAAATGAGGTCATCCGTGGTATGCAAGCCATGTGGAAGGGCATTCCAGAGTGTAGGGGCATATAAGGAGAAGGCCCTTCTTGATGTGGGGTGGCTGGATCTTGTATTGCTTGCTGATATGGATAGTGTATTCTGAGAGTTGATTCTGTTGGGTAATTTTTGTAGAAGCGATTGTAGGTAAACGGAAGAGAGATCATAATGGATTTTAAAGTTGGTGAGGATTTTAAAGATGGTGAGGTATGGGAGTGGGGTGAAGAGGGGTCTATGTTTGGGTAGTGGAGAAAGATACTGATGAATGTCTCTGAACTTGCCCCCCTTAGGTGGTGTAAGTCTGTCTCAAATCTAGCCCTCCCTTCTCCTCTGAAAGTAAATCTCTTACCACTTTCACTTTGCCCAGAGGGGGAGCGCTGACCTTTTACTTCCCTTCAGACCACATAGGCTGCTGACACCACTTCCTCCTCCCTTGGCCATCCTCATTTTTGATCCATATGAGCTACTGATGGTAAAAGGTTTTGGCTCAGTGATTAGGCTTGACCCAGAACAGTCACTTACAGGTGGTTTCCATCGGTATGTTTCACTACAACATTTTCCCATCAAAGGATGTGACTTGGTGTTGAAAACAAAATGTTTACATTCAATAATAATTCATCTCCAGGAACAAGCAGGAATAAGTCCTCACATATGGGTACGTCGGTACCGACGGAGCCTGCGCGGGAAAGCTCCCCAGCTTCCTAGAATGGAAGCTTTTGGGACCTCCCACTGCACATGCGCACTGCCTTCCCGCCTTCCTGAACAGCTCTCCTCAGTTTCTCTTTTTCCGCGGAGCCAGCAGGTCGTGTATCCTGTCACCGCTGAAGAAATTGTAGTTTTTTGTTTTGTTTCTTTAGACCGCGTACCTGCCTTCCCATACCGATACCGGTATCGCCGGTCTTCCTTTTTCTTTCTTGAAAAATTATTTTCTTTTCTTTTATTATTTTTCAGCACTTGGTCACTTCAGTTAGGCCTTCAGGCCTACTTGAATTCTCCACATGGAGAAGCCAGCCCCTGGATTTAAGAAGTGTACCAAGTGTACTGCTGTAATATCAGTCACAGACACCCATGAATGGTGTCTTAAATGTTTGGGGCCTGACCACTCCATTCCGGACTGCCCTTCCTGCTCCCAAATGTCTAAGCGTGGGCTGCAGAACCGGGCCAACAAATTCCATGTGCTGTTTGCTTCAGAGAATCCAACATCACAGTCATCCCGGTCATCATCCCCGGATGGATCTCAGGTAACCAAACCTTCTGTGGGCAAGTCCTCAAAGAGCAAATCTCCTTCAAAGCATCGAGAGGCTCTTAGTTTTGAGGACCCTGCCCCAGCCAAACAGCCCCGGCGGGAGGTCCTACCTTCCAAATCGCCAATACAGGGGCTACAGGTTGACATCGATGGCACGGCCTCGACAGATCACCTGTTGGACTGCTCTGGGGTACCGGCCCATACCGGTACCGACATCCAGGCAGCCGTGGCGTCTATGGGCAATACTGTCCAATCCATGCAGCAGGCCGTCATGGCTTTCATTAAAGCTGCAACGCCATCGGTACCGCTTCCAGCGGTTCCGGGCCCGGTTCCGGTATCGTCCGCCATGCCGGAACCCAGGCCTTCCTCTTCTAAACGCAAATCGGTACCGTATGGGCTTTCGCTCCATACCGCTTCCATACCCGGTACGCCCGATGTCGATACCGATCGGTATGCGTATCGTGCGTTGGAGGAAACTAGACAATACACCGATTCCTCTGAGGATTTTGTCTCCTCTGATGAGTCTGCAGAGCTCTCCCTTGACCTTCCTGAGGAACCTTCTTCTCCAAAAAGGAGAATGTCTCCTCCAGAGGATTTGTCCTTTCAGGACTTTATTTTAGAAATGGCTAAAGGCCTTTCTATCACTACTTCCTCTGAAAGGGAACCAAGGTCAAAAAGATTGGATATTTTAGGATACTCCAAGTCTCCTAAAGAAGCAGTTACTCTGCCTATCCATGAAATCCTTCAAGAACAATTGATGGATTTCTGGGAGAACCCTTTAACTCTGTCTCCTTATTCCCGTAGGTTGGACACCATGTATCGGGTCCCTCCGTCTCCTGGTTTTCAGAAAACTCAATTGCCTCACCACTCCATTGTGGTAAAGTCTGCAATGAAAAAGATCAAGAGTACTAAAAGGCACTCTTCTACACCTCCAGGAAGGGAATGTAAGACACTGGACTCTTTTGGTAGGAAAATCTTCCAGGCTAGTATGCTTATAGCCAGGATTAATTCCTACAGCCTCTATATGGGCATGTTCCTAGGGGAACTTGCCAAGAAAGTACGGCATTTTGCCTCCCTTATCCCTGAGGATAAACAGGAGGACTTCCTTTCTGTTGTGAAACAACTTTTAGATGTTTCTAAGTTCTCCAACAGAGCTGCCTTTGATTCCTTCGAAGGAGCCAGCAGAGCTTCTGGCATTGCTATTGCAGCCAGACGTCTGGCTTGGCTCCAGGCTTCTGATCTGGAACCCTGGGTTCTAGATGGCTTACGGAATCTGCCCTGTACAGGTGAGAACTTATTCGGTGCAGAGTGGCAAGTTAAGGCCACTCAAATGGATGCTGAAAATGCCACCTTAGAGAGACTTTCTAAGTCCACTTCTACTCCCACTAAGAAGAAGTCTTTCAAGAGGCCTTATTATAAGAAGGCCAGATATGCTTCCAATACTGGCCAGCAATCTTCTCAACCTCGTTTTGCGGCTAAACGTCAGCAAACGAAACAAGCAAGAGCAAAGCCTGCAGCAGCTACTACAGCTCAACAGGCTCCACCCCCTCAGGGGTTTTGACTTGCCCCTAGAGAACTTGCCATTCCTGGTTCTGGACCAACCAGAACCTCTCACCATACCTGGAAGGTTAGCTCACTTTGCTCCCAGATGGGAACAGATCACAACAGAGCAATGGACCCTCTCTATCATCCGAGAGGGTTACAAACTTCATTTCTCCAGCCTTCCTCCTCATCACATGGTGAGACCCTTCAATTCTCCATCTCCTCTCCTAGCCCTGTTGGATCAGGAGATCTCTTCTCTGCTTGCCCAAGGGGCCATAGAAGAGGTTCCTCTTCATCAACAGGGGTCAGGTTTCTACTCCCCCTATTTTCTCATTCCAAAGAAAACAGGGGGATTCAGACCAATCCTAGATCTGAGAGAATTGAACAAATTTCTGTACAAGGAGAAATTCAAAATGCTCTCTTTGGGCATTCTCCTTCCATACCTTCAGAGTCAGGACTGGCTTTGTTCTCTAGACCTACAGGATGCGTATACACATCTACTCATCCATCCATCCCACAGAAAATATCTTCGCTTTCTGTTCAGGGGAAGTCATTACCAATACAGAGTACTTCCCTTCGGTCTCGCCTCTGCCCCAAGAGTCTTTACCAAATGCATGTCAGTCGTAGCCGCATTTCTCAGAAGCATGGGGATTTTCGTATTCCCATATCTGGACGACTGGCTCATTCGAGCTCCAACTCAGTCGCAGGCCCAGATTTCCCTAGACCGCACAAGGAGCCTTCTGCAGTATCTGGGACTGGTAATAAACCTCCCCAAGTCTCAACTCAGCCCTACTCAGTCTCTAGAATTCATAGGGGCCCAGTTGGACACCACCACTGCAAGAGCCTACCTTCCACTGGTTCGGGGTCAGCGTCTGCTGAGCTTGGCCTCCCAAGCCCAGTCCAGTACTCACTTGACAGCCAGGGAAATGCTACGCCTCCTGGGCCATATGGCCTCCACAGTACATGTGGTGCCCTACGCTCGTCTTCATATGAGAGCAGCTCAATGGACCCTGGCCACCCAGTGGACTCAGGCGTCGGGAGCACTCTCAGACCAAATACAAACCTCAAACCGTCTGTCTTGGTCCCTCCATTGGTGGATATCCACCAAGAATCTGTTGTTGGGGGCTCCCTTTCAGCCCTTGCTACCCCAAGCAACCCTCACAACAGATGCCTCCCAATTGGGGTGGGGAGCCCATCTGCTAACTCTCTCCACTCAGGGCACTTGGTCTCCACAGGAGGCCACCCTTCATATCAACCTCCTGGAACTGCGAGCAATTTACCTTGCCCTCAAGGTCTTCCATACCCTCCTTGCCAACCTGACTGTCCTGGTTCAGACAGACAATCAGGTGGCCATGTTTTACATAAACAAACAAGGAGGGACGGGCTCTCTGTCGCTTTGCAACGAAGCTCTCAGATTATGGGCCTTCGCCAGAGAGCACCAAATTCATCTGCTAGCAGTGTACCTTCCAGGAGTTCAAAACTCTCGAGCAGACAGACTCAGTCGTGTTCTGCTGCCACACGAGTGGTCCCTACATGTGGACCAGATAACCACAATCTTTCAGGAATGGGGGACCCCGGACATAGACCTCTTTGCAAGTCCGTGGAATGCCAAACTTCCCCGGTTCTGTTCCAGGACTCCGTGTCAGGAAGCTCAGGCCACGGACGCCTTTCTCCTCCATTGGGGTCAGGCGTTCCTATATGCCTTTCCACCCATTCTGCTGATTCCCAAGACTCTGTTCAAACTCCAGAGAGATCACGGCTCTATGATCCTCATAGCTCCACGCTGGCCACGCCAAGTGTGGTTCCCTCTGCTTCTACAGCTCTCCCAGGGATCCTCCCTGGACTTAGGAGCTGCACCAGACCTTCTGTCTCAGGAGGACGGGACTTTGTGGCACCCAAACCCCAAATCCCTACATCTCCGAGCTTGGTTACTGAAGGCTTAAGTCTTCAAGACTTTAATCTTTCTCAACCTGTGAAAGATATCCTTCATGCCTCTAGGAAACCTTCCACGAGGCGGTCTTATGCTTTCAAATGGAAACGTTTTTCCATTTGGTGTGCTCAGCAGGGCCTTGACCCTCTGGCACTTCCTTTGAATTCCCTCTTAGACTATCTCCTGCATCTTTCCAATGCAGGCCTTAAGACGAATTCTGTAAGAGTCCATTTAAGTGCTATTTCAGCATCCCTGAAACCTGTAAATGGACAACCTATCTCCTCTCACCCTCTTGTTGCAAGATTCATGAGAGGCCTGACCCTCACTAAACCTCCCATCAGACCCCCCCCGGTCGCATGGGATTTGAATCTAGTGCTTGGTCAGCTTATGAAGCCACCTTTTGAGCCGTTATTTTCTACCTCCTTGAAATTTCTTTCCTGGAAGGTACTATTCCTAATTGCAGTCACTTCCGCTCGTCGCATCAGCGAACTGCAAGCTCTAGTGGCTAATCCACCTTATACGAGATTTCATCATGACAAGGTGGTCCTTAGGACGAATCCCCACTTTATGCCTAAAGTGGTCTCCCCTTTTCATCTTAATCAAGAGGTATATCTACCTGTATTTTTTCCGGCTCCTCATGCCTCCAGTGCAGAGAGGAACCTTCATACTCTGGATTGTAAAAGAGCTCTAGCCTTTTACCTTAATAGGACTCAGCCACATCGAAAGTCTTCTCAACTTTTCGTGGCTTTTGATCCTTCACATTTGGGACTTCCAGTCTCCAAGCGTACACTTTCCAATTGGATTGCTCAGTGTATTTCCTTTGCTTACCAGAGTAAAAACATTCCTCTGGAAGGCCATGTCACAGCTCACAATGTGAGAGCCATGGCAACTTCTATGGCTCATCTGCACTCTGTTTCCATTGATCAGATCTGTCGAGCCGCTACCTGGGCCTCGGTTCATACCTTCACAGCCCATTACTGTTTGGACAAGGACTCCCGCCGGGATGCCTTGTTTGGCCAGGCTGTCCTCAAACACCTGTTCCATTCTTAGACAACTCCTGCCCACCTTCCCAGGATGGATGCCTGAGATCCATACGAAGATGGCGAACCTTGACAGGGGATCCCACGCATCTCAGCTAGGGAGTCCCCATATGTGAGGACTTATTCCTGCTTGTTCCTGGAGATAGCACAGTTACTTACCTGTAACAGGTGATCTCTGGGAACAGCAGGAATTAGTCCTCACAACCCACCCACCTCCCCTAGGAGTTGTATCTTTTATCTATCTATCTTCCTGTCCTCTCTCTATTGACTCAGCTATAAACTCGAAACTGAGGAGAGCTGTTCAGGAAGGCGGGAAGGCAGTGCGCATGTGCAGTGGGAGGTCCCAAAAGCTTCCATTCTAGGAAGCTGGGGAGCTTTCCCGCGCAGGCTCCGTCGGTACCGACGTACCCATATGTGAGGACTAATTCCTGCTGTTCCCAGAGATCACCTGTTACAGGTAAGTAACTGTGCTTTATCTGACAAAGGAAATACTAGAACTCTACAACATTTAAAGTATTAAGGGGCCATTCAAAAGAGAATGATACCTCTGATTCTGCCATGTACGTACACATTCTGGGAGAGGTTTTACGTGCTAGAAAAGCTAAGGACCGCTCTTCGTTCTTGCACTTTCCATGGGAGTATGCGTACAATCAGGAAAGGTGTGACTCTGAGCCATACTTCAGTTTTCTTTGCTCTAAAAAAGAGAGGGGATGCTTTCTGAAAAGCTTCCTTCGTGATAGAGGCCCACAGCAAGCACAGGAGACAAAGCTTAGAGAAAGAAAAGGAGGAGACAGAACATACTGTTGCATGTTTTTTGGCAAGCCCATTCAAAGCTGTGTAAATTAAAACTATCAGTAAGTTATCCAGGGTCTGTAAGTAGGGTCATGTGACTGTTCTTTTAATTGGACTCTGACCTCACCTAGATTCAAGTATTCACAAAATCAAATGGAAACATGCAGGTATTCAGGCATATAATTGTTTTGTTGGATTTCATTGAACACCTGTGAAAACATCTGAAATGTTTTTGTTCAAAATTTATTTTGAGAAAAACACAGGGCCAAAACGTCCTCTTGGATTAGCGTAGTGGATTCTCTACATTTTTTGCAAATTTATTTTGGTCAATGTAATCACAGTTTTTCATATTCCATGTTGATAAGTTGTCAATGATCACACTGACACTGATTGCAAAGACCAGAATATAGAACAAGTTCAATGGGCTTGTCATGTTAAAAGCTAGGGCCCAGTTTTGATCCCGATGTACATCTCCTTTGTACGCCCAGGCTGACCCAGATGTACAAAAGAGATCACGATTCAGAATTGCGAACAGGCATGTACTTGCAGGCTGGGACTGCGATTCAGTCCCAGCCTGCATGTACAGCCATAGCCTGGCTAGCTCAGCCAGGGCTTTTAAATGGAGCTGTGGCACCATGTTTCCATTTAAAAACCACGATGCTGGCCGCTACCAAAAAGAAGTAAATTCCCCACAGCCCAACCCCCAATCTGGCCTCTTAAGGCCAGGGTCAGGCTGCGGGATATTAACTTTGTCCTCCCCCCCAGCCCCTTCCATGCCCTAGGTCCACCAAAAAGAAATGTCCAGGGAAGTTATTCCACCCCCAGTGGGTGGAATACCTTCCCCAGACATTTTGCTGGCCCTGGACATACAGGGCCGACATTAGAATCAGCCCTGTACGTCCAGGGCCAGCGAACGCCCACTCTCCACCCCCGGGCCACCTCTTCCCCGTTCCCGACTAACTTCCCCGCACAATCGGTGGGGAAGTTAGTCGGGGCATGCAGCTGGCATGAATAGCCCCCATAGTGTATTGCTACATAACAGCAATACTAGCATCTCTCCATTGGCTACCAATACAAAGCAGGATAGTAAACAAAAGAATAATAACCTCATTCAAAGCCTTATACGATATGGCCCCAACTACACTATGTAATCTAATATGCAAAGAACCTTCTAAGCCTTCACACAGAAAAGGACAATTAAACAAACTAAAGATTCCAAAAGATTTCACAAAAGCACATAAATTAACAAACAGAGCCTTTTCTCACATAGCTCCAACTATCTGGAATTCCCTCCCGGAGGAGCTACGAACACTAATTAAAATCATGGAATTCCGTAAAAAATTGAAGACTTACTTATTTACCAAACACTACAACAACATAGATAATACTTCACTTAATTTAGATAAAGGCTAAACAGGTACCAGTCTGTATCTAATAAAAATAAACATAGTTGAAACCATATGGTGACCCAATCCCTTATGACCTAATACTTCTACATGTATATAGTTTACTCTATTCTGTATTGTCTTACACTGTTTAGAAAATACATTCTGTTTAGTTAATTACTTTGTTCTATAACACATATGTTGCTTTGTTATTCATTGTTTTTATAATATGACGTTCCATGTAAAACAAACTTGATTTGTTGATTGTTTATTGTAAACCGCAACTGAACTCTGGAAGATGCGGTATATAAATGTGTGTTAAATAAATAAATAAATACATGGAGAATCCATGTTCTATTTGGTCTTTGTACATGTCTTTTGGACCAGGAAGGAAGCCAGCTACCATTACTTTGGTCACCCTGGATGGCCAAACAATGACACTGATGGTATGTCCCAAAATAACAAAGAACTCTCCCTCCAGCTCCTCAGTCCTTGGGCATGCAAGGGTTTTCGTGGCCACCTAGGTTCACTATTTAAGGAAGGAAGGGTCGAACATACAGGAGGATAGAAATCAGAACCAGTAAGGAAATAATTGAAAAACAAGTCTTAGGAGCAGCTCTTATTTACCCTGCAACCACTGTGACCTTTTTGAAACTTGTGTCATCTGTTGTTGCAGGCTGACACACTCAGTGGCCGCGAAGTGTCAGTATCATCTGCTGTAATAGGATGCTGCCACCTGTTGGCTACTGCTGGTATTGCAGTTGAAATGGTATTTCCACACCCCACCCACCACCATTTTTCTGCTAAATCCCTAAATTGCCTGGGAAGACAGTATCCTAGTTTCTAGATTATATAGCACTATCTGTCCTGAAAATGTTGTTGCCATAGATTGAACATTTCAGGAGTTGATGTGTACATAGGAAAAACAAAAACATGTGACTATTGTAGGGAAAATAAGTCTTGCTGATAGCTATTTTAGCTTTTTTGCTCTACTCTTGTAAAAAAAATATTAAAAACTTGGCAAGTACATTCAATTCTAATGCTTCTCTTACTTTTCTTAAGATCATTAAGGTTATCTTTCAATCTTTTAAGGAATTCAAATCCACGAATAGGTGACATCCTTCAAAAGCTAGCGCCCTTTATGAAGATGTATGGGGAGTACGTAAAGAACTTTGACAGAGCCATGGACATGGTGAATACATGGACGCAGAGGTCATCTCAATTTAAAGATGTTGTTCATAGCATACAGGTATAAAACATTCTCAGCCCTTGCTAGCTGTTTGCACGCTTCATATGTCTTTCTTCCATGACAGTTTAAGGAAAGATTGCCTGCTAATAGTTCTCAGTGAAGAGTATCATTGGGATGAATGTGTGTGTCAGTGAGGGACTGGCATATTGTACAAGTGTGCTCCATTTTCATAGGAGGATGATACTGGAGGTGCATACCCTGAATGGAAGCTGTTTCTCGTTTTGTAAACGCTGCTTTCTAAAGGAAAGCAAAGATGGAAAAAAAAGTTAAGACAATGGACCCCTTTTATAATTCTTGTCAGCTGTTTAATATGTGCTTTAAGGCGTGGCAACTAAAAGTCGGGAACACTAATGCGTGAGTGTGTCCACCACTGCAAGCTAAAACTCTCAATCAGTTATCACAGGATGGGGTAGGGAATAGGCAGAGTGTGGGTGTGGAGAGTGCAATACTGCTTGCGCCAAGGCAATGCACTCAATGGCAATGCAATGCCTAACATAGGTTCAACTAATGATTCCCAAGAGAGTCGTTAAGTGAATCGGCCTTGGCGAGCGCACGTTAAGAGAATCCATTGCATGTTAGCTGCTGGGAACATACTGGTCACACTCCCAACAGCTAACACAGAGGTTTTTCAATTAACATGCATTTATTTGGTGATTTAATTTCAAATCCTTAGCAGACTTTAGTAAAAGGGGCCCAAAATGTGCTTCCTACATTTTCATTTTGCATATAAATAACTGGTACTACTAGTACTTTACATTTATTATTTTTTTTAATTTAATCTGCCCCTTGCCCAGCTGTACTCATTTTGAAGAAAAAAATCACCAGGCAGCTTTGGAAAAGCAAAGAAAATAAGCACAATGTAGACTTTCCTTTCCAGGGCCGCTTTCTGGAAATTCATGGTGACAGGTTTGGCAAGGGACTAAGTGTCTGATTTCTATGACAGATGCTTTGCAATTAAGTGATATTTTGATACCTCAGTCTTACCAAGCTAAGCCTGAGTGAACTACTCCCTAAGGTGAGGCTAGTACTATGTATTACCATTTTACAGAATGATCATTTGATATGCTGTGAATAAAGTGGAGAGAGCAGTTCATACTACTTTCAATCATTAAAATAGCATCAGATCAATTAAACAGTTATAAGTTGTCTATATTTAATTAACTGCTGATTTACCTAAGGAGGGAATCCATAAAGCATTATTAAGTTGGACTGGGGAAAGCTACTGCTTATCCCTAGAGATAAGTAACATGGCATCTTTTTTACCTTTTGGGATCCTGCCAGGTGCTTGTAACCTGGATCGACCACTTGGAGGCAGGATCCTGAGTATGATGGGCATTTGGTCTGACCCTGTATGGCAATTCTTATTTTTTGTTCTTACGTGCTGCACTAAGATCAATTACCATTTATAAAAGAAAAAAACCAACTTTACAATCTTTTGTTTAACAAGTAATATAAGGCATTTACTTTTTGTAGATTAATATATCAACATAGAAATATAGATAGTGTGTGGCCATCGATCGGTTGGATTCTGGGGTGTGTTAGTCTGCTGATGCCAACCTGGTTACCCATAACTTCAGTGTCTAAAATGAAAGTGTTTTACCAGTCTTCCTTCTTAAGTCTATCGATAGTGCTGCTGTATAGTCCCGTAGCCAGGTCTGGATCAGTTGTAATAGGTATGACTGAACGCCATCTCCCTGTCTGGTACAAGAGGTAGTTCATGAGACTCGTGGGCTGCTTTATCTTGAGAAAATATGGAGAAAGCTGTGCACAAGTTACATTCTTAGGGGAGATGCTTAATGGTTGAGGATTTCAGATGCTCATAGTTTAGACTCTGAGAGGTTGTGTGCACACTGTTTTGTTAAAGTTTTGCAGGTAAAATATTGCATACTATAATAAGGTGTTAGAATAATGATGAGCTAAGTTATCATGATTATTGTATTCTTTCTTTAGACCACTTTGGGTTGTTCCTTGATATAAGGCAGTCTAGTTATGTATTTATTTTATTTTTATATATTTAGCTCATGCCTTTCCAGTAGTAGTTCAAGGCAAGTTACATTCAGGTATAGTTTTAATTTCCCTGTCCCCAGAGGGATTACAATCTAAGTTCGTACCTGAGGCAGTGGAGGGTCAAGTGGCTTACCCAAGGCCACAAGGAGCATCAGTGGGATTTGAACCTTGGCCTTTCCGGATCCAGGCTGCCGCCCTAACCACTAGGTTGCCATACAATATTCGTTCAGCCCAAAGATTCATCAAGCCCAGTATCCAGTATGAGACAGTGGTCAATATAGGTCATAAGTATTGGGCAGGATCTGAGTGGATTTCTTGTTGTTCATTCCCCCTTGAGGCAAGCAAATAGAATTTTATATACTATTCCTTATCCCAAAAAGCTAGGTGACTCAATATTCAGAAACTTTTTTAGGTTTATTGGCGGCCGGTAAACATATAAATTTTGGAGATTGCACCTTCAAAAGAATATAAACATGATGGTGTCTGTCCAGAAGGGAGATACTAAAACGATCAGTGGTCTAAGGCATATGGGGATAGACTTAAGACCTCAATATCTATACTTTGGAGGAAAGATGGGAGAGGGGACATATGATAGACATTTAAATACTTCCATGGTATAAATGCACAGGAGATGACTTCAGTTGAAAAGAAGCTCTGGAATAAGGCGTTATAGGACAAAGGTGAAAGAAGATAGACTCAAGATTAATTTAAGGAAATATTTCTTAATGGAAAGGTTTGTTGATGTGTGGAACAGTCCCCCAGTGAAGCTGGTGGTGAACAGTATCTGAATTCAAGAAAGAAGATAACAAATATGAGGAAGATGAAGGGATTGTAGAACTTAATAGTTCTTATGAATGTTCAGACTAGATAAGCCGTATGGTCTTCATCTGCTGTCATTTTTTGTGTTTTTATATTTCTGTCTACTTATACTCGATGTACCTTATGGATAGTGCACTCTAACTGCCTGGCACTATGCATAGAGTTCAAGGATGGAGTTAGGGTAGAATGTGTGTGGGAACCATATACTTTCCATATAGAAGTGATTTTCAGATGTTATGTTGATAGCCTAGGCCTTTTCCTCTTATTTATAACATTTTTATATCATGTTAATGAACAAGTTCATTCAAAATGGTTTACAAGAATATACAGTAACAATGGAAACAAAACTAGAATAATAGTTTCTACTAACTTAGGGCTTTGTACAAATATTAGTTCTCCAGGACCAAGCAGGAAGTCAGTCCTCACATATGGGTGACGTCGGCGCCGACGGAGCCCTCGCGGAGCAATTTTCCCCAGCTTTCAAAGAAAGCCTTTGGGAATTGCAGCGCGCATGCGCGGTCCCCTTCCCGCCCAAGGGTGCCATCTTAGCCAGTCTTCTTTTTTCCGCGGAGCCCTACAGACGTGGTCTTCTTGTCCCCGCAGAAAAAGTTGATTTTTCGTCGTTTATTTCTCTTGCCCGGACTCGCGACGCCGTTGCGAGTCCTTCTCTTATTTTTCGGTTTTTCTGATTTTTCTTGTCAGCTTCGTTTTTCGGTTTTTCGCTGGCAGCCCGGTCCTTTGACCTTGCAGGGGCCCTTTTTCCCCCGATGGCTGCCAGTGGTTTCAAAAGGTGTGTTCAGTGTGACAGAAATATGTCACTCACTGACACACACGATAATTGCCTCCGCTGCCTTGGCCCGGATCACGAGGAACTGATCTGTGGGGCCTGCAGCAAAATGTCCTCCAAAGCTTTACGGAGTCGGCGGCATCAGCGGGAAAGAATCTTCGCAGATCCCACCCGTACCCGTACCTCGTCGGAGGCCTCGGTGTCCAGAGGCTCCAGCTCTGAGCATAGCCGGAGTTCCTCCGACAGAGGTTCTCCCTCTGGGGATCATCATCGGAAGGCGAAACCCGCGAGGGCGGCATCGGTGGACGCTCCTGGTTCCGCGAGGGCCAGGTCGCATAGCCCCGATAGCCGTCCCGGGTCTTTGGAGAAGGAACGTCTCCCGAAGCGACCTTGTTTGGAATCGGAGTTGCCTGCTCGGGTAAGTCCTGTAGTCCTCCTGGACTCGCCTCCGAGGGGTCCGACGTCGGGCCCGACGCCGTCGGGGCCCGAGTCGGGGGCTGCTAGGTCACCTGAGGTCGGACTCAGGTTGACGGCCTTGGAGAGCAGACTATCTGCCTTCATGGACCAGCAGCGGGCACTGATCGCTAGCCTCGCTGGCGCCTCTGCCCCGACCGCCGGGACGTCGACGTCTAAGTCGACCCCGGAGACCGAGCCAATCCTCGAGTCCATGCGGGCTCGAGTCGATCCTCGGTCGAGGTCACCCTCGGCCTCCCGTTCGGGACCGAGGTCGTCGATGCCAACTCCCTCGGCGTCGGGGCGGCCGACGCCTCCGCCCGCCCGACGCCTCCGCCCGCCCGAACCGACCCCACCGATTCCTCCTCGGAGTCGGCCTGGGAGTCTGAAGTGGAAGAGTCACCTGATTCTTTTCGGACTCGGTGTGTCCCCTCGGACTCCCCTGAGTCCGAACCTCGGAAACAGTCCCCCCGGAGGATGCCCGGTTCTCGGACTTCGTCAGGGATATGGCCAAGGCTTTGGCCTTCCCTGCGGATCCCGAGGAGGAGCCTCGAGCCGAAGAGCTCGACGCCCTTCAGTACGACTCTCCCGCCAGGGAGCACTTTACTGTACCGGTTCCTCCCATGCTGGAACGACTACTCTTCCGCATGTGGGAGAGTCCGGCATCGTCGCCGGTATTAAGCAAGCGGGTCGATTCCATCTATCGAGTCCGCAAGAGCCCTGGCTTCCAAAAAGCACAGCTACCGCACCATTCCATGGTGGTGGAATCGGCCATGCATAGGCTTAAGAGCCAGAAGATGCACTCCTCGGTGCCTCCTGGCAGGGAGGCCCGCAACCTGGATGGCCTCGGTAAGAAGTGTTTCCAGGGCTCTATGCTTGCTTGTCGGGTCCAGACCTACCAGCTCTACATGGGCATGTACCTTAGAGATCTGGCTAAAGAGATAGCCGGATTCTCTGCTGGGCTGTCCGAGGAACCTTTGCGGAGGTTCCTAGCCTTGTCCACTGGTATTCGGGAATGCTCCAAATTCATTTCTCGAGCAGCCTATGATGGCTTTGAAGCATCGGCTCGAGTGGCCGCAGCCGGCATCGGTGCCCGCCGACAGGCTTGGCTTCAGTCGTCTGACCTTGAACCCTGGGTGCAGGACAAGTTGGTCGATGTCCCCTGCCGAGGTGAGAACCTCTTTGGCAAGCCCCTGGCTGAGAAGGCTGCGCAAATCGAGACGGAGACTCTCACCAGAACTAGGCTCTCTAGGAAGACCTCTGCCCCTTCCCAGAAGAAGAAGGGCTCGGGAAAGAAGTCCTTTTACCCAAGAAAGGCGGCTGCCTATAAACACTACCCTCAATATCAGGCCTCCGCAGCTCCCCAACAGGGTCAGCAGGCCAAGGGACGGGGTAACGGGTCCCGTAGGCAGCAAGCCCCCAAGCCTGCACCACCGGCCCTTCTCAGCAGGGTGGGGGTTTTTGACTTCACATCCTCATCCACCCAAGCCACCGCCAATACCTAAGGTTTGTGGTGGCAGGAAATCATTACCAGTACAGAGTACTGCCCTTTGGCCTATCCTCCGCACCACGAGTCTTCACAAAATGTCTCGCGGTGGTGGCGGCTTATCTCCGGCTTCAGGGCCTCTATGTCTTTCCGTACCTAGACGACTGGCTCATCAGAGCATCGTCCTCTCCAGAAGTCACAAAAGCCACACACCGCACTGTGACTCTTCTCCAGTACTTGGGCTTTGTCATAAACTTCGCAAAGTCCACTTTGCTCCCCTCGCAAGATCTCGAGTTCATCGGCGCAAGATTGCACACTCTTCAGGCGCGAGCTTTCCTGCCTCTCGGCAGGGCTCAACGGCTCATGGACCTAGCCGGCCGTTTTCGCAGCCAGTCCCTGGTCTCGGCCAGGCGCTTCCTGAGACTACTCGGCCATATGGCTTCCACCGTCCACGTGACCCCCAATGCCCGCCTGAATATGCGGCCTGCTCAGTGGTGCCTTCGCAAGCAGTGGCAACAGGCCACGGGCGGCCTAGCCGACTTAGTGCGGATCTCCGGCCCGCTGGCCTCTTCTCTACAGTGGTGGCTTCATCGGCCGAACCTGGTACTCGGAATGCCTTTTCAGTCTCCTCCGCCTGCTCTTGGGCCGTCAGCCACGGCATTCTTCTCAAGGCAGTTTATCTCCCAGGCCAAGAAAATTGCCTGGCGGACAAACTCAGCAGAATCCTCCAGCCGCACGAGTGTTGACTGGATCCCTTGGTAGTTCAGAAACTTTTTCTGAAGTGGGGCCTCCCCACGATGGATCTCTTTGCCAGTCCTCTCAACCGGCAACTTCCTCGCTTCTGCTCTCGGCAGCCGCATCCCCTTCGAGTAGCGGCGGATGCTTTTCTGCTCTCATGGTCGAAAAGCCTTCTGTATGCCTTTCCTCCCATACCGCTAATCTCTCGAACTCTTTTCAAGGTTCTCCGAGACAAAGCTTCCATGATCCTGATAGCTCCTCGGTGGCCCAGACAGCCGTGGTTTCCACTCCTGCTGCAACTAGCGGTGGAGGCTCTGTTCCCTCTGGGGTTTCAACCAGATCTCCTAACACAGGATCAGGGGTCCCTGCTACACCCCAACCTCAGATCTCTACATCTGATGGCCTGGCTGCTGAAAGGGTAGTCCTTGCTCCCCTTCTACTGCCGGCAGAGGTGGAAGAGGTCGTCCTAGCTTCCCGGCGACCTTCTACCCGCAAATGCTATGCCCTTAAATGGCGTCGCTTTTCCGTTTGGTGTGCCCAGCAGTCTCAGGATCCCTTCTCCTGCTCGGTGTCGGTGATCTTGCAGTACTTGCTCTACCTCTCTAATCTGGGACTTAAGTCCAACTCCGTCAAAGTTCACCTCAGTGCTCTTTCAGCACATCATGTGCCGGTGGACGGCAGACCTCTTTCCAGCGACCCTCTCGTGGCAAGGTTTCTCCGAGGTCTCCTTCTACTTAAACCACCTCTGCGCCCGCCAGCACCTGACTGGGATCTGAATGTGGTTTTACAGCGGATCACCTGTCCGCCTTTTGAACCTATGGCTACCTGTTCTCTCCGTTTTCTTTCTTGGAAAACCTTATTCCTGATAGCCCTCACTTCCGCTAGACGCGTAAGTGAATTGCAGGCCCTCGTGTCTGATCCCCCTTACACTCGGTTCTACAAAAATAGGGTAGTCCTACGGACTCATCCTAAATTTCTTCCAAAAGTGGTCTCCCCTTTTCACATCAATCAGGACGTGGTACTTCCGACCTTCTTTCCCAGGCCACACTCCAGCCAAGCTGAAATGGTCCTGCATACCCTGGACTGTAGAAGGGCGTTGAACTTCTACCTTGACCGTACGCGGGAGCACCGTAAAGCTGCTCAGCTTTTCGTGTCTTTTGACCCCAATAAATTGGGGCTCCCTGTCTCCAAGCGTACTCTGTCCATCTGGGTTGCTGACTGTATCGCTTGGGCTTATGGGGCAGCCGGACTCTCGCTAGATAGTCGGGTCACGGCTCATTGTGTTCGGGGCGAAGGCTACGTCAGTGGCTTACCTCCGCTCTGTTCCATTGGCAGACATCTGCCGGGCCGCTACTTGGTCTTCGAGCCAGACTTTTGCGGTCCATTACTGCCTCGAGAGGGAGTCCCGCAGGGACAGTGCTTTCGGACAGGCAGTCCTCCGAAATCTCTTCGAGGTTTGAGCAACTCCTACCCTCCATCCCGGATGGGGGCTACCGGTGGGTAATAATTCTGTGAAGATTCCTTCCTTCTGTGCTGCTGAGCTAGAGGGAGCTCATTTTTGTGCTTAGGGTCTCCGGTAGCCTTAAGCTTGGGAGTCCCATATGTGAGGACTGACTTCCTGCTTGGTCCTGGAGAAAGCGTAGTTACTCACCTGTAACAGGTGTTCTCCAGGAGCAGCAGGAATCAGTCCTCACAACCCTCCCTCCTCCCCTTGGAGTTGCAATCATCTGCTTTAGTTTTTTTGCAAAGTTTTATGCTGTCTTTTAGCTATGTCATCTGACTGGCTAAGATGGCACCCTTGGGCGGGAAGGGGACCGCGCATGCGCGCTGCAATTCCCAAAGGCTTTCTTTGAAAGCTGGGGAAAATTGCTCCGCGAGGGCTCCGTCGGCGCCGACGTCACCCATATGTGAGGACTGATTCCTGCTGCTCCTGGAGAACACCTGTTACAGGTGAGTAACTACGCTTTTCCGGATCATCCTGCCTAGACCTGTCCAGACCAGTGGGTTGTGTTCCCCAGCCAGTAGACGATGGTGGCAGAAAAACTACTAGGAACTTTCAGTGACCTCATTACTGGTACTAGTGCTGGTACACATAGGGGCACCCTTCAGCATTTCTGCCTCCAGCAGATGGTGGTTGTTGATCTGGTGCAGCTCGGTCTTTAGGACTGTTCTTTAGAGCTTCTGGGCAGCCATCTTGAAGGGTGCCTTCCTGGTACAGCTCAGTGGGTGGGCGTCTCCAGGGCATATCTGAGAATATCCTGCTGGAGTTTCCTGTGTGAAAGGCGTTAGTCCTTGCTCCACATCAGGTTCTGACTAGTTGAGCTGTGTTTGACTAGTGTACGGCCCTTTATTCGCCTTTTATTTATTTTATTTTGTTCACTCTCATTCTATTTTCTTCACCTCTTCAAGCCTCTTCATTCCTCTTCCTCCCCCCTACCCTCCTGCTCTGGCAATTCATTCCACTTTATAAAAAATAAACAAACAAAAAGAAAAGCAGAGTACCCTCAGGAAGTGGTAAGCAATTTTAAGGATATGCGGCACAGGTGGGACTGCAACATGGGTGCTAACAGCCAGTGACTGGGGGGAACCTGTGCTACTTTAGGCAACTGGTGTCCAAGAGGGGGAAGGCCCTTACAGTTGTTTTCACATCTCTCTCTTGTACGTGCTGCTGTGTGCAACTACATGGATCTTTCAGTGTGGCTTTCACTCTCCACCCACAATCGGGCAGCATTCAGGAAGAGGGAGTCGCAGGTCACGCCAGCCACTGTGACCAGCCACTTGCTTACCTCTCTGCTTGATCAGACTAGATTCAGGGGAAGAGCCACGAATATGGTCCAGCGTCAGGCTTGCATCTGGACAGCATCTTTGCTGCCTAACTTTTAGTGGTTGCAGTGGCTGCGCACTTTATATTTGCCACATCTCAGTGACCAGCTTTGCGGCCTAGCTGCGCATCAGAACCCCATGTAACAGAAGCATGCCGAACCACAAGCATTGGACTACCGAGACTTGGGCCTTTGTGCACTGTCTGCACAGCTGACCAAGGCAGGCCATTGGGGGAAGGGGGAGGAAGAGTCCTAGCAGAAGCCTCCTGCAGTTGCCTCCCTATCTGAACATACCAGAAGCACAAGGGAGAAGCAGAAGGTGATAATGCCTGCCATTTTGACTGCTGAAGTTAATCTCTCTAGCTCTAGTCTCTGGCTTACTCCTCATCTCATACCCGAGCAGGGGGGTGTGAGGAGGGAGGGGATAGACCATCAGATAGTACAAGGGTGCTCTTCGGGGCTTACTCCCTCCAAAGCTTTTCACCAGGTTTGTTGCTTTTGGCAGGTGGGCTCAGTTAGAGCAATGTCCTTCTCAGGGAGCCCAGAGTCTGTCTTCCTCATGGCTGGGCAAGGCCTTGGTCTCTGCAAGCCCTCTGGGAGCAAGCCGGCACCGTCTAAATGCTTTTGGGTGTGTATCGTTGATAAAGAACAAATGAGTGGAGAGGGCAGACAGTTCAAACAGCCCCCCCCCCCCCAGTCCCAACACAGTCCAGGGAGCTGTGAAAGTGAGTCCAGTTTTCAAGAGGGAAAATTGTTTCCACTTGAGGAGGAACAGGATGATTTCTGCTTTTAAAGTGAATATTTCATCTTCACTACAAATTTCTGAGGTTAGAATAAGGCCAGAGGAGATCATCCAGGGCCTTTCCATATCCTCCAGCACTTCAGCGCATGGTCCAAGTGGAGTGAGGAACCTCCTGATACCACCTTGCCAGGGGGTCAAGGTTATAAGCAAACTCTGTGCCAATGGATGAGTTGTGTTTCCCTAAGATTGATCTGACCATCGCAGTGGTCACTAAATGCACTGTCTTCTCAGTGGAAGATGGCACTGCTCTTAGGAATCAGCAGGACCACACAAGTGGAGGCTGTTTTGAGGACAGTATTTTTGGCCGCCTCTTTTAGTGTCCTGGCAGCTCTGTGGTGGACTGGTGGCATATGAACTGCCAGAAAACCCTTCCTCCACCAAGCTGGAATCGATTGCAGTTTTTCTTGCTGACACTTTGTATGATCTTGTCGCCTGGCTGCAAAGGAAATAACGGCATCCACAGTAGCCCATTGCTGGCTCTGGCTTTGGCTGTGGCACTGGGCAACTGATATGACTTTTAAGACATGGTCATCCAAGCTTCTCTTCAGTGAAAAATTGCTGTCTGGAAAGGATTTAGAGAAGATGATAAAGGACTTGGGCAAAACCAAGCCTCTGTGCTTTCCAGAGGACAAGTCCAAGACGGTGGTTAGACTATTCTCTTGCTTCTCACAGCCTCGCTACACTCTTGCCATAATCACCTTGGGAAGCAGTTAGAACTTCTAAATCCAGAGGCAAATATCAGCCTTTTTTGGGATTCCCGCAGACCCCAGAATTTCTCTTCCTCCTCCAGAGCTGGAGCCTCTCGCCCTGCTCAAGTGATGGGACAGGGCCTGTTCTGCAGTACCTCCAGTGGGTGGCAGGCTCTGCTTGTTTCACCAGGAGTAGGCCCGCGTCACCACAGATTGCTGCTGAGTGCTCGACATCTTTCATTTTGGCTCTGTTCTTGAACGAGCAGAGACTATTTTGTATATTTTTCATGGTCTCTCCATGCAGTTTGGCAGTGTTAAAAAAACAAAACAAAAAAGCGACCATCAAGAACTTCTCTGGAGAGACTCTTCCATCTTCTGACCATTGTTCCCATCCCCCCCCCCCCCCCTTTGTGGTGCCAAGAAAGACTGCTCCTTCATATCTATTCAGGATTTGAAAAGGATCAACACTGCCCTCTGTGCATCTCAATTTTAAATAGAGCCCCTGAGATCAATCATTCAGGCTGTGCAGCAGGGAGAGTTCCTTACCTCCGTCAGTCTTGCTGAGGCCTACCTTCACATCGCAATTTCCAAGAACCAACAGTGCTTCCTCTGATTTGCCATTCTAGAAGCACACTGTCAGTTTTGTGCCCTGCCCTTTGGCCTCGCCATAGCTCCCAGGAACTTCTCCAAAGTCATGGTGGTCATCTCAGCAGCCCTTCATTAGGAGGACGTCTGCACGCACCCATACCTAGGCTGGCTCTTTTGGGCCAGGCTGTTGTCTGAAGCCTCCATCATTACAGCCAAAATAATGCAGTTCCTGGAACAGCTGGGCTGAATAGTTAATTGTAGCAAAATTCACCTCGCTGCCTCTCAGCTTAAGAACATTAGATATGCCAAGCTGAGTCAAACCAAAGATCCATCAAGTCCAGTATCCTTTTTCCAACAGTGGTGAATCCAGGTCACAGGTACCTGTCAGATTCCCAAAAGGTAAACAGATTGCATTCTGCTTATCCAAGAGGTAAGCGGTGGATTTCCCCGATCCACTTTAATAATAGTTTATGGAATTTCCCTACAGGAACTTCTCTGAATCTCTTCTGGAATATCTTGGAGCTCTCCAACACCTGGATGGGACAAGCCTTTCTGACAGCCGAGAGGCACTCCAAGCTATTGTCTCAGCTGGCTGCTTTCTGGTGGCAGCAAGTTCCTAGGGCTTGGGGTTATTACCAGCTGCTAGAGACAACTATAATTGAGCTAGTGCCCTTTTGCTCAAGGACATATGCGTACACTTCAAAAGGTGCTTCTTTCTTGATGGTATCCCCCTTTTGCAGGACTATGAGGTCAGATTACCCCATCTCCCACTGGGGTCTTAGTCTACTCTGGTGGTGGTATTCCTCTAACCTGATGGGAAGTATACAGCTGAAAATCCATACTGGATACTGTTAACATCAGATGCGAGCTTGATGGGTTTGGGGGGATGCATTTGTCTAGAGAGGAACTGTATAGGAACCAACTATGTGAGAGGCAGCATGGCTGATCAATTGCTTGGAGGCCAAACTGCCATTCATTTGGCCCTGTGGCAGTTTTGGCATCTACTCCAGAATCAACTAATCAGAGTGTTGGACAGAGTCATAGCAGTGGTATATGTCTACGGGCAGGGAAGAATCATGAGCCGGGGGTGGCTCTCAAAGTGAGCCTCCTGTTCCCTTAGGTGGAGTGTCATCTTTTGGCTCTCTTGGTGTAGCACCTCGTGGGCACACTCTTTATCCAGGAGAATGGGAGCTGGCATTCTGAACCCATGGAGGAGTACCTACATGGATCTAATGGTGAGCTGGAGAATGCCAAGGTGAAAAGGTTTTTCAGTTGTCAAAAGGAGGACTGGTTGTGTGTGCTAGTTAATGCCCTCGTATATCAGCCTTGGTCGTGATAGCCCCTTCTCTGTCTTCCACCATGGCTGCTGATTGGCTGAGTGATCCAAAGGATAGAGGATCATCCGGAGCTGGTGATTCTAGTGGCTCTAGATTGGCAGTGAAAATCCTGGTATATTGACCTGATCAAGTTCCTTGAGGGCCAGTCTCTCTCGATCCTCCAGGAGAGGGGCCTGTTAAGGCAGGGTCCTGTGACAATGTACAATTACTGCAAACATCACCATAGTTATAAAAATGCCTTTAAACGTTTCCTAAATTACATTAAATTATTCACATACTTAACCAGCAATCTATTCCAGCACATGGTGGCTGCAATATGAAAAGTTTTGGCTCTCCACCTTTCTGAAGATGACCCTGGAAGGAAATGTCTATTTTATTTATTTTTGCTTTTCCAAAACGTCCTGGCAATCTTTCTGCAAGCAAGGGCACAGTTGGGCAAGGGGCATAAGTTTGAAGTTTTAGAAAAAATGCTTATCTGGTTAGCCTTTTTACTATAATAAAACCTTTCAGGCCAACATCGCATGGCAGCAATTAGTTGACTTTTGTAAAGGCCATCTATTCAACACTGCTGTGAGGATAGTGAACAGCAATGAAAGGCCTACATTTTTTAAATAAACAAAATTGTAGACCTTTCATTGCTGCTTACTCTCCTCATAGCAGTGCTGAATATATGGCATTTAAAAAAGTTAGCAGATTGCTGCTACTGGATCCCACTAGAGAACAGCAACCTTCTGCCGGAAGGACTGGGGTTTCTAGTCCCACAGATGCTCCTTGTGGTCTTGGGCAAGCCACTTAACCCTCCATTGCCCATGTTCCCTGTAAGTATTAGTGTGTGTGTCTCATATCCCCTCGTGTTAAATGTATCCCCCAATTGTGTTGTGCCCACTTTGATTGAAGGATAAGGTGGTATACAAAACTGTCTAAATAAATAAATTAAATAAATAAATATTGACCTGAAAGGTTTTATTATGGTAAAAAGGCTAACCAACTTAAGCAACTTCTGTTTAATGTCAAAGTGAACTAAGTTCTCTCTCAGTCCAGCAGTGGTGCTGTTTGCAATCAGTTTATGCAAACATTCTAGTTGGGGAGTTATTAAAAAAAATAGGGGACAAGCTTAATTAGTTGTGAGTGGAGCAGAGCCACCAAGCAGCCCAAATTTTGTAAGTACCCATAATGTAAATACGTTCTAACTTTTTACCGTTCAAATGTTATATTGTTACTTGTAAATAGTTCCACCTGTTCTATGTAAAACGACTAGGTATGCGCTTTAACATACCATATAACTTACTGTTCCTTGTAAACCGCACTTGATACTTGGGAAAGAGCGATATAGAAATAAGTGTTAAATAAATAAATAAATACTAAGAGGGAGATTAATATTCAGTACTGGATGTCTGAGAGTCCTATCATAATGTATTAAAAGACCTACATTTGGTAGAATTAAAGTGTCATGGACTGGAACAGTGTAGTATTGTGGATCAGGAACTGTTTAAAAGATAGAAAGCAGAGAAAAGGGCTAAATGGCCAATTTTCTCAATGGAGAAAGATGAATAATGGAGTACGCCATGGATCTCTGCTGGGCCCACTGCTTTTTAACATATTCATAAATGACCTGCAAATAGGAATAATGAGTGAGGTGATCAGATTTGTAGATGACACAAAATTATTCAAAGTTGTTAAAATGCAGGAGGATTGTGAACAATTGCAAGAGGACCTTGATAAACTGGAAAACTGGATGTCTAAATGGCAGATGAAATTTAATGTGGACAAGTGCAAAATTATGCACCTATGAAAGAATAACCCAAACTATGGTTACACAATGCAACTTACCACCTTAGAAACCACCACCCAGAAAAAAGATTTAGGAGTCATTATGGATAATACGTTGAAACCCTCTGCCCAGTGTGCAGTGGCAGCCAAGAAAGCAAATAGAATTCTAGGAATCATAAGGAAAGGAATGGAGAATAAGATAAAGGATATTATGTTTCTATATCGTTCCATGGTACGACCGCACCTTAGATATTGTGTGCAATTCTGGTCGCCATATCTGAAAAAGAATATTGCAGAATTAGAAAAGGTACAAAAATGGTAAAGGGGGGTGGAAGGATGCCCCTATGAGGAGAAGCTTAAAAGGTTGGGGCTCTTCAACTTGGGGAAAAAGACGGCTGAGGGGGATATGATAGTCCATAAATTAATGAATGGAGTGGAATGGGTTAATGTAGATTGGTTGTTTATGCCATCAAAAAGTTGAAGGACTAGAGGATGCAATGAAACTACAATGTAACCCATTTAAGACTAATAAGAGAATATTTTTTTTTACTCAACATGTAATCAAACTCTGGAATTCGTTACCAGAGGATGTAGTAAAAGCTGTTAGCATAGCTGGGTTTAAAAAAAGTTTGGACAATTTCCTGGAGGAAAGGTCCATAAACCATTATTACAGAGGACCCAGGAAATCCACTAATTACGCTGGGTTAAAATCAGCAAAGCTGTACAACAAGGCTGCATTCTTTCCTCCTACCTCTTTAATTTATATACAAAACAAATCATCAGAGAAGCAGGACTATGTGAAGACAACAGAGTTGTGAAGATTGGTGGAAGAGTCATCAACTACCTTCTTTATGCTAATGATTCAAATCGTCTTCACTTTCAGCCAGTAATATGGTAAGGAACATAGTCTTAAAATGGGCCTGCACCTTAATGTTAAAAAGACAAAGATCCTGACAACTTGGAAAATGAATAAGTTCATCATTGATGTAGAAGAAATTGAAATAGTTGACAACTTTAACCTACTTGGATCAACAATCAATAAGAAAGGATAAGCAGTCAAGAAATCCAGTGACGCATTGCTCTTGGCAGAAGGCTATGAAGGACCTAGACAAGATTCTCAAGAGCAGAGATGTCTCTCCCCATACAAAGATTTGACTTGTCCAAGCCATGATATTTTCAATAACACCATATGGATGCGAAAGTTAGACAGTGACAAAGATAGGAAGAAAATTGATGCCTTTGAATTATGATGCTGGTGACGAATATTGTGTATATCATGGACTGCATGGAGAACAAACCAGTCAGTACTAGAGGAGATTATACCTAAGCTTTTCTTAGAAGCTCAGAAGACAAGACACTGACTTTCATACTTTGAACACTTCATGCAAAGAGAGAGATCGTTAGGGAAAGGCATAATGTTTGGCAAGGTAGAAAGTCAACGCAAAGAGGAAGGCCGGCAATGAGATGGATTGATACAATAATAGCAGCTATGGGTGCCACTCTATCAACAATGAGTAGCCTGACTGAAGACCGAACATAGTTTAGGTCAACTATCCAGAGGGTCACCATGAGTCGACACAGACTCAATGGCACTTAACCACCACCACCCTGGGGCAAGCACTGTGGAACCTGCATGCCTTTTTGGGAACCTGCCAGGTACTTATGACCTGGATTGGCCACTGTTGGAAACAGGATGCTGGGCTTGATGGACCTTGATCTGACCCAGTATGGCATTTCTTATGTTCTTAAAATCGGAGACTACAATACCACACTGCTTTTGGGATATAAATTCAAATTCAGGACTGGCTAAAATGTCTCCCTCCAGGTACTGAGTAACTGATGAAGGATCATAGTGGTTTAGTATTAGAGAAGACATTTCTGATTGAGTTCAAAGCCCAGATGAGCAGGGCGAAACTCATGGGCCAAAATAAATTGTGAAATTTTTAAAATTCAAGTTAAGCCATAACAGCTGATTTCAATGTTTTGTTCCTTTAATTTCTTTTTAATGACCATCATAATAATTTTTGCAAGTGCATTAGATGGCTGTGTTTTGCCTTCCTTGGAGATTTAAAGGTTTTTCCCTCTTCAGTGACTTCTGAAGAGGAGTGAGAGTAAAGTACTTCAGTCTGGAAATTCATTATGACTGAAAGCAGCAGGAACCGGTTTGTTGTTTTTGATGAGATTTGGCACTGAATACTGAGTTACTGAATCTGAGCAGATGATGACACTTCCTTTTTTCTTAGTAGAGTAATTTCTTTCTGTGAATATATATAAGGAAAAAGTATTTTTCCATTTATAAAACATGTTTTTTAGGGATGTGCATGGGAAAAAAATTTTGGTTCCAGATCATTTTCGGACTTTATTCCTGATTTTTTTTGTTTTTTTTTTTGGGCGTTTGTTTCACACATTTGTTTTAATTTTAAAAAATGCAGTGTGTTTTAGAATGTTTTAATGGGTGTTACAACTTACAAAATAATGCATAAGTCAATTATTAGATTGTTTTAGTGCATACAAAATTTTTTAAAGGTGTACTAATGAATCAAATGTGTGCACAAATGCACACCCTAATGTTTTTATGTAAATTCTATGTTAGCATGAGGTACACGCACATTAAAGGGCAGTAATATTCACGTCTAGTCCTCAAGGGCTATTAACATGTCAGATTTCCAGGCTATCTCTAATGAATATCCATGAGAGAAATTTGCATGCCTGCTACCTCCATTGTATACAAATCTCTCTTATGCATAATAATTAAGGATATCCTGAAAACCTGACCCATTGCCAGTCCTTGAGAATTGAGAGTGAATACCACTGTTGTAGGGAATTCTGCTAGTCTCATGTTACTTTCAGAATCGTGATGGGTGGGTTCTGCATCTTTGCTATGTTTATAAATACTTAAGCTCACAGTTCTGTAATCTCAGCTTCTGCACTCTTGGATGTAGCAGTGCTGTTCACCTGTACAGGTTAAACATACAATTCGTTATCCCGCCAGTGGACTGCAGATGGCACTGTAGGAATGGTAGCTAGCTCCTTCATTAGCACTGAAGATATACGTATCATTATATTGATCAGTAAGCAAAAAATACCACATGAAGCAAGGGAATAGGCTGAAAATAGGGTGTAAAATAATCTTATGGTGTCACCTGTTCTGTCTTGCAAATTGTTTCCTAAACTTTAGCTTCTGATATCCTTTGACAATAGTATGGACTGCTACTTTTCCTAGTGGTAAGAAGTTGTAGTAAACTAACTGCTTTTTTTGGGGGGTACTTCCTACATGCAGAAGGATGACGTATGTGGAAACCTGACATTACAGCATCATATGCTTGAACCGGTACAAAGGATTCCTCGCTATGAGCTCCTGCTAAAAGATTATTTAAAGAAACTTCCTGAAGATTCCCCCGACAGGAAGGATTCAGAAAGTAAGTTAGATTCTTAGAGAATTGAAGTAATAAGTTTCTACTGTATCCTTAATAGGAGGAGATATCTCTGGATTAATGACAGCACACAACATGATGTCACAGTTTTGCAAAATAAATTTATAAATGAATGACAGCTATAAAACAGAACATGCTTAACGTGCTTTTTATTTACAAAATGCACAGAATAATTTGGATTGATGGTGTGACAGCCACTGAGTGCATTTCCTGATGTGTGACCCCCACATGGCACAATAATGAGTATTAAAAAGCATTAAAACAATGTTGCAAGTGTTTGCTCCTTTAAAGAAGACGTACAGATCACCCCTTTCCATTAGCACAAAATGATTTGGGCCACAATAGTCTGTCCATGGTAAGAATAGCTTTCATCTAGGAAGTAATGTTAGATCATCTGCTGTTCTTGGGCAAATAGATGTTATTCATGCCTGCTTTCTTAACCACGAGTATAAACATGCAAATAACACGCCTCTGTTCTTGCATGTTTCCTTGAACAGTAAATAATAATATTATCATGCCTGTAGATAAGCTTAAGTAAATGAGAGGGCGGACAAAATCCCCTGTATGAGTGGAGGAGTAGCCTAGTGGTTAGAACACTGGCTTGGTAACCAAGCAACCAGGGTTCGATTCCCACTAGCACTCCTTGTGGCCTTGGGCAAGTCACTTAACCCTCCATTGCCTCGGAAGAAAGGCCTGGCAATCTACTTCCGGTGACACTGCCAAGAAAACCCAGGAGCTTCTGGGTCGCCAGGAGTCAGGACTGACTCGAAGGCACACATTGCATTGCATGTGCACATTCATTCTCCCCGCACCAAAAAAGAGTCTACTAAGCAAGATGGAGTGGAGGAGCAGCTTAGTGGTTAGAGCAGTTGCCTAATACCCAGAAGATCAAGGGTTCAATTCCCACTGGCACTCCTTGTGACCTTGGGCAAGTCACTTTACCATCCATTTCCTCAGAAGAAAAGACTGGCAATCTCCTTCCGGTGATACATTGCCAAGAAAACCCAGAGGCAGCTGGATTGCCAGGTTTCAGCACTGACTTAACAGCACTTAAAAAAAAAAAAAAAAAAAGATGATGACCCTAAAGTTAGCAAGAGGCACTGTCCACCCAGTTTCTAGAGTGTAACAATGACATTTTCTTATAACTTGTAAAATCTCTTTTACAGAGTCATTGGAACTCATTTCCACTGCAGCACATCATTCAAACGCAGCCATCCGAAAGATGGTAAGTGGAAATTATATTCTTTCCTCCAACTGTCCTCTTCAATTGAATTTATGGCTTTTGTCATCGCCACTTCCTGTTCTAGAGTATAAGAGCACGCACTCATCTGGTTTCATTTCCAGTTAGATAGCCTTTGTATTTATACAGCTTGTCTCTTAACTCTTGAAAGGAAATAGTTGTCATGTCCCTTAAAAAAAATGACTGGCTGCCATTTAATTCTTTTGATAGTGAAACATGAAAATCTCATTTCCTCTTGCTGCAGTGAAAAAGTAACCGACTGACGTCTGAGCAATTGAAATTGCCTCAATCATCCCATATTAAGAGTTCACTTATTTCAATGCTGTATTATTTATTTTTATTTATTTATTTATTTACAGTCTTTTTTATACCACGCTATTCGGCATCAGTGCGGTTTACATTAAAACAGTAAACTTATACGGTGCGGGGATCTGCAAAATATATCGTGTTATATGCCGCTTGCTATGCTACCACCCATCCCTGCCCTAGAGTCCCTTTCTGGTACTGAGGTTCCAGCCAAACAGATTCAATGTACCAATACCAACTTCAATCGATACCAGGTTCTGGCGGAGCAGGAACACCCCTCCTGTAGATATTTTGAGTCTTTGGAATCGGATTCGTCAGATGATGAATTGGCCAATACTCGAGGCCTACAGAGTCTACCAGAGGACCCGTCTCCTTCTCTGCAACACCGCATGTCCCTGCCAGAGAACATGTCTTTTCAAGACTTTATACGCAATGTTGCGAGGGGCCTTCCATAACAGTAACATCAGATAAAATGCCTAGAGCTAAAGAATTGGAGATTCTCCAATACCCAACAGCTCCTAAGGAAACAGCTACACTTCCCATTCGCTGCATTCTCCACGATCTCATGCTCCATATGTGGGAGACACCACTTACTATTTCTCCACATACTCGACGGCTCGATGCTATGTATCGGGTACCAGAATGTCTCAGTTTCCAAAAGACACAATTGCCGCACCGTTCAATGTTAGTAGAATTGGCGATGCATTGGATCAAAAGCTCTGAGACACGTTCCTCTAACTCTTGAGGTAGAGAATCAATTTTTGGCTGTCGTTGTTTCCAGGCTTCCTAGCTATCTGTCAGGAATAGTTCCTACATATGCTACATGGGCAAAATGGTAAAGGGGATGGAAAGATACCCCTATGAAGAAAGGGTAAAAAGGTTAGGGCTCTTTAACCTGGAAAAGAGACGGCTGAGGGGAGATATGATAGAGGTCTATAAATTAATGAACGGAGTGGAACGGGTAAACATAGATCGGTTGTTTGTTATCAGAATATAGAAAGACTAGGGGATATGCAATGAAGCTACAGGCTCAACTATTTAAGACAATAAGAGAGAATCTGTGTCTTTTGGGGAAACTGCTAGGTATGTATGATCTAGATTGGCCACTGTTGGAAACAGGATGCTGGGCTTGATGGACCTTGGTCTGACCCAGTATAGCATATCTTATGTTCTTATGGTATGCTTCTCAAGGAAGTAACTAGGGTTTTAGAATCAATGGCTCCTCTTCTCCCTGATATGACTACCTCACCCTAGTCAGATATGCTCAGAATGTCTGTTTGTAAATAGAGCAACATTTGATTGATTTGAGTGCACCAGTAGAGCTGCATCAATCTGTATTGGTGCAAGCAGACTTGCATGGCTTCAAGCATCAGATCTTGAACAATGGGTTCAAGATAAGTTGGGTAACATTCCTTGCACCGGTGAAAACCTTTTCGGCAAAGATTGGCAAGACAAAAGCGTCTCAGTTAGAATCTGAGAACACTACCTTGAATAGGCTTTCTAGATCTACAGCCACCCCAGCTAAAAAGAAGGCAGCAGCAAAGAAAGCCGCCTTTAGTAAGAAGAAGTTTTATCCTTCTTACCCCCTGCGTTTCAATATCAGCATCATGCTACTCAGAAGGGGCAACAGCCTCCAAAACAACAAAAGAAATGACTCCTAAAACGCAAGCGGCTCAGCAGACTCAAGCTGCTCCTGGTTTTTGACTCCTTCCTAGAGAACATTGCTGCTCTGCCTCTGGAGAACCCCCATTCTCTCCACATGGCTGGCAGACCCTGCCATTGTGCCCACAGGTGGCATCTCATCACCTCAGAGCAGTGAACATTAATGATAGTGAGAGAGGGCTACAGGCTTCATCTGCAAAGCCTACCCCCCCTCTACCTCAGTAAGCAAGTATCATTCTCAGCCCTTCTCACTGCTCTTCTACTACAATAGGTCACCTCTCTCCTACTGCAGGGTGCCATAGAAGAGGTTCCAACATCCCAGCAGGGAAGGGGCTTCTATTCTCCGTACTTTCTCATTCCAAAGAAAACGGGAGAATACAGGCCCATCCTGGACCTCAGAAACCTAAACAAGTTTCTCGTACATGAGAAGTTAAAGATGGTCTCTCTAGGGACTCTTCTCCCCTATCTCCAGAGTCAGGACTGGCTCTATTCTGAAGATCTAAAGGAAGCATACACTCCTATCCTTATTCATCCAGAACACAGAATGTTCTATGTTTCATGTTTCAGGGAAGACACTATCAATACAGGATCCTTCCTTTCGGACTGGCCTCTGCCCCAAGAGTCTTTACAAAGTGCATGGTGGTCATAGCCACATTCCTAAGAACTCTAGGGATGTTTGTCTTCCTTTACTTAGATGACTGGCTTATAAGGGAAGCACCTCTCAGGAGGCCAGCCTGTGTCTCTCACGCACCATACAGGTGTTACAGCATTTGGGATTTGTCACAAATCTTCCAAAGTGCCAACTCGTCCCCACTCAGGCTCTAGAGTTCATAGGGGCTCTTTTAAACACTCAGCAGTCGAGGGCATTTCTGCCTCAACTCCATTGCACTCGACTCAATCAGCTAGCATCTCGGGCATGTTTCATGGTCTGTCTCACTGCTCAAGCAATGCTGAAACTTCTGGGTCATATGGCATCAACGGTGCATGTAGTCCCCTAAGCCCGCCTCCACATGTGCACAGCCCAATGGACTCTGGCTTCCCAGTGGACTCAAGTTTCAGGCTGCTTGAGGACAGAATACTAGTATCTGCCCTTCTGGCTTCATCTCTCCATTGGTGGTGTTCCGCAGAAAATCTCCTCGTAGGGTCACCTTTTCAGATGCCTCCATATCAATGTACCCTAACGACGGATACATCCAAACTGGGCTGGGGAGCCCATCTAGGGCATCTCTCCATTCAGGGCCTCTGGTCACCATAGGAGTCACTACTCCAGATAAATCTACTGGAGCTGCTAGCCATCTTCAGTGCTCTGAGTGTTTCAGGAACACCTCCATTACCCCAGCGTCCAGCAGTGAGATGGGGGCTTTCCAGTCTTTTGCATTGAGTGTCACATGTATGATTTTTCTCCCAGTTGGTGAGAGGTCTTACATGTGCACTAGGTGCAAGGAGCTCTTTGCTCTCAGGGAATGAGTCCGTTCTCTAGAGGCTAGAGTAGCAGACTTGGAAGACATAAGCAAGACAGAGAGGTACATAGACGAGACCTACAGGGATATAGTCCTGAAGTCCCACCTCCAGTCTGGCAACATCCCTGTTGCCATGGAGGAGAGAGGTCACGTGACAGAAGAGCATCACCATGGTGTGGCAGGAAGTAATCCTGTAACTAGGACCTGTCCTCCAGGTGATGTAAAACCCTCTCATAATGAGGAAGCTTCTCAAGGGCCATGTGCCCGTGAGGGAAGAGTTAGGACAGCCGTTGTAGTTGGTGATTCGATCATTAGGCATGTAGATAGCTGGGTGGCTGGTGGACGTGAGGATCGCCAGGTAACATGCCTGCCTGCTGTGAAGGTAGCGGACCTCACGCGCCACCTAGATAAGGTCTTAGATAGTGCTGGGAAGGAGTCTACTGTCCTGGTATATGTCAGTACCAATGGAACTCTCTCCCGCACTCTCTCCGTACCGAAGCAACATTTCCTCGGTTTAAGGCTCTTCTCAAGACCTATCTTTTCTGTCAGGCTTTTGACCTCCACCACCCATAATCTGTCAAATACTACACTCTTTGTCAGCAACCGCCCAGCGGCCCAGGTATCCTCTCCTTCATCATAATCCCGCCCTCCCTCCTTGACCCACCCATTCCCTTCCTGTGTTTTTCACCCCCGGTGTTTTCACTTTGTCATCATCTGTCCTTTACTGTCTTTCTTTCTTTTCTCTCTAATTAGTTTCCTATCAATTCAATGGTGTTCCCTTCTCTCTATATTTTTTCTGCAGCCCTAACCTTTGTTGTACACCGCCTTAACACTTCGGTAATAGGCGTTATATCAAATGTTACTAATAAAGATAAAGATAATGACATCAGAAAATGTGGTAGGGAGGTTCTGGAGGCTAAATTTAGGATTTTAGGAAGGAAGTTGAAATACAGAACTTCCAGGGTAGCATTCTCCGAAATGCTTCCCGTTCCACGCACAGGATCCAAAAGGCAGGCAGAGCTCCGGAGTCTCAATGCGTGGATGAGATGATGGTGCAAGGATGAGGGTTTTGGATTTGTTAAGAACTGGGGAACATTCTGGGGAAAGGAGGGGCTCTTCCCTAAGGGATGGGCTTCACCTTAACAGGCATGGAACCAGGCTGCTGGCATTAACCTTTAAAAAGGAGAGAGAGCAGCTTTTAAACTAGATATTAGGGGAAAGACGACAGTCGCCCAAGAGCACATGGTTCGGAAGAATGCATCCTTGAAGGATACTACCAAAAGCAGAGAGGATCCAAAAAAGAGTAAAGTAGCCCAAATGCCCTTGAGTATGGAGCAGACAGAGCTTAAAGATTCCAAATTACCCATGCCTACCAATAGCCAGGTTAATATGAATAAAATACAATCTCTAAAATGCTTGTATGCAAATGCTAGAAATCTAAAAAATAAGATGGTAGAGTTAGAATATATAGCACTAAATGAGAGGTTAGATATGATTGGAATATCAGAGACATGGTGGAAGGAGGACAACCAGTGGGACACTGTGATACCTGGGTACAAACTATATCATAATGATAGAGCGCAACCCCTCCACCAATTTGATCAGCTCTATTAGAGAGGGCATTGAGTCAGAAAGGATTAAAGTTTTGCAGGAAACAAAACTTGCTATAGAATCTATGGATTGAAATTCCATGTAAAAAGGGGAAGGCGATGGCAGTGGGGGTGTACTATTGACCGCCTGGCCAGAATGAACAAATGGATGATGAAATGCTCAAATAAATCAAGGAAGCTAACAACAGTTATGGCACAGTAATAATAATGGGTGATTTTAATTACCCCAGTATCGACTGAGTCAGTGTCACGGCAGGATATGCTAGGGAGATAAAGTTCCTAGATGAAATAAATGACTGCTTCTTGGAGCAGCTGGTTCATAAACTGACCAGAGGGGAAGTCATAATAGACCTAGTCCTTAGTGGAACACCAGATCTGGTGCAAGAGATAAGGGTGTTGGGGCCACTTGCAATAGTGATCATAGCATGATCGCATTTCATTTAATTAGTGGAGGAGTGATGGTAAGGAAATCCACAGTACTACCTTTTACTTTCGAAATGGAGACTATGATAAAATGAGGAAAATAGTTAAGAAAATACTAAAAGGAGCAGGTGCAAATGTTAGACTTACATCAAGCTTGGGTGGTGTTGAAAAATACTATCTTGGAAGCCCAGACCAGCTGTATTCCATGCTTTAAGAAAAGTGGAAGGAAGTCCAAAAAAACTGCCAGCATGGTTTAAAGGCGAGGTCAGAGAGGCTGTTGCCAAAAAAGCATCTTTCAGGAAATGGAAAAAGAGTCAAATGATGAAAACTGGAAATGGCACAAGCACTGCCAAGTTAAATGCAAGGCATTGATAAGGCAGGCAAAGGGAGAATTTGAAGCAAAAACGCATAATAGACTTTTTCAAATACATTCGTAGCAAAAAAACCTGTGAGAGAGTCAGTTGGTCCATTAGATGATAGAGGACTTAAAGGGACACTAAGGGGCGACAAGGCGATAGCCGAGAGACTGAATGAATTCTTTGCTTCAGTCTTTGCTGAGGAAGATGTAGAGATGTTACCAATGACTGAAGTGGTATTTAAAGGTGTGAAAGAATTGAAGGAAATATTGATACATTGGGAAGATGTATTACAACTATTTGATAAACTGAAGAGTAGCAAATCACCTGGAGTGGATGATATACATCCAAGGGTGTTGAAAGAACTGAAATATGAGATTGCAGACCTGCTATTAATATTCTGTGAACTATCATTAAAATCATCTGTAATACCTGAAGATTGGAGGATGGTCAACGTAACGCCAATTTTTAAAAAGGGTTCCAGGGGTGATCTGGGCGGCTATAGACCGGTGAACCTGCCATCAGTACCGGGAAAAATGGTAGAAACCATCATAAAGAACAAAATTGCTTAACATGTAGATAGTCATGGCTTAATGGGAAGAAATCCAACATGGTTTTTTTGAAGGTGTGAATAAACAGGTATAAAAAGGTGAGTCGGTTGATATACTGTATAGTATTTGGACTTTCAGAAAGCCTTTGACAAGGTCCCTCATCAGAAACTTTGGCAAAACTAAAGAGTTATGGGAGGCAGTGTACTTTTTTGGATCAGGAACTTGTTAAAAGATAGAAAGCAGAGGGTAGGGCTAAATGGCCAATTTTCCCAATGGAGAAAGAAGAATAGTGATGTACCCCGGGGATCTGTGCTGGGTCCGCTGCTTTTTGACATATTCATAAATGGCCTGGAAAAGGGAATAACGAGTGAGGTTATCAAATTTGCAGATGACACAAAACTATTTAAAGTTGTTAAAACCCATGTGGATTGTGGAAAATTGCAAGAGGATCTTGATAAATTGGAAGACTGGGCGTCAAAATGTCAGATGAAATTTAATGTGGACAAGTGCAAAGTTATGCAGCTAGGGAAGAACAACCCAAACTATGGTTACATGATGCAAGGTTCCACATTAGGAACCACCACCCAGGAAAAAGATTTAGGCGTCATTGTGGATAACATGTTAAAACCCTCTGCCCAGTGTGCAGCGGCAGCCAAGTGAGCAGATAGAATGCTAGGTATCATAAGGAAAGGAATGGAAAATAAAACAAAGGATATTATAATGCCTCTGTATCATTCCATGGTGTGATCGCACCTTGAATATTGTGTGCATTTCTGGTCGCCGTATCTTAAAAAGGACATAGCATTATTAGAAAAGCTTCAGAGAAGAACCACCAAAATGGTAAAGGGGATGGAAGGATACCCCTATGAAGAAAGGCTAAAAAGGTTAGGGCTCTTTAACCTGGAAAAGAGACGGCTGAGGGGAGATATGATAGAAGTCTATAAATTAATGAACGGAGTGGAACAGGTAAACGTAGATCGATTGTTTACCGTATCAGAATATAGAAAGACTAGGGGACATGCAATGAAGCTACAGGGTAACCTATTTAAGACAAATAAGAGAAAACATTTTTTCACTCAGTGTATTCAAACTCTGGAATTTTTTATCGGAGGATGTAGTAAAGGCTGTTAGTGTAGCTGGGTTTAAAAAAGGTTTGGACAAGTTCCTGGAGGAAAGGTCCATAAACCATTATTAAGAAGGGACCCAGGATATCAATGCTTGACCCATTACAAGCATTGTGGAACCTGTGTCTTTTGGGGAAAGTGCTAGGTATATATGACCTAGATTGGCAACTGATGGAAGCAGGATACTGGGCTTCATGGACCTTGGTCTGACCCAGTATGACATATCTTATGTTCTTATGTCCTAGTGCAAACCGACAACCAGGTGGCTATGTTCTATATGAACAAGCAGGGTGGAACAGGTTCTTGGTCCCTCTGCAGGGAGGCTCTATATCTTTGTCTCCTTTGCCATTGCTCATCACATCCACCTCCAAGCGGTGTATCAAACTCTGGAATTTGTTACCGGAGGATGTAGTAAAGGCTGTTAGTGTAGCTGGGTTTAAAAAAGGTTTGGACAAGTTCCTGGAGGAAAGGTCCATAAACCATTATTAAGAAGGGACCCAGGATATCAATGCTTGACCCATTACAAGCATTGTGGAACCTGTGTCTTTTGGGGAAAGTGCTAGGTATATATGACCTAGATTGGCAACTGATGGAAGCAGGATACTGGGCTTGATGGACCTTGGTCTGACCCAGTATGACATAGAGGATGTAGTAAAGGCTGTTAGTGTAGCTGGGTTTAAAAAAGGTTTGGACAAGTTCCTGGAGGAGAAAGGTCCATAAACCATTATTAAGAAGTGACCGAAGATATCAATGCTTGACCCAGTACAAGCATTGTGGAACTTGTGTCTCTTGGGGAAACTGCTAGGTACATATGACCTAGATTGGCCACCGTTGGAAACAGAATACTGGGCTTGATGGACCTTGGTCTGACCCAGTATGGCATATCTTATGTTCTTATCTTCCAGGCAAACAAAATGTCTTAGCGGACAAATTGAGTTTGATCTTTCTTCCCCATGAATGGTTTCTCCATGTAGATACAGTATCCTACATCTTTCAGACCTGGGGGATTCCAGAGATAGACCTCTTTGCCACTCTACAGAATGTCAAGTTTCAACTTGAGCTTCAGGCCTTGGTGGCCACCCGCCTTACATATGGTTCCACCATGACAAGGTTGTCCTTAGGACTCATCCTCACTTCATGCCGAAAGTAGTCTCGCCTTTTGATTTGAATCATTCAGTTTACCTTCCTGTATTTTTCGCTAGATCACATTCATTTAGGGCAGAGGCAACCCTCCACACTCTGGATTTGTAAACGTGCTTTAGCATTCTATCTTCAGAGGATTCGAGAACACCGAAAGGCTTCCCAATTGTTCATCTCCTTTGACCCTAGTCATTTGGGGTTGTCAGTATCCAAGTATACTCTCTCCAAATGGATAGCAAATTGCATCGCTTTTGTATAGGATGCGGCAAGACTATCCCTTGAAGGTCATATCACTGCCCACAATGTTCGGGCCATGGCCACCTCGATGGTAAATCTACTGTATACTCTGTGGCTATTGACGAAATCTGCAAAGCAACAACTTGGTCTTTGCTGCTCATTACTGTTTGGACAAGGACTCTCACCAGGATGCCATGTTTGGCCAGGCTGTTCTCCAGCATCTCTTTCCGAATTAGAGCAACTCCTACTCTCTGTCCCGGAATTTTGAATACCAGACATCCATGGAGGATCCATGACCTTTTTTAGCCTCTCCTGAGGCAAACCACTACTGGTTCCGAGGTCTGTTCTCTGGTATCTTCCAGCTAGGGAGTCCCATATGTGAAGACTACATTCCTGCTTGTTCCCGGAGATAGCGTAGTTACTCACCTGTAACAAGTGATCTCTGGGAACAGCAGGAATTTAGTCTTCACAACCCACTCTACTCCCCTAGGAGTTTAGGTTTTCTTTTCCTCTCCTTTTATCTCAGCTACAAACTCAACTGAGGAGAGAGAGTGGGAAAGGCAGGAAGGTAGCTACACAGGCACAGTGGAATGCTCCCAAAGGCTTTCCTATTGGATGCTGGGAAGCGTTTCCGCATGGGCTTTGTCAGTACCGACGTCATCCATATGTGAAGACTAAATTCCTGCTGTTCCTGGAGATCACCTGTTACAGCGTAGTTACTCAGTTACGCTTTAAAGTGTTATAGATGCCAGCTCTGTAGTTGCTTTAGTACTCCCTGTGTTGAGTAAACATTTTTACTGTGTCTGAGGATGGGTAATTTGTGTTAACTTTTCAATAGGCTTGGGGATGTAAACTCCTATAATAATATTGCCTGTATTGTTTTGCAAGAACACACAGCAGGGGTTATCAGAGCTCCCAGTTATTTGACTAATACTCTTTATTAAGCTTAATAAAACGTTTTAGTAAAAAAGCCAAATAACTGGAGGAGTTCTGATTACCCCCTGCTGTGTGTTCTTGCTCTGTAATTTTGTGAGGGTGTCCCTTTATTGTTTTTTCTGTATTGTTTTACACAAATATTTTCTTTGTGTGGATTAAACTGAATTGGATTCAAGATAGTATTTCAACAGGTGCAAGTTCAATTATCCACAGAACAGGGGAAATTCTGTAATCCACTGCACAAAGATAGCTGACTACAATAATGCCCGTACCTCGAGGTCTCCCTACAGCAAATTAACCTTTTGTGAAGAATGTTACTGTGTTGATGTATGACAGTAATAGGTCAAAAAGCAAGTTGTAGGCGTGATACCTTTTTATTGTGGTAACTTTATTTCTGTGACAAGCTTTCAAGAGTTATCCTCTGATCCTTCGATCCAGATAACTCTCGAAACCTTGTCACAGTTAGATTAAGTCAGCCCAGTAAAGGGGTGTCACCTAAAAATTGTTTGACACTTATTTCCATAAAGTGGACTAACATGGCTATCACAGTTCTTTACTTTATGAATGGTTAAGTGAATACTGTGCTTTGAGAATTAAATGTGCTGATTGTGATATCTGTCTATAGGAAAAGATGCATAAACTGTTAGAAGTATATGAACGACTTGGAGGTGAAGAAGATATTGTTAATCCAGCCAATGAGCTTATTAAAGAAGGACATATTCAGAAACTCTCTGCCAAGAATGGCACAGCTCAGGATAGGTATCTATTTTTGGTAAGTTTGTTCTGTTTAATACTGTATTATAATATGTAACGAGACTATATTTTTTCAAATGCCCCTCATACAGTTAAATATGTGTTAAAAATATTCTAATATAGAGATCCATGTGATTTTTGGAAAATAGCTTAAGCTGGCCCCTATGAGTTTGGTTTCTGCTAATTTATATTTTTTCTTTACCAGTTTAACAGTATGATGCTATATTGTGTACCAAAACTGCGGCTCATTGGCCAGAAGTTTGGTGTTCGAGAAAAGATTGACATAGCAGGTCTTCAGGTTAGTATCATATATGCCAACATTTTTGTTGTATGTTTTTTCTCAAGCGTGTAAGAGAAATAAACTATGTACTATATAACTGTCTTAAGGCTGATAGATAAACAGATCTTGCTCTTTAGCCGGGAGGTTGTTTGATTATGGTGAAATAGTTGTTTGAGTTGGTATGAAATGGTATTCAGAAATGATTATTACTGCAATCTGGCAGTAACCTTATGAATAATGTGAATTTAATGTCCTCAGTTTTTGATTACAAGTTCTGGGACATGCTCTACAGATTCATTTCTAATACACAAGTGATCTCATAGGATATAAGCCCATGCATTTAGGGTTGTTGGTGTTAAATACGGTGTATGTGCATCATTCTGTTAGATCATTAAACACACATCTTTAGTGATTATTTAAGCATAAAAAAAACTGTCCATCCGCACATGACTTTGTCTTTCAGGGTTTCAGAACATGAGAGGGGTTTTTTAATAGATTTTTTTGTGCTTTCTAAACATGGCGTGAGGTATAAATGGACAAGTGCTTGATATATTAAAGTGAAGAATTGTTTGCATAAGTGTCTGCCCATTGGACTGCAGAAAGACCAGCAAATGTGCAAAACACAAAATTGGCAGCATTTTTGTGGTCTTTAATCTGTGAATCCTCTTGCGGAAAAAAAATGTAGTAAACTTTTGCACTTAGTGGACTACAAACGTAAGTTTATTTAAGTTGTGCATTGAAGTCCAACAATGCGGATTCACTTGAAGCAGCTCGTTGTTAAGCTTCATTACAAAAATAGCTGTGTGAAAAGGCTTCATGGATCCTTTGCCAAAAAAAACCTTCTGAGATGTAGTTATTCTTAAAAGAGGTCCCCTGATGCTCTTTCATGCACAGTAGCGGCATCTATTTCTTAAAAAGGTCCATTGGCCCCGTGTCAGATGCCCCATCCTGGGGGCCAGTGGCCCACTTAACACAGCCCCTTCAATATGTGCTGCTACTGGTCAGGCAACGGCATTTTTCAAAGTGGCACCTCTGGGGAGTGATTGGGGGTCGGTCCTGCACTAAGTCTGAATTTGGAACTTTCGGTAAGCCTGGGGTAATGGGGAGGGGAGGCCATCCTAAAGGACAGGGTTTTCCTGGGGGGTGGGATTTAGTAGTGAGAGGGTTTTTTTTCACTTTGTGCCATGGCTGGGGAAGGGGAGGGAAGTTTCAGTGGGACCAGTGGCTCACCAGGGATTTGAAGCGCCCCAGAAAGGACCTCAGACATGAAGGAGTAAGGATTTTATTTCTCTTTAAAATATGCTGCCATTATTCAGCTACAGTATGCAGATGATCCCGGAGCTCATTTGCATCCCATAGCTAAATATCACATAAATAGCCACCAACCTGCAAAAAAGGTTTTGTGAATTAGAACATCCATTTCTGTATAGGTATAGCTTTCTCATGGCTGATCAAGTGTGATCCTGGCCATCAAATTGTATAAATGGAGCTAGAATGGCACAAGTTCATAGATCTCCATCTTAATGGCACGTAAGAGGCTCTATTCATGTTAAATACTATGATGGGCATACTTATGCATAATGGTATGGTCCAGATCTGGGTTTGTAACTAAATAACAAAATAATGGCTGATATGCACCCATTGATACTATGTTTGATCCGCCTCTAGTTAAAATATTTATATTCCACTTCTCCAAAAGATTTTTCATGGCAGATTACATCAACAGGATTACAAATTATATATCAGTTGTGCTCCACCACAATACCCAAAAGACAGCCTGGAAAACAGAACAGCCAACCAGACACTTCAAAGCTTTTAACAAAGAGCACTTCCTCAAAGATACCGTACAGTCCCTACCCTAAGATTTCACTGACCTGGACGAAGCTATTAACACATGGAATACCACCATCCTTGCCGCATCTCAACTCACACCTTGAATGAATTCACACCACAACAAAAACAGGCCCAGATCTACACCATGGTACTCCAACACAATAAGAGAATCCAAAAGAAAATTACGACAACTGGAACGTCGTTGGAGACTAACAAATCAGACACTACATTGAAACAATACCAGGAGATGCAAAAAGATTACAATAACCTAATAAACAAACATAAACAACAATACCACACAAACCTTGTACTAAAAGCCTGTAATAAACCTAAAGAACTCTTCAATATTGTTTGTACCCTAACAAATGACCCAGCCATGGAAGACAAATGGAAGATACACCCACAGACCTAAGCTGATTATCTAATATGATATGCCTTGCCCTGTTCTTTATGGGGGGTTATTCTTTATCTTTTATCTTTATTTGCACATTTCATATACCGCTCAGGCCATAGCATCAGGGCGGTTTACAATAGTAGTAATAATGCTGCAAAGCTAGAAGTGGAAAGGACGCCATATTATCAGTAGTACAGAGGAAAGATAGTCGGGACAGTCGACAGCAATGTAGGTGAGATAACGAAGAGTTAGTGTGGACTAGTATGTGGAATGTCAAAGGCCTGATAGAACTCCATTCTCACTGGTCTCTCCAAAGCTCAACTGAACAGACTTCAGAGGATCCAAAACACTGCTGCCTGTCTCATCACTCACTCCTCCCCTCGAGATCACGTAACACCTCTTCTTCTTCACCTCCATTGGCTGCCCGTTTCCTTCCGCACCCAGTTTAAACTGCTCACCCTTGTCCACAGGGCATTTCATACTAACACCCCACAATATTTGCCAGATCTTATCCACTTTCACACGCCCAGACATACCCCCCGTTCATTTCACCTTAACCGCCTTACACTTCCCCCTCCCTCCCATGCCCACCTCCAGTCCACCCGCTCCTCAGCTTTCTTTTTCGCAGGCCCTGCCCTCTGGAACTCCCTCCCCACTTCCTTTCGTTTAGAACCCCATCATATCAACTTTAAACGTGACCTAAAGACCCACCTCCTTTCCTTGGCCTTTAATCTTCCCTCCCCTCTCATGTGAGTCTCTCCTTCTACGTTTACTGTCCTATTTTCCTCTTTTTCCCCCTATTCTGTCAAGGATTGTAAATTCTTTTTCCATTTTCCTGGCCTTGTGCCTCTCCTATTTTTTTTTTTTTAATTTATTGTATTGTAAACCGCTCTGATTACCACAGAAGGGCGGTCTATCAAGCAAAATAAACATAAACATAATAGCCAAATACAGTACCATCACACCCCATGAGAACATCTCTCTTATGGACACACCAACTTCAGATGGCTCCACAACCACCAATCAATGGAAGAACTTCAGCATTCCATCAACTAAACAAATAGAACAAACCATCACTGCTCTAAACAACACCACTTCTCCATTGGACCCCTGCCCTGTGACTTGGATTAAATCCACCAAAGAAGATTTCAACACATTCATCGAAAATATAGTAAGCACCTCTCTCACTCGGGGCTACATGCCAAAAGCACTCAAGCAATCTACTTTCCGCCCCACTCCTAAAACCACCTCATCCAACAGTACCGACCCTTCAACCTACCGCCCAATATCCAGCCTCCCATTCCTGGCTAAAATAACTGAAAAAATTGTACAGAGACAACTCCAAGATCATATTGATGAATTTGCCCCACTAGACCCTCACCAACATGGATTCCATCCAAAACATGGCATTGAGACACTCCTCATACATCTATTCGATAACATAATCAAAGGAATAGACAAGATAAAGCAGGGCTTCTTATTAATATTTATAGATATTTCATCAGCCTTCGACACAGTCTCCCATCACATCCTATTGAAGCGCCTAATGGAGACTGGACTTCAAGTTGCCACTATTAAATGGTTTCAATCATACCTCAAAGATAGACAGCAGAGAGTAAAATCTGGGAACCTCACCTCAGCACCCTTCAAAACTACTCAAGGAGTTCCCCCAAGGCTCATCACTATCAGCTCTTCTCTTCAACATCTATACATCAACATCAAGAAATGTTCATGATTCTGTCTTAATTTGTAAATAGTTACCCCTGTTATCCAAGTTATTTCTTCCTGTTCAAATGTAAACACAAAGTACCACTGGAAATGTGTAAATTCTTTGTTCAATGTAAACCACGCTGATGCTGAATAGTGCGGTATAGAAGAGACTTTAAATAAAATAAATAAATAAAATAATAATAAATATTCAGCCTATATGCAAAATATTTAACAAATACAAGATACAATATGCCATATATGCTGATGACATCATGGCATATGCCCCTATTCAACTGGACTTCCCAGACTATACCACTATATCTACCTGCATTCAAGAAATGGCAACCTGGCTAACTAACAACAACTTTAACATCAACATAAAAAATCTGAAGAAATCATCATTACGAGAGATCCCACATTCATTTATCCTACTTCTATCAACATATCCAATACACCGATTACAATAAAAGAGGAAGTCCGATACCTTGGAGTGATTCTAGACAAGCAACTCACCCTCCAACCGCATATAAACAAGATATCCAAAATAGCCTTCTTCAAACTCTCAACGCTCTGGAGACGAAAATCTCTCCTCAATAAAGAACATTTCCACACAGTATGCCAGGCCATCATTACACCTGTTCTGGACTACTGTAATATACTATTCCAAGGTCTACCCAAACAAAAAAATACACCCATCCCCTACAAATAGTACAGAACACTGCTGCCCGCATCATTGCTAGCGCTTCAATACAAGACCATATAACTCCAATACTACATGACACTGGCTACCAATATCATCACATGCAAAATATAAATCAGTGCTTACCATCTTCAAAATTAAAACATGTCAGCAGGAATACTACAGGAACTCATCGGAACCAAAACAAGCAAAAGACCAGACAAACAGCACAAAAAACAATATACCAACACCTAGTCTATTCACAAGAACCAACAAATACATATCCATGCGAGCCTTCTCTCTTGCTGCCCCTGTTATCTGGAATGTCCTCTCAGATAAACTAAAATCAACAACAGATATAAAAGAATTAGGGAAGCTGCTCAAAACCACCCTGTTCATTGAAAAATTCAATGAAGACCACCAATCACCCTAATCACTACACAAACCGATTTAAGCCATGACACACACACCATACAAACACCGCATTACTCTCATGAAGATGTATATAGTTTAGATAATGTTACAAGAGACTAGTCAGGTTTTTGAAGTTATAATGTTACTGTTACATAAGAACATAAGATATGCCATACTGGGTCAGACCAAGGTCCATCAAGCCCAGTATCCTGTTTCCATCAGTGACCAATCTAGGTCATACGTACCTAGCAGTTTCCCCAAAAGAGACAGGTTCCACAATGCTTGTACTAGGTCAAGCATTGATATCCTGGGTCCCTTCTTAATAATGGTTTATGGACCTTTCCTCCAGGAACTTGTCCAAACTTTTTTAAACCCAGCTAAACTAACAGCCTTTACTACATCCTCCAGTAACAAATTCCAGAGTTTGATTACACGTTGAGTGAAAAAATATTTTCTTTTATTAGTCTTAAATAGTTTACCCTGTAGCTTCATTGCATGTCCCCTAGTCTTTCTATATTCTGATAACATAAACAATCAATCTGTTAACCCGTTCCACTCCGTTCATTAATTTATAGACTTCTAACATCTCCCTCTGCCATCTCTTTTCCAGGTTAAAGAGCCCTAACCTTTTTAGCCTTTCTTCATAGGAGTATCCTTCCATCCCCTTTACCATTTTGGTGGCTCTTCTCTGAACCTTTTCTAATAACGCTATATCCTTTTTAAGATACGATGACCAGAATTGCACACAATATTCAAGGTGCGATCTCATCATGGAACGATATAGAGGCATTATAATATCTTTTGTTTTATTTTCCATTCCTTTCCTTATGATACCTAGCATTCTATTTGCTCTCTTGGCCGCCGCTGCACCCTGGACTGAGGGTTTTAACATGTTATCTACAATGACACCTAAATCTTTTTCTGTTCTTCCCTAGGTGCATAACTTTGCACTTGTCAGCATTAAATTTCATCTGCCATTTGGATGCCCAGTCTTCCAATTTATCAAGATCCTCTTGCAATTTTCCACAGTCCTCTTGGGTTTTAACAGCTTTAAATAGTTTTGTATCATCTACAAATTTGATAACCTCACTCATTATTCCCCTTTCCAGGTCATTTATGAATATGTCAAAAAGCAGCGAACCCAGCACAGATCCCTCCATTGGGAAAATTGGCCATTTAGCCCTACCCTCTGCTTTCTATCTTTTAACCAGTTCCTGATCTATAATAGTACATTGCCTCCTCTCCTGTGACTCTTTAGTTTTGCCAAAAGTCTCTGATGAGGGATCTTGTCAAAGGCTTTCTGAAAGTCCAGATACACTATATCAACCGACTCACCTTTGTCCACCTGTTTATTCACACCTTCAAAAAAACATAACAGATTAGTAAGACAAGATCTTCCTGGTCTAAAGCCATGTTGGCTGTCTCCCATTAGGCCATGACTATCTACATGCTGAATAATTTTGTTCTTTATGATTATTTCTACCATTTTACCCGGTACTGACGTCAGGCTCACCAGTCTGTAGTTTCCCGGATCACCCCTGGAACCCTTTTTAAAAATTGGCGTTACATTGGCGATCCTCCAATCTTCAGGTATTACAGATGCTTTTAATGAAAGTTCACAGATTACTAATAGCAGGTCTGCAATCTCATATTTCAGTTCTTTCAACACTCTTAGATGTATACCATCTGGCCCAGGTGATTTGCTACTCCTCAGTTTATCTAATAGTTGTAATACATCTTCCCGATGTATCGATATTTCCTTCAATTCTTCCGCACCTTTAAATACCACTTCAGTCATGGGTAACATCCCTACATCTTCCTCAGTAAAGACCGAAGCAAAGAATTCATTCAGTCTCTCCACGTTTGCCTTGTCGCCTTTTAGTGCCCCTTTAACCCCTCTATCATCTAATGGACCAACTGACTCTCTCACAGGTTTTTTGCTACGAATGTACTTGAAAGTCTTTATTTCATGTTTTTGCTTCCGCAGCAGGCTTCTTCTCAAATTCTCCCTTTGCCTGCCTTATCAATGCCTTGCATTTGACTTGCCAGTGCTTCTGCTGTTTCCAGGTTTCGTCGTTTGGCTCTTTTTTCCATTTCCTGAAAGATGCTTTTTTGGCAACAGCCTCTCTGACCTCGCCTTTAAACCATGCTGGCAGTTTTTTGGACTTCCTTCCACTTTTCTTAAAGTGTGGAATACAGCTGGCCTGGGCTTCCAAGATAGTATTTTTCAACAACACCCAAGCTTGATGTAAGTCTTTAACCTTTGTAACTGCTCCTTTTAGTTTTTTCTTAACTATTTTCCTCATTTTATCATAGTCTCCCTTTCGAAAGTTAAAAGGTAGTACTGTGGATTTCCTTACTATCCCTTCTCCACTAATTAAATGAAATGCGATTATGCTATGATCACTATTGCCAAGTGGCCCCAACACCCTTCTCTCTTGCACTAGATCTGGTGTTCCACTAAGGACTAGGTCTATTATGGCTTCTTCTCTGGTCAGTTCATGAACAAGCTGCTCCAAAAAGGTCATTTATTTCATCTAGGAACTTTATCTCCCTAGCATGTCCTGCCATGACACTGACCCAGTCGATACCGAGGTAATTGAAATCACCCTTATTACTGCGCTGTAACTTTTGTTAGCTTTCTTGATTTCTTTGAGCATTTCATCATCCATTTGTTGATTCTGGCCAGGCGGTCGATAGTACACCCCCACTGCCTTCGCCTTCCCCTTTTTACATGTAATTTCAATCCATAGAGATTCTACAGCAAATTTTGTTTCCTGCAAAACTTTAATCCTTTCTGACTCAATGCCCTCTCTAACATAGAGTGCAACCCCTCCAACAATTGATCAGCTCTATCATTACGATATAGTTTGTACCCAGGTATCACAGTGTCCCACTGGTTGTCCTCCTTCCACCATGTCTCTGATATTCCAATCATATCTAACCTCTCATTTAGTGCTATATATTCTAACTCTCCCATCTTATTTTTTAGACTTCTAGCATTTGCATGCAAGTATTTTAGAGACTGTATTTGTTGATATTTACAAGTTCTTTGTATAAGTTGAAGTTTATTGTAAACCGCCTTGATTGAGTGAAAAGGCAGTATAGAAAAACTGTTAAATAAAATAAATAAATAACCAAAAGTACAATATATATTACATTAACATAAAATGTAGTGTTACAATGTGTAATATAAAATGGGTCACAGTGATATAGAAGCAGTATAGAAAAATAAAATAAGATTACCTATATAATAATGAAACTACATTCAAAGATAATAAAAACTTTAATGGTCTATGTGCTAGTTTTGGGATACACTCTCTGAACCTATAATAATGCATCACTTTTCATAAGAATTTGACCAGGTAGATTATAGTTTGCTTAGCCATGTGAGTCTGTCCATCTTCAGTCTGGTTTCCAAAGTGGTTCTGAATGTATTCTACTTCTAGTTTCTACAAGATTGACTTTTTGCAGAGATGGAAGTCAAGATATGGGCTTCATTGTGAGAGGTTCCTTTCGGACAGTAAAAAAAAAAAAAAAAAAAAAAACACTTCCCCTCAATCCTCTCAAAATTTTGAAGATCAGCATAAGAATTTTAAATCTAGGTTGCCAAGCTGGACTAATGCAGATAGAATATGAACATAGCAAGATATCTTGGCCAGTAAATTTTGTGATAACTATAATTGCTGAGAGGACCTCACTGACAGCCTAACATATAATATACTGCAGTAATTGATTTAAAAAAACAGAACTTATCACTTTCCTTAACTTGGACCAGTGAAGCTAAGGATATCATTCATCAGATCTCCGTATCTGAAATAAAGAAAGGAAGTGAAAGTCAGCATTAAGAACATAAGAACATAAGATATGCCATACTGGGTCAGACCAAGGTCCATCAAGCCCAGTATTCTGTTTCCAACAGTGGCCAATCTAGGTCACATGTACCTAGCAGTTTCCCCAAGAGACACAAGTTCCACAATGCTTGTACTGGGTCAAGCATTGATATCTTCGGTCACTTCTTAATAATGGTTTATGGACCTTTCCTCCAGGAACTTGTCCAAACCTTTTTTAAACCCAGCTACACTAACAGCCTTTACTACATCCTCCTGTAACAAATTCCAAAGTTTGATTACACGTTGAGTGAAAAAATATTTTCTTTTATTAGTCTTAAATAGTTTACCCTGTAGCTTCATTGCATGTCCCCTACTCTTTCTATATTCTGATAAGGTAAACAATCGATCTACGTTTACCCGTTCCACTCCGTTCATTAATTTATAGACTTCTATCATATCTCCCCTCAGCCGTCTCTTTTCCAGGTTAAAGAGCCCTAACCTTTTTAGCCTTTCTTCATAGGAGTATCCTTCCATCCCCTTTACCATTTTGGTGGCTCTTCTCTGTACCTTTTCTAAAATCGCTATATTCTTTTTAAGATACGGCGACCAGAATTGCACACAATATTCAAGGTGTGGTCTCACCATGGAACGATATAGAGGCATTATAATATCTTTTGTTTTATTTTCCATTCCTTTCCTTATCATACCTAGCATTCTATTTGCTCTCTTGGCCGCCGCTGCACATTGGGCCGAGGGTTTTAACATGGTATCCACAATGACGCCTAAATCTTTTTCCTGGGTGGTGGTTCCTAATGTGGAACCTTGCATCGTGTAACCATAGTTTGGGTTGTTCTTCCCTAGGTGCATAACCTTGCACTTGTCCACATTAAATTTCATCTGCCATTTTGATGCCCAGTCTTCCAATTTATCAAGATCCTCTTGCAATTTTTCACAATCCTCTTGGGTTTTAACAACTTTAAATAGTTTTGTGTCATCTGCAAATTTGATAACCTCACTCGTTATTCCACTTTCCAGGTCATTTATGAATATGTCAAAAAGCAGCGGACCCAGCACAGATCCCTGGGGTACACCACTATTCACCTTTCTCCATTGGGAAAATTGGCCATTTAGCCCTACCCTCTGCTTTCTATCTTTTAACCAGTTCCTGATCCACAATAGTACACTGCCTCCTACCCCATGACTCTTTAGTTTTGCCAAAAGTCTCTGATGAGCGACCTTGTCAAAGGCTTTCTGAAAGTCCAGATACACAATATCAACCGACTCACCTTTGTCCACCTGTTTATTCACTTCTTCAAAAAAGCATAACAGATTAGTAAGACAAGATCTTCCTTGTCTAAAGCCATGTTGGCTGTCTCCCATTAGGTTGTGACTATCTACATGCTGAGTAATTTTATTCTTTATGATGGTTTCTACCATTTTTCCCGGTACTGACGTCAGGCTCACCGGTCTGTAGTTTCCCGGATCACCCCTGGAACCTTTTTTAAAAATTGGTGTTACATTGGCGATCCTCCAATCTTCAGGTATTAGAGATGATTTTAATGATAGTTCACAGATTACTGATAGCAGTTCTGCAATCTCATATTTCAGTTCTTTGTTGATATAAACATAAGAAATGCCATACGGATCAGACCAAGGTCCATCAAGCCCAGTATCCCGCTTCTAACAGTGGTTAGTCCAGCTCACAAGTACCTGGCAGGTTCCCAAAAAGGCACACAGGTTCCACAGTGATTTGCCTGGATTGTTTGAAAAGTCCAAGAATAAATTTTTGTGTGTGGTGTTATGATGCATTTTATAGTGGTGGTGCATTTTATTGTATGCCATTATGGAAAATTATGTAATTGTGAATGCAGGTTATAGTTTTTCCTAAATAGAGTATGAGAGGATTCAATATCAGCCTTTAAATTGCTTATGGGGTCTATGGAACATGGATTGTCTGATCTCGTACAGATTTATATAAATAGCACTGAAAAATATTTTTTTTATAACTATGGATGAAAGTTTTAAGTCATGTCCTTTGTGAAAGCCGTTTTGTGCATAACTGAAAAATGGGGATTAACTTTTATTACCAGGCTGAGGGTGGAAGAGAAATAAAATATTAGTAATGATTCAGTCTGCTGTAAAAGTGTTTCAGTAAGCAGTACTGGAAAATATTTTTGTAAGCAGTGGTATAATTACATGTATATACATAAGTAAAAGAAAATAGCAACTTATTGATCTGTTTGCACATGACATTTCTAGGTACAGGAGATCATCAAGCCAAATGCAACACGTACATTTTTGATAATAGGAAAAAAAAGATCATTGGAACTGCAAGCTAGGTACTGTACTGCGTTTACATGTTTAAGAAATATGTGAAAAAACATTGACCTTTTAATCCATTAGAGATGTGAGTGTATTTAAAATGAGTGCATTTAAGGGAAGATATATTATGTTGAACAATATTTGTGTGTAAAATAAAATACCAGAAACATATCCGAACTTATAGCATTCTGCAAGGCACTAAAAACCCATCTATTCATGGAGCACATTGGAGACATAATAGCATAAATCTCACACCCCACTAAGTTAGCTACGCTCAATCCTCTAGTGTTAAAAAGTTTGTAATCTAGCAATGTTTCCTCTCCCTCTTTTCCAGTTGTATAACATGAATAACTTGTACATCCTATGTTAGCGTGTTTTCAGTCCCTTGTTTTATATAAAACTGTTACTGTTTATTGTAAATAACTTTGACCTGGAGAAAAGCGGTATAGAAAAATAGTCAAATAAAATAAAATAAAACTAAAATCTTATAAAACAGTTTCAAAGGGGTACTTTAATTTGTTTGCATTTTTTGTTCATGAAGAGAGAAAATAGAGTAATTCTTGTAAATATAAATTTACTTGTTTCTAAACCCATGTACGAGACAGGGTGTAAAGATGACATGGAGCTATTTTAAATCCATTGTATGAATAGGAAGATGGATAATAGGCCATTTTGTTTACTTTCTGTCTTTACAGAACAGAGGAAGAGAAAAAAGAATGGATTCAGGTAAATGTTATAAAATTTATTGATACAATACTTCCATAAATTGTTCATCCCAATGAAATGTTTGTAGCAGAGATGCAAATGGCCCAGAGCTCACATCCTTGCAGCCTAAATTTTTCCCCAGAGTATTGTTTTTGCCTATTGTTTTTTTTTTGTTTTTGTGTGTGTGTGTATAAAATGTTTATTGAGGTCAAAGTGTAACAAGGAATTAGTACAACCTCAGAAATACAGAATGGTAACAGAAAATATCGTAACATACCTAGCGCAAAATACTCCCCCCCCCCCCCCCACCATGGGTCCAGAACCAGAAAACTAGAAGCTCAAATAGGAGAGGAGAGAGAAGAAATATGATGTGCAATGCAATTCAACGTCAAAGAGATTACACTGGACCCTACCAAAGTCCCTTGAAAGCAATCAGAAGAACTCTTCTGCTCCAGCAGTTCACCCCAACCTCCTACCCCACCACCTCCCCCATCCCTCAACCCTCCCTACTATCGTTCCCATCAGATCACAGAAGCAGGGCAGAGTGGTGAGTATGGAACTGCAGAGAGTATAAAATATAATTTGGCACCTAAAGAAGAATGCAGACAAGAGAGGACAAGATCCATAATCCGGCACTGCAGGAATGCTCATCCAGTCAGTGGAAGAAATTTCAACCAGAGACGCACCACCACTTCCAGCTTGCCTAGAATATCAGCAGTAAGCTTTTCAATCCTATAGATATCCCATACCTTATCCATCCATTCACCAAGGGTAGGAGTGAAAAACCTCTTCCAGTATCGACTAATGAAAGAGCGGGCCGCCAAAAGTAAGCAGTTAATCAGGCGAAGGAGATCAGCTGGAAGGGAGTCTGGGATGAGATAACCTAAGACACAGGATTCCAATTTGAAGGGAAACCAAACTCTGAAGTCCTGCGTTATACGGGTATACACTAGGGACCAGAATCCTTGAATTACTGTGCAGGACCACCACATATGACAAAAGTCACTGCGGCGACCGCAAAGTCTCCAGCACAAAAAGTTGGTCATTCGGAAAGGGATATGCAGCTGGGTGTTGATCAGGGACAGGGGGATGGAACAAGTATGGGAGTAATGATACAATTCGCTCCAAAACTCAACCATCTTATTCGGAAGGTCAGAATTCCATCTCACTCTGTGTGGGTATACAAGACCATGAGGTCGGTTCCAAGGCCAGAGCGCGATATAAGCGAGCCAGGAGCGAAGTAAATCTCTTCAACTTGAAAAGGACACGCTCCCATAGACTAGGCACTTGCCCACCTGCCTGAACACATGAGGAAACCCTGAAGCAATGGCGCAGCTAGAAGTATTGAAAGGAGGGTATAGAGACTCCTGCCAACTGTTCAAGGCACAACCTAGAAATAAAGACTGTTTAAAAAGAGCTGCCATCCTCAGGGACTGCAGGCCGGTTAGTGTATCCTCTGTAGTGAGTAAATTATTGGAAACACTGCTCAAAGAGAAAATAGTGAGGTTTCTGGAGTCCAGTGGATTACAGGATCGGAGGCAGCATGGATTCACCAGATGCAGGTCTTGTTAGATAAATCTGATTGATTTCTTTGACTGGGTGACCAGGGAGTTGGACCGAGGGAGAGCCCTAGATGTGGTATACTTGGATTTCAGTAAAGCTTTTGACACCGTTCCGCACAGCCGACTTATTAACAAACTGAGCATCCTAGGGATGGACCCCAAAGTAACTGATTGGGTTAGAAATTGGTTGAGTGGGAGGTGACAAGGCGTACAGGTAAATGGAGCTCAATCTGAGGAGAGGGAGGTTACCATTGATGTGCTACAGGCATCTGTCCTTGGTCCAATTCTTTTTAACATCTTTGTTAGTGATATTGCAGAATGGCTGTTGAGTAAGGTTTGCATCTTTGTGGATAACAAAATCTGCAATAGAGTAGACACCCAGAAAGGAGTAGATAACATGAGGAGGGATCTAGCTAAGCTTGAAGAATGGTCTAGAATTTGGCAGCTGAGATTTAATGCTAAAAATTGCAGGGTCATGCATTTGGGCTGCAAAAATCCAAAGAAGTGGTACAGTGTAGAGGAGGGGGGAAGTACTTCTGTCCAGAAAAGAAGAGTGGGACCTGGGCATGATTGTGTCTGACTATCTTAATATAGCTAAACGGGTAAAAAAGGCGATGGCAAAAGCTAGAAGAATGCTTGGCTGCACAGGGAGAGGAATGGGCAGCAGAAAAAAGGAGGTGATAGTGCCTCTGTATAGGTCTTTGGTGTGATCTCATTTGGAGTATTGTGTGCAGTTCTGGAGACCGCACCTTCAAATGGATATAGACATGTTGGAGTCTGTGCAGAGGATGGCTATCAAAATGGTTAGTGGTCTTTGTTATAAAGCATATGAGAACAGACTTAAGGATCTTAATATGTATACCTTAGAGGAAAAGTGGGATAGTGGAGATATAATAGAGATGTTTAAATATCTCCGTAGCATAAAACAGAAGTTCCTGCCATTCAGCACCCAATCTGCGTTCCAACTCTGTCTCCCAACACAAGGGAGCAATGGCAGCAGGAGCAATGGCGGTGGCAACTCTTCTGAGGCACTTCAATCATTCGTCGGAGGATCAACAGAGGGCCTCAGGAAAAACATACCAAGCTTACTTCACCGGCGGGCAAACCAAGCCATGTACCCAAAGCTCCCACACTTGCTCTCCTGCAGCTTTCCACATCATGGAACAGCATCCGTATATCAGGTAAGCTGTGGATTCAGACAGTTTTCAGGCCAGACTACTTTAGTCAGATGGGAAGGTTCGGAGGCGGCATGGAATCCTGGAGGGATGAGAGTCCCAGAAATTGCTGGTCATTGGAGCAGTGGATTGAATGGGGTCCCCTCAAAAGCAATCATACCCCGATGCCATCAGAGAACTTGTCAGTACAGCTGATAGGGGCTAAAATCATGGCAGGCTGCAGCATATCGGGCAAGCAGAGCATGCAGAAAACCTGCCACCATGCACCCTATCTCTGAGATCCCGAAGCCATGGTTTAGAGCCTCCAAAGACCCCACAGACGACAGGACACCATTCCCATGAGGTGATGGGCAGAGGGCTACTCTAGAGAGTAGCCATCTTTCACTGGGCTCACTAGCCCCCCTCCCCCCCCCCCCTGTTTTTGCCTCTTTGAATAGGTATCAAACTGCAGGAAGATAAGGTTATTTCACTTTTGGCAGTACTTTATACTAGTGTCTAAAACGTTTGGTGCCATCGGTTTCCTCCTGTTTGGATTTCCAGCGCAATCAGAATCAGCCTCTGTTGAGCTGCAGTATCATGAACCTTCATTTATCTTTATCTTTATTCTCACACTCTATATACCGCTCTTAACAACACCAGAGCAGTTTACAATAACAAAAATTAAGAGGAAAGGCTGGGAGCCGGTAAAAGAAAGGAACTACAATTGATAGGACAGGAGAGAGACATTCATTCACGGCAGCTAGAGAAGAGCTAGAGCAGGACAGGAGAGCCAAGGAGATGGAGAGGGTAGGTCGAAAGCGGACAAAAATAGATGTGTCTTGAGAAAGGGATTTGAACCTTGTGAAGGAGGGTTCAAGACGGAGCAGGAAAGGGAGAGAGTTCCAAAGGGAGGGGCCCAGGAAGAAGAAAGCAGAATGACGTGTGCATTCTAGATGGCTGCTGTTTGGAGAAGAAAGATGGAAGCGATTGACATGGACTGAAAGAAGGCTACGGACTGGGTTGTGGAATTGAAGGTGTTCAGATACTGTATGTACCTTATGTACTGTAATTAATATCTTACATTGTATACAATATTGAATAGGGAGCCAGTGGAGATTGATAAGAACTGGTGTAATATGCTCTGAATGGGTGGTATATGAGATGATCCGGGCAGCAGTGTTTTGAATAAGCTGCAGGCGACGAAGCTGTGACTGTGGGAGACCTGCAAGGATCAAGTTGCAGTAGTCGAGACGTGACATAACCAGGGTGATAAGGGAAGGGGAGTCAAGGAAAGGATGCAGTGACCGGACCTGTCTAAGTGAAAAGAAAGAATGACATACTAAAAGAGAAACGTGGTCACGTTTGAGTGCCGAGTCAAGAGTAACCCCAAGATAATGAAGAGAGGAGACCAGGGAGACAAGAGAGCCAGAGAGGAGCGGGGAGAGAGCAGGAGTAGGACCACCAAAGGTAAACCAAATAGCAGAGGTTTTACCGGTGTTCACATGTAAAAAGTTAGATGACAACTAAAGAGCAACCCGAGAGACAAGAATTCAGGGGAGCGAGATCAGGGGCCACTGCCGAGGTGTGGTTTAAGAGAATATCATCAGCGCAGTAATATGCCGATATTCCACACTGTTAAATCTGCAGTGCCAGAGGGGCCAAAAAGATGTTAAAAAGCAAAGGAGCCAAGACAGAACCCTGGAACTATCCAGGAACTTTTCCTTTCTTTATCCCCTCCCAACTCATTTACCCAGTCACACTAGCAGCTGTTCTCAGCAGGGGAGTCATATACTCTGGCTTTCTCAGGAACCTTGCAATCGTGGAACCTAAAACTATTAGGCATTGCCCTTGATTAATGCTTATGATTTCTAACTCCTTCCCCCTCCACCAAAGGGGTTGTGAAGGCTGTCTCCACAACATCGCCATCCCTGGTTGATCCAAGAAGTGGCAAATAGAGCCAGGAATTGGAATCTGGTCCTTAACATGGCTGTACACAATGCTGATACAGGAACAGCCCAGTGTTTTTCTAATATGTTATCTTAATTCACAGAAACAGTTTTTGGTGACAAACCCAGACACAGTGAATATATGTGATATTATGCTGCTGAATGGAACCGATAACAAATAATATGAGTCTTACTCTTTCTGTTGAGTGCTCTTTCTGATGTCTTAGCACTGATTCAGCAGTGGAGTACCAAAACAAACAAGTTGTGTAGAGTAGTTAAGAGCCTCTAGCACATTACAAGATGTAAGTCAGCTACCTAAATCAGATGTATCTGTAATGCTAAAAGATGGCATTATATACCCCCAAATAGAGTAAATAATTTCTTCTCTATCTACTGCTTGAAGATGGTATACGTGGTTTAACAGCCCCTCTACTTATATTTCATTGTCACCCTCATTTACAGATTTTTCAAGGTTTTCGATTTCTGGCAATTTTTTTCCCCACAGGTGATTCAAGGAACAATTGAGAAACACAAGCAGAATAGTGAAACATTTAGGGCTTTTAATAGCTCCTTTTCTCGAGATGAGGAACATTCCCCTGACTCACCTGTAAGTGAAGCTAGCAATGCTTTATTTCTTTTTTTTTTCTTTTCATACCCAGTATTTCAGCATTTTATGTTGGTTGTGATTTTGAAATAGGGTGGGGGTGGAGAGGTCACTTATTACACTTTTTGTAGATTTTCTACCAAGTTTCAAAGTGAAAGTGCAGATGTATATTAAATTTTAACTTGCCAGGGATATTTTACATTTGCACCTGATTTTTGTGTGAACATTTTCTCAATTGCAACACAATTGAAAAAGCAATCTACATGCATTATTTTCCTGCTGGCAACATAATCACAGCCCCAGGGACACAACCTTTAAATGTGGCTAGAAATATGCACATCGTTACACATTGTGCATGCTTTTAGCCATTGTGAGGAAGGGTGATTTTTTTCAGATGACTGATTTATGCAGGTAAATTACTTTGAAAGTTGTCCTTCCTGGATTTTATATGAACCTTTTAAGAAAAAATCTATTTGTGCTGCTTCTGTGTGTGTTTTCAGGAACTATGTTTCAGCCATTTACTCGCAAATTGTTTTATATTGTTCTGACATAGAACAAACAGGCCTGTTTTTTAATTCACGGCAGGCATACGTTTGCAGAGAGCAATAACCTTTTATTACATCAACATAAGAATTATCTTAAGACGTTGATTTACTGAAGGCTTTTGAGACTACATAGGTCTGTCTTCAGATGTGACAGCAAAATGTATTGCAACTGGTCCAGTGCTCCTGGGACCAGTGCGACTTTGCTGAAAGGAAGTACATTTCTCAAGGTTCTCTTTGTAGTTGTCCCTGGGCCATCAGTTAAATGGTCAGCGCTGTTTGAGAAGTAGATATGTTGTTGCATGCATGTTCTGTGCTACCTGCTTCCAGATCACTGCTTTTCTATGTAAATAGCATAGTTTGCACTTATTTATTCAATGCTATGTCCACTTATTTTTACAATTGTATCTTGTTTTTCAATTCTAATTTTGTTTGCTGAATTGAATTAATGAAATATTAAGATTGTTACAAGACTTTGAAAAGAAACAGTTGAGAAAGTTAACTTGTCTCTAGCCTTTAGGTGCACAATTTATATAATAATTCTAGTCATGCAAAGCCCTTCAGAATTCTGAAAGGATATTATCAGTGTGAGCAACTTGATTTCTGACCAGCGACGCTTGTAGAATTTAATGCTTCAAAATACTCCAATTACACAAAATTGAAGCATTCAGAATTCTCAACTTGAAAAGCCAAAACCATGTATTCAAGCAACCACACTACTTTAGAAGTAGATTGCCAGGCCTTTTCTTCCAAGGCAATGGAGGGTAAAGTGACTTGCCCAAGGTCTAACCACTAAGCTACAAACCTAATTTATTCTTCTCTGCTACTATTAGGTTCTTACATTCTATGCAATGGAAGAAAAGGCCTGGCAATCTACTTCCAGTCATATCTTGCCAAGAAAACACAGTGGCTGCGGAGTTGCTAGGAGTGAGCTTTGACTTGACACTTAAAAAAAAAAGACTGTTTACTTGTGGATTGACAGTAATGCATGTATAAATGAGGTGCAAAGTATTCTTTTTTGCATGGCTTGCGGTCAGAATATAAAAATCATGTAGAGAAACAAAGGGTAAATATCACGATTCCAAGAGTCTTCCTTTAATTTTATAATCCAAGTTTGAGCATGTTACATTAAGCAATTGTTCAGTGTTTCACAAAGAGTGGTGGAGATAGAATAGGCAAATTTCTCTTCATGTTCGATGTAATTTGCAGTAACAGTTAGATTGTACTGGTAGCCCCCAAAGGGACCATAAGCCTCATGTCTTTACATCTGATATTTAAATGATCACGATTTTGTGTGGGCTTTAACATTAACACGCTTGAAATCCATGGGAGGAAAATCACACTTCTGTAGGAAGACAGCAAGAAACTAGTGCCAGCAGGTTCAAACTGAGGAAAGCTCCTGCCTCATTAATTTGAATTGACTTATTGGGTAATGTGCACCTGCGGCTTCTCAGTTTGCTGACAGATTAGGGAGCTAATTACTAAGCTACGGTAAAATAGCACATTTTACCAGAGCTTAGTTTACTGTGGGAGTCTTTAAACTGCAGTAACTCAGTACCATAGGTTAGTGGCTTCCACAGTAAATTAATAACACTGCTTGCAGTCAAGCTTGCAATCTGCATTACTTTTCCTGCCCAGGAGCAGAAAGCTGCTAATAAGCGGCTGATACTCCTGGCTGCCATCTTAAATGGCCTGGTGCCATTTTAAAATAGATTAAAAAATCCTCCCTCTCCAGTCCAAGAACCCCCATCCCCAAGAACACTACCCACAGAGCCAAAGTCCACACCCCTCTACTTCCACAAAGAACCCTGCGCCACCCCCCCCCCCCCCAAAGCCGGGCCTACAGCCAAACTTCTTAGTGCTCTAAGGTAATCGGGCAGGAACAATCCCCAGTTTTCAGGAGGGAGAAGAGGAATTGGGAAGGAGAAGGGTATTGACTTTGTGGGGAGTCTTCCAGAGGGGAGGGGGGTTTCAATCCGTTTTAGGATGACACTGGCTCCAGGTCAAAATCAAGGGATTCTGGTGCCCTGAGCCAACTTTTGCTGTGCTGCCCCTCCTCTTGAGGCCAATCTTGCCATATGAGTTGTGCAAATATGGGTAAATTTTCATCCAGCACAGTCTCTGGCTTTCGGTTAATGCCGGTGCTGCCATTTAACTTAATCTGAATATCCAGCACCACTATCCATATATAGGTAGCGGCACTGAATACATGGATATGTGACCATGCTGGCACTATCTGTTTAGTTTAGGCCTAAACTGCATACATAACTTAGTTCAAATAGTGGCTGAATATCGCCACTAAATAGATAATTTTCTGACCTGCCAGTTCTCATTACCTAACAAGGGCCACAAATATATGGATATTATCTGGCTATTTTAACAATGTAAATGACCCAATATCTGCATATATTTTAAAAATATACAGCTAAGCTAATTATGTGAGCGCATAGTCGCCTTTGAATATCAGGATGAGTATAATTATTCATTCATAGAAAACATTCCTAGATTAACCATTCAAACTCTCCCACTAAAAGGTGCAGAACAGAAGCAGGGATGTTTCACTTTATAACTCATCCAAAAAATATTCTGTTCAAATTCTGGTGTCACACCAGTGACAACAACGCAAGCTCTCCCTCCACTTTCAGACATTGTGTGAAGTAACACAAAACCTTGCAAGTGGACATTCAGAAGCTTAACTGTACCACATTAGCACCAAGTCCAGGAACTTAAAGTGCACCAATCCTATGAAAAGTCAGCACTGCAAATGTTCTAGAACACTAGTAACCTCCAGTTGTAAACTCAACTACTACGGATTCCTACACGGAGCCAACATGTTAACAGAATCCCTCACTTTGAATACACATGGAAAATGTAGACCATTGCCTAGTAAAGAATAAGACATTACAAATTAGAAACAAATATGCAAACAACTGCAATGAAAATTCTGAAAAACTGACTCTTGTGAGCCGTGGAACGCTGAAGAAAGAGAAGCAGAAATATATTTCCTCATGAACTGTAACAAAAACACATTTTCAAAACTGACAGATTTCATTCCAACTGGTTATTGCCTCTCTTCCAGGATCTCATTTCCATTTTCTGTCTGCACTTTCCTGTTGTCTTCCCTTCATTCACTACTGTACATCTGTTTGATGTTGATCCTTCTTGTTCATAGTTTTTTCTCCATTTCTCTCATCTGTCTGTTTACCTAACTATAGCTAAATTTCATTCCTTCTCATCTCCCTTTTGTCTTCAGTCTCCCTCTTTGTACCTTTCACATATTTACCAGCTTTCCATTTCCTGTTCTTACCCCTCTCATTCCTTTAGCAGCTTCCTGTTCCCCCATCTTTCACCCACTTTTTAGGTCTCCTTTCCCTTCCTCTCTACTCTTCCTTTCCCCAGCCTCATCTTCTGTCTTCTGCCTCTCATCCCCTAATCGACGCCATCTTGTTCCCTATCACTCATCCCCTCTCCACCTCCAGTCCCTTTCTTATGTCTTACCTCTTATCCAGGCTTCCATTTCCCCTTCCACCTCTCCCATTTCTACTCTCTCTTGCCTCTTTGAAAGTCCTTTCTCTTTCCTTTGTCACCCACTCCATAGCCCTCTCCAGCTGCTGCCCAAACCCTCCAGATTCTTCAAACCTTCTCCCTTCCCAATATTTCTGCACTTTGTCTCACAGCCCTTACTCCACAGGTTTTCAACCCAGTCCTCGGGGAACCCTAGGCCAGTCAGGTTTTCAGGACTCCCACAATGAATATGCATAAGATAGATTTGCATACAATGAAGGCAGAACATGCAAATCTTTCTCATGCATATTCATTCTGGGAATCCTGAAAACCTGACTGGCCTAGGGGTTCCCCGAGGACTGGGTTGAAAACCCCTGCGCCTGCTCATACTCCTCACCCAGTCCACCTATCCCAATTGTCATCCTAATCTCGTGTTGATTTCTTAGTACCTACTATCCTTACTTCTCCACCCAGCTAATCACAAGCCCCCACTCTTCAACCTTATTCAATCCCTAAATCCATGCATTTGTGGTCAACATTGGCACCCTTGCAGTTCAACTTCTTAATGTCCAATATCTCCAAAAAAAATAAAAAGTGGTCAGTGAAATGGCTTTGGACTATATCTATATCTGTATCTATATACAGACACACACACACACACATATTTAACACACAAAAGACTCAAATAAAACAAGACCAATTAAAAAAGGAAATAGTCGAAAATAGTATAAAAAATAAAAAATTGTTTATAAGGGTGCCATGACTATTGGCACCCTTATAAACAATTCAAATCAGTTTGAAGAGAACCACATTCCCACTGCAGTAAAAAATCAGAAAAACCTGTGATCAATTGTCAGTACTCACCAGACCTTAATCAACCAATGAATGATGGTTCTTATGTTTGAAAAGGCTACATTCACTCTGTTCCATTTTCACAATGGTGAAGACAATAGAGCTGCCTGAGACTGTCAGAAAAGCCATTATTACCAAACATCAAACTTCAAAGGGGTACAATGCCATTTCCAAAGACCTTAGGATTCCTGTGACTACAGTTCACAATGTTAAGAACCTCCCAGGACATGGTGGAAAGAGAAAAATTAATCCAAGAAGTCTTTGAAGGTTAGTGTGAACTGTTGAAAAAAAAAAACAGAGCTTAAGGCTGGTCTGAAGCAATCTGAAGTGGTGGTTACAACCCGCACCATATGCCGTGGCACTAAACAAAGAAGGACTTCATGAGTGAAGGCTAAGGAGGACTCCAGTGCTCAAAGACAGACATAAAAAGGCATATCTGATCTTTGCCCAAACCTACCCTGAGTAACCATGGTCCTTCTGAGAAAATGTTCTGTGGACAGATGAAACCAAACTTTAGCTCACTGGCAATGCAGACCAGCGATACATTTAGAGGTGAAGAAATGAAGCTTATAAGGAAAATAAAGCACCCTTCCTACAGTTAAATATTGTGGAGGTTCCATATTGTGGGGCTGCTTTGTGGCCTCAGGAAATGGAGGCCTGGAATGTATTAAAGGAATCATGGACTACCAAGGTATTTTGGGGAGGAATGTGCTACCTAATGTCAGAAAGCTAGATCTGAGTCGAATGTCATGGGTCCTCCAGCAGGACAATGACCCAAAACATGCATCCAAAAGTACAAAAGAATGGTTAAAAATGAAAAAATGGACTGTTTTAAACTGGCCAGCAATAAGTCCTGATCTCAATACATTCGAGAACCTTTGGAAAGAGCTGGAATCGGCCATTAGTAAAAGGAATCCTGAAAACTTTCATGAGCTGGAACAAATAGCAGTTGAAGAGTGAGAGAAACTACCAGCAAACAGATTTATAAAACTTATAGATGACTATAAGAAATGTTTGGGGACTGCTGAAACACACAGTTTATATGCGTCTAGGTGCCAATTTGGTTTGGTTTGCTTTGGTTAAGGTACTAGAAAACCAGGTTTATTCTGGAGCGCCTAGCCAAACGCATAGTCTAAATCAGGGATTCTCAACCCAATCATTAGGACATACTTAGCTAGTCAGATTTTCAGGGGTCCACTTTATTATTTAATATGTGATCAGGAGTTATGTTTTGTATCATGTTTATGGTGACAATATGATTTATATAACTCTTGTAGGTGGGACGAGATATTCCTAGTGCTATGGCAAACAGTTTTTTTAGTGATCTTAAAATGGTTATTGAGTCACACGCTGTCTTTAAATGTTAAGAAAACAGAAGCACTGGTGATCTGTCAGGATGTTGGGTATTTTCCTCTACAACATTTGTAAAGTTAAATGAGGTTATACTCCAAAATTCAGTGTTTAAACATAATTCTAGATATGCGACTTACTGTAGTATGCAACCTCAGATCAAGAAGGTTGTTAGGCAGCATTTTATAAAATGTGTATTTTATGTAGTTCAGATTTATCTGATTTTAAAATAGTTATCCAAACATTGTTCCCCTCTTATGAATATTGTACTGTAATTTATAATGGGTTATCAAAAGCTACTATATGGTCTTTAGAAGCAATTCAAAATCTAGCAGCCCATTATTATTTTGCAGAAGTCTAAATTTGATCATCTCTCTCCCTGCTTACAGGAGCTTCATTGGCTTCCCATTGAATTTCATATTCATTTTAAGGTTTTATTGATTTGTTTTTAAAGTACAATATTGCCGTCTGTTGAAATGATTACTGCAGTCATTATGGAAATCATTCTGATCCCTGAATAAGCAGGACTGTATGTCTAGGTTGGACATGCAACCCCCGCTATTCACGGGGGACCGTATTCAGCTTATCAGGCTACCCACACATACAAGGCTGCTGTGCGGGGAGCACTGGACAGGGGTTGGAGGGGGCAAGAAGAGACGGAGTGAGGGAGTGGCTATATGGCTGGACATACAGGGCCGATTCAGGTCAGGGCCCTGTATGTCCATCGGCTACCAGCCAGACGCCCTACTTTTTCTACTTCAGAGATGGAATAAGGGCTGGACACGGAGGCGATCGGGGCCTACAGCCCCCCCACTGGATTTGCGCAGCTGTGGGAGGTGTCCCACCAGTCCAATCCTGACCTTGCTGGACTCCGCCAAGGGTCGGGTGGTGGGGAAAGAGGACTGAGGTGCAGTCAGGCATTGAGTACTCTGGCTGGACATGCCAGATCCATGCTGATGGGATACTGTGACACGACACACTAGCTGGTGCATTGAGCAGTGGAGACAGGCAATTCCACAGACTCCCCCATGGAATAGGCTGCATGCTGGGCCATCCAAGTGCCATGATTCTGCAACCGCGGGAACGTATAGCAGAATCGGGTACAAATATGCCCCGTCCTTTTTATGGACGTCCAGACATGTGGATATCTGAATCGGCCTCTATATGTCCGGCTGACCTATTAGGCACACTCAGCAGTGCTCCCTGGTCCTACCATGTTTAGCAAGGGGAGCCCAGCAGTTGTTCAACAGATGAGCCTTTTCTGTCACTGCACCTGGTATGTAGAATGCTCTCCCACATTGATATTAGGGTGACAAATGATTTTGTTGATTTCTGGAAGCGATAAAGCATATTATTAAGAAGGGACTCAAGATATCAATGCTTGACCCAGTACAAGCATTGCGGAACCTGTGTCTTTTGGGGAAACTGCTAGGTACGTATGACCTAGATTGTCCACTGTTGGAAACAGGATACTGGGCTTGATGGTCTGACCCAGTATGGCATATCTTATGTTCTTATGTTCTTATTTATTTGTTCAGACTTTAAATTTGTGATTAAGATGTATATTTTTATCATTACTGATTTGTATATGTTTTCTGTACCCCTCCCCCCAGCTTTGCAGTTTGACAGGAAAAAATATTTTTAAATAAATAAAAGAAAAAACACAATGAATATGGATGAGAGAGATTTGCATATAATGGATGCAGTGCATGCAGATCAATCTCATACATATTCATTGTGGCTATCTTGAAAGCCTGACTGTGTTGAGAACCCTTGATCTAAATGTATAGGCATTCTATTTTCAGCACCTATTTAAACTATGTGCGCACTTTTTTTGCACACCCGAGCACCTATATTCAGCTGCATGAAGCAAATGCTTAGTACTGCTGACTATTGGCATAAATTGAAACTCTATCTTTAGACATTTCAATTTATGGAGTTGAAACACTGTACTATAGGGGTGAAGTCTGGAGATGTGGTTGAGAATGGTGCATAAAACATTATATAATCTGTATATAGATGGAATAATATATCATGAGACCGGATGATCTCACAGATTGACTTGGACGTAGATGTTAAATAATAAGGCTGATAGAGATGAGCCCTGAGGTACACCTCGTGTTTGCGGGTAAGGGCCCGAACTTGTGCCTTCGGTTTTCACAATTTGTTGGCGACCGGACAAATATCATCGGATCTAGCTGAGTGTGTTGTTCGTGATGCCGATACAGTGTAGTCTCTGCAGGAGATTCTCATGTTATACTGTGTCAAAAGCTACGGTGATATCAAGAAAAATGAGTATAAAAGCATCTCCAGGAACAAGCAGGAATGTAGTCTTCACATATGGGTATCATCGGTACCGACGGAGCCTGCGTGGGAACGTTCCCCAGCGTCCAATAGGAAAGCTTTTGGGAGCATCCCACGGCACCTGCGTGCTGCCTTCCTGCCTTTCCCAAGTGTCCCTCTCCAGTTCTTCGTTTTCCGCGGAGCCGACAGGTCACACATCCTGTCACCGCAGAAAATATTCCCTTTTATTCTTCTTTTTTGTGGTCGTGTCTGCCTTCCCTCGACGCTACACCGGTACCGCCGGTGGTTCTTTTTTTTTTTCTAAAAAAAAAAAAAAAAAACTTCTGGAGTCTTTTCCAGGTACTTTCTCCTCAGGTGCCACGCGCCATTTTGGGCACTAGGCCCAACTTTTCCTTTAAAATGGAAAAACCCGCTTCGGGTTTTAAAAAGTGTTCCAAGTGTGGCAGTACCATCTCCGTCACTGACACCCATGAGTGCTGCCTCAAATGTTTAGGTCCTGACCACTCTATTTCCGAGTGTGTTGCCTGTGGGATGATGTCGAAGAGGGGCCGGCAAAACCGAGCTGCTAAACTTAGCACCCTTTTTCCCTCCAATGCAGCATCTGTGGCATCGATGTCTTCCAGGGCTTCGTCTTCCTCCCATGGATCTCAGGTAACTAAACATAAATCTGGCCGGTCCTCAAAGGGTAGATCTCCTTCTAAGCATCGAAATGCCTCTGGCATTGCCCTTGAGGGACTTGTACCGGCAAAATTGCCCCTGCGGGAGGCTTCGGCTTCCAAAGCACTAACAGGGCTCCAGGATGTTCTCGAGGCCTCAACCTCGGCAGAACTACTGGTGCCATGCTCTGGGGTACTGGCTGCTTCATCCGGTACCAATACCCAAGCATCAGCAGCGTCGATAGACCAGAGATTCTTGGCTATTGAACGCAGTCTGGCGGCTCTTCACGGCCTCGATGCCCCTGAAACTACTTCAGACAATTCAACCGGTACCGGCACCGACTTCGGTACTGGTCCCAACTGCATCGACATTGGCAGATATTCTAACGGGACCGAGTCATGCTTATCCATCTGGTATCGACAAGTCGGTACCAGACCCCTCTGATACCGACTTCGATCGGTACCGGTACCGTGCCTTGCATGATCACCCGGATCAGAGATACTTTGGTATCGGCAGAGCTTTCAGAGTCTTCGGTCTCATCCGAGGATTCAGAGTACTTCTTCCTAAGGACTCTTCACCTCAGCGTAGGATGTCTCCTCCAGAGGATATGTCCTTTCAGGATTTTATCCGAGATGTGACTCGAGGCCTTTCCATCACAGTGGCTCCTGAAAAAGAGCCTAGGGCAAATTAATTGGAAATCCTGCAATACCCTAAAGCTCCCAAGGAGGCAGCTACCTTACCTATTCATGAGATCTTGCATGACCTCATGTTAAGGATGTGGGAAGCACCTCTAACCACTTTTCCTCACTCTAGAAGGCTTGACACCATGTATCGAGTTCCTCCCTGTCCTGGGTTTCAGAAGACTCAGCTACCACACCATTCCATGGTGGTGGAATCAGCTATGAGAAGGATCAAGAGTGCAAAAAGACATGCATCTAATCCTCCAGGATGTGAGTGTAGCACTCTTGAAGCCTTTGGACGTCGAACCTTCCAGGCTTCCATGCTTTCTGCTAGGATCAGTTCCTATATATTATATATGGGAATGTTCCTTAAGGAGGTCACGGGTGATTTAGAGCTTATGAGCCCTCTCCTTCCTGATAAGAGGCAGGATTACCTTGCCCTTGTCAAACATGCTCAGGATGTTTCCAAGTTTGTAAATCATGCAGCCTTTGACTGTTTTGAGTGCATAAGCAGAACCTCTGCTATTGCCATAGGTGCACGTAGGATTGCCTGGCTCCAGGCATCTGACTTGGAACTTTGGGTACAGGATAAACTGGGGAATATTCCTTGCACAGGAGAGAATCTCTTTGGCAAGAATTGGCAGGAAAAAGCTAATGAGATAGATGCTGGCAATATCACCTTGGATAGATTGTCTAAATCTACAGCTGATCCTGCAAGGAAAAAATCCTACAAGAAACCATTCTTCAGTAAGAAGAAGTAGTTTTACCCCTCCTATACCCAGTAGGGGCATCGTTTAGGTCAGTGCCCAAAAGGAACAGCAGCAACAACCTTGGCAAAGAAAAACAAAAGCTGCTAAGCCTCAACCGGCTCAGCAGACTCAACCTCCACAGGAGCTTTGACTCCTATCTAGAGAACTTTGCCTTCCTGGCCCTGAACGGCCCAGAGCTTTCCACCATTCCAGGGAGGTTATGTCATTTTGCCCCCAGATGGGGGCAGATAACAGTAGAAAATTGAACTCTGTCCATTGTAAGAGAGGGGTACAAGCTTCATTTCCTCAGCATGCCCCCTCCTACAATGGTAAGACAGTTCAATTCTCAGACCTCTCTCAATGCCCAGTTAGGTCAAGAGGTCACTTTTCTATTGCCCCCTGGGCAAGAAGCAGAGGTACCCATTCTCCAACAGGGTCCAGGGTTCTACTCCCCCTATTTCCTTATTCCAAAGAAAACAGGGGGACACAGACCCATTTTGGACCTCAGAGAATTAAACAAATTCCTGTTCAAAGAGAAGTTCAAAATGATTTCTCTAGGAACTCTGCTGCCATACCTTCAGTCAGGATTGGCTTTGTTCTCTAGATCTCAAGGATGCGTACACTCATGTTCTCATCCATCAAGCTCATTGAAAGTTCCTTCGCTTTCTTTTTCAAGGGAAGCACTACCAATACAGGGTTCTTCCTTTTGGCCTGGCCCTGGCACCAAGGGTGTTCACAAAATGCATGGCTGTGGTGGCAGCATTTCTTCGCACCCTGGGAATATTCATCTTCCCCTACTTAGACGACTGGCTCATTCGAGTCCCTTCAGAGCCAGAGGCCAGGATTTCTCTCTCTCGCACAATGCGCATCCTTCAGTATTTGGGACTTGTCATAAACCTCCCAAAATCCAACCTTGCTCCCACTCAGTCTCTAGAGTTTATAGGAGCTCTGTTGGATACCAGGCAGACAAGGGCCTATCTTCCACAGCCCCGCTGCCTTCACATTGTGCAGCTAGCTTCCCAAGCAGTGCTAAAGACTCACCTCACTGCTCGGGAAATGTTACAATTGCTAGGCCACATGGCATCCATCGTGCATGTGGTTCCTTATGCTCACCTCCATATGAGGGCAGCCCAGTGGACTTTATCCACTCAATGGACTCAGGCATCAGGTTGCCTGTCAGACAAAATATCAAACTCAGATTGTCTTATTTTGTCCCTCCAATGGTGGCAGTCAGCCCAAAACCTTTTGGTGGGGTCCCCTTTCCAACAACCCCCACCACAAGCCACTCTGACAACAGATGCCTCACAAGTGGGTTGGGGAGCCCACCTGCAAGGCCTCCCTACCCAGGGTACCTGGACACCACAGGAGAGCTATCTACATATCAGTCTCCTGGAACTCAGAGCAATCTTCCTTGCTCTTCGAGTATTCCACACCCAGCTCAGCTACAAGACAGTCCTAGTTCAAACGGACAATCAGGTAGCCATGTTCTATGTGAACAAGCAGGGCGGAACAGGCTCTCTGTTGCTCTGCAACGAAGCTTTGCGACTATGTGCCCTCGCCAGAGAGCATCAGATTCATCTCCTTGCGGTGTATCTTCCAGGCATTCAAAACTCTTTGGCAGACAGACTCAGTCGAGTTCTGCTTCCACATGCATGGTCTCTCCATGCAGACCAGGTGGCCAAAATATTTCGAATTTGGGGAACCCCGTACATAGACCTTTTTGCAAGTCCGCTGAATGCCACACTTCCCCGGTTCTGTTCCAGAATTCCGGCTCAGGGTTGTCAGGCCAGCGATGCTTTTCTCCCCCATTGGGGCCAGGACTTCCTGTATGCCTTTCCACCCATTCCCCTAATTTCCAAAACCCTGCTCAAGCTTCAGAGAGACAGAGGTCATATGATTCTCATAGCTCCACATTGGCCATGGCAAATGTGATACCCTCTGCTCCTACATCTCTCTCAAGCTCCGCCTCTGGAGTTAGGATCTGCTCCAGATCTCCTTTCTCAGGAGGACGGGATGCTGTGGCATCCCAGTCCCCAGTCTCTCCATCTCAGGGCCTGGTTGCTGAAAGCCTAGACCTCCATAGTCTTAACCTTTCTCAGTAGGTAAAGGATATCCTTTATGCTTCCAGGAAACCTTCCACAAGAAGCTCTTATGCTTTCAAGTGGAAAAGGTTTACCATATGGTGCTGGCAGAAGGGTCTTGACCCTTCTGCGATACCTCTGGAATCATTACTGGAGTACCTCCTTCATTTGTCTAATACCGGGCTTAAGACCAATTCAGTGAGTTCATTTGAGTGCTATTGCAGCTTCTTTCAAGCCTCTAAATGGTCAACCTATTTCCTCTCATCCTCTCATAGCGAGATTTATGAGAGGCCTTCTTTTAACTAAGCCTCCCATTAAGCTACCACCGGTGGCATGGGACTTAAATCTGGTTCTTGGGCAGCTCATGAAGCCGCCTTTTGAACCATTAGCTACTACCTCTTTGAAATTCCTTTCCTGGAAGGTCATCTTTCTTATTGCAATCACATCAGCACGTCGCATCAGTGAATTGCAAGCATTGGTGGCTGATCCTCCTTATACAAGGTTTCATCATGATAAGGTAGTCCTTAGGACTCATCCACACTTTATGCCAAAGGTGGTATCACCTTTTCATTTAAACCAAGTGGTTTACCTTCCTATATTTTTCCCAAGGCCTTCCCAAGGAATCTTCATACTTTGGACTGTAAAAGGGCTTTGGCCTTTTACTTGTAAAGGACACAGCAACATAGAAAGTCCTCTCAACTCTTTGTTGCTTTTGATCTTAGTCATTTGGGACTTCCAGTCTCCAAAAGAACACTGTCCAGCTGGATTGCACATGAAGGTTAAGAACCTTCCTTTTGAAGGCCATATCACAGCTCACAATGTGAGAGCCATGGCAACCTCTATGGCTCATCTTCACTCTGTGTCTATCGACGACATCTGTCGAGCAGCTACTTGGGCCTCGGTTCATACCTTCACAGCCAATTACTGCTTAGACAAGGACTCCCGCCGGGATGCCTTGTTTGGGCAGGCTGTTCTTCAACACCTGTTCCATACTTAATCAACTCCTACCCACCATCCCTGGTAGGATGCCAGATATCCATGGGGGGAAGTGGAGCCCTTTCACAAGGGCACACAACTTCTGGGGTTTCTCCCTGCCATCTGCAGCTAGGGAGTCCCCATATGTGAAGACTACATTCCTGCTTGTTCCTGGAGATAGCATAGTTACTCACCTGTAACAGGTGATCTCCGGGAACAGCAGGAATTTAGTCTTCACAACCCACCCACCTCCCCTAGGAGTTGTATCTCTCTATCTCTCTTTCCCTCTCTCTTTGTCTCAGCTTTAAACTCAAATGGAGTGGGACAGTTGGGAAAGGCAGGAAGGCAGCACGCAGGCGCTGTGGGATGCTCCCAAAAGCTTTCCTATTGGACGCTGGGGAGTGTTCCCTCGCAGGCTCCATCGGTACCGACGATACCCATATGTAAAGACTAAGTTCCTGCTGTTCCCGGAGATCACCTGTTACAGGTGAGTAGCTATGCTTTGTTTTGGATTCTCTATTCCCTTGATGAGTTGGTCAGTGAGTGAAATTAGCAATGTTTCCATACCGTGGTTGGGGCCGTGCGCCTTGCTGATGTTGGTCAAGCGGTGCATTTAGGCCAATATAGTTGTGGAGTTGGAGCTGCACCACTTTTTCTGTTCTTTTTGAAAGGAAAGGTATGATTGAGAGAGGTCTGTATGAGTTGGGTTTATTATATGGATTTATATAATCATATAATATAATAAATTAGGGAAGATCAAAAGGGTACACACACACAATGTTATACACAAACAATTGTAAAAGCTCAGTGTTACACTTATTCCTTTAAGTTTCTCTGGGCCCGTCAGTGCATTGCCATCTATATTTTATAGCCTTTATCAATTTGAGGCCACAGATCCAATGGTGTATCTTTTGGTATTATATTGCTACAAAGTAAGGGTCTAGAGTAGACAAAAGTGAGTTGTAATGCAGACCATAGAATTCTGTCAGTTCAATGAAATAGCTCCCAAAATATTTATTTTTCTAGTATCTAATAGAGAGATTTCTTTTTAATGCTGCCTGTAGTCAAAGGGTGCAGGCTTCTATTGCCCAAAAATCACCATCCACTATCCAAACCTTCATTTTCTAAATTGAAACTAAGGTTAAAGTTGTACCTCTATACCCAAGGCATCAATGAAATCGACAGTTATTAGGGTGGACCTGGGACTGGTAAAGCTCATTGGGCGATGAACTGTGTCCTTCTCAGTCTTTTCCTTCTGCTTCTGTTTTCCTAATTTTATCATTTAGTGTATTGTAAACTGCTCTGGTGCCCCTAGGCATTGGGTGTTGCAAGAAGTGCTGGATTAAACTAAACTAAGGTGCACTTTTACTGAATGGGTGGTAGCTGACAACGTGTGTTCTGTCACATGCTGAATGTGCATTGGGACATGTGTTGCCAGCTAACATGGGGCCATGCTAGGTAGCACGTGATGACTTTCTTGCTAACTGTCCAACCCGCTTTAAGGGCGTGAGTGGCTGGGGTTGGGGCAAAGAGTGGGTGTCGGCGTGGTATGCTCTGTGAAGCTAGAGCAGGGTGCACACCAAGCACTAACTGCATTTAGTGCAGGAGCACTTAACGCCACCTCAATGGAAAGCGGTAGGTGCGCCCATGCTAAAACCACACACGCTATGGGACAGGGTTTTGCGTTAACTGGTAGGGAAATGCTTTCCACACCCCTGACAGTTAATGCGCCAGTGTTGCACTTAACACACCATCATTTCAGCGCTTTAGGCACAACACCATAGCACCCTTTAGTAAAAGTGTCCCTAAGTGTTCAGGCATGATGAGAGAGAGAGGGGTAAATGTTTCTTCCTGCTCCTTTCCCATGCAGAAATGTCATGACAGCCATGTGATGCCTCTTGTAGAAGAAAGAGGGTCATATAAATAGCATAGTTGCCCTCACACAGAGAAGTGCTGTAAGAGAATTATTATAATAGAGTTCTTCTGTGAGTGTAGGTACTATGGTATCTGCAGGCAAAATTTTTGATTTTGTTTATGGGATTTATCATTTTATTTGGGGATTTTTTTAAATGTGTTTTTGTTGTGGGGGAGAGTCGCAATAGTTCAACATTGCACACTATTGCACAATAGGGAGCGCTATTGATACTGGGTAAAAAAAAAATCTGATTTTTTTCCGTCGTATCAGGTTGGAAACATCACGGGAAATGTTTCAACTGAATACACATCACTAGTAGGTACAAAGCAAGTGGAATTGAAGAAAGCATCTGGGAATTGGAATAATCATAGCAATACTGGGATCAGAATTCAGTGAAACCTATGCTTATATCAAGCTCTGGATCGGTCCTATGTGTACCAGAAGATAGTATGCTCTTTGGTAAAAAGTTGGGGTTGCTAACATCTGCACCATTATAATAACTAATTAAATCATGTGCTAAATCTTATCAGAAAGCATCTGTTGCGCTTCTGGTGCCAGGTGTTTCTTGCCTTTTTCCCTCCCATAAATGGATCAGTGCGATAAAAAAATGAATTTGATCTCTATTTTTCACTTCCAATGTGGGCACAAGCTAATGTCGTAAGGTATTTTATCCAAATGGCCATTTTTAGTTCAGATTCTGTGAGCAATAGTTGTAATCCGATTACAACCATTTTCATATTTTTTATTTAGAGCTTGTCACCCTGTTTTTCTCACAACATAGACACCTTACATTCTTTAGAATTTGCCATGTCTCTTTGATTATGTAGGTACCTTTAGCTGCTGAATGTAAGGTTTTCCTACAACAGGCAATGTTAATGTTATCCTCCCCATATACAGTCTAAATCATTTTCATGTAGTCTGCTTATGGTTTCTTTGTCATATTTTGCCACTGATTCTGGCCTCTGTACTGTAAAATCAAAGGTGTGCAGAAATTGTCCCCTTTGTCTTGAAGGACTAGAAAGGGGGGCTGTTACTGCTGGAGAGAAATCTGAAATTGTGAGTATATACTTCTGGGAATTTTTCTGAAAGGAATTTTTTTTCTTTTAAAGCTAATTAATCTGTGAACCCACTATTTTTTGTTAAATCAGTCAGGGCCTAGTAGCAACAGTTTAAGATTCAATTTAAAACACAGAAGAGAACTTTCTGGTTACCTTTCATACCCAGTAGGGAGCTGTAGTTTAAATTTCATAGTCACTCAGGGCCTAGCATCAGCAAAGTACTTTTGGTTTCAAATTAAAACACAGAAGAGAGCTTTCTGGTTAAATTTAGAATCCAGCAGAGAGCTTGTAGTTTAAATTTCATAATAGGTTAGAGCCTAGCAGCAGCAAAGAGCTATAATTTAAATCAAATCAGAATATAGCTTACCTCAGCAGCACAGGACAGGGTACTGTGTAGCAGCCCTTTTTTAATAAGTGTTATATCCCTCCCTCCCTCCCCACACCCACCCTCCCCTGGGATAATCACAGCTTTATAGGTACTTGCACAACTTAAGACAGGAGGTGCTCTCAGGTGAAGCTCATTACCCAAATCAGTCATACACTAAGGACCTGAGATTAATTAAGCTTCAGGTGAACAAGGTATATTAAACTTCTTAGGTACAGTTTTAGTGGTATAAATATCCATAGCACCCTTTAGTACATAAAGAACTTAAAGATCTAAACACAAACTTCAAACTAAGATGCAGACAGCAGTCCAGCAGCGGGATGTAGGCTTTCCAGTCTTTTGCATTGAGTGTCACATGTATGATGTTCTCCCAGCTGGTGAGAGGTCTTACGTGTGCACTAGGTGCAAGGAGCTCTCTGCTCTCAGGGAACGAGTCCGTTCTCTAGAGGCTAGAGTAGCAGACTTGGAAAACATAAGACAGACAGAGAGGTACATAGACGAGACCTACAGGGATATAGTCCTGAAGTCCCACCTCCAGTCTGGCAGCATCCCTGTTGCCATGGAGGAGAGAGGTCACATGACAGGAGAGCATCACCCTGGTGTGGCAGGAAGTGATCCTGTAACTAGGACCTGTCCTCCAGGTGATGTAAAACCCTCTCGCACCGAGGAGGTTTCTCCAGGGCCAAGTGCCCATGAGGGAAGGGTTAGGACAGCAGTTATAGTTGGTGATTCGATCATTAGGCATGTAGATAGCTGGGTGGCTGGTGGACGTGAGGATCGCCTGGTAACATGCCTGCCTGGTGCGAAGGTAGCGGACCTCACACGCCACCTAGATAAGGTCTTAGATAGTGCTGGGGAGGAGTCTGCTGTCTTGGTACATGTCGGTACCAATGACATAGGAAAATGTGGTAGGGAGGTTCTGGAAGCTAAATTTAGGCTTTTGGGTAGGAAGTTGAAATCCAGAACTTCCAGGGTAGCGTTCTCCGAAATGCTTCCCGTTCCACGTGCAGGACCCAAAAGGCAGGCAGAGCTCCGGAGTCTCAATGCGTGGATGAGACAATGGTGCAGAGATGAGGGGTTCGGATTTGTTAGGAACTGGGGAACATTCTGGGGAAAGGAGGGGCTCTTCCGAAGGGATGGGCTTCACCTTAACCGGGATGGAACCAGGCTGCTGGCATTAACCTTTAAAAAGGAGATAGAGCAGCTTTTAAACTAGATAATAGGGGAAAGCCGACAGTCGCCCAAGAGCGCATGGTTCGGAAGAATGTATCCTTGAAGGATACTACAAAAAGCAGAGAGGTTCCAAAAAAGAGTAAAGTAGCCCAAATGCCCTCGAGTATGGAGCAGACAGAGCTTAAAGATCCCAAATTACCCATGTCTACCAATAGCCAAATTAATATGAATAAAATACAGTCTCTAAAATGCTTGTATGCAAATGCTAGAAGTCTACAAAACAAGATGGGAGAGTTAGAATATATAGCACTAAACGAGAGGTTAGATATGATTGGAATATCAGAGACATGGTGGAAGGAGGACAACCAGTGGGACACTGTGATACCTGGGTACAAACTATATCGTAATGATAGAGCTGATCAAATTGGTGGAGGGGTTGCGCTCTATGTTAGAGAGGGCATTGAGTCAGAAAGGATTAAAGTTTTGCAAGAAACAAAATTTGCTGTAGAATCTCTATGGATTGAAATTCCATGTAAAAAGGGGAAGGCGATGGCAGTGGGGGTGTACTATCGTCCGCCTGGCCAGAATGAACAAATGGATGATGAAATGCTCAAAGAAATCAAGGAAGCTAGCAAAAGTTACAGTGCAGTAATAATAATGGGTGATTTCAATTACCCCGGCATCGACTGGGTCAGTGTCACAACAGGACATGCTAGGGAGATAAAGTTCCTAGATGAAATAAATGACTGCTTCTTGGAGCAGCTGGTTCATGAACCGACCAGAGGGGAAGCAATATTAGACCTAGTCCTTAGTGGAACACCAGATGTAGTGCAAGAGATAAGGGTGTTGGGGCCACTTGGCAATAGTGATCATAGCATGATCGCCTTTGATTTAATTAGTGGAGGAGGGATAGTAAGGAAATCCACAGTACTACCCTTTAACTTTCGAAAGGGAGACTATGATAAAATGAGGAAAACAGTTAAGAAAAAACTAAAAGGAGCAGTTGCAAAGGTTAAAGACGTACATCAAGCTTGGGTGTTGTTGAAAAATACTATCTTGGAAGCCCAGACCAACTGTATTCCACGCTTTAAGAAAAGTGGAAAGAAGTCCAAAAAACTGCCAGCATGGTTTAAAGGTGAGGTCAGAGAGGCTGTTGTTGCCAAAAAAGCATCTTTCAGGAAATGGAAAAAAGAGCCAAACGATGAAACCTGGAAACAGCACAAGCACTGGCAAGTCAAATGCAAGGCATTGATAAGGCAGGCAAAGAGAGAATTTGAGAAGAAGCTTGCTGCGGAAGCAAAAACGCGAAATAAAGACCTTTTCAAGTACATTCGTAGCAAAAAACCTGTGAGAGAGTCAGTTGGTCCATTAGATGATAAAGGGGTTAAAGGAGCACTAAGAGGCGACAAGGCGATAGCGGAGAGACTGAATGAATTCTTTGCTTCGGTCTTTACTGAGGAAGATGTAGGGATGTTACCCATGACTGAAGTGGTATTTAAAGGTGTGGAAGAATTGAAGGAAATATCGATACATCAGGAAGATGTCTTACAACTATTAGATAAACTGAAAAGTAGCAAATCACCTGGGCCGGATGGTATACATCCAAGGGTGTTGAAAGAACTGAAATTTGAGATTGCAGACCTGCTATCAGTAATCTGTGAACTATCATTAAAATCATCTCTAATACCTGAGGATTGGAGGATCGCCAATGTAACACCAATTTTTAAAAAGGGTTCCAGGGGTGATCCGGGAAACTACAGACCGGTGAGCCTGACATCAGTACCGGGAAAAATGGTAGAAACCATCATAAAGAATAAAATTACTCGGCATGTAGATAGTCACGACCTAATGGGAGACAGCCAACATGGCTTTAGACGAGGAAGATCTTGTCTTACTAATCTGTTATGTTTTTTTGAAGGAGTGAATAAACAGGTGGACAAAGGTGAGTCGGTTGATATTGTGTATCTGGACTTTCAGAAAGTCTTTGACAAGGTCCCTCATGAGAGACTTTTGGCAAAACTAAAGAGTCATGGGATAGGAGGCAGTGTACTATTGTGGATCAGGAACTGGTTAAAAGATAGAAAGCAGAGGGTAGGGCTAAATGGCCAATTTTCCCAATGGAGAAAGGTGAATAGTGGTGTACCCCAGGGATCTGTGCTGGGTCCGCTGCTTTTTGACATATTCATAAATGACCTGGAAAGTGGAATAACGAGTGAGGTTATCAAATTTGCAGATGACACAAAACTATTTAAAGTTGTTAAAACCCAGGAGGATTGTGGAAAATTGCAAGAGGATCTTGATAAATTGGAAGACTGGGCATCAAAATGGCAGATGAAATTTAATGTGGAGAAGTGCAAGGTTATGCACCTAGGGAAGAACAACCCAAACTATGGTTACACGATGCAAGGTTCCACATTAGGAATCGCCACCCAGGAAAAAGATTTAGGCGTCATTGTGGATACCATGTTAAAACCCTCGGCCCAGTGTGCAGCGGCGGCCAAGAGAGCAAATAGAATGCTAGGTATGATAAGGAAAGGAATGGAAAATAAAACAAAAGATATTATAATGCCTCTATATCGTTCCATGGTGAGACCGCACCTTGAATATTGTGTGCAATTCTGGTCGCCGTATCTTAAAAAGGATATAGCGATTTTAGAAAAGGTTCAGAGAAGAGCCACCAAAATGGTAAAGGGGATGGAAGGCTACTCCTATGAAGAAAGGCTAAAAAGATTGGGGCTCTTTAACCTGGAAAAGAGACGGCTGAGGGGAGATATGATAGAAGTCTATAAATTAATGAACGGAGTGGAACGGGTAAACGTAGATCGATTGTTTACCTTATCAGAATATAGAAAGACTAGGGGACATGCAATGAAGCTACAGGGTAAACTATTTAAGACTAATAAAAGAAAATATTTTTTCACTCAACGTGTAATCAAACTCTGGAATTTGTTACCGGAGGATGTAGTAAAGGCTGTTAGTGTAGCTGGGTTTAAAAAAGGTTTGGACAAGTTCCTGGAGGAAAGGTCCATAAACCATTATTAAGAAGGGACCCAGGATATCAATGCTTGAACCAGTACAAGCATTGTGGAACCTGTGTCCCTTGGGGAAACTGCTAGGTACGTATGACCTAGATTGGCCACTGTTGGAAACAGAATACTGGGCTTGATGGACCTTGGTCTGACCCAGTATGGCATATCTTATGTTCTTATGTTGCCCCCCACCCCAAAATCAGGTGTATGGCAAACCTCCCCCAATCTTTTTGCAGTGTGAGTTAAAAACCCCAAATTCCATAAAGCCAGATAATAAGGAAGTTTACAGAATAGGGCCTGCAAAGCTCAGATTTAAAGGGGGGGGGGGGTTTGTATAAGAATTTGAATACATTGTGAGCATTCATTCTTAATTGTAAACCTATACCTCATGTTTGTTCATTTATTTATTTAATAGGTTTTATATACCGCTTTATCATTTCAATCAAAGCGGTTTACATTGAAACTTAAATTTGATAATGTACATTAAACAGGGACTTTGATAACTTGGATTTTCCTGAGGCAATGGAGGGTTAAGTGACTTGCCCAAGGCCACAAGGAGGGCTAGTGGGAATTGAACACTGGTCTTTGGGTTCCCAAGCCAGTGTTCTTAACCATTAGGCTACTCCTCCACTCTGTCTTGCTGTATTTATAAATATAAGTGGTTTACAGATTTACATACATGATTTAAAACATATAAATATATTTAAAAATAAAACTATTAATAGAATACTAATATACAAGTATACGTAAACAGACCAAACATGTTTCACTCCCTTAAAGTAATAAATTGCATTAGTAATAATTAGCTAGGGACAGCAATACCTGTGCTGCTGCAATCTGATAAAAATTAGTGTGCAAATTAATTTTAAAAAGTCTGCCGAAAGAACATGTGCCTTGAACTGCTTCCGAAATGTTGCCGGTTGAGTAATAGATCTCAACTCAACTGGCTACTACAAAGACTTGGGCACAATTTTCGACTAAATGGACACCTAATAAATGCAGTCTAGTGATAAGAACAGTAGGTTGAATATCAGGGAAACCAGGGCTCAAATCCTATTTCTCCTACTGATGTTGCTTGTGACCTTGGGTAAGTCACATCGCCCTCTATTTCTTCAAGTACAACTTAGAATCTATTAGATTGTACATCCACCCGCCTAGGGGAATAACTTGTATATCTGATTGCGACTCACCTCAAGCTTGGATATGTGTGCAGCTTGTGCTAAAATACTCAGTATTCTTAATTTTACTTGTACATGTGGAACAAATTATGGAGATCCAAGTAATCTTATAGAAAATATTCAATATTTTCCAGAACTGCCTCACACCCATCTTAAAAAGATCCCCAACACTATATGGATACTGTGGTATAGTACGCTAATTACTAAGCTTTTGTGATTGTTGGGGTCTCTACTTCTCCTTCAACCTTCTGCCACAGTTTCTCTCTGTAACGCCATGCCTTTTCATGGGTGGCGGCAGTGCATGAACAATTAGAGAGTAATTTTATAAAGTCGTGGCCTTTTTAGGACTAGTTTAAGTCAAGTACCACACCTACTTGACTTTATAAAAAAAACTACTATAGGCATGAAGCAATGCTTGTGCATGTCAGTGCTAGTAGCACCAGCTTGAGGGCCGGTGTAAATGTTAGCGTGTGCTTTCCTCAAGCACACACGTAAATTATGGCATTTTCTAATTTACGCACCTATGCTCCTCCCAAATTCCGCCCCTGTATGCACCCACATTGAAAGTATGCAGCTGCCAAAGAGTACATAAATATACGCTACTCAGTCATTTATAAGGCGTCCTTTACATACAGAAGTGGTGCTTAATGTGCATTCTTATGCCCTAATTCTAGGCAGCTCCTTATAAAATTACTCTCCAGATGCATGCCATTACTCTTCCCTGATAGACGGAGAGCATACACTTCACGTAATGATTGTCTACCACCCTTTTTAACCCACTACTAGCCCATACAAAGGGCCTCCAATAACTAAAATTGTTTTTGGGATTATTTAAACAGCTTGTCCAGGACTTGCTTCTGACTGTCCCAAGTGAATCATATTCACCAATGAAATCTATATTAGTCTTGTACTCAGCCAGCTAATTAACACTTATTTCAAGATAGCTGCAAGCAAAGCTATTTTGGAGCCCTAAGTATTTTCCACAGGTTTACCGTCAAAACTGTGTCAAAACAACACAACTGAAAAATCACTAACGCAATAATTTTCACTGTAAGGTGTTTAATACTTAATACCCACGTCCTGTATTAAGGTGACTAGTTGTGACTCTACCTCCACTTTGTAGTGTCATGAAATATGACTCCCCATCTTTGAATTCATAATAACAGATAAATGTTTGATAAATTATTTCTAATTTTATGTAAATTTCAGCTGTATGTACATTTCAGAAGTGTAGGCATAAGAAGGATCTGCTGTACTTAGATTTTACATTACTTGGATATTATTTCATGATTGTAAATGCATTTGTTACAGGGATCTCATTTCTTGCTTTTTTTTTTCAGGCTCTAAGCACAAGCTCTGTAGAATCTATGTCAGGAGCAGATACCTGCAGTGGACCTGGAGGAGTAAGTACTTTAAGGCTAACACTGGCAAAATAGAAACACATGTTTGTTTGCCGATTTAGGATAGTAGTTATCCAAAAATAGTCCAGGTGATCCTAAATGCAGGAAAAATAATTTTCAAATCAAGTTGGATCAGATGACAATATTTTTTATAGTCTGATGATAGAATGTATCTCTTTCATATAATACCAACAGGCAACTCCTTAGCTCTTGATACCTTACCTCATATTATGTAATAAACACGTTTAATTAAACAGAGACGCATAATGCTTAGGGAAGCTATGAGCTAAAGAATGGGCTACTGTTGGCAGTTTGCAATAGACTCATGTTCATAAAGTGTTGCATCCAAAACACACACACACACACTTACACACACCCGAAGTGATCATGATATCTGTTTGTGCTTCACAATATTGGAAAAAACCACCTATGCTTTTATTTTTTGTTTTGTACAAGAAATGCATTCACAAAACTGTAATACTGTTGTCTGTTACAAGTAAAAACCCAAACTGGAAAGAATTGCATAAAATGTCTAATCATTTTTCATACAATTTTGAAATCGTACAAAAAGATTCAAATCTTACTACTATAACATCATTAAGAGAGGAAAAATACAGAATCCAAAAAGAATTCACAGAATTTTTGCATAAAAATCCTAAATGTATTGTTTGGTAAAAGAAAAGTTGTATTTGTATAAGTTTATGCTCCACAATATTTTCTGTAGCATTTTTCCATTTCCTGAATTTGCAGAAAATTGTCTATATGCAAAAAATGCACAGTTTCAAATTTGTGTTAATTTTTTTGCCCACAGCATAAATCACACCCTATACGTATATGTGTGTCCTAAACAATAAGGCCATCTGTTGGAGCATATTCTGTTGCTATAAAATCTGTTTTATACCTAGTGACCTTCTGAATAAGAGAGACACACAGTTTGCAGTATGATTTCAGCCTTCTTTGACTTAAGTTTTAAAAATTTGCCCATATCCTCTGTGGATTCTATCAAATTTCTCACCCCCTCCTCTTCATCTTCCAGTGAATCTGGGTGAAATAACCAAATCTAGAAAATTCAAAGTAGGTTTGTAAAGAAAAATCTGCCAACCTTCAAAAAGTCAAAGTGCAGATCCACTTCAGGTCGTCTTTTAATAATGGAAATGGGCAAAACTATGACATTTGTCCTAGATTAATTGACCCGTTCAACTAATTTATTAGCCCATCTGTACTTGAAATTGCATCCTCTCTAATACTGGTTCTCAACCTTGTCCTGGTATACCCCCTAGACAGTCTTTAGGATACTCACAATGAATATGCATGAGATTTAACTCATGCATATTGTGACTATCCTGAAAACCAAACTGTCTAGAGCAGAGCTGCCCAACGTTTTTCAGGTATGACCCCATTTTAGCAGAGGAAAATTCATGTGACCCTGGATAGTAATCAAATAAAACTATTACTCAGACAACAAATCTAAACATATAAATATGTAAATCTGTGCTTTTTAAACTAATTATTCAATGTACTCAACATACCTGACACATATGGGCTTCGAAGCTATGACACAGATCCTGCAGTGTGGGCAGGGCTGGTGTTAGACATATGCAGGGGGCCCAGGCAGAAACTGATGAGAGGGCACCAAAGCCCACCTGCAGGCCATGCCTCCTTCAGCCTGAGGCAGACTTGGGGTCCCCTATGGAATGGGGGCTCAGGGAAATTGCTCTGTAGGCTACCCCCTCACACCAGCCCTGGATGTGGGGACTGAGCATCTCGGGAGTAATGTGTGTGTTTATGTGCAGGGGCTGAATGTCTGGGAGCAGTGTATACAGGTGTGATGGATAAGTGACCAGGGACAGTGTGTGTGTGTGTACAGGTGTGATGGATAAGTGACCAGGGACAGTGTGTGTGTGTGTACAGGTGTGATGGATAAGTGAGCAGGGACAGAGTGTGTGTATACAGTGTGACGGATAAGTGAGCAGGGACAGTGTGTGTGTATACAGTGTGATGGATAAGTGAGCAGGGACAGTGTGTGTATGTTCGAAGCTGAAGAAAGCACAGCTTGCTAGTGGGCTTTGAGGTCCACTTCCAAGGTTTTACCCTGATTTGGTTGCCAGCCATATCTATCATCAGTCCTGGCAGATGCACTTTCCAAAAGCTCATATATTCCAATCACTAAATAGAAAATAAAATTACTTTTTTCTGCCTTCTTTTCTGACTATTTTAATTTCTAGTCGTTTAGCTCTGGTTTCTAGTCTGCTTTGGCTGGTTTCTGCTTTTCTCTTTCTTCTTTTTTCCAGAGTCACCTGTCTACTTGCCATGTCTTCTATCTCTTGACTTCCCAGTCATCACCTACATCAATCTGTAACACTAATCTTTCTTTTTGGTTTTCTTCTTTCTGCTTTTACCATTCAGTTGTCATTCTCCTGCTGTTTACTGCATTTACCCACAGCTTTCCTTCTCTTTCCCCTCACCCAGGCCTTATCTACTGCTGTACTGTTGCACGTCTCCATTTCCAAAATGACAGGCTGGGGGATGTATGTGGTGACACATACACATGCATGTTCCAAAATACCAGTGCTGGCGTGTCTGTGTGGCCAGCACCATGCACATCCAGATCTTGTATATCCACGTTTCCAAAAACAGATTTCTGCAAGCTTCTGGGTCCTTACTCTGCACATCCCTACTCTATTTATATTGCGATAGACATGTTTATCTTTTTTGGGGGTATAGAAATGTCTGTTTTACAAAATGTTTAAATGTGTCTACCTTCACTGCTGCCCCTTCCACAGAGTTTCAGACTTTCTGACATGGATGTCTCGGATGTCTAAATGGCTTTTCTAAAATGTGCCTTCACACCTTCTCCCAGCAAACCGGATTCACTGTAATACCACCCTTCTCTCTGTCTTTTACTATGCAGCTCCATCACTCTGGCATTCCCAGCCCCCCCCCCCCCTTCCCCGCAGAATCAAACTAGAAGTGGAGGAGTGGCCTAGTGGTTGGGGCAAGGTACTTCAGGCCGGAAGGTCGGGGGTTCAAATCCCACTAGAGGACAGCAACCTTGGGCCGGAAGGACTGGGGTTTCTAGTCCCACAGGTGCTCCTTGTGGTCTTGGGCAAGCCACTTAGCCCGCCATAGCCCATGTTCCCTGTAAAATAGTTATCTCCAAGTTATAATGCCCTGTTCAATGTAATTTCAGTTTGTTCAATGTAAACCGTACTGATGCAGAATAGAGCGGTATATAAGAGAATATAATAAATTAAATAAATAAATAGAAAACAATTCTAGACCAATCTAAAATCTCCTCACAGGTGTGTACCCTGATGAACATAAATCTCAGTTCTATCAGTTCTCTGCTGTTATTTCCTATGCCTACAGCTCTTGTCTGTTTTCCTCGCTTTCTCCTCTACAATCTGTGCTGCTTCTAGCTCTCTATTTTTCATTCTGTTTTATCATTGCCTTTTTATTCTCTGTTATGACTGCTTTTATCATTTTAATTTCTTGTATCTCCAGGAACAAGCAGGAATAAGTCCTCACATATGGGTACGTCGGAACCGACGGAGCCTGCGCGGGAAAGCTCCCCAGCTTCCCTGAAAGGAAGCTTTTGGGGCCTCCCACTGCACATGCGCGCTGCCTTCCCGCCTTCCTGACCAGCTCTCCTCAGTTTCTCTTTTTCCGCGGAGCCAGCAGGTCGTGTTCCTGTCACCGCTGAAGAAATTATTGTTTGAGTTTGTTTCTTTAGACCGCGTACCTGCCTTCCCCATACCGAAACCGGTACCGCCGGTCTCTCTTTTCTTTTCTTTTAAAAAAATCTCTTTTCTGCACAACTTGGTGACTTCGGTTAGGCCTCAGGCCTACACAAATTCTCCTCATGGAGAAACCAGCCCCTGGTTTTAAGAAGTGTACCAAGTGTAGTGCTGTTATTTCAGTCACAGACACCCATGAATGGTGTCTTAAGTGTTTGGGACCTGACCACTCCATTCCGGACTGCCCATCCTGCTCCCAGATGTCTAAACGTGGGTTGCAGAACTGGGCCAACAAATTCCATGTGCTGTTTGCTTCTGATAATCCAGCATCACAGTCATCCAGGTCTTCCTCTCCGGATGGATCTCAGGTAACCAAACCCTCTGTGGGCAGGTCCTCAAAGAGCAAATCTCCTTCAAAGCATCGAGAGGCTCTCTCTTTTGAGTCTGAGGATCCTGCCCCAGCCAAACAACCCCGGCGGAAAGCTCTGGCTTCCAAAGCACCATCTATGGGGTTACAGGTTGACATCGATGGCACGGCCTCGACTGATCACCTGTTGGACTGCTCTGGGGTACCGGCCCATACCGGTACCGACATCCAGGCAGCAGTGGCGTCTATGAGCAATACTGTTCAGACCATACAGCAGGCCATGCTGGCTTTTATCAATGCTGCGACGCCCTCGGTATCGCGTTCAGCGATACCGGGTCCGGTTCCGGTATTGTCTCCCATACCGGAACCAAGACCATCGACTTCCAAACGCAGATCGGTTCCGCATGCCGGATTCGGGTTTTTACCCGATACCGATCCCATACCCGGTACGCCCGATGTCGATACCAATCGGTATGCGTATCGTGCGTTGGAAGCAAATAGAGAATACTCTGATTCCTCTGAGGATTTCAACTCCTCTGAGGACTCTGATGAGCTGTCTCTAGTTCTTCATGAAGACCCCTCTTCCCCATTATTGAATTAGCTAAAGGACTTTCTATTACCACATCCTCAGAAAAAGAACCTAGATCAAAGAAATTGGATATTTTAGGATACCCCAAGGTTCCTAAAGAGGCAGTCACCCTGCCTATCCATGAAATCCTTCAAGAACACTTGATGGACTTATGGGAGGCTCCTCTAACGTTGTCTCCTTATTCTCGTAGGCTGGACACCATGTACCGGGTCCCTCCTTCTCCTGGTTTTCAAAAGACTCATTTGCCTCACCATTCCATTGTGGTGAAGTTTGCACTGAAAAAGATTAAGAGTACCAAAAGGCACTCTTCTACCCCTCCAGGACGAGAATGTAAGACCCTAGACTCTTTTGGCAAGAAAATTTTCCAGGCTACTATGCTTATAGCCAGGATTAATTCTTACAGTCTGTATATGGGCATGTTTCTTAGAGAACTTGCCCTAAAGATACGACCTTTTGCCTCCTTTATCCCTGAGGATAGAAAAGAGGAGTTCATTTCTCTGGTGAAACAGCTTCTAGATGTTTCTAAGTTCTCCAACAGAGCAGCTTTTGATTCCTTTGAGGGTGCCGGTAGAGCTTCGGGCATTGCTATTGCAGCCCGACGACTTGCTTGGCTCCAGGCCTCTGACCTAGAACCCTGGGTCCTGGATGGCTTACGGAATCTGCCCTGTACAGGTGAGAACTTATTTGGTAAGGACTGGCAAATTAAAGCCACCCAAATGGATGCAGAAAATGCTACCTTGGATAGACTTTCTAAGTCTACCTCTGCTCCTGCCAAGAAAAAGTCTTTCAAGAGGCCTTACTACAAGAAGGCCAGATTTTCCACAAATACTGGCCAACAATCTTCTCAGCCTCGCTTTGCTACTAAACGTCAGCAACCTAAACAGGCAAAGTCAAAGCCTGCAGTGTCTACCACTCCTCAGCAGGCTCAACCCCCTCAGGGGTTTTGACTTGCCCCTAGAGAACTTAACATTTCTGGCTCTAGAACAACCAGAGCCCCTCACCATTCCCGGAAGGTTAGCTCACTTTGCTCCCAGATGGGAGCAAATCACATCAGAGCAATGGACCCTCTCTATCATCAGAGAGGGCTACAAACTTCATTTTTCCAACCTTCCTCCATATACCATGGTGAGGCACTTCAATTCTCCCCCATTTCTCCTGGACCTGTTGGATCAGGAGGTCTCTTCTCTCCTTGCCCAAGGGGCCATAGAAGAGGTTCCTCTTCTTCAAAAAGGGACAGGATTCTACTCCCCTTATTTTCTCATAACAAAGAAGACAGGGGGATTCAGACCTATCCTAGATCTGAGAGAATTGAACAAATTTCTGTACAAGGAGAAATTCAAAATGCTTTCTCTAGGCATTCTCCTTCCATACCTTCAGAGTCAGGATTGGCTTTGTTCTCTAGATCTCAAGGATGCGTACACACATATACTCATCCACCCATCCCACAGAAAATATCTAAGATTTCTGTTTCAGGGAAAACATTTCCAGTACAGAGTACTTCCCTTCGGTCTAGCCTCTGCTCCAAGAGTATTCACCAAATGCATGGCAGTTGTTGCCGCATTTCTAAGAGGTCTGGGAATTTTTGTATTCCCATATCTGGACGACTGGCTCATCCGAGCTCCATCTCAGTCAGAGGCCCAGATTTCCCTGGACCGCACAAGGCACCTTCTGCAGTATCTGGGACTGGTGGTAAACCTTCCCAAGTCTCAACTTACCCCTACTCAGTCTCTAGAATTCATAGGGGCCCAGTTGGACACCACCACTGCAAGGGCCTACCTGCCTCAAGTCCGGGGCCAACGTCTGCTGTGCTTGGCCTCCCAAGCTCAGTCCAGCAGTCACTTGACAGCCAGAGAAATGCTGCAATTTCTGGGCCACATGGCCTCCACGGTACACGTGGTGCCCTACGCTCGTCTTCACATGAGAGCAGCTCAATGGACCTTGGCCACCCAGTGGTCTCAAGCATCAGGAGCGCTCTCCGACCAAATACTCACCTCAAAGCGTCTGTTTTGGTCCCTCCAATGGTGGATGTCCACCAAGAATCTGTTGTTGGGGGCCCCCTTCCAACCTTTGTTGCCCCAAGCAACCCTCACAACAGATGCCTCCCAAACAGGGTGGGGAACCCATCTACAATCCCTCTCCACTCAGGGTACTTGGTCTCCGCAGGAGACCACCCTTCACATCAACCTCCTGGAACTGCGAGCAATCTTCTTTGCCCTCAAAGTCTTCCATACCCTCCTTGTCAACCTGACCGTCCTAGTTCAGACAGACAATCAGGTGGCCATGTTCTACGTAAACAAACAAGGAGGGACAGGCTCTCTGTCGCTTTGCAACGAAGCTCTCAGATTATGGGCCTTCGCCAGAGAGCATCAAATTCATCTTCTGGCAGTATATCTTCCAGGGGTTCAAAACTCTCGGGCAGACAGACTCAGTCGAGTTCTGCTCCCACACGAATGGTCCCTACATATGGACCAGATAGGCAAAATCTTTCAGGAATGGGGAACCCCGGACATAGACCTCTTTGCAAGTTCGTGGAATGCCAAACTTCCCCGGTTCTGTTCCAGGACTCCGTGTCAGGAAGCTCAGGCCAACGACGCCTTCCTCCTGCATTGGGGTCAGGAATTCCTATATGCCTTTCCACCCATTCCTTTGATTCCCAAGACTCTGTTCAAACTCCAGAGGGATCACGGATCCATGATCCTCATAGCTCCACGCTGGCCACGCCAAGTGTGGTTCCCTCTACTTCTGCATCTCTCCAAGGGACCCTCCCTGGACCTGAGAGCTGCGCCAGACCTTCTCTCTCAGGAGAAAGGGACTTTGTGGCACCCAAACCCCAAGTCCCTACACCTCAGAGCTTGGTTACTGAAGGCCTAAGCCTTCATGACTTCAATCTTTCTCAACCAGTGAAAGATATCCTGCATGCCTCTAGGAAACCCTCCACGAGGCGTTCCTATGCTTTCAAATGGAAACGCTTTTCCATTTGGTGTGCTCAACAGGGTCTTGACCCTCTAGCACTTCCTTTGAATTCTCTACTAGACTATCTCCTGCATCTTTCTAATGCAGGCCTTAAGACGAATTCAGTAAGAGTCCATTTGAGTGCTATTGCAGCATCCTTAAAACCTATAAATGGACAACCTGTCTCCTCTCATCCGCTTGTTGCAAGATTCATGAGAGGCCTGACTCTAACTAAGCCTCCCATCCGACCTCCTCCGGTAGCATGGGACTTGAACCTAGTTCTAGGTCAGCTTATGAAGCCACCTTTTGAGCCCTTACACTCCACCTCCTTGAAATTTCTTTCATGGAAGGTAGTTTTCCTCATTGCAGTCACTTCAGCTCGCCGCATCAGTGAACTGCAGGCTTTAGTGTCTAATCCACCTTATACTAGATTTCATCATGATAAGGTGGTCCTTAGGACGAACCCCCACTTTATGCCCAAAGTGGTTTCGCCTTTTCATCTTAATCAAGAGGTATATCTACCTGTCTTTTTTCCGGCTCCTCATGCATCCAGTGCAGAGAGGAACCTTCATACTTTAGATTGCAAAAGAGCTCTTGCCTTTTACCTCAACAGGACTCAGCCACATCTAAAGTCTTCCCAGCTTTTCGTGGCTTTTGATCCTTCTCATTTGGGACGTCCAGTCTCCAAACGTACACTTTCCAATTGGATTGCTCAGTGTATTTCCTTTGCTTACCAGAGTAAAAACGTTTCTCTGGAAGGCCATGTCACAGCTCACAATGTGAGAGCCATGGTAAACTTCTATGGCTCATCTTCACTCTGTCTCCATAGATCAGATCTGTCGAGCCGCCACATGGGCCTCGGTTCATACCTTCACAGCCCATTACTGCTTGGACAAGGACTCCTGCCGGGATGCCTTGTTTGGTCAGGCTGTCCTCAAACACATGTTCCATACTTGAACAACTCCTGCCCACCTTCCCAGGATGGATGCCTGAGATCCATACAAAGATGGCGAACCCTTGGAACGGGATCTCCCAGGCATCTTAGCTAGGGAGTCCCCATATGTGAGGACTTATTCCTGGAGATAGCACAGTTACTTACCTGTAACAGGTGATCTCTGGGAACAGCAGGAATTAGTCCTCACAACCCACCCACCTCCCCTAGGAGTTGTATCTTCTATCTATCTATCTTCCTTTCCTCTCTCTATTGTCTCAGCTATAAACTCGAACTGAGGAGAGCTGGTCAGGAAGGTGGGAAGGCAGCGCGCATGTGCAGTGGGAGGCCCCAAAAGCTTCCTTTCAGGGAAGCTGGGGAGCTTTCCCGCGCAGGCTCCGTCGGTTCCGACGTACCCATATGTGAGGACTAATTCCTGCTGTTCCCAGAGATCACCTGTTACAGGTAAGTAACTGTGCTTAATTGTAACGCACTTTGACAGACCTCGAAAAGTGGTCCAGCAAGTATCAAGAAGTAATTAATAAACTTTTGGGTGTGAAAAAACAGTTGATTGTGGACAAATGTATTCTTGGATATCTTTTAGTTTTTGTTTTAACTAAATGGGCACATGTATTATAACTATTACATAATCTGCTGTGCCATTAGCCAGTCTTACTGCTACATGTGAAGGTACATTTTAGATGGTATGTGGAGATTGGAATTCAGACGTCATGGTAGTGAGGCACAATTCCAGAAGTAATTTTAAAAATCTCTGCTAAACATGGAGCCTGTTCTAAAATAGTCCAGGAGTGCATATGTATTTGCAAATATAGATTATAGTTTATTTAATTTGATATTCCGCCCTTTGTAACTGTTAGAAATTGGGAAAAGAACTCCATTTCTTAACAGGAAAGAACCATTATGACTAACTAGAGATAACACTCATATTAGGTTTACAATGGTGGGGAAGTAGGAGGAGAAGAGTGTATCGCAGATCGGTCTGTCCAGTCCCTTAATCTGCTCCAGTCCAAATGTTTGTTCAAACAAATGTGCATTTTAAAGAGTGTTGAACTATTTATTTTCGCTGTAAATGGAGAGGCTATTCCATAGTGATGGATCAAGGAAGAAAAAAGCAGAGTTTCTAGTTGACTCAAATGTTGCCCTAGGGGGCGGCGATATAGCTAGTTGATTTCAATGACATGATCGCAGACAGTGAGGTGCAGCATATGGGGCTATAAGTACCAAAAGATAGGTGCTTCATTATCTAAGGCTTTTGTGTGTCAGAGAGAGAATTTTATACTGAATACTGTAAAGGACTGGCAGCCACTGATGTTGGATGAATAAGAGTTATGTGGTCAAATCTTTTTGCCTGTGAGAGCACCTTTATAACTGTATCTTGGATTGATGGGAAAAATTAGAGGGAAAGTTGGCAACTACCATGTGATGGTACTGGCACTTACACGTGCATGTCGGCCATTTGGCAAACCTTCACACACAAATGCTGCCAATTAACTACAGATGCTGCTGTTTTTAATTTCACTTTTTGGAGGGGGATGGAAGATTGAGGAGGAAAATTCCCTTAATCCCACCTATACAGGGCTGGCCAAAATGCAAAGTATTTTTTAAAACCTATACATGCCAGGAAGCAGCTGTTTATCCTGATTTAGACAATTACGTCATCCACATGTATTCCCTATATGAAATGGTGAATATAAGTGTAGATTTTTGACCCGCCCAGGCCACGCCTTAACCACATCTCCGATCTGCGCCCTTTCAATTTCTATAAATTCAGACTTTTCTAAAAATGCTATTTACATATGGATGCCATTTCCTCATGTAAATGCTCACAATTTCTATGCATAAAAGCAGGCAAGGCTTTTAAAATGACCTCCTGTAACCTTTTAGCAGCTGTTTCTATTAAGTAGTGTGGTAGTTTTAGCAAACTTGTGCTACTCAGTTTGTTTGTATAGGTGGCCATCACTGATAATGCACCGTCAAAATTGTAGAGTCCCGTTTTTCTCTTATAGCCACAGACTATTAGAACCTTTGATGTTCTTATGAGCCATACCTCCGTGTCTGAATGGAGAACTAAGAACAGCAGTTAGAATAATAAAAGCCAACAGCTCCGTCCCCTGAACCAAAGTCAATCTGATAGTGAGAATGCCAGAGACACATTAAGGTTTCATCATCCTTCATTCATGGTGTTTTTCTGATCTATGAAGGGAATGAAATGCTTGAAAGCTGCCCACCCAACATATTGATGTCGTCCAATAAATGGGCAGTAGAGGGGCACATCCGTTGTCAGCAGATAAGGACCTCTTGCTCTGCTCAGTTGATCTTTTTCTACTGAGATTTCTAACATCTCCTTCCTTTTTCTGTTATCGCCATTTGTTATATCTATCCCAATCGCACTTGAATTCATTCACTTCTCAAGTTACTGCCGCCTCTAACTATTCCAGGCAAATACCATATCCAGAAAGAAATATTTCCTCATGTTTTCCCGAGTCTGCGCCTCCCCTGGGTCCCTGTAAAAAGCGCAGCCTTATTGATGCCTTAAGTTTGTCATATCTCATTTTGTTGCCTTTCTTCCTGAAAATAATCTTTGACGTATTGTCACCTGCAACTGACGTTTTCCCGTAATGTATCTCTGCTTCCTGCAGAGTTTTGTCACCCTGAAATGTCACTTTTAAAGGTTTCAACAGCTCTTCTATAAAATGGCTGTTATTGTATAGCTGCTATACTAAGTCTGCTTTCATTAAGTGAAAAAAGACAACATTATCCACATCAAATGTAGCTTAACTGTGCTGGGTAATGATCAGGATGCAGATTTACTAAAAACATATCAAAAGTTAGTTACCCTGAAGTGAATTTTCTAAGATGCAGCCCCTGATAGAGCAGCATTGCAAATCTGCTTTTATACCTCTTGCTTGTAAAGTCTGGGTGTCTTGACTAAAATGTAAGCCATATGGAACATAGACTGTCTCTTATGTGTCTTTACAGTGCTGCATGGGTCTTGTAGCACTATATAAATGGTTAGTGTTTGTTAAATTTTGATAACCTGGCTTGTCGAGATGACATGCTGGTGAACAGTAGAATGAACTCCTGATGCGGTGAATCTCACAGCTATAATTCAAATTTTATTTTACTGTATGTCACATTTGTTTATATATGTTTTTAATTTATGCTTATTTTATGTACTTTTTGTTTGTGTCATGTGTTTTGTAATTTATGAAGCTGGGGCAGCTATTATATTTGGCTAAATAAGTTTTAATGATATTACATTCTCTACTAATGAATTCAGATGGAACAAAAACTGGGTAGCTAAATATTTAATTGGGAATTATTACTCAAAATTATATTTTCATTTTTTTAAAATAATAAATACAGATATTTGCTGAAAATCAGCCAGATTCAGCTGATCCAGCCATTCACGTGTGACTTTGAGGGAGATTGCGTGCAAGCTGAGCAATTACCTGGGGCTCCCTAAGCAAAGTTGAGTAATACCGCCGAGGAAGAGCTTCATGTTGCTTAGTACCGGTTGGGTCCATCCCTTAGTTTCTGCGTTAGCTCCCAGTGTGTCTAACACCAGCCTGCAGCTGTTTCTGGACCATCACTGCAGTATGCGATATTCCGCTGTTAAAACGTTTTTGCCATAGGGATAAAATTGAAGAAAACAATTTAGCTAATAGTCTTAAAGAGCTATAGCATTTTATATAATCAAAGTGCAATGTGGTGAATGCCTGGTGTCATTATAACAGGAACAATCTGTAACTGTGATGATCTCTCAAAAGCTCAAATTGGAAGCTGGTGTCGGATGAAACTGCTAGGAATATTTGATGTGCATTCATTATTGAACAAAGCCAACTTCAAAGTATCTGCATCTGGACATCATTTGAAGTAGCTAGGAAATGTTTAGAAATTTTAAAAATGTGAGCAGCTAAAAATGTTCTAAAAGATAGTGATTTCAGTCAGTAAAGTGCAGATTAAAATGTATGCTTGTCATCCGCAATATCATTCTGGTATCTTAAATGACCTATTAGAGTGTGCTAATAAATCATTCAGGTGGTTTGGGGAGAGGGACTAAAACTTATAGTTCTGTGGTCTGGGACTGATGCTTCTTTTGATAGCATGGGTGCTTTTCTTGTGGCAAAATAATTTATTCACCCAGACAATTTCTTGCAAACAGTAAGATATACTGGCTCAAATGAGGGATATGCAGGCCAAATAATCTTCATGTATTTTTTTCTAATAATGCACCCTGTTGTGCTATAGGGCACACTATTACCGCTTTCATTTCAAACCAAAGCACATCTGTAACCCAAACGTATCACGCAGCTGTAATGCAAGCGAGACCTGTTCAGTCAGCCGAGGCTAGAGACCATGATGAAATCTGAAAGGGAGGGCCGTTGACTTCCACATTGCTGCAAAACCTACTGTCCAGAAGGGGGAGCCACAGTCTGAAGAAGTTATGACAACCAGACGCAGGGCAGGGGAGGTATAATCATAGGGGAAATATACCTGCCAGGAAAAGCCCATGACACTTGAGAGGGCTGCTAGAGAAGTCTAGTCCATGGCACTTGAGGTGACTGCCAGGAAGCTTCCAGGCAAGACATTTATGACATTTATGTATTTGTTTATCATATTTAGTGCATTTTTTTAAAGAAATAAAAGTAGAAAATCTTGTCCTCTATTTACTAAATCCACTAAGTTTTTACAGTCACGATGCATTAATAGCCAAAATAAACTTACAGTAATAGCAAAACCTTTGTGTATGAGGCATTCTCAGTATTTTTAGGAGAGGTGCCATGCAATTTGTTTATTTATTTGTATTTAGCTCATGCCTTTCTCAGAAGCTCAAGATGAGTTCCATTCAGATACAAAAGGCATTTTCCTATCTCAGGAGAGCTTGCGATCTGTTTGTACCCAAGGCAATGGAGGGTTAAGTGATTTGCCCAAACCAGAAAGAGTGTCAATGGGATTCGAACTCTGGTCTTTCTGGTTCCAAGGCTACTTCTGTACTGAAAGTTAATGCAAAGATGTTCATTATAGAGCAGTGCAGTAAGCTACACCTCTTGAGGTGTTATCCAAAGTATTAACTGCAAGGTTCAGTTCCCACCCCAAAATGGCAATCCTGTGTTAGCTATTTAACCCTTCTGCTCATAGGGGCATGTTTACTAAACAGTGCTACCCAGTAGCTTGGGTTTGTTGTTAAGTGCCATCGAAACGGTATCGACTCATGGCAACCCTCTGGATAGCTGTCCTAAACTGTGTTCATTTGTGGTTTAGCATGTGATTTTTGCGCCATGCTAAATAGTAGTATGGGCCCAAAAGCTAAAAGCCCCATGTTACCCTGGTAGTGCATGTTGAGGCAGGAAGTAGGTGGGATGGGGAAGATCACAGGCAGTACCAGTGTGTCACAGCTAGCGTGGACATTAGTCGCCCATGCTAACGACTCTTGATACTTAATGTTACCTTAATGAGTGGTGTTAGGTACACCCACATAGTGGATTGCACGATGCCGCGGCCTGGTCCCATGTTAACTACAGGTGGACAGAAGTACACAGACCCTGCTGTTACCACTGACACCCTCCCCCCCCCCTGTAATTTATTTATTTATTTAAAGTTTCTTTTATACCGCACTATTCGGCATCAGCGCGGTTTACATGGAACAAAAACATCTCAGTACATTTAACAAGTATGAGTTTACAGATAACAGTTTAAGAACTTGGATAACTGGGATACTCTATTTGTAGAACCATTCCATAAACTATTTACATAAGATCAACAAAAACATATGTATTTAATGAGACACACATGCATTACCAGTGAGGGGCTTAGTAATCATGCCCCTCAGGCTGCAGAATTTCAGCTAGCAGGCCTGTCTAGATAACCAACATCTCATTAATCCTGTACCCCCTGGCACTGCCTCTCTATTGAATTTTTTTCTTAATTTCAGGGCGATGCATTCAAAAAATCTTCCAGATCAAAGCGAGAAAAGGAGAAACAAGCATGCAAGAATTGCAATGAAAGTTTTAGCTCAATTACTAAAAGGCGGCACCACTGTAAACAGTGTGGGGCAGTAAGTATCAAACAGTAATAACTTTTGCTGTATTTTAATTACTGAAGTTCATAGAAAGGAGTAATCTGCAATCTGCTCACCCCATCTCCTGCCCCAAGAATGAGGTGCAAGTGTCTGCAGGTACTTCTTCGTTCGGCAGTTTCCAAAGTGCAAAGCTTGAGAGTAAATAATTCCCACAGACTTTGCAACAGATCGAAAATCACTCCCTTTTTGTGTGACAGTTCACCACCAAAATGAAGATGTTGATTTTGTTACTGCTCAGTACATGCCTGAGAACTATATATGATAGAAACAGAAGATTTGCTTTCTGCGGCAGCATATCTGAGCCTGATCAAGACATGTAGAACCTTGCCCTGGTGCATAGCTAGCAGGGACGAATGAAATTGCAGAGATGCAACACTTACTGGAAGCCTAGGATAGAGACACATCTGTTACAGTAACTTGACCTCCAATTCTCTAGCTTTAGTTAATGAAGGCTGAAGAATCTATGCCCAGGAAATTTGCGAAACTGGACCGTACACTACAGTCCTATGTTATGGTGATGGTGAATTTCTAAACATGTATGCAATAATGAATAAACTGCTACTAACTGCATCACGTTCTGTACTGAGAACCGTGGTCACCCTGAATCATGTCTAAATAAATCTATTTAGATGAGAGGTCAGTGGAAATCAGATATTCGCCTCCCCCTCCCAAAACATCACTGCGGCACTAAAGGGATAAGAACATAAGATATGCCATACTGGGTCAGATCTAATGTGGAACCTTGCATCGTGTAACCATAGTTTGGATGTTCTTTCCTAGGTGCATAAGTTTGCACTTGTCCAGATTAAATTTCATCTGCAATTTGTATGCTCAGTCTTCCAATTTATCAACATCCTCTTTCAATTTTCCACAATCCTCATGGGTTTTAACAACTTTAAATAGCCTCACTTGTTATTCCCTTTTCCAGGTCATTTTTGAATATGTCAAAAAGCAACTGACCCAGCACAGATCCTTGAGGGTACACCACTATTCACCTTTCTCTATTGGGAAAATTGGCAATTTAGCCCTACCCTCTGCTTTCTATCTTTTAACCAGTTCCTGATCCACAATAGTACACTGCCCCTCCTATCGAATCAGTTTTTAGTTTTGCCAAAAGTCTCTGATGAGGGACCTTGTCAAAGGCTTTCTGAAAGTCCAGATACACTATATCAACCGACTCAACTTTGTCTACCTGTTTATTCACACCTTCAAAAAAACATAACAGATTAGTAAGACAAGATGTTCCTTGTCTAAAGCCATTTTGGCTGTCTCCCATTAAGCCATGACTATCTACATGTTCAATAATTTTGTTCTTTATGATGGTTTCTACCATTTTTCCCGGTACTGCCATCAGGCTCACCGGTCTGTAGTTTCCCAGATCACCCCTTGAACCCTTTTAAAAAATTAACGTTACGTTGGCCATCTTCCAATCTTCAGGTATTACAGATGATTTTAATAATAGTTCACAGATTACTAATAGCAGGTCTGCAATCTCATATTTCAGTTCTTTCAACACCCTTGGATGTATACCATCCAGTCCAGGTGATTTGCTACTCTTCAGTTTATCAAATAGTTGTAATACATCTTCCCGGTGTATCGATATTTCCTTCAGTTTTTCCGCAGAATCATCTTTAATACCACTTCAGTCATGGGTAACATCCCTAAATCTTCCTCAGTAAAGACTGAAGCAAAGAATTCATTCGGTCTCTCTGCTATGGTCTTGTCCCCTCTTAGTGCCCCTTTTACCCCTCTATCATTTAATGGTCCAACTGACTCTCTCACAGGTTTTTTGCTACAAATGTACTTGAAAAAGCCTTTATTATGCATTCTTGCTTCCACATTAAGCTTCTTCTCAAATTCTCTCTTTGCCTGCCTTATCAATGCCTTGCATTTAACTTGCCAGTGCTCGTGCTGTTTCCAGTTTTCATCATTTGGCTCTTTTTTCCATTTCCTGAAAGATACATGTTTTGCTGTCCTAACTTTATCCAGGTAGTTCTCAGGATAACAGACTTAATTACTGCCATAAAACCGGATAATCATTAGCTCTGCACTTGCTCTGTCCACAGACTACCCCAGCACTGCCTGTATAGTGCTGAGGCGGTGAGGATGATGATCAGCGGCACCATCCATAATGCCGCTGATAACCCTGTCAGCATCACTTATCTGGATAGCGGGTTCTGCTTTCCAGATAAGTGCTTCTGAATATCAATCCTTAAATTTCTGTAGACCTAAGATACATAACTACCGTTAATCTGGAGGAGGTGTGCTCAACAGATTCTGGGCCTCCCTCCTGCACGCTCATGTTGGCCAATTGTGAAGAAGCAATTATGTCCCTTCCCAGATCCCAGTGTGTTAGTGACCCCCCCCCTTCCCCCCCTCGCCCCCCCCCCCCCCGCCCCGCCTACACTTCTCTAGCAAGAGCTAAACTAAACTTTAGGGCACAGACGGGAAAGGCTTACATTTCATTTAACTCATTTCATCTAGCCTTACATGCGAGGCCACAGCAGCAGTGCAGTGACTTCAGGCCCATAATGTGCTTGACAACCTTGAGCCTTTAAGGAGGTAATTTTATAAAGGCTTTTTTTTGCCCATATATGCCAATATACATGCATAAGAGACCATGATTTCTGCTTGCTTACCGCTAGTATTTTATAAAGGCACATAGGCGTCTGTTTATAGAACAGACTAATAAGTGCCTATGTGGCATTCACACGTAAGTGATCTGTTATAAAATTACCCTCCACATGTAGAATTATATTAATCGTGTTAGTACTGGAGAAAAATATAATGTGCTTTTACTGTACATCATAAAAAATTATCTCCAGGAACAAGCAAGAATGCAGTCTTCACATTTGGGTATCATTGTTACCAACAGAGTCTGTGCGGGAACGCTCCCCATTGTCCAATTGGAAAGCTTTTGGCAGCAATCCACTTCACCTGCGCATCTAACTTCCCGCCTTCTGAAGTCCTGTCCTTAGTTCTTTATTTTCCGCGGAACTAGCGGGTTCTTTTCTTCCTGTCGCCAGCAAAAAACGTCATTTTTTGGTTTAAATCTGTCCTCTGCCTTTTCATCAACGCTGGTACCTTCTCTGATACCAGCTCCGATATCTCTTTTCTCTTTAAAATGTTTTCTTTTATTTTTCATTTTTTTCCAATTTTGGTGGTTTCTACTGCCAAATTAAGCCTTGGCCTACTTTTCCTCAGCCACAATGGAAAAACACATTTGCGGCTTCAAAAAATGTACCAAGTGTTCTGGTACATTAGCAGTCACCGATAAACATGACTGGTGTTTAAAATGTTTGGGTCCATTTACCATCTGAGTGTCCTTAAATGGACCTAAACATTTTAAACACCAGTCATGTTAATTGGTGACTGCTAATGTACCAGAACACTTGGTACATTTTTTGAAGCCACAAATGTGTTTTTCCATTGTGGCTGAAGAAAAGTAGGCCAACAAATGACAAAAAGAGGCCTAAAGAACAGGGCCAGGCAGTTGGTTCTCTATTTGCCCAGGACTCAATTTCAGTGGCTTCCACATTGTTGAGGACATCGGCCAACTCTCTTGGTTCTCAGGTCTCCTCAAAGTCCAAACATAAGCTAAGTCTAAGTCTTTGCCATTGAAACTCGATACCATTCCTCAAGGTAAGTCCCTTCATCGTCATAGAGATTCACTGAAAGTGGCACCTGATGCAGACAGGCCTGCCAAACAGCCCTGGTGAGAGGACCAGCCCTCCAAAGCACAACAGGGGCTCCAGGATGCTCCTGAGGCCTCCATCCAGGCATCAGCCTCCTCCCTAGACCAGCGCATCCTGGCTATCAAGAGCAGTTTAGCAGCACTCCTGGCAGCCTTGGTACCATCTGTATCGATAGCTCCAGTGGTGCAGACGTCTACATCTGGCCCAGGCCGATACCTTCAGGGTCGATGCCGGACCTCGAACCTGCATCAGGGGATCCTCTCCATCTGATGCCTTCTTTCGAAATGACTGGCATTGTTGGTGCCCAACAATTTACCGATGCCACATCAACCAATCATTGGTATCTGTATCGGCATCGGGCCTCAACATTGACACGAGACCATTGATACTTTGACTTTCTGTCAGAATCGGACTCTTCCTCCTCCAATTCCAATGATACATCAGAGGATTCCAGGGTAACCCAGGATCTCCCGATCCATCCCCTCCTCTTGAACGGCATCAGTCTCCACCAGAGGACATGTCTTTTCGAGACTTCATTTCGGACATGACAGCAGGCCATCATATTGCCGTGGCATCAGAGATGGAACCAAGGGCAAAGAAATTGGAAGTCCTCCAAAATAAGATGGGAGAGTTAGAATATATAGCACTAAATGAGAGGTTAGATATGACTGGAATATCAAAGACATGGTGGAAGGAGGACAACCAGTGGGACACTGTGATACCTGAGTACAAACTATATCGTAATGATAGAGCTGATCAAATTGGTGGAGGGGTTGCACTCTGTTAGAGAAGGCATTGAGTCAGAAAGGATTAAAGTTTTGCAGGAAACAAAATTTGCTGTAGAATCTCTATGGATTGACATTCCATGTACAAAGGGGAAGGCGACGACAGTGGGGGTGTACTATCGACCGCCTGGCCAGAATGAACAAATGGATGATGAAATGCTCAAATAAATCAAAGAAGCTAACAAAAGTTACAGCACAGTAATAATAATGGGTGATTTCAATTACCCCAGTATCGACTGGATCAGTGTCACGGCAGGACATGCTAGGGAGATAAAGTTCCTAGATGAAATAAATGACTGCTTCTTGGAGCAGCTGGTTCATGAACCGACCAGAGGGGAAGCCATATTAGACCTAGTCCTTAGTGGAACACCAGATCTTGTGCGAGAGATAAGGGTGTTGGGGCCACTTGGCAATACTGATCATAGCATGATCGCCTTTGATTTAATTAGTGGAGGAGGGATAGTAAGGAAATCCACAGTACTACCTTTTAACTTTCGAAAGGGAGACTATGATAAAATGAGGAAAATAGTTAAGAAAAAAACTAAAAGGAGCAGTTGCAAAGGTTAGACTTACATCAAGCTTGGGGGGTGTTGAAAAATACTATCTTGGAAGCCCAGACCAGCTGTATTCCATGCTTTAAGAAAAGTGGAAGGAAGTCCAAAAAACTGCCAGCATGGTTTAAAGGTGAGGTCAGAGAGGCTGTTGCCAAAAAAGCATCTTTCAGGAAATGGAAAAAAGAGCCAAACGACAAAGCCTGGAAACGGCACAAGCACTGACAAGTCAAATGCAAGGCATTGATAAGGCAGGCAAAGGGAGAATTTGAGAAGAAGCTTGCTGCGGAAGCAAAAATGTGAAATAAAGGCTTCTCCAGGACCAAGCAGGAAGTCAGTCCTCACTTATGGGTGACGTCGGCGCCGACGGAGCCCTCGCGGAGCAATTTTCCCCAGCTTTCAAAGAAAGCCTTTGGGAATTGCAGCGCGCATGCGCGGTCCTCTTCCCGCCCAAGGGTGCCATCTTAGCCAGTCTTCTTTTTTCCGCGGAGCCCTACAGACGTCCCCGTCTTGTCCCCGCGAAAAAGTCGATATTTCTTCATTATTTTATTCTTTTTCCTTCGGTTCGACGCCGGTCTTTTTCCCGCCCGGACTCGCGACGCCGGTCACGAGTCCTCTTCCTTTTTTTCGGTTTTTCTGACTTCGTCAGCTTTCGTTTTCGTTTTTTCCCTGGCAGCCCGGTCCTTTGACCTCGCAGGGGCCCTTTTTCCCCCGATGGCTGCCAGTGGTTTTAAGCGGTGTGGTCAGTGTGACCGAAATATGTCACTAACTGACACACACGACTTTTGCCTCCGCTGCCTGGGCCCAGATCATGAGGAACTGATCTGTGGGCCCTGCGGCAAAATGTCCTCCAAAGCGTTGAGAAGTCGGCGGCATCAGCGTGATAGGATCTTCGCTGACCCCAGCCGTACCCGGACCTCGTCGGAGGCCTCCGCATCCAAAGGCTCCAGCTCGGACCGTCGCCGGAGTTCCTCCGACAGGGGTTCTCCCTCCGGGGACCATCGTCGGAAGGTGAAACCCGCGAGGGCGGCGTCGGTGGACGCTCCTGGTTCCGCGAGGGCCAGGTCGCATAGCCCCGACAGCCGCCCCGGGTCCTTGGAGAAGGAGCACCTCACGAAGCGACCTCGCCTGGAGTCGGAGATGCCTGCTCGGGTAAGTCCTGTGGTCCTTCTGGACTCGCCTCCGCGACAGCCGACGTCGGGCCCGACGCCGTCGGGGCCCGAGTCGGGGGCTGCTGGGTCACCTGAGCTCGGACTCAGGTTGACGGCCTTGGAGAGCAGACTGTCTGCCTTCATGGACCAGCAGCGGGCACTGCTCGCTGGCCTCGCTGGCGCCGCTGCCCCGACCGCCGGGACGTCGACGTCCAAGTCGACCCCGGAGACCGAGCCGATCCTCGAGTCTATGCGAACTCGAGTCGATCCTCGGTCGAGGTCACCCTCGGCCTCCCGTTCGGGACCGAGGTCGCCGATGCCGACTCCCTCGGCGTCGGGGCGGCAGGCGCCGCGCCCTGCCCGGGCCGACCCCACCGAGTCCTCGTCGGAGTCGGTCTGGGAGTCTGAAGAGGAAGAGTCGCCTGATTCTTTCCGGACTCGGTGTGTCCCCTCGGACTCACCGGAGTCCGAGCCTCGGAAGCAGTCCCCCCCGGAGGATGCCCGGTTCTCGGACTTCGTCAGGGATATGGCCAAGGCTTTGGCCTTCCCTGCGGACCCCGAGGAGGAGCCTCGAGCCGAAGAGCTCGACGCCCTCCAGTATGACTCTCCCGCAAGGGAACACTTTACTGTGCCGGTTCCTCCTATGCTGGAACGACTACTCTTCCGCATGTGGGAGAGTCCGGCCTCCTCGCCGGTCCTGAGCAAGCGGGTCGATTCTATCTATCGAGTCCGCAAGAGCCCTGGCTTTCAAAAGGCACAGCTACCACACCATTCCATGGTAGTGGAATCGGCCATGCATCGTCTTAAGAGCCAGAAGATGCACTCCTCGGTGCCTCCTGGCAGGGAGGCCCGTAACCTGGATGGCCTTGGTAAGAAGTGTTTCCAGGGCTCTATGCTCGCATGTCGTGTCCAGACTTACCAGCTATACATGGGCATGTATCTCCGAGATCTGGCTAAAGAGCTAGCCGGATTCTCCGCTGGTTTGTCCGAGGAACCCTTGCGGAGGTTCCTGGCCTTGTCCACTGGCATTCGGGAATGCTCTAAGTTCATGTCCCGAGCAGCCTATGATGGCTTTGAAGCATCGGCTCGAGTAGCCGCAGCCGGCATCGGTGCCCGCCGACAGGCTTGGCTTCAGTCGTCAGACCTTGAGCCCTGGGTGCAGGACAAGTTGGTCGATGTCCCCTGCCGAGATGAAAACCTCTTTGGCAAGCCCATGGCGGAAAAGGCTGCACAAATTGAGACTGAGACTCTCACCAGGACCAGGCTTTCTAGGAAGACCTCCGCCCCTTCCCAGAAAAAGAAGGGCTCGGGGAAAAAGTCCTTTTACCCGAGGAAGGCGGCTGCCTACAAACAATACCCCCATTATCAGGCCCCTGCAGCTCCCCAACAGGGCCAGCAGGCCAAGGGACGGGGTAACGGGTCCCGTAGGCAGCAAGCCCCCAAGCCTGCACCACCAGCCCCTGCTCCGCAGGGTGGGGGTTTTTGACTCACTAAGCATAGCCTCTCCCCCCCCCGCTGGTTCCTCCCAGCACCGGAGGCCGGCTGGTTCACTTCGCCCACAGGTGGTCCAGCATCACCGCAGATGCCTGGGTGCTTCAAGTCGTGCGAGAAGGCTATCTTCTCCACTTCCACCAGGTCCCTCCCTCCTATTTTCCGGGAGAACCTCCGCGACCCCCTCTGCACAGTGAATTACTCCTTCAGGAGTTAGCAGGTCTTCTGCAGGAACAGGCGGTGGAACCGGTGCCACACCACCTGAGAGGTCAAGGCTTTTATTCCAGGTATTTTCTAATACCAAAGAGAACAGGGGGCCTCAGACCCATCCTGGACTTGCGCAACCTCAACAAGTTCCTTGTGCGGGAGAAGTTCAAAATGCTTACCCTTGGAATCCTTCTGCCCTACCTCCAGCAGGGAGATTGGCTATGCTCCTTGGATCTAAAGGATGCCTACACGCACATCCTCATCCACCCAAGCCACCGCCAATACCTAAGGTTTGTGGTGGCAGGAAATCATTACCAGTACAGAGTACTGCCCTTTGGCCTGTCCTCCGCACCGCGAGTCTTCACAAAATGTCTCGCGGTGGTGGCGGCCCATCTCCGGCTTCACGGCCTCTATGTCTTTCCATACCTCGACGACTGGCTCATCAGAGCGGCGTCCGCTCCGGAGGTCACCAGCGCCACGCACCGCACGGTGACTCTTCTGCAGTACTTGGGCTTTGTTATAAATTTCGCAAAGTCCACTTTGCTCCCCTCACAGGATCTCGAGTTCATCGGCGCAAGGCTACACACTCCTCAGGCACGAGCGTACCTACCGCTCGACAGGGCTCAACGGCTCATGGACCTAGCCGGCCGTTTTCGCAGCCAGCCTCTGGTCTCCGCCAGGCGCTTCCTGAGACTACTCGGCCATATGGCTTCCACCGTCCATGTGACCCCCAATGCCCGCCTGAATATGCGGCCTGCTCAATGGTGTCTCCGCCAGCAGTGGCGACAAGCCACAGGCGGCCTAGCAGACCTAGTGCGCGTCTCCGAGCCGCTGATCTCGTCTCTCCGGTGGTGGCTTCGGCAGCCGAACCTGATATTCGGTATGCCTTTCCAGTCACCTCAGCCGACCCGGGTGCTGACCACGGATGCATCCCTCCTGGGCTGGGGAGCACATTGCCAAGGGGCACGTACTCAGGGCCTCTGGACCACGTGGGAGTCTGCTCAGCAGATCAACTTCCTGGAGCTCAGGGCGATCCGCCTGGCTCTGAAGGCCTTCTCCCACCTGACTTCCCACCAGTCCGTCCTTGTCCAGACGGACAATCAAGTTGCCATGTTCTACGTGAACAAGCAGGGGGGCACGGGCTCCTTCCTCCTCTGCCGGGAGGCACAGAAGCTCTGCTCTTGGGCCGTCAGTCACGGCATTCTCCTCAAGGCAGTTTATCTCCCGCGCCAAGAAAATTGCCTGGCGGACAAACTCAGCAGGATCCTCCAGCCGCACGAGTGGCGTCTGGATCCCTTGGTAGTTCAGAAGCTCTTCCTAAAGTGGGGCCTCCCCACGGTGGATCTCTTTGCCAGTCCTCACAACCGGCAGCTTTCTCGCTTCTGCTCTCGTCAGCCACACCCCCTTCGGGTTGCGGCGGACGCTTTTCTAATTTCATGGTCGGGGAGCCTTCTGTACGCTTTCCCTCCCATCCCGCTAGTCTCTCGGACTCTTTTCAAGGTTCTCCGAGACAAAGCCTTCATGATCCTGGTGGCCCCTCGCTGGCCCAGACAGCCGTGGTTTCCGCTCCTACTGCAATTAGCGGTGGAGGATCCATTCCCTCTGGGGGTACAACCGGATCTCCTCACTCAGGATCAGGGGTCTCTACTACACCCCAACCTCAGGTCTCTCAACCTCATGGCCTGGCTGCTGAGAGGGTAGTCCTTGCTCCCCTTCTCCTGCCGGCAGAGGTGGAGGAGGTCGTCTTGGCTTCGCGACGGCCTTCTACCCGCAAATGCTACGCCCTTAAATGGCGTCGCTTTGCCGTCTGGTGTACCCAACAGTCTCAGGATCCCTTCTCCTGCCCGGTGTCGGTGATCTTGCAGTACTTGCTACACCTCTCTAATCTGGGACTTAAGTCCAACTCCGTCAAAGTTCACCTCAGTGCTCTTTCGGCACATCATGTACCGGTGGACGGTAGACCTCTCTCCAGCGACCCTCTCGTAGTGAGGTTTCTCCGAGGTCTCCTTCTACTTAAACCACCTCTGCGCCCGCCAGCGCCTGACTGGGACCTGAATGTGGTTTTGCAGCGGATCACCTGTCCGCCTTTTGAACCTATGGCTACCTGTTCTCTCCGTTTTCTGTCTTGGAAAACACTGTTCTTGATAGCCCTCACTTCCGCTAGACGCGTAAGTGAATTGCAGGCCCTCGTGTCTGATCCCCCTTACACTCGGTTCTACAAAAATAGGGTAGTCCTACGGACTCACCCAAAGTTTCTTCCAAAAGTGGTCTCCCCTTTTCACATCAATCAGGAGGTGGTACTTCCAACCTTCTTTCCCAGACCACACTCCAGCCGAGCTGAAACGGTCCTCCATACCCTGGACTGTAGAAGGGCTTTGAACTTCTACCTTGACCGTACGTGGGAGCACCGTAAAGCTGCTCAGCTTTTTGTGTCTTTTGACCCCAATAAATTGGGGCTCCCGGTCTCCAAGCGTACTCTGTCCATCTGGGTTGCGGACTGTATCTCTTGGGCTTATGGGGCAGCCGGACTCTCCTTAGAAAGTCGAGTCACGGCTCATTGCGTTCGGGCAAAGGCTACGTTAGTGGCTTACCTCCGCTCTGTTCCGCTGGCAGACATCTGCCGGGCCGCTACTTGGTCTTCGAGCCAGACTTTTGCGGTCCATTACTGTCTCGAGAGGGAGTCCCGCAGGGACAGTGCTTTCGGACAGGCAGTCCTCCGTAATCTCTTTGAGGTCTGAGCAACTCCTACCCTCCATCCCGGATGTGGGCTACCGGTGGGTGATAATTCAGCGAAGATTCTTTCCTTCTGTGCTGCTGAGCTAGAGGGAGCTCATTTTTGTGCTTAGGGTCTCCTGTAGCCTTGAGCTTGGGAGTCCCATAAGTGAGGACTGACTTCCTGCTTGGTCCTGGAGAAAGCGTAGTTACTCACCTGTAACAGGTGTTCTCCAGGAGCAGCAGGAATCAGTCCTCACTACCCTCCCTCCTCCCCTTGGAGTTGCAATCGTCTGCTTATGTTCTTTTTGCAAATTTTTATGCTGTCTTTTTTAGCTATGTCATCTGACTGGCTAAGATGGCACCCTTGGGCGGGAAGAGGACCGCGCATGCGCGCTGCAATTCCCAAAGGCTTTCTTTGAAAGCTGGGGAAAATTGCTCCGCGAGGGCTCCGTCGGCGCCGACGTCACCCATAAGTGAGGACTGATTCCTGCTGCTCCTGGAGAACACCTGTTACAGGTGAGTAACTACGCTTTTTTCAAGTACATTCGTAGCAAAACCTGTGAGAGAGTCAGTTGGTCGATTAGATGATAGAGGGGTTAAAGGTGCACCTAAGAGGCGACAAGGAGAGACGGAATGAATTCTTTGCTTCGGTCTTTACTGAGGAAGATGTGGGGATGTTACCCATGACTGAAGTGGTATTTAAAGGTGCAGAAGGAATTGAAGGAAATATTGATACATCGGGAAGATGTATTACAACTATTAGATAAACTGAAGAGTAGCAAATCATCTGTAATACCTGAAGATTGGAGGATCGCCAATTTTTAAAAAGGGTTCCAGTGGTGATCTGGGAAACTACAGACCGGTGAGCCTGACATCAGTACCAGTAAAAAATGGTAGAAACCATCATAAAGAACAAAATTACTCAGCATGTAGATAAGTCATGGCCTAATGGGAGACAGCCAACATGGCTTTAGACTAGGAAGATCTTGTCTTACTAAGCTATTATGGGGTTTTTTTGGTGTGAATAAACAGGTAGACAAAGGTGAGTCAGTTGATATAGTTTATCTGGACTTTCAGAAAGCCTTTGACAAGGTCCCTCATCAGAGACTTTTGGCAAAACTAAAGAGTCATGGGATAGGAGGCAGTGGACTATTGTGGATCGGGAACCGGTTAAAAGATAGAAAGCAGAGGGTAGGGCTACATGGCCAATTTTCCCAATGGAGAAAGGTGAATAGTGGTGTACCCTAGGGATCTGTGCTGGGTTCGCTGCTTTTTGACATATTCATAAATGACCTTGAAAAGGGAATAACGAGTGAGGTTATCAATTTTGCAGATGACACAAAACTATTTAAAGTTGTTAAAACCCAAGAGGATTGTGGAAAATTGCAAGAGGATCTTGATAAATTGGAAGACTGGGCATCAAAATGGCAGATGAAATTTAATGTGGACAAGTGCAAAGTTATGCACCTAGGGAAGAACAGCCCAAACTATGGTTACACAATGCAAGGTTTCACATTAGGAAACACCAACTTGGAAAAAGATTTAGGCATCATTGTGGATAACATGTTAAAACCCTCGGCCCAGTGTGCAGTGGCGGCCAAGAGAGCAAATAGAATGCTAGGTATCATAAGGAAAGGAATGGAAAATAAAACAAAAGATATTATAATGCCTCTATATCGTTCCATGGTGAGACCACACCTTGAATATTGTGTGCAATTCTGGTCGCCGTATCTTAGAAAGGATATAGCATTATTAGAAAAGGTGCAGTGAAGAGCCACCAAAATGGTAAAGGGGATGGAGGGATACTCCTATAAAGAAAGGCTAGAAAGGTTAGGGCTCTTTAACCTGGAAAAGAGATGGCTGAGGGGAGATATGATAGAAGTCTATAAATTAATGAACGGAGTGGAAAGGGGAAATGTAGATCGATTGTTTACATTATCAGAATATAGAAAGACTAGGGGGACATGCAATGAAGCTACAGGGTAACCTATTTAAGACTAATAAGAGAAAATATTTTCTCACTCAACATGTAATCAAGAGGATGTAGTAAAAGCTTTTAGTGTAGCTGGGTTTAAAAAAGGTTTGGACAAGTTCCTGGAGGAAAGATCCATAAACCATTATTTAGAAGTGACCCAGTACAAGCATTATGGAACCTGTCTCTTTTGGGGAAACTGCTAGGTATGTATGACCTAGATTGTCCACTGTTGGAAACAGGATACTGGGCTTGATGGACCTTGGTCTGACCCAGTATGGCATATCTTATGTTCTTATGTAATACCCCTCGGCACCTAAAGAGACTGCCACATTACCAGTGCATCATATCCTGCAGGATCTAATGCTGCGTATGTGGGAGGCCCCGCTAATGGTTCCGTCTATCAACAAATGACTCGATACTATTTACCATGCCCTGGCTTCCAAAAGCCTCAACTACCACACCACAATATGGTGGTGGAATCCGTGATATGGCATATCAAGAGTTCTAAGAATCATTCTTCCATGCCTCCAGGCAAGGACTCCAGAACTCTCAATGCCTTTGGCTGGTGCTGTTTTCAGGCATACATGCTCTCTTCTATTATTACATCCTACATGCTCTATATGGGCATGTATCTCAAGGGATCTAGAGAAACTTGCCCCTATCCTTCCTGATGACAAGCATGATGCATTCCAGGCCTTAATCAGGCAAAATCAGAATACATCCATATTTCTCACCAGAGCATCTTTTGATAACTTTGAGTCATCCAGCAGAGCTTCAGCATTCTGCATCGATGCTCACAGAATGGCCTAGCTACAGGCATCTGACCTTGAGCAGTGGGTTCAGGATAAATTGGCCAATATCCCCTGCTCTGGAGAGAACCTTTTTGGAAAGATTGGAGAGAGAAGGCTGGAGAGATTGAAACAGATGATCCTCCTCTCAAATGCCTCTCTCCGAAGATGTCAGACACTCTCTAGGGGAAAGACTAATCCAAAGAATTCTTTCTATCCTAAGAAGAAAAGATATTATCCTTCTTATTCACATGCAGCTGCTTATCAAACTCATCAGCGACAGCAGGGTCCTTGCCAGTCCAAAAAGCCTAAGATGTCTAAGCCACAACCAGCTGCAGCCAGCACCTGGTTTTTGACTCCTTCCTAGAGAGCATAGCTTCTCTGCTTCTGCAGGGTCTCCCACCTTACACATAGCAGGCAGACCTTGTTCCTATGCCCACAGGTGGCACCTCATCACATCAGAGCAGTGGACTTTCAACATCATCCAAAGGGGCTATCTGTTTCATTTTGAACGCTCCCTCCCCCCCCCCCATCACTTCCACAAGGGATTATCTTGCAAACATCTTGAAGACAAATCTCCTATCGTCAAGGTGTTCAACCTGTTGGCTCAGGGGGGCCATAGAAAGAGTTCCACCCACCCAGGAGGGCAGGGGCTTCTACCCTCCTTTCTTTCTTATCCCCAAGAAGACAGGAGTAGCCTAGTGGTTAGAACACTGGCTTGGTAACCAAGCAACCAGGGTTCAATTCCCACTAGCATTCCTTGTGGCCTTGGGCAAGTCATTTAACCCTCCATTGCCTTGGAAGAAAGGCCTGGCAATCTACTTCTGGTCACACTGCCAAGAAAACCCAGCAGCTTCTGGGTCACCAGGAGTCAGCACTGACTCGAAGGCACGCATTGCATTGCATTGCAAGAAGACAGGAGGGTTCTGGCCCAATGGACTTTGTCATCTGAATGGGAAATGATGAATTGTCCCCGCGATATAAATTGTCCCCTCAGGAGGATCCAACTACAATCAATAACAAGAGAAACAAACAAACCTCCTTACACCAGTACTACAGCACAAAAGGACCACCACCATATTACTACCAACATTACTTCATCATTAAAACAGCATATAAACAAAGACTTACCTAGATACTCCGTAACATCTCCAAATACAATCCTGATCATTCCAACAATCCTTCCAAAAAACGCCACTCAGGTGCATAAATCTCTATGCACACTGACTCCACCCTCATGAAGACGTCAACCAATCATCATAGAAACTTAATTTCATCAACCCTACTCTAACTACAAGCCCCCCAATCAATCTGTAAATTAAGCCCACCAGGGATAACAGCCTGAAGCAATAAAATCCAGCATTGTTCAGGAAGAACAAGATATTGCTCCCATATCTGTGCTCCTCATCCTGCTATCACTTGTTCAGTGATTATATGGTTATAATGTACTTCAAGTTATTCTGTGTAAAAAGCTTGACCCACTGAAAGGTGGTATTTAAATACAGCTAAATAAAATAAATAAATCATTTGCATATTCATTATGGTTATGTTTTGAAAAATACTAGATAGATAGGAAGCCAGTATATCAAACAGGTGAGGGATGGACTGAGCGTTCAAATGGCAGTTGAAATTTAATATGGACATATGCAAACTTATACACTTAGGGAAGAAAAAGCCAAACTACAGTTACACAATGCAAGGTTCCACATTAGGAATCGGTACTCCGGGAAAAGGATCTAGGTGTCAGCCTAGATGAAAGGTTGAAATTCTCTGCTGAGTGTGCAGCGGCGGCCAAGGAAGCAAATAGAATGCTAGGGATCATAAGGAAAGGAATGGAGAATAAAACCCAAGATGATGATATAATGGCTCTGTATCACTCCATGGTGTGACCACAACTCAAGTATTGTGTAGTTCTGATCGTCATATCTAAAAAAGGACATAGCAAAAAGGAAGAGCAACCAAAATGATAAAGGAGATGGACGGGTATATCTACAAGGAACAGCTTAAAAGGTTAGGCCTTTCCCGCTTGGAAAAGAGATGACTAAGGGGAAATATGATAAAGGTCTACAAAATGAATAGAATGGGTAAACGTAGATCGATTGTTTAGTCCTTCAAAAAATAAAAAAAATTAGGGGACGTGCAATGAAACTGCAATGTAGCACATTTAAAACTAGTCACAGAAAGTATCTTTTCACTAAATGCATAAGCAAACTCTGGAATTTGTTGCCGGAGGATGTGGTAAAAGTTGTTAGTGTAGCTTGGTTTAAGAGAGTTTTGGACAAGTTCCTGGAGGAAAAGTCCATAAACCATTATTAAAGGGGACTAGAGAAATCCACTGCTTACCCCTGGGATAAGCAGCATGGAATCTTTCTACCTTTTTAGAATCTGACCTCGATTGGCCACGGTTCAAAACAGGATACTGGGCTTGATGGACCTTTGGTCTGACCCAGTATGGCATCTCTTATGTTAACTCACATGAGGGAGCAGAGGTTCTTAGTCAGTGGCCTTGCCAAAAAGAAATGGAAAGTAACATATTCCCAGGCTATATAATTAAAAGGCAGCAAAATTGTAGCTGTTTAATTATTTTGCCTGGCACGCTAAGATTTAAAAAAAAAAAAAGCTGACACCTGTAAATATATATTCTGCAAAAAACAAAGTAGATGTAAGGTGCTCACATGCCAAAGGACAAAAAAGATGTGTTTTTCTTTCTTTTGGAACATCTATTTTGCTTCCAACTAAACCCTTGCTCTAGCAGTAGATGCAGAGCAGAATTAGGACATATCACCATAGAACCCAACCTACAAGAAAAAATAAATCCGATTCTGGTGTCCTCTCATTTAACAGCCTCCCCAGTACCAGGCAGACTGTGAATACAAAAGTCATTGAAAACCTATAAAGCAAATCTACCATACCATAGTGCACCAGCTTCTAAAATTAACACAATAAGAAACCTACGCAGAAAAGAGCAGCAGCATAAATATTGCAGTGGGCCCTAGAACATACTCACATCTATTCAGAAAACTGAAAAAAACAGATTACCACAGATCCTACATAGAAACCCCATGCTAACACAGGCAGAACACAGCTAGATCCCTCACCAAGCACAGAATAAATCATAAGAAACTCAGAGTAGAAATATGTTTAAAAAAAATTAAATTGAAACCCCAACAAGCCAGGCTCTGCATGCAGTTCAACACAAGAAATAAAAAGTGATGCATTTCCCCTGTACTGTGCAAAATATAAAGATGGTATATATAACATGCAAAACTGACACATTCCAGTCATTAAATGGAAAATGAAATCTTTACCCTTATCGTCTAGCAATTTTATTTTTCTAATTGCATTTGTCCCGGTAATCTGGTTTCTGCATCCTGTCTTCTCTTAACTCTCTTCCAGAGTGCAATCCACCTGCCACTTCTCTCCTCTCCTGTCTTCTTCACTTGATCTCCTACATCCATCTCTGACATTGATCTTTTCCTTTCAGCTTTCTTCTATTTATTTTTCTCTATCAACTCAAATTTCATGTCTCCTTTTTATATCCGGTTCTCAATCTCCCTCATTTAACTGTGTCAACCTACCACTTTTTTCAGCCTTTAACACAGCCCTCTTTCTCCATCTCCCTATCCTTCCGCAGCCAATTATTCTCCAGTTTGTAACTAACTCTTACCCTCTTCCACACTCTCTCTGTTCAGCATCTATCCCCTTCTCTCCTTCCCTATCTTATCTCACTCTCTCTCCCCAATCTCGTGCCCCTCCCCCTTTTTCTTATCCTAACCCTTCAAAGTCCAATATTCCCCCTCTCTCCCCTCACCCCACCCCCAGCATCTCCCCATCTCATCCCACCCCATGTCCTTCATCCTCCCCCTCTCACCCCTTGCCCAGCATTTGCCCTCCACTCCTACACTGTGTCCAGCATCTGCCATTTATCCCCTTACAACCTCTACCCTGTGTTCAGCAGCTACCTGCCCTCCATCCCTTTATGATCCCTATCCCATGTGAATACTGTGCTTCCAGTATCTGCCCTCTGCCCCCCTTTGGGCCCAACATCTACCCAGCATTTTCTTTCCAACCATTACAGCCCCACCTTCCACCTCCCCTTTGTGTCCATCTACCCAACATTTCCCTTCTAACCATTCCACAGTCTCCCTCCCCAACCCCTCCCCCCACATCTTTCCCTTTTGCTGTGTCCATTTTTGTAAAGTAAAAAACCTAATGCTCTATATACTTCCATGCTAGGAAGTGTGATCTAGTCCCACCCCCTCTGATGTGAAGGATTTGTCAGAGAGGGACAAGACAGACCAGCCTTCTCAACTCTGGAGAGGCTGCATTTTTTTTTCTTTTCATCAGAGACCACCGCTGATGCTGCAGACACAGAAGCAGCAGCGGTGGAATTGCCCCCCCCCCCCAAACAAACTAGCTCTCATACCAAAACGGATACAGCCTACCACCCCACCCATGATACTGCTGCTGCAGACATAGAAAAGGCAGCGCCATGATGGGGGAGACAGCTTTTAGCCATTTTGGCATGAGAGCCAGCTCATTTGGGGGGGTCAATGCTTCCCATGCCCCCCCCAACTACACTCATATATGAATCAAATATAAACACTTGAATTCATTGCGTTGCTGAACTGGCAGCAATGCAGTGCAGTGATCAAACAAGCATTGGCGATCCCCGCAAGAGTTTGGTCTCTGTAAAAATGTTTTCCTCTGGCTGCGAAGGTCTCGCCTAACAAGACCAAACCATTTCATATAGGTTCATAGGTGTCTAGTTTTTGCACAATATAGGACTCTAGCAAAGAGTAATGGCTTTCAGTGCTGGTTTTGCATAACCTCTAACAAGTGTGCTCTTTCTGATGTAGGTGATTTGTGCCAAATGCTCTGAATTTAAACCACTTGCAGATAACAGAAGTCATAACCGGGTTTGTAAAGAGTGTTTCCTGTCACCATCAGCCATTCCAAGCAGTCCAGGACCAGAAGTTGCTGGTGAGCAAAAGAGAAAAGCAGCAGTGGAGGTAATCTTACACCCCAGCTGTGAAAGTAATTGTAAATGGGTGCCTGGTAATCTCATAAAGAACATTTTTACTTTTGATGTTCCCCAGCTTTGTTTACTTATAAACTCCAAACTGTCTGCATTTGTGTGTTTAAACCACAGTGCTTCTGCTAATCCACAATAACTTTTTTTAAAGAAAGTTTTTAAGAACATCTTAGCAGTCATTGCTACTTTTACTTGGGGACAAATTATACAAACTTTTCACTCCCTAACTAGACATTCCTCTTAGGAGGAAGGCTATAAATCACCCATCCATTGTTTATTACTCTTTGTTTGATTTTAGATTTACATGTTTTTCCTTTAAAAAAGGTAAAACATTATTCTGTGTTCAAAGACACAGGAAATGAGAGAAAAGAAAAATAACGATTTACAATAATCTATGTAGCACAGAAGGAGCAAACAAATTTTCTAAGTAATTGCCAGTAAAAACAAGCAAAATCATCCAGATAATTCTTTAGCCCATTTCAAAAATGTGAAAAGTACTAATAAGTTTGTGTCCTATCTGCTAAGAGAGCTGTCCAGCCTACGGTGCTGAACAACAATAGCCATTTATGATTGCTCAGATATTTATTTCATTCTTGATGAAATGTTATTTCTCCAGGACCAAGCAGGAAGTCAGTCCTCACATATGGGTGACGTCGGCGCCGACGGAGCCCTCGCGGAGCAATTTTCCCCAGCTTTCAAAGAAAGCCTTTGGGAATTGCAGCGCGCATGCGCGGTCTCCTTCCCGCCCAAGGGTGCCATCTTAGCCAGTCTTCTTTTTTCCGCGGAGCCCTACAGACGTACCCGTCGTGTCCCCGCGAAAAAGTTGATTTTACTAATTTTTCTCTTTTTTCCTTCGGTTCGACGCCGGTCTTTTTCCTGCCCGGACTCGCGACGCCGTCACGAGTCCTTCTCTTATTTTCGGTTTTTCTGATTTTAGTCAGTTTCGTTTTCGGTTTTTTCACTGGCAGCCCGGTCCTTTGACCTTGCAGGGGCCCTTTTTCCCCCGATGGCTGCCAGTGGTTTCAAGCGGTGTGGTCAGTGTGACAGAAATATGTCACTCACTGACACACACGATAATTGCCTCCGCTGCCTGGGCCCGGATCATGAAGAAATGATCTGTGGGGCCTGTGGCAAAATGTCCTCCAAAGCGTTGAGAAGTCGGCGGCACTAGCGGGATAGAATCTTCGCTGACCCCAGCCGTACCCGGACCTCGTCGGAGGCCTCGGCGTCCAGAGGTTCCAGCTCTGACCGTCGCCGAAGTTCCTCCGACAGGGGTTCTCCCTCCGGGGACCATCGACGGAAGGTGAAACCCGCGAGGGCGGCATCGGTGGACGCTCCTGGCTCCGCGAGGGCCAGGTCGCATAGCCCCGATAGCCGTCCCGGGTCTTTGGAGAAGGAGCACCTCCTGAAGCGACCTCGCCTGGAGTCGGAGTTGCCTGCTCGGGTAAGTCCTGTAGTCCTCCTGGACTCGCCTCCGAGACTGCCGACGTCGGGCCCGACGCCGTCGGGGCCCGAGTCGGGGGCTGCTGGGTCACCTGAGGTCGGATTCAGGTTGACGGCCTTGGAGAGCAGACTGTCTGCCTTCATGGACCAGCAGCTGGCACTAATCGCTAGCCTCGCTGGCGCCACTGCCCTGACCGCCGGGACGTCGACGTCTAAGTCGACCCCGGAGACCGAGCCGATCCTCGAGTCCATGCGAACTCGAGCCGATCCTCGAGTCCATGCGAACTCGAGTCGATCCTCGGTCGAGGTCACCCTCGGCCTCCCGTTCGGGACCGAGGTCGTCGCCGCCGACTCCCTCGGCGTCGGGGCGGCCGACGCCTCCGCCTGCCCGGGCCGACCCCACCGATTCCTCCTCGGAGTCGGTCTGGGAGTCTGAAGAGGAAGAGTCACCTGATTCCTTTCGGACTCGGTGTGTCCCCTCGGACTCGCCTGAGTCCGAACCTCGGAAGCAGTCCCCTCCGGAGGATGCCCGGTTCTCGGACTTCGTCAGGGACATGGCCAAGGCTTTGGCCTTCCCTGCGGATCCCGAGGAGGAGCCTCGAGCCGAAGAGCTCGACGCCCTCCAGTATGACTCTCCCGCCAGGGAACACTTTACTGTACCGGTTCCTCCCATGCTGGAACGACTACTCTTCCGCATGTGGGAGAGTCCAGCCTCCTCGCCGGTCTTGAGCAAGCGAGTCGATTCTATCTATCGAGTCTGCAAGAGTCCTGGCTTCCAAAAAGCACAGCTACCACACCATTCCATGGTAGTGGAATCGGCCATGCATAGGCTTAAGAGCCAGAAGATGCACTCCTCGGTGCCTCCTGGCAGGGAGGCCCGTAACCTGGATGGCCTTGGTAAGAAGTGTTTCCAGGGCTCTATGCTTGCTTGTCATGTCCAGACCTACCAGCTCTACATGGGCATGTATCTCCGAGACCTGGCTAAAGAGCTAGCCGGATTCTCCGCTGGATTGTCCGAGGAACCTTTGCGGAGGTTCCTAGCCTTGACAACTGGTATTCGGGAATGCTCCAAATTCATGTCCCGAGCGGCCTATGATGGCTTTGAAGCATCGGCTCGAGTGGCCGCAGCCGGCATCGGTGCCCGCCGACAGGCTTGGCTTCAGTCGTCTGACCTTGAACCCTGGGTGCAGGACAAGTTGGTCGATGTCCCCTGCCGAGGTGAAAACCTCTTTGGCAAACCCATGGCAGAAAAGGCTGCACAGATCGAGACGGAGACTCTCACCAGGACTAGGCTTTCTAGGAAGACCTCCGCCCCTTCCCAGAAAAAGAAGGGCTCGGGAAAGAAGTCCTTTTACCCGAGAAAGGCGGCTGCCTATAAACACTACCCCCAATATCAGGCCTCCGCAGCTCCCCAACAGGGCCAGCAGGCCAAGGGACGGGGTAGCGGGTCCCGTAGGCAGCAAACCCCGAAGCCTGCACCACCAGCCCCTGCTCAGCAGGGTGGGGGTTTTTGACTTCTTCAGCATAGCCTCTCCCCCTCCGCTGGCTCTTCCCAGCACCGGAGGCCGGCTGGTTCACTTCGCCCACAGGTGGTCCAGCATCACTTCAGATGCCTGGGTGCTTCAAGTCGTACGAGAAGGCTATCTTCTCCACTTCCACCAGGTCCCTCCCTCTTATTTTCCGGGAGAACCTCCACGACTCCCTCTGCACAGGGACTTACTCCTTCAGGAGTTAGCAAGTCTTCTACAGGAACAGGCTGTGGAACCGGTGCCCCACCACCTGAGAGGTCAAGGCTTTTATTCCAGGTATTTTCTAGTACCAAAAAGGACAGGAGACCTCAGACCCATCCTGGACTTGCGCAATCTCAACAAGTTCCTCGTGCGGGAAAAGTTCAAAATGCTTACCCTTGGAATCCTTCTGCCCTACCTCCAGCAGGGAGATTGGCTATGCTCCTTGGATCTAAAGGATGCCTACACGCACATCCTCATCCACCCAAGCCGCCGCCAATACCTAAGGTTTGTGGTGGCAGGAAATCATTACCAGTACAGAGTACTGCCCTTTGGCCTGTCCTCCGCACCGCGAGTCTTCACAAAATGTCTCGCGGTGGTGGCGGCCCCCCATCTCCGGCTTCACGGCCTCTATGTCTTTCCGTACCTCGACGACTGGCTCATCAGAGCAGCGTCCGCTCCGGAGGTCACCAACGCCACACACCGCACGGTGACTCTTCTGCAGTACTTGGGCTTTGTCATAAACTTCGCAAAGTCCACTTTGCTCCCCTCACAGGATCTAGAGTTCATCGGCGCAAGACTGCACACTCCTCAGGCGCGAGCTTTCCTGCCTCTCGACAGGGCTCAACGGCTCATGGACCTAGCCGGCCGTTTTCGCAGCCAGTCCCTGGTCTCCGCCAGGCGCTTCCTGAGACTGCTCGGCCATATGGCTTCCACCGTCCATGTGACCCCCAATGCCCGCCTGAATATGCGGCCTGCTCAATGGTGCCTTCGCAAGCAGTGGCAACAAGCCACAGGCGGCCTAGCCGACTTAGTGCGCATCTCCGAGCCGCTGGCCTCTTCTCTCCAGTGGTGGCTTCATCGGCCGAACCTGGTACTCGGCATGCCTTTTCAGTCACCTCAGCCGGCTCAAGTGCTGACGACAGATGCGTCCCTCCTGGGTTGGGGAGCACATTGCCAAGGGGCATGTACTCAGGGTCTCTGGACCGCGTGGGAGTCTGCTCATCAGATCAACTTCCTGGAGCTCAGAGCGATTCGTCTGGCGCTCAAGGTTTTCTCCCACCTGACTTCTCACCAGTCCGTCCTTGTCCAGACGGACAATCAAGTGGCCATGTTCTACGTGAACAAACAGGGGGGCACGGGCTCCTTCCTTCTCTGCAGAGAAGCTCAGAGGCTCTGCTCTTGGGCCGTCAGTCACGGCATTCTTCTCAAGGCAGTTTATCTCCCAGGCCAAGAAAATTGCCTGGCGGACAAACTCAGCAGGATCCTCCAGCCGCACGAGTGGCGCCTGGATCCCTTGGTAGTTCAGAAGCTCTTTCTAAAGTGGGGCCTCCCCACGATGGATCTCTTTGCCAGTCCTCTCAACCGTCAACTTCCTCGCTTCTGCTCTCGTCAGCCACATCCCCTTCGAGTTGCGGCAGATGCTTTTCTACTCTCATGGTCGGAGAGCCTTCTGTATGCTTTTCCTCCCATCCCGCTAGTCTCTCGAACTCTTTTCAAGGTTCTCCGAGACAAAGCTTCCATGATCCTGGTGGCCCCTCGCTGGCCCAGACAGCCGTGGTTTCCACTCCTGCTGCAATTAGCGGTAGAGGATCCATTCCCTCTGGGGTTTCAACCGGATCTCCTCACTCAGGATCAGGGGTCTCTGCTACACCCCAACCTCAGATCTCTCAATCTAATGGCCTGGCTGCTGAGAGGGTAGTCCTTGCTCCCCTTCTCCTGCCGGCGGAGGTGGAAGAGGTTATCCTAGCTTCTCGGCGACCTTCTACCCGCAAATGCTACGCCCTTAAATGGCGTCGCTTTTCCGTTTGGTGTACCCAACAGTCTCAGGATCCCTTCTCCTGCTCGGTGTCGGTGATCTTGCAGTACTTGCTCTACCTCTCTAATCTGGGACTTAAGTCCAACTCCGTCAAAGTTCACCTCAGTGCTCTTTCAGCACATCATGTACCGGTGGACGGCAGACCTCTTTCCAGCGACCCTCTCGTAGCGAGGTTTCTCCGAGGTCTCCTTCTACTTAAACCACCTCTGCGCCCGCCAGCGCCTGACTGGGATCTGAATGTGGTTTTACAGCGGATCACCTGTCCGCCTTTTGAACCTATGGCTACCTGTTCTCTCCGTTTTCTTTCTTGGAAAACATTGTTCCTGATAGCCCTCACTTCCGCTAGACGCGTAAGTGAATTGCAGGCCCTCGTGTCTGATCCCCCTTACACTCGGTTCTATAAAAATAGGGTAGTCCTACGGACTCACCCAAAATTTCTTCCAAAAGTGGTCTCCCCTTTTCACATCAATCAGGAGGTGGTACTTCTGACCTTCTTTCCCAGACCACACTCCAGCCGAGCTGAAATGGTCCTACATACCCTGGACTGTAGAAGGGCATTGAACTTCTACCTTGACCGTACGCGGGAGCACCGTAAAGCTGCTCAGCTTTTTGTGTCTTTTGACCCCAATAAATTGGGGCTCCCGGTCTCCAAGCGTACTCTGTCCATCTGGGTTGCGGACTGTATCGCTTGGGCTTATGGGGCAGCCGGACTCTCGTTAGAAGGTCGAGTCACGGCTCATTGTGTTCGGGCGAAGGCTACGTCAGTGGCTTACCTCCGCTCTGTTCCGCTGGCAGACATCTGCCGGGCCGCTACTTGGTCTTCGAGCCAGACTTTTGCGGTCCATTACTGTCTCGAGAGGGAGTACCGCAGGGACAGTGCTTTCGGACAGGCAGTCCTCCGTAATCTCTTTGAGGTTTGAGCAACTCCTACCCTCCATCCCGGATGTGGGCTACCGGTGGGTAATAATTCAGCGAAGATTCCTTCCTTCTGTGCCGCTGAGCTAGAGGGAGCTCATTTTTGTGCTTAGGGTCTCCGGTAGCCTTAAGCTTGGGAGTCCCATATGTGAGGACTGACTTCCTGCTTGGTCCTGGAGAAAGCGTAGTTACTCACCTGTAACAGGTGTTCTCCAGGAGCAGCAGGAATCAGTCCTCACAACCCTCCCTCCTCCCCTTGGAGTTGCAATCATCTGCTTAAGTTTTTTTTGCAAATTTTTATGCTGTCTTTTAGCTATGTCATCAGACTGGCTAAGATGGCACCCTTGGGCGGGAAGGAGACCGCGCATGCGCGCTGCAATTCCCAAAGGCTTTCTTTGAAAGCTGGGGAAAATTGCTCCGCGATGGCTCCGTCGGCGCCGACTTCACCCATATGTGAGGACTGATTCCTGCTGCTCCTGGAGAACACCTGTTACAGGTGAGTAACTACGCTTTACCCAGGACTTTGGCTTGGTGGGCTAAAAATATATATAAATAAATGTTTATATTTTTGAAAGATTCTCCTGCCTAATATTGTCAGTCATTATGGAACTAAGGGGCCCTTTTACATGCAGTTAGCATAGATTATGACATGTGCTAACCGCACACTGTGGCCCATGGTAACTGGTAGCATACAGCCATGGGCTGGTTTCATGCTAACTGCAAACCACATGGTGCAGGGCAAAATAGGTGGGTTGGGGCGGAGAATGGGCATGATGAGTGCTGTGCCTTCAGTGTGCATAAATAAACTGTGTGCTAACAGCCCATCTTGCAAATAGCATGGGTGAAATTACCACAGTCTGAATAGGTTATGCTCACTGCACCTGTGGTAATCACACCCTGCGTTGAAAGACTGGTAAGGGGGACTGTTGCTTCTGGAGGGAGATCTGCAACTCTGAGTATTTACTTCTGGTAATTTTCTAAAAGGAATTCTTTGTATTAAAGCTAATTAATCTGTGATCCACTATTTTTGTTAAATCAGTCAGGGCCTAGTAGCAGCAGTTTAAGTTTACATTTAAAATACAGAGGAGAACTCTCTGGTTACATTTCATACCCAGCAGAGAGCTTGTACTTTAAATTTAATAGTCACTCAGGGCCTAGTAACAGCAAAGTACTTTTAGTTTAAATTTAAAACACAGAAGAGAGCTTTCTGGTTACATTTGGAACCTAGCAGAGAGCTTGTAGTTTACATTTAATAGTCACTCAGGGCCTAGCATCAGCAAAGTTCTTTTAGCTTAAATTTACAACACAGAAAAGAGCTTTCTGGTTAAATTTAGAACACAGCAGAGAGCTTGTACTTTAAATTTCATAAGAAGTTAGAGCCTAGCAGCAGCTAAGAGCTATAATTTAAATCAAATCAGAATATAGCTTACCTCAGCAGCACAAGACGGTACTGTGTAGCAGCCCTCTTTTAATAAGTGTTACCGGAGGATGTAGTAAAGGCTGTTAGTGTAGCTGGGTTTAAAAAAGGTTTGGACAAGTTCCAGGAGGAAAGGTCCATAAGCCATTATTAAGAAGGGACCCAGGATATCAATGCTTGAACCAATACAAGCATTGTGGAACCTGTGTCCCTTGGGGAACTGCTAGGTACGTATGACCTAGATTGGCCACTGTTGGAAACAGAATACTGGGCTTGATGGACCTTGGTCTGACCCAGTATGGCATATCTTATGTTCTTATGTTACCATTCAGTACTACATATTATCTATCGAGGTAATGCCGTCCATGTCCCCAACAGGTCATGTGGTGGCTTTGCACTTGATGTGCTGCAGTTTTGTATGTTAATGGCGCATTAGATGCAAAACCATAGCGCACTTTAGTAAATGGCCCTCAAGTAAATCAGGGCACATCTGTGCTCTTAAAAATACTATGCAGATACCCCTCACCATATGTAAAGTAGGAGTAAAAGCAAAATGAATTAGAGAGATTTAAAAGAAACAGGGACATGCAATCCTAATTGTTGCATAATTCCAAGATACAATTTTCTCCATATTTGTGTGTGTTGGGTCAAATAGAAAGTGGTCCTATGAATAAGGCCCAAAAAAGATGTTGTAGAGACAAAAAAAATCATCATGCAAATATTTGAATTGATCCGCACTAGTATAGCAGCTTTACACTTTACGCTTCACTGTTCTGAAACAAAATCCAAAAAATGTGGTGTTATTTTACAGAGCAATGCTTATAACCTCTCCGTTCATTTTAGCTTATTTTAAGCAGGAGGAAAAAGATATCCTTATCCAAACCAGTTACAATCAGCACAAAACTAGATTGATATAATCATTGATCTTTAAAAAAAAAGCCTCCCAGTTTTTACTTTTAATCCATACTACTTCATTTTTTCACTATTTCATATTGTTTTTAACGTTTTCTTTTTAAAAGTAGAATCAACTTATCTTGCTCAAACATCTGAAGATGTGCCCTAAATACCCAAAAGCAGACGTACATTTTCACCTCTCAGCTATATCAGGGGTAATAAAGGGATCTGCAAAGCACGTCCAGTTAATATCCATCCATTCAATTAATTAGAACTATTCCAGTATTTTACGGTCGTCCACTCAGTGCTTTGTTAGACCAACATCTTTCTTGTGGCATTTAAAGATGATGTGTTTTTATAGACGCTATAGGATTTGAGATAGCCAGTCAGTTTCTATATTCTAAAGCTTAAACCAATGGGGACAGGGACTCGTAGTCCTCATTCAGTGGTGACAACTAATGGCTGAATTTAGGGATCATGCTTGTAGGGTTTTGGAAAGCATTCTGGTGCACGGTCCCCATTAAGAACTGTTGCTGCAATGATTTTGCTGAGTGAGTTGATATAATGGAGAAAGCCTTAGGCTAATTACGAGTAAATACTTATGACATTAAGACAGATATTTTAGAAGTCCTGTTCGTGATTAACAGATGTGAAAATCCCCATTCACTTGTACAAATCATATACACATCCCAACAGAGGTTTTAGAAAGGGACAAATTTACATGACTGCTGTGATCGCATCATTTATTGGGGGGGGGGGCGTGGGGGCGGCGGCACCCACGACTGAGGCATTTCCAGGCTGGGCTAAGAAAGATCCACATGCTTATCTGATTTCACAACAATGCCACACATTTAAATCCACCAGTAGACACGTCTATATTTAGATATGCCCCCTAGCATGAACAGGAAGTTTAAAAGTGCTAATTTCTGCCATCTGTCACCAGTAGGGATAATAGAGGAATGCCCTCTCAATCCCCCAGTAATTTTCTCCCCTCAAAGAATAGCAAGTAAATATTAAGGCCTCTGTTTATTGCTGCATATCTTCATTTGCAAATGGCCAGCCCATACATGGACATGACCATATATCCACGTGCAAGTACTGTTCCTCTGACGTTTTGATTAGTACATCCCAGAAGCCTCCCAAATAGTCTATCTAAAATGTGCCTTTAAATACTGGCAGTGCCATGGCCCTGGATTTGATTGAGCAAGAAGCTTAAAGGGAGCAGGAGAAGAAGATTGCCCCCAGCCAGGTAAAAAAAACAAACAAACCAAATAACCTAATGATGGTAGTTATCTTGATCCTAGTACATTAGATTCCAAAACAGAATGTTATAACATGCTTGATACTGTTCCCTGTAAAATAGTTCTCTGTGTGCTGTGCTTTCCTGTCTAATCAATGTGTTTATACCTCAAAAATTTCCTGTCATGATTTGACAATTTCCAATCTGTAATCAAACCGCTGCTGATCGCTGGAAGTAGCGGTATACAAATGTATACTAAATAAATAAATAAAATACTGTTCAGAGCCCAAAATGTTATGTATTTGTAGTACTTCAGAGCATGTTCTCATATATTCTTGTCAGCTGTCTGTTTTACATGTTTCTTTGACTGACTCTGGTTTCTACTAACTGTATGTGCTTGTGAAGGATTGAGTACCTCACACAGATGGAAACTGCTTCAAGATACAGAGGTGTTAGAGCAAATAAAATACTAGGAATCACAAGGAAAGGAATGGAGAATAATAATACTAAGAATATTATAATGCCTCTCTATCACTCCATGGTGCAACTGCACCTCAAATATTGTGTGCAATTCTGGTTGCCATATAGTTGAATTAGACAGAGAAGAACCCCCAAATGATAAAGGAGATGGAAGGATACCCCATGAGGAAAGGGTTAAAATGTTAGGGCTCTTCATCTTGGGAAAAAAAGACTATTGAAGGGAGATGTGATAGAAGTCTATAAAATTATGAATGAAGTGGAATGGGTAAATGTAGATCAGTTGTTTGCTCCTTCAAAAAGAAGAAAGGCTAGGGGACATGCAATGATGCTACAGTGTAACACATTTAAGACTCAACGTGTGATCAAACCCTGGAATTCGTTGCTGGAGGATGTTGTAAAAGCTGTTAGAGTGGCTGGGTTTAAAAGAGGTTTGGACAAGTTCCTGGAAAAAAGGTCCATAAAACATTATTAAAGTGGACTGGGGAAATCCACTGCTTACCCCTGGGACAAGCAGAATGGAATCTTTCTACCTTTTGGTAATCTGGCAGGTTCTTGTGTCCTGGACTGGCCACAGTTGGAAACAGGATACTGGTTTCAATTGATCTTTGGTCTGGCTCGGTATAGCATGTCTTATGTTCTTTTGGGATGTTATGGAACAAGAACACAGGCTAGCCCTATGTGAAGAAAGTGAAAGGATAGGTGGGAAGTTTCTACGAGTGGTAGCTTTAAGAAGTTGTCGCCTAAAGCCAATTAGAAAAGGTGCTGCTATAAGGGAAACTTGAGAACTGTAGCCTTGGAAAGGCAAGAAGAAGGGAGCTGATGGATCTATGTGATAGCTATTACGGGCTTTCTTGGAAAGAGTGCAGAAGGCTGCAAGTTGAGGAAGCCACCTAAAGAGAAGTGGTCTAGAAAAGCTGACAGCTATTCGCCTAGATGAGAAATATCCACAAAAATAAACAGTTTGCTGAATGAATTTAGCAGCCTGGATAGGCTCTAGCAAGTTAGAAGTGGGGCTTAAGTCAGCCTTTATAAGAGAAGCTTGTAAAGGTTTGAAAGTCCTGCGGCTGGGAATGGAATGGTTGCCTGAGGAGGAACACACTTGATGAGAAAATAAACTCGGGGTTTTACTGTAAGGAATTGGCACTGTGATTCTAGTGATCAGATGTGGTTCAGGATGGAGTCCAGCAGCTGCCCTGTCGTAGTGCTACAGCTGGGACCACTTAAATTGTACTTAGAATTAACGACAGTTTGCTTCACCTGTTACTATACAGTGGTACAATCATAATCAAAAAGGAAATGTGGCCTAGAGGTTGGAGCATCAAACAGAAAAACGAGGCAGCCTGGGGTTCAAATCATACTTCTCCAACTGATGCTCCTTGTAACCTTGCCTCAGGAAAAAAAATAACTAAGTCCTCTTGGACATGGAAATATCTTCTGTACCTGAATGTGACTCATCTTTAGCTCAAGTTTGGAAAGGCAAGTAATTTTAAAAAGTGCATTTTTGATGTGGGTCTAGTCTGTACTATAATGTTTTACAGAAGTGCTAAGCACATCATTCTGTTTTCTTATGTTCTTCTCGCAAGCCAGTTTTACAAAGCATGAAATAAGCAGTCATCCTAACTCCTATTTTGAAATTGCAAGGCAGAGCTGAAATTTAAACATTGCATCCTCTGAATGCTATTGTACAATAGCTACTCAGTGAGAATATCTTAGTATATAAATTAACATTTTGGTTCCTCAGCTATGCACTCAACAAAATGCAGTCTACTAAAATTATAATGTGACTTGTTTTCTTCCCTACAGAAGCAAAACTCTTTAGCACCTGAAAACTGCCTTTTCTGCAGCAACCTTCTATACCTTGACAAGGGGAAGATTTGGCAGAAAGTGTGGGTGGCTGTTCCTAGGAATGAACCCCTTGTGCTCTATCTCCAGGGATGCAGTCAGGTAACATCTGCCTTTGCTGGTGTATCGCTCAGAAGTAGAAAGCACAAATATAGTCAAGTTATAAGTCAAAGGATGTGGCCACTCCAAAAATGGATATGAATTTGTATTGAAGTTAGCACAAAACTTTTGAGGTATCAGGTCTCTTGCTATGTCAGGATGCCTTTTGAGTTGGTAGAAGATGTTCAAGACAGCAACAGCAAAAAGACATATAGAGGGTAATTTTATAAGGCACCACCTAGATTAATGTGTGTTTTGAGTATTTCATGCCTAGTTTATAAAGTAAGGTACACATGTACTTTATAAAACAGGGGCATAAGTGGTTGAAAGCACACATTAATTTAAGCTGCAAGTGCTTATGCTAGCCCTATGGCTGGTGTAAATGCCCATGTCAAGACTTCCAAGAGTGCATGGAACTTGTAGTATTTTATAATTTACTTTCATAACTTGGCACTCTCCACATCCTCCTCACGGGTACACGCTCACAGCAAAACTGCGTGCAATAATGTACTTTCAAAATAGCAACTGTCAAATATGCATGTAAATGCCTAAAATACCTAGATTTATAAACATAGACATACACAAAAAGAAAGCGTGACTTATAAAATATAAAATTACTCTTTATGGGGATCATTTTATAAGTCACGCCTGCCTTTTTGCTTATAGTTTCTCTGCATAGAACGAGTTTTGTAAAGAAATAGCTGTTTGTGAATGTACTTAAATGTCAGTGCATGCACCTTGCATAAGCTTTTCTGTCTTGAGCAGAGACATTTCCCAGAGAGGAATCAGGACGGGCCTTGCACTTTTGTGACTATTTTATAAAGATGCACATAAACATATTATTAAAACCGTAAATTTGTGTGTGTATTTCCAGTAGCATAATTTTGATACGGCAAGTATGCACATGCTTTCCCGTTTAAAACTGATGTAACTTATGTGTCGTAGTGCTACAGCTGGGACCACTTAAATTGTATTTAAATTGGCCTGTTTAAAAAAAAAAAAAAAAAAGAAAAATACATTTACCTGCATAGGATCCTATTTACTAAGCATTTTTCCCAGGGACACAGTGGAGTCCTTTTACTAAAATTAAGTCAGAGTTAAGGTGCAGTAAGTGCAAAGCCTGTGCAGTAAACACAGGGGGCATGCCCAGCATCTGCCATGCATTTAGTGCCCAGACATTTAGCACATGGGTCCACGTTACATAAATCGGCAGGTTGCACGGATGCACCTGCACTGTCTGCTGATGGTTGTACTGCAGGCTGATGCTGCCTGGGACAGCTAAGAGGAAACCCGGTGCTGCAATCAACGCTGACAGTGCCACCTCTCCCCCTCCTTCCCTTCTCTGATGTAGGTTGCGTCAGAGGGAGGGACCAGGCTAGCCATGCAAACGGTGATTTGCAAAGACCCGTGTTTGCATGGCTTGCCTGGTTCATCCTGACGCGACCTACATCAGAGAAGGGAAGGAGGGACCGGATCTGCCTACAGATGCGGGTCTGCCTCACTGCTGCTGCCGCCACCTCCGAGAAAATAAAAAAGTGGCGGTGGCGGCAGGGCAACACAGGGGGGCGGGCCAGCAGCCTGACATGCACTCCTAACCCTTTTGTGCCCTGTGCAGCTGCACTGCTTGCACAGGGCTAGGTACGGTGCTGGGTGGTGCACAGCAGGTGCTTAGCACCTGCTTTTAAAGTGAGTGCACTTGGAAAGTGCTCACAGCTTTGAAAATGAAAGCCCTGTATGTGTTTTTCCTCCCCCAGCTAACTAATTCATTTTTTGGCACAGGCAAAAAAAAAAAAGTACCTGTGATCTTCACAACATATATTTTTACCTGCCATGAGGAAGTATCTGTTTTCAGCAACCATTATTTTTGCAACTAAACAGCTATTAACCCTCATAAAAAGGTTTGAAAACTGCCCTCTCTTATTCACATTCGAGCATCTCTCAGTACGTCTGTCAGGATCGTTATAGTATAGAACCATCAAACTGTAATTTGGATTACACATTTGTCATTTCTGATTTCACCTCGTTAGAAGAAAAATCTCTGTTCTACAGCTTTATCGTTAGAGTGCACACTTGTAACTTTCATGGTTTTGAAATATGTTGTGTACCGTTATATTACTAGATTGACTGACTGAAAACCTGTTCTCTTATATTAGAGCTTGCAAAGAGGAAACTATTCCTAGATGCTGATAAATATTTCACATTAGGTCAAACTTGTAAAGTGATCTATCAGGTTACACCAAACTCCCTCAGTATCAAGTCACTTTGTTTCAGTAACTATACTTCTGTAGCCAAAAAAGTTGAGCTTTTGCCAATACAGTGTCTCCAAGCTTGGCAGAAGACTCCAACACATTTAGAAAGGCATTTTAGAAGCATCCATGCATGTAAATAACTGCATTTGAATGTGTAAATGGGGCTTTCAGAAAGCCACAATGCAAGTGGAGATCCTCTAGTAGTTGCAGAGATTGGGGTGGGCCTTACTTCAAAGAGTGGGAAGGGGGGATTCTGGCCTCTTTGTAAGCAGTGAGAATTGCTGCTATAGTAGTAGTAGAGGTGCTTACAGCTGTTGATTTACATATATTTACCACATCTTAGCACATGAGCTGCAGCATGTCTCGCACTGATCTGCAGGAAAAAGCCACACAGTCCTAAAGATGACTTGCATGAAAATGTACATCTTCAAGCCAGCTGTTCCACTGTGATTTTCAGTCATCACGGATCTTCTCAGCATGTTATGTTTCCTTCTGTAATGATTGGTAGAATTGTTCTATGTGGGCAGGTGGGTTTAAAATTCTGTGTGTATTCCCCATTTTACAGTGGGAATGCATGTAGATTCAAATTTCCCCATCGGGATTTGCACCAGCTCAGAGGCATACGTACATTTTAAAAATGTGCTTTTTCCTTGTATTTGAGGGAAATGTATGTTTTCACTAATTTTAAAATAATGCATGCTTCAACCGGAGCTTTACACAAGATTTTTGTTTTGTATTTCAGCCTCCAAATTAAAAAAAAAAAAAAAAAAAAAAAGAGAGAGACTGTGGCAATAGGTGGCCACGGGAAGGGGAGCCCAAGGGAATAAAGAGTGGGGGCAGAGGGTACATCCCCCTCTTTGCGACCGGTGAGAAAACGTGCTTACCTGCTTCCGGCGAAGAACAAGTGTAGTGGTCTGAACCAGCAGGAGTCCAGCTTTGGACCGGCCGGTCCTTCCGACATGCAACGTGGAGGAGCCAGGAACAACACAGTGAAGATCCAGGAGCAGTGGAGGCAGCACATCCAGTTCTGCACACAGCATGAGCACACAGCTCAGCAAAACCCCTCCAACAGTGTTTCACAGTCGGCAGTGATGGCAATAGGTGTGCTTGCCATAGCTGCACACAATTGAAGGCAGCATGGGATGTTATCCAGAGCAAGGCACGAGCGAGGGGGCCAACGGCGATTGCTCTTGAGGTTGCAGGAGCCAGCATGTTGCAGGAGCCAGCATGTTATCCAGTGTGGTGGCCCAGTGGTCACACGATGGAAACGACAGCGCAGGCGGGCTTCAGCCCACCTTGGACACCTAAATACAGGGACGGCGCTTGACAGTGATTTGGCTAGAAGAACCGAGGTGCGTGACCTTGTGAACACAGTGAGGGCATTGGCTGCTGTCCATGAAGCAGGATGCATGTTCATGCTCTCCTGGGTTTGCTAGGCTCATCACGGGGAGTGGATGAAGCCTGTAGAGCACCCAGTGCCAAGGGACATGGGAGTTGACCTGGCAGTAACACCCTGGGGATGGGAACAAGGGAGTGGGTACTCTCAGCTAATTGATATATTACAAGCTAATGTGGAGTTGCAGGGGGAAGCAGGAGGGATGGATGTCGGCAGTGGTGGAGGTGCGACTGTCAAGTGTGAATGTGGGGGGCAGGAGAGAGAAGGGAGGGATGACAGTGTGGCTGGTGGGCAGTTGCTCGCTGTGCAGCAGGTGGCAAATGACAAAGCGGGGAGCGAAGGAATAACGGTAGTGATGCAGGTGTGGGGTGGGGAAGGAGCAGGCCCAGGATAGGGAGGGATGGAGCAGTTGGGTATTTTAGGGTTGCTGTAGCAATTAGTCCACCTGGGAGCCAAAGCTAATATGATTCAGAGCATAATCCAAATAGCACTCGACATCACGTCACACAGCCGGGTGCAGGCCCATCCATGGATTGACTCGGGGACTGTGATAAGAAGCCCGGTGAGGACTCAGAGGCAGCTTCCTCTGAAAAGGGGTTACAGGGGATGGTCAGTGGCACAGTGGCAAGCGTGGGGGAAGGGGACAGTTGTCTTGTATCCGAGGCAAGGCCAGTGGAGTACACCTGCCTCACTAGTGCGCTCGACAGCCATGTGCCCCTGGCCCAGAAGGAGAAATCTGGAGAGGTGAATACATCAACATATTCACCCTGCTAGTTAGGTGGAGCAAAATTAATTGTGACTCTATGGGCTGCCGTAGTAAGTGCAAGTTGGCCAGCTGAAAGGTGGTTAGTTTACCAAGGACACTAGTAAACTGGTGCGTAGTCTTCTGCATTCGGCCAGCATGGTAGGCAAAAAGAACCCAGAGCAGTACAGGGGCCTTTCCAAGTATCAGGACTGCATATGTGAGGTGTATAGGGTCTACAGGGGGGGAGGGGGACACCTGGCTCAAGTATGATGAGCAGTTCTTCTGGAACATGGTGGGGAACAAGGGGCTCAGCTGGAACAGGAAGGATATAGACTTATGGATCCAGCTGATGACTCAGGGCTAGAGGGTGGGGTAGGAATGTCACAACCTTGCCACCTCAGTGGCCAGGCAGGATCACAGGGATGCAGCAGCCTTTCAGGGGGGAGCTTATCCAGTGGTTGGGTGAACTATGGGCTGCTCTTGCTCCCTCCAAAAAAGGGGTCTGCAGGCTGTGTAATGGGGGCTTATGTAGATTCTGCATCATGCCAGCCGAGATGTGGAGCGTTGGATTCAAAGTGCCAGTGGAATGCTGAGAGGGTTTCCCTGTCTGATAGCACCTGGAAGGGTATTGGAGAGCCTGAGCCAAGCTTGAGAGCTTCACCAAATATCGTGGCTTCAACCCTCTTAAGGGAGTAATACTGAGCCAGTTACTGGAATTCATAACTTGGCTGAAAGAAGAGGGGACCTCAGTGAGACACACCGAGCTGATGCTGGCCAGAGTGGCATTTTTTCTGAAGCCCAGGGGTAGAGGGACACAAGGATGTCATGGTAAAGAAGATTATGGAGGGCTGGTCCAGGGGAAAAAATCCCTGGCCGGACGAGTGCAGACCCGTCACCCTGCGCTTGCTGTGTGAGAGGAATCATCCTGAGGGTGCCAGAGGTGGCAAGGGATGAGTTTGAGAAGAGCCTCTTTAAGGTGGCCCAGCTTATTATGTTCTTTGGCACCTTCAGGATGAGCGAGGCTATCCCCAGGTCCAGATCGGACAAAGAGGTCCCAGCCCTTGGAAATGAGGATGTCATTTATGGCGGGCGGAGACTGAATTGGTCTGTGACTGGGGGGAAGTCTAAGACCAACCAGGGCCACAAGGGAAGAATGACATCGCTCCACGCCACCCAAAATCAGTGACCTTTGCCCGGTGAAGGCTATGAAGGGGTACCTGCAGATGCGGACTGCGGTGGGCGGGGGGGGGGTGCTATTGTGGCACCAGGATGGCTCTTGCCTGTCACAGTTCCAGTTAAAGGAAATGGGCACTGGTCGCTGGAAAAAGTGGGGTTTAGCACGGCGGGCATTACTCTCTATTCATTTAGGATATGCATGACCACCACAGTGCACAGGTTGCACTTCAGGGAAGAGCAGATCCAGAATAACGGTAGATGGGCCTCTGATAGTTTCAGGCTATATTTATTTATTTATTTATTTACATTCTCTTATATACCGCGCTATTCTGCATCAGTGCGAATTACATTGAATAGGGCATTATAACTTGGAGATAACTATTTTACAAGGAACATGGGCTATGGAGGGTTAAGTGGCTTGCCCAAGACCACAAGGAGCACCTGTGGGACTAGAAACCCCAGTCCTTCCGGCCCAAGGTTGCTGTCCTCTAGTGGGATTTGAACCCCCGACCTTCCGGCCTGAAGTACCTTGCCCCAACCACTAGGCCACTCCTCCACTCCAGTAACAGGGCCCCAGGTATTAGTATGCTTTCATATTTTATTCTAGCAGGTAATGAAAGGAGGACAATCTGGATAGTGGGTCATTCATACATCTTTTGGGCCCGGAGAAGAGCGGTGGACAGCCATTTTGGCAAGCAGCTCAGTTTTTCCCCTGGCACAGTGAGCATAAGGTGGCTGGAGAAGTGAGGGATGCTGTGGGACCAGTTGAAACCTGCGCTCATTAATAGGTGAAGAGTGAGCCAACCTCCGGATTTCATTGTGCTGCATGTAGGCGGCAATGACCTGGTATCTACCAAAGGCATCAATCTGATAATTAAGATAAAGAGGGATCTAGCATGGATTCGCTCTGACATGGGGGCGGGCATCATCTGGTCCCAGATACTACCCAAGCAAAAATGGAGTGGGGCTATCTGGCAAGAGGGAGTCAAGTAGGAAAAAGTTGATCTCGGAAGTAGGGAAGATTGTGAGATTTCTGGGGGAGGTGGTTAGGCATGAGGATATTCTGGCAGGGGCCACAGTGGTGCATAATGGGGAAAGGGTGCACCTGAACGATATTGGTTTGGATGCTGGGGTGCCTGGGCCCAGTTGGGAGGTGAGGTATGAGAGACAAGAGTGCCTGGGCTCAGTTCCATGGTTCAGTACAAGCATACAGTAACCCCAGGCATCGACATGGAGCAGTTGGCAGCAGGGAGAAGGTACCCACAGGCCACGGAGTGGGCCTAAGTTGAGAAATTTGCAATGGTACTATGGTGGTACTCTGTGGGGGGGGGGGGGAGGGAGGGTCCTGGGCATGGGGCGATTGCTGTAATTGTTATAACTATTGTAGTAATTGCTAATATAACTAGTGTATTATTGTGGTAAATGCATTATGTAACTGCGTAACAGTCTGGAAGCAGTAGCTTGTTATTCCCACAAATAAAGTCGGTATGCTGAGTAGCCTGAGATGTTGTGGTCCATCAAGGGATACAGAGACGGGGTAAGGGAAGGGAAGGTCAACAGTGGAGGGGGGGAGGAGGGCCAGGAGCCCGGAGGAGGTGCAACATGTTCCTGGTTGTGTTTTAAATCATTCCACAGTAGAGGAACGTGATGTGTCCAAGGATAGAACAAGACAATCATATAATATTAAAGAGGCATTTATTCACAAACCAATAGATGAATATTTTGGAAAATACATGCAAGCATTTATGCCTCTTCAAGAGAAGGTATAATGTCCACAGCTTCAATCTAGGTGCAATTTCTGCAGGATTTATGCTAGTGTTTTATAAAGGCACAGGCACCTATGTGTCTTTATAAAATAGCTGCCTTTTCCATCTCCAAATCTGGGTGCTCTAAGAATATTTTCCCCATATATCTTATTGGCACATATATGTAAAAGCTGCTCTTTTTGTGCATGTGTATATTTGCAAATGGCTGCTCCCATTGTATGTGCCAGCAAATACACATGTTCTCCTACATATATGCAGAGCTTCCTTAAAATACTTCCGAAACTGTGAATGATCTGAATGGAACATTCCAATTCCTACCTGTGTTCTATTGAAATAGGCCTGTTTGGGGCCCGTTTAGTAAAATAAGCAATATTTTGCAGTTATGCTCTAATTTCCAAAATTAACACACAGTAATTGCAAAACCTCAGCATTAACGGAGTGTTCCCAGTAGTGCTCCATGCTGTTAATTCTGAGACAGTTTGTTCACATGGCCACGGATAATGTGATGCAGTTACCTACATTTATTCAGGTGGCATTAACTGAGCTTTTATTTGCTCTGGTAGCTACTTCCGCATTAAATGTAAGATACATTCACCACCCTTTCTCTGCCCTATTCTGCATTAGCTGTTAATGTGGAAATTATTGTGCATATATTGCTAAGATGCAGCGCTGTTAATGTTCATTAATATATTAACAGTTAATGCAGCTTAGTGAATAAGGTCATTGATGATTCAGGTTCTAGTTGTTTGACTTGATTGGGATTGAACATTCTGCAGACTTTGAAATAATTTACTGTGGGCTGAAAGGACCCTTGAAAAATAATTATATAGGCTTAGATTGTAATGTTCTCTTGCAGAGCTTTTTCAGCTTGCATTTTGTCAATTGTGCCACTGAACGCCTTTCTCAACTGGTAAAACCAGCTAAATCATTTTCCATCTTGTGCAGACCAGTGACGGAGGCAATATTTAATTTTGGCGGAGGCCAAGGGTAACAGGAGGGCACTAGGCGGTGTGGATGTTGACACCGCCCTCAGTTCTCCTCTCATTGGCTTATGCTGCCACTGGACCTAAATCCAAATAGTGGAGGGTGGGGGGCATCAGGACCAGTGTTACTGTTAGGCAGACTAGGTGGTTGCTTGAAGCGCCAGTCCTCCAGAGGGCACTCTTTGCCACCGCTAAGGCTTGCAACAGTGGCATTGGCTCAGATACCACAATGCCACAATGCAGTGTTTAGCTAAAAACTCTGGTACTGTGTCACAGTCTCCACCTTCTACTATCTGATGCTTCCATTCCCTCAGACACAGACTTCTTGTTTATATAAATCAGAAATCTGCATTGGAGGGATCAGAAACGGCAGATAGTAAGCCACATCGCAGTTTGAGTCATTTCTGCTCTGCAGGCCCCGGAGAGGGGTGGCAACAGCAGCAATGTGGGGGTGGGGTGCCAGGATGGTTGACCCACCTAGGGCGCCTCCAATGCTTGCATCGGCCCTGGATGAGACTTCCGGCTTTTCCATAAGCAGTGAATGTTACTGTTCTCATTCTTTCTATGATGAAATATCTGCTTTTACGTCTGCTGATTTACATAAAGTTATGCATCATCTGCAGTGATCCTCAGGAAAAATCCACACAATCCTGCAGATGACTTACATGAAAATGGACAGATTCCATCCAGCTATTCCACTGTGTGGTTTTAAGACAAAATGAAACTTCTAGCATGTTTCCTTTCTTCCATGATGATTGATGGATTTGTTAGGTGGGCAGGCTTTCTCCTGGCATCGCCCACTATATTGTATGCAGCACATTCAGAGAGAGTGCTTTCAGACTTCATTCCCAGATTTATATTTTCCTTTCGTAAGAAGGGGGAGGGCCTAATGGCTTTTGTTTGCTTCCAGCTCAGTTGGATCAGGGTCTGTAATGTAGCATTATGAGCCTTTGGAATTTTCCTCTATTTTATATCCTTTGATTTAACTTAGTCATGGCAGTGAAAGTCCTTGGCTATGGACCATGCACTAGAGCTCCTTTGGCTTTAGACAAGGAAGATCTTGTCTTACTAATATGTTATGTTTTTTTGAAGGTGTGAATAAAACAAAGGTGAGTCGGTTGATATAGTGTATCTGGACTGTCAGAAAGCCTTTGATAAGGTCCCTCATCAGAGACTTTTGGCAAAACTAAAAAGTCATGGGATAGGAGGCAGTGCACTATTGTGGATCAGGAACTGGTTAAAAGATAGAAAGCAGAGGGTAGGGCTAAATGGCCAATTTTCCCAATGGAGAAAGGTGAATAGTGGAGTACCTCAGAGATCTGTGCTGGGTCCGCTGCTTTTTGACATATACTTGTACATAAATGACCTGGAAAAGAGAATGAGTGAGGTTATCAAATTTGCAGATGACATGAAACTATTTAAAGTTGTTAAAACCCATGAGGATTGTAGAAAATTGCAAGAGGATCTGAATAAATTGGAAGACTGGGCATCAAAATGGCAGATGAAATTTAATGTGGACAAATGCAAAGTTATGCACCTAGGAAAGAAAAAACAAAACTATGGTTACATGTTACAAGGTTCCACATTAGGAACCATCACCCAGGAAAAAGATTTAGGCATCATTGTGGATAACATGTTAAAACCCTCCGCCCAGTGTGCAGCAGCGACCAAGAGAGCAAATAGAATGCTAGGTATCATAAGGAAAGGAATGGAAAATAAAAAAAGATGATATTATAATGCCTCTGTATCATTCCATGGTGCGACCACACCTTGAATATTGTGTGCAATTCTGGTCACCGTATTTTAAAAAGGATATAGCGTTATTAGAAAAGGTACAGAGAAGAGCTACCAAAATGGTAAAGGGGATGGAAGGATACCCCTATGAAGAGAGGCTGAAAAGGTTAGGGCTCTTTAACCTGGAAAAGATACGGATGAGGGGAGATATGATAGAGGTCTATAAATTAATGAATTTATTTATCCAGATTTGTATACCACTTTCTCCTTCAATCAAAGTGGTTGGCTACATAGGTTGGGATTACATTAAACTGGGGTGACACGATGTACATATAGACTATAGTGGTTGGGATTATCTTAGATTCGTGTGTGAGTAAGGGTGTCTTTAGGATGTTTGGTTATAAAATTCCATGAATGAAAAGGTTTTGAGGGATTTGCGGAAGTCTTTGAGGTCATCTATCACCCACAGTTCATCCAGGAGGGAATTCCAGAGGGCCGGTGCCGAGAAGGATATGGCTCTGTTGGAGGTAACCTGTTTTGTTTTATGGTATCCAGCAGTGGTTCTGAGTCTATTGCTGCTGTTGGTTCGTATGGGTCGGTTGATTGTGTCCCTGTTTATCAAACTGTGGAGGACATCTGCTGTGCATAGGTGTATGATCTTGAATATGTTTACGGTTGTTTTGTATCTTGCCCGTGCAGAAATTGTTAGCCAGTGCAGTTGCCGAAGTATAGGTGCAATGTGCTCGTGCTTGGCAGTGCTGGTTATGATTCTGGCTGCAGTGTTCTGTACTAGCTGGAGTGGATGGGTAGCCTGCTTAGGCAGTCCTTGAAATAAGGAGTTTCCGTAGTCCAGTATTGAGGTGATGACTGCCTGGCATACAGTGCGGAAATGGTCCTGATTGAGGATCGGTTTGAGTCTCTGGATGATCTTCATTCGTTGGTATGCCTTTGTAGCGGTTTTACTTATGTGATTGAAGGTTCAAATTTCTGTCCAGGGTGACACCTAAGTATTTCACCTCGTCCTTTATTGGTATTGTTCAATTAAGGATGCTGAAGGGTTGAGGTGGGATAAATTGGGATTCCTGGTTATGATCAGTGCTTCTGTTTTGTCCAGGTTGACTTTTAGGTTGCTATTTGTGAGCCAGTTCATGTCGTCAAGGCAATGAGTCATTGGGACCACATCAGGAACTAGTGTGTCTATTGGAGCATACACCATAATGTCATCGGCAAAGATGTGATATTGTAACTTGTGGCGTTTGATAATGCCACAGATCGGTTGGATGTAGATGTTGAATAGAATGGATGAGAACGCTGATCCTTGTGGTATACCTTGGTTGATGGGGAACTGTGATGATTTTCTTTGGGCACATTTGACTTGCTGTGTTCTGTTACTTAAATAAGATGTAAACCATTTTATTGTATTGTTGCATAGCCCGATCTCCTGTAATCGGTTTAGCATTATTGTGTGGGAGACTGTGTTGAATGCCGCTGAGATGTCTAAGAATACTAGCAAAAATCCATTTTTTATATTGTCTAGTCCCTTCAGCAGATTGTCAAAAAGGGATGTGAGTAGTGTTTCTACGTTGTGCTGTGGCTTGAATCCATGCTGCTGAGGGTCTAGCGGGGCTTGCAGATCAATGTAGTCCTGTAGTGTCACTTTTTCGATAATCTTTGATATGAATGGTAGACTTGATATGGAGCGGTATGACTTTAGGTCTGTAGGACTCAGCCTTGCGCCCTTGAAGACGGGTCATATCATGGCTTGTTTTAAGTGCCTGTGGCACGTGTCCTTGTTGCAGGAACTCCGTTACAATTTTGTGGATGTGTTTGGATAGTTGTTGTTTTTGGAATTTTTGATCCATTCCACTGGGCATGGGTCTGATGGGTATGTGGTTGTGTTCACAATGTCTTCTATGTGCTGTACTGTTGGCAAAGTGAAGTTTTTCCAGGTTTGATGAGACTCCATCCAATTATGGTTGTATGTTGCCTGAGTGCTAGCCAGGGCTTGCTCAGTGTTCTTGCTCATTAGGTAGTTTGCGTACTCTTGGGGGTCGATTTGATTGGTGCCATGCCCAGAGTTGTCTTTAGTAAGTTTTTTCACAATGCTAAAGAGTTCCCTTGACTTATTTGCCGCTCTCATAATGAGGTTGGTATTGTCTAATGGTTTGTGTTCAGTTGATCAGGTTGTTGTAATTTTGTTGTTCAGTGCTGTACTAGTGCAGAGTGTCGGTCACTGTTCCCTCTAAGCTGTGCGCGTGTGCGCGCGCACACCTCGCCGAGAGAGCGCACGTACTTTACAACAGAGCGCACAAAAATTACGGCTCTGATTCTGATAGAAAACAACACAGACGTCTTAAAATTTAAGTTATGATTGTAATTACTAGAAATTTCCCACTTCATTTAGTAATCATCTATTTTCATTTAATTTTATTAAAATCAATGTGATGTACATACTGTATTCTGACGTGTAGTCAAATTTTAAATTATATAACTCCGAGTGTCATTATGTAGCGCACAAAAATTTAACCTGCCTTCAAAAGCTGCACACAGCTCATATTTTATGCGCACACAGCCTACAGAAAATTAGAGGGAACATTGGTGTCGGTGATTTGTTTCGTCTCCATTTGGAACCTGTCTTTTTTTGGGGAAACTGCTAGGTACGTATGACCTAGATTGGCCACTGTTGGAAACAGGATACTGGGCTTGATGGACCTTGGTCTGACCCAGTATGGCATATCTTATGTTCTTATATTTCCTTTCTAGTCTTCTGAGGGAGCGCTTTGCTTCTCTGATTGTGTTGGAAAACCAGGGGGCATTGGCTCTTCTGTGGGTAGATGGGTTATCCCTACTTGGTGCTGATGCGGCTTTGTATATGATGTGGTTCAATTTGTTTATTGTTTCATCTAAGTTGTTGCATTCTTGTTGAATATGTGGAGTGGAACAGGTAAAAGTAGATCAATTGTTTACATCATCAGAATATAAAAAGACTAGGGGACATGCAATGAAGCTGTGGGGTAAACTATTTAAGACTAATAAGAGAAAATATTTTTTCACTCAACATGTAATCAAACTCTGGAATTTGTTACCGGAGGATGTAGTAAAAGCTATTAGCGCAGCTGGGTTTAAAAAAGGTTTGGACAAGTTCCTGGAGGAAAGGTCCATTAACCATTATTAAAAGGGACCCAAGATATCACTGCTTGACCCAATACAAGCATTGTGGAACCTGTGTCTTTTGGGGAAACTGCTAGGTACTTATGACCTAGATTGGCCACTGTTGGAAACAGGATACTGGGCTTGATTGACCTTGGTCTGACCCAGTATGGCATATCTTATGTTCTTAATCACAGGTCCTAAATCCAGTTTTTTGTTGTTGCATAACTGAGGCTCTCTTCCCTCAGTGACTGTTAATGCTGCCTCCTCAGCTCAGGAATCTAAGTCAATTCCTCCACAAAGCGGTGTACAGCGCTTTCTACCACAGTGTTAGTGGCAAAAGCCATTAATTTGTTGAAAGGAATTCCCTACCTTTTGCTCAATTTCCACCACTGCTTACCTCAGTTTTAAAAGTCAGGCTTCAAATGCAGATAGCAAATACTTTATTTACAAGCAGAAGCCTTCTTGTTGGTTTTATGTCTATTTATAAATAAAAATTCACTGCCAACATGTGTGATATGCAATGAGACTAAGTTGTAAACATTGGCTCAGCAGTTTTTTCAGATCACTTGCCTGTCTTTCAAAAAGATTTGACAACTATAGTTTGTGGACATGATTTGAGCAAGATATGACTTGGATGCTTTTAGGGAGCTTTCCAGATAGCTATTTGTAGTGCAGGACGTGTAGCATAATGTCAGCAGTGCAGAAAAGCCTCTGTTAAATCAGCAAATTCCTTTCTTGGGATGCATCTGTTTTTGATTTTTATAATAAGAGCTCATTCTCTTTTTTTTTTTTTTACCTTTCATTTTCTTCCACCTTTAGGTTTTGCGCCTTATATTTATTCAGAGCATTTGCTGGATGTTTGTCACATCTTGCTTTTCACTTGTAATTGACAACAACATTACATGCTGTGTAGAATATCAATCTGTCATGCTGGATCCGTATATTTTAAATCACCCAAAGGGCCAGGACTGGGGAGAGAGGTCTTTCAGAGTTTGCTGAACGGATGGAAGGGAGTTGCCATATCTGGCTTCCTCAGTGGTTTGAAATGGTGGGAGGGTTCCCAAGGGTCTGGCAGATATGAATGCTTCTGGATCATATAGTTTTGTGTTCATTTTTTGTTTAAAATTGTTGAAAAATCCATCACTGTACAATTTGTGGATTTGTGGAGACTAATAAACTCAGATGAGAATCAAGTCCTTGGATGACGTGGAAATGGTGGAGAGTTTGAGGCAGTAAAACACCTAAGGAGTTATCCTTATTAATGGCGATGAGAAATTCAGATTTCCTCCAGAGTGAGTTGAATTGTTTTATCAGGAATGGCAGTACCAATGGTATAAAAATCTAGGGCATTTATTGCTAGTCAATAAGAGTGCTTCTCCTCTTTTGAGCTAATCAAAGGAAAATGGCACTTCCCAAACACCCAACTATGGGCCTAGCTCTCACCCACCACAAACTATACAAACACACATTCCCCAACGTCAAGAACCCGCAGCAGCCCCCCCCCCAACACCTCAGAACCATACCCTGCCACCCCTTAAACTGCCACCTTCACAAGAATCTACACACCCACTCCAATGTGCACTCATAAACACTTGCTCAGTGAAGAACAAATTCTCCATTATCAAAGACCTCTCAACCCACCACCTGGACATACTGTGCATAATGGAATCATGGCTATCAGACACAAGCTCTATCATCATGAATCAACTCCTCCCCCACAGCTTCAACCTCTTCTACTGCTCACAATCCAGTGGCAGAGGGGAAGGTGTAGCAATACTTTCAAGGACAACTCTCTACCTTTGATACTCCTCCACAGAAAGCACTGAAGAGACACACCTCCTTACCATTACCAACAAACTGCTCACACTTTGCCTCAACTATCGACCCCCGACAACCACATCTGACCTATCCAATGTTATACAGAAAGCAATTGACAACTCAAACTCACAAAAAGATCTTATCTTGGGGGACTTCAACCCTCCAAGTATACACCCCAAACACGACACTGCCTTCCTCAAGGCCATGGAATCCCTGGAACTAAATCAAATCATCCATGTATCCACACTCAAAGAAAAAACCCTAGAGCTATTCTTCCTAAACACCCACTCAACCCGATCAGGCAACATCCCAGTTCCACAAACCCTACAAGTACTATGGTCAGAACACGGACTAATCATCGTCTAAGTACCAACAAGCCACCCACTGCCACCACCTTTAATTTACCCAAGAGATGCTTCAAACCATTCCACATGGAAACCTTCCTTGAACGTCCTACCCCCAACTCCAGTCTGAAGAATCTGACCCCAATAAACTTGCAACCAACTGGAACAACATAATCAGCAAAGCAGCAGCCACAATAACCACCCTCACAAGGAAGAATACACCATGCTACACCCCTACATTATGGAGATTCAGAACCCAACTATGAAGACTAGAAAGACGATGGTGAAAGACTACATTCGATGCTGATAAAGCCCAATATAGGGAAACACTAAGCGACTACCGCATCACAACAGACAACGCCAAAAGAGAGACTACCACAACAAATTACTAAATGAAGCCATCAATCATCCACATGAATTGTTCAACTCCAAACTAAAAATCAACCCCAACAACTCGCCAACCACTATAAACAACTGCTCCCCCTCCCAGCACTCCACCCCCCCTTATCCACCGCCTCAACACAACCACCTCCCCCCATGATCCATGCCCAGTCAGCTGGATCAAGGCAGCCAAACATGAATTAAAAGTCCAACACTCACCAACCTCACCCAATGTTCCCTTCAACAAGGCATAATGCCCAACTGCCTGAAACTATCCTCTATCCTCACCACCCTAAAAAAAACCTGACCTCAACCCTCTAGACCAGGGGTCTGCAACCTTTAAGACGTAAAGAGCCACTTGGACCCGTTTCCGAAGGGAAAAAAAAAACTGGGAGCCGCAAAACCATTGCGACATTTAAAACAAATCTAACACTGCATATATTGTTTCTTACCTTAATGCTATATACGACCCCCTACTTTTCCTGTTAAAATATAAGTGTTTGGCCTATACTCGCCGTATAAGACTACCCCTCTTCCTTCACACACCAAAAAAAAAAACGCCAGAAAATATCACAACAACAAGTAACAATATTTGATTTCAAAATTATGATGATTTTGTAGTCAAATCACTAATATGAAATAAAATTATTTTTCTACCTTTGTTGTCTGACCAATTTATTCTTTGATCATGCTGGTCCCGATCTGAGGCTTCTGCTTTCCTGTCTTCTCTTAGCTCTCTTTCTGTGGTCTATGGTCCATCTGCCATTTCTTATCTCTTCTTTCGTTTTCTTCACTTCTTTCCATCAGCCTATTTCCAGTCCCAGTAACCCTCCCCAATATCAGCCCCTTTCCAGTCCTCACTCCCAGTACCTTCCAGTGCTAATCCCCCCTCAACCCCATTACCAGTGCTAGCCTCCCCTAATCAGCCCAATACCAGTCCTACCCCCCCATCAGCTCATTACCAGTCCTAGCCTCCCCTAATCAGCTCATTTCCAGTGCTCGTCCCCTCAACCCCATTACCAGTGCTCCATCCCTCCATGTCAGCCCCCTCCCTCCCTCCCTCCCTCCATCCATATCAGCTCCCTCCCTCCATGTCAGCCCCCTCCATGTCAGCCCCCCTCCCTCCATCCATGTCAGCCCCCTCCATCCATGTCAGCCCCCTCCATCCCTCCATGTCAGCCCCCCTCCCTCCATCCATATCAGCTCCCTCCCTCCATGTCAGCCCCTCCCTCCATCCATCCCTCCAAAACTGCTCCCTCCCTCCATGTCACCCCCCCTCCCTCCCTGTCAGCCCCCTCCATCCCTCCATGTCAGCCCCCCTCCCTCCATCCATCCATATCTGCTCCCTCCCTCCATGTCAGCCCCCCTCCCTCCATGTCGGCCCCCCTCCCTCCATCCATCCATATCTGCTCCCTCCCTCCATGTCAGCCCCCCTCCCTCCATCCATCCATATCTGCTCCCTCCCTCCATGTCAGCCCCCCTCCCTCCATCCATCCATATCAGCTCCCTCCCTCCATGTCAGCTACCCCTCCCTCCCTCCCTCCATGTCAGCCCCCTCCATCCATCCATATCTGCTCCCTCCCTCCATGTCAGCCCCCCTCCCTCCATCCATCCATATCTGCTCCCTCCCTCCATGTCAGCCCCCCTCCCTCCATGTCAGCCCCCCTCCCTCCATCCATCCATATCTGCTCCCTCCCTCCATGTCAGCCCCCCTCCCTCCATCCATCCATATCTGCTCCCTCCCTCCATGTCAGCCCCCCTCCCTCCATCCATATCAGCTCCCTCCCTCCCACCCTCCATCCATCCATCCATACATATCAGCTCCCTCCCTCCATGTCAGCCCCCTCCATCCATCCATATCTGCTCCCTCCCTGTCAGCTCCCTCCCTTCTTCTGCAGCCGCGGCTCTCTGCCTCTTAGGGAACCGCGGCTGTGCTTTTAAAATCATCTCGGAGCCCTTCCTGTCTTGACGGGCTCCGTGCAGCATTGTCCCGCCTCCAAAGGAAGTGGTAAACAACTTCCTTTAGAGGCGGGACAATGCTGCACGGAGCCCGTCAAGACAGGAAGGGCTCCGAGATGATTTTAAAAGCACAGCCGCGGTTCCCTAAGAGGCAGGGAACCGCGGCTGCAGAAGAAGGGAGGGAGCCCATAACGCCATAAATACCGGGCGGGCAGTGTGCTCCGGAGCCGCGGCAAAGGTGAGAAAGAGCCGCATGCGGCTCCGGAGCCGCGGGTTGCCGACCCCTGCTCTAGACCCTGCCTTATACAGACCCATTGCAAGCCTCCCATTTGCAGCAAAAATCATTGAGAAGACTGTTCAACATCAACTACAAGACCACATACAGTAGTGGCCAAAAAGTTAAGGCAGAGTCCAAAATATCAGAATTTTATTAGAAAAGTACGTGTTATTGTAACTTTCATGGCCAAAAGCTTTAAGAACCAAAGATATGTCATTTTCAAAGTTTTATTTAGGAAACAATATATGTGCCAATATTTTATAGGGTGTCCATGATTTTTCAGCACAGCCTGGATTCTTGTAGGCATACTGTTAACTGGCATTTTACAGTATGCCGGAGTGATTTCATTGACCCATACATGCTTGAGTATGTCCTTTAAATCTGCTTCTGAAGTTGGACGGTGTACTGCCACCTTTTTCTTCATAAGATTTCAACAGTTTTCAATTACATTGAGATCCTGAGAGTTTGATGGCCAACTTGGTAGCAGTTGGATCTTGTTGTCCATGAACCATTTTTTGACTGTTTTTGCAGTGTGGCATGGTGCTGAGTCCTGCTGAAATATAGTTGTGCCAGAAACATTCATGTGTATTTTAACTTTACTATTCAGCACGGATATGTATTTTGCAGCATTTACACTTTCACCTTTCTCAAAAATGTGCAGGCCACATCGTCCATTCGCCGAGATACCACCCCATACCATGACCGATGGTGGGTGTTTAACAGTCTTGATCGTGTACATCGGATTTAGTCTCTCGCCTGCTGGTCGATGGGCGTAGTTGTAACCACTCCCACGTACTTGTTGAAATGTACTTTTATCTGTGAACACTACCCTCTCCCACCATTCAGCAGATTTGTCTTTCATCTTGCTACAAAACTGTATGTGGGCAGCAATTTGTTTCCTGGTCATCATAGTCTTCTTGGCAGGTCTTCTGGCCACGAGTTTGAATTCATCCACAAGCCGTCATTGGACAGATCTGGCACTTATCTTTATTCCTCGATCGTTAGTCACACGTTGAGATGAAGTATGTGGACTAGATGTAATAATGCTTTTGAGGAATCGGTCATCTCGTCCAGTAGTTATCCGTCTGTGCCCACATTTCGAACGACGTGTATGGCCACCTAATTTCAGAACATTCTGAACTGCATACCTTGATATATGCAAATGTTTTGCAACAGCACATTGCGAATATCCTTCAGCATGGAGTGTGACAACTTGTCCCTTTACAAAGTCATTAATATCGCACTTTCTACCCATCTTGATTGTATATTTTACATGTAACTTTCAATCTTTTCCTAGTTGTAAAAATTCAAAACTTCATCCAAGAAACCTACTACAGAGTGTAAGTAAACTAAAATGGACGCCAGACGCATGGTGTGACTAATCGCCATGCTGATTAAATAAGTAAGAACGTGTGACATCTCCACAGTACATTATTTAACAATAAATTGTAGAAAAAGATACCTGCTTAATTTTTTTGGCCACTACTGTAGACAAAAATGCCCTACTGGATCCACAACGCTGTTTCTGCCCTCTACATGGAATTGAAACACTCATGGTCTCCCTGTTCAACACCCTAATAAAAGGAATCTAACAAAAACAGATACATCCTAATCTTTCTGGATATCTCCTCCGCATTTGACAGTTTCCCACAACATTCTCATCCACTGTCTTCAAACAAGGGTTGAGGTACGGTATGCCTCACAGGGCGTGGAATGGGAAGAGCAAGTGCATCCAGAGCAGAAGAGAGTATAGTGTTATAGGAAGATACTGCCCCATCAATGGACTCAGATGACATAGTGGAGGAAAGAGGTGACAGCAATGGAAAGAGCTGAATGATTGACGTGTGAAGATTCCTAAACATGTTGGTGGAGATTGGACGAGACCAAGATGGGGGGAGGGGGGTTAAGGATGGAGGTTAGCAGGTGATGGTCAGATAAGGGCATAACTGAGGTAGAAAAGTGTGGGTGAGCAGTTGAAGGAGAAGACAAGGTCAAGGCAGTGGCCACGCTTATGAGTAGGAGCAGTAGAGCACAACTGGAGGTTGAATGAGGTGGTTAGGGAATACTTGAGGTATGCTGTTCCATAAAGATAAACACATGATCACAAGTCATTTGTTGAATTATTTGATTAATTGTAGGCATTGCCAACTACACAGATAGGGGTGTTGCGCAACATTAATCAGAGGCTCAGGTCTAAGACAGAAGAACATGATGCCCTTTGCACTACAGACCAACAGAAATGGGAGAAGGAAGGCTAGAGGATATGGGAAGGAAGTTTGTGAGCTCACAACTTTTACTGTTGCTGCTTTCCCTTAGCCACTGAAGTAGAGAATGAGAGCTTGCAAACTCCTTAATGCCCACTGCAGTTGTCAACTATGGTCCCTGGGAATGGGGAGGGACACTGTGTCTCTGTAGACACCTGGGAAATTTCCAGGTTTTAGCCCTCTTCCCCTGCTAATCTTTGCAGATTGCCTAGAGAGGGTCTGAATTAGGAAGCAGAGTGGTCATTCTTTGATCCTCACTGCTCTGTCACCTCTATCCTCAGTCCCCCTCCACAAGGTTTAGAGGAAATATGATGAAATACCTGGATTAATATAGTGCTTAAAAAAAGTGAAAAGGGACCATCAGATGTGAGGAGTAGTTTTTGTTCTTGCATGTTTTCCTGTTCTTACATGTTTTCCCTCTGAATGGTGGTTCATTTTTAGTTTAGATTAGCATATTACCAGCCAAAACTAAGACTGAAATTAAACTCAGTGGTGGCAGAGAGGAGAGGTGCAACAGGTAGGATAAGAAGCTTAGGTGTTTGCTCAGTCATATGAGACCTTAGGGGCCATAGAGTGTGGCAGTATGTTAGCATCAGGTTTACAAAAAAGGGTTGGGGTAATCCACGTGTTTCAATTTTCTGAATTTGCTTTTGTTTTTAGGATGGACGCATGCCACGGGCTGTACCCTTGCCTGGTTATGAAGTAAGTTTGCCAAGTGCCAATGAAAAGTTTGAGTTGAAGCACGTTTTCAAGCTTTGTCAGTCCCAGCAAACCATATATTTCAGTGCAGAGGATGAAGAGCTACAAATGAAATGGAAAGAAATTCTCACCAAAGCAGCCAAAGGGTTTACTGGAGATGCAGCTGAGGGAATCGAAAACCCATGAAAATAAAAGGCCAGAGCAAAAGTCTTCAGGCTGCCAAGTTCAGTTTTTCCCAACATACATTTGGAGCTGACTGAGTGGCACATTGAAGCCTGGGTGGCTTCATGTACACTCACATGTGTCTGCATACAAATATCAGTTCAGTTTCCCTCTTTTTATTGTTCTTTGATTCCATATAATACTGGTTATCCAGTAGTCATCCTTGGAAAGCCAGAGGTAGCTGTAGTTTGTGACCCTGTTCAAGCTCAGAGAAAAGCATTGTAAGAGAAGCATTAATTTAATCAGACTTTACTTCCGAACTGTTTCTCTTGCCTCTTGTTTTATAAATGCACATTTTAACAGGTCTTTCACTTGTTGTTTAGTATATATAGATAGTGACTAGTTCCATAAATTATGCCCTTTAAGTTGGTTAGACTTGTGGCTGGCCACCAATAACCTCTTACACGTCTTTCTTTTCTGGTAAAAATGGTCGTTTTGAGATTTGAATGATGTGATTCATGTTCTTTTGAGCAAACTGAGTGTTAGGTTTCTACTGTTTTGAGGGTAAACCATACTGCGAAAAATGCTTAGGGCGAAAACAGCTTGGGGAATAAAATCCACAAGCCTAATGTGTGTTCAGATTGTGTTAGGGAGACTACTTTTTATATTTTTTTAAACAGAAATAAGCACTTTCTCAGTGTGTATCATTAATGCATCCTACTGTAAAAAGACATTTTATACAGCATTACCAACTCGGACACCTAACCTTCACCACTGAAATATCAGAACATTTTTGCATTTTTAATTCTTGTTTTGGAGGGATAAGAATTTTTTTTAAACTGTTAACTGTTGAAGATCCTGTGATTTATTTATAATTTGTAAATAATGTTACATATATATTTCAAGACATTTGAAAACAGTGCGAATGAAAGAATTAGCAGAAAACGACTGCAACCATTTGCACAGATCTGTAACTTGTTTCTTGTATCTGTTTCCAATCTATATTGTATGTACGTGTTTATCCACAGCCTCTTAAGCTGGATTTTGCAATCTTTGCAAACCTCTTAACCTAGAATAAAAACAGTAGATTAATGCCTAGTGTTAATTGATAGCAAACACCTCTAGTGCTGATTGCAGAAGTTCTAATAAAATGTCACATTATTGTGCTCTATTTTAAAAAAAATCCAGTCTTGATTTTAAGTTTTCTACAGTTTCTAAATAATTAAGTTCTGCATTTTGATGCATGAAAAAAGACTGAACGATAACCATTTACACGCGAAGGAAGTTTTGATTCATGCTTTCACAATAATTTAATAACAGATGATAGCAGAAAAGAGGTTAATTGACCCATTCAGCCTGCCCAGTTATTCCAGTTCACATTGTAAAGATGTATCCCAGGACATCTGTCTGTCTGCCATATTTCTCATTTGTATTTGCTGTCTTGGGTAGATGGGTATACAAAATCCCCCCAAATGATTCGCATAGCCCCCGTCACATGTTTAAAGGGTGACACTTTATAATATAAATCACTGCCAATATGAGTGTAGCTGTCGCCTGAACATCCTTTGAAGCCTGTTGCTTAGCCTGCCAGACAGACCCAGCTACAAGTTACCTGTATTTCTGCTAGGACTTCTAATTATGACTGTACTTGCGGTCTGCTAGATAGAACTAGTGTGTTTCTGCCAGGACTTCTACCATTACATGCTACCCACTTTGCCATTCGGTCTGGCAACCACAAAACTAGTGGTTTAATCTTTGAAGTAGGGCATTTTAAACACAAGCAATATAATGCATTTCTGGTCTCTCTTTACTTTGCAGCTGGAGATCCTCTAGGCTCATCTCATGCACTGTTAAAATCTGTTACTGTTAACCTCCATTACCCAGTCTGGGACAGTTTTCCATGCACCTACCAGTCTTTTTTTTGTGAAAATGTACAGTTGTGGCCAACATTATTACCACCCTTGCAGTTCAACCCCTTAATGTCCAATATCTCCTAAAAAAAAAAAAAAAAGTGGCCAGTGAAATGGCTTTGGACTATATATGCACACATATTTGATACACAAAAGAAACAAACAAAACAAGACCAATTAAAAAAGGAAATAGTAGGAAATAGTATAAAAACTGAGACATTGCCAGGACATGATTGACACCCTTACAAACAATTCAAATTAGTTTGAACAGAAGAACTACATTCCCACTGCAGTAAAATTAGATGCACCTGTGATCAATTGTTAGTACTCACGTGACCTCAATCAACCAATGAAGATGGCTCTAATGTTTGAAATGGCCACATTCACTCCCAGTTCCATTTTCATAATGGTGAAGACGAGAGAGCTGCCTGAGACCATCAGAAAAGCCATGATCACCAAACATCAAATTTCAAAGGGGTACAAGGCCATCTCCCAAGACCTTGGGATTCCAGTGTCTACAGTTTGCAATGTTAAGTTTTCTGCTCATGGAATTGTCAAGAATTTCCCAGGGTGTGGTGGGAAGAAGAAAATTGATCCAAGAAGTCTTCGAAGGTTAGTGTGAACTGTTGTAAAAATACCGCATACAACATTCAAAGGGCTTAAGGCGGACCTGGAGCAATCTGGAGTGATGATTTCAATCTGCACCATATGCCGCACACAAAACAAAGAAGGACTTCATGGGCAAAGGCCAAGGAGAACCCCACTGATCAAAGACAGACATAAAAAGGCATGCCTGATCTTTGCTCAAACCCACCCCGAGAAACCACAATCCTTCTGGGAAAATGTTCTGCGGACAGATGAAACCAAACTTGCTCTTTGGCAATGCAGACCAGCGATACATTTACAGACAAAGAAATTAAACTTATAAGGAAAAAAAACACCCTTCCTACAGTTAAATATGGTGGGGATCCCATAATGTTGTGGGGCTCTTTTGTTGCCTCAGGAACTGGAAGCCTGGAACGTGTTAAAGGAATCATGAAGTCAGAGGTCTACCAAGCTATTTTGGAGCAAAATGTGCTAACCTAGTGTCAGAAAAGAGGTCAAAGGTCATGGGTCCTCCAGCAGGACAATGACCCAAAACATACATCCAAAATACAAAAGAATGGTTATAAAGGAACAAATGGACTGTTTAAAACTGGCCAGCAATGCATCCTGATCTCATTCCATCAAGAACCTTTGAAAAGAGCTGAAATCTGCCATTGGTAAAAGGAATCCTCGAAACATTCATGAGCTGGAACAAATCACAGTTGAAGAGTAAGAGAAACTTTGTTCAGTTTGTTCATTGTAAACAGCCTTGATATCATGAAAGGCGGTATATAAGAAATGTTAAATAAATAAACAAATAAACTACCAGCAGGCAGATGTACAAAACATATAGATAGTTACAAAAAATATTTGGAGGTTGTCATCACTACCAAGGGTTGTGCAAACAAATATTAGCGAATGGTGCCATTAATCCTGTCCAGATCATTTTTTGTTTTTTCTCAGAAATTACTATGTGTAAGTTGCTGCAACATTTTTTTTTGTATACCTTTTCAATATACTATTAAAATATTATGATGACCTACAGTTGGAATATTTACAATTATTTCTCAAGATATTGTACACAGCATACCTAAACTGCAAGGGTGCCAATAATGTTGACCACAACTGTATTTCCTGATGATGCTCTGCAGCCTGAAGCTAGCAGGTTTAAAAAAAATACATAAAAACAAAAGCCTGCCCCATGCAGCAACTCATGCAGGAAAAGTCAAATAAAGGGGGGGGGGGGCTTGTATTTACTGTATATGATGCATTTTAAGAAATTCCAAGATAAGAAAAGAGCAAGTTACAGAACCTGTGTAGAAAAGGACACAGCAATGCACGTATACCTGAAAGGTAAAAGCTGTTGATCTGCAACTTACATGACGACAAAACAAAAGGTCTCTTGAAACTTTCAGAGATAAGCTGGAACGCCCCTCCCAATTCCTCTGCTCTGCTCATATAGTCTACAAAAAATCTGCTGCTGAAAATTCAGTATAACTTTAAATGGATAAGAAATCCAAAGTTATACCTGGTATTTATCTGTTGGCACCTATATGTTTAGTAATGAAATTCAGATATGGATTTTTCACCCACCCTCACTCCTCTCCAAACGTCTCCCCATCTCTAACCAAAACTTTGGCCATTTTCCAAGGAAACCAGCCAAAGTTATATGTGGGAGTAGTCCAGATTTTTTTAAAGCACTTATGTGCAGACTGTACAAGTCCTATTAAATATCACCCTGATGAAGTGTAATTATGCATTGTTAGAGTTGTTCTGGGAGGGGCATTGTTGGAATGATCATGGTGGTTGAGTTTAATTATTAAAATGTAAGGGGGGTTGCTAGATATCTGAAAGCTAATAAAGGGTGAGGTACAAGGCTAAGGGTTCAAATAGGGTGCCTCTAACACTCTGGAATTGACTCTGACAGCAAGTAAATCAACGCTGGCTACAGCAACTATTTTTCCAGCATCCTACCTCCAGGAACAAGCAGGAATGTAGTCTTCACATATGGGTATCGTCGGTACCGACGGAGCCTGTGTGGGAATGCTCCCCAGCGTCCAATAGGAAAGCTTTTGGGAGCATTCCACAGCACCTGCGTGCTGCCTTCCCGCCTTTCCCAACTGTCCCTCTCCAGTTCTTCGTTTTCCGTGGAGCCGACAGGTCGCACATCCTATCACCGCAGAAAAATTCCCTTCTTATACTTTTTTTGAGATCGCGTCTGCCTTCCCTCGACGCTATACCGGTACCGCTGGTGGTGCTTTTCATTTTTCAAAAAAAAAAAAGAAAAACTTTTTCTGGAGTCTCTTTTTTTCCAGTAATTTTCTTTTTGGGTGAAATGCGCCATTTTGGGCACTAGGCCCAACTTTTTCCCTCAGAATGGAAAAACCCGCTTCGGGTTTTAAAAAGTGTTCTAAGTGTGGCGGTACCATCTCCGTCACTGACACCCATGAGTGGTGCCTCAAATGTTTAGGTCCTGACCACTCTATTTCAGAGTGTGTTGCCTGTGGGATGATGTCAAAAAGGGGCCGGCAAAACCGAGTTGCTAAACTTAGCACCCTTTTTCCCTCCGATGCAACCTCTGTGGCATCGATGTCCTCCAGGGCTTCATCTTTCTCCCATGGATCTTGGGTAGCTAAACATAAATCTAGCCGGTCCTCAAAGGGTAGATCTCCTTCTAAACATAGAGATGCTCTGGCGTTGCCCTTGAGGAACTTTCACTAGCAAAATTGCCCTGGCAGGAGGCTTTGGCTTCCAAAGCACTAACGGGGCTCCAGGACGTTCTCGAAGCTTCAACCTCGGCAGAACTACTGATGCCATGCTCTGGGGTTCCGGCCGCTTTATCCGGCACCGATACCCAAGCATTGGCAGTGTCGATAGACCAGAGATTCTTGGCTATTGAATGCAGTCTGGTGGCTCTTCTCACGGCCTCGATGCCCCTGAAACCACTTCAGACAATTCAACCGGTACTGGCACCGACTGCATCGACATCAGCAGGTATTCTACCGGGACCGAGTCATGTGTCTCTATCCGGCATCAACAAGTCTGTACCGGACCACTCTGATGCCGACTTGGACTGGTATCATGCCTTGCACGATCACCCGGATCGGAGATACTTTGAATCCTCAGATGAGTCTGAAGACTCTGAAAGCTCTGAGTACTTCTTCCTGAGGATTCCTCTTCTCCTCAGCGTAGGATGTCTCCACCAGAGGATATGTCCATTCAGGATTTTATCCGAGATGTGGCCCGGGGTCTTTCCATCACAGTGGCTCCTGAAAAAGATCCTAGGGCAAAGGAATTAGAAATCCTACAATACCCTAAAGCTCCCAAGGAGGCAGCTACCTTACCTATTCATGAGATCTTGCATGATCTTAAGTTAAGGATGTGGGAAACACCTCTGACCACATTTCCTCATTCTAGAAGACTCGACACCATGTATTGAGTTCTTCCTTATCCTGGGTTTCAGAAGACTAAATTACCACCCCATTCCATGGTGGTGGAATCAGCCATGAGACGGATGAAGCGTGCAAAAAGGCATGCATCTAATCCTCCAGGATGTGAGTGTAGAACTCTTGACACCTTTGAACGTCGATCCTTCCAGGCTTCCATGCTCTCTGCTAGGATCAGTTCCTATATCTTGTGTATGGGAATGTTCCTTAAGGATGTCACAGGAGACTTAGAGCTTATTTTTTTTATTTTTTTTTTTTTATTGGATTTTCAAAAAAGTTACATTATACAAAATAATGAAAGAAAATTGACATTCCATACAATATAATACGGTAAATAAGAAAAACATAATAATCAAGGAAGTCAATAAAGCCCACGTCATGGGAGAAAACTGCAGTACATTATAACATCCAAAGAATAAAGCAAACAGATCCAAAGACCACAACATAGAAGGTGATTACACATCTCCATCCCCCCCTAAGGCCCCCTTTATCTGCCAGGAATTTCTCCAGATGAGACACATCTTGGAAATTATATGAAGCATTTCCATAGTTTATCACACATCTGCAGGGGAACCTTAAAAAAAAGTTGCCCCTATAGCTAAAACACGAGATTTCAAAGCAAGAAATTGACGCCTACGCATCTGTGTCGGACGGGAGACATCCGGGAAAATATTAATCGGTTGTCCACAAAATTTGGAGGATTTAACCTTAAAGAAGGCTTTAAGAATACGATCTTTCATCACTAAGGATGAAAAAGTAACTAGTAAGGTAGCACGAACTGAAATAACATCCAAAGAATCCTCTAAAAAAGCAGTTATGTTGGCTACGGAGGGAACTATCTCATCGAAATCACCCTCAGTGAGTTTAACTTTTTTAGAAGCAGCAGAAATATAAAATATCTGTCGAGTCTCAACCGGGTCTACAATACCAAGAACTTCCTTTAAATATTTCTCCAATAAAATTTGGGGAGAAAGCAAAGCAGTTTGGGGAAAATTTAGAAATCTCAGATTGTAAGCTCGGATAGAGTTCTCCAAAGTCTCCACTTTGTTATGTAAAATTAAAGAGTCTTTAATACCTAAGACATTAATTGATTGCAAAGGAGAGATTTGAGATTTTAATTTAGCCACTTCAGAATCTACCACGGCTAATTTTTCTCCAAACTGATGCAAGGAACTAACAGCCTCTTGAGTGTATTGACATAAGGATCCAACCGTGGCGGAAACCTTAATGTCAATGCACTTCAGAGCTTTCCACAAATCTTTTAAGGTAACATCCTCCTCTGAGAGCAATACGGGTAATTCCGTAACACCTTCAGCTGGAAGGTGCACAGGAGTAGGAAAGGAAATTAAATTCTCCAATTTGGGGGCTTCCGAAGAAGAAGCGGAAATATTACCAAGCAAGACTGGGCAGGGGGGAGGGGGATCTCCCTCCCGGGCTCAAAGACGCCCCTTCGGGAGACGATTGTGCCAGCGGTTTAGCACTAAAATGTTTGTCTAGAGGACCGGTTAACTTGCCAGTGTCTGAACCGGCCTCCGAAGATTTAAGTTGGGATTTACCTTTGCGTTTGCCCATAGTCCTAAGAAAACAACGATATTTGTTAGGAAACTCAAACAACTGTGTAGCTAAGCAGGATTATCCAACAAACATTTAAGTTTAAAGAATACAAATCATACCCGTATCTCGGCAGCGTCGTCGAGGCGTCAAAGGGGCAGAACCTGCCCCTTTAACCACGCCCCTTCAAAAACACGCCCCGCAATCGCGCTCCGCAATCGCGGAGGGAAGAAGCAGTCTTATATAGTAATGAGGTCCTTCGAGGAGCAAGCTGCCCAGGGCACGCCTGCCCGGTGAGTCGGACCCCACTGCAGCGCCGGGAACAGGTACGGGGAAAAGCACACTCTCTCCCGCTGGTCAGGGACGCACCTCCACACACCTCCGCAGAGTTCTCCAACAGCAGAAAAATCCTGGCGGCTCTTTAAACCCCTCAGGTCCCTCGAGGAGCAAGCTGCCCAGGGCACGCCTGCCCGGTGAGTCGGACCCCACTGCAGCGCCGGGAACAGGTACGGGGAAAAGCACACTCTCTCCCGCTGGTCAGGGACGCACCTCCACACACCTCCGCAGAGTTCTCCAACAGCTGAAAGATCCGGGCGGCTCTTTAAACCCCTCAGGTCCCTCGAGGAGCAAGCTGCCCAGGGCACGCCTGCCCGGTGAGTCGGACCCCACTGCAGCGCCGGAACAGGTACGGGGAAAAGCACACTCTCTCCCGCTGGTCAGGGACGCACCTCCACACACCTCCGCAGAGTTCTCCAACAGCTGAAAGATCCGGGCGGCTCTTTAAACCCCTCAGGTCCCTCGAGGAGCAAGCTGCCCAGGGCACGCCTGCCCGGTGAGTCGGACCCCACTGCAGCGCCGGGAACAGGTACGGGGAAAAGCACACTCTCTCCCGCTGGTCAGGGACGCACCTCCACACACCTCCACAGAGTTCTCCCGGACACTTAGAGCTTATGAGCCCTCTCCTTCCTGATGATAAAAGGCAAGATTATCTTGCTCTTGTTAAGCATGCTCAGGATGTTTCCAAGTCTGTGAATCATGCAGCCTTTGACTGCTTTGAATGCATAAGCAAAATCTCTGCTATTGCCATAGGTGCACGTAGAATTGCCTGGCTCCAGTCATCTGACTTGGAAATCTGGGTACAGGACAAACTGGGGAATATACCTTGCACAGGAGAGAATCTCTTTGGCAGGAAAAAGCTAATGAGATTGATGCTGACAATCAGGGACGGCCCAAGGGGGGTGCGGGGCCATGTGCGGAGACTCAGTGCGGGGCCTCATTTGCATAAATATTTGCATAATGTTACCATACACTAACTTTTAGTAAACATGCCTCTTCATGAGTGTATGGATAAAGAAAGACAAAGATTTCTACATTACTATAATCCAGTGCCAACCGCCAGGCACATTAGGAACTACTACAAACACTGCCCATTTAGAACCCATAGCAAACCCACCGTATCCTAACAGCACTACCAGGACTCATAAAGCACCATACCCTACCTATCAAAAGGCAACACTGCAAATATTAAACCAATACATTTCAGAGAATAACAATACATGACCTACTGGGGAAAGAGAACAAGTTACAATGTCAAATAGGAATTACATAAACAGAATACCTCAGCTCAGTTACACATGCAGAACATAGACCATCACCAAACAAGGAATCACAATTTAAAAACAGGAAGACAATAATTAAACTGGGAACCCTAAAAGCCAAACTTGGAATGTACAACAACAATGTAGAAATAAAACTATAAATTAATTTCCTCTTGTACTAAACAAAGCACAGACATTAATAATGCACATTTCCCAGAGCTGACATATTCCAGTTAATAAATTCAAAATAAAGAGATATCTTTGTACCTTTTGTGCATTTTTTTTTTCAGTTGCAATTGTTCCAGCCACTTTCTTCTGGTTTATTTGTGTCTTCTGCTATCTCTCCATCGTCTGCTGTCCATTTGTCCTTTCTTCTCTTCTAGTTTTTTTCCATTCTCTCTCTACATCTACTTTAACATAATAATCTTTCTCCTTTTGCTCTTTCCTCATTCCTATTTCATCCACTCAAATTTTATCCCTCCATCCTCAATCCCCACTTAGTCTCCCAATACCCGGCCAATTGTACATTTTTCTTCCCTCCCACACAAAATATTTTTCCCCTCTCCATTTCACTCTCCCAGCCCCATCCCCTTCTAATCTCCCCCAACATCAGCTCCCTTTTAGTTCCAGCCCCACCCAGTATCCGCTCCCTTCTAGTCCCCACATCAGCCCATTTCCAGTCCTGGCCCCCCATCAGTCCATTTCCAGTCCTGGCCCCCCATCAGTCCATTTCCAGTCCTGGCCCCCCATCAGTCCATTTCCAGTCCTAGCTCCCCCATCCATTTCCAGTCCTATCTGAGTCCCTTCATCAGCTCATTTCCAATACCAGCCTCCCATCAGCCCATTTCTAGTCCTTTCCTAGCCCCACCATCAGCCCATGTTAATTCCTAGCTCCCCTCCACTCAGCCCATTTCTAATCCAAGCCCCCCATGAGTCTACTTCCAGTTCTAGCCCCTCCATGAGTCCATTTCAATCCAAGCCCCCACCACAGCCCATTTCCAATCTTAGCTCCCCCCCAACACCCAATTCCCAGTCCTATCCTAGCCCCTCCATCAGCCCATTTCCTGTCCTAGCTCCCTCCCCTAAGAGCCCATTCCAAGCCCCGTCCCCATCAGCTATTTGCAGTTCAAGCCCCCCACTTCCCCTCAGCCCATTTCCATTCCAAGCCCCGCCCCATCAGCTATTTGCAGTTCAAGCCCACCACTTCCCCTCAGCCGATTTCCATTCCAAGCCCTGTCCCCATCAGCTATTTGTAGTAAAAGCCCCCTTCCACTCAGCCCATTTCCATTCCAAGCCCCCCTCCCCATCAGCTATTTGCAATTCAAGCCCCCTTCCACTCAGCCCATTTCCAGTCCTAGCAACCCCCCAACCCATTACCAGTCCTAGCCCCCCATAGCCCACTCCCAGTCCTAATCCCACCAGCCCATTCCCAGTCCTAATCCCCATCACCCAATTTTTAGTTTAAGCCCCCCCATCGCCCATTATCAGTCCTAACCCCCCATCAACCCACTTCCAGTCCTAATCCCACCAGCCCATTTCCAGTCCTAATCCCCCATCACCCAATTTTTAGTTTAAACCCCCCCCCCATAGCCCATCACCACTCCTAACCCCCCCATCCCCCATCACCACTCCTAACCCTCCCACCCCCAGCCCCCATCACCCATCACCACTCCTAACCCCCCCCCCACCCCCAGCCCAGCCCAGGGAAAATTTTAAATAAAAAAAAGCTGTCTGCTGCCGCTTCCAGGGCCTCCGCGGCAGAATCGAGTGTGCCGCGGGGCCCCCCCCCCCCTGTGCCCGGCAGAGCCTGCCCTCCCCGGTATCAGCTCTCTGTTTCCAGCTTCAGTCACACGCGCCGGCTTTCAGAGCGCGAAGGGACTAGTTTCCCTTTCGCGGCTCTGTTAAGCCCGCGGGGGCTGATGGGAACTTCCCATCAGCCCCCGCGAGCTTAACAGAGCAGCGAGGGAGAAACTCTCCCCTTGCGCTCTGAAATCTGGCGCGTGTGACTGAAGCTGGAAACAGAGAGCTGATACCGGGGAGGGCAGGCTCTGCCGGGCACAGGGGGGGCCCCGTGGCACACTCGATTCTGCCGCGGCGGCCCCGGAAGCGGCAGCAGACAGCTTTTTTTTTTTTTTTTTTTTTTTTAAATGTTACTTTTGGATCGGAATGTTTTTTGCGCGGGGCCCCCTGAAACGCGGGGCCCTGTGCAAAAAACATTCTCGCTCAATGGATGGGCCGGCCCTGCTGACAATATCACTTTGGATAGATTGTCCAAATCTACAGCTGATCCTGCGAGGAAAAGATTCTCTAAGAAACCATTCTTCAGCAAGAAGAAAACGTTTTATCCCACCTATACCCAGCTGGGACATAGTTCAGGTCAGTCTGCCCAAAAGGGACAGCAGCAACAACCTAAGCAACAAAGGAAGCCAAAAGCAGCTAAGCCTCAACCGGCTCAGAAGACTCAGCCTCCACAGGGGCTTTGACTCCTTTCTAGAGAACTTTGTCTTCCTGGCCCTAAATGGCCCGGAACCCTCCACCATCCCAGGAAGGTTGTCATTTTGCCCCTAGATGGGGTCAGATAGCAGCAGAAAATTGGACTCTGTCTATTGTAAGAGAGAGAGGTACAAGCTTCATTTCCTCAGCATGCCCCCCTCCTACAGTAGTAAGACAGTTCAATTCTCAGACCTTTCTCAACGACAGGTTAGATCAAGAAGTCACTATGTTCCTTGCTCAAGGAGCAATAGAAGAGGTGCCCATTCCCCAACGGGGTACAGGGTATTACTCCCCCTATTTCCTTATTCCAAAGAAAACAGGAGGACACAGACACATTCTAGACCTCAGAGAATTGAACAAGTTCCTGTTCAAAGAAAAGTTCAAAATGATTTCTCTAGGAACTCTGCTGCCATACCTTCAGAGTCAGAATTGGCTTTGTTCTCTAGATCTCAAGGATGCATACACTCATGTTCTCATCCATCCAACTCACCGAAAGTTCCTTCGATTCCTGTTTCAAGGGAAACACTACCAATACAGGGTTCTTCATTTTGGCCTGGCTTCTGCACCAAGGGTGTTCACAAAATGCATGGCTGTGGTAGCAGCATTTCTCCAGGACCAAGCAGGAAGTCAGTCCTCACTTATGGGTGACGTCGGCGCCGACGGAGCCCTCGCGGAGCAATTTTCCCCAGCTTTCAAAGAAAGCCTTTGGGAATTGCAGCGCGCATGCGCGGTCGTCTTCCCGCCCGAGGGTGCCATCTTAGCCAGTCTTCTTTTTTTTCCGCGGAGCCCTACAGACGTCCCCGTCTTGTCCCCGCGAAAAAGTTGATTTTCTTCTTTGTTTTATCCTTTTTTCTTTCGGTTCGACGCCGATCGTTTTCCCGCCCGGACTCGCGACGCCGGTCTCGAGTCCTCTTACTTTTTTCGGTTTTTCTGACTTAGTCAGCTTTCGTTTTCGGTTTCCCTGGCAGCCCGGTCCTTTGACCTCGCAGGGGCCCTTTTTCCCCCGATGGCTGCCAGTGGGTTTAAGCGGTGTGGTCGGTGTGACCGAAATATGTCACTAACCGACACACACGACTTTTGCCTCCGCTGCCTGGGCCCGGATCATGAGGAACTGATCTGTGGGCCCTGCAGCAAACTGTCCTCAAAGGCGTTGAGGAGTCGGCGGCATCAGCGTGAGAGAATCTTCGCTGACCCCAGCCGTACCCGGACCTCGTCGGAGGCCTCCGCGTCGAAAGGCTCCAGCTCGGACCGTCGCCGGAGCTCCTCCGACCGGGGTTCTCCCTCCGGGGACCATCGTCGGAAGGAAAAACCCGCGAGGGCGGCGTCGGTGGACGCTCCTGGTTCCGCGAGGGCCAGGTCGCATAGCCCCGACAGCCGCCCCGGGTCCTTGGAGAAGGAACACATCCCGAAGCGACCTCGCCTGGAGTCGGAGATGCCTGCCCGGGTAAGTCCTGTGGTCCTTCTGGACTCGCCTCCGCGACAGCCGACGTCGGGCCCGACGCCGTCGGGGCCTGAGTCGGGGGCTGCTGGGTCACCTGAGCTCGGACTCAGGTTGACGGCCTTGGAGAGCAGACTGTCTGCCTTCATGGACCAGCAGCGGGCACTGCTCGCTGTCTTCGCTGGCGCCGCTGCCCCGACCGCCGGGACGTCGACGTCCAAGTCGACCCCGGAGACCGAGCCGATCCTCGAGTCGATGAGAACTCGAGTCGATCCTCGGTCGAGGTCACCCTCGGCCTCCCGTTCGGGACCGAGGTCGCCGACGCCGACTCCCTCGACGTCGGGGCGGCTGGCGCCGCACCCTGCCCGGGCCGACCCCACCGAGTCCTCGTCGGAGTCGGTCTGGGAGTCTGAGGAGGAAGAGTCACCTGATTCTTTCCGGACTCGGTGTGTCCCATCGGACTCACGGGGTCCGAGCCTCGGAAGCAGTCCCCCCCGGAGGATGCCCGGTTCTCGGACTTCGTTAGGGATATGGCCAAGGCTTTGGCCTTCCCTGCGGATCCCGAGGAGGAGCCTCGAGCCGAAGAGCTCGACGCCCTCCAGTATGACTCTCCCGCGAGGGAACACTTTACTGTGCCGGTTCCTCCTATGCTGGAACGACTACTCTTCCGCATGTGGGAGAGTCCGGCCTCCTCGCCGGTCCTGAGCAAGCGGGTCGATTCTATCTATCGGGTCCGCAAGAGCCCTGGCTTTCAGAAGGCACAGCTGCCACACCATTCCATGGTAGTGGAATCGGCCATGCATCGTCTTAAGAGCCAGAAGATGCACTCCTCGGTGCCTCCTGGAAGGGAGGCCCGTAACCTGGATGGCCTTGGCAAGAAGTGCTTCCAGGGCTCTATGCTCGCATGTCGTGTCCAGACTTACCAGCTCTACATGGGCATGTATCTCCGGGATCTGGCTAAAGAGCTAGCCGGATTCTCCGCTGGTCTCTCCAATGAGCCCTTGCGGAGGTTCCTAGCCTTGTCCACGGGCATTCGGGAATGCTCAAAGTTCATGTCCCGAGCAGCCTATGATGGCTTTGAGGCCTCGGCTCGAGTGGCCGCAGCCGGCATCGGTGCCCGCCGACAGGCTTGGCTTCAGTCGTCAGACCTTGAGCCCTGGGTACAGGACAAGTTCGTCGATGTCCCCTGCCGAGGCGAAAACCTCTTTGGCAAGCCCATGGCGGAAAAGGCTGCACAAATTGAGACTGAGACTCTCACCAGGACCAGGCTTTCTAGGAAGACCTCCGCCCCTTCCCAGAAAAAGAAGGGCTCGGGGAAAAAGTCCTTTTACCCGAGGAAGGCGGCTGCCTACAAACAATACCCCCATTATCAGGCCCCTGCAGCTCCCCAACAGGGCCAGCAGGCCAAGGGACGGGGTAACGGGTCCCGTAGGCAGCAAGCCCCCAAGCCTGCACCACCAGCCCCTGCTCAGCAGGGTGGGGGCTTTTGACTCGCTCAGCATAGCCTCTCCCCCCCCGCTGGTTCCTCCCAGCACCGGAGGCCGGCTGGTTCACTTCGCCCACAGGTGGTCCAGCATCACCGCAGATGCCTGGGTGCTTCAGGTCGTGCGAGAAGGCTACCTTCTCCACTTCCATCAGGTCCCTCCCTCCTATTTTCCGGGAGAACCTCCGCGCCCCCCTCTGCACAGGGAGTTGCTCCTTCAGGAGTTAGCAGGTCTTCTGCAGGAACAGGCGGTGGAACCGGTGCCACACCACCTGAGAGGTCAAGGCTTTTATTCAAGGTATTTTCTGATACCAAAGAGAACAGGGGGCCTCAGACCCATCCTGGACTTGCGCAACCTCAACAAGTTCCTTGTGCGGGAGAAGTTCAAAATGCTTACCCTTGGAATCCTTCTGCCCTACCTCCAGCAGGGAGATTGGCTATGCTCCTTGGATCTAAAGGATGCCTACACGCACATCCTCATCCACCCAAGCCACCGCCAATACCTAAGGTTTGTGGTGGCAGGAAATCATTACCAGTACAGAGTACTGCCCTTTGGCCTATCCTCCGCACCGCGAGTCTTCACAAAATGTCTCGCGGTCGTGGCGGCCCATCTCCGGCTTCACGGTCTCTATGTCTTTCCGTACCTCGACGACTGGCTCATCAGAGCAGCGTCCGCTCAGGAGGTCACCAACGCCACGTGCCGCACGGTGACTCTGCTGCAGCACTTGGGCTTTGTTATAAACTTCGCAAAGTCCACTTTGCTCCCCTCACAGGATCTCGAGTTCATCGGCGCAAGGCTGCACACTCCTCGGGCACGAGCGTACCTACCGCTCGACAGGGCTCAACGGCTCATGGACCTAGCCGACCGCTTTCGCAGCCAGCCCCTGGTCTCCGCCAGGCGCTTCCTGAGACTGCTCGGCCATATGGCTTCCACCGTCCATGTGACCCCCAATGCCCGCCTGAATATGCGGTCTGCTCAATGGTGTCTCCGCCAGCAGTGGCGACAAGCCACGGGCGACCTAGCAGACCTAGTGCGCGTCTCCGAGCCGCTGGTCTCGTCTCTCCGGTGGTGGCTCCGGCAGCCGAACCTGATATTCGGAATGCCTTTCCAGTCACCTCAGCCGACCCGGGTGCTGACCACCGATGCATCCCTCCTGGGCTGGGGAGCACATTGCCAAGAGGCACGTACTCAGGGCCTCTGGACCACGTGGGAGTCTGCTCAGCAGATCAACTTCCTGGAGCTCAGGGCGATCCGCCTAGCTCTCAAGGCCTTCTCCCACCTGACTTCCCACCAATCCGTCCTTGTCCAGACGGACAATCAAGTTGCCATGTTCTACGTGAACAAGCAGGGGGGCACGGGAGGCACAGAAGCTCTGCTCTTGGGCCGTCAGTCACGGCATTCTCCTCAAGGCGGTTTATCTTCCGGGCCAAGAAAATTGCCTTGCAGACAAACTCAGCAGGGTCCTCCAGCCGCACGAGTGGCGTCTGGATCCCTTGGTAGTTCAGAAGCTCTTCCTCAAGTGGGGTCTCCCCACGGTAGATCTCTTTGCCAGTCCTCACAACCGGCAACTTCCTCGCTTCTGCTCTCGTCAGCCACACCCCCTTCGGGTTGCGGCGGACGCCTTTCTGATCTCATGGTCGGGGAGCCTTCTGTATGCTTTCCCTCCCATCCCGCTAGTCTCTCGGACTCTTTTCAAGGTTCTCCGAGACAAAGCCTTCATGATCCTGGTGGCCCCTCGCTGGCCCAGGCAGCCGTGGTTTCCGCTCCTGCTGCAACTGGCGGTGGAGGATCCAATCCCTCTGGGGGTACAACCGGATCTCCTCACTCAGGATCAGGGGTCCCTCCTGCACCCCAACCTCAGGTCTCTCAACCTCATGGCCTGGCTGCTGAGAGGGTAGTCCTTGCTCCCCTTCTCCTGCCGGCGGAGGTGGAGGAGGTCGTCTTGGCTTCGCGACGGCCTTCTACCCGCAAATGCTACGCCCTTAAATGGCGTCGCTTTGCAGTCTGGTGTACCCAACAGTCTCAGGATCCCTTCTCCTGCCCGGTGTCGGTGATCTTGCAGTACTTGCTGCACCTCTCTAATCTGGGACTTAAGTCCAACTCCGTCAAAGTTCACCTCAGTGCTCTTTCAGCACATCATGTGCCGGTGGACGGCAGACCTCTCTCCAATGACCCTCTCGTAGCGAGGTTTCTCCGAGGTCTCCTTCTACTTAAACCACCTCTGCGCCCGCCAGCGCCTGACTGGGACCTGAATGTGGTGTTGCAGCGGATCACCTGTCCGCCTTTTGAACCTATGGCTACCTGTTCTCTCTGTTTTCTGTCTTGGAAAACACTGTTCTTGATAGCCCTCACTTCCGCTAGACGCGTAAGTGAATTGCAGGCCCTCGTGTCTGATCCCCCTTACACTAGGTTCTACAAGAATAGGGTGGTCCTACGGACTCATCCGAAATTTCTGCCTAAAGTGGTCTCCCCTTTTCACATCAATCAGGAGGTGGTACTTCCAACCTTCTTTCCCAGACCACACTCCAGCCGAGCTGAGACGGTCCTCCATACCCTGGACTGTAGAAGGGCTCTGAACTTCTACCTTGACCGTACGCGGGAGCACCGTAAAGCTGCTCAGCTTTTTGTGTCTTTTGACCCCAATAGATTGGGGCTCCCGGTCTCCAAGCGTACTCTGTCCATCTGGGTTGCGGACTGTATCTCTTGGGCTTATGGGGCAGCTGGACTCTCCTTAGAAAGTCGAGTCATGGCTCATTGTGTTCGGGCAAAGGCCACGTCAGTGGCTTACCTCCGCTCTGTTCCGCTGGCAGACATCTGCCGGGCCGCTACTTGGTCTTCGAGCCACACTTTTGCGGTCCATTACTGTCTCGAGAGGGAGTCCCGTGGGGACAGTGCTTTCGGACAGGCAGTCCTCCGTAATCTCTTTGAGGTCTGAGCAACTCCTACCCTCCATCCCGGATGTGGGCTACCGGTGGGTGATATTTCAGCGAAGATTCTATCCTTCTGTGCTGCTGAGCTAGAGGGAGCTCATTTTTGTGCTTAGGGTCTCCGGTAGCCTTGAGCTTGGGAGTCCCATAAGTGAGGACTGACTTCCTGCTTGGTCCTGGAGAAAGCGTAGTTACTCACCTGTAACAGGTGTTCTCCAGGAGCAGCAGGAATCAGTCCTCACTACCCTCCCTCCTCCCCTTGGAGTTGCAATCGTCTGCTTATGTTCTTTTTGCAAATTTTTATGCTGTCTTTTTAGCTATGTCATCTGACTGGCTAAGATGGCACCCTCGGGCGGGAAGACGACCGCGCATGCGCGCTGCAATTCCCAAAGGCTTTCTTTGAAAGCTGGGGAAAATTGCTCCGCGAGGGCTCCGTCGGCGCCGACGTCACCCATAAGTGAGGACTGATTCCTGCTGCTCCTGGAGAACACCTGTTACAGGTGAGTAACTACGCTTTCTCTGCACCCTGGGAATATTCGTCTTCCCTTACTTAGACGACTGGCTCATTCGAGCCCCTTCAGAACCAGAGGCCAGGGTTGCTCTGTCTCACACAATGCACATCCTTCAGTATTTGGGACTTGTCATAAACTTCCCAAAGTCCAACCTTGCTCCCACTCAATCCCTAGAATTTATAGGAGCTCTTCTGAATACCAGACAGACAAGGGCCTTCCTTGCACAGCCCCGCTGCCTTTGCATTGTGCAGTTAGCTTCCCAAGCAGTGCTAAAACCTCACCTCACTGCTTGGGAAATATTAGTTGCTAGGCCACATGGCATCCACCATGCATGTGGTTCCTTATGCTCACCTCCATATGAGGGCAGCCCAGTGGACTTTATCCACTCAGTGGACTCAGGCCTCAGGTTGCCTGTCAGACAAAATAGTAAACTCAGATCGCCTTATTTTGTTCCTCCAATGGTGACAGTCACCCAAAAACTTTCTGCTGGGGTCTCCTTTTCAGCAACCCCCACCCCAAGCCACTCTAACAACAGATGCTTCACAGGTGAGTTGGGGAGCCCACCTGCACGGCCTCTCTACCCAGGGTACCTGGACTCCATCGGAGGCCTATCTCCATATCAACCTTCTGGAGCTCAGAGCAATCTTCCTTGCTCTCTGAATATTTCACACCCAGCTCAGCTACAAGACAGTCCTAGTTCAAACTGACAATCAGGTAGCCATGTTCTATGTGAACAAGCAGGGCGGAACAGGCTCTCTGTCGCTGTGCAAGGAAGCTTTGCGACTATGGGCCCTCGCCAGAGAGCATCCGATTCATCTCCTTGTGGTGTATCTTCCAGGCATTCAAAACTCTTCTGCAGAGAAACTCGGTCGAGTTCTGCTTCCACATGAATGGTCTCTCCATGCAGACCAAGTGGCCCAAATTTTTCAAATTTGGGGAACCCCGGACATAGACCTCTTTTCAAGTCTGCTGCATGCCAATCTTCCCCGGTTCTGTTCCAGAATTCCGGCTCGAGGTTGTTAGGCCAGGGATGCTTTCCTCCTTCATTGAGGTCAGGGCCTGGTTGCTGAAAGCCTAGAACTTCACGGTCTTAACCTTTCCCAGCAGGTAAAGGATATCTTTCATGCTTCCAGGAAGCCTTCCACAAGGCGCTCTTATGCATTTAAGTGGAAAAGGTTTACCATAAGGTGCTCGCAGAAGGGTCTTAACCCTCTTGCGATACCTCTGGAATCATTACTGGAGTACCTCCTACATTTATCAAATGCAGGGCTTTAAGACCAAGACAATGAGAGTCCATTTGAGTGCTATTGCAGCTTCTTTCAAGCCTCTAAATGGACAACCTATTTCCTCTCATCCTCTCACAGCGAGATTTATGAGAGGCCTTCTTTTAACTAAGCCTACCATTAAGCCACCACCGGTGGCATGGGACTTGAATCTGGTGCTTGGGCAGCTCATGAAACCGCCCTTTGAACCATTAGCTACTACCTCTTTGAAATTCCTTTCCTGGAAGGTTAGCTTTCTCATTGCAAACACATCAGCACATTGCATCAGTGAATTGCAAGCGTTGGTGGCTGATCCTCGTACAAGGTTCCATCATGATAAGGTAGTCCTTAGGACTCATCCACACTTTATGCCAAAGGTGGTTTCGCCCTTTCATTTAAACCAAGCGGTTTACCTTCCTGTATTCTTTCCAAGGCCTCATGCCTCAAATGCAGAAAGGAACCTTCATACTTTGGACTGTAAAAGGGTTTTGGCCTTTTACTTGCAAAGGACACAGCAACATAGAAAATCCTCTCAACTCTTTGTTGCTTTCGATCCTAGTCATTTGGGACTTCCAGTCTCCAAAAGGACACTGTCCAGCTGGATTGCACAGTGTATATCTTTTTCAGGGGCGGCCCAAGGGGGGTGCGGGGCCATGTGTGGAGACTTGGTGCGGGCCTCATTTGCATAAATATTTGCATAATGTTACCATATACTAACTTTTAGTAAACATGCCTTTTAATGAGTGTATGAATAAAGAAAGACTAAAAGATTTCTACGTTACTATAATCCAGTGCCAACCGCCAGACACATTAGGAACTACTACAAACACTGCCCATTTAGAACCCATAGCAAACCCGCCGTATCCTAACAGCACTATCAGGACTCACAAAGCACAATACCCTACCTATCAAAAGGAAACATGCAAATATTAAACCAATACATTTCAGGGAATACCAATACATGACCTACTGGGGAAAGAGAACAAGTGGCAATGTCAAATAGGAATTATATAAACAGAATACCTCAGCTCAGTTACACATGAACAGAACATAAACCATCACCAAACAAGGAATCACAATTTAGAAACAGGACGACAATAATTAAACTGGGAATCCCAAAAGCCAAACTTGCAATGTACAACACTGTAGAAATAAAACTATACATTAATTTGCTCTTGTACTAAACAAAGCGCAGACGTTAATGATGTACATTTACCAGAGCTGACATATTCCAATTAATAAATTCAAAATAAAGATAGATTTTTCTACCTTTTTGTGCATTTTTTTTCAGCTGCAATTGCTCCATCCACTTTCTTCTGGTTTCTTCGTGTCTTCTGCTAACTCTCCATCGTCTGCTGTCCATTTGTCCTTTCTTCTCTCCTAGTTTTTTTTCCATTCTCTCTCTACATCTGCTTTAACATGCTAATCTTTCTCCTTTTGCTCTTTCCTCATTCCTATTTCATCCACTCAAATTTTACCCCTCCATCCTCAATCCCCACTTACTCTCCCAATACCCGGCCAATTGTAGATTTTTCATCCCTCCCACACAAAATATTTTTCCCCTCTCCATTTTACTCTCCCAGCCCCATCCCATTCTAATCCTCCCCCAACATCAGCTCCCTTATAGTTCCAGCCTCACCCAGCATCCATTCCCTTCTAGGTCCTGCATCAGCCCATTTCCAGTCCTAGCCACCCATCAGCCCATTTCCAGTCCTAGCAACCCCCCAACCCAATACCAGTCTTAGCCCCCCCCATCAACCCACTTCCAGTCCTAGCCCCCCATCACCCCATTTTCAGTCAGCCCCCCATAGCCCATTGCCAGTCCTAACCCCCCCATCAGCCCATTGCCAGTCCTAACCCAATCAGCCCACCTCAAGTCCTAACCCCTCCCCATCAGCCCATTTCCTGTCCTAGCCCCCCCATAGCCCATTATCAGTCCTAACCCCCCATAGCCCATTACCAGACAGCCCCCATCAGCCCAAAGCCCATTACCAATCCTAACCCCCCCATTGCCCATTTCTTGTCATAACCACCCCAACAGCCCACAGCCCATTAGCAGTCCTAACCCCATCAGCCCACCTCAAGTCCTAACCCCTCCCCATCAGCCCATTTCCTGTCCTAGCTCCCCCATAGCCCATTATCAGTCCTAACCCCCCCATAGCCCATTACCAGACAGCCCCCATCAGCCCACAGCCCATTACCAGTCCTAACCCCTCCCCATCAGCCCATTTCCTGTCCTAGCTCCCCCCAATAGCCCATTACCAGTCCTAACCCCATCAGCCCACCTCCAGTCTTAACCCCCCCAGCCCATTTCCATTCCTAGCCCCCCCCCATAGCCCATTACCAGTCCTAACCCCCCCAATCAACCCACATCCCACCTGAAGTGAATTCCTAACCCACTCCATAGGACATTACCAGTCCTACCCCCCCCCCCCACACCGGTTAAACCAACAATAAAAAAAAAACCTGGCTGCTACCGCTGCCTTAAAAAAAAAAAAAAAAAAAAAAAAAAGCTGGCTGCTGCCACTGCTGCTACCGCCGCGGCAGCGGCAGAATGGAGTGTTCCGCGGTACCCCCTCTGCCCGGCTGAGTCCCTCCCTCCCTCTCTCTGCGATGGCTGAGCCCTTCTGTGCCGGCTTTCAGATACGCGAAGGGAGAGTGTCTCCCTCGCGTCTCTGTTAAGCCCGCTGGGGCTGATGGCAACTCCCCCATCGGCCCCTGCAGGATTAACAGAGACACGAGGGAGACACTCTCCCTTTGCGTATCTGAAAGCCGGCACAGAAGGGCTCAGCCATCGCAGAGGGAGAGCTCAGCCGGGCAGAGGGGGCCCCGCGGGACACTCCATTCTGCGGCGGCAGCGGTAGCAGCCAGATTTGGTTTTTTTTTTTACTTAATTTTGAAAAAAAGCAGAATGTTCTTTGCGCGGGGCCCCCTGAAACACGGGGCCCTGTGCAAAAAACATTCTTGCTCAATGGACGGGCCGGCCCTGATCTTTTGCCTATGAGAGTAAGAACCTTCCTCTTAAAGGCCATGTCACAGCTCACAATGTGAGAGCCATGGCAGCCTCAATAGCTCATCTTCACTCTGTGTCTATTGACGACATCTGTTGAGCAGCTACTTGGGCTTCGGTACATACCTTCACAGCCCATTAATGCTTAGACAAGGACTTCCGTCAGGATGCCTTGTTTGGTCAGGCTGTTCTTCAACACCTGTTCCATACTTAATCAACTCCTACCCACCATCCCTGGTAGGATGTCAGAGATCCATGGTGGGAAGTGGACCCCTTTCACAAGGGCACACAACTTTCTGGTGCCATCTCCCTGGCATCTGCAGCTAGGGAGTCCCCATATGTGAAGACTACATTCCTGCTTGTTCCTGGAGATGGCACAGTTACTCGCCTGTAGCAGGTGATCTCCGGGAACAGCAGGAATTTAGTCTTCACAACCCGCCCACCTTCCCTAGGAGTTGTATCTCTCTATTTCTCTCTTTCGTCTCAGCTATAAACTCAACTGGAGAGGGACAGTTGGTAAAGGTGGGAAGGCAGCACGCAGGCGCTGTGGGATGCTCCCAAAAGCTTTCCTATTGGATGATGGGGAGTGTTCCTGCGCAGGCTCTGTCGGTACCGACCCCGCGCAGGCTCCGTCAGTACCGACCCCGCGCAGGCTCCGTCAGTACCGACGATACCCATATATGAAGACTAAATTCCTGCTGTTCCCGGAGATCATCTGTTACAGGTGAGTAACTGCTTTCTTGGACAGTTTTTATTTTTATCTTTTAGGAGAGAATAATATTACAAACACAATGGCCTACATGGTATATTTATCCCTCTTTCCCAATCCCATGTGCCAGTAGTGGATTAAAATAGAAAACAATTACTGTCTGAATGCTATAATCAGCAGGACACCTACTGAGGCAAAAAAAGGCACTTGAGGGGAAGCCATTGCATTCTTATAAGAAAGCAGCAGGTATTTCCTGGGATATGTTTAAATGTATCTGCAGCTTCCCCTCCCAAAAAAAATATCCCCTTTTTTATATGAGGTTGCACACTACTTGCTATGAATTTAATTCTGACTTTTAAGCCACACCATCTTGACAGATTAAACTAAATCTGTAAGGTGGGGTTTCATTGGGCTGTAGCATGTCCTGTCATTTTTATTATTAGGAAACTTCTGAAAGGGTCTGATAGCTAGAACTTAACTAATGTGCATGTTAGACAGATATTAAAGCTGGGGAAGATGAGACTGCATAACGCTGATAACCCTTGGCTGCATTTAAAACAAAAGTTTTGCCTTTTAAAATACTAGCTACTAACAAACTACTGTAAGCCAGTTTTTAATCTTTTCTTTCTGTTGAATTTGTAGTTCCTTCAAAGGTTTGCTGCTGAAACCCCACATTTCCTTTTGTATATTTGCTACCCGCTGCCCCAGTTTCACAACAGTAGCACAGTATATGGGTCAGGAAAGAGGAAGATAAGAGTAGTTAATGTTTGTTCTACTCCACATCCTGCTTTGTCTTTGTCTTTGTCTGTCTTGCAAAAGTCAAAAGTATATATAGGTAAGTGTGTTTGTATAATCTCTTTGCATTAAAAATCACTGTGTTCTTGCAGCTTTTCAAAAGCAAGATGCCTTTCTATCTACTATCTGAAAATTCAACATGTAACCATCTAATTTATTCCTAGAAAAAAAAAAATCACCATAAATGTAACACCACCTGGATCAGTGCTGTGCTGGCATTACCCTTACTCTACCTTAACCACCCCAATTCCCACCTCGCTTTCCCTCTCGTTTCACTTCCTTCCCAAGGAACGAGGACTTTTGCACAGCTGTTTGAGTCCAGTATGCAAAAAATCTAAGGCCTCTCATAAAATTATTTTGCATCATGGGGGGTGGAAGTTCGTTTTCTTTAGGGGGAGCCCAAGCCTGCCCAGCCAGGAAGGGTCTTTGCCATGATCATGGCTTTTCTTCTACCCACAAGACATGGGATCCTTGTGGGCAGACTGCTGCCTGCTGGTCACGATCATTGCGAAGACCCTTCCTGTCTGCCCTGATCCTTGCATGGCTGGAGTTGTGATTTACATTTACATACTAACCTTTACACCTACTACTGAGTAGGCCATAAATGTCCATGGTTTCAATCTAGCTGCTATAAAAACACACAAACTAAAAAAAATAGGCACCTGGTGGCCTTTACCCATAAGTGATCTATTTTAGAATTGCCCTGTAACAGTTCTTAATTATAACCCAACTGAACTTAAGTTAACTTAAGTGGCTTACATAAATGTCTAGAGCACAATTCTTAACCCCAGTTGTAAGCCTTTGCTATGAAGGCAAACATCTGTTGCAAGGAGTTGGCCATAAAAAAAACAATCTTGCATCACTATCAATGAGCATGATGGCCTGATTATGGTGCCAAATTCTTTTTCATGAATCACCACCTTGGTCCACAAAAGAGCAGCGTGCCTCACAGGGCACAAAAGGAGAACTTGTGTGTGTGGTCCTGCCCTGGCCATAAGATGCTGTTCAACTTCCAGCCTTTATCATGTTCTCTCCATCCTCTCAGCGATGGTCATTAAAACTAGATTCTGTAATCTCTGCCTAGCCGAAGTCAATATATTACCTACGCTGTGACTAAAACCAGATCCTGCTCATGTCTTTCAGAAGTTCAAGGTATGTTACATTCATGTTGTTGGGTATTTTTCCCTGTCCCTAAAAGCCTTGCAATCTAACTTTATACCTGAGGCAAAAAAAGGTTAAGTGATTTGCCCAAGATCACAAGGAGTAGCAGTGGAATTTAAACCCAGCTTCCCTGGATCTTAGTCTGCTGTTCTAACCATTAAGCTACTCCATCACTCCAATTAGTGGGGAAAATCTGCTGCTACACTGGCAACCACCATCACCAATTGCCTTACTTGTTTCCATGGTGGTATTTAAAGTCCTGGGTGACTGACTAGCACCCATAACCAGCGTCAAGTGGGGTACCTTAGTGGCCAGCCATGTTTATTTATTTTATTTACATTCTCTTATATACCGCGCTATTCTGCATCAGTGCGGTTTACATTGAACAAACTGAAATTACATTGAACAGGGCATTATAACTTGGAAATAACTATTTTACAGGGAACATGGGCTATGGAGGATTAAGTGGCTTGCCCAAGACCACAAGGAGCACCTGTGGGACTAGAAACCCCAGTCCTTCCGGCCCAAGGTTGCTGTCCTCTAGTCGGATTTGAACCCCCGACCTTCCGGCCTGAAGTACCTTGCCCCAACCACTAGGCCACTCCTCCACTCCACTTATGTTGTAACCTTCCCAAAGTAAGGTTAGGTTGCCTCCTTTTCACACAATAAATGCAATGGTTTAGAAATACAGCTCTGATTGATCACAGAAGCTGATTAATGAGTATGCCTTGCCAAAAAAGGGAATTTTCCTTTGCAGTTTATAAAATGGTGCATTTGTTTTGTTCAGCCCTACAAAATATCAAAGGCTGCCATTGTCACTGAAGAAAGGCCACTCCATTGCTACACTATACTTATTACAGGATTTGGTTTCATTGTCTAGTAGAAAGCAAACCTTCTAGAGCTTAATTTTTCTTGACTCAAAATACATCCAATACACATTGCAAACTGGGGGAGTGAGTTTTATGAATCCAAGAGCCACGTAATCTAGAGATTTGGCTATTTACAAAAAGATGATCTGGGAACATAATTTAAATAAGTAACATTGCCTAACTGTATTCATTATTCAAATCTAAGGGGTCCTTGGCTTTTACTAACCTGCAGAAAAGATTTGGAGTTACGGCATGGTAAATGCTATAATTAGTGTGCAGTAACTGCAAAGCCTCTGCATTAACTGTGGGAAGCCTGATGCAGTTAATGTAGAAGTGATCCATTTATCACACATTAATGCATGACAGGTAATGCAGATGCATTTATTGCCACTTCCAAGGCAGTGTTAAGTGATCTGTATTATTTGTTGTGGTAACAGTTAATGTGGAGTAAGTTTTATTGTGCATTAACTTCAAGGGGCAGTCCATGTCCACTAACCACCCTATTCCATATTATGCTCTTAATGTGGGAATTAGCATGAGCTAAAGGTTAATTCCTGTGGTAACCATTAGCACAGCCATGTGGTAACAGCCTCTGCTAATTCACATACTAGGGGTCATGCTTACTTAATATTAGCATGGGTTAATGGGGGGGTAATATGTGTGATCTACCACCATGTCTATGTTGTTCCTATGGGTCCAGTGGCAAATAGCACATGCTGATATTTAGTAATCCTGGCCCTATACATTTAACACTTTTTAGAAAAAAAAAGCCCCCTAAGATTCTAGTATAGTAGCAGCTTTGCCAGCCAAGCCAGCAGAGAATCATTTAATGTAGTTCCACATTTTTCTGTCTTTATTTGTCAACCTTTCTGTAGAACAGTCCCTCTTCTACAAAGCTCCTGAGCATAACAAATGGAGAAATATCTGACACAGGAATGTGTAAAGACTACTGCTGTCAGTTTATGAATAATTTTGTAAGAAAGTAAGCAATAATGTCCTCAAAAGTAAATAAATGCACTGAGCTCTACCTTTGGGGGGAAAAAAACCCAAACAAGCTTGCGTGTTGCTTTTTCGAGCCTATTTAGCCTTCGTCTTTCTCTTTGGGCTTTCAGTAACCAGGGTATCTGGATGCCTGGCTTTGCATGCCACAGCAGGAACACCCCTCCCACCAACGCCCAACCCATTAACCCGACACCCCCTCCCTCCCGTTTCCTCACAAAACACGCACACACTGAATTCTGGAACAACATTTGGTCGCAGCTTTATTAACCATATTCTAACACCGGCCCAACATGAGCCAACGCAACATTCTTATTTCCCAAGAAACTGCCCACCCCACCAATCCATTCCGGATAATGTCCCCCACCAGCCATTTATTAGCAAGGTGGTGAATCATCCTCCCCCCATTTCCCCTCTACCGCCCGCCTCGCCATATTATTTACAAAGGCCGGCTCCATTTGCCTTCCACTGGACAGAGACCCAAATGGAGATGTCTCTCCCACCCTGAGGAGCACGCCGCTCCCCTCAATGCGGCATCAGCCATATATGCCCTGCTGTGTTGGCGAGTGCTAGCTCGATACCCTGCCACCAGCACAAGGTAGCCTAACTATCCTTGTGCTGCCCCCGCCACCCAAAGAAAGCTGCGACCAACACCATGCCTCCAGCACTTCCTGCCAATCATTCAGTAACAAGTCTTGTCCCACTAGAGCAAGATGTACCCCATCCGTGCGATATAATCCCCTGCACTTCACCTCAGCCCAAGGGGACAACACCTGCAGCCCACTGGTCTGCTGGACCCAGCGCCCAATCTGTTTATTAATCTTGACTAGGCCTTGGGACTACTGACTCTGTAACCAGCAGGAAGGATGTGGAATGATATCAGACCAGATAACGGCGACCCCAGGTAATAATTCTTGTACAAGTCCAATATCCCCCTGAACAGTCTGAATGAACTGCCTGCAAGACCAGCTCGTTGCTGCCCAGATGAATCAGCAGCCCGATTTTCGATAGCACCAAGGATACCAGCTGCCACCATTGCATGCTGTGCTCTCCCATCCAACACAGCCGAATGCCGGATGATGCCAGCCCAAGATGCACTCCCAGTGGGCATGACATGGCTCTGCACTCTGCCCAATACACTAAGGAATGACCGATGATCCACCACTCTCCAGAGCATGAGCCATCTGCAAGAAGACAAATTGGACTGCAACCAGCGGGCAACTCTGCAAAAGGAATGAAACTGTTAGTACCTCCCCACCCCTATTCCTGATAAGCCCCCCGCTGCAGCATTAATGTGCAGTATAATCACTGGGGAACTTCCGCAGACAGACCCCACTGCCCGCAGCCAAGCTCAGGAATCCTGTGGGTGGACATATCCTGCGTATGTGCCCAAGCGCCACCTGCTGATCCGCTGAATCACCCTTCCAGTCCTGCTGCTGCCACCCTAGTAGAAGCACCAATCCTGAAGGAGTGTGACGCGACTCGACTCTCATTGCAACCCAGATACCGCAAAGCCAAATGCAATATAGCAGTAAACTGAAACTGCATTACAGGCTTACCATTCTCATGAATAAATAGATAGCTTACTGCCCCCATTCGCAGATGCAAATACCTCTGCAAATTATGCGCTGGACAGGATTGCAAGGGAAAAATTGCCTTCAGTATCACCCAACCCCCTTTTCCCATCTGGTCCATTTTAGATTGTGGGATAAACATGCGCACCTGTGCCACCTCCACAGTCACATGCTTGATGTCCAAACCCCCAAATGCGCCCCTCCTTGCTGACTGTGGTACAAGCTTGAAGGACTAGAAAGGGGGACTGTTACTTCTGGAGAGAAATCTGCAACTGTGAGTATATACTTCTGGTAATTTTCTAAAAAGAATTCTTTGTATTAAAGCTACTTAATCTGTGAACCCACTATTTTTTGTTGGATCAGTTAGGGCCTAGTAGCAGCAATTAAAGTTTGAATTTAAAACACAGGGGAGAACTTTCTGGTTACATTTCATACCCAGCAGAGAGCTTGTAGTTTAAATTTAATAGTCACTCAGGGCCAAGTAACAGCAAAGTACTTTTAGTTTAAATTTAACACACAGAAGAGAGCTTTCTGGTTACATTTGGAACCCAGCAGAGAGCTTGTAGTGTACATTTAATAGTCACTCAGGGCCTAGCATCAGAAAAGTACTTTTAGTTTTAAAACACAGAAGAGAGCTTTCTGATTAAATTTAGAACCCAGCAGAGAGCTTGTAGTTTAAATTTCATAAGAAGTTAGAGCCTAGCAGCAGCTAAGAGCTATAATTTAAATCAAATCAGAATTTAGCTTACCTCAGCAGCACAAGACAGGGTACTGTGTAGCAGCCCTCTAATAATAAGTGTTATTTTCCTCCCTCCTCCCACACCCACCCACCCCTGGGATAATCATAGCTTTATAGGTACTTACACATCTTAAAAGACAGGAGGTGCTTTCAGGTGAAGCTCATTACCCAAATCAGTCATACACTAAGGACCTGAGATTAATTAAGCTTCAGGTGAACAAGGTATATTAAATGTGTTAGGTACAGTTTTATTGGTATAAATACCCATAGCAACCCCTAGTAAGTAAGAACTTAAAGATCTAGACACAAACTTAAAACTAAGATGCAGACAGCAGTCCAGCAGCGGGATGGGGGCTTTCCAGTCTTTTGCATTGAATGTCACATGTATGATTTTCTCCCAGTTGGTGAGAGGTTTTACGTGTGCACTAGGTGCAAGGAGCTCTTTGCTCTCAGGGAACAAGTCCGTTCTCTAGAGGCTAAAGTAGCAGACTTGGAAAACATAAGACAGACAGAGAGGTACATAGACGAGACCTACAGGGATATAGTCCTGAAGTCCCACCTCCAGTCTGGCAGCACCCCTGTTGCCATGGAGGAGAGAGGTCACGTGACAGGAGAGCATCACCCTGGTGTGGCAGGAAGTGATCCTGTAACTAGGACCTGTCCTCCAGGTGATGTAAAACCCTCTCGCACCGAGGAAGTTTCTCCAGGGCCATGTGCCCATGAGGGAAGGGTTAGGACAGCCGTTATAGTTGGTGATTCGATCATTAGGCATGTAGATAGCTGGATGGCTGGTGGACGTGAGGATCGCCTGGTAACATGCCTGCCTGGTGCGAAGGTAGCGGACCTCACGCGCCACCTAGATAAGGTCTTAGATAGTGCTGGGGAGGAGTCTGCTGTCTTGGTACATGTCGGTACCAATGACATAGGAAAATGTGGTAGGGAGGTTCTGGAGGCAAAATTTAGGCTTTTAGGTAGGAAGTTGAAATCCAGAACTTCCATGGTAGCATTCTCCGAAATGCTTCCTGTTCCACGCGCAGGACCCAAAAGGCAGGCAGAGCTCCGGAGTCTCAATGCGTGGATGAGACAATGGTGCAGAGATGAGGGGTTTTGGATTTGTTAGGAACTGGGGAACATTCTGGGGAAAGGAGAGGCTCTTCCGAAGGGATGGGCTTCACCTTAACCGGGATGGAACCAGGCTGCTGGCATTAACCTTTAAAAAGGAGATAGAGCAGCTTTTAAACTAGATATTAGGGGAAAGCCGACAGTCGCCCAAGAGCGGATGGTTCAGAAGAATGTATCCTTGAAGGATACTACCAAAAGCAGAGAGGTTCCACAAAAGAGTAAAGTAGCCCAAATGCCCTCAAGTATGGAGCAGCAGACAGAGCTTAAAGATCCCAATTTACCCATGTCTAACAATAGCCAAATTAACATGAATAAAATACTTTTTCTAAAATGCTTGTATGCAAATGCTAGAAGTCTAAAGAATAAGATGGGAGAGTTAGAATATATAGCACTAAACGAAAGGTTAGATATGATTGGAATATCAGAGACATGGTGGAAGGAGGACAACCAGTGGGACACTGTGATACCTGGGTACAAACTATATCGTAATGATAGAGCTGATCAAATTGGTGGAGGGGTTTCGCTCTATGTTAGAGAGGGCATTGACTCAGAAAGGATTAAAGTTTTGCAGGAAACAAAATCTGCTGTAGAATCTATATGGATTGAAATTCCATATAAAAGATGGAAGGCAATGGCAGTGGGGGTGTACTATCGAGCACCTGGCCAGAATGACCAAATGGATGATGAAATGCTCAAAGAAATCAAGGAAGCTAACAAAAGTTACAGCGCAGTAATAATAATGGGTGATTTCAATTACCCCGGTATCGACTGGGTCAGTGTCACGTCAGGACATGCTAGGGAGATAAAGTTCCTAGATGAAATAAATGACTGCTTCTTGGAGCAGCTGGTTCATGAACCGACCAGAGGGGAAGCCATATTAGACCTAGTCCTTAGTGGAACACCAGATCTAGTGCAAGAGATAAGGGTGTTGGGGCCACTTGGCAATAGTGATGATAGCATGATCACCTTTGATTTAATTAGTGGAGGAGGGATAGTAAGGAAATCCACAGTACTACCTTTTAACTTTCGAAAGGGAGACTATGATAAAATGAGTAAAACAGTTAAGAAAAAACTAAAAGGAGCAGTTGCAAAGGTTAAAGACGTACATCAAGCTTGGGTGTTGTTGAAAAATACTATCTTGGAAGCCCAGACCAGCTGTATTCCACGCTTTAAGAAAAGTGGAAGGAAGTCCAAAAAACTGCCAGCATGGTTTAAAGGTGAGGTCAGAGAGGCTGTTGTTGCCAAAAAAGCATCTTTCAGGAAAAGGAAAAAAGAGCCAAACGACGAAACCTGGAAACAGCACAAGCACTGGCAAGTCAAATGCAAGGCATTGATAAGGCAGGCAAAGAGAGAATTTGAGAAGAAGCTTGCTGCGGAAGCAAAAGCGCGAAATAAAGACCTTTTCAAGTACATTCATAGCAAAAAACCTGTGAGAGAGTCAGTTGGTCCATTAGATGATAAAGGGGTTAAAGGAGCACTAAGAGGCGACAAGGCGATAGCGGAGAGACTGAATGAATTCTTTGCTTCGGTCTTTACTGAGGAAGATGTAGGGATGTTACCCATGACTGAAGTGGTATTTAAAGGTGCGGAAGAATTGAAGGAAATATCGATACATCGGGAAGATGTCTTACAACTATTAGATGAACTGAAGAGTAGCAAATCACCTAGGCCGGATGGTATACATCCAAGGGTGTTGAAAGAACTGAAATATGAGATTGCAGACCTGCTATCACTAATCTGTGAACTATCATTAAAATCATCTCTAATACCTGAAGATTGGAGGATCGCCAATGTAACACCAATTTTTAAAAAGGGTTCCAGGGGTGATCCGGGAAACTACAGACCGGTGGGCCTGACGTCAGTACCAGGAAAAATGGTAGAAACCATCATAAAGAATAAAATTACTCAGCATGTAGATAGTCACAACCTAATGGGAGACAGCCAACATGGCTTTAGACAAGGAAGATCTTGTCTTACTAATCTGTTATGTTTTTTTGAAGGAGTGAATAAACAGGTGGACAAAGGTGAGTCGGTTGATATTGTGTATCTGGACTTTCAGAAAGCCTTTGATAAGGCCCCTCATCAGAGACTTTTGGCAAAACTAAAGAGTCATGGGATAGGAGGCAGTGTACTATTGTGGATCAGGAACTGGTTAAAAGATAGAAAGCAGAGGGTAGGGCTAAATGGCCAATTTTCCCAATGGAGAAAGGTGAACAGTGGTGTACCCCAGGGATCTGTGCTGGGTCTGCTGCTTTTTGACATATTCATAAATTACCTGGAAAGTGGAATAACGAGTGAGGTTATCAAATTTGCAGATGACACAAAACTATTTAGAGTTGTTAAAACCCAAGAGGATTGTGAAAAATTGCAAGAGGATCTTGATAAATTGGAAGACTGGGCATCAAAATGGCAGATGAAATTTAATGTGGACAAGTGCAAGGTTATGCACCTAGGGAAGAACAACCTAAACTATGGTTACACGATGCAAGGTTCCACATTAGGAACCACCACCCAGGAAAAAGATTTAGGCGTCATTGTGGATACCATGTTAAAACCCTCGGCCCAGTGTGCAGCGGCGGCCAAGAGAGCAAATAGAATGCTAGGTATGATAAGGAAAGGAATGGAAAATAAAACAAAAGATATTATAATGCCTCTATATCGTTCCATGGTGAGACCGCACCTTGAATATTGTGTGCAATTCTGGTCGCCGTATCTTAAAAAGGATATAGCGATTTTAGAAAAGGTTCAGAGAAGAGCCACCAAAATGGTAAAGGGGATGGAAGGATACTCCTATGAAGAATGGCTAAAAAGGTTAGGGCTCTTTAACCTGGAAAAGAGACGGCTGAGGGGAGATATGATAGAAGTCTATAAATTAATGAATGGAGTGGAACGGGTAAACGTAGATCGATTGTTGACGTTATCAGAATATAGAAAGACTAGGGGACATGCAATGAAGCTACAGGGTAAACTATTTAAGACTAATAAAAGAAAATATTTTTTCACTCAACGTGTAATCAAACTCTGGAATTTGTTACCGGAGGATGTAGTAAAGGCTGTTAGTGTAGCTGGGTTTAAAAAAGGTTTGGACAAGTTCCTGGAGGAAAGGTCCATAAACCATTATTAAGAAGTGACCGAAGATATCAATGCTTGACCCAGTACAAGCATTGTGGAACTTGTGTCTCTTGGGGAAACTGCTAGGTACATATGACCTAGATTGGCCACTGTTGGAAACAGAATACTGGGCTTGATGGACCTTGGTCTGACCCAGTATGGCACATCTTATGTTCTTATAAGCTCACACACGCAGAATGCACCAAAAAATGCAGTTACAAACAATGCCCAAAACAGGACGGACTCGAACTCAGAGACTGCAATTTGTGGCATCGCCTCGCAAATCTGGAGAAGGAGCTCGTGAGACACTGGGAGTCACCAGTCTTGTAACTTGGGGCGCACCCTGGCCCAACCTCCAGCAAATGCTTCACCAAAAATGACACACAAGGGTTACCCCACCCAGCCACCTTACAGGAAAATGAAAACCCTGCTATCGCCGATGTGACCGCCGATCTGGACCAGCCCTCTCTTTTTGCCCACAACACGAATTGGCCAACCAGCTTCTCTGGAACTTTTCTGCTACACCACCCTCTCCTGTTCAAAAAAGACACCCACCTGAGAGTATCCTTGCAGCTACATTGCCCATGTTCCTCGCACCACTGACGCGGCCAACAATGCCATCATATCAGGGTCCCAATCTGCCAAAGATGATCCGAAACCACCGAGGCCAACTCCTCCGTGTCTGGAACCAATAGCCGGAACTGTGTCCACTGAAAACGGGACAAAGCATCACTAATTGAATTCTGGGTACCCGGCACATGCTGTGCTCTTGCAGTAACATTCAGACATAGGCAAGCCAATACGAATACCCTCATCATTGCCGCCACTAGTGGGCACTTGGGCACATGCCGGTTGATAACGTCTACCACCGCTACATTGTCGCACCAGAACACCACCCTCCTGTTCTGTAACCGCTCTGGCCACACCCAAAGCGTGACCACGATGGGGAATAACTCCAGGAATGCAATATTGCGGGTCAGCCCGGACACCCCCCCTTCCACTGGCCAAGCCTCTGCACACCAAGCCCCTTGACAGTATGTACCAAATCCAGAGCTGCCCGCAGCATCCGTAAACAGCTGCAAGTCCATGTTTGATACTTTTGGCAACTGCAATACCGTGCAACCATTGAAATTGGCTAAAAAGGAATCCCACATCTGCAAATCTTCACGCATTCCGGATGAGATGAGAATACGGTGATACGGACGCAACATCCCTGCCATTGCCTGGGACAGCTGCCGCGTGAAGGGGCGCCCCATGGGAATAACCCGACAAGCAAAATTGAGAAGCCCCACTAATGACTGCAGGACCTTGAGAGTAGTCGCCAGAAGATCCCACCGCCGTGACCAATTCCCTTAGTCGTTTGACTTTCTGCGCCGGCAGACGTACTAACATCCTCACTGAATCTATCTTTACTCCTAAGAAGGTGAGGCACGTGACAGGACCCACTGTTTTGTCCACCGCTATATGAATATCAAAGTCACCTGCCAGTCTATGAAACACGTCCAACAGAGTGGAACAAGTCTCAACCTGACTGGGCCCCACGAATAAAAAATTATCAAGGTAATGTACTATGGTGGAGAACCCTGTCCGCTGTTCCAAGACCAAATATAAGAAGGTACTAAAGGCCTCAAAGTAAGCACAAGATATCGCACAACCCATAGGCATACACTTATCAAAGTAAAACTGCGAAGAAAACTGAAATCCCAACAATGAAAATGCCAAAGGATGAACCGGCAACAATCGGAACGTGGATGTTCACCTTCACCAGCAGAGCACCAAACCCACATGGCCGTACCACCGCAACTGCCGTATCGAAGGAAGCATAATGAACTGTGCACAACTCATGGGGAATGTGATCATTCACGGAATTCCCAGGTGGAAAAGACAAGTTATGAATTAACCTATAACTACCCGGCTCCTTTTTGGGGACTACTCCCAATGGAGACACAATAAAAGGCTACTCCTGACTTTCTGACCCCCCCCCCTCCCGCTGCAGGAAACAAAGAACCCCCCCTCTCCTCTGAACCCCCGCTTCCTGGCCTAAATTGCCGCCCGAAGCCTCCCCGTGCCTACCAAACCAGAGCCCCACCGATCACACACCTTTTTGCCCAACGAGCCAGCAGGAAGAGGAAGACCATGCCCTGCCCTCAGGCCGCTGTCCACCAATTGCCCCACGTGTCTGATTTGGGGTGATTTGAAATATGCTCTCGGTGCTCCTCTCTCCCCACCCCCACCCAACTGCTGTTGAAAGCCCAGGCCCCGGGAACCCAGTTATTATACCGGCCTCGGGACTTGGCCCTGCAGCGCGTCAAGTTTTAGTTCAGAATGAAAGTTTCTTCCCTTATCCCCACACACTTATAGGCAGTTATGAAGAGGAAGAAAAAAGTGTGGCCAACCTAAAATAGAAATTTGTTCATAACTCCAATAGTGTATATTCAACAGAATAATGTTAATGGTCTTATTCAACAGGGGCTGCTTAATACAAATTCACTAAATTTGCTGGCAACAAACAAACAAAACCAGCACAATCATTTAAGTCAGATTGAGATAAAGAAGGGAATTTAGGACATCCTAACTGAGAGGTTCCAATAAAGATAAAAGTAACCCAGATGCCCTTAAGTACAGAGCTGAAAGATTCAAAATTACCCGTGTCAACTGATAACCACAAACTACAAACCTTGCTGCAACTGGATGACTTCAGAACAGTTTTTCAAGCACTGGTGACCCCCCCCCCCACTTCGACTACGCCAACATGATCCTGCATGGACTACCCAAACACACGCTAAACCCATTACAGCTGGCAATAAACGCTGCAGCATGCTTCCTACATGGATCCTCTAGAACAGTGGTCCCCAACCCAGTCCTATGGGGCCCACCAGCCAGTCAGGTTTTGGGGATATCCCTAATGACTATGCATGAGATATATATGCATTAGAGATATCCTGCCAACCTGACTGGTTTGTGGCCCTCCAGGGCTGGATTTGGAGACCCCTGCCTTACACCTCCGTCATTTAAGATTGTGAGTGGGCAAGGTGCAGATGTCCAAGACATCAAAAAGGTTAGATAGAATTTGTCACAGTCCTCCTCACTTCTCACCACCACCAAAAAATTGTCTATTAGACAACATTTTGGTGGTGGTGAGAATCGAGGAGGAATGTGACACATTCTATATACCCTTTCGATGTCTAGGACATCTGTACCTTGCCCACTCACAATCTTAAATGACAGAGGTGTAAGGCAGGGGTCTCCAAATCCAGCCCTGGAGGGCCACAAACCAGTCAGGTTGGCAGGATATCTCTAATGCATATATCTCATGCATAGTCATTAGGGATATCCCGAAAACCTGACTGGCCGGTGGGCCCCATAGGACTGGGTTGGGGACCACTGCTCTAGAAGAGATCATATCACCCCCATCTTAAAAGACTTACACTGGCTCCCAATCTACTGCCGTCTCACCTATAAAGTAGTCATGATGACCTTCAAGGCCATTAACAAGACGTCAGCCACCTCCCTATTGGACCTCCTCCACCCCACTCCAGCAAACAGAGCAAGGAGAACATTCACCACCAACATCCTTCAGATCTCCAATGAAATAACAAAATGTACCCAGGCAACAAAACCCGAGCTTTCATATTCTATGCCCCCAGCTGTTGGAATGCACTCCCAACCAACATCAGAGCACTCACAGATCTCGCCCAATTCAGAAAAGCACTAAAGCATCACCTCTTTCTCCTACACTACTCTCAACCCAGTAATTTAACACCACCAACCATACACCTTGCCATGTCAAGTTTGTATATAACTGTAAAAAGATGTAGAAAGTTACCCCAGTTGAACCAAGTTGTATGTACCCGTTCATTGTAAGTGCACAGCAGTATGTCTGTTATGCGCAGAAATGTTACATGTAAACCACACTGATTTTAAAGAGTGTGGTATATAAAAGCAAGAAATAAAATAAATAAATAAAATAAAATATGAGATGAATATAACCTTTAAAAAATAAGATGGGTGAGCTAGAATATATTGCACTAAATGAAAGGTTAGATATGACTGGCATCTCAGAGACCTGGTGGAAAGAGGACAACCAATGGGACACTGTGATACCTGGGTACAAACAGGGCTGGCCAAAGGGTTTCTGCTGCACATGGCCTCCTGCTTCTGACCCCTTCCCCCCCCAACACAACTTCAGGGAGTCAGATGTGGAAGGCAGTTTGTGCCAAAGCACATGGCCTGCTGCTGTTGTCAAGCTTAACCACCCCTCCCCCAATCTTGCTGCCTGAATCAGCAGCAGCGGGGGATGGGGCGGTGTGGCCGACCGTGCGGGAGGGCATCAGGCCGTGTCTGCCAAAGCACATGGCCGCCTGTCCACATAGGTCTGCTGCCCTAGGCGACCACCTAATGAATGGGCCAGCCCTGGATACAAATTATATCGCAATGATAAGGTAGATCAAATTGGTGGAAGGATTACCCTCTATGTTAGAGAGGGCATTCAGTCATATAGGGTTAGTTTTGCATAAAACAAAAAACATTGTAGAATCTCTATGGATAGAAATTCCATGTAACAAGGGGAAGGTGATGGCAATGGGGGTATATTACCGACTGCCTGGCCAAATGAACAGAATGATAATGAAATGCTAAGGGAAATAAGGGACACTAATTAAAGTTACAACACAGTAATAATGAGTGATTTCAATTACCCTGGTATTGACTGGGTCAATGTCACAGTAGGACATGCTAGAGAGATAAAGATTCTAGATGAAATAAATGATCACTTCTTGGAGCAGCTGGTTAATGAACCGACAAAAGGGGGTGCTATTTTGGACCTAGTTCTTAGTGGAACACAGGATCTGGTGAAAGAGAAGGGTTTTGGGGCCACTTGGCAATAGTGATCATAGCATGATTGCATTTGATTTAATAAATGGACAAAGGACGGCAAGGAAATCCACCGTACTACTACTTAACTTTCAAAAGGGAGACTATGATAAAATGAGGAAAATAGTTAATAAAAAAAACTTAAAGGAGCAGCTGCAAAGGTTAAAGATTTACATTAAGCATGGGTTTTATTTAAAAGTACTATCTTGCAAGCCCAGACCAGTTGTATTCCATGCTTTAAGAAAAGTGGAAGGAAGGCAAAAAAAAAACAAAAAACAACCTGCCAGCATCTTTGAAAGGAGAGATTAGAGGGGCTTGTTAGAACCAAAAAAGCATCTTTCAGGAAATTAGAAAAAGGAGCCAAGTTACGAAGACGAGAAACAACATAAGCATTGGCAAGTTAGATGCAAAGCAGGGCAGGCAAAGAAAGAATGTGAAAAAAGCTTGACGTGGAAGCAAAAATGCATAATAAAAACTTTTTCAAGTCCATTCATACTTGTGAGAGAGTTAGTTGGACCATTGGATGATAGAGGGGTAAAAAGGGCACTAAGTGAGGACAAGACCATAGTGATGAGACTGAATGAATTCTTTGCTTCAGTTATTACTGAAGAAGATATAGAGAAGTTACTCGTGCCTGAAATGGTATAAAGATGAATGTATCAGAAGAATTAAGAGAAATATTGATAAACTGGGAAGATGTATTAGCAGTTATTTGATAAACTGAAGAGTAGTAAATCACTGGGACCGGATGGTATACAACTGAGGGTGTTGAAAGAACTGAAATATGAGATTGCAGATCTACTATTAGTAATCTTTGAACTATCATTAAAATCGTATGTAGTACCTGGCATACTGGAGAATGGCCAAAGTAATGCCAATTTTTAAAAAGGGTTCCAGGGGTGATCTGGGAAACTACAGACCAGTGAGCCTGACATCAATAGTGGGCAAAATAGTAAAATCATTATAAAGAATAAAATTGCTGAATGTGTAGATAGTCATGGTTTAATGGAAGAAAGCCAACATGGATTTAGCCAAAGAAAGTCTTGTCTTACTAATCTGTTCTGTATTTTTGAAGGTATAAATAAACAGGAAGACAAAGGTAAGCTGGTTTATATAGTGTATTTGGATTTTCAGAAAGCCTTTGGCAAGGTCCCTCATAAAAGACTCTTAGCAAATTTAAAAAGTCATGGGATTGGAGGCAGTGTAATATTGTGGATCAGGAACTGGTTAAAAGATAGAAAACAAAGAATAGGGCTAAATGGCCAATTTTCTCAATGGAGAAAGGTGACAAGTGGAGTATCCCAGGGATCTGTGCTGGACCCGCTGCTTTTTAACATATTCATTAATTAAATGAGAATAACAAGTGAGGTGATGAAATTTGCAGATGACACAAATTTATTCAAAATTGTTAAAACACAAGAGGATAGTGAAAAACTGCAAGAGAACCTTGGTAAATTGAAGACTGGACATCCAAATGGCAGATGAAATTTAATGTGGACAGCTAGTGCAAAGTTGTGAACCTAGGAAAGAATAACCCGAACTTTGGTTACACAATGCAAGGTACCACCTTAGAAACTACCACCCAGGAAAAAGATTTAGGCGTCATTGTTGAAACCCTCCACCCAGTGTACAGCGGTGGCCAACAAAGCAAATAGAATGCTAGGAATCATAAGGAATGGAGAATAAAACCAAGGATCTTATAATCTCCAGGAACAAGCAGGAATGAGTCTTCACATATGGGTTTCGTCGGTACCGACGGAGCCTGCGCGGGAACGCTCCCCAGCGTCCAGTAAGAAAGCTTTTGGGAGCATCCCACAGCGCCTGCGCGCTGCCTTCCCGCCTTTCCCAACCGCCTCTCTCCAGTTCTTCTTTTCCGCGGAGCTAGCAGGTCGTGTTCCTGTCACCGCAGAAGAATTCTTTATTTTTTTCTTTATTTTTCTGTGCGCGTCTGATTTCTCCGCCGGTCTTTTCTTTTCTTTCTTACAAAAAAAACAAACAAACTTTTCTTTTTTCAACTGTGCATTTTCGGTTTGGGCCTTAGGCCTGAACATATTTTCTCCTCATGGAGAAGCCCGCTTCCGGGTTCAAAAAGTGCACGAAGTGTGGCGGTACTATTTCTGTCACCGACACCCATGACTGGTGTCTAAAATGTTTGGGTCCTGACCATTCCATCACGGATTGTGTGTCCTGTACCATGATGTCTAAAAGAGGTTGGCAGAACTGAGCAGCCAAGCTCAGTACCCTGTTTCCCTCTGATGCAGCCTCGGTGGCATCGACGTCTTCCAGGGCTGCTTCTTCCTCCCATGGATCTCAGGTAACCAAACATAAATCTAGCCAGTCCTTGAAGGGCAAATCGCCCTCTAAGCATCGAGATGCCTCCGGGCTTGTCCTCGAGGATTCCGCACTTGCAAAATTACCCCGGCGGGATGTTCCGACTTCCAAAGCATTGTCTATGGGGTCACAGGTTGACATCGATGGCTCGGCCTCAACCGATCACCTGTTGCCGTGTTCTGGGGTACCGGTGGCCTCCGCTGGTACCGACATCCAGACTCTGGTGGCGTCGATGGATCAGAAGATTCTGTCCATGCAGTGCACCCTAACGGCGTTTATGCAGGCTTTGACGCCTCCGGTACTGCAACAGTCTCCGTTACCAGTACCGACACCGGCATCATTCCCGGTGCTGGTACCGATTGCATCGACATCGGCTTCGGTGTCGACTGCAATGGTACCCTGTCCTATGATGCCCATCGGTACCGAACCGGTACCGCTTACTCCCGATGTCGATCCCACTTGGTACGCGTATCGGGCTTTACAGGAGCATCCAGACAGGCGATACTTCGATTCCTCCGAAGACTCTGATGAGTCGGAGGTTTCTGTCGATGCACCGGTACTTCTTCCTCAGGAGTCTGATTCTCCAAAACAAAGAATGTCTCCTCCAGAAGACTTGTCTTTTCAGGACTTCATTAGGGAAGTGGCTAGGGGCCTCTCCATTACAGTGGCCCCTGAGTCAGAGCCTAGAGCCAAGCAACTAGATATTTTGCAATATCCTAAGGCTCCTAAAGAAGCAGCTACTTTACCTATTCATGAGATTCTCTATGATCTCATGTTGAGCATGTGGGAGACTCCTCTTACCACCTCTCCTCATTCTCGTAGATTAGACACCATGTACCGTGTCCCTCCTTGTCCTGGCTTTCATAAGTCTCAGCTTCCTCACCACTCTAATGTGGTAGAGTCTGCCATGAGGAAAATAAAGAGTGCAAAGAGACACTCATCTAATCCTCCAGGACATGAATGCAGGACCCTTGATGCTTTTGGCCGAAGGGTTTTCTAAGCTAATATGCTTGCTGCCAGAATCAACTCCTATAGTCTCTATATGGGGATGTTTCTGAAAGAAGTCACAGATCATCTGCAGACTTTAGCCCCTTTTATTTCAGAAGATAAAAGGCAGGAATTACTCACTTAAACATGCCCAAGATGTTTCTAAATTTTCCAACCGTGCAGCCTTTGACTCTTTTGAGTGTGTAAGCAGAGCCTCGGCTATTGCCATAGGTGCACGCAGAATTGCTTGGTTACAAGCCTCTGATTTGGAACTTTGGGTCCAAGATGAACTGGGAAATCTTCCTTGTACAGGTGAAAACCTTTTTGGCAGGGATTGGAAAGCAAAGGCCACTCAGATGGATGCTGAGAACTCTGCTTTGGATCGACTTTCAAATTCTACCTCTGCTCCTGCTAAGAAAAGATTGTTCAAAAAGACAACTTTTTCTAAAAAGGGAAGATACCATCCTGCTTATGGTCAGCAGGCATCTTCTGCAGGTCGTTTTGCTGCAAAGCGTCAGCAACCACCTAAACAGTCAAAGGCTGCCAGGCCTCCCACGGCTCAGCAGCCTCAGCCTCCTCAGGGCCTTTGACTTGCAACTAGAGAACTTAGCCTTTCTGGCTCTGGAAGAACTAGAGCCCCTCACCATTCCAGGAAGGTTGGCTTACTTTGCTCCCAGATGGGAGCAAATTACAGCAGAGCAATGGACCCTCTCCATTATAAGGGAAGGGTACAAGCTTCATTTCTTAAACCTTCCTCCCCACACCATGGTGAGACAGTTCAATTCTCCAACATCTCTCCTCAACCTTCTGGGTCAGGAGATTGCTACCCTTCTTGCCCAAGGGGCAATAGAAGAAGTACCCCTTCTTCAACAGGGCTCAGGGTTCTACTCCCCCTATTTTCTCATTCCAAAGAAAACAGGGGGCTACAGACCCATATTAGATCTCAGAGAATTGAACAAGTTTCTATGCAAGGAGAAATTCAAGATGACTTCTCTCGGAACTCTCCTTCCATACCTCCAGAGTCAGGATTGGCTTTGTTCTCTAGATCTCAAGGATGTGTACACCCATGTTCTCATCCATCCAACACACAGAAAATTCCTTTGCTTCCTGTACCAAGGAAAGCACTACCAATACAAAGTGCTTCCTTTCGGTCTGGCCTCTGCACCAAGGGTGTTCATGAAATGCATGGCAGTAGTAGCTGCATTTCTACGCACTCTAGGAATATTCGTTTTCCCATATCTGGACGACTGGCTCATTCGAGCTCCATCCCTGTCAGAGGCCCAGATTTCTCTAACCTGCACAATGCGTGTCCTTCAGTATTTGGGACTGGTAATAAACATCCCAAAATCCCATCTCACCCCTACTCAGTCTCTGGAGTTTATAGGGGCCTTGCTGGATACCACAACTGCAAGGGCCTATCTTCCTCAGGCCCGTTGCCTACGCTTGGTGCAGTTAGCCTCCCAGATACAGTTAAAGTCCCATTTAACTGCTCGAGAGATGTTACAACTATTAGGCCACATGGCATCCACCGTGCATGTGGTTCCATATGCTTACCTTCACATGAGGGCAGCTCAATGGACTTTGTCCACCCATTGGACTCAGGCATCAGGTTGCCTGTCAGATAAAATAGCAAACTCCAGTCGCCTATTTTGGTCTCTCCAGTGGTGGAAGTTCCCTCCAAATCTGTTGCTGGGGTCCCCTTTTCAGCAGTCGCTACCCCAAGCAACTCTGACAACAGATGCGTCTCCAATGGGTTGGGGAGCTCATCTGCATATCAATCTCTTGGAACTCAGAGCAATATTGTTAGCTCTCAGAGTATTCCATTCCCTGCTCAGCTACAGGACAGTCCTCATCCATACGGACAACCAAGTAGCCATGTTCTATGTAAACAAACAGGACGGGACTGGCTCTCTGTCGCTTTGCAACGAAGCTTTGCGACTGTGGGCCTTCGCCAGAGAGCATCACATCCATCTTCTGGCAGTATATCTTCCAGGCGTTCAAAACTCTTGGGCGGACAGACTCAGTCGAGTTCTGCTTCCACACGAGTGGTCCCTCCACATGGACCAGGTAGCCAGGATTTTTCGAATTTGGGGAACCCCGGACATAGACCTCTTTGCAAGTCTGTGGAATGCCAAACTTCCCCGGTTCTGTTCCAGAATTCCGTGTCAGGGAGTTCAGGCCAAGGATGCCTTCCTCCTTCACTGGGGTCAAGACTTCCTTTATGCCTTTCCACCAATTCCCCTAATTCCCAAAACACTATTCAAGCTTCAGAGAGATCAAGGGACCATGATCCTCATAGCACCACATTGGCCATGCCAAGTGTGGTACCCTCTACTTCTGCATCTCTCTCAACCTCCTTCCCTGGACTTGGGCTCTGCACCAGACCTTCTGTCCCAGGAAGAGGGAACTTTGTGGCACCCAAACCCCCAGCCGCTCCATCTCGGGGCTTGGTTGCTGAAGGCCTAGACCTTCAAGATTTTCATCTCTCTCAGCAAGTCAGAGATGTTATTCATGCCTCTAGAAAGCCTTCTACTAGACGTTCCTATGCTTTCAAATGGAAAAGATTTACCATTTGGTGTTCAGGGTAAGGTCTAAACCTTCTTGCAATACCTCTGAATTCTCTACTAGAGTATCTCCTTCATCTATCCCATGCAGATCTGAAAACAAATTCAGTAAGAGTCCATTTGAGTGCTATTGCAGCGTCCCTCAAGCCTCTCAATGGACAACCTATTTCCTCTCATCCTCTTATAGCAAGATTCATGAGAGGCCTTCTTTTAACTAAACCTCCCATTAGACCACCTCCAGTGGCATGGGACTTAAACCTGGTTATTGGCCAGCTTATGAAGCCACCCTTTGAACCTTTAGCCACCACCTCCTTGAAATTCCTTTCTTGGAAAGTTATTTTTCTCTTTGCAGTCACCTCAGCACGCCGCATCACAGAGTTGCAAGCTTTGGTGGCTAATCCTCCTTATACAAGGCTCCATCATAAGGTAGTCCTCAGGACCAATCCACACTTTATGCCTAAAGTGGTCTCACCTTTTCATCTCAACCAAGAGGTATATTTACCTGTCTTTTTTCCAGGACCTCATGCATCAAATGCAGAGAGGAATCTTCATACCTTGGATTGTAAGAGAGCTCTCGCTTTTTACTTACAAAGAACACAGCAACATAGAAAGTCTTCTCAACTCTTTGTTGCTTTTGATCCTTCTCATTTAGGACTTCCAGTCTCTAAGAGAACACTGTCCAACTGGATTGCTCAGTGTATTTCTTTCGCCTACCAGAGTAGGAACATTTCTCTGGAGGGCCATGTCACAGCTCACAATGTGAGAGCCATGGCAGCCTCAATGGCTCATCTAAACTCTGTGTCCATCGACCAAATCTGTCGAGTGGCCACCTGGGCCTCGGTTCATACCTTCACAGCCCATTACTGTTTGGACAAGGACTCCCGCCGGGATGCCTCGTTTGGTCAGGCTGTTCTCAAACACCTGTTCCATTCCTAATCAACTCCTACCCACCTACCCTGGTCGGATGCCAGAGATCCATGGAGGGAGGTAGAGTCCTTTTCAAGGACACAGAATCTGGGGTTTCTCCATGGCATCTGCAGCTAGGGAGTCCCCATATGTGAAGACTCATTCCTGCTTGTTCCTGGAGATAGCACAGTTACTTACCTGTAACAGGTGCTCTCTGGGAACAGCAGGAATAAGTCTTCACAACCCACCCACCTCCCCTAGGAGTTGTATCTCTCTATCTATCTTTCCTTTCCTCTCTCTCTCTTTGTCTCAGCTTTAAAACTCGAACTGGAGAGAGGCGGTTGGGAAAGGCGGGAAGGCAGCGCGCAGGCGCTGTGGGATGCTCTCAAAAGCTTTCTTACTGGACGCTGGGGAGCGTTCCCACGCAGGTTCCGTCGGTACCGACAAAACCCATATGTGAAGACTTATTCCTGCTGTTCCCAGAGATCACCTGTTACAGGTAAGTAACTGTGCTATATCTCTGTATCGTTCCAAGGTGTGACTGCACCTTGAATATTGTGTGCAGTTCTGGTCACCCTGTCTTAAAAAGGATATAGCAGAATCTGAAAAAGTACAGAGAAGAGCCACCAAAATGGTAAATGGGATGGAAGGATACCTTAGGAGGAAAGGCTTAAAAGGTTAGGACTCTTCAACTTGGAAAAGAGATGGCTGAGGGGGGATATAATAGATGTCTATAAATTAATGAAAGGAGTGGAACGGGTAAACGTAGCTTGGTTGTTTACACCATCAAAAAGTAGAAAAGACCAGAGGACACGCAATGAAGCTACAATATAACCCTGTTTAAGACTAATAAGAGAAATTGTATTTCATGTAACGTGTAATCAAACTCTGGAATTTGTTACCAGAGGATTTAGTTAAAGCTATTAGTGTAGCTGTTTTTAAAAAAAGATTTGGACAAGTTTCTGAAGGAAAGGTCCATAAACATTATTAAAGAGGACCATGGAATCCACGGCTTATCCTGGGATGAGCATTGTAGAACCTGTGTGCCTTTTTGGAAACCTGTCAGGTACTTATGAACTGGATTGGCCACTGTTGGAACAGGATACTGGGCCTGATGGACCTTCGTCTGACTCTGTATGGCATGTCTTATGTTCTTATTTTATGTTCTAAAGAACAGATGCCATTGGCATGCTGGAGAGAGATCTCAGGAGCCTCTTGCTAATTTTCTCTTCCATAAAATATAAAGTGTCTTGCTAAATTGAGCAGAGATGGTGACAGCCTATTGATAAGAAATTGTCAACACGTTACTGGGGACTGTAGTATGGGAATGACCTTTAAAAACTGCTTTATTTAAGACCATACTGAAGTGTTTGCATAATTTAGCAAACAAAAATGAAATTGGGTTTGCATAAATTGAAAAATATGGAAAGCTATTTAGTTTAGTTGACATTGCAAAAAAAGATCTAAAAAAAAAAAAAAAGCTTAGCACTTTGATTTTTCTAAGTTTTAGTTGCAACTGCACAATGCTTTTGGTGGTCTTTCCTCATTAAATAGAAACTAATGTTCAGAATTGGCAGCCAGTTCTCAAAGGCACATACTCAAAAGCCTGAATGGAAGGTTCAAGGCTGCAACAGTCTTCACTCAGTTTCTGTCTGAGGTGGGATGGGGAAATGCATATGGTCTTCAATAAGCAATACATTCATTGTGTATTTTCACTGAAATGCACTAGTAAAAGGTATTGCCTGCAGCTTTCTTATTCTCCTTTCTGTTGAAACAATTTAAAACATTCTGACCTGAGTAAGTCCTGATGACTGTCAAAATTCACTCCTGTATAAGTCTTTGGTGAGATCTAATTTAGAGTATTGTGTGCAATTTTGGAGATCACACCTTCAAAAGATCTGTTAGAGAGAGACGGCACTTAACAACAACAGAGAGATCTTACCCCCCTCACCCCCCCCCCCCTCTGTTTCAGCCTGTTAGTGTACCGCAATGTCAGCCCTGGAGTTCAGAAGATCAAATTATGAATCACAAATGAAATAAATTTTCTTTATTCTAGGGAAGAGGCAACTGTGTGCCAGCTACTTACTAGGGATGTGCAATCATTTGAAATGACATAGGAAATATCAATGACCCAAGCTATATTGTTTTTATGTCATTTTCAAATGAAATACAAGGAGAAAACCTGAAATTTTGTGGGTTTCCATCTGTTGTAATTAGTGTGCACTAATTCAAGTAGTGCACATTATTGGATGATATTGTGTACACTCGCTTAACAGTGTGTGCACTATTTACCTCTAGTGCACACTTTTGAATGATAGTGTCAGTGCTATTATAATGCCATGTTCTGTGGGGGGGGGGGAGGGAGGGAGCCAAGCTTGCTGAGGTTGCCGGTCTTGCCTTCCTGTTGGCCTGCAGGGATCTTATCTCCAGTAGGCAGACAGGAGGGATCTGTGCCTTGAACAAAGCGCTCTTCTACTCATGGAGGATGGGTTCCCTGTTGACAGCCTGCTGCTTGCTGGGTCATAATCGCCAGCCTTCCCGTACATCTGCCCATAGGAGATTGGATCCCTGTGGGTTGAAGTAGTTGAAGCCTCAATTGAAAGGGGGCCTCCCTTTCTGACGTCTATGGATAGTACACACTATTAATGACATTTCCCCCTGGAATGAAATTAAAAAACAAAACAAAGATTCCACAAATGACATAGGAAACTAAATAAAACAAAACTTTTATCCTACAACCCCCTACTAATTACTCGGAGTATTTTAGATCAAGCATTATAAGTCACAGAGACCCACATTCAATTGCAGTAAAGCCTTTAATACCATTTCACACAGGCAACTTATAAATAAACTGAGCGCCCTAGAGATGGGTCCTAAAGTGACTGACTGAACTAAAAATTGGTTGAGTGGGAGGCAACCAAGGGTTATGGTAAATGGCGTTCACTTTGAGGTAAAACATGTTACCAGTGGTGTGCCACAGGTTTCTGTCCTTGGTCTGATTCTTTTATGGTTTATTAAAAATTTGATATACCACCTTTAGGCATAGCAGTTTACAACCTTGCATAAAGCGGTCAAAGCGGTTTACAACCTTGCATAAAACAATTACATAAAAAAATGTTTTGTTTATTTTTTTTTAACATTTTTGTTACTAATATTGTGGAAGGACTGCTGGGTAAGATTTGCCTCTTTGCAAAATCTGCAATAGATTGGACACCTAGGAAGGCATAGATAACATGAGGAGGGATCTAGCTAAGCTTGAAGAATGGTCAACAATATGGTAGCTTAGATTTAATGCTAAAAAATGCAAGGTCATGTATTTGGGTTGTGGTACAGTATAAGGGATTTCTGTCCACAAAAAAAGAGTGGGACCTGGGCATGATTGTTTCTGATGATCTTAAGGTGGCTAACCAGGTAGAAAAGGGGACAACAGAAGCTAAAAGGATGCTTGGATGCATAGGTAGAGGAATGGCCAGCAGGAAAAAGGAGGTGATAATGCCACTGTATAAGTCTTTGGTGAGATCTCATTTAGAGTATTGTGTATAATTCTGGAGACCACATCTTCAAAAGGAAATAGAGTTGGTGCAGAGGGTGACTACCAAAATGGTCAGTGGACTTCATCATAAGGCACATGGGGACAGACTTAAAGATCTCAATATGTATACTTTGAAGGAAAGACGAGACAAAGGAGATATGATAGTGATGTTTAAATACCACCACAGGAGGAGAGCGCTTTCAATTGAAAGAAAGCTCTCCAATGAGGGGACATAGGATGAGCGTGACAGGGGATGGACACAGGAATAATATGCGGAAATATTTCTTTAATAAAAGAGTGGCAGATGTGTGGAACCGTCGCCCAGTGGAGGTAATAGTGATGAGGACAGTATCTGAATTCAAGAAAGCATGGGACAAACACAGAGGATCTCTAAAGGACAAAAAAGGGATTGTAAGACTTATGTGGTCAGTAGCCAGGCTAACTGCATACGTCTTTTATTTTTAATTTCTGATACTTACACAGATTGCATTTATCTGTTTACCATGCTTTGGTGAGTTAAATGGATAAAGTTATCCATATTTGCGGAGGTAGAGGTAGAGGTAGGGTTAAGGACTGGCCACAGACTGACTAGTAAGTAATGGTGCAAGCCACATTTTCAGTGATGCTACTTATATGCGTAATACTGTTTAAATACATGATTAAAGAGAATGTCACCACTGCTTTAGTTTATCTGGCTGCTAGTATTAGGATTACATATATTGTGGTTGTAATAACGTGCTTAGATTATGCTGGCTTGTTGTGTATTACATAGATGGTCTCCAATGTTAGTTATTGCTATCTTGGGGATTAAAGAGATTTCCTTATTTTGATTTGGAAAAAAAGTATGAACAATGTCAGCTCTATCTGTTAAAACAATGGGGCTGCTGATTGTAGCTTTTTGGTAATAACATAACCAAGAAGAATGAATCTTGATAAATACTCTTTCAAAATCTGATGGAAAGACATCTACTTCTATTACATCTCCTAATTAGCCAAAGGAGCCAAACTCACTGTTTATATGGCCTGGATTTGTTATTTTCTTTTTCTTTTGAAGATTTGCTCTTGTTCATTTCTTCAGGAGTTGTCTTTAGCTTCTTAGGGAAGGTGCTGGACCGTTAAGGAGCTCAGATGAATCGTGCCTATGAGAAAAAGAATCCTACAGAATTTCATTAAAATACTTTCAAAGTCAAAGAAATCAATAGCTCTGGGGAAAGACTGTCCATTGAGCATATAGGGCTTTGCTAAACTCATGCAGCTTTCAGCAGGTACTCAAACTGTATACTTAACACCCCACATCTTTGATGGTCTTTTACTCTGTGCTATAAAAGCAACATGGACATTCTAGAATGACAAATCTGGTTTGCACAGATTCCAAATGTGTTAGAAGCCAAAATGGGGGGCAGGCTGCCTGATTAAAAGGGAAAGAACATGTAATGCATGACGTACAGCTGTCTGAGGTACCTTGGAATGTGCCATATCCCCAAGAATGTATAGTTACATGTTTTAATATCCTTTATTCCAATTTCCAAAGGGGGAAGGAGGGTCTGGATATTACATGCACTCAGCAAATCACATACATGCTTATTTAGGAATTATGTTCCCTATTGCATTGCCTGTCGCTGGACTGGAATAATTGAAATTGTTGTACGCCTTCGTAAGCAGTGTCATAGAGTAGTTCATTGTGCGGTGCCTCATTTGACAATTTCATGGTGTCTCTGCATTTACACAGGAGCTTCATTGCAGGGCTCTGGATCAACTGCAGGCACTTCCGATCTTTATCTTTATTTCAAAACTTTATATACTGCCCATTGTCAGGACATTAGAGCGGTTTACAACAGAAAATAAGTCTACGCTAAAGAAAATGAAGAGAACGCCATAAAAAACAGGAAAGAAGAAGGAGTAGTAAAGCAGCAAGGGGTGGCAAAGGGAGCCTGATATACAGTACAGCATATTACAATTTTGGTATGTGATGAGACTAAGCTACAGAGTAAAGTTTTCAGATCAGACTTGTCCAAACAACATCTAATCATCTGGATTCTTCATAAGGCAAATAACGATGACCTCACCATTGCCAACAGTTGAATCTTGAGAGACAATAGGGAATCCTAATGACAGCCTAAGGAAATCACTGTCTCACAAAGATTTATGAAATTACCTAGACAATGGCCACAATGATAGTGAAGGCACGTCACCAAGAAAACCAAATGGCTTTGCCAGATTAAAAATTGATTTATTCATCTTCAGGCAATTGATTTTGAAGTAAAGCAGGAATTCACAATAGTGATCTTGATATTGTCCAGATAGAATGACCAAAGGCCCTGTATATCATCCACGGGCATCCTGGTGCCTGAATTGGTTCTAAAACTGGGGCCATAAAATGTTAAAGATCCCAAGAGCCAAATGAACACCCTGAGGAACTCCACAGCTTAGTTTATGAACCCTTGATAGGCTAACATGAGGACATATGATATGCCATACTGGGTCAGATCAAAGGTCCATCAAGCCTAGTATCCTGTTTCCTACAGTAGCCAGTCCATTTCACAAGTACCTGTCAAGTTCCCAAAGGATAGACCGATTCCATGCTGGTTATCTCAGGGGTAAGCGGTGGATGTCTACAGTCTATAAATTCCAGAGTTTCATTATGCATTGAATGAAAAATATTTTCTCTGTAGCTTCATTGCATATCTACCTAGTCTGCCTACTTTTTGAAGGAGTAAACAACCGATCTACATTTACACATTTCACTCAACCATTATTTTATAAGCCTCTATCAATCTTCCCTCAGCTGTCTCTTTTCCAAGTTGAAAACACCCAACCTTTTAAATCTTTCCATCCCCTTTATCATTTTATTCACTCTTTGTAGCTTTTCTAATTTCACTATATCCTTTCTTTGGGTGAAAAGAACTGCACACGGTATTCAAGGTACAATCGTACTATGGAGCAATACAGAGGCATTATGATATCCTTGGGGGGTTTTTCTCCATTTCGTTCCTTTAACCTACCATCCAATAAAACGTGAACAGAATGAAGAAAACACAATAACAAAGCGGGATCCACTAGATCAGGGGTCTCCAACTCCAGTCCTGGAGGGCCGCAAACCAGTCAGGTTTTCAGGAGATGTCCCTAATGAATATGCATGAGATATATTTGCATGCTGTGCCCCCATTGTATCCATTTTTTTCTCATGCATATTTTTTAGGGATATCCTAAAAATCTGATGAGTTTGCAGCCCTCCAGGACTGGAGTTAGAGATCCCTGCACTAGATCAAATGCTGAAGAATCAGGATGACCTTACCTGCATTTGAGGCCACCGTCACTTCATTCTGCTTTATCACTTTTGTGTCCTGTCTTTTATTAGTATGAGATGTGATTTTAGTTGGAAGTTTTGTTTGTGTATAATTTGATTACACAGGTACACTAAAAAAAAATTTTTTTTAAACTGCCTCTAATGTTTCGATTGATTTTTACGTTTTTTGGTGCGCTGAATCCAAATCTGGTAACCAATTTGCTCCATCACGTACAGATATTTTGCTACATTGGGTTAGCAGTTTGTGGTGAACGTTTCAGATTGAGTGCGATCGAGATAAAAGTTTCTTGGATGAATTCTTTATACTAATTGTTTAGTAGTTATTCAAATAAGAATAAAGAAAATTGTAACAAGGCAGCACATAAGAATAGAGTAATGTCAACAAAACACACTGTGATGGTAGCAAAATTGTCTGCACTTAAAACAGCCACATACATGTGCACAAACATTGAGCATATAAGAGCGAGGTTAGACACAAAGCAAAGCAAAGAAATGTGCAAAAAATGTTGTACAGGTATGTATGTAAGAATAGAAAACGCAAACCGCACCATTGCAATACATGAAGACAAACACCCGATGGTGTGAAAATAAAATTCTAATAAATGAGATCCGACACTGTGGTAATAACTAGCAAATTTTTATTTCAAAGTTTAGTAAAAACATGATATTTGTCAACACAGTTTAGATTTTAAAGTCATTCTTGGGTCAATCAATCTCCTGGTGGGCCCGTTTTTCTTCTTCCCCCGAATGCTTCTCTTGTTGCGCTGCTTGGCGTATTTTTCATCTGGGGTTTCCCGCAGCAGCAACCAGCAGAAATCAGCCATCATAGTGGTGTTCCATCTTCCTTGGTACCTTCTCTCTGCGTCCTTGATGTCCTGGTGAAACCTTTCACCTTGTTCTTCACTGTACGCCCCCAAGTTTTCGGGAAAGTAGTTCACATGGGAGTGCAAGAAATGGACTTTCAGGCTCATGTTACAGCCTTGTTCTTTGAAGGCATTGAGCATCCTGGCAACAATATCCTTATAGTTCTCATCCCGCCTGTTCCCCAAGAATTTGAGAACAACATCCTTGAAGGAATCCCAGGCTTCTTTTTCCTTCTCAGACATCGTTTCAGCGAATGCTCCATCTGAAATGAGTTTCCTTATATCAGGGCCAACAAACACTCCTTCCTTTAGCTTTGCTTCAGAAAGTCGGGGAAACTTTGAGCAAAGGTACCGAAAGCACTCACCATCTTTTGGAAGGGACTTGATGAATTGCTTAATGAGACCCAACTTAATGTGGAGAGGTGGTAATAGAATTTTATCACGAGGTACCAAGCTCTCATGAAGAACATTTTTCTCACCGGGTCTCAAATACTCCCGAATTGGCCAGTCTTTTTTCCCCCAGTGTAGGTCGCGGGCCCGGCTATCCCACAAGCAAAGGAAGCAGGGATATTTGGTGAAACCGGATTGCTGCCCTAATAGCATGGATAGAATTTTAAAGTCTCCACAAATCATCCACTTATGCTCATCATAACGAATCTTCTGAAGAATCAGGGCCAAATTCTCGTATTTTTCTTGGAGAATAACAGAGTGAGCAATAGGAACTGAAGCGAATGTGTTGCCATTATGAAGAACACCTTCTATGCTGTCTTTTGACGAATCAATGAACAGCCGCCATTCAGCTGGATCATACTTGAGTTTAAACTTTTCCATCACTCCGTATATATCGTTGCAAAATACAAAATCTTCCTCTTTGCTGAAATACTTCAAAAATTGTGTCTCGCGGTTGCGGTACCAATAAAAAGTTGTTCCTGGTGACAATAGATTTTTCTGTTTAAGCCGAGAACCTAGCAGTTGGGCAGCATCTTTTGGGAGTCCTAAATCCCGGACTAAATCATTCAATTCAGCTTGAGAGAAAAGTTCAGGTTTCGGATCTGGTTCAGTTTCAAACTCGGAAGTACTGGACTCATCGGGAAAAGCCATCTGATGAGTCTCATCATGATCAGAACCGTCCACACAAATATGATCCAAAGATTTTGGTGGTTCAGGCACAGGTACTTCGTTGCTATGAGGCATAGGCCTAATTGCTGAGGGAAGGTTGGGGTAACTTATTACGTTCTTATTTTTTAAGTTGTATCCCTTCACAATGCAAGAGCAAAAATAGCAGTCACTGCTGTGATCTCTTTGTTCACGCCACATCATAGGTATTCCGAAACGAAATGCTTGTTTTTTACCTTTCATCCATAAGCGTAGATCTTCCTCACATGTCTTGCACACTTTGTGAGGAGCCCACGGTTTGTCTTGATCGCCTAACTTCAAACCGAAATAGGCGAAATATACTTTTTTAATAAATGCAGAAATGTTCCTCTGCCGCTTTTTCACGGTATATTCCCCACAAATAAAACAAAAACTGTCCGGAGAGTTGACGCAACCTCTGGCTCTGTGAGCCATCACAAATACACAGCACTGCAAACTACAACTGTAGTGAACCACTTCGGAATAAAGCTGGATTACGATTGAGCAAACAAAAGGTAATAATGAACTTGCAAGAAATTGAAATTTGACAGGAACGTTCATGTCGCAACCACCGTGTTTGAGCGAGCGAACGAGGCGAGGCGAACAGGAAAGAACATGCGCCAGCGCGAGTACTGGATTTAGCCCCCCGCCTCCCAATTGTCCTGTTAATGTATAAAATGAATACAAAACACTCTAAAATATCATGAGGGAGTGTTTCTAGTTAGTTAACCATTACAACCTCTATTTTGGGCCAAGAAAATAAACTGCAGTCGGCTAAAAAGAAATTATGTGAACATTCCTTATATGGGTAAGAAATCTAATTTTGCAAGAAAACGTGACGTGATGGAACATTTTGGCTATTTTTCCTGGATTCAGCACCCCAAAATCTATAGGAATCAGTTGCAAAACTGGAGGCAGTTTTTTGGTAGTGTACCTGTGTTATTGTTTCTATGTTTCTGCTGTATATTATAATGTGTAAACCATTTTGATGTACATGCCTAAAGTGGTATAACAAATACTGGCAAATAAATAAATAAACAGTTCAGTGAGAAGAGCTTCATTGCTGTGCTTTTGATAATCTTGGATGCAGTACTAGAGTCTTTTCCAAAAAAGTTAGTTCTATAATATAGAGGTCTATAAAATGAGTGGCATGGAATGGGTAAACACAAATTGGTTGTTTATTTTTGCAATAAGAAACTGGTACTTCTTGTGGCTTCATTGTGTGTCCCTTAGTCTTTGAAGGGACACACAATGAAGCTACTAAGTAGTGCATTTAAGACTAACTCGGTGATCTGAAAACCATTTCCAGAGGCAGTAGTAAAAGCTATTAGTGTAGCTGGGTTTAAAAAATATTTTTGGAGGGAAAGGCCATTAACCACGGCTTGGTAACCCCCCAGGTGCCAGGTCACCAATGGCAACTAAAAAACCGGACCTGGCACCTGGGGCTCAGAGCCCATGTGGACAGAAGTGCCTCAAAAGGCCACACCAGTGGAGTCTGCCTGCAGGAGACGGGATCCCTATAGGCAGAAGGGCTGCAACCGCCAGAGTTTGCAAAAAATAAATAAAAAAAGGATAGAGTGCAGAGAGGCTGAAGAAATTTAAAGAGACAGCAGATTTGATTTAATAAAGAATGCTATGGGGAAATGGAGGGCAGGGGTGAGAGAGAAGGGGAGAGAGTCTGGGAAGGGAAGCATAGTTGGGTGGGGGAGGAACAGTAGGAGAGAGGTTGGAATGTTGGGGGGGGGGGGAAGAGAGATGAATGCATGGGAAGTAAAGGGCACAATATGTATGTGGAAACGATGCGCCCCTCTCCAACCACACACATGCAGGCACCCCAGCACCATACACACACACAAATGTAGACACCCTACTTCCACACCACACACACACACACAAATACACAGGCACTCGACTCCTGCACCACACACAACTCCTCTTTTCTCTCAACCCCTTAGACTCTTCCCTGTGTGGCAGACCCCTTCATGAATCCTGTTTGCTCAGAGGCCATGCATGCTGATTTTCTTTCCTATGGCCACTACCTGAAGATCTCCATAAGAATTGCTTTTTGCCTCTCCTGGTCACACTGGCAAGCTCCACCAGGGCATTTTTCACACAACCCTAAAGCTGGTCATGGAAATAGAAATATTTAGTAGTATTGCCCCTGATCTTACTCTTCCTGAGCCTCATGTCATGACCTCTTCTGGATCTTCCTTTTCACTGAGAAATGCTCACTGCTTGGGCATTATGCATGCCTTTGAGTTATTTTTATGTCTCAATCATATCTTCTCTCTCGCTGCACTATTCTAGGTCCTTGGGGGGTATATTCAGCTGTGGCGGCCAGCCTGCGTAAAGCAGCTGGCCATTGTTACTTTAAATTTAAACCATATATTCAATTCTGGGGCAATACCTGGCCACCAGCATTGAATAACCGGTATGCCTGGACAGCGATTTAGCTATCCAGTCAGTGGCGGTATTATGGGGCCTTTGGTTTGACCCAGTATGGCAAATCTTAGGCTATTTACTTACATACAATGCTGTGGAAGCAAAGGATAGTTCTGGGTTTTTTTGTAATGTTTGATCTTTACAAATTATAGGCTTGTTATCAAGTGTTCATATATTTGGTCTTGATTTAATTACATAAAACAGCACATTTTATTTACATCTGTTGCTAAATATGTTGGTAAACCTTCTTAAATATCTTGATCTAAACCATGTAGAAACTCTCTTTAGGTTGGTGTTGCTGAGCAAGGGAGTATGTTTGTGTGTAGGACATGTTGAATGGTCCTTTGGGCAACTTTGAGTGTGATTGGAATGGAGTAAGTTTTTAGTTAAATATACGCAGCAGTTTTCCTTCTGTCCAGTCAGTTGCCCATGTTATGCTTGTCCCTCTGAAGCTGAGCCAGATATGAAACACGTCCTGCCATCTTGGATAGCCTCCCCTTTTTGTAGTGTTTGTCTTTCTTGAATAATAGATTGTAAGCTCTGTTGAGCAAGAACTCTATCTTATGGTTAGGTGTACAGTGCTACATATGCCTTGTAGTCCATACAAATAAGTAGTAGTTAGTACTATAGCAATTTTTGTTACTACTTCTATTTCCACCAAGATTTTAGAGAGAAAAGGCAGATGGGACACTGGATGGTAATGAGCTAGCACAGCAGCATCCAATGTTTTCTTCAAAAGAGGACAAACCATAGCATGCTTCGGGAAACTTGGAACCAGCCCCTGCACCAGACTTGCTTTGATAATAGTAAGAAGAAATGGCAGAAGCAGCTGAGAGAGTTTCTTAATTAAAAGGCTGGCATCGGGTCCTGCAGAGAGCTCATAAAAGGACCATCTATTAATATCATGGTAATAAATCAGATACAAGATCGTGCAATAAAAAAAAGTCACTGAGAAAGTTCAACAGATGAGTATAAAAAGCCAGAAGAAAAGGAGAAAAATAACTCCTCCTCGGAAAAACATGGAGAAGGAAAACTAAAACCATTGCATGCAGAGGTGTCGCTGATAGATGAGTACCTCAAAAGACTGAAGGACATCAATCTGAAGCCTGCTGCATTAACACAAGGAAACCTTAAATTCATATCCTCTACTAATAAATTGAAAATAACAATAGAAGCATAAAACTTGCAGAGAGATGAAAAAAAAAAGCTAAAATGAAAGATGCCCAAATAAATAATTTAGAGATAACCTAAGGCAATTCTATCGGGAATTGGAAAGGACTATTAGTATGGTTAACACTAAGGTTGAAACAGCAAGTTCTAGAAAAGCACTGGGATCACAACCTCAATAGAGCTGTGGAAGATGGAGAAGTGCGATTACCTGGAATAGTCCCATTCCTAACAATAAAAAAATTCAGTGCAAGAAAAATGGACATTGCGATAAAAGAGAAAATCACAGTGTTATTAATAGAAGTGTCAGCACCAAGTGACGCCTATGTACTATGCGAGGAGAATGAGAACCATCAAAAGATCACCAACATTGTTCTCAACAATATGAAAATGGATTTTTAAAGGATGTGACAAATATTTTCTCTGTTGTAATCAATAACAATAACCTACCATGAATCTGCTTTTACAATTGTTTTATTTAGAGATTTTTTTCTGCCAACACTCGGCCTTTGGAAACCAAAATCAATCTAGCAATTCAAGCCCTACATGAATACTGCCACTTTTTATGATTACAGCATGCAAGATTCAGTACTGCTTGCACTAAATAATAAGCGACTGAAACAGAGGGGGGAAAAACTCAGAGAAATAAGGGCATGAAAATAAAATGAACCCTTTCAAGTCCTAAAGGCAATGAAGAAAAAAGTGTCAGGTTAGTTTACAATATATAGCTGCCTGCAATAGATGGAGTGGTGTCACTCTATAGAAATAGTCTCTAAGGGTTCCATAATAATCCTTTATAATACTTCTGCTTGGTAGTTGACGGTATCCAAATTAAGCTTAATTTTTGAGATCTGAAAAACTCATTAAGGAGCTTAGGAAATAGTATGAATTTTTTGAAGATAAAATTAACCATTTTTAATACTTGTGGAAGTCCATGACTTCTAAGAGTTGTTTTACTAAAGTGTTGTAGTTTTACAGATACTATGCATTAGATGTGAAAATTAATGTGGTAAGTGCAAAGCCTGTGCAGTAACTGTTGAGGGAATTCCCAACATGTTTGCATGCAGTTAACACACAGAAATGCACTTTGCCATGTGGTAAGTTCACTTACCGAGAGCACAGATGCACTCCTATTTATGAGGCGCTAAGTGCAGCCATGCTTTCTGCTCCGGGGAGAGCACACAGTAAGTTTGCATGTACTAACTGCAAGGCGCAGTCTATGCCCATAACCCACCCATTCATACCTCCTAACAGTGTATGCAGTTAGTATGGCAATCAGTCACGCTGTCATGCCAGTGCAGTAATGGTTATCACAGCCAAGCACTAATTCACACACTAACTGCTTAGCACCTCTTAGGACCCCTTTAACGAAAGCCTGTTAGCTGGTTAACATGTGTTTTAATGCACAGCAACTTGCATTTGAAAACAGTAATGTGTGAGCGTGTCTGCCACCGCACGCTAAAATGCATGTTCGTCGGCGATCATGGGATGAGGCAGGGAATGAGCAGAGTAGGCGTGGAGAGCACATTACTGCTAGTGCCAGGGCAATTGCCATGTGCTCAACGGCAATGCGGCTCTTAATGTGGGTTCATCTAAGGACTCCTCTATGAGAGTCGTTAAGTGAACCCGCCTTAACAGAATGCACATTCAAGTGGCCCATCATGTATTAGCTGCCAGAAACATACTGGTCATGCCTCCCGATGGCTAATGCGTAGGCGATGGGGGTCATTCTGAACCATGAATAAGCCCCGTGTATGTGCGGGATAGATGTGTAATCAACAAAAACATCTAGATCCTTATTCTGGAACATTGCGTCCCCACATGTATACAGCACTTAAACGGAGAACCCAGAACGGGGGCATGGCCATATGCGGGGACATATAAAGCATATTCTGGTCAGGCCTATGTACGTCCCTGGCAGTTCACCCAGACGTCCACGTTATACCTGCTGAAAATGCAATAATCCTGCTCCCAACTCCAATGTATCCCATAGAGATGAATGGCTATGAGACATCTGTATTGATCTGTTGTGTCTGCTGTGTGGGGGAGCACAGGATGCCGTGGTAAGGAATGGAATGCACAGGTGGAGGATGTTTGTATGGCACAATAGCATTAAGAACACCCTGACAGTAATATATGATACTGCCATAGTCTTTAATCTAATATACAATTTTTATCGTTCTATTTATACTCTTGAGAGATCGACCCACACTCTTATAGCTGACAGAGAAGGTTTCAGTATAAAATATAACACCTTATACTACCGGGTTCTCAGCCCAGAGCTTTAACATGGTGTTGTTTAACATCAATAACCTTCTGCCAGTTTGGTGTGCTGTTTAAAATCCTTATAAACAATTATGGCTGTTTGGATGATAAACTTTCTATCAAAATTATCTTGAAGCAGTTCAATACTCAGCTTCTATGCAGCAACAGCTCAAATTCTTCACCACTTTTCTGTGTAACGTTCAACCCCGGTACCGACTGACGTTTCACATTTTTCGTCAGGGCACCTAAACATAACTATAGAAACCAACAATAAGACTCCCATCTCACTCTCATTTTACCATCATTAGTTCAGTTCACTCATACTCTTCTAGTCATAAAATCAAAAAGTAGAATACCAGAAGTGCTGCCCGCGTCGTTCTCTCCTTTACTGCGATTATCATGTAAAGTTCTGTTCGCTCGTAGAAAAACGCCGCGCATGCATATCTGATATTCTTGCTGCCCTTTAAAGTTGGAATTGACCAATCAAGCACAGTCTTTTCTTAAAAGCTAAATTGCATGTTGTTAATAATATTTGTCTGAAAGGTTGATCTTATTTACATGCCAGCCATTCAATCTGATTATTTAGCCCTGCAGGGCCAAAGTATTCAGTTTAAAAATGAGTCGCTGTTCTTTCAGATGTAGAGTCTGAGCCAATGTTTTACCGCGACCTGCTTTTTGAACTTGGGCTAGACAGAGGCAGCGTAGCTGTTCAAAATCATGAACCTTTTGTAGACAGTGTTCTACTATTGGGGCTGTTCGACATTTACACCGAAGGCGACTATGATGTTCCCGCATACGTGTACGAAACATACGTATTGTCTGTCCTATATAACAGAGACCACATGGACAAATTATTGCATAAACTACTCCTGTTGACTCGCAGGTAGTGTTGCTCTTTATAGATAACGTAATTCCATTATAAACAAATTTGTCCAGACTAAGTGTAATAGTGCAAAGTCACAATTTCCACATGGTAAATGTCCTACTATATTAGTTGTCTGAATTTCATGGATATCATTCGGCACTCTAGCTGGACTCAACAGGTCCTTCAAATTTGGTGCACGCTGCCAAACACATCGAATCCTATGTCCCTCCAATCCAGGAATTGTAGTTATTATATTACTATGTTTACGTAAAGTTTTTGCAGTGCTCCACTCAGAGGAGAATATGTGGTAATTAAATTAACTGGAGTGTTTAATACCGGTTTTCCTACAGTTTTATTGGTTCCTAACAAAGTGGATCGATGATTATATAGAGCTCGAGTGTATGCCTGATGTACTATTCTTCTGGGGTAACCTCGTTGGATAAACTCTTTCTGTAGTTTCCCTGCTTTGCATTTACAGTCAAACCTCGGTTTTCATGATTAATCCGTTCTAAGAAGTCTGACTAAAACCGAAACGTACGAAAACCGAAGCAATATTTCCCATAGGAAATAATGTAAATTCAATTAATCCGTTCCAGACACCCAGCTCCTGTCACTTCTCTCACCTGCCCGATCATCCACAGGACAGCAAACACACAGACATTGTACTGTACGGCACTGCAACATCTCCTGCTTACATTGACAGCTACCCTGCTACCTCCGAGCCTGAGGGGGCGCTCCAGAGAACAGGCAGGCAGTGGAGAGATCGGGGCCTTCCTCTCTGTGCAATCCTTGCATCTCTGACTCTGGCTCGAGGATGTTGCTCAGCTGACTTTCGCTTCTCAACACGCGATCGGTGAGTCCGGGGGGTAGTGCTGCCGGGACTTCCGGGGGGTAGTGCTGCCGGGACTGGGCGGGCAGTGTATACAGACCAGCGCCATTCTTTACGAAAACCGAGGCGATATCCGATAACCGAGACAAAATCTCAGTCAGAAAAGACATCGAAAACCGAAACGTACGAAAACCAGGGCAAACGAAAACCGAGGTTTGACTGTATAATCTTCTCTATCGGAACAGTTCCTCCAATAACGTAAGAACTGGGAAAAGGGAAGCCCAGCTTTTAATCTTGGAGGATGCATACTATTATATTGCAAATAGGTGACTCCGTCCGTTGGTTTTTTAAAAAACGTTGTTATCCATTGGCCCATGGACCGAGTGATCTTAACATCCAAATAGTTAAGGGTCTCAGTATGATGTTGGAAAGTGAATCGTATAGAGGCCTCGCGAGAATTTAACCATTCTATGAATTCCGTAAGTAAAGTTACTGGACCTTGCCAAAGCAAAAAAATATCATCTATGAAACGCTTCCATAGAAGAATATGTGGAGAGTACGCTGAATTCTCTATCCAACTTTCCTCGAAAAATCCCATATAGAAGTTGGCGATAGAAGGGGCGCATGTAGCGCCCATCGCCACGCCTGTGGTTTGTTGATATAGTACCTCCCTAAATTCAAAATAGTTAAGGTTTCCTCCTTAAATTAGCAGAGTTGACTATTTCCCATAACTATTTTGAATTTAGGGAGGTACCATATCAACAAACCACAGGCGTGGCGATGGGCGCTACATGCGCCCCTTCTATCGCCAACTTCTATATGGGATTTTTCGAGGAAAGTTGGATAGAGAATTCAGCGTACTCTCCACATATTCTTCTATGGAAGCGTTTCATAGATGATATTTTTTTGCTTTGGCAAGGTCCAGTAACTTTACTTACGGAATTCATAGAATGGTTAAATTCTCGCGAGGCCTCTATACGATTCACTTTCCAACATCATACTGAGACCCTTAACTATTTGGATGTTAAGATCACTCTGTCCATGGGCCAATGGATAACAATGGTTTTTAAAAAACCAACAGACCGAGTCACCTATTTGCAATATAATAGTATGCATCCTCCAAGATTAAAAGCTGGGCTTCCCTTTTCCCAGTTCTTATGTTATCGGAGGAACTGTTCCGATAGAAAAGATTATAAATGCAAAGCAGGGAAACTACAGAAAGAGTTTATCCAACGAGGTTACCCCAGAAGAATAGTACATCAGGCATACACTCGAGCTCTATATAATCATCGATCCACTTTGTTAGGAACCAATAAAACTGTAGGAAAACCGGTATTAAACACTCCAGTTAATTTAATTACCACATATTCTCCTCTGAGTGGAGCACTGCAAAAAATTTTACGTAAACATAGTAATATAATAACTACAATTCCTGGATTGGAGGGACATAGGATTCGATGTGTTTGGCAGCGAGCACCAAATTTGAAGGACCTGTTGAGTCCAGCTAGAGTGCCGAATGATATCCATGAAATTCAGACAACTAATATAGTAGGACATTTACCATGTGGAAATTGTGACATTTGCACTATTACACTTAGTCTGGACAAATTTGTTTATAATGGAATTACGTTATCTATAAAGAGCAACACTACCTGCGAGTCAACAGGAGTAGTTTATGCAATAATTTGTCCATGTGGTCTCTGTTATATAGGACAGACAATACGTATGTTTCGTACACGTATGCGGGAACATCATAGTCGCCTTCGGTGTAAATGTCGAACAGCCCCAATAGTAGAACACTGTCTACAAAAGGTTCATGATTTTGAACAGCTACGCTGCCTCTGTCTAGCCCAAGTTCAAAAAGCAGGTCGCGGTAAAACATTGGCTCAGACTCTACATCTGAAAGAACAGCGACTCATTTTTAAACTGAATACTTTGGCCCCTGCAGGGCTAAATAATCAGATTGAATGGCTGGCATGTAAATAAGATCAACCTTTCAGACAAATATTATTAACAACATGCAATTTAGCTTTTAAGAAAAGACTGTGCTTGATTGGTCAATTCCAACTTTAAAGGGCAGCAAGAATATCAGATATGCATGCGCGGCGTTTTTCTACGAGCGAACAGAACTTTACATGATAATCGCAGTAAAGGAGAGAACGCGGGCAGCACTTCTGGTATTCTACTTTTTGATTTTATGACTAGAAGAGTATGAGTGAACTGAACTAATGATGGTAAAATGAGAGTGAGATGGGAGTCTTATTGTTGGTTTCTATAGTTATGTTTAGGTCCCCTGACGAAAAATGTGAAACGTCAGTCGGTACCGGGGTTGAACGTTACACAGAAAAGTGGTGAAGAATTTGAGCTGTTGCTGCATAGAAGCTGAGTATTGAACTGCTTCAAGATAATTTTGATAGAAAATTTATCATCCAAACAGCCATAATTGTTTATAAGGATTTTAAACAGCACACCAAACTGGCAGAAGGTTATTGATGTTAAACAACACCATGTTAAAGCTCTGGGCTGAGAACCCGGTAGTATAAGGTGTTATATTTTATACTGAAACCACCTCTGTCAGCTATAAGAGTGTGGGTCGATCTCTCAAGAGTATAAATAGAATGATAAAAATTGTATATTGGATTTCACAATCGTTCAGTGGCCAAGATAAGTTTTGTGTGAACATAGTCTTTAATTTGGCATGTGCTGTAGGTGCCAGAGGGGCAATGCATGGCCCCTCCAACATAGACCTTGGAAAAATGAGAACAAAGCTGCAGGAACGGTATGTGTATGGCCAAGAAATGCAGATCCGATGTGTAGCCCTAAGACGCCATACATTCATGAAGCAACAGTAGTTGTGTGCAGGGTATGGTCATGGAAGAGGTATGCTATCTGTGACTGCAAGCAGGAATGTGTGTGTATTGGATGCATAAGGGCTGCAGGAGAGGCCCTGTGTGCTGATCTATATACCTGGGGGGGGGGGGGGGGATGTATGCTTGACCAGTTTCTGTACCATAGTGCTGACCGCAGCAGCACCAGGTCCCAGTGTGCATGGGCAATGTATTCTGACAAGCTTCTCTTCAGCAACATAGCAGGGTATGTCCCTATCAATGGTGGAGGACCCTCAGAGTGGGGGTATGCTACAGTGCATATTGCACTAATACATATACAATTGCTCCATTGTGCACATCTGGAAAGAGGTGCTGGGGCACATGGGCCTTTATTGCTCATGTTTTCACTGTTGTATGTTCTCATCCTGATGGATCCCTGTTATTGTCAAGGCTATGTGCTGACATGTAGCTGTAGGGACCCATTCCGGGCTTTCCTGGACCATACTTTGCAGCGCATATACTGTTTTCAGCGGTATCCACTGCAGGCATCCCTAAGATGTTCTGCACAGCCCATGTATGTGTTGCTGTCAGGACAATCACTTCCCCTGTCACTTGCTGTTACAGAAGCCTTGGTGCACTTAGATAACCTTCTACTGTTCTGGGCATGCAACAGACAGGTTTACATAGTCCCCTTTGCATGCACACACCTATTTCAACAGTATTCCTGTCTTGTTTGCCAGAATACAAAACTATGAGTGTTAACAGCCGCTTAGGAGATGGACATTTTTCCAGCGGTGGCGTGGCCGCATGGAGACGGGGATCATCGTACACGTTTATCTTTCCGGAATACCATGAACACAAAAAAATCCAAGCCATTTGCCACATATACCCATGTCCCTTTAATAGTAGTGGCGGGTCGTGTTTCCTCAGACATGTTAGATGTGCCATGCAGGACACATATATCTCCCGTATTCTGGTTCTACAAGCACATATATCACTGTGGTTCCGGAATTGGGTCCAGAACATGCCCATTTCTGATCTACACATTTCCATCGGGCCTGGACATCCTGACCTAAACTGGCCTTCATGCAATTGGTGCATTAATTGCAAATCCTTTGCATACTTTAATAAAAATGGCACTTAGTATTTTTTTTGAAGGTATGTGGAAGCAAAAGCCTCCAAAGTCGAAGGTTAAATGAAGCCTTGCTAGAATGTATTCATATCCGTAATATAAAATGCTGAGCAACACCGTTCTTTGCCCTTATGCCTTCCTATCCAAACCAGTGAATGTTTTTAATAACATCTTGGTACCAAACAATTCAACCAAATATTAATTAACCAGTAAAGTCATCTGTGAGATGCAATTAAGTTTGTGCCCACTAGTGCAAAAATATAGCATTCAGCTCATTAATTCAAATTTCTTTGTTATCTTAATTCCCCAGTAAAAAATCTGAGCTCTTAACTCACGTCAAAACTGCTCTCATTGGCCATATTTAGAAAGATAAAACTGAAAAGTACAAGACTGACATAGATCACTGTGACTGGATATACCATTCATGATAGCATTAAATGCAGAATAAAAGGAGAGTTCAGATACAGTCAATTAAAAACTTGGAAGATGCCACACAAAACCAAAACCTTTAGTCCTTGTAGCTCTTTCATATTTCATAACCATCAAAGTATTTTAGAGTGGAACTTCGACGTAGCCTATTCAAAATGTCTACTAAAGTTAAATGGTTGTGCGCGTACAGCAGTTGGTGAAAGCCATCATGATTTGGAAGTCAAGAGCAAACTGCATGTAAAATTAAAAGGAGCAAAAGTAACTACATCCTCTCTCATGTAACTTGATTATTAGGCTATGATTTCTAGACCAAATACCTCATGTCTTCTGTAAAAGTAAGTCTCAAACCCCTGCCCTCTTTGTGTCCACTTTTCATTTTGTAGCACCTTTGATAAAACGTTTTGTTTAGTCCATGGGGCTCACCAGTCCAGCTTCCAATTCCTTTCATGTCACTGGAGAACCTGCTGCGCATTCTCTAACTGGGGAGAAAGAGGTTCACTTCAAGTCTCTAGATGCAGTAACCCTTGTCCAATAACATTCTCTTCAGACCCATTTGATCAAATTTAACAGAAGCAATAGAACAATATTTGCCTAATACAATAGTTACAGACATAGTAAAGTAATGCAAATTAAAATCTGATAGCCTCCGCCTCTCTACCCTACAGAAAAAATATTCTTGAAAAGCCATTCCACAATCCTTTTTTTAAATTTCTTAGTCATAGTAACATAGTAAATGACAGCAGATAAAGACCAGCATGGTCCATCTAGTCTGCCCAGCATGATGGCAAGAGTAGGTGCACCTGCCGCTCCGCCTCCTCTCCCCACGTCTTTGTTTAGGGGTGAACCCACCACTCCATGTAGAACACCCCTGTTTGCTGAGAAATTAGATGATTCAGTTTATTTTGATTTTATCCTGTTGCTGTAAAGGGATCCACTGTCTGTCCCATGCCATTTTGAATTCCGTCACCGTGTTTTGCCCCCACCACTTCCATCGGGAGGGCATTCCAAGCATCCACCACCCTTTCTGTGAAAAAGTATTTCCTGACATTGCCTTTCAATTTACCACCTCACAGCTTCATGTTATGCCCTCTAGTTGTACAGCTTCCCTGTCTTTGGAAGAGGTTTGTTTGTTCATTATTTCTGTTTAAGTATTTAAAGGTCTGAATCATATCTCCCCTGTCCCTCCTCTCCTCCAAAGTGTACATGTTTAGGTCTTCAAGTCTCTTCTCATAAGGTTTCTGACGCAGGCTCCAAATCATTTTGGTCGCCTTCCTCTGAACAGTTTCCAGTCTTTTTACATCCTTTGCAAGATACGGTCTCCAAAACTGAACACAGTATTCCAAGTGAGGCCTCACCAGTGACTTGTACAGTGGCATAAGTACCTCTTCCTTTCTGCTGGTGATTCCTCTTTGTATGCACCCAACATCCTCCTGGCTTTTGCCACCGCCTTGTCGCACTGTTTTGCCACCTTGAGATCTTCAGAAATAATCACACCAAGGTCTTTCTCCTGATCCGTGCACACCAACTTCTCGCCCCCTAGCAGGTACATTTCCCTTGGATTTCTGCTACCCAAATGCATGACTCTGCACTTCTTCGCATTAAATCAATTAGTCAAACTCTCCAATCAGAAATTTCAAAACAGTAACTTAAATTTATTGCGGAATTTTCTTCACCAAGCAAGTAAACCAGTCATCAATTTTTGCCTACTCTTACATTTCATCTTTGCTATCAGTAATCATTGTGGATAGTAACCATAGCCCAGAACAGTGTTTCACCTCCCTATGCTGTCTACACTCCCTGACATCAGCTACAAACTCTTCAGAATATTCCCTTTGGAATATGCTCTTAGGGTGAGACCTCCCTAAAGTCCAGAGAAAATATTCCCAAAAATCCCAAGGAACCACGGTGCTCTATTTCAATATCCAAGATTGTTCTCTTCGGTTTTCTTCTGTTCCTCTTCACAGATGTTGCGCTAGGTGCACAAGGGTGGGGCCCCAACTTTTAACTTATCATGCCTTTCCAAAACTTTTCACATCTAGTAGATTGTATTCCACTAAAGATCACTAGGATCAGCAAAATAAAACCAAACAGTTGCTGCCTCTTTGCTGCAGTTGTTCTTCGGAAACAGACAGCTCCGCCTGCATCCTTAGCTTCTCAACCATTCTGACTCCATTTTCCTCCTGTTTCCTTCCCTAAAACAGGGATTGTTCCATTGAGGACTGTCCTGTGGGGGGAAGTACCAAGGCAATACCACAGACCACCTCTCCTAACAGTGGGCTGTAGTTGTATCCTTGATTGGAAATGCACCTTCTTAGTAAGGTGAACCAAAGAATCCCCTCATATTTTATTAAATAGAGATTTTGAAGCTCTACTTTAGGAATTCAAGCTTGGGATTAATTAAAAGGTGCCTGCAACAAGCCTTGAGCACTGTCTATTTTTTGTGCAATTGGGGGATCCCTGCAGGGATATGCCACCCTTTTTTTAACAAGGGGCTTTCACTATGTAAGACCATCTTGTTTTCATAAAACAATTTAACTATGTGCCCTCTAAGCCCATCACTGGACCCCCACATGTGCAACAGAAAAAGGGAAGGATCAGTAACATAATTGTGTGAAGAAATGATAATGTTCATGTTATTTTGCCTCTAGCCTAAGAGGTAAGCACAGGTATGAGTCATATTTCCTTAGGAGCTGTTCACTGCCTAGTCTGGTTGATATGGAAGGGCAGACTAGATAGGCCATGTGGTCTTTTTCTGCCGTCATGTTTCTATGCTTCTATGACTGAAAAAAGCTGGAGCTAATTTTTAGCATATTGCTCTGTTATCTTCCAAAGATGTACAATAAATTCCGTATCACAAATAAGTAGTTGAAAAGATTTAGTTCTTCAGTGCCCCAATTTGATTATGCAGATTTAATATACAGAATTTACAGGCACTGATAGGGTAACACAAACAGCACAATATACAGTTGTAAAACTTCCTGAAGCTATGTATCTCAAAGGAGTAGAATGCTAATGGGACTGTAAGTATCCCAGGCTTAATAAAATATGAAATATCAAGATAGAGCTCAATTAGCACAGAAGTAAAAGCTCTGATCAGATCTCTCTTCCTGGAAAACCAGAAACAGAAAAAGGATGATCAGAGTATAATAAAGGTAAAATTGCAACACATGAAATGGCATTTTACAAAGGATGTCCAAGTCATATAGGGGGATATCCAGGGCAGAAAGTACATCTATATCTCCACCCAATTTTAGTAACATAAATGTCCCTGACATAGATGTCCGCACTGGCGGCCACATAGACGTTCCCCTCAGGAAATCCATCTCACGCAAGCTGGTATAAAGAAGTGTCCAACAGCATAGCAAAATGAAAACAGGAGTCCTCCTCTGTCAGTGTTTGTTATCAACATGGAAAATATAGGGGACATGAGCCGATCTCCGTCTCCACACCCTCCAAATGTCTGTCTGCCAAAGTGAGCACTTTTCTGGTGCCTATTTGTGCCGTGAGTGGGTATAAGCTTGGACGCGGCTTGGGACATCCAGAGTGTTTCTGAAATCGGGCGAGGACATCCAAGTTCTAAGAACACCCCAGACACGCCTACTCCATGCCCCCCATCCATCCACAGAGCCGGTTTCTAAAATGGCTCTAGGGACCTCTCCATGCTTTGGACATTTCTATGTCTATTTTCAGACGTCCAAAGCTCAAATAGTGCTTCTAAAAGAACCCCATGTGGTCAGTGTTCTAAACTACACTAACACTTTTGCAAGCATTAGTACACATTACAGATGCTGGAAATATGCAAACTCATCTTAACAGCTCCTTTAACACATGTAAAGAGACTTAATGCAAAAACTAAATTAATGAGATGCAAAATTAAATAAAACAGCTCATTGCCTATTAGCATGGTGAGAAAATGCACATGCTTCCAAAACAAATTTATGCAAAAAACATACCTTCAACTCAGAGATATAGGTAATTTTTTTGTGATAACATATGCCTGTGTCATTAGCATGTCTTTAACACCAGCTGTTTGTAGGCATAATAAACCCCACAGTTACACCCAGTCTTAGTGCATTTTAGTACATTTGGTCTATATTGAGAAGTGGGAATATATAACAATTGCTCATACAGGTCCTCCTAACGACAACTGATAATCCTTATTCTTTAATGAAGTGACCTATCATCTGGTTTATAAACCAGTCTGCTTAGCCAGTTTTACCAACCAGTGATCAACAACGATGAACCATCAAAATTATCACCATGTGAATCCCAAATGAAAATTAGTAATTTTTTGTCGGGCAGAGTTGAGGGAGGATGATACTTCAATTCATCCCCCTCCAATCAAAAAATGTCCTTTTATTCACCAATTGTGTCTAAGAAAGAAAAGAGGAAATGTGTACAAGATTCTTCATAGGAAAACAGACAGGTCTACCTCTTGATTGAGGCCCAAAGGATGTAAAGTATGAAGTTCATATATGAATCTTTGTTCCTGGCGTAGAAGGAGCTTATCCAGGTTTCCTCCAATAAATATGTGGAAACGTTACATTGATGATGTATTCCTCATATGGGAAGGCACAGAGAGTCATTTACTTTATTTTATCAATTGGCTTAACTCTTGTGATCCACATTTACAGTTTGATTTTTCCTATAGTCCAGATCAAATAGCATATCTTGATATAATGATCAAAAATTCACCTCAGGGTTTTACAACCACACTCTATCGGAAGCCTACTGATAGGAACTCGCTCCTACATTTCAGCAGTTTTCACAATCGTTCCCTAAAGGAAAACTTACCCATGAGTCAGTTCCTAAGAATTCGTAGACTTTGTACTAAAGATGAAGATTTTGAGACTCATGCGATGGATATGAGTAAGAGATTTAAGGACCGTGGTTATCCTTCTAGATGCATTGAAAAAGCCTTATATCAAGCCCGATCCTCAGATAGGACTTACTTTTACAAGGTCGTGTGCCTGAAAAAAAACAATAACATTGTTTGCACACTTACATTTTCTGAATATTCTAGAGAAATTGCCGGTATTTTGAGAAGAGCTTGGCATATCTTAGATCCCCTTCCTTTTTAAAAAGACACATCTTAGACATTTTGTTCTGAAATGCTATTCTGGAGATGTCTATATAGACCTTTGATATACGTGTATGTCGGGCGCGTCCATATTTCCAAAATCATGCCTGAACTTGCACGTGCCTACTTGTTTTTTACAGATGTTCTTGCTTTGACTTCCCAAATTGCATTTGGATGTCCCATTGTGAAATGTGCCTCTCAGTGTGGGGGGGGTTTTTATGGGACAAATTTACCAAGCTACTAATCCATGTTGCTGTTCAGAGGTAGTACTTTCTTCTTTTTCAAGGATAGGTTACACTTACTGTTTAAAATTTGCACAGTATTTTTCTCATATAAGTGAAAGGGTGCGGGCAGGGTCCCGGCACCCACGCGTAACCGAGTGCCTGGCCCGGTGCAGGACCCTGCACGCGGCCTTGGAGAGCGGGGGGGGGGGGTGATGGCGCGTCAGTTGGTGAGCGCGGCATGGGGGGTTTTAAAATGATTGGCTCCGCCGGGTTGGTGGGCTGAGCGGAGCCAATCGGAAGGCAGGGCTCCATGTGCTACGGCTGGGGCTAAGGAGGCCGAGCACATGCGGCGCGGCGGTGGCTCGAGCAGGTTGCAGGAGCGGGAGAAGCTGGGAGCTTTGGCGGCCGTGCAACAACGGAGGAAGGCTTCGGCGGCAAGTCCTTGAGACGAGTCAGGAGTGGAGCTGCAGCAGCGTTGCTTTGTGGTGTCGGGCTCGGCAGACTTTGCAGCGGGAGCAGGCGAGTGCGGCGTTTTTTCTATTTGCCGGCACGCGGAGAGGGGTGTGGGTGAGTGGGAGTTAGCTGGCCTATAAAACAAATTATTGAATTGCGGCGATACAGGCTTTAAAGTTAGGCACGGTTCTAGGGGAGGGTTTGTTGCTCATGCAGTTGCATTAAAAAAAAAAAAAAAGACAGCACGCTAGAAAGTTTATAGCAGGTTGAGTTTGGGGGGGGCTGCATATAGGGGATATGGCTGGGAAGCAGGTGGGTAAAGGGCGGGGGAGTAGAGCTGGTGTGGGGCAGTTCAGGGGGCAAGGAGGGCGAGGCCTGGCAGTTGGGTCTAGGGGGGGGAGACGGGGCAGAGGGAGTGAGAGAGACGCTATGTGGGGCACAGCTAGGGGGAGTAGGAGTTCTATTTCCTCTGGGCATAGGGTGCAGAGGGGTACTGGGGTTCGGGGATGGGGTGTTGGGGGCCAGCGTGGGGGGGGGCCAGGGGAGCCTTTAGAGGGTGATACGGCACAGGTGGACGGTGTATCAGGGGGGGGGGAGGACGCTGTGGTCACAGGGGGTAGGGTGGAGCATGGACAAGAGTGGGTTGCAGGCACAGGTTGGCGCGTTGGGGAAGGGCGGTAGTACTGGGGGGGGGCATGGGGAAGGGGGGCTAGCAGCGCTTTTACTCCGGGGGGGTTTGGTGGCTGTACCGGGAGGCTATGGGCCGTATGGTCAGACTGGGATGTGGGATCAGTGGTTGGGGGGTGGGCAAGGCCCGTCGCGGGCAGATTGGGCGGGAGCGTGGCAGCCAGCTTGGTCTACGGGTTTCCCGCCTTTTGGTTTCCCTTTTTTGTCTTCGCAGATTCCGAGGATGTCGGCGCCTGGGCTGGTGTCCTCTACGGTGGATTCAGTGGAAGGACGGAGTCTGGCTGCGGGGGCCACCGTTGAAGGAGGAGAATCGAGCGTGTCCGAACAGGCCCGAGCAGCACGTGGTCAGCGGCCGATGGTTGATCCTTCTCCAGGAGATCCACCTGCGGCGGACGCTAGGGTGTCAAATGAGCAGTCTGGTGAGTTGCCGGAGGTGGTGGGCGCAAATGACGGAGTGAGTGGGGTGCGGGCCGAAAGGGGGGTAAAGGCACGGCAGAAGCGGCGACATGCTTGTCGGCATCGGCATGCTTCACGGTCGTCGTCCTCTTTGTCCTATGAATCGTCCGTGTCCTCTGACGGAGAGGAAGCGAGCCAGGAGGCGGCGCTGGGGATGGACGCGACCAGAGGGCAGGCAGGTGCTGGCGCAGCTTCCTTGTCGGCATTATCGGAATTATGGGAAGGGGGTGCCTAAGAAGCTGCATAGAAAAATTTTGAAGAGGAAGTATATTGATATTTTTCGATTGCTCAAAGGTCGGAAGCATTCGGGTGACAGTAGAAAAAAGCGTAAGGAGGATGAGAAGGCCGGCCGTATTCGCAAGGTCTCTCGCAATGTGATTAATTGGATCAGATCCTTCTTGTGTTTGGCGAGTGTGTGGGGTCATCATTTTCCGGGGCAGTACGGTATGTTGCTTTCGTACGCCGATTCAATCCTGGAAGCGTCACAAGCACACGATGGCTGGTCGTGGCTTAATTATGATGAGAAGTTCCGGGATAAGATGGAGGAGAACAGGCATTTGAATTGGGGTACTCAGAACATAAACCTGTGGTTGACTCAGATGTCGGTTAAGGTGGGGGCGGGGGGCGGGGGTGGGGGAAAGGCAGGGGCGGCCGTGGCGTCAGCGGCGGTGCGTTCCTTTCGGGGTGGAGCCCCCCCTGGTGCAGCCGAAGTCGGCGGTCGGCGCGGGCAGTGATGTGTGTTGGCGGTTTAATAGGTCCATGTGCCCCTTCCCGGACTGTAAATTTCGGCATGCGTGCTTGGTCTGCGGAGGGACCCATTCAGCAACCAAGTGTGTCAAGAAAGCAGCTGGGGCACCAGCTGGGCTGGGAAATAAGTGATGATTTGGTTGATTTGGCCCCCTCTCTGATACGGGTGCCTGTGTTGTGCAGGTGGCTTCGTGGTTACCCGCGGACAAAGGATAGGTTAACGTTGCAGTTTGGTTTTCAGTATGGGTTTATTATTCCGGTTCAGGGGTGTGGGGGGGGGGGGGTAGTGGCGTGGAATTCTCCAAGTGTGCAGCGCTGGGCATCGGTTGCGAGGGATAAGTTGGCCGGGGAGTTGCGGCTGGGGCGAATTGTGGGGCTGTTCCAGAACCCACTTTGTAGCAATTTTGTTGTTTCCCCGTTAGGGATTATTCCTAAGAAGGAGCCGGGAAAGTTTCGGCTGATCCATAATTTGTCATCGCCGTTGGGATCCTCGGTTAATGACTGTATCCCGCAGGAGCAATGTACGGTTCGCTATGCGTCGTTTGACAGAGCGGCGCAGTTAGTCAAACAGGCGGGTCCCGGGGCATTGATGGTGAAAGTTGATATTGAGTTGGCTTTTTGTTTGTTGCCAGTCCACCCCTCGGCTTTCCGGCTGTTGGGTTTTCAGTTTGAGGGCGAGTACTACTATGATAAGTGCTTGCCTATGGGGTTGCACGATATCTTGTGCATACTTCGAGAAATTTAGCACTTTCTTGCATTGGATGGTAGTCCAGAGAGTCGGATGCTCGGAGGTGGTGCATTATTTGGATGATTTCTTTTTTGTGCGAAAGGCGGCGTCGGCGGGTTGCGGTCGCTTGTTGGAGGGTTTTGTTAATTTGGCGAGCGAATTGAGGGTCCCTTTGGCTGAGGGCAAGACAGTAGGCCCGACGACAAGGATTACTTTCTTGGGGGTGGAGGTGGATTCACCGCACATGGAGGCGCGGTTGCCATGGGAGAAGGTGCTGAAGCTGTGCGTTTTGGTGACCAATGTCTTGGCTTTGTCTAAGATAACATTGAAAGAGTTGCAGGCTCTTATGGGATGGCTCAATTTTGCGTGTAGGGTCATTCCGATGGGGCGGGTGTTCATTCGGCAGTTGGCGGCCTCGACGTCCAAGGTTAGGAAGCCGCATCACCCATTCGCGTGTCAGGAGGTATGCGCGATGACTTGCGTGTTTGGGATGTGTTTTTGCGGGACTTTAATGGGACTTCCCTGTTGCGGGAGGCGGAGATTTCAAGTGAGGACTTGCAGCTGCACACGGACGTGGCTGGGGGTCAGGGCTTGGAATTTACTTCAATGGCGCCTGGTGTGCGGACACATGGCCGCAGGCGTGGGTGGATGAGGGGCTAGTCTGCAATATTACTTTTTTGGAGCTGTTTCCCATATGGGTGGCGTTGGTGTTATGGTCAGATAAGTTGTGCAATCGAAGGGTGGTGTAGTGGTGCGATAATGCGGCTGTCGTGCACATCATTAATCGTTATTCACCTCGCTGCGGTCTGGAGGCGGCGCTGATGTGTCAGATTGTGTTAGCATGTTTGCGTTTGAATGTTGATTTGAAGGTGCGTCATATACCTGGGCATACTAATGCAATTGCTGATGCTCTTTCCCATTTACAGTGGGAGCGGTTTCAGAAGTTGGCGCCGGAGGCGGACGAGCAAGGGCTTGGGGTTCCCTGGAGCTTGTGGAGCAGTGGCCTGCTGAGATGAGGTCGTTACTATGGCAGTCGGTAGCTGAACATACATAGGAGGCGTACCGGCGTGGTTGTCAGAGGGTGATGGACTTTCTGCATGTTGGTGGCTGGGAGTGTGGGGTGGTTCCTGAGCACCTGTTGGCAGTATGTTAGTTGGGTGAAGGAGCAGGGTATTACGAGATCAGCTGTGCGGGGTCATTTGGCAGGGTTCAGATTTTTTGCTCGGGCGGCAGGTCTAGAAGTGGTTGGCCGGGGGTCCTTGGCGTGGCGTTTGTTGCAGGGGTGGGCGTGTTCCCAGCCTTTAGCGCGGGACCAGCGGCAGCAGATTACGCACGAGTTGCTCTTGGGTTTGTGCCGAGAATTGCCCAGAGTTGCGGCGTCGCAGTATGAGGCGGTGCTTTTTCGGGCAGTTTTTTGTCTCGCTTTTTTTGGGGCTTTTAGGGTGGGCGAATTGGCAGTGGATTCGGGCAGCACGGGTTTGGGTAATTCTTTGCGTTGGCAGCATGTTTGGATCGAGAAAGGTCAGGTACGCGTGGTGTTGGCAAAATCCAAGACGGACCAGTCGGGTAAGGGATTATGGGTGGTCTTGAGAGAGATCGGTGGGTGCAAGTGCCCAGTGGCTGCTCTTCAGGACTATGCGAGGGTTCGTCCTAAAGGGGAGGGGGGGTTTGTGCATAGGGATGCCCACGCGGTTACGCGTTTTCAAGTTACGGCGGTTTTGCGATTGGTGTTACGGCGGATGGGTGAGGATCCGCGGTTGTTTTCCGCGCACTCGTTTCGCATCGGGGCAGCGACCAGTGCAGCGGCCGTGGGTTTGACGGGAGAGCAGATACAGGGTATAGGCAGATGGCGGTCGCGGGCATTTCTGGGCTATATACGGTTATGAGGCGTCTTGTTGGGAGGCTTGGGGGGGGCTAATTCTAATAATGTGCTTCCTTTTTCAGATAGTGGGCCTTGTCAGCGGGACTGCTGGATTCTGGGCCACTCCTTTGTGTTCTGGGCCGGGCGACGTGAGGCAGAACGGCCTCTGGGGCAAAATTTGGGATTGGATTCATCAGTGGTGGCGATTTCATGGCTGGGCGAGCGGGGTCTGCGATGGACTCAGTTGCTGCCTTTGCTTCATCACCACGGGCGCATCAGGAAGCCACCAGTCGTGTTGCTGGTTCATTGGGGGGAGCAATGACTTGGCTGCTTGGTCTTGTAAGCAGCTTGTCAGAGCGGCCAAAAAGGACTTTGCGGAAATTGGCTGTATGTTTGAGAGTATCGTGTTAATATGGTCGGATATTATCCCAAGACCAGCGTGTTGGGGGCAGCGGAGATGGTCCCGGGGTTTAACTAAAATTAACAGGCAGATCGGGAGGTGGGTGTGTGAACATGGGGGGTATCAAATACAGCATGATTGGGCAGAGGTGGCTTGTGCCGGGTTGTATAAGGAGGATAGTGTGCATCTCTCTCCTGTGGGTATGGATCTGCTGTTGAATGATTGGCAGGAAGCAGTGGAGAGGGTTGTTAGCGTTTAGACGCTGGTCGCAGCTTTCAGTGGGGGGGGGGGGGGCGGCACAGGTAAGGTGAGGAGCCTATGCCGGTGGCGGGATCCCGGAGGTTTCCGGGGTCCGGAGCCTTAGGCAACTTGGGGCGAGGGCGGGGTGCCCTCGGCCCGGACAACCCCTGGAAGACTTTTGCTAGTAATATGGCGAAGTCGGATAGGGGTGCTAGGAACTTTGCCGGTCGGGTGACCATGGCTTGAGCGGAGGCCGCGGTTGCTTTGCTAATTGAATGGCTGGTGACTCGTGGCTCCGCTGAGAGGGGGGTGGTGCTAAGCTTGTTCAGTATTACTGTGATGTTCAAGATATTGTTGGAATAAAGCTGCGACCAATTTGTACCAAACAGTTGTCGGTGAATTTTGTGGGGGTGGAGGATATGGAAAAAGGTGGGGCAGGGTGTTCGGGATGAAGGGTGAGCGCGGGTCCAGCTACCCGGTTACTGCAGACAGGATAGTTTGTATGCCTATAGCAGGTAGGATATTGTGGCTTTGTTTTCTTCACAGAACAGTTGCAATAAGTATGTTGCTGCTTAGAGATAGTAACCCCCTTCTGTAAGCATAGATTTTTTTGAGTTTGTTTTTGATTTTTATATTCCTCCCTCCTTTGACCAGTTTTTGTTTTTCATCTCTTTTTACCCAATTAGTGCCTTTATTGTGCTTTTTGTACTGTTTTTTAATATTTTAAGTTAGGAACAATATAACAATGTTCATCTTTCTAGGTATGCGGTTCCTCACATCATATAAACTTTTAAGACTTCTAATGGCAATGTCTAGTGTCTCGTTATAAATTTTTTTTTTTAATTTTTATTTTGGGATGTCCTTTTCTTATTGCCCATGGTAGAACTATTACAAAAATTTAACTTTTATCTCATGCTTTTATTTTTTTAATAGTATAATTATTTATGTATTAGTTTTATCTTTAGTGGTCATAATTTTGCACTACGAGACAAAAAACGGTATAATTTTAGCATTATCTATTATCATTTTTGTTGTGTCCTCCTCATCTTCCTCTCCTTTTTTTTACTGTTTTATGGGTTTTAGATATGATCGTTTGATTGATTTGATTATATGATTCAGCTATGTTTCTGACATTCTATTTATGTTTTTAACATTTTTATCATTATAATATTTATGTTTATCAAATTTATCTACATATTTTATATAATTTATATTTCATTTTATATGTTGTGGGCCGGCAGTCCTACTAGGCGGCTGCCTAGTAGGGGCGGCGGGCCTTATTACTTGTGTCTTGCTTCAGCCTGGTAGCTGAGGCCCTTAATTGTGTAGTTGTGGGGCAGTTAAAGCAGTCCAAGTGGAAATAGGCCGACACAGGAAAATTTATTTCTAAATTTTATTTTAATCATCAAGTTTGCAAATTGGACCTTGGCAGAAGGTTCCAAACCATTAACAAAGTGAGGATATTTTCTCCAACAAAAAGCTTCTTTGTAAAGGTACTTCAGCAGTGCTATAACAAATCAGTTTCCTTCAGTCTTTGAACAAAACAAGTTTCCTTTTTCATCCAAACCAAAACACAGTTGAAAAATCACTGTTGCAAGTAAAGTCCAGCTAACCTTGTTAGCTTCTCCCAGCTGTTTCAGGTAAGCTTGAAAACAGGCTCTACTTTTCAGCATAGGCACTAAACTGCTGTTGGAACAGTTTCATAGCACAAGTACTATTTCAGCTTTAAAATGAGACTTCTCTCTTTTTCCAGCACTTCACAGTATCAACTGCTCAGTATAACTACTTGGCTTTCTTTATAATATCTAATAAATGTTTTCTAAGCACTTCTCATGCATAATGTGCATTCCATTGAGACTTCTGTAGAATCTGAATCCCCTTTATAGAATTCCACCTCCATTTTTGCTACAAGGCTCAGGGACTGGGATACGTTAAGGGATTTCTAGTTTCACTTTCCTTAAAAGCTTAAAAAGATTTCCCCAATGAACATTCCTTCTTCCCCCTGGAATAATGTCAGTGCTCCTAGACTTCCTTCCCTTTAGTGAGTCACTTAAAGGTACTGTCTGGTTTACCTTGCTTGTAGAAACCTTCCTTTTGTCAGGCTTTCTAAAAGGCTCCGTCTCTTGCTCAGAGTCTGAGCTGCTTGCCTCTGAGTTAGAACTATAGTCCTGGAACTCTCTCAAGCTTCTTCCTGCTCTTCTCTGGCCCTGCCACTCGCTTTGGCAGTTCTGTTTGCTTCTCCTGGTTTCCCCAGTTCTCTCAGCTCTGCTGTGCTCTCCCCTTCACTTGCTGACTGACCACGTTTAAATGTTTGCCAGCGTGCTTCCCTTTCTGGCCCCACCCTCTCTCTCCCTGCTGTTGCCCTGGAGACTGGATGTGGCTTCAGGCTAGCCTTGCAAGTGTGTGTTTCAGTATTACTTTCATTTTGGGACCTGTGCTTAGGTGAGCCCATTCCCCTCTTAGGAGAAAAACCTTTTTTTTTTCTCTTTCCCAGGTCTGTGCTGCACCTGCCTCACCACAATGTTTAGTATCACTCATTAAGTTCTATTAGTTTTAGCATTTTCGTTAAATTTATTGTTTATTTACATGTTTTTATAATTAATTGGTTTTGAAGTGGTTTATTGTGCTCATTTTGATGTTTATTGTTATTACCTTTTTTGAGGTGTGTTCCCTCTAAAGACCCCCTGAAGAAGGCTTTTCAGCCGAAATGCATAGGGGCTAATAAAAGGGGTTTTTACCTGAATTGGATTCACCGCCAGTCTCCTTTTTGTACCTGCTTGTTTGGTCTTCTGTGTCAGAGTGCAGGTATTTGCTGCTCTCCTTGGTTTTCTAGATATTGTATGTATCCATACTTCATAAAACTTACCACAGTGCAATCTGTTGGCGTTTTTATGGAATAGTAATGAATTCTGGTTTATGAATTTAAGTGTAGAATGTAAGTGTATGAAGAAGGGAAGGAAAATATTAAAATAAATTCACTGAAAACGATAAGCTAGAATATGTTCCCATCTTTTTTTTCTCGGTGACATTTGAATGATAGTTCTAATTATTTCAGTGCTGAAAGTGGGTCAGGCAGACCTGGGAATGCACAAATCCCGTCCAATCTCATCTTCTCTGTTGAACCTGAATGCCTTGTATTAGCCCTACGTAGCATGTTGCATTATGCTGCAGCTGCAAAGGTGAAGACCCAGGGGCATCTGCTTTAATTGAACATTATTTCTTGGGGCATTCTTCAATTCAAAAGCAGCAAACCTGAAAATGGGACGTGCCTCTAACAATTACACTGTGACAAGTCTCCGCTTAATATCGTCTCTGCTAAATGGTCATGACGGTATTGCAAATGTTCTCCTTGTGGATCAGAAGTGGCAAACATTTTTGCTTATTCTTCCATGGCAGACCCTTTCATGATGTTGGGTTGAGCAGGCTATACTCTGACACTATATACCCAAAGCAGCTGCATTTTTATTTGCTGCATTCAAGTGCTAATTTGAGGGGCAGGCAGTGTAGAGTTTTGTTACTTTTAAAATGATGATGAATGTCATTCACAGAAACAGGATTTGAAATCAAGTCTTCTGTTTCCCAGCCTATTACTTTAACCAGATCCTCACCCTTCATGTAGCAGAACATGTGAGCTGGTAAGTTAACAATATTACATTATTTGATGTGATTTCTTATGTTTATTTTTCCAAATAGAAAATAACCTTGAGTGTCTTTCTCAGAGACAATTACTGTTCTGCACAATCATCTAAATAGAATTTTAGGGACAGGGACAGAAAGAAGTGTGTAGAAATGAAAGTTTATTTAACAGGTCTTTTATACTGCTTTATCATTTAGTCAAATCAGTTTACATTGTCATTTAAACTGGGTGAGGTACATGAAACAGGGACAATGAAAACTTGGATTATTCTGAAACAATGGAGGGTTAAGTAACTTGTTCAAGATCACAAGGCGTGCTAGTGGGAATTGAATCCTGGTCTTTTGGTTCACAAGTCAGTGCTATAACCATTGTCATGGGGTAGATCAGAATATGCCCATGGAAATAGGAAAAACAGAGCTGGGCAGGTCTAAAAGTGACAGCTCAGAGCACGTGGATCAGGGTTGCTATGAGCAACCAGCAAAAACAAAAGCACCAGGTGTAGGAGCACCCCCTAGTAGGGGATTACATCATAGCATATTAGCTGATGAGAGGCAGCTGAGGGCAGGGCAGGCTCACCGGAACACTAGGAGTGACGCAGATAAAACTCACTCAGTTTGTCAGTAGTAGAGCTAACCAGGATCCTAGGAGGGCTAACCAGGATTCTAGAGGAGCTAAGCAGGAGCATGGCAGAGCTGTTTTGGAAACAAAAGGAAAAACTTCACATGGAGGTTCAAGCAGTGTTCCACAGGAGATAGCTGAGAGAATACCAGAGGCTGGTTAAAGGGTGCTGGGCAGCACTGAACAAGAACCAGGTGGTTCGTGCCACGGAGGTATTCATGCAGGCAGACAGAAGGAACCTGTGAGAGGAAGTCTCCCTGAGAACAGGTACCGGGAGGGCAGTAACTATTATCAAAGTAATACATACCTGCCCAAAGAGAAGCATACTGTAAAAGGGAGTAGAAGGCTTGCCTGGGGAAAAAGCCACGCTAAGTTTCCGTGCCCAGAAAGCTCCGGGGGAACCGAGCCAAAGGATAGGCTAATTCCTTGTAATAGAGGAAACTTTGAAAGGGAGAGTTTCCCATACACACAGCCAGGAGTGTGTGGCCCTCTGGAGGAAAACTCCACTATATACGGTAACCTTCCAATTCACCCTGATAGAGAGGGGGAGAGAAGCCTTTGGAAAGGAGAGGAGGGTTTTTGCAACAATGATGTGAGTTACAACCATTCTGAAGATAGCTACGGGGAAAACTGAGGACATGGAATGTGACTTTTGTGGGGAAAGTCCTGATGAGTTCCAAATGGATTGTGCATTAATGTTCTCAGATAACATTTCCTCTCTCTGCTAAGCTGTTTAAAGACGGGAATCCGTTTAGGGAAAACGGATTTTGAAAAACTCACTTGTGTAAAGTACAAGGACTGTTTTACCTTTTTGGATTGGCTGAAGATAAGCACCTTTTTGTTACCAGTAGTTCATTTTCATTTGTACCAGAAAAATATGGTTTATTTCTTTTGATTCTTACGTGCAAAAGTTCACCCAGAAGGGAAATAAAATACCTCTTTTTGAAAAGCCTGGCTACTCGTTCACAACTACCTTTTTGATTAGCTAGTGGGACTACAGATCCCAGGGGGCATTGTAAAGTCCCAGCTACATTAAGAAGAGGCCCCACTGAAGCTCCCTAGGCTTCCGCCTATAAGAGTGAGTAGGTGGGTGACACCATTAGGCTACTCCTTCACTCCAGAGAGTTGGACAGAAGAAGGCTTGGAATACATTGAGGCATATATGGCTGGTAAACAGTATGAATCACCACCAAAGGCTACGTGACAAAGAAAAAAAAAGGGTCAATTTTCATTAGCCCACCTAGGTGCATGGTCCACAGGTATTTTATACCTGGGTGCCCTGTAGTTGATCTTCAAAGAAAACATGATAGTTTGTCTTTGAAAAGTAGTGACAAGAAACTCACATCATTTACCATGCACCTTCCATTTCTGTGAGTCGACTATATGCAGGATATACACATGTATATTTGAAAAAGATATATGCTTGTACTTTTCCCCTCTGACCTTACCCTGTCTCCCAAAACACCCTTTTTATTTTATTTATTGCACAGCTTACTAGACTGCCACTCTAACAAGTTAATCACATTGCAAAGGCCCAGAAATACACATACAATGCTACAAAATTAACATTACAAATTACAGAGAGAAACTGAATTATGTAACAAAATCATACTTGAAGGGTTGAGAATGTCTGTGTCTGACTAGAAGCAAAATAACTCTCTGAAATTTAAAATAATGGAACCACATTTGGCAATGGATAAAAACAAGTGAAAAACAAATTGAGTTTAAAAATGGGCCATATTGGACTAGAAGTTAGACAAATACACAACTACTTCTCCCCTGTCTTGGTCTCACAAACACACACATACATACAGGGATTGGAAAGAATTCCAGGAGTTCTGCTCTGCATGCTTTCTACACTTATTCTCCATGGGTAAAAATGTCTGCCTAGGGAAAGTTGGTAGCTATATTTACCCTTTCAGTGAAGGATGATTTTCAGACCCTTTGGTCTTGTCAAATTCACTAGTTATGCCTTTGAAAGTTATCCTCAAACTCAGAGCCAGTGTTAAAGATGTTAGACGCTGCCACCCCCTTACTACCTGGGCCTTGAGGGTTTCCAGGTAGGAGGGGCCTTTGATGCCCTTCAGGGGTAGAGCACTAACATTTGGCCCCCAGGGATTCTGGGAAATGTAGTTACTGGGCCCCCTGAAGGATTGAGGTTGTAGTTGTAGCTCGAGCAAAGGCAGGCAAAGAAAATTTCTTTTAAGAGGGTTTATTTCCAACGCATTGAAGCTCAGTGCTTTCAGACGCAAAAGAAGAATAATGCACATTCAACAAAAGATGGGAAAACCAAATATACAGAAGTTGCAGTGCTGAGGCAGCTTTCATTCAGCTTATTCACAGTTCCTTCTCAGACTCACATTTAGGCAATCATGTGATTCTTCAATGAACAGAAAGCAATGTCCTTTCAACGGCACGGCTTCTCAGCTCCAGCATGTGATTACACTTATTACCTTCATAAGCTTTTCACAAGAGAAACAGGTAAAGTAATCTTTCTACTATATTCTTTTCATATAGTTTCAAAGCTCTTTATCAGGGCTATCTTCAATAATACATGTAGAGCAATCCATGGCTAGGTCCTGTTCTGTTGAAGGCAAATGATTATCTAACTGCATTTCTTCCTCACAGCTATTGGCATGCTGTATAGGATTAGTAGCAGATGCTGCCTTTTGCTCTAAGAACTCCTTAAACTGTGCCAGAAGTAATTCAGCCTGCTTATGCTCTTCCCCAAGCTGATATCTTTCTTCCTCTTCAGGCAAACGTTTGTTTAAGGCTCCCAGCTCCTGGTAATTACCTATGCTGTTCTTACATTCGGGACACTGGGGATTTCCTTACACAATTGTCAGCGTGCACTGATTACTTGGCTTATACATACCTGGTATCCCTGGATGTGCAAGCGCTTTACACGAATATTGATCAACATGCAGTACTCCATTGTTTGGCTGAATATCCGCTGGTTCTTCCAACAAGGATTCCTCGGTCCTTTTTGCTAACCATGTTGGATTTGGTTTTGAATGACAATTATTTTTTGCATGATGGTGTTTTTTATCGGCAGATATTTGGCATTGCCATGGGGGCCACGGTGGCCCCCTCGATAGCAACCATCTACATGGCTGAGTTTGAGGATAAATATATATATGCTTCCCCTTTGTTTCAATATGTTATGTTTTGGCGTCGCTTCCTGGATGACGTATTTTTTCTTTGGTCTGGGTCTCAGATGGAATTGGAGACCTTTGTACATTCCTTGAATGAGCATTCCCCGCATATTCAGTTTACTGCTATGTTTGACAGCCGATCCATTCAGTTTTTGGATCTCACTGTTTTTTTGTCGCCTGAAGGCATTACCACGACGCTTTTCCGTAAGCCGGTTCAACGGAATACACTGTTGAAGTTCTCCAGTTTTCACCCTGTGCCATTAAAGAGGGGTCTTCCTTTTGGCCAATTTCTGAAGCTCCGTCGTAATTGTTCATCATTGGAAGATTTTCATAAACATGCTGGAGATCTACAGCAGCGATTGTTGGCCAGGGGGTACCCCCTTTCTTTGATAAGAAAAGCCTATAAGCGGGCTCGGTTTTTACATCGAGAGTGGTTGTTTTTTCCCCGCTCTCAGCCTGATGATTTGGAGGGGGAGGCTTTTACTGGTGTTTTTCCATATCTCCTCGGAGTTCCTAAAGTGATCAATATCATACGCCGGTTTTGGCCGGTGCTATCTGTTCACCCTTTTTTCTCTGGTAAACGATTGAGGGTGGCTTATTCCCGGGCGCCGAATCTCCGCGATCGCATAGTCAAGTCCTCCTGGCCTTCGGATCGCCCTCCTGTTTCTCATGACAATCCAGGTCATTTTACCTGTGGTTCCTGTATCTATTGTGCTATGGCGCTAACTGGACTGACTTGGCAGAACATTTCTACTGGCATCATCTATAGCTCTCATTGACGCACCACGTGTGATTCATCTTACGTTGTTTATTTAATCATATGCCCTTGTGGGTTATTCTATGTGGGGCGTACTACTCGTCAAATCAAGATTCGTTTGGGAGAGCATGCTTCTCGTCTAAGAATGAAAACAGTATCGGCACCTATGGTGCATCATTGCCTTCAAGAAAAACATCTTTTCCATCAATTGCGATGGCGAGTTTTGGATCATATTCCTATGGATCCCCGAGGGGGAGATCGAATTGGAAAACTGCAGCACATTGAGCAGCGTTGGATATTTCAACTAGATACTGTCTCGCCTCGTGGACTTAATGCCTCTGTGGAATGGCAGACAATCTTGTGATGTGTTTCTGGTAACAACTGACAGGAATGGGATTCCCTGATAGTGGGTTTTTCCCTCCACTTTTTATGCTTGCAACGTTCAGAAGATTGATTGATTGGTTGTATGATCTCCACGTATGCAGTGACGTCACACGCCATCTATATATAAAGAAGCCTAACCGCTGCGGTGTCATTCTAAAGCCAACTTTTTTTGGGATTCATCAAATTTCACCTGATGCAGGGCCACCGATGGATGGCTCGAAACGTGGCACGTTGTGTCTTTGGAATTCTATGCTGGCTGAGTTGAAGTGAATAAGATAAGTGTTCAAGCATTTTAAAATTATTAAAAAGGACGGACCTCGGCGAGGGGTGGGTAAAATCCTGCTCTCTCTGGCTTGGTCATTCCGACAAAAAGAAAATGTTAAAATATAGTTTTTGATTTGTGTGATTAAGCTACACGGTGGGTTTTGTGAGCCGGGGTATTTTCATTTTGGATTTTGTGTTTTGCCCTGTGCTAGGGTTCTTTTTTTGACTGTTCTTATCAAAGCAACAGTTCTCCGTGTGGGTAAAACCCCTCCCCCACTTATCCTTAAGAGCAAGTGTTGGGTTTGTCTTTAGAAGTTGGCTCAAGTCCTCTGGATAAGCATTAGCACTTTTCCTTCTACTGGCTTTCAGGATTTGTGCTCCAGCTGGCTTATCATTAGTCCTTGTGCTTTGTAAGTGAATATGAGGCTGAACAATTCCTCCGTACTTCTGTCTGTTGTTGCTTTGAGTTTTAGTACTGTGTTTCCAGCTCTCTTTGGTCCAGGTATCAAACCTGCTAGCTCCTTTAACCCCAGGATGTACCTTATAATGAGAGTGTCCCCAGGGTGGATCCTTAGACCACTGATTACTGCTCAAAGGTCCTGCTTGGTTCTCAGGTAGCTCTTCCTGTAGTTCCAGGTGTCTCTGTGCTTCTGAGTCTCTCCGTCCTTTGGAGTTTCTCTGTGCTTCTGAGTCTCCCAGTAACTCTCCAGGTTCTCCTAATTCTTCAAGGTCTTCTGATTCTTCCAACTCTAAATCTAAATCTAACTGTGTTCTAACTGCTTGCATATTTAACAAGCTCTCACTATGTTGCACTGCCCGCCTCCTGCTTGGGCGTGCCCAATCAGTGACCAGACCTGTCTCCTCCCCTAAGGTGAGGTGTGGTTTTAGATCAGCTGAGTGTTTTTTTCCTTTTGAAGTGAAAATCCTGCTTCTCGGTGCAGTACTACCTTTCTCCACAGGATTTCCAGCTATCTCCATTGCCTCTTGAGGAGCTTCCTCATCACAACGCCCTAGTGAAGCCTCAGCCTTGTACTCCTTTTCAATTACTTTTTACTTATCTAGACCCCTCCTGAGATTCTGATAATTAAATTCAACAGTCATGAGCATCCCAACACCACCCCTCCCAAAATGATCCTGTACAAATGCATAATTGGACATCATTTTTTTAAATATTAACTTTTGTTTTGTGTGTGTGTATATATATATATATATATATATATATATATATATATGCAATCTAAACTTGACGAAAAGCACTATGGTTGTATTCAACCATAAACCAAATATATCACATTTTTTAAAATTATATTTCATAATGTCAGGGTTGTGATATAAAAAAACACAACACACACATTCCAGAAGTTTTAGAGTGACTATTGAAAAACGAAAACATATTTGTTTTGGTTTAATATGGCTAAAGTAATGTGGCTTACTTGAAAACTAAAGGCAAATTTAATGATCCAGTGGGGATGGGGTTGGGGATATTCAAAGGCATTTGTATGGTTTGCAGACCTACAAACCATATAAATGCCAGTAAGCGGGATATTCAGTTAGTGCCACCGGATATCCGCGGGTGCTGCCGCTACATGCCTCGATGCTGTGCAGTTAGCATTGGGGCATTCCGAAGCAAAGTTGAGGTGGAACCTGTCACTTACCAGGCAGTGGCAATATTGAACCTCTGCCCGGTTAGCGACCTGTGGGTAAAGTCAGGCATGGCAAAGACTGGCCTAACTTTACCTGCAGAAGCTAATCGGGCAGCAGCTCAATATGGTCACTACCCCGTTAGCTTCCAGCTTCTGCGGTGACCCAGATATATATGACAGTGGCTGGATATGACCCCAGCATTAAATATCCGGGGATAGTTTTCAGAGGCTAGGGCTAGCAGTGTTAGCAACACTAGCCGACACAGCTGAATAGCCCTTCCATTTTCCTAATCATAGGAACTTAACCTTGATGGATGTGTGAGTCTGTTGATATGCCTTATTCTTTAGCATAGTCATAGCTTCTCAGAAGGCCTTTCGTTCTGATATCAGATAAAAGGTTAGGAGCACAGTCTGTATGAAACAGAGCACATGGGAAAAATTCCTGCAGTGCATTCGATGCCGACCGTTCAGAAAGCAGAGAATTTAATATACGGCTATACACGGAAAACCTGAAAAATTTGCATACCATCTGAAGCCTCTTTCACCTTTCATCACTTTATTATACTTTATATCTGTGTCAAGCAGTAGGTCAGCTCAGGGTCAATAACATAAAATGTTATTACGAGAATGTTTCTCATAGAATTTGTTATAATGAAACAGCAATCAAAGTATATTTGTGACCTTTCCTTTCATGCAGAAGAGCATTTATTCCTAACTGAATAGACAGCGGAAATTCACAAGCTACTGCAAAATGAAATATTCAGCCAATTCTATTCTTTTGACTTTCCCTTGAATCTCAATAGGCAACCATCTACAGAAACCATGAAGGTTGGAAAATAAACAATTTTGACTGGGATAGCAATGGCCAAGCCATACATACTACAAGCTTAAAGGAAATGAAAGATTTAAATAAACATGACTTCAATTTTATTTTATTATGGGCCGACACTGTATTTTTCATGAGGTTCTAGGAGTACAATGAATTGTTGAAATATTTTTCTTTAAAATCTTCTTATTAAAATGTATGCGACTATTGCAGAATTCAAAGCTGTTCTGTTTTTGCAAATGCAATGAAAGGTAATTAGTCATAAATGTAGAGGGGGATATTCAGCAGTGGTGGCTAGCATTAATAAAGAGGCTAGCCATTGCCGCTGAATTCTATCTCTGGATATTCAATGCCGGAGCCATATCCGGTTGCCGGCTTTGACTATCTGGGTCGCCGCAGAACCCAGAAGCTAACCGGGCAGCGGCAATATTGAGCTGCTGCCTGATTCGCCGCCACAGATAAAGTTAGGGCAGCCTTTGCTGTACCTGGTTAGTGGCAGGAACCGCGTCCACTCTGCCATGTAATGGCCGTGACACACCCCAATGCAGACTGCTTAGCATCAGGGCATGTAGCAGCGGCACCTGCAGATATCCAGCAGCACTTATCCCGTTCAGTGGCATTTACACAGTTTGTGGGTCTGCAAACCATGTAAATGCCTTTCAATATGCCCCGCCCCGTAGAATTTAAAGGAAAAGTGTGCTATCTTTGCAAAGACGATTACTGCATGCGAACCATATAAGTCATCTACCATATGAGGCTGTGATTCTAGAAAGGTTGTCAGTTTTTAAACTCAGCCTTGCTTTTTTTATATTGTTTAAAATAGCTCAATATTCAAATGCCGCAATTGGCGTTTTTTAAGCACCGGACTGCAGATATCCTCCAGTGTTGAATATTCATTTTCAGCGCTGACTGCCATTGCTTTCTGGATAGCGGTGATATACAACCACTATCCGGAGGGCAAAACCGCATAACGTTACGACGGCCTTTTTTGTGACCTAACTTTCAATGATGGGACTGCTCCTGCCCCTCCCACAGACTACCCCAGCACTATCTGGACACTGCCACAGTGATAGCACCAGGGCCGGATTTACCTATACGCCATGTACGCCATGGCGTAGGGCCCACAGCCGGCAGGGGCCCACAAAAAAAGAACAAGTAAATTTTTTTTAAATACAATTTTAAAAAAAAACCTGGTGGCTGCCGCCGCGGGGCCCCCTCTGCTGCCGCGGCAGCACGGACTGACCCGCGGGGGCCCCGTCTACAAGCTGAAGCCGTCGGGTCGGGTCGTTCCTCCCTCCCTCCCTCCGTGCAGGCTGCAGGCTGTGAGAGACGCGAGTGTCTCCTCGCGTCTCTGTTAAGCCCACAGGGGCTGATGGGATTTCCCATCAGCCCCTGCGGGCTTAACAGAGACGCGAGGAGACGCTCTCTCTTCGCGTCTCTCACAGCCTGCAGCCTGCACGGAGGGAGAAACGACCCGACCCGACCCGACGGCTTCAGCTTGTAGACGGGGCCCCCGCGGGTCAGTCCGTGCTGCCGCGGCAGCAGAGGGGGCCCCGCGGCGGCAGCCACCAGGTTTTTTTTAAAAATTAAATTTTACTTTAGGCTGACGGGGGGGGGGGGGAGGGCTGGTAATGGGCTATGGGGGGGGTAGGACTGGTAATGGGCTATTGGGGGGGCTGGGTGCTGGAAATGGGCTGGGGGGGTAGGGCTGGGGCTATGGGGGGGTAGGACTGGTAATGGGCTATTGGGGGGGCTGGGGCTGGAAATGGGCTGGGGGGGTATGGCTGGTAATGGGCTATGGGGGGGGGTAGGACTGATAATGGGCTATTGGGGGGGCTGTGCCTTGAAATTGGCTGGTGGGTTTAATGATATAGTTGGGCAGATGGGGTAAGAACTGGAAATGGACTGTTGGCGGTTGTGGGTCCTTACAACTGCCAATGGGCTTTGGGGGGGGTTAAGACTGGTAATGGGCTGTGGGCTGATGGGGGCTGTCTGGTAATGGGCTGTGGGGGGGCTAGGACTGGAAATGGGCTGGTGGGGTTAATACAGGAGGAGGGCTGATGGGGTTAGGACTGGTAATGTGATGTCGGCTGATGGGGGGTAGGACTGGCAATGGGCTATGGGGGGCTGACTGGAAATGGGTTGATGGAGTTAGGACTGGAAGTGGGCTGATGGGGGGTTAGGACTGGTAATGGGTTATAGGGGGGGCTTAAACTGAAAATGGGGTGATGGGGGTTAAGGACTGTAAGTGGGTTGATGGGGGGCTAGGACTGGTATTGGGTTGGGGGTTGCTAGGACTGGAAATGGGCTGATGGATGGCTAGGACTGGAAATGGGCTGATGCAGGGACAAGAAGGGAATGGATGCTGGGTGAGGCTGGAACTAGAAGGGAGCTGATGTTGGGGGAGGATTAGAATGGGATGGGGCTGGAAGAGTAAAATGGAGAAGGGAAAAATATTTTGTGTGGGAGGGATAAAAAATCTACAATTGGCCGGGTATTGGGAGAGTAAGTGGGGATTGAGGATGGAGGGGTAAAATTTGAGTGGATGAAATAGGAATGAGGAAAGAGCAAAAGGAGAAAGATTAGTATGTTAAAGCAGATGTAGAGAGAGAATGGAAAAAAATCTAGAAGAGAGAAGAAAGGACAAATGGACAGCAGACGATGGAGAGTTAGCAGAAGACACGAAGAAACCAGAAGAAAGTGGCTGGAGCAATTGCAGCTGAAAAAAATGCACAAAAGGTAGAAAAATATCTCTTTATTTTGAATTTATTAATTGGAATATGTCAGCTCTGGTAAATGTGCATCATTAACGTCTGCGCTTTGTTTAGTACAAGAGCAAATTAATGTATAGTTTTATTTCTACAGTGTTGTACATTCCAAGTTTGGCTTTTGGGATTCCCAGTTTAATTATTGTCTTCCTGTTTCTAAATTGTGATTACTTGTTTGGTGATGGTCTATGTTCTGCATGTGTAACTGAGCTGAGGTGTTCTGTTTATATAATTCCTATTTGACATTGCCACTTGTTCTCTTTCCCCAGTAGGTCATGTATTGTTGTTCTCTGAAATGTATTGGTTTAATATTTGCAGTGTTGCCTTTTGATTGGTAGAGTATGGTGCTTTGTGAGTCCTGGTAGTGCTGTTAGGATACGGCGGGTTTACTATGGGTTCTAAATGGGCAGTGTTTGTAGTAGTTCCTAATGTGTCTGGCAGTTGGCACTGGATTATAGTAATGTAGAAATCTTTTAGTCTTTCTTTATCCATACACTCATTAAGAGGCACGTTTACTAAAAGTTAGTATATGGTAACATTATGCAAATATTTATGCAAATGAGGCCCCTTATGCAAATGAGGCACCGCACCCCCCTTGGGCCGCCCCTGCTGGGGGCCCACAATTTTTGTTGGCGTAGGGCCTCACTCAAGGTAAATCCGGCCCTGGATAGCACTATCCAGTTAGTTCCTCTGAATATCCCTCTCAGTGGGGTTTGAATATCGAGACCAGTGTTTAGCATATCTGGGAACTTCACTGTTGCCGTCACTCTAGGACAATGGTTCTCAACTCAGTCCTCTGGTACCCCCAGGCCAATCAGGTTTTCAGGATATCCACAATGAATATGCATGAGATAGATCTGCATGCACTGTATGCACATCTATCTCATGCATATTCATTGTGGATACCCTGAAAACCCAAGTGGACTTAGGGGTACCTGAGGACTGGGTTGAGAACCACTGCTCTAGGGATTCAGCTCCAGATATAGCATTACATGTGTCAATGTAGGAATTTCTATCCTATAATATTATTCAAAGCCAGGTTCCTGCTGTTGCACTCACATTGAAACATAAAATAGGGACTTGATCACAGAAAGTCAGATTCCAAAAGTATAGCTTAGTTTGAAGATATTCTTTTAAGATATCTGGATTCTTCCTTACCTAGAGCAACAGGCTCGTCTCCAAATAGCTGCCATCAGGGTCATGAGAGTGGTGCAAGTACGGAAGGGGCGCTGATGTTAATACTGGGCATCTAAGAAGCCCGACAAAAGTGAGTTCCTCAATGCAGCTACTATAGGTGGGTGCCAGGTTCATCAGTCGCACAGGCGCATTGCTAGCTAGGTACGGTCCTGACTGCCATCTTGTTTTCATGCCATAATTGGCTTCCCTATGGCTTAAGCATTGAGGAGATTCATTACCAAGCAGCCAGATAATTCCTGGAGTGTAAAATTGTACCAGCAACAAGGTAATGTTACAGCCTTCAACAACTTGAGCTACAGCTGCAGTATCATCTCCCCATCTTGAAGAGCCTTTTAATCTCTCCCCCTCCCCCCTCCCCCATCCTGCTCCTTTCTCAGCCCACTCTAGAGCTGAATTTTCATTTCATTTAACAAATCTTTGTCTCCATGCTCATTTTCTGTTTTATGTCTATATTCTGTGTGCAAATGTGGCATTGCATTTTAAACTACTGAAGGATGATGACATGCCCTGTAAACTGTATGGTGCCTGAGACTGGACTTGATTAGAATTCCCACCAAAGCAGCTGGTCATGACAACCCTGTCACACACTAAAGCCAGTATCAAAGCATGCATGGAAAAGCAAAAGAGATGGATCTTATATGATCCATGCTGTCCTGGTCAAAGTGCAGAAATCTTGCACTGAAATGGTCCTATATATGGTCAAAACTGTGTTTGGTGGAAGGAGCCAGCACTGTAATAACTCTTTTTAGGCTCTGTTTGGTCCCATTCATTCAATTGTAGGGGCTGGAACTGACCTCAAAGCATAGTTCTTGCGTATTAGTAAGAAATCATTTTGTTAGCTTATGAAATAATGTGTTATTTATTAGCACGAGTGGCACCCCCACTGACTTTTAATTTATCTAAATGTACTGCAGACAAGAAGTGCTACTTCATTCAGACAAGACTATCAAAGGCAACATCTTTTAAAAGGGTGATTATGGATAGTGAATGCAATGATTAATTCACAGTCAGCAAAAGAATTAAGACAGAATACAGAAAGCAGAGTCTTTTCCCTGAAGTAATAGAATAACTAATACATTGTGTTTGTGTATGCCAAGTGCATTAATAATAGAATAGGACATTCACAGAGACATTAACAAAGGAATACAATTTTATATTATTACTGTTCCTGGGAATTCACCTTCTGGGAAGTCAGTAACCTTCTACCACTATAGATTTTTTGAACTTTGTTGTACTGAAAATTCCTATCTCTCTTAGAAGCTCTAGACAATATGAGCACAGATGGATTATTTTCATTTTGTCATCATTATTGTTTGGAGAAGAAGTTCAGAATGCTGCACTATTAGTAGAGGAAAAGAGTATCAAAATGTCCCAGGCAAGTCTTTTAAATGATCTTGGATCAATCATAGGAACATGTCGGCAGAAAAAGACCACATGGCCTATCTAGTCTGCCTTTCCATAGTGTGGTTTGAGATAAAAGCCAAAGTAGAATCCAATCACAGCAAACTCAAAGTCTTAGACTTCAAAAATGCTGACTTCAGTAAAATGGCCAAGTACCTGAAGGAGGAGTTGATAGGGTGGGAGGGGTTAAGGGAAGTGGAATTGCAATAAGCTAAACTAAAGAAAGCAATAAAAGGTTCAACAGATACATACGTAAGGAAAGTAAATAAAAACAAGAGGAAAAGGAAACCTATTTGGTTCTCCAAAGAAGTGGCTGCACAAATAAAGGCAAAAACCACAGCTTTCACAAAATTCAGAGCTTGCAAACAGAGGAACACAGAAAAGAATACAAGATCAAACTAAAAGAGACAAAAAGAGAAGTAAGGATAGCAAAATCAAAAGCTGAAGAAAGGATGGCTAAGATGTGAGCTGGCAGCAAGACTCTTTTTCAGGTATATTCTGGAGAGGAGGAAAATCAAAGGTGGAATTGCAGGACTCAGAAGTGCTGGGAACGGATTCGTAGAAAGTGACATTGAAAAAGCGACAATGCTAAACAAATACTTCTGCTCTGTTTTCTTTAGAGAAAATCCTGGAGGACCACCTGTGATTGATAAATATACAGATGGGAATGTAGTAGATACCACACCATTCACAAAAGATGATGTGTTAGAACAGCTTGCAAAACTGAAGGTGGACAAGGCCATGGGACCAGATGGGATACACCCCAAGATACTGAAAGAGCTCAGAGAAGTTCTTGCAGGGGCTTTAAAGGATGTTATTAATAGATCCTTGGAGACAGGAGAAGTTCCACAGGACTGGAGAAGGTCTGATGTGGTACCTCTCCACAAAAGTGGTAATAGGGAAGAAGTGACAAACTACAGGCCAGTAAGCCTTACCTCAGTGGCAGGAAAAATAATGGAGGCGCTCCTAAAAGAGCAAATAGTGGACTTCCTCGAAACCAACAGGTTGCATGATCCGAGACAGCATTTTACCAAAGGACGATCTTGCCAAACAAATCTGATTGAGTTCTTTGACTGGGTGACCAGAGAACTAGATCAAGGGCATGCGATGGATGTGATCTACCAAGATTTCAGCAAAGCCTTTGATACTGTTCCTCATAGGAGGCTTATCAATAAACTCAACAGCTTGGGGATGGGTCTCAAGATGGTGAACTGGATCAGAAATTGACAGATGACAGAAGGTGACGGTAAACTAACTCACTCAGATGAAAAGAAGATGATTAGCAGTATGCCCCAGGGTTTGGTCTTGGGACCAATACTGTTCAATATATTCGTGAGTGATATTGCTGAAGGACTGAATGGAAAAGTCTGTCTTTTTGCAGATGACACCAAAATTTGCAACAGAGTGGACTCCCGTCAGGGAGTGGGGAACATGAGGAAAGATCTACAAAAGCTGGAAGAATAGTCTAATGCGTGTCAGTTAAGATTTAATGTGAAGAAGTGCAGTGTGATGCACTTGGGAAGCAGAAATCCAAGAAAATTGTATACGATAGGGGGAGAGAGATTGATGTGCACGGATCAGGAGAAATAACTTGGTGCGATTGTTTCTGATGATCTCAAGGTGGCGAAACAGTGTGAAAAGGTGGTGGCAAAAGCCAGAAGGATGCTGGGTTGCATACAGAGAGGAATTACCAGCAGAAAGGAAGAGGTACTAATGCCACTATACAAGTTGCTAGTGAGGCCCAACTTGGAATACTGTGTTCAGTTTTGGAGACCGTATCTAGCAAAGGATATAAAAAGGCTGGAAGCGGTTCAGAGGAAGGCGACCATAAATGATTTGGAGCCTGCGTCAGAAGACTTATGAGAAGAGACTTGAAGACCTAAATACGTACACTCTGGAGGACAGGAGGGACAGGGGAGATATGATTCAGACCTTTAAATACATAAAGAGTATTAATGGACAAACCTCTTCCAAAAACAGGGAAGTTGTAAAACTAGAGGGCATTACATGAAGCTGCAAAGGGTTAAACTGAAAGGCAATATCAGAAAATACTTTTTCACTGAAAGGGTGGATGGATGCTTGGAATGCCCTCTCAATGGAAGTGGTGGGGGGCAAACACAATGGCAGAATTCAAAATGGCATGGGACAAACATAGTGGATCCCTTTATAGCAACAGGATAAAATCAAAATAAGCATAACTATCTCTTACATCTGAACAAATAGGGGTGACCTACACAGAGTGGTGGGTACACCCCTAAACAAAGGCATGGGGAGAGGTGACCTGCACGGAGCGGCAAGTGCACCTACTCTCGCCGCCTTGCTGAGTAAACTAGATGGACCATACTAGTTTTTATCTGCCTTCATATAATATGTTACTATGTTAACTACTATAATAGTTCTGTTTTTTCCTTTAGAAATCCTCTTTGTTTGTTCCATGCTTTTTTGAATTCAGATATTGCCCTCATATCTACCACCTCCACTGGCAGACTATTCCATGCATCTACCACTCTTTCTGTAAACAAATATTTCCGCATATTACTCCTGAGTTTATCCCCTTTCACCCTCATCTTATGTCCCCTCATAGCAGAGCTTGCTTTCAATTGAAAGAGGTTCTCCTCCTGCGCATTTATGCCACAGAAGTATTTAAATGTCTCCATCATATCCACTCTATCCCACTTTTCCTCTAAGAACATAAGAACACAAAATATTTATTTATTTATTTATTTATTTAACAAGCTTTTATATACTGCAACCTTCCAGTGATCAGGTGCGGTTTACATATAACAGTCAAGGAAACAGGATAACATTTCTGTTTTTACATTGAACATTGCATAAATTATGTACATTAACCATTGAATTTTTAAACTTTTAAACTTTGGAGAACTATGTACAATTAACTATGTACAGTTAGTAAAAGTGAGTTCAACAGTAAAAGTAGATATGTATAAGCATCGTAGACAGTGTAATGGTCATAATATCATGAGACATTGCGGTGTTAGTTTCAATGTGTTATATAGTTATCCCTTTTCATTTTGGTGTTGGGAATTTGCCAGTGGACCGTAGTGGGAGATAAAGAGGTATGTTTTTAAGGTTTTACGTAGGTCTTTAAAGTTGGTTAAGGCTCTGATTTCATCAGGTAGTGAGTTCCAGAGTATAGGGGCTGCATGTGAGAATGCTTTTTTATTGGTTGTTTTTTTGGTCTTTGTGAATTCTTTTGGAATCCTTATTTTATTGGCATTGCCTCTTCTATGTGTGGGTTGGGGTGTGTCTTTAGTAAGTAGTTTATTTAGGGTAGCTGGGGCAGTGTTATTTAATGCTTTAAAGGTGGTTATTATTAACTTATAGTTTATTCTACATTGAATAGGGAGCCAGTGTAGTTTGGCTAGATAGGGTGAAATGTGCTCGAAAGGGTGTATCTTCATTATGGTTCTGGCTGCAGCATTTTGGGCCAATTGGAGCCTTTTGATGTTTTGGTTAGTTGTGCCTAGTAGAGAGAGGTTGGCAAAGTCAAAATGTGGTGTGATAATGGCTTGAATGATACTCAGGAAGTCTTGCAGGTGGACTAGTGGGCGTAATTGTTTTAAAACTTTGAGTTTAAAGTATATTTTCTTCGTTGTATTTCTTATGTGGGTATTCATACTAAGGTGTGTATCTATAACCCCTAGGTATTTTATTTCATTTTTTATGTGGATGTCATGTTTCTGAAGTGTAATGTGGGTAGGGGGGGTGTAAGATTTGTTTTTTGTTACAATCAGTATGTCAGTAACCGAGGCAGGCGGACCCGGCGCTGCAGGCCCCTACCTTACACCCCCGCTCCACAACCACCACGTCTCCCCCCCCCATCCCCCCACAAAACACAACACACCAACATTTTATGGAACAAAAACTGGTCGCAGCTTTTATTAGCCAACAATTTAACAATCCAACAATAAGTTTTCCAAAACCACTCAATTAGCGGCACCCGGCTGCACCAGCCCTACCTCAGCAAAGTGCCTGCCACCGCTAATGCCGTATCTCGCCACCCGGCAAGTTACCATACCCCTCTCCCCGACTTCGCCATGCTAAGCAAAAGTCGTCCGAGGGTCTGACCGGGTCAGGGGCACCCCGCCCCCGCCCAATTGTAGCCTACTGCTCCAGACCCTGGAAACCTCCGGGATCACGCCCCCCCCACCCCCAGCTGCAACACCCCAAACCCCCCCCCCCCCACCGCCTAACGTCAGGGAGGGAGGGAGGGATGCCGGCACCGAAGCAGCCTCCGCAAGACTGACCACGCGGAGGCTGCTCGGCCCCCATCCCCCCTCGCGCCCCAACCCCAAGGCGCTAATTGGCTCCCTCGGGTCCGCGACCCACGGGAGCCAATCAGTTTAAAGGACATGCGCTCGTGCCCGTCAGGGCCGAGCGTGCACATCCTGACCAGGCCGCGCACAGGGTCCCCGCGCCGGGCCGCGTGCCCGGTTAGCATCGGCCGCCGGGACCCTGCCCGCGGCCTTGGAATAACCGAGGCAGGCGGACCCGGTGCTGCAGGCCCCTACCTTACACCCCCGCTCCACAACCACCACGTCTCCCCCCCCATCCCCCCACAAAACACAACACACCAACATTTTATGGAACCAAAAACTGGTCGCAGCTTTTATTAGCCAACAATTTAACAATCCAACAATAAATTTTCCAAAACCACTCAATTAGCGGCACCCGGCTACACCAGCCCTACCTCAGCAAAGTGCCTGCCACCGCTAATGCCGTAACTCGCCACCCGGCAAGTTACCATACCCCTCTCCCCGACTTCGCCATGCTAAGCAAAAGTCGTCCGAGGGTCTGAACGGGTCAGGGGCACCCCGCCCCCGCCCAATTGTAGCCTACTGCTCCGGACCCTGGAAACCTCCGGGATCCCGCCACCGGCACATAACACCGTTCATGTGCCGCCCCCCCTGGCCCCAAGCTGCGACCAGCGAACATCATGGCCAGACATGTATTCCAAGGCCTCCTGCCAATCATTAAGAAGGAGGGCCATGCCAACCGGCGACAAATGAACCCCATCATCCCGATAAAGTCCCGAACACCCGACATCCACCCAGTCATGCAGGATCTGATACCCGCCCCTCTCACAGACCCAACGACCAATCTGCCGATTGACCTTGGTCAACCCCCGAGACCAGCGACGCTGCTCACGGCAGGCCGGCCTTGGAATAATGTCTGACCATAGAACAATAACCCCGGGAAACATTCGCAACACAAGTCCCAGATCATCCTGAACCGCCTGTATCAGCTGCAGGCAGGACCAGGACGACAGGTCATTTCCTCCCAGATGCACCAACAGGGCGGCCGGCCACCGCGACGTCCTCCTGTGGCGTTGCAGCAAAGGCAGCAGATGCGGCCACCGCACGCCTCGCACACCCAGCCATTGGACAGCCACTGACGACGGGTTCAATCCCAAATTGGCGCCGATAGGGCAGTCCGCCGCGCGCAGACTCGCCCAATGGACGAAAGAGTGGCCAGCAACCCAACATCCACCAGGTCCGACACCCCCATCTGAAAAAGAAATAAACAGTTAAAACCCCCACCCAGCAACACCCAGACACCTACAGCCGTACATATCCTTTAAAAGCCGAAGAACGCCACCTCCCAATGGCCTGAATGACCTGAGCAGGTAACCCCGCAGCCGCCGCACTAGTGGCTGCCCCAATCCGAAAGGAGTGGGGAGCAAATCGGAGCGGATCTTCCCCCAATGCGGACAACGCCAGCCGCAGCACAGCAGAAACCTGGAAACGGGTTACAACCCGCAAATCCGCGTGTACGAAAAACCCAACTGCGCCAGCCGGACGCACTGCGACATACTGGAGCAGCGCCCGAACCGGGCAAGTCCGTGGTTCCGCGCCGACACCAAGGCATACCCACAAACCTTTCCCCATCGGATCCATTTTGGACTTAGCCAAAAGAATCCGCGCGCCCCCTTCCACCACCCGGACATGACGAGCCAACAGCCCCCCAATGCCCCTCCCCCGCCCAGAGCCCGCAACCAGCTCCCCGATACGAAACGCTCCGAAAAAGGCCAGGGAAAAAACCGCCCGGAACAAAACGGCCTCATACTCAGATGAAGCTACCTGCTCCAAAGCCCCACAAACCCGCACGAGAAGCCCATGTGTAATCGGCAACCGCGAATCGCGCGGAGTCGGCTGCGCCCGCTCCCAACCTTGCATCAGCCTACGTGTTAAGACCCCCCCAGCCGGGAGACCCCAGCCGACCGCGCTCGCAAAAAAGTTAAACCCCGCCAAATGCACGCGCACCGCCGACCGCGAAAACCCAGCGCTCTTGGCCGCCACAATATATTGGCCAAGCAAACCCTCCGAGACCCCCCCAGCCTGCCACCCGCACGAGCCCAAAAAAGCGACCACCCGGTCGCACCCCCTCCGGTACGCAGACCAGGTCCCTGCAGACACTGAACTCCTCAGAAGGTCTAGCATCTCTCGAGGCCAATGCTCCACAATTTCTCTAGGACCACAGCTCCATCCTCGTCCGCTTCGGGGGCCAACGCCTGGAACCGCTCCCACTGAAAACGAGAAAGAGCATCAGCAATCTCGTTAGTGGACCCTGGAATGTGCCGTGCTCGCACCGCCAAATTCAGCTGCAGACACGCTAGGACCACTTCCCGCATCAAGCTAGCCACCCACACGCACCTCGGGGTGTATCGGTTAATCACACTGACTACCGCCGCATTATCACACCACCAAAGCACCCTCCTGTTTCGAAGGCGCTCCGGCCAGAGCTCCAAAACTACCCGAATCGGAAAGAGCTCCAAGAATGTGATATTCCTGGTCAGGCCCGCCACACACCAAGACGCCGGCCACCGATCAGCGCACCAGGCCCCTCCGAAATACACTCCCAAGCCGGCCCCCCCCCCCCCGCCGCATCAGTGTACAATTGTAAATCGTCACTGGATACTTCGGGCTCCAGAAGCACTGAAGTCCCATTGAAGTCCCCCAGAAAACGATCCCACACCCGCAAATCCGCGCGCATTGCCGCCGTCACCCGAATCCGATGATGAGGTTTCCGCACCCCGGCCGTCGCACAGGCCAACCTCCTAGAAAACACTCTCCCCATCGGAATCGTCCGACAGGCAAAATTTAAGGACCCCAACAGGGACTGCAACTCCCGCAAGGAAACCTTACGAGCCGATAACACATTGGCAACTGAAATCCGTAAGCGAGCGACTTTGTCTTGAGGCAACCGCGCCACCATATCCGCAGAATCCAACTCCACACCCAAAAAGGTCAACCGCGTAGTCGGACCCTCAGTCTTCCCGTCCGCCAAGGGAACCACGAACTCCTGTGCCAGCCGCACAAAGCCAGATAACAGACTTTGACATTCGCCGGAGTCCACTGCTCCTACGAACAAGAAATCGTCCAGGTAATGCACCACAGACGACAAGCCAGATTCACGAACCAACACCCACTCCAAGAAAGTGCTAAACATCTCAAAGTAAGCGCAAGAGATAGAACATCCCATCGGCATACACTTATCAAAGTAATACTCGTCCTGAAAACAAAACCCCAACAATGGGAAGGAAGCCGGATGGACGGGTAACAGACGAAACGCCGATTCAATGTCCACCTTCGCCAGTAACGCCGACCGACCGGCCCCGCGCACCAGCAAAGCCGCCTTGTCAAAGGAAGCATAACGAACCGAACACAATTGACGCAGGATAGAATCGTTCACCGAAGCCCCGACGGGACAGGACAAATTGTGAATCAAGCGGAATTTTCCCGGCTCCTTCTTGGGCACAACACCCAAAGGCGAAATCACCAGGTTAGGAAATGGCGGCTCCGCAAAGGGGCCCGCCACCCTTCCCAACTGCAATTCGCTCAACAATTTGTCCTGCACCACCGTCGCCCAACGACGAACCGAGGGGGAGTTCCGAGCCGATGGCGCCGACACCACCCCCCTCACCGGGATAACAAAACCGTTTCGAAACCCAGAGCCCAAAATCGCCGCCTCCCGCCGTCGGAGATAAAGACTTAGCCACCCTACCAACGCCTCTGCCCGCACCGGGGAGGGAGCGCGGCCGCGCCACTCACTGCCCTTTTGGTGCAGGGCCGGCCATGCCAGAGGTGCCCATCTTGATGCACTTGACCGTGGAATGGGGACCCCCGCACAAAGAACAGACGTGCTGGAACTTGCAATCGGGAAAGGGACAGGTGTAACGGTTGAAGCGCCAGCATACGTCACCGCTCCCGGCCGAGACTGCCTTTGCAGGCACCCCGGCCGCCCTTCCTCGAAAGGGCCGTGCCGCCCCCCCCCCACCACCCTGACTCCACTCTTGGCCCCACCACCCGCACTCGCACCGGACCTCGCCGACATCTGGGTCAACCACAGGTTGATATCCTGCGTGCCCCACGAAAGCATGCGGCTTTCTTCCATCCGGTCCCTGAACTTCTCATCATAATTAAGCCAAGACCAGCCCTCGTGCATCTGAGATGCCTCAAGGATGGAATCGGCATACGCCAACAGCATCTCATACTGCGACGGATCGTTCTGGCCCCAAACACTGGCCAACCGTAAAAAGGAGCACGTCCAGTTAACCACGTTACGTGCTACCTTCCGAACCCGTCCGGCCTTCTCATCGTCCTTTCTCTTTTTCCGACTTTCGCCCGAGCGCTTCCGCCCCTCCAGTAAACAGAAGATGTCAATGTAGCGCCGCTTGCGGATTTTACGCCTCAGCTTACGCGGCACCCCCGCCCATAATTCCGTCAAGGACACCACCGAGGAGGCCCCCCCACCCACACCCACTCCCCCCCACCACCCGAAAGCTGCCGATCCCCCCTCCTGTCCGACCCCCCGGACGAACTACTCGAGGCTGAAGAAGACGAGGACGAGTCGGAGCTGCGACGTTGCCGACACGACCGCCGGTGCTTTTTCCGCGAAGCCCCCCCTGCCTCCCTGGATGACTCAACCCCTTCACCCATCAACTCACCCGGCGAAGCCAGCCGCTCACCAGCCACCGCAAGGTCCTCGCCATCTGCGCAGGCCAAATCCCTTGAACACCGCTGGGCCGCCTCCGCTGTCGTTCCACGCTGCGACTCCGCTCCAGCCGGGGAACTCACCCAGCTCTCTCCGCGAGCCGTACCCACGGGCCACGAACTGGCCATAAACTGGCCCTGCGGAGACAAAAAAGGAAAAACAGGGGGGGAAACCGACACCGGCCATGCCGGAGGCCAAGAACCCCCCCACCCCGCCCTAGATGTACCCTGCCCCCCTGACATCCACTGCTCCCATGGGGAAGCCCCCCCCGGCGAGCCAAACCCCCCGGGGCCTGAGAACCACCCCACGGGCCCACCACAGCTCGCAACCCAAGGTGCCCCATCGGGCCGTAGCCCACCCCCTTGGTCCGGTGCCCCGAAGTCCCCCTCAACAGTCCCCACCCCAGCCCCCCCTCCAACATCCCCCCCTCACCTCTCCAGCCCCCAGCAACCCCTCTCCCGCCCCCAGCGAGCCACAGGGAGGGAGGGAACCCCTCCTGCCTTTTCGGCCACGCACCACACTTCCTCTGCCCCTTTCACCCCTTCCTCCCGTTGCTGCAACCCCCACCCCCCCCTCACCAACCTGCCCGGGCAACCCCCCACCCCTCCCAGTGCCCCCCCGTGACCTGGACCCGCGCCCCTTAACTGCAGCTTTTTTAGGGGCCAGGCCCCCAGCCTTTGCCCTGCCAGGCATCCTTCGTGGGTTTGAAAAAAATTTTTTTTTTTTTACAAATGACGGCCGCACACCGGCAGCCCCCGGGAAGCCTCAGCGCCGGAAAGCCCCCACCACGCCAGAACCCGACGTAAGCTCGACCGAGCACACTGCACACACACTCACCCAGCCTCTGCCGTTCTAGGACCGACGCAGCACCACACCGCCCCGAGGAACCGCGCTCAGCAACGAGGTAGGGACGCCGGCACCGAAGCAGCCTCCGCAAGACTGACCACGCGGAGGCTGCTCGGCCCCCATCCCCCCCTCGCGCCCCAACCCCAAGGCGCTAATTGGCTCCCTCGGATCCACGACCCACGGGAGCCAATCAGTTTAAAGGACGCGTGCTCGCGCCCGTCAGGGCCGAGCGCGCACATCCCGACCAGGCCGCGCACAGGGTCCCCGCGCCGGGCCGCGCGCCCGGTTAGCATCGGCCGCCGGGACCCTGCCCGCGGCCTTGGAATTTTGGCATGGTTAATATAGAGGTTGTGGGCCTCTAGCCAAGTTGCTAGTTCCTTGAAACAATCTGTTAATAGTTGAAGTGGAAGCGTAGGGATTGTGAAAGGAATGTACAACATGATGTCATCCGCGTATATGTGATAATGGATTTTGAATTTTTTAAAGATGTTGCAAATTGGTTGTATATATATTAAAAAGGAGTGCAGAGAGAGCAGATCCTTGGGGGAGGCCTATTTCCTGTTTGGATGTGTTAGAGGTTTGAGTGTTGATCCTGACAGTTTGAGTTCTGTTGGATAGATACGATGTGAACCATTTATGAACTATTGAGTTGACACCTATTTGTCTGAGCCTATTGAGCATTAGTGTATGGTGAACACTGTCAAATGCTGCAGATATGTCTAGAAAAAGTAGTAGGAATGCATTTTTAGGGCTTTCTATTCCTCTTACTAGTGTGTCTAGGAGTACAGTTAAAAGTGTGTCTACCCCATGGCCAGGGCGAAAGCCGTATTGTTGGTCATCAAGGGGAGCTGATGTGTCTATGTGTTCCTGTGTTTGGGTTTGAACTACTTTTTCTATGAGTTTGGCCATAAAAGGTATACTAGAAATGGGTCTATATGAGTTCGGTGAGGTTTTGTCCAGAGTATTGTTTTTTAATATGGGTCAGATTTGTGCATGCTTTAGTATGGGCAGGAGATAGCCTTGGTTTAGTGAGAGATTAATTAGTGGTAGAATGAAAGGGGATAATGTTGGAAGGGTGTTCTTTATCCATGTTATGGGGCAGGGATCTAAGTGAGAAGTTGTAGTGTTTAAGTTCGACATTATATTCTTAAGGGTTTCTTTAGTTATGGGGTAGAATTCATTCCTAGAATCTGGTAGAGATTGGTAAGATATGGTTTGTACAATTGGTAGGACATTATTTATTTTTTGATTTATTTATGTAGTGGCTTGCTAAGGTTTGAGGAGATATATCGTTGGCTTCATGACTGGAGTTGTATGTGTTCTTAGTTAGGTTTTGGACAATAGAGAATAGTTCCCTTGGTCTGTTGATAGATTTGGTTAGGACAGTTGAGTGGAAGTTTTTTTTAGCGTTGTCTGTAGCATCTTTGTAATTTTTGAGATAGGTATGATATAGATCATTGTATGATGTGGATTTAGTTTTGCGCCACTTTAATTCAATTAAATATGCCATAATGGGTCAGACCAAGGTCCATCAAGCCCAGTATCCTGTTTCCAACAGTGGCCAATCTAGGTCACAAGTACCTAGCAGTTTCCCCAAAAGACACAGGTTCCAAAATGCTTGTTTTGGGTCAAGCAGTAGATATTCTGGGTCCCCTTTAATAATGGTTTGTGACCTTTCCTCCAGGAACTTGTCCAAACCTTTTTTTAAACCCAGCTACACTAACAGTTTTTACTACATACTCCGATAACGAATTCCAGAGTTTGATTACACATTGAGTGAAAAGATATTTTCTCTTATTAGTCTTAAATAGGTTACCCTGTAGCTTCATTGCATGCCCCCTAGTCTTTCTATATTTTGATGGCATAAACAATCGATCTACGTTTACCCGTTCCACTCCATTTATTCATTTACAGACCTCTATCATATCTCCCCTCAGCCATCTCTTTTCAAGGTTGAAGAGCCCTAACCTTTTAGCCTCTTACTAGGAATATCCTTCCATCCCCTTTACCATTTTGATGGCTCTTCTCTGAACATTTTCTAATAACGCTATATCCTTTTTATGATACGGCGACCAGAACTGCACACAATATTCAAGGTGCGGTCTCACCATGGAACGATATAGAGGCATTATAATATCTTTTGTTTTATTTTCCATTCCTTTCCTTATCATACCTAGCATTCTATTTGCTCTCTTGGCCGCCGCTGCGCACTGGGCCGAGGGTTTTAACATGTTATCCATGATGACACCTAAAATGTTTTCCTGAGAGGTGGTTCCTAATGTGGAACCTTGCATTGTGTAACCATAGTTTGGGTTTTTCTTTCCTAGGTGCATAACTTTGCACTTATCCACATTAAATTTCATCTGCCATTTGGATGCCCAGTCTTCCAGTTTATCAAGATCCTCTTGCAATTTTCCACAATCCTCATGGGTTTTAACAACTTTAAATAGTTTTGTCTCATCTGCATATTTAATAACCTCACTCGTTATTCCCATTTCTAGGTCATTTATGAAAATGTTAAAAAGCAGCGGACCCAGCACAGATCCCTGGGGTACTTCACTATTCACCCTCTCCATTGGGAAAACTGGCCATTTAGCCCTACCCTCTGCTTTCTATCTTTTAACCAGTTCCTGATCCACAATAGTACACTGCCTCCTATCCCATGACTTTTTAATTTTGCCAAAAGTCTCTGATGAGGAACCTTGTCAAAGGCTTTTTGAAAGTCCAGATACACTATCAACTGACTCACCTTTGTCAACCTGTTTATTCACATCTTCAAAAAAATATAACAGATTAGCAAGACAAGACCTTCCTTGGCTAAAGCCATGTTGGCTGTCTCCCATTAAGCCATGACTACATGTTCAGTAATTTTGTTGTTTATGATGGTTTCTACCATTTTTCCCGGTACTGATGTCAGGTTCACCGGTCTGCAGTCTCCGGGATACTGAGATTGTGCACAGGGACGGAGTATAGGTGGAGCGCAAATCTACACACGTCGGTTATAAAATAATGCACGAGGCCGCGGGCCGGGTCCCGCGGCCGTCAGTAACCTGGGCCCGGGCCCGGCCTCGGCCTCCTGCTCTGGGCATGGGGGGCTTTGGGGGTGGGGGGAGGGGGCGGCGCAGAGGTGCGCGGCATTCGAAATCGCTCCTTGGACGAGAAGGAGCGATTTCATTGGCTGGTGTCTCGGGGGGGGCGGAGCAGGCGTTGGAGGAGCCGCGTGGCTGTCCTTTTCGCCGCGGCTCCTCGAGAAGCGGACGCGTTCCTGGGTACCGGCGCGTTTGTTGGACCGGCGACTGGGCCTGGGGCAGCGTGGTTCCAATCAGGAGAAGAGTTGGATTGGGGTCGGCTGCTTCTTTGTGCGGCGGGAGTTGCGGGTCGAAGGATAGCTGTTTCCATCGGGTGAGTGTTCGATTGCGTTCGGGGAGAGCTATTGCTTTAGCCACCTTATTAATAAATTAATTGACGAGGGAGCGGCAGGGGGTGTAGCACCAGTCTTCGGTGTGTTTGTTTGAGGGTTTCTGAGCATGGCACGTCCGGGCAAGGGGGCCAGGGGGCGGCTGCAGGGTAGTAGCTCAGTGGGGTCGACTGGGAAAAAGGGGGCGGGTGCTCAGGGGTCTCGGGGAGCTGGGGCTGCTGTGGGGGCTCGGGCCAACAGGCAAAGCAGGCGGGGGGCAGGCTTAGGGGCTCAGAAGCGTGGGAGGGGAGTTGGGGGTCGAGGGGGTGTATCTACTCCTGCTGAGAGGGAATTGACTTCGGGGATGCCTGGGGGTGCATCAGCGGAGAATTCTGGGCTGGGGGCAGTAGGGGAGGTGGGACCTGTGGATAGTGGAGCTGCTGTGGGAATCGTCGGGGGCGGGGGGGAGCAGGCGGACAGAGGAGCGTGTGGGCGGCCGCCCGTATTGGGTTTCAGTCCTGCAGGGGCCTCTGGCGGTTCTAGTGGTTCGGGGGCATATGGGTCCTTTCCAGGAGGTTGTGGGATGTCGGGTATGCGGGACGATGGGTGGGCGGGCTGGCACCAGTTGTCTGGTCAGCCCATGAGCACGGGTCCCTGGGGGTGTGGGTGGGGGGGACTGGGCGGGGGCGGGCTTACCGAGTGCCGGGGGACAGTTTCCATGGGGGGCGGCGGGGTGGGCGGCAGGGGGTTTGGGTACTTCGGCTTGGCATCCAAGGGGGGGGATCGGGTTGGGGGATGGGGCCTTATGGGATGGCATCTGCGGGTGTTGGTGCGTCTCTTCCTCCGGTTTCTGGTGCTTCTATCCCTCTGCAGGGTCAAGCGAGCAGCGTGGCGGCGTCGGCTGGTGGAGGAGGAATCCAGGCGGCGATGTCGCAGGGAGTGGATCCGACTGCGAGGGTGCAGGCATCGGCGGTGCCAGAGCGAGCGGAGCATGCTGCTGCAGGTGAGTCTCCATGCGATTCGGTGGGCGTGGTTGGGGATGCGTTGCCGGCAGGGGAGGGGGTTACGACGGCGCATAAGGCCAAGTCGAAATGGCGGCATAGGCGGCATTGTAGACGGGGCGCGTCGTCCTCGTCTTCATCTTCTTCGTCCTCTGATAGTTCCTCTAATGCTTCCGCAGAGGGTGCGCCGGTGGGCGGGGGGGCGGGGTCCTCGGTAGTGCATTGCGCTGAGCTGTGGGAGAGCGTTCCGCGAAAGTTGCGGCACAGGATCAGGAAACGGTGATATATTGATATTTTTCGGCTTCTCGACGGACGGAAACGCTCGGGGGAAAGTAGGAAGAAACGACAGGAGGATGAGAAGGCGGGGAGAGTACGGAAGGTTTCGCGAAACACTTTAAATTGGACGAGGGCCTTTTTTTTTTTTGCGCTTGGCGAGCGTTTGTGGGCATGCTGATCCGAGTCGTTATGGTGAGCTGCTGGCGTATGCGGATGCCATCTTAGCGGCATCCCAAGCGCATGACGGTTGGGCCTGGCTCAATTATGACGAGGAGTTTCGGGATATGATGGAAGAAAATCGGCAACTGTCTTGGCGGATGAAGGATATTAATTTGTGGCTGACACAGATGTCTGCCAAAAAGGGAGGCGTCGGTAGTGGTGCAGGTCAAAGCAGGGCGGGGGGCGATCCTTCGGCGGCGGGATTTCGGTCCTTTCGGACGGCGGGCCCCGGGCCTGACGCGACCAAAAGCGGACCGGGAGGGGATCTTTGCTGGCGCTTCAATAAAACTTCCTGCCCCTTTCCGGACTGCAAGTTTCGGCATGCCTGTTTGCTCTGTGGGGCAGGCCATTCGGCCGCGAAGTGTAGTCGAAAAGGGGCGCAGGGAGCGCCGGGTGGGGGTAAGTGAAGGGGTTGGCGCCTACCCCCATTAAATTGCAGGCGTTGCAACCGTGGTTGGCCCTGTATGGGAAGAGCAGGCACGGTAAGAAGGGGAAAATGTTAGGGGCGGGGTTTGCTGAGGGATTTCGTATCCCATGTCAAATAGGGGTGGGCGAGGTGGCGGCCAAAAACTCCAGCTCGGTGGGCCTGCTCGCTGGGGTGGCCCGGGCGAAGATTGTGGCTGAATGTGAATTGGGCAGAGTCGCTGGTCCATTCGACCAGCCACCGTTTTCGCCGTTTATTATTTCTCCCCTTGGGGTGATCCCGAAGAAGGAGCCAGGGCGTTATAGGCTGATACACTATCTGTCTTTCCCTCCTGGTGCCTCTGTGAATGACCATATACCGCGTGAATTCTGCTCGGTGCGCTATGCGTCCTTTGACGAGGCGTTGGAGCTGGTGCGTCAGTGTGGAAAAGGGGCATTATTGGCTAAGGTCGACATTGAATCGGCATTTCGACTTTTGCCGGTGCACCCTTCTGCCTTTCCCTTGCTGGGATTTCGCTTTGACGGTCGGTATTATTACGACAAGTGCTTGCCGTTGGGTTGTGCACTATCTTGTGCGTACTTTGAGGCCTTTAGCTCGTTTTTGCACTGGGTGTTGGTTCAGCGGTCCGGGTGCTCATCTATCGTGCATTATTTGGATGACTTTTTGTTTGTGGGTCCCCCGCAGTCCACGGTGTGTGCGTCATTGCTGGGGTTGTTTCTTGAGATGGCTGCTGAGTTTAGCATCCCGTTGGCGGAAAGCAAGACGCTGGGGCCGGTGGCGTCTCTATCCTTCCTGGGGATTGAAATAGATGCGGAGGAGTTCGTTGTCCGTTTACCTATGGATAAGGTGGAGCGGCTGCGCCTCCTGGTAGCAGAGGTTGGGTCCGCCTCGAAGGTAACGTTGAAAGAGTTGCAGGTGTTGGTCGGTCACTTAAATTTTGCTTGTAGAATCATTGCAATGGGGAGGCCATTTGCGCGTAGACTGTCCTTGGCCATGAAGGGGGTGCGTAGTGGCCACCATCGTATACGGGTGACGGCGGGGATGCCGGCCGATTTGCGAGTATGGGATGCCTTCTTGGCAGATTATAATGGTCGATCAGTTTTGCAGTCGGCCGAGCTTTCAAATCTGGACTTGGAGTTGTTCTCAGATGCGGCCGGTAGCTCGGGTATGGGATTGTATTGTCAAGGTGCGTGGTGTGCAGCCCCATGGCCGGCGGCCTGGGCTGTGAGTGGGTTGACGCGTAATGTGACATTCCTGGAATTGTTCCCGATTGTGGTGGCTTTTTGGGTGTGGCCAGAAAGATTGAGGGATAAGCGGGTGGTTTTCTGGTGCGACAACGCGGCGGTGGTGCAAGTCATTAACCGGCATTCGCCCAAGTGTCCACGGGTTGCGGCGTTGATGCGGGTGTTCGTTTTAGCGTGTCTTCGTCTCAATGTCACCGCGCGGGCGCGACACGTGCCCGGCACCCAGAATGCTATTGCTGATGCCCTGTCTCGTTTTCAGTGGGTGTAGTTCTGGGCTCTAGCGCCAGGGGCGGAGAAGAATTCAGCAGTTGTTCCGGAGCACCTTTGGAGGATTGGGATGCAGGACTGATGGAGTTGCTGCGGTCCTCTGTGGCTCCAGGTACGTGGGCAGCTTATCGGCGGGGTTATGCGAAGGTGAGGGAGTTCCTCAGAGGGAGCGGCTGGAGAGGTGGTAGTGTAGAAGGCAAGGTAGCGGGTGCATTCATCGTGTGGGCGAAGGGGTGCGGTTGGTCCCGGTCGGCGGTGTGTTCGGCGCTGGCAGGTTTCTCCTTTTTTAGTACGGTGCTGGGCTGGGGCAACCCCAGTGCGTCTTATGTGGTAAAGCGGCTGCTGGCCGGGTGGACCAGGGAGCAGCCGAGTGTGCCTGATTGGCGTCGTCCGGTGTCCCATGAATTGTTGCTGCGCATTTGGGCTGTTTTGCCTGCAGTGGCGGCTTCAGCCTACGAGACGGTGCTGTTTCAGGCTTTGTTTGTTACGGCCTTTTTCGGGGCGTTTCGGGTCAGCAAGTTGGTCCCGCGGTCGGGCAGGGGTTTGGTGCACGGTGGTCTACAGGTGCACCATGATGACCTGCAGGAGACGCTTGTGAGCGGCGACCAGTGCAGCCGCGGCGGGACTTGAGGGTGAAGTGATTCAACGGATTGGGAGGTGGCGCTCCGGTGCCTACACAGGTTATGTGCGCCTGGACCAATTATGAGGATGTGGCAGGCGAACAGGGGGGGTGAGGGGGGGGTATTAATGCTGTGTTTCTTTTTCAGGGTTGCTGCAGCACCGGCCTCAGCAGAGCGACGGAGAGAGCCCAGCCGGAGTATGGTGGATTCTGGGACATTCTTTCGTGTACTGGGCCGAGCGCAGAGCTGCGATTCGCCCGCTGGGGCTGCACCTGGGATTGGTGTCTTGCAACGTGAGGCTGGTGTGGATGGGCGAGCGTGGCATGCGCTGGTGGCAGCTCCTTCCAGTGGTTCGTAGGCATGCGGACCGGCATCAGCGACCAGCGGGGGGTTGCTGCATCTTGGAGGGAATGACTTATCCAATTGGACGTGCCGGCAGCTCATTCGGGCGGTGCAGCGGGACCTTCGGGCGCTGCAGGAAGAGTGGCCAGGTGTGGTAATTGCCTGGTCGGACATTATCCCGCGGCCTGCCTGCTTGCCTCAGCGGCGGTGGTCGCGTGGGTTGGCGAAAGTCAACAGGCAGATTGGACGTTGGGTGCAGCAGGCCGGCGGGTGGCAGGTTCAGCACCCGTGGGCGGACCCTCGATGTGCTGGACTGTATCGCACGGATGGGGTGCATTTGTCCCCGGTGGGACAGGATCTGCTATTAAATGATTGGCAGGAAGCTCTGGAAATGATTGGTCGCAGCTTTATGGGGGTGGGGGCGGTGCGAGGTTAAGTAAACTGCCTCGCACCGGTGGCGGGGTAGAGAGCCAGCGCTCGCAGAAGTGGCGCGGGCTTGAACTGATTTAGGAGCAGTGGGGGCGAAGTGCTCCTTGGGGTGGGGCGAGACAGCCCGGTTGGGGGTCTCGGCCCGGTAAGGGGGTGGGTGCCGGCCTTTGCTACTAGGATGGCGAGGCAGGCGGTGGGGTCCGGGGAGGAGGATGCTCCGCCTTGCTGCTAACATGGCGGGAGGGAGCATCGTCCGGAGATGGGGTGGGGGGCTGGGGGGTTACTTTGAAAGTTGTATATTTTGGCCTGTTTTGGGCCGGTTGTTACATGTTGTAATAAAGCTGCGACCAAGGTTTGTACCATATTATAATTGTTGTGTATTTTGTTGGGGGGGAAAGTATGTGGGGGGGGGGTGTCATAGATTATTGGTGTGAGACAAGGCGTGTCTCCGGGTTACCAGAGTTAATGCACGAGGCCGCGGGCCGGGTCCCGCGGCCGTCAGTAACCTGGGCCCGGGCCCGGCCTCGGCCTCCTGCTCTGGGCATGGGGGGCTTTGGGAGTGGGGGGAGGGGGCGGCGCAGAGGTGCGCGGCATTCGAAATCGCTCCTTGGACGAGAAGGAGCGATTTCATTGGCTGGTGTCTCGGGGGGGGGGGCGGAGCAGGCGTTGGAGGAGCCGCGTGGCTGTCCTTTTCGCCGCGGCTCCTCGAGAAGCGGACGCGTTCCCGCCCTCCCTCCCTTTTTTGCGGTATAAGGTAGGGTTGTTGCAGCTGGTGGGGGCGGGGTAGAGAGCCAGCGCTCGCAGAAGTGGCGCGGGCTTGAACTGATTTAGGCGCAGTGGGGGCGACGTGCTCCTTGGGGTGGGGCGAGACAGCCCGGTTGGGGGTCTCGGCCCGGTACGGGGGTGGGTGCCGGCCTTTGCTACTAGGATGGCGAGGCAGGCGGTGGGGTCCAGGGAGGAGGATGCTCCGCCTTGCTGCTAACATGGCGGGAGGGAGCATCGTCCGGAGATGGGGTGGGGGGCTGGGGGGTTACTTTGAAAGTTGTATATTTTGGCCTGTTTTGGGCCGGTTGTTACATGTTGTAATAAAGCTGCGACCAAGGTTTGTACCATATTATAATTGTTGTGTATTTTGTTGGGGGGGAAAGTATGTGGGGGGGGGGGGTGTCATAGATTATTGGTGTGAGACGAGGCGGGTCTCCGGGTTACCAGAGTTACTATAACATATGCACATTCCTTAAGAATCTAGGTGCAGGCATTTACACCAGCGTTAGGGATGCCATGCATATCCCACTCTTGAAATCCCATGTTAACTAGGTGCAACTTTATAAAAGTATCTTCCACATGTGTACCCTGAGACTATGCAGCAATGATTGGGATTCCTTTCCTCCTCACCTCTACGGGTTGCAACGGCTGATCAAATAGTACTCCCAGCACTGGCCAGCTTCAGAAGCAGCAGCTATGATTAAGAGTCAAGCTCTAAGGGCTATTGAATCTTTGGGTCAGTCTTCATACAAATATTTTATAGTTATGAGCAAAAAGAAAGAAATGAATTAAAAGACTCAAACTCAGTATGTGTCTGCAATGTAAGGGTCCACTAAAAATGATAGGAAAAAATGCATTTGCTTATGTATAATCAATCCCCAAACCCCTGGCCTCCCCGAAACCTCCAGGAATGGCTCTTTTCTCAGTGCTGGCAAATATATGCACTTTCACCTATACTGAGTCTGGGCACTGTTGCTAAGGCCATTGTTTGCACATAAATATATACTTCTCATGTGAAGCATAGGCAATTCCACTTTTCCATGTCCTATGAGAAAATTATTTTATGTACATTTTGTGTTAAATTAAGGTATTGAAGGGACAATATCTGCTAAGATATTGAAAGGAGGCTCTTAGTAAGTAAAATATGTCATTAAATCTCTTGAAAAGGCAGCAAAATTATGGTTTTCAGAGCATGACACACAAAGGGGACCTTATGTTAAACCCTGCTAACCAATTAACGCATGTTTTAGCAAGTGGTACTGTCCGCAGTGAACACTAATGTGCAGGCATGCCAGCTACCAATCACTGAAGTACACAGTAACTGGCATGCACATGCTAATGAGAACGAAGGGCAGGTAGAGGCGGAGCCATCACAAGCGCAGTAAATGTGGCACAGCATGGGGTCACCAAAGGAATTTGTTACCGGAGGATGTAGTAAAAGCTGTTAGTGTAGCTGGGTTTGGACAAGTCCTGGAGGAAAGGTCCATAAACCATTATTAAAAGGGACCCGGGATATCACTGCTTGACCCAATACAAGCATTGAGGAATCTGTATCTTTTGGGGAAACTGCTAGGTACTTATGACCTAGATTGACCACTGTTGGAAACAGGATACTGGGCTTGATGGACCTTGGTCTGACCCAGTATGTCAGGCATGTCCAACTTCGAACAGGTCGTGATCTACTTTTTCCGGCCAAAAGTGCCGGTGATCTACCACAATGAAAATTAAGTTTCAAATTAGTTTCAAATTAAATTTTAACCCAATAAGTTGGGGGATTTTCCCCTCCCCATTTTTAATGAACCTTCTGTCATTTACTTGGATGTGATCAGCTGTTAAACAAATTAAGCAAAAACAAAACAGAGAGACGAAAATCCAGAAAGAACTGCGAGGAGAAATGGAAAGTACATTTTTTCTTAAAGTTTTATTGAGTAATAACTTTCTTTAACTGTCTTAATAACTTTCTTTAACTTTTATTGAGTAATTTGTGTTAAATTTAGGTTGATTATTGATCCAGGCTGATCTTGCACAATCTTTAATATTTCGCTCTTGCTCATTAGTGAGATATCTGAGCCTGCATTTCATCCACCAGCTTTTTGAAGCTGGGTGAATATTGCGTGAGGGCCAGTCTCAGGGAATCCTGGAGATGTTCATCTGTCATGTTGGAACATTGTGTACTCTTTGTCATTTTCAGATGGGATAACACAGATTCACACAAATAAGTTGAACCGAAACAGGAGTGTACAGCTTCACTTCATCTTCTCAAGTTCGGAAATTTGTCTCTAGGCACTAGCTTCCAAAACGATTCTTGCTCAGCACGGATCTTGAGAAAAATGTAATTTTTAAGGGTTAATATTTCGTTTTCAAGAGATGGCTTGGTCAATGAGTAATTTTTACTGATAGCAGCTGCAGTTTCTTTAATGTCCACATCTACTTTGAATGGGTATGACAAGTACTCCACAACTGTTCCAATTTTTTGGAAGTCACAGAATCTATTTTCGAATTCCTGGTTAACAGAACAAATTTTTGTAACATACTTCTCGTTCTTAAAAACAAAATTTGGATATTGTCCCAGATGGTCCTGTGTATTAGGAAAATGATCAAAAGTGTTGTTTGCAAGGTCAGTCATCATTAGCTCAAATTTGCTCTTGTAGGATGAAACTGTACTCATCATCTCGCCAATGCATTTGTTTTTACCTTGTAGTTCAAGGTTCATATCACTAAGTTCGCCTGTAAAGTCAGCGAGAAATGCCAGATCACATAACCACTCTTCATCTTCCAACTCTGCTTGGTCATCTCCCCTCTCCTTCAAAAAACGTCTTATTTCATTCAGCAAATCATGAAATCTTTGCAGAAATTTGTGCCTACTTAGCCACCTTACATCTGTGTGCAAAATGATTTCCACTGCCCCTTCATCAAGAGTAAGATTGAAAAGCCATCTCTGAAGTGATCTTCCACGAACTGAATTTACAATTTTGAAAGTGATGTCCATGACAGTCTTTGTATTGAGTCTCTTGCTTGCCAAAACTTGCTGGTGAATGATGCAGTGGTAAGAAAGGAAATCTGGGAAGTCGTCATGCTGTCTACAGAGGGCTATGAAACCGTTAACCTCACCTGTCATTGCTCTTGCTCCATCAGTAGTGATGGAAACAAGTCTATGTAATGGAAGATTACACTTTGTCACAAAAGAATGGAAAGAACTGAATATTTCCTGACTGGTAGTTCTCCCTTTTAAAGAAATCATTCCAAGTAGTTCTTCTTTAACACTGAAGTCTTCAAAAACCATCCGGATAAAGACTAGTAACTGGGCTATGTGTCTTATGTCTGTAGATTCATCCAGTTGGAATGAGAAAGCAACACAATTTCAAACATCCTCCAACAATTGTTCAGTTGTGTCTCCACGCATTTTTTCTATTCGCCGCACAATGGTGTTTCTTGACAATTGTACATCTTGAATAGCAGCTATGATCTCTTTCTTATTTTTAAATCCTTCAAAAAGATTGTCAGCTGCTTCAAGAAAACAATCTTTTACAAATTCCCCTTCAGTGAAAGGTTTGCATTTCTTTGCGATCAGGTTGCTGACCTTGAAGGATGCTATGGTTGCATTGACCGAATGTGACCTTGGCTTCACCATCAACTGTTGCTGAGTAGCCAATTTTGATTTAAGTTCTTTGAGCTTCAGTTTACGAATTTCACTTTTGGGTGGAAAATCAGCATCAAACTTATTGCTATGCATAGCCTTATAATGACATTCCAGATTACCCTTTTTTGGGCAAGGATACTGGGGCGTTACAAATTAGACAACAACACTTGTCTTTCACCATGATGAAGAAGTAGTCCATTTCCCATTCATCATGAAAGTGGTAGGTTTTGCTCTTCTTTGGAACACTCATCTTCATTATACTGGGGTGGCTGGATGTAAGAAGGCCAAATCTGCTAAGTTAGTATAAACACTGGCTGAATCAGGTCCAAAACTGTCACTGTCCCAAAGTATTAAAAATCAACAGGAACTGAAGACCTCTGGATGATGTGCAATACAAGAACTGGAGATACCAAAACCACACATGCAGTTCTAAAAGTAAAAAGAAGAATTCATCATACTGGCACCAATAATCAAATACAGTCAAACCTCGGTTTTCGTATGCCCTGGTTTTCGTACGATTCGGTTTTCGTTGACTTTTTTCATCAAGATTTTGTTTCGGTTTTCGTACGTTGTCTCGGTTTTCGTACAGCATTTTACCCCCCCCCCCCCCCCCCCGTACCTGCCATGGATTAGCGTGAGCCAGCGATCTCCCACGGAGCTTGAGCCAGCGATTCTGCGGGACCTCTGGGGAGCCGAGGAGTTCAACGCTCCAGCGTGGCCTGCCCGAAACTGCTTCCTGCCCCGGACTCTCCCCCGATTGACGCTGCTGCCAGCCGCGGTATCCGGGGAGATTTATCGGGACCAAGCGACATCCACGTGGCAGCCGCCGGCGCTTGTCACCATCCCTCACCAATACGATCTATCCTGAGAGGGGTACGTCTGCCTGCTGCCTCTTCCCCTGCACATCCCTTGAACCGGGACAGGAGCTGGTGACCGAATCTGCTTCTCCTTGGCGGCCCAGTCTCCCGCCGGGGCCCCTGCCCTCCCGATTGGATTCTGGGTGTCCTGCAGGCCTGCACACGCGGCCTCTCCTTGAAACCTTGCAGTCTGCAGCTGCAGGCTCCTGCTGGCACAGCCCCACGCTGTTCTCTGACTCTCACCTGTGTCAGGCTACTACCTTAGGGGGGCCGGAGGCAGCCTAAGACTCTCTGTCCCACTGTTTCTCAACTGCCTGCTGCTTGGCTGACACTGCCTCTCCACCTCTCCCGACACTGTGTAGGAGTGGCTGCCCTACAGGCTGGTGTGACTTCGGGCACTGTCCTCTTTCTGGTGCCCTTACTTTTGCTGACATTGGCACTACCTCTCCTGACACTGTGAGCTTGGTAACTGGGTGTGATGGCTGCTAAGTTAAAAGGCAGGCTGGAGCCCCGATTGTGCAGACGGCCAAGATGGCTGTTCCCACCTCCGCTGCTGGTGGTGATTGCTCGATCCCCAGAGGGGAGAGCAGCTGGAGCTGGCTGGAGTGCGTCCCATATGCCAACAAAAGTCTTCAATAAAGGTAAAAGTGATGTTACATGCTCATTTATCCATTTCATTAGTCATTTATATGTATTTCTCATTGTTTTCTGTATGTAAAAAGATAGTTATTCTCTATAAAATGTATTTTTTGTCAATATTTTTGGGTGTCTGGAACGGATTAATTGAATTTACATTATTTCTTATGGGAAATCTTGCTTCGGTTTTAGTCCGTTTCGGTTTTAGTCAGACTTTTTTGAACGGATTAATCATGAAAACCGAGGTTTGACTGTACCACCAAACAATCATCAAAAATCTCAAACACCTGTCCAGCAAACCAGATAAAATCAAATACCGCCAAACAGTACCCAGAAGATCAAGGGTTCGATTTCCACTGGCACTCCTTGTGACCTTGGGCAAGTCAGTTTACCCTCCATTGCCTCAGAAGAAAAGGCTGGCAATCTACTTCCGGTGATACATTGTCAAGAAAACCCAGAGGTAGCTGGGTTGCTATGAGTCAACACTGACTTAATGGCACTATTAAAAAAAAAAAACTGTCCTCATCTCTACCACCTCCACTGGGAAACTATTCCAAGCATCTCCCACTCTTTCTATAAAAAATATTTCCACATAGTACTCCTGAGTCTATCACTTTTCACTCTCATCCCATGTTCCCTCATAGCAGAGCTTGCATTCAATCAAAAGAGGCTCTCCTCCTTTGCATTTATGCCACATCTCTATCATATCTCCTCTGTCCCGCCTTTCCTCTAACGTATACATATTAAGATCTTTAAGTCTGTCCTCATATGCTTCATAATGAAGACCATTAACCATTTTAGTAGATACCCTCTGCACCGACTCCAATCTGCTTATAGTGGAGTGGAGGAGTGGCCTAGTGGTTGGGGCAAGGTACTTCAGGCCGGAAGGTCAGGGGTTCAAATCCCACTAGAGGACAGCAACCTTGGGCCGGAAGGACTGGGGTTTCTAGTCCCACAGGTGCTCCTTGTGGTCTTGGGCAAGCCACTTAACCCTCCATAGCCCATGTTCCCTGTAAAATAGTTATCTCCAAGTTATAGTGCCCTGTTCAATGTAATTTCAGTTTGTTCAATGTAAACCACACTGATGCAGAATAGCGTGGTATATAAGGGAATATAAATAAATAAAATAAATAAATAAATCCTTTTGAAGGTGCGGTCTCCAGAATTGCACATAATAATCCAAATGAGCTTGCATCAGAGACTTATACAGGGGCACTATCACTTCCATTTTTCTGCTGGCCATTCCTCTTCCTATACATCCAAGCAGCCTTCTGGCTTTCGTAACTGCCTCTTCTACTTGTTTAGCTACTTTAAGATTGTCAGACACAATTACATCCAGGTCCCGCTCCTCTTTGTGGACAGAAGTACCTCACCCCCTTCACTATATTGCTCCTTTAGATTTTTGCAGCCCAAATGCATGACCCTGCATTTTTTAACATTAAATCTCAGCTGCCCAATTCTAGATCATTCTTCAAGCTTAGCTAGATCCCTCCTTGTGTTATCTACACCTTCCTGGGTGTCTACTCTATTGCAGATTTTGGTATCATCTGCAAAGAAGCAAACCTTACCCGACAGCCCTTCCGCTATATCACTAACAAAGATGTTAAAAAGCATCGGACCAAGGACAGATCCCTGGGGCACACCACTGGTAACCTCCTTCTCCTCAGAGTGATCTCCATTTACCTCTACCCTTTGTCGCCTCCCACTCAACAAATTTCTAACGCAAGTAGTAACTTTAGGGTCCATCCCTAGGGTGCTCAGTTTGGTTATAAGTCGCCTGTGAGGAACAGTGTCAAAGGCTTTACTGAAATCTAAATAGACCACAACTAGGGCTCTCCCTCGGTCCAACTCCCTGGTCACCCAGTTAAAGAAATCAATCAGATTTGTCTGACAAAACCTGCCTCTGGTGGATCCATGCTGTTTCGGATTCTGCAATCCATTGGACTCCAGAAACCTCGCTATTTTCTCTTTTAGTAGCCTATATTTCGCTATTGTAAATGTTACTGCTGGTTACCTTGTATGGACGTTTTTCTCATTAATAACTTTTGTGTTTTGCTAAATACTGCTCATTGTAAGTGTTATCATTCTTTGTAAACCTTTGATTACTTGATAAGATGGTATAAGCCCCCCCCCCCCCATCTAAATAAATAAATAAATTTACTAACCACAGAGGTTAGACTAACTGGCCTGTAGTTCTCAATGTCATCCTTACATCTGCTTTTGTGTAAAGGGACCACATGTGCCTTTCTCCAGTCCTCTGGCACTACTCCTGATTCCAAAAAGGCATTGAAAAGATCTTCTGCTGCACGGTAAAACACATATTAACCATTTAGAGGCCTTTAGTAAAAGGCACCTTTAGTCTAGAAGCAATCTGTCTGAGAAAGCAGACCAACCACGATCATCTTAACAAGGTTCAAAAATCATTTTATCTTACATGAAAGAATTAGGAGCAAGCTTTTTCCAACTAGTGAGCTAGAACTGTGTGAAATAAATAAATAAAATAAATTCTGGCAAGATTAATGTACCTTGAAACATTAATGGAAATAAAGAAAGTTAGGATTTGAATTAAGTATTGCCAAAATAAGTGTACTTAATATGTCTACTTACAGTAACTGATAATACTAAAGGATTGGTCAAGACAATCTCCTTACCTTGGAGAAATTGCATTTAAAAAATATCTTAAGCATATTAAGCATCTCTTCCACTACCCCCACAAGAATGGTATTTAAATAAAAATCTAATGAGATAAAATGTTTAGACTTTCCTCTTACCTATAAATAAATAAGTAGCTGTAACAATATGGCTTTTATTTGTCTCATGAGCCAAATAAACATTTTCCTGTCATGTTCAACAATATTTCACTATTTGAAAGGCTATATGCAAACATATTTAGCCCGGCAGATTTGTTGCAGAATTTTAAAATGCTGACTGCAAACTCCTGCCCTAGTAGGTACCTTCCGGCTGTCACAGAGAACAAAGAGGCTGAATTAGACAGTATGAGACCAATTCTATTAATCCATATCCAGCTCCCTGTATGGCAATGCAAAATCGGGCGTGCAAAGTTAGACCCGATTCTGATCCTGCAGCCCCCGTGAGATCAGAATCGGGTCTAGTGCCTGGACCCGATTCTGTCTGGCCATACGTCCCAGTGACTATCTGGCTAACAGCCGGTCCTGTGAATGGAGCTGTGGTGCCATGACTACAAATTGAAAACCGGCTCTAAGTGGTATGGCCAATATTAGAGCTATCAAGTCATTAGCATCTGAAATACAGTTGCCAACAAGACTACATCATAAGGGCCAGGCTGAGTCAGTCGTAGTTTTACCTCAGGTATCTATAAGACTTTCAATTGTATATTCTCCATGAAGGGTAGTGTATGGAATGGAATAAAACAAGAAGTGACTCAGTCTGCCCTTTTAACTTCAGACCTTTTGGGTAATTCTAACCTAAAAGCTCTCAATGATCCTTTCCAAATGGAGTTGTGATGCCACCCACATAAGTAAACTCATCCTGAATGAATGGAGAACTATTACAGAGCCTGAACTCCCCTTATCTTAGCAAAGAAAGGGATTCACTTTCTAGTCCTGTCTGTCACCCCTAAGTCTTAAATCCCATCCTTACAAATAAGTAGAATGCCATTTTCTGCAGCTGGACTTTGGACACTCCCTGCTGGAAGCCATAGCTTGCTGTCATTGTAAGATGCCTTCTGTATAGCTCCTATTGTGACTGCAGGAGCAGCAATGCTAACCCATGGAACTTAGACAGAGGGGGGAGGGAAGGATTACATTTATTATTCATATCACTTTCCATCTTACGATCATCATGTGGCTAAAACTTCCTGATAAATGTGTGTGAGAGCAAGAGAGAGGTGGCAGGATAAATAACAGATGCTAATGTTTAATTAATCGAATCTCTCAATCACTCCCAGATCCTAAAGGAACAAGATGTAGTCAGGTAATCTCATATATTAGAATCCTCTAACAGATAAATTTAACTCCAGCCATTTTAGCCAGCTGTAAGAATCAGAAACAGAAAAGCCCAGGGAAGGAGAGGAAATTTCACTTTTTTTTAATGGACCTAAGAGAACCCCCTGGAATCTAGACAGCAGGCTGGGTGGGGGAGAAACAGGGCCCTGAATAGGTCGGGCAGGCGCTGCAAGTGATGTAGCATGTAACTGTTCAAAAAATGGTCAAATAGCTTTCCTCTACGAATGGCCTTCTGACAGTACAGTCACTTTAAAATGCCTCCATACCTCTGATGATTTACAAGACTTCCTTCCTTGGGGCTGCTGGAACTGTAGCTGAGGGAAGAGACCTCTTTACTACCGATCGATCGGATGCTCTTGACCCTGGTAGCATCACTTTCTACCTCCTACAGAGAGGTAAAATGGCTGAGTGTTAAATGTTGAATAGCAGAAGTGGAATTATGCCCGGGGTTCCTAGAATTGCAGCTCAGTGGTCCAGCCATAGGGCCACCCTCCCACCATTTCTGTGAAGAGTTAGGTGAGATCTAGGCAACTCAAAATGTTTTTTTCTGCAAGGCTATTTTGACTAGCATTCAGTTCAAGCAAAACAATCTGAAGTTAGAGAAGAAAAGCATGTATTATGCTTTAAAAAAAACCACAACTCAAAAGTCATGCAGGGTCAGCCCAACGGTAGCTACAGCCTTAGGTGATCCTTCAGCCACATGCCCTCCTCCCCTCCCCCACCCTGTCCAGCATCTCTCCTCCTTCCCTATGAGCTGTCCAACAAGATCTTTCCCCTTCCCTCCCTCCCCCATCTCAGAAGCTCAGCGTGTTCCGTTCCCTTCTCTTCGCTTCCACCGCTGCCAGCATACCTTATTCTTTAGCCCCAGCCATGCCCGAAAAGAAAAGAAAACTCGGCATGGCAGCAGGCCTATAAGCACCATGTACATTCAAGGCTTGCCAGTCCTGCCTCCTCCGTTTAAAAGTCCTATTGGAAGGGGCAGGGTCGACAGGCCAGGAGCACACGCACATGTGGGGGCTCAGAGGCCCAGCACGGCACTGCTTTTACGTTTGGTGCTGATGCCAGTATTTTATTTATTTTTAATGAATTTATATACTGCTCCTTCCCAAGATCAGGGATTAAACCAGAACTTGACATTGAAACTTCAATAACAATGTACATAAAACTTATATAACAATATTAGGTATAGTCATGGTAACATTAATACTAGCTATGTAAAGAATTACAGTTATTGTCATAGAAAGTACATTGTATTACTGGTATTATTTATGATGTATTTAAAGGATGCTCATGGGTGGTACCATAATGCTCTATAAAACGATGTGTTTTCAGGTCTTTGCAGAACTGCTGTAAATCCTTTATAGTTCTTAGATTGTCAGGAAGAGCATTCCATAATGCTGGGGCAACATATGAAAATGCCCTTGTGCTGGTATAGCTGTTTGTGGAGCGGAAGTGATGAGGTATGGCTAATCTATTTTGAGTGCAGTTTCTTCTAATTCTGGAGCAGGTAGGGGTCATAAGGAGCAATGATAGAGGTATTGTGCCAATATTATTGAGAAGCTTGAAAATGATCATTAAGTATTTACATTTTATCCTTAATCCAATTGGTAACCAGTGAAGATTATAAAGTATTGGGGTGATATGATCAGTGTGTTTTGCCTTAAATACTATACGTGCAGCAAGGTTTTGAGCTAGTTGCAATTGGTGGATGGTTTTCTTGGGTAGACCTTGGAGGATGCTGTTAAAATAGCCAAGATGCGGTGTTTTTAGTGCCTATAAGAGAATTCTGAAGCCATTTTCTTCAAGTAATGGTCACAGATGTTAAAGCGTACGTAATTTAAAGTAAACAACTCTTGTGACTGATTTTATATATGCTACCATATTTAACATTTGATGTAATATAACACCGAGATATCTGACCTCCTTTTTAACCTGAATTTCAACACCTTGGATTTATATTTTATGTCCTCAGAGGCTTGCCACTCTAGGTGGACACCTCATTGCCTAGCACACAGGCTAGCCTTGAAGCCATGCACGTCTTGCAAACCCCCACACAACCCTCCATCCTTACAACACTTGGATTTGTAGCCTTCTGCTCTGATTTACATAGCCCATTCTCCCCATTATTGAAGAGGGTTACACAGTCCAGAAGCTCAGTACTCAGCAGCAGCAGATACTGACCTGTAAAGCAAAAAACTTTTAAAATATAGTTTAGATGTAATGGAAGTTCTGGGGAAAGGGAAGACGTACCATACACTGCCTAATGCCAACCATACATTCTTGCACCCTCCTGGAGGAGTCATTAGCCATTCACACCTTCAGAGTCAAATCTTTCAGCCCCAGTGTGGCACAAAAGAAACCTCAGCCTTGGGCTCCATCTTCTACAGTGGTGATATAACAGAAGGAGGAAGGTTGCTAAAAAAGAAATCTATTAAGAGGTGTTATCTATTAAAGTCAGAAAAGCAGGTTTGTTGCAGCTAACTTCCCTTTTTTTCTGCAAACACGAAACAAAGCTTGAAAAGTGCAAAAACAGCAAATTAGCATAAGTTGTGCAGCTGCTCAGCCAGACTTATGCTAGTGTAGCCTCTTCTAAGAAGCGCTAGCCTTACTTAACCCCTCTTAGGGCTTTTATTAATGTAGTTATGACCATCGGACTTTCACTTCGCAGAGGGCTAAAAGTGAAAACAAATTGTGTCCCCCAACAGCTTCCTTTGGGACCAGAGCTGGGAGAAATAAACTAAACTAAAAAAGATCCTGCAAAACAAAGATGTCACAGGTAAATTTTGAATTTTCTCAAAATAAATTCTTGTCAGATACTTAAATTTATATGTGTAAGATATTTATTGCACAAGATGTTTACACAAATATTCAATTTAAATATGGCTAGTTAAAAATGGCCAATGGAAATATTGTAAGTAATTACTATAAATAAAGTGCATGGGATGTTATTGCACAAAATAGTAAAAATATGTTCAGTACTAAGTATATTACAAAGTACTTTCCATTTTTTTACAATATCTTGCTTTCTATTCCCTTTTATAGGTTCCTCAAATACAGTAAAATATAACTTTTCAAATATTTCAAGAACACACTTTCAACAGTTTTACTCAAAATTCACACAAAACCACAATAATGTTTACAAAACGTATTTTCTCTTATGAAACTTTCTTTTCCTTCAAATTTTCCTCATTAATTTTTGTACAATATTTCTTAACCCGGGGCACTCTGGACTGGTTTTGGGCTCCTTCCCCCCCCCCCCTCCCACTTTCCCCATCCCGCATGCAACAAACAGGCTTGAGCCATTGTTTTGCAACCTGCTTTTATTAGTGGATCTTGAAGGCCACAGCATGCAGATACAAAGTTATTGTCGCCCGATGAGAAAGAAAGGGGCGGCTCCTGCCTCCTTCCTTTTATCGCTGGCACAGCTCCTCCTCCCCCTCCTATCCTGAATGCCTCCTCCTTAGCCCTTCCCATCTGTCTGCCCCATTATGGGACCTGCACCCCATTGGTGCCAACCCGCCATTTCTTTTACAGAACACTTTCCACCAAAGGTCAGACTATGAAAGTTCTGCAAGCTGTGAAAGGCTCATTATACTTTCAATAACAAAAATAAATAAAAATAAAAGTAGGATTGTGCCTCAATACAAATAAAAAATGTTTTCTCCAGATGTGTCTGCTTTAGTAGCTACTTATCCTCCTGGCGCTCTCTTGAGAAGGGGCTCATGAGTCCTGGTTCTTGTCCTGGTTACTGTTGTTGGTCCTCTGGTTCTGGTTCTTCTCAGGAACTTCTGGATCTGGTTCAGTCTGTACCTACTACCTATACTTTTAAAACTCAATACGAGAATCTACCTTCTCTGTCAGTTGGGGTAACTTTTTGTCAGTGACAGCATACTTTTAAACACTACACTTTTAAACACTCCCTAACTAAAGAAATTCAAAGATAATTAATATTTCCTAGTTAACTGTCCTCTGCATTCACACATAATTCATACACTAAAATTATTCCCAAAAATCCAAACTTAGTTACTATTCTTTTAAAACAAAACAGACGCAGCTGCCACTCTGATTCTCTCAGCCAGTAAGTTCAGCTGAAATCCCAACCTCTTTAAAGAGGAGGAAGTATTGTTCTTTACTCCTTTAGAGTAATAATTCTGACTGAGAAAGTATTATTTTCCTTGAATAGTCAGTCAGACTAACAGTTCTCAGCAGCGCTGCACCTCCCTCAAAGCAGCTCACAAACACCAGTAGCAGAAACAAAATTCCTTTTCTCAGGAAAAGGTTACATTATTTTCCCTTTTATGCCACTATTAGTTTCTGTTCTTTACCAGTTATATAGGTGCCAGTCTTAAACTGGTTTCTTCTCCACTCCAAATCTACCTGTTAGCAGAGCTTCTTAAAGAAAGAAGCTCTCCAGGTATGGTGGTGCAGTGCAGCACACAACCAGCAGGCACCTGGTGGGGAGCCCAGAGGAGGAGTTGCACCCCCGGCTGTGCCCCACAGCCCACAGCCATGCCTGCCCAAATTCCTACTAGGGGGCCATGTGCCTGCCACATGGATCAGCATGGGCCAGGTGCAACGGGCAGTGGAGTGGTGGTTCACACTGCGCAGCACCCATGAGCATGCCATGGCCATGCTGCACCAGGCCCCTCTGTGCCACCACCCCCTCATCCATCCGGTGACTGGGCTCTGGTTGCCTTAGTGGTGGAGGTGTGGCTCTTCAGAGAGGAGGTGCACACCATGACATGGACCATCACGGAGAACATGGATGCTCTCACCAATGCAGTAAGAGGGCACAAGCAGGGTCCCCTGCACTATAGGCCATCTCTATGCCAGTGTATGTCCTGCAATGGGCCATAATTGGGCGGTCTGTGGTATGTACCGCTGTTGATTGTACTGCAGTTGTGACAGGTTTGTTAATTAACAGTTCCCGTTTTGCAAACACGTTGTATTGTCTGTTTTGTAGGGGCAGAGCGGCGTGTCTGTGTGGCTGGTGTGGGGGACTGGGGGAGGTGGTCTGGGGTTTATGGGCATGGGGTGTGTGCCCTGTGGGTATGTCCATGTGCGCAAGTATGGCATTGAGGCACCACATGTGCAGAAGAGTGCAGGCACAGCTCTGCATGGATGGTGCCTCTGTGCCATACCCACACAGAAGTGCATGGGCACAGCTGTGGGCTGCAGACATCATGGGTATGGCACAGCAGCACTACACATGCAGGGTGCCTCCTGCTACAGGGAGGCACACAGTTGGAGTGATGCCATGTGCCTGTCCACACACCACAGTGGCTATGCTTGCATACTGTGTTATCTGACCTACCTGGGTATTCCACTCTGGGTGTCCATGCATGCATATGTTGCATCATGCAATTCTGTGCAGCTATGGCATCCTATGGTGGCTAGCTGTCACACAGATTTTTGAAACATCAGCACTCAGGAGCCTACGCGGGTACTGGATATGCCTTTGGACGGGGCATGGCACTGATGCACGTTGTAACTGCTTATGTGTAAAAGGACCTACACGGATAACCTAACACCACCATAGCGCATGAGCTACATAATAGCAGACACAGCACCGAGAGAGGCAAAACAAACACAGAAGGAGAACTTCATGCCCTCTGAGACCGCTATGGCCCTGAGGCTCATCCTGAAACAACATGCTACCCTCTTTGTGGCAGAGGATGCCAGCACCCAGCTGACAGCATGGAGGGACATCGTTGGGAGGGACAATGCCGTCCACCATCTCAACAGGGACATGCAGGATATAAAGAAGAAGTGGCATGTGGTACAGCAGGCAGTGAAGGAAAAGAGGGCCAGCAACATTAGGCTGCCACCTGCACAGCACACAGACTCACCCCTCTGGAGGAACAGGTGCTGCAGTTCATGGGGGAGGTTGCCATCTCAGGGGTTGGGGGCTTTGACAGCTCCACCACAGGCCCACAGGAGGGTGAGTAGGGGTGCCCCATGGCCTGGGTAGCATTGTGATAGCCATGTATGTGTTCCCACCATAGTTCCATCCACCCAGGGCCTGCCTGTCTGTCAGACCTTGGGTGCTTTGTGGGTTGAGGACGGTGTGGACTGTACACCACCTGCCTGTTCCATAATGGGCTTGGTGCCACCCCATAGGCTGACCTGGCAACTCATGTCACTAACCTGTGCCACCTTTGCTCTCCCACAGACCTGCCAGGGACCCTACCCTCCCAGTCTGGGACAGATGCATCAGGGGGAGCCTCACCAACCACTGCAGATGATGCCAGTGCACAGCCGGGATGCAGCACAGCCATAGGGGCTGGTGCACCTGCCAGGGTAGAGGAGCGGTCCAGTGTGCCACCCAGGACAGAGGAGTAGTCCAGTGCATTATTCAGGGCAGAGGAGCAGTCCAGTGTGCCAGCCAGGGCAGAGGAGCAGTCCAGTGCACCAGCCAGGGCAGTGGAGCAGTTGGGTTTGCCACCCAGAGCAGTGGAGCAGGCCAGTGTGCCTGCCAATGCTGAGGAGCTAGAGACAGATGGTGCCCCACTCACTGAGCTACAATTTGCCATCCTGGATGACTCTGTGGATGTAGAGGACACAGATCTAGACCAGGAGCTACTGCAGGAGACTGCATACTGTATGAGCTGCACAGTATCTGGCAGGACCTTCAGGCTGTGGAACAGGCAAGGGAGGTGGAGTGCGAGGAGTGGTGGGATCATAGATTGCATGTGGAGCACCACATGGAGGGGTACCTGTGACTGATGAGGGAGATGGCAGCATACCAAGCATCGTTCACTGGTTCCCTTCAGTTTGGTGGGCCTCATGCAGGCACAGAGGGTGGGAGCTGGGGCTGCCAGCATACCAGCACAGCCACCTGGTAGTCCTGACCCACGTCCATCAGCTTGCCCAGTTGGGAAGGGTGACAACACTACCAGCACATTGCTCCACTGCATCACAGTGCATGTGTCAGCAAGCACCAATGGTCAACGGGGAGCCCAGGGACAGATGACATACATGGTAGGAAATAAAGGATCACTATGCATATATAGCATAGTATTGGGCACTTTATTGGTGATTGTGTGTGTCCTATCCTGGTGCTGGTGTGGGGCAGTCACCTCAGAAACTGTCACATATCATCTGTGCATGGTGGGCCAGTGCCCTGGCCTGCTGCTGGCTGATGGACTCTGCATCATCACCATCTGCTGCCTCTGCAGCCTTCCACTCCTCTACAACCACTGGCTCTATGCCCGGCACCATGCCAAGTTGGCATCCACGCCAAGTTGTGGAGTATGCAGCTCAATGCAAATATCTTGCATACACGCTCTGGGCTGTAGAGGAGTTCCCCACCACTCCTGTCGAGACACCAGAAGCGGCTCTTCAGCACCCTTATTGCGCGCTCCACAACTGTGTGGGTCTGCTGATGGGTACCATTGTACTGCTCCTCCTGCCGGCTCATGGGGTGGCACACTGGGGTCAGTAGCCAGGTCCTCAGGGGATATCCATGGTCACCTGTGGGGGCAGTGGGGGCAATGTGAGATGTGCACATGAGCATGGGAATGCATTGGGTATAGTCTATGGGCTGCTATGGACAGCATACAGCACACCATCTACTGGCAGGGTGGGGTGCAATATCTACCAGTCAGTGACACTTTGGCAGTGAGATGACCAACATATGGCTTGTGCGACAGTCAGGTATTTGGAGAGGGGCAATGGGTGATGGTGACATGGGCTGGTCTGTTGGGAGGGGGGCAGGGGCATGGCACAGGGATGCAGTTGGGGGTCTGCAGGCTGGAATGTGCCCTACACAAACTGCTGCCATGTGGCTGCACTACGTGGCGACAGCCAGTGCTCTTCTGCATTCCACATGTTGATGTGTACTGCCTGATTTTGGCCACAGGGCTTCCTCTGGTTGTCACCACAATGTGCATTATGGCCTGCAGTGTGCATGGCTCTGCAGAACAGCAAAGCATGTGCACGCAGTGGTCCTCATGTGTTGCAATACATACATAACATTTATATTACCACCTGTTTACATTACAGATAGCATCATACTATAGCAAGTGTATGTTCTGGGCCCGTCCTGGGGCTCACATATGTGAGCACTTATCTAGCAGCCACACATCTCTGAGCTGACCCCTGACTGCTGCCTGTCCCAGGCTGGACTGGGTGAGGACAAATGCATCGTGGCTGGACCCTGGGTAGTAGGCACACACATCAGTGAAAGTCATATTGGCATCCACAATGACCTGCATGTTCATCGATGTATACCCATACCTGTTTCAGTACACCCTCTGCTCCAGCCATGGTGCCTGCAGTGCAATGTGGGTGCAGTCTATACTTACAAGTACTGATTTTGAATGCCTGCATGGTCTCCTGCCAAATCTGCTCTGTCTGGGGGAAGGCTATGAGGTGGCGCATCCTCCGCAGCAGGGCCCTGCTTAAGGTACTTATGCAGTGGCTGGCAGTAGACTGCTTCATTCCGACAGTCGCCCCTATCATATGCTGGAAGCTGGCAGTTGCAAGATATCCCAGGGTAGTGTTCACCGTCATGGCTACGGTCAGGGCCTGGCTTCTGGAAGTGGAGGGCTCCAGGTCCACACTGAGAATGCTGCATAACTCAGTTATCGTTGTCCCATCCAGTCTGTATCTCTGGTAGACCTCCTCCTCCATCAATTTCAAGGTAGCTCACCCTGGGCCTGTGTACACATTGGGCGTGGTACTTGCATCTCAGGTGCTGGGCTACCATCTGCTGATGGGTATGCACTGTCTGACACATCCTCTGCTATGCTCAGCGTGTCGAGCATGTCTTTACCTCTGGAGCACCATGTGCATGGGCCACATGACTTCTCTGCCGGTCCAGCATCGCTTTACATCTGCACATGTTTGGATACAGGCCTGCACATGTCCCCTTCGCTCACTGGTCAACAAATTTTTACAAAAGTCGTTACTGAAATATAAATAGTCATTTCTTATCAATTTTTATATGCTGAACATGAATATGACAGTGAAATTGCAAAGTTGGCTCTAGTTTTTTTGTAATCTACAAGAATTAATGTTTACATCACGAAATGCATGTCAATAGTAAATATAATAGGCCTTCGGTTAATACCTGTAAAAAACCAAGTCATAGACTACTTCTTAGATTTTTTCGCCTATCTCTTGTACAGCTGTTCGGGAGCATCTCTAGGGAGTGTCCAGCAGTAGTCAGCCAGCATTGTAGTGGACCATTTTCCCTGGTATCTTTGCTCCATCATTGCGATATCCTGGTGAAAACGTTTGCCCTGTTCATCACTAACCATACCACAGATGTCAGGAAAGAAATCAAGATGGGAATTAAGGAAATGGATCTTTAGAGACATATTGCAGCCAAGTTCCTGATACTGCATCAGCATGTCTTCTACTAGTTCCTTGTAGTTTTCTGCCCTAACATTCCCGAGAAAGTTTGTTGACACTAGGCGAAAAGCATTCCATGCTTGTTTCACATCACCCTGCAGCAAGTTGTTGAACTGGTCATCTTTGAAGAGCTCTCAAATCTGAGAACCCACAAAAACTCCCTCTTTAATCTTTGCTTCGCTGAGTCGAAGGAATTTTTCATGCAGGTATCGGAAAGCTGACGAAGTGCGGTCCATGGCTTTCATGAAGTTTTTCATCAAACCTAGTTTGATGTGAAGGGGTGGTAGCAGGATTTTGTGAGCCTCAACCAGAGCTGGGTGCTGGATATTCTTCTCTCCAACTGTTACAATTTGTCTGTGATTCAATTCCTTCTGCAAATAGTGCCAATCCCTTGCTCGGCTATCCCACTCACATAAGAAACACATGTATTTTATATATCCCTGCTGCAGTCCCATTAAAAGGGCAGCTACCTTCAAGTCACCACAGAGGTGCCAGCTGTACTTGTTATAGTTAATGGAAGTCAGTAGATGCTTTAAGTTATCGTATGTCTCTTTCATGTGGATGGCATGTGCTACTGGAATAGATGGAAGACGGTTTCCATTGTTTAAAAGCACAGCCTTCAGACTCAGTTTCGAAGAGTCTATAAATAGTCTCCAGTCTTGTGGGTCATGAGTGATTTTTAAGGCATTCATGAGGCTTTCAATATTGAAACAGAATACCAGATTACTTTCCTTTCTGACTGTGTATAGTACACTGCTGACATCAGATGGCTTCAGCAGCCGTCTGGCAGTAGTATTGCATTGCATCAAAAAATGATGCAATCAACTCTGGATGATGTGTGCATGCTGGTATTATGCAATGTGATGCAATATTACATCATTCAAGGCTTATTTGGGATGTTGTTGATGTCCTATTGGATAAATTTACACGGTGAAACGTCAAAAATGAACTACATGCAATATCTTCAAAACGAGAGCCAATAAAATTTTTTTAATGTTATATTCGTGTTCAGCTCACCAAGATACTACAGATTAGGGCCTTTTAAAGTCAATAACAATTTCATTGTTGACCAGTGTTATGCACTGTTCCACCAGTACACAGGTTCGCCGATCACCATCAGTGGTTATACGCACTGGGAAATGTTGCTTAGGCTTACGCGGTTAGTGACATCCAATGTCGGTGTATATGGGTTACGGAAATCCACTTTACATGGATTTCATGGTGGCAGGCCTCGTTTATTTATTTATTTAACATTTCTTATATACCGCCTCCCCCATTCTGCCACTGGACCTTGGCGCCTGGCACTGTGCAGGTAGCTGGGTCTCAACGATTCAAGCCACCTTGTTGAATATCTGGTTTATACGGTTATGGCAGTTTTGCACAGGTAAGGCCAGCTTTTACACATGTAGCATGCACCTAGGGCTTCGGAAATCAGGCCCATTGTTTTTCAGGCCACACATTTTGTTTTTACTGAATATTTGCTTTTACAGCAGATTTTATTCAGGTTTCCCTCTTCTCTCACAGATATTGATCTTCCAGAGGTCACAGACATTTGGGTGCAAACTACAAATTGAGCCCTATCTGTTAACTTTGATACAGAGTACCTTTACTGTGCTAGGGCACCAGACTTCCTGCTGTGATACCATTTCCTGGTAATTGTGAAGAAGATAAAAGGGAGGAGTAGCCTAGTGGTTGGGGCAAGGTACTTCAGGCCGGAAGGTTGGGGGTTCAAATCCCACTAGAGGACAGCAACCTTGGGCCAGAAGGACTGGGGTTTCTAGTCCCACAGGTGCTCCTTGTGGTCTTGGGCAAACCACTTAACCCTCCATAGCCCATGTTCCCTGTAAGTATTAGTGTATGTGTCTCATATCCCCGCGTGTTAAAATGTATCCCCCAATTGTGTTGTGACCGCTTTGATTGAAGGATAAGGCGGTATACAAAACTGTCTAAATAAATAAATAAAATAAATAAAAAAGGAATATCATGTTATGCTGATTAGATGGAAGTAACCTCTGAGGACACAATGGAGGTCATTCCGAAACACGCAAGTCATCTGGACCTTATTCCTCCTCCTGCCCTCCCCACATGTCCTGTGCTTTAAGACGGGAGAGCTGGCAGGGGGCAGGAGGGGGCAGGTTCTGAATGGAGTGGGGGCAGGCCAGCCCAGCAGCATGTATATGGCTGATTCAGGTCATGGTTCTGTATGTGCTGTCGGGCCCATAGGGACGTGTTGCTTATACTACCTCGAAGGTGGTACAAGCAGCACCGACCCAGCGATTCGGCCAAGGGATTTTTCCGAGAGCCTTCCTGATCCAGGCCCCGCCTGGTCAGTTGTGGGTCAGGCGGTGGGGAAGAGGGGGGACTGAGCCACAGTGGCCAAGGGAGCCTGTGGGGAAGACATCTCTGCAGGCAGGCAGGGGCATACCGGGCCATCCTTGGGCCCAATTCTGGCTGCCGCAGGAACGTTTTGTTCATGCAGATCAGAATCGGGTTCAAATGGGCCTGTCTTGCCTGGTCCTGTCCAGATGGCTCGGATGTGCTGCTATGGGAATCGGGCTCCATGATTCTAGAGGAATTTGTATATTGATCTTTTGCTCCATGGCAATCCATTGGAGACCAAACAGTACTCTACAAAGAAAATGAATGGGCTTCTATCATGATAAAGTAGATACCAGCATTAGAGAGGATGGGGGTCATTTTAGAAGCTTTATTTGTGATTTGCATGTTTGAAAATGCCCATTAAATGTGCCAATCACAGACATATCACAAGAGTCATTTTAGAAAGCCCTAAATGTACATGTGTCCAGCGCGATCAAGTCTACGTCACAAGGGGGCATGGCAGAGAAGTGTCTGGGGAGTCCTGAAAAAGATACATGTTTGCAGATAATTTTCAAGTGCAGCCACATGTCTCAACCTGCTGGTGGACATGTCCATGTCTACATGTGTTCCTAGGAACAAATAGCCATCTGAAAAGTGCTCATTTTGGCAACCTAACAACTGTACAGAGAACAACTGTACTTTTGCTCCTGTAAAAAAAACATGCCAGTAAATAGAGGGACCTTTTTTCTAGCAGCTGCACCACTGTATGTCTCCATTTGCAAAATGACAGGCTGGGGCATGTGTGTGATGAGAGATACACATGCCTGTTCTGAAATTGCCGCATTCATATCTGTCACGTGCAAATTTGTAAAATCAGTTGAAAACCTGCACGTGTCTGATCCATTAATCTGCTCATCCCTATTTCTGTTTCTCTTGCCAGAGACGTTTATCTTTCAGGGTGGAAATAAGTCGATTTTAGATAGCACTTACACATGCCCACTTTCTCTGTTGCCCCTAACACGGAATTTCAGACATTGTGACTTGGACATCTCAGATTGCACCTAAACAGCTTTCTAAAATGTGCCGTGATATGAGCGTACTAAGGCATAAGCATTTTTACCTATCCATGTTCATGCAATGGAGAGCTGTGCTGTAGAAAAAGTCATCATAGTGCTGGTATGTTCCTCCTCATCTTATTAAGGTACAAATTACAGGATTTCCCATGGTAATATCCCTCCCAACTAGTAAAGCTCTGTAACTGTTAAACTTTAGAACTGTATTTTTTTCAAGAGGTTTTAAATATTTAATTCCATTTTCAACCTTTTGTGTTCCTGTGCAGCTCAGAAATTGTAAAGCCAAGGCCATATGAATCTATGATGCTTCATAGATCACCTTCTGCCTGCTGGTTAATGATTTATTCTGTTCAAATGGCCTGTGTGCCAAAGCCGTTATGCTCTAATCAGAGTAATTCAGCATATAAAATCCATGGTGGTCATCTAAAAATGATCATAACTCACTAGAATTGTCAGCGTCTAATACTAAATGGATGTATCATCACTTTGGCTGGTTCACATAAGTATAACTTCTCCTTTATATGGAGTTCATTATTTTGGTGCCACAGATCAATAAAAACCAACTGTGTTCATCAAGGTGCACAATAATTAATTGACATAAATTATAAAGCACCCAAGGACATTCAGTTAATCACATCACTAGCAACGTTGACACCTCTTCTCATTCCCCCTCCCCCCAATATCACAGAACTCTGCCAGCATGCAACGTAAAGGGACAATCGGATTGCTTCAGTGCAGCTTGGAGGACATTTTTTACATCCTGTATGGAAGGAGTGCACAAGTTTAGTCTTCCAGGACTGTAAATGGGCCAGAATTTCAGGATATCCCTAATGAATATGCATATCCTACTCCTCACATTCACAGACCAAAAACCCTTCTCCCAACATATAATTCAAAAATAGATTTTTAATGTATATAAATCACTTACATGAACTTAATCCCAATTACAAACAATCAGCAGAGACTCAGTAGTGAGTAGACAAACAGACTAAACAATGGGTAGGAGAAAAGCCTCAGATAGCTTAACCTCCCTCTATTTGGCTACTCAAAGCCATAGGGGAACAAATAGCTCCACATCATAGGCTGAAAAAACTCCTCCTAGCAACAAATTCAAAACTGTTTTTATTACAAAATACTTAAAAACCTCTAAACAACATCTACAGCAGAAGGTACCCCAGGGCGCCCTTACAGTAACAACTACTCAGATGGTATTATAACACCAATTCTATAGGAGCTATTTAAACCGGAATCACAGACCAACACAATGGCCACATATATAGGAATAAAAAAAGGAGCAGTCACAAAACTTCTCAAACACAGTTCAAAGCCTGCCCACAGCCCCATACTTAGCTCAGGACAGCAATTCTTCAAGCTCTTCAGCAACTCTTCAAGCTTGCAGCACCAATGTTCCCTCTAATTTTCTGTAGGCTGTGTGCGCATAAAATATCAGCTGTGCAGCTTTTGAAGGAAGGTTAAATTTTTGTGCGCTACATAACGACACTCGGAATTATATACTTTAAAATTTGACTACACGTCAGAATACAGTATGTACACCACATTGATTTTAATCAAATTAAATGAAAATAGATGATTACTAAATGAAGCGGAAAATTTCTAGTAATTACAATCACAACTTTTAAATTTTAAGACATCTGTGTTGGTTTTCTATCAGAATCAGAACTGTAATTTTTGTGCGCTCTGTTGTAAAGTATGTGCGCTCGCTTGGCGAGGCGTGTGCGCGCGCACACACGCACAGCTTAGAGGGAACAGTGTGCAGCACTGCAAGCTTCAAACACTCCTGCACAGGACGTCAAAAATCCAGGCACCGCTGCTACCACTGAATCCACCACCATACCATTTCTCAGAATAACCCTACAAAAATTTTTGTTTCGCTAAAAACAACTTCTTCAGGGGTTACACTACCAGATGAAATTCTTCGTGCAAAGTAACTGACACAAAAGCCAACAACCTTTTAAATACCCAGCCCCACCCAATCAGAAGCTTGCTACCCTGATTGGTTTGCAGTTCTCAGCCCACTGATGAAGGCTTTGCCGAAATGCATTGGGGCGTTTTAATTAATAAAGCATTGGTGACCACCTAATTCCCCTCACTATTTGTGTGTTTCTTCTGGTGATTGCGAGAGGTCACTCCTCTTGTGGCTCCCTTATGATTGGGAACCATTGGTGATGAAAGAAGAAGTTGAAGCAGCATTGAAAGCCTTATCAAAGAACAAAGCACCAGGCATTGATAGCATTCCCATAGACGTATTACAGCAATCTGATGCAGTTGTAACCATACTTACAAGGCTCTGCCAAGAAATATGGAAGACAACATCCTGGCCAACTGACTGGAAAAGATCTGTGTTTATACCAATACCAAAGAAAGGTGATTCAACTGACTGTGGAAATTATCGCACAATCGCTCTGATCCCACATGCCAGCAAGATTCCACTGAAGATTATTCAAAAGAGACTACAACCATACCTGGAACAAGAACTACCTGAAGTGCAAGCAGGGTTCAAGAAAGGGCGAGGAACGAGAGATATCATTGCGGATGTGAGATGGATCCTTGAAAAGACTAAAGAATACCAAAAGGATATCTATTTGTGCTTTATTGACTATAGCAAAGCTTTTGACTGTGTAAACCATGAGAAACTCTGGGCCACATTAAGAAGCATGGGTATACCAGAACACCTGATCGTACTCTTGCACAGTCTGTACATTGATCAAGAAGCAACAGTTCGAACAGAACAAGGAGAAACAGAATGGTTTAAAATAAGCAAAGGTGTAAGACAAGGCTGCATACTTTCCCCCTACCTGTTTAATTTATATGCAGAACAAATCATCAGAGAAGCAGGATTGTATGAAGACAACAGAGGTGTGAAGATTGGTGGAAGTCTCATCAACAACCTTTGCTATGCTGATGATACCACATTACTGGCTGAAAGTGAAGATGATCTGAAACATTTGATTCTCACAATCAAAGAACATAGTCTCAAAATGGGCCTGCATCTTAATGTAAAGAAGACGAAGATCATGACAACTGGTATAATCAACAGGTTCATCGTTGAAGGAGAAGAAATTGAAATCGTGAGCAACTTTAACCTACTTGGATCAACTATCAATAAAGAAGCAACAAGCAGTCAAGAAATCAGACGACGCATTGCTCTTGGCAGAATGGCTATGACAGACCTAGATAAGATTCTCAAGAGCAGAGATGTCTCTCTCCATACAAAGATTTGACTTATTCAAACCATGGTTTTTTCAATAATATCATATGGATGTGAAAACTGGACAGTGAAAAAGATAGACAGGAAGAAAATTGATGCCTTTGAATTATGGTGCTGGCGGCAAATACTGTGTATACCATGGACTGCCCAAAGAACAAACCGGTCGGTACTAGAGGAGATCAAACCTAAGCTTTCTTTAGAAGCTCAGATGACAAGACTTCGACTTTCATACTTTGGACACATCATGCGAAGAGAGAGATCATTAGAGAAAGATATCATGCTTGGCAAGATAGAAGGTCAACTCAAAAGAGGAAGGCCAGCAATGAGATGGATCGATATAATAACAGCAGCTACAGGTACCAGTCTGTCAACAATGAGCCGCCTGACTGAAGACCGAACACAATTTAGGATAGCTATCAAGAGGGTCGCTATGAGTCGACTCCGACTCGACAGCACTTAACAACCACAACTGGCTCAAGAGTATTCAATTTAAATATCCATTTTTCTTCACGCTGGACTAGCAATCTCCCATAATCATCCCCACGAGGGTTATCAGGGACAGAGTCCAACACCAAACATCATATATCAGTAAACTGATGATTAAACTGTAGGCAATGTAGTATCAAAGGATCTTCTTCTTGGGCTTTAAAAATGTTGTTCTTATGTGGAGAAAGCCTTATCTTTAATTGACACACTATCTTCCCCACATACATAATACTTATTACATGGACAGCGCAGGGCATACACAACACACTGAGAAGAGCAGATCATACTCCCATGGATACGCAGTGTGTAATTGTTGATTACAAAGATAGATCCTTCTTCCATAATCCCACAAGATGCAGCAGCCACATTTAGAATGTCCCATTGATTCCGTATCAGAAAAATGTCTTGGAACTGTAGGGCAGAGAAGATCTCTAAAATTCTGCCCACGGCTATATGCTATTTGAGGTATAGTTTCAGCTAAACAAGGTATGGCAGAAAGTAAAGAGCAATGTCGATGTATAGAAGATCACAACTCACTAATATTGGTCAATGTTCTTACAGAGAATATATCAATAACAAAAAAGAAAGGCTCTGTATTATAATTAGAAAGTGTGCTTTGTTCTATTACAGCCTAGAAACCTTTGATGGAGAAAAATATATACTCCAAGCGTCTTATTGGAAGCTATCGTGGTCTCAGTATTCATGTGTAGGAATGAGAGACTTCTGGTTCTCTGACACGGTCTTCACATCAGCGACCACACTATCATAGCTGCCATTTTTCTATATATTTTAAAAGCTCACTCCAACAGCCAAAGTAATCAAAACATGATTAGAAAATTGCTTAGCTTTGAACGATCGAGCAGAAACTTCGATCAGCTTCAAATGTTGTTTTCGTTCAATAACGTCCGCGTAGTGGGAGTCCCTGAAGGAGCTGAGGGGCAGGATATATTTAGTTTTTTACCGAAGCTCATCACTTCCACGTTGCAAATATCCTTTGACTCTCCTTTTGAAATGGAACGTGCGCACCGGGTCCCCGCGCAGTCCCTACCTCACAATAAGCGACCTCGGCCTATTATTTTCAAGGCCCTGCGACACCAGCATGCTATTAAAGTATTAGAGGCTGCCCGGACCCGATCTCCGGTAACATTCGAGGGGCATCGGCTCATGTTTTTTCCTGATTTTGCTAAAATCACTGTGGAGAAGCGGAAGCGCTTCCTGGACTTACGCCCGCGCCTGCAGCGTTTACAGGCCCGCTTTGGTCTTCTTCAGCCTGCAAGGATGAGAGTGACTCTGCACAACGTTACCAAGACATTTGATGACCCGACTGCATTAGGCCTATACATAGAGGAGAAGGAAGCTGAGTTGATGAACTCTTAAATGTTTCTTGGGACTTTCTTTTTGCTATGCTATTTGTTTGAGGCTGCCGGAACGATTGAGCCTAGCGTGTGGGTTCTCTTTTCCTTGTTAACTCCCCGTCAATTCCAGACAGTAAGGCTTGATTGACTGGCGGTGGACTGGCCGGCGCAGGCCTTTACTGATATTCCTATTACCTCTGTTGTGTCTTCCTGCTTCAGTGTGGGCTCACCCGTTCAGAACGGAGGAGTCCCCCCCCCCCCTGGAATGTGTGGGCTGTAGCACTATTCGTAATAAGATAAGCGATGTTTTACTTATGTTACATGACAACCTTAATCATGGTAGCGGGTATCTGTCACAGCGACAGCTGTATGTATGGGGGAGGAGTCATGCTGCCCCAACAGCTAGGCACCTAAACGTGTTCTTGCTTTGCATATGGCATCTTTGCGCATTCATTCGTTGAATGTTAATGGGGTGAATAACCCTATTAAACGCAAGAAAATTATCCTATATGGCAAGCAACTACAAAGTGATATCTTACTATTACAAGAGACACATTTGAATGCGAAGGAGTCCCTGAAATTGAGCATTCGTCCCTTCTCACTGATAGCGTTCTCTCCTGCACTGGGTAAGCACAATGGGGTGGCCATTTTGGCTCGTAAGTTGCTCAATTTGCAGGTGACTCACACTCGAAGGGACGAGGAGGGTAGATGGGTTCAGGTCACTATTAAGGTGGGATCCTTAGAGTTCATGTTACTTAATATATATGCCCCCAACAGGGACTGCCCTGATTTCTTCCGTAGTATAGCTGAGTTAACTTTCACAGCCTCGCATGTACCAGTCGTCCTGGGGGGTGATTTTAACTTAGTCTTGGATGCGCTGGTAGACAGGCAGCCTCCCAGGGCTCTTGAGAGCGGCCGGGCCCAGGGGGTTCTTCATTCCCTAATTCGGGAAGCTGGGCTGGTGGATGTGTGGAGACTATTTCACCCTGATGGACAGGAATTTACTTTCTATTCAGCTCCCCACCAGTCTTTTTCACGAATAGATTATCTATTGATCTCTAAGTCATTAATCCCATATTTCGCAGACGCTGATATTCTCTCCTCCAGTGTGTCAGATCATGCAGCTGTCGCAGTGATTCTAGAGGGAGTTGGGGCTAGCCCTGCTCGAGGCAATTGGAGCTTTGATCGCGCCTCGTTGCAAAACGATGAGTTCCAGCGGCAGTTACGGGAAGCGATACTCAACTATTTTGATCTCAACCCCCCTCACTTGTCCTCAGGGTGGGCCAGATGGGAAGGGTTTAAAGCATTCATAAGGGCGGTGATCACTAGTTTCAGTATCGGACAAGCAAAACTCAATAGAGAGAGGTTAAGGGTGTTAGAGGCGCAAATTAAGGCTGGCGAACGGGTATTGATCCGCCGCGCAGACCCTTGTGTGTTACTCCGCTTGCAACGTTTGCGCTTCCGCTATAATCAGATTCTCGCCTCTGAGGCGGTCAAAAGCATACATTCACAAGAGGGTCTCTATTACTGGGAAAGCAATAGAGCCAGCAAACTGATGGCCAATCAGCTAAACGCTCGGAAAGAACGGGGGCGGATTGCTGCCCTTAAAGATCCCCAGCAGGGCACTGTACTGGGTACAGACTCCACGATCCTGGCGGCCTTTCGGGATTTTTATGAACATCTATACTCGTCAGAGGGCGATTGTACTTTGGAGGCTTTTACGCAGCTTTTGGAACGGGTCCAGAAACCAGAGGTAGATCTGAATGTATTGGCTCCCCTTAACCTCCCTATAACTTTGGAGGAACTGGGCGCAGCGATAGCTTCCCTCTCAGCTGGGAAGGCGGCGGGCCCAGATGGCCTCCCAGCTGAATTTTACAAAGTGTTTTGTGGTGATCTGGGTCCCTTCCTGCTACAATACTACCAAGCGCTATTGAAGGAATGTCCCCGAATTGGCTCCTTTGCGTCTGCCAGCATAGTGGTCATAGAGAAGCCCGGCCGAGACCCTCTAGAAGTAGGCAATTATCGGCCCATCTCTCTATTAAATGCGGATTATAAGATCTACGCCTCTATACTGGCGAACCGCCTATCTTCTGTGCTTCCGCAATTGATCCATCCAGACCAATGTGGCTTTGTTAGTGGTAGGTCGACAGCGGATAACGCCCGACTCCTGTGTCATGTTCTGACAGAGGCCGCCTCCTTGGAGACGCCTGTGGTTGGCTTATCCCTGGATGCTGAGAAAGCGTTTGACCGCCTCGAATGGTCCTTTTTGTTCCATGCTCTTCGATGGTTTGGACTTGGAGAGGGTTTCATTAAGCACATTAGCTTATTGTACGCTAATCCCCTGGCCCGTATGTGTGTTAATAATACCCAATCTCAGGAGTTTCAGTTGCAAAGAGGGACACGACAGGGCTGCCCCCTCTCCCCGATGCTATTCAATTTAGCTCTGGAACCTCTTGCCCTGTTAATTCGACAGAACTCTAGGATCCACGGGGTTCAAATCCGGGGTGTTGAGCTTAAATTATCGGCATATGCTGACGATTTGCTGCTTTTTACCACTCCGTCCTCTGTCCCTTCGGTTCTCACTCAGATTGCTGATTATGCTGCTTTGTCTGGTTACAAGATTAACTGGACGAAGTCGGTGGCCTTCCCTCTCAATGCCCGGGTGCTTAAGGATGATGTTGCACAATTTCCATTTGTTTGGGAGACGGGGGCGGTGAAATATATGGGGGCCTACTACTGTTACCCTTTAGAGGAAACGGTCCGGTACAATGCGGACCGCCTTGTCTCTCTAGCTAAATCCTTGACGGCCAAATGGTCTCCTTTAACTCTATCGGGGTGGGGCCGCCTAGAGTCTATTAAAATGACTATTGCCCCAAAACTTAACTATGTTCTCGAGATGCTGCCCATTTTGTTTCCGCCTCAAGTATACAAGCAGATTGAGACAATACTTACGCGATATCTGTGGCATGATAGGCCCCCGAGGATTGCACTAACCAAACTCAAGAATGTCAAGGGGGAGGGGGGGGTGAGTTTTCCTGATTTTCGATTATATCACAGGGCTTTTTTACTTAAACAGGGAGGCAGGTGGCGGGACGGGGAGACGGAGATCGGCCCTGTTTGGCTAGACATGGAGCGGCAGATAGTGCAGCCGTTTCCTTTGGAACTCATCCAGGGCATGCTCTTCCCGCCTTCCCCCCGCTGGCCTTCTCTTTTGATAGACACACAAAGGGCCTTCCAGGACCTGCTGGTGCAAACACCCCTGGCGGAGCGGTTTTCTCTGGATCTTCCGCTTTGGTATAACCCCTTGTTCAAAATCCAGAATAAACCATTTGCCTGGAGTCAATGGTATAGCAGACATATCTGGAAATTGGGTCAATTAGTTCGGGCTGGAGGGTGGCGGGACTTTGGGGAATTGCAGAGGGAATTCCATCTTCCGGGAACCCTTGTTTTCCAGTGGCTACAATTGAAACACTATATTGAGACGGCGCTGGGAGGCAGAAGATTCTCCACGGAAGAGGGGACATTCCTGGGGGAACTTGCTCAGGCCTGGACTAAACCTGGCATAGCTTCCTCTCTGTATAAACTCCTGGTGCGGCAGGGCTCCATGGGCCATCAGAGGATCCAGAGCCCTTGGGAGTATGAATCGGGAGTTATTCCCTCTGCGCAGCAGTGGGCCAATTTCTGGAACAGACAGATCCGTGTTACTAGGTCGGCCTCCATTACACAGTCCCTGTTTTTTTTTGCCCACAGAGCTTTTGTAACTCCAGTAAAGGTGACCAAGTGGGACCCCTCGGTCAATAATTCTTGTTGGTTATGCAAGGCAGCAATAGGTACCTTGCGGCATATGATGTTCGACTGCCCTCTCCTTTCTTTATATTGGGACCAGGTGTGGGATTGCATCCAGGACATTCTTTGTTTTAAAGTCCCTCTCTCCTGGGAGATCCTGGTCTTCCGGTCTGGAGCTGGGCTTCCATTGCGGCGGCATGACTCCTTCCTATTAGATTTTCTTTTGGGAATTGCCATTGGTTGCAGAGTACGTAATTGGAAAGTGCTCACTGACCTCCAGTATCAGGTCTGGTGGAATTGTGTATGTCTGTACAGTAAGTTCGAAATGATGCCTCGTAAAGGCGCCAAGCATGGGCCTGGCTACTGGAGGAAGTGGCAATCTCTACTCCAGTATTGTAATGTAGCTCGCTGTTCACATGATGATTTTCCTTTTATGTCTTAGTTCGCTTAAACTTACATGTGTACCCCCGATTGCTGTCCTATGCTTATTTTTTTCTTGTTGACATGGGGGTGGAGGCGCTACAGCTTATGTATGTAGAGGAGGGGAGGGGTGGAAAGGGTGGGGTGGAAAATGTTTATGTTGGTTTGTTGTTGTTGTTTGTTTGTGTTAAAAGTTAAATAAAATTTAAAAAAAAAAAAAAAAAACTTCAGGCCGGAAGGTTGGGGGTTCAAATCCCACTAGAGGACAGCAACCTTGGGCCGGAAGGACTGGGGTTTCTAGTCCCACAGGTGCTCCTTGTGGTCTTGGGCAAGCCACTTAACCCTCCATAGCCCATGTTCCCTGTAAAATAGTTATCTCCAAGTTATAATGCCCTGTTCAGTGTAATTTCAGTTTGTTCAATGTAAACCACACTGATGCAGAATAGCGTGGTATATAAGAGAATGTAAATAAATAAATAATAAATATAATGCTACCATGCAGCGATATCAGAAGAATATACTGAAGAATAAACCCAACGGGCTTCAAAAGCAGCCATATAAAGGTTAGCCAGAGAAGGGGCAAACGTGGCTCCCATAGCTGTCCCAGAAATTTGTTGGTATAAATTATGGCCAAACATAAAAAAATTCCTGGTCAATGCCAACTCAGCCAAACTCATCAAGAATGAAGTAGGGACACAATGGGATAAGGGTCTTGCTTCCCAGACTACATGAAGGATACCTAAAGCCTCACTCTGTGGGATGGAAGTGTAGAGGGAAGCAATATCCAAAGTTACAAGCCACTGTATTGAAGAAACTGACATAACCCTCTGTAAAAGCTGTAGAAAATGTGTCATATCCTACAAGTAAGATGTTATCTTTGGAATTTCATCACACTAAAAAAAGATCAATATATTTCCCCACATTCTCAAGCAATGAACTATTACTAGAAAGGATAGGACAAACTGGAGTATGATTCAAAGTCTTATGAATCTTTGGGAGGAGATAGAGAACAGGAATCCACAGAAATGCAGGAGTCAAACAATCTCTCTCCTTTTCTGTCAAAAAGCCAGCAACTACAGCTGCTTCAGTCAGCTTCCTAATCGCAGTCTGTAACTCTTCAGTAAGGTCCACTGTCACTCTATGATAACAAGATGCAGGGCCGTACCAATGGCAAAATGCACCCTGTGTGACTTGCACATCGGGCATGCCCCCCCCACACCCCCATCTAGCCACTTTATGGGCGCGGGAGAGAAGAGGCGTGCACTGAATGTGCAAGCCGCCTGCTGCCGGCATGCTAAGCAGGTCTGGTCCCTCCCGGAGAGCCAGCAGGAAGACTTCAGGGGTGCATTTCGGCTCTCTGCTGCTGCCTGCCACTGAAAAAGTGGCAGCGGCAGGCAACGGCAGAGAGCCGAAATGCACCCCTGAAGTCTTTGCGCCCTGTGCGTCCGCACCGCTCGCACAGGGCTTGGTACGATCCTGAAAAGACACATCATTAAGTTGACGATGGGCTTCAGCCCTGTAATCGGACGTATTCATAATGACAATGGCACCCCCCTTATCTGCACGCTTAATAGTTATTTGGCTATTAGATCTTAATTCCTGAAGAGCCAGAAACTCATTCCTCTGCAGATTAGACAGGCGATACAGATGATGATCTTCAAAAGTTTTCAAATCTTTCAAAACCAAAATTTTAAAAGTATACAAGATTCCATTCAGAGGGCCAGGTGGAGTCCAAGAAGACTTCAAACGTACCACTGAATTATCTACCATAGATAGTTTATCAGCAAAAAACCCACAAAGTTATAAAGATCATAACAAACATTCCACTGCTAACTAGTCTTGAAAAGGATGAAAAAAAGGACCTCAAACAAAGGGGAGATAACTTTAGACAATAAGTTTAATTGAACCTCCGTCAAGTCTACTGAAGACAAATTGATTACTGCCTCTGCTTCTGAAAATTGTCTTTGTAATTATGGTACTTCTTTTTCTGCAGTCTGGTATACGGTCCTTGAAGGTCTTGTGGTTGATGATCTAATGACAAATTTGATATTTTGCTTTTCCCATGCTTCCCTAAAAAAGGCTCTTTATGCACTTCACTACCTTATCACCTTCACTAGACAAAGAACTTTCTGATGTTAAATCAAAACTCAGTCTTATGATTTTGAAATTTCTGTGAACCTGTGATAGACTATGGCTTAGCATAGCCTGTAAATGTATGTTATGAAGCCTGTAGGTTAGGCCTGAGTCCCCAACCCCCACTTCAGAATATTATAGCTAAGCAGAGCTGGAAAGCCATAGAAATAGAAATAGAATCTGCTTCAAGCTGCTCTGATAAGGATATAAAACTTTTCCATTGAGTTTATGTTATCCACAGATGTATTTCAGAATCCTGCTTTTCACAGTGTCTGTGCTGCGAGTGACCTTGTAAGCAAAAAGCAAGGCAGAATGTTATGGCTAGATATAGAGCCATGGCTAGGAAGGCCTCAGAGCGGGGGGAGATGCGGTGTGGGCCAGGTCAGAAATTTTCCATTGGATGGGGGGGTGAGGGGGCCACCGGGACCAATGAGGAGTTTGCCTGTATAGAACTGATGAGGAAAACTATAAATGCTGTTTTATTGAACGCCATTGCTCAGACCATTTTGAAAGTGACATTTGACAGGTGTCTGAGCCTGTGCACAAAATAAACAGGTTTGAATTCTAGTAAATAGACTCCTGGTGTATTCATTGCGTGCACTTCGCTACTACATACCAGCACGCACTGCTGCCCAATTATAGATATTACCTTTTTTCATTTCCCTCTCATCACGCAAATTTTTTTTAATCTTCAAATACTTCAAATCAGATTTATATTTATCTAGTTGTTTGGTGACATCAGCTAACCAAAGAGAAAAATCCTCAGAAAATTTTAAAGTCTCCTTCTTCACCACTGCATACTTAGAATGGGCAGTCTCTATCACCAACAGCATCAAATCTAATGAACACTTACTCAAAATGCTATTCAAGCATGAAATAAAAGCTTCATCATCCTGAAACATACCAGGCTTTTTCCACATACGCAATCCAGTAGGAATGACTTCCTTTCTGCAATGCTCAGCCAGGGTTAAAGTGTGTAGTTCCAAATGTATACCTCTCTTAGATTTATTGAAAAACATTTCCCAAGAGGGACCCACAGGATCATTGTATCCTGTGACAATAAGGGAAAATACAAAATTTCTCTAGTTTATTCTTCACTATAACTAAAAACACCTTTCCAGGTAGGAGTCATGTTGCCAAACCACCAAACAAGCTACCAAACTCACCGGTCTGGAGAAAAACACAAATCCTACTCCTCACACTCACAGTCCAAAAACCCTTCTCCCAACATATAATTCAAAAACAGATTTTTAAGAACTTAATCCCAACTACAAACAATCAGCAGAGACTCAGTAGTGAGTAGACATTCAGACTAAACAATGGGTCGGAGAGAAGCCTCAGATAACTTAACCTCCCTCTATGTGGCTACTCAAAGCCATAGGGGAACAAACAGCTCCACATCATAGGCTGAAAAAACTCCTCTCAGCAACGAATTCAAAAATATTTTTATTACAAAATACTTAAAAACGTCTAAACATTTACAGCAGAAGGTACCCCAGGGCGCCCTGACAGTAACAACCATTCAAATGGTATTATAACACCATGAATATGCATGAGATAGATTTGCATACAATAGAGGTAGTATCTATACAGATCTATCTATCTATCAGATCTATCTGTTCCCTGTAAAATAGTTATCTCCAAGTTATAATGCCCTGTTCAATGTAATTTCAGTTTGTTCAATGTAAACCACACTGATGCAGAATAGCGCGGTATATAAGAGAATGTAAATAAATAAATCTTATGCTTATTTATTAGGAATATCCTGAAAACCTGGCCTGTTTGTGGCTTTCAAGGAATGAATTTGTGCACTTCTGCTCTCTGATGAGTTTAAGTATGTACTTGAAGATAAAGGTTCTTCCACTTGAAAGCTTGTCTTCACAACAATGATCAGCTTGCTACAAACAGCTTTAGGCCTTTTTGGCAAATAAGAGAATTATATTCCGCAGTAACAAACACCAAGCTTTATTCTTATAATATCTATATTCCATTTGTTTGGTTGAATAAGTGATAACACAATGATAATGGGTGTATACAAAAACACTCAATCAGTGATACATCATTGATTCATCCTAGAGCCATGTTTTAATAGGGTGATCCCACGCTTGTTGATGTCTAGATAGCTATCTTCATCAGAATTAGCAACATACCCTCTTAGAAACATTTATGGAATTGAGTAACTCAATAGGTGTCATGCTGGACACATGGGAAAGGTTGGCATTTTACCCAACGAAAGAAAAAGATGAATCTCACGATCTTATCTTCTGACCTTTTATTTATGAGATATTGTAAGATATCTTCATTTTTACTATTACAGTCCTGCTTTTATGTGTCTCCCAATTCTGTGTCTTGGATGTGCAGAATATTCTCTTAAAGTGGCTGCTGTGTTGCAGCAGGGCATCGGGAGGAATTGATGCAGTATGCTGAGCTGCGGAATAAAAGCTTACCTATCTCCAATACATGTGCACTAGATGTTTTGTAAAGCTTTATGTACATTGGAAAGAAAATGCTGTATTTCATTTCAAAGAAAACTGGTACTTATACTCTTCCTGTATATACCATTAATTATAACAATGTTACTCAGAATGAGTTACATACTAACAGTTCCACAGTTCCCAGTCTCAGTCTACATTGTACAAATTTAAAACCTAATTTAAACACTCCTTCCTTAAGGTAATTCAATTGCAAGGTGAAAACAGTCATCAGATTCCTTGTTTTATTATTCTGGTTTATTTCTTTTCTGAGTGCAGTATTAGTGATTTAAAAGTTTCTGAATACTCCTCTAACAATCATCCACCATTAGGAATCCGGGTAAATTGAAAGATTCCATTTTAGAAATGCTTAATGCAAATCCTAAGTAGACAATATATTAATGAATGTACAGTAAAGCACCAATATACTGACAAGTGGATTGAAGGTTATAGGAGAGATGACAAGTCTACTATAAAGAGGATTTGAGACAGTGTAACTGAAACTGATTCCTGTAGAAAAAGAATGCTCCAGAAGAGTAGTTTTGAGTGATTATGTAATGCAGAATATCAAGGATTTTCAAATAAATAAATAGCCCATAAGAATATAAGAAATGCCATACTGGGGCAGGCCAAGGTCCATCAAGCCCAGTATTCTGTTTCCAACAGTGGCCAGGTTCCCAAAAAGGTACACAGATTCCACAATGCTTGTCCCAGGGTAAACAGTGGATTTCCCAGGTCCTCTTTAATAATACTTTATGGACATTTCCTTCAGGAACTTGTCCAAACCTTTTTTTTAATTTTATTTTTAATGGCATTTATAATATATATCCAAAATACATCATGAATGTAAGAAAAAAGGAGTATACAAACATAACCATAAAAAATAAACATAAGAAGAAAAAATTAAACCTCCATAACTTAGACCACAAAGAAAGGAAAAAAGGGAAGGAGGTACCAAGAAATCAATAGGTCAGTGAGAAAACTCACCACCATAAAGAAATAGAAATTCATTAGACAGATGAAGACTTAAACATCAGTCATTTGGGTAGGGACAGCAACTTGAACACAACCTTCTTCTCTAGCAACCAAGAACTCTATAAGCTGCTTTGGGTCAAAGAACAAATATACATTATCTTTGAAAGAAACACAACATTTAACAGGAAATTTCAATTGGAAGGAAGCTCCTATAGCCAAGACTCTCGGCCGAAGGCTTAGGAATTCCTTCCTACGCAACTGAGACCCATGAGATAAATCAGGAAACATCCTAACCAATGACCCCAAAAAACCCTCATTAAAGTTCCTGAAATAAAAACAAAAAATCAAAGCTTTTATCTGACTCCAAGGCAAGAATAACTAGCATAGTGGACCTATCTGTGATAATCTCCAGGGAAGTCTCTAAGAACCCCGTCAGGTCCCCTCCTCCCAATGAAACAGCCCCAGGAACATCTCTACGACTGCCAGAGTCGAGTATTGTGCTTGAACTAAGGGAGCAAAATACTCCAGAGGTATCTTCAACACCTCTCTGAAGTATTTCTTCACCATCTCAACAGCTGACAGAATTGGAGACCTAGGAAAGTTCAACAATCTGATATCATTACGTCAAGCCTGATTTTCTAAATATTCAGTCTTCTGAGACAGCAAACAATTGTCTTTTATCTGGACTCCAACCAGTTCCTGGAGATGCCCCAATTCTTCCTCCAAAGCGAGGATGCTCTCTGCTTGATGCTCTTGAGTTGCACAAACAGAACAATAGTTAGTCTTAACCTCCATTAATTCAGTACTCACTGTTCCCACAAAATGTCCCAGAGAAGTGTTCATAGTAGCCACCCCATCCCATAGCGCTTCCAGAGAGATAACCTTCAGTTTCACCAAACTTGTAATCCCAGAAGCAAACAGAACACCAGTTTGTCTGGATGGAACCTCAGCAGACAAAGTTGTAACCGCAGACTCTTTCTCTCGTAAAACTACTCTCCCCACTGGTGCTGCCAAAGTCTCCGGAGTGACCTCTTCACTTCCCGAAGATGGTGTGCTCGTCAGCAGGCTGGAGGGAAGCACATCTCTGCGGGAGCAAACGCTTCCGGGACATGGCAGGGGGAGGGGGGTCCGTAGCTCAGGGGAGAGCTGGATACCCAATGCACACAGAGCCGAAAGATTTTCCACAGGCTCCGCTGAGGAAGCTGCTCCAGCACCGGACATAAAGCCACAGAAATCCAGGGTTTTCTGTCCTGCCGAGTTCACCACAGGAGGACCCGAGGCTAGGTTCTCCTGCTTGCATTTTCTATGGCCCATGACAACGGCCGCGAAAACTGCTCGAAGACAGTACACTCCCGAAGACAGCATGGCTTAGACGCCCGGCACACTTCCTGCTGCTATCTTACTTTCTCCTCCCCAAACCTTTTCTTTAAAGCCGAAATCCAGCTACACTAACAACTTAAACCATTCTCCGGTAACAAATTCCAGACTTTGATTATGCGTTGAGTGAAAAAATATATTCTCTTATAACTCTTAAATGGGTTACATTGCAGCTTTATTGCGTGACTCCCTAGTCTTTCTACTTTTTGATGGTGTAAACACCAATCTACATTTAGCCGATCCATTGCATTCATTATTTTATAGACCTCTATAATATCTCCCCTCATGGCAGCATGGTGGAGGGCAGCCCGAGGTACCACCTTTAGAAATGGTGCAGTGCCAGCTGTATACAAAGACCATACCAAGCATGCTTTTCTGAACACTTGGAGGTGGTATGTGGAGTGGAGTGGAGGAAGGCAATAATGAATACAGTGTTGGGTTAAAAGAGGGTAAGAGTGGTCGGGGATGGGGGATGAGTGGGGAGAAGGGAGAGGGTTGGGAGGTGTGGGGGAGTTGGTTGGGGAGGGAAGGGGGTGAGTGTGGGATATTATGGGGTGACTGGGTAGGCTAGAGGGGATGGAGGGTTTGTAGCATATTGTTGGTAATGGGTGAACGATGTTTGTAGATTGTGTCAGAGGTGAAGTGCAGCACATGTGATGCACTGTGAGGTGAACTTTGTGAACACCCAGGACACCACTTAATTGTTGTGTTGAGCTGTTGACGAATTGTTTGATGTGTGCTGCATAGTACTGAAAATCAATAAAAATCTCAATTAATAAAAAATAAACACCTCTTAGACGTCTTCTTTTCAAGTTGAAAAACCCTAACCTTTTAAGCCTATCCTCATAGGACTATCCTTCCATCCCCTTTACCATTTTTGTCGCTTTTCCCTGCACCTTTTCTAATTCTGCTATACCCCTTTTAAAATACGATGACCAGAACTGCACACAGTATTCAAGGTGCAATATCACCATGGAATGATTCAGAGGCATTATAATATCATTGATGTTCTTCTCCAATCCTTTCCTTATGATAACCGGGTACGGCGGACCCGCACTTTCCGCCCGTAACCTCTTGCCCTTTTCTCCCGTCCGCCCCTTTACCAAACCATCACAAAACAAACCAATACACATTTTGGACTCAAACTGGTCGCAGCTTTATTACTTCAACACAATAACAATTTACAAACTCAACACATAACTCAAACCCCCCCACCAGCATAGCGAGCCATCACCAGCCGTATTATTAGCAAGGTGACCCTGCTTCTGCCTCAAGCGGGTACAAGTCCCGAGTAAATCGCTTCCCCCTCCCTCATCCGGCTTCGCCATATTATTAGCAAAAACCTGAGGGATTGTCCGGGTCGGGGGTACCCCACCCCTGCCCTAAATGCTTGCATCCGGCTCCGGACCCCGGAAACCTCCAGGATCCCGCCAACCCCCTCCAGCTGCAACACCCCAACAACCCTAACCAGGAACCCTAGTCAGCGTGGGAGGGAGGGCGGGCGTCCGGCGTCCCCCGGCATCCAGCTGAAAGAGGCCAAAGCCACGCCGCTCCCCACACTAAACGCTCGCTCTCCCTTCCCATTGGCTCCCGCACCCCACAACAACACGCGGGGCCAATGGGAGTACTCCTAACCGACACTCCGCCCCCACTCCCCCCCCATGCCGGCATCTCCGATGGGGCGACGTGAGGCCCGCCCCCCCCCCTGGTTAATGCCGGCCGCGAGCACGTGGCCCGCGGCCTCGCTATTCCTAGAATTCTATTTACTGTTTTGGCTGCTGCTGTGCACTGGACAGTGGGTTTCAATTTATTATCCATGATGATGCTAGATCCTTTTCCTAGGTGGTGGTTCCGTTTTGTTTTTGTTTTTTTTGCAGATGATACTTTTTAATTGGAACTAATTTTTTTAATATGATTTATTTGACTATATGCATAATACATTTAACCAACATTGTTAGGCATAAACAACAGTAACTATGCCAACAACTTGTAAATAATAGCTGTTCTAATTAGTCTAACAAGCTTCCCCCATCTTATTTATTCATTTTAACAATGCACCAGAAGGGGGCAACTCTTTGGCCCTTCCATGCATATTCGGGGAGTCATTCCTGCCAGCAAGAGGTAATTTTCTCTTTAATTCCCCCCCCCCCCCCTTGCCCTCACCCCTACCCCGTCCCTATCATTTTGTCCCCCAGCTCCTTCTCCCCCTCCCTCCTCCCTGTGAGTACTGTCCCCTTCTGAGTCAGTGAGACCACAGATCAGAGAGGCATTTCTCCCATATAGTCCAATACGTCCTCCATTCCAGGGATCCATTCTCGCTTTTCTCTCTCAATATCCAATCAGCCATTTCCCACATCCTCGCTTTCCACTCAATGTAAGTTGGGGCCACAGTCTCTATCCAATGTGCCATTATAACTTTTCTGGCTAACATAAGCGCTACTTGCACCAATTTTCTCTTCGTTGCATCATGCACTTTCTCGCTCAGGGCCGTTCCAGCAACAGGGTTTTATAGTCCCATTCCACCTGAGTGCCTGTAATCTCCTGAATTCCATAGAGTACCCCCTTCCAATATTGTTGTAGAGTTTCCAGAAAAAAGTGAGCCCACATTCCCTTTAACCCTTTACGCTTCTGGCAGTTAAGGGCTCTCCCATAGGAATAACTGGGCTCCCCTCTCATGGGTCAGATAGGCCCTGTGCAGGATTTTATATTGCATTTCCCTCAGACCATCATTAAGGGTACTTGAAGATAGGTCTGCAAACAGTCTTCCCATGTAGCGCTCAACAACTTCTTCTCTCATTCCTTCGTCCAAACTTGCCTCAATGCCCAGTGCCACTCCCATAGCTGGGACTCCCGATCTGTCCTGTACCAATATGCTACCCTATTATATTTGACTGTTGTCTTCAGAAAGATCCTGTCTAAACTTTTTAAATCCTGACCGGTCATCCACCAACCGGAATCTGCTTTTCATATAGTGGCGACATTGTAGATAAGCCATCAGGTGTCCATTTGGGACCCCCCCCCCCCATTTCACCTTAAATTGGTTAAATGTGGGGAACTCTCCCTGTCCCAGTTCTAAGATGTGCCCCACATATCGACAGCCACTAGCGGCCCACCTTCGGAAAGCCGGGTTTTCTCATCCAGGGGGGTTTCCCAGCAATGATCTGAAGGATGACTTCCCTTTAGCCCCCCCCCCCCCCACCATCATGCACCACCACTGCCATGCCCTCCACATTGATTTTACAAAGCATCTAGCTCTCCAGCTTTCACGTGTCTCCATTGAGATAGCTGTAATAGACTAAAAAGCTTGTGGGGTGCGCATCCCTCATCAGAAAATCTCTTTTGGGGCATATCTATTCCTCCCTCACCTGCATGACATCCATGAACCCATCTGAGTAGCAATGCCATGGTGGGTTCAATCCTCCTCCTTTCCTACCCATGTCAACTTAGTGTAACTAATATGTGCTGTTTTCCCCTTCCACAAAAGTATGGTTACCACGCTTCTGTACAGCTGCTCCTCTGCATCCTTCATCCACAAGGATAATACTTGCAGAGGGTATAGTAACCATGGAAACAGGACCATTTTGATAAGTGTGTCTCTCCCAAACAGCGTGAGCGACAAGCCCCTCCACTTAACACAACATTCCTTCATCTGTACTAACTTGGTGCTCACATTCTTTTTATACACTACATTTAAATGTGCACTGAGATGAACTCCTAGGTATTTCAGAGTCACTCACCCAAGTAAGCAGGAAATCCCCCCACATTCTACAAACACACTTCGAGTTTACTGGCATTGCTTCTGATTTGGTCCAGTTGACTTTCAGCCCTGTGAAGGCTCCAAACTGAGCTATCACATCCATCACCCAATGTATCATTTCACCTGCTCACCCAATGAACAACAACATATCATCTGCAAAAAGATTGATCTATAGGTCCTGAAACCCACCTGAATACCCGGCCAATCTATGGTTGTTCTAATCTTAATGGCCAATGGTTCAAGGGATAACAAAAAAGCTTAGGGGACAGTGGGCAGCCCTGTCTGGTGCCCTGATGTAGGGGGGGACTCCCTGATACTCACCATTGACCAGTATTTGAGCTTGCAGTTGGTGATACAATACTGATATCCACTCCAAAAAGGGTCCCGTAATGCTGAATTGTTCCACCCCCAAAAGAGGTAGTACCACAAGACGTTATCAAAAGCTTTCTCCGCATCCAAACTAGCTATAATATCATCTCCCTCACTTCTCTTTCCTTGCTGCAATCCCATTATTGCTTTCAACAAATTGGCAGAGGCAGAGCACCCGGGACAAATCCTTCTTGATCCGGGTGGACAAGGCCCGGAATCACGCTGGTGAGTCAGCGCACCAGGATAGCTGTGACTAGTTTTACATCTTGGTTTAAGAGGGAGAGAGGTCAGTATGACCCTACCTGTGTTGGGTCCTGGCCATGTTTAGGTAGAACTACTATGGTGGCCAGATTCTGTCTTCCCTCTAGGTCCCCTCATGTGAGCGACTCTACACACTGCTTCTGGAAGGGTTGCATAATCTCCTCTCCCAGGATCTTGTAAATCTCTGCTCTGAGGCCATCTGGCCCAGGAGCCTTCGTAAGTTTAAGTGACTTTATGACCAGTCTTATTTCTCCTGTTGTAAAGTGGGTGCTCAGCGCTGTCAGCTCCAAAACCGTTACCTTGGATAGGGTCATCCCTTGGAAAAAAAAGTCCCTGCTTTCCCTATCATCGGGGCTCCTGTCATATAGTTTGCTATAAAATTGTTGAAATTTATTTAATTTCATTTATTTAAGTTGATTTCTATACCGCCTTTCTCCTAGAATCAAAGTGGTTTACAAGACAACTAAAAAGAGTTACATAGAACGGTGAGGGGGGAGGGGGAAAATTGATGTCTGATGGCTTCCTTACGTTCTTTCAACCCTCCCTGTGGGTTCTGAACACTGTGTACCACTGTTTTGTGTTTAACTGGACTCAACAAGTGTGCCAGAAGTTTGCCACGCTTATTCCCCCATCGATGAAGCTGATATTCATATAGCCTGATGTCACCTTCTGCTCGATGATCTAGCAAAGAGTTAATGGCTTTTCGGAGGGCTAGATACTGCTCCCTATCCTTTGCCTCCATATGATGGATGTGTTTCCTATGAAAAGCTTGTAATTGCCGCAATAGATCTAGAAGCTGGTCATCCCTAACCTTTCTTTTCCCTGAGGTATATGCTATGATGCCTCCCCCCCCCCTCATGGTTGCCTTGGCTGTCTCCCAGAGTACCCCTGGCTCCATTCCCTCCACACTGTTCTCCTGCTAGTAGTGCCACCATGCCTCCTTTAACTTCCTGTATTTGTAGATGGTTGGATTCATCCGCCACTAGGTTTTCCCTGCTTTCCCACCACTTCCAAACTGCATAATCAACCACACTGGGGGGTGGTCTGATAGTCCCATGTCCCCGATTTCCACCCGTTCAACTGTTTGGAGTACTACCTCTGGGACCAGGAGGTAGTCTAGCCATATGTAGCTATTATGGGGGGTAGAATAAAAAGTAAACTCCACCTCATCAGGATGCATAATTCGCCAAATATCAAACAGCTCATGTTCTCCAGATAGGTATTCCACCTCTTTCCCTTGATTCTGGGCCGCCGACTCCTGGGGTGGTTTACAATCTATGGCCAGATCCCTGGGTAAGTCGAAGTCCCCCCTATTATCAATGGTTACTCCCCAAATTGCTGAAGTTTAGAACTTAAATTGAGGAAGAAATCATGGCTATAGATATTAGGTGCATAGACGCTGCAGAACACTATCTTGCATCTTACCAGCTCCACATTAGATGATAGTGGCCCTCTGGGTCTGTAATACTTTTGTGTAGAACAAAGGGCACCCTGCAATGTATGAGTGTTGCTACCCCCCTCTGTCGCCCATTCTATGATGAGTACCCAATCTGTCCCACGACCCACTCCCCTGAGAGCTTCTCATGTTCTGTCATGGTTAGGTGGGTCTCTTGCAAGAGCACCACATCTGTCCCTTCCTTCCTTCCTGAAAAGGTTAAGTAGCTTGGTATGTTTCACCAAAGGCATTTTACCTAGAAATCCCAAGTTGCGTCAATTGACGCATTATCATGACGACTGCGTTGAGCATGAAATGCAGATGTGAATTAATTTGAAGTTACTTATTTGTTTACTACGTGCAGTATGTGACATCATTTCATAATTGACATGGTTCTAGCAGTAGCGCTGGTATAATCCTTCAAAGATGCATTTGCATCAATTGATGCACTTTAGGGCTTCTATTAAAGCATGGAATACATCTTGTCTGGGCTTCTAAGATAGTATTTTCAAGCAACACCCATGCTTGATGTAAAACTTTAACCTTTGTAGCTGCTCCTTTTAGTTTTTTCTTAACTATTTTCCTCATTTTATCATAATCTCCCTTTTGAAAGTTAAAAGCGTCCTTCCATCTGTTCTCCACCTCTATGCTAACTTCCCCAACCTAATGTCCCCTGAACCCACCCCCTAATTCCTTCCCCCTAACCTACATAACACTGTAACCTCCATAGATTAAGATTACTCCAAGTTTGATCACCCTGTTATAATGTAATAATGACTTGTTACAATGTAAACCGCTTTGATCACAAGATAAAGCGGTATTAAAAAAGCCTGTTAATTAATTAATTAAATAAATAAATACTGTGGATTTGCTTGCTGTCCTCTCTCCATTTATTAAATCAAATGTGATCATACTATGATCACTACTGCCAAGGGCTATAACACTGTTATGTCTTGCACCGGATTCTGTGTTCCACTAAGGACTAGGTCCAAAATAGCTTCCCCTCTTGTTGATTCATGAACCAGCTACTCCAACAGGCAGTCATTTATTTCATCTAGAACTTTATTTCCTTAGCCTGTCCTGCTGTGACATTGATAGAGTTGATACTGAGGTAATTGAAATCACCCATTATTATTGTGTTGTGACTTTTTTTTAGATTCCCTGATTTCTTTCAGCATTTCATCATCCATCTGTTCATTTTGGCCAGGCAGATGGTAGTATATTCCCACTGCCATTGCTGTCCCCTTTTTACATGGAATTTCTATCCATATAGATTCTACGCTGTATTTTGTTTCCTGAAAAACCTTTATCCTGCATAGAGCACAATCCCTCCACCAATTTGATTTACCCTATCATTGTGATAGGATTTCTACCTAGATATCACAGTATCCATTGGTTGTCCTCTTCCATCAGGTCTCTGAGATGCCAATTATAGCTAACCTTTCATTTAGTGCTATATATTCTAATTCTCTCATCTTATTTTTTAGACTTCTCGTATTTGTATACAGGCATCTTAGAGGTTGTATTTGGTTCATATTAACAATATGGTTATCAGTTGACAGAGGTTATTTGGAATCCTTCAACTCTGTCTGCTCTGTACTTTAATATTTATTGGCACCTCTCTATCGGGATTCTCTAATGTCCATCTTTTGCTAGTATCTTTCAAGGATGCATCCTTCAGAACTATGTGCTCTTGGGCAACTGTTAGTTACCTCAGGCCGGAAGGTTGGGGGTTCAAATCCACTAGAGGACAGCAACCTTGGGCCGGAAGGACTGGGGTTTCTAGTCCCATAGGTGCTCCTTGTGATCTTGGGCAAGCTACTTAACCCTTCATTGCCCATGTTCCCTGTAAAATAGTTATCTCCAAGTTATAATGCCCTGTTCAATGTAATTTCAGTTTGTTCAATGTAAACCACCTTGATATCATGAAAGGCGGTATATAAGAAATGTTAAACAAATAAATAAAACTGTTGAATTTCCCCTATCTAGTTTAAAAGCTCCTCTATCTCCTTTTTAAATTTAAAGCCAACAGCCTGGTTCCAGCACAGTTAAGGTGGAGCCCATTCTTTCAGAAAAGCCACCTTCCACAGAATATTGCCCAGTTCCTAATAAATCCCAAATGCTCTTCCTTGCACCATTATCTCATCCACAAATTGAGACTCTGGAGCTCTGCCTATCTTTTGGGTCCAGGGCATGGAATGGGAAGCATTTCTGAGAATGCTACCTTGGAAGTTCTGGATTTCAACTTCCTACCTAAAAGCCTAAATTTGCCCTACAGAACATCCCTCCCATGCTTTCCTATGTCATTGATACCAACATGTACCAAGACAGCAGGCTCCTCCCCAACACTATCTAAAATCTTTTCTAGGTGGTGCATGAGGTCTGCTATCTTCACCCCAGGCAGGCATGTTACCAGGAGAACTTCACAACCATCAACCACCAACCACCCAGTTGTCTACAGTACATGCCTAATGATCTAATCACCAACCATAATGGCTGTCCTAACCCTTCCCTCATAGGTATATGGCTCTGGAGACACATTCTTGGTGTGAGAGGGTTTTACATCACCTTAAGGACAGGATCACTTTCGGCCACACCAAGATGATGCTTTCCTTTCATGTGACCTCTGTCCTCCATGGCAAGAGAGGCTGCCAGACTGGAGGTTAGACTTCAGTACTATGTCCCTGTAGGTCTCATCTATATACCTCTCTGTCTTCCTTATGTCCTCCAAGTCTGCTACTCTAGCCTCCAGAGATTGGTCTCATTCCCTAAAAACAAAAAGCTCCTTGCACCTAGTGCATATGTAAGACCTTGCACCAACTGGTGGAAAATCATACATGTGACACTTAATGGAGTGGAGGAGTGGCCTAGTGGTTGGGGCAAGGTACTTCAGGCCAGAGGGTCAGGGGTTCAAATCCCACTAGAGGACAGCAACCTTGGGCTGGAAGGACTGGGGTTTCTAGTCCCACAGGTGCTCCTTTTGGTCTTGGGCAAGCCAGTTAACCCTCCATTGCCCATTTTCCCTGTAAGTATTAGTGTATGTGTCTCATATCCCCTCATGTTAAATGTATCCCCCAATTGTGTTGTGACCACTTCGATTGAAGGATAAGGTGGTATACAAAACTGTCTAAATAAAAAATAAAATAATGCAAAAGACTGGATAGCCCCCATCTCGCTGCTGTCTGCATCTTCATTTTAAGGATTTATTTAAATATTTACGTTTTTTTCTTACTTAAAGTTGCTATGCATACTTGTACCCAGTACAACTATACCTAATGGACCTGATATTCGAAAGGCATTTGCACAGTTTATAGCCCTGTAAACTGTGTAAATGCCTTTAACTGGGACATTCAAGAGCACTAACACGGTTAGTGCCGCTGAATTTTCCTGATCTTCTCCCCTATATGTCCCGATGCTTATTGCTTAGCATCGGGTCATGTCGTGGACATTTCAGGGAGGAGTAGAGGTGGCGACAGTCAATAACTGGGCAGCAGCAATATTGTAATAATGCCTCTAACTGGGATATTCAATAGCACTAACACGGTTAGTGCTGCTGAATTTCCCTGATCTTCTCTATATGCCCCAATGCTAATGACTTAGCATCGGGTCATGTGGTGGACATTCCAGGAAGGAGCAGAGATGGTGACAGTCAATAACCCGGCAGCGGCATTATTGCATGCTGCTTGAATAGTGACCTCCGCTAAAAGATAGGCAAAGCAAACGTTCGCCTATCTTTTAGCTGCAGGAGCTAACCAGGCAGAATGCAATGTCACCATTGCCCAGTCAGCTACTGCATCTGGGAGACTGTGCGGTAAACCCAGATATTCAAGGCCAGGGCCACATATGACCCCAGCATTGATATTCAGGGTTAAGGGTTGGCGCAGACAGCTATGTGCCATAGCGGCACTTAGCCAACATAGATGAATAAGTTTAAGGGACTTTATTCAACTGAAGATTAATTTCAGGGCCTTAATTAATCTATTTCTGATGAGGATAACCAGCTAAACCTGAACGTGAATTTGACCACGTCTTTGCCTTTAATGGTTTAGAAGCCTATAAATCTAATATTATGCCTGGAATGGGTGGGAGGGAAAGAAACACATAATAAAATTTGGCTTGCTACACAGTGCCATGGCTGGCTTTATAAAATTTAGAACTTTAAAATAGACAGGAACTTTATCAGTTTAAACCCAACTAATTCCCTTTAACCCAAGAGTTTGAGAAATTCCCAGCAGGTAAATACTTACAAGTGCAGAGTCCTTCCCAGCATGAGCAGCTTCTCTCAGTAGTCCTTGGAGAGTCCGAGCATGGCACGACAGAAGTTCACAGTGAAATGCCTATGATGGCTCTTCCTCCTACATTCCCCCCATTTGATCAATTTTAAGGTCTTGCTAAATACAGAATGTTAGTTCTGAATAGCTACAACTTGACCCTTTTACGACAGTTACTATTTGCTAAATTCAATTATCTGGTGAGATTTGCCAAGCAAAGGTCCATACCCTAAAGGAATGAACTGAGCCAACAGTGTTTAGAATCACTTGGACATCCCTGTAGATCTTACTAGGAAGAACTGCTCTCCGTTGCTCACTCCCAAAGACAATATATGGCACTGCAAAATTAATCTCTGTTATTGCACATTAGCGCAGTTTAGTAAATATATCCCTTCTTAGGAATGTAAACCTTATGGGTTACAATGAGCAGCTGCACACACCTGTGGAATGATATAAAACAATACATATTGTTAACTCAAAGAATGGTTGCATATATTGTCTTCCAAACTAAGTAAATTCATTTCAGTTCACTCTAATTATATTTGACTGTATTTGTTTAGGAAGAACATACACAACTGCCTCCTGTGAGCAGCAAACCTGTCCCAATTCTCATTTGCGTTTGAAACGGCATGTATTATAGATCTACCATCTTATGTTAGCAGATGCTCCTTTTGGAACTTCATCAATATTAATGATCTCCTGCTGTTGTCTGTAAACGCTGCTGAATGTGCACTCCATTGTGTCTCTGTCCCCAAGAGCAGAACTGCGCCTGCATTCTGTAATCATGAGTCTTATCTATGCATCTGGGGTCCACAAGCTGTTTTGTACAAGGAATCATTGATAAATGGAGCAAAAGGCAAAGCAGCATCTGGGGCAGCAATTGTATTTCGGGATAAACATTTCCAAACTTATTCACCTGACTGAAAATTTGATGCCATTGTTTCATTGGTTGGACAGGCTTACCTTGTCTTGTTCTGAACCCCTGTTTCCAGTTATTAGAAGAAAATCAAATTCTTTCAATCTTTGCATCTGGCAATGATAATCTTATAATGTGAAAAAGAGCTTTAGTTTTGCAATTCATTAAGAGACAAGACTCAGATGTTATACTCTCACAAGAAATTCATTGGACTACAAAGAAAGCTTTCAGACTGGTAGAAGGGTGGATGGGATAACTGATTCACTCGGCTTTTACATGATATTCTAGGAAAGTTTGTACCTGTCTCGAACCGAAGAGAGTGCGTGTTCCGAATGTTAAAGAGAAACCTCACTCTAGGGAAGAGTTCCTTGTGGTTTACAGTCCTTTTAATAGACAACCTCCTGCTCTCAAGTATATAGTGTATGCTCTCCTCCTCCCTTGAGTAGTGATATGCTAAACAAATCAGTGAGTGCAGTAGCAAATCCACAAAATCTTCAGTTTGCGATTAGAGACTAAGCACAGTGGAAGAAAAAGGAAGCCCTGAAACCAGTACCAGCAGATTCGATGATTTCTTTGGCATCTCAGGTAGTATGGTGATTCAAAAAAAATCAAAGGTTTAGGGCGTCATTTTAGAACATCTATTGGTGATTTGCACATCTGAAAATGCCCCCATTTTATAAAGGATGGGATTTACACATGGCTGGCGTGATCACATCGATGGGGCGTGATGGAGGCGTGTCCAGGGTGGTGATAAAAAGATACAAGTGCATCTCCAATTCTAGAGTGGAGCTGCACATTTAGAACTGCTGATGAGCTCATCCGTCGCTATACCTGCTCCTTGACCTGAACAGGAATTTCAGCCAGCTTTCAACTCTAAGGGTAAGAGGGGCATTTCCTCTTGCTGCCGCATTTTTTCCGCCTTATAGAAGAATAGCAGATATATATCAAGGCCTCTTTGCATACTCCTGTGATGCTGCACGTCTCCTTTTCTAGAATGGGGTGTGTATGCGGTAAGATATACATATGCGTGTTCTGAAATGCTCTTGCAGACACGACTATGTTGCCATTTCCAGCAATGTCCATATTTCACCATGCACATTTCTAAAATTGGCCATCTATCTACATGTGTCTAGACCCTTATTCTGCTCACCCCAATTTTCCTTATATGTTTGCAGAAACATTTCTTTTGGGGGCAGAGAGAGGACAATTTTCGATTGCATTTATGCATGTCCACATTTTCTGCTGCCTCTCACACGGAACTTCAGTCATTTTGACATGATATCCCAGGGGGCATCTAAACTACCTTTCTAAAGTGTGCCCTCACGGCTACTTTTTGCTTTTTGGATGCATACACTCTCTTCTTAGTTCAACCTATGTTTTGCTCACTGGGAGAATCGAATCTTGGTGTCTCTGCCTATTTCTATGCAGACGATATCCTTCTCCTCTTCCACACAAATGCTCATTCCCCAGATATAACCCCCTTCAATGCCTGCCTATCCTCCATCTCTGACTGGTTTCACTGCAATCGTCTCGCTCTCAATCCTTCCAAATGTTCTGCAATATGGCTCACCTTTAATATCCTCAGGCCCACAATAGCCCCTTCCCTGTCCCACTCCCCGGTCCCCCTCGTTCATTCCCTCTGCTATCTCTTGGTCATACTAAACTCCTCTCTAACATTTCACAGCCATATCTCCTCCCTCGTCCAACGGTCTTTTTCTTTCTCCATTGGATTCATGCTCTTCGTTCTTCTCTCAACCAGCACTCCCTCACCACCCTCTTTCTGTCACTAGTAATCTCCAGAATACACTATTGCAAAAGTGCCCTTGTTGGTCTCTCTCACTACCAACTTCGTCGCCTCCAACTTCTCCAAAATACAGCAACCTGGATTATCACCTATGCTTCACACATGAACACATCACTCCCCCCTCATCCGACTTCATTGGCTTCCCATTAAATTTTGCATAGATTACAAAATCCTCATATCTGCTCATCAGGCAATCCATACAGGCACACTGCACTACTCGGCTGACCTTCTTCATTTTTACTCCCCGCACATCTCCTCAGATCCCTCCACACTCACCGGTTGGCCCTTCCCTCAGTTTTCCCTGCACATTTGGAGCAAACACACCATTCCATTTTCTTCTTCCTTGCCCCTGCCCTATGGAATTCCCTACCTGCCTCACTACGTGCAGAGACTTCCTTCCCCCCGTTCAAATCTCAGCTCAAACACATCTGTTTCAGTTGGCCTATGACCTTCCCTCGAGCAGTCCCTCCCTTAGCCCGCTCCCTTTTTAGTCTAAGTCCCCTCCTCTCCTCCCCGTCCTGCCCATTGTTCTCCTCTCTATTTTCTTTCTCTTCTGTCCTGCCCTGTCTACGATTGGTGTTCCTTTCCTTTTTCTTATTTTACTTTGGACCTTTGTGAACTGCTCTGATGCCTTGCTGCCTAGGGCGGTATATCAAATGACAATAAAGATAAAGAAACAGTGATTTCCAATTGATACTTTACTTTGGAATGCTGTGCCTTCTTGTCTACTTTTTGGTAGAATTGATGTGTCTTTCAAGAGTATCAATATATAGCACTAAAATTCCTGAGTACAAGAGTAAGAGGAAGAGGTGTTTTAGGAGTGGACCCTCCAGCCCTTCTCCTCACCTTTCCACATCCTGAGACAGAAGCATTAGTCTTACAGCTTAAATCAATTACATAAGTGATCCATAAACCCACTTATTGAAACTTCTTTAAATCTTACCTCTGGTTCTTCTAGAAAATCAACATTGAACCTAACCATCCATTTTAAGATTAGTAAAAGAACTATTGCTCTATAATTGTGATAACATAAGAAATGCCATACTGGGTCAGACCAAGGTCCATCAAGCCCAGTATCCTGTTTCCAACAGTGGCCAATCCAGGTCACAAGTACCTGGTAGGTTCCCAAAAAGGCACTCAAGTTCCATAGTGCTTGTCCTGGGCAAGCAGTGGATTTCCTGGGTGGGGGCAAATAAAGTGACAGAATTCAAAATGGCATGGGACAGACACAGTGGATCGCTTTACAGCAACAGGATAAAATCAAAATAAGCATAACTATCTTTTATATTTCAGCAAATAGGGGTGACTTACATGAAGCGGCGAGTGCACCCCTAAACAAAGGCAAGGGGAGGGATGACCTGCACGGAGCGGCAGGTACGCCGACTCTTGCCGTCTTGCTGGGCAGACTAGATGGGCCATACTGGTCTTTATCTGCTGACATATACTATGTTACTTTTTAATAATAGTTTATGGACCTTTCCTCCAGCAACTTGTCCAAAACCTTTTTAAACCCAGCTACACTAACAGCTTTTACTACATCCTCCGGTAATGAATTCCAGAGTTTGATTATACATTGAGTGAGTTATGTTGTAGATTCATTGCGTGCCCCCCTAGCCTTTCTACATTTTGGAGGTGTAGACAGTTCCATTTATTAATTTACAGACCTCTATCATTTCTCCCTCAGCCACCTCTTTTTCAAGTTGAAAATCCCTTATCTTTTAAGCCTTCCCTCATAGCTTCCATCCCCTTTACCATTTTGATGGGTCTTTTCTGTACCTTTTTTAATTCCACTATATCCTTTTTAATATATGGTGATCAGAATAGCACAAAATATTCAAGGTGTTGTTGCACCATAGAACTTTCCTGAGGCATTATAATATCTTTGGTTTTATTCTCTGGTCCTTTCCTTATGATTCCGAGCATTCTATTTGCTTTCTTGGCTGCCGCTTCACACTGGGCAGAGGGTTTCAAAGTATTATCCACTATGACACTTAAATCTTACTCCTGGGTGGTGGTTTCTAATGTGCAACCTTGCATCGTGTAACCATAGTTTGGGTTGTTTTTCCTAGGTTCAAAACTTTGCACATGTCCACATTAAATTCCATCTGCCATTTGAATGTCCATTCTTCCAATTTATCAAAGTCTTCTTGCAATTTTTCACAATTCTCTAGCATTTTAACAACTATGAATAATTTTGTGTCATCTGCAAATTTGTTCACCTGACTCGTTATTCCCATTTCTAGGTCATTTATGAATATGTTAAAAAGCAGTGGGCCCAGCACAGATCCCTGGGGTACTCCACTATTCACCTTTCTCCATTGAGAAAATTGGCCTTTTAGCCCTATCCTCTACTTTCTCTTTTAACCAGTTCCTGATCCACAATAGTACACTGCCTCAAATCCCATAACTTTTTAATTTCACCAAGAGACTCTCATGAGGGACCTTGTCAGAGGCTTTCTGAAAATCCAGATACACTATATCAACTTGCTCACCTTTGTCCACCTGTTTATGTACACCTTCAAAAAAATATAACAGATTAGTAAGACAAGACTTTCCTTGGCTAAATCCATGTTTGTTTTCTCCCATTAAACCATGACTATCTACATGTTTAATAATTATATTATTTGTAATGGTTTCTACCATTTTGCCTGATATTGTACTTTCCCAGATCACCCCAGAATCCTTTTTAAAAATTGACGTTACATTGGCCATTCTCAAATCTTCAGGTACTACAGATAATTTTAATAATAGTTCACAGATTACTAATAGCAGGTCTACAATCTCATCTTTCAGATCTTTCAAGTCCCTTGGATGTATACCATCTGGTCCAGGTGATTTACTACTCTTTAGTTTATCAAATAATTATAATACATCTTCCTGGTTTATCATTTCTTTCAATTCTTCTGATATATCACCTTTAAATACCATTTCAGGCATGGGTAACTTCTCTACATCTTCTTCAGTAAAGACTGAATCAAAGAATTCATTGAATCTCTCTGCTATGGCCTTGTTCTCCCTTAGCGCCCCTTTTACCCCTCTATCATCCAAAGGTCCTATTGACTCTCTCACAGGTTTTTTGTTTCAGATGTACTTGAAAAAGGATTTATTATGCATTTTTGCTTCCATGGCAAGCTTTTTATCAAATTCTCTCTTTGCCTGCCTTATCAGTGCCTTGAAATCTAACTTACCAGTACTATGTTGCTTCCCGTTTTCATCATTTGACTCCTCCTTTCATTTCCTGAAAGATGCTTTTTTGGCTAGAACAGCCTCGCTGACCTCACTTTTTAACCATGCTGGCAGATTTTTTTGCCTTCCTTCCACTTTTCTTAAAGCATGGAATACATATGGTCTGGGCTTCCAAGATAGTATTTTTAAAAAATGCCCATGCTTGCTGTAAATCTTTAACCTTTGCAGTTGCTCCTTTTATCTTTTTCTTAACTATTTTCCTCATTTTATCATAGTCTCCCTTTCGAAAGTTAAAAAGTAGTACTGTGGATTTCCTTACCATCCCTCCACATTTGATTTAATTAATGGAGATCATGCTATGATCACTATTGCCAAGTGGCCCCAACACCCTTATCTCTTGCACCAGATCTGGTGTTCCACTAAGGACTAGGTCCAAAATGGCTTCCCCTTTGGTCGGTTCATGAACCAGCTGCTCCAAGAAGCAGTCATTTATTTCATCTAGAAACTTTATCTCCCTAGCATGTCCTGCCATGACACTGACCCAGTCCATACCGGGGTAATTGAAATCACCCATTATTACTGTGCTGTAACTTTTGTTAGCTTCCCTGATTTCTTTGAGCATTTCATCATCCATTTGTTCATTCTGGCCAGGCGGTCAATAGTACACCCCCACTGCCATCGCCTTCCCCTATTTACATGGAATTTCAATCCATAGAGATTCTATAGTAAATTTTATTTCCTGCAAAACTTTAATCCTTTGTGACTCAATGCCCACTCTAACATAGAGCGCAACTCCTCCATGAATTTGATCTGCTCTATCATTACGATATAGTTTGTACCCAGGTATCAAAGTGTCCCACTGGTTGTCCTCCTTCCACCATGTCTGTGAGATACCAATCATATCTAGCCTCTCATTTAGTGCTATATATTCTAACTTTCCCACCTTATTTTTTAGACTTCTAGTATTTGCATACAAGCATTTTAGAGACTGTATTTTCTTCATATTATTCTGGCTATTGGTAGGCAGGGGTAATTTGGAATGTTTAAGCTCTGTCTGCTCCATACTCGAGGACATTTGGGCTACTTTTGTCTTTATTGGAACCTCTCTGCTGATATTCCCTAACTTCATTTTTTGGTAGTATCCTTCAAGGATACATTGTTCTGAACCATGCATTCTTGGGCGACTGTCAGCTATCCCCTATTATCTAGTTTAAAGCTGCTATCTCCTTTTTAAAGGTTAATTCCAGCAGCCTGGTTCCATCCTGGTACTTGCCCACATAGATTGCGGGCCTTCTCCCTATTTCCTTCTTCTTATCTATTGTCCCCTCCTCTTTCACCTCCTCTCTAGTCAAACTTACCTCCTTCCTAGTCGACCTCCCCCTTAAGTTCACCCCTCTCCTGATCCTGGATGATTTTAACTGTTCCCCCTCTGTGGCTTCTCACTCTGATTTATTTGAAACTATGTCCCTTCTCAGGTTTTCCCAATTTGTCTCTATGACTACTCAAAAAACTGGTCACATCTATGACCTTATCTTCTTTCCTTTGTATCCATTTCCTCAACCCTTTCTCCCCTTTGCTTTTGCTGTTCCTTGGTCTGACCAATCTCTCCTTATTTTTTCTCTCCTTTCGCCTTCTCCCTTACCCTCTTCTGCCTCATCCCTATCCCCCAAACTTTCTTGCAGTCTTTCAGAGCTAGTCATTGAACATCTCTCCACACACATCAGTGAGGCCTCCTTTGCCTCCCCATTTGTTCCCTTGGACCTTCAGTTGTTCACCTAGTGTTCTATATTTTCCTCCTCTCTTTGGCGCCCCTTCATTCTACTAGACTTGGTCAATCTCTCATAAATCTTGTTTTCACTCCATCCTCCTCATCTTTCAACATCAGCTTAGTCACCTTCAATAGCAGGGTTCAAAAGAAGTTTGTACAAGCTCCTAGAGCTTGTCAATAAAAAAAAATATTAGCCAGGTAGACTTGGGAAAGCTATGGCTTATCCCTTGACGAGGGTCATTTACTAATGGTTAGCAAATGCTAATGCTATTATTGCATGTTATCTGCTACAGGCCCCATTATACAAAATGAACTCTGTAGCAAATAGCACACGATAATGGCATTAGTGTGCACTGACTATTAGTAAACGATCTCCAAAATGAGCTATGAGAAATTTGATCTAGTTTTTCGATCTTTCAAGTATTTGTAACCCAGTCTAGCCACTTTTAGAGATAGGATGCTGGGCTCTATGGATCTTAGTCTGACTCAGCATGGCTCATGTCATGTTCATCTTATATGTTGTGATTATATCATGGAATGCAAGATTGTTGGCATGGTGTGGGGATTCTTATTAATGAGGTACTGCAGAAAATATTGCCTTTTTGCCTGATAACATGTTTTTTGAGTTGCCTAAATATTTTGAAGGTGAACAGCTATCAGTCTATGAGGTATTTTTAGAAGCCTTATTTACAAATTTGGATGTCCGAAAACATGCATGTGGATGTTCAAATAAGGGAGATGTTCCTGGAGCGATTTTAATAGAGTGATCTAGAGATGTCCCTGGCCCAGACACACATCTAAATACAGTGGTGGAAGTGATGGGAGAGTATCCATGGAGGTCCACCAAACTTAGACATGTACACCCAATTTTAAAAATGGTCGGCATGTCTAGACTCACATCCAAATCTGTAGCTGCTCCAGGGTATGACTAAGCATCGGAAAAGTATTCGTTTTGCCGGTATACCTCCCAGAGGGTGTAGAGGAGACAGTATTTTGGTATTTCCATGCTGTCCACAAGTAGAATGACCTTTAACAGGAACTGGGGACACGCATGTTGCAGTTCTTCCTCTGCTGCTTGCAGAATGGTTGTCCCCTGTCTAGAATACTGCTTCTGGGGTGTCTATGTCGATGTCCCTGAAGATGTTCATACTGGGTGTGTTCACATTTCTGAAATCATGCCCAAACATGGACGTGACCAACCTTTCTGGGCTTCTTTTCACATGAACGTCCCTGACTGCACCTGGACGTCATTTCTAAAATGTGTCTTCACATGTCTGAAAACAATCATAACCGTAAAATGGAGGAAGGGAACCCCATAAACCATTACTAACTGAGGCACAGACGGGCAAGTGATACTTTCTAGAGAGAAGCTGGTGAAGAATTCTAGGACTGTGGCTACCAACCAGTATTTGGGTAGGTAAACATTCAGTTTTCTCCCTCTTTTTGCTTCTTATTTCTTTCATTCGACCATTGATTGCATGGGAATTCACAGCATGAAACAATCATGCACATGGTTCTGAAAGAATTAACATTGACTTCAGTGATACATTCTGTTGCAATGGAGTTATTTTGAAAAAGAGAAACATTTTTATGTTTAAATCTCTTTATTCAAAGATCAGAAAAGTACAAACAATAAAGGGCAACAAGTACAGTTTTCCAAAAACAAAGTCGTAGCATATAAAATAAAGGTCAAATGCAAAAGCCCACCCATAGAGCGTATTAAACGAAATCCCCCGTACAATTACACACCCTTACAAAAGACAGAAAGAAGGGGAAGGAAAGACTAGGGCGAAATCAGGAACCATGAGAAATAGGAGCTGAGATATCCCCCCCACCCTCTACCCCTCCCTCACAACGGAACCAAACCCCCACCCTCCGCCCACCATGAGTATCCAGCACCCGAAGCAATGAAGAAAAAAAAACACATAACAGGCCTAGGGTGAACTCTTCTCCCAGGCCCAAAGCGGTAACATATGAGCCAAGACACTCATGGATTTCCATAAACCGCCCCACCCCCTACTCCCCCCTCTCTCCCCCCCCAACCCAAACCCCCCTCCCACCCTATCAACTACATCACAGTCAGAGGAGTCTGCACGCACCCAGGGACAGCCAGCCATCCCCTTTGAAGAGAAAGGAATAATAGAACACATCAAGCTTCACAGTGTCAGTGGTCACTCAGGATTCTGCTATGGGCCCTCCGTGGGAGCATATTCAGATGGGGTTCCCAGGCCTCCAAAAAACGTCTCCATTCCCTCTCCTTCCCGCCTGCGCGCATCCTTTCCATGAGCAAGATCTTATGCAGCTGCACCCTCCACGCCCCGTAAACAGGTCCCCGGACATCCAACCAATACTGCAACACAAGCATTCGGGCACTCACCAAGACTAACCGGACCCACCTGCCCCAAGTTGTCCCCCCAGGAATCCCCCCATAAATCCAGTACCATGGTCTTAGCCGTCAAGGATATGGGCTGTTGCAGGCAGGCAGCCAAGTACGTCGAGACCCGCCCCCAATACACCTGAGCCCTCGGGCAATGCCAAAACATATGCCCCAGAGTGGCCCGAGGTGCATCACACCGTGGGCAACAGTTACTGGCCCCCACCCCCGCTCGCCACGCCCGAAGAGGAGCAAAATACAAGCGGCGCAGTATCTTGAACTGAGCATCTCTATGAAGCACCAAAACGCTGAGAGAAGGTATAGCAGCCAACCCCTCAAGTAACTCCGCACCACAAATCCGTTCACCAAGATCCGAAGCCCAAGCTTCCGCTAACTCTTCCATGCCAATAGGCGGTACCCCATCCCATAATAGCCGGTGCAGCCCGGACCCCCGGACCCCGGACTCGCCCCCGAGCAACAACTGCTCTAGAACAGAACACACCTCGCCCCTCAGGGCTCCAGCCGGGATTCCCCGAACATAGTCATGGAGTTGCAGGTATTGAAAGAAATCCTTGTCCCTTAAACGATATGCGTGTCGGAGTTCGGGAAAGGCAATTATCTCCCCTTCAGATGACAGCACCTGTTCCAAATTGACCAGACCCAACTCCTCCCAACCAGCAAAGTGAGACCGGCCCAAACCCGGCTCAAACTCGGCATTGCCCCGTATGGGGAGATAAGGCGTATGATGCGCCGAGAGCTGCAGTTTAGAGCAGAGGAACCGCCAAGCTTTCCGTACGGGGTCCAAAAGAATCGTCTGAAGGTCTCCAGGCAGATACCGAGCCCGCCTAGCATGCAAAAGTTACCGAAAATGAAAAGGGAGCGCCACCTCTCTAAGCAGCCCCAGGGGGGAACAATCCTCCAAATCCCAAAGCCAAGCCCGAACCCACCGTAATAGACAAGCGATGTTATATTTCTGTATATCCGGAAAGCCGAGGCCACCTAGCACCAAAGGTTGCTGAAGGATCTCCAAGCGTACCCTAGGCCTGCGACCAGCCCACAGAAAACGATTAAATAACTTCGTTAAGCGACGAAGGTCCGAGTGTTTCAAGAGCAACGGGAGGATCTGAAGTGGGTATAATATCTTGGGGAAAATGGCCATTTTGCAAAGGGCTACCTGACCCCTGAGCGAGAGCGGCAAGTCACGCCACTTATCAACACTATCTGCGACAGCACGAAGAATTTTGGGAACATCAAGACGATACAAGTCTCCGAGATTCGCTGGTAAATAAATTCCCAGGTATTTAAAGTGACCCACCGCCCATTTCAGAGGGAAGTCTCCCGGCCAGTCTGATTGTCCGTCAGGCCCCACAAGCAACGCCTCTGACTTATCTAGGTTCAAACGGAAGCCCGAGGATGCCCCATAGTCTCGGATAAGCCGCAACAACTGAGGCAATCCGCTATAAGGATCTCCGAGATGGACCAGCAGGTCATCAGCAAAGGCGGCAACTCTAAACTCATCCCGTCCCAGCCGTATACCAGTAAAGTGCGAGAAAGCCCGAATCTGGATCAAAAGGGGCTCCAGCGTCAAAACGAAAAGAAGTGGAGACAACGGGCAGCCCTGACGAGTGCCCTTCTGAATTCTAAAGTCCGCGGTCATAACCCCATTTACCATAACGGCTCCAATGGGATCAGCGTATAGAAGACGAACCACATCAACGAAGAAGCCCGTCACCCCCATAGCGGCTAAGACTTGATACATGAAATCCCACTTAACGCGGTCGAATGCTTTTTCAGCATCGAAACTTATGAGTAGGGATTGGTCTCCGGTCAGTCGCCCCGCACTTATGGAAAGCAAGATACGCTGAAGACTATATGCGGCATGTCGGCCCCGCACAAAGCCCACCTGATCCGGATGTACTAGAGACGGCAAATAGATCGCCAGCCGGTCTGCCATGATTTTTGCTAAAAGCTTAATGTCCACATTGAGGAGTGAAATGGGGCGATACGATCCGGGCAAAAGAGGGTCCTGACCAGGCTTGGGTAAAATAGTGACCAGGGCCTTATTGGCCTCAAACAGAAACTGCCCCCGCTGCACCAAATCTTCAAAGTACCCCACTAGGGGGGCCACCAGGGCATCACCCAGGATCTTGTAAAACTCACCACGAAACCCATCGACCCCAGGGGCCCGCCCATTCTTCAAGCCTTTAATACCCATCTGCACCTCCCGCCCCGAAATGGGCTGATTTAAGATCTCCAGTTGTTCTACAGTAAGCCGCGGCAAGGGACAACCGTCAAGAAAGCTAGGGCCCTCACAGGACCTCTCCCCCTCATCTGCGTAGAGCTCCCGAAAAAAGTCAGTAAAAGCGGTCTCGATATCAGCCACGTCCCGTCGGATGGTCCCATCTGCGTGCTGAATCGCCCCAATATGTCGTGGGCCACCCGAAGGCCTCATCAACGCCAACATCAGTTTCCCCGCCTTATTCCCATGCTGATACAGCTTATATCGATAATACAGCATGGACTTCTGAGCCCTCCGATGGAGGAGCGTCTCTATTTCCACCTGTAACTCCCGCAACTTACGCTGGTTGGACGCCGAATGGCAGCCCGCCACCACCCTCCTCTGCTTACCTAACTCCCGCTCTAAGAGGAGGATACGTTGAGTTAACCTCTGCCTCTGGAGACTACAATAGCTAATGATGTTCCCGCGTAAGACAGCTTTACCAGCCTCCCAAAGCAAAGCCGGGGAAACTTCGGGGCGGTCGTTGAAGACCAAATAGTCCCTCCAACAATCCCCCAAGTATGCTTCAAAGTGAGCATCACCGCAGAGGTCCAAAGGATACCTCCACAGACGGCTTCTCGAGGGGCTACTACCCCGTAGTTCAAGGATAACCAGTGCGTGGTCTGAGAGAATAGGTGACCCGATCTCTGCCCTGGAGACACAACTAAATAGCGAATCCGAGATTAGGAAGTAGTCAATGCGGGACCACGTGCCATGAGCGCGGGACATATGAGTATAATCCCTATCACCAGGGTGAAGGAGTCTCCAGATATCCAAGAGTTTCTGCGCCTCGCAGAGCCCCCACAATTGCCGGCGGCCCCGCGGACTCCCTGCCCCACCCACACCTGAGCGATCTAGACCAACATCCAAAACTTCATTGAAGTCACCGCCCAGAATGACTTGGTACCCATCGGTATCCGCGAGAAGCTTAGTAAGAGCCTGATAAAAGCTGGCTTCATAACCATTAGGTCCGTACACCGAGCATAGGGCAACTCTCTTCCCTTCCAACAGCCCCCAGACGCAGACATACCGTCCCTCCACATCAGAGACCACACGTTCCTCCTGCCAGTTCACCGAGTTGGCAATGAGGATGACCACACCCCGTTTCTTCCCAACAGCAGGGGCACCATAGACATGAGCAATAGAACCCCTACCCAGCTTAGAATGTTCCGCTGTAGACTGGTGAGTTTCCTGCAACATTATAACCCCCAGGCGCTGTCGCTTCAAATGTTGAAGCACCTTATAGCGTTTCACCGGGGAGCCCAGGCCGCATACATTCCAAGACCCAAAGCGAAGCCCACTACTCATCACATAGAAGGGAGTAGGAATGCCCAAAGAGACAGAGTCAAACATTTAATTCGGCGAGGGCCCCCCCAGCCAAGGGCCCCCTCCTTACCCTCGAGAACCAGCCACCCCCGAGCAGCCACATCCACACAGACAAACACCAGTAACCAATCATTCTCCCATGCAGACCCAACCAGCCACAGATAAAACATACCCCCCTCACCCCCCAGCCCTTCCCCACCCCCCCAACCCATCCCCCACCCCATAGTCTACGAGATCCTTAACCCCCCCCACACACTTCCCCTCCGCTCTAGCAGACTCCGCCTGCCTACCAGAGGCCGGTGACTTCCTATGGCCATCGGGCCCACCCCTCTAACAAACCCAAGCCCCCCCCGCCAGACAGACAATGTTCCCCGGCTCCCGAACATACCCAATACTGGTCCTGGTCCTACTTACAGAAACTCCACCACCCGACTACACACACCCAGGGCCTGCAGTGTACCCCCCCAGGACAAACTGCCCAATCAAGAAAGGAACCCCAATTAAGCTATAAGACCCCACCATACCCAGTGTATATCCTAAAGAGGTATCCAGCGTGAAAGAGTAACTTATTAACAACAAGTAACATCAGGTAAGTAACAAGTAAACCCCTCTATTGTGCTGGAGCGGGGCTACTCAAGTGCAGCCACACCACTGGTAGCAAGCCGTGCGGCGATTTGCACAAAAAAAAATACCCAAAGCATCACAATCGATCCTAAAGAGATGCCGGCCGCTGGGGCCCAGACCGACTACCGGGACAGCTGCCATAGCATCCAGCGCATCTACCCCCCTCTTTATTGAAAAAGGCGCCTGCTTCCCCATCCAGCCCTCCCGTGACCCACCAGTCAAGAATCAGGCGGCCCCATCACTAAGGCCACAAGAGGAGGAGTCAAGCCAGGTGCAGTAAATTACCTAGGGTCCCCAAAGAAAGGGGATACTAGAAAGCCAGGTTAAAATAAAATTAAAGTAGAGAATAATAGCAGAAAATTAGTAATAATAATGCTAATACTACCCCTAGTAAGAAGAAGAATAATGACGAAAATAATAATAATAATAATGATAATAATAATGGCCGCCCCCAAACCACTAATTCCCCCAGTCTCTCCCCCTCCGCCCCCCACACCGCCAATTCACAGCGCTCAAACCGTGATTCCAAACCAACCCCCCAAGAAGCGAGGAGAGGGACTCTTGCGTGCTCCACCAGGGAAGAGAAGGGGGGGGGGGGAAAGGAGAGAAACACATTCGCTAGAGGAGGGGCAGAAAGGTACAAATTAAGAGTAAAAATCAAAATTAAACCGGCCCCACAGTGTAACACCAGGCCAGTGCCAGCGTCCCAGCCCAGCAACAACCCGATTTGGGGCGTAACAACACCAGGGCTCCACTCCCCTCAACTCTCAGCACCACAACGAGGTAGCGCATGTCCGGGACAGGAATTAGGTATACCAAAAAAAAAAAAAAATGCACAATACAAACTATAAGTTACAAAAAAACCCAAAAATTAAATAATAGAAAAGGAAAGGAAAAAAAAAATGCAAAAATCAGTGTCCAGTGTCCCCGGGTCTAGTAGGAGCAATGCACCGGTCTCCAAACAGCGTCCCTCCTGCAGCATTGCAATCGCAGGGTTTACATCCGCCGCCTCAAGTAGCTGTTGCCAAGGGCTCCCCCAACCGCTCAAGCCACGAGCGCGCCTCTTCCGGAGACCCCATGGTCTTCATTCGGCCTTGATGTTCGACGTGGAGTTTGGCAGGGTATAATAGCGTGAACCGGATAGCTCGATTAGCCAGCTGGGCACAAATTCCCAAAAAAGCCCGACGTTGTTGGCTGACAAGCTGAGAGTAGTCTTGGAATACCAAAAGTTGTGTTCCGCCGTCCCCTCTTCGCCGCTGTGCTCGGGCCTCCCGGAGTACCATCTCCTTCTGTCGGTAATCTAGGAAGCGGGCTATCACCACACGTGGTCTCTGCACCTCCTCACGCCGCGGGCCCAGACGATGCACACGTTCAAGATGAATAGGGGGCTCCAAAGATCCAACCACAAGCTGCTCCATCCAGCCCTTAAGGTATGTAGAGAGAATAGAGTCCGTTACCGACTCAGGGACCCCGATGATGCGCAAATTTTTTCTGCGGCCCCTGTTCTCGAGGTCCTCCAACTTATCGGCTTGCGTCTGTACTAGGGACTCCAAGGCCTGTACTCGGGCAGCTAGGGAGTGTTGGGCATCCTCCACACCAGAGATTCTCTCCTCTGCCTGCTCAATACGGCCCGTAAAATCCGCAATCTTTTGAGCCACCGCGTTCAGCTGGCCTCCCAGGTCGCAAAAGCGTTCATCCAGGGCTTTCACTACGGCCGAGCTCACCTCCGCCACCATATTTAGCTCACTGTTGGATGAGGGGCTTTTAGGTGCTCCGTCGGCCATTTTGGGTTCTGGGCCCCGGACACGCTCCCTCTTTGTAGGTTTTGTAGCCATCGGGTTGTGCCCAGAGATCGTAGTCAGTGCCACCCCAGGCCCGCCGCGTTCTCCGTGACCGCGTGAACCAGCCAGGGGGTTTTTCAGCTTACTTGAAATAAGATAAGTTGCAAATTGGGGGGATGGGTCCCCGGAGCTGATCTACTTGCGTCTGATCAGCGCAGAGCCATACCGGAAGTCCGAGAAACATTTTTTTAAAAAGTATTTTAATGTATTTTTTAGAAAAAGAAAATATGAATGTGGTTTTAAGGTATTTCAACGGCATCCTAATGAAAATATTGTTGCCAGTTTTGTGTTCTGATAAAGCTGATATATATAGCAATTCTGTACTAAACTTACCAACCATTCTTTCATCTTAACAGTGCACCAGTGTCTAGAATAGATTATAAGAACATTCTCGAAAATGCACCTACTGTAGAATATAAGGGTACGAAAATACGAAAGCAATATTCACTCTCCAGTGGCCTGTTATATTATGCAGAGATCAACTGCATGAGATCAATTACAGTCTTCCCACCTTTCCTTGCAAAGAAGCAGGATATAAGACAACATGGTGCATTGCTTTTGTAGAGTAACTGTCTACCTGGGCTGCATTACAAGGAAGACTTTTGAATTTTGTGAATTCTCTCATCTGAAAATCTTTAGAATAAAGCAAAGGTCCCTGCTTTGCAGCTATTTCCGAATGAATATCTGACATGACCCCAATCCTGGCAATTGAGGCAGGGGAAGAGGGGAAAAGAATCTGATTTTTATCCTAAAAATACAGAACCATTTGCGCTGCTTCAGCAAGTAGCAGCAGCAGGAAGCCTCTATCAGGTTCTGCAGACTGCTACAAATGAATTCCACAAAGCCACAAACTCCTAGTTATGAGGCAAGCTGGCGCTAGCCATAAACCACCCTGCTGGTTTTTCAGTCTCATTATAGTAAGGGCCTGCCTTGTTCCTTCTTCTGGCAGACATGAGCTGCTCCTCCCAGGACCTGACAAACAAGTTGAGAGGGATGAAGGGGTGATAGGAAGTCACCAAGCTCTTTAACTGTCAACAGATGTCATCGTGTCCTGCAGGTGAGCACACCCTTGAAAATCATCATGCGCATGATAGGATCTAAGAGGATGATGCCTGTTTCATATTTATGCTGAGCATCACATACTGTGGAAGCATGGGTAAAAAAATGATTGTCAGCTGCTGAGCTCTTCTGTCACCTTTGGTGCAGACACTGTTGCTATTTTTATGATTAATATATGGATTGTATGCACACGTGCTAGACGAGCAGTTGGCAACCCAGCGCAGAGATCATCCGTGTCTGAATGCTGAGATAGAGGTTCCTGTTATGCATGGCGAAGGCTGGATGCCATACATCGGGGCTGCTTTTAGGGGTGTGTGATCCCTTTGCAGGGTGGGATGAAAGCATAGACCAGTGCTTTTCATTCTTGTATCCCGTATGACTCCATTTAAACAACTGAAAATTCACATGACCCCAGATGATGATGAAATCTAAATAGCAGGTCTCCAGCATCCTTCCCCTCCCGCCACTGATTTAAAGCAGGACGGCAGCAGCAGCCGTCAGCACAGGGTCCCTCTGTGTGCTTACAGACCCCAGTACTCATCATGGGCTTCCGGTCTAACAGGAAACTTACCCAGGTGGGGACAAGGGCCCATCAACATTTAGTGGCTCACAGTAAACATTGCATAGGTCGTAGTGAAAGTCCAGAGAGAAGGGGAAATGGCCATGTTTCTGTGCCCCCCATTCATTGATGATGTTACCCCATTTGGGGTCCTGACCCCAGGTTTGGGAACCACTGGCATAGACAAACCACATATGTACCTAGGGCCCAAATATATAGAGGGAGATGCCCTGTTAGATGTGCTAATTTAGCAGTTCTCAAGGCAGCTGCCGGCAGAAAGAAGAGTGGGGACAAGCCAGAACCACCACTGCCCAGAGAGGTCTGCCTATACCCCCCCCCCAAACCCTATGCCATGCCCTGCAGTCAGCAGCAAAAGATAGCAAGCAGTGCCCACCTACTGCCTTCCCCTCAGCCAGTTGTCCTGTGCAGTCAAAACCACACGTGGCCCTGCAGTTTCACGAGACCCACTAGCCCTGCCAACAGAGGAAGGAGCAGCGGACAGTGAGGTGCTGTTTGCTGACTCCTACTCCTACTATTGAATATTTATATAGTGTTACAAGGCATACGCAGCGCTGTACAGAAACATATCTAAAAGATCAGAGCTTACAATCTAGTTATTGCCACCCGAAGCAGATCAGGCAGCAGGGATGAAAAGAAATGATGAGGAAAGGGATTATGTCAAGGAATGGGCTCCCAGGCAGTGGAATGGGCTCCCAGGCAGTGGATTGGGCTCCTAGGCAGTGGATTGGGCTCCTAGGCAGTGGAATGGGCTCCCAGGCAGTGGATTGGGCTCCCAGGCAGTGGAATGGGCTCCCAGGCAGTGGATTGGGCTCCTAGGCAGTGGAATGGGCTCCCAGGCAGTGGATTGGGCTCCTAGGCAGTGGAATGGGCTCCCAGGCAGTGGAATGGGCTCCCAGGCAGTGGAATGGGCCATCTTTCTGCTTCTTATAGCTCTACAACTGCGGAGATTGGATGGTGCAGATGTAGAGGATGTTTTGTTTGGATCCCCAATCTAAACGTTGCTCAACTGTTACTGGGTTGGCTAGAGATTAATGTACTGTTCACGGGGGTTAAATATATATTTATATTACAGTGGGGGGAGGGGGCCAGCTTGCTTGTTTGCCTAGGTTCTACCAAAGGGTTAATCCTACCCTGCCTCTCCATAAGGTCATACAGGACAACTCTGTCCCTCATGGCAAAACAGTGGCTTTGAAGGGGGGAGGGGGAGGTGGGGGGGGAGCAGTGTTCCAGGGAGTTCTCATCTCTCTCCCCCCCCCCTTTCTCGCCATGGAAGACTCAGTTACCAGTGCTCAGCTGGTTGTTGCCAACACTAAAGCTGGCTCTCTCTATTGTTCATAGCTTAAATAATAAATGTTGTTTTTCTCGAGTTTCAGGGAAACCCCTCTGTCATGAAGGACAGCGTTCAAACACACCAAGGTGTTCAGTAACCGGCCAGGCAGCAGAGAATATTGTTTCACTGGAATTTAAACCAAAAAAACTTGCACCCCTCACTGTCACCCAATCTGACAGATTACTAGCATTTCAAATCCAGTGCTAGGAGACATAGGAAGAACAGCAGTGGGGAAGATTTCCTTCTCTACCTCCATAACCTGTTAGTCTGTTCATTTATAAAGTCCACTTTCCACTTCTATTTAGATTCACACAATGGCAGTGCTTCTCACATCAAACATTGTTTTAAATAAAATAGGAGAAAATGTAGGTAGATGCCAGAAGAAATGATATAGTAAATACCTCTAAATGGAAAATAAGACATGATGGAGCAGTTCAGGGCAGAAGGACTTGATTGCCTCATTATTTTGTCTAAAACAAGCTTTCCGTAATGAACTCTAACTTTCCCTTTGAAAACAATGCTGTCATCACCTGTGCTTTACCACTGGAGACACCGAGCACTTCAGTTCAAGTCCAGCATAAAATAAAGATGTTAAAATGTTGAGGAACCGGAGACAACAAAGGCTTTCCTGCTCTTAGCAAAAAGATCTTATGTTTGGGAAAGTAACAGAAAAATGAAGCTTTTCTTTTATCCCCCATAAGGTTATGCGTTAAAAACAAAAGGCTTCTTTCATTCCTGGCTGAACACTGGGTGTATAATTCAGAATTAATCCCTGCAATTTTCTCATTGTCATATTCCATTTTCAAAAGCCAAAATTGTTACTATTGTTTTCTGGCATAAATGTTGGCTTTATTATTTTACAACTGCAGGTTTTAAAAAATAAGAGGTCTGATATTTAGCAGGTCTGCTTAGGATTTTTAAAGTGCCTAGACACTGCCACTTTAATAAACTCTGGATATTCAGTGCTGGAATGTATCCATCATCTGGTACTGAATATCCAGTTTCTCCAGTTAGTGGTGATAGTCAGGCAATAAGCAGATAGGGAAAACTGGATAAAATTAGGACAGCTATTGAGATGACCTAACTTTAACTGGTTAAGCTATCTGATTAGTGGCTGAATATTGCCATTAACAAGACAGAATTACCAGCACGGCTCCCAATCCGCCCACAGACCACTTTGGTTTTAACAAGGTGTTTTTTTACATGACTCGTAGCAATATTCAATGGCACGATCCGGATAGTACCACTGGGTATCGAGATCAGCGCATTTTAGCCAATCAGCAGGTCCGTTAACTGGTTAAAACACATTGAATAACCCCCCTAGCAGTTTAAGACTGGAGTTCTCAACCCAGTCCTTGGGACACACCTAGCCAATCGGGTTGTCAGGATAGCCACAATGAATATGCATGAGAGGGATTTGCTTACAATGGAGGCAGTGTGTGCAGTTCTTTATTCATATTCATTGTGCCTATCCTGAAAACCCGATTGGCTACGTGTGTCCCAAGGACTGCGTTGAGAAGCTCTAGTTTAGGAGGTCATTTTAGAAGGGTTAGACAGAAATTGCACATTAGCAGGAAGCTAGAAGATCTGGAGCCCAATACTGAACTGTGCGCATCTTCGAAGGGCTATGCGCCTCGTTAGCACATAGCCCTCCCCGGCAACCTCTAACCCAGATAGTCAATGCTGCGGCAAAGGCATTGAATATCCAGTGATTGCCACATACAGAAAACTACTGAAGCTAACTGGGCAGCAGCGATAGTGCATGCTCCCGAGTCAGCTCCTGCGCCTTAAAGATAGAGGAGGGTTTTCCTCGCCTTTCCTTTAGGCACAGGTTGCTAACCAGGCAGCATGCAATATCACCGTTACCCGGTTACCGACAGTCTCTGCTCCACCCCAGAATGCCCCAAACACCCCTAACCGGAAAGCTATATGTTGCCTCTCTATCCATTTATGTCTAAACAGCTTTTTGTTTGCCATAAGCACATCGATCGATGTTATCTTTCAGGCACGGTTTAAGTGCACAGCCTTCGGTTATCTGTACCGTTTATCTCTCAACTCAGGCAGGAAGGGTCCAGGCATGATACTGCAGCAGAGTCATGGTTTAAATGTTCTTGTGTCATGCAACGTACAGTTGAGGATATGTGAACTTTTACAAAATTTAACATACAAAACAATTAGAATTGGACAATGTATATACTGTACTTTATATTTGCAAAGTAAGGGGTCAGTATTCCATGGCAGTGACCAGCCGTGGCCACTGCTGCTGGAATGAAACCAGATATTTGGCACCGCTCTGGTGTCTGGTACTGAATATCTGGATTCATCAGAGAATGTTTCAACTATCCAGTCAGCAGAATTATTGAGCACCTAATTGGATGGTGAAACCACATTGACCTGTCCTAACTTTATGCAGTTTAGCTATCCGGTTAGTGGTTTAATATTGCCACAGACTGGAGAGTAGCCATGACCTCCCCCACTCTGCTCACAGACCACCCCAGATTTAACCATGAATCTTTCCTGTAGTCTGTAGGGATAGTCAACTGCACTATCCAGATAGTGTTGCTGAATATTGGGATCCTTGGAGATTAACCAGTTAGCAGGTTCTGCTATCCAGCTCAACCTTTTTTAATATTGCATCCTAAGAGCCTGATAAGCAAAAAAATAAGCTGAGCTCTTACATTTAGGATTTTAAGTTAGGCTCCTAAATTTGTGCCCTATTTTCAGCCACACTTCGGAGTCTATGTTTTCAGCTGAAAAGTCATCCTAATTTAGGTGCTTAAAGTGTATGCTCCTAAATTTAGGCCTGTCATTTTACTTAGACTTATGAGCTTAATTTGGGAGCATGGTGCAGAAAATCAGTGCTGAGCTCCTAAATCCACCCCCCCCTAAATCCGCCCCCATTGCCACCCAGAAAAAAAATGTAGGAATAGCCTCTTTTCAGAGGCCAATTTAGGAGCATAACTCAAAGTTAGGAGTATACTGTAAATTCTTTGCATAGCAGGCCCTATATTTTTTATTTAGACTAACATTTTGTATATCATTTTAATGGCAGACACACATAACATGCTGCACAGATATAATCTACATTAGATATTTACAAGATTAGCTCGGGCAGCACCAAAACAGTCAGTTCTTTTTTGGAGGGATGCTTTTGACCAATTCTGTTTTTTTTACTTTGCTTTCCAGTGAAGAGGGTATTTGTAGACCTGCTTTTTCCATTTCAAATGAGCACCTAAGGTAACAAATGTAACGTAAAATGGGATGCCAAAAGCCCAAAGCTGACTTAGCATCTCACTCCAGAAACTGGATGATGTGACAGCTCTACAATCCTGCCATTTTAAATGGGCACTGCGATTGGTCTGATCTAAACAGACATCAAAACACCTGCAGGACATGGAATCCTGCCCAGTCTGAATATCGGAGCAGCGTTACCTTACATACTACATATACCACCACAGCTTATCTGTATCCAGTCTTTTGTATTGGAAACTGCAGAACCAGACTTCTCTCCCTCTGCTTCTACCATAAAAAGAAATCTAAATCCTATCCAAGGATATTAGAACCTCTTTTAATATTTTCATCAAGTGCTCCTTAATCCCAATGGAACTTTCTCGAAGAATACCATTTTAAAATTTTAGTTTAGAACCATTCAATTTGAGATTTCCCCTCCAAACAGAAGAAGTGCTTTTCATTTCAATTAATATTTTAATGGCCTGGCATTTTCCTCCAACCCAGCGCTTTTTTACAGCTTTGACATCATAGTGACAGTCTTTGGATAGAGGCCACTTAACACGGCTCCTTTCAAATCCTGGCATGTATACTGTAACGAGTGAGACCCCCTCCCTCCCAGGAGCCAGTTCTGGAAGCAGAAGCTGGATTTGGGAATCAAATCTAGATCTCCAGCATGCTGAGCCAATGGGCCAAGCTTAAAATAAAGCTTCTATAAGAGAGTAAATACAAGCCTACGTCAAGAGGGGTGGAAATGGCTGCTCCTGTAACAGTGCCGGCGAGTTTAGGTAAGTGCTATGCTGTGGTTGCAAACCCATTGTTGCTGCTACAGGTCCTGGAGAGGGGTGGTAGTAGTAGTAATTAGGACACCAGTGTTCGAGGCAACCACCTAGTTTGCCTAATGATAGTACCGGTTCTGCCCATGTGGTTTTGAGGTGTATTTAAAAAATTGACCGCACCTGCCCTTAGCCAAAGAATTTTTGAAAACTGCTGCATCTAGGATAACATTTTCTACTCATCTGGGACTGAAATAGTTTTCTGACATGGTTGAGACTATTCCTTGATTACCTATCGCATATGGCAAAACACAATGGGGGTCATTGTGGAAGCCCTAGTCATGCTTTAGACATCTGAAAATAGCCATAGAGACATTCAAAGCACAAATGTCTCCAGAGCCATTTTAGAAGCTGGCTTTGGATACTTCCCCAGTATGATGTCCAAGTCTGAATGGGGCATGGTGGAGATATGGCTGGGACATTCCCAGGAACCTGGACATCTCCGCCTGATCTCAAACGTCATGGACGTCCTGCGTCGCATCTACGTTTAGACCTGCTCCAGGCATGAACAGTGTTCTTTTGACTGAAAAACATCCAGAAGGTGTAGAGAAGAGCATGCCATCATCCCCCAGTAGTCGGCACAATGTCAGTGATAGCAGGAATGGGATTTGAACCCTGGCTGCATTTTCTCTAGCCCATGACTCTAACCATTAAGCAATCCTAGATGTAAAAGTTCTGAAATACAGTCCGGGGGATGTCTATGTACTGTAGATGCTGTCTGCAGAAGTCCATGTCAAGCACATCCACATTTGTGAAATCGTGTCTGCACCTGGACATGCCTGCTTTTTTTCAGATGTTCTGGCTTAGACGTCGCACATTGCACTTGGACATCCTTTCTAAAATTCCCCTCAGTGTGTCCGGTGATGTATAAGTAACTATAAGTAATGCAATAAAGTTCCAAAACAGCACTGTGTGTGCAAAAACCCTGATGTTTTCACAAATTTTGTCCTTCACAATAGTAAACTTTATCACACCACTTGCTGACATGAAATTTTATTTACATTCATAATTAATGTGGTGTTGCAATGTACTTTATTTGAACAATTTTTATATACGGATTTACCACTGAAAATGCTTCAAAGCAATGGACAAAGCATGTATATACATAAAATGTCTGCAGAACCAGATAAAGCCAAATCATCAATCTCAATTCATTGACAACCTGGTTTAGGAAGCAAAAAGGCCTTGGCCTTTTTTCTAAAAACAAGAATTTGGAGGGAGAATCGACGTGCAAGTCTAAGTAGAAAAGCTTTGATTAAGATACACAAATATAACAACAAAACACCACAATCCACTGCCATTAACTGATGATTTATATCCAATTAAAATGAAATGCTCAATGGTATCAGTTCGGGACAAAGAACTATTAATTGTTACTTTGTAGGTGTTTTAACCCTTTCCAGGCCGAGCCCAAAACTCTCAGGATCCAAAATTCTGACTAAATATTCCTATCAAATGGTATATAATACATGACCATAGCAGAAGGAAAATCACTATTAGAACATATTGAATAAGACGGGTACAATTTTCTTGAAATATGCAAAAATTAACTTGGCTGCAGAATGTGGATTAAAAATTTAAAATAGGCCTTCAAAGGGTTCTGCGTGGCGTTTTTCGGAAGCAGATTGAAGAGAGTTTGATAGTTTCCCTGCTGCTTTTGTATGAGAGGAAATAGATGCGTGCAGCATCAGTTATTCTTCTTTGGTAAGGAGTACACAGATCCCCTGAAGAAACGCATGTGAAACGCGATGGGAGCACCTGCAGTGAGGCATTGGGATCGGCGAGCGTGATAAGAGTATATAAAACAAAACAGCCCGCTATAAGTTAAGTGGCAGTTGCAGTTTTACAAGTTGTTTCCACAATGTTCTGATCCAAGCTTGTTTAGTATAATTTTAGAGGAAAACTCCATCCGCTCCCAAAAACCACTCTTAAATGTTAGCTGGGGTTTGCAGAAGGTCATTGATGCGAACAGGCACTAGCAATAGACTCGATATAAGTCTTAAAAACGTGCCGTGGTAGTCTGAGACCTTCAAAAGCAATATAACAGCCACATAAAAGAAGATTTAAAAGGTTTAAAACACCTACAAAGTAACAATTAATAGTTCTTTGTCCCGAATTGATACCATTGAGCATTTCATTTTAATTGGATATAGTTTATTGCTCATAGAGAAGACCGGACTTTTAGGTGTTTCATTAACTGATGATTTGGCAAGTCAGTAATGATGACAAAAAAGAAAATAAGTGATTTGAAAGCTTACTTTAGCACGGAAGTCAAAGAGGCTAAGCAATAAGCATGGGCTTTATGGCATGGTAGACCCAACAGAAGAGGTCTCTTCTGATTCTGACATAGAACAGTCAGATAGAAAGAGACTGGGCAAATCAGGTGCTTATCACAAAGTCAGATACATGAGAGCATGGCTGGATGAAATGAAACTGAGCTTAAAAAGGATATTGCAGTTGTGATGCATGAGGTGAAAAGCTGATCTCTGATCTAAAAACAGATCTTACAGATCTGGGTAACAGAATAGAGAAGGGTGGGATGGATGACCAGTCAGAACTATTAACTATTTTGGGAAAAAAGAAACAGATAAGCTTGAGACAGAAAACATGATGCTGAGAGGTAAGACGGAAGAGCCTGAGAATTGCACCCAATGAAATAACAGCAAGTTGTAGGGAAGTCCAGAGAGCCAAGAACCTGATAGCTGTTTCACTGCCGTACAAGTTAAACAAAAAAGAAAATAAGGTAATATGTTTTTACTGGACTAACAATATATTTGTAGTTTAGCTTTCTAAAGTTCAAACCCTCTTACTCAGGTCAGGGCAGTATGAACAACAGATAATAACATAATATATAGGGGAATCAATGAAGCATTCCATAGACGGAGGGGGGGGGGGTTGTGAATGGATGGATGATCCAAAGGTAACCAGGCTGTAGATACTTATAATGTGACAAAATCTATGAGGGTCGTTTTAAGAGGTTTAGTTGTGATTTGGACGTCTGCCGCCATACCACAAATGACATTCGCTCCAGTGCACAGATGTCCAAATAGGCACCAGGGTGTGGCGGAGGGGTGTCTGGGGAGTGGCAATGTACTTACACATCCCCATTCCATCTCAGAAACATGACGCGTTGATGTTTAGTCCTCTGCATCAAGAAATTGGGCACACAAAGCAGAGAAATGGAAGACTTGGAACTTAAACAGCAAGAACCACTGGATTAGAAGGAAGGGTCTGCAATTACAACCGGAACTCCTTAATACTCATATTAAAGTTTTTCTGCCCTTTACATAGGTAATTGCACAAAGCTTTACAATTGGAGGAACTCGGCTAGTTAAACAACTGAACTCCAGCACTAGGATTTAAGAGGTAGAAGGTTCCCTCCCACTTCCGAGTGATCTGCTGCTTGATGCAAGGAAGTCCTGAGCCTTAATGAATAACTATAAGAAGGTAAATAAAGCTAGACGTTTAATGCAATTTTGAATGTGGTTTATGGTTACAAAGTGCCTATACTTGTCTTGGGAGAACTTCTAATCATTATATATTAGACTTTCTTTTGCAGATCCCTTGATCTATTGAAGAGTAAGAGCAGATAGTGGGTCAACAGTACAATTTAGTTCCATGCTGGATACTGGCGTTGGGAAACAGAAATGGATATAAAGTAAAGGGGAAGGAAAGGCAGAAGGAAGGGAAGAAGGAAGAAAGGGGAAAATGTCCCTAACGCAAGGGTACATGGCTCACCCAGAGCCAGTGCAAGGATTGGAGGTGCCCTAGGTAGGCCTTCCATCCTGCCGCCCGGATGTCTGCACAAGAAAGGGGCAACAGCAGCAACTAATCAAAGAATGAAGCCACAGATTAGCGCCAGACCCCTAAGATAAGCACTGCATCATGATTTATAGCCATTGCCACTGCTGCAGGCCCAAGAGAGGGGTGGCGGCAGCAGCAATTGGTGCCCCCAGAGGCCCGTTGATTTAGGCAGCCTCCTAGTTCACTTAATGGTAGTGCAAGCCACCAGCCTCAAGAGTGCATCTATGCTCCCTATACTAAAAAATGCTACATTAGACATGAAACTCCAAGTTCCTATAGACCCATCCCTAGCCTACAGTTCTTGACAAAAATAGCTGAAAAAATAGTCCTTTAGCAACTCCAAAATCACATTAACTTACTCACACCACTGGATCCACAGCAACATGGTTTCAGATCTCACTGTGGAGTTGAGACCCTCCTAATATCACTCATAGACAGACTCATGCAAGGCATCAAGAAACCATAGCAGTGATTTATCCTAATATTTCTTGGCATATCAGCAGCATTTAACTCTTGTCTCAAACATTTTATTATCATACTTACAAGTCTTAGGACTATAGAACACAACATTGGAGTAGTACCATTTCTACCTAACAAGGCAACTATTACAGGTGAAGAAAGGCTCACATCTGCTCCGTAAACTCTATAACAAGGAGTTTCCCAATGTTCATCATTATCCTCTCTATTTAAAATATACTTACAGCCAATATGCTCACTTATACAGGCTTGCAAAGTCTGTCACATCTATGCCAATGACATCATGCTCTATGCACCTATCTACACCACATTAATAGACTCCTTCAACGCAACTGTACAGTAGCTCTCAGAAAACTCATTAGCAATGAACTACAAAAAGACAGACATAATCATTGTAAGGAGTAGAGGAGTAGCCTAATGGTTAGAGCACTGGCTTGATAACCATGTGACCAAGATTTGATTCCCACTAGCACTCCTCATTGCCTTGGGCAAATTACTTAACCCTTCATTGTCTCAAAAGAAAGTCCTGGCAATCTACTTCTGGTCACATTGCCAAGAATGAGCATTGACTTGAAATCACATATTGCATTACTCTATGCAACTGGAAATAAAACCTTTGACCAACTAGCAGCTCTAAAAGTCAAGGAAGAAAAAATTGAGGTCAAATCCAAAGTTCACTACCTGGATATAATACTTGATCAATAACTAACTTTACATTAACAACACAATTAAAATGATATTCCACAAGATGAAAATACATCAACACACATGACAACCACAACTCCTGCACAATGTTCTAGGCCCTGGTTTTCCCACACCTCAACTACTGCAATATCATCTACCAGGGATAATCAAAATATGCCATATGGTCCATACAAACGGCACAAAACACTGCTGCCCGTATACTTCAAGGAGCATCAAGATCTGATCATATCACACCTCTATTAAAACAGCTACAGTAACTTGCCATAATGTATGTTAGCCTGCCTCCCCTTTTTTAAGACTGTAATCTGCTATGATGTCTCGATACCTATAGTGGTATAAAAGTACTGCAAATAAATAAGATATCAGATAATAGATCTAGGAGATCTTGTATACAGGACACATTCACCATCCTGGCATTAAGAGCAAAAAGCAGCCATGCTACTTGAATCCATGCATTCTCACTTTATGCACGTGGCCTCTGGAATTCCCTCCCTGAGAAAAAAATACGAACCATTCCAGATCTTGCAAAATCTTGCAAAGAGCTAAAGACCTATCTATTTCTACAACATTTTGGGAATGAGACATAAACTCACCCAAATAAACTCCTTTACAAGACCATTACACCGTTTGTTAGCAGTTCAATTTGCTTGCTTGTTAAATACAGTTTTAGACACTGTCTATTATGTTCTAAATAAAAATATAAACACTGTTAATGTTCCTTGTAAACCACTGAGCATCATGTATTGAAAGATGATGAAGGAAGGGTGATCGTACAGGGAGAGTTATATGGAGAGCATTTGGCACCTAAATTTGCCTGACAACCTTTGCAATATTAACTAAAGCTCTGGCAAGAGTAAATCCTAGAAGTCTTCTAAAAGGAGGTGATGTTAATAGAGTAGTAGACTAATGAATAGAGATGCCCAATCCAAGACACCTTAAGAAGGCATATACTGAGAGATCTTAATCTTATGCAATGATTTTATATTGACGTCTGAAAAGAGCTGCATCCTGGGGACAGGAAATATATTGATACTTCAAGGATGCATCCTACACAAAAGTAGTTGGATTATGGTTTAATTGAATAGTATCTTTTCTCTAAAATGGTGGTTCTTAATCGAGGCCTCAGAACAAACCTAGCCAGTCAGGTGTTGAGGATAAGCACAATGAGTATGCATGAGAAATTTGCATGTTCTGCCTTCATTGAATGCAAATCTCTCTCATGCATATTCATTGTGGTTATCCTGAAAACCTGACTGGCTAGGAGTGTCCCGAGGACCAAGTTGAGAACTCCCGCTCTAAAAATAACAGCTAGTGAATGAGAACAAATGGCTTTTTCAGACCATGCTCCAACAAGTGCAGAGTTCTGATTTTCGAGACTGGACAAGTCCTTTATGTAGCGTGTCACTGTATCCAGTTAAAGATCCAGAATTTAAGAAACATATGCTTAGTACTACATGGGAGTAAAGAAGATTCAGCCAAGGCCATACTGATTCCCATAAGCTGTTCTGGGAGACAATAAAAGTAGTACTATAAGGGGAGAACATTTCCAATACTATCAGCAAAAGAGGAACATGAATACAAACATAATGGGATCAATATTCAGCCAGTATGGTGACTATTAATTTTGGCACCAGAGCTTAAATTAATAAGTACATTCAGTATCGCTATAAACAGCCATACTTAATATAATTTAATGCGGTCACCATGTCAACATTTAGGCTTGCAGAATAACAGGCCTAAACTAAATGGATAAGTTGCGGCTTGTCAGGCTGCGAAGGCTTGTGTACATCAGTGATGCTGAGAGCTATGCTATCACCACTTAACTACTGCCAGGGTCTCCCAAGATGGACAGGTTTTAGTTGAGATGCTAGACTAAGAGAAACCACCCATCTGGGCAGCAGCAGTAGCATGGAACAGTGCTGGCATCAGAAGATCACATTTCTGTGACAACGGCAATAACAATGGCATTAGCTGTGTGGAAGAAAGGCCTGGCAATCCACTTCTCTATCTTGCCATGAAAACCCAATGAATAGTCACAACAGAATAAATTGCAATATAGTGCTGGAAGATGAGACCCCCAGGTCAGAAAGCACTCAATGGATTACTGGGGAAGAGCTGAAGACACTTCAGAGTAAAGCCAGCATTTATGATGTGGTGGGATCAAAGCCATCGGGAAGGGATGTCTGACTGCCGATGTAGCTGCACATGCAATGAGAGTCAGAAGCTGCCTCCCTACTCAATGACACCCCAGTATCTCTTCAATCTTTCTTTAAATACCTGGGTATTTTCATTGACTCAGAACTCTCTTCAAAAACCAACCAGTTAACTAAATTCTCTTTTGCTGCACTCCATCGCTCCCATGCAATATGTCCTTTCCTAGACCCCAGAGCACAAATGGCCTTCCTCCTCAGCATGGTTACATCCCGATTAGATTATTATAATGTTGTCTACTCTGGCCTTTTCTTCTATCAGCTGAAGTGAGTACAGTCGACTCAAAATACTGCAATAGTGCTAATAAATTCAACCATGTCACCCCATTATTCATTCAGTACCACTAGCTTCTTGTCTTATACTGTATCCATCATAAGTTACTTACTTTGACTCACAAGGCCCTCCACAACAAAGCACCTTTCAGCCCTTATCACTTTATATTCCCCTCACATTATCTACGTTCATTCTATGAAAACAGATTTGTTCATACCCCCTCCTACAAAAGCAACATTTAAATCCACCTGAAACTGAGTTTTCTTCTTGTAGCCCCTTCACTGTGAATAGTCTTCCTTCCTACATTTGTCTGGAGCCCACCTATAAAACATTTACGACGCTTTTGAAAACCACCTTGTTTGAGCAAGCATCTGGGATTGAGCTGCAGCCCAGGACTAACTACTGTAGGATGTGTCTACATGAGAACTTTTCCTATCTACTTTCCTTTTGAAAACTGCAGTTCTCATCCTTCACATCTCTAAATTGATTTTGTGAAGCACTTCAAATGTTTAGAAAGGGCAGTATATCAAGCAGAATAAACCATAAACCATAGCTTACATATTGGGACATGGAACATACACAGCATGAACCATGGGAAGCTGAAGGTGGTCAAGAATGACATAGAACATGAACAACTCGATCTGTTGAATATTAGCTAACTGAAATGGACTGGCATCAGGCACTTTGAATCTGATGATCACATCGTATACTATGCTGGAAATGAAAGACAAAGAAGAAATGGTGTTGCATTTCTAATTAAGAAGAAATCTGCAAGAAGTGTAACGAAATACAATGTAATCAGTAAACCCTTACGGTTATGTTCACTAAAGATTAATTTCTATTCACCTACAAGGAATGCCCAGCCATATAACTGTCCTTCAGGTATTTGTTATCCACAAAACAAAATTATGGTTGATTCAATAGAGCAAAATATCTGTTGAGCTACAAATGTAAAATAATGCTCTAATATTATCTTTAGAACTTTAATTCATTGTACGTTCCCATTCATTAAATGCTGAATTCAATCAGTGTTGTTAAAAGCAACGGGTCTCAGACTTCTAAGAGCTACGGCCTTCTTATGGTATGGACCAAAATGCTCTAGTTTGCATCAATGACCACTAACGTTGCTTACTAATCAGCTTAATGTCTTTGAAATCAGCTTAATAACTTTGAAAAACAGCTTATAGGATATAGGAATTTAAGTTTAACCTAAACAACAGAGAACTAGTCTATGATTCCCTTTTCACAGTGCTAAGAATTTGAAAATGTTTGGAGAAGAATTTGATCATTTCGAAGAAATAAAATGAGGATGTGTCCAGGAAACTAAGCCCCTGAAGAAACAGCTTAGCAGTGAAACGTAGCAGCGCTGAGACTGGCGTTGGGTACACTCAAGATAAGCACATATCCTTTTCCTTTTCAGAGTTATAAGCTGCTTTCAAAGTAATTAAGCTGATTTCAAAAACATTAAGCTGATTAGTAAGCAACGTTAGTGGTCATTGATGCAAACTAGAGCATTTGGTCCATACCATAAGAAGGCCGTAGCTCTTAGAAGTCTGAGACCCGTTGCTTTTAACAACACTGATTGAATTCAGCATTTAATGAATGGGAACGTACAATGAATTAAAGTTCTAAAGATAATATTAGAGCATTATTTTACTTTTGTAACTCTTCAGGTATTTGTGCCAACAGCTAAAAAAGAGGAAGAAGTTGATCAGAATATGCAAACAAGATATACTAATAGTCATGGGTGATTGGAACCTAAAAGTTGGGAACAAAGAAGAATGTAAAGTGGTTAGAAAATATGGGCCTGTCAACAGAGATGAAGATGGAGAAAGACTGATAGAATTCCACAATAGTCTAGTCATCGCAAACACCTTCTTGCACACAAGTGGGGACTATACACATGGACTTTGCCCAGTGGATCGTACAAAAATGAAATTGACTACATCTGTGGACGTCAATGATGGAAAAGCTTGATAACATAAAAAATAAAACCTGGATCTGACTGTGATATAGATCAGTTACTAATATGCAAACTCAAGCTAAAGCTGAAAAAGAACAAGACACTCATGGATGGTACCAATACATGATCTTGAAAATATAAAATTTAGATTGCTTGCAAAATCAAATCACCACTTTGGATGCAAGTGACAGTGTACCAGAGGAGTAATGGGATGGCATAAAGAAAGTTGTGCTTAAAGAAAGCAAAAAATCTCTGCAAAAAGTGAAAAAGCAAAAATGGCCAAAATGGATGACCGAAAAAACTCTGAAAATTGCTCAGAAATGCAGAGAAACTAAAACAAGAGGACAAAGAGGTAATCACAGAACTTAACAGATTTCCAACATATCCGCTCACACACACATCCTGCCATAAATACCCTGCAGTTTCCACATATACCACCCTCTCCCTCACTTCCTGACTGCAGATCTTTGAGGAATCCCCCCTCCAGAGACCCAGCACCTTGAGCAATATGGTGTTATAGGAGCCCATCTTAATTTATCCACTGGGTGCCCATTCAATCCTAGCTATACCACCAGGCAAGCACACTACAAATTCAGACGCAAACATATTCCCTCTGCAAGACTGCCTCCGCTCCCACCTATTATTTCTTCAACTCTCAGAAAAAATGGGCATGTAAGCTTTTCACCCCAGCCCTCACTGAATGCTGTCTACATGCATCCATGTCCATTTCCTTGAGTATAAAAATAGCCAGAAGCTGGCAAATTCAATATTGGTACATGGCTTCTAAGCAAACATTTAAACAAACAAAAAAATTACACTTGATATGATGTATGAAATCGCAGGGAAAAAAATAATACTGGTGGCAGTAAATGTGCCTGAACCAGAATTAATCAATGCCCATGAGCACGCAAATATGCATTAAATACTTACTCAGATACAACTGCTGCATTCTACTGTGTGAGCGGTAGTCAGTAACAATTGGGTGCTTAAGTAGGATATTGCCAGCATAAATCAAAATGCTGCAACTCTGACTAGTAAAGTACAGAGCAGAGAATTTCCACTGATGAAGATCATATTCACAAAACGCAAAGGCTGACCACTATGCATTCAAAATAAATTAATGTTTTTACAATTAGAATTCAGGATTCTTAAAATAGACTCTAGTCTAGTGGAACAAGTAGGGATCCTAGAGGATGCTGAAAATGGAACAGCGCCATCAGAATTCATAATGGATCTCATAAAAGAAACATTAATGCCACCTGGGGGTCTAAAATCATGAAAGAGAAGAGCACAGGGCTGTTTGCTCCCATCCAGGGCTCGAAAACCCATCGAGGATGCAAGTGGCCAAACTGCTTTCTAGCAGCCACTGGAATGAGATTATTGCCAAATCCAGGACCACATACCTGAGTCTTCATTTTCCTAGACCAGTGGTATTCACTCCCAGTTCTCGGACGCTGCAAACAGGTCAGGTTTTCAGAATATCCCTAATGATATGCATGAGAGAGTTTCATACAGTGGAGATAGTAGGCATGCAACTCTCTCTTATGCATATTCATTACACAAACCACAACACACACTGAGAGCGATACACTAACACCAGAACAGACTCTCAGAACACCAACTAATTAAATAGCAATTCTATAGAAAATATCCAAAAGACATTTTTCCCTTACATCATCCAAAGTCTGCTAAGATTTATAACTCTCAAGATAACCAAAAGACCGGCCAAACATGCATATAGCTAATACAAATAGATGTTTAAACAATTTTTATTCTATTTTTTTTTTGTTATAATAGTTTTTATAATTTAGTTATGGGGAGAAAAAGCCTCAGGAAAATAACGTGTCCCATTATACGGCAGCATTAGGTCCCCAGGGAAACCAAGGAGCTTCACATCACAGGCTTAAAAAAACTCCCTCTGTTCTTAAATATTAAAACAGAGGGCCTTGTCAAAGCGCTTGAACAATACCCTGCAGTACACCCAACACTGAAAGTAAATTATTCTATTTTATAAATGTTTTGGAAGCTCAAGTTGCAACTCAATGGCAACAAATACCAGCAAATAAAATGGACAAAATCAGCATAGATATATAACCCGGTTCAATGGAGCTCAACCAGTTACTTATCTGAAAGCAGCAAACTGCAGGCTGGAGTAGAACTCCAAGAGCAGCTCACGCTACAAAATGTTTTTCAGTTTAGCCAACTTAAGCCCACTTTCAAGCTGCATGCACAACCCATTAACCAATCAAAAGAATCAGAGATTGTTGTCCTTGCCCAACAAAGATCTATGTTTCGCCTAATGGCTTCTTCAGGGGCCAGCCAGACAAACTTACACTAATGCCACCTCTGTTGTGGAATAAGTCCCATGCACAGCAGAGATCGGGGCATGCAGATCCCCAGAGGTTCCAGGGCAGCCAAAGGTAAGGCCCTGTCGCCCAATCCCAGCCCTGGCCACCCCCACTGAGGGCCGGATGGTGGGGGAAGAAGAACAGGACCAGTGTCAGGCTGACTGTGCTCCTGCTGGATGGGCAGTTGGTTGGACATCTCCCACAGCAGAATCAGGGCCCGTCTAAGTGCCCGATTCTGCATCTACAGGAATGTCTGGCTCCCATGGGTGCGAATCGGGTACACTTTTGGGCCATACATTTTTTGGACGTCTCGACATGCTCTGATCAGAATTGGCCTCTAACCTACTAGCATGGGATTTTCAGCATGGGGTGTCGTGCTAAATTTTAGTGCTAAGCACTTACCATACACTGTACCCTCAGATTGTAGTTCGCATAGTTTAATAAAGATGCCCCATAGTGCCTAAATTATTTCAAGATAGAACAAAGCTTAAAGTAACCAGGAATGAAAAAATATTGTTTTCTGTGTGTCTTACAGTTGCTGCTTTCTTCTTTCTCATCTATTTTTATTCTCCCAGGTTGAAGGGATCCTATAAAAACATCTAGTGACAGGATCCAGTGAAATTTTGTAGAGGTAGGAAAGAGGTGAATTTTTTCATCTACTCAAAACTGTGTGTAGGTGCCATCATGTCTGAATGAGAATCATCAATATGGGTCAATCAAAAAAACTATTATAAAGAAAGATGTTTTATTCCCTCAGATATCTAATTCATACATTGCGGTATTAGATGAGAAACATTAACAAGAAATGAAATCGTTAAAACAGAAACAAGATTGTTTACTATTGTGCAAAGGAGAGCAGTAAAGAAAAAAGAATTGCAAAACGATACTGGCGGGATCCAAGATGGTTGCGTCTTAGCTGCGTTGTGATCGTTCCATCTCCGAATTTTCACTCCCATTGTGGTTTCCTTCACTACGATGTTTCATTTAGTATGTTTATGGCAAAAAGGAAGGCAAAGACATCTCCCGCATTGTCGAAGAGCTGCCAGTTCTCCATACTCCTGTTTTTTGGTTAAGTGGGATTCTTCAGGGGCTAGACTGGAACGCTGGGTGTGGCCAGAGCTGCTGCGGCCATTTCACCCAGACTGACTTCGGCCCCCAACCCTGAATTGAGTGAGGCTACTAAGCTCTTTCATACTGGAAGCAGCAAACTGGAGTTTCTACTGTGCTAGGTCTGTCCACTGGCTCTGAATCAAATGAGGAAATGCTCTTACTTACCCAGTTGTGTGAGGAAGGGGAGCTGGGTTCTTCAGCATCTCGATGGCTTTCATTTGAAGGAAAATCTCTGTGCTCACATGATGATCCTTCAGAACCTGGTAGGCCTTCTATGCTTTCTCAAGGATATATTTTTTTTGTTCACCCGTCAGCTGCTATTCTTGGTAAAAAAAAAAAAAAAAAATCATCCATCTCAGTAGCCTCATGGAATAAAACTTTACCAATAAGCACAGAGTCTCTAAGTGGTTTGCCTTTGAGGAAAAGTGAAAGTGCTATTGACTATGGGCCCGATTCTGGAAGGGGAATAGCGGGATAGCATGTCCTGCAGGGACATGCTGCCCTGCTATCCGTCCTGGTGGTAATCTGCCCGACACCCCAGCTGCATGCAGAGAGCCGCTGTGCGTGCAGTGGGGGATGTGGGCATGATGGGGGAGGGGTGAGGGGGTGGGGGTAGGCATGGGCATGGGCGGGATTCCACTTGAGAGGTTCTAAACCATGCAATAATCAGATGGGCGGGAGGGGGAAGAAGGTTTCTTTAGACGACTTCTTAGCATTACTACCTGAGAATTTGGAATTTGCTACTTTAATGGTTACTTTTCTTATTGAGTTTGACTGTGATTGGTGGTTTAAAATCTTATTCTCTAAATGTGATTGTAAATTTCTTGATCAAATTGTACGAATTCATCCTGACCTCACATGGGAAACTCAAAATTGTAGAAAAAAGTTTCTTGCACTCAGATCTCAGATTTTAGGTCTAGAGGCGACATTCGTTCAATATCTTTGTAGATGTAGAGTGACCTTGCAGGGTAAAGTCTCTATTTTTACTGAACCTGAAGAACTGTATGATTTTCTAAACTCTCATTTACAGGATTTGGATTTGGATTTGGATGACAATGAGCATCTAGCTAATTTAGAAGCATAGTTCCCGGTGTGTGACTTTTACCTGCATTTCATTTCCTGAGCTGAGAGGAACGGCTGCTCTGTTCCGGTGAGCACTTGGGAGCACGTGAGCAGAGCGGGCTATAAGTTATAGCCCCACCGCGGGACGCGCACCGCGGGCGCGTGCCCGAGGGTGTGTGCTCCGAAGGGGCGTGTCCTAAGGGGCAGACCACGCCCCTTTGTAGCCCCTACGGAGCACTTCGGAGCCGTCTGGTGAAGTTATCTTGTTTGTCGTTTATGGGGAAGCGGAAGAAAAAACTGCTTCAACCTACTATGTCGTCCGGTAAGTCAGCTAAAGTTGTCGGCCCTATGGATATCCACCTTAGGGCCGTATCGTCTCCTGCAACGCAGTTGTCCCCGGATTCTTTGGCTTCAGCTAGTTCGACTTCACTGAATGGGTCTCCAGATCCGCGCAGGGTTGTATCCCCGCCCAGCACGCAGCCTCGATCGTTGAACGGAGAATTGTTTCGAACTGCTGTGGAGAGCAAGTCATCATTATCCTCTCCTGTACTTTCAGAGTCTTTCTTGAGGATTCGGTCTGATGGCATTGCTGCTCCTAGTCCAATTGATTTCTCTTCTTTGCCTATGGAAGACCTCCAACCTCCTAAAGATGTATCATTGCAAGATATCTGGCGTATAGTGTCCAGGACTGAACTTACGTTAAAATCGTCTTTGGTTAAAATTTCTGCTTTTTCACAGGAGACAGTAAATTCCTTAATAGATCATCGGGATAGATTAGGAATTCTTGAAGCCCATAAGGCTAAAATTGATGGTCAGTTAGCATCAATTCAAGGAGTCTTGACATCTCAGGTGCAAGACTCCCTGCAATTGCACCATCGTGATGAAATATTTGAGAATGCCTTACGGGGGTAGAATCTCCGATTTTTGAACTTCCCCCGCACTCACTACCTTTCTCCTACCATTTTATTTACTAAATATTTGAAGGATGTATTGAAAATTCAAGAGCCGGATGCTTTAGTTTTATCTAAAATTTATTACTTGCCTATTGGTGTCAGGGAACATCCGGTTGGTGATCTGGAGACAGGTGATGTAGTTCGCGGGAATTTAGATCATTTATCAGAGCAGAGTATGGATTTATCAACGTATTTAGAGTCTTCTGTTGAAGAAATTTATACTCGTGCTACTCTTTTAGTAACCTTCTCTTTGGAAAGGGATAAGGAGGTGGTCCTAAGATCTTACTTTAAATATCGACAAGAGAAATTTTTTGGTCATCAGATACAGGTTTTCCCCGATGTCTGCCGAGCTACACAACTGAAAAGGAAGGCTTTTCTTCAGCTTCGCTCCCGTGTAATAGCTTTGGGAGCCTCCTATATTCTTAAATATCCATGTAAATGTGTCGTCACTCATCTGGGGAAATCTTATATCTTTTTTGATTCTTCTCAATTAGAAACTTTTCTCAATAATTTGACTTGATCTATTCTGTTGGCTTGTGCTTAGTTTAATGTGGGATTGTAATATTTTCAGTTCTCTCTCAACTCTGGATTATAGATTATTTTATGTAATTGACACACTCCATTTGTGGGCTGGGTGTTTAAAACTTGTGACTTTATGGTATATATTGGATTGTATCTCATTTCTTGTATTTCCTACATATGTCTTTCAATGAAAGTTGTTGAAATAAAAAAAAAAAAAAAAAAGAAGCATAGTTCCCTGGAATTCACAGTGTTTGTAGTCTGGCTTAACGAACCCGCAGCTTACTACATTTTATTTTTGCGTTTCATTTTTTTTTATTTCCTATTCTACGTTTTTTCTTGGATCTTTGTGTAAGCTTTTTCTTATGGACAGTATTGGATTGTATGATTGAATACTTGTACTTTTTTCTTTTCTTTTGTGATCAATAAACTGAAATTTTGAGGGGAAAAAAAGAATTGCAAAACAATTTGGATACGTGGGTTTTTTCCTACAAAACTAGACCATTTTTTTCTTATATTCATGTTTAAAAGAAAAATATTATTTTGGTTTCTATCTTTTATATGAATGTACCTATCCTGAAAATGTCATTACTGTGGATTAGCTGATTTGGGAGATAATGAAGATAATTTTATAAAGCCTTTTCACACATTTATGTATTTACTTATTTATTTCATACCAATGTATAGACCATAGAACTGATTTCAAACCAGTCTATGTGGTTTACATAAATCACACTCATACAAAATTAAACAAAAAAAACCACATCAAATTGAGATAGGTAAAGTTCTCTTATAAAATTACCCAGGCACAGAACTGTTACATGATACAGGTGCAAATGTATTTAGGGGAGGCATTTGGCTGGAACAAGGACAGGTGTGCCCATTGTGACTCTATTTTATAAAATACTGAACCTACTAAATGCACAAGCATTTATGCTCACTGCTCCCAAACAAGCATACAGATCTGCGGCTTCATTTTAGGAAAAAGATTTAGGAGTCATTGTGGATAACACGTGCAGCGGCAGCCAAGAGAGCAAATAGAATGCTAGGTATGATAAGGAAAGGAATGGAAAATAAAACAAAAGATATTATAATGCCTCTATATCGTTCCATGGTGAGACCGCACCTTGAATATTGTGTGCAATTCTGGTCACCGTACCTTAAAAAGGACATAGCGTTATTAGAAAAAGTACAGATAAGAGCCACCAAATTGGTGAAGGGGATGGAAGGATACTCCTATGAAGAGAGGCTAAGAAGGTTAGGGCTCTTTAGCCTGGAAAAGAGACGGCTGAGGGGAGATATGATAGAAGTCTATAAATTAATGAACGGAGTGGAACGGGTAAACGTGGATCAATTGTTTACGCTATCAGAGTATAGAAAGACTAGGGGACATGTAATGAAGCTACAGGGTAAACTATTTAAGACAAATAAGAGAAAATATTTTTTCACTCAACGTGTAATCAAACTCTGGAATCTGTTACCGGAGGATGTAGTTTGGGCTGTTAGTATAGCTGGGTTTAAAAAAGGTTTGGACAAGTTCCTGGAGGAAAGGTCCATAAACCACTATTAAAAAGGGACCCAGGATATCAATGTTTGACCCAATACAAGCATTGTGGAACCTGTGTCTTTTGGGGAAACTGCTAGGTACGTATGACCTAGATTGGCCACTGTTGGAAACAGGATACTGGGCTTGATGGACCTCGGTCTGACCCAGTATGGCATGTCTTATGTTCTTATAAAACAGGCTTGGAATAGGAACCTTTTTGGCTTGCCCACATACACATTCTGTTATAAATGTGGTGTTGCACTGCTTCCACATCCATGAATTTCCTATAAGATAATACAAGAAGATTCTGATGACAGAAGACAAATTGTGATAATACTCAAATCTACTGATTGAAAAATTGTGGTTGGTCATACTGCCATATTCAACAAGTTCTTTGTTTAGTTGCTGGATATTCCCTTAATTTTGAAACATAATTAGAACATAGTCCTGGACCCACTTCTTCATGTATCCAGTCCATCAGTTATATGGAGAAACAAGATCTGAAAACAATATAAGACATCTGACAAACATAATTCACTCCACTTAACACTCCATCAACTGTTCTCCGGAATAGACAACTTTCTGCTCTCTAGACAGCAAAGAAGCATTTATGGGACTGCTGCACAGGAAATACTGGTCTATCTAATCATGTCCCGATAGCTACATGAACTCAAAACTATCAACATCCACAAAAACACTAAATGCCACCTAATAGTGAAAAAATCAGGCCTGCATTAGGAGTTTGTATAGATCAGAGAAGTTCCTTCCAATCTCCTGGGACATTTTGCAAAGTCTTTATGAGAGATTATCAAGGCTGGCTAATAAAAAGGAGATTAATGCTAAGTTAAGAAGTTAGAGGCCAAAGTAAACCAATTTTCCACAAAGTCTTCACAAGGTAGTAAACAAGACTTGCTAATTATCAAGGCCGCAGGGCCGTGTACCTGCAGGCTGGCGGTAACCGAGCCGTCGGTATGTGGCGATCCATCCGGCATGAAGCCGCATGGGAGGGAGGCATCATGGGAGGCCTGGGGCGGCGTCATTTAAATTGATTGGCTCCTGCGAGTGATTGGCAGTAGCGGGAGCCAATCAAGAGCCACGGGGGGCGAGAGTGAGAGGGAAGGGGATCGTGGAGCCGGCGGGACCTGCAGTCGCGTGGAGAGACGGAGGAAGGCGGCTGGCATCCCTCCCTACCGCCCTTTAAGCAGTTGCATGGGGCTGGGTGTTTGGGGTGTTGCAGCTGGAGGGGGTAGCGGGATCCCGGAGGTTTCCGGGGTCCGGAGCCATAGCGATTAGTAGGGCAGGGGTGGGGTACCCCCAACCCAGATAACCCCAGTGTGCTTTTGCTAATAACATGGCGAAGCTGGAAGAAGGGGTGGTAGGTTGTAGCCATGGTCTCTTGGCGGCAGAAACGGAAATGACATCACCTTGCTACCCACATGGCTGGTGAGACATTTCTGCTGAAGTGAAGGCTTAAGTGGATTGTTTGGAAATTGTTGTTGATATGGTTAAAAGTTAATAAAGCTGTGACCGGTGTTATGCCAACTTTGTAGTTATGTGATTATTAGGGAGTGGGAAGGGGTGGTTGGGTGCTGGTGGAAAGGAGGGGGGGGGGCAAAAGGAGAGCACCAGGTCCGACGTGCCTCAGTTACTGCATTAAAGTAGAACAACATAAGATATGCCATACTGCATATCATACCAAAGGTCCATCAAATACAGTATTTCATAAGAAAGTAGAATTACCGTACATTGAATGATGCGGTAATATTGAGAAGAAAAAGCTGTTTGCAGCTTAAAATGAAAAGACGCAAGAGTCATGATTACTTATCTGCTCAAGAACAATACTCAGCTAGTTTCAAATGCGTCCCAAACCATGAATGCTTCCAAAGAGCTTTATAATAATAGATCTCAAGAGATGACACCTTGACAGGAAATGAAACATTCTTACAGAGGATCAAAATGCTGATGATTGATTGACACTGCAGGAAAACGTTAACATGCATATATCCACTGAGGAAGTCCAGAAAGTGATTTCATCATTGTCAGCTTGAAAAGCTTTCCCAGTGAGTTGTACAGGTCATTTGAAGATGAAGCACTCCCTTTATTGCTCCAGGTGCACTCTAGGAAATCGAAGAGGCTGGATATGTGGCAAGGCACAGAAATTCAGCAATTATTAATATGATATCTGAAAAAGATAAAGACCTACAGCATAGTGGAAAATTACAGACCCATATGTTTTTCTGGCTACCAAGAACAAAAGATTTCAGTAAATCTTTGTCTAAGAGAATAGAAATATCATTCCCTCATAAGCTATAGACTCACAAGTTGGCTTTGTTGAAGGGAGAAAACAGATGGAGAACATTCAAAGCCTATTTCACCTCCTATGGGAAACAAACAAATGGCCTGGACCTGACAAGTTTGGTTTATATGCGGAAAAAGTATGTGACTGATTGGAGCACAGTTTCTTTGGAAAAGACTGATTCCTACAGAGCTTCATAGGAGTCCTCTAGTTGCACAGCTGCACTGCAGGGACAAGTATTGTGATATCACATCTCCAGTCGATATTGCACCATCTCCTCCATCGGTGGGAGACTTCTAGGCAGCTCCTCGGAAATGCTGGTTCCAGATGATCCCTTTGCACACAATGGGAGTCATTTTGGAAGCTTTATTCGTGCTTTGGATTCTGAAAATGGGTACGCAGACGTCCAATTCACAGAAAGATCCCCAGAGCTATTTCACAACACAGGTTTAGAAGGGACCCGGCATGGGCACGTCTATCTAGGACAGGGGCATGCTGTGGCATTCCTCTGCACTTAGATGTTCGTGATTAATTTCAGAAATGTCAGACCCATCTCTGTCCATGTCCAAGTCTAGTCCTGCTCCAGGGCATGAATAGGCATAAAAAAACTGCTCGTTTTACCAGCAACACATCTGGAGAGTGTAGTGAAGATTATACTCTACTATCCCCAGTACATATACATATATAAAGATATTGATGGGGAATTAGGGAAAAAGGATTTGCAACTTTGACACTGCTGAATGTCACCACCTGCAGAAAGGCAGGCTGGGGGATGCCATTGCAGGGACGTCTATGTAGATGTCCCCAAAGACTTCATATCAGGGGCTTCCACATTTCTTAAATTGTGCCTGAGCTTGGATGTGACCAGCTTTTTTGGGCATGTTTTCAGATGGATATCCCAGATTGCACCTGGACATCATTTCTAAAGTGTGCCTTCACATATCAATCAGTCCTCCCTTCAGCCTCTGGATTCATTATGAGTCCTCCAGTCTGCCTTATGGTTATTTTTTGAAACACTCTGCCAAGCTTCTTTATTCTTATGAGATTTTATATACCACTTTTAAGTAAAATTTCAAAGCGGTTTGCAATGTCAAATTATAAGTCAGTGGTAAATAGGAGAGCAAGAAAAGACAGAGACAGGTGCCAACCACTAAAAATACATAAAACAAAAAAAAGATCATAGACCTTAAGAAATTAGTCCTCTAGACCCCCATTTAAAACAGATCTTTCCTGTCTTCTCAAGCCTTCACTGAGGCATAGATTCCCCATGTCCATTGGACTGATGTGTAGGCCACTGTTGTCTCTCTTTTCGGCTTCTTTCTTTGTTCTATGTAAATTGCTTTATTGTAATTTGAACGGAAGGCTATTTATCAAATGTATGAATAAACTAAACTAATTAACTAAACTAATTAATTTATAAATTTATTTATTGTTTAACAAGTTTTAGTATGCTGCAAATCTAAAATCCTAAGGCGCACAGAATATAACACATAATCCCCAAACAATTCTGTAATCTCTATCTAATCCCCAAACAATTCTGTCTGTAATTTATGACAAATCCCGTACTTGTAATCAAACTGCTTCTGATCGCTGGAAGGAGCGGTATATAAGTCCTTACTAAATAAAATAAATAAATAAAACATGCCATAATAATTAAATACAAACAAATTAAAATATACAATCCAAAGCATAAAACAAACACATGAAAACAAATAAAACAACCCAACTAAAATATGTCAATGGCTCCTTACCTAGCACGTTACCACAATATAATATCATAAAAATGCATCAGTGAATGCTTGCTCAAAGAGATAAGCTTTAACATTCTTCCTGAATTTCAACAAATCTTTCTCAAAACGCTAAAGAAAGAACATTCCACAAAATCAGGCTAGTCCCAGGCAATGCATGAGAATGAAATTCTACTCTATGAAGAGATTTCAGTCCAGTGTACCTGCAATAAACCCTGAATAATTGACCGAAAATTACACTTAGATTGATAAGGAATTATCATGGACTGTAAATATGATAGAGCTAGATCTTCTAAGAACTTAAACACTAAGGGCAAGATCTGAAATTCAAGTTGCTATTCAAATTGCAACCACTGAACCTTCACAAAATCCAGATTCCAAAAATCAGTCCCACTGCAGCATTCTGTATTGTCTGTAAGGTCTTAACCTGCAAGTGAAGAAGATGAATTTATAATACAATGCAATAATCCATTGAAGATAAAATCATTACCTGCAACACCATACAAACAGCTTAAAAAGAAAGATACTTAAAAGGTGCAATGTATAAAATGAACTCTTTACTATAGCTCTAAATTGTGGTTCCAAGACAATTCAGAGTCCATTAAAACACCATCATTCACTATTAAATATTTAGAAAAAATCAAGAATGTTTTATGATTCACAAGCAACATATGCATTTTCTTTAAATTTGTCAATTGATTCATCTTAGGCCAGTATAAAATTGCTTTCAAATAACTAGTCATCTTATCAAAAGTCACATTCAAATTATTCCCCGATGGCAAAAACAATCCTATATCATCCATGTAAGTGCAGTAATCAACATCATGCTCCCTTAGAATGCCACATAGCAGTTTCAAATTAATATATTAAAAAAACATATTTGATAAGGACAATCTCTAAGAGATGCTTGATTGAATCAGCATCTATGAAGAAGAAATACCATTGAAATAAATCTGGTTCTGCTGGTTTTCAAGAAGAAATTTCAACCATGAGATTATTTTTGGTCCTAAACACAAACCTTGAAGTCATCAGATTAAAAGCGCATGATCTATGGTATCAAACGCAGGAGATATGCCCAGGAATACCGATAAATACAGTTAGAATTCTAGGCCATGTAACAACAGCACATCCAAGCAGAAAACAACAATGGGGTCTTTCACCTAAAGGGCACGAGCTGTCAGTGTAGGTCTGGCATGCATTGAACATGTGTTGACAGGTAACATGGTGACGTGACAGCACCACTAGGTTTTGGTGCTATCCTGTCCATGGCACATTAGGGTTGCAAGTAGGAGGGTTAGGGGTAGAGCGGGCAGGGTAGGCATCATGCAGTCACCCCCACCTGCATAGATGGCGTCGGGTACACCCATGCTACTATCATGCTGCAGCAGGGCTGCATGCACTGCAGTAACTGTTGGGGACATGCTTTCCATTCTCCCGGCAATGAATGCGGTAGTGTGCCCTAATGTGCCATGGATTTGCGCATTATCGACCAACTAGATATAGCACTCCAGTGCCCTTTTGTAAAAGGGCCCTAATGTCTTGATTCCATGTACTGTCCAAAAGCCCAATTGATGGAAAACTAAAATTATGGGGCATGTTTACTAAAGAACGCTATTTGCGCTGTGTCCTGTTATCGCACGGTAATCGCGCATTAAAGCGCCATTATCGCGCGGTAATGTACCTTACCGCGCAATAACGGGACGCGGTGTAAATAGCGTTCTTTAGTAAACATGCCCCTATGTGTTCATATAGATGGCTGCATAGACATATCCTTCACATCAAAAGTGGGCGTATATTTACCCTTCTAAATGATTCTGCAAATATCTCTGTTGATAGTGATACATTCATAATAAAGGATAATATAGGACCTATTACTTCTTACGAGCTCTTTAAAACCCAGAATGGACTAGAAGCATTATCCCAATGATTATCTTATCAAGATCAGATTTATTAACCAAGGTAAAATCTACCCATATCTCCACTCGATGAGAACCTGGCAATATATACCAGTCTCTCACTAGGGCCCCCATGCAGAGACGCAAATATTGTGGTTGAACGTCCTGGTTGGACGTCCAGCCCTGCTATTTGCTGAGACCGCATGCTGCCTCCAAATCTCCCTGCATGCACAGAGCCGCAGTACGGGGAGAGCTGGACAGGGGCAGGAGGGGGCAGTGACTGGGCGGAGAGTAGGTGGAGCGGAGGCAGGCCTATGACCCTGGATGTACAGGGCTGATTCAGGTCGCCACCCTGTACATCTGGCTTGCAGGAGATGGACGGCCTTGAATGTGAGGTAAATCCAATTACAAACAAACAAAAACTCTTTTATAAATTGCTAACTCCAGACTTTGCTCCTTTCACCTTCTTGCTCTTATGCCTGGAACAAACTACCTGTGTCTGTACATCAGGTGCCTTCTCTGGCCCTTTTCAAATCCAGGCTGAAAACTCACCTCTTTGCCGCCTTCGGATCTTGACTCACCTGGTCTCCTTTGTGTTTCCTTACCATTTCCTCTAGATGTATTCCGTGTCTACAGCTACTGTGTTGTCAGTCTTGACTAGATTGTAAACTCTGATGAGCAGGGACCATCTTTTACATGTGTCTGTGCAGTGCTGCATACATCTTGTAGCGCTATATAAATGCTCAGTAGAAGTAGTAGTACTATAAATAATTTAACGCCCCATCACCTTTACCTGTAATGCATGGTTGATGCAAAATCAAATAAGATAGAAACAGAGAAACAGAGAAATGTGACGGCAGAAAAAGATCACATGGCCTATCTAGTCTGCCCTGCCATATCAACTACAATAATCCCCTTTTTAACTTGCTAAAAGATGTATAAGCATAATTGGTTTAATAAAATTACATCTGTATCAGACAACCAAGTTTCATTTATACATCAAACTCTAGTCATAAATCAATCAATAAATCATAATAGGCAACTTAGTCCTGATTAATACATGCTCTGTAAAAGAATATCACACTATACTGGACAACTTTAACCTGCTTGGATCAAAAATCAATAAAGAGACTACAAGCATTCAAGAAATCTGATAATGCATTGCCCTTGGCAGAATGACTATGGAGGACCTAGACAAGATTCTCAAGAGCAGAGGTGTATCTTTCCATAAAGATTTGATTTGTTTAAGCCATAGTATTTTCAATACTGTCATATGGATGCAAAAGTTGGACAATGAAAGAGAGGCAGGAAGAAAATTTATGCTCTTGAATTATGGTGCTGGTGAAGAATACTGTGTATACCATGGACTGCCTGAAGAACAAATCATTTAGTACTAGAGATCAAATACAAGCTTTCTTTGGAAGCTCAGATGACAAGACTTCGACTGTCATACTTTGGATACATCATGTGAAGAGATTATTAGAGAAAGACATCATGCTTGGCAAGGTTGAAGGTCAACACAACAGAGGAAGGCCAGCAATGCAATGGATTGATACAATAACAGCAATTATGGATACCATTCTATCAACAATTAGCTGCCTGACTGAAGACCAAACACAGTTTAGGAAAACTATCCAGAGGATCGCCATGAGTCAGCACTGACGGCATTTAACAATAACGTCACACTATCAATATGACTAAGCAAAATAATCACATCTTGCCACCTGAAATCATAGAGATTGGCACTAATACCCTGGAACATTGAAATCAGGAGGCCTATGCAAAGGCTGAATGGAGCTATCATTAGGATAAAAGAACCAACCCTATCAAATGAGTTAGATTAATACATAATACAAGGGTTCACCAAATTAACTAATGCTATTACATAAATATGCTAATAGATATCAACACACTAAGGGGCACACAAACGGGTAGGACCTGTCCCTTTGACATTCCCCTTCAGTGCATGTAGTGATATCAGTCAGTGTCTTCAGCAGCACTTAGATAGTTGAAGATGTGATCATTATCAATCCTCGGGCAGGCAGATGTGCATAATGTGATCAAATCAAAGAATAAGGTTAACACAATTCTTCTGAAGTTCAATGGAATTATATCCTCTAGGTCCACAAAGACGGCATTCTGGAGTCCATGCATATTATTTGAATCAACTAATGGATCTAATGAAGGTTGGACTTGCTCGTCCATCACTGGACAGAAGAAATCCCCTCTCTAAATTGGAAAAAAACTATAAAAGGGGGTTGTAGGCCAGAGCCCATTTCTTCCTTCCAGCAAGAAGTCTATGGAGATGGAAAGGCTCCCTGAGCCCAGAGTTGGGGCACAGTATAGTATGAGTGCTGTATCTGATATGACCACCTCATCCATATTCACTGTGGATATTCTGAAAATCCGACTGGCTGTGGGGATCCCAGGACAGCTTGTGAACCATCGCTTCAGGATGAGTTTGTGTTTTACTTTCAATATGCCACTCAAATAAACATTCCCATTCTTTCCATATTCAGAAGATATTTTCCACACTAGCATGGGAAGATTGGAGCCTGGAACCTCGCTGCAGTGCTGGTGAGCCAGGAGATAGTTCTTCCCTGCTCCCCCACTCCACTAACCACTGCAGCCAGCAGGATTTTAAATTTAAAAGGATTGCTCAAGAGTGCTCTCCACACCAGCGTAGGAAGATTGGATCCCGGACCCTCGCAGCAGCTGTAGTGAGCCAGGAGATAGTTCCTCCCTGCTCTCCCACTCCACAAACCTCTGCAGCCAGCAGATCTCATTAAATTTAATATCCTCTCCGGTGCGCCCACACCTGGCAGGCTGCACCTAAGGCCACACTCAAGGGTCCTTGGGCACAGCCCTTAGGTGCAGACCAACACAGATACAACAGCAATATCTACACTGCGGGTGCTCCTTGCTAGCTAGCTCTCCACATTTACACAACTATCAATAGCGAAGAAGCTGAAAACCTAACCAGCAACCAAATATGTAAGTGCCCTGCAGGTCAAGAAGTGAGCTCAAACCTTCAGTTTATGAGCTCCCCCACAGGATCTGCAATACCACTCATCACTGCTACCCTCAAGTCCACCAGAGAGCACTGACCTGTCCATCAAACAACCAATAACCTCAGTTACCATGTTCTACCTCTCCCCACACATAATCACACTATCATACAATCTTCAGGCCTCACTACAACATCATACATTCCCATCATTCATCACCCATACATCAGGCTCTTGCACATCATCCTCAGACCTTGAACCAGCAATGCCCACAACTTACTCAAGATAGGGCTTTCCCACGCACCCCTAAGTACCTTCACTATACCACTCACCACCCAGCTGCTCAGATGTGTCCTCATAAACAGCAGAATCATCCGTAACAAAATCCCCATCTTGACTACTACATAAAGGAAAATCACACTGACATGTGGAGGCACATTCCATTCTGTGCATTCCGGCCTCTGTGCGTCTGGTCAGAAACGGACGCACAGAGATAAACCCGATTCTGATCCCACGGGGCACGTCTAGCCCTGCGGGATCAAAATCGCATCTAGGCCTGTACGTGTAAGCCGGGACCCGATTCCCATCGGCCTGCACGTACAGGCCCTTGCCCAGCTAACTCAGTCAGGCTCCTGAATGGAGCCGCGGCGCCATGGCATCCAATTGCCATGATGCCATTGCTTCATTCAGGAGCTGCGATCCCCGGCCGCTGACCACTTTTGCATTTCCCCACATCCCCGACCCCTGATCTGGCCTCCCATGGCCAGGGTCAGGCTGCGGGGAATCTCCTGCACCCCCTCAGCTTTTTGCTCCTAGCCAGGCCTCCCATCCACCAATGTCTAGGGATTTTATTCCACCTCCAAGATGGAATAAGTCCCCCATCTTGTATGCCGGCCCCGGATATGCAGGGCCGACTTCAGAATCGGCCCTGTACATCCAGGGCCGGGGACCGCCCACGGCCTGCCCTAACCCCACCTCCGCAGAGTTGCTAAATAAATAAAAACTACTACTACTATTAATCATTTATATAACACTACAAGGCATATGCAGCACTATACAAACACATATAGAACACAGTCCCTGCTTGTAGAGCTTACAATCTAGTTAAGACAGATAACACCATAAAAGAGAAATAAGGGTTTCAATAGGGAGAGGAGACACAAGAGGAACAAGAGATTAGGATCCAAATGCGGCCTCAAAGAGGTAAGCATTTAGCATGGATTTGAAGAGGAAGAGAAATGAGACTTGACATAAAGATACAGGAAGTTTGTTTCAGGTATAAGGAGCAGCAAGGTGAAATTTTCATTGCAGTACGTCCTGAAGTCATTTAGCACAGGGATTTCACAGCTAGTTCAAGGTTTCGCTTATATACCAGAACCATTCAAGCATATGGGTTCCACTAACTTTTTCATATTCTAAGAATATAAGAAATACCATCAGGAGTCAGACCAAGGTCCATCAAGTCCAGTATCCTGTTTCCAACAATGGCTAATTCAGGTCACAAGTACCTAGCAGGTTCCCAGAAAGCCACACAGGTTCCACAATGCTCATGTCGGGGTAAGTAGTGGATTTCCCGAGTCCTCTTTCCTCCAGGAACTTGTACAAACCTTTTTTAAACCCAGCTACACTAACAGCTTTTACTACATCCTCCGGTAACGAATTCCAGAGTTTGATTACATGTTGAGTAAAAACATATCTTCTCTTATTAGTCTTAAATGGGTTACATTCTAGCTTCATTGCCTGTCCTCTAGTCTTTCTACTTTTCAATGGCGTAAACAGCCTTTCCAGTTTGGGTTATTGCAATAATAATAAGAATGAAAATAAGCGATCTCTGCAGCTTGCTCAGAACTCAGCAGCAAGATTGATTACATGCTCGAGGAGTCTGGGCACATCTCATCTATAGTAAGAGAGCTGCATTGGCTTCCAGTAAAAACAACAGATCCAATTTAAGTTTCTTTCTATTGTGTTTGAGATTCTAAAGATATGGAATGGGCTGGAGATTCATTTCCCCCTTCAGTCTTATATGTTTCTTCTAGAGATCTTCGTTCTAGTGACACAGGGCTCTTAAATGACATTTCCAAACAGTTCACCAGGTCTCAAGCATTTTCTTTTGTTGCTCCTTATTTATGGAACTTCTTACCTCTGGACCTAAGACAGGAAGTTGAAGTCTTAACTTTTAGGAAGACATCAATTTTTCATTTTTAATGTATTTTTTTTTTTTATATTTATGTTATTGCATGATATATTTTATGGTTGTTTAATTATGTTTTTGTTATGTAAAATGCTTAATACTTCAGAAATTAGTGGGTTATAAATTCTTAAATTATTACTGTCCTAACCTGAAGAAGAAAATTTTACCTTCAAAAGCTAGTCAAAAATGAAACAGAAACATGACAGCAGAAAAAGATCACATGGCCCATCTAATCTGCCCTTCCATATCAACTACAATAGCCCCCTTTTTCCCTTCACGTGTGGGTTCTGTTACCAGTGTGTTTGTCCCATGCTTTTTTGAATTCAGATACAGTCCTCGTCTCTACCACCTCCACTAGGAGATTATTACATGCATCTACACTCTTTCCATAAAGAAATATTTCCGGTTGGTCACGTGATGCGGTGAGCCTAAGCGGACGCACAAAGCTTGGGCTCCGGGCCCCCCTCTCATGAACCGTGCACTATTGCCGTGTATACCAGTGGCCTGAAGCCGAATTTGTTGGCGGTACGTGAAAGACCTACTGGGCAGCTAGTGGAAGGTAGCGGGAGGAGATGGCGGCTACAGCTAAGGCAGGGCGGCGGGACAAAGAACGACTCATCGGTGCTTCAAAGATGGCGGAGTCTCCCCCGAAGCCCATTACCGCGGCCTCTCCTACCCTGACTGAGGACATTACAGCAGCGGTTACCAACGCCCTGGCCTCCCAGTTCGAAGCGCTGCACGCAAAAATGGACGCGCTCCAGAACTCTTTTGGGGTGATGGGGGAGCGGATGCAAGAAGCCGAGAATCGCCTCTCCCAAGCAGAGGAGGGCGTGGAAGATCTAAAACGGGAGCTGCTGATGCTACAAAAGGCCTCCGCAGCCCACGAGGCGAAGCTAGATGACCTGGAAAACAGGTCTCGCCGAAATAATCTACGGCTCTTAGGGATTCCAGAAGCCGTTCCGGAGAAGGAGCTGCGTGGATACGTGGCGAATCTGGCAGCATTTCTGCACAGCGGGGGAGATCCGAGCGGGCCTATGGTGGTCGAGAGAGCGCACAGAGTAGGACCCAAGCCGCAATCTGGCAATCACCGGCCCAGGGTGGTCCTTGCTAAATTCCTGTGCTACACCCAGAAAGATGCGGTGCTTCGTGCAGCAAGACAGAGAGGTGTTATCGAATGGGAGGCGGCGAAGCTCCGGATCACCCAGGATTACTCAGCTGCCCTGAGTCAACGCCGGAAAGCTTATGCCCCGCTATGCCAACGGCTCCTCGAAGCTGGGGTGCGGTTTAGCATGCAGTACCCTGCCAAACTCCATGTGCTCTCCCAGGGCTCACATCGTGCCTTCGAATCGGCGGCAGCAGCCCGGCCATACGTGGAGCAGTTGCTATCTGGAGAGGAATCTCACCCGGCCGACCAGTGAGCTGATTTACCCCTGCCTATGGACTTGAGATCTACCAACTACAGGGGGAGCCGTGAGGCCCAATATTGAGTCTTGTCTGGGCGTGGGCCCTTACCGTTGTCGGTATAGGCCTCGGCCCCATCACCCGACGGTCTCTGGGCCCCCATGCAGTGACGGCAGCCTCTGACCTGTGACAGTGAAGCGGATCTAGCGATCACTGCCCCCACAATGGAAGGGGACCCCGAACAGTCGCTTCTGCAGGGGCCGGAACCTGGTGACACGGGCGGTGGTGGCCTCCACGGTCGGGCTACCTCGGGTCTCTTGCCCTGCGTCAGCCCTACCTGGATTGTTTATCCTATTCCGAGAGAGGAGTGGACTTGCCTTGCCATATGGACCTGTTCCTCACCAGTTTTTTTGGTAACCAATGTGTGCTTGTTCTAGTTTGTTTAATATGTTCTAAGCTCACTGGGGGGGGGGGCGGGGGCACGGGGGGGGGGTGCTGTTGGATGAGGGAGAGTGTGGGGTAAACCGTGAATGGGAGAGAAATCAGAGGGCCCACCATGTTTTCCAGCGGGAGATGCTGGGGGGACGAGGTGGGTGAGTAATGTGTCGGGGAATGCTGGGCTTAGGGATGTCTGCTGAATGGGATGAGTGGGGGGTGGGGTCCTCCAAAGGTTGGACGGTACCCGCATAAAAGGCAGGTTGGTTGGGCTGGAAGGTGCCTTCCTGGGGTGCTTACCCGGTATGTTTGCAAGGGGGTGTGCCTGGAAGGGGTCTTAACCCACTGAGGAGGATGGTCTTTTTGAGAGGGGGGGGGTCCCCACGCATTTAAGTGACCCGGCTGGAGATGGGAGGGAGATTAGTGGTTGAGAGTGGGAGGTGGAGGGGGTACAGGGAGGGGGTGGGGTTCAGTGGGCTGGAGGGAGGGAGGGGTTGGACGGGTAGGGAGGAGGGGTGGGTCTGGGATGAGGGGTACTTTGGGGGACCGCGGGGGGCACAGCAACCCTTGGAGAGGTGCGATTGTACCTTATACGGGGAGGTAATAGGCACGGTGGGGGGGCCCCAGGCTGGGGGGGCCCCGCCTCTCAGTTCTTTTGTGACTGCTATAAACTGCCTGATCCCTTATAACCTGCCCTGAAGATTATTTCTTGGAATATCTGTGGTGTAGGCAGTCCCATTAAGCGATATAAGGTGCTGCAGAACTTGGCCAGGTTGAAATGTGATATAGCCATGCTACAAGAAACCCACCAGACGGCAGATGAGCACGCCAAACTGCAAAGGATGTGGGTGGGGCAGTGTTGGGGGGCCCCAGCTGTGGGACGTAAGGGTGGAGTGGTCATACTGATCAGCAAACAGACCCGGTTTGAGCTACTTCAGGAGTACTCTGACCCGGAAGGCCGATACATTTTGGTTCATGGCCGCCTGGAGGGACGGCCGGTGGTACTGGGCTGTGTGTACAGCCCCAATGCATTGAGTCGGGTGTTCTATGACTCTCTAGCGTCTCGCGTGGAGCAATTGCCTGACGTCCCCCTTATTCTTGCTGGTGACTTCAATGGGGTCCTGGACACCGGACTAGACGTGTCGGGTGGGGGGGAGGTACACTCGCGTATCCCGACTATGAAGGTTCTCCGAGGTTTCTGTCGACGGCTGAGTTTGGTGGACCCGTGGCGCCTACTCCACCCGGAGGAGAGAGATTTCACCCATCAGTCGAGAGCGCATGGTACCAGCGCTCGTTTAGATTATGTTTTAGTGTCGGAACAAATGTTCACACGGGTGGAGGATGCGCAGATTGGTCCCTCGGCGGTGTCTGATCACGCTCCGGTCTGGATCGAGCTTGGTGGGGGGAACCCAGCCATGGCAACTAGGGTGTGGCGGTTCCCATTGGGTCTGTACCAGGACGCGGAATTTCGGCCTTACCTTGTTGAGCGCTGGCAGGAATTTATCCTGCACAATGAGCAGCATCAGGACAGGCCGGAGCTGCTTTGGGAGACAGCCAAAGTCGTGTTACGGGGGGACATCATTGCGTATGTGGCTAGGAAGCGGAGGTTACTGGCGCGGCAAATTGTCCAGCTGGAGAAGCAGGTAGTGCGTGCTCGGCGACGATGTGCGGGTGCTCCGGGTGTGGCGAACCGGCGATGACTTTGGGAGTTACAGACGTCCCTAAACGAGTTACTTCACCAGCGAGCCAAGAAATCCTACATGTATTACCGCTACCAGCTGTTTCGGTTCGGTGATAGACCCGGGAAACTCCTAGCGCGTTGCTTGCGCGGCCACCGGGGCCACCGCCTAGTGGCGGCGCTACGGGATGACCAGGGAGCCTTGCACAGGGATAAAGCGGGTATCGCCTGAGAGTTTCGTTCCTTTTTCCAGAAATTGTATGCCCGAAGGGGGGGAGACCCGGAAGCGATGCGGCAGTATATACAAGGCCTGTCGCTGCCACAGTTATCCGCAGTGCAGAGGGCCGGATTGGATGCGCCGGTGGAGGTGGAGGAAGTCCAGCGTGTAGTACAGCGGGCGGCTTGTTGTAAGGCCCCAGGACCGGACGGCTTTGGAGCCGAGTTTTACAAGCTCTTGGGTGATAGCTTACCCCCAACTTTAGTGGCGGTCTACCACCAACGGGTGGCACAGGGGCATTTTGCATGGGGCGCTAACCACGCACATATCTCCCTAATTCCCAAACCCGGGAAGGATCACACTCAGGCGGCTTCATATCGGCCCATCTCCTTATTGAACTTCGATCTGAAAATTTTTGCGAAAGTGTTGGCTGATCGGTTGGCGTTAGTACTGGGTGACTTGCTCCATGAGTCCCAGGTCGGGTTTGTAAAAGGGCGCTACGCCGTGCGGAACCTACGGAAGTTGCTCGCCTCCTTAGAATGGGTCCGGGAATACGGAATCCCGTCACTGGTAATTAGCTTCGATGCCGAAAAGGCGTTTGATCAGGTTCAATGGGAGTACTTGCAGTTCCTGCTGTCCCAGTATGGACTCGGTGCCCCTTTTTGCCGGATGGTGGACTTGCTCTATACTGATCCTACCACGGGGATCTTTTGTAATGGGGTATACTCGGATTCATTTCGTCTGGAACGCGGCACGCGACAGGGCTGTCCGCTTTCTCCTTTACTCTTTGTGTTATCCCTGGACCCGCTGATTCGGTCAATTGAGGGATCCCCCGCGATCGGTGGGATTCGGATCGGTTCCAGTGGCTTCAAGTTGGCCGCTTTTGCCGACGATCTCTTGGTCCACCTGTCCTCTCCCCAGCAGTCACTTCCGAGGCTGCTTGAGGAGCTAGCGTTGTATGGACGGTTCGCGGGCCTGCGCATAAATATGACCAAATCGGAAGCCCTAGACGTGGGGGGCACGCTGCGAGAGAGCTGGCTGGGGCCATTCCCGCTCCGATGGGCCGCGGACTCTATTATCTACCTGGGTATCGTGCTAACTCGGAAATTGACTTTGTTGTACCCGACCAACCTTGAGCGTATCCTATCCAAGGTCCGCACGCAGTTACGGGCTTGGGCCCCCCTCCCTCTGTCTTTGTTAGGCAGGGTGGCTGCCATGGGAATGGTGATCTTCCCACGCGTACTTTATTGGTTACAGATGCTCCCGGTGTGGCTCCTAAAGCGTGACTTGGCACGCTTGGAGCGGGAAATTAGGAGATTTCTCTGGAAAGGTCTCAGGGCCCGTATTCCGCTGGTGCGATTACAGGGGGGCTGGAGGTCTGGGGGAGTGGGGGTTCCTGACCTGTGGAAATACGCCTTGGCATGTCAGGCCCGCCATCTGAGTGACTGGTTGGGGGACACGGAGATTTATACCCCGCGGGGCCTCGAGGCGGCCTTTGCGGCGCCCCATTCCCTGGAAGCGGTCTTGCATTTGCCAAGTGCGATCCTGCCGACTCGACTATTGAACAGTCTACTACTACAGACAACCCGCCGGACCTGGCAGCAGCTGAATAAGTATTGGGGCAGTGACGCGGGGGCCTCTTGTTGGTTGCCTATTCAGGGCAATGTCTGCTTTCTGCCTGGGTCAGACTCGGCCCCCTTTCGTATGTGGTGGCGTGCGGGAGTGCGCCGCTTGGGGCAGGTGGTGGACCCCGCTGGATGCTGTAAGGCGTTGGAGGTATTGTGCAGGGAATACGAGTGGTCCGCGGGACCCTTGACGTTTGCGTACGCGCAGATCTCCCATTATATTGGATCTTTGCCACGGAGGGAACTAATGGTAGAGCATTCGAGGCGTATTTTGGAGTTTTTTGCACTGGGGGAGGATACTCCGCCGTCAATAGCTGGGTTGAAAAAGCGCCTGGATTTGTTGGACACGCCCCCGGATGATTCCAGGGTTGAAAGCCTCTGGGCGAGAGAATTGGGAGGAGGGGTTGCCGGTGGGTCTGTCCGGGCGGCCCTTGGTAGGATCGCGCCGCTAGTGGCCGGTGCTCGCTGGCGAGAGGTACAATTTAAATGCATTCTTCGGGCCCACTTTTCCCCACAGCGGGCATTTCGGAGCCACCTTGCCCTTCATGGCGGATGCCCCAAGTGTCCGTGTACTCTGGCCGATCTGGGTCATATGTGGTGGGGCTGCCCACTTATTCGGTGGTATTGGCGATCTATTGAGAACTATCTGAGTGGGCTGTTGGGTCAACGGGTATGTTGGTCAGGGACTCTGGTAGTGCTGGATCAGTTGGGACCACTCCACCCGAAGGGTAGATGGGAGAGGGTGTTGGTGCGAAAGGCCTGTCTGGTGGGTAAGGGCCCCGTTCTTAGCCATTGGAGGGAGCCGACGGCCCCCACTCTTTGTGAGTGGCGCAATAGCCTGCATCAGCTCATGCTCATGGAGCGGAGAGCGGCCGTGCGGCACCCCCGGACCTGGACCCCTTTCTTACTAACTTGGTTGCCCTATATTCAACGTTTGGGCCCCAAGGTACGCAGCGAAGTGCTTAAGGTGGGATAATGATACTCAGTGACCTACATCCCCATACGACGGATTGGATTTGAGTTGCCGGTGTTGCTGTGCTTCCCGCGGGGGGAGGGGAGGGGGGGAGGGAGGGAGGTGGGGGGAGGGGGGTGTTATGAACTTAGCGTCCTTTAGTGTTGTGGATGCTCTGTTTAGGCTGGGGCCTGGGTGGTGGACAAGAAACAGCCCCACCTGGGATGCGTTTTCCTATTGTAAAAGTGAAAATGGCACCTGTTGATTGTTGGTTGTTATTTGTATCTTGGCATGTTTAATAAACAAAATTTTGAAAAAAAAAAAAAAGAAATATTTCCGCATATTACTCCTGAGTCTATCCCCTTTCACCCTCATCCCAAGTCCATTCATAGCAGAGCTTGCCTTCAATTGAAAGAAACTCTTCTGTGCATTTATGCCATGGAGGTATTTAAATGTCTCTATCATATCTCCCCTATCCCGCCTTTCCTCTAAAGTATACATATCAAGGTCTTAATAAGTCTGTCTTCATATGCTTCATAACAAAGACCACTAACCATCTGCACCGACTCCCTCCTGCTTATATCCTTCTGAGGGTGTGGTCTCCAGAATTACACACAATACTCCAAATGAGGTTGCACCAGACACTTATATAGAGGTATTATCACCTCCTTTTTTCTGCTGGCCATTCTTTCCCTATACACCCAAGCATCCTTTTGCAGTTGCCTTTTCTACCTGTTTAGCTACTTTAAGATTGTCAGACACAATTACGTCCAGGTCCCACTCTTCTGTCATGGAAAGAAGTACCTCACCCACTACACTGTACTGCTGCTTAAATTTTTGCAGCCCAAGTGCGTGTATTTTTTAGCATTAAATTTCAGCTGCCAAATTCTAGACCATTCTTTAAGCTTAGCTAGATTCCTCCTCATTTTATCCCCTCCTTCCTGGGTGTCTACTCTATTGCAGATTTTGGTATCATCTGCAAATAAGCAAACCTTACCCAAAAGCCTTTCTGCAATATCAGTAACAAAGATGTTAAAAAGAATCGGACCAAGGACAGATCCCTGGGGCACACCACTGGTAACCTCCTTCTCCTCAGAATGAGCTCCATTTACCTGTACCCTTGTTGCCTCCCACTCAACCAATTTCCTGTCCAATCAGTAACTTTAGGGTCCATCCCTAGAATGTTCAGTTTGTTTATAAGTCACCTGTGTCAAAGGTTTTACTGAAATCTAACTACACCACATCTAGGGCTCTCCCTTGCTCCAACTCTCTGGTCACCCAGTCAAAGAAATCAATCAGATTTGTCTGACAAGACCTGCCTCTGGTGAATCCATGCTGCCTTGGATCATGCAATCCACTGGACTCCAGAAACCTCACTATTCTCTCTTTTAATAGCCTTTCCAATAATTTACTAACCAAAGAGGTTAGTCTAACTGGCCAGTAGTTTTTCCAATGCCATCCTTACGTCAGCTTTTGTGGAAAGGGACCACGTGTGCCTTTCTCCAGTCCTCTGGCATCACTTCTGACTTCTAAGAGGCATTGAAAAGGTCAGACAGTGGAGCCGCTAGAACGTCCCCAAGTTCCTTCAGTATTCTTAGATGTATCCCATCCAGATCTATGGCTTTGTCTACTTTTAGTTTAGTCACGAACACAATCTCCTGAAAATTGTTCAAAGATCCCCATTGCTTCTGTTCCTATTTGTGAGTATTTTCTGAGGTCCTACTCCTGGCTCATCTGTGAACAAGAACAGAAATATTTGCTAAGCAATTATACTTTATCCTTATCAGTTTCTGTATATTCCTCCCCTGCACCCTTGAGTTTGACAATACTTTTGCCCTTCCTCCTCTCACTAACATATCTGAAAAAATGTCTTATCCCCACATTTTATTGCATTGACTATTTCTTCTTCTTTTTGTACCTTTGCATTCCTGACTACTTTGCTAGCTTCTCTAAGTTTTTCCAAATATAGATGCCTGTCTTCCTCTCTCTGTGATCTCTTCTATTTCATGAAGGCCTCCCTCTTTTCTTCACCTTTTAAGCTACCTCTTTTCAGAACCACAATTGCCTCCTTTTCCTTTTACATTTACATTTATTTACCTTTCTAACAAAAAGGTTTGTTGCCCTTAAAATATCTTCTTTCAGTTTTGCCCACTGATTTTCTACATCCCCTTTGAGGTATCGTCCTATCTTGGCAAAGTTAGTTTTCCTAAAGTCTAAGACCCTCACTTTTGAATAGATTTTATCAGCCCTAGTCCTAATACTGAACCACACCATCTGGTGATCATTGGATGTGAGATGATCTCCCACTATAACATCAGAAACACTTTCCCTATTGGTAAGCACCAAGTCCAGCAGCATTATGTAAATAGTTAGAAGGCAACTTGCCCAAATTTGTATCAACCTTTTCTGTTTTAATCATTATTGTATAAAGTTGATCGTTTCATGTAAACGTTGTTTGTAATGTTCAATGTTCTATCTAAACCGCTTTGACCACTGTGAAAAGCGGTATATAAGCCCAGTCAAATAAATAAATACATCACGTGTGGGTTCTGTTACCAGTTGCCTGAATAGTTCTCCCTGTAAAGAATCCAGGATCTCCTTACTTCTAGATGACACCGCAGCAGGGATGTTTCAAACAACATCTGACATATTGAAATCACCTATCAATAGCACTTTCCGTTTCCTAGCAATGGTGCATACAATTTCTATTAAATCTCCATCTACTTCTCCCTGTGAGGGGGATCTGCATATAATTCCAATGCAAATGATTTCCTTTTCCCTCTTTCTAGCTTAAACCACAGTGCCTCCTCCCTCCCTTTTAAGCCCTGCAATTGTATAGCTTTAATATTATTTATTACATATAGTGCCACACCACCTCCCCTTCTTCCTACCCTGTCCTTCTTGAATAAGGTATAACCCGATATAATTACATCCCAGGCATGGCTGTTCGTTAACCATGTTTCTGTAACCGCCACTAAATCCAAGTTAGCCTCTTCCATTAAAGCCTCAGCTTCTGGGATCTTATTTCACTTGCTACAGGCATTTATACACTCTGCTTTCCAGATGTTGCCCCTCTTACCCATTTCTACAGAGGTATTTAATGTTTCACTTACCTGGGGGCTTTCTTCACCCATCCCCAATGAATCTAATTTAAAGCTCTCATCAGTAGGTTAGTCCAATAAAAAGGAATCACCTTTCCTTTTATTTCTTTGTATTTAACTAAATAATTCAATGAAAAGAAATGAAACAATTCACTTGGAGACTTTTCAGTGAGATAACTGTAGAGGACATACTGACCATGCTTCCAACAGTTATTGCAAGTCTTTCGCACTTTTCACACATTGATTTTTTCTCTAACGTGCATTAAGTGCAAAATGTACCACACTTTAGTAAAAGGGCCCCTAAATTTTAAAGTGCTTACTCTTTCCTGCTAAAATATAAAATTGCTCCAATCACAAAATGTTTCAAGGACATTGATATTATATTTTGTCAGCACAATCAAACAGCAATATTAATAATTCACAAAAACATTCAGAACCAAATACATAAAAGTGGCAATAGGCTAATAATGTGCAATGAACACAGGATGGTAAAATCATGCTAGGGTTTTGACTTGACAGGCCTAAGTATTTTTGAAGGAGAGGCTTAGGAGGAAGAGAAATGGAGGGGACAGGACTGGAAAAGTCATCAATCCTGACTGTAACATGATTTTTTAAATTATTTTATGTTGTATTGGGGAACAAAGGGGTAGGTGGCTATGAATATGGTAGATTTTCCTGGCAGGTTCAATGTTTATTTTAAGGCTGGTTGATGTTTTAAAAGGGGGTTCAGGGAAGAGGCACTGAAATGATGGGAGTTGGGATATTGTAATTAATTATGATTGTATCTTTTTAACTTTGATTTTGTGACATGCCAGGAACTTTGCAGTTAGGATATATAATCAAATGACCATAAATAAATAATATAATATAATATAAGTTCCAGGACCAGCTTTTTATTTGCCCGTCACTCCCCCGCAGGGCTGGCCCTAAAGTTAGTCCAAAGCATTGGAGCCCTAGGCGAACCTCAATCTTTACACCACCTCTGGCTGTCAAAATGTATTATTTAGCTTTGAATGGCCTGATTTTGCTGCCCTCCACAGGCTGCTGCCTGGTTTGCCTAGTGGTGGGCCGGCCCTGCTCCCTCGTCCCCTGACTTCAACAATGGCAGCAGTACAGCACGTCTGTCCCTGCAGTTCTGGCACAGTCTTCTCCTTTCTCCCTCTCATCCAGCAGTATCCATCCCCTTCTCTCTCTCACTCGACCCCTGCTAAGACTCCCCTTCTCTCCAGCCAGCACATCCTCCATTCCATCCTCTCCTTCACTCCATCCTTGTTCAGCAACCTTCCTTATCTCCCCCTCACCCAGCTGCATTCATCCCCTTCGCTTTCTTCACACACCATGCCTCTCTCTCTTCCTCTCTGCCCTACTCAGCAGCACCCATCCTGTTTTTTCTTTCTCTGGTCTCCTACCAGCAGACTGGGTTTGCAGTCTTCCTCCCCCTCCCTTGGTACTCAGCAGAACACTTGCACGTCATATGGTCTGGCTCCCAAACTCTGAATCTGCCTAACCATATCTGCAATCCTGTGCCTGCAACAGGGCACAGCCTACAGAAGCATTGGGTTGGGTGATGGTATGATATCCTGGCCATCTCTAAGCCATCAAACAATAGTTATCACATGGAACATGCTAAATGTATTGGCCTGGCTGGCACCAACAAAATTTGATGTTGCAGGCAGTTCCCTTTCTTGCTTTGCTGAAATCCGGGCCTGTTCTAGTGCTCACTTAAATTTCAAACCCAAATATGATTCCCTTCCACAGCAGGCATGCAGGTAAATGTCAGAGCAGGAAATGAAACTGTGCACTCCTGGCTCCAGGTCAAAGGCAACAAGGGGAAGGGGCTCTCGTTTGTGTTTGACTCCAGTTTCAAAGCAAAGCATGCTAACCAGGGTGGGCAACTCTTTTGCAGTGTAGCACAAGTGCAGTGAATGAAAAGTAAATTTCGTCATACTATGCAAAAATTGAGAAATTAACTTGATAAATCAAAAAATCAAAAATGAAATACTATTTAAATATGCTTATTCAAAGTACGTAGAAATCACTCTAATTACATTTTTAATAATCCACTTATTTGTCTTTAGGATGAAAATGGAAACATTAATCATAATAACAGGTGACTGAAGCAAAGAAAAATGTGAAAATAGCACACTCAAAACAGAAGCAACCAAATTCATTCATGGCTGGGCCCAGGCTGACTCACACTGGACCGGCTGGCGGCAGTGTGTCAATGAGTCAGAAAGTGGAATGGAATGAGTGATCACGTGATAATAATGGAACTCTCTCGCTGACTGATTCTACCCTGCAAATCATACTGTCAAGAAAAGGGTTTCTTATATTTTCTTATTAGAGCCAAAATATGGCAAATTTCAATTTGCCGCACTCTCACGGCAAAGTAGCCACTTGTGACGACTGACAACAGGGTTGCCCATGCTGGGTATAAACTGTGAATCAATGGTTGGAAAGTCAAAATTCACTTGGCCACCATAACTAAACCACTGAAAGAGAATGAGTCAGTAAAGAAGAAAGGAAAAGAGGGAGCACATGGTCGCATCACTTTAATTTTGATTTAGTTTAAGAATTTATATTCTGCTAGTTCAACTGGCAGATTGGACATACTGGATTACAACAGCATAGAAACATTTAAATTAACTCCATTATAAACAGACCAATCTTCAGATCAATATGATCAATATTAGCTAAGACAATAGCCAGAGCAGAGAATTAAAGAAAATCTTATGTGCCATTTAAATAATAATAATAATAATCATAATAAACCTTAAGCGCCATCTTAAGCTATTTTTCTAAACATTGTGAAAACAGGACTTTTTTCAGGGAGTACTCGTTAGTACTAAGTACCGGCAACTTTTCCAGTGCCTGCTAAAACTGACCCCGGTCCCCATTAATAAAAATGCCCATGCCCCGCACATCCTGAACACACATGTAGAAAGTGCCACTTTGGGAGAAGCAGAGGCTTCAGCTATTCACCTCAGTCCCACAGGAGAACATCGCGGATCAGTGCCTGCCCACAGGAGAATATGGAGGTTCATGCTGCAGCCAGGACACAATAGCCCGGCCCTTGCAAAACATGGAAGACATGGGTTACCAAGGCTGAGCTTTATAGACAATAAAAGCAGAAAAATGATGTTTGTTTTGGCTTAGTGATTTGGCTAGGTTAGTTTTGGAAATCTGAATATGCAGCAACTCTGATATCTTTGCATTTGGCACAGTTCAGGAGGAAACCCATTTCCATTTTTATTTCTCTATGCAGTCTGGCTTCGTGGAGTTTCCAGTTCTGTTTTTGTCGGCACATTTCTAGTTTGTGGTCATGCATTCTGTATTTGCTGAGGCTTTACCCATGCTTTGCATATGTGATCAAGGCAAAGTATTTTGCAAGCATGTCGTTTCTCTTTAGAGATTTGTAGCAATCCAGCTTGTGTTCTTTACCCAACAAGAGCTATGTTCTAGGGAATAGGGTAAGATTTGCCATGTTGCCTTTTCAAAGACTTTGTGACAGGTTGCAAGAGACATGGCTAATGTAGGGGCAGGTCCCTGGGTGGTCATCCCACTCTTAAGGACAGCCCTGCATATGAGTACCAGCACCTGTTTCTCTAAAAAAATTAATTACTGTTGAAAAACATTAGATGAAACACAAGATAGGACTAAAACACAGGCAAATTAGGCTCATTTCTAGGGCCCAAAGATTTGGTGAGGGAAGGAAGCTCTGTCTCCACAATAGGAGTGTGCAAGTTCAGTCCTTGAGGGCTGCAACCAGGCCAGGATAAGGATATCCCAAATGAATATGCATGAAATACAGTAGTGTGCATACAGATCTATCTCATGCATATTTATTAAGAATAGCCTGAAATCCTGGCCCTGTTTGCATCTCTTTAGTTAACTAGGTGTTAACACTAAGTGACAGATCAAAGGGGCAATTTGAAGGTCTTCCTCTATCAAACCAAGGGCTTTAATCACCCAGGAAACTGATAAGAGATTACTTTAGAAGAAGGGGTCAGGGACCTATATAGCAAGCCAGCTTTTACTAAGTGTTCTTTCCCTCCCATCTACCCCAGGCATAATCTTAGCTTTATAAGCTCTTAAACCTATTAAAGAGGAAGAGGTGCTCAAATTCACTTTCAGGGTCAGTTGTTATCCTTATCAGGAATAGATTAATTAAGGCCCTGAAATTACATTAATTAATCTTGAGGTGAATAAAGTCCCTTAAACATATTCAGGGTCATTCCGAGCCGTGATGTATGGGGAGGTTAGATGGGGGCGGGCTTAGGGCAGACAATGGGTGGTCGGCGACTCTGCATGTCCAGGGCAGATTCTAATGTCGGCCCTGTATGTCCAGGGCCGGCAGCCTGAACGGGGAACTTATTCCACCTCTGAGGTGGAATAAGTTCCCCTAGTCAGGTGGATCAGGCAGGCCCGGGGCTCCAAAAAGGCGGGAGCGGGCAGAGGAAATTCCCCGCAGCCAAACCCTTGCCTTGGGAAGCCAGATCAAGGGTCGGGCTGTGGGGAATTAAGCATTTGTTCCAGTGGCTGGGAATTGCGGCTCTTGAATGGAGCCGCAGTGCCATGGCAACCAGACACCATGACACTGCGGCTCCATTCAGGAGCCCTGACTGATTTATCTGGGCAAGGCCTGTATGTGAAGACCGACCAGAATCGGGGTCCCTGGCCTGCACGTACAGTCCTGGATGCAATTCTGATCTCGCGGGGCTAGACGTGCCCCGTAGAATCAGAATCCCAACTTTCTGTGTGTCCAGTTCTGACCGGGCGCACAGAGGGCCAGTACATCCAGGACTGAATTGGGCCCATTAGGTATAGTTGTATCAGTACATGTATCCCTAGCAACTTTAAGTATGTAAACAACTTAAATAGCTAAACAAAACCTTAAAACTAGTCCAGCAGTGAGATGGGGGCTTTCCAGTCTTCTGCATTGAGTGTCACATGTACGATTTTCTCCCATGTGTGCACTAGGTGTAAGCTCTTTGCCCTCAGAGAACGAGTCCAATCTCTGGAGGCTAGAGTAGCAGACTTAGAGGACAAGGAAGACAGAGAGGTACACAGACGAGACCTACAGGGACGTAGTATGGAAATCCTACTTCCAGTCTAGCAGCCTCTCAGTTGCCATGGAGGAAAGAGGTCACGTGAAAGGAGAGCATCACCTTGGTGTGGCAGGAAGTGATCCTGTAGCTAGGACCTGTTCTCCAGGCAATGAAAAACCCTCTCCCACTGAGGAGGTTTCTCCAGAGCCATGTGCCCATAAGGGAAGGGTTAGGATGGCCGTTATAGTTGGTGATACGATCATTATGCATGTAGATAGCTGGGTGGCTAATGGACATGAGTATTGCCAGGCAACATGCCTGCCTGGAGCGGACCTCACAAGCCACTTGGAAAGGTTTTAAATAGTGCTGGAGAGGACCCTGCTATCTAGAAACATGATACCAATGACATAGTAAAGTGTGGGAGGGAGGTTCTGGAGGCCAAATTTAGGTTTATAAGTAGGAAGTTGAAACCCAGCTACACTAACAGCTTTATTACATCCTCCGGTAACAAATTCCAGAGTTTGATTATGTGTTGAGTGAAAAAATAATTTTTCTTATTAATCTTAAATGGGTTACATTGTAGCTTCATTGCATGCCCCTTAGTCTTCCTACTTTTTGATGGTGTAAACAATTGATCTACATTTAACCGTTCCACTCCATTCATTAATTTATAGACCTCTATCCAGGGCCGGCCCGTCCATTGTGCGAGACTGTTTTTCACACAGGGCCCCGCGCAAACTTCATTCTCACACAAATGGACAGCTTCAGAGGGACCCAGGAAAGTCCACGCGAGGCGCCGGCTCCCTCTGCACAACTGCCAGCATGAAGAGTGTTTTCTCTCACGTTGGCAGCTGTTACTGTGAAACGCACTAGTGTCAGGAAATGCCCTTTAGCCTTTTCCGGCACTTAGCGCGCTTCACAGTAATAGCCGCCAGTGTGAGGGAAAATACTCTTCACACTGGCAGCTGTGCAGGGGGAACCGGGGCCTCGTGTGGGCTTCCCTGGCTCACCTCTGAAACCTCTTAGATGGCCGCGGTGCTCTTCAGCAGGTGGACGGGGGGGGGGGGTCTAGCATGGGGGGTGGCCTAGGACTGGAAATGAGCTGATGGGAGGGTAAGATGGGACTGGAAATGGGCTGTGATGTGTGGGTTAGGACTGGAAATGAGCTGATGGGAGGGTAAGCTGGGACTGGAAATAGGCTGATGGGGGGGGGGGGCTGGAATAGGACTGGAAATGAGCTGATGGGGGCTAGGACTGGAAATGAGCTGATGGTGGGCCAAGACTGGAAATGGGCTGATGGGATGAGCTTGGACTGCAATTGGGCTCATGGGGAGCTAGAATAGGACTGGAAATGGCTGATGGGTAGCTTGGACTGGAAATAGGCTGATGGGAGGGCTGGGTTAGGACTGGAAATGGCTGATTGGGGTCTAGAACTGGCAATGGGCTGAACTGGTGGAACTTGGACTGGCAATGGGCTGATGGGATCTGGAATAGGACTGGAAATGGGCTGATGTGGGGCATGGAAGAATGGAACTAGAAGGGAGCGGATGCTGGGTGGGTCTAGAACTAGAAGGAAGCTGATTTTCTGGGAGGACTAGAAGAGGATGGGACTGGGGGAATGAGAGGGGAAAAGATATTTTGTGTGGGAGGGAAGAAAAATCTACGATTGGCCGGGTATTGGAAGAGTAAGTGGGGATTGAGAATGGAAGGGTGAAATTTGAGTATATGATAAAGGAATAAAGAAAGAAATGGGGGACAGAGCAAAAGGGGAAAGATCAGTATGTTAAAGCAGATATAGAGAGAGAATGGAAGAAATCTAGAAGAGAAAAGAAAGGACAAATCGACAGCTCGCAGAAGACACGAAGAAACCAGAAGAAAGTGACTGGAGCAATTGCAACTAAAAAATAAAATGCCCAAACAAAAGGTAGAAAATACTTTTTATTTTGAATTTATTAACTGGAATATGTCAGGTCTGGGAAATGTGTATCGCTAACGTCTTTGCATGTTTGTTTAGTGCAAGAAGAAATTAATTTATAGTTTTTTCTCCAGTGTACATTTCATGTTTGGCTTTTGGGGTTCCTAATTTAATTATTATCTTCCTATTTCTAAATTGTGATCCCTTGTTCTTTGTGTGGTGATGGTCTATGTTCTGCCTGTTATAACCAAGCTGAGGTATTCAATTCATGTAGTTTAAATTTGACAGTCCCACTTGTTCTCTTTCCACCAGTGAGATGTATTGGTATTCTTTAAGATGTATTGGTTTAATATTTGCAGTGTTGCCTTTTTGATAGGTAGGGTTTGGTGCTTTGTGAGTCCTGGTAGTGCTCTTATGATATGGTGAGTTTGCTATGGGTTCTAAATGGTCAGTGTTTATAATACTTCCTAATGGGCCTGGTGGTTGGCACTGGAATATAGTAATGTAGAAATCTGGTAGTCTTTCTTTATCCGGACACTCATTAAGAGGCATGTTTACTAAAAGCGCATGTTAACATTATGCAAATATTTAATTAAATGAGGCTCTTTATTTATTATTTATTTACCTTTTTTTTATATACCGTTTTTCTCTAATTCAAAATGGTTTACAGAGAACAAAAGTAACAGTGTGGGTACAGCTGTTTTACATGGAGCAAAAACAGTGGATGAACATTTAGCAATTGAACAGAACTATTTACATTAAGTTATGGAGGTAGGGAAAGGTATGTGGTAAAGGGATGGGATGGGGGGATAGGGGTAGAGGGGGTATAGTGTTTAAGGGGGGAGTGGATAGAATTCTGAAAAGAGGAAGGTTTTTAGCATTTTTCGGAATTCTGAGCGTTCGTTGCAGCCTCTTAGACTGGGGGGAAGGGCGTCCAATAGAGACGGGGCATAGAGGGAGAAGGCACGATTGCATGTTGATTGAGTGTACATTTTTTCTTTTGTGCTGGGATGCTTAGGATATTTACTGTGTTGGATCTATGTGGTCTAGTAGAGTTTAATTTTGGAAGGAGTGAATGTAAGCATGAAGCAGATTCGTTGTGTAGAACTTTGTGGATCAGTGTGATGATTTTTAATTTTATCCTGGCTTGTATGGGGAGTCAGTGGAGGTCCCTTAGGATGGGGGTGATGTGTACATGTTGTGGTGAGTGTGTTATTAGATGCGCCAGGGTATTTTGGGCCATCTGGAGGGGGTGGAGGGGGTGTTTTGGGAGACCATGGTATATCAGATTGCAGTAGTCAAGGGTTGAGGTTGAAAGGGCCTGGCAGACGGTTTGAAAGGAGTCTGGGTTTAGTGTTTGTATTTTGAAGTAGATGGAGTTGGTTGTTCTTTTTATCTGTTCCTGAAATGTAAGGTTTTGGTCTATTATTATACCTAGGCATTTAACCTGTGACTTTACTGTGATTGTGAGGTCTCCAAGGATAATGGAGGGAGGGGGGACATAGGATGAATTAGAGGTGATTTGGATGGCTTCGGTTTTGGATTGATTAATTATAAGGTTGTGGTGGAGGAGCCATTGTTTTATTTTAAGGAAGCAGTTGCTAATGTTGGTGAGGTTTGGCTTGGATATGTTAAAGGGGGCAAAGAACATTATGTCGTCTGCATATAGTTGATACTGTATGTGGTATTCTTGAAATATTTTGCACATAGGTTGGAGGAAAATGTTGAAAAGGAGTGCTGAGAGGCTGGAGCCTTGGGGGACTCCTTGGGGAAGGGTAAATGGTTGGGAGGATTAATTGCCAATTCGTACTGGTTGCATTCTGTTTTCTAAGTATGAAGTGAACCAGTTTAGGGTTGTGTCTCTGAGGCCTATGTCATAGAGTCTGTTGAGGAGCTGTCTGTGGTGGAGTGAGTCAAAGGCTGAGGATATGTCGAGGAAGATTAGTGTACATCCTTGGTCAGGAGATTGGGTATACTTTACATAGAACCTTGTTCTATGTAAAGTATACAGAAGTATACACATTTTTGTTCACTGTTCAATGTAAACCGCCCCTGATCTCTGGAGGGGGCGGTATAGAAGAAACTGTTAAATAAATAAATAAAATAAATAAATAAATTGGGTGTAAGTGATTACTGAGTCAAGGAGGGAAGTGATCAGGGTTTCTACACCATGGTTCCTTTTAAAACCATGTTGGAAGGGATCGAGGGGGGAGTGGTCATCAATGAAATTTTGGAGCTGGTTTTGTACAGATGTTTTGGTTATTTTTGCTAATAGGAGGATACTTGAGATTGGCCTATAGGATGCTGGTGATATAGGGTTGAGCTTGGTTCCTTTTAGGATGGGGCGGATGGAGCTGTTTTTCAGTGGGACAGGCATAATACTAGTTTTAAGTGAGCTTGAGACCATGGATTGAATGAAGGGGCTTAGTGTTTCTTTTGTATTTTTAATCCATGTGACTGGGCGTGGATCTAGAGCATGCCTTTATACAAATGAGGCCCTGCAATGAATCTACGCATATGGCCCCGCACTCCCCTTGGGCCACCCCTGCCTCTATCATATCTTCCCTCAGCTGTCTCTTTTCCAAGTTGAAGAGCCCTAACCTTTTAAGCCTCTCCTCATAGGGGTATCCTTCCATCCCATTTGCCATTATGGTGGCTCTTCTTTGTACTTTTTCTAATTCTGCTATATCCTTTTTAAGATACAGTGACCAGAATTGCACACAATATTCAAGGTGCAGTCTCACCATGGAATGATACAGAGGCATTATAATATCCTTGGTTTTATTCTCATTTCCTGTCCTTTCCTTATGATACCTAGCATTCTATTTGCTCTCTTGGCCGCCACTGCACACTGGGCAGAAGGTTTCAACATGTCGTCCACTATGACGCCTAAATCTTTTTCCTGGGTGGTGGTTCCTAATGTGGAACCTTGCATTGTATAACCATAGTTTGGGTTGTTCTTTCCTAGCTGCATAACTTTGCACTTGTCCACATTAAATTACATCTGCCACATTACATTTCATCAGTCTTCCAATTTATCAAGGTCCTCTTGCAATTTTTCACAATTCTCTTGTGTTTTAACAACTATGAATAATTTTGTGCCATCTGCAAATTTGATTACCTCATTCATTATTCTCATTTCCAGGTCATTTATGAATAAGTTAAAAAGCAGAGGGCCCAGCACAGATCCCTGCAGTACTCCACTATTCACCTTTCTCAATTGAGAAAACTGACCATTTAGCTCTACTCTCTGCTTGCTATCTTTTAACCAGTTCCTGATTCACAATAGTGCACTGCCTCCTATCCCATGACATTTTAATTTCACCAAGAGCCTCTCATGGGGGACCTTGTCAAAGGCTTTCTGAAAATCCAAATATACTATATCAACTGGCTTACCTTTACCTGTTTATTCACACCTTCAAAAATATAACAGATTAGTAAGAAAATATTTTCCTTGGCTAAATTTATGTTGGCTTTCTCCCATTAAACCATGACTATCTACATGTTCAGTAATTTTATTTGTATAATGGTTTCTACCATTTTTCCATGATGTCAGGCTCACTGGTCTGTAGTTTCCTGGGTGACCCCTGGACACCTTGTTAAAAATTGGCATTACATTGGCCATTCACTAATCTTCTGGTACTGGGGTTGTTGGAAGGTGAAATGTTCCATGTATATAGACTATAGTTCTATAATGTTATACATTGTTCTATGTAAACCTAATTGTTCGATGTAAACCGCCCCTGATCGTTGGAAGGGGTGGTATATAAAACAGTTCAAATAAATAAATACTATAAATGATTTTAATGATAGTTCGCAGATTGCAGAGCTACTATTAGTAATCTAATTTTTCAGTTCTTTCAACAACCTCAGATCTATACCATCTGGTCAAGGTGATTTGCTATTCTTCAGTTTATCAAATAATTGTAATACATCTTCCTGGTTTATTGATATTGTTTTCTTCTGATAAAATTCCCTTTGTGCAGCAGCAGCCAAAAAAGCAAGTAGAATGCTAGGAATCATAAGGAAAGGAATGGAGACTAAAACCAAGGATATTATAATGCCTCTGTATCATTCTGTGGTATGACCCCTTTGAGGAAAGACTTAGAAGGTTAGGGCTCTTCAACTTGGAAAAGAGATGTCTGAGGGGGGATATGATAGAGGTCTATAAATTAATGAATGGAGTGGAACAGGTAAACATAGATCGGTTGTTTATGCCATCAAAAATAGAAAGACTAGAGGACATGCAATGAAGCTACAATGTAATCCACTGAAGACTAATAAGAGAAAATATGTTTTTATGCAAGGCGTAATCAAAGTCTGGAATTTGTTACCGGAGGATTGGTGTAGCTAGGTTTAAAAAAAAGTTTTGGACAAGTTCCTGAAAGAAAAGTCTATAAACCATTATTAAAGAGGACCCGGGAAATCCACTGCTCATCCCAGGATGAGCATTGTAGAACCTGTGTGCCTGTTTGGGAACCTGCCAGGTAATGGTGACCTGGATTGGCCACTGTTGGAAACAGGATACTGGGTTTGATGGACCTTGGTCTGACCCAGTATGGCATTTCTTATCTTCTTATGTTCTAATGCGCCTCAGGAATAACGTGGGTGCAGTTAGCATCACCTATTGAGGTGGAGGTAATTGTACTCATGCTGCATGCTGTGTATACGCACATATTGAGGGTGCAGGGCTCACCACATCCACTCTCCACCCCTAACCTACCCATTTTGACCTCTACCCAATGACTGTGCTTACTGTGCAGGCCACCTGCTAACTGCAGCACACAGTTAGTACATATGTACCATAACTTGCACTAACTTTAGTAAAAGGGGTTTGCATCTGTGGCAAATTGTTAAAATGGTTACAGATATATCTGTTAAGGTCCAGGTGACTTTCCAGTTTCATGCAGCTTAGTTGGAGAAACTGAACAGGTAAGACAGCATGACTGCAAGGATGGTGGCTATTAGTGAATCCTATGTAATCCATTCCAGGTTGGAAGTTTAAGATAATTATTAGAGGAGAATGAATTTAATATTTTTGAACTTCCCTGTTTCCTCTATGCTCTTTGCATTGGAACTCTGGAAGACGTATTGCTTAGACATTTTGAAGATGCTTTGTAATGCAGATCCACTGACTTCTCCAAAAGACCTATTCATAGTCTCCATCTTCTTCCCTGGCATATAAACACCCTGGTGGGCAGTGTTATTGCATTAGGTAGTATCTTTAAAATTTCTAAGCAATACTTTGTCTAGAGTTCCAGGGGAGTTCAATAATACCAAATTCATTCTCCTCTGACAAATATCTTAAATGTCCAACCTGGTTAGAAATCTCTTGGTTACCTATGTCCTTGAAAAGGATCGGGACTGGACTGTGAAAGTGTTTTCTGGTCATAAAGATTGCATTTTTTATGGGTAGAAAGTTATGTATGTTCTCAAATGTTGTTAAGTGCCGTCGAGTCAGTGTCGACTCATGGCAACCCTCTGGATAGTTGTCCTAAATTGTGTTCGGTCTTCAGTCAGGTGGTTAATTGTTGACAGACTGGTACCGGTAGCTGCTGTTAGTGTATCGATCCATCTCATTGCTGGCCTTCCTCTTTTGCATTGACCTTCTATCTTGCCAAGCATAATGTCTTTCTCTAATGAGCTCTCTCTTCTCACGATGTGTTCAAAGTATGAAAGCCGAAGTCTTGTCAACTGAGCTTCTAAAGAAAGCTTAGGTTTGATCTCCTCTAGTACTGACTGGTTTGTTCTTCGGGGCCGTCCATTGTATACACAATATTCGCCGCCAGCACCATAATTCAAAGGCATCAATTTTCTTCCTATCTTTTTCACTATCCAGCTTTCATATCCATATGATGTTATTGAAAATACCATGTCCTGAACAAGTCGAATCTTTGTATGGAGAAAGACATCTCTGCTCTTGAGAATCTTGTATAGGTCTTTCATAGCCACTCTGCCAAGAGCAATGCGTCATCGAATTTCTTGACTGCTTGTTGCTTCTTCATTGATAGTTGATCCAAGTAGGTTAAAGTTGTCCACGATTTCAATTTTCTCTCCTTCAACGATGAACTTATCGATTTTGCCAGTTGTCATGATCTTTGTCTTCTTTACATTAAGGTGCAGGCCCATTTTAAGACTATGTTCCTTGATTGTGAGAAGCAAATGTTTCAGATCATCTTCACTTTTAGCCAGTAATGTCGTATCATCAGCATAGCAAAGGTTGTTGATGAGTCTTCCACCAATCTTCACACATTGCTTGTCTTCATACAATCCTGCTTCTCTGATGATTTGTTCTGCATATAAATTAAACAGGTAGGGGGAAAGCATGCAGCCTTGACGTACAGCTTTGCTTATTTTAAACCATTCTGTTTCTCCTTGTTCCGTTCAAACTGTTTCTTCTTGATCAATGTACAGATTGTGCAAGAGAACGATCAGGTGTTTTGGTATACCCATGCTTCTTAATGTGGCCCAGAGTTTCTCATGGTTTACACAGTCAAAAGCCTTGCTGTAGTCAATAAAGCACAAATAGATATCCTTTTGATATTCTTTAGTCTTTTCAAGGATCCTTCTCATATCCGCGATGTCTCTCGTTCCTCGCCCTTTCCTGAACCCTGCTTGCACTTCAGATAGTTCTTGTTCCAGGTATGGTTGTAGTCTCTGTTGAATAATCTTCAGTAGAATCTTGCTGGCATGTGGGATCAGAGCTATTGTATGATAATTTCCACAGTCAGATGGATCACCTTTCTTTAGTATTGGTATAAACACAGATTTTTTTCCAGTCAGTTGGCCATGATGTTGTCTTCCAAATTTCTTGGCAGAGCCTTGTAAGTATGGTAATAGCTGCATTAGATTGCTGGAATACTTCTATGGGAATGCCATCAATGCCTGGTGCTTTGTTCTTTGATAAGGCTTTCAATGCTGCTTTGACTTCTTTCATCACCAATGGTTCCGAATCATAAGGTACAGGTAGAAACAGCTGTTGGTCCACTTGATCTTTATCATATAAAAACTCTGTATATTCTTTCCACCTTTTCTTGATCTTCTCAGCGTCATTCAACATAGAACTTTGAGCATCTTGTAACATTCCAATTCAAGGCTGGAATTTTTTCTTTAGCTCTCACAGCTTTAAGAAAGCCAATGTTCTTCCTCTAATAGTTTCTGCTTCTATTTCTTGCATGCGTCATTGTAGTACTTTTCCTTGTCCTGTCTTGCTGCACATTGGAAATCTCTGTTGAGCTCTGTGATTGTCTTTCTTTCTCCTCTGGCTTTAGCTTCTCTGTATTTCTGGACAATTTTCAGTTTCTTCTGTCATCCATTATGGCCATTTTTTGCTTTTTCACCTTTTGTAGAGACTTCTCGCTTTCTTCCAACACAACCTTCTTGATGTCATTCCATAACTCTTCTGGAGCTCTGTCATTTGTATCTAAAGCAGCAAATTGATCTTGCAGGCAGTCTTTAAATTCCAGTGGTATATTTTCAAGGTCATATTTTGCTGCATTCATTAGTGGTTTGCTCTTTTTCAACTTTAGCTTGAGTTTGCATACTAGTAGTTGATGATCTGTACCACAGTCAGCTCCAGGTTTTGTCTTTGTTGATATTATAGAGCTTTTCCATTGTTGACTTCCACAGATGTAGTCAATTTGATTTTTGTACAATCCACTGGGTGAAGTCCATGTGTACAGTTGCCACTTGTGTTGCTGGAAGAAGGTGTTTGAGGAATACATCCTTGGTCTTGCAGAATTCTATCAGTCTTTCTCCATCTTCATTTCTGTAGCCAAATCCATATTTTCCAACCACTTTGCCTTCTTCTTTGTTGCCAACATTTGCGTAGTAGTTAAACTACGGATAGCTTAGCCCTCAGCATCACTGATGCACACAAGCTCTCACAGCAAGACAAGCTGCAAACCAAGTGAGGGGTTCTCAAATACCCGTCTCATATAAAAGCGTTTCTTTCTATGCACTAGGAATGTATAACTTTTCACACAAAATGTTTCTTCTATTTTCTTGTAAATGCTTATTAAGATTTTTGTGGCTACTGAACAATTGAGAGGGTAAGGTAGTGGTCAATGTCTGCGGATGGACTTTAAATGTAGGTGTAATGTGTGTGGTTCTTTTGTGATTAGCCAGCTGTTTATATATAATTTCAGAGGGGGTGTCTGGATTTAGGTCAGCTATATGGATTGTGGACTGGAATGACCCTTTTTTATTGTGGATTATTAGAAACATAATGACATTTTTTTCTCCTTTCCCTTCTTCCTTGAGAAGATGATTTTTTTTTTCCTCTTTCTTGTTATAACTAGTCAGTAGTAGTGTTTCTGGTTTCTTGACTGCAACGATAATTCTTTATAAATAATAAAAGAATAATTAAGAAAAACCCGACAAATTCATTCAATCCTGGAACTAATAATGAAAATCGCGGGGCGGGGGGCAGGCAGGCAGTCTTCATTTCAGGCTGAAAGAGTTCTTCCTGGCATTAAAATAAGACAAATGATGAGCAAAAGGCCCCTCGTTCTCAAAGGAGGAATTGGTGCAACACCAGTATCACACACCCAAGTGACCCAACCAACTTGTGCAGAGGAAAGAATTGGCTCAAAGAACGAGGCTCTCTTTCATGTGTGAAGGAATGAGTCGTTTCCCCCCCGGTGAAGGTAGAGGAAGGGCTGCATCATGCCGCCGTCAGCTCGAGACCGCCTCAGGCGGGAAACTGAACCACGTAAGATGGCGAAAACCTGAAGGGGAGCGCGAGCGCGCTCCGCTGCGTCGCACCCAATCAGCTACAAGAGCGAAGCTTCCTTTTCGTCTCAAATGAACCCCACAAAAATAATTCTCTCTCGCCTCCAGTGAAGAAATGATAAGCAGCTGCCCGAAGTGCTGACGGGACGGAGGGAAGCGCGAGCGTCCCCTGGCGAGCTGCGGCACTCTGCGCGCGCCACCCCTGGCCACTGCATCACGCGCCGCCCAGGCTCCTGCTAATATTTCTCTACTTTAACTGCTTCTGGCCATTTAACGTCGCCGATTTCGCGCCACCCACAGATGTGGGTCGGCCCGGCCAGTCACTCTCGGTCTTATGCATTGCACAGAGCGCCGCATAGATCCTTAACCCTGTTAGGAGGTGCCGACGAGCCGGGCAGATCGATAACACGCGGCAGCTTTCTCGTCACCTGCTGCATTCTGCTTTCCTGGAGGGGGTTTTCCCAGCTCAGCTCTGTCTGCGAGGGAGCAGCTAAGTATGCAAACAGCGACAGCTTCAGTACTTGACATCTCAAGGACAGTTCTGATCGCCGAGGATGGACATCATGGGCACAACCGGACAGGTAAGAGGCAGCACCGGCTGGACAGCCGCACTTGCTGAGCTCTTGCAATTGGGACACCCGGCCTCCTTCATTGATCACAGCACAGACACTGGTAAAGCATCTCATTTATGGAGAATTCTTATTGAGCATAGCAAACAAACAAACAAAAAAGAAAGAAAGAGACACCCCCCTTCCCGTAAGCATGCTGTTTTTGGAGGTTTTTCCATCGGTATTCCTAGGGTTTCCCGTTCCTTTCCACTTGAAATCGCATCACTGGATAGGGTAGTTTCCAAGTCCTCTTTGACGCTTAAATGAATGTCTTAGGTGTAAATTTTGCTAGAGCTGCGTATAATATCCAAAGGGCACTGGGAGTGAGTCTGTTTTGCAAAGAGCCCCTGTGAACTCGGTTAATGGACAGCCTGGCAGAAAAACGTAAAACTAAAAAAAGTCTGATGCGCTCTGGAAAGTGAAGGAAATATTAACCCAGTGCAAGCGAAGTGCTTTCAACGTTAAACGTCTACTGAGAACAACTTACTCAGGAAACCTAAATCTCACTTCCTCTTCAGAGCTGCCAGCGTCCCTTTTGATTAATTTGTAACTTTTTACTCGAGAGGCCAGTGATGCCAAAGTCCCAAAGAATATATTTTATAAGGCGCCGGGTTCAAATCCCACCCCTACAGTCGTGACCAAGGGCAAGTCAGTCTATCTCCTTTTTTAAAGGGCACTGTTAGATTGTAAATTTTCCTGGGAGGGGACTTTGTGTATGTACATAACAATAATGTTGTCTGCTACCTTGAGCATTAATTGGAAAAACAAACTAATACAAGCGTTTGCAGAGGAAAACCATCTAACTAAAATAATTCCAGCACATAACGATGTTGAATTCTGATATCTCAATAGCTCCTGCAATTATGCCATCTTTTTTGTAAGAATTAGCTTTTGTTCCACTATGGCAAAGCAAAGCAGTGAAGGGTACAGTAAAACCCAGCAAAGCCCAAGGTATTTCCCTTGGCATGTATCTCTCTTCTTAGTGCTTAATAGGGATCACCTCATACAGAATTCATTTGGGTACATAACAGTTTTATATTAATTAAACAGCACTGAAGGATGCAAACAGCACTGAAGGATGCCCCAATGAAAGTGCATACAGTTTTATTCAAATTTATTTGTCAAGCAGAATTTTAATATCTAAGATGTTCAGAGGTTTGTTTTACTAGCATTATCAAACCTACAGCTGTACATAAGGTTGCATTTATTAGTGAATAATATTTGAGTGGCACTCAAGGTCTGTAAATTTGAATTTACTGACAATGCTTTGGTTACTGTGTTATTATGTTGCATGAAACCTTCATTTAGGGTTCTGTGGTTATATTGAGAAGATATCAAGAGTGCAGTTTAATTACATTTTTTTTTGCATTGATATGATCCTTTGTGAATACTATGCAGTGTATCAGCTGCAATTAAGTTCTTTTGAGCAGTTGAAAGAGATTTGTTAATGAATCTTTTTTTTAAATTTCCACCTACTCAACAGGATTTGGCACATAACACTCATTGGGTTTTGATTAAAAATTATTTTTTCTTATTCTGAGCCTATGGGGGAAAAACTCTTGCTTGAACAAAACCCTGCACTTGTCATTTAGGGCTTAATGGGCTGGAATAGTGTTCTAGCACTTCTTGAGCCCACAAAGGAAGTGACATCAGGTTCCGCGGTTGCCGATATGAGCTTCCGGCGATGGCTGCCATCATGTCCTCTACTTCTGTTGCATGTGTTTTTTTTATCCCTACTGCCTGCAATGCTGCTAGACGCGCCGCAGTAGCGAGAGAGAGAAGGCGCGGGGCCGTTAAGCCAGCCTGTGCTGCTACAGCTCTGGCAGTTCCGCCCCCTCCAACAAACTCTGAGGGGTCACGTGGCGTCTAAGGGCTCAGTGGCCCCGTGCCTTCTCTCTTGCTGCTGCTGCACGTCCAGGGAAGCGGAAGCGGCAACACAGGCAGGGCCGGCCCGTCCATTGAGCAAGAATGTTTTTTGCACAGGGCCCCGCGTTTCAGGGGGCCCCGCGCAAAGAACATTCTGCTTTTTTCAAAATTAAATAAATTTAAAAAAAACGCTGGCTGCTACCGCTGCCGCCACGGCAGAATGGACTGTCCCGCGGGGCCCCCTCTGCCCAGCTGAATCCCTCCCTCCCTCCCTCCCTCCGTGAAGGCTGAGCCCCTCCGTGCCGGCTTTGAGAGTTGCGAAGGGAGAGTGTCTCCCTCGCGTTTCTGTTAAGCCTGCAGGGGCAGATGGGAAATTTCCCATCAGCCCCTGCAGGCTTATCAGAGACGCGAGGGAGACACTCTCCCTTCGCGACTCTCAAAGCCGGCACAGAGGGGCTCAGCCGTCGTGGAGGGAGGGAGGGAGTCAGCAGGGCAGAGGGGGCCCCGCGGGACCGTCCATTCTGCTGCTGCTGCTGCTGCTGCAGCGGCAGCGGTAGCAGCCAGCGTTTTTTTTTTTTAATTTAATTTTACTTGAGCCGATGGGGGGGGGCTAGGACTGGAAATGGGCGGGGGGGGTTAAGACTGGAGGTGGGCTGATTGGGTTAGGACTGGTAATGGGCTGTGGGCTGTTGGGGGGGTTAGAACTGGTAGTGGGCTATGGGGGGGGTTAAGAATGGTAATGCGCTGTGGGCTGATGGGGGATGTCTGGTAATGGGCTATGGGGGAGGCTAGGACTGGAAATGGGCTGGGGGGCTTAAGACTGGAGGTGGGCTGATGGGGTTAGGACTGGTAATGGGCTGTGGGCTGATGGGGGGTTAGGACTGGTAATGGGCTATGGGGGGGCTAGGACAGGAAATGGGCCGATGGGGAGGGTTAGGACTTGAGGTGGGCTGATGGAGTTAGGACTGGTAATGGGCTGTGGGCTGTTTGGGGGGTGGTTAGAACTGGTAATGGGCTATGGGGGGGTTAAGACTGGTAATGGGCTGTGGGCTGATGGTGGCTGTCTGGTAATGGGCTATGGGGGGGTTAGGACTGATAATGGGCTATGGGGGGCTAGGACAGGAAATGGGCTGATGGGGAGGGGTTAGGACTTGAGGTGGGCTGATGGGGTTAGGACTGGTAATAGGCTGTGGGCTGATGGGGGAGGGGGGTTAGGACTGGCTATGGGGGGCTGACTGGAAATGGGTTGATGGGGTTAGGACTGGAAGTGGGCTGATGGGGGGTTAGGACTGGTAATGGGTTATAGGGGGGGCTTAAACTGAAAATGGGGTGATAGGGGGTTAGGACTGGAAGTGGGTTGATGGGGGGGCTAGGACTGGTTTTTGGGTTGGGGGGTTGCTAGGACTGGAAATGGGCTGATGGGTGGCTAGGACTGGAAATGGGCTGATGCAGGGACTAGAAGGGAATGGATGCTGGGTGAGGCTGGAACTAGAAGGGAGCTGATGTTGGGGGAGGATTAGAATGGGATGGGGCTGGAAGAGTAAAATGGAGAAGGGAAAAATATTTTGTGTGGGAGGGATAAAAAATCTATAATTGGCCGGGTATTGGGAGAGTAAGTGGGGATTGAGGATGGAGGGGTAAAATTTGAGTGGATGAAATAGGAATGAGGAAAGAGCAAAAGGAGAAAGATTAGTATGTTAAAGCAGATGTAGAGAGAGAATGGAAAAAAACTAGAAGAGAGAAGAAAGGACAAATGGACAGCAGATGATGGAGAGTTAGCAGAAGACACGAAGAAACTAGAAGAAAGTGGCTGGAACAATTGCAGCTGAAAAATAATGCACAAAAGGTAGAAAAATATCTCTTTATTTTGAATTTATTAATTGGAATATATCAGCTCTGGTAAATAATGTGCATCATTAACGTCTGCGCTTTGTTTAGTACAAGAGCAAATTAATGTATAGTTTTATTTCTACAGTGTTGTACATTCCAAGTTTGACTTTTGGGATTCCCAGTTTAATTATTGTCTTCCTGTTTCTAAATTGTGATTCCTTGTTTGGTGATGGTCTATGTTCTGCATGTGTAACTGAGCTGAGGTGTTCTGTTTATATAATTCCTATTTGACATTGCCACTTGTTCTCTTTCCCCAGTAGGTCATGTATTGTTGTTCTCTGAAATGTATTGGTTTAATATTTGCAGTGTTGCCTTTTGATTGGTAGAGTATGGTGATTTGTGAGTCCTGGTAGTGCTGTTAGGATACGGCGGGTTTGCTATGGGTTCTAAATGGGCAGTGTTTGTAGTAGTTCCTAATGTGTCTGGCAGTTGGCACTAGATTAAAGTAATGTAGAAATCTTTTAGTCTTTCTTTATCCATACACTCATTAAGAGGCACGTTTACTAAAAGTTAGTATATGGTAACATTATGCAAATATTTATGCAAATGAGGCCCCTTATGCAAATGAGGCCCCGCACCGAGTCTCCGCACATGGCCCCGCACCCCCCTTGGGCCGCCCCTGAACACAGGCAGCAAAGAGAGGAGAATACCCGATCGGTATGGGGGCAGGCAAGAGAAGATGTTAGATCGGGTGAGCACAGAAACTTGCTCAGAGGAGAAAGGAGGGGGTGTTTGACACAGTGAGAAGGGAGATGCTGGATTAGCATGGGAGGCCAAAACAAGAGGTACTTGGGGAAAAGATTTTGGTTGGAGGATAAACAGGAGCGGCCCAAGGAGTGGCCCAGGAGTGGCCTCATTTGCATAACTTTGCATAATGTTACCATACACTAACCTTTAGTAAACATGCCTCTTAATGAGTGTATGGATAAAGAAAGACTAAAAGATTTCTACATTTACTATAATCCAGTGCCAACCACCAGGCACATTAGGAACTGTTACAAACACTGCTCATTTAGAACCTATAGCAAACCCACCGTATCATAACAGCACTACCAGGACTCACAAAGCACCAGACCCTACTTATCAAAAGGCAACACTGCAAATATTAAACTAATACATTTCAGAGAATAACAATACATGACCTACTGGAGAAAGAGAAGAAATGGCAATGTCAAATAGGAATTACATAAACAGAATACCTCAGCTCAGTTACACATGCAGAACGTAGACCATCACCAAACAAGGCATGACCATTTAGAAACAGGAAGACAATAATTAAACTGGGAACCCCAACAGCCAAACTTGGAATGTACAACAACACTGTAGAAATAAAACTATAAATTAATTTCCTCTTGTACTAAACAAAGCGCAGATGTTAATGATGCATATTTCCCAGAGCTGACATACGTATTCCAGTTAATAAATTCAAAATAAAGAGAGATCTTTGTACCTTTTGTGCATTTTTTTTCAGTTGTAATTGCTCCAGCCACTTTCTTCTGGTTTCTTCGTGTCTTCTGCTAACTCTCCATCGTCTGCTGTCCATTTGTCCTTTCTTCTCTCTTCTAGTTTTTTTTCCATTCTCTCTCTACATCTGCTTTAACATACTAATCTTTCTCCTTTTGCTGTTTCCTCATTCCTATTTCATCCATTCAAATTTTACCCCTCCATCCTCAATCCCCACTTACTCTCCCAATACCCGGCCATTTGTAGATTTTTTTTCCCTCCCACACAAAATATTTTCCCCTTTCCATTTCACTCTCCCAGCCCCATCCCATTCTAATCCTCCCCCAACATTAGCTCCCTTCTAGTTCCAGCCCCACCTAGCATCCGCTCCCGTCTAGTCCCCCCATCAGCCCATTTCCAGTCCTAGCTCCCCGATTTATTTCCAGTCCTATCCGAGTCCCTCCATCAGCTCATTTCCAATCCCAGCCCCCCATCAGCCCATTTCTAGTTATTTCCTAGCCCCACCATCAGCCCATGTCAAATCCTAGCTCCCCTCCACTCAGCCCATTTCCAATCCAAGCCCCCCATGAGCCTACTTCCAGTTCTAGCCCCTCCATGAGTCCATTTCAATCCAAGCCCCCACCACAGCCCATTTCCAATCTTAGCTCCCTCCAACACCCAGTTTCCAATCCTATCCTAGAACCTCCATCAGCCCATTTCCTGTCCTAGCTTCCCTCCCCTCACAGCCCATTTCCATTCCAAGCCCCTCTCCCCATCAGCTATTTGCAGTTCAAGCCCCCCTTCCCCTCAGCCCATTTCCATTCCAAGCCCCCGTCCCCATCAGCTATTTGCAGTTCAAGCCTCCCCTTCCACTCAGCCCATTTCCAGTCCTAGCAACCCCCCAACCCGTTACCAGTCTTTGCCCCCCATCAGCCCACTTCCAGTCCTAAGCCCCCATCAGCCCACTTCCAATCCTAACCCCCCATCACCCCATTTTCAGTTTAAGCCCCCCCCACATAGCCCATTACCAGTCCTAACCCCCCATCAGCCCATTTCCAGGCTTAGCCCCCCCCCATATCCCATTACGAGTCCTAACCCCCCATCAGCCCACAGCTCATTACCAGTCCTAACCCCATCAGCCCACCTCAAGTCCTAACCCCCTCCCCCCCCATCAGCACATTTCCAGTCCTAACCCCCCTCCCCCCCCAACAGCCCAGGGAAAATTTAAAATTAAAAAAAAGCTGGCTGCTGCCACCGCGGCAGAATCGAGTGTCCCGTGGGGCCCCCCCTGCCGGGCAGAGCCCTCCCTCCCCGCCTCAGTCCCTCCCCGCGGGACCCTTCGTGGCTCTGAAAGCCGACGTGGGGAGGGATTGAGGCGGGGAGGGAGGGCTCTGCCGGGCAGGGGGGCCCCGCGGGACCCTCTTTTGTCGCTGCCATGGTGGCAGCGGCAGCAGCCAGCTTTTTTTTTTTACATTTTAAAATTTACTTTTAAAGCAGAATGTTCTTTGCGCGGGGCCCCCTGAAACGTGGGCCCTGTGCAAAAAACATTCTCGCTCAATGGATGGGCTGGCCCTGAGGAGAAAGATACTGATTTGTGGGAGTAGGAAAGAAAGGGGAGATGCTGGATTAGAAGGAGGGGGCAATGGTGGATAGGGGGGTGTCTAGAGACTCAAAGAACAAATGTAGACACAGGGATATGGGAGGGAGTTGTTGGACATGCAGGTTGGGGGGATAGTAGGAAGGTAGAAGATGCTGGACCACGAGGGAGGGTGTAACAAGACGGGGAATAATTTACATAAGAGGGGGACAGGGACAGACAAAGGGAACACTGGACATCAGAGGACTAGGGAGAGGGCAGATGCTGAGCATTGGGGGAGGAGTATGAATGATGCTGGACATTGAGGGTTATAGGGATACAAAGAGGGGATGCTGGATACTGGGAGGGTAGGGTGATAGGAGATGCGACACAGGAGTGGGGGCAGGACAGAGATTCTGACACGGGAGTGGGGGCAGGACAGATAAGCTGGACATAGGAGGGGGATACAGACAGAGAGGGAAGATGCTAGATATGAGGAGAAACAAGGAAATAGGGGCAATAAGGACACAGAAAGAGGGTATTGGACATAGGGAGATAGAGAGACCCAGGAGAGATGTCGGATGAAGGGGGAGAGAGAAAAGATGCTGAACGAAGGATGGGGCATAGAGAGATGCTGGACAAAAGGTGGGAGAGGAAGAGAGAAGATGTTCCTTGAAGGGTGGTAGAGAGGAGAGAATTGGCAAAGGATTGGGGAAGAAAAAGGAAAATTGTTGGGCTGAATTAAGGGAAAGCTGAAAAACTGTAGGTAGTTGCAATAAAAAAAGGGAGATTTGAGAAGTGATATCCGAGAGGATCAAGGCAGAAAAATAAATGGAAGAAAGCTGAAAAGAAAAGATAAATGTACGGGAAGAAATGAAAAAGACAGAAGATGAGAGAAGTAGCAGCAGATAGACCGGAGACTCTGGAAAGACAGAAGACAGAGAGAGTAAAGTAGAAAAAAGAGATTGGTACCAACACAACTAGAAAAATAAAATGGTCATACAACAAAGGTAGAAACATTAATTTTATTTTTAATGTAGCAATTGGAATATGTCAGTTTTGAGAATTCCTTTCTGCTGTCTTTATAGTGTAGTGTGCAGGGAGATATGCTTTATTGTTCTCTATTTCTCTGGTGTTGCGCTGCATACAGAGTGTAACCTCTTGGGATTTCAATTTAATTTTTGGCTACTTATTTCTATTTTAAGTTTGTAGTTACTTATTCTGTACTTGGTGAAGGTCTGTCTACGTGTGTGAGCAAGGCCAGGTGTTCTGTTACATGATATTTCTATCTAGGAATCTGTAGTAATTTGGCTTGTTCCATTTCCCATTAGATGTAATAGGGCCTACTGCAATACTGATGCTGCTGCCTTTTCCTAAAACAGGGCCTTGATATATGACTTGTGCGTTAGTGCAGTTATAGTAGATTTACTGTATGAGTTCTGAGTGACTTTTGTATGTTTGTATGACTTTTGTATGTTAATTCAGGAAAGAATTAAAAACCTACCTATTCACTGAACACTTTGAAATCCCCTACTCCCCCAAAACCTGCTCCACAACAAACATGGACACAGATACACAAACCCCCTAACCCCCGTTAACTAACTCCCTGTCTGACCCCCTCCCCACACACCCCTCATTTACGACATAAAAGGAAATAAATTCCAACACCTACACTTGCCCTACTCACCACACACACAGCCACTGTAAATATTTATTGTAAATAGTTTTGACGATTGTTTTACTTTAATACCTTACAAAGTTAAATTTTATTGTTCAATGTAAATAGTTGAATTCTACTGTTCAATGTAAATGTATACAGATGTGTACAATACTGTTAAGCTGTTACATGTAAACCGCCCTTGATCTCTGGAAGGGGCGGTATAAAAGAAAATAGTTAAATAAATAAATAAAAATGTTTTTATATTACTTCATAGTATGTTCTGGTAGAGGAGAAGGTTTCTGTTCCTCTTACTGAGATTATACCAAAATCAGTAGGGTTTTTTTGTTGTTGTTGTTGTATGGTAAGCTCTCAGGAAGTGCCCTATTTCTGCTTGTTAAATAAAAAGAAAAAACAACATGAAAAGTAAGGTGATACCTTTTTATTGGACTAACTTAATATATTTGTAGATTAGCTTTCAAAGGTTAAAACCTTCTTCCTCTGGTCAGGGTAGTATGAGCAGCAAATGCTGATACCATATCTGTTCCTGCTACTGCCCTGACCTGAGGAAGGTTTTAACCTCTGAAAGCTAGTCTGCAATTGTATTAAGTTACTCCAACGAAAAGGTATCACCTTATTTTCCTTTTTGTTTTTCCTTATATTTAACTACCATTTTCAAAAATAAACGACACTAATACACTAATTTAACCATACTACACACTCATTTACATGATGATTAATAATTTAACTAGCAATGTATATATGTTCTAATATGTTATACTTGTAATGTTACAATTTTCCTTGTAATTTATAATTATCTGTTCTATGTAAAATGTCCTGGTATATCTCATACCAATTAACCTACTGTTACATGTAAACCGCACTTGAAACATGGGAAAGAGCGGTATATAAATAACTGTTAAATAAATAAATAAATAAATAAATAAATAGTGGACTAACACGGCTATCACACTACTTTATCCTAGTTCTGCTCTGCACCCATTGTTGGTGAGGATCCACGGGGTTTCTTTGGCTATATGTATGTTGTTTCTTGTTCATTATTTAGATTTCTAAGGTATTTGAACGCCTCTTTTTTTCCCCCCGCCATCATCTTGTCTCAAAAATGATCATGCCAGGAAGCGGGATGGAGCACGCACGTGAGAGTGTGTCTTGGGTGTGATGTCACTTCTGGCCCTGGCCCCACCCACAGCTCCGCCCCCGCAGTTCCACTTCCTTTTTATCTACAAATTAAGCCCTGCCTATATCTAAAGACAGTCATTCCTAGCCTGTGCAGAAAACAGAAATAAAGAGAGAGACTGGTGAGAACTGGCTGGTGAATACAAACATTAATCAAACATTTCCTAGGGGTGTGGGGCATAGAGAAGGTTGGGAGCCACTGATCTATAAGACATCTGATGAGTCTGACACCCTCTAGTAGAATCAGATTCTTCATGTATGTGCTTTGGCTTCTTGAGTTAGTAGACTCGTGAAATATTGCCCTCAAAAATCCCTGTTTCTTTAAACTTTCAATTAGACACAGTCCCACTGGGCTTTGGAAATTTAACTCCTTTCTCCTAGGGCATGTAAAAATGGTCAAACTAATAGATTTCCAGTTAAATGAATACTCCTCAACACCCAGGTGAGAAACCTTGAGAGCAATTTGGATTCATTCTAATGAAATGGGTTTCATTAAAGGAAGGCTAGAAGCCTCTTTGACATAATGCATTTGTCTGGCAAGAGTCACACACAACCCTGGTGACAGCACTTGATGTAGACAAGGCTTTTGACAGGTTGTCTTGGCCATTTCTGTTCAGCAGTAAGGCTATATAGCAACCCAGAGCTCTCGGGTAGTCAGCAGACATCTTTCATCGCCCTTTCAGATGAGGCACTTTACAGCGCACGCCCTTGCTCCCCATTGCTTTTCAACTTAGCAATAGAAAATTTGTCCAACTAGTTTGGAGCTGCTCCTCAATTATAGGTTTTTTCACCTCTGAGACTAGAAACTATGTTTCTCTTTATGCCACTGCATTAATTTTTCTTACAGAACATTCTCGGATAGAGCCCGCTGTCCTTTCAATAACTCAATATAGCAAGGTGTCAGGATATAAGGTCAATCTTTCTAAATTTGCCAAAATTCCTCATTGTTTTCCACATTCAAGCTCAGCAGAAAAGACTTCAGATATTTGGGCATTCATATGGTTCACCTTCAAAGGTCTCTATCAGGTCAGTTAACCTCCCACGAATGGTCATAGGATGAAGGTGAAAAGGGAATGTGCCACATTGTAGCTTCATTGTGTGTCTCCTGGTTTTTCTACTTTTTGAAGGAGTGAACAGCTGATCTATGTTTACCTGTTACACTCCATTCATTATCTTTTAGACCTCTATCATATCTCCCCTCAGCCGTTGAAGAGCCCTAATCTTTTAAACCTTTCCTTCCCCTTTACCATTTTGGTCACTTACCCTGGGACAAGCATTGTGGAACCTGTGTGCCTTTCTGAGAACCTTCCAGTACTTGTGACTTGGATTGGTCACTGTTGGAAACAGGATACTGGGCTTGATGGATCTTGGTCTGACCCAGTATGGTATTTCTTATGTTATGTTCTCTGTACCTTTTCCAATTCTACTATATCCTTTTAAAGATATTGTGACCAGATTTGCACACAATATTCAAGGTGCGGTCGCACCATGGAACGATAGAGACATTATAATATCCTTTGTTTTATTCTCCATTCCTTTCCTTATGATTCCTAGCATTCTATTTGCTCTCTTGGCCACCACTGCACACTGGGCCGAGGGTTTCAATGTATTGTCCATGATGATGCCCAAATCCTTTTCCTGGGTGGTGGTTCCTAATGTGGAAACTTGCATCATGTAACCATAGTTTGCGTTGTTATTTCCTAAGTGCATAACTTTGCACTTGTCCATATTAAATTTCATCTGCCATTTGGATGCCCAGACTTCCAGGTTTTCATAATTCTGTTGTGTTTATCAACTTTGAATAATTTAGTGTCATCTACAAATGTGATTACCTCACTCGTTATTCCCATTTCCAGGTCATTTATGAACATGTTAAAAAAACAGCAGGCCCAGCACAGATCCTTGGGGTTCGCCACTATTTACCTTTCTCCACTGAGAAAATTGGCCATTTAGCCCTACTGTCTGTTTTCTATGTTCCCAGTGGCATTCCTACCCCCCCCCCCTTGTCACTTGGGGTGGGCACCCCCACACTGCTGGTGCCTCCCCAGTGCATGTGGCGCACTGCAATGCGCCCCCCAACCCCAACAAGCCCTACAGATGCAGCGTGGCAAACTTACCATTAAACTAGTTTGCTGTGATGTCTGGCACTTCAGGGGCCAGTTGCTCTGCTCACCCAGACCAAGTATCATGAATCATGAGACTTTGGCTGGGAGAACAGAGCAGCCGGCCCCTGCACTGTGATAAACCAGATTAATGGTAAGCTTGCCACACTGCCTGCATGGGGCCAGTCGGGGGTGCACCCCCTCTCAGCTGGGAGCTGAGGTGGGCCGCACCCACTGCCCCGCTCTTGGTCTGCCACTGCCAGTTCCCAATCCACAATAGTACACTGCCTCCTATCCCGGGACTTTTTAATTTCCAAATGAGTCTCTCATGATGAACCTTATCAAATGCTTTCTGAAAATCCAGATACACTATACCATCTGGCTCGCCTGTATCTGCCTGTTTATTCACACCTTCAAAAAAAATGTAACAGATTAGTGAGAGACGTATTTCCTTCACTAAATGCATGTTGGCTTTCTCCCGTTAAGCCATGACTATTTTACATGTTCAATAATTTTGTTCTTAATAATGGTTTCTACCATTTTGCCTGGTACAGACATCAAGATTACCGGTTTATAGTTTCCTGGATCACTCCTGGAACCCTTTTTAAAATTTGGTGTTATGTTAGCCACGCTCCAGTCCTTAGGTACTACAGATGATTTTAATGATAGTTCACAGATTACTAGAACTAGGTCTGCAATCTCATATTTGATTTTTCAGCACCCTCGGATGTATGCCATGTGGTCCAGGTAATTGGCTATGCTTTAGTTTATCAAATAACTGTATGACATCCTCCTGATTTATGGAGAGTTCCTCTGAAACATCACCTTTAAATATCATTTCTTGCATGGGTTTCTACATCTTCCTCAGTAAAGTCTGAAGCAAAGATTTCATTCAGTCTCTCTGCTATGGCCTTGTCCTCTCTTAGTGCCCCTTTTACACCTCTGTCATCTAATGGTCCAATTGACTCTCTAACAACTTACCTATACATCCAAAAAGAGTACCACAACAAAATTACAACCACAAATTAAAAGTAGGACTCTATTATCATTTCTCATGTATGCATCCTGCATATTAAAAATATCCCCCTCATTTATATATAATTTACCTTCCAAAATAATAAAAACACGTTTATATATCATTATACCTCTTTCTGCATATGAGTACAAATCCATATATTTATTCTTTATCTATTGCACTTTATACATTGTCAGCATATTTATTATTTATATAACTGACTCTCTCACGGTTTTTTTGCTATGAATATTCTTGAAAAAGTTTTTATTGTGCATTTTTGCTTCCACAGCAAGCTTTTATTCAAATTCTCTCTTTGCTGTCTTATCAATGCCTTGCATCTAACTTGTCAGTGCTTATGTTTCCTGTTTTCATCATTTGGCTCCTTTTTTTTCTATTTCCTGAAAGATGCTTTTTTTTGGCTACAACACCCTCTCTGACCTCACCTTTAAACCATGTGGCAGTTTTTTGGCCTTCCTTCTACCTTTCTTAAAGTGTAGAATACATGTGATCTGGGCTTCCAAGACAGTATTTTTAAACAATGTCCATGCTTTACAGCTGCTCGTTTTTAGTTTCCTCATTTTATCTTAGTCTCTATAAATGGTAGTACTGTGGATTTTCTTGCCATCCTCCCTCCATTTATTAAATCAAATGCAATCGTGCTATGATCACTACTGCCAAGTGGCTCTAACCCTGTTTTCTGTCGCACCAGATCCTGTGTTCCACTAAGTACTAGGTCCAAAAAAGCTTCTCCTCTTATCTGTTCATGGATCAGCTGTTCATGAATCAGTCACTTATTTCATCTAGAAACTTTATCTCCTTAGCATGTCCTGCTGTGGCATTGACCCAGTCGATATCAGGGTAATTAAAATCACACATTATTACTGTTTTGTAACTTTCGTTAGCTTCCTTGATTTGTGTTAGCATTTCATCATCCATCTGTTCATTCTGGCGAGACAGACAGTAGTACACCCCCACTGCCATCATCTTCCCCTTTTTTACATGGAATTTCTATCATAGAGATTCTACAGTATGTTTCCTGCAAAACCTTTAGCCTGTGTGACTCCACACCCTTTCTAACATAGAGCGCAACCCCTCCACCAATTTGATCTATCCTATCATTGCAATATAGTTTGCGCCCAGTTATCACAGTATCCCATTGGTTGTCCTCCTTTCACCAGACCTCTGATGCCAATTATATCTAACCTTTCATTTAGTGCTAGATATTGTAACTCTCCCATCTTAATTTTTTTAGACATCTTGCATTTGCATACGGGCATTTTAGAGGTTGTATCTTATTTATATTAACAATCTGGTTATCAGTTGACGAGGGTACTTTGGAATCTTTCAGTTCTGTCTGCTCTGTACTTAGAGGCATCTGGTTACTTTTATCTTTATTGGAATGTCCCTATCGGGATGCCCTAACTTCTCTCTTTTACTAGTATCCTTCAAGGATACATCCTTCCAAACCATACACTCTTGTGCGACTGTCAGCTTTCCCCTGTTATCTAGTTTAAAAACTGCTCTATCTCCTTTTTAAGAGATAATGCCATCAGCCTGGTTCCACCCTAGTCAAGGTGGAGCCCATCCTTTCGGAAAAGCCCCTCCTTTCCCTAGAATGTTGCCCAGTCCTGACAAATCCAAAACCCTCTTCCTTGCAAATTGAGACTCTGGAGCTCTGCCTGCCTTTTGGGTCCTGCGTATGGAAAGGGAAACATTTGAGACTGCTACCCTGGAAGTTCTGGATTTCAACTTCCTATCTAAAAGCCTAAATTTGGCCTCCAGAACCTCCCTCCCACATTTTCCTATGTCATTGGTTCCAACATGTATCAAGACAGCAGGCCTCCTCCCCAGCGCTATCTAAAACCTTGTCTAGGTGGTGTGTGAGGTCCACTATCTTCGCACCGTAAGAACATAAGAAATGCCATACTAGGTCCAGACCAAGGTCCATCAAGCCCCAGTATCCTCTTTCCAACACTGGCCAATCCAGGTCACAAGTATTTGGCAGGGCCCCAAAAAGGTATAGTACACAGTTCTACAATGCTTGTCCCAGGGTAAGCAGTGGATTTCCTGGGTCCTCTTTATAATGGTTTATGGACCTTTCCTCCAGGAACATACAAGTGACGATTTCTTTCCGGCAGGAGCAGTTCCTTTTGGTCACCCCCTCCCCCACTGAAAGCTATTTCTGTCTTTGTTTCCTTATATTGCACTTATCTACTTCGTTTGATAACATTTTTATAAATAAAAAGATTAAAAAAATAACAAGGCCTATTGGCTTACCAAACATGACTTGATCTCACTATTCTAAATAATCATTTTATAAAGTCACTTAGATCTGATTTTGTATGTAGTATCATACGCAGTGGAATGGAGTGGGCCTCTAGGGCCATAGCCCAACCAACATTTTACCCCACACATCATCAGCGACTTGGGAGCTTAGGGATCAGACACAGAGGTTGGTTTATTTGCCCGCTAGAACCCAAAGGGTATTACGCAGCCCCATGTACTGTGCACATTATTACATTATCATGAGAATAAAGTTATATATGTGAAGTCCCCACCATCCTTGCAGGATGAGAATGTGTTTATATGAGGCAACACACATTCAGTATAAACAAGACAAATTTCTTGGTCCGAACAGAGCACTACTTCATCCTTAACACAGCTAGCGCTTGCGGTCTCTATTATCCTGGCATTCTTTGCCAGGCAGGTAATCTTTGATTGCTTTCGCTGTGGGTGCATCGCCTCTAGTCAACTCCATCTTTCTTTTTGTACCATCTATGTCAGGTTGTGGCAGCAAGCACACTTATTTGCCAAGAGCCTAGTAAACTATATGGTGGAATCTTACCTGTCAGCTGAGCTGTCACGGCTGTGATTGTTGCAGCAAACCAGAAATAGTTTCTTTTTCACAATGTAATTTTTTTTTCTGCTCTTCTTGCGTCAGTTTGTGTTACTGGAATTTGTAGGGAAGTAAAGAAAACAGTGAGACAAAAGTCAAAGCAAAGGAAATTTAGTATTATACCCATTTGGAAGCCAAGCCTGCATTTTGAGCACAGCAGTATATTCTGATCAAAGACATACTAGATCACATTGCCTTCACTTTTTTAGCAGAAGAGTATTGTAAGTAGTTTGAAGTTATGAGTGGGCCTCTAGGGCCATAGCCCAACCAACATTTTACCCCACACATCATAAGCGACTTGGGAGCTTAGGGATCAGACACAGAGGTTGGTTTATTTGCCCGCTAGAACCCAAAGGGTATTACGCAGCCCCATGTACTGTGCACATTATTACATTATCATGAGAATAAAGTTATATATGTGAAGGCGGGCTCCTCACACGTTGTCTTTCCTTTTCAAATTAACTTTATTGCAGCTAAAGTTAATTTGAAAAGGAAAGACAATCTGTGAGGAGCCCGCCCCCATGACATCACTTCCTCGGGCTCTGCGATGACCGGAGGGCTCCTCACACAGTTTATCTTTAGTTTTCAATGTAAGTGTATTGCAGCTGCTGCTCTGCTATGGGGAATCGCGTTCGCGCCGCGGACTTCGGCACAAAGCCGTTTTTTTGCTCTGGCCGCTCCCGATCTTGCGGCCAGAGCAAAAAAACGGCTTTTCAATGGCCGGTTTTACATCTGTGCCGGCAGCTGGCCTGGCCATGGAAAAACCGGCCAGGCCGGCTGAAAACCGGCCAGTTGGCAACCCTAGGTATGTCTGGTTCCTTTTCATCCTGCTAGCTAGGCCAATCCAGACATGTGAATTATGCTCTCTTGCCAGTAGATGGGGGCAAACTTGAGTTACTTTCAGTGATGTTTAGGGACCAACCTAATTCATGGGGAAAAATGCGCTATTTCACAGGAGGTCTTTGAAAATTTAACATATTTCACGGAAAATTCACCGGCCCTGTGGCCTTTATTTCAACGTTTTATGTGAACCTTAACTAGCAGTTATAGTGTCTATTTCTAGTAATTGCTGTCAACTGTCAGAACAACAAATACTCAGGCATTCACAGTTTTGAGTTCTTTTCAATAATCACTTGATTTGTCAAATTGCTCGTCAACAGTCTCTGGCGCTGTGGTGCACTGACAGTTGTGTATTGGCTCACACTCTTTTCAGCATCAACACTGTTTGTGGGCACTAATAAGCATCGTAGCGCCAACCAGCTCAACAGTGGGAACCTACCAGTGCTTGCAAACCAGAATGATGTGACAGACATTTCTGCAGGAACATCTACAGCCACTGCTTTTGTAAGCTGCAAATTCAGCCAAGAGATGATGGTCATCCATTCCAGGTATGTTCTGTATCAAGTCATCACATTGCAAAAGCAAAACCTGCATAAAGTTGAACACTCTGACCGACTTCAAGAAGTTCAGCCCTGGCTGGGAGAATCATTAATGACCTGTAGGTTTGTAGTATTGACTAAGCTTGTCAGCGGTATCTTCAAAGGCCTTTTTGTACTTGGCGACAATGGCAATACTTGCTTCGTATTCTGCCCAAGCCAGAACGTCTATCACTTTGTTGTACGCCAGATGGATGCGAACATCGGTGGACTCAAACCATGTGAGCAAGTCTACAAGTTTCACTGCATTAGCAGCGATGAAGTTCACATCTTCTGCGATGACGCAGGATCATCAAAAAGCTCGTACGGTTCAGTCAGTGCATTTGTTGCATCTCTCAGTTGCAATTCTTCAGCAATGAAATCTTTGTAGAACTGGATGTATTTGGCATGGTGCATAATAGTTTTAAACCAGCTGTTCCATCTGGTAACTACTGGGATAGGAGGAAGCGAAACGTCTGTCTCAGTTTTCACAGCCAAGAACTCCTTGTATCTGCACTTCCTAGCAGAGCAGTAGCTAAAAATGGACTTGAACAATGCCACCAGACGATCAACGTGTTTGAAGTTTTTTCTCCAGGTCTCGCCAACCAGGCTAACAATGTGTGCGTTGCATGTACAGTGAACAGCGTTTGGTAGCACTGCTGCTATCTTCTCAAACCCTTTGTACATGTATGACGCATTATCAGTTACGAAAGCACTAACGTTGTTGTAAGAAATTACCATGTTAGCCACACAGGCAAGTACAGCTTGGCTAACAGTAACTGCATTTACCTTTTCAAGATAAAGAAGTGCTTTTTTCTTCCTCGGTCCCTTGCTGTGGAATGCCCTACCAGCTTCACTCCATTTAGAGCCCTCATACCCAGAGTTTAAGAACATGTTAAAAACACATTTATTCCAGCAGGTTTTTGACCTCCTCCCAAATGATACCCTTTTGTGATGCCCTTCCATGTTAGTCTTTCGTTGTCAACTTTGCTGTTGCCTTACTACTCCTTCTTCTTTCCTATATTTTTATGGCGTTCTTTTCATTTTTTTCTTTAGCATAGACTTATTTTTCTTTTGTAAACTGCTCTAATGTCCTGACAATGGGTGGTATATAAAGTATTGAAATAAAGATAAAGATAAATGATGTCAGCTAAATAAGCAGTCGGACTAGCTTCAGATGCTTTAACTTCAGTAACAAACAAAATATGCAGACAAAACCCGTCCTGAGAATCGCTGGCTTCGTCAGTAACAATCGCGACAGATGGCAGTGGAGGAGTGGCCTAGTGGTTGGGGCAAGGTACTTCAGACCGGAAGGTCGTGGGTTCAAATCCCACTAGAGAACAGCAACCTTGGGCCGGAAGGACTGGGGTTTCTAGTCCCACAGGTGCTCCTTGTGGTCTTGGGCAAGCCACTTAACCCTCCATAGCCCATGTTCCCTGTAAAATAGTTATCTCCAAGTTATAATGCCCTATTCAATGTAATTTCAGTTTGTTCGATGTAAACCGCACTGATGCAGAATAGCGCAGTATATAAGAGAATGTAAGTAAATAAATAAATAAGTAAATAAATGACGCAGCTGACAAACTGGTCAACAAATTTTACAAAAGTCATGTTACTGAAATAAAAATAGTCATTTCTTATCAATTTTTATATGCTGAACACGAATATGACAGTGAAATTGCAAAGTTGGCTCTAGTTTTTTTGTAGTCTACCAGAATTAATGTTTACATCATGAAATGCATGTCAATAGTAAATATAATAGGCCTTCAGTTAATACCTGTAAAAAAACAAGTCATAGACTACCTCTTAGATTTTTTCGCCAGTCTCTTGTACAGCTGTTCGGGAGCTTCTCTGGGGAGTGTCCAGCAGTAGTCAGCCAGCATTGTAGTGGATTATTTTCCCTGGTATCTTTGCTCCATCGTTGCGATATCCTGGTGAAAATGTTCTCCCTGTTCATCACTAATCATACCACAGTTGTCAGGAAAGAAATCGAGGTGGGAATCAAGGAAATGGTTCTTTAGAGACATATTGCAGCCAAGTTTCTGATACTGCATCAGCATGTCTTCTACTAGTTCCTTGTAGTTTTCTGCCCTAACATTCCCAAGAAATTTTGTTGACACTAGGCGATAAGCATTCCATGCTTGTTTCGCATCACCCTGCAGCAAGTTGTTGAACCAGTCATCTTTGAAGAGCTCTCGAATCTGAGGACCCACAAAAAGTCCCTCTTTAATCTTTGCTTCACTGAGTCGAGGGAATTTTTCATGCAGGTATCGGAAAGCTGGCGAAGTGCGGTCCATGGCTTTCACAAAGTTTTCATCAAACCTAGTTTGATGTGAAGGGGTGGTAGCAGGATTTTGTGAGCCTCAACCAGAGCTGGATATTGTTCTCTCCAACTGTTACATTTTGTCTGCGATTCCATTCCTTCCGCAAGTAGTGCCAATCCCTTGCTCGGCTATCCCACTCACATAAGAAATACATGTATTTTATATATCCCTTCTGCAGTCCCATTAAAAGGGCAACTACCTTCAAGTCACCACAGAAGTGCCAGCTGTAAGTTTGTTTGTTTATTTATTTGATATACCGCCCTACTTTATCAATCAGAGCGGGTTACAATTCACAAACAATTAGAAACAGGTACAGGGCCAGAAAGGAGGAAAGGAAGTTACAATTGTTGATATAATAGAATGAGAGAAAGGATACAGGACTATACGTAGGGGACAGGATCAGACAAGAGGGGAGGGAAGGTCATAGGCCAAGGAAAAGAGGTGGGTTTTTAGGTCTCACTTGAAGGTGGCGTGATGGGGTTCTAACCGGAGGGAGGTGGGGAGTGAATTCCAGAGTGTGGGGCCGATGAAAAAGAAAGCAGAGGAGTGAGTGGATTGAAGGTGAGCGAGGGAGGGGGAAGGGAGATTAAGGAGGTTAAGGTGGAAGGAGCGGGGAGTGTGTCTGGGGGTGTGGAATGTAATAAGGTCTGCCAGGTATTGTGGAGTACTGTTGTGAAGAGCCCTGTGAATGAGAGTAAGTAACTTAAACTGAGTGTGAAAGGAGTGGAAGTCAGTAGATGCTTTAAGTTATCGTATGTCTCTTTCATGTGGATGGCATGCGCTACTGGAATAGATGGAAGACGGTTTCCATTGTTCAAAAGCACAGCCTTCAGACTCAGTTTCAAAGAGTCTATAGCAGTGATGGCTAACCTTTTTGAGCCCGAGTGCCCAAACTGCCGCACAAAACCAAAGAATTTCCTCAAAGTGCCAGCACGTCAATTAAAGCCTCATTTGCATAAGCTGCCTCATTTGCATAAATATTTGCATAATGTTACCATACACTAACTTTTAGTAAACATGCCTCTTAATGAGTATATGGATAAAGAAAGACTAAAAGGTTTCTACATTACTATAATCCAGTACCAACCGCCAGGCACATTAGGAACTACTACAAACGCTGCCCATTTAGAACCCATAGCAAACCCGCCGTATCCTAACAGCACTACCAGGACTCACAAAGCACCATACCCTAACTATCAAAAGGCAAAACTGCAAATATTAAACCAATACATTTCAGAGAACAACAATACATGACCTACTGGGGAAAGAACAAGTGGCAATGTCAAATAGGAATTATATAAACAGAATACCTCAGCTCAGTTACACATGCAGAACAGACCATCACCAAACAAGGAATCACAATTTAGAAACAGGAAGACAATAATTAAACTGGGAACCCCAAAAGCCAAACTTGGAATATACAACAACACTGTAGAAATAAAACTATAAATTAATTTCCTCTTGTACTAAACAAAGCGCAAAAATTAATGATGCACATTTCCCAGAGCTGACATATTCCAGTTAATAAATTCAAAATAAAGAGATATTTTTCTACCTTTTGTGCATTTTTTTTCAGTTGCAATTGTTCCAGCCACTTTCTTCTGGTTTCTTCGTGTCTTCTGCTAACTCTCCATCTGCTGTCCATTTGTCCTTTCTTCTGTCTTGTTTTTTTTTTTCCATTCTCTCTCTACATCTGCTTTAACATACTAATCTTTCTCCTTTTGCTCTTTCCTCATTCCTATTTCATCTACTCAAAATTTACCCCTCCATCCTCAATCCCCACTTATTCTCCCAATACCCGGCCAATTGTAGATTTTTTATCCCTCCCACACAAAATATTTTTCCCTCTCCATTTTACTCTCCCAGCCCCATCCCATTCTAATCCTCCCCCAACACCAGCTCCCTTCTAGTTCCAGCCTCACCCAGCATCCATTCCCTTCTAGTCCCTGCATCAGCCCATTTCCAGTCCTAGCAGCCCCCCAACCCATTTCCAGTCCTAGCAACCCCCCAACCCAATACCAGTCCTAGCCCCCCCCTCATCAACCCACTTCCAGTCCTAACCCCCCATCACCCCATTTTCAGTTTAAGCCCCCCCCTATAACCCATTACCAGTCCTAACCCCCATCAGCCCACTTCCAGTCCTAACCCCCATCAGCCCACTTCCAGTCAGCCCCCCATAGCCCATTGCCAGTCCTAACCCCCCCATCAGCCCACAGTCCATTACCAGTCCTAACCCCATCAGCCCACCTCAAGTCCTAACCCCTCCCCATCAGCCCATTTCCTGTCCTAGCCCCCCCCCCATAGTCCATTATCAGTCCTAACCCCCCATAGCCCAGTACCAGACAGCCCCCATCAGCCAACAGCCCATTACCAGTCTTAACCCCCCCATAGCCCATTGCCAGTCCTAACCCCCCCCCATCAGTCCACAGCCCATTACCAGTCCTAACCCCATCAGCCCACCTCAAATCCTAACCCCTCCCCATCAGCCCATTTCTTGTCCCAGCCCCCCCATAGCCCATTACCAGTCCTAAACCCCCCCATAGCCCATTACCAGTCCTAACCCCATCAGACCACCTCCAGTGTTAACCCCCCATCAGCCCATTTCCAGTCCTAACCCCCCATAGCCCATTACCAGTCCTAACCCCACCCAACAGCCAACCTAACGTCCTAACCCCTCCCCATCAGACCATTTCCTGTCCTAGCCCCCCATAGCCCATTACCAGTCCTAAGCCCCCATCAACCCACTTCCAGTCCTAATCCCATCAGCCCCTATAGACTTAGCTCCCCCATAGCCCATAGCCCCCCCCTAGCCCATCACCACTCCTAACCTCCCCCAGCCCATCACCACTCCTAACCCCCCATCAGCCCATTTCCTGTCCTAGCCCCCCATAGCCCAGTACCAGTCCTAGCCCCAACAGCCCACAGCCATTACCACTCCTAACCCCCCCAGCCCATTACCACTCCTAACCCCCCCCAGCCCATTACCACTCCTAACCCCCCCAGCCCATCACCACTCCTAACCCCCCCATCAGCCCATTTCCTGTCCTAGCCCCCCCCCAGCCCATCACCAGTCCTAACCCCCCAACAGCCCACAGCCATTACAAATCCTAACCCCCCCTGCCCATAACCAGTCCTAACCCCCCCCCCAAGCCTTTACCACTCCTAACCCCCCCATCCCATCACCACTCCTAACCCCCCCCCCCCCCCCAGCAGAGCCTGCCCTCCGTCCCCGGTATCACCTCTCTCAGCTGCCTCCAGTCACACGCGCCGGCTTTCAGAGCGCGAGGGAAGAGTTTCTCCCTCGCTGCTCTGTTAAGCCCGCGGGGGCTGATGGGAACTTCCCTGGCCCCGGCAGCGGCAGCTTTTTTTTTTTTTTTAATGCCGCATATCTTGATTGCGGACCTTCCCGCGTGCCAGCTGCAAGGCCTTCGCGTGCCACAGCTGGCACGCGTGCCATAGGTTCGCCATCGCTGGTCTATAGTCTCCAGTCTTATGGGTCATGAGTGATTTTTAAGGCATTCATGAGGCTTTCAATATCGGAACAGAATACCAGATTACTTTACTTTCCTTTCCGACTGCATATAGTACACTGCTGACGTCAGATGGCTTCAGCAGCCGTCTGGCAGTAGTATTGCATTGCATCAGAAAATGATGCAATCAACTCTGGATGATGTGTGCATGCTGGTATTATGCAATGTGATGCAATATTACATCATTCAAGGCTTATTTGGGATGTTGTTGATGTCCTACTGGATAAATTTACACGGTGAAACGTCAAAAATGAACTACATGCAATATCTTCAAAACGAGAGCCAATAAAAATTTTTTAAATGTTATATTCGTGTTCAGCTCACCAAGATACTACAGATTAGAGCCTTTTAAAGTCAGTAACGATTTCAGTGTTGACCAGTGCATTGTTTGTGTTTAGAAAAAACTTTCTGTTGGAAATCTGTTCGCAGGTGTTGTGAAGCAGGCAACAGCCCGAGGTTCGGGATGTGGTTTTGTAGGTAGGAGCGCAAGGTGGGATGATCTAGTTTTTCCAGCGGAATGTTAGCTTCAGTAAATGCTTCAACCAATTCAAATACAGCCATATTGCTTGCATCCCTCGCTTCCGTGCTATGTGAAAACATTCCTGTAACCGTCGCCTGCTTTTTCACCTTTCTATCCTGTGCTTCTTCTGCTGCTTTTTCTTTTGGAAGCATGAACTGACGATTCTAAGTGCCTGTCAATACTTCCTTTCCTGGTGTGATCAACAGTAACGTTACAGTACGAACAAAATAATTTTCCAGAATTGGCATTTAAAGTTCCCTTTGTATACTGCTTAGCTTGTTCTTCACAAGAGACATGTTCAGCTTTCTTCATTATGAACATGATGCACTTTGACAATTCGATTTTTAATTCAGACAATACTTAGAACAAACAACTAGTAATAATTACTAGTAATAACAGGCCTTCGGTGACATCATGAATGGCACGAGGCTCTCGGCTGTGTAAGTAAGTAGGAATCAAAGTGGGACAACTTGCAGTACTAATAGTAGGAAGTAAGCAGTGTCAATTATTACAGTGATAATACTGTAGTTAATAGTACTAATTAATTACATCAGTTACTATGCGGCGAAGTGTGACACACAGCGACGACAAAATTTGAGGAGCATAGCGTCCATTGAACTCTGAAACCTTCACAGATGAAATTAAGTGCACTGAAGTTCTCGACTGAGGCTTTCCTTGAATTTCACCAAATTTCGTGGAAGTGCGCATTTTTCACGGAAGACGGACAATTTCACGGAAAATGTCACGGCCGTGAAATCGTGAATTAGGTTGGTCCCTAGTGATGTTATCACTCAGTATATCTATCTACTGGTGCAGCACTGAAAAAAGCCAGTATGGCACTTCCCAAACAGTAATCAAGACTGAAAAACTCAGAAATGCATATCATTATTAATCAACAAAGCAACTTAGTACCAAAATCGTGAGCAGGTATTTGGTTCTCTTACTAAAATTAAATTTGCATCAGACCACAGTACTGACTAGGTATTCTATGGCTTCCAGGCTCTCAAACCTGCAGCAAAGAGTCTTCCAGGGAAGATCCTGAACTGGTCTAACAAGATTCACAGAAAGAGAAAATTATCAGCTATGTAAAATTTCACCTTCCTTATCTTGCTAGACCAGTCCAGACATGTGGGATGCATCCAAGCAGACAGGACCCAGGGAGGGATGAAGATGACCCTCAGGACAGAAGTGCCCTACCAAAGGCTACATCTCTACCATCCCCCATGAGAAATCTTTAGTGCTTCATAAAGTGCTCAGCAAAGACCAGACAGCTGCCTCACAGATGTCCATATGGCTTACAGTACACCACTTTGGCAGGCAGCACTACTTTTGAATTACATCTACCTTGTCAGTCCTTTTGTAAATGTGATCTCCAGAACTGAACAAATTCTTAAGGTGGAGTCTCATTAAAGATCTACAGAGAGGCAGTATTCCTTCCCTTTTTCTACCAGTGATTCTTTCCTTTATCCACCCAAGTATACTATTCACTTTTATATATCTAAATACATTTTTATCCCTGCCTTTACCAATAGTGCAATGTAGCCCTTGCTTAGTGTTTCCTTACTTTCTCATAGTAAATTTTGATAGTTCCTCTTTTTGTGCCTATTTTTTATTTCCTGAACGCTTGTCTGCTGTATCTGCTCTTATTTCTGTACTGAACCACTGTGGTTTCTTCATTACCTTCCCCTTTCTAAACTTCCAGGCAAAGAGTTGTTGCCTTTTCAATGCTCCTTTTTATTGCTAATTAGTTTCTCTGTATCTCTTAGATAACCTATGCCTGATAATGGCCTCTTTAACATAGTTACTCAGTTTATTTCTCAAGATCAAGGAACATAGTCTTAAAATGGGCCTGCATTTTAATGTAAAGAAGACAAAGATCCTGCAACTGGTAAAATCAATAAGTTCATCATTGATGGAGAAGAAATTGAAATGGTTGACAACTTTAACCTACTTGGATCAACAATCAAGAAACAACAAGCAGTCAAGAAATCTGACGATGCATTGCTCTTGGCAGATTGACTATGAAGGACCTAGACAAGATTCTCATGTGCAGAGATGTCTATCTTCATACAAAGATTCGACTTGTCCAAGCCATGGTATTTTGAATGACATCATATGGATGCATGAGTTGGATGGTGAAAAAGATACAGGAAGAAAATTGATGCCTTTGAATTATGGTGCTGGCAAAGAATACTGTGTATACCATGGACTGCCTGAAGAACAAACCAGTAAGTACTAGAGGAGATCAAACATAAGCCTTCTTTTGAAGCTCATATGACAAGACTTTGCATGATGTGTCCAAAGTATGAAAGTCGAAGAGAGAGATCGTTAGAGAAAGAAGATATGCTTGGCAAAGTAGAAGGTCAACACAAAAGAAGAAGGCCAGCAATGAGATGGCTCAATACACTAACAGCAGCTATGGATGCTACTCTATCAACAATAAACGAACACAGTTTAGGTCAATTATCCAGAGGGACTCCATGAGTCGACACCGACTCGATGGCACTTAAAAACAACAACAACATAGTTACTCAGTTTCTTAAATCTATCTCTTCTGAAGTCTAGGACCTGATCCAGTGTATATATTGAACTGCATTTGTTTCCCATTATAATATTAGTGATACTCTCTTCATTTGTCTGTACTAGGTCAAGTGTTGCCTCGCTACAAGTGGGTTCCTGAAGAATTTAGTGGAGAGATTTTTTGCAAGCATTTTTGTATCCTCCTACTTCTGTTTGATCAAACAACTGACATTTTCCAGTTTGTATCTGTAGGTTTAGGCATCTCATTAACATCACCTTTTGGATGACTTCTATTATATCTACCTCATCTTCTTTTGAAGGCATCCTCAATAAATATTAACTCTTCGGCCAGCCCTGCTTCCCCCCTCCCCCCACCACCCGTTCCCTATCTGTTTCTTCCTAGGAAGGTTAGTGTAGAAACATGCTACCAGCTGGAAGCAGAAGCAGAATATGTGCTGGGGCTGTGACTTTGCCTATGGTCTGTAATTTTGTAATGAGCCTTATAATTAATTTTTGAAAACCAGCTTATTTTGAGTAAGAGTTGTTTAAAACGCATTGGTAGTAGTAGTTCTAGGTTGGTGAGTGCCCTGGTTTGAATACCAACTTCCACACTTTCTTGGAGCAGTTACTTACGGAGAAGTGAGACAAACATCTGTCTGGAACACATCAGGTACATTGGATCTTGCATGGAGGCAGAGAGGTGGACTGAATGACCTTTGAAATCCATTCGAACTTTGTAACTCTGGTACCCTGACCTTTTCCTACTTTTTGCCTATGCCAAAACTGTGAACTGGACTTAATCTATAGGTGCATTGTGAAAGAACCAATCATAGGATCCTATCAGATTTCAGCTTTATTTGATATACTGCCTATCATAGTGATACCTAAGCATTTTACAATAAGTTAAAATAAGTAGTAAATACAAATAAGTAAATAATTGATTATAAAATACAATAACTGAGAGGCACATAAAATGAGAGCAACGGGGGGGTACAAAGGGTTCTAGAATGGGGTTGAGATAAAATAGATGCAGGGGAAAGGATCAGATTTACTTTCTGGGTCGTAGTAGACCTATCCCGTCTAGCTGGTTGAGAACGAAACAGTCCCTCCCAGTACTTAAGATGAGAACCTAAGGGTGAAAATGAGTTTTAAGGGCTGTTAAATTTTATAAGAGATGATTCAAGGCAGAGGTCAGAGGATAGATTGTTCAGTAGCAGGGGGTAATCACTCCAAAAGTGGAATGTCTGGTCAACTCTAGCTGAATCTTAATATGTGAAGGGACCAGAAGAAGATAGTTAGTTATATTGATCGTAGAGCACATTCTGGGATGCAAGGGATAAGAAGATTAACTAGAAAAATAGATAATTCTGTTTATAGATTTGTTGAGACAACATAACATTTTTGAAAGGGATCCCATATGTGATTGGAAGCCAGGGCTCATCTTTTGGCACCCTGTGTAAGTTTTTACTGTCGTGTTTTATACCAACTGTAAACATCTGAGAGAAGTCGTCGTCGATCCTGAAGTGATAAATTGCAGTAATCCAACTGGGTTATGGCCAAGATGAGAATGAGGGTTCAAATGACTTTTGTATTAAGGCTAGAAAGGATGATACAAATCATTTTCAAGATGAAAAAACATGTTTTACCATGTTGGAAATGTGTGACTGGAAACTCAGCTTATTATCCAGCATCATACCTAGTATCCATTGGGAAGATACATTGGGAATATGGTGTCCCTCAAAGAATATAGCATTGGGTAAGAGGAACCTTTATACCTGGAGAAGGTGAGAGTGTCAGCTTTTACTATGTTCAGATGACGTTTGTTGTCTTATTTACTCATAACAATATTCAGTAAAGGTTTGTTCTAATTTTGGGGTGATGGGAAGAGTTTTAGTAACATAGTAAATGACGGCAGATAAAGACCAGTATGGTCCATCTAGTCTGCCCAGTAAGAAGGCCGGAGGAAGATGGCAGGAGTAGGTGCCACTCTGTGCAGGCTGCCCCTCCCCATTTCTTTGTTTAGGGGTGAACCCACTACTTCATGCAGGACACCCCTATATGTTGAGAAGTTAGATGGTTCCGTTTATTTTGATTTTATTCTGTTGCTAAAAATGGATCCATTGTGACAGGGCATCAAAATCTCTTCTAGATAGAATATTAAAGAATGTAGACTAATATCAGTTTCCAAAAAACAAATCCTAAAAGTAAAGCAATCTCCAAACAACATGATTTGATTGGCAACAATGCCCTATGATATCAAAGGGGACCCATTACCAACAATGCTCAAGGAACAAGAGGACAGTTTCCTGAAATACAGTCAATTTTAAGAGATGATAAAAGACAGAATTAAAAGAACAGAAGACAGAAAAAGATCTATTTCAGGATGATATACAAATAAGAAAACATTTTTTGGGGCACTCTTCCTTCAATAGTGAGTGGCGTTTCTCCTTTGTTGTCCCAGTATGAATAATTCAAACAAATATAGGGGCATGTTTACTAAGCTGCACACTAGTAACATGCTTGAGCTGCATTACTAGGCCCTAAGATGCAGAGGGGCAGAGACAGCTGTCCCCCTGAATTTAGTGCAGTTCACCATGGTAAACCCGCAGTGGAGAGCAACTGCTGGCACCCATTGCTCCCTGCCAAGCACTAACAGCACGGGCTTTCAAGGCCCATCCCCACCATACATATGGTACCCAGGCAGCGTGGGTGTGTTAGCTCAGGGCACCATGCTCCTTTTTAGAGTGGTGCCAAAAATGTGTGCTAAACTCACACTACCCGGGTAGTGTGCTTTAGTAAACATGCACCATGGTGCCCTGCATGCTCCATTTTAATATGAAGATCTCTGACATTTGTACTGGACGTTTTCATTCCCTTGTGTACGATTACTGTGTCTATTAATGCTACAGCTGAAGAGATTGCATAATTTTGCATCAATGCAAAGAAGATTTAAAATATTCATTTTATTCATGTTCTATCGAGCACTATAAAGCAAACAGAGCTTCAGGGAATCGGTTGCCTCCATTACCCTATCTAATATGAGTGCCCCATGCATAAAATTGATTAATGCATTATTTTTGTTTCTTTTTTAATTGCATTTCTGCTATATTGCCTCTACAGCACTACAATTCACAATAAAGAGGTTACAAAGTCTTCATACCAAAGTGCTTAGAATCTAAATGTTAGTAAAGGCAGATTAAGTGAATATCTTTAAGGTCATAGCGTGCCAACAGAAGATTCTAAAATGTTTCTAGGTTTCACTGTTCTTGTGGTTTGACCTTCTACCTGCTCTATCTATGCTGCTGAAGTACTTTGAGATGCTTTATTAAAGATTTTTTTTCTCCCATTTCACATCTATGAGGAAGCAACTCCTGATAAATCAGGACCTCTCCATTTTCCTCCTAGTTGGATTAATCATGCAGTGAGCAAAATTTATCTTGGAAATACATCTGATGCATATCCTGTGCACATTTGCTTAATGATACAGAATTGTTTCTCCTAAAAATTCATTTTTATATTCTGTAATCCGGGTGTTCATTCTGAAAAATATGACATGGAGTCTGTCCTGCCAGGAGAGATCACTTCAGAGTATCTAAAAACATTTGTTTGAAGTAAGTGCTGTTGCAAAACATACAGTAAAACGAAAACCGAACTAGAGAGCACTAGAATAACCCATAGTCTAATATCTCTCTATTAATTTTTTACACTTGTTTGCTATAATTCGGTGGACCAGTTGAACTTATTTAGTGTCAATGTGCTCTACTTCTAACCTAGACAGAACTGCAGTGTGGACTTAGAGGTTCTTGTGCTGTAGGTTACTGTATTCGAATGAGCCCTGCAGCAAAATAGCCAAGTCGGTTTTCCATGAACATTATTGCAAAAACTTTAATTGCACCCTTTTGAGATGTACTAAAATATTTTTCTAAGGAAACTGAAGTTCTTTGTCATAAGTGGATAGTTTAAAATTGGTAGCTTTGGTTTTATTAACTTACTGTAGTTATAATAAGTAACGTTTTTTGTTACAAATTTACAGGAATTAGTATGTACACTGAGATTCAGCTTCTGACCTTTTTCTCCCCTTTGCTTTAGCTGGGTTTTAAAGAAACATGGCTGATTCTCCCACCTTTCCTAAAGGGCACTGCTGGAATGATTTCTCATTTTTAGAAGTGAAGGGACGGGGGATGTTGTAAAGCTCATTTCTCATGTAGCTCTGGGGCGCCATTTGGACAATGCCTATGTCTGTGAGTGGGCAGGGGCCGGCACTGCTCTCCCATGACCTCTGGGGCCATGTTGGATAGGGGAAAAAAGAAGCTTCCAAGGCCTTACTGATTTGGAGGTAGTTCTTAATCATGTCCCCAATGTCATTCAGCAGACAGCACAGTCAAATTCAAAGTAGCAGTTGTTCAATAGGAATGTCTGTACAAAACAAAGGGGATTTTTCCTTATCGTCACTCCAGTCCAGTCCCTTTACTTCTGGGTTGCGTAACCCTTCCAGCAGCTTGGAGGCTGAGCCCAACCTTTTCGGAGGTGGAGCGGTATAAATACCACTGAGGCCACCCACCAACTCCAGTAATCTCAGCCTCCAAGCAGCTGGAGGGTTCCGTAAGCCTAGGGCTTACTGGAGTCCTACCTTGTATTTATTTCATTAATTTCATTTGTTGCCTTATTTATTTCTTCAGTAATTTTTCCTTATTGGTACTTGAATTTATTTTCTATGGCTCTGCCCCTTTAATTGCTCCTGCTCTCTCCCTTCCCCCCCCCCCCCCCCGGATCGGGCATCGGAGGTGAGTCGCTGCTCGCGGCATCGAGGAGGATCTTTCTGTCCTTCTCTGCTGCTGAGCTCCCAGCTCCTGCGCCTTCTTCATACAGATCTGCCCTGCCTCGCGCCGAAGCCCTACTGGAGGCTGAGCGCTTGAGGCAGCGTCGCCAGACCCGTCCGGGAACGGAAGGACGCGGCGGCGAGACCCGGTCTCTTCGGGGACCGCGGGGGAACGTTTTAGGCGGCGATCCAAAGGAGAGCAGCGGTTTTCGGCTCCGGAGTGCAGCACGAGAGACAGGCATCTTCCGGAGGAGAGTCTCGCGGTCCCCCGTTCAGGCTCCACGTGGTGAGGCCTACCACGTGTAGAGCCAACGGGTGGTGATCGCTGAGTCGGCCCTGAATCCAGCACAGCCTTTAAAACCGCAAGTACCTCTATTTGAGGAAAGGGAATGTAATTTTATTTTAGTTAATTGGAATTTAACTCTAACTTACATTTTAAGTTAATTTTTTATTTCTATTCTTCAGTTTAATTTTTGTTTTATACTCCGAGTAGATTCTACTTTATTTTGGTTTGCCTCCAAGACTAATAGGCTGTTAGTTTCCTTTCTTATAGGGGAAACATTGAGTCAATCTGCCAGAGGAGAGAGCTATCTCCTTGTTAAGGGGAGATCTTCCCGTTCTGGACTGGAGGGCTTGCAGTAGAAAGTCCTCAGCTCTAGGTCATGACAACCAAGTCTCGCTGCCTTTCCTGTGGAATACGCAGGGGTACATCCGCAGAGACAGGAATCTGCAGGAGCTGTTCCGCAGTGGCGGCCTCAGCGGAACAGGAAATTAATTTAACCATGACCCATCCCTCTCAGGGGTCAGACGACCTCCTAGAAGGGGAGGGGGGGTCACAAGTCCCTCCTTCTACGTCCTCGGACTTACCCACTCCTTCCCTACCCCCCTACCCCCTCCCTACGGGGGAAGGTGGGGCCGGGGACTTCTCCCCGGAATTCATCCTCTTGCTTCACAAGGCCTATTGCTTGCGTAAGCAGAGTTCAGGGGCAGGAGAGGCTGGTCCGGCGATGGAAGACAAGCCAGCCAGGCCCTCGAGGGCGAGCAATCCGGATTCCGGCATTCCACCTAAGCGCCCCCGGATGAGTGAAGAGGAGCACCTCTCACAGGGATCCCCGGAGGAGATTTCCTCGGACAAGGACTTGGACGAGGATGAAGAGGAGCTGGAAGAAGGGGAGATTCCAGAAGAAGACCAATCCAGGATAATTAGAGTCTTTCGTCGGGAGGAGCTCCCGGCATTGATTAACGAGTCCCTGAAAGCCCTCAATGTGGCCTCAGATACGCCTGCAGAGGAGGAAGCGTTGGAGGATCCATTGATCCAAGCCATTAGGAGATCCCAGAAGGTCTTTCCTGTGCATAGGGTGGTGCGACAGATGATCCAGGAAGAATGGGACCAACCAGAGTCAAGTCTAAGGGGGGTCCGGTCCATGCTTCGTCTATATCCTCTTCCAGAGACAGACAAAGAGCTGCTGAAGTCTCCCAGGGTGGATGCGGCGGTGTCAGCAGTCACTAAGAAGACCACTATCCCAGTTGAAGGCAGTACAGCCTTAAGGGATCCTCAAGACAGAAAATTGGATACTCTCCTGAAGCAAGCATTTGACGTAAGCGCCCTTGCCTTGCAGGCCTCTGTCTCCGGAGCTTGGGTAGCTCGGGCCTGTTTAAGGTGGTCACAACAGCTTCAGGCCGCCGAGGGCTCTGCAGACGAGGCTCGGACCAACGCAGCCAGGTTGGAATCCGGAGCAGCCTACTTGGCAGATAGTCAGTATGACCTCATCAGAAGCCTGGCAAAGAACATGGCCTCGGTGGTGGCGGCCAGGCGATATCTCTGGTTACGGAATTGGGCAGCGGATACCTCCTCGAAGGCACGCCTGAGCCGACTTCCCTTTAAGGGGAAACTGCTGTTTGGCGAGGATTTAGAGAAGCTAGTAAAGGATCTTGGCGAGTCCAAGGGAGGCAGGCTCCCGGAAGATAGACCGAAACAAGGCCGCCCCCCGCCCCCGGCGCATACCCAGTCTAGGGACACCCGGAGGTTTCGCCCCGCCAGATCCAACTCCTTTTCCAGGCGACGTTTCCCCTCTAGGGGTCAAGGCTTTCGAGGGTTTCGGGGAGCAGGTCGCGGTTTTCGGGCATCCTCCTCCTCGAGCCTTAGAAAACAACAATGAAGCGACGGGAGTCCAGGGGGAAGAGCTGCCGGTGGGAGGCCACTTAAGACAGTTTCTTCCCGCCTGGTCCCGGGTCACGTCGGATCAATGGGTACTAGAGGTGATCAGAGAGGGCTACGCTCTCGAATTTGCAAAGCAAATACCTCCAGCATTTGTTCAGTCTCCCTGCGGTACCTCTGCAAAGAAGTCAGCGGTGGAGTCAACCCTCGCACGGTTAATTGCGCTCGGGGCGGTGGTTCCAGTACCTCCAGACCAGTGCGGCTCGGGTCGATACTCGATTTACTTCGTCGTGCCAAAGAAGGAAGGTTCCTTTCGGCCAATCCTGGACTTAAAACAGGTCAATCGCTGTCTCAGGGTACCACATTTCCGGATGGAGACCCTACGGTCAGTCATCGCAGCCGTAAGGGGCGGGGAGTTCCTGACGTCCCTCGACTTGACAGAGGCCTACTTACATATCCCGGTCAGGAAATCCCATCAACAGTTCCTAAGATTTGCGGTGCCAGCGGGCCACTTTCAATTCCAGGCCCTTCCCTTCGGCCTAGCGACGGCCCCACGGACATTCACCAAGGTGATGGTGGTCGTAGTGGCCTTCCTCCGGAAGGAGGGAATTTTGGTTCACCCATACCTAGACGATTGGCTGATCCGGGCAAAGTCGGAGGAGGAAAGTCGCTCGGCGACGGACACAGTGGTTCAGCTCCTAGAAGAGTTGGGGTGGGTCATCAACCGAGCAAAGAGCAGGATGACTCCCTCCCAGGATCTCGAGTATCTCGGAGCAAGATTCAACACCGGCAGGGGCAGAGTGTTCCTGTCTCGAACACGGGCAAGGGACCTAAGACTGCTAGTCACATGGTTTCTGAGCAGGCGAACCCCCTCGGCATGGCATTATCTTCAGGTCCTGGGCACAATGGCGGCGGCGATAGAGGTAGTGCCTTGGGCCAGGGCCCACATGCGTCCGTTACAGCGGGCTCTATTGCGTCGGTGGTCTCCGCAACACCATCCCCTGTCAACGCAGTTACCCTGTGCTCCACGGACCAAACGAGCCCTTCGCTGGTGGCAGTGCCCAAGAAATCTGGAGCGTGGGATGCCTCTCGAGCCCCATCTATGAGTACTTTTGACGACGGATGCCAGCCTGGCAGGCTGGGGGGCGCACTACGAGGACCAGTTCGTCCAGGGTCGCTGGACCCCGTTGGAATCTCAATGGCCCATAAACAGACTGGAATTGCGGGCCGTCACCCTAGCGCTCAGGGCGCTCGAGTCCCTAGTGCAAAGAAGGGCAATCTGCGTCCTCTCCGACAACGTCACCACGGTAGCTTACATCAACCACCAGGGCGGCACCAGCAGCCCCGCCTTGGAGAAGGAGGCGGATGTTCTCCTCCAATGGGCGGAGGCCCGCCTGGAAGCGCTTTCAGCTCAGCACGTGGCAGGCATGGACAATGTCACGGCCGATTACCTCAGCAGGCACAGGATAGACCACGGAGAGTGGGAACTGGAGCAGCTGACCTTCGACCAAATAGTGGCCCGTTGGGGGCTTCCAGTAATGGATCTCATGGCGAGATTTTCGTCAGCCAAGGTGGACCGATTCTTCAGTCGGCGGAAGGAAAGAATGTCCGAAGGCCTGGATGCCCTGTCTCAGAAGTGGCCGGCGGAGGGCCTTCTCTACGTATTTCCTCCTTGGGCTCTGATCGGAAAGGTTCTTCAGCGAGTGGAGTCCCACCAGTGTCTGGTAATCCTCATAGCTCCGGATTGGCCTCGCCACCCCTGGTATGCGGATCTGGTGAGGCTGTTAGCCGACCAGCCTTGGCGGCTGCCTTGCAGAAGGGACCTGCTCAGGCAAGGCCCAGTTCGGATGCCCCACGTGGATCGATTCTCGCTTACGGCCTGGCTATTGAAAGGGCGCGGCTCCTGAAGCGAGGTTATTCTGGTGCAGTAATCTCAACGCTGTTGAATGCAAAGAAGCGCTCGACCTGTCTCTCCTATGTAAGGGTTTGGCGCATCTTCGAGGCATGGTGTGCGGAGCACCGAAGAAAACCCCTTGCGGCCTCAGTCCCGGAAATCCTGGAATTCTTGCAAGCGGGTTTTGACAAGGGTTTGGCGCACAGTTCATTACGAGTCCAACTAGCCGCTATCGCTTGCTATAGAGGGAAGGTCCGCGGCAAGCCCCTAGGGGCCCACACGGACGTCTCCAGGTTCCTAAGAGCAGTTAGACGTCTGCGTCCGCAGCGGAGGTCGGTCATCCCTCCCTGGGATCTTAACCTGGTGCTAAATGCATTGGTAGGGGAACCCTTTGAACCGGTAAAGAGGGCTTCCTTGAAGGACTTAACCCTGAAGACAGTCTTCCTGGTCACGATCTGCTCGGCCAGGCGGGTCTCCGAGTTGCAAGCGCTGTCCTCCAAACCCCCCTTCCTGTCCTTTCTTAAGGACAAGGTGGTCCTACGCACGGTGCCCTCCTTCCTACCCAAGGTTATCTCTCCCTTTCATATAAACCAGACAGTCACCCTCCCGGCCTTCCCAGCCGAGGGTCTTGTAGGTAGGGATAGCAGGCTTCGTCTACTAGACGTCCAGAGAGCCTTAAAGCGCTACCTCTCCCACACAGCTCCCTTCCGGAAATCCGACCGGCTGTTTGTCCAGTTCGGAGGTCCACACAGAGGGGAGGCGGCGGCCAAGGCCTCCATCTCCAGGTGGATCAGAGAAGCGATTGCCTCCGCCTACATTCTGAAAGGTAAGCAGGTTCCGGTGAGGCTGCGGGCACACTCCACCCGAGCTCAGGCTACTTCGTGGGCAGAGTTCAGCCTAGTCCCTCCGTTGGATATTTGTAGGGCGGCGACTTGGTCCTCTCTGCATACCTTCACCAGGCACTACAGGCTGGACGTCCAGAGTTCAGCGGACGCTCGGTTTGGCCTAGCGGTTCTTCAGTCCGGTTTGCCGGATCCCACCCAGGATTGAACTGCTCTGTTACATCCCAGAAGTAAAGGGACTGGACTGGAGTGACGATAAGGAAGAAGTAATTAGATCTTACCTGCTAATTAGTGTTCCTGAAGGAACGACAGTCCAGTCCCTGATCCCACCCGGCTATGTCGGACTTGAAGGCCTATCGGGTAAGGGCGGAACGGCGAACCGAGCGGGGAACCAGGTCTGGGTGAAGGAGGCCAGGAGAAAGTAGGCTCGGGCAGTATCGGACAATCCACCTACGGTGCCATTCCTCCTCCTCTACCCCTATTACCTATTTCCTTAAAAAAAAAAAAAAAACACAAAAGAAGAAAAGGGCGAGTTTGCATATTATGTACCCCTTGGCGGGGTTAGGTTATGGTTTATAGTTTTTTTACAGATGTTCGTTTAGTCTGCTTTTTCATTCGATTACTGGAGTTGGTGGGTGGCCTCAGTGGTATTTATACCGCTCCACCTCCGAAAAGGTTGGGCTCAGCCTCCAAGCTGCTGGAAGGGTTACGCAACCCAGAAGTAAAGGGACTGGACTGTCGTTCCTTCAGGAACACTAATTAGCAGGTAAGATCTAATTACTTCTTACTGAACAATTTCTTCAATTGAGTACAAAAGCAATTAGCAATAAACATGTTTGACACACAAGAACGAGAAAAGGGTTGATCCACAGACTCCTTGCTGCCGACTCCTTAACTTAGCCCCCTTGCTGCCAAAGACAGGGATGCCTGAGACCCCCATAGGGGAGATCTGGGCATTAGTTCCTGCAAAGGGGACTGCCAAGCAGCAAGAAGGGACTGAAAACAGCCCATGAGCTGTGGCATCTTCCGGGATAGTTGCTAAACTCCACATCAAACACTCTAGACAGCAGAACACCTTTTCTTGGTCTTTGCTATCTTGTTAAGCTAGTGGCAAAAACTTCACTCACCAGTCTTCTCTGAGTCACTTCTCCTTCTTCAGGAATCTCCTTCCAAAGACTCACTGAGGGCATTTTTATAACAGGCCACCAATGCATAAAAGCCAAGAAGGCCTCTATTTCAAGCCTAATTTATAAATACATATGGGGCCCGATATTCGAAAGGCATTTACATGATTTACAACCAAGTAAACTGTGTAAATGCCTTAAACGGGGATATTCAATGGTACCTACACGGTTAGTACCATTGAGTATCCCTGACTATGTCCCCTATGTGCTATCCAGTTAGCATCGTGGCGTTCTGGGGTGGAGCAGAGGTGATGACTGCCACTAATTGTGCAGTGTCGATATTGGATTGCTACATGGTTAGTGGTCTGCGGTTAAAACTAGGTCAGCTTTTGGCTCGCCTCGTTCTAGCCACGGACCACTAACCATGTAGCGGTCCAATATTACCGCTACACGGTAAGTCTCTGCAGCATTGATCCTTGGCGCACAGCCCAGGTATTTAATGCTGTCGCCGCAGTATTGAATATCTGACATTAAGAGTGAGCAGGCACGGCAGGAGTTGCCGCAGGAGGGCTTCTCTGTCTTTCCCCCAATTGCCCTTGGTGAGCCATCTTCTGTGCAGTATTCAGTCTCACCCAGGCCTGGTGATTCTAGTGGCCCCAGAATGGCCATGCAAACCATGGTATATGGATATGTTGGGCCTGCTGATGGTGTCCTCTCTCTTGTTGCTGCAGGAAAGAGGCATTCTATGTCAAGGGCTTTTAGTGAGGGAAGTTCCCATTCCCTTCCCTTGGGAGGCCTAAGCTGTTTGAGAAGGGTTACTCTGGGGCAGTAGTGGACACCCGTCTCAAGGCATGGCGGGTCTCTACTTCCTTGGCTTATGTGAGATTTGGAAGGTTTTTTAATAGATGGTGCTCCTCTCAAGCCCTGGAGGCAAGTGAGGTAAACATAGTCACCATTTTGTCCTTTATGCAGTCCAGTCTTGACCAGGGGATAGCCCTGAACTCACTCAAGGTTCAAATAGCGGCCTAGGATGCTACCGTGGGTGCATTCATGGGTTGTCCTTGGCAGCACACCCTGATGTCTCCCATTTCCTTAAGGGCATAGAAACAGAAACATGATGGCAGAAAAAGATCACATGGCCTATCTAGACTGCCCTTCCATATCACCCACTACAAGAGTCCGCTTTTTTCCTTTAGAGATCCTCTGTGTTTGTCCCATGCCTTTTTGAATTTAGGTACTGTCCTCATTTCTACCACCTCCACTGGGAGACTATACCACGCATCTACCACTCTTTCCATAAAGAAATATTTCCGCATATCACTCCTGAATCTATCCCCTTTCACCCTCATCCCATGTCCCCATGTAGAAGAGCTTGCTTTCAATAGAAAGAGGCTCTCCTTCTGTGCATTTATGCCATGGAGGTATTTAAACGTCTCAATCCTATCACCTCTGTCCCGCCTTTCCTCTAAAATATACATATTAAGGTCCTTAAGACTGTCCTCGTGCTTAATAACGAAGACCATTAATCATTTTAGTATCCATCCTCTGCACTGACTCCACCTGTTTATATCCTTATGAAGGTGCGGTCTCCAGAATTGCACCCAATACTCCAAATGAAGTCACACCAAAGACTTATACAGAGGCACTAACACCTCCTTTCTTCTGCTGGCCATTCCTCTCCCTATGCACCCAAGGATCCTTCTAGCTTTCACCGTCGCCTTTTCTACCTGTTTAGCTACTTTGAAATCGTCAGACACAATTACATCTAGGTCCTGTTCTTCTTTCGTGAAGTAAGTTACCCCCTATAGTGTACCGCTCCCTTGGATTGTTGCAGCTCAAATGCATGACCTTACATTTCTTAGCATTAAATCTCAGCTGCCAAATTCTAGACCATTTTTCAAGCTTAGCTAGATCCCTCCTCATGTTATCTATACCTTCCTGGGTGTCTACTTTATTGCACATTTTGGTATCATCCACAAAAAGGCAAACTTTATCCGACAGTCCTTCCACAATATCACTAACAAAGATGTTAAAAAGAATTGGACCAAGGACAGATTGCTGCGGCACTCCACTGGTAACCTCCTTCTCCTCAGAGTGAACTCCATTCACCAGTACCCTTTGTCGCCTCCCACTCAACCAATTTCAAACCCAAGCAGTAACTTTAGGGTCCATCCCAAGAGTGCTTAGTTTGTTTATAAGTCACCTGTGCGGAACAGTGTCAATTGCTTTACTGAAATCTAAATACACCACATCTAGGGTTCTCCCTCAGTCTAACTCCCTGGTCACCCAGTCAAAGAAATCAATCAGATTTGTCTGACAAGACTTGCCCCTGGTGAATCTATGCTGCCTCGGATCCTGCAATCCTTTGGATTTCAAAACCTCACTATTTTCTCTTTCAGCAGCGTTTCCAATAACACAGGTACACTACCAAAAAACTGCCTCCAGTTTTGCAACTGATTCCTATAGATTTTGGGGTGCTGAATCCAGGAAAAATAGCCAAAATGTTCCATCACGTCACATTTTCTTGCAAAATTAGATTTCTTACCCATATAAGGAATGTTCACATAATTTCTTTTTAGCCGACTGCAGTTTATTTTCTTGGCCCAGAATAGAGGTTGTAATGGTTAACTAACTAGAAACACTCCCTCATGATATTTTAGAGTGTTTTGTATTCATTTTATACATTAACAGGACAATTGGGAGGCGGGGGGATAAATCCAGTACTGGCGCATGTTCTTTCCTGTTCGCCTCGCCTCGTTCGCTCGCTCAAACACGGTGGTTGCGACATGAACGTTCCTGTCAAATTTCAGTTTCTTGCAAGTTCATTATTACCTTTTGTTTGCTCAGTCGTAATCCAGCTTTATTCCGAAGTGGTTCACTACAGTTGTAGTTTGTAGTGCTGTGTATTTGTGATGGCTCACAGAGCCAGAGGTTGCGTCAACTCTCCGGACAGTTTTTGTTTTATTTGTGGGGAATATACCGTGAAAAAGCGGCAGAGGAACATTTCTGCATTTATTAAAAAAGTATATTTCGCCTATTTCGGTTTGAAGTTAGGTGATCAAGACAAACCGTGGGCTCCTCACAAAGTGTGCAAGACATGTGAGGAAGATCTACGCTTATGGATGAAAGGTAAAAAAACAAGCATTTCGTTTCAGAATACCTATGATGTGGCGTGAACAAAGAGACCACAGCAGTGACTGCTATTTTTGATCTTGCATTGTGAAGGGATACAACTTAAAAAATAAGAACGTAATAAGTTACCCCAACCTTCCCTCAGCAATTAGGCCTATGCCTCATAGCAACGAAGTACCTGTGCCTGAACCACCAAAATCTTTGGATCATATTTGTGTGGACGGTTCTGATCATGATGAGACTCATCAGATGGCTTTTCCCGATGAGTCCAGTACTTCCGAGTTTGAAACTGAACCAGATCCGAAACCTGAACTTTTCTCTCAAGCTGAATTGAATGATTTAGTCCGGGATTTAGGACTCCCAAAAGATGCTGCCCAACTGCTAGGTTCTCAGCTTAAACAAAAAAATTTATTGTCACCAGGAACAACTTTTTATTGGTACCGCAACTGCGAGACACAATTTTTGAAGTATTTCAGCAAAGAGGAAGATTTGGTATTTTGCAACGATATATACGGAGTGATGGAAAAGTTTAAACTCAAGTATGATCCTGCTGAATGGCGGCTGTTCATTGATTCGTCAAAAGACAGCATAAAAGGTGTTCTTCTTCATAATGGCAACACATTCGCTTCAGTTCCTATTGCTCATTCTGTTATTCTCCAAGAAAAATACAAGAATTTGGCCCTGATTCTTCAGAAGATTCGTTATGATGAGCATAAGTGGATGATTTGTGGAGACTTTAAAATTCTATCCATGCTATTAGGGCAGCAATCCGGTTTCACCAAATATCCCTGCTTCCTTTGCTTGTGGGATAGCCGGGCCCGCGACCTACACTGGGGGAAAAAAGACTGGCCAATTTGGGAGTATTTGAGACCCGGTGAGAAAAATGTTCTTCATGAGAGCTTGGTACCTCGTGATAAAATTCTATTACCACCTCTCCACATTAAGTTGGGTCTCATTAAGCAATTCATCAAGTCCCTTCCAAAAGATGGTGAGTGCTTTCGGTACCTTTGCTCAAAGTTCCCCCGACTTTCTGAAGCAAAGCTAAAGGAAGGAGTGTTTGTTGGCCCTGATATAAGGAAACTCATTTCAGATGGAGCATTCGCTGAAACGATGTCTGAGAAGGAAAAAGAAGCCTGGGATTCCTTCAAGGATGTTGTTCTCAAATTCTTGGGGAACAGGCGGGATGAGAACTATAAGGATATTGTTGCCAGGATGCTCAATGCCTTCAAAGAACAAGGCTGTAACATGAGCCTGAAAGTCCATTTCTTGCACTCCCATGTGAACTACTTTCCCGAAAACTTGGGGGCGTACAGTGAAGAACAAGGTGAAAGGTTTCACCAGGACATCAAGGACACAGAGAGAAGGTACCAAGGAAGATGGAACACCACTATGATGGCTGATTTCTGCTGGTTGCTGCTGCGGGAAACCCCAGATGAAAAATACGCCAAGCAGCGCACCAAGAAAAGCATTCGGGGGAAGAAGAAACGGGCCCACCAGGAGATTGATTGACCCAAGAATGACTTTAAAATCTAAACTGTGTTGACAAATATCGTGTTTTTACTAAACTTTGAAATAAAAATTTGCTAGTTATTACCACAGTGTCGGATCTCATTTATTAGAATTGTATTTTCACACCATCGGGTGTTTGTCTTCATGTATTGCAATGGTGCGGTTTGCGTTTTCTATTCTTACATACATACCTGTACAACATTTTTTGCACATTTCTTTGCTTTGCTTTGTGTCTAACCTCGCTCTTATATGCTCAATGTTTGTGCACATGTATGTGGCTGTTTTAAGTGCAGACAATTTTGCTACCATCACAGTGTGTTTTGTTGACATTACTCTATTCTTATGTGCTGCCTTGTTACAATTTTCTTTATTCTTATTTGAATAACTACTAAACAATTAGTATAAAGAATTCATCCAAGAAACTTTTATCTCGATCGCACTCAATCTGAAACGTTCACCTCAAACTGCTAACCCAATGTAGCAAAAAATCTGTACGTGATGGAGCAAATTGGTTACCAGATTTGGATTCAGCGCACCAAAAAACGTAAAAATCAATCGAAACATTAGAGGCAGTTTAAAAAAAAGTTTTTTTAGTGTACCTGTGTAATTTACTCTCCACCGAGGTTAAACTAACCAGCCTTGAGTTTTCAACCACATCCTTACTTCTGCTTTTGTGTTAAGGGATCACGTGTGCCCCTTTCCAGTCCTCTGGCACCCCCCCCCCCCCCAGCTCCAAAGAGGTATTGAACAGGTCAGTCAGTGAAGCTGCTAGAACGTCCCCAAGTTTCTTCAGTATTCTTGGATGTATCCCATCTGGTCCCATTGCTTTGTCCACGTTTAGTTTAGCTAATTCCTCATGAACACAGTCCTCTGAAAATCGTTTGAGATACCCCTCGCTTTTGCTCCTGCTTGTAGGTGTTGTCTGAGGTCCTGCTCCTGGCCCTTCATCTGTAAACACAGAACAGAAATATTTGTTAAGCAATTCTGCTTTATCCTCATCAGCTTCTACATATTCTTCCCCTTCACCCTTGAGTCTGACAATATCACTTTTGCCTTTCCTTCTGTCACTAACATATCAGAAAAAATGTCTTAATTTCCCCCCCCCCCACCCCCATTTTATTGCAATGGCTATTTATTCTTTTTGTACCTTTGCTTTCCTGACTATTTTGCCTGCCTCTCTTTACAAATATAGATGCTTGTCTTCCTCTCTCTGTAATTTTATTTCATGAAGGCCTCCCTCTTTTTCTTCATTTTTTCAGCTATCTGAATCATAGCGGCCTCCTTTTCCTTTTATTTACCATTCTAACAAAAATGTCCCCTTTCAGTTTTGCCCACTATTTTTCTACATTCCCCAGCTGTTCCAATCCCGCTAACGACTACTTGAGGTATTGGCCCATCTTGGCAAAGTTAATTTTCCTAAAGTCTAAGACCCTCACTTTTGAATGGATTTTATCAGCCCTAGTCCTAATACTGAACCACACCATCTGGTGATCATTGGATGTGAGATGATCTCCCACTATAACATCAGAAACACTTTCCCCATTGGTAAGCACCAAGACCAGTATGTCCCCTTCACATGTGAGTTCTCTTACCAGTTACCTGAATACTTTTTCCTATAAAGAATCCAGGATCTCCTTGCTTCTAGATGACACCGCAGCAGGGATGCGCCAAACAACATCCGGCATATTGAAATCGCCTATCAGTAGCATTTCCCCTTTCCTGGCAATGCTGCGCATGTCTTCTATTAAATCTCTGTCCACATCTTCTCTATATCATGCCAGTGCAAATAGATTTCTCTTTCCCTCTTTCTAGTTTAACCCACACTGTCTCCTCTCTCCCTTTTAAGCCCTATATTTTCATAGCTTTAATGTTATTTTTTTAATATATAGTGCCACTTCTCCTTCCCTTCTTCCTACCCTGTCCTTTCTGAATAGTGTATATCGTGGTATAGTTATATCCCAGTCATGGTTGTCCGTGAACCATGTCTCTGTAACTGCCACTAAATCCAAGTCAGCCTCTCCCATTAAAGCCTCAACATCTGGGATCTTATTTCGCATGCTATGGGCATTTATAGACACTGCTTTCCAGATGTGGCCCCTTTTACCTATTTCTATAAAATTAAATACCACTCCTGAATCTATCCCCTTTCACCCTCATCCCATGTCCCCTTGTAGAAGAGCTTGCTTTCAATCGAAAGCACTTACCTGGAGGCTTTCTTCACCCATCTCCAATGAATCTAGTTTAAAGTACTCTTCAATAGGTTAGCTAGTCTGCTACTGAAGACATGGCGACCCTTCTTGGACAGATGGGCACCATCTCTGCTCTGCCGCCCTTGGAACATCATCCCATGGTCCAGCCATGGTCCAGGAAACAAAAATGCTCTCGATGATACCATTTACACAACCATGCATTAATCTCCAGGATGCAAGCTTCTCTGCCCTGGCCTTTACCCTCAACAGGGAGGATTGAAGAGAACACCACCCCTATCTGCTTCATCCTCTTCATTCTCTTTATACGCTCAGAGGGATACCTAGCAGTATCATTTGTGCTGACATAGATGATCAACATTAGGTAATAGTCAGTGGGCTTGATGAGTCTCAGCAAACTCTCCATAACATCTTGGATTTTTGCACCTGGCAGACAGCATACCTCTCTCTGGACATCAAGTCTGGTCAGCAGATGGATGCCTCAGTACCCCTCAGAAGAGAGCTACCAATCACCACTACCCTTCATAGCAACATAGTAAATGACGGCAGATAAAGACCAGTATGGCCCATCTAGTCTGCCCAGCAAGGTGGCAAGTGTAGGTGCACCTGCCGCTCTGTGCATGTCACCCCTCCCCATGTCTTTGTTTAGAGGTGAACCCACCGCTACGTATAGGGCATCTCTGTTTGTTGAGAAATTAGATAGTTACATTTATTTTGATTTTAACCTGTTGCTATAAAGGGATCCACTGTGTCTGTCCCATGCCATTTTGAATTCTGTCACTGTATTTTCCCCCATCATTTCCATCGGGAGGGCATTCCAAGCATCCACCACCCTTTCAGTTCCTGATATTGCCTTTCAATTTACCCCCTTGCAGCTTCATGTTATGCCCTCTGGTTTTACAGCTTCTCTGTCTTTGGAAGAGGTTTATTTGTTCATTAATACCCTTTAAGTATTTAAAGGTCTGAATCATATCTCCCCTATCCCTCCTCTCCTCTAGAGTGTATATATTTAGGTCTTCAAGTCTCTTCTCATAAGGCTTCTGTTGCAGGCTCCAAATCATTTAGGTCGCTTTCCTCTGAACCGTTTCCAGTCTTTTTACATCCTTTGCGAGATACGATCTCCAAAACTGAACACAGTATTCGAAGTGAGGCTTCACCAGTGACTTATACAATGGCATTAGTACTTCTTCCTTTCTGCTGGTAATTCCTCTTTGTATGCAACCCAACATCCTCCTGGCTTTTGCCACTGCCTTGTTGCACTGTTTTGCCACCTTGAGATCCTCAGAAATAATCACAACTTCGCTTCCTAGTGGTCACTGATTCAGCAACTTTGGTGTGCCCGAGCTCAGTTCTTCCCTTTCCTGGGATGCCTCTGCCTCCTCCACTTCCAGGGCTGCATAACTGTTCTTCAGTTCAAGGGCTTGAAGAGTTGGATTGGTGATTCTGCAGGCCCTGGTGACTCATGTCCAACCTCAATCCTCCTGTAAGCTCCCATCCTCACCTCTACTGGAGAGCTTGGATGTTTCAAGAAGCATCTCATCAATGTACCTCTCACTGTCTTGAATGCTCCTCAGCCTTGACACCTCATCTCTGAGTTCCTCCACCTATTTCCTGAGAGCTTCAGCATGTAGGCATCCTGCACATGGAGCTGGTCCTTCAACTGGCATTGAAATCTCTGTCTGGACAGTGGTAGAAGCTGTAACGGGTGCAACAGCTTTGGCAGTATGATTTTTCCCAGCCATTGTTCAGTTGGTGGAGTTTTGGTACCTTGCTTTGAAATGGAGAGACCCTGTTAGGAATGCTTTGGAAGATTCCTCATTTCTTTCACAGCTAATCAGGCTCACTAACACCTGATAAGGTGTGAATGGCTTCAAAGAGCTGAGAGCGAGAAACTAACAGAGTTTTAAACTTACACCACTAACCCCCCCCCCCCCAAAAGTATTTCCCCTTTTAAAATAAGGCAGCAAAAGACTAACTCTTTCTAAAAATGTAGACCAAACCCCTTTTAAGAGCTCTCAGACAGAGCTAGTAATTAAAAGCCAAACACACTTACCCTGTTTTGAAATGAAGTTACCCTGTAGGCATGAAGTAGAGTCATGGGCCAGTGCATCCAGTGGTCCCTTAGGTTAGTCTTTCTCTAGTGTTGAAGGTGCTGAAAGGGCCCCCTTTGAACTCAGTTGTGTGGCCTCTTTCAAAGATTTGACCTCAAAGTGGTTTTCCTGGTGACTATTGTGTCTGCCAGGTGGGTGTCAGAGTTGCAGGCCTTGTCCTGCAGGGAACCTTTTCTGGTCATCTTGATGGTTTCTGTCTTCTTGTGGACTGTGCTGCTGTTCCTTCCAAAGGTGCTGTTTCTTTCTCACCTTAACCAAATCATTGTCCTGTCCTTCTCTGAGGAGGACTTTCAGGCAGACCCCTCTCTACAACTGGTAGATGTGAGGAGGGAGTTAGTCAAATACCTGACGATTACAAATCCCTTCCATCAGTTAGACCATCTTCGTCCTTCTTGGTGGTGTCAGGAAAGGACACGCAATAGCCATGTCCTTTATTGCACATTGGATGAAGGAGACTATTGCTTCAGTATGTCTGTTGACTGGAAAATGTGTGCCAGAGAAAGTCGGGACTTACTCTACAAGAGCACAGGCCTCCTCTTGGGCAGCGTCCACCTTGGTGTCCCTGGGGGATATCTTTCAGGCAGCTACTTGGTTGTCTCTGAGCACCTATGTGAAGCACTACAGGTTTATTTATTTATTTAACATCTCTTCTATACCGCGCTATTAAAATCAGCGCGGTGTACATCGAACAAATATACTGCAATGCAAACAGGTAACATTGAGTTTACAGAGAACACAGGAATATATAACATGGAGTAACAGGGATAACTATGTACAGTCAACATTATACTATATATGCTTTTACTATATAAATATGTAAATTCGAGTGGAAATTGTATGTGTATTCATGTAGGAGGCACAGATCAACAGTGGGGAAGTAAACTATCGTGGAGTTTAACCATTTTCTGGTTGTATTAAGGTATTAAGGTGTTTAGTGTAAGTTGGAGGTCTGTTGGTAGTGTGAGTGTCCGAGGTCACGTCTGGGTAGTATTTTGTGAATAAGTGATGCTTCACGGCTTTTCGGAATTGTAATAGGTTTTTGATGCAACGGATTTCATGGGGAAGTAAATTCCAATTCAGGGGTGCAAATATTGAGAAAGCTCTGTTCGATGTAGCTTTAGTACATGATGTCATCATCTTGGGAACTATTAAGGTATTCATAGGAGTGGTCCTTCTGTTTCTATTTTCGAGGGTGTTATGGATTAGTTTGCTAATTGGTGTCGGTGGGTAGTTATTCATGGCCTTGAAGGTCAGGACTAGTGACTTATATGAGAGTCTGGCTTGTAGAGGTAGCCAGTGTAGGTCTTTCATGATAGGCGTTATGTGAGCAGATCTTGGTGACCCAGAGAGGACTCTTGCAGCTGCATTCATAGCCAGACGAAGTGGATTTAAGGTTGATTGGGAGAGCCCGTGGAGGATGATATTCGCAAAATCTAGATGTGGGAGGACTAGTGCCTGGAAGGTTGATCGGTAATCAGTATAGTCAAGTAGTGGGCGGAGGTGGCGTAGCGTTCTGATCTTATGATATATCCTCTTTGTCACATTCTTCACATGCATTGTCATATCCAGGTGTTGATCCAATGTGATGCCGAGGTATCGGATTGTGGGTTTGGACGTCAGTTCTATGTTATTGACCAGCAGCGACGGAGGAGGTATGAACTTGCGATTCCTTGTGACAAATAGGACATCAGTTTTGCTATGATTTATTCTTAAGTTTTGTGTCAGCAGCCATTCAGCTATTGCACCGAAACAGTTGATTATTGGTGTAAACACTGGTTGGTCAGTTTTAAACGGCATGTATATGAGGATGTCATCTGCGTATGCCAGGCATTGCACATTGAAGGATCGGATCAATTCACATATCGGCTGCATATATATATTGAACATTAATGCCGATAGTGAAGATCCTTGAGGTACACCTTGAGACTGTAGGAATGGCTCTGATGATTCCTGGCCCGTTTTAACTTGTTGCCACCTATTGGAAAGGTAGGATCTACACCATTCCAGTGCTGTGCTTTGAATCCCCTTCTCTCTCAGACGTTGCAGCAGTATGTTGTGGTTCACAGAATCAAAGGCGGCGGAAATGTCTAAAAATATGAGTACAAATCCTTGTTTGATGCTGTTTATTCCTGTGATAAGATCATTGAATAAGGTTGTAAGGATTGTGTCAACTCCATGTGCTTCTCTGAATCCATGTTGTGATTTGTCCAGTGGTGCTTCCGTGTCAATATGATGCTGGAGCTGTTGTTGGGCAGCTTTCTCGATAATTTTTGCAAGCTGGGGGATGCTCGAGATTGGCCTAAATGATTCAACTTTGGATGGATCGAGCTTACTGTTTTTGAGTAGGGGCTTGATAGAGGTGTGTTTCAGACTTTGGGGGAATGAGCCTGTTAGGAAGGACTGGTTCAGTATCAGGTACAGGATTTGGCTTAGATCATGGCACAGATCTTTGATCCAGCTGGCTGGACATGGGTCATTGGGTGCTGTGCTAGGATTGATGGAGGCGATAATTTTCTCAATTTCACTAGTTGATATAGTATTGAAGTTGCAAAATGGAGTTATTTGAGATGCCTTAGGTGATACAGATGGGTTGTTGGTATTTATGCTCGTGTTGGCTGTAATCATTTTTGATTGCAGGTAATTTGCGTAGTCCTGTGGCTGCGGCATTGCAGGTTGATCTGAAACTGGTTCTCTTGTTATGGATTTTACTAACTTGAATAGTGCATGAGGTTTATTGATGGCGCGTTTCAATAGGTTTGTGTGGAAGAGCTTCTTACTCAGTGTTACCTTCTCACGGTGGGTAGTTAAGTGTGAGTTATATGTTTCAAGTGCCTCTGGAGAGTGGGTTCGACGCCACTGTCTTTCAAGTTTGCGTAGATGGATGAGAGATGTACGCAGGTCAGTAGAGAACCAAGGCGCATGTTCTCGCTTTCTTATTTTCTTATCCTTGTGCAATGGACATGAGGCGGCTCTGAGGTTCTCGTTCCATTTGGATATTAGGTCATCTAAGTTGAGGGAGGTGTTAGTCAAGAGAGGTTGAAGGTTCTCTAGGACCTTGTCACGGTTGAGAGGTTGAAAATGGGCTGAGTGGGTTCCAGGTGAGTTAGATGGTCTTTGGCTCACGTGAGAGGTATAGGTATATTGAATCGAATAAGGTTGTGATCGGACCATGGCACTGGTATAACTGACAGTTCAAGGGCTTGTTGTGATAAGGTGTTGAAATGAGGTGCGAAAATGAGGTCTAGTTTACCTCCTTTAGTGTGGGTGGGAGAGTCAACGTATTGTTTGTAGCCTAGATCCTTTAGTGCGTCTAGAAATGCTTCTGAGTGGCTGTCATGGAGAGATGGGAGGTTAAAATCTCCAACTACCCAATTTGGAGAGCGTGAGGTGGATGTTGCGCACGCGAGTTCAATTATTGTTGGAAGGTCGTCCGGTGATGGGGAGGGTGCTCGATAAAGCAGGTTGATTGAGCATAGCTCATTAGATATAGAGAGGGAGTCGAGGTGGGTTGAGCTGGAGGAATTGCATAGCTTGAAATTGAGGTCTGTTTTGGCGAGGATTAGTGTTCCGCCTCCTTTTTGAGTGGACCTGTGGCATGTGTAGAGGTCAAATCCTGTAGGCAGCATCTGATTCAGGAGGATGTTGTCACAATCTGATAACCATGATTCCGTGACCATCAGGATGTCGAGATTGTATTGAGGAATCAAGTCCATGGTTGCAGGCCATTTTGATCGTATGGATCTGGCATTTATCAATGCACATTTTAGGAGGCGTTGGTGATGGAGCTTCTCAGCTTGCGTTTTGTTGATGACTTGAAGGGGAATGCTAAGTAGATGGGAGTGAGATGTGTGGTTGCGTTTTGCTGTTGTGTTGTGAGGGAATTCGTACCATCTCCTTCCAAATGAATGTAGTATTGGTATGTAGCTGGTGTTATGGTTGAGGGCGTTTGTAACGCAGGGGAGCTCAAGTGTAAGAAGGGTAGTGAGTGATAACAGGACCTTATACATATTGAGTTTAAATGGGTAACAGTGCAATGACTTGCAGCAGTGCAATGACCAGCAACTACTAGTGACAGTGCAAGTGGTTAATTGTTATTGGCAACAGTATAGAGGAATACAGACAGCGGTAGTACAATGTGCTAAATAGTACTGACAACAGTATAAAGCTTATTGATTTGCAGATAGCAGTATAATAGTGTGTGAGAGGTTAGGTAGTACTGACAACAGTATAATAATGCAGGTAACAGTATAATAGTGTGTAAGAGGTTAAATAGTACTGACAACAGTATTGTAGTAGTTGGTAATAAGTTCTTCGTGCTGTTTGATTACTATCAACAGTATAGTTCTGCAGTGTGTTGGTTATTAGCAGTAGAGTAAGAGAGCAGATTATTGTCAACAGAACAGTTATACTTGCTGTGCTCTGGGTCTTTTGTCGTGTTGCTGCAGCGTGTACTCTCCGTGCTCGAAGAGCTTAGGCTGCTAGATACTTGAGTATCACTGACGCTGCTTTGCTGTAAGTGTTGATCGCGAGCTCAACCCGAGGGGAACTCCAGCTGCTTAGTATTTGAGAGGTTTGACTATCGGAGGGTCCGTCGGATGTTGATCGGGCGTTTTTAAGTAGGCCTCTGCCTAAGGGCCGTGCCAAAGGGCGCCCTGGCGAGGCCCTCAGGCGCGGGCCCGCACGGCGCGGGCACGCCTTGTCGTGCAGCTGCTTTTAAAGCTGGAATCAGGCCCGGATTGGGTTAGAGGAGATGCGGGAGGAGCACACGTGCTCTGCCCTCTGTGCCGCTGATCCGGTGGAGAGTTAAAGTTGCAGAGGGAATCCCGGCAGCGTGCAACTGCTTTTAAAGCTGGAATCAGGCCCGGATTGGGTTAGAGGAGATGCGGGAGGAGCACACGTGCTCTGCCCTCTGTGCCGCTGATCCGGTGGAGAGTTAAAGTTGCAGAGGGACTCCCGGCAGCGTGCAGCTGCTTTTAAAGCTGGAATCAGGCCCGGATTGGGTTAGAGGAGATGCGGGAGGAGCACACATGCTCTGCCCTCTGTGCCGCTGATCCGGTGGAGAGTTAAATTTGCAGAGGGACTCCCGGCAGCGTGCAGCTGCTTTTAAAGCTGAAATCAGGCCCGGATTGGGTTAGAGGAGATGCGGGAGGAGCACACGTGCTCTGCCCTCTGTGCCGCTGATCCGGTGGAGAGTTAAAGTTGCAGAGGGACTCCCGGCAGCGTGCAGCTGCTTTTAAAGCTGGAATCAGGCCCGGATTGGGTTAGAGGAGATGCGGGAGGAGCACACGTGCTCTGCCCTCCGTGCCGCCGATCCGGTGGAGAGCCAAAGCCGCAGAGGGACTCCCGGCAGCGTGCAGCTGCCTCCAAAGTCGGAATCAGGCCCGGACTGGGTCAGAGGAGATGCGGGAGGAGCACACGTGCTCTGCCCTCTGTGCCACTGATCCGGTGGAGAGTTAAAGTTGCAGAGGTTGCATGTGGAAGCTGGAGCATATGGTACCTTTTAGCAGGGAAATTCTGTCCAAATCCATTATCTTACTTGCACCCTGGGTCTGGACTAGTTACGTCCCACTCATCTGGGCTGGCCTAGCAGGATGATAAGGAAGGAGAAATTTACATATTTGATTTTTTTTTTACTTGAATCCTGCTAGGCCAGTCCAAGACCTGTCCTGGAAGACTACATCTATAGGTTTGAGAGCCCTGTTGCCTCTTGTATTTTTTGTTAGTCTCAGTATCTGACGCAGTTGTTTATGTTAAGAGAGCCAAATACATATTCCAAATGTTTGTTCTAAGTTGGATTGGTTATTAACATTTGTAGTTTTCTGATTTTTTTTTTCTGAGTTTTTCAGTCTTGTTTACTATTGGGGAAGTGTCATACTAGCTTCTCTCAGTGTTGCACTGGTAGAAATATCAAGTAATTGCATTACTGAAAGTTGCTCACGTCTGCCTCTATCTGCTGGCAAAAGAACATAACCCACTCGTTTGGACTAGTCTAACAGGATTCAAGGAAAAAAATGATCAGGGATGTAAATTTCTCTGTTTTATATATTAGTTCACGTCTTTCCATTAGTAATTCAAGGCCAGTAAAATTCAAGTACTGTAGGTAATTCCTTGTCCCCGGAGGACTAGGCAATGATGGGTTAAATGACTTGCTCAAGACTTGCACCAGCAGGATTTGAGTCCTAGCCTCCCTTGTTCTTAGCTCACTGCTATAACCACTAGGATACTTGTCCATGCCTGTGTCTAGACCACCTTGGCCCTCAGAACCCACTCTTTAGAGCCCAAGCATCCTTGTGAGCTTTGGCAACTCCAGTTGAGTAAGAAAGGACAAAAACCCTTTCTCAGCAGAGGGTTTTATACTTACCAACCTGTCCTTCCTGAAGCAAGTTACTTGACTATAGACACCCACCACTACACATTGCTAGCAGAGACTGATTTAGTCTCCAAAGCCACTCTTACATGTTGCTGCCAGAGCTGTGTGAACAGCGATGCTGCATAATTAAAAGGAGACTATTTTCCAGCTATCTCTAGTGCCTCTTGGATGGGGGCCAAATATTTCTATGCATACATTTATTTAAATGACCTGGATTCTGTTATCTCTAGAACTTCTGTCTGAAGTTTTTCATTTGTATACAAACTGTTCTTTTGAATGTACAGTAGGGCCTGATATTGAACTGGGACGGCTATGCACTGCTATGACACCTAACCATTGCTGCCGACCCTTAACCTCGGATATTCAATGATGGGGTCATATGTGGCCCTGGCATTGAATATCCAGGGTCACCACACTGCCTCCGCAGAAGATAACTGGGTAGCAGCGATATTGTACTGCTCAAAGTGACAGCTGGTGATGTTTTTCCAGATAGATACGTTCATCCCTCTTTACTTGTAGAGTGTCAGCTGCATAGCTGTAGGTAGTGGTTGAAATTCCACCTCCCAAACAGCCCCCACAGTACAGGAGAGCCTACCAGACCTGCACTGCAGCTCTGAAGATAGAGCACGGCAAACATGATTTACTTTTAAGTAACTTGCCATGCCGCCTCTCTCTGGCTTTCAGTAATAAAAGTATTCTCTCCTGTCAGCTGGAGAAGCACCACTGCTGGGCTGAAATCATGCAACTGTTATTGCAAGACTTCCACTTTCCAGCAAGAAAACACTTATACGCTTCTCCGACTGCCAGGAAGAAGACTTTCACTAGAGAAAGTTGGAGGGAGTCAGCACAGTAAGTTATTTAAAAGTAAGCACTTTTATTGCACTTTTGGGATAGGGAAGCAGCGTGCAAGGAGAGGGCTGCCCCTGCCCTCACTGCTGTCACCCTTTGTTTGAGAGTCCCTCATTTGAATTTAGGCCACTGTCTGTAGGCATTTACCCTGAGTAGAGAATGATTTTCTTGTTTTCTGAATTAAAGGAAGGAGGAAATAAAAGGAGGGAGGTAAAACTAGAGGGTCACCTAGGGTGGCAGCTTCTGGGGACAACAAGATAATAGTTCCCAAGAGTCTCAAACTCGAGAGCCACTAATGATTCTAGGGATGCTGGGTAAATAGCTTTAGGAAATGTCTCTCATTGAGGGTAACTTTATAAAAGTCCCACCTAATTAATGCGTATTTTGATGCATCTATATCAAGCCTATTTTTTAAAGAATCTGCATTAATCTATGGTGCAGTCCCTATGTCGGTCCAGGGGCTGGTGTAAGTGCCCGCTTCTAGATTTTTCAAGAATATACATAAATTATAGTATTTTATAACTTACCCATGTATTTGTACATGCCACTCGAATTCCATGCATGCCTATGCCCCCAGCCCTATGTGTACTTTCAAAATAGCTATGGCCCAGTTCCTTGTCGTTCCTCCAGTTCAGTCCTCCACCTCTGGGTTGTGTACCTCCTCCTGCAGCTTGGAGTCTGGGCATGTCAAAATCATGACAACACTGGATGTAACCTGCTGGTCTCTTCCATCAGCCCCAGTGTGTCAAGTCTGCATGCAGCAGGAGGACGTAGTGAGCTTAGGTCTGGGCTCACTTGAGGAACACATAAGGAGCTGTTAAGGTAGTTTAGCAATAGTTGTAGGTTGATTGGATTTCTAAATTTTCTAAATTTGATTTGTTGGTTACTGTAGCTTAAAAAAAAAAAAAAAAGCATTTTTACTTGCACCGGTCCCTGTCTGCCTCTATCTTTTTGTGAGCATTTCTGGAATGAGTTATCCTCCAGATCTCTCCTCCTTGCCTGTACGGAGGAGAGCTCTGTAGCAGGCACCCTCACTCAACAGTCTCTCGCGGAAGCAGCGCTATTGCTGAGGGAAGTGCAGGGGTGATTATTTATTCTTTTTTTAATTTAATGTCTCTTCTATACCACGCTCTTTAAAAATCAGTGCGGTTTACAGGTAACAGATATGTGCAGTGCAGGCAGGCCTTCACTGGACTTACAATAAACAGGGGATTATATACAGGGTTAACAGGGTAACTATGTACAAGATAACTTGCTGTCATAAGTTGTAAGGACAGCTCGACACTATTACACATTGGCTGAGCTATATACATGCTGTCATATGTCATGAGGACAGCTCGAATATTACATTACCCTTAGAGGGGATCGGGGGTCTAGTGTGCTGGGCTGCAGACTCGTGGAGGGACTGCGTTGGGGCGTCACCTGGGTCCTGAGTGTGACTGACTGTGGGATGTCATCAGGTTCGGTGTAGTGCTGGAGGAACAGATAGTGCTTCAATGCCTTACTAAACTGGGTGAGGTCATTGATAGCCCTGATGGCCGGTGGCAGGGCGTTCCAGCATGTGGGTGCATATAACGCGAAAGCTCTGTTTCTAGTTGCCTGCGAGCATTTTGTGATCGCCTTCGGGAGTTTCAGAGTATTGAGGGCAGCAGATCTCCTTACTCTGTTGGGGGTGGTGGTCTGTATGAGGTTTGTGAGTGAGGTGGAGGAGCATTTGTTGATGACTTTTGTAGGTCATCATTAGAATCTTAAAGGAGATCCTGCAGTGGACTGGGAGCCAATGCAGGTGTTTCATGATTGGGGTTATATGTTCCCTCCTGGAGGCTCCGTGCAGGATTCTGGTGGCCACATTCATTGCCAGTTGTAGGGGATTCAGCGTGTTTTTTGGGAGACCGTGTAGTATGGTGTTCGCATAGTCGAAATGTGGAATTACTAGTGCTTGGTAGACCGTCCGAAAGTCTTCTGGCTCTAGCAGTTGTCGTAGGTGGCGAAGCGTCCGAATTTTGTGTTAGATCGCCTTGACCATGTTGCTTATTTGGGCCTTCATATTGAGCGTGACCCCTAGGTACCGAACCATGGGCTTGCTGAGGAGCTCTGCGTCCCGTACCTTCAGTGAGGTGGATGGAGTGAATGTTGTGTTCCTGGTGATAAAGAGGACCTCTATTTGTTTGTTTGTTTTTTAATTTATTCTGAGTTTCTGCATGTGTAGCCAATCTGTGACCGCATCGAAGCAGACGGCTAGGGGTGAGAGGTCTGGATGATCTGTCCAGAAAGGCATGTATAGTAACACGTCGTCGGCGTAGATTAGGCAATTAATATTGAAAGAGCGGATGAGGTTGCAAATGGGCTGCATGTATACGTTGAATAGTAGGGCTGAAGAGCGAGGATCCCTGTGGCACGCCTTTCTCTTGCAGGAAAGGTGAGGAGGTAGATGGGCCGGTGCGAACATGCTGCCATCTATCTGTTAAGTACGATGCGCATCAGGTTAACGCGGTGCCCTGGACGCCCTTCTCCCTGAGACGTGTCAGGCTGCTGCAATGTCCAAGAAGATCAGGGCAAACCCTTGTCTGATGTTATCCAAGCCATTGGTCAATGTATTGAATAATGTGGTCAGCAGCGTTTCCACCCCATGTGATTCCCAGAATCCGTGCTGGCAGGGGTCGAGGGGTGCGCTAGTCTCAATGTGGTATTGAAGTTGGCATTGTACGACCTTCTCAATGATTTTTGCCAGAAGTGGGATGCTTGAAATTGGTCTGTAGGAGTCCATCTTTGCTGGGTCTAACTTGCTGTTTTTTAGTAGCGGTCTGATGGCTGTCTGCTTCAGGCTTCGGGGGAAAGTCCCAGTCGAGAATGATAGTCCTATGAGTTTAGATAGAAAAGGGCTGAGCTTGGCACGCAGGGATTTTATCCAGAATGCTGGACAAGGGTCGTTGGGCGCTGTTGTGGTGTTTATGAGATCACATGTGCTATTAGAGCACCCACTTGCTTTGTTTTATTTAAGTCCCATAAATACCATTTTCATTTATGATGTATCAAAATACCGTGCTTCATTTTAGCATGAATCTCTGCACAGGTTCCGTATTTATCCAGCTCGAAGTGGAGCGTTAGAGAATCCCGTGCATTGTTTGCACCAAGATCTATCCTCTGTGGAATCAGGGATCCTATGAACATGACACGTTTTAGTTTCAACCAAAGTCTCGGCTTTAACGTTGCCCACAAATAGCGTACTTGAGGTGAACAAAGAAGGGCCCTTTTTGGAAAATGGTCTCTTCGACTCTGTGATTCTCAAAAAAAAAATTTGCCAATGGGACCTATTTCTAAATGACCGTAAATTCTGATATTTATAAGCAGATTGCATTTAAACATGAGCTACTCACTTCTAAGTGCCATCCTGTGCAGTAAGCTCCACCCCCCCCCCCCCCCCAGTTCTCCAGAATGGTATTACCCTTTCTTCATGCAGGTCTACGCTTAAAACCTCTCTCGCTCCCACCCTTAAGAATATAAGAAATGATATACTGGGTCAGAGCAAGGTCCATCAAGCCCAGTATCCTGTTTCCAACTGTGGCCAATCCAGGTCACAAGTGCCTAGCAGGTTCGCAGTCCATACCATACTTTCCCCTTCTGTCATGTAACTTTGCACCACCTTTTTACACTCTGTGATGTCGTTACTGTAAGATGGAAAGAATAATACAAGCTGTAACTAGGCTATGGTTCTTGGTATTCTATTGTAAAAAACAGTGCATGCTGTGTTAACTTAAGAACTGCATGCCCCCAATAAAAATAACATCTTTTCATTCCACCTGCCCCCAAAAATCATTTTGTTATCCTAGGGAGAGTCAAGATGATTCATGCTTATTAAAAGCACTTCACATACACATTTAGATAGCACACCTGGCTTGTGGAATCTCCAGACTAGCTCCTGCTTACTGCAAGGAGCAGACACTTGGTGTTAAATATAACACTTGCGATGCAACAGAATTGGAAACCTTCATGATTTTAAACTATCAAGAATATGAGCTGTTTGCTTGTATTTATTTCAGTTTTCCTCATCTTCCTTTGTTCCAGCACCTTCAAAAGCACGCTGTGGTGCAGGCAAAAAAGACTAAAAGAGAGATCATACTGACCAGGGAATAGCAGAGTACAATATCATCTCTGTTTACCGGCACAGAGGTGTCCCTCCAGTGCTAAATGTCTCTTTGTTAACATGGAGCCTTCAAAGTTTCTGTTTGCTGTTACTGCTCTCAGATTTCTGTCTTATATTTGCCTAGTTTGCTCATTTAAAAATCACTTTCTTTTTTAACCATTCAGTGCCTGCACGTTGAAACTGGAATATGTGAGTGTTCTTTCTTGAAGCTGATGTCATTAGATCCTGTCATCTGATGACATAACATATGCCATGCGGATCAGACCATTGCCCCATTAAGCTCAGAATCCTGTCTGACTGCAGCCAATCCAGAAAGAGCTTATCCTGATTTCCTGCAGAGGAAATGAATGCTTGGAAAAGACTTTAAGTCTAAACTGGGAAGATCTCCGCTAGGAGTCTCAGAGCAGCCAGGCACGGGTCTCATTCTAGCACTGGAGAAACACTTTAAAGTCATCATTCAGTTTGCTCATAGCTGAGTGTATAAATAAGAGCATAAGAAAAAACACGTGGAGTCAAACCAAGGTCCATTGAGCCCAGCATCCTGTCTGATAGTGGCCAGTTTGAGTCACAAGTACCCAACAGATTCTAAAAAGTAACTCATAACTCATTTCCAGGGATAAGCGATGGCTCTCCAAACACTGAAGTACATTGTTAGTATTATGTGTTTTATTTATTTAGAACATTTTTAACCCACAGAATTGGTTAAAACCATCTATCTATGTGGTGTACAAAACCCATACATAATATATAGCATAAAACTGAAATAAATAAATAGCAAACATCAAATTGTAACACATTAGTAGCTGCTTAGCTTTTTAATCCATTCCGCACCGCCTTTTGATGCATAGCAGGGTGAGTGCATCCAATAATACACAGCTGCTACAATGACTCTTCTTTCAGAACCTCTCGTGCCAAACTGATCCGACATTCGGCCTTTCCAGGTCAATATTCAAAGGGATCTATATGTTTAGTGCCACCGCTAAATGTATAAGCCCCCTATTCCTTGATTTTCAGCAGTGCTATATGGATAGCTATATGAATTCTGCAAGACCAACGATCTATTCATCTCAAACACCTTCTTCCAGCAACACAAACGGCAACTGTACACATGGACTTCACCCAATGGATTGTATAAAAATTAAAATTGACAACATCTGTTGAAGTCAACGATGGAAAAGCTCTATAACATCAACAAAGACAAAACCTGGAGCTGACTGTGGTACAGATCATCAACTACTAGTATGCAAACTCAAGCTAAAGTTGAAAAAGAGCAAACCACTCATAAATGCAGCAAAATATGACCTTGAGAATATACCACTGGAATTTAAAGACTGCCTGCAAAATCGATTTGCTGCTTTAGATACAAATGACAGAGCTCCAGAAGAGTTATGGAATGAAATCAAGAAGGTTGTGTTGGAAGAAAGAAAGACGTCTTTTCAAAAGGTGAAAAAGAAAAAACGGCCAAAATGGATGACGGAAGAAACTCTGAAAATTGCCCAGAAACGCAGAGAAGCTAAAGCCAGAGGAGAAAGAAAGACAGTCACAGAACTCAACAGAGATTTCCAAAATGCAGCAAGACAGGACAAGGAAAAGTACTACAATGACGCATACAAGGAAATAGAAACAGAAACTATTAGAGGAAGAACAAGATCGGCTTTCCTAAAGCTACAAGAGTTAAAGAAAAAGTTACAGCCTCGAATTGGAATGTTACAAGATGCTCAAGGTTCTATGTTGAATGATGCTGAGAAGATCAAGAAAAGATGGAAGGAATATACAGAGTTTTTATATGATAAAGATCAAGTGGACCAACAGCCGTTTCAACCTGTACCTTATGATCGGGAATGGCGTTCTTTTCTTGTTTCTCTAAATGATCTAGTATTGTAAACCGCTCTAATGCCTTTGGGTCTGAGCGGTATATCAAATTCAATAAACATAAACATAAACCATTGGTGATGAAAGAAGAAGTTGAAGCAGCATTGAAAGCCTTATCAAAGAACAAAGCACCAGGCATTGATAGCATTCCCATAGAAGTATTACAGCAATCTGATGCAGCTGTTACCGTACTTACAAGGCTCTGCCAAGAAATATGGAAGACAACATCATGGCCAACTGACTGGAAAAGATCTGTGTTTATACCAATACTAAAGAAAGGTGATCCAACTGACTGTGGGAAATTATCGCACAATCGCTCTGATCCCACATGCCAGCAAAGTTTCTACTGAAGATTATTCAAAAGAGACTACAACCATACCTGGAACAAGAACTACCTGAAGTGCAAGCAGGGTTCAGGAATGGGCGAGGAACGAGAGACGACATTGCGGATGTGAGATGGATCCTTGAAAAGGCTAAAGAATACCAAAAGGATATCTATTTGGGCTTTATTGACTATAGCAAAGCTTTTGACTGTGTAAACCATGAGAAACTCTGGGCCACATTAAGAAGCATGGGTATACCAGAACACCTGATCGTACTCTTGCACAATCTGTACATTGATCAAGAAGCAACAGTTCGAACGGAACAAGGAGAAACAGAATGGTTTAAAATAAGCAAAGGTGTAAGACAAGGCTGCATACTTTCCCCCTACCTGTTTAATTTATATGCAGAACAAATCATCAGAGAAGCAGGATTGTATGAAGACAACAGAGGTGTGAAGATTGGTGGAAGACTCATCAACAGTCTTCGCTATGCTGATGATACCACATTACTGGCTGAAAGTGAAGATGATCTAAAACATTTGCTTCTCACAATCAAAGAACATAGTCTCAAAATGGGCCTGCACCTTAATGTAAAGAAGACAAAGATCATGACAACTGGCATAAACAACAGGTTCATCGTTGAAGGGAGAAGAAATTGAAATCGTGAACAACTTTAACCTACTTGGTACCAACTATCAATAAAGAAGCAACAAGCAGTCAAGAAATCAGATGACACATTGCTCTTCGCAGAATGGCTATGAAAGACCTAGATAAGATTCTCAAGAGCAGAGATGTCTCTCTCCATACAAAGATTCAACTTGTTCAAGCCATGGTATTTTCAATAACATCATATGGATGTGAAAGCTGGATAGTGAAAAAGATAGACAGGAAGAAAATTGATGCCTTTGAATTATGGTGCTGGCAGTGAATACTCTGTATACCATGGACTGCCCGAAGAACAAACCAGTTGGTACTAGAGGAGATCAAACCTAAGCTTTCTTTAGAAGCTCAGATGACAAGACTTCGACTTTCATACTTTGGACACATCATGCGAAGAGAGAGATCATTAGAGAAAGACATTATGCTTGGTAAGATAGAAGGTCAACGCAAAAGAGGAAGGCCAGCAATGAGATGGATCGATACAGTAACAGCAGCTACGGGTACCAGTCTATCAACAATGAGCCGCCTGACTGAAGACCGAACACAATTTAGGATAGCTATCCAGAGGGTCGCCATGAGTCAACTCCGACTTGACAACACTTAACAACAACAACAACAACAACATATGGATAGCGTCGCCAACACTCTCCCTAAATGCCTCAGCACTATCCAGATAATGCCAGGGCATTCCGCCCAACTGTGCAGACAGCAGCAATATTAATTTCCTCTCTTTATAGTTAAGTGGTTTAATTTAGGCCAGCAAAAAAAACAACTTCAAAAAGAGCTCCCTCCTTACTAGCGCCCACACTCTGGAATTTCCTCCCAACAAGCCTGAGAGCATTAGATTACCTAATGGAATTCCGAAAGGACCTCAAAACCTATCTCTTTATTGAAACTAATCAGCAGATGGAAAACACTCCTCACCCAAACAGTAATACATCTACTGCCAATAATTCGATATTTACTCATCCCGAATACGCATATAAGTTAATGACATAACATGAACTCAGTATCCACTCACCCCAAACACTCACCCTAAGCAAACATAATATAACGTTGTTAATTACCTCCTACTGTCTATATGTTACCCCCTATGATAAATGCAACCCTCCAATTGTACTGTCTAGATGTTGTTAAGTACCTCTATGTTGATATGTACCCCTATGTTAAATGTAACCCTCCAATTGTGATGTGACTACTTTGATTGTAGGATAAGATGGTATACAAATCTGTTTAAATAAATAAATTAAATAAATAAAAAAAAGGCTGTCCTAAATAAAACTGTGCAGCTGTACATATAGCAGCTGGGGAGTTTTTCAATGCCACAGCCAACATTAAAAAGAGAGAAAAAACAAAACAAAACACTGGCTGCCCCGACTGAATATCGGGCTGTTGTTTTTAAATGTGAATAATAGTATTTTAAATCACATCACGCACCTACCAGTTTCATTCGACTATAAAGATGTCTGTATGATGAACCACTGCTTTACCATGTATGTTATGTTCCACATGCTGGCCCTGTTCATTTATGGGTCTTTTTATGCTTCTTCCAAACAAATGAGCCGTGAGCTGCCTGGCTGAGTGATTGTGAGGCTGCAACTGTCCAGGAACCATAAAGCATCTTAAAATCAAGCCATAATTCAGTGATTAGGATGAAATGTTTTTTACCACAGACCTGAAACGTACAGTCGTAGGAAAGTGAGCTCGGAATAGGTACTGTACGTATGCACACCTGGAAAAGCCCTGTGTAAACGGAGGGTTCACTAAAAAGTGGGCATTGCTTACTCGGCCAGGAAAAGAGCAATGAACTGCTAGATTCTGTAGTTTTTCAAGCAGTGGAATATTGGAGATAGACATTTCTAATTCCAGCAACTCTTTGGATTTTATATAGGGAAGAAAACATCCCACCTTTCTTAAAAACATGAAGCCAGTATATGAGGAAGAAAACATCCCAGCCTTCTTCAAAATATGAAGCCAGCATGTGCAATAAACAGTCTTCCGCAGTTACGAGAAGTCCTTCTGCATTAAGTAACTATTTCAGCCTCTTGCTCCCTCCACTCCCTTCTGTGTTCACACGCTTTTTGGAGACAGAGGATTAGTGGTCTCATGATTACTGGGTGTGGTTATTACAGTGACCTTCCTTCTCTATTACTGGAACTCTCTCTTCTTTCCATGTGGTTTGAATGGATAAATTCCTATCCCAAATAACGGCAATATGAGATCTGTATGTCAGTGGCTTCCTCCAACTAAACCCAACAAAATGGACTAGTATGTTTTGCACTATCTGATATAGTCTGCTGGATCTGGTAATGTTTGGATTCTCTTGTTAGAAAATTGCTCTTTTCATCAGTACTTTAAAATCTTTCCTAAAACGTTGAAGCAAAAGATTTTACATCTGTTTTATTACGATGCAGTTACCATGTGAGTTACATATGCAGGGCCTTTAATTCTCATGCTAACTGCATATGCTGGGATGAAGCAGGAAATGGGTTCGGACTGTGTCTTGCAGTTAGTGTATGGTATCTTAAACAGCAGGAGAAGGAAGTCTTCTGCAGAGGTACAATAGGAAGAGGGAGCGGAAGCCAAAAACCACAGCCAAACACAGTTAGGTATATCCAAAAAACTATGGGTCTACAAATAAAGTTTTTTGGATATACCTAACTGTGTTTGGCCGTGGCTTTTGGCTTCTGCTCCCTCCTCCTAGTGTATGGTATCTTACCACAGGCTGTCACCAGTGCAGGAAGCCGTAAGTCTGTCTGTATAATGTAAGTTCTATATAGAATGTTCTGTTACAATGTAAACCACTTTGACCGTAGGATAAAGCAGTATATCTGTGCTGTTATTGCACTTACTGTGTAATAAAGATTATTTTTGTGTGGTAGCTATGGGAAGATGCAGGGAAGGTCCCCGGGGGTCATAAGAACATAAGATATGCCATACTGGGTCAGACCAAGGTCCATCAAGCCCAGTATCCTGTTTCCAACAGTGGCAAATCTAGGTCATACGTACCTAGCAGTTTCCCCAAAAGACACAGGTTCCACAGTGCTTGTACTGGGTCAAGCACTGATATCCTGGGTCCCTTCTTAATAATGGTTTATGGACTTTTCCTCCAGGAACTTGTCCAAACCTTTTTTAAACCCAGCTACACTAACAGCCTTTACTACATCCTCCGGTAACAAATTCCAGAGTTTGATTACATGTTGAGTGAAAAAATATTTTCTTTTATTAGTCTTAAATAGTTTACCCTGTAGCTTCATTGCATGTCCCCTAGTCTGTCTATATTCTGATAATGTAAACAATCGATTTACGTTTACCTGTTCCACTCCGTTCATTAATTTATAGACTTCTATCATATCTCCCCTCAGCCGTCTCTTTTCCAGGTTAAAGAGCCCTAACCTTTTTAGCCTTTCTTCGTAGGGGTATCCTTTCATCCCCTTTACCATTTTGGTGGCTCTTCTCTGAACCTTTTCTAATAACACTATATCCTTTTTAAGATACGGCGACCAGAATTGCACACAATATTCAAGTGCGGTCTCACCATGGAACGATATAGAGGCATTATAATATCTTTTGTTTTATTTTCCATTCCTTTCCTTATCATACCTAGCATTCTATTTGCTCTCTTGGCTGCCGCTGCACACTGGGCCGAGGGTTTTAACATGTTATCCACAATGACGCCTAAATCTTTTTCCTGTGTGGTGGTTCCTAAAGTGGAACCTTGCATCGTGTAACCATAGTTTGGGTTGTCCTTCCCTAGGTGCATAACTTTGCACTTGTCCACATTAAATTTCATCTGCCATTTTAATGCCCAGTCTTCCAATTTATAAAGATCCTCTTGCAATTTTCCACAATCCTCTTGGGTTTTAACAACTTTAAATAGTTTTGTGTCATCTGCAAATTTGATAACCTCACTCGTTATTCCACTTTCCAGGTCATTTATGAATAGGTCAAAAAGCAGAGGACCCAGCACAGATCCCTGGGGTACACTACTATTCACCTTTCTCCATTGGGAAAATTGGCCATTTAGCCCTACCCTCTGCTTTCTATCTTTTAACCAGTTCCTGATCCACAGTAGTACACTGCCTCCTATCCCATGACTCTTTAGTTTTGCCAAAAGTCTCTGATGAGGGACCTTGTCAAAGGCTTTCTGAAAGTCCAGATACACTATATCAACCGACTCACCTTTGTCCACCTGTTTATTCACACCTTCAAAAAAACATAACAGATTAGTAAGGCAAGATCTTCCTTGTCGAAAGCCATGTTGGCTGTCTCCCATTAGGCCATGACTATCTAAATGCTGAATAATTTTATTCTTTATGATGGTTTCTACCATTTTTCCCGGTACTGACGTCAAGCTCACCGGTCTGTAGTTTCCTGGATCACCCCTGGAACCCTTTTTAAAAACTGGTGTTACATTGGCTATCCTCCAATCTTCAGGAATTAGAGATGATTTTAATGATAGTTCAGAGATTACTAATAGCAGGTCTGCAATCTCATATTTCAGTTCTTTCAACACCCTTGGATGTATACCATCCGGCCCAGGTGATTTGCTACTCTTCAGTTTATCTAATAGTTGTAATACATCTTCCCGATGTATCGATATTTCCTTCAACTCTTCTGCACCTTTAAATACCACTTCAGTCATGGGTAACATCCCTATATCTTCCTCAGTAAAGACCGAAGCAAAGAATTCATTCAGTCTCTCTGCTATCGCCTTGTCACCTCTTAGTGCCCCTTTAACGCCTCTATCATCTAATGGACCAACTGACTCTCTCACAGGTTTTTTGCTGCGAATGTACTTGAAAAAATCTTTATTTCGTGTTTTTGCTTCCGCAGCAAGCTTCTTCTCAAATTCTCCCTTTGCCTGCTTTATTAATGCCTTGCATTTGACTTGCCAGTGCTTGTGCTGTTTCCAGGTTTCGTCGTTTGGCTCTTTTTTCCATTTCCTGAAAGATGCTTTTTTGGCAACAACAGCCTCTCTGACCTCACCTTTAAACCATGCTGGCAGTTTTTTTGACTTCCTTCCACTTTCCTTAAAGCGTGGAAAAAGCTGGCTTGGGCTTCCAAGATAGTATTTTTAAACAACACCCAAGCTTGATGTATGTCTTTAACCTTTGCAACTGCTCCTTTTAGTTTTTTCTTAACTGTTTTCCTCATTTTTGCTGCTACATTATCATAGTCTCCCTTTCGAAAGTTAAAAGGTAGTACTGTGGATTTCCTTACTTTCCCTCCTCCACTAATTAAATCAAAGGCGATCATGCTATGATCACTATTGCCAAGTGGCCCCAACACCCTTATCTCTTGCACTACATCTGGTGTTCCACTAAGGACTAGGTCTAATATTGCTTCCCCTCTGGTTGGTTCATGAACCAGCTGCTCCAAGAAGCAGTCATTTATTTCATCTAGGAACTTTATCTCCCTAGCATGTCCTGCTGTGACACTGACCCAGTCGATACCGGGGTAATTGAAATCACCCATTATTATTACTGCACTGTAACTTTTGTTAGCTTCCTTGATTTCTTTGAGCATTTCATCATCCATTTGTTCATTCTGGCCAGGCGGACGATAGTACACCCCCACTGCCATTGCCTTCCCCTTTTTACATGGAATTTCAATCCATAGAGATTCTACAGCAAATTTTGTTTCCTGCAAAACTTTAATCCTTTCTGACTCAATGCCCTCTCTAACATAGAGCGCAACCCCTCCACCAATTTGATCAGCTCTATCATTACGATACAGTTTGTACCCAGGTATCAGTGTCCCACTGGTTGTCCTCCTTCCACCATGTCTCTGATATTCCAATCATATCTAACCTCTCGTTTAGTGCTATATATTCTAACTCTCCCATCTTGTTTTGTAGACTTCTAGCATTTGCATACAAGCATTTTAGAGACTGTATTTTATTCATATTAATTTGGCTATTGGTAGACATGGGTAATTTGGGATCTTTAAGCTCTGTCTGCTCCCTAGTTGAGGGCCTTTGGGCTACTTTACTCTTTTTTGGAACCTCTCTGCTTTTTGTAGTATCCTTCAAGGATACATTCTTCCGAACCATGCGCTCTTGGGCGACTGTTGGCTTTCCCCTATCATCTAGTTTAAAAGCTGCTCTATCTCATTTTTAAAGGTTAATGCCAGCAGCCTGGTTCCATCCCGGTTAAGGTGAAGCCCATCCCTTCGGAAGAGCCCCTCCTTTCCCCAGAATGTTCCCCAGTTCTTAACAAATCCAAACCTCTCATCTCTGCACCATTGTCTCATCCACGCATTGAGACTCCGGAGCTCTGCCTGCCTTTTGGGTCCTGCGCGTGGAACAGGAAGCATTTCGGGTCACTACATAGGCTTTCACTTATTGTGCAATACTTTATTACACTTTAATAAAAGGGCTCCTTTAGTTTTAGTTTACTTTTTCACAATTTCCAGGCAGCTGTCTGTGTTCAGAACTGATACTTCCTACTAGTACTTCTACTGAGCATTTGTGTAGCGCTACAAAATGTACACAGCGCTGCACAGACATATTCGAGTCCTGCTGTGGTGTTGCAGAGGAAAGAGGACCCTATTCTAGTTTGCCGTTGCATCAAATTTAAGGCTGATGGTTAAGCTGTGCAAGATGAAAAGACCAGACCTGTCACTTATCTAGAACAGTAATGGGGGGGGGGGGGATTCAAGTGGAAATCGGTGATACATCTCAACCTCTCTGTAAGGAGTGATGGTCAGAGTTAAGGAATTTATACTGCTATATTGTTAAATGCCTTTTGTTTAATAAGGACCATATCATACAGTCATTTTGCCTTAGTACATATGGTCCTGGTGCTTTATTTATTCTATTTGTCATTCATAAAACATCTCCTATAAAATTATTGCATGGTATGCTCAAAGAAGTACGCACAATACCAAGAAGGCATATGCTTTTATGTGACCTGCTTGTAGGCAGAGCACAGGGAGAATCACACAGTGCATACGTATTTTATAAAATACACGCCTACATCTATATTTCAGTGATGCTCTCCAGGCTGAATGCAGTGGCAATTTATTCCTGAAACTGTGATGTAACACTTACTCTCCATCTCTGGGGCTGCAGCACAATTTTATTCTGCCCAATCTACCACTTTGGCCCTCCGCCCCTTCCACCGCAGACTTCTGGTTTATACAAAACTGGAAGTCCGGGGCAGAAGCGGAAGATTGGGCAGAGTGAAACCGCGACATAGTGCCCGAAAAGGAGGGTAAGTGCTGCGTCATGGTTTCAGGGACATTTGCTGCTGCTGTCAGCCCCAGAGAGGGGCGCTAGTGGTGGCAATAGGCCGCAGCAGGCTCTAGCCCACAGCCTAGTTTGCCTATTGGTAATGCTAGCCCTGCTGTTACCTACACATGGAAGGTGAGCTTGTGCAGCCTTCATGTGGAGGGGGATTTCATAAGGGGCATCTTAATATGCCTGTGTTTAGCCTATTTTATGCAGATAAGTCACCACCTACTTTATAAAATACCAGCATAAATGGCATAACCTTGCAGGCATGGACATTTACACCAGCCCTATAACATGCATAAAGTATAATATTATATAACCTACGCTCATACTGGCCCATGCTCTGCCCATGTGCACACCAACCAGCAAAGTGTGCACCTCGGGGCATGTTTATTAGCGGATTTAATACATGTTCATGAAGTTAAGTACCCAAAGCCCTTTTATTTCTCTGGGTGCAGTCTCACTTAACCCTTAACTTCATTAACATGAGTTAACCTGTAGTAAGCATGCCCCTTTGATGCCAAATCACATACTTTTATGCCAGTTGCTAATTTATAAGAGGTCAAATATGCATGTATGTGGCCATATAACACGCAAGAATGACTTCATAAAATTACCTCCATAGTGGGTCTGTTTGTAAACTTAGACGTATAAGTGCCGCTAATTAACTAGTGAAGTGGCAAATAAAAAAATGAGGGATTAAGGAGATTACTCCCTCAGTTTCTCCTGTGAATTCCTGGCTGAAACAAGAATTTCTTAAAATGTGTGCATGGCTCTGAACTGGTAAAAGCGTCAGCGGGAAACTGTTTTTACAAAGACATGTATTCCCAGTACAAGACAGCTTTTTGGCCTCCCCGTGCCATGCTGAAGTTATGCTCCCCTGAAATCTTTGCATGGCGTGAATCTCCAGCGACTATCTGAACTCACCGTTTATACCTGTATTCAGTTTACTCATGTGAATACCACTGTTTTCATGTGGAGATGCTTTTGAAATGATGATCTTAGTGACCTAGGTCACATTTGTAGCATCTGGTATGGTATCAGCCATCAAACTGAAAGTCGGACAATTCAAGCATCCAAGAGGTGCAAACCATTAATTGTAACACTTTCACGTGCTTATATTAGGGATATGTTCTGTTGACTTTCTTGGCTCTATGGTGAAAGCCGTTATAATATTGGTGCAACCTCCTTCAGAATGGAGCCATCATGAATTCCAGGCCGTTTTCTAAACGCATTTCATTGCTTTCTCCCCATCTTTACTTTGGGCTGGCATACAGTGTCTGCTGCAGGCTGTATAAAAAGCTTTGAGTTACAAGTCTGTTCCTTGGGGTTAAAATGCATAAGTAAATCAAACTGGAGCTGAAAGGGACCTTTTCACATTGGTCGCCTTTCTGTGAAATTCAGGAAAATACATCAATAATTATGGCTAGGAGTAAATGTCCACTGAGCACAGGCAAATACCCTTTCAATCAGCCTGGATTATTTAAAGAATGAGAAAAATGCCATAAGCTGTACATCTCCAGATATCCAGCCATTTAAGCAGCTCATAAATGTTGAAACCAGAAGCCACTGGCAGCGTTGGATGCGGAAAGGGTCAACCAATAAGATGAAAAGGAAGTAGAGATCCGAGGCTCTCAAAAAAGAAAGACTTCCATATATTGGCAGTGATTAAGCTACGGATCATGCTTTTAATGGACACAGCTTCAGCTGTATCTGGAAATATTTAGAAATAAAGTTGCACTGAATTCCTGTATGTCATTGGTATTGCTGAGTATTCAGATGTATTGGGGATCTGCTTTAGGGATTTTGTTCTGATTACCTTTGGAGGATCAGGAAGGATTTTTTTTTTTTTATCCGCAGTGAATCATAATTGATTAAAGTTCTGTAGGATTTTTATTTTTGCCAATCTCTTTTGTTAAGTGCTTTCGAGTCAATATTGACTCATGGGAGCCCCCTGGATAGTTTTCCTGAACTGTGTTCGGTCTTCAGTCAGGCGGCTAATTGTTGATAGAGTGACATTGATAGCTGCTGTTATTGTACTGATCCATAGCATTGCTGGCCTTCCTCTTTTGCACTGACCTTCAACATTGTCAAACATGATGGGCCCAATATTTGAAAAGCATTTAGATGTTTACAGACCTGTAAACCGTGTAAATGCCGCTTAACGGGATATTCAGTGGCACTAACATGGTTAGTGCCGCTGAATATCCCAAATTATCTCCCCTACATGACCCGATGCTAACCGCTCAGCATCAAGGCGGGTCGTGGGCATTCCAGGGTGGAGCAGAGGCGGCGACAGTCGACTCGGTTAGCAACCTGTGGGTAAAATTAGGGGAAGCAAAGCTGGCCTAGTTTTACCCACAGGAGCTAACCAGGCAGCAGTGCAATATCGCCGCTACCCAGTTAGCTTCTGTGGTTCTGGGGCATGTGCAGCGATCAGAGATATTCAATGTTAGGGCCACATATGAACCTGGTATTGCAGGGGCGGCTCAATAATGAGGCCGAGAGAGGTGGTGGCCTCAGGCGGCAACTTTTTTGGGGCAGCAAAAATTGCCCCCAAAAAGACCACCTCACTCGGCCTTAAAAAACAAACCAACCCCCCCCCCCCCCAATCAGAGGATCCGCTACCGCCATGGCAGCGGCAGAATGAAGTGCCCCACAGCCCCCCTCCTCCCTGGCAGAGCCTTCCTTGTATTTCCCTCAGCGCCGGCTGCTTTTCAGAGCCGCAAAGGGAGAGTTTCCCTTTCTCGCGGCTCTGTTAAAGCTGAGCCCGCCGGCACTGATGGGAAACAGGCATTTCTGATCGGGTTTTTTTTTTTTTAAATTTCCCTTCAGAAGATTGGGCTGGGCTGGGCTGCGCTGCACTGGGGGGAGGGGGTAGCACTAAAAATTGTAATGGGTTGATGGGGGGAGGTCTAGGACCGGAAATGGGCTGATTGGGTGGCTAAAACTGGAAATGGGCTAATGGGGGGGGCTAGGACTGGAAATGGGCTGATGGGGGGTTTGAACTGGAAATGGGTTGATCAGGAGGGGGGCTAGGACTGGTAATGGGCTATCGGTAGGATTAGAACTGGAAATGGGCTGATGGGGGGTTAAGAATGGAAATAGGATGATCGGAAGGGGGGGCTAGGACTGGTAATGGGGGCTGATTGGTGGAGTTAGGCCTGGAAATGGACTGATTGGTGGGGCTAGGACAGGAAATGGGCTGATTGGGGGGTTAAGACTGGAAATGGACTTATTGGGGGGGGTTAGGACTGGTAATGGGCTGATGGGTTAGGACTGGAGTGGGCTGATAAGGGGGCTGGGACTGGAAATGGGCTAATGGGGGAGGGGAGGAGAGTGCTGCTGGTCCTGGAAGAAAACTAGGGGCTAGGGCTACAAATGGGCTGATGCGGGGGGATGGGAGAATAGGACTGGAAGGGAGCGGATACTGAGAGGGTCTGCCAGTGGAAGGAGGGGGCAGGAAGGGAGCTGACATGGGGGAAGGAGGGGGCTGGAAAGGAGCTCATATGGTGGGGAAGAAGGGGGCTGGAATGGAGCTGACACCTGGGATGTTCTGAAGGGGGATTGGAAGGGAGCTGACACTTGGGGATGTGAGTGGTAAGTGGCTAGGTAATGGGGAGGAGGCTGGAAGGTAGCTGACATGTGCAACTGGCACTGGAAGGGGGGGTGGACAGAGGGTAGGGCGACTGGAAGGGAGCTAACTCGGGGGGGGGGGCGGCACTGAGAGTGGACATGAGCTGATACCTGGGATGGTATTTGGACTAGAAGGGGCTGGACAGTGGGGAAGGAGGGGGACTGGAAGGGAATGCACACCAGTGGCAGTCATGGGAATGCAAGGTGGTTGACATTGGAGGGTACTGGGATGGGAGGACTGGAAAGGGGGTCGATACTGGGGAGGGTTACTGGAACTGGAAATGGGCTGATGGAAAGAAGTGAAGAAAACAAAAGAAGAGATAAGAAATGGCAGATAGACCATAGACCACAGAAAGAGAGCTAAGAGAAGACAGGAAAGCAGAAGCCTCAGATCGGGACCAGCATGATCAGAGAATAAAATGGTCAGACAACAAAGGTAGAAAAATAATTGTATTTAATTTTAGTGATTGGACTTTGTGCTATTTTTATATTTTACACAGTATTGGGGAACTGCATCTCTGATATTGCACTGCATGTGAACTCTGGCTTCTTGGGGTTTCAATTTAAATTTAGTCTACATATTTTTATGTTTACTTTAGATTGTGGTTACTTATTCTGTACTTGGTGAGGGTCGATGTTGTGAGTGTGTGACTGAGGTCAGGTGTTCTGTTAACATGGAGTTTGTGCATAAAGATCTATACTGTACTGTAGTAATTTGGCTTGTTCAGCTTTTCAAATAGGTGTGTGGATGTTCCAGGGCCCACTGTAGTATTTACAGTAACACTTTTTTTGGATGGGCTCTTTATGTGAGTTTTGAAAGTTTGTGCTGATATGATATGGTAGGTTTGCTCTTTGTTGTAGGGTTTTGTATTAGTTCACAGTATGCCTGGTACTGGAGAATAGTGGTTGTTGTTAGTAAGATGATCAGAATCAGGTTTGTTTGTTTTTTTTAAATATTGAGTCCTGTGGGTGAATGTCCTGGTTCTGTTCTGCACCTACTGTGGATGCAAAATATATGTTGAAAAAGAAAAAGCAGGAACCATAACGCAGTTTATAACAAAATAAAAATGAGTTATAATTAAGTTTTATAAACTGTGCTATTGGTTCTTGCTGCCATTTAGTTCCTTGGTGTGCAAACAGGACTGTACCTAGCCCTGCGCAAGCAGTGCAGCCGCACAGGGCGCAAAGGCTGGAGGGGGGAGGGGGCACATTTCAGCTGTCTGCTGTTGCCCTGCCGCCTCTGGCAGGACAATAGCAAGCAGCCGAAATGCGCCCCCCCAAGCCTTTTCGCAGCACTTTAAGCAGGTCTGGTCCCTCCCTCCTCCAATGCAATGTCAGAACAGGGAGGGGCAGATCTGCTTAAAGTGCCAGTGCCTTTCAGATCGGGCGCATGCCTCCCTCCTCCTCCTCCGTCTAGAGCTGCCTGCTCTTTCCTTGCTGCCGGCGCCACCGTGAAGAAAACAGAGGGCGGCAGCAGCAGTGAAAGAGCAGGCAGCGCTGGATGGAGGAGGAGGGGGGCATGCGCCCAAGCTGAAAGTAGCACAGGGCGTGATTGCAGCGATACGTCCCTGTGTGCAAACATCTTGCATTTCCTCCATATAATCTAATCGGCTTTTTGGTTTGGTTCAGTCTCTGATTGGATTTCTGAAAAAGCCCCGCCCCCCCCCCCTCTAAGGTGGTTGGGGGGGCACCATCTCATTCTTCGCCTCAGGCAGCAGATGGCCTTGAGCCGCCCCTGTGGCATTGAATATTTGGGGCTTAAAAGTCAGTGGAGACGGCTATGTGTCATAGCGGTGCATAGCTGGCTCAATTCAATATCGGACCCGAAGTCTTTTTCTAATGATCTTTCTCTTCAACGAAAGATGAACTCTTGTCATTTGAGCTTTTAAAGAAAGCTTAGATTTGATCTGAAGTCTCAACTGATCTGTTATTCATGTAGTCCATGGTATACACAGTGGGGGGGGGGGGGATTCAAAGGCATTTGCAGAGGTTTGTAGACATGCAAACCGTGTAAATGCCGGTTAGCAGGATATTCAGCGGCACTAACACGGTACTTTCACTGGATATCTGCAGGTGCTGCTGCTACATGTCCCGATACTACACGGTTAGCTTCGGCGCATTCTGGGGCTAAGCGGAGGTGGCACCCATTGGTAACCGAGCAGCAGCAATATTGAGCCACTGCCATATTAGCTACCTGTCGGTAAAGATAGCTGTGGCAAAAGCTGACCTATCTTTACTTGTCGGAACTAACCGGGCAGTGACTCAATATTATGCAGCAACCTGGACATTCGATGCCAGTGGCCGGTTATGGCCCCGGCATTGAATATCCGGGGTCAATATTCAGCGGCGATGGCTATGTGCTTTCAAAGCGCTAGCCGCCACTGCTGAATTTCCCCTCCAGTATTCTTTGCCAATATCATAGTTCGAAGGCATCAATTTTCTTCCTGTCTGTCTTCACTGTCCAACTTTCACATCCACATGACATTACTCAGAATAACATGGCTTGAACAAGTCAAATCTTTATAAGCAGAGAGATGTCTCTGCAATTGAGAAATTTGTCTACGTCCTTCATAGCCGTTCTGCCAAGAGCAATGCGTTATCAGATTTCTTGACTGCTTGTCGTTACTTTATTGATTGATCAAAGCGGGTTAAAGTTGTCTACTATTTCTATTTCTTCTCTATCAAGGATAAAATGATTGATTTTGCTAGTGGTCAGGATCTTTGTCTTCTTTGTTAAGGCATAGGTCCATTTTAAGACTATGTTCCTTGATCTTGATAAGCAGATGTTTCAGATTGTCTGTCTTAATTTCAGCCAGTAACATAGTATCATCAGCATAGTGGATTGTTTGAGTCTTCTACCAATCTTCACACCTCAGTTGTCTTTATACAGTCCTGTTTCTCTGATTTGTTCTGCATATAAATTAAACAGATATGGGGAAAGTATGCAGCCTTGTTGTACACCTTTGCTGATTTTAAACCATTCTGTTTCGTGTTGCTTCTTGATCAATGTAAAAGTTATGCATCAGAACTAACAGGTGTTCTGGCATATCCAAACTTCTTAATGTGGCCCAGAGTTTTTCATGCTTTACACAACCAAACGTTTCACTGTAGTCAATGAAACACATACAGATAGCCTTTTGGTATTCTTTTATCTTTTCAAGGATCCATCTTGCTTCCACAGTGATCTGGGCCGGCCCATCTACTAGGCAAACTATTCGGGCAACTAAGGCAGCAGATCCTGGTGGGTAGCACTGTGATTGCTGCCCGATGTGCTATCCCCACCACATTGTGTGCCATCGCCACGCTGCTCCCTACATCCAGCCTCTCACCTGGTGTTGATGGGCAGCACGGTGATCGCCTCTTTGAAGCCACAGCAGGTTATGAAGCATGTGCCTGCATGCACGTGCATCCTGCTGCTACTGCCCCCTCCAACAGGAAGTCAGAGGGGGCACAAACAGTAAGCCATAAGTGCATGCATGCAGTTTAAGTCCTGCCACGGCTTCAAAGAGGTGATCGCCATGCTGCCCATCAAGCCCAAGTGAGAGGCTGGATATTGGGACGGTGCGGCAAAGGGGACGATGGGGTTGGCACATTGGATCTGTTGCACAACATACGCAGGATGACTGGGATTGTTCTAGCTGAGTAGATGTCTCAGAAAGTGTACTGCTACAGGCAGGCTCTAGGTGATGTTTACAACTGTCTCAGACTGTTTGCAAAGTTGTTTCAAGTCCTGAGTTTAGGCCATTACAGGCAGAGACCTGTAGTATTCTTTATTTTAGAGAATGCTGTAGAGAAAGGTGTGGAGGTGTAGCCAAATGGTTACAGCACTGGTTCAGTAAGGAACAGATCAGGATTCAAATCACACCTGTGGCCTTGGGAAAGTCTTTTACCCTCCATTGTCTCGGGAGCAAGGCCTGCTGCTGGCTTGCCAGTAGTCAGCATTGACTTGAAGGTCGTCTGTTTTTATGTGCATGCTTGCAGACCCAATCATACCCATTTGACAGCATGACTTTATTGGCTCTGCTGCGGCACATTGCAAAGGGTCGTACAACTTCACCTTGTAGATGCATGACACATGAGTTGTACATGACCGGAAACTTTCATGATAACTGTGAATGAACATCTTTTGCTCCATCACATATATGCAGTACATACAGGCATGGTACATTCCTGGGATGGCCACCTGCACAGTTCATCACAGGTCCTTACTTGCTCCATATGGGCAATGTAGGAGACTCATCAGTTCTGAGACATGAATGGACGCTAGGTGTGTAACAACATTTTATTTGTTTATTTAAAAGTATTTATATCCCGCTTTATCCTTGAATCAAAGCGGATTTCACTGCAAACCAATCAAGTAGGGTAGTGTGGGGGTGTCTGCATGCAGTGGTTGTGAAAGTAGTGTTCGTGAGTGTGTGGATAGGTAAATCTTGATTTGGGGTGCAATATATACAGGTTGAGCTATCTACATTGGGCTATATACATTTTAATAAGAGTAATAAGATGTTTTTATGTTGTGGATGTCATGTCTTGTGTAACTTGTTTTGTGGGGTGGTTAGGGTGGATTGGTGGTCTCCATTGAATTGTTCAATGAATAGGGTGGCTTTAAGTAGCTTCCGGAAATCTTTTATATCTGTTGTTGATTTTAGATTATCTGGGAGGACATTCCAGATAGCAGGGGCAGCAAGAGAGAAGGCTCGCATGGATGTGGATTTGTTTGTTCTTGTGAATAGAGTAGGTATTGGTATGTTGTCTTTGGTACTGTTTCTGTCTGGTCTTTTGTTTTGTTTTGGTTCCAATGAGTTCCTGTAGTATTCCTGCTGAGATTTTGTTTTTAATTTTGAAGATGGTGAGCGCTGATTTATATTTTGCCCATGAGGAGATTGGTAGCCAGTGTAGATCTTATAGTATTGGAGTTATATGGTCTTGTATTGAAGCGTTAGTCCAGAACACTGCTGCCCACATTATTACTATTTGTAGGGGGCAGGTGGTTTGTTTCAGCAGACCTTGGAAAAGTATATTCCAGTAGGGGTGTAATGATGACCTGGCATACTGTACAGAAATGTTCTCTGTTGAGGAGGGGTTTTAGTCTTCGGAGTGTTGCGAGTTTGAAGAAGGCTGTTCTGGATATCTTGTTGTTATGCGGTTGGAGGGTGAGTTGCTTGTCTAGAATCACTCCAAGGTATCTGACTTCGTCTTTTATTGTATTCGTTGTATTGGATATGTTGATAGCAGTAGGGGAAATGGATGTGTAGTCTCTTGTGGTGATAATTGCTTCAGTTTTTTTTTTATTTTGATGTTTAAGTTGTTAGACAGGTTGTTATTTCTTGAATGCAGGTTGATATGGTGGTATAGTCTGGAGAGTCCAGTTGAATAGGGGTATATGCCATGATGTCGTCAGCATATATGGCATATTGTATCTTGTGTTTGTTAAATATTTTGCATATGGGCTGAATATAGATGTTGAAGAGGAGAGCTGATAATTATGAGCCTTGGGGAACTCCTTGAGTAGTCTTGAAGGGTTCTGAGGTGAGGTTTCCAGATTTTACTCTGTTGTCTGTCTTCAAGGTATGATTGGAACCATTTAATTGTGGTCTCTTGTAGTCCAATCTCCGTTAGGCGCTTCAATAGAATGTGATGGGAAACTGTGTCGAATGCCGATGATATATCAATAAATATTAGTAAGAAGCCCTGCTTTATCTTGTCTATTCCTTTGATTATGTTATTGAAAGGTGTATGAGTAGTGTCTCAATGCCATGTTTTGGACAGAATCCGTGCTGGTGGGGATCTAGTGGGGTGAATTCGTCAATGTGATCTTGGAGCTGTCTCTGTACAATTTTTTTCAGTTATTTTAGCCAGGAATGGGGGGCTGGATATTGGGCGGTAGGTTGAAGGGTCGGTAATGTTGGATGAAGTAGATTTAGGAATGGGGCAGATAGTAGATTGCTTGAGATTCAGTAATGCATCATGTGAGTGACCTTCTTCCACCAGATAGCATGAGGGTAGACCTTATCTGTGCAATAGCACTTCGCATTTGTATGCAGCTTCTACAGATGTGTGGCCATTCTATCCTTGTATCATGACCTACTTACTTGGCCAGTTGTGTTATGCATATGTGTCAGGAAGATTGTATGGTGGTTAGAGCAGCTGAGACAGCTGTGCCACCCAAATAGATGGTATTAGACCTTGTCTGTGGCACAGCAACTATTTTTCACACACACTACAACTGAGGTTAGCTGCATTTGTGAGGTCACATCGGGCACATTGGGGCAGCGAGGTCATACAGCACTCTCATCTACCCCCATCCATCAGCATATATCCATCATGTTCGCTCATATGTTCTCCTGCCAGCAGCTACACCCTTGCCACATTGTATTCACGCCTCTCCTGCAGCTGATGTGTACGTCCCCACTCCTGCCAGTCATTCTTTTGATGCCCACATTGTGGCCATGCTGGAACCTCCAGGGCACACTTCTACTCAATGCAATGCCAACCACTGACATCACAGCAGGTTACATGAGCACCCCTCACTGATACAGTCAAATTGCCTCCCAGATTATCCTCACACTCACTATCTAACACATAAGGGACATATGGATGTGGCATGTCCATCAGCTAGTACCTTTGCTCCCATCCAGCAGCTCAAATGTGACTGGTAGTTAGGCTCCCCTTATCCTGCGTTAAGGTAACCAGCCTTATCAGGTGTTAAGGTGCACACTTGGCACCCTTCCCACCCAATTTCCTGTTACCACCCAATAACCGGCCACGAGCACCCTTACCGCTGGAACGCCTACTCCCCACCCCATCCTTTAACGCACGTTGGAGCCCTTAATGCAGCCATTTTGACTCTCAAATGATGCAGCCTTAATGGTTCTTAGTAAACACATCCCTTAGCATACATAAATGTACTTGATTTCATATATCCTAAATATTCTACCCAAATTTGTTTAAAATATTTAAAAAGTAGGTTTAGAATGTTTTCTTAGAAAGCTGTGCATGTTGCAAGCCGCCTCCCTATGATAACCGTGCATGGAATGTGGGAAAACTGACATTTCTGATTGGTTGTAAGGAATGTAATTATTTGTAGCATGAGATGAAACAAAGTTCTGCATTCACTGCGCTATCTTGACTAGCTTAACTTTGTTCTATCTTTCTTGCTGTCATCTCCAGGTCAGTGTAGTCGAATTATCCCTCCCGAACCAGGCACCTTCCAGATAGTTCGTGGAAATGGCACTACTGTTGGCACAGTCATATCGTTTCAGTGTTCTTCTAAACACAAGCTTGTTGGAGAAGGAGTCATCACCTGCATTTGGAAAGGAAACAGCACTGCGTGGACAGCAGGAATACCAACATGCAAATGTATGTATTATGGTAAAACGGGGATGAACAGACATTGAAAATGATATTTAAAACACCACTGTTTGTTGTCGTGTCATTTCCAACCTGAAATTACACAACACAAATTTTCATTTTGATTTCTGCCTTTCAGCAAATGCGCAACCAATTTAGTCCGTGCTAAATTTCAGAAATGAAAAAGATGTTAAAAACTAGCAGAAAAAAACAAAAAGGGATGTTTTTCACATACACATACATTTCTTTATGGCTGATTTGAGCTTGGTTATCCAGATTATCTAAAACGAGTTTTTTTCACCCTGCTTGTCGGGGATGAAATAGAGGGAAAATCTGTGAACTAGGTCAAAACACGAAACTCATTAAGGACACAAAAAAAATAAAAAGGAAACTGGGCTACACAGGTTGTTCTCTTTTCTGAATTCAACACAGAAGGGATTTAGGGGCAGGCCCTTTTACTAAGCACCACTAACCAATTAATATGCTTTATAGTGTGCAGTAACTGGCCATGGTAAACATTAACACGTGGGTATGCCAGCTACCAACGCAAAACACATGTTAACTGACATGCACTAATGTGGAGAGTAGGCAGGTTCGAGATGGAGTGTGGACATGGAGACCACATCCGCACACAATCTCCATTTACATAGCACTCAGCACAGGTGCACCTAACAATACCCCTATGGGTATCATTGGGTGCACCCTTGTTAATTGTACCTCACATTAACGTATTCATTCATATGTTAATTGCCAGGAACCTGCTGGTCATGCCCTTGACTGCTAATGCAGAGGCTTTTCATTTAACATTATAAACGCATGTTAAGTGCACAGCCTTACTGGGATTTAGTAAAAGGGCCCTTATGTTTTGTAACTTTTATAACTAGTTATCTTGACCCTGAAAGAAGGATTCTTTGTAGGCTAGGATTCTTTTTATTCAATCAATATGAGAACCATCCACAGATGTACACGAGCTGTTGAGATCAGAGGATACCATGAAAGAAATATGCTTAAACAGAGTTACCTACCAGAAGAGAGTCCCTTTGTGTCAAAAAGATTTCATCCCAACTTCTCTGTCTCCTTCCTGTACCTGGTAGTTATCGCATGAGTTGAAAAACAAGTGAACATATTGGAAACTGCACTAGAAAGTCCACTTTTCTCAGAGGAGCTCAACCAATGATTACAGCAAAGTGGGTGAGGTATGAATTTCTCGGGGGAGCTTATAGCGTTAAGAGCCGCTTCCTGTGAACAGATAGAAGGTGGCACCTCACCATCACGCTTCCAGCTGACATTTTCACAGAAAGCTCTTAGTATGACAAGTGACTTAAAGAAACCAGTCATTTCAAAAGAGCTAATGAAAGTCCAGGAATTCCTATGGAAATGCATCTTTCCCAAATGGTAAGATGTTTTGCAGTATTAACATGGATATAGCAGCAACATTTGGATCAGTATTAACAAGCAGAAAAGTGCATGTTGTAAGCATTGCATAAAGGGGTGTGTTGCTGACAGTGTGTGTGGTTGGGGGGTGTGTATCTGTGTGGGTGCCGCAGTTAAGACAAGCAGGGGGGACTAAATGAGCGAGTGGATGGGGTTGTTATGAGTTGCGGTGGGTGCCGAGTGATTGGGCGGATGGAGAGGTGTAAGTCAGGAAATGGATGGAAGGAGCTTATGAGTGATTAAAGGGATGACGGCACTGGCAGGGGGCTGAGTAGGGCACAAAAGCCGCTGTACCTTCGGATGGAAAGGTATTCATCCAGGTTCTTAAATAGGGGATATCTCTGTGAAAGTTCTGGAGATATCTGTGTAGATGCCCCTGCAGACATTTGTGAAATCGTGTCTGCAACTGGACGTGCCTGCATGTTTTTCAGATGTTCTGGCTTGGACATCCCAGACTGCACGTGGATTCTCTTCTAAAATTCCCCTCTAAGAATCCAAGCAGTGACAGCAATTGTAGCATCTATGACTTGGTGCATGTCAGAATTTAAATTAGTGGAGCTGTCTGTTGACAACAGAATTACATTTATGTGAACATGTGGGTTACATGTTGGTGGTTCATTAGTAAAAGGTGTATTCTCATTAATTGTGAGTTAAAGGAGGTGTTTTAATGACTCATCAAAGGCAAAGTTATGTAAACCCTTTTCCTTCCTGATTGGAACCAAAAGAATTAAACATACATCTCATGGAAAACCATTGATTTGTTGTGATTGTCACACAGGAAAAGCATCATGTATGAAGAAATACTAGCTTCTCGTGTTGCTGTTTTGGATTGGCTGTAACTGTCAGGGTACCATTTTTGAGACGTGCACTGAACATTTTTTTCTTGTTCAATTTTTTTTTCCATTTGTTTTGTATTGCTTCTTCAAAATGAAATAAAAAAGACAAATGAAAAAGAGAAAAAGATGGCAGACCTGTCTTTCCCCCCCCCTCCCCCACTGGCAGGGATTTTTTTTATTAAATCACCTTCCCCAGGCTCCACCACTTCAGCTCTTACTCCATCCATGAGTTTTAATGCTGAAGGAGTGATCCTCAGTCACTTCTGCCTCACCACTGCTGTTTTTCAAAACGGTGCGCGCTGCCTTAAGCCTGGTACTATTTTGAAAATCGGCAATGGTGGAGCACGAACCACTGGGAATCACTCCTGCCCCATTAAGACTCATAGATGAAGTAAAAAGTGGTGTGGAGAGGTCTGAGGTATGGTGCCAACTCAGTATGGGGGAGAGGATGGAGCAGGGCTGTACCAAGCTGCAATCGCGCCCTGTGCGACTTGCAGCTTGGGCGCGCGCCTCAATCCTCCCCCCCCCCATACCTCCGTCCAGTGCTGCCTGCTCTTTCCCTGCTGCTGCCGCCCTCTGTTTATTTCACAACGGCGCCAGCAGCAGGGAAAGAGCAGGCAGCACTGGACGGAGGTATGGGGAGGAGGAGGGGGGCATGCGCCCGATCTGAAAGGCGCCGGTACTTTAAGCAGATCTGTCCCTCCCTGCTCTGACATCGCGTCGGAGGAGGGAGGAACCAGACCTGCTTAAAGTGCTGCGAAAAGGCTTGGGGGGTCACGTTTCGGCTGTCTGCTATTGTCCTACCAGCGGCAGCAGGGCAACAGCAGACAGCCGAATGCTCCCCCCCCCCCAAGCCTTTGCGCCCTGTGCGGCTACACCACTTGCGCAGGGCTAGGTATGGTCCACGGTTGGAGTGAGGGAAGACCCTGAGGCTGTCTTTGTATGACAATGTTTTTTTTCTATTGAAATGAAATAATGGAAAAATGTTTTGTTCATTTTTATTTCATTTCGGTTTCAAAATAAATGAAACAAAAACAGGAAGATGTTTTTGAAATGTCCTGTTTTTGTTTAAAATGAAAGCATAGTTCTTTTGTGATGTCATTGACCACTGTAGAATGAATCACATCTGATTGGCTGAAGGTATTCTATTGCATCATTGTAGCACTTCTGATTGACTAATAAGACAATTCTGTAATTCAGAATGTCCAGAATAGCCCAGAACTTAGGTGGTCCACTAGATTATTCTGTTCATTATTTGTCTTTGCAATAAGAAACACAAATTAAAGAGAGAATTTTTAAAGCTTTATTTATTTAACTGTTTTTCTATACCGCTTAGTCAAGAAATCAAAGCTATTTACAATATAACTTGAACTTTTTAAAATAGAACTTCGAACACAGAATAACTTCAGATACAATTTACAATTGAACATATCAAGCCAGATTCTGTCACGGAAATACAAGCCCTCTGTACGCCTGGTCTGAGCCAGACATACAGAGGGCATCACAATTCTGATCCAGCGGGGCACGTCTAGCCCCGCTGGATCAGAATCGTGATCAGGTCTGTACGTGCAGGCCGGGTCTGTGATTCAGCCCAGCCTGCACGTACAGTCCCTGCCTGACTAACTCAGTCAGGACAGTTCACTGGATCTGTGGCAGCATGGCATCCGGTTGCCATGGTACCACAGCTCCATTGAAGAGCTGCGATCCCCGGCTGCCGGCACCAGCATCGATTTCTCCACAGCCCGACCCTTGATATGGCCTCCAAGGTCAGGCTGTGGGGTATGTCCTCGGGGGGGGGCCCTCATCCACGCCCCAGGCCACTGATCTAGAGGTCTAGGGAAGGTATTCCACCTCGGAGGTGGAATAACTTCCCCATGCAGATCGCTGGCCCCAAATGTACAGGGCCAACATTAGAATTGGCCCTCTACATCCAGGGCCGATCGCCCACTGCCTAACTCCACCCCAATCCGCCCCTTCCCCACCCCCGACTAACTTCCCCATACAACTGGCGGGGAAGTTAGCCGCCAGCGGGAAGGGGTACGAATAGCAGGGATGAACGTCCTGTTGGTACATCCATCCCCGCTATTCGCGGGTTGGAATGACCCTGATCCCATTTAAGAACCTATGTATCATTGGGACTGTTCACTGGGGCTTGAGGTGGGGTGGAAAATATTCAATCTTTGAAGTGGTCCCTGAATAAATGGGTTTTCAGTTCTTTGCGGAAGGTTGAGAGATCAGTGATATTTGTGAGTTTTGCAGGGAGGACGTTCCAGGGGTCTGGGGCATACATGGAGAAGGCCCCCTTTTTCATGTTTCCTGGTTACATTTCGTTAACTCTATTTGCAGGGTTAGCATGTTCTGCATGCATTTTCTTTTGTCTCCGTTATTGGTTGTGTCTTGTACTGTGGATTTCAAGCATGGTGCCGATAGGTTGTGCATGATCTTGAGTATGATAATTAGTAATTTATTTTGAATCTGACTTGTTAGTGGTAACCAATGTAAGTGTTTTGAGTATTGGCGTGATGTGGTCAGATTTTTTTCATTCCCATTATAATTTTAGCTGCCGTGTGCTGTGCCAATTGTAACTGGTGTAAGGTGTATTTGGGAAGATCTTGGAGTAAGTTATTACAGAAATCGAGATGTGGGAAAATTAGGTCCTGGAATACTGGTATTTAAACAGCCAGATATGAACTTGATCAGGTACTCAAAAGGCAGCTACTTTTTTTTTTCACAGGCTACAAAATAAAGAATAGCTTGATGGAGGCATATTTCCCAGAAGGAGGTCTCTTTTTAAAGCTTTTCCAGCTGTTCACACTGTATGTTTCACGGCTGTCCTTGTTCACACCCGATTAGAAAACCACCTCCATCATCTGCATTTGTCATGACCTGCCTTCCAGTTACTGCTCTACTGGTAGGAGTGTTTGTGATTAATTGTTCTGACAAGTCTCTTGTGAACAGTTCATTGCTAAGTTATTTATAGAAGGCTTTTTAATAGCCCATTTCAAGGCAGCTTTCTCTTGAAACGGGGCCAGAATATCCAATGTGGTTTACTGTGGGGTGAACTAACCTGTTCGTTTCATCATCTCTAGCAAGCATGTAAAGCACGGGGACCAACACAAGGTTAAATAAAAATCTGAAAGATGGGCATATTAGCACGTCCAGCTTGAAACATTTGCATCTTTGTGTTCTTTTTTTTTATTGATAGCAATTTCGAAATATGAGACTTTCGGATTTAAAGTGGCAGTCATCGCGTCCATTGTGAGCGGTGCCATCATCTTGTTGATGTCAATGGCTTTTTTAACCTGCTGTCTTATCAAGTGTGTTAAGAAAAATGAACGGAAGAGGACAGAAAGGTAAGGAGTCATTAAAAGAGAGAAAAAGAAAAGGTTAGAGGGGAGATATTCCAAAGCATTTCCGCAGTTTGCAGACTTGCTCGGTGTTGTGCTGCTAAACACCCTGATGCTGAGGCTAGTGTTCGGGCATTGGAGGGCTGGCATAACTTGAGGTGCCTGCTTTCACGCTTAAAGCAGACGCTTCCTTGTAAAATTACCTCACAATGTATATTCTATAAAATACCAGCATTCGTTGCAACTCTACCCTGGCAATGCCCGCACACAGTGTGCCGTCTTGTCAGTGCACACACTCCCATGCACATATGTGGCCACTCCGTTTTATAAAAGCTTGTTTTGCATATCAAAAATGCTTTATCAAATGACCCCCTACTGTGAAAGCCGGTGGGGAGGAGGATGGTTTTCAGAGAGGGCAGTCTTTGGAAATTCTCCTCCTCGTATCTTTTCCTACTGAAACACAGCATCCAAGGATCATTTTAACACACACTAACATATTTTGGGGGAAGCATTATTTATGGGCGATAAGTAATGAAAGATAAAGGCAGACAGAAAATGAAGCATTGCTGTGCAGAACCCAGCTGGAAACGCAGTGGCTGCCCCTGAAGACAGAGGGGAATTGAGAGAAATAGACATCTGATTTGCACAGATTAATTCCTTTGGTTGGATGACTATACTTTGCCCTATTTTTTTACCCCGGGGAAAATTACTGGGAGGCCTTTCAGTTCCACCCTTAACCAGCATGGATGGCACTATAGCAGCAGTCGGTGCTTTCCGGAGCCAGAGAATATCATGCCCATGTGTTGGCACACTCAGCAATCATAGGCATCATCTGTCCGGTACAATGCTCCTCCCATAAGAGATGCCTAGTTCATCTTAGTAGCACTATACTCGAATGTTAGCAACATTTAACAGAGCTGAACAGAATTTCAATGGCATTGGACTGTCACTTTTAGTGATAAGGGCATTTTTGTATTTTCTACAAACAGATCTTTTCATTTTGCTAAAATGAGTGCTAATTATCAAGTTGAAGAACCCATAAAAATCACAGGGAGGCATATTCAAACTGTGGAGATCCCGGTATTCAGCGGTACTATCCAGATGGTGCTACTCAGTATCCCCACAGACTGCATTAAAGACACCCACTTAAAACTAGGGCAGTCTGTGGATAGATCAGGTCAGCAGTAATATGAGGTCTGTCCCAAAAGTAATGAGAGTGATTTTTTTGCACAGCACAGAAGGGCCAGGAAAGGGGAGTGGGGGTCGAGGCAGGCGGAGGGGGAACCCAGGTATACAGTTTGACCTTCCTCAGTTGAGTCCGTGCCTTTGTAGCAGTTGGTACGTTAGCAAAGTGTGTAGTAGTTTGTGTCTTGTCACGGGCAAAAATGCCGAGGAGTCTGGAGCAGCGTTATGCGATCAAGTTCTGTGCGAAACTCTGAAAATCTGGTTCCAAAATGTTGCAGTTGTTGAGGACAGCTTATGGGGATGCTGTTTTGTCTTCAGCCCAAGTCTTCAGGTGGCACGAGGTGTTCAAGGATGGCAGGGATAGCGTTGAGGACGATCAGCGCGCAAGGCATCCTTCAAATTCAAGAACTGAGAACAATGTGGCTCGTGTGAAGGCTGTTCTGGATAGGGACTGATGTTTGAATGTGCAGTTAATCACAGAGATGGTAGGACTACCGAAAACGGACATTCGCCAAATCATTACAGAAGATCTGCAGAATAAAAATTTGTGCGAAACTGGTCCCGAAGAATTTGTCCAATAAACTAAAGGACAAATGTTGGTTTCTCGGGAACTCTTGGATCGTGTGACAAGTGAGCCTGACTTTCTGCAGCGAGCGATAACCACAGATGAAACTTACGTTTTCGAGTACAATCCTACAACCAAAAGACAGAGTTTAGAGTAGCACACTTCCCAGTCACCTCGACTAAAGAAGGCCCAAATGAGCAAATCAAGATTGAAATCCATGCTCATCGTTTTGTTTTGTTTTTTATTCAAAGGGATTTGTTCACAAGGAGTTTGTGCCACCTGGACAGACTGTAAATCAAACATTTTACCTAGAGGTACTCGAGCATTTGAGAAACAGAGTTGTGCACGTCAGCCATGAAATTGCAAACACGTGGTTCCTTCACCACGACAATGCACCAAGTCACACATCATTGGTTGTGAGAATTTTTGGCTTAAAATATCACAACGCTTCCCCACCCACCGTACAGCCCTGACTTGGCTCCATGCAATTTCTTTTTATTCCCCAAGCTCAAAACCCACCTTAAACATCATTTTGGGAGAGTTGAAAATGTCCAGGCAGCTGCAACAAGGGCTTTGAACAACATCTCAAGTGAAGACTTCCTTCATGCTATGAAGAGGGGCAGCAATGCTGGAATCACTGTATTCGATCACAAGGAGCCCATTTTGAAGGGGATAAACTGTAATTGCATGTATGTTCAATAAAAAAAAAAAAAAAAATTTAAATCAATTTCATTACTTTTGGGACAGACCTCGTATTCACCCCCTGACAGGATTACAAAATTGCAATGCAGGCAACCCGGATATTCAATGCCTGGACCCAGATATGGCCCAGCATCGAATATCCAGGGTGAAGTTAAAGTGGTGATGGCCAGGGTGTGCTGGCCGCCGCTGCAGAAAATCCCTCTTCCCCAATAATGTATAAGCTTTATTATAAGAGTTTTGACCTATTGGCCATAAAGACTAAATAGTGAAACAAATTCCATTCTCTCCTTAGTCCATTCTCATATTCTTTACTTTTAAAGCACAAAGCATTACAACCAGGGAGAACTGAGGTGCATAGGCAATGAAGTAGTCTCATTGACCCCTTTACTCATGTTCTGATTGGGCCAGTCAAGCATCCAGTTGCCTTTTTTGGCATTTTTTGATCATTAGGAAGGCTGATATGCCCAGAAAATAAACTATCCTAGAAGACCATCCAAAACAGAGCCATACCATGGACTGTGCAAGTGGTGTGACTGCCCAGGATGCATGTTTCGAAGGGGCACTGATGTAACATACATAGTATATGACAGCAGATAAAGACCAATATGGTCCATCTAGTCCACCCAGTAAGGTGGCCAGATTGGTTATCCTCACCACTCCATGCAGGTCTCCCCTCTATGCCTTTGTTTAAGGTTGTACAGGGCCGTACCAAGGGCTGTGCGAAAGGTGCGGCCACACAGGCCCAAATACAGAAGGGGCACCAGTGTCTTCACTGAGCTTCCAGAAAGCCCAACAAGATGAAGTTCCTGTGTGCCTTTTGGTGGAGGGGGGTACCAAGTTTGCGAGCCGCACTGGGTGTATTTCTGGCTTGGTACAGTCCTGGGTTGTACCCACCGCTCCGTGCAGATTACCCCCTCAAGTTTTTGAAGTGTAGAAGCTATGTAAGTTTGATTTGATTCCATTCTCTTGCTCTGTAGGGATCCTCTGTGTGTGTCCCATGTCGTCATTGGGCTTTTAGGTGTCCCGCCAAGAACAATTTCCTGCACTTAGCTGGATGGGGGGTGGGGCACAAGATTCACAAGTCACACGGCACATTTCTAACTTGGTACAGTCCTGATTCAGAATAATACCGACTACAACATTAATGCCTACTATAGACTAGAAAATCCCGGGCCAAAATTCCTGTAACAAGATTTCTATTGATTCTCTGTACAAAGATATAGTCGGGTTTGGTAATTGGTAAAGAAGAAGCGAAGTCCAAGACTGCCCCTGGGTAGAAGTTTTGAGGTTTCGTGGGGGAAGAGGAATTTGTTTTAGCCATTTAGAGGATGCGATATTTTAAAATTTGCCTTCATTCTTGTTATCTTGTTGTTAAAACTGTAAACTTTCATTATTCAATGTTTGGCCTCTCACTGTGTCATAGTCTAAACCTGGTTATAAAAGTATTTGCATCAAGCTTCTTGGGCCACTTCCTCTAGCCATTTGATTACATCCTGTAATTATTTGTGGAGCTGAAGTGTTGGTTAAGGAGACATAAAACGTTCCTATAGAACGGGGCCAAGGTGGGGGGGAGAGAGGGGCTAATTGATTAACTAGGTGGGGAAGCCAAGTAGACACCTATGGGTCTTTATAAAATACTTGGGTAAACTTTCAGAAATCATGACTAGACTGAAACTGCAGAATTTTAAGCCTGCTTGAGAACAGGTATAAATGCTTGTGCATAAAGTACATTTGTATTTGCTTATTTTATAAAATACACACGTAAATCACGACTCCACTCATTCCTCGCCCCATCTCTGCCACAGAACATGCTTATATCCAGGTCATGTAAAAACACGTGCCTTCTAGTCATCATCCATACTTTTGCGGGCATGTCTCCTGCAATCATTTTATAAAAGCCCTTTTCCATGCATAAAACTGGGTTTTATGTACAGGAAAAATGAATAGAAATTATCCCCCAAATGGTGAAAACTATTTAGAAATGAGCAGGGCTGGTGCTACCATCGGGCGCGCTAGGCAGTTGCCTAGAGTGCTGGCCTTTTGGGCGTGCCCACTGCTGTCTCCCTTTCCAGGGCCCACAGCAATGGCAAGGGACTGTGACGCAGTGCTTACCGACAGCTCCAGCGCTGTACTGCAGTACTTGTCTCTCATTGGCTGCTTCCACCGCCCCCCGACTCAGACTTCTGGTTTGGCATAAAAAAGAAGTCTGCATTGGACGGGGAGCGGAAGCGGCCGATGATAGCAGGCAGGAATCGCGATGTAGCGCCAGCGCCTGTGGTACTGTAAGCTCTGTCATATGGCCTTTGCCGTTGCCACCACTGCTGGCTCCGGAGAGGGACGGCAATGGGGGAAAGGATGCAGCAGGGGGGGGAGGGGGGCACAGTGGCAGGATGGAGGGGCCCTACCTAAGGCGCCTCCAATCCTTGCATTGGCCTTGGAAATGAGGCAACATGCAAGTCAGACTGTTTTGCTGGATTGAAACTGTAACATTATAGATGATAAAAGCAGAAGAAATCAAATTCTTATAGGTTTTTACTACAATCTTTATAATAATCTTGCAGACGGCACATTGTGTCACCTGTTTATACCCTATTTGCTGCTTTGTAATCTCACAGGGATTTGCAATTATGGCATCAGCTCGAATGTGAAGAATTGGAAAATATGCAAGCTGCTTATTTTGGTCTTAAAGGACGAAATAATAATAATAATATACTCAGAAATAAAACCATCTTTGATGAATGGGTCAGCATGGCATATGACAACCAGGGCTTTTGCAGGTAAGCTTATTAAGGACATTCTTACATCATGGGTCTGCTTTTAAAACTATGCAGATAGTTGCTAAGTACGCAGGTACTTTCAGCTGCACACTTTTCACCTACTCTCAAAGGGGAAGTATGTTTGTTTTTTATTTTCCCTTGGAAAATTGCTCAGAGAAGCAGTACTGGAAAGACTTGCACCTCCTTTTTCTGTGGATACTTCTGGCAAAACAATATAGTCTTGAAAATGCACAACTAGATGTCCCACATCCTGATTTACCTGCACTCTAGAAACAACGCCATGAAAATGCAGGTAAAAATACACATTGGCAATACTGGAAAACACCTGATGCCATCAAAATACTGTTGAGGGCACATGCTAGTGTTTAAGCCGCCTTAGAATGAGGCATAAAGATATTGGTGCTAAGGCTGGCTGCAAAATCTTCTACGCCTGTCTCTGCATCGGGCGAAGCCTTTATTTGCGTACCAGTTTATTATGTGCAGCTGATTTGCATCAATTGTGTGCTAATTTTTCCATTGGTGTTTACGCGTGCATCTGTCTCTTTTCTGCATTTGACGGTAGCAGTAAGTGTGCTTAAGAGTGGCCTTAGCTGGGCTTTAAGGCTGTGCTAGGTGTCTGCATTGGCCTGCAAGTGCATGCATCCAGACTTTCAGCGAGCATCGGTGCCATGTTATCCTCTAATTAACTGGAAGAAATTTTCCTTCTGTAGAAAAGAGAAATTAAGCCCTTGATTGTCTTTTATTAACCTGGATTGTCCCACATCTTGCTGTTCCCTGTTGAGATCCTTCTCTAGTAAGGCTCTGACTGCAGTCTCCAGTTACCCCTCTACTTAGTGACTTCCTTCCAAAGGACAAATCAACATCCCTTAGAGGAGGGGGGGGGGGGGACTGACAAAAATAGAGACATCCGAAGACCCCATAATGCTACAAACAATGCAGAGAAAGCGCAGTCTTGAAGGGAAGAATGTACCGAAGAAAACGTTGCAGCCCACAGCTCCAGCAGGAAGGGGATGGGGAAGCAGACCAAGGAGCAATTCCAGAAACATACAGGCCACATAAAGAGCAGAGAACACGCGCAGGGACAGCCTTCCAGCTCGGGAGATTATGCAACCAGAAAAGCAGCAGTAAAAGAACCTAATTATTCTGTGATACTTCTAGCCATATTTGGGCCAGGCCTCTTGTAAATGATTAGGGCTTTCGTTGGTATAGCAATTAATAAAAGGTAACATAATAAACCCCCTCTGAAAACCAGGGCAAAATGACACCTACTGTCTGCACAAAGCTGGTCCAATTGATGTCCCCACTGTGGAATGAAAACAGCCCAGCTGGGTTTGAAATAGCCTGGAAGACAACACTGCTCCTATCTCTCCTGCCTTCTAATAACATATCTCATTTCCACCCTCTGGCTCTCTGAGTCCCGGCAGGAGTTTTCCTTCCAGGAAATCGGAGAATGAAGGGACTAGAGGGCAATGGGGATGCTCCCCGGGGTACACGCAGTCAGGCATGGGTCTGTTAAAGATTATAATGTCCCTTTTCTGTGTAGAACAGATATTTACTGACCCTTGTTCTCATTAGTGTTAAGCATCAGGAAACCTTCAGAAGGAGTCGTGGCTTGGTCTGTTCAGGCCGAGATATGATGTGTGCTGACGGTGAAAGCAGTAATGCAGACATTAGTAACCAGCAGTCAACAAATATATCATGCGCTGTAATTGCACACTGGAGACAAACCTTAAACACTGTACAGTCGCCCAAGTCTGTCGGAATGTCTTCAACAGGAACAATAGCAGAAAAAGCAATTATTCAAGCCAGACTAAAATACCCCCTGCTTTGCTGCTAGAGAAGAATAAAAGAAAATATTTTAAAAGCTACCTATGTATTTCAAAGATCTCTTTTCTGTAGAACAATGAAGATTATAAACAGACTGCATCAAGCTTGAGAAAGCAGAGCAGAAGCTGACATAGCTCTCCTGTATATATGAAACGCTCAAGCTCATGGAGCCTGGGGAAAGCTTAATTAGAGTCAGCAGAAAACTAGCTGTTTGTAATCAAGCCAGGAGCTAGGCGCATGTGTATCAGACTTATAGCAATCACTATTGCTAGAATGGATAAATGACGGAGAAATCAGATGCATAGACATTTCCGTGGTGTAGCATAATGAGACCTTCCTCCTCTGGCAAGGCAGGAGCAAGAAAAGATCACCCCTGCCCCTTTTGAACGTCATAGATCGGGTAAGACGCAGGAGGCCTTTTCTAGTTCTAGAGGTGACGAGGACTGCACGCCATACTTAAGGTGCAGTCATCCCAGAGACCTACACAGAAGTACAATGATAGTCACAGGGGATCTTTTAATAATGGATGCTATCTGGCAGCAAGAGTTCTGGCGTGCGCTGAAGGCGCGCTGGGACGCATGTTACTAGCTAGCTCAGGACCATGATCGAGCAGGGCGATTCTTGCAGTAACTGTACAGCCTGCATTAGGGTCGCTAGCGGACGAGTTGGGAGTGGATAACGAGCATGGTGAGATCAGTGCCGTTAGTGCTGTGTTCCCACCATGCGCTTGCGTTCACCTAATGCCACCTCAATTATTGGCACGTCACTCCTAACAACTTAGTACCCGTCAGGGAAAGCCCTGCTTACTTTTGGTCTCCATCTCCTTTTGAATAATTCCTAATATTCTGTTTGCTTTTTTTGGCAGCCATGAGCTGAAACATTTAACATATTGTGTATAATGACTCCAACATCTGGGGGGGGGGGGGGGTTGGGTGGTGATTCCTAACTCCATACCTAGCATTTTGTATCTGTAGTTGGGATTATTTTTTCCTATATATACATAATTCTTAGACTAGTAATTACATGCAGCCTGTAGTTTCCATGTTGTTCTAGTGTCTGATGCAGAAGACTATGAGAAGAAGACATAAGAACATAAGATATGCCATACTGGGTCAGACCAAGGTCCATCAAGCCCAGTATCCTGTTTCCAACAGTGGCCAATCTAGGTCATATGTACCTAGCAGTTTCCCCAAGAGACACAAGTTCCACAATGCTTGTACTGGGTCAAGCATTGATATCTTCGGTCACTTCTTAGTAATGGTTTATGGACCTTTCCTCCAGGAACTTGTCCAAACCTTTTTTAAACCCAGCTACACTAACAGCCTTTATTACATTCTCCGGTAACAAATTCCAGAGTTTGATTACACGTTGAGAGAAAAAATATTTTCTTTTATTAGTCTTAAATAGTTTACCCTGTAGCTTCATTGCATGTCCCCTAGTCTTTCTATATTCTGATAACGTAAACAATCGATCTACGTTTACCCGTTCCACTCCGTTCATTAATTTATAGACTTCTATCATATCTCCCCTCAGCCGTCTCTTTTCCAGGTTAAAGAGCCCTAACCTTTTTAGCCTTTCTTCATAGGAGTATCCTTCCATCCCCTTTACCATTTTGGTGGCTCTTCTCTGTACCTTTTCTAAAATAGCTATATCCTTTTTAAGATACGGCGACCAGAATTGCACACAATATTCAATGTGCGGTCTCACCATGGAACGATATAGAGGCATTATTAATATCTTTTGTTTTATTTTCCATTCCTTTCCTTATCATACCTAGCATTCTATTTGCTCTCTTGGCCGCCGCTGCACACTGGGCCGAGGGTTTTAACATGGTATCCACAAAGACGCCTAAATCTTTTTCCTGGGTGGTGGTTCCTAATGTGGAACCTTGCATCGTGTAACCATAGTTTGGGTTGTTCTTCCCTAGGTGCATAACCTTGCACTTGTCCACATTAAATTTCATCTACCATTTTGATTCCCAGTCTTCCAATTTATCAAGATCCTCTTGCAATTTTTCACAATCCTCTTCTGTTTTAACAACTTTAAATAGTTTTGTGTCATCTGCAAATTTGATAACCTCACTCGTTATTCCACTTTCCAGGTCATTTATGAATATGTCAAAAAGCAGCGGACCCAGCACAGATCCCTGGGGTACACCACTATTCACCTTTCTCCATTGGGAAAATTGGCCATTTAGCCCTACCCTCTGCTTTCTATCTTTTAACCAGTTCCTGATCCACAATAGTACACTGCCTCCTATCCCATGACTCTTTAGTTTTGCCAAAAGTCTCTGATGAGGGACCTTGTCAAAGGCTTTCTGAAAGTCCAGATACACAATATCAACTGACTCACCTTTGTCCACCTGTTTATTCACTCCTTCAAAAAAACATAACAGATTAGTAAGACAAGATCTTCCTTGTCTAAAGCCATGTTGGCTGTCTCCCATTAGGTTGTGACTATCTACATGCTGAGTAATTTTATTCTTTATGATGGTTTCTACCATTTTTCCCAGTACTGACGTCAGGCTCACCGGTCTGTAGTTTCCCGGATTACCCCTGGAACCCTTTTTAAAAATTGGTGTTACATTGGCGATCCTCCAATCTTCAGGTATTAGAGATGATTTTAATGATAGTTCACAGATTACTGATAGCAGTTCTGCAATCTCATATTTCAGTTCTTTCAACACCCTTGGATGTATACCATCCGGCCCAGGTGATTTGCTACTCTTCAGTTTATCTAATAGTTGTAAGACATCTTCCCGATGTATCGATATTTCCTTCAATTCATCCGCACCTTTAAATACCACTTCGGTCATGGGTAACATCCCTACATCTTCCTCAGTAAAGACCGAAGCAAAGAATTCATTCAGTCTCTCCGCTATCGCCTTGTCGCCTCTTAGTGCTCCTTTAACCCCTTTATCATCTAATGGACCAACTGACTCTCTCACAGGTTTTTTGCTACGAATGTACTTGAAAAGGTCTTTATTTCGCGTTTTTGCTTCCGCAGCAAGCTTCTTCTCAAATTCTCTCTTTGACTGCCTTATCAATGCCTTGCATTTGACTTGCCAGTGCTTGTGCTTTTTCCAGGTTTTGTCGTTTGGCTCTTTTTCCCATTTCCTGAAAGATGCTTTTTTGACAACAACAGCCTCTCTGACCTCACCTTTAAACCATGCTGGCAGTTTTTTGGACTTCCTTCCACTTTTCTTAAAGCGTGGAATACAGCTGGTCTGGGCTTCCAAGATAGTATTTTTCAACAACACCCAAGCTTGATGTACGTCTTTAACCTTCGCAACTGCTCCTTTTAGTTTTTTCTTAACTGTTTTCCTCATTTTATCATAGTCTCCCTTTCGAAAGTTAAAAGGTAGTATTGTGGATTTCCTTACTATCCCTCCTCCACTAATTAAATCAAAGGCGATCATGCTATGATCACTATTGCCAAGTGGCCCCAACACCCTTATCTCTTGCACTAGATCTGGTGTTCCACTAAGGACTAGATCTAATATGGCTTCCCCTCTGGTCGGTTCATGAACCAGCTGCTCCAAGAAGCAGTCATTTATTTCATCTAGGAACTTTATCTCCCTAGCATGTCCTGACGTGACACTGACCCAGTCGATACCGGGGTAATTGAAATCACCCATTATTATTACTGCGCTGTAACTTTTGTTAGCTTCCTTGATTTCTTTGAGCATTTCATCATCCATTTGGTCATTCTGGCCAGGTGCTCGATAGTACACCCCCACTGCCATCGCCTTCCCCCTTTTATATGGAATTTCAATCCATATAGATTCTACAGCAGATTTTGTTTCCTGCAAAACTTTAATCCTTTCTGAGTCAATGCCCTCTCTAACATAGAGTGCAACCCCTCCACCAATTTGATCAGCTCTATCATTACGATATAGTTTGTACCCAGGTATCACAGCGTCCCACTGGTTGTCCTCCTTCCACCATGTCTCTGATATTCCAATCATATCTAACCTTTCATTTAGTGCTATATATTCTAACTCTCCCATCTTATTCTTTAGACTTCTAGCATTTGCATACAAGCATTTTAGAGAATGTATTTTATTCATGTTAATTTGGCTATTGTTAGACATGGGTAAATTGGGATCTTTAAGCTCTGTCTGCTCCATACTTGAAGGCATTTGGGCTACTTTACTCTTTTGTGGAACCTCTCTGCTTTTGGTAGTATCCTTCAAAGATACATTCTTCCGAACCATCCGCTCTTGGGCGACTGTCGGCTTTCCCCTAATATCTAGTTTAAAAGCTGCTCTATCTCCTTTTTAAAGGTTAATGCCAGCAGCCTGGTTCCATCCCGGTTAAGGTGAAGCCCATCCCTTCGGAAGAGCCCCTCCTTTCCCCAGAATGTTCCCCAGTTCCTAACAAATCCAAAACCCTCATCTCTGCACCATTGTCTCATCCACGCATTGAGACTCCGGAGCTCTGCCTGCCTTTTGGGTCCTGCGCGTGGAACAGGAAGCATTTCGGAGAATGCTACCCTGGAAGTTCTGGATTTCAACTTCCTACCTAAAAGCCTAAATTTTGCCTCCAGAACCTCCCTACCACATTTTCCTATGTCATTGGTACCGACATGTACCAAGACAGCAGACTCCCTCCCCAGCACTATCTAAGACCTTATCTAGGTGGCGCGTGAGGTCCGCTACCTTCGCACCAGGCAGGCATGTTACCAGGCGATCCTCACGTCCACCAGCCACCCAGCTATCTACATGCCTAATGATTGAATCACCAACTATAACGGCTGTCCTAACCCTTCCCTCATGGGCACATGGCCCTGGAGAAACCTCCTCAGTGCGAGAGGGTTTTACATCACCTGGAGGACAGGTCCTAGTTACAGTATCACTTCCTGCCACACCAGGGTGATGCTCTCCTGTCACGTGACCTCTCTCCTCCATGGCAACAGGGGTGCTGCCAGACTGGAGGTGGGACTTCAGGACTATATCCCTGTAGGTCTCATCTATGTACCTCTCTGTCACCATTAATGTCACCATTCAATGGGGGAAGGGTTGGGGATGGGGTCTGTGCCAAAGAAAAGCAAGTAGTCGGGGCAGTGTTAGCAGAACAGAGACGATGTGGGAGGCTAGTCTCAATTGTTGTGTGGCCTAAGTATCAAAGACTGAGGCAACATGTTAAGTAAATTCTTTCCCCTTCCTCTTGCTAACTTCTCTCCTTTCTTGCCCCCATCTCTCTTTCTCTCCTTCTCTCCATTCTACTACTATTACTACTACTACTACTACTACTGATCATTTCTATAGTGCTACAAGGCAAGGCATACTGTAAAAGATGGTCCCTGCTCATCAGAGCTTACAATCTAGTCAAGACAGGCAACCCAACAGCTGAGGGCAAGGATACATCTAGGGGAATGGTAAGGAAACACACAGAAGACTAAGTGGATCAGGATCCAAAAGCGACCTCAAAGAGGTGAGTTTTCCGCCTGGATGTGAAAAGGGCCAGAGATGAAGCCTGACATACAGACTGGGGTAGTTTTGTTCCAGGCATAAGGAGCAGCAAAGTGAAAGGATCGAAGTCTAGAGTTGGCAGTAGAAGAGAAGGGCACAGATAGAAGTGATCTGCCAGAAGAGAGGAGTTCCCGAGGAGGGGTGCAGGGATGAAGAGAGCAGCATTACTTCGGATTGTCATTATGTCCTCTTTCTCTATTGCATGGGTCCAACTCTTTGAACCACATGGTTGTCCAGTGTTCCACATAGTTCAAAAATCAGTAGGGTCCATGCAACAAAGCAAAAGGATGTGGTCATGTTTCTTCTCCTCCTGCTATCAATCAGCATAGGGTGGGAGGAAGAATGGAGAAAGAGATAGTAATCTAAAAGAAAGGCTAGGGAGACTACCTGAATAGACACAATGGGAGAATTGTATGAAACAGGGAATAGGAATATATGGGAAAGAAGGGCTAGGGGCATAGAGCGGATTAGAGGGTTGTTTGTCGAATGTTACCTAATTCTGTTTGGACAGGAGGGAGTGATTGATTGATTGGCTGGTAGGATATGGAGAAAATGGTGATGGCTGACTGGGGAGTGACTTGTTGAGTGGTTAGTTGGAGGTGACTGACTGGCTAGATGAGGGACTGTGGGAGCTGTGGCTGGGCAGTGACTGAGTGTGAGGTGGCTGGTAGTGGGGGATTGCAAACTGGGTTGGGTGAGGAGTTGAGAGAGGGGAGAGACTGATGGGAGCTATTGGGGCTTTTTCTTTAGTGCCTTACTGCTGCGTGGCACCCCAATATTGACCTCACCCACTTATAATTTTTGTATAGATTTATAATACAGGACAACTTATAAGTAAAAACCAATCTAATTTATTGAACTAGAATATACAGGTCTGCAAAAGCATGTTAGATAATTCGCAGCAGATATAAATCTAGCACCATATTGTTATCTTGTTAGGCAGAGGTGACATCACTCAATAGAGAGCTTCAGTCACTGTCTGCCCAACTCACATTCTACAGAGCACTATTTTTATACACTCATGTCACCGCTTTTTAGCCCATTTACCCCTTTTCCCTTATATGGTTATTCCTTATAACAACCTTGGACACACATTCTTTCTTTGTTCTCTTGTTTTATGGTTCTTTGCAGGATCTTATCTCTGTCTTATCTCCCTTAGCATTCCCCAATTCCTGTCTCTCCTGGTTTATGTATAGACGAGGATAGAGCATTCTGTCTGCAATTCGTCTTGTTATAGTATTCAAAGGTTATAGTATTTCACAACACACACACAGAGACACTCTTTTTATTCATTCATTTCAAGATGGAGTTTTCAGAGAGGATTCTGAGAGAGCAAACAGATTCATCCCTCTCTTCTCCTCAGACTTTAATTAATAATTTTCTCCATAGACACAGAATGGGACAACAGCATTTGCAAATTAGAACTTAAAGAAACTTTGGCTGACATCAAAGGAGGATCCTCTCTCTAGATCCAAAGAAAATCTATCAAGGTCTGAAGTATTATGTAGCATCTTCTCTCTGGAATGCTGGGGCCATTTTTCAGCTTTGGTGGTCTACCGCTTTACTTACACCTGGATATTCAGCACCGGAGCCTGTCCAGCATCTGCCACTGAAAATCTAGTTTCACCAGACAGAGCCATTGACCTGTCCTAACGTTATCTGGTTTAGCTTTCCAGTTAGCGACTATTGCTGTGGAACTGCCTGCGAGCCACTCACAGACTGCCCCAGTTTAAGCTGGCATCTTTTCTGTGATCTGTGGGCAGATTCAGTGGCACTCTCTGGATAATTCTGCTGAAAATTGGGGTTGCTAACAGCTAAACTCTTTGCAGTGTTCCTCCTGCTATTCCTCTTTACTTATGCAACAAAACTTGTTTGAAAAATTCCGAAAAAGGCTGGAAGCTTGCTTTTCTCAAGCATTTGTTGGGCTGGGCTGATGGTTTAGGCCAGATAAGGGTGGTGTCTGGGAAGTATCTGGCCTACATTTCTATTCTTATTACTATTTCTTTTCTTACATTTTTTTTTATTGTAAGCTGCATTGGTGGCCCTAGCATAAGGCTATATATAAAGTATTGTATTAAAGTAAAAGGTAGGGGGCAACGTCAGATCACCAAAGAGGGTCAAATATAGTTGTGGTGAACATTACTGGCACCCTTGCCATTCAACTTCTTAATGTTCAATATTTCCTGAAAAAAAAGTGGCCAGTGCAATGGCTTTGGACTATATATGCACACATATTTGACACACAAAAGGATCAATTAAAACAAGACCAATTAAAAAAGGAATCTGCCTATACTGTGTGATCCTAAGCACAATTGTGTTTCACCTCCCCCCACCAGTGGGAATGCCGGTGGAGGACTCCAGCACAGCTTCAAGTGCTTAGAGGAAATATTGGTACAAGGCCATCTCCAATGACTTTGGGATTTGTGTGTCTACAGTTTGCAATGTTAAGAAGTTTTCTGCTCATGGAACTGTCAAGAATCTCCCAGAATGTGGTGGGAAGCGGAAAATGAATCCAAGAAGTCTTGAAAGGTTAGTGCAAGCTGTTGGAAAAACACCATGTACAACATCCATAGAGCTTAAGGCTGACCTGGCGCAATCTGGAGTGGTGGTTTCAACTCACACTATATGCCATGTACTAAACAAAGAAGGACTTTGTGGGCGAAAGCCAAGGAGGACCCCACTGCTCAAAGACAGACATACAAAGGCCTAATCTTTTCCTAAACCCTCCTTGAAAAAACACAATCCTTCTGGGAAAATGTTCTGTGGACAGATGAAACCAAACCTGAGCTGTTTGGCAATGCAGACCAGCGATATATTTACAGGTGAAGAAATGAAGCTTATAAGGAAAAAACACCCTTCTAGAGTTAAATATGGTGGAGGTTCCATAATGTTGTGGGGCTACTTTGCTGCCTCAGTAACTAGAGGCCTGGAACGTATTAAAGGAATCATGAAGTCGGAGAACTACAAAGGTATTTTAGAACAAAATGTGCTACCTAGTGCCAGAAAGCTAGGTCTGGGTCGAAGGCCATGGATCCTACTGCAGCACAATGACCCAAAATATACTTCCAAAAGTACAAAAGAATGGTTAAAAAGGAACAAATGGACTGTTTTAAACTGGCCAGGAATGAGTCCTGATCTCAATCCAAACAAGAACCTTTAGAAAAAGTTGAAATCTGCCATTGGTAAAAGGAATCCTGGAAACATGAACTGGAACAATTTGCAGTTGAAGAGTGGGAGAAACTACCAGCAGACAGATGTACGAAACTTACAGATGGCTACAAGAAAGGTTTGGAGGCTGTCATCACTATCAAGGGTTGTGCAATCAAATATTAGTGAAGGGTGCTATTATTCCTGTCCAGATCATAATTTGTTTTTTTTTCAGAAATTACTCTGCTTTAAGTTGCACAAACACATTTTTTATTGTGGACCTTTGAATATACTATTAAAGTATTATGATGACATATAGCTGGAATATTTCCAATTATTTCTCAAGATATTGTACACAACATTCCTAAAATGCAAAGTTGCTAATAATGTTGACCACAGCTGTAGATTCTTGCTGTGCAGCTTCAAAGGAATCATCCCCCTTCTGCCCTGCCAGCATCCTGGGGCAGTCTATGAGTGTTCTATATGGCCCTCCGCCAGGCATAGGTGCTAATTATCACATCGGAAGTCTTTTTGAGGTCATAGGTAATGAAGTAAGCAGAGCTGCTTAATCCATAATCTGATCATGATGGATGGATTAGAATAGAAGATATCTTATCATTCAAACGAAAAGAGAACCTTTTGTTATGAAATGCACCAGCAAGCAGCTGTCACTTCGCTAGCAGCGTGTCTTTGTGTGATGTGTTTATCACTTAGGTGTGGGAGGAGAGAGGTTTTTTTCTGGATAGAGGGGTAGCAGGGTTCATACCAATAACTTGTCTATTTACTGCAGGCTATTTTGTCATTGTGTTGCTTTTGTATGGCGCTTAACTGTAGAAAGCAGACTCCCCCCATCTATCACCCACAGTTCACAGGTGTAAGAGAAATAACAAGAAAAAAAAAGCAGAGATGAAACTTGCTCACTTGCTCCACTGATTAGCAAAGTGCTAGTGCATGTCATGCATCCATGGGAATACTTTTCTGTAAATTGCGAATCACAGCTGTTTATGTCACATATGAAACATGTTCAGCAGGGCATCAGGCTGTTGTAGACTCACCATCACCGCTACTATTTTAGACAAGAGGGTAAGTGTCATCATTTCTTTAAGCAGGAAGGAGAGCTAAAGTGATTAGAAGGATTACAGAAAGATTAATAAGGTCAGAAGCCATAGTCTGGTTGATAGTATGCAGACAGCCCAGCTCTCCAAAGGCATGAAATGAACAAGCAGACTGTAAAGGACTTAAATAGATAAATCTCAGATACTGGCACATTTCGGGCATTAAGTACAGCAACCAGAGGGAGCAAACGAAGAAATCAAACGCCACAGAAATTTGAGTCCATCCTGTGGCTTCATGTATGGTAATAACTTTGCTTTTGTAGTTTCTGCTCATCAAGAAACATAGAAACATGACAGCAGAAAAAGACCACATGGTCTGTCTAGTCTGCCCTTCCATATCAACTACTATAGTCCCCTTTTTGCCTTTAGAGAGCCTCTGTGTTTGTTTTTTAAATTCAGATACTGTCCTCATCTCTACCACCTCTACTGGGAGTCTATTCAAAACATCTACCACTCTTTCCGTAAAGAAATATTTATGCATATTAATCCTGAGTCTATCCCCTTTCACCCTCATCCTATGTCCCCTCGTAGCAGAACTTGCTTTCATTCGAAAGAGGCTCTCCCCCTGTGCATTTATGCCATGGAGATATTTAAACATCTCTATCATATCTCCTCTATCCCGCCTTCCCTCTAAAGTAAACATGTTAAGATTCTTAAGTCTGTCCTCATATGCTTTATAATGAAGACCACTAATCATTATAGTAGCCACCCTCTGCACCAACTCTAACCTGTTTATATCCTTTTGAAGATGTGGTCTCCAGAATTGCACACAATACTCCAAATGAGGTCGCACTAAAGACCTATACCGAGGCACTTTCACTTCCTTTTTTCTGCTGGTCATTCCTGTCTCTATGCACCCAAGCATCCTTCTAGCTTTTGCATCACCTTTTCTACCTGTTTAGCTATTTTAAGATCATCAGACACAATCATGCCCAGGTCCCGTTCTTCTTTTGTGGACATAAGTACTTCCCCCCCCCCCCCCCCACTCTGTACTGCTCCCTTGGATTTTTGCAGCCCAAATACATGACCCTGCATTTTTCAGCATTAAATCTCAGCTGCCAAATTCTAGACCATTCTTCAAGCTTAGACAGATTCCTCCTCATGTTATCTACTCCTTCCTGGGTGTCTACTCTATTGCAGTTTTTAGTATCATGCACAAAGAGGCAAACCTTACCTGACAGCCCTTCTGCAATATCACTAACAAAGATGTTAAAAAGAATCGGACCAACGACAGATCCTTGCGACACACCACTGACAAACCTCCCTCTCCTCAGAGTAAGCTCTGTTTACCTGTACCATTTGTCACCTCCCCCTCAACCAGTTTGTAACCCAATCAGTAACTTTAGGTCCCATCGCTAGGGTGCTCAGTTTGTTGATAAGTTGCCTGTGCGGAACGGTGTCAAAGGCTTTACTGAAATCCAAGTTCACCACATCTAGGGCTCTCCCTTGGTCCAACTCCCTGGTCACCCAGTCAAAGAAGTCAATCAGATTTGTCCGAGAAAACCTGCCTCTGGTGAATGCATGCTGCCTCAGATACAGTAATTGATAGACTCCAGAAACCTCGTTATTTTCTCTTTGGCCAGTGTTTCCAATAATTTACTCACCACGAAGGTTAGACTAATCAGCCTGTAGATTTGAACCACATCCTTACTTCCACTTTTGTGTAATGGGACCATATGTGCCTTTCTCCAGTCCTCTGGCACCACTCCCAACTCCAAAGATGCATTGAAAAGGTCAGTCAGTGGAGCCGCTAGAACATCCCCAAGTTTCTTCAGTATTCTTGGATGTATCCCATCTAGTCCCATCATTTTATCTACTTTTTAGTTTAGCTAGTTCCTCCCAAACACAGTCTTCTGAAAATCATTCAAGATCCCTGTTGCTTCTGTTCCTATTTGTGGGTGTTTTCTGAGGTCCTGCTCCTGGCCCTTCATCTGTGAACACAGAACAGAAATATGTGTTAAGCAATTCAGCTTTATGCTCATCAGCTTCTACATATTCCTCCCCTTCACCCTTGAGTCTGACAGTACCACTTTTGTCCTTTCTCTTTTCACTAACCTATCTGAAAAATGTCTTATCCCCCATTTTATTGCATTGGCTATTTCTTCTTCTTTTAGTATCTGCTTTCCTGACTACATTGCTAGCTTCTCTAAATTTTTCCAAATATTGATGCCTGTCTTCTGCACTCTGTGATCTCTTGTATTTCATGAAGGCCTCCCTTTTCTTCTTCACCTTTTCAGGGACTTCTTTAGACAACCATAGTGGCCTCCTTTGCCTTTTACCTTTATTTACCGTTCTAACAAAAAGGTTGGTTTTCATTAAAATATCCCCTTTGAGTTTTGCCCACTGTTTTTCTACATCCCCCAGCTGTTCCCATCCCACTAACGGTTCCTTGAGGTATTGGCACATCTTGGCAAAGTTAGTTTTCCTAAAATCTAAGACCCTTGCTTTTGAATGGATTTTATCAGCCCTAGTCCTAATGCTGAACCACACCATCTGGTGATCACTAGATGCGAAATGATCTCCCACTATAACATCAGAAACACTTTCACCATTGGTAAGCACCAAGTCCAGTATTTATTTATTTTTATTTTATTTATTTAACAATTTTTTATATCGCTTTTATACCAAAGTGGTTTACAATGAATAACAACACATAATCTCTAGAGATTTGTTTTACATAGAACAAGGGTTATACAACTTGGAGATAAATATGGGGTTATATTGAAGTTAACAGGTTTTTTTATGTAAAATACTTATGTCATTCGGCCCAAAATGTTCTATGAGGAGGTGGACGTTTAGCAGTTTCTTCATGTCTTTGGTGGACTGTGCGGACCTAATGGTTTCAGGTAGAGCGTTCCAAATTGTTGATGCATATATCGAAAAAGCTCTGTTGCTTGTTTGTTTTGTGCATTTAGTCTTGATCGAGGGGATTGACAGCAAATTTTGGGTTATAGATCTTCTTGATCTTATCGTGGATGCTCTTGTTATTTGATCCTTGAGACAGCTGGTGGAGAGGTGGTTAAGGATTTTGTAAGTGGTAGTTATGGTTTTATGTTGGATCCATTGGGCAACTGGGAGCCAGTGTAGACTTTTGAGTATAGGTGTTGTGGTGGTGTTTTGATTTTCCTGTTGGTATTCTGTCAGAAGTGTTTTGTACTAACTGGAGTGGATATAACACCTGTTTTGTCAAGCCTTGATAAAGGATGTTTCTGTAGTCAATATGGGGTATGAAGATAGCTTGAAAAACTGCTCTGTAGTCATTGTCTTGTAGGAGAGATCTTACAGGTTTAAGGCGTCTCAATTTCCAGTATGATATTCTGGCTGCATTCTTTATGTGTGAGATCATGTTGAGATTGCTGTTGATTGTATTACCAAGGTACTTGATTTCCTTTTTAATGGTAACTTCTGTCTTATGTAAAGTGAGTTTGTCTAGTGGTTTAAAATTTATGTCTCTGAATATCAGAAGAGCTTCTGTTATGTCCTTGTTCACTGCAAGATTGAGGTCAAGAAGGAGATTTGTAACAGCAGAGAACTTCTGATATTATAGTGAAGTCCGGGTTGCGGGTATTAAATGGCATGTAGAACATGATATCGTCTGCATACAGCTGAAAGTGCATGTTCAGTTTCCTTAATAGGTTGCAGATGGACTGTATGTAAAAGACCAGACAGAGCCAAACCACGTGGGATACCCTGTATTAGGTTGAATGGTTTTGAGGTGCAGGGCCCAACTTTTACTTGCATAGTTCTGTCCGCGAGGTAGGATGTGAACCACTTTAATGTGCTCAGTCCTACACTTTTGAGTCAGTCTATCATGCTATGATGTGCTACTAAGTCAAACGCTGCACTGATATCCAGAAAGATCAATACGAATCCTTGTCAAGGTTTGTCAAGGCCAATGATGAGCCGGTTGAAGAAATCTGTGAATAGGGTGTCAATGACGTGTTGGGGGTGAAAGCCGTGCTTTTGGGGGTCCAGTGGGGATAGGAGTCGATATAGTCTTGAAAATAAATTTGTACAGCTTTCCTGATTATTTTGGCTTGACATGGAATAGGATTCTTGCGATTGATCTGTAAGAGCTGGGGAGAGTTTTGTCTGATGAGGGCTTCTTTAGTGTGTGTCGAATTGATGCTTGCTTGAGTGCTGGTGGTAAGTATCCTTCTGAGAGGGATGTTTGAACTATCTTTAGGATAGTCAGATTGAACTAATTGCGGAGAGATTTTAATCATGGGACTGGGCATGGCTCCAATGGTGATGTTGTGTTATTGATTCTGTTAATATCTGAGAGTTCTCTTTTGGAGATTAGGTTGAATCTGTGCCATAGGTGAGTTTTATCTTTGTTGTCTTGTTGTTGAGATGAGTCTTGGAGTTGTGAAGTTGTAGGTCTGTTCTTGTTAGAGAGAAAGACAGCCATCTCCTGGGGGTTGAGTTGGTTTATCATGTTGGTTTCATGGGTTGAGTTGGGGTCATTAGTCAACTGGGACACAATTGAAAATAGTTCTCTCAAGCGATTGAGAGACTTTGTGAGAATGTTCATGTAATATTCCTTTCAGGCCTTGTTCCATATGTTGTATTCTGTCTGCATGGTTCATAGTTGTAGTTTGGTAGATGAATCTTGTGACTGTTTCCACTTTCTTTCAAGCAATCTGAGCTTTCATCTCAGCTGGAAGAGGTTCCTGGCGTACCGGGGGGGGGGTTGTATGGATTTCATGCGATTTGTTGATTGGCTTCCACTGTATGCTGCTGCATCATTAATTACCAGATTCCATGTGCTGATAAAGCTATCTAAGTCATGCACATAAGCATCTAGCAGCGAAAAGACCTCATCCAGAAACGGTTGTGGACTGAATGCCTTGAACCAGCATCTGTGTTGCTGTTGCTGTGTTATATTGGGTATTTGGGCATTGTTTGAGAAAGTGAAGGATATCATGGTGTGTTCTGATGAGGTCACAGGGTCTATTTGTATATTGAAGTCAGTTTTATGCAATATTTTGGGTATAAATATGAGGTCAAGGATGGACCCTTTGCAGTAAGTTGGTACATCCTCTGTGTTAATTGTAGGGCTTCCATTGCTTTCAGGAAGGCACTTGCTTGCTTTGTTGTAGTAGCTTAAATGACTGCTTCTTGGAGCAGCTGGTTCATGAACCGACCAGAGGGGAAGCCATATTAGACCTAGTCCTTAGTGGAACACCAGATCTAGTGCAAGAGATAAGGGTGTTGGGGCCACTTGGCAATCCGGCAGCCCCCACCACCACCAGCAGCTCTCCCCTTCCCGGGGATCGAGCCACCGGCAGCAGCAGGGGCCTGCTGACTCCAGACGCCCAATCCGGGCCCAGCAAGGGGTTGAAAAACACGCGCCTTCAGTCGCCGACATCCGGCAGCCCCCACCACCACCAGCAGCTCTCCCCTTCCCGGGGATCGAGCCACCGGCAGCAGCAGGGGCCTGCTGACTCCCGACGCCCAATCCGGGCCCAGCAAGGGTTGAAAAACACGCGCCTTCAGGCGCCGACATCCGGCAGCCCCCACCACCACCAGCAGCTCTCCCCTTCCCGGGGATCGAGCCACCGGCAGCAGCAGGGGCCTGCTGACTCCCGACGCCCAATCCAGCCTCAGCAAGGGGTTGAAAAACACGCGCCTTCAGGCGCCGACATCCGGCAGCCCCCACCACCACCAGCAGCTCTCCCCTTCCCGGGGATCGAGCCACCGGCAGCAGCAGGGGCCTGCTGACTCCCGACGCCCAATCCGGGCCCAGCAAGGGGTTGAAAAACACGCGCCTTCAGGCGCCGACATCCGGCAGCCCCCACCACCACCAGCAGCTCTCCCCTTCCCGGGGATCGAGCCACCGGCAGCAGCAGGGGCCTGCTGACTCCTGACGCCCAATCCGGGCCCAGCAAGGGGTTGAAAAACACGCGCCTTCAGGCGCCGACATCCGGCAGCCCCCACCACCACCAGCAGCTCTCCCCTTCCCGGGGATCGAGCCACCGGCAGCAGCAGGGGCCTGCTGACTCCCGACGCCCAATCCGGGCCCAGCAAGGGGTTGAAAAACACGCGCCTTCATGCGCCGACATCCGGCAGCCCCCACCACCACCAGCAGCTCTCCCCTTCCCGGGGATCGAGCCACCGGCAGCAGCAGGGGCCTGCTGACTCCCGACGCCCAATCCGGGCCCAGCAAGGGGTTGAAAAACACGCGCCTTCAGGCGCCGACATCCGGCAGCCCCCACCACCACCAGCAGCTCTCCCCTTCCCGGGGATCGAGCCACCGGCAGCAGCAGGGGCCTGCTGACTCCCGACGCCCAATCCGGGCCCAGCAAGGGGTTGAAAAACATGCGCCTTCAGGCGCCGACATCCGGCAGCCCCCACCACCACCAGCAGCTCTCCCCTTCCCGGGGATCGAGCCACCGGCAGCAGCAGGGGCCTGCTGACTCCCGACGCCCAATCCGGGCCCAGCAAGGGGTTGAAAAACACGCGCCTTCAGGCGCCGACATCCGGCAGCCCCCACCCACCACCAGCAGCTCTCCCCTTCCCGGGGATCGAGCCACCGGCAGCAGCAGGGGCCTGCTGACTCCCGACGCCCAATCCGGGCCCCGCAAGGCGTTGCAACACACGCGCCTTCAGGCGCCGACATCCGGCAGCCACCACCAGCAGCTCTCCCCTTCCCGGGGATCGAGCCACCGGCAGCAGCAGGGGCCTGCTGACTCCCGACGCCCAATCCGGGCCCAGCAAGGGGTTGAAAAACACGCGCCTTCAGGCGCCGACATCCGGCAGCCCCCACCACCACCAGCAGCTCTCCCCTTCCCGGGGATCGAGCCACCGGCAGCAGCAGGGGCCTGCTGACTCCCGACGCCCAATCCGGGCCCAGCAAGGGGTTGAAAAACACGCGCCTTCAGGCGCCGACATCCGGCAGCCCCCACCACCACCAGCAGCTCTCCCCTTCCCGGGGATCGAGCCACCGGCAGCAGCAGGGGCCTGCTGACTCCCGACGCCCAATCCGGGCCCAGCAAGGGGTTGAAAAACACGCGCCTTCAGGCGCCGACATCCGGCAGCCCCCACCACCACCAGCAGCTCTCCCCTTCCCGGGGATCGAGCCACCGGCAGCAGCAGGGGCCTGCTGACTCCCGACGCCCAATCCGGGCCCAGCAAGGGGTTGAAAAACACGCGCCTTCAGGCGCCGACATCCGGCAGCCCCCACCACCACCAGCAGCTCTCCCCTTCCCGGGGATCGAGCCACCGGCAGCAGCAGGGGCCTGCTGACTCCCGACGCCCAATCCGGGCCCAGCAAGGGGTTGAAAAACACGCGCCTTCAGGCGCGCCCGCGACTGGCGGGCCCGCGCCTGAGGGCCTCGCCAGAGGGCCCTTTGGCGTGGCCCTTAGGCGGAGCACGAAAGGCGGCACTTCAGATGCCTTACCAGCAACCTAACTGCCTGACACCTGACCAAGATTCCAGCATTCTACCAACATCTGAACTGTGAGAATGTATGTTTGTTAAATATCTCTAGCTATTGTAAGCCACATTAACTTTCAAAGTAACCTGATAGCATCATAACGTATTAGATACTATCTTAGCAATACTATATTGCCAGTTGAAAGTCAATTTAAACTGCCAGCTTTGCACTTCTTACAGTGTTCACATTACTGCAATACTGCATTCTCTCTGTAAAGTTAGTCACTATCTTGCATGTAACTGTACCTGCTCTATTGTGCGCTCTCATATAATCACTCCTCTACAGTGTCTCACACACAATCCAAACCCTCAGAATGGCCCTCCAGCTCGCTGTCATTCTTAGCCTCTACCTCCTCACCCACTGGCTTGGAACCTCCCAATCTCTCTACACACCACATGGCAGGATTCCAATCCTGAATAGCCATGGCAAAAGATGGAATAGTCCCCCTTACTTCAACACAGGAAGTAACACCTACCCACGCCACTCCCACCTGATACATGTAGCATTCCAGCTATCCAATACACCCAACCAGGAAAAACCTTGTAGATGCCGACCCCTAAAATGTGCCATCATTAACGCACGTTCCATCCGCAAAAAATGGCCTGTTGTCCTTGACACAATCTCCTTCTATGACCTTGAGATCCTCATGATCACAGAAACATGGCTATCACCAGAAGACAACGTCCTCCTCAATCAACTACTTCCCCCCAATTTTTCCATACACACGAAACATAGGGAAAACAAAAAAGGAGGAGGGGTGCTCATAATCTCCAAATCAGACCTCAACTTCCAGACTGTGGACTCTTCTAGCACAAACAGCCTGGACACTCTCTCTGTTGCTAACCAACAATTCTCCCTCACCCTCTTATATAGAACACCATCTACTTCTCCAATTGACCTCCCAACCATCATTGGCCTTGCAGCTAACACCCGCACCCCCAACAAACCAAATTGGATAATGGGTGATTTCAATCTCCCATCGCTACACCAAAACCACGCAAATGCGTTCCTTGATGCAATGAAGGACCTGGGTCTCAAACAAATCATAAATGAACCCACACATACAAAAGGGAACATTTTGGACTTGGTTTTTGTGCCACATCCAGTCAAGGACAAAAGTCACAATCTGCCAACATCAGTCGTGGATGTACCCTGGTCCGACCACAAATTGATCATTATCCAGATTCCCAGCAATAATGACCAGCTGAACAGAAGCCAACCCACGAACACCACCTCTCGAACTTCCACTAGATGCTTCCGCCCCTTCGATAGGGAACTCATCCTTTCGGAAACCCCATCACTCATCAACAAAACAACACCTGACCTTGATGAACTAATCTCTCACTGGAATTCCAGCCTGCTTGCCATCTCACAACACCCAAACCCTAAAAATACAGCAAGAGCGAAAAGAAAATCCGCCCCATGGTTCTCTCCTGATCTACGCGCTTCCCTCATGCAATTACGTAGACTCGAACGCCGATGGCGCCGATCACGCTCACCGGAAGATCAGACCGCATACCTAACCCACCTTGCAATACATCGAGGAACAATCTCTATCAGAATGAGACAATATCACACTGACACCCTAAAGAGGTCATTGAATAAACCTCGTGACCTCTTCAATTTGGTCAAATCCCTCTCAAAGGAACCATCACCCGAGCAACACATCAACATACATCCACAAGAATTCGCTGATTTTCTGCAATCCAAGATTGTACAAACTAACAAGGTCACAGCAGTCCAATATCAAGAACCGGCGGACCTCTCTCCACTTGACTTTTTTTCCACACCATCCAATAAATGTATTGAGAATACCATAGCATCACTCAACACCTCCACTGCACAGACCGACCCATGTCCAGCTTTTTGGATCAAGGAACTACGTGATGTGCTCAGTCCTGTCATCGCAAATATAATGAAACTCTCCTTTTCAACAGGTTATTTTCCCACTTCACTCAAGCAGACGTCCATTAGACCATTACTGAAAAACCCCAAACTGGACCCCCAAAAGGTAGACTCCTATCGACCAATAGCTAGCATCCCCATCTTAGCCAAAATAATCGAGAAGGAAGCACAACGGCAAATTCAAGATCACATAGACTCTGTTGCTCCCTTAGATAACTGCCAACATGGGTTCAGAGAACATCACGGGGTTGAGACACTACTCACTGGTCTAATCAACAATATCATCACAGGAATCGACAACATCCATCAAGGCTTTGTCCTCATTTTCCTAGACATCGCCGCAGCTTTTGACTCCGTGAGTCACGAAATCCTCCTGGGAAGACTAAAAGAAAAGGGTGTCTGCAACAAGGCACTAAAATGGTGCAAGTCTTATCTGGACGATAGATGGCAATATGTGAAGTCTGGATCAGAAGAGTCTAGCCACTTCCATCAAAAACAAGGGGTACCTCAAGGATCCTCATTATCCTCTTTACTCTTCAATATCTACATGCAGCCCATATGCAATATCATAAGATCATTCAACGTAAACTGCATGATATATGCAGATGACATTCTTTTATACATGCCTTTCTCCACAACCCACATGGACCTGACCCCACTCACAGATTGTTTCAATGCAGTTTCAACATGGCTCCAGACACAGAACCTACGTATCCAGCATAAAAAAACAGAGGTCCTTTTCATCTCCAGAGACTCCAACTTTACGCCCCCATCCCACGTCAGTGTCAAGGAAGCTGATTTGCAAACTAAAGATGCAATAAAATATTTGGGAGTTACCCTGGACCAACATCTAGACATGAGACGCCACATAAGCAGCGTAGTCAAAGCCATCTACTTCAAAATCCGTTCCCTCAAACACCTACGCTCCCTGCTGGACCCAGACGATTTCCGTACCATATATCAAGCGCTGATCCTGCCGCATTTTGACTTTGCAAATGCCATCCTACAAGGTCTCCCCCAATCCACACTAACCCCCTTACAGTTGGCCATGAATGCCGCAGCTAGGGTCCTCTACGGTGCATCCAGAAACGACCACGTGACTCCCATTCTCAAACAGCTGCACTGGCTACCAATTCACGGGAGAATCACCTTCAAATCCCTTGTATTAGCATTTAAGGCAATCAAAGGCACCTCATCCCTCTCACTCACGAATCTAATCCACATGGTCCCCCCCAATAGAGCAAGAAGAACATCAGCGGTAAACTTGCTAGCAATACCAAAGGCTTCAACAAAGTCCAACACGAACACCACAAACAGGGCATTCAGTTTTATGTACCAAAATGCTGGAACACCCTACCCCCCGACATTAGAGCCATTACCAATCTACATCAGTTCAGAAAGGCTCTCAAAACATACCTTTTCCGCCAATATTTCCCAGACAGCAACTGAACCAGATATCCCCTCCAAGAAATAACCCAATCTAGAAATGCCCGCACACTGCAGTGTAGATAGATTATGTATATAGTTAACCCAGTTATCCAAGTTTGTACTCCTGTTCAATGTAAAACCTGACAGTTTGTCGTAATGGTCGTTTTGTTATGATGTAAACCGCGCTGATTCTAAATAGCGCGGTATATAAGAAACTGTAATAAATAAATAAATAAATAAATAGTGATCATAGCATGATCGCATTTGATTTAATTAGTGGAGGAGGGATAGTAAGGAAATCCACAGTACTACCTTCTAACTTTCGAAAGGGAGACTATATGATAAAATGAGGAAAATAAATAAGAAAAAACTAAAAGGAGCAGTTGCAAAGGTTAAAGACTTACATCAAGTTTGGGTGTTGTTGAAAACTACTATCTTGGAAGCCCAGACCAGCTGTATTCCACGCTTTAAGAAAAGTGGAAGGAAGTCCAAAAAACTGCCAGCATGGTTTAAAGGTGAGGTTAGAGAGGCTGTTGCCAAAAAAGCATCTTTCAGGAAATGGAAAAAAGAGCCAAACGACGAAACCTGGAAACAGCACAGGCACTGGCAAGTCAAATGCAAGGCATTGATAAGACAGGCAAAGGGAGAATTTGAGAAGAAGCTTGCTGCGGAAGCAAAAAATGTGAAATAAAGACTTTTTCAAGTACATTCGTAGCAAAAAACCTGTGAGAGAGTCAGTTGGTCCATTAGATGATAAGAGGGGTTAAAGGGGCACTAAGAGGCGACAAGGCAATAGCGGAGAGACTGAATGAATTCTTTGCTTCGGTCTTTACTGAGGAAGATGTAGGGATGTTACCCATGACTGAAGTGGTATTTAAAGGTGCAGAAGAATTGAAGAAATATCGATACATCGGGAAGAAGTATTATAACTATTAGATAAACTGAAGAATAGCAAATCACCTGGGCCGGATGGTATACATCCAAGGGTGTTGAAAGAACTGAAATATGAGATTGCAGACATGCTATTTAGTAATCTGTGAACTATCATTAAAATCATCTCTAATACCTGAAGATTGGAGGATCGCCAATGTAACACCAATTTTTAAAAAGGGTTCCAGGGGTGATCCGGGAAACTACAGACTGGTGAGCCTGACGTCAGTACTGTGAAAAATGGTAGAAATCATTATAAAGAATAAAATTACTCAGCATGTAGATAGTCATGGCCTAATGGGAGACAGCCAACATGGCTTTAGACAAGGAAGATCTTGTCTTACTAATCTATTATGTTTGTTTGAAGGTGTGAATAAACAGGTGGACAAAGGTGAGTCGGTTGATATGGTGTATCTAGACTTTCAGAAAGCCTTTGACAAGGTCCCTCATCAGAGACTTTTGGCAAAACTAAAGAGTCATGGGATAGGAGGCAGTGTACTATTGTGGATCAGGAACTGGTTAAGAGGGTAGGGCTAAATGGCCAATTTTCCCAATGGAGAAAGGTGAATAGTGGGATCTATGCTGGGTCCGCTGCTTTTTGACATATTCATAAATGACCTGGAAAGTGGAATAATGAGTGAGGTTATCAAATTTTCAGATGACACAAAACTATTTCTAAGATAGGCCATGTGGTCTTTTTCTGTCATCATGTTTCTATGTTTCCTGTTCGTAGCCCCAGTCTGGTCCCGGACCTCTGAGTTGTCAACCTTAATCAGCAGCTTGGAGACTGAGGAACCACCTTCTTTTTCATGATGTCACTCCTATATAAATCTGGCATCCGCCTTCCTCCATCAGTTACCTCAGTCTCCAAGCAGCTGACTAGGTCGAGCCCGGGGGTCCGGGCTCACTGGAGGAACAACTAAGTTTTAGTTTGAGTGTAGGATTGTTAGTTTAATTAAGGTTTACAGCTTATTGCTCAAAAAAAAAAAAAAAAAAAAAGGAAAAGGGTGCTGTACCTTTAAGGTATAGTACCTGTGCCTACCGGTGCCTTAGTCTCTCCTCTTCCTCCTTTAGTCTTGCCCCTGTGCGGAGCACGGCAGGGTCGGAGGGGCCGGTTCGCCCCCGGTTGCGGCAGGGGAGCTGAGCCGGCAGTGAGTGAGTTGCGTCCAGCCACGCGCCAAACAGAGGGTCTGCCTGTGAGCGCGCCTCTGGCTGGACGGCAAGGGGGAATTTGGAACCGGGCCGCCGTGAGGGATTTGCTGGGCGGACCTGGGGGCCTTCCATCCTCCTCGGAGATTGCGACGCTCGCTGCGCCAGCAGCTCAGGTAAGGCAAGCGGGCGGGGGAACGCGATTTCCTCAGCCGCGTCTTCTCTTCACCGCGACGTGGGCGCGCCTTGCGGCTGTGCAGGCCCGGCCACGTGGCACTCGCGCGGGAGTGCTACTGTGGCTCCCGTGCTTTTTCTCGGCCCTTTCCCGGCGGCTGAGCCTCCGGGTGGTAGTGCGGGCGGCCCCGGGGAGCCGGCTAGGCTGTTTTCTTTTTTTTTTTTTTTTTTTTTAAGCACCCCCAATAAAAGAAGACAGTGAAAGTGCCTTCCCAGATCTAGCCGGCAGCAGCAGATGTTTGCTTTTGCGTTGGGCCCCGCGGCACGGCTAGGCGCAGCGGGCCCATCTTCTCCCTGAGGAGCCGGTTCCCTTGAGAATTGGGGGGCATTGCTGGTGAAGAGCTCTGAAAGGGTGAGAGAGGCACTCTAGGGCTATGTCGCCAAAGCCCCATTGCATGGTTTGTGGGGCTAAGAGATCCTCCCTGTTAGACTCCGGGGTGTGTAAAAGTTGCTCTAAGGAGGCGGCGACTCTGGATCCCCCCGGGGTGAGCGTGGGGGAGCTGCCGGGGTCGGAGGTAGGGCCTTCGGACGGCTCTCCTCCAGGCTCATCCCGTACGGAGCCGGTGGCGGGGCCATCGACCCCCGCGACGGGACCAGCGCCCCAGGTACCCTGGGCGAGCGGACTTGAGTCCATTTTTTCCCCTGAGTTTGTGGCACTCCTGCGGTGCGCAGCGGGTGGCCTGCCTCTTCCAATTTCAGAGGCTTCGGAAGGGGTCCGCGCAAAGCGTAGCTACCCGGCTCTCTCCGTAGAGGATCAACCCGGAGGCAAGAGGCCGAGGTTAGATGCGGAGTCGGTTGAGCCCTCCCTGGCCTCAGAGGGGCCCCTGTCGGAGGAGGAAGGCGAGGCTGGGCTCCCTGAGGTAGACTTGGAAGAGGGTGAGCTCGACGACAAGGAGGAGCAGGCCAGGGTGGTCAGAGTCTTCCGGAGGGAAGAACTGCCGGCCCTGATCGCTGAGACGCTGAGCGCCTTAAATATGCCAGCACAGGGGCCGTCGGAGGACGAGTCTCTGGAGGACCCTTTGTTGCAAGTCTTCCGGAAGTCTCAGCGAGCCTTCCCGGTTCATAGGGTCTTCCAAGAGCTGATTCAGGAAGAGTGGAACGTCCCGGGGGCGGCCCTGAGGGGGTCGCGGGTGTTGGGACGGTTATATCCTCTGGTCGATCGAGATCGGGAGATCTTCACGCCCCCCAAGGTGGATGCTGCGGTGGCGGCGGTGATAAAGAAGACCACCATCCCAGTGGAAGGCGGCGTGGCCCTCAAGGATGCCCAGGACAGAAAGCTGGATGCCCTTCTGCGTCAGGTGTTTGACACTAATGCGCTGTCCCTCCAGGCAGCCATTTGTGGGGCCTGGGTGGCCAGGGCCTGTCTTCGCTGGTCTCAACAGGTGCGACCGGCGAAGGCGGAGGACAAATCCGTGGAGGCGGCCCGCCTGGAGTCGGGGGCGGCCTATTTGTCTGACCTGCACTATGACCTCATGCGGGGTCTTTCCAGCAATATGGCGTCGGCCGTAGCTGCCAGACGGTACTTGTGGCTCCGTTCCTGGGCGGCGGATTCTTCTTCGAAGGCCAGGCTGAGTAAACTCCCGTTCAAGGGACGCCTCTTGTTTGGAGAGGACCTGGAGAAGTTGGTCAAGGACTTGGGCGAGTCTAAGGGTGGTAAGCTACCGGAGGACAAACCCAAGCAAAGCCGTGGCGCCGCGTCCAGTAGATCTCAGCAGCGGGACTTTCGCCGCTCTCGCTTCCCTCGGTTCACTACCGGTCAGCGGGGCAGGTTTCCCGTCCAAAACCAGGGGTTTCGGGGTTTCAGGGGAGCCGGCAGAGGTTTTGGGGGGGGGCCTCAACCTCCTCCTCCTCCGCCTCTGCCCTGCGCAAGGCGCAATGAGATACGGCGGACCCAGGGGCCGCTGGTTCCCGTAGGAGGCAGGCTGCGGGAGTTTTATGGTGCCTGGGTCCACATGACTTCGGATCAGTGGGTGCTGGAGGTCATCAGAGACGGATACGCGCTGGAGCTGCAGCGACCAGTGCGCGATGCCTTCGTGCGGTCTCCCTCCAAGGCACCCAGCAAGTGCACGGCGGTGCGGGAGACCGTGCAAAGGCTGCTGGATCTCCGGGTGATCGAGCCGGTACCGACAGACCAACACGGTTGCGGTCGATACTCCATCTATTTCGTGGTTCCCAAGAAGGACGGAGGGTTCCGGCCTATCCTGGACCTCAAAGGAGTGAATCGGTGCCTCCGGGTGACCCACTTCCGCATGGAAACTCTCCGGTCCGTGATTGCAGCGGTCAGGCCGGGCGAGTTTCTCACCGCTCTGGATCTGTCTGAGGCCTATCTTCACATTCCCATCCGGCGGGAGCATCACTGGTTTCTCCGCTTTGCGGTGCCCTTCGGTCATTTTCAGTTCCGAGCTCTGCCATTCGGTCTAGCGACGGCGCCGCGCACCTTCACGAAGGTGATGGTAGTGGTGGCGGCGGCTCTGCGCAAGGAAGGCGTCCTGGTGCACCCGTACCTGGACGACTGGTTGATCAGGGCAAAGTCAAGGGACGAGAGCGTGCTGGCCACGTCCCGGGTGGTCGGTTTCCTAGAAAGCCTCGGCTGGGTGGTCAACAGGGCAAAGAGCCAGTTAGTCCCCTCCCAGGACATGGAATACTTAGGAGCGCGCTTCGACACAGGAACCGGGCAGGTGTTCCTCCCTCGACAGAGAGCGCAGAAGTTGCGGATGTTGGTACGGCAGTTCTTGAAGAGACAGGAGTCCACGGCGTGGCAGTATCTGCAACTGCTGGGCACCATGGCAGCGACCCTCGAGCTGGTACCGTGGGCGAGGGCTCACATGTGACCCTTGCAGAGGGCGCTGCTCAGGCGCTGGTTGCACCAGCGGGATCCGCTGTCTCAAAGGCTCGCCTGCCTGGACGAGACGCGGGCAGGGCTGCGCTGGTGGTTGGATCCCCGCTCCTTGCAGAGGGGGAGGCCCCTGGCAGTGCCCGAGTGGATAGCATTGACGACAGATGCCAGCCTCCAGGGTTGGGGGGGCCACTGTCGGGGCCAGTTCGCTCAGGGACAGTGGGACCCTCAGGAGCGCTCGTGGTCGATCAATCGCCTGGAATTGCGTGCGGTGTCGCTGGCGTTGGAGTGTTTCCAGCCGATCCTCGACGGGTCGGCGGTAAGAGTGTTCTCAGACAACGCCACGGCAGTGGCATATATCAATCGCCAAAGTGGGACCAGCAGCGCGGCTCTCGAGGCGGAATCCGAGACTCTATTCACGTGGGCCGAGCGCCATCTTCTGGCGGTGTCGGCGGCGCACGTGGCAGGAGTGGACAACGTGGAGGCAGACTTTCTCAGCCGCGTGCGGGTGGATCCAGGAGAATGGGTCCTCCATCCGGAGGTGTTCGCGATGCTCACGAGGCGGTGGGGCACGCCGGTGATGGACCTGATGGCCACTTTCAGCTCGGCGAAGTCCAGCTGCTTCTTCAGCAGGCGAAGGGAGCGGATGTCCGAGGGCCTCGATGCGCTGATTCAGCCCTGGCCGGAGGGCCAGCTGTTGTATGTCTTCCCGCCGTGGGTGCTCATTGGAAGGGTGCTCCAGCGGGTGGAGAGCTTCGGGGGGATGGTGATCCTGATAGCTCCGGACTGGCCTCGCCGTCCCTGGTAAGCAGACCTGCGGAGGCTTCTGGTCGCCCGGTCGTGGCGTCTCCCGGTACGTCCGGATCTGCTGGCACAGGGGCCTCTATTCATGCCTCATGTGGATCGGTTCTCGCTTACGGCTTGGCTATTGAAAGGGCTCGGTTGAGGACTAGGGGCTATTCCCCGGCGGTAGTTTCCACTCTGTTGAAAGCTCGGAAGAGGTCCACGTCTTTGGCGTATGTTCGGGTCTGGAGAGTTTTTGAGGCGTGGTGCAGCGAGCGGCACTCGGTGGCGCTCAAGGCGTCCCTTTCTCAGATTTTGGACTTTCTGCAGGGCGGTTTCGACAAGGGTCTGGCGGCGGCTTCGCTTCGGGTTCAGGTCGCGGCCCTGTCGTGCTACCGTGGACGGGTGGCCGGTAGAGCCATTGGAGAACATCGGGATGTCAAGCGGTTCTTGCATGCGGTGACGTTAATTCGACCGCCCAGACGACAGCCGGTACCGCAGTGGCATCTTCCGCTTGTGCTGGCGGCGCTGGAGTGGGAGCCATTCGAGCCCTTGAGCTCAGCTTCCTTGAAGGATCTCACTTTGAAGGTCGTGTTCCTGGTGGCTATTTGTTCGGCCAGGCGCATTTCGGAGTTGCAGGCGCTGTCCTGTAAGGAGCCCTTCTTGTCTTTTTTCGAGTCCAGAGTGGTCTTGCGGCCTGTGCCGGCATTCTTACCCAAGGTCGTGTCGGCATTCCATTTGAATCAGGAGATTTCCTTGCCGGTGTTCCGGGTGGACGCAATGGGTTCCGCATCGCGGACGCTCGACGTCCGTCGGGCCTTGAAGAGGTATCTTCGGCGTACGGCGGGGTTCCGCCGCTCGGAGAGGTTGTTTATCCTGTTCGCGGGCCCTCGCCGAGGGGAGGCGGCCTCCATCGCCCGGTGGATCCGGGAGGCGATTACGTCGGCCTACTTGTTAAAGGGAAGGCCGGTGCCGGAGGGGCTGCGGGCCCATTCCACCAGGGCCCAGGCTACATCCTGGGCGGAGCTCCATGCGGTGCCGCCAGCGGAGATTTGCAGAGCGGCCACGTGGTCTTCTTTGTCTCCCTTTATTAGACATTACCGGTTGGACGTTCAGTCCGCGCAGGATGCCGGTTTTGGGGCGGCGGTGCTGCAAGCGGTTGCGGCTGGGCCCTCCCGTTAACATTACTGCTCTGGTACTTACTCAGAGGTCCGGGACCAGACTTGGGCTACGAACAGGAAGGTGAAATTAGACTTACCTGCTAATTGTTGTTCCTGGAGTAGACCCAGTCTGGTCCCGCATCCCACCCGGTGTTGAAGGGGGGGCTTGCAGCACGGTCTTCCGTTTTTCTCTGATGACAGGTAAGAGGAGACGTTTGGATGTCATCTTTAACGGGGGTGGTCGGACAGGTGAGAGGTTAGTCTAGGCACCCTCAGTGTTCACAGTTCGTGAGTTAATTAGTTTTGATCTTTCAGTGCTGGGGGGTTGGACCTTGCGGGGGGTAAGTGAGGTCTTAACTTATTTGTTGCTCTGGTGAGTCTGCTTTGTCATTAGGGTACTGATGGAGGAAGGCGGATGCCAGATTTATATAGGAGTGACATCATGAAAAAGAAGGTGGTTCCTCAGTCTCCAAGCTGCTGATTAAGGTTGATAACTCAGAGGTCCGGGACCAGACTGGGTCTACTCCAGGAACAACAATTAGCAGGTAAGTCTAATTTCACCTTCTATAAGTGGACTGTTGTAGTTATGGAAGGACAGACTAGATAGGCCATGTGGTCTTTTTCTGTCATCTTTCTATGTTTCTATTTAAAGTTGTTAAAACCCAAGAGGATTGTGGAAAATTGCAAGAGGATCTTGATAAATTGGAAGACTGGGCATCAAAATGGCAGATGAAATTTAATGTGGACAAGTGCAAAGTTATGCACCTAGGGAAGAACAACCCAAACTATGATTACATGATGCAAGGTTCTGTATTAGGAACCACCACCCAGGAAAAAGATTTAGGCGTCATTGTGGATGACATGTTAAAACCCTCGGCCCAGTGTGCAGCGGCGGCCAAGAGAGCAAATAGAATGTAGGTATCATAAGGAAAGGAATGGAAAATAAAACAAAAGATATTATAATGTCTCTATATCGTTCCATGGTGAGACCGCACCTTGAATATTGTGTGCAACTCTGGTCGCCGTATCTTAAAAAGGATATAGCGTTATTAGAAAAGGTTCCGAGAAGAGCCACCAAAATGGTAAAGGGGATGGAAGGATACTCCTATGAAGAAAGGCTAAAAAGGTTAGGGCTCTTTAACCTGGAAAAGAGACGGCTGAGGGGAGATATGATAGAAGTCAATAAATTAATGAACAGAGTGGAACGGGTAAATGTAAATCAATTGTTTACGTTATCAGAATATAGAAAGACTAGGGGACATGCAATGAAGCTACAGGGTAAACTATTTAAGACTAATAAAAGAAAATATTTTTTCATTCAACGTGTAATCAAACTCTGGAATTTGTTACCGGAGGATGTAGTAAAGGCTGTTAGTGTAGCTGGGTTTAAAAAGGTTTGGAAAAGTTCCTGGAGGAAAGGTCCATAAACCATTATTAAGAAGGGACCCAGGATATCAATGTTTGACCCAGTACAAGCATTGTGGAACCTGTCTCTTTTAGGGAAACTGCTAGGTACGTATTACCTAGATTGGCCAATGTTGGAAACAGGATATTGGGCTTGATGGACCTTGGTCTGACCCCGTATGGCATATCTTATGTTCTTATGTTTAAGCTGGGAGGTTAAGGTTGCCCATGAGAGTGAAATGATTTTTTGATGTTGTATGTCTCTTCCAGTAGGATGTCAAGGTCTTTTCTGTTAGCGGTGGGTTTTCTGTAAGTTAAACATATGCTGTGTTCATGGTTAGAAATGATTAGATAGTACATTGTTTGTAGGGACTGGGAGGTTACCAGGATGAAGTTCAGGTGTTTCTTTGCCAGAATTAGTTCCCCGCTTCCTTTTCTGTCTGTTCTAGGCTGGTTGAACAACCTATATTCGGGTGTGAGCACCTGGTTGAGGGGAATGTTATCTGAGCTAGTGATCCAGCTTTCTGTGATAAGCATTAAGTCAATGTCTGTGTTTTGCATATGATCTGTGAGGGTTTGGATTTTATTACAGACTAAATGTGCATTGATAAGGGAACATTTGAGAGGATAGTTATGATGTTTGGTTCCAGTATTGAATAGCTGGAGTTGAGGTGTGTTGATATTAATGAGTCTCCGTGTTGTTTTTGAGGACAGAATTCTATGGGGTGTTATGCCTTGTAGGGTAATTGGTTTATATAGGATTGGGATGGTGTTACCATGCATCCTGTGTATTTGTGCAGATGTTATGAGGATAAGGAGAGCAAGGGCTATCACCATATGACTTATTAAAGTGTAAGGCTTTATGTTTAGTTCGGCGGAGGTTGTTTACCAGAACGGCAGTACAGGCAGTCTTGTATCCTGTGGTACAGATTAGGACGCAGGGCTTTCCTGTAGCTTGTGTGTCCGAAGTGTTATCTCAGAAGAATTGTAGTCATTAATCCCTCTTGGAGTTGTGGCTGTTTTGCCTGCTATTTCTCTTTAGGTTGTATCCAGCTGTTTGTATTTGCGTTATTGTATGCTGATGCAAGAGGTATGAGTGCAAGTAGTTTGTATATTGAGAGGTAGCAGGACATGATGGTTACAGTTATATTGTGGTCTTAGGGTGATCACTTTACATTGGTTATTTCAGTTTTTATGGTAGTGGTACTTGTACAATTTTTATTAAAGAGTTATAATGTTAAAGCTAAATTGTTTGTACCATCCTTAATGCAATTTATTACTGTACCAATGATTACAAAGTAGCTGTATGGTATTCGTCAGGTATCAATTGGTATCGGAGGTTTAGCTAGTTGGATTAAGTTATATTTTCTATATATGTATTGTAGTGGTGGTAAGGTATCTTTTCAGCAGTTACTTAGTTTTTCTCAATTTCTCTAGTTTGAACTGGGTGTTGTCAGTCCACGAAGGTTGCAATTTCTGTGTTGCACACTGCCCCACTCAAGGGCCACGCCTAAGGCCCTCTGGTGTGGCCCTCAGGCACAGGTGCGTCTTCAGGCGCTAGATGTTTAAATTGCTGGATCAGGGTCTGATTGGCTAGCGGTGCAGGGAGTGGGAGGAGTTGCAGGCCCACTACCTGTGCTGACCGCCGATCGGGCCACCGGCTGCTGGAGGAGTATGGCCCCTTCACGTGTGGGTTCTCTTACCAGTTGCCTGAATAGTTCTCCCTGAAGAGAATCCAGGATCTCCTTACTTCTAGATAACATGCAGCAGGGATGTTCAGACAACATCCGGCATATTGAAATCACCTATCAAAAGCGCTTCCCCCTTTCCTAGCAATGCTGCGTATGTCTTCTATTAAATCTGTCTACTTCTTCTCCCTGTGAGGGGGGTCTGTTTATCACACCATTGCAAATTGATTTCTCTTTCCCTCTTTTTAGTTTAACCCACAGTGCCTCCTCTCTCCCTTTTAAGCCCTGTAATTCTATAGCTTTAATGTTATTTTTTACATATAGTGTCACTCCTCTCTTTCCTCCTACCCTATCCTTCCTGAATAAGATATAGTCTTTCTCTGTCTCAGAGCCTCTGACTCTGGGAACAAGATTGTCTAAGTGGCATGCACAGTTTAAAATTTGATTCTCTGACCTTTATGAATGGCCTTAGACCGAGTTGTCTGGTTGAAAGGCTAAGATGGTATACCACAAGGCATTTTTTTTAAAGTTCTGCTGGAAAGAGTTTTTATGAGGATCCCAAATATAAGGCTCTTCAACGTGCAATGCCCAATTTTTGGAATGCTTTGCCAAAGAATGTTAGTTTAGCAAGTATGATTTAAGGTTTAAAATGCTGATGAAGGTGAAAACATAGAAACATAGAAACATGATGACAGAAAAAGACCACAAGGCCCATCTAGTCTGTCCTTCCATAACAACTACAACAGTCCACTTTCTACCTTTAGAGATCCTCTGTGTTGGTCCCATGCTTTTTTGAATCCAGTTACTGTCCTCATCTCTACCACCTCCACTGGGAGACTATTCCACGGATCCACTACTCTTTCTGTAAAGAAATATTTCCGCATATCACTCCTGAATCTATCTCCCTTCACCCTCATCCCATGTCCCCTCGTAGCAGAACTTGCTTTCAATTGAAAGAGGCTCTCTCCCTGAACATTTATGCCACGGAGGTATTTAAACATCTCAATCATATCACCTCTATCCCGCCTTTCCTCTAAGGTGTACATATTAAGATCCTTAAGTCTGTCCTCATATGCTTTATAATGAAGCCCATTAATCATTTTAGTAGCAACCCTCTGCACCGACTCCATCCTGTTCACATCCTTTTGAAGGTGCGGTCTCCAGAATTGCACACCATACTCCAAATGAGGTCGCACCAAAGACTTATACAGAGGTATTATCACCTCCTTTTTTCTGCTAGCCATTCCTCTCTGTATGCACCCAAGCATCCTTCTAGCTTTTGCCGTCGCCTTTTCTACCTGTTTAGCTACTTTAAGATCATCAGACACAACCACGCCTAGGTCCCGCTCTTCTTTAGTGGACAAAAGTACTTCACCTCCTATACTGTATTGCTCCCTTGGATTGCTGCAGCCCAAATGCATGACCTTACATTTTTTAACATTAAATCCCAGCTGCCAAATTCTAGACCATTCATCAAACTTAGCTAGATCCCTCCTCATGTTATCTACACCTTCCTGGGTGTCTACTCTATTACAGATTTTGGTATCATCTGCAAAGAGGCAAACCTTACGTTTAGGAATGATTTTTTCTGAAACCTCATTATAAACAGAGTGTTTTATTTTTCCCTTTTTTATCAGGCTTTTTTAATAGCGATAGACTGCTCCTTAGCCATCTATGGGGAAGGATGAGACAATGTTATTGGGGATTAATGGTACAATCATTACTTTTGAGAATGTTTCTGATATTGTATGTTTTATTTTTTGCATATAAATTATAGAGTCTTGTTTTACTTTTTCTGTTATATATTGATTGATAGGAATGTGTATCCATGAGCCCATATTTGGTTTAAGTTAATGTGCGTACAGTCAATTTGCTGAAAACGAACCTAATTTCTTTTTGGCCATGCACATCCATGTTGATTGTAATTATTTTGTGTTGTGTTTTATTAATTCATTTTACATAGCCTGTAGGTTTTAGGAATGGGCATTACAAAAACTCAAATAGGTAAATGGGGAAAAAAGCTGTTTATAAACCAGATTCTAAGTTTCCAAAGTTCAAACACCCTGCACTTTCCCTGTTTAGTCAGATACCAAATTAAGAGAATGGGCTTTGATTCTCAAGTGTTAGAATTCCTCAGTGCTCTCTCAAAGCTCTGGGGAGCCGCTGGAGCGTTGGGCACAAGACGTCTGGGTCTTCCAGTGCGGAAAAAAGGGTGAAATAAATGAGCTCAGACATAGGGCTCCTCTTTGCCTGTAAGCATCTCCTTAAATTGTAACATTTTCTCAATTTTGGATGAATTAAGGAGACAGATAAGAGGTAGGGGTGCTTCACTGATGCAAATAGACCTTGAATCAGCTTTCAGTTTGATAGATCATAGAAAGATCTTATTTATGGTGTGGTATTCAAATGGCTTCAGGAATTCTTAGGAAATAGCCAGTACAGGGTAAAACGGAGACAATTTTTCAACAGCTTGACAGCCAGATTGTGGGGTCATTCAAGGCCCACCCCTTCTTTTTAATATTTAAATGAGATAATTCAAGGGTAGTGGAACATCCTTTTGGGTGGGGGAGGGGAACAAACCAATCTCTAGTCCCACCCAAAACTCTATTTGCTGGTGCTATGTTGGGAAAGCTGTTGATGGTCCCATGGCCACATAATTCTGCTGCCTATGAGATCACTGGGAGATGTACTCAAGGGACTAGGATTGTCATACTTTATGTAATCCCAGAGATTCAAGGGATTGGAGAAGTTTATGTGGTTATTGATGACTGACTGTTCTGCTGATAGAAAGAGTTGGATGACAATCAATACTCTTAAAGGTGAACCCAGAAAAAAACAAATTCTTTGGATGGATGGTCAGTGTTGGGTGTTATGTTAATACCATTATCTTCATCTATTAGAAGCTTGGAAATTATTATTAGTTCTGATCTATCTATTGTCATGGTGGCAGCCCCTAGTGGCCAAGGGCAGTAAGGGCATGCTCCTCGATGTATTTATTTTCAAGGAGCGTGGTGTAATGTAAGGCCAAAAATGGAGTTTGATCTTATCTGTTTTCAGCTCCTTGTGTGCACATAATAATTCAGCCAAGAGTGTAGGGAAACAAGGCTTTTATTTCCCCTCTGTGCAAGGGTTCTTTAAGACAGTGGAAATCAAAGAATGTCCTTTGTTTGAAAAGGTTCCAGTAATAAACAGGTGGGCTAATTGTTAGTAGCTTCACAATTAGTGCCAAGGAAAATGGAGGAATTCAGTTCATGCCAAACAAAACAATTAAACAAGTTTTCTTCTTATTTACATGGTGGCTATAGACTCTAGGCTAGTAGCCATACACAACCCACAATCCATATCTTCTTCCTGAGGCATGGGAATAGCATTTATATCTTCTACGTCCATAGATTCTGCCTCACTGCTTTCCCCCGTGGAGTAAATACTGTCCCTGGCTGTCACAGCTTTACATGGACTGTCTCCACTGACCTGCCTCCAATAAGACTGGGTTTTAAGTTCTCTTAGTAATTCTTGAAACCACTCTGGTTTCTTTCTTCTTCTTACAAAGGGAGTATTTGCTTTAGCAGTGCTTCTAGGAGTTAAGCATTCTTTAGGTGGAATAAAGCTTTCATACCTTGAGTTTCTGTAGCTGGACTCCCTGGAGCCTTCTCTCCCAAGAACGTCTCTTTTGCAACAGTTTTTCTGCCGGTAGCTTCTGGGCAGTGCTGTGCTTCCTGGCAGCTTAGCAAAACCTGGTATGGATTCAGCTCTATGCTTCAGTGGTAAAGTAGCTTTGCTAGAAACTCCTTTTCCTTGAGTACCTGGTAAAACTTGTCTAGCAGGTTCCAGTGACTGCAGGTCTTCCTCCAAACCTGGTTCTCTGGTTCTCTGGATATGTCTCTCAGCTTTGGAGTCAGGAACGTTGCTTGAGCAGGGAGTGACACACTCTCCAGCCTGACTGCTTTCCCCAGCAGACTCCCTCTGAACAGCTGCTCTGGTAGCTTGGCCCCTCTGAACTCCACCTCTGTGAATTCCATTCGTTTGGGCTTGCTCAAGGAGGATTCCTTCCTTCAGGTCTCTCCTTCTTTCCTTAGCCGTGCTCCTTGTTCCTTCTCCAAGTCCTTCTGCTCCTTGTTCTGCTGCTTCCCTTTCTGCAGCCGTGCTCCTTACTGCTTGGCTTTTTTTCTCTCCCACTCTGCTTTGCTAGAATTAAACCTCTGCTTATAAAGGGATCTTCTCTTTGAATCTCCCGGGCTCATTCCCAGGTGCAACTGGTTAGATCTCCTAGCCTCATTAGCTTCTGTATGATCACTCCTGCCCCCTCTAGCTGTGCTTTGAGGTAATTGCACATCTAGATCTCTATGAGAAACAGGGTTTCTTTTCAGCTTTGCATCTTTATCAGTACCAGCCTCATGACACAATGGATGAGCAAATTTCCGAGGCTGTACGTAAATCTTTGTGGAAATTGCTAAAGATTAGGCAGACTTGAGAATGATTGTGTGAATAATTGTAATTTCACAGATAGACTTTTGTAGTTTGGTCTGTCTGTGAATTTCTACTAAGTGATTGCAATTATTTCATAGTAACATAGTACGAGAAACTTATGTGGTTATATGACGGCAGATAAAGACCAGTATTATCATTTTATAATACAAATTGAGGGCCTCGCTATTACTCAAAGATTTACATTGGTTGCCAATTTCTTTTTGTGTAAAATTTAACTTCTAACTGTGGTACATAAGACAATATTGGGAAATAGTTCTCTGTATTTGAGCGAGTTGGTTAGAATTTATTGTCCAAAAAGGGCCACTGAGGTCTAATCAAGATATTTTGGTCTAAGTTCCTTCCCCTACAGGAGTACTGTAAAAGGTATGGCTCCTTTACTTTGGAATAAGATGCTGAAAATCCTAAGATTAGAAAATCATCATAATAAATTTAGAAAAACTACTTAAAACCTTTTTTTTTTCAAGCAATGGTTGGAACAAATAGACTTGATATGAGGAATTCACTGATTAAATTGTCTTAACCAGATACGTCTTTAAAGTCTAAGATTAAGTAAAAGTGTGGAAAATTCCATTTTGAAATAGTGAGAAAATCTCCTGTATTAACAGGTTTTTATTATGTAGTGTATGTAAGCCACCTTGAACCTTTTTGAGTTTAGAAGAGGTTTATAAAAGCCTAATAAAATTAAATTAAATTGATGTAATGCACAGTCTATGAAGAAGGCATCTAGTATAGCTGAGTTTAAAAGGGATTTGGTCATCTGCCTAGAAAAGTCCATAAGTCCTTGGAAACTACGGCTCTTCCCTGGAAGGGAGCTGCATCAAATGGATCCATTCTTTGGAATCTGTTGAATACGTCCTGGTAACCTGGATTGCCCACTGTCAGAGAAGATGCTGGACCTTGATGGACCTTTTGCTCTGACTCAGAATAGTACATCTTATATTCTTTTGTATATGCAGTATGTACTGTGCAGATTCTGTCTTCTTTTGACTCGTTTTATCATCACAACATGAGAGACCCAGTCCTTTTGCGGTAGGGTTGCCAACTGGCTCCAAATGTGCACAACAGGCTTGATCCAGCTCTGGGATTGCCCCATTGCCTGCAGGGACTTGTAATTTTGCTTTTCTTATGGAGCGCAATAGAGAAATCAAAACTATATGTCCCTGCATGCAATGAGGTAAACCCAGGACTGGATCAAGCCTACTGGGCACATCTGGAGCCAGTTGGCAACCCTAATTTGGGGCTACCACCTGGTTCTTAGGCCCAGATTTCCCAATAAGAAGATTAGGCATCTGCTTAAGGGTGCCTTGAGTCCAGACAGTGCCATGTGCACGTAAGGAGATGGGTCACAGGTAAGACAAGATTTGCCCCGAGGTAACTTCAGATTGTATAGGCTGAAACAGCATTTCTAAAGTTCCCAAATTTCTTTTTAGCTTTATTTTATAATTTTGAAAAAACGATCCAGAGCATATGTAATACTATAGGTAAAGAAATAAAAAAAACCTGAAAAACAGATAAGAAAACAAATAACATATGTTTATTATTAATATTAATATTTTGATATACTGCCTTAGACATGAGCATATAACAAAGTGGTTTACAATAAAATGCATTATCTAAAGGAAAAGAACACCCAATCATTACAGTAAAGCAATAGAAAAAAAAACATAACACTGCCAAACCAAAACATTGCATTCCTAGAATAGCCACAGTTACATTTCCCAAATATAAACCCGTTAGAGCTGCCAGGTAAACAAGTTTCCATCTAGAAAGAGGCTGTATGACATTGCTCCCTCTTGCCCACATAGATTTTCTGGTATCTCTGGTGCCGGTCTGCGCTTGATCTTGCTGGCCAACAATTAACCACTTACCAGGGGCTGTTAACCAGATAAGTGTGTTTTTGAATATCAGCCCCTTAGTTTTCTAGCTTAAGACTGATCCAATAGTAGGGTCTAAATCTTGGCATTAAGGTTTAACTGTCGAGATTTGGGCTCATTTTCAGCCACAGACTATGGTGGCTGAAAATATAGTTAAGATTTCCAGCTAAATTTTAGCCAGTGAACTTAAAATCTCAGGACCCGTAAACTCCAAGGGCCTGATTTATTAAGCTTTTAGTGCCATACTATGTAAACCACAACACTCATCATTGTGTGACCAGTCACGTATAAGCAGATGTCCTTGAAAGAAGTAGAGGGGGGGGGAAGCATCGGAGTCTTTGGTTCTGAAGGAAATATTTGATACATCTTTGAGCACATAAGGATTCATGCTTAGCTGACAGTAGATGAGGTGAGCTAGAGTCGGCTCAAGGGTTTCTGCTGCCCCAGGTAGGATTCCCAGCCATGCCACCCCCATGCCAAGCCGAGCCACCCCCCCCCCCCCCATGCCAAGTCATGCCATGCCATTACTGACAATTCTGTCTTCTGGGGGAAGGGCAGCCGTTTATAAGTGGCAACTATGTGCCACCACTTCGGCGCTCCAGCGGGCCATGTTCTTTGGCACCCATGTGCACACTCATGGCCTGCCGCTCCTGCCCCCTTCTGACAGGAAGTTGTATCAGAGAGGTCAAAAGCAGCAGACCATGGTTTTTGTGCCACAGGTGCCTAAGTGCATAGCCTGCCACAGACACCAGAATGGTGTCACAAAGCCACCGTGCCACCCACCAAGGTCTGCCACCCTAGGCAGCTGGCTGATCAGCCTAGTGAATGGGTCAGCCCTGTTTATGGTTGATTTATCCACTTGACGTAATATCTTTAGCCTATAGTATGACAGCTAAGCAGTTTACAACTTAACTAAAAACAATAGACAGCGTATATAAGAAAAAGAGAGGCATGGAAAATGTTGCCTATCTTTAAGGTGCAGAGAGCTAAGCGGGTAGCATTGAAAATCGCTGCTACCCGCTTAGCCTTTTCCTCCATCCCCGCTCCACCCTGAAATGCCTCCAATATTCCCTGGTGCTAACCGGATAGCATCTGGCTGCGTTAGGGACTTAGCCGGGATTTTCCAAAGGCACCACCCATGTAGGTGCCTTTGGAAAATCCCAGTTAAGGCGTTTACACGGGTAATTAGGGCAGTTGCCTGTGTGAATGCCTTTGAAAATCGGGGCCTTAGGGATTAAAGTAGATACCCCCTTGGTTCCTCCTGTAAAGGGAGGGATACATGGAGCACTCTTTCCATACCTGTTCGTGTCAGGAAGCAGACGTATATCAGGGTGTGGTTAATGTCAGGCTTGCAGGTGCTTTTCCTATATGAAATGGGGAATACTTGCATAGATCTTTATCCAATCCAAGCCATGCCCCTGATACCTCCCCCCTCTCCCCCCCCCCAATCTATTTTTGACATGGTACGGTCATATGTAAAGTAAGCCTTTTCTAAAATGACCATTTAGAGGTTTATGCAATTTATACACGCAAGAGGTCATACTGACGTGTAAATTGCAAATAAGTTTCTAAAATAACTCATTTAATGAATAATTTGGCTATAAATCATTGTGTGGCATGCTTTGCTTCCTCCATTCTGGTAAGAAGTAAAACCACAATGAACTGGACGTTCCAAGAAGACAAGTGGGAATTAAGCATTGCAAAAAGGAACTGAAAGTTTACCAGTTAGCAGAGTGTAGGCCTAGTCTCACACCATAGAAAAGTCTGAAAAATCCCAACAGCCAACCATGATCATGTAACCTGAGTAGTGCGTGTGGCGTGGTGTAGTCAAGGATGGGCTTGGGTGGGCCATGACCCCTCCACTTTGGTGTTAGCGGCAGCAGCGCAGTCGAAAGAGAGGAGAACTGGAGGCAGCATTTCCATTTGCACTGCCTTGTGCCCAACCAGATTAATCCCGGGTCCCACCAAACATTCAGTGTGGTATAGCTATCTGGATTTGAAAGAGAGCTTTATCCTTGCTTTGCAGAGATTGTCCAACAAGTACACCTAGAAAATAGTAATACTCACTCTTTGTCTAGGGTTGGCAACTAGCTCCAGGTTTGCCTGACAGGTTAATCCAGTTCTGGGTTTACTACATGGATGGACTTTTAGTTCTGAGTTTCCTATTGCATTCACTGAGAAAAGCAAGACTACAAGTTTCTGTATGAAGTGGGGTTAACCAGTACAGTAGCAGCATGTCTGGTCAGTCTGGAGCCATTTGGAAAACTTAACCTTCATCAAGTTAGTATAGACTGCTAGTAACTGTGTTGTTCTTGGAGTAAGTAAATTGATTTTTGCAGGCTGCAATACCTTTAATTGGACTGACCACCACAAGAATTGGACAATGCAGCATTTGTTTGCCCAGTAGTTGCTTCTTTCTCCATTTTATTTCCAGCTCAGGTGGAATCTTGGTTCCAGGAATCTTCCTTCACAACTACCCATGAAGTCTTCCCTATTTTAATCATTCTCTCAGTTTTCCTAGTCTGGGCATTGCAGCAACAGCCCTGAGGCTGGGAGCCCTGTATCCCACCTGCAATCCAAGGAACACACAAACAAAGCAGGCAACAAGAACCCTTGGAAGGAAACTGCTTTATTGAGGTCCTCCCTACCTGTGTTTCGGCCAATCTGGCCTTCCTCAGGGGACTGTGATCGCAAAAGCTGAAAATCAATAATTATGTACAAACAAGGTAACTGAATGGATTTCAGAGAAAAATCAACTCGGCACACAGCAAACAATGGTAATGCTTCTATTGCATTACATTACATTACAATTATCTACTGACATTAGAAGCACCAGTAGATCACAAAGGTTCAGAAGATCTGTTAGACCAGCTGAAAGGAGGTGGCACAAGGTTCAATCTGCAGAATCCTTATCCTATTAGTAAAAAAAATGCTGAACACTTATAAGAGTGAGGTTTGTTGGGGGAAGGGCTGCTAAGCCCTTCTCGGGTTCGTGTCTTGAACAGAAGAAACAAATAAAACTGGAAATATCTGTAAAGCAAATGCAAAGTTTATTCTAGCAGAAAATGCAAGTCTCTGCCCAGTATTGATCAGGCACATCTTTTATAGTCAGAAAAGGCAGGAGCACAGAAGTCAAGAAAATAGAACTAAAGGGGCCCAGGGCAGGTGTTTCATCCTGATAATTTCTCAAGTCCGTTTCAGAAATGTATTGTTAACCGCAATGTTCCTATCTCTTGGGCTAGCAGCATTTCGGTCCTGGTTCCTATTGGCTAGTTCGTAGAGCTTATGCCCCATCACTATGATCAAGCAGAACTGTCCTGAACCCTTGGTCCAGTTTTATGTTGTTGTCTGTTCCTCATCTGCTACAAGCCCCTTCTCAGGCTTATCTCTTCCTTACATTTAGCTGAGCAACACCCTTTAACTGGTGAACATGCAAGCCATGCAGTTACAAGTGGATTACAGCTAGAGGGCTAAGGGTAACATTATTAATGACATATTAACAATTGAGACAAAGCGATCGAGTTTTGATTAGTTTATCCCTCAATATGAGTCATGGATACTATTGCTTAATCAAATCTCTCATCATTAGTAACACCTCTACTATACTCCTTTGCACCATATTGTAACCAAGTGAAAAATAATAAAAGTAAAGAGGAGCCTTAAAACTAGATAGAATGTCGAGGGAATTGCCGTTCTGGAATTCTTCATCCACTCTAGCGTATCTGTCAATCAATGAGGTGGGCTTAATGCAGTGGGGGTAAGCTGTTTATTTCTGAGCGTACTCTAAGAGAAGGAAAAGAGGAACCATCTTAAATTAAACATGTTTCACCAGAGTTTAACTGGAGGAGAGAAAAGAGGGGGGTCTCAGCTGGTGGAAATCTCCATTACAAGCACAAATGAAAATATATCTGTAGTTTGCCATATGTCCTCTTTATGGGTTCCCCTTTTGGAAGAGTCAAGCATGGCTAAAGTCCAGGCCCCTGTCCAGCGGCCCCATCAAGTTCATTTACTAAAAAAGGAATATGTCAGTAATTGAATTATTAAGCAAGGAAATTACCCCCAACAACTGCTTCAATGGTTAATAAGCTCAATCCTGCAACCTCTTCAACTACTCGAGGTGTGATTACTTTTTCCCCTGTCCGATATAACTTTTTCTTAGCGGATAGGGTCCAGAATATTCAGCAGTCCATAGGTTTACTGGCTGCTTCCAGTCCATCAGACACTGCTGATCTCCCCCATTATCCTCAAGTGAGGACTGTTCTCTGACTATATTTCCTTTGTTGACAGCCTTCAGCTTGTAGAAGGTTGTCGGCTTAATGAATTTGACAAGCTCTCCAAATGATGCAATTTCCAAATCATTATTGAGGGAAATACTCTGCAGTCTACATCTGTGCTAGACCTACTTAATCCTAATTTAGAACAGAGTGAAGTCCCTCCTTTATGGAACGAATCTGTTATCCTTCCCCTGCTGAAGAAGCCAGGTACTAATCCTTTAATTTGGGAAATTATAGACCAGTGTCAAATCTCCCATTTGTGGCCAGCTTAACTGAGAAGAATGTTGGTGAATTAGTGCAGTGCAACTAATGTTTTCCATCCCAAACAGTCCAGTTTCCAAACAAGACATAGAACTGAGACTGCACTACTTGGGATGGTGAATGAAATTTATACCCATGTAGACGTGCAAAAGAATATTCTGATCCAGTTAGATTAAAACATGGCATTCGACTTGATGGATCACGCCCTTCTTTTAGCCAGACTGTTGGAAACTGGAGTAGCCAATACTGCCCTCCATTGGTTTCGATCTTTATTTATCAATCATACTTTCAAAGTCCAGATTGATACCCATATTTTAGCAGCTTGGTCTTTAACCTGCGGGGTTCATCAGGGCTCAGTCCTAGTCCCATCTCTAGTTTAATATCTTTCTGGCACCATTAACTACTTTAATTCAAAATTTAGGCATGAGCATGTAGGCATACACAAACATTCTGCAGTTCATTAGAAATGATAAGAAGCGAGACGGACCAAGCAGCCATCTCTAATTGGCTAATTACCTATAGACTCAAATGAACCTTTCAAAATCTGATGCAATGTGGTCCTCTGCTAATAATTCCCTTCCATTATTTTGACCTTACCTTTGAGGCAACAACATCCGCCTTAGTGGCACTATTCTGTCCCTAGGGGTTGTGTTGAATTGTGAAGTAAAATTCATTCCACATATTTCAGCAGTAAGAAGGAAAACCTCTTTTGCCCTTAGGAAAATGTGTTCAATGGGACTGTGCTTAGACTCAAAGGGGAGGGGGGTATATTCAAAAGCAGAATTACAAACCACAAACCACATAAATACCACTCAGCAGGATATTCAGCTGCACATACCCACTGGATATCCCCTCATAGCCCATCTAAACACTCGAGCTCTAACCACTGAGGGTCAGGGCATTTCAAAGGCGGAGTGCGGGGGGCACCAGACGTTGGCCGGTTAGCGGCAATATTGAGCCGCTAATTGGCTAACCTAAACTGGGTAAAGTTAGGCAGAAAAAAAGGCTGACCTAACTAGCTGGTTTAGCTATCCTGCCAGTGGCTGAATTGTCTGCTGACCAGATAGCTAAATCGCTATTCAGCAAAACTGGATATTCAGTAGTGCTGGCCAAATATGGCCCTAGCACTGAATATCCAGGGGGTAATTTAAAGTGATGATTTATGTATTTATTTATTTAAGGATTTTACATTCCGCTTTATCACATAATCAAGGCGATTTCAGAGAACACAACTCTTACTGAACTGAGCAGTTTACATAAAACAAGAACAAGAAGAAACATATTAACAAGTTTAGTACATATTAACAAGTACAGGAAATCATTATAAATTAGTTACAACAAACTCTTGCCTGTATTATAATATATAATGGGCAACTATGTACATGTATGGGTAAGTTTTACGGAGGATGCACTTTTGAAGGGTTTCTTTGCTTGATGGATGAATTGCCATTCTGGGTCGTTGAGGCTTGCTTATCCATTATTGCCAGGTACGCTTCAGAGAACAGGGCAGTTTTGAGATTTTTCCTAAATATGGATAGGTCTTTTATGATGGCCAACTGCTTTAACTGCACTGGCTGCCACAGCTGAATGTGCCCACCAAAGGCTGTTAAGACAGTGTTAAATGCTTTTGTCCTAAATAGGGCTGACTGTTGCAATTTCTTGATGGCTGGAGACCCTTGAAAAAAATCCAGTTACTGCAAAACAAGGCAGTAAAAATTATTTATGGGGCTCATCATTATGATCATGTAACACCATCGCTTAAATAACATTGGCTGCCATTTAGCATTGGATTAAACTTAAAATTCTGTTTCTCACACTTCAGGTTTTTACATTCAGGCATCCCACTATATTTGGATTCTCATCTAATTCCATGTTCCTAATATGTGCTATTGCGTCAATGCTGATTTTTCGTCTGCATAGATGGTCTGTAGCACCTGGTATTTCAAGATGGTCTCTCTTCCAAGTACAAACTAAGCGTGACCCTGCTTATCTTCTGAGATTAGACACGATCAATAGCTGTATTCTGTGCTAATGTACGATTGTTCTCTGGGCTTTGTGTTTTTTGTTCAATACAGTTCTTGTTTATGTTCCCTTTTGCTACTATGGTTTTGTAAACTCCCTTGGTGGAGTAACCTTTTCAAAAGGCAGTATATCAAATAATTGTAATAGCTAAATCTAAACATTATGGGGGACATTCCGTGCCACGAATAGTGGGATTGGACGTGCGGGCTGGATGCCCAACCTGTACTCCGCTAATAACCCTAATTCTGCTAGCACTCCCCACACGTACACAGCGTTTGTGTGGCGAGTGCTGTATGTAGGCGGGAGGGGGTGGAGCGGAGGAGTGGCCAGCTGCCAGAACCAACTAGGCCAATTCAGAAATGCCCTCTCGATGGAAGTGGTGGGGGTAAATACAGTGACAGAATTCAAATTGGCATGGGACAGGCACAGTGGATCCCTTTATAGAAACAAGGTAAAAATAAACTTAACTGTCTCTGATATCTGAACAAGTTGAGGTGACCTGCACGGAGCGATGGTACACCCCTAAACAAAGGCATGAAGACTGCACGGAGCAGTGGGCGCACCTACTCTTGCCACCTTGCTGGGCAGACTAGATGGACTATGCTGGTCTTTATCTGCTGTCATATACTATGTTACTATGTTAGGACAGGCCTCTGTACATTCCCCGGCACCCCCAAAGAAGTGCAGGCTATTCCACCCCATTGGTGGAATAAGCCCTGGGGGCATCACCAAGTGTGAGCCGCAACCCCCCGCACCCCATACCGTTGGCCCAGCATTCCAATACGATGGGACTAAGCAAGCAAAGCATGCCATTTGTGCAGCAGTGCCCCTGCAGCCATGATCTGGGCCTTAGGGGCCTCCTGTGGTACCCAAGCAGTGGTCTGCAGAGGCTGATGGGGCAATGGTATTCCAAACCGTCTGGTGGATGGCTTGTTTGCGATGGTGTGAGGATGTCGCTGCTCTCTCGCCCCAGTAGTGTCAGTCTGGCATGCGGATGGGCAGCTCCCCATACGTTGATCTCTTCAACATATGGGGAGCACCTGGACATGTATGTCCCCGATTCTGCCATCGTCCAGGCCCCGGAGCTGCAGATTTGGGTCTCTCCCAGGCATGTCCATGTTTTGGACCTGAAGATGCTATACTGTTTTGTTTTGTTTTTTTATTGAACAAATTAAGCTGTGCAATAATTTTAATAACATGGGGGAAAGACCTCAGAAGAATAAATATTTCATGGACCACCCTTATTGCAGCTCCCCACTTTTCCAGCTGGGACAATGCAATGGAACCCCAAACTTCTTGATTCTACTCCAGAGACTCTATCATAAGCTGAAAGAATTTCTCCCTTTCCCTCTCACCCCTGCTTAAGCCTACTGGATAACCCTAATGACCAGAGCCAGCTTTAGTGTCAGTGACAACCCTGGGTAAGCATTAGGAAAAGCACCATCTGTGTCCAGAAGAGTGGCCCCCTCTTGTGAAGTGCTTATGATCAGCACTGCCTCTTCAAGGCTAACGCCACCCACAGCCCTGAAAAAGCAAGACCCTGTCACACCAGCCTAAAGCCGTGCCCCTTAACTAGTATTGCCTGAATATTCTTTATCACCTGGACCCTTCGTGTTATTCCACTCAGAGGACCGGGAAAATGCTTTCTCTGGCAGATTATAGATTATCTGCTCTGGCTCTATTAGATTTACATTCAGCAATAACAATTAAAAATTGAGTTTAATTTTAAAAAATTTTAAAGGACGCTAGGCTATATACAAGGATGCCAGACTACATAACCAGCAGAAGAAAGGAGGTATAAATGTCCCCGTACAAGTCTTTGGTGAGACCTCACTTGGAGTATTGTGTTCAGTTTTGGGGACCATAACCTACAAAGGCTATAAAGACTTGACATGATTCAGAGGAAGGTGACCAAAATGATATGGGGCCTGCGCCAGAAGATGTATAAAAGAGACTTGATGACCTAAATATGAATAGCCCTTGAGAGATGAAACAGACATTTAATGAGCAAATGTCAAAGATGAGGAAACTATAGGGCTCATTCCATTCCAGACGTAGTTCCCCTCTGTATGTCCAGTTGCCATGGCACCATAGCTCCATTTCAAGCCATGATGCCGGCCGCCGGATAAAAGTGTTTATTCCCTGCAGCCCGACCCCCGATCTGGCCTCCTAAGGCCAGAGTCAGGTTGCAGGGAATGTTCTCCAGCTGCCCTTGCCCCCTCCGTGCCCCTGCCGTACAAAAAATAACATCCAGGGAAGTTATTCCACCTCGGAGGAATTAGAATCGGCCCTGTATGTCCAGGGCCAGCGATCACCCAAACTCTGCCCCCGAGCCACCCCTTCCCTGCCCCCATCTAATTTCCCCGCACAACCGGCAAGAAAGTTAGACACGGCCAGAGAAGGCACAACTAGCGGGGATGGATGGTCCCGTTGGGCCATCCATCCCTGCTATTCGTGGCACAGAATCAGGCCATGTAGAACAAGAGGACATGAAATGAAGTTGCAAGGAGATGAATTCAAAAGCAACGCCAGGAAAAGGGTAGTGGGATGCTTATAATGCCCTCCCGATGGAAGTGATGGGGCAAAAAGACATGGGACAGACACAGAGGATAGCAGGAGGATGGAATCAAAGCAATTTTAAATAACTTTTACACTTCAAAAAATAGAGGGGAGGTAACCTGCATGGAACGGAGGGTACAACCCTAAACAAAGGCATAGAGAGGGTAACCTGCATGGAGCGGTGGGTACAACCCTAAACAAAGGCATAGAGAGGGTAACCTGCATGGAGCGGTGGGTACACCTAGCCACCTCAGTCTGCAGACTAAATGAACCATTCTGGTCTTTATCTGCCATTGTTTACTATGTTTACTATCCCATGAAGATAGCTGAAATTTAAAGAGGTTCTGTAATGGTGTTCATCAGCTGGAAGGATTCAGTGTCATTTCATTTATTTACTGGGGTGGAGACATTTCCACTCACATCTTTGTTTATGGAAACCAACGTTATCTCATAGGAAGCACGGCCCTCAGAAAGGATTCAAACAAGGGAGGAAGTGAGAATCACATTCATACATGAAGGAGGGGGATATTGAGCAGATGGCTAGCCGCTGTAGAAGCTAGCCATCACCACTGAACTTTAGACGGACCAATGCCAGGGCCTTATCTGACCACTGGCATAGACTATCAGGGTTGGCCAGATAGGACAGAAGCTAACCGTACAGTGTTGATGGTCAGCGGCTGCTTAACTTTCACTGCTAGGTTAACCAGCTAGTGACTGAATATTGCCGCTAGCCGTTTACAGTACCCCCGGGTGGCACCTCTGATCCTCCTCGGAATGCCCCGACACTAGCCTGGCATTCAGTAGTGGCACCTGCGGTGGCAGTAACTGCGTTAGTGACCCTGAATATCTTGCGTGCCCCCAAACCTTCTAGCACTTTTCAATCTGACCTTGTTGAAATGGCCTTACCTCGCCTTCAAGGTCATTTTCAACAGGGTATTTGCCAGTTTTTATTCCATTTATCCCCTGCCCCACCAAGTTTGAACACGTTTAGTAAATGTTTGCTGAAATTTTCATGCCTCCGGATGGATTGATGGATTAAACCAGGCTATAAGTGTTTTTCTTACACGAGTTAAAAGATACTAAAAGTACAGAATGAATCACTTTTTCCAGTCAGGTTATATGCTTCATTGACTTGTGTACAGATCTGTGAAGCTGCCAGGGACCATCAGGCTGACATATCACTTAAAAGACTAGAGAGAGATCTTAATTTATAAAGTGTTCACTGAACTACTGAGAATGTAGGAGGTCATTCGCTGCCAATACGCTCGTAGTCCCCAACGCAATAACGAAATGCTCCCAGGCAACAAAGAACAGAGCCTTTGTGTTCTATGCACCTACCTGCTGGAACACCCTCCCAACCACCATCCGAGCCATTACCGACCTTGCCCAGTTTAGGAAGGCACTAAAGCACCATCTTTTCCTTCTACATTACTCCCACTCCAGTGATACATCACAACTGAGCATACCCCCCACCCACCATGACAACACCACCAGCACACTCAAGTCATAGTGACGCAACCACATCCATTAATACAACTGTCCGACCTGTAAATAATTGTCCAGCCTGTAGAAAGTTGTAATCGCCACAACACCTCCAGAACATAATTGCTCAATTTGTACATAGTTACCCTGTTCAAAACCCAAGTTACTGTACCTGTTCTATGTAAGTACAATGCATGATTCATCATGCATTGTACAAATTAATGTTACCTGTAAACCACACTGATTCTTAAAAGCATGGCATAGAAAAGATTTTAAATAAATATTCGGACCTTGTCTGGATCAATTCTTTCTTTCATTTCTTACAGAAGCCAGGAGTCGCAGACCAGAGAGATCACAGTACCTGTGTGCTCCAGGGAATGCCATTCTCAGACCAAATCAAACAAAACACACATTGTATCAGGTAAAAAAGCCGTCTCAGGATGTAGCAAGATACATGCGGTGAGTGGGACTCACGTGGTAGAGATCTATGGACAAGACCAGGCTGCTCGGAAGAAGCCGGGATCTCACATGCCTGGATAGCATGTGTCAAAATGCAGTGTGCCTTTCACCGGACCAAAATCAAAGTGCAGAAGGAAACATACATGTGCCTTAAAAGCCACATAGAAGAAAAATTGTTATTATTCACCTGTATATGAGGATTTTATATTGTAGAAATCAGATATGTAATATTGCCACATCAAGAGAATTGCTCACAAAGTTCTGATCTCGGCCAATGCATTGTGAGTTTGTATTCCTGTAGATTATTCTGGAGCTGTAACAATGGGTATATTCACTTCTTTTAAAGTCACAGCGGTAACAAAATGTGATTGTACACAGTGACTCCAGGATTCTTCCAAGCTGCATTCCTTTTGTAAATGTGTAAGAAAGAGATAAACATATTTTTGCATACTGATACAAGCTAGAAATACATTAAAGACTTTTTAAAGAATATTTACTACTTCATTTTCATTTGCTTTGCTGATTTTCTTTCCTCTTTGATATATAATACCTTGGTTTACTTGCATTTCTTATACAGAACTATAGTTATTGTCAAAGCTGACTTTTCCACATAAGGCTAAATGTTGAGTCTGAGCGCATGTTTAATTTAGGTAGTTACACTTTGTAATTTAAAGATGGTAAACATGAGGTGGCCACAGCTGCCCAGTCACCCCGTACTATGAGGGTGATTTTGAGGCCAGTTCTAGATTTCCGACAGCTTTATCCTGGTGTATTATGGAACCTGCAGCACTTATCTCTATGAGAGAGGAAATTCCAGCAGCTGCAGCATTGCCATTGGTACAGTGAATACACAATGGGAAATACAGAGTGTTACTCCAAGAACTCTTTGTCGATCAAGAGCGGATACATGAATGGTTGAGGAAAGGTGAACTGAAACTGAAGGATGACGGGTTGGATAGTCTCAGCCCAGGACAACGACTTTACAGACAAGATGGTTTACAGCAAGCATTGAAGAAACTGGCAAAACAAAAATGTTGATTCTGTGGGAAAGACCTGGAAATGGTGACTCGCCTCATAGCTGGCTGTGAAGTTCTGATGGCAGAAACTTTCAATGCAGAAAGGCACAATAAAGTAACGCATCTCATCCATTGGAAACTCTGTAAGCACAACAACATCACTGGGCCTGAAAAGCACTGAGATCATGGCCCTAAAAGAATTACTGAGAATGAAGAGATGGTGATCACCTGGGATACTCTCATTCCGACCGATAAAAAGCTGAATGCGAGGAAGCCGGATATAGTGATAAAGGTGGAAAATACCAGAACGGCATTGATTAGAGAGGTGTCAGTTCCAAGCAACTACTCTGTGAATTGCGTTGAGAGGGAGAAAATATTCAAGTACCAAGAAAGCAGTCGGAGACCAGGAAAATGTGGCAGAAAGATACCGAGTTATTTCCCATCATGTTGGGTGCCACAGGCCTAATTAAGAGGAATTTCCAATCACACCTTGATAAATTACCCATACACGTAACGTCTTACAAACATCAGAGGGAGGCTCTCTTTAAAAGCACGATGCAAGTACTATGCCGAGTATTAGCAGTAAATTTGAGAAACTGAAATCATACTCCACATACCCTGACTTAGAAGTGAGGTTCATGACTATTGTAGTATGCGCAAAACTCACCCATTTGGAGAAATTGCCCCTGAAAAAAATACAGCAGCTACGGAATTGCTCTTTTGAATTACACTTTCCCTTTCCTCTCCTTTGCTGGTCACACACACACATAAACAAGTACACGGACACACAGATGGTCACATATACACAAATACAAACACAGGGGCTGAATATTCCATAACACATGTTTCAAATATTTTCTCCACCAGGAAAACTCTTCTCCCTGCTGCCACACCCCTACTGGGGTTTGATTATTAATGATTCAGATCTACATTTCATTTTCTTAGCTGTAAATTCTACTGTGAAACCTAGTGACTGAATTGTACAGATTTCTTAATGGTTGCATGCCTTAAGTATGAACATGGTTTATTATAATTAAAGGTATACTAGCTATACTGTGACAGCTACCCTGTTCCTATGACTATTCCATAAAGCAGCGTTTCTCAACCAGTGTGCCTTGGTGGTGACAGGTAAGAGCATGGTTAGACCTGGGTTCATGAGAGTGTTGCCCCATGTTTATTGATTCAGAGAATAGCCTCTGCTTCCTATTCCTGCTTCTTCTCTCCAAGCCTGCATGTATTTATTTATTTAACAGGTTTTTGATATCATTTTAGTCAAAGCAATTTACATTGTAACTTAAAGTTGGTAATGTACATTAAACAGGGACATTGATAACTTGGATTCTTCTGAGGCAATGGAGGGTTAAGTGACTTGCCCAAGGCCACAAAGAGTGCTAGTGGGAATTGAATCCTGGTCTCTTGGTTCCCAAGTCAGTGCTCTAATCACTAGGCTACTCCTCCACTCCATGTAGAGAAAGGAGGGGAGGGGATTAGCCTGGAGTAGATAAAGCCAAGAGGAACCACTGTACTCCCTAATCTGCCCCTCGCCTCTTGTCATTTATGGTGTGATTGGCACAGACTCTGCATAGCAATTGAGAAAACCCCATCTCTCCCTGATCAAGCCTCTTTCTCTCTGGTCATAGAGGTAGAAAAAGGCTTTTATTTTCAATTTTTAGTGATTAGCATATGCAATGCAGTGACCTAGTAGCTGCTGACTCCTAGCGTAAACTGAATGTTCTGCAATACAGCTAAAACCTCTGTCCTGAACATTATCTCCTACATAGTATCTCCTCTGGTGCATGTTGGGGGATAAGTTGGATTGTGTTGGCTGATTTTTTTTTTCCAGTGGATAGTTAATTTTTTTTATATCCCCTAGATTTTTGTATCAAGTCCAAAAATCTTTTGTGATAGCAAAAGCTTAAAAAAATGTGCTTTTAGGTAGAGTTTAGGAAGAGGTTACTACAATTTTCCATGAAGACAGTCCACTTGACTCCCCCCCCCCCCCAAATCGTCCCATCAAACCGAACTGCTTGCTTAGTTCCAGCACTACAGAGAATAAGATCCATGACTTCCAATCCAAGTGACACTGGTTTGAGGACCTTGATGGCACTTGATGGGGAAGAAAATTGTTTTTTTAATGCCATTTTCAGGTTAAAAATGATATGAAACAACATTGGCAATGTTTCACACTTCATATCAAATAAATGCACATCTCTAATGGGTTCGGATTCCATTCTATCAACAATTAGCCACCTGACTGGAGTTCTAACACAGTTTAGGACAACTATCCAGAGGGTCACCATGAGTCAGCAGTGGCTCGATGACACTTAACAGCAACAACAATGCTTTTATCTTTACGAGGGATTGCAGGAAAAGGAAGAAGGCCTTTCAGGGACAAGGGAATTATATATATATATATAATTCCCTTGTCCTTGAAATATATATCGAGAGAGAGAACCTGAATGTACACTACCTAGACGAAGAAAAGTGGGATATAAACTTAGTTAAATTAAAAATAAAACAAAGCATTAGTGAAATGTTATGTGGGTAACCATATGCATAATTATTCTGGATAGGTACTTTGAAAGGCAGACTTGACAGTGGAGCTGAAAAGCAAAGTGAATATTGGATGGACGTCACAGGGCCAGGACCCAAATTAGTATGCAAGGAGAGTGCTGGTCATGTGGGGGATGCCGGACGTCTGCTACCGGAAGCTCCTCTGCTTTCCTTCTGTGACAGTGTGGAGGAGAGTACCAATTTATTGGTTGCGGGGAGGGAGGGGGGGGGACCAGAAATCCTAACAGCTACCCTGTTCACCCACCAGATATCTGGTGGCTGGATCCCGCTCTGGTAGGGAGACAGTAGCACATCTTACCTGTATGCATCTTTTGCTGGCTTTGGCATGAGCGTGTGACCTTGCATATTCCCATATGAGATTGATGCCAGCGGAATGAGACCACACAAGTAAAAGTGCCGCTTTCCTGCTGCTGAGAGGGAGAAAGAATCAAGATCATGAAAAATTGGGTTTGGTGTGCCTCAAGGATTGAACAAACTCAGAAAGTGCGCCACAAATTAAAAAAGGTTGAGAAGCACCACCATAAATGTCATGTGACTACATGAGAGCTGGATAGCTGAGAGGCTTTTTGTTTGATCCCTGATTCTCTGAGATGAAGGCAAATGGAAAGATCAGAGCTGATGGAAGCAACATACCTGAAATCCTAGAGCCCAAAAGGGCAACACAACTCTTCTAATTGTACAGAGAAGGACCCCCAAAGCACCCCAAAGTTGCAGAATCACTAACCACAAAGAAGCAAGGGGTGGTGGTGGTCGGTGACTCTCTTCTGAGGGGTACTAAAGCATCCGACTGCCAACCAGACTTAATGTCCAGAGAGGTGTGCTGCCTGCCAGGTGCCAAACTCTGAGATGTTACGGGGAGTTTGCTGAGACTCATCAAGTCTACTGACTATTATCCTATGTTGCTCATTTATGTTGTCACAAATGATACGTACTGCTAGATATCCCTCTGAGCATATCAAAAGTGATTTCATGGCTCTGGGACAGAGGAGGAAACAGATAGGTGCACAGGTGGTGGTCTCTTCAATCCTCCCTGTTGAGGGTAAAGGCCAACACAGAGAAACTCGCATCCTGGAGATAAATGCATGGCTGCGTGGGTGGTGTCATTGAGAGCATTTTGGTTTTCTGGACCATGGGATGATGTTCCAAGGGCTGCAGAGCAGAGATGGCATCCATCTGTCCAAGAAGGGTCAAAGTGTCTTTTGCAGCAGATTGGCTAATATACTGAAGAGGGCTTTAAACTAGATACATTGGGAATAGATGAAGAAAGCCCCCAGGTAAGTGAAACATTAAATGCCTCTGTAGAAATGGGTAAAAGGGACAACATCTCGTAAGTGGTGTGTATAAATGCCCGTAGCATGGGAAAGAAGATTCCAGAGGTTGAGATTTTAATGGAAGATGCTGACAGAGACATGGTTCACAGACAACCATGATTGGGATGTAATTATACCAGGCTAAACTTTATTCAGGAAGAACAGGGTAGGAAGAAGGGAAGGAGGAGTGGCACTGTATGTAAACGATAATATTAAAGCTATAGAATTACAGGGCTTGAAAGAGAGCAAGGTGGCACTGTGGGTTAAATTAGAAAGAGAAAAAAAATCTATTTTCATTGATGTGATATACAAATCTCCCTCATAGGGAGAAGAAGTGAATTGGGATTTAATAGAAAACATATGTGGTATTGCCATGAAAGGAGAGGTGCTACTGATAGTTGACTTCAGTGTGCCAGAAGTTGATTGGCACATCCCTGTTGCGGTGTCATCGAGAAGTAAGGAGATCCTGGATTCTCTACAGGAAGAACTATTCCGGCAACTGGTAACAGAACCCTCACGGAAAGGGGCCATACTGGATTTTGTGCTTATCAATAGGGAAAGTGTTTCTGATGTCATAATGGGAGATCATCTCGCATCCAGTGATCACCAGCTGATGTGGTTCAGTATTAGGACTAGGGCTGATAAAATCCATTCAAAAGTGAGGGTTTTAGACTTTAGGAAAACTAACTTTGCCAAGATGGGCCAATACCTCAGGGAGTCATTAGCGGGGTGGGAACAGCTGGGGGCTGTAGAAAAGCAATGGGCAAAACTGAAAAGGCTTATTTTAAGGGCCATAAACCTTTTAATTAGAAAGGTAAATAAACTTAAAAAGAAAAGGAGACTACTATGGTTCTTAAAAGAAATAGCTGAAAAGGTGAAACAGAGGGTGGCTTTCACAAAATACAAGAGATCACAGAGAGAGGAAGACAAGCATCTCTATTTGGAAAAACTTAGAGAATCTAGCAAAGCAGTCAGGAAAGCAAAAATACAAAAAGAAGAAGAAATTGCCAATGCACTAAATGGGTGGATAAGACATTTTTCAGATAAGTTAGTGAGAGGAGGAAGGGCAAAAGTGGTATTGTCAGACTCAAGGGTGGAGGAATATGTAGAAGCTGATGAGGATAAAGTGGACTTGCTTAACAAATATTTCTTTTCTGTATTCACAGGTGAAGGGCCAGGAGCAGGACCTCAGAAATACCCACAAAAAGGAACAGAAGTGATGGGGATCTTGAATGATTTTCAGAAGACTGTGTTCATGAGGAACTAGCTAAACTAAAAGTAGACAAAGCGATGGGACCAGATGGGATACATCCCAGAATATTGAAGGAACTTGGGAAAGTTCTAGCAGCTCTGCTGACTGATCTTTTCAATGCCTCTTTGGAATCAGGAGAGGTCGCAGAGGACTAGAGAAAGGCACATGTGGGTCCCTTTAAACAAAAGCGGAAGTAAGGATGAGTTTGAAAATTACAGGTCAGTTAGTCTCACCTCTGTGGTGAGTAAATTATTGAAAATGCTACTAAAAGAGAGAATAGTGAGGTTTCTGGAGTCCAATGGATTGCAGGATCCAAGGCAGCATGGGTTTACCAGAGGTAGGTCTTGTCAGACAAATCTGATAATTTCTTTGACTGGGTGGCCAGGGAATTGGACTGAGGGAGAGTCCTAGATGTGGTGTACTTAGATTTCAGTAAATCCGTTTACACCGTTCCTCACAGATGACTTATAAACAAACTGAGCATGCTAGGGAAGGACTCCAATGTGACTGACTGGGTTAGAAATTGGTTGAGTGGGAGGTGGCAAAGAGTACCAGTAAATGGAGCTCACTCTAAGGAGAAGGAGGTTACCAGTGGTGTGCAACAGGGATCCATCCTTGCTCTGATTCTTTTTAATATCTTTGTTAGTGATATTGCAGAAGGGCTGTCTGGTAAGATTTACCTCTTTTCGGATGATACCAAAATCTGCAATAGAGTAGACATGCAAAAAGGAGTAGATAACATGAGGAGGGATCTAGCTAAGCTTGAAGAATGGTCATGAATTTGGCAGCTGAGATTTAATGTTAAACAATGCAGTGTCATGCGTTTAGGCTGCAAAAATTCATGAGTGCGGTACAGTGTAGGGGACAAAGTATTTCTGTCCATGGAAGAAGAGCAGGACATGGGCGTGCTTGTTTCTGATGATCTTAAAGTGGCTAAACAAGTAGAAAAAGCGATGGAGAAAGTCACAAGAATGTTTGAGTGCATAGGGAGAGGAATGGCCAGCAGAAAAAAGGAGGTGATAGTGCCTCTGTATAAGCCTCTGGTGCAGCCTCATTTGGAGTATTGTGTACAATTTTGCAGACCATACCTTCAAAAGGGTACAAACGGGATGGAGTCGGTGCAGAAGGTGGCTACTAAAATGGTTGGTGGTCTTCAATATAAAGCATATGAGGACAGACTTAAAGATCTTAATATGTATATGTTAGAGGAAAGGCAGGACAGAGGAGATATGATAGAGATGTTTAAATACCTCCATGGCATAAATGCACAAGAGAAGAACCTCTTTCGACTGAAAGCAAGATTTGCTAGGAAGGGACATAGGATGAGGGTTAAAGGGGATAGACTCAGGAGTAATATGTGGAAATATTTATTTGCAAAAACAGTGATAGATGTGTGGAATAGTCTCCCAGTGGAGGTAGTAAAGATGAGGACAGTATCCAAATTCTAAAAAGCATGGGACAAATACAGAGCATCTCTAAAGGAAAAAAGGGGACTATTGTAGTTGATATGGAAGGACAGACTAGATAGGCTATGTGGTCTTTTTCTGCTGTCAGGTTTCTATGAAAATACCATCTCTCTATGGTGAAACCTAGTCATTGAACCGTGCACTGAACCATTGTTTTATATATAGTCTCCTAGTGATGGGGAAGCACAGCAATACCTGTTGCCTTGTTTCAGTAGCACTCTACTGTGTAAATGTAAAATAAATCTTTTCTCATCTTTCAAGCTGACAGTGCCATCTAATGTCTAGACACATTATCATGCTTGGAGGCCTTAAGTGACTTGCCCAAGGCCACAAGGAGTGCTAGTGTGAATTGAACCCTGTTTGCTTGGTTACCAAGCCAGTGTTCTAACCACTAGGCTACTCCTCCACTCCTGGAGGCCTATTTACTGAACTGTATTATGCTGTTAGTGCAGAATTTAGCATGCACCATTGCACAGGCCTGTGGTAACAGCTATCACATGCTAAAAACAGCCATGCATTTTTACATTGTAGAGTGCTAACTGGGCAGCAGGGTATGGGCAAAAAATGGGTGTGGATATTACTACATGCTAATTGTCAAGGCTGCCGATAACGTGGATGCACTTAATGCTACCTCAAGAGGTGTCAAGTGACTTGTGCTACTAGGAAGCATTTACAATGGCCACTTCCATAAAGAATACCTATTTGTCATCAAGCGATAACCGGTCCAACACCCCTGATGCAATCCAATCCCTGCTATCCTGCCCCCAGGCTCTGTTTCCTGGGCCCTGGGCCTCCTCAACACCGCAGGACACCAGGTAAATTAATTAATTTATATTTTTACACACTGTCCACACTAGTTAAATTGTCAGGAAAACAAAGATACAAAAAGAAGAGAGAGCCAATGCAATCAAATGGGGGACAAGACATTTTTCAGACATTTTTCTCCAAATCCCACTCCCTGTTCAATGTAATGACCAGACATATGCATTTTGTCGGATGTTTTTTGTTACATGTAAACCGCGCTGATTGCAAATAGTGCGGTATATAAGAATTGTAAAATAAATAAATAAAAAAAATGTTAGTGAGAGGAGGACGTGCAAAAGTGGTATTGTTCGATTCAAAGGGGGGAGGGAAGGAATATGGAGAAGCTGATGAGGATAAAGTGGAATTCCTTAACAAATATTTTTGTTCTGTGTTCACAGATGAAGGACCAGGAGTAGGACCTCAGAAAACAGTGTGACATATTAGCACATATACACAGAAGGGTTGGAAAGAAGTCCAGGAGTCATGCTCCGCATGCTTTCCCCACTTGTTCCATTTTGTTTTCTTGGTGTATAAAAAGTTTTGAAATGTATTTGACCTATGGACCCTTTCTTTTTATTAGATAATTCATGCCATTATAGAACAGCTGAAAACGTCCCTAGGGCATCCAGAGCAGGAAACAGGTGACAAAAAAATGGCAAGAGAGCTGTAGGAAGATGCCAACCATTATTAACATGATTTTATTGCACTTGTTAAATGCACACAGCACTGTACAAAGACACACAATGGACAATTCCTACTCCTTGGAGCTTACAATCTAGTCAAAACAAATAGGGCACAGAAAGAAAAACAATTACGAGGCTTAGAATTAAGACTGCAAGACCATGCATGATTATATGGAGTGCCTGAGCTAAGTTCAAAGTGGACAACTCCAGCCATCTATAGCATGTGTTCAGAAGTGCGCTTGTCAGCCTGAAGTGTGAATGAATGAATTTATAAGTTTTATGAGTTCCAAATGGATAAAAGATGGATGCAGAATTTTTTGTTGGTAATAAAAACCCAGCTAAAAAGCCGTGCATGTAATATCAAACCAAAGATCTTTGAAGTATGGGTTGTGCTGATAGTAAACCCGGCAAAATCCTGGAGATCACAGACATCGATGGCTGCAGAAATAAATACAGCACTTACAGTGAGGGAACTGCAACAGGCAATGGCGTTGGCAGGCAATAGGAAAAAAAATCAGATCACGTCCAGTTATATAGGCCTCTAGGCTCCTATCTCCCAGGAGTGTAATTAGTTTATGATAACATACTACTAGCACCACTGACTTATCCCAAGAAGAGCAATGTGCAGAAGGCTGAGAGAAGATCGAGGAGAGTATGCAGATACCCTAAAAAGCTTAACAGACTTTGTAGCCACCGGTATCATTCTATTCTGAAAGAATGCAAACAAAATGATGTAAACAGAAAAATGAAGGAATGTGAGATTATAGTTTGAGGTCAACATTATTGGCACCCTTGGATTTTAGGTATGTTGTATACAATATCTCAAGAAATAATTGGAAATATTCCAACTGTATGTCATCATAATATTGTAATAGTATGTTCAAAAGTGTACAACTTAGATGTAGTAATTTCTGAGAAAAAACCAAAATATGACCTGGACAGGATTAATGGCACCCTTCACTAATATTTGATTGCACAACCCTTGGCAGTAATGATAGCCTCCAAACATTTCTTGTAGCCATCTATAGGTTTCGTACATCTGTTTGCTGGTAGTTTCTCCTACTCTTCAACTGTGATTTGTTCCAGCTCATTAATATTTCCAGGATTCCTTTTACCAATGCAGATTTCAGCTCTTTCCAAAGGTTCTTGATTGGACTGAGGCCAGGATTCATTGCTGGCCAGTTTAAAACAGTCCATTTTTTAATGTTTAACCATTCTTTTGTACTTGTTGCTGTCTTCCGTTGAGGTATGGGTTGAACCATTTGAGCATGGTGTTGTGAAGATCAATGGCCTCTAGTCTATTGAGGAGGACAGGGTGGGATACGGTGTCAAAAGCAGCAGTTATATTGATGAAGATGAGGAGAAAGTCCGTCTTGATGTTGTTTAGTCCTTTGATGAGATTGTCTAGGAGCAGTGTAAGTAGGTATTCAACGTTGTGAAGAGGTCGGAAACCGTATTGGTGGGGGTCGAAGGGAGCATGGGTGTCTACATGGTCCTGAAGCTGCCGATATACCGTCTTCTCCAGGATCTTGGCTAGGAAGGGGAGGCTAGAAATTGGACGATATGTTGAAGGGTCAGTTGGAGAGGGGGTAGTGAGTTTGGAGATAGGGCGTATGGTGGCAAGCTTGAGAGGTGTGGGTATGTAGCCCTGGGTTAATGAAGCTTGGGTTAGTTTCTGGGTGTGGCTCACTAGCTCTTCGCTTGCTGACTTGACCCATGTGGCCAGGCAGGGATCTGTAGGTACTGTGCTGGTGTTGAGGTTAGATATGGTATGGGTGATTTCTTTCTTTGTGGGTATGTGAAATTCGTTCCATGTAGTATTGGGGATGGTAGTGACAGGAGTGTGGTTTAGCTCCATCATTCATTGATTGATTCAAGTCATGTGAGAACTGATAATTGATCACAAGTGTGTCTAATTTTATTGCAATGGGAATATAGTTCTTCTGTTCAAAATGAATTGTTTATAAGGGTGGCAATAATCATGTCCTGGCAATCTCCCAGTTTTTATATTATTTCCTACTATTTCCTTTTTTAATTGGTCTTGCTTTATTTGATTATTTTGTGTGTCAAATATGTGTGTGTATTGTGATGGCACAGCAGGGTTAAAAGCTAGTGAAAGGTACAGAAATCACTCTTTTTCCCCTGTAGCTAAGAGCAGTACAGGCAGAGAAAGGGTTAAACCTTCAACTAATGGAAAAAACCCTGTGTTCAGAAAGCAGGAGAGTGAGCCACACCTCAGCTCCATGACAACCAGGGGAGCTGATGTAAGAGGAAGGGGGGCGGAGTCAAAGCCCATAGGACAGCCCCAAACATTTAGCCACGAGGAAACAGAGAGGGATCAGTAAGTTCAGTAGGAGCAAGAACGAGAAGGTCAGGAACAGGAAGAACGTCGGCAGCAAGGAGCTGTAAGAGTTCTGGAAGAGACCTTGAAAGGAGTTCTGAGGGGACCTGTGAGAGGAACCGAGATGGGAGTTTAAGCAGGAGCAAAGTTCCAAGGGAAAGGCTGCACAGATACTCTGATTGCAGGCAATGTGTGAGTAGCTCTAGTTCAGAGAGAAGCACAGCTGCATATGAGCAAGTGGCTGATTGGAAGCTCTGGAGACAGGAGTCAGAGTCAGACCCTGTTGAGCAGGAGAACAGCCGGGAGCAGAGGAAGCAGTCTGGGGACAAGAGGTTGCCTGTAAACTTGCCAGAAAGGGTACGGAAGGCCAGGAAAAAGGTGAGCCCTTTTGAATCTGTTAAGGCAGTACTCAAAGAGACTGGTGTTCTAAGTTCCTCCCCCACAGCTCAGACTAAAGAAGAGTCCCGTTTGAAACAGTTAAAGGCTTTATTAGATCAGTGGAAGCCTGTTCAAGAGACGCCTGTATTTAAAGAAAGCATATCAGACTCAGAGGGAGAGCCCATGCAGTTTGAAGAAGCTGGTGGTGCTAGTGAGGATTCTGATATGGAAACTGATTGTGCATTTTGCCAGAGAGGGTAAAATCTATGAACTGTGATACTAATAGTAAGTGCTAGAAGAAGCCTGACATTGTGCCAGGAGGATTTTACATGGGAAGAGGCAGAGAGCTGCTGGAGTGTAAAAGCCAGGCCAATTAGGCAAAACCTGGAAGATAAGAGCACTACTGCTTTTGGTGTTTTAAGGAAGCATTTTTATTGCTGAAGGAGAAAGCAGTAAATGTTTTATATCAGGAAGAAGCTGGAAGACAGTGCTGTGAAAGGAACATGCCTGTATGTTTAGAAGCTGAATAATCCTGTTTCAGTTAAAGAGACTTCGCTTTGGAGAAGTATCCTTTATTTCTGTTATTGGGATAGTAGGTGAACCATTGTGGGACAATAACAATAAAACTTATTGTTAACTCTATTCCTTGCTGACTCATCTGTGCCACAACTACAAGGGAACAGAAACTGCAGCACTTAAAGGGATACAAATAAATATGTGGTTGCCCCACTCCCACTAGGCAGCCGCCTATATAAGGGGTGGACGCGACAGTATATAGCCCAAAGCCATTTCACTGGCCCCTTTTTTTAGGAGATATTGAACATTAAGAGGTTGAACTGAAAGGGTGCCAATAACATTGACCACACCTGTAGGCCAAGACAGTTCTATCGGCTGCTAAACAAGTTAGCCATAATGTGATAGGCATTTTGGGGGAGAGGCTTATATCAATTTTACTGGGGGCTGTAGAAAAGTAGTGGGCAAAACTGAAAGGGTATATGTTAAGGGCCACAAATGAGCCTTCTCTGACAACTGCTGAGTCCCCGAGGTGGAAATGTCTATAGTGTGTTGTGGCAGGAATGAGTTAAAGAAAAGGGGGTGGGGGAAGGTGAGAGAAGAGCTTAAAGTTTATCAGAAGGATGAAGGAGAGGAGGGGGTAAAAGATGAAAGGTTATTAGATATAATTAAAGGAGAAGGAGAACCCCCTCCCCCACCCAAAATAGGCAGGAGTGCAGTTGTTAAATGAAGTGTTGGATAGCCCCGCCTGGGACACATTTTGAATGGTTTAGAAGCTAGAAGTATCTAAGGGACCGTCTGTTGGATAAACACCAGTTCAGACCACAGATCAGGCTACCTATTCGTCTGATTCACTTGAAAAAAATTGTCTAAGGGGAAAATCCCAAAACAGCAGTAATTTCTAGGGATGTGCATTCATTTAAAATAGCATTTCCCATGTTGTTTCATATCATTCTTAACCGAAAACGACAGGAAAGCCCCCAAAATGTTAGGTTTTTTCCCACATCGTTAATAGTGCTCATTAGGCTCCTATTTAAGTATTCAGAAGGTGCCTATTGGAAAATAGCAAGTTTTATTGGGCAATAGTTCTGTAGCCCAGTGGTTAGAGCAATAGCCTGCCACCCTGGAGATCTAGGTTCAGTTCCCACTGGCACTCCAAATGGCCTTGGGCAAGTCACTTTACCCTCCATTGATTCAGAAGGCCTAGCAATCTACTTCCAGTCATACCTTGCCAAGAAACCCTAGGTGTTGCTGGGTTGCCACAAGTCAGCATTGACTAGAAAGCATTATGGAACTATGGTATAGACTATTGAGCAATAATGTGTACTATTAATGAAATTGCCTGAAATGGAAAAATTTTAAAGAAAGATAAAAACCTCAAATGACATGGAAAACTAAAAAACTTAAAGGGCCCAATATTTAAAGGGGTTTATCAGATTAGCAGGACCTGTTAACCGGGAAAAAACCTCTTAGAGAAGGATATTCAACGGCACTAACTGAGCAGTGCTGCATCACTGTCCATGGCTGGAGAGAGGGCCGGCATAGTGCTTATCTGCTTAGCAGTGATTTTCAGTGACTGCTTAACGTTAAGCTACCCGAAAGGCTATCCTAACTTTATGCAGTTTCCCTATCCTGATAGCAGCTGAATACTGCCGCTATTTGGATAGCAACGGCGGTCAGCACTAAACCCGGCTAGTTAGCATGAGAAGATATCCAGGTCCAGTACCGAATATCTGGTATTGGTTTTAGCCACAGCTGAATATTGACCTGAATGTTTTTTGCCTGTACACCTCTAGAGGTTGCGCCAGTTCACAAGAAAGTGTCAGGAGGAGATCTAAAATGAGCAGATTTTCATCCCATGTCAAACTCTTCTGGTTTGATGAAGGCTTTGGAAAAGTTGGTCTTGGGCCAAAGAATGAGCTTTTTAGATCAGATTCAGCCATTTCATCCTGCGCAATCAGGGTTCTGGGCAGACCAGCGCTGAAGCAGTTTTGCTGGCTTTTGTGTGCAGTGTGTGAGTAAAGGCAGAGCAGCGGTATGGTGCTCTTTGGAACCAGCGGGGTCTCTCTGCTGCATTTGACACTGAAGAACTTGAGCATAGGATGCGGTGTTGAAGTGAGTTAACTCTTTTCTAACAAGAAGGTCTCAATGTGTGGCCTGGAAGGGAAAGACCTCAGTGTTGACTGTTACATCGAGGGGTTCATTTGTATTTGGACTCCTGTCATGGAAGTTAAACAAATATAGCATTGAACTTCACATTTCTGCAGATGACATCTAAGAACATAAGATAAGCCATACTGGGTCAGACCAAGGTCCATCAAGCCCAGTATCCTGTTTCCAACAGTGGCCAATCTAGGTCATAAGTACCTAGCAGTTTACCCAAAAGACACAGGTTCCACAATGCTTGTACTGGGTCAAGCAGTGATATCCTGGGTCCCTTTTTAATAATGGTTTATGGACCTTTCCTCCAGGAACTTGTCCAAACCTATGATAAAATGAGGAAAACAGTCAAGAAAAAACTAAAAGGAGCAGTTGTAAAGGTTAAAGACGTACATCAGGCTTGGCTGTTGTTGAAAAATACTATCTTGGAAGCCCAGACCAGCTGTATTCCACGCTTTAAGAAAAGTGGAAAGAAGTCCAAAAAACTGCCAGCATGGTTTAAAGTTGAGGTCAGAGAGGCTGTTGTTGCCAAAAAAGCATCTTTCAGGAAATGGAAAAAAGAGCCAAACGACGAAACCTGGAAACAGCACAAGCACTGGCAAGTCAAATGCAAGGCATTGATAAGGCAGGCAAAGGGAGAATTTGAGAAGAAGCTTGCTGCAGAAGCAAAAACGTGAAGTAAAGACCTTTTCAAGTACGTTCGTAGCAAAAAACCTGTGAGAGAGTCAGTTGGTCCATTAGATGATAAAGGGGTTAAAGGAGCACTAAGAGGCGACAAGGCGATAGTGGAGAGACTGAACGAATTCTTTGCTTCAGTCTTTACTGAGGAAGATGTAGGGATGTTACCCATGACTGAAGTATTTAAAGGTGCAGAAGAATTGAAGGAAATATCGATACATCGAGAAGATGTATTACAACTATTAGATAAGCTGAAGAGTAGCAAATCACCTGGGCCGGATGGTATACATCCAAGGGTATTGAAAGAACTGAAATATGAGATTGCAGACCTGCTATTAGTAATCTGTGAACTATCATTAAAATCATCTCTAATACCTGAAGATTGGAGGATCGCCAATGTAACACCAATTTTTAAAAAGGGTTCCAGGGGTGATCCGGGAAACTACAGACCGGTCAGCCTGACGTCAATACCGGGAAAAATGAAGAAACCATCATAAAGAATAAAATTACTCAGCATGTAGATAGTCATGAACTAATGAGAGACAGCCAACATGGCTTTAGACAAGGAAGATCTTGTCTTACTAATCTGTTATGTTTTTTTGAAGGAGTGAATAATCAGGTGGACAAAGGTGAGTCGGTTGATATTGTGTATCTGGACTTTCAGAAAGCCTTTGACAAGGTCCCTCATGAGAGACTTTTGGCAAAACTAAAGAGTCATGGGATAGGAGGCAGTGTACTATTGTGGATCAGGAACTGGTTAAAAGATAGAAAGCAGAGGGTAGGGCTAAATGGCCAATTTTCCCAATGGAGAAAGGTGAATAGTGGTGTACCCCAGGGATCTGTGCTGGGTCTGCTGCTTTTTGACATATTCATAAATGACCTGGAAAGTGGAATAACGAGTGAGGTTATCAAATTTGCAGATGACACAAAACTATTTAAAGTTGTTAAAACCCAAGAGGATTGTGGAAAATTGCAAGAGGATCTTGATAAATTGGAAGACTGGGCATCAAAATGGCAGATGAAATTTAATGTGGACATGTGCAAGGTTATGCACCTAGGGAAGAACAACCCAAACTATGGTTACACGATGCAAGGTTCCACATTAGGAACCACCACCCAGGAAAAAGATTTAGGCGTCATTGTGGATACCATGTTAAAACCCTCGGCCCAGTGTGCAGCGGCGGCCAAGAGAGCAAATAGAATGCTAGGTATGATAAGGAAAGAAATGGAAAATAAAACAAAGGATATTATAATGCCTCTATATCGTTCCATGGTGAGACCGCACCTTGAATATTGTGTGCAATTCTGGTCGCCGTATCTTAAAAAGGATATAGAGTTATTAGAAAAGGTTCAGAGAAGAGCCACCAAAATGGTCAAGGGGATGGAAGGATACTCCTATGAAGAAAGGCTAAAAAGGTTAGGGCTCTTTAACCTGGAAAAGAGACGGCTGAGAGGAGATATGATAGAAGTCTATAAATTAATGAGCGGAGTGGAACGGGTAAATGTAGATCGATTGTTTACCTTATCAGAATATAGAAAGACTAGGGGACATGCAATGAAGCTACCGGGTAAACTATTTAAGACTAATAAAAGAAAATATTTTTTCACTCAACGTGTAATCAAACTCTGGAATTTGTTACCGGAGGATGTAGTAAAGGCTGTTAGTGTAGTTGAGTTTAAAAAAGGTTTGGACAAGTTCCTGGAGGAAAGGTCCATAAGCCATTATTAAGAAGGGACCCAGGATATCAATGCTTGAACCAATACAAGCATTGTGGAACCTGTGTCCCTTGGGGAAACTGCTAGGTACATATGACCTAGATTGGCCACTGTTGGAAACAGAATACTGGGCTTGATGGACCTTGGTCTGACCCAGTATGGCATATCTTATGTTCTTATGTTCTTTTTTAAACCCAGCAAACTAACAGCTCTTACTACATCCTCCAGTAACAAATTCCAGAGTTTGATTACACGTTGAGTGAAAAAATATTTTCTCTTATTTGTCTTAGATAGTTTACCCTGTAGCTTCATTACATGTCCCCTAGTCTTTCTATATTCTGATAGCGTAAACAATTGATCTACGTTTACCCATTCCACTCCATTCATTAATTTATAGACTTCTATCATATCTCCCCTCAGCCGTCTCCTTTCCAGGTTAAAGAGCCCTAACCTTTTTAGCCTTTCTTCATAGGGGTATCCTACCATCCCCCTTACCATTTTGGTGGCTCTTCTCTGTACCTTTTCTAATAACGCTATATCCTTTTTAAGATATGGCGACCAGAATTGCACACAATATTCAAGGTGCGGTCGTACCATGTAACGATACAGAGGCATTATAATATCCTTTGTTTTATTTTCCATTCCTTTCCTTATGATACCTAGCATTCTATTTGCTTTCTTGGCCGCCGCTGCACACTGGGCGCAGGGTTTTAACATGTTATCCACGATGACTCCTAAACCCTTTTCCTGGGTGGTGGTTCCCAATGTGGAACCACCACCACATCTAGCCATTAGCACGTGTGAAAGACAATCAGTTGGGGGGGAAAAGGTGTTTGAAGATGGTGGCCACTGGCTTTGCCGCCACCACCACAAACTGCTATTAAATGTGGAAAGAACAGTGATCATGTGGTTGTCATGGAAAAAGTCACCATTACTATTTTTCTTTGTCTCAGTGGGCACTTGCTAGAAGTCCTAGATGCTGCCACTGGTCTAGGGATGAAATCTGATCACCATCTGGGGATGAGATTCTTGCAATGTCAGATCACAATTTAAGCAGTTGCAGCCCTAACTAACATTAGCAGAACTGAGGGTGATTGATAGTTCATGCCACCCTAACATCTTGAACTAATGTGACTCCTTATTTAGGGGGATGACTTGGATTAATTTGAGGAGATTTGAATTGAAAAGGGGATGAGAGAAGAGAGATACAAGCCATGGTATGGTGGAACCATGAGGGAGAGGACGAGGAGATGAATGAAGATGGAATGTGTCTGCAGAAGCAGTAAAGTGGATAAGTGCAGACCAGGTGGGGATAGGAGACATCAGAAAGGTGTTGAAGGAGAGAAGGAGCTGCGGATGGGAAACAGGAAAGTAGATGAGAGCTAGGGGTGAGGTGAGTACAGAGGGTTGAAATGCAGTAGTGGGGAGTGGATGAAACAAGGGAATAAGAAGCTGAGTGAGGAGTGAGACAGAAGGAAATGAGAGAGTGGGGAGATAGGCTGGAAAGAAAGTGAAAGAAGAAAATAGAAAGGGAGAGAGATTCAAAGGCATTTAAACAGTTTGCAGATGCTATTCAGCACTAATATGGTTAGTGCCATTGGATATCTGCGGGTACGGCCGTGATGTGCCCTGGTGGTAAGCGGTTAGCACTGGGGTATATCATGGGAGTTCTAGAGAGGAACGGAGGCAGTACCCTTCGCCAACTGGGAAGTGGTGATATTGAGCCGCTGCCCACAGGTAAAGTCAGGGGTGGCAAAGGCTGGCCTAACTTCACCCATGGAAGCTAACTGGGCAGCAGCTTAATATCACCACTGCCCGGTTAGTGATAGGTGCCGCCTCCGCTCCACCCTGGAAGGCCCATGGGTGCTTCTGGGTTCTATGGCTACCCTGTTTATTCAATGCTGCTGGCTGGTTATGTCCCCGGCATTGAATATCTGGGGCTAGTCCTTAGCAGCAACAGCTAGCCACCACTGTTGAATATCGAGCCCAAAGTGCATAGTCACAAAGTCAAAAGAGGGAGATTAGACTGGAGAGCAAGAAACGGGGTCAATTTTGAGTAGATAGAGAGGAGGAAAAGAACAAAATTAAGGAAAAAACTGAAAGGGAAATTTCAGCATCAGAGGTAGAAAGTGGGAGGGGACTGAGAGAATAGGGGAGGAGAGAGGAGAAATGGCAAATGGTCAGTAGACCCTGGAAAGAGAGTTAGGGAAAAAAGACAATGGAAAGCAGAAAAGCAACACTGGGACCAAAGCAAATGGAAAAATAAAATGTCCAGACAATGACGGTAGTAAAAGTATTTTATTTTGAATGTATTATTTGGCAGATGTCAGCTCTGGAAACTTGCATCTCGTATTGTGCTCAGTACCAGAGGGAATGCATTTCCGTTTCGGGTTTCTCCAGTGTTGCTGGCTATGCAGTCTGACTTCAGTGTTTGCCTTTGTATCTCGATTACTAATCTGTAGTCCCTTGTCTTGATTTGGAGTAAGTCTGTCTGTGTGTGTTTTGCATGTGTGAACAAGGTGAGGTATTCTGCTAGCATGCACTTTCTGTGTAGAGATCGGTAGCAGTCTTCATTGGTCTGTTTTCTCATTTGGTTGTGGCCCAATGTAATATTTGCAGCGCAGCCATTTCATAGATAAAGGTTTTGCTGTTTGAGTCCTGGGAGTTAGTTCAGTTATGATATGATAAGATTATGAGTGGTTTTTGCAAGGTTTTGTGCACAGTGCATGGCAGTGGAGAGATCAGGGCCGACCCGTCCGCTAGGCAAACTAGGCGGTCGCCCTGGGCAGCAAACCCTGGTGGGCAGCATTACTAACCCAACCCCCAAGGAAAAGGCAGCTGAACTATTGCTTCAGTGCTGTGAAGAGCTTTCAAATGCCCACACAAGTGCATGCAGTTCTGGCCTGCCACTGCTGCCGGCCCAACAAGAACGTTGCCTCAGAGGCGCAGCAGGAGTGCTCATGCACACGGGCACTTTAAGGCCTGACGCAGCACCGAAGCGGCAGATCAGCCACCAACATTCCAGCACAAGGTGGGGATGGCATGGTGGTCTGGACAGAAGCGTAGTCTTGGGGGGGGGGCAGTGGCATGGGCAGCAGAAACCCTCATGCCGCCACAGGGAGAGATTGTGCGTTGCCCTTACTGAGGTGACATCAAAACTTAAATATAATGGGTCCAAGATTCAAAGGCATTTACACAGTTTGCAGACTTACAAAGTGTGTAAGAGCGCTCAGCGGAATATTCAGCGGCACTAACATTGAATAATTGGCTTGCCCATATTTGTCAGAAGCTAACCAGGCAGTGGCAATATTGAGCTGCTGCCCACATATCGCCATGCAGCAAATGTCAGGTGCAGCAAAGACTGGCCTAACTTTCACCGCGGAAGTGGCTGAATATCGCAAACAGGAAGTTGTCACTGCAAGGTCCGAGGGCTGGAAGCAAACAGTCCTGTGGTGCTAAAGTTTCAAGGTAAACACCACAGGGCTATTTGCAGCTGCTGCAGGTCCCCAGAAGGATGAAACTCTAGGCAACTGCCTAGTTTGCCCACTGTTAGCAGTGGCCCTGCCTCCATTGTATTCAAATCTCTCTCATGCATATTCATTGTAGTTATGATGAAAACCTGACTGGCTAGGTGGGTCCTGAGGACTGGGTTGAGAGCCCCTGATGTAATGTTTCCTTTGCTTTCTTGTGCATTTATGACCTGCAATAGATATAAAAAGTAAATAATACTTCAGGGGTATATACCTGTTTTGTTAATGTAAATTATTAAGAGAATATGTGCTAAGAACATTTAGAACATTTTGCGGGATGCAGTGTGTGTTGAGGTGCTTGACTTTTTAGCAGACTTTGTGTCTGGCCAGGTTTAAATGGAATTTTATTTATTTAAATAGGTTTTGTATCCCGCTTTTTCCTTCAATCAAAGCGGTCACACTACAATACAACACATTACAATAAAAGGTTATACAGAGGTGAGGGAAACATGTACGACTCTTCATTACATCAGCGTAGTAGCAAATGTGATTACATAATACAGTACATACACAGCATAACTACACAGTATAAATTACATCATGGTTACATTACATACCGCCTGCAAGGAGTGAAAACCTGCCCTGCCACCATGCCCCGCCTAAGGGCCACGCCTTCCGGTTCCAGTCATTTAATTGATGCCTATTGCACCCCGATTGGGCCTTGGTGGGGGGAGCGGGAGAGGCGAGCAGCTCCTGTTTCCTCCCCTGATGTCTGATCAGCAGCGTATTTGGGGAAAGAGGCCGTTACCTGCCGGAATTATGGAACATTGCCTCAGGAGACATCTTTCAGTATGGTTGAATTCTTTCCATAGGTGTGCCTGGGATTTAGTGTTGGCAAAGGTGTTATCTGTCAATAAAAGTATAACTAGAATGACTCAAAGCTGTATTGCTAGTATCCCCCATGTTAACTTTGGGGCCCCTCCAAAAAATCAGTTCTGGCTATGCCATTGCTCCAGAAATTTTGACTCAACTTGCCCCACCCCCATGCTAGTCCCACTTCACTTTACCTCCCCAAACAGCTGAGTCAACGACCACCTATGTTCCAAGAGATGGCTGTTTCAGCCAGTGCTGGTTTTGAACTTACTTACCAAAGTAGTGTAGTCATAGGCATTGGAACAGGGTGGGTCACATGGGCCTTGGCTCTACCAAACTTTCCCTGCTGGAAAGCAAGCGGTCTGGCCATGAGGATCCCATCTCCCACAGGCAGAAGAGGATGGCTGTAATCGTGGCAAAAGCCCCTTCAGTCTACCTGCGGGAGATCGGATCCCCGGGGCCAGGACAGGAGGATAAGGCTGTGATTGCAACCTCAAAGCAGGCTGTCTGCTCGTGGAGGGAGCTAGGGCAGAACCTATGGCCCCTCCCAAACAAATTGGCATTGCTCTGCCCCTGAGTGTGGTATCTGTAGACTCTGATTCTATCCTTGGCGTCAGTGCAGCAGGTCCCTTAATGCATCAGAATTAGAAATCCAAGATCAGGAGTGGCCTAAAATCTCCCTCCTGGAAATGGCTAGCTCCGTCCATTGCTCTCAGTTTTGTATATTCAGTGTACCCATTACTATCAGTAACAGGAATACTAGGGAGAGGCAGATGGCACAGTTGTACCAGACCACACATTGAAGGAATCTGGCCCTGCTGTGTTCAACAGCACCCTGACTGTCCCTTCAATACTGACATAGCTGTTGTGCCCCAGCCAGGGCCGGCTTTTTGCCACTGCTTTTGGAAATGCTGCCACTGCCCACCTCCCCCCCCCCCCCAAACGGAATTGGTGGCAGCCTGGGGGGGGGAGGGGGACTGCCATGTGTGCTGCTGCTCACCTGGTCCGGCCACCCTAGGCAGCTGCCTAGCTTGCCTAGTGCACAAGCCAGCCCCAGGCTAAGGATTTTAACTTGCCATCCTCCAGCCCTGCCCCACTTTAACTTTCACGAACAGCAAAGTCACCAACTTCCTATGATTGAGGAAATAAAAAAAAACCATTTACAATTTTGCAAGACACTGAAATCCTGGGTTTTTCATTCTCTATTTTGTCATTAAAGGAGAGGAGGGTTCATATTGTAACTTGTGCTGAGATGTATTAAGGTTTTATATTGTGATCTGTTCAGTTCTGATCTACCATGAACAGTATGCAAAGGGAAAAAAGCTAAGTAAAGGAACAGGCAGGAATGACAGCTTATTTATTCATCTGTTACCGAGATGCTGTTCAGAAAAAAATAGCATTAAAAGAGCTTTAAATTCATTTTTCAATCCTGTCAAAGCACTAGGAAACATTTTTCCTTAGGCAGATAGCTAAATGTGTGTATGTGTTTCCCCAGGCATGGAGAGTAAATAGTCTCTCAAAATCTGACCTCTTAGAAAGGATTTGTCTGTGGGAGGGAAAAAACTCTCTGATCCTTAATGCTACACTATCTGTTTATGTCAGCTCCATTCCAGTCCACAACTGCTTTCTCTCAAAAGTGCAAGATTAAAAGCATTGGGACTCCCACTTGTCACATTTTGGATCTAAAGCTGTTATGCCAAATGTTTCTACCTCTTTTGGAATCAAAATGTTGGGCCCAATATCCAGCAGTGGCAGCCAGCCATTGCCACTGACTATTAGACCCAGATGTTCAATGCCAGGGCTATATTCAGCCACCGGCATTGAAATCTCAGGTCAGTTGGATAATGGAGAAGTTCATTGGACAGTGCTGATATTCAGCCACCGCCTGTTTAGCTTTGGCAGCAAAGGTTAGGCCACCCTTTCAGATGCTTAACTTTTGCCAGCAGTAGCTTAATATCGCTGGGCCCACATCCGGGTACTCGGTGGCGGCACCCAGGCATATTCAGTGGCACTAACCCCATTTGTGTTGCTGAATATCCCGATTAACACAGATTTGCTAGCCACGATAATCGCTTTGAATACTCCCCCATCTAATTTGACGCTCCCTCCTCTCTTGGATTTTTTCTGTCTTAGGGTTATTTGTTAGATTCTCGCAGTTGACGTATGGTGCCATGAGTCTGTATACAGCACTAGCCCTGATTTTCCCCTATTTTTATAACCCCACCTCCCGAGATGCATCATGCTAGTGAACAGCAAAGCAGCACCCCCAACACCTTAGCTTCTCAAAATGCTTTAAAGATCTGCGATACTATAAAAGATGAATCAGTATCAAAACACATATAGGTACATCATAAGAGCATTTTCATGTTTATTTATTTATTTTATATACTTTTGGAAATTTTATATAAATTATTGACATTTTTAGATAAATAAAGGCATATGGTCTTTTCTGAGGATCCTGAAAGATGGAACATTTATGTTTCACGTTACCTTCCTAGACACCACAGAATCCTCATCAGATATGGACTCTGGCAAGAAGAGAAATATAAAAATTCCCAAAATAAGCCCAGTTCATTTGATGTTGCTAGCAAAAAGCAAGTTAAGTCCACAATACAGGGCAGACTCAGTAGCCATTAATCCCGATAGGAAAACTCTAGAGCAAGGAATAAACCTGCAACCCAGCAGATTTTATTTAGATTTTAAAAGACACCTTGAACCCCAAGTAGGAGGCCAGCAAAAGCACCCCAGTGTTTAATCACTTCCGAAAGGGTTTGAGGCTGCATTAAAAAGAGAGTTGTACCCCTGCTAATGAAGTGCGTCGATTTGTTGTGATGTGCTGTGCTCATAGTACAGCTGTGTGGCTTAGCCAGTTCCATTTCAAGCACATGATCCGTAACTCTGCTTGTTGAGAAACCCTAACAGATTTGGTTTTCACGATAAACTAAATTGTGTTGTGTTGTGACCACTTTGATTGAAGGATAAGGTGGTATACAAAACTGTCTAAATAAATAAACAATATGTAAATTAACCTGCTCTTTGGATCAAATATACCTCATGAATATTTACAGTGGTGTGCAAAAGTCTGGAATCACTTGTAAATTTGACATTTTTTCAACTTTGTAACCTTATATCTTAATTTATTTTTCCTCCCAGTGGCTTTTTCTATGTATCTCATGATAAGTGATAGATTTGGCTATTAGGGCCAACTTTTAGTATTGGTTTGGCCCTTATTTTCTGAGTTTGTTCCCCATAGTTGTCCTGTTGATAGATTTTCAGTGAAAATCACGTAATGTACATCATTGGCCAACAATATATTATTGTAAGTATGCTTTAAAATATTATGGACACACGCCAGGTTTCCTTCAAATTCATGTATGTGGCCTTGAAAAAGGTTGTTTTTATGTGTCAGTGATGGCTCAGTATTCGATGGGCCACCCTTTGTTCTTGATCACCTGACTGCACCTTGTCTGCATTGAATGAACCAGTCTGACAAGGTGATCGTTGGTGACAACGCGGTTCCAAGCTGCAATGAGTGACTCAATCAGCTCACGCTTTGATGTCGGATGCCTCTTGGATATTTCCAAGGCCACCTTGTGCCACAGGTTCTCGATTGGATTCAGATCTGGAGACAGGGCAGGCCAGTCCATTGACTTGATGTTGTTCCGCTGCTTCTAGCTGATCACCTGTCTGGAGCGATGGCAGGGTGCATTGTCATCTTGGAACAGGAATTGGCCAGGAAACAGCTGGTGTGCTGATGGCACCATGCACTTTTGCAGTATGATGATGTACTTGGCCCCGTTGACCATTCCATCGACAATGTGAAGACGTCCAACGCCACTGGCAGCAATGCAGCCCCAGACCATGACCTTCAAAGGATGCTTCACAGTGAGGTTGAGAAACTCAGGCTTGAATTCCTCTCCAGGAAATCTCCTCACATAGGTCTGGGCCTGGTTATCAAACAGGCAGAAGGTGCTTTCATCGCTGAATAGCACCTTTCCCCACATTTCAGTCAACCAGGTTGAGTGCTTTCTCACCCACACGATCTGGTTGCACCTTTGTATGTCAGTCATCAGTGGCTTATTCTGTGCTTTGCAGCCCCGGAGACCAAACTGCAGGCACCGGCGATGAACTGTTGATGAGTTGACACTGACCTCACTCTTGTCTGACCACTCTCGAAGTAGCTGAGGAGAGGTCAACTTGCGATTAGTCAGTGAAATGTGTCATAGTGCGCGGTCCTGGCATGATGTTGATGCACGTGGACAACCTGAACGAGGCTTGTCCACCACTGAACCCATTTCTTTCTTTTTTCTGTACAATCGTAACAGCAGCGCTGTGACTGCAACCAACTTTCCTGGCTATCTGACGGCTTGAAAATCCTTTCTCGCTCATAAAGGACACACAAACACGCTCCTCCAATGTCAGGGTCCAAGTCATCTTCATGGTCGATCCAGAAAGCGTATGAAATTCAAAAATTCCACGTGTTTTTATAGCTGCACTGTTGGCTATATATCTGCATTGTGATTGGTTAGTGAAACCAGCCTCCTGATTGGTCAGAAATAACATGTGCATATTGGATAATCTCGATCCAGTTTTGACGCAGGATCCACAAAAATCGGAGTAGCTATCTCCCAGTGTCTGTAAAGTAGTTAAATTGGAAGCAAGGAATGCAAAAAAAGTCAACTCTAATAGCCAAATGTATCCCTTTTAACGTGGTAGAAAGATGAATATGCTGGGCTAACGCAAATTTAAAAAATGTTAAAGTACGAAAAACGCAAAACTCACAAGTGATTCCAGACTTTTGCACACCACTGTATTATAGCTCTTCTTCATTCCAGACTTACTAAGACTTCTTGAGGACTATAGTTGGAATCTAGTAGCCTAGTTTCTCCAGAGCACACAGTACATTCCCTCTACCTATCAATGGTTGGTAATAAGAGCAATCATTACCACTCCTATTTGTGCGTTTGCTTTGTAACTTGTTTACACAAAACTTCTCCCTTACTGTTTAAGAGACTAAAGGTGTGGCATAGAAGAGTAGCCCTAGTGGTTTAAGAAGCAGCCTAAGCACCAGCAAGACCAGGGTTCAAATCCCATTGCCGTTCCTTGTGACTTTGGGCAAGTCACAACATTCCATTGCCTCAGCCCTCTGCGGACAGGAATGAACTACTTCTGGAAAGGTCTGCGCTCAATAAAGAAAGGGGCTGACACCCAGCAGTGATGGCCATTGCCGCTTTAACATCGACCCAGATATTCAGTGTTGGGATCACATCCAGTCAGCGGTCTGCCTGATAGCACTTTAGCTAACTGGGCAGCAGAAATATTCAGCCACTGCCCGGTTAGCTAAACCAGCTAAAGTCCGGCCAGCCTTTAAAGTGCCTCACTTTAGCCGGTTAAAGCTAACGGGTCAGCAGCAAAATATCATCACTGGTTGATTACTTTAAGCACCACCTTCAGAACGCCCCGGTGCTATGCAGTTAGCATTTGGATATTTAGCGGAGTTAGGAGGCAATATCCAGTAGCACATAAAGGCTATCCCATGCACCATGATTAAACTTCATTAACAGGTCTGCTCACTGCATTAATCTTTTTCAGTGTGCTTCCACCCCCCCCCCCCCCATAATTTATGAGGCTGTGCCTACGTAGGGACTATTTTATAAAGAAAATTCGGCACCTATTTTTCTTGATAAACTACTGGTGTAAGTAGCAGAGAATGCACCTTCAGATAAGGCGGGATATTTACATTAACCTTGAACCTGGTGTAAATGTATGCACCTATATTTTTCCAATATGCCTCCATCCATGTGCATGTGACACAGCAACGTATGCACCACCAAATCAACACACTTACAGTACTTCTATGTTCTAACAGGTCATTTATGCGTATCTGTGCACATAAATGATTAAAATAGCCCACTTTAAAATTCCCCCCTTAGGACCAAATATACGACACATTTTTACCCTACATACAAAATAGAGAAAACACTAGTTCACCTAGTCCTAAACCAGTCACTTCTGTCCGTCCAGAAAAAAAGCCGTTGTTGACCTCTCAGTTAATTGTGTCATCTGTAGGCAACAGCACATACCGGTATTTACTTTGTATTTAGTTCATGCTTGGTCAATAGAAGTTCAAGTTGAATTACATTCAGGTATTTCCTGTCCCCGGAGGGCTTATACTCTTAGCTTGTACCTGAGGTAATGGAAGGTTAAATGACTTGCCCGGGGAAGATCACAAGGTCCCGGCCTGCTGATCTAATCACTAAGTACTCCTCCATTTCCGAACTATCACCATGTCCTCAGTTGCCATGTTAGACCTATTGGCTATCTATAAATAAATGTATTTCTATAAATTAGGCAGAAAGGCATTGTGCAGTGGCATCCTTTGCAATTTGTATGTTTATTCCAAGGAGTAAAAGCGCCACCCAGTGGAAGATAAAGTGCACTGCCCAGAAGGCCACTTTTCAGAGCTGTTGGCTAAGGCAGATGTTCCTAAACCTATCTTGGGAGACATCCAACCAGTCAGGCTTTCAGGGTATCTGCAATGGATATTCATGATACAGATTTATGTGCGCTGCCTCTGTTTCATGTATATTTATTGTGGATATCCTGAAAATCTGATTGGCTGGGGGTCCCCAGGACAGGTTTGGGAATCACTCCACTAAGGTAAATTGAACCTGATTGAAAGGTGACCTCGGTCTGGCTAAAGGGCTTCCCCATCTTCTGAGTAAAGAAGGCATTCTGAGGGTTTTATTAGGACAGGATATTAATAGAATATGCATATTTTCAAATGACCACACATTGTTCTGCCCTTGATCAGCCACCCACACAAATAGGAGCTGGAAAGTACACATGCTGGCCTAGATGCATATTATATAGTACCGAATATTCAAAGGGAAATGATCCGAGTAGCTTCCCTTTGAATGTTAACTATAATGTCTGCCATACTTTGCAATGAGGTGGGCTAGGTGGCCGCCTAGGGTGGCAGACCTCTATGAGTGGGAAGGTGCCCACATGCTGCGCTGCTGCTGTGTTAACACCGCACACTAACTGCATTAGAGCAAGTTCACCCAATGCCACCTCAGTACGTGTAGTTAAATGCAGCAGGTGCTATAGGCACGGCTCCGCCAAAGGAAAGCTTTCCACGCCCCCCCCCCCCCCCAAGTTAATAGAGGGTGCTGCACGCAACGTGGCATAATTTCGGCGCTAATCTTTAGTAAAAGCCCCCCATAGTGTTAATCCAGAGGGGTGTGCATGCCTGCTACCTTGATACTGGCACTGAATATCCAGATATTTTTATCCGTGGCAGCTGACAAAGAAAATAAAACACTGACTGCCGCAGGCCTAAAATTGGCCCATATACATATCTGTCTTGTGCCTGCTTATCTGTTTATGTGCAGTGGTAGAAACGTAGACGTAAATATTTAAGTGGATACGGACTAGCTGACCCCTCCGCCCGTATTTTTAATACTCTCCGTATTCTCTCCCTCCTTAAGTGTCTTTTAGAAGGAGATGCCAAGAGTACCTTAGAACCTGGCAAACTGCGCCAACTGTACGACTAACTGATACATTTAAACACCAGTGGATCGATTTCACTTATTTAGGGCTAGAACAGACGAACCGGCATTTAGCAAACCATTTTGGTTCCAGAAAACAACTGCTGACATACCATTTCTGCCCAGAGGCCTCCCTCTGCGGGGCTCAGCGACGGCCCCCTGCTGGTCACCAGCGGTAGCGCCGCGCTCAGAGCAAGGACGCGGCTGTGCCCGTTCACCGCGCCCTCCGTTCCGCCTAGTCGGGAGCAGCGCGCCGCAGCCCCAGATCGTGCACGGAGAGCGCTGCCCACCGATGGACGATGGTGTACAGGACGTGTAAGTAGCGCGCGCGGGGAGGGGCGCATAAAGCACAGCTCGGGCGCTCGCTTCCGCCCAAAGAAACTTTCCCGAAGTCCCGGGACCTCGGACTGGGAATAGTTCTGGCAGGCGTCCTATGGTGCACTTTGGCTTTTCCTCCTGGGTTGCATGACCTTGGGGAGCGCAGGTAAGGTCGGTTCCCGCCGGGCTTCTTTGGCCTGCTAGTGCTACACTTTATTCTCCGTTTAGGTTCGTGAAATACGTTTTAGGGCGTCTGCTCTCTTCTCTTCTTCACTCGGCTGCTTCTAGCGGCGCTAGTCTGCCTCTTCCCAAACTTTGAACCATTCCGATTATAAGGACATTTCAGTAGTTGGGTTCGCAGCTGCGCTGATATTAGATCGGTTCCCCCCTTTCTGCATGTAATCGACGGATGACACATTATTAAAAGCGCATCCCGGCAAAGACATGGGGTATCAGCAGCGCTACTACCGGTATATGTAACGCGCAAGGACGAATGAAGGAGATTTCTCTATAATAGAACAAAGGCTTTGCAGTACGTTGCCCTGCTTCCAGGAAGGATTTGGCAGTCTTTTAGATTGTGCTGCCTCTTTAAAAGAACCCCCTTTTCCTTCTCCCCGCCTAACCCCACCCCAAATAAACTTGGTTTTTATCCTACAGCCCTTTGGAGACGTGGCCAGTAGTTTTCCTAGTGCTAACAACAGAAACAGAAAGAAAACTGAGACCGTTTCAGCTGGAGTTTCCTTAACCCCATTAATAGATTATGAACGTTTTGGAAGGATATGATTATCCGTGAAGCTATTGCTTAATTAAAGGATGTAGTTTGCTCTCTAGAGTAGAGTAGCCTAGTGGTTAGAGCAACTGCCTAGTACCCAGAAGTTCAAGGGTTCAATTCCCACTGGCACTCCTTGTGACTTTACCCTCTATTGCCTCCGAAGAAAAGGCTGGTAATCTACTTCCGGTGATGCATTTCCAAGAAAACCCAGAGGTAGCTGGGTTGCTATAAGTCAACACTGACTTGCTGTCTAGTTTGACTGTTGCATCTGCTTAGAAGTACTAGTCCGTTTTTCTGATATACCTTCTTCTGCTGCAAAGGTCAGCAGCAGGACTAGTTCAAGTTGTTGGTGGCCTTAAGCTTTGCACCTCGCCTGGCTGTCAAAATCTCTTCTCTTTTCTGTCACCCTAGGCACCTGCCTAGTTTGCCTCATGGTTGGGCCGGCCTCTGTTATTGCAGGGATAACGGCACCTTTTCCTGCTCATCAGGTGTTGCCCTAAGCACAGGGTGCTCAGATCATTCCTCAGCCTCTCCCCTTCCCAGCTAATCAAATATTTCAGGCTATTCCTAATGAATAACACAGGTACACTACCAAAAAACTGCCTCCAGTTTTGCAACTGATTCCTATAGATTTTGGGGTGCTGAATCCAGGAAAAATAGCCAAAATGTTCCATCACGTCACGTTTTCTTGCAAAATTAGATTTCTTACCCATATAAGGAATGTTCACATAATTTCTTTTTAGCCGACTGCAGTTTATTTTCTTGGCCCAAAATAGAGGTTGTAATGGTTAACTAACTAGAAACACTCCCTCATGATATTTTAGAGTGTTTTGTATTCATTTTATACATTAACAGGACAATTGGGAGGCGGGGGGCTAAATCCAGTACTCACGCTGGCGCATGTTCTTTCCTGTTCGCCTCGCCTTGTTCGCGCTCGCTCAAACACGGTGGTTGCGACATGAACGTTCCTGTCAAATTTCAGTTTCTTGCAAGTTCATTATTACCTTTTGTTTGCTCAGTCGTAATCCAGCTTTATTCCGAAGTGGTTCACTACAGTTGTAGTTTGCAGTGCTGTGTATTTGTGATGGCTCACAGAGCCAGAGGTTGCGTCAACTCTCCGGACAGTTTTTGTTTTATTTGTGGGGAATATACCGTGAAAAAGCGGCAGAGGAACATTTCTGCATTTATTTAAAAAGTATATTTCGCCTATTTCGGTTTGAAGTTAGGCGATCAAGACAAACCGTTGGCTCCTCACAAAGTGTGCAAGACATGTGAGGAAGATCTACGCTTATGGATGAAAGGTAAAAAACAAGCATTTCGTTTCGGAATACCTATGATGTGGCGTGAACAAAGAGACCACAGCAGTGACTGCTATTTTTGCTCTTGCATTGTGAAGGGATACAACTTAAAAAATAAGAACATAATAAGTTACCCCAACCTTCCCTCAGCAATTAGGCCTATGCCTCATAGCAACGAAGTACCTGTGCCTGAACCACCAAAATCTTTGGATCGTATTTGTGTGGACGGTTCTGATCATGATGAGACTCATCAGATGGCTTTTCCCAATGAGTCCAGTACTTCCGAGTTTGAAACTGAACCAGATTCGAAACCTGAACTTTTCTCTCAAGCTGAATTGAATGATTTAGTCCGGGATTTAGGACTCCCAAAAGATGCTGCCCAACTGCTAGGTTCTCGGCTTAAACAGAAAAATCTATTGTCACCAGGAACAACTTTTTATTGGTACCGCGCAACCGCGAGACACAATTTTTGAAGTATTTCAGCAAAGAGGAAGATTTGGTATTTTGCAACGATATATACGGAGTGATGGAAAAGTTTAAATTCAAGTATGATCCTGCTGAATGGCGGCTGTTCATTGATTCGTCAAAAGACAGCATAAAAGGTGTTCTTCTTCATAATGGCAACACATTCGCTTCAGTTTCTATTGCTCACTCTGTTATTCTCCAAGAAAAATACGAGAATTTGGCCTGATTCTTCAGAAGATTCGTTATGATGAGCATAAGTGGATGATTTGTGAAGACTTTAAAATTCTATCCATGCTATTAGGGCAGCAATCCGGTTTCACCAAATATCCCTGCTTCCTTTGCTTGTGGGATAGCCGGGCCCGTGACCTACACTGGGGGAAAAAAGACTGGCCAATTCGGGAGTATTTGAGACCCGGTGAGAAAAATGTTCTTCATGAGAGCTTGGTACCTCGTGATAAAATTCTATTACCACCTCTCCACATTAAGTTGGGTCTCATTAAGCAATTCATCAAGTCCCTTCCAAAAGATGGTGAGTGCTTTCGGTACCTTTGCTCAAAGTTCCCCCGACTTTCTAAAGCAAAGCTAAAGGAAGGAGTGTTTGTTGGTCCTGATATAAGGAAACTCATTTCAGATGGAGCATTCGCTGAAACGATGTCTGAGAAGGAAAAAGAAGCCTGGGATTCCTTCAAGGATGTTGTTCTCAAATTCTTGGGGAACAGGCGGGATGAGAACTATAAGGATATTGTTGCCAGGATGCTCAATGCCTTCAAAGAACAAGGCTGTAACATGAGCCTGAAAGTCCATTTCTTGCACTCCCATGTGAACTACTTTCCCGAAAACTTGGGGGCATACAGTGAAGAACAAGGTGAAAGGTTTCACCAGGACATCAAGGACGCAGAGAGAAGGTACCAAGGAAGATGGAACACCACTACGATGGCTGATTTCTGCTGGTTGCTGCTGCGGGAAACCCCAGATGAAAAATACGCCAAGCAGCGCACCAAGAGAAGCATTCGGGGGAAGAAGAAACGGGCCCACCAGGAGATTGATTGACCCAAGAATGACTTTAAAATCTAAACTGTGTTGACAAATATCGTGTTTTTACTAAACTTTGAAATAAAAATTTGCTAGTTATTACCACAGTGTCGGATCTCATTTATTAGAATTTTATTTTCACACCATCGGGTGTTTGTCTTCATGTATTGCAATGGTGCGGTTTGCGTTTTCTATTCTTACATACATACCTCTACAACATTTTTTGCACATTTCTTTGCTTTGCTTTGTGTCTAACCTCGCTCTTATATGCTCAATGTTTGTGCACATGTATGTGGCTGTTTTAAGTGCAGACAATTTTGCTACCATCACAGTGTGTTTTGCTGACATTACTCTATTCTTATGTGCTGCCTTGTTACAATTTTCTTTATTCTTATTTGAATAACTACTAAACAATTAGTATAAAGAATTCATCCAAGAAACTTTTATCTCGATCGCACTCAATCTGAAACGTTCACCTCAAACTGCTAACCTAATGTAGCAAAAAATCTGTACGTGATGGAGCAAATTGGTTACCAGATTTGGATTCAGCGCACCAAAAAACGTAAAAATCAATCGAAACATTAGAGGCAGTTTAAAAAAAATTTTTTTTAGTGTACCTGTGTAATAGGTGAGATAGGTTTATACATTGAAGCAGCATAAGCAAATATCTCATCCACATTTATTAGGGGTATTCTGAAAACCTGACTAGCTGGGGGAAGCCTTGGGGACCGGTTTGAGGACCAGTAGCCTCTCCCCCAGGCAGAGCAAGCTAGTGTGCACCCTAAGAAAATCTTCAGCTTTACACCACCTCCCCCGAGTCTTTGAACAATCATCTGAACACTATCTTGCATAACTGGAGATCATACTTTTAAATATTAAACTTTGTTTTGTATGAAAGTGTGTGCCCGCTCTCCTTGCAGGTGAAAGAATGTGCTGATACCTCTGCTGCTACCTTTGTATTGCTGTCAGAATCATTTCTTTTGCTTTGAATGTTGCTGCCCCTTCAGAAGCTTCTTCCCTGGGTGGCTGCCTGGTCTTGCCTATTGGTTGGGCTGGCCCTGCCCCCAGGACTGTTTTGCCTCTGAGTGGAGGAGTAACTTTGTGTTAGAACAACAAAGGGAGAATCATGGCTCCAGGTTCAAATCTCACTTCTCCCACTGACACTCTCTGTGACCTTGGGTATATTTACTTCACCCTCCATTGCCTCAGGTACAATTTACATTGTAAAGCTACTTGGACAAGGAAATTTTAAGTGCCTAAATATAATTTGCTGAACTTGAATTTGGAAAAGTGAGTGATGCATCTAAAAACAAAATCCTCTGCCAGTCTGAACCGGGACTCATAATGACAGGCAGCGGGAAACTCTGGAGCAACTCATTTATACTTTTGCCTCTAAATATGCCAGCATGCATAAAACAGATAATTTTAGCATCTATCAGGAATTTGGCTTTCATGGATAATTACAGCCAATTCTAAGCGGCTGCTAACATATATAATTTCATTTTCACAGCTCAGACTCAAATATCACAACACAGGGCAATAATCTTTAACCCTACCCATAATGCAGATATTTGCCCAGGGGTGGATTATAATCCCAGATTGCAATAGAAAGATCACTATGAATTTGAAACTTTGGCACATTTCTCTCACTTTCTAGTGATCAGATTATCAGGATCTGCGACTCTGGTCTGATTAAAACAGTCTATGAGCAAATACCCAGATTATGAACAAAGGTCCAGATGTATTAGTATGTTTCCCCTATTTTGTGCCTATAGAGTAAAAAGCAGTGCTAGCAAGCTATCCATCTCCTCCTGGTCTGTTTTCTTTCCAAATTTGGGTGTCTTATAAATTACCCTTTTTATAATGGCCCCTGTTTTTAACATTTTTTTCTGCGTCCATGCTTCAGTTGTACTTAGATTCATAGTTAGAGGAGTGGCAAAACAAAAAGACACTTTCAAAGATTTTCAATAAATGGATCCACTGGCATGAAATTTCTTCTGAATAACGTAGAGGTATTTTAAGAATGGAGTCTCCTCTAACTGCCAAATGAATCATCTAAAAATGTTTGCAGAAGCTGCTACTTTAAGCTGTCCCACACCCTCAGCAAACAGAAAATATAGACATCTTCCCTCCTCAACCCTAGACAGAATAGCCCAGTAAAGGTGGGGCTCTATTGATAGTGAAGGAAGCCTCCTTTGAGGCTGACCGAGCACTAGTTATCACAGTGATGTCACGCTTCAGCCCCCAGGTTCAACACCTTACCTCCATGATGCACCTGTGCACTGCTGGACACCTTAGAAAAGACACTTGAACTTGGGTTTCCTATATCAAAAGGCTGAGGTGCAGAGGCAGCCAACAAAGCATTATATGCTCCTTTTTTATTTTATTTATTTATTTAAACATTTTTCCAGAGATCAGGGGCAGTTTACGTTATAACAAAACTGAACCTTTACATAGAACACTATTAATGGTGTATAGCTGCTAACTATTTACATAGAACAGTATTAATGAAGTTCAACAATTAACTATTTACATTGAACTATGTTCATTTGTCGGATTTTGAAATACAAAATAGGCATTCTTATTAGTGTATCCAGTAAATGAAGTCTACAAAGCATACACGACAATTTGAATATAGCAACGTTGAGGGGGTTGGATTGGGGTGGGAGGGATAAGGCGGAGGGAAAGGGGGGAACTTTATGTACGGTTGGTGTTGGGGCTGGTGTGATGTTCTTTGAATAGTTGGGTTTTAAATTCTTTGCGGAATAATTAAGTTTTTAATTCCTCTTAGTGCTTCGGGGGGGGGGGGGGGGGAGTTCCCTTGTGAGGGGGGCTATGTAAGTGTGAATTACTCTCACTGTAGCTTAGATCCTCATGGGGCCTACAGATAGAGCCTTATTCAGAGACTTTTCTCCCACTTGCTGTTTATAGCAGGAAAGCTTTTGAATCCAGGGGTAGCAGAACACCTTTTTGGTTGGAAGAGCCAAACAAACCAATCTCCAGTCCTGCCCCCAAGCTCTCTATTGCTGATGCTGTGTTATACAAATATTGGTGGAGCTTTGGCCACTGTGGTTCACCCTTTCCGCTGCCTATGTTTGAATCTGCACCCTAGTCTTTTCCCATGCTAGTCAACTGCCACTGCTTTATAGATCAGAAAACTACTTCATGCCCATGAGGTAATTTATAAGAATCAGTGTATACCAAGACTATAGCCAAAGGAGGAATGGGCCTTATAGAAATAGATAATGCATCTACAGCTTCCATCATAGGCCTCTAGGCTTACCAAATAACATCAGCAAACCTGAAGCAAAACATGTTGATGTAAAAAAGTAAGCATCCAAAATCAATTTCCATCATTAACCTTGAACAGAAGGAATGTGTGAGAATCCACCATATACATGGGAAAGGAATTAACTGAATTAAAAAACAGGAAAACAAATTATTTAAGAATTAGATCAACAAACAAGGGAAAAACAAATGGCAAATGCATGAATATAGTGGGAACTATATGTGGATCAGACCCGGACAAATGAATAGTTAAAGAGAGGTGAACTGAAACTAAAGGATGAGAGCTTGACAGTTGCAGCCCAGACCTCTGGATTATAGACAAGATGGTTCACAGAAAATATTTTTTAAAATGGTAATACATACATATGTAAATTCTGTAAGAAAGAGTGGAAACGATTACCTATCTCATGGTTGGCTGCAAAGTTCTGATGGCAGAAAAATTATATACAGAAATGCACAATAACGGCATGCCTCATCCATTGTAAACTTTGTAAACACTACAACATTGCTGTAGCGAACAGCTTTAGGATCAGCCCCCTAAGAGAATTACGGAGAATGAGGATGTGATCACCTGGGAAATCCCCATTCTGGCCAATAAAAAGCTGGATAGCAGAAACCCAGACATAGTGATAAACAGAGGTGTCAGTTCCAGGGGATTATTCCGTGAATTGTGTGGAGAGAGAAGACCCTCAAGTATCAAGAAATGCAGAGACAAAGAAAATAAGGCAGGAGGCTACAGAAATATTGATTAAAAGTAATTTGGCATGAGGCAGGAATATTAGCAGTAGATTTGAGAGAAGGAGATTTTACTCCACGTACCCTGGTTTAGGAATGAGGATCATTGCTCTTATGGTATGCGCAAGCCGAACCCATTTGGAGACATTGCCCCCAGGAGAAATGATCGGCACAGTATATAAAAAGCAAGTGGTTTTATTTTCAGAGGTAGAACCCACCTGTAGCGTTTTTACAATCCATCATTAAGAGTGGGCAAGCCCAGCACTTAACAACAATGTAATATATATAATAGTTTTTTAATCCTGTGGAAATGTATTATTGAACGTGATTATTTTTGCTGAGTGGACAACGACCATCAGAACAGGAGCATGATAGAAAATAATGTGCAATAATCCTCCATCATCAGCATCTGAAATAAAATAAGCCCAATACACCCTCGATTAATTTTTTCTCGGTGCTTTTCTATCAAGGCCACTGTTGGCCTCCACCTGCAGTGGTGAATAGGAAACAAGTTCCAAAGGTTTCCAGGCGTCGGGTGACTTGGCAGAAGCTCATCGCTGTTTTTCCTATAGTCGCGAAAAGATGCTGAGATCCGGGGGGAAGAAAAGCTTCAGTCCTCTGTCATTTCGTGGCACTTAAAAGCCTTAGATCCGCCCCAGATCGCCCTTAGCCCTGCGAATGACGTCACAGCGTGGGCGGTCCTCTGGCCGGGCTCCGCCTCCCGTGCAGCTGGGGGCGGGGTTTGGTGCCCGGGGTGGGGGGGGAGACGAGGAAGCGTCCCGAGCTGGGGAGCCGCCGGCAGCTCATCATCATGCCAGGTCAGACTCAGAGCGAGTTGTGCACGGGAGCGGACCGTCGGTCTGGGTGTGGCAGGTGCCGGGGAGCGTGCAAGCCTCGAGTCGCCCCGAACTTTTCATCCTCCCATCGAGGAGTTGCAGGATCTTGCAGCCGAAGTCCGACTTCTCCCCTCGTTCCCGTCTTGCGGCGATCGTCCGCATGCAGTTTGCGGCCGCCTGGAGTCCGGCCTAGGCAAGCTCCGCTGAGTCCCGAGTAACCCGCCTTGCAAAGCCCCAGATCAAAGCGAAGCGAGCCGCGAGGCCTGTTCATGGCCAGGGGGCGGCGACGTCTGTGATTGGCTGCAGGCTTGTGTCTGCTTTCTTCTACTTTCACCTTCAGAGTTCGGAGGAGGAAATACTGTACTAGTTAAGGGCGTGTTTTGCAATGACACTGCGCGCCTTGCTTGCAGTCCAGCCCTAGTTGGGTCTGAGCTTATTAGAAATTGAAACGGTCCAACTTAGACCTCTTTTTTCCACGTAGGATGCTCAATGCTGCTGGAAATCCCAAGTCGGACGGTCGTACTGCACATTCAATTTGCAGACCCACGTTTAAATCGGAGGCAAGTCCATGCGTTTAAAGAACCATTTACGCGCGTCTCCTGACGTTGCGGCTCTAACCTGGGATCCGAAGAAACTGAGACTCGGAATTAAAAGAGGCGTGCTGCAAAATTGGATTATGTAGAAACAGGCTGTAGATAGATAGCAAGGGGGTTTGCTGAGGGAATGAAAACATACCATGCTGAGTGCAGGAACAAGAATAATTGCAGCACTTTAAATAAAGCAGAGTGGATTTTGTTTGAATCCATTTTGGTGCTATGTTTTGCTTCCTTCACCAACATGGGTGAAGTTGTCTGAATATATAAGGGGCAGCCTGGTTGTGCAGTGCCATGCAAAAGGTCCCTGGATCAGACCTTCCACATCTGGAGAAGGGAGTAGTGATCGTCAGATTTAGAAAGCAAGATACAAGGTTGTGCAGGGAACTGTGTGTAGTGCTGCATTTGCCAGTTGCTCCTGATAAGGCACAATGGGAATGGGGGGAATCCTCAGTTGTGAATGAAAGCTCCAGGTACCAGGATCCCAAAACTAGCTCCAAGAGAGCTGGAGAGACGAGCAAGTAGAAACTATTGGGCCAAAATTGCAAACACAAATTACGGGTTACATCACAGTGGTGCAGTTTGCTTACAGAGTAGTAAAGAGTCATAAAGTACAAGAAGGAGGTGATATGTTTGCTGTAAATTGAACAGCTGTGGCTCTCATCCTCTCAATGGGGACCACATAGAAACTAGTTCTGATGGCCATTTAGCTTAATTTTTAAGGAGAAAAGGAAGGGGGGAGGGGCGTAAGCCTGGCAGGGACAGTTTACGGCTGCTGTCATCGGACTTTGTGGCCCTTTGTAAATGGTAGTCCCCTCTGCCAGAGAAGGTGAGGGGTCCTCCCCTCAGAGCTTCGGTTAAGCAGAGACCACAACAGCACTCTTGCAGGCTAGCAGAAGCTGTCTCATTGCTGGGAGCTTGAGGAGTGGCTAGCTCTGGCCTTTGACCCATAGTTTCTCCATCCCTGGTCTAGGGGTTACTCACACGTAAAGTGTGATTCCAAGATTGTGGAAGGCAGGTATGTCTCACTTTTCTCTTACAGACTCATCGGGCCTGTCGGTTCCCCAGAGGAAAGCAAAACTATAATCTTTAAGTGCAGGGTTGAAATTGGGAGAAATGGCAAAACAGCAGTACCCAGCCACCCACAGATGCCTCCAGGGGACACAGTAGGGTGGCAAGAGCATATTATTCAATGGATTCTGTCCTGACCCCATGAAGAAGGTGTAGCTCTAGAAACATACCTTCCAGTGGAAATGCAAGAAATATAATTCAGTAAAGAAAATAAATGCATTGTGTTTGTTGGTGGCATCTCTGTTGAACTATCTGTTTGACAGTTCTTTCTACAGCAGCTTAAAGATGTAGAATGAGGACTAGGAAAGCGCATAGTTGTAGTGCAGTCCCCTTCCTCTTTGGTGACAGACTCAGGCTTGTGGGCTATAACAAACATCACTCCTAAGCCAGTAATATGTTGGCTGCAGTCTCAAGTTTACTGCTACCGTTTGCCTTAATACTTGCATTGTTCTAAAGAGATCTTTTTTTTCTGGAATACATAGGATGTAATATATACTGTACGTGCAACTTTTTAAGATGCACTTGAATTCTATTTCATCAAGTCAGTGGCACGAAGAACAATTGGGAATATTTCTGTAATTCTTCTGCCACATTTTTGTGGTTTCTGATTGCATTTCTAGATACTGCTCTCTCTCTCTCCAGGCGTTGTATAGAACAGCTGCTTTGATACTGACACCTCCGTTATTGGTGCCAAACAGCCCTTCTTGTGTTTTACTCCTTCACCACTGTTTGCTTGCATCAAGCTTCTTGTCAGTTGAAACTGGAATGTCCCAGGTGATCACAACCTCTCGGTTCTCCACAGTATTCTCAAAGTTATGATCCGCGTGTTTTCTGGCAGAGTGCTTGCTAGAGTCGGTGGTGAGGTACTGAGATTATGGATGGGTGTGCAGCGGCTGGTGTGTAAGAGGGTGCTTTTTTTTGAGATGGGGAAACTAGATCTCTATCCTTGGTGCATATCTGGGATGGGAAGGGTGCATGTGCAGGTGGGTGTCTGTTAGAGGGGCTTCTCCTCCTCACTCTCCCATTCTGTCCCCATCTCACCTGCTCCTCTGCCTCTGCTCATCACCCAGCACTGCAGGCGGGAGATCCAAGGACCGCTTCTTGGGTCTGCAATGAGGAGGGGGAGCTTCAGCCGCCACTCCTTACGAGATTGCCTGCACCCCCCCCCCTCCCCCGACCTTTCTGTCCTGGTATGTCTGTGTACTCTCAGGTGCTTTACTTGCTTGTAAATGTATTGATGTTGTGGATTGATATTGAAATTTGTACAAAAGTAAAGCTTGTGATGTTACAGACCTGATAAGATAAATGAAACTTTTTACATGCTTTTATGGTGGCACGAGCAATTTGTTTAAGGTCCTGTATATGTATGTTGGGGTCGAACACAAACAGCCAAAAACAAAAATAGAAAATCCCTAATTAGGGGAAGCCCAGAAAAGCCCCAACAGTGTCCAGCCACACATGCGCAAACAAATGGATGCAGGGCTGGGCCAACCATTAGGCAAATTAGGTCATTGCCTAGGGTAGTAACTTCTGTGGGTAGCAAAGAGCAGGGCGTTCAAAGCTAAACAATAGATTTTGAGAGCCAAGGTGGATGTACAGATGGTCCAACACATCAAACCACAGCATGGACACTATCGCTCCCTACAAACCCCACCTACCAATGATACACCAGTAATATCTGTCACTGAAGCTGCTGCTCGTAGTTTTAAAATATAGAGAGAACACAGAGCGTAACCTCCCTCTAGTCTGCTTAATTTCCTTTCCTGTAGCTTCAGCGAGTCATGGTTATGCATTTTTGTAACTACTGGGGTTTTCCAGCTCTTCACATTGTTAGAAAACCCCAATGGGGGAACGCAGTATTGGAGCATTGGCAGTTACTGCTCACTAGCACCAGGCATCGTGGTCGATGTAGCACAGATTTTGAAACTTTGTAACTTCTTAGAAGAAGGCCCAGTGGCAGCAGAAGTTAATTTCTGTATAGGTGGTTTAAAAGTTCTAGTGCTTTCTTTTCTAGCAGTTAAGACTCTGTATTGACGCAGAATATAGAGTTTACAGTGTGGCCTAGTGTTTTATTTCCTAACTTTAATGGCTCATGTTTTAACAGTTTTCATGGTGAAGCCTAGCTCGTAGTTGTGTTCAGTGCAAATTTCTCTTCGCACAAGAATATAGATGACAAGTCATGCTGAGCCAGGCTTCTTGTCCGACCGTGGCTAGTTCAGCTTACAAACCAAGCAGATACCAAAAAGTAGCTACTGTTTCTTATAATTCATTTTCACTACCAAACTAATAATTTTTTAATGAACTTTTCCAAACCTCTTATGAACTTTATTATGGTGCTTACCTTGACTTCATCCTCCGGCAGTTAATTCCACAGCCTAATTGTGTGCTAACTGAATAAATAATTTCTGTGATTTGCTTTTAGTCTGCTGGTTACTAGTTTCATAGAGCATCCTCTTGTTTTAGCGTTGTTTTGAAAGGGAAAACAACTGTTCCTTATTTAATTGCCCACCCCGCTCATGTTTTCATACATTTCTATTGTATTGTCCTTTAGTCATCTGTTCATTAAGCTTGAAGAGCCCTAACCTGTTTATCCCTTTTATCATTTTTTGTTGTCCTCCTCTGAATGTTCTCTAGTTCCGCTATATCCTTTTTGAGATTGGTTATTAAAACGGCACACGATACTCCAGGTGGCATCACACCATTGGACCTGTACAGAGGCATAATGACCGTCTCAGTTTTGTTCTCTGTCCCTTTTTCAAATCATCCTGAATATCTTTACATTTTTTTGGCAGCTGCAACACAGTGAAAATTTCAACCTATTGTGTCCATAGTGACTCCAAGATCTTTTTCTTAGGTAGTAACTCCTACCTCAAAACCCAGTAATTTGTACCTGTGGTTGGGATTATTTTTGCACTTGTCCACATTAAATTTAATCTGCCATTTAGATGCCTGGTCCTCCTAGTCTCCCAAATTTCTTCTGCAGTTCCTATGATCCTCTGCTGTTTAAGGACTGAACGATTTTTGTGTCACCTGCAAATCCGATCATCTCACATATTGCTCCTTTTTCCAGATCATTTTTGAACGTTTAAACAGCACACATCCCAGTAAAGATGTTTGGGGCACTCGACTATTGACCTTTTCCCATTTGGAAAACTAGTCCTATTCAGTTTCCTTTCTATTTATCTCCCAATACTTGAGAAGACTTTGACTCCTGTCTCTTGAATTTTTAATTTCCTGAGGAGCCTCTTGGAAGGGACCTTATCAAACTCCCCGTGAACATGCAGATGCCTTACCGATTTATTTTTTGAAAGTGGATAAATGTAAAACCTGCCTTTGCTGAACCATTATTGACTCCTTCCCTTTAAGCCGTGCCTAAGGTCGATACTTTTGTTTCTTTCCATACAAATGTTGCTATTGGTGTGTTTACAGTGAAGGATGAGTCCAGATTGCTGGGAGTTAAAATAAGGATCTAGCAGGGGCTGGTGATTTCTGGCTCTCGCTGTCTGCAGAAGGTGGAAATCTGAGCAGGCGTGTGCTGAATCTTATTGCAGTCGCTGTCATGAGGGCTTTAAATCCCCTCTCAAAGAACGCTGGTGTTTACTTTGTGTAGGTTTTGTGCCATATTTTATGTTTGAGTATGTGAGCTATGTATTCTAGGCTTTTAATGCAGGAGACTGAAAGCTGACCTCCTTTACGCAGCTGTGAGGTGTACGGACATCAGTTCAGTCTCTCTCTCTCTCTCTCTCTCTCTGGTGTGTTAGATTTTGCACATGCAAAAAGGTCCTGGGATGGTTTGGTCAATTTATTTAAATCTTGTGGCTAGTGGTTAAAACATTCATGCATATTTGTTGCCACTATATGGATAGCAGTGATAGTCACTATGGGGGTATTTTAAAAGCCCCCTAGTCATGCTTTGGACATCTGAAACGGGCATAGAGACATCCTCGGAGCAATTTTAGAAGCCGGGTCTGTGGATGAGGATGTCCAAGTCAGAACAGGCAGCATGGTGGAGGCGTGGCCAGGGCATTCGCAAGAACTCTGACATCCTTGCCTGATGTCCAGTAGTTTACCAAGGGCGGGACGGTAGGTGCCGGCCGGGAGGGGATGCAAACCCAACTGGTCCCATGAAGGGAGCAAGGCAAACATACCATTAATCTGGTTTGCTCTGATGCCTTGCGCAGGGGCTGGCCACACTGCTCTCCCAGACCCAAGTCTCTCAATTCACAGGAGTGGAACAGTAGCCTAGTGGTTACAGCAGCAGCCTAGTACCCAGGAGATCTGAGTTTGATTCCCACTGACGCTCCTTGTGACCTTGGGCAAGTCACTTTACTCTCCACTGCCTTGGAAGAAAAGGCCTCACAATCTACTTCCAGTCATACCTTGCCGAGAAAACCCAGGGGCTGCTGGTTTGCCAGCAGTCAGCATTGACTCAATGGCACTTAAAAAAAAATTATAATCAATATTGTGTTTTTAACTCTTAATATAAAATGCATCCGATGGCGGCAACACACTGTAGGAACTGCTTCTTTGGTCACCATCTCATGGCCAGGACTGAGATTACTGATAAGAATTTTGTCCTGAATCCTTTCTAGGGGTCTGCCAAGACACTTCCATAGGCTTCAGCCCTCTGCATGAAATGAGGGTGAGGGTCCAAGAATGTCTAGCTATTCCATTTCTTTTTCTTGTTCTGGCAGTCTTCAAATCTAAATGGTTAATGTTAAATATTAACGATTTATTTTGAGGACGGGAAGATAAGCAGCTATAGGGTCCAGGTAATCGCTTAGCTGGGTCGCTCTGGCAGGGTATACAGAGGACCTGGAAAGTTGGATGTTAGGGCAATACTCATTCTTGCATTGGTCATTAGATCGCTGCAAAGCCTCATGGTTACACATAGGGAAGGTGAGGCGCAGGTTATGGTTGGCAGCTATGTGGAATAACTGAGCAGATCAATTATCGTCTGTCATTGCCTGCCACGTTACTGTGTCAGGAGGAACAAGACATGTAACATTCCAAAGTTCAAATGACAAGTGATTGGTGTTGAATGAAATCGGTCGTTATTTCCTAACCATGATCCTCATGTTGGTCAGTTTAATTCCCATCACGCTGTTACTGTTTAATTATCACAGTCTCTGCCAAAGAGCTTTTGCCTGAAACAAGCGCCATGCGTTTTCATGATTCTGCAGTAGAAGGTGGGAGCGTTCGGTGTATAATTGTAAAACTCTGCAAACATATCGGAAAATATTTTGCATGGAGTGACAACTCCAGTCCAGTGGGTTTAATTTGATTTTAAAGCGGGTAGATGGGTCTCTAAACCCAGTGGATGCCTTCATAGTGATAGATAGATATGAGCTCAGAGTAAATAATAAATATATATATTTTTTTTCCTTTTCAGATCAGCCTTACTATGATCGACTGGCACAGGATGCCCCTTTTCTCACCAGTAACGGCAGGCTAAGTGAGCAGCTGGTGGATAAAATCACCCTGCAGCTGAACAGAGTATATCCCCAAATCCTCACGAACAAAGAGGCGGAGAAGGTACTGTGCTGAGTGTCAATGTGCAGTGAGAGCCTTTCTATGCAGTAATGTTTTTCACTCTGCAGTACTGTGGGAACTTCCAGTTTTGAATGCCAGCAACCCCTGAACTTACTAATCTGAGGGCAGGAGCTGGACTCCAGATTCCTACTACTCCCTCTTAATTACTGACGTTTTTTGCACAAGGAAAAGGCAGAAAAATGGAACTGTTAAAAGAATCCATAATCAATACTGTTTGTTTCAAATGTTTTTCCTTTGTTTTTGATGCTGCTGAATGTTTTTGTGTAGGATTATTGAGTATTAGCGCACATTGGCCTCTGGTACTGACCTGTCTGTTAAAAGCAGGACTGGTGCAAGAATATTGGGAGACCTAGGCGAACCTTCAGTCTTATGCCCCAAGATTTTGATAATTAAAACTCAACAATCCATAATAATCAAAACATCACCCCTCCCACAACAATCCCATACAAAGGCCTAATCAAATAGCCTACTTTTAGATAATAGATTTTGCTATGTGTGTGTGTCTCGACTCTCCCTGCAGGTAAGAGAACATGCTGATGGTTCTTTCACTTTGTAAGACTCTGAGGATCTATTGTTTTGCTTTCATTGCTGCCCCTGGGAATATGTTGCCCTAGGCAATGGCCTAGTCTTGCCTAATGGTTGGGCCAGCCCTGGTCAAAAGGGACACTTGAGGTGTTCTGCTTGTGAGCCACCTTGTCCAAACTCTCATCTAAATTTACTGACATGTTAATGCATTAATATATGTTATTGCTGTATAACTCACGATATTAAATAGGCTTCATGGGTGATCATGGCAGGACCTTACCAGGCCAAAACTGCATCCTGTATGACTTGCAAACCTGCCCCCTCCCCCTCCCATTGACATCAGACTTTTGTTATGTGCCTCTATCCCCCCCATGCCCAGCATAGCTCTTCTGCCCCTATCCCCCCACCCCCCATGGGCAGCATCTCCTCATCTTACCCCACCTCCTCATGTCCAGCTGGCTCCCTCCACACTGCCTGTCCTTGCTCCACTGCCGCTTTCCTGTTCCCTTGGCGGCGGCGGCCCTCGAATTAAAAAAACAATGTGACTCTTTCAACTCCACACTTGCATGGCTGTCCAAACTCTCCCCCTGACGTACGCTCACATCAGAGGAGTGAGGGACCACACCAGCCATGCAAGCATGAAGTTGGAAAGACCCACAAGGTTTTTTTTAATTTTTTTATTGGAGGGCTGCTGCTGCCACCAGGGGAACAGGAAAAGCGGCATCCGGGCAGGGGCAGGCCGGGCAGGCAGCATGGGGGGAAACTGAGACCAGCAGTTGGCAGAAAAGCAGCCCTATCTTCTTGCGCCCTGTGCAGTTGCACAGCTGGCAATGGACCATGGGAGCTGCATTAAATAACGCACGTTAAATAGCCATAATGTACGTTAAGGTGCAATAAAGTAAATTCAGCCATCTGTTTGTAAAGTGCAGGGTATAAACTTTGGACTTGTGTCCTTTATGACACACAGACGTTTGAAGGCCCCACTTGTAGTAATTTGCAATATCTGATGCAGAGAGGTGGGGTCTAGACAATTATCAACCCCACCCTAGGGTCGGTGCAAGGAGTTGAAGCACCCTGGACAAACCTCATCCCTTGCATCCCTCCCTGGCCCCATTTCTGCCACTGCTACCCCTGACCGGGACCTGCAGCAATGGCTATAGTCACAAGCAGCCCTGCAGGTGTACCTGAAATCTCTGGCCCTGCAAGGCTGTTTGACTCCCGCCCCCCACCCCCCCCCCCCCCGAGGCCCGATGCCAACTTTTCTCTTTGTGTTAAAACTCGCGTTTGACAAATGCAATTGTCAGACCATGGGGGGCTTTTGGGGGGTCCCACATTTTCCTGTATCATTGACCTTAAAATAACTTGTAATCTGTGCTTCTGCAGTAAAATGAATGATTGGAAAAGAACACAGAGGAATAGCTTAAGTTGCTTAAGTCCCTTTTTTAACTTTTTTTTTTTATATTGTACTCAAGAAAAGAAAAAGACCATAGAGGAAGCATTTTATTCACTTTGATGTTGTATGGTAGCATCCTTGTTCATGGACGTGGGCATCTCCTGTTGGTGACTGGGGCCAGGAGACCTGAAGACCTTTGACATTCTCAGATTTTCAAGTAACCATCCTAGAGTTGCTGGTGTTTCTCATATAACCCACTTTCTCCGATTTAAGCAGTATTATCTTAGGTCACTCTGTACAATCTCCTACTATTTCATATTTCTAAAGCATGCAGACAAGCATGAGCCCAATATGATATGTCTGGATCTAGCACTGACGATCATTTATTAATCCTTTCTGCCATTTGTATCTAGCATATAAATGGCCTGAGCAGCTTAATCTATCACTAGCCTCCTTTTTTATTTGTACAAAAACAAAAAACCTACTAGTCTGCAGCTATAATGACTTTCTAATTACCCAAGAGCTCAGTACAATGGGACAATTGTTACGTGCTATTCTGTTGACATGAGACAGAGTTTTAGGTAAAGCACCTGTAACAGGTGATCTCCGGGAACAGCAGGAATTTAGTCTTCACATATGGGTATCATCGGTACCGACGGAGCCTGCATGGGAACGCTCGCCAGCATCCATTCCCACCTTTCCCAACTGTCCCTCTCCAGTTGAGTTTAAAACGGAGACAAAAGAGAGAGAGAGATACAAATCTTAGGGGAGGTGGGTGGGTTGTGAAGACTAAATTCCTGCTGTTCCCGGAGATCACCTGTTACAGGTGAGTAACTATGCTATCTCCAGGAACAAGCAGGAATGTAGTCTTCACATATGGGGACTCCCTAGCTGCAGATGCCAGGGAGATGGCCCCAGAAAGTTGTGTGCCCTTGTGAAAGGGCTCCACTTCCCCCCCATGGATCTCTGGAATCCTACCAGGGATGGTGGGTAGGGGTTGATTAAATCTGGAACAGGTGTTGAAGAACAGCCTGACCAAACAAGGCATCCCAGCGGGAGTCCTTGTCTAAGCAGTAATGGGCTGTGAAGGTATGTACTGAAGCCCAAGTAGCTGCTCGACAGATGTTGTTGATAGACACAGAGTGAAGATGAGCCATTGAGGCTGCCATGGCTCTCACATTGTGAGCTGTGACATGGCCTTCAAGAGGAAGGTTCTTATTCTCATAGGCAAAAGATATACACTGTGCAATCCAGCTGGACAGTGTTCTTTTGGAGACTGGAAGTCCCAAATGACTAGGATCAAAAGCAACAAAGAGTTGAGAGGATTTTCTATGTTGCTGTGTCCTTTGCAAGTAAAAGGCCAAAGCTCTTTTACAGTCCAAAGTATGAAGATTCCTTTCTCCATTTGAGGCGTGAGGCCTTGGAAAGAATACAGGAAGGTCAACCGCTTGGTTTAAATGAAAGGGCAAAACCACCTTTGGCATAAAGTGTGGATGAGTCCTAAGGATTATCTTATCATGATGGAACCTTGTATAAGGAGTATCAGCCACTAACGCTTGCAATTTACTGATGCGATGTGCTGATGTGTTTGCAATGAGAAAGATAACCTTCCTGGAAAGGAATTTCAAAGAGGTAGTGGCTAATGGTTCAAAGGGCAGTTTCATGAGCTGCCAAAGAACCAGATTCAAGTCCCATGCCACCGGTGGTGGCTTAATGGGAGGCTTCGTTAAAAGAAGGCCTCTCATAAATCTTGCGATGAGAGGAAATAGGTTGTCCATTTAAAGGCTTGAAAGAATCTGCAATAGCACTCAAATGGACGCTCATTGAATTGGTCTTGAGCCCTGCATTTAATAAATGAAGAAGGTACTCCAATAATGATTCCAGAGGTGTCGCAAGAGGGTTAAGACCCTTCTGTGAGCACCATATGGTAAATCTTTTCCACTTAAATGCATAAGAGCGTCTTGTGGAAGGTTTCCTGGAAGCATGAAGAATATCCTTTACCTGCTGGGAAAGGTTAAGACCGTGAGGTACTAGGCTTTTAGCAACCAGGCCCTGAGATGCAGAGACTGGGGATTGGGATGCCACAGCATCCCATCCTCTTGAGAAAGGATCTGCTCCATATCTTCTAACTCCAGAGGCGGAGCTTGAGAGAGATATAGGAGCAGAGGATACCACGGTTGCCGTGGCCAACGTGGAGCTATGAGGATCATATGACCTCTGTCTCTCTGAAGCTTGAAGAGGGTTTTTGGAATTAGGGGAATGTGTGGAAAGGCATACAGGAAGTCCTGACCCCAATGAAGGAGGAAAGCATCCCTGGCCTGACAACCTCGAGCCAGAATTCTGGAACAGAACCGGGGAAGTTTGGCATTCAGCGGACTTGCAAAGAGGTCTATGTCTGGGGTTCCCCAAATTTGAAATATTTGGGCCACCTCGTCTGCATGGAGAGACCATTTGTGTGGAAGCAGAACTCGACTGAGTCTGTCTGTCCAAGAATTTTGAATGCCTGGAAGATACACCACAAGGAGATGAATCTGATGCTCTCTGGCCAGGGCCCATAGTTGCAAAGCTTCGTTGCACAGCGACAGAGATCCTGTTCCGCCCTGCTTGTTCACATAGAACATGGCTACCTGATAGTCCTAGTTTAAACGGACAGTCTTGTAGCTGAGCTGGGTGTGAAATACTCGAAGAGCAAGGAAGATTGCCTGAGTTCCAGGAGATTGATATGTAGATAGGCCTCCTGTGGAGTCCAGGTACCCTGGGTAGAGAGGCCGTACAGGTGGGCTCCCCAACCCACCTGTGAAGCATCTGTTGTTAGAGTGGCTTGGGGTGGGGGTTGCTGAAAAGGAGACCCCACCAGAAGGTTTTTGGGTGACTTCCACCATTGGAGGGACAAAATAAGGCGATCTGAGTTTGCTATTTTCTCTGACAAGTAACCTGATGCCTGAGTCCACTGAGTGGATAAAGTCCACTGGGCTACCGTCATATGGAGGCGAGCATAAGGAACCACATGCACGGTGGATGCCATGTGGCCTAGCAACTGTAACATTTCCCGAGCAGTGAGGTGAGGTTTTAGCACTGCTTGGGAAGCTAAGTGCACAATGCGAAGGCAGCGGGGCTGTGGAAGGAAGGCCCTTGTCTGTCTGGTATCCAGAAGAGCGCCTATGAACTCTGGGGATTGAGTGGGAGCAAGGTTGCACTTTGGGAAATTTATAACAACTCCCAAATACTGAAGGATGCGCATTGTGCGAGACAGAGCCATCCTGGCCTCTGGCTCTGAAGGGGCTCGAATGAGTCAGTCGTCTAAGTGAGGGAAGACGAATATTCCTAGGGTGCGGAGAAATGCTGCCACCACAGCCATGCATTTTGTGAACACCCTTGGTGCAGAGGCCAGGCCAAAAGGAAGAACCTTGTATTGGTAGTGCTTCCCTTGAAACAGAAAGCAAAGGAACTTTCGGTGAGTTGGATGGATGAGAACATGAGTGTACGCATCCTTGAGATCTAGAAAACAAAGCCAATCCTGACTCTGAAGGTATGGCAGCAGAGTTCCTAGAGAAATCATTTTGAACTTCTCTCTGAACAGGAATTTGTTCAATTCTCTGAGGTCTAGAATGGGTCTGTGTCCTCCTGTTTTCTTTGGAATAAGGAAATAGGGGGAGTAAAACCCTGTACCCCGTTGGGGAATGGGCACCTCTTCTATTGCTCCTTGAGCAAGGAGCATTGTGACTTCTTGACCTAACCGGTTGTTGGGGGAGGTCTGAGAATTGAACTGTCTTACCATTGTAGGAGGGGGCATGCTGAGGAAATGAAGCTTGTACCCCTCTCGTACAATAGACAGAGTCCAATTTTCTGCTGTTATCTGACACCATCTGGGGGCAAAATGACACAACCTTCCTGGGATGGTGGAGGGTTCTGGGCCGTTCAGGGCCAGGAAGGCAAAGTTCTCTAGATAGGAGTCAAAGTCCCTGTGGATGCTGAGTCTGCTGAGCCGGTTGAGGCTTAGCTGCTTTTGACTTCCTTTGTTGCCTAGGTTGTTGCTGCTGTCCCTTTTGGGCAGACTGACCTGAACAATGTCCCTGCTGGGTATAGGAGGGATAAAACTTCTTATTCTTACTGAAGAATGGTTTCTTAGAGGATCTTTTCCTCGCAGGATCAGCTGTAGATCTGAACAATCTATCCAAAGTGATATTGTCAGCATCTATCTCCATTAGCTTTTTCCTGCCAATTCTTGCCAAAGAGATTCTCTCCTGTGCAAGGTATATTCCCCAGTTTGTCCTGTATCCAGATTTCTAAGTCAGATGCCTGGAGCCAGGCAATTCTGCATGCACCTATGTCAATAGCAGAGGTTCTGCTTATGCATTCAAAGCAGTCAAAAGGCTGCACGATTCACAAACTTGGAAACATCCTGAGCATGTTAAACAAGAGTAAGATAATCTTGCCTTTTATCATCAGGAAGGAGAGGGCTCATAAGCTCTAAGTCTCCTGTGACTTCCTTAAGGAACATTCCCATATACAAGATATAGGAACTGATCCTAGCAGAAAGCATGGAAGCCTGGAAGGATCGACGTCCAAAGGCGTCAAGAGTCCTACACTCACCCTGGAGGATTAGATGCATGCCTTTTTGCACTCTTCATCCGTCTCATGGCTGATTCCACTACCATCGAATGGTGTGGTAATTGATTCTTCTGAAACCCAGGACAATGAGGAACTCGATACATGGTGTCGAGTCTTCGAGAACGAGGAGATGTGGTTAGAGGTGTTTCCCACATCCTTAACATAAGATCATGCAAGACCTCATGAATAGGTAAGGTAGCTGCCTCCTTGGGTGCTTTAGGGTGTTGTAGGATTTCTAATTCCTTTGCCCTAGGCTTTTTTCAGGAGCCACTGTGATGGAAAGACCTCGGGCCACATCTCGGATAAAATCCTGAAAGGACATTATCCTCTGGTGGAGACATCCTACGCTGAGGAGAAGAGGAATTCTCGGGAAGTACTACTCTGGTATCGGCAGAGCCTTCGGAGTTTTCAGACTCATCCGAGGATTCAAAGTATCTCCGATCCGGGTGATCGTGCAAGGCACGGTACCGGTACTAATCGAAGTCATCATCGGAGTGGTCCGGTACTGACTTGTCGATGCCGGATAGAGACGCATGACTCGGTCCCGGTAGAATACCTGCCAATGTCAATGCAGTTGGTGCCGGTACCGGTTGAATTGTCTGAAGCCGTTTCAAGGGCATTGAGGCCGTGAGAAGAGCCACCAGACTGCGCTCAATAGCCAAGAATCTCCTGACTATCGACGCTGCCGATTCTTGGGTATCGGTGCCGGTTAAAGTGGCCGGACCCCAGAGCATGGCACCAGTAGTTCTGCTGAGGTTGAAGCCTCGAACATCCTGGAGCCACGTTAGTGCTTTGGAAGCCGAAGCCTCCCGCCGGGGCAATTTTTCCGGTGAAAGTCCCTCAAGGGCAACGCCAGAAGCATCTCGGTATTTAGAAGGAGATCTACCCTTTGAGGACCGGCTAGATTTATGTTTAGTTATCTGAGATCCATGGGAGGAGGATGAAGCCCTGGAGGACGTCGATGCCACGGAGGCTGCATCGGAGGGAAAAAGGGTACTGAGCTTAGCAGCTCGGTTTTGCTGGCCCCTTTTTGACATCATTCCACAGGCAACACACTCTGAAATAGAGTGGTCAGGACCTAAACATTTGAGGCACCACTCATGGGTGTCGGTGACGGAGATGGTACCGCCACACTTGGAACACTTTTTAAAACCCGAAGCGGGTTTTTCCATTCTGAAGGAAAACGTTGGGCCTAGTGCCCAAAATGGCACGTGGCACAAGAGAAGAAAATTACTGGAGAAAGACTCCAGAAACAAAGGTGTGTTTTGTTTTTTTAGAAAAAAGAAAAGAAGAACCAGCAGTACCGGTATAGCATTGAGGGAAGGCAGACACGACCACAAAAAAGTATAAGAAGGGAATTTTCTGCGGTGACAGGATGTGCAACCTGTCGGCTCCACGGAAAAAAAAGAACTGGAGAGGGACAGTTGGGAAAGGTAGGAAGGCAGCACGCAGGCACTGTGGGATGCTCCCAAAAGCTTTCCTATTGGACACTGGGGAGCGTTCCCGCGCAGGCTCTGTCAGTACCGATGATACCCATATGTGAAGACTACATTCGTGCTTGTTCCTGGAGATCATTTGTATCTCTCCATTCATGGTTCAAGTTTTGGGCATCTTTACATTGTCTCGTGGGTTCTAGAATCTTGGTCTTAATCACTGTTTTATTACAGTTCAGGAATCCCAAGACCCCTCTTCAGACTCGCCTGAAGGATCTGCTGCGTCACTTGCAGAAGAAAGGAGACCGCGACTGTCAGGAGTTTTACCGGGCGTTGCAGAACAATGCGGACCAGCTCTACTCCATTTTACCCAGTCGGAAGAAGCGGAGTGAGTCAGCCAGTCTGGGGGGGGGTGAGGGGCTTTTATGGGAAGCTATCATTGGTCTTTGAATTATCATAGGCATTTTTGCTGACTTTATTTATTTATTTGAAACTTTTTTTTTCTATGCCGCCCCTTCCAAAGATCAGGGGCGGTTTACATTGAAACATAGAACTTTTACAAGGAACGAATTGTAAGGATTCATACAATTACATAAAACTTGCAATTGGGTTGGAGTATCATGAATGACATTAGGCCATTAAAGATTAACTATTTACATCAACTATATAAATTCCCATTGTATGTAACGAGTATGTCTTGTATTGAGTGGGATATCATGGGGCTAGTTTGTATGGCATTTCTTGTATTAGAATGTGTGGAGGGAATCAGGGGTACATCCTGTGTGTTCTGGAAAAGGTTTATAAGTACTTTGTCAGTCTTGAGGCGTAATGTAGTTGGGGGTTGTGGATGGTAGTAGTGGGTGGGTTGCTTTTGAAGGGTTGGGAGTCGTAGTATTCAATGAAGAGGTGTGTTTTTAGTTCTTTGTGAAAAGCCTGAAGGTCTTTGATTGTTCTTATGGACTCTGGGAGGGAGATCCACAGTGCGGGGGCAGTATATGTGAAGGCCCTCTTGCTCGTGTTCCGTTTTGTCTTCCTGAACATGGGAGGAACTGTGAGTGTATTCCGGATGATTCTTCGCCGCCGCCTTCTATTATCTGACTGCGGATGGATTAGGGTTGAGAGATAGGAAGGGGCTATTTTGTTAATTATCTTGAAAGTTATCATTATGATTTGGTATTTTGCTCTGCTTTAACTTAAGAGTTAAAATAGTGTGAGCAAAACCAAAGTTGTGTAATGTTTTTTTGTCGGAAGGCAGCCCGGAAGATCAAACTACCCTCTTGAAGCTGTAACTTCCATTTTATTCAGTTTATAATTAACCCTATGAAATTATTAACTTTGGTTTTGCTCACACTATTTTCACTCTATTTTTGTTTTGGGTATCATTTTGATAGAGTGGGGGTTTTTTGTTTTTTGTTAACTTAAGAGTTGGCAGACAAACGAAAAAGATTTGTGTGAAGTTGCCCAAGCTCTTCTTATAGATAGCAATGACCTTCAAGAAAGCAAATGGTGCACAAGAGGTGTGTGTCTGTGTGTGCTGGGGGCAGGGCTGGTGCAAGGATTGGAGGTGCCCTAGGCAGACCCTTTATCCTAATGTCCCCCTCCCCACCCCCCACAGCAATGGCTCCCAAACCATGACACGGTGCTTACCTATGCATAAACTGGAAGACTGCATCAGAGGGGGATGGAAACCATAGAGAGTAGGCAAAAGAAACTGAGGTGGAGCGTGCAGGTAAACACTGCATCGTAGTTCGGGCCCTGGAGAGGAGCAACAGCAATGGGCGTCGCCGGAGGGCCAACATCCTAAATGGCTACTTAGAATGCCTAATGGTAGCATCAGCCATGGGGGGGGGGAGGGAGGGTGGTGGTGGTAAGGGGTGAAACACTTCTTGAAAATGTGAATGATCTCTCTTAGCATGCACCACACCCAAAATAAACTTTTAGCTTGACGCTGGGTACCTGCATTTCTGTGTCATATTCTGCTCTTATGAGCGTAGCTATAAGAACATAAGATATGCCATGCTAGGTTAGACCAAGGTCCATCAAGCCCAGTATCCTGTTTCCAGCAGTGGCCAATCTAGGTCAGAAGTACCTAGCAGTTTCCCCAAAAGACACAGGTTCCACAATGCTTGTATTGGGTCAAGCATTGATATCCTGGGTCCCTTCAATAATGGTTTATAGACCTTTCCTCCAGGAACTTGTCCAAACCTTTTTTTTTTTAAACCCAGCTACACTAAAAGCTTTTCCTGCATCCTCCAGTAACGAATTCCAGAGTTTGATTACACATTGAGTGAAAAAATATTTTCTCTTATTAGTCTTAAATAGGTTACACTGTAGCTTCATTGCATGTCTTCTAGTCTTTTGCTTATGCCATCAAAATATTAAAAAAAAAATCAATCTATGTTTTCCCGTTCCACTCCATTCATTAATTTATAGACTTCTATCATATCGCCCCTCAGCCGTCTCTTTTCCAGGTTGAAGAGCCCTAACCTTTTTAGCCTCCCTTCATAGGGGTATCCTTCCATCCCCTTTACCATTTTGGTGATTCTTCTCTGTACCTTTTCTAATAACGCTATATTCTTTTTAAGATACGGTGACCAGAATTGCACACAATATTCAAGGTGCGGTCGCACCATGGAATGATATAGAGGCATTATAATATCCTTTGTTTTATTCTCTATTCCTTTCTTTATGATTCCTAGCATTCTGTTTGCTTTCTTGGCCGCCACTGCACACCGGGCAGAGGTTTTTTTCCTGGGTGGTGGTTCCTAATGTGGAACCTTGCATTGTGTAACTATAGTTTGGGTGGTTCTTTCCGAGGTGCATAACTTTGCACTTGTCCACACTAAATTTCATCTGCCATTTTGATGCCCAGTCTTTCAATTTATCAAGACCCTCTTGCAATTTTTCACAATCCTCTTGGGTTTTAACAACTTTGAATAATATTGTGTCATCTGCAAATTTTGATTACCTCACTCGTTATTCCCATTTCCAAGTCATTTACAAATATGTTAAAAAGCAGCAGACCCAGTACAGATCCCTGGGGTACTCCACTATTCATCTTTCTCCATTGGGAAAATTGGCCTTTTAGCCCTACCCTCTGCTTTCTTTCTTTTAACCAGTTCCTGATCCACTCCCTCCTATCCCATGACTTTTTAGTTTCGCCAAGAGTTTCTCATGAGGACCTATCTAGATTAAAATTCCCTCTTTGTATAGAGCAATCAGATTGCTTTAAAATTGTCTGGAGCAAAGTATCTATAGTTCTCTCAGTAAAGTGTGCAGTAAGAGGGCCTATATTTTCATGCATATTTAGAAGATAAATTGCTTAAGAGAGATTGTTCTCAAAAACTTTACCAGCATTCTATCACTAAAAGCCAAAAAATGAAAACTTCCCATTGGTATCATACTTCAAAATACTTTAATCACACAAAATGTTTTTCAAATACTTTTCCAAATCTTGATTGATTCCATTGTTCTTAAGTTCCGTCAAGTTGGTGCACACTCGTGACGACCCTCTGGATAATTGTTCTAAACTGTGTTCAGTCTTTGGTCAAGCAGCTAATTGATGATAGAGAGGCATCCATAGCTGCTGCTATTGTATTGATCCAATTCATTGCTGGCCTTCCTCTTGCGATTTGGGTGATACTGAGCGATTATAAAGTATTTTTGACTTTTGGAAGATAAATTGTGCTCATAAGTAATTTACTGTAGTGTATGTACAACATGGTTTTGAGCAGTGGTTGTTACCATTGTCACCCAGCATCTGGAAGTCTGTAAGATCATTGAAACCTGTGTATATACGTGTCTATATTTAGATACGTTGATGTAACATAGTAACATAGTAAATGACGGCAGATAAAGACCAGTATGGTCCATCTAGTCTGCCCAGTACGATGTTGAGAGTAGGAGATGGGTCTTCTAACGACAATTGTAGAGTTAGAATTCTTTAGTGTCTGATTTATTTACTCTAACCTCTTGCCAGTTTGAGGTCAGTGAAACTGGAAACTTTGTGCACAAGATTTACGTTGCCAGCTGTCCTATCTGTTTTAATGACTCCATTCTGGTTTTTCCTCTTATTGTGCAAGATAGGAAGTTAAGCAGTAACAACCTGAGCTAAGACGGCGCATAAACTGGGGACCTGATATTCAAAGACCTGTAAACCGTGTAAATGCCTCTAAGCGGGTCATTTAGCTGAATATCCCCAGGTTCTGCCCCTACACATCGTGATGCTAACTGCTTAGTATCGGGGCATTTCAGGGTGGTACCCGTCACTAACCAGTCAGTGGCAGTATGAGCCACTGCCCAGTTAGCAACGCATGGGTAAAGATAGGCCAGCTTTTCGTGTCTGTGGTCTTGTCTTCCAATCACTGTTCAAAAATCATGGCATTGAGCTAAAACAGCAAAGTAGGATGCGCCCAGTGCTCTGTCCCTGGTCCTTTTCATCATGTGTGTAAAGCAACAAAATAAAATGAAACTTAAGTGCCCAGTTAACATCAGTCACAATACAACCAGTTAGCCCAAAGCTGTAGCACTCAAGAAATGGCTTAAAATGATCATTTGAGCCTATCATGTAATTAAAATGAAATTGATAAAACCTTAAGTCGTCCAGCCTGCTCAAGGCACTTTACAAAAAAATACCATGTTTTGGGGGATACTTTAGCAGCTTTATTTGCAATTTCCAAGTGTAAAATGAGGCTAAATTTACAAGGCGATATCCAAAATACATAGCAATTGCAAGAGGGTGTGGCCAGGACAGATCAAAAATGTACACATGTATTCCCAGTTTCATATAGGGGATGCCCATGTATGACCACATTGGGATTTACAGCAGCTCCCTGGCACATTTAAGGTTTTAGAAAGTCCTCATTTCAGTCCGCTCTTTGCAGGAGGGAGTTAGGGGGTTCTCGTCATCACCAGTTTTTATTTCCCATTATTCCCTCAAAATTGAAATTGGGTAAAGATAGTGAAATCTGTAATTTAATTGGTGCCATGGTGGCCAAAATACGCATGTAAGCAGGGTCGGTCCAAAGGTTTCTGCCGTCCCAGACAGACATCCTGGCCGTGCCACCACCCCCCTCCCACTAATGCCATTGGTAAGGTCGGTGAAATGCCTTGGCTTGTGCGGTGATGGTCCGTGGTAGGCCATGTGCTTCTGCACACATGGCCTGGCACGTCTCACCCCCTCTGACACAATTTGCTGTTGGGGGGGAGGGGGGTCAGAAGTGGCAGGTTGTGTGTTTACTGCCCTAGGCAGCTGCCTAGTGGATGGGCCAGCCCTGCAGGTAAGTGCCCAGTTTGTTCCTACATGTAGATTTGTAAAACAGCTCCTTTGGGTCCACACAGTGCCAGATACATGCTTCTGCTTTGGAACAGGTTCCACATTTGGCAGAGTCTTTTCTAAAATACCACAGAACGGTCCTGGCCTCGATGTCTCAATTCCGGTCTCCATGAACGTGTTTGCACTCCAAAGAATAGTTTCTCATGTAATACGATCACATTAAAGCACGTGCTCTTAGGTGTTTTTCCACTTTCATTGCTCCATCTTTCTCGGCAATGACCAGAGGAGGAATTTCTAAGAAGATACAAAGGCCTACTCAGCAAATAGAAATTAGAATCCTTATAAAAGTGTTTAATCTTTTGCAATGGCTTGTAAGGCCTGGTTACTGTTGATGCAGTCGCCATATAGACTCTAATAGCTGGGAGCTGTTTCTATAGGTTCTTTCTGTGCTCCCGGCGTCACCTCTCACTGTAGCAGAAGCTGGCTGTGAAATATTAAGGACTCACCTGCTCTGTAGCTGGGCACTGCCTTAGATGTAAAGATTTAGAAATGAGGTCAGGAGTGTGGGAGAAACTTGAAGCCCATTTGGGATGCACAGTCATTAGTGCACATTTGGCTTAAAAAATTCAGTGAATACTAAATTTGATTTTAACACACATGAACCAATGCATTAAGGTAATTAATGCACAGGAATGTGTGAAACAAAGTCCAAAAAAGGAGGGGGTGAGCAAAAATTAATTTTTTATAGAGGTCTCTGGAATCCTTTCCTATATACAGGAAGCCTTTGTGAGTTACACATTCCCTTGTAGAAATATTCATATGGTTTTCAGGAGCAATAAAAGTGGTGTTTCCTGTACCTGGTTGTGCCGTGATAGATGTGTTTCTTTGCTTTTGCTCTGAACTAACTGTTGCTATGTTGCTTTTATTCCTAGAAGCCTCGGATTCCACAGAGGTACACGGTGATCAGGAGAAATTCATCTTAAATGAGAGGGGTAAATACATGCATGTCACTGAATAATATGTATTAAACCGTGTTATGTCTTCACATAGCGTTAAAGGCCTGCCTTTGTTTTCCAGGACATTTCTGTTTTTACTGCCTGTTTTGTTTTGTTTTGTTTTGTTAGTGCCATCAAGTCAGTGTTGACTCATAGCGACTCAGCTACCTCTGGGTTTTCTTGGCAATGTATCACCGGAAGTAGATTGCTGGCCTTTTCTTCCAAGGCAATGGCGGGTAAAGTGACTTGTCCAAAGTCACAAGGCGTGCCAGTGGGAATCGAACCCTTGATCTTCTGGGTACTAGGCAGTTGCTCTAACCACGAGGCTACTCCTCCACTCTTACTGCCAGTAGGCAAAGATATTTGAAAATTTCCTAAGTCAGAGCATTCATTATTTAAAAGATTTATATTCCGCTGTAGCTAAGCGACTAGGTGGATTACAAGAAACGCACACAAATTTGAACCATTAAAAACAAAACCGTTTAATAAATATCTAAAGTAAAACTAAAACATACAGTAAACTTTGAACAGTACCCTCAGCCCTCTAAATCACTTAAGTCTGGGTATTCTTGCATAAAGAGCTCTGCCCTTAATTTCTTTTAACCCAGTGTCCGCTCTCAGCCTTATCTCTTATATAGAGATGACTAAGCTGACAGTGCCTTACAGGAAAAGTTATTTTGGGCTTTTCATTTTGTTTTTGTTTTTTTTTAATTGATCCAGCAGTTTCCTCCTCCATCATCAGCTCATTTGGAACCATGGCCGGGATCTGGCACATGGCGGCAAACAGTCACTTAGGAAATCATCAAATCTCTTTGCCTACTGGCAGACAGTCATATCGGAGAGTCTTTATTTCCCTCATTTTATATCTACCCTTCAATACACCTAGCCTGGTCATTGCAGTGATGCGTCTTGGCTGGGTTCTTTCATGGCCTTGAATCTGGCCACTAGGAGTCGCTCTTTCATAATGAAAATGACTCCCTCCACTGAGGGCAGGGAATGGACCAGGGATCATCCATGTAGTAATGCACAGCACTTGCATCTAAGCCTCTGGGTCAAACCATTTTGGGCTTTATCTACTCAGACCTTTTTCCCATTCTGTGATTATGGGAAAAGGTGTTAGTAAATGAGGCCCTCTATTGGATTTAGTCAAATCCAATATAAAGTGAGAATCTTGTCATTACAGGGATTTTTGGTTTTTTTTAGAAAGTTTGGCCAAATTTCAGCATGCACCTATTATCAAATGAGGACTTCTGACTGCATTTTCTAATTGACGTGGTCCTTTTATTTATAGATCAAGTCTACTTATTTCACCACACTGCATCTTGAATAATGTCTCCTCAGTGATTCAAATAGACACAGAGCCAGTACAGAAAGGGGAGTTAAATATAGATCAAAGGAATCCATTGATGAGACATTGGGTTTCTCCTCCATGTAACCTTGCTCTGAATAGACTATAGAATGGTCATTGAGCATGAAATGCTTACAGCTTTATTTGACCCCTTTATGATGGGGGTTGTGCAAGCATATATATATGAATGAATCCATAGACCTAAGAACCATCTTTTAAAGGAGAGCTTCATGGCCAATAGCCATAGTCCAGTGGGTGCAACCTTTAGATCTGACCGCATGCTTGCTTGAGGAAGATTATTCACCACTCCTGAGTGCATTTGTTTTGTTGCAGAATCGCCACGGTCATGTTGCAAAGCTCCTGTTTCTCACAGTTGTGGGGACTTTTTGACCTCCACAGCCCTGCCTCCTCTAGTATGAAACAAACGCTGTTGCTTGATTGGGCTGTCAGCCACACCAGGTTCCAGGCATGAGCATATTATGCCAGCTTCTTTAAAAATGAATTACATCTGAATTTGTTCTTCTGCTGCACTTGACTTCACGGTTAATAATTTATAAAAAGCATCCAAAGCTCTCCATTTGTAGAAGGAAGCACTGCAGCCAGATGAACCCTTTCTAAATGTAATAAAAATGAGTGAAGGTGGCAGAAGTCTTGTATGTAATGACAGTAATGCAGAATATTTTGATTCCATCCTGAAGACATTCATGATCGGACTCATGCAGCTGTTGGTCAGTTTTTTAAAAACCAGATTTTGGGTTCTTGCAATCATATATATAGTTTCATTTGTGTTTCCTTGCTGCTGCACCGTGGAGGAAGGTAAATGTGAACAAGAATAACCAGTGCTATAAAAGCTTTGAATTACAAATTAATTAGAGCTCTCTACATGTACTAACACAGTGTATTGATTTCACAGACTGCTTTTCATTGTATATATCAAAGCAGTTTGTATAGTTATGAATTCCTTAATACTACTTTTGTAAACAGCGATTTTAGAAGGGTCTGAATTTACACGTTTGCCCCAATCACATTGAAGTTACATGGAGGTGTACGGCGGGGGGGGGGGGGGAGGGCATGGTCTGGGCAGGACAGAGATTACCCATGTAGCCACCATTTCAAATAAAAGATGCTCGATTTAAGGAAAAAATTGTCCATGTCTGGATTTACGCCTGCTGCCTGCCACAAATAGATTTTCGAAAAGTGCTCATTGTGGCCAACCCTTTCCAGATATAAATGAGGTAACTATCAAGTCCTCTGATTTAGAGTGACCACATGCCTAGATCTTTAAAAGGGCCACATGCTGACGTATGTATGTTGATATTATTATGCCACCACTTACACGTGTAATTTGCCAGCGTTTCCTCGCTGAGCTTTACCACGTGAGTGTGACATGATGCCTCTCCCCCTGCACATGAATGTCATCCTCATATGTTCCTTCTTTGACTTCACGCCTCACCATGGATGTGTGTGCTATATTTTCACGCTCTTCTAAAATTGACATGGATTTGCAGATGTTTCCACTTGGACATTGCTGCAACCACATAAGTGGTCTTTCTAAAATGTGCCTTTAAAGCAAGAAGATTGACCTGTCCTGCTGAAACGTCCCAGTAGGAATATTCTGTCATTTTTGAATGACGCAGAAATCACAATGACATTTCAATTTAATTTAATTTCATCTTTTCTATCCTGCCCAAACCAGACGTTCAGAGCCATTTACAATAATTAAAACTAATTAAATTACAACAGAATACTGACAATTGAACCCACAAAATTCAACCCACCCTAGCACAATTGTTAGATTAATTACAATTATTCAAATTACTTTACAAATAGCCACATTTTCAAAGATTATCAAAAAGTCAAATATGATCTTTCACTGCATAGTAAAAGAGAGCTACACCTTGGAATAATTTCTTGCCTGTCCCTATTAATCTAGCTTCAGATAGTGATGGTACTTTCAGTCTATTTGCATAAACAGAATGTGTAGAATTTAGTCATCAGACAGGGACACAAATAGGATGGCAAGTAATTGGGAGAAACACCATACAAGGTTTTAAATGTTAGACATAGCACTTTAAATTGCAGCCTGGCAGCCTCTGGGAGCCAGTGAAGCGAATATGGCGGGATAACTGACACCCCCTTTTAACGTGTGCTAAAACGCAGACATGAAAATGAGATGTTCTTATGCATCCCCGCTGAGCAGCAGCTGAATCTGCCGTCCCAAGGTTTAATCAAACATGGCTTGCTGTTAATCACCAGTAATATGTTCTTTAGCGTTTGGCTTGTAGGATTTCCTTTTCTGTAGCCCCTTCTCTCTGCCTGAGAATGAGGATATGTACTTTCTCTCATAGGTTCGGTGTTCTTCCTTGCTTGCTTTAGCGTTGCTGCTGGTTTAGCATTGCTAATGTACTGCTACTCCCCAGGTAGGACCAGATTTTAATATTGTAATTCTTGTGATTTTGTGTAAAAATGACAACGATCTCTATTGCATTTCTGGTGGACACTGGCAATCTAACAGAACACTCTGATTTAAAAAAAAAACATTTTCTTGCAATTTGTTTCTCTCATTCTCCACATCTTGCCTTTGCCTTCTTGAAGCAGCTCTTGTTTTCATTCCATGAGACTTGGATTAAAGATTTAAAGCGTTGCAGTTGTAGGCTAGCCATTCTACAGGAGAAGCTGGACTATTCATCTTCGCCCCAGCACATGTTGTTAAAGACTAGAACACATGCTGCTAGTGATGCCAGAGAAAAATTTACTACTCCTACTACTGAGCACTTGCATAGTGCTACATACATACATGCAAGACATACGTAGCGCTGCACAGACATGTAAGAGACAATCTCCAGGAACAAACAGGAATGAGTCTTCACATATGGGTATCGTCGGTACCGACGGAGCCTGCGCGGGAACGCTCCCCAACGTCCAATCAGAACGCTTTTGGGAGCATCCCACCATGCCTGCGTGCTGCCTTCCCGCCTTTCCCAACTGTCTCTCCTCAGTTTTCCGTTTTCCACGGAGCCGGCAGGATATATTCCTGTCACCGCAGAAAATTCTTCTTTTATTTTTTACTTTTTTGTGGTCGCGTCTGCCTTCCCTTGACGCTACCGGTACCACCGGTACTTTTCTTTCTTTCCTGAAGAATTTCTTCTCTCCTTAGAAATTTTTTCCTGTTTAGTGCCTGACGGTTTCTAGGTCTCTACCCTTCTGTTATGGAAAAGCCAGCCACTATCCTTAAGAAGTGCTCAAAGTGTGGCGGTACAGATACTTTCTCAGACACACATACTTGGTGTCTAAAATGTTTAGGTCCTGACCATTGCCCTCTGGAGTGTCTCTCCTGCTGGAGCTCAAACAGAAGTCTTCAGAATCGAGTAGAACTCGATACCCGGTTCACATCCCCTTTGATGTTTCCAGCTAGAGTATCATCTTCTTCACAGGATCAGGTAACCAAACAAAAGTCTGTAAAGACTAGCCAGTCCTCGAGTGGTAGATCTCCTGCTCAGCATCAAGATGGCTTCGGTCTTGCCCTCGAGGACATCTTGGCAATAAAGCCCTGGCAGGAGTCTTCAAGCTCTAAAGCATGAACAGGGCTCTGGGTTGTTCCCAAGGTTCTTACCTCGAACATACCTGGGCCATGCTCAGTGGTTGTGGCCGCTTCGGGCGGTACCGACACCCCAGCATCGGCTATGGTGATGGACGAAACACTCCTCACCGATGAACGTAGTCTAGCACTCTCGGCTACTTTGGTACCATTAGAGTTGCTGCAGACCGTTCCTCGAGTATCGGTATTGCCATCGGTGTCGGTACCGTCCATGCTTACTTCAACAGAATCGCTTCCCTCGATGCCGAGCCTGGAATCGATCTCTAGCATGGAAGATTCGGTACCGACTCGTCTCGGTACCGACCTAGGGCGGTACCAAAGACATTGCTTTAAAGAAAATCCGATGCTTCATCCTTTTCAGTCTTCCGATCCTGATGACTGGGATGAATCCATCGGTAACAAGGCTGATTTTTCTACAAGTCTAGCCTTTACCCCTCATTTTAAAGATTCCTCTTCGGGGGAGATTTCTTTTCAAGCTTTTCTGCTTGATATGGCAAAGCTACTTGCCATTTCTATACCTGGTAAAGAATCCTTACCGGGGAATTCAGACACTGCATTTTCCCTGGATTCCAAATGAGGTGATCATGCTTCCTGTGCATCAGATCTTACAAGATCTACTGTTAAGAATGTGGGAAACTTCTTTAACTGTATCCCCACATTCCAAGACACTTGACACTATGTACAAGGTGCCACCTTCTCCAGGTTTTCAGAAGACTCAACTTCCTCATCATTCTATTGTTGTAGAATCAGCAATGAGGTGTATTAAGAGTGCAAAGAAGCACTCTTCTTATCCGCCAGGTCGTGAGTCTAGGACTTTAGATGCCTTTGGACGTCGATGCTTCCAGGCATCCATGCTTTCAGCAAAAATTACCTCATATATTTTCTATATGGGATTATCTCTTGAAGTCACAAAGAACTTTAAAGTTTTTGAACCCTTTTCTTCCAGAGCATAAAAGAGCAGACTATTCCTTATTAGTCAATCATGCTCAAAATATTTGTACGTTTCTTAATCGTGCTTCCCTGGACTGTTTTGAGTGTATTAGCAGAACTTCTGCTATAGCCATAGGTGCACGACGCTTAGCCTGGCTCCAAGTTTCCGACTTGGATAGATGGGTTCAGGAAAGGCTGGGAAATACTCCTTGTACTGGTGAAAATCTCTTCAACAAGGAGGCTTTATTTCAAGCTAATCAGTTGAGCACTGATGCTCTTTCTTTCAGAGGATTGTCCAAACTCTCCTCTATCCCAGCTAATAAAAAATCTCATAAAGAGCTTTATTCCCCCAAGGGGAAAAAGTTTTGTCCATCTTCTACCCATTCTACAGATGTTTCCAAAGATGGGCAACACCACACCAGACTAAGAAAATCAAAACCTCAACAGACTCAGCAAACCCAGCAATCGCAGGGTTTCTGATATTTTATTCACTTATTCTGTGTGAGGTTTAGAACTTGAACCTCCTTCTTTTCAACAGAAGCATCTAAATGTCATCTCATTCATGCTGAGATATCCGTCATACACTGATTCAGTCCTCGCCTCTGGGTATAGATCTCTTGCTACAAGAGAAATCTATCCTTCTAGCTAAAAGCTATTAGGGACTATCATACCCCAGAGAACAGGTTTCTCTTTTTAAAACAAAAAAGAGAACTAACAATACGGTGAACTATAACTTTCACCTTGCCAGTTTTCCTGTACGAGGATATCTCATACTTTTAACTGCAAGGGGACCCTATCCCTTCAAAGACTTACTAAATTGTCAGTCTTCTCAACTCTGTATTAATTTCTATCCCTCTTAGTCCAGACATTCAGTCTCTAAGAGTACTACTAATCAACTGGAGGGCTTATCTCCTACGCCTTAGGGCTTTCTTCAAAACCTACTCCAGTAACTACTTTCCATACAGAGTTTTCTCCCCTTTTGCAGTTCATCTCCTTCTCACATATCTTTTTAAGGCAGCTTTTCGGACAGAAATTGGGTATTACTACTCCAAATTATGTCTGTCGGTCCTCTCCAACCTATGGGACTTAACTTTTATGCTGCCTTAATAACAGATAAGTCCAAAGGAGATCCAGAACTCATTTGGACTATTTATTGTTGCAGGCATCAGGTCTGTCTACTATTCTTAGCCACGTTCAGTTCTCTTGGCTCCAACAGAATAGATTAGGTTGCACACTGGCAATTCAACAGCCAGATCTAAGCAACCTACAACATGCTCTCTGCAATTCTACAACAAAGCTCTGCAACTGTGGGCCTTTGCCAGAGAGCCTCCGAGCTACTCCTAATAGGTAGCTGACCAGATAGTTAATAAGGGCTTCAGCTGGTAGACTCTACCAGTCATGTTCCTACATGACTGGATTTTCCTATTTTTACCATATTCCTTAACATTTCCTTTTAAGAAAAGGTAACCAGGGTTTAGACCATGTGAAAGTGTAGAAAATTGCACAATTCCCTGGTTGTTCCACATCTCACTGGAACTTCCCCAACAGGGATGCATTTTTTTCACTGCAGTTGGTCCTTATTCACTACTCTCCTTCTAATTTCCTATACTTCATGGTAGCTTATGTTAAACAGGAGAACGTACGATACTCATATTGTCCTCATAAAGGGACAAACATGGTATCCCCTTATATTGCATCTTTTTCTCCAGCTACTAATTGAAATTGTAGAAGGATCCAGACTTGCTGTCTTAAGACTAAGGATCTCCTCTGCACTCATTCACGTACGTCTCCAGACCTGGTTATTCAGGGGCTAGATCTTTTCAAGAAGTCTAGTCCTAGCCCTGTAGGTGAAGAACATAATACCAGTTTCCACGAAACTTCTCTATAGTTCTTCCATATTTAACCAGACAGAGATTCTCCATCAAGATTCTCAAGTAGGTCTTAATCCTTCTTGTTGTTGCGTCAATCTCTATACAACATCTGACTTTGAAAGATTTGTCTACTGCCCATATTAATGCTGCCCCAGCATACCATAAACTCAGTGGACAGCCAATTTCTATGGTATTTTACCAAATACCTTCTTTTACTGTTACCTTTTAGGTTACATCACACCTGAAGCTCTACATGTAAAGTCTTCAGCATAAGTGACATCACTTACAAAGACTTTTACTGATCTTCAAAAAATTGGAGGCTCAATGCCTAGTACAAATATCTTTCTCTTTCATTGGAATAAAGGGGGTCTTAAAGACCTATCCCCTTTTTTCTGCAAAGGGTATTTCTACCTTTTCATCCCAACCAGTCAGATTATCTCCACTCTTCCTAGAACCTTATTCTGCTCCAAGGACAAGAAGTTCAATTTTTGGACTTTACAGAAGCTTTTCCTATTCTCAAAAGTCCAACCTCTTTGAACTCCCCCAGTACTTCTTCTAGGGTTAGTTTTGGCCATGAGGACTTCTCATCTCTTCCTGTATTGCAAAATTATTTTTTTCCCTCTACTTCCCATTGGGGGAATGTCTTTGAGGATAATGTTCTGGCTCTCTACCACAGACCCTTATTACCCTCAAATATTTTTTGCAATATTTCTGAGTGAGATCCATATTAGAAAATTAAGACTCAACATTCTTCTAATATTTATGATTTACACAAGGGCCCCCCTTGGATACCTTGTTTAGTTGAGCTGTTCCACAGCATCTCTTTTTTTTTTTCTTTTCTAGTTCAGCTCCTACCCTCCATCCCTGGGATGCCGAGGTTTTGAGGGATAAGCATGGCCCATCTTTAGATTGCAACATGCTGGGTCCTCCTCCAGGCATCTTAGCTTGGGAGTCCCCATATGTGAAGACTCATTCCTGCTTGTTCCTGGAGATAGCACAGTTACTTACCTGTAACAGGTGATCTCTGGGAACAGCAGGAATAAGTCTTCACAACCCATCCACCTCCCCTAGGAGTTGTATCTCTCTATCTATTTCTCTTCTCTCTCTCTCTCTTTGTCTCAGCTTTAAAACTCAGCTGAGGAGAGACAGTTGGGAAAGGCGGGAAGGCAGCACGCAGGTGTGGTGGGATGCTCCCAAAAGCGTTCTGATTGGACGCTGGGGAGCGTTCCCGCACAGGCTCCGTCGGTACCGACGATACCCATATGTGAAGACTTATTCCTGCTGTTCCCAGAGATCACCTGTTACAGGTAAGTAACTGTGCTGTCCCTGCTCATCAGAGCTTACAATCTAGTCAAGACAGCCAACACAGTAGCTGTAGACATGGGATACATCTAGGGGGAATGGTAAGGAAACACAAAGGAGATCAGAGAGTCAAGATCCGAAAGCAACAGCAAAGAGGTGAGTTTTCAGCCTGGATTTGAAAAGTGTCAGAGAAGGCACCTGATGTACAGACTCAGGTAGTTTGTTCCAGGCATAAGGAGCAGCAAGGTGAAAGGAACAAAGTCTGGAGTTAGCAGTTTGGGACTCTGGACTGCCTACTTGTATTCACCAGGGCTAAAATGGACCTTTCAGACAGGCTTCTGGATCATTTATGGCCTAAATGTTTACAGTTAAGTCTCACATTTAGGCCATAACAAAACCACAGGTCACAAAGAACCATATATGATGATGATTGTTTTAGCTTTAATGCTGAGGTCTGCTGCTTTTCATTTAAAATAATTTGCATACTGTTTTCTTGTCCTGTTTTTCACTCTTGAATCACTAGTATGGTGCTTCTAGTGGAGCTCTCATGATCCAGGTCCATGTCTTCTAGAATCCAATATTTCAAGACTGAAATAAAATAATTAACCTGTCTCTTAGATAAAATGTTAGACTGTTATAGGCTACCCCCAAAAGAGTATTTATAAGTAGACCCATTGACATTTTTCAAGGAATGGAGTTGGCCATCCTACATTGTTGGATCGAGAGCCACAGTTTAGTCCTACCTAGCTTGACTACTGCATCGTCTGTCTTTGAGGTGAGGTTAAATTCTCAAGCTGCTGTGCACCATCACTGTTTGACAGGAAGTCTTCCGTTCTTTTCATCTGCACGCTTGGTCTGATTAAAACTTTCCTTCCCATGTCGTGTACATTGAATGCATAGATTTTATGCTGGAAAGCAATAGAATCTACCAGTTCAAATGGGGTGTGTCAGCGACGTTTTCTGGCATTCATTAATGAACACCTACACGATCCTTTCCTGACTCCAAATTGACCATTTCTTTGTAGATCTTTTACAGACGTGCACGTCAAATGTTGTACATACTGTTCCTGTATCCTCTAAACGTTCATCTTTCATTTTGATTCTTTGTTTTGTTTTAGATGCAAAAGTTGCCGCGGGAACCAGAAAAGTGGTAGGATTTTCTGCAATTGGTTTTGGAAGACATGTTAGAAACATTTTGTTATCGTACATAGAGGACACCTCCAGGAAGACATAAGTATGACTCAGAGACTACCAGAAAACACTGTCCTTATCAGTGGCAATGCAATAATGCGCAGCTAATATATCATATGTATTTCCTCTATGCCGTTCTTTATACCAAAGATTTAGCTACCTACTGTCTGCAGGAATTATCCCGAGATGCATGCTACTGCTGCCATATATCTGCAGGGTGGCTCATTTATTTTTATAAAACTGTTTATGTTGAAACTTATTTATGGTTGGAAGGCGAATCTGTGTAACGCCATTTTGAAGTATTTTATCATAAGCTTATATTGGTGACAGTTTCTTGTTGTAAGGAGCATCTCCAAGGGCTGAGTGTGTGTGTGTCTGTCTTCTGGCCATTAGCTCAAAGTGAACCCTCAAGGCTCATCCTTTCTACACTGACAAGACTTTGGATCCCGATCTTATTTGCAAAGATACTTTTTTCTAGGCCTAACTTGGTTTAACCCTGGAAACACAAAGCCAAAGTCAAAGGATTTATGCTCCTAAATTGGCCTTTTTGAAAATTTACTAGGGCTGCGTCCTACTTGTTTTCTTAATTTCACTGAACTCCCTAAATTTAGCAGCATAAAAAGTGGATGGCAATGGGGGTGGCTTTAAGGCAGGTGAAAACTTAGGAGCGTAGCACTGATGTCCAGCACTAGGCATGCAAATTAGGCTAATAAATCTAGGCAAATGAATGGCAGGCCTAAATTTAGGATGAATTTTCAGCTGAAAATTAAGGCTCCTAATTGTGGCTGAAATTAGGGGCCTAAATTTAGGAGCTCAGATTTTCTTTTAACTGAGTTTATGGTGTATGTTCGCTTTGGGCCTTTTGGAACAAGAGAACCACAAATCGGTTTGGTTAAATAAATGTCATTGTGTATTTAATGAAGGACCAGATTTACGAATCGGTGCAACAAACCTGCGGGTCTTTGCTTTTTGAGTTTGGGAAATTCAAGCCGTGCTTAAACAATTTGGCAGTTTCAAAACTGCAACACGGCTACCAAGCCTGCTTGCAGTTCTTGTTAGTTTTTGGCCTCATCCTAATATCTGTCTCTGTGCCCTGAAACGAGACTGACTGTCCTTTAGCAGAGTTGGGCCATCGTGCTGGTAAGCTTTCTCTTGGTACTGTAGAGCACATTCTGACCATTAAATTTTGGGCTGTGGAAAGAGTAAAGTGCTGTGCACAGCTGGATAAATTCTTGTATTTGATCACTAGAAGTCCACTTTGCAGGACAATTCTACAATTAAGAATCTGTTTTACATGAAGCTAATGAGGGAATAGGCTAGTCATCCCCATATAAATCATAATAACCACTAGAGCTACAAATCACAATGATGCTATTGCCTTCAAAGACACGTTTCAGGTAACAATACCGTATCCATGTCGGTTGACACCAAAAACACCTTAAAAACAAGCTGTAAATTATCCAAAACAATTTATTTATATAGAATTTATGCCAAATACATTTTATTCTAGCACATTTTATACATTTGTCTTAAACACATTATGATGTGCAAAACCAAATTTAAATATAATTTAATATTGTAACATCACACCCCAGTATACAAATATAACACACTCTCACCATTCAACCATACCCTCCAATCATACACACATTTTTCCTTCATCAAAACTCATTAAAAGTCCATAGGAAAATGAGACCCCGATAAACAAGAGTGGAAAATTCAAACAGCTGCAGAAGTCAGTGTTGTTTTCACATATTGCACAAGAAGGGAGCATTTGCCGAGGAATGGGTTCCCGATGAAGGGGGACACGATCCCATTGTCCAGAAGTGACTTTTAAGGACCTACTTCACATCAAGGGGCCAATGAACTAAAGCATGTTAAGCAGAGTAGAATTCGTGCTTAGGTAACTAGGCATATGCCTAGAGCCCAACGTCAAAAGGGGGCCAGCAGTATAATTGATAGTAAGCAGCCTATGGTTTGCATCCCTAATTTAATTTTAATTCAGATTTATAACTTGCTCAGTATCCAGCAAAGGGATTGAGGTGATGTACAAAATATTATACAACATCTAACAAAATCTTTTACAAACCAGACCCACCTACTCTCCCATCAGACTTCTAAACATAACAATCACAGTCTGTCTATTATATTTCTTAAAGAACTAAGTCTTCCATTTTTTTCTAAGGACAAGATAAGATGTCTGCAAATTGAGTTCAATAGGTGAAGAGTTTCATAGCTGAGGTGCAGTTTCTGAAATCATGGGCTCGCTAGTTGAACCTAACCTCTGCTTCTCTTTTGAGAGAATAGCTTGCTGAAAGTCTGCCTCTACTCCCTTCTGTATGATTCCAGACTCTCCCCAGGCCCCCTAAATCTCTCTTCTCTCCTTGCCTGCCTGGCTTCTTCCTCAATCTGCTGTCTCCTGGTTTGGCTCCCTTTGGAGGGCCACTTGTAAAAGTTCTAGACACTGTACTACCTTGATCTCCATACCTGGTAAAGATACAAAAAAACCCCCCCTCCCTAGCTAATTTAATCTGGAGTTTATATGCCAGCATTATGATCCATGCAGGGACCACCCAGTTCAGTTTACAGGAAGAATATGAAGGGGACTGAAGAAGCCTTTTGGAATTCAAGGAAGCTTGGACCAAGTGTGAGGATTCCTAATTGACGGGGAAAACTTTGATGGGTGGGGCTGTTTCAAGGGAGGCTAATGTTAGGATGGGGTGGAGGGGTTTTATGTGCTGGTTTGGTTTGTTATTGACCTATTGTGGGGCAAATGTATGTATCTTTTGTTTGTCTTCATCAATAGACCCGAGACAATTTACAGATGCAATTAATAATGATAATAATAAAGCCAGAGATCAATTAATGCAGTGGGAAGAAAAAGGGGAAGGACAGGCTTGGCAGATTTGCCGTCATGCATTCTGTTTAGCTGCAAGACCCCTTCTAGCCAGATAATTCCTTTACCTCAGTGCCCTGGATCCAGTGAGTGATTCTTAGCACTTTTGGCAGCTGGTATCTGTGCCTCATCTAGACTTCCGATCTTAGTGAAGCGTGCAAAACAAAAAGTGTCCTTATTTTTCTCTCAAGTGTCTTTCTGGTTTTATGATGAGGTACTGCCGTTTTACTTCAGGTAGCCCATCAATAATTCAGCGCTAGTATTAAGCTACTTGTGATAGGCATATGCTGGAGAAGAAAAACCAAAACCTAAATAACAAATGTTATACTTTCTGTCCAGTTCTATGTTTAGACCATTATAGCTCAAACAGCACAAAAATGTCTGGTTCAGATCTTGCATGGCTTTGCTTTGACCTCAAGATAGACTCAACTAACACATTAGATTGGTGGGTTGCATTTTCCTTTTAAGGATGTCATCTGGCTGGGTGCAATTATATGCTTTGTCCCCTCTCCTGAGCATTCCTGTTCCTGGGGTGTAGTGAGAGAAGGGATTGGGTTGGTACAATTTGACAGAGGCAACTTCCACACATGTCAGATAGCACCAAAGTTCTATCACCATTGGGCTGCTTGGTGTAAGCCTTAAGCTGATGTGCCCAATTGTTGCACCCAAAGCTGTCCTTAGAGGTTGGGAGGAAATTTAGGCTGGTCAGGCTCCACACTGCCTCCAGCATGAAAATGTTCTTCCAGGGTGCAGGCACATGAGGCTTTCAGGGGGATCTGCTCTCACCAATTCGCCTATGCACCACCCCACCCCCCCTTTAATCATATCTCTTCTGCCATCTGTGCTAGCAGGAACCTTCTCTTTGGCATATGCAACAAGACCACTGACTAACACAGCTTTTATTTTGAGAGCCTTATCTTTTGTGTAGTGAATTTTTTTTTACCCGCTCTCAGGCTTATCTGCTCTGGTGAGTTAAATTACTTTAGAAAGCTTCTTCAGTGTAAAGGGAAATGACTAGGGTTACTACACCTCTATCACGCTTAACAGCTGTAGCCTCAAGACACAACAGTGGAAAAAAAAATGAAACAGCAAAAACTTTCCCAAGAATTAAAATAGGTTTCAGGCTCTAAAAGTCACTTTTTCATGGGCTCTTTGCCTATATGAGGCTGGTCTAAAACTTTCAGATTTGCCTCATAGACGTAGGAAGGGGTGTCTTGCAATTTATTTTGTTTAAATAACAGAGCTATTCTTTCAGGATGGACCTCACTAGAGGACTTCTGTTGATGGATGTCAGTTCCTAAAAAAAAAAAAAAAAATTGAAATTTTGCATCTCATGCAGTCTATCATTTTACTGCACAATCATGTTAAGAAGGAATTCATTTAACACACAAAGCAGTTACTTGGTTATGGTTAACAATAAGAGCCAGCCCCCCCCCCCCCCCCCCCCCCGTGTTTTTCAGAATGAGAAATGTAAATCTGCTTTGCCCGTTTCTGTTAAAATTAATATGGAAAGGGGTTACTTCAGGACATTTTGGGGGTTTTGTTTCCGGTTTGTAAATACTCTGTTAAAAAGTGTATGTCAGAAGGAACGGTGCCTTTGAAGACTGATTTGCTGAAAATTGTATATATTTGGAGTATTCCCCATTGTTGCAGACTGAACAGAAAGCATAGTTTCTCACCTGTAACAGATGTTCTCTGGGGACAGCGGGAATCAGTCCTCACATATGGGTGACATCAGCATTGATGGAGCCCATGTGGTGAACACTCCCCAGCTTTCATAGAAAGCGTTTGGGAGTTAGACCGCACGTGTGCGGTCAGCTTCCTGCCCAAGGGTGCCATCTTACTTCAATATGATAACATAGCTCAAACAAGCTGAAAAAAAGTAAAACAACCCCACAGGGAGGAAGGAGGGTTCTGAAGACTGATTCCTGCTGTCCCCAGAGAACACCTGTTACAGGTGAGTAACTATGCTTTCTCTGGGAACAAGCAGGAAGTAAGTCCTCACATTTGGGACTCCCAAGCTACAGGCTACGGAAAAACCTGTGAAAAAACACACAGGAAACTGAAAAAGCGAACCATGAATGACATCAGAGAGCACTGAGTGGCCGCAAGACTTTGGGAGCAACCACAGCTTCGACCAGGGAATCAATTCACTGGTAGCTTGGGCACAAAGAAGGGCTGGAGGACAGGAGTTTCATTATTCCCCCAACAGATGATGGAGTCTGTCTGAAGGCGCTGTCATGACAGGAATTCTCCTCTAGGCAGTAATGAGCTGCGAAGGTATGAAGAGAGGACCAGGTGGCAGCCTAGTAGATCTCCAGGAGTGCGGGTTTGCCACAGAGGCTGCCATAGCCCACACATTATGGGCTGTAATATGGCACTCGAGTGAGAGAGACTAGCCTGGGCGTGCTTAGAGTGTGCTTAGGGTGTGCTTAGAGACCACAATATCTAGCCAATTCGGGTCATAGGAGATGAAGCGTGGCGATGACCCTTAGCCCGCTCCAGGTAGAAGGCCAGCACACCTCTTGCAATCCAAGGTGTGGAGAGCAGCTTCTGCCCTGCTCGCATGAGATGAGGAACGCATTAGCCGCCACCCGAGATGGGGCCGGTGTCCTGGAGCAGAAGCATGGCAACTGGGCATTACTGGGGCTGGCAAAGAGATCCAACAAAAAAGAGCCCCATGTCCAAAAGATGCGGTTGGCCACCTGGAGTCCAGCCGGTATTCATGGGGCTGAAGGACCCTGCTGAGCCAGTCCACCAGTAGATCGTCCTGACCAGGGAGGTATACTGTTTGAAAGAGCATCCTGCTCTCGCTTACGAAGGTGCAGAGGCAAACTGCTTCCCAGCACAGGAGATATGGCCCAGTACCCCCTTGTCTGTTGATATAAAACATCACCATTTGGTTGTCTGTCTGGACTAAAACAACCTGATTCTCCAAGTGGTGTCAGAACACTTGTAGGGCATTTGCAACTCTCAGAGCTCAGAAAGTTGATTTGATGGAGACTCTCCTCTGTCGACCAGATACCCTGGGTCTGTAGGCCATCACAGTGGGCTTCCCAGCCCAGTTTGGAGGCATCTGTGGTGAGGTTCTTCTGAGGTGTTGAGGCCTGAAAAGGCATCCCTGCCCTGAGGTAATCATCTCTCACCACCCAGAGGGCCCCAGGTATCAGTGGTTATGGTGGTCCAATAGTCGGCAAAGAATATCAGATGCCTCCCTGTGTGCTGCAGCCCTCAACCCTGCAGGGGAAGAGAGGCCATGTTCAAGGAGTCAACCCCCCCCCCCCCCACTAGTTTGCAACTGCAGCACAGGCTGCGGTCAGGGGCCATGCCCTTGGCCTGCTGACCATTTGGGGAGTTGGGTAGTCCAGATATTGGGGATAAGTTCTGTAAGCCTTCCTCTTCTTTGGGTAGAAGGATTTTTTTCCCCGAAGCCTTCCGTTGGGAGGGGTTGGCAATCTTCTGGGAGAGCTTGGTTCTGGTCATATACTCTGACTCCAGCTTTTACAGCCTTGCCCATTATGGGCTTGCCAAAGAGGTTCTCTCCTTGGCATGGGATGTTGACCAATTTCTCCTGAACCCATTGCTCTAGGTTTGAGGACTATAGCCACACTAGGCAGTGGGCACTAATGCTCACCACAGCTATTCTAGCCAGGGACTCAAAGCCGTCATAGGCCACTCGCGTGACACATTTGGAGCACTCCTCAACCAGCGATACCAGGGTCTGGAATCACTGAAGAGGTTCCTTGGACAATCTAGCTGAGAACCTGGCAAGCTCCTTTGTCGGGTCCCTCAGGTACATGCCTATATATAGCTGCTAAGTCTCAATACAGGCCATGAGCATCAAGCCCTGATAACACTTTTTTTTACAAAAAAAAAGCCAGAAGCCAGACATTTTATCTGCATCCTGGAAAAAGTTGGCTTTTTGTGTCTTTATTTTTTCCTGTATTTCTTTCTCCAGTCATGTACCATCATCTCAGTTCATGGAACCACTGCCACCTTGGTGTCGCCTTTCTTTTGGGTACTTCATTCTTTTTTCCTGTTCGGTGCATGGGATTTTTCTCACACCCTCCCTAACCAGGACCTTAGAGTTTGATCTCATGGATACCATTTTCCCCGCTATGTCCTCTGTTAATGGTTTTAAACAGTGCAACTTTTGCGGGCACACCATATCCCCATGACTGCTGCCTGTGGTGCCTCAGAACCAATCACAATGACTCTACCTGTCCACTCTGTCTTAATATGATGAGTAAGAGTCACAGGAATCGTGACAGGGCAGCAGGAGACACTGTTTGGCCTGAAGATCTCATCTTAAGCACTGGCTTTGAGCACAGAATCGATGACGTTGGAAGACACAGTGGAGGCCTCGGCCTCCCCTAGTGGCTGCACACACTTGCAGTCCCAAGGCCGTGGGCATGGGACCCCAGGGATCATCTGCACAGGGCCGTCCCTGGAAGGACCAGACTCCACCTGTGGCGGCATCAAAGGACGATGCTGGAACTGGGGATGAGACTCCTGGTCATCAGCATCAGAGCCCTTGGCATGATGCTGAGATTGATGGCTGGAAGTGACCTTCAAAGTTGCCCTGGTAGGAGGAGACTCCAGTGGCATTGGGAGATCGGCGTCTGTAGCCATCATCATTGAGAAAACTCCCTCAGTGGTGCTGGCATTGGGTCCTATACCCTTGATACCTGCACCAGTGGCTGTGGAGCCTTCTGGCCTTGAGGTCAGGATGGCAGCCTTGGAACACAGCATTGCTGCCGCCTTGGCCAGCAATGGGGCCCAATACCTGGTTCTTTGGGTCCTGAGACCGGTCCCTCCACTGCAAGGGCATTGCCTGAGGAGATCCAGCTGGTGCTGGGATGGCATCTGTTTCAGGCCGATTCCCAGCAACACTTCTGGTCCTGCTCGAGGCCTTGGGTGTCTCCTACAAGTGCCTCTGGTTTGGAGCACCAGGACTGCATTGATACTCCTGGCCGGATGTGGTTACAATGCCTGCTGGATTATTGACATGTCCTCCGATTCAGACTCTGGTGCTCCTGCAGAGGAGATGGGTCAGAGAGGAAATCCCAGTGTTACTGGGTGTCCAGGGACTTAAGAACATAAGAACATACGATATGCCATACTGGGTCAGACCAAGGTCCATCAAGCCCAGTATCCTGTTTCCAACAGTGGCCAATCTAGGTCATATGTACCTAGCAGTTTCCCCAAAAGACACAGGTTCCCCAATGCTTGTACTGGGTCAAGCATTGATATCCTGGGTCCCTTCTTATTAATGGTTTATGGACCTTTCCTCCAGGAACTTGTCCAAACCTTTTTTAAACCCAGCTACACTAACAGCCTTTACTACATCTTCCAGTAACAAATTCCAGAGTTTGATTACACGTTGAGTGAAAAAATATTTTCTTTTATTAGTCTTAAATAGTATACCCTGTAGCTTCATTGCATGTCCCCTAGTCTTTCTATATTCTGATAATGTAAACAATTGATCTACGTTTACCCGTTCCACTCCGTTCATTAATTTATAGACTTCTATCATATCTCCCCTCAGCCGTCTCTTTTCCAGATTAAAGAGCCCTAACCTTTTTAGCCTTTCTTCATAGGAGTATCCTTCCATCCCCTTTACCATTTTGGTGGCTCTTCTCTGAACCTTTTCTAAAATCGCTATATCCTTTTTAAGATAAGGCGACCAGAATGGCACACAATATTCAAGGTGCGGTCTCCCCATGGAACGATATAGAGGCATTATAATATCTTTTGTTTTATTTTCCATTCCTTTCCTTATGATACCTAGCATTCTATTTGCTCTCTTGGCCGCCGCTGCACACTGGGCTGACGGTTTTAACATGTTATCCACAATGATGCCTAAATCTTTTTCCTGGGTGGTGGTTCCTAATATGGAACCTTGCATCGTGTAACCATAGTTTGGGTTGTTCTTCCCTAGGTGCATAACTTTGCACTTGTCCAGATTAAATTTCATCTACCATTTTGATGCCCAGTCTTCCAGTTTATCAAGATCCTCTTGCAATTTTACACAATCATCTTGGGTTGTAACAACTTTAACTAGTTTTGTGTCATCTGCAAATTTGATAACCTCACTTGTTGTTCCACTTTCCAGGTCATTTATGAATATGTCAAAAAGCAGCAGACCCAGCACAGATCCCTGGGGTACACCACTATTCACCTTTCTCCATTGGGAATATTGGCTATTTAGGCCTACCCTCTGCTTTCTATCTTTTAACCAGTTCCTGATCCACAATAGTACACTGCCTCCTATCCCATGACTCTTTAGTTTTGCCAAAAGTCTCTGATGAGGGACCTTGTCATAAGAACATAAGATATGCCATACTGGGTCAGACCAAGGTCCATCAAGCCCAGTATTCTGTTTCCAACAGTGGCCAATCTAGGTCATATGTACCTAGCAGTTTCCCCAAAAGACACAGGTTCCCCAATGCTTGTACTGGGTCAAGCATTGATATCCTGGGTCCCTTCTTAATAATGGTTTATGGATCTTTCCTCCAGGAACTTGTCCAAACCTTTTTTTAAACCCAGCTACACTAACAGCCTTTACTACATCCTCCGGTAACAAATTCCAGAGTTTGATTACACGTTGAGTGAAAAAATATTTTCTTTTATTAGTCTTAAATAGTTTACCCTGTAGCTTCATTGCATGTCCCCTAGTCTTTCTATATTCTGATAAGGTAAACAATCGATCTACGTTTACCCGTCCACTCCGTTCATTAACTTAGATGACAAGAGACGACTGGAAAAGAGACGGCTGAGGGGAGATATGATAGAAGTCTATGTCTCCCACTCAAAGGTCCTCGCCTGAGGACCTCTCTTTCCTAGACTTCATCCGGGACATGGCGAAGGCCCTGACCTTCATCACAGAGTCGATGGAGGAGCCTTGGGTGGAGGACTTTGAAATCCTGCAGTATGAGGCCTCTCCCATGGAGGCGCTCAGTTTCCATTCCACCCATTTTGGAGAGCTTGTTCAGGATATGGGAGTCCCCTGTTATGGTTCCCACTGTGAGCAAGCAGCTTGTTTCCATGTATCGAGTCCGCAAGGGTTCTGAATTCCACAGCTTCTGCATAATTCTATGTTAGTGTAGTCAGCTATGTGCAGGATCAAGAGCCAGAAGATGCACTCATCGGTGCCCCCTGGCAGGGAGGCCTGCACCATGGATGGCTTTGGTAAAAAAAAAAGTGTTACCAGGGCTTGATGCCCGTGGCCTGTATCGAGACTCAGCAGAAAAAGAGGACTGAGGTAAAATGGCACCCTTGGCCGGGAGGGTGACCACACAAGTGCAATCTAACTCCCAAAGGCTTTCTGTGAAAGCTGGGGAGTGTTACCATGTGGGCTCCATCGGTGCTGATGCCACCTATATGCGAGGACTGATTTTCCTGCTTGTTCCCAGAGAAAACCCTTCAGCACACAGAATTCAGACTGCTGAGCTCTCTCCGATACAGGTGGTCTCCTATATGGTGCCCATTAAATTACTGCTGAGCATGGCCTGCAAAATCTGGCTCCAAATTTTATGGCACTGAAAAATAAAATACACAGGGTCAGCTCAGCACCATGCATGGCCCTGTGAAAGACCAGGGTCTGATGTCTAGACTAGCTGAGGATTCCGTCTGGCACCAGGGAAGGAATTCTTAGCTATTGTTCTTCAGTGACATCTGGGGTCTGGATTCAGAGCCCACACTTACATCTTCCAAAAGGAGCAGCAGGGTGTCGCTTCCTGCCTAAGGACAGTCGTCATGATAGCTGCACTAAAGTAATCGGGTGCTGATTTGAAAATAGGGGGCAAAAGTCCCCTGTAGTTGCACTCAATGTTTAGTTTTGCTGTTACCTAACATAGACTGGTTCCAGTGAAGCCAGAGGAAACCCATGGGTCGAAGAGAGTAAAATCAATTTAATATGCAATGTTTTATTCATATGGAAGTGTAAATGTGGGTGAGCATGTAAAAAGTTAAACCAAATTATCCAAAGCTGTTAAAAATTCAGTATGTACATTTTATAAAACCATGTCACTTTTAAATAAATAAAAAAAATACATTTTTCACTTACATGTTATGGTGGACTGTAACTTGGGCAGTGGGTGTTTTTACAAATACAGCAACCTGGGACTCGTGCTTACTCACTCTTGCTTGGGTTTATACAGCTTGAGGCTACCAAAAAATTGAAAATTGTATTCAAAATATAGATTTTAAGAAGTTTCTTCTACTGCAACCTCTAATCATGAATTTCCATGAGAGCATATGTACTCTTTTCTCGATTGCAAGTAACAGTTTCAGGGATTTTAGGCTGTGTGTGTTATGCATGCATGCAAGCTCAGATATTGATGAGGGCACTGGAAGGTCGTGTGCTCACTCACATGTGAACAAGGGTAGATGTCCAGGTTACTATAGATCTGTGCGGTGGGCATAGACAAATGGTTTACAGAAAATGGTGAAGGAAGATTCTTGTCTCAAAGCTTCCTTTCATCAACAGCACTTTGCTTTTCAGAGACATTACCCCTGCTTTAGGGACTGAATTGCCGAGCCCCATGTACAGATTCTGGGCACTTTCTTGGCATACTCATTTTACTTAGATTTTTTTTGATGGCAATAGGATTGTTTTGATATTTCTTCCTGCTGGGATGATTTATGCAGTGTTGACAAGGCAAAACTGCTTTGCTGTCAAAGATTTATTGATGGGATGTGATAATTAGAAGGGCAGGGAAACGGGATTGATTCTTCTCTGGCAGTAGAATGTCTTTATGGTGTTAGCTTCTGTGAAGGCAGGCAAGTGTCTGTGAATATCAGAAAATAGTGGCGATTTGAGGAAATCCATGAATTGCCTGGTGGGGAGGGGGATGGGAAGCAGAACAGCATCAGGTTTTCTGGATATCCCAAATAAATGTTCACGAGATATTTGCATTTAATAAACGGCACTGGGGGATATTCGGCACCAGCTGCTAGTGTTTTTAACGTGGCTAACTGCTGGTACTGAAATTTAAACCCGGATATTCAATGCCGGGGTCATTCCCCCCCCCCCCTTTGAATATTCAGGTTCACTGCAAGACTAGCCAGGCATCAGTAATATTGAGCCCAGTTAGCGAACGCAGTGCCAGGATTTCTTGCACCTCACTTTTGCCACATATCGCTAAACAGCCAGCGGCTCAATATTTCTGCTTCGCACTTAGCATCAGGGTGTGTAGGGGCAGCACCTGGAGATATTAAAATGCTTGACCCCCCCCCCCCCCAATATACAAATATCTCATGAATATTCAATACAGATATCCTGAAACTGACTGGTTTGCAGCCCTAGCTAGCGCGTCATTGACCAGTAAGGGCTCTTTGCTGACAGAGTTTGATTACCGTGTCTCATTTGGGAGCTTGGCCACCTGAGACAATAGTAACACACCTAGGTTGCAGTGATCTGGGAAAAACAACAACATGCCTGTTGATTTATTTGAAATATTCCCAGAACAATATTTTGATCCGCAGTAGTACCAAAACTAAAGCAGAGTAAGAACTACATTAGGGCCGCAAGATCTGAAGTAAAAAAAAAAAAGGACACCAAGGAGGGCACATGGAAGTAGTAGGCCGGCCCTTTTTCTACATGATAAAGTGTATTTGTCACCGTGTAGGCTGGAATCAGTATTCATGAACACTGATATTATTCTGAGCAGAATAATATTACTGCATACACCAGATCACATTCCAGCACAATTGCCAATCTGGGGAGGGCATGAGTTGCACTAGATAGAGGTGCTTCTAACGCTGACCAGCCTTGCTCTCCTCATTTAGCACACAGCTCATTTTCATACAGTTTCCTTACAGCATCACTGAGCAAAACGCCTGCATTACCCTAGCCTTAGGAAACGCCATGCTAGTGTTTTACTGCTGGGCTCTAGCACAGGGCTTGTGTCATCATGGACGGTACACTGAAATCCCCTGCCGTGTGTGGCAGCTACCATAAAAACAAACAGAAGGCAAGGAATAGAAAAGAAGCCAAAATATCATCACTCCATGATGTGACCGCACCTTAAGTATGATCACTGCATCACAACAAAGATATAGCAGAATTAGAAAACGTACAGAAAAGAGCAACCCAACTGATATTGAGGATGGAATGATTCTCCTATGAGACAGTCTTAAAGTGGTTAGGACCCTTCATGTTGGGGAACAGATGGCTGAGGGAAGATATGGTGGGGGTAAATGTGAGATAATGGCTTACTCTTCCAAAAAGTGCAAAAACTCAGGGACATCCCCTAAAGTTGGTAAGTAGTACATTTAAAATAAATTGGAGGAAATATATTTTCACTCAGCACCTAATTAAGCTCTGGCAGTCATTGCTGGGGGAGGTGGCAAGTAGACTAGAGTGGGTTTAATTAAGGCTTTGGATTAGTTCCAGAGGGAAAGTCCATAAATAGTTCTTAACCCTTTCAATTCAGTTTCCTTTGTCGCTCATGTCAAACTGGCCAAATTACAACCAGTATGACATACATGTTCTACAGTAAACAGTCATTTTGTATTACAAGCCATAAACTAACATGTTATTCATATGTCCCATAGGGTGGGGCAGAAGATCATGATGGGAAAATTGAAATTTAAATGTCCCATGGGGTGGGAGAGCCGAGTGGAAAGGCTTAAGATAGGCTTGGGGAAAGCCCTAAGGGTAAATCCTAGTTACTTTTTGGATGCTGGAAAACAGGATTCTGAGCTCCTTGTTACCATTCCTCTCTCCCTACACCCCCTCCTCGTGAACTCTGCCCTTCCACTGGCTTGCTTCTCTCTTTGCCCTTTTCTTCCACTGCAAACTACAGAGTTTGATTCTTTCACCTTGCTGTTCATATGCCTGGGACAAACTACCTGTGTCTGTGTGTCGGGCTTCATCTCTGGCCCCTTTTCAAATCCATGCCAAAGGCTTTCCTCTTTGAGGCTGCTTTTGGATCCTAATCCCTTGTTTTCCTTTGTCTACCTACCTTTCCCTATTGTACCCTTGTTTGCAGCTATTGTACTGTCTGTCTTAGAGTGTAAGCTCAGATGAGCAGGAACTGTCTCTTATATGTATCTATACAGTGCTGTGTATGCCTTGTAGCACTATATAAATATTTAATAGTAAGGTTACCTCAGGCCAGAAGTTCAATTCCCGCATGGGGACAAGCAACTTCAGGCCAGAGGGACTGGGGTCTCTAGTCCCATGGCCACGCCTTGGGCAAGCCACTTAACCCTCCATTGCCTCAGGTACACTTAAATTGTGAGCCCTTTGGGGACAAGGAAATAAAAAGTGCCTGTTAGTATACATGTAAACCGCATTGATTCTAAAAGAGCGTAGTATAAAAAATAAAAATAAAATAGTAGGAGTAGTAATAGTCTGGCAGTTTTTATGTTGAGCCTAATTAGCTGAGGACACCTTAAACTGGTCATCGTTATAAATTACACAGATCATGGAAATATATATTCTATAGTAATATTCATGCTCTTAACATTTTATACTACTCCCACACTGATCTAGCTCCTGGCGCTGCAATAAATATAGAACAACGCATATAGTCATGCTTTGTTGAGATTTCTGTTTGAGGAGCTATCACCATCTTGTGGTCTTATTTGGTATTTATAACAATGTGTTAAAGAACATAGTCTCAAAATGGGCCTGCACCTTAATGTAAAGAAGACAAAGATCATGACAACTGGCATAATCAACAGGTTCATCGTTGAAGGAGAAGAAATTTAAATCGTGAACAACTTTAACCTACTTGGATCAACTATCAATAAAGAAGCAACAAGCAGTCAAGAAATCAGACGACGCGTTGCTCTTGGCAGAATGGCTATGAAAGACCTAGATAAGATTCTCAAGAGCAGAGCTGTCTCTCTCCATACAAAGATTTGACTTGTTCAAGCTATGGTATTTTCAATAACATCATATGGATGTGAAAGCTGGACAGTGAAAAAGACAGACAGGAAGAAAATTGATGCCTTTGAATTATAGTGCTGGCGGCGAATACTGTGTATACCATAGACTGCCCGAAGAACAAACCAGTCGGTAATAGAGGAGATCAAACCTAAGCTTTCTTTAGACTTCGACTTTCATACTTTAGACACATCATGCGAAGAGAGAGATCATTAGAGAAATACATCATGCTTGGCAAGATAGGTCAACGCAAAAGAGGAAGGCCAGCAATGAGATGGATCGATACAATAACAGCAGCTACGGGCACCAGTCTGTCAACAATGAGCCACTGACTCAAGACTGAACACAATTTAGGATAGCTATCCAGAGGGTCGCCATGAGTCAACTCCAACTCGACGGCACTTAACAACAACATCAATGTGTTTCCAGAATTGGAATAGTGTTTCCACGCAGCTTTTTTTTATAGCATGTGATTTCCTATGGATCAAGTCTGACTTTTCTTAGTTGCAACCATTATCATCCCAATGAAAATGTCAATTATTGACTCATGCTAGAGAATTTTTATTATTACTTGTAAAGCAATATAAGATGGGCGCAACACTGTACAGCAACACAAAAGATTGTTCCTGCCTGTTGGAAGTTTATAGTCTGTGTCTCGCCTGTCTGCTTTGACTAGACAAAAAGTAAATGAGAAGTTTTTAGTTAAAACAGTAAGTTCATCCTCGGCAATAACTAAATCAGGTAAGTTATAGGCACGGCCCCTGGTTTCCTTCAGCAGCTCAAGGCTAAATTTTGTAGCAGTTTTGTAGCATGTTGGCAAAGAATTGCACATTTAAATGTTAAATTTTCATAAAGTATCTCTCTCATTTTCTTAGGTCTGGGCAATTCATTTATTTTTTTGGGGAAGTATCATTGATTTCTTTGAGGGGAGAAAGGCAGCTCCTCTGTTCATGAACTCTTCAGGGAAAGGGATACTCCCCCTGCAAATTGCCAATGTGCCTCCCATGGGTCTCCTGATTGCTAATGTGGCCCTCCATCCAAAAAGCATCCCTATCCCTGGTTTAAGATTATTTATTCATTCAAACATAATCAAACCAACAATTTGAGAACACGCTTTACTGGTTCACACAATTAAATTGCATCAAATCAATTAAAAAAAATATACAGGAAAGAAAAATTGTTTCTACGTTTTGGCATCTGCTGGGTGCTTGTTTGGACTGGTCACTATTAGAGACAGGATGCTGGATTAAATAAAAACTGGATTAGATTAGGCTCAACATGGTTAATTGTTTAAGTTTCCCCAGGATGAACCCACAGCCGGACACATTAAAAAGCCAGGAGAGCAGCACTAAAAGCCTTTCCCGCCCTGCTCCTGTACTCGATCAGCAGCATCGAGGGAGAGCGGGAAGGTAAGCTCCTCCAACTCTGATCGGCATCGGGCAGGAAGGAAATCCCTCCCCAATCACTGGCCCAAGGCCTATCAGCGCCTCCGGACAGCTTTAAAATGCAGGATTGCCAATGGGCACACCCTTGCCAGAGGGCCCCACAACAAAGCATAATGCATCAGCAGGTATGCTTATTGTCATTTAAATGTAATGCTATGTATCTACTGTACCGTATTCCCCATGTTATGTACTCCCATTTGCTACTGCCTTGAGGTAATGATAGTGGTGCATGTTTCCCTTTGTATAACCCAACCTTGTAGCGTATTGTGACCGCTTTGATTGAAGGAAAAAGCGGGATTCAAAACTTGTTTAAATAAATAAAATTGTGTCTGACCATGACAAGAAGGTCACTAGAGGTCATGGTAGAAATATAACTAAAAAAAAGGCCAAATGTAAACTTTCATTTTGTGCAACCTAAAACCATCAATCATATGCAAAAGCCACACAAACCTATATATTTAAAAAATCCAGCTAGCAGAACATTAGGGGTAACGAGACAGCTCTAGATCAGCTGGAAAAAACTAGAATTGCTTCAGCTTCAATTCTCGTCCCCATGTAGCAGAAAAATCGTAATTTACTGGAATTGCATGAACTCGGTACTGAAGAACCAGCAGGTAAAGGGAGATGTTGTTAAATGCCACTAAGTGTATGCTGATGCTCGATGATCCTGTGGATAGTTGTCCCTATTGTGCCTATCCCATAAGGTGCATCTGGAAGTAGGCCAGAAAGTCAAATAGACAGACATGTAAAGGATATCAAACCACAGAAGCAAAGGTCCTGGTGTTATAAACAATCTTGGTGTTGGCATCTGCCAGGGCACAAGTCATTCAGGAAGGATCCTACACAGCAAATATATAGGGGTAGAGGAAAAAGCAACAGTCCAGGATAAATATTGAGAGCAAAAAATATTACAGGAGATTGAAGCAGATTCTGAAAACTGCACTAACGTTAAAGAATAAGATACATACAAGCCATCGATCAGCTTGCCTTCCCTGTACTCTTGTATGACTTTAGAATTATGAAATATTTTGAGAAACTAGATGTGCGAACAAGAAAATTCCCCCATGCCTACAAGGTGGTTTACAAGAATTGGTGTATGCCAGGACTACATCCCTTAAGCCAGAGGAGGAATGGGCCTAATAGAAATGGCAGCAGAGTTCCTAGAGAGACCACTTTGAACTTCTCTCGGAACAGAAATTTGTTCAATTCTCTGAGGTCTAAAATGGGTCTGTGTCCTCCTGTTTTCTTTTTTTTTTTTCAATTTTTATTTGTTGAAAGGAAACATACAACAATACAAAAGAAAATACAACAAATGAGATCAACCTCTCATTTGAAATCAACATAAGAGAAAAATAATCATTAGAATAATAGACCACATCCAGGAAGAGCTCTATAATAATACATAACAAAACATACATCTGATCCAAGCCTGGCGAAAACCCCTATACCAACAAGAGTTAAATCAATATTGAAATCAGAAGTAAATTAAATTAATTAAATCAAAACTACTCTAACTTTGCTCTTTCTCTTTCAAGAATTCCATCAACTGAGCAACCTCACCAAATACATATCGTTTATCCTGATAGCTAATAAAACATTTACATGGAAATTTCAGGTAAAAAGAAGCCCCCAAGGCCAAAACGCATGGTCGGACTTCTAAAAAAGCCTTCCGACGACGCTGAGTGGCCCGGGAGACGTCAGGAAAGATCTGAACACAATGACCACAAAATTTTTCAAGTTTCTTCCTAAAATAAGCCCAAAAGATCCTTTGTCTATCTAAATCTGAAGCCAACGTAACTAATAAAGTGGCTCTTGTAGATATCTCATCCTGAGAAGACTCTAGAAATTCAGAAATATTCAATGAAGGCAAAACCTTAGGGTCTTCCTGAGAACCCTTCCCCTGAGAAGCAGTTGCCAAAGTTAAATCTCTAGAGGGAAGATAGTAAATATTTAACAAATCAATTGATTCCACATCAGAAAACTGCAAAACATCTTTCAAATATTTATGAAAAAGAATAACAGGTGTAAGATAGTGGGTTTTAGGAAAATTTAAGAGACGGAGGTTCCTCGCACGCTGGGAGTTCTCTAATAATTCATCTTGATGATGAAGTAAGGTAACATCTTGAACCAAAGCGTCAAGGACTCCCTGCTGCGAGGTAAACCTCCCCTCCTGTAATTCAACACACTTTTCTATTAATAGCAATCTAGATTCCTGATTAGACAACTTTTCAACTGTTTCTTTCGTAAAAACAGATATTCTTTGTAAAGATGAATCTAAAGTTGACTCCGTCTTAGATAACAAGGCCCAAAGATCTTTAAGAGAAACATTATCAGGGGGAACACGAGGCTCCCCAGGCATGGAAAAAACAACAACCGATGGAAGTGGAGGAGATAAAGTCACAGGTGCCTGTTTTCTTTTGAATAAGGAAATAGGGGGAGTAGAACCCTGTACCCTGATGGGGAATGGGTACTTCCTCTATTTCTCCTTGAGCAAGGAGCATTGTGACTTCTTGACCTAAGAGATTGTCGAGAGAGGTCTGAGAATTGAACTGTCTTATAATTGTAGGAGGGGGCAGGCTGTGAAAATGAAGCTTGTACCCCTCTCATATAATGGACAGAGTCCAATTTTCTTCTGTTATTTGGTACCATCTGTGGGCAAAATGGCATAACCTGCCTGGGATGGTTAAGGGTTCTGGATCCTTCAGGGGCAGGAAGGCAAAGTTCTCTAGAAAGGAGTCAAAGCCCCTGAGGAGGCTGAGACTGCTGAGCTGGCTGAGGTTTTGTAGCTTTTGGCTTCTTTTGTTGTCTAGGTTGTTGCTGCTGTCCCTTTTGGGTAGTCTGACCTGGACGGTGTCCCTGTTGGGTATAGGAAGGATAAAACTTCTTTTTCTTATTGAAAAATGGTTTCTTAGAGGATCTTTGCTTTGCAGGATCGGCTGTAGATTTGGACAATCTATCCAGTGTGATATTGTCAGCATCTATTTCATTAGCCTTCTCCTGCCAATTCTTGCCCAAGAGATTTTCTCCTGTGCAAGGAATGTTTTTCCTAATTTATCCTGTACCCAAATTTCCAAGTCAGATGCCTGAAGCCAGGTGATCCGACGTGCACCAATGGCAATAGCAGAAGTTCTGCTTATGCACTCAAAAGAGTCAAAGGCTGCATGATTAACAAACTTGCAAACATCCTGAGCATGTTTGACAAGAGTGAGATAGTCTTGTCTTTTGTCATCAGGAAGAAGGGGGCTCATAAGCTCCAAGTCTCCTATGACCTCTTTAAAGGAACATTCCCATATACAAGATATAGGAACTGATCCTAGCTGAGAGCATGAAAGCATCGATGCCCAAAGGCATCGAGAGTCCTGCATTCACGACCTGGAGGATTGGATGCCTGTCTCTTTGCACTTTTCATCCTTCTCATGGCTGATTCCACCACCATTGAATGGTGGGGTAATTGAGTTTTTTGAAAGCCAGGACAAGGTGGAACTTGATACATGGTATCGAGTCTTCGAGAATGAGGAGATATGGTTAAAGGTATTTCCCACATCCTTAGCATAAGATCATGTAAGATCTCATGAATAGGCAGAGTAGCTGCCTCTTTGGAAGCCTTAGGGTACTGGAGAATTTCCAACTCCTTAGCCCTAGGCTCTTTTTCAGGAGCTACTGTGATGGAAAGGGCTCAGGCCACATCACGGATAAAGTCCTGAAGGGACATATCCTCTGGCGGAGACATTCTGTGCTGAGGAGAAGAGGAATCCTTGGGGAGAAGTACTCTGGTATCAGCAGAGTCTTTGGAGTCTTCAGTCTCATCTGAGGATTCAAAATATCTCTGATCCTGGTGATCGTGCAAAGCACGGTACCGGTATCGATTGAAGTCGGTATTGGATTGTTCAGGTACCGATTTGTCGATGCCAGAGAGAGACGCATGACTCGGTATGGGTGGCATGCCTGCTGCTGTAAATGCACTCAGTACCGGTATCGGTTGAGGTGTCTGAAGCGGTTTCAACGGTACTGAAGCCGTGAGAAGAGCTGCTAGACTGCGTGCGATAGCAAGGAATCTCTGGTCTATTGACGTTGCTGATGCTTGGGTGTCGGTACCGGTAGAAGTGGCCAGGACCCCAGAGAATGGTACCAGTAGTTCTGCTGAGGTTGAGGCCTCGAGAACATCCTGGAGCCCCATTAATGCTTTGGAAGCCAAAACCTCCTGCCGGGGCAGTTTTGCTGGTGAAAATTCCTCAAGGGCAACGCTAGGGGCATCTCGATACTTAGGAGATCTACCCTTTGAGGACCGGCTAGATTTATGTTTAGTTACCTGAGATCCATGGGAGGAAGATGAAGCCCTGGAGGACGTTGATGCAACAGACGCCACGTCTGAGGGAAAAAGGGTGCTAAGTTTAGCAGCTTGGTTCTGCCGGCCCCTTTTTGACATCATTCCACAGGAGAGGCACTCTGAAATAGAGTGGTCAGGACCTGAACATTTCAGACACCAATCATGGGTGTCGGTGACGGAAATGGTACCGCCACATTTAGAACATTTCTTAAAACCTGAAGCAGGTTTTTCCATTTTTAAGGAAAAATTGGGCCTAGTGCCCAAAATGGTGCCTAGCAACAAGGAAAAAAAAAGTTTCTGAAGTAAACCACTTCAGAAACTATAGGGTTTTTTTGTTTTGTTTTTTTAGAAGAAGAAAGAACCAGCGGTACCGGTATAGCATCGAGGGAAGGCAGATGCAACCACAAAAACAAAGATTAAAGATGAAATTTTCTGCAGTGACAGGGTATGTGACCTGTCGGCTCTGTGGAAAATGAAGAACTGGAGAGGGACAGTTGGAAAGGCAGCACACAGGTGCTGTGGGATGCTCCCAAAAGCTTTCCTATTGGACGCTGGGGAGCGTTCTTGCGCAGGCTCCGTCGGTACCGATGATACCCATATGTGAAGTTTACATTCCTGCTTGTTCCTGGAGATTGGGTCAAACCAAGGGTTTATCAAGCCCAGTATCCTATTTCCAATAGTGGCTAATCCAGGTCACAAGTAGCTGTCAGGTTCCAAAAAGATGTAGAGATTCTCTGCTGCTCGTCCAATGGGTAAGCAGTGGATATTCCCGACCCTCTTTAAGAAGGGTTTATGGACTTTTCCTTCAAGAAATGCAGTCAGAGATCAAGAAAATATGGCAGAAAGATGCAGAAATAGTTCCCATTGTATTGGGAGCCACTAGCCTGATTGAGAAGAATTTCCAATCACATCTTGGCAAATTGCTCATACATATTACATCTTATGAACGCCAGAAGGAAGCTCTCTTTGGAACAATGCAAGTAGTATAGCAAGCATTAGCAGTAAGTTTGTGAGACCAAGATCACATTCCACATCCCCAGGCTTAGGAGTGAGGTTCATTACTGGCATAGTATTAGCAAAACTAACCCATTTGGAGAAATTGGCCCTAAGACTGTATCAAGTGAATCATGTGTCTTATGAGAGGAAAAAGAGAAAATCCTCAAGAACCAACCAAAGCAAAGACCAAGAAAATTTGGCAGACAAATACAGAAATTATCCTAATTGCATTGGGTGGCACAAGCCTGATTAAAAAGAATTTCCAAGTGCATTTTGATGTGTTACCTGTACATATTACACTTTATGACCTCCCAGAAGTGGCTGTCTTTGGAACAATGCAAACAGAGACATTGAGATAGTCGCCAATATCGCCTGGCATAGGGAGTGAGGTTTACTTCTGTTAAGGTATGTGCAAAATTAACCCATGTGGAGATATTACTCTAAGAGAGCACTGATAATATAAGTTTAAGTACCAAGAAACTGTTCTCTATAATGTATGGAGAAAGCAAAGCTCCTTAAATATCAAAAAATGCAATCCGAGACCAAGAAAATATGTCAGCTGCAGAAATTGTCCCAACTGTATTGTGATGTACCAACTCGATTAAATACAACTTCAAAGCTCACCTTGATATGGTGCCTGATCCCACTGCAACCTAAGAACTACAGAAGGAAGCTCTCCACAATGCAATCTAAATAGCTAAAGAAACCCTACAGCAAAGTTGAGGGATTGAGATCACATCCAATTATTCTTTAATTTGTTTAATTCTCTGTAAACCATGAAGAAGCGGTATATCAAGAAATCTAATAATAAACATAAACATACCCTGGCTTGTGAATAAGGTTCAGTCCTGTCATAGTAAGCAAAGAACAAACAAATTTGGAGACTTTACCACAAATTCTACATCACAAATTCATTCATTCATAACTTTATAGAACAGAACAGTTGTAAGAAGTGGAGTGGAGGAGCTGCCTAGAGCCAGAAAGACCCCCTAACACTCCTTGTGGCCTTGGGCAAGTCACTTAACCCTCCATTGCCTCGGGTACAAACTTAGATTGTAAGTCCTCTGGGGCTAGGAAAATACCATCCGTACCTGAATGTAACTCACCGTGAACTACTACTGGAAAGGCGTGAGTTAAATACTAATGCTAATAAATAAACAGAGTACTCTTAAAAAAGGAAAACGTGAGCTGTCATAGGCAAATATGTCTTCAATATAGTAGAGGAGAGGACTGCAATGATTCACTAGAAAATAAACACTCTTCAATTACTAGCCACAATAATCTCTATGGAAAGCTCACTCTGAAAGTAGCCAGCACAATAAATCACATCTTGCCCAGTTCAGTTACGTTCTGACCTGATAAGTCTGCAGCAAGGGCATTCTCTTTGCTGCAATAAATTCAGATGAGAAGCAGGCCCACAATTATGAATATTTCCAACCACATACGAGGAGTCTCAAATTTCTTGAATTGGACAGTTCACAATTTGTTGTATTGGCCCTTTACTGAGAGACTAAGGATTTAGCTCAAATCTTTTTACTCAATAGGTCAAGGAGTGTTACCATGTTCATTTCCATGTTCACAAAGTGCTTACAACCTTGGAGCCCTATTTACTAAGGGAGTATGTTAAGAGCCCTTTTCATGAATGTGACATCTGAAAACGGGCGGATGTGCAAATCACAGAGAGGTCCCTGGACCCATTTTAGAAACCAGGTATATAGACGCCCCTGGCACGAGGATGCACGTCCTGATGTACAAGCATGTCTGGCCCTAGTTGGCAAGGTGTACATGTCTGTATCTGCTCCTGATCACGAGCAAGGCGCACAGACGTGCTCGGTTCACGGCTGCAATGCTTACAGGGAGAAGAGCAGAATGCGCTTTCATTGCCACAGTTCATATTTCCTAGCCAGTGAAACCTGCATATAAATTACAAACTTTATAGGCCCGCTGCTGCATGTCCGTGTATCTAAAATGACCGGCTGGGACGTACAAGTCTCATAATTTGGTTGCCACCTTTCTAATTTTCCCTTGCTGCTACTTCTATATTCCTGGTTCCGAGACCATGCAATTCGGGGACATCCACATTTGTAAAATGGCCTACATCCATGCATGTACCTGGCCTTACAATCTGCATGGGACCACTATCCATAACCAGTTACTGGGATGTGCATTTTTGAGGTAGAGATGGAGCAATTTCAGAAGATACTTTTAGATGCTTCATTGCTGCCACTCCCCCGGCTTTTTGGATGCCCCTTTTAAAATCCCACTTGATTTTTCTCCATAGACCCTGACATTTGTGGCTGAGGCAAAGTATGAAGTGACTTCCCCAAGGTCACAAAGATCACAAGTGGGATTTGGACTCTGGCTTTGCTGATTCTTAGCCTTATTGCCTGCTGTTCTACCCACTGGTCTATTCTTCAACAGATGAGCTGCCTATATGACATCTAAAGCTCTTTTCCCTATGTCTACCCAGTTTTGTAATTTTTATTTGTTATGAGAGTTGCACCTATGAAAGACTAAGCTCCACAGATTAAAACAAGTACAACTGTTCCAGGCTTGACTCCCTATTTCTGTCCAATTTGTTTAGATGGCACTACTGAATGTTCTTTTATTTTTCTCTTCCTACTATTTTGACTACAACTCCTGCAACAGTAAAGAAAATAAAACTGAGCTGTGAACAACATTGCACTTTGTTGAGAGATGTTCATTTTCCAGGAAACTTCAGCAGACTAACTTTCCCACAGGTACTCAAGTAAAACAAGGGATAATGGACAAGCGTGCAGAGACTTACAATCTTGACATTTTTTCAGGAAAATATGGATGCAACCCTCAAAATGCAAAACATTTTGGAAATTGAATTTAGCTCATGTTTTCTCAGAAGTTCAAAGGCCCCTTTCACTAAAGCCCATTGGTCTGTTAACTTGCAAGTTAACATGCAGCAATGGATGTTGGGAACACTAATGCATGAACATGTCTGCTACTGCATGCTAAAATGCACATTAACCAGTAATCACAGGATGGGGCAGGGAATGAGCAGAATGGGTGGGGAGAGCACATTACCACTAGTGCCAGGCAATTGCTGCATACTGAGTGCCAACACTGCTGCTAACATGGATTCACCTAATGACTCCTTTATGGGAGTCATTAAGTGAAGCCGCCTTGGTGGAATACGTGTTAGGAAAACCTATTGCACATTTGCTGTTAGGAACATGCTGGTCACATCCCCAACAGCTAACAAGGAGGCTTTGTAATGATTGTGCGTTTATTTGGCACGTTAATTGCAAAGTCTTAGCAGGCTTTAGTAAAAGGGGCCCTCAGGTACAGGGGCTGGGACTTGGCACTCAACAGGTATTTTTTCCTCTCTCCAGAGGGTTTACAATCTAAGTTTGTACCTGAGGCAACAGAAGAAGAATAGGAGGACAGACGAATTAGGAAAAACTAGAACTCTAGAATTTCTAGGTAATTCTTAAGCCAAGGACATATTAGGAAACTCCTGGTTTTCAAACTTTAACTATTTTGGGACACTCCATTTTATTTCAGTAAATAGAATATGCCACATCATAAAGAACCAAAAGCGTAGACGTGCCAGAGCTAAATGTCAGGCATGGCATTACGTAGCAAGTCCGTCACGGATATTTGTGACCGAGAACAATGGATTTGATTTATAGAACTTTCCCAGCACATGCACAGAATAGCAAACAAAACAATCACTGTTCCCACTGTACTTGAAACAGGAAGAACCAGTCTAGAAAAAATTAAGAAATTTGCACATTATAAACCCGAATTAACACTTGGACTTTCATTTTTGCACATTGCAGGTCAGGCTACTAATTTGGCAGTGCATCAAGGACTGGTTGAGCCAGTCTTAGGTTTGACTAACCACGTGTAAGGCACTGAAGCAGTGATTATTTCAAGGGCTGGTCCAAGGCCAAAACTTCTCCCACCGTCTCTTGGCTCCTCCTCAGTACAAGTTAAACTTATACAGACTGCAAAAAATACAATTACAACAAAATTTGGGACACTTTCCTATGACGCCTTCCTCAGGGTCAAAACATAAGTCAAATATGCCAGACATGAACAAAAGGTAGGCGACTTCCAGTCCCCCTGGGCACCAATGCACTTGGGTTTTCAGGATATCCCTAATGAATATTCATGACATAGATTTGCATGCACACAGTTTTAGCTGCATGCAATTCTCTCGTACATATTCATCAAGGATATCCAGAAAACCCAAGACTGTCCCCATGAGGGCTAGAGATTGCATACACCCGGTGATAAATCACATGAGAGAGAGACAGAGACAGACACTGAATCATGTTCTTAAATTCAATTACATTGTTAGTCCTTTTAGGCCATTAAAAATACCACAGTGGCGAAACGTATGAGCTACATTACTTCTCCTCTGCTTCCTGCTAGTGGCAAAGTTTGATTGAATAGCAGACATTGCTTTTTCAGTTCCTAGGGAGCAAAAATAAAATCTTGTCAGCTTTATACAGTGATCATGCAAAAATGTGTTTAACTATGTGAAAAACCAACACAACTATCGTGTTTCAAACCTGCAAATGCTAAGTTCTGCTTCAGGGTAACACTGATAAATAGGAAAATAGTCATCTCAGTTATGATTTTCCTCTCCCAGTCCAGCATCATTCCGTCAAATAGCAGGGAACTCCAGTCTTCACGTCATATTGCTTTTGACAAAATGGCTGCGGCATCTTTTTATATTCTTAGATTCCTCCCAGAGGGAAATCTTAAAGAGAAAACAACCTCATGATTGACCTAAAGCAGTGGTTCTCAATCCAGTCCTCTGTGACCTCCAGGACAGTCAGGTTTTCAGGATATTCACAGTGAATATGAAAGAGAGATCTGCATAGAATGGAAGCAATGGATGCAGATCTCTCTCATGCATATTCATTGTGGATATGCTGAAAAGCTGACTGACCTGGGGGTCCCAGAGAACTGGGTTGAGAATCACTGACCTAAAGCAACGTATGCCAATCAATCTGTTGCTTTAATCCATTAGTTTGCACTGCATCAAGAGTAAAGATCCATAATCGCTCTTTATAATTAAGGCGTGCTTAACGATTATTGTCTCGTCAACTCAAAGAAATATGATCTATAACTTGCCACTGTAATTGACCAACCATATAACCATATTGGAACCAATGCTCCACAATATGTGCTACTTCGTTTTGATTAAATTGGGAACAATGTGCATCGTATGAAAGAACATACTTCCCGACTTAATAATCAAGTAAGCAATGTTGTTCAAAAATTAATATATACTCTTTAAATATGAATGAGACTATATTAAGGGACATTTCCTACTATCACCAATTACAGAAAGGAAACACAATATCCACAAAAATTGCACCTATTCATTCTCTTTTAGAGTCCAAACTATTTCCATGCAATGCAATACAATAAGCACATTATTTTCAAATGGTCCTAGAGATGTATTGCTTGTATGTAGGAAATTAGGGCAGCTGCCATTCTGAAAGAGAGCTGATGTAATATAAAAGGTGGTGATGCAATCCAATGCTAAGACTGTGTTGGAATGCATTTCCCAATGGATGACCAGCCTGCTAAGAGTCAGCTGTTGTGGACATAATGGATTGTAAGCTCCAGTCATGGGGATGTAATTTCTGGCATGTACTGAGGCATACTGGGAGTCAGAGCTTGTGCTTGGCATTTAGGCTTAGCACTAGTTCCTGGCTGCAGGATTCTGGATTGTAGTATCTGCAATTAGATTTGACATGCGGTCATTTGGGATCATTTTGGTGGCCATGAATGCAGTAAAGACGACATTCCCAGCTCTTGATGGGGAAAGAGATCCAGTCATGGTGCAATGACATTAACCACATTGTCCTGACTCAAAACCCCAGGTCAAGGATTGTCCCTGTAGTGAGTGGGATAAATTAATTAGGAAGATATATAAGAAAGGGAGAAAAAAAATCCAGCGGTAGTTGCAAAGGAAAACCCAAGGTATTGTCCTCCATCAGAGGCTGGTTCTGAATGAGCGGAAGCCCATTGAAGCCAGCGAAAGGCACCATGTCCAAGGCATTTACCCAATGTGACACTTTGTACCACCAACATCCCAATCACACTCTGGCATGGCCATACTGTTATTATTCCTTCTCCAGTTTAACTCGTTGGTCACTGCCTTGGGCTTTTTCTTCAAAACACAATCAGCACCCTATGCAGAATGGTATAGATTTGGATACACTCCACAATGAAGAAATGTATTATGCCAGCAAGCTCGGCAATAAATTATGCAGTCACGTTGACGAGTTTAGGATCTTCTTCTAGATACTATGTTCCCATTGACATTCAAGGCACTTCATGGCAAAATCCTATTGATGGCCAAGTATGGAATTCTCGGACTTTTACAACTTACAACTCTGAATTTGTTATTTATATATGTATTAGTCTATGTCTATGTTTATGTGTTCTGTGGGTCAAACAAAGTGATCTGTTAAGCACACGTTTGGTGAACATCTGAGTCTGTTAAATATAGAAATGAAAACTGCTCAGACTTGAACGCTGCATGCAGAAATACCATACATTTCACAATCTTCAATAATAGATCATTGATCACGTTGAATGGACCCAAAAGGGTGATGATAGAGAAAAGTTGTTAAATTATGGAGAACAATGGTGGATATTCTTCTTTCAGATTGTATCTCCATGTGGCTTAAATAGTGATTTAGAGTGAATGTCTTTAATTTGATTATGGCTCTTTAAATTGATTTATCCAATTTGATTGGTTTGTCTGAATTTAGACAGAGTACTGAAGACAGGACCAACACAACTATTATTAGGCTAATTAGAGTGGAGGAGTGGCCTAGTGGTTAGGGCAAGGTACTTCAGACCGGAAGGTCAGGGGTTCAAATCCCACTAGAGGACAACAACCTTGGGCCAGCAGGACTGGGGTTTCTAGTCCCACAGGTGCTCCTTGTGGTCTTGGGCAAGCCGTTTAACCCTCCATAGCCCATGTTCCCTGTAAAATAGTTATTTCCAAGTTATAATGCCCTGTTCAATGTAATTTTAGTTTGTTCAATGTAAACTGCACTGATGCAGAATAGAGCGATATATAAGAGAATGTAAATAAATTAGGTGGTTGCCTAGGACAGCAGCTTCACAGTCAAAGGAAAGCAATAGATCCTGGTAGCTACACAAACTCAAGAGTCATCAGTGCAGGAAGAATGGGTAATATGTAAATATCAATTTACCCTTGTGAGTGGCTTTTTTAAATCTTCCTCATTATGCATATATTGGAATAGAGGAATAGCCTAATGGGTAGAGCACTGGCTTGAGAAACCAAGAGACCAGGGTTCAGTTCCCACTGGCACTCCTTGTGGTCTTGGGCAAGTCACTTAACCCCCCATTGTCTTGTCGAAAAAAAGGCCTGGCAATCTACTTCTGTCATACCATGCCAAGAAATCCAAGGGTTGCTGGGTCACCAGGAGTCAGTGTTGACTTGATGATACTTACAAAAAAAATGCATATATTTATAAAACAAAGTTTAATATTTAAATGTGTGATATCCAAATATACACTTCTATAGGATTGTTCTGAGAGGGATGGTGTTAAGATGATTACATTTGAGTTTAATAATTAAAATTGGGGGGATGAGGACACTGGAGGTCTAAAAGCTAATTGTGAGGGGGCGCAAGACTGAACTCCTGCACTGGGCCTGGAGAGAGATGGAACATACATAAGAAAGAGGGACTATGTAAGAAATATTTATAACAAATTTTTAAAAGAGATTGCGTTACTAGATGAAGAAGATGAGGATTAGTGTACACAATGTTGGTTGGAGTTATTTATTTTATAGAAACAATTTGTTCAAGCTAAACTACACAGAGCCACATTAATTCAATATATATTAAACAATATATACTTTGGGGCTCAGAATTTTGAAGGAGCCTAAGATTTGTGCTCAAGATCTGAAATGTAGGAGAAGTAAAATGCAATATTGACTAAATGGGGATTCAATCTTATTGACTGTGTAAATGACTAATCAGATTGAGAAAAATTAAAGAACAGATTCGGCAAAAGGGTAATTTTAAAATTAAACATGTCTGCAGAGCAATTTGAAGATAAACTACATGAGTATGAAATAGCTGAGTCAGTTCTAAGAATCTCTAAGCAGATGAAGATTAAACAATTTAAACATTATCAAGTAGCATTTATTCATAGATGCAGCAAGAGAACCAAAAATATAATAGGAGAGTTACTTCTGAAGGATCCTCGGATGAGTCAGCATTTAGTGTGGACGATTCAGGAAGTGAGAGAGAATGGTATGACCTTTTAGAAGACTGCAGAGGAATGAAGGTCAGGGGTTAAGGTTACCGATCATGAAGACATCAGTAGAAGTAGGATTAGCAAAGACTGGTTAACCAATCACAGAGTTCAAAGTATGCACAATTAATTTAACTTCAAGGGTTATGTTACTCGGGGGGGGGGGCAGTGCTTAATTTAGTTCTCTTTTGTATATATGGTTATTCATGTCAGCATACACGTTGGGGAGAGGGTTCAATTAAATTAGAACATTCCAAATTAAAGCTATTTATTTTTCCAAAAAAAATCTGAGTCTTGATATTTATATAGTGAAACCACCATCTAATAGGAAGTCCTCCAGGGTTGATGAATCCTTTAATAATATTTACTTTAAAAGAACTAGTTTGGAGAGATTTGATCAAAATTAATCATGTAAGTAAGCAGAAGATTTATTATAATGCAATGCTAAAGAATGGCATGATCTGGATGAACTGAGAAATAATGGTTATTTTTTTTAGAAAGCTGACAAAGGCAGCAGAACCATTTTGATATCTATGGGGCCTGTTTACTAAAGGTTAACGCGCGTTAAGTGCTTCCACTGCTCATTCATTTCTATGGGCCATTGCAGCACTTAACATGCGTTAACCTTTAGTAAACATACCCCTAAGTGTCACTATTTCAATTAAATTAGTCATCAATTGTCTGATTTTTTTAAAATATAGATTATTAGATTGAGATTCTACAATTCAATTCTATAAATCAATTTTTGACACAGTGCGCATTTGGTGGTATGTTAACTACAAAAGAGGTGGCGTTCTTGAAAGTAAAATATCAGTGAACTTTAGTACATCTGTGGAAGACCACCTTGGAATACCAGGTGCTGTAGGTTTGCTGCATGGAAGAAAGGCCTGACCATCTACTTCCGGTCCCACCTCGCCAAGAAAATCCAGGGGCTGGACTGCCAGAAGTCTTGGCTCAATGGCATACAACAACAACAGCAACCTTTTATATACACACTTCTAAAGGTTCATAAGTAGACCAGTTATTTCCACCTGCAGATATATTTATTAGAAACATTAGCAATTTTGTGGATTTGTTTTCAAAGCCAAAAACATGTAATGTTAAATCTTATAATCAAGATACAGCTTGTGTGTTGAGATGTTCGCAAGATCAGAGCTTCAGGAAGTGACTCAAGATATGTGGTTGGTAACACGATGTAGTATCTCTTTATTTATTTATTTATTTTATTTATTTGCAATTTGTATATACCACTAGGGTCAAAGAATCATAGCAGTTTATAAGAGTCGGGGCCCAGAAACCCAAAGACAGCAAACAAGCATTCTGATTTCTAATAAAAACCCCAAAACAAAGACAAAAGGTTGAGCTATGGCATAGAATAACAATAATTAGCCAAGACCAACATGCACCGGCCACACTCAGATACCTCAACAAGGTGAGATGGAATTAATTTCGGATATAATAAGAGAGAGTGATAGCTTGGGAAGATTTTCAGCTGATTTTATAATCCATTTGTTGGAGCTGGTATTGAAGAATAATTTATTTTGGTTCATTGGTAATTTTTATTTGCAGATTCATGGAATCTCAATGGGAGCTGCTTGCATCCTCTTTTATTGCTACTTTATATGTGGCAAATTTGGAAGAGAAGTTCGTATAAGGATCGAGTGGATTTAAAAATGTGATATGTTGAAATAGATTTTTAAACAACGTCATTTTAATTCTTAGTTGTGATATGGACGGCTGAAGACATGAACATGGATGTCCAAATCATGAAGGCTTCCTTGGAGCCATTTTACAAATGTTTTTTAAAGACATCTCTGGTGTGGGGACATCCAAGTAGGCAGGGAGCATGGCAGAGGTGTGTCTGGGGAGATACGATAAACTTAGACATCTACACTCGATTTAAAAAATGTCATAGACGTCTATGACCCTGTCCACGTTTAGACCTGCTCCAGGCAGGAATAGATATTAGGAACGTGCTAGTTTTGGCCATAAAACAACTAGAGGGTATAGAGAAAATGGAGAGTTAAGTGACTAGTCTAAGGTCACAAGGAGCAGTATTGGGATTTGAACCCCAGCCATCCTGATCCTAACCATCAGGCTATTAAATGTCACATTCTGAAGTGCTATTCTGCGGATGTTGATGTAGATGTCCTATAGACATCCATATTAGGTACATTCATGTTTGTGAAATTGTGCCTGAACTTGCACATGCCTGCTTTTTATTACCCATCACCCCTCCCACCCCCGCCATTCTAACTTGGACCTTCCAGATTGCACAGGGATGTTCTTTGTATGTCTTGTAGCTCTATGCAAATGATTAGTTGTAGTAAAATGTGCCTTAATGCCTCTAGACAACAGTTAGATGAGTTTGTGCTTTGGATGAATTCTCTTGACCCAGTTCACATTGGAAGTAGGCTACTCCTAAAGAACCATGTCAAGAAAGTATAGGCTGAGAGAGTCCTGGTACCCTATTGCATGAAGGTTGATATAGTCCTTTTTTTCTTAGGAAGATCAGAACTATATCTCCATGCAAGCATGCATGTACAAGATAGTGTAGTTAATCCATCTAGGACCACATGCCTTGGGTGCAGAGGTCCTCGCAATGAGCTCCCCATCCTTACAGGGAGGCATCCATATTAAAGACCCTCTGGGGGGTGGGTGCCTGGAAGGATATACTGGCCTGAAGGTGGCAGGGGATCTGCCACCAGTCGAGGGAGTCCACAGTTGGTGGGTAACATTTACCCTGTCTTGAAGCCTGCCCATAGCTTGTGTCCACTGGGAGTGGAGGCACCACTGAGCCGCCCTCATATGCAGGCAGGCATATGGGGTCACATGGACTGTGGAGGCCATCTGACTCAGAAGGTGGAGGAGAAGGTGTGTGGGCACTGACCAGCAGTGATGTACCTCTGCAGCTAGCGCCCTGAGGTGTTCTGTCCTCTCCAGAGGGAGGAAGGCCTTGGCCCAGAGGGTGTCCAGCTGAGCTCTTATGCACTCCAGGCACTGAGCCAAGGAGAGGTGGGACGGGGTAGTTGATGATGAACCCCGGACGCTGCAGGGCATGGATGGTGCACTCAGTGGCATGGTGCACTTCTGCAGTTGTGCCTCCTCTTATGAGCCAGTCATCCAGGTAGGGAAAGACAAGGGCCCTTTGGAGACGAAGGTCGGCTGCGACCATCGCTAGGCACTTGGTGAAGACCCTTGGTGATGATGCCAGCCCAAAGGGTAGCACCCTGTACTAGTAGTGACCCCCTCCCACTACAAACCGGAGGTACTATCATGGTTGGGATGGATCAGAATGTGTGTATAAGCATTATTCAGGTCTAAGGAGCATAGCCAGTCTCTGGAAGTAAGACAGCAGTGTTCCAAGGGAGAGCATCTTGAACTTCTCCCTCACCAGAAATCTGTTCAAGCCCCATTGGTCCAGGATGGGCCTGAGGCCCCCTGTTGGCTTGGGAATGAGTAAATATCTGGAGTAGAAGACCTTGCCCCAGAGATGTTTGGGCACCGACTCCATCGCCTTGTCCATGAGGAGGCTTGTGAGCTCACTGAGCAGCAGAGTCTAGTGAAGGAGAGGCCTTACGGGTTCTCCTGGGAAGAACAAGGATAGCATCTGTTGCAGGAGGAGGAGGTATCCCTCCTTGACTACTTGCAGCACCCAGGAATCAGTGCTGATGGAGGACCACCTGTGGGTAAACAAGGCCAAACGCCGCCCCCCCCCCCCCCATGGGATGCTGAGGGCCTCCTAGCAGAGAGGAGACCATATCCAAGAAATCAAAAAACTCCCCCCAAGCTGGGCTGCGGCTGATGCCTAGGTCTTAGGGGGTCTTAGACTTGCGAGGGCCGTGTGCTTGCCCCTTGGACTGTTGCTCCTGCTTTGGAGCAGAGGCAGCCTGGTACTGTGGGGCATTACTAAATGCTTCCTTCATTTTGGGGAAGAAAGGCTTCTTCCCCAAGGCCTTCTTATGGGGGTATACCGAGGTCTTCTTTGAGAATCTGGTTCTGGTCAGGAACTCAGTCTCTATCTCAGCAGCCTTGTCTGACAAGGGTTTTCTGAAGAGGTTCTCTCCGGTGCAATGGACATCAATGAGTTTGTCCTGGACCTTCTACTCAAGGTCAGATGACTGCAGCCATGCATGGCGTCAGGACCCGATGCCTGTGGTGGCCACTCTGGCTGAGGATTCAAAGCCATCATATGCTGCTTGAAACAGGAACTCAGAGCACTGCTTGACTGCCGAGACCAGTGACTTGAACCACTGAAGGGGTTCCCCATCGAGGCCTGCAGAGCAACTGGTGAGCTCCCTCGCCAGTTTCTTTAGGTACATGCTGATGTACAATTGGTAGGATTGGACTGCAAACCAGTATCAAACCCTGGTAGCATTTTTGGCCGAGGGTGTCCAAAGTCCAGGCATCCCTACCCAGGGGGCACTGAGGAATGAGTCTTTTGGCTCTTGAGTCACCTCATGGCCGACTCGACGACCATAGAATTGTGAGGGAGCTGGGTTTTTTGGAACCCTGGGCTTTGGCAGACTCGGTACATGGAGTTGAGCCATCTGCTGACAATGGGCACCAATGCTGGTGTTTCCCACATATGAGGAGGAGGCACTCGAGGATCGCGAGGTCCTCCTTCAGAGGAACCTCATACTGGAAAATCTCAAGTTCCTCTGTGTGGGGGTCTTCCTCCACCTCTGTTTCAAATGTGAGTGCCTTTGCCATATCCCACACAAAGTTGAGGAAGGCAACGTCCTTGGGTGGGGAATGGCACTGGGACACTGGTGGAGACGGGTCCAAGGGCACATCTTGGTGTCGCTGGGTGTTCATGGACTCCTCATCCTCCCAGTTTGACTCAAAGTCAGAGGAAGAATCCAAGGCTCTGCAGGTCTCATGGTCAGGCCCTGAGCCCAAAGGCCCACAACCCCTGGAGGACCTGCAGTCTGAGCCACATGCACTTACCAGAGAGGATCATTGTCCTGAGGAATGGGACCAAGACTTCTTCCAATGTCAGTAGCTCTCGCAAGGCCGGTGGCACTCGAGGATTGGCTCAACGACCGGGGAAGCCCTTGAGGTTGAGGGTCCAGTCGTCGGGGCAGATGAACTGGAAGAACTGGACATCAATGCCTGCTGCTGGGCTCCAAAGCTGACATCCTGGTCTCCATGCCAGGTGGCTCTGCAGCCTTCAACACAGACACCGATGGCTTTGGTCCAGGCATCAGTTCCGTTGAGAGAGAGTCTTCAACCAGGATGGCCTCGGGGCCTGAGGCCGGTCGCCCGACACTGACGACTACTTCTGGGACAGTTTGTGAGGATGCTCCTGCTCTGACCCCTCTGACTCACACCAGGGACTGTAGGGCCTGGTGTGGGATTTACCCACTTTTTCAAACCCGTCCTCCAAGGCGTTCTTTGAGCTTTTTCCTGATCCACAGTAGTACACTGCCTCCTATCCCATGGCTCTTTAGTTTTGCCAAAAGTCTCTGATGAGGGACCTTGTCAAAGGCTTTCTGAAAGTCCAGATACACAATATCAACCGACTCACCTATGTCCACCTGATTATTCACTCCTTCAAAAAAACATAACAGATTAGTAAGACAAGATCTTCCTTGTCTAAAGCCATGTTGGCTGTCTCCCATTAGGTAGACAGCCTAATGTCCTGAGGAATGTGACTATCTACATGCTGAGTAATTTTATTCTTTATGATGGTTTCTACCATTTTTCCCGGTACTGATGTCAGGCTCACTGGTCTGTAGTTTCCCGGATCACCCCTGGAACCCTTTATAAAAATTGGTGTTACATTGGCGATCCTCCAATCTTCAGGTATTAGAGATGATTTTAATGATAGTAATCTGTGAACTAATAGCAGGTCTGCAATCTCATATTTCAGTTCTTTCAACACCCTTGGATGTATACCATCTGGCCCAGGTGATTTGCTACTCTTCAGTTTATCTAATAGTTGTAATACATCTTCCCAATGTATCGATATTTCCTTCAATTCTTCCGCACCTTTAAATACCACTTCAGTCATGGGTAACATCCCTCAGTAAAGACTGAAGCAAAGAATTCATTCAGTCTCTCCGCTATCGCCTTGTCGCCTCTTAGTGCTCCTTTAACCCCTTTATCATCTAATGGACCAACTGACTCTCTCACAGGTTTTTTGCTACGAATGTACTTGAAAAGGTCTTTACTTCGCGTTTTTGCTTCCGCAGCAAGCTTCTTCTCAAATTCTCCCTTTGCCTGCCTTATCAATGCCTTGCATTTGACTTGCCAGTGCTTGTGCTGTTTCCAGGTTTCGTTGTTTGGCTCTTTTTTTCCATTTCCTGAAAGATGCTTTTTTGGCAACAACAGCCTCTCTGACCTCACCTTTAAACCATGCTGGCAGTTTTTTGGACTTCCTTCCACTTTTCTTAAAGCATGGAATACAGCTGGTCTGGGCTTCCAAGATAGTATTTTTCAACAACAGCCAAGCCTGATGTACATCTTTAACCTTTGCAACTGCTCCTTTTAGTTTTTTCTTAACTGTTTTCCTCATTTTATCATAGTCTCCCTTTCGAAAGTTAAAAGGTAGTACTGTGGATTTCCTTACTATCCCTCCTCCACTAATTAAATCAAAGGCGATCATGCTATGATCACTATTGCCAAGTGGCCCCAACAACCTTATCTCTTGCACTAGATCTGGTGTTCCAGTAAGGACTAGGTCTAATATGGCTTCCCCTCTGGTCGGTTCATGAACCAGCTGCTCCAAGAAGCAGTCATTTATTTCATCTAGGAACTTTATCTCCCTAGCATGTCCTGACGTGACACTGACCCAGTCGATACCGAGGTAGTTGAAATCACCCATTATTATTACTGCGCTGTAACTTTTGTTAGCTTCCTTGATTTCTTTGAGCATTTCATCATCCATTTGGTCATTCTGGCCAGGCGCTCGATAGTACACCCCCACTGCCATTGCCTTCCCTCTATTACATGGAATTTCAATCCATATAGATTCTACAGCAGATTTTGCTTCCTGCAAAACTTTAATCCTTTCTGACTCAATGCCCTCTCTAACATAGAGAGCAACCCCTCCACCAATTTGATCAGCTCTATCATTTCGATATAGTTTGTATCCAGGTATCACAGTGTCCCACTGGTTGTCCTCCTTCCACCATGTCTCTGATATTCCAATCATATCTAACCTTTCATTTAGTGCTATATATTCTAACTCTCCCATCTTATTTTTTAGACTTCTAGCATTTGCATACAAGCATTTTAGAGAATGTATTTTATTCATATTAATTTGGCTATTGTTAGACATAGGTAATTTGGGATCTTTAAGCTCTGTCTGCTCCATACTTGAGGGCATTTGGGCTGCTTTACTCTTTTGTGGAACCTCTCTGCTTTTGGTAGTATCCTTCAAAGATACATTCTTCCGAACCATCCGCTCTTGGATGACTGTCGGCTTTCCCCTAATATCTAGTTTAAAAGCTGCTCTATCTCCTTTTTAAAGGTTAATGCCAGCAGCTTGGTTCCATCCTGGTTAAGGTGAAGCCCATCCCTTCGGAAGAGCCCCTCCTTTCCCCAGAATGTTCCCCAGTTCCTAACAAATCCAAAACCCTCATCTCTGCACCATTGTCTCATCCACGCATTGAGATTCCGGAGCTCTGCCTGCCTTTTGGGTCCTGCGCGTGGAACAGGAAGCATTTCGGAGAATACTACCCTGGAAGTTCTGGATTTCAACTTCCTACCTAAAAGCCTAAATTTAGCCTCCAGAACCTCACTACCACATTTTCCTATGTCATTGGTACCGACATGTACCAAGACAGCAGACTCCTCCCCAGCACTATCTAAGACCTTATCTAGGTGGCGCGTGAGGTCCGCTACCTTCGCACCAGGCAGGCATGTTACCAGGCGATCCTCACGTCCACCAGCCACCCAGCTATCTACATGCCTAATGATCGAATCACCAACTATAACGGCTGTCCTAACCCTTCCCTCATGGGCACATGGCCCTGGAGAAACGTCCTCAGTGCGAGAGGGTTTTACATCACCTGGAGGACAGGTCCTAGTTACAGGATCACTTCCTGCCACACCAGGGTGAGGCTCTCCTGTCACGTGACCTCTCTCCTCCATGGCAACAGGGATGCTGCCAGACTGGAGGTGGGACTTCAGGACTATATCCCTGTAGGTCTCGTCTATGTACCTCTCTGTTTGTCTTATGCATTCCAAGTCTGCTACTTTAGCCTCTAGAGAACGGACTCGTTCCCTGAGAGCAAAGAGCTCCTTGCACCTAGTGCACACATAAGACCTCTCACCAACTGGGAGAAAATCATACATGTGACACTCAATGCAAAAGACTGGAAAGCCCCCATCCCACTGCTGGACTGCTGTCTGCATCTTAGTTTTAAATTTGTGTTTAGATCTAAGTTCTTTACTTACTAAGGGTTGCTATGGATATTTATACTTATAAAACTGTACCTAATATGTGTAATATACCTTGTTCACCTGAAGCTTAACTAATCTCAGGTTCTTAGTGTATGACTGATTTGGGTAATGAGCTAAGGTGTGTAAGTACCTATAAAGCTACGATTATCCCAGGGGGGGAGGGAGGGATGGAAATAACACTTATTAAAAGAGGGCTGCTACACAGTACCCTGTCTTGTGCTGCTGAGGTAAGCTATATTCTGATTTGATTTAAATTATAGCTCTTAGCTGCTGCTAGGTTCTAACTTCTTATGAAATTTAAACTACAAGCTCTCTGCTGGGTTCTAAATTTAACCAGAAAGCTCTCTTCTGTGTTTTAAATTTAAACTAAAAGTACTTTGCTGTTACTAGGCCCTGAGTGACTATTAAATGTAAACTACAAGCTCTCTGCTGGGTATGAAATGTAAGCAGAACGTTCTCCTCTGTGTTTTAAATTTAAACTTAAACTGCTGCTACTAGGCCCTGACTGATTTAACAAAAAATAGTGGGTTCACAGATTAATTAGCTTTAATACAAAGAATTCCTTTTAGAAAATTACCAGAAGTATATACTCACAGTTGCAGATCTCTCTCCAGAAGTAACAGTCCCTTTTTCTAGTCCTTCAAGACAGAGGGGGGGCCCCGGAGCGTGGTGTCACTGGGGACTCTGGTGCAAAGTCAGATCTATGGAACAACTTCTTCTGCTGCAACTGATGACTCTTGATGGCCTTTGTGGACATCAACTTGCAAAGATTGCAGCTGAAGTTGTCATGGTCTGGCCTGAGGCAATGGAGGCAGCAGTCATGTAAGTCGGTGAGGGACATCATCTTACTGCACCGATCACATTTTTTGAAGCCACAGGAAAAACTGAACCCTTCAACTCGGGCGAGGGTCCGAGGCCTTCTAGCCAAAAAGGGTGCAAGGTGCCAATCGAAGGACACCTCGAGAAAAAACAAGAAAACAAACCTGAGGAGTGATGCTGAGGCAAGCAGGCTTGGGGGCAGGAAGAGGAACCAGTACATGTACTAGAAAGGAAAATTTTAAGGCAAAAATAAGACACTTTTTCTGGGGAAACGGGACAGATGTCTGGTGGGCTCCACGGAAAGAAAGACGACTGAGACAAGATGGCACCCTTGGTGGGAAGGAGACCATGCATGTGTGGTGCATCTTCTAAAGGCTTTCTTTGAAAGCTGGGGAGATGCTTCTGCGCAGACTCCGTCGGCGCCAACATCACTCATATTTGAGGACTGACTTCCTGCTTGTTCTCAGAGAAAAAACTAGGATCGACTCAGCCTGCCCCTTTTGAAAGGGAGTTAGATGCAGCACAAAAAAAATAAAAGTGATTATATTTCAGGGAGCTGCTCCTTAAAGGAAGGTAGTAGAAACAGCCATTCCATTCATCACTGCTACAGTATTTCTGGTTGGTTCACTCTTTCCTTCCGCTCACAGTCATTTTAATGATTTCAAACATTTCTGCATTAGTGATTGCACCAAAGCAGTATGTTGGACATCTCAATGTTCCTCTTCTAGCTCTGGACTAAGTGGCTAGGTCTGTAATGTGCTATGGGGGAGGGGGGTGAAGTCCTTGGAAACAGGGGAACCTCCCTGCCGTAGGTCACTGCTCTTCACATTTTTTATTTCTATTTTTGTCTATAACAGCAAAAACTGATCACAACCTAAAACAAACCATTAGGACTATTTTGCTTTTCATTTTGGGAGGTCTCCCCCTATAGGATTTGAATTGCATATTTAGCCCCTCTTTCCAAATAATGCTCACAGGAGCCTTAGTAACTCAGGTAAATGGGGATGGAAGTTCTGGTACGTCAATACCAAGGTCACAAGGAGCGGCAGTAGAGTGAGTGGTATTTCAATCTTAGTTGCTTTGCTTCTTGGCCACTACTCCCACCTCTGGGCCTGTCCTAGGAGACCTTTGGGTCATTCCATTGAAATGCTCTTACAGTAATTCAATAGCAGGATAATAAGATAGGAATGCATTCTGAAAAACCACATTGCTTCCCACATCCCATACACACGCGCGCGCGATAACTCTCTCAGCATTTCCTGAGGCCTGGAAAATATACTTCAATGCTAAGATAGCGCTATCTGTTATATTCAAGATGAGCAATAAAAAAATTCCTTGTTAAAAGTAACATAGTGATAACTAAAGACAGAGCAATCATGTTTTATTCTCTCATGTAGAATAACTAGGTTTCTCCATACAAAAAGGAAATTTCCTATTTTTCAGACATGGATAACCCACAGTTTAGTCTACAGAGCTAAGAAGCACCACCCATGGAAGCATCAGAATAGCAAGTTGTGGATGTCTCAGTCAGACTTCTTTTAGCGTTATTTATAATTCTCTTTTTTTGTCCTCACTTTACAATATTTTATACATATTTTAGGAATAAACAGGCGTGCATCTTGTATTGCGGCCACTACCCTTTCTTAAAAATAAAAGCCACTTTCCTCTGCTCCTTTTACTTTTTTCTTGTTTTGATATTCATGCCTTACCTCTAGCAGTTTGCAAGGGCTTCTGTGAAGGATAAGGATCGCAGTGCTCTGAATTACTTACATCCATTTTTGTGTGAGTGGGTAAGTCAGGGCCTTCAGAAATGTCAAACATTCACTTCTCCCTCAGAAATAAGAGGCACAAAATAAACGGTTTAATGAGTTTAACTGCATTTAAAAAAATATGTTTAGTCTTGTTGCTTTAAACAAATTACTTCCCTTATATGAAAGCATTGCCACCTTATATAAGACAAACTAAACTTGATAAGTGATTAAATGAAAGTGGCATACAAGGTATACTTTTTGTTAATGTAGAAAAGGATCATGATAAAATAAATATGCTGTGCCAGGCTCTTAGAGAAGAGGTGTGGTTTAGGCGCTACGGGACCAAATCATATGCACCTGAAGTTCTGAAAGTTCAAAGCTTTTCAGCGGCATCGACCCTGTAAAATCTTGGGCAAGTCGCTATATTTGTGTATCTCCAGATTCCAGCTGAAAATAAGGTATTCATCAAGGTGGGGCTTCCCAGGTCTTTACATTTAAAAATGTATACAATTCCAGATCATAGGTAGAGGAGTGGGGTGGGTCACAGCCCCAACAAGATTTTACCCAACACAGCATCGGCAACTAGGGAGCTTAGGGGCAGGGTTAAAATTGGTTTGTTTGGCCTCTCCAACCAAAAAGATGTTCCACTGCCCTTGTTCCAGATTCCGTTCAAGCAACAAAGGAAATAACAAGTTCTGCACACCCACCTATTCCTGACAATATGGCCTCCTGACTAGTTGGAAGGAAGAGGGGGTGAAAGGGTCAGAAAGCAGCCTGCAAGAGAACATCAATTATGTTAAGCTCTGTCCTGCAAAAACACTGCAGAAAAGAGACACAATTTCAATCAGATAAAAAAGGACATAAAAAAGCTGAAAAAAACAAACTCAAACATAAAAAATCTTGGCATTACAGGTAGAACCATTGCACACAAGCTAAAAATCAGACTAAGTAAAACTTTGCAGGGCAGAAACTGGACAGAATATGGCTAGGGACAGCAGAGAGTTTGCGGTACTTTACCACACACAAGCTGTCACAGTTGCCAAAAATGTAGCCACTGTCCAAGGCAAAAAAACCAGGCATCATGTTCTCGTGAGCTGGTACTACGGCAGTTGTCAGGGCAGAAGAGACAATGAAAAGAAAAAAAGTATAGAAACGTCCTTGAGGATAACCTGATGCCCTCTGCAAGTAAGTTGGACCTGGGAAGGAAGTTCACCTTCGAGCTGACAATGACCCAAAGCACATAGCAAAGCCACAGTGGAGTAACTAAGGAATAAAAGGTAAATGGCCTTAGTAACCCCATCTCAGCCCTGAATCCAGTCAACTTAGGTTTTTTTTCATTTATGCTTCCTAAGAAATCTGACAGAGCTTGAACAATTTGATAAAAAAGAAAAGTCTAATACTGGCTCAGGGCAGAGGAGAAATATCCTCATATTTGAGTTTGGCTTTGCGTTCCGAGTATATGTTTTGTCCTCCAATACATCATTTTCCTCCGGTGCATCAATGAATGGAAAATCTCTCATCATTTGAATGCATATAGATCTGATGCAGAGGCACAATAAAATATGAAAAACATTCAAAGATAGCAGTGTAAATTCCATCCAAGCAGCCCCTGCAATGCCGGGGGGGGAGGGGGGGGCCTGGCAGGAAGGGTGTTCACATGGTGGCGCAGCAACTTTGATTTGTTTGCCATGCTACCTCCTCTCCAGGCCCGAAGACTGTTACCCCCCAGGCTGAAGTGTCACATTAAAAAACGCACTGTAAGACTTCGGCCTGGGAGTAAGTTTCCCGTGCAGGGAAAAGGGCAATAATGGGGAACCCTCAGAGCTATCACCACTGCTCTATAGCAACAATATATCCTCCTCCTTGCCTAGCTCATTTGTGTTCCACAGAATCCTCCATTCAATGACCTTTAACTCTGCATTTTTAGAGAGATGTAAGGGCTCGACTATGGGGCCCTTTTACTAAAGGTTAATGTACATTAAGTGCTATTGTACACCACTCTGCTTTTTCTGAAGGGCGGTATAGAAGGTCATTAATAAATCATTAACCATATCGTACCCTTAGAAACATAAGGGCTGCGGGCACTTAACATGCGTTAAAACCTTTGGTAAAAGGGCCCCTATGCGTGCATGTTCCCCACTAGCAAGGGCTAATTAGGCCCGTTCATCACGTTCAAGGAGTATAATTAAAAGTTATGATCCTTAGTCGTGATGTTATTGTTGAGATAGGTTCTTCGGATTTTGTTTTAAAATAGAACATTACAATCATTTAAAATTTTGATTTAAATAAAAATCCAATTTAAATAACTAATAATAATTTTTTGATTCAAAAACAAATCACTGATTTGTAACCACACTGCTCATAAGCCAAGGGGAATCAAACTGTGCAAGTCCACAAATTATCCATCAGCAAAAACAAGATCAATTATAGGAACATGTGGAACTAAATTAGCCCTTCATCAAAAGAAAACAACATACATGGAGCAGACCTGTGAGTCTGGCGTCAGTATCAGGCAAAATAGCAGAAACCATTATAAGGAATAAAATTACTGATCATGTAGATAGTCATGGTTTAATGGGAGAAAGCCAACATGGATTTAGCCAAGGAAAGTCTTGTCTTACTAATCTGTTATGTTTTTATGAAGGTGTGAAAAAAACAGGTAGACAAAAGCTGAGCTAGTTGATATAGTGTATCTGGATTTTCTGAAAGCCTTTGACAAGGTCTCTCATGAGAGACACTTGGCAAAATTAAAAAGTCACAGGATTGGAGGCAGTGTAGTATTGTGGATCAGAAACTGGTTAAAAGATAGATGGCAGAGAGTAGGGCTAAATGGCCAATTTTTTCAATGGAGAAAAGTAAATAGTGGAGTACCTCAGGGATCTGTGCTGGGCTTGCTGCTTTTTAAGATATTCATAAATGACCTAGAAATGGGAACAAGTGAGGTGATCAAATCTGCAGATGACACAAAATTATTAAAAGTTGTGGAAAAACCAAGAGGATTGCGGAAAAATTGCAAGAGGACCTTGATAAATTGGAAGACTGGGTGTCCAAATAGCGGATGAAATTTAATGTGGACAAGTGCAAAGTTATGCATCTAAGAAAGAACAACCCAAACTTTGGTTACACGATGCAACCTTAAAAACCACCAGGAAAAAGATTTAGGCATCATCGTGGATAATACATTGAAACCCTCCACCCACTGTGCAGCGGCAACCAAGAAAGCTAATAGAATGCTAGGAATCATAAGGAAAGGAATGGAGAATAAAACCAAGGTTATTATAATGCCTCTGTATTGTTCCATTGTTCAACTGCACCTTGAATATTGTATGTAGTTCTGGTCGCTCTATCTTAAACAGGATATAGTGGAATTAGAAAAGGTACAGAGAAGAACCACCAAAATGGTAAAGGAGATGGAAGGATACTCCTATGAGGAAAGGCTTAATAGGTTAGGGCCCTTCACTGATCAGCGGTATATCAAGTTCCATAAACATAGCATAACATAACTTGGAAAAAAGAAAGCTGAGGGGAGATATTATGCAAATGATAGACGTCTATAAATGAATGGAGTGAAACGGTTAGCATAGATCTGTTGTTTACCCAATCATAAAGTAGAAAGACTAGAGGACACGCAATGAAGCTACAATGTAACCCATTTAAGACTAAATAAGAAAAAAATATTTTTTCACTCAACGCATAACCAAACGCTGGAATAGCGAGGCCGCAGGGCCATGTCCACGTGGCCGGCACTAACCGGGGGGGTGGGTACGCATACGCCCTGCTCGGCTTGCCGTTGGGCCGTGAGTGTGGGGGGGGCAAGGAGTAAGTGGGGCCGTGTGCCTATTGGCTCCCATGTCGTGTTAGGCTGCGCAGGAGCCAATGGGAGACGGAAGGAGCCTGCAGTGGGGATTTTGTGCGGGGACGCGGCATGGCTCCGGCCTCTTCTGGACAGCTGCCGGAGACGCCGGACGTGGAGCTGAGAGCATGGTCAGTTGCTTTAGTTTAACGGTGGGTCAGTGCATTTGACGGGGGCGGAGGACGAGCGAGAGGCTTGAGTGCTCTATAAACTGATCGGCTTTTGGGAGCACGAGGGAAATTGTGTTGCTGAGCACGTGAGTTGAGCACCAGGTGCTGGCAAGACAAAAAATGGTTTACCGTTGGGGGAGCTGTTGCGGTTTCGTCGGCTTTCCAGGGGCTGCAAGCTATCAAAAAGTAAACTAGGGAGTAGGAAACGAAAGAACTTCCCTAACATTACTATATACACTAGTGATAATATAGTTTTGTTTCTGCTACCATTTGTATTGTGGGCACATATACACACGGTAGAGCAATGGAAGGGGGTGCAAGGAAAGGAAAAGGGCCCTGCAGGGGGAGAAGGGCTGCTCGAGGAGATGACTGGTCTGGCCATGTGGCTAGCAATGAGCAGGAGGGCAGCGGCACCAGTGAATGGGGGGCAGGTCACAAGGCTCAGCAGCAAAGGCGAAGGCTGGGCGAGGGGGGGCCAAGAGGCAAGCATCTAACATAGGTGGGAAGGGGGGCTGCAGGCCGGCCAGGGGACCCGGCGGGGGAAAGAGGGGGCGGGGGGGCATCGTGCAGGAAGGTGAGCTGGCTCAGGCTGTGAGTGTAGTTGCTGTGGATCCCCAGGGGAGTGAGACAGTAGTGCCGAGTTGGGCGCCTCGGGGTAGTCGGGGCAGCAGAGGTGGACGGTCCTCAAGGAGTTCGTCGGGGCAAGGGGCAGGGCGGGGGTCTGATAGTCGATTAAGTGGGGGGGCACTAGAAGGGGGTTTAGGATCATTGGACGAAAGGGATAGGTGGGGTATGACAGATTTGCAAGGGGAAATTAGAGGTAACCCAATGACAGCTTGGGAGCATTGGCAAGGTGGTGGTCAAGGTTCATCACATGCCGAGTGGCTAGGGGCTTGGCAGCCTCCATGGGCTATGGCGGGTGTCTTTTCGCCCTTCCCTGTTTTCTCTCCGCAGGTTCCACCTGTTTGGCAGTATGCAGGGAGTCCGTGGTGGAGTGCGCCGCGACAAGGAGACGGCGCGAGTTCGAGCATGGCTGGAAGGCAAGCAGACAGAAGAGCAGCGACTGAGATGGAGGCAGTCTATCCGACGGCTTCAGAGCATCAGGAGATCGGTGTCTCGGCGGAACCGGCTCATAGTGCTTCAGGTGAGTTGGTAGTCGACCAAGCGGTTAGGGACGGATCGGGGACAGCTAGTAAAGGGCGGAAGTCTAGAGGTCGTAAGAGGAAACATTCTTGCCGTAGGCATAGGAGATCGGAGTCCTCTTCCACTTCGTCCACTGACTCGTCGTCCGCTTCGACGTCGAAAGGGGGCAGTAAAGGTCGAGAGCATGGGGTATTGGCAGAGAACAGGGTAATAGGTGGGGCAGCGCCCACTTTGGCGGCGTTCTCGGAGTTATGGGAGGGCGTACACCTAGGAAGTTGCGACGAAAAATTCAAAGGCGGCGTTATATTGACATTTTTCGGCTTTTAGAGAGCCGGAAGCGTTCAGGTGACAGCAGAAGGAAGAGGAAAGAAGACGAGAAGGTGGGTAGGGTGCGGAGAGTTGCACAGAACATGGATGCGGGCCTTTTTAAGGCTGGCCAGCGTTTGGGGGCACTCTCACCCGGAGCAGTACGGTATGCTTTTGGCGTACGCAGACTCTATATTAGAGGCGTCGGTAACGCATGACGGGTGGGCTTGGCTCAATTATGACGAGAAGTTCCGCGATAAGATGGAAGAGAACCAGATGCTATCCTGGGGGACGCAAGATATTAATTTATGGTTGACGCAGATGGCGGTTAGACCGGGTATCGGAGGGGCAAGTGGGATAAAAGTGGCCAGTGCAGTGGGCGCTGCGAAGCCCTTTCGAGTGGGCATTCCCCCGATGGTACAGAGGTCAACGGGGGGAGGGGGCACCGGAGATGTCTGTTGGAGATTCAACAAATCATGCCCCTTTCCGGACTGTAAATTCCGGCACGCTTGCTCTGTCTGTGGTGGGGGACATTCTGCCCTCAAATGCGTTAAGAAAGGGGTTGCCGGGGCCAACGCCCCTTCCTCCAAGCCCTAGGAGCTTGTGGAGTGTGGCTCCTACTCCTATTAAGATTCAAGCACTCCGGCCGTGGTTGAGGCGGTATCCCAGGAAGAAGGACAGGGTAATATTGGAAATGGGGTTTCAGTGGGGGTTTCCGATTCTGGTGGTGGGGCAGGTAGCGGCAGCCAAGGCTCGGAATTCAGCTTCGGTTAGACGTTTTGGCCTGATTGTAAAAGAAAAGTTGGCGGGGGAGATTCGGTTAGATCGGATTGCTGGCCCTTTTCCTGTACAGCCATTTACGGATTTTGTGGTATCCCCTTTGGGAATAATTCCGAAGCAGCCTGGGAAGTATCGCTTAATCCATAATCTATCATCCCCTGCGGGCTCTTCGGTTAATGACCACATCCCAAACGATCTGTGTGCAGTGCGTTATGCATCCTTTGATGAGGCGGTGGCCTTGGTCAGGGACAGTGGCCCGGGGTGCTTAATGGCGAAGGCGGATGTTGAATCAGCCTTTCGTTTGCTGCCGGTCCACCCTTCGGCTTTTCATTTGCTGGGTTTCTGCTTTGAGGAGCAATTTTATTTCGACAAGTGCATGCCTATGGGCTGTGCGATATCCTGCGCTTACTTCGAGCGGTTTAGTACTTTCATGCATTGGGCGCTGGTAGAGCAGATGGGTAGAGTTCAGGTAGTGCATTACTTGGACGATTTCTTTTTCGTAGGTGCGGCGCAGTCTGGGCAGTGCCGGTTATTGTTGGAGGGTTTTATGCAGTTGGCACGGGAGTGGGCTGTTCCGATAGCGGCTGGCAAGACGGAAGGCCCGGCGACTTGCCTTACGTTCTTGGGGGTCGAGTTGAATTCTGAATTGATGATAGCGAGATTGCCTGCAGACAAGGTAATGAGGCTGTGAGTATTGGTGGTGAATGTGATGGTCTCCCAGAAGATGACGTTGCGCGAGATGCAAGCTCTGATAGGTTCTCTTAATTTTGCATGTCGGGTTATTCCCATGGGCAGAGTCTTTTTGCGGCGGCTGTCTGCGGCCACCGCTGGGGTTCATAAACCTCATCATCGGATCAGGGTTTCGCGGAGCATGTGAACGGATTTAGGGGTGTGGGAGGAATTTCTGCGAGAATTCAATGGTGTCACGGTTTTGCGTGAGAGAGAAGTATCAAGTGAGGATTTACAATTATATACTGATGCGGCCAGGGGGGCGGGCTTAGGTATCTTCTTTGGAGGGTCATGGTGTACGTAGGAATGGCCTCAGTTTTGGCGGGATGCTGGGCTTACGCGTAATATTACCTTCTTGGAATTGTTCCCCATTCTGGTGGTGCTGGCATTGTGGCCGGACAGGTTACTTCACCGTCATGTAGTATGGTGGTGCGACAATGAAGCGGTGGTTAGCGTGCTGAATAATTACGCCCCGCGGTGCAAACCGGTGGCGGACCTGATGCGGCAGGTGGTATTAGCCTGTTTACGTTTGAATGTCGTGATTAAGGCTCGACATATTCCAGGGATTACTAACACCATTGCGGATGCTCTTTCCCGTTTTAAGTGGGAGCTGTTTCGGACCTTGGCGCCGGGAGCAGAGGAAGAAGGGGCTGCGGTCGCAGAGCACTTATGGTGGATTGGCCTGGAGACATGACCGATTTGCTGCGGAAGTCGGTGTCTGCGGCGACGTGGGAGGCGTACCAGAGGGGATGCAGCAGAGTGGTGACCTTCCTGTCTGAGCATGGATGGAAACAGGGTCCAGCATCTGATTTGCTTCTCGGTCAGTAAGTCTTGGCAGCAAAGGTTGCGGGCGTGTCGCGGTCAACGGTGCGGCGGAATCTGGCGGGATTTGCCTTTTTCATGAAAGCAGTGGGGTGGGGGGCTGCGGGGGGGGGTTCTTGACATGCAGGCTGTTGCAGGGATGGGAGCGGTCCATTCCCTCTCCGCCCGATGGGCGGCAGCCTATAACGCATGAACTGCTGGGCCGATTGTGTCTTGCTTTACCTTTGGTAGTTTCGTCTCGGTATGAGGGCTTGCTATTTCGGGCGGCGTTTACCATTGCCTTTTTTGGTGCTTTCCGGGTTGGGGAGTTGGTTGCGGAGTCGGGGCGTGGACCGACGGGACAAGGCTTGCAAGTACACCACGTGAAGGTTGGGGACGGAGGCGCTCGTATTTACCTGGCACGTTCCAAAACGGATCAGATGGGGAGAGGAGCGTGGGTAGTCCTGGGAGAGGTTTCTGGGTCTCCTACGTGCCTGGTTACGTGGTTGAAAGCGTACTTGTGTGTCCGTCCTGCGGGTGCAGGTAGTCTTTTTGTGCATGAGGACACGAGGGTGCTTACTCGTTTCCAGTTTACGGCGGTCCTACGTTTGTCGTTGCAGCAGATCGGGGAGGAACCGGGTCGGTTTGCCCCACACTCCTTCCGCATAGGAGTGGCTACCTGTGCAGCGGAGGAAGGTTTGCCAGAGCGTGAGATTTGGCGGATCGGAAGGTGGCGGTCGCAGGCATTCCGCAGCTACGTGCACCTTTAGGGGTGGTGGGGGTGCTTAACTGTTGTTTTTCTTTATGTTTCAGATGGATTTCAAGGATTGTGTCGCTGTTGGGTGATTGGCCACTCGTTTGTTTACTGGGCCGGTCGGCGAGCAGCAACACGGCCAGTGGGTCTGAACATTGGACTGGACGCTTCAACGGTGACTGTGTCATGGCTGGGTGAGAGGGGACTGCGGTGGATTCAGCTCTTGCCTTTGCTGCGGCACCAGGAGCGTGGCAGAGGAAAGCCGGATATATTGCTGATTCACCTGGGAGGCAACGATTTGATATCATGGACTTGCCGGCAGTTGATTCGTGCTGTGCACAAGGACTTGGAGGCAGTGTTGGCAATGTTTGAAGGCATAGTATTGGTCTGGTCTGATATCATTCCAAGGCCTGCTTGCAAGTTTCAGTGACGGTGGTCCAGGGGGCTCACAAAAATTAATCGACAGATTGGCAGATGGGTCATTGAGCATGGGGGGTGCCAAATTTTGCACACATGGGTGGATGTTGAGTGCGGGGGTCTGTTTCAGTCGGACGGAGTACATCTTTCCCCGGTCGGGATTGATTTGCTCCTTAACGACTGGCAGGAGGCCTTGGAGGGTATCATGCCTAGGATGAGAGCTGGTCGCAGCTTGTCATGAGGGGGGGCGGCTCAGGTCTGGGGCGGCCTGAGCCGGTGGCGGGATCCCGGAGGTTTCCGGGGTCCGGAGCCAGATGCAAGCATTAGGGCGGGGGTGGGGTACCCCCGAACCGGACAATCCCTCTGGTTTTTGCTAATAATATGGCGAAGCCGGATGAGGGAGGGCGAGGCGTTTTAGTTGTGGCCGGTACCCGGCGGAAGCAGAAGCGGCGTCAACTTGCTAATAACATGGCTGGTGATCTCTCGCTCTGCTGGGGGGGGGGGGGTGTTGGGGTAAGTTAATTTGTTGGATTGTTGTTGGCTATTGTAAGTTTGAATAAAGCTGCGACCAGTTTAAGTCCAAAATGAAGGTGTAATTGTCTTTTATGATAAGGAACAGGTGAAGGACCCAAAAGAGAAGGGGGGGGGGAACGAGGGCGCTTAGCGTTGGTCCACCGTACCTGGTTATTTGTTACTGGAGGATGTAGTGAAAGCTGTTAGTGTAGCTGAGTTTAGAAAAGGTTTGGACAAGTTCCTGGAGGAAAGGTCCATAAACCATTATTAAAGAGGACCCAGGAAATCCACTGCTTTCCCCAGGATGAGCATTGTGGAAGCTGTGGACTTTTATTGCAAGGTACTTGTGACTTGGATTGGCCACTGTTGGAAACAGGATACTGGGCTTGATGGACCTTGGTCTGACTCAGTATGGTATTTCTTATGTTCGTATGTTCTTAAACTACATTAAGTAGAATGTTTGTGTGTTAATTCCTACCTCTGAGTAGTTCTGCTTGACGAAACTTCCTAGTGACTCTGAAAATGTCCAAGGAAGTTGAACTTTGGCCATATAAGTATATGCTTATTGAAAAATATTAAAAACTTCTCAGTCTATGTAGTAGTTTGATTACACGGCTTGAGGTAAGTTTTAATATTTTTTAATTTATGTTTTAACAGTACTGTTGGGAGATACTACTGGGAGAAAAAGTGTGGTCTTAAGAGGTGTAGACCTAGGATCATGCTTTTGATGGTTTCCCTATATGTACAAAAACAGTTTTGCAGCAATTTGTATGATTATAATCTGTAATACTGTGAGTTTTGGTAATTATAACTCGGGTATTGGAACATTCATTTGGCTGATATATTGTAAAAAGTCAATAAAATGTATAGTACAGAAAAAATAGCCTTGAATGTCTACTGGAAGGATGTGAGCTAAATACTAATAGATAAAATAAATATTTACAACTGAAAAATATGATAGGAAGTGGAAAGAAACAAGTTTTAAGTTAGATCATTTAAAATAAAATGTGGGAAAATACAGCTTGAATAGTTTTAAAAAAATAAATCCAAACTCTAGTTATAATGCAATAGGCTTGAAATGCCTTTTTTTTAACTCAAATCTCAGGCTCATTCATGGAAGCAAAGCCCCTACCTTTGTCCAGTGCCTTATTTACCCGCTCTGCTTCTTCCCACTTTCCAGCTTGAAGGACTACAAAAGGGGACTGCTACTTCTGGAGAGAGATCTACAATTGTATTTACTTATGGGAATTTTTCTAAATCTTGGGGGAAAAGGAATTCTTTAGATTAAAGCTGATTAATCTGTGAACCCAGTGTATTTGTTAAATCAGTCAGGGCCTAGTAGCAGCAAAGAGCTTTCAGTTTAAATTTAAAACACAGCAGAGAGCTTTCTGGTTAAATTTAGACCCCAAGACTTCTTCTATCCAAGCAAATGCTGTGGGACTCCCCCTGGAAACTGGCCACAGATTACTTTAGAAGCACAGGACAGAGTACTGTGTAGCAGCCAGCTTTTAATAAGTCTTTTTCCCTCCCTCCCTCCCTCACCAAAACCCACCCACCCCTGGAATAATTGTAGCTTTATAGGTGCATAAACCTCTCAAAGGAAAGGAGGTGCCATATTCACTCTCAGGTGCAGCTGTTTGTCCTCATCAGGCATACATTAAGGACCTGAGATTAATTAAGCTTCAGGTGAACAAAGTACATTAAATATATTAGGTGTAGTTTAGTAGTATAAGTATCCCCACCAACCCTTAGTAGGTAAAGAACTTAAATACCTAACTACAACCTTAAACTAAGATACAGGCAGCAGTCCAGGAGCGAGATGGGGATTTTCCAGTCTTTTGCATTGAGTGTCACATTTATGACTTTCTCCCAGTTGGTGAGGGGTCTTACATGTGCACTAGGTGCAAGGAGTTCTTTGCTCTCAGGGAATGAGTCCGATCTCTGGAGGCTAGAATAGTAGACTTGGAGGACATAAGGAAGACAGAGAGGTACATAGACGAGACCTACAGGGATATAGTACTGAAGTCCCACCTCCAATCTGGCAGCATCCCTGTTGCCATGAAGGAGAGAGGTCACGTGACAGGAGAGCATCACCCTGTTGTGGCAGGAAGTTATCCTGTAGCTAGGACCTGTCCTCCAGATGATGTAAAACCCTCTCACACTGAGGACATTTCTCCAGGGCCATGTGCCCATGAGGGAAGGGTTAGGACAGCTGTTATAGTTGGTGATTCGACTATTAGGCATGTAGATAGCTGGGTGACTGATGGATGTGAGGATCGTCAAGTAACATGCCTGCCTGGTGCGAAGATAGCAGACCTCTCGCACCACCTAGACAAGGTCTTAGATTGTGCTGGGGAGGAGTCTGCTGTCTTGGTACACGTCGGTACTGTGATGAAGAAGCCCCAATTTCTTCTTTAAAAATGCAAAACTCACAGCATTTCAGTTCTAAAGCTGATGGGAGAACAGACCCTGTGGGCAGCTGTTGTCAGGGACAACGACAACAAAGGCAGCCACGAGGTCTGAGAAAACATTTAGCAAAGAGAAACGCCCTAGTTCCTGATAGCACACACCTGGGAGGTAGAAGTACTTACAGCCCTTATAAGGACAGTGCAGGGAACACAGAGGAGAGTCATTACAAGAGCAACACCTCCAGGGAGCTGCCACGAGGAGAGGAGTTGTTAGAGGAGTCAGACTTGGAACAAGACTTGAGTGTAAGAGACCTGGAACAGCGTGAGCAGTGTAGGCAAAGAAGACAGCCTGTCTTACCTACAGCAGCTGGCTGGGAGGAACCAGGAAGAGTCTCTCACTTTAACCTAGGAAGTGACTCAGAATCAGAACCAGGAAGGATTCACCCACATAGCTACCCAGAATCCACCAAAAGGAAGCAGCTTACTCGTGCAGAAGCCAGGTGTGCATGCCCTGCTGATTACAGAGACGTTGGAGCATGGAGGCTACGTTCTAGCCGGAGTGAGTGCAAGCCAGTGTCAAAACAGTATGTACCAAGAAGCTGGGACTTGGGGAATGAATGTGGGCAGTTAAAAGGTAAGAAGGACAAAAGTTCTTATCGTGTGAATGCAGAGCAGCCTTATACAGGAAGCCTAAGGTGGGGGCAGGGCAGCAACTCCCAACCTAGCCCTTTAAGCAGAGAGCATTCACTGCCTTCAGAGAAGCAGAGAGATTTACCAGAGGACGTATGCATGTCAGATGAGGACCTGGTAGGAATCTCTAAACCCCAAAGAAAACCCTGCAGGCTAAAGCTTGGTAGCAAGAGGGAACAAAGATACCCTCTATCCCAACCAGAGGATAGAAATAAAGAGACTTACTGCGAGGGCACGCCACGGGGAAATATCCAGGCATACTTTAACAAAGAGGGTTTTGAATGTGAAGGAGAACCAATGTTAGTGGACACCCTCAGTGAATGTTCATCCACCTGTGACCCGATGGACTGTACATTGATTTCATCTGAGAAAATGTCTTTATGCTAGCCAGAGCTAAAACCTAGTGTTACAGGAAAACACTACGTGTGGGTTTCACGCATAAAGGCTGTGTGCTACAGATAAATATATAACCGTGGTTCTTACTTTGAAGCAAGAAGATATTGCCCTTATGTTTTGTGTTTTGCCAAAAGATATGGATACTTTTGTTTAAGTGCTTGTGTTCTATTTACCTGTTTGAATAATCCAACCCCGGGAGGGGAATAAAACCTCATTTTTGCTTTACCACTCGAGTTGCACAACTATTTCTTCGCCATCAGGCGCAGGCTTGCTGGATTGGAAGCGGTCTGCCCCCTGGTGGTGACAGTACCAATGACATAGGAAAATGTGGTAGGGAGGTTCTGGAAGCTAAATTTAGGCTTTTAGGTAGGAAGTTGAAATCCAGAACTTCTAGGGTAGCATTCTCCGAAATGCTTCCTGTTCCACGTGCAGGACCCAAAAGGCAGGCAAAGCTCTGGAGTCTCAATGCGTAGATGAGACAACGGTGCAAGGATGAGGGCTTTGGATTTGTTAGTAACTAGGGAACATTCTGGGGAAAGGAGGGGCTTTTCCGAAGGGATGGGCTTCACCTTAACCGGGATGGAACCAGGCTGCTGGCATTAACCTTTAAAAAGGAGATACAGCAGCTTTTAAACTAGATAATAGGGGAGAGCCAACAGTCACCAGAGTGCATGGTTTGGAACAATTTATCCTTGCGGATACTACCAAAAGAATGAAGTTAGGGCATATCAGCAGAGAGGTTCCAATAAAGACAAAAGTAGCCCAAATGCCCTTGAGTACAGAGCAGATAAAGCTTAAAGATTCCAAATTACCCCTGCCTGCCAATAGCCAGATTAATACGAATAAAATAATCTAAAATGCTTGTATGCAAATGCTAGAAGTCTAAAAAATAAGTTGGGAGAGTTAGAATGTATAGCACTAAATGAGAGATTAGATATGATTGATATCTCAGAGACATGGTGGAAGGAGGACAACCTGTGGGACATTGTGATACCTGGGTAGCTACTATATCGTAATGATAGAGCTGATCAAATTGGTGGGGTGGTTGCGCTCTATGTTACAGAGGGCATTGAGTCATAAAGGATTCAATTTTTGCTGAAAATAAAAATTGCTGTAGAATCTGTATGGATTGAAATTCCATGTGAAAAGGGGAAGGCAATGGCAGTGGGGGTCTACTATCGACCGCCTGGCCAGAATGAAAAAATGGATGATGAAATACTCAAAGAAATCAAGGAAGCTAACAAAAGTTACAGCACAGGAATAATAACACAGGTACACTAAAAAAAAATTTTTTTAAACTGCCTCTAATGTTTCGATTGATTTTTACGTTTTTTGGTGCGCTGAATCCAAATCTGGTAACCAATTTGCTCCATCACGTACAGATTTTTTGCTACATTGGGTTAGCAGTTTGAGGTGAACGTTTCAGATTGAGTGCGATCGAGATAAAAGTTTCTTGGATGAATTCTTTATACTAACTACTAGTTATTCAAATAAGAATAAAGAAAATTGTAACAAGGCAGCACATAAGAATAGAGTAATGTCAACAAAACACACTGTGATGGTAGCAAAATTGTCTGCACTTAAAACAGCCACATACATGTGCACAAACATTGAGCATATAAGAGCGAGGTTAGACACAAAGCAAAGCAAAGAAATGTGCAAAAAATGTTGTACAGGTATGTATGTAAAAATAGAAAATGCAAACCGCACCATTGCAATACATGAAGACAAACACCCGATGGTGTGAAAATAAAATTCTAATAAATGAGATCCGACACTGTGGTAATAACTAGCAAATTTTTATTTCAAAGTTTAGTAAAAACACGATATTTGTCAACACAGTTTAGATTTTAAAGTCATTCTTGGGTCAATCAATCTCCTGGTGGGCCCGTTTCTTCTTCCCCCGAATGCTTCTCTTGGTGCGCTGCTTGGCGTATTTTTCATCTGGGGTTTCCCGCAGCAGCAACCAGCAGAAATCAGCCATCATAGTGGTGTTCCATCTTCCTTGGTACCTTCTCTCTGCGTCCTTGATGTCCTGGTGAAACCTTTCACCTTGTTCTTCACTGTACGCCCCCAAGTTTTCGGGAAAGTAGTTCACATGGAGTGCAAGAAATGGACTTTCAGGCTCATGTTACAGCCTTGTTCTTTGAAGGCATTGAGCATCCTGGCAACAATATCCTTATAGTTCTCATCCCGCCTGTTCCCCAAGAATTTGAGAACAACATCCTTGAAGGAATCCCAGGCTTCTTTTTCCTTCTCAGACATCGTTTCAGCAAATGCTCCATCTGAAATGAGTTTCCTTATATCAGGGCCAACAAACACTCCTTCCTTTAGCTTTGCTTCAGAAAGTCGGGGGAACTTTGAGCAAAGGTACCGAAAGCACTCACCATCTTTTGGAAGGGACTTGATGAATTGCTTAATGAGACCCAACTTAATGTGGAGAGGTGGTAATAGAATTTTATCACGAGGTACCAAGCTCTCATGAAGAACATTTTTCTCACCGGGTCTCAAATACTCCCGAATTGGCCAGTCTTTTTTCCCCCAGTGTAGGTCGCGGGCCCGGCTATCCCACAAGCAAAGGAAGCAGGGATATTTGGTGAAACCGGATTGCTGCCCTAATAGCATGGATAGAATTTTAAAGTCTCCACAAATCATCCACTTATGCTCATCATAACGAATCTTCTGAAGAATCAGGGCCAAATTCTCGTATTTTTCTTGGAGAATAACAGAGTGAGCAATAGGAACTGAAGCGAATGTGTTGCCATTATGAAGAAGAACACCTTTTATGCTGTCTTTTGATGAATCAATGAACAGCCGCCATTCAGCAGGATCATACTTGAGTTTAAACTTTTCCATCACTCCGTATATATCGTTGCAAAATACCAAATCTTCCTCTTTGCTGAAATACTTCAAAAATTGTGTCTCGCGGTTGCGGTACCAATAAAAAGTTGTTCCTGGTGACAATAGATTTTTCTGTTTAAGCCGAGAACCTAGCAGTTGGGCAGCATCTTTTGGGAGTCCTAAATCCCGGACTAAATCATTCAATTCAGCTTGAGAGAAAAGTTCAGGTTTCGGATCTGGTTCAGTTTCAAACTCGGAAGTACTGGACTCATCGGGAAAAGCCATCTGATGAGTCTCATCATGATCAGAACCGTCCACACAAATATGATCCAAAGATTTTGGTGGTTCAGGCACAGGTACTTCGTTGCTATGAGGCATAGGCCTAATTGCTGAGGAAAGGTTGGGGTAACTTATTACGTTCTTATTTTTTAAGTTGTATCCCTTCACAATGCAAGAGCAAAAATAGCAGTCACTGCTGTGGTCTCTTTGTTCACGCCACATCATAGGTATTCTGAAACGAAATGCTTGTTTTTTACCTTTCATCCATAAGCGTAGATCTTCCTCACATGTCTTGCACACTTTGTGAGGAGCCCACGGTTTGTCTTGATCGCCTAACTTCAAACCGAAATAGGCGAAATATACTTTTTAAATAAATGCAGAAATGTTCCTCTGCCGCTTTTTCACGGTATATTCCCCACAAATAAAACAAAACTGTCCGGAGAGTTGACGCAACCTCTGGCTCTGTGAGCCATCACAAATACACAGCACTGCAAACTACAACTGTAGTGAACCACTTCGGAATAAAGCTGGATTACGACTGAGCAAACAAAAGGTAATAATGAACTTGCAAGAAACTGAAATTTGACAGGAACGTTCATGTCGCAACCACCGTGTTTGAGCGAGCGAACGAGGCGAGGCGAACAGGAAAGAACATGCGCCAGCGCGAGTACTGGATTTAGCCCCCCGCCTCCCAATTGTCCTGTTAATGTATAAAATGAATACAAAACACTCTAAAATATCATGAGGGAGTGTTTCTAGTTAGTTAACCATTACAACCTCTATTTTGGGCCAAGAAAATAAACTGCACTCGGCTAAAAAGAAATTATGTGAACATTCCTTATATGGGTAAGAAATCTAATTTTGCAAGAAAACGTGACGTGATGGAACATTTTGGCTATTTTTCCTGGATTCACAATCAGTTGCAAAACTGGAGGCAGTTTTTTGGTAGTGTACCTGTGTAATGGGTGATTTTAATTACCCAGGTATTGAGTGGGTCGGTGTCATGGCAGGACATGCTAAGGAGATAAAGTTTCTAGATGAAATAAATGACTGCTTCTTGGAGCAGTTGGTTCATGAACTGACCACAGGGGAAGCCATTTTGAACCTAGTCCTTAGTGGAACACCAGATCTGGTGTAAGAGATAAGGGTGTTGGGGCCACTTGGCAATAGTAATCATAACATGTTCACGTTTGATTTAAGTAATGGAGGAGGGATGGTAAGGAAATCCATAGTACTACCTTTTGACTTTTGAAAGGGAGACTATGATAAAATGAGGAAAATAGTTAAGAAAAAAACTAAAAGGAGCAGTTGCAAAGGTTAAAGACTAACAACAAGCTTGGGTGTTTAAAAATAATATCTTGGAAGCCTAGACCAGCTGTATGCCACACTTTAAGAAAAATGAAAGGAAGTCCAAAAAACTGCCAGCATGGTTTAAAGGTGAGGTCAGAGAGGCTGTTGTAGCCAAAAAATCATCTTTCAGGAAATGGAAAAAAGAGCCAAATGATGAAAACTAGAAACATAAGCACTAGCAAGTTAGATGCAAGGCATTGATAAGGCAGGCAAAGAAAGATTTTGAAAAAGGCTTGTCATAGAAGCAAAAATGCATAATAAAAACTTTTTCAAGTACATTTGTAGCAAAAAACTTGTGAGAGAGCCATTTGGACCAATAGATAATAGAGGGGTGAAAGGGGCACTAAGAGGAGACAAGGTCATAACGGAGTGACTGAATGAATTCTTTGCTTCGGTCTTTACTGTGGAAGACATAGAGATGTTACCCATGATTGAAGTGGTATTTAAAGGTGATACTGTGGAAGAACTGAAAGAAATATCGATACACCAGGAAGATGTATTACAATTATTTGATAAACTGAAAAGTAGCAAATCACCTTGACTGGATGGTATACATCCAAGAGTGTTGAAAGAACTGAAATATGAGCTTGCAGACCTGCTATTACTAATCTGTGAACTATCATTAAAGTCATCTGTAATACCTGAAGATTGGAGGATAGCCAATGTAATGCCAATTTTTAAAAAGGGTTCCAGGGGTGATCCGGGAAACTACAGACCAGTGAGACTGATGTCAGTACCAGGAAAAATGGTACAAACCATCATAAAGAACAAAATTACTGAACATGTAGATAGTGATGGCTTAATGGAAGACAGCCAACATGGCTTTAGACAAGGAAGATCTTGTCTTACTAATCTGTTATGTTGTTTTGAAGGTGTGAATAAACAGGTAGACAAAGGTTAGTCGGTTGATATAGTGTGTATCTGGACTTTCAGAAAGTCTTTGACAAGGTCCCTCATCAGAGACTTTTGGCAAAACTAAAAAGTCATGGGATAGGAGGCAATGTACTATTGTGGATCAGGAACTGATTAAAAGATAGAAAGCAGAGGATATGGCTAAATGGCCAATTTTCCCAATGGCGAAAGGCAAATAGTGGAGTACCCCAGGGATCTGTGCTGGGTTCGCTGCTTTTTAAGACATTCATAAATGACCTGGAAAAGGGAATAACGAGTGAGGTTATCAAATTTGCAGATGACAAAAAACTATTTAAAGTTGTTAAAACGCATGAGGTTTGTGGAAAATTGCAAGAGGATCTTGATAAATTGGAAGACTGGGCATCCAAATGGCAGATGAAATTTAATGTGGACAAGTGCAAAGTTATGCACCTAGGAAAGAACAACCCAAACTATGATTACACGATGCAAGGTTCCACATTAGGAACCACCACCCAGGAAAAATATTTAGGCATTATTATGGATAACATGTTAAAACCCTCTGCCCAGTGTGCAGCGGTGGCCAAAAGAGCAAATAGAATGCTAGGTATCATAAGGAAAGGAATGGAAAATAAAACAAAGGATATTGTAATGCCTCTGTATCGTTCCATGGTGCGACCGCACCTTTAACGTTGTGCTCAATTCTCGTCACCATATCTTTAAAAAGATGTAGCGTTATTAGAAAAGGTACAGAGAAGAGTCACCAAAACGGTAAAGGGGATGGAAGGATACCCCAATGAAGAGAGGCTAAAATGGTTAGGGCTCTTTAACCTGGAAAAGAGATGGCTGAGGGGAGATATGATAGAGGTCTATAAATTAATGAATGGAGTGGAACGGGTAAATGTAGATCGATTGTTTACATCATCAGAATATAAAAAAAGACTAGGGGACATGAAATAAAGCTACATGATAAACTATTTAAGACTAATAAGAGAATATATTTTTTCACTCAACATGTAATCAAACTCTCGAATTTGTTACTGGAGAATGTAATAAATACTGTTAGTGTAGCTGGGTTTAAAAAAGGTTTGGACAAATTCCTGGAGGAAAAGTAGATAAACCATTATTAAAAGGGACCCGGGATATCACTGCTTGACCCAATACAAGCATTGTGGAACCTGTGTCTCTTGGGGATACTGCTAGGTATTTATGACCTAGATTGGCCACTGTTGGAAACAGGATACTGGGCTTGATGGACCTTGGTCTGACCCAGTATGGCATCTCTTATGTTCTTGATCTTTTATCTCATTTCTTCTGTTGTTCTATTTTCAAATATTTATTCATCCTTATTTTTCAAATTACGGTTTCCTCTCAATCAACATACCCCTCTCTCTATCGCACCCCCTCCCATCTAGCTCCATGTCTTTCCCCTCTTCCCAGCACTATTTCAAGTCCCACCTTCTTTGCAATTGAGCCTGCTTCTCTATCATCCTCCCTAGGCCTGTCCCTCTACTTTTTCATTCTTCTCTTTTTAGTCCCACTGTTTTATGCCTCCTTAGCTGCATCCTCCCTTCATTGTCTTCCTAACCTTACAACCTTTTTTTTTATTCCTTATTGCTGTCCATTTTCCTTATTTGTTTGTCCCTCCTCCTCACTTCCCCCATTTCCTCTCATCTTCTTCCTCCCTCTATTGTTCCCTTCTCACAGAGCCACAGACGTTTGCTGGGTAAGGCAAAGTCACACAAGAGAGAGCCTGAGTGGCTATATATGCATTAGGACAAGAGTAAAATAGAAAATTAGGTCAAGGAACTCTAGGTGGAGACACTGCATAGGCCTTAAGAGAACTTTTAAGTGGACTTATAGGGACTTTCCAGTCATTGCTGCAAGTAAACAGGGTGGAGACACATTTTAGAATGCAGAGATAAGAACTGAGTCGTCAAGGTCACCGGGTATACATTTGTGCCAGGAATTTAAAATCTGCTCTGCTAAAGGTGGAGCCATTTCTAAAATATGAACGAGGTGGTGCAAGGATACCCAGGGATGTATGTCCAGGTGCGGTGTGTGTACGTGCCATCTCTTGCATGTGCAGCTAAACCATTTTGCAAACCTAGACGTGCAGATGCTCTTAACTATAGGTGACTCTCTCCGGACCTCATTTCAATTTATAAAGAGAAATAAAAATTGGGGGACTAAGGGGGATGTCCACTTAATCTCTCCTATAAAGGAATGGCCAAAAGGGGCACTTTTTTATTTTAGAGAGCAGGTGTAAACACGGGCATGGACAATTTTGGGCTTCCAAATGCATTCCCTATATGAAATGAGGAATGCATGTCTAGATTTTTCATCTGTCCAGGATACGCCCCTGACAGGCCCCCATGAAATTTCAATGTGGCAAAAACATCCATGTCTAAACTGGAGTCTTTCTAAAATGGCCTTTTATACGTGGATGCAATTTAGACATGACTATGCCTAATTATATACATATAAACAACAAATAAGGTTTCCCTTTTTTATCATCATTTATATATTTTTGCAATTTACATTTATTAATCAAAATAAACTTATTCAGGGGAAGTTCACTAGAAAAACAAATCATATAAGACATAATGATCCAACTACACATTTAAATAAAAAGAAAATAGCTCTTAGCCCAGACCAGGAAACACGCCCCTAACTGGTAGCATGCACTATTAGTAACTAAGTCCCATAAAATAACATGAGACCTAGTTACAAAAAGCATGTCCTAACAATTAGCCCCAGCTCAGTAAAAATGCTCCTCAAACAAATTCAAGCTAGAGAGATTAGGCATTCTTGGAAAAAACAATATTTCAATACCTTAATTTTCCATATTCTGTACTTTTTGCAATAATGTACATAAATTTATTTTTAACTACATTTATCTTCAGTAACATTTTCCAAATCTTGCTGGAAGTTTGCTAGTTTGAACACAACTTTCAAATTTCACTATCATATTATGCTGTAGTTCCATTTTATCCCGTTAGAAAAAATCTGCTGCCCCAATGTTAACTTATTGCTTGCATGGGAAGTACAATTTTGAATCAGTATATGGCCTCAGACCTGTGGGGTTTTTCAATGGAAAACACTGTGAAACTTAGTGTTTACCAATGCCCAATTGCATCAACGGCCCAATGTCCAATCAATTTTTATGTATTTTTTATATTGCACACCTCCCTTTTTCCGTTGTGATGTCTTAAAAGCTGAATTTATTCTTGTGGACTGCCTAGTCCAATTAAGTAAAAACAGAATTGTGTACTTATCTTTCAGTACTGTTGCGAGCTTCCGAATATGAATCGTTGTTCAATCTGATTTTTATGTTGCATTTGTATACGGAACACTCTCTAATTCCCAACGCCTCACTTCAACGTTGAACAGTGTTTCTCTCAATCATCTGAGGTTCTTCAGGGGAATGAATTCGTCATACAGCTAAACTGTTTAACTGAAAAATGATAAGCATCTGTTAAAACACACACCACCAATTGCTTACGTTGCGTTTGGCGTAGAGGTAAAAATCTGAAAGAACGGCTGAGTCCAACTGTTTTACGTTCTGTTATGTCCTCGGCTGACAGAGAGGCCCCGAGGGGGCACTACATATGTGGTCAATGTTCTATCTGTGCCATGACTACTGAGTTACAACATTTTACCTATCATGATAAGAAATGCGTTTTGAAACATCGTACTACTTGCATTTCTACGAATGTAGTTTATGTCATAGTTTGCCCATGTAATTTGTATTATATAGGCAAGACAAGTAGACCTTTCAAAATTCGGATGTTTGAGCATAAGAGTCGCCTGAAACATAAGGTATTAACAGCACCGCTGGTACCACACTGTGAAACACACAATCATGTTTTTCAAGATCTCCGCTGTTTCTGCATTGAACAAGTACACCACCCTATGCTTGGCAAGTCACTAGATCAAACATTATTATTTCATGAACAACGGTGGATATTTTCATTACAGACTTTGATACCCAATGGCTTGAATGCTGAAATTGATTGGGGAGTGTGTTAAGAGAAGGCAGACACGGATTGGTTCTATAACGAGGAGGAGCTATAAAGTGAGGAGGTTTGCAGCGATTGCTCATGCGCGGCGTCTTTTTGAGAGACGAAACATCAAAGATTTTCAATCAACTTTCAAGCAGATTTTTCATTTCTGACCGTGCATCAGTCACAGCTAATTTTGGGGTATTCTTAATTTTAACTTAGATTTTGACCATATAGTGATTTTAAGTTTTAATACTTATTGCGTAAGCAATTGGTGGTGTGTGTTTTAACAGATGCTTATCATTTTTCAGTTAAACAGTTTAGCTGTATGACGAATTCATTCCCCTGAAGAACCTCAGATGATTGAGAGAAACGCGGTTCAACGTTGAAGTGAGGCGTTGGGAATTAGAGAGTGTTCCGTATACAAATGCAACATAAAAATCAGATTGAACGATTCATATTCGGAAGCTTGCAACAGTACTGAAAGATAAGTACACAATTCTGTTTTTACTTAATTGGACTAGGCAGTCCACAAGAATAAATTCAGCTTTTAAGACATCACAACGGAAAAAGGGAGGTGTGCAATATAAAAAATACATAAAAATTGATTGGACATTGGGCCGTTGATGCAATTGGGCATTGGTAAACACTAAGTTTCACAGTGTTTTCCATTGAAAAAGCCCACAGGTCTGAGGCCATATACTGATTCTAAATTGTACTTCCCATGCAAGCAATAAGTTAACATTGGGGCAGCAGATTTTTTCTAACAGGATATACCAGAGTTGCTCTACGAAAATTGAACCCATTTGCCTTGTAGTTCCATTTTAGACAGAACCATTTTCTCCATCCTTGAGAAATGTTACAAAAGACCCTCAAAAGGAGAAGCCTGCTTGTCTTTTGACAACTCTCCCAGCTCAGAATCAGGAATTACAGATTTGCTTAAAACCCCTTTTAAAAAGCTCCACTGACGTTTGTGCAACAGTATCTTCAAGATTTGCTACAGAACCACTCACCATAACCGAATGGAATTCATCCTTGTGAGATTCAACTTGCTGATATGCAGAAGTTAAAGAAAGCAATGAAGTCTTCAAATTCCTCCCCCATTCCTCTCTTGGCAAGTTGTCTGCTGTTATGCATCTTTCAGCTTGGTGGATACTTATGGGAGTTTTTTCTTTTATTAATATTCAATTATGTAACATGCTCAAATCGTTACAAGATGTGAAAGCACGATTATAACTACACATGTAGCCATGTAGCCAGTAATCATAAAACAAAGAAGAAAAACAAAACTACAATTAAACTGTCACTTATGTAGCCAACTTTAAAGGGAGATTGGGAAGACTGCTGAATATTAATACAAAGAAAAAAAATTGAAAAAAAGACATTGTGTCCTTATACATTTAAACTCATTTATACTGTACTTATATGCCTACCACCAAATTAGAAATCATTGGACTTCAAAAAATCATTAAGTTGTGTTGGCTCAAAAAAGGTATAGCATTTCCCACAAAATGTCAAAAGGTATTTACATTGAAACTTTAGAAAAAAAAAAAAAAGCTAGAGCCAACACATGAGACTTTAGATCCAGGAACAACTTGGTATCCTTTTTCTGAAAAAAAGAACAAAGAAGAGAACTTTCATCAGCTTCAAACATAAAGGTTACCAATAGGGTGGCTCTCATAGCAATTACATCCCGAGATGACGTCAAGAATTCAGACAAGTCCAAACTGTCAGGGTATACTATTTGATCTAACTCTCACTCTAAAGTCATCTCTTATTTCTTACCATGTGGAAGGTAATATAAACTCACAATTTTTGTCATCAGGATTAAGAAAAAGCCAAATTTTTTCGAGTATTTTTGAAACAATAAATTAGGTGACAAACAGTGGGTCCTAGGAAAATTTAAACAGATTTCTCACTCTAGAGCGGTTTTCTAGCAATTCAAATTTATGATAGAGGGAGAGACTGCCCTTTTTGTAGGAAGAAGATACAGCTTGCAGAGACTTTTGATTCCATCTTAACAAGGCATGAATCCATAGAATTCAATCTAGAGTCCTGTTCAACAAACTTAGCCACAGAGTCTTTAAAAAAGTCAGAAATTTTTGTAATGAAGTTGCCTCAGTACACCAGACTATAGTCCAAATGTCCTTCAAAGACACTTCTCTAAAAGGTAATGCCTCCCAGTCCAAACCAGTAACAGGCATTGATAATTGTAGAACTTTAGGCATTGGAGCAAGAACTTTAATCTCAGAGTCTAAGGTTTTATTACCTTGTAATGCTACTAACATTGTGGTGGATGGAGTCCCTTGATCAAGAGGTCCCCCCAACCAAAGAAAATAGAGCAAGCAGAAGGGGTTGAGAGGTCTCCCCCAAAGAAAAGGGAGCAGTAGGTGAGAGACTACTTACAGAGGTCGAGGGAGAAGAAGATATCTCAGCCATGTCTTTCTTCAAAAAATGTTTATCCAAAGGACCTTCAACTTTAGCAGCTGCACTCCTCTTTTTCCTCTTGGCCATCTCAAACAACAGGGATCCTCTACTGTTATGGTGCTCTAAAGGGGTTCCAAAGGAGTGTGGCCTTCCCCTTTGGGCACACCCCTTCAAAGCTGCGGCCCTCACCACGGGATGTGGCCACAGGTGCATGCCCAAAGGCACCCACTGTGATCACCAATTCACACTGAAAGGCACCCACAGGCTCCAGTACACACTGCCTCAGAAGGGGAATCTTCTGGGGTCTCTCCATGCAGGAGTTCTTGATGTCTATGATGCACTACCAAAGCCAACAGGGGAGCTAAAGATTGCTGATTTGGGACCACTTCCATCTCCTCCATTGAATGAAGAATCTCATCATCGGAATCAGATACTTCAAAGTCATCACCAGGGAGTCACGAATAAAGTAAACCTTCCGAAGAATTTTTCTTTCCAAATCCAAACCACCCTCTGCAGAGGTAGGAAGAGGAGAATTCTGTCTTTGGATGCTTGACATAGGAAGGTATTCAGGACTGGAAACCAAGCACAGATTCAAAGAGCTAGCCTTTCCAATGCTCCCCAATATTAATCAGCTTGCACCCAAGTCATTCTGCTTCACTAGGAAGGGACAAATTGAAAGCTGATGAGTATCTAACACACTAACAGGAGAAACCCTCCTTGCATTTAGACATTATATCAGTCATCTTAGTTCCAAGAATAAACTGCCCTAATGTCAAGAACAAGAAGGAAGCCTGATAAGATGTGCTCTTCATAAACATGTTATACATATGAAATGGCATGACAGGAACACATGCTGAGAGAAGGTTAGGTCGGACCACTCTAGACCAATCATGAAGTACTAACAAGGCAGTACACTTAATTTTATCTAACTGCAGCCACTGGCAAGCAGAAGACACTAGAGCCCCAAACTTTAGGGTTTTTCAGGACGCTAGCCAGTTTGCTAAAGATCTCCAGCTTCTGCTGGTGAGAAGAAAGTGCCATAGAGAAGACCCCAGCCAGACACGGTATTGCAAAGATTTTATCCAAGGCCAAAGAGGCTTCCATTCAGAGAGGAGGGAGAGAAACATACTTGTTGTGACTAGATAAGTATAAAGTACTGCATAGTAAGTGTGGGATACACTGTATCCTTTACTTATGTCATAAAAAACATAGCTACATTGTCTATTCCAGTATCAGTGAGGTTCAGTGCTTGAAGTACTCATTTTCTTGCTCCTAGACATACATAAAGCTCATCCCACTAGGCGTTCTCTCACAACCTTGTGCGCCCCCTAGATAGTTGCCTTACCAGTAATGGCATTCTCATTATCCTGGGAAAAGAGCATGTGAGGGTATTCAAAGAGCTTAGTGCTTTGAAGGGTGGGGAAGATAATGAGAGGGTGCAGATAAACCTGGTGGTGGGGGGGGGGGGAGATGAGTGGGGCAGAAACAGGAGAAAATAGATTAAGTACTGCTGAAATGGTGGTTATTGTTGAAAAGTGCCATTGAATTGGTGTCGACTCATGGCTACTCTCTGGATAGTTCACCTAAACTGTGTTCAGTTTTCAGTCAGGTGGCTCATTGTTGATAGAGTGGTGCCCATACCTGCTGTTATTGTATTGATCCATCTCATTACCAGCCTTCCTCTTTTGCATTGACCTTCTACCTTCCCAAGCATGATGTCTTTCTCTAATGATCTCTCTCTTCGGATAGTGTGTCCAAAGTATGAAAGTCGAAGTCTTGTCATCTGAGCTTCTAAAGAAAGCTTAGGTTTGATCTCCTCTAGTACTGACTGATTTGTTCTTCGGGCAGTCCATGGAATATGCAGTACTCATCACCAGCACCATAATGCAAAGGCATCAATTTTCTTCCTGTCTATCTTTTTTCACTGTCCAACTTTCACATCCATATGATGATATTGAAAATACCATCGCTTGGAGAAGTCAAATCTTTGTATGGAGAGACATCTCTGTTGAGAATCTTGTCTATATTCTTCATAGCCATTCTGCCAAGAGTAATCACCATCAGATTTCATGACTGCTTATCCTTTCTTTATTGATTGTTGATCCAAGTAGATTAAAGTTGTCAACTATTTTAATTTCTTCGCCATCAATGATGAACTTGTTAATTTTTCCAGTTGTCAGGATCTTTGTCTTAATGTTAAGGTGCAGGCCCATTTTAAGACTATGTTCCTTGATCTTGAGAAGCAAATGTTTCAGATCATATTCACTTTCAGCAGTAATGTGCTATCATCAGCATAACGAAGGTGGTTGCCGAGTCTTCCACCAATCTTCACACCTTGGTTGTCTTCATATAGTCCTGCTTCTCTGATGATTTGTTCTGCATATAAATTAAAGAGATAGGGGTAAAGTATGCAGCCTTGTCATACACCTTTGTTGATTTTAAACCATTCTGTTTCTCCTAATTTCATTCAAACTCTTGCTGCTTGATCAATGTAAAGATTGTGAAAGAGAACTACCAGGTGTTCTGGTATACCCATGCTTCTTAATGTGGCCCAGAGTTTTTCATGGTTTACACAGTCAAAAGCCTTGCTGTAGTCAATACAATACATATGGATATCCTTTTGGTATTCTTTTGTCTTTTCAAGGAAATGAAATGGTGGGGTGGGGAAAAATGTGAAAACGGGAGCAAAGAGACATGTCTAAACTGGGAAGGAGAAGGGACAGAGAGCCTGCTCTAGACCTCCATTAAGATCCACCTCTTCCACCCGTAATAAATATTGAAGGAACAAAGAAGATCGCATTTAGAGATCACTCTCTAAAGACAATTGTTGTAGTCAGTGGATGACTAAGTACACTTGCCACTCCTCCTCTTCACTTTCCTCATTTACCAGGGCAGCTCAACTCTGCACCACTATAAAGCAATCGTGTTTCTTTCAGAGCTAGCTTGGTGGTTCAGAGCAGTGCTTTTTATGCCATTCAATTAAATGCACATGCTTACATTCTCTAGGTTCACTGGAGATGTTGCAGACGTAGCTTTCACAGGGAAGGCAAAGGAGTCACAGTCATCCTGCAGTGATGATACCTAGGAGCCTTGATTGGAAGGCTCCAAAAATGACTCTTACATGGCTAATGGCTGAGAATGATTGTTGCAATGCTTGGACTAATGCAAGTTGATAGGAGATATAAAATATGGGGGGGGGGGGGGACATCCCTGGATGGTTGTGAATGAAGCCTCTTGACACCAGATCCCAGTACTACTTCCAAATAAACTAGAAACCAAAAGAGAAATTAACAAAAGCTTGCTTTTTCTTCTTTAACATTGTGTACTACAGTTGGACCACTACACCAACCATCACTGGTAAGAGTAAAAGGAATGATCTTTATCTACATAAGAACATAAGATATGCCATACTGGGTCAGACCAAGGTCCATCAAGCCCAGTATCCTGTTTCCAACAGTGGCCAATCTAGGTCATACGTACCTAGAAGATTCCCCAAAAGACACAGGTTCGGCAATGCTTCTACTAGGTCAAGCACTGATATCCTGGGTCCCTTCTTAATAATGGTTTATGGACCTTTCCTCCAGGAACTTGTCCAAACATTTTTTAAACCCAGCTACACTAACAGCCTTTACTATATCCTCCAGTAACAAATTCCAGAGTTTGATTACACGTTGAGTGAAAAAATATTTTCTTTTATTAGTCTTAAATAGTTTACCCTGTAGCTTCATTGCATGTCCCCTAGTCTTCCTATATTCTGATAACGTAAACAGTCAATCTACGTTTACCCGTTCCACTCCGTTCATTAATTTATAGACTTCTATCATATCTCCCCTCAGCCATCTCTTTTCCAGGTTAAAGAGCCCTAACCTTTTTTAGCCTTTCTTCATAGGAGTATCCTTCCATCCCCTTTACCATTTTGGTGGCTCTTCTCTGAACCTTTTCTAATAACACTATATCCTTTTTAAGATACGGCAACCAGAATTGCACACAATATTCAAGGTGCGGTCTCACCATGGAACGGTATAGAGGCATTATAATATCTTTTGTTTTATTTTCCATTCCTTTCCTTATGATACCTAGCATTCTATTTGCTCTCTTGGCTGCCGCTGCACACTGGGCCGAGGGTTTTAACATGTTATCCACAATGACGCCTAAATCTTTTTCCTGGGTGGTGGTTCCTAATGTGGAACCTTGCATCGTGTAACCATAGTTTGGGTTGTTCTTCTCTAGGTGCATAACTTTGCACTTGTCCACATTAAATTTCATCTGCCATTTTGATGCCCAGTCTTCCAATTTATCAAGATCCTCTTGCAATTTTCCACAATCCTCTTGGGTTTTAACAACTTTAAATAGTTTTGTGTCATCTGCAAATTTGATAACCTCGCTCGTTATTCCACTTTCCAGGTGATTTATGAATATGTCAAAAAGCAGCTGACCCAGCACAGATCCCTGGGGTACACCACTATTCACCTTTCTCCATTGGGAAAATTGGCCATTTAGCCCAACCCTCTGCTTTCTATCTTTTAACCAGTTCCTGATCCACAGTAGTACACTGCCTCCTATCCCATGGCTCTTTAGTTTTGCCAAAAGTCTCTGATGAGGGACCTTGTCAAAGGCTTTCTGAAAGTCCAGATACACTATATCAACCGACTCATCTTTGTCCACCTGTTTATTCACACTTTCAAAAAAACATAACAGATTAGTAAGACAAGATCTTCCTTGTCTAAAGCCATGTTGGCTGTCTCCCATTAGGCCATGACTATCTACATGCTGAGTAATTTTATTCTTTATGATGGTTTCTACCATTTTTCCCAGTACTGACGTGAGGCTCACTGGTCTGTAGTTTCCCGGATCACCCCTCGAACCCTTTTTAAAAACTGGTGTTACATTGGCAATCCGCCAATCTTCAGGTATTAGAGATGATTTTAATGATAGTTCACAGATTACTAATAGCAGGTCTGCAATCTCATATTTCAGTTCTTTCAACACACTTGTATGTATACCATCCGGCCCAGGTGATTTGCTACTCTTCAGTTTATCTAATAGTTGTAATACATCTTCCCGATGTATCGATATTTCCTTCCGCACCTTTAAATACCACTTCAGTCATGGGTAACATCCCTACATCTTCCTCAGTAAAGACCGAAGCAAAGAATTCATTCAGTCTCTCCACTATTGCCTTGTCGCCTCTTAGTTCCCCTTTAACTCCATCATCTAATGGTCCAACTGACTCTCTCACAGGTTTTTTACTACGAATGTACATGAAAAAATCTTTATTTCGTGTTTTTGCTTCTGCAGCAAGCTTCTTCTCAAATTCTTTCTTTGCCTTCTTTATCAATGCCTTGCATTTGACCTGCCAGTGTTTGTACTGTTTCCAGGTTTCATCGTTTGGCTCTTTTTTCCATTTCTGCCATCATATACTATGTTACTATGTTACCAGGTCCTTTATTTGATCAGTAATAGTTAAAAGAAAGAAAGAAAGAAAGAAGTGTACCTGCCTGCAAAAGAGTTTCTATGATCAGGTCAATTTGCCTGTGGGAAGCATGATCTGTGTTCTCTGATTATTGACAATCAAAAGTGAAGGAACCCCATTAAGAATCAAGGCTACGGGTCTACTTGCAGCATATCATTTGTGGTATATATAATAATGTGTCCATGTAAGTATATGTGGGGCACACTAAAAGATCAGCCAAAATCAGAATGCAGAAGATTGCTCTTGGCTGAATCCCAAGTCAAAAGGTGCTCCTTGTGATCTTGGGCAAGCCACTTAACCCTCCATAGCCCATGTTCCCTGTAAAATAGTTATCTCCAAGTTATAATGCCCTGTTCAATGTAATTTCAGTTTGTTCAATGTAAACCGCACTGATGCAGAATAGCACAGTATATAAGAGAATGTCAATAAAAATAAATAAATAAAATCAGCACCTACGTATAGTGGAGCACCTTGAAAACCTTAGACTGGATGTCCAAATAGCAGATGGAATTTAATGTGGACAAGTGTATAAGTTATGTACTTAGAGAAGAATAACCCAAACTATGGTTACATGATGCAAGGTTCCACTTTAGGAACCATCACCCAGGAAAATAATTTAGGCATTATCATGGATAATACATTTATACCAGTGTGCAGCAGTGACCAAGAAAGCAAATAGAATGCTAGGAATAATAAAGAAAGGAATGGAGAATAAAACAAAAATGCAATGTGTGCCTGTGAGTCAATGCTGACTCCTGACGACCCAGAAGCCCCTGGGATTTCTTGGCAGTGTGACTGAAGTAGATTGCCAGGCCTTTCTTCCGAGGCAATGGAGGGTTAAGTGACTTGCCTAAGGCCACAAGGAGTGCTAGTGGGAATCGAACCCTGGTTGCTTGGTTACCAAGCCAGTGTTCTAACCACTAGGCTACTCCTCCGCTCCGGAGAATAAAACAAAGGATATTATAATGCCTCTGCATTGTTTCATGGAGTGACAGCACCTTGCGTAGTGTGTTCATTTCTGGTCACCATATCTTGTCTAAAAACTGTCTAAATAAATAAATAAATCTTAAAAAGGATATAGCAGAATTAGAAAAGGTACAGAGAAGAGCCACCAAAATGGTAAAGTGGATACCCCTATGAGGAAAGACTTAAAAGGTTAGGGCTCTTCAACTAGGAGGTATGATAGAGCTGTGATATGATCGAGTTCCATACAATGATGAATGGAGTGGAACAGGTAAACATAGAACGGTTGTTTATTGCTTTAAAAAGTAGAAAGACTAGGGGACAAGCAATGAAGCTATAATGTAGCCCATTTAAGACTAATCAGAAAAATAATGTTTTACTCAACACGCAAACTCTGGAATTCGTTATTGGAAGATGTAATAAAAGCTGCTAGTGTAGCTGGGTTTAAAAAAGGTATGGACAAGTTCCTGGAGGAAAAGTGCATAAACCATTGTTAAAGAGGACCCGGGAAATCTACTGCTTAACCCAGGATAAGCAATATGGCATCCATGCACCTTCTGGGAACCCGACAGGTACTTGTGACCTGGATTGGCCACTGTTGGAAACAGGATGCTGGGCTTGATGGATCTTGGTCTGACCCAGTATGACATATCTTATGTTCTAATGAGCACTGTTTGCACTATGACCATTCTTTTGCCCAATTATGGTGGAGAGTGATAAACCACATCCCCCTTCATTGTCATGGAGGAGATCAATAAGCCAAATTAATCTACCGAGACCCGTATTGGATTTACAGTTTGAATACAGAATTTGCCATGAGGATGGAATCAGTAGGTGGACTGGCATATTTTACTTTAAATTTATTAGCATGAAGGAGGTTTTCCTGTTCCTTCAAAGGCTGATGAGATAGTCTGACAGGGTAAATAAAGATGCTGGGGCCATTTTAATGTTTCAGTCTGTGCAAGTTTGCAAAGCAATTTGAGAAAAGCTATAAAAAGAGATTGAGATCTACAATTGGTTTCAGTGCATGTGGAACATTTGGATAAGTACATTTTATAAGGATACTCTGAGGCAGAACACTGTGTTGTTAACGGGGTTTGTTTAAAGTGGCAAAAATAAAGATAAGACACCAGAATGCAATAACTAGCAAAATCGTTTACAGTATGCCAGAGAAAAAGGCAAACTAATTCTTTCTCTAGATTTCAGCTGAGCTCTACTACAGTTACTAATAAAAGAATCAATGATATTCAAGGGTGCAAGAGTGATGGATAATTTGCTTCTGACAGCTTTAGCTTCTCTAGGTACAGCACGGATGCAAGTTAGTATTCACAACCCTCCCAAGATGACCAATGCACGCTCATTTGCTTTCATTATTAATAACCCCTATGTACTGGAAGGGAAGTTTTGCTTTGAATGAAACAGTTTCTCCTTAGAGATACATCTGCTTGATCTAATGTAGTTCTTAGTGTAACTAATGTTCTAGTTAACTGTTCCTGATGAGATGCAGCCCAGTAGTATTACATACTTAAGACAGGTTTTAAGAAGATATTGATTAGAATCCATGCATGTGGTCCAATGTCTAGATAATAGGTGCAGTTTCCACTCTGATGAAACTGCAAGAAGTCTAAGGATTTAAATGACGACCAACAAAATATATAATTGAAAAATATTCCCCACAGAACACTTTCTTTTCTTCTTTTTTATTAGAAAAAAAGGGCTTTTGCAGATAAAAATGTGCAAAGAATTTAAAAAAAAAACATTTTTTCTATCGTTGACTGATTTTTTCACACAAGAATGTTTAAGAAGAATTTAAAAACATTTGTCTCAACTTCAGTATTAAAATTTGAAACCCTTTACTGTTGTGTAAATGTCTCCATAATGTCTGAATCTTTTTTTCATGCAAGAAATGTTCCTTGTCTTTCTAATTGGAAATATATTTCTTTTGAAACTATTGCTCTTTGCTGTACATGTTTTGCTAGTATCTTCCTCTGGACTTCATGTAGCATCTTCACTGAAAGTAAAACGAGAATCCGTTCATGCAACTTGGGGAAACTCGCCAGAAATATTAGACACAATTTAGTGTATAGTTTAAATGCTAGACAGGAGATATAGGAAAAGAGTTTTGCCGTGAATAGTTTTCCCCAGTATTCTTGAAACTGAAGATGATAGCACATTTTAGTAATAAAGTTTGAGCAATTTTTGCACCAAAGCAAATGACCTTATTAATTATCCCAGTGTGCTTGAAAAGTGATTTAAATAATAAATATGTCTTAACAGCAACCATCCTTCATATAAAGTCTTCAACAGATGGTCAGGGTTCTGCTAATTCCTCCAATAAAGTAATGGGGTGACAGAAGAGGAAAATAAAACCCAAAGTGTTTCAAAGCATGAAAATTTATTTTTTATGTTTCTATGAAAAATAGAACTTTAGAAAACATAAAAACAGGTTGATAATGCAGACCTAAAGTATTTGCAATTGTAAATGTGGAAACCTAGGAATATTTTTACTTCTTTACACTCTTAGGGGTAATTTTATAAGAGGAAACCATTAAAATGTCCAAAAACGTGCCTATTTTATAAGGGCAACAAAGGCACCTATGTGCCTCTCTAAAATGGATGCCCAGAATTAGCATGTTGAATGTCTGTACGGGAATGCTATATAGAAACTTTTTTTAAAATAACCAAACTATCCCAGTAGCATCCAAATCCTCACGTATAAATTTACAACTCTCCTGAGGTAGGTATAAATGTGTGCACGTACTCTATACATGTAGGTGGGTATTTTATAAAGGAAGCGTATACTACACAATTCAACTCCAACTCCCCTCTTAGGATTTCTTACAAAGAGAGAACCTTTTATTAAAGTGTGCTAAGCAGTTAACACGGTATTTGCCTGCTTGGGCCATAGCCGCTGTTAATACGGGGGCATGAGAATTAGTACACCAATCAGGGTGTGATAACAGCCACTCATGCATTAGGATACAGAATGGGTGGCGTAGGGGTGGAGAGTGGGCGTAGTGAGAACTCTGCCGTCAACATGGGGGACATTTCGTGGGCGTCAATGTTGCCATCAGCGTGCGTCCCCCTGATGCCATCTCAATAGATGGGATAAGTGCGCCCGCAGCAGGGTACTCACCCATGCGTTGTTTGCAACATGCTGATCATGTCCCCAATAGTTACCGTGGAGGCTTTGCACATTAAGGTTTTGCACCTAAAACACACTCCTTATATTGCATAAACGTAGGCCCTATCTTTCTGTGCGTGCACATCTATCCCTACAGATTTCTAAGAGCCATTTTCCACCTGCAACACCACAGAGAAAATACTTTATAAATGACCCTTTAGAGAGCAGTTTTCAGAACTATTTACACTGGTGCAAAGTCTGTAGGCATGTTTCCCCGAGGACCCTGCACCAATTCTCAAAAAACATGTGTGTCCTTTCCATTTCAGAACTGACAAAGGAAAAATTCTCAGACATCTGAATTTCTCTGTGGTACTCGTTAGGCTCTGTGAACATCCCTCATAAAAATGCATGTAAAGTAGTAATATATATATATATTTATCTGCATAGAGGGTGGGCAAGTTTTAGCAGCTTTTTCAACCAGATTAAATGCTTGTGAAAATTGCACTCAAAGATTTTTGCTTTGCTTTGCTTTTTAAATATTATACACTATGAAAGAAATAAAACACACTCGGGTACTGGTAAAAAATAAAAATACAAAATATTGTTGTATATCATTTTGACAGACTTCTTTTTCTTCTTCTTCTGAAGAAGTCTAAGCTGTAACATTACATATACCTTTCTTGTATGAACCCAGTACAAATTTGCAAGCATCCAAGTGGTCACTTTAGAACGGAGTTACTGCTTCCATATATACTAGGATAAAGCCTTTGCTCATAAAATGAGAACCCTTTATTTATCACAGTTCTATCAAGTGTACATCTAGAGTTCACGTCAGGCAGCTTTTTACTATCTGGCACATCTGTGGAATTCTCTCCCTCAGCATCTTCAGTGGCAACTTTTTCAAAATTTAACAAGGGACTAAAAACCATACTTCTTTACTTTAGCATATCCAGATCGAGGTGGTGAGGAACTCTAGATTGGAATCAGACTGCACTTTGTTTTTTCTTGCCCTTATTTAGTTTGTTCCATTTGCTGTGCATTGACGTATTTGAGTGCATTGTACTTGTATTTTGTTAGTTTTATGTATTTGTTGAGCCTGTCAATGAATGTGGAATGCATGATTATGCGTTATAGCTTTTTATAATATAAACTGCTTTGGTGCAAGGCCAGACATACAGCTGAACAAACAAAAAATACCACTGATACTGCTGTGGTCCCCTGTATTGTGCCATGTACATGCATCTCTTTCCAGATATGGGAGCCATATCTAAATGCAAATTCAGTTCTTTTACATGTAGCAGTTTTCTAGGTTGTGAAAAGCAACAGTTAGTATAAAGCTTACAATCAAACTAAAAATATTTGTCATTCTCAAAATGTTAGCAAACGCTATAATATACAATTGAACTCCTGTACAGACAGCATGCTTAGCTCTCAGGAGAGAATCATAGATCCTGCATAGGAGCCAACACTCAAGGACCAGACATAGCAGGGTCTGTGACTCTTGGGCTAGAACAGTTGCTACAATTACTTGGAGATTTAAAACAAAGAAAAGCACCAAGTATTTATGAATGAAGGCTCTTGGTACTACAGACCGGTAGAAGTCAGATCTGATTAAGCTGGAAGTCCTAAAGTACAGGAAGAAACTGCCGGCAAAAAATAGGATCTAATTCACATGGTGTGCGCCATTTTGTTTCATAGCGATGCCAATAGCATACATTCTCTCAATTTGGTGTAAGTCACTAAAATAACATTTCACGTTACTCCTTCTTCACTGCTGTGCATATCTGCTAAAGATTTGTAGCCCAGAAACAGTAAAACCTGATATTTATATCAGCTTGTAATGAAATATAATTTATACCACCCATGACATCACCTAATTTTAGGGCCAGCCCCAAAGTTCGTCCAAGGTGTTGGTGCCCTAGGCAAAACTTAAACCTTAACACACACACACACACACACACACACACACGCTCCGGCTGTTTCCTTTGAATACCCAGCTCTTTGCTGCCCCCTAGAAGCTGCTGCCCTAGGTGACTGCCTAGTTTGTCTTGTGGTTGGCTCGACCCTGCCGAATTTGTGAGCTGGATCAGAAAGTATCACCTAAGAACCTGGAAATGGTAAATCTAGCTTTAAATGTAGTTTTCTGAAGTGTGCCTGCGCACTGGCATGCATATGCTAACATGTCCTTAGGAAATAAATCCCAGCGTATAAAATGAGACTGCTGGTAAAACAACGTGCGCCAACACGGTAGTGTCTTTTTGTAAGCCTAGCTCCTAGTCTGAAGGAACGGTTCTGTTGCTATGCACATTCCATAATGAACATGACTGCTGCCTGGCTTAATGAATTTTAATACTGTTAAGTGTCTAAATGGAATGCTTCTGGCATGTGAATATCCCAGAGATGATGAGCGACAAGCTATGACAGGCATTCACACACCTCAAAAAATATAAAGAATGTACAAGCCGCATGTATTTCCCAGTGGAGAGGAAGTTCTCAAAGGGAACAGACTCCGAAGTAACAGAGGGAAGTACGGCCTCACAGAAAGCGTGCTGGCTTCCGAGATTATAGTGGTGGCGGCAGTGCGGGAAGCAAGAGAGTATGGGCTAAGCACCGAGGATCTTCTGTTGAGAGGAAGTTAAGGAAAAGTTAGATAGCAAGCAGACTCTGGGTTACTGCAATGGGTAGATGAGATGAGTGAGCCTTATACTCTTTATCAGCTGGTGTATTCTATTTTTCTACTATATGCTCAAAAGAGATATTTTTCTGCAAAGCGTTTTTCAAAATCAAGTGTAGATGAGATGGCAGTCTTTTAAATTGATGAATTTTCTCTTGAACGCAAACATCAGTCCTCTGTTTTCCAGCACATATTTAGCAGAATCAATTTAGATTTGCAAATCTTACTTTGTAAGACATGAGGAAACTCCTAATTTTTTCATTTATTTGGATGAATGACATCCTCAGATGAACAGCTTCTGTTGGTCCACATTCTGAGTCAACCCAAGTGAAGAAGAACCAAACACAGAAATCATTCCGACAAGGAGAGAGGCGAGGGAGAAATAATAGTGTTTTATAACAACTAAAAACTGTGCACTATGTAAGGGTCAGTGATACCACCATCAAAATATTTATTTTTAAAGACAATTTCTATACTTCAAGTATTGAAGTATTTTACTGCTTTAATCAACATTTGAGCTCAGCAGGCAGCGGCTAGACAGAGGTATGGGAGGGGGGGGTGCGTCTGATGTGCAAGTCGCCGGCAGCAGCAGCAGATCTGATCCCTCCCTGCTCTGAGGAGGGAAGGACCAGACCTTCAGAAAGGCTTAGGGGCACAATTCGGTGCCTGCTGTTGCCCTGCCGCCACTGAGAGAACAAAAGTGGTGGCAGCAGTGTAATAGCAGGCAGCCGAAATGCACCCCATAAGCCTTTGCGCCCTGTGCGGCTGCACCGCTCGCACAGGGCTAGGTATGATACTGATATTTACCACACTTGATAACAAGCAATTTTAACATAATTTGCTAAAGAATGGAAAGCCTATACTTATCTATGAAATATTTCTATTACACCTATCACAATTCCTAGGCGGAGTACAATGAGCCCAAGAAATAATACTATCGATTCAAAACACACATAAAACGTAACAAAGTTAAAGTAAAAATTAAAAAGTTAAAAAATGCAGTTCTACACCTCTAACATTAAATTTCCCTAGAAGTTTCTTCAAAAAATATTGTTTTTACACACTTTCTAAAGGGCAGATAGTCATCTTCTAAATGCACCTTGACAGATAAAGAGGTCCAGAGAAGAATGCCACATTAGAAAAGGCACGAACACGCATTTCAACTTTGTGCAATCGTTTCACAGGAAGGAACAAACAAGTCTGCCACATCTGAACAAAGGGCACGTGTCGGCCAATAAAGTGATTTGTGCTTTGAAAGCACTAACAAGCATGTTAAAATATGCCTTTTAAGATGCACTTAACAACATTTAACTACATCTCTAGAGATGAAGCCAAATGTTTACATTAATGGCTGCATTGCCATATACAAAAACATTAACACAAACCACATTATATTTATATAAGGTGATTAGCATAATTCTGCATTTTAATACACCCTTTAAATTTCAACACAAACACAATGCAACAAAACCTGCATTATCGCTAACGTGACGACAAACATGTATTAATAATGCTTTAATGTGGGTTCAGCATTAATGTAGTAAGTCAACGCACATTGTCATTTCATAGAAAAGCCCCTGGATGACTTGCAGTTGCCGCTTGGTCCTGGACTTCCCACAGCCAGCTGGGGTTTTAGCATAAAATCCAGTTTCATAGTCTGGAGATGTAAGTTTATACTAATTTACCTTGTGTGCATTCATTGTGAAAACCCTGAAGAGTCAGCTGGCTGTGGTGTCCTGAAGACAGATTTGGGAAGACCAGATGACAAGGTGATTTCAGCAACATCTCTCCCCTTTTTCTGCAATTTCAATATACAGATCTATAACAAGATGTAAATCTTCCCCCACAAGGAGGGGAAAAAAAGCAATTTATTGTTAAAATAAAAGGGCAGTACACAACTGAAATCTGCAGTTTTATAAAAGTGACTTAAGAATTAAGCTCCTAGTTAAGAGAGCTTATTCTTACTTAAGATATCGATATGCATTTCTGCATAAAATCACATCCTGCAAGCTACTGAACAATTAAACATAATGAAAGAAAGCTGGCATTTCTTGTAGGTAACATTATGGTTTATGACTATTGCTGATACCTATAGAATATAGTAGGTATTTAAAATGAAAAGTCCTTAAAGTATAAATGTCTCTCGTTCTCTATGAAACAGAACTATAGCTCAGTGCTCTGGTTAGGATCTCCTCTTGATCTCTGAAACAGAATCATCCATCTTGGTGTAATGCCATTGCCTCACCAGCATAATATGGACCATCTTATCTTTCTTGGACATTAATGACCAATGATTAAGTACAGACCGATTGATTTAAGCACTGTATGTTGCATAGGTATGCAAATCAGACTGGCAAGCTCCTCCCTTTTTCAGTTGTGCATCTATGAGCTGCAGCAGGATTCTCAGCTCTCTCCAGAGATCACAAATATCTTAGAATTGCTGATGCTTTATTATAAATTTCACCAGAAAACTGATGCTTCCATAGTCTCAAATGCCAAAAGCATGTTTGTAATTAAGAAAAATGCTTTGTTTCACGAGTATGCTCGGCGCCAACATAACATTTTTTGTCTCCAAAATATGACAAAAACTAGTATTCAGCTCAGCTGAAGAAGGGTTTTTAGCAATTGAAATAAGACAGGCATCAATAAGCTTCAAATTCTTCATAGAAATTATGTGCTCAGAAATCCAGGAGTGGGTTCCAGTTTCTTGACATCAATTTACTGTACTTTCAGATGCACAGGGTCAAAGTTCTGAAAAAAATTAAGTCAAAAACTGAAATATTTCTATGGACTACGTTAAAGTCAATTCAGTACTGACAATTCCTGTAGTCTGCCGGCAGGGAATGTCTTTGTGGTATGATAAAACTGTCTTTTCAGACTCGATAGGACAATTAGAGGGTAATTTTATAACAGGAGCCTAGGCTGTCACGCATCAAGACGCAGAAGCGCATACGATGCCCTAATTTATAAAGGCAGCAATTGCACTTAAGTGCCCTTATAATATTGCCTCCCTGAAAGCTGCCAGTCAAAGAGGACGACACGTTAACGTCATTAACATGCATTATTTGCTGTAGGGCTCATTGCATAAAGACAGCCCTGCTGAAAACACATAATAATGGCACAAAGCTATTCCTGTTAACTGACCAGGAATAGCTTTGTGTGTGCATGCACCAGTAAGAATCGCAGCTGATGTATAACAACCCTGCTCTGTTAATTCTCTACCCCCATGCACCATGGAATGCAAATGCGTATCTTTATAGCAGTCCTCCAAGGATAGGGAAATACAATCAGGTACAGTAGGTAACGCACCTTGAACTATTGCTGGAAAGGTGTGAACTAAATATTAAATAAAATAAAAATAGAAGTTTCCGAGGGCATGGTTTTGGTGACACGTGGACAAAGTCACAAAGTACATGCATAGATTATGAAATTTCTTAAATTTGCGTGCATATTTCCATAACCTAGGTAAGGGCACTTACACTTGCTCTCAAGCAGCAAAATGTCTACATCTGGTATGTAGTTGCAATTTGTGTATGATTTACACTACTATTTTGTAATGACAAGTAAGCTACTATTAGTCTTTATAAAATAGGCACATTTCAGCTACCTCAACCTAGGCATCCTGTTATAAAGTTATCTCTTTCAGTATAGAGTTCCCTTATAAGAACCACTGTATGATGTCAGATGAGAATTAGAAGAGGCTGCAGGTGGATTTATCCAAGGTTTTCTCCAGTTTTGCACCACCATTTTCCCCATAGAGAATACTTTTGATGCTCCCATTTAGGAATTCAGAACAACTTTTGCAATGCATAAAAACGTTGACAAATGACAACCTTGAACCTCTTTTCTTTCCAGTTTTATCTAGGACAGTTTCTAAGTAATGCATTAGCTTTGGCTATTAAAATTCACAGAACGTGAAAAACTGAGCGACTATACCACACAGATTCCAGAAAACTGCAGTAGCAACACTGTAAATGATGGCAGATAAAGACCAGCAACTAGTCTGCCCAGTGAAGTGGCTAGAATTATAGAGCTGTACCCGTTGCTCCATACAGGTTCCCCCTCCCCCCATGCGTTTTAGGGTTGTACCGCTGCTTCATGCAGATTACGCCCCTCTATATTTGAAGTGTAAAAGTTATTTACATTGAAGTCCATCACTGTTTTTTGAGTTTACCTTCTTGCAGCTTTATTTCATGCATCTTCCCCATCTTTGAAAAAAAGTTTGGTTTATCCATTAATACCCTTTAAGCAGTGGTGGGATTCAGTCAGTTCGGCTTGAATCCAGCAAACCAATTCCTGCCACGGCCCATGTTCCCTGAACCTGCTGAACACGGCATTGCAATGCTGGCTCTGTGGCATCCAGAATCCCGCCACCCGATACTCAATTGACAGCATTGGGGGGGAGGGGAATCGCAGCATCGAGAGAAGCCCCTGATGCCGTCACTCGTGAGTCAGGTAGACAGCAGCGGTCCAGGCTTGCGGCTCCCCAACGCTACCGAGTGCAATGCATCCAGGTACGCGCCCTGATCACAGGCAGGATGGACCGAACCAGTTCCTGGCCGGTTTGGATCCCACCATTGCCTTTAAGTATTTAAATGTCTGTATCATACCTCCCCTGTCCTTCCTCTTCTTCAGGGAACATATTTAGGTCATCAAGTCTCTTTTTATACATCTTCTAGCACAGTCCCCATATCATTTTGATGCCTTCCTCTGAACTCTTTCAAGTCTTTTGATATCCTTTGTGAGGTATAGTTTCCAAAACAGAACACAATATTCCAAGTGAAGCCTTACCAACAACTTAAAATGGGGCATTCTGCTGGTTATGCCTCTCTATGCAGCCTGGCATCCTTCCAGCTCCGGCCACATTGTTTCATCATCCTGAGGTCCTCAAACACTATCACCTTGCAGATCCACTCCTGCTCCACGCACATCAGTTTCCCGTCCCCTATCGCATACAGCACCTTTGGACTTCTGCACCCCAAGTGCATCACTCTGCACTTCTTCAAATTAAATCATAACTGCCAAGCATTAAACCATCCTAATTTTTGCAGGTCTTTTGTAGGTGTCCATCTGTTGCAAATCTTCATGTCATCCACAAAAGGCAAAAGTTCACCTTTTAACCCTTCAGTAATATCTCTCACAAAGATACTGAATACTGATCCCAGAGGCATTCCACTATTCATTTTCCTTTCACCACCACCCTCTGTCAGTCAACTAATTTCTGATCCTGTTCACCACCTTGGGACCCATTCTCCTGACTTTGTTTATTCATAAGCTTCCTATGAGGAACAGTATTCAAAGGCTTTGCTGAAATCTATATAAATCACACCCCTTACATGCCCGAGATCCAGTTCTCTGGTCACCCAGTCAAATATATCAGATTTGTCTGGTGTGAACTTCCTTTGATAAAACCATTTTGCCTTGGATTTTGCAACTCATTGGATTCTAGAAAGTTCACTATCCTTTCTTTCATTAGTTTCCATTACCTTTCCTACCACTACCGGCCTGTACTTGGCCACCTCTTCTCCGTTACCACTTTTGTGAAGAGACCTCTTCAGCCTCTCTCCAATCCCTGAAACCTCCCTCATTCCCCAAGGTGCCACCAGAACCTCTCTAAGCTCTCTCAGTATCCTGCAAATTATACCCTTGTTCACTTTCAGCTTTGCAAGCAGTTCATAAACCCTTTCTTCTGTGAATGGTGTGGTATGTACTCCATTCTCATTAGGACTTTTGTCATATCAGGTGTGGTCCTTCTCCACAATTTACTTTCATGAACACAGAAATATTTGTTTAGCACTTCGTTTTCCTTATTTTCCACAAGTTGGTCCTCAGAACCTCCAAGTCTTGTAATTCCACCTTTGGCTTTCCTCCTCTCCCCAATATAAGTGAAAAACAAAATGTCACCTCGCTTCCCATCTTTAGCTATTTCTCCTTGTGTGTGTGCTTTGCCCATCCTGATTTCTTTCACTGCCTCTTTCAGCTCTACCCTGCACTTTCATGTATTACAAAGACATCATACAATCTTTGCACGAAAATAAGATGTGACCAAGGCAAAGAACAGCAAAGGAAATCAAAAACATTGAAATAAAAAGTATCAGTACAATCTTCACAATAATGGAGAGGAGAGACCTCTAAAGAAAACTTCCATGGGGAAGAGGCAAAGGAAAACAAACTAAATTAAAAAAGATTAAGGGCTGACAAAGGCCAACATTACGCCAGTTAGTTAAATCATCAATTACTGGAGAATTAAGTACTAGAACACATTATGCAGAAGTCGTAGCCTCATTTCCAGAAAACGTATAGTGAAGCAAACTTTGCAGTTGCTCTGGATCATAAAAAATATATCTAACATTGGACATTTTTACCAAACACTGCTGAAAACATAAGAAAAACCTCTCCATCCAACTTCAAAACCACCTGTCAGAGTTGGAGAAAGAGTTTCCTCCTTCTCTGCGTCACTGGACAGAACTCAGAAAAGCACTAGACACTGACCCATGAACAAAGCTTCCCTATCTCAAAAAACAAACAGTCCCATAATGAAATGCTTATCAGTTGCAAACACAAAGGACACAAGGAGGGTAGCTCTATCCCGGATTACATCTGTAGATTGTTCCAGCAATGCTGTATGTACTATCTAGACCAGCGATGGCGAACCTATGGCACGCGTGCCAGCTGTGGCACGCGAAGGCCTTGCAGCTGGCACGCGGGAAGGTCCGCAATTAGGTTTTTTTTTTCTTTTCAATTTTACTTGTCTGCTGCCGCTGTCGAGGCCGCCGCGGCAAAATCGAGCGTGCCGCAGGGCCCCCCTGTACCTGGCAGAGCCTGCCCTCCCCGTAGCAGCTCTCTCTTTGGAGCTGCAGTCAGACGCGCCGGCTTGCAGAGCGCGAAGGGAAGAGTTTCCCTTTGGCGACTCTGTTAAGCCCGCGGGGGCTGATGGGAACTTCCCATCAGCCCCCGCGGGTTTAACAGAGTAGCGAGGGAGAAACTCTTCCCTCGCGCTCTGCAAGCCGGCGCGTCTGACTGCAGCTCCAAAGAGAGAGCTGCTACGGGGAGGGCAGGCTCTGCCGGATACAGGGGGGCCCCGCGGCACGCTCGATTCTGCCGCGGCGGCCCCGACAGCGGCAACAGACAGGTTTTCTTTTTTTTTTAATTTTCCCTGGGCTGGGGGGGGGGTTAGGAGGGGTGCTGGGCTGGGCGGGGCTGGGGGGGGGATAGGAGTGGTGGTGATGTGATGGGCTGGGCTGGGCTGGGGGGGGGGTTTAGGAGTGGTGATGGGCTGGGCTGGGCTGGGCTGGGGGGGGTTAGGAGTGGTGATGGGCTGGGCTGGGGGGGTTAGGAGTGGTGATGGGCTGGGCTGGGGGGGGTTAGGAGTAGTGATGGGCTGGGCTGGGGGGATTTAGGAGTGGTGATGGGCACTGGGCTGGGGGGGTAGGAGTGGTGATGGGCACTGGGCTGGGGGGGGTAGGAGTGGTGATGGACACTGGGCTGGCTGGGGGGGGTTAGGTGATGGGCACTGGGCTGGCTGGGGGGGGTTAGGAGTGGTGATGGGCGCTGGGCTGGGGGGTTAGGAGTGGTGATGGGCGCTGGGGGGGCTTAAACTAAAAATTGGGTGATGGGGGATTAGGACTGGAAATGGGCTGGTGGGATTAGGAATGGAAGTGGGTTGATGGGGGGTTACGACTGTTAATGGGCTAAGGGGAGGCTAAAACTCAAAATTTGGTGATGAGGGAATAGGACTGGAAATGGGCTGGTGGGATTAGGACTGGAAGTGGGTTGATGGGGGGTTAGGACTGGTAATGGGCTATGGGGGGGCTTAAACTGAAAATTGGGTGATGGGGGATTAGGACTGGGAGTGGGCTGATGGGGAGGTTAGGACTGGTAATGGGCTATGGGGGGGCTTAAACTGAAAATTGGGTGATGGGGGATTAGGACTGGAAATGGGCTGGTGGGATTAGGACTGGGAGTGGGCTATGGGGGGCTAGGACTGGTAATGGGTTGGGGTTGCTAGGACTGGAAATGGGCTGAGTGGAAGGGGGCTTGAACTGCAAATAGCTGTTGGGGATGGGGCTTGGAATGGAAATGGGCTGAGGGGAAGTGGGGGGCTTGAACTGCAAATAGCTGATGGGGACGGGGCTTGGAATGGAAATGGGCTGAGGGGAAGTGGGGGGCTTGAACTGCAAATAGCTAATGGGGAGGGGGACTTGGAATGGAAATGGGCTGAGTGGAAGGGGGCTTGAACTGCAAATAACTGATGGGAAGGGGGGCTTGGAATGGGCTCTTAGGGGAGGGAGCTAGGACAGGAAATGGGCTGATGGATGGGCTAGGATAGAACTGAGAATTGGGTGTTGGGGGAGCTAAGATTGGAAATGGGCTGTGGTGGGGGCTTGGATTGAAATGGACTCATGGAGGTGCTAGAACTGGAGGTAGGCTCATGGGGGGCTTGGATTAGAAATGGGCTGAGTGGAGGGGAGCTAGGATTTAACATGGGCTGATGGTGGGGCTAGGAAAGGACTAGAAATGGGCTGATGGGAGGCTGGTATTGGAAATGAGCTGATGAAGGGACTCGGATAGGACTGGAAATGGATGGGGGAGCTAGGACTGGAAATGGACTGATGAGGGGACTAGAAGGGAGCGGATACTGGGTGGGGCTGGAACTAAAAGGGAGCTGATGTTGGGGGAGATTAGAAGGGGATGGGGCTGGGAGAATGAAATGGAGAGGGGAAAAATATTTTGTGTGTGAGGGAAGAAAAATGTACAATTGGCCGGGTATTGGGAGAGTAAGTGGGGATTGAGGATGGAGGGGTAAAATTTGAGTGGATGAAATAGGAATGAGGAAAGAGCAAAAGGAGAAAGATTAGTATGTTAAAGCGGATGTAGAGAGAGAGAATGGAAAAAAAAACTAGAAGAGAGAAGAAAGGACAAATGGACAGCAGATGATGGAGAGTTAGCAGAAAACATGAAGAAACCAGAAGAAAGTGGCTGGAGCAATTGCAACTGTGTAACTGAGCTGAGGTATTCTGTTTATGTAATTCCTTTTTGACATTGCCACTTGTTCTCTTTCCCCAGTAGGTCATGTATTGTTGTTCTCTGAAATGTATTGGTTTAATATTTGCAGTGTTGCCTTTTGATAGGTATGGTATGGTGCTTTGTGACTCCTGGTAGTGCTGTTAGGATACGGCGGGTTTGCTATTGGTTCTAAATGGGCAGTGTTTGTAGTAGTTCCTAATGTGCCTGGCGGTTGGCACTGGATTATAGTAATGTAGAAATCTTTTAGTCTGTCTTTATCCATACACTCATTAAGAGACATGTTTACTAAAAGTTAGTGTATGTTAGCATTATGCAAATATTTATGCAAATTGACGTGCTGGCACTTTGAGGAAATTCTTTGGTTTTGTGCGGCAGTTTGGGCACTCGGGCTCAAAAAGGTTAGCCATCACTGATCTAGACCATTGACCGCAGTGGTCCCAGTACCCTCTGCATGAGTGTCTTCCTTTTTCTTAGATGGAAGATAGAAGACTTTAAAGAGGGTACTGTCTCTGCTGGAACATGTGGATCTTCCAGTAGGCGTTTCTTAAACAGGTCCTGGGGTTATATGATGTTAAATGGGGAAAATTAAAGACTCTGATATTCAATTGTTTTTATTTATTTTTTGGCCATCTCAAGCCATCGCTGTACTCTCAAAAGATCTTTAACCATTCTGCCTTGTACCAACGTTACTTCGGACAGCTCCTTCCACATTTTCAGTCTTCCCCCAAGAGTTCCACAGATCCTAAGTGCTGTTCCATTCCCTCCAGGGACCCTTCAACTTGGCCTGACTTAGTCCCCATAGTAACAACCAATAATGTGATGGCCTCCCAAATAGTTTATAGTGTCACTTTCTCAGACTTCGTCCCCAAAATGATAGTACCTGCGAACTTCCAGAGTATTCTCTCGAGTGATTTCCCTAGTTACCTGCAGCCAATGGAATAAGCATGGCAATTTCCCCCTCAATGCTAGGGTGGGAAGTAATTGCAGAACCTCCAGCTGTAGAGATTGAAGTGCTGGTCTTAATTTGGCAGTGTCTCTTGCTTCATTGCGATTCTCCTCTCCAGCATTCAGGGTTCCCCTCTGGCACCCGGAAGAGGGGAACTAACTTCCTCAGGACTTGACAGGGCAGGCTAGGCTTCCCTTCTCCAGTCCACTAGTGAGGGTAGCTGCCTCTGGCCGGCTCCCAGCCAGTTCTATCACATAATTGGAAATTTGGGCTTGACCAAGCTGGGAAGGACCAGAATTCTCCAACTGGACCATCCCTTTCCGCTTGCACTTTAGAGCTGCAATAACCTTGGAAGGTCAAAAGTGGTTGAGGAGCAGCCCATTCAAACACACTACACCAGCACCATGTTGGATCTCTCCTATGTTTGTCCATTTTCTATAGCAAACAGTTTAATAAATCAGGCCCTTAACAAGCCACAGTACAGTGCCAACAGAAGGCAGAGGCCCCACGTCTCCTCTGCCCCCAGTTATAGCTGCACCTGAGGCAACTCCTTTTTTGCTTTACATATCACCTCTGCTGGTAGAGCACCCAACCCACTTGTCTAGACTGGTCTAGCAGAACAATATGGAATGTTTGTATTTGCTGTCTTCCTACAACTTTGCCACTTACTTCCAAAACACCTGCCAGGTGTAAGATTACACACTACACAGAGGAAAGGAAACAGGCTCTTACTGTTCAGTGCAAGGCAACAGTCAGCAGATCTTCCACACAAGTCCCGTCTATTCTTATGTATATATGACAAGATCAAATGTGCTTTGGAAAAGTACTGGAAATACGGACAACACACCCTTCATATCCTCTGAGTTTCCTCTACTTTTTGGAATTGATACATATGAATGAATAGAAGCATGTTTCTCGGGTATTTATAGTAACAAAAAGGCAATGGAACATTATGGAATGGAACTGCAGCTACAAAAATCTTTTTGTACCCTGGCGATATCCCAGAACGTTTTGGCTTTCCTTCGACACTATGCACCAGGGGAGTGGTTCTCACTGCTATGTCCAATGTAAACGTCTGCTTTCCAAAGAGGAAGATGTAGACTGAGTAAAAGGATATTTTCCTATTTGTCTATAACCGAGCTACACTTAAAATGAGGAGAGGAAAATATGGATTTAGCTAGGCCTCTTCAGTAGCAGCTCAAGTCGAGTTACATTCGGGTACAGCAGGAATGTGACACTACTTATTTAATAAGTGCATGCATCCACTCTAAATACTGTAGCTTTGGGAATGCTTTTTACAGGTAAATTAATTAGTCCAAAATGAAAATCATTACTTTACCGAACAAGGCCCCCAATGGCTGTCATGAGTGGGTATTTGTAAATGTGCTATACTAAGCAGAAAAGGAATTTAGAGACATGCTGCTCACCATTCTTGCACACTACTCTTTAGAGGAGATCACACCTGCTGGTTTCTGGACACCAAAAGCTGTAATAAAGATGTTCACAACAACTATAATGAACACCAGGCCTGTTGCAACGTTGTTGAGGTAATCCAGTTTAGCATGCTTTGCAGGATTATTGAGGTCATATTTCACTGCAAAACAAAGATTACAATTAACACAGATTTGTGTAATTAAAATGGGAAAAAGCTGCACATTATCCTTAACTTTAGAAAATAAAAAAAAACCAAAACAATGGAACATGTTTACTAAACTGTGCTAACGGTTAGTGTAGGGTTTACTGCCCACTAAGCCCGCTGTGGTAACAGTTACTGTGTGCCAAAAATGCAGCCATGGTAAATAAACCCATGTTAACTACTTAGCACAGGTTGGGGTGGAAACTGACCAGGTTAGGGGCAAAGTGTGGGTACTGACTGCACATTACAGTTACCGCAGGTCCACTTGTGATGGTAACTGCAGCACATGGCTAGGTATGGGGGTGGTGTCAGACCTGCGCTGTCATGCACACCCCCATTCATCAGCATGGGACTGGTGTCACCTCTGTGCTAAGAACTGGGGCTGAACGCACTGTAAGCTACTGTGTCTTAGTAAACATACCCCTCTATGTTTTAAAAACTGTTTCTGTCTTACGATCTGAATGGCATAATTATGCAAGTTTCATATATACCCCTTCTTAGATCTTTATTAAAACAGTCAAGGAGAAAATGCAAAATTCAGAGGTCCATTTTGCAGGATACCACAAAGCCAAACACACAGCCTGTGTCTTGTAACAACAATGCACTGATGCAGAGCTTTCGACAGCAATCCTGTAGCATGGGAAAGAGTTTGAAAGGTTACTTAGATGAGGGACATGGAACCCTCTCAATAGGGACTTGCTGGTAATGCTTGAATTTGGGATCCAAAACCTGAAGTCCAGTTTCTCATCCGAGACTCAGGTGTAACTTTTTTTTTTTTTTTTTTTTTTTTTAAGTGCCGTCAAGTCAATGCTGACTCCTGACAACCCAGCAGCCCCTGAGTTTTCTTGGAAGTAGATTGCCAGGCCTTTTCTTTCTATCACTTTAAATTTTTATTGCGAATCGCTTTTCTATGCTACATAGTGAGGCGATCAAGCAAGTGCAGAATAAGCATAAACAGAGATTTAGGAAAGCCACCAACAAGGAATGGCTCTGCTCTTTGATTCTACCTGGTACATTCTAGTGACCCCGCATGATCGGTATGTCTTATTTCTTGTAACTCTGCCAATGCTGTAGTCTGTCTCTCTATCAGCACCTTCTGACCACTGATTCATTTACTGAGGAAGGTTCCAGGTCAGAGCCAAAAAGATCTTCAGGAGACTCAGGAAGGATGTGTTGGCCAACTCCAAGCCAAAATGGTAGAGTAGTATGCAGTCTACTGCCACAGACGGGCTTTCACTGAAGAAGTACACACACAAAAAATAACCTATGCATCCAGTCACTGAAGTTGGGGGGGGGGGGGGCTCAGGGGCGTAAGTTAACAAATTTACCTCTCTTATTATTAAGAAAAATAAATGAGAAAAAAAAAAGAGAAACAAAAACCAAAAAGACCCCAGAAAATGTATATAAATCATCTGAGTGCAGAACCATTGCTGATTCATGCTCACATTAGTTACAGAATAGGTGAAAAAAATGCTACTTTTTAAGTGTCTATTTATTAACTGTGCCCGAAACAAGAACACAAAATGCAACACAATTTTTCCTGAACAGGATCTGTACCTAGCCTAATCTTCTACAGAGCATTTGAACTTTATTTTAAATTGTCTCGTTGAACTTATTTTAAAACTGACCCAATCTTTTGCAGTAGTAATACTGTCATGAATTTAGAAGAAAAAAAAAAACACCACAATCTTCATCTTGCATCATGCGCCTGATTACCCTGGGGATTATGGTATGAAGTGAGCCTGGAAGTCAGGCACTTGTTCAGAAGATACACTCACTGTGTGAGAAAATGCCCTTCAAATCCACGAAGCAGACAATTTCAACTCTCCAAAAGCATGGACAATTCTTTTGAATTGAGGAATTCTCTCAGGATATTACTTCATTGTATTGGGAAGAGAGATTTCTGTTCCTCTTCATTCATTTCAAATTTAAACAAATTTGACTCCAAGGACTGTGTTTGGCGCTTTCCATATAAGAAGAAGAAAACAAGAGAGGAAACTGATCTCCGCAGACAAGAAAGCCAAAAGGAAGGAGCAGAGAGAAACCACAGCCACACGAGTAAGTCTTCTATTAATACTCTTTATTGAAGATACAACTTGGCCAAATTTGGATAACAATGTTTACATCAGGGGACAACAAATAGCTCAGCTGATGCAAAATAGAACACCAAAACATTAAAATGAAAAGCCAGAAACATTGTACAACATTCACTGGAATGACAATTATCGTATCCACAAACTGGAAGTCTTTTACAGCACTTCTCCCCGTGGGTATCCCAACTCCCGTGACTATGGCCAAAACCAGAGCCATCTGCCCATGGGTTTCAACTGCAATTTCTATCTTTTACAGCCCTTCTGCCCACATGTGCTCTGAGCCCCAGGTGACAGGTCAGATTTTCAGTTGTCATAGTGACCTGGCACCTGGAATTTGTTGAGCCCTGGCTTAACCTCATACACATGTAAAACGTAGGTGCACAGAAAGAGTACAGTCTACTTTTACACAATCTGTGCATAGACATTACTGGGAATGTAGTTTGGGTAGAGTGGAGGCAGCATTGCGATGTGTGTGTCTCTTAAATAAAATATGTATACATGCATACAGAGCCAGGGCAAAGGTATTAGACACCCTATGCAAACCTTCAGCCTGGCGACTCCTTACAATTAACTTTTGGACTCTTACAACCCCCTAAAGATTTTGATAATTAAATTCAACCATAATGATCTTATCATTACTACCAGAACACTCCTATAAAAGGTGACATTTTACTTACTGGTTAATTCCCTTGCCTTGAGCCTTCTAGACAAGTCCAGACAAGTGGGTTGTGTTCCCCTACCAGCAGACTGGTGAAGACAAAGAACCAATGAAAAGCTCAGGTTTCAATGACATCACTCCTATGCCTCTATTCGCCACAGCCACCACAGGGCTCTTTAGTATTCATCCCAAAGCATATGGGAGAAACATGGCAAGCCTTATACAACCTCAATCATGGGAAACAAGAGTAATCAACAGTAGAGAATGAGGTACAGGAAAGCATAAACAGAAGGTTGTCAGTAGAAGATGAACCTGCAGAGCCAAGAATAAAAATCATAGCGGGCCCAATGGTACCACAGCAGAAGAACAGAGCAAAGAGTTTCAGGGGTGGGCCATGGATTGATCTAGCAGGATTCAAAGAAAGGACATTAACTGGTAAGTAAAATGTCACCTTTCATATCATCCTGCTAGACCAGTCCAGACAAGTGGGATGTACCAAAATTACTCCATCTCTGGGCAGGAAGAAGACAGCAGCTCACAAAACCCTTGAGCCAAGGGCCGTGTCTGCCCATGCAGGGGCATCCAAGCAAAAATGCTAGAGAAGGGGAAAGTGATGCCCACACTGCTGCCCAACAATGTCTGCAGAGGCTACCGAATTCCACTCCACTCACAAGGATGCTCATGCTTGGGTAGAATGGGTGTGCAAACCTTCTGAAACCAGCCGGCTCCACAACAGGTATGCCAAGGCAATGGCCTCCTGAATCCAGAGCCCCAAAGTTGACTTGATTGCTGTGTCACTTTTGGGTGGGCCAGCAAACTCCACAAAAAGATGGTTGGACTTACGAAAGGAATCTATAGCCTCGAAGTACCAAAGAAGCATCCTCCAGACAGCAACAAAGCAAAGATCCTTATCTTTCCCCCAACACTGCTCCTTAGAGAAGAAAGGCAGGCAGACCACATGGCTCATGTGAAGGGAGAAAGCATATTAAGCAAGAAGGAAGGCACAGGCTGAATGGAATCGGCCTTCTTTGAGAAAAGACATAAGGATCCCAGCAAGACAGAGCTTGCAGCTCGTAAATCCACTTTGCAGAATAAATCACAACAAAGAAGACAGTCTTGAGCGTTAAATCCTTTAAGGTAGTGTGCTTCAACAGCTCAAGGGCACCATCATCAGGGCTCTGTGCACCAGACACAGATCCCAGGAAGTGATCAAAAGACCAAAAGGAAGGACGTAGACGCCAAACCCTCTGGAGAACTGTGAGTATCTGAATACAAGGCCAGGGACTTACCAGCCACCGGACCTTGGAAACAGGCCAAAGCTCCACCTGAACCTTTGGGGAGCTATGAGAAAGACCCTTCTCCAGGTTATCCTGCAGAAAGGCCAGCAGGCACCTTGGCCGCCTCAGGAGCCAACTGCCAAGTACCACACCATTGCTAGCTTGGGAGATCTCCTCTTGGTTACGAGCAGAGTAAAGACCACTGCTGGAGAATAACCCTTACACGCTAGCAGTCTCCCTTCAAGAGCCAAATCATAAGCAAGAAGGGAGCTGGGTCCTTCAGGACAATCAGTCCCTGCTGCAATAGGTCCCAAGATAGAGGCAAATGAAGAGGAGGGCACCTGCAGGAGCTGCATCAGGTCTCCAAACTGCATTCTCCTCAGTCAACCTGGCACCACCAGAACAATTCTGCCCTAGTGGTATTCTATACACCTGATCACACACCCCACCAGGGGCCAAGGAGGAAACACATACTGCAGGTGCTGACTTGACCAAGGCTGAGTCAGGGCATCAATGCCCTTGGACCCCATTTCTGTGTGGTGACTGAAGAAGTGGCAAACTTGGCATTGGAGCAGGACATCATCAGATCCATTTTGGGGCGACCCCAGTGGTGCAGAATCAACTGAAACTCCTTCTGACTCAATCCCCACTCTCCAGGATCCAGAGAGTGCTGGCTGAGGAAGTCTGCTTCCAAATTATGCATTCCAGCAATGTGCTGAGCCAACAAAGGCTAGGAGGCTCTTCTCCACCCAGGCAAAAAGGAGACCCATCTCCAGAGCTACCCCAGTACTTCCTTTGCTGCCTTGCTGATTGACATATGACATCGCTATGTCCTTGTCTGAAAACACTCAAACCACCGGGCCCTTGACCAGAGATCGGAAATGCAGAACAGCCAACCTGATGGCCCTCACCTCGAGGTTGTTGGTGGACCACACTGCTTCCATGCAGTTCCAGCGGTCCTGTGCTGCACAGTCCTCACAATGTGTTCCCAGCCTGAGAGACCGGCATCCATCGTTAGGAGGAACCCAGAGAAACTGTCCAGTGACACACCCTTCTTCAGAAGACAGTACTGCTGCCATCTCCACAGGCTGAATTTCACCATCAATGGGAGCAGAAGTCTGCACTCAAACCCCTGAGAACTCCGAGACCACCAAATCAGCAAGGACCGTTGGAGCAGTCACATGTGAGCACATGCCCACAGCAACATCTCTATGGCCAGCGCCATCAATCCAAGGAGCTGAAGATAATCCCAGACTCCATAAGCCTTTTGCACACATAACAGTGGCAGGCAATCCAATACTCTTTTGGCTTTCTCCTCCAGCAAGAAAACTCTGCCCACTAGAGTGTTGAAACATGCTCCCAGAAACTCCAGGGACTGGGAAGGCAACAGCTGGTCCTTTCCCTGATTGATCTCCTAGCCGAGGCCTTCTAAAAAGGACATCACTTGGAATGTCACCCGAGACACTTCAGGAAGGGAATGGGCCCAGATGAACCAGCTGTCCAGATATGGACACAGATCCCTTGGTGCCACAGCACAGCAGCCACCACCACTATGACTGTAAAGATACTTTGCTGATTCACCTGGATCAGGACATGAAATACACATCGGCCAAATCAAGAGAAGCCAAGAACTCCCTTCGGCACACTGTTTGACTCGCAGAGCGCAAGGTTTCCATCCGGAGGCGCAGGACGCACAATTGCTCGTTAACCCCCTTGAGGTCCAGTATGGGCCAGAAGGATCCATCCATTTTCAGCACCACAAAATAGATTGATTATCTGCCCCTGCCCCACTCATCTGGCAGGATTGGCACCACTGCCTTTGGGCACAACTTGTCTAAGGTGGTTTGCACAGTAGCACTTTTTTTGTGTGATTTATTGCAGACCCACAAGGGGAGATGATGAAAGCATCCGGAATTGGCTCTTTGCATTCCAGGACAGAGCCTAGCTGAATGGTATCTAGCACCCAGCAATTCTTGGTAACCTGGGTCCATTCCTGAAAGAAAGGAAAAGCCTGAATCCAACCATAGGAACCAGGGAATGGGCCTCCAAACCTTCATTGTGCAGCCCAGAAGGGTCCTCCTCTGGAAGGAAAGGAGTCCCTGGGTCCACACATTCCACAAAAGGACTGAGAATGAGCTAGAGGGGAAGAAGGCTTTCTAGGGCGGTAATAACGAGAGTCCTGCAACCTCCGAGAATTTGGCTAGTGTACTCTCCGTAGACAGGCAGAGGCTGCCAAGAAAGGGGCACCAGCCTGCTGAAACTTCCCCTTAAAAGTCAGTTGGGCCAACCAGGCTTTGGAAGATGTGTCTGCTGCCCAATGCCAGAGCTAATCCAACACTGACACCTTTGTCAAGGTACTATTCTTGGCCACAAGGCATACCAGGTCATTTCATGGCATCAGAAAGGAAGGCCGTAGCAGACTCCAAAAGAGGGGTAATGTCATCTGGCGGAAGAGACTGAATCCACTGGAGCAGGGCTCGAGACGTCAAGCTGGTATATATCACCAGCTGCAGAACAGTAGCCGCCATGGTGAACTGGCTCCTCAGCAATGAATCCACCTTACGGTCCAGAAAATGCTTTAAGGCCGATCCACCTTCCACAGGAATGGTGGTCCATCTGGTAACCACCATAATCTGCGCATCCACCTTGGGAATGCCAAACCACTTAACGTACTCCTCCTCCTCTGGGAGAACAAAAATCTTCTTACACACCCTTAACCCTTTAAAGTTGGGAGTCGGAAGAGTCCACTCAGATGGGACCATATCCTTGATCACAACCGGGAACAGGAAGACACTAATGGATTTTTGCACCCCTTGATGGAGCGGGTGTACCTTTAGCTCCTGCTCCATGCTGGAAGCATCCAACAAGTTCAATGCAGATGAGACCCTGTTAATCAATGCTACCGGCTCCTCCTTCCAGGATAGGTGGATCCTCCAGCCTCTGCACAATCCTCTAAAAGCAAGAGAACTTCATCAACATCAGAGCCCATCTGAATCCGAAGCAAAGTAAAAATCTCAGACAGCTCCCGGCTGTTCTCCATCTCCAGGGAGGCGCTCCTCATCGGGGATGATTAACCAAAGATAATCAAACAGTGCTTCCACTCTCAGCCTGTCCCACATGAGACTGTGCCTGGGGGCACCCAGAGGTCGCAGGGTTTGAATTTCCATGCCAGAAGGACCAGGCCTGCTGCAAAAAGGAAAAGAATTCTGGATAGGACAATCTGGAGTCCAGCAGCTCTCCTCTCAGACATGACTCTCCAACGCCAGGGGGTATAGCCACCACAGACCCTCTAGAGGACAATAAGTGGCTCACAGCACAGTCACCAGATCCTCCAGCTGGCTGAATATCCTTACCCATAGCACCATCCATCACCTCCTACCCTAAGGCAGGCAGGGTCAGACTTACCGTATCCCCCAGTTGGGAGGGGGAAAGCAGGCCCTTTAGGGATGACTCAGAATTTGCCATGCAAGAAGAGCAGATTCCAGAATCCGAGGATGAGACACCTTGCTTGCCATAGGTCCAACGACATTTCCTGAAAGAAGATATAAATAGATAGGCAAGTATCACAATAGCTACAGCAGCCCAAAGATTAACTGTATTTATATGCAATGTGCATTACAGATGCTTGGGAAAGAGTGCACATTGGAGCCACTTGGGCAGAATGCACTTTAGGACCACATGACCACCAGGTGCACAATAGGTAAAAACGCTATTAACGTGTGCAGAAAACGTTGGGAAACCCCCACACTGCACCAACAGTCAGCAGTGGTCCCCGAATTGTGTCCCAGGAAGACAGAAATCAGGAGCCCCCCAACAAGGACAATGACAAGGTCAAGCCTTGGTACTCACCACGAGAACCCTGGGCAGAGGATACATGCCAGGCTCAGCTCTACTCCCCTGAAAATGTGTTACTGGCTGGCTGTGTAGCACTGCATTTAAGGTGACTGGCAGGCAGATCCCTCTGAAAGCCTTCTGCAATCTTTGGGAGAGAACAGGAGAGACCAAAATGGGGGGGGGGGGGGGGGAGGGCACTGAGATTGTGTGAGGCTGCTGCACTCTTCCAGATCCTTCCAAATCCTTTCAATTTTGTGGCTGCTCCACATGCTCTTATCATAAGAGCTTGAAGCTGGAACCAAATTTACCCTCCTCCTATGGCTACCGAAAAGACCGCAGTCTAGTGGAGCCTCCCACATCACACTTAAGTGAGAGAGTCACCTTTGTTTCTCAAGGTGGTCATTCACAAGCGTTTAATCAATCTTTTCCTCTCAATCCTCAGATTTTCTTCAGAGAGGAGAACATCCATCCACCATCTGCTGGAGATAAAGAAATACTGAAGGGGCCTCTGGTGGCTGAGGCGAATAGAGGCATAGGAGTGATGTCATTGAAACCTGGGCTTTTCAAAGGCTCTTTTCTCCACCAATCTGCTGGTAGGGGAACACAACCCACTTATCTGAACTGGTCTAGCAAGACGATATTGAAACACCTATTTGAACATCATACATTTAAGTATTAAACTCGGTTTTGTGAAACCACAAGTTGCGATACAGTGGCTACAACAGCCATGATATGCAGGAGGTATGAATCTCCCAAACCTGAGGAACTATAACTTGCTTGTTTATTACATCACCTCAAAGACGGGCTATTTGACACAGAGGACTACACAAATCTGTGGTGTGACAGGACACTTTTGTTGCCACTATCCCTAGAATATGACCTCCATATGGCGCGGGAGCTACCAAGAGAGCTCAAAGGCTTCATATTTGTGCATCCTCTTTTGCATATGTGAGCATGGATATGCCAGTGGCTCAGTCATTCTACTTTCCAGTCGGTTTATTACCCATACAGGGCAGTGCAAAGTTTGCACCGGGCATGTCCTCAGGGTGCTTCTGGCTCTGGCGGGTTCATGGCTTGCAGCGCCTAGAGCAGGTGCTTATGATGAAGGCTGACTCTGCCCATTTGACAAGCTTCGGATGCAATTCAATCTGGCTGGGCCAGATGTCTTTCCCTGTCCCCAACTGTGCAGGTATGGTCACACCCTTGATCCTGTACAACTCTCTGATGGCTTCTGCATGCAGCTGGAGGATTTTTTCCTTTCTGAGGTATTGGTATGAAATGGAAAAAAGAACCAAATGACGAAAGCTGGAAACAGCACAAGCACTGACAAGTTAAATGCAAGGCATCGATAAGGCAGGCAAAGAAAGAATTTGAAAAGAAACTTGCTGTGGAAGCAAAAACGCGTAATAAAAAGACTCTTTCAAGTATATTTGTAGCAAAAAACCTGTGAGAGAGTCAGTTGGACCATTAGATGAGAGAGGGGTAAAAGGGGCAGTAAGAGGGGACAAGGCTATTGTGGAGAGACTGAATGAATTCTTTGCTTCAGTCTTTACTGAGGAAGATGTAGGGATGTTACCCATGACTGAAGTGGTATTTAAAGGTGATACTGCAGAAGAATTGAAAGAAATATCGATACACCGGGAAGATGTATTACAACTATTCGATAAACTGAAGAGTAGCAAATCACCTAGACTGGATGGTATACATCCAAGGGTGTTGAAAGAACTGAAATATGAGATTTCAGACCTGATATTAGTAATCTGTGATCATTAAAATCATCTGTAATACCTGAAGATTGGAGGAATGGCAATGTAATGCCAATTTTTAAAAAGGGTTTCAGGGGTGATCCGGGAAACTACAGACCAGTGAGCCTGACATCAGTACTGGGAAAAATGGTAGAAACCATCATAAAGAACAAAATTACTCAGCATGTAGATAGTCATGGCTTAATAGGAGACAGCCAACATGGCTTTAGACCAGGAAGATCTTGTCTTACTAATCTGTTATGTTTTTTGAAGGTGTGAATAAACAGGTAGACAAAGGTGAGTCGGTTGATATAGTGTATCTGGACTTTCAGAAAGCCTTTGACAAGGTCCTTCATCAGAGACTTTTGGCAAAACTCAAAAGTCATGGGATAGGAGACAGTGTACTATTGTGGATCAGGAACTGGTTAAAAGATAGAAAGCAGAAATGGCCAATTTTCCAAATGGAAAAAGGTGAATAGTGGAGTACCACAGGGATCTGTGCTGGGTCCACTGCTTTTTGATATATTCATAAATCACTTGGAAAAGGGAATAACGAGTGACGTTATCAAATTTGCAGATGACACAAAACTATTTAACACTAGAAGCCCCAAAAGGCATTTTACATAGAAACCCCAAAGTGTGTCAATTGACGCATTATCATGACAACTGTGTTTAGCATGAAATGCAGATGTGAATTAATGTGAAGTTACTTATTTGTTAAATACGTGCAGTATGTGACGTCATTACATGACGTCATCGTGTGTTTATTGTTTGTAATGTCAGCGTAAAACTGTAAACAGTGATTGAGATGCGCCACCTAGCGGGAACATGAATTTATACCTAGAAGCCCCAAAGTACGTCAATTGACGCATCCAAGACAATTGAGTGCGTCAACTGACGTACTTTGGGGCTTCCAGGTATAAATTCATTTTCCCGCTAGGTGGTGCATCTGTCATTAATTTTCGATGCACATATTTGAACATCTTGACCTTGGCTAACAAAGTCATGGAATATGACTGACATGGTTCTAGCAGAGGCACTGGTATACAACTTCGAAGATGCATTTGCATCAATTGACGCACTTTGGGGCTTCTAGTGTTAAAGTTGTTAAAACCCAAGAGGATTGTGGAAAATTGCAAGAGGACCTTGATAAATTGGAAGACTGGGCATCCAAATGGCAGATGAAATTTAATGTGGACAAGTGCAAAGTTATGCACCTAGGAAAGAACAACCCAAACTATGGTTACACGATGCAAGGTTCCACATTGGGAACCACCACCCAGGAAAACGATTTAGGCGTCATCCTGGATAACATGTTAAAACCCTCCGCCCAGTGTGTAGTGGCGGCCAAGAGAGCAAATAGAATGCTAGGTATCATAAGGAAAGGAATGGAAAATAAAACAAATGATATTATAATGCCTCTGTATCGTTCCATGTGCGACCGCACCTTGAATATTGTGTGCAATTCTGGATATAGCGTTATTAGAAAAAGTACAGAGAAGAGCCACCAAAATGGTAAAGGGGATGGAAGGATACTCCTTTGAAGAGAGGCTAAAAAGGTTAGGACTCTTCAACCTGGAAAAGAGGCGGCTGAGGGGAGATATGATAGAGGTCTATAAATTAATGAATGGAGTGGAATGGGTAAACGTACATCAATTGTTTACATCATCAGAATATAAAAAGACTAGGGGACATGCAATGAAGCTACATGATAAACTATTTAAGACTAATAAGAGAACATATTTTTTCACTCAACGTGTAATCAAACTCTGGAATTTGTTACAGAAGGATGTAGTAAAAGCTGTTAGTGTAGCTGGGTTTAAAAAAGGTTTGGACAAGTTCCTGGAGGAAAAGTCCATAAACCATTATTAAAAGGGACCCGGGATATCACTGCTTGACCCAATACAAGCATTATGGAACCTGTGTCTTTTGGGGAAACTGCTAGGTACGTATGACCTAGATTGGCCACTGTTGGAAACAGGATACTGGGCTTGATGGACCATGGTCTGACCCAGTATGGCATATCATATGTTCTTATCTCAGTCTCTAGTGCCCAGACTTACTTTGTTGGGAATTTGGTTTGAATGACTTGTGAGGACTTAGTGGCAAGGGGGAATGAGGAGTTCCGGTGAAACATTCTTTAAACCCTAAGATTCCCAAGCAGACCGTGATGGTGGCACTTCGGGACATTCAATATAAGCTTTCATGCCAGGCATTTATACCACCAGTGCAGACTTTTAAAATGGGTTGCAGTGCGACATCAGCCTCTCTGAAATGAAGAGAGCAACCCTAGGGCATATGCTCTGGTGCTGTCCGAAAGTATAGCAGTTTTGGATTCAGATCCATGGGTACCTGCAACAGGAGCTTCCGGCACGGTGGCCGCTCGCAGCCCCCAGTCTTATTTCATATTTTGGATGATGTCCCAGTGGAGGGCCAGGATTGGAGATATTGACCGAGGGTGGGTTGGCTGCTGGCTAAGAAAACAGTGCTCTCCGCCTGGGTGGATACAGAGCCCCCAAGTTATTGGCAGTGGAGGAATGCCCTGCATCAAATCTTGCAATATGATTGCCTGTGGGGTAGGGCAAGGATCACGAATTTCCTAGTTATGTGGGAGGATTACCTTAACACTCTTTCACCCAGAGTATGGAGCATGGTCTTGAATAACCTTTAAGCTTATTGATTCGTCAGGACCTGGAGGGCGGCACGCAGCCATGGGGCTGAGGGGCCTCTGAGTCATGGGGGGGGATTCTGGTGGATCTGGGGTATCCCTTGACATAAGGGATACAGTGCACACTTCGCTCCCCAGGGCAGAGCTAGAGGGAGGGGGGATGAGTAGAGGGTGGGAGGAGGAAGGTAGAATGATGGGGGTGGGGGTTCCGGTTTTTCTATCCTCATGTTGCAACTTATGCAGCTGCCTGTAGCTTCTACCCAGGGGTTGCATCAGAACACCACACTCCTGGGGTGTCTGGAGACTCGTGTGGCTGCCTTCTTCTTCCGGGGGCTGGACACTAGGGTTGGGGGGGGGGGGGGGAATTTGGGTTTGTTGTGGTGTGAGATGGGAAGAAATGGATGGCTTGGGGAGAAAGGGGGGATATAGTGATGATTAATAAGAAAAGAAAGAATTGTACCCATTCCGTTTGGTGTTCATTTGCTTCAGTTTTGTTCAGCTTCTTTATTTCATTGTATCTTGTCAACAGTGAACCGCTTGGCTGAAGACCGAACAAAGTTTAGGTCAACTATCCAAAGGGTCGCCATGAGTCGACACCGACTCAACGGCACTTAAAAACAACAGCAGCATAATTTGTTCAATAAAAATCATTTGAACTAAACTTTGTTTTGTAAATACATACATGATGAAGAATTTCAAAAGCCACTGCCAAATAAATAGAAAATTTGCAACTGCCCATTGTTCCTGCAGGTCAAAGCACACAGTGATGAATCTGAGTTTGTGTGGCTATTAGAACCCATTCATTTGCTTTGACAGTAACGGTTCTTTTCTTCCCACAATAAGCTGCTACCTTAGGCGGCTGCCTAGTCTGCCTATTGGTTGGGCCAGCCCATTATGCAAGTTCTTTATGTATGCTTCTATACAGCAGCTATAAATTTGTGTACAGCCATTTGTGTGCTATTGGAGTTGGCACTGAGAATCTATCTGATAAAATAGGTGCCTTGTAGACTTCTCACATAGGTGAGCTATAATAAAATTACCTCCAATGTGTACATTTCTATCCACAGAGGTGCTGGGGTTAGGTTGGAGCAAAGGAAAGCATGTGTAATGATTTTGTTTTGAAATCACTTTGTGTACTTTGTGTCTACTACAATGCAAATGCAAAGTGACTCGTAGTTTTGTATCTGTGGTATGCACACTGGTGGTTTTCAAAGGGAAACTGCTGGGAGTTTTCCTATGGAAATGAACTTGTAGATTCATGAGCGGAAAGCATAAAGTATCCACAGATAGGGACAGCAGAACAACGTTTTGGTTGGAAGGATCAAACAAACCAAACGTCAGCCCTGTCCCCAATGTCTATTTGCTGACGCTGTGTTGAGCAAAATACTGATCGGGCCCTAACCCCAGTGACCCATTCCATTCCACTGCATATGACCACAGACCCCCTTGCCCTATATTCCCAGGTGTGTCCCCACTGTGCCTCACCATCTCCTACCTCCCTCTTCACCTCACAATCCTCAGTGCCACCGGGTGCCTCCCACTGCTTCAGAGCTACCCAAGCCAGGAAAATGAGACATACAACCTGTACATGCGTCTGTGTGCTCCCTAGGTTCGCCAACAGCAGCCAAGCCTACCCCAATGTGGAGAGCCATGAGGTACGCTGGGTGAAGTGGAGGTGGAGGTGGGGGTGAGAAGAACTCAGAAGTCAGCTCCCCACTGTGGGCTGTCCTGAGCCTGTGCACAGTCCCATAAACCAGCACTGGAAATGTTTGAAGAGTTAAATGACTGCAGTAAAGTTTTAGCTAAATGTTTAACTGTTCACTATTTTACATCACAAAGTCATGCTTGAACTGGAACAGCAGATGAGGGAAGAAAATATCAGAAATGTACAATGCTCCCTTTGTGATGAGCATGTAAAACTGTCTGAAGGCTCGGTACAGCTTCAAGTCCAAACAAATGAATGAAAACCGCAAGCTTACAAGATTACGTAAAGCTGTGTTTTCTTTAGTAGTGGCTGAAAAAGAAGCTCTCAATGGATTCAGTGGTAAATACAGAGAACTGAATGCACACAAGGACATGGAGCTAAAGCATTTGAAATAACTAAAAAAAAGCTACACTCTTGAATGCAAGTGAGAGATTTTTACTCAGTATGGGAGACGTGTATTAGTGGTGAAAGCACTTTAGTTGAAGTTTTTCTCTTTTTATAAAAGTGACTGCATGTCCAACCCCTAGTTTCCTGCAGCAAGAGTTAGAAAAATCTGTGGCAAAAGAATTCTGTGGTATATGTGCATATTAAATAATGCAAATCTGTTTTTTACTTTATTTAACAAGATTTCTATACCGCCTTTCATAGTATCAAAGCGGTTTACATTACAACCTCAACAGATCATTACAGAGAACTCATTTATAAACGTAGGAAGGGGGTGCATGCAGGACATGCCAAGTGCATAACATTTACAGATGAAATATTAGGTATAAAATTATTTAGGTGTGTATTGTTACTGTGTGTATTTGAAGTCTTCTTTGAAGTGTTCCGAGAACAGGAACATTTTTAGATATTTCCTGAAGTCTTTGGTTGTCCTTATTTTCTCTGGCAAGGAGTTCCAGATGGTAGGTGCTGCAAGTGAGAGAGCCCTCTTTGATGCTGTCTTGTTGGTTTTGGTGAAAGAGTCAGGAGTTGGGATTGTTTCTCTTGTGTGTTTTGTCTTTTGGGTCTAATATTGGGTTTAGCACTTAGGAGCTCTTTACTGTATAAAAATTAAGTTGTTTCCCTACATTTCTTTTGTTTCTAGGTAATCTATAGTGTTCTTTATTTAAGGGGTTGGGGGGTGGAGAGGGAGAAGGAATCTTAGAGATCTGTACTAGGAAGGGAAAAGCGAATACAGAATAAGGAGAGCAAAATGGAGAGGAAGAAAGAGAAGGGATCACGTGGGGCGCGGCAGAGGGATAGAAAATGGAAAGGCTGCGAAGAGAGGGAGAGATATAGGAACAGTGAAGAGTACATGGACCCGCTCTCTCGCACCCCTCCTCCTGCTGATGCCAATTCCTTCTTTCACTAATACACATACTCGCACCCCCTTGGATCATCTCACTCACTCTCACAAAGACTCCACACCCCCTCCCCTTCCCTCATCTCAAATCCCCTACAGTTCCCTCACTCATTCACTCATCCTAAATCCCCTCAGACACACCTCATCCCTTTCATCTCTTCCTCACACCCCTTCCAATCCACTTGGTCATGTATTAAACTGCTGCCCCCATGCTGATCCCATCTCTCCATACTCCACCCAATTATGAAGATTCCCCTCTCCCCTGCCCGTCTTGACCCCCATCCTCCATCCCTGCTTGGCGACAGAGGGTGGCATACCACCTCTGCTGTCTGAGAGGCCAAAGAGCTGTGCCTTCAACCAAATGGGACACAAGTCAAGCCAAAGCATGACACTTCACCAGCACCCACCGTGCCACTGCTTGCTTTGTGCAGCTCATCCCAGCCCCCGATCTCCTATGGCTGTTACAGGAGAAATGGGACATTTCACAGTAAGGACGGCTTTTGCAGCCCTTACTGCAGCAACACAAGAGGTTCTATGGCACTGGCTGAGCAATAATGCTGTAACATCCATACACAAAGTATACTGGGACCAATTTCTAATCAGAAATGCTAAGTGTGGTTTTGTGATATACAGTATGCGGTCGTTCTGAGGCACAAATAGCGGGGATGTATGCCCTGCCTGGATGTACATCCCCGCTATTCGCCCCCGTGCAAGGCTCTCTGTACGAAGAGCGGGGTTGTACAGGGAGCCTTAGAAAAGGGGGGGGCAGGAGGCGCAGTGAGGCCTGTGCATAGATGAGCTATCACTCCGGACATACAGGACCGATTCCGAGGTCGGCCCTGTACGTCCAGAGTTGACCTTCTAGATGGGGTACTTATTCCACCCCCAAGGATCGGAGGACAGCAGAGGCCGGTGGCAGCAGGAAGGTGAGGGGGTGCAGTGGGCTCCCCGCAGTCCAATCCTGGCCATGGTAGACCAGATCAGAGGTCAGGCTACAGGGGAAGGGGGGGGGGGTTATGTCCCACAGACAGCAATCATGGCTCTTAAATGGAGTTGCGGTACCATGGTGACAGGATGCCATGGCATTGTGGCTCCATTCAAGAGCCTGACTGAGTTAGCCGGGGATCTGTAGGGCGTGCAGCCCTTCAGAATCGGGGCCCAGCCTGTACATACAGGCCCAGTACACCCGATTCTATTCCCATAGGTGTGTGTATGCCCCAATTCTAAGGGGCCTACAGGGGCTGGACATCCAGAAGAGAATAGGCCTCTATATGTTTTGGAATAGTAAGGTTTGTCTGATTAATTATTACTTAAACACCAGGGGCATTCGTTTTGGCCCGATGTTCTAAAAAATAAAATAAGGTGACATTTTACTTACAAGATAATGTCCTTTTCTTGAGTCCTGCTAGACCAGTCCAGACAAGTGCATTGTGTTCCCCTTCCAGCAGATTGGTGGAGACAAAGAACCAATGAAAAGCCCAGGTTTCAATGATATCACTCCCATGCCTCTATCCACCTCAGCCACCAGAGGTCTCTTGTATCCATCCCAAAGCATATGGGAGAAGATGGCAAGCCTCACACAACCTCAACATGGGCAACAGTGAGTAATCAACAGTAGAGAACTATGTACAGAAAAGCAGAAACAGAAGGCTGTCAATAGAATATGAACCAGCAGAGCCAAGTATAGAAATCATTGCAGACCCAAGGGTACTGCAGCAGAAGAACAGAACAAATGAAATTCCAGCAGCAGGCCCTGGACTGGTCTAGCAGGACTCAAGAATAGGGCATTCTGGTAAGCGAAATATCACATTCCATATCATCCTGCTAGACCAGTCCAGCGAAGAGGGACGTACTAAAGCAATGACTCTACTGGGTAGGAAGAAGACACAGCAGCTCGCAAAACCTTAGAACTAAAGGCCATGTCCACCCGTGCATGGACATCAAGTGGTAGTGTTTGACAAAAGTGGAACGTGATGCCCATGTTGCCGCTCAACAAATGTCAGCAGGGGCTACCGAGCTCTTCTCCACACATTAGGATGCCTGCGCTTGGATAGAATGGGCACGCAAACCCTCCAGAACCAGCTGGTTCCACAGCAGATATGCTGAGGCAATGGCCTCCTTAGTCCAGCGCTCCAGTGTAGACTTAGCAGTCATGTTACCTCTGCATGGGCCAGCAAACAGCACAAAATGATGGTTCGACTTACAAAAAAAATTTGTAACCACCCAGTACCGGAGAAGTACCCTCCATACATCCACAAGATGAAGATTCTTATCCTTCCCCTGACACTGCTCCTTAGAGGAGGAGGATAGGCAAATCACCTGGTTCACCTGAAAGGGAGGATTCACATTAGGCAAGAAGGCAGGCACAGGTTGAATAGAAACGGCCTCCTCAGAAAAAGATATGTAAGGATCTCGGCAAGACAGAACCTGTAGCTCAGAAGTTTGCCTTGAGGAACAAATCGCAACCAAGACCATCTTCAACATCAAATCATTCAGAGTAGCATGCTTCAAAGGGTGCAGACACAGAACCTAGGAAGGGACCACATACTGGAGGAGAGGACATAGATGAACCCCCTGAAGAAAGCGTGAAACATCCAGGTGTAAGGCTAGAGAGAGTTACCAGCCACCAGACCTCTGAAACAGGCCAAAACTGCCCCCTGAAACTTCAGGGAACTAAGAGAAAAATCCTTCTCCAGACCATCCTGCAGAAAGGCCAGCAGAGCTAGCACCTTGGCCACCTCAGGAGCCAGCTGCAGTGTGCCACACCATCGCCCAAAGAGGCACCAGACCCACATATATGCAGGTTGGTAGACCTCCTCTGGGCTCTGAGCAGTGTGGAAACCACCACCAGAGAGTAGCCCTTACACGCTAGCCGTCTTCTCTCAAGAGTCAAGCCGTAAGCAAGAAGGGAATCGGGTCCTCCAGGATGATAGGTCCCTGACGCAATAAGCTCAGAGATGGAGGTAAACAGAGTTGGTGCTTGCAGGAGCCACATCACATCTCTGAACCATGCTCTCCTCAGGCAATCCAGCACCACCAGAATAATCCTTCCAAGGTGGCGCTCTTTACACCAAATCATACGTCCTACCAGGGACCACGGAGGATATACATACAGAGGGCACTGACTTAGCCAGGGGTGAGCCAGGACATTGAAGCCCTTTGACTCCATCTCCATGTGGCAACTGAAGAAGTGGCACACTTTGGAAATGAAGCAGGTCGCCATCCATCTCAGGGCGACCCCAGCAGCACAGAATCAACTGAAATGCCTTCTGACTCAATTCCTACTCTCCTGGATTCAGAGAATGCCAGCAGAGAAAGTCCACCCCAGCAATGTGCTGAGCAGACAAAGCTAAGAGATTCTTCTCTGCCAAGTAAAATGAGAGAGCCATCTCCAGGGCTACCCCGGCACTCCTCGTGCCACATTGCCAAATGACATAAGGCACTGTCGAGGTGTTCTCTGAAAACACTCTAACTGCCCGGCCCTCAACTAGGGGCCGGAAACGCAGAACAGCCAACCTGATGGCCCTCGCCTCAAAGCTGTTGATGGACCGCACCACTTCCTCATGGTTCCAATGACTCTGGACCATCCAGTCATGACAATGAGCTCCCCAGGCTGAAAGACAAGCACCTGTCGTCAGAAGCAACCATGAGAAATCGTCCAGTGGTAAGCTCTTCCTCAGATGACAGGGCTGCTGCCACCACTACCACAGACTGGCCTTCACCATCATTGGGAGTGGGAGCCTGAACTTGAACTCTTGAGAACTCAGGGACCACAGAGGCAGCAAGGACCGTTGGAGCGGCTGCATATGAGTATGCCCCAATGGCATCATCTTGACAGTCGCTGCAATCAATCTGAGGAGTGTAAGATAGTCCCAGACTCTGGGAGCCTGCTGAGAACATAACAGCACCAGGCAACCCAACCACCTTTTGACTTTCTCCTTGACAGGAAGACTCTGCCCACTTGAGTATCAAAATGTGCTCCTAGGAACTCCAAGGACTGGGAAGGCAACAACTGGCTCTTTCCCCAATTGATCACCAAGCAGAGGTTTTCCAAAAAGGACACCACTCAGACCCAAGATGTCTCTGAAAGAGAACGGGATCAGATGAACCATTTGTCCAGATATGGGTGCACACAAATCCCCTTCACCGTAGCACCACAGCTGCCAACATCATGTGCTTGAAGAACACCCGTGGGGCAGTGAAGAGTCTAAATGGGAGGGCGGCAAACTGAAACAGAGAGCCAAGCATGGCAAAAAACAGATATTTTCCTGATCCACTCAGATCAGGATATGAAGATATGCCTCGGCCAAATCCAGAGATGCCAAGAACGCCCCCTTAGCACACAGCTTGAATCACATATCATAAGGCTTCCATCTGGAAGTGCAGGATGCACAAGTGCTTGTTTACACCCTTGAGGTCCAGAATGGGCCAGAAGGATCTGACCTTTTTCAGCACCACAAAATAGATGGAAGACCTGCCCTTACTCATTCATTTTGGAGAATGAGCACCACTGCATTCAGGAGCAGCAACTTGTCCAAGAGTGTCTGCACAGTGGCCTTTTTTGATCGCAGATCCAAAGAGAGATGACAAAGATGTCCAGGATTGGCTCTTTGCATTTCAGAACATAGCTGTACTGAATGGTGTCTAGTACCCAGAAATCCTTGGTGACCCAGAAACCTGCCACCAACTGGAGGAACTAGGGAATGGGCCCCCAAAACTTCACTGCGCAGCCCAGGAGAATCCTCCTCTGGAGGAGACAGAGTCCCTGGGCCTATTTGCTCTAGGAAAGGACTGAGAATGAGCCCAAAATCCAGAAAGAGAGTCTGACCAGAGCACTTGCAGGGAGCAGGCAGAGGCTGATGGTCAAAGGACTTCTGCCTGCTTCACAGACCCACTGGACCTGTCCTCCGGAAGGTGATAAGATTTCATCTCACCCAGGTCCCTTCACCAGCTTCTTCAAATCGGCCCCAAAAGAAGCTTCCCTTTAAAGGCCAGTTGGGTCAACTGAGCTTTGTAAACGTGTCTGCCGTCCAGAGTAGGAGCCAAATCCAACGCTGTCTCACCATCAACAGGGCACTATTCCTGGCTGCTTAACATACCAGGTCATACGTGGCATCAGAAAGGAAGGCCATAGCATACTCCAAAAGAGTGGTAGTGTTGCCTGGCGGAAGAGATAGAATCCATGGGAGCAGAGCTATTAACATCAGACCTGCACATACTGCCAACTGAAGAATAGCAGCCGTCGCGATGAACTGATTCCTCAACAAAAAAATCCACCTTTCAGTCCAGAGTATCCTTTAAGGCCAATCGCCTTTCACAGGAATGGTGGTCTGTCTGCTAAATCACCGTGATCTGTGCATCCACCTTGGGAATATCAAACCACACAATGCATTCCTTCTCTGGGAGGGCATACATCTTCTTATACACCCTTAGCCCCTTTAGTGGGTAGTCGGGGGAATCCCACTCTGACTGGATCATGCTTTTGAGGATCTCCGAGAATGAGAAGATAGTAGTGGATTTCCATACCCCTTACAGGAGTGATGCACTTTCGGCTCCTACTCTGTGCCTGGAGCATCCACCAAGCTCAAGGTAGATGAGACACTGGCAACCAATGCCACCAGTTCCTCCTTCCAGAACAGGTGTCTAACACTGGCCTCTTCACAATCCTTTGAAGGTGAGAGTACTACTTCATCCATACCAGAGCACAGAACCAAGTCATCTGAATCCAAGTGGCAGCTGATCCCCTTCTCCAGGGGGTGCTTAGCCAAAGGTAATCAAACAAGGCTTCCACTCTTAGCCTCCCCCTCATGAGACTGCACTTGGGGGAACCCCAGAGGCCAAAGGGTATGAATTTCCATGCCAGATGACCAGGCCTGTTGTAAAAAGGAAAAGAATTCCTCTGTCCATCACCTAGAGGATGGAGAGTGGCCCACAGCATGGTCACAGAAACCTCTGGCCTGCTGGTCATCCTTATCCACAGCGCCATCCGCCACCTCCTGTCCTGGGACAGGCAAGGCCAGACCAATTGCATCCCTCTACTGAGAGCAGAGAAAAGAGCTCTCCAGGGATGATTCAGAAGCTGTCATAAAAGAAGAGCAGAGTCCAGAAGGCATATCTAACTTGCCACAGGTCAAACAACATTTCCTGGAAGAAGACACAATGAGTTAAGGCAAATACAATAGCAGTGCGTGCTAAGCCGTGGTGGCCATAAGGCACATGTTAACAGTGCTTGTAAAGCAATGTGCAAAATGGGCGCTTGGGCAGAATGCAAGTTGGAATTCTTGGGTAGAAATGCATGCTAGGACCGTGCAACCTCCAGGTGCACAATAGTAAAAAGCACTAGTAACGCATGCAGAAAATGGCGGGAAACCCTCACACCATGCCAATGGCCATCAGCAGTCTACCCCAAATGGACGGAATCAAGAGCCCCCAACAAGGACAATGACTAGGTCAAGCCTTGGTATGCTCCCTCTGAAAGCCCTAGGCAGAAATCCATGCTGGGCTCATCTCTACTCCCCTGAAACCATTTCTTTGATTTGCCAGCACTGTGTTTAAGATGGCTAGCAGTCAGATTCCTCCGAGAGCCTTCTGCAATCTTCAGGAGAGAGCAGAGGGGACAGAGGAGGAGGGAAGGGGCATTGAGGCTGTGCGAGGCTGCTGAACTCTTCTAAATCCTTCCATTTTTCTGTCTGCTCAACAGGCCCTTATCAGGGTAAAAGCGTGGCGCTGAACCAATTTTCCCTCCTATGGCTACCAAAAAGACTGCAGTCTAGTGGAGCCTCCCCATGTCACACTCAAGGGAGAGAGTCACCCTCAAGGTGATCATTCACGAGCTTTAAATCAATCTTTTCCTCTCAATTCTTAGGTTTTCTTCATAGAGGGGAAAATCTATCCACTATCTGCTGGAGACAAAGAAATACTGAAGAGCACTGGTGGCTGAGCCGGATAGAGGCATGGGAGTGATGCCATTAAAACTTGGGCTTTTCATTGATTTTTTTGTCTCCACCAATCTGCTGGTGGGGGAACACAACCCATTTGTGTGGCCTGGTCTAGAAGAGCGATATGGAAATTGATATTATTAATATTCATAATGCCCATTCACATTAACCTTAGCTATTTACCACAGTATAGGAAATATGGAGAGTCAGTGAGAATGTTACACTACATACAAACCCTCCAATCTAGTTGCCTGACCATAATTTAACCTTACAACATTCTGATTTCAAATCAAGGACCCCATCTGCTGAGTTAAAAGGAAGAGCTCCCCTAGCTGTGATCACAGGAAGATTTGAGTTTTTTGTATCTGCTTTAAACCATTTGCTCATTTTTCTTCCATTATAAGTATACTTAGTCACATTTATCTTCAAAAATAGAATTCTTCATAGTCTCAGTACTTTATAGTTTTATCACAAGAATTCATGTAAACTAATTGTTTAAAATTATTGGTACTCTTATTTCATTTAATAAAGCTGTGGCAATCAGTACAGCATTTTAAAGAAGAGATGTCCTGTGACATTACTTCAACTGTGGATTCTTTTTCGGCACTATACTTGGAAATATTTGCAGCACTCAGAACTGTCTAGCTATTTCCCATCTATAATGAATTATATCAGGGAAAGACAGGAACCATTTTTGCTGAAGAGGTCAAACCAACCATCGTATGCCTCTACCCTCTCCTCCCCTTCCCAGCTCCTTAGCTGCTGATGCAGTGTAGGGCAAGATGATGGCCAGGCCATGATCCTAGTGGATCCACCCTATTCCAGTGCCCAGTTCTTTTTTTTAAGCAAAAAAGGTGCTGGTACTCATATGCAGGGCTCTTCCATTAATACATAAAGATTATGGGTCAATTTTAGTAGGCAATGAAAAAGGTGCCAGTTCTCTGTACCACTGAGTACCCACTCAGACAGCGACAGGGCTTTTTTTTATGAGCACACTAACAAATACTAACATGATAAAAACAAGAACCGGCAGGAAATGAAGATGGATGGGAATTAGGAACCAACTGCAATAAAACATTTCATACAACAGGGTAAAAGTACTAACCAATGAAGATTAAGAGAACTCCGACTATGATCTGCAGCACAAGTGATATGGTGATGAGAGCAATGAGGGGAACGTAGAAGGAGAAGGAAGGGCCCTGCTCAATCACTGCCTTCAGCTGCGACGCATTGGCCATCAGCAGCGCAATGTCCAGCATGCTCTCAGCAGCACTTTTCTTGTTCGCATAATGGTTCATATTAAGGTGAACATTTCTTCGTCCCCGGGGAGGTGGATTCTGAAAATAAAATCATCATCAGTTATATTTCAATGTTAAACAAATTCATATACTTAAACAAAATCTATTTTTATCCTTAAGGCGGCAGCTGGCAGGCAGATTCCTCAGAGAGCCTTCGGAAATCTTCTGGAGAGAGCAAGGGGGACAGAGGAGCACGAAGGGGGTGTTGAGGCATGAAGGACTGCCAAAAGGAACTTCTAGTGCTGGAGAGAAATCTGCACTTGTAAGTATTTACCACCTGGGAAATTCTCTAAACCTTGGGGAAAAGGGAATTCTTTGCATTAAAGCATAAATCTGTGTATTTTATAATTCAGTGCTTTTGTTAAGTCAGTCATAGCTTAGTATCACCAAATCAGAGTATAGCTTAGCATAGAAGGTAGAAGAGGATAAATATTCCTTGAGTAGAAAGAAAGAAATTGTTCTAGAGACCTTTACAAAGAGGCTTTTCAGTTAGGAGGCAAGAGACCTGTGAAATTGTTTTAAATAGGTGTTAAAGCCAAGTGACAGATCAAATGGGCAATTTGAAAGGCTCCCTCTATCCAACCAAGAGCCGTGTAAATCACCCAGGAGATTGTTAAGAGATTACCTTAGCAGCACAGGTCAAGGGCACTGTGTAGCAAGCCAGCACAGGTCAAGGGCAATGTGTAGCAAGCCACCCACCCCAGGCATAATCCTATCTTTAAAGGCTCTTAAATTTATTAAAGGGAAAAAGGTGGTCAAATTCACTTTCAGGTTAATCTAGTTATCCTCATCAGGAATAGATTAATTAAGGCCATGAAATTAATTAATCTTGAGGTGAACAAAGTCCCTTAAACTTGTTAGGGATACTTGTACTAATACAATTATACCTAACAACTTTAAGTAAGTAAACAATTTAAATAGCTAAATGAAACCTTAAAACTAAAATGCATACAGCAGTCCAGCAGCAAGATGGAGGCTATACAGTCTTTTGCACTGAGTGTCAGATGTAAAATTTTCTTCCAGTTGGTGAGGGGGTCTCACGTGTGCACTAGGTGCAAAGAGCTCTTTGTTCTCAGGGAACAAGTCCAATCTCTGAAGGCTAGAACAGCAGACTTGGAGGACCTAAGAAAAAGAGAGGTATTCAGACAAGACCTACTTCCAGCCCCGCAGCCTCTCCGTTGCCATGGAATATCTCAGCCCCGATATACTCATATAACCCCTCCTCTTAAATGACTTCATTGACTCCCCTTCCATTTAGGTATCCAATTCAAACTTCTCCTTCTGGCCCATAAATGCATTCATTCTATTGTTCCTCGCTACCTTTTCCTCTTCTCTCTCCCTACACCCCTCCTCATGAACCCCACTCTTCCTCTAGCTTACTTCTCTCTTTGCCCTTTTCTTCCACTGCCAACTCCAGACTTTGATCCTTTCATCCTGCTGCTCCTTATGCCTGGAACAAAATACCTGAATCTGTGTGTCAGGTTCCATCTCTCCCCCTTATCAAATCCATGCTAAAGACTCACTTCTTTGAGGCTGCCTTTGGTTACTGATCCCTTGTTCTCCTTGTGTCTCTTTATCTTTCCCTTGTTCTCAACTTTTGTACTGTCTGTCTTGATTAGACTAAGCTCTAACGAGCAGGGACCATCTTTTATCTGTATCTGAACAGCGCTGCTTATGCCTAGTAGCACTATTTATTTATTTATTTAGACAGTTTTGTATACCACCTTATCCTTCAATCAAAATGGTCATGACACAATTGGTGGATATATTTAATACAAGGGGATATGAGACACATACACTAATACTTACAGGGAACATGGGCAATGGAGGGTTAAGTGGCTTACCCAAGACCACAAGGAGCACCTGTGGGACTAGAAACCCCACTCCTTCTGGTCCAAAGTTGCTGTCCTCTAGTGGGATTTGAACCCCTGACCTTCTGGCCTGAGATAACTTGCCCCAATCACTAGGCCACTCCTCCCTCCCTATATAAATAATTAGTAGTGGTAGTAGTAGCAGTAGTGGCAGGAAGTGATCCTGAAGCTTGAACCTGTCCTCCAGGTAATGTAAAATCCTCTCACACTAAGGAGATTTCTCCAGGGCCATGTGCCCATGAGGGAAGGGTTAGGACGGCTGTTATAGTTGGTGATTCAATCATTAAGCATGTAGATAGCTGGGTGGGTGGTGGATGTGAGGATCGCCTGGTAACATGCCTGCCTGGTGCCATCTAGACAAGGTTTTAGATAGTGCTGGAGAGGAGCCTGTTGTCTTGGTACCTGTTGGTACCAATGACATAGGAAAGTGTAGGAGGGAGGTTCTGGAGGCCAAATTTAGACTTAGAGAAAAAAATGCAGGGGAATGAGAAAAGGAGGCAAAGGCCTTTACTTGCAGGAGCCCCTGGTGGTCTTTCTGGCTGCATCTCTTCACCCACCAGTGCTGGAGCCTGTGGGCAAAAGCACTGGAAAACAGCATGTACTCAAGCTCCCAAGAGGTGAAGGCATATCCATACTTTCGAACTGTCAATGGGCCTAAGGAGCTACTACAACAGCCACAAGGTCTTGACCTAGCTCTCTTGGCTCAGGCTGACTAAGCTGCTGGCCAGACCACACACCAACCATTTGCTGGAAGCAGAGAATACTGGAAAATTCCAGTGCTGTACCACCACTAATGTCACTGAAACTTGTCTTGCTCTGCGCCTCCATCTGCTGGATGGGGTGCGCCATTCATCTGGACTGGTCCAGCAAGATAAAGAAATTAGAATTATAAAACCAGTGTGTCTTTCACTAGCAAACAAGGATTTGTGAAAGTTTTTTTAATATTTTAAAAGTAGAGCCAGTAATAAAATAATGACTCATCTCTCATGAAATGTGACAAGTTCTCACTGATCAGTTCTCCAAAAACACTGGTCTGGTTCTCTTAAGTTGCAAATATGTTTAGTCACGACACATGCAAATCATCTGACTACAAATAAAATTACTAGATTGTAAGTTCTGATGCGCGTAGACCGTCTTTTACATGCATCTGTACAGCGATGTGTATGCCTTGTAGCGCTTCACAAATGATAAATAGTAATAGTAAATAAAATACAATTTTTAAAAAGATTTCAATTCCCTCTCAAAACAGCAGCACTTTAACACAGCTAGCAACAGTTGGACTGTGGGATGGTAGCGGAGGTACAGCTGAATAGAAGGGAATGGACCCCTGTGCGGAGTGTAAGAGTCCACACACGCTGGGGAAGTGGGTATGGGGTAGGGGAGGAGGGTAGAGGCACACCGTAAGGTAAGTAAGGGGGGGATAAGGAGGGATAAAATAAATGATATGGGCAAGAGGAATGACTATGTATTTGTTATTGATGAATAGTTTACTATGTATATTATGATATGATACAGTGACAATGTTATTTGGATAAGGAGTATGCCTAATAAAAGAAAATTGACATAACACAGCTAGCACAAGTGTTAACAATGCTGAAATACTCCCCCACCCCAACACTTTATCATACTGCTACAGACCGCGAGAATGAGGAAGGGTTTTTTCTCATGAAGTTCCCAACCCAAAGGCTCACTCTCTCCTTCGTTTGGGTCAGTCAGGGGACAAAATACAGATTTTCATAGTTTACTTCCTCTCTTTCTAGCTTTCTCTGTACATACGTTTCCTTTATGAGTGCACAACATTATAAAACAGTGATATGTATATTGCTTACAAAAAGAGAGGAGACGTGCATTTTACCATGATGTGCTGCTTCAATTCCTGGAACCCATATAACAGAGTTTCCTAATTTTATGCTCCTAAAGTAGAAAACTTTAGTAGCAGGGGCAGCCCAAGGGGGGTGCAAGGCCATGTGCGGAGACTCATTGTGGGACCTCATTTGCATAAATATTTGCATAATGTTAACATGCACTAACTTTTAGCAAACATGTCTTTTAATGAGTGTCTGAATAAAGAATGACTACTAGATTTCTACATTACTATACTCCAGTGCCAACCGCCAGGCCCATTAGGAAGTACTACAAACACTGCCCACTTAGGGCCCAGCTAAGTACTTCTATGCTACATAAATCGCTCATTTCAGATTTGTATCTACATTTGAAGATTTTTATTGCATGCATAGTAGCAATTGATTTATGCTGAGACTGGTCCTTTAGGGCTATTTCTAGTCTCTAGCGTATTAGGGTCGACTTGACCTTTTAAATGAAAGTTGATTAAAAAGGAGGATCTGTTCATTGAGTGTGTTACTGCGCCCTCACGACAGATGATCCGACAAAAAAGCAAAGTTTTGTTTGTTAAACACTGTCCGAATCACCTTTGATTTTCATACGGAAACTACTAAGTGATTTCTTATATTTTCGGATGCATTTGTGATTCACTTATAGAGGTTTGAGTTTTGAGATTATCACTTAGAACCCATAGCAAACCCGCCGTATCATAACAGCACTACCAGGACTCACAAAGCACCAAACCCTACCTATCAAAAGGCAACACTGTAAATATTAAACCAATACATCTCAGAGAATACTAATACATCTCCTACTGGGGAAAGAGAACAAGTGGCACTGTCAAATTGAAACTACATAAACAGAATACCTCAGCTCGGTTATACATGCAGAACATAGATTGTCACCAAACAAAGAACAAGGGATCACAGTTTAGAAATAGGAAGACAATAATTAAACTGGGAACCCCAAAAGCCAAACTTGGAATGTACAATAACACTGGATAAATAAAACTATAAATTTAGTAGAAGAGGAAATTAATTTTGTTTAGTACAACAAAATACAGACGTTAACGATGCACATTTCCCAGAGCTAACATATTCAAGTTAATAAATTCAAAATAAAAAAGCATTTTTCTACCTTTTGTTGTTTGTGCATTTTTCAGTTGCAATTGCTCCAGTCACTTTCTTCTGGTTTCTTTGTCTCTTCTGCTAATTCTCCATTGTCTGCTGTCCATTTGTCCTTTCTTCTCTCTTCTAGTTCTTTTTCCATTCTCTCTACATCTGTTTTAACAACTGATCTTTCCCCTTTTACTCTTTCCTCCATTTCTTTCTTTATTCCTTTTTCATCCACTCAAATTTCACCCCTCAATCCCCACTTATTCTCCCAATACCTGGCCAATCGTAGGATTTTTCTTCCCTCCCACCCAAAATATCCTTTCCCCTCTCCATCCTCACTCCCCCATCCCCATCCAATTCTAATCCTCCCCCAACATCAGCTCCGTTCTAGTTCCAGCCTCATCCAGCATCCGCTCCCTTCTAGTCCCATTCTCCCATCCCCCCGCATCAGTCCATTTCCAGTCCTAAACCCCCCATCAGCCCATTTCCAAACCTAGCCCATCAGTCATTTCTAGTCCTATCCTAGCCCCCCATCAGCCTATTTCTAACCCTATCCTCCCCATCAGCCCATTTCCAGTCCTTTCCTAGCCCCTCCATCAGCCCATTTCCAGTCCAAGCCCCCCCCCACTCAGCCCATTTCCAGTCCAAGCCCCCCTCCCCATCAGCTATTTCCAGTCCTAGCTCCCCCCCCCACTCAGCCCATTTCCAGTCCAAGCCCCCCTCCCCCATCAGCTATTTCCAGTCTTAGCCCCCTCCCCCTGGAAGAGCCCTGTGGCTGTCTGAATGTCTTTAGAGGGAGCCAGAGAGGCCCCTGGCTCACCTCTGACAGCCGCCGAAGTGAAGAGTGCCTTTTTTCTTCACTTTGGCAGCTCTATTGTAGTATAGGCCACTGGCACACTGAGTGCTGGGAAACAGGAAATTCCCTTTGACCTCCGTCACACCAGCAGCCTATAACAGAGCTGCCGAAGTGAAGAAAAAAGGCGCTCTTCACTTTGGTAGCTGTCAGAGGTGAGCTGGGGTCTTTCTGGCTCCCTCTAAAGCCTCCCTGCTGGTGCCAAATATGCGAGATGTTGTTGGCGTGGGGCCCTGTGCGAACAACATTCTCACACAATGAACGGGCCGGCCCTGTTTGGTAGGAAGACAAATCTAAAGGAAAAAAGGATACTGATGTAGTGGTTGATATGGAAGGACAGACTAGATAGGCCATGTGGTCTTTTTCTGTCGTCATGTTTCTATAGGTGCTGCTATGGACTCTCTCTAGCATTAAGTCATAACCCCACTCACTATTACAATGTTCCCCATGATGTACCATGCTGATTTCTAATTAATCTGCATCATTAATCTCCCTCTGAATCATCTCCTCCCCCTTCAATCTATTCAAAACTCAGCTGCACAGCTTATCTTCTGCCAGTGTCACTATCCTCATGTAACCCCCTCTTCTGAAGTCACTTCATTGGCTCCCTATCCACTTCCAAGTCCAGTTCAAACTTCTACTGACCTACAAGGGCTTTCATTCTGCAGCTCCTCACTAACCTTCCTTTCTTAATCTCATTCTACACACCACCTTGTGTGGAGGTGCAGCCTAGTGGTTAGAGCAGAAGCCTGGGAACCAGGAGACCAAGTTTCAAATCCTGATGACACTCCTACTGGCCTTGGTCAGGTCACTTAACTCTCTCATTGCCTTAGGTACAAACTTAGTTTGTAAGCCCTCTGGGGATAGGGAAATACTTACTACTACTATTAATCATTTATATAGCGCTACAAGTGCGGTACAGGTACATATAAAAGACTGTCCCCAGAGTATAAAATCTAATAAACACAGACAATACAGTAGCTGAGAACAAGGGAACAAATAAGGAAAGCAATGGATCAGGATCCAAAAGCAACATCAAAGAGGTGAGTCTTTAGCATGGATTTTAGAAGGGGCCAGAGATGAAGCCTGACGTACACATTCAGGTAGTTTATTCCAGGCATAAGGAGCAGCAAGGTGAAAGGATCAAAGTCTGGAGTTAGCAGAGAAAGAAAAGGGCATAGAGAGAAGCAAGCCGGTAAAAGAGCGGAGTTCACGAGGAGGGGTGTAGGGAGAGAGGAGAGAGGGGAAAGATAGTGAGGAGCAATAGAATTAATGCATTTGTAGGTCAGAAAGAGAAGTTTGAACTGGATATGGAAACGGAAGCGGAGCGAAAGAAGTGACTTGAGAAGAGGGGTTATATGAGTATTTCGGGACTGGCGGAAGATTAGCCATGCAGCATACATTGAAGGGGAGAGAGCTGACTCGGAGGGAGACCAGCAAGAAAGAGGTTGCAATAATCTAAACAGGAGGTGACTAAAGAGTGGATGAGTGTTTTAATAGAAAGGAAGGGGCACATTTTGTTAATGTTATAGAGAAAGAAATGACAAGTTTTAGCAATCAATTGTGTGTGTGTGGATAAGGAGAGGGAAGAGTCAAAAGATGACCCCAAGGTTGCGGGCTGAGGAAACAGGAAGTAGAAGAGTGTTATTTATAGAGATAGAGAAAGGAGGAAGGGGAAGGAGGGTTTAGGGGAAAAACAGGAAGTATGGTTCTGACCATGTTCAATTTTGAATGGTGACAAGACATCCAGGCAGCAATGTCAGAAAGGCAGGCAGAGATTCGGGCTGGAGAGTCGAAGAAATATCAGGTGTAGAGAGATAGATCAGAGAGTCATCAGCATAAAAATAGTACTGAAAGTCATGGGAGGAGAAGAGCACCAAGGGACTGGGTATAGAGAGAGAAAAGGATAGGGCCCAGAACAGACTCATGGGGAGCACCAACCAAGAGTGGGATAGCAGTTAAGAAGGAACAGAACAAAACACTGAAAGAATGATGGGAGAGATCAGAAGAGAACCAGGACAGCACAGAACCACTACAATCAAGTGAGGACAAGGTGTCGAGGAAAAGGTGGTGGTCAACAGTGTCAAAAGAAGCAGAAGGGTCAAGAAGAATAAGGACTGAGTAAAAGTCCTTGGATTTAGCCAGGAACAAATCGCTGGAGACTTTGGCAAGAGCCATCTCAGTAGAATGTAAGGGACATAAGCCAGACTGAAGTGGATCTAGTAGGACTTGAGAAGAGAGACGGTCAAAGCAATGGCGGAGAACTGCACTTTCAAGATGGTTGGAAACAAAGAGAAGAAGGGAGATGGGCTGATAATTAGAAGGACAAGTAGGGTCAAGTGAAGGTTTCTTGAGGAGAGGTGTGGCCACAGCATGCTTGAAGCTGCAGGGACAGTTGCAGTAGAGAGCGATAGGTTAAGAATATGAGAGATGAAAGGGATGATAAAGGAGGAGATGGCATTAAGGAGATGGGTGGGGACAGGATCAGAGGAATAGATAGTGAGTTTAGAGGAGGAAAGAAGATGAGGGGTTTCGTCTTCAGAGATCTCAGAAAAGAATAAAAGGCTAGCAGAGATTGAGGGGAAGAGTTGGTATTGAAGAGGGGGAAGAGGAGAGGAAGCTGATCTTATGGGGAATTGGAATGTAATCTTGTGGACTCCATCATGGAAAGAGTCATCCAGAGTTTGGGCAGAAAGAGGAGAGGTCGGAGACGGAGGCACCTTGAGGAGAGAGAGTTGAGAGGAGATGGTGGGGGTCAGAGGCAAGAGAGTTAGCCAAATGGAAATAGTAGTTTTGCTTGGCTGGAAAGAGGCAAGCATGAATTTGAAGTGAAGAAAGTCAGAAAGGGTGTGGGATTTGAGCCAAATGTATTCCACTGAGTGGGCACAGGACCGTAGATGACTGGAGTTGGAGAGCCAAGGCTGAGCTATAGTGTGCCTCACTGGACGTGGCAGGAGTGGAGCAAAAGCATCCAGAGCAGAGAAGAGAGCAGTATTATAGGAAGCTACAGCCTCATCAACGGACCTAGAAGACAAGGTGGAGGAAAGAGGTAATGAGACAATAGTGGAGATAATCGATGGGTCAATAGCATGAAGATTTCTAAAAAGGTAGGAGGAGACTGGACGAAATTGAAGCAGGGAGTGATGAAGAGTGAAGTATAGCAGGTGATGGTCAGATAAGGGAAGAACTGAGGTATGGAAATTAAAAGGTAAACAGAAAAGAAAACAAGGTAAAGGCAGTGACCGCGCTAATGAATGGGGGCATTAGAGCAAAGCTGGAGATTGAATAAGGAGGCAATGGAAAGGAACTTAGAAGCATAGGGGCCAGAAGAGTTAGCAACATGAATATTAAAGTCACTGAGAATAAGGGAGGGGAAAGATGAATCCAGAAATAAGGATAGCCACAAGTCTAAGTCAGTGAGGAAGGTAGAAGTGGACTTGTCAGGGGGTCTATAAATAGCAGCTATCTGGAGAGCTAAGGGATTAAAAGGCAGATAGAATGGACTTCAAAGGAGGAGAAGGAATGAAACTGAGGTAGAGGGAGGGGTTGAAACTGGCAGGAAGGAGAAAGTAGAAACCCAACACCACCACCACCACAGTCAGTGGGATGAGGAGTGTGGGAGAATTGGTAGCCACTGTGACAAGAGAGCAGCAACTGAAGTTGTATCAGAGAGCAGCCAGGTTTCAGTAAGAGCTAGAAGATGGAAAGCACTACAGATAATGAAATAAAGGAGGATGAGGATTCCATAAGGCACAAGAGAAAGGGAGAGAGGAAGGGTAAAGGAGAGGATTCTGAAAGAGATTGGAGTGATTGAGAGAAGCACTATCATGGGAGTAAGAGAAAAGTCCAGGGAGGGCCAGGGTTGGGATCAATATCATCGGATGAAAGGAGGAGGAGAAGAAGAGTGTGAGGCAGAGAGGAGGCAACATGGCGGAAATGAGGATGAGGTTGTTTCAGAGAGAAAGGAGTGGGATGAATGAGAGGTACCTGAACGTAGTTCTCACCTTGCCAGTGGGCATTCAAGGCGAGTTAAGCAAATAAATAAATCTATGTCCTTCTCTGCCACTGCCAACTCCAGACTTATCCCTTTCCACCTTGCTGCTCCATATGCCTGGATCAAACTACATGAGTTGGGCTCCTTCTCTAGCCCTACACAAATCCAGGCTAAAAACCCACCTCTTTGAGGCTGCTTTTGGATCCTGATGCTTCTCACTCTTTCAGTACTTATGTGTATCTTACCATACTCTAGTACCCAGTTTTGTGATATTCTTCATCCTGATTAGACTGTAAGCTCTGGTGAGTAGGGACTGTGTCATATCTATATGGACAGCACTGCATATGCCTTGTAATGCTATACAAATGATAAGCAGTAGCAGTAATTTGAAACCAAGCAATGGAAAGCCCAACTTGTCATTCCGTATATTATTTAACTGTTAAGTGAAAAAACAAAACTAAAATTTGGATAATGCATTTGCCATTTTTAGGGGAATCTTTTTTTGATTTATTAATTAGTCAGCTTAAAATGGATGTCATCAGAGTAGGTAAAATAAGAAAAGCTGAAGTTTACATCTATAGAGGTGCAGCAAAGATGTGCAAAATTAAAATGGGAACTTACTTAGTCTGGCCTTGGAAGACGCATCCGCTGACCAATTGCGGAGCTACAAAACACGACATGCCACGGTGATGGAGGCTACAGTCTTAGAGGATGCCCAGACCAGATCATAGAAGGCATCCACTATATAAGCTAAAGCCGACTCCAGCTTAGCCCGTCTGAAGCCGCTTGCCCCTCCAGACTGGGTGGTGCTAACCCCTGAATTCAGCAAATGGACACAAGGGAAACATAAGCCCCACAAATAGCGGCCTGCAGCGTCAAGGCACTGGCTTCAAATGCCTGCTTGAGCAGGGACTCCAGTTTATGATCCTGGAGCTCCTTTAGCACTGCTCCGCCCTCAACTGATATGGTGGTCTTCTTGGTCACCACCTAGACCAAGGCATCCACTTGGGCACCTGAAGCAGGTCCCAATCATCTTGTGGGATAGGGTACAAGCGGCCCATCACCCTACTGCCACTCTGAAAACTCCCATTCTGAATCAATCATTTTTCTAATCCCTTAATCACTGGAAAAGAAACCTGGGCCCCCTTGAAACCTTGCAGTAAGAGGTCTTCCAGAGGCTCCTCTGCCACTGCGGGTGGGGGCACAATATTCAATGCCGCCAAAGACTGTTTAATGAGTTTCTCCCTGTGGAATACTCTAACCACATTTGGATCTTCTCCTGATGGAATTTCACCCTCTTCTAGCATTGAGCCCCCCCCCCTCCCTCCCCAGAGGTCTGAGGCACCCTCCCTGAGCTCCTCAAAGGTCTGAGATGGCAGAATCTCCTGACCCAAATAGGCAAAAGGATCATCTCGAGCCCCTTTAACTGAAGATGAACCCACCTCAGGGTCCACCCCTCCTGCAGGATATCCAGGGCAGCCCCAGCTTCAGCTCCAACTTGCTTCAGGCGTGAACTCTCCTGCTTTAGGCAGTATGCCTTATGTAAAGATAAAAGTCTAGGGAAAATGGTCTCTAAGCCCTCTGAACAGTGCACAGCCCCTGCCTGAGGCTCCGAACACTTGGTCTTTTTCTTATTCTGCTTGCCTGTCTCTACCAATGTTGCCTGACAGGAAATGGCCACATTTTCCACCAAAATCATGTCATCTTCCTGCTCTGTCACGTCTGCCGCTGCTCTCTCCTTGTCCATGGGCACGATCGTGCTCCCATGACTCTGCCCCCCCTGCACTGAATCGACCATACAAAGCTGGAACCATGCAGGAACTCACTGCTTCTGCCACAAGCCCCACATTTGTGACAGAGCCCCAATACACCTGTCGGCACTGGCACAAAGAGAAGGCCCAAACACGCCGCTCACCAAAAACACGCTGTCACACGAGCTGCGAGTAAGGAGATGCCAGGGATGAAAGAGGGAACTCTGGTCGTGCCAATCTAATCCCCCATTTTGAACCCAGCTACTCACAATGTAAACCGCTGCAGCAGATTCCCCTACTTCTCTTCTGTTTGTTTTTTGTTGTTTTTTTTTCTTTAGGGGGGACCAGCGGAGGAAAGACCACAGCCTACCAGATGATATTATTAATAATTCTTTATTAGGGACCCACGGTATTCTTCTAGTTTAATATTATAATCATCTATAAGTCTATTAAAATGTCTATCGTCAGATTTGAGGGAATCCATCTTTCTATCCGCTTCTTCCTTGATCTTGTCAGCTTTCTTCTTGGAGGTTTCGGCTAAAAGGACCATGAGGTCGAGAGAGCATTTGTTGAGGATTGCGCACCATCGATCAATAAAAGCTTTGTCGTCACGGAACATATTAGGTTCTCTGGTCATTCTTAAACCACGTGGGATTCTTTTCACTCTACAATACTGTAATAGACTTGCATAATGGAGTTCATATCGAATCACAGCCTTCCTGGTACGAATCATATCAATCCAACGGTCTGCGAGGCTTATATCCTCAGCTGCATCCTCTACCAGGGGAGGTTCCTGCAGGAGGCGATTGAGATGGTCTTCAGAATAACTGAAGATATTATCCCATTTGGTGTAGGCCATGGTGGTCTTCAAGAAACCGGGGAAGGAAAGAAGAGTATCTTCCGCAAACAGACAACCAGGGGGGACCAGCGGAGGAAAGACCACAGCCTACCAGATGATATTATTAATAATTCTTTATTAGGGACCCACGGTATTCTTCTAGTTTAATATTATAATCATCTATAAGTCTATTAAAATGTCTATCGTCAGATTTGAGGGAATCCATCTTTCTATCCGCTTCTTCCTTGATCTTGTCAGCTTTCTTCTTGGAGGTTTCGGCTAAAAGGACCATGAGGTCGAGAGAGCATTTGTTGAGGATTGCGCACCATCGATCAATAAAAGCTTTGTCGTCACGGAACATATTAGGTTCTCTGGTCATTCTTAAACCACGTGGGATTCTTTTCACTCCAGGAAGGCTGTGATTCGATATGAACTCCATTATGCAAGTCTATTACAGTATTGTAGAGTGAAAAGAATCCCACGTGGTTTAAGAATGACCAGAGAACCTAATATGTTCCGTGACGACAAAGCTTTTATTGATCGATGGTGCGCAATCCTCAACAAATGCTCTCTCGACCTCATGGTCCTTTTAGCCGAAACCTCCAAGAAGAAAGCTGACAAGATCAAGGAAGAAGCGGATAGAAAGATGGATTCCCTCAAATCTGACGATAGACATTTTAATAGACTTATAGATGATTATAATATTAAACTAGAAGAATACCGTGGGTCCCTAATAAAGAATTATTAATAATATCATCTGGTAGGCTGTGGTCTTTCCTCCGCTGGTCCCCCCTGGTTGTCTGTTTGCGGAAGATACTCTTCTTTCCTTCCCCGTTTTTTTTTCTTTAAACTTTAATTCTCCTCCACAGTATAGGCAGCACAATTGGAGCAAAAAAAACCATGGAACTGAAGGAAGACCCAGTAGCCTGTTGCTCACAGACTCCTGGACTATCCTGCTTGGGGAGAAAAGGGACCTGAGGCACAAGTAGTTTTACTCCAGGCTATCTTGCAATTCTGCCAGAGTCAGAAATCTAGGCAGGCCCTGCAGCGCTGCCTGCCCTCCTCACCTATCCCAAAACAGCCAGTAAGGTGAAGGACCCCAGCACCACTATAAGCAAACCTGCTTCCCCCCTCCCAGTGGAGTCCATTACACAGAAGGTCTTCACTCAGCTGCTGAGGACTGAAAGACTGGGTTCTGGACCTGAAGGGCGAGCCCTTGTAAGTCTCATCAGAGCTCTGTCATAGTCAGTCCTCAGCTGCTGGTGGGCGGAGAAAACCCATGCGTACTGGACTGGCCTGGAGGGATGACAAAGAAGGCTTTAGTTTACATCTATGGAGGTGCAGGAAAGTTTGTGCAAAATTGAAATGGCAGACAGCTCAAAAGAATCAGTCAATTCCGTTTTTAAATGTACACATCTTTTCTGTTGCACCTCAGGGGAAAATGAACGCATGACAGCAAATTAATCAAAGGCTTAAAATCTTATTTTGCAGTCACACAGACATTTTCATTTCATTTGTAGTTCCAAGATTTAACAGTATTTGGATCACTTTTCCTTTCATCTTCCTCTACGATACAGGAAACGATAGGACTGGGAGATCCTGCTGAAGATCTCTGTAATTTTAAAGGTGTGAACAAATGCCAAGACTCTAAACCCTTCAAAACTAATATTAAAAACTAATCAAAGAGCAAAAGTAGTAATACTGTTCTTATTTCGTAATAGGAATGCTATTATAAATTCCTCATGCATTACACCATCTGATCAACATCAATGTATGAATTAGCCAAAATCACGATACCTCATGTCAACATTGTACGAGAATGTTAAATTAGCATTTTGCATTACTGGATTGTACAATCTCATTCATGTGAACTCTGGTTTTCTATGGGATATGTTTATGCATATGTGAAAAAAAAATGGTCAGCATGAATTTGTGATGACTATGAAAGTCTCTCTTCTCCACTGCCTCACTTCTCGTAAGTGCTTTTTCACTTCTGCTATTGTTAACTCAGATGATTTTTTAAAATAACACAGCTCATGTTTATCTTTTGGTTTTGCTGCTATGCTAGATGGTTTTCCGGAAATGACATGCACAGTTCCCCAAATACACACAACACAGGCGCAGAAGGAGACCATGGAAAGAAAAAAAAATATTTTATTGAAGTAAAACCCAACTCAGCCAAGTTTGTTTCGAGAGCCTTTGTCAGGAGGTCAGACATGCAATATCGCTGAGTCTCTCAGGAGTAAAAACTAAACAACATAAAAGCACTGCTGTAGGTAACATGTCCTGCCTGCAGCAGGGCTTTGTGTGTTTTAGTTTTTATTCCTGAGAGACTCAACTATATTACGTTTGAAGCTTCCTCATTAATTCAATGTCCTGTCCCTGAGAAATGCTCCCTGATGGAGATGGCCCTTTAGTCTGCTCTTTACCGTGTGATCTTGTGTCTGTGTGAATTGATTTTTTTTATTTGTCCTGTCTCCCCAGCATAGCATCCTTTTTCATGTTTTCTGCATTAAAAATATATAACACAAACAGGATCCCCTTATGTTGAATATTTTTCCCCGTGGGGTCCTGTGATGTGTTGGCATAAATTTGCACCTTGGTATATTGCAGGGATTTGTGCTAGTCACTTCTCTTAGGGCTTCTGTTGAGAACTTGCTTTTCACTTATTTTTGCTTCAGATCCAGTGGTTGTCAGAAGGTCAACATTGCCGGAGCAGGGAATCTCTCGCAGTAATTCATCCGCCGACCTAGAGTAATGGTTATAAGCCATATGATTACTCTGGATTGTTCGTCATTACAAGGGAGACACTCGCTGAGGTTCTTTTTTTTTTTGTATTGCAAGTAGATTTTCTCTGGATGTTTTGAGTGAAGAGGCAATCTTCTTGGGGATGACTTTGGGATTGCAGCCTTTTTGGTTGAAGGATTCAGCCAGAATTTGGGGATTTTTTATACCGCTTTATATTGTAACTTAAACTTGGTAATGTACATTAAACAGGGACATTATTAACTTGGATTTTTCTGAGGTAGTGGAGGGTTAAGTGACTTGCCCAGGGCCACAAGGAGTGCTAGTGGGAATCAAACCCTGGTTTCTTGGTTCCCAAGCCAGCGCTCTAACCATTAGGATACTCCTGTCATCAGAGACAGAGCATAGTGATATTGTGTTGCTTGGCTGCAGAAAGAGAAATAGGACAAAGATGCAAGCAGAAATCAAAAGAGGTGCTAGAACAGGAGAAAAATCAATGAATGGTTAAGAATTAAGCTTAAGGGCCAGTCTCAAAGAAAGAAGGCAAGAAAAGGCACAAGAGATGGAAGCTCTGGTAACTGAACTCCTGGATTGAAGAGAGACAAGCATGCTGGAGCCCAGGAAAGACAGACCAACAAAACTCCACACCCACAATAATATATTTGATCGATAAAAGTCAGTGAGGCCATAATGTACATGAAACTAAAAATCAGCATTGCAGCAATAAAAGGCATACAATATTGTGCACTTATAACCAAGACAATTTTACAGACACCACAAATTCTAAGAAAGAGCCAAATCACCAGCCTGCATCAGTAGAAGATTCTCACAAATTTATGTGTTCAAATAGAAATTTACATTAACTGCAGTGGCACAAAAATTGCAACTATATGAAGAAAACAAATGTGGGACGTAAAATAAAATGTCCAAAGTTGCTTTTTTTATGTGTTATTGTCAGGAGGATTTGCAGCAAGTACTGCAGTCTAGTAAATCCAGTGTATTGCCAGTCAGAACGCACATCTATTGCCTTCCCACATCACCGGCAACAAGTGTATTTTTTTGGACCCAGCAGTTCTCTCTTGCAGTTATTTCTTCCTCCTTAACCAGAGCCAAGCTTGGGTAGCACCATAAGCCTTTATGTGAACTGCCCGGGAAAGTACCCAGGAATTCCACTCCCCCCCCCCCCCCCAATCCCCAGTTAATCCATTATCATACAGCAAGGAGATCATTTTATACGTCTTAGTCATGATGTGGACGTCTGAAGATGTGCACGTGGACATCCAAATCATGAAAATGTCTCCAGAACGATTTTATAAGATTTCTCCAGTGCGGGGATTTATAAGTAGGCAGGAGGTGTAGTGGAGGCATGTCTGGGGAGGTGCAATGGACTTAGATGTCCCCATTTGATTATCGGAAATGTTGGGCATATCTGTAACTCTGTCCACATTTAGACCTGCTCCAGGAATAGGAATCAGGAAAGTGCTCATTTTGACACTAATACACCCCAAATGTAGGGAAGATGGTGAGTTAAGTGACTAGCCTAAGATCACGAAGGCCTGCACTGGGATTTGAACCCTGGTCCTGTTCAGAAATGCTATTTTGGGGATGTCTATGTAGATGTCTCTATAGACGTCCATATATGAAACATCCACGTCTGTGGAATTCTGCCTCAACTTACACATCTGCTTTTTATTCCAGTTTTTCTGGCTTGGACATCCCAGATTGCACTAGGACAGCGATGGCGAACCTATGGCACGCGTGCCAGCTGTGGCACGCGAAGGCCTTGCAGCTGGCACGCGGGAAGGTCCGCAATTAGGTTTTTTTTTTTTTTTTTAATTTTACTTGTCTGCTGCCGCTGTCGGGGCCGCCGCGGCAAAATCGAGCGTGCCGCGGGGCCCCCCTGTACCCGGCAGAGCCTGCCCTCCCCGTAGCAGCTCTCTCTTTGGCAGCTCTCTCTTTGGAGCTGCAGTCAGACGCGCCGGCTTGCAGAGCGCGAAGGGAAGAGTTTCCCTTTCGCAACTCTGTTAAGCCCGCGGGGGCTGATGGGAACTTCCCATCAGCCCCCGCGGGTTTAACAGAGCAGCGAGGGAGAAACTCTTCCCTCGCGCTCTGCAAGCCGGTGCGTCTGACTGCAGCTCCAAAGAGAGAGCTGCTACGGGGAGGGCAGGCTCTGCCGGATACAGGGGGGCCCCGCGGCACACTCGATTCTGCCGCGGCGGCCCCGACAGCGGCAACAGACAGGTTTTCTTTTTTTTTAATTTTCCCTGGGCTGGGGGGGGGGGGGTTAGGAGTGGTGATGTGATGGGCTGGGCTGGGCTGGGCTGGGGGGGGGTTAGGAGTGGTGATGTGATGGGCTGGGCTGGGCTGGGCTGGGGGGAGTTAGGAGTGGTGATGGGCTGGGCTGGGGGGGTTAGGAGTGGTGATGGGCTGGGCTGGGCTGGGCTGGGCTGGGGGGGTTAGGAGTGGTGATGGGCTGGGCTGGGGGGGTTAGGAGTGGTGATGGGCACTGGGCTGGCTGGGGGGGTTAGGAGTGGTGATGGGCGCTGGGCTGGGGGGGTTAGGAGTGGTGATGGGCGCTGGGGGGGCTTAAACTAAAAATTGGGTGATGGGGGATTAGGACTGGAAATGGGCTGGTGGGATTAGGACTGGAAGTGGGTTGATGGGGGGTTAGGACTGGTAATGGGCTATGGGGGGGCTTAAACTGAAAATTGGGTGATGGGGGATTAGGACTGGAAATGGGCTGGTGGGATTAGGACTGGAAGTGGGTTGATGGGGGGTTAGGACTGGTAATGGGCTATGGGGGGGCTTAAACTGAAAATTGGGTGATGGGGGATTAGGACTGGGAGTGGGCTGATGGGGAGGTTAGGACTGGTAATGGGCTATGGGGGGGCTTAAACTGAAAATTGGGTGATGGGGGATTAGGACTGGAAATGGGCTGGTGGGATTAGGACTGGGAGTGGGCTATGGGGGGCTAGGACTGGTAATGGGTTGGGGTTGCTAGGACTGGAAATGGGCTGAATGGAAGGGGGCTTGAACTGCAAATAGCTGTTGGGGATGGGGCTTGGAATGGAAATGGGCTGAGGGGAAGTGGGGGGCTTGAACTGCAAATAGCTGATGGGGACGGGGCTTGGAATGGAAATGGGCTGAGGGGAAGTGGGGGGCTTGAACTGCAAATAGCTAATGGGGAGGGGGACTTGGAATGGAAATGGGCTGAGTGGAAGGGGGCTTGAACTGCAAATAACTGATGGGAAGGGGGGCTTGGAATGGGCTCTTAGGGGAGGGAGCTAGGACAGGAACTGGGCTGATGGATGGGCTAGGATAGAACTGAGAATTGGGTGTTGGGGGAGCTAAGATTGGAAATGGGCTGTGGTGGGGGCTTGGATTGAAATGGACTTATGGAGGGGCTAGAACTGGAGGTAGGCTCATAGGGGGCTTGGATTAGAAATGGGCTGAGTGGAGGGGAGCTAGGATTTAACATGGGCTGATGGTGGGGCTAGGAAAGGACTAGAAATGGGCTGATGGGAGGCTGGTATTGGAAATGAGCTGATGAAGGGACTCGGATAGGACTGGAAATGGATGGGGGAGCTAGGACTGGAAATGGACTGATGAGGGGACTAGAAGGGAGCGGATACTGGGTGGGGCTGGAACTAAAAGGGAGCTGATGTTGGGGGAGATTAGAAGGGGATGGGGCTGGGAGAATGAAATGGAGAGGGGAAAAATATTTTGTGTGTGAGGGAAGAAAAATGTACAATTGGCCGGGTATTGGAAGAGTAAGTGGGGATTGAGGATGGAGGGGTAAAATTTGAGTGGATGAAATAGGAATGAGGAAAGAGCAAAAGGAGAAAGATTAGTATGTTAAAGCGGATGTAGAGAGAGAGAATGGAAAAAAAACTAGAAGAGAGAGAAGAAAGGACAAATGGACAGCAGATGATGGAGAGTTAGCAGAAAACATGAAGAAACCAGAAGAAAGTGGCTGGAGCAATTGCAACTGTGTAACTGAGCTGAGGTATTCTGTTTATGTAATTCCTTTTTGACATTGCCACTTGTTCTCTTTCCCCAGTAGGTCATGTATTGTTGTTCTCTGAAATGTATTGGTTTAATATTTGCAGTGTTGCCTTTTGATAGGTATGGTATGGTGCTTTGTGACTCCTGGTAGTGCTGTTAGGATACGGCGGGTTTGCTATTGGTTCTAAATGGGCAGTGTTTGTAGTAGTTCCTAATGTGCCTGGCGGTTGGCACTGGATTATAGTAATGTAGAAATCTTTTAGTCTGTCTTTATCCATACACTCATTAAGAGACATGTTTACTAAAAGTTAGTGTATGTTAGCATTATGCAAATATTTATGCAAATTGACGTGCTGGCACTTTGAGGAAATTCTTTGGTTTTGTGCGGCAGTTTGGGCACTCGGGCTCAAAAAGGTTAGCCATCACTGCACTAGGATGTCCTTTGTAAAATGTGCCTTTATGTGTCCAAATTACTGTGTAATAAGTGCAAAGCCTCTGTTGTAACTCTTGGGGGATAGTCCAGCATGTTCCCATAATTACAATACAGACAAAAACCTTAGTGCGCAATAAGTATTTACAGATTGGAAGAGTACATGAAACAGTGACAGTGTATGCTAATTTACCAATCAGGGCAACCCATCCATTGTCCGGGAAAGTTGCCCGCACAGGGCCCCACACCTGACCAGCTGCAGGGGGAGCAGGGGAGGTCCAAAGCCCCGGCTGACCTCTGAACAGCCGTAGGAGTAAAGAGCAGTGTTTGCCTTCTCTCCCATGGCTGTGATAAAAAGGAACCCACAGGCACACTGAGTGCTGGGAGGTTAAACAGGTATTCTCTGAGATGTATTAGTTTAATATTTGCAGTGTTGCGTTTTCATAGGTAGGGTTTGGTGCTTTGCGAGTCCTGGTAGTGCTCTTATGATATGGCAGGTTTGCTATGGGTTCTAAATGAGTAGGGTGTATAGTACTTCCTAATGTGTCTGGCAGTAGACAGTGGAGTATAATAATGTAAACATCTGGTATCTCTTTGTCCTCACTGCCCATGCAGAGTATTGAGACACACATTAAGAGGCATGTCTACTAAAGGTTAGCACACATTAACATTTGTGAATGTGCATTAAGTGCAGCAACACCCATTTATTTCTATTGGTGCAGTGGCACTTAGGAGCATGTTTACTAAATATTAATGTGCGTTAAGTTATTGCCAGGACAAAAAAGAGGCTTGTGAAGGGCTCCTTTGAAAGCCGCCTAATATTTTTGATGGGCAACATATACATTTTAAAATAAAATAAATTAAATTTATGCAAATGAGGCCCCGCACATGGCCCACCACCCTTGAGTTGCTCCTGACTGCAATGCAAAGTCCATGCTCATTCCCTGCCCCATAACAGATTATGCAGTCAGCACATGAATTAGCACACACTAACAATTACAGTGACCATGCACTAACAGTTACCACACGTTAATAAAAGGCCCCTAAGCTTTACTCCCTCAGGCTTAAGATCCCTCCCAACCCAGCGAGGACATCGCTCCTTCATTTAATTTATTCCCTTCATGAATCACATATCTCGAAACAACTCAATGGTATGTACCACGAGCAACCACACCATCTAACTGAAAAAAAATCAATACACAAACTAAAATTGTATCACACTTCCCTCAAACAGAACCATAGCGAGTGAAATGCAGATATATAGAAGGTGTGATTCACTTCTCTGAGCAAGCCCCGAAGTAGGCACATTTGTGCCAACACATTGGTGTTTAGCATTGAAGCATATTTTCCAGCACACATTGCATTTTTGCTCTGTGGCTTCAGTAAATCACCATATGTACTTATTATTAAATATTTCTTTGAAGTGAGAATTTAAAAAACAAAACATAGTTTGAGGTATATACAATTAAGATAATTTTATGGTGAATGATCAATCACTCCTGTGAACATCTATTTTTCTGTCTACTGGGTTATAGGCGGATTGAAGGATTTATTCTATATCTGATTAAGCGCATTTTGATATGACACTTCATAACAATGTTCCTCTATTATGTAATTTGGTTCTATATTTTGTGTGATTTTCTATTGGCACCGAGTGATCTTCTCTTTGTTTTTATAGGAGGAAAGATATTTTGATGATAGAGAAGCAAGAGTGGAGGCAGGAAAGGAAAATGGCTTGACTAGATAGTCGTGGTGATCTGTGAGCATCCTGCTAGACCACTTTAGACGAGTGGGTTATGCTCCCCAGTTAGCAGAACAACTTTCAGTCATGTCCTGCTGCAGCACTGAAAGAATATCCCCAGCAGGAAGCAAGACTGAAAAACTCAGAAACAAAGTATTCATCAAAAACAGCTTGGTCCAAAACTTTTGGCTCTCAACTATACTGATACTAAACTGCAGAAAAAAGGCAGCAGAGCTTCCCAGCCTGTAGGAGTAGTCTTCCCAGGGCAGGTTGTGGACTAGTCTAGCAGACTTCAAGAAAAGAAAATCAACAGGTACGGAAAGTTTCTCCTTCCTTATCCTGCTAGGCCAGCCCAGACAAGTGAGGTACCCAAGCAGTCAGAACCTCGGGTGGAAGATGACGCTATGGACAGAGCTGCTCTTCCAAATACATCATCTACTCCAGCTCCCATATGTAACCTGTAGTGCTTCACAAAGGTGTTCAGGAAAGACTAGGTAGTTGCCTTACAGACGTCTTCCAGAAACACCAAGATGGACTTAGCCTATGACGCTGCTTCTGCCCTAGTGAAGTGAGCTCTGAACCTATCAGCACTTGTTTCCCCACACAGGATGTAGGCTGAAGTACTATCCTCCTTAATCCAGTGAGCAATCAAAGACTTGGCCACTGCCTGTCCTCTCCTTGGACCATGGAATAGGACAAAGAAATGGTCTAAATGACCGAAGAAATTAGTAACTTTCAGAAACTTCACCAATGCCTTTTTCACATCCAGCAGCAAAACAACAAGGTCCTTCTCCAAGAAGAAAGGCAGAACCACCATCTGATGAAGATGAAAGACAGATGCAAGGCAGATGCAATAGCCGCAACAAAACCCACTTTCAGGGTGAAATCTTAGAGAGGTCTTCCAAAGGGGCTCAAAAGGGGGGACTTTCAGCATCTTCAAAACCTAATAAAGACTCAACCATGGCACCATCAACTGCAATGGATCTGTTTCACCTCTTTGAAGAAGCAGGAAACATCAAGGTGTAACACTAGGGACCTGACCTGAATCACCTCCAGTAGTATTTAAGGGCTGCCATCTGAACCTCAAGAGTTCAAAACCAAGCCTTGGTCCAACCCAGATTAAAAGGAGGATAAATGGTAACAATGCCCACCTTTCTGGCCTCCAAGAAAGTAGAGGACTTCTGAACCCTAAGAAGGGTTTTGTCTACCACTCCTCAGTACCCTTTCTTGGGAAGCTTAAGCCTTTCATGGGCCAAGCCATAAGCAAGAGGAGAATGGGATCCTCCATGACCAGAGGACCCTCTCACAAATGCCCCACCCCTAAGGCAGCAAAAACACAGGAATCCTGCCAACATGCTCAAGAGATCAGTCTATCACAGCCTGCAAGGCCAAGCAAGCACCACTAGAATGGCCAAATCTGGGTGAGACCAAATACTATGCAGGAGATGGCTCACCAAGGGCCACAGGAGAATGACATCCTGATGAAAGGCATCCAAGCCCACCACCCATAGATCCTTCCTGCAACTGAATAAAATTCTTCACCTTGGTATTCCCCTGGGTGGCCATCAGATCAAACACTGGCAGGCCCTACCTCTCCATGATGAGTTTGAATACATGTGGACTTTGGACCCACTCACCAGAATTGAGTGTTACAACTAAAGAAATTGGCCTTCACAATGTCAATTCCTACTATACAGGCTGCTGACTAGATGAGTGCCCGATGGGGACCCTTACAAAGGTGCTGTACCTTGCCTTCTAAGTTTTGCTGCGGGCAATATACTAAGGGTGGAACATTTCATAGGCAGTAGTTCTAAATTAGTGTTTCTTTAGAACAAGTTAAAAAGGATGTACTTCCCTTGAGTGTACATATGCATATGTCGAGTAAGCAATAGAAGCAGTGATCCAGTGCACATATCATATCCTAGTAAACTGAGGAGTGGAGGAGTAGCCTAGTGGTTAGAACACTGGCTTGGTAACCAAGCAACCAGGGTTCGATTCCCACTAGCACTCCTTGTGGCCTTGAGCAAGTCACTTAACCCTCCATTGCCTCAGAAGAAAGGCCTGGCAATCTACTTCCGGTGACACTGCCAAGAAAACCCAGGAGCTTGTGGGTCACCAGGAGTCAGAACTGACTTGAAGGCACACGTCGCATTTTTACAGGGCTCTCCTCTCTCAAGCTGCCATCAATTCTTCCTTAGCGCCCCCCCCCCCCCCCAACTATAACCTCTTCTCTCTCCTGGGTTGACATTTACATTCTGCCACATGACAGATGGGCACTGCATCCAATCTCAAAACGGTGCAAATTCAAACCAAGACAGAAAGGAACTGACATAGTCCAAGAACATAAGAACATAAGGTATGCCATACTGGGTCAGACCAAGATCCATCAAGCCCAGTATCCCGTTTCCAACAGTGGCCAATCCAGGTCACAAGTACCTAGTAGGATCCCAAAAAGGCACGCAGGTTCCACAATGCTTGTCCTGGGACAAGCAGTGGATTTCCGGGCTCCTCTTTAATAATGGTTTGTGGACCTTTCCTCCAGGAACTTGCCCAACCCTTTTTTTAAACACAGCTATACTAACAGCTTTTACTACATCCTCCGGTAATGAATTCCAGAGTTTGATTGCACGTTGAGTGAAAAAATATTTTCTCTTATTAGCCGTAAATGGGTTACATTGCAGCTTCATTGCATGACCCCTAGGTCTTTCTACTTTTTGATTGCGTAAATGATCAATCTACCCATTCCACTCCATTCATTAATTTATAGACCTCTATCATATCTCCTCAGCCGTCTCTTTTCCAGGTTGAAGAGCCCTAACCCTTTAAGCCTTTCCTCATAAGGGCATCCTTCCCTATACCATCTTTTACCCTGAAGGTCCACTATTTCTATACACACGATAGCCAATCTATAGTGGCATTAAGACCTGTGGGTGTTACCGATTTCAAAGTAAAAATCTGCGCGGACAGAAGGGGGCCGCCTCTCTCCCGTCGCGCAATGCACGTTCGTGGGGTACCCGGTGTTAAATCATTCGTAGAACAAAAATGGATTTTTACTTAGAAATCGGTATTGTTAGGATACCACTGGATGTTTGGAGGAAATGAATGAAGTAGGCATATTTAGTAACCTGATGGGGGGTTTTGGTCATTATTATTATTTTTATTTTGGGTCAGGGAAGGCAATGTTAGAGTAGAAGGAGTTTCACATGTAAATGTCGGGAGAAAGTAGGGGTTAGTCTTAGGAATATTTTGCTGATGGTTGAGATAGGAGTAAACCCTTGATTAATATAGATACGGAGGAAATGTCTCTTCGAGTTGATGGTGGGAGGAGCGTCGTGTTGATGGTGGTGAGAGCGTTGTGTGGGGGAGTGACTGGAACCTCCAACGTAACAATAGGGGTTGGTCTTTAAATAAGGATTTGCTATCGACAGTCCGCATGCACGGCATTTTTTTAAGAGCGAGCTGAAGGAAATTTGAAAAGTATTCAAGTTGCTCGTATGCAATTGAAATAAGATGTGTGCAGTATTGTGTATATTTCTTCGGTAAGTGATCTATATTTCTTTGGTAAATGATTCCTTTTATAAGGGCTCTATGCTAGCATAGGTCGTGAAACAAATAAGTAACAGGAGGGAGGAACTTAGAATATGATAATAGAAAATCGTTGTGGAACAAGGAGAAACAGAATGGTTTAAAATAAGCAAAGGTGTAAGACAAGGCTGCATACTTTCCCCCTACCTGTTTAATTTATATGCAGAACAAATCAGAGAAGCAGAATTGTATGAAGACAACAGAGGTGTGAAGATTGGTGGAAGACTCATCAACAACCTTCGCTATGCTGATGATACCACATTACTGGCTGAAAGTGAAGATGATCTGAAACATTTGCTTCTCACAATCAAAGAACATAGTCTCAAAATGGGCCTGCACCTTAATGTAAAGAAGACAAAGATCATGACAACTGGCATAATCAACAGGTTCATCGTTGAAGGAGAAGAAATTGAAATTGTGAACAACTTTAACCTACTTGGATCAACTATCAATAAAGAAGCAACAAGCAGTCAAGAAATCAGACGACGCATTGCTCTTGGCAGAATGGCTATGAAAGACCTAGATAAGATTCTCAAGAGCAGAGATGTCTCTCTCCATACAAAGATTCGACTTGTTCAAGCCATGGTATTTTCAACAACATCATATGGATGTGAAAGCTGGACAGTAAAAAAGATAGACAGGAAGAAAATTGATGCCTTTGAATTATGGTGCTGGCGCCGAATACTGTGTATACCATGGACTGCCCGAAGAACAAACCAGTCGGTACTAGAGGAGATCAAACCTAAGCTTTCTTTAGAAGCTCAGATGACAAGACTTCATACTTTGGACACATCATACTTTCATACTTTGGACACATCATGCGAAGAGAGAGATCATTAGAGAAAGACATTATGCTTGGCAAGATAGAAGGTCAACGCAAAAGAGGAAGGCCAGCAATGAGATGGATATGGTAATTAGGCCTTACCTGCTAATTGCTGTTCCTGAACGAACGACAGTCCAGTCCCTTACTTCTGGGTTGCGCAACCCTTCCAGCAGCTTGGAGGCTGAGCCCAACCTTTTTGGGAATGGAGTGGTATAAGTACCACTGGGACCACCCCCTAACTCCAGTATTCGAATGAAAAAGCAGACAAAACCAATTTTTGGAACAACCTATCCAACCTAAACAATTCAAGAAACATTGTCTATCACTAAGGGAGGAGTAGCCTAGTGGTTGGGGCAAGGTACTTCAGGCCGGAAGGTCGGGGGTTCAAATCCCACTAGAGGACAGCAACCTTGGGCCGGAAGGACTGGGGTTTCTAGTCCCACAGGTGCTCCTTGTGGTCTTGGGCAAGCCACTTAACCCTCCATTGCCCATGTTCCCTGTAAGTATTAGTGTATGTGTCTCATATCCCCGCGTGTTAAATGTATCCCCCAATTGTGTTGTGACCGCTTTGATTGAAGGATAAGGCGGTATACAAAAACTGTCTAAATAAATAAATAAATAAATAAATTCGACTTTTTTTTTTTTTTTAATGGAATGGTATAGGAGGGGATGAGAGGGATGCCCCGGGCGGAGGGGGTTTGCCGGGGCTAGCCGCACCTGTACTGTGTTCGTTCCGGTGATTCTGCCCCTCTGCCTAAACCACAAACTTCAATTCGGCCGGACCCAGGAGGGATCAGGGACTGGACTGTCGTTCCTTCAGGAACAGCAATTAGCAGGTAAGGCCTAATTACCATTTCCTTATCGTCACTCCAGTCCAGTCCCTTACTTCTGGGATGTACCAGAGCAGTTCAACCCTGGGTGGGGTCCGGCATACCGGAACGGAGAACCGCCCGGCCAAACCGAGCGTCCGCTGCACTCTGGACGTCCAATCTGTAGTGCTTGGTGAAGGTGTGGAGGGAGGTCCAAGTCGCCGCCCTACATATATCCAGCGGGGGAACTAGGCTGAACTCCGCCCAGGAGGTAGCCTGAGCCCTCGTAGAGTGTGCCCGCAGGCCCACGGGGACTTGTTTCCCCTTCAGGATATAGGCGGAGGCGATTGCTTCCCTGATCCACCTAGAGATGGAGGCCTTGGCTGCCGCCTCCCCTTTGTGCGGACCCCCGAACTGAATGAACAGGCGTTCGGATTTTCTGAAGGGCGCTGTTCGGGAGAGGTATCTCTTAAGGCGAAGGCCGGGAGGGTAACTGTCTGGTTCACGTGGAAGGGAGAGGAGACTTTGGGCAAGAAGGATGGAACCGTGCGCAGAACCACTTTGTCCTTGAGGAAGGACAGGAAGGGGGGTTGCGAGGACAGAGCCTGTAGTTCTGAGATTCTTCTGGCCGAACAGATGGCGATCAGGAAGACCGTCTTCAAGGTTAGATCCTTTAGGGAGGCATTCTTTAGTGGCTCAAAGGGATTCCCGATCAAGGCATTCAGTACCAGGTTAAGGTCCCAAGGGGGGATGATAGACCTTCGTTGCGGTCGTAGCCGCCTAACTGCCCTTAGGAACCTTGCGACGTCCGCGTGGGTCCCTAGAGGTTTGCCTCGGATCTTGCCCCTGTAGCAAGCGATGGCCGCCAGCTGGACCCTTAAGGAACTGTGGGCCAGACCCTTGTCAAACCCTGCCTGTAGGAATTCCAGGACCTCCGGAACAGAGACCGAGAGTGGTTTCTTTCGGTGCTCCGCGCACCAGGATTCGAAGATGCGCCAGACTCTCACGTAGGAAAGACAGGTCGAACGCTTCTTGGCCTGCAACATAGTCGAGACTACCGCCCCTGAGTAACCTCGTTTCAGGAGCCGTGCCCTTTCAATAGCCAGGCCGTAAGCGAGAACCGATCCACGTGTGGCATCAGAACCGGGCCTTGACTTAGAAGGTCCCTTTTGCAAGGAAGGCGCCACGGGTGGTCGGCGATCATCCTCACTAGATCCGCATACCAGGGTCGGCGGGGCCAGTCCGGAGCAATGAGGATTACCAAACCCTGGTGAGACTCTACCCGCTGGAGCACTTTTCCGATCAGAGCCCAAGGCGGGAATACATAGAGAATCCCCTCCGAAGGCCACTTTTGTGACAGGGCATCCAAGCCCTCGGACATTCTTTCCCTCCGCCGACTGAAGAATCTGTCCACCTTGGCTGAAGAGAACCGGGCCATGAGGTCCATGACTGGCGCTTCCCACCGAGCTACTACTTGGTTGAAGGTCTCCTGTTCCAGTTCCCACTCTCCGTGGTCTATCTTGTACCTGCTGAGGAAATCGGCCATGACGTTGTCCGTTCCTGCCACGTGCTGCGCTGATAGTGCCTGCAGATGGATTTCCGCCCACTGTAAGAGGGCGTCCGCTTCCTTCTCGAGAGCGGGACTGCTGGTGCCTCCCTGGTGATTGATGTAAGCCACCGCGGTGACATTGTCGGAGAGGACGCGAATTGCTCTTCCTTGTACTAAAGACTCGAGCGCTTTGAGCGCCAGGGTGACGGCCCTCAATTCCAGTCTGTTGATGGGCCATTGCGATTCCAAGGGTGTCCATTGACCCTGGACGAACTGATCTTGGCAGTGTGCTCCCCAACCGGACAGGCTGGCATCCGTCGTCAACAGCAGCCACTGAGGGGGTTCGAGAGGCATCCCGCGATCCAGGTTCCTTGGGTTTCTCCACCAGTAGAGAGCCTGTTTGGTGCGCAGAGCGCACGGTAACTGTCGAGAGAGAGGATGATTCTGGGGAGACCACCGACGCAACAGTGACCGCTGCAATGGACGCATGTGGGCCCTGGCCCATGGAACTACCTCTATTGCCGCCGCCATTGTGCCCAGGAGTTGAAGATAATGCCACGCCGAGGGGCTTCTTCTGGATAGAAACTGTGAGACCAGGATCCTTAGATCCCTGGATCTTGTCCGAGACAAGAAAACTCTGCCGCTTTTGGTGTCGAACCTTGCCCCGAGGTACTCGAGATCCTGGGAGGGAGTCAGCCTGCTCTTTGTACGATTGATGACCCAACCCAAGTCCTCTAAAACCTGGACTACTCTGGCCGTTGTCGAGAGACTTTCTTCTTCGGACTTTGCCCGTATTAGCCAATCGTCCAAGTAAGGGTGAACCAATATTCCCTCCTTCCGAAGGAAGGCTGCCACCACCACCATTACCTTGGTGAATGTTCTGGGGGCCGTAGCTAGGCCGAATGGGAGGGCCTGGAATTGAAAGTGACCTCCTGGTACCGCGAATCTCAGAAACTGTTGATGGGACTTCCTGATTGGGATATGCAGGTAGGCTTCCGTCAGGTCGAGGGACGTTAGGAACTCCCCTTCCCTTACGGCTGCTATGACAGAACGTAGGGTCTACATTCGAAAGTGGGGTACCCTGAGGCAGCGATTGACCTGTTTTAGGTCCAGGATCGGTCGTAGGGAGTCTTCCTTCTTTGGTACCACAAAATAAATAGAGTATCGACCCGATCCGCGCTGGCTTGGTGGAACGGGGACCACCGCCCCGAGGGCTATTAGGTGTGCGAGAGTTGACTCCACTGCCGCCCTCTTTGTAGAAGAGCCGCAGGGAGAGCGGACAAAGGCCGGGGGAATTTGTTCTGCAAATTCGAGAGCATAGCCCTCTCTGATCACTTCTAGGACCCACTGATCGGACGTGACTCGGGACCAGGCGGGAAGGAAGAGCCTCAGGCGGCCCCCTATCGTGTGCCTTCCCTCCTGGGCCCCCAACATCTCATGGTTTTCTGGGACCTGAGAAGGAGGAGGAGGAGTTTGATCCAAAACCTCGGCCGGCTCCCCGAAACCCTCTGAAACCTTGTCCCCTAGAGGGGAAACGGGTCCTGGAAAAGGGGGCTGACCTGGCTGGACGAAACCTCCGTGGATCCCTAGGCTGGGTACGTAGCGGGGGTAGAGAGCGCCCCTGTTTTTGTCTGTCTTCCGGGAGCCTGCCTCCCTTTGACTCCCCCAAGTCCTTGACTAGCTTTTCTAAATCTTCGCCAAACAGTTTCCCCTTGAAGGGAAGTCGGCTCAGACGCGCCTTGGAGGAAGCATCTGCTGCCCAATTCCGTAGCCACAGATAGCGCCTGGCCGCCACCACCGAGGCCATGTTCTTGGCTAGGCTTCTGATGAGATCGTACTGACTATCAGCCAAATAGGCTGCTCCGGATTCCACCTTAGCCGAGTTGGCCTGTGATTCATCCGTTGAACCCTCTGTTGACTGGATTTGTTGTGCCCACCTTAAACAGGCCCAAGCCACCCAGGCTCCTGATACGGAAGCCTGCAAGGCCAGAGCGCTGATGTCAAAAGCCTGTTTCAGGAGCGTATCCAACTTCCTGTCTTGAGCATCTCTTAGGGCCGTGGCTCCCTCCACCGGGATAGTGGTCTTCTTGGTGACTGCTGAAACCGCAGCATCCACCCTGGGGGACTTCAGCAGTTCTTTATCCGACTCCGGGAGAGGGTAGAGGCGAGACATGGTCCGTATTCCTATCAGGCCTGATTCCGGTTGATCCCATTCCTCTTGAATCATTTGACGTACCACTCTGTGGACAGGGAAAACCTTCTGGGACCTTCTGATGGCCTGAATCAGGGGATCCTCTAAGGTCTCGTCCTCTGTTGGGGAATCAGAGGTCACGTTGAGGGCTTTTAGGGACTCATTGATTAAGGCCGGGAGCTCCTCTCGGCGAAACACTCTAACAATGCGAGCATGGTCTTCCTCCGGGATCTCCCCTTCTTCCAGCTCCTCGTCTTCCTCCTCTAGATGCCTCTCGGAACCCTCCTCCTCTGGAGTGCCCTGAGAAGAGGTAGGGAGAATTTCCTCACTCATTAGCCTGGAGCGCTTGGAGGGTATACCTGAATCCTGACCACTTGCTCTCCTAGGTTTGGCTAACCTGGTTTCTGCCGGCAGGTCTGCATTGCCTGGGCCGAGCCCCTGCCTGCGCATGCAGTAGGCTTGGTGGAGTAACAGGACGAAGTCTGGGGAGAAGAGCTCTCCGACCCCTCCCTCCAGCGTGTCCCGGGCTACAGGGGGAGCGAGGACCTCAGTGCTAGTAGTCAGAGGCAACTGAACCCCCCCCCCTTCTGCTTCCAGGGATTCCCCAGGCACCGGAGGTACTTGGGCCATGGCCAGACTGATTTCCTGCTCTACAGAGGTAGATGCTGCCGCGCACGCCCTGCAGATTCCCGTCTCTGTGGGGGTGCCCCTTCGTGTGCCACAGGACGGGCACTTTGCCTTGGAAGCCATGCTTTCCAGTTGCCTCATAAGCGGTGCTTGGGTGGCAGGGCCGAGCAATTGGCGGTATGGCAGAAAGACCCAAAAACAGTACTAAAATTAAGATTAAAAATTTAAAGAAAGTTCTAAGAATTAAAATTAAAAAATTAGAGGACCCACTCCAGGGTGGGAATTGCTGCAGGGAGTGGAGCGGATAACCCCTGTGTCTTCTCCTCCCCCCCAGAAAGGCAAGGAAATTCGGGAGCCAAGAGAAGGCCTAGCCGTTGGAAACCCCGGAGGCTTCACCCTGAGGGGTTTAAAATCACTTTAAGTAACTTAAAAATGCAATAAAATAAAAGTAAAATAAGGTAAGCAAGGGCATTAAGCCACCGATGAATACTTGCTGTTTGATGACTTTCGGGAACACAACGCTCCTCCGCTCCGTTGGCTCGACACGTGTTAGGCCGCGGCCACGTGGAGTCCGGAACGGAGGGTGCTTTGCTGTTCGCTGCCTCGTCAACCCGGCTTCTCCCGCCACGAGGAGGGATCGTGACGCCGACCGCTACAGCCGTTAGCGCTCCCTCCGGAGCAGAGAAGCTTCAATGCCGGCTCCGGGGATCGCCACCGCACCCCGCTGCTCCCGGGGGGGGGGGGCGGGCGTCAGAGACTCGCTCGCGTCTCTGCCTCTAGCGCTCAGCCGCCTTCGGGGCTTCGGCGCGAGGCAGGGCTGCTCCTCGGGGATGCTGCTAACAGAGGATCTTTCCTCCCCCTGCGACAGGCAGCTCCGGCGCCCCCTCCGGTCTCCGGCCCGGTCAGGAAGGGAGGGGGGGAGGGAGGGAGAAGGAGGCAGACTGCAGGAAAATTAAAGGTACAGAGCTCAAGGTAAGAATAAAGAAATTAACTTAAATTTAAATTTAAATCAAATTAAATAAAATAGCTTAATTAGGAGAAGGCAGGACTCCAGTAAGCCCTAGGCTTACGGAACCCTCCAGCTGCTTGGAGGCTGAGCAATACTGGAGTTAGGGGGTGGTCCCAGTGGTACTTATACCGCTCCATTCCCAAAAAGGTTGGGCTCAGCCTCCAAGCTGCTGGAAGGGTTGCGCAACCCAGAAGTAAGGGACTGGACTGGAGTGACGATAAGGAACGATACAACAACAGCAGCTACGGGTACCAGTCTGTCAACAATGAGCCGCCTGACTAAAGACCGAACACAATTTAGGTTAGCTATCCAGAGGGTCGCCATGAGTCGACTCCGACTCGACAGCACTTAACAACAACAACAACAACATTTTATAGAAAAAACAGTGAATATAGATCCCCTGAAGAAACTCTAGTGAAACGCGATGGGGGCGCCTGAGGAAGGCGTTGGGATTGGAGAGCATGATGGGAGTGTATTGAAGAACATTTCAATATAAGCTAAGTGTCTGTTGAAGTTTTGAAGATAACATCAGTAGAGTTAAGATTAAAGCTCATATGGCACAATAATATGGAATGAAAAAAAGCGCCATCCGTTTTTATAGTCACTTGAAAAAGTTTGCTGAAGGTCGTTGATGCTAATAGGCACTGGTATTAGACAAGTTATGAGTCTGCAAAAGAATGCCAAAAAAGTCTGAGACCTTCAACGATAATAAGAATGAAGATATAAGGTTTGGAATAACCACAAGGGTCAGTAGAGGTTTTTTATCCCGTGTAGATACAATTGAGCATTTGAGTCTAGTTTTGCATTATATAAGCCCTGGCATAACACATCATGAGTCTGGACACTTCCTGATGGCCTCAAAGCGATTTTGGAAAGAATGCCCAAAAATTGGTACGATGTAAGTTTAATTTTATGGTGAGGAGGATCAATTCTAAAAATGTTATAGAAAACATTAAAGGGAAGGGTGGAATAAATTTCTCAAAATGTTTAGGTTAAGTTAGAGGGCAACCAGGTATGCAGGACCCTGAATCACAAGAAAAATAATTTTATGGATATGCAGTGCTTTTTTTATTATTATTATAATATTTTGAGCTGATTGACTCTTTGGAGTAGCTAAGATGAAGTGATTCTATACAGCAGCAGAATATACAGTGCATTTGAGCCCCGTACAGCCTCAGGGAATATTTCAAACCCCAGCCAATGTTACCAGTCTGCTGCATGGAATGTCTTGTTAAACTACAAAGACATTTAGTTTCAAACGTGTAAATTTCAGGTATGGCACAGTTATTATGACTTCAAAATTATAATCTCACAGATATTTTTACATCATTGCTACTAAAAAACACTATTTCAAAGTTGTAACCAAAAGATCACAGCACGAGATGAGTTATAAAAAACTATTTAGTTTAATTACTAAACCATTTAATGATTAATCCAAGGGCTGCAAAAACCTCTCCAATAATTGTATGGCATGTTCCTAGCACTTGGAGGAAGGCATACCTGCTGTTAATGGAGAATTTATTTAACGGGGGGGGAGGGGGTTTATACCGCTTTAACATTTCAGTCAAAGCTGGTTTACATTGTAACTTAAACTTGGTAATGTACAGTAAACAGGGACATTGATAACTTGGATTGTTCTGAGGCAATGGAGGGTTAAGTGACTTATTCAAGCCCACAAGGAATGCTCAGTGGGAATTGAACCCTTGTCTCTTGGTTCCCAAGCTAGTGCTCTAACCATTAGGCCACTCCTCCACTCCAATGAATTTCAACTACACCTTTAGAGGGTAATTTTTATAAGGGAGCAGGGTTGCCAGCTGGCTCCAGATGTGCCCAACAAAACTGATCCAGTCCTGGGTTTACCCAATTGTATGCAGGGACATGTAGTTCTGAATTCGTATTGCACTCCATAAGAAACAGCAAGACTACAAGTCCCTGATTGCAATAGGGTAAACCCAGGACTGGATCAAGCCTGTCGGGCACATCTGGAGTCAGCTGAAAACCTCAGGAGCACCTAGTTTAAGAGAATTGCATTCATGCCACCCCGAGTGCACAATCTCATGCCTCTCTCAGAGGCTAATCAGGATTAGGCCTGGTTATTACTTGAATGGGAGACAATCATGGAATACCAGGTGCGGTACATGCTTACTGCATGTAAGACAGGCCTGCAATCTACTTCCAGTCACACCTTGCCAAGAAAGCACACGGGATAACCACCACACAGACAACTGTCCACAGGGTCACCAGGAGCAGACACTTAGAGGGCAAGAAGGCATCTGCTTAGGTACTATTTTATTAAAAAAAACATGAGCATCTATGTGTTTTTATAGAGCACTAACGTAAGCAGCAGAAATCACACCTACATTGCAAGCAGAAACATTTACACCAACTGGACAGAAGGTATTAAGGTCTGCACCTAGATTACATATGTGCAACAACCACCACCTTAAAGTAAATAATCCCACCATCTCTCTGTAAAGTCTGCCATAATGGGGGTGAAGAAGTCCAACCAAAAAACAAAAAAAGTAATAAATATATCCAAAAGAACAACTAATGGCAAAAACCTTAAGTTGCATGTGAAGGCATTACTGGCTATCCCTGGGTTCCACTGGAGGTGCCAAAGTCTCCCGATCAGATGCTAGATTCTTGTCATTTGTCACCACACACACACATATCTAATCATTTTGATATTAGAAAACAATTCCTGCCTATGCCTAAAGTATAATCTAAGGACAAGTTCCTGATCAGATTCAAACATGAAAGTCGCAGTCATGGTAACCAAAGCTACCTCTTTCCTAGATAACCAAAAACACTGCAAGTCCAAACAGTCCGAGAAAATTGAAAAAGCCTCCATCTCATCAACTTACACCTTAGAGGAAAGGCAGGATAGAGGTGATATGATTGAGATGTTTAAATACCTCCATGGCATAAATGTTCAGGGAGAGAGCCTCTTTCAATTGAAAGCAAGTTCTGCTATGAGGGTGAAGGGAGAGAGAATCAGGAGTGATATGTGGAAATATTTCTTTACGGAAAGAGTGGTGGATCCGTGGAATAGTCTCCCAGTGGAGGTGGTAGAGGTGAGGATGGTATCTGAATTCAAAAAAGCAAGGGACAAACACAGAGGATCTCTAAAGGAAAAAAGGGGACTGTTGTAGTTGTTGATATGGAAGGACAGACTAGATAGGCCATGTAGTCTTTTTCTGTCGTCATATTTCTATGTTTCTAACTACCTGAGTTTCTCTGTTTGAAGTCAGAACATAATAAGCCTGAGCATCAAAATCAGGGGAAATCTTCAAAAACGTCTCTCATGTGTCTTTTGAGCGTTACTTTTGCAGATTAAAGATATCTTAGAAAAAAAAGTTCTCATCTTGATATATTAATTATCAATGCACTTAAGCTTTCTATGAATCTATGTGCGGCCTTAACTAGAAATACTTCATCTTGAACAACTTTTTCCAACTAACTCTACGTCCTTCAGCTTAGCTACAGCCATCAATTTCTGTAGTTTGTAGAGAAACAGCATTAGAAAGATGAGAAACTTGTAATGCAGAAGAGTTTGTTTGCCCTGATTGGCAATAGAGGGTCTGAGTGAGGCCCAATCATATGGAATCCAGGGAAACATCCAAGGTAACTCCTTCATTGCAAGAAAACGAAGTTGACCTATGGGCTCTTCAACAATGGCACCTGCAGCAGACATGACTACAGCCACACAAACCAAAACTCCAGAGACTTCAAAGCTCGGCATTCACCCCTTGCAGCAGTAGGGGCAGATTAATCAACTGCCTTAGGTTGCATGTGCTGCAGGATCTGGGGACTGCCTTCGTTCTTCATGGCTTAGGGCGTTACCGTTCTCCATGGACCAGCAGACCAAACAAAAGGAATTCACTGGGCCGATCAAGGAAGAAAGGACCCAAAATTGTTGGGTAGTAATCTGATTTTCCCTTTCCCCTTCCTACCTATAACTAGAAAATATCAACAGGTAAAACAGCTAAGAGCTCAGGCACTAGCATCTGCCATCTTGTTCTGCGTTTTCTAAAGAATCAACTTTTGTGCTGAGACCAGGTTTTTGCACCTTCTCCCTGGTGATATGTGCTTCTTTAAAAGAGTGTTGGTTACCTTTCTGAGATTTGGTCTACACACTGTATGACATCATTTCATGAAGGTACTCACTGAGACTTTCCAAGAGAATTTTACTCTATTCAGTTATTCTCTGCAACCCAAACCTCACTCTCTCCTGTTTAGTGGTCATGAATTTTAATATTTTATTGATATTATTTTATGTTTTTACTAGTTTTGTGCTTGGTTCAGATTTTCTGTAAGTGACCTTTGCACTTGGCTAAGTTTTTCCCTGTGGTATTTGCGAACCAATAAAAGTTACAGAAAAAAATTAATCCAAGGTCCAGACTAAATGTCTACCAAAGTTGACAAGAGGTTCACTCTAATAGGTCCATGGTTAATACTCTGTATATGTGCACAGACAGTCACGGAGGCAGATTCTTATGTCAGACCGACTGGGAATGCTGCTGCTGTTGGCATTTTCATTGCCTCCGAGTCAGAGCACTGCACTGAAAGTAGTAGTTGGGCTAAATAAAGACTAGTAGCCATGGGAATCTGACATATTTCCTCTATATATGAAAAAGATTTAGAAGAAAAATACTGGATGGCTGTGTACAATAGCTCTAAGAGTGCCATGTGGAAAGAAGTAATAAGAGACTTTTCAGAGTAGGACAAAGAGAAAAACAATGAATAACATTTTCCAGAGCACTGCATGTCAGATTTCACAAGTGCAATTAATGGTCATTTCTTCTTTGCAGTTTCCTCCCCTTTAAACAATGCTATGCTGAAATATGACATTTCCCCTTTCTCTGCTGCTTTTGGACATTTAGGAAGGAATGAAACAATGGATACTGCACTTAGTTACAGCCTGGTGGATTTAATAGTACTGATAAAGCAATGGACAGTGTATGCGCGCACACACAAACACAACCACACTGCAGGATAACATGCCCCTTTACTCTTTTGTGCTGTACAAGAACATTCAATAGTTTTATCTTCTCTCCTGATTCCTATGAAATAGCAGCATATTGTAATGTGAGAAACCACAATAAAAGTTACTTTAAATCAAGCAGAACAATTCAGACCTTGTGTGAACCATGGAAATCACCAAGGCGATTGGTCATTTGCAAACAGTTAACGCACACAAGTGCATTAAAACAAGTTATTTATTGCAAGACCCGTATTTTACAATGGCCCCTAAGAAACATGCGCTAATGGTGTTAATCCATGCTATTAGCAAATGGCCCCCTAAGAAAGCCTGACAAACTAAGTACAAAAACTAATAATGAAGATGGAACTAAACTTTTCAGATACATTCAATGCGAGAAGCCTATGAGAGAGTCAGTTGAGATAAAGGGGGCATATACGGAGGTCAATGAAGAAGATATAAAGGAGCTACCATTAACAGGTGACAATTCAGAGGAATTAAGTCCGAGCAGACCTACTATTAGTAATCTGTGAAATGAACTATCATTAAAATCATATGTAGTACCTGAAGACTGTAGAATGGCCAATGTTAACGCAGATTTTTTTAAAAAGGTTTCCAGGGGTGATCCAGGAAACTACAGACTAGTACTGGGCAAAATGGTAGAAACCATTATAAAGAATAAAATTACTGAACATGTAAATAGTCATAGTTTATTTGGGAGAAAACCAACATGGATTTAGCCTAGGAAAGTTTTGTCTCACTAATAATATTTATTTTAAGATGTGAATAAACAGGTGGATAAAGACAAGCCAGTTGATATAGTGTTATCTGGATTTGCAGAATGTCTTTGACAAAGTCCCTAATGAGAGACTTGGCAAAAATTTAAAAAAAAGTCATGGGATCGGAGACAGTGTACTATTGTGGATCAGGAACTGGTTAAAAGATAGAAAGCAAGGAGTAGGGCTAAATGGCCACTTTTCTCAACGGAGAAAGGTGAATAGTGGAGTACCCCAGGGACCTGTGTTGGGTCCGCTGCTTTTTAACATATTCATAAATGAGCTGGAAATGGGAATACTGAGTGAGGTGATCAAATCTGCAGACAACACAAAATTATTCAAAGTTGTTAAAACACAGGAAAATTTTAAAAACTTGCAAGAGGACCTCGGGAGACTGGGCATCCAAATGGCAGATGAAATCTAATGAGGACAAGTGCAAAGTTATGCACTTAGAGAAGAACAACCCAAATAATGTTTACATGATGCAAGGTTCCACATTAGGAACCACTGCCCAGGAAAAGGATTTAGGAGTCATCATGAATAATACATTGAAACCCTCTGTCCAGTGTGCAGCAGCGGCCAAGAAAGCAAATAGGAATCATAAGGAAAGTAATAGAGAATAAAACCAAGGATATTATAATGGCTGTGCATCGTTCCATGGTGCGACCACACCTTGAATATTGTGTGTAATTATGGTCACCATATTTTGAAAAGGATATAGCAGAATTAGAAAAGGTACAGAGAAGAGCCACCAAAATGGAAAAGGGGATGGAAGGATACTCCGAGGAAAGGCTTAAAAGTTAGGGCTCTTCAACTTAGAAAGGAGACAGCTGAGGAGAAATATAATAGAGGTCTATAAAATAATGAATACAGTGGAAAGCATAAATGTAGATCAGTCATTTATTCCTTCAAAAAATAGAAAGACTAGGGGACACACAATGAAGCTACAATGTAGCTCATTGGAGGAAATATTTTTTCACTCAAAGCATCATCAAACACTAGAGGATGTAGTTAAAGCTGTTAGTGTAGAGGGGTTTGGACATGTTCCTGGAGGAAACCATTAATAAACCATTATTAAAGATGACCAGAGAAAACTACTGCTTACCCCAGGATAAGCAACATGGAATCTGTGTACCTTCTGGGAACCTTACAGGTACTTGTGACCAATGTTCCCTCTAATTTTCTGTAGGCTGTGTGCGCATAAAATATCAGCTGTGCAGCTTTTGAAGGAAGGTTAAATTTTTGTGCGCCACATAACACTCGGAGTTATATACTTTGTCAGACGGCTGCCTAGGGTGAGAACTTACACAATCTTGACGATGCATATATTCATATGATTCTTGCAAGGTATTGTGGGTAATGTAGTTCTTTCACTCCAAACACAGCTGAAGACAATAATTGAGTTGTGTAACCAGTGGTAAAGCCAATAAAATACTTCTTTTATTGATGGGGTTTAATTCACCCAGCACAAATATGCTTGGTAGCAATATAAATGAGGTTACTTGCTTGCAGTGTTTAAATGGATAACAAAAAGTCACAAAGCAAATCAGAAAAACAACCTTCAGCTTGTCAGGCAATTAGCTAATGTTTTCTTAGCAAATAATTACCAAATACAAAGGCACAAAGAAATAAATGAACTTTGCTTGTTAGGTTAACTTCTGCTTATTTTCCACACAGATCCTGCAGTGATTCTCTCTTGCTCACACACAATCAGGTGCAGCTTTAATTACTATCAATTGACCAGCTGAAACCCTTTAGCTGGCTGGCTGCTACTGTGTGAACCCAAATCCTGCTTTAAGAGCTGTTTTGCAGTGGAAATAAGAACAAAGTTAGGTTTCTTTGTGATGGCTGATGTGTTTGCTCACAGAAAGCTAGCAATAGCACTTGGATAAAGAACAGTCCATGTAATCAATAGTTTCATCTGCTGTATCTCCCCCTTCATCAATCAGCATAGGGTCACTATCATACATTGGCACAGACGAGTCTTTCCATAAGGCACTATCATGAGAATGCTTATTCCCTTGCTGCCATTCACTATTATAGATAGGGTCTGGATCAGTGTTCATACCTGAGCCTCTCCTGCTATCATAATTCCTCTCTGTATAGCCTGGCCAGTATGTAATCCAGTTCTGATGTCCAGCCTTCCAATCTTGATCCCTGGACACTGGATCTTTCCTCACATACCTTCTGGCATAGGTCTGAAAGTCCTTTCCACGTGCAGTCTTCTCTCTTGCAGGTAGCCACTGGTGATTCCTATCTCTGCCATTCCATTCCTCTGGCTGACTCCAGTCCAATGGACTCTGCTGGCATTTGGAATACCTCCCAGTATAGGTACTGCCTTGGAATCTCCCAGACCTTCCAATGGCCTTTCTTCTCTTCCTTCCAGAGAGTTTCCTTCTCTCTCTATCCGCTTGGCTTGGCTTCTGCTTCTCGAGATGATGTTGGTGCTTGGGCTTGAAGCTGTTGCTGTGTCTTTTCCTGAAGCTCTTTCTGTAGCTGTTATCTGTAGAATCAGCTCTATTCTTATTCTGTCTTAATGTGTGCTCCTCCCTAACACAGCGCAGCTGTGTTGAATCATGCCCTGCCCTTTGAGATGAGTGCTTAGGGATTACCTCATAGCTCTCTTGATTGCACACACGTTTTCTCACTTCAGCCCCTCTCATGGCTGCTGGAAACCTGGTGCATTCTGGGACTGGTAGTCTTTTATGTGAAAACTCTGTTTTCTTACTTCTACCAGAACTGACAGGTTGCTTGTTCAGAGTCACATCATCTTTTCTATAGCTCCTACCTGAGCTATGATAAGCTTCCTTATCACAACTTTAAAATTTGACTACACGTCAGAATACAGTATGTACACCACATTGATTGCACTAGAAAATATTGTAGAACTTGTGAAAACCATAAATACACAACTTATAAATTTTAAGACGTCTGTGTTGTTTTCTATCAGAATCAGAACTGTAATTTTTGTGCGCTCTGTTATAAAGTATGTGCGCTCGCTCGGCGAGGTGTGTGCGCGCGCACACGTGCACAGCTTAGAGGGAACAGTGCTTGTGACGTGGATTGGCTGCCATTGGAAAGTGGATACTGGGCTCGATGGACCCTCTGTCTGACTCAGTTTGGCATATTCTTATTTAGAAGATGTAATATAGACCAAATTGAAAAACTAAAGAGCAGCAAATCACCTGGACCAGTTGGTATACACTCCAGAGTGCTACAAAGAACTCAAAAAAAAAAAAACTGCAGATATACTAGTAGTAACCTGTGACCTTTCATTAAAATCATCTGTGGAACCTGAAGATTGGAGGAGGGCCAACATGTCAATTTTTAAAAAGGGTTCCAGAGACAATCCAGGAAATTACAGGCCAGTAAGCCTGACATCAGTGTCCAGCAAAATGGTTAAAAAAAAACTATCATAAAGAACATTACTGAACATATATAGACAGACATGGTTTAATGTGATAAAGTCAACATGGATTTAGCCCAGGGAAGTCTTGCCTCACCAGTCTGCTACATTTTTTTTCAAAGTATGAATAAACAGGGATCTGTGCTAAGATTGATGATTTTCAATATATTTATAAATGATCTGGAAATGGGAATAATAAGTGACGTGATCAAATTTGCAGATTATAAATTATTCAACGCTGTTTAAATCACATGCTGATTGTGTTAAATTGCAGAAGAACCTTGCGAGACTGAGCATGCAAATGGAAGACAAAATTTGATGTAGACAAGTGCAACGTGATGCACACAGGAAAGATTAATCTAGATTACAGCTACATGATCCTAGGTTCCACATTCGAAGTCACCACCCAGGAAAAAGATCTAGGAGTCATATGTTAAAATCTTCTGCTCAGTACACAGCAGCGGCCAAAAAAGGAAAAACAGCACATTAGGAAAGAAACACAGAATAAAACAAAGACTATAATGAGAAAGAAGTCACATCTCCAACTTGGTCACATAGCCTGAGGACTCTGCAAGAGGATGTAATAAAATAGTGATTGCTCACCTCTCCCATTGCTCTTTCAGTGTTTGTTCTGGTGGATCCTTCTCTGCTGCTATCCTGCTCTCAGTTGGTGTACCCCAAGGATCTGTCTTGGGTCCGCTCCCTTTTCTCTCTCTATACCCAGTCCCTTGGTGCGCTTATCTCTTCCCATGGCCTTCAGTACCATCTTTATGCTGATGACTCCCCCCAGATCTACCTCTTTACACCTGAAATCTCAACAACAATCCAGACCCGGATCTCTGCCTGCCTTTCTGATATTGCTGCTTGGATATCTCACCGCCGCTTGAAACTGAACATAGCCAAAACTGAGCTTCTTATTTTATCCCCCAAAACCTCCTCTCCTCTTCCTCCTTTCTCAGTCTCTGTGGATAAACTCTCTACTCCTCCATTTCCTCAGCTCTCAACCTTTGGGTTGTCTTTGACTGTTCTCTCTCCTTCTCCACACACATCCATCTGATAGCTAAGACCTTCCATTTCTTTCTCTATAACATCAACAAAATCCACCCATTCCTTTCTGAACACACCACTAAGACACTTAACTCCTTAATCACCTCCTGTCTTGATTACTGCAACCTACTCCTTGCTGGTCTCCCTTTGAGTCATCTCTCTCCCCTTCAATCTGTTCAACACTCTACTGCACGGCTAATCTTCCACCAACCTCATCATGCTCATATTATCCTCTTCTCAAATCACTTCATTGGCTCCCTATCCATTTCTGTATCCAGTTCAAACTTCTCCTGCTGACCTATAAATGCATTCACTCTGCAGCTCCTCACTACCTTTCCTCTCTTATCTCTCCCTACACTCCCCCTTGGGAACTCCGCTCTTCTGGCAAATTGCTTCTATCTGTGCCCTTCTCTTCTATTGCTAACTCCAGACTTTGCTCCTTTCACCTTGATGCACCTTACAACTGGAACACACTACCTGAGTCTGTACATCAGGCACCTTCTCTGACCCTTTCCAAAATCCAGGCTGAAAATTCACCTCTTCGCAGCCGCCTTCGGATCTTGACTCATCTGATCTCCTTGTGTTTCCCTTGTGTTGTCCGTCTTGACTAGATTGTAAGCTCTGATGAGCAGGGACTGACTCTTACATGTCTGTACAGTGCTGTGTACATCTTACAGCACTATACAAATGCTCAGTAGTAGTAGTAGCAGCCTCTTTACCTGGTGTAAGTGAAGTAAGAAGTTAAGCACAGTACTATGGCAGAAAAGACCAAATTGGATGATTTAGAACCCTTTAAGAAAAACAGCAAAGACAAAGTCAGCAACCAGCACACAGGACTCCAAGAGCACAAGGAGAATTTGGGTCAGATGATGCCGGTGATGCAGACTGCTACCTGTCAGGAAGCTCTCTTACCACAGAATTTAAATCTGAGAGTAAATCAGTGATGGAGGAGATGAAAGAAGTTCTGACTGATCTGGAAAAGTGACACAGCTAATCTACAGCACTGTATTGGGCCAACCAACAGGATGGGGTCCCGGTGAGGCTGGCGACCCAAGTGGTTCAAATGGATTTGTTATGAGTGATATGCAGGATAAACTTGAAGATACAGAAAATCGCATAAGGAAATGCAGCCTGCACATACGACATGGAACAGAATGTGGATATGGAGAAGGTGGCCCATCATGTGTTTTGCTTGATGCTTAAAAGCAGGAGCGCTGGCAAAGGACAGGAGGGCTGGGCCACAGAACAGGCACAATGCTTTGAGGCCTCAGAGAGTCTCTTACCCCAGAGTTTAGTGGTCTATCTGTTGAATTTCCTCTTGAAGAAGAACATCTTGGGGAAAGTGCAATGCCAGAGATTGTGATAGACGGACATCTTGGTTTACTGCAAAGGGGCTCCGGAACGCATAATCCCAGGCAAGGTACCTCTCACATCCAATATCAAGGACTTCCCCCCCAAAAGCCACAACACTCTTGCCACCGTCCTCTCCGGCTCACACAGCAAAACCATTAGATCTGCAAAAACGGCACTTTTAATCTCTGCGCCCCTCCCCCGTATACCCATAATCTCCTCATCATGCAACAGTCATGCATAGAAATAAAGGGCCTGGAAAAAAGGGCACCCCTGCCTAGTTTCACCCTCCAAAAAGAAATTCAGCAATCATAAAATTATTAACTAAAACCCTCACCAGAAGTCTGGAATAAACACCCAAATTTGTTCATTCCCCGTACTTCCAAACCCAAATTTCTCAAGCACATATCAAAAGGTACTCCCATGTAACCATATCAAAGGCCTTTTTGATATCAAAACTAATGGCTACTACATCTAACTCCTGCTGATAGATCATTTCAATATTGGCCAATTGCGCCAGACATTCATGGCCCCATTCTGCCCTGGCACGAACCGCACCTGCTCTTTCCCTATCAAGTGATGCAACGCCCCAACCTATCAGACACTCAGCATAAATCTTTAAAAAAACAACAAAATAAAAAATTAAGTGCCCTCAAGTCAATGCTGATTCTTGGCGACTCAGCAGCCCATGGGTTTTCTTGGCAAGGTATGACCGGAAGTAGATTGACAGGCCTTTTATTCTGAGGCAATGGCAGGTAAAGTGATTTGCCCAAGGTCACAAGGAATACCAGTGGGAACTGAACCCAGATCTCCTGGGTGCTAGAGATACGGGTCTATATAAAGATAATGTAACATCCTTCCCCTCCTTAGATAAAATAATTATCCAAGTCTGGTTAACCACAGGCCCAAATGTGCCAGCCTCCAAGGTTGCCCAATACAAATCCTGCAGTGGAGGCTACACTAACTCCCACAAAACCTTATAAAATTCAGCCGTCAGCCAATCAAAGTCTGGAGCCTTATAACTGTCCAATTTATGGATAACCTATGCAATCTCTGCATGCTCTACCAGAACTCCCAGAAACACCCTCTGCTCCTCTATCAAGGCCAGATGTTCAAAACTAGCAAAAAAAGACTATCCATGCCCAATCAAGAACTGAACCACAATGCATTTTAACATAAAAGCACTAAAATATCTTACAGATAGTAACATCATCATTACAGATTTTCCCCTTCTCACCCTGAAGCACGGGCACAAACCTATTACCCTGATGCACATGAACTAAGTCAACTAAATACCAAGCCGTCCTATTTCTGAATTGATGAAGTTGGATTTTATAATGCACTAGTACTTTCTGCACCCTTTGATGCAACAGTTCCTGTACCTCTACTTTTAACTGAAAGAATTGCTCCCCCCAACCAGGCTAACAGCATCCTAGCTAATTCGCCACTGCAACTTTGTGCCTGCTATAGGGCGTACTCTCTTTCAGGAGGGGTGGGGAAGGGTTTGTAGGAAGAAGACGGAGATGGAGTTTCCCCTCAAGAGCTTTGCAATGTTGCGGCAGGAGTTCAATTTGAGTTCTAAAGAGTTTTATGGCTACTTGCAAGTCCGTCATTACTTTGATTTGAGAGTGCGCCTCCCACCACATGTGATTTTACAGAACAAAATTTGATGAAATTGTACTACAGAAGATAGCACGTACATGCATAGGGGGTTATTCCGAGGCATGAATACCGGGGCTGGACATCCCAGTGGAACGTCCATCCCTGCTATTCATGCCTTTTCCCAGTCCCATCTACCTTCCCCGCATCTTGTACAAGGTAGACAAGGGCAGGAAAGGGGCAGATCAGGGTGGCATTAGGGCAGGCAGTGGGCGGTCATCGGCCATGGACATAACAGGGCCAATTCTAATGTCGGCCCTGTACGTCCAGGGCCGGTGACTTGCATGGGGAACTTATTCCAGGTGACTTGCATGGGGAACTTATTTCACCTCTGAGGGCCCAGGGCATAGATGGGGGAGGGGAGGCCCCGAGAACATTCACTGCAGCCCGACTCTGGCCTTAGGAGGCCAGATCGGGGGTCAGGCTGTGGGGAATCAGCTTCAGCAGCCGGCGGCCGGGAATTGCGACTCTTCAATGGAGCCATGGTGCCATGGCAACCGGACACCATGGCGCCACGGCTTCATTGAACAGCCCTGACTGAGTTAGCCGGGGAAGAACTGTATATGTAGGCTGGAAGGAATCGGTGTCCCGGCCTGCACATAAAGACCTGTTGTGGCACTGCAAACCCTCTGCAGGCAGAAGAAAATGTTTTAAACTCAGAAAAAAAGAGGCAGACACCGGCTGCAGCATCACGAGGAGCCATATAGGGGGAGCAAGAGGGACTTCTGGAGGACTGAGGAACCACGCCCTAGAGCCAATGATGCAATACCGGCCTGCACCCAATCCAGAAAGGGAAGGATTCCTTTTAAAAGCCCAGATGACTGGAGAAAGTCAGACTGGCAGGGAGTTGTGCAAGGAGTTCCCGTTCCAGATTCGCATGGAGATCCAGATCGGAAGCTAACTTTGGAAGCAGAAGGAATGTACCAGAGAGTCCAAGGCCTGAGTTTGGCAAGGGCCAGCAACTGTTGAAAGGCGCAACAAGGAGTAACCAGGAAAGAGGTGAAAGAGGAATTTTGAAAGACAACTTTCAAGGCCCTGGGAGAAAGAAGCTGTGGTGAACGTGCGGCTTAACCCCAGCTGAAGGCCGAGCTGAGAACCGGAGGCCTACCTGGGTGCCAGAGAAGCCAAGCCCCAGCAGGAACAGGCCTCAGCCCTCACCTCACTGTGATAACCTTAGAAGAAAAGGTAATTACTATTTTACTGACTATGATTTTACGAATGCGGTGACGCAGAAGGAGCAAGGCACTGGAGAATCCTGTCCTTCTAGATGCATTCATGCTACAAAATACAAACCGGTACCAAACAGGAGACTTTCTAGAGAAGGACCAGTGTGCAGGAGAGACTGTCCACATGCTAAAAGTGTACAAAGCAAAGGCTTACCTTTAGATGCTGAACATTGGGGCATCATACAAGCATTATACAAAAAGCCTGAAGGCGAGCCCCTAGACATTCCAGACTGCGAGCCATTGCAGGTGGAATTCCCGGATGATCCCTCGGACCTCCCGATGGATTGTAGCTATTGCCTGGCCGAAAGAATTGAGCCCTGAGCAGAGGAATAGCTGTGGTCTGGGGTAAAAGCTTGATTCTGTATTTCGTTTGGTATTGCTGTGAAGTTAACAGGTTTTCTTCAGTTCATGTTTTCTTTTAACCTGGAGCAAGGACATTCTTTTGTGTTGATGTAATCTGTGCTATTTGAACCTATTTGCAACAAGGGAAATAAAAGCCTTAATTTTTCCCTACCCTCGGGCTGTGATATTCTTGGGAGCTTTTAGTTACACAGAAGGCTACCAGGACTATAAAAACCTGGGCCCTGTAATTGAGCTAAACTCCTCCACAAACAAACTTTGCATGTCCACCCCCTTTCTGCTGTGACCCGCCATTGCCACCAGGGGGGCGGTGTGACATGTAAAAATGGCATAGTTATTGGATTTTGCCCAGAACCTACCTCAGCACTGAAAAGAAAAGGCTTAAATTTCCAGAAAAAAAAAAAAAAGGAAGTCTGGTTGTGCTGCTGAAAAAAAAAAAAAAAATCCCTAAAACCCGGAGTGGATCAGCTAGAAACTGGACCGGAGGAGAAAAAAACCCGGAGCGGAGTAGCTGAGAACCCGGAACGGATTGGGGGAAATCATGAACAGAGAAAAACCTGTTGCCGATTCCTCAAGCAGAGAGCGGTGGCGAGCAACAGCAACTTCCATTCCAATGCTGATTACACACCAGAATCAGGTAAAATGTAATTGAGCCTGTCTAGTGTGGGACACCGGAGGAAGTTTAAAAAAAAAAAGGGAAAAAAGAAGAAAAAAAAAAAGGTTTAGGGAACCGCACTTGGTTGTGTCTTTTTTTTTCTATCCTTGCAGGTGCATCATGGAGCCAAGAGAGCTATGCGCGTGGATGGCCCACCAATTTGACAAACAAGCAGAGGTGGCGCTGAAGAATCAGGCTCAAGCGTTGCAGGCCATGCAAGCCCAGCAAGCACCTGTGTTACAAACTATGGAAAGCTGGTTGGCGCAACAAAAGGAAGAGATGGCAAGGATCAATGCAGAGAAGTCGAGCGCGACTAATCTAAACAAGCAAGCGGTTGGACAATGGACATGTCATGATTTAGTGGTAGGAAAATTGAGTCCTGAAGATAATGTGGACGATTTTCTAGACTCTTTTACTAGAATAGCTAGTTCAGCTAACTGGCCACCTGAACAATGGTCAATACGTCTCGCAGTGTCCCTTACGGGCGAGGCACTGGCTGCTTACCGGTCAATGCCGCCTGCCTTAGCCAACACCTATGAAGAGGTAGTGTTAGCAATTAGGGATCGCCTAGGTCTTACCCCATTGACTTACAATAAAATGTTCAGAGCTACTACCCTTAAGGCTGACGAAACGCCAAAAGCCCTGGGGTACAGAATCAGGAGCTTAGCGTACAAGTGGCTACAGCCGGAAAGGAAGAATATAGAGACACTAATGGACGCCGTAGTATTAGAACAATACATGACAGCGGTGCCCAGTAGGGTACAGAACTACCTAATGTTACAAAATTGCTGTACCACTACAGAGGCAATAACCCTTACTGAGTGGTACCTAGAGGCTGAGAAAGTCACCCAACATAGGATGGGTAACCCCAAGGTAGCCATAGGTATGGAAGCCAGGAAAGTAGGGAGCCCTTCCCAACCAGTATATGGTAATGTAAAGAGAAATAACCTTCCAGATAAGGAAAAAGTTAAACGCTGTTTTTCCTGTGGTAAAATGGGACATTTAAAAATTGACTGTTATGCTCGAACTGCTCTTGTGGGGGAGGCCCCAAAGACAGTCCGAGAAGGGTTTGTGTTGACTGTACAAATACATGGAGTGGATGTAAGGGCGCTTCTGGATTCAGGCGCTGATCAAACAATGATGTCCAAAACGTTATGGTCAGTGATCAGAGGCCAGGGAGGATCAGTTCCTGAATATCCAGAAGGCCATGTTAAGATCAAATGTATTCACGGGGCAGCCACAAGCTATCCTCTCTATAGGCTATGGGTCAAAGGCTTGGGAATAAAGAAGGAAATGCTGGTAGCAGTCGTGCCAAAATTGCCCCAAGAATTAGTGTTAGGCCGCGACTGGCCGCAGTTCCGGAGGAGCCTTAAAGAGGGCTTGTCTCCAACCAAAATCCCAAATTCCACCTGTAGTTGGCATGAGTCTGTAGACAACCCGGAGTCACGGTCTAAGCCGGCCGATCACTCCCATGTACAGCCAAACAGTGCAAAGAAGAGTGAGCCTCCCAAAAAGGCTCTAGTTTCCACGAGATCCCATACCCAGGATGATGAACAGCCCTCATGCTCCAGAGATAATTCTTTAGGAACCTTCCCCTCGCATGAGGACCTAATAGGAGATCCCTTGCGGAGAGAGCGAAAGCCGAAGGCTGAACGAAGGCGGGAACGAAGATGTCGCTCTCAGGGACGGGCCGAATTGGAAGCCGGAGGAGGAATGCCCTGGGTACCGGCCGAATTGATGGAGAAGTTTCCCTCCTTCAAGAGAGCAAAAAGCGGACCCAGTACTAGCTCATGCCTTTGAGCAGGCACAAGACAAAAGGGATTCCTACCCCAGATTCTGTATGGAGGATGACCTGTTCTATCGAGAGAGTAAAGATCCACGAACAGGGGTACTACAGAAACAACTGGTGATACCGAACACATTTAAATCATTGATTCTATGACTGGCCCATGACCATCCCGTAGGGGGTCATAAGGGAGCACAGGGTACGCTAGACCAGATTCTATTGGCCAGGGGTATTTCGGGAGACAACTCGATTCTGCGAATCCTGCGCAACGTGCCAAAGAGTGACCGCCCGAAAACCTCCTGCCGTGCCATTAGTACCTATGCCTGTGATTTCAGACCCGGTGAGAAGATTGGCCATGGACATTGTAGGGCTCCTGGTTAAAACACCCAGGGGATACCAATATATCCTGGTAATCATCGATCAGGCCACCCGGTTCCCGTGGGCCATCCCATTAAGAAGTATTTCGGCTAAGCCTATTGCCAGTGAACTGGTTAAACTATTCTGTGAAATTGGATTTCCGCAGGAAATACTGACAGACAGGGGCAGCAATTTTCTGTCAAAGTACCTCGCGCAGGTGTGGGACGCCTTTGGCATCCACCATAAGAAGACCGCTGCATACCATCCCCAGTGTAACGGTCTGGTAGAACGCCTTAACCAGAGCATAAAGCAAATGCTCCGACGAGCGCTAGGTGGACAAATGTCAGAATGGGACACCATGTTACCATTCATTATGTACGCTTGCAGGGAATGGAGACAGACTTCCCTGGGCACGTCCCCGTATGAACTCCTGTATGAACAGTCCCCGCGAGGTTTATTAGACGTCCTAAAGGAACAGTGGATCGAACCCGTTGAGGCCGAAATAGGGGTGCCCCTATTTCTGCAGAACCTCAGGACTCGTCTAGAACGAACTTCCCAGGTTGTGGGTGAAAATTTGAAGAAGAGTCAACAAAAACAAAAGCATTATTATGACCAGCGGGTAAAGCACAGACAATTACAAGCAGGAGAAAAAGTAATGATCCTGGTAGCAGGTGCAACCCCGAAGTTTGAGGCCCGATGGAGAGGACAGCATATGATAGTCAAGTCGATGGGACCGACTTCCTACGAGGTCAAGGATGACAAAGGGCACACGCAAATTTATCACATTAACACTCTTCGGCCATGGCATGACCGATCTGTTCTGCTAGTGTCAGCGACCAACGTATTCTACCCTGACGAGATACCGACGGATATTAGGCGGAAGAAGTATAGTACTAATCAACTACACTTTAAGGCGGATGCAACGTCGCGTATTCCGTGCTGTGTGGAAGAGGCTTCACCAGCCCGTCATATTTTAAGAGGGGGGATATGTGGCACTGCAGACCCTCTGCAGGCAGAAGAAAATGTTTTAAACTCAGAAAAAAGAGGCAGACACCGGCTGCAGCATCACGAGGAGCCATATAGGGGGAGCAAGAGGGACCTCTGGAGGACTGAGGAACCACGCCCTAGAGCCAATGATGCAATACCGGCCTGCACCCAATCCAGAAAGGGAAGGATTCCTTTTAAAAGCCCAGATGACTGGAGAAAGTCAGACTGGCAGGGAGTTGTGCAAGGAGTTCCCGTTCCAGATTCACATGGAGATCCAGATCCAGGAAGGAAGCTAACTTTGGAAGGAGAAAGGAGAGCTTTCCTGGAAGGAGAGGAGGACCCAGGAATAGGAGTCCTGACAGATGGAACCGGCCTAGCAGACTCAGCTGAGCCAGGTGAAGAAACTTGCTTTAGATATCTCAAAAGGGGAGAGGACACACTTTCCAGGAGGGAAAGATACCGTGTGGAAGCTAACCCTGGAAGGAGAAGGAATGTACCAGAGAGTCCAAGGCCTGAGTTTGGCAAGGGCCAGCAACTGTTGAAAGGCGCAACAAGGAGTAACCAGGAAAGAGGTGAAAGAGGAATTTTGAAAGGCAACTTTCAAGGCCCTGGGAGAAAGAAGCTGTGGTGTACGTGCGGCTTAACCCCAGCTGAAGGCCGACCTGAGAACCGGAGGCCTACCTGGGTGCCAGAGAAGCCAAGCCCCAGCAGGAACAGGCCTCAGCCCTCACCTCACTGTGATAACCTTAGAAGAAAAGGTAATTACTATTTTACTGACTATGATTTTACGAATGCGGTGACACAGAAGGAGCAAGGCACTGGAGAATCCTGTCCTTCTAGATGCATTCATGCTACAAAATACAAACCGGTACCAAACAGGAGACTTTCTAGAGAAGGACCAGTGTACAGGAGAGACTGTCCACATGCTAAAAGTGTACAAAGCAAAGGCTTACCTTTTAGATGTTGAACATTGGGGCATCATACAAGCATTATACAAAAAGCCTGAATGAGAGCCCCTAGACATTCCGAACTGCGAGCCAATGCAGGTGGAATTCCCGGATGATCCCTCGGACCTCCCGATGGATTGTAGCTATTGCCTGGCCGAAAGAATTGAGCCCTGAGAGGAGGAATAGCTGTGATCTGGGGTAAAGTTTGATTCTGTATTTCGTTTGGTATTGCTGTGAAGTTAACAGGTTTTCTTCAGTTCATGTTTTCTTTTAACCTGGAGCAAGGACATTCTTTTGTGTTGATGTAAGCTGTGCTATTTGAACCTATTTGCAACACGGGAAATAAAAGCCTTAATTTTTCCCTACCCTCGGGCTGTGATATTCTTGGGAGCTTTTAGTTACACAGAAGGCTACTAGGACTATAAAAACCTGGGCCCTGTAATTGAGCTAAACTCCTCCACAAACAAACTTTGCATGTCCACCCCCTTTCTGCTGTGATCCGCCATTGCCACCAGGGGGGCGGTGTGACACTGTTCGTGATTCTAATCCCAGGGTGCTTGATGTGCCCTGCGGGATCAGAATCACGACTCCCTCTGTGCATCCGGTTCCGGCTGGACACACAGATGGCCCGGACGTAGAGGATGGAATCAGGCCCAGTGTATTGACTTGTCCAAAGATGATGCATTTGTGGGAAGAAATATTTATGAATGTGTCTTGTTTGCTGGATGTTGACTTGGAACACAGGGTGAAAGTGCATCTATTTGATCAACGGAGGACCTGCCATTAGAATCAAAGGCTAATGTGCTCCTGGTTCGGAAAGCATGTTTGGTAGTCAAGAGCAATTATGTACCACCAGATAGGGGGGGAAAAAGGGAGCCACCTGGGAAAGCTGGCATCTTTTGATTTGCATCTTCTGCTACAGATGGACTACTGGATAGCAAAAAAAGCAAGTCCAGCACAGAGTAAGCGGTTTGTGGAAGCCTGGCTTCCCTTTTTGTGGACTCTTTTGTTCTAGATAATGGAGTGATATCCTCAACACATTAAAGCTCTGAATGGGTGTAACTGGACTGGGGGAGGGGGTGGAGGGGTTTCTTTCTTTTGATATGTGCTCAGTTGTGGTATATAATATCATTGAAGGAAATGTATCATATGCACATAATGGAAAACAATAAAATGACTAAACATAAAACAGAATATCATAATGCCTCTGCAAGACTCCATAATGTGACCACACCTTGAATATGTGTGCACAATTTTGGTCGCCACATATTAAAAGATATCAGAATTAGAAAAGGTACAGAGAAGGGCAACCATAATAACGGGGGTGGAATGACTATCAGGAAAGGCTCAGGGTTGATATGATAGCAGTCTCTAAAATTGTGAGTGAAGTGCAAAGAGTAAAAAGGACTAGGGGAAAAAATTGTTTTTCACTCAGTGTACAGATAAGCTTTGGAACTCATTGCCTGAGAATTTGTGGAAAGCTTTTCATGTAGCTGGGTTTAAGAAAGGTTTGGAAAAGTTATTGGAGAAAAGCCTGTAAGCAAAGTAGACCTGGGAAAAGCCCCTGCTTATCCCCAGAGTATGCAGCATAAAATCTAAGTACTTTTGGGGATCCTGCCAGGTACTTGTGGCTACTGTTGGAAACAGGATACTGGGCTTGATGAACCTTTGGTCTGAGCCAGTATGACAATTCTTAAGTTCGATACAGAAGTGAGTGAAGTTGCAGTATTGCACAAAACCCCCCTTGCATTCTTAACAGCAGAGGCAAGAGAAGAGGAGATAAAAAGAAAACAAGAGAAAGATAAGTGTGAGCCAACTTAACCACAGGCTATGAGTTAATTGGGCTGGATAAGACAAACTCCTCAGTAACCAATTAGATCAACAGCAGATGGTGGTGGCCAATTACTAACTAGTAAGATTAAGGGATGTAGGTAACCAGATGTTTGGACAACAGCCTCACTAATTCTCCATAGACAAGCAGGATGATTCAGCCACACCTGGTGAAGTCATCCAACGGTGCAGTATGGATGGAAGTGCTCTCCTAGAGCTCAGAAAGGCTTGCCAAACCGCCCCTGGCCTACACCTACATGGCTCAGTTTGCTTCTTCCTCCTTGACAGAAGGACAGAACATTCAGCTCTCCACACTAACTTACAAAACCTGTAAGAACCATGGAAAAGGAAAAGAGAGAAGGTACCAGCTGCAGAGGGAAAAAAAACCTCCAAGCCCGGCTTCAAAAAATGCCCCAAGTATGAGAAAAAGATAAACATCATTGATGCACATGACTGATGTCTGGGAGCATCCCTCCACTGGAAGATTGCTCCGATGAGGTGAAGAAGCCCTGGGGGACATTCATTGAGCACAGTGGGGGAAAACAGCATAAGCAGAAAAACAGCACCAATCCTCCTCTCTCTAGGAAACTGTTCCTCTCAGCGCCATGAAGATCTGCAGCCACATGGTTGCTGGAGACAACATGGCCACCAAGACCCACCCAGCAGGTTCACCCACAGCATGGGATGCGCCCCTGAAGACCTCCATCCCCAGCCCAGCTGGCAACAACCACCATCCACTACGGCAACCTTCCACAAGTCTGCCCAGCCCAAAAGGCTCCTCGACCTGGCTCCCGAAAACATTGCATCTCTGCCACCAGCTCCCAACGTGGCTTTCCCTCGCACCATTCACTTTCCATACTGTCAGGCCCTCACATGAACCACAAATTCTGCCCTCCCACGGTGCAATTGGATGGCGCCTATAAGTGACCAACGTCTACAGCTGGCACCAAGAAATAGCTTCAAAAATATAGGCCAGAAAACTGGACATTGGAGGGGGGAGGGAAGGGAAAAAAAAAAGAGGGGAGAGAGAGGGGGAAGAGAGCAACATAAAAACATAATAATTCTACCATAAAAACAAAAACAAAAACCCATATATGAACCATATGCTAGAAAAACTGATTATAAAGGGAAACAAGAGGAGGAGAAAGAGAAGGAGAGAGTAAAGGAAAGAAAAAGAAAAGGGGTAAGGGGAGGAAGGAAGGGAAAGGTAGAAAGGGGGAAGAAGAGGGAAAAGGGGTGGGGGTAGAGGGAGAGGGAGAGGGAAAAGGAAAAAAAAACAAGAAAATAAGAATAAAAACACCTATAAAATATAATTATGTCAAAATGAGGAACACATAAAAAAACAAAAGTATCTGCCTAAAGTTAATTATGTCCAAAACGGGGGGGGGGGGGGGGGGGGGGGGGGGAATTCTGCCTTCAATCTTTGTCTTTTGGACTGGATGTTAAGAGAGAACAAAAGGGTAAATCTGATAGGCAATGTTAGCAAAGGCCCTCAGAATCGGATAGCAGTAGTTGATATTTTCTGAATAACAAAGGTAGTATTCAACACCTTGCAGACCTAACAATGAATGCCTGTACAGTTTGGATGACTATGATGCAGTCCTGCTTAAGATTGCAGAATATTGGTTTGTCATCAGCATATTCAGTTTCAGATTATTTATTTTCTTTGCTCTCAGTCACAAATCTGTGCTACTGCCAATATCCCACATTCCAAGTCCATATTAAGTCATCTCACAAGCTGACCGATTTGGAATAGGATAATATGGTCAATCTGCAGTACTGTCAATTTCCCAGATCAGAATTTGTTTATAGCCCAAACTGTACATAAACGAACCAGGAGCACCATCGCTCTGTTTTTATTTTATTCTTCACAAATAAAAATTGTCTTCATATAAATTATTTTATTTACATCAGGAGTGAGTAATATATGAAAGTGTTCTCTCATGACAGCTGTTACTCAGGGTAGTGCTACTTTGGTCTCGGTCTCACAGCTATTTTCAGGATCAAGATTCTAGATATCTGACACTTAATTTAGTTTGATTTACTGGAATTTGACATACTGCTTACATTACCATATCAAGGATGTTTACAATAAAGTAATAAGCACATCATCATAACTATACAAGTTCAAAGGGTAGTGAAGGCAGGTAAGGAATGAAGGATGGACATGTGTTGGTACATTGATGAGACAAGAACAAGACAGAGCAACAGCCCATCACCACCTCCCCCAGCTTAGGTATACAGCATTATGCAGTATGTCCACAAGAAAGGGCATAAAGTGAGGTTTCGAGGTTCACTTTAAAACACAAGATTCGAGCTTTAAGTACATTGGAATCATATTCCAGAGGGAAGAGAAAGAACATGAAATGTCCAGTTGGATTCAAGTCTAGTTCTCAACTGGTTAATAAAAATGTATGGAGATCTGCTGCTTCAGTACATTGGTTCAGGTTGCCAAATCTAACCCAAACTGGTTTGATACTGACCAGAAATCGTTGCTTCCTTCTAAAGAACATACTGTAAGATATGCCATACTGGGTCAGACCAAGGTCCATCAAGCCCAGTATCCTGTTTCCAACAGCAGCCAATACAGGTCACCAGTACTTGTCAGGTTCCCATAAAGGTACACAGATTCCACAATGCTTATCTCGGGGTAAGCAGTGGGTTTCCCTGGTCCTTTTAATGGTTTATGGACCTTTCCTCCAGGAACTTGTCCAAGTCTTTCTTAAACCCAGCTTCAATAATATCCTTTTTGTCACCACAATCAACCCTTTCCCCCACCACTCTCTCACATGACAATCAACTTAACCAGTTACACTATTACTCCCGGGGTAATTATGCACAACTGCACAAGGCAGAATTCTCCACCTGCACAGAATTTTTTATTTGCTATGCAGTATTCTGCACAAGCACCAGCTTCAACAAACCTGTGAAGCAGGTGTAGTGCACAAGCTATAAGGTCACCTGAACCTGCCTTACTGTTCAAAGCTGCAGGGGCATTTCCCTTTGCTCCCATGGCTATGCTATACTTCTGATACCGGCAATGTTTTAAGAAGGTAAACAGAAGTGCTTCCTGTTGAGTCCTGCTAGACCAGTCCAGACAAGTGGGTTGTGTTCCTCTACCAGCAGATTGGTGGAGACAAAGATCCAATGAGAAGCCCAGGTTTTAATGACATCATTCCCATGCTTCAGCCACCAGAGGTCTCTTCAGTATTCATCCCAAAGCAAATGGGATAACATGGCAGGCTTCACACAACCTCAACATGGGCAACAATGAGCAATCAAATAGTAGAGAACTATGTACAGGAAATCATAAAGAAAAGGCTGTTTGTAGAATATGAACTTGCCAAGCCAAATATAGAAATCATAATGGACACAAGGGTACTGCCTCAGAAGAACAGAGCAAACACATTTCGAGGGGCAGGCCCTGGACTAGTCTAGCAGGACTCAAGGAAAGGACATTATCCAGTAAGTAAAATGTCACCTTACATATTGTCCTGCTAGCGCTTTATAAATATTTAATAATAGTAGTAGTAGTAGTCCAGTCCAGACAAGTGGGGACATATTAAAGCTATGACTCCACTGGGCAGGATGACACAGCAGTTCCCAAAACCAAAGTTCGTGTCCACCCAAACGTAAACATCCAAGCGGAAATGCTTGACAAAAGTGAAAGTGATGCCTATGTTGCTGCCTGACAAATCCCTGCAGGGGCTACCACAGTTGGCTCCACCTACAAGGACGCATGCGCTTGGATAGAATGGACGCACAAACCCTCCAGAACTGGTTGGTTCCACAACAGATCCATTGAGGCAATGACCTCATTTATCCAGCACCCCAATGCAGACTGAGCTGCCACATCACCTTGTGCGAGCCAGTAAACAGCACAAAAAGATGGTCTGACTTATGAAAGGAATCCATAACCTCCAAGATTCAGAAAAGCACTCTCTAAACATCCACAAGGTGAAGATCCTTAGCATTCCCCCAACACTGCTCTTTGGAGAAGGAGGGCAGACAAACTGCCTGGTTCACATGAAAGGAAGAAACCACTTCAGGGAAGGCAGGCACAAGCCAAAGAGAAACAGCCTCCTCAGAAGAGATAGGTAAGGATCTCGGCAAGATAGCCTGCAGCTCAGAAAACTACCTTGTGGAACAATCACAAGCAAGATGACTGTCTTGCGCATCACATCTTGCAGAGTGGCATGCTTCAATGGCTCAAGTGCTCAAACATCAGAGCCCCGAACACCAGCCACAGACCGGAGGGAAGGATACAGACGCTGAACCCCCCCTGAAGAAGGGCAAAACATCCAGGTGTATGGCTAAGGACTTACCAGCCAAGGGACCTCTAAAACAGGCCAAAGCTGCTAACACAACCTTCAGGGAGCTAAGAGAAAAAAAAAAGGCCTTTCTCCAGGTTGTCCCACAGAAGAGGCCTCAGAGATGGCATCTTGACACCTCAGGAGTCAACCGTCATGCGCCGCACCAGCATGCAAGGTACCAGACTCACACTTATGCCAGGCTGATAGACCTCCTCTGGGCTCCGAGCAGAGTGGAACACCACTGCTGGAAAGTAGCCTATCTGTGCTGTCTCCTTATAGGAGTCAAGCCTTAAGCGAGAAGGAAGCCGCATCCTCCAGAATAAATGGTCCCTGACACAGTAAGCCCCGAGATGGAGGCAAGCGAAGAGGAGCCACATCAGATTTCCACATCACACTCTCCTCTGCCAGCCTGGTGCTGCCAGAATAATCCTTCTCAGATGGCAGTGCATATGCCAAATCACATGCCCCACCAGAGGCCATGGAGGAACCACCTACAGCAGGTGCTGTCCTGGTCAAAGTTGACCTAGGGCACCAAGACCTTCGGACCCCATCTCCATGTGGCAACTGAGGAACAGCACACTTTAGTATCGGTGCGGGTCACCATCAGATCCTTCTTGGGGTGATCACAGTTGGCAGAAAACAACTGTTTACTCCTTCATGAAGTATAAAAACTTTGGGGCATGCAATGAAGCTACAATGTAGCACATTTAAGAATAATAGGTGAAACTCTTTTTTCAATCAACGAGTAATCATTGCTGGAGGCTGTAGTTAAAGCTGTTAGTGTAGCTAGGTTTAAAAGACATTTAAACAAGTTCCTGGAGAAAAAGTTCATTAACTATTATTAAAGAGAACCAGGGAAATCCACTGCTTACTCCTGGAATCTATATAGCTTTTGGGAACCTGAATTAGCCACTGCTGGAAACAGGATACTGGGCTTGATGAATCTTTAGTATGACCCAGTATAGCATTTCTTATGTTCTTATGTAAAGTTCTCACACCTTTTCTCTTTTTAATTTAATTAATTATCCTGTCTTCAAATGATCTTGTGAATAATGTGACTCCCCAACAGAGTTCTTTCAAGTTGCTTGCAGGCAGCCTGGGCAATTCTCTGACTTGTCCCCCCCCCCCCCAAAAGAGAAAATTATCTCACATGCAGCCACGAGGACAGAACGATGGGACCGCATACGAGATCTTTACTTAGTATCAATGCAATTGGCTCTGGAGCATGGCAATAAAGTTGATTTTCAGTGGTCACATGGTCACAGACCACAAGGAGCGTGATGGCAGTATGGCACCAGAGCTGCCCTGCAGCAGCAGCTAGGAATCCAACGTGGCAGAGGCATCATTGGCAGGGGGAGGCACATGCAAGAGGCAGGGGGCATGCATAAGAGGCGGGTGGGCAGCACAGCTGAAGGTTCATCTAGGATGTCAGATACTGGCACCAAGAGTATCTGTTAAGGCTGATCTGCCTTCCACATGAATGGTGTTCCATCTGATAACCGCTGTGATCTGTATATCCACCTTGGATACACCAAACCACCAATGCACTCCTCTGGGAGAGCATGTATCCTCTTAGCTCCTAAAGTGGGGAGTTGGGGGAATCCTATTCTGACCGTAACAAGCCCTTGAGCACCTTTGGGAAGACATTAGTGCAGTGGTTCTCAAACCCAGTCCTGGTGGCCCACCAGCCAGTCGGGTTTTCAGGATATCCACAATGAATATGCATGAGAGAGATTTGCATGCCTTCTACTTCCAGTATATGCAAATCCCTCTTATGCATATTCATTGTGGGCATCCGGAAAACCCGACTCGCTGGTGGGCCCCCAGGACTGGGTTTGAGAACCACTGCTTAGTGGATTTCCACACACCTTGCAGGAGTAGATGCATCCTCAGTTCCTGTTCTGTACCTGGAGCAACTGCCAAGCTCAAGGTGGATGAGACCCTAGGAATCAACGCCTCCGATTCCTCCTTCCAGAACAGGTGGATAACATCAGCCTCCTCACAATCCTCTGAAGGAGAGCATACTTATTCTTCTACATCAGACATCTGAATTCAAGCCATAGGCAATTGAACAGGGCTTCCACTTTCAGCCTGCCCCTCATGAGATTGTGCTTGGGGGAACCCAAAAGCCACAAGGTCTGACTTTCTATGCAAGAATGATCAGGCTTGTTGTAAAAGGAAAAGAATTCTGGGGAGGATAATCTGGACTCCGGAAGCTCTCCTCGCAGAAATGACCTCCCTACACCAGGGGACCCAGTCGCTATCAATCCCCTAGAAGATGGAAAGCAGTGCACAGCCTGGTCGCCGGAACCTCTGACCGACTGGTTATCCTTACCCACAGTGCCATCTGCCACCTGCTGCCCTTAGGCAGGCAAGGTCAGACTAAGCACATCCCCAACATAGAGAGAGGGAGCAATCCTTCCAGGGACAACTCAGGAGCTGTCATACTAGTAGAACAGCAGCGTCCAGGAGCCAGAGATGAGGCACCTTGCTTGCTGCGGGCCAAACAATGGATTTCCGGAAGAGAGCATTAAGGCAAGTATCACAACAGCGCACACTAAGGCCATGGCAGCCTGAAGGCATATGTTAACTGCACTTTTACTGTGGCACATGTTACAGGTGCTAAAGTAGGAACGCGCATTGGAGCCACTTGTCCAGAACTCGCATACAGACCGCGCAACCACCAGGCGCACAATAGGAGAAAATGCTAACGACGAATACAAAAAACTGCAAGAAACCCCCCACACCACGCCAACAGTTGTCAAGGTCTACCCTGAATTGCATCCCACACAGATGGAATCAGAAGCCCCCCAACAAGGACAATGGTGAGGTCAAGCCTTGGTTCTCACCCCCTCAGAGCCCCAGGCAGAGGATCCATGCTGAACTCAGTTCTACTCATCTGATACTGTTTCACTGGCTTTTATAGCACTGCGCTTAAGGTGGCTGGCAGGCAGGCAGATCCCTCCGAGAGCCTTCTGCAATCTTCGGTAGAGAGCGGGGGGGGAGGGGAACAGGGGAGGAGGAAGGGGCATTGAGGTTGTGTGAGGCTGTTGCACTCTTTCAGATCCTTCCAATGTGTGGCTGCTCAACAGGTTGTTATCATGATAAGCACATGGAGCTGAACCAATTTTCCCTCCTCCTATTGCTACCAAAAAGACCGCAGTCTAGTAGACCCTCACACTTTGCATGCAAGTGAGTCACCCTCAAGGTGTTCATTCATGAGTGTTTAAGCAATCTTTTCCTCTCAAATCTTCAGATTTTCTTCAGAGTTTAAAAAATCCATCCACTATCTGCTGGAGACAAAGTAATACTGAAGGACCTCTGGTGGCTGAGGCATATAGAGGCCAGGAATGATGTCATCGAAACCTGGGCTTTCCATTGGTTCTTTGTCTCCACCAACCTGGGGAATACAACCAACTTGTCTGGACTGGTCCAGCAGGACAATGTGGAAATTTTGTTTTGTACACAATTTCCCCAGGCGTACACTGTGCCCATATTTACAACAGAAAGGTCAAGAACAAAAAATATGCATAAACTCTAGATTGTGCTCTTTTTTATTTTTTTTTATTTTTTTTTTAAAGAGGTAAGTGGGCTATACATGGTGGCATGAGCTGTCCTCATTCTGTGTATGTCCTGTGGTTAAATAATGGGATTTTGTTTAGCAATTGTAGAAGGTGCCGAGTTGATAAAACTGAAAATACACTGCAATACCACTTAACAAGCATAGTATTATATATTTTAAAAAAATTCCACTTGAAAAAAGGAATTCACAGACCTCCAAAAAGAAGGCTTGTAAGTATTTAAATTACCAATGCTTTTGAAAAGTAATACCAAATATAGCTTTATGGAGTATTGTGTTCCTGGAAAAAATATTAGCAGAAGCCCTGAACCCATAATTCTGATTTCACATACAGGTAAGTCTTACTACCTGATAGACATCTTTCCTCATGTCTTTGATAGGGACATCTCAGAGTACAGGCTTCTGAGACATTGAAATAAGTAAAACATCATGCTTTATTTTACTTTCCTTTATAGATCAGAGATTTCTAAAGATTTTTCCTCTCTAGATATAACTATAAAATGAAAGGTTAATAATGTTCTAAGTTCAATAGGCATAAAGAGAGAGAAGACAAAGACAGATCTTCCCATGAAATTTCAAAGAAATATGAGAATCTGTGACTACATCAAACAAAAACATTCTAAAACATAAAAGGCAGAAATGGGATTACCTACCTAAACACTAGGTTGAGAGCACATTTGCCCAGGGAAATCATTCTTAAATTGCCTTGAGCTAGGATTTGGAAAAGGCAAGTAAAATCTGAAATCCAAATCCTCTGAGGCTAAATGCATTTGGTTGATATAAGTAATAGCAAAGAAAACTCATTCACCAATTCCTCTACCATCAATTAAGCTTTTTTTTCACTAAGAACTCAATTCAAATTCATTTTAGCCTCTGCAGGAATCAAACAAGCTACTGTACATATATACAACTCACACCCAATACCTCATTATGGTACTGGCAGCCAAATTTCCTGGGTCTTGTCATGATGCCCATAAATTTTGCAGAACCCTTGTCTGAATCTAGATACAAGCAATATACTCAAAACAAAGTTCTCTATGTAGGTAGATTACAGAATAGCTTGTGTCTAGGAGACATGTCTAGGAATTTTTGCCAATCACGGTATGTCCTTGCTGTTGCATGTCTGCAGGTTATAACATGCCTTTTTACTTGCCGTAGCTGTTGTCTAAAAAGGTTAGGGCTCTTCAACCTGGAAGAGACAGCTGAGGGGAGATATGATAGAGGTCTATAAATTAATGAATGGAGTGGAACGGGTAAATGTAGAACGATTGTTTATGCCATCAAAATATAGAAAGATTAGGGGACATGCAATGAAGCTAAATTGTAATGCATGTAAGAGAAAATATTTTTTCACTCAATGTGTAATCAAACTCTGGAATTTGCTATCGGAGAATGTAGTAAAAGCTGTTAGTGTAGTCGGGTTTAAAAAAGGTTTGGACAAGTTCCTGGAGGAAAGGTCCATAAACCATTATTAAAGGGGACCCTGAATATCCACTGCTTGACCCAATATAAGCATTGTGGAACCTGTGTCTTTTGGGGAAACTGCTAGGTACTTATTTAATCAGTTTTCTATACCACCTTATCCTTCAATCAAAGCAGTTTACATTATGTAATTACTACAAACAGGTACTGGATATATTCCCTTGTCCCCAAAGGGCTCACAATCTAGGTGTACCTGAGGCAAGGGAGGGTTAAGTGGCTTGCCCAAGGCTATAAGGAGTGCCTATAGGCCTAGAAACCCCAATCCCTCCAGCCTGAGATTGCTGTCCCCAGGTGGGACTTGAACCCCCAGCCCCCTGGTCTGAGGTACCATGTCCTAACCACTAGCTGGCCACTGTTGGATACTGGGCTAGATGGACCTTGGTCTGATCTAGTATGGCATATCTTATGTTCTTATCTCATTCCTAGAAATGTCTGGTGGCTCAGAAAAGCACGACATCAATGCCCATCAGTCCACAAGAGCTTCTATATATTCCTGGAAATTCGCTTTTGCCTCAAGGGCAATTTCTCCAAATGGGTTAATTTACATATACCATGACAGTCATGAACCTCACTCCTAAAACCGAGTATGTGGAGTATAATCTCAATCTCTCAAATACTTGCATCATGCCAAAATCACTTTTGCTGTGTGAATCATAAGGTAGACTTTCTGCTGCCGATTCTCATCAAGGGGTTTGAGATGCATGAGACCCTTATAGGCTAGTATAGGCTAAAGTCAGAAAACCAATTAACTCCTACACATTTTGTTTCCTTACAAATAAGTGAGATTTGGGAAACAAAACGTATATCCTTGTTTTCCCAGTTTGTGCATCTCCAACTCCTGATGACATGCCACAACACATGCCTTTGGTGTTGATGGTTTGGGGTTATTGATTCAGCACAATCTTCAGAAAAAGAGAAGCAGATAATGACTGGTGACAAAAAAAACAAAAAGAACTCAGGATGCTGATCAGCTTTGCTGTCCAGGCTTTTAACTACTGTCTGGTCCTTACCCCAGATAGGAAAGCTGGGCCACTCACAACCCAAGGAGTACACTGAGCTATTACATGCTTTGAAGAAAAAAAGCCGGCCCGATCATAGCCGCCGCAGTCTGCAGAACTACTGTCTGGTGAAAGGGGACAGCAGCAGCAATAATGTCAGTCAGAGCCTGCTAAGGAAAGAGGGTTGTAGGACAAGCACTTAACCCTCCGTTGCCTCAGGTACACAGATTGTGAGCCCTTTGGGGATGAGGGAATGTATCCAGTACCTGCTTGTAGTGATTGTAAACTGCTCTGATGCCCTTCAGGTACTGGGTGGTATATCAAGAAACTGCATAAACAAACTCAGTTTCAAGTATGCATACTCAGGTAAGTATGGTAGTAAAGACCAGTTTTCATCAATTACAGAGTGTGTGTGTAATTTATGGAGCCTGATTATTTCATGCCTAGACTACTGTAACTCTACATATCGGGCTTCCAAAATGATTTCAAAACACAGCTGCACATTTAGTTACCCTAAGAGAGAAAATATGAACGTATTAATCCAATGTTAAACACTTCATTGGCTACAAAGAGCACAGCAGCTAGAATTTTTAAGGTGATCTTTTTTAGTGTGTAAACTTTTAAAGGGATTAGTACCAAATAATTTTACTGGCTCATATTTGTCATACCTACTTGTGTTCTGAGATCATCACAATAATGTCTTCTTCAGATTCCAAATTACTTAATTTGTAATGACTAACAGATCTGCTTTTTCATGCATAAGACCTGTCTGCTGGAATAGTATGCCATTAGATCGTAAGTTAAATATGTTGTTTTGGCATCTTTTCAACAAATGAGGTAAAGCCTGTTTTGTTTTTGTTTTTTTACAATAGCTTTTCATAAATTTCTGTTAGTGTGGATAGCTATTGAAGATTTTCATATTGTTTTAGATTTTTTAAATTGTTTTATCATTTTATTGATGTCATCTCATCTTATTTTATACAATGTCTATATTTTATTGTATGTTGCTCTTAGCCTTTATGAAGAGTGACAAATAATATGTAAATACTTTCCCCATTCATAAGCAGCAGGTGTAGTATCACCAACTCCCATGTGAGTTCTATTACCAGTTGATAGTGCTGCAAATAATACAGGATCTCCCTATTTCTAAAAAGCACACAGCCACTTTGCTCTAACCAACATATGGCAGACTGAACTTTCCTAGTGCCAGCACTTTCACCCTAACAATTTTTGTGAATCTCTTCTGTTAAAATTGCTATATATTTCTTCTGCCTGTAAACGAGGCCTCTTATCACACCAGCATAAATCTTTATCTTATCTTTATTAAAATTTGATATACCGCTTGGGCAATAGCATTAAGCGGTGTACAATTAAAAACAATTTGCACCTCAAACCAGGAAAAGAACGCCAAAGGTAGACAGGAAAGCCAGTAGGGGAAAGAAATAGATAGCACACAAGAGATTGTTCAACAAAAAATCATAAAAATTTACAAGTAATTTTACGTAGACAGAGTATGTGCCATTCCTTCTTTGCAAATTACTCCAGATGCCGTATTCTCACCCTCATTTAAACAGGTATCACTATTTCAAAACAGACATATTGTTCTTAATGCCTTAAGCTTTAAATAATATTTGCTTTTTATATAAACAAATGTAAATCCAGGATTCTGCCCTAACAAGTTTTTCTAGGACTTTAAGAACTAAGCTCACCAAATCAAAGTGTGTTACAACATCAAGGTACCATTAGACTTGTAAAAACGGTATGGTTCAAAAATCATTATGGCTGCATTACAGAGTTAGACCGTTACACCTTTACAGTCAAATGGCCTTAGCCGAGTGTGATGTTTTCAAAGATGGTGCTGCCTATGTGGCCTCAGCCCACTTCTAGGGAGCACAGCAGAACAGACACCCCGCGGCCATCATGAGGCTCTGGTGCATCGGGGAGGGGGGGGGGGGGATTTCCATTACTAATTGGAACCCTTGCGGTGGTTTTACATCATGAGTAAAAGCGGTGCTGCACTAGGCACGCACAGCAATACAGAAGCCTGTCCGCCATCGCGCGCCGGCCCTACACTCGAGTTCACTGTGCTGCAGGAATATGCGTCACCCCGGGCTCCTGCTGCTGCCGCCAGGTTAGCCGGTTCCAGGGCCGGTCCTGGTTTTGCAGTTGCCTCCAGGATGCAGTGTGGTAGCTGTAGTCCTCGGTACCATCACAAAGCCAGACCGGGCCACACTCTCGCTGAAGGCGCAAGGGCCAAGCGCTTTAGCGGGGGGGGGGGGGCAATCGTTGCCGTGGCAACCGGAGGGCGCGCTCGCCCTTCCCCGCACGGCCGGAGCGCGGCGCAGTCGGTCACCCGGGCCTCGTCGCCCCTTACCTCGTCCGTCGCCGGCTCCGCCTCCCCGCCCAACCTGCCGTTCAGCTCCAGCACTTCGCTCGCAGAGGCCATGGCGGAGCCGGCGTGTCCGTCCGCCCTCGGAGCCGCTCTGCGGCCGGGCGCAGTAACTGAGCCGCTTTTAGTGAGGGGCGGGGGCTGAGACCGAGCCGCCCCCTCCTCCTCCTCCTCCTCCCCCTCCCGGGGCCGGGAATGGAGCGAAGGCTTCCGCTGAACTAACAGGGCAGCCAAGTTGCATCTTCGTTTGTACGTGACGGGCTCCGTGTCCTGACGGACGTAATGGGAAAAACGATAGTTTTCCATCGAGCTCCGTTACAGCCTGCCCCCGCCCCCTCCAGCCCGGGGATTACCCGGCAAACGGCACAAACGACCTTCACCACACGTCGGCACTTATGCGGCGGGGCCAATCTCGCAGCTCAGACCCCCAGACTCGCTCGCCACAGCAGGGGGTAACTTCTCCCGTTACCTGTTCACTCCTTTCTAAGATTTCCGATGAGGAAACCTCTCCTCTTCTTTTCCTCCTCTAAACTCACTACTTGCTCTTCGGATCCTAACCCCTAACTCTATATCTTCCCTTTCCAGCTCACATATTCTCAACCTCTCCTTCTGCTACTGTCCCTGTAGCCTTCAAACATGTGTGCTCACACCCCTCCTCAAGAAACCTTCGCGACCCTAGATATCCTTCCAAGGGGGGTGCGGGGCCTCATTTGCATGCTTATTTGCATAATGTTACCATACACCAGGGGTACTCAAATCCAGTCCTGGAGGGCCACAAACCAGTCAGGTTTTCGGGATATCCCTAATGAATATGCATGAGATATATTTGCATGCACTGCCTCCATTGTATTTGACTCTGTCTCATGCATATTCATTAGGGATATCCCAAAAACCTGACTGGTTCATGGCCCTCCAGGACTGGATTTGAGTACCCCTGCCATACACTAACCTGTAGTAAACATGCTTCTTAATGAGCGTATGGATAAAGAAAGACTAAGGGACTTGTTTACAAAGCCGCGGTAGCGGTTTGCGATCGTAATCGGAGCCGCGGCCCCATTGATTTCAATGGGGCCGCGGCTGCGATCGCGATCGCGAACCACTACCGCGGCTTTGTAAACAAGCCCCTAAGAGATTTCTACATTACTATAATCCAGTGCCAACCGCCAGGCACATTAGGAACTACTACAAACACTGTCCATTTAGAACCCATCCCTCAAATTTATGCAATATTCACTCTATTATAGCATAAGTAAATTGTGAAATTCTGTTACCACTTTTCTCTCTTACTATGGGAGATTCTGATTATTGTAAAGATCTTTTGGAACTACTCCCATAAACAAACTTTACCAACTTAAGCACAGATGGTCTCAGACTTGTGGGCACTCACTATATAGACTTATAACTTGTCTAACATTGTGCCTCATAGCATCAAGGACCAGTCCGGCAATTTTTCTCCCATTCAATAAACTTTCAGAAATCGTGCTTTAATGTATCAAATATAAATCCTTAGCTTTAAAGTGCTTCCCAACGCCAACCGCAGGTGCCTTATCTTGCATTTCACTCCTTTAGGGTTTTTTCAGGGGAATCCGCAACTAAAAACAGTCAAAGACTGAAGCGTTTTCAAAATCCTATAAAAATTCCTTTTTCACATTTACTATTGGAAATCTTCAACCCACTTTAAACAAATTTCCACATACCATGCAAATCTTGTAAGCAGACACTGCAGATGCTATTTTCCTTAGGAATCTTAGAGGTTTGATGGTTCAAAAAAACGCCGCACATGCGGGTATCTATAGGAACTCCTCTATATTATACCCTGCTGCACTGACGTCGTTTTCGAATTCGCCCAATTGTTCTCACTCTTTTTTTTTTTTTTTTAATTCTTTTTATTATTGCGATAAAATTCATCAGACATGTGCCCCAATCTATACTTGTGTTGAGACCCTCCAGTAGTAAAGTATTCAGAATAAATATCCACTTCTGTTCTTTGAACAATAATGTTTGATCTTGTGATTTTCCATGGATGCCGAAGGAACCATCTCAATACACAAGCAACGTAAATCTTCACATTTATGATCTCTCTCCAAACAATGCTGCACCATTGGCGCTGTCATAATCTTACATTTCAGCCGACTCTTATGTTCCAACATCCGAATCTTAAAAGATCTAATAGTTTTCCCTATGTAAAATAAATTGCATGGGCAACGTATTGCATAAAGAACTTTTCCATCGTTGACTTCCAGAGATGTAGTCAATTTGATTTTTATAGGGTGACGTCCATGTGTACAGTCGCCGCTTGTGTTGCTGGAAGAAGGTGTTTGAGATGAATAGATCGTTGGTCTTGCAGAATTCTCTCAGTCTTTCTCCAGCTTCATTTCTGTTGCCAAGTCCATATTTTCCAACCACTTTGCCGCCTTCTTTGTTGCCAACTTTTGCGTTCCAGTCACCCATGACAATCAGGATATCCTGTTTGCATGTTCTGTCAATTTCAGTTTGTACTTGTTCATAAAATTCATCAATTTCATCCTCTTCTGCAGCTGTTGTTGGGGCATATACTTGAATTATAGTTGTGTTGATAGGCATTCCTCATAGACGAATAGAGATTAAGCGTTTACTGACTGCATTGTATTTCATTACAGTTCTTGCAAGTTTCTTCTTATAAATGCAACACCATTTCTTCTTTGTCTTTCATTTCCAGCATAGTAGACCATGTGATCGTCTGATGCAAAGTGCCCAATACCAGTCCATTTCAGTTCGCTGACACCCAACAGATCAAGTTGTACACGTTCCATTTCATTCTTGACCACCTCCAACTTCCCTTGGTTCATGCTTCATACCCAATATTTAAGACATCTTTGCAGCTTCTGACTCTCATTTCATGCGCAGCTACATCAGCAGTCAGATATCCTGAGGGCTTTGATCCAAATACATAGTAAATGATGGCTTTACTCTTAAAAGCCTTCAGCTCCTCCCCAGTAGCTAGTTGAGTGCCTTCTGACCTGGGGATCTCATCTTCCAGTAGTATAGTGCAATTTGTTTTGTTGTGACTATCCATTGGGTTTTCATGGCAAGATACAGAAGTAGATTGCCAGGCCTTTCCTCCTCGCAGTTTAAGTTTTTAGTGTTGTTGCTGTTGTCACAGTAATGTGATCCTCTGCAGCCAACACTGTCCCATTCTGCCGCTGCCTTGATGGGTGGTTTGTCTTGGTCTGGCACCTCACCTTACAATTGGCCATGAACTCAGCTGCAAGAATCCTTTATGGAGCCTCCAAGAGAACCCACATCACTCCAATACTGAAACAGCTACATTGGCTTCCTATGCAGTCCAGGATCTCTTTCAAGATCCTAACTATGACTCACAAAGCGATCAATAACAACTCCGCATCTTCTATCACCGACCTGATATCAATTACACCCCCTAATCGAGCAAGGAGATCGACTGCCTCCAACTCTCTTGTACTACCTAAGGCAATCACGAAATGCTCTCAAGTCACCAGATCCAGAGCCTTCTCTTACTTTGCACCATCATGTTGGAACGCCCTACCAACAGGCATCAGAACCATCAGTGACCTCTCCCAGTTCAGGAAGACACTGAAGCATCACCTGTTCTTGCAGCACTACGATGTTTCAGACACCTTCTCACACCAACCCACCTCTACACCCCAGGCCAACACAGTAAACCCATGCACTCCATAGTCTTAACTCGCAGAACTGCAATCTCACCTTGCACCTCCTCTCATTAAGAAACATATAGCTGCATTTAGTTGCTTTGTACATAGTTGCTTTTTGTACATAGTTCTCATGTTCTCTGTTTATGAAACTTGTTAATGTATACCCAGCTTATTGTTCTGTTCATTGTAAGCACTGATCAATCCTTGTGACGTGTAGTTTTATGTTCATTGTAAACCGCACTGATGTCAAATAGCGCGGTATAAAAGAAACTGTAAGTAAATAAATAAATCTGAGACCTGTCTATCTTGGGAGACCCTGCCAGTAGTTGAACTACTGATAGCTTAGCCCTCAGCATCACTGATGCACACAAGCCCTCACAGCATGACAAGCTGCAAACCAAGTGAGGGAAATTGGTTTATAAATGGAAGTAAATAAAATAAGGGGCTGATATTCAGCCTGCGGCAGTCAGTATTTTTTAAATACTGGCCACCGTGGATAAAAAATGTAAATATTCAGTGCCTACATCTGGATATTGGCTGACATTGAACATCTGGAATTAGCAGTCAACATCAGCACTCTCTGGATAGCGACGATACTCGGCCACTATCCAGATAGTGCCAAGGCAGTCAGAGGAAATATTCCGGATAGTGCTGCTTAATAATTATTTATTTATTTATGTATTTGTACATTCTTTTATACCGCCTCTTCCAGAGATCAGATACGTTTTAAATATAACAGAACAAAATAATAATGAACTTATTATTATTTTTACAATGAACGTTTTAGAACAATTTAGTTAAATATATAATAAACTTTTAAAAACTATTAAACAACTGAACTATTTACATAAGGTAATGTATATGGTTCCATTTGCTGAATGACTGGGTGGTACAAAGATGTGGGGAATTGTGCATGTGTGCGTTTGTGTGTGTAATGTGTCTATGTACGTCTAAGTAGGGTCAGTGTATGGATGCTGATCAGTGTTGACCTGTGAATTCAGGACATCATTGTGTTGTAGATTGTAAAAATGCTGGGTAAATAGATATGTTTTTAGATCTTTTCTAAATGATTGTAGGTCCTTAATCTCTCTGAGTTCAACTGGGAGGTTGCTCCACAAAGTAGGTGCAATGAACGAGAAGGCAGCGTTGCTTGTCTTCTGCCCTGATTTTTGAATGTAATCGGGAACTAGCAACATGTGGAGATTCGCTCTTCTTCTTGACCTACTTTCCTAGGGAGTATGGATTAGCGTTGCAAGATATGACGGGGCTATATTATTGATGAGCTCTCTCAGTGGGACCTATCCAGTTAGCAGGTTCTGCTAACTAGATAAATCCTTTTGATTACTGACCTCTAAGTGAATAAATCAGGCCACCTTCTGCTTACAGGATTCACTGCCATGCTGGATGGCAGTAGTGCTAAAACACCACTTAAATCAGTGCTAAGGGGCAAATCAGAAATATTGAAGCCCTTTGGTGGAGACTGTTGAGTTGGCAATATTTTGACTTGGAAGAACTGATAAAAGGAAATACAAGGAGCTAAAGTCTAGCATTTCCATAGGTGAGGCACATCAAACAACATCAAAACCAAGGGTTCTTAACCCAGCCGTCAGGACACACCTAGCTAGGGCCAGTGCAAGGGCTGGAAGTGCTCTAGGCAGGCACTCCATCTTGCTGGTCCCGTCCCCCCCCCCCCCTTGTTTCTCCCCCCATGCCCTTTGCTGCTGCCCCTCTCTGGGATTGGCAATGGTCCCAAAACCATGACACAGCACTTACCCACTGTCTCTGGAGCTGTGCCACGGTTTCACTCTTGCCCAATCTGCCGTTTCCCCCCCCCCCCCTATAGACTTCAGTTTTGCATAAACCAGAAGTCTGGCAGAGAGCGGCCGAAGCAGTAGACTGGGCAAGAGTGAAACCACAACACAGACTCAGAGATGATGGGTAAGTTCTGCATTGTGGTTTCAGGGCCATTGCTGACTCCGGAAAGTGGTGGCAACGGATATCCCCAGAGGGACATTGCTCTAGGTGACTGCCTGGTTCACCTAATGGTCATGCCAAACCTGTACCTAGCCAGTCAGGTTTTCAGGATAACCACAATGAATATGCAGGAGATAGAGGCAGTGCATGCAAATCTAAGTATTTTTTTCTCATGCATATTTATTGTGGTTATCCTGAAACTTAACTGGTTAGATATGTTCCAAGAACTGAATTGAAAAGCCTGGTTGTAATCTTATGACCATACCTGGAAAATTTTGAGTTTTGATAACCCTAAGATTGGTGTAGATTAGTGTTTCTCAAGCTGTTCCCAAAATACTCCTTTGACCAGCCTGGTTTTCAGAATATCCACAATGAATATGCATGAGATAGATTGGCATGCATTGCCTCCACTCTATATCAATCTCACTTATATTCATTGTGAATATCTACAAAACCAAATAGGCAAGGGGGTACATCAAGAATGACTTGAGAACAATGATAGAAACTAGCGAACCCTCCGAGGCATTCTTTTCACTTCTTGCTTTCCACCCGCTAGCTCTTAGCCCTCCCATTTGTTCAGCCACCTCCTACCTAACAATTTATTCAGAGTATCAAGATTTCACCTAGAGAGTTCCCAGTTCCTTGTATGAAACACCTTGTGAGAGTTTTACATATGACTTGTTTGTATTGAGGTTGGTCTAAGCTAGTTGTGACCTTTGGCTGAAGGTCATGCTTTTCTGCTGGTTACTGGATTTTTGCCACAGAACCTTTTATCTCTGTGGTCTGGTGGACGCTTGCTGGTAGCTAAATTAGGTTTGTATGATAACCATTAGATCTTGTCACTCTGGTCCTTAGTTTTTTACAAATCCCCCAAAATATAATCCCAGTGCTGGTAGATTAAATAAAAATCTACAATCAGGCAAGGCATCCGGGAATTCAGTAATGTCTTCAGCGGCTGTCTCCATGATCTGGAGTTCCCATCACTCTCTTCCTGGTGTGAAAAGCTGTAATCATTAGGATAAGATTGGACTGCATTACTGTAGTTCTTATCCCCAGATGACAATAGTAGTGCTAATCTTTGTGTTGCTAGGCAAGAGCTTGTTGAATATTTATTTATTTATTTAGACAGATTTGTATACCACCTTATCCTACAATCAAAAGTGGTTACATGACATCACAATTGGGGTTACATTTAACACGTCGGTGCTTTACAACATTTAACATGAGGGTATATAACAACATTTAGACAGCACAGTTGGAGGGTTACATTTAGCATGAGGGTATCTTCATGAGTCTAGTTGGGCTGATTGAGTATTGAGTTGGTGGGGTAGTTGCAATACTGCTCGGGTGGGTACTGTTGTCTATCTGCTCATAGGTTTCTGTAAAGAGCAGAGTTTTAAGGTTCTTGCGGAAGTCTGTGATGTCTTCTAATGCCCTTAGGCTTGTTGGGAGGGAGTTCCATAGTGTGGATGCCAGTAGTGAAGGAGCTCTTCTTGAAGTATTTTGTTTAGTCTTGTGGTATCCTGCAGGTGTACCGATCATGTTGTCATTATTGTTCCTTCTTGGTCTATTACTGATATCTCTTGTTATGATTTCTTGTAGTGCATCTGCTGATAGATGGTGGATGATTTTGAAGATAATCAGGATTGTTTTAAATTTTGCTCTGGCCACCTTTGGGAGCCAGTGTAGTTGTTGTAAGACGGGGGTGATGTGCTCAGATCTTGGAGTGTCTGTAATGATGCGTGCCGTAGTGTTTTGCGCCATTTGGAGTGGGTGTAGGGTATGCTGGGGAGGCCTTGATATAATGAGTTTCCGTAATCAAGCAGAGGTGTGATGAGTGCTTGGCACACAGTGCGGAAGTGGTCTTGGCAGAGCAGTGGTTTGATCTTTCTTATGGTCCTCAAACATTGATAAGCCTTGTTTGCAGTTTTGGTGATATGAGATTTCAGGTTCAGGGCTCTGTCCATTGTGATGCCCAGGTGCTTAACTTCATCTTTGACTATTATGTGTTTAGAATGCTGATAGTCTGTGGTGGAATGAAGGTAGGGTTTTGGGTGACGAACATTGCCTCGGTTTTATCGTAGTTGACCATCAGGAATATAAAGTCCTAGTAGGTGCTTCCGTTTGTGTAACTGTCTACGAGCCTCCCACCAAACCAGGCAGTGATAGCCAGCTTTTGGGGAGGAACATGGTCTGAAGGTGCAAACTCAACATGAAACAATACTTTTTTTCATCCCTGGCCTGTGCTTCCCATCGTTCACTGTCCAGCAGCAGTCTCAGACCTTCCAACCTACTGACAATCTGTGAATGGGCTCTAGTAAACTCTGTCTTCAGATGGACAAAACCCACACTTACAGAGACATGAAGATGATGTGATGTTACTGAAGCCTGGAAAGACAGGATATGGAGAGGAGAGTAACTTCTATGTGGATTTCCCCTAAGAATTTCCTAGTCTCCTGATGTTCAGCTGCCTGTCTAGCAGACTGTAAGCTCTGTTGAGCAGGGATTGTCTTTTTGTGTATTTGTATAGTGCTACATGTGCCTAGTAGCACTATATACTAGTAACTGCCTCCAGGATGCAGGTGAGCTAAGACGTCTAGATCTCTATCATGCAAACCAAAGTATAGCTAAGATTTGTTTTTATTTTTATAGTGCGAGACTATCCAAATAGCAAATGAAAAGTTCCCGTTTGTGTGCACTATGTATTCTAATTGGCATTCATTTCCTGTATGTAAGTAATTAGTTAAAACATTTAGATATCACCCCTATGAGCCAGCAGTGATAGCGGTTTACTTGAGAGAGCAGTTCTCTGAACACTGCTGCATTGCTGAAAGAGAGGGAAAGCAAGCAGCGGCATGCAGCCGACTCCAAAAGGCATATGGGCCTCGTTTACCAAGGTGTTTCCCACAGACCTACACAGAACAGGAAAAAATGTTACTGGATCCGGGTCCCTGTGGTGTGTGCATTAAATTATTCATTAGTGGTGCTCAGAGTTGAAGCCTGTTTACTAACCACCATAAAATAGTGCATTTGAGTGCTTTTTTTTTAACCAAAAATATTTAGCAGAATTCATTAACATGTGACACCTTAGGACAGTAGTAAATGTATTTTTTCATTGCTGTCTCAAAACATTGCACCGGCATTGGCCTGCTATTTGGTAAGGGACTGGCCAGTCTATGTTGCTCCCTCCCCCATCTTCAATCCTTTTAAAAAAATATGTGGCCAGTGGCCACCCTAATCCACCCCTCACCCCAATCCATTTTTAAAAACTTTAGTGTCCTCTGCACTCAACCCACTTCCCAAGCCATTTAGAAACTGAAGAGCACCTTTCTTTTAGCCTCCCTTGCAACATTCTCCCAGCTAGTCAATTTTTTAAAAAAAGTGCTGGTGTCCCGCAGGCAGCCCAGAATTCAATCCCCTCCCCTGGCACACGCTCTGGATCCCTGGTGCATAGTAGGGGGGAGCAGGATTGATCCCCACTGCTCCTGCTTTCAAAATGGCGCCCTTCTGGTCAGGGCTGGTGCTAGGGCTTCTTGCGCACCCCTGCAACCTATGAATCGATGCTGCCCTTCCACATTAGCCGATGACATGTGGATCTACCTACAGTGCTGTTTTTGATAATTTCTTAGTTTTTAATGTTTCTTTCACTTTTTACCATTTTATTTATCTCATTTTTTAATTTTTCATTTCCTCAGTTTTTATTTTTCAACATTTTGGTGTTCCACCTAAAATCGCCCTTCTGCTATGCTTACCTTGCACCGGGCCTGGTCTGGTTCCTAGTAGTAATATCACAGTACCACAATCAGGAGTGAGGCTGTTAAATAAGGAAACACTTTCTTATTTGGCAACCTGATCTCTAGCAGTAGTATTATGATACTACCACCAGGGACCAAAAGCACACCATTTTGAAAGCGGCAGTCACCAGGCCAAGAATGACCATTAACCAACCAGGGTCCAGAGCTGTGTGCTGGGAGAAGTGAATCCAGGTCCACCTGGGAGGCACCAGAATGAGAATAGGATAGGAGTTGTGGGGATGGGGGTCGGTGGGGTGCACTCTTCAGTTTTTAAAAATGGATTATAGTGGATTTTTGTTAATGATGTCATGCCCTTTCTGTTGTTCCCTTGTGGCATCGACTCACACATAGTCGGTCAATGATCCCAAGGGAAGTCAACAACAATTCTGAGGGAAGGAAGAGCAGGATAGGTTGCCGTTTTGAGGACCTACTACTACTGATCATTTGTATAGCACTTCAAGGTGTACACAGCACTATACAGAGACATGTAAGAGATGGTCGCTGCTCATCAGAGTTTACAATCTAGTAAAGACAGACAACACAACAGCCTGGGACAAGGATATGTCTACGAGAATAGCAAGGAAAAACACATTTAGAGAGCAGGAGACCAGACAGATCAGGATCCAAATAGTCTCATGCTCTCCAACCCTATGCCTCCCCACCATTCCCCCAGACATCCTTGATCTCTTACCCAAGAACCCTCCCTCAATATTGAGCCAAACTCAGGAACACCGATTGTTTTGTCTGATCAGTCAGACCCCCTAGATGTTAGTGACTAACAGAATTCTCTTGTTTTTGAGAGTTTCTAAGAATTGGTCATTCAGTTATTCATTAGACTGATAGTACGTCTGTGCTTAAAATCCCAAAGATAGGATCCTTCTAAAATTAAAGCAGCAGTGCTTGCTAATGATTTGGTAAAAATCAGTTGGCCAATGCAAAATTTATTACTGTTCAATCTTTTCCTTCTCATGTTTATTTCATTCCTGAGGCTAAATAACTACTACTATTACTGATCATTTGTATAGCGCTACCCATTGTTTTTAATTTATCTTTCTAGATTGCTCAAGCCCATTGATTTTGAATCTGCATATATCAGCATGCTCTTATGCTAACCCAGTTTTCAACATAGAGCATCAAATTTATGAATACAGGTTTAGCAACTTAAGAATGACCTACAGAGTATGATCACAATGGAAAGTGAGCATCTTTTCATATGAGTGTGAAAACACAAAAATATATTTGGATACAGAAAAGGTCATTTGATAAGTCCTTGACAGGCCAGTAGGAGTAATCGCCTCTCGCTCCCGCCAGCACCAGTTCCAGATTCAAAATGGTGCCTGGAATCCCCTAGCAAAGCTTCGCATTACTACCACTAGTGGTCAAAATGAAACTGGGATTCTAAATGTTAGAGGCCATCAAGAGCACAGTAAAAGAGTGAGACAATGTGCACAAGAAACTTTGTGGCAGAAATTTGATGGAACACAAAGGTGAGGAGACAGCCAATAAGCTTGGAGGCTCCCTTCCTATACTGAAGATATCTTCTATTTCACCAGGAGCTGTCTCATGCTCCAAAAGAAGACCAGGCCTGCTGCAAAATGACCCATAGCTTGCTCTGTGACTAAACCATGATCCAAAGACCTAAGGAAGAAGAAGAATGAGATTAAAAACAGTAATTGCTTTAATCCAGTGGCCTCACAGGCTATAGAGTAGCCAATTGGGGGAGACTAGGCTCATGTCTCCCCAAAAACCAAGCAGACCGATAGTAGCACATTATGAGCACCCTTTATGTTGCTATGTTAATCTACAGTATATCAATGTTTTCTATCATTTACATTGATTGCAAAGCATAACTAATGTAATTTTCTCTAAATGCAAATATATCTGATAGCTAAGATATTGAATGCTAACAGTTGGTAATTGTTTAGTTCAATATGGAAATGTTTTATGTAAACTGTTAGATGCCAACAAGTAATTGGCAGTAGATAAAGGTCCAATGGAGCTGATCCAGCCTTGCCTAGTTAAAATTCATCTAGTTGGGTAGATGCACATATAAAATCCCATATGCAACTCAGCACCAACTCCCTCTCCTCCATGTCCTTTTCCTACCACTGCCCTCCATATTTGCCCAGGCATGCCCAAATTCTGTGAGTGATAGCATCTATCACGTTTGCTAGCTGGTCATTTCAGGCCTTGCCATTTTCAACTTTGGTCCTTCAAAATCAATGCTTAAGCCAAACATGTAGATCCCCTTCTGTGATTCTCTGGCACTAGTCAGCGGGTTTTTTTTTTTATATACACAATAAAAAATGGGGAGAGGGACCCCAGAGTCCCACTGAAGGTCCCTCTCTCCGTTCTTTATTCTGTATATAAAAGAACACTGAGTAGTGCTGGAGAATCTCCGTGCCCCTGAAGCAGAGTCTTGAAACCTGCAGGCAGGATGGGAAAAGGAAGGTGTCTGGTTTGCTCATTGCTTACATGCACACTGTTTGTGGACACTTGCTGAATGGGACATTGACTGAGGATTGCAAGTGTGACTTCTGACTACAGACCTGCAGCTAAGTGACTTTACCATTGTACACACGACAGTTGTCAACTTGCTTTTTTGAGCTTTTGACTCTATGAAGTCTTCTATACATGAAGATTCTAGCCCTACTAATAAGAGGTTTATACATTGCACTCAGGGCTATTGAGCTATTTAAGAAGTTGTAATTAAGTATAAGCCTCCAGCGTTGCAATTGCAACATTTGTTACATTAAATGGTGCTTTGTAGGCTTTGTTACTATGTTGCAACTGTAAGCTGTGAAAATGTGAGCCTTTTCTCTTAGTCTTTATGGTGGATGATCCGGTATGTGAATTGTGCATTAGTTTGTTTTATGTGTAATATTTGGTATAATTTTGATACAAAAAATCTGTTATTTATATATACGGTGTAATAAGGGTTCTAAATGTGTGGCTAAGTAAAGGAGAATCGAATCAAGGGTTGATCTAGTGGGCAGTGTTGGGTGACATTAATTCCTCATTGGTATTATTCTTATTATTATTATTACTGAGCGTAGTCCCCTGGCTCCATTCTGAAGGCTCTTCCCCCTTCGGTCATATATTGGTTTTATTTGTGAGTTTGTGTGATTTCCTGTGCTGTTCTTTTGGGGAGATCCTTATCATTTTGTATGGGGGGGGGGGTTCCTACCCCTTTTGGATCTTTTTTTAGGTCCATCTTATGGTGTGCAGATTTTGAATTGTCTTGTTTCTGGGGCTGATCCCCTTGCCTGGAACACACTTCCATTAAAGTTACAAGTTTGGATTTTAGAAAAAAGATTAAACTCTTTATTTTAGAAAGACTTTCTATGACGGTATTGGTAAATAATTTTGTGGTATGGGTCAGTGAGCTTTCTCATCTCCTGCAGAGCTGTATGAATTAATACTAGATTTGGGCTAGAATTTTTATTTCTGGAGATTTCTGTCATTTTGTTGTGATTTATATGCTACGTAATATCTTTGTTATGTTAATTGGATATGTGATTTCTGTTTTGTTTATGATTATGGATTATCTTATACCTAAACTGCAGAGGTTGGGCTGGATCTGCAGTATAGGTGCTTCATAAATAAATAAATAACACTATACTATTGGGTGATGTAACCTGAGAAGTGGTGTGGTTGGGATAAAGAACTAGGTGGCCAATGTACTAAGCCTGGGAGAACTCTATAGGAATGGGTTGGTAATGTGGGGAAAAAATCATGTATTATTCATCAATTCAATATGTAAATCATGTTAGCAGGAAAATGTTGGTGATAAAGTTTATACAAAACTGTGAACTTTACCATAAAAAATGTGAACTACACCTATCTAAGGGACAGTAATGTACTGAAAAAAATTTGGTTTTGCAGAAAGTGAACATAGGTAATGATCTGTTTTGCATAATTATGCAGCTTATTAGTCATTTTGCATAGATTTTGCATGCAAATGTTAAATTATGCATTTAAAACCAGCAAATAGCATGCCCAATTTTGCAAATGAAATTACACACATTGTGCTTTATACAAGTATCAATGTATTAAAAAACAATGTGACTTAATTTATTGGTCTCAGGTTCCGAGCAGTGTTCCTATAACAAAACATCCCTGTTTAGTACTGTCCAGTGCTGATTTTCTGCCAGATCACCAACCTGCAACCTTTTTGAATCTGTGGCAAACCTTCCTTTTCCCCATTGCTGCTGGCGTTAGAAGGTGGAGGCTGCTACTTGACCTAACCTCATACCTTTTTGTTTAAAAAAAATAAAATCACCCAAGTACTGTCAGTTAGTCACAGTGGTTGTTTTTAGTACTCTTAAAATTGCCCAGCCCCTCATTAAAGCACTATCATGCGTTAAAATTACAGGGGTCACAGGGGGAACTGCTTAAACACGAATTAAAAGTCAAATGATAATTGCTTTATGCTTTCATTTAAAAAATTCTATTTTATTTTTTTCATGCATAATCTAAAACATTTGCTGTCTTTAGGTTTAGAAATTGAAGTTTAGGATGCAGAGATATTCCAAACAGAAAAATGACCTCATAACAGCCTGTCATTTGTGGTCACTTTAAAATGAGACTTTGCCCAAACTAATATGACACTACTGTATAAGATTACGCAAAGAGGCATGCCACAACAGAACAAAAAGTTCTATTTAAAAAAAAATGACCAGAAGAAATGCTCGATCACAGTTGGTACATTTAGTTATTTTTCTCACTGTACTGGTTTATTCATGTATGCATCTTTTTGAATTAGAAATTGAGAGCTCCAATGACTGAGCTACGTTTGCAAAAATGTCTTTTGCAGTTTCTGAAAAGCCCAAAGCTATAAGGTAGTCATAATGAAGCTGAGCAGAATGAACATTTTGAACTGAGCTCTCAGAAACTCTCTACTGCCGTTAACATCTCTTGCTTGCTGGCAGTAGTGTGCACTGTCGTGCAGACGCCCTGGCTTTGATTTCTCTCTCACGGCTCCTGGGGAAAGGGCGTCCCAGTCAGCACACAGAGGTGACACCTAGTGGCAGGACCTCAAACCTATCATTATAAAAAAAAAGCATTCAGCAGGGTCTCCTGGCAGCTTACTTATGTATGCATTTATTTATTAATAGCATTTATTCGTCCCCTACTGGTGCTACAAAATTACATCCACAAAACTAATACTACTATTTATAATCTGTGTAACACTACACGGCTTATGCAGTGCTGCACCTATACGAGTAAGAGACAGAATGCTTCTTCAAACATACAAATAAAACAATATCTAATACATATTTAAAAAATTAAGAAAGTGCTCTGCGAAAGAGATGTTTTAAGATTCTTACCAAAAGTCAGCAAGTCATGTCCAGCCCACAAAATCTCAGGTAATGCATAGCAGGCAGAGGGCCCCACCACCGAAAATACACAAGAATGAGCACTAACAAGGATAACTTACTGTTCATCTGGTATTACAAGTAAATGTTGTGTACCTGACCATAGGGTACATGATGGAACATAACATTTCAACACATTAGTGGGTTCATTTGCTACAGTAGCATAAAGCAGTTTAAACACTGTACTAAGACACTTACATTATATGCGACACCGGACTGGTAACCAATGCACATCGTTTAACATGGGGGAATATGCTCATATCTTCGTGTCTCGTTTATTACATGAGCGGCTGCATTTTGTGTCAGCTGCAAAGGTTTCAAAACATAGTCTGGGAGACCACTTACTAAAGATTACAATACTTGAGATATATGAATTCTAGAAAAATTCAGGGTCAAAGGGAAGTTTGCACAGTAGATAAGGTTGTTCTATCAACTTCAGTACATATCAATAACCTACAATTGGATGTCTTCTGTTTGGACTAGACCACAGCTGAGGACTGTTGTTGAAATGTCTGGGCTAAGTGAGATGGAAGAGGAATAGTAAACAAAGGCTTGTAGCACCATAGTTGAAAGCCAGTTCCAATTTAACAGGAAGTCCTGGGAGCAAGAGGAAACTGCTAGACCCAAAAATTCACTTGTTCATATTTAAAAATTTCTCCCCAAGTAGATTGTCACTTTTCTTAGAAGCATACATACAGGGCTGCTTTAACCACTTAAGGAGCCCTGGAAAACTTGTGTGGATGGGCCCCCTTTTATTTATTTATTTATTATTTATTTACTTCTCTTATATACCGCGCTATTAAAATCAGTGCAGTTTACAATTGAACAAAAAACATACTGCAATGTGTGATAAGGAAGCTTATCATAGCTCAGGAAGGAGCTATAAAAAGGTGAAGTGACTCTGAACAAGCAACCTGTCAGTTCTGGTAGAAATAAGAAAACAGAATTTTCCCATAAAAGACTACCAGTCCCAGAATGCACCAGGTTTCCAACAGCCATTAGAGGAGCTGAAGTGGGGAAACGTGTGTTCAATCAGGAGGGCTATGAGGTAATCCCTAAGCACTCATCTCAAAGGGCAGGGCCTGATTCAGCACAGCTGCGCTGTGTTAGGGAGGAGCACTCATCTAGGCAGAATAAGAGTAGAGTTTATTCTACAGATGACCATCTTCATGATCACCTTGGATATCCAGAGAATTGTCCTCAGTATCCTGAGAATCAGCTTGAGTTTGACCATCAGTTTCATCTGAAGGATCATCAGAAGCAGAAGCCAAACCGGACGGACAGAGAGGGAAAGAGACCCTTTGGAAGAAGGAAGAGAAAAGCCTTTGAGAGGTCTAGAAGAGTCCAAAGCAGTACGTATACTGGGAGGTATTCCAAGGGCCAGCATACACCATTAGACTGGGGAAAGCCAGAGGAATGGTGCTGCAGAGCTAGTAATCACCAGAGGCTACCTGTGAGGGAGACGGCTGCACGTGGAAGGGACCCTAAGACCTGTGCCAGAAGGTATGTGAAGAGAGATCCAGTGTCCAGGGATCTGGATTGGAAGGCTGGACATAAGAACTGGACTACATACTGGCCAGGCTATATAGAGAGGAACTCTAGCAGCAATGGAAGCTCAGGTATGAACACTGATCTATGCCCTAGCTATAACCTTGAAAGACAGCAGGGAAACAAGTATTCTCCTGAAAATGCTCCATTGAGAGATTCATCTGTGCCAATCCATGATATTGAACCCATGCTTGTTGAACAAGGGGGAATAATAGCAGATGAGGATCCTGTTTATATGGACTGCTCTCTATCTAAACTCCGGTGGTAACTTTCTGTTATAAAGTACAGCAACCATCACAAAGAAATACAAATTTGTTCTTTAATCTACTCAGAAAAGCTCCTAAAGCAGGATTTGACCCCACACAGTAGAAAGCAAGCCAGCTAAAGGGGTTTCAGCTGGATAACTGCTAGCAATTAAGCCTTACCTAATTGCTTGTGAGCTAGGAGAGAATCACTTCTGTATCTATGTGGGAAGTAATCAGAAGTTAACCTGAAAAGAACAGTTTGTTTCTTGTTTTGTGGCTTTTCATTTGTTGTTTTCCTGATTTTGACTTTGTTTTTCCAAGTTAACACTGAAAGCAAGTAACCTAATTTATGTGCTACCAAGCATATCTGTGTTGGGAGAAATAACCCCATAAATAAATATCTTGTTGGCTTTACCCAAGAGCACAACTAAATTATTGTCAGCAGCTGTGTCTGGAGTGAATGAACTACATTGCCCACAATACCTTGCAAATCATATAGAAATATGCACTTGCCAAGAGTGTGAAGATTCTCACCCAGGCAGCCGTCTGACAAATGTCACACGACAATTGAGTTTTTACATTGAACATGGACGAGATAACCTGGAGGTAACAGGGGTAACTAATTACAGAGTAATTATTCATGGAGTATATTATTTTTTTTTTATTGAACACCTGACCACCATCCTTTTTTTCCTATGTGACTTGCCCCCCCCCCCCCCCTCCGAGCCCTTGTTAATCTGATGCTGTTAGACCACTGCTGCATACTCGGTTCTCTTTCTGGTCCCATGAAGGCTGATGCAGCACCCCTCTTGCAAGCCAATGCAAATATGCAAGTTGAGGGTATTCAGCCACTGAATGAATTAATGTATCAGTGTACCTGGCCCACTGAATCATCTGACCTCATTTAAAATGGTTAAGTTAACTTTCAATGGGTATGCTTGAATATTCAGCTACTTATTTTAAATTCATAGGGTGGCTGAATATATGATTAGCTATATGCATAATTATACAGATAACATTTCTGCCTTCCTGATCCTGCTTTTAAATGTTAAACCTTGTATAATACAAATATTTCAAAAATCACATAACAGCATCTGATAAATTCATCTGTGATATTTCTGGGTAGACTGCAAAAAAATGAATTCAATACATACATTTATAAACGGAAAGAAATCCATATTGCATTGTTTGAAAATAATCCTTAAATGTCCGACTAGCCTAAACTGGGGTATTTCCCTTTACTACTCACCATGGGGCCAATACAGAAAACTAGCATGGCCTTTAAGCACAGATGACACAACGTTTAGGCACAATTACTACCACAGCCATATGCAGAAAAGAGATGGATGTGCACGTAAACAGCAAAGGAAAAGCAAGTGAAAACATAACACCAAGGGGCTTGTTTACAAAGCCGCGGTAGCGGTTTACGATCGTAATCGGAGCCGCGGCCCCATTGATTTCAATGGGGCCGCGGCTGCGATCGCGATCGCGAACCACTACCGCGGCTTTGTAAACAAGCCCCCAAGAGTATATAAATTATAGGCAAATGAACTGCCCATAATAAAATGACATGATAATATTGTCTGCACCCAATGCAGAGCAACATGTAGAGGATTTCATAACCAGCCTTAGCACCAATATCTCTACACCTGGTCTTGAGGTGGCTTAAACATCTAGTGCGTGCCCCCTGACAGTATTTTGAGGCATCAGGGGCTTTCCCCAATGCCTGGATTATCTGAGGTGAAGTGTCAAACTTCCCCTCAGATGATCTAAGCATCGGGGAAAGCCCCAAATGTCATCAAAATACTGTCAGGGGGTCACTGCTCCTGAGAGAATGCAAATCCCTGGTGGCCCAGCATCCCCGAACCCCACCCCCTCCCAGTACCTTTATAAAGGAGCGAGAGTGCTGCCCATGCACCCCCGCTCCTGCACTGCCATCTTGAAAAATGCCTTATATGGCAGTCTGACGTCATCCAGTGCATCCCAGAATGCACCATGTGGGACCAGACACTGCCATTATTCAAGATTGAGGAACAGGAGCAGGAGTGCATGGACAGCGCTCCCGCACCTTTGGAAAGGTACCGTGAGGGGGGGGGGCTGCTGGGGCACCAGGCTAATTTTTAGTTGGGCAGGTGGGGGCATCGGGGCCACTGTGCCAGAAGGGATTTGCTTTCTGTCAGGGGCACTAGCCCCCATGACAGTATTTTGATGGCATCGGGGGCATTCCCCGATGCCTGGATCATCTGAGGGGAACTTGGACACTTCAGATGATTCAGGCATCTGGGAAAGTCCCTGATGCCATCAAAATACTGTCGGGGCACATATGCAAATTAGCCATGCAGTGCCCCTGTTTCTGTGGGAGAGCATGCCAAACTTGCGCCGACTTCTGTGCGCATGTATTTGGCTTGCTCTCCCAGTTTAATGCTGCCATTTGCACCACAGTTTAATGTGTGGTTAATTTGCAAATGTGCCCCTTTCTGCATGCCAGTGCTGAAGTCATGCACTATCGATGCGCTGCAAAGAGGCATGCAGAGTTGATAGCGCAGGACTTCAGCACCGGCATGTTAGCTGTTTGCCCCTGCTACATCCCTCTCCCAGGCAGCTGCACAGAATAAGACTGGAGATGAGTGAGATTAAAGTAAACAGAGCACAATGAAGATGTAGGGATGTTACCCAAGACTGAAGTGATATTTAAAGGTGATACTGCAGAAGAATTGAAAGAAATATCGATACACCGGGACGATATATTACAACTATTTGATAAACTGAAGAGTAGCAAATCACCTGGAAAGGATGGTATATGTACATCCAAGGGTGTTGAAAGAACTGAAATATGAGACTGCAGACCTGCTATTATTAATCTGTGAACTATCATTAAAATCATCTGTAATACCTCAAGATTGCAGGATCACCAAGGTAACGCCAGATTTAAAAAGGGTTCCAGGGGTGATCCGGGAAACTACAGACCGGTGAGCCTGACGTCAGTACTGGGAAAAATGGTAGAAACCATCATACAGAACAAAATTACTCAACATGTAGATAGTCATGGCCTAATGGGAGACAGCCAACATAGCTTTAGACAAGGAAGATCTTGTCTTACTAATCTGTTATGTTTTTTTGAAAGTGTGAATAAACAGGTGGACAAAGGTGAGTCGGTTGATATAGTGTATCTGGACTTTCAGAAAGCCTTTGACGAGGTCCCTCATCAGAGACTTTTGGCAAAACTAAAGAGTCATGGGATAGGAGGCAGTGTACTACTGTGGATCAGAAACTGGTTAAAAGATAGAAAGCAGAGGGTTGGGCTAAATGGCCAATTTTCCCAATGGAGAAAGGCGAATAGTGGTGTACCCAGGGCCGGATTTACCTCGAGTGAGGCCCTACGCCAACAAAAATTGTGGGCCCCCAGCAGGGGTGGCCCAAGGGGGGTGTGGGGCCTCATTTGCATAAATATTTGCATAATGTTACCATATACTAACTTTTAGTAAACGTGCCTCTTAATGAGTGTATGGATAAAGAAAGACTAAAAGATTTCTACATTACTATAATCCAGTGCCAACTGCCAGACACATTAGGAACTACTACACACACTGCCCATTTAGAACCCATAGCAAACCCGCCGTATCCTAACAGCACTACCAGGACTCACAAAGCACCATACTCTACCAATCAAAAGGCAACACTGCAAATATTAAACCAATACATTTCATAGAACAACAATACATGACCTACTGGGGAAAGAGAACAAGTGGCAATGTCAAATAGGAATTATATAAACAGAACACCTCAGCTCAGTTACACATGCAGAACATAGACCATCACCTTCAGACTGCCTCACATAAACCGTAATTGAGCTTTTTAATAAATGCCTCTTGCTGCTGCTGCAATACCTGAGGAAGAGGATTGAAGAAGAAAATTAGTCTGCTCCTCTTGCCACTAGGGTGGGCTTCAAATTGATAAGTTGGGCTCCATGCTGCCCAACCACCAACGCCTCCTCTTGAAATGACTGCCCTGTGCAAGTGAATGAATTGTACCGGCCCTGATCACCCTTGTAGAACACATTGAAGATTAGGGTCCTTTATGTTTCTTAAGATTCTCATCGGTCCTCTATCTTGGGTGTCTCCATTTCATACTTTTTGAGCGTGAGTGATAGGAAATAGATTTCCTATTAGGAACTGCTGGTGTTTTCCAAGTGACCTAGACTGGCTAATGTCAGAGATGGGATGTTGGACTCAGTAGATTATTGGTCTGGCTCAGCATGGCACCTCTTATGCTCTTGTGTTCCTAAGACACTCTAAAATACTCTTAGAGGGTACAGCTTTTACTTTCACCTCCTCCTTGAATCTTTTCTAGAACTCCTTAAGCAAGAATTCTCTCCCTGCTGTAGAAGCAATCCTGCTTATTCCTCTACATTAGAGGAACCTTCTAGAACTCCTCTTAGGCCTACAGTTATAATATGAAAGAGGCTTTTTATCCACTTTTAGGATATTGTCATTATGGAACATTCACAAAAGGAAATGGAAAATACCAAACCGCTCCTTCTGGATAGCGCCTGGTAATAAAAATACATATCAAATGGATCCCTCTATAAACTAAAAGAAACACAAAATAGACAAACTCTCTGCCTCCCTGCAAAAGAGCAACAAATATAACATAATGCAGATAAAACTGCAATCAATTCCTACAACTAGAAGTGACTTCAGGGACACTATAGCCCCTGATTAGCAGTAAGTGGTAGTAGGAGTGTTAAAAGAAATTGCCTATTCTAATGGGAAGGGGAGAGGGAAATTAATGATGTAATGTGAGAGTATAATACCTTGTGTAGAGGGAAGGCTCTTGTTCTTCCATATCTAAACTTCTTTGGATGTATCAGAGACTCGGGGGCAGCATCTGGACTCTGAGCAGAAGATACTGAGGTCAATTTTAAAAAAACAAAACCACTGGCTGCTACCAAGGCCGCGGCAGCATGGACGGTCCCGTGGGGCCCCCTCAGCCCTGCCGAAACCCTCCCTCCGCGACGGCTTTGAGAGGCGCGAAGGGAGAGTGTCTCCCTCGCGTCTCTGTTAAGCCCGCAGGGGCTGATGGGAAATTTCCCATCAGCCCCTGTGGGCTTAACAGAGACGCGAGGGAGACACTCTCCCTTCGCGCCTCTCAAAGTCGGCACGGAGGGGCTCAGCCGGGGATTCGGCAGGGCAGAGGGGGCCCCGCGGGAACGTCCAAGCTGCCGCGGCAGCTTTTTGTGGGCCCTTGCTAGCTGTGGGCCCTATGCCATGGCATACATGGCATATAGGTAAATCCAGCCCTGGGTGTACCCCAGGGATCTGTGCTGGGTCCGCTGCTTTTTGACATTTATTTATTTATTTATTTCAATTTCTTATATACCGCACTATTTGGCATCAGCGCGGTTTACAGAGAACACAAAAAAACCCAGAACAACAGGCTGTTTGGTGTTACATAGAACAGGAGTATAAACTTGGAAAACATGGGCAAACTATTTACATAGAATAAAGGTAACATGTTTGAACTATTTACATAGGTTAGCAAGAGTGCTAGGATAATGGAGAAGACTGTGGTTGAATTTGTGTTGGGACTATTATGTTTCACTTCATATGGGGTAGTATTTGATAAATAGGTTAAACTTAAGGGCCTTTTTGAACTGGGCTAAGTCGGTTATGGCACGGATGTCAGGTGGTAGAGAGTTCCAGTATTTTGGGGCGCAAAAGATGAAAGCTCTGTTCGCTGTTGATAGGCTGCATGTTGTTATGGCCTTAGGCGTTATTAGGGAGTTTAATGCTACCTTTCTTCTATGTCTGTTTGGTGGTACGGTTTGGATGAGCTCAGTAAGTGAGTTGGCTGATAGACCATTGATGGCCTTAAATTCATATTCATAAATGACATATTCATAAATGACCTGGAAAGTGGAATAACGAGCGAGGTTATCAAATTTGCAGATGATACAAAACTATTTAAAGTTGTTAAAACCCAAGAGGATTGTGGAAAATTGCAAGAGGATCTTGATAAATTGGAAGACTGGGCATCCAAATGGCAGATGAAATTTAATGTGGACAAGTGCAAAGTTATGCACCTAGGAAAGAACAAACCAAACTATGGTTCCACGATGCAAGGTTCCACATTGGGAACCACCACCCAGGAAAAAGATTTAGGCATCATCGTGGATATCATGTTAAAACCCTCCACCCAGAGGAGTCCACGTGACACATGAGCAATTGAGGGCATTCCTCTGCTCGCTCCGGGGCTGCCTCATGAAATAAACTTAAAAACTGGTCAATATCCCCTGGCAATAAACGAGAAAGCAGAGGATACGGAGGAGTAGCGAAAGAGACGGCAGCTGTGGAATCCAAGCACGGCAGAATGCCCCTGCCAGCCAAAAAAGAACGCGACAAAGGGAGCAAGGCCAGAGCCCTAACTTTCACGGCAGCTCAGCCTGCATCGCCAGGTGCGGAAAGCGCAGATTCCTTGACGGAAGAGGTGGCAAAGGAGGTAGTAAAACTGCTGGATCCTAAATTTGATCTAATTTTGAAAAAACTGGAGAAAGTTGGAGATTCATTAACAGAGATAGGCCGGAGGGTGGATGAGTTGGAACATCGAGTGGCCACAGTTGAGGACGAGGAGGGACGGCGCTCAAGGGAGTCTGCAGCGTAGCAAGTACAAATTGAGGCACTTCTGGCAAAAGTAGACCATCTAGAAAATAGATCACAGAGAAACAATCTGCGGATAGTGGGAGTCCCAGAGTCTACAACAGACCGACTGCTGCCATCCTTGATCAAAACATGGCTCTCAAAAGAGCTGGGCCTGGAATCTTTAGTGGGCCAGATATGAGTGGAGCGCGCGCACCGCCTGGGGAATCGAGCGGAGACCAGACAGAGGCTAAGAGTAGTGATTGCGCGTATACTTAACTTTCAGCATAAAACACAGTTGCTCCAGGCCTACCGAAAGAAGAGCGAATTGATATTGGAGAACCAGAGACTTTTGCTATTCCAGGACTATTCTGCAGCTGCGGCGGCGAAGAGAAAAGAGTTTGCCCCGCTCTGTGCCATGTTGTTTAAGAGGAAGATGCGATTTACATTAGCTTACCCGGCGGTACTGAGGATTTCCAGCCAAGGTCAGAATCATGCATTTGACACTCTGGCGGCAGCTAAAACGTTTATGGTGGACTTGGATAAGGAGAATTCTGGTGCGCTAGTAACTTGAGCAGCCCTAAGAACAGGAGGTGGGAGCTAAGGAAAATGGCTAGACTTGGGGCAGAAGTGGATTCATAATGAGGAATATGTGTCTTCACTCTACAGTATTTAAGATTCAGCAAACTAGAACTTTATAATACTAGCCAAAGACCGGAAATCGGGTTGATATGATGGACCTTTGGACTGTGGACATCAAGAGGAGATCGGAGTAGCGGGGGTTCATAGGAAGAAGAGCTGGGGCATGGAAGAGGATGGCAAGACACAGTATGGATAAATCGAGGCAGCCCTGCAGCGTTGATTTGGACCAGACCTCAGCAGAGATAGGCTGAGGGGTGAAAGATAGAATTTTATTGGGGATTGTGGGGATGGGAGGGAAGGGAGGGAAGAAGGGGGTGGAAAAGGGGGTGTGAGTGGGGGGAAAGGCAGGGGGAGGGGGAAGTGATTAGTGCATACTTTCAATGTAATAGAGTAGGTGGTTGTGAATGGAGGAAGAATGAGCTGAGCAGGAGAGGTCTGCATAATAAGAGTTTGGGGTCGAGGCTGGGCAGCTCCGGGCAGGAAAAAGCATTGGTAATGAAGAGGAGGGCCAAAATAAAGCAATGCTGTGTCTAATGATATTTGTATGATCACGTGGCATGTGGGAGGAGTAAGCACCCCCATTAAACGCACTAAGATTGTACAAGCTATGAAGCGGAGGGGAGCTCAGGTTGCATTTCTACAGGAAACCCATCTTAGTCAGCTTGAACATGCAAAATTGAAACGGGACTGGGTGGGGCAAGTGTGTGGGGCCTCCTCGGGAACACGGAAAAAGGGGGTTCCATTGGAGATTATATCTGAGGAAGCTGACCCCAAAGGGTGCTATATTTTTATGCAGGTAAAACTAGGGGGAGAAGAATTGTTATTAGGTAATGTTTATGCGCCAAATTGTTATGACCACGAGTTCTTTAGGGAGATTCTAAGATGGATTCTGTGGGCGCCTAAGTTGCCCCTTGTATTAGCGGGAGATTTTAATTGTCCCCATGATCCAATAATGGATAGGACTGGTGTGACGGGGAGGGAAGATTGGAAAGGTAAAGGTATAAGATATCTGTGTGAACTGGGAGATGTTGTAGATGCTTGGAGAATGCTGCATGGGGGAGAAAGGGACTACACACACCTGTCAAGAGCACACCAAACCTGGTCTAGAATAGATTATATTCTAGTCTCAAAAAATAGCTTTGGAAGAGTTAAAGACATTATAATTGATCCAATTATAGTGTCAGACCACGCAATGGTAAGAATGAGCTGGAAGGGAAAGGGCTCTCCTGAGAGGAAATGGTCATTCCCGAGACACTTGTCGAAGAATGAGGAGTTTCAGAAATACTTAATACAATGCTGGGAAGAATATGTGAGTTTTAATGAGTCTCAAGCACCATATTTTGGGAAGCTGAGAAAGCAGTAGTCAGAGGGCATATTATTGCATATGTGGGAAAGGAAAGGAAGTGGGTAGATAGTAAAATTCTGCAGTTGACGCAGGAGCTTCAGGAATTAAAAAGAGCAGCATCCACGCCAACGGAGTACTCACGAGTCCAAGCCCAACTCAATGCTCTGCTCCATGATAGAGCAGTGCACTCTATGCAATATTATAGACATCAGTTTTTCAGATATGGGGATAAATCGGGAAGGCTATTAGCGCGACTGGTTAAAGACAGGGGGAGCACCAAAGTGGGGACAAAAATTAAAGACATGAAGGGAGTGAGGCACAATGAGCCACGGGACATAGCAGAGGTCTTTAAGAAATTTTATGAGAAACTATATACCCCAGATGATGAAGATAGGAAGAATAAGAGAGGGTTTTTAGATGCGGTAACGCTTCCGACTCTGACCGAGGTGGAGCTCATAGAGCTTAATAAGCCCATTGAAGGGCGGAAAATCCAGAAAGTCATCAAGGCAGGAGCCCCTCATAAAGCACCAGGGCCCGACAGGTTTGGGGTAAAATTCTACAAAATCTTGGAAGCAAAAGTGACACCCACCCTGGCGGCCCTGTATGAGGAGGTGGCAAACTTGGGGCAATTTCCCAGAGACATGCGGACCGCAACTATATCAGTTTTACCTAAGCCGGGGAAGGATTTGGAAGATCCAGCTTCATATAGACCGGTATCTTTAATTAATTATGACATGAAGATTTTGGCTTCAGTGCTTGTGAATCGATTGCAAAGTATTCTTCCGAGATTAGTGGGGATACATCAATCGGGATTCGTGAAAGGACGCAAAGCCTTTTTGAATATTAGTAAAGTTCTGTTGGGCATGGAAACATGTTTATTGAAGGGCAATCCCCTAATGTTAGTAAGTCTGGATGCCGAAAAGGCATTTGACCGAGTATCGTGGGCCTACATGTTCAAAATAATGCATCATTTTGGATTTGGGGGTATTTTTCTAGACTGGATAAAGGCATTATATGCAGACCCGTTGGCACAGAGTTTGGTTGGAGGACACTGTTCGCAGACGTTCTCATTGAGAAGAGGGACAAGGCAGAGCTGCCCTTTATCCCCACTCCTGTTTGTTCTTCAGTTAGAGCTGTTACTGTTATCATTAATCAACTTGGAGGAGGTGAAGGGGATAGAGTGGGAAAATGGTGGCATAAAATTAAGTGCATTTGCGGATGACATGCTTCTCTGTCTCCAGGATCCCTCCCAGTCTTTGGAAGCAGCACTGCGGCAAATTGAGTTGTTTGGCACGTTCTCCGGCTTGAAAATCAATAAAGCTAAATCTATGGCGTTAGATGTAAGGGGTTGGGTTAGACCGAAGTGTCAAGGGACTTTTCCACTAGTGTGGGTGGAGGATCAAATTCGATACCTGGGGATTCAGATTCCGGGGAGAACAATTGCAAGGTTGGGGAAGTGGCGGGAGCTCCCCGTTTCCCTCAAGGGTCGGATAGCTCTCTTTAAAATGATGGAGTTCCCCCGCTGGATTTATCTTTTAAGGCATTTGCCATTATGGATCGCAAGAAGGGATCTGGAAATTTTGCAGAGCCACATTGGCAAATTTCTGTGGAGAGGGCGGCGACCACGCATTGCGCTCTCGGTGCTTATGGACTCTAGGGAAGCGGGCGGGCAAGTCTACCCTCGTTACGAGCTTATAATTTGATGTGTCCTGCGAGACTGTTGAGGGACTTAATATTGGGTTCAACAGAGACCCTTCCAGTAGAGCTAGTGGAGGATATGTCAGGGGAACTACACAGGGCATTTCTATTTGCATCAACCAAATAGTAGATTGCCAGAGGCGTGGAAGAAGTCGATCTACCTGCGGTTCCTAAGACAGGCGTGGAGGGTAATTTTGTCAAGATAGATGGCTTAGCTGGAAAGGGACGGATTGCCTTCCGTTAACAGGCAACAGAGACTTTCCTCCAGGTATGGAGGAATGTGTGGCGGGGAGATGGGCAATGTGGGGGCTGTTATTTGTGGGGCATATGAAGATGGAAAAAACTACAGAGCTAGAGTCCTTTCAAATGCTGCAGAGGAGATATCAGTAAGGTCCAAAGGAATTTTATTACTATTTACAGGCAAGACATTATGTGAGGAATCTCCAGAGAGAGTATCCGACACTTCTCCAAGCAGGAGGAATAGTAGAACTCTGGGGTTCTCTATCGGGGAAGATCACCAAACCTAGGCTGTGGGAGGAGCTCTCCCCCTGCTGGATTTGGGACAGTTGACGAGGTTAGCAGAGAAGTGGAGACAGGATGGTTTACCAGGGATCACGGTGGAGATATTGCAGAAGGTGTTTACAGCTGTGACTACGCTGTCAGAATCAGTACGACTGCAAGAAATACAGTACAAATTCTTGTGGCGAGCTTATGTTCACGATGTGTGGGCTAAACGGGCGGGTTTGGCTCAGACAGATGTGTGTAGACTGTGTGAGAAGAGCAGAGGGACCCTTACACATAGATTCTGGGGGTGCCCTTGTATTCAAATCTTCTGGTGAGGGATTTGTGCTAGGCTGAGCAGGTGGATGGTGCAGTATGTGGCGGTTTCCCCAGAGTAGTGCTTGTTTGGAGACCTGGGGGTGGGGGGATCCCTACAGAGCCACCATAGGAAATTGTGCAAGAAGTGATTCATCTTGGCCAAGCAATGTATTCTTCAGCAGTGGTTAGCGGAGAGATCTTCAGAGGTCGGGGTATGGGAGTGGGCAATGTAAGTCCTGAAGATGATGGAAAGAAGATCCGCCCAGTTTTTGGGGGCAAACAAAGTGGCACTGTTCAAAGCAACCTGGGACCCTGTGTATGACCAACATCAGGGGGAAGAGGAGGAAGAGAGCTTGGTGTAATAGTGGGGTAGGGACCACAACAAAACAAAGTAAAACAAAATAAAATAAAGCCTTAGAGGCAATAATAGGAGGAGGGGAGGATGGCTCAGCTGTTGAATAGGAAGTGCAAGGGCAGACCTTAAGGAGCAGACAGTAATGGGTAAATTGGCTAATCACAGGGGGGGATGGCGATAGAGAGGGTGGGAAGAGGGGGGGTAAAAGGTTAAGGGGAAGGGGAGGGGGAAAGTTGTGGTAAGAAAGGTTAAAGATAGCATACAGTGAGTGGATTGACTCTCAGGGGAAGAAGGGACGTGATGGATGGCAACGGGGGAAATAGGGGTACCCTTAGGATTAGTAGAGATGTCTTGAGCTGTACCGTTACTATTGTAGAAATGAAATATAAGAGAGGGGGAATAAACGGTTGATTTCTATTAATATTCATGGTTAAAATGTAGAAAGGTTCTCGATCTGTATAAAGGTTGAAAGGGGAGGAGGAGATCTTTGGTTAAGAGTTTATCATAGTTAATATGTATAAATATAGGTATAAGTTGTAAGTATAAATGCAAAGATAATAATGACTGTAAACATGAGACAAGGGGAAGAACAGGGGGAAAGACTGACAATGTACCAAGATGAAACATGTGATAAGGAAGCTTATCATAGCTCAGGAAGGGGCTATAGAAAAGGTGAAGTGTCTCTGAACAAGCAACCTGTCAGTGCTGGTAGAAATGAGAAAACAGAATTTTCCCATAAAAGACTACCAGTCCCAGAATGCACCAGGTTTCCAACAGCCATGAGAGGAGCTGAAGTGAGAAAACGTGTGTTCAATCAAAAGGGCTATGAGGTAATCCCCAAGCACTCATTGCAAAGGGCAGCGCTTGATTCAGCACAGCTGCGATGTGCTAGGATGGAACACTCATCTCAAAGGGCAAGGCCTGATTCAGCACAGCTGCGCTGTGTTAGGGGGGAGGAGCGCTCATCTAAGCAGAATAAGAGTAGAGTTTATTCTACAGATGACCATCTTCATGATCACCTTGGATATCCAGAGAATATCCTCAGTTTCATCTGAAGGATCATCAGAAGCAGAAGCCAAACCGGACGGACAGAGAGGGAAAGAGACCCTTTGGAAGAAAGAGGAGAAAAGCCTTTGAGAGGTCTAGAAGAGTCCAAAGCAGTACGTATACTGGGAGGTATTCCAAGGGCCAGCATACACCATTGGACTGGGGAAAACCAGAGGAATGGTGCTGCAGAGCTAGGAATCACTAGAGGCTACCTGTGAGGGAGACGGCTGCACGTGGAAGGGACCCTAAGACCTGTGCCAGAAGGTATGTGAAGAGAGATCCAGTGTCCAGGGATCTGGATTGGAAGGCTGGACATAAGAACTGGACTACATACTGGCCAGGCTATATAGAGAGGAACTCTAGCAGCAATGGAAGCTCAGGTATGAACACTGATCTATGCCCTAGCTATAACCTTGAAAGACAGCAGGGAAACAAGTATTCTCCTGAAAATGCTCCATTGAGAGATTCATCTGTGCCAATCCATGATATTGAACCCATGCTTGTTGAACAAGGGGGAATAATAGCAGATGAGGATCCTGTTTATATGGACTGCTCTCTATCTAAACTCCGTTGGTAACTTTCTGTTATAAAGTACAGCAACCATCACAAAGAAATACAAATTTGTTCTTTAATCTACTCAGAAAAGCTCCTGAAGCAGGATTTGACCCACACAGTGGAAGGCAAGCCAGCTAAGGGGTTTCAGCTGGTGACTGCTAGCAATTAAGCCTTACCTAATTGCTTGTGAGCTAGGAGAGAATCACTTCTGTATCTATGTGGGAAGTAATCAGAAGTTAACCTGAAAAGAACAGTTTGTTTCTTGCTTTGTGGCTTTTCATTTGTTGTTTTCCTGATTTTGACTTTGTTTTTCCAAGTTAACACTGAAAGCAAGTAACCTAATTTATGTGCTACCAAGCATATCTGTGTTGGGAGAAATAACCCCATAAATAAATATCTTATTTGCTTTACCCAAGAGCACAACTAAATTATTGTCAGCAGCTGTGTCTGGTGTGAATGAACTACATTGCCCACAATACCTTGCAAATCATATAGATATATGCACTTGACAAGACTGTGAAGATTCTCACCCAGGCAGCCGTCTGACAAACAATGTACAACTTTCTCATACTGTGCTGTTGATTCAATAATAATAATAATAATTCAATAATAATAATAATCCCGGTGAAAAGCGGGATATAAATACAGCTAAATAAATAAATAAAATAAATAAATAAATAATAATAATAATAAAAATGAGTTTTCAAAATCCCTCGGCCCAGTGTGTAGCGGCGGCCAAGAGAGCAAATAGAATGCTAGGTATGATAAGGAAAGGAATGGAAAATAAAACAAAAGATATTATAATGCCTCTATATCGTTCCATGGTGCGACCACACCTTGAATATTGTGTGCAATTCTGGTTGCCGTATCTTAAAAAGGATATAGCGTTATTAGAAAAGGTACAGAGAAGAGCCACCAAAATGGTAAAGGGGATGGAAGGATACTCCTATGAAGAGAGGTTAAAAAGGTTAGGGCTCTTTAACCTGGAAAAGAGACGGCTGAGGGGAGATACGACAGAGGTCTATAAATTAATGAACGGAGTGGAACGGGTAAACGTAGATCAATTGTTTACCTTATCAGAATATAGAAAGACTATGGGACATGCAATGAAGCTACAGGGTAAACTATTTAAGACTAATAAAAGAAAATATTTTTTCACTCAACGTGTAATCAAACTCTGGAATTTGTTACCGGAGGATGTAGTAAAGGCTGTTAGTGTAGCTGGGTTTAAAAAAGATTTGGACAAGTTCCTGGAGGAAAGGTCCATAAACCATTATTAAAAAGGGACCCAGGATATCAATGCTTGACCCAATACAAGCATTGTGGAACCTGTGTCTTTTGGGAAAACTGCTAGGCACGTATGGCTTAGATTGGCCACTGTTGGAAACAGGATACTGGGCTTGATGGACCTTGGTCTGACGCAGTATGGCATATCTTATATTGTTAATGCAATGCTCCCTAACCCAGCCCCCTTCCCTATCCTTTGTGTACAGGGTTTTTACTTCTCCTAGGACAAGCAGGATGAGTCAGCCACACTAGTTCACGTCATCCGACGGCGCCGAGACAGAAGTACTCTCTATAGCTCAGAAGGGCTTAGCCCTTCTGAGCATGGGCTACCCAGGCCCCACTTCCAGGTCCGCCCCTAGCCAGTCACTTTCTACTTTTCTGCCTTGCCAGCAGGACAAATTTTCCTACTCTCTAAAACAAAGGAATTTATCTTCACCCTAAAGAAATAGAAAAGAACAGAAGAACCAGAAGCTTCAATCAAGACCATGCCTAAACTGGGTTTTAAAAAATGCCTGGGGTGCTTCAGGAAAATGAACTCCACAGACTCATATGATCGATGTATAAGATGCCTCGGCATCTCCCATAAAGTTGAGGACTGCGTTCACTGTGCTAAGATGTCCCCTCATGCCAGGAAATCGCGACGACATGCTCTCCAGGATCTTCTCCAGGTGAATAGAGACTCTGCGATCTCCCTGGCAGACCATGCCACTCCCCACGCTGCTCCTGCACCGCAGGCACCATCTTGCTCCCGATGCAGCCGGCTCGTCCCGCGGCTCCGGATGTGTCCCTGTTGGCCTCCATCCGCAGCTGTGCTGCTTCGGGGATAAAGTAAACGGAGCACAATGCAATGCTCCCTAACCCAGCCCCCTTGCCTGCCCTTTGTGTGCAGCATTTTTACTTCTTTTGCAAAGTGGTAACGAGGGTAGTTTGTGTATGTTGCTAAAGTGAGGACAGAATTAGAATCTCTTTTTTCCTCTGTTGTTTGAGATTCAGGCACAGGCTAAGAGAGTTATCAGGACAGAGGGCTGTGCACTCAGTTGGTGGGCCTCAGCCATGAAGAGCTTTGGGCAATTGCCCCTTTTGCCCATAGGCAAAAGCAGCCCTGCATATATGATTTAGATCTTGAATGGAGACATTCGTGCTGTGCTTGCAGCTGAAATGGCATCACAGAGAGAGAGGAAACCCAGGCATAAATTCTACCCGAAATCCCATATGCACCACCAGCCTTCAAGCAATAGATTTCTGTCGGACTATTGCAATAAAGGCTGCTATCAACAAGCCGCCCTTCTTATTGGTCCTTTTTAATCTTTTTAAATAATATTGATCATGCAAAATTACTTTTAAAACATCAGCGTCCAATAGCAACACAACGTCACAGCTTTGCATCAGAGTAACATTGATCCACCGAGTTTGCCCTGCCCAACAATAAGGGGTCCTCACTAAAATTTTGTTTGGGGACTCTTCATTAGAACCTAAGCCACTGGTCCTAGCTAGAATGTCACGGGAGAGGCTGGCCCTAGAGAAGCCTCCAAAACACTTACCAGATATGGTGGAGAAATGTTAACATGCTGTAGGCTACACTGGAGGAGACTGATTGATTGATTGATTAATTGATTGATCTAATGTTTTTATATACCGTCCTTCTACAATTCAAGACAGTTTACATGAAACCCAGCAATAACAGTATAGTTACAGCTGTTGTACATAGAACAATAAATTAGAAAGAACGTATCTAAGGTCAACTAATAAAGTTAACAGTTAAGGTATAAAGCCAGATGAGGCAACTATGTACATTGAATTGGAATGAGGGGGTTGGGGGAAGATTGGGGGGGGGGGGCAAAGATGGGGAGGCAAGGACGTATAGGGGGAATGGGGTATATTGATTGTAGAGTAAGAGGCTAAATAAGTCTAGGAAGCACTGGATTGGATAGTGCTTTGGCGTTGAAGCTAAAGTATTCTTGGAAAAGGAATGTTTTAAGCTTTTTACGGAACTCTGCATGATCAGGGCAACTTCGAAGGTCAGGTGGGAGGGCATTCCATTCTGTAGGGACGTAGAGAGAGAAAACACAATTGCAGGTAGCTTGTTTGCTTTTTAGTTTTTGTGCTGGGATGTATAGCAGGTTTGTGGAGTTAGTCCTGCGAGATCTGGAGCTAGTGGGCTTGGAGAGGAGGGAGCGAAGGCAAGGAGCAGATTCAAAATGTATAACTTTATGGACCAGTGTAAGAATTTTAAATTTTATTCTGGACAGGATAGGGAGCCAGTGAAGGTGCTGGAGTATGGGAGTAATGTGGGCTCTTCTGGAAGACTTGAAGATTAGACGTGCTATTGTGTTCTGGGCCAACTGAAGTGGGTAGATACTTTGCTTTGAGAGTCCGTGGTATATGAGGTTGCAGTAATCGAGAGTAGGGGTAGTTATAGCTTGACAAATGGTATGAAAAGAGTCTGGGTTTAATAAAGGGCGAAGGTTTCTCAGGGTTCTGATCTTGGAGTATATGGTATGAGTTCTTCTTCGTATGTGTTCCTAGAAAAGTATTTAACTTCAGTTTTTACAGATATAGTATAATCGTCTAGAACAAGTTAAGTAGGGGGGGGGGGTGTAAGATGGATCAGCGAATAGGTGGAGGGCTTCTGTTTAGCTAGATTTATGAAAAGATTATGTTGTTGGAGCCAGTGTCTGATCTTCTTGAAGCAATTGCTGTTATTAGTGAAGTCAGGCTTTGTAATGGTAAATGGGGTGAAAAACATGATGTCATATGCGTAGAGTTGATACTGGATTTCGTAATCTTGGAAGATTTTACATATAGGTTGGAGAAAGATGTTGAAAAGGAGTGCAGATAGGCTGGAGCCCTGAGGAATGCCTTGAGATTGAGTGAATGGCTCGGAGGTATTTTCACCAATTCTTACCTGCTGCATTCTATGGTCCAAGTATGAACAGAACCAATTAAGAGTGGTACCTCTAAGACCAATGTCATGGACTCTGTCAAGGAGTTGGTTGTGAGGAAGGGAGTCAAAGGCTGAAGATATATCTGGAAAAATTAGAAGACATCCCTGGTGTGATGCAGCGGACCCTCCCTTGGAGAGAAAAACAGTTCTGGATTCTGAAAGAAAAAGAAGTTGCCTGCAATATCCGGAGGATCCACCTAGAGGGAGCGGGAGAGTCAGGACAGAGACCACAGAACCACGCCTCTGTGGGCAGGACTTATGTTCCAAAAGCTCACATTTAAGGGGAGGCAAGCAAGAGTCAGGAGGAAGCTCATACGCTGGGAGCTTACCTGCAAAAAGCTCAGCTGCTAGAATCTCATCTGCCTGGAGATCCACTACTGGGGAAGCAGTGGAAAGATTACCTTCCTCAGCTGGGAGAGAACAAGCGGGAGCCTGTTCCAGAGAGAGATTGAGGACATGCTATGAAGGTACCAGAGCAGGATTGGGATCTAGTCCAAAAGCAAACCTGAGTAAAAAGACAGGCTGGGAGAGGAGAACCAGTCCTGTAAGCCAAAGGCTAGGCCGAGAAAGCCAATGCCAAACCAGACCGGGCCCTGAAACCCACAGGAGGGCAGGCCTCAAAGGCCTGAGGAGGAAAGACTGGGAGAGCCGAAGGAGAATACCTGAGAGCACTGATACGGAAGGCAGCAGCCAAGGTAGGCCTCCTATCTCGCCCCAGAGAACCAAAAGAAAATCCAGAGGTAAAGCTTTTAATCTTTGCTACTGTTTTCCTAAAGCCAAGTTAAGAGAAGAACCTTGGGAGGGAGAGTCTCCTTACCTAAAGCACAAGCCAAAGCCAAAGTTAAAAGACAGTTTGAGCAAGGACAGAACTTTTAGAGGAAAGCATTATAAAGAAAATGTTTTTAAACCTCTAGAGGAAGAGATGCCCTCATGGTATTCCACCACACAGAACCGTAGGCCCAAACAAACTGCTAAGTCCTGGGAAGCAGTGAGCCAAACCCACATAAAGGATACCTATCTTGACTCTTCAGAACAGTCAGAAGAGGCCATGCAGGTGGAATCCGTACATGAAGATCTTGATAGCCCTATGGAATGTGCATATTGTGCCGTGAGTGATATAAAGTCACTCCAGAGCCCTTTGGAGTGAAGGAAGCAATATTGTTTTGGTAGCTTTTATGCTGTGAAGTTAACAGTTTCTGGTTGTTTTTCTTGTGCTTACAAAAGCTGCTGTAAGGACTTGTTTTGCTACGTCTACCAATGTGTTTATCCTATGTTCTGAACCCTTAGTGCAAAAAGGGAAAATAAAGCCTTTTTCTTTTTCCCTCCACTTTTGTGCAAGACTGTATTCTCTTTGGGAGTTGGCAACGAGGCCGGCACAAGGCACTGGCCCTTGACCCTCGCACCTGGCCAATCCCAATCACAAACATCTTAGTGGCCCCGGGCCCAGCCCTTCGGTGGAAAAACTACGCCGCCACCAGGGGGGGCTGGCGCCGCGGCAGGGCGACAAATGGCGTAGTTGGCAGGATAAACGCCAACACAACGGACATGCCAAGTTAAACCTACAGCGGTAAAATTGAAAAGGCCAAGTTTTTTTTTGAAAAAAAAAAAAGGAGCCGAGGAAAACACGGAACGGAACGGATAACTCAACTGGATCGGACTTGCTAAAACCTGGAACGGAGTTCCCGGAAATGCGGACCGGATCCAGAGGAAAATCCTGTGAGCTGACAATCCTGAGACCGTCCAGGGAAAGCGACAAGAACCCAAATAGCTGCGTATCTTCCTCTAAGCTGACCCAACATTTGAACAAGGTAATAAGTGATTAAGCCTGTTTCATGTTGGATATAAGGGGAAGTGAGCTTGATAGAGGTTAAGCAAGGTTAAAAAAAAAAAAAAAAAGATAGCATTTTCTTTGTGAGAAAAGTGCCGCACTTGGGTTTCCTTTTTTTTCTGCTTATTGTTGTTTCAGAGATCATGGAGCCCAAGGAGCTATGTGCATGGATGGCGCAACAATTCAGTAAACAAGCAGAGTTGGTGCAATTAAGCCAGACGCAAGCGCTGCAAGCGATGCAACAGCAGCAACTGCCGGTCATACAGACCATGAACACGTGGCTTGCACGGCAGCAAGAAGAACTGGCAAGGAGCAAGGCTGAGAACCCGTCAACAGCTAAATCCTTGAATCCAGACCATGGACAATGGGCATGTAATGACTTGGTGGTGGGGAAGCTGTGTGCAGAGGATGATATAGATGATTTCCTAGATACATTTACTCGAATAGCTACTTCGGCTAAATGGCCGAGCGAGCAGTGGGCAATTCGACTAGCGGCGTCCCTCACGGGCGAGGCGCTAGCCGCCTATAGGGCAATGCCTCCAACCTTAGCTGATTCCTACGAGGAAGTAGTCTTAGCTATCAGAGATCGCTTAGGCCTCACACCTTTCACCTATAATAAAATGTTTAGGGCTACCTGTTTGAAGGCCAATGAAACACCTAAGGCACTGGGTCATCGAGTGCGCAGTCTAGCTCATAAATGGCTACAGCCTGAAAGGAGAAATATAGACACCCTAATGGATGTTATAATCCTCGAACAGTATATGGTTGCCCTGCCCAGTAGAGTGCAGAACTTTCTTCTGTTACAAAATTGCCACACTACTACTGACGCCATAACCCTTACTGAAAGATATTTAGAGGCTGAAAAAGTTACCCCACCTAGGATAAGCTCCAAGATAGCGATAGGGGCTGAGGTACAAAAACTGGAGAACCCTTCTCGTCCTCCATTTGTTTGTAGGAAAAAAGTTAAAACCCCGACAAGGGAGAATGTACAGAAATGTTTTACATGTGGTAAAAGAGGGCACCTCCAGTATGAGTGTTTCTCACGAACTGCTTTGGTGGGAGAATCCCCTAATGCAGTGCGCGAAGGACTTGACTTGTCCTGGATGTAAAAATACAGGGCATAAAGGTAAAGGCATTATTGTATTCTGGAGCCAATCAGACCATGGTCTCCAAAAGGTTATGGTCGGTGATCCAGGCTCAGGGCCTATCGGTTCCAGAATCTCCGGCAGGACAAGTAAAAATTAAGTGTGTGCATGGTGCAGCCACGCGATATCCTGTGTATAAATTATGGGTAAAACGCTTAGGCATCGTAAAGGAAATGCTGATCGCCGTGGTGCCTAGGTTACCACAGGAATTGGTCCTAGGCCGTGACTGGCCACAATTTAAGAGGACCTTAAAGGAAGGTTTATCGCCAGTGGCGAAGTCAGATTCCACCTGCATCCAGCCAAAACCTAGGGAAGGTTCCTCACTTCGACAGAGTCAGACCTGCCAAGATGGTCCTTTTGTGAAGGCCCTAGTGTCCACAAGGTCGCATACGCAAGATGGCGAGCAGCCTTCCTGCTCCAAGGATACTTCCCTAGGGGAGCTCCCTTCGCATGACGGGCTAATAGGGGACCCCCCAAGCAGGGAAAGGAAGCCGAAGGCAGAGCGAAGGAGAGAGAGACACCGTTCTAAAGCGAGAGCGGAGCTGGAAGCAGGAAAAGGTATGCCATGGGTTCCGGCCGACGTGATGGAGAAGTTCCCATCATTTAAAAGGGAACAAAGAGCAGACCCGGCGCTCACTCATGCTTTTGAGCAGACCAAAGAAGAAAGGGAGACATACCCAAGATTTCTCCTAGAAGAGGAGATACTCTATCGAGAAAGTAAGGACCTGCGAACTGGTCTAGTACGGAAACAACTGGTGGTCCCAAGTACTTTCAAGGCTTCAGTTCTACGTCTAGCGCATGACCACCCCGTTGGGGGTCATAAAGGTGCGCAGGGCACCCTGGAGCAGATTCTGGCCAGGGGTGTTTCGAGAGACGACACGTTTCTGTGAATCCTGCGCGTCGTGCCAAAGAGTCACGACGCATAAACCAACTGGAGTGCCATTAGTTCCGATGCCCATAATCACAGACCCCGTCCGTAGACTTGCTGTGGACCTAGTAGGACCCCTCATCAAGATGCCACGGGGGTTTCAATATATACTAGTGATTATTGATCAAGCCACCAGATTTCCCTGGGCCGTTCCCTTGAGGAATATTTCGGCCAAGTCTATTGCCATCGAATTGATAAAATTATTTTGCGAAGTGGGCTTCCCGCAGGAGGTTTTGACGGATCAAGGAAGCAATTTCCGGTCGAAATACCTTAACCAAGTCTGGGACGCTTTTGGTATCCGCCACGTGAAAACCGCCGCTTACCACCCACAATGCAACGGCCTGGTAGAGCGATTAAACCAGAGCCTAAAGCAAATGCTCAGGCGCGCTCTGGATGGACAGATGAATGAATGGGACACTATGTTGCCTTTCATTCTCTACGCCTGTAGAGAGAGAAAGCAGGCATCATTAGGTACGTCCCCGTATGAACTTATGTACGGACGGACACCCAGGGGCATTCTCGATGTACTTAGAGAGCAGTGGTCTGAGCCAAAGGAGGTAGAAGTCGGGATACCTTTATTCCTACAGAACTTGAGAACCCGACTCGAGCGAACTTCCAGGTTCGCCACTGAGGAATTAGAGAAAAGCCAGAGAAAACAAAAATACTACTACGACAGGCGGGTGAAGTCTAGGCATTTAAAAAACGGAGACAAGGTGATAGTGCAAGTCCCTGGAGCCACACCTAAGTTTGAGTCCCGATGGAAAGGGCTCTATACGGTTGTCCACCCGGTAGGGACCACTTCCTATGTCATTCGAGAGACGAGTGGACGAGAGCAGGTGTATCACGCCAACCTTCTCCGCCCTTGGCATGAGCGCGCTGCGCTGTTAACTTCTACAAAAACTTTGTATCACTGTGGTGAAAGACCGCTAAATAGGGCAGAATCCGGTATTACGTGCTGCGGAGAAGTGGCTTCCCCAGCCCGTAATATTTTAAGAAGGGGGATGTGTGATGCAGCGGACCCTCCTTTGGAGAGAAAAACAGTTCTGGATTCTGAAAGAAAAAGAAGTTGCCTGCAATATCCAGAGGATCCACCTAGAGGGAGCGGGAGAGTCAGGACAGAGACCACAGAACCACGCCTCTGTGGGCAGGACTTATGTTCCAAAAGCTCACATTTAAGGGGAGGCAAGCAAGAGTCAGGAGGAAGCTCATACGCTGGGAGCTTACCTGCAAAAAGCTCAGCTGCTAGAATCTCATCTGCCTGGAGATCCACTACTGGGGAAGCAGTGGAAAGATTACCTTCCTCAGCTGGGAGAGAACAAGCGGGAGCCTGTTCCAGAGAGAGATTGAGGACATGCTATGAAGGTACCAGAGCAGGATTGGGATCTAGTCCAAAAGCAAACCTGAGTAAAAAGACAGGCTGGGAGAGGAGAACCAGTCCTGTAAGCCAAAGGCTAGGCCGAGAAAGCCAAAGCCAAACCAGACCGGGCCCTGAAACCCACAGGAGGGCAGGCCTCAAAGGCCTGAGGAGGAGAGACTGGGAGAGCCAAAGGAGAATACCTCAGAGCACTGATACGGAAGGCAGCAGCCAAGGTAGGCCTCCTGTCTCGCCCCAGAGAACCAAAAGAAAATCCAGAGGTAAAGCTTTTAATCTTTGCTACTGTTTTCCTAAAGCCAAGTTAAGAGAAGAACCTTGGGTGGGAGAGTCTCCTTACCTAAAGCACAAGCCAAAGCCAAAGTTAAAAGACAGTTTGAGCAAGGACAGAACTTTTAGAGGAAAGCATTATAAAGAAAATGTTTTTAAACCTCTAGAGGAAGAGATGCCCTCATGGTATTCCACCACACAGAACCGTAGGCCCAAACAAACTGCTAAGTCCTGGGAAGCAGTGAGCCAAACCCACATAAAGGATACCTATCTTGACTCTTCAGAACAGTCAGAAGAGGCCATGCAGGTGGAATCCGTACATGAAGATCTTGATAGCCCTATGGAATGTGCATATTGTGCCGTGAGTGATATAGAGTCACTCCAGAGCCCTTTGGAGTGAAGGAAGCAATATTGTTTTTGTAGCTTTTATGCTGTGAAGTTAACAGTTTCTGGTTGTTTTTCTTGTGCTTACAAAAGCTGCTGTAAGGACTTGTTTTGCTACGTCTACCAATGTGTTTATCCTATGTTCTGAACCCTTAGTGCAAAAAGGGAAAATAAAGCCTTTTTCTTTTTCCCTCCACTTTTGTGCAAGACTGTATTCTCTTTGGGAGTTGGCAACGAGGCCGGCAGAAGGCACTGGCCCTTGACCCTCGCACCTGGCCAATCCCAATCACAAACATCTTAGTGGCCCCGGGCCCAGCCCTTCGGTGGAAAAACTACGCCGCCACCAGGGGGAGCTGGCGCCGCGGCAGGGCGACACTGGTAGGTGTTTGGATGTATGAGATTACTGTATCTAGGAGGGAGGTGAGTAAGGTTTCCACACTTTGGTTCCTTTTAAAACCATGTTGAAAAGGGTCGAGAGGAGCATGGTCATCAATGAAGTTCTGAAGTTGAGTTTGGACGATCTTTTCCAGTAGGGGGATGCTTGATATTGGTCTGTACGATGTAGGGATGGTAGGGTCAAGCTTGGTTCCTTTTAGTATGGGTCAGATTGAGGTAATCTTCAGGGGGGTTGGCATGCTCCCAGTGCAGAAGAAAGCTTGTACTATGTTGCGTATGTATGGGCCGAGAGTTTCCTTGGTGCTTTTTTACCCATGAGACTGGACAGGGCTCTGGTGCTGAGGTAGAGGTATTGAGATTATTTATGGTTGTAGTTATGTTGTCTAGGGAAGGCAGGTCAAACTTATAGCAGGTTGCATTAGGGGTGATATTGGTAAATGAGTGGTCAATGTATTGGGTTGATATAGGTTGGATTCTGAGGAATTTAGAAGGTGGTCAGCTATAGACTGTGGGGTTATTTTTTCTTCAGCCACCTGTTTGTTTGGTTCATTTAAGAGTGATTTGGCTATTGAAAATAATTCCCTGGGTTTATTTATAGAGTGTATGATGACATTCTCGTTGTATTCTCTTTTATATTTTAGGGTCTCAGTGCGGTAGGCCTGGAGCTTTTCAGAGTATGAGTTGTAGATAGAGGGATCTCTTGAACGTCTCCAGGTGTGTTCCAATTGCCTAAGCTCTTTTTTCAGATCGTGTAGGGATGTGGAAACTCAAGAAGCTCGTTTGCGGTGGTTGTTGTATGAAGGTCTTGGGAGGGCTTGGGCTGCAGAGCCAGTATTTCGTTCCATCTTTCGATTTGAGTGGTTACTGTTCAGAAGGTCTAAATGTGAGGTACCTGCTAGAGGAACAGGTTAGTATCGAATTGCTTGAATTTGTGGGTCATCTGGGTTGGTATAGAGTTTGATGGCGTCGGTAAGGGATGGAGAAGAGGGTCAGTGAATGATCAGACCAGGGCACTGGGAGGATAGAGACAGATGCAGTCATCTATACCCATACAGAATATTAAAGAGTCACAGAAGCAGAGAAGCATTCTCGATGTAGGAGGAGGCCATGGCTGCCATGGACTCCTAATTAACTAACTAAACAATATTGACCTTGGCATAGACATTACTTCTGCTCGGGCCGTGTCCTGCCACCATTGCACCTGTGTTGCATTTTATGTGACATCATTTGCCACCTCTTCTACCCTCTCCTCTCCTTTCCTTTCCCCTTTCTGTTTGTTTTCTCCTTTCCTATATTATGATGACATTCTTTTCTATATCTGCTTTTAAATTGTGTCTGTAAACCACTCTGTATGTCCCCACAAATGGGCAGTATATTAAGAATGAATAAATGATAAACAGTAATCACAGTTACAGCTGGAGAATAGGAAGGCATTTCTCAAAAATCACACTAAAACAGGAAAAAGAGGCAGTGAACATAGGAACATAAGAAATGGTCCATCAAACCCAGTATCCTGTTTCCAAGAGTGGCCAATCCAGATCACAAGTACCTGTCAGGTTCCCGAAAAGGAAACCAGTCTAGAGCGAGTAGACCAAACAAAATGTATTGAGAATCCACTGGAAATCCAACGTATGTTCTTAATAGGATTTGGATTTCCAGTGCATTCTCAATACATTCTGTTTGGTCTACTCGCTCTAGACTGGTTTGCTTGTACTTGCACTTCCTTTGGTTGGAAGCTTCCCAAAAAGGTACATAAATTCCACAATGCTTATCCCAGGGTAAGCAGTGGATTTCCCTGGTCCTCTTCATGGTTTATGAATTTTTCCTCCAGGAACTTGTCCAAACCTTTTTTAAACCTAGTTACACTAACAGCTTTTACTACACACTCCAGTAACGAATTCCAGAGTTTGATTACTCATTGAATGAAAAAATATTTTCTCTTATTAGTCCTAAATGGGCTGTATTAAAGCTTCATTGAGTGTTCCCTAGTCTTTCTACTTTTTGAAGGATCAAACAACCGATCTACATTCACCTGTTCCACTCCTTTCATTAATTTATAGACCTCTATTATATCTCCCCTCAGCCATTTCTTTTCCAATTTGAAGAGCCCTAACCTTTTAAGCCCCTCCTCATAGGGGTATCCTTCCATCCCCTTTACCATTTTCATGGCTCTTCTCTGTACCCTTCTAATTCTGTTATATCCTTTTTAAGATGAGGTGACCGGAATTGCACACAATATTCAAAGTGCGGTTGCATCATGGAATGATATAGAAACATTATAATATCATTGGTTTTGTTCTCTGTTCCTTTCCTTATGATTCTTCGTATTCTCTTTGCTTTATTGGTTGCCGCTACACATTGGATGGAGGGTTTCAATGTATTATCCACGATGATGCCTAAATCCCTTTCCTGAGTGGTGATTCCTAATTTGGAAACTTGCATCGTGTAACCATAGTTTGGATTGTTCTTCTCTAAGTGCATAACTTTGCACTTATCCTTATTAAATTTCATCTGCCATTTGGATGTCCAGTCTTACAATTTATCAAGGTCATGCAATTTTTCACAATACTCTTGTATTTTAATAACTTTTAATAATTTTGTGTCGTCTGCAGATTTGATCATCTCACTCATTATTGCTATTTTCAGGTCATTTATAAATGTGTTAAAAATCAGTGGGCCCAGCCCTGGGGTACTCCACTATTCACCTTTTTCCATAGACAAAATTGGCCATTAGGCCTATTCTCTGCTTTCTATCTTTTAATCAGTTCCTGATCCACAATAGTACATTTCCTCCTATCCCATGACTTTTTTAATTTCGCCAAAAAACTCTCATGAGGGACCTTGTCAAAGGCTTTTTGAAAATCCATTTATACTATATTGAGTGGCTCACCTTTGTCTACCTGTATTCATACCTTCAAAAATATATGACAGATTAGTAAGACAAGACTTTCCTTGGCTAAATCCATGTTGGCTTTCTCCCATGTAAACCATGTTCAGTAGTTTTATTCTTTATAACGGTTTCTGCCATTTTGCCCAGTACTGACGTCAGGCTCACCAGTCTGTAGACTGTAGATTCCTGGATCGCCCCTGGAACCTTTCTAAAAAATTGTCCATTCTCTAATCTTCTGGTTCTACAGATGATTTTAATGATAGTTCACAGATTACTAATAGTAGGTCTGCAATCTCATATTTCAGTTCTTTCAACACCCTCGGCTGTATATCATCTGATTTACTACTCTTCAGTTTATCAAATAGTTGTAATACATCTTCCCGATTTCTTGATATTTCTTTCAATTCTTCTGCAGCATCACCTTTAAATACCATTTCAGGCATGGGTAATGTCCCTACTTCTTCTCCAGTAAAGACCAAGGCAAAGAATTCATTCATTCTCTCTGCTATGGCCTTGTCCTTAGTGCCCCTTTTACCTCTCTGTTATCTAATGGTCCAACTGACTCTCTTACAGGTTTTTTGCTTCGAATGTACTTGAAAAGTTTTTATTATGCCTTTTTGCTTCCAAGGGAACAATGGGGCTTGTTTACAAAGCCGCGGTAGCGGTTTCCGATCATTGGAGCCGCGGCCCCATTGAAATCAATGGGGCCACGGCTCGGATAACGATCAGAAACCGCTACCGCGGCTTTGTAAACAAGCTCCTATGTCTGCATAATAATATGCACATATCAGATCGGAAGGAGTTGAATATCCTTAAAGAAACAATGTTCTATGATGATCAAAGTAGTCAACCATACTGATAATTTTACCTTTATTTCTGCATATCAAACAACAAACACTGATAGGCACAATAGTATGAAAATGCTTCTTTCAAAAATTTTCAGCAAGGGTTCTGTCATGCAGACATTATCTTGTTCTTTACTGAACCCAATTATTTAAGAAAGGGGCAAATGGGGTCAAAGTTGCTATAGACAACAGAAGCAATTAAAAAAACTGTAAATGCCTTTCAATATCAGGTCCATAGATATTAACATGACACTATTTACAATTGACATACTATTTATTATCAACAAGGCCTATTTAGGTTTACATAGCACTATAGAACAGATCAAATGATTAGGAACATTTTCTGGCCTTATTCAGGATATACCCTGATGTTTTTTTTCAAACTTGGCAATGTACCCAAACAAATGTCAGCTACACACTTTGATGTCAGAGAGAAAAGTTAAAGATCCTTTGCAATGAAAAACCTGTACCTTTTGAAATAAATATGTTCTTATTTTGGCCATTTTGGCCTGAAAATCCAAAATGGCCATCAATTCTAATATAGCAGCCGCATAGCTACCATTCTGTTTTTCTGTTTTTCTTTCATATAGCTATGTGCAGTAAGGATTTATGGGTTTTTTTATGTTTGTTTATTACATATTATGTTTTTGGATTGTATATTCAATGCTAGCTTGAGATGTAGCTTTAAATATATTCTAATAATGAGCAGTATATCAAATGTTCAAGTGAAGTAAAGATTTCAGTTGCGCTGCTTAAAAAAGGAAATGAAATTTCTCATTACAAAATCAAACAAGCCCTTCAACATCCTCATAAGTCTATTCTAAAATTATGCTTCACTGAACCTTAAGTCACGCTTTGGTTTCCTTAATATGCAATATACATTTTCCAGCATTTGTCCCTTTGCATTAAAGAAAAGAATTCAGCATGATATTGCTGTGCTTTATAGCTTCAGAATTAACTTAGATGTGTGATGGATTTATGGCTGTCATCGTATTCCAGAGCACTTTTCAAGGAGTCCAGTAGTTCTGTTTTGTCACACTTGTACTTTCATCTGTAAAATTCATTCTGTATATTTCTTATTTTAAACATTTGCATTTTTGGGGTCCCTTATACTAAAGGTTAATGTGTGTTAATGAAATTAGCATGTATTAAGTGCCATTGCACCCACAGAAATAAAAGGGTTGTGAGCACGTTAAAACCTTTAATAAAAGGACTCTTTTGGGGGTTTTCAGTGACATTAATGCAACTCTCATCTGTCACTGCCCTGGGATGCATGCAAAGCACTTAAAGCAACTGCAAAGAGGTTCAAATTTGCAGATGAGGCTGAGAGGCAGGTCAGTCAATGGAACCTTGAGTTGATCTCTGTGCAAAATTTGCCACAAAAAGAACGGCGGTAGCAGTACTTTGGTTATGTGTGCCTTGCTATAAATACGATCATTACCAACAGAAATGCTGAAAAACTGACTTCACATTTTGTGAGGTTTCAAAGTTGCAAACACTTCCAAATAACATTAACTAAGATCCTTGGAAGATGCCCACGTACTCATCTTGGACACTTCAGTTGAAAACAATTATAAATGGCATAAATATTTAACAGCATGCAATTACAGAGGTCTCAGCATCTCAAGGAGCACATATGTTCAGCTGATGGTCAAGCTCAGCTCGTTCAAAATGGAAGCTTTAGCGATGCGGAGTAGTCTAAGCACAAGGGATCAGAAATAAAGTTTCTTTTGTGCTGGGCCGGCGTCAGACAAAATATGAAAATGTCGGTATTATAGCACCAAAGCTGGCAGACAGAGAAAATGGTTGCCAGAAAGTGCAGAGTACACAGCTCTCATTAGAGTTTTCTTTTTATCTGTCGCCCTTCTAGGTATTGCTTTCTTAAAGGTTCTGTCTAAAATCTAAAAGTTCCTACTTGCCCCGTTTTCCAAATGCCACTCATGATAGATGTTTACTTTTCACACTTGCAGGAGACAACAAGAAGGAGTATCTGAACCACACACAAGCACTTTTATAAAATATGCTGGCACACTTTGATTATAAAAGTACAGAACAATCAAGCTGTGACTATTTCCTGCGTCTAATGGCTGTGTTAGTGATTTATATGTTTTGTATGTACAGTAACAGGTACCATGAGGAAAGACTGTGAAAGCTGCAGCGGTCGATAAAACCATTTGTAAAACTCTTGAACAACAAATATTCTTTAATGGAATGTTCCTAAAACATTGCAGTTAAAAAGCAGTCATTCCACGGTTGTTATCTCTGGTAAATATAATGCTCTGTTCCTTTGAGCCATTTTCACATGGTTACCAATATTCAACGAATTCAGTTTAAAATACCGATGCTTACCCATCATGCTTTTTTCAAGGGCTCCATCTGTATTTAAACTCCATCTTACTACCCTACTGTTCCTCTCGCACCCTTAGATCATCACAAGCCAACTTTCTAACCATCCCTTCCAAGACAAGATCAAGATTTATATTCTCCAAGAAGGTTGCTTTTAGTTATTTAGGACCTTAGCTCTGGAACTCCCTTCCCCTAGAGCTCTGGTTGGCAAGTTCATATGCTAAATTTGAAAAGTAGTTAAGACATGGCTGTTTTCTCAGGCATGTCTCTAAATTCAATTTTTCCTCATCCCTCCTAAAGTCTCACTTCTCCTAAATATGTTCCAGATTTTATTATTGTTCCATATTCACCCCTTCCTTTTGTGTTGCAATCTGAATTTTTTGATGTTTTAAATTTTAGATTGTTATTTTATTGTTTTCATTGTTATTGTTTTAATGTTGTTTGTTCTTATACTGATGTCCTTGGGCCTTCCTTCTAGGACTGTAAACCACTATGAGGTGCAATATTCGAATAGTGGTATATCAAATTCTATTAAATTAAATAAATAAATAAGAATCATAAACTTCATTTCCCATTTGCAGTACGAAAGGAAAATGTTTAGAAGCAGACAGCCATTCATCCAGATTCATGCCTCATTCTGTAAGGGTTGTCATTTCTGTCATACATTGTGACATCACACTGGCAAAGCTCTGTGTGTGATCAGGGAGGGGGCTGTTGGCTTGCACAAGACCATTCATGTTTCCACAGGAGTTGCCTTGTTTTAGGATGTCATAATCCATTCTTATTCATTTTCCGTTTACATCTCATGATGCAGAAGCTTCTATATGGATTCCATTGACATCTTTCAAAGCAGTCTGTCAATGTGATAAAGGCTCCCATTAGGACCCATTTTTTGAGTTATTTGATGTAATATATGAGAGACCACTGTCGCCATATTTTATTTATTATTTATTATTACAGTTTCTTATATACCGCGCTATTTAGAATCAGCGCGGTTTACATCATAACAAAACGACCATTACGACAAACTGTCAGGTTTTACATTGAACAGGAGTACAAACTTGGATAACTGGGTTAACTATATACATAATCTATCTACACTGCAGTGTGCGGGCATTTCTAGATTGGGTTATTTCTTGGAGGGGATATCTGGTTTAGTTGCTGTCTGGGAAATATTGGCGGAAAAGGTATGTTTTGAGAGCCTTTCTGAACTGATATAGATTGGTAATGGCTCTAATGTCGGGGGGTAGGGTGTTATACCTTATACCATGTTATTCCGACTTATTCAACAGATATACTGAAACCTCTAGAAACAAATATGTACCAAAATGAATGAACATTGTGTGGAACGGGGAAAATCTCCCTTCTCCATTTTCCGGAACATGCCCTCCCCTTCCTAGTTCCTCAGACTGTTCCTTACCTGTTTTAATTGAGCAGAACGATCTGTCTGCAGCCTGTATGCAAAAGCTGTCCTCACCTCCTCTTCTAATCTAATTAACGAGCAAGCTAAGAACTATTGAACCGACCAAAGGTCAATCATTTAATGATTACAACTAGTAAGAAAAGGGACATTTTAATGAGCTGTAGTAATTGCTTGTAGGCCAATTTGAACAGCTATCCCTATGCTTTGAAATAATGTGAAAGTGGAAGAAGTCCATGTCCGATACTGAAACCAAGGGAGGTCCCTCTCCAAAATCACTAGTTGGAGGCCTCTAGGAGATCCCTCCCCCACCCCTCCCCCGGTGTTGCATCATTCATCCTTCTGCTGAGGCCATTCAGGAGAACCACCTGCTGTCACAGGGCAGACTTTCAGAGGGCGGTCATTCCTAGACACTTGCTTACCTTGTATATTGGGAATTCCACCCTGATCATATATTTTCCTGAGAAAGCTTATGGACTTATATTACTGGTGACATGAAATCTGTGTTCTCTTCTTGACCACATCTATGTTCCTGGTGACCTCATGATTCTTTGCTCTTTATTTATCGATTTAAAGATATTTATATTCCACAGATCTATAATGATTACACAAAAACTATAATTCAAGAGCAAGGTGTTTAAGGGCCAAATTAAAGGTCTGGAAAAATTAAGACAAAAGTATTGGGGGATATTCAGAAGGATTAACACGGTTAGCGGACCTGCTGACTGTGTTAATACCTCTATCCGGGATATTCTGCGGCACTAACACAATTAATGCCGCTGAATTTCCAGGGTGCCACCGCTGCACGCCTCAATGCTAACCAGTTAGCATCGGGCATGCTGGGGGCATTTCAGGGGCAGCATGTATTGATATCTGGGCAGCAGCAATCTTGAGCCACTGCCTGGTTATTGACACATGGCGAAAGTCAGACGCAGTAAAGGCTGACATAACTTATCGCGGAAACTAACGGGGCAGAAATCAGAACTTTTGTCCACTTCTTAAATTTAGCACCCACAGGCAAAAGGCTAACGGTGCTTAGTGGAGAAGATTTCATTTTTTGAACAATATTTTCTGTGGATTTTGATCTGTTCCTGAAAAAGCAGGAAATTAAATCATCTGGCAAACTATGTGCCATTTCAGAATTGTGCAAGCATAGGGGTTGTCTCTATGTTATTGCCTTACCTTTCCCTAATATGTCAATACAATCCTTAGGATTAAATTGACATGGCCCCAATGTCAGGTCATCAACTCTGAACCTTTCTGATTTGCTGCAACCTACTGTTGAACCTGGTCTTGACCTGTTACCTTTCATTTCGAACTATCACTACTGAGTGACATTCTTTGAAATCAACAACTACCTCATACGGTAAACAAATGTCAGCCATTGAAATGATTTTCAGTATTCAAGGTAGACCATGGAAGCCGAAAGAATGGATTATCTCATCTGTCTCGAAGACGAACAGAGAGGATTGTAACATGGACAGCAACAAAGTGCCAGAATTGTAGCTGCCAAATTAAGCATCCATCTTCACCTAAGGAGAGCGTATAACTCTTTCCCCTGCACTGGAGCAGAAAGGAAAACTTAGATGCTCTATGAAAGAATGACATTTGGAAACATTGAAACAATGGCCAGCTCTTGCATAAGGTCAGACAAAAAGGTTCCTTCAAGATGAATGTTCTTAGAACAGAAGCTATTATACATGAAACTGGTTAGTGTGCTGAAAGAAACATTAGAGTAATAATTTTATTAAAATGAATTTCTCTACAGTTTCTTTATGGATGCACGAAGTCGTTTTCATATAATTCAAGAAAGCTTGGGATAAGCACAAAGACTTCCTACCTGTGAAGAAGTGAGATTGACTGGGGTCGATAGCATTGCAACGGGAATGAAATGGGCAGATTAGATGGGTTTACGGCTCCTTATCTGTCGTGTATCCCTTTGTATGTTATTGCCACGTTCTCTTTATTATATCAACCATTTTGTTTTATTTGTGTAAACAATGGATGCATTTTCGAAGGCATTTACACGGGTAGCTGCCCTAGTTACCCATGTAAATGCCTTATCCAAGATTTTCCAATGGCACTTACATGGGTAGCGCCTTTGGAAAATCTCGGATAAGTCCCTAATGTGCCCAGATGATATGTGGTTAGCAGTGGGGCATGTTGGGAGCATTCCGGTGCACAGCAGGGGCGGAGGAAATGGCTAAGCAGGTAGCTGCGATTTTCAGTGCTACCCACTTAGCCCTCTGCACCTTAAAGATAGGCAAGGTTTTACCTCACATATCTCAGGCACAAGGGCTAAGTGGGTAGCATCGAAAATTGCTGCTACCCACTTAGCTTTGGCAGCTGCCGGCACATCCAGCCAAACCTGGGTTTTCACGTCTGTCAACGCAGAAGTGAAAACCCGGGTTAAGGGGGTCGGCGGGCACCAACACGGCACATAGCCTGCCTAACTGAAAATCGGGCCCAATGTTTTTATTAGCTTGTATACCCAAAAAGTAAATGTACAGTAGAATTTCAAAGTTATACATCAGCTGCATTGGAAATTATACCAAACGCATCACTGCTACCATAACAACATAAGAAATGCCATACTAGGTCAGACCAAGGTCCATCAAACTCAGTATCCTGTTTCCAACAGTGTCCAATCCAGATCACAAGTGCTTGGCAGATTCCCAAAAAGTCACACAGGTTCCACAATGCTTGTCCCGGTTTAAGCAATTGATTTCCTGGGTCCTCTTTAATAATAGTTTATGGATCTAGGTATCATAAGGAAAGGGATGGAGAATAAAACAAAGGATATTATAATGCCTCTGTATCGCTCCATGGTACGACCGCACCTTGAATATTGTGTGCAATTCTGGTCACCGTATCTTAAAAAGGACATAGAGTTATTAGAAAAAGTACAGAGAAGAGCCACCAAATTGGTGAAGGGGATGGAAGGCTACTCCTATGAAGAGAGGCTAAAAAGGTTAGGGCTCTTTAACCTAGAAAAGAGACGGCTGAGGGGAGATATGATAGAGGTGTATAAATTAATGAATGGAGTGGAACGGATAAACGTGGATCAATTGTTTACGCTATCAGAATATAGAAGGACTAGGGGACATGTAATGAAGCTACAGGGTAAACTATTTAAGACAAATAGGAGAAAATATTTCTTCACTCAACGTGTAATCAAACTCTGGAATCTGTTACCGGAGGATATAGTAAGGGCTGTTAGTATAGCTGGGTTTAAAAAAGGTTTGGACAAGTTCCTGGAGGAAAGGTCCATAAACCACTATTAAAAAGGGACCCAGGATATCAATGCTTGGCCTAGTACAAGCACTGCAGAACCTGTGTCTTTTGGGGAAACTGCTAGGTACGTATGACCTAGATTGGCCACTGTTGGAAACAGGATACTGGGCTTGATGGACCTCGGTCTGACCCAGTATGGCATTTCTTATGTTCTTATGTTCTTATCTTTCCTCCAGGAACTTGTCCAAATCTTTTTTAAACCTAGCTATGCTAACATCTTTTACTACATCCTCTGGTAATGAATTCCAGAATTTAATTACGCATTGAGTGAAAAAATATTTTCTCTTATTAGTCTTAAATGGGTTACATTGTACCTTCATTGCATGTCCCTTAATCTTTCTATATTATGATGGTGTAAACAATCGATCTACGTTTACCTGTTCCACTCCATTCATTAATTCATAGGCCTCTATCATATCTCCCATAATCTGCACCATTACTCACAATTCCTTTAAAATTAAAGTAGCTGCTGCTTCCTGTTCCTTTGGGCTTCTAAATTAATCCAAACCTACCAAAGCACCAAGAGTTTTCATCTGCAGCTAGCCAAACTTTTCCCTCATTTGCCCTGTCATCAGTCCGGCAATTGCAGAGATGATTCTCCAACTGAGAGACATGGATTTCTGTTCCCTGTGCTCTTCATATCCTCTATGGGTATCTGAATGTTGTTTCCATTCCATTCGGCCCTGACCAGTCCAAGCAGTAGGAACATTTCTAGACACTACAGTTGAGGGGCAACAAAATGATTAATATTTAATTCTGCCATAAAGCACATTGGAACAGCTTTTTAAGTGTGATCCCACAAAAGATTTTCAAAAAAGAAACACATAGGGTAAATAATTGTAAGTATATTTACCCAGCCCTGGGTTTCATTTTAGAAATTACCAAGCAGGAAAAGGATTGAGTCTTTTCTTATACCTAGTCATATCCAGGTTAGATTTCTGCAATCTCATTCTCGTCGGCGTTCCTCAATACCAACGACATAGACTATAACTAATTCAAAATACCGCGACCAGGCTTATTACCTATGCCACTCACCGGGATCATATAACACCCATTCTCTGTCATAATCCCTCCCGAAGCCTATGTTCTGCACATATTAACCACCTTCACCTCCCCTCCGCTTCCCGTGCACGTCTACAATCAACCCGTCATTCAGCCTTTTCTTTCTCGGTCTCTCTTTGTGGAACACACTCCCTACTGCACTTTGACTAGAAGGGTCTTATCCAGAGTTTTGCTGCCTCCTAAAACCCACCTTTTCTCGTCTGCCTTCGATCTCCCACCCTCTATCTCCTGACCTCTTTTCTGCAATACTGCCGGTTTTGATTGTTTTCTATGACTGGACCTTCTCTTCTTTCCTTTCCTATCACAATTTGTAGTTCCTTTTCCATATTCTAGGGCTTCAGTCCTGCTCTCTCTATTATTTTGGAACATTGTGAACCGCCCTGATGTTACGAGGAGGAGGGGGCGGTATATCAAATTGAAGAATAATCATAGTAAACATAAACATTGTGGACAATACATAGACATCTTCAGTTCAATGTGATCAAAACATTAAATAGAATGTTAGGAATGATTGCGAAATGAATTGAGAATCAAAAGGAGAATATTATTTAATTTATTTAATGCTTTTTTATACCACTTTATCATTTAGTCAAAGCCATTTACATTGTAACTTAAACTTGTTAATGTACATGAACCAGGGACATTGTTCACTTGGATTCTTCTGAGGCAATGGAGGATTAAGTGACTTGCCCAAGGCCCACACTTATGATATCTCTGTATCAATCAATGGTGCAAACTCACTTTGAGTATTGTGTGCAGTTCTGGTTGTCCCACCTCAAAAAACATAGAACTAGAAAAGGTACAGAGAAGCACCATTAAACTCATGGGTAGCACTTTTAAAACAATGTGCAATCAAGTGGTAGGTTTTGTTGCCAGGGGATATTTCCAGGGTTTGAAAGGAGATTAGATAAATTCCTTGAGGAAAAGTTCTTAAACCATTATCGGCCATGTAAATTTAAGAACGCTCTCATTTGTCCCTTGGAGTGAGCAACAAGCAATGGATCTGTTTTTGGGATCTTGCTGGGTACTTGTGACTTGGATTGACCACTGTTGGAGATGGGATGCTGGGCTCGATGGACTTTGTATGGCCATTTTATGTCCTTATATTGAAATAATAGACAGCGTATAACATTTATTCTAATAAAATGTACACATCACAGAACTAAGACACAATGAAGCGAAAAAACTGAGCAAGACTAATAGATCCAAGCGATATGTAAACTGGTATTTTGAACAATCTTGCTAATGCTGCTTTAAATCCAAGTACGTGTTTGACAGAATCCTAACATTTAAAAATGCAAAAAAGAATATCCTTGATTTTTCCATTCAAAGAGCTCTAATCAATAATGCACAATCTCCAAGAATGGGAGTTGCAGCATTATTTGCAGCAATAATTTAGCAATGTAACTGTCACTAATAATGCACAATAATGCATTATTGAACATCACTGATAAGTATATAGATCCCAAAACTGATGACATTTAGCACAGACTGGCTTAAAGGGAATCACTGAGATAATAGGTCACTTTAAAAAAAAAATTAAGACTGTTATATTTTATGTATAAGGCTCATTCTACAGCCGACGTTTCCAACTTTTTTAGTAGTGTAGACCCCTTATCAACCTCCATAAAGTTCAGTGACCCTCAGATCATTCCCACCACGCTTCCCAAACTACCCTCCCTCTGCCTCAAGCCTATCACCACAAGCCCTTTTTATCTCTCTTCCTCTTCCTGTCTCTACCAGTTTCTCTCTCTCTTCAAACCAATCCCTACCAATCTCAGTCTCTTCTCTCTCTTGCTTCCCAGCCAGTTCCCCTCTAGCCTCTAGTTTTTCCCCCAACCAATCCACACCAGCCTCCCTCTTCTTTTTTTTCTTTTCTGTGTCATGTGGGCATCCTGTAATGGTATCATGGACCCCAGAGATCTGTGGATCACAGGTTAGAAACCTCTGTCCTACAGCATGACTTTGCTCATTAGATCTGTTGGGCTTGCTGGCTAACATTCATTTTTATTTAGTATTCTGTTACTTCACAGAACAAAATGTACTCTTCTAGTACACTTCAGATCCTGAAAGAACCATCCTGAGCTTTGTGTTTCACTGCAATCAGAATGATTTGCCAATGGACCCTTAACACCAGTGGCTATGGTGGAAAGAGCTGTCCACTGCCTTTTAGAAGGTCCTGGTTCAGTCCCGGAGTTGGTCTTCTAGTCATCATGTTGCAGGCCTGAACTCAGGAATAGGTAACTGCCTCTGGGGCTAAGTATTGCTGGGCACTGGGTCTGCTACCACACTCTTCTGCTGCTGCAAGAGAGGGAAGGGATTCTGGATTTATCTCACACCTTTTTCAGGAGTAGCTCAAGGCAAGTTACTTTCAGGTCCTGTAGGTGTTTTTACTATCCCCAGAGGGCTTGCAATCTGAGGGGTCTGTTTACTAAACTGCAGTAAGCTTTTGCAGCTAACACAGCATTTTAATGCAAATAGTGCGGTGTTATCTGCAAACGCCGTGCGATTGGAGATGTGCACAGCATTTCTCCAGCAGATATTGCACCAACAGTGTAAACACCGTGGTGTGGCATCATCGTGGATGCAGCTAATGTCCCCTTTGAGGTAGTATTAGTTGTACTTACACTGTCTGCAGCTCCGACAGTTACTACTCACTGAATACACCCACAGTAACCATGTGTTGCAGACACACTCACTCTCCACCCATATCCTGCCAACTCGCATAGATACCGCAGAAAATTGCTGCACTATCTGCCTTTTCCCTGTGCTACCTGTTACTGCACACTGATAGCACACACTATCAGCCACATTGACAGGTTGCATAGCTTAGTAAACATACCCCTAAATTTGTACCTGAGGCAAAGCTTAATTTGTGCTGGAATGGGGGTAGAATGGCATTCCAGCATCTTCCTAAGCCCAGGAAGTAATCATGCAGCCTCAGGAGCATTTTCATTTGCTCCCGTGGCTGTGCTGTACTAAAGTAGCCAAGCCCACAACATTTTTAATAAAGTTTAATAAAAATGCAGTGGGTCAGGCTGCTTCAGTGCAGCACAGCCATGGGAGAAACAAAAATGTCCCACAGCTGTGTCAAGCATTAATATGACTATAGCTGCACAAATCACTTCTCAGCTGAAGAAGAGCCAGAACACCATGGCCATATTATTGTTAAAACAGCCGTGGGAGTATTTTTGTTTGCTCCCACAGCTGTGCTATATTTATATTTATATTTTTATTAAAGCACTTCTTGTTGAGATTGATACTGGGATTTGGGGAGACTGAGGCTTGATATGGACTGATACTGGGGTTTGAAGGGGGAACTGGGGACTAGAAATGGACTGATAGTGAGAATGGAGGACTGTGGACTAGAAATGAGCTGAAACTGAGGCTCGGAGGGGAACAGGGGATATAAAAATGGGTGGCTACTGGAGCTGGGGGGATTGGGACTGGAAATGAGCTGATATTGGGGCCAGGGAGGGGGGGACTGCAAATGGGCATATGCTAGAAAAAGGACTGGTGCTGAGAGGGGGCTAACTTTAGTGCTAGGGGGCCTAATGTAGTATTGAGAGGAAGCTAATGCTGGCAAATGCTGGGGTCAGGGTGGGAAAAAGGAGAACTAGAGGAGTGAGAAGGGAGAGAAGGACAGATATTATGAGGGCTGGGGAAGAAGCAAAGTCATAATCAGGGGAAAGTTGAGAGTGAGGGGTATATAAAATAAGATGCTGCAGTAAGGAGGAGGAAAGGAAGGGTTAATGTATACTGGAGAATGAGCTAGATAGGTGGATATTGGGAACATGGGAATGTGGGAGAACAGGGACTTGGGCTTAGGTAGAGAATTTGATTGGGTTAGAAAACAGAACATAGACCCTTAACATCGGCTGGGTATTGGGTGTGTAAGTGGTGACTGAGGGCTTGGGTGGGGTTGTAAGTGAGGACTCAGGGACTGAGTATGATGCAAGAGTGGGGACTTCGGGTTATCTGGAGGGATATTTGGGAATCTGGTGACTAAGAAATTGACCAGAGATTAGGAGGGCAGTGCAGAAAAGGTGATTGGGTGAGGGGTATCAGTAGGGCAGTGAGAACAAGTGCGGACATATGGAGAGGAGAGAAGGTTTGAAGGGTCTTGGAAGGTGTGATGAGAGATTGGGGATGGTTGAAAAGGACAGAGGGCTATGGAGTGGGTGGGAGTCACAGGAAGGGACACGTCTTCCTTGAAAGTGGTGAGAGAGAGTAGAAATTGGGAGGTGAAAGTGGAAATGGAAACCTGGATTGGGGGGAAGATATAAGAAAGGAGGTGCTAGGGAATGAGTTGGGGCTAACTAGAGGAAGAGAGGCAAAAGGTGGTAGATGAGGCTGGGAAGGAGGTGCATACAGAAGGAGAAAATGGGGACTAGAAAGTCAGCGAAAGATGGAGACACAGGAGGCTGGTGAAGGAATAAGACAGGTGGGAAATGGAAGGACTAGGGAAGTAAGGTTGGGAAAATGGAAAGCTGGTAAGAAGATGAAAGGTGAAGAGAGGAAGATTGAAGATTAAAGGAGGGAGCAGGAGGAATGGAATAAATCCATAGTTAAGAAAAAGTCAGATGAGAGAAACAGAGAAAAAAAGATAAAACAGAATGATCAGTGTTGGAAAGAAATGTAGGGAAGGAAAGGACGAAGACAAGTAGTGTGAAGAAACAGAAAATGGAAATGAGAATCTGGAAAATGACTTAGAAGAACATCAACAAGAGGAAGTGGAAAAAAGAGACCATGGCCAGCCCAACTAGAAAAATAAAACGATCAAACAACAAAGATACAAAAGAGTGGCACGCTTTAGAGAATGAAATGTCAGCTTTGAAAATGTGCCTTTTTTGTAGTTCAGTAGAGAAGGAAATGCACTTTTGTTTCTTCAGTGTTCCACAGCTCAGTGTCTGTTTTGATCGGTTTTCTTTTCAGGTTTTGTCTACATATTTTTTTCTAATTTGTAGATTTATTCTTTACTATGTGATGGTCTATGTTTTTCATGTGCAGCCAAGGTGAGGGATTCAGTTAACTTGTTGATTCTGGGTGGGAATCTATAGCAGTTCGGCCTCTTCTCTTTTTCCAACTGGAGGTTACTGGTGGTTTGTAATACTTGCAGTGCTAATGTTTCATAGGTAGCTTTGGTTTAGGCTGAGTTCTTCAACTTGGCTCTTGTGCTGAGTATCCATTTGTAGGGTTTTGTGTTTTGACACACAATGTTTGGCAGTGGAGGGAGTTAATGGTGTTGCTACTAATGTTAGACCATAATTTGAATGGAATCTTTTTTGTCTGTTGAGATCTAAAGCGAAAACTCTACTTCTGCTCTGCATCTGATGGGTGAGTTTTATTGGTGAATCTGGGAGTGACAAATGCATAATTAGGTTAAGTGTGTATTTACAAGAAATATAGAGATAATATTGGGCTGTTTAAATTGCTAAATGCCAAAGGAAGGAGCAAAGAGAGACCATGGTCACCCAAAAAGATCTTCTGTTAACACACTTTATTGAAGACCTGATCTAGCCAGGTTTCGGCAACTATGCCTGCATCATGGGTCAACGTATACTTCAGATGATGCAACATAAAGTAGTAAGACATCAAAATGAAAAACCGGGAACAAGCAAGTATGTAAAAACTTCTGGTCCTAGTCCTGGCCCTGCCCCCAAAGGTCACTTCCGGCTCTGGCTTTGCCCACAGTTAAGCCCTGACCTGAGGTAATGGAGGGTTAAGTGACTTGCCCAAGACTGCAAGGAGCAACAATGGGATTCAAACTTTGGCTTCCTTAGTTTTCACTCCATTGTTGTGACCCCTGGGCTAATCCTCCACTCCAAAAGGCTCAGCTTGGGGCCTTGAAGCAGATATGAAGCCTCAAGCTCCGTGAAAGCCCACCCCCTCCTCTGCATAAGTTTCCTCTTACTCTACAAACCCATGCAAGGGCAGAGTTTCCCCAGAACCTAAGATAAGGCTGTATTCAAGATGCTGGCACCCATTAGCAGGACTGGAGGGCAGTAAGGAGGTGAGTTTTTTCCCCCCATAGATGCTAGAGTATAGTGCTAAAGCCAGCAGAGTCAGGCTCCTATTTAGTCCAGGTAGTTGGTGCCATTTAAACTGGCACCCATGTCTAGTTTGTAAACCACCTTGATGGTTCCACTATCTCGAGAGGCGGTCTACTACATGCTGGTAAATAAACAAATTAAATATATAAAATCCAGGCCTGACCTGAGATTGTGCACAGGCTCCAAAACCCCACATTGAGTATTTTGCAATTTGTTATTGCTCATGCAGTTGGCAGCAGAAGCACCAGAACACTGTTCCCGTTGGGGGAGCCAAGTTCCGCTTCTTGGCCAGCCAAACTCAATAAAGCTGCAATTGCTGGACTTTCCCTCCTGTCTGCCCATGGGGACACAATCTCCCATGGGCAGATAGGGGGGGGGGGGGTCTTTGCCGCAATCACCATCCGGCATGCAGTGGGCTGCCCATGGGGAATCCCATCCCCTGCTGGCAGAAGAGCCCCATGATCGTAGGAAAGACCTCTCCTGTTTGCCTGCAGGACATTGGGTCCGCATGGGCAAGGCCAGTAATAGCAGCAGCAGCAAGACTTTGGTGGGGCCAGAGCCCATATGGCTGATGCCTTTCCAACGTCTCTGGTTGGCGGCAGCAAAATAGTGCCACAGTGGCCAAAGGTCCAGAGGTGACAGAAACCACATCCCCCTACACCTTTCAGTAAAGTTTTTTTTAGGTGTCCTCTTTCCACCTTCGCCCTCTTGATGCCCAAATGTTTAATCCATCTCTGCCATATCAGCTTGGGCTATGAATATAGGGCCCAATATTTTAAAAAAACTGAGCTTCTAAATTTAGGCTCCTAAATTTGTGTGCCCCATTTTCATCCACAAATAGGAGCCTAAATTTTCAGCTGAAAATTCATCCTAGGTCTGCCATCCATTTGCATAGATTTATGAGCCTAATTAAGGTGCTTAATACTGAAAATCAGTGCTAAGCTTTTAATTCCCTCCCCTCTAAATCTGTCCCCATTGCCACCCACTTTTTATTCTCCTAAATTTAGGAGGTTAGTGAAATTTTAAGAAAATATTTAAGCATGCAGCTCTAGTAAATTTTCAAAGAGGTCAATTTAGGAGTCTAGCTTTCAAAGTTAGGAGCCTAAATCCTTTGCATTTCTGGTCCATGGTGTTCCCAGGGCCTGCAAGAGTCATGGTGGTTGTTTAATGGTGACACCTAGCATTGGACAAAATAATTGCAAGGTTCCAGGAGCCAAGGTGCATGGCCTCCCACCAAGAACCATCACTATAATGGCCAGATTAGATGTCTTGAGGTAGAGGAGGATACACAAAACCAGGAAATATCCCCAGTTGATTGTGAATGAAGACTCTGCATCAGATCACAGCCTTGATTCTGAGTCTACTGGAACTACAAAAGAGCCAAAGGAAACTCCTAGATCAAGGAAAAGTGGCCAAGTGATTCTCTATCACTCTTTTGTTTATTTAAAACAATTTATAGCCCACCCATCAATGCATTACTGGGTGGCTGACAAAAGCATATTTATAAAAATAATTCTCAGGACAACTACTAAAATCAAATTGCTCAGAATCTCTTTTGGATTTGCTTTCAGCTGCTCTGTCCTCTAACCCTCTGCTGTGAAAGCCTAGGGCTGCTAGAGCAGTTCCGCAGTGAACATAAGAAACACCATACTGGGTCAGAGCATGGTCCATCCAGCCCAGTATCCTGTTTCCAACAGTGGCTAATCCAAGCCACAAGTACCTGCAGATTCCCAAAGAGGCACACAGGTTCCACAGGGCTTCTCCCAGGGCAAGCAGTGGATTTTCTGGGTCCTCTTTAATAATGGTTTATGGACCTTTTCTCCAGGAACTTGTCCAAACCTTTTTTTAAGCTCAGCTACACTAACAGCTTTTACTACATCCTCCAGTAACGGATTCGAGTTTGATTACACATTGAGTAAAAACATATCTTCTCTTATTAGTCTTAAATGGGTTACATTGTACCTTCAATGCGTGTTCTCTAGTCTTTCTACTTGTTGATGGCATAAACAACTGATCTACTTTTACCCCTTCCACTTCATTCATTAATTTATAGATCTCTATCGTATCCCTCTCTCGGCTGTCTCTTTTCCAGATTGAAGGGCCCTAACCTTTTAAGCCTCTCCTCATAGGGGTATCCTTCCATCCCCTTTACTATTTTTGTTGCTCTTCTCTGTATCTTTTCTAATTCAGCTATATCCTTTTTAAGATATGGTGGCCAGAATTGCACACAATATTCAAGGTGCGGTCGCATCATGGAACAATACAGAAGCATTTTACTATCCTTGGTTTTATTCTCCATTCCTTTCCTTATGATTCCCAGCACTCTATTTGCTTTCTTGGCTGCCGCTGCACACTGGGCAGAGGGTTTCAATGTATTATCCACGATGATGCCTAAATGTTTTTCCTGGGTGGTGGTTCCCAATGTGGAACCTTGCATCATGTAACCATAGTTTGGCTTGTTATAGGGCTGTTGCAAGGGGTAGGCAAGTAGGACAACCATCCTGGATGTCAAGCTGCTCTTCTGAGTCAGTATAAGAGTCTATAAGCACTCAAGCCTGAAAGGGAAGAGATGTGCTGAAACCATCCCTTCTTTGGGGCATGGTTTTATCCAGTGACTGCCCTGCAGCTTCTGTGGGCCCAGTAAACCATGTAAATGCCTTAACTGGGAATATTCCTCTGTCACAGAACATTCCCATCGCCCCTCCAGTGTAAGCCGCCACCCATGGAGCATCTACTCTGTCATTGTACACTGTTTTAGACTGATGTAGCCTGCACACACCCCTCTTCCTCTTGTGTATACTGTGAGCTGTAAACTCTTTGCCTGTCTTAAGTTTGAAGTATCCTGCATGCACTCCGCTGTATAAGTGTGCTGTAAGTTGCGTGCTCCTCCCTTTCCCGGTTGTATACTGTTGGCTGTAAACCGTTTGATTGGTAGAAAAGCGGTATAGCAAAACCGGTTGGTTGGATAAATAAATAAATATTCAACGCCACCTACACGGTTAGCGCCATCAAATATCCCTGTCTTTGTGCCCTACGCGCCCAGATTCTATGCAGTTAGCATCGGGGCGGGTTGGGTGCGTTCTGGGGCAGAGGGGGTGGGGGGAGAAGATTGCCAGTAACCGGGCAGCGACAATGTTACACCTCTACCCAGTTAGCGATCTGTACCTAAAACTAGGCAAGCTTTTGGCCCGCCTAGTTCTAGCCATGGATGCTAAGCGGGTAGTGATCCAATATTGCTGCTACCCGATTAGGCTCTGCAGGTGACTCCACTCGGCACCAAAACCGGATATTCAATGCCATGGCATTGAATACCTGGGTTTAGAGGTCAGAGGCACGGCAGTAGCCCACCCAAATGAATATCGGGCCCTCCATTCACAGGTTAATATATAAATTACTTCACCTCAGCTTTTAAGGGTAACGGGTCTCCTTATCTGGGTTCTACAGTACACAGCATGGATAAGCAGCCCTTAAATTGCCTGGAACAAAGTGGTCTTCCCAGTGAACCCTGTTCAAGTTCCCATGGGTACAATGTTTGATACTTGCAGGTCTCTTACCTTGCATAAACTGGACTTATCAGCACCATTCAGTGACTGAGGAAGCAAAGTTCCTCTTTTTACAGGCTGCAACTTAAAGAACCTTTTCTGCCCTTACAGTTATGACTCACCGGACACCTACCAAGCTTGCCAATATCTTCAGTCAAAAACAACGAAGAGCCGCCTTAAACATTCAACCTGCAAACAGACCAGAAATGGTCCATTAATATACTCCTATCATACTTTGCCAGCATTAATATTTATACCTAGAAAGCACATATACATTAAAATGTGCAGCTACTTAATAATATGCTGAGACGCCATCAGCCAGAGGTCCTTATTAAATGTGTGTTACTCTTTGCACATGTTGAACGCACAACCGTTTGCTTATCCCGCTATTGCACACATGTGTGTGGTGCCACCCATCCAGCCCCTCTTAATTCATAAATAGAATAATGTAATACAGTACATGAGTTAGAACATGCACGGTCCCTTTTGGATATGCAACGCACACATTTGCTAGATTCTCAGGGGAGGACTTTGCGCTTTGCTAGCTGTAATGGTGTTAGGGTTTGTGTGTGTCATAGTCTCCGAAACCACGGTGTGATGCACAGTAATTATGGAACACTAACGGCTTTTACAAAGTTATTATGTAGTGCTAATGCGCCTCTCATTCATTTTCTGCCAGATCATTTTGATAAAATTCACAATGTAGAATTCCATTAGGGAGACGTGCAATGATTTGAGGTAGGAGAGTGAAGGTGACAGCTGGCTGTGATAGAGCCCATCAATTAATGGTAATGTTAGAGGAATTCGTTCGTGTTCTGGAAAGAATTTCATTATTTCATTGCACCACGGCCGGATGTATTTTACTTCCATTGTATTAAGATAAGGTATGCAGCACAGGCCGTGCCCAGCTCTGGCTGCCTGAACGCTGCTTCCAGCTTTCCCTCCCACCGCCACCAGCAACAGAGAAGAATTAGTCATCAAATTTTAATGAAGCCTGTCATTTTTTTGAAGATGATCATTTCTTTATTAGAGGTCCCAGCTAACAGAGTTAAAATACAGCAAGGAAATTATACCTCTTTGCACCGAGAATGAAATATGATCGTGTTATTAAGATTTAAATACCTGCTCTTTCTAGGAAATGAAACCTGCACGCTGCTGCCTCATGCCTATGCTATGCATGATCTCAGGCAGCAGATTTCTAAGCATATGAAAAAGCAAAAGCCTATAGCTCTGGAGGAGAACCAAGCTCTGCGATACGCTTTATACCATTTTATTTATTTATTTATTTATTTAACAGTTATTTATATACCGCTCTTTCCCTAGTATCAAGTGCGGTTTACATGGAACAGTAGGTTAATTGGTATGTAATATACCAAGTCAGTTTACATAGAACAGATAATTATAATTTACAAGGAATGTTGTAACATTACAGATATAACATATTAGAAGATATACATTGTTAGTTTAAATCTATAATCATCATGTGAATGAGAGTGTGGTATGGTAAATAGTGTATTAGTGACATTTATTTTGAAAATAGAGTATGTAATAATTATGTATAAATGTTAGCCTGTATCTATTTGAGTATTCTGTTCTGAGGGTGTATTGTAGTGTAATATGAATAAGTGAGTTTTTAATTTTTTTCTAAATTCTTTTATATCAGACAGCAGGCGAATGTTGTCAGGTAGATTGTTCCAAAGAATTGGAGCAGAGTGTGAGAAAGCTCTCTTATTTGTTTGTTTTCTGGCTTTTGTGAAATCTTTTGGTATTGTTAAGGTATTTAAGTTTCTGCTTCTTTGAGATCGTTTATCGATGTCTATATTAATCAGTGTATTGAGTGCCGATGGTGCAAGATTATTTATAAGTTTAAATGTAGTGACAAGAATTTTATATTTGATTCGGGAGTAAATAGGTAGCCAATGAAGTTCAGCCAAAATTGGTGTAACATGTTCAAGTGGGCTTATATTCATAATCATCCTAGCAGCTATGTTCTGAGTTATTTGTATCTTTTTAATATTTTGTTTTGAAATGCCATTAAGTATTGTGTTTGCAAAATCAAAATGTGGGGTGATGATAGCATGAATTATATTAATAAAGTCTTGTAGATGAATCAATGGTCTTAATTGTTTTAGAGTTTTGAGTTTGAAATGTATTTTTTAGTTAGATATTTTATATGTGAATCCATATTTAGATTATTGTCAAGTATCACACCTAAATATTTTATTTCTTTTTTTGTATTTATTTCATGAGTATCTAGTGTGATCGTGTTTGGGGGTATGTATGTTTGATTTTTAGTGATGAATAATATATCAGTTTTAGTAAAGTTGATAAGTAGATTTTGTTCTTTGAGCCATTCAGTTAGTTCATTAAAACATTCTGTTATTTTTTGAAGAGGTGGGTGTCGGATTTCAAATGGGAGGTAGAACATTATATCATCAGCGTAGATATGATAATAAACATTGTGACGTTTAAAGATGTTACAAACTGGTTGTAAGTAAATATTAAATAATAGCGCAGATAATGCAGAGCCCTGCGGAAGACCCTGAGTTTGCTTGAAGGTGTTAGAAATTTGGGTATGGATTCTTACTGTTTGAGTTCGGTTTGATAGATAGGATTTGAACCAATTATAAACAGTAGATGTAATTCCAATTTGTTGAAGCCTGTTTAACATTATTAAGTGATTAACACTGTCAAATGCAGCTGATATGTCAAGGAAAACAAGAATAAAGGCTTGTTTAGGATTATCAATACCTCTTAATATTGTGTCATAAAGGATCGTTAGCAAGGTTTCTACTCCATGGAAGGGTCTAAAGCCATATTGGTGTTCATCAAGGAGGTTTAATGTGTCAATAAAGTCTTGTAGTTGAATTTGTACAATTTTTTCAATAAGTTTGCAAGTATAGCAAGTTTGCAAGTATAGCAAGTTCTTTTATGATGTTGAAAACAAAGTAGGATGTACAGCGATCAGCACCACCGAGAGGGAAGGAGCTGGTCTGCTCATGTTCCAGAGCCTATAGTGCTGTCCTAAGATCTGAGCCCAAGCTGAAGTTCTATAGCCTTTGGTAAAGGAAGAGGACTAAGGGCCCAGTTTACTCAGGCGCACTACGCAGTGCTGTTCCCAGCCCCCTCAGTACCCTGACTCAGCCTGTGTGGAGAGTGGTTCTATTATGGTGGATTCTGTATTTATGAAATTTGTGTTCCTCTGATGCAGATAAGTGTATTGTTACTTATAGAAACACAATATTGTGTTGGTTAGCATGTTTCATACTTATATTGAAAAGGTTGTGTGAATAGTTGAATGACTGACTGATGATGAAATGTGAGCACACTAGTACAGGCCTTCTTTGGCTGTTATACTGGAAGGTCGAAATTCTATCTATTGTAGCTCTTATTAAGATTTAAGGTCTTGTCATGGTATTTAATAAATCTAAAGTTAATCTTTGCAATAAGGAATTATTCACCTATTTGTATAATATTTGTTAATAAGTTATAGCGATTGAAGGATTTTGATATATTGTGGGCCTGGATTAGAGGCAGTGTGGCAAGTCACTTGACTTTAAAGTACGTTTGCCATGCTGCCTCCGAAGTTTGGGCCTGGGAGGGTGCAGTCCTCCCAGCCAGCATCTGGGGTGGGCCGCACCCACTGCCCCCCCCCCCCCTTGGTACGCCACTGTCTTTATGCACCTATTTTTGGCTCCATGCTACAAAGAAGCACAGGGCTCTATGCTAAAAATCCCACACTACCCGGGCAGTGCACATCTGGATGGTGCCTGGGGAAGACATGGGTGTTTCCGCTGTGGTGCCATTAGAGCGAGCCTTGAAAGCCTGTTCTGCTGGCGCTTCGTGGGGATCAAGTAGCGTCAGCACAATGGATGGCATTGGTTGCTTCCTGCAGCCTCACTACCGCAGCGAGCTGTGCTAAATTCAGGGGGGTGGCTGTCCCTCCCCTCCCTGCATCTACCTATGTGGCCTAAACCCTCATCACTAGCATGGGGCTTAGCAAACTGGCTCCTAAGTGATCAAATCTAGACCTGCTCAGTTTTATGTCTAGTACCCATTTAAAAGTATAATATATCACAGCTGGAACATAATTAGTACAGATATACTAAGCAAAAAAACACAAACCATTATAGGGCATGAGAGTGTGCCGACAGCGCACATTTGAGCCACAAAATTAGCTGGAGACCTGCGATAACTTAGGGGCTGTGTGCATTCATGCTTCTGCTGTTAGTGCATTGCTAATGCACCGCTCTATGCTAACTGGGACACAAGTGCACTTGCCACCATCCCTTGAGGGATGCCTCCACGCTAATGGCAATATTCATGGTTAGCATATAAACAACATACCCCCACTAACTACCACGGGTCATCAGTGCCCACATTCCACCTCTAACCCACCCACTCCTCACCCAATTGTGTGCTACCCAGTTAACACAGGAGTTTTAGTGTAGGACCCCAAACTAACAGCGTGGTGTGGTTACCGCCCAGTAAACCCTGCACCAACAGTTAGTGCACGATAGTAAACATGCCCCTATGTTAACAAACACGAGAACATTTCTGATCTAACAGTATGAGTCTGTAGCACCCAAAGCAACCAAGCTATGCAACATTTATGTGCTACAGAATGTTATACTGTCAGGTCAGAAATGGTCTGTAGGCTTAGATACATAATCACATTCATTTTCAATAGAATGGGTCACAGCCATGGTCCTGAAATGTTCACTGCTCTAGTCAGACTTTCAAGAACAAAGACAAAAATCAGTATTAAAGATAAACATCAATGGTGACCTTTGTTTTGCAGAAAGAGACTCAAATTACTGCATTTGGCACTGATAAGCAGCAAAATCATTGCCAAAGCTTCCGCTGTTGCTACAGTCCACCACTCGACTCTCATAAGAATTCGGTACCTGGACTCCACCACTAACACACAAGGGAGATGAGGATGTGAGAGCGCTGCGCAGTTAGATCAAGCCATTAGCTCTAACATAGCTAATACAAGACAGCAATCAGTCACTACAAGGTTCCTTTCAAAGACAGCTTATGCTTCCTTTATACTGTGGCTTTTCAAATGCGGTGTCCCACCAGAATCTTTTTTATCACATACTTTGTTCAACATTTATTCAGTCCCTTTTGGGAAAATTATTAGTATATTTAGATTGCACTAGTTTATTCATGCAGATGATATTCAGATGTGTCTGCCAGTGAGACAAAATCCAAGTAACGCAGTTAAAAAACTGAACCCGTACCTGTTAGCCATTTCAATTTGGATGTGCTAAAATAAACAAATTAAGCCAGAAAAAATTATATCAGGGTCAGTAGTGGCAATCCTTTTCTTCTCATGCAAGCTTCTGTGAGGTCACATATGGACTACTGCAACTCATTACATACGGCTCTCCTAGATTAATTAAGAAGTTTCAATTTGTCCAAAATTGTATCATGAGGATGGTATCAGGCGTTAGAAGATTTGAAATTATATCTCGTATTCTCTAGGAGCTTTACTGACTGCCACCTAGATTTTGTACATGGTTCAAAGCTTTGATGCATTTGTTATAGCTGCCCTCTATGTATAGTGACAGGGTTCTCCCTTGAAGATTACGTACGGTAGTCCCATTTCCCTAAGGGGTTGAATCCTATAGGGTAATTACAGGAATATTTGTGATATGTCATATTTATTGGGAGGGGGGATATTCAAAGGCATTTAGATATTCAGCGGCACTGACCCAGTTGCTTGCTCAAGAGCAGGTATCATGTCTGCAACTCCTCTCATAGAAGGCAATAATCTGGGCACTATTTCTGCAGGGTTTCTGCTACTGTTCTCTTAAGACACATAGATCTGATATTCAGCACTTAGTGCTGCTGAATATCTGCGGGTGCGGCCACTAGGTGCCCTGATGTTAGCCGGCTAGTATTGGGATGGTACAGGGTGGAGCCGGGGGCGGCATTCGGAGATGAACGGGCACTGGTGATATTCAGCCACTGCCCAGTTATCCCTCGGTGGCAAATGTTAGGCACAGCAGAGGCAGATTCTGACTTTTGCCGCAGGAGCTAAATATTGCTGCTCCCTGGTTAGCTTCAACGCTCTCCAGCTGACTAGCTGTGGCCCCGGGGCATTGACTATCCAGGTCTGAGGTTCAGTGGTGGTGGCTGCCACCTCTGAATATCAGGCCCATCGTGTCTGTGAACTAACTTAAAACTAGGTGCCTTGCTGTCCTATTAACCTAGGTGTCCTGTTATAAGATTATCCCCTGAAGGTTTTTGGAATGGAGAATGTTGGCAGAAACCCAAGTGGCTTCTGGCTGTGAGAGGAACAATACCCGAAATGCACATAATTTATTCATTCATATCCTTCAGAAGAAAATACTCACTCAGCCACTCCTTTCATTGCAGGCTATTCCCAGTCTTCCTCATGACCACTATCGAATAGCAGGGCATTGACATGATGTGATGAAAGAGATTCCCAGATCAGTTTCCATCTTGTTTTAGCTCTAGTTCTTAAAATGTGGCCGCTAGGTCAATGAACTCTAGGATTTCCCCAAAGAAATGTGCATTGCACAACAAGAGATTTGACGGCTTTACTTGGCTATACCAACTGTGATATACAGTATGAAACTCACGCACACCTTCATGTCTCTTGAAAGCCATTTTCTATAATTGAATAGCCAAATTATGTCATAGTACCCATGCCCAAGAGGCCTCCTTTCTCATTTTGTCTGCTAGTTTTGGTGCCTTAAGAAATAAACAGTAGGCACACTCGAAAGCAAGACCTCTTCTAAATTACTGTTTTGTACTGTCACAGATATACAAGATCATGATATCTTTGTCATAACAGGAAGGGCATTATGACTGAGGAAGAGAAATGCTAAGTATTTTTTATTTTTATTTGTTTGCTGCGATACAAAGGCAATGTTTAAATAAATCTCTGTGTCGTTGTACAGTATTTCATCAGAATGCCTTATGTCCCATCAGCAAGTTTTTCAGTGTCTAACACCTTTAACCAATTCCAGCAAACAGCAGGCAACACACTCCCTGGTTCAGAGATACTTTCAGGGTGTAGACAGGAGAATTCTCTGAAGGACAGGATCGGTTAGCAACCATGTGTCCGAGCAGCAGGACAACTTCATCAGCCACATTAGAAGTTCCTAAAAGACCAAATGCTTAGGAAATCAATAAAATAATTACCAGCGGAAGGAAAGTGCTTCTGAAATGTAATAATTTCCTCTCTTTCCTAGTTCCATAAGCAAGGGTCTATTGAACTTGTAGATGGGAATCATTTCAAAAGAACGCTGTATGAGTTCTATTTTATTGTTCTATTATGTGTCAACTATTCAACACAGTTTGGTTTTCTCGTTCCTTTCTGCCACAAGTGTCTAGCCTTATTTAGTAAGGCTGATTTATTTCCTTTATTATAAAATGAACCCTTAGCCCTTTGCTAGTTCAGCCTGGCGTCCCCCCCCCCCCCCCCCAGGACCTTTTGAATGGGCATGCTACTCCGGCTGATTTTACTAACTACCCAGCAAACTTATTTGGGAGAAATGAAATGGCAAAATGACCGTATGCAATGTCCACATATCCCCTTTTATGAGAGGAGTTGTAAATGTAATTTGTCTGCTGTTGGCCTAACTGAGGTCCAAACCTCCAGGGCTGTAGTGGTCTCCCCAGGAATGGAAAAGTGGTTTAAGTGATTTTGTAATTAACAATTTAAAAAACGTAACAGTGCATGTAAATATAATATGAATGAATTAGACACTTAAATGAATGTAAAACTGTGCCAAATAAGTGCATCGTATATGGAACTTCCTGAAAGATGACTTTCTCCTTCCAGTTGACTTATAGAGTGGCCCATCCGACTACTCATGCTACTCAGTTAGAAAATATTTCTGGGGAGAACACTACGGCCCTAGAGGTTTGGACCTCAGTTTGGCCAACAGCAGACAAATTTCAGGTTTACAACTCCTTTCATAAAAGGGAAGAAGTGTGCATTGTATGGGATCAGTTTGTTATTTAGGTGAGGGAGGGTCCTGTTCATTTCCCTCTATTTCTTGTTATTTCCAACTCATTCAGATGAGGTACTGGGATTGGGTTCTTGGGCTCTTCTCGTTCCTGATATTCTTTTACTCTCCATCACTTACAGCAGCTACTGCAGCAACAGGACCGGTCCAAGGCACCCTAGAAGAACCTTCAGCCTTTCATCTCCCATGCAAGATTTTGATAATTAAACTCAATAATCATGGTCATTGAAATACCACCCCTCCTAAAACAATCCTGTAGAAATGAATAAATGAGCATCATACTTCTAAATATTATACTTTGTTTTGAATGTATGTTTCTACTTGTTCTCTCTGCAGGTAAAAAAAAAAAAAATGGGCTGATGGCTCATTGAGTTTGTGTCGTTGTCAGGAACTTTTGTTTTGCTTGGAGTGCAGCTGCTCTTTGCCGTCCCTCCGAAGCCAATGCCCCAGATGACCGTCTAGTCTTGCCTAATCGTCAGGCCGAACCTGTGCAGCAATGGTCTTTAGGCAGAAGTCATGCATCACAGCTCCCTTGTAAACATTGTCCATGTCTGACCTTTAGGTGTCACTGTTGAGTGATGGTTGAGGCTCCACAGCATCACCAGGCCTGGATGCAGTCATAGCCTAGGAGATAAACCTCTGTTTTCTATATAGCACAGAGCCAGGCTCAATTTCAGTTGTTTTGGAAGAGGAAAATAAGTACTCAGGTGGTTTAAGAAATAAAGCTACTCAAAGCACACAGGAGACAGAGTCGCCACATATACTCAATTACTGCGCTGCCCCAGGGCTCAGTCTAGGCTAACTAGTGCCCTGTGCAAAACCTGAAACAGACATCTTCTCTTCAATGGTGGCAGCTCTGGTCCAGGGCCCCCATCTTTGGTAGCGATGGTGACTCAAGAACAGCATTCTGTTTCTCTCTCCTTTTACCCAGCATCCCCTTCTTTGTCCCCACTACCCACTGCTCAGCGCAGTTATCCCCCCTGAACTGTTTGTATTCTCTCATCCAGATGATGTATCATAGGTGGACAAGGAGGGGAAGGGAAATGGCAGCAGGAAAGTGTCCCCTTATGAGTGTCATCCTGTGCAGTTGCAGAAATCGCCCGCTCCAAAAGCTAGTCCATCTTTGCAGAATTGCTCAGGTCACTGATTCTGCAGCGCTTGGCTTTAGAATAGTCCCCTCCACTGAGGAAAACTGAGGCCTTTGTTTTTTAAGGGACATCTGGTCAAGTCCGAGTTTCCTGTGAAGCTGCACGTGCTCTACTGCGCTGCTTTTCCCAAGCTCAGTCTGGTTTTCTGTTTCAGGTTCTGTTTAGCTGGTAGGTCATGCACACTCCCTCATCTGGTGACCTCGTCATATAAAATCTATATTGAATCCCAGCAAGGTGACACCATGATTGAATTATGGTAGGAATGAAAAAGAAAAATACATACTGGCTGCATGTCACCCATGATAAAAAGTTGCCCACCCAAAGCTTAGGATTAGGGCTTTAGAAATAACAATGGCGATTGTGATAGTGCAAGCATTGCAGATGTAGCTAACATCCCTGCCACAGATAAAGGCCGTGGTGAGCATGTTCGTGGACCCACCATGGCAGGACATTAACCGCGGAAATTAATGAAAAAGTGAAGAGGATTAACTACGCTTAAGTGGATTTCTGCAGAGAAGGCGGAGGTAATGCACTGCTACCTTTATGCTACAAACCCTATATTTAAATCTGCCAAAGAACTCCAGCAGGAAGCTCTCTTTGGCACGATGCAAGTACTACGCCGAGCTTAGCAGTAAATTTGAGAGACTGAGATCATCCTCCACATACCCTGGCTTAGAAGTGAGGTTCACGACTGTCCTGGTATCTGCAAAACTCACCCATTTGGAGAAACTGCCCCAAGGTAACAACCCTAGTGCAGCACTAGGCCATGAGGAATGAGTTCATGGAGCCAGCGCAACACAAGATAAAGCACAAAACTAACGCAAAAGTTGAGAGGATTTATAACCGTTAGGTGGGCTCCTGAAGATAAAAAGAAGATAATGTGCAGCTATAGTTATGCCGCAAACCCTGTATGTGATTAAAGCGGGTGTGCGACGGTATGCTCTGTGCAAAACTAGCCCATTGCCTCTGAAAACCAACAGGATGGCCGTAGACTAAACACACACCTCTTCACAGAATACTTTGCTTCTGACACCTAGTTGTATATCTCTCTCAGCTCAATATATTTATAAATAGTTAAAAGCTTCAATGATCACACTGTTAAATGTTTTCTGATGCACGTTAAATGTTCCTTCCTGCAAGCCAATATCTTAACCAGTTGCACTGTAAACATTCCTTGCTCCCTAGTTTAGTTCAAATTATTTGTAAATGCTCCAATTTGAGTTCCCTGTCAGTTCAAGTTAATTGTAAGCCTCTTCAACCTAAGTTAATTGTATACCGCTTTGACTTGTAGATAAAGCAGTTTAAAAGAGTTGTGAATTAAAAGAGATATATAAAATAAATATCGCATCCACTGGAAAATGTGCGCACACTATAAGCTTTCTGTATCAGAAAGGCACTGGGATTACAATCCTGAGAGAATTACAGAATCAGCGTTCCAAGCCAAACCAATAAAAGGCTTGAAGGAAGCAAAGCAGACACAGTGGTAAAGGAGCAAAGCACTTGGCACTGACATTCGCAGTATCAGCGTCATTCTCAAGCTTTTTCCTGTTGGCTGGGTGTGTCCTGAGGATTGGCTTGAGAGCTCCTGGGGGCCTAACTACTTGACAAGCATCTAAATGCTCCCCCAGCCCCCAAATCATGGGTGTAGTTTGTCTGCTTTATTTGGGGGGTGACATATTTGCATGTTCATGTTCGGAATCAGACACACAGGGGCAGACGTGTTTCTGATCCTGTGGGGCACGTCTAGCCTCACGGGATCAGAATCACGACTAGGCCTGTACATGCAGGCCTGGGACCCAATCCTGTTCGGCCTGCATGTACAGGCTTCCACCTGTCTAACTCAGTCAGAGCTCCTGAATGGAGCCGTGGCATCATGGCGTCCGGTTGCCATGGCACTGTGGCTCCATTCAGGAGCTGCAATTCCTGCCACCGACCTGATCTGCAATTCCCCATATCCCAACCCCCAATCTGGCCTCCCAAGGCGAGGGTCAGACTGCGTGGAATCACCTGCACCCTCTCCGAGCCCTTCTGCCGCCCAGGCCAGCCGTCCCCCGCCATCTGGGGAACTTATTCCACCTCAGAGGTGGAATAAATTCTCCATTTAGCCCGCTGGCCCTGGACATACAGGGCCGGTGGGCTGAACTCCACCCTAACTCTACCCTAACTCTACCCCCTTCCCACCTCCCCATACAAACACCTTGTTCATATAGGGATGTTAGCTGGGGATGCAGAGGGGGCCGAATAGCAGGGATGGATGTCCCAACAGAACATCCATCCCTGCTATTAGCGGCTCGGAATGACCCCATAGATGGATAGGAAGCCAGTATATCAAAGAGGTGAAGAATGGACTGGGTTTCAAGTGGCAAATGAAATTTAATGTGGACACATGCAAAGTTATGCACGTAGGGAAGAACAATCCAGACTACAGTTACACGATGCAAGGTTCCACATTAGGAATCACCACCCAGGAAATGGATCTAGGTGTCTTCCTGGATAATAAGTTGAAATTCTCTGCTGAGTGTGCTGCGACGGCCAAGGAAGCAAATAGAATGCTAGGAATCATAAGGAAAGGAATGGAGAATAAAACCAAGGACATTATAATGGATTTCTATCACTCCATGATGTGACTATACCTCAAAAATTGTGTGCAGTTCTGGTCACCATATCTAAAAAAGGATATAGCTGAATTAGAAAAGGTACAGAGAAGAGTGACCAGAATGATAAAGCAGATGGAGAGATACCTCTACAAGAAAAGGCTTAAAAGGTTAGGGCTTTTCAGCTTGGAAGAGAAATGGCTGAGGGGAGATATGATAAAGGTCTACAAAATGAGTAGGGTATAATCAGGGCCGGCCTGTCCACTAGGCAAATCTAGGCAGTTGCCTAGGGTGGCAGACCTCCATGCACAGCATGGCATACATGGCCTGCTGCCTCCTCTTGCTGAGCTGTGCCATCACCCTCTGCTACAGCTGATTCCGGAGGCAGGATTGGCTCGGCGGCAGTGACAGGCCATGTGCTTTGGTATGCATGACCTGCTGCTTCTGAACCCCCTCCCCCCGAAGTTGTATCAGAGGTGTCAGAAGCAGCAGGCTATGTTTGACGAAGCACAAAACCTGCTGCCAAGCACCCCTCCCAATCCCGCCACCAGAATCAGCAGCAGTGTGACTCAGCATGGGGAAGGGGGAGAGGGCGGCGTGTAGGTGGAGGGGGAGCGCAGGTGGGCGGCACACATAACCCTTCAGCCAACCCTGAGTGGAATAGCTAAACATAGATCGGTTGTTTACTCCTTCAAAAAATAGAAAGACTAGGGGACACGCAATGAAGCTGCAATGTAGCACATTTAAAACCAGAGAAAAAAAAATTCACTGAAATGCATAATCAAACTCTGGAATTTGTTGCTGGAAGATGTAGTAAAAGTTATTAGTGTAACTGGGTTTAAAAAACGTTTGGATAAGTTCCTGGAGGAAGAGTCCTTAAACCATTATTAAGCGGGACTGGGGAAATCAACAGCTTACCCTTGAGATAAGCAGCATGGAATCTATCTACCTTTTCAGAACTTGATCTGGATTGGTCACTGCTCAAAACAGGATATTGGGATTGATAGACCTTTAATCTGACCCAGTATGACATCTTATCAGGGAGCAGAGCTTATCATTCAGTGGCTTTGACAAAAAAAAAAAAAAAGAGAGAGAAAAGCAACATATTCCAAGACTATATAATTAAAGTACAGCAAAAATTGTAGCTGTTTAATTATTTAGCCTGGCACTCTAAGATTTATAAAAAAATGCTGACACCTGTAAATAAATACAGTGTTCTGCAAAATGTAGATGTATGATGCTCACATGCCAAGGGACAAAAAAAAGTGGTTCTCTCTCTTTCTTTTTGAACATCTATTTTGCATCCAATGTAATCCCTCCTCTAACAGTAGGTGCAGAGCAGAACTAGGACATTTCACCATAGAACCCAACATACAAGAAAAAATAAATAGCTGCATCTACACATTTAAATGTGTTGAAATGACTGATATGCACATATAACTGCGATATTTACACATACAAGTTCTAAAATGCCAGCACTGAAGTATGTAAGCTGTCAGGTTTTCTCTGTTGATTTTCCATGTCTGCACATGGATGCCAGTCCCCGTACGTCCCTGCACAACCTTCTATGTATTTTACAAACAGCTCCACATTGAGCAAAGCCATTTCTAAACTCCCAGCCAAACTGAGTATGCCCTAAACTAGACGTGTCAATTCCATTCTCCACATACTATCTAAAATGGGGTTTCACACAGGTATTTCCTACTGTACTATGGCAATACACATGGGGACTCTTTTAATAAAGGGCACCATGGTGTTGCACCTAACGTGCCAATAATGCTCAAACCATAGCACGTTAGGTGCAAAGTATGTTAATGGTAGTTAGCGTGGTGCCCTCTGCCCTAACATGGCATGAAAATCATGCAGGTGCATTAACCTCTGCCTATGGAGGTGGCAGAAAGTGCACCCGTGCTAATTGCTTGCTTTGCAGGTAGGGCCACGCGCTGGCTGCAAGGTGCTCACCCTGCCCACTATCTGCCCATAACCCACCCACTTGCAACCTTAGCATGCCATGGACAGTGCCGAAAACCAGCTGTGCTAATTGTCATGACCCCTCACTGCCTGTTAATGTGTGCCCCAACACACTTTTAGCATGCACCAAAACCCATGCTATTGCCCATGCCAATGCCCTTTAGTATAAGGGCCCCATATATTTCTTAAACTTTCCTGGTTGCCGTACATATCTGCTCTGAGGCATGTGTGTGAGTGTCAATCCACCTATTTATTTGGACCTGGGGGTCTCCCCCGCTGATTGACAGGACAATCATGTTTACCTCTGTGGTGTCGAGCTCCGAAACTAGCTCCTCCTGAAATCCAGCACTTAGATGTGTAAAGGGCTGCAAATACACGTGGCTGTTGCTAGATCAGCACTTCAATGCAATGCTTCCATGTATAAAGCCCTGAGCAATACTTCTCTTTTTTTGAACATGGGGAGATATATTCAAAGCGGTTTAGCTAATTAGCAGAACTTTCTAACAAGCTGAACCATGGTGAGCCCGATATTCAGAGGCACTCTTCGGACAGTACTGCTGAATAGAGCCCTGGACCACACAAAAGATGCCTGGTTAAAACCGGCGCGGTCTCTGTGGGTGGTCCCGACAGCTCTCCAGTCAGTGATGATGACAGGTCAATGGCTGTCCGAGCTTTATCTGGGTTTTGCTCTCCGGTTAGCAACTGGATATCACAGCTGACTGAATAGCAACTGCACTGCCTTGCAAAACTGCACATTGAGCTCCAAACACCGGGTAAGTTCTGGCACTGAATCTCTGGTTTGGTTAAAGTGACAGCATCTAGGTGTTATACGCGCTTGCCTGCGGTCCCTGAATAACAGCCCTGTGGTTTATAGTGAAATTGACGTTCTCACTGTACATGCCAGCATCCTTATACATGTTTCACAAAAGGCTCCATAGGAACTGTGAATGTCCCAATCTTGAAGTGCCATTTCCTACCTAAATGTCCTATGCAAATGAAGCTTATAGTCTCTAATTCTGAAAAGACAGATTGCTAGATTCATATTAAGGGAAGATGGAAAGCATAATACCGGTGCATGCCATGAATCTGGCAGAGAAATATTTATAAGATAAAGAATATCACTTTGAAGACAGCATTTTTCAAAAAGCACTTGGCAAAATTCCATATTTGTACTTATTACTCAAAGTAAGTCTTGAAATACGAAAGACTAGTTCATTGGTTTAACTATTGGCTATTAAGGTACTAGGGGCACAAAGCAGGAATGGTTTTGATTACTTTCTACAGCCAATTTGACAAATGCTATTAAAAGCAATGCTACCACACATGGAAGAAACAATGGACTTGAAGAAATGATAAATACTAATGCAATAGGCAGACAGTGGAATTTTGATCTTTCTAATAATTCTAACATCGCCAATACAGCTTACGTACCAATGTAAAATATTGAGCCCTGCACGAAAGAAGAGCAAAAGAAAAAAATGTAAAACTGAAAATGAATAAGAAAATCACAGCAACCAGTAGCACTGTTTTTCTCCATAAAAATATATTTGAAAAGCTATTGCATAGCAAGCCTGATTTTAAACATAGTAAGAGAGCTTAATTATAAATTAGTGATCTCTTAAAAGCCATCGATGAGCCCCAGGGGCTCAAACCATCCCTTGCAGTCTGGGACTGCATTTGATCAATAATGATTGATATTCAGGTTTTCTTGAACAGCACAGTTCCTGACTAGACAATGCTCACTCTAGTCATTTCCAGCCCCCACGCAAAAGGAGGTGGAATCGGAGGAGGCGGCAGCAGGAACAGCATCACAGCGCTGGAGGTGATGGTAAGCGCTGCGGTGCCATCTTAAAAGCATTGTCGCCACTGCTTGTCCCAGAGAGGGGTGGCAGCCAACTACCCTCTCACCACTGTTTTTTATAGGTAACTGCCTAGTTTGCTAATTCTAGTGCCAGCCCTGAACACATGCATAAATGCCCATTTATGCATGTATATAACTAAATACCTCTATTTATATGCATAAGCATGTGTGTAAATCACGGTACCACTTATAAAATTACCCCCATTAAGGATTGTCTAATAGATAATAAGATATTCATAACGGCTCAAATAAAGATATTCCGAATGAATCACTATAGGTTCTCCATTACATTCTGCTCCTAAACTAGCCCACAAAATGTTCTTTAGCCACACACTTATACACCTCCCATACACTTCCACCACAAATATATTTATTTCATCTTGAGGAAGGTGTAAGTCTGGTTGGACTTCCCTTTTGCCACATAGGTTCTATTATTTTTTATGGGAGACAACATCTTCAAATATTTACTGTTTTCACCGAGGGAAATTATGGGGGGAGGATTATGCTTTCAGATTCTATTTACTCATATGTCAGCACAGAGATTTCAGAGACAGCATTTGGCTTTTCTCGTACTTTAATAGAGATACTATCACTTTCTCTACCAGAGATCTTGGCACATATCTCTTAAAAAGTGGTTTAGTAAAACTAATCTTCTTCACAAGAAGTGTAACATTCTTACTAATCACAAATAGTCTTTCCTTTCATTTGCATATTGTCTTAATGTCCCTCACACATGAATTCCATTTCCACACCATATATATGCAACCATGCTCTACCTTCATACTCATCAATCATGTTCCCATACTACTAAACCTATGAAAAAGACAAAAGAGACAAAATTAAATAAACCATAACAAGTTCATGGAAAATATTTCATTCTTTGTCAATTTTTTTTGGGGGGGTGGGGGAGATTGGTGGTTTCTTTATAGGAGGCCGGAGAAGGAACCAACTTCTTTCTACATGCTACGCTTGACTGCACGTGATCGCCACTCAAATAGTAATCATCCACTTGGAATCAGGAAACCTCTTGATAAATCAATATATCATAAATAACATTGTAGCAATCTCTGTGTGACAATGTACCACACTGTCACATTGTCACAAAGAGATTGCTACATTGTTACCAAGTGCAGTTATAAAGGCCAAATGGCTGATTCCCATAAATGCTAAGTAGTGCACAGGCAAATATAACAAAAAAAAAAATGGAAAGGCAGATGATGACAAAAACGGATGATTTGGCTGAAAAATTGCATTGAGAAACTATAGGTGATAGCACTCTCCTTTACATAGGAGTATATTACAAAAACTATGTTAATCAGAAATGAATAAGACATGGAAGACACATATCAAAACTTGTTTGCAACATACCTTGAGTTCCCTATGTTGCAAACAAGTTTTGATATGTGTCTTCCATGTCTTATTCATTTCTGGCCTCTCTAAATATTCTCTGGTAGAACATTGGGGTTAGACCCAATCTGTCTTTAACTGCTTTTTTAACCTCCTCATAGCTGGTCGCGAGAGCAGCGGGCATGGTTTTATATGCCGCTAAAGCCTCTCCCGTTAGGGAAGTGGCAAATCTCACTGCCCATTGCTCAAGTGGCCATTTGACTGCTATTGCAACCCTTTCAAAGGCCTCAATAAAGTCATCCAAATCATCATTAGTTGTTAATTGGCCAAACGTTAAGGCTCCACAGCCTTGTGGTCCTGCCAACTACGCCACTTGTCACCCTCTCGGTGGCCAGCCCAGCGCCTAGGGCGCTGAGAGTTGGTCTGCCTTTGTATTCCTGACTCAGAGAGTATGACCCTGCATTGGTCCTGCAAGGCCCTCTGGGAATGGTAGTCCCTTTTACTCTTTGAGAACAGAAGAGTTGTAGTCGAGTGTTTCAGGCAATGACAAGAATTTATTTTTCCCCTTCCAAACGGATTTCAAATGCAGGTAAATAACTTAGGACAAACTGCCATACAATTGGCTTGAGGGATATGTACAAGAACTCAGGTGAATTAGCCTTATCAGCTTCAGGCTCACAATGTGCAGTGCTCGGTACAAACAAACAATAACAGCTTCCTTCAGCAAAAGAAAATGTTCCCCATTCTTTCTGTTGCTTTACCAGCTTTCTCAAACTAGTGTTCAGCACAGAGACTCAACATGGTGAGCAAAACATAACGTGCAATCCATCTGGTTATCCACTATTTCACTGCTATCAGAGTCAATCTGCATTTCTTCAGCATCAGCAATAGCAGGGTGTGTCAGTGAGCTGCTATCCTGAACTTTAAAACAGATGTCTTCACTATCCTCACATGGCTTCTCTCGGTAGCACTCTAAAGGATAGGACTGTGAATTACCGTATATACTGAAGTTTCTTTTTAGAGAGTCTGCTACATTCTGGCAACTGCAGGGAAATACTTTATAACTAGGTTCCAATCTATGTAAGTTGTGAAGCCTACCTTTCGGCTTTGGAGGGAAAGGAATTCTCAGCTCTGCAAAGTCAGACTGATTCCCACACACAGCTTGTGTTTGTTTGTCTCTCAGCCTCGTAGCTTCAGCCTTAGAGGTACAAGTATTGTCATGCCAGCAGGTTTCTCTCTCTGGAGCATGTGAGTTTTCCCAAGCCTGCCTTCCAGGAAATATCTTATCCTTCTTGCCTTTACCAGATGTCACCTGTCCTGTGCTGCTTCTTTCTGGCGTTAGGACTATGGCTCCCTTGGTTCTCACCTCTTGACGTCTTCCTTCTTTCTGCTCCCCCCTCTAGTCCAGGCTAATGACCACTTTTTATCATCCTGTTTCCCCGGGTTAAACTGTGCCCCTCCCTTAAACAGGTGTATCTCATTATCTCCTGAACTAGGGACTACGTCACAGCGTGGGAGTGTCTTTCCAGCTTGTGACTCTCTTTGTTTACATGAAAACACTGAGCCATGTGCTCAGACTGCCTGTCAGTTTCTGCAACGGAATCCTCTTCTCTCACCAACTCCATAGGCTCAGAAGGATCTTCTTCATGACAACGTGTACTCCTGAACCTCATCGTTCATATTTTAGAAAAGGCTCCACATTTGACAGAGCCTTTTCTGGAACTGTAGATGCCATGGCCTTGAGGTCTTGATTCCAGTCTTCACGTACCGTCTAAAATGTGCCTTCACTTGTCGTCAGTTCCATGCCATAAAAGGTAAACAAAAGAAAACCCAACATTCTGTCTAAGCAGCCTGCGGAATGCCTTGCTTCATGAATCAGCTTACATGAAGCAAGCAGTGGGCTTTAAACTATTTGTACCAGTTTATTCATTGAATGAGTTTTTTAAACCACTGACATTTTCCTTAATCTCACAGCACTCAAGGAGCCAAGAAAAGTTAAGTGAGCTGAACTTGAGCATGCAGGTTAAATCAATGATTTCCTAAAGCTGAACTTTACACAGTTATCATTGACCAAAATCTCAAAATTGCTTAATAAGAGATTTGCTCACTCAACAATTTTCCTAAAACAGACCCACTAGTTGACAGGCAAATAAGCATCTTTGCATATATGGATTCAAGGATCGATATTAATGATTGCTTGCCATTCTGAGTTCTGTGATGAGTTGTAAGATGATTGACAAGTCTTATACTTAAGAACCACAATGCCAGGGGACCTGTCTACTTCTTGTCCTGGCCAATGCAGAAATTCATGGGCAGAATTCCACTTACATCTATGCTACTATTTGGCCCCAGTTGCTATTTCTTGGACATGATTTCAGCTCTGAACATAAACAGATGCACATCTGTGCTAATAGTGTGATGCAGGAATTTGACTTTGATAATTGTGCACAGTCAAAGTAAATAAAGTATCTGATCTTGCACAAAGCTAGTAGATGGTTCTCTCCTCTTGGTGTCCTTTAATAGCAGTCCACTTCATATATGTTGTACGGAAAAGAGCTGCTCTTCCCAGTGGGCCCCTGATCCTTAACTGAAGTTTCTTTTTTTTTTTTTAATATTTATAAAGTTTAATACAATTTAACATCCATACAATATCCATGAATGAAAATGGAAAAATGGAAAAACAAAATATACATCCAACATTAGGTAATAATTACAGCCATCCCACACTCATTTTCCCTCCGTCAGTCCACAAAAATTAGGAAATAGGGGAGTACTAAGAAATAATCAAACAGATATAATGATACAGTAACATATCAATTAATCACACGAATATTGAGACTTCCGGTATGGCACTGAGCTGATCGGGCGCTGTGCAGATCAGCTCCGGACTTCCATCCCACAAAACTGCTAAAAAACCCTGCTAATCGCAATCGAATGCCCCAGGCGGCTCCCAAAAGCAACAGGGACAGTGGAGGTGCGGCAGCAGAATATTCATTGCGGCCCGAGAGGCACCTGATGGCTTCTAAGCTGACCAAGAGGGAGAAAGCATGCATCCCCGAACCGAAGATGGCGGAGGGAGCGCCGCGGAGCCCGGGATCAGAAGGAGAGAGCAGTATGGTGGCAGATGTGAGTGCCGCGGTCGTCTGGGCTCTAGATGGCCGTTTTACGGAGCTCGGTGACCAACTGCATTCTGTGGTGCAAAAGATAAATGATTTCACCGGACGGATGGATCAAGCTGAGACCCAGATCTCGAGCTTGGAAGATGACCAGCATACCCTCCAGACCAAAGTGCAAGCTCTGGAAACCCTTGTACAACAGCAGGGTGAAAAACTTGAAGATCTGGAGAACCGGGGCCGAAGGAAAAATCTGCGGTTTATTGGGATCCCGGAATCGGTGGCCGAAGCTGCCCTACCTAGCTTCCTTCTGGACTGGATGGGGACCTTACCGGACGTGACAGAGGGGGGCCCCATCGTGCTGGAGAGAGTGCATCGACTGGGTCCGCGGCGAGACCAAGCACAACGACCGCGTGCTGTGATAGCGCGTTTTCTGGACTATCGCCAGAAGGAGAAGGTGCTGAAAGCGGCCCGTGCTCGTCGGAGACAACCTGGGGAAAGCGATCGTATCTTGGTCTTCCAGGACTATTCACTGTTGGTGAGTCAGCAGTGCAGGGCCTTCTCACCGCTCTGTGCTCAACTAGGGGTGGGGGGAGCAGGTGCCCGGCGATATCAAGCCTTAGTGGCCTAGGCCCCTGGGTTTCTTTAATTTTCTTGATTCTCTGGGTATCTTTCTCACCCTCCCCCTGCCCCCCCTCCCCCCCCCCCCCGGGGTCGAGGGGACCCACTCTTTCAATGCTGTGATTTCTTGACACTGCACTGGGACGCTATTCTTGGATTGCCAGGAATCGACCCTTCTGAGTGGGGCGCCTAGATGTGTTGCATTTGGGGTTTTGTTACATTGTATTTTTCTACAGTTCTATTGTTTGTTCGTTACAGTGTTGCAATAGTGCTGGGGACTAAGCTGGGATACTGTATCTCAATCCTTTGACATGTTTCCTTTTTATTCCCTTACTCTTTGAGTACCTGGACCCTGGCGCACATAACTAATGGGAATGACTGGGCTGGGGGAGGGTCCTGGGCACGTGGGTGGGCATAGCTAGTCTGGGCACCATTTGGGAGTAGGGAGACAGGGGGGTGGTCTAGGGGAGTGGTAGGAGGGAGAGGTACCCCCCTGACAAGGGGGGGGGATCCTAGCAGATGTGCGTGTGTGTGCCTGGGGTGGGTCCGAATGTCAATGGAAGTGTCCGCTCTGATGACCGGACTAGGAGGGGAAGTAGGGAGTGGGGTGGGAGGGGGGGAGGGGGGGGCAGGGGAGGGGGGAAGAAGAGGGAGGGGACAAGGGATGGGAGGGACCACACTCAGGGGAGTTTACTTCAGCAACCTCATAGTAATTGGGTGAATGATAAGGGGGAGGCTCCAGGCTGGGGGAGCACCCCTAAGGTGCTTAGAATTCTCTTCTCAGAGAGACTTGATATTGCCCCCCCGTTCTGAGGGTTATCACATGGAACGTCTGTGGCTTAGGTAACCCCATCAAACGATATAAGGTTCTCCAAGCGCTGGCCCGACACAAATGTGACATAGCATTGCTCCATGAAACTCACCAATCAGCAGATGAGCACAGTAAACTCTGCAGGTCCTGGGTTGGGCAGGTCTGGGGATCCCCGGCAGCCGGGACTAAGGGAGGGGTTGCTATTTTGGTTCATAAGAGGCTTCGATTCGTGGTGCAATCCATCAGTGCAGACGAAGTGGGTAGGTCTCTTTTGGTTCACGGTCAGCTGGAGGGAAGGCTGGTGACTATTGGGGCCCTTTACGGCCCGAATGTTTCCGACTCTGGGTTCTATAACAAGGTGGCCTCCAGACTGGAGCAGCTCCCTGAATGCCCCTTGATTCTAGGGGGAGATTTTAATGGGGTTATGGATGTGGAATTGGATACGTCGCGTGGGGTAGGGGCCAGGGAGAGAGGGCTGTCCTCTCGGTTACTACAACGTTTTTGCAAGAGGCTGGGTGTTATTGACCCCTGGCGACTGCTACATACTTCTGAGAAGGACTTTACGCACACATCCAGAGCGCATGGCACCAGTGCCCGTATTGATTATCTGTTTCTGTCTAAGGAATTGTTTGCTCCTACAGAGGAGGCCCAGATTGGTCCCCTGGAAGTATCGGATCACGCTTTAGTTTGGCTAGATTTACATTGGGGACGTGACAGTACTCGAGCGCGCCTTTGGCGCTTCCCCTTGGGGTTGTACCATGATGTGCAATTTCGCCAATTCCTCCGCCAACGTTGGACGGAATTTGAGAGGGATCATCAAGTGCATGTGGACGAACCTGAACTGCTGTGGGAAACGGCGAAGGTGGTGTTGCGGGGCGACATCATCGGGTATGCAGCGCGGAAACGGCGCTTGCTTGCAGAACGTATTCTCGCACTGGAACTACAGGTTACCAAACTTCGACGCAGATGTGCCCAGGTTCCCTCGGTTGATAATAAGAGGAGGTTGTGGGAATCCCAAGTCGACCTCAATGAACTCTTACATCAGAAAGCCAAGAAATCAATACTTTATTATCGCTATCGCCTGCATTGTTATGGCGACAAACCTGGCAGATCGCTGGCTCGCTATTTGAGGGGTAGGCGTGGCTCCACATTGGTGGCGGCCCTGCAAGACGCTAAGGGGAAAGTGCATAAGGAGAGTGGGGATATTGCTAGAGTTTTTCGGGAGTTTTTCCAATCTCTCTATAAGGCAGAGGAGGGCCCCGGTACAAACCTACCTGCCTACCTACGAGATTTGAACCTGCCGCGGCTGACAGAGGCACAGAGGGAGGTATTGGACCAGCCCCTCACTTCCCAGGAGATACAGTTGGTTATTTCTGCGGCCCACTGTTGTAAAGCCCCCGGACCGGATGGCTTGGGCGCAGAATTTTATAAAATCTTAGGTGACTGTGTCAGCCCGGTGCTACGGGAGGTGTTTAGTGTGAGGGGGGATCGGGGAGCCTTCTCTTGGGGGCAGAACCATGCCCATGTCACTCTGATTCCCAAGCCGGGTAAGGATCCGTTGTTAGCAGCCTCCTATAGGCCGATCTCTCTTCTTAATTTTGATTTCAAAGTCCTGGCAAAAGTCTTGGCCTTACGACTCGGTGAAGTATTGGGGAGCTTGATTCATGAATCACAGGTGGGCTTTGTTAAGGGGCGCTACGCAGTTCGGAACCTCCGGAAAATCTTGGCCTCCTTGGAGTGGGCCCATGCCCGGCAGTTGCCCTCGCTACTAGTCAGCTTTGATGCTGAAAAAGCCTTTGACAGGGTGAACTGGCAGTATTTGTGGGAGTTATTGCCCTCCTACGGCATAGGTGACATCTTCTGCAACATGGTGCGTAGCTTATATATCACACCGACGGCGGGGATCCTGTGTAATGGTGTATTGTCAGAGGGGTTTGTATTGGAAAGAGGCACGCGTCAGGGTTGCCCTCTCTCTCCGTTGCTGTTCGTACTTTCCTTGGACCCCCTGATTCGTAGAGTGGTGAGTTCGGGCGGGATTAAGGGTGTGGTGGTAGGTTCGCAGGAGTTTGTTATCTCGGCCTTTGCGGATGACCTCTTAGTCCATGTGACTTCCCCTGTCGCTTCCTTGCCAAATTTATTGGGGGAATTTGAGCGGTATGGGGCACTGGCAGGCCTCCGTATTAATTACGATAAATCCGAAGCTTTGGATATTTTGGGAGACCTTCGTGGAGCTTGGGGGGAATCCTTCCCACTTAGGTGGGCGGAGGAGGAATTTCTCTATCTGGGTATCGTATTGCCCCGCCTGCCCCAGGAGCTATATAGACGTAACTTGGATCGCACATTGCGGCGTTTGACGGTACAATTGCAGACTTGGGCATCTCGTCCCCTGTCTTTGCCTGGGAAAATAGCGGCGATACAAATGGTTATACTACCGCGTATTTTGTATTGGTTACAGACTCTGCCTGTCTGGCTCCTTAGTCGGGACTTGCGCCGAATTGAAGACTCCTTGAAGGGGTTTCTCTGGGATGGGAAGCGGGCTCGGATTCCGTGGATTAGGCTACTGGGGAAATGGAAAGAAGGGGGTATGGGACTGCCCGACCTAAAGGCGTACGCTCTGGCATGCCAGGCACGGCACTTGGGAGACTGGTTAGGGGGTTCGGAGGACTACACACCTCGATCGGTAGAGGAGAGTTTAGTGGCGCCGTGGCCCTTGTTGGGTGTACTGCATGGGCGACGCGGGGACCTGCCAGAGGTGGCTCGGAACAGTGCCTTAGTGACCTCGATTAGACACACTTGGCAACAGCTGAATCGGTATTGGGAGGTGCCCTGGGAGGTTTCTAGCTGGTTGCCTCTCCGAGGGAATGTCCATTTCCCCCCGGGATCCGACACGGCGATATTTCGCGATTGGTGGACGCGGGGCATAAGGATGGTCAGTCATCTGGTGGAGCCCTCGGGATGCTGTAAGTCTTTCTTGGCCCTGAGCCGGGAGTATGACTTGCCTCCACGGCACTGTTTTGCCTACATGCAAGTCGCTCACTATGTGGCCTCACTGCCAAGAGAAGCTTTGCATTCTGATCGATTGGCCAGAATTGTGGACTTCTTTGGGTTGGGGGAGGATATGGCCCCGTCCATTTCCCAGTTGAAGAGCCGCTTGGATTGTTATAGGGGTCTACCTGACTATCGGAGGATTGAGTTGGTCTGGGCCCTTGAACTGGGTGAACAAGTGGCTCCGGGGTTGATTGGTAAAGCTTTGAAACGAATAGTTGATGTGGCCTATGGGGCCCGTTGGAGAGCGATCCAATTCAAATGTGTGACTCGAGCTCATTTTTCACCACGGCGGGCTCTTCGGAGTCGGCTGGAGACGGATGGTAGCTGCCCTCGCTGTAAGGAGCCCTTGGCGACGTTACTACATATGTGGTGGGGCTGTCGGCGATTAAGACCTTACTGGGAGAGAATACGGGCCTTTCTTAGTCGGTTATTGCAGAAGCGGGTTCGTTGGTCGGGCCGCTTCGTAGTTTTGGATCAACTAGCGGCCCCAGGGCCGGTTAAGGCCGGGGAACGCCTACTTCTGAGGAAGGCTTGTCTAGCGGGGAAGGGGCCGATTCTTCGATTATGGAGAGATCCCCGACCACCGACTGTCACGGAATGGCGAAATAATCTTCACCATTTAATGCTGTTGGAGCGTTGGTTGGTAAGGGGCAATGTTAGGCGCTGGACAGTGTTCATGTCAGTTTGGGAACCTTATATACAGCAACTTGGGGCACGTAGCCGTAATGAAATCCTCCAGTTGGGGTTTTGAATGGCGGGTGGGGGGGAGTGTGCTGCCCCTATCCCTTAGGTTAGTTACTTCGCTGGAGTGTGGGGGGGAGGGGTGGGATGAGAGGGGTGGGGGGGGAAGGGGGGGGGAGAGGATGCTATTTTATGAAAACTGACACCAAGTGTATTGTTATGTTGTCTCCTGGAGGGGATAAGAGTGCACCCCTCGTGGAGACCTGGTTATTTGTTAATTAATTAATTGTTTTCCTTTAATTGTTTCGCATTGCCTTGTTTGTATCTCTTGGTGGATTAAAATAAAGTATATAAAAAAAAAAAAAAAATCACACGAATATTATAACAGGCGAATGGGAGACTCACACGTCAGCTGTATGAGAAGTTATAACATCCTCGACATCACTCACTTCCCTAGACTCCAAGAAGGCTAACAACTGCTTGGGCTCAAAAAACAAAAACATTTTTTGCTTAAAATTAACATAACATTTCACAGGAAATTTAAGTTGGAAGGAAGCGCCCAGGGCCAAAGTCCTAGGGCGAAGAGCCAAAAACTCCTTCCTTCTCAATTGGGAAATTCGTGCTAAATCAGGAAATACTCTTACTCTCGAGCCCATGAAAGCTTCATTAGCTTTCCTAAAATACATTTTGAGAATAAACATTTTATCAGTCTCCAAAGCGAAAGTAGCAAGGAGGGTAGTTCTTTCCATAGCAATCTCCAGAGAACTCTCAAGGAGACCTGTGAGATCCCCCAACCCCGGATAAGAGGGGGGCCCCGCCTGCTCCACCTCTACCACCCAAGGATAGATACTGAACCCTGGTTAAGGGGGGAAACTGCTCCGAGGGGATTTTTAACACCTCCCCAAAATACTTCCGCAGCATCTCAGCCGCAGACAATATTGGGGACCTAGGAAATCCCAGGAACCGGAGATTACAACGCCGGGCCTGGTTTTCCAGGTACTCCATCTTCCTAGCAGTTACGTTACTATCCTTAAGATGAGTATGGACCAGACCCCGCAACTCCCCCATCTCCTTCTCCAGGGTGGCAACCCTACCAACTTGCCCTTCATGAGCTTTAGACAGAGAATCACAAGAGTCTCTAACCACATTAAGTTCCTTTTGAAACGTCCCACAAAGTCTGTTCATAGAATGATTCAGAGATGCCATGCCTTCCCATAGCGTTTCCATATTAATTACCGCGGGTCTCACCAAAGCTGGAACCTCAGGAAGTTCTTCCATCCTCGTCAAGAATGCAGACACTGAGTGCTCCGCTGACACCCCCATCTCACAGCTCCGGCCCCGGCCTGCATTCACCGAAGAGAAAGACACCGCTGCAGCTGCACCTCCTATGGCCTCAAGAGTCGGCGTGCTTGCTGCAACCAGCTCCGGGGTCAAAGCAGCTCCAGAGGATATACTTCCGGGACGCGGCGGCGGTGTCCGCTCCTCGGGAGAGAGCCAGACACCCAACACGCTCTGGGGCGACACTCCTCCCTCTGCCCCAGCCAAAGACGCCGCTCCAACGCGGGGCTCAAAGCCGCACTGCCCCAGAGTTCGTTGGCCCGCAGAGCTCGATGGTTTCTCACCCGGAGGTAAGGCGAGTTGCTTCCGCTTCCTCCGTCCCATCTCACGGTCGCCGCTCCACAGACTAAGACAACTGGTAGCAGGCGCTCACCGCTCCACGCTAACATCTGCCATCTTGGTTACTCCAACTGAAGTTTCTAAAGCATGCATAAACAAAGGTTTCTCTTCTGTGAAGCTGGTGACGAGCAGACTAATAAATAACATGTGTTGGTCTTAGAACCCATAAAATTGCTCTGTAATTATGTGGTCCAGTGACTGCTGCATAGAGCCAGCTCTTTGTCTTAGATTTCCAGTCTTTTCATAATGCACATGGATGTTATCATCTACTTTATGTCAAAGCTCTTCCAAATGCACTTTTGCATTAATGATCCACAAGCTAACATAAAAGGGTTTGCTGAAATTCACAGTGCACAGCTCTTCAAAGATCAAGAAAGTGCTATTTTGGGGCAGAAAGAAAAGGCTGGAGCATCAAACATCTGCGTGAGCACTGCAGAAAGTGAGACGCTCCTGGGAACGCAGAAACCCTGAGGTCAGGGGAGAATGATAAAGAAGGTGTACCATGAGGTCCTGAAGAAGGGGAAGGAGTGTAAGGTTCCATGGAATCTTGGTGGTAGCCAGAGAGATGTGGGTGCCATTAGATTCCATGGGGAGAGAACACAATGCTGTCAAAGGTATGGTGCCAACCCCCACCCACACCTTCTGCCATCGTACTGCAGTGTTTACTTCTTGCAACTTCAGAAAAAAAATGCCCATCTCGTCAAAGCAACTCCCTCTACCACTGCATAAACATAGTTTTACCCACATAGGCACCTATTACCCATTTGGAGAAACCGCACCCACTGCTTCAGCCTGCAGTTCACCATGGTCCAGAAAAGAGCATATGGAAGGAACGAAAACACACCTGCTACTACGGGTCATAAGCTGAATACTTGTTGGCTCTGCAGCATTTCAGCTGAGGAATGTGTACATGAGAGAAAACTGACATTAACGCAAATGCAGCCTTGTGACAAGGATCTTCAGCACCAAGGTTCACATGTGACCATTCTGAGACGCCTGCCTCTAATTTCAGGATTTACATATTCCCTATTGTGCCACTTGGTGGAGTGTAATGCTTGTTAATTTACTGTATACTGGCAGAGAGCTGGGGAAAAATGTGATGGTTGTTGGAAAGATGAAGGAAAACCAATGCAACCTGAGAGCTACTATAAGTGTAACACTTATTGCATGTTCAACGTAGTAAAAACATCAAGCATGATGTAAAAACAGCAAACAACATCTAAATGACCAAGATACTAAGCAAACATAGAATCAAGCTTTTATATTGTTCTAATGTTAGAAACTTGTGGGCTATCTTCTGCATAATGCATATTGGGACATGTTTAGTAAACCACACTAATGGTTAGCATGGGGCTTACAGTGCATTGTCTCACAGCACAGGGCAATGTGGTAAAAGTCTCTCGCTAACCACTTAGCTTGGGAGGGGGGAAACTGGGTGATGCAGGGGAAGGTTACAAGCAGAACATAGGCAGTGACAGCACAGCATGGTTAGTACGGGTATCACTGGCAGGCGCTGATTGCAAGTGTCGCTCAGGAGGTGGCAGTAAGTTCATCCATGTGCCGTTTACCATAGATTGAATGTGCTAATGGCAGGGGAACATGCCCCTAGAATTTAGTGCCAGCCTCCGCACTGATCTTTGTGGTTGAATGTGTACTAACTGCACATTTTAGTAAACATGCCCCACTGACTCACAAATCTCAGTGTCTGTCAATTTCTAACCCCTACCTAACACTTTATTTGAACAAAATCAATAATTAAATGATTTGCCAAGAAAGAACAATAAAAGGCATTTTAAGAAAACACTGAATATGAGGTGATACATTGTTGTTGGACTAACTGAATACATTTCTTCACTAGTTTACAGGAGCTAAAATCCCCTTCCTCAGGTCAGAATATAATGAGCAAAGGATGGGAAAACTTCAAAATATAAATGAATCAACCAAAGTATTCCAATGATAGTCTGAAGGGAAAAATGGGAAGGAGGAAGATAGATGGATTATTAAAAGGTAATAAGCAGTTTTATGGCTTATGTTAACTTTAAAGTATTTGATTACTTTAAGATTAAAAGTCTCATGTTCTTGGGCTGTTTAAAAGTTTTCTTTGAGCCAACAGTCGCCCAAGAGCGCATTGTTCAGAACGATGTATCCTTGAAGGATATTAGCAAAAGATTGAAGTTAGGGTATATCAGCAGAGAGGTTCCAATAAAGACAAAAGTAACCCGAAATGCCCTTAAGTAAAGAGCAGCAGATCTTAATGACTTCAAATTACCCCGTCTACCAATAACCAGATTATATAAATAAAATACAACCTCTAAAATGCTTGTATGCAAATGCTAAAAGTCTAAAAAATAAGAAGGTAGAGTTAGAATACATATTGCACTAAATGAGAAGTTAGATATGATTGGTATCTCAGAGACCTGGTGGAAGAAGGACAGCCAGTGGGACACTGTGATACCTGGATACAAATTATATTGCAATGATAGAGTGGATCAAATTGGTGGAGGGGTTGTGCTCTATATTAGAGAGGGCATTGCGTCACAAAGGATTAAAGATTTGCAGGAAACAATATTCACTCTAGAATCTCTATGGACTGAGAGTCCATGTAAAAAGAGGAAGAAGAAGGTGATGGCAGTGGGGGTGTACTATCAACCGCCTGGCCAGAATGAACAAATGGATGATGAAATGCTCAAAGAAATCAGAAAGCCAACAAAAGTCACTACACAGTAAGGTGATCTCAATTTCCCCAGTATTGACTGGGTCAATGTCACAGCAGGATGTGCTAGGGAGATAAAATTTCTAGATTAAATAAATGACTGCTTTTGGAGCAGCTGGTTCATGAACTGACAAGAGGGAAAGTCATTTTGGACCTAGTCCTTAGTGGAACACAAGATCGGGTGCAAGAGATAAGGGTGTTGGGGCCACTTGGCAATAGTGATCATAGCATGATCACATTGGATTTAATAAATGGAGGAAGAGCAGCAAAGAAATCCACAGTACTACCTTTTAACTTTCAAAAGGGAGACTATGATAAAATGAGGAAAATAGGTAAGAAAAAACTAAAAAGAGCAGCTGCCAAGGTTAAAGATTTACATCAAGCATGGGCGTTGTTTACAAAATACTGTCTTGGAAGCCCAGACCAGCTGTATTCCAAGCTTTAAGAAAAGTGGAAAGAAGTCCAAAAAGCTCCCAGCATAGCTTAAAGGTGAGGTCAGAGAGGCTGTTATAGCCAAAAAAGCATCTTTCAGGAAATGGAAAAAGGAGCCAAATGAGGAAAACTGGAAACAACATAAGAACTGACAAGTTAGATGCAAGGCATTGATAAGGCAGGCAAAGAAAGAATTTGAAAAAAGGCTTGCCATGAAAGCAAAAACGCATAATAAAAACCTTTTCAAATACATTTGTAGCAAAACACCCGTGAGTCAGTTGAACCATTAGATGATAGAGGGGTAAAAGGGGCACTATGAGGGGACAAGGCCAAAGCAGAAAACTGAATGAATTCTTTGCTTCAATCCTTACTGAAGAAGATGTAGGGAAGTTATCCATGACTGAGATGGTATTTAAAGCTGATGCATCAGAAGAATTGAAAGAAATATTGATAAACCGTGAAGATGTATTACAACTATTTGATAAACTAAAGAGTAGCAAATCACCTGGACCGGGTGGCATACATCCAAGGCTGGTGAAAGAACTGAAATATAAGATTGCAGACCTACTATTAGTAATCTGTGAACTATCATTAAAATCATCTTTTATACTTGAAGATTGGAAAATGGTCAATGTAATGGCAATTTTTAAAAAGATTTCCAGGGGTGATACGAGAAACTACAGACCAGTGAGCCTGACATCAGAACCGGCAAAATGATAGAAACCATTATAAAGAACAAAATTACCGAATATGTAAATAGTCATGGTTTAATGGGAGAAAGCCAACATAGCTTTAGCCAAAAAAGATCTTGTCTTACTAATCTGTTATATTTTTTGAAGGTGTGAATAATAAAGTAGACAATGGTGAGCCAGTTGGAGGGCCAGGGGTTCAAATCCCACTAGACGACAACAACCTTGGGCTGGAAGGACTGGGGTTTCTAGTCCTACAGGTCCTCCTTGTGCCCTTGGGCAAGCCATTAAACCCTCTGTTGCCTTAGGTACAAAAACATAGATTGTGAGTCCTTTGGGAACAAGGGAAAATATATATACAGTGGGGTATGTTTACTAAACTGCGGTAATCGTACATAACACGCGTTATGTAACGTTAACGATCATTAGCGCATCATAACGCGTGTTATGATGTGCTAACGATCGTTAACGTTACATAACGCGCGTTATGATGCGCTAACGATCGTTAACGTTACATAACGCGCGTTATGATGCGCTAACGATCGTAATGCCCTGCGGCGCGGTAAAACACCGCAGAAGGTGGAGAGAGGGCGGAGAGAAGGGGTCAGTGGGTGGAGAGTGGGTGGGGAGAGGCTCCCTTCACACTAACGCGCTGATTTTCAGAGCTGAATTCCAACGCGAATGAAAACCTGCCGTTAAATGCACATTACAGGGGAGAGAAACCATTTCAGTGTCAGCAATGTACAGCCCAGGCAGGGAAACCAAACAAAAGTGATAAGTGTGATACATGTGCACAGAACAAAAGGGCACAGAAACACTGAAAATGACCCCAACAAACTGGAAAAAAAACAATAACCAAGCTGGCCAATAGTGGTATCAATGAGAAACATCAACCCCTCCCCCCCCCCCCCGAGTAAGCTCCATAGAACAGATATAAATCATGGAAGGGTCTATACTCTGTCCCCATACAAGTGAATGGGCCCACAGTGAAATAGCGCTGCTCAGGGTTTTCCCCACCATCAGACAGGGTTCCTATGGCATGCACATGTCCCGCAACATCAGGGCGGGCATGTCGGAACGGCAACTGGACAGATGCCGGAGAAGGGGATACAGAGGGCCGCAGGCGGCACATGCTGTGGTGGAGCTGGGCCACAGTGCAGACTAGGGTGATGCCTAGGTGGCCCATACGAATGCTGAAACAGCGGAGCAGCCAGACAGCAACTGCTGAAGGCCCAACATGGGCATGAGTGTGTTTCCCAAAGTGTCACAGGGGATAGTACCCAACAGCAACCCCCAAGGGCACGGAACATTGGCAGGCGGGGCTGGGGGGGAGCGTGGACATCTATGCAGGCACCCCTACCCCATAACCCGCACCATAGGCAGCCGCCTACATGCACACTGGATGGCCTGAGACTGCGCACCACCAGCTCCACCAGCAAAAGGGCATGTCAGCATGGTGGCTGAGGGATACTGGTGGTGGAGGGGGCAGTGGCAGCTGCCCAGAGCAGACCGTGGCCTAGCCCTGTGTAGGTGGGTACCGTGTACTGCAACAGATGGGCCCTGTCTGACGAACAGTCATGGTATCACCAAGAAATGTACAGACTCTGTGGCAACAAGGTGGTGCAGTGCACAAAACCAGTGTATTCAGAAGCAGAGGGTCACAGGTTCAAGTCCCAGCTGTGGTTCCTGCCAACCCAGTCCCCATATTTTACCCACTACTGCAACGTGCTAATACAGACAGCACCTTTATTGCAGATGATGTAAACATGCCCAAGACACCCACATTTTACCCTACAGAGCACGGACACAATATACATGCACATTATCTAGAGCAGAGTCTCCCAAATGCAGTCCTGGAGGGCCAAACACCATTCCGGTTCCATGCTGCCTCTGATAAAGATGCCTGTGCTGCATTTCTATGCGCCACCCCCATGGTATGCAGATGTATCTCATGCATATTCATGAGGGACAGCATGAAAACCCGAACAGTGTTTGGCACCACAGGACTGGAGTTGGGAACCTCTGCCGTAGAGCAGCAGCCAAAAGGGGCAGACACACCCGCACCCACAGGCCCCATTATCCAAAGCCTCCTGGAGAGGCAGGACTTTGGGCTCTGCGTGCATCTCCCAATACTAGCACTTGCATACCTTAGTAATGCCACCCTAAACCTGGGAATATGGTACACATCTTTAAAGAGGTTGCTATGATTACTGGCAGATAGCAATTCCTAGGTTAAGTACAATATTCTGAGTGAGCTGCATCATAGCAATCTTTCTGATGTCTGTGGAGTGTGCTACAGGTCTTGTGTCTGACAGTGTTTACCAACCTGGGGAGTGACTCCTACAGTATTGCATACCATAGCCATGCCTGCCCTGTGCCCAGGACTGGTGTGGTGGCCTGGGCTGCCCAACACCTCTATAGTTGCACAATGCTGGCATAGGTGTGGGGAGTGTGTGTCTGTCTGTCCAGTGTGTGGTGGCTGCCAACACCCTCCACAGCCCACACTGCTAGCTCTGTTGCCAGTATTGGCCTGCCAATGTGCATAATGAGGAGCAAGGTACCGTGGGAATAGCCTGGATAGGGTGGCCTGGCCTGGCCGCATCTGCACAGGGCATAGGGCAATGGCTCGGACATTGTAGTGCCCGGTACCACCTGCACGGACAGGGTGGCCATAGCATGTCCTGCTGGGCGGTCACTCTCACCCTGACTGAGCAGTGACCATGGCATGGCTAGGTGCCCCCATAGTGCTATATAGCATTTCTCTCATGTGATAAATATGGGTTTTCTTTTGGGGCCCAATCTCTGACTTATCTGCTTGGTGTGTATGCTGACATCCCCGTTCTGGGTACATGCAGCTCCTCCAGGACCATGCACTATGGACTAGCTGGCAGACTGTCTGCAGCTAGTATGTGTCTTGCTGGAACACCTTGCAGGGTGCAGCGGCTGGAGGCTTGCTGCTGGAGAATGTCAGATAATGGTGGGGGGCAGCTGAGCATTTCCAGGCCTGCCGTTTGTCTGCTACTGCGTTACGGATGTGTACCGCTCTGTCTGTTCCCCAGCAGGACTGGGGTTGATGGTCCCCTCTACAGCTACCATTGCAGGGAGATAGACTGTGGATCTATTGGTGGGTGATCCTGTTTCCCACCCTGAGCCCCAGAGGGTGGGTTGTGTGGTGGTACATGGTCTGCCCATGGGTCCATACACCCCCCCTCCTTCACCTACAGCAGGTAACCATGGCACCAACACAGGATATGCACTATTCTGGGTGCATCATCGCCCATAAGGACTAGACATGACCAAGACATACAGCAGGGCACAGATGTATCCTAGGTGTGTCTAACGGAACTACCTATCACACACTGATGGGGACCTGCAGCATGGCATAGTTCAGCCATGAATGGTGCTGTGGACCTGGTGCTGGGCGCCCCACCTCAATCTCAGGGTGGGCACAGTACCCGCACAATGTGACTGTCTGTGGCTACTCTGTGGCAGTACCACACACGGTCTGTTCCTCCTACCTGGCCAAGGTGCTGTGGGGGTGCATACCCAATCTTGTGTCCATCTCTCAACTGCTGATTTGCATGTGCAGTGCATCATGGGTACGGGTGGGTTAACCCTATCCTGGTAACCACAGCAGACAGTTTGTGTGGTGACGTGCAGTACTGCAGCCAGCCAGGGCTTTGTTCACAGCCTTATAAGGTGTCCTATAGGGGACATTATAGGGTGCCTTGGCAGACAGTACACTTTATAATGTGCCCTATGGAGTGTGCGTTATGGGGTGCCTTATGCAGCACCTTAGGTTATGCCACCATGAGGGTGTGTTTGCTGGCAGCACAAATTAAAATACATGTCAAATGCCTCAACAATCACTACTTAAATGTAAAGGGTGCTGCCTCAGCCAGCCTTATACATTGGGCCCACTGGGGAATCGAACCCATGTCCCCTGTACCATCAGTCAGTGTTGTAACCATTGTGCTACAGCTCTGTTGCTGTGATTGTATGTCTGCACGCCTTCTTAAGATTAACGCGCGGTAACGTGCCCTGTAGCGCTCGTTCATTTATGGCGCCTTGTAGCGCGCGTTCTCAGTGCGTTCTCGGCAATGATGTACCGCCCATGTCCTTATTTGGGGTTTCTGTCTCTAACGCGGCTCCTAACGTGAATCGCACTAACGCAGTTTAGTAAACATACCCCAGTATCTGAAAGTACACTGCTTTGACTGGTAGAAAAGCAGTATATAAGCCTAGTTAAATAAACCCTCCCCTCCCCTTTCTCATTCTCTGTGGATAACTCTGTACTCCTCCTTGACTCCTCAGCTCACAACCTTGGGGGCATCTTTGACTCATCTCTCTCCTTCTCCAAACATATCCAACTGATAGCTAAAACCTGCCATTTCTTTCTCTACAACATCAACAAAATTTACCCATTCCTTTCTGAACACGCTACTAAGACACTTATCTACTCTTTGGTTACCTCTGTGATAAGGAAGCTTATCATAGCTCAGGAAGGAGCTATAGAAAAGGTGAAGTGACTCTGAACAAGCAACCTGTCAGTCCTGGTAGAAATAAGAAAACAGAATTTTTCCATAAAAGACTACCAGTCCCAGAATGCACCAGGTTTCCAACAGCCATTAGAGGAGCTGAAGTGGGAAAACATGTGTTCAATCAAGAGGGCTATGAGGTAATCCCCAAGCACTCATCTCAAAGGGCAGGGCCTGATTCAGCACAGCTGCGCTGTGCTAGGGTGGAGCACTCATCTAAGCAGAATAAAGGTAGAGTTTATTCTACAGAGAATCATCCTCAGTTTCATCTGGGAAATCCTCAGAATCATCTTCATGATCTTGGACATCCTCGTCTTGGAGATCCTCATCTTGGACAGCTTCATCATCTGGAGGATCATCAGAAGCAGAAGCCAGAGCGGACGGACAGAGAGGGCAAGAAACCCTTTGGAAGAAAGAAGAGAAAAGCATTTGGGAGGTCTAAAGGAGTCCATAGCAGTACGTATACTGGAAGGCATTCAAAAGGCAAGCATACACCATTGGACTGGGGAAAACCAGAGGAGTGGTGCTGCACAGCTAGGAATCTCCAGACGGTACCTGTGAGGGAGATGGCTGCACTTGGAAAGGACCCTAAGACCCGTGCCAGAAGGTATGTGAAGAGAGACCCAGTGTCCAGGGATCTGGATTGGAAGGCTGGACATAAGAACTGGACTACATACTGGCCAGGCTAGTTAGAGAGGAACTCTAACAGCAATGGAAGCTCAGGTATGAACACTGATCTATGCCCTAGCTATACCCTTGAAAGACAGCAGGGAAACAAGTATTCTCCTGAGAGTGCTCCATTGAGAAATTCCTCTGTGCCAATCCATGATACTGAACCAATGATTGCTGAAGAAGGGGGAGAGGTTATAGATGCAGGTTGTGAATACATGGATTGCTCTCTGTCTAAACTCCTTTGGTAATTTACTGTTACAAAGTACAACAACCATCACAAAGAAATACAAACTTGTTCTTTAATCTACTCAGAAAAGCTCCTGAGTAGGATTTGAGCCACGCAGTAGAAAGCAAGCCAGCTAAGGGGTTTCAGCTGGGTAACTGCTACCAATTGAGCCTTACCTAATTGCTTGTGAGCTCTGAGGAAATCACTTCTGAGTCTATGTGTGAAGATATAAGAAGTTAACCTGAAAAGAACAGTTTTTCCCTACTTTGTGGGTTTTGTTTGTTGATTAAAGCACTGCTAAGAAAATATTAGCTAGAGCCTACAGAAAAGACCAGTTTGTTACCAACCAGGTCTTTATTCTTTTGCTTTGATTGCCTGCCAAGTTCAGCTGTTGTTTTCCTGATTTTGTTTTTCTAAGTTTAACACTGAAAGCAAGTATCCTGTTTTATGTGCTACCAAGCATGTCTGTGTTGGGAGAAATAACCCCATAAATAAATATCTTATTGGCTTTACACTCAAGCACAACTAATTATTGTGAACGGCTGTGTCTGGTGTGAATGGACTACATTTCCCACAATCCCTTGCAAATCATATTAATATATGCCTTTGCCAAGACTGTGAACATTCTCACCCAGGCACCCGTCTGACACCTCCCATCTACACTATTGTAACCTACTCCTTGCTGGTCTCCCTCTGAATCATCTCTTCCCCCTTCAATCTGTTCAACACTCTGCTGCATGGCTAATCTTCCACCAGCCTTGTCATGCTCATATTACCCCTCTTCTCAAGTCACTTCATTGGCTCCCTATCTATTTCCACATCCAGTTCAAACATCTGCTGACCTGTAAGTGCATGCACTCTGCAGCTCCTCACTACCTTTCCTCTTATCTCTCCCTACACCCTTCCTCAGGAACTCCGCTCTTCTAGCAAATCGCTTCTATCTGTGCCCTTCTCTTCTATTGCTAACTCTAGAAACATAGAAACATGATGGCAGAAAAAGACCACATGGCCTATCTAGTCTGCCCTTCCATATCAACTACTACAATAGTCCCCTTTTTTCCTTTAGAGATCTTTTGTGTTTGTCCCATGCTTTTTTGAATTCAGATACTGTCCTCATCTCTACCACCTCCATACATCTACCACTCTTTCCGTAAGCAAATATTTCCGCAAATTACTCCTGAGTCTATCACCTTTCACCTTTATCCTATATCCCTTGGTAGCAGAGCTTGCTTTCAATCAAAAGAGGCTCTCCTCCTGTACATTTATGCCATTGAAGTATTTAAACATCTCTATCATATCTCCTCTATTCTGCCTTTCCTCTAAAGTACCAACCAAAAAACTAATTTGGGCTCACACACAAACAAGGAAAATCCAATACAGAAAGCCAAATGTTAAGTGAATCTAAACCATACAAATTTTAAAGAAAATAGGGGTCTCAAAACACTCCAAAAACAAATCCTGGGAATAAAGGGCTGGCCTCAGTAGAGGGAGATTGGGAATGCACTTTTGACAATAATGCTGCAAAACCAACTAACAAACTTCACCCCACAATTCAATCATTGGCCACCAACTAGTTTTATAAATTTTAAATGCATTTAAAAACACAATAACTTAGCTGGTACATGAATGCCCTATAGAAAGTACACAAATGTCAACGAGATTTTGTTTATTCAGCAGCAGATGAAATTTCAGTTGGTCAACGGCAAGACAGCAGACCATTGTTTCCTGGCGTTTGGGCGTTATTCAAGACCTACAGTGTTCATGCAAAAGGGCAGCGGCAGAATCAGAGGCCCATGGAACATGACTCCCCCCTCTTCCCTCCCCCCACTTCACCCCCCCCCCCCCCACTGACCCAGAAGAGCTCTCCTTCACTTTACAGGCACCCCGGCTCACCTTTGCAGAGCCTTGAGAAGGGAGAGCATTTCTCTTCTTTCCTGCAGCTCTGTTAAAATTGAGCCCGCTGACGCTGAGTGTAAACAAGGTATTCCCTGTCTTGCAACTGGTAATTGGCTGATCGGGGGGGGGGGTTTAGGACTGGTAGTGGGATGATGGAAGGGCTAGCATTGGAAATGGGCTGATGAGGGGTGCTAGAACTACAAATGGATGCTTAAGGGAGGCTAGGACTGGAAATGGGCTGATTGGGGGAGTTAGGACTGGAAATGGACTGATTAGGGAGGCTAGGACTGGTAATGGGCTGATCATGAGGGGGGGTTAGGACTGGTAGTGCGCTGATGGAAGGGCTAGCACTGGAAATGGGCTGATGGGTGGGGGGTTAGAACTGGAAATGGGTGCTTAAGGGAGGATAGGACAGGCAATGGGCTGATCAAGTAGGGTTAAGACTGGAAATGGGCTACAATTGGAAATAAGCTGATCCTGGGGGGGGTGTTAGGACTGCAAATGGGATGATTAGGGGGGGCTAGGACTGCAAATGGGCTTATCAGGGGGGTTAGGGCTTATAATCGACTGATGGGGGGCTAGCACTGGAAATGGACTGATCGGGGGGGCTAGCACTGGAAATGAGCTAGGACTGGTAATGGGCTAATTGGGGGGCTAGGACTGGAGTGGGCTGTTAAGGGGCATAGGACTGGAAATAGGCTGCCCCATTTCATCCTTCTCCTCAGGTGGCAGTTTGCCTTGAGCCTCCCCTGTCCAGATGTGCACATAATATTCCAAATGAGGTCGCACCAAAAACTTATACAGAGGTACTATCACCTCCTTTCTTCTGCTGGCCATTCCTCTCCCTATGCACCCAAGCATTCTTCTAGCTTTTGCTGTCGCCTTTTCTACCTGTTTAGCTACTTTAAGATCAGACAGAATCACGCCTGGGTCCCGCTCTTCTTTCATAGGTAGAAGTACGTCACCCTCTACACTGTACCGCTCCCTTGGATTTTTGCAACCCAAATGCACGACCTTGCATTTTTTAGCAATATTTATTAATTTTATTTAGAAGTCTTTTAATTCAATTAAATCTCATTAAATCTAATTAAATCTCAACCATTCTTCAAGTGTAGCTAGATCCCTCCTCATGTTATCTACTCTTTCCTGAGTGTCTACTCTATTGCAGATTTTGGTATCATCCGCAAAGAGGCAAACTTCACCCGACAGTCCTTCTGCAATATCATTAACAAAGATGTTAAAAAGAATCGTACCAAGGACATATCCCTGGGGCACACCACTGATAACCTCCTTCTCCTCAGAGTGGGCTCCATTTACCTGTACTCTTTGTCGCCTCCCACTCAACCAATTTCTAACCCAATCAGTAACTTTAGGTTCCATCCCTAGGGTGCTCAGTTGATTTATAAGTTGCCTATGTGGAACGGTGTCAAAGGCTTTATTGAAATCTAAGTACACCACATCTAGGGCTCTCCCTCAGTCCAATTCACTGGTCAACCAATCAAAGAAATCAATCAGATTTTGCTGACAAGACCTGCCTCTGGTGAATCCATGTTGCCTCTGATCCTGTAATCCATTGGACTCCAGAAACCTCACTATTTTCTCTTTCAGCAGCATTTCCAATAATTTATTCACCACAGAGGTCAGACTAACCGGCCTGCAGTTTTCAACCACATCCTTACTTCTGCTTTTGTATAACATGACTATATGTGCCTCTCTCCAGGCCTCTGGCACCACTCCCAACTCCAAAGAGGAATCAAAAAGGTCAGTCAGTGGAGCTGCTAGAACTTCCCCAAGTTCCTTCAGTATTCTCGGATGTATCCCATCCAGTCCCATCACTTTGTCTACTTTTAATTTAGCTAGTTCCTCACAAGCACAGTCTTCTGAAAATCTTTCAAGATCTTCGTTGCTTCTGTTCCTATTTATGCGTGTTTTTTGAGGTCCTGCTCCTGGCCCTTCATCTGTGAACACAGAACAGAAATATTTGTTAAGCAATTCCACTTTATCCTCATCAGCTTCTACATATTCCTCCCATTCACCCTTGAGTCTGACAATACCACCTTTGCCCTTCCTCCTCTCACTAACATATTTGAAAAATGTCTTATCCCCCCATTTTATTGCATTGGCTATTTCTTCTTTTTGTATCTTTGCTTTCTTGACTATTTTGCTAGCTTCTCTAAGTTTTTCCAAATATAGATGCTTGTCTTCCTCTCTCTGTGGTCTCTTGTACTTCATGAAGACCTCCCTCTTTTTCTTCACCATTTCAGCTACTTCTTTTGAGAACCATAGCAACTTCCTTTTCCTTTTACCTTTATTTATCTTTCTAACAAAAAGGTTGATTTCCCTTAAAATATCCCCCTTCAGTTTTGCCCACTGTTTTTCTACATCTCCCAGCTGTTCCCATCCTGCTAACGACTCCCTGAGGTATTAGCACATCTTGGCAAAGTTAGTTTTTCTGAAGTCTAAGACAATCGCTTTTGAATGGATTTTATCACCCCTAGTCCTAATACTGAATCATAACATCTGGTGATCACTGGATGCGAGATCATCTACTGTAACATCAGAAACACTTTTGCCATTGGTAAGCACCAAGTCCAGTATGGCCCCTTCACATGTGGGTTCTGTTACCAGTTGCTTGAATAGTTCTCCCTTTAGAGAATCTAAGATCTCCTTACTTCTAGATGACACCACAGCAGGGATGTGCCAATCAACATCCGGCATATCGAAATCACCTATCAGTAGCACTTCCCCTTTCCTGGCAATGCTGCGTATGTCGTCTATTAAATCTTCATCCACTTCTCCCTGTGAGGGGGATCTGTATATCACGCCAATGCAAATGGATTTCTCTTTCCTTCTTTCTAGTTTAACTCGTAGTGCCTCCTCTCTCCATTTTAGGCCCTGTAAGGCACACATTGCATTTTGCAATTCTATAGCTTTATTATTATTTTTTACATGTGGAGGCCTATTCCCTACTGGACATCCAGCCCCTGTACAAACAACTGTTTTCACTTTACAGCGATGAACCTGACAATGCCCCAAGGGATATTCAGACAAAAGGATTTTCCTACAGTCTACAGACATTTGCTTCAAATTCATTTCGTTCAACAGAAACAGTTTGATTCTTCATCCAGAAGTTTCCGAATCAGCACAACTACTGTGATTGCACACAAGTAGGCTCTATATAACTTATGGGCCTTTTTAAAACGAGTTTTGGAAACAGAGCTAATTCGGGTTTACTGTAACAAAGAGTGTGATGCAATCTAGACATCTTTGTTTCTTCTTCTTAATTACTTCTTGAATATTTCTATGATTGTTCTTTCACATTGAAACAAACGCTTTCTTTAATGCATTTTGAATGGCATTCTTTAGATAATAGAATATGAAAAATGTATGAAGGTATGGAGACTGTAATTTTCTGAAAGACCATGAACAGGTATCAGAGCCTGAGTCTTGACATGCTTTTCATCCATTTGTGTCCTCTGACTATCACGCTCATATTTTCTGAAACTCCTCTTACTATCTTGAAGTGCTCCCCATATTTCTGTCCTTCATCATATGTTCTTCTTATCTATATTCTCAAAGCCCTAGTTGCTATCATTCATATCCTTATGAAGGACATGTCCGCCATTCCAAAACAGTGACCTCATGGCATGCCTGTCCTTCAGTAAAAATTTAGTGAAGCATCATGACCGTGTCTATAATGAGATGGATGTGGTGTTTTTGTTATTCCTGAGTACATTAGGAATATGGTCGAGAATTTGGTAGCTGAGATTTAATGCTAAAAAATGCAGGGTCATGTATTTCAGCTGGAAAAATCCAAGGGAAGTAGTACAGCGTAGGGGGCAAAGTACTTCTGTCCATGAAAGAAGAGCGGGACCTGGGCATGATTGTTTCTGATTATCTTACAGTGGCTAAACAGATAGAAAAAGTGATGGCGAAAGCCAGAAGGATGCGTGGGTGCATAGGGAGAGGAATGGCCAGCAGAAAAAAGGAGGTGATAGTACCTCTCTATAAGTCTCTGGTGCGACTTCATTTGGAATATTGTTTGCAATTCTGGAGACCATACTTTCAAAAGGATATGGACAAGATGGAGTCAATGCAATGGGTAGCTACTAAAATGGTTAGTGGTCTTCATTATAAAGCATATGAGGACAGACTTACAGATCTTAATATGTATATGTTAGAGGAAAGATGGGAGAGAGGAGATATGATAGAGACGTTTAAATACCTCAATGGCATAATGTACAAAAGGAGAGTCTCTTTCGATTGAAAGTAAGCTCTGCTCTGAGGGGACATAGGATGAGGGTGAAAGGGGATACACTCAGGAGTAATATGTGGAAATATTTCTTTATAGAAAGAGTGGTAGATGCGTGGAATAGTCTCCCAGTGGAGGTGGTGAACACGAGGACAGTATCTGAATTCAAGACTTACTACCTCCTAAAGGAGCTCACCTGCTTTCTGGGTAGTGTGATGCCATGTGGCTGCAGAGCGTTAATTGCAGGGGGATATGCTGGGCATGCCCCCAATTAGCAGGGGCTGCCATGCTAATTCCAGGCCCTGATTGCACACAACTGGGGCATCCATTAGAAAACATGCCCCTAACTGTATATTTGAACAATTTCATAGATGTCAATTTGCCACTTCTAATTAAACATTCAGAAGACAGAAGTAGTCTGCTTTTCCCCACCCCAGTTTTCTTTTGGGCTTCCTTCCTTTCCCACAATCAACGCATTATCTTAATCTCCCATCTTTTAGCTTCACATTTCTCTTCTTGCCATTTGTAACTTCTCCAATATCTATCACTTCCTTTCAGCTACTTACATTCTGATCAAACACACCTATTCTCTCTTTTCTCAATTGTGCAGACTCACATCTTGCTTGTCTGCCTTCCACCCACAAGCACTGCAGAACTCTGCTGCTTGGTTATTTATGACATCCACACCACCTGTTTTCACAGTCTTCACTGGCTACCCATTAGTTCCGACAAGTCGGTGTAAAGGCATAAATTCATGTATCATGCTCTTTATCACGTCATCCTCTAATCTGCAGTACATGGTCATACTCTGTCCACCCTTCTGCTCTACGCCATCTCTTATTTCCCTTTCTTTTCCTTAGTGGAAAACAAACAGGCATTGAAAGGTATGCATGGCACTTAGAATATGACTGCAGCTGTGAACCATAAGACCATCTGCCCAGTTAAATTCCTGGTAGTCATAGACCCCATTTGATCTCTGCCTTTCTCTTCACGTCTGCTAAACTAAGAATCCTTTGTGCTTATCCCAGGCTTTCCTGAATTCCCTTAGGGCCCGATTCTGTCCCGTGCGTAGATCTCCTTTGTACGTCTGGGCTGAGCCGGACGTACAAAGGAGATTGCAATTCTGATCCAGAGGGGCACATCTAGCGCCGCAGGATCAGAATCGCGAACAGCACTGTACATACAGGCTGGGACTGCAATTCAGTCCCGACGTGTACGTACAGCAAAACCCAACTAACTCAGGGCATTTAAATGGAGCCGCAGTACCATGGTATCATGTTGCCATGGCGCTGCGGCTCTATTTAAATGCTGTGATGCCGGCCACCATACAAAAAGTTAATTCCCCGCAGCCCGACCCCCAATCCGGCCTCCTAAGGCCAGGGTTGGGCTGCAGGGAATTAACTTTTGTTCCCCCCCCCCCCCCAGCCCCTTCCACATCTTGGAGCTGCCGAAAAGACACATCCAGGAAAGTTATTCCACCCAAGGTGTGGAATTTTATTTATTTATTTAACAGTATTTCTAAACCGCCTTATCTTAATAATCAAGGTGGTATCACAGCAAACAATCAGGTCAAGTGAGTGTGTTATACATGCAGTGGGGGGAAATTGAGTGTGTGTTGTGTTGTGTGCTAGATTGGTATGAGCTATGTACAGAGTGGGCTATATACAGTGGTGCAAAAACAAGTTCCATGCATACATTGGTTAGGCGGGACATTTTGCCAGCCCTGGACGTATATGGCTGACATCAGAATCAGCCCTGTATGTCCAGGGCCAGCGACCACCCACTGCACACCCACTCTCCATCCCTGGGCCGCCTCTTCCCTGCCCCCGAATAACTTCCCCACACAACTGGCGGGGAAGTTAGTCAGGGGGTAGCAGCTGCCACAAATAGTGGGGATGAACATCCCGTTGGGACCAGGGGCAGCCCAAGGGGGGTGCGGAGCCATGTGCAGAGACTCGGTATAGGGCCTCATTTGCATAAGGGAAATAATTTGCATAAATATTTGCATAATGTTAACATGCACTAACTTTTAGTAAATATGCCAATTAATGAGTGTATGGATAAAGAAAGACTACCAGATTTTTACATTACTATACTCCAGTGCCAACTGCCAGGCACATTAGGAAGTACTACAAACACTGCCCATTTAGAACTCATAGCAAACCCACCGTATCATAATAGCACTACCAGGACTCACAAAGCACCAAACCCTACCTATCAAAAGGCAACACTGCAAATATTAAACCAATACATCTCAGAGGGTACCAATATATCTCCTACTGGGCAAAGAGAACAAGTGGTACTGTCAAATAGAAACTAGATGAACAGAATACCTCAGCTCGGTTACACATGCAGAACATAGACCGTCACCAAACAAAGATCAAGGGATCACAATTTAGAAATAGGAAGACAATAATTAAACTGGGAACCCCAAAAGCTAAACCTGGAATGTACAACAACATTGTAGAAATAAAACTATAAATTAATTTCCTCTTGTACTAAACAAAATGCAGACATTAAAGACGCACATTTCCCAGAGCTGACATATTCCAGTTAATAAAGTCAAAATAAAAAAGTATTTTTCTATCTTTTCTGTTTGTGCATTTTATTTTTCAGTTGCAATTGCTACAGTCACTTTCTTCTGGTTTTTTCTTGTCTTCTGCTAACTCTCTATTGTCTGCTGTCCATTTGTCCTTTCTTCTCTCTTCTAGTTTTTTTCCATTCTCTCTCTACATCTGCTTTAACATACTGATCTTTCTCCTTTTGCTCTTTCCTCCATCTCTTTCTTTATTCCTTTTTCATCCACTCAAATTTTATCCCTCCATCCTCAATCCCCACTTACTCTCCCAATACCCGGCCAATCGTAGATTTTTCTTCCCTCCCACACAAAATATTTTTCCCCTCTCCATCTCACTCTCCCAGCCATATCCCATTCTAGTCCTCCCCTAACATCAGCTCCCTTTTAGTTCCAGCCCCACCCAGCATCCGCTCCCTTCTAGTCCCTGCATCAGCCCATTTCCAGTCCTAGCTCCCCCATCAGCCCTTTCCAGTCCTATCCTAGCCCCCCATCAGCCCATTTCCAATCCAAGCCCCCCATCAGCCCCTTTCCAGTCCTATTCTAGCCCCTCCATCAGCCCATTTCCAGTCCTATCTCCCCCCCCACACTCAGCCTATTTCTTATCCAAGCCCCCCCCATAAGCCCATTTCCAGTCCTAGCTCCCCCATCAATTTCCAGTCCTATCCTAGCTCCTCCATCAGTACATTTCCAATCCTATCCCCCCATCAGCCCCTTTCCAGTCCTTTTCTAGCCCTACCATCAGCCCATTTTCAATCCTAGCTCCCCTCCACTCAGCCAATTTCCAATCCTAGTTCCCCTCCCCCAATTTCCAGTCCAAGCCCCACTCCTCATCAGCTATTTCTGTCCTAGCTCCCCCACTCAACAATTTCCAGTCCAAGCCCCCCACACTCAGCCCATTTCCAGTTGTAGCTCCCCCCACTCAGCCCATTTCCAATCCAAGCCCCCCCACGAACTCATTTCCAGTCCTAGCCCCTCCATCGGCCCATTTCCAGTCCAAGCCCCCTCCCCCCCCCACTCAGCCAATTTCCAGTCCTATCTTCCCCCCTCTCCACAGAGCCCATTTCCAGTCCAAGCCCCCCAGCCTATTTCTATTTCAAGCCCCCCCCCCCTCCCAAAAAGCCCCGTGGCAGTCTAAAAAGCTTTATAGGGAGCTGGAGAGGCTCCGGCTCACCTCTGACAGCTGCTGAAGTGAAGAGCGCTTTTTTTCTTCACTTCGGCAGCTCTACTGTATTTTACGATGCTGCCGCACTGAGGTTAAAGGGGACTTCCTGTTTCCCGGCACTCAGCCCGGCACTCAGCATCCTAAACTACAGTACAGCTGCTGAAATGAAGAAAAAAGATGCTCTTCACTTTGGCAGAGGTGAGCTGGGGCCTCTCCGGCTTCCACTTAATCCGCCCTGCCTGCCGGTATTGAATGCAGGATGTTGTTGGCGCGGGGCCCCCTGAAGCGTAGGGCTCTGTGCAAACAACATTCTTGCCCTGGTTGGAATGTCCATCCCCGCTATTTGTGCCTTGGAATAACCCCCTTACTGTTTTTGGGGACCTTTTTTACTGAAGCTCAGTAAGGCTGTGCACGTAACATGCGTTTGTGATGCACGAGCCTTTGCATTAGCTGTTAGGGGTGGGACCAGCATGTTCCCGGCAGTTAACGTGTGACTGAGGTATTTACAGTGCACTTAACATGGATGCACCTACTAACACCCAAAGAATTATCATTAGGTGCAGACACGCTAATTACCACATTGCCACTGACACCATGGCAAATGCCATCACACTAGTGGCAATGTACTCTACATGCCCACACACTGCCCATCCCCTGCCTCATTGCATGATGTTCAATTACCATGCTGTTTAACGGGCAGTCACTGGCATACTCCATGTTAGCGTTCCTGGCTGCCAGTTAGCCACATGTTGAAACACATGTTAACTAGTTAGCAGGCTTTAGTAAAAAGGCCCCTTTGTCTCACCTTGTACCGCTTTGTACTACTACTGTACAGCACTGTGTACATCCAGTGATGTCATAAAAGTCATTATTAAGCATTATTAGGTCATTCTATGCATCCATCACACTTTCCATGGTTTAACTTATCTAACAGGAGAACATTATTAAATATGTATCTTAGCAAACAAGCTAACATTTTGTTTGGAACTGAGCATGCACTCTGATAAAGGTTAATTTCTGAACTAAAAGATTGTCTTTTTTGTAATAGAGCTTTTGTCCTTATCAAAGCTGTTGTTTAGGATGTCTTTCTTGGCTTTTTAAAACAGTTCAATATGCAATCTTCACTTTGCATAAGGGAGACATAAGATAGCACGCGTCATTCTATACATGCCGGAGATAAAAATTCTGAGCTTGCCTTCTTCTCCTGTTCAAGAAGAAATTGTTTTGGAGGTCAGCACTGTGGAGCAATCTTTTTTTACAATCTGCACAAACCATTTCTCCTTCTCTGTTGTTCTGCTCTTCACACTTTCCATCCACTCCTTAACATCTCATATATATTCTCTTACCTTCCCTACAGCCTAAATTCACTCTTTTTTTCTCTACTTACTTATCTCCCCTGTGCCAGTTCATTAATATCTGCTTCTCTTAACCTCGCAGTGTTATGTGCAAGTTTAGCTTAATCAGGAGTTTTTTTGTTAGTATAAAATAAAAACACAATACAGAAAATTATCATGGGAATATAAAAAAAACAACCAAATTATGTTTCGTTTGTATTACATTTATTACAAATATGCAAAACAGAAAAATGAATTATTAACTGCGTCTATAATAACCAAGCACTTACTGTGAAATGAAGACAAGGTGTAGCACAGTACCTCTGCTATGTGTGCGCACTTCAAAAAGGAACAGTTTTAAAATCATGTCACACGGTTCTGTGTGTTACTTACTGTGGCTATTATTGTTTGCAGTATGGCCTATTGTAAAATATTCCCCCAAGTGAGGTATAGAGTGATCGCTGATATTTCTGATTAAACAATCCAGTCAATTCTTTCACATTTCTGAATGAATGGAAAATACTTTTAAGAATTACAGAATCTGAGAGTATTTGAGAAACTGTTTATAGCAATTTGTGTTCCCAAACCCAGGTTCCATGCATTTGACTAGGTTAAAGTGGGAAACTCTACCACTGCTATGCTTTTTGGGGCTGATGTGCTATCCAACTATGCAAAAACCTGCTGTGTCGACTAGCCAGCCTTAAATATGATACCAGCTTTCTAGAGCTTTCCCTCTTAACTCTGGTGCTTGTTTGCACTTCAGTCGAACATTGTGGTCTGATGCAGAAGTGCCCTTACCGAGTGCCAGCCCTACACATGTGCAAGCATGTTGGCACAGGGCCTTGCTGAATAGGAGGCCCCATGCCAACCTCATGCAGTGTACAATGTAGTATCTGTGCGCAGTGCTGGGTGCTGACTGATTGAGAGCCTTCCCCAAATCACCCCACCAGCCACGGCCATCTTTACACCTTTGTTTTAATTTTTTTGAATTTTCTCTACATGGTCCTGGTTCTTGGATATCCTGACCCTCCCACCCTCCACCCCCAGGACTCCAAACTCCAGGGTCACCATCTCCATCACCCATGAAGCTCCACAGCAGCCAAATCAGGATGTGGCCTGCCCTGTCTTGGCCTCGCCTCCTTAAGGGGCCTGATGCTCCTCTAAAGCCTTCTCTGCTCCTCCTGACACCATCCGCGATATCCCTGAGCTGGTCTGACACCAGCCCTGTACCTAATATAAAGTCCCAGTGCCCTAACCAGCAGCATGGCTCCTTCTTCAAGCTGCAGCCTCAGTCGGACAGTATCCGGGGCCCTGCCTCTGAAGACATCTGGCGGCTGCAGCACTGCTCTGCACCCAGTAACTGCTCAATGCAGGACACCGCAGGCTACCCTTCACGGCTGACAGCTGTCACCAGAATTGGCCCCGCTATCCTCCTGCAGCTCAGCTACGGCTGTGAGCCCAAGTTGGCCACCAGAACTGAAGGAGACATGGGAATTGCGGTTTCTCCTAAATGCAGTGCTGTATTTTATTTTATTTATTTTGTTTATTTATTTAGCCATATTTATATACCAACTTTCACTGGGTCAAGGCAGTTTACAGGTAACAACTTGAAAATACATTATAACAATGTCTTAAACTATATACATCATGCAATCGATAAGTCTTGAGTTTGTAACTATATACAATCATAACTATGTACAGTAGTAGTAATAATCATCAGGTTATGTTCCTTCTGTGGAGTGGTTATGTGATAGGGTTGAAATGCTCTGTGAATAGGTGAGTCTTCCTCAAGATTTTGAGGTCTGTGATGCTCCTTATCTGGTCCGGTAGAGCGTTCCATATGGAGGGTGCCTACAGATGGAAGGCTTGTTTGCATGCTTGCTGATTGGATTTGGTTCTGATGTGGGGGATGATGAGGGTGCTCATTGTGGAGGTAGTCTAGATCTGTGTGGTTGGGAGGTCTGACGTAACGTTTGGAGGTGTGTGAGGGGAGTGGTAGGAGTGGATCGCTTTGTGAGCTAGTATGATAGTTTTGAATTTTATTCGGCACTGTAGGGGCAGCCAGTGGAGCTGCTTAAGTCTAGGTGTGATGTGTATGTGTCTTGCTGCTGCTTGTATGGTCCATGCTGTTGAGTGAGGGCTGTTTGCAGGGGCATGGATTTTGGTAGGCCTTGGTAGATAGCGTTGCAGAAATCCAGGTGTGGTATGATGGAGGCTTGTAGCACAGTACGCAGGTCCGTTAGCTCTAGGAGTGGTCAGAGGCATTGTAGTGTCTTTGTATGTTTTTTTAAATGTGGTCTCTTTTTTTTTTCTGAAGCTAAGATCTTTGCTGCCTTTTCCTGCCCCCCCCCCCTTCAGTCCAGAACCCGATAGCATATCTGCACAGGTTAAAAAAAATGCTATGGCTCCTCTCTTTTATTTATTTATTTTTTATTATAGCACTTTTATGTTATTATACCTCTGAAGTTCCACAAAGCAGGCTTTGGCTACTGCGGAGGTTCATGGGTGATGGAAACGGTGACCTGGAGTTCAGCATCTTGGGCGTGGGGGGGGGGGGGGTTCAGGACAGCCAAAAAACAGGGTCATGTAAAGAAAATTAAAAAATTAAAATGATGGGGAAATTTTCAATAATCTGACATGTTCCGTTTTCTTGGTAAGTGTATGGATTTTGTAGAGCTCACAGCAATCTTTATGGTGCTGCCCTTTTCTAGGTGGGATTTCTTGTTGTGGGACTTTTGGAAGTTAGTGATGTTATGGAATGGCAGATTAGCTCTACAGATCCTATTCTGTGGTTCTCACATTTTCTTTTTGTGTCCTGTATGGAGTCAACAGTAGAATGTTGGGGGGTGGGGGTCCTGGAATATGGATAGTCTTTAAGGTGTGAAGTGGTATTTTAAAAAGGGCATCCAAGTGAAATCTAGAATGTCCAGGGTAGGATTTCCAACTGGCTCCCGATGCGCCTGACAGGCTTGATCTAGCCCTGGATTTACCCCATTGCAAGCAGGGACTTGTGGTCTTGCTTTTCATATGGAGTGCAATTGAGGAATCAGAACTACATGTCCCTGCATGCAATGGGATACATCCAGGACTGGATAACAACCACATCTGGAGCCAGTTGACAACCCTAGTCCAGGGCAAAACATGCAGAAAAATGCCATGGATGTCGGTTTCCACCTGATTATAGAAACATAGACTTCTCCAGTGTGGACGCCTTCTCCAGCATTCACGTAGACATTCCTGATGCAAAACTTTGGGGCGGGGACATCTATAACATGTTACTTTGCTTATGGGGACGTCCATTGGTGTGGCAAAATAAAAATAAGAACTCTCATTCCTCGTCTATGTTCGTTGTCAACATGGAAAATATAGGTGATATGAGTGTACCACCAAGTGTTTGGCTGGCAAAATGAATACTTGAGCCTGTTTGTGCCTGGAGCAGGTCCAGTATAACCTCTGACGCAGCTCGGGACATGCATGGAGTTTTTAAAATCAGGCGAGGACATCCAATTTCCTGGGTACGCTCCGGATATGCCTCCCCCACGCCCTCTTCATAGCTTGGATGTCCATGTGCTGGGAACATCTCCAAAGCTGGCTTCTAAAATGCCTTTGGAGATGTCTCTGTGATTTTGACATCTGCACACCCATTTGTAAACGTCCAAAGTACGAATAGCGCTTTCAAAATAACCCTTGTTAACTTCTGTCGCTGGACTGGTCTTTGCTTTCAAATGTTTTGTAAACTCATATTCAAGGATATCACAAACTTTAAAGGAGCATCTCCATTTCATTTTGCCTTGTGGCCTGATAGCTTCACCGTTGCTGGTTTCTGGGCTTTTCCAGCTCTGGCACAAACTAATCTGACCTGCACACCATGATTTGTATTCACAACTACCAAGATTTTCTCTTGTCTTTTTTCTCATAACACTGACCAAATAAGTCTGTTTGTTGTTGTTATGAAAATATTAATGCAGATGAGGCCCTGTGGATATGCAAATACTTATGCAAATGAGGCCCCACAATAAGTCTCCGCACATGGCCCTGCATCTCCCTCGGGCCACCCCTGCTCTTATCCACAGGACAGAGGGCTATTTGTGTTCATTTGTTTCTGATCAACATCCATGCAACGACGTCTAGCTATTAATGGCATCTCTCCTCTCAAATATGTTGTGAGCAGCAATGCCTCAACTTTATATGTTGTGCTGAGCTTGGCCCTGTTCCCCCTTTATATCAGTTTATTCCTTTGATAGTGCCTTCAGCCTCAGCAACCTCCCAGTACTTATGGGTTGCTGACCAGATGCCTTAATTGCTTCTCTGGAAGCAAAGGGAGTGAGGAATGTAAGCTCAAATATTTCCACATGATTCTCTTGGTTCTGTTTAGCCACCTCAGAATTGGTCAGGGCCACTTCCAGGCCAACCTGTTTTTGATGGATCTGTTAGCTACCGCTGCCTGTGAATGAGCCTACTAATCACATTATTAGAGACCACGCTCATTTCTACTGCCCAGGATATCTCTTTGCATCGGATGATCTAACTGAAGCTTAACTTCATTCTGGGAGTTTCAGTCCCTGCTTGGGCTCCTGGGTTCTTAAGTGGTTGAGCAGATGGTGCAGTGGATTATCAACTTTTAATAGGGTTCCCCAGTCCCTCTGGCAATAGAACTGTTCTTCTTTTGCTGGCCTTCTTCCCATCTCCTTGGTTTCCTTAATAGCCAAGTCTCGGGTTCTGCTAAAGCCATTTAATACAGCAGAAATTAACAACTTCTCTGTCCTCGGTCTTCCAGCACTCTTTGTTATAGCCACATTGGTGGGGTAGGAGCAACCAGAGGTTGCTGCTACCCTCTAAAGAAACATTACTAGGACAAGAGGGTCCAGGATGAGGAAAAGGGGCTTAGGGGAATTGAGGAGGGCCTTGTAGTTGTTTTATTATATTTTTATTGCATATGGCAGGGACCCAGCCATTGTTCTTATTTTTAGATTTCATTTGATTTTCATTTTAAATAAATAAAGCATAAAAGATATACAATGTCTATGTGCACTTCTGGTCTGGAGGAGCAATTCGTGTAGGGGTAGGAGACTTGGAACGGAAGTGAGGGCACTTCCTAGTGGGGTTTGTGGGTATTACTTGATGTTTACTGCCCACTGGCAAGTGGAGGGGGTGTGCCCCATCCAGGAATAATGTAGGAAGTTCTCTGCAAGTTGTTGTTCCATTTTAATATTAATGCTTTGCATGCATTTGTGACCATGTCATGCAACTCATTTATTAGCGTGTGCTGCCACTGATGGGTATTTATCCCAGGATTAATTATCAAATTCCCAAGGCTACGGGTCTGAGCACTTGACTTTAAATAACTAGCAACATCTCTGGGATACAATGCATTTGGCTGAACTCTGCTTTCCCAGGTCGGCTGATTTAGCTTTCATTTGTATGTATATGTTGCTTGTGGATATCTGTTGTTTTTAAATGATTGATATTATTTTTGCAAGCTGCCCTGGGTCTGTTCGAATGGGTGAGTATAAATTGAATGTTGAATTAATAAATAAATAACCAGAAAATGATTCTTTATTCCTAAGAACCAGGTGATTTGCCCCATTTTTAACCCGAGCCATCGCAGCAGCATTCCTCCTCTTCCAGGAACCACAAGCTGCAACTGCCTCTGGGAGTTAATACATGCATACACTGTATTTGGCCACTAGGTGTCAACATTGTGAAATGGTTGGGATTCCTTTTCTCCCACAGGGCTGTGAATAGTGCCTCCATAGAGCCTCTAAGCCAGCGGGTCTCAACCTGTGGGTCGCAACCCCCACGGGGGTCGCCACAGGATTTAGCAGGGGTCGCTTCACTCCGCCGCATCTTGCTGCCACTGCCGAGTCCGCTTCTCGGCAGCGGCAAACTCACAGACTCCAATCTTCTGCAGCCGCGGCTCCCTGCCTCTTAGGGAACCGCGGCTGGGCCTGTAGAACCGTTGTGGAGCCTTCCTGTCTCTTGACGGGCTCCGTGCAGCATTGTCCCGCTTCCAAAGAAGTTGTTTACCACTTCCTTTGGAGGCGGGACAATGCTGCACGGAGCCTGTTTAGAGACAGAAAGGCTCCGCAACGGTTTTACAGGCAATGGCATAGCTGTGGTTCCCTAAGAGACAGGGAGCCGTGGCTGCAGACGAAGGAGGCAGACATGGGGAGAGGTGGAGCAGGGAACCTGCAACGGGGCTGACATGGGGGAGGGGGCTGACATGGACGGAGGGGGGCTGATATGGATGGATGGAGGGAGGGGACTGACATGGACAGAGGGGGGATGATATAGATGGATGGATGGAGGGAGGGAGGGGGGCTGACATGGACAAGGGGGGCTGACATGGAGAGAGGGGGGCTGACATGGATGGAGGGAGGGGAGAGCTGACCTGGAGGGATGAAGGGAGGGGGCTGACATGGATGGATGGGTGGATGGATGGATGGAGGGAGGGAGGGAGCGGGGCTGACATGGAGGGAGGGGGCTAACATGGAGGGAGGGAGGGAGGGGGCTGACATGGACAGAGGGGGGCTGACATGGAGGGAGGGAGGGAGGGGGGCTGACATGGAGGGAGGGAAGAGACAGGGGGATGTACTGGATAGACGGGGGATAAATGCTGGACAGTGGAGAGACAGTGCGGGTTAGGATTATAATGGGCAGATGGGGGGACTAGGACTAGTAATGGGTTGATTAGGGAAGGCTAGAACTGAGAATGGACTGATCTGGGGGGGGACTGGTAATGTGTTGATAGGGGGGGTAGCATTGGAAATGAGCTGATCGGGGAGGTTAGGACTGGAAATGGGCTGATTAGAGGAGGCTAGGACTGTTAATGGGTTGATGAGGGGGGTAGGACTGGTAATGTGCTGATTAGGGGAGCCTAGCACTGGTAATGGGGTTGAGGAGGGACTAGCACTGGAAATGAGCTGATTAGGGGAGGCTAGCACTGGTAATGGGGTTGAGGAGGGACTAGCACTGGAAATGAGCTGATAAGGGAAGGCTAGGACTGGTAATGATCTGATGGTGGGGTAGACTGCTATTGGGCTGATTAGGGGAGGCTAGCACTGGTAATGGGGTTGAGGGGGGACTAGCACTGGAAGTGAGCTGATTGGGGGGCTTCGACTGGGAATGGACTGATTGTGGGGAGGGGAGGATAGAGTTGCTGGCCCTGGAAGAAAATTGGGGGCTAAGGCTACAAATGGGCTGATACGAGGGGATGGGAGAATGGAACTGGAAGGGAGTGGATCTGAGAGGGCCTGCCATGGTATTTGTACTAGAAAGGACTGCTCAGTGGGGAAGGAGGGGGACTGGAAGGGAATGGACACCAGTGGCAGTCATGGGAATGCGAGTTGACATTGGAAGGTACTGGGAGTGAGGACTGGAAAGGGGCTGATACTGGGGAGGGTTACTGGGACTGGAAATAGGCTGATGGAAAGAAGTGAAGAAAATGAAAGAAGAGATAAGAAATGGCAGATGGACCATAGACCACAGAAAGAGAGCTAAGAGAAGACAGGAAAGCAGAAGCCTTAGATCGGGACCAGCATGGTCAGAGAATAAATTGGTCAGACAACAAAGGTAGAAAAAATAATTTTATTTCATATTAGTGATTTGACTACAAAATCATCATAATTTTGAAATCAAATATTGTTACTTGTCATTGTGATTAATTATTGTGGTTTAAATAAGTAAATTTTATAAATAGAAACATATTGCAAAGGCCTATAATATATTAATAATTCAACAAATGATTACAGCGACAATGCGTTAACGGTAAAGGAAGAGAGACGCATTTGATTTTATCATTGGGGCTCACCACAAGTTGACCAATGGTAAAAGGAGTCACGGTACAAAAAAGGTGAATAACCACTGCTGTAAGCCAACAAAAGGAGCATAAACTCAAGAATGAAACTCAGATTTTCTGTATACCAGAGCACAGCACTGCCACTAAGCCATTGGGCTAGCTCTGAGGAAACATTCTCCAGTGAGGCCTGTATTTCTTTTTGTTGTAATTATTATTGCTTCATTCTTCTGAACATATCTAATACTGAGGTTGTTCTGTAAAAGGGCGCCTATGTGGAACCTCCAAAAGGTACCTATTTTATAAAGGCAATATAGGTGCGTATGTTGTTTTTGTAAAATAGCCACCTGGAGCTATGTCCATAGAAGCATAGAAAATGGCAGCAGATGAAGACCATACAGCATATCCAGTTTGCCCATCCATAAGAACTATAAAGCTCTACAATCCTTTTCTTTCCTTCAAAGATTCTTTGTATCATGCTTTTTTGAATTCCGATACAGTTCTTGTCACCACCACGTCCACGAAAAGGCTTCAACAGACCTACCACTCTTTCCATAAATAAATATTTCCTCAGATTATTCCTATCCCCTTTCACCTTCATCTTATGACGCCTCATTCCAGAGCTTCCTTTCAATTCGAAGAGGCTCTCCTCCTGTGCATTTCTTCCATGGAAGTATTTAAATATCTCTATCATATCCCCCTTCTTCCTTAAGTCTATCTCCATATGCCTTATGAAGATGACAACTAACTATTTTAATAGCAACCCTCTGGACTGATTCCATCCTATTTCTATCCTTTTAAAGGTTCAGTCTCCAGAATTGTACATAGTACTCCAGAGGTCTCACTAGAGACATGCACAAAGGCACTATTGCCATTCTTTTCCTACTGGCCTATGCACCCAAGCATCCTTCTGGCTTTCGGTTGGCCACTTTAGCATCATCCAATATAATCACCCACAGGTCCTGCTTTTTTTTTCATTGACTGAAGTACTTCATACCCTATTCTATCACTTACAAATATGTTGAAGAGAACAGGACCATGGACAGATCCCTGAGGCACAGGACTGGTAACACTCCTTTCTTCAGAGTGAACTCCATTTGCTACTAACTTTTGGCACCTCTAGCAGGAATTTCTTACCCAGTCAGTCATTTTAGGACCCATCCCAAGGCTACTCAGTTTATTTAAAAGTCACAATCACCAATGCAGAATAGTGTCAAAGGCTTTGCTAAAATCTACATATACCACATCTAGCTTTCTGCCCTGATCCAGTTCTCTGGCGACCCAGTTAAAGAAATTAATCAGATTCATCTGACAAGATCTACCTCTAATAAAGGCATGCATTTACTGCTACTGCTCCTGCACATTTGTATAGCCCTATAAAATGAATGCAGCGCTGCACAGACACGTATAAAAGATGGTCCCTGCTCTTCAGAGCTTACAATCTGGTGAAGACAGACAACACAGTAGCTGTAGATATGGAAAAGAGCTAGGGGGGAATGGTAAGGAAACAAAAAGGAGATCAGGCGAGTCAAGATCCAAAAGTGGCAGTGAAGAGGTGAGTTTTCAGCCTGGATTTGAAAAGGTTCAGGGAAGACGCCTGATGTACAGACTCAGATAGTTTGTTCCAGGCATAAGGAGCAGCAAGGTGAAAGAAGCAAAGTCTGGAGTTAGCAATAGAAGAGAAGGGCACAGATAGAAGTGATTTGCTTGACGAGCAGAGTTCTCGAGTAGGGGTGTAGGGAGAGATAAGAGACAAAAGGTAGTGAGAACCTGCAGACTGAATGCACTTATAGGTCAACAGATGTTTGAACTGGATGTGGAAATAGATAGGGAGCCAATGAAGTGACTTGAGAAGAGGGGTAATATGAGCATGACAAGGCTGGTGGAAGATTAGCCATGCAGCAGAGTGTTGAACAGATTGAAGGGGGAAGAGATGATTCAGAGGGAGTCCAGCAAGGAGTAAGTTACAATAGTCTAGATGGGAGGTAACCAAAGAGTAGATAAGTGTCTTAGTAGCGTGTTCAGAAAGGAATGGGTAAATTTTGTTGATGTTGTAGAGAAAGAAATGGCAGGTTTTAGCTATCAGTTGGATATGTTTGGAGAAGGAGAGAGAGGAATCAAAGATGTCCCCAAGGTTGTGAGCTGAGGAGTCAAGGAGGAGTACAGAGTTATCCACAGAGAACAAGAAAGGGGAGGGGAGGGTTTATTTAACAAGGCTTATATACTGCTTTTCTACCAGTCAAAGCAGTGTACTTTCAGATACTGTATATATATTTCCCTTGTTCCCAAAGGACTCACAATCTATGTTTTTGTACCTAAGGCAACAGAGGGTTTAGTGGCTTGCCCAAGGCCACAAGGAGCACCTGTAGGACTAGAAACCCCAGTCCTTCCAGCCCAAGGTTGCTGTCCTCTAGTGGGATTTGAACCTCTGGCCCTCCAGCCTGAGGTAACTTTCCCCAACCACTAGGCCACTCCTTAAAAAGCTCAGTTTTGGCCATGTTCAATTTCAAGCAGTGATGAGATATCCAAGCAGCAATGTCAGAAAGGCAGACAGAGTTCCTGGCCTGGATTACTGCAGAGATTTCAGGTGTAGAGAGGTATATCTGGGAGTAATCAGCATAAAGATGGTACTGAAAGCTATGGGAAGAAAGGAGCGCATCAAGAGACTGGCTATATAGAGAGAAAAGGAGTGGACCTAAGATAGATTCTTGGGGTATACCAAGTGAGTGTGGGATAGCAGTAGAGGAGGATCCACCAGAACAAACACTGAAAGAGCGATGAGAGAGATAAGAAGAGAACCGGGATAACACAGAGCCCTTAAAACCAAGCGAGGACAAAGTATCAAGGAGAAGGTTGTGGTCAAGTGTCAAAAGCAGCAGAAAGGTCAAAGTATGAGGATTGAGTAAAGACCCTTGGATTTTTCCAGGAACTGGTCATTGGAAACTTTGGCAAAAGCTGTTTCAGAAGAATGCAAAGAATGAAAGCCGGATTGTAGAAGATCCAGAAGGGCTTGAGAGGAGAGAAAGTCGAGGCAATGGCGGTGAACCACACATTCAAGGAGCTTAGAAATGAAGGGGAGGAAGGAGATGGCTTAATAGTGAGAAGGACAGGTAGGGTCAAGTGAGAGTTTCTTGAGGAGAGGAGTGACCATAGCATGCTCACTTCAGAGGTCAGACTAACTGGTTGGTAATTACCAACCTCTTCTCTACTTTCGCTTTTGTGAATAAGAACCACATATACCCATCTGCAGTCCTCTGGGATCACTCCCAACTCTAAAGAAGCATTGGAAAGGTCAGACAGAGGAGCATTACTACTTGCCTAAGTTCTTTCAATACCCTCAGATGAATGCTGTCTAGCCCAATCACTTTGTCCTCTTTTAGTTTTATTAGTTCCTCATGTACACAGTCTTCTGAAAATCTTTTTGAGTTGTACCTTACTTCTATTCTTATTTGTGTTAGCTTTCTGAGGTCCCATTCCTGGCCCCTCATCTGTACATACTGAACAGAAATGTTTGTTAAGGAATTCCACTTTATCCTCATCAGCCTCTACATATACCTCCCCTTCAACCTTGAGTCTCACAATGCCAACTTTGCAATTTTTCCTGTTACTAACATCCTTAAAAAAAGTCTTGTCCTTGTGTTCCACTATATAGGCTTTTTTTCTTCCAGTTCAATATTTGTTTTCCTGATGACTTTACCAGCTTCTCTTAGCTTCTCCAGATATTATTGTTTGTCTTCCTCTTTCTGTGATCTCTTATAGTTTATGAAGACTAACCTCTTTTTCCTTACCTTTTTAGCTACTCTTTGAAAAACCATAGCAGCATCCTTTTACACTTCTATTTACTTTCCTAACAAAAAGATTTGTTGCCCTTTAAATATCTCCTTTCAGTTTTGCCCACGGTTGTTTTACTTTCCCAGATGTTCCCATTGAGCTAATAACTCCTTAAGGTATTTACCCATCTTTGCAAAGTTTGTTTTCCTGAAGTCTAGGACCATGGCTTTTGAATGAAACATCTTCACCTGTGTCCTAATATTGAAGCTCACCATCTAGCGATCACTGCATGCCAGATGATCACCCACTACAACATTAGAAATACTTTTCCCATTTGTAAGCTCAAGTCCAGTTTTGCCTCTTCCTGTGTGGGTTCTGTTACCAGTTGATGGAACAGTTCTCCCTGTAGAGAATCTAGGATCTCTCTACATCTAGATGATACGTCAGTAGGGATATCGCAATCAACATCTGACAAATTGAAATCTCCTATTATTTGTACTTCTACTTTCATATCATATTATGAGTGTCTTAAATTAAATCTCTATCTATTTCTTCTGCCTGTGAAGGAGGTCTGTATATCACACCGTTGCAAACGGATGTTCCATTCCCACTTTCCAGAGTAACCTACAGTGCCCCCTCCTTCCCTCATAAGCCCTGCAGTTTAGTGGTTTTATGCCCTTTGCACAGATTTACACCTGCTCCAAAGAAGATGTGTGCAAGTAATTCTATTTATATATTCAAATATTTATGGAGCATGCAAGTATATAGCAACTCCATCCCTGCTCCGTCCAAACTGTGCCCTCAAGAGTGCCTACGTGCAACATTCTTGCCAAGCTATGTGAGAATCCTCCAACCACGCTGCCAGTAAGGGGGATCCTGCAATATCACATTTTTAGTAGTGAGGAGCAGGCAGTATGTGCATAAGTGGTACCTATTTCAAAGGAAAAGAAAGTGGATATTTTCTCTTTGAAAATTATCTTCCAGAACGTGCATCCACACCAACTATTTCAGTATGTGCATACGTATGAGTCTGCTCACCACTCTCTAAGTCCATTCTGAGGAATGCCTTCGCTCAGTTTGGGTAAACTCATGGGCATTCTATCTATTTGCACATACTCATCCAAATATCATCTAGGCAATTTTAAAAGAAGCCATCTGTGAACATTAACCTATGTTCTGTGCCAATCAATGGCTTAAACTTATTCCCTCGGGGCCCGATATTCGAAAGGCATTTACATGGTTCGTGCCATTGAATATCCCCTTTTAAGTCCCCTACGTGCCCCGATGCTATCCAGTTAGCATCGGGGTGTGTTGGGGGTTTTCTGGGGTGAAGCGGAGGAGGAGACTGCCCCTAACCGAGTAGTAGTGGTATTGCACTGCTACCCAGTTAGTAATCTGCAGCTAAAACTAGGCCAGCTTTTGGCTCACCTAGTTTTGGCCGCAGATACTAAGCAGGTAGCACTGCAATATCGCCGCTACCCGGTTCGGCTCTGCGGCCCTGTCTTCTGTGTGCCAAACCTGGATATTCAGTGCTGTTGCCATGGCATTGAATATCCAGGGTTAATTAGCCTAATGAAGAATTATTATTTCCCATGCTTTCTCGCTACCAAAAATGTAATAGCAATGGTATTAGCTAATGGTCTTCCAGGGCCCAAACAGGTTGGGTTAATCCCTTAATGAATCTAGGCATGAGATGGTATGTATGCAAATCTATCTCATGCATATTCTTTAGGGATGTCCTGAATACACAACCTATTTGCAGCCCTCAAGGATCATTATTTATTTATTTATTTAAACAATCATTTATATACCGCACCTTCCATAGATCAGTTGCGGTTTACAGAGAACAAGAACTGCACAGATCGGGTCTGTTTTACATGGAACATCGAATTACAAGGAACAATATAAGTGATGACATGATAACAGTATAATAGTAATGATAACAATAACAACAACAATATGATAACTAAATACAATATACAATAATAACTATGTACATTTAAGGTCTCATAGGTGTTAGGAATTAAGAGAGGGTTATATTTTCATATTTGTAATGTCCTGGTTTAAACCTGCTGATTGTGTGAACAGGGTTACATTATTAGCCATTATCTAGTAGGTGGGAAGAATTGTCTATAGGGCCATAGTGTGTGGTAAATAGGTGTGTTTTCAGTTTTTTTCAGATCTCTTTAATGTCATTTAATGATCTTAGTTCATCTGGGAGGGAGTTCCAGAGTGTAGGGGCTGCGTGCGAGAAGGCTCTATTATTGGTTAACTTTTTGGCCTTTGTAAAGTCATTTGGGGTTGTTAGCTTGTTTGAGTGGCCTTTTCTGTGGGTGGGTTTAGGAGGCTCTTTTTTGATAATTTTGTTGAGTGTAGATTTGTTTAGTGCTTTAAAGGTAGTTATTATAGTTTTGTGGATTATTCTACTATGAATTGGTAACCAGTGTAGATATGCAAGTATGGGTGTTATATGTTGGAATGGGTGTGCTTTCATTATGATTCTGGCAGCTGCGTTTTATGCTAGTTGAATTTGTTTAATATTTTGTCTTGTTGTACCTAGTAGGGTGAGGTTAGCAAAATCAAAATGAGGAGTTATGATGGCCTGTATTATACTGATGAAATCTTGTGTGTATACCAGTGGGCGTAGTTGCTTAAGAATTTTAAGCTTAAAATAGATTTTCTTTGTAGTATTTCTGATGTGTGTGTTCATGCTAAGATGAGAGTCGAGTATGACACCTAGGTAGCGCACTTCATTTTTTATTTTGATCTCCTGGTTTTGTAGTGTAATATGAGTTGGGGGTTTATAAGATTGATTTCTTGTTACAATTAGTACTTCTGTTTTTGAATGGTTGATGTGGAGATTATGATATTTTTAGCCATGATGTTATTTCGTTAAAGCAATCTGATAGAAGTTGCATTGGTAGGGTAGGAATCGTGAAAGGAATGTACAACATTATGTCGTCTGCATATAAATGATAATGGACCTTGAATTTCTTGAAAATGTTACAGACTGGCTTTATGTAAATGTTGAAAAGGAGGGCTGATAATGTTGAACCTTGTGGTAGACCGATCTCCTGTTTGTATGTGTTAGATATTTGGTTGCCTATTCTAACATTTTGGGTTCTGTTATTTAAATATGAGGTAAACCATTTGTGAACTGTAGACTTTATTCCTAACTGTCTAAGATTATTGAGCATTATAGTGTGGTGAACACTATCAAACGCGGCGGAGATGTCAATGAAAAGTAAGATGAATGCTTGTTTGGGATTATCAATCCCTCTTATTATGGTATCAAGTAATACGGTTAGGAGCGTTTCCACTCCGTGGGGGGGGGGGGCGAAAGCCATATTGTTGTTCGTCAAGTGGGGAAGAGGTATCAATAAATTCCTGTGTTTGAATTTGAATGACTTTTTCTATAACTTTTGCCATGAATGGTATACTTGAAATAGGTCTGTAGGAGTTAGGTGATGCTTTGTCTAGTGTGTTGTTTTTGAGTATTGGTCGAATTTGAGCGTGTTTTAGTGAAGGAGGGAGGTACCCCTGGTGGAGGGATAGGTTGACGATAGGGAGAATGAATGAGGATAAAATTGGGAGGGTACTCTTTATCCAAGTTACTGGACATGGGTCGAGGTAAGAGGTTGTGGTATTAAGATTAAGGATGATGTTAGTTAGAGTATCTTTAGATATAGGGTGGAATGAAGACCATTCATCTATAGAGTGATGATGGGTGTTTTCAAGAGGGTCAAGTGAGAATGAAGGCTGTTTAGCTTTGTTTTGGAAGTAGTTAGCTAAGGTTTGAGTTGATATGTCAGTAATTTCAGTTCTGGAGTTATGTGTGTTATTAGTTAGGTTTCAGGCAATGGTAAATAGTTCTCTCGGTCTATTTAATGATTTAGATAGAATTGCCGCATGGTAATTTTTCTTTGCAATGTCTATTGATTCCTTATACTCTGCAAGGTAGATATGGTAGTATTCTTGGAGTGCAGAGGATTTGGTTTTTCGCCATTTTCGTTCTATTTTTCTTAGCTGTTTTTTCATTTGTTTTAATTTGTTAGTAAACCACGATTGATTTCCTTTTCTAGGGTTGGTGTACTTTTTGTCTAGGTGTTTGTATCTAGCTGCTTCATTGATTGTATTATGCCAGTTTTTGACAGCTTCGTCTAGGTCTGATGGTGATAAAGATAGGTGGGGAATTGTTTTGTCAATGAATTCAGTTTCATTGAATTTTGTGAACTTGGGGGTTGCATTAGTTCGTGGGCTATTTTTATTGTGTATGTTATGAATGGTTAGATTGAATTTAATGAGATGATGATCAGACCAAGGGATTGGTGTGCATTCCACTGAATCTGGATCAAATAGTTTGAATAGTATATCTGGAAGGAGTACAAGGTCTAGTGTACTTCCTTTAATGTGCGTTTTTGTATTAATTATTTGGTGAAACTCGATGTCATGTATTGATTCAAGGAAAAAATTTGAGTATGTGGTAGGTAAAGAGGGGAGGTTAAAGTCACCTAACATGAGTATAGGGTTTTGATCAGTGGATGAACTAAGGAATTCTATTAATGCATCCATTTGATCTGATATTTGGTCAGGGGGTCTGTAAATTAGACAAATTCTGAGATGATTAATTTTTATGATGAGGGGGTCTATATTATTGGAGAGGTTTGACAGCATTGGCTTAGCGTTTAAAGTTTTTCTTGTCATCATAAGTTGCCTGCATTCGTGGTAACTTGCTGTCTCTATTTATCTCCTCTTCTTATCTGTTTGCCTATTTCTTCGTCTATTCTGTCCTATCTAATAATGGAGTTCCTTTCCTATTTCCTGAAATGATAGTATTGTAAACCGCTTTAATGCCTTTTGGCTTAAGCGGTATATCAAATGTCTAATAAATAAATAAATAAATACTCCTCCTCCTTTTTTATGTTTTCTATGTGAGTGTGATATGTCATAATCATTATTATTCAGTTGGTTTAGATAGACTAAGTCTGTGTCAGATAACCAGGTTTCTGTTACACATAAAATGTCAGGATTTAGTTCATCTAACAAGTCGTTGAAAATGGGCAGTTTATTTTTCATGGAACGTGCATTTATCAGAATGCATGATAATGAAGTACGATTTTTAGTGTTATGTTCCTTGTCTGTGTGTTGCAGGGTAGTCTGTTTTAAGTGTATAATTCTTCGGTAATTTACTTTAGCATAGTCACCTGTATTAAGTTGTTCATATTGGTGGCTATTTCGGGATAGGCTTTGTATTATTGGGATTGGCTTGTGATTTTTGTTGTTTAAGCTGAAGGTCAGATCAATTAAGATTGTAAATAAAATACAGTAGCCTAAGGTTCTTAATAGGAAGGTGTTTGAAAGTGACATTTTAATCTATAAGTGTGAAATAAGTAGATTCTTTTAATTTCTTATAACTTCTTATGATATCTTATAATGTAGTGTTGTATTTTATGAGTGATGGTTGAGAGGATGGTTCTGAATGGGGTCAGCAGTCAGCATTCTTTAAAATGCCATCAGCACAGGTAAAGAGATCAGGATAGTCTGCACCATTATCTGGCTACTGGCGGAAACTGCCAGCATTTTTACTGTCCTAAGTTATGCAGATTGTTATCTGCATAGTGACACTGAAATCACTGCTATCCAGGTAAGTGCGGGCTGCGCCTCAGTTTTGCCCATGGATCGCATTGGCACTATCCAGATTGTGCCAAAGCAGTCAGCAGAAATATTCAGTGGCACAATCTGGATAGTGGCGCTGAATACTTCTCTCGCCAGGACTTATTTGATTAGCAGGTCCTGCAAAGCGTATACAGTAAGTCCTTGTGAATATTGATCCTAATAGTGAATGCCAGTAGCCCAAAGGGTTAGAACTCATTCTCTCAGCTGTTCCTGAGCTAATCAGACACCATAAAGCAGATCCAGGGGACACCTCTGTGGGGGAGCACGTTTTCGGATAAGTACACCTCATCTGTGACCTTATAATCACGACATGAACATAAGAAACGCCATACTGGGTCAGACCAAGGTCCATCAAGCCCAGTATCCTGCTTCCATCAGTGGCCAATCCAGGTCACATGTACTTAGCAGTTTCCCAAAAAGACACAGCGGCTCCATAGTGCTTATATTGGGGCAAGCAGTGGATTTCCCAGGTCCTCTTTAATAATGGTTTATGGATCTTTCCTCCGAGAACTTGTCCAAAACTTTTTTTAAACCCAGCTACACTAACAGCTTTTACTACATTCTCCAGTAATGAATTCCAGAGTTTGATGACAGGTTGAGTGAAAAAATATTTTCTCTTATTAGTCTTAAATAGTTTACCCTGTAGCTTCATTGCATGTCCCCTAGTCTTTCTATATTCTGATGACGTCAACAATTGATCTATGTTTACCCGTTCAACTCCATTCATTAATTTATAGACTTCTATCATATCTCCCATCAGCCATCTCTTTTCCAGGTTAAAGAGCCCTAACTTTTTTAGCCTCTCTTCATAGGAGTATCCTTCCATCCCCTTTACCAGTTTGGTGGCTCTTCTCTGTATCTTTTCTAATAACGCTATATCTTTTTTAAGATACGGCGACCAGAATTGCATGCAATAGTCAAGGTACTTTATAAAGTCAAGTATATGCATACTTGACTTTTTAAATTACGTGCCAAATACACGCATTATAACGTGTTAACCTAGATGTGCCTTATGAAATTACCCTCCAAAGGTTTTATCTTTTTATCTGAGCACATGAAACTCAAAGTATCTTTTATGTGTTTACATCCGCTGGAAACTTATCTAGTCCGGGACCATAACTGCTAAATGTTTCATCTGGAAGGAATCTCTTTTTTTTTTTTTTTAATTCATACTGTTAGCATTTTCCTTCTATTTCCTGCTTACATTTTCCTTACTCAAAGCATGTTGTCAGGAGATTAAGCATTACCTTTTCTATGTCACCTTATAATTCTTCTTAACAGCTTTGAAACATTGTCATATGATGTACGACACTTCCATCTAAGAAAATAGTGAGGGGATAACTATCAACAATTTATTTCCCTATTCTGCCTCTGGGAAAAAGGACTGGTAGATTAGGTCCTGTGATTGCTTAGATGTGGTTCTGGGAGACAGAAATGAGAAGAAGAGGCATGTTTAAACTATTTTTGCATTTGTTTTGTGTACTTACATTAAGGCTTTTTGGGGGGTAGGATGGAGAGTGAAGTGAAGTAAAGTAAAATAAACAGTTTATATAGCCAGTAATTCATGCGGGCTAAAACATACAGCTTTAACAGGTTCCTGGTCTAACAGAAAGAAAATGAACTGCAATAAAATTATTGCAAAAAAATATATGATATACCCTGAAGACAAAACCCCAAATGGTTTAGACAAAACAATGAAATATGTTAAAATCAAGGCTCTCTATCTAGGCTAAATTGACAGTGAAGAATAATGCAATTGCCATAATACTGTTAGATAAATGTTGCTGCTTCATTGCATAAAGGAGATCATTTCATTAAGCAAAGGCCTTGCTCACTAAGGACTCTCTCCCATTTTGGGCCTGTGGGATTTATCCTTGTTAATAGAGAAACACATGTGGTCTGAGCTAGGAAAGAATAGTTACGATTTTACAACAATACCAAAGTGCAGTGTAGTCGTGTATTGCTATTGATAACAAACTACAGTTGTTAGTTTTGTTGATTCATTGTTAATTCAGGCATAAAATCCTATATTTAGGACTTCTGTGTTTACATTTCTAGAACTCATATAATTAGGTATTCACTTTTTAGTTATGTAAAGTTTTATGCAGGCAAATCCAGATTGATGGGTCCAATATTCAAAACCATCAAGCATTGACCTGCATCACTTATCGCAGAGTTGCCAAGTTACTCATTTCCAGGGAGTAATATTTTTTGCCAGTTCTGGTTTAAAATTTGCATTGCAATGCAGTATAGTATTTGTACTTCCTGATTTACAGGTCCCGTATTGCAGAATGAGCTTGTCAGAAATCCAGGACTGGTTTAAAATCCCACTCCTGGAACTGGTTAATTTGGCAGCATCTGCTATCAGGATATCTGTCCTATCAGGATAGGGCCTTTGAATATTGGCAGATAAGCAGTTCATTCCTAAGGCAGAATGGTGAATTATCCGGATAGCAGCGATATTCAGCATTGTTATCCACATAACTATACGATAACTTGGGACAACAAAAAAGGTTGTCCTAAGTTATCAAAATAATATCTCTGGTCACCAAGTATGTGGACATTTAGCACAGACCACCATCTAGACACTGAAGTTGAATATCTGGATTTCTGTAACCGCTATGTCCAGCATTTAAAAAAAAAACACATTAAGCATGGTAGCTGAATATCCAGCCTGATGTATTTCAAGACCAGCCCACCCGCTTGCTCATTCCATCCTCTGATGCTTCTTGTTGGAAACAGCTGTGCCAAAGAGGGGCTGGAAGGGGGAGAGTAGAGGCACAGCAAAGGTGCAAAGAGAGAGCAGCAGGTCTAAGGCAGACCAGGGGCTTGGGGGAGGGGCAGCAAGTAGGGAAAGTACTGGGTGGACACAGGGCCAGTGAACATTGTATCAGGTGCCCTAAGGCAGTGATTCTCATCCCAGTCCTCAGCGCACACCCAGCCAGCCAGGTTTTCAGGATTTCTGCAATGAATATGCATGGGATAGATTTACATAGAAACAAAGAAGCATGTCAGCAGAAAAAGACCATATGGTCTAGCTAGTCTGCCCTTCCATATCAAATACTATAGTCCCTTGTTCCCCTTTAGAGATCTTCTGTGTTTATTCCATGCTTTCTTGAATTCAGATACTGTCCTCGCTGCCACTGCCTCCACCGGGAGACTATTCTACGCATCTACCACTCTTTCTATAAAGAAATATTTCCACGTATCACTCTTGAGACTATCCCCTAAAGGGAAAAAGGGGACTGTTGTAGTGGTTGATACGGAAGGGCAGACTAGATAGGCCATGTGGTCTTTTTCTGCTGTCATGTTTCTAAATTTTAGTATCATCCGCAAAGAGGCAAAGCTTACCCGACAGCCCTTCCACAATATCACTAACAAAGATGTTAACAAGAATTAGACCCTGGACAGAACCCTGCTGTACTCCACTGGTAACATCCTTCTCCTCAGGGTGAGCTCCATTTTCCTGTACACTTTGTCCCCTTCCCCTCAACCAATTTTCAACCCAGTCACTTCAGGGTCCATCCCTATTTATTTAACATTTCTTATATACTGCCTTTCATGCTATCAAGGTGGTTTACACTGAACAAGATGAAATTACATTGAACAGGGCATTATAACTTGGAGATAACTATTTATAGGGAACATGGGCAATGGAGGGTTAAGTGGCTTGTCCAAGACCACAAGGAGCACCTGTGGGACTAGAACCCCAAGTCCTTCCGGCCCAAGGTTGCTGTCCTCTAGTGGGATTTGAACCCCTGACCTTCTGGCCTGAGGTAACTGGCCCCAATCACTAGGCCACTCCTCCCTCCCTAGGGTGCTCAATTTATTTATAAGTCATCTGTGTGGAATGATGTCAAAGGCTTTACTGAAATCCAAGTACGCCACATCTAGGGCTCTCCTTCATTCCAACCCACTGGTCACCCAGTCAAAGAAATCAATCAGATTTGTCTGACAAGATCTGCCTCTGCTATGAAAGCAGTGCATACAGATCTTATTCATGCATTGTCCATGTGAAAACCCGACAGATTGGGCGTTCCCCAAGGACTGGGTGAGAAACACTGCCCTAAGCAAACCTTCATCCTTGCCTCTCCCTTAAATATCTTTCAGACCCCTAGGTTTCCCCTCAGATGTCGATAATTAAACTCAGTAATCACGGTCACGCCAACATCAGACTGGTCCTCTAAAAAATGCATTTTTAGATTTCATACTTGTATATATTACATTTTAATTCTTATACAAATATATAATGGGGTTAAATAGGAAAAGGTGCCTATTTGAAGCCTAATTTGTAAAGACAACAGGCACCTATGTGCTTTATAAACTAGGCACCTGAAACCAGGCCCAGTAGGGCACAAATGCTTTCCCACAAATTGACACCAACTCCAACGTAGGTATACATTTGTGCATATAAAATATGCATGTACATTGCAACTCTGCCCAAAATATGATCCTGGGAATGCCTATGCACCGAAAGCATGAAAGTAGGTGCACTCTTTCTGCACCCCTCTTTTTTTATGCGTATACCTCTGCAGTTTTCGAAGAACCATTTTCCATATGTAAGACATGCTTTATGTGCAAAAACTTTTTTATAAAATTGCCCCAATGAGGACAGTTCCCTAAAGCCATCTAGCCAAGTAAATGGCTATTTATCTCTGTAACTAGGTTATTTGACCATTGCCCACATTTCCTGTAGGTAGAACCAGGGCTTTTTTGGGGGGGGAGGGGTACTTGATGATACTGAATACCAGAAGATTTTTCATTGCTTGCTAAAATTGACCCATGACCTTTATGTATTAATGAAAGTAGTGTACCATGGCAACGGAGTGCAGCTTTTTGGCTGCAGCAATTAAAACTACTACCATTTGTTAGCTGCCTTATTTTGATGTCTAGAAAGAAGCCTGCTGTGTGCACGACAGCTGCCTTTGAAATGTTTGTGAACCCACTTTTCGATATCGTTTGGATCTCATTTTCCTATAGATTTTTATGAACACTGGGTAGTGTATGTGGGATATGGGGGATATGGCTTTATGTGTGATGATATTTATGGGTTATGGTAAATTGTTTTATCAATTTGTAATTGTACATTGAATTGTAAAATGGTATCATGTAATTGTTGAAAGTTTATTTAATGTGAGTACTTAATAAAATTGTTGAAGGTATTGCCAGCTTATATGTATGTAGGTTTGGTGTCTACTGATACAGATACTGTATATGTATATTTTGAACCTTTGAAGGCAGGCAGCTACATTGTTACCTTTTGGTAATTGTACACGATGGTATTTGTAGCTTCTGTGGTTATTGCATTATATCGTTTTAATGAAAGAGCCCTGCACATGAGTACCAGCACCTTTGTTTGCTAGGAAACAAGCATTGGGTAAAACTATGCATGGATTGACTTTTGAGTTAGTGTGGCTATTGTTTTGCTATGTCAGGAGCTTCTCTTTGCTGCTCTCGGCAACTGATTGGTCCACCTAATGGTTAAGTTGGCCCTGGGTAGGCAGCATTTTTCTGATGTTCCTCCAAAAAACACTTGGCGCGATATTCAGAAGCACAATCACACAGCAGCATCTGCTAGCCAGATAAGTGCCGCTGGCCAATTGTATTCACTGATAGTGCTCCTGAAAATCAAACAGATCACCCTGGCACCATTTGCATAGTGCTGGGGCAAAGCATGGGCAATCCTAAGAATTATCCAATGTTTAGTTCTTTATTTGGACAACTATCCGGATAACTTTAGGATGGCAAAAGAAACTGTGGGGGGCATTTTCAAAATGGTTTAACCAGTTAGCAGACCCACCGCTAAGTTGACAGGTTACCATGTAAAACTGTTGTTTCAGGGATAGAAATATTAGCAGGAGGGAGTTAAAATACTTGAATACAAAAAAGGGAAGTGTAGCACTTTTCACTGTAACTTGATAAAGATTATATCTGCCTGAATATCTTGGACAAAAACATGTTTTTTTTAAATTTTATTTTTATTGCTTTTATAATGATGAAAAGTGGGCACAAACTACAAAGAAGAATATACTGTAAGTACAAAAAGAAAAAGTATCATCAACAAAAACAAAACAATTATAAAACATTGTACATTGCAATGTATTAAGTACAAAAGCTAATCAATTTAAAAGGGAAGCATAAATAAAGGCCACATCTTTACAAGAACAGGTAAGCAGAAAACAACCTATGCATATAGGTCCACAATACAAAATATGCCCTACATATCCGTTCCAAACAAACTAAACAGAGTGTTCTAATTGTTCCTGAGCAATAATCAAAGCTTCCAGTTGTGCGGGGTCAAAAAAAAATATAATCCTTATCCTGACATTTAACATGACATCTTCTAAGATAGCTAAGATAAAAGGTCATCTCCACAAAAAAAATATATTAATGCCAGTACTCAATAGCTGAGATATGTAATGACAAAGTTACATAAAAATCAGTTAAACTTCAGCTAGGGGTAAAAGGAAACTATTAACCGGTAATGGCCAAGTGAATGGAAACAGCAAAGAGCAACAGGCCACTTCTGACAGAAAATACTGAAGAGTTTATTGCTTTAAATAGGAACATGCAAGGATAGTTCGGGGGAATTAGAAAAATGAATGAAGAAATAATTAGATGAGTTGATAAGGAGAGTCTATATTTTATTGAACCAAGAGTAGACCAAAAACAGGTATCGAAACCATCTGAAAAGATGTATATTTCCCAGAAATTTGAAATTGAGGGGGAAAACATGGAACTAAACAGGAAGAAATGCGAAAATTAGAAAATAATGAATAATTGTACATGAGTAGCAATATAGTGTATGACGTATAGTTTTATTTCTTAAATATTTTTGATTGAATAATTAAGAAGAAATCGGATGTACAAAATGATCTCTATCGGGGTAGTTTTACAAAAATCAATAGATATGAAATGCACATACAGTACGTAAAATGGGTCATAGACTATCACAGTATATTGTGGTAACTGTTGAACACGTGGAAAGACAAATTTTTGACATGGCTCCATGGAGGGGAGACGTAGCAGCTGCCTGAGACGAAGTTATAAGCCGGGAAATGTGTACGTACTAAACAGCAGGGAAAGCAGGACCAACTGGCTTGTCTTATTATTCAGTTTGTCTTTCTAAAGCTTGCCATGATGTAAAAGTGCATTCACTTCTTTTCTTCCATTTAGAGACCGTCTATTGCTGCACTTCTAAATGGGCTACAATTAAAATCAATAATAAAATCATATAACACAAACAAAAACAGAATATAAAATATTAAGTTATTAAAATTCAGAGCATACCATTACCTTTCAGCCTTACACTCCAGTCAGCCATAGATTAAGTAAACAATTTTATTTTTCTTTTGTGATTAGGTATCTGGTTTGCAGCTTATTGTGTTGTGGGGGCTTGTGTGCATCAGCGATGCTGAGAGCTAAGCTATCAGTAGCTTAACAACTACTGGCAGGGTTTCCCCAAGATGGACAGGTCTTAGCTGAGGTGCCAGACTAAGACAAACCACCCATCTGGGCAGCAGCAGAATGGGACCATGTTGTAAGTGAAGGATCACATTTCTGTGACAAATGCAATTCTGGAATTAACTGTGCAGAAGAAAGGCCTGGCAATCTACTTCCGTATCTTCTCATGAAAGACCAATGGATAGTCACAACAAAACAAATTGCACTATAGTGCTGGAAGATGAGACCCCCAGGTTGGAAGGCACTCAACTGGCTACTGGGGATGAGCTGAAAACTTTTCAGAGTAAAACCAGCATTTATACAAAAATAGCCCCCATTCTATCCATACTATACTATATACAGTATATATTAAAAAAAAGGTAAGTGAAGGGGTTTTTTGGACTGATGAGGATTGGTGCCCTACATTTTTCAGTAATAACGATCAATTTTTGGATAGAAGGGACTAGCTGAGGTCTTTTCCCCTTCACAGTTTATTTATTTATTATGAGTTTCTAGAAAAATACATAGAAAACAATGTAAAGAGCAGTATGATCATAATTATTTTTATTATTTATTTATTAACATTTTTTATATACCGCACTATTCGTTATCAGCGCGGTTTACATGGAACAAGAAACTTCAGACAATTTACATTTATCTGATTTTTACAGTTAAACAGGCAAACCAACTTGGATAACAGGATAACAGGAGCAACTATTTACAAAACAACTATTTACATAACAGTGTCATAGAGTCTGAATAGTGTATTGTTAATCTATTGAAGAAGTGTGAAGTGAAGTTGAGACAGGAGAGTTTACGTGGTCGGGCTGACGTTATTGATATTTGTGTGTGACTGTGTTTCTTTGTTCTCCGGGAAGTATTTGAGGAACAGGTGATGTTTCAGGGCCTTCCTGAACTGGATGAGATCAGGGATGGCCCTAATGTGTGGTGGAAGGGTGTTCCAGAGTTTTGGGGCACATAGGCTGAAGGATCTGCTCGATGTTGTGGAGTTGTATCTTATGACTTCCTTTGGTACGCTTAGCATATTTAGTTCTGTGGTTCTTCTTAGTCTATTGGGTATGATTGGTTGAATCATCTCCGATAAGGAGGTGGATGCGAGACCTTTGTATGCTTTAAAGGTAAGGAGCAGAGTTTTGAAAGTGATTCTTGCTTGGATAGGAAGCCAGTGTAGTTGTTTTAGAAGGGGTGTTACATGGTCTCTTTTGGATGCTCCAAAAAGCACTCTCGCTGCACTGTTCAAGGCAAGTTGAAGAGGATTTAATGTAGATTGAGGAAGGCCTTGTAGAATGGAATTTGCATAAACGAAATGAGGAATGATAAGAGCCTGGTAAACAGTACGGAAATCGTCTGGGTCAATCAGTTGGCGTAGATAATATTGAGTAGATCAGAAGAAACAGAAAACAGAGAGTTTGTGACAGGTGATTTTTGATGGTTGACGTAAGTTTGCAACTGTATCAGCCTTTTTTGATACATATAGAAAACTAACCCATTTAGGTGATTTTTGATAGTTGATGTTAGTTTTGTGATGAACCTCACTTCTAAGCCAGAGTATGTGGAGTCTGTAAGGATGTTCAAAGATAGCAGCTGGATAATGCCTCTGAATATCCCAGTCAGTGGCAGTTATCTGGATAGCAACTGCTGCTCTTCAGTAAGTGTTGCAGAATATTGGCCCCTAAGTTTGTACCCGAGGCAAGGGAGGGTTAAGGGACTTCCTCAAAGTCACAAAGAGCATCAATAGGTTTGAACTCTGATTTTGCTGGTTCTCAGCTGGCTACTCAAACTATTAGACTGATCCTTCACTCCTTAAAGGCTGGAACTGCAATTGTAAGACATCTTTTAGACAGTACAGTATTACCTTTTCCTCTAACCTGCTTATTCTATTTCCATCCGAGGAAGCTGTCAGCTCCTGAAAGCTAGTCAAGAAATGCATTGTTTGTTGAATAAAAAGGTCTGGCCTGTTACTGCTGTTTATTAACCTTTATTTGCAAACTTCACTTGCAAGGCCTTATGGCAGAATTATACCACAACACCCACCAATGTCTGCAAGCTTTCAAAACCTCCTTCGAACTGCACAACTATCCGAATTTTTTAACCTTCTTGTGCCAAGCTGCTGACGTTTACATTTGTGTTGTTTTTAACTTACATCAATTCTGAGCTGCCAATTTATAAACTTCTAAGCTGTCAACTTACCCAGTCCAAGAGGGAAATTTTAGGCCAGCTCTGGATTTCAGACAGCCCTATCCTTTTGCATTACAGGAGCTACAGCTAGAATCAAGTGCTACAAAAGCCATGTTGTTTAAGGATGCAAGTTCGAAACCAGAACTGACCAAAACGTCTCCTTCACGGGAGCGGGGAACCTGACAGATGCTCCGTAGAAAATAACAAGATGCTTCTTCAAGGGACAAACTCAAGAGATGCCCATCGGTCACATGGCAGCTAGTCGTCATAACAACGCCCCAGCAGCACGAGGTCACAACTCGGCAGGGGAGGAAACTTAAAGGGGCTACTCCTCTTAAAAGGGCAATGCCCCCAGGCGTCACCGGTACAGAAGGGAGAGCCCAGGTAACCCAAACAGCTGATGCAATGGAGCAAGCAGGCTATCGAGGCTCCTAACTGCCCAGGTCGCCGAAGGCGAGGCAGGGGTGGCGGCTCGAGGGATGAGGGGGTGCGGCTGATTTAAGTGCTCCTGCCGCTGCTCTGGGCTGGCACCAAGGGAGGACCCAGGCCCAGCACTCGCATTGTTTCCTCCTGCAGCTCGAGGCAGCTCCGGCGCGTGCCCTTCCTCCTGCCTTCCCATTGGCTGCTGGAGGCCGCCCGTGTCCGTGAGCCGGCTTGTTAAATGGAGCAGTCATCGGAGAGCGATTCCCATTGAAAAGCCTCGCGCAGGGGTGGGGAAGGAAAACGGCGAATTTCTTGTTTTAATAATGCACCGCATAAAAGGGGGGGAACTGCCTTGCACCCGGTCTAAATCCAAGGAGTCACGGCGACGTATGAACTCCGAATGACGTATTCGGGGGAATTAGCACATTTTAATCTTTGCTTTTACCTTTAGGGAGCTAAGCGAGCAGGCTGCCGCGCTCGTGTCCAAGAGCCTGAAGGGTCGACAAAAGGAAACCGAACGCTTGGGGCTGTGAGAGTTTCAATTTCAAAGACATGAAATACTTGTGCTCTCCCCGTGGCTGGCGATATTGAAGTTCCCCAGCTCCGATGTAAGTGCTGATCTTTTTGTCTTTTGTTATTTTGTAGTGCTTAAGATTATGCAAACTATTGGTTTCAAGTCTGGGTTAAAGCTGCAGCCCGGTGGTGGTGCTGCTGCTGATGCTTGCCCGCAGGGCTACCTGTGCTGATCTCGGTTCCCCTGCTGCTGGCGCATTTTCACTGTCGCCCGAATGCAGTTTCGAGTGGCCTGTCGGAGGCTCTGCTGCGGATGCTTGGGGCTGGGGCACGTTTTACATGGAGTCCAACCCACGCAGCTCTCCTCCTGCCTCGGTGGTGTGAGGGGGTGGCTGGGGAGCGCCTGCTTGGACTGCGCATCGCTGCTGCAAAATTGGGCTGTTACTATGTAGCGCGCTTTTAATTCGCAGTATGGCTTTGTGCTGGAGACTTATTTCTGCTGACCTAGAGGTTAGGTGCTGGGTTAGTAGCACCAAGGTTCTGGCCTCAATTCCTCAAGATAGAAATGGGTTGCTGTCCATCCTTGCATGTGCTGTTTCTATAATTTAAATAGAAAGATGTGGTTGGTGGGTGGGTGTGGGTTTTATTTTTTTTTTTATTTTTTTTTTAAACTGTCTCCTCCGGACTGGAAATCCCTGCAATCCTCGATGTCGAGGTTATGAGACCTGGCTGAGTCTGGCCATGCTGCTTCCCTGGTAGTCGTAGCTTAAGTCTGGCTTCCTTCACAAGCAACTCGGAGAAACCCAAAGTGGAATACTCTATTTTTTGGTTGATGTTTTGCCCCCTTGCCCCTCCCCACCACTTACTGTAGGGCTTGGTTACCTTGTTTCCTTTTCACTTCCCACTCTCCTTTTTCTTCTGTCCACAGCTGGTCCTCCCTCCCACAAGAAATAAGTAGAGCTGTCAAGTAGCCCAGTTCAGGAGGGAGACTTCTTGGCCAGTTCTTGTTGCACTTGCATCCCAAAAGCAGTGTGGTATTTGTAGTTTTCAATTTTAGTCATTGCAATCCAGTGTTGCAGGTACCATAAGACAGCATTATGGAGTTTTCAGAAAGCCAGGACTGGCCTGAAATCTCCTTGTTGGAATTGGCTAACTTTGGAAGCTCTGAGTAAGGGAGGAGCCAGGGCCAGCCCAAGGGTTTCTGCCACCCTAGGCAGTAGCCCTGGCTGTGCTGTCCTTTGCCCTCCTCTCCATGCTCAGCCGCTCTATGGCTTATTATTGAGGGTGGGGGTGCAGCAGGCCATGTACTTGGGCACACATGGCCTGCCACTGGAGTCAACGGCAGTGGGGGGGAGGGCAGCTGCCTGGCCCACCTTGTGGATAGGCTGGCCCTGGGAGGAACAATATACTGCCCCATTCTCTTGTCCAGGGCAACAATCTTCTGTTTACAGGCTCAAGAAAAAGAGGTCAACTGTGAGGCTGGGGTTATTTTGAGTTTATTTTGGCTTTCTTTCTGGGGTGTGTGTAGTTTAATTTATTTGTGCTCTTACACTCTTGTTCACCTTTATTACAAAGACAGCAGTGGGTGCCAGTTTTGAGGAGTTTCTAATTTTTCTCCCCACTATCTCCACCCCTGCAGTCACAGCCACCTGAAGGTGGCATATTTCATGTTCTCAAGTTGAGAAGATACTGTGATCTTTCCCAGACCTGCCAAGTTACCCAGCTTTAGGAAAGAGATTCAGTGCTAGGCCTGGATTTATTACAGCCCCATTGTGCATTATGGGACTTGTAGTATTTTTCCCTGGGTAGAATCAACGACTACAAACATCGCTCTGATTTAGGATGCAAATTCAAAATCTTCCTTATGAAACTGGATAACGTAGCAGCTTTCCTTCCCCCTTTTTCCCTTCAGCTGTTAGGCAGGCTGTCAAGTTCTCAATGCCGTTTCCTTCTGTGTTTGTGCCTCAATCCTTCCCCGAGCCCAAAAAACCTTTTCCTCCTTGTCTGAGCAGAGGGGGGGGGGGGGTTGTGCTTTTTTGGCCCCTTACAGTCCTGTCACACTTCAGGAAAACATCCCAAGTGTGTGAACTTGTTTGTGTTTCAAGTGTCTATCAAACACTATTAGCTTGTATCCCTGGAAGGAGATAGACATAGATAAAATATCAGACTTGGGATGGGATCAAGAGGCTTTAGCTTTCTGTGGCCACCTCATTGTGGGAGTCATCTTTTTCACTTACTTACCCCCGCCCCCCCCCCCCCGCCACTGTTGGAAAAGGCAAGAATAAAGTGTTGTCCCCACAGAATACATGAGGTCCCCCTACCCCAAGAGGCTTCAGGCCTCAACTCTAGTACTGTGAACCATCTATCCCCCTTACTCACTATGGTTATGGTTTTAGGCATTTGATATACCGCCCTTTACTAACGCATCAGAGTGGTTTACATGTATATACTAACAGGTACTTGTTTTATTCCCTTGTCCCCAAAGGGCTCACAATCTAAGTGTACCTAGTCGTCTGCCACAACTGCTGTCAAAACTATGCAGCCTCCTAACCAGAACAACTCTGCAGGGAGTAGTGGGAGGAGCAGGTGCCCTCTCCCAGTCATGTGGAGGGACAAGGCACAAGCCACATTACACAGATATGGCACAGGAGAGGAACAGAGCCTGGAGATGAGCCTACAATCTTGTAAAGGAGACAATGGCAGCTGGGACCTTTAGCCCCAGTCTGTAAAGAGAGGGTGCTGCCACTTTTCACACCAAGCCAGGATGTGCAATCCATTTTACACCATAGGCCCTCCTGCCTCCAGAGAAAGGGGGAGGGGGTTGGGGGTGGCAGTGTACCTGTGAAACTAAGCATGTGTTCCCTTACTGTGGGGAAAGGGAGGCCTGATTCTACTTCCCAGTCAGCAGGAGGTAGTCTGCAAGTCCCAAACAGTACCCCTCAAGACACAAGGAGCAAATGTCGTCTCTATGTAGTGGTGGTTGCCACTCCCACTGTCTACAACAGGGGAGAGCAGATCATCAGCTGCTTGGGATGTAGTGGGCCTGGGCCTGAAACATGGTCTATGCTTTCCCCTGCTGGCCAGCCATGATGTGCAGCCATACATCACTGGTTTTAGTGAAAGTTGTTAGCTGCCAAAATGTATGGCAAGGCAATGCCTCTTTTCAGGTTCCTCTTGGTATCAGAACCCTGGGGAAGGGCTTGTAATGGATGGTGTCCATCAGTTGGTGCATATCAAGGGAATGAGGGTAGCCCTCTAACAGGGACAAGCAAGACATCCAGGAAGAAAGATGGCCAATATGTGTTTGCCACTGGGAAGTTAATGGTGCTCATCTGGCTCTGCTCATCTCCCTAGATGGCCTGCCTGTAGAAAGATGCTGATGCCAATGGGATGGGTTCAGGTTAAGGTGAAGTTTAAGCATTTCCTATGTTGGGTTCTTGTTCCACAGAGAACATGCCTGGGCCGACAGCACTGAAACACTGCATCACTAGATTCCCAGAAATAACCAAGTGCCACCAGGTGCTTCCGGTGGAACTGGCACAGATGTTTGATTCAGTAGCTCCCAGACTAACCTCTCCTAGTCTGGCACTGCTGCAACACCAAGCAGCACTGCATAAACAAGAGGAAAGAGCACAATCCCCCCCCCCCCTTTCTGTTTGTCGGAAGGATTCCAGAAGATCTTGCTATCATTGCCACAACCCAGGGTCCACCTGGTTGTTCTGCAAGATCAGGCAGTAGCCTAGAGCAGCAGCAATCAAAAGCCCAGCCAGACCAGTCCAAAGAGCCATCAGCTCATTCTTTTGCTTGCATGGAGAGTGGATGCAAAATATGTATTAAGAACTTTTTTAATATTTTAAAGTAGGAGGTCCAGTTCTGCATTTTTACAGGATTGTGGGATGAGTGTTGAGATGGATCATGATTGAGCTTAATTATCAAAAGGGGGAGCATAGGGTGCTATATATCCTTGCACTAGCCCTGCCACTATGGGTACTATGGTATCCAGGGCCTCCTCACAATCAGCTGTGAGGAATACAGGGGGCCCTGCTTGAACGTGAGTGATAGCTGCTGTACTGCCACTGCCCCCCCCCCCCCTTCACCACTCCAAGCAATTTTCTTCTTGAACCACCTATTGCTTTGGGAGAGATGTGAGCAATCTCTATCCTGATTTTAATGATCAGGAGGCTCCTCTTGGTCGTCTTGCCACTTTGGGGAAGTGGTTGGAGGAAGACCCTTGCCTCTCCATTGGTGGTTCCACCTTTTGCTGTAGGAGGGTGGAAAGACAGACTGCAAAGGGAGACTGAACCAGTCCCAGGACAGCTAGAGAGGCTAGACCCGCCCCACCCTAGAGGCGGGCAACACCACCTTTTTTCTTCAAGAGGGGTGAGACTATGAACTGGCTGCAGTCTCCCCAGTGCCCACCCCCAGGTAGCCCCCTTCTTCCCAGCCCTAGCCAAGAGACAGCTGGAGAGCACCCTCTCTTGCCCTCACATAGGCAATGCTTCATGAAAGCTGACAAGCTCATGGGGAAAGAGGGGTGGACAAGGCAGGGAGACAGCCCAACTTCCAGGGACTAGCTCCAGGACTTAAATAGTATAAAAAAACCTTTACCATTATCTATTTATTTTTTACCTGTGTTAAAGCTGCAGTCCAGTAGCTGTGCTTACCCACAGAATCACTCAAGGTGTCTTTCAGTCTTCTGCTGCTGGCACACTTTGAATTATCCTGAATGTTTAAATGCGGTTCTGAGTAGCATGTTGTAGGCTCTGCTGTTTTCAAAGGCATAATATGGGACTGGGCACATCTAATTTTTTTTGTTGTCCAGCCTGTGCAGCTCTTTCTGCCTTGGTGGGGTGAGGGTGGCTAGGGAACATGTGCCTTGACTGTTCATTGCTGCTGCAAAAATGGAGTGTGAGTTTGTAACCATGTTCTTCTTTTCTTCAGATGGTTGCAGTATAGCTTCGTGCTGAAGGCTTCTTCTGGCAGTGAAAGGTCTGCCACAGAAAAGCAAGTGTGGGGAAAGAATAGCTTCTATCCAGTTGGATGGATGCATTAACACTGTCTTTTATGGCATGCCTATAGTAAGCAAGTGTCTCTTGGTGATTTGAAGCCAGGTGACAATTTTTGCCTTTCCTTAGTTTCCCTTCTGTTTATGGACCATGCTTTCAGCAAACTGGGGACACTTGAGACAAACATGGAAATCTCAGATTTAATGGAAATACGGGGCAATACCAGATCAGCTTCTCAACTGGATGACCAGCATACACCTGAACGCAATATTAATGCTGGAATTAATATTAATATTCATAGGCCAGTTGGTGGCAGGATTGTAGATGAGATGAACCCTGCTGAAATGCTGAAATCAGGAAGAGCTGCCCATGTGCCTTGTGCTAAGGATCCCAAAATCATGAATCTGAGGTTTTTGAGGAGGGCTGTAGTGGAATCGGATCAGGAGGAGCCAGTTCTTGATCTTTCAGAGTCGGAGCATTGCAACAAAATCATCCCCATTTCCAAAACGAGAAGGGCTATAGCAAAAAGAGTGCATGGTTCTAGTAAGGAAGGGGACAATGTAGCAAGCCCTTGTGAGCAGAGGGGCAATGCTCCTGAGAGTGATGCCAAGGAGCTCAAGGACCTTGTCAAAGATGCAGAGAAAAGGGAGCCATTGGAAATTTCCAAAGACTTGATACAGTCCAAAAAAGAGGAGGAGGAGAATGAGGAAGAGGCCGATATGAAAGCTGTCTCTACATCACCCGATGGAAGGTTTTTAAAGTTTGATATTGAACTTGGAAGAGGATCCTTTAAGACGGTCTATAAGGGTCTGGATACAGAAACTTGGGTTGAAGTTGCCTGGTGTGAACTTCAGGTAAGATTTTAATGTTTACTTTTTCAGTCTTCCCAGCTGATACTATTAACTTGTGTTTAATTTGTTTATCAACCTAGTTTAACAGGTGTAATTATCCCCCCTCTCCCCCTTATTAAATACAGAGCTTATATTGAAATATGCAAGTAAAATGTATTAATATCTGGAGGTGCAGTTAACAGATCACTGCTTTAACCTAACCCCATGTGCATGTAGTTTGTGCTGAACTGGACCTTTTTAATTCCCTCCCCCCCCCCCCCTCGGGACCTAGTGTAGTGTGACTTGCTTCCATCACACTGCCTCACTGGTCCGCTTTGTCACCTTGCACATGTCCATGCAACATGCACCTTGGTGTGAGGTAGTGAAACTGTCTCTTTGTAGCAGATTGGGGATGAAGGTATTAGCTTTTCTGCTGCTATCTTTAGTCCTGAGGACTGGCAGTAGATTAGATGCCTTTCAAATAGTTGGGTTGTTAGCTGCCCTATTTGTTTTGGATTGGTTAGTGCAAGGGAATAATAGTGCAAACAATTGTGTATACATAATGAGCTACACTCTTCAGTGTCCCTTAGACTTTAAGGTTAGACAATTGTATGTGCTAAAACCAGAAGGAGGTGATAAAACAGCTCATAAGTGAGGATTCCACTTTAAGTCTCTCTCAACTGAAAGATGAAAAGAAGGCTTATTTCTGAAGGTCGGTAATGACTCCCTTACCTATTGCTGTCCCCTCTTGTGTGCGCTTTTGGATTTGTTTCTTTCTGCTGTTCATTGAAATCAATGTGAGATTCTCAGCTCTTACTGCTTTTTAATTATAAAATATATATAAAAACAACTTTGCAACAGCAGAGTTCAGCTGTGTGCTTGTTGCAATCTGCTGATGCCCACCCCCGCAGTCTTTCCACAGCTGGGGGAAGTGTTCAGGATGCTTTTTTGGCATTGTGGGGACTTCCCCCCCCCCCCCCCCCCACACACACACACACACTCTTTGGGGGCCTGGAGCCCATTGCAATTTCTGTGGCCCCTGCTGCTGCTTTCCTGTTCTTGCTGGTGGGCACTAGTCATTTCAGGCAATGGCATGGGCCCAGCAGAGGAGGAGCTTGGTAGGGTGATCTTGGCTGCAAGCCTATTAGCCCCTGGGAGCTCTGTAGGGCCCTGTGGTTTTGCCTTTTTAACCGTCTTGTGCTGCGGTTGCTGAAACAGCTCAAGGGTTGTCTTTGCTTGGTGGCTCCTTGGGGGGGGGGGGCAGACTTCCTTTCAGGGGATCCAGGACCTATCATGGGCCATAGATATGTCATAACTTTGCTTTACCATTACACTCCTCCATTCCTCTGGGAGCCCAATATTATCCCCTATGAGGTTGGTTGAAAGACTCGCGTGAAATTCCTGTCGCCAGAAGGTAAGTCTGAGCAGGCTGTGGAGGTTTCTCTAGGGCAGGGGTGGGCAATTGTTTTGGCTCGGGCCACTTTGAGAGGGCCGTGGTTAGCGGAGGGCCACACCGCCTTCTCTTTGCCACTGGCTGCGTGCAAGACAGAGCGAGAGTAAGCGCGCATGCGTGCGAGAAACAGTGATGGAGCAGGTGCACACGCGCTCAGGGTAGCCCTGCCTCCTCCTCCCTCCCCAGACAAGGAGTTTTTTAAAAATCATATCCCCTCCCTCCCACAACACCCCACCCCCTTTCTCAGTGCACCACTGCCACGTATGCACTTCATCCCTCCTTGCCTCCCAGCCCCCTCCAGTCTCTGCTCTGGCTATGTGACGTCACTTCCCAGCGCAATAATGGGCCATGCGTGGGAGGGGGACAAGAAGAGGAGCAGAGAGGCAGCATACATGGTGCCTAGAAGCAATTCAGAGGGCCACCTGTGGGCTGTAAATTGCCCAGCCCTGCTGTAGGTGAAGTGCTAGGATCTGGGAGAGGCTGGTGGTGGTTTCTCTAGGGGAAGTGCTAGGATCTTAGTAATTCTTTTTTCACTGACTGGCCATATTCAGTTTGTCAGTTTGGGTCCCCTTTATATCTGGGTATCCATTATCCTGCTGTATTCATGTCTTTATCTGACCATATTCAGCAGTACATAGTTTTAAGAAACAAAACCCAAACTGGACCCTAGTGGCCCTAGGGTCCTGTTTAGGTTTGCTATACCCTTGGCTTCAGGGTGAGCAGAACACCCTTTCAAAATTCCCTTTCCCTGAAGTGGGAATTTTGGTAACTGCTGTGACTAAGCACATAACCAGTTAGTGATGGCATCTCAAGTGAGGTTCCATCTCTACTGCAGATTAGATTCCCTTTAAGGGCTACTGACTGTTCTGTAGGCAAGCTTTCCCTCCTGATTTTTGGAAGATGGGCCCAGAGATGCCAAGGGTTTGTCTTATAAGGCTGTGTAGAGTGTAGAAATCCTTGGACTACTAAGAGCCCTTAGGGCCTCACTTACAGTAGGATCTAGTTCTTTCAGAGCTTTTGGCATGCTAGTCTCCTCCATGACTCCATTTGGAACATGTAATTCCAACTCAGTTGGGTCTGGCAATTGCAGCTGGTTAGAGTGTAACTCTAGCTGTTTCTCTGAGGGACCCATGTCACATTAGACCAGTATGTCTTCAGGGTTCTCAGTAAAGGTTGGAGATGTATTAGCTCCTGCATGATGCCTGCCTCCTTTCCCTAAAGTCTCTGGTTCAGGCCAGCCTGGGAATTATGATGTGCAATATTTGAATTAGTTGTGTGTAACAAGAGTTTCCATCAGTCTCCCTGCAGCTCTACAATCTTGTATCTTGCAACTGATGGCCATTTTTTAGATGCTCTCCACTGCAGGGCCAGGGACATTATTCCAGATACGTAGGTGTATAGGAATGGAGATTCCTTCATCATATCCTGGACATAGAAGCTCTTTCAGGCAGTCTCATTTTTGTATGATTTTTTTTTTGGCTCCATCACTATCAGCCAGGCAGGGTGTGGTCATCACCTCCCTAGACCTCTCCATGGTGTATTGTTGCCATTGGGAGCAACACTAGTTTCTCCACTTCTGTATTTTCAGCTACAGGCCCTGCCAGCTCCCCATAGCTTTTCAAAGTTGGTATAGGTGGTAGTGTTTGCATGGATTTGCTCATACCTGGATGTCAGGCTGATCAGTGAAGCCTGGTGAGTTCTGCTTGGGAAAGCTGCACTGATGATCACCTGCTCTTAGAGCAGCCTGATATTTTTTTTTTCCTAAGATTTCAAGTACCTGGGATTGATTCTATACTCTTGAGCAGCATTTCCTCAACAGAAAGGTCACTCAAACTTCAGCCAACTTGGGGCATTTGATTAGCCAGATCCATGGGCTTGGTACTTGGGTCTGAAACATCAACCTAGAGCTGGTTCCTTGCACTAGAGTACATATGTGCTTGCTGCAGAGGCACCTGCTAACCTTCTGGTTTCAATGTTCCCATCCTTTGAGGCTCTTCTCTCCCTTGGAAGATGAAGGAGCAGTTGAGGTGATATTTTGCCATCTGCTGATGAGGCTGCTTTTGGAAGCATAGAATAGAGTACTAGTCTCAGATACCAGCTTGAAGGGATGGCGGTGCAGTGCCTGGGTCACTTGGCCCATGAACCCGGGCCTCCTGGGCAGTCATCCACCTGGTTGTCAGGGATTAGTTTGATCTTGGAGAGGTTCAGGCCTCTTCTAATGAGCAAAGTGGCCTGAGTATTCTGACACTGCTCCAGTGGTATGTTCCACAAACAAGGCAGATTGCATGCTATATTTTGCTCCTCTGCCCAACAGTTCTGCAGTTTGATTGTCTTGTCTGTAGTACACATGAGCTTTGCACAAAGATCACACCTGGGAGCGCTCAGCTCTCACTTGCCCACTCACACTGAGTGCTGAAAGTCAGCCTGGACACTTGTCAAAGACATGGCCTTGCAATGCTCCATTTGACATTCTCACAAATGACCAATGTGAGAAGCTATTTCAGCTGCAGGAAGGATCCATGAATGGCGGGCTTAGAGGCCCCACTGCAAGAGCAGCCTCAAAGGGATGCAAATGTCTCCCTGGCTCTGGAAAAAATCTATATCTATATATATATTTTTTTTTGTGTGCAAGTTTTGGGGCTCATCTGGGTTGGTGATCCTAGTGGCTCTGGTATGACCTTGCAAACCATGGCGTGTGGGCGTCTTGATCCAGGAGGCATAGCCCTTTCTCTATTCCTCTTTCAGAGCTGCTGGTAATAGAGGTTCCCAGTTCCTTATTTATGGCTGGCCTCTGTGGGGCATTGGCTCTCCAAGCAGGTCTGCTTGGGAGTTGAAATAGTTCCTTGCTTATGGCCCAGTGAGCATCTGCCTTGCATGTTGGAGCTCTTTTGGCAATCTGGCTGCATCAGAGCTTAGCCCTGAACTCAAGGTCCAGGTGGTCCTGGTGTTTGCTTTTTAAACATTTTTCTGCTACAGAAATCTCCAAGGGATTTCATTGGTGTACACCTTGATGCATGCTTCCTTAGGAGTGAAGTAGTTCTGTCAACCTGTGTTCCCTGTTGGACACACTGAGGTATATCTTGAGGGCAAAGACACTGAAAAAGTCCCTTGGGCCATATGTAAGGCCTCCCTCAAGATTTGGACTCTTAAAGTGGCTCCCTGGGGCCTTTAGCCTCTAACAGGTAGGTGTCTAAGCTGTGGGCCTTGTCAGGCAGAAAACCTTTCTTAATATTCTAGGGACTTCTGTCACTTTAATCTATACTGTCCTTTCAAGGATGCTACCCCTTCCTCCTTTCGTGTTGACAAGACCATTCTGTCTGCCTTTTCAGAGGAACTCCTCGCAGCATCTTGAGACTTGTGGAGGGTGTTACACATGGCAATTGCTAATGCCTTCACTGGACAGATTGTCTTCCTCCTGTGCTCTGAGGGGAAAAAAATTGAGGTCAAATCCTCTATTGTCCATTGACTTAAGGAGGTCATCGAGTTAATATACATTCTAGCCAGTTAGCAAGTGCTGGATGGGGTCAGAGCTTGCTCCACTGGGCACCGGCTTCCTAGGCAGAGTCTACTGTAATGTTTTTTTCAGAGGACATCTGTAAGGACACTTCATAGCCTTCACTGACTGCCTTTTGAAGCCCTAAAATTTGCTTGTTGGGGTTGGTACAGATGGTCTCTGGCAGGGCATTTCTCTCAAAACATTCTCTTCCCCCCCCCCCCCCCCCGCCCTGGGTCCTCACTGAGTATGTCTCGCTTGTCTAGCAGAATAAGCAGACAATTTAAATACCTGAATTTACTTTTTCTTGAATCCTGCTGGACCTGACTTCAGACTTTTTTTCCTGCAGGATTTGGCCACTGTAAAAAGCCTATTCCAGTCCTGTGCTCTGCCACCAATTTCATTGTAGTAAGAGCCAAATACTTGTTCCTTGTATTTGTGCCAAATTTGGTGGTTTCATGTTTTTGGAGGAGTTCTGTTTTCCTGCTTGGGATGTCTTCATACTGGCTTCTCTCGGTACTGCAATTTAGGAATATAAAGATAAAGGCTTGAGTACAATTCTTTAGTAGTTTGACAGTGATCATCATTGTCAACTAACAAGTCTCCACTTTGGGAATAATTGTTATGGAATAGCATACCAAATCAAATACAAAAGTACTCAAGATCAATACCACAGCAAACTGTCTCAAAAGGTCTGATCAATGAAAATAGAGCAGAAAATGTTTTATTGTAGAAATGTTGGTTTTTCAGAGGACCCGGTGGTCTTGCATAACAATGTGCTAAATATTTAAATCAAAACTTTTTAAACATTTAAAATGCCCAAATGTGTCAGATACTTAGCTGGTAGTTGGAGCTGAAAGCAAAAGCCAGGGTCCAAATGGCTCCATCCTATACCCTTATCTTCAGCTGTTTCATCTGGAAGCCACTTGCTTGGCCGTTGGAGCATTGATGGGGCCTTTTTTTTTTTTTTTTTTTTTCAATTCTGGAACCTGATGCTGGGCTGGGGTGATACCGCTCAAAAGAAGTGCTGTGTCCTTTGCTTCATGCTGGGGGTCCATTGTGTGACCATTCGGACCCTGGCTTTGCTTTCAGCTCCAGCTACCAGCTAAGTATCTGACACATTTTGGGCATTTTAAATGGTGTTTAAAAGTTTTTGATTTGCACATTTCTCAGCACATTGAGTATATATCTTACAGAATAAAGATTTGGGTAGTTTTTTGGATGTCTGTTGGTCTCGCATAACAAATGTTCTTACAATCAACCTTTTTTTGCTCTATTTTCATGGAATAGCATACTACACCAGGCCTTGACAAATGTTCTGTGAATCTAGGAGCTAGCTTAAACCTTTTGGGACCTGGCTGCTGAGAACTTGGTTGGTACCCCTCCCCCTCAAAACATATCAGAGCTCTGTGTTTAGTAAAGCAGGCCCTTAGCGTGCCTTTAAACGGTTCCAACAGAGCAGCAACCCTTCTCGTCCCTCTCCCACCATCCCCAGAGTACATGGTCAGCAGCATATTGGTGATGCTTTATGGCTGCACCTGAGAACTTCCCTTTTTTGTTGCATCACAATGGCATGGTAATACACAAAGGAAAACTCTCATCCGCCAGTGTCTTGCCATTATTCACTCCCCCCCATTGTGATACTCTGCATGTAGCTTGAGCAGCTCAGAGGAAGTTTGCTGATCTTGTGAGACCCAAAACGGTGAGTTCAGCCTAAACTTCCTCCACCACATGGCCCTAGCTACATGCAGAGAACCGATTGTGGTGGAGGAATGAAATGTGCAGGAATGGTGAAACATCTGGTGGTTGGGAGAGTGATCTAGTCTCCATGGTGACCTAGTGCCCAGGATTTGAGCCCTGTACTATACTATAACAAAACTGATTTTAAATGTGATTTTAGTAATGTTAGACTGCTTCTTGATCTTGCTTATTTTGTAAATCCAGATGAAGGAACCGGCTCTAGTTTGCTGTTTTCTGTGTAATGAGTTTTACTCAGCACACCTTCCATAAGAGATTCCTTGCTGGGTCTTTTATGTGTAACTTGCAGAGACTTCATGTTGCCCATCTTTATTTTTAAGAGCACTCTGAACTGGTTTTGACAAAGATGGCTTGAAGGCTTAAGTTTTTTTTTTTTATTGCTGTTCAGATAACTGCTAGGTAGTTCATAGCTGTAAATTTTGATTTTAAAGACAACTACATGACAGCCAAAAATCACCCCACCCCTTGATATGAAGCACGTCTGCTTATTCTTAGAAACCAACCTGTGACATCTGAACTCTTGACTCGCTAATTGTGATGTGGCATTTATCAGTTAATGTGCTGCTTTTGGATATAGACACACAACTGTAATTGAGTGTATATAATCTCAGGTGGAGGTACAAGCCGGTTTGTCTATAGGATTCCAGTACCTCAAACTTCTACCTTGCCTGCTTTTAGTCTCAACTGTTTGGGGGGGGGGGGGGGTTTGTAATATATTCTAAATACTTTGAGACTCTTGCAAAGTTGTATTTATCTCTTCTTGGAGGAAGAAGAGATGGAAAGTCAGAACCATTTTTTTGGTCCTTTTTTAGCTTGGAGCCAGAGGCTGCTTTCCTCAACTGATTCTCCTGTTCCCATTTTGAAGCCTTGGGCCTCTTGCCATGGGATTCCATTCACAAGGCCTTTCTAGTACCTTCTCTATTCTTCCTCGTTTGCCTTCAGGAGGCTTCTGCTGTTTGGCTGTCCCCCAATAGCAGTAGTCTGCAACCCAGTCCTCAGACCCATTGTCTGGTCAGTTTCTCAGGATAGCTACAAGTATGCATGAGTTGCATGCATAGATCTCCACCATTGTAGGCAGCTCTCTCATTCATAGTTGCTGCAGATAAATCCTGAAAACCTGACCAGCCAAGCAGTTCCTGAGGACTGGATTGTGAACTACTGCCCTATAGGTTTACACCCTTTGCTATCAAAGGTCCCTTGGTTTTATTGACACACAAGCCTTTTATTTCCTGCCAACAGTTCTAAAGTTATTACTGGGCAGCCCGGTACCTTCTATAAAAGGCAATCAGCTGTGTGTTGAAAGAGCACTTAAAATTAGAAATGCCCCTTTATTTTCTTAAACATTGGCTGTAGTTCTAGAAGCATAATGTAAAATGTCTATGAATGTCATGTCATGCAGCCAGTGTTCAATGATCAGCATGGTAAGCTAGCTATGCTGTAGGGCAACCAGCAATTAGCATTCTAGTACTGATGATCTCAGCTTTAATGTAGTAATGAGAAAATGGATGAATCATCCATGACTGGGGTTTTTTGTTCCAGATCAACTTGGCACCTTGATAGTTGCTTATGAACTACTGAGCAATCGCAAAGATTTGTCATGCATTTGTATGATGTATTGAACCTTCCTTTATAAGTGGTATATATATATTTTTTTTTTCCAGACTGTCAAGTAATTTAAGATCTGCATAAGTGTCCTAGCATGCATTCTTGACTAGGGACCCTTAGGATTGTCTTACACACTTTTTTTTTTTTTTTTTTTTGTCTGGCTTTCTGTAGAACAAGGAAAGACTTTTTGATAAGTATCTAAAACAGTTACTGATCTGACTGCTACCTTTCTTCTGCTTTTTATCTCTTTCTGAAGTAGATGTGTACTAAAATGAAAAACTTCGTATGTCTATGGCATTCAGTTTCATGGAAAAACATTGACAATTGATGGAAAAACACGTCTTTGGGAGTGGTGTTTTTTTCTTTTTCTTTCAAGATACAAACCCAATTAACAGCTTTAAGGAACATTCATCACAGTAGCTCGGGAACAGCCCTCCAGTGTCTGTTGTCATTACCCTACTTTTCTATCTCTTTCCTGTCTGAATATTGGTGTTCTGTTTCCTTTCAAAAGCAGTATTTCTCTTTAAAAATTGTGTAAACCACTCTGGTGTGAACGGTATATCAAGCTGACAAAGAGAATATGAACAGCTCTAAGGAGGCAGAATGAGCCAGATATGTTCTGGGTAGAGCCTCATAAGGGAGGGGCCACTCCTCCCAGTCTAGTCTTTGCCCTTTGGCTTAATTTAAAACCCCATGAATCAAGGAATGGGGCACTCAATGGGAGAGGAGTGAAGTCTGACTTCTAGTGGAGGGTAAAGAGGAGAGTGGTCTGACAAGTTCTTGGAAAGTAAATAAGAGTAACACCCATTTGAAAAGGATCGTGGAATTAGAAAAGATATCGAAGGGCAGCAAAAAACAAAGGGGATGAAATGATTTCTCAGTTTAAACTGTTAGATATCAGCTTGGAGACAAGATAGTTGAAGATGAGATCTATAAAATCATGAGGGGTGGAACAGGTAAATAAGGGGAATACTTTACCCTTTCAAATAGTACTAAGATGAGCAGATACTTCATAAAACTAATTGGGAGTGCATTTATTTATAAAAATGGAGAGGTCATGCGACATGGTGAGCTGAAGACATGGTTCCTCATTGGTCTGAGGCCTCTCCCATGTAGCCACATTAATATTCTCCATCCTGATGGTTTACAAGTAGTTCTTTCTAAGACTGAATAGCCACTTTTGGCTGCAGAGCATGTATGGTAATGCAATAAATTCAAGAGGCCTAAACTGATGGCAAGATCGCAGAGCCCTGGTTGTCAAGCCAAACTGATGGTAGAGGTGTCCATGGCTGTGGTGGCAACCTTGGAAAGTTGTTTTGAGGGCTTATCAAACAAAATTGACAATGTGGCCCAAATCCTACCAGCATATCAAACAGCTGACTGCAACTGAATAGTGAATATCTGATCTGGATGACCAGTCATCCAGTGGCTCCTGAAATGGAGAGAATACAGAAACAACTTAACCTGGCAGCAAGAAACTCAACTAATTTCATATAGAAGTCTATGACAAATTTAAGACTAGTAGAGATCCTGGAAAGTGAGGATGACCTATACTTTACTTTTTTTTTTTTTTTTTTTTTGATACATGATTACCACAGAATTTGAAGCTTGATGTTGTGGTGGGGCCATGACATGAGGACAAGAGATGATTACAAATACTGATAGTGTGGTTCCTTAATTCTTCAACAAAGGAAGTGGTGTTCCAAGCAGCTAGATGCTAGGGACACGCTGAGCATGAAGGTACAACGACTTACCGGTAATAATTTAGGATTATTCTGCCCTGAAGGCTCAAGGCTTTCTCACTAGTGTGCAGCCTCTTAGCTGCAAAAGAATTGTTTTGCACTCCTAGTCAGTGCATTTGACCATCAGGAGTGAGGCATAGAGCACCTGTGAAACACTTGGCCAACCTGTACCAAGCAACCTAAGATTAGCAATGAGATATACTTCGGTTCTGGATTTGTGATGATATGCTGGAGGGCAGTAGGGCTGTTGCTGCTGATGCAGTATGTTGGCTCAGCTCCCATTGTATCAGTCTTTACAGCAGAGCTGTTTACAAGGGCAATGTATCAATATTTTAATTAGCCATAAACCATTTTGGTTTTCATGGATTATAAATTTAGTGAGATCATGCCCCCTACATAAAAGGAAGCCATACTTTTTACTTGCACTCTCACTCAATAGGCTCTTCTCATCCAGTCCCACCACTTATTTGCCCCATTAGCCAAGCATCTCAAGATTAAGCATCAACATCCTATGCCAAGTATTCGTTAATTCATGCTCTACACCATACTTATTCCTCTTATCCATTTATATGATTAACAGGTCAAAATAAAGACATGTTCACTTTATGTCATGGACAGTCCTATTGATTGGAGATCTTCTACCCAAACTACAAATTTTCAGTCCTGCTGATCACTGGTGTCCTGTTTCTCCCCCCCCCCCCCCAATACCCAAGCTAACTGGCCAAAGCTGAGATCAATGTCTGCTCAAGTCTCAAGATATGTGCTTTGGAGAGGGATGCCTGAAGTATCTGATTCAGGTTTGGGTTTGAATAAGTGCTATGTTACCAGGCTAGACTTCAAGATCAGCTTGGTTATTCTGCATTGATCATCTCAAGCCTTTATATGTGGATTCCCCTCAACTAACTTTGATGCTATCTATCATTGGGGGGGGGGGGGGGGGAGAAAGGCTGTAAAAAGTTAAAGCTGTCATTTTGTTGCAAAAATGCAATGTGTGCCTTCGAGTCAGTCCTGACTCCTGGCGACCCAGAAGCTCCTGGGTTTTCTTGGCAGTGTCACCAGAAGTAGATTGCCAGGCCTTTCTTCCGAGGCAATGGAGGGTTAAGTGACTTGCCCAAGGCCACAAGGAGTGCTAGTGGGAATCGAACCCTGGTTGCTTGGTTACCAAGCCAGTGTTCTAACCACTAGGCTACTCTACAGAAATATGGTTTTATTAAATATTTGTTATACTGCCTTTAAACAACAGTTTGCAATTTTCAATCAACATCAGTTAAGTAGGATAGTATAAAACTTAAAACAAATTTAAAACCAAAGAATTAACAAGAGAAGACTGCCATTCTGCTCTGGTTCATTTTCCACCGTGGATACTGAAGGCCCTCTAAGTGTCTTAGAGGTGACCTAAATGTCTTAGATTCTGCCCAACACTAGAGGCAGATTATTCCAGAGAAAGGGGCCTCAAGCTAAAGAGAAAAAGAACCCTGTTAGTCTAGTAGATAGTAGATTGTAATCCTGCTTATGATACCAGAAGAATAAGCCTATGATCATGTGCAACCAACAGGGTGCAGAATTACCATAGATGCAAGATAAGTTGGCATATTATTCTGGCACCTCACCTTATGTTGAGTTTGGACTGAATGCAGAAACGTATAGGTGATCATAATGAGCAATTAGAGGAGAAACATGTGCCTAAAGAATTATTTCCGCCTATAACTAAAGCCTGTTTACCATCAGCAAAAAAACCCTGGCCAGATCTCTGGTTCAAATATGGCTGTCTTAAATGAACTTTTGGATTCTTCTGCTACTGAGACTTTTATGTTCCAGCTAGACTTCTGGTCTCCTGTGCCTTGGTGGCAGATCGGGATTGGATCCTAAAATTATATTTCAAAAAGAGTTTTTCTTTGGCTTTACAATTTCTATTTTCCCCGATCTGGCGAAAGACCAGGAAGCAGCATAAGCAGTTCTCTTTGAAGCTGGGTGTACTGGGAGCTTTGTTCCACTTAATGTTTCCTTCTAAAGGTTTAATTCTTTAAGTCAGTCCGCTATGCTTTTTTCAGCCAGGCACCTTGGCCGCTTTCATTAATGTCAGGTTACCTATACCATCTGGGTTTGCTGCTTCTGAGAGGCTATTTAAATGGGGTTATGAATAATTAATGCATTGGTCTGCACTAGCTGCAGCCACTGCTTCTGATTAGTGGGTTTTTTTTCCTGATGTGTTGGGGTTTTATACCTCCCTTCTGTGGCTTTTTTTTTTTTCTGTACACCCACCTTACCATTTGGAGTAGTAGGTAACTGTTACATTGTAACTAATTTCTGCATTGTATAATAGTTTTCCTTGTTCCTTTTTTTGTACAAGATTCTATCTTGATACACCATCAAAAATTTAAGGTGTGTGTTTTTACATCTTAAAATTATTAGAGGATAAACATGATCATATTTACAAGTACAGGGAAGGATCCAGACAGTTATATTCTGGATTGGTTTGAAGTAGTTTCAAATCACAAGACAGAGTACCAGCATAGACCACATTGGTGCATGCTCATTAAGTCATGTTTAGATTTCAATGTGTTCAAATCAGTTTACGTCTGAAAGAGGTTGCAGGACCCTAATTGTACAGAGGTGGGAAGGTGGCTGCAAACCTAGTGGAAATGTTTGTCAAAGTTCAGAATCAATTGTCGCACCTAAGTATCAAAATGGACCAATGCAGAAAGCTGGCACTTAAGTTGTGCTCTAGCAACGTCTTATGCTTATTTGCAATGCAGAAAGGGGCTCATAGGCAAATGGCAGCATTAAAATGGGAAAGCAAGCCAAACACGTGCACAGAGGTTGGGGCTAGTTTGGCATGCTCTCCTAGAGAAATAGTGGCACCGCATGGCTAATATGCATGTGAGCACCAACAGTATTTTGATGGCATCAGGGGCTTTCTCTGCCTGGAGATGATCCAGAGTCCCAGGATGCACCTGCAGAGCCAGGTGCTGCCATTTTTTCAAGATGGCAGGGCAAGAGCAGGAGCTTCAAGACCACCTGGATACCAACAACATACTGGACCCGCAACATGGTTTTCCATCCATTCCACAGAGTCGAGACCCTCATGACATCTCTAATGAACATCCTCATCAAGGGCACACAGACCAAGCACTCTGGCTATGCTATGATCTTCCTGGACTTATCTGCAGCCTTTGACACCATCTCCCACAACATCCTCCCTACTAGACGACAAGAAATTGGCATCAACAACGTCATACTTCAGTGGTTCCACTCCTCCTACCTGACCAATAGAAAACAATTGATACGCACAAGCATTGCAACCTCCCCCCCCCCCCCCCCCACCATTCAGCAACACCAAGGAGTACCCCAAGGATCCACACTATCTGCCATGCTCTTTAGCATCTACCTGCAACCACTCTACTCCAGTCATATGCGCCCATAACATCAACTACCACATCTACGCAGATGACATAATGCTCTATGGACCAATCACAACCAGCAACCCAACAAACCATCAGCTAACAGACTGCTTCATAGAAGTCTCCAGCTGGCTACAAAAGAACAACCTATCCATCAATCTAAAAAACAGAAGCCCTCATAGTAACCAAGGATCCAAACTTCACACCACCACCACCACACCAACTTAAGAACCACACAAATACAAATACAACCACACACAATACTTAAATCATCATAGACCAAGCGCTCACACTCAAGCAACAGATCAAAAAGACTACCAGAATAATATTCCACAAAGCAAAAACAATACAACATCTCAGGCCTCTCCTTGATCCACAGGACTTCAGGACAGTCATACAAGCTATGACGCTCCCCCACCTGGACTACTGCAACATAATCTATCATGACTACCTGCCACCCACACCAACCCACTATGAACTGCCTTAAATACCACAACAAGAATTATCCAGAAAGCAAAAATACAAGATCTCTCAGGTCTGGGGTGATGTGAACTGCACATACTCCCTCTCAAAGCAAGAATCACATACAAATCAGCCTTACTTATCCACAAAGCCCTCTATCAAATGCAGACCTCCCAGCTCCAAACCTTACTGCCCCAACCCACCCACAACAGAACAACCAGACAAGCCACCAGCAACACCCTCACCATCCCCCATGAACGAACTAAATACAATCAACGGACCTGCAACAGAGCCTTCGAACTATACGTGCCATCCCTTGAACTCCCTACCAAGTCAAATCAAACAGAGATCCTTCAACATTTAGAAAACAACTAAAAACCATCCTGTTCCAGGAATACCTCGGACCGGAAACATCCACCACTGACTCCCTCTCCAGACCCTTTAACATACCCACAGATCTACCTACTAAGAGACTGATGTCCATTGTTTGTCCTTAATGTCTGTTTAGATCATTGAACTTGGCCTCCCTGGTGACAGCCCCCCCACCCTAAGACTTGATTACTGTCCCCCCCCCCTTTCTCTGTTAAATTGCTTTGACCTGGTGAAAAGTGGGATATAAATACAGTTAAATGAATAAAATAAAACATGTGCAGTGCTCGGCCATTTATAAAGGGAGGGGGGTTTGCGGCTGCTGGGCCACCAGGGATTGCTTTTGGTAGGGAGTAGTGACCCCCCCCCCCAGTGTGTGATGGCATTAAGGGCCTTCCCTGTTGCCTGCATCTGAGGAGAGATGTCACCTCCAGACCCAGGCATAGAGATATTGGCACTAAGGCTGATTGCAAAATCCTCTATGCACTGCTCTGCATCAGGCGCAGCCAGTATTTACATATTTACAAAACCTAGTTAGGTGCTGCACCTACTGTTATCGATCTGTAAATAGTCCACCTCTCTGTATATAGTTTACCTGTTCTCCAAGTTATTCACCCTGTTTAATGTAAGTTCAATGTAGATCTTTCCTCATTGTACAACTTTTGTTCCTTGTGTGCATCAGTCTGTTCTGCATTTGGCAGTAGCAGTAAGTGTACTTAAGTGGCGTTATCCATGCTAGTTTCTGCATCTGCCTGCAAATTTGTAAAAATTATCAAGGAACCAGCCAAGCATGGGAAAAGTACTGGACAATTAGAACTTGTTTAACACACAATTAGGCTGTGGTATTTGCCTTGATCACATCTTCTGGCAATTAGCATAGCTAGTCTTTTTTTATTTAAAGATTTAAAACAAATTCCTGGAAGAAAAGGCTATAAACATTGTCATGCATGTCCTTGTTTATCTCTAGCTGAGTGCAATAAGAAATGGATCTGCTCCTTTGAATCCTGTTGGGTGTTTTGTGGGTTGGCCATTGTTGGAGCCAAGGTGATAGATAGGATGGAGTGTGTGTTGGTGTGACCCAGCATGGCATATTTAAATTGTGACAGATTTAGGCAGAGATGACTGCATTCTCCCCCCCCCCCCCCCCATAGCTAATGTGGATCAAGTCTGAACTAAATTCTTTGCCTAAGGGTTCTGAGGCCAGAGGATCCTGCATTGAAGCCACATGAGAAATTTTGGGATTAGCAAAGAACACATGATGTCAGAGACCAATAACAAGATTCATTCAGCAACAAGTGATTTTATGCAGACACATTCATGTGAATTTCAGGCCACTTCACAAGCCCTTGTCTCATTTCAGTGATAAAATGTAATGTTTGACTTTGATAACACTTTTAACTGAAGGGATTAACGAGAAACAGTGTAGCCTGGTTAAAACCATAGAAACATAGGGGCCAACTGCAGTGCCTGGTTAGTCGCTCTCCATTCCACTGTGCCCACCAATGCCAGCACAAAACTTCCTTTATTTACTGCTGATATTCATGCACATTACCACTAATGTGAACTATAATGCTATTGAAGAGTTAAGGAGTGAGGCTGTTTGCCAGACTTTTCACAGGCAAATCTGGGACACTTATGAGAAGTGGAAGGGGATAGGACTTTTTAGTTCCAGATTTGACCAACAAGACATGGAGTGAGATCATTGCCCTGCCCCCCTTCCCCCCCCCTCCCCCACATTCATCCCATGACCGCAATGATATCACTTCTAAGCAGACACATGGAGCAATAGAAACCTTAAGAGAATCCACATGAGCCTCACTTGGTACCTGTCATCTGACCCACAGGGCTGCCTCTTCATTTTGTAGCAGGGAGATTGGCTTTCTTCAGAATTCCTACTGGCCCTTCCTCTGTGTCCATGACACCTCGCCTCTGACTAGCTCCTCTTTTTACAGGGACCCTGGTGAGCTCTCATGGCCATGTTACCTCCTATTTCTATACCACTCAAACCCTAATAGAGTTCCTCATTTGCCTTAAGTTTTTAAAAGAGATTCTTCAGAAGCTCTTTCCCTTCACTTCTAGGGACATTGAGCAATATCAATCACTGATCATAAACACTTATTTCTAAAACTTTTTTCTACATGCCAGTTTTTCTTCTAATTATCACAATTTTATATATATATTTTTTAAACTGCTTGTAATTCTGCATGTTCATTGGACTTTCAAATCATACAAACTATTGGATGGGTAACACATACTAAATGTCTGTCTGGTGCAACAAAGCTTCCTAAATAGTAAGAGAACATCTCGATCACGATCTTTAAAAACTGTTTGCTTTCAGCACTTAGCTATGACTGCCAATGAGGAGTAGCTTAGTGGTTAGAGCACTGGCTTGGTAACCAAGCAACCAGGGTTCAATTCCTGCTAGCACTCCTTGTGGCCTTGGGCAAGTCACTTAACCCTCCATTGCCTCGGAAGAAAGGCCTAAAAATAGAAAAATTACTCTAACAGCACCTATTGAAAGGAGACATATAATTGTGGGAGTAATTCAGAAAAATTTTTAAAGAAATTCAAAAATATGGCTTGGATGTCTCAGACCAACCGGCTTAAAACAAAGACACAAAAGTATCTAAGAGTGCCGCAATAGCATCAATGACTGTCCACCGGCCACAAAGATAGCATTTTCAATACACCCACAAAATGTAGCGAAACAGTGAAAAAACAATAGTACTTAACTTCAGATACGCCAACGGAAGAAAGGCCTGGCAATCTACTTCCGGTCACACTGCCAAGAAAACCCAGGAGCTTCTGGGTCGCCAGGAGTCAGGACTGACTCAAAGGCACACTTTGCATTTTTGCCAATGTGTGCTCTTGAGGAATACACAACTTTTACACTTTAGCTTTGAATTTCATATTAGTAGCTTTAAGTTCAAGCTTTCTTTTTGGTGCTGAAGAGCAAGAATTTTCTAAATAAGTAGAAATATTAACAAACTCAAGCAGCAGAAAGCAGTCTAGTTTGACTCTCTTGCAGGGGAGAACTTTAGGTGGGGGACCTACTAAACAATTTTTTTTTCTTCAGTTCCAAGTCATTCTTTGCTGATATTAAATCTTTGATTTTTTATTGGCAATTTTAGATGGTCGCCAACTAAATTCATCGTGTGTGTGTGTGTAAGATTTCATGCAGTGGAAATGGTGGTGCCTGTTTCCATGGCAAACTTGCTGGTGGCATTTGCTGTTTTATCTGCACTTTATTTAAATGTCTATCAAGTCACTTTTCTGAGCTGTGCAGAGTAATGAAACGGGATCACAGCAGTTGTACCAGTCTAACTCTGTCAGAGGTTCAGTTGCTGTTGAAGCCTGCCAAATGGAAGGGGCACGGAAAGAATGGTAGCTGCTTGAAATTTTGAGAATATTGTGCTTGGCTTTCCAGTAAAGACAGTTTTATGTGGCAGATTTAGTATATACACCATCCATGTTAATGTTAGGAAAACATACCTTACTATATAGGTTAGATCTCAGCTTTTATACCATTTCTTTCTCTTACAGGATAAGTTTACAAGTGCTTAAGTAGAGAGGATAGTCTAATGATGCTGCAGTGCCTTCAAAATCAGCCTGCCTGCTTTCTGCCTTTCTTCTTGTGTATCCATATTCTTGTTGCAGTATTGGTTTTTGTCTTGCTCCCTCTCCCCCCCCCCCCTTTTTTTTTTCTTTTAAAAGTTCTTGTCCATTCTTTGCATCTCAGCCCTTTGTTCTGTTTTTTTTACTGCTGCATAGAACTCTGATAAAGAGTCTACCAAGGAGAACGCCAAGCTTTACATCTAATAAAGGCCTAGTTTAGAAACGAGATGGAAATGGTCTGGTGGGGACACTCGTGCTTTGGCAGTATTAGAAGCGTCGCTAAAAATGAAACGTTCTAAAATGTGGAATGAAGGGGCACAGAAGTATGTGTGGAGCCAGAGGAGTCTTCAGCTTTCAAACCTACACATGGGATGGGGGGGGGGGGGTGTCACTGGTAACGAGCATTGTCCCACATGTAATTACCAGCACTTATGTTTATAAAGGCTGCCAGTTTTTACTGCAGAAGCTGCTGTTTTGTTTATCTGTTAAATTTAGAGAAATAAACTAGGGGGGATTGAGGAGGATAACTCCTTAATCCCTCCTGTAAAGAGCTGGCTGAAACAGACTTGTTAGGATTTATACCTAGGCATTTGTACACTTAACGTGCACAATGGAGGCCATACTTGTGCATTCTCCATATCATATAGAGAATACATATGTAGATTACTCACTGCCCACGCCCTGATGTCTTCTGCTTCAAACCCTTCATGTATTAAGGACATCATCCACATGAGAACAGACTTTTCTAAAATGGTCTATGTATGCTAGTTACCTGTGTCTGATATACGGGTATACGTAGTGAACAAGGCTTCTAAAATCCCCCCCCCCCCTTTTCTGTTTGGAAGAACATATCCTCTTTAGCCATTTCTAAGTGTGGAAAGACTGAGGTGTGCAGGAAATGATCCTGTCAACAAAATGTGGGGTTTTGTGTTTTGTTTTGTTTTTTAAATAAAATTCATTGCATTTGAAAAGAGGCTATTGTGAGGGCTCTTAGTCCAAACTCTCCAGAAAATCCCCCCCCCTTATGAATTTTGGAACTAATCCTTAGACTAAGATGGGTATAGGGTTGTGGTGGTTTGGGGGTGTAGTGGTTTTTCTTTAGTATCTGCTTTTTTGGAAGTGCAAAATTACAGAAGCACATTAAATAATCCCCCCCCCCCTTTTTTAGAATGAATGGCTTGGTGTGTTTACTGTAGTAAGGGGGTCTAGTTACTAAGATGAGCTAATGTATATTATCCTGCTAGATCTCTTCAGACTTGGACAACTTTTCTCATCACTTGGTATATCTATTGGTACTGACTTCAGAGAAGTCAGTATGTTCACCTCCCAGCAGATGGTAAGATGTGTGGACTGGTGCGACAGGGCAGATAGGCCTGACTCTTCTGGCCCATACTACAGCGTTATGGTCATGGAGTCTGGAAAGGTCCAGTGTTGCTTGTAGAGAGGGTATGTTCTTGCCACCTTGTGTCCAGCAGTTTTCCATGAATTATTACTGCTTGGTGGACCTGAGAGGAGCAGGAGGACCCCCTGAGGGGAGGGTTGTTGAGTTGGGTACAGGCTCCCCCCTGTCCATTCCTTCCAATGGGCTGTAATTAGTTCTCTTGCTGCTTGTTGCTTGGCAGCTGGGCCTCCCAGGCTTGTGGGTTTCTGGGACTTCCCTGCTCAGGTTTTCCTCAGTCAACCTGGAAAAGAAAAAAAACCAAATGGTGGACAACCACAACAGTTCCAGTCGCTGTGTTTTTCAGGAGACCAACCCAGCTGAGCTTTGGTAAACATGCCTGCATCAGGTGTCAGATTCTGGTGTGCTCGGTGATAACCTGATACAAAGCCAGTAATCCTTTCTGGGGGGCTAAAGCAAACCCCTGTATAGCAGGGCCAGTACTACCCAGCAAGCTGGGTAAGCATGGCATGGGAGCACCAGTGGTAAGGGGCACCAAAATCATGCCAGGCAGTAGCAGATATGCCAAGTCATACACGTTAAGCACGTAACACACACGTTGTCTCCCTTCTCTTGCATTTTTGATAAGTTACTTGGTGCTGCCATTAGGCTTTACAACCTTCAAAAGATTCTTCATTCGGCATCTCTGCTGCACCCACTTGCCTGGATCAGCAGTACTGGCAATAGAAAAAGAAAAGGGGAGCCTACAAGTCGGTGTGCACCGATGGCTCTACTGGTCTGCCGCCTCTGCCGCAAACTTCTGTCATCAGCACACTAACTTGCAGGCTCCGCTCTTTTGTGTCTTTTTTTTTTTTTTTTTTCTCTCTATTCCTGCTCACACAGGCCTGGGCAGTGCTAGTGGTGGAGGGGGGAGATTACCAACAGGGACATGGGGAAAAGGATCAGAGGGAGAAGATGGTGGACATAGGAGAAGATGATAAAGTGAATTAGGGATATTCTAGCTTGGCTAAGGGGAGCAAAGGAAGTAGGAGGCAAAGCAGATGCTGGACAGAGGGTACATAGGGTGGCAGGCGAGATGTTGGGTTTGGAGAAACACGGTGAAAGGGTGATGCTGCTGAGCATGGAGAGTGGAGGAGTAGGGACACAGATGATGATGGACATATGGGGGAGGGGAATAAGGTGCCAAGGGAGATGCAGGACAGAGGATGACATAGGGAATATGCTGGGCATAATGGAGGCTGAACATGGGAGGGTGAGTAAGAAGACAGTAATGCTGGACATTGGGGGAAGTAGGAAGACAGATGGGAGAAGCTAGATGGAGGGGACAGGGGAGAGATGAGATGCTGGGAGGGGGAAGAGGGAGGAGAGACTGAAAAATGAGTGAAATATAAGTGGCTAGAGAAACAAAGCTGAAAAAAGATCAATGTCTGGTGGATGTAGGGGAGGAAGAATACAAGAGAAGTGTGCAAATGTCTGGAGATCCTGGAGAAAGTTGAAAAAGGAAAGCAGAAACTAGAGGCTGGGACCAACATGAAAAATTAATTGGTCAGACAAAGGTAGAAAAACACATTTTATTTTACATTTAGCGGTTGGAATGTCTGATTTTTTGGAACTTATATTAATCTGAATGGGTGGCAATGCAGCGCTGTTCCTATTTCTCTGGTGCTGCACCGCATGCAGTTTCTGACTTGACGTTTCCGTTCAGTTTTTGTCTACACATTTCTATTGTCAATTTGCTTTGCGCTATACTCGGGTAAGGGTCTATCTGGTTTAGTATGTGTGACTGAGGCTAGGCATGCTGTTGGCTTTGAATGTCTATGTAGGGATCTGGGATCTGATTTGTTCAATTTTCCCAATAGGTTGTATAGATATTTCAGGCTCTTTGCAATATTTACTGTGCTGCCTCCTAGAGTATCCCATTTCAGTCCAGAGAACTGGGTTATGCACACTGAACAGCATGTGGAGACTGAGACTTGCTCAATGCAGTATAAATAGCCTATGCCCACTGACCTGAGCCAGTATTTCAGCCTCTAGCAGGTGGTGTGGACTGCAGAGCCTTGATTGAGGCCTATTTTTGGCCAGAGGTGCAGAACTTGGTGGTCCAGGTCCCTCCCTCAGCTGCCCCCTCTGCCTTGCTCTTCCTCTTCCCCCCCCCCCCCACCTTTGGGAGGGTGCCAGAAGTGGTAACACCAGTGCCTGCTGCTGTTACCTAAAGCTAGTTGAGAGCACATACAAAAAAGACTGAAGGCAGAGACTGCACAGGCACACTTGGATGGGGATCAGTTGCAGCAGTCCCACAAGTGGAGAGGGTGCCCTGGGTAAGTCCTGCAGGCCCCAGGGGGGTGGTTTTCTTGGGTTGTCAGTTTTTGCTGAGGGAGGAACAGCACGACACGGCTGCATGGAATGAGACCAATGTGCTCTGTGCAGCATCTGCCAAGCTCAGCTGTCAGACATTGGACTGCTGTGTGTTTAGGGAGATAGCAGAGAAGGCACTTGGTGGGGCTTGTGACAGGTCCAAGGAGGCTATCGGTGACACTTTTGTCTGCTGGGAGGCCACGGGAGATGGTGGTCTCATGGTTTTGGCAGGAACCACCACTATCTTTGCTTCAGTTTTGCAGCCTGGTTTAGATATGGGGCGCTTTTTTTGTTTGTTTTTTCTTTTGGTTTTTGTTTTTTAAACTTAGGATTCACGTGAGGTTTGTGGCAGTAAGGGCCTAGTTGGGCTGTTGGCACACAGGAGACTAGGGAGTCCCCATCTCCCCTGAGTTTGTGCTCCTGCCTCATCAGGCATTCCTGTTGAAGCAGGAAGTCGGAGGTGTCCTCTTAAGCCCCTGGGGCACAAGGGAGAGGACTGGTAGCAGCAAAGCATCCTAAGAATGAACACCGGCAAGGAGCATAACTCACACTTCATGGCCTCCCTGGAACCCGCTGGACCCACTGGAAGGTCCAGCAAGCCACTTGGATGACTTTCAGGAGCCTCTCAGAGGAGATCCTGCAGTGAGGGGGATCCCTCTGACATACAGATCTTCCACCAGGATGAGCTCTTAGCACTCATTACAAAGGTGCTTGTGGCCCTGTGGATCATGGCATCTGGGGTGGTGGCACTGAACCTGGAGGAGGATCCCCTCATGGAGATCAGCCATCCTTCCTGGTCCACAGGACCCTTCAGACCATGATAGACAAGGAGTGGAGTACTCCTGAGGCTGTCCTTCGGGGAGGGGCATAGCATGGCAAGGTTTTACTCTATACCGCCCAAGGAGAAGGAAAAGCTGTGACTCGCCAAGGTGGATGCTGTGGTCAGTGGCTACGCTCAAGACCACCATTCCAGTGGAGGGGGGGATCACAGCCTGAAGGATCCACAGGACCAGTACATGAAAGCTTTGCTCAAACAAGCTTTTGAAGGCGCTGCCATGGGTTTGCAGGGCACCATTTGTGGGGCCTACATGGCCCATTCATGTCTTTGGTTGCAAGTACCTCAGGAGGAGACAGGCGTCAGGTGCCTGTATGGAGTCTGGTATTGCCTTCCTGGTAGACTTACTGTATGACCTTTTTATGGGTGTCTGCCAAAAGCATGGCCACAGTGGCAGTGGTGTGTTGGCTTCTCTGGCTGCATAACTTGTCGGTAGAAATGGCTTTAAAGATAAAGCTCACCAAGCTCCCCTTCACAGGCAAGTTGCCCTTTGGGGAGGATTGGAGAATTTGCTGAAGACCTTGGGTGCATCCAAGGTGCCCTGGCTACCAGAGGATAAGCCCAGGTGAGTTGGGGCAGTCCAGCCCATTGTCACGGGGGTGTCCCTTGGTGGTTCTGGCCCTCACAGAGGAACTCTTCAGAGGACCCACTGCTTACAGCAGGGCTTGTGTGTGTTGTGTGTTTGGTGGTTTTGTTTTTGTTTGAGGCCAGGACTGGTGAAGCTGCTTCCCAGCAGCCCCAGCTACAGCCAAAGCTCCCCAATGAAGGTGTGAGGGCCCCAGTGGGGGTGCAGCTGGTGGGTGGCCACCTTCAGCACTTCTCCTGTACCTGGATCCAGATCTCCAAGAGACAAGCATCGGAGGTGCTCAATTGTATGAGGGTAACAGCCTCAGGTTTGCTCAGCCACTGTCAGATCTCCATGATTTTCCCCCTGCAGCTCTGTGCAGAAGGTACAAGCAGTGGGGGGCACACGAATTTTTTTGTAGCTTGATGTGGTGATGCTGGTTCCGGAGGCTGATTGGGGCCTCGAGAGGTACTCCATCTACATTGTGGCCCTGAATGAGGGGTCCTGGCATTCCTTTCTGGATCTCCAAAGGGGTCAACTAGACCCTTCACGTGCCCAGATTTCACATAGAAACCTTGCGGTCTGATTGTGACTGTCTGCCAAGGCTAATTTCTTACCTCCTTGGACCTTACAGAAGCTATTTGCCCATCCCAGTGTGCCTGGAGTACCAATGCTTTCTGCAGTGCCCCAGAGGCATTTCCAGTTTCATTGTCCTTTTGGCAGCACCACAAGCCTTCACCAAGGGTCGTGGTAGTCATGGCGGCCCATCTTAGCAAGCAGGGAGTGCTGGTCCACCCATATCTAGATTGGCTGATCTGGGGAAAGACAAGAGGAAAGCAAGTGTGCAATTGCAATGGTCATTCGTTGCCTGCAGGACGTAGGCTGGGTGGTGGACTTCTCAAGAGTTACCTGCAGACCTTGGAATATCCAAGTGTCCCTTTTAGACATGACCAGGGGGATGGTGGTGTTTTCTCAGGATAGAGTGGAGAAGCTGCAGTTTTTCAGGGGCTCTGGACCCTGCAGGCTCAGGCCTGGGACTATTTGGAGCTTATTCTGTGGGCCTGACTGCACATACAGATGCTTCAAGCGCATCTTCTGGCCCGCTGGTCACCTCGGGAGCAATCCATGAAGGTACATCTGTTGCTGCCCTGTGCATTCCAGAACAGCTTGCACTGTGGTGGCTGTCTCCAGGAAATCTGAGCAGGGATGCCTCTGGAAGCCCCAGCCTGGGTGCTAGTTACCTGCAGACATGGGTCTCTTTCTGGCTGGGGTAGACACTGCCTGTTGCAGGTGGCGCAGGAGCACTGGTTGGTAAAGGAACAGATATGGGCCATCAATTGGCTGGAGACAAGCAGTGCATCTGGCACTGGAGGCAGTCTTGACAGACAATGCTACTGCAGTGGCTTACATCAATTGCCAGGGAGGCAACTGGAGCTCCAGATGGTAGCAGAGGTGATCCATTCCTGCAGTGGGCAGAGCAGCATCTGTTCTCTTGGCAACACGTCTCCAGCATGGCAAATGTGTAGGTGGACTACTTCAGTCACCACACCCTCTATCTGGGAGAGTGGTCCCTCTTTTTTGGAGGCAGTATTTGTCACGAGAGTGCTGGGGGGATGCTAGTGATGAACCTGATGGCAAGGCTGCAGAACACCAAAGCGCCATGCTGCTTCAGTTGGAATGATCCCCCATGGCTGAGGGCCTTGACACTTGTGCAGCTGTGGCCCCAGGAGGGGTTGTAGTACATGTTCTACACCCCCCTCCCCCACCCTGGCCCTTCTTGGCTGGGTGATACAGCACATAGAAGCACATTGGGACCAGGTACTGCTTGATGGCACCACTTTGGCATGCCAGTCAATGAGGCCAATCTCCAGCAGCTCCTGGTGGACAAGCTGGTCCAGCTACCACCAGTGCCAGACAAGTTGACCCAGGGTCCAGTGTGCATATTGGCAGTGGATTGGTTCTTGCTTGTAGCCTGGGTCTTGAGTGGGCACTACTGAGGCATTGCAATTTGTAAGCCAGTTATTGCTACCATGTTGCAGGCATGATGCAGTTGTACCTCATTGGCTTATTTTGCATCTGGAGGCTTTTTGAAGCCTGGTATGGACTGAGATCTGGCCCTTCGGGGCACTGGTGCCTGTGATTTTAGTGTTTTAACAGACTTAAATAAGAGTCTGGTGCTTGGCTCGCTGTGAGTCCAGGTGGCTGTATTGCCTTGTTAGCAGTGCAGGGTGTGGCCCTGGCAGCACATCCCAACATGCTCCAGTTCTTGAGGCATTAAGCACTTGTGGCCCTCCAACTGGCATGGGACCTTAATTTGGTTGTGGCAGCCCTGTGTGCCCCACCCTTCAAGCCACTTTGAGGGGTTTCACTCAACAATCTGACACTGAAGGTGGTCTTCCTTGTCATAAGTTCAGCCTGACAGATCTGAGTTTTAGGCCCTGTCTTGCAAGGAGCCCTTCTTGGTGTTCTCCAAGGAGAGGTTGGTCCTGTGGATCATACTGCCTTTCTTGCCTAAAGTGGTTTTGGATTTCCACCTCAGGCAGCAGTTCTGCCCTTGTTTCCAGGGCAAAAGGGCTTCTGCACAAACTGGATATCCACAGGGCTTTGAAGTGTTATATGGTTATGACTCCACCATTCCGACACTTGGCAAGGTGGTTTGTCCTCTTCAGCAGTCCTCAAAGGGGAAGCAGCCTCCAAGGCCTCTATTACCCGTTTTGATATTGGAGGCCAGAGTCTGCCTATCTGAAGGGCAAGCAGGTGCCCATGGGCTTTCAGACTCTCCCAATCCAGGGCTCAGGCCTCATCCTGGGTGCAGCTGGGGAGGGTTCCTACCCTGGATATTTGTTGGGCAGCTACTTGGTCCTCGTTGCATTCCTCTGCAGCATTATTGCCTGGATCTCCAGGCCTAGCAGGAGGCATGCTTTGGGGTGGTGGTGCAACGGGTTGGGGCCTCTGTTTTCCCCCTCCCCCATGATTGGTACTGCTTTGCTACGTTCCATTTGTCTGGACTGGAGGGCTGCTCTCTAAAGTGAAACTAGGCCTTAACTGCTGTTTCCCCCCCCCCCCCCCCCCATATTCCCTCCAGCCCAGTCCAGGACCTTCCCTTGGTTGACAGTCTTGCAGGAATGTAGCACATTTATCAAGTATTTTCAGGAACAGGCAGGAGTAGCATAATTCAACTTAGAAGTGTGGGTGTCTCTTCTGGAGGCAGTAGTCTCCTTTCTGTTTGTGGTTATGCTTTTTGTTCTATATTAAAAACAAAGACTGACAAAAATTGCTTCAGGTCCCTATCTGCCCCCCTTCTGGGGAGGGTGTACAGAGATGCAGGGTGCAAGGCTCACTATTTGTGGCGACCCCAGACTCTGCTTCCTGTGGGAGACTGGTGTGTAGGCTGGGGTCTGGGACAGGATTTCTGGTTCCTGCTTGGTAAGTTCTACATACTGGTTCAGATCAGTGGGCACAGGTTATTTATACTGCACTAAGTCTCTTTCAGTCTCCACCTGCTGGTTGGCAAGCATAACCCAGCTGTCTGGACAGGACTGGAGGGACTATAGGAAAGACAATTAGCAGGTAAGGCCTATTAGCTTTTCCTAAGTAAGCCCTCACTCGTGCTGTTATGGAATGGTAGGATTGTTCTGTCCTGAGGGACATTCAGAGTTTTTTTTGTATTGTCACAATATGACTGACTGGTACTGGAGAGGGTTTTATATTACTGAAACGAAACCAAAATAAAGGACGTTTAATTTGGTATGGTGAGTGCTACAGGGAAATGTTCTAGGTTTTTTGCTGTAACAGTTTACATCAGATAAAATATAATTTTTGGGTGTTTTTTTTTTTTTTTTTTTTCTTCATTTGCAAAGCAAATGTGCAGATCCTTCCAAATCTATACCACGAATGCATAGGGAGGAAAACCTCACTCAGCCTTCAGTCTCGCTCATTGGGATGGTAAATCTCTCACTCTTTGTAATAGGCCACCCTTGGCATCTCTGCAGTAGTACATGTGCCTGTGGGAGCAGCCTGTCCATAAGCCAAAGAGCAAAAGCGAGCTGTGATCCCCTGCAGGGCTGCTGTATGCCTGTGAGGCAGCTCATGTGGGCTGAAGATTGTGGCCAGTAGAGTGCATGTGCCCTGTAGTGCTGCCCTGTGCCTGCAGGACAGGCTGCTCCCACAGGCCAATGAGGAAAGATGTGTGGCAAGAGTGCTGCAGGGATCCGACAGTCCTTGTTCCAGCCAGGTATTTGTCCCTTCACTGCAATTCTTTCAGTATTTGTTTTGAAGGAGAAATACTAGCATTACATGAACAGAGCTCATGAATGAGCTTTGGGAAAAGGAGCTTGCAGCTTACCATTAATAGTAGTGAGGGAGGGGGTGCTGATCTGTAGAGACCCCTAGCACTGGCCCTGCACTGTAAGCAGCTGTTGGCGAGGCTAGAATGGATTAACTCTAAACTGTTCCAGAATTAATCCATTTCAGCTGCCACTAAACATAATTGTCAAAACTTGACCCATGATGCAGATGAGTTTTGCTGAAACTCAGCTGAGTTGGTCTCCCAATAAACACATTGATTTGAACTTCCTCATTGTGACTGTCTACCTCCTATTTGTTCTCGTCTTGGTTTGCTTCTTGATGGCTGCTTCTCCTTTGATCTACCCCTTTCCCCAATCAGTCCTAAATGTTCGAGGACTTTCCTCTTGCCACAGCCCTGCTTCTTTTCTGCACCATCTTTAAACCTTTCCTACTGCAATGTTCCACCACATTCCCAGAGCAGCCTGTATCCTCCAGATATTTTTCTGCAACTGCTTTTCTTTGCTCCGTTTGTGAATGGAATGCCTAGGGCACTTTTTTGCTTGGGGCCTGATGCTGTTGCTGTCCTCCCCAGGATAGCACTGTGACTGCTGGATGGCTGCTTGGTCTTGGAGATGGAGCCTGACAGGCTGGCCCTAGCTGCAAGCCAGTGACTCCTGGGGGCCCTTATGGCTTCTTTTCAACCAGCTTGCACTACCGCTCCTGAAACAGCTCAGGGGCTCTTTTTTTTTTTTTAGTTTTGGTTAGTTGCTTGTCAGCCCCCTTCATGGGGGGGTCCATGATCTTGGCCTTCCTTTCAGGGGATCCAAGGCCCATGAGCACCCCGTCTCAGGCAGAGGGATCACAGCACCCCACTTTGCCTCTGTGGGAGCATCTCCTTCCCCCCTGGGGAGATCGGTTGAAGGACCTCCAGAGAATCTTTTTTGCCAGGAGGTAAGTGACGGGATGTAATTTTCTTTTATGGTGACAAGCTAGGGTGTCCATGATGCTATCGTAGCTCTGCATAGTGGAAACTGTTATCGGGGAAAGATTTTGCAGGTGGGTTCCCCCTTTTCTGGAAGGTTCCATGCCTCTTGTTGCATTCATTCATCTGATTAACTCAATGCACTACCTCATAGGATAAGAACATAAGATATGCCATACTGGGTCAGACCAAGGTCCATCAAGCTCAGTATCCTGTTTACAACAGTGGCCAATCTAGGTCATAAAGGAGAGAACCCTTGAGTTGGACCCAAAGGGTTGTAAGGTCTTGTCTTGGCTATTTTCTCAGTCCCCAGGGCAAGCAGGATAAGCTTTTTCAGGTTCCCTGGAGTGGGAGCCTGGGTCACAACTGATACAGTGCACACCCATCCCTGTGGGTTCTCTAGAGGCTAGAGTAGCAGACTTGGAAAACATAAGACAGACAGAGAGGTACATAGACGAGACCTACAGGGATATAGTCCTGAAGTCCCACCTCCAGTCTGGCAGCATCCCTGTTGCCATGGAGGAGAGAGGTCACGTGACAGGAGAGCATCACCCTGGTGTGGCAGGAAGTGATCCTGTAACTAGGACCTGTCCTCCAGGTGATGTAAACCCCTCTCGCACCGAGGAGGTTTCTCCAGGGCCAAGTGCCCATGCGGGAAGGGTTAGGACAGCAGTTATAGTTGGTGATTCAATCATTAGGCATGTAGATAGCTGGGTGGCTGGTGGACGTGAGGATCGCCTGGTAACATGCCTGCCTGGTGCGAAGGTAGCGGACCTCACACGCCACCTAGATAAGGTCTTAGATAGTGCTGGGGAGGAGTCTGCTGTCTTGGTACATGTTGGTACCAATGACATAGGAAAATGTGGTAGGGAGGTTCTGGAAGCTAAATTTAGGCTTTTGGGTAGGAAGTTGAAATCCAGAACTTCCAGGGTAGCGTTCTCCGAAATGCTTCCCGTTCCACGCGCAGGACCCAATAGGCAGGCAGAGCTCCGGAGTCTCAATGCGTGGATGAGACAATGGTGCAGAGATGAGGGGTTCGGATTTGTTAGGAACTGGGGAACATTCTGGGGAAAGGAGGGGCTCTTCCAAAGGGATGGGCTTCACCTTAACCGGGATGGAACCAGGCTGCTGGCATTAACCTTTAAAAAGGAGATAGAGCAGCTTTTAAACTAGATAATAGGGGAAAGCCGACAGTCGCCCAAGAGCGCATGGTTCGGAAGAATGTATCCTTGAAGGATACTACAAAAAGCAGAGAGGTTCCAAAAAAGAGTAAAGTAGCCCAAATGCCCTCGAGTATGGAGCAGACAGAACTTAAAGATCCCAAATTACCCATGTCTACCAATAGCCAAATTAATATGAATAAAATACAGTCTCTAAAATGCTTGTATGCAAATGCTAGAAGTCTACAAAACAAGATGGGAGAGTTAGAATATATAGCACTAAACGAGAGGTTAGATATGATTGGAATATCAGAGACATGGTGGAAGGAGGACAACCAGTGGGACACTGTGATACCTGGGTACAAACTATATCGAAATGATAGAGCTGATCAAATTGGTGGAGGGGTTGCGCTCTATGTTAGAGAGGGCATTGAATCAGAAAGGATTAACGTTTTGCAAGAAACAAAATTTGCTGTAGAATCTCTATGGATTGAAATTCCATGTAAAAAGGGGAAGGCGATGGCAGTGGGGGTGTACTATCGTCCGCCTGGCCAGAATGAACAAATGGATGATGAAATGCTCAAAGAAATCAAGGAAGCTAGCAAAAGTTACAGTGCAGTAATAATAATGGGTGATTTCAATTACCCCGGCATCGACTGGGTCAGTGTCACAACAGGACATGCTAGGGAGATAAAGTTCCTAGATGAAATAAATGACTGCTTCTTGGAGCAGCTGGTTCATGAACCGACCAGAGGGGAAGCAATATTAGACCTAGTCCTTAGTGGAACACCAGATGTAGTGCAAGAGATAAGGGTGTTGGGGCCACTTGGCAATAGTGATCATAGCATGATCGCCTTTGATTTAATTAGTGGAGGAGGGATAGTAAGGAAATCCACAGTACTACCCTTTAACTTTCGAAAGGGAGACTATGATAGAATGAGGAAAACAGTTAAGAAAAAACTAAAAGGAGCAGTTGCAAAGGTTAAAGACGTACATCAAGCTTGGGTGTTGAAAAATACTATCTTGGAAGCCCAGACCAGCTGTATTCCACGCTTTAAGAAAAGTGGAAGGAAGTCTAAAAAATTGCCAGCATGGTTTAAAGCTGAGGTCAGAGAGGCTGTTGCCAAAAAAGCATCTTTCAAGAAATGGAAAAAAGAGCCAAATGGTGAAACCTGGAAACAGCACAAGCACTGGCAAGTCAAATGCAAGGCATTGATAAGGCAGGCAAAGAGAGAATTTGAGAAGAAGCTTGCTGCGGAAGCAAAAACGCGAAATAAAGACCTTTTCAAGTACATTCGTAGCAAAAAACCCGTGAGAGAGTCAGTTGGTCCATTAGATGATAAAGGGGTTAAAGGAGCACTAAGAGGCGACAAGGCGATAGCGGAGAGACTGAATGAATTCTTTGCTTCGGTCTTTACTGAGGAACATGTAGGGATGTTACCCACGACTGAAGTGGTATTTAAAGGTGTGGAAGAATTGAAGGAAATATCGATACATCGGGAAGATGTCTTACAACTATTAGATAAACTGAAGAGTAGCAAATCACCTGGGCCGGATGGTATACATCCAAGGGTGTTGAAAGAACTGAAATTTGAGATTGCAGACCTGCTATCAGTAATCTGTGAACTATCATTAAAATCATCTCTAATACCTGAGGATTGGAGGATCGCCAATGTAACACCAATTTTTAAAAAGGGTTCGAGGGGTGATCCGGGAAACTACAGACCGGTGAGCCTGACATCAGTACCGGGAAAAATGGTAGAAACCATCATAAAGAATAAAATTACTCAGCATATAGATAGTCATGACCTAATGGGAGACAGCCAACATGGCTTTAGACAAGGAAGATCTTGTCTTACTAATCTGTTATGTTTGTTTGAAGGAGTGAATAAACAGGTGGACAAAGGTGAGTCGGTTGATATTGTGTATCTGGACTTTCAGAAAGCCTTTGACAAGGTCCCTCATGAGAGACTTTTGGCAAAACTAAAGAGTCATGGGATAGGAGGCAGTGTACTACTGTGGATCAGGAACTGGTTAAAAGATAGAAAGCAGAGGGTAGGGCTAAATGGCCAATTTTCCCAATGGAGAAAGGTGAATAGTGGTGTACCCCAGGGATCTGTGCTGGGTCCGCTGCTTTTTGACATATTCATAAATGACCTGGAAAGTGGAATAACGAGTGAGGTTATCAAATTTGCTGATGACACAAAACTATTTAAAGTTGTTAAAACCCAGGAGGATTGTGGAAAATTGCAAGAGGATCTTGATAAATTGGAAGACTGGGCATCAAAATGGCAGATGAAATTTAATGTGGAGAAGTGCAAGGTTATGCACCTAGGGAAGAACAACCCAAACTACGGTTACACGATGCAAGGTTCCACATTAGGAACCACCACCCAAGAAAAAGATTTAGGCGTCCTTGTGGATACCATGTTAAAACCCTCGGCCCAGTGTGCAGCGGCGGCCAAGAGAGCAAATAGAATGCTAGGTATGATAAGGAAAGGAATGGAAAATAAAACAAAAGATATTATAATGCCTCTATCGTTCCATGGTGAGACCGCACCTTGAATATTGTGTGCAATTCTGGTCGCCGTATCTTAAAAAGGATATAGCGATTTTAGAAAAGGTTCAGAGAAGAGCCACCAAAATGGTAAAGGGGATGGAAGGCTACTCCTATGAAGAAAGGCTAAAAAGGTTGGGGCTCTTTAACCTGGAAAAGAGACGGCTGAGGGGAGATATGATAGAAGTCTATAAATTAATGAACGGAGTGGAACGGGTAAACGTAGATCGATTGTTTACCTTATCAGAATATAGAAAGACTAGGGGACATGCAATGAAGCTACAGGGTAAACTATTTAAGACTAATAAAAGAAAATATTTTTTCACTCAACGTGTAATCAAACTCTGGAATTTGTTACCGGAGGATGTAGTAAAGGCTGTTAGTGTAGCTGGGTTTAAAAAAGGTTTGGACAAGTTCCTGGAGGAAAGGTCCATAAACCATTATTAAGAAGGGACCCAGGATATCAATGCTTGAACCAATACAAGCATTGTGGAACCTGTGTCCCTTGGGGAAACTGCTAGGTATGTATGACCTAGATTGGCCACTGTTGGAAACAGAATACTGGGCTTGATGGACCTTGGTCTGACCCAGTATGGCATATCTTATGTTCTTATGTGGGGAGAGGCTGCATTTTTAAGAGTTTCCTTAATGCCTTTGTAGCTGTCACCTTAGGCTATTGGTGTCAAGCCTTTGCGAGATCAAGCTACTGCTGTGCAGCTTGGAGGCTGTGAGGCTGGAAGAGGACTACCTAGGTAACTGGTATCATCAAAGACTTGACCAGAGTAAGTCCTCTGTGGCAGTGGTAGTAGCCAGCTGATAGCTCTGGTTCTGTGCTCTGTCAGCAGTTAACTCCTCTCTACATACCTATTGCTCTTCAGGATGGGCCTGGATTGCTGATAGTCTTGGCTAAGCTCACCTGCAGACTTCTGGAAGACTAGGCCCTATGCCTGGCACCTGTATACCATTTGTACTCCTAAGAGTACAGTTGGAACTACTCATCCTTTAGGTTGTAGCCCAGGAAAGGGCAGCCCTTTTTTTGGGACTTCTACATGCTCTGGTTCCAAATGGGAGCTTGATCAGTAACCTTGCTGGTTTCCAGAAGTGGTTCCTGGTGTGTAGTTGGTTGGCATGTACCTCCTGGCTTCTCTGAAAGGACCCATACCACTTAAACTGTGGATTCTCAGAATTCAAGGCTTATGTTAGAAACTAGGCATCTTGCAGGACAAGCTAACCCTAAGGTCCTTGGTTCAGGCCAGCCTTAGTGTTTGTGGTTTTGAAAAAAGTGTGTATATATAACTTCAGGTAAATGGAGCTCACTCTGAGAAGGTTACCAGTGATGTGCCCCAGGGATCTGTCCTTGGTCTGATTCTTTTTAACATCTTTCTTAGTGATATAGGGGAAAGGCTGTCGGGTAAGGTTTGCCTCTTTGCAGATGATATCAAAATCTGCAATAGAGTAGACACCCAGGAAGGTGTAGATAATATGAGGAGGGATCTAGCTAAGCTTGAAGAATGATTTAGAATTTGGCAGCTGAGATTTAATGTGAAATGTAAGGTCATGCATTTGGGCTGCAGCAATCCAAGGGAGCAATAAAGTATAGGGGGTGAAGTACTTTTGTTCACTAAAGAAGAATGGGACTTAGGTGTCATTGTGTCTGTTCTTAAAGTAGCTAAACAGGTAGAAAAGGCGACGGCAAAAGCTAGAAGGATGCTTGGGTGCATAGGGAGAGGAATGGCCAGCAGAAGAAAGAAGGCGATAGCGCCTCTGTATAAGTCTTTTGTGCGACCTCCATTTGGAGTATTGTGTGCAATTCTGGAGACCACACCTTCAAAAGGATATAAACAGGATGGAGTCAGTACAGAGGGTGGCTACTAAAATGGTTAGTGGTCTTCATTATAAAGCATATGAGGACAGACTTAAGGATCTTTAATATGTACACCTAAGAGGAAAGGCGGGATAGAGGTGATATGATTGAGACATTTAAATACCTCTGTGGCATAAATGCACAGGAGGAGAGCCTCTTTCATTTGAAAGCAAGCTCTGCTGCGAGGGGACATGGGATGAGGGTGAAGGGAGATTCAGGAGTGATATGCGGAAATATTTCTTTATGGAAAGAGTAGTGAATCCATGGAATAGTCTCCCAGTGGAGGTGTTAGAGATGAGGACAGTATCTGAATTCACAGATGCATGGGACAAACAGGACCGCTAAAGGAAAAAAGGGGACTGTTATAGTGGTTGATATGGCAGGACAGACTAGATAGGCCATGTGGTCTTTCTATTGTCATGTTTCTATATTTCTATGACAGTGCTTCTGTGTAGTCTCCCTGCAGACATATGTTGAAGGACCCACTTCAGTGCCTTCTGCAGCTGCAGACTATTTTACCCAGCCACACATGTAGCTGTCTTGTTAAACTCTGAGACTGCATTTCAGTCTTGCTTGCTTGAAGTGATGCCAAATTCAGTGCTGCAGCAGTAGATAGACGGAGTGATTATCACTGAAAGTTGCTAAAGACTGCCTCCACCTGCCTGCAAGGGAACATTAGTCCAGATGAGTTTTAATCTAGCGCAACAGTGGCCAAGAGAGCAAATAGAATGCTAGGAATCATAAGGAAAGGAATGGAGAATAAAACAAAGGATATTATAATGCCTCTGTATCATTCCACAGTGCAACCACACCTTGAATATTGTTTGAAATTCTGGTCACTATAGCAGAACTAGAAAAGGTACAGAGCAACAAAATGGTAAGGGGATGGAAGGATTACTCCTACATGGAGAGGCTTAAAATGTTGGGGTTCTCGAACTTGGGAAAGACAGCTGAGGGGGGATATGATAGAGGTATATAAATTAATGAATGGCATGGATAAACGTAGATCGGTTGTTTTATGCCATCAAAAGGTAGAAAGACTAGAGGACATGCAGTGAAGCTACAATGTAACCCATTTAAGACCAAGTATTTTTCTACTGTGTAATCACACTCCGGAATTAGTTAACAGAGGATGTAGTACAAGCTGTTAGTGTAGCTGGCTTTAAATAAGATATGGACAAGTTCCTGGATGAAAGGTCCATAAACCATTATTAAAGAGGATTCTGGAAATCCACTACTTGCCCCAAGACAAACATTGTGGAACCTGTCTTTTTGGGGCAACTGCTAGGTACTTGTGACCTGGATTGGCCACTGTTGGAAACAGGATACTTAGCTTGATGGACCTTGATCTGACCCAGTATGGCATTTCCTTTAGTTAGGTAAGAGGAATCCTGGAAACATGGCAGATTTCAGCTCTTTCCAAAGTTCTCTATTTTGAATTGAGATCAGGACTCATTGCTGGCCAGTTTAAAATAGTCCAATTGTTACCTTTTAACAATTATTTTGTAATTTTGGATGTATATTGGGTCATTGTCCTGCTGGAGGACCTTCAACCCATACCTAGCGTTCTGACATTAGGTAGCACATTTTGCTCCAAAATACCTTGGTATTCCTCTGATTTGTTTGTTCCAGGCCTCTAGTTCCTGAGGCAGAAACAGCCCCACAACATTATGGAACCTCCACCACATTTAACTGTAGGAAGGGGGTGTGGTTGTGTGTGTGTTAGGTTTTTTTGCTTTCCTTATAAGCTTTAGCTTCTTTGCCTGTAAATGCATCGGTGGTCTGCATTGCAAAAGAGCTCAAGTTTAATTTCATCTGACCTCAATACTTTCCCAGAAGTATTCTTTCAACAATGGGGGGGGGGGAGGGGGGGTCGGGTCTTCCTTGGCCTTTTGCACATGAAGTCCTTTTAGTGCAGTGTATGGCACAGGTTGAAACTACCACATCTGATTGTTCCAGGTCAGCCTTAAGCTCTTTGAATGCTATACATGGTGTTTTTTTCCAAAAGTTTTTGCACCATCATTCCAAGACTACTTGGCTTAATTTTCATTTTTCTACCACATCCTGGGAGGTTCTTGACCATTCTATGGGCAGGAAACATCTTAACATTACAAACTGTAGATACAGGAATCCCAGGCTCTTTGGAGAGGGCCTTGTACGCCTTCAACATTTGATGGTTTTTTTTGACTCAACTCTTCTGTCTTCGCCATTGTGAAAATGGAACAGGGAGTGAACATGGCCATTTTTTAAATATTAGAGCCATCTTTCATTGGTTGAAGTCATGTGAGTACTGACAATTGATTGCAGGTGTGTCTAATGTTACTGACACAGGAATGTGCTTCTGTTAAAACTGATTTGAATTGTTTATGGGTACTAATCATGCCCTGGCCATGTCCCAGTTTTTATACTATTTTTCCTTTTTTAAATTGGTCTTGGGGGGTGGGGGGTTGTTTTTGTCAAATATATGTGCATATTTAGTCCAAAGCCATTTCACTGGCCACTTTTTCAGTTGATGTTGGACATTAAGTGGTTGAACTGCAAGGATGCCAGTGTTGTCCACAACTGTACTTTCCAGCCCAGTTCTCAAGACAAAAAGCACTCAAATATGCAATTAAACCTTCACCCTTTTTGCACCCACCATCTGGAACTCACTCCCTGAACCCTTATGATCCTCCAATACTGTACTTGAGCTAAAAAGAACTAAAAACGCACCTGCTTGTTAATTCCTTTGGGTCAGACAATGATAACCATCCACCCATCAAATGCACCACAGGTGTATCTCCTCTGTTACCCCAGGTTATTTGACCCCTCCCTACTTTTCTCATTTACTATGTAATTATGGTTCAATGTGAACTGTAAACCACGTTAAATGATAAAGCATTATATCAAACCAGTAAAATAAAAATAATTGTGGCCTTGTAAAGTCCTATAAAATAAAGAATTGATAGGTGTGAATGGGGTGACAACAGCTCTTCTGAACCAGACTACCTCTTGTGTGTTAATTATGCAGCTTAGCAATGCCATAGAGTTGAACAATTGAAATTTTTTAGCCAAAAATGCTGGCTAAGAGCTGCCAACTCAAAGGATAGCCGTGGAGTTCTGTGCAGCTGCACAAGGCAGAATTTGTATAGAATTCCCCTGTGTAAAAATCGTTTGCAGCCATCTCATGTAAGCATTGCAATGTAAACATCTGGTTCCACTAATCAATAGGAGGAGACTAAGCCAGTGTAGATGTACAGAAAGTGATTCCAGAATAAGCTGGTGGGACGAGCATTTGTCATCCTGTACTGTGGCTCTGAGCTGCATAGTGTCCAAGGGCTCAAGCTGTTAAACAACTTCAAACTGCAGTATTTGGAGTACTGCATGGCTTAAAATAAAAACTGACAGGTTGCTTATGTTGTGAGTGGGGGGGGGGGGGGGGACAGAAAAGCTACTGGAGATGAACAGCCACAAGAGGTGGCATGGAGTTCAGGAGAGTGGGAGTGACAAGCTGGAGAAGGAACTTGTTCATATTTAGTTTCCATCTCCTGCTAGACCAGCTCAGATGAGTGGTTTATGCCCCCCTTGCCAGCAGATAGCAGCAGACCAAAGCAATTCTCCAGGAACAAGCAGGAAGTCAGCCCTCGCTTATGGGTGACATCGGCACCAACAGAGCCCATGCGGAGCAATTCCCCAGCTTTCAAAGAAAGCCTTTGGGATTGCTGCCATGCATGCATGGTCCTCTTCCCACTCAAAGGTGCTGTCTTGCTCAGTCTTTTTCCACAGAGCCCTTTGGATGCACGTCCTCATCCCTCAAAGATTTTTTTTGTGACCGGCCTTTTGGCCATCTGTCCAGTAGCACCAGTCCTCTTTCCCCCGACCCCCTTCGCACCTGCTTCAGCAGTGGGCTAGGGGACCTCCTATTTCTCTTTTTTTGTCACTGTCTCAGGCCCTTTTCATGCCCTTCTCCCCCCCCCCCCCCAACCGCTGGCCTTGAGGGTGTTTGACCTCACAGGAGCTCTTTTTTGACCCCATGGCCACTGGCTTTAAGAAATGTGACTCTCCAAAAATGTCACTCAGACACCCATAACTGCTGTCTACAGTGTCTGGAGGCTGACCACAATCCAGAGCTCTGCTCACTTTGTAAGAAAATGTCCACTAAGACCCTGCTCAACAGCAAGCAGAAATCTGACATTTTCTGCATGGCAGCCCTGGGATCCCCAGTAGCACCTCACCCTACCAATCCTCCACTTGCAGGGTCCCTTGTTGTGACCCCACGCCCCAGGCATCACTCCGATCCGGGTTCACCCAAGGTGGAACAGAAAAATAAGACTGCTAAGTTGCTGTCAGGGGCTCCAAACAAGCACAAGCAGTCTCATGCTTGCTCCCTTAGCCCCCCTTGGCGTTCCCAAGAGTCAGACATGGTGTGGCCTCGAAAGGTACCCCATATGGACATGGAGGCCTCTGGCAATAGCACCCAGTCTCCTGAGGGTCATCCCAGTGAGAACCCCCCTCTCCTGTATGCCAGACCCAGTAACCCTGGCATTGGTGTCGCAGAGACCCACTCCCGAGTGGGAGTCCCATATGCTGGCAGTGGAGCACAGCATTTCTGTCTTCCTTGCTGCCCAGCAGGTGCTTTTGCCTAGAACGGCTGGCTTGAGCCCCAAGACAGCGGGTCACCCGACCAGGATTCCAAAAACTGTCTTGGAAACCCCTGAGAGCAACGGGCCTCATGAGGGTCCTTGGCACTGGTCTTGCTTGCCATCCCATTCCTTGGGGGCGAGGTCTTCCAGAGCCAGTGCCTCCAGCTCCAAGCGTGCCTCAGCCAGGGGGCATGGAGATCAGCCTGACTCGGTCCCTCTCAGACCTATTGGGCTGGGAATCAGACAGGGACACTTCTCCAGAGACCCGCACCCACAGGGATCTTCTCTGACCCATCACCACCCACCTCACAAAGGCGGTCGCCTCCCAAGGACACCTCTTTCCTGGTGTTTGAGGGCCTGAGCCATATCCTGCACAATCTGCCAACGCAAACCAAGGATGAGCCAAGGGCAGAGGAATTTGACATCTTACAGTACAAGTTTCCACCCAGGGAGTCTTACGGTTCCAGTACCGTCCAGCACAGTAGTAATTGGTGATTACAATTACCCTGGTATTGACTGGGTCAGTCTCAACGGCAAGACATACTAGGGAGATAAAGTTCCTAGATGAAATAAATGACTGCTTCTTGGAGCAGCTGGTTCATGAACCAACCAGAGGGGAAGCCATATTGGACCTAGTCCTTAGTGGAACACCAGATCTGGTGTAACAGATAAGGGTGTTGGGGCTGCTTGGCAATAGTGAACATAGCATGATTGTGTTTGATTTAATTAATGGAGGAGGGATGGTAAGGAAATCCACAGTACTACCTTTGAACTTTCGGAAGGGAGACTATGACGAAATGAGGAAAATTAGTTAAGAAAAACTAAAAGGAGCAGTTGCAAATGTTACTTACATCAAGCATGGGTGATGTTTAAAAATACTATCTTGTAAGCCCAGACCAGCTGTATTCCACCCTTTAAGAAAAGTGGGAGGAAGTCCAAAAAACTGCCAGCATGGTTTAAAGGTGAGGTCAGATAGGCTGTTGCCAAAAAAGCATCTCTCACGAAATGGAAAAAAGAGCCAAATGACAAACTGGAAACAGCACAAGCACTGGCAAGTTAAATGCAAGGCATTGATAAGGCAGGCAGAGAGAATTTGAGAAGAAACTTGCTGTGGAAGCAAAAACGCATAATAAAGACTTTAAAGTACATTTGTAGCAAAAAACCTGTGAGTCGGTCCATTAGATAATAGTGGTAAAAGTGGCAGTAAGGGGACAAGGCTATAGCGGAGAGTCTGAATTCTTTGCTTCAGTCTTTACTGAGAAAAATGTAGGGATGTTTCCTATGACTGAAGTGGTATTTAAAGGTGATACTGCAGAAAAATTGAAATATCGCTACACTGGGAAGATGTATTACAACTATTTGATAAACTGAAGAGTAGCAAATCATCTCGACCAGATGGTATACATCCAAGGGTGTTGAAAGAACTAAAATGAGAATGCAGACCTGCTATTAGTAATCTGTGAACTATCATTAAAATCATCTGTAATACATTGGCGATTCTCCAATCTTCTGGTAACACCAATTTTTAAAAAGGGCTCCAGGGGTGATCTGGGAAACTACGGACCGGTGAGCCTGACATCAGCACCGGGAAATGGTAGAAACCATCAAAGAACAAAATTACTCAGCATGTAGATAGTCATGGCCTAATGGGAGACAGCCAACATGGCTTTAGACAAGGAAGATCTTGTCTTACACTATATTCACACCTTCAAAAAAAAACATAACAGATTAATATTTGGACTTTCAGAAAGCCTTTGACAAGGTCCATCAGACTTTTGGCAAAACTAGAGTCATGGGATAGGAGGCAGTGTACTATTTGTGGATCAGGAACTGGTTAAAAGATAGAAAGCAGAGGCTAGGGCTAAATGGCCAGTTTTCCCAATGGAGAAAGGTGAATAGTGGTGTACCACAGGGATCTGTGCTGGGTCCGCTGCTTTTTGTCATAGTTGTAAATGACCTGGAAGAGGGAATAATGAGTGGTGATATCAAATTTGCAGATGACACAACTATTTAAAGTTGTTAAAACCCAAGAGGATTGTGGAAAATTTCAAGAGGATCTTGATAAATTGGAAGATTGGGCATCAAAATGGCAGATGAAATTTAACATGGACAAGTGCAAAGTTATGTACCTAGGGAAGAACAACCCAAACTATGGTTGCACTATGCAAGGTTCCACATTAGGAACCATCACCCAGGAAATATTTAGGCATCATTGTGGATAACATGTTAAAAGCCTTGGCCCAGTATGCAGCGGCGGCCAAGAGAGCAAATAGATTGCTAGGTATCATAAGGAATTGAAAATTAAAACAAGATATTATGCCTCTATCGTTCCATGGTGAGACCGCACCTTGAATACTGTGTGCAATTCTAGTTGCCATATCTTAAAAAGGATATAGCGTTATTAGGAAAGGTTCAGAGAAGAGCCACCAAAATGGCAAAGGGGATGGAAGGATACCCCTATGAAGAGAGGCTAAAAAGGTTAGGGCTCTTTAACCTGGAAAAGAGAAGGCTGAGGGGAGATATGAGTCTATAAATTAATGAACAGAGTAGAACGGGTAAACATAGATCGATTGTTATCAGAATATAGAAAGACTAGGGGACATGCAATGAAGCTACAGGGTAAACTATTTAAGACTAATAAAAGAAAATTTTTTCACTCAACGTGTAATCAAACTCTGGAATTTGTTACCGGAGGATGTAGTAAAGGCTGTTAGTGTAGCTGGGTTTAAAGGTTTGGACAAGTTCCTGGAGGAAAGGTCCATAATCCATTATTAACCCTTTCCAGGCTGAGCCCAAAACTCTCAGGATCCAAAATTCTGACTAAATATTCCTATCAAATGGTATATAATACATGACCATAGCAGAAGGAAAGTCACTATTAGAACATTGAATAAGACAGGTACAATTTTCCTGAAATATGCAAAAATTAACCCGGCTGCAAAATGTGGATTAAAAATTTAAAGTAGGCCTTCAAAGGGTTAAGAAGGGGCCCAGGATATCAATGCTTGACCCAGTACAAGCATTGTGGAACCTGTCTTTTTTTGGGGAAACTGCTAGGTATGTATGATCTAGATTGGCCACTCTTGGAAACAGGATATTGGGTTTGGACCTTGGTCTGACCCAGTATGGCATACCTTATGTCAGCTGCAGGGCATATCTGTCTATCCTTACCTAGACGATTGACTTGTCTCGGGTGCCTTGGCAGAGGAGGCTCACCTTTCAGCATTGCACACTGTCCTCCCCTTCGAGCGCCTGTTTCCTGATCAACTACTCCAAATCCCATCTCACACTGGTGTGGACCCTGGAGTTCATTGGCACTCTTCTCGACATAACATGTGACCACTTTCCTGCCTCAAGCTCGCGCAGATCAGCTCTGTGCTCTGGATGCCAACGTCCAAGGCCAGCCCAGGGTCTCAGCACAGACCATGCTGCACCTCCTGGGGCACATGGCCTCAACTGTCCACATTGTTCCCCACACTTTTGCACGCACATGTGAGTGGCCCAGTGGTGCCTCAGAGTGCAATGGACCCAAGCCTCAGGCCACATCCAGGACCCTGTCAGGCTGTCTTGCAGTCTAATCAAATCTCTAGTCTGGTGACAGGACCCCCAGAGCCGCCTTCGGGACATACCTTTCCAGATTCATCCACACAAACTCATCTTGATGGATGCTTTACTGTTGGGCTGGGGAGCCCACTGCAACCACCTCTGCACACAGTTAGTGGTCACCTGAGGAATCTCGACAGCAGATCAATCTGCTCAAGCTTCAAGCGGTCTGGTTGGCTTTGAAGGTCTTAGAGTACCACCTGAAGGGCAGGTTGGTGCTTGTGCAGACCGAGTCTCAGTGTCCTACATAAACGAGGAGGGGGGCATAGGCTCCCGCCTCCTCTGTCAGGAGGCGGTCTTCTGCTCCTTTGCTGTGCATCGGGGCATGACCCTACGAGCTGTACCTCCTGGGCCAAGACAATGTTCTCAGACAGGCTCAGTAGGCTTCTCCACCCGCACTAGTGGCATTTGAGTCCAGAGGTGGCGCTCCACCTGTTCTACCTCTGGGGGAATCCATCCATGAACCTGTTCGCCAGCCTGATGAACAGACAGCTCCCCTGCTTCTGCAAGCTGATACCACTCCCAAGCAGGGTGGCCCTGGATGCATTCCTCTTGAACTGGACCTCCGGGCTTCTGTATGCATTCCCTACTCCCCACTCCTCTCATTGTGAGGGCCCTCCACAAAATCCAGCATGACCAAGCCTCCGTGATTCTCATGGCACCTTCATGGCCTCAACATGGTTCCCGTTTCTGCTTCTGCTCTAGCTCTCGTTGGAGCCTCTAGTTTCCCTGGGCAGTGTCCCCAGTCTGACACAGGAGGAGGGACAGGTGCTTGACCCAAACTTGGTCTTGCTATCCCTGATGGCCTGGTGGCTGAACGGGTCTCTAGCTTCCCTGTACTTCCCAGTGGAGAATGAGGACGTCCTCCTCACGTCAAGGAAGGACTCAATGAGGCAGGCTTAAGCCCTGAAGTAGCAGTGGTTTTCGATCTGGTGCTCTGAGCTCTGGATCCACACCCCCCCCCCCCCCGTACCTCCAGTACCTTCTCCACCTTTCCCAGGTGGGACTGAAGTCCAACTCGGTCAGGGTTCACCTGAGTGCCATTTCAACCAACCACTTGCCCATTGAGGGCAAACCCCTTGGGCCAGCCTCTGGTCTCTCACCCCATGTGGGGCCTCCTGCTGTCCAAACCCCTCACTGGCTGCCACCAGCAGAATGGGACCTGAACATTGTGCTCATGCAGCTGATGTGGCCGCCCTTCGAGCCAATGGCAACATGCTCGCTCCAGCACCTCTCCTGGAAGGTGGTTTTCCTGGTGGCACTGACCTTGGCACAGTGAGTCAGCAAACTTCAAGCACTCATGGCCAAGGCATCCTACACCAGGTTTTACAAGAACAGGGTGGTCTTTCGCACCCACCACAAGTTCCTACTGACTGTCCCTGATTTCCACCTCAATCAGGAGGTGATTCTGCCGACCACCTTCCCAAGACCTCATGCCGATCGGGCATCGGAGGTTCTGCATACACTCAACTGCAAGAGGGCTCTCGCCTTTTATCTGCAGCGCACCCAAGGTCATCAAGTCCAACCAGCACTTCATCTACAATCCCAACCATCTGGGGCTGGCAGTCACCAAGCACGCCATCTCCATCTGGGTGGCAGACTGCATTGCCTTCGCCCAGGCAAAGGTGGGCACTCCACTGGATCGTTGGGTCAGTGGCTTTGCTGCGCTCAGTGCCTCTAGACATCTGTTGGGCTGCAACCTGGTCTTCAGTGAATACCTTTGCTTTGCACTACTGCCAGGGGAGGGAGTCTCTCTAGGACAGCACCTTTGGCCAGGCTGTATTCTGTAGTCTGTTCAGGATATAAGCAGCTCCTGCCCTCCAACCCTTCTGCAGCTACTGAGAGCTTGCCCTGAGGGCCCAAGGATTCGGGCTTCCTTCAGACATCTTTCTGCTCACTGCCTTGCGGAGGCATTGTTAGCTCTTAGGTTCGGTAGCCTGTAGTTGGATAGTCCCATAAGTGAGGACTGACTTCCTGCTTGTTCCTGGAGAAAGCGTAGTTACTCACTTGTAACAAGTGTTCTCCAGGGACAGTCCTCACTACCCTCCCACTTCCCCTGAAAAGTTGCAATCTTTTTCTTCCCTTGCCATCTGCATAGTGGGGCTCTAGTTATGTGTCCTGACTGAGCAAGATGGCACCTTTTGGGCAGGAAGAGGACCACGCATGCGTGGCAACAATCCCAAAGGCTTTCTTTGAAAGCTGGGGAATTGCTCCTTGCAGGCTCCATTGATGCTGATGTCACCCATAAGTGAGGACTGATTTCCTGCTGTCCCTGGAGGACACCTGTTACAGGTGAGTAACTATGCTTTTTCAGTGATACCATCACTTGGTATATTTGATGCAGCACTGAGAAGCCAGTTTTTGTTTCTGCCTTGAGGAAGCAAGGTGCATGGACTGATGCAGCAGTGCAGACTGGATTGGCCTGACCATTAGATCCTGATAGCCATACAAATTCAAGGGCCAACTCTAGGGCTACCTGTAGGGAGCCCAGAGAGCAGCGGAGGCAATGACCACGGCCTATCAAAGTATTAGATGAATATCTTTGAGGACCCAACTGTACAAGTTTCGGCCGAAGCCTTCGTCAGGGGTCTAAACATAAACATATAACAAACATAACATAAAAATCATCATTACATATTAGAAATTAAAAATAGAAAATTAAATATAAATATCATTATATATCAAAAGTTAAAAATAAAAAGGCTACATAATATATCTGAACATTACCAAAACACCACATAGGTGTGGGGAACACGTCTATGGGACGAAGCTACAAAAATTCCCAATCTAGAATATGATGGAAATACAAACTTTGGAAGATGCGGTATATAAATATATATAAGATGTGGTATATAAATATATATGTTGTTGTTGTTAAGTGCCGTCGAGTCGGAGTCGACTCATGGCGACCCTCTGGATAGCTATCCTAAATTGTGTTCGGTCTTCAGTCAGGCGGCTCATTGACGACAGACTGGTACCCGTAGCTGCTGTTATTGTAGCGATCCATCTCATTGCTGGCCTTCCTCTTTTGCGTTGACCTTCTATCTTGCCAAGCATGATGTCTTTCTCTAATGATCTCTCTCTTCGCATGATGTGTCCGAAGTATGAAAGTCGAAGTCTTGTCATCTGAGCTTCTAAAGAAAGCTTAGGTTTGATCTCCTCTAGTACCGACTGGTTTGTTCTTCGGGCAGTCCATGGTATACACAGTATTCGCCGCCAGCACCATAATTCAAAGGCATCAATTTTCTTCCTGTCTGTCTTTTTCACTGTCCAGCTTTCACATCCATATGATGTTGTTGAAAATACCATGGCTTGAACAAGTCGAATCTTTGTATGGAGAGACATAAATAAAATAAAAAAAAAAAAAAAACCCATAACAAAAAGCGTTAGTCCACATGAAATTATAATGGAACGTGCATATGCAATATCGTAATAAGAGGGCATGTACAAATGTCAAACAACTCCATGAAATACAAACTTTATATATTGAAATATATGGTGGACACCAATATAAATGTGTACACATGAAAGAACTAGCAGACAAAAGACTTAATACAAAGCTATTTTAAAGAAATGCAAAGAAATATAGGAGAACTAATATAACATAGTGGTTCAACACATGGTAAAATTATGAAAATACTAGCGCTACAAGTGCAAAACAAACAAAACCAAAATATAAGGGACAATCTGCATCTGTAACAAACATGCTAACAAGATTTTAACATTAAAAAGATAGTAATACCACCATGAGGACTGCAAACAATCAAATATGTGGTAAATGCAGGAAAGCACTGGATATATTAAAAACTGTAGGGATGAAAATATTTGACAAGAGGAGAGAAGATATATTAATTACTTTACTATCAGAGATACGATGGGTACATTGAGACAAAAAAAGGGGGGGGGGGCTACTCGAGGATCTCATGTGTATAAAAGGTTTTGGGAGACAACGTACATTTTAATGTCAGAACGAATATAATACCAAATGGCAAAAATCGGATCAGAGGATAACACACTAAAACCGACCACTGATGGAGCCAGAAAAACCAGTAAATGAATGGAACATAAAACACATAGGTTAAAGATCCACAAATGTATAATAGAGGAATGTACTTTACAAACCAAAAAGGGATGAACTCAGGTAGCTAAAAATTCTCCTGCATAGGCTGAAGAGAACGGAGGAAGTCGTAACATCTATAAGAAATTGTCGTACATGATAAAATAACCATGAGCATTGTCAAACGAAAGTGATTATAAATGAAACATGCAGCTTAGGAAAAAACTGAAGACACGCACGATTATGGAGAAAAATAATATATGCTTTGCAGACCATAACCGGGCTGTAGATAGCCGAGGAAAACGCCGCAGCAGTGCATAACAGTAAAGTCAGGACACATGAGTTACAAAAATAGTAAGGCCATACGTGAGCAAATCAATGGTACAAAGTAGAAGTGCGGCGCAGATAAACAGTCCAGGGCTAAGATGGATTAAGCAGATATAAGCACCGTTGTGCGAGAACACCAATAAACAGAAATTGGACATGCTACCAATGGACAACATCTAAATATACGGCATTCAATGAGGGGAAGGTGGAAAACCATAAGATAATTGTGCATAGTATACAAAGTAAAGCGCTCGTTATATGCATGAACTGTGAAGGCAGGAAAACGCCGCGCAGGATCATAGAGAGCCCACTTGAAGAGGAGATAGACTCTTCCCTCTAACATTGTATACTAAAAAAACCCTTTTCTAATGAATCAAACTGAAAATAGGGGCATGTGTGACTTAAAAAATGGAAATAAAGTAATCGTTATTGAATTTGGCAAAAACTGTAAACGTGAAAAGGAAGTCAGACCTCGAGTCAACAGTGATTATGGATAAAACATGCGACTTAAAAAATAACTGAACAAGCACAAATATGCAGAAAAATATGTGCTTAGACCATAACCATGGACGGGCTGTAGATAACTGAAAGAACTGCCACGGCGGTGCTTAAAAGTAAAGTGCAGGCATATGAGCTACAAAAAAAGTAAGAATGTGCATAGGCAAATCTATAGTACAGGATAGGAGTGGGGCGCAGAAACTGTCCAGGGCTGAGCAGATATAAATGCTGTTTTGCAAGAATGCAAAAAAAGGAGACATGCTGCCAATAAACGGCATCTAAATATACATATTGCACTGATTGCAAGGTGGAAAAACCATTAATTGTATCTATATGAAAGAAATTGTTATAAGACCAATCGTGCATAGTATACAAAGTGAGACACATTACCTGCATGGACTGTGAAAGCGGGAAAACACTGCGCAGGAGCATAGAGAGCCGCCTTAAAGAGGAGATGAAGGCTCCTCCCACTGGCATTATATCCTACAGAAAAACTTTATTAAAACAAAAGCTAAAATTAAGTCATATGTGACTTAAATTAAAGAAGGGTTGCTGAATTAGGAGAAGTATTATGCCGAAAACCATAAAGGACATAAAAAGCAATATTTAATCAAAAAGCAATCAGACGACGGACTAAAAAAGGTATATTATATACAAATACATAGGAATGAACAATAATACAATAAATAAGTGGATGGATCAAAAAAGTGTAAAAATAGCTAACGTGACATACAGATGCCCCGACAATGAAAATGTGCTCCTGCATATCTGAAAAAGAAATAAACAAACAAAACCCGCATTATTGCATCGAGGGGGGGAAAAAATGTGTGCAAATGGTGTGGGCCACATAAAATAGGCCATGAAGAACATATAAGGCAAAAGAACAAACCATGATTATGCCAACTACATTAAAATACAATGAATAAATTTTGTGTAGTAAAGCCATGAAAGACTTTAAGAGGAACACCATACGTAGTGAGAAGCAGGAACCTGCAGGGGCAAGGGAGCAATGAAGGGGAGGGGGGGGGGGGAGGGAGGGGAAGGGGGTGAAAAGGAGGAGGGGGGGAAGTAGGTGGAACCTCCCCTCCCGAGGAGGGGGTGGTAAGACCCAAGGTCTCCCTTCCCTCTTGCTGTCCTATATCTGCATGCTTTTTTTGGTCTTTGCCTTTTTTCTGATTTGTGTGTTTTCTCCCATTGAATTCAGTGAGTTGTATTTATTTAGTTAAACTTATTTTTATACCGTCTTTTCTACCATTCAGAGTATAGCATTTTCTTTGCAGCTGGGACTCCAGGCCTGAGTGAGTATGTAGGTTTCCCTGGTCAGTGTGCTAGGTGCTGGGATTCCCTTTTTTGGGATTCCTTTGTCACTGGAGCCCTTGCTGTGTGTCTCTTGCCCTAATTATAGTAGGTATGACCAGGGCACTTTTTTCCAGCATGTTATCTCCCTCCCCCCCCACCCCTCTCAATGGGGCCTGATGCAGTTTTCTGTGGCTCTTGCCACTCTGGTCCACCCACCCATACTCTGATGGGCACTGGGGCTGTTTGAGATGGCTGCTTGGTCCCTGCAGAGGGGGAGGTTGACAGGATGACACTAGCCTTAAGTCCATTAGCTCTTGGAAGTCCTCTGCTCCAGGGCCCCGTTTTCACCTAGCTTGAACCACAACTACTGAAACAGATCATGGGCAGTTTTCTATCTCTTCTAGCTTCTTGACATCCCCCTTTTTTTTTTTTTTGCAGGGTTCTGAGGCCCAGACCTTCCCTACAGGGGAATCGCCTCTTGGTAGTAAGGGGATTGTCTCCACCGCCCCCCCCCCCCCCATTTGCCTCTCATCCATTCCTCTTGACACCCGTGTAAAAATCAGTGCATGGTTAATTCCTTATCCACAGCAAAAAAAAAAAGATAGACAAAACTGAATATGTACAGTGTCTAAGGCAGCAGTGTACTAAAGCCTATGAATTGACCCTGTGGGAAGGAGAGTTTCACCTTTTTACATTTATATTCTCAAGCTGATCAGCTGTTCCATGCTAGAACAGTAGGATTGTATAAAGCTATCCTGTGTTTGATAAGAACTGTCTTAACTGAGATGGGATATAAACCATCATTCAAAATAGTATTGGTCAGGTGAATGTTTTAATACTAGCCATATGGAATTATGCCACATCTTTCAATCCATAATATTCAATATATATTTTTCTGTATGCATTCATCAAGGGTGGGTGGCTGGCCTAGCAGCATATCATGGCATCCAGACTGCAAAAGCGAAGAGAAATATACAGTGCTACAAGCCCAATTCCCTCTTGACAGCAAGGGGGTTAAGGCCCTCCCACCCTGCAATTTGCCTCTTTCACGCAGCCATTCCTCTGGGAGCCCCGCCTTCTCCCTTACAGGACACTATGGCAGCTCTTCTTGCTGTAGTTCCCGGTTTGGATCCTCTCTTGGAAGGTATCCGTGTCCTGCTGCATTCATTTGTCTACTTGATGCAAGAGAAACCTGAGCTGGGCCCTAGGGACCCAGCGTCCTATCTCACCTGTCTCCTTTGCTCTGGGTGATCTGAATTAGCCTTTTGGGCCCCCTTAATACTATCAAAGACATCTCTGCCACTGAATTGCCCCCTTGCATCTCAGGTATCCCATTCCACTTAAAGAAACTAATCACTGCTTTAGGAATTATTTTGGATAATAAATGTAACCATCAAGCTTCCTGCCCCCTGAGTGTTTCCAACACTACTAAAATCATTGGACCTATTCTTGGTCTCCTCCCCCCCCCCCCCCCAGTACTTTAATTGCTCCTGCCCCACCCCCCTGCTACCATGTTAGGAAATGGTGGCGCATCATAGGATGCACTGGGTGGGTCAAGCTACCATATAACATCCAACTACACTGCAAGGTACATAGTACATTCACAATGGTACAATTATTTTGTATATAGTTCCAATGCTCCCCATAAACTGTTACGTTTTCTGTAAATAGTTCATGCAATATATTATGTTTTGTTTAAGGCACAAGCCTTTTGTACATAGTTCACCGATGTTAGCTTATGTTTCATGTAAAAAAAACTAACTATATCACTCTGTTCTTTATCGTTGTTTTTTGTAAACCACACCTGATCCTTGGGAAAGTGTGGTATATAAGTGATGATTAAATAAAAAAATTAATAAAATATAAGGCACATTTTGTCTTAATGGCAGACTGCCCCTCCCTCTTTACGCCCAGATGCATTCTGGTATCAGTCTGATGCCAAGAGGCACCTCCAAGAGGATCAGTCTGCCTTATAGGGTAGACTGTCACTGCTTGGTCTGGAGGCACTGAATTCCAGTAGAAACGGATCTTAAAGAGCAAAGCTAAAGAACCAGAGACTTGGTTACATTTTCAAAATTTTCACTTAAATGTAAACATTAGTGCTGTACTCCAACAATGCAGATTTCTCAGAAAAACACTTGAAATACCTCAACTGAACTTGATATGGATTCTCTCCACAGACTGTCTCTGGGTAAGTTAATGTCTTCCAATCTACCCCATCTTCCTTATCGTCACTCCAGTCCAGTCCCTTTACTTCTGGGTTGCGTAACCCTTCCAGCAGCTTGGAGGCTGAGCCCATCCTTTTTGAGGATGGTGCAGTATAAATACCAATGGCACCACCCCCAGAGCCCAGTATTCTCAGCCTCCAAGCAGCTGGAGGGTTCCGTAAGCCACGGGCTTACTGGAGTCTTCCTTTCTTTATTTTCACCCTAGATTTATTTTCAATTTATTTCAAGTTAATCTGTTGATTTCCTTTGATTTGAGATAAGGGGTTTCTTCTTAGCTGTTCCATCAGAGGAAGAAGGGTTGGAAGACCCTTTAATCCAGGCTGTGAGGAAGTCTCAAAAGGTCTTCCCGGTTCACAGAGTAGTACGCCAGATGATCCAGGAGGAATGGGATCAACCAGAGTCAGGCCTGAGGGGAGTGCGCTCAATGTCTCGGCTGTATCCTTTGCCAGAACCGGATAAAGAACTGCTGAGGTCTCCCAGGGTGGATGCAGCGGTTTCTGCAGTGACAAAGAAGACGACTATCCTGGTAGAGGGTAGTACTGCCCTGAGGGACGCTCAGGATAGAAAATTGGACACTTTACTGAAGCAGGCCTTTGACGTCAGTGCTATTGCCTTGCAGGCCTCGGTTGCAGGGGCCTAGGTGGCCCGGGCTTGTTTGAGGTGGTCCCAACAACTACAACTAGCCGAGTCCCCCTCGGGGGACCCCCAATCTATTTCAGCCAAGTTAGAGTCCGGGGCTGCCTACCTGGCAGACAGTCAGTACGACCTCATCAGGAGCCTAGCTAAGAACATGGCCTCGGTGGTAGCAGCTAGGCGATATTTATGGCTCTGTAATTGGGCAGCAGATGCCTCGTCGAAGGCGCGCCTGAGTCGTCTGCCCTTCAAGGGAAAGCTACTGTTTGGCGAAGATCTGAAATAAGTTGGTTAAAGACCTTGGCGATTCTAAGGGAGGCAGACTCCCGGAGGACAGACCAAAACAAACTCGCTCGCTGGCTCCGGCCCGTAATCAACCGAGGGATCCCCGGAGATTTCGTCCAGCCTGATCGAACCCCTTTCCTAGGGGCCGTTTCCCTTCAAGGGGTCAAAATTTCCGAGGGTTTCGGGGGGCAGGAAGAGGCCTTGGGTCCTCCTCCGCCTCCGCGGGACCCAGAAAACTTCAATGACAAACCGGGGGTCCAGGGGGGCGGACTGCTAGTGGGGGGCCGGCTAAGACTGTTTCTTCCCGCCTGGTCCCAGGTCACGGCCGATCAATGGGTCCTGGAGGTAATCAGAGAGGGTTATGCTCTCGAATTTGCAAAGCAAATACTTCCGGCCTTCATTCAGTCTCCCTGCGGTTCCCTGGTAAAGGGGGCAGCGATAAAAACAACTCTTTCTCAACTCATAGCGCTCGGGGCTGTGGTCCCGGTGCCACCGGATCAATGCGGTTCAGGTCGGTACTCGATCTATTTTGTGGTACCAAAGAAGGAAGGTTCTTATCGCCCGATCCTGGATCTAAAGCAAGTCAATCGCTGTCTCAAGGTACCTCATTTCCAGATGGAAACTCTAAGGTCCGTCATCGTGGCCGTAAGGAGCGGGGAGTTCCTGACGTCATTAGATTTGACAGAAGCCTATTTACATATACCGGTCAGAAAGTCCCACCAACAGTTCCTGAGGTTCGCGGTACCCAGAGGTCATTTTCAATTCCAGGCTCTGCCCTTCGGTCTAGCCACGGCTCCAAGGACCTTCACCAAGGTGATGGTGGTGGTGGCCGCGGCCCTACGAAAAGAAGGAATCCTAGTTCACTCTTATCTGGACGATTGGCTGATAAGGGCAAAGTCAGAAGAGGAAAGTCGCTCGGCCGCGGCCAGAGTGGTGGAGGTTCTAGAGGAGTTAGGGTGGGTCATCAATCGGGCAAAGAGCAGGTTGAGACCCTCCCAGGAGCTCGAGTATCTCGGGGCAAGGTTCGACACCAGCAGGGGCAGGGTGTTCCTGTCCAAGTCAAGATCAAAGGACCTAAGGGGCCTAGTCACGAGATTCCTGAGCAGGCGAAGTCCTACGGCATGGAATTACCTTCAATTGCTGGGGACCATGGCTGCGGCAATAGAGGTAGTACCGTGGGCCAGGGCTCACATGCGGCCCTTACAACGGGCCCTGTTGCTTCGGTGGTCCCATCTGCATCATCCTTTGTTCATGCAATTACCCTGTGCTCCTCGAACCAAGAAGGCCCTCCAGTGGTGGCGGTCCCCAAGGAATCTGGATTGTGGGATGCCTCTCGAGCCCCCGCAGTGGTTGCTGCTGACGACGGATGCCAGTCTAACAGGCTGGGGAGCACATTGCGAGGACCGGTTCGTCCAGGGCCAATGGTCGGCGTTGGAGTCGCAATGGTCAATCAACAGACTGGAATTAAGGGCGGTAGTCCTTGCACTCAGAGCTCTCGAGTCCCTGGTGATACGAAGAGCGATTTGCGTCCTCTCCGACAATGTCACCGTGGTGGCTTACATCAACCGCCAGGGCGGCACAAGCAGCCCCGCCTTGGAGAAGGAAGCGGACGGCCTATTCCAATGGGCCGAGATCCGCCTGGAGGCCCTTTCAGCTCAACACGTTGCCGGCACGGACAATGCTACGGCCGATTACCTCAGCAGGTTCAAGATAGACCACGGGGAGTGGGAGCTGGAGCAGGAGATCTTCGACCAGATAGTAGCCCTTTGGGGTCCACCAGTCATGGATCTCATGGCACGGTATGCGTCCGCCAAGGCAAGCCGATTCTTCAGTCGAAGGAAGGAAAGGATGTCCGAGGGCTTAGATGCTCTGTCCCAGAAGTGGCCGTCGGAGGGTCTCCTGTATGTGTTCCCCCCATGGGCTCTCATCGGAAAGGTTCTTCAGCGAGTGGAAGATCACCAAGGTTTGGTAATCCTCATAGCTCCGGATTGGCCTCGCCGCCCCTGGTATGCAGATCTGGTGAGGTTGATCGTCGGCCGGCCTTGGCGTCTGCCCTGCAGAAGGGATCTTCTGAGGCAGGGGCCGGTTCGGATGCCTCACGTGGATCGATTCTCGCTTACGGCCTGGCTATTGAGAGGGCGCGGCTCCTGAAACGGGGTTACTCGGGATCCGTAATCACGACCCTGTTGAGTGCCCGAAAGCGCTCGACCTGTCTCTCCTACGTAAGAGTCTGGCGCATCTTTGAAGCATGGTGTGCGGAGCACCGGAGGAAACCTCTTTCAACCTCTATCCCGGAGGTTCTGGAGTTCTTGCAGGCGGGTTTTGATAAAGGCCTAGCGCACAGTTCCTTACGGGTCCAGTTGGCAGCCATCTCTTGCTATAGAGGTAAGGTCCGCGGGAAGTCATCCCCCCTTGGGACCTCAACTTGGTACTAAATGCCTTGACCAAGAAACCTTTTGAGCCGGCGAAAGAAGCCTCTCTAAAGGATTTGACACTGAAGACGGTTTTTTCTGGTCGCTATTTGCTCGGCCAGACGTGTCTCTGAACTTCAAGCGCTGTCCTCGCAGCCCCCCCTTCCTTTCATTCTTCAAGGACAAAGTGGTCTTACGAACGGTGCCTTCCTTTTTGCCCAAGGTCATCTCCCCCTTTCATGTGAACCAGACAGTTACCCTCCCGTCGTTTTCAACGGAGGGGCATGAGGGGAGAGACAGGAAGTTGGAACTCCTGGACGTTCAAAGAGCCTTGAAGCGTTACCTCTCCCGCACGGCGCCTTTCAGAAAATCAGACCGCCTGTTCATTCAGTTTGGAGGTCTGCACAAGGGGGAGGCGGCAGCCAAGGCTTCCATCTCCAGGTGGATCAGAGAGGCTATTGCTTCCGCCTATATCCTCAAGGGGAAGCGGGTTCCGGGGGGACTGCGCGCTCATTCAACGCGGGCGCTAGCTGCCTCTTGGGCGGAATATAGCTTAGTTCCGCCGCTGGACATTTGTAGAGCGGCCACGTGGTCCTCGCTACATACCTTTACCAGACACTACAGACTGGACGTGCAGAGTTCAGCTGACTCTCGGTTCGGGCACGCTATTCTTCGGTCCGGATTATCGAACCCCACCCAAGCGTGAACTGCTCTGTTACATCCCAGAAGTAAAGGGACTGGACTGGAGTGACGATAAGAAGTAATTAGATCTTACCTGCTAATGTTCCTGAAGGAACGACAGTCCAGTCCCTGATCCCACCCGGTTCTCCAATTGGCGTAATGCCCTAGGGCTATTGTGAGGATCAGCGGACCGAATTCTGGGCTAGGACAAAGCGGAAGGGTCTCTTGGTGCAGGTCCGGCGGACCGGGGTGAAGGAGGGCTCGGTCAGGCTCAGGTACACCACCTCCGGCCCCCCCCCCTCTTTTCCTCCTTGTAAAAAAAAAAAAAAAAAAAGAGGATTGGGAGAGTTAATGCGGTGTTTTTGGGTTGTGGTTCATATAAGCTATTAATTGATTTTCGTTAAGTCTGCTTTTTCATTAGATTACTGGGCTCTGGGGGTGGTGCCATTGGTATTTATACCACACCATCCTCAAAAAGGATGGGCTCAGCCTCCAAGCTGCTGGAAGGGTTACGCAACCCAGAAGTAAAGGGACTGGACTGTCGTTCCTTCAGGAACAATAATTAGCAGGTAAGATCTAATTACTTCTTAATTGGCTTGTAGCACTGTTTTTCTTCGTTTGTGCAGTCTGGATGCCATGATATGCTGCTAGGCCGGCCACCCACCCTTGATGAATGCATACAGAAAAATGTATTAAATGTTATGGATTGAATGAAAGATACAGCATAAATCTATATGGCTAGTATTAAACATTCACCTGACGAATACTATTCTTGAATGATGGTTTACATCCCACCTCAGTTAAGACAGTTCTTATCAAAAACAGGATAGCGCTATACAATCCTACTGTTCTAGCATGGCACAGCTGATCAGCTTGAGAATGTAAATGTGAAAGGTGAAGGTCTTCTCCACAAAAGGTTAATTCATAGGTTTTAGTACACCGCTGCCTTAGACAAAAACTGAATATTTACAATGTCTGTCCTTTTTTTTGCTGTGTATGAGGATTTAACCATGCATTGATTTTTACGCTTGGGTGAAAGGTTACATTTGCCTTGCTAATACTGAACAGACGAGACCAGGTTGAAGTGCTGATCTTTGTTTTATGTTGTCCTAAGGACCACCCAGCAGAATCGCCCTGAAGGCTCCAAAGTGTCTGGGTTTACCTCAGATGAAACAGCCTTGAAGAGGGTTGGGTCCAGCCTTTTTACACATTACTGACATTAGCAGCCTGGAATTGCTAACCATCCCTCTTAGAATACATAACTCACAATTCAGAGCACACTAACCATGGATTAACAAGGGCTGCAGCTTTACTGAGCAAAACATAACCCAAGCTTCAACAAACAGTACAACTCCTGAAACAATGCACACCTCTTCCTGCCCCTCTCCTTGCCTTCCTCCACCCTCAGTGTTGGGGTGTCCCACTGCCCACTAGTAAGCCACCTTCAGCCTCCCAGGCGTCCCACCACCAGGAGTCCCAGTCCTCCCAGCAGCTTAAGGAGCTCCCTTGGCCATGAGCTAATCCTGGCCCCACCACATCTACCACCTCTGTTGAAACATGTTGCAAGATAGCCCTTTATATTCCATATTCTCAGCCCACCAAAGGCTGCAATTACTGTCTGTCCCTTTCTCCTCCCCCCCCCACCCCCCACTTCCATTGGGGATTTGCCTGCTGCAGTGTTGATTGCCACAGGCCTGGGACTTGTCTTACCCATGGATATACCTTTGCTACTTCACTATATATCTAAGCATATATTTTGGAAGAATGGGTTGGATTTTTTGACCTCTTTATATCTATGTATCAGGTTTTGCTTCAAGTGGACATGCAGATTGTTTGGTAAGAGGAAGGCTGAGCCCAAAATGCATGTATACATGTTCACTAGGGTTGCCATCTCACTCCAGGCCAACTGGACAAGCTGAGCCAGTCATGGTGACTGTTCCATTGTATGCAGAGACTTTCAATTCTGCTTTTTCTTGAAGAAAAAATCCAAACCACAAATTCCCATATGCTTTCCAGTAAAACAAGGACTAGATTAACTAGAGTAAGGTAGCAAATCTAATGTACATATATACAGCTTTTAAATCCTGTCACTTCCTAAAGTGCACCCAGGCTTTATGGATTTGTAAGCAAAAGGTTGGTGCCATTGTAAGCCTGCTGTCAGATATGAAGCTGCTGACAGACCTGAAATAGGGAGAGGCTGGAGGAATAAAATAAATAAAAAAAAATTAAAATAGTGCATTGTAAACTTATTCTACCCCAGCTATAAAACATTTGGCAGGCTTCTTCCCTGGCTAAACCTCAAGACAGCCTTTGCTGGGGAATGGAGTAACATGTACACAGAACTGTACTGCAGAAGTCAAGGAGTGACATGTGGATTTTTATTTCTAGGGGCTGGGGGAGGGGTAAGAGTGGGAAGCATCTTGCAGAAGTGTCAACTGCAAGGGAACCAGTTGCTATGGTCCCTTTAACAGATTTTCTCTTCCATGTGTGGCTTGAGAATCTGAAACACTTCTTGGGATACTCTCACTAGCACACTAGTCTGTGAACAAGCAGGAAATAAGCCCTCATGGGTGGGTGGTGTCACTGGCAGGCCTGCATGGAACAATCCCCCAGCTTCTAGAAGAAGCTTTAAATGTGCAGCAACTGGTAGTGAGAACTCATGTTAACGGGCACTTGGGGGGTGGGGTGGGGGGTGGGGCATGGGCTGTTGCCATGCATGCTCTGCAACAGCATAGGTGAACCCATGCTAGATACTAACTCCTTGATAGGAGTCACTCGGTGAATTGCTGTAGTGGAGCGCACGTTACGCAAACGTTTCATGCTAACTGCCAGGGACATAATGGACACGTTCTCACTAGTTCACATGTAAACGGCAGTGGGCAGCCTGGTGCTAACAAGTGCAGTACAGAAAGAAACGAAATGTTGCCAGATCATTAGCAGAGTGCTTCTCAATCATTTATTCAATGACACCATTTTAACACTTAAAAATTCATGTGACTCCATTTGATGAAATCATATTGCACCTTCCATCCATTCGCCTCTTCCTTTATCTACTGTGTGCTCACAGACCCCAGCACCAGTCCCAGGACTGTGTAACACTTCACTGATTGAGAGGGGTCAAGCTCTGCCCCTAGCCCCCCATGGCCTTCCCATCCTCTCTACAGGGATCCCATTTCCTGCAGACAAGAGTGGCCCTGATCTGTGGTGGACTGTCGCAGCACTCTTCCCTGCAGTGAGATCAGATCTCCCACCCTTCCCCACAGGGAGGAGTCGGCTGCTGTCTGCTGATGGGAAAAACTTTGGTGTGGCCCACCCCATTCTGACATCTATGCACCAGGCTACCAAAACAACCTGCACAAGGACATTTACTAACTCAGACCCCATGCTTACTATTACTGAGCATAGGTTACAGTGGGAGATCCAGAGGGAGCAGCTAAGTTTGTGACCTCGTCCTCTGTGACCCCTGTTTGGAAACCACTGCTCTAGCAGCTCAGTTACAGGGCAGCTTATATTTATCATAACACAGATCAGGGCAAGACACCAAGCAGTGTTATGGCTTCCTTCAGGAATGCCAATCAATTTGCACCAGGAACCCATTTGGTAGCAAAGATTAAAAATAAAGCCCAAAACGTCCAGCACTCAAAGTAGAAGTTAGTCTTAAACTTGGCTATTGAGATTTTTCTCACCAGTTCTAGTGTGCTTCACAAAAAAGCAGTATGTTTGGCTATACAACAGTACTAGACTGAGAAATCAACTAGTCAAGCTTGTGCAATTCAAGAGGTTTCTGCTTCTAGATGGTTTCAACAGTGGTCTTTGTTTAATGCTTGGACATTGAAAGGTACAATGTTCATCAAGGTCATGAAAATGTTGTAATCCTTTCTGAGCTTCAGGTGAGCAGGAAGGTACTTGTAAGACTCAATGACGGTTTGACTTTCAGAAGCCTGGAAGCCCATGTTTCAGCATTTAGACATCCCTTCATGAACATGATGTAGACTGGGTCATTATGGTAGGGTTTGATCATTACTCTAATGGCAGATACTTTATATGAAAGCTCTGCAAGGGAGGATCTGTAGCTTCAAACCAGTATTCATGCTGAACAGGCCATGTCTTAGCTGAGAACATTTGTAATGCCAGTATATCAACCGATTAGGGAGGTACATTTATGAACATGCATTAGATTTGGGTGCCTAAAAATTAAGTGCATATAAATGGTTTGTATGCATATATACCTAAAAATATGCAGTTCATTTGCACACTTTAGTTCCAGCACGCGAGTTCCACAAAGGAGCATAAGAGAAGCCGCCTGCTGGTGTACAGTTTCCCTGTGAAACCTGCCCTGCTGTTGGAGCCTAGTCCAAATTCCTGTAAAACATTCAGGCTTAGTTCTAAACTGAGCATGCTCCATACAAAGAATCCTGTTTCAGAATATTCCAGAGGACCTTTACATCCTTTCAGATACCAAGTGCTTTGGGGCTTTGTTCCTAAATGGGTTTTTGTTTGTAGCATCAGCTGTTGGAGAAGCGTGTACAATAAGTGGAACGTCTTTACCCTCCCTCCTTGCTAAAAGTTAAGAGCTGCTTTTTTGATTGCCCCCCTCCCCACTCAAGTTAATTGCTAACCATATTTTTATACTCTATAAATCCAGTTCAGTTGACAAAACATTTTGAATATCCATGCTAAAGCACAAACCCTTGAAAAATTGAACTGTTTTTTTTATAATGTCTAAGTTCGACAGCAAGATACTCTGATCTATGCATTTCCAGATATCTTATGATGGCAGTGAATGGGCTTAAACTCTTTTCAGCCATATGCATTGGGATACTCTTAGCTTCACTGAAGCATTTGCCATAATTTTTGTTAACTATTTTTTTTCTTTTGAATAAAAAATTGAATTGAATGGGGTAACAAACTACAGGCTCATCCAGTTTGCCTGCCTCCCCCCCCCCCCCCACCCCCCAGCCCTGCTGCTGTACCAAAGAGCCAGCTTAATCTCTGGAAGTTGGTGACTTTGAGGATTAGAGTAAAATAGCCTCTCGGATTGTAGAAGGAAATTGAATGGTTTGCTCCATGTTAGCAGCAGTGAACAGTTAACTTCATATAACGGCAGATTTCTTTACTATTCAGTGGAAGGCAGTTCTCTAATTGTATGCTCATCTCTTATGAGTTTAGACAATTTTAGGGCAAATTTAGTGTAATGAAATATTTGAACATACAAGGTCTGTCTAGCTCACACCTTTCTAGTAGTAGTTCAAGATTAGTTAGTCGGCTACAAAAAATGCTTTCCCTGTCCCCAGAGGGCTTACAATCTAAGTTTGTACCTGGAGGTAATGAAGGGTTAAGTAACTTGCCAAAGGCCACAAGGAGTGCTAGTGGGACTTGAGCCCTGGTCTTGATCACTAGGCCACTGCTTTGACCACTAGGTGGTTACACCAATTCATCTTAATTTACCTTCTGTGTATGAATTGCTAGGAATACGTCTGCTGTTTCCTCAGATTGTTGCTTGATTTATTAATACTAAATTAGCCATTGTAAAACAGCCAGTAACTCTGAATGCTGCTATACGATTTCAGAGCCAAAAGCAATTGCACTTAAATACTTGCATCTAGCTTTTTTTGTATTTTTACTTTTCACTTGCATTGTGGCTAGGCGTGTTAAAGATTAGATAGACCTCTGCCAGCAATTGAACTAGCTAAAGCTAAAATCTTCAAATTTGTTTCCTTTCTCCAAATGTGATTGTCTCTTAGCAGAAAGCTAATTTAAGCCAATGCAAATTACATGTGATAGCAATATATGCAAAGCATTAACATGAAGGTATGGATGACTCAGAATAGTACTTATGTCTCATAAGTCAAAGTATATAGACCTCTAAAATGCAAGCAGCTGTTTTATAGTCAATATATTTGTTTCTTGGCCATTTGGATGTTCTGTATGCCTGCTGTCAAACTCATTGCAGAGCAATTTAGAGTTTATCTGAAGTGTCTTCTCTATATTAGTTGGTTTCTAACCTACAGTAGGATTCTGTAGCAGAAGAGCTTATGTAGCTCATAGTTCTGCCCTATTGAAACTGGCAATGTGAGTTGCTTCTGGGAGGAAGAATGGAGAAACTACTCCATACCTGCTAACGTTTCCTTGAATCTTGCTAGACCAGTCCAGACAAATGGGTTATGATCCCCAGCTAACAGGTGGAAGCAGACTACAGCAACTTCCAGCGATGTCATCACTTATCTGCTGATGTAGAACAGAGAAGCCAGTATACTTCCCAAGCTGAAAGCTAATACTTTGTCTTGCTAACTTCTGAATAAACTTGGCTCTTATCATACTTGACTATACCAGGCACTGATACTGAAAATGAAGTTAATGACAGCAGTCTCCCAAACCTGTAGGAGTAGCCTTCCAGGGTGGATCTTGGACTGGTCCAGTAGGATTCAAGGAAAGGACATTAGCAGATGTAGAAAGTAAGTTTTTCCTTACCCTTTTTAGACCATCCCAGATAAGTGGGATGTACCCAAACAGTCAGGACCCAGGATGAGGGTAAGATGGTCTAGACAACTGCTCTGCCAAAGGCGCTAGCCATTCCAGGTCCCACATGCAACCTGTAGTGCTTCACAAAAGTGCTCAGATGGCCTACAGGTAGCTGCCTTACAGATGTCCTCCAGTGAGAAACAAAGGCAGGCTGCCCAGGAGAATAGTGCCTTAGCGGTGTGAGTTTTAGACTCCCTCTAGCATGTTTCTTACAAGGTAGGCTGAACTAATAACCTCCAGTGGGCAATCTAATCTGGCCATTGCCTATCCTTTCCTTGAGACCACTAAATAGGACAGATCTGACCAATTGAAGGGATTGGTAATCTCCAGATCTTTGCTAATGCCTCCCTCATATCCAACAGATGCAGTAATGGGTCAGTCAAAGTCCTCTGAGAGCAAAATCAGACCTAAGATGAAGTAAGATGGCAACTTTTTGGGGGAGAGGATAGTACTCTTCCCTCTAAGCTGTGCGCGTGTGCACGCGCACACCTCGCCGAGCGAGCGCACATACTTTACAACAGAGCGCACAAAAATTACAGCTCTGATTCTGATAGAAAACAGACGTCTTAAAATTTATGATTGTAATTACTAGAAATTTCCCGCTTCATTTAGTAATCGTCTATTTTCATACTTGTAATACAGGACGGGTTGTAATTCATTCTGATAGGTCAGTCTCAATTAGGAAATCTGTTCCTGCTCAAAGAGGTTATCTAATACAAAAACAATTTTAAATCTACAATGTGTAACTATAACATACCTGCCCATAATTAAAATGTTTGACTATATCTATTGTCACTAACCTCTTGATAGCTACAGACAAAATGCTGCCCACGTTCAATCTTTAAAGGCACTTCCCCATGGGAGATGAGCAATGCTTTTCCATTGCACTTGGGGGGGGGGAGAGCTAGCCACTTTAGAGAAGCTGAAGACATCCTACCTTTAATGCACCTAGCATTGCAACAGAACTCTAACACAGTGAAAAGAAACCATGAAGGAAAATAGGAACACCTCATTTTCTAAGGGAATCCTTGCACCCATCACGCCAGCTAGAGCAACCTAATGACTCCAGCTGCCTGAAAAGTTTGCTGTTTAAATAAAGTAGCTTTAACAATGGAGCCGAATAGAACAAAAATACTGTAGAAGCAGAGCATGTGACAGGCAGTGAGGGGAGCGAGGTCTAGAACCAGGCTTACTAACCTCTCAGGGGGCCCCATGAGGTCTCATGTCTGCTCTCCAGCCTTCAGTGCTGGAATCCATGAGAAAGGGCACTAGATACAGGGCATCTGTTGCTCAATGTGGGCATATCCAAGTGCTGGACAAACGTCAGGCCAAGGCCTCACACATGAGCCCCAAGACCATGATCTGAGCCAGAACTGGGCTTATGTGCATTGGTGCAGAACTGCATATATCTTGCCACCTGGTCTGCCTCCATGTGCTGGCTGTGACTCGAATCCTCTCATGTGATTGGTTTAGCAGGATAAGGAATTGCTGTTTTGTGCATGTATGTTACTATACCCATAGCTTTACTAAAGAAGTGTTAGAATTTAGCCAGAACTTAAACTTAAAATATATGACCTTTTTGGTGTGTAGAGGCTCTAACCTTTATTTTGAATGTCTAGCCTTGATGGAGGTTGAATGGCCCAAATTAATAATAAAGAAACTTACAGCTGAAAGTTGTTTGCTCAACTCTTAAGGATAACATTCTATTTGTTTTGTTAGCTTGTGTGGTTTTTGCTGTATATCAAATAAGATATGTGGCTTAAATATATATAAAAATAAAGTAGTAAAACATTTTTCATGACAGATTAAAGACAAACAGGGTACATGTGATGGGAGGGAAGGGGTGAAAAATAGAGTAGGATTTAATTAGTGGAGGAGGGATAATGAAATCCACAGTACTACCTTTTAACTTTCAAAAGGGAGACTATGATAAAATGAGGAAAATGGTTAAACTAAAAGGAGCAGTTGCAAAGGTTAAAGACTTACATCAACCTTGGATGTTGGTTGAAAAATACTATCTTGGAAGCCCAGATCAGCTGTATTCCACCATTTAAGAAAAATGGAAGGAAGTCCAAAAAACTGCCAGCATAGTTTAGAGGTGACGTCAGAGAGGCTGTTGCCAAAAAGCATCTTTCAGGAAATGAAATGAGCCAAATGACGAAACCTGGAAACAGCACAAGCACTGGCAAGTTAAATGCAAGGCATTGATAAGGCAGGCAAAGAGAATTTGAGAAGAAGCTTGCTGCAGAAGCAAAAACGCTTAGACTTTTTCAAGTACATTCGTAACAAAAACCCTGTGAGTCAGTTGGCCCATTAGATGATAGAGGGGTTAAAGGGGCACTAAGAGGTGACAAGGCGATAGACTGAATGAATTCTTTGCTTCGGTCTTTACTGAGGAAGATGTAGGGATATTACCCATGACTGAAATGGTATTTAAAGGTGCGGAAGAATTGAAGGAAATATCTATACATCGGGAAGATGTATTACAACTATTAGATAAACTGAAGAGTAGCAAATCACCTGGGCTGAATGATATACATCCAAGGGTGTTTGAAAGAACTGAAATGTGAGATTGCAGACCTGCTATTAGTAATCTGTGAACTATCATTTAAAATCATCTGTAATACCTGAAGATTGTAAGATGACGAACATAACACCAATTAAAGGGTTCCAGGTGTGATCCGGGAAACTACAGACCAGTGAGCCTGACGTCAGTACTGGGAAAAATGGTAGAAACCATCATAAAGAACAAAATTGCTGAATATGTAGATAGTCATGGCTTAATGGGAGACAGCCAACATGGCTTTAGACAAGGAAGATCTTGTCTTACTAATCTGTTATGTTTTTTGATGGTGTGAATAAACGGGTAGACAAGTGAGTCGGTTGATGTAGTGTATTTGGACTTTCAGAAAGCCTTTGACACGGTCCATCAGACTTGGCAAAACTGTAGAGTCATGGAATAGGAGGCAGTGTACTACTGTGGATCAGGAACTGGTTAAAAGAGAAAGCAGAGGGTAGGGCTAAATGGCCAATTTTCCCAATGGAGAAAGGTGAATAGTGGTGTACCCCAGGGATCTGTGCTGGGTCTGCTGCTTTTTGACAGTCATAAATGACCTGGAAAAGGGAATAACGAGTGAGGTTATCAAATTTGCAGATGACACGAAACCAAAGTTGTTAAAACCTAAGAGGATTGTGGAAAATTGCAAGAGGATCTTGATAGATTGGAAGACTGGGCATCAGAATGGAAGATGAAATTTAATGTGGACAAATGCAAAGTTATGCACCTAGGGAAGAACAACCCAAACTATGGTTACATGATGCAAGGTTCCACATTAGGAACCACCACCCAGGAAAAAGATTTAGGAGTCATTGTAGATAACATGTTAAAACTCTCGGCCCAGTGTGCAGCGGCAGCCAAGAGAGCAAATAGAATGCTAGGTATCATAAGGAAAGGAATGGGAAATAAAACAAAGGATATTATAATGCCTCTATATCATTCCATGGTGAGACCGCCTCCACCATGTGCAATTCTGGTCGCCGTATCTTAAAGGGTATAGTGTTAGAAAAGGTTCAGAGAAGAGCCACCAAAATGGTAACACACTTGCAACAGAAATGGGGGACACTTCAGAAAAATGCAAGAGAATAAAAACAGCAAATCAATCAAGTAAACACCTCCACCAGCCCTCTATTGTGGGAGATCCAGTAAAGAAATCTATAACTAATATCAAAGGAAACCTAACGGACGCAAACAGCCAGAAAAATCTTAATACATCACAGGAAACACCTCTCACCCCCCAACAGATCCCTTGGAGTTTAAAAAGGAAATCAACTGAGGGATAGAGAAAAGAAGTTCCCTGAAATTTCACAGGCATTTACATGGGTATTTTAGAAAAAAAATAAACCACCGAGCTGGATAACCTGCGGTCGCAGGATTAAAAACTCCTTCCTGTGTCGATGGGATTTCCCAAGCTAGGTCAGGAAAAATCTGAACCAGACGCCCTTTAACACATTTCTTTCCCTAAAGAAAAGTCTTAACAGCCATTCACAATCTGAAATTAAAGCAAACGTTACTAAACACCTTGCAGGTCTTACTAAAACAGTGTGTTTCTAGCAATTCAGAAATGTTTAACACATCAAATTGCCCAGGTCCAGCCGCCTCAGTAGAAACTGGGGCCTTCCGGGCCATAAGAAAATATCTTTACAATAGGAGGGCAGGAGTCCACTGGGACCTCCAAAATCTCAACCATATTTTGCTTAAACATTTTTTTAGCTGAAAGAGTTGGTGAGCTAGGAAAACTTACCAAACAAAGATTAGCCAATTTAGAATAGTTATCTAACTGCTCCAACCTATCTGGAGACTTTGACATGTTTTTCTTGGAAACTTCTTCCACCTTAACTTTCATCAAACTCAAGTCCTGCATGAATTGTGCCAGATTTGTAGTGTTCTGTCCAACCTGCTCTTGAATTCCATGGATCTGAGACACAAAGAATTCTCCCAGATGATTAATAGCAGTCCAAATAGACTCTAGGGTGAAGTGTTCCGGCCGTTGCAAGGAAAATGAATAAACTACCCCATGCTGAACACCTGGCAGAACTCTACTGGGCTGCAGGACCAAGGGGGGGAACTCCGGCATCATTGCCAGTAACGGCAGAGCTCCCAGTCTCAAGCGCCAGCTCAGAAGGCTGCTCCAGCAGAGAAATCACCTTCTGACATCCTCGGTGAGTGCGGCCCCAGCTGAGCCTCTGGAACTCCCATATCCAGAGAGATCTGAGCCTCTGCACTCCACTGAGACAATTCCAGTCAAAGCTGCTTCCAGAAATGATGCACTTCCGGGGGCATAAGGTGGCTGCTCAAGGGAGATGCCGAGCTACCCAGCCCCAGGTGTCCTCAAGCCAAGCTTTTGTCCCCAATACTGGCTGCAGCTCCTGATGGCAAACAGCAAAGGAATCCAACAGTCCAGAAACCGGAGTCGAGGTCAGCACAGATGTTTGGGGTAACAAACCATGCTTTGCCTTCCTCTTACGACCCATCAGGTAAACGAGGTCAGGAGCCTAAACGCCACACTTTGCCATCTTGGATCAGTCCCATGAAAACTCCTTCTGTTAGTTTTCCAAACGTGCTGGGTCCTGAAGGGCAAAATTCTTACCTTGATAAGACATCTGCAGTGGTTCTTTAAAACAGTAGCCCCAAAGCATGCACCTAAATCGTCAAGGCAAGGACCTCCTTTCTCTATATATCTGAGTAAGATGCCACATCTGCAAAAACCTGCACTTTGAGAACACTTTTTTTTTTTTCTTTACATTTTCCCCCAAATCAGACTTCAAAATAAACTACTTTGCTTCTTTCCCTCCTCCCCCCCCCCCCCCATGAAAGCAAAATCAGGATACTCCAGGAAGGCAGTTAAAACTGAAGCAATTATGCATTTTTCCCTCATCCATCCACCCACCCAACCCATACTCTCAACTTGAACACCCTTGGTATAGCGATTTGTAAAATCTTCACTCATCTATATTTTTCCACATTTATCTTAAATGCTATTCAAAATGCATTCAAGTAGGCGTCTGACTCATCTACAGTGCATTCTCTGTGCTTTCATTAACATCACCAACTTTGAGACGTTTACAAGTGAAATGTGGAAATACAATTAAATGTTAAAAAAAAAAAGAATAAAAATCCAGTCATAAGCTAACAGTCCATTACCAAAAATTAGCTTTCAAGCCCCATAATTTAGAGCCCACGTGTCCCATCATAGCTGAATTGACAAGTACTGAATTGAAGAAAAATGCAGTTTGAAGTGAATTTGAAGCAAAGGTCTAAATGTTTGATGTAGAACTGCTGAAGCAACTGTATCAAAGGTACAGGATTAGAGGGAGGCTGAATTTTAGTGTTTCCACTTTACAATGATTGGATCTGAGTATCTCAAGAGATTTGGCACCACCAAGACACTGCATTGATCAGAGCAGTCCAAGTCAGCCAGACAGGTGGGTCACTGAGGCTTGTGGTGTGTTAATGGTTATTTCCTTGCATTTTTTGTAGGCTTAGTTTTACTCTTATAGGGAAAGAATTGGGATTGTGTGGTTTGGTTTTTTTTTTTTTCTTTAAGAAAGCATAATATAGAAAATCTGCATTTGTGATGGAAGAATAGAGGGTGATATGTTTAAAGAGCATTTAAGAAATATGAGAAATTCCCCTTTATATTTAGTACCACCCATACAGGTTGAAAGTTCCCTTTCTCAACCCTTGCCAAATAACATTATTCAGCTGAAGTTTCTTATCTCCAAACTCAGTGCTTTCTCCTACACTCCAAGCCCATATCTCTGCCTGCTTATCTGACATCACTGCCTTGATAGCTTACCGCTATCTAAAACTGATCAAGGCTAAGACTAAACTTTTCCCCCTAAACCATCCTCTCCCCTTCCTCCCTTTTTCTATATTTAACTCTTCTGCTTCCTGATTCCTCAGCCCAGGACCAGTCTTCAAATGTTCTCGTGCAGCGTTGCTTATGCCTTGTAGCACTATATAAATGAGGAGGAGGAGTTCTGAAAGATCCAAGAAAATGCAATCCTCCCCTCTGCCCTCCCCCCACTCCTCCCACCATGTTTAATCATAGACAGCCTAGGAAACTTCAAAAAAGCCATTCCAAGAACTAAAACAAATCTTATTTGGAAATATTCCCACAGATTACCTGAGACAGAGGGGGGAAAGTCAGGAAAAACAAATGACCATGGAAAGGTGTTGGGCTCTAGAAAGCACCAAATCATGTTCTGAATGTTAGATTCTCTTGAAAAGAGGCTACTGAAGTTCCCCCAATTAAATTTCTTGCTCAGATGACTAATATAGTAGCCTAAGCTCTTGCCAAGGAAGTGATCTAGGAAACTACAGACCAGTAAGACTGACGTCTGTATCAGGCAAAATGGTAAACATTTATAAAGGACAAAATTACTGAACAGGTAGATAGCCATGGTTTAATGGGAGAAAATCAACATGGATTTAGCAAAGGAGGGAGGTCTTGTCTTACTAATCCTATGCTTTTGAAGGTGTGAATAAACTGGCAGGCAAAGGTGAGCCAGTTGATAGTGTGTCTGGATTTTCAAGAAACCTTTTGACAAGGTCCCTCAGACTCTTGGTGAAATCAAAGTCATGGGATAGGAGGCAGTGTACTGTTGTGGATCAGGAACTGGTAAAAAAAATAGAGGGTAGGGCTAAATGGCCAACTTTTTTTCTCTGAATGGAGAAGGGTGAATAGTGGAGTACCCCAGGGATCTGTGCTAGGTCTGCTGCTTTTAACATCTTATTTACAGGTCATTTATGAATAACAAGTGAGGTGATCAAACTTGCAGATGACAAAATTATTCAAAATTAGAATCCAAAAGGATTTGAAAAATTTCAAGAGGACCTTGATAAATTGGAAGACTGGATGTTCAAATGGCAGATGCAATTTAATGTGGACAAGTGCAGTGTTATGCACCTAGGAAAGAACAACCCAAACTATGGTTACATGATGCAAGGTTCCACATTAGCAACCACCATCCAGGAAAAAGATTTAGGCGTCTTGAATAACTTGTTAAAACCCTCTGACCAGTGTGCTGTGACAGCCAAGAAAGCAAATGGAATACTAGGAATCATAAAGAAAGGAATGGAGAATTAAACAAAGGATGATAATGCTTCTGTATCATTCCATGGTGTGACCGCACCTTGAATATTGTGTGCAATTCTGGTCACCATATCTTAAGGATATAGCAGAATTAGAAAAGGTACAGAGAAGAGCCACCAAAATGGGATGGAAGGATACCCTTAATGAAGAAAGGCTTAAAAGGTTAGGGCTTTTCAACTTTGAAAAGACAGCTGAGGGGAGATATGATGGAGGTGTATGAATTAATGCATGGCGTGGAATGGGTAAATATAGATTGGTTGTTTATGCCATCAAAAAGTACAAAAAATAGGGGGCATGCATTGAAGCTACAATGTAACCCATTTAAGATTAATAAGAATGTTTTCACTCGGCATGTAATCACTCTGGAGTTCGTTATCTGAGGATGTAATAAAAGCTGTTAATGTAGCTGAGCTTAAAGGTCCATAAACCATTATTGGAAAGGACCCGAGAAATCCACTGCTAGGCCAAGGAGAAGTATTGAACTTTTTTGGGAACCTGCTAGGTACTTGTGACCTGTACTGGCCACTGTGGGGAAATAGGATACTGGGCTTGATGGACCTTAGGCTGACTCAGTATGGCATATCATATTATATATATATATATATATTCCTATGTTTGGTATACCACTGCATCCTGATCCGGGGAGAACATCAGTGCTATCTGCAGTTTGCATTCCCTATGGGCTACTTTCAGTTCTGTGTGCTCACCTTTGGCCTCTCCATCACACCCAGAACACTTACAAAGGTCATGGTGGTGGCCGCCCTGAGATGCAAAGGGATTTTATTCCATCCCTACCTGGATCAGGACACAGTCCCCAGCAAGAGTAAGTATGCAACCGTGTGGGTGGTTAACTTTCTGCAAAGTGTAGATTGGTTGGTAAATTCAGAGAAGTTACCTTCACCCCTTGCAGCACCTAACATATCTGGAAGCACTGTTTGACGCTCAGGTGAGGCAGGTGGCACTGTGACCAGAACAGGCAGAAAAGGTTTGGGAGCAGGTCTGGCTTTTCCTCTGGATGTCATGCCCCTTAACCTGGCATTACCTCCAGCTCCTGTGCACCATGTTGTCCACTATCAATTTGGTCCCATGGGCATGGGCAGAGGCACTCATGAGAAATTTTCAGCATATCCTTGTCTCATTGGTCCCCGCAGAGGGATCTGTTGTCCCAGCAGCTACCATGCCCAGGGGCAGTCAGACTGTCTGCACTGGTGGAGGTCATCCCTGTTGACAGGGGGGGGGGGGGGGTTCTGTTGTATCCTCCAGCTTGGATAACAGTCACCATCGATGCCAATCTTACCAGCTGTGGGGCACATTGCCTCTTGCACCTGGCCCAGGGCCTCTGGTCTGAAATTCTTGTGGCCAATAAACCGGTTGGAACTCCAGGCAGTATTTCTGGCACTCTAGCAATTTCAGGCCCTGCTGCAAGGCCAGGAATGAGTTTTCTCAGACACCATGGTGGCCTGCATCAACCACTAGGGCACGGCCAGCAGGCTTCTGGTGGAGAAGTCTGCTCTGCTGCTGCAGTGGGGGTGGAGCTGCATCTGAGCACTCTGTCAATGGCACACATGGCCAGCAAGGACAATGTGCAGGCAGACTGAGTCCCCATCAGATGGACACAGGGTAGTGGTCTCTGAAGAAGTCTTTTCAGGGGCCTCGGTGCTGGGACCAGCTGGTGATAGACTTTATGGCATTGGTGGCCAACACCAATGTGAGCTGTTGGGGTGTGTGTTTGTTTTTTGGGGTGGTTTTGTTTTTTTGGTTTTTTAAAGCAGGCAGCTCGAGCACATGTCAGGGACTCAATGTCCTGGTCTTGACTGCAGGAAGGCCTGTTGTATGTTTCCACCATGGCTGTTGACCGGCAAGGATAGAGCGGCACTGGGGGCTGATTGCTCCAGGCTATTCATGCTGACCCTGGTATGTGGAGCTGCTGCAGCTAAAAGTGGAGGATCCCTGGAACCTCCAGTAGAGCCTGGACCTGTTAAGCCAGGGTCCTCTGTGGATGCCCCAGGTGGATTGATTTGTTGCTTATGGCTTCACGCTTGAGAGGTCCTGGCTGAGACAAAGGGGATACTTCCTGGTGGTGATGACTATCCTCCTGTAGGCAAGAGTACTCCACTTCCCTGGCCTATATACTGGTGTGGTGAGTGCTTGAGAGCTGGTGTGCAGATCAGGGAGTTTCTGCATTATGAAATTGATCCTCAGGTCTTGGCTGCCTTGCAAGCTGGATAAGGGACTGGCACTGGCATGTTACAGCAGAGGGATCCAGGGCATTTCATTGGCAGTGCATCCAGGTGTGATGAAGTTCCTGTAGGTGGTCAAGCAGGTGCATTCGCCATATTGGCCACTGGTACAACCATGGGACTTGAATATCATCTTGATGGCCTTGGCAAAACCCCATTCAAGCCCCTGAAGACTGCTTTGCTGAAGGATCTTGTGCTGATCTGTTTCTGGTGGCAATGTGTCAGCCTCATGGATTTGCAAGCCCCAGGCCCCGTCCTGTCACAAGCCATACTTGGTTTTTCATCCCGAGAAAGTGATACTGCAAACGGTGCCTTTCTGCCAGAGGTGGTATATTTAGACAGTTTTGTATACCACCTTTATCCTTCAATCAAAGTGGTCACAACACAATTGAGGGATACATTTTAACACGAGGGGATGAGACACATGCACTAATACTTACAGGGAGCATGGGCAATGGAGGGTTAAGTGACTTGCCCAAGACCACAAGGAGCACCTGTGGGACTAGAAACCCCAATCCTTCCAGCCCAAGGTTGCTGTCCTCTAGTGGGATTTGAACCCCCCAACCTTCCATCTCAACCATGCTTTCCATCTCAATCAGCTGGTTGCCCTGTCGGTTCTGCATGCAGAGGAACCAGGGAGACTAGTTCTAAGCTGTGCCTGCTTGACACAGCATTGTGGCTGTATTTGAGGATAGTCCTTCTGGCGCTTGGTGTGCCTCTTTTTATACTTTTTGGGGGAGCGTGCCTCGGGGAAACAGCAGTGAAGGCTTCCGTTGACTTGAGGCAACTGTAGCTGCCTACTTGCTGAGGCACAAATGGGTCCCATTGTGTCTAAGAGCGCACTCCACATGTGTATAGGCAGCTTCCTGGGTAGAGGTATGCGGTGTTCTGCTGGAGGAGCTTTGCAAAGTGGCCACCTGAGTGTCCTTATATCTATTCGCAAAGCATTACCAGCTCGATGTCGGAGCATAAGGAAGCCAGTTTTGGGGCCGTAGTGCTGCAAGGGGCCTTGTGGGCCCTCCTAGGGGTTACTGCTATGGACTGAACTGGAGGGATGATTTGTAAAGTGAGATCAGGCCTTACTTGCTCATTACCTTTCTTTGAATCCCTCTAGTCCAGCGTCCACCCAGTTATTTCCCACTCTGGTTAGGAGTCTGGACCCATGTGTGTGTGTGTGTGTGTCATAGGGGCAGGAGTCTTCTCAGGTTCTTGCTTCTTCCAAACATATTGGGGGTTCACTATGGAAGGGGTTAGTGCTTCCGTGTTTGCTAGTTGGCCAGGTTTTCTTTGGGCTAAGAGTACAAGCAGTTAAAAGGAAGAAAAGCAAAAAAAAAAAAAATGGAGAAATTAGAAGATAATTGGAAAGAACTCAGACAGAAATGTACAGTTATGGGGACAGGATGTCAATGCACTGGTTTCTCAAAGGAGCATGTGAGGATGCTTCAGTGTGGTGGGGGGGGGGCACATGTGTGCAGGCAGAGGGCATGTGTGTATGGCTGACACTGCTTTGCTAGATGTTACTGACTATCCTGAGGATGCACAGAGCCTTTATAGGATGCATTATGAAGATGTCAGGCTGTCTCCACCTGCTAGTTAGGGGGCACAATCCATGCATCTGGACTGGATTGGAGAGATTCAAGGGAAGTTAACTAGCAGGTAAGGCCCAATTTTGCCTAACCTTTCCTTGGGACATCAAAGAGCAATATAGAAAATTTAAGAAACTAAGATGTGTACAAAGTGAGTCCTCAACCTTCTAGTTTATTTTCTAATAAATTTCCCTTTAAAAACAAACAAACAAAAAAAAAACCCCTTAAACTGTCACTTTTGTTTTTGGTACAGTAATCCCACTCTTTCCCTGAATCCCTAATTTTTTTTAAAATCAATAGCTGGCCATTTCAAAGCCATCTCCCCTCCCCCCCCCCCCCCCTCCCCACCCCTCCACCAAGAACTAGAGGTCTCTGGCATTGATAAATGTTGATTCTTTTATATATAAAACAAAAAAAACCCTTTCAAGACTCTGCAAACATGTTTTCTATGGGAGGGTGCTGCAGGAAGCCATTGCTGAGGGAAAGCCATGGAAGGTTCTTGCTGCTGATATAGAGCACAAGGAATCACAAAATTTGAGACGGAAGGTCTTATCTTTATCTTAAGTATTTGATATACTGCCCAGGCGGCCCTGGCATCAGAGCAGTTTACAATAACAATAAAAGTAATGGCTGTAGGAAAGGTGAAAAGGAACACCAGAGTTGACAGGGCAGCATAGTAAGGAAGGAGCAAAAGACGGAAGGTGTACAGTGGGAGCAGAGGAGAAATGCATCAGGACTAGAAGGGGAGGGAGGGTCTGAAGATGTCTCGCTGGGTGTTGGAGTGAGGGAGATCGAAAACATGGAAAAGGTGGGTTTTTAGCAATGCTTTATACATCATGCAGCAGAACCTTCTACATGTAAAGTATTGATATGTGCAGTGTTCAACAGTACCCTGTTGCCACCAGAAGGCCACTGTAGAGATGGTGTTAGCATTATCTTGTGGGGATATTTGTGCAGTAGCAGGATAGAGGCTCCTAAAGACCAAGGGAAAAATGGACTGTGCAAAGTACATGCAGATCTGGAGGAAAACCTTTTCAGTCTGCCATGACTTGAGACTGGAAAGATTCACTTTTTAAGATAATCTGAAGTACAAAGCAAAAGCAGCTATGGAGTACTTCAGCAAGCATGTCCTCAAGTGATCCTATCATAGTAAGGCAATCTGGCAAAACGTGAAGATGTAGTCTGGTCAATCACCAGGCAACTTGAAAGCTTGGAGTATTTTGCCCTCCAAAATGGACAAAACACATCTTTCCACTTTTGAAGTTGATAGATGAGAACCTTAAATGATTCTGTCTGTTACTACTGCTAATGGGGCTTCCTTGAAATGACTGTTTAAGTGGCGGAGTAGCCTAGTGGTTAGAGCAACTGCCTAGTGCCCAGAAGATCAAGAGTTTGATTCCCACTGGCACACCTTGCGACCTTGAGCAAGACACTTTATCCTTCATTGCCTTGGAAGAAAAGGCCTGGCAATCTACTTCTGGTGATATGTTGCCAAGAAAACCCAGAGGTAGCTGGGTCGCCAGGAGTCAGCACTGACTTGACAGCCATAAAGTCTTCCCACCCGTTGACTCAAGAGTCTTATTTTATATTGCTCATGTAGAGTTGTCTAGATCAGTAATGTACAAGTGTACAAAACCTTGCAAGTCAGAGTTTGGATTGTAGATGTAAGCTGTCAGCCATCCACATATATATTTTGTTTTGTTGCAGAAACAGTATGCTAATATTAGTGGAAATATATCAAATAGAGAGCTTACATATCTATTTTTTTTTTTTTTGAAAGGCTACTCATCTCAGTTAAAAATGAAAATATGAATAGTGTGGTAGTCGGTCAGCAACTTACAGAATTTTTTCACCTGGGTTTAGATCACTGGGGTAGGCTGTACCTATGAATAGACTGAACAAAACTTTCATCCTAGCTCACCACATGTTTAATTTCGGACATGTCCCTGCAAATTTATGGGATCTTGGTATCGTGCTATAAAATCGCTAAAGGAGAAAATGATGATGATTTTTAATATTTAAAACATGCTGGGGAGGGGGTGAAAGATCTTGAAGCACTTTGGTCCAAAAAACCCCCAAAAATGCATTTGCAAGAGACTCCAAGAAACTATTTCGACCTTGCTGGCTGGCTTCCAGGCAAGTCTAAGGTGCCAGTGTAAATAGAACCAAACACTGCGACCTGCAGTACATTTGTGTTCTCACCTTGTAGATATGCTGATTTATGGAGGCTGTAAAATAGAAGGTAAACCCATGTGTAAACTATATGGTCTTGATTTATCTATTCCTATTCTTTGGCAGTTCAAAAAGCCCTTGGAGACTCAGCCTTATGTTTGTCAGCCAGTGATTAAAAGGGAAGAAAACCACAATTTTTGGGAGGGTTTAATCTTGACAGCATAATAGCCTCTGTTTCTCTTGTAGTACTAAGTACTAATTGCTTCCCAGATTATCCCTAATATTCGAGCAACATTTTTTTTTTCTGCAACTTATAAACAAATTTCAGACTTGTTGGGACCAGGTGCCTCTGCACAGTGCACGTTTTTCACATTTAGAGCAGCACTGTTAGAATAGGGCCTGTGCCACCTTTGAGCCCTCCATGCCTTTCCTGCCAGCAAGGCAAGTGGCCCTCAAGACCTGCAAGACATCTGCTCAGAGGGCCCGCAGAGAGGAGACGTCAGGCTGCTGTCAGCAGCCCACGTCAGGCCCCCTGGGGCTCCCTCTTGTGTTTAAGCAGCAGCTACAGAAACAGCTCATGGGCTGTTACTCAGATCTTATTTATTTAGAAAATATTTATATACCGCAGCTTCCAGCGATCAGCAGCAGTTTGATTATAGATTGAAAATCGCCAAATTGAGGCGCAAATTTTGGAGTATCATTACATTGATTAGAAAGACAAGCACAGCACACAGTAATAAGGTCCTAGTAGAGGAGACAGTAATTTACATATGTACATCTTACTTAATACTTGGCAGTCCCCTTGTACTATCTTACTTAATACTTGGCAGTCCCCTTTTTCATGGGGGTCTGTAGTCCATGCCTCTCCTACAGTGGACCCTGGGCCCTCAAGTGGATCTGTCTTGGCCAGCAAGGGTGTAAAACATCCCTGCTTTGCTCCTTCACCTGTCTGCTCCTCTGGGAGCCCAGCCTTATCCCCTGACTAAAGTTGGTTGGGATTCTGTAGAGAACTCTCTCTCCAGAAGTCACCTCCCATTATGGAGGGTGAGGATCCTTCTCTAATCTACCATTAGAGTACCTTTCTGTGCTACCTCATGATGCTATGGCTGTCTTTACACATGGAGCATGCCCCTGTAGCAGCCTCGCAGGTGACGCCTGCCCTAGAAAGTATCGGGCATCCTTCTGGCTTCTTTCCTTTGCCTGACCTCATGTGGCAGCTTCTAGTCTCCCAGTGGGAGAATCTAGAGCTGGTTCTCAAGGGACCTGCATTTCTTTTACATTCCCTATGTCAGGATGGACATCAGTTTTTGGGCTTCCTCAATTTTGATGCCCTCATCTCAGAAGTGGAGCCTAGTGGGGTTAGAGCAGAAGCCTAGTAACCAAGATCAGGGTTTGATTCCCACTTGCACTCATAACATTTGCTAGTCCTTTCTTCTGAGGCAATGGTGCAGAAAATGACTTGCCATCTACTTCCAGTTGCACCTTGCCAAGAAAACCCAGGGATTGGTGGGACACTAGGAGTTACTGTAGCATTGACTTGATGGCATCTCAGAAGTGGCACAGTGCACAACTATTGCAGTGGAAGAGGGCACTGCACTAAGTTGCATAAGAAGGTAGAGACCCTCCTTACTGCCTTTCGTGGCCTCTGCCTTGGGCTTCTAGATAGCCTTGTCTGCAAGCTTGGTAGCAGACATGCTCTTGTTCTGAGTTTAGCAGCTGCCAGATCAGTCTGGAGTCTGTGGATCAGTGGAGTTGTGTATGTGGTGGGTGCTCTCTGACTTAAACAGGATCTCCTCCAAGCCCATGCAGCAGTTATGGCTAGGTGGTGACTCTAGATGCATTCTCCAAGTTGCAACTGAGCAAGCTCCTCCTTCTGGGGTAAGTTACTCTTTTTGGGAAGAATCTCTAAGTTGGTAAAAGACTTTGGAGACATGCCTTAAAGGCTCTTAAATGCAGACCAAGCATCCCCGGGCCTGTATTTTAAAGGGCCTCCCATGGTGTGCCCTCATACTACTAGAAGTCCAGGTAGGGCTTAAGAAGGTGCAATGCTTTTAGAGTTAAGTGATGGGGCTCTGGTTGTGTCCTTCAGAGCCCAGAAGCCTCCACAGTGAGATCCAGTGGCTTCCTTTCAAGATGCAGCTGGTTGTTTGGGAGGGGGGTGGAGTAAGCTGTGGCTGTCTGAGTGGACCCATATCACATCAGATCAATGGGTCCTAGAGGTTCCGAGATGGGGATACGAGCTGGAGTTGCAGAGCCTCTAAGAGGATGCCTTTGTAAAGTCTGCATCTCCCTGCTCAAATAGCTGGCAATCAACTTCAGTGCTTCTTGCAATTGCAGGCTATTCTACCCATGCCTTCTGCAGAACAAGGTCAGGTTGAGGAGTAGTTCATCTACTTCATGGTACCAAAGAAAGGTGTGTTCTCTTTTAGAAGAACATAACTTCTATACTGAGTCATACTAAAGGTCTATCGAGCCCAGTGTCATGTGACCTGGGCTGCCACTGTTTGAAACAAGTACCTGACATCCCAAAAGTAGCCAGATCAAGCTACTTATCCCTAGAGATAAGTATTTGTGTTCTCTAGTACTACCATGATTTTTTTTTTTTTAAACCCATCAGCAGTGAGTTCCAAGGACTAATTATACATTGAAAGAAATATTTTCTCCTGTATTAAACCATACTACTTGAAGTTACAATAGATTCATGTCTACCCATTCCACTTCATTCAGGATTTTATAGACTTCTAACATAGCAGTTCCTTCCCCAGTCTAAAGAGCCCTAACTTCTTTATACTTTCCACATGAGTTCTATCCCTTTAATCATTCTGGTTGCCCTTCTGTACTTTTTTGTCCCAGCACAGACATTGGACTCGCTAGTCTGTAGTTTCCTGACTAACCCTTGAAGCCCTTTAACATAGGCAAAAGGTTGGCTGCCTTCCAATCTTTTGGCCATAGGTTTTTAGTGTGGCTAAATAGCTCCTGGTAGCTCTACAGTTTCATCTTTGTATTCTCAGCACTCTGGGGTATTTATTTATTTATTTATTTATTTATTTAGTAGATACTTGTATACCGCTACTTCCAGCGATCAGAAGCGGTTCGATTATAATTTTGGGATTTGTCACAAAATCAAGACAGAATATATGGGGCATAGATAGCAAGGGGTATTACACAGCACACATAGTAGGGTCTACAGATCGACCTTAATGAACTTAATGATCTATCATACATTACAAGAGAGATAATCTTCCAACTATTTACATTTTTACATCCAACTATTCAATTCATTTTATTTTCTTGGATTTACATCTGGCCATAGTGACAATTGAATAGATGTATATACCATTCAGTCCAGTTCACGTACTGCTCTTTAGTGATTTTTGCTTTACACCTTCTAGGTGTCCTATTCTTAACCTGAAGGGGGCCCAACAGGGCCCTGAAGCCTCCATGTTTTCATATGGAGACCTTGTGATGGAGGATTGTGGTGGTCTGACAGGATTTTACAGAGGCTTATTTGCACATCCCCCATCTGCCCCACTCACCAGTGGTTTCTATGGTTCATGGTACCAAGGGGATACTTCTAGTTCTAGGCCTTTCTCTTTAGTCTTGCCATTGCACTTGGGTGTTTACCAAGGTCATAGTGGTGGTCATGGTGGGTTTACACAGGCAGGGGTCCTCTGCCAATTGTCCAGATATGGATAATCTGAGCCAAATCTTTTCAGGAGAGTCTCAAGGTGATGGTGTAGGTGAGTTGTTGCCTTCAAGACTTGGGCTGTATAATCAACCTGGCCAATAGCAGGCTGGAGCAGTCTCAATCCTTTGAATATATGGAAGCATGGTTCAATACACTCAAGGATATAGTCTTCCTCCCAAAAGGCAGGATTGTGACATTGCTGGCCCAGGTATGAGTTGCAGAAGGTTTCCTGTCTGCAAGCATGGGACTACCTCCAGGTGCTGGGCTCAGTGGAAGTCATGTTGGAGTACATGCCCTGGGTGAGGCTGCACATGAGGGCCCTGTAGGGGTCCCTCTGTCACCAGTGGTCCCCTCAGTGGAATTCCATGGAAGGTCACCTCTCTCCAACAGCCAGCTTGAGCGAGTTTGTGTTGGTGGTAGACTTCGGACTCATGGCAGGCATACCCCTCAAATCTCCTCCAGATTGGGTTGTGGTGACCAGATGCCAGCCTTATGGGCTGGAGTGCTGTGGAAGTCATTGTCTGCCTTTCTCAGGTGGCTCAAGATCAATGCATTACCTCAGTTTGCCTTGCTGTGATTTTTTTTTCATCTGGAGGTGTTCTTTTCTGTTTTTATTATAGTGTTTCTGGCTTTTTCTTATTATATTGCTATTGTAAACATAGGTTGCAGTAGATATACCACATATCAAAGTAACATAACATAGACCATTGGTTCTACTCTATGGCTATCGCCTGGCGACATGGGTGGTGACTAACATTGGAGTTCCTGCTGTTCCATTGCAAGGCAGTGAGTGCTTAAGACAATGCCACAATGGTGGCGTACATCTGACAAGGCAGTACTCCGAGCACGATGGTAGCACTGGAGGCAATCCCATTGCTGCAGTGAGTGGAGACTCACTTGCTGGTGCTGTCAGCTGCCCATTTGGCAGGGAAGGGACAATGTTCAAGCAGATTATCTGAGTTGATTCTCCCTGGATCCCAGGGAGTGTGCACTGTCAGCTGGCATTTCAGCGAGTGGTGGCTCACTGGGGGCAACTGGTGATGGACTTGATGGCATCCCGGTCAGATGCCAAGGTCAAATGCTTTTCAATCAGCACAGGACACATGTTTGAGGGGTTGGAAACCCTAGTTCAGCCTTGGCCAAAGGTGGTCCTGCTTTGTTTCCCTGTGGTCGCTGATAGGTTGGGTCCCGCAGCAGATAGAGGCTCATCAAGGGAGAATGGTGCTGACTTGCTCTGGACTGGTCTTAATGACCATTATGCAGATCTCATGAGGCTCAACTAGCCTGGAGGGACTACAGGAAAGAAAATTAATAGGTATGTGTAACTTCACTTTCTCTAGTCTGCTCCCAAACTAGCTGCTCCATAAAGCAATCATTTCATCTACAAACTTTACCTCCATAGCATCTACCGAAGTGGTGATTATCCTGTCAATATTGGGGTTATTGAAATAACTCATGGTTACTAATCTTGCCAGCTTCCCTAATTTCTGATATTTCATGTCTGTATATTCTTTCCAAGTGAATGGTATAAAATCCCTATTGCATATTTTCTTTCCCTCATGTGGAATTACTAGCCATAAGGATTCAATGGCACGTTTTGTTTCCTGCAGAACTTTTATATTTGCAGTGCTCTCTAACAAAGTGCACACCACCCTTCCTCCAATCTAATTCATCCTATTCTGATATAACTTGTACTCTTCTAGCAGTATCTCATTGGTTAGCCTCCTTAAGGTCTCCTATTCCTGACCTGACACTGTCAATGCCAAACTGAGTTCCCCTATTTCCACATGGCAACAATTGGAGATCTCAGTGCATCTGTTTGGCCACGGAAGTTCTTACCTCCCTAGATCTTGCAAAGGCATACTTCGATATTCCCATCCAGGAGCCACACTAGTGGTTTCTTTGCTTCTGTGTACTAGGCAGCCACTACCAGTTTCAGGCTTTATCTGGCTTTAGCTCCTTTCACTTAACCAAAGGTTGTGGTGGTGATTCTGCACAAGCAAGGTATTAAAGTTCACTCTTGCCTCCACACTAGTTGATTTAAGAATTCCAGAGAGGAGGCAGCCCTAGTGACTTGAGGGCTGGGATTGGTGCTGAATTACCTGTTCAAGCTATTCTTGGGATATGTCAAATTCAAAATATACTCCTGGGTTGGGCCTTCCTCACATTGGAGAGGTCACTCAAGCTGCAGAACCAACTTGCGGCTTAGTGTACAGTCCTCTTCTCTGCCTGGGACTACCTTCAATTTCGAGGGACCATAGCATTGACTCTCAAGCTGGTTCATTGGGCCAAAGTGCACCTGCACCAACTGCAGAGGGATCTGTGTCTCTCTGGTCTCCCTGTTCAAAACTGTTTTTTAAGCAGACCCTTCCTCTTCCTCAAAATCGGGGATTAGCATTGTGGTTTGTTTTGCTATTTGAATGGGACTCCTGGAAGCAGTGGATTGGATAATGATCATCACAGATGCTAGCCTGAAGAGCTGAGGGCTCATTGTCTAGGTCAGATGGTCCAGGGCTTTTGGTCTCCCTAAGACCACCTGGTCAACTAGTTGGATGCCAGAACTATCCACTTGGCTCAGTTTTCAGTTTAACAGGCAAGACAGTCTGCGTGTTGAGACAATGCCATGATGGCGGCACATTATAACAAGCAAGTCGGGACTCTAGTGCTGAGGTTCATTCAGTGGCAAAATTGCTCTGTTGAAAGCACGCATAGCTGTTCTTCTGTCCAATTGGGCATAGACAGTGTGTGTAGGTTGACTTGAGTTAAACTGGATCCTGGAGAGTGGGAGATAAGCTTGTGTGAATTCAACATCATGCAAAGGTGGGACCTTCTGGTGGTGGTTCTGAGGACTCCTGAGAGAATGCCAACTTGAAGGGTTTTCTTTTCCAGCCATAGGAGGAATCCACAGGCAGCAGCCTTTAATGCCCTCCTGGTGTGACTCCCAAGAGGCTTCTAAGTAGTCCCCCCCCCCCCCCACTGGCCCTTGGCAAACCACCACCTATGCAGAATTTACATAGGCCATGTGGTCTCTTTCTGTCATTTCTATGTTTCTATCTAGTCTGTCCTTCCATATCAACTACAACAGTCCCCTTTTTACCTTTAGAGATCCTGTTCGTCCCATGCTTTTTTGAATTCAGTTGCTGTCATCTCTACCACCTCCACTGGGAGGCTATTCCACGGATTCACTACTTTCTGTAAAATATTTCCACATATCACTCCTGAATCTCTCTCTTCACCCTCATCCCATGTCCCCTCGTAGCAGAACTTGCTTTCAATTGAAAGAGGCTCTCCCCTTGTACATTTATGCCACAGAGGTATTTAAACATCTCAATCATATCTCCTCTATCCCACCTTTCCTCTAAGGTGTACATATTAAGATCCTTAAGTCTGTCCTCATATGTTTTATAATGAAGACTACTAACCATTTTAGTAGCTACCCTCTGCACCGACTCCATCCTGTTCACATCTGTTTGAAGGTGTGGTCTCCAGAATTGCACACTATACTCCAAATGAGGTCACACCAAAGACTTATGCAGAGGCATTATCACCTCCTTTTTTTCTGTTGGCCATTCCTCTCCGTATGCACCCAAGCATCCTTCTAGCTTTTGCCATCGCTTTTTCTACCTGTTTAGCTATTTTAAGGTCATCAGACACAACCACGCCTAGGCCCCACTCTTCTTTAGTGGACAAAAGTACTTCACCTCCTATACTATATTGCTCCCTTGGATTGCTGCAGCCTAAATGCATGACCTTACATTTTTTAACATTAAATCCTAGCTGCCAAATTCTAGACCATTCTTCAGGCTTAGCTGGATCCCTCCTCATGTTATCTACACCTTCCTGGGTGTCTACTCTATTGCAGATTTTGGTATCATCCACAAAGAGGCAAACCTTACCTGACATCCCTTCAACTATATCATTAACAAAGATGTTAAAAATCAGACCAAGGACAGATCCCTGGGGCACACCACTGGTAACATCCTTTTCAGAGTGAGCTTCATTTACCTGTACTCTGTCGCTTCCCACCCAACCAATTTCTAACCCAAGCAGTAACTTTAGGGTCCATCACTAGGGTGCTTGATTTGTTTATAAGTCGCCTGTAAGGAACAGTGTCAAAGGCTTTACTGAAATCTAAATACACCACTTCTAGGGCTCGCCCTCGGTCCAACTCCCTGGTCACCCAGTCAAAGAAACCCATCGGATTTGTCTGACAAGACCTGCCTCTGGTGAATCCATGCTGCCTTGGATCCTGTAATCCGCTGGACTCCAGAAACCTCACTATTTTCTCTTTCAGCAGCATTTACAATTTTATTTACATTCTCTTATATACCATGCTATTCTGCATCAGTGTGGTTTACATTGAACAACTGAAATTACATTGAACAGGGCATTATAACTTGGAGATAACCCTCCATAGCCCATGTTCCCTGTAAAATAGTTAAGTGGCTTACCCAAGACCACAAGGAGCACCTGTAGGACTAGAAACCCCGTCCTTCCGGCCCAAGGTTGCTGTCCTCTAGTGGGATTTGAACCCCCGACCTTCCGGCCTGAAGTACCTTGCCCCGACCACTAGGCCACTCCACTCAATTTACTCACCACCGAAGTTAAACTAACCGGCCTGTAGTTTTCAACCGCATCCTTACTTCCGCTTTTGTGTAAAGGCACCACATGAGCCTCTCTCTCCAGTCCTTTGGCACCACTCCCAAATCCAATGAGGCATTAAAAAGGTCGGTCAGTGGAGCTGCTAGAACGTCCCAAAGTTCCCTCAGTATTCTAAGGTGTGTCCCATCACTTTGTCTATTTTAAGTTGAGCTCGTTTCTCACGAACAGTCTTCTGAAAATTGTTCAAGATGTCCCTCGCTTCTGTTCCTGTTTTGTGGGTGTTTTCTGAGGTCCTGCTCCTGGCTCTTCATCTGTGAGCACAGAACAAATTTGTTAAGCAATTCTGCTTTATCCTTATCAGCTTCTACATATTCCTCCCCTGCACCCTTGAGTCTCACAATACCACTTTTGCCCTTCCTCTTCTCTCAAACATATCTGAAAAATGTCTTAGCCAATGCAATAAAATGGGGGGGGGGGGATATTTCCTCCTTTTGAATCTTTGCCTTCCTGACTACTTTGCTAGCTTCAAAGTTTTGTTGTTTTTTTGTTTTTTTTCCCCCCAAATATAGATGCCTGTCTTCCTCTCTCTCTCTGATCTCTTGTATTTCATGAAGGCCTCCCTCTTTCTTCACTTTTTCAGCTACTTCTTTCGAAAGCCATAGCGGTCTCCTTTTCCTTTTAACCTTTATTTACCATTTTAACAAAAGGTTGGTTGCCCTTAAAATATCCCCTTTCAGTTTTGCCCACTGTTTTTCTACATCCCCCAGCTGTTCCCATCCCACTAACGACTCCCTGAGGTATTGGCCCATCTTGGCAAAGTTAGTCTTCCTAAAGTCTAAGGCTCTCACCTTTGAATGGATTAACAGTCCTAGTCCTAATACTGAACCACACCATCTGGTTATCACTGGATGCAATATGATCTCCGACTACAACATCAAACACTTTCACTTTGGTAAGCACCAAGTCCAGTATGGCCCCTTCACGTGTGGGGTCTGTTACCAATTGCCTGAATAGTTCTCCTTGTAGAGAATTCAGGATCTCCTTACTTCTAGATGATACTGCAGCAGAAATTTGCCAATCAACATCTGGCATATTGAAATCTCCTATCAATAGCACTTCCCCTTTCCTAGCAATGCTGCATATGTCTTCAATTAACTTTGTCCACCTTTCTCTTCTGAGGGAGGTCTGTATATCACACCAATGCAAATAGATTTCTCTTTCCCTCTTTCTAGTTTAACCCACAATGCCTCCTCTCTCCCTTTTTAAGCTGTGTAATTCCAAAGCTTTAATAGTAGTCTTTACATATAGTGCCACTCCTCCTCATCTGGGCTTGGTGATTCTAGTTGCTGTGGACTGGCTGCACAGGTCATGGTATGTGGTTGAGTCTGGGGTCCCTGTTCTCCTTGCCTCAAGAGAAGGGCCTTTGGAGGATCCAGTTCCCTTCTCACTTATGGCATGGCCTGGTCTGGCCTAGCCTTTGAGAGGCATAAGCCATTAGAGGCTACTCTTGGTGTCAGGCCCTGGAGGCTGGGAAGGAGGATGTGTCTGCAGTTTTGTCATCCTTAGTCAGGTTTGGACTTGAACTCTAAGTTCAGGTTACTGTCTTGGACTGCTACTGGCAGCATACCCTCATGTCTAGTTTCCTCAAGGAAGTAAAGTAGGTTTGTCTGCCAGTGCACCCAGTGTATTCTGTAGATGCTTTGGTGTTGAAAGGATACCAATTTAAGCCCATTTGTAAGGCCTTAAGGATTTAACCATTATGGTGGTGGTCCTAGTGGCTATTGCACCTGCCAGGCAGGTGTTAGCACTGTAGGCCTTGCCTTGTCAAGCTTTTGATTATCTTGACAGCTTCATTTCTTGTGAACTGCCATACGTTCTCACAAGTGCTGTCCCCTTTCATTTCAGTCATCCTGCACCCTTTATCAGAGAAGGATCTTCAGATGGGCACCTCAATACATCTGGATGTGAGGAGAGTGCTGCTACTTTTTCAAAAAAACAAACAAACAAAAAAACCCCTGTTTTTATTAAGCATGTGAAAGACAGGTGAACAACATACAGTGCCATCCGATACAGATCCCCCTTCTGGCATCCCCCATTCAGAATACACTTAGTAGTCCTGTCCCCCATCCACAGCCAGAAACAAACAGAAAACCGAAGTCTTAAAGAACCTCTTAACCATTAGAACATTTACAACTGTAACAAACAGGTAAAACCGTGTGCCTTGTGCTGAGTGCTGATGCTTCACTCCCCCCCCCCCCCCCCCATTCATTCCTAGCCCACCAGACCCTCTCCTCTCTGCCCCTGCAAGTACAGGTCCCATATCTTATGGAATTCCCACTCCCGGCCCCGCAATCGGTATGTTAGCTGATCAAACTGAATCATCTCCTCCACTTTCCTGTGCCAAGCCTCCACTGCCGGCCCCCCCCCTCTTCCAGCACCATGCTATCGCTACCCGCGCTGCTAATTTGAGCTTCTCCTCCCTCTTTTTCACCCAACGTCCCTGTCCCTCACGTTCTCCCCCCAACACCCACTCCCGCAGCCCCCCTCCTGCACCAACCTCCAGAACCACTGAATGACCCGACAGCCCCACCACATGTGCAGAAAATCTCCCTGCTCCCCACAACCCCGCCAACACCCTGCTGACCCTTGCCCCCCTACCTAAGCCATCCTACTCAGTGTGACATAGGCCCCGTGTATGATCTGCAACTGTGTTTGCCTCCAAGAGGTGACTGCCGTAGTCTGGTAAACAGCCCCATATATCCTCAGCCACTGACCCTCGTCCCCCTACCCATTTATGCCACCTTTCCCTGTGTCCCTGCCCCTCTTTATCCTCTTTATCCGCTGCCTCAGCCAACAATACCCTGTATCTTAGAAATGATCCCCTTTTCCTTATTCCCCTGGAACAACACTATCTCCATCTCTGTACTGGGCCGACAGACCAACCTACGGTTCTCCCCCGTGTTAATAAAGTGCCTAATTTGAAAGTACTGGTAAAAGGGTATTTTGAGCTGTGTTCTGTACTCCAACTCACTGTGAGAACACCCCCCCACCCCCCGTGCACCATACGATCCCCACATTTTAACTATTTTCTCCTGAAGCTATTCCGACCCCCCAAAGGGGAAAAATCCCGCACCCTGGTCCAAGCTGACACTGGGCTAGGAAACCACCTCCTCCCCTCCCCCCGCTGATAAACTCTCCACATGGCCCCCAAGAAGGGATGTTCTTTCCCCTTACCCCCTGAAATCGTACCCCTCTTCTCTTCCAACCACTGAGCCAGTGACAGGGCCCCCGTAAGCGTTCTTTCCAAATCCACCCACGCCGCCTCCCCACCTCTCCGGTAGTGATCCCTCCAGGCCTTAAGTATACTTGCCTGGTAGTACCACCGCAGGGAGGGCATCCTGACTCCCCCTTTATCCTTGGCCATCTGAAGCTGACTTGCCTTAATCTTGGCCTTCCTCCCCCCTCCCCTCCCCCCCCCGACAAATCTCCGCAGCTTCTCCTCCCATCACCGAATTACCCCCCCCACGGATTGCCACCGGCAGTTGCACAAAAATATACAGGAACTTTGGCAACACACCCATCTTGATGGCTTCTATCCTCCCCATCCAGCTCAACTGCAGGGATTTCCAACTATCCAATAATTTCCCTATCTGTTCCAGCTTCTGATAATTAAGCTCGTATAGTCTCCCAGGATCTTCCGATATCCAGACCCCTAAGTATTTAAAATGCCCCGGCGCCCATTTGAAGGGAAAGTTCACAAAGACCTCCCTCCTGACCCCACCTAGGGCCATGGCCTCCATTTTGGCCAAGTTCACCTTGAAACCCGACACCTCTGAACTCCTCCAACTCTTCCACCAATGCCAGGAGGGAGTTTACCGGATCCGCCATGAATACTAACGTGTCTTCAGCATACAAGAGAATCTTATGCTCCCCCTGCCCTACCTGAACCAGTTGAATTTCCTTTCTGGTCTGTATGCGAACTGCCAGCACCTCAATCGCTATTGCAAAGAGCAAGGGGGATAAAGGGCAGCCCTGCCTAGTCCCCCTCTGCAGGTCAAACCACTCCAAGCACTGCCCATTCACCAATATCCTGGCCATCAGATGTCTATAAAGGGCCCTTACCCCCTGCACAGCTCTCACCCAGCCACATCTTATCCATCATAGCGAACAGGAACTCCCACTCCACCCGATCGAAAGCCGCCTCTGCATCCAAGGCGACACACACTGCTGGTATGCGTGCCTCCTTCACATAGTGAAGAAGCCCCACCGCCCGCCTCACATCTGCTATTACTCTCCCCTGTATAAACCCGGTCTGGTCAGGGTGGATCAGGTCCGGAAGAAGCCCCTCCAACCTCCCTGCCAACACCCTCGCGTATAATTTCACATCAGTTAATCAACGCGATCGGTCTATAATTCTCACATCTGTCCAGGTCTCTACCATCCTTTGGAAGGACCACCACATTCGCCTGTGACATCGTCTCCGGCAGCGTCCTCCCCTCAACAGCCTAGTGAACAGCCGGGCCAAGAATGGCACCAACTCTTCCCTCAGCACGTGGAAGTACTCCGCCAGGTATCCGTCCTCCCCTGCTGCCTTCCCCCTGGGAAGCCGCTGAATTTCCCTCAGCACCTCCCCCACCTCAATGGGCCGCCCAAGCCAGTTCGCCTGATCCTCACTAACCCTCAGGATGTTCATCCCTTCTAAATAGTCCGCTATTTTCTCCCGTCAGGCCTCCTTCTGTCCTGTATACAACTGCTCGTAGAACCTCTGAAAGGCCCTACATATCCCCTGGTTATCCGCCACCCTTTCCCCTTTCTCATTCCTAACTTCCGCCACTATCCTGCTTCCCCGCCTTGTTCCCTCCTTCCATGAAATTTCTCTTGGACGCCCTCATCAACTTCTCTCTCCCCCCCCCCCCCCCCGGGCTTCCATACCGTGGTCCAAAATAAGCACTGGGTGCAATTGCACATTCCCCAGGGCCCCCAGCTGTCCCTTCCTCCCAAAGAACATATCAGTCCCGAATAACTCCCCAATCGGGGTGTGTAACAGGTAAAGCCCCTCTTCCCCAGGTTCTCCCACCGCCATATATCTACCAGCCCCCATTCTGCCATGCACTTCCTCAGCTCCCTCACCTCCCGTCAATGCTTCACCCTCTGATAATTAGACCTATCCTCAGGTCCCACCACACAATTCATATCACCCCCAATAATCCACTCCCCTGGGCATGTTTTTCAAAATCCTGCAGTGCCTTCCGGAAGAAAGACCCTTCGGCCCGTTGGGCGCATACAAATTCAGAAAGGACATATCCTTCTGATACACCCTTCCCACCACCCAAACTACCCTCCCCATCTTGTCCCCCCCCAGAAGCATAGGGAACAAACTTCAACCTTTTGTGCACTAAAATCACCACTCCCCTCTTTAGAATTATACGGCGCTCCAAACAGTTGCTCAAACCCTTGGGCCTTTAATTTAACCTGCTCTGCCTTTATTAAGTGAGTCTCCTGCAGCATGGCTACCTCAATCTTGTTCTTGGCCAGCTGCGTGAGAATCCTCTTCTGCTTGATAGGGCTTTTAATCCCCCGTACATTATACGATGCAATTTTATGTCCCCCTATCATTGTATCTCTTCCGTCCACCACCCCTCTCCCCATCCAACCCCCCAAAGACAGCATCAGCCCCGGCACTCTCACAGCACACACAATTTGCACCAACCCAAACCCCCCAAACTGTTCATTCACCCCCCACCCATCACATTTTTGTTTATGGACCTCCATTAGCCCCTCTCCTTCCAACTCCAACCGCTCCCCACCCCCATATGCCACAACCTCTACATTCACATAAACATATCCAACCAGCCCCCCTTATTTCCTTAATGAAAGCCTAGCAAGCATATCAAACAGTCCCACTTATCCACCCCTCCATCCCCTCCCTGCAACAGTCCAGTGCAGCTCCTGTCGTCTCTTCACTCTCTGGGGCTCTGCTACCCGCCAGCCTCGCCACTCACCAAATGCTGGTCCCCCTCTCCAATCAGACGTGCCGGGCCCTCTAGGCGAGCTCTTCTGGGACTTCAGGTATTTCTCCAGCATCTCCTTGGAGGCAAAGAACTGTCAGACTCCATTCACTATCATCGTTATCCTGGCCGGATACCATATCGCAATCTGTACCCCCTGTTTCGCCAACTGGTCTCTCAGCCGCAACAGATCTTTCCGCCTCTTCACTGTCTCAGAGGCCAAATCTGGGAAGACATACACAGTCCAGGCTTTATACTGTACACTCTTGGTTCTCCGTGCTGCTCTGACATGTTCCCAGTCCTGAAACCGCAGCATTTTAACTGAGAGCACGTGGATTGCCTCCCCTCTCCGGTCTAGGCCACAGCTCTTTGTGCCCTCTCTATTTCAAATTGCGGCGTCGAGGGAGGGTCCGGGAAGCAGGTAGCTAACTCCTTTACAAAAGAGATCACATCGTCCCCTTCCGCCCCCTCTGGGACACTGAAGATGCACAAATTGGAGCGCCGGTCTCTATTCTCCATGTCCTCCGTTTTTTGCATGCAGCCAACTTAATTGCTGTTGCAGCGAGCTTACCACGCGGTCCGAGGCCTGGGTGTCCTCAGTTTGGCTCACTCTACTTTCCACTTCCTCCAGACGCTGCCCAATCATTGCAAATTTCTCCTCCAGCTGCCCGCAGACACGGTCCACAATCTCCTCCTTCAATTCCCGAATTTCTCATAGGATCGCCGGCAGATCTGCCTGCTGCAGGTCTTCTCTCTCCTCCCCATCCACCTCCTCAGAGCCAACTGCACGGCCAAACTCACCAATGCTTTTTTCCCTCCACTTGCCTTTGCCGCATACAATTCTTTGATGGTGGACCCCGGCTTGAGCTTCACCACTTTAGGCATTTTTACCAGCAAGGGAGCCAGGAGGGAGCCTCTCCTACCTCTTTTAGGGGTGCAGATCAGGGAGCTCTTTTACACGCATCTCACCACCTCCGTGGCTAAACCAGAAGTCGAGTGCTACTACTTTAATACCTGGAAATGACTAACTTTTTTTGCCAGTCAAACCATTTTTTTGTTCTCTTCAGTAGTCTAAGGAAAGGATACAGTGGTGAACTCCTTGCTTTTTCTGGATTGAGGAGGCCATTAGTTCAACATACCTTGTGGCTGGAAAATGGGTACTGGTAACTCATTCTCTTAAGGCTTAGGGCTACATCTGTAAGTCAGCTACCTGGTCATCTGAGCACCTTTTGTGAAGCACTACAGGTTGTACATGGAGGCTGGAGCAGATGGTGCTTTTAGCAGGGAAGTTGTCCAGAGTATCTTTCTCCCATTCTGGATCTTAACTGCTTGGGTATGCCTTTCTCAACTGGAGAGGTCTAACAGGATAAGGAAAAAATGTACATAATTTCCTTTTTTTTTTTTTTTTTTAATTTTCTTGAATCCTGGTAGACCAGTTCAGGACCTGCCTTGGAAGACTCCTTCCTACAGGTTTGGAAGCTCTGCTGCTTTTTGGTTATATCATCCATATTAATGTCTTGATGCAGAGTATTATGAAAAGACAAACATTTAGTTTCAAGTATTACAATTTGGTGGCTATTCATAGTTTGAGCTGTTTTTTTTTTTTTCACTCATTTTCTACTTGGGATGTGCCATACTGGCTTCTGTGTTGCACCAGAGGCTATAACAAGTGATTGAGGGAATAGTTGGTTTGTTGCTGTGAAGGATTGGGGCTGGCCATCTGCCCCTTGTGACTTGACCTGCTGTGTGACAGTGATTGTACCCCCAGGTGTTTCAGCTCCTGCAGGCATGCCAGAGGACTACCCTGCTGGCCACAGAAGGCCCTCTCTACTGGCATAAGAGCTGCAACTGTCATGAACAGAAGGGGTATGACCAAAGGGGCAGGATATGCCCCTTTGGTGCCTCTGAGGTCATCTGGTACTGCCTCCATGTTCACTGCTTGACAAAATGGGGAAGCAGAAAAACAAAGGAGGTGAAAAAGGGGATGCTGCATCTACAGGTACGATTTGTAGGACCTACTTACAAACATCTCGTCCCCCTGCCTGTAGGTCAGTCTTTGCCAGATGAAGCTTCTCTAAGCTCAGGAGGGTGGACACCATCTCCACACCATTGCCCCCACTTTTCTCTACAATATTGAATGGCTTATCTTCATCTGGCGAGATTACGTCTCTGGTTCCTGTTCCAGTGTTGGATAATTCTTGTCGGCATTTGTACCTCCAGAAGTCTCCCCTCATGGGAAAATAACAGACTTATTTGGGGCTATTAAGAACATTGATGTAAAACTTTCCTCTAAGGTAGTTTCTTTGTCATTTTATCCAGGAAACTATGGTAAAATTAATTGATTTGGATTCCGAAGTTACAGGGCTGGAGAATTCCTTGAACAGATTCCCAGGTACAAGCTGCCAGTGCTGTTACTGTTCGTATACGAGTATTAAAGATTCTTTTGGTTACATATGCCAGACTGGAGGCACTTGAGAATCTTTCTCATGTCTGGAATCTCCAGTTCCTGAATTTTCCACAAACTCATTTGCTCTCCCCTGACATTTTAAGTATTTTGTTGGAGATTTAGTTGACTGATCCTGTTGACATACAAGCATACTATATTCCCTTTAGGGCTCGGGTAGTTGCTGTTGATGAAGGGTCTCTTTGATTCCCATCGCACCACTGTAGAAAATTTGAGTTTCATGAAGATTCTTCTAATGTTACATTTAGTGATCACAACTTGTTACATTTTATTTCAGAAGCTGGCAAATGTAAAATCCTTAATCTGTGCAGGCAAAAACTGTGTTCTCTGTCACACAGGTGACCTAGTTGAGAAGGAGGCAGTTTCTTCCTCTGAAATCCAAACTTTTGGCCCTGGGCAGCAGCGCTTTTGCACGTTCCCTGAGTGTGTGGTAACCTTGCAGGGGCAAACCTTTTTGGTTTTTTTCTTTAGGTGTCTCACCTAGAGAAATTTTCTTTTGGATAGGCAGGGGTAAAGAATGTAATGGATGTTGGTGGTAACAGCCAATCTATAAAATGTGCCTTTTTTTTTTCCTTTGACTGCTTGTTATATATAAGCTGACACCGTTCTCATGATGTGGGCTTTACCAGTGTTTGTTCCTTTGGGAAGATATGTTTGAATTGATTTGGGGTTTTTTAAATATTTTTCTGTACTTGATGTGGAGTGGTGTGTGTGTGTATATATAAATGATTAAATTCCAGAAGATAGAAAAAAGTGATCTGCCTCAAAGGGAGCATGACAGTCTTGTCTGGACTGGCCTAATAGGATTCAAGGAAAGAAAATTCAGGTATCTAAGTTTTTTTTTTTTCCTTTCTAGACATCTTAAGTAGAATAAGGGTTAATACCTCCACTAGAACTATTCAAGAGGAAACTCTTGATGAAAGAGACCAGTTTTAAGAGATAATGGTCCTTAAATGATTTTTCTGTAGCCCTAGAATGGGGTACAAACCAGTCCAAAACGTGGTTATTAAAGGAAAGACAAGTTTATCAATAATAGGCCACCTGACACAGGCTGTGTTTCGATTACCCTTCGTCAGGGGTGGAACTGGTGAACACACTACAAACATATGTAAAAAACAGAATAAAAGTGAAGCCACATTAAGAACAGATGCCTAAAAATAAGTAAAAACATTGATATAGATATAGAGAGAGAGATCTCTATCTTTTTATCTCAATCATAAAAATGGTATGACAAAATTGTATCAAAGTTATAAAACTAGACTGCACTATAGGAATGTGACAAATAGGTATAATATTAAAACAATAAATACCTCAGTGTGGCATATGGAGGACCCTCCAAAATGTGACCAATATGAAATAAACTTTGTAGTCAAACTATAATCATAACCAATAAAAACATAAATTAACATTTTTATTAAAATGCATACATGTAAAGGAAACATCCATTTAAAATCATGTGTAGAGAAGACAAGACACAGAAACAAAGAAAACGTAGCAGGAGCGAAATAGGGATCTGTGTGAAGAAAACCATATAGGCAATAAACATGTATAGTATTACCCATCTCAGAGATGGTTATGTTAAATAGAGTTTCAGTGTGATTTACATGTTTAACTATGGTGGCTATTGTAAACTTAACAGATCTTCAAAAGATACGACAAAATCAATTGAGGATGTACCAACAACTCATCTTCTGAAACCAGACATTAAAGGAAGAATTGACATCAACAAAAGACAGTAACCAATTTGTACTTCTTCCAATGCATACCATTACATCTCACATAAATAATAGTACTTTAAAACCATTATAGTAAACTTCAGCATTGGCAAATAGCAAAAACAATAAAAACTTGGCCATCCCTACTTGTAAAAGGAAAAAAGCCATCACTTCGTGGTAAGTGCAGTACTATCTATACGTTCCACTAGGACAAAGCAAGCTCCTCAATCGTGACAATTGAAATTATGACAAATTAAGGAAAAGAGGAAATGTTATACTTGTATAACACATTTCTTTCTTGATCGAGGGACGCCTTCATACAGCTCACCATCTGAAACATTTAGAGAGGAACGCCAGTACAGGCGCATTTAAAATCAAACAAAGAGCAGGAAAAAGAGGGGGTGGACCCAGGGGCGGAGTAAAGGTAAAAAATGAAAAACAAAATATGGGGATGAACGATCTGTAGCATCCCACACATTAGAAGCGTGTACTTTAAAATCCTAATATCGGGAATACAGATATGTGAAAATGTGAGCGATCATATTAAAACAGTTTACATAGTCAAATACAATCTTATGTTTCTATATAGTTTTTTCGCTCCGTTTTTTACCTTTATTCTGCCCTTGTTCCTGCCCTTCGGTCTATTTTAGATGTGTTTTTATTGGCGTTTCTCTTTGAATATGTTAGATGGTGTACTGTATAATGGCTTTTCTTGATCTAGTAAATACATTATGGATATTTCTTTTGTTTTGATTTTTATTCTTAGATTTTCATAAGCACATCTTGTTTTAGTGATATGTATAGGTTGTAATGCACTAGGGTTAAGTAGTGGCCTTTAAAATGTTTCTTAATTTTTCTTTTATACGTTGATGGTCTTGTTTTTACTGACTCAGGTTTTACTTGCATTATGTTGTGTTTACTTATTTTTAGGCATCTGTTCTTAATGTGGCTTCACTTTTATTCTGTTTTTTTTTTTACATGTTTTAGTTTGTAGTGTGTGTACCAGTTCCACCCCTGACGAAGGGTAATCGAAACACAGCCTGTCGGGTGGCCTATTGATGATAAACTTGCCTTTCCTTTAATCATGTTTTGGACTTTTTTTTCTTCTCTCCTGTGGTTTTACGTGATTACCTGCCTTTTTGTGGCCCTAGAATGGGGTGAAATCTTTCAAGAAGGCCAGTAGTTCCATTCTACCTATCTAAGGGGTATTTTTTTCTAAAGTGCAGTATCTAGGAATATGCAGATAAAATGTCCTAACCCCACGGTAGCCTGGGATGTTCAACAAGCAGCTGTGCTGAAAACACTATGCTGCCAACATATCCCACCTTTCTGTACCCTTCTCTTCTACTGCCAACTCTAGATCTCAAGCCTTTCACCTTGCTACCTGGAACAAACTACCTGAGTCTGTCAGGCTTCCTCTCTGGCCCTTCTCAAATCGAGGTTGAAAGCTCACCTCTTCAAGGCCACTTTTGGATCCTGATCTGATTAGTCTGCATTTCCTTACCGTTCCCCCAGATGTATCCTGTCCTCAGCTGTTGTGTAGTCTGGCTTGACTAGATTGTAAGTTCTGAGCAGGGACTGTCTTTTACATGTATCTGTACAGGGCTACATATGCCTTGTAGCACTATACAAATGATCAGTAGAAGTAGAATTGGGGTGAAGAGCAGATGGGAACAGTGATGCCCAACTAGCATGGCTACACTAATGGCACTGTAGACCATAAAAGATGCTGCTAGGGCAGGCACCTGTCATGTTGGCATGGACTAAACTTGCAGTATGGACACAATCCGCATACAAATTACAGCCTAGAGCTATCCCACAGTGTGTGCAAGGCACACATGGCTTACTGCAGAATCAATTTAGGTAGTCACTTAGGGCAGCAGTAATTAAGAGATCAATGTACAATGGCCACCTGCAGCAAAAGTGACCTTGCCAGCCACAAACCCCAGAACCATCAGCAGAGGACTGTTTACTGAGAGGAGAGCGTGCACACACCTACAAAGCAACAGCAGTCTGGGAAGTACGATGTGCATATCTGCATAAGCACTGGCAAGATGTGAGGGCAGCTGCTGTGATGACCTAGGGAGGAGTTGGGAGTAGCCCACTTTGGCAAATTCACTTGTCAGAGTTGGAGATGAGCGCATTTGGGAGTGGGGCATGCAAATGAGGTGTTGCAGCTACTGGTAATGTCTGGAATAGTCTTCAATGAGGTGGCTAATTGTTGATGGTATCCATAGCTACTGCTGATGTATCAATTCTTCGCACTGCCAGTCCTGCCCTTTTTTTTACATTGATACCAAAGAAGAGCACGACACCCACATGGTAATTGGTGCACCTGCTTTTGTCATCTCCTAACAGTGGTCAGTCTAAGCAGCTTAAACCACCTGTTTGATGCACCTGCTTTTCTCTCCTTTTTCATGCTGAGCCATATCTCTGTACTATGCAACAGGGTGCACATATTCCCTGGTCAGCCTTCTCATTCACTGGCCACTTGCAGTGTGCTGCTTTGAGGTTGGGAGCCATGTAACTATCTTATTTCTGCTTGGATGGGGTGGGCAGCTTCTTCCCCATGTTGATGGGTGGCGGCGCTGCTGTAATTCTAGATTGCGGGGACATCTACTCGGACCCTTCAGTTTTGTAGCTCCAATGCCATATTTTTATCTTTGGAGGGGGCGGAGGTCGCACTGTTAGCATATGCTATATACACCGTGCATTTCATGCATTTCACAGTATCAGTTTCCTCAGGGGATCATTCGTTATTCTGTTTACCGTGCTGTGTAAAAATAAAACATTACATACACCCTCACTCCAAATCCACAAATGGTACCTGGGGGCAAGCGTCGATCAATTGCATTTTACAAAGCAGAGGAGTCTAGTTACCAAAGCTAAGTACACAGCCTAATAATACTGTACTGTTAAGTTGCGATTTGAAGATTGAAGGCGATTTGAAAATTTGACTAGCTCCAACATTTGATAAATCATGGGAGGTTGTTGATGCTAAAAGGCAGACTACTTAAGACGGTAGTCTAAAAAGTAGAGCCATTCAAAGTCTGACACCTTCCCGCACACAGGCGTAGCTGACACTTTCAAAGAGATGATTTGGATGAACTCCAATCCGTACATTGGTAATAGTGAATGACTTATACTTAAAGTGCTCATTGTTGATCGTTCTAAAGCAGACCAAGACGCAGTGTGGGGCTGTACTGTGGCATCTATGGAGCAGGAGATGCAAGAGAAGGTGTCAGGAGGGGCATCCAGTGTGTTGCCAAGAGTAGAGGACGCGTCACCACAGGAGGGGCCATCAGTGCCACTCCTGGAAAGCACGGCAGGACCTTCTAGTGCTGCAGCTCCTGCTGGGGTGGCCCTCGGGGTGGGGGGGGGGGTTCCCCAGACTTCGTGCTATTAGTGCATCAGACTTATTGCTTGTGTCAGCAGGGGTCAGGGCCAGGACATGTGCTGGTGCCAATACAACAGTCCGGACCCAGAGTTGGTCGGTAGTCTGAGACCGTCCAAGAGGGCACGGCCTCAAGAGGGCCAATCCATAGACTTGGAGTGGCTCAATGACGAGGAGTTGGAGTTGGAGCCTGAGTCTGGAATGGAAAAGCTTGAAGAGGGGGAGATTCCGGAACCTGAGGACCAGGCAAGAATCAGTATTTCGAAGGGAAGAATTTACAGCACTCATTACTCTCTTCAGGCACTCAACCTAGCTCCCATCCAGCCATCAGAGGAGGTGGTGCTGGAGGATCCTCTCATTCAGGCAGTGCAGCAAACTCAGGCAGTGTTCCTGGTCCACCAGGTGGTTGACCGAATGATCCAAGATGAATAGGACCTGCCAGAGGCAGGTCTACATGACATTAGAGCTATGAATAGGCTCTATATCCTAGCTGACAAAAGGAGAGGTTTCGCTCTCCACAGGTAGATGCAGTGGTGTCAGTGGTCAGACTATTCTGGTGGAAGGGAGCACAACGTTGAAGGATGCGCAAGACAGGAAGGTGGACAGTTTGTTAAAGCAAGCCTTTGAGGTCAATGCTTTTGCTTTGCAGGCTTCCATTTGCAGGGCGCGGGTGGCGAGAGCTTGCCTCCATTGGTCACAACATTTGCAGCAATCCTCTATGCAGGCGCAGGAGTGCAGGATAGACACATCTGGAATCTGGTTCGGCATATCTAGCAGATGTCCACTACAATCTTCAATAAAGCAGTCTGTTCCAAACCCGCTCTATTCTCTTGCTTCGTTTGTTCCCTCCTTAGTTGCCGCATGCCGTCATCTGTGGATAAGGAATTGGGCAGCAGATGGCTCCTCTACGTCACATCTCAGCAAGCTTCCCTTTAAAGGAAAATTGTTTGGGGAAGATCTTGACAAGTTGGTTAAGGACCTGGGGGAGTCCACTAGGCGGCAGGTTGCCGGGGGATAAACCTAAGCAGGGCAGATCTCTCCCTGCCTCACGAGGTCAGTCTAGGGACTTCAGAAGGTTTCGTACCTCCCGTTTGGGTGGTTTTCAAAGAGGAAGGTTCCCTTCTAGGGCCCAGTGTTTTCATGGGTTCCGAGGGGCAGGCAGAGGCTTCACAGCTTCATCAACCGCTCTGGGGCAAAAGCCACAATGAAGTGAGGTGGGCCCAGGTAGGAATTTGACTAATTGGGGGGGCGGCTTTGGGATTTTCTTCCTGCCTGGGTCCAAATAACTTCAGATCAATGGGTGCTGGAGAGAATTCACGAAGGCTATGCACTCGAGCTTGCTCATCCAGTTCTAGACTCGTTCGTGCTGTCACCTTGCAAGGGGGTGACGAAAGATGCTCACAGTGAGGCAAACCGTAGATCAGCTCTTGCAGTTAGGAGCCATGGTACTGGTGCCACAGGAGGATTGCGGCATTGGTCGTTACTCTATTTATTTCATAGTGCCCAAGAAGGACGGAGCGCTCCGGCCCATCCTGAATCTGAAAGGAGTGAATTGCTGTCTTCAGGTGCAGCACTTTCGAATGGAAACCTTGCATTCAGTAACAGTGGCAGTATGACAGGGAGAGTTCTTGACTTCATTAGATCTCACTGAGGTGTATTTACACATCCCCATCAGACCAGCTCATCAAATTTCTCAGCTTTGCTCTCCTGTGGGGACACTTTCAGTTTCAAACATTGCCTTTCAGGTTAGCAACAGCTCTGCATATCTTCACCAAGGTCATGGTAGTAGTGGTGGCAGCTTTGAGAAAAGGAGTCCTCAAAGCTTCCAAGAGTCAACTAGTCCTGTCCCAGGACCTAGAGTACCTGGGAGTTCAATTTGATATACGCAAGGGAGCAGTTTTTCTGCTGGCTTCAAAGAGCTCTGGCCCTACGACAACTGGTGCACAGATTCCTTGTGACCCCAGCTCGTCGGCTTGGAGCTACCTTTGATTACTGGGAATGATGGCAGCAACCCTGGAGGTAGTCCCTTGTGCAAGAGCTCACATGCAACCATTGCAAAGGTCATTACTTCAGTGGTCACACCAGTGCAACTCCCTGAACAGACGTCTCCCTTGTCCAGAGTCAGGCAGTCACTTCAGTAATGGCTCTGTCCAGATCACCTGGCAGCGGGCCTACCACTGGAACAACTGCAATGGCTCCCGGTCTTGACAGATGCAAGTCTCGCAGGTTGGGGGCACATTGCAGGGATCTATTCGCTCAGGGAACCTGGAATGAAGGTTCAGTGGTCGATCAACTGTCTCGAACTGAGCCGTGTTCCTAGCACTTCAGGCATTCGAAGAGGTGCTGAAGGGCCGAGCAGTGCAAGTATTGTCAGACAATTCAGTGACAGTGGCTTACCTCAATAGACAGGGCAGCACAGGGAGCTCGGCCATGGAGGAGGAAGCAGAAGCTCTGTTTGCCTGGACAGAACCTTGGTTACAGGCAATCTCAGCGGCACACATTGCAGAAGCAGACAATGTGATGGCAGACTTCCTCAGCAGAGTTCATGTGGATGCTGGGGAATGGGAACTGCACCCAGAGGTCTTTGCTCAGATAGTCCACAAGTGAGGCCTTCCGATTATGGATCTCATGGCGTCCTTCCGGTCGGCCAAAACCAGTCAGTTCTTCAGCAGAAGAAGAGAAAGGATGTCAGAAGGAATCAATGCCCTGTTGCAGAGTTGGCCATCTCAGGGCCTGCTCTGTCTTCCCTCCGTGGGCGCTTATAGGACAAGTGGTTAAGCGCATCGAAGCTCATCGGTGGAGAGTGATGCTAGTGGCTCCAGACTGGCCGAGATGCCTGTGGTATGCCGATCTCGTCCAGCTCCTCGACAGGAATCCTTGGAGACTACCGACCCAAGAGAATCTCTTGCTGCAGGGTCCGCTCCGAATGCCACAAGTGAATCTGTTCTCACTTACGGCTTGGTCATTGAAAGGGCGAGGTTAAGGAAGGCGGGTTATTTTGGAGCAGTTATTGTGACTCCACTCAGGGCTAGGAAGAGGTCTACATCTCTGGCTTATGTGCAGATATGGCATATCTTTGAGGACTGGTGCTCTCAGCGACAAGTGCATTCTTCCAGTTTCCGTACCAATGGTTCTCAATTTTTCTTCAAGACAGATTTAATAAAGAATTAGCGGCCAGTTCATTAAGAGTTCAGCTAGCAGCCATTTCTTGCTATAGAGGCAAAGTCCAAGGAGAGGCCCTGGGCTCTCACGTCAACGTAATTCGCTTTCTCAAAGTGGTCTCTAGGTTGCGACCAGTTCATAGGGTGATAGTACCTCCTTGGGATCTCAACCTGGTTTTGGGGGCGTTAACCAGGGAGCCGTTCGAGCCCCTAAACCAAGCTTCAGTTAGACTTGGCCACCAAGAATACTGTCTTTAAGGTTATCTGTTCAGCAAGATAAGTCTCAGAGCTTCAGGCCTTGTCTTGTCAGGAGCCGTTCTTGTCCTTTTCTAAGGAAAAGGTAGCCTTGCAGCCAGTGCCATCCTTTTTTACCCAAGGTAGTTTCCCCCTTTCACCTGAACCAATTGGTGTCACTTCCAGTGCTTGGACTTGAAGAGGGTTCTCAGTCAGTCAGTATCTAAAGGTTTCAGAAGCCTTTCGTAAGTCAGAACGTTTATTCATCTTGTTTGGGGGTCCTCAAAGAGGAGAAGCAGCAGCAAAGGCTTCAATTTTCAGATGGGTTCGGGAAGCGATTGCATCCGCGTACATTTTGCAGTGCCCATGGGTTTGCACGTTCACTACTAGAGCACAGGCAACCTCCTGGGTGGAGCACAGCTTGGTGCCGCCAGAGTTTTGCAGGGCGGCCACTTAGTATTTACTGAAGGTATGAAGAGATGACCATCGCCTGGCCGTCCAGGCAGCGAATGATGCCTGTTTCGGGTCTGTCTTACGATCCAGGTGGACAGGTCCCTCCCAATGAATACTGCTGTTACATCCCAGTGGTGGAGGACTGAACTGGAGGACCGATAAGGAAAGAGAAATTAGACTTACCTGCTAATTGTAGTTCCTTGAACTCCAGTTCAGTCCTCATTCCCGCCCGGGGATGGTTTGATTACAGGTCGGTGCAGTATGGAGGGGTGTTGGGGTCATGGGGTGTAAACCTTTTGGCTCTGTCAGTATTGTGAGGGTTCTGCTTCCCTAGTCTCTTGTCATCTTTCCTTCTTTTTCCCTGTTGGAGTACCAGAGGAAAGAGGCTGTTAACAGTAATAGTTTCCCCTGTTTAGGGGGAATTTAGTTGAATTAATGTTTGTTCAAAGTTGAAGTTAATGCTTTAGCTACTTTTTTGTTGCTCTTTTGAGTCTGCTCTGTCAGTAGGACACTGGGGCTGATGGGAGAGGTCAGCAGGATATATCCAGTGAGGTCATAGTTTTGACATGCCCAGTCTCCATGCTGCAGGAGGACGTACACTACCCAGTGGTGGAGGACTGAACTGGAGCTTCTCAAGGAACTACAGTTAGCAGGTAAGTCTAATTTCTATCTTAGAACCCAGATCCCTAGGTGTGGGCTTTGTTCATTTTAAGGACTACTTTTTATATTGCCATCCTTACTGTAGGATAAATCTATAGGGATACCAGTGATGTTTACACTGCAGGTCTTGACTCCACAGGCCTATTTTAAGCATTTACAGCATGGGCACAGAATATAGATTTGTTTCCTGGGCAAAGATTTTATTGCTGAGTTTTCTACCCTCTATTGGGACCTCAGCCACTGTCCTAGCTCAGACTCTGCAGAGAACGTGCTCCTTGCAGAGTGGTACCATATGATCCCCTGACCCATATGTTTTTGTCTGATTTATTTAAGCTTAAACAGTGTCCAAAGCACTTTACAGATTGATAAATTACTTTTCTAAAGCACTAATCAACTACATTTGGGATTAGGACGTGGTTTGTTAGATTTATTGCTGTATTTGCCTTCATTTGGATTATATTAGGTATAGAGAACTGTTAAACATTCAGGTTTGGTTCTAATTAACCATGTAAAATTCTGTAGTTTCCATTTCTGCCCTTCCTAGTTGAGTGTTGGTTTTTTTCAAAATGTGGGAGGAGTGGCCTAGTGGTTAGGACAAGGTACTTCAGGCCGGAGGGCCGGGGGTTCAAGTCCCACCTGGGGACAGCAATCTCAGGCCGGAGGGACTGGGATTTCTAGTCCTATAGGCACTCCTTGTGGTCTTGGGCAAGCCAGTTAACCCTCCATTGCCCATGTTCCCTGTAAGTATTAGCGTATGTGTGTCATATCCCCTCATGTTAAATGTATCTCCCAATTGACCGCTTTGACCCGGTGAAAAGCGGGATATAAATACAGCTAAATAAATAAATGTATCAAACCTGCTTGTTTCCATTGTATAGTTTAATTTGTTACTTCTATATTTCATGAAATGGTTTCAGCATACTTTCTGAAAGAAAATAAGCCCATAACGTATTCTATGCTTGGACACTTCCCCCCCCCCCCCCCCCCCCCCCCCATGGGCATGGAGGAGAAACATTCATGTCTGAATTTCAATATTCATCCTGAGATCACAAGAATTGATATGGATCATAGTGCCAAACTTAAGCAATAATTTTTTTAAAATGCCCAATTACAGAGCATTAAGGAGTTGAAGGAAAAAAAAGCTGTAACTGTTTCATATGTGCATGCTCCTAAGTATAGCAATATAAAAGCTAGAAACGGAAAAGTTTGTTTTATGGGAAAACATTAAGTGCCATAGAGCCTGTGGCTAGTTATCCTACACTATGCTCAATTTTCAGTGAGGTGGCTAATTGTTGATGATGGTATCAATAGCTACTGCTGATTATCAAGCCTTCGCACTGCCCCTTTTTTTTTGTTGACCCTTCACACTTGCTAAGCATGATGCCTTCCTCTTGACATGTGTTCAAAGTATGAAAGTTGAAGTCTTGTCATCTGAGCTTCTAAGGAAAGCTTATGCGTGAACTTCTCTAATACCAATTGATTTGGTCTTCGGGCAGTTCGGGTCATTCACAGCCAATCTGAGCACTTTTCAAATCATTTAGAATCCCTTCAGCAAAGGCTCCAACGATCCTGTGAGCAGTGAGTGAGAATCAGCTGTGCCTACTTAGTTGGGAACTGTGTGTGAGAGAAAACTGCAGCCAATCTGAGCACTTTTCAAATCATTTAGAATCCCTTCAGCAAAGGCTCCAACGATCCTGTGAGCAGTGAGTGAGAATCAGCTGTGCCTACTTAGTTGGGAACTGTGTGTGAGAGAAAACTGCAGCCAATCTGAGCACTTTTCAAATCATTTAGAATCCCTTCAGCAAAGGCTCCAACGATCCTGTGAGCAGTGAGTGAGAATCAGCTGTGCCTACTTAGTTGGGAACTGTGTGTGAGAGAAAACTGCAGCCAATCTGAGCACTTTTCAAATCATTTAGAATCCCTTCAGCAAAGGCTCCAACGATCCTGTGAGCAGTGAGTGAGAATCAGCTGTGCCTACTTAGTTGGGAACTGTGTGTGAGAGAAAACTGCAGCCAATCTGAGCACTTTTCAAATCATTTAGAATCCCTTCAGCAAAGGCTCCAACGATCCTGTGAGCAGTGAGTGAGAATCAGCTGTGCCTACTTAGTTGGGAACTGTGTGTGAGAGAAAACTGCAGCCAATCTGAGCACTTTTCAAATCATTTAGAATCCCTTCAGCAAAGGCTCCAACGATCCTGTGAGCAGTGAGTGAGAATCAGCTGTGCCTACTTAGTTGGGAACTGTGTGTGAGAGAACTGCAGCCAATCTGAGCACTTTTCAAATCATTTAGAATCCCTTCAGCAAAGGCTCCAACGATCCTGTGAGCAGTGAGTGAGAATCAGCTGTGCCTACTTAGTTGGGAACTGTGTGAGAGAAAACTGCAGCCAATCTGAGCACTTTTCAAATCATTTAAAATCCCTTCAGCAATGGCGCGCCCGTGCCTTGCGGGCCCGCGCCTGAGGGCCTCGCAAGAGGGCCCTTTGGCGTGGCCCTTAGGCGGTGGACCGTGCGAGACCCACTATCTGCTGCTATATGCTCATTCTGTTCAGCGATATGCTGTTTGTAGTTAATGTAAGGTAATGTAATGTAAGTTATGTACTGTGTTCCCTGTTTGTACTCCTAGTGTTTTGTTGTGATGTAATGATAATGCAATGTATGTTTCCCTCACCTTTGTTTAACTTTGTGCTGTATTAACCGCTTTGATTGAAGGAAAAGGCGGGATACAAAACATGTTAAATAAATAAATAAAATAAAATAAATAATTTGTAGGTTTGTTTCTCTTCCTGTTTTCTGCACTTTTCAACTTTCATTACCTCCGATGTATGTTGTATAACTGTGTAACCAGCCAGCTCTAGTTAGCTCTGACACAGGATGCATGTGTAATCTGCCATTATCTAACATTACCTGCCACTAGCTACCATTATCAACCGCCACTAACAGACAGTATAGCTGCAAGCTGAAATCTCGAGGAATCTTTCTCTTGGTGTAAAGTGTAATGTGTAAGCTCCAGTAACCCCGATAGATTGGGAGCCCCACCACAATCTTCAGCCTTCCTACAACTGAACCAAAGCTATTACAAGTTTTTGCGACCAGACAACACTCCTGACCCACCACCAACCAACATCCCAGCCCAGACCCACACCCCAACCAAAGCACACAAAATGGCTCTCCTGCATCATCACCATTACCCTCTACCTCCTCGCTACAGGCCTAAGCAACGTCACTGGGCTTCACGCTAGCAACAATCACATACCAACTATCCAGTCACCGAAGGAGGTGGCCAGATGCCCCCTTCTACGAATCAAGAGAAACTACCCGATCTCGCCACCACCACCTCCTACAGGTAGCATTACAACACAGCAAGAAGAAGAAACAGGGAGAAAACCCCCTCCCCCAACTCCTGAAATGTGCCCTTATAAATGCCCGATCAGTACATAAGAAATGGCCGGTCATTTCAGATATGATATCACTACACAACCTTGACCTACTACTGATCACCGAGACATGGCTTTCCTGTGATGACAACGTGCTACTCAACCAGCTCCTGCCCGCTAATTTTTCCATCCATACATGTCACAGGTCTGGCAAAAGAGGAGGTGGAGTCCTCGCCATCACCAGATCTGACCTTCAGTTCAGCATAAAAGATGCAGCCAGCTCGCCACTCCTAGACACAGTCTCGATAGAGAACAAGTGCTGCACCATCAATCTATTATACGGAGCTCCATCAGCTGACCCAGATGCACTATCAACGATAATTGACATGGCCTCAAACTCCCAGAGCCCGCATACAGCAAGCTGGGTGCTAGGAGATTTCAACCTCCCCTCCCTGCAAGACTCTCACTCAACGGCATTTCTCGAAGCCCTGAAGGATCTAGGTTACAGCCAATTAATCAAGGAACCAACCCATATAAAAGGAGGCATTCTAGATCTAATATTCACAACAGAGACAACCATCAGCAAACCAACCATCCCTGAACTATCAATCACCACAGTCCCATGGTCAGACCACATGCTAATCCTATTCCAAGTTCCCCAGCCAAGCTGTGGCCAAAAGGGAGAAAGCACAGCAGGCGGTCAACCCAGCGCCCCGCCGAGAAGATTCCAACCATTCAACAAAGACCTAATCCTGAACGCAGCACTCCCACTAATAACCTCACCAGCACACAACCCAGACAATCATCTCCGACTGGAATGAGATACTCAGCTCAATCGCTGTTCGCCCATCAAATAACAAACCACATGGGAAACGACCCTCAGCAGCCTGGTACTCAGCAGAGCTGAAAGCCTCACTCACAACGCTAAGGAAACTGGAGAGACAATGGCGCCGCTCACGCTCAGAAGCAAACCAAAGTGCATACAACCTACAGCTCACGACGCATCGTACCACAGTGACAGAAGCCATGAGACGTCACCACGTTGACACCTTAAAAAGAGCCCTGAACAAACCTCGTGACCTGTTTGCCCTAGTTAAACGACTCACAACGGAACCTGCTTCAGAACAAGCAAACAGAATCCATCCTCAAACATATGCTGACTATCTACAAACCAAACTCTGTCGTATAAACAACCCAGTGCCCAGCACTATCCTTGAGCCTTGCAATCAAACACCACTCACTACCTTCACGACACCGCCCAAACAAAGCATCGAAGACACCATAGCGGCCATCAACACGACCACCGCTCAAGCTGATCCATGCCCAGCGTTCTGGGTCAAAACTACGGACTGACCTCAGTCCCGTCATATCCAGACTCATGGAACAATCATTCACAACAGGGTCTTTCCCACACACCCTCAAACACACAATAAGACCTCTACTAAAAAAACAACAAGCTCGACCAACTGAAGCCGGAATCCTATGGACCGATATCAAGCATACCGATGCTAGCAAAAATAATGGAAAAGGAAGTTCAGAGACAAATACAAGATCACATTGATTCCAACGCACCACTGGATCCATGTCAACATGGATTTAGAGAAGCCCACGGGGTTGAAACCCTTCTCACCACACTCTTCAGCAACATAATAGCAGGCATTGACAACATCCGCCAAGGGTTCATCCTTGTCTTCCTTGACATCGCTGCAGCGTTTGATTCCGTGAGCCATGAGCGCCTCCTAGAACGCCTCGAAGAGAAAGGAATCTCCGGTAAAGCACTCGAGTGGTGCAGGTCCTACCTCTCTGACAGATGGCAGCAGGTACCATCCAGAGACACATCAGATCCATTCCACCAAAGCCAAGGGGTCCCACAAGGATCCTCCCTCTCCGCCCTGCTGTTCAATATATACATGCAGCCTATATGCAACCTGATCCGGTCTTTCAACGTCAACTGCATGATATACGCAGATGACGTGCTGTTATACACACCTTTTGCAACAGAGAACCCCGACCTCACACCAATAACAAGCTGCATAAATGAAATATCCAACTGGCTACAATCCCAAAACCTCAGGATTCAACACAAGAAGACGGAGGTGATGTTCATTACAAGGAACCGTAACTTCACCGCTCCGACAGTCTTAAAAGTGAAGGAAGCAGACCTCCAGACCAAACCCGCTATCAGGTACCTCGGCGTCACATTAGATCAGAACTTGGATATGAAGGCGCACATAAGTAACACTGTAAGGGCAGTATATCACAAAATTAGATCCCTTAGATACCTGCGATCCCTGCTGGAGCCAGATGACTTCAGGACCATCTATCAGGCACTAATCATCCCGCATTTCAATTATGCAAACACAATACTGCAAGGCCTCCCCCAAACCACTTTGAACCCACTGCAAATGGCAATGAACGCCGCAGCAAGAGTACTACACGGAGCATCCAGGAAAGACCATGTCTCACCCATTCTGAAACAACTCCATTGGCTCCCGATACAAGGTAGACTTACATTCAAGACCTTGCTACTCACCTTCAAAGCCACCAAAGGGCTCTCGTCAGCATCGCTAGCAGAGCTAATCCAGACGACACCACACAACAGGGACAGAAGGTCAGTAGCGCAAAACACCTTGATAGTCCCACGATCAATAACGCAATGCACCAAGTCAACATCTAGCAGGGCCTACAAATTCTATGCACCAATCTGGAATAACCTCCCACACAACATCCGAGCAATCCCAGACATATTCCAATTCAGGAAGGCCTTGAAACACTACCTCTTCCTCCTGCATCACCTTCCTGCTGAAACCACCCAAATCCCCCTTGAATGAAACCAAAATGAGCACATGACCATGTTATAAATTTGTAAATAGTTACCCCTGTTATCCAAGTTATATGTCCTGTTCATCTGTAAACACAAAGTACTATTGGAAATGTGTCTTTCATTGTTTTATTGTAAACCGCGCTGATGCTGAAGAGCGCGGTATAGAAGTGACTGACTATAAATAAATAAATAAATAACCATAAGACGTTATGGACACCTGACTGTTGAAGCTGCACATGACGTGAGTCAGAAGCTGCAGAGATGTCTTACGAGTGGGTCATAGCACATACAAAGTACAAACCAAGGGAAGCTAGAGATGGCAAGAACAAAATGCAGATATTCTGCAAACCTGAGTAGTTGTGGGGCCCCAGGACAGTTTTGGGAAACAGTGTTCTAGAATACAAGTACATTGCTCAGTATTATGCAGCAAAGCATGGATGTTGTGAATATTTGAAACGATCAATAGGTTCATATATCTAGCCATGCATACAAGAGGCACCCCCAACCCCTGGGCAATGTTCAACAGTAATATCTACTAGATAGCTAGCTAGATTTGTGTTCCTAGCTGTTTCTAACCATTCCCACAAACTCTAACTTTCTCATTTTGTCCTGTAAGCTCCAAGCAGGGTAAGGCTTGTGTACTTGTAAAGCACTGCATGTGTCTAGTAGCCCGATAAGACGTCGGCTGAATTCTGTTTGCAGAATTCCAGCAGGAGTAAAGATAGTAACTGGGCAAAGGCCACGTTTAGTTGAGGGTTCCACTGTCTGTTGCTGTTATCTTTCTGCAGGTGGATACATATCACAGCAACAATAAGAAATGGTTTGACGAAGGTGAACATGAAGTTTGCTTACTGCTAAATCTTTAGCTTTCTATGAAGGAGAACTCCCTTTGCTGTATTAACTCGACCTACCTTTTAAGAAAAAGCAAGTTACGTCATCTTATCCCAATAGGGATGTTTTTATTTGGTCTCTTTAAGAAAAAAAATATGAAGTCTTTAACTACAATCTGTTCTCATTTGTATTACACAAAGATCCTGCAAAATCTTGAGGATCTGTTCCACCATATGGCAGATTTTTGCACTGCAGGCATTTTATATATATTTTCCTAAAGTGGTGGTGTTTTTTTGGGTATGGTGGGTTTTTTTGGCAAAAAATATTTGGTCTACTTTAAGCTCAGGGGATAGTGATTTTTAAGTCCTGTTGCTTTGGGGAAAAAGCTGTGTCTAGGATTTTGAAGACTGGTTAAGGAAAATCTTTTTCTTTGTGGGATTAAAATTACTGTTCTTATGCTTGATGTGTAAGATTGTCATTTTCTTCTTCTGTATTGATGTGAAGGCTGGTATGGCACTCAATACATTTCAAACATTTTTTTAATGTTAAACTTCAATTATTCATTCATACTATTTCCTTATAGAAATTAAAATTCATTGAGCTGCAATTTTTGGGTCTCCAGTTGCATTGAGGATCATGGGGCACACTGCAAAATGACATTAACTATTTTTTCCCTTAACGCCAACAGGCATATACTAAATCAAGCCTGTCCATTGCAAACACACGTGGAAGAAATTAACAAAACAAAAACCACAAATTTGGACTCCTTGACCACCTTTTTTAATTACAAGGTTCCTCCTGTAACTTACTGAGTTTAAGCTCATTGTGTAGAAAATGTAAGTGTTCATCCACTTTTGTTAGAAGCATTGACATGGGCCTTTTAATAATCTTAAACTGAAGAGATGGTAGAGGCACTGAATCCTGGTGGGGTTTCCCCAATTGTTAAGCAGTTCCTTCTATTGTAGTAAAGTCCTTTTGCATCAGCAAGGTGTCATAAACGTAGCAGTCATTTATCATAGTCCTCATTGCTGCTCCAAATTGTAGCGAGTAGATAATTTCTTGAACTGGTCATCTTCAGGGCTGCTGCAAGGCTTTTTTGGCTGCACTGCAGCTTCAAAATTTGATACCCTTTTCTGCCTGCTCCCTGAATGTACAGTGTAGTGAGTCGGATGCGTGACTACAAGGACGCTAAATCCCCCTCCCCAGCCAAGTGCTTTGTTCAGCAGCAACAAACCCTTTTGAGAACATAAGCTGCATACTGGGTAAGACAAAATCTAGCATCATATCTTAGACTAATCCAGTCTAAATATATGGTTATGCTCCCTTGTCAGGTGGAGGCAGACGAGCAATTTTTAGAGATGTCACCTGGAATAGCTACTGTTGCAGCACTGAAGCCAGTATTTGCCTCTAGCTGGTGGCAACGTGTTAGGCTTATTTGCTCGGGTGCATCAGTCCAGTATTCTCCCCTGGCCCAGGCTACAGTCCTCTGGTCTGTGTGCATGAGACCAGTAGGCCCAGCATTTGCTTGGAACTGGCATGCCACTTGTCTCCTTGAGCTGACAGCTTGCCCTGTCCTGCACAGCTGCTTACAGGTCTTTGGTGCTTCGTAGACTGGAGAGTGAACATGGGGACCTCGCAGGGGCCTTAAAAGGGTTTGGTAAGTTGGAATGATACAGAGGCATTATAATATCCTTTGTTCTATTTTCCATTCCTTTCCTTATGATACCTAGCATTCTATTTGCTTTCTTGGCCACCGCTGCACACTGGGCGGAGGGTTCTAGCATGTTATCCATGATGACGCCTAAATCTTTTTCCTGGGTAGTGGTTCCCAATGTGGAACCTTGCATCGTGTAACCATAGTGTGGGTTGTTCTTTCCTAGGTGCATAACTTTGCACATGTCCACATTAAATTTCATTTGCCATTTGAATGCCCAGTCTTCCAATTTATCCAGATCCTCCTGCAGTTTTCCACAATACCCTTGGGTTTTAACAACTTTAAACAGTTTTGTCATCTGCAAATTTGATAACCTCACTAGTTCTCTTTTCCAGATTATTTATGAATATGTCAAAAAGCAGCAGACCCAGTACAGATCCCTGGGGTACTCCACTATTCACCTTTTTCCATGGGAAAATTGGCCATTTAGCCCTACCTTCTGCTTTCTATCTTTTAACCATCTTTAAGGAAGAAGGGGAGGAGGAGTGGCACTATATGTAAAAACTACTATTAAAGCTTTGGAATTACAGAGCTTAAAAGGGGGAGAGGAGGCATTGTGGGTTAAACTAGAAAGAGGGAAAGAGAAATCTATTTGCATTGGTGTGATACTCAGACCTCCCTCACAAGAGGAAGAGGTGGACAGAGTTAATTGAAGACATACGCAGCATTGCTAGGAAAGGAAGTGCTACTGATAGATTTCAATATGCCAGATGTTTGGCACATTCCTGCTGCAATATCATCTAGAAGTAAGGAGATCCTGGATTCCCTACAGGGAGAACTATTCAGGCAATTGGTAACAGACCCCACACGTGAAGGGGCCATACTGGACTTGGTGCTTACCAATGGTGAAAGTGTTTCTGATGTTGTAGTGGGAGATCATTTTGCATCCAGTGATCACCAGATGGTGTGATTCAGTATTAGAATCCATTCAAAGGTGAGGATCTTAGAGTTTAGGAAGACTAATTTTGCCAAGATGGGCCAATACCTCGCAGTTGTTAGTGGGATGGGAACAGCTGGGGGATGTAGAAAACAGTGGGCAAAAGTGAAAGGGGATATTTTAAGGGCAACCAACCTTTTTGTTAAAATGGTAAATAAAGGCAAAAGGAAAAGGAGACCGCTATGGTTTTCGAAGGAAGTAGCTGAAAAAGTGAAGAAAGAGGGAGGCCTTCATGAAATACAAGAGATCACAGTGAGAGGAAGACAGGCATCTGTATTTGGAAAAGCTTAGAGAAGCTAGCAAAGTAGTCAAGAAGGCAAAGATTCAAAAGGAGGAGGAAATAGCCAATGCAATAAAATGGGGGATAAGACATATTTCAGATATTAGTGAGAAGAGGAAGGGCGGCAAAAGTGGTATTGTCAAACTCAATACCAATATTCCAGGGGAGGAATATGTAGAAGCTGATAAGGATAAAGCGGAATTGCTTAGTAAATATTTTTGTTCTGAGTTCACAGATGAAGAACCAGAAGCAGGACCTCAGAAAACACCCACAAATAGGAACAGAAGCGAGGGACATCTTGAACAATTTTCAGAAGACTGAGAAACTAGCTCAACTTAAAGTAGACAAAGCGATGGGACTGGATGGGATACACCCTAGAATACTGAGGTAACTTGGGGACGTTCTAGCAGCTCCACTGACTGACCTCTTCAATGCCTCGGGAGGGGTGCCGAAGGACTGGAGAGAGGCTCATGTGGTGCCTTTACACAAAAGCGGAAGTAAGGATGTGGTTGTAAACTACAGGCCGGTTAGTTTAACTTCAGTGGCGAGTAAATTATTGGAAACGCTGCTGAAAGAGAAAATAGTGAGGTTTCTGGAGTCCAGCAGATTACAGGATCCGAGGCAGCATGGATTCACCAGAGGCAGGTTTTGTCAGACAAATCTGATTTCTTTGACTGGGTGACCAGGGAGTTGGACCGAGTGAGCTCTAGATGTGGTGTATTTAGATTTCAGTAAAGCCTTTGACACTGTTCCTCACAGGCGACTTATAAACAAACTGAGCACCATAGGGATGGACCCTAAAGTTACTGCTTGGGTTAGAAATTGGTTTGGGTGGGAGGCGACAGAGTACAAGTAAATGGAGCTCACTCTGAGGAGAAGGATGTTACCAGTGGTGTGCCCCAGGGATCTGTCGTTGGTCCGATTCTTTTTAACATCTTTGTTAGTGATATAGCGGAAGGGCTGTCGGGTAAGTTTGCCTCTTTGCGGATGATACCAAAATCTGCAATAGAGTAGACACCCAGGAAGGTGTAGATAACATGAGGAGGGATCAAGTTAAGCTTTAAGAATGGTCTAGAATTTGGCAGCTGGGATTTAATGTTAAAAAATGTAAGGTCATGCATTTGGGCTGCAGCAATCCAAGGGAGCAATACAGTATAGGGGGTGAAGTACTTTTGTCCACTAAAGAAGAGCGGGACCTAGGCGTGGTTGTGTCTGATCTTAAAGTAGCTAAACAGGTAGAAAAGGCGACGGCAAAAGCTAGAAGGATGCTTGGGTGCATACGGAGAGGAATGGCTAGCAGAAAAAAGGAGGTGATAATGCCTCTGTATAAGTTTTTGGTGCAGCCTCATTTGGAGTATAGTGTGCAATTCTGGAGACCGCACCTTCAAAAGGATGTGAACAGGATGGAGTCGGTGCAGAGGGTGGCTACTAAAATGATTAGTGGGCTTCATTATAAAGCATACGAGGACAGACTTAAGGATCTTAATATGTACACCTAAGAGGAAAGGCGGGATAGAGGTGATATGATTGAGATGTTTAAATACCTCCATGGCATAAATGTTCAGGGAGAGAGCCTCTTTCAATTGAAAGCAAGTTCTGCTATGAGGGTGAAGGGAGAGAGAATCAGGAGTGATATGTGGAAATATTTCTTTACGGAAAGAGTAGTGGATCCATGGAATAGTCTCCCAGTGGAGGTGGTAGAGATGAGGACAGTAACTGAATTCAAAAAAGCATGGGACCAACACAGAGGATCTCTAAAGGTAAAGGAGTGTTGTAGTTGTTGGTATGGAAGGACAGACTAGATAGGCCATGTGGTCTTTTTCTGTCATCCTATTTCTGTTTCTATGTAACCAGTTCCTGATCCACAATAGTACACTGCCTCCTATCCCATGACATTTTAGTTTTGCCAAAAGTCTGAGGGACCTTATCAAAGGCTTTCTGAAAGTTCAGATACACTATATCAACCGACTCACCTTTGTCTACCTGTTCATTCACACCTTCAAAAAAACACAACAGATTAGTAAGACAAGATCTTCCTTGTCTAAAGCCATGTTGGGTGTCTCCCAATGAGAATAAATCATTGAGTGATCTGTGTGCTGCCTTATCAAAGTATCTAAGAGGTCAGTTTCAGTGCTGTGAAATGGTTCGAATCCATGCTGGTGTCAAGAGGTGCGTAAGTATCTATAAAGTTCTCGGTTTGAAACTGCACTGCCTTTTTGATTTTTGACTAGAAGGGATGCTGTAAATGAGCCTTGTAAGAGGCTGGTGCGGAGGGGTCTGCTCGGGAGGGGTGGGGTTTGTTTTGTGTTTTTGTGTTTGGTTTTTTTTTTCTTCTATAGGGGCCTGATGGAGGTCTGCTTAAGAGTAGTTGGCATATAGCCCAGTGTCTGTCTGGACAAGATGAATGGTTGGAGCAAGATCTTTGGCCATCTTAATCCAGAAGAATGGGCAGGGGTTGAGTAATGAGGTGGTGCAGTTGAAGTTTGATATAGTATCTATAATCTCCTGGGTGGAAAAGTCTGTCTAAAGGTTGACCAGGTATTTGTGCCTGTGGTGTCGGTGAGTTCAAAGGCAGGCTGGGGCTGAGCTGTAGCCAGCAATTGCCTAGCTTGGTGAAATTATGCCATGGCATTTGATACTAGGTTGGGAGATTCAGGAGTGATATGTGGAAATATTTATTTATGGAAAGTGGTGGATATGTGGAATAGTCTCCCAGTGGAGGTGGTAGAGATGAGGACCAGTATCTGAATTCAAAAAAGCATGGGACAAACACGGGATCCCTAAAGGAAAAGAGGGGACTTCTGTAGTTGATACGGAAGGACAGACTAGATAGGCCATGTGGTGTCTTTCAGTCATCTTTCTATGTTTGTGTTTTCTATTTTGTACTTGTTGGAGTCTGAAGCAGATTCAGGGCTATGTTGAATAGTGCTCTGGGAGTGAGGCTTTAGGAGATTGGAATGGTATTCATTTCTTTTCTTATGGAGTGCGCACAGTAGCCTGCTTAGGCGCTTGCATATGCTGCGATTGGATGTGTGTCTGTATCTTTGTCTCCATTTACACTCCAGCTGTGGGTTTTTTTTGTTTTTTGCTCCCTTGGTTTGTGATCAGCTGGTATCTCCTTAGTTTTTGCAGACTATACAGTTAAATTGAATAGCATGACGATAATGTGTAAGGTCAGTATGTTTTACATTAGATGCCTTAGCTATAATTAAGCTGCTACATTTTTTTGCTACATAAAAACCGCATATAACAAACTTTAAAAGGGGAAAAAAACCTTATGTAGCCTGGGAATATATTGCTTTCTTTATTCATGGGGCAACAACCTTCTGGCTAGGCCTCTAGGGAAGCCCCTCCATTTGGGCTGCTAGGGGGAGGGCACCAGCTCGCCTCTTGCCTCAGGCAGCAGATTATCCAAGAGCCAGGGGCAGCTCAAGACAATTACATTTCTTTACCATAGCTTTGAGCTGCAGCATATAAAGCACATTTGTAATGTAAGGTTTTTATACATGGGCATATCTAGAAGTAGGAACTTTTTACAATCAGATGTACAGGTGATTGTACTCTCCTATCTTAAGTCTTATTGCTTCTCCTAGAGAAGCAGCTACTTTAATCATAGTGGAACTGCTAAACTTTATCCTGGGGGATCCAAGTGGGAGAGAGCAATTTTTGACTATACTCCATTGGCTCCCTATGGTGAACATTTAATTGTTCAAGATCTTACATAAATCAAATCAACACAAACTAAGATGTGTATATCTCCAGGAACAAGCAGGAATGTAGTCTTCACATATGGGCCCACCTTTCCAACTGTCCCTCTTCAGTTCTTCGTTTTCTGCAGAGCCGACAGGATCTATTCCCTGTCACTGCAGAAAATTCCGTCTTTAAATTTCTTTTCTTGTGGTTGCGTTTGCCTACCGCACAACGCCTACCAGTACCGCTGGTTTTTTCTTTTCATACAAAAAAAAAACTTTACTGTTTTCAGAAACTTTTCTCTTTGGTGCTAGGCGCCATTTTGGGCACTAGGCCCCATATTCCTAAAACATGGAAAAGCCAACTAGTGGTGTGTGTGTGTGTGTGTGTGGGGGGGGGGGGGGTTTTTGTGTGTTTTGTTTTGTTTTTTTTAAAAGTGTACTAAGTGTGGCGGTACCATTTCCGTCACTGACACCCATGATTGGTGCCTGAAATGTTTTAGGACCTAAACATTCTCCAACTGAATGTCTCTCCTGTATGGGGATGACTAAGAGGAAGACAGAACCAGGCTGCAAAGCTCGGTACCCTAGCCCCGGCGGGAGGCTTCAGCTTCCAAGGCATCGATGGGGCTTCAGGATGTTTTCGAGGCCTCAACCTCGCAAGAACTACCTGTGCCATGCTCGGGGGTTCTGGCCGTCCTTACCGGTACCGACACCCAGGCATCGGCAGCATTGATAGACCAGAGGTTCCTCGCTATCGAGCTCAGCATCGCAGCTCTTCTTTCAGCTGCGGTACTGGTGGTCCCACAGGCACCGGTACTGACATTGACACTGATGCCAGTACCAACACCGACAATACCGGTACCAACGGTACCGGCCCCAGTGGGAACTCTTCCCATGCCATCTCTGCCTGGAATTGACAAAGCAGTACCGGGTTACCTCGGTACCGACTTCGATCAGTACCGGGATCGTGCTTTGCAAGAGCATCAGGGTCAGGAATACTTAGATTCCTCTGATTCCGAAGACTGATAATTCTGCTGGCACTAGAGGGTTTCTCCTAGAAGATCCCTCTCCAACGCAGAATGTCACCTCCAGAGGACATGTCATTTCAGGATTTCATCCGTGATATGGCCAAAGGTCTTTAAATCACAGTAGCTCCTGAAGAGGAACCCAGAGCAAAGGAATTGGAAATTCTCCAATATCTTAAAGCTCCTAAGGAGGCAGCCACTCTGCCTATCCATGAAATTCTGCATAACTTGATGCTCAGAATGTGGGAGACACCTCTGACTACTTCTCCTCACTCTAAGAGACTTGATACTATGTATCGAGTTCCACCATGTCCTGGATTTCAGAAAACTCAGTTGCCACACCATTCAATGGTAGTGGAATCAGCCATGCGTAGGATGAAAAGTGCAGAGGCATGCATCCAATCCTCCAGGTCATGAATGCAGGACTCTGGATGCTTTTGGGCACAACTTTTCAAGCTTCCATGCTTTCAGCTAGGATCAGTTCATATATCCTATATATGGGAATGTCAGTACCGATGGAGCCTGTGCAGGAATGCTCCAAGCGTCCAATAGGAACGCTTTTGGGAGCATCCCTCAGCACATGTGCGCTGCTTTCCTGCCTTTCCAACTGTCCCTCTTCAGCTAAGTTTGTAGCTGAGTGAAAGGATAGAGGGACAACTCCTAGGGGAGGTGGGTGGGTTGTGAAGACTAAATTCCTGCTGTTCCTGGAGATCACCTGCTACAGGTGAGTAACTACGCTATCTCCAGGAACAAGAAGGAATGTAGTCTTCACAACCCACCCACCTCCCCTAGGAGTTGTCCCTCTATCCTTTCACTCAGCTACAAACTTAGCTGAAGAGGGACAGTTGGAAAGGCAGGAAAGCAGCGCGCATTTGCTGAGGGATGCTCCCAAAAGCATTCCTATTGGACGCTTGGGAGCATTCCTGCACAGGCTCCATCGGTACTGACGATACCCATATGTGAAGACTAAATTCCTGCTGTTCCCAGAGATCACCTATTACAGGTGAGTAACTACGCTTTATGTGCATATAAAAAATTATTCCATACAAGCAGCCCAACAATTACCCCAACATGTTTTGGCACACTGCCTCATCAAGGTCATACAATAACTGTGCATAAAATGAAAGGACAAAAACAGTCTGCCTATACTCCTAATGATGTGGTCTATAACCCATAAGACCTTAAGAGATGCCATACTGGGTCAGGCCAAGGTCCATCAAGTCCAGTATCCTGTTTCAAAAGTGGCCAATCTAGGTCACAAGTACCTAGTAGTTTTCCCCAAAAGACATCATGGATGTCCCAGGTCCCCTTCAAGAATGGTTTATGGACCTTTCCTCCAAGAACTTGTCCAAACCTTTTTTTAAACCCAGCTACACTAACAGCTTTTAGTACATCCTCTGGCAATGAATTCCAGTGTTTGATTACATGTTGAGTGAAAAAATATTTTCTCTGGGAACAAGCAGGAAGTCTGTCATCACATATGGGTGATGTCTGCACCAACGGAGCCCTCATGGAAGCATCCCCCAGCTTTCAAAGAGCCTTTGGGATATGCTACCACACATGCATGGTCCCCTTCCTGCCCAAGGGTGCCATCTTGCTCGGTCTCCTTTCTGCAAAGCCCTTCAGACGTTGTCTGGCTTGTCCCTGGAAAAACTTTTTTTTTTTTTTTTTTTCCTGTTTCATACTTACCTCCGGTATTGCACCAGTACTCGTCCCGCTGCTGACCTCGTTGCCTCTGCGTCAAGTTCGGTCCCTTTTGTAGTTTTTTATTTTTCTTTTCCCAGCGTCTTTGCACACTTTTTTTTTTCTTCTGCTGGCAGCCCAGAGAGTCTTTGACCTCGCAGGGGTACTTCCCCCCCCCCCCCCCATAGCTGCCAGTGGCTTTAAGAAGTATGATCGGTGTTCCAAAATTTGTCTTTGGCCAATACACACGACTGCTGTCTCCACTGCCTGGGGCCAGATCACAACCCAGCAGCCTGCAGTCTCTGCAAGAGGATGTCCAGTAAGGCCCTCAAGAGCTGCCAGCAGCAGCACAACAAGTTTTTCCCAGAGTTCCAGGTGCTTCCGAAGGCCAGGGTCTCGTCTGAGGCCCCGACATCTCAGGCGGAACCCTCTGAACCCAAGCCTTGTCAAGGGTCCTCAGAAAGGGGGTCTCCCTCGAGAGAACCCAGGAAGAAGAAACCCTCGAAGGCAGCATCCTTGGATGGTTCTGACTGGCTGGGGGCTCCCCAAGCCTGGTTCCGCGGTTGGACATTCATCCGAGGCATTGGAGAAGGAGTGGCCTGTGAAGGTACCCTGGAAGGATCTAACCACAGACTGGACTCAGTCCCCAGACACTCATCGAGGATTCCCCTTCAGGAGAGCCAGCATTGGACTAGAGTCCCTCGGTGCCCATGCCAAAGACTGTGGAGCCGCCTGGTCTGGAGTCCAGAATGGCAGCCCTAGAGCAGTTTGCCTTCATGGACCAGCAGTGGGTGCTGTCTGGCATGACCAGTTCATCTGTCCCGATCACCGGGCCCTCGACGTCCAAGACATCCCTGGAGGCCGAGCCAATGCTCAGTTCTTCAGTCTCAAGTTGATCCTCGGCCAAGGTCACAATCGGTCCTGCTCGACAGGAATGCAGTCATCCCCAGCAAGTCTGCCAGGCACCAGCCACAGGGCATCAGGAGCCCCGAAGCCCACAGAGCAGCCCTCCAAGTCTTCGGACTAAGAGTGGAAGACAGAGGATGAGGAATACCCCAATACCCATCACCACCAACATCCAATCACTCCTGTCTGAGGCCTGACGGAGGTCTCCACCTAAGGATTATGGGCTTCCTTGATTTTTGTCAAGGATGTGTCGAAGGCCCTGGCATCCCTCAGGCAGATGAATTGGAAATCCTCCAGGCCCCTCAGCAGGAATTGCTCACAGTGCCAATTCCTCCCATCCTGGAACAGCTGATGCTCTGAATGTGGGAGACACTGGTTTCAGTGTCGGTGCTGAGCAAACTGCTCGACTCAATGTATCGAGTCTGCCGAAGCCCAGGCTTTCAGAAGTCACAACTGCCACAACTCCATGGTGGCGTCAGCCATGCATCGGCTGAAAAGTCAGATGTGCTCCTCTGTGCCCCCAGCAGGGAGGCCAGCATCCTGGATGCCCTTGGCAGGAAGTGCTACCAGGGCTCAAAGCTCATCAGCCACATCCAGGCCTACCAGCTGTACATGGGCATGTACCTGAGAGACATGGTGAAGGAACTGACCGGGATCTTGGCTGGTCTCTCTGAGGAACCTTTGCAGCAGGTCAAGAACCTGGCTAAAGCAGTCTGTGAATGCTCCAAATTCATGTCTCAGGCAGCCTGACGGGTTTGAGTTGGTGGCTTGGGTAGCAGTTGCCAGCATCAGTGCATGCCACCAAGCTTGGCTACAGTCGTCCGACCTCAAGCAGTGGGTTCAGGACAAATTGGTCAATAGCACACTGCCAAGGAGAGAACCTCTTTGGCAAACCCATGACCGACAAGGCTGCCGAGCTGGAGACAGAGTTCATGACAAGGACCAGGTTCTCTAAAGACTGCTGCCCCTCCCTGACAGAAGGGCTCAGGTAAAAAGCCCCCCTACCCAAGGAAGGGAGCTGCTTACAGAAACTGCCCACCTTATCCAGGCCTCCCCAACTCCCCAACAGGGTCAGCAGGCCAAGGAACATGGGCATGGCCCACAAACGGAAGGCTCCAAAAGCCCAGGCACCAGGTTCTATAAGAACAGAGTGCTTCACATGCACCCCAAATTCCTGCCAAAGGTAGTGTTGCCCTTCCACATCAATCAGGAAGTGGTGCTTCCTACCTTCTTTCCAAGACCTCACTCCAGTCAGGCGGAGACAGTCCTTCATATCCTGGACTGTAAGAGCCTTGTCCTTCTATATCCAGTGCACTCAGGGCCACTGCAAAGCTGCTCAGCTTTTCATCTCCTACAATCACAGTAGGCAGGGGGAAGTGGTGACCAAGTGTACACTGGATGGCAGACTGCATCGCCCTTGCTTATGAGCAGGCGAGGCTCCTGCTAGAAGGCCACATCACTGCACACCATGTCAGGGTCATGGCAGCATCAGTGACAAACTTGTGCTCTGTCCCAATGGTGGACATCTGCTGGGTGACCACCTGGTCTTCAGTCCATACCTTCACAGCCCACCTGGAAAGAGTCCCAACTAGACAGTACCTTCAGCCAGGCTGTGTTCTGTAACCTTTTCGGGGTTTAGGCAACTCCTACCCTCCGATCCTTCTGTGTTCAGGCTACCAGAGTGCTGGTTTCATTGGACATGGGTTCTACTGTGGTCTGGACAGACTAAAGAATTGCTGCTTGTGGCTCCCCATGTGGGAGCCCCTATTGCTACAGGTTTTTGGTAGTCTGTAGCTGGGGAGTCCCATATGTGAGGACTGATTTCCTGCTTGTTCCTGGAGAAAGCATAGTTACTCACCTGTAACAGTGTTCTCCATGAACAGCAGGAATCAGTCCTCACAATCCTCCCCCTCCTCCCCTTGGAGTTGCTCCTTTAACATCTCTTATTTTTGCCATCCTTTTAGCTGTCATCTGACTGAGCAAGATGGCACCCTTGGGCAGGAAGGGGACCATGTATGGTGGCATCTCCCAAAGGCTTGCTTTGAAAGCCAGGGTGGATGCTTCTGCTAGGGCTCAGTCCGTGCCAGTCACCCATGTGAGGACTGATTCCTGCTGTCCCCAGAGAACACCAGTTACAGATGAGTAACTCTGCTTTCCCTTTAGCCTTCAATAGGTTACACTGTAGCTTCATTGCATATCCCCTGGTAGGTTTTCTATATTTTGATAGAGTAAACAGATCTGTTTACCCATTGCACGCCATTCAATAATTTAGATCTCTATCATATCTCCCCTCAGCAGTCTCTTTTCCAGATTGAAGAGTCCTAACCTTTTCAGCCTTTCTTCATAGGGGTATGCTATCTCCTTTACCATTTTGGTGACTCTTCTCTGTACCTTTTCTAAAAACGCTATATCCCTTTTTTTTTTCTTAGTGACCAGAATGGCACACAATATTCAAGGTGCAGTCACACCACAGAACAATGCACAGCCATTATAATATCCTTTGTTTAATTCTCCGTTCTTTTCCTTATAATACCTAACATTCTATTTGCTTGCTTGGCCTCTGCTGCATACTGGTTGGTGGGTTTCAACACGTTATCCATGATTAAATCTTTCTCCTGGGTGGTGTTTCCTAATCTGGAACCTTGCATTGTGTAACCATAGTTTGGGTGGTTCTTTCCTAGGTGTGTAACTTTGCACTTGTCCACATTAAATTTCATCTGCCATTTGGATGCCCGGTCTTCCAATTTATAAAGTCCTCTTGCAATTTTTCACAATCCTCGTGGAGTTTAACAACTTTGAATAATTTTGTGTCATCAGTAAATTTGATAACCTCATTCATTGTTCGCATTTCCAGGTCATTTACGAATGTTAAGCAGCAGACCCAGCACAGATCCCTGGGGTACTCCACTATTCACCCTTCTCCATTGGGGAAAATTGGCCATTTAGCCCTACCCTCTGCTTTCTATCTTAACCAGTTCCTGATCCACAATAGTACACTGCCTCCTATCCCATGACCTTTTTAATTTCACCAAGAGTCTCATGAGGCTTTCTGAAAATCCAGATACACTATATCAACAGACTCACCTTTGTCTACCTGTTTGTTCACACCTTTAAAAAAACATAAGATTAGTAAGACAAAGCAGTCTCTCTATGCTTTTGTTTATCCTATTTGTTTTATTCTGTGGTTTTAGCTGTGACATGACAGCTGATAGCATGAACTTCATGATTACAAAGATATCTTTGTTTATATTAGGTACCAGGCTTTTCATAATATAAAAGAATGATGCAACATTTATAAGGCTAGCATAATTTGTATAGCACGTTCTATTTTTTCTAGATTTAGTCCTTGGCAGTGAATAAAGGGACGTCTCCTCTGGCCATTTATTCTTTGGTCTGTGGCTTTGTGTATTGTATTTGGATACAAGACAGATTATTTAATATTACATTTTTTGCAAAGTTACTGTATGTCCCTGATGAGGCAGTGTGCCGAAACAACATGTTGGGTTAATTGTTGGACTGTTTGTATGGCATTTGTTTTTGTGTATACATAACATTCATCTTAATTTGTGGTGGGTCCTTTGGGTTGGCCACTCTATTTTGCTATTATCTCTGTGGCAGGGGTTCCTCTTTGTGGGCTTATGACATGGTGGTTGATCGGCCAAGTGAATGATTAGATAGATAAAGCTCAATCAGACTTCTCAAACCCAAGTCCTATTTCTAGTGTCCTGTAAACTAAGACTCATTTTGGGAACAGATACTAAAATGTGCAATTCTTTACCTGCAGAATTTTAACACATTCCCAGTTTAGTAGAGCCTTTATAATTGTGACTGTTGAAAAATGATTTTGCTCGGTTATTTATCTAGTGAGATGCGGTTCAAGATGGATGCCAGTAAAACATACAGATAACAGCAGAAGCAAAGCAAGGCGAATATAATGCTCCAAGGTAAAAATATATAAAATGTGGTGGGGTGGGGGGTGTTATCCAGCAATTTCATTTGGACTTACTGAGCAGTTGGAATAAAGGCTTGGGGGTCTACCATGAAGTTTCATAACCTCCCAAAGGAAGTTTTATGTGCGCTTTTCCAATTTATAATTCCTAACAACTTTTTAGTTGAGTCATTTCAGCAGTTTCTTCTCAGCTAGGAACTAGACAGCTAGGAACTAGACAGCCACTCAGCAGCATTCCTTGACGCCCTGGAGGACCTAGGTTACAAACAGCATGTCGATTCACCCACCCACACTAAGGGTGGTAAACTAGACCTCATTTTCGCACCTCTCTCCAACGACTCAATACCCCTAACTCTCGCATTATCGGTAATACCAGTACCCTGGTCGGACCACAGTCTTCTCAGTTTCAATATACCCATTAGTGCATTCCACAAAAGCCGAAAGTCCCCTAACACATCTGGATCCCACTCAACCCGCTTTAGACCACTCAACCAGAGCATAGTCCTAGAGAATCTCAGACCTCTCATGGTCAACACAACCATGGACTTAGATGATCTCATATCCAAATGGGATGAAAACCTGAGAGCTGCCTCCTGCCCATCACTCACCGAAAAGAAAATTCGAAAACGTGAACATACTCCATGGTTCTCCATAGACCTTCGTTCATCCCTCCATTTACGCAAATTCGAGCGACAGTGGCGACGATCTCACTCCCCCGAGGCGCTGGTAGCATACAGCTCATACCTAACTACCCACCGAGCAAAGATATCACAGAGCAGGAAAACTTACCACTCAGGATTAATAAAACGCTCCAACAAACCACATGCATTGTTCAGCATAGTAAAGTCCATAACAGGTGAACCGGTCTCAGCTCAACCCCCTATGCCGCAGCCGCAGGACTACGCAAACTACCTGCAGTCAAAGATGATTAAAACCAACACAGACATAAATGTCAATAACGCCCCCACTTCACCTAAGACATCCCATGCTATGCCACTTCACAACTTCTCCACTGTATCAAATAGCGAGGTTGTGAACATTATTGCCTCAATCAACCCCAGTACAGCTCCTAATGACCCGTGTCCAGCCAGCTGGATCAAGGACATGCGACATGACCTCAGTCAAATATTGAGCAAAATACTGAACCAGTCTTTCTCATCAGGTTCATTCCCGCAGAACCTAAAACACACTTCCATCAAGCCCCTACTGAAGAATAATAGACTGGACCCATCCAAGGTTGATTCCTTCAGACCTATCTCGAGCATCCCACAGCTTGCAAAAATCATTGAGAAGGCCGCCCAACAACAAATCCAACATCATATTGACACCGAAGCACCACTAGATCCATCGCAACATGGCTTCAGGGAAGCACATGGAGTTGACACAGTCCTTACAACCCTATTCAATGTTCTAGTAACAGGAATAAACATACAACAGGGTTTCGTCCTCATCTTCCTGGACATCTCCGCTGCTTTCGACTCTGTGAGTCATGATATACTTCTACAACGCTTGAAAGATAAGGGGATTCAAAGCACAGCACTCGAGTGGTGTAAATCCTACCTATCTAACAGGTGGCAACAAGTAAAAACAGGCCACGCATCCTCAGAACCATTCCTGCAATCACAGGGTGTACCTCAAGGATCGTCCTTATCGGCACTAATGTTTAATATCTACATGCAGCCGATATGTGACTTGATCAGATCCTTTAATGTACAATGTCTCGCTTACGCAGATGACATCCTCCTATATATGCCGTTCACAATTGAACATCCAGTATTCTCCCCAATAATCAAATGTTTTGAAGCTGTAGCTGAATGGTTGCTATCACAAAACCTTCGGATTAACCACAGCAAAACTGACGTTCTTTTTGTCACAAGGAACCGTAAGTTCATACCGCCTCCATCACTACTCGTCAACAACATAGAGTTGAAATCAAAAGCTACCATCCGTTACCTCGGCATCACATTGGATCAGCACTTGGATATGACAACTCATGTCAAGAACATCACAAAAAACTTATATTATAAGATCAAATCGCTACGTCACCTCCGCTCCCTACTAGATCCCACAGACTTCCGAACAACCTTCCAAGCATTAGTCCTCCCACACCTGGATTTTGCCAACATCATCCTACATGGCCTCCCTCAATCAACTTTAAACCCGCTCCGCCTAGCCATGAATACAGCCGCCAGAGTCCTCTCCGGCTCATCAAGATCTGACCATATAACACCCATCATGAAAGAACTGCATTGGTTACCATTACATGCCAGAATCCAGTATAAGTCTTTAGTCCTTACTTTCAAGGCACTAAATAACTACCCCCCTACGCCAATCAGCAAGCTCATCCATGGCACCCTGGAAAACAGAAAAAGGAGAACCACATCAATGAACACCTTAATTGTCCCAAAGATAATAACGAAGTGCACTAAGGCCACCTCCAACAGGGCCTTCTCCTTATTTGCTCCTCTAAACTGGAATGCACTACCTCACAAAATCCGTGCTATCAAAAACCTAATCCTATTCAGAAAAGCATTGAAATACCACCTGTTCACAAAATGCTACCCAGAAGTCAACCTAGTCACTAACAAAACTACCACCTCAATACAACCTGAAAAGGGCTAGTTGGTCAACCTTTCTCTCTAGTCTTATTAGTGAACCACATTGTAACATCCAATCGAGTTTGATATTACTGTATATACCATTAAGTTAATCTGTACATAGTTCCCCCGGTTGTCCTATTGTTGAAGTTCCCTGTTCAATGTAAAACTCAATGTTACTTGTATGCATTGTAGTATGTTCTTGTTCTATGTACACCGCACTGATTATAATAGCGCGGTATAAAAGAATTGTTAAATAAATAAACTGTACACAGAACTCTTCCTTCTGGGACCTTGTCATAGCCTCCTACATATGACCACTAGGTGGTTTCTGATTAACCACCCATATTCTATGATATTCACACAATTATGATCCTGAGAAATTGGACCATTATCCTGCAGCTTGCTCAGTTTTTCATAGAGGCAAAACAACTCAACTCAAAGGCAACCAGCTGAATAATATCAATCTCCAGGAACAAGCAGGAATGAGTCTTCACATATGGGTATCGTCGGTACCGACAGAGCCTGCGCGGGAACGCTCCCCAGCGTCCAGAAGGAAAGCTTTTGGGAGTATCCCACAGCGCCTGCATGCTGCCTTCCCGCCTTTCCTAACTGCTTCTCTCCAGTTCTTCTTTTCTGCGGAGCCAGCAGGTCATGTTCCTGTCACCGCTGAAGTTCTTTATTTTATTTCTTTGGTCACGCGTCTGCCGCCTTCGACGTCGGACCGGTACTGCCGGTCTTTCTTTCGTTCTTTAAAAAAAAAAAAAAAAAAAAGACTACTCCTTTCACTTCTGTGCTTTTTTTTCTTTGGCCTTAGGCCTATGAGAAATTCTCCTCATGGAGAAGCCCGCTTCCGGGTTTAAAAAGTACACGAAGTGCAGCGGCACTATTTCTGTCACTGACACCCATGACTGGTGTCTAAAATGTTTGGGTCCTGACCACTCCATCATGGATTGTGAGTCCTGTTCCATGTCTAAAAAAGGTCTACAGAATCGAGCAGCCAAGCTCAATACCCTGTTTCCCTCTGATGCAGCTACGGTAGCATCGACGTCTTCCAGGGCTGCTTCCTCCCATGGATCTCAGGTAACCAAACTCAAATCCAGCCGGTCCTCGAAGGGTAGATCTGCCAAGTATCGAGATGCCTCCGGGCTTGCTCTCGAGGAATCCGCACCGGCAAAATTACCCCGGCGGGAGGCTCTGGCTTCCAAAGCTTTATCTATGGGGTCACAGGTTGACATCGATGGCTCGGCCTCGACCTCGACCGATCACCTGTTGCCATGTTCTGGGGTACCGGTGGTTCCCACTGGTACCGACATCCAGACATTGGTGGCGTCGATGGATCAGAATATTCTGACCATGCAGCATGCCATTACGGCATTCATACAAGCTGCAACGCCTCCGGTACTGCAACAAACTCCGTTGTCGGTACCGGTTCCGGCACTGGCACTGATATCGGTTCCGGTGCCGGTACCGATTGCGTCGACTGCAGCGGTACCCTGTTCTGTGATGCCCATCGATACCGAATCAGTACCGATCACTCCTGATGTCAATACCACTCGGTACGCGTATCGGGTTCTGCAGGAGCATCCAGATAGGCGATACTTTGATTCCTCTGAAGACTATGATGAATCGGAGGTCTCTGTCGAAGCATCGGTAATCCTTCCTCAGGAGCCCTCTCCTCCAAAAAGGTCTCCTCCAGAAGACTTGTCTTTTCAAGACTTCATTAGGGAAGTGGCCAGGGGCCTCTCCATTTCAGTGGCCCCTGAGGCAGAGCCTAGAGCCAAGAAATTGGATATCTTGCAATATCCTAAGGCTCCTAAAGAGGCAGCTACTTTACCAATTCATGAGATCCTTTATGATCACATGTTGGGCCTATGGGAGACACCTCTCACCACCTCCCCTCATTCTCGTAGGTTGGACACTATGTACCGTGTTCCTCCTTGTCCTGGCTTTCATAAAACTCAGCTTCCTCACCACTCTATTGTGGTGGAGTCTGCTATGAAGAGGATAAAGAGTGCAAAAAGGCACTCATCCCATCCTCCAGGAAGAGAATGCAGAACCTTAGATGCTTTTGGCAGGAAAATTTCCCCGTCCAATATGCTTGTTGCTAGAATCAACTCCTATAGTCTCTATATGGGGATGTTTCTAAAAGGTTACAGATCACCTACAAACTTTATTTCCTTTTGTTTCAGAAGATAAGAGGAGTTTCTCACCTGGCTTAAACATGCCCAGGATGTTTCAAAGTTTTCTAACAGTGCAGCCTTTGACTCTTTTAAGTGTGCTAGCAGAGCCTCTGCTATTGCCATAGGTGCACGCAAAGTTGCTTGGCTACAAGCTTCTGATTTGGAACCCTGGGTCCAGGATGGACTAGGAAATCTTCCTTGTACAGGTGAAAACCTTTTTGGCAAAGATTGGCAAGCAAAAGCCACTCAGATGGATGCTGAAAATTCTGCTTTAGATAGACTTTCAAAGTCTACTTCTGCTCCTGTTAAGAGGTTGTTAAAGGGATTTTTTCCCAAAAAGGGGAGATATTATCCTGTTTATGGTCAACAGGCATCTTCTGCAGGTCGTTTTGCTGCAAAGCGACAGCAACAACCTAAACAGGCCAAGCCTAAGGCTGCAAGGGCTGCTACAAGCCAACAGCCTCAGCTTCCTCAGGGCCTTTGACTTACAACTAGAGAACTTAGCCTTTCTGGCTCTAAAAGAACCAGAACCTCTCACCATTCCAGGAAGGTTAGCTCACTTTGCTCCCAGGTGGGAACAAATCACAGCAGAGCAATGGACCCTCTCCATCATAAGGGAGGGGTATAAGCTTCATTTCTTAAACCTTTCTCCTCACACCATGGTGAGACTGTTCAATTCTCCAACATCTCTCCTCGACCTTCTGGGTCAGGAGATTGCTACCCTTCCTGCCCAAGGGGCAATAGAAGTACTCCTGCTTCAGCAGGGCTCAGGGTTCTACTCCCCCTATTTTCTTATCTCAAAGAAAACAGGGGGCTACAGACCCATACTAGATCTCAGAATTGAACAAGTTTCTATACAAGGAGAACAAGATTTCTCTCGGTGCTCTCCTTCCATACCTTCAGAGTCTGGATTGGCTTTGTTCTCTAGACCTCAAGTATGCATACACCCATGTCCTCATCCATCCAACACACAAGGTTCCTTCGGTTCCTTTACCAAGGAAAGCACTACCAATACAAAGTGCTTCCTTTCAGTCTGGCCTCTGCACCAAGAGTGTTCACAAAATGCATGGCAGTAGTAGCTGCATTTCTATGCACTCTAGGGATATTCGTATTCCCATATCTGGACGACTGGCTCATCCGAGCTCCATCCCAGTCAGAGGCCCAGACTTCCCTAGCCTGCACAAGGCGTGTTCTTCAGTATCTGGGACTTGTAATAAACATTCCAAAATCCCATCTCACCCCTACTCAGTCTCTAGAGGTCATAGGGGCCTTGCTGGATACCACAACTGCAAGGGCCTATCTTCCCCAGGCCCATTGCCTACGCTTGGTGCAGTTAGCCTCTCAGATTCAGTTAAAATCCCATTTAACTGCTCGAGAGATGTTACAACTGTTAGGCCACATGGCATCCACTATGCATGTGGTTCCTTACTCTCGCCTTCACATGAGAGCAGCTCAATGGACTCTGTCCACCCAATGGACCCAGGCATCAGGGTGCCTGTCAGACAAAATAGCAACCTCTAGTTGCCTCTTTTGCTCTCTCCAATGGTGGAAGTCCACACAAAATCTGTTGCTGGGGTCCCCCCCCTTTCAACAGATGCCTCTCCAAGAGGTTGGGGAGCTCATCTACAAGATCTCTCCACTCAAGCTGTCTGGTCTCCACAGGAGACATCTCTACATATCAACCTCTTAGAGCTCAGAGCAATTTTTCTAGCTCTGTCTTCCACACCCTGCTCAGCTACAAGACAGTCCTCATCCACACGGACAACCAAGTAGCCATGTTCTACGTGAACAAGCAGGGCGGGACTGGCTCTCTGTCGCTTTGCAACGAAGCTTTGAGATTGTGGGCCTTTGCCAGAGAGCATCAAATTCATCTCATGGCAGTGTATCTTCCAGGGGTTGAAAACTCTTGGGTAGACAGACTCAGTCGAGTTCTGCTTCCACACGAATGGTCCCTCCATGGGGACCAGATAGCCAGGATCTTCCGAATTTGGGGAACCCCAGACATAGACCTGTTTGCAAGTCCGTGGAATGCCAAAATTCCCCGGTTCTGTTCCAGGATTCCGTGTCAGGGAGTTCAGGCCAGGGACGCCTTCCTCCTTCATTGGGGGCAAGACTTCCTCTATGCCTTTCCGCCCATTCCCCTAATTCCCAAGACAGTGTTCAAACTTCAGAGAGACAAGGGGTCTATGATCCTCATAGCACCACATTGACCATGCCAAGTGTGGTACCCTCAACTTCTGCATCTCTCTCAAGCTCCCTCCCTGGACTTGGGATCTGCTCCAGACCTCCTGTTCCAGGAGGAGGGAACATTGTGGCACCCAAATCCCCAGTCTCTTCACCTCAGAGCCTGGTTGCTGAAGGCCTAGACCTTCAAGATTTGCATCTTTCTCAGCAAGTGAAGGATATCCTTCATGCTTCCAGAAAGCCTTCCACTAGACGTTCCTATGCTTTTAAATGGAAAAGGTTTACCATTTGGTGTGCAGAGAAGGGTCTTAACCCTCTTGCAATACCTCTGATTTCTTTACTAGAGTATTTGCTGCATTTATCCCATGCAGGCCTTAAAACGAATTCAGTAAGAGTCCATTTGAGTGCTATTGCAGCATCCCTTAAACCTCTCAATGGACAGCCTATTTCCTCTCATCCTCTTATAGCAAGATTCATGAGAGGCCTTCTTTTAACTAAACCTCCCATTAGACCACCTCCAGTGGCATGGGACTTGAATCTGGTTCTTGGCCAGCTTATGCAGCCACCCTTTGAACCCTTAGCCACTACCTCCTTGAAATTCCTTTCCTGGAAGGTTATTTTTCTCATTGCAGTCACTTCAGCTCGCCGCATCAGTGAGCTGCAAGCCTTGGTGGCTAATCCTCCTTATACAAGGTTCCATCATGACAAGGTAGTCCTCGGGACCAATCCACACTTTATGCCTAAAGTGGTCTCACCTTTTCATCTGAACCAGGAGGTATATTTACCTGTCTTTTTTCCAGGACCTCATGCATCAAGTGCAGAGAGGAATCTCCATACCCTGGATTGTAAGAGAGCCCTTGCTTTTTACTTAAAGGACACAGCAACATTGAAAGTCCTCAACTCTTTGTTGCTTTCGATCCCTCTCATTTAGGACTTCCAGTCTCTAAGAGAACTCTGTCCAATTGGATTGCTCAGTGTATTTCTTTCACCTACCAGAGTAAGAACCTTTCTCTGGAGGGCCATGTCACAGCTCACAATGTGAGGGCCATGGCAGCCTCTATGGCTCATCTAAATTCTGTGTCCATAGACCAAATCTGTCGAGCGGCCACCTGGGCCTCGGTTCATACCTTTACAGCCCATTATTGCTTGGACAAGGACTCCCACCGGGATGCCTTGTTTGGTCAGGCTGTTCTCAAACACCTGTTCCATACCTAATCAACTCCTACCCCCCCATCCCTGGTTGGATGCCCGAGATCCATAGGGGGAGGTAGAGCCCTTATCAGGGACTCACAACTTTGGGGATCTCCTTGGCATCTCTAGCTGGGGAGTCCCCATATGTGAAGACTCATTCCTGCTTGTTCCTGGAGATAGCACAGTTACTTACCTGTAACAGGTGATCTCTGGGAACAGCAGGAATAAGTCTTCACAACCCACCCACCTCCCCTAGGAGTTGTATCTCTCCTTTCCTTTGTCTCTTTGTCTCCGCTTTAAAACTCGAACTGGAGAGAGGCTGTTAGGAAAGGTGGGAAGGCAGCGCACAGGCGCTGTGGGATGCTCCCAAAAGCTTTCCTTTTGGACGCTGGGGAGCGTTCCCATGCAGGCTCAGTCAGTACCGACGATACCCATATGTGAAGACTTATTCCTGCTGTTCCCAGAGATCACCTGTTACAGGTAAGTAACTGCTATATCTTCATGAAGGACTGCCCCAGAAATGGAATGAAACACTTGATTACTTGAACCCTTATTTTGTTACTAACTTGCGTAGTACTGCATCATGGACTTTAGTTTTCTGAATGAGTGCTTTTGGGGGTTTAAAATTACTACTTCATCACTTAAGGTTTTCTTACTATTTAGATGAGGCTGCTCTTACTGCAACACGTTGATTAAAATGGACATTTCATTTGTAGAGGTTTGCTCCTATAAGTTAAACAAAAGGTTAGCAACAAAACAAGGGTTCAAGTAATCAAGTGTTTCAATCCATTTCTGGGGCTGTCCTTTTTATGTAGATATCAATGTTTCATACAGGCAAAAACACAGCAAATCTGTTAGGCTGCTTTTTGCAGATTTCCTCCAGGAGTATATCACTAATTTAGAATACAAAAAGACTCTTTTGTGCAGCTTCCAGTCATAAGGCCTGGCCCCTCTACTTTCCCCATCCCCCCCTCCTATGAGTCAGTACTATAGTTTGAATTCCTTCCCTCCCAGCAAGATCTTCAACACACCCACTTACTGTCTTCTGCAGCTCTTATCTTCCCTCTCCCCTCCCCTGAGATTCCAGCAGACCTCCCCAGTTACCATTAATCAGTGAAACCCATCCATTACAGCCTCTTATGGGCAATGTAGTATGTTCAGTCTCCCTTGGGGCCAGTTGTGCTCCTGCTTCCCTTTGGTCAGCAAGGCTGACTGCACACTAACACTTTTTTTTTTTTCCTTGTAAGCAGCAGCCATTGCCATCTCCTGGTCCTTGTGCTGAAATTTGAGGATAGGGGAATTTTGTGCAACTTGTTCGTTGCAGAGTTGTACAAAATTTGCCCAGGAGAATGTTCTTTTCTGAAAAAACTTATCTTCCCTCGTATGGTAAAGGGAGCAAATCCTGCATAATTTAACTAGCTTGCCAAGTTCATGAAACCATTTTGTCCCTTAAAGAGCATTTCGGAAAGTCTCTCTGGAGTATGACCAGCAGCTCAGAATCTAGCCCTTCTGCACAAAAGGAAAACATACAACTGAACAGATGGAGCTTGGCATCAAAGCTAATCTGACAGCAAGCAGGCAAAAAGGAAACTTAGCATGCAGAGGGGATAATTTAAGGCGGGAGCCTGACCAGATGGCATACCAGAAGGGTTTTTAGGAAAGTTTTTCAGGTTGGCTCTCATTTCTCTTGTATCAGCATTTTTTTATACCTTTTTCTTGCCTTAGAATCCCTACATCTGTATATGGACAAATTTGGGACACTTAGTTCTATGAGAGCATACTGATAAGTGCTGTTGGGTCTGACTTATGGTAATCCTCCAGATAGTTGTCTTAATGCTAAGCCTTCAGTTATTAGAGTGGCATCTACAGCTACTGTTGCGTTGATGCAGCATGTTGCTGGCCTTCCTCTTGTGCTGACTTTCAACCATGCCAGCATGGTCTTTCTCTAATCTTTCTCCTTCATACTTTGGGCACATAGTGCAAAGTCAAATCTTGTTTGAGCTTCTAAAGAGTTTTTTTAGGTTTGATCTCATCTAGTATGAAATAATTTGTTTGGGCAGTCCATGGTATACACAGAATTCTTCGCCAGCATCATAATTCAAAAGCATCAATTTTTCTTCCTGTCTTCACTGTCCATTTTTCACATTCATAGGACGACATTGAAAATACCATGACTTGGACTAGTCTAATCTTTATATGTAGAGGAGGACGAGATATTTAAGTGCAGAGAGCCAAGTCCGAAGAGCAATGCATCAAATTTGACTGCTTTTTTTTTTTTTGATTATTGATCCAAGCAGATTTAAAGTTGTTTACTATTTCTTCTCCAAGGATGAAATTTTTGCTGGTGGTCAGCCTATTTGTCATCTTCATGTTAACATACGGATATAATGGCAGATCAAAGTTGTCCTTCCAGGAATAATCAGGTACCTGGCTGAAACAGATGCAAGCACATTCCTTCCCAATGAACCGGGCCCTTTATTTGGTGCAAGGAATCTTCTAATGTTTAACAGTTGTGTTCTTCAGGGTCAGTTGAACAGGCTTAAGCACACCAGATTTTGCTTCTAAATGGCATTTTCTTTGGTTTTTATATAGCCAGGGGCATAGCTTTAATGGGGGAGGAGCATTTCCTCCCCAAACAAAATGGTTGTGATCCCTTGTCTGCCCGCAGGGATCCCATCTCCCATGGGCAGAAAGAACAGCACTACCATGATCACGGCAAAGGTCTCTTCTGTTGGCCCAAGGGATCCCATCCCCTGCAGACAGAAAAGAGGATGGCCCCAATTGCAGAAAAGACCTTTGATCTGCCCACAGGAGAATGGAGCCCCATGGGCAGACAGGCAGTTTCGAGGCCGCAATCGCAGCATCCCTTTTCTCTCTGCCCACTGGGATCGGATCTCCCACAGGCAGCTTGAAGAGGTCTTTGCTGTGCTGCAATCGGGGCCATCTTTCATCCAGAGTATGGGATCCCCACAGGCAGAAGGGGGAAGCTGTGAAGGCAGCCTGCAAAAGTTGTTTGGTGGAGGTGCGGAGAGAGGCTAGGGAAGTGAGGTAATGAAGGCAGTGAAAATTTAACGGGGCAGTGGGCCCATCTTAAAATCTTGTGGTCTGTGTGTGGCTTTTTTTTTTTTTTTTTTTTTAAATTTTATTTTAAGGTTAGGGGATGGGAGTACTGCGGCGGGGGTTGGTGAAGAGGGGAAGAATCTAGAGGGTAACAGAGGAGAGGACCAGCAAGAGGGGGAGTTGGAGGAGGAAGGAAGAGTGCATAGTGTTGCCAAAAGGTGCATTCCCGCTCCCCAAACACACTGCACCACAGACACTTAGGGGTATGATTACTAATCAGCAGTAGCGGCTTCTGTGCAATATCAGTCGTGGCCCCCATTGACTTAAATGGGGTCACGGCGCTGATTAATGCACGGAAGTTGCTACTGCTGATTAGTAAACATACCCTTTAATATCTAAGGCTATAGGTGTTATCTATTTGTCTAAAGATGCTGTGTGATTTAGGAATACTGTTGCTCTTGTGAGACGTGAACATGAGACCAGGGGGGAAACTGGGGATGGAGGGGGCGAGGAGGTCACAAGCACTGTCTCCTAAAATTTTGGCCTGGCTACTCATGCCACACAACTCATCTGTCTGCAATAGAGACACAGCATGTTTGGAATTTTGGCACCATCTATAGGCTGCACAGCTGCACAAATAGTCCTGTCAGTATGTGCACCTCTCTGCTAGCTGCTACTTTTTGTTTGCTGAACAGCAACATGAGGCACAGTTCTCTGATCCCAAATGCAGGCATGGCCACCTCTGAGCAAGAGGCACTAACATCAATGGAGGGGGAAGACTGGGGAGAGGCTGCACTGCCTGCATGTGGGATCAGAGGCCTGTGCATCTCATGCAACTACTTGGCAAAAGTGAGGTAAAGTGTCACCCACCTCTTGTTGCACTGCATACAGAGCCTACATGGTTCCACATTGTATATATTTCTACTTTCAGTTTATAATTTTATTCTATACTTTGTGAGGGTCTAACTGTTTTGCCTGTGTGACTGAGAACAAGTGTTCTGTTAGCATGGTATGTTATTCTTGGGGTAGTTTCTCCAAATGGGTTAGTTTTGCGCATACTGTGGCTGTCGTGAACCTCACTTATAAACCAGAGTATGTAGAATATAATCTTAATCTCTCAAATTTACTGCTAATGCTCAGTGTAATACTTGCATCGTGCCAAAAAGAGCCTCCTACTGGGGTTCATAAGATGTAACATGTATGGGTAGTTTTATCAAGATGTGCTTGGAAATTCATCACACCTGTGGCTCCCCGTACAATAGGAAATATTTCCTATCTTCCTGCCACATTTTCTTGGTCTGGTTGCTTTTCTTGATACTTCAAGATCTTGTCCCTCTCCACGCAATTCACAGTATAATCACTTGGTACCAACACTTCTATTATCAATGCTGGTCTAGTGGTGGTCTCCTTTACCACTGTCATGTTTCCTGGCATCCAGTTTCTTATCTGTCAGAATGGGAATGTCCCAGGTGATCATAACCTCGTCATTCTCTGTTCTCTTAGGGTCATGATCCCAGTGTGCTTTTCAGGGACAGCAATGTAGTGTTTACAGAGTTTCCAGTGGAGGAGGCGTGCTACTCTGTGCCTTTATGTATAGAAAGTTTCCACCATCAGAATGTGTCAGCCTGCTATTAAAGACACTGGTTCCAGCTCTTACAGAATCAGCAGATGTCTGTGCCAGTTTTTTTCAATACTCACTGTAAACCATCTATGTAATCCACTGTCCTGGGTTTTAATCTTTCACCCTTTGGTTTCAGTTCACATCTCCTCAACCATTCATGTCCATTCTTGATCTACAAAAGGTTCTTGAAATAACACTCTCTGTATTTTCCACTGTATTTGTGCATTTGCCATTTGTTTCCTCAGCTGCAGATCTAGTTCTTTGAAGAGGGGTTTTTTTATTGTCTTGATTTGCAAAATCTGTTACTTCCTGTCCCATGCATGCCTGTGGGTTCTCACTCATTCCTTCTAATCATTGGAACATTTGTCCAAGTTTGGAGTCAGGTTCTGCACGTTTACTTTCATTTCAGCACTTTTTGCATATTTGGATCTGATGATGCTGTCAGGCTTGGAGGCCTATGATAGCTCTGTAGGTGTAATCAATCTCTAAGTCCTAGCCCTCCTTCAGCTCTAGGAATGTACAATCTTGGCATACACTGATTCTTGTAAATAACTTCATGAGCATGGAGTTGTCTTTGCACATCCAGTTTTTCAACATCTTTGAGGCCAATCCACAATCCAAAAACTGTATGAGTACAGAAATTGCAAGCTGGCTGATGGTTTTATCTTTTGTGGTGATATCTCATGTATATAGTTTACCCCGGTTCTCCAAGTTTGTACTCCTGCTCGATGTAAACCAAACAGCTTGTTATGGTCTTTATGTTATAATGTAAACCGCGCTGATGCCGAATAGTGCGGTATATAAGAACTTGTAATAAATAAATAAAGCACTTTTCAGTAAGTTTTAATCTCCTGTAATATTCTTTACTGATCTTCTCTCAGTAGTTTCTGCTCAAGTGTCATTCCTTCCTCTATTCCAAGATACTTATATACCCCTTCCTGGTCAAGGTCCTTGATGTCAAGCCCTCATCAAGGGAGATGTTTGGTTTTGCTCAATTTTCCTCTGAAAAGGTTGCCTTAGCACACTTAAGCCAAAAGTCATCCTGATGTCAGAAAAGCTTTTCACAACACAGTTGCTCTGCTAATCGTTGGTTGCTGGAACTGTAGAGCTTCAGATCATCTATAAATAGCAGATGGGAAGTTTTTGGGTTGCTACCATCTTTAGAATTCAGGCTAAATCCATAGTAACATAGTAAATGACAGCAGATAAAGACCAGCATGGTCCATCTAGTCTGCCCAGCAAGATGGCAGGAGTAGGTTCACCTGCCACTCTGTGCAGGCCACCCCATACCCCAAAGAGTTGAGAGCACTCATTAGATTAAGTGCCACCAAAACAGAAATGGTGACAGGGAATCTCCCTGAAATATTCCTTGCTGGATCTTAATGTTAGTATGATGTACTGACCATGTTCATATCTCAAAGAATGTAGATTGCCACATTGTTATATTGAATTTAATATACTCTATCAAATCCAAAATTTGATTCATGTTGAGGCAATGTATTATCCAAGAGCATGGGATGCTGTCAAAAGCTTTCTTATAATCAATCCATGCTATACTGAGATTTCTTCCTTTCTTTGCACTGGCCATAATGGCCTTATTCAGCACTAACTGGTCTTTGGTTCTATATGCTCCTCTTATTGCCCTTTTGCTCTATCCCCATGATGTTGAGCTCATTGTGATCATATATTTGGCTTGCATCTATAGCAGTAAACAGCTTATAGATTGTAGGCAAACAGGTTATTGGCCTATAATTTTTAGGAAAGTTAGTTGGGTCTCCCTTTTGGAAGGAGAAACGTACTTCCTGTAGTAAGCCATTGTGGTAAGTCCAGTTGCTCGAACAATTGATTTTTGTAGGATCTGTAGTAATCTGGCTTGTTCAATTTTCCAAATAGGTGTAAAGATGCGTTAAGGTCCACTGCAATATTTGTGGTGCTGATCTTTTCTGGGTAGGCTCCTTATTCATTTTTAGAAGCTGGTGTTATATGGTAGATTCGCTTTATAGGTCTTCAATAACTTTTGTAGGGTTTTGTTCACAATCTGCCTGGGACTGGAGAGGCTCTTAATGAGATGACGCCAGAATTAGATTGGTTTCCTGTATGTTGAGTTCTATGGTAAAATGTCTAGTTCTGCTCTGCACCTACTGTTGGAAGAAGGGTTTTGTTGGACACACAAAATAGATGCTCAAGAGAACCATAGTACAGTTTCTATTGTCAAAATTTAAAATTAGTTGGTTTTGGGGGGATCCAAGATGGCGTTTGGGTGTGTTTGGCACAGCGTTTTGCCTATGGGAAGGAAGCGAAAATCTAGAGGGGCAAAACAGCCTACTGTCCCTCTAGTTTCAATGTCATTACCTGCGGAGGTGGTTGGGCCTCTGGATTCTTACTTTTCACTGGTACCACGACAGTGGATGGAGGGGGAGAGCAGCCAGGTTGAGCAGCATTTGGAGGAGGTGTCCTCATCCTCTGCTTCTGATATTGATCTCTCTTCCCTTAGCTCAATTCGGGCCTCAAAGATGCCCTGACAAATCAGCAGCGGACTGGGAAGTCAGTGTGAGCATTGAGTCGGACTCCGCATGTAGATGGAACTTGGGCATAGAGAACGGCCGAGGCTCCGTAACATCTCGTGACTTGCAACATAGGGCTGAGGTCTCAATTGGAATGGCAGAGGGAGGTGCTGGCTTAGCTCCTAGCTTATCTGCCCCTGTTTCTTTGAAGCCTGGTGTGACTTCGATTCCTGTGGCTGAGGCTGTCTCGTCTGCAGCCATGGTTCTTCCGGAGGTGGTGACATTGGAGGTGATTTGGGCCGCCATAATGAAGCTTCGTGAGGAGTCGGTTCCACAGATGGCTTCTTTGGCTTCACAGGTTTCTCTTAATACGGAGGATCTTAAAGAAACTGCTGTTAAAACAACTGCTTTACAGACTGAAGTTGTTCAAAATCAAGCTAAAGTTGTGTCTGAAAGTGAAGTAGAATCTTTAAGGAAAGTTTCTTTACCTATTATGTCTAAGCTGGAAATGCTGGAAAATGCAGTTTGTATGTCAAATATTTGTTTGGTTAATTTTCCTAAAGTTTCATTAATATCTGCAAGAGATGTTTCGTAACTATTTGTTAGAAAATTTGGGTATTCCTTCTGAATCCCATCCCCCTTTAGTTAAAATCTATTTGCCCACTGGTAAAGTAGGGCAGGGAATAGTTAGAGGTCTACCCAACATGGATGTATTAAATGTTACTGACATTTTGGAGAATTCACAAGAGAAAGATTATATCTTCTACTTAATTACTTTAGCACTATTATCAGATAAAGAATGGCTTATGAAATTCTTTAAAAAACATCATATGCTGTTTAAAGGTTTGGCTGTCCGAATGTTCCCGGATCTATCTAGGGAGACCCAGAGGAAGCGACGAGATTTCCTTTTATGTTCTGGGATTCAGCAATTGGGAGGACTCTTTCCTGAAGTTTCCGTGCAGATGTTTGATCAAGTATCCATCTAATTCATATATATTTTATGAACCCTCCCAGTTACTGTTTCATTAATGCCCAGGTCTCTGAAGGGGGGAGGGGGGGGTAGATACCCTGCCTGTTCCGGTTTGAGTGATTAGTTATGCCACTGTTTAGCCCATCTCATTTTCCTTACTATAATGAATTATCTATTCATTGTATCCCCTCATTTCGAGGACTAGTGGGTTGGATTATAAGGAGATTTTCCTCTGGGGACAAATGTTTCATATTGTTCCATATTAATTTATATCGTTTTCATGTTCATCCCTATTTCCGTTTCAAGATGTATTCTTGATTTATTTTTGTAAATTTAGAAAATTTAAATAAAAAATTAGTTGGTTTTATTTTGCTGTTAGAAACTGCACTGTGGTTCAATCTTTTTGTCCCTTGGCATATGAGCATCTTATATCTCCATTGTGTCTAGCATATTATCTATTTACAGGTGGTGTGTGTTTTAAATCTGAGTGCCAGGCTAAATTGGTACAATTTTTGCTGAATGAGGACCTCTGTTAACGGAGTATCTTGGGTGTGCCAGGTCATCCCTCACCTGTTTGATAGACTAGATGGGTAGAAAGCCAGTATTTTTCTTAAGATAACATAACGAATATGCAAATGTAACCCCACCATTTGCCCCCCCCCCCATGAAGTAGTCAAACCACACCCATGCATGTAGTGCATAGCACCTCTATATGAAGACCCTTCTGTAGTTACTAGGAAATTATGCTAGTGATGGCAGGTGCTTGGAAAAGTCTTGAACTGAGGTTTGGAGTGTTACTCACCAGGACAGTCAGTGGGTTTCTAAAAAGCAAACTGCTATGGTTTAAACTCAGATTTCCAGCATCGGTATCCAGAGTGGCAGACACTGAATGTCTGGATTCAGTGTCTTTCATTTGACCACTTTCATAACCAGAACAGAGGAGAAGCCTAGTGGTTAGAGCAACTGCCTAGTACCCAGAAGACCAAGGGTTCAATTCCCACTGGCACTCCTTGTGACTTTGGGCAAGTCACTTTGCCAGCCTTTTCTTCTGAGGCAATGGAGGGTAATCTACTTCCGGTGATACATTGCCAAGAAAGCCCAGAGGTAGCTGGGTCGCTATTTTATTTATTAACATTTCTTATATACCGCACTATTTGCCATCAGCGCGGTTTACATGGAACAAACATACGACAAGTTGCGTATGTCTGGTCATTACAATTAACAGGATATGGAACTTAGAGAACAGGGTAAACTATATACATAAGTGTATTGAGAAAGGATACTGTTTGGTGTTTTACATTGTTGGGGACGCCTGTGAGGGCTTGCCTGGTTGAGTCAACACTGACTTGATGGTACCGGGACAGCAAAGTGGTTTACGCTGACTGTTGGTATCCAGATATTTAGCAAACAGACCAAATATTGTCTAACCTGATAACTCTGGAAACTACTCATGCTCTGCCCACAGATCACTCTAACACTATCCAGATAGTGCCTAGGCACTCGGCAATGATTTTCAATGGAACTATCAGGAATACTTCTGAAAATCAAGATATGTCCCCTAGTCAACAGCTCTTATCTGGGTAGTAATCATGCTACCCAAATAAGTGTCTGATTATCAGGCTTCAGGCCTCGCTGGATAGAGGTGACTAATGGAGTACCCCAGGGAACTGTGCAGGACCTGCTGCTTTAACATTTTCATAAATGACCTGGAAATGGGAATAACTATTGAGGTGATCAAATTTGCAGATGACACAATTATTCAAAGTTGTTAAAACACAAGAGGATTGTGAAATTGCAAAAGGACTTTGATAAATTGGAGGACTGAACATCCAAATGGCAGATGCCATTTAATGTGGACAAGTGCAGTATGCACTTAAACAACCCATACTACAGTTACACAATGCAAGGTTCCACATTAGGTACCTCCACTCGGTGGATAATACATTGTAACCCTCCGGCCAGTGTGCAGCAGCAGCCAAGAAAGCAAATAGAATGCTAGGTATCATAAGGAAAGGAAATGAGAATAAAACAAAGGATATTATAGTGCCTCTGTATTGTGCCATGATACAACTGCACCTTGAATACTGTGTGCTAGTCTGGTCACCATATCTTAAAGGATATAGTGGAATTAGAAAAAGTATAGATAAGAGCCACCAAAATGGTAGAGGCTAGAATGATACTCCTATGAGGAAACACTTAAAAGGTTAGGGCTTTTCAACTTGGAAAAGAGACTGCTGAACTGAGGGGAGGTATAATAGACATCTATAAATTAATGAATGGAACAGGTAAAGGATGTCGTAAAAGCTGTTAGTGTAGCTGGCCTTAAAAAAAAAAAAAAAAAAATTTGGACAAGCTCCTGGAGGAAAGGTCCATAAGCCATTATTAGAGGTCCTGGGAAATCCACCGCTTGCCCCAATGCAAGCATTGTGGAACCTGTGTGGCTCTTTGAGAAACTGTTAGGTTCTTGTAACCTGGATTAGCCACTGTTGGAAACAGGATACTGGGTTTGATGGACCTTGGTCTGACCCAGTATGGCATATCGTATGTTCTAAGTCAAACTGCTACTTGGCTGTGACTTAAGGTGGGCACTTAATGCTACAAGATGACACGTTTTTTGGGTTTTTTGTTTGTAGGAGTTTTCGGACTTTATAGTGCAGTACCTTTCTGACCTAGGTTTAGGGAAGTGTAAAGGAAGCCATGTGTGCTCCCGAAAAAATGCAGGACAGATTCAGATGGAAGAGAAAGCTGGTGTTACTGAAGGTTCTTGCACCTGAGGGCTGAAGTTGGCTAATACCAGTGTGGACAGATGTGAAGAGTATTGGTGGATATAAAAACAAGAGTTGGCCTAATACGTTCTGAGAGCTAGTAGGCACTGTGGTAGTTTTTTTTTTACAAGCAACACTTTTTTTTTTCTTTGTACTTATTAAATCTATCCTATAGAATAGTGGTTCTCAAACTTTTATATGCCCTGCATTCCTATGAAATGTTTGTTTGCACCACCTACAAAAGTAATATCACATTTGAAGATGAAGTCTAACTTTATAAATTTGTGAACCACATATAATACTGTGGGTGAACAAATTGAACTTTAAAAAAAAAAAAAAAAAAAAAAAGCTTTTAACTCTGTGCATAAAATGCAAATATAAATTGAGCCATTAGATTCTAATTTATTCAGAAAAAATTGTTAAAGGTATATGTAAATAGGTTTTATGTATTTCCTTTTAAACAATCTGTTCAAGTTTAATATGTTCAACTAATATTCTAACATACCTTGTTAAGTGTTCCAGGTAAGTTTGTGTTTTGCTGTGTTTGAAATTCTATGTAAACCTCTTTGATTCCAGAAAGGCGGTATATAAGTTCACGTAAATAATAAATAAATAAAATCCAATGACTTCTTTGCTCCTGCGCCTCATTCATGATTTTGTCAAAACGTGGAACTTTCTTGCTGACTGCGATCCGCAGGTCTGCCTCTGGATTCAAGCGATTCCTAGATTGTCTTGATTGACAAAGAACTGAATCCAGATTCACACAACTGTTTGAGAATGAAATGAGGGTGTGTGGTGCTTTTCCACCAAGTCTCTGGAACATATCCAGTGCTGCACGCCAAAATTCAAGTCTTGCTTTCAAATTGCATTTCAAGAGGCACAGTGCATGTGAGCAGAGGCGACAGGCGAGCTGAGAGGCTCTGAGGGGTGAAATACTTAACCTTATGATTGTGAATTTGAGTGAAACAATACACAATGATTGTCAGATGTTATAATAATTTTAAATGCAATACTGACAATCCGTTAATGTTAATTCTGTTCTCTCCTTTTGATTAAATAAACAAGACTATATCATCTATGCAACACAGCCACCACTTACCACTACTAAAGGCACGCTGGCAGCTGACTGACTTGTGACTCATCACTAAGGGACACAAGCCACTGTCACACTCCATGAAAGTATCTCACATCCTCCTGGGGGTACAGGCACCCCAGGTTGGGAACCCCTGCTATAGAATTCAGCAGCAACACAATTTTTTTTCCCTAGGCATTTTCTATTGATATGAGATGGAATGCTTACATTCCTTAATGACTTTCCTTGCCCCATAAAATTGCAAATACAATTGGAGACAACACAGTATGGCTTTTCCTGCTGTGCGAGTTTGTTGCCTGTGAACCGCGCTGATGGAAAATAGCGCGGTATAGAAAAACTATAAATAAATAAATAAATAAACACATTAATGCAAATTTACAAGTTGTGCAAAAGCTTATGCTATATTAGTTTCCATACCACAATCTAGAAATCTACTAAAATTGTAGAGTGAAATTCCAAAATGTACTCAGTTTAGCAGTTTAGAAGCCAGTCCCCTTTCCCACTCCCAGCAAAGTTGGGCTATTTAGTACATGCTATGCACACAGGTTGGATGGGAAACTAGAAAATTCACTGTCAGAGTTTATGCCTATTAAGTATCTTCTACTTTATTAATGATTTTAGTGGAAAAACAATCTTCTGTTAAATATACTCACAAGCTTGATGTGTGTCTAATTGGCAAGGTTCACGAGAGCTTTTATGCTTATGCTATGTGGCTGAAGTGCCTATCTCTTTTTGGAGGGGGGGCTTTATTTCATGCTTGAGCTCATTTTGTCTGGAGGTACACTAAGTTGAAATTTACACACGTACCCAAGTTTGTGTGGAAGATATAGCATTTTCCTTTCATCTACCCTGTTAAAATTGGGGTTGGTAGGGTGAAGCAATTTTCAGTTTGGGGGGAATTAGTGCACAGAATTTGTTTATCCTACTAGACCACGCCAGATGGGCGAGTTATGATCCCTTGCTGGCAGAGGTGCAGACTTCAGTAACTTTCAGGGATGTCATCACTAAGTATATCTGGTGCAGGTCTGAGAGAAGCCAGTATTTGCCTCCACATGGTCAAACTGGAGCAGATAGGCGGGTCTCCCCTGGCTCACTACAATCCAGTGACTTGTATGACTGAAACCTGTAAGGCCAATGTTGCTTAGGGCTTGGGTATGCCCTTATCTTGAGGACAGCTTGCCCTCTGATGCTGTTACCCACAGGTTCCTAGTGCTTGACTGGTCAGAACAGACAAGAGGACCCCTCCCCAAGGAGGAATGTAGTCTTCACATATGGGTATCGTCGGTACCGACGGAGCCTGCACGGGAATGCTCCCCAGCGTCCAATAGGAAAGCTTTTGGGAGCATCCCACAGCACCTGCATACTGCCTTCCCACCTTTCCCAACTGTCCCTCTCCAGTTCTTTGTTTTTCGTAGAGCCGACAGGTCACACATCCCCTCACTACAGAAAATAATTCCCTTTTTATTCTTTTTTTTGTGGTCGCATCTGCCTTCCCCCTTACACTGGTACTGCTGATTCTCCAGGACCAAGCAGGAAGTCAGTCCTCACTTATGGGTGACGTCGGCGCCGACGGAGCCCTCGCGGAGCAATTTTCCCCAGCTTTCAAAGAAAGCCTTTGGGAATTGCAGCGCACATGCGCGGTCCTCTTCCCGCCCAAGGGTGCCATCTTAGCCAGTCTTCTTTTTTCCGCGGAGCCCTACAGACGTACCCGTCGTGTCCCCGCGAAAAAGTTGATATTTCTTCATAATTTACTCTTTTTTTTCCTTCGGTTCGACGCCGGTCTTTTTCCCGCCCGGACTCGCGACGCCGGTCACGAGTCCTCTTCTTCTTTTTCGGTTTTTCTGACTTAGTCAGTTTTCGTTTTCGTTTTTTCCCTGGCAGCCCGGTCCTTCGACCTCGCCGGGGCCCCTTTTTCCCCCGATGGCTGCCAGTGGTTTCAAGCGGTGTGGTCAGTGTGACCGAAATATGTCACTAACTGACACACACGACTTTTGCCTCCGCTGCCTGGGCCCGGATTATGAAGAAATGATCTGTGGGCCCTGCGGCAAAATGTCCTCCAAAGTGTTGAGAAGTCGGCGGCATCAGCGGGATAGGATCTTCGCTGACCCCAGCCGTACCCGGACCTCGTCGGAGGCCTCCGCGTCCAAGGGTTCCAGCTCGGACCGTCGCCGGAGTTCCTCCGACAGGGGTTCTCCCTCCGGGGACCATCGACGTAAGGTGAAACCCGCGAGGGCGGCGTCGGACGCTCCTGGCTCCGCGAGGGCCAGGTCGCATAGCCCCGATAGCCGTCCCGGGTCCTTGGAGAAGGAGCACCTCACGAAGCGCCCTCGCATGGAGTCGGAGCTGCCTGCTCGGGTAAGTCCTGTGGTCCTCCTGGACTCGCCTACGCGACAGCCGACGTCGGGCCCGACGCCGTCGGGGCCCGAGTCGGGGGCTGCTGGGTCACCTGAGCTCGGACTCAGGTTGACGGCCTTGGAGAGCAGACTGTCTGCCTTCATGGACCAGCAGCGGGCACTGCTCGCTGGCTTCGCTGGCGCCGCTGCCCCGACCGCCGGGATGTCGACGTCTAAGTCGACCCCGGAGACCGAGCCGATCCTCGAGTCCATGCGAACTGTAGTCGATCCTCGGTCGAGGTCACCCTCGGCCTCCCGTTCGGGACCGAGGTCGCCGACGCCGACTCCCTCGGCGTCGGGGCAGCAGGCGCCGCGCCCTGCCCGGGCCGACCCCACCGAGTCCTCGTCGGAGTCGGTCTGGGAGTCTGAAGAGGAAGAGTCGCCTGATTCTTTCCGGACTCGGTGTGTCCCCTCGGACTCACCTGAGTCCGAACCTCGGAAGCAGTCCCCCCCGGAGGATGCCCGGTTCTCAGACTTCGTCAGGGATATGGCCAAGGCTTTGGCCTTCCCTGCGGACCCCGAGGAGGAGCCTCGAGCCGAAGAGCTCGACGCCCTCCAGTATGACTCTCCCGCCAGGGAACACTTTACTGTACCGGTTCCTCCCATGCTGGAACGACTACTCTTCCGCATGTGGGAGAGTCCGGCCACCTCGCCGGTCCTGAGCAAGCGGGTCGATTCCATCTATCGAGTCCGCAAGAGCCCTGGCTTCCAAAAAGCACAGCTACCACACCATTCCATGGTAGTGGAATCGGCCATGCATCGTCTTAAGAGCCAGAAGATGCACTCCTCGGTGCCTCCTGGCAGGGAGGCCCGTAACCTGGATGGCCTTGGTAAGAAGTGTTTCCAGGGCTCTATGCTTGTGTGTCGTGTCCAGACCTACCAGCTATACATGGGCATGTATCTCCGAGACCTGGCTAAAGAGCTAGCCGGATTCTCCGCTGGTTTGTCCGAGGAACCCTTGCGGAGGTTCCTGGCCTTGTCCACTGGCGTTCGGGAATGCTCAAAATTCATATCCCGAGCAGCCTATGATGGCTTTGAAGCATCGGCTCGAGTGGCCGCAGCCGGCATCAGTGCCCGCCGACAGGCTTGGCTTCAGTCGTCTGACCTTGAGCCCTGGGTGCAGGACAAGTTGGTCGATGTCCCCTGCCGAGGCGAAAACCTCTTTGGCAAGCCCATGGCTGAAAAGACTGCACAAATTGAGACGGAGACTCTCACCAGGACTAGGCTTTCTAGGAAGACCTTCGCCCCTTCCCAGAAAAAGAAGGGCTCGGGAAAAGTCCTTTTACCCGAGGAAGGCGGCTGCCTACAAACAATACCCCCATTATCAGGCCCCTGCAGCTCCCCAACAGGGCCAGCAGGCCAAGGGACGGGGTAACGGGTCCCGTAGGCAGCAAGCCCCCAAGCCTGCACCACCAGCCCCTGCTCAGCAGGGTGGGGGTTTTTGACTCCTTAAGCATAGCCTCTCCCCCCCCGCTGGTCCCTCCCAGCACCGGAGGCCGGCTGGTTCACTTCGCCCACAGGTGGTCCAGCATCACCTCAGATGCCTGGGTGCTTCAGGTCGTGGGAGAAGGATATCTTCTCCACTTCCACCAGCTCCCTCCCTCCTACTTTCCGGGAGAACCTCCACGACCCCCTCTGCACAGGGAACTACTCCTTCAGGAGTTAGCGGGTCTTCTGCAGGAGCAGGCGGTGGAACCGGTGCCCCACCACCTGAGAGGTCAAGGCTTTTATTCCAGGTACTTTCTAGTACCAAAGCGGACAGGAGGCCTCAGACCCATCCTGGACTTGCGCAACCTCAACAAGTTCCTTGTGCGGGAGAAGTTCAAGATGCTTACCCTTGGAATCCTTCTGCCCTACCTCCAGCAGGGAGATTGGCTATGCTCCTTGGATCTAAAGGATGCCTACATGCACATCCTCATCCTCCCAAGCCACCGCCAATACCTAAGGGTTGTGGTGGCAGGAAATCATTACCAGTACAGGGTACTGCCCTTTGGCCTGTCCTCCGCACCGCGGGTCTTCACGAAATGCCTCGCGGTGGTGGCGGCCCATCTCCGGCTTCACGGCCTCTCTTTCCGTACCTCGACGACTGGCTCATCAGAGCAGCGTCCGCTCCGGAGGTCACCAACGCCACACGCCGCACGGTGACTCTTCTGCAGCACTTGGGCTTTGTTATAAACTTCGCAAAGTCCACTTTGCTCCCCTCACAGGATCTCGAGTTCATCGGCGCAAGGCTGCACACTCCTCAGGCACGAGCATTCCTACCGCTCGACAGGGCTCAACGGCTCATGGACCTAGCCGACCGTTTTCGCAGCCAGCCCCTGGTCTCCGCCAGGCGCTTCCTGAGACTACTCGGCCATATGGCTTCCACCGTCCATGTGACCCCCAATGCCCGCCTGAATATGCGGCCTGCTCAATGGTGTCTCCGCAAGCAGTGGCAACAGGCCACAGGCGGCCTAGCGGACCTAGTGCGCGTCTCCGAGCCGCTGGCCTCATCTCTTCAGTGGTGGCTTCATCGGCCGAACCTAGTGCTCGGCATGCCTTTTCAGCCACCTCAGCTGGCCCGGGTGCTGACGACAGATGCATCCCTCCTGGGCTGGGGAGCACATTGCCAAGGGGCATGTACTCAGGGTCTCTGGAACGCGTGGGAGTCTGCTCAGCAGATCAACTTCCTGGAGCTCAGAGCGATCCGCTTGGCTCTCAAGGCCTTCTCCCACCTGACCTCTCGCCAGTCCGTCCTTGTCCAGACGGACAATCAAGTTGCCATGTTCTACGTGAACAAGCAGGGGGGCACGGGCTCCTTCCTTCTCTGTCGGGAAGCAAGGAAGCTCTGCTCTTGGGCCGTCAGTCACGGCATTCTTCTCAAGGCAGTTTATCTCCCAGGCCAAGAAAATTGCCTGGCGGACAAACTCAGCAGGATCCTCCAGCCGCACGAGTGGCGCCTGGATCCCTTGGTAGTTCAGAAGCTCTTTCTAAAGTGGGGCCTCCCCACGATGGATCTCTTTGCCAGTCCTCACAACCGGCAACTTCCTCGCTTCTGCTCTCGTCAGCCACACCCCCTTCGAGTTGCGGCGGACACTTTCCTACTCTCATGGTCGGGGAGCCTTCTGTACGCTTTCCCTCCCATCCCGCTAGTCTCCCGGACTCTTTTCAAGGTTCTCCGAGACAAAGCCTTCATGATCCTGGTGGCCCCTCGCTGGCCCAGACAGCCGTGGTTTCCACTCCTGCTGCAATTAGCGGTAGAGGATCCATTCCCTCTGGGGTTACAACCGGATCTCCTCACTCAGGATCAGGGGTCTCTGCTACACCCCAACCTCAGGTCTCTCAACCTAATGGCCTGGCTGCTGAGAGGGTAGTCCTTGCTCCCCTTCTCCTGCCGACAGAGGTGGAGGAGGTCGTCTTAGCTTCGCGACGACCTTCTACCCGCAAATGCTACGCCCTTAAATGGCGTCGTTTCTCCGTTTGGTGTACCCAACAGTCTCAGGATCCCTTCTCCTGCCCGGTGTCGGTGATCTTGCAGTACTTGCTATACCTCTCTAATCTGGGACTTAAGTCCAACTCCGTCAAAGTTCACCTCAGTGCTCTTTCAGCACATCATGTGCCGGTGGACGGCAGACCTCTTTCCAGCGACCCTCTCGTAGCGAGGTTTCTCCGAGGTCTCCTTCTACTTAAACCACCTCTGCGCCCGCCGGCGCCTGACTGGGACCTGAATGTGGTTTTACAGCGGATCACCTGTCCGCCTTTTGAACCTATGGCTACCTGTTCTCTCCGTTTTCTTTCTTGGAAAACATTGTTCTTGATAGCCCTCACTTCCGCTAGACGCGTAAGTGAATTGCAGGCCCTCGTGTCTGATCCCCCTTACACTCGGTTCTACAAAAATAGGGTAGTCCTACGGACTCACCCAAAATTTCTTCCAAAAGTAGTCTCCCCTTTTCATATCAATCAGGAGGTGGTACTTCCAACCTTCTTTCCCAGACCACACTCCAGCCGAGCTGAAACAGTCCTCCATACCCTGGACTGTAGAAGGGCATTGAACTTCTACCTTGACTGTACGCGGGAGCACCGTAAAGCTGCTCAGCTTTTTGTGTCTTTTGACCCCAATAAATTGGGGCTCCCGGTCTCCAAGCGTACTCTGTCCATCTGGGTTGCGGACTGTATCTCTTGGGCTTATGGGGCAGCCGGACTCTCCTTGGACGGTCGAGTCACGGCTCATTGCGTTTGGGCAAAGGCCACGTCAGTGGCTTACCTCCGCTCTGTTCCGCTGGCAGACATCTGCCGGGCCGCTACTTGGTCTTCGAGCCAGACTTTTGCGGTCCATTACTGTCTCGAGAGGGAGTCCCGCAGGGACAGTGCTTTCGGACAGGCAGTCCTCCGTAATCTCTTTGAGGTCTGAGCAACTCCTACCCTCCATCCCGGATGTGGGCTACCAGTGGGTAATTCAGCGAAGATTCTTTCCTTCTGTGCTGCTGAGCTAGAGGGAGCTCATTTTTGTGCTTAGGGTCTCCGGTAGCCTTAAGCTTGGGAGTCCCATAAGTGAGGACTGACTTCCTGCTTGGTCCTGGAGAAAGCGTAGTTACTCACCTGTAACAGGTGTTCTCCAGGAGCAGCAGGAATCAGTCCTCACAACCCTCCCTCCTCCCCTTGGAGTTGCAATCGTCTGCTTTAGTTTTTTTGCAAATTTTTATGCTGTCTTTTTTAGCTATGTCATCTGACTGGCTAAGATGGCACCCTTGGGCGGGAAGAGGACCGCGCATGCGCGCTGCAATTCCCAAAGGCTTTCTTTGAAAGCTGGGGAAAATTGCTCCGCGAGGGCTCCGTCGGCGCCGACGTCACCCATAAGTGAGGACTGATTCCTGCTGCTCCTGGAGAACACCTGTTACAGGTGAGTAACTACGCTTTCTTCTTTTTTTCCAAAAAAACCCCAAAACACTTTTCTTCTGGAGTCTTTTTTTTTTTTTTTTCCCAGGGATTTTCTCCTCAGGTGCCACGCACCATTTTGGGCACTAGGCCCAACTTTTCCTTTAAAATGGAAAAACCCACTTCGGGTTTTAAAGTGTTCCAAGTGTGGCGGCACCATCTCCGTCACCGACACCCATGAGTGGTGCCTCAAATGTTTAGGTCCTGACCAATGTTCCCTCTAATTTTCTGTAGGCTGTGTGAGCATAAAATTTCAGCTGTGTGCAGCTTTTGAAGGAAGGTTAAATTTTTGTGCGCCACATAATGACACTCGGAGTTATATACTTTAAAATTTGACTACACGTCAGAATACAGTATGTACACCACATTGATTTTAATCAAATTAAATGAAAATAGACGATTACTAAAGGAAGCGGGAAATTCCTAGTAATTGCAATCATAACTTAAATTTTAAGACATCTGTGTTTTCTATCAGAATCAGAGCCGTAATTTTTGTGCGCTCTGCTGTAAAGTATGTGCGCTCGCTCGGCGAGGTGTGTGCACGCACACAGCTTAGAGGGAACAGTGGTTCTGACCACTCTATTTAGGAGTGTTGCCTGTGGGATGATGTCAGAGGGGCTGGCAGAACCAAGCTGCTAAACTTAGCACCCTTTTTCCCTCCGATGCAGCCTCTGTGGCATCGACGTCTTCCAGGGCTGCTGCTTCCCATGGATCTCAGGTAACTAAACATAAATCTAGCCGGTCCTCAAAGGGTAGATCTCCCTCTAAGCATCGAGATGCCTCTGGCATTGCCCTTGAGGGACTTTCACTGGCAAAATTGCCCTGGCAGGAGGCTTCTGCTTCCAAAGCACTAACGGGGCTCCAAGATGTTCTTGAGGCCTCAACCTCAGCAGAACTACTGGTGCCATGCTCTGGGGTACCGGCTGCTTCATCTGGTACCGATACACAAGCATCGGCATAGTCGATAGACCAGAGATTCTTGGCTATTGAACGCAGTCTGGCAGCTCTTCTCATGGCCTCTGCCTCTGAAACCGCTTCAGACAATTCAATCTGCACCAGTACCTACTGCATCGACATCGGCAGGTATTCTACCAGGACTGAGTCATGTTTTATCCATCCGGTATCAACAAATCGGTACCAGACCCCTCCGATGCCAACTTCAATCGGTACCAGTACCATGCCTTGCACGATCGCCTGGATCAGAGATACTTTGAATCCTTGGATGAGTCTGAAGACTCTGAAAACTCTGCCGATACCAGAGTACTTCTTCCTGAGGATTCTTCTCCTCAGCGTAAAATGTCTCCTCCAGAGGATATGTCCTTTCAGGATTTTATCAGAGATGTGGCTCGGTCTTTCCATCACAGTGGCTCCTGAAAAAGAGCCTAGGGCAAAGGAATTAGAAATCCTACAATATCCTAAAGCTCCCAAGGAGGCAGCTACCTTACCTATTCATGAGATCTTGCATGATCTCATGTTAAGGATGTGGGAAACACCTCTAACCACATCTCCTCACTCTCGAAGACTTGACACCATGTATCGAGTTCCTCCTTGTCCTGGGTTTCAGAAGACTCAGCTACCACACCATTCCATGGTGGTGGAATCAGTTATGAGAAGGATCAAGAGTGCAAAAAGGCATGCATCTAATCCTCCAGGACGTGAGTGTAGGACTCTTGACGCCTTTGGGTGTCAAACCTTCCAGGCTTCCATGCTTTCTGCTAGGATCAGTTCCTATATATTATATATGGGAATGTTCCTTAAGCTCTAAATCTCCTTGACTTCCTTATGAGCCCTTTCCTTCCTGATAAGAGGCAGGATTTCCTCCCCCTTGTCAAACATGCTCAGGATGTTTCCAAGTTTGTAAATCGTGCAGCCTTTGACTGCTTTGAGTGCATCAGCAGAACCTCTGCTATTGCCATAGGTGCACGTAGGATTGCCTGGCTTCAGGCATCTGACTTGGAACTTTGGGTACAGGATAAACTAGGGAATATTCCTTGCACAGGAAAGAATCTCTTTGGCAAGAATTGGCAGGAAAAAGCTAACGAAATAGATGCTGACAATATCACTTTGGATAGATTGTCCAAGTCTACAGCTGATCCTGCAAGGAAAAAATATCCTACAAGAAACCATTCTTCAGTAAGAAGTTTTATCCCTCCTATACCCAGCAGAGGCATCGTTTTAGGTCAGTCTGCCCAAAAGGGACAGCAGCAACAATCTAGGCAAAGAACAAAAGCTTCCCAGGCAGTGCTAAATATTAATTTAACATCGTAGATTTGCGAAATGTGGTTATTTCGTTTTGATTGAGACCTCCTGGGTTGTTTTACAGATCATGCTGATATTAACATATTTCCCCCTGAAGAAGAAAAACGAAACGCAAAAGCGGTACCCACATGGTGGCGTCGGGGATATTGACCATTACAAATGAGATAAGCTAAGCACAATCTTGAATATTTAAAACATACCTTACAGAAAAGAGTTTAAGAATTTCAGAACAGTGTGATGTATGGATTAAGACAAATGCCCATAATATGAAAACGGCAGTCTATTAATGAAAATCAGTGAATATGTATGGTCATTGATGCGATCAGGCACATTGCTTGGGAAACTAATCTGAGCATTGCCGTTGTGAGTCTGAGACCTCATTCACTGGAATTTCTTATGTATTAAGGGCACTACAGTTAAAAGCTTGTTGATTTACCATCATCAGAACTATTCTGAATATTTGTGGAGGGGATTGTCTTATGATTTGGTAGTAACCACCCTCTGATAATAGACCTTAATATAGTGTTGATAAAAGAACAAAAGCTGCTAAGCCTCAACGGGCTCAGCAGACTCGGCCTCCACAGGGGCTTTGACTCCTATCTAGGAAACTTTGCCTTCCTGGCCCTGAACGGCCCAGAGCCTGCCACCATTCCAGGAAGGTTATGTCATTTTGCCCCCAGATGGGGTCAGATAACAGTAGAAAATTGGACTCTGTCTATTGTAAGAGAGAGGTACAAGCTTCATTTCCTCAGCATACCCCCTCCTACAATGGTAAGAGTTCAATTCTCAGACCTTTCTCAATGACCAGTTATGTCAACAGGTTACTACTCTTCTATTGCCCCTTGGGCAAGAAGCAGTACCCATTCTCGTACAGGGTTCTACTACCCCTATTTCCTTATTCCAAAGAAAACAGGAGGACACAGACCCATTTTAGACCTCAGAGAATTGAACAAATTCCTGTTCAAAGAAGTTCAAAAAGATTTCTCTAGGAACTCTGCTGCCATACCTTCAGATTCAGGATTGGCTTTGTTCCCTAGATCTCAAGGATGCATACTCATGTTCTCATCCATCCAACTCATCGAAAGTTCCTTCACTTTCTATTTCAAGGGAAGCACTACCAATACAGGGTTCTTCCTTTTGGCCTGGCCTCGGCACCAAGGGTGTTCACAAAATGCATGGCTATGGTGGCAGCATTTCTTCGCACCCTAGGAATATTCATCTTCCCTTAGATGACTGGCTCATTCAAGCCCCTTCAGAGCCAGAGGCCAGGGTTGTGCTCTCTCGCACAATGCGCATCCTTCAGTATTTGGGGCTTATCAACTTCCCAAAATCCAACCTTGCTCCCACTCAGTCCCTAGAGTTTATAGGAGCTCTGCTGGATACCAGACAGACAAGGGCCTACCTTCCACAGGCTTGCTGCCTTTGCATTGTGCAGTTATCTCCCAAGCAGTGAAGTGAGGTTTTAGCACTGCCTGGGAAGCTGTTACAATTAGGCCATATGGCATCCACCATGCACGTGGCTCCTTATGCTTGCCTTCATATGAGGGCAGCCCAGTGGACTTTATCCACTCGGACACAGGTGTCAGGTTGCCTGTCAGACAAAATAGCAAACTCAGATCACTTTATTTTGTCCCTCCAATGGTGGCAGTCGCCCCAAAACCTTTTGGTGGGGTCTCCTTTTCAGCAACCCCCACCCCAAGCCACTCTAACAGATGCCTCACAGGTGGGTTGGGGAGCCCACCTGCAAGGCCTCTCTACCCAGGGTACCTGGACTCCACAGGAGGACTATCTCTACACATAAGTCTCCTGGAACTTAGAGCAATCTTCCTTGCTCTTCGAGTATTCCATACCCAGCTCAGCTACAAGACAGTCCTAGTTCAAACAGACAATCAAGTAGCCATGTTCTATGTGAACAAGCAGGGTGGAACAGGCTCTGTCACTATGCAACAAAGCTTTGTGACTATGGGCCCTCGCCAGAGAGCATCAGATTCAACTCCTTGTGGTGTATCTTCCAGGCATTCAAAACTCTTGGGCAGACAGACTCAGTCGAGTTCTGCTTCCACACAAATGGCCTCTCCATGCAGAGCAGGTGGCTAAAACTTTTCAAATTTGGGGAACCCCGGACATTGACCTCTTTGCAAGTCTGCTGATTGCCAAACTTCCCCGGTTCTGTTCCAGAATTCTGGCCCAGGGTTGTCAGGCCAGGGTGCTTTCCTCCTCCATTGGGGCCAGGACTTCCTGTATGCCTTTCTACCCATTCCCCTAATTTTCAAAGCCCTGCTCATGCTTCAGAGAGACAGGTCATGAGATTCTTAATACTTGATACTTAATCAACTCCTACCCACCATCCCTGGTAGGATACCAGAGATCCATGGGGGGAAGTGGAGCCTTTTCACAGGGGCACACAACTTCTGGAGCCTTCTCCCTGGCATCTGCAGCTAGGGAGTCCCCATATGTGAAGACTATATTCCTGCTTGTTCCTGGAGATAGCATAGTTACTCACCTGTAACAGGTGATCTCTGGGAACAGCAGGAATTTAGTCTTCATGACACAACTCCTAGAAGAGGTGGGTGGATCTCTCTATCTTTCTCTTTCCCTCTGTCTCAGCTATAAACTCAACTGGAGAGGGACAGTTCGGGAAGGCAGCACACATGTGCTGTGGGATGCTCCCAAAAGCTTTCCTATTGGATGCTGGGGAGCATTCCCACGCAGGCTCCATTGGTACCGATGATACCCATATGTGAAGACTAAATTCCTGCTGTTCCCGGAGATCACCTGTTACAGGTGAGGATATATTTGCCTGAAAAGCATAGTTACTAACATTAAAGTGAAATCCATAAACACTTAGCTTTTATTGAAGATCTTCTAAGGAATTAAGTCGCCAGCAGCCCGACAAAGGCCTTCGTTTCACCTCTTGTAAGAGTCGTCGAAGCTGTTTTTGTAGCTTCTGAGGAAGCCTCTGAGGTGAAGCGAAGGCTTTTGTCGGGCTGCTGGTGACTTTTTTAGCTTTTATTGAAGATCTAAGAAATTTCTTAAGTGTTTATGTATTTCAGTTGAATGTTAGGATATATTTGATCGATTGCCTTCTGTTTTTACAGGGGTAATGGAAATGGTGGAAGAGCAGACTGTAGCTCTGTTACATGCTCTGAGCAAGTTGAATGTATCGGCAAATTAGAGAACTTTTAAATAAATGTTTGGAATTGGAGTAAACGCTCCACTTTTGAGATACTATTTAAAATATTTGGATTATTAATTGATAACAGTGAATCTTACTCTCCTAGCTTTAATTGTAAGGTTATAATGGAGGGGGTTGGGGATCAAAGATGTGAGTGTATCGCTATTCCCTATGGCAAAGTAACTTGTATGAAGGGTTGAAAAGCCATCCTGAGATCTCTCCCTATAAATTGTTTTAGCTTTTGAGTGTTCTATCATTGAGGTAATTCTGTGTAATGGTTGTAAGTATTTAACTATTTAGGGAGATTGTGAAATACTAAGTGTTAGTTTTGTGTTGTGCTTAGTTTACTCTTAAGTCAGGCTTTTGATATTTTAGTTTTGCACATACCATAAGTCATGAACCTCACTTCTAAGTCAGGGTATGCGGAGTATGATCTGTCTCAATTTACTACTAAGGCTAGGCATAGTACTTGCATTGTACCAAAGCTTCTTTCTGGAGTTCGTAAGATGTAATGGGTATGGATAACTTGTGAAGATGTGCTTGGAAATGCTGCTTTATCAAGCCTGTTGGCACCCAATACAATGGGAAATATTTCTGTATCTTTCTGCCACATTTTCTTGGTCTGACTGCATTTCTTCATACCTCAGGATTTTCTGCCTTGCCATTCGATTCACAGAATAATCATTTGGAAAGGACACCTTTTCCAATGCCTTTCTGGTGTGTTTGTCCTTTATCACCGTCTGGTTTCCTCATCCAGTTTATCTGGAATGGAAATGTACCAGGTGATCATAACATCTTCATTCTCTGTAATTCTTAGGGTTATGATCCCAGTTCTCTTCAGGCACAGTGATGTAGTGTTTACAGAGTTTCCAGTGGATGAGGTGGGCTACTTTGTGCCTTTCTGTATAGAACTTTTCTATCATCAGAACTTAACAGCCAATTATGAGGTGAGCCACTGTTTACAGGTCTGCCTTACAGAATCAACATGTCTGTTCTGCCAATTTTTTCAATGCTTGTTGTATACTATCTCCTCCATAATCCACTGTCCTGAGCTGCAACTATCAAATCTCCATCCTTTGTTTTCAATCAATCCTCTCCTTAACCATTCATGTGTCTGTTATTGATTTGACAAAGGGTTACTGGAGTAACACTTTGCATTTCCCACTGTATTGTGCATGTCTGCATTTGTCACTTGTTCAAATTCTGTTATTTCCTTTCCTGTGCATGCTTGTGGATTCTCGCTCATTCCTTCTAGTCATCGGGATGCTTGTCCAGGTTTGTTGGAGACAAATTCTGGACATTTATTTTCATATTTCAGCACCTTTTGCATATTTGGATCCAGTGATGCTGTCAGGGTGACTAGAAGCTGCCTCCTTTGTAGGGTTTGCTCTCACCCAGGCTTAGTGAGCCAAGTGGCCCTAGTCTGGCCATGCAGACCATTGTATGTGGATTTGTTGGGTCTGAAGATGGTCCCTTGTGTTCAGAGACTTTCTTCATCAGGGATCCCTGGTGACAATCCCAACACCTTCTCATTCATGGCTTGACCCTTAATAGATGTGTATGCTGTTCAAGAAGGGTTTCTCTGAGACAATAGTAGACACCCTTCTCAGAACCTGATGTGCTGCTCTTTGGTTTATATAAGACTGGGGGGGGGGGGGTTGAGGGATGGTGTTCCCCTCTCTGGAAGCTGATAAGGCAGACAAAGTGGCCATTTTTGCCTTTTAGCAACCCAATCTTGAATGGGAGTTAGCCAAGAACACCCTTAAGATTTGAATAGCAGTCCTGTCATACTGCTTTGCATGTGTTCAGGGATGTTCTTGGCTGTACATATGGAAGTCACCCATTTTCATTAAGGGAGTAAAATGGATGCATTGTGTTGAAAGCACTGTAAGAACATAAGATGCCATACTGGGTCAGACCAAAGTCCATCAAGCCCAGTATCCTGTTTCCAACAGTGGCCAATCTAGGTCATATGTACCTAGCAGTATCCCCAAGAGACACAGGTTCCACAATGCTTGTATTGGGTCAAGCATTGATATTCTGGGTCCCTTTTTAATAATGGTTTATGGACCTTTCCTCCAGGAACTTGTCCAAACCTTTTTTAAACCCAGCTACACTAACAGCCCTTACTACATCCTCTGGTAACAAATTCCGGAGTTTGATTACATGTTAAGTGAAAAAAATATTTTCTCTTATTTGTCTTAAATAGTTAACCCTGTAGCTTCATTACATGTCCCCTAGACTTTCTATATTCTGGTAGCGTAAACAATCAATGTACATTTACCTGTTACACTCCATTCATTAATTTATAGACCTCTATCATATCTCCCCTCAGCCGTCTCTTTTCCAGGTTGAAGGGCCCTAACCTTTGTAGCCTCTCTTCACAGGAGTAGCCTTCCATCCCCTTTACCATTTTGGTGGCTCTTCTCTGCACCTTTTTCTAATAACACTATATCCTTAAGATACGGCGACCAGAATTGCACAGAATATTCAAGGTGCGGTCTCACAATGGAACGATAGGCATTATAATATCCTTTGTTTTATTTTCCATTCCTTTCCTTATGATACCTAGCATTCTATTTGCTTTCTTGGCCGCCGCTGCACACTGGGCGGAGGGTTTTAACATGTTATCCACGATGACGCCTAAATCTCTTTCCTGGGTGGTGGTTCCCAATGTGGAAACTTGCATTGTGTAACCATAGTGTGGGTTGTTCTTTCCTAGGTGCATAACTTTGCACTTGTCCACATTAAATTTCATCTGCCATTTGTATGCCCAGTCTTCCAATTTATCCAGATCCTGCAGTTTTCCACAATCCTCTTGGGTTTTAACAACTTTAAATAGTTTTCTCCAGGACCAAGCAGGAAGTCAGTCCTCATATATGGGTGTCATCGGCGCCAATGAAGCCCCAGCGGAGCATTTCCTCAGCTTTCTATGAAAGCCTTTGGGAATGCAGGCACGCATGCGCAGTTCCCTTCCTGCCTAAAGGTGCCATCTTACCTCAGTCTCTTTCCGTGAAGCCCACCGGACATGTGTCCTGTTCTCACGGTTAAACGTAGATTTTTTTCGGCAATTTTCGCTATTTTCTTTCTCCAGGTTAGACGCCGGTTCCCCTCCCGCCGGGTTCAGTACACTGGTATCGAGCCCGATTCTTCTTTTTCGGTTTTTGCCCTTTGTGGCTGGCGTTCGCGCCCTTTTTTCCATTTTTCCCTGGAAGGCCGGTCTTTTGACCTCGCGGGGTCTTTTATTTTTTTTTTTTTCCCTCGATGGCTTCCAGCGGTTTTAAAAAGTGTGATCGGTGTAAGAAACTGATGTCTCTCTGACACACACGACTGCTGCCTTCGGTGCCTCGACCATGACCCTAAGTCTTGCGGGCCACGTGGAAAGATGTCTGTCTTCCAAGGTACTCAAGTCGCCAGCTGCAAAAAAGGCTTTTCTTGGACTCAGCCTCCGGCCGGGCCCGGACCTCGTCTGAGGCCTCAACATCTCGGATTCCAATCCCGAGCGCTGTCGAAGCTCTTTGGACAGGGGGTCCCCCGACCGGGAACGCAAGAGGAAAAAATCGGCTCACGAGGGCGTCTGAGTTCCCTGGCTCCTCAAGGGCCGGGTCTAAGACCCCCAACTGTCGCCCCAGGCCCGTGGAACATGAGAAGCCTGCAAATGTTCCTCACGTGGAGCTGGAGTCTGCTGGACACCTAAGCCCCGTCGTCCTCGACTCTCCTCCCAGGGAGCCGACGTCGGGCCCAGCGCTGCCGGGGCCCAAGTCGGTGGCTGCTGCGTCTCCCGAGCCGAGTCTCAGGATGACAGCCTTGGAGAGCAGATTGTCTGTCTGCCTTCATGGAGCAGCAGTGGGCACTGATGGCCAGCCTGTCTGGCGCATCTGCCCCGACCACAGGGACATCGACTTCGAAGTCGACCCCGGAGACCGAGCCGATACTAGAGTCCATCGTGGCTCGGAGTCAACCTCGGTCGCAGTCTCTCTCGACCTCCCGTTTGGGACCGAGGGCATCGGACGAGTCAGCTTGGGAGACGGAGGACAAGAAGTCTCCTGATAACTTCAAGACTCGGTGCGTCCCTTCAGACTCACTGCAGTCTGAGCCCCGGAGTAGATCCCCCTGGAGGACACTCGATTCTCGGAGTTCGTCCGGGATATGGCCGCTGCCTTGGCTATTCTGGCAGACCCCAAGGAGGAGCCTCAAGCTGAAGAGCTCGAGGCCCTACAGTATGACTCTCCTCCGAAGGAGGCCTTTACTGTTCCGGTTCCTCCGATGCTGGAACGGCTCCTCTTCTGGATGTGGGAGGCACCGGCCTCGGCGCCAGTTCTAAGCAAGCGAGTCGGTTCGATCTATCGACTCGAAGAGCCCTGGTTTTCAAAAGGCACAGCTACCACACCATTCTATGGTTGTGAAATCGGCCATGCATTGTCTGAAGAGCCAGAAGATGCCATCGAGGTTCCGGGCCTCCCTGCGAGGGGGCACCACAGAGTGCATCAGTGGAAAGTGCTTCCAGGGCTCGATGCTTGCTTGCCGTGTCCAGTCCTACCAGCTGTACATGGGCATGTACTTGCGGGATCTGGCCGAGGAATTGGCCGGGTTCTCTGCTGGTCTCTCCGGGGAACTCTTGCAGAGATTTAAGTCCTTGTCCTTGGGGATTCAGAACTGCTCGAAGTTCATGTCCCGCACTGCCTACGATGGCTTCGAGGCTTCAGCCTGAGTTGTGGCAGCCAGCATCGCGGCTCGACGCCAGGCATGGCTGCAGTCATCGGACCTCGAGCCATGGGTTCAGGACAAGTTGGTCGATGTCCCTTGCCGAGGTGAGAACCTTTTTGGCAAGCCCATGACTGAGAAGGCCACTCAGCTCAAAACTGAGCACCTCACACAGACAAGGCTGTCGGAAGACCTCTGCCCCTTCTCATAAAAAGAAGGGCTCGGGTAAAAAGCCCTTTTACCCGAGGAAGGGCACTGCCTACAAACCGTACCTGCAATATCGGGCTGCCCAAGCTGCCCCCCAGGGTCAGCAAGTCGAGGGCCAGGGTAATGGGCCCCGTAGGCAGAGGACACCCAAGCCTCAGGCCCCTGCTACCACTCAGCAGGGTGGGGGTTTTAGACTCCTTGAGCGTAGCCTCTCCTCCACTGCTCTCCCAACCCTGCACAGGAGGTCGCCTCGCCCTCCTTGCCCACCAGTGGCCCCTTATCACCGGGGACAGTTGGGTGCTGGAGAGAGTCCACAGGGGCTATGCCCTCCATTTTCACCAACTGCCTCCACCATATTTTCCAGGGGAGTCTCCAAAGCCTCCCCTGCACACAGACCTTCTACAAGAGCTTCATGGTCTGTTGGACAGGGTGGTGGAGCCTGTGCCTCCCTACTTGCAAGGTCATGGTTTCTACTGCAAGTATTTCCTGGTGCCCAAAAGAACTGGTGGCCTTCGACCCATTCTGGACCTCAGGAACCTCAAGTTCCTAGTGAAGGAGAAGTTCAAGATGCTTACTCTTGGGACACTTCTGCCCTACCTCCAGCAGGGAGATTGGCTATGCTCCTTAGATCTAAATGATGCGTACACTCTCACATCCTCATTCATCCAAACCACAAAGTACCTCAGGTTCATTGTGGGAGGAAACCATTATCAGTACAAAGTGCTGCTTTTCGGCCTCACCTCTGCCCCCAGAGTCTTTGTGCCTAGCAGTGGTGGTGGCCTACCTGAGAAATCAGGGTATCTTTGTCTTCCCCTATCTGGACAACTGGCTCATCAGGGGTCAGATGTGCCAGGAGGCCAAACAAGCCACCCTCAGGACTATTGCTCTTCTACAAAGTCTGGGGTTTGTCAAACTTCGCAAAGTTCACTTTGCTCCCCTCCCAAAACTTGGAGTTCATAGGGGCAAGGCTGGACTCTCTGCTGGCAAAGGCTTTCTTGCCAGTAGACAGGGCCCAAAGGTTGATGGCCTTGGCAAATCAGTTTCTCAGCAGGTCCCTGGTCTCTGCCAGACTCTGCCTGAGGCTTCTAGGCCACATGGCTTCGACAGTACATGTGACGACCCCCCCAATGCCAGGCTCCATATGAGGCCTGCACAGTGGTGCCTTCGGTCTCAGTGGTCACAGGCCACAGGCAGCCTCAAAGACAGGATAAGGGTGTCCAGACAATTTCTAAACTCCCTCAACTGGTGGCTGCACCCACCCAATCTTTTGAAGGGGGGTGCCTTTTCAGATTCCAGGGTACACAGTAGTGGTGGTGACCACGGACGTCTCCCTGCAAGGCTGGGGAGCTCATTGTCTGGGCAAGTGCACCCAGGGCCTGTGGTCTCCCTGGGAAGCTGCACAGCAGATCAATCTTCTCAAACTCCGAGCTATTCGGTTAGCACTCAAAGCTTTCACTCCTACCCTGGCTCACCAGTCTGTCCTGATTCAGACGAACAACCAAGTTGCCATGTTTTATGTGAACAAACAGGGCGGAACTGGGTCCAGGATCCTTTGTCGGGAAGCTCAGGACCTTTGTTCTTTTGCCCTCAAGCACAACATGCTCCTCAGGGCTGTGTACCTTCCAGGCCAGGACAGCTACCTGGCAGACAGATTAAGCAGAATACTGCAGCCCCACGAGTGGCAGCTGCATCCTTCTGTAGCTCAGAAGATCTTCCTGAAATGGGGTCTCCCTTTGGATCTCTTTGCCAGCCCCATGAACAAGCAGCTGCCAAAGTTCTGCTCCAGGCAACCGCATCCTCTGCGGATAGCAGCGGATGCTTTTCTGATATCCTGATCTCAGGGCCTCCTGTATGTGTTTTCTCCCACGCCCTTGGTGGCCCGAACTCTCCAAATTCTTCAGGACAAGGCCTCGGTCCTCCTGGTGGCTCCCTGGTGGCCGAGACAGCCTTGGTTTCCTCTTCTGCTTCAACTGGCAGTGGATCCTCCACTACCTCTGGGGTTGCAACCCGACCTTCTCTCACAGGAGCAGGGTTCCCTTCTGCACCCCAATCTCAAAGCTCTCAATTTGATGGCCTGGAGGCTGCAAGGGTAGTCTTGGCTCCCTGGGGCCTGCCTCAGGATGTTGAGGAGGTTGTCCTAGCCTCTAGGAAACAGTCCACTAGAAAAACCTATGCTCTCAAATGGAAAAGGTTTTCTGTGTGGTGTCAGGATCAACTGTACGTAGCTTTCTCCTGTACTGTGCCAGTAGTCCTTCAGTACTTACTGCACTTGTCAAATCAAGGCCTTAAATTTCAATTCTGTTCAGGTCCACCTCTCAGCTCTAGCAGCTCACCACTCTTTGGTGGAGGGCCATTCTCTGTCTGGTCACCCCTTGGTGTCCTGCTTTCTTAGGGGCTTGCTTTTGCTCAAGCCTCCCATCTGTCCTCCTGCCCCTGAGTGGGAGCTGAATGTGGTCTTGCAGCAGCTGACTCGCCCACCCTTTGAGCCGATGGCTACTTGCCCTCTACGCTTCCTATCCTGGAAGACACTCTTCTTGGTAGCCCTTACCTCGGCTAGGCGAGTGAGAGCTTCAGGCCCTGGTCTGTGATAGGCCTTACACTTGCTTTTATAGGAACAGGGTAGTCCTTAGGACTCATCCCAAGTTCCTCCCAAAGGTTGTCTCCTCTTTCCACCTCAACCAGGAGGTGGTTCTTCCAACATTCTTCCCTAGGCCTCATGCAAGCCAGGCTGAAGCAGTCCTGCATACCCTGGATTGTAGGAGGGCCTTATCCTTCTACCTTGACCGTACACAGGGGCATAGAAGGGCTACTCAGCTCTTCGTCTCCTTTGACCCCAATAAGTTGGGGTTGGCTGTGTCCAAGCATACCTTGTCCATCTGGGTAGCTGACTGTATCACCTGGGCTTATAAGGCAGCTGACCTTCCTTTGCAGGGTCAGGTTACGGCCCACCGAGTCAGGGCAATGGCTGCCTCAGTGGCTCATCTCTGCTCTGTGGCCTTGGTAGACATCTGCAGGGCTGCAACTTGGTCTTCAAGCCAGACTTTTGCGGCCCATTACTGCCTGGAGGGAGTCCCGTAGGGACAGTGCTTTTGGCCAAGCAGTACTCCGGAATCTCTTTGAGGTTTAGGCAACTCCTGCCCTCTGTTGGGCTACTGGTGGAGGTTGTGTCCTTGAAATGCCTTTCTTTGCTGCTGAGACTAGAGGGAGTACTCTTGTTCAGCCTGGGTTTCTCGGTAGCCCAGAGCTTGGGAGTCACCCATATGTGAGGACTGACTTCCTACTTGGTCCTGGAGAAAGTAGTTACTCACCTGTAACAGGTGTTCTCTAGGAGCAGCAGGAATCAGTCCTCACAACCCTCCCTCCTCCCCTTGGAGTTGTAGTTGTACATTTATTTATTTATTTAACAAGTTTTTTATACCGCCTTTTCCTTCAATCAAAGCGGTCACAAGAAATACAAGGTATAAACAAGGGAAACATAAACAGTATAGACATGACAACATATGGTAATGTAGGAAAAATAACAAGGGTTAACAATATAGTGGATTATTTATAAAATATATACAATAGATGATATCTTAGTCATTTGTTGATCCATAGTGCTCAATGAAAAGTAAAGTTTTTAATTGCTTACGAAAGTCACTTAAAACATCAATTGCACGTAAATCAGGAGGGAGAGAGTTCCAAATCAAAGGGGCAGCCAAAGAAATTGCTCGTTGTGATGTACATAGTTTGTTTTTTCATTTTTGTGTGCTGTTCTTAGCTATATCATTTGACTGAGGTAAGATGGCACCTTTAGGCGGGAAGGGAACCGCGCATGCGTGCCTACATTCCCAAAGGCTTTCATAGAAAGCTGGGGAAATGCTCCGCTGGGGCTTCATCGGTGCCGATGACACCCATATGTGAGGACTGATTCCTGCTGCTCCTGGAGAACACCTGTTACAGGTGAGTAACTACTGTGTCATTTGCAAATTTGATAACCTCACTAGTTGTTCCCTTTTTCCAGGTCATTTATGAATATGTCAAAAAGTAGCAGAAACAGTACAGATCCCTGGGGTACTCCACTATTCACCTTTTTCCATTGGGAAAATTGGCCATTTAGCCCTACCCTCTGCTTTCTATCTCTTAACCAGTTCCCGATCCACAATAGTACACTGCCTCCTATCCCATGACTTTTTAGTTTTGACAAGTCTCTGAGGGACCTTGTCAAAGGCTTTCTGAAAGTCCAGATACACTATATCAACCGACTCACCTTTGTCTACCTGTTTGTTCACACCTTCAAAAAACATATCAGATTAGTAAGACAAGATCTTCCTTGTCTAAAGCCATGTTGGCTGTCTCCCATTAGGCTATGACTATCTACATGCTGTGTAATTTTGTTCTTTGATTTCTACTATTTTCCCTGGTACTGACGTCAGGCTCACCGGTCTGTAGTTTCCCGAATCACACCTAGAACCCTTTTAAAAAATTGGCGTTACATTGGCGAGCCTCCAATCTTCAGGTATTACAGATGATTTTAATGAAAGTTCACAGATTACTAATAGCAGGTCTGCAATCTCATATTTCAGTTCTTTCAACACTCTTGGATGTATACCATCTGGTCCAGGTGATTTGCTACTATTCAGTTTATCAAATAGTTGTAATATATCTTCCCGGTGTAGCGATATTTCTCTCATTTCCTCGGCAGTATCGCCTTTAAATACCACTTCAGTCTTGGGTAACATCCCTACATCTTCCTCAGTAAAGACTGAAGCAAAGAATTCATTCAGTCTCTCTGCTGTAGCCTGGTCTCCTCTTACTGCCCCTTTTACTCTATCATCTAACAGTCCAATTGACTCTCACTGGCCTTTTGCTACAAATGTACTTAGTCTTTATTTCGTGTTTTTGCTTCTGTAGCAAGTTCCTTCTCAAATTCTTGCTTTGCCTGCCTTATCAATGCTTTGCGTTTAACTTGCCAGTGCTTGTGCTGTTTCCAGTTTTCGTCGTTTGGCTCTTTTTTTTCCATTTCCTGAAAGATGCTTTTTTGGAAGCAACAGTCTCTGACCTCGCCTTTAAACCATGCTGGCAGTTTTTTGGACTTTATTCCACTTTTCTTAATGCGTGGAATACAGCTGGTCTGGGCTTCCAGGATAGTATTTTTAAACACCCAAGCTTGATGTTTGTCCCTCAAAGGGGGGGAGGGGGCGTTCCTGGTGACTGCTTCATCCACAAGATGGATGTCTGAGCTACAAGCCTATCCTACAGGGAATCTGTTTTGGTCATCTTGAAGGACATCCTTACCAAAAGGTACTGTTTACTTGTCACCTTAGCCCATTGTGTTCACCTCCTTTCTGAGGAGGCTGTTTGGGCAGACCCCTCTGCTAGTGATGTGCTTCCTTTTTGTCTTTTGTATATTTTTAATAGGGTGCCCTTTTGTTTCAAAATAAAACAAGAACCCCCAATAATAGGAAACCTCTTCCCCTCCCCCTCCCCCCCACATCCCTAATCTAGTAAACTTTAGATATTGGATCACCGTGACCTTATGTATAATCCCTTCAGTTGCTCAGATCATCTTCATCCTCTTCAGCAGTCCAGGGAAAGGATAGGGAGCGTCAAAGTCCTCTGTACACTAGGTTAAAGGGGCTATTGGTTCAGTATATATGTGTGGCTACCAAAATGGGTGCTGGTAGGAGTCCAAGGTCACTCTTCTAGGATACATGCTGCTTCTTAGGCAGTGACCGCTTTGATCCTTGGACATCTGTAGGGCAGCTACGTGTGCTTCACACAGTTGCTAGGAGACAACCTGTAAGTTGCATTTTGGAGCCAGCACGGACGGCACCTTTGCTCCCAACAGAATTGCCCTGCCACAGTCATCCTCCCACACTAGGTCCTGACTGCTTGGGTACATTCCACATGTCTGGACTGTCTAGCAGGATAAGGAAGGATAAACTTTGTCCTTTTTTAATCCTCCTACACTGGTCTGGACCTGCCCAGCCACTAATCCAACTAGGTGGTTGCCTGGGGTGGCAGCTTCTGGAGGGTGGCAAAAGAACAATCAAAGCTAAACAGATTTGACGGCCAAGTAAAGCTTAAGGTCTACCTAGGGCACCAGCACCTTGAACGAACTCTGGGACTGGCCCTATGCTCTGGAAGACTTCTCCGGATTTTGAATCCCTGCTCCCTCTTGATTGCCTTGGCCATCTGTCTGCTGCAGACTTACTTTATTTACAGTAAGAGCCAAAAATGTGTTGGATTTTTGTGGTTGGTTATTCTGGTAGCTTTTCCTCCTCCTCCTCCTTCCCCTGCCCCCCTCTCTGAGATTTTTTTCAGTCTTTCCTACTGCTTGGGAAATTTCATACTGGCTTTACTGTTGTACCAGTAGATATACTGAGTGATAACATTACTGAAACTTCCTAAAGTTTGCCTCCACCTGTTGGCAAAGGAGCATAACCCATTTTCCTGGCTTGGTCTAGTAGGATTCAAGGAAAAAATTATCAGGTATACAAAACTGCTCTACAAGCATGGCTTCCACTGTTTTTTATGCACTAAATTCAAGTATTTTGGGGTTCAGTTGCCAAGATGCTGACCTATGAAATCTTTTCTAGGTGGTGGAGATGAAATTCCTGCTCATGAGATGAGAAATGTAAGCATAGTATATCTAATTCAGTGTTCTTTCATTGACGGATTATAAAGATCCACAATTACAGAATCTCTGTCTTAATTCGGACAGCGGGAGTGTCTCAAAGTATGAAATGACAGCTTAATTACTAGTGATGGAGAGCTAAAGGGAGATCCCAGCAAAGCAATTGGATGGTTATCTGTTTTGTATGGAGAATGTAATCTATAAATTCTTTTCTAGCATTTATTTCCAGATTGAGCACAGTAAAATACTTGGGCAGCTTCCATCAACAAAACTTTTGAAAGGCATTTTTTGCATATGAGTGAATTTATTACTCTTGGAAAGCATATTTCTTGGGTAGGCTAGATTGCTGTACTGCATAATTTATTTTAATGCCCCATCAAGGTTAATAAATTGCTGCCAGTTGGCTGCCTTTTGCAAACCTACAATGCTACGTTTGTACAATGCATTATGTATTTTAGTTAATGGATTAATATAACGAACTGCCTGAACTCTGCAGCACTTGAGCTTTTACATTATGCCAACATGCTCGTCAAGGTGAGATAGTTGGAAGACAATAATAGCATGTGTACTTTCTGGGTTTTATAAGTGGTGGATGTTTTATTTTCCTATTCATCTTCTTTTCTGATTTGTTTATGTATGCGATTAGTATTGCATATTGCTTTGGACAATCTAATTAGGCTGGGAAGCTTATAATGCATTAAATATGAATGCAAGAAATACATCCCTGCTGCATAGGCAGTTTTCATGCCTGGCTGACCTTTATTTTATTTACATTTATAAATGGCTGTAACAAAAAATGCCCTTTTTACCCGGCAGTTTTTCTCCTCCTTTTGGCATTAAGCTTAGTATAGTGTGCTTTTGCTTGCACCTACCTTGTGGTTTTTTTATCCCATAGCACATAAATGTACGTGGTCTGGTAATTAGTGACAGCCCATCTTGGGAGTATACTCCAGTTGTTAATCAGTGGGATTGCTCTATAAGACTACTTTCCCCAGGGGGTCACAGATAGTACACCTCCAGCCGATCTAGGGAGTGTAAGATGTGATCCTGGGCTTCAACAAGGGACCTTACATATAATACAGAGCAGGTCCACTGACTCGGTGAACCAGTTTACTACTGCCAGTCTTTAAATGACCTCTCTGGTTTTAAGGTTTATTCAAACAAGCCAATCCTAGTATTCATGGACTAACTAAAACATTCCCATTTCCTTTTTTTTTTCTTCCCTTCTCCACCAAAAACACTCCTATTTTGTCAGGGCCGGATTTACCTTGAGTGAGGCCCTACGCCAACAAAAATTGTGGGCCCCCAGCAGGGGCGGCCCAAGGGGGGTGCGGACCTCATTTGCATAAGGGGCCTCATTTGCATAAATATTTGCATAATGTTACCATATACTAACTTTTAGTAAACGTGCCTCTTAATGAGTGTATGGATAAAGAAAGACTAAAAGATTTCTACATTACTATAATCCAGTGCCAACTGCCAGACACATTAGGAACTACTACAAACACTGCCCATAGTAAACCCGCCGTATCCTAACAGCACTACCAGGACTCACAAAGCACAATACTCTACCAATCAAAAGGCAACACTGCAAATATTAAACCAATACATTTCAGAGAACAACAATACATGACCTACTGGGGAAAGAGAACAAGTGGCAATGTCAAATAGGAATTATATAAACAGAACACCTCAGCTCAGTTACACATGCAGAACATAGACTATCACCAAACAAGTAATCACAATTTAGAAATAGGAAGACAATAATTAAACTGGGAATCCCAAAAGCCAAACTTGGAATGTACAACACTGTAGAAATAAAACTATACATTAATTTGCTCTTGTACTAAACAAAGCGCAGATGTTAATGATGCACATTTACCAGAGCTGACATATTCCAATTAATAAATTCAAAATAAAGAGATATTTTTCTACCTTTTGTGCATTTTTTTCAGCTGCAATTGCTCCAGCCACTTTCTTCTGGTTTCTTCGTGTCTTCTGCTAACTCTCCATCGTCTGCTGTCCATTTGTCCTTTCTTCTCTCTTCTAGATTTTTTTCCATTCTCTCTCTACATCTGCTTTAACATACTAATCTTTCTCCTTTTGCTCTTTCCTCATTCCTATTTCATCCACTCAAATATTACCCCTCCATCCTCAATCCCCACTTACTCTCCCAATACCCGGCCAATTGTAGATTTTTTTATCCCTCCCACACAAAATATTTTTCCCTTCTCCATTTTACTCTTCCAGCCCCATCCCATTCTAATCCTCCCCCAACATCAGCTCCCTTCTAGTTCCAGCCTCACCCAGCATCCATTCCCTTCTAGTCCCTGCATCAGCCCATTTCCAGTCCTAGCCCCCCCATCACCCCACTTACAGTCCTTAACCCCCCATCACCCCATTTTCAGTCCTTAACCCCCCATCACCCCATTTTCAGTTTAAGCCCCCCCTATAACCCATTACCAGTCCTAACCCCCCATCAGCCCACTTCCAGTCCTAACCCCATCAACCCATTTCCAGTCAGCCCCCCATAGCCCATTACCAGTCCTACCCCCCCCATCAGACCACAGCCCATTAGCAGTCCTAACCCCATCAGCCCACCTCCAGTCTGAACCCCCCAGCCCATTTCCCGTCCTAGCCCCCCCCATAGCCCATTACCAGACAGCCCCCATCAGCCCACAGCCCATTACCAGTCTTAACCCCCCCCAAAGCCCATTGCCAGTTCTAAGCCCCCCCCCAACAGCCCACAGTCCATTACCAGTCCTAACCCCATCAGCCCACCTCTAGCCTTAACCCCCCCCAGCCCAGCCCATTTCCAGCCCCAGCCCCCCAATAGCCCATTACCAGCCCTACCCCCCCAGTCCATTTCCCGCCCCAGCCCCCACAATAGCCCATTACCAGTCCTACCCCCCCCAATAGCCCATTACCAGTCCTACCCCCCCCCGGCCTAAAGTAAAATTTAATTAAAAAAAAAACCTGGTGGCTGCCGCCGCGGGGCCCCCTCGGCTGCCGCGGGGGCCCCGTCTACAAGCTGGTCGGGTCCAGTCGGGTCGGGTCCGGTCGGGTCTCTCTCCCTCCCTCGCTGCAGGCTGCGAGAGACGCATCTTCGCGTCTCTCGCAGCCTGCAGCGAGGGAGGGAGGGAGAGAGCCCCGACCCGACCGGACCGGACCCGACCAGCTTGTAGACGGGGCCCCCGCGGCAGCAGAGGGGGCCCCGCAGCGGCAGCCACCAGGTTTTTTTTTTAAATTAAATTTTACTTTAGGCCGGGGGGGGGGTCGGAGTCCTACCCCCCCCCCCCGGCCTCAGGTAAAATTTATTTTGAAAGAAAAACGGGGGGGGTGCCGCCGCGGGGCCCCCTCTGCTGCCGCGGGGGCCCCGTCTACAAGCTGGTCGGGTCGGGTCCGGTCTGGTCCGGTCCGGTGCGGTCGGGTCTCTCTCCCTCCCTCCCTCGCTGCAGGCTGCGAGAGACGCGAAGGGAGAGCGTCTCCTCGCGTCTGTGTTAAGCCCGCAGGGGCTGATGGGAAATCCCATCAGCCCCTGCGGGCTTAACACAGACGCGAGGAGACGCTCTATCTTCGCGTCTCTCGCAGCCGGGAGGGAGGGAGACGAGACCCGACCCGACCAGACCAGACCATACCATCTTGTAGACGGGGCCCCCGCGGCAGCAGAGGGGGCCCCGCGGCGGCAGCCACCAGGTTTTTTTTTTAATCGAGTTGAGAAAAAAAAAACTGGTTCTATTTTTTGTGGGCCCCTGCCGGTTGTGGGCCCTACGCCATGGCGTACATGGCGTATACGTAAATCCGGCCCTGTATTTTGTGAGGTCTTGATAGTTAAAATGCAAACTCCAAGAAGAGTTTTCCCATTTTGCAGTTGCTCTTTTTTTCACATTTTTTTGTGATCATGCGAAGTACAATGAAAAAAAGCACTTCAAGCTTGTGCAATATTGAGGAGGCATTGTATTAACTAAAACTATCAATTCTTTTTTTAGAAGAGAAGGCAGAAGAGGGAGTAGCTGTATATGTCAAAAGCAATATTAGTCACTGAAATACAGGGGACACTGTAGATTGTGTTGGAAAGAGGAGATGGCACTATCATCCACACTGGCGTAGTCTATAGGCCTCCATCTCAAACTGAAGAGATAGAGACTTGATCATGGTTTTTTGCAAAGGGAGAAGTGATCATACTGGGTGACTTCAATCTACCAGATGTGGATTAGAGTATTCCTCCAGATCTGGGAAAAAATAATTGTGGATATTTCCAAGAAGCATTGCTCAGACAACTGGTGATGGAACAGATCAGGGAACGTTCGATGCTGGATTTAGTACTCGCCAGTGGAGACAAGTGTCACATGTCCAGGTGGGTGCCCATTTCAGCAGCAGTGATCATCGCACAATGTAATCTGAGGTTAAAAAAAAAAAGGTAGAGTCCAATCACTCAGTCTTGGACTTCAAAATCGCTGACTCCAGTAAAATGGGAAAGCACCTGAAGGAGATATTGGCAGGGTGGGAGGAGAAGGGAAGTGGAATTGTAGTGGGCTAAACTAAGAGGCAATAAAAGGGGCACCATATAGGGGGGGGGGGGTGTGGAGAGAACAGGAGGAAAAGGAAACCTATATGGATCTCCAAAGAAGTGGTTGCACAAATAAAGACGAAAACACAGCTTTCACAAGTCAGATCTCAGAGGATCATGGAAAAGAACAAAGGATAAAGCTAAGACAAAGAAATAAGGATAGCAAAAGAAAAGCCGGTTAAAGATGTGAAGTGGACAACAAAACATCCGGTATAATCAGGAGAAGATCAGAGGTAGAATTGCAAGACTCAAAAATGCAGAGGACAGATTTCCGGAAAGTAACATTGAAAAGTGAAAATGCTAAACAAATACATCTCTTCTCATGAAAGAAAATCCTGGAGAAAGACCACATATGAGTGAGATACAAATGGGAGTGGAGAAGATACCATACCATTCACAGAAGAGGATGTGTTTGAACAGCTTGCAAAACAAAGTGGACAAGGCCTTGGGCTCAGATGGGATACATCCCAGGATACTGAAAGGGCTCAGAGGTTCCAGCAGGGCCTTAAAAGGATGTTTTTAATAGATCCTTGGAAACAGGAGAGGTTCGGCAGGATTGGGGAAAGGCTGATGTGGTACCTCTTCACAAAACTGGTAATAGGGAAGAAGTGACAAACCAGGCCGGTAAGCCTTAACTCTGGTGTGAAAAGTAATGGAGGTGCTCTTGAAAGAAAGTCGTGGACTTTTTGGAAACCAATGGGTTGCATGATCCAAGGTAACATGGTTTTACCAGGCGAAGATCATGCCAGAAAAATTCGAGTTCTTTGACTGAATGACCAGAGAACTAGATCGAGGGCATGCGATGTGAGATATCAAAAGCTTTGCTGAAATTTTAGGTACTGGGGACAGGTCCCAAGGTGGTGAACTGGATCAGAAAATGGTTGACTGACAGAAGGTGATGGTAAATGGAGCTCAGAAGAAAGGAAGGTACATTGTGGGGTGCCTCAGCGATCGGTCCTGGGTGATTACTGCTCAGTGTATTTGAGTGATATTGCGGAAGGACTGAATGGAAAAGGTCTGCCTTTTCTGCAGATGACACAAAGTTGCAACAGAGTAGATATGTCTGAAGTGGATAATCTGAGGAAAGATCTAAAAACACTGGAAGAATGGTCTAATGCTTGACAGTTTCAACTTAATGTGAAGTGCTGCATTGTGCAGACAGTGTGCATGGACCAGGAGAGGGACCTCTGAGTGCTAGTGACTGAGGATCTCAAGGTGGTGAAACAATGTGACAGGGTGGTAGCCAAAGCTAGAAGGATGCTGGGCTGCATACAGACTAATAACCAGCAGAAAGGAGGCAGTATTAATGCCCTTATACAAGTGGTTGAGGCCTCACTTGGAATATTGCGGTCAGTTTTGGAGACCATATCTCACAAAACAGACTTGAAATGGTTCAGAGGACGGCAACCAAAATTATTCAGAGCCTGCGCCAGAAGATAGACTTGAAGACCTAAATATGTATATCCTAGACCTAGAGGATAGGAGGGACACGGGAGATAGGTTTTCATTAATATCCTTTAAGTATTTAGTCTCTTCAAAAAGAAGCTGTAAGACTAGAGGGTATATGATGAAGCTGCAAGGTGGTAAACTTAAAAGCAACATCAGGAAATACTTTTTTCATTGAAAGGGTGGTGGATTATTAAGAAGGGACCCAGGATATCAATGCTTGACCCAGTAACAAGCATTGCAGAACCTGTGTCTTTTGGGGAAACTGCTAGGTACGTATGACCTAGATTGGCCACTGTTGGAAACAGGATACTGGGCTTGATGGACCTTGGTCTGACCCAGTATGGCATATCTTATGATGTTATGTTCTTATGGATGCATGGAATGCCCTCTCGATGGAGAGGTGGGGGGGGGGGGGGGTGAATACAGTGACACAATTTAAAATGGCATGGGACAGACACAGTGGATCCTCTTCTGCTATTAAAACAAAGACTATCAAAGCAAACCTAAATATTTTAGTAGAGGGGGCTGACCTGCACGGAGCAGCAGGTACAACCCTAAACACAGGCATAGAGAAAGGGGGGGGATCTACATAGAGCTGCAGTTACAACCACTCTAGCTACCTTACTGGGCAGACTAGATAGACCATACTGGTCTTTATCTGCCATCATACTGTTACTATGTAATAACTTAACAGACTTTGCTGTGGATCACTAATTTTTCTTTCAAATATTTCAAAGCCTAGTAAACTAAAACACCACTCTTTGTTGTATATGGAAAAGACAGGAACTGGATTTAGCTCCTGTCCCCTTTTTTGCAAAAGTTGAAAGTGAATTCAGGTACAGTAGGTATTGCTGTCCCCAGAGGGCTTGTAATCTGTACATGTGGCAATGGAGAGTTAAGCAAATGGTTCATGCTAATATGTCCAATGTATACAGTTCAATCACACCCATGTTCCATGCATGAGCATTACGTGTTCCCTGTAAGTTCTCTGTAAACTGCCTAGACTTTAGATTAGGCTGTATAAAAAAACATAGGTGAATTGCTCAAGATCATAAGGTACAGCTGTGGATTCAAATATGGTTTCCCTGGTTTTCAGCCTGCTGCCATATCCCTGAGGGGAATCTGAGCTGACGACGACTCTGCAAGTAAGTGAACACAAGTTTGCAGGGGAACTTGGTGACTTCAAGCTTGGGACAAAATTGTGGACTTAAAGAATTCTGTATGCCAGTTTGTCCCACCAGTCCAGTCCTCACACATGCGTTATGCTCATCCACCAGCAGGGGGAGACTGAACAGCAAGCTCAAAACACTTTTCTTCAATAGCCTGTGCTTCCCTGCAGGACCAGAAGCTGTCTCCAGCAGTTGCAAGAGCATAGGCCTATGCTGGCTTTTTCCTTAAGTTCTGGGTTGTGATTTTGGGGTGCAGAACCTCGTGGCACTGGATCCCTCCCCAGTTTCTTCTGGGAGACGGCTTCTCACACCTTCTCCCTGCCTCCTCTCAAGAGTTGGCGAGAAGATGAGCTTTGCTCCTATTTGAATCCATATACAAAGAGGATCAGCAGGCAGCATTGGGAGAGGCAGTAGCAGCACAGCAGGACCTCCAAGAGCCAGTAAGTCAGGCAGGGGAGGTTCCTACATGGTTTAAACATGGCTGCCCTGGAGAGGGGCTGTTGTGCAGCATGCAGCAGCTGAAAGAATTTGCTCTCCATGGTAGGTCTCTGCCATGTCTGTGTTAAGGAGACCACAGCTGCTATGGAGACCTTTGGCAGCTTGGCTGCATTGGAGGCAGCTGTGGGGGGGGGGGGCCTTCTGACCTTGAGTGCCCTCTGGGGGGAGGCTGGGATACCAGCGGTTTTGGTGGGAACAGCTGCCATCTTGTCTAGTACTTCTGCCTTGGATGCAGGGAAATGTCTTTGCAGATGGCTGCAGAGGCCCCCAGGGTGATTAGAAGGGGGTCTGAACAGCAGGGGCAAGTCCCCCCCCCCCCCTTTCCCCAGAGTTTTACTGCTTCTGGCCTTAATGCAGTAAGGTCTTGTTGGGGTCCCCTGATGGGGGTGTCTCCCTCCTTGTAGGGGGGAACTGGCAGTCTTGGTGGCACGGAAGCATTCATGCTGGGAGAGGAGCTTTGAGAATGGGGCCTCAATGGGGTTCTTAGGGGCCCTAGAGGGTCAATCAGATTATTTGGAGGATCCAGACCCTGAAGAATTAGAGGGAGAGCTGCTGAGGATAACTTGGTAATTTTGCATATTTCATAGGGATGAGCTCCCCTCCATTGTCAAGACCTTGTCAGCTTTGAGGATTGCAGACTATCTACTGCCAGACCCTGCGGAGCAGGCAGAGGATCTGCTCCTCAAAGGTATTTGAAAGCCCTCTCGCTCCTTTATCATCCTTAGGACAGTCAAGGCCATGGTTGAAGGGAAGGTCCCAGATGCCAGCCTATGGGTCAGTAGGAGCATGGGCAGGCTCTACCCCATCTTCTAGAAACCTGGGGCATGAGGTGCAGAAGTTCTGTCTGGCCTGTGGGGCAAACCTCTTCACGTAACACTTCGGCCCCCCTGAAAACTCATGAAACAAAATATCAAACCGTACACTGAATACCTGCCTATACCATAAATATGTAAATAAGCTGAACATTTTCTCTTCTAAGTAACTACCTCATTCAATTGTAGTTAGCAGTGGTTTAATGTAACTACTTGTTTGATGTAAACCACTCTGACCTGGAGAAAAGTGGTATATAAACCCAGTTAAATAAAATAAAACCCCCCAGAAGTTCCACATTCTCCTAAAAGGCCCCTCCTTTCATGGATGTGATCAGGGTGGCAGAGGGCTGCAGGTGCTTCTGGTGTCAGTCCTCCCAATGAAGGTTTATGGGCCCTGGCAAAGGAGCAGTCACTTAACCCAATTTTTACCCTGCCTAGTCCCAACTTATGATGGAAGGCTGGGTCCTGGAGGTCATATACAAGGGCTATACTCTAGAGTTTGCCACATTTCTCAGATGCCTTCATGGTGTCTGGGAGCCCACCAAGGCCTTAGTGGTCCAGGATAATGGGGGATGGGGCATTACACTATTTTACTTCATGGTTACCAGGAAGGAAGGTTCCTGGTGCCCCATTCTGGATTTGAAAGGGGTAAATAGGGGGGGGGGGCCCTCTGGGTTCTGTTTTGCATGGAGACCATGCAGTCTGTCGTCATGATGGTCCGGCAAGGGGAATGCTTGACATCCCCGGATCTTTGAGGTGTATTTGCATTGTCCCATTCGTCTGGAGCATCAGTGCTTTTTACATTTTGCAGTTCCACAGGGGCATTTTTGGTTTTAGGCCCTCCCCTTTGGGCTGACCACTGCCCCTCCAGGTTTTCACCAAGGTGGTGATGGTGGCAGCAACATTGCAGAAGCAGGGCATTCTGGTGCACCCATATCTGGACAACTGGTTGATTTTCAAGCAAAATCCTTGTAGGAGAGTTGGGAGGCGATGGCCTGCATGATTCACTGGCTGCAGGAACTCTATTGGGTCATGAATTTCCCCAAGTCATCTGTCCTCTGCACAGTCCCTGGAATACCTGAGTGCTCACTTCAACACACACAGTGAGGGATTGTATTTCAGCCAGAGGGCAGGTTAGTAAGTTTGCAGTAGATTCCTCGCCAAGGGGTTGGGATTACCTCCAGGTACTCTGCTTGATGGTGGTCTCCATGGAGTTAGTGCCCTGGGCTCAACTCCATATGCAACTCCTCCAAGTGGTGCTCTTGGTGTAATGGGCCTGCTTACATTGGTCAATCGATGGGGCTTTGCTCTACTGGGGCATGCCTGGGAGAGTTTGGACTGGCTTGACTCAGCCCACCTTGTGGCCGGGATGTGTCTCAAGACCCCAGACTGGATGGTATTAATCTATGCCTGTTTCTTTGGTTGGGGGGGGGGGGGGCTCATTGCCATGGTCACATGGACCAGAGACTGGTCTCCAGAGAAGAGCATCTGGCCTATCAATCGCCTGGAGACCAGGATGGTTTGGCCTTGGAGTTTTTCTTTCCCATGGTTCAAGGGTGGGCCGTGAGGGTGCTGACAGCCAATGCCACAATCATGTTTTACATCAACCACAAGGGGGCACTCTGAGCTTACTGGTGGCAGCAGAGGTGATTCTGCTCCTGTAGTGGGTGGAGGCCCATCTGCTTTCAGTGTCAGCGACACAGTGGAAAGGGTGATCCTTCATCCGTCTGGTTCCATCCTTATTGCCAAAGGACATTTTGGTGTTCCACCTTAATCAGGCAGTGACCTTGCTAGCCTTTGCCATTCCCCTAGACTCAACTGAGTCTAGAGATTTTTATGCTTGCTTGATGTCTGTAGGGTGCTTAAACGGTATTTGAAGGTAACTGAGGCCATTTTGGTGCTTGCAGTGTCTGTTTGGGTCTTGCAAGGATGAGGTGGTGGCAAAGGCATCTATTTCCTGTTGGATTTGGGGTGCTGTTGAATCTATGTACTTGCTGAAGGGACATTCTACCAGGGCCCAAGCGGCTTCTTAGGTGGAGTTCAACTTTGTTCCACAGCAGGCTATTTGCAGGGCAGTGACATGGTAGTCACTTCATTCCTTTCTATAATACCAGCTGGATGTGCAGGCACATCAGGATGCAGATTTTGGGGCTCAGATGTTACAGGCCAGAGTTTATCAACCCCACAATAGTATTGCTTTAAGTCTCTCTGGACTGGACTGATGAACTGTAAGGTGAAATTAGATCTTACCTACTAATTATTTCCTGGAGTCCTTCCTGTCCAGTCCAGGACCCTCCTGGGACTTGACATCTGCCTTTCTGGTCTAGTGTCTGTTCTAAAGCTGCCATTAGCTGGAACAGTCCATCTCTGGGCCAGTTGGTTGTGGTGGGTCTCCCTTTGTTTTGTTGTGGTTCTGGGGGCTTCTGCTGTGCGGTTGCCCTGTTTGTTTTTCCTGTTGTAGACTCTGGCCCTTTGGGGGAGGGGTCTGAGGGGGAAAAATTACCTCAACTTGACTTAAATTTAATCTATGATCAAGTGTGCATGCTGTTCTGGTTTGCAGGGTTGGTGGAGCTGTTGGTTTTGGGACTCTATTCTGCTGCTCTGTGAGGTTCATACTGGCTCTGCAGGGAAGCACATGTTACTTAAGGGAGAAGTTTAGAGCTTGATTTTCTTAGCCTCCCCGTGCTGGTGGATGAGCTTAACCCACATGTCTGGACTGGAGGGACTCCAGGAAAGAAAATTAGCAGGTAAAATTTAATTTTTCTTTGTAAAGGATAAATTAATGGTAGGAGTATACTTCCATTGGCTTGGGAAGAATAAGCAGACAGATGATGAAATGCTAACAAATTTGGCACCCGCTAATAATGGGTGACTTCAAGGGCCCCAATATTGCATCAGAACTTGCTAGGGATGTAAAGTTCCTAGATAAAATAAATGACTGCTTCATAGAACTGGTTTTGGAATCTGAGAAGGAGCTGTTTTAGACTGTTTTGTGGAACATATAACTTGATAGAGGGTCCAAAGGTTAGCTCTTATATCACTATTGATATGATCAATTTGACTTACCTGGAGTGAGTACACATTGGGAAATCTGTCAGCATTTAATTTTCAAAATGGGAGACGGATACAATAAGGAAAATGGCTAGACTAAAAGGAACAGCAGCAAAGGTCATGAGTTTACATCAGGCATGGACACTGTAATTTTGGTAGCCCAGGGCAGATGTACACCTATGCATTCCTATTACTACTACTACTACTACTACTACTACTACTACTACTACTACTACTACTACACATTTGTATAGCATTAAGACTTATGCAGTGCTGCACAGACTTATGTAAAAGACTGCAAGCTATGATGAGCAGGGACAGACAACACAGTAGCTGTAGATGCAGAAAACACAAAGGAGATCAGGCGGATCAAGATCCGAAAGCGGCAGCAAAGTTTTCAGCCTGGATTTGGAAAGGGTCAGAGGGTGCCTGACGTACAGACTCGGTGTAGGGTTTTTTTTTCCAGGCACAAGGAGCAGCAAGGTGAAGAGCGAAGAGTCTGAAGTTCACTTCTATTTGTCAGAGCAGAGTTCCCAAAGAGGGGTGTAGGGAGAGAAGAGGAAAAGTAGTGGAGCTGCAGAGTGACTACGCTTATAGGTCAGCAGGAGAATTTTGAATGGGATATGGAAATGGATAGGGAGCCAGTGAAGTGACTTGAGAAGAGGAGTAATATGAGCATGGCAAGGTTGGTGGACGATTAGCCATGCAGCAGAGTGTTGAACAGATTGAAGGGAGAGATGATTCAGAGGAAGAGCAACAAGGAGTAGGTTACAATAGCCTAGACAAGAGGTGACTAAGGAGTGGATAAGTGTCTTAGTAGCGTGTTCAGAAAGGAATGGGAATTTTTTGTTGTAGAGAAAAACAGCAGTTTTTCTCTACATCAGTTGGATATGTGTAGAGAAAGGAGTCAGACAACCCAAGGTTGCAAGCTGAGGGGACAGGAAAGAGTAGGGAGTTATCCACAGAGACAGATGGAAGAAATGCCAAATGACAGCCAGCATGGTTAAAAGGTGAGGTGAAAGGCTATTAGAGCCAAAAAAGTGAAAAAAGGAACCAAATGAATAAAATAGGAACAAGCATAAAAACTGGTAAGTTTGATGCAAAGCATTGATAACGAAGGCAAAGAATTTGAAGAAAAGCTTGCCATAGACATGCTCAAAATAAACATTTTCAGGTATATTTGCAGCAAGAAGCTGGTGAAGGAGTCAATTGGACCATTAAATGAGTGGTAAAGGGTACTTGGGGAGGACAGGGACATAGCTGAGTGACTAAATTAATTCATTGAGGAAAATGTGAGGAAACTACCCAAGCCAGAAAAGGTATTTAGTGGTGAAGTTAGAGCTGAATCAAATCTGTGAACCTGGAAGATGTAATTAGAACAAATGGCAAACTAAAGAGCAGCAAATCACCTGGACTGGATGATATACACCCAAGAGTGCAGAAAGAACTCAAATGAAATTAGAACTGCTATTTTTTTTAACCAATCATTAAAATTATTCAGGGTGCAAGAAGCTTGGAGAGTGGCCACCATTACACTTGCTTTTTAAAAAGGGCTTTGGGGTGATCTGGGAAACTACAGAACAGTGAATCTTACATTTTTGCCAGGGAAAATGGTGGAAACCAAACAGGATTGTTGAACACATGGGCAGACATGGTTTAATGGGACAAGATCAACAGTTTTAGCTGGAGAAGACTTGCCCTGTCAATCTGCTCAGTTTCATGGGGTGAATAAACAAATGTGGGGAAAAAAGGTGAGCCAGTTGATAGGTTAAATATACCATATCTGAAACGTTTGCCTCCTATACCATGACCAATTTCCTCAGGATCCTCTTGTGTGGGACTTTGACAATGTCCTCCTGTGGATCAGAAACAGGTTGAGAGAGAGAGAGAAAAGAGTAGGGTTAAATAGTCAATTTTCTCAATGGAGGAAGGTGAATAGTGGGTACCCCAAGGGGATCTGTGCTGGAACCAGTGCTTTAACATTCAATTACAAAATTATTTATAAATAAGCAGATGAATAAACTTGCAGTTGACACAATTGTCAGTTAAATCACATGCAGATGGTGAAATTGTAGGAGAACCTCGATAGGGCAGCCAGTTGGCAGATGAAATTTCATCTGGACAAGTGCAAAGTGATGCCCATAAGGAAGAAATAATGCTAGTTTCTGCATTGGGCATCACTGCCAAGAGAAGGATCCTAGGTCTTTTGGGGAAACCCACTGTTTACTCCTGGGATAAGCAGCATGGAACCTTTTGGGAACCTGACTGGTACTTGTGACCTGGCTTGTCTGCTGTTGTAAACAGGTTACTGGGCTTGATGGGCCTTTGGCATCTCTTTGGTCTGACCCAGTATGATAAAAACTTAACCTATCTTCTGTTCACTGTGTGGCAAAGCAAACCTAATGTTAGGAATTAAAGGAATAGAGGATGAATCTAAGAACATCATACTGCCTCTGTATTATGCCATGCTACAATCACCTCTTGAGTATTTGTGTGCAATTCTGGTCTCCACGTTTCAAAGATGTAGCAGCATTAGAAAATGTGCAGAGGCAACTAAAATGATTAGAAGATGGGGTGACTGAGGAAAGGCTGAAGAGGTTAGGGCTCTTTTGCTTGGAGAAGTGGTAACTGAGGTGAGGAGAGGTCTATGAAGTCCTGAGGGAAGTGTAAAGAGTAGATGTGAATTGATATCTTTGCAATGCAATGTGTGCCCAGGATTGGCCTGTCCATTGTGCAGGAATGTTGTGCACACATGGTCCTGCACCTGACCGGCTGCAGAGGGAGCCAGGGAGCCTGAAGCCCCAGCTGACCCCTGAACAGCTGAGGGAGTAGAGTGGCATTTGCCTTCTCTCCCATGACTGATAAAAAGGAACCTGCTGGCATGCTATGTGCCAAGATGTTCGGGGGCATGTCCTTTTTATCACAGCTGTGGGAGAGAAGGCAAACACTCTTTACACCCGTGGCTGATCAGAGCTGAGCTGTGGCTTCAGACCTCCCCGGCTCCCTCTGAAGCTGATCGGGCATGGGGCCCTTTTTTGGTGGGTGGGACGACTGCAGGCTAGTATGGGAATGGGGTCTAGAATGAAACAGGGGGGGGGGCAGGACTGGAAATGGGCTGATGGGGGATCTGGGACTGGAAAAGAACTGATATTGGGGGGTTAGGACTGAACATAGGATGGGGATCGGACTGGAAGGGAGCTGATGCTGGGAGGGGCTGGAACTAGAAGGGGTGGGTTTGGGACTGGCAGGAGAAGAAGCTGGGGAAGAGGATAGAGGAACAGATTTTGTATGGGAGGGAAGAAAAATCTGAGTATTAGGTGAGGATGGAGGGGTGAAATTTGAGTGGATGAAAAAAAGAGAAATGGAGGAAAGAGTAAAAGGGGAAAGATCAGTATGTTAGAGGCAGTTGTAGAGAGAATGGGAAAAAACTAGAAGACAATGGAGAGTTAGCAGAAGACATGAAGAAAGCACAAGAAAGCACCTAAGGCAATTGGAACTGAAAAATTTAAAATGCCCAAACTGTCAACTCTGGGAAATGTGCATTGCTAATGTGTTGCATTTTTTGTTTAGTACAAGAGGATCAATTTATAGTTTTATTTCTCCAGTGTTGTACGTTCCAAGTTTTGTGCCCCTACTTCCTCCCTCCCGCCACCCCTGGCTTTCTTGAATTCGGCTAGTCCTCATCTCTACCACCTCCACTGGAACTATTCCATGCATGTACTGCTCTTTCCATAGAGAACTATTTCCTTTTCAATCTGCTTTAAAGACATCTTTTGAACAGGCTTTTGAAATTCCAGGATAGGACTTGGTCTACTGGCTGTGGATGTCTACTTTGCCCTCCTCCCCATTTTTCTTCCTTTCATAATACATCTAATGGAGTTTACAATAAAAAGTTAACTTTGAGAAATAGCTTTTTTTTTGCAAAAGACAGTATAGCAAATTTAACAAAATAAACCTTATCAAGCCCATCATACTTCCCTCCTTTGCAGAGGACCACATCTAGATGGACCTTGTCATCTAGTGGATGTGAGGAGGGGGTGGTTCAGATACTTAATATTATGGATTCCTTCTGTCTGTCAGGCCACTGTTCTCTTCAGCAGTCCAAGGAAAGGTCAAGCAGCAGCCCATTGGATTAAGGAGGCCATGGGTTCAGCATATCTTCTGACTGTAGTGCATACTAGAGGAAGTCTGAAATCCCTCACAAGGGTTCAAGCTGCCTGAGCAAACTCCACCTTGATGTGTCCACACGACATCTGAAAGGCGGTTACTTGGCTGTCTCTGAGCATATTTGTGAAACAATATAAGTTGCATGTGGGAGCTGGAGCAGATGGCACCTTTTGGTAGGGCATTTCTGGCCAGAGCATAGTCTTCCTCCTGCCCTGGGTCCTGACTGTTGGGTACATCCCACTCATCTGGACTGGCCTAGCAGGATGATAGGAACTTGGGAGAAATTTACATACCTGAATTTTCCTTGAATCATGCTAGACATGCCAGGATCTAGTCTGGAAGACTTTCCTACAGGTTTGGGAGTTGTGTTGCTGCTTGTTTGCATAGTTCAGCTTCAGAGTTTGATGGCAGAGTCTTGGATAAGAGCCACATGTTGTTGTTTGAAGGTTTCAAATCATGATGGTTTCATACTAATGTTTTATAGTTCACGTTTTTCAGTCATGCTTACAGCTTGGGAAAGTGTCATACTGCACCAGAGGATATACTGAATGATGACGTTAGCGAAAGTTGCTCAAGTCTGCCTCAACCTCCTTGCTGGGGAGCATAACCCACTAAGTTTAAATCTTACATGGAAAGAATCTTATTGAACTGGGCATTTATGCAAGGCTAGCTTAATGGTTACAGCAGTAGGCTGAGAGAATGGAAGCAGGGTTCAAAGCCCATTGCTGCTCCTTGTGATCTTGGGCAAGTCATGTAACCCTCCATTGCCTAAGGTGCAAATGTAGATTGTATGCCCTCCGGGGACAGGAAAAATATATACTGTATTAGTATGCAACTCTCAGATGTGAACTATATCCAAATATAATCCAGGAAAAATCTAGTTTAGCTATTCCATAGTTTTCTTGAAAGCATTGAACCCTTGCTAGGTAAACAGTACAAAGCCAAAGGCGGTGCTTTTTACCCATGGAATTAGGTGCTTTTAGAATTGCTGTGATTTCAATGAATGCAGATGCATGTGTAACTTGGCCTGTAGGTTGAAGAGGTGTCCTAAGGGTTGGATTAGAGCACAGTTAATTGCAGGCTTGCCTCATTTCATGCTTGTGGTCTTACTCTGGACTGGACTAGATCTGTGTGTCTTTTTTTCCCTCTAACATATTTTTATCCATTTTGCCCACCTAGGTGTCTTGCCATTCTTTTTGCTATCTCCTGCCAGAGTCCCTTTGTCACTTTTTTCTTTATTCCTCCATCTTGGAGTGGAGGAGTAGCCTAGTGGTTAGAGCACTGGTTTGGTATCCAAGAGACCAAGGTTTGATTCCTTGGGCAAGTCACTTAACCCTCCATTGCCTCAGAAGAAAGGCCTGACAATCTACTTCCGATCACACTGCCAAGAAAACCCAGGAACTTCTGGGCTGCCAGGAGTCAGCATTAATTCAAAGGCACACATTGCATTTTTTTTTCATACACCATGAGGGCTTTCAGGGTTGCTCAGATGTGGCCAGTGCAGCTGGTAGACAATGAGGATGTGCCACATTGCATGTTTATACCGTCTGTCTAGTGCCACCACTAGGATTCCATTCCCCAGTATGCTCAGTGGTTCCCCAACTTTGAGTCAGAACCCCAAATGGGGTCACAAACATGGCCATGGCCATGGCCATGGCCATGGCCACTGCCACTTCCCCTTCTCTCTGGGCTTTCACAGTGACCTATGCCAAGTAGTGCCAGTCACCATGTCGCCTAGGTCCTAATTAGCATTTATAGGAACTTGCCCCCGCCTGGGTAAGCTTCCTGTTAGACAGGAACCCATACTGAGTATTGGGGTCTGTAAGCACCCACGGCACACTGACACAAGGGACCCTTTGACTGCCACTGCTTTCTGCTTTAGTTGAGTGGAGGGAGGGGAAAGAGGCTGGAGACATGCTATCTTGATTTCATCATCGGGGGGGGGGGGGGGTCATGTGGCTTTTCAAGTGATAAAACGGGGTCATATGGGATAAGTTTAGAAACACTGATTTAAAGGGCCTGAGCTACTTTGCCTGAAAAAGGCACCTTTTAGCTTTGATTAAACAGGATCCTTTGTATAAAAAAATGACTTCATATTCATGACTTGTCCTTTCTATAGAGTTAGGGGACTATGGCATGGTTCTATACTACTACACATTGCTATCTAGAGCAGTGAAAGCAGGAGGTAAACATCTGTCATACAGGGCACTATCCCAGTATTTGGAACAGATATCTTTTTAAAGAGTAACAAGTGGATTACATGAAGGAAGCATGCTTTCTATATAGCATGGGTGCCAGAGATGCCCCTGGGGGGGGGGGGGTGTGCATTGATGTAGCCCATGCTCTGATAAGCTGCTCACTCGCCTTGCTAAGCACCTGCTTGTCCTGAAGGATGACTGTTAGAAAACTGGACACCACTTGGATGTTCTAAGTGATATCTCCTGACTGGAGCTCACAGAACCATGAATAAAGTTAGGAAGGAGAAAAGGATTCTGTATGCCAAGTATGCTTACAAGAGTAAGTAAATGGTGCTGGATCTGCTGCTTTTTATATCGTTGATTTCTCCCCCCCTTCCTGGTTAACCTTATCTCGGGTATGAAATGACGGTAGGCTAGAAGGAGAATTCCCAGAGGAAAGGAGTAGTGCTGGGGACAGTGGCATGTTAGATGTGCCTCTTCCATATCATGACCCAAGTCTTTGCATATGCATCTAATCCTGAGAGTGTCAGGGTGCTCAGTTAATACAACTAACTAGGTCAGTTTTTAGTCTGTGTAAGATTTGGCCTTCTGTGCACATTCAACATAATTTATTATGCTGGTAACTACTAGTCGTGTTGCAAGATCCTGTATATTGAAGAGTTGGTCTCTTTGGTCAGTGTGTTAACAGCCACAATGTCCAGAAATAGTGATGCTGAATATATAATTATTTTTATAGTCGGCATTGTTGAATATGTAGGACAGCTGAGCTCTACAGACAATAGAGATCCAGCATCTCACTAATCACCAGCTAGCTGTAAAAGTATTCCTATAATTGACTGGATGCCCATGCCCGGTGTAGCACTATGTAAGAACATTCAGAAGTGCTATGCATTAGTATTGGCTAAGATGCATGAAGATGTCCAGGGCTGGCCTATCCACTAGACAGATGCCTAGGGCATTGGGTACTGGTGGGCAGTCTCCCTACCCCTCCACATCTTTTCAAATTGGCAACATTATGCTGCTGCATCAGTGCCATGGCAGGCCTTAAAATACTCACCTACTCGTGTGCTCTCCCAGCCTGATACCTCTGCCCTTTCCAACACAACTTCCTGTCAGGGGGCAAGAAGTTAAATTGGAAAGGGCAGACGTGGCAGTCCATGAGTACACATATGCTTGTGATGTCTCCTGGCTGAAGGGAGCTCACAGAAAGCCAACCTGGCTTTAGCCAAGGAGAATCTTGTCTTACTAATCTGCTTTTTGAAAGGTTTGAACAGACAAAGGTGAGCTGGTTGATTAGTGTGTCTGGATTTTCAGAAAGCCTTTGACAAGGTCCCTCATGACTCTTGGTGAAATTAGTGTCATGGGATAGGAGGCAGTGTACTGTTGATCAGAAACGGGTTAAAAGGTACAAAGCAGGGGGTAGGTTTAAATGACCAACATTCCCAATGGAGAAAGGTGAATAGTGGAGTACCCCAGGTATCTGTGCTGGGTCTGCTGCTTTTTAACATATTCATAAATGACCTAGAAATGGGAACAAGTGAGGCGATTAAATTGCAGATGACACCAAATTATTCAAAGTTGTTAAAACACGAGGATTGTGAATAATTGCAAGAGGACCTTTGATAAATTGGAAGACCGGATGTTTAAATGGCAGTTGAAATTTAATGTGGACAAGTACAAAGTTATGTACCTAGGAAAGTACAATCCAGATTATGGTTACACGATGCAAGGTTCCACATTACCAATCACCACCCAGGAAAAAGATTTAAGTGTCATCATGGATAACACTTTGAAACCCTCCGCCCAGTGTTCAGCAGTGGCTAAGAAGGCAAATAGAATGCTAGGAATCATAAGGAAAGGAATGGAGTATAAAACAAAGGCTATTATGTTAGTCATTCCATGGTGCAACTTCACCTTGAATATTGTGTGTAATTTTGGTCATCTTAAAGGATATAGTGTCCTGGCTCAAAATCACAAGAAGCCAGCTCTCCCATCACATTCACAAAATCGTCAGATTCTCTCCAACAAGGATACATGCTGCAAGCCCTGAAGCACACTGTGATACGACCGATACTTAAAAGCAACAGCCTAAGCCCCTCTGAGCCAAAATCATACCATCCCATCTCCAGCCTACCATTCCTTGCGAAAATCGTTGAAAAGACGGTACAAAGGCAACTTCAGGACCATATTGACATGAGTACCCCACTGGACATCCATCAGCTTGGCTTTAAACCCCAGCACAGTGTGGAAATGCTGTCCCTCTTTGACAATCTCCTAAGAGGTATAGACGACAAAGAGCAGATTCCTGCTAGTGTTCATGAACATCTCGGCAGCCTTTGACAGTGTCCCACACCAGATTACTGCAGCGCCTGCATCAGATAAGATTATGCAAGAATACCCTGAAGTGTGGTTTACTTCCTACTTAGAAGATTGAACGCAACGAGTCAAATGCACCCAAAATCATTGCAGTTCCTTGTCACACAAGGAATACCACAAGGTTCAGCACTGTCATCATTGCTCTTTAATATTTACATCCGACCCATATGCAACATCAAATGCCACAAACTCCACTATCACATCTATGCTGACGACAACATGGTGTATGCTCCAATCAACCTACTAGCACTTAACACCATAACAATAACCAGATGCCTTGAAGACATGAATGCCTGGCTCACAGCCAATAACCTGACGGTCAACTACGATAAAACTGAGGCAATGTTAGTCACCAGGAACCCCACCTTCATTCCACCACAAACTATCAGCATTCTAAACAAACTCATAGTCAAAGATGAAGTTAGGTACCTGGGCATCACAATGGACAGAGCCCTGAACCTGAAATCCCACATCACCAAAATGGCAAACAAGGCTTAACGTTTGAGGACCATAAAGATCAAGCCAGTACTCCGCCAGGACCACTTCCACACAGTGTGCCAAGCACTCATCACACCTCTGCTTGATGACGGAAACTCATTATATCAAGGCCTCCCTCAGCAGACCTTACACCAACTCCAAATGGTGCAAAACACTGCAGCACGCATCATTACAGACACTCCAAGAACTGAGCACATCACCGCCATCTTACAGCAACTGCACTGGCTCCCAATGATGGCCAGAGCAAAATTTAAAACAATCCTCATCTTTAAAATCATCCATCTCTCGGCAGATGCACGCCAAGATATCATAACAAGGGGGATATCAACAATAGACCAAGAAGGACCAATAATGACAACATGATCGGCACACCTGTAGGATACCACAAGACTAATCAAACTACTTCAAGAAGCGCCTTTGCTACTGGCGTCCACACTTTGGAACTCCCTCCCAACAAGCCTGAGGTCATTAAATGACATCAGACTTCCACAAGGTCCTTAACCCAGCTCTTTACAGAAACATATGAGCAGACAGACAAGTCTCCACCCAAACGGTAATGCAAATACCTCCGCCAACTCGATACCCACTCATCCCAACTAGACATACAAGTTCACTATATAATAAGTACCCTCATGTTAAATGTAACCCTCCAATTGTAATGTGACCACTTTGATTGTAGGATAAAGTGGTATACAAATCTGTCTAAATTAAATAAAATATAGTGAAATTTAGAAAAGGTAAAGAGAAGAGCCACCAAAATGGTAAGGGGGTGGAAGGATACCCCTAGGAGAAGCTTAAAAGGTTAGGGTTCTTCAACCTGGAGAAGACAGCTGAGGGGAGATATAATGGAGGTCTATAAACTAATGAATGGATTTATTTAAATTTTTATGCCATCAAAATCGAAAGACTAAAGGACTTGCAATAGGAATATTTATTCACCCAACATATAATGTCTGGAATTTAATTATCAGAGGATGTAGTAAAAGCTGTTAGTGTAGCTGAGTTTGGCCAAATTCCTGGAGAAAAGGTCCATAAACAATTAAAGAGGACCTAGGAAATCCACTATTTGCCCCATACAAACACTGTGGAACCTGCATGTCTTGAAGCTGCTAGGTACTTGTGGCCTGGATTGACCACTGTTGGAAATAGGATACTAGGCTTGATGGACTTTGGTCTGACACAGAATGGCATATCTTATGTTCTTTAAGACCTACTGCAATGTGCTAAAGCTCAAAGCATTGAGGCATTACTGTGCCATCCTTTCACAGTGGTGAGTTTGGGGAGGGGGTGTTACATGGCACAGCCTGGGATGGCATGGTGGAACTGCCTAGGGCATCATTTTGCCAGGCCTGGATATGGCATTTGTTTAATAGCTGCTACTAAACATAAGTGCTTTTGAATATTGGGCCACTAATCTTTTGTGAGGCATAAATTATCTACCTTCTAAAGCACTGATGCACCACAAGCAAACCCTTCTCGGAGGAAATAATGCCGTAGAACACCATAAGATTTCAATGGAGGTAGACTCAAAAGCAATATCCAGAAAATATGTGGTTTCCAGTTGAGATGAGGGGAAAATAAATCTGCTGGGGTCTGATTACTGTAGCAGGAATAGAATTGAAAAATAAATGGACCTCGAAGTCCCTCTTGTCTTTTTATATAGAAACATGAGGGTTGATATTCGGAACCCTTAGCCAGTCAGCCAATGGGAGGCTGGCTGGTTAAGGGTGCTGTTTGCAATATTTAGCAGTACTATAATGCTGCTAAACATCTACATAGACCACCTTGGCACTATTTGCTTAGTGCCAGGGAGGTCAATAGGTGGAACAAGGGTGCTGATGGTGCTGTCTGGATCATTGCTGACTTGCTGATTAACGAGATTTTCAAGCTGCACTGATCCAGGCGAATTAAGCTGTATGAAAGGCTGTTCTAAATGATGATCCAGATGAATGCTGACTGAAAATCCCGCTAACCAGATAAGTTTCAGCACTCAGATATTCAGCAGATTCTGAATATCCTGATATTCAGTGCCGTGCTGACCACTGACATCTGAATAGCGGCCTTTTTGAAGGAAATTCCTATTGATAGTATTTGATTGTTATACCCCTATAGACAGCAAACTGGCATTGCTGGTTTACAATACAAATTCAAGAACAGAACCAAAAACGAAAACAAAGAACCAAAAGTAAAGACATGCACACAAGGGTGGGGAATGCAAATAGAACCGTAATAGAGACGAAAAAATAACAAACACAAAAGGGAGATGATCAACCTTAGATATTGAACTACTGCTGATAAAGCGTGTGCTAAATACTGCTACTCATATTCACTGAATATATGTTCAAAAAGCCACATTTTCAACTTTTTAAATTTCTTATAGGAACTTTGAGTGAATATCATAAGGAGGGGAGTGTCAGGGCAGGAACGTTGCAAGAGAAAATAGTGCAACAGATCTATTTGCATCTAAGCTGCCTATATGAAGGAACCAATATAAACTGCTTGTGAGACTTGAAGTTGATGAGAAGGGTTGTAAGATGTCAAGAGCAGACATATAAAGAGGAAAACGCATAAAATGTGCAGTGAACCATTTATAAGAATCTTAAATTTTGAGACAAAATTGGTTAGCAAGGTTCCTTAATCAGATGCAGTGTTTATGATGCTTGCTGTTCAGATCACATGAACTTAACTGTAGTGCTTCATATAAGTTCCAATCTTAAATGAATATTGGAAGACCAATCAGTAAAGAATTACATTAGTCTAAGCAACTCATAGCCAAAGAGTTAATTGGAAGCCAGAGAGCTTGCTTTTTTTTGTTGAGCAAAGATTTTATGGATCTAGTCAGCCTCTATGCATAATTTTCTAACTAAAGAGGAGATATGATTGGTCAAATCCTTATTAAAAAAAAAAAGGTGAGGAATGATATCCTTAATAGGGATGAAAGTACCAGTCATCTTAAGTAGTCACAGGGAAAGTGACTTTTGAAAAATCACATTGCAGGAGATTTTGAGACAGAACAAGTCTGTATGCAGTTAATCTGCTGAATTTGAGTGTGTCGGGAACAAAAAATTAAACTGATCCCAAGATTCATGTCTTAATATCTGAATGTCCTCTAGATAAATATGAACGCCAAAGTTGAATTCTGGAATTAGGAAGCTAACAGACTTTTCAAAATATTGAACAGTATGGGAGAAAGAATGGAGCCCTGTGCACAGTGCAACTGAAAGAAGGAACATGTACCTAGCTCCATAGTCTAAGTGCACTCCGAGAAATAAGACTTAAGTCAATCCAGGGCTGAATCAATAAGACCAGTGATACCATCTATTAAAAGTTGGTGGTCCACCAGATCGAAGGTGGTGGAGAGGTCAAGCTGAATCAGCAAGGCCCTCAGCTGCCATACAGTCTGGTTAATATCTCATGTAATGAAGCCAGTAAAGTTTCGTAAGTAGTTAATCCCATGAGACGCTCTGAGAAAGTAGCAACACAATGCTTGCTGGTGTGTAGACAGCAGTGCCCTTCTGGCATCTTCCTCTGTCAGTATTGCTGCCTGTAATCCCTTATCTCAGCATTTTTCTTGATGAGCTTTCAGTATAGATCAACATTTTGCTTCTGTTTTGGGATATGATTGATCACAAAGGCATTTGGATGGCTTGATCAGTTCTGTGAATGCTTTTGTTTCTTGTAACGGATGGATTTTATGTATTTATCTATATTCCTTAAGTGTTCATCCTACATATTTAGCTGTTTGGTCTGTTTCTTTGACTGTAAAAGGATGGTACATGTGATCTGAAATTAACCTATGAAGCACTTTATTGTGGGTATTTAATTTTCAAGCAATCTAAAAGCACTTGTAATGTTCCTTACTGCAGTAGAAGTACCATCAGGATCTCCCTATACCATTTGCCTGAGCTAAGCAACATGACAATGGCTACAAGCTAATGTGGTTCATCTTTTGTGCTTCTATAGTTTGATAGCTTTTGCAGCAAGGTGACCGCACTCCCCCTGACCTTTGTTTTTCATTTGGACTTGTGGGGAAGAATGTAAATGTAAGATTAGGGAGGTTATTTTAGAAGCAGCATTTGCAAGTTCCACATGGAAAAATCTGCCATTTACACATGGAAATGGCAAGTTTAGAAAAGCATAAATTTTATTTGCTCTCCATAATACCTAGAAATTGCAAGAAGGTGTCGGTGTGGTTAATGTGTGGCCTGGGCGGATTTAAAAAAATCTACACATGTATTAGAAATTTTATATGGGGAATGCATGTGGTTGACCAAAACTGTCTACATACAGCTGCTCCCTGGCATGTAAAAAGTTGGTATAAAAAACATGCTAGTTTTAGCTAGCTCTTTTACAGGAAGGATTAAAGGGTTATTAAGAGGACACATAAGAATAAATGTTGCTCATTTAAGTCTGAACTTTTTTTTTTTTTTTTTTTTTTTTTTTTTTTTTTTTGTTGGGGGGGGGTTTGTTTTGGAGCTGCAAGTTTCATGGTAAAGTGCTGGAGCTGTCCACCTTGGGTTTTGGTCGTCTCTTAAGGCTGCATTTTTGAAAGACGTTACGCTTAGCTTGTGCCATTGATGTTTGTTTATTTATTTATTTTATTTTATTTATTTTTCTTATATACCGCACTCTTTAGCATCAGCGCGGTTTACATGGAACCATAATTAACAATAACAGTTTTACATAGAACAGGGAAGAAAAACTTGGATAACTTAGGGAGAAATGCACAAAATTATTTACATATATAACAATGAGTTTTGTGAATATCTTATGATAAATCTATGGATATGCATTAGGACTAGAGGATGGGTGTGTCTATGGTGTATTAGGATTGATTTGGTAGTATTGTATAAATAAGTGGTGCTTGAGTGCTTTCCTGAATTGCATGAGATCAGAGATTGATCGGATTTCTGGAGGCAGTGTATTCCAACATTTGGGAGCATAAAGACTGAATGCTCTGTTGGATGTTAGTGTGCATTTTGTTGAAGCATTTGGCATAATTAGGGTGTTTGCTGATGTAGATCTTCTGGATCTGTTGGGTGGAGTGGGTTGAAGTAGATTGACTAGCGTTGAAGCAGTTATATTGTGGATGGCTTTAAAGGTGAGTACTAGGGTCTTAAATAGTATTCTTCCATGTGTTGGGAGCCAGTGGAGCTGCAATAAGATGGGTGTGATATGGTCATATCTCGCTGCTCCAAATAGAACTCTAGCAGCAGCGTTCATGGCCAGTTGTAAGGGGGTCAATGTAGATTGTGGGAGCCCTTGGAGAATGGCGTTGGCGAAGTCAAAATGGGGTAGGATAAGGGCTTGATAAACAGTTCGGAAGTCACTTGGGTCCAATAAGGTTCGGAGGTGTTTGAGTGTCCGGATCTTGAAATATACAGCTTTAACAATGTGGGATATGTGTAATTTCATGTCCAAACGTTGATCCAAAGTGACTCCTAAATAACGGATTGCAGGTTTTGTTTGTAGTTCGGCTTCTCTCACTTTTATATGAGGAGGAGGGGTAAAGTATTGATTTTTCGTGACAGAGTACCTCTGTTTTCTTATGTTGGATCCGAAGGTTTTGCATTAGAAACCATTCGGATACTGCGTCAAAACAATCAATAAGAGGTGAGAGGTCCATTTGCTTTGTGGAGAATGGCATGTAAAGAAGGATGTCATCGGCATATATCTGCCATTGCACATTGAAGGATTTTATGATGTTACAGACGGGTTGAATGTAAATGTTAAACATGAGAGATGATAGTGATGATCCTTGAGGGACGCCCTGTTTTTGGTGGAAAGGCTTTGATTTTGTTTAGGTCCAGTAATCAAAACAAATCTGTCATCAGCAGGTTCTTTTTATAAAATGTAGAGTTCTGCAAAAAAAAATTCATAGCTGTGACTGAAAATCCCCTGTTCACCATGCTTGCCTTTGTCAATGAAACTTCATTGGAAAAGCTTTGTCAAATACACTGTAACAGTGCTTTTGCATTTTAGATACAGATAACATGGTTAACATTTTACGAAGTTGAAAACTATTAAACAAATGGGTCGGTATTCAAAGGGACTTGTATGTTTCTCAGCAACCACTAAAAGTGTAAGTCCCCTTACTATGCATTTTAGTAGCACCATCAGGGTTGTGCCATAGCGAGGACTGCATTTTCCCTAGTCATATGTACAGAATATTAGCAATATTCAGCTGCTGTCCATACAGCTTCAGTGGCTCAGTGTTATAAATTCAGCAGCTGAATAGCTATTCAGCACTACTTGCAGTCCAGGCAATGGTGCTGCGAATGCTTTTTTAAAAATCCGGTTGGTTAGTTAAAAAAAAAAAACAGCCCTGTTGATGCAATGGTTGAACGTTTGATCTGAAAAGTATCAGCTCATACCATTATATCTAACTTAAATTGTTTTTGACAAATGTACTCAAATGGTAAATTTGCTCATTTATTTTCTGATGCATTCCAGGGGTTATTGACTAACAGTATACACGAATACAATTAATACATCTTTGCTGCTGGTCTCATTGCATAAAATAGGTCCTGCAATAAATGATGTTAATGCCATTTGTGTGTGTTTAGCAGTTAAATGACTTCCATAACCTAATGGCTTACTAAGTGTTAGATTTTGTGAGTAAGGCCAAAATATTTCAATTTGAAAACAAAGCAGGACACGTTATTTGTAGATTTGGTCTCATCACGAAATACAATACAGCCCTGGTTTCAAAATGTAGACTTCTATTTTATAGATCATTTTATATGAAAATGATTTTTAGAAATGGACAAAAGCCCATGTGAACAGTTATACAGAAACTGGTTAGAAAGACCTTTATGGTAATTAGTTTCTTGCCTTGTTGAATTTTCTACAGATTAGGTCTCCAGGTTCTGACACCAGATTTCAGGTATTGATTTTAAATTGACAGCTATAATAGAGGACAGACAAAATTTTCCATCCAGTCTCACCAGTGAGGCGATTAGGATTGTAATAGATATTACCCCCCCCCCTCCATATCTTAAATGCAAACATCTCACTCTGCTTGATCTGAAGACTTTGCTTGGTTTCCATCCACTTTATTTTAGGGATCCTGTGTAAAGTTCATACTTGGGGGTTTACCACCTTTTGTGGGAGTGCATTCCAGTATCTATGCTTTCTGATATTGCTCCCTAGTCTACTCTGCCCCCTTGCAGCTTCATATTTCCCCTAGATCTGCAGCTTCCTATGGTCCAGCCCTAACTTGCTTACTGGATCTTGCAACATTTAAGTAAGAGGGTACAGTTAATTCCTTGCTTCATTAGAAATCCATTCAGTTTCTGAAATTTTACATATTTTTTTTGAGGATGTTATGAGCCTTCTATACATATTTCAGAGCACAAGAATATGGGCTATATATAGGTCAGACCAAATGTCGAAGCCCATAATCCCATCTGACATGGCCAGTTTAGGTCAGATACCCAACAAGATCCCAAGAAGTTAATTCCTTAATACTCTTATGCAAAGGTAAGAGGTAGCTTTCCCAAGCCTACATGGCTAATGGTTTATAGACCCTTCATCCTGCAATGTCTTTACCATTTTTAAACCCAGCCGTGATAACTGCCTTGACCACATCTGGAAACACATTCCACAGTTTTATTGGACATGGAGAAAAAATATCTTCCCTATCCTGCCAGACCAGTCCAATCCAGATGAGTAGGCTATGCTCCCCAACCAGCAGGTGGAGGCCAACCTGAGCAACTTTGTGATGTCACTAGTGTATACACCGGTGCAGCACTAAGAGAAGCAGTATTGTCTGCCTTCAGCAGGTGGCAAAGGGTGTGGACTAGTGCAGCAGTGCTGATAGGCCTGTCTCCCCTGGCTTGTGTGATTGAGACATTTGGCCCAGTGCTAGCTGACAGCTTGGATATGCCCATTGTCTCCTTGAGCTGACAGTTGCCCTGTCCAGCATGGATACCTATGGGGTTCTAGCACTGATGGGCTGGATATCAAGAAGGGGGGACCCCAAGGAGCCCCTGAAAGGGTTCAGTAAGTCTAGGCAGGCTTCTCTTCCCTCTCACTGTCTTGAATCTGTATGTTCTGATCTTTTTATATTTCTTTAACTGTCTCTGTGTTTGAGTAAAGCAGATTCAAATTAAAAAAAAAAAAAAAAAAGCTTGGGGCAGCTAGGCTTTCCAGGCCAGTGTGGGTGGTTGGAGGCCCTTAGGTTTGACCAGTCACAGGTGGAGGATTCTGATGATCCCTAAATTTGGGATAAGTCAGTGACCTCTGAAAGCACTATACTTAATCTTTGCTAAAGTCCAGGGTTACTTGTAGATGTAAATCCCTAATTGACTCTTGCTATTAATGTGCTTCTCTTAACCTCTTAACAGAAGTCTGTAAATCAAGAAATTTGTGCCCAGGTTGGGTGGGAGATGGGGGGAGGAGTGTGAATAAGATCAGTGTGTGTGTGTATTATTTTTTTTTTTTTTAAATAGGAAGCTTTTTTGCCATGCAGCAAGAGATCCCTTTAAATGCTTTTCTTCACTTTCATACAGCAAACATCTTAGTCTTGACCCAGCAGCAGAGGCCACTCCTATCAGCTCACATGAAATTTCTACGCCTGTCATTCTAAACGTTTGCATGATCTTACAAAATTCTCCACTCCGAACAATCCATTCTTAATACAACATTAAAATCTGTGAAATAAAATCATTCCTTAATGATTTAGTGCATTAAATTTTAAAAACAGTAGTCTCACTGAAAGGTATCATATCTAAGTTTAAAAGTTACCCTAATAAGGCTGCATTTTCTGACTCTAACTTCAGAAACAAATAACTAGGATTTAATCACTCTTAATGTCAAATAGTTACTCAAGGTGAATGTCTAACAGAACGTTCCATAGCAAAATTGCAAGTACAGAAGGCTGCGTTTTTGAAACATGTGTTGAAATGTGTAGGAGCCCTTGTTAATGAATGGTGTTAGCAGATCTCAATCGCCAAAGGCTCAAAAATCAGATCAGCAAAGCACCTTAAATACTTTAATCATTTGAATGCTCTTGAGAAACTCCTTAGAGCCCACAAATGATCCTACTGAAATTTTAACTGGTTAGGGGCCACATCGTAAAATTAGAGGTCTGATGCTAGCGGTAGGCTTTCCCACTTTCAGTAAGACAAATGTCACATGCGGACTAAAAAAAAAAAGGGAGATCATAGAATATCGTAGCGACTAGAGCAGCAGACTGAGGATCATGGAAGCCAGTGTTAGGGATCTTCTGATTTTGCATTGCCTCTTGTACAAACCTGGATTGTATGCCTAGGGACAGGGAAATAGCTACAGGACTATAACTTGCCTTGAACTACTACTGAAAAGGGGTCAACAATTTTTTAAAAAGTCTTAAATTTTCTTTGCATTAGTGAATTTTTTTTCCCAGATCTGTTCAGCAGCTTATGGATTCCTAATAAATACCAAAAGAAATTGCTGTATTTCTGTGCAACATGGTTCAGCCATTAGTTATGGATCTTGTCTCAATTATAGGACCGAAAACTTAGTAAGGTGGAACGGCAGAGATTTAAAGAGGAAGCGGAAATGTTGAAAGGCCTACAACATCCAAACATTGTTAGATTTTATGACTTCTGGGAGTCCTACTTGAAGGTGAAAAAGTGCATTGTGCTCGTTACAGAGCTAATGACATCAGGAACCCTTAAAACGTGAGTACTCTGGGAGGACGAAGGACAGCTGTGTTGGACTTTTCTCTTCTGTTAAAACTAATCTTAGATACCTCCAGGGCAGTGGTTCTCAATTCAGTCCTTGGGACACACCTAGCCAGTCAGTTTTTCAGGATAGCAATGAATTATGAATGAGAGATTTGTATGCACTGCCTTCATTGTATGCAAATCTCTCTCACGCATATTCATATTACTTATATTATCCTGAAAACCGGAGGACTGGGTTGAGAACCCCCTTCTCAAGGGGCATCTATGTAGGCTTATCAATTAATTTGAAACTGGAATCAGAATTGAAAATCCTAATAGTGGTGTGTGGGGGGGGGGGGTGTTTACCTGAACAAAACGTTGACTTGTCTGCTGGGTTTATATTGGCATGCTGGTGCACTGAAGTTTTATTTTTTGACTACTTATGAATCTCAAGATTGTAAATTACTATTTCTGTACAATGCTGTTTGAGTCCTTGGAATAATGAGAATTAAGCTAACCATGACAAATTTAACTGAAACCACCCTTTCCATATGCTGTAAAATGGATATAAAGTTTTGAGAGAAAAAAAAGCAGGAACAAGACAAATTCAGAATCGGTGTGAAATAATAAATGAACTTCTAGCATCCTTTAGCACAACTAATTAGTATCAGATGCTTAATTGGGCAACAAATACAGTAAGTACCCTATGGTGTAAATCTGCATGACTGAGCTGGGGCATCCTCTTCCACATAAAGGTCTAAATGAGTTTTAAGTTTGGTCTTCATAAGTGGGAAATCATGGCATGATTTTAAAAAATAATAAATAAGACCCCTGAAAAAGCAGCTATCTGGCATTTCTAATTTGGGGTCAGTTATCCACTGTCATATTTAGTCTGCAGGTCAGACTGCTCATGGGGTGATCTTGACCAACAATTGCTGGAACATCATCCAGTGTCAAAGAACCATAGTCTAACATCAAAGGATTTATAGGCCTGCCTTGCTGTAGTGAAGTGAGGTTCATGTAGTAACAATTGGAGGGGGGGAGGGGTGGACTAGCTATTCTCTGCTGATCATTCCTAGTTAGAAACCACCTCTTAAAACATCACTACGGGCATCAGGTTTGCCAAAGAGCATTTTGGAAGACCCACAAGACTTCTTGTTAGAAAACGGAGGGCTAAATGGACACTTTTCTGTACTGAGAGGAGAATAGTGGAGTATCCCAGGGATCTGTGCTGGGCCCACTGCTTTTTAACATATTTATGAATGACATGGTAATAGGAATAGAGTGAGGTGATCAAATTTGAAGATGACTCAGTTTATGAAGCACAAGAGGATTGTGAAAAATTGCAAAAGAATCTTGATAAATTGGAAGACCCAGACGTCCAAACGGCAAATTAAATTTGATTTTGAGAAGTACAAAGTTATGCATCCCAAACTACAGTTATGCAATGTAAGGTTCCATATTAGGAACCACCGCCCAGGAAAAGAATTTAGGTGTCATGGTTAATGCATTGAAACCATCCACCCAGTGTGCAGTGGTGGCCAAGAAAGTAAATAGAATGCTAGGAATCATAAGGAAAAGTATGGAGAATAAAACCAGGATTATTAATGCCTCTATCATTCCATGGTGAGACCACACCTTTAATATTGTGCACAATTCTGGTCACTATATATTAAAAAGGCTATAGCAGAATTAGAAAAGGTACAGAGAAGAGCCACCAAAATGGTAGAGGATAGATGGATACCCCTATGAGGAAATGCTTAAAAGGGTAGTTCTCATCAACTTGGAAAAGACAGCTGAGGGGAGATAGGTATATAAATTCACAAATGGAGAACAGGTAAACGGTTGTTTACGCCATCAAAAATTAGACTAGGAAATGCAATGAAGCTACAATGTAAGCCTTTTAAGACAAATAGTTTTTTCATTCAACACATAATCAAACTCTAATTCATTACTGGAGGATGTAGTAAAGGCTGTTCCTTATCGTTCCTCCAGTTCAGTCCTCCACCACTGGGTAGTGCACCTCCTCCAGCAGCACGGAGACTGGGCATGTCAGATTCTTGACATCACTGGATATATCCTGCTGGTCTTCCCATCAGCCCCAGTGTGTCCAGTCTCCATGCAGCAGGAGGACTTAGTGAGCCCAGCACCTAGGCTCACTTGAGGAATGAATAAGGAGCACTAGTTAGGCAGCAGGATTTAAAACGTTATTTGATTTCTTGCTATTGATTGGTGATTTATCTCTGGGGGTTTTTTTTTGTTTTTTTTTTTAAACTGTCCCATTCGGCTTCTCTGGCTTTCTTGCCTGTCTGCCTGCTGTCTCTTGTTCGTCTCTCCCCTCCTGGATGGTACAGAGGGAAGCCCGGCAGGGGAAGGATCGAGCAGCCCACTTCTGCCTTAGCGCACCGCGGGGCGTAGGGACAGGCCAGCAACACCGGAGCTCAGCATTCACCACGATCGCTGCTCACACATGGCTGAGCAGCGTAGAGGTTGGAGGGCTTGGAGTCCAGCCGGATCAGCACAGTGGGGATCCTCACGACTGTAAGCCTCGCCACTGAAGGTGAGAACACCCTGGACTGCGCAATTTGTCGGCGGGGTCTGGGGCGGCTGGTGAGGTTTTGGCGTGAATCAGGGTCTACATTCAGCCCAGTCTGCCTCCCGCGCTTTCTTGCCTCGTGGTAGCGGCAGCCCCCCTCGACACGTGGGCGGGAGAAATGGCTCAGACAGCAGAGGTGTTTCAGAGCCCTTGTTTCTACAGCACTTTAACTAGAGCCCCGTTTGGACTTAGTTTCTGGATTTTGAGGGGTTCAGGTCACCATTCCGGGGGTTGTTAAATTGGAATAAAAAAATATTTTCCCTTTATTTTTGGTGGCGAGTTTCTAGAATCTGTAGCTACTGCATTCGCGACCCCAGTGTTTGGGGTGTGGCTCCCGCAGAGGCACAGTATCGGATGCAGGAATCTGTCAGGGTTGCATGGCAGCTTCCTCCACTATGGAACAGCAGTTAGGATAAGCTCACACACGACACCCACAGTCCATCCATGAGACCAGAGGGTGATCCTATGGTGCAGAGCCCTTCAATGCCTTCACAGGAAACACCAACGGGGCCTTCTAGCACCGGACCTTCGGCGCATGCAGAACCATGCTGGGGGATTTTTCCCTGAATTTTGTCTTAATGCATCAGGCTTTTTGTTTGCGGCGACAGGGGAAGGTGCCTGAGCCATTGCCAGTACTGCTGCAGCAGACCGGGATGGAATGGGCTGGTAGCAAGCTCGTAAGACCCATTAAGAGGGCAAGGCCACTTGACCCTCCGCTCTCAGGGAATGGCCCGAGATGGAGGAAACCGGTTTTGAAGTGGAGCCAGAGATGGACGAACTGGAAGATGGTGAGATTCCAGAGCCGGAGGATCAGGCGAGAATCATCAGAGTTTTACAGAAGGACGAGCTTACAGTATTCATTACGGAGTCTCCATGTGCTCAATCTGGCTTCGGTACAACCTTCGGAGGATGAGGGGTTGGAGGATCCCCTCATTCAGGCAGCGAGGCAGTCTCAGGTGGTGGTGCTTGTTCACCAAGTGGTGGATTGTATGATTCAAGATGAGTGGGATCTCCCAGAAGTGGGTCTGAGGGGGGGCTAGGACAATTAACAGGCTCTATCCCTTGGCAGACAAAGAGAAGGAAAGATTTAGGTCCCTGAGGATAGATGCAGCAGTGTCAGCGGTCACAAAAGACCACTATCCCTGTGGAAGGCAGCGTTGCTCTGAAAGATGCACAAGACAGGAAGGTTGATGGTTTATTGAAGCAAGCATTTGAGGCTAACACTCTGTCGTTACAAGCCTCCATTTGTGGGGCTTGGTTGGCAAGAGCTTGTCTCCAGTGGTCTCAACGATTACAGCAAGCCATTCAGCTGGAGCAAGAGCAATTGTTGGACATGACAAGAATGGAATTGGGCTCGGCATACTTAGCAGATGTTCGTTATGATTTGATTAGAGCATTAGTGAAATAGTATGTTCTCATTGATAGCTGCCAGACGTTACCTATGGCTAAGAAATTGGTCAGAGGATGTGTCTTCTAAGGTGCACACCTCAGCAAACTTCCTTTTAAAGGTAAGTTGTTTGGGGAAGATTTGGACAAATTGGTTAAGGACTTGGGAGACTCCAAAGACAGGATGCTGCCTGAGGACAAGCCTAAACAGGGGAAACCATCCCATTCGGCACGCGGCCAGTTCCGAGATTTCAGGAGGTTTCGGACATCTCGGTTGAGAAGTTTCCAAAGAGGAAGATTTGCTTCTAGGGCCCAGGGATTTCATGGGTTTCAGGGAGCAGGTAGAGGTTTCTCAGCAACTGCCGCTACATCAGCTCATAAGTCAAAATGAAACGAGGCGGGTCTGGGTAGGAAGTCAAAAGATTGGAGGGAGTCTTCGGGAGTTTCTTCCTGCCTGGGCCCAAATAACATCTGACCATTGGGTCTTGGAGACAATACACAAAGGTTATGCTCTAGAATTAGCTTGTCCCGTGCGAGATTCGTTTGTGCTTTCTCCTTGCAGAGGTCGGCAGAAGACAACGGTGGTTTAACAGATGTTGGATCATCTGTTGCAGCTGGGAGCTGTAGTGCTGGTGCCTCTGGCAGAGTTCAGCATCGGTCATTACTCCATTTATTTTGTAGTGCCAAATAAAGAAGGCTCTCAGGCCTGTCCTGGACCTAAAAGGAGTGAATGGTTGTCTTCAAGTGCCTCGCTTATGAATGGAAACCTTACGATCTGTAATTGTGGCAGTTCATCAGGGGGAATTTCTGACCTCCCTAGACCTTACCGATGCATACCTACACATTCCGATCAGAGCAGCTCATCAAAAGCTTTTAAGGTTTGCCCTTCCATGGGATCATTACCAGTTTCAGGCCTTACCTTTCAGTCTGGCTACGGCTCCGCACTTTCACCAAGGTCAATGGTGGTAGTTGCAGCAGCATTGCGGAAGGAAGGTGTTTTGGTCCACCCTTATCTAGACTGGTTAATGCGGGCAAAGTCAGACGTCGAGAGCATGCAGGTTAACAAAGTTGCTACAGAGCCTTGGCTGGGTAGTCAATTTTGCAAAGAGTCGGTTAGTCCTGTCGCAGGTTCTGGAATACTTAGGAGTGTGATTAGACATGCAGCGGGGAACGGTGTTCCTGCCAGACCGGCAAGTTCAAGCTCTTCAACTAGTGAGCAGGTTCCTGTCAACTCTGGCTCCAACAGCGTGGAGCTATCTTCGGCTGCTGGGAACAATGGCAGCGAGTCTAGAAGTGGTGCCTTTGGCCAGAGCTCACATGTGATCACTGTTACGGCACTGGTTTCATCAGAACAGTTCTCTGAGCAAACGTCTCCCCTGCCTTCTTTGAGTCAAGCGATTGCTCCAGTGGTGGCTTTGTCCTGGAAATCTGGAGGCGGGCTTGCCCCTGGAACAACCGCAATGGCTTTCAGTACTGACAGATGTGAGTCTTTCGGGGTGGGGAGCTCATTGCAGGGATCTCTTCACCCAAGGAACATGAACGACCAGGAGAGTCAGTGGTCAATCAACCAGCTGGAGCTCCGGGCAGTGGCCCTGGCGCTGCAAGTGTTTGAGACAGAGGTGAAAGGTTGGGCGGTGGCTTACATCAATCGGCAGGGAGGAATGGGAAGCACTGCTATGGAAAAGGAAGCAGGAGTTCGCCTGGGTGGAACCTCGAATCCAGGCAATCTCGGCAGCGCACATCGCAGGAACGGACAATGTTATGGCAGATTTTCTCAGCAGAGTCCAGGTGGATGCCAGAGAATGGGAACTCTATCCGGACATATTTGCTCAGATGGGGACCGCCAATCATGGATCTCATGGCGACCTTTCATTCAGCCAAGGCAAATCGTTTCTACAGCCGCAGGTGAGAGGATGTCGGAAGGGATCGACGCCCTAATGCAATGGTAGCCATTGGCCGGTCTCCTGTCTTTCCTCTGTGGGCGCTCATAGGACGGGTGGTGTAGCACATCAAAGCTCATCGGGGAAGAGTACTGTTAGTGGCACCAGATTGGCTGAGACAGCCGTGGTACACCGATCTGGTTGCTCAAAGGAGAGCTGTGGATTGCCAGCAACGGAGAATCTGACACTGTCCTCTGTGGATGCCGCAGGTGGACTGATTCCTTACGGTTTGGCCATTGAAAAGGCAAGGTTAAGGGAAAAAAGGTTATTCGGGAGCTGTGATTGTGACTTCGAGCCAGGAAGTGGTCCACGTCCCTAGCTTACGTGAAAATATGGCGTATTTTTGAGGACTGGTGTTCGCGTTGTCAGGTCCGTGCTGCCACGGATTCGGTTCCGGTGGTAAGTTTTTCTTACAGGACAGCTTTGATAAGGGCTTGGCTGTCAGTTTAAGGGTCCATCTGGCAGCTCTGGCATGCTATATAGGTAGGGTCCAGGGCTCCCTCTTGGGCTCTAACATCGACATGGTATGTTTTTTTCTAAAAGCAGTCTCTGATGTGGCCCTCTCGCAGGGTAATGGTGCCTCCATGGGATCTCAATTTGGTATTAGGAGCGTTAACTAGAGAACACTTTGAGTCCTTATCTCAGGCTTTAGTCAGACTTGACCCTAAAGACATTGTTTCTAGTGGCCATCTGTTCGGCTCGGCGTGTTTCAGAGCTGCAGGCTTTGTTTTACTGGGAGCTGTTTTTCTCTTTACCTTAGGCAAAAACGATGGCACTGGGCACAGCACCACCTTTTCCCTAGAGTTTCTTATTTTCACATGAATCAAGTGGTGTTACCATGCTTGGGTACTTCAGAAGGAGGCGTTTCAGACCGGAGTCTACATCGCCTGGATGTAAAGAGTACTGCATCGATACTTGAAAGTTTGAGTCCTTCCGTAAATCCGAGCGCCTTTTTGTCCTCTTTGGAGGTCCCTGTAGGGGTGAGGCAGCAGCAAAAGCTTCAATTTCCAGATGGATCCAAGAGGCAATAGCGTCAGCATATATTTTGCAGGATCGCCCAGTGCCGGAGGGATTACGGGTGCATTCCACCAGAGTGCAAGCGACATCTTGGGCTGAGCAGTTTGGTTCCACCAGTGGAGATTTGCAGGGCGGTGACGTGGTTGTCTCTCCATGCCTTCAGTAAGCCCCTATCACCTGGATGTGCAGGCAGCAAGTGATGCCAGTTTCAGGGCAGCAGTACTGTTCCGGATTGAAAGGTCCCTACCAATGATTACAGCTGTTACATCCCAGTGGTAGAGGACTGAACTGGAGGAAAGATAAGGAAATGGAAATTACACTTACCTGGGAACTGTTCCTTGAACTCCAGTTCAGTCCTCATTCCCACCCAGGATGAGTGATAGACGTAGGCCTTACGTTTGGGGGGGGGGGGGGTTTCCTGTCACTAAGAGTGGAATATTTTTTATAGTGGTGGAAATCACTATGCTGTAGTTCTTCTTTGACCTCGCTCAGTGTTCTTTTCTCTCCTTCCTTTGTCTTTATTACTCTGTTCTGGGGGAAGGAGGACAGGGGCAAGAAAGTCATTGCCTTCCCCTTTAATTTTTAGGGGGGAGTTAGTTTTAAAAGTTAAAAGGATAGACTTCCAGTTTGGCAATGAGCTGATCGGACCGGTTACAATCAGCTCCGGGTACTCTACCCCGCAAAATGGCTGTTAACCCCCTATGAAAGTGGGGACTCACCACCACTTTATATCAGACTAAGGGGCCAGTCAGGAAACATGGCAGGGAGTTCCAATAATGCCTTTATTGTTCCACGGATCAAGTGTGCCTAAAACCCGACACAGGCCGTGTTTCGTTCACTTCCTCAGGGGTTAACGGCTCACAATATGACAGCCAAATCACTTTGATTGGCAGAGCCGTGGGAACAACCTGCCCCTCACAAGCAATGTAGGTTGAACTGTGACACAACCAGTGAAGACGCCGTCAAACTAAACGCGATGCAAAGCGTTTTTTTAGTTTCGCCTGCTGACGGCGTCGTCACTGGTTGTGTCACAGTTCAACCTACATCGCTTGTGAGGGGCAGGTTGTTCCCACAGCCCTGCCAATCAAAGTGATTTGGCTGTCATATTGTGAGCCGTTAACCCCTGAGGAAGTGGTGAACGAAACACGGCCTGTGTCGGGTTTTAGGCACACTTGATCCGTGGAACAATAAAGGCATTATTGGAACTCCCTGCCACGTTTCCTGACTGGTTCTTGGTTGCCCACATGGCAGTTTAATGTTCTTTGGTGGACCCTATCAGATTAAGGGGGTCGTTAAACTTGTGCTGTGAGCAGATCTTTAACGGCAAGTAACCCGATGGCATCAAAGCCGCCACAGAGGGAGAAGCCGAGTCAGTCACAGAGGGCAAAATGGCAGAGGGAGCGCCTACCAGCCCGAAATCAAGTAGCACCCAAGAACTGATGACCGAAGTGAGTGCCGCGGTGGTACAAGCGCTGGATGCCCGTTTTCAAGAATTGGCAGAACAGATGCAGAATGTTAGCCAACGCTTCACTGAGTTTACAGGGCGGATGGAGCAGGTGGAGACACGCGTCTCGGATGTGGAAGATGCCCAGCACTCCCTGAAAGCTAAAATGGAGGCCTTAGAGACCCTGTTAAAACAACAAGGCGATAAGCTGGACGAACTTGAAAACCGTGGAAGGCGTAAGAACCTCCGGTTCATCGGGTTTCCAGAGAGCGTGGCAGATAGCGCCATATTTGGCTTCTTGCTGACCTGGTTAGAAAAACTTTTGAATGGCAAAGGAGACGGCCCTGTAAAGTTAGAGCGTGTGCACAGACTTGGCCAGCGACGCGATCAGGCGAGGCGTCCGCGTGTGGTTATTGCACGCTTTCTGGATTATCGACAGAGGCAGTGTTGAAGGCGGCTCGGGGCCGTAATCTACGGCAGCAGGATCCGGAACAAATTCTAGTGTTTCAAGACTACTCTGCCCTAGTTAGCCAGCAGCGACGGGCCTTTTCTGCGGTCTGTACGCAGTTGTTGAACAAAGGAGTGCGGTTTTGATTGCTGTACTCTGCTCGGCTGTGGGTGGAGGTCCAAGGACAGACGCGCTACCCCTGACACCAGCAGCGGCTGCTGCTATCCTGGACACCCTAAATGCTCAAGATGACTCGCCCTCGTGAAGCATGTGACACCAGCGAAGATGGAGTTTTGCTGTCTCACTGGAGGAGAGAGGCCCAATAGCCTAGTGAGGGTCTGGACTCCAGCAACTGTTCCCTACATTGTTCAAACTGTTATTGCAGCTTAAATTGCTTTTCGTTGGTATGGGTGCATGATGTGTGTGAATGAGTAGCTGGATGGGGGTCTGTCTGTATGTCTCGAGGGGTGGGGTTTGCTATCTTTGTTACTGTTATAATTTGCAATGCTGTGCAACTGTTTCTCTTCTTTGTAATAGTGAGGCGCACCGTGCTCGGGTTATAGGCATGCCTTTTCACATGCTCCTAATCCCAGTTAAGTTCTGGGAGGCGAAGGCCTGGGACGGAGGGCTGTGGGAGTGTGTTTAGATGGTTGGATGTGCGCAGTGTGACACAATCTATGCAACTCCCCTGGTAATGTTCTTTGCAATTGTTTCAATGTAATATTGGGGCTTGTGGCGCTTAAGATGGCGACCTCCCTTTTTACTTGTGGACTACGGGGTGTCGGGTTTATTTGCTGACAGGGGGAAGGGTCACTTTGATCACCTATCCCATTACGAACCTGAACATTGTGATGGCAGCCTCGATGTCGTTTGGCGCTTTGAGCGCGGGTGGCGACTGGGAGGCTTGTACTGGCCGGCCCAGCTGCTACTGAACCCGACACCCCTGAGACTACTTTTACACACTGGGCTGATCTCAGTTTGTTCTGGATGGCTGGGGTGTATGACTGCATGGTGGGGTGCGTGTCTGGTTGCTCTTCCGATGTGAGGTTTGGTAGGTTCATGTTACCCTCAGCGTTGTTTTATAGCTGCTTCAATCATTTCATTATTGTGGTTTGCAGCGGCTTGATTACAAGCACCTATGCTATGCTTTGGGCAGTAGGGTGGCCTGTCCCTCCGCATCGGAGATCTTGGGTGGGGTATGGGACCGTTGAAAGCCCTTATATAGTGGCAATAAGGTGTGCTTCCCTGGGAAGGCCTGATAAGGTAGGCTCCTGAGGTTTGAGAATGGATACATTGGGAGCTGGATGGGTATCCCGCTACAAGTTGGGAGGTGATTTAGGAATGGGGCTACGAGGGGACTAGGGACTCCCGGGGGGTGATGCTGTATTGGGCTTAGCGGGCGGAGGGGAGGCGGTACTGTCAAGGATTTGAGTCTTATTAGCACATTGGGTAGACTAGGGTGTGCTTTTTTGTATTAGAGGGGAGGAGTGAGGAGGCAGGGGGGAGCTCTGTGATAAATGTGATGGTTAGAGTGGGATCCGAATTTTATAAGATGGTTAGGATAGGTGTAGGGTTTGGTTGGGTTCGGGGTAGTCCCGAATGCCATAGGGAAGTTGTCCAGCCTGATGGGTGGACTTGACAGATTAGTTGTGGGGGGGGGCAGAGGGGGGGTAGTTGGGTGGGGTGGGAAGGGAGGTGAGGGGGAGATAGCTCACACTCCAGTGCTTTATTGCTGGCAACTCTGTATTCTCTTGTTTGATGTTAGGGAGGGGCTCCAGGCTGGGGGAGTTCCTATTCTGCGACTAGAGTTTTCTGTTTGGCTGAGTCTGGACACTGCCCCATGCCTCTGAAGATCATTACATGGAATGTCTGTGGGCTAGGACATCCGATTAAGAGATATAAAATATTACAGGCTTTGGCCTGGCAGCAGTGTGATGTTGCACTTCTGCAAGAAACTCACCAGACGGCAGAAGAGCATAGCAAACTTTGTAGGGAATGGGTGGGGCAAGTGTGGGGGTCCCCTGAAAAAGGGAGGAGTAGCTATCTTGTTCCACAAGCGAGTCCGCTTTGCAATGGAAAATGTTATAGCTGCTGACTATGGGAGATTCCTTCTGCTATATGGTCAGTTGGAGGGGAAGCCAGTGATTATTGGGAATCTTTATGGTCCTAATGTGCTAGACCCCAGCTTCTATAGTGGCCTGGCCTCTAAAGTAGAACAGCTCCCGGAATGCCTGTTGCTTATTGCGGGGGATTTTAATGGGGTCTTGGATGTGGACCATGACACTTCCAGAGGGGGGGAGGCGAGGGACAGGATCCCAATGACTCGGATGCTGCAGCGCTTTCATAAAAGACTAGGCCTGATCGATCCATTACATCCCTTGGAGAGGGATTTTACCCATCAATCCCATGCGCTCGGCTCTAGCACTCGAATTGATTACATCTTGGTGTCGGGGGGTTTGTTTGCTAATACGGGAGAAGTACAGATTGGCCCCCTGGAAATCTCAGATCATGCGATGGTCTGGATGGAGTTGCAGTGGGGGATGGATTCTACCCAGGCGCGGCTTTGGCGGCTCCCCCTGGGGCTGTGACACGATGTTCGATTTCAACACTTCCTAAAACAGCATTGGCAGGAGTTTGAGAGTGATCATCAGTGCCACAGTGAGGATCCTGAATTGGTGTGGGAGACGGCGAAAGTGGTGTTATGTGGAGATATCATTGGGTTTGCAGCCCAGAAACGTTGGCTGATAGCGGAGCGAATAATTGGCCTTGAGCGACTGGTTACTGGATTGAGACAGTTGTGTGCACGTACTCAGACACCTGCAAATAAGAAAAAGCTCTGGGAAGCTCAGGTGGATCTTAATGAGCTGTTACATCAGAGGGCCAAGAAGTCCGTCTTTTATTATAGGTATCAGCTACATTGCTATGGGAACAAGCTGGGGAAGTTGCTGGCTCGCTGTTTGAAGGGTCAGCGGGGCTCATCGTTAGTGGCAGCCGTCCGAGATGATCAGGGAAGACTACAAAAGGAGAATGTGGGAATAGCCTGGGTTTTTCGGAAATTTTTTCAAGACTTATATAAGGCGCAACCCGCATCCACTACGGAGATGCATGATTATTTGAAGGAGTTGGAATTACCTCAGCTTACTGAGGAACAGAAGGTGTTAGAGCAACCTATAACCCCGCAAGAGGTACAATCCGTGATTTCGGCAGCTAGTTACAAAACGCTGGGACCGGATGGTTTGGGAGCCGGATTCTATAAAATTCTTGAGTCTGAGTCACGTACTGACGGAGGTCTTTAATAAGTGGGCGGAACAAGGGGCTTTTCGCTGGGGGCATAATCATGTTCATATTATGCTGATCCCTAAACCGGGTAAGGACCCACTACTAGCAGCTTCATATCCTATCTCTTTGCTCAATTTTGATATTAAATTATATGCGAAGATTCTGGCAGTACGGCTGGCAGAAGTGTTAGGACAATTGGTGCATGAAGCGCAGGTGGGATTTGTCAAAGGGCGATATGCTGCTCGGAACCTACGTAAAATTCTGGCATCCCTGGAGTTGGGTACATGCCCATCGGCTACCTTCGTTGCTTGTCAGCTTCAATGCGGAGAAGGCGTTTGACAGAGTGAATTGGCAATATCTCCGCTGTCTTCTACCACACTATGGTTTAGGAGTTAATTTTTGTAGGATGGTGGAGAGTCTTTACGCCCAGCCGACAGCTGGTGTTTTGTGCAATGGGGTACTCTCTGAAGATTTTATCTTGGAGCAGGGCACGCGACAGGGCTGTCCCCTTTCTCCTCTATTGTTTGTCCTGTCGCTGGATCCTCTGACACGGACTATTGAGGCCTCACGTGAGATACAGGGAATAAGGATGGGCTCGCAGGAGTTTAAACTTTCAGCCTTCGCAGATCTTTTGGTACACCTGCTCTCCCCTGTTCAGTCGCTACAGAAGCTGTTGGAGGAATTCACGATTTGGTAGGTTTGCAGGGCTGCGCATCAATCAGGATAAATCAGAGGCCCTAGATACTTCGGCTGAGTTGGGTGGGGGCTTTCCCTCTTAGGTGGCGGCCGACGATTTTATCTATTTGGGCATAGTGCTGACTCGACAGCCTCGTGCGATATACACGCGTAACTTTGAGCATACTCTAAGGCATCTACAGACCCAGTTGAAAGCATGGGAACCCCTTCCGCTTTCCTTGTCAGGGAGGGTGGTGGCGGTCAAAATGGTGATACTACCACGGATTTTGTACTGGTTTCAGACACTGCCAGTTTGGCTGTTGCGTCGATGTGCGCCGGTTGGAAGCTGCCATCCAACTCTTCCTGTGGAAGGGGGGCAGGGCACGTATTCCATGGCCACGGATGTTGAGGAAATGGCATGAAGGGGGGATTGGACTGCCGGATCTAAAGGTTTATGCTCTGGCTTGCCAGGCTCGGCACCTTGGGGATTGGTTGGGAGGGACAGATGTGTATACACCTCGGGCTTTGGAGGAGTGTTTCGTGGTGCTGCTAACATTACTGGGGGTCTTACATGGGGCGCACCATGATCTCCCTAGTCATGTTGTGCAAAGTGAGTTGATTGGTTCGGCTAAGAGAACTGGCAAACAACTCAACACCTGTTGGAACGCTTCGTGGAGGTTCTCTAGTTGGCTACCATTACAAGGTAATGCTAATTTTACACCTGGTTCGGAGACGGCGATTTTTCGGGATTGGAGTGTCCGGGGAATAAGGAATATAGGGCATGTGGTGGAACCGTCAGGGCAGTGCAAATCCTTTTTGACCCTGAGTAGGGAATATGATCTACCCACTAGGCATTGCTTTGCTTACATGCAGGTCTCTCATTATGTGTCTTCCTTATCGCAAGAGGCGTTGCACATTGACTGGTCAGCGCAAATATTGGAATTTTTTGGGTTGGGGGGGGCAGCCCCCTGTCGATTTCTGACTTAAAGAGGCATTTGGATCGGCTTAGTACCGTTACCGATTATCGAGGGGTGGAGGCGGCTTGGGAAGCAGAATTGGGTGGAGAAATAACCCCTGGGATGGTTCGTAAGGCTTTGAAAAGAATAGTGGGGCTGGCGCAGGGGGCACGTTGGCAGGAGATACAATTTACATGCCTAACTAGAGCACACTTTTCGCTACGGCGGGCACTGCGTAGTCTGCTAACGACTGATGGTCGCTGTCCTAGATGTTCAGAGCCTTTGGTGACCTTATTGCATATGTGGTGGGGCTGTCAGTCTTTGAGATCCTATTGGGCTAAGATATGTACTTTTCTAAATAGATTGCTGCAGCAGCGAGTGAGATGGTCCAGTTCCCTTGTGGTGTTGGATCGGCTCGACTCTCCATGCCCTGTGACGAAGGGGGAACGTTTGTTGGTGCGTAAAGCCTGTCTGGTGGGGAAGGGGCCGATTCTCCGTCTCTGGAGAGACCACCACCCACCTACTTTTGGTGAGTGGCGTAACTGTTTTCATCAAATGATGCTAACGGAGAGATGGGTGGCACGGGGCAGTGTCAAGCGTTGGACAACCTTTATGCGTGTCTGGGAGCCTTATATTCAGCAGCTAGGTGCTCGGTGTCGCAACGAGATATTACAAGTAGGTAGTTGATAGAGGAGAGTTGCTGGTTGGAGACGTGGAGTGGTCATAGTTAGTGGAGGGGGGCTTATCAAGTAAGCAGGGGAAGTGTGACTGGGGGGGGGAAGGGGGGGTAGGGTGGGGGGAGGGAAAAGGGAAACAAAAAACAAAGTAACATCCCACCTGTTCTCTTCTGTTTATGATAATTCTCCGGGAGGGGATCAAAGTACACCCCCCTTGGAGATGTGTGTATATTGTTTGTCAGGTGGTGGTTTATAAATAAAGTATTTAAAAAAAAAAAAAATAGTTAAAAGGTTAGTTAGTTGTATTTAATATCTTAGCTACTTATTTGCTGCTCCTTTGAGTCTGCTTTAATAGTTCACTGGGGCTGATGGGAAGACCATCAGGATATATCCAGTGTCAAGAATCTGACATGCCCAGTCTCCATGCTGCAGGAGGAGGTGCACTACCCAGTGGTGGAGGACTGAACTGGAGCTCCTCAAGGAACAATTACCAGGTAAGTGTAATTTCCATTTAGTGTAGCTGGGTTTAAGAGGTTTGGACAAGTTCCTGAAGGAAAGGCCTATAAACTATTAGGTTCCACAGTGCTTGTCCCTGGGTAAGCAGTAGATTTCCCAGGTCCTATGTGCCTTTTTGGGAAACTGCCAGGTATTTGTGACCTGGATTGGTCACTGCTGGAAATGGGAAACTGGGCTTGATGGACCTTCGTCTGAACCAGTATGGCATATGTTCGCTGGGAACAAGCAGGAAGTCAGCCCTTGCATATGGGGTGACATTGGCACCGATGGAGCCCTCATGGAAGCATCTCCAGCTTGCAAAGAGCCTTTGGGAGTTGCCACCACACATACATAGTATCCTTCCTGCCCAAGGGTGCCATATTGCTCAGTCTCCTTTTTTTCCACGGAGCCCTTCAGATAGCTGTTTCTCCTGGAAAAAGCTGTTTTCTCGACCTGAGTTTCAAGCTCTCTGGTGCACCAGTCCCCTTCCTGCCACCCAAACCCACTGTCCCGGCATAGTCTCAGGTCCCTTCATTTTTTTTTCTTTCCTTTTGGTGCCTTTGCATCTTTATCCCTCCAATTGGCAGCACCACAGGTCTTCAACCTTGCCTGGGGTATTTTTTCCCCCATGGCTTTAAGACGTGTGATCGATGTGCCAAGATGTCACTCACACATGATTGCTGCCTATGCCAGACCATGACCCCACGTCTTGCAATCTGTGCAAAAATGTCTACTAAGGCCCTCAAGAGCTGTCAGCAGCAGTACAAGTTCTTCCCAGAGACTCCAGCTCTGAAAGCAAAGGCACCCCCTCTGAAGCCACAGAATCCCATGGCACCTTGCAGACCCCAGTTGACACTGGCCCTTCAGAAAGGGGGTCTCCCTCGAGGGAGCTCAAACACTCAAAGGCAGTGTCTTTCGATGGCCCTGCAGTCCACAACGGCTGTCAGAGGAATCAAAGCGGGAGCAGCCTACCAAGATCCTTTAAAAGGAGTCTATTACAGATCAGTCTGTCGCCAGAGCATATCCTCATTGGAGGCTCCCCTTTGGAACGGCACAAGGCCCACGTTTCTCAGTGCCTGTACTGACAGCTGCGGAGCCTTCTGGACTTGAATCCAGGATGGCAGCCCTGGAGCACAGTCTGACTTCATGGGCCAGCAGTGGGCATTCCTGTCAGAGCACTGGGCCTTTGACGTCTGACTTCCCCGGAGGCCGAGCCAATCCTCTGCTATACAGCCTAGTGTCTATCCTCTGCCTAGGTCTCACTCCAGGTCCTGCTCTATAGGACTAAGGTCGTGCCCAACTAACACATGGCACCAGCCATGGATCCTCTATGGAACACAGGCAGGATTCCAGTCCTGAGCCCACAAGCCACTCTTCCCTAGAGTCTTCCCTTGAGATGTCCTCGGACTACTCAGTGGGAGACTGAGGACAAGGAGTCCCCAGATACCAGATACCACTGCAATGTCCCCTTGGACTCACCACCCTTGGAGCCCTGGCTTTGGTTTCCAGCTGAGGATATGGCATTCCTTGACTTCATGTGGATATGTCAAAAGCCCTTGCATTCCTGACTGAATTGGAGGAATTTAAAAATCACCCGGTATGAGGTCCCACCAAGAGAATCTCTCACAGTACCCATCCCATCCATCCTGGAACAACTAATGCTCCGTATGTGGGAGACACTGGCTTCGATGCTGGTGGTGAGCAAGCGGCTTGACTCAATGTATCAGGTCTGCCAGAGCCTGGGCTTCCAGAAGTCACAGCTGATACACAACTCCATGGTGGTGGAATCAGCCATGTATCAGTTCAAAAGCCAGATGATGACACTCAGTGCCTCTGGATAGGGAGGCCTGCACCTTGGATGTCCTTGGCAGAAAGTGCTACCAGGACGATGCTCATTAGCTGGATCCAGACCTACCAGCTGTACATGGGCATGTACCTGAGAGACCTAGTGAAGGAACTGGCTGGACTATGAGGAACCCTTGCAGCAATTCAGGTACCTGTCCAAGGCCATTCATGAGTGCTCCAAATTCATTACTCGAGCAGCCTGAGAGCTTCAAGTTGGCGACTAGAGTAGTCATGGCAGGCATCGGTGCCCAACACCAGGCTTGACTACAGTCTTCTGACCTCAAGCAATGGGTTCAGGACAAATTGTTCAGTGTACCATGCCAAGGGGAGAACCTGTTTGGCAAACCCATGACAAAAAAGGCCAGAGTTTGACAACGATCAGGCTCTCCAAGACTGCTGCTCCTCCCTGACGGAAGGGGTCAGGTAAAAAGCCATTTTACCAAAGGAAAGGGGCTGCTTACAAAAGCTACCCACATTTTCAGGCTTCCTCAGCAGGCTAAGGGACATGGGCAGAAGGCTTCCAGGCCCTGCCTCTGGCCAAGCCAGGGGGAACTTTTGACTCTTTGAGCATAGTCTCCTCCCCAAGGAGGACAGCAAGTCCACAGGAGGATGTCTAATCCTGTATGCCCACAGGTGACTAGCTGTCACCACAGATTCCTAGGCACTCCAGGTGGTCAGGGAAGGCTACCTCCTCCACCTGTCTTGGACACCCCCTTTCTTCCTAGGAGAGCCCCCCCCAGCTCTCCCCTTCACTGGGACCACCTATTAAAGGAACTCTCAGGCCTTCTTCGACAAAGCGGTAGAACCAGTACCCCATCTCAGGGGCAAGGGTTTCTACTCCAGGTATTTCCTTGTGCCAAAAAATAGGAGGGGCTAAAGCCCATCCTCTACCTGTACAACTTGAAAAAGTTCCTGATGAGGGAGAGGTTAAAGATGCTCTCCTTTGGAGCATTGCTGCCTTACTTCCAGCAGGGAGACTGGCTATGCTCCTTGGATCTGAAGGATGCCTATACCCCCACATCCTCATTCATACCAGCCACAGGCAGTACCTTCACTTCATGGTGAGGGCAGTCACAACCAGTACAGGATACTACTCTTCAGCCTGGCTCCCATCCCCATGGTCTTCACCAAATGCCTGGCAGTAGTAGCCACCTTCCTCCATCTCCAGGGGGTATCTGTCTTCCCCTACCTGGACAACTGGCTCATAAAAGGAGACATAGCCACAGGTGCAGCAGGCCACCACGCGCACACTATCCAGATCCTGCAACATCTGGGGTTCGTGATAAACTACCCCAAATCCCACCTCCTCCTTATGCAATGTCTGGAGCTCATAGGAGCAAGGTTGGACACACTCTCTTCAGGCAAAGGCCTTCCTTCCCCTGGACTGGGCAGATCATCTCAAGGCACTGGCCAGAGATGTGTAACACCAACCCTTGGTGTCAACTTGGCTTCTACTGTGCCTACTTGGACACATGGCCTCAATTGTTTGTCACCCCAGATGCTTGTCTGCACATGAGGGGCACTCAGTGGTGCCTTCGGGACCAGTGGACACAGGCCACAGGCAGTCTCAAGACCATCTTGGTGACCTGCCAGTTAGCAGAATCTGACTTGGTGGCAAAATCCCCGACACCTGCAGGCAGGGATGCCCTGCCAAACACCAAGCCTTCTAAGTCTTCACTACAGATGCCTCCCTGTTGGGATGGGGAGCCCACTGAATGCCATACCCAGGGCAGCTGGTCTCAAGCCAAGGGCAACCAGCAGCCTCCTGCATTCTGTCACTGCCTGAGACACCAGCTGGTGCTGATCCAATCAGGTGGCAATGTTCTATGTGAACAAGCAGGGTGGCAAAGGGTCTTGCACCCTCTGCCACAAAGCTATGACTCTGCTCCTCTACACAATTCAACAGGGAATACTCCTGTGGGCGGTATACCTGCCAGGCCAGGACAACCGCTCTGGCAGGCAGACTGAGCAGGGTCCTTCAGCCACACGAGTGGCAGCTGGACCCCAGAGTAGCCAACCAGCTCTTTCGGCTCTGGGAGACCCCATGGGTGGATCTCTTTGCCAGCCCAGACAACTACCAGTTGCCTTACTTCTGTTCCCTCGTAATGTATTAAACAACTCAGTTTTAAGGCCTCATCCGAGTGAATGACAGGTCATTGATGTGAACGGACACAAAAGTGGGCAAGCAAATATACCCCTATTAACGTGTCGTAAAAACCGTTTATCTGAGACCAGTGCCAAGAGGTTTGTAATATAATTATGGTTATTTGAGATAATTTTTGAGTGAACTTTTTTCATATTGTGGTTACTTCTGTTCCCAGCAGCCCAACCCAGGTAGCAGCAGATGTGTTTCTCATGTATGCCTTCCCACCTACACTGCTGATTGCCAAAACACTCTTCAAGGCTCTTTGCGACAAGGCGTCACTGATTCTGATGGCTCCACAGTGGCCCAGGAAACCATGGTTCTAGCACTCCTCCAGTTGTCGGCAGAGATTTGAGTTCCCCATGGGAATTCCTTGGGGCTTTTGTCTTGGGTGGAGGGCTCTCCTGCAGCCCAACCTGGGGTTCCTATCACTGATTGCATGGCTGCTGAAAGGGTGACCTTTGTCCCTTTCAACCTCTCAGAAGTGGAAGAGATCCTGCTGGCCACCTGTAAGACCTCTACCAGGCGAGTTTATGCCTTCAAATGGCACAGGTTCTCAGTCTGGTGTGCAGAGCAGCAAGTGAGCCTGTTCTTCCCAGTGCAGCTGGCGCTGCAGTACCTTCTCTCGCAATCCAGGCTCATATCAAACTCGGTGAGTGCATCTAAGTACCCTGGCGGTGCATCACCATCCTGTTGAGGGCAAGCCCCTTTCAGTCCAGCCACTGGTAACCTGCTTCTCAAGAGGACTCCAGTTGTGCAAACCCCCATCCGCCCTCCAGCAATGGAATGGGACCTTGATGTAGTATTGGCACAGCTCACTCACCCACCATTTGAGCCTCTAGCTACCTTCCACCTGAGGGTACCTCTCATGGAAGGTCTTGTTCCTGGTAGTGCTCACCTCCACTTGCAGAGTCAGTAAGCTCCAAGCCCTGGTGGCAGTGGCACTGGCACTGTATACTAGGTTCAAGAACAGGGTTGTACTACGTACACACCCAAAGTTCCTTTAGAAGGTGGTGTTACCTACCTTCTTCCCAAGGCTTCACTCCAGCATAGTGGAGACCATCCTTCACATCTTGGATTGTAAGAGGGCCCTGTCTTTCTACATTCAGCAGACCCAGGGCCACTGGTAAGCTGCTCAGCTTTTTGTTGACCAAACAGACACTGTCCACCCAGGTGGCAGACTGCATCGCTCTAGCCTATGAACAGGCTGGGCTCACACTGGATGGCTGGGTCATGGCTCACAGCATAAGGGCCATGGTAGCCTCTATGGCAACCTGCAGTCTTTCCCATTGTTGGACATCTTCCAGGCTGCCACCTGGTCTTCAATTCATACCTTTTGCAGCTCGTTACTGCCTGGAAAGGGAGTACCAACAGGACAGCGCCTTCAGCCAGGCCATGCTCTGTAATCTTTGGGGGTCTAGGCAACACCTACCCTCCGATCCTTCTGTGTTCAAGCTACTGGAGCACGCGTTCCCATCGGACACAAGTCCTACTGTAGTCTGTATTTGTGCACTCAATTGCTGCTGCTCACAGCTCCCCCTGAGGGTGATTGGCGCTTTCTATGGGCTTTCAGTAGCTAGGGAGTCCCTTAGGTGAGGACCAACTTCCTGCTTGTTCTCGGAGAAAGCATAGTTACTCGCCTGTAACAGGTGTTCTCTGGGGACAGCAGGAGTTAGTCCTCGCAACCCTCCCTCCTCCCTTTGGAGTTGCTCCTTTTATTTTATTTGCAACGTTTTTCTATACTATCCCTTCCAGAGATCAGGAGCAGTTTACAGTAAATCATGCATCGAACTATGTACTTCCCTTTTTTTACCGTCTTTAGTTATGTCATATGACTGAGCAAGATGGCACCCTTGGGCAGGAAGGGTACCATGCATGTGTGGTGGCACCCCCGAAAGGCTTTCTCTGAAAGCTGGGGAGATGCTTCCATGAGGGCTCTGGAGCTAACGTCACCCATATGTGAGGACTGATTCCTGCTGTCCCCAGAGAACACCTGTTACAGGTGAATAACTATGCTTTCTTACAGCATATAGAAACGTGGGGTTTTTTGAGTCAAAAATTAAACTGCTTTACTAACAGATTTGATAGGAGATTCAGGCCACTTGTCCATGACCTGAAACTGAGACAAGTGGTCATACAGCAAGACGCTGATTCTCGCCATTCTGAAACGGTTTCTCCATGAGCCATTCTGTATGTTTACTTGAATGGAAACCTGTTAGTTCTGCCCTGAATGCTATGAAGGTGCTGCTCATACAAGGAATCCCTCAAATTTTGGAGCGGAAACCAGTTCTCTATGGAAGGGGCCAAAATTCCTTAAGGGTGATACAAGGCTGAACAGTTACACAACTTCAATTTAAAAAAGGTTCCTGTATTACCAGTTACTGAATGGTTTGACCTTTTTTTTTTTTTCAGTCGATTTATTGATTTCTTTAAAAATCTAAAATATATCCTTAGTTATTCAGTGGGTTTATACTCTAAACATGATCAGATCATAATTTCACCCCTGATAGAGGATAAAGTTTTGCTAAAATAGACTATTATAGGGGCTTCAAACATTTTCTTAGCGTGATGACTCCAAACTGAGAATTCTGCCAGTCAGGAAACGAGTCATTTTGCTTTTAACTTGACTGGTTTTCTTTGCTTATATTTCTGCATTAGGATTGACAGTCTGGTCTGAGTATGCAGGAACAAATGTTAAAACGAATTTGTAGTTTTATCATTGTAACTAGTATCTAAATCTGTATAGTGGGTATTTCGCAATTTAAAAAATTAGCCTACACGAAAGCCTTGAATCGATTGACATCCTATTCCTCATATACACTTTTTTTTTTTTTTCATTTTGTGCAGATACTCGATAGTCCATTAACTACCTTTTTTTTAATTTAATTCCATTACTGTCCTCTTCCAGGTACTTGAAGAGATTTAAGGTAATGAAGCCAAAGGTTCTCCGGAGCTGGTGCCGACAAATTTTGAAAGGTCTCCACTTCCTACATACAAGAGCACCGCCAATTATTCACAGAGACTTGAAGTGTGATAATATCTTTATTACTGGACCGACTGGATCTGTGAAAATAGGAGATTTAGGCCTGGCAACTCTCAAAAGAGCTTCATTTGCCAAAAGCGTAATAGGTAATGGCTACTTGGTTCTTCCAATTACTGCAAAATGGCTACGAATTTTCACAAAACTGAGAAGTGTGTTAAAATTAATCATTGTTAGTATTTCTCATTCTCCATATCAGCTTCATCCACATCTCAACATCCAGAAGGGGGGAGCTCCATGTAATGCTTAATTGCCCTAGAAAGGGTCCACTTTTAGCTAATTTGGTGCTTTTACCCCTGCTTGCAGAATCTTCAGTCTTGTATAAAAAGTGTGAATTTCTTCATGTATTACTGTAACCTCCGTGTTTTAAAAAAAAACAAACAAAAAAAACAACAACTTAAGATGCTCTTATACTCCTGCTTTTACATTTTAGGGCATTTCAAGGAAGTGTTTCTCAGATTCAAAGCAAAAGAATCCTTAAAAGAATATCTGGAGCATGTCTTGGAGCTAGTGTGCTAGAGAATCTGACTTTTTTTTTTTCATGTTAAGTGCCGTCAAGTCTGAGTCAACTCATGGCGACCCTCTGGATAACTATCCTAAATTGTGTTCGGTCTTCAGTCAGGCGGCTCATTGTTGACAGACTGGTACACATAGCTGCTGTTGTATCGATCCATCTCATTGCTGGCCTTCCTCTTTTGTGTTGACCTTCTATCTTGCCAAGCATGTCTTTCTCTAATGATCTTTCTCTTCGCATGATGTATCCAAAGTATGAAAGTCAGTCTTGTCTGAGCTTCTAAAGAAAGCTTAGGTTTGATCTCTTCTAGTACTGACTGGTTTGTTCTTTGGGCAGTCCATGGTATACACAGTATTCACTGCCAGCACCATAATTCAAAGGCATCAATTTTCTTCCTGTATCTTTTTCACTGTCCAGCTTTCACATCCATATGATGATGAAAAATCCATGGCTTGAACAAGTCTAATCTTTGTATGGAGAGACATCGCTGCTCTTGAGAATCTGATCTAGGTCTTTCATAGCCATTCTGCCAAGAGCAATACATCTGATTTCTTGACTGCTTGTTGCTTCTTTATTGATAGTTGATCCAAGTAGGTTTAAGCTGTTCACGATTTCAATTTCTTCTCCAACGATGAAACTGTTGATTATGCCAGTTGTCATGATCTTTGCCTTCTTTACATTAAGGTGCAGGCCCATTTTGAGACTGTTCTTTGATTGTGAGAAGCAAATGTTTCAGATCATCTTCACTTTCAGCCAGTAATGTGGTATCAGCATAGCAGAGGTTGAGTCTTCCACCAATTTTCACACCTCTGTTGTCTTCATACAATCCTGCTCCTCTGATTTGTTCTGCATATAAATTAAACAGGTAGGGGGAAAGTATGCAGCCTTGTCTTACACCTTTGCTTATTTTAAACCATTCTGTTTCTCCTTGTTCCGTTCAAACTGTTGCTTCTTGATCAATGTACAGATTGTGCAAGAGTACGATCAGGTGTTCTGGTATACCCATGCTTCTTAATGTGGCCCAGAGTTTCTCATGGTTTACACAGTCAAGCTTTGCTATAGTCGATAAAGCACAAAAAGATATCCTTTTTGTATTCTTTAGTTTTTTTCAAGGATCCATCTCTCATCCGCAATGATGTCTGTCGTTCCTTGCCTTTTCCTGCACCCTGCTTGCACTTCAGGTAGTTCTTGTTACAGGTATGGTTGTAGTCTCTCTTGAATAATCTTCAGTAGAATCTTGCTGGCATGTGGGATCAGAGTGATTGTGCAATAATTTCCACAGTCAATTGGATCACCTTTTCTTTAGTATTGGTATAAACACAGATCTTTTCCAGTCAGTTAGCCATGATGTCTTCCATATTTCTTGGCAGAGCCTTGTAAGTACGGTAACAGCTGCATCAGATTGCTGTAATACTTCTATGGGAATGCTATCAATGCCTGGGGCTTTGCTCTTTGATAAGGCTTTCAATGCTGCTTCAACTTCTTTCATCACCAATGGTTCCCGATCATAAGGTACAGGTTGAAACAGCTGTTGGTCCACTTGATCTTTATCATAGGAACTCTGTATATTCCTTCCATCTTTTCTTGATCTTCTCAGCATCATTCAACATAGAACCTTGAGCATCTTGTAACATTCCAATTCGAGGCTGGAACTTTTTCTTTAACTCTCGTAGCTTTAGGAAAGCAGATCTTGTTCTTCCTCTAATAGTTTCTGCTTCTATTTCCTTGCATGCGTCATTGTAGTACTTTTCCTTGTCCTGTCTTGCTGCACGTTGGAAATCTGAGTTCTGTGATTGTCTTTCTTTCTCCTCTGGCTTTAGCTTCTCTGCATTTCTGGGCAATTTTCAAAGTTTCTTCTGTCGTCCATTTTGGCCGTTTTTCTTTTTCACCTTTTGTAGAGACTTCTTGCTTTCTTCCAACACAACCTTCTTGATGTCATTCCATAACTCTTCCGGAGCTCTGTCATTTTGTATCTAAAGCAGCAAATCGATTTTGCGAGCAGTCTTTAAATTCCAGTGGCATATTCTCAAGGTCATATTTTGCTGCATTCATGAATGGTTTGCTCTTTTTCAACTTTAGCTTGAGTTTGCATACTAGTAGTTGATGATCTGTACCACAGTCAGCTCCAGGTTTTCTTTGTTATAGAGCTTTTATTTATTTATTTATTTGGCATACATTTATACACCGCTCCTTCCAGCGATCAGAAGCGGTTTATCATTGTACAAGACAGGGGGAAGGGGACAAGAGAAGGGAAGGATAAACGAGATGATTAGTTATACAATTGATTTGCAAATAAATTACTGTTTAAACACCAGTATGAAATACAGATTGTTGTACAAGACATGGGAGAGGGGACAAGATAAGGGGGTGATTAACAGCGGCACAATTAGTTATACATATCATTGGCATAAATTACAGTTTGAACACCAGTGTAACTATACAACAGAGTCGCCATATATAAAGGCATGATAGGAGAAATTATATACATATCGACATTTTGATCATCATGGAAGTGGACATCAAATGAGCATTAGGTTCATATGAGGCTTAGGCTTTTGAGGTAGGTGGGCCGCATGGGAGGGGATAGTTGGAGCCAGCTATGTGATGCCGTAGTGTATTTTGAATAGGTGTGTGTTAAGCTCTTTTCTGAAGACCTGTAAGTCCTTGATATGACGTAGCTCGTGTGGCATCTGGTTCCAGAGCATGGGTGCTGAGTAGGTGAATGCCCGGTTGCTGGTCTGTTCTTTCACTAACCTTATGCTGCTGGGTACACAGAGTGTGTTCAGGTTAGCAGTCCGTCGGCATTTGTTGGCAGGCTGAGTGGTGATAAGGTTATCGAGAAAGGAGGGAGATATTTTGCGGATAATTTTAAATGTAGATATCAGCATTTTGTAGATTATCCTTGCAGGTATGGGGAGCCAGTGGAGTTCTATAAGAACTGGAGTGATGTGGTCTGACAAGTTCTTATTCATGATAATTCTGGCTGATACATTTTGCGCCATTTGTAGGATGTTTAGTGTTTTTTTTCGGTAGACCTTGCAGGATAGCGTTACAGTAATCCAGGTGAGGAATGATGAGTGCCTGTGCTACTGTTCTAAAGTCCGAGTGGTCAATGATGCAACGTATGGGTTGTAGAACTCTGTTTGTGAAAAATTGCTCTGTTAGTTATCCGGAGGTGTTTGTCCATCTTTAGGTTAGCATCGATTAGTACCCCTAGGTATTTGATCTCATTTTTGGAGAGATAGGTGTTTCCGTTCAGGGTGATAGATGCAGGAGGTTTGAAATCTTGTTTTCCTGATATGAACATCACTTCAGTTTTTTTGTGATTTATAGACTTCCACAGATGTAGTCAATTTTGATTCTTATACAATTCATTGGGTGAAGTCCATGTGTACAGTCGCCACTTGTGTTGCTGGAAGAAGGTGTTTGAGATGAATAGATCGTTGGTCTTGCAGAACTCTATCAGTCTTTCTCCAGCTTTATTTCTGTTGCCAAGTCCATATTTTCCAACTACTTTGTCGTCTTTGCCAACTTTTGCGTTCCAGTCACCCATGACTATCAGGATATCCTGTTTGTATGTTCTGTCAATTTCAGCTTGTACTTCAATTTCATTCTCTTCTGCAGCTGTTGTTGGGGCATATACTTGAATTATAGTTGTGTTGATAGGCATTCCTCGTAGACGAATAGAGATTAAGCGTTCGCTGATTGCATTGTATTTCATTACAGTTCTTGCAAGTTTCTTTATTATAAATGCAACACCATTTCTTCTGTCTTTCATTTCCAGCATAGTAGACCATGTGATCATCTGATGCAAAGTGCCTGCTGCCAGTCCATTTCAGTTTGCTGACACCCAACAGATCAAGTTGTACACGTTCCATTTCATTCTTGACCACCTCCAACTTCCCTTGGTTCATGCTTCGTACGTTCCATGTTCCAATGTGTGAGACATCTTTACAGCTTCTGACTCATTTCATGCAAAGCTACATCAGCAGTCAGATGTCCCGAGGGCTTTGATCCAACGACATCATAAATGCTGGTTTTACTCTGAAAAGTCTTCAGCTCTTCCCCAGTAGCTAGTTGAGTGCCTTCCGACCTGGGGGTCTCATCTTCCAGCACTACAGCACAATTTTGTTTTGTTGTAACTATCCATTGGGTTTTCATGACACGATACCGAAGTAGATTGCCAGGCCTTTCTTCCGTGCAGTTTAAGTTTGGTTTTACCGTTGTCACAGAAATGTGATCCTCCGCCGTCAACACTATCCCATTCTGCTGCCCAGATGGGTGGTTTGTCTTGGTCTGGCACCTCAGCTGAGACCTGTCCATCTTGGGAGACCCTGCCAGTAGTTAAACTACCGATAGTTTAGCTCTCAGCATAACTGACACACACAAGCCCTCACAGCATGACAAGCTGCAAACCAAGTGAGGGACTTTTTTCATATGCAGTAGGAATTGAAAAGCCTGAGTGGCTACATCCCAAACACTAATCGCCAAAGTCTGAACAATGCCACATGCTCCATGAATGCATGGCATGCATTTTTCATCTTAAATTGATTTGTGTGCACTTTTTTTCTAATTTATATTGTACATTTATGTAAACTTAGCAAAGTAAAAAACAAAATCCCAGTGGGTATCTGTTCCTTGAATGTTCTAACTGCCTTGTGACCATTATGCTTTCAGTGATGCAACAAATCGCTTGCCTAGTTTTGATTCATCATGTGCCATGGAATTACATTTTTTTCCTAGTAATACTTTAGTTATTTTCAGTGTGGGTGGTTAAGGAATAAAATTATTTTAGTCCATTGGTTTCTTTGGGTTTCGTTCTTGGTTGGAACTAGATGCCAGACTGCCTGTGTGTGGGGTGTGGTCTGGTTTTTTTTTTTTTTTTTTTTTTTAAATTCACAAATTGTTTTCCTTCCATTTGATAGCTCTCCAGCCCATCCAGCATGGTCACTAGTGAATATTCTTGGCTAAAAGGGAAAGATTCCTCAGAGGTTTGAAGGTAGAGGGCAAAGAACAGGACCAGGGTTAGAGGGAGCAGTAAAGATTGAAAGCAGCTTCTGTGTATGGAAGATTGTGGACAATGAACTGTCCTTTTTATTGCTGCCCGATATGTTACGGTTGCTGGTACGATCCTTGGTCCTCCCAGTTTCGGATTATTTTAACAGGCTGTACTTGGGTTTGCCTGGGCGATTTATTGCATCTGCAGGTGGCTCTAAACTGGGTTAGTGGCATTTTATCACCTTAGGAGGATTTCAGTCTCTATCAGTTTGCATTAGCTACGATACAGTTTTGTTGGGGGAAAATTGACTAAAATTGCAGTGCTGTAGACCAGGAAGACAACTGTGCCCTCAGGGTAGGTTGGTGGTGCCCCCAGGGCTGGCCCAAGGGTTTCTGCCACCCTAGGCAGAAACCTGGCCCTCACTGCCCCCTCTCCCCCCACTGACTCCACCAACCCCTGTCCTCCAGTACCACCAACCTCCCTCCTGTCGCCAATTCAGTCTTGGGAGGGGGGAAACGGGCAGCAGCAGTATTTCCAAAAGCAGCTGATTTTTGCCACTGCTTTCTTGCCTCCTGCAGGCCATGACCTTCAGCACACATGGCCTGCCACTTCTGATCCCTTTCAGACATAGCTTACTGTGGGAGGGGGAGGGGGTCAGAAGTGGCAAGCCAAGGGTGCTGAAGGACATGGCCTGCTGTGGGCAAGAAAGCAACTAAAAGCAGTTGCTTTTGGAAATACTGTTGCTGTTGCTGCCCACCTCCCATCACAAGCAGAATCGGAAGCGGGGGGTGGCACAGATGGTCTCATGTGCCACTGCCACCAGCTGCTCTAGCTGGCTGCCTAGCTGGCCTAGTGGACGGGTAGCCCTGGGTGCCACCTATTAGGGCCCTTAGACTCTGTCATCCTGCCATCCCTGATGAATTAAGGAAGGAAGGTGTTATTGATTCAGGAAGAGTTTAGAGCTGGCTGTTCTGCAGGTGAGAGGCACTATGGCTGTCTTTCTACGTTTGAGGTGTTAACTGCTTTTTAATGGCTTTGTAAGCCAAGAAATGATATAAGATTGCAAGGGAGGATCTGGTTGTTTGTATGGAGGGCTAGAGGAAGGAAGAGTGTGGGGGAAAACCCTGTGACCTGTTTCCTGCCTCTGGAAGTACCCCAGAGGCTGGCTGACACTTTCCGTTTCACAACTATAGTTTGAATCAGATAGCCACAGTTGCCATGATCAAAGTGGTGTAAACAAAGGGACACACCAGGCCCCTTTGGAGCCCCTTCAGAGCCAATGGAGGCATCAAGAGGACAAGCAGAATTTGGTCTGTTTTGCACCCCAGGTACTGTTTTTGGTTGTCAGTATGGGAAGAGGAAAAAGAAGCTGAAGGACTACCGGTTGTGAAGGGTCTCTGCTCAGGGGCTGATGGACTCATTTGTACTACTTCAGGGCAAGACTTTATTGGACTTGGTTATCTTTTAAAATGAGTCAGATTAGTCCAGAGGCTCCCTTTTTAAGCTCAGACACCTGTTTGCCTGCCTGCCTGCCATCCATCCGTCCAGCAGTGAGAGGGTGCTTCTAGTGCTGGCTTCCACACCGGTTGGGGGTAGTGGTAGCTAGATGGGTGCCATTAACTCCACTATGCAGCACTGTGACACTATAGTATCTGAATTAGCAGTAGGTTTGTCCCTGGTCTCTCTCCCCAGTAGTTAACTCTGGTTCGTTAGTTTTGCTAAAGCCTGTGATTTTTCCCTAGGGCTCTAACTTCCATGAAGGAAGTCACTGACTTAGAGATTTGGCATGTTATAGCTAAGATGGGGGCCACCTTATCTGGCTGTCGCTCACAATTATGTAGGTTTTCTGGTGAAACTGAATAAGTTGGTCTCTTTTGAGGGGGAGTTGAGGTCCCAGGTGGGGTTGATACCAGGAGCAAAACTCAGACTTTGGAAGGGGCAAACACTGCTCTCTTGAGGGTTAATTTGATGTTAGAAAGTAAAGTAGAAAGGCTGGAAAACTCCTTGAAATGATCAAATCTTAGATTTGTGAATTTTCCATATTGTAATATGGTTTCTGCTTAGAAATGCCAAATTATTTTGTCAATGTGTTGCACCTTGAGGCTGATAGGCTGCTTACTATATTGAATGCTTATGTTGCCTCGTCTACAAAGAATGTGGGAGGAGGCAACCTGTTTCATCCACATGAAGGTGATTTAACGGCCCTCCTGGAGACCGGTGGAGGAGTCTGCTAATGGGTACTGTGATGGCCCCCTTCCACAAGCTCTCAGACAGTTTTGACGCCTTTCCATGGATATGTTGTACATGTGTATCGCAATGTGTCTGCGAAGACTCAACAAATCCAGAAGTGTTTTCTCCAGTTGAAGCCTAGAATTTTATGGTTGGATGACCTTTTTCTAAAATCCTAGGAAATGTTTGCTATATTTTTGGAAGCCTCTTGATTGCAAGCATTGATTCAGGCTCATGAACGGTCTAATAAATGGATGTTTTGGATTTGTTTGCTCCTGTCCTTACTAGGTGCCTGCTGGTTGGTGTTGGGGATAATTTTGTATATAGTGCCTTTAAATGGTGGGGAGTCTTCTGATAAAAAAACAAAACAAAAAACAAACCTCCCCACTTGATTGGTTATTTTTATTGTGACCTGCCTCCCTTTTATTCCTTATCCTGTGGATGCTCCAGTGTTTTGGAGCACTGTTTCTTTTGTTTGTGTACTGTGGTAAACCTTGCTAAATCGAATGCTGGAAGAATTTCGGATAAGGTATGCTGCCTTCTAGAGCCTGATTGCTGACGCTTAGTGGGCAGATACATATCTGGAAGGGCTGAGAATTCTCAAACCCTCCCTTGGACATTCCACCCTGAACTTACTGGAGGCTGTGAATCCGGTCTTCACGGCATCCTCAGCCAGCCCTAGAAGCATAAGTGTTTGTAATTTGAACCTAGGTTTCCTGAATAAGCCAACGGGCTGGTCCATTTATCACATGTTTAATCAAAATAGGCTTTGATTTTAAGTTTGTTTTATGCAGCAGTGTTTGAAATTAGAACTACTTAGAGAACAAAACAAAAACAAAGTAAGATCCTAAGATGCATTGCAATCTACCACAAAGCCTGCTGGACTATGATCCAATAAACATCTCCCATCCTCTACAGTTTTACAGATCCACTTTTCACCTGCCCACCTCCCACCCTCATAACTGAACGATCACTGATATAGACCCAATTCTCCAACTAATATCTCAGTAAGAGGTGAATAATTTGATAATGTAACTATCTGTGAGCCATTTCTTTATTGGCAATAAAGAACTTGCATGTGCAGAAAAGGGACATTTTATAAAGCTGCTGTGTCTCCAGCAGAACTTAAATCTTGTCTTGAAAGGGTAATAAAATTCAAGAACAAGGTTCCCACCACTGGTAATTAGCTTCCATGTCTATTGATTTATTTATACATTTTTCTATAACGCCTCTTCCAGAGATCAGAGGCGGTTTACAGGTAACAAAACGTTAACAATAGCAAGCTATTTTTACAGAGAACAATTGTAGGACATCTCTGAGCTCACTCGACATGGGCACAAGCCACCTTGAGGGTGGAGGGAGGCCTAGTGTGTCCAGATATTTGTCAGGCAGCAACATGGGTATCTGCAGTACAAATGGCTGGAAAATCATCTCAACATCCAAGCCCAAGAAGGAGCTGGGTTCGGGGCCTGAGTGCTGCAAGCTGGCCTTGTGGGTCCCTCCCTGTAGATGCTGCTGCTATGGTACATCCCTGATGTCTGTTAGTCTGGACGGGAGGGATGATTTGGTAGGTCCCTGCTGTGGTCCACTCAGAAGGCTGCTGGAAGCCATCAAGAGGCACCTCTGGAGGAGGGATAGTCCTCGTTTGGCTCGGGTGTTCCGGTAACTTCCTTTTCAGCTTGGGATGTAGAAGTGACAAAGTATATATCTATTATGTAACAGCTGCAGAAATCCAATCTGTGAGAGGCACATTAGCTGCATGTGGGGCAGTGTCATCCGAGGGGTATGTGGCCCATTGGGCTGGTGACTGTAGGTGGCCTAAGGCTGCTACCGCATGCTCTGTGAAACTGAAAGGCTGTTGCTCTGCTTTGATAACCTATACTGGCCAAGCTTGAGACACCTTATAGGGTGACATCACAAGAGTTTGGTCATGCTCAGACTCCATCTGCTGGTCGGGGGGGGGGGCACAGCCCTGATGTCTGGACTGGAGAGATTCAAGGAAAGATAATTAGCAGGTAAGGCCCAATTTCACCATATTTGAGATGGAACATGTTCTGTATTTGATCTGCCTTTCAGTTTGGTCAAATGGAAAAGTTATCCATAGTGGGCTCGGGTATTTGTTTAGCTCACACCTTTCCAATGGTAGTTCAAGGTGCACCATATTCAGGTACAGCAGATATTTCCTGTCCCTGGAGGGCTTACAATCTGTCTGTCCTTGAGATAGTGAGAGGATTAAGTGACTTGCCCAAGGGCACAAGGAGTATTAGTAGGATTTGAACCCTGGTCTCTGGCTCCCAAGCATCTGTCACTTCAATCCTGTGGAATATCACCTATTTAGTATTGAACCCCTATCCAGCATGGTCCTGAGTGAATCAAAGTAAAATGTGTAATACAAATGAACCACCAAACCATATCCAACAGTACAATACAATTAACACACAATGACAAACAAACAAAATTCACTAAGTATAAAATATAACTGTCAAACTTCCTACTGTACTTTATCAACTATATGCCAGTGACATTCAGTTGATGCTCCCAGCTTTAGGTTCACCAAAGACTTCAGCTTACACGAAGCATTGCTTGGAAGAGGTGAATTGTTGGCTTAAATGGAATTGGAATCTAAATTTCTCTAAAATTAAAACTTTGTATGCTCAAACATTTCCAAGAGCATTTTGCTTATGGTGAGCACCGAAGAGTAGGTGACTTCCTTAGAGTTGGAGTCTAGGATTTGGATAACATCCTGAATGATGAAGGCTCACAATATGCTTGATAGCACATTCCATCCTTCTCTTGCAGAAAGTGATTGTTGGATTTGTGCATAGGTTTGCAGGCATTGGTCCTTGGGTCTAAACTATAACGTGGAATACCTGGGACTGCTGTGCTTCCCAAGGAAAGTATTAACTGGTGCAGAATTCAGGCTTCCACCATCAGGTCATATGAAGTTTAAGATTTTATTCTTGATTCAAGTGGTTCAGAAGTTTAATGCTATTTAAAGATCATCATCCAGCCAGTAATGCATGCTCATGGTGGGTAACAATCATAAATATTGTCCCCCCCCATCGTTCAGTGTTCCACCGCTTTGACCCAGTGAAAAGCGGGATATAAATACAGCTAAATAAAAAAATAAATAAAATAAATTCAAATTACTTACTGAGAACTTTTACTGAAGTTATATTTACTGTTATCAGGATACTTCAGAAGAGCTGAAGATGCTGTATAGAAAAACCTCAGCTGGTGTACAGTTCTGTTCACCTGTTGCACAATGCACCTATAGCATGTTTATCCTTGTTATGTAACAATAGTCTGAGTTTGATTTGACTCCTATGGTTCAGTATCAAGTTGCCCATAATTGTCCCTAACAATTCATTCATGTATTCTAATACAAGTATTCTGTCAGGAGGCCAACTTGATATTAAAATTCAAATCATTGTTTTTCTTTGAAGGGAAACTGTAACCACTGTAAAGTCTGTACGAGGGTTGCTATTTATATTTCTGGCCTAATGAAAAAACAAATTTATGATCGAAATTGGTTTTATTTTTCAAAATATTCTCCATGAAGATCAATACACTTTTGCATGCGTTCGAACCAATTTTCGAAGCACTTTTTCCACTCCGATTGAGGTAACTCCAAAACATGCGTTTTGAATGCATCAACCGCATCTTCGGGTGTTGAAAATCATTGACCACGTAATTTGTTTTTGATGTGCGGGAATAAAAAGTCATTGGGTGCCAAATCAGGGCTGTACGGTGGATGACCCATCAATTCGATGTTTTGGCCGGTCAAATATTCCTTTGTTTAAGCCGATGTGTGAGAGCTCACATTGTCATGATGAAGAATTATTCGTCTCTTCTTTGACTTTTTCTGAATTTCTCCAAAGACTTCTGGTAAACAAATGGTCGTGTACCATTCAGAATTGACCGTCCTACGTTGCTCTAACGGCACTGTCGCCACGTGACCGGTAATGCCGAAGAAACAGGCAACCATTTGCTTCAATGTCCTTCCGCGAACAAATTTTGTTGGATTTGTCTCGTCTTGGAAGACCCATACAGTCGATTCCTGTTTTGTTTCGGGCTCATATGCATAGATCCATGATTCGTCACCTGTGTAGATGTTATACACAGTCTTTGATGCACCTTGAACATATTTTTTTCAACATTTCCTTGCACCAATCGACACGAGCCTTCTTTTGAGCGTTTGTCAGATTGTGCAGGATCCAACGCGAACAAATCTTTTTTACGGCCAAATGATCATGCAATATCTTATTGATGCTTGTCATACTAATGCCCAAAGATGCCTCAATCTCACGGTATGTCACATGATGATCTTGCTTTATCAGTTCACACACAGCATCGATATTTTCTGGCACAACAACCGATTTTGGATGACCCTGACGGAATTCGTCCTGGAGCGAACGTCGGCCACGTTTGAATTCGTTATACCAGTTTTTTACAGTGCCGTAGGATGGTGCTTTATCGCCGTATAAAAAATTAAGTTCATCAATGCACTCTTGTCTTGATGATCCACGTTGAGTTATGAAAAATAATCACACAAAAATGTTCACGAGTTAATTCCATTTTTCGCCCGAGATGAATTTTTCAAGTTACTGTAAACAACAAATCGCGCTCAAATGATAAAATGTTATGAATAAGGTTATTTTCAACAATGTCAGTGTTCCAATGGAACCATTGGATGGCGCCTGGCAACACTTACTGTTGCTAAGGCCAGAAATATAAATAGCAACCCTCGTAATAGACAAAGTCAAAGACTTAAACAAAATAAGTTGGTTGATAAAAAGTATAGGAACTTCATATGTATGGAGGAGAGGAACCACGTCGGGATGGATGAGGCTGCTCTGACCTGTTGCTGCTTTTCTTGCCTTTTTTTCATTAGAACTCATCACCCCAGTGAAGAAACAGAGGAAGGGCAGATTTACCTGAATGCAGCAAAAATCCAGTCCAGGGGCTAATATACCAGCATGTTACCCCAGCACATACACATCAGTCGTTAGTAGGAGGGAGGAACAGCTCTCTGGAGGAGTAGGGTTTTTTTTGTTGAGCTCCAGGCAAAGGGGGAGGCCTCAACCTCTGTACTGGCATGATGTGGCTTGTGACAGACCAGATCAGCCAACAGCTGAGGCAATCTGCAATTGGCTGGCTGGGAGCGGTGCAGCTTGACTCAGACCCTGAACACTGAGTGGAGGCATGGAAGAACAGCAGGGTTCTGCAGCAGGTAGCTAGCCAGGCAGATCAAGCTATCTGCTTTGTCAAAGCTTTGGTCATCTCCCAAAGCCTCTTCTGGAAGTGAGTACCTGGGCGGCGGGTCCTCCATGTGGGAAAGTTGTCTGGAGGATGTCTGGGAGACACTATTGAGGATTGAAGCAGTGGTCAAGCTGTGAGATTAAGCCAAAAATAATGGACTTGGGACAGTGGGTTGGAAATGTGGAAGCCCAAATGGCCACAAACCAGAAGACATCTGGTGCCTTCATTAGTCTGACATTACATCTCAAATAGAGATCATGGAGAAATCTCAGCATTTAAAAAACATCTTTGAACTTTCCAAAGACTAGGCTGCTGTGTTAGAGCTGTGGAATTATGTAGAGAAGCTCAGAAAATATCAACCTGAAGAGATTTTGGTCTCCATGTTCTATCTCCAGAAGAGCAAGAAGCTGGAGAGTGGAGATGGAGTGAGGGACTCTAGTATCAGTAGATTGCTTAGCTCTTTCAGACTTCTTGGCATCGTTGGCTAATCTATCCTTTTTTTATTTTTTTTTATATAAAGGATAAATGTTCCTTGATGTAGCCTTAGCCACATAGGTGCAAAGAAGGCTTTTCTTCAGTATCCGAGCAGATTGGGTGCTATAGGGGCTTCCTTTTATTTGAGGTTACCCTGTGAGTGCCTTGTCGGATATTAGGGGCATAACTACACCTGCTCTGATCTGCTCCTATTAGAGCAGTTCCTTCTAGCAAAAAATCTGAATGATTTCAATTTTTTTTGATAGCTTGTACTGATATGGGGGTAAATAGAATAGTAATCTGGGAGAAGACTATGGGTCTCTTCACCTAGGGGCGGAGCAAGATGGCAAACACCTTACCTGCTTTGAGGCTGCTTTTTAATGCCTTTTTCCCCTACAATGTTCCAGGAGGAAGGTTAAACGTAAAAAGTGGGAACACAAGGCTGCTGGAGTGGTGCAAAACAGCCTTATGTATTGTTACTTGGGCCTGACTCCAAAACCTGGGGAAGACTGTCTCGCAGAATGTGGCAGTAGGAGACACATCTCCGCTACTGGTTCTTGGATACCACTCCCATGGCATAAGCAGGGTGTGTTGAACCCAGTATAAGAACATAAGATATACCATACTGGGTCAGACCAAGGTCCGTCCAAGCCCAGTATCCCGTTTCCAACAGTGGCCAATCTAGGTCACAAGTACCTAGCAGTTTCCCCAAAAGACACAGGTTCCACAAGGCTTGTATTGGGGCAAGCAGTGGATATCCCAGGTCCACTTTAATAATGGTTTATGGACCTTTCCTCCAGGAACTTGTCCAAATCTCTTTTTTTTTTACACCCAGCTACACTTTGAGTGAAAACATTAGCCTTAAATAGGTTACCCTGTAGCTTCATTGCATGTCCCCTAGTCTTTCCATAGTTTGGTGTAAACAATCGATCTACGTTTACCCGTTCCACTCCATTCATTAATTTATAGACCTCTGTCATATCTCCCCTCAGTCATCTCTCTTCCAGGTTAGAGCCCTAACCATTTTAGCCTCTTCATAAGGGGTATCCTTCCATCCTCTTTACCATTTTGGTGGCTCTTCTCTGTACCTTTTCTAATAACGCTATATCCTTTTTAAGAAGTATGGCCTTGGAGGACCTACTGAGGACTTCAGAAGGGGAGTTTCAATCCCCTGCAGGATTGGTTTCTGGTTGGAGGAAGCTTCCTGGGACATGTACAAATGTCAAGACTAGAGGTGGTGTTTTGGACCATGAGCTATTGGGTAAGCTCCTGATCTTGGGAGGACCTACACTCTTGGTAAATGCTGTTCCTATGTGTTTAATTCCTATTAAGTCAAGTGTAACTTAGAAGTGATCTGTGACTCTTATGACAGTTTCCCCTCAAACTGTACTTTTTGTCTATCCAAATTAGGTCAGGCAATGACTCGGGGGAGGGGAGTCAGTATGAGGGAATAAAAAGCTGTCAGGGAGGAAAACTGCAGTTTATTGAAACTAAGGTTAAACAAGATCCTGCTGTGTTGCCTGTAATCAAAGGGAATTTGCATGTGCAAAATAGAGGCTTTGGAGAATGCTTTAAAGAGGAATCTTCATTTGAAATGTCCTGCGGTCATACCTTTAAAAATTGGCATTACATTGGCCATCCTCCAATCTTCAGGTATTACAGATGATTTTACTGATAGTTCAGATTACTAATAGCAGGTCTGCAATCTCATATTTCAGTTTAACACCCTTGGATGTATATCATCCGGTCCAGGTGATTTGCTACTCTTCAGCTTATCAAATAGTTGTAATACATCTTCCCAATGTACTGATATTTCCTTCAATTCTTCCGCACCTTTAAATACCACTTCAGTCATGGGTAACATCCCTATATCTTCCTCAGTAAAGACCGAAGCAAAGAATTCATTCAGTCTCTCCGCTATCGCCTTGTCACCTCTTAGTGCCCCTTTAACCCCTTTATCTTTATCTTTATTAAAATACTTGATATACCGCCCAGACCGAGGCATCAGGGCGGTGTACAATCATAAAATTAACGACTGCTAAGAAAAAAAGGAACACCATAAAATAGAACAGAGGGAGAAATAGTAAAACCATAAAATAGGATAAATAAAAACAAATAGCAGACAGCCAAGGTGCAGGAGGGGTAAAGGGGATGAGGGAAGGAGGAGGGGAGGGACGTAAGGGGAAGGAGGCGCAACTAGGGAGAGGAAACACCAACAGGGGGGACAGATCAAAAGCCTGACAGAAAAAGTGTGTCTTAAGAAGGACCTTGAAACGGGTATAGGATGATTCAGTGCGAAGTGGGAGGGGAAGAGTTCCAGAGGCAGGGGCTAAGAAAAAGAAAGCAGAGTGACGAGTAGATTCAAGGCGAGCCTGAGTAGGTGACGGCAGGAAAAGACGATTACCGTGAGACGAACGAAGGAAACAGGGAGAGGGCTGGAGGCAAATGATGTCGGCTAGGTACTGGGGGGTATCAGAGTGAAGAGCTTTGAGCAAGGATAAGCAACTTGAACATGAACCAGAACTTAACGGGGAGCCAGTGTAAAGATAAACATGGTGACACATGAGCATGAATGGAAGATGAAGTAACAAGACGGGCAGCAGCATTTTGGACAAGTTGGAGACGGCGAAGTTGGTAAGAGGGAAGGCCAGCATAGATAACATTACAATAGTCAATCATTCTATCATCTCTATCATCTAATGGACCAACAGACTCGGGTTTTTTGCTACAAATGTATGTGAAAAGTGTTTTTATTACACATTTTTGCTTCCGCAGCAAGCTTCTCAAATTCTCTTTGCCTGCCTTATCAATGCCTTGCATTTAACTTGCTAATGCTTGTGCTGTTTCCAGTTTTCGTCATTTGGCTTTTTTCCATTTCCTGAAAGATGAATTTTTGCCAACAGCCTCTCTGACCTCACCTTTAAGCCATGCTGGCAGTCTTTTTGACTTCCTTCCACTTTTCTTAAAGCATGGAATACAGCTGTTCTGAGCTTCCAAGATAGTATTTTTCAACAACACCCAAGCTTGATGTAAGTCTTTAACCTTTGCAACTCCTTTTAGTTTTTTCTTAACTATTTTCCTCATTTTATCATAGTCTCCCTTTCGAAAGTTAAAAGGTAGTACTGTGGCTCTCCTTACCTTTCTCCTCCACTAATTAAATCAAATGCGATCATGTAATTATTGTGACTGTCAGACCATCAAGCCCAGTATCCTGTTTCCATCAGTGGCCAAGTCAAGTCACAAGTACCTAACAGTTTCCCAAAAAGCCACACAGGTTTCAAAATGTTTGTACTGGGGTAAGCAATGGATTTCCAGGGTCCTCTTTTCCTGGAGGTAAGGTCCATACACCATTACTTGTCCAAAACGTTTATAAACCCAGCTACGCTGATAGCTTTTTACTATATCCTCCAGTAACAAATTCCAGAGTTTAAACATTTGGTGAAATTTTCTCTTAGTCTTAAACAGGTTACACTGTTTACACATCAAAAAGTAGAGAATAGGACATGCAACGAAGCTACAATCTGTTTACCCATTCCACTCCATTAATTTATAGACCTCTCTCATATCTCCTCTGACATCTCTTTTCCAGGTTGAAGAGCCCTAACCTTTTAAGCCTCTCCTCATAGGAGTAGCCTTCCATCCCCTTTACCATTTTGGTGCTCTTCTCTGTACCTTTTCTAATTCTGCTATTTCCTTAAGATACAGTGACTAGAATTGCACACAATATTCAAGGTGCAGTCGCACCATGGAACAATACAGAGGCATTATAATGTCCTTTATTTTATTCTCCATTCCTTTCCTTATGATTTCCAGCTTTCTATTTGCTCTCTTGGCCACTTCTGCACACTGGGTGGAGGGTTTCATTGTGTTATCCACAATAACATCTGAATCTCTTTCCAGGGTGGTGGTTCCTAATGTGGAATCTTGTATTGTATAACCATAGTTTGGGTGGTTCTTTCATAGATGCATAACTTTGTACTTGTCCACATTAAATTTCATCTGCCATTTGAATGTCCAATCTTCCAATTTATCAAGGTCCTTTTGCAATTTTTCCACAATCCTCTTGGGTTTTAACAACTTTGAATAACTGTCATCTGCAAATGTGATTACCTCATTTGTTCCCATTTCCAGGTTATTAACAAATGTTAAAAAGCAGCTGGCCCAGCACAGATTCCTGGGGTACTCCACTATTCACCTTTCTCCATTGGGAAAATTGGCCATTTTGCCCTACCCTCTGCTTTCTATCTTTTAACCAGTTCCTGATCCACAGTAGTACACTGCCTCCTATCCCATGACTTAATTTCTCCAAGAGTCTCTCATGAGGGGCATTGTCAAAGGCTTTCTGAAAATCCAGATGCACTATATCAACCGGCTCACCTTTGTCTACCTGTTCACACCTTCAAAAAAAAAGAAACAGATTAGTAAGACAAAACCTTCCTTGGCTAAAGCCATGTTGGTTTTCTCCCATTAAAACATGACTATCGACATATTCAATAACTGTGTTCTTTATAATGGCTTCTACCATTTTGCCCAGTACTGACCTTTTAAAAATTGGTGAATGACCAATGCAATGCCAATCTTCAGGCATCACAGATAATTTTAAAAATAGTTCACAGATTAGTAGTAGTAGTAGGTCTGCAATCTCATATTTATTCTTTCCAACACCCTCTGATTTATAGCATCTGGTCCAGGTGATTTGCTATTCTTTAACTTATCAAATAGTTGTAATACATATTCCCAGCTTATCAATATTTCTTTCAGTTCTTCTGATGCCTCACTTTTAAACACCATTTCAGTCATAGGTAACTTCCCTACATCTTCAGGAAAGACTATAGCAAAGAATTCATTCAGTCTCTCTCCACTATGGCCTTGTCCCCTCTTAGTTGAACCATTAGATAGAGGGGTAAAAGGGGCACTAACTTTCACGGGTTTGTTTGTGGGGGGGGGGTTGTTTTTAACTATGAATGTACTTGAAAAAGTTGTTATGCGTTTTTGCTTCCACAGCAAATTTTTTCAAATTCTTTCTTTGCTTGACTTATCAATACCTTGCGTCTAACTTGCCAGTGCTTATGTTTCTAATTTTCATCATTTGTCTCCTTTTTTCCATTTTCTGAAAGATGCTTTTTGGGCTACAACAGCCTCTGACCTCACATTTACACCATGCTGGCAGTTTTTTGGACTTTCTTCCACTTTTCTTAAAGCATGGAGTACAGCTGGTCTGGGCTTTCAAGATTAGCATTTTTAAACACCCATGTTTGATGTAAATCTTTAATCTTTGCAGCTGCTCCTTTTAGTTTAACTATTTGCCTTATTTTATATCCTTTGTTCCTCAATGGGGAAGGTACAGAGGCTGGGATGAGGCACCCTGTTCACTAATCAGTTAAGAATGAGTTTGTTTTTTTCCAAAAGCACATGCTTGAGGTCCTTATTAGCCTTGAGAAATGAGGGCTTAAAGAGCTCATTCATTAATGCAGTTCCAGTATTTATGTAATCTCAAACAATTGATTGTTTTAGTTCACTTGAATACGTATTTTAAAACAAAAAGGGATAATGAGACAAACTAAACTTCACTTACTACTAGTCCTTGTCCAGAATGTGCTGTTCACCTGCCCCCCTCCCCCCAAAATACCCCACCCTGAAACTGAATTGAGGTCCTCCTTTTTAAGGCCTCAAGTCATTTCATTTCTTAATTTTGTCACTTCACTTTGATTTTTGCTAGTGTAAAATGAGATTATTTTTCCTGTTCCACCTTTTGTATTCAGGTACTCCAGAGTTCATGGCCCCGGAGATGTATGAAGAACATTATGATGAATCGGTGGATGTGTACGCTTTTGGAATGTGCATGTTGGAAATGGCTACTTCTGAGTACCCCTACTCGGAATGTCAGAACGCTGCTCAAATTTACAGGAAAGTTACAAGCGTAAGTCCAATCAATGTTCGATCTATAGAACATTGTATCTAAGTAAAGTGATCTAGAGTATATTAACCCTAAATCAGGTCTCTTTACACCTCTAAATACACTTTGTATTTACACTATTGCCTCACTTTTAAAAATGAACTCATGGGCTTTGAAGAATTAAGGAAATTGCTGAGCTTGTTACAAAATCTGTAGACAAAGGTCCCTTCTATTTTTCACCAGTAGCTCGTCTTACCAGCATGAAGTGTTTCATATTTCTCTGATTATTCCTCACATGCGTAGAGCGACACTGAATGCTGACTGGTACCACCACCTGGCCCTGTTTTAGAATGTTAATAGTCTTCATTTAAAAAATTGTCTTGGTTTAGAACCAGACTTCAACACAGTAAGGTAGCTTGCTCTTGTACATCGGTGCGAATTCCAAAGCAGTCTGGTTTTAGCAAAAGCCATGCTGAGTAGAAGACATCCAGACTGGAAAACCACTCTGGAGACATTTTCAGTTAAATCTACTGAATTGTCATACCTGTTCCTGCAAAAATCTCCCTTCTAAAGAGGAAGTGACTTAGATTTCAAACACTAGTATGGCTTGGTATGTGGCAAATCCAGAGTTTAAAATCTGGTAATTCATGGGTTCTTAGACTTTTTGAATAGGATGTGGACTTGCATGGTTAAGAGTAAGACTTATGTTTTTGCTAATGGTTTGCTGATGCTGATAAAATCATTGACTTGAAATTTTACAGAACTGGAGATGTGTGTTCATGTGATTACAAATAAGTCCAAGGTGAAGGTTCTAGTTCAAATCAAGTAGACATTTTGCAGTCCTGACAGTTTTACTTGTCAAAGTAAATCTATTAATGTATAATCTGCCAATCCGGAATCATCTGGCTGACATCTCTTTAAATGTTAAGAGTTTATTGGAACTGTGCGTTGTACTCTCCTAAAGTAAAATGTAGGCCAACCCTATATATTCACTTGATTGTGAATTGCCAAAACTTGATTCGCATTTAAATTAAATTGTTACTAATAGCTTTAATATTTATCTTGATTTGCAGCCAGTTTTGTAGATAGTCCTTCTCTGGACTTAATTATAGATGGGGGATGGAATCGAAGCAAGCAAGGCATTTTGCTGTCCTCTTCATGCTGGGTAGGATAGCTGTGTATCCTCTAATGGTAGGAAAAATAAGTTGGCAGGTGATCTTAGGTTATTGCCATGAGTCTTGTCTATCAAGCTTATCCAACTGCAATGTGAACGGCTTGCCTGACTTGCCTCTTTTAGCTGTATCATCTAAAGCCATTCAGACTTATTTTTTGAGATGAATATTAAGATGTGTGGTTGTGTTGAGAATCATGACCTACAGATAAAGATTGAGTTGCAACTTTTTTTTTTTGGGGGGGTGAATTTTAAGGGTGACAGTGTGCAAATGTGTTTATTTATGCAATTTAAAAAATACATCCAAGTGAATGAGCAAGGAAAAGAGGAAAACAAAACACAAGCAATTATCAAAGAAAATAACATTTCAGAATAGACCTCAAGAATACCCCTAGTAGGACAAGAACAGTAAGGAGAAAATACAAGGTGTTAACCTAAGAAATGACGCCAAACTAGCAGCTGCAACCCATATGTGGAAGGCAACAGCCTGTTTTAACTAGCTGAATTCTCAGGGCTAGCCACCTGAGTTGCAAAACCCTCTAGACACTAGGAATGGAAGCAACTGATGTGGTGCAAAGAACACAAACTGCTTAAACTGATAAGAAATCAACAGGGGTGGTCCAAGGGGGGGTGCGGGGCCATGTGCAGAGGCTCATTGCAGGGCATCATTTGCATAAATATTTGCATAATGTTAACATGCAGTAACCTTTAGTAAACATGCCTCTTAATGAGTGTCTGGATAAAGAGACTACCAGACGTCTACATTACTATACTCCAGTGACAACTGCCAGGCACATCAGGAAGTACTACAAACACTGAGTAGCCTGTTACTGAGTAGCCTGTACATAGTCTCCCCAGTTAGCCAAGTTGTAAACCCTGTTTCTTGTAATTAGAGTGCGGACACTGCCTGCACTGTACAAATTTGTTTTAACTGTAAACCGAGCTGATTTTAAAGAGCACGGTATAGAAAACACTCTAAATCTAGAACCCATAGCAAACCCGCCGTATCATAACAGCACTACCAGGACTCACAAAGCACCAAACCCTACCTATCAAAAGGCAACATTACAAATATTAAACCAGTACATCTCATGGAATAGCAATACATCTTCTACTGGGGAAAGAGAACAAGTGGCACTGTCAAATAGAAACTAAATAAACAGAATACCTCAGCTCGGTTACACATGCAGAACATAGTCACAAAACAAAGAACAAGGGATCACAATTTAGAAATAGGAAAACAATTAAAATGGGAATCCCAAAAGCCAAACTTGGAATGTACAACACTGGGAAAATAAAACCATAAATTTCCTCTTGTACTAAACAAACTGCAGACGTTAACGATGCAAATTTCCCAGAGCTGACATTCCAGTTAAATTCAAAATAAAGTGTTTTTCTATTATCTTTGTGCATTTTATTTTTCAGTTGCAATTGCTCCAGTCACTTTCTTCTGGTTTCTTCTTGTCTTCTGCTAACTCTCCATTGTCTGCTGTCCATTTGTTCTTCTAGTTTGTTTCCATTCTCTTTAAATCTGCTTTAACATACTGATCTTTCTCATTTTGCTCTTTCCTTCATTTCTTTTTCATCCACTCAAATTTTACCCCTCCATCCTCAATCCCCACTTACTCTGCCAATTCCTGGCCAATCATAGATTTTTCTTCCCTCCCACACTGTTTCCTCTCCATCCTCACTTCCCCAGCCCCATCCCATTTTAGTCCTCCCCCAACATCAGCTGCCTTATAGTTCCAGCCCCACCCAGCATCTGCTCCCTTCTAGTCCCATTCTCCCATCCCCCCCCCGCATCAGCCCATTTCCCATCTTAGTGCCCCCCCACGAAGAGCCCCTGCAGCTGTCTAAAAGGCTTTAGAGCAGTGGCTCTCAACCTGTGGGTCATGACCCCCACGGGGGTCGCCACAGGATTTAGCAGGGGTTGCCTCACTCCGCCATTAAAAAAAAAAAAAAAATTTAAATAAAATAAATTTAAAAGTGCACAAGCTGCTGCCGCTGCCGAGTCTGCTTCTCAGCAGTGGCAAACTCACTGCCTCCCTTCTAATGCAGCCACGGCTCCCTGCCCCTTAGGGAACCGTGGCTATGCCTGTAAAACCGTTGCGGAGTCCTTCCTGTCTCTCGATGGGCTCCAGGCAGCATTATCCCGCCTCCAAAGGAAGTTGTTTACCACTTCCTTTGGAGGCAGGACAATGCTGCACGGAGCCCGTTTAGAGACAGGCTCCAACGTCTTCAACGGCACAGCCACTGTTCCCTAAGAGACAGGGAGCCGCGGCTGCAGAAGGAGGCAGACAGGGAGAGGGGAGGAGGGGGCAGGGAACCTGCAACAGAGCTGACATGGGGGAGGGAGGGAGGGGGGTGACATGGAAAAAGGGGAGAAATGGGGACATACTGGACAGACGGGATAAGTGCTGGTCAGAGGGGAAAGACAGTGTGGGTTAGGATTATAATGGGCTGATGGGGGAGCTAGCACTGGTAATGGGCAGATGGGAGGGCTAGGACTGGTAATGGGCTGATTAGGGGGGACTAGCACTGGTAATGGGGTTGAGGGGGGACTAGCACTGGAAATGAACTGATTAGGGGAGGCTAGGACTGGTAATGGGCTGATGGGGTGGGATAGGACTGGTAATGGACTGATGGGAGGCTAGCATTGGAAATGAGCTGATCACGGGGGCTATGACTGGAAATGGGCTGATTAGTGGAGGCTAGGACTGGTAATGAGCTGATGGGGGGGATAGGACTTGTATTGGGCTGATTAGGGGAGGCTATCACTGGTAATGGGGTTGAGGGGGAATTAGCACTGGAAGTGAGCTGATTGTGGGGCTTCGACTGGGAATGGGCTGATTGTGGGGAGGGGAGGATAGAGCTGCTGGCCCTGGAAGAAAACTGGGGGCTAAGGCTACAAATGGGCTGATACAAGGGGATGGGAGAATGGAACTGGAAGGGAGTGGATCTGAGAGGGGCTGCCATGGTATTTGTACTAGAAGGGACTGGTCAGTGGGGAAGGAGGGGGACTGGAAGGAAATGGACACCAGTGGCAGTCATGGGAATGCAAGTTGACATTGGAAGGTACTGGGAGTGAGGACTAGAAAGGGGCTGATACTGGGGAGGGTTACTGGGACTGGAAATAGGCTGATGGAAAGAAGTGAAGAAAACGAAAGAAGAGATAAGAAATGGCAGATGGACCATAGACCACAGAAAGAGAGCTAAGAGAAGACAGGAAAGCAGAAGCCTGAGATCGGGACCAGCATGATCAGAGAATAAATTGGTAAGACGACAAAGGTAGAAAAAATAATTTTATTTCATATTAGTGATTTGACTACAAAATCATAATTTTGAAGTCAAATATTACTTGTTGGGATTAATTATTGTGGTTTAAATAAGTAAATGTTATAAATAAAAACATAATGCAAAGGCCTAGAATATATTAATAATTCAACAAATGATTACAGTGACAATGCGTTAACGGTAAAGGAAGAGACTCATTTGATTTTATCATTGGGGGTCACCACAAGTTGACCAATGGTAACAGGGGTCATGGTACAAAAAAGGTTCAGAACCACTGCTTTAGAGGGAGCTGGAGAGGTGCCGGCTCACCTCTGACAGCCACTGAAGTGAAGAGTGCCTTTTTTCTTCACGGCAGCGGTATTGTAGTTTAGGACGCTGGCGTGCTGAGGTCAAAGGGGACTTACTGTTTCTCGGCACTCAGCGTGCCAGCATTCTGAATTACAGTACAGCTGCCGGAGTGAAGAAAAGATGCTTTTCACGTCAGCAGCTGTCAGAGGTGAGCTTGGGCCTCTCCTGCTGCTTCTAAAGCCACCATGCCTGCTGCTGCTGAATGCAGAATGTTGTTGGCATGGGGCCCCCTGAAGCATGGGGCCCCCTGAAGCATGGGGCCCTAGTAGAACAACATTCTGACACAATGGACTGCCCTGCCCTGGAAATCAAACCTTTACAAGGAAGGAAATAAAGCTTTCATAGATGCACCAGTTGTTACAGGCCTGGACCTCAGGGCCAGAAACCCACAGCACTGCTTCTCTATCTCTAGAAACTTCCAGAAATACACGTCTTTGAACCAAAAAATAGAGCAGACGTGTTACAAAAAAAGGCATAAAATGGTATTCCTATCTGACTCAAAGCATACTATTAAAGTTCTTTCTGTAACAGTTTCTAATGACTCCAAAAAGGCAGATAAACACTCTACATCAGAGGATTGCACCTGCCCAGGTCCCCCCTCAACACACTGAACCAGAGTGCTCAGGGACAGATACTGGGCCCAAACAATCGGCAGAACAGCATCCCCAGAGACCTTAAGTACTTCAGAGTACTTCCTAAGCATGCCCAAAGGTGGTATAACTGGACATTTTGGGAAGTTTAAGAATCTTAAATTATTCCTCCACACTATTTTCCAGGAACAGGACTTTCCTATTAAGGACTTTTATCTTAGCTGAGCATTGCTCACAGAATGGAGGTCTTCAGGGCAGATTCCACACATCCTAACAGATTGGTATGCTCAGCTAAAGTAGCCTCACAATCTTCAGTCTTAGCCACCTCTCGAGCTTGAAATTTGCCTGCATATTCAGCTAGTGAGGTATCCACAGCTTTGGTGTCCCACAACGCTCCCAGTCTTGCAGCCACCGCTCAACAATATACCCAAGCTGGTGATTCCACAGAAGTGTCCAAAGACACCTCAATTGCCGAGGGGAAAAATGTCACATTACTTCCCCAGAGTCTCCTTGCATCTCCTGAGCTGGCACCAGTTGTGGTGGTGGTAGGGCCGCTCAGGGCTCAAATATGCCCTGCTTAAGCTAGCATCGGCACCACACTGAGCCGAAGAAGTCTGCGACATTGGTCCAGGCACAGCAAGCGGAAGGGTAGACTGCACCAAAGTCTTCAGTGTGGAAACAGACCACCACCTAGGCTTTCCCCTTCCTCTTATAAGGCATTCTGGTAAGAACAGCGAAACTTCTCTGTACACCCATCTGTGCAGCTGCTACACTGCCGTCTTGCCCTGTGTGCAAACATATTAATGTAAATCTTTGCAAATCTGTTCTAAATCCTAGGCTGTCTTACAGTGGCAAGGACAGCAAGATTTATCACCAAAATGGCTTAGCTAAGTAATACTGCCGACATAGCGCAGCTTGTCTTGTGTCATGGGATTGCTTATAATAAGGGTCGAACCCTGTTTTGCTATTGTTACACTGTAGAGGATATGAGGATTCACTTATAACATGGTCAAACATCTTGGACCCTAATGTTAGTATTATATGAGGTCTACAGTGTAATTCATATTTATCAAGTCAGTAACTATATCAATTAGTCTTTTCTGTTATTTTGCATGGATTCGATTTTCTCCTTAATCATTAAGGAACTATCGGTTCTATAAATTGTTTTATATAATCATTTGAAAGATATGTGAAACCCTTTTTTCCTCATGGAAAAGCAATAGCAGTCCAGCAGTTTGAAAAGTGGGACATATCTCGATCTCCTTTTTGTATATTTGTTTCTGAATATATAATTGAAAAGCAACATACAGCATGATCTCTAACACAATAGATCAAGTAGTCTAAGCTAAAATAAGCCATAACTTCTGGATGTGATATATAACTAAAAAAAATCTTCCTTATCCTGTTCAGTCCAGGGTGAGGTTTGCTCCCCAGCTAGCAGGTAGAGGCAGACCAGTGCAACTTTGTGATGTCATCGCTTGTATATACAGTGGAGCAGCACTGAGGAGCCAGTATTGTCTGCCTTCAGCAGGTGGCAAGGTGTGGACTGGTGCAGCAATGCAGTTAGGCCTGTCTCCCTTGGCCCAGATCATGGTCTTGTGGCCTCATCGAGACCTTTGGCCCACTATTTGCTTGGAGTTTAGGTATGGCCATTGTCTTTGAGTTGCGTTGCCCTGTATCCAAAGCTGTTGTCCATGGGTTCCAGCAGTGGTGAGCTAGCGTGAGCAGGAGGACCCCATGAAGCCCATGAGGGATGGGGCTTGGTAAATCTGGGCTCTGGGCCCCCTTTTTTCTCACTTCTGCATCTGCATGTTCTGTTTGCCCTCTTTCTTTAACTGGCTCTTTCTATGCTGCTGGAACAAAGCCATTTCAAAAACAAAAAAGCTCTTGAGGCAGTCGGGCATTTCCAGGTCTCTGTGGGCAGCTGGGGAAGCCCTTGGGTTTCTCCGGCTGACCTATAAGTGTAGGGATTCCCTTTTCAGTTTGACTCCCCCTCCCCCCCTTAACCTTGTTTGGCAAACAGCTGGCTGAGCTCCAATGTGCCCTGAGGCTTCTACATTGCACTTAGGACAGTGTTAGAATAGCCAGACGGAGCCCAGGGCCCAGTGCTGATTTCTTGCTGTCGGTGGGAATGACTGTTTTTGGATGGCCGCATGGTCCCAGCAGATGGGGGGAGCATGATGAGGCTGCAGCCTCTGCTTGGTAGGCTCCTGAGGGTCCTCTAGGGATTGTTCTCAGCCAGTTTGGATGACAGCTCCTAAAACCACTTACAGGCTGTGTTCAGTCTCTGGTAGCTCTATGGCAACTCTTCTCATGGAGATCTGGGGCCACCTTGCTCCCTCTGGTGGCAAAGGAGTTGAATGCCCCCTTCAGTCATCACCTGTCTGCTTCTCTGAGAAGGCAGTGTGAAAGGTTTGTCTGAAACAGGTGAATTAACAAAAAAGGAGAGCTTCCCCTGGTGGGGGGAGGAGCAGTCATTGATTTGCCTTTCACAGGGAGGAACACTCTACCCTTATGCAGAATGCCATGACTGTCCTGCACATGGCTCAGACCCTTCTGGTGGAGGTTTCACAAGTGGATCTCATCCTGAAAGGGTTGTGATGTCCCTTCATCTTTTTCCCCCTTTTCCTGAGCCCTTGTAGCATCTCATGCCTTCTCAGTGACAGACATTGGAGATGGAGCTGAAGGGCACTAAATCTACTGTAGCTTGGCTATATTTACCCCAAGAGGAGATGGAAGAGATGTTTGGGGGGGGGGGGTCCTGGTCACAGTAGTGATGAAGTACACAACAATTCTGGTGAAAAGGACGTTGCACTAAAGGACTCATAGGTGAGGGGATGCCCTCCTCAAGAGAACCTTCATGACTTTGGCCTTGGGCATTCAGGCAGTGGCTTCTGGACAGCCTGGAGATATTTTGGAGTCTGGCTGATAGTAGCCTGCAGGTAATGCTGGCTCAATTTCTGTTGGCCACATCTAAGCTGTGGCTGAGCAAGCTCCCCTTCAAGGGCCAGTTACATTTTGGGGAGGACTGGAGTAGAGTTTAAGGCCTGGGTGTAGCTAGCCCAGACATCCCAAGGGCTTCTCCCAGGTCCCAGCAGAGTGAGGAGCCAGTTTAGGGCTGAAAAGAGTTCCATAGCCTTTTCATCCTTTAGGTCTATGCCCAAGAAGAGTCCGGACACTTTTTTTTTTGGAGGGGGGGGGGGGGGTCCCAACATTCCCAAGACTTATTTGGAGCTCCATCAGGAGCTAGTGAACTCTTGCAGTGAGATCCAGTGAGTCTTTTCTGAGGGACAGGTGGGAATTGGCAGTCTCCAGCTTTGCTCAGAATGGATCCTTGGCTCCCAAAGGATATACACTACAGTTTCTGGAATCTCCAAGACATCTTTGATGTTGCCTTGTGACTCCCTGGCCAAAAGTGGTGTTCATGGAAGCTTTTCACTACTTCCTGCAGTTGCAGGCTCTTGTACCCATGCAATATTCCTTTTTACTTCATGGTACCCAAAAGGGGGAGGGTTCTGATTCGTTCTGTACCTGAGAGCAGTCTGTACCAAGCTAGGAGTACTACATGTCTGTATGGAGACCCTTTCATATGTCATGTATCAGTCCAAGGAGGGTTCCAAATCACTTTGGGCCTATCCAAGGCCTACTTTCATATCCCTTTCTGGGAGTAGCATCTGTGTATCCTGCATCCTGGGCTGCCATTTTCACCTGTCCATCAGAAAAGACCCACTTGGGTTAGCCATGGCACCTTGCACCCTCTCAAAAGCCATAGTAGTGATTTTGACATTCCTTTACAAATATCTTCAGAGAATGTTACCTGTCAATTTAACCCCTTATAGTTTCCCCTATCTCCCCCTCACCCCACCACTTCCAATTACCCCTACACTCTCCTACCTCAAACCCCGCAGACATTCATAAATGTACAGTGTTACCTCCCAAACATATGTAACAAAGTTCTTCCAAGTTGACTTCCCTATTTACTGTGTAAAGGTTCTGTTACAATGTAAACAGCTTTGACCGAAGGATAAAGCGGTATAAAAAAACCTGTTAAAATAGGGAATCCAGGTTCATCCATACCTGGACGAACCAGGTCTCCAGGAAGAAGTCCAAGGCAGATATGGCTCTGGTGATCTAGTGGTCAGAGGGTGGGTTGAGTGTTTGGCTACTCCTTGAGCAGCCTAGTTCCCTTCCAGGGCTTGGAATATATGGAGTTGTCACTCAAAATCCTCTTGTGTAGGGTTTACCTCACCCTGGAATGGTTGAACAAGCGGTCTCTGCAGCTCAGGACAAGCAGTTTCTCAAGACTTTGGTATTTCACTCCACCACCCTCTTTAAAAATCAGCAATACAGAACTGAAAACCAAGCCCACAATCCGCTACCTTGGCATTACCCTGGACCAACAGCTAGACTTGAAAACCCATATAAGAAACACCGTGAAAACAATATATCTGAAAATAAGGACCTTAAAACATCTACGACCACTACTCGACCTCAGCGACTATCGATCAATCTATCAAGCCTTAATATTACCACATTTCGACTACACCAACGTAATTCTGCATGGTCTCCCTCAGGCAACACTAGCCCCGCTCCAGCTTGCAATGAACACTGCTGCAAGAGTACTAACAGGAGCTTCACGGAGGGATCATATAACTCCAGTCTTGATGAACCTCCATTGGTTACCTGTTCAAGCAAGAACCCACTACAAAGTACTAACCCTGACCTTCAAAGCCTTGAACAACCAGACCCCCACAGCCATCAGCAAGATGATACACAGCATACCACATAACAAACATAAGGCCCACAATGCAAAACACCCTAGAGGTCCCAAAAGCAATGACAAAATGCACAAAAGCAACAACGAATAGGGCCGTCACGATTTACGCACCTAGAGCCTGGAATGCCCTCCCCATATATATCCGAAACATCCCCGACCTAACCCATTTCAGAAAGGCATTAGAGCATCATCTGTTTACTAGATACTACCCTGAAACCAGCCTTAGTAAACAAGCATGGAGCACCTTAGCCAATCACCCAACGCATTCGGTTAATCAGACCCAGCATGAAAAAGGATAATCAGCTCGGTTTCCCTAACAGAACACCCTGAAATAGAATTTAGGCATCCAGTGTAAATAAGATGTAGGTAGATCCCGTCTGAAAGTAGGTACCAGTGTAAATATGATGTAGATAGTTTCCCCCAGTTATATCCAAGTTGATCACCCCGTTCATTGTAAATACAACGCAGCGTGCCTGCCTTGTATAGTTGATGTTGAATGTAAACCGCACTGATCTAAATAGCGTGGTATAGAAGAAATAAATAAATAAATTTCCTGTAGATCTTAGGCTCCTTGTCAACCCTAGTACTGGTACCTAGGGCTATTGTGCTCAGTCCTGTCCCCCCACCCTCCCCACAAGGGCAACTTCTGACTTGCTGGTATCCCAGCTGTTCAAACAGCACTTGCCTCTTCCCTAGAGGGCCAGGTATTGGCCTGGTGATATTCTCTTGCGTGCTCTCACGCTCTCTCATGCCTCTGGAGGAGTCAGATTGGGTGGTAGTCACTGATACTAGCCTTCTGGGCTGGGGAATGCATTATGTAGGTTTTGTGCTGGGGAATTGGGCTTCCCAAGAAGCCATCTGGTCCAACAGATTAGGGGCCAGAGTAATTTTGTACTTAACCCTGGAGAGGTTTTGGACCCTCCTGAGGGCAAGGGGGTCAATGTTCTCGGAGTGCCATGGGAATGGCTTACAAGTGAGTTGGCACTCTCGGTGCAAAGTAGCCTCAAAAGTGACAGAGTTCTACCATTTGGGCAGATGCTCATCAGGGTGGCTATTTTTAGCCCACATAGCAGGAATTGTCAATCCGGTCAAATGGAAACTAAACCCATATATACTCAACTCCGTCATGCAGAGGTGGGACGTGCCACTGTTCAATCTGGCTATCCAGGGGAATGCCAAGGTGAGGAACTATCAGCTACAGGATCTATTTGTGGGTGGTAACCTTGGAGTCTTTCTTCAGGGGCCTCCCTGGGAGGGTCCCCTCTTTCTCCCATGGCCCTTGGTGAGCCATCCCCTGTATAGAATTCTCACCCATAGTGCTTGGGGCAAGATGACTCAGGCTGGGGGTTTGAATCCTGGAGGACAGCAACTTCTGTTCAGAGGGACTGGGATTTCTAGTCCCACAGGCACTCCTTGTGACCTTGGGCAACTCGCTTAACATTCTGTTGCCTCAGGTACAAAACATAGACTGTGAGCCCTTTGGGGACAAGGGAAATATATACCAGACCTGAATGTACACTGCTTTAACCCGTTTTGGACAGCTCGCATATTCTTTCTCTGTTCTGGATGATTTATTAGATTTGTTACACTCAAGCTATGAAATACCGGCAATAATAAAAATAAAAATATTAAAACTTTGCAGAAAATAGACATTTCACAGGCCCAGAGAATTGTTTGAATTAATTAAAGCACTTACAAAGGCTCCCCAAGAAGATACCTCAAACTACCCTATTAAAGCACAGACACTAGCGGACCATTATGCTAGCAAATTAAACACACCAACATCTTCGCAACCCCCACAAAACCAAATCACTGACAGCTCAACACAACAAATTATCTTCTCAAGCAAGAACGAGGTATGGAGCACATCCCACAGAACTGATGAAAAACAAATAGTAAACTTAATCGCAAACCTAAATACCACAACCTCTCAATTGGATCCATGTCCCACAGCATGGATCAAAACATCTAAGCTAGAAATTGCCCAATTCATTACACACATAGTTAACCAATCATTACAGCAAGGAACTATGCCAACACCCCTTAAAAAATCTATCATAAGACCTATACTGAAAAACAAAACACTCAAAGGATGATCCCACCTCCTACCGCCCAATTTCAAGTATTCCGTTCTTAGCCAAAACTATCACAGTCCAACTACAGGACCATATCGACTCAAGAAAAGAACTAGACGACCAACAGTATGGTTTTTCCGACAACACCACGGTGTCGAAACACTACTTCTAGTACTTCTAGATTACCTACTCAAAGGCCTTGAAGACAAAAAGAGAACCTTCATCTTACTCTTTATAGATTTATCAGCTGCCTTTGATACAGTTCACCACACAACGATCATTAACAGATTGGCCTCCATGGGAATAACAGGAAATACACTAAAGTGGTTCACATCCTACTTAACAAACAGGATGCAGCAAGTCCAATTCAACGGTGAAAAGCAAAACCATTTCCACAAGGATCAGCGTTATCCTCTCTACTCTTCAACCTCTACATAAAACCAATTTGCATAATATTTCGTAAACATAAGTTACAATACCATTTATATGCAGATGACATAATGTTATACACACAAGTGGATACAGAAAACCCGAACTATGATCATCTCGAGAGCTGTCTAAAAGAGATGCAAACATGGTTGTTCCAAAACATGTCCATAAACCACAAAAAAAACAGAAGGTAATGTACATCTCCCGAAATCAAGACTTCAAACCACCCCCTACTATAACAATGAACAACACTTACACGGTAAAGGACGAGATAAAATACCTAGGAGTAACCCTTGACACCAATTTAAAAATGGAAAAACATCTCCGGTTAACCAATAGAGCAATATTTCACAAACTAAAGATTATTCAACCCCTTCAACATCCTCGACCACTCAGATTTCAGAACTATAGCACAGGCTCTGCTCACCCCACACACAGACTACTGTAACTCCATCCTTCAAGGCCTGCCAAAGAAAACTCTAAAGATCCTCCAAATGGCTCAAAATGTCACAGCCAGAGTTATCATGAAGAAGAAAATTGCTGAACACATCACACCAATATTAATTGATCTACACTGACTGCCCATAACTGCCCGTATAAAATACAAACTACTAGTAACTACTTTCAAACTCATACATGACATAGCACCATCATACCTCAACACCCTCATCAACATTCTACCCCATCCAGAAATAGAAGAAGTTGTAACGCAAACACCTTATACATACCAAACAGCATCAGATCAGCCAAAGCATACACAACTAATCGAGCTTTCACTTACACAGCACCTACTTTGTGGAACCAACTGCCTGCGGACCTAAGGTCAACTTCTGACTTGAAAGACTTTAGAAAAAAGCTAAAAACGCACCTCTTTCAAGAACTATTCAACCTGGCCTAAACAATAGAGACAAAAGAACCATTCCTCAATTTATATCACTGACCTATGAACTATCACAAGCCCAAGTATAAGGCTCTTCTCACATAAGTGTACATGTGTATAAATGTTTATTCTTATGTTGAAATTACTCTGTAAATTCTAATGATTCTCACATGAAAATCAAATGTAAATTTAATTTCATCACAGTTGTAACCTTACCGAAATCTAAATGTAAATGTACCAATTCCTACCATATTTAGCTATGTTTGTGTAATGTTATCCGCTTCTGATCGCTGGAAGTAGCAGTATACAAATGCAAATAAATAAATAGTGTATGTTTTTTCCATACACTGGTCCAATATAGTATATTGTCCGTCTTCAGAAAAGATAGGATTTAGTTCGAATATTCATTAATATAAACATACTGTATGATACTATTGAAACTGCAGTTTTCATTTAAAACACTTTATTTTGATTTGATATATAGTTTGTCAACAGTCCATTCTGATGGCGGAATATGATACACGTGAAAACACTTCTGATGCAGTGCATCGATATTGCACCATTGAAACACCTAGAACAGAATGCTTGACAGCAATTAGTTTCAACAACATATTAGCCCAGTGTATGAAACATACAAGGCCGATATACGCACCAATAACTCTGACACTAAGTAACTTAGTTATCTAAACCTATTTTCTAAAGTCTACAAATACTTTTATTTGCAAAATAGTAGCTATTACAGCATTATAAGCTTACTCTTTTTGTGATCTCTATTTTGAGCTGCCAGTACCGTCAAAATCAGCAAACTTCGAATACCTTTTAAACTAACTAGATCTCAGATAAAAAATCTGTATATAACGCTATCTCCAGGAACAAGCAGGAATGTAGTCTTTACATATGGGTACAGTCGACACTGACGGAGCCTGCACGGGAATGCTCCCCAGCATCCCAAAAAGAGCCTTTGGGAGCATCCACCAAGCATGCGTGCTGTCTTCCTGCCCAACTACCTCTCTCACTTCAGTTCTTCGTTTTCCGCAGAGCCGACAGAACGTGTCCCCTGTCACCACAGAAAATCTTTTATTTTATATTTTTTGTGGTCGTGTCTGCCTTCCGTCTGCCTACCGGTACCACCGGTGCTTGCTTGCTTTTTAAAGTAATTCTTTTTAGTGCTTTTCTCAGGGGTTTTTTCCCCTGCTCTGGTGCTTGGTGCCATTTTGGGCATTAGGCCCTCTTTTTCCTTACCATGGAAAAAACCAGCCACTGGATTTAAAAAAAATGTTCAAAATGTGGCGGTACAATTTCTATTACCGACACCCATGACTAGTGTCTTAAATGTTTTTAGGTCCTGACCATTGCCCAGCAGTGTCTCTCCTGCAGGAAGTTGACTAAAGTCTTCAAAATCAAGCAAATCAACTCTGTGCCCTATTTGCTTCAGACACAGCGTCTGTAGCGTTGATGTCTTCCAGGGCTTTGACTTCTTCCCAGGGATCTCAGGTAACGAAACAAGTCTTCTAAGACTAGCTGGTCCTCAGAGGGAGATCTACCCTTTAAGCATTGAGATGCCATTGGCACTGCCCTCAGACAATTTACCGGCAAACCAGCCCCGGCAGGAGTCTTCGGGCTCCAAAGCTTTATCGGGGCTCCAGGATGTTCCAGAGGCCTCGACCTCGATGGAACTACTGGTGCCATGCTCGGGGGTTTATTTACCAATTCTTCTATACCGCACTATTTAGATCAGTGTGGTTTACATTCAAACATCTATACAACGCAGGCACTCTGCGTTGTATTTACAATGAACGGGGAGAACAACTTGGAAGTAACTGAGGGAAACTATCTACATCATATTTACACTGGTAAACTTATTTACGCTGGGTGCCTGAAGTCTATTTTAGGGCGTACTGTTGGGAGATCGAGCTGACTATCCTTTTTCGTGTTGGGTCTGGTTAGACGGGTGCAATGGCTGATGTGCATCCTGCTTGGTTACTGAGGCTGGATTCGGGGTAGTATCTAGTGAACAGATGATGCTTTAGTGCCTTCCTGAAATGGATTAGGTTGGTGATGTTTCAGATATATATGGGAAGGGCGTTCCAAGCTCTAGGTGCGTAAATCGTGAAGGCCCTATTCGTTGTCGCTTTTGTGCATTTCGTCATTGCTTTTGGGACCTCTAGGGTGTTTTTGCATTGTGGGTCTTCTGTTTCTGTTGTGTGGTACCTTTTGTATCATCTTGCTGATGGCTGTGGAGGTCTGATAGTTCAAGGCTTTGAAGGTCAGGGTTAATACTTTGTAGAGGGTTCTAGCTTGAACAGGCAACCAATGGAGGTTCATCAAGACTGGGGTTATATGCTCCCTCCGTGAAGCTCCAGTTAATACACTCGCGGCAGTGTTCATCGCAAGCTGGAGCGGGGCTAGTGTTGCTTGAGGGAGACCATGTAGAATTATGTTGGCGTAGTCGAAGTGTGGTAAAATTAAGGCTTGATAGATTGATCGATAGTCGCTGAGGTCGAGTAGTGGTCGTAGGTGTTTTATGGTCCTTATTTTCAGATATATTGTTTTCACGGTGTTTCTTATGTGGGTTTTTAAGTCTAGCTGTTGGTCCAGGGTGATGCCAAGGTAGCGGATTGTGGGCTTAGTTGTCAGTTCTGTATTGCTGACTTTCAAAGAGGATGGTGGCGTGAAGTTCTGGATTCTTGAAATGAAAAGAACATCTGTTTTGCTGTAATTGATTCGTAGATTTTGCGTGATGAGCCAGTCTGCTACTGCTTCAAAACATCTTGTTAGAGGGGAGAATTCTGGTTGGTCGGTCCTGAATGGGATGTACAGCAGGATATCGTCTGCATATGCCAGACATTCGACCTTGAACGAGCGTATTAGTGCGCATATAGGCTGCATATAGACGTTGAACATCAATGCAGACAGTGACAAGCCCTGTGGCACCCCCTGGTTTTGCATAAATGGCTCAGATGTTATGGTGCCAGACCTTGTGTTGCCATCTATTAGACAAGTACGATTTGCACCAAGCAAGAGCAGTTCCTTGTATTCCTTTCTCGCTGAGGCATTGTATGAGGATCTCGTGGATCAACGCTGAGGCGTTGTATGAGGGTTGTGGCAGCTCCCACCGGTACCGACACTCTGGCATCGGCAGTAGCGCTGGACAAAAGACTCCTCGCTATCGAACAGTCTAGCGACTCTTTTAGCTACTTTGGTACCACTAAGGTCGCTACAGATGGTTCCGCAGGCATCGGTACCGATGCCGGTGCCAGTGCCTTTGGTACCTGTTTCAACAGGCATACTTCCCCCAATGCCAAGCTTGGAATCTCTCTAACATGGGGGATAAGGTACCTACTCGTGTCGGTACCGACATCGTGCGGTACCGACGCCATCTGCTTCGGGAGAACCCGGTGCTTCCTCCTTTAGAGTCTTCTGATTCCGATGACTCTGATTCCACCGGTACCAGAGCTGAACTTTTGCAAGATTCAACTTTCTCCTCAACGTAGAATGTCCCCCCCTGAGGACGTCTTTTCATGATTTTGTACATGATATGGCAAAGGGTCTTGCCATTACAGTAGTACCTGAAAAGGAGCCTAGGGCAGAAGAATTGAGAATTCTTCAATATCCTTTGGCTCCAAAGGAGGCAGCTATGCTTCCTATACATCAGATCTTACATAATCTAATGTTAAGGATGTGGGAAGCTCCTTTAACAGTATCTCCACATTCTAGACATCTTGACACTGTATCGAGTACCACCCTTGTCCAGGGTTTCAAAAGACTTACCACATCATTCTATGGTGGTAGAGTCCGCCATGAGACAGATTAAGAGTGCTAAGAGACATTCTTCCAATCCACCAGGTTGTGAGTCTAGAACACTGGATGCCTTTGGTCGTCGATGCTTTCAGTCCTCCATGCTCTCAGCAAGAATCAGTTCCTATATATTATACATGGGAATGTTTCTTGAAGAGGTTACAAAAGACTTAGAACCTTTAAACCCTTTTCTTCAAGAGGATAAATGGACAGATCATTTGACTTTGGTCAAACATGCTCAGAATGTCTCTAAATTTATGAATCATGCTACCTTTGACTGTTTTGAATGTATTAGCAGAACTTCTGCTATATCCATAGGAGCACGTTGTATTGCCTGGCTCCAGGCTTCAGACTTGGAGAAATGGGTGCAAGATAAGCTGGGTAACATTCCTTGCACAGGAGAAAATCTCTTTGGTAAGGATTGGCAACTCAAGGCTAACGAAATTGACACTGATAATACAACTTTAGATAGTGTCAAAATCTACAGCTAACCCAGCCAAGAAAGTTTTTTTCAAAAAACCTTTTTTCTCTAAGAGAAAAATTCTATCCATCTTCCACCCAGCAAACACATGTTCCCCAGAAGAGGCAACAGCAAACTAGTCAGACACAACCTCAGAAGGCCCAGCAAGCTCAGCCTTCTCAGGGTCTTTGACTGTTGTCTAGAGAACTTAGCCATTCTTCCTGTTCTAAGCCAATAACCTTTAAATATTCCAGGCCGTATCTGCCATTTTGCCAAAAGATGGCAACAAATCACATCAGAAAATTGGACTCTATCGTGAGTCTGGGATACAAGCTTCATTTCCTCAGCTTTCCCCCATCCACGTTAATAAAGCAGTTCAGATCTCAACCACCAGTCTTAGACCTGTTGTGGCAAGAGGTCACCACTCTTCTAGCTCAAGGAGCTATAGAGGTTCCAATGTCCTAGCAGGGCACAGGATTCTATTCTCCCCCCCCCCCACCCCCCATTTTCTCATTCCAAAGAAATCAGGAGGACTAAGACCAATCCTGGATCTCAGAGAACTGAACAAATATCTAGTCCGAGATAGGTTCAAGATCTCCCTCGGCACACTTCTTCCATACCTCCACGAGCAAGATTGGCTATGTTCTCTAGATTTAAGGGACACTTACATACATATCCTTATTCATGCAGATCACAGAAAATTCTGTAGATTCCTAGTCAAGGGAAGACATTTTCAATACAGAGTCCTTCCTTTCGGACTGGCCTCTGCTCCAAGGGTCTTCACAAAATGCATGGCAGTAGTAGCAGCATTTATGAGGACTCTAGGAATTTTTGTCTTCCCTTACTTGGACGATTGGCTCACTCGAGCACCGTCAGCTCTAGAGGCAAGTCATGCTCTTTCCCGAGCAACGCAAATTTTGCAGTACTTGGGATGGGTCATAAACCTTCCAAAGTCCCTGCTCACCCCATCTCAGTCCCTCGAGTTTATAGGGGCTTGCTTGGACACGCAGCAGTCAAAGGCTTTCCTGCCTCAGCCTCGATGTCTTTATCAAACTGGCATCTCAAGCAGTGCTACAAACCTTCCTCACTGCTCGAGAGATACTTTGGCTTCTAGGACACATGGCATCTACAGTCCATGTGATTCCTCATGCACGCCTTAACATGCCAGCGGCCTAGTGGACCTTAGCATCCCAATGGTCCCAGGCTTCAGGATGCATGTCAGACAAGATCAGGTTACCACACACCTGATTGCGTCTCTGCATTGGTGGCAATCTCGGGAAAACCTCACAGTAGGCTCTCCTTTTCAGCAACCCCTACCTCAGGCTATCCTAATGACAGATGCATCCAAGATGGGTTGGGGGTCCCACTTGGGCAATCTGTCTACCCAGGGTCTCTGGACCCACAGGAGGCTTCTCTATAAATAAACCACCTAGAACCAAGGGCCATTTCCAATGCCAGTCGCGTCTTTTGCTTCCATCTCATAAACAAGAGTTCTGGTGCAAGCCGACAATCAAGTGGCCATGTTTTACTTAAATTAAAACAAGGCGGAACAGGCTCTCTGCAATTATGCAACAAAGCTTTGCAACTGTGGGCCTTTGCCAGAAAGCATCACATTCATTTGTTGGCAGTATACCTTCCAGGCATTCAAAACGCTTGGGCGGACAGGCTCAGCCGAGTCCTGTTACCACACAAGTGGTCTCTCCACTCATATCAACTTACTCGAGTTTTTCAAGTCTGGGGAACTCCAGACATAGACCTCTTTGCAAGTCCACAGAATGCCAAACTTCCCCGGTTCTGTTCCAGACTTCCAGCCCGAAATTGTCAGGCGAGGGATGCATTCCTGCTCCATTGGGGCCAGGATTTTCTCTGCCTTCCCTCCAATTCCCCTAATCCCCAAAACCCTATTCAAACTCCAGAGAGAGAGGTCGCATGATACTCATAGCTTCCTGTTGGCCAAGGCAAACATGGTATCCTCTTCTCTTAGGTCTCTCTTGAGCCTCTCCTCTGGAGTTGGGGAGTGCTCTGGATCTTCTGTCCCAGGACAATGGATCTCTTCTGCACCCCAATCCTCAGTCCCTTCATCTCGGCCTGGCTTCTCAAGGCATCAAGATCTAGGCCTTTCGCAACAAGTGAAGGATATTCTAGCTTCCAGAAAACCTTCCACAAGGCGTTCTTATGCTTTTAAGTGGAAGAGGTTCTCAGTCTGGTGTTCCCAGAGGGGATTTAATCTACTCTTGGTACCAGTAGAGTCCCTTCTGGACTATCTCCTTCACTTATCTGCTTCTGGTCCCAAGACCAATTCTGTTAGTCCATCTAGTGCTATTGCTGCGTCTCATAAACCCTTCGATGGACAACCAATTTCCTCTCATCCTTTTGTTTCCAGGTTTGAGAGGTCTACTTTTAACAAAACCTCCCATCAAACCACCTCCAGTGGCATGGGATCTTAATCTTGTTCTGTGTCAACTCATGAAGCCGCCTTTTGAACCTTTAGCTACTTCGGAGCTAAAGTTTCTTTCATGGAAAGTCATTTTCCTAATTGCTATCATGTCTGCAAGACATATTAGTGAACTGCAGGCTTTAGTGGCTGACCTACCTTTATACGAGGTTTCATCATGACAAAGTAGTCTTAAGGACTCATCCTCATTTTATGCCAAAGGTGATATCACCTTTTCATTTAAGCCAATTGGTTTATCTCCGTCTTCTTTCCTAGGCCTCACGCCTCCAGCGTGGAAAGAAATCTGCATACCTTAGATTGTAAATGAGCTCTGGCTTTTTATCTTCACAGAACTCAGCCATTTAGGAAGTCTTCTCAGCTTTTCCTGGCTTTTGACTCTAGTCATTTAGGACTTCCAGTCACTAAGAGGACGCTCTCTCTAAGTGGATTGCAGACTGTATTTCCTTTACCTATCAGAGTAAAGGAATCCCTCTTGAAGGCCATGTCACGGCTCACAATGTTAGAGCCATGGCAGCCTCAACAGCTAATCTTCGGTCAGTTGCTATTGATATCTGTAAAGCAGCAACTTGGGCTTCTGTTCATACTTTCACTGCCCACTATTGTTTGGACAAGGACTCCTGTCAGGATGCCTTGTTCGGTCAGGCTGTTCTACAGCATCTCTTCCATTCCTAGTTCAACTCCTTCCCACCATCCTCTCTTGGATGCCTGAGGTCCCTGGGAGGAAGCATGGCCCATCTTAGATCTGCAACATGCTGGGGTCATCCCTAAGTAATTTTAGTTGGGGAGTCCCCATATGTGAAGACTACATTCCTGCTTGTTCCTGGAGCTAGCGTAGTTACTCACCTGTAACAGGTGATCTCCGGGAACAGCAGGAATAAGTCTTCACAACCCACCCACCTCCCCTAGGAATTGTCTTTCTCTATCCTCTATTTTTCTTCTACTTCTCTCTTTTGGTCTCAACTTTCAACTCAACTGAAGTGAGAGGTAGTTGGGTGGGAAGGCAGCACGCATGCGTGGTGGATGCTCCCAAAGGCTTTCTTTTTGGGACGCTGGGGAGTGTTCCCGCGCAGGCTCCGTCAGTGTCGACGGTACCCATATGTGAAGACGTATTCCTGCTGTTCCCGGAGATCACCTGTTACAGGTGAGTAACTATGCTTTTTGACATAACGATAATAGCTAAACAAAGTTCCATTGAATTTATAACCATTAATTAGTAAACAGTTGAGTAGTAAGTATGGAAACCTTATGTATGTAAAACATATGCTGATCCAAAACAGGTTAACCCAGTGAAAAGCTATATATAAGCATTGCTAATAAAATACTTGGCCAACCTAGTGGTACACATTTGGCTGTGGAGGTCATGGTACATGGATCTTTTGAACCTGTTGGCAGGGTTTCCTCTATTGCTACCTTAGAGGGGACCTCTACAGCAGGGTCCTCTGGTCCATAGAGGATTCTATTCCCTTCTTGCTTACAACCTGACCCTTGAGACACAAGTTGTCTAAAAGGGCTCTTTAGTAGCAGACACCTTTCTTAGAACCAGGAGGACCTGTACTTTCTTGGCATATATCAGGATCTGGAGGATTATTGAGAAGCTCTAAAAAGGCAGTCATTGTCAGTTTTTTCCCTTTTATACAGTCTGGTTTGAACCAGGACTTGGCTCTGAACTCAAGTTTCAGGTGGCAGCCCTTGCATGCTATTGGGGTGGATTCAGGACATGTCTCTAGCAGTACACCCCAGTGTTTCTGCTTCCTCAGAGTGAAATGGATGCATCTGGGGGTGCCACAATGGAGTTGTCCTCTGGTGTTGAAGGTGCAGTTAAGTCACCCTTTTGAAGTCCTCTCAAGGATTTGATCCTGAAATTGGGGTTCCTTGTGGCCTTTGAGCTGCAAGTCTTATTCTGTAGGGAGACTTTTCCCAGTCATCTAGACATTGCTGGGCTCCTTGAGGGGGTGTTCTGTTCTTTCCCAAAGGTGCTGCCTTAATTTCATCTTAATCACACAGTACTGCTGCCCTCCTTGGAGGACCTTTGGGTAAACCCCTTGCTGCATCTGCTTGATATAAAGAATGAGTTGGAACTAGTAACTTCCAGATACTTCACTTTGTTTTGAACAATTGCTTTGCTATATTCAGTGGTCCAAGTGGAGGATAGGTGGTGGCCAAGTCCTTGATTGTCCACTGGCTTGAGGCCATTTCAGCTTACAGCCTCTGTGGGGAAACAAGTACTGTGAGATTAGAGCTCATGTTGCTAGGGCACAAGCTGCCTCTAGGGCTGAGTCTGAGTCTGCTTTGTCTCTGGAAGACAACCAAAAGGCAACTACCTGGTCTTCCCTGAATTTCTGGGAAGCACTAGAAATCGCATGTGGGAGCTTGAGCAGATGGCACCTTTTTTGGCAGAGCAGCTCTGTCCAGAGCAGTATCTTCCTCCCTCCCTGGGCCTTGACTGCTTAGGTACATTTCACTTGTCTGGAATAGTCTAGGAGGAGGCTAGAGTAGCTTTCCATGCCTGTTAATAACCTTTCCTTGAATCCTGCTAGACCAGTCCGAGAGCTGCCCTGGGAAGACCACTTGTAGAAGCTGGGAAGCCCTACTGCCTTTTTCTGCCTTTTCAGTATGTTTTGTAGAATTGGATATAGTAAGAGCCAAAACATTTTTAAATAGTTTGATTCTCCGAACTTTGAGTTTCATTCCAGTTTGGGAAGTGTCTCATACTGGCTTAGTGCTGCACCAGTATATATACAAGTCGTGACAAAACTGAAAGTTGCTGCGGTCTGCCTCTGCCCGCTGGCTGGGGAGCATGAACTACAGATATGTAAGACTTCTCCTTGGGCAACAGAGCAAACAAAAAGGTAAATTCAAAAACTCTTTAGTTGGGTTAGTAATGAGAACACCAATTTTATTTGGCTCTGAGCACAGATGCTTATTTCTAGAGACTCCAAATGTGGTATGAGAATTTTTGAAACTTTTGTTGTATAGAGAGTATGAGACTAGAATGGATTGCCAATACTAGTAGCAAAGAAGGGAGGTTTACAAGCTCAACTCATTAAAATACAATATTCATAACTTTTATATTAAATAATTCACAACTGCCACTTACAATGAATTAGCTTACATATATCATAAATGGTACTTTGATCTGTGGTTCAATTTCTTATGCTGAACTGATTCTCATTTTTAGGGTGTCAAGCCAGCAAGCTTTGAAAAAGTTAGTGATCCTGAAATCAAAGAAATCATTGGAGAGTGTATCTGCAAAAACAGAGAGGAGAGGTTAGTTTCCAATAAAATGATGGCCCATTATATACTGGGATTTTCGTTAACCTCAACGGCCAAAAGGAGGCATAGAATTTAATTTAACTGAAAATGTTTTCTGTATGGCTATTAAAGGGCATCTAACTCTCATTTCTGTGCGGTTGAACCTGTAGATGACTGACTTGGAACGATCAGAAAATGGCTGCCTCCAAATTATGGATCTGTTCAAATGTATGGGGCACCTCCAATGTAAACAGCGCTAAGGTGGCTTTGCCAAATAACCATAGCAGTGGTTCTCAAACCTGCTCATAAGTTAGCTGAAATAAGAAACTTTTGAGGTTTGATACACACTGACCTCATGAATTATAGCAGATTATAAATGCTATGTTTAAAGGAGTGAGAATCAAGAGGAGAATGCAGTTAAGATGAAATTGAAAGAAGGGGGAGAATTAACACAAGCTATTGATCGAATGGATTTTAATATTGATAGATTGCAGATGAGATGCTGACAATTTCAGAATTCTAATAGCAAAATGTGATTCTAAATCCAGAATCAACCTCTGGTGATCAGTAACTAATCCCATACTCACAGCCGTCATTTCCATAACCTGGTGTATAGCTAGTCCATGGCTTATACTGTACCACATGAAAGGGGTTTTTGGACTAGAAAGTGTTCATCTGCTTATTTGACCGAGCATCAATCATATGAGGGGCAAATGTAAGTGCAATATCAAAACTGTAGAGTCACCTTTGATGCCCCCTTGTTAAGTAATGTTCCCTGAGTTTTCAAAGCTGAGGTTCTTCTGATCCACATACCTTTTTTTATATATTTTTGTTTAGATACCAAATTAAAGACTTGCTAAGCCATGCATTTTTTGCTGAAGATACTGGGGTAAGAGTGGAACTTGCAGAAGAAGACCATGGTAGGAAAGCCTCTATTGCCTTAAGACTGTGGGTAGAAGATCCTAAGAAACTAAAAGGAAAACCCAAAGATAATGGAGCCATTGAGTTTACTTTTGATCTGGAAAAGGAAACTCCTGATGATGTTGCACAAGAAATGGTAAAATAAAATTTACTTATCAATATTTGTAATAAGAAGCCTTGACCCAAACTAAGTACAGTACTTTACCAGTCTGCATACATCCAGAAGTAAATTTCCTAAAGGTATAAACGCCAGGTGACTCTTGTAATTGAAGGGCATATGTTTATCCTGCCCAAGTGGGTCTTGTGTTCCCATTTTAAAAAAATGTGAAATCAGGGGAACCTAGTGGCCAAAAGTAGTGTTTAATATTCTGATCTGAATGCTAGTCTTTCAGTTTTTGTTTTGTTGCCATCAGTTATATAGGTAGAATATAGTGAGCTCCAAGATTTTAGATTTTGTATTTTCCTTGGAGCCATTAATTTCTAGGAATGTTTTGCTGGTGTGTTGTGCCTCTTAGGGAGGAGGATCTGTCCTATGTATTGTCTGTCTACATGCAGGTTTCTGTACTCAGAAATGTGGATAAAACAGTAGGAGGCAGACCATAAATAAGAGGCCCAGTCATGACAGAGGAAAGAAGAGCTGGGAGAAGAATGTATAAGAACGAGGGGAAGTGGCTGCAGAGGGGGACAGAGTACCAATTAAGGAGCAGAAGAGTGCAAGGAAGGAAAGGGGGTAGGGTGAAGTGAATATCAAACACCCACCTCCTCCCCTTACATGCTATAGTCTTATAAGACATCACACATCACCACACATGCTACCCCCAACTCATCCCAACATTAGCAACAGTCTACACATCTACAAGACACCAGCGCACACTTATACACTACTGCTGGTACACCTTTGTGGGAAAACATATGGAGTGTGGTGACATCAAACGCAGTCCCTTGCCAACCTTACTGAGAAACACCTCTCCCCACTAGGTCCTGCACAAAAATAAGCCTAAATGGAGGAAGAGCTGATAGCATGCTGGTACACCAAGGGGTAATTTTATAAACAGTGTTCATATATGAAATGTTGTTACGCACATAAATGGGCTCTTATACATGTAAGTGGGTTATCTGTAAAAGTGTGCATGGCACAAGTCAGCATGTACTTCTACAGCTGGCATGCACATGGATGGAGCTGGTGTGGGCAGAATTTCAGTTTGTGTATTTTATAGAATACGCACCTCTACACATACTCTATTTTCTGCCTGTTCTCTAGCAGGCATTATCTTGGTTCGATTTCTGCAAGTTCCCTTCTGGTATAAGACAAGGTTCCTACGTGCCTTCATTAAATAGGCGCCTTTTCCATCTCCAGATCTAAGTGCTGTTTATAAAATTAACTCTCCACATGTGCACTTTTCAACTTGTCTGGTTTCTCATTAATAGCATAGGGAATACCTTTTTCCATATCATCCTGCTAGATCAATCCAGTCAAGTGGGTTGTGTTCCTCTACCAGCAGATTGGTGGGGACAACTAGTGAAAAGCCCAGGTTTCAATGACATCCCTCCTGTGCCCCTCTATGCCTCAGCCACTAGAAGTCCCTTCAGTATTTTTGTTTTCAGCAGATGGTGGCTAGATTTTCTCCTCTTTGGAAAATCTGAAGATTGAGAGGAAGAGCGATTCATTAAAGGTTTGTGAATGACCACCTTAAGCCCTAAAAAGGTGATGAGCACGATGTGGGAGGCTCCACTAGCTGCAGGCTTTTTGATAGCCATAGGAAGAGGGAAAACTTGGTTTAGATCCACACCTTTATGACAAGGGCCTCTTGAGCAGCCATAAATTGAAAGGATTTGGAAGAATCTGGAAGAGTACAGTAGCCTTATGTAACATTCTTGCATATGCATTGGGTCAAGCCTTGGTACTCCCCCTCACCCCCCAGGATGCCAGTCTCTCAGCTGGGGAGCCCATTGCCAAGGCCATATGACTCAGAGCCATTGGAACCACAGGGAAGCTGTGTGGTCTATCAACTGCCTTGAGGTAAGAGCCATCAGGTTGGCTTTGTTTCTGCCCCTGGTTGAGGTCTGGGTAGTTCATGTGTTTTCACAGTGCCATGGTGGTGACTTATGTTAAGTGGCAGGGTGGCACAAGAAGTGCAGAGTGGCCCTCAAGATAGATATCCTGTTCGCTTGGGTGGAGAACCACCTCCTAACCTTGTCAGCTCAGCACGTTGCCAGAATGGACAAGGTGGAAGTGGACTTGGTCAGCCAGCAGTCTCTGAATCCCAGAGAGTGGGAGTTGAATCAAAAGGTGTTTCAGATGATTCTGAGCTGTTGGCGTTGCCCTAAAATAGATCTGATGGCAACTCATTCCAGTGCCATAGTGTGCTGCTGCTTTCACCACATGGAGATGGGGTCCGAGGACATCTATGCCCTGATCCACACTGGCTCAGTCAGCAGCTGCTGTACATGTTTCCTCTGTCCCCTGGTGGGGCATGCAATTCAGTGTATAGAGCACCACCTGAGCAGGATTGTTCTGGTAGCACTGAATTGGCCAAAGAGCATGATTCAGAGACCTGATGAGCTCTTCCAAGTGCCTCCTTTTCAGCTGCCTCCATCTCAGGGACTATTGCAGCAGGCACCTAGAGGACCTGGCTCCCTTCTCTTACGGCATGGCTCTTGAAAGGAGATCACTAACACACAAGGGCTACTCTCCAACAGTAATCTCCGCCATATTTGGTGCCCAGAATTCTACTAAGCTAGCATATGTACAGATATGCTTCTGAGTGCTGGTGCAGCACGTGGCCAAAGTGTCCTCCCTTTTGGCCTATATGCAGAATGGCCTAGAGAATGGCCTCACACTTAGCTCCCTGAAGGTCCAGGTGGCAGCTTTGGCCTGTTTCCAGGGTCCAATGACAGGCATGTCCTTGGTCTTACCCCCGGATGTCTCATGTTTTCTCCAAGGGGTTCAATGTCTGCAATCTCCCTTTCGGTCTGATCTCATCCTGGGATCTATCTCTGGTGCTCAGGGCCCTAATGATGGCCCCCTTTGAGTTGTCGAGGCATGCTACCTTGATGGATTTGATGCTCAAGACTGTCATCTTGGTCGCAATTTGTTCTGCAAGGTCTATCTTGCTGGGATCCTTTATCTGTCCTTTTTTTTTTTTTATCTGAGGCCATTTCTTTCGGCCTGTACCTTCCTTCTTGCCTAAAGTGCTGTCTCCCTTTCATGTGAACCAGGTGGTTTGCCTGCCCTCCTTCTCTAAGGAGCAGTGTTGGGGGAAGGATAAGGATCTTTGCCTTGTAGATGTCCAAAGGGTGCTTCTATGATACTTGGAAGTTATGAATTTTTCATAAGTTGGGCCATCTTTTTGTGCTGTTTGCTGGCCTGTGCAAGGGTGAAGCCACAGCCAAGTCGACTTTGGGGCCTGGATTAAAAAGGCTCTTGCCTCAGTGTATCTGTTAGAACTGGCTGTTTTTGGAGCATTTGCATGCTATTTCTACCTGAGCACAAGTGGCCTCATGGGTGAAGCAGAGCTCAGTAGCCCCTGCAGACACTGGCTGGGCAACAACATGGTCATCACTTTCCACTTTTGTCAAGCATTACCATTTTGGATGTCCACACGCAGGCAGACAGTCTTCACTCAAGAGTTGTGAGCTGCTGATGTCTTGCTGCCCAATGATAGTGTAGCTTTGGTACATCCCCACTTGTCTGGACTGGTCTAGCAGGACGATATGGAAGGTGACATTTTACTTACCAGATGCTCTTTCCTTGAGTCCTGCTAGACCAGTTCAGGGCCTGCCCATGAAACTATTTGCTGTGTTCTACTGCTGTGGTATCTTTGAGTCTGCTGTGATTCTGTATTTGGCTCTGCAGGCTCATCTTCTACTGACAGTCTTCTCTTTCTACCTTCCTGTACATAGTTCTCCACTGTTTACTCATTGTTACCCACATTGAGGTTGTATGAGGCTTGCTCTGTATCTCCCACTTTGGGACAATACTGAAGGGACCTCTGGCTGAGGCAGAGGCATAGGAGTGATGTCATTTAAATCTGGACTTTTCATTGGTTCTTTGCATCCACCAATCTGTTTATAGGGGAACAAAACCCACTTGTTTGGACTGGTCTAGCAGGACTCGAGGAAAGGATATTTTCTGGTAAGTAAAATGCGTGGTGTGTGGTTTTTAACCAAAATCTTAATTTTAGTATGAGCAATTGCCAGTTTTTTTTGTTTTCCCCTCTGGGGATGCAACAGGTCTGATAAAAACATGTAAATTCATTTTGTTCCTTATTTTATTGCTGTGTAACTAAATAAGCCTTTCTTCTTAATCCATGCATCACATTTTAGCTACTTATGACTGAGAGTGAGCTCTAGATCATGCAGGAATGTGAAAGACATTGGCATATCCACCTTATAAAACACATTCATGCACAAATGCTTAGCACTGTTACATTCATACTAAATAAAGGATTTTGTGTACTGCCACCACAATTGTTGAATCCGCCAAGTGTGGCTGACTCATCCTGCTTGTCCTAGGAGAATTGTTGAATCCTTCAGGATTGGGGACTAAGCTGGCAATAGGCATACAGGGGAATTTATAAAAGATCCATCCAAATGCAGTCTGGGACATTTTAAGCCAGAATATCGGGGGGGATGCAGGAACATGCACAAACCTGAATGTGCCAGATGGAGATTTCTACTTGGACATCCCCAGAACTGTTTCAGAACCCAATGTCCAGGATAGCATAATGGTTAGAGTAGTAGGTCAGGAAAAGAGCAGCCAGTGTTCATATCCCACTGGTGCTATAATTGAAATTGTGCCAAGTACTGGGGATGATGGTGGTTTTTCTCTACACTCTCTGGATGCTCGGCTAAAATGAGCACTTTTCAGATGCTTGATCTCTAGGAACAAGCAGGAATGTAGTCTTCACATATGGGTGACATCAGTACCAATGGAGCCCTCATGGTAACTCTGTCCAATAGGAAGGCTTTTGGGAGCATCCTACTGAGCTTGCGTTGCTGCCTTCCCACCTTTCCTCTCACTCTTCAGTTCTTTGTTTTCCACAGAGCCAGCAGGAAGCAAGTACCGTCATTGCAGAAAATTTATTTTGAGTCTGTCTTCCTGTCAAAGCTGGAACAGACTATTGTCTGTTCTTTCTCTTATTCCTGGGAAAAAAACTTTCTTGGATGCATAGATGCCATTTTAGGCCTTAAGTCTACCATTTGTCTACAGACATCATGCTAAAACCAGCTAGTGGTTTTGAGAGATTCTTGGCTACCAGCACCCACAACTGGTGTCTCAAGTGTCTTGGACCAGACCACCAGCCATCAGTGTCCTTTGTGTAGGAAGATGACGGAGGCCTACAGAATTGAGCTGCAAAGTTAGGCACACTCTTTGCCTCGTATGCAGTTTCTTTAGCATCGATGCCATCGGGCATCTTCCTCTCATGGATCTCAGGTATCACAACATAAGTAGTTTTCAAAGACATACCATTCCCCCAAGGGTAGATCTTTCTAAGCATAGAGATGGATCAGTTGGCCAGCCAAACAACCCTGGCAGGGGGGCCCTTCCTTCCAAAGCCATCGAGGGGTCCCAGGATGCTCCCGAGGCTGCGGCCTCTAGAGTTCCTAGTGCCATGCTCTGTGATGGTAGCCCACATGTCTGGTACCAAAACCTAAGCATCAGCGGGCTGTATGGATCAGCGTATCCTAGCCATCAAGCACAGCTTAGCAGCTCTACTGGTGGCTTCATTTCTGGTCAAATCTTTGCCAGCAGTACCACAGACACCAGCACAGTCTATGGTACTGATGCAGACTGCATTGGGGTTTGTGCCACTCAATATGCTACCACCCATGCCTGCCCTCAAATCCATCCTCAGTACCAGTGGTTCATTCGGGCAAGTCTCTCTGTGCGATTCCAACTTCGATTCATATCGAGCCTTAGCGGAACAGGGACATCATTCACACCAATACTTTGAATCTTTCGATTCCAATTCATCCAATGATGAATTGCTCAATACCCAAAGACTTCAAAGTCTACCAGAGGATCCTTCTCTGAAATGGCTCATGTCCCTCCCCCCCCCCCCTCCTATCTGAGGATATGGCTTTTCAAGAATTTGGGACCTAGCCAGGGGCCTTTCCATAACAGTAACACGTGAGAGAGCCTAGAGCAGAGGAATACCCTACAGCTCCTAAGGAGGCAGTCACTCTTCCAGTTCACCACATTCTCCATGATCTCATGCTCCAGATATGGGGAGACACCCCTTACTATATCTCCACATACTTGACAACACGATATTATGTATCAAGTACCAGAGTCTCCAAGCTTCCAAAAGATGCAGTTGCCGCATCACTCAATGGTAGTGGAATCGGTAATGCACGAATTAAAAGTTCAGACACATTCTTCTAACCTTCCGGGTAGAGAATCAAGAACTCTCTATGCTTTTGGGCATCTGCTTTCAGGCCTCCATGCTTTCAGCCAGAATAAGTTCATGCATACTCTATATGGGTATATTTCTCAAGGAGGTTAGAGAAATATAAATATAAAAAAGCAGACTATCTCGCATTGGCCTCATATGCCCAAAACATCTCAGTTTGCAAATGGAGCAACTTTTGATTTTTGAATGCACCAGTAGAACCACATAAATCTGCATTGGTGCACACAAGATTGCTTGGCTTCAGGCATCAGATCTTGAACAGTGGGTCCAAGATAAACTGGATAGTAGTCCTTGCACAGATGAAAACCTTTGGCAAAGATTGGCAGGATAAAGCTTCTCAATTAGAATCTGAGAATACTACCCTGAATAGGCTTTCTAGAACCACTGCCAACTCGGCTAAGAAGAAAGCAGCTGCAAAGAAAACTTTCTTCAATAAGAAAACAGTTTTATCCTTATTAAATCCCTGCTTCACAATACCAACCTCGGTGCTCAGAAGAGGCAACATCCTCCCAAACAGAAGAAGCCACAGGCTCCTAAGACTCATCCAGCTCTGCATGCTCAATCTAGTTTTTTACTTTTTCCTAGAGAACATAACCACTCTGCCTCTGGAGACACCCCCCCCCCACACACACACACACATTGTTGGCAGACTGTCATTATGCCCACAGGTGGCATCTCATTACTTCAGAGCAGTGGACTCTGACCATAGTGACAGGGGTACAGACTTCACCTGGAAACTCTGCCCCTCTCCACACTAGTAGGGGAATATCCTTCTCTGCCTCCTCACTGCTCTTTTGCTATAAGAGGACTTCTCTTCTATCAGAAGATGCCATAGAGGAGGTCCCAACATCTCAATAGGGAATGGTTTTCTACTCTCTGTATTCTCATACCAAAGAAAATTGGAGGAGATAGACCCATTCTGGACCTCAAAAACCTGAACGTTTCTTGTCTGCAAGAAGTTCTAGATACACTCCTACCCTATCTCCAGAGTCAGGACTGGCTCTGTTCTCTAGATCTAAAGGAAGCATATACACATATATCCTCATTCATCCAGAACACAGAAAATGTCCACACTTCATGTTTCAGGGAAGACATTATCAATACAGAGTCCTGCACTTCAGACTCTCCCCTGCCCCAGAATCTTCACAAAGTGCATGGCAGTTGTAGCCACATTTCTAAGATATCTAGGGATATTTATCTTCCCTTAGACGACTGGCTCATAAAGGCAGGTACCTCCCAAGAGTTCCACCTGTCTTTCTCCCATACCATACAGGTACTACAACATTTGGGATTTGTAATAAATCTTCCAAAGTCCCATGAGTAGGTTCTTCAAAGCAGGCACAAACAGTTTCTTCAACTCAGAGGGGAAACACACAATGCAAAGCAAAGGGGATCCATTTGCTTTCTGAGTTCTCTCTCCTTGATAACGTCATCTCTTCACCACAGTTTAATTAGGTCCCATGTGAGCAAAATTTTCATTCAGAGTTTAATCATGTAATAGTCTCCAAAATAAACTTCAGAATTCCAATAATCCAACTTCATCAGACTAACAAAAAAGCCCTCAATTATTGCTTTGAGTCATCTCAAGCAGGGTTTTATTGAAATCACTGTACAACAGTGGCACGACTTTCTGTCTAATAAAGCAACCTTAGAGTGGTTGCTACCATCTGCTAGTGAAATGACTGCCCACTTCTGTATGCTTTCTACTCTAAACCTCATTGTGCCTCTGTCTCTTAGCTTTCAGTTTTGTAGCGAGTTCATAGTACTTTCTTCTCAGGCTGACCTCCCTTACTCTTGCACTTCTACCCCCTCTACGTTTCCGGGTTGTTCTCCCTCCCTTGGACTCATGGGGTTTGTTACCTAGTGATTGGTCCTCTCCTTTACTGTGTGAAATTCTCTAGCTTTTCTTTGTACAGTGCCCTCTTCCTGTTATGCGTAATACACCCCATCATGACCAATGTTCCCTCTAATTTTCTGTAGGCTGTGTGCGCATAAAATATCAGCTGTGTGCAGCTTTTGAAGGAAGGTTACATTTTTGTGCGCCACATAACACTTGGAGTTATATACTTTAAAATTTGACTACACATCAGAATACAGTATGTACACCACATTGATTTTAATCAAATTAAATGAAAATAGATGATTACTAAATGAAGCGGGAAATTTCTAGTAATTACAATCATAACTTTTAAATTTTAAGAAGTCTGTTTTCTATCAGAACCGTAATTTTTGTGCGCTCTGTTGTAAAGTATGTGCGCTCTCTCGGCGAGGTGTGTGCGCGCGCACACGCGCACAGCTTAGAGGGAACAGTGATCATGACCTCTCGGAATGGCAAGGCACTGTTTTCTCATTAGATCCTTGCCATATTCAGGCTGGTGTCCAGATCTCTGAGTCACTCCTCACCTCAGGGATTTCAAGCACTCTCGGGGATCTGTTGGGGAACAGACTCCAAAAACAGTGGTCACCTTCAAACTCCAGGTGTTCTGACCTAGAGAGCACATGTTCTCCTTGTGAGCACCACTCACTCCAATAATATGCATAAAAAGGACAAACCCCCTTCCCACACAAAGGGTTTTATGCTCCAGTACTGCTTCACTAATCCCTCCGACTATAAGGATGATTTGCATGAAAACAGCCAGCATTATCACATACTGTTAGTAAAAACTCTAAAGTAAGGGAAATGTATTGGTGTAGATTGTGAGCCCTTTGGGGACGAGGGAAAAATATGTACTTGATTGTATAGAATTGTTAACTGCTTAGACATTGTGCATAATAGGTGATATATCAAGTAAAGTAACTCTCTCTCCTACTCAAACACTAGAGTTCATAGGCACTCTTAAACACTCAGTAGTCAAAGGTGTTTCTACCTCCACCCCACTGTTCTCATCTCATTCAACTAGCATCTCAGCTATGTTTGAGACCACCTAACTGCCCAAGAAATGCTACAGCTTCTAGGTCATATGGCTTCAACAGTACATGTAGTATACCATATGCCCACCTGCATATGCACACAGCCCAATGGGTTTAGGCCTCCCAGTGGAAACAGGCCTTAGGCCGTCTCATGGACAAAATCAGCGTGTTTGCCCCTCTATCCACATCTCTCCTATAGTGGTGGTCCACAGAAAATCTCCTCGTTGGGTCACCTTTTCAGATGCATTCACATCAATGTACTCTGATGGATGCTGCCAAACTGGGGTGGGACCCATCTAGGGACCCTCTCCACTCAGGGCCTCTGGACAGAACAGGAGTCGCAGCTCCATATAAACTTACTGGAGCTTCAGGCAAGCTTCAACACCCCCAAGGTGTTTCAGGAGCATCTACGATCCCAGAGGGTCCTGGTCAAATGGACAATCAAGTAGCCATGTTCTATGTGAACAAACAGGGAGGAACAGGATCTTGGCCTCTCTGCAGAGGGGCTCTCCATCTCTGGTCCTTTGCCATTACTCATCAGATACACCTCCAAGTGGTGCATCTCCCAGCGGAGCAAAATGTCTTGGCGGACAGTCGTATCCTCTTTCCCCAAGAATGGTCTGTCCACACACACAGCATCCTCCATCTTTCAGACCTGGGGAACTCCAGGGATAGACCGGTTTGCCATTCTTCAGAATGCCAAGCTTCCTCGCCTCTGTACTGGTACTCCTATGTCAGGCAACCAGGAGGTGGGTGCTTTTCACATCCACTGGGATCGAGAGTTCCTGTATGATTTTCCTGCCATTCCCCTAATTCCCAAGATGCTTTTTAAGCTCCAAGCAAACAGGCTTAATGATACTCAGTCTCACATTGGCCACATCAACTGTGGTTTCTTTTCCTACTGCATCTGTCTCACTCAACTCCTAGATCTCTGATCTGCTCCAGATCTCTCTCAAGAGGAGGGGACACTGCTCCATCCCAATCCAGTCTATCCACCTCACAGCATGGCTGCTGAAAGCATAGTATTGCAGGATCTTAACCTTACTCGGGACGTAAGAGATCCTGTTAGTCTCTAGAAAACCATCCACCAGATGTTCTTACGCTTTCAAGTGGTGTAGATGGTTTTTTCTGGTGTTCCCGAAGGACCTTAATTTCGGCTCCAGTGAAGGCATGCCTCCAATATCTTCTCCTTATCCTCATCCAGTCTCAAGAACAACTTGGTAAGAGTTCACCTAAGTGCAATTGCAGCTTCTCATCATCCCTTTGATGGACAGCCCATTTCCTCACAGCCACTTGTGCACTTCATGAGGCCTCTTGCTCACCAAGTCTCCCATCAGACCACAACCAGTGGCATGGGATCTCATTGTTCTGGAGCAACTTCTCAAGCTGCCCTTTGAACCCTTAGCCAATAGCTCACTAAAGTTTCTAACATAGGTCATCTTCCTTATTGTCATCACTTCAGCTAGGCACTTTAGTGAGCTTCAAGCTTTGGTGGCAGAACCACCTTACACTTGGTTCCAGCATGACAAGTTTGTCCTAAGGACTCACCCTCCACTTCATGCCAAAGGTGGTGTCCCCTTTTCATTTGAATCAGTCTACTTTCCTGTCTTTTTTTCCTACACTACGTTTGTCTAGGACCAGAAGCAACCCACCATAACCTTGACTGCAAATGTGCCTTAGCATCCTAGCTTCAAAGGACTTCAGAGCATTGTAAGCTTCTCAGTTGTTCATCTTTGACCCTAGTCACTTGGGGTTGCCAGTATCCAAACATACTCTTTCTAAATGGATAGCAGATTGCATTTCATTTGCTTATGATAAAGTAGGACTATCCCTTGAGGATTATATCACTGCCCATAATGTCCATGCCATGGCTACCTCGATGGCAAATCTATGCTCTGTAGCCATTGACACAATCTGCAAAGCAGCAACTTGGTCTTCGTACATGCTTTTGCTGTTCACTACTCTCTGGACAAGGACTCCTGCTGGGAAGCTATATTTGGTAAAGCTGTTATCCAGCACCTCCTTCAGACTTGAGGGCAACTCCTATCCTCGTCCTGGATCCTAATGATACCAGATATCCATGAAGGATTCTTGACTTTTTCAAGCCTGCCCTGAGGCAAACCTACCGGTTCTGAGGCCATTTTCTCTGGCATCTGGGAGCTAGGGAGGCCCATATGTGAAGACTACATTCCTGCTTGTTCCTGGAGATAAGTTACTCACCTGTAACAGGTGATCCCTGGGAATAGCAGGAATTTAGTCTTCACAACCCACCCTCTCAGCTACAAACTCAACCAAAGAAGAAGAGTTGGGAAGGCAGGGAGGCAGTAATGCAGGCACAGTGGGATGCTCTCAAAAGCATTCCTATTGGATGCTGGGGAGCATTCCCACGTGGGCTCAGTCAGTACTGACGTCACCCATTTGTGAAGACTAAATTTCTGCTGTTCCCGGAGATCACAGGTGTTGTACTTTTTAACTTGGGCTGGTAGAGATCTACATCTTTTTAATGCAGGAGGGGAGATGGGACTATAAACTGGAAGAATGAGACATGCACTGGTGGGCATGGGAACGCACAACTGCTAACTGTAGGAAGCAAGTGCAAATTGACTACATTGCCCTTTCAGAGGAGTGGAAGAAACTCGTCTGTCACTCCAGTTAGATTATAATGGACATGGTGGCACTGATTCAAGGGGAAGCAATAGTTTGGACTTTGGATGTGTTCAATTAGATCGGTTTACTTGTCCCTGTTGAAAATATGGGAGGAAGCAAGGGAACCGAGTTAGAGGCAGGGACAGCCCAAGGCAAACCTTTAGTCACTGTGCTGCTGCCGTCCCTTACTGTAGGTGTCGACCATTTTTATTTTATTTACATGTGGTACTTGATATACTGACATAGGCACAATATATGGAGGCATAGTAGTTTACAATTAAATCAGAGGTCAGCAGAACATGGACACATACAAATCACAAAAAAGCAGGCAAACCCGATAAGGAAGAGGTATGTATGGCACAACAAATCGTTCTAAAAGGGCCAATTAGGAAGCACACATAAGGGGTAGGTAATAGGAAAAGAGCCATACCTGTATCAGATAAAAGCTGCATAAGATTTTTGAAAGCCAGGCTTTCAACATTTTCTTGAAATATTTGAGATTCAAAATGTAAATCTGGAGGGAGTAAATTCCAGAGGGCAGGAGCATTCCCCTCCCTACATTCATAAAGGGTGTGCGGTTTCCCCCCCCCCCCCCCCCCCACAAACATACCACATCCTACCTCTGCCAGTCCTTGAGCAGATAGGCCCCTGTTCAATCACTGATTCATCCAACCCCCTTCTGACGGACTCCTTTAAAAGGGGGTGTGGCAGGGCAGTGTATGAGCAGACTTGTGCTGAGAGATGCATAAGTGCTGCCCTCCTGCCATATGAGCCGCGCCGCTTCCCCTACCTAGAGGTCAAAACTTCAGCTGTATATGACTTTAAATTCTCTTCATGCAAAGTTGGAAACTTTGCTTGTTTGGACAATGTTGGCTGTTAGAGACAGGAGCTGAAAATATGCTCTGGCTATTTCATATCCATGGGGATTACAAATACTGTACACAAGTCGCCTAGGATTGCCACTTCAGGTCAGCAAGAATGGGCCAATCCAATTTTGTTCCCCCCTAGGGCTGGTGCAAGGAGACCAAGTGCTTTGGCAAACCATCTTTTGCATCCCCCGATTTCCAGGACCTGTTTGACTTCAGCTCCCTCTGATGCCGATTCAGGCTTCCTTTTTTATGAGGTCAAAAGCTGCTTCCTCCCCCCATTCAAAAAGGAAGTGCACATTGGAGGGGACCGGAAGTCAAACAGCCTCCCAGTACTGGAGTTTCATGGTACACTGTGAGGCTGTTTGAGATCCCAGAAAGGGATGGCAGTGGGCTGCCCCTGTACAGATGTTCTAGACAGCTGCCTGGTTCTCCTAATGGTTGCGCTGGCCCTGTATGAATCCAGAGTTAGCCCATCATTAGACTGTTCACATTCCTGAAAATCCAGCAAATGTAAGGTAGAAGTTTAAAGATGCCACCAGACACTGAATGAGCACATCAAACAAATCTACAAAAGCCATCCACTCGGTGTGTCTGCTTTCAAACCGTAAGGAAACATCACCTTTTACTTCAGCCTGTTTTTAATATAACTTAAACTTTTATCCACTCTAAGCCACTTATATCCAGGGTTACCACTATTCTTACTGTGAACCTTAAGATTTGGTATCAAATGCAGTAGCTTGTCTCCTTGTTTGCTCTTCTCTGAGCACATAGTTCAGAACTACATAGTCTTTCCCGGCTTCTTGACTTTTGAAGTGTCCTATGCAAAATAGTGACTTTCACCAGATTTCTCTTAAGGCCTTATATACTAAGGTATTTGAGGGAGGCACTTTCTGAATATTTTCCTTCTCATTTGCTGAAATCCTCTAACCAGCATTTTTTAGCTCTTCTGCCTTTGGGAGTTGCCTGGCATATTGAAGCACCGCCCCCCCCCCCCCTTTTTTATCCTTGTCCGTTAAAGCTGCAGCAGATTGAGCGCTGTCCACTATTTCTTGCTAGTTTTTGGGCTTCAAATTGTTGGTTCAGTGGTGGTTTTGTCTTATGCTTCATTTGGTTATTTGTTACATTCTGTGTCAAATTGGAATTTGCCAAGAATAAGTTATTTGGTGTCTGAGGAATAAAAACAAAAATTCAGTGTAAATTCAGTATTCTTGATGAAGAAAGGACTTGTCATAATCATACCTGTGAAAGGACTTTAAAACAATTAATAGCTGTAGATGTTAAGAACTGTCCAGTTTCACTGCAGTGGCACAAAATATGTAGAAGCATACAGAGAAGCTAATTCTTCATATTCTAATTTTGTGATATTGACAGGTTTTCTTCAAATGCTTTGTTTTTTCCCCTGGCCTATTTCCTATACTACAAAAGGTAATCAGATTTAATGCTTTAAATTTAAGTTGCCACCCTATACAATTATCAGACTTGGCAAGCAAATAAGAACTTTATTTGCTTGACTTGTTCTGAAAGAACCCCAAAATGAGAGCACCTCTACCATTAGTAATCTGTGAACTGTCATTAAAATCTGTAGTACCTGAAGCTAGGAGAGTGGCCAACCTAACCCCAATGTTCAAAAAGGGTTCCGGGATGATTCAGGAAACTACAGAATGGTGAGCCTGATATTAATACCAGGCAAAATGGTAGGGAACAAAAGTACTGGTTTAATGGGGGAAAGACGACATGGATTTAGCTAAGGGAAGTCTCTTGTCTCACTAAAAATAGGCCATGTCGTCGTGGGTGGCTTTTTTTTTTTTTCTGCATTCGTTTCTATCTAGTCTGCCCTTCCATATCAACTACAACAGTCCCCTTTTTTTTCCTTTAGAAATCCTTTGTCCCATGCTTTTTTGAATTCTCTACCACCTCCACTGGGAGACTATTCCATGCATTTACCACTCTTTCCGTAAAATATTTCCACATTCCTGAGTCTATCCCCTTTCACCCTCATCCTATGTCCCCTCGTAGCAGAGCTTGCTTTCAGTCAAGAGGCTCTTCTCCTGTGCATTTATGCCACAGAGGTATTTAAATGTCTCAATCATATCAGATCTATCCCGCCTTTCCTCTAAAGTATACATATTAAGATACTTTAGGTCTGTCCTCATATGCTTTATAACAAAGACCACTAACCATTTTAGTAGCCGCCCTCTGCACAGACTTCAACCTGTTTATATCCTTTTGAAGGTGCAGTTTCCAGAATCACACACAATACTCCAAATGAAGTTGCACCAAAGGCATACGGAGGCACTATCACCTTTTTTTTTCTTCTGCTAGCCATTCCTCTCCCTATGTACCCAAGCATCCTTCTAGCTTTTGCTGTCACCTTTTTCTACCTGTTTAGCTACTTTAAGATTGTCACACAATCGGGGATCCAAGATGGCGACACGCAGCATTTAGGCTCCTGACTGACTTTTCCTGATGGGACGAAAGAGGAAGGTGAAGCACGATTTGCAGCCCCAGGCTTCAGCGCAGACCTAGACTCCGGTTACAGGACCATTGGATTCCTTTGTATATTGTCAGCTTGAGCTGCAGCCTGCAGCAAGGGACGGTAGCTCTGCTGGAGAGTGCTCGGGGCTGGGTAGCTCTGCTTCTCCCTCGAGCAGTGACCTTGCGCCCCTGGAAGTTCATCAGGTCCCGAAGCAGCCCTGCCCAGAGTCTGCTCGGTGCAGCGTGGAGATGTTGGCCTCTCCTATGTTGGGAGCCCTTGAATCTTTATTGGGGCCACATGTGCCTAGCATGTCGGAGGGAGTTCCACCCTTGACAGATGTTGGAGCAGCGCTAGAGACCGGAAGCATCGCTTTGGCGTCTGGAAGTGGTGCTGGAACTCCCCCTACTGGAAGCCTTTGACCCTGTGGAGTCTTGCCGGGTGTTCAACGTGGCTCTGCTTTTTCCTTTTCTCTGCCACGACCGGATTACTTTACCCTGGCGTCGATATGGACTGCCATTAACTATCTAGGGGAAACCTTTGTACCCCAGATTAATGGGGTACAGGAGCAGGTTGTATTAAATTCTACTAGTATTAAAACGGAGCAGGATTTGAATTTAATGACAGTAAAGTTGGATGAGGTTTCTGAAAAGAATATTCAGCTGGAGACTTTATCAGAGACATTTATTAAGGACTCCAATCAGATGAAAATCAGATTGGAGCAATTAGAGAATTATTCTAAGTTAGCTAATCTTCGGTTGGTCCATTTTCCTTGTGTACCTACTATTCCTGCAAAAGAAATGTTTAAAAAATATTGGTTGAGAGTTTGGGGGTCCCTGTGGACTCCTGTCCTCCCATTCTAAAGGCATACTACCTGCCTACAGCTCGGAAGGCCTTAGTTTTTACTGGGGCAGCCGGGTCTGTACAATTAGATGAGCTTAATATTTCTGACTTATTGGAAAGTTCAGATACAACTTTAGTGAAACTGGCTACCTGTTTAGTCACCTCTGCATTGGTTTCTGACTGAGTGGCTGTTAAGGCTGCTTTTTTTTTTTTTTTTTTTAAGGAAAAGGAGCGTTTTATTTAAGGGGTGTTTTGTCCATATTTTTCTGGACCTGGCGCGGGAAACCAGGCGGCACAGGAGTGAGTTTTTAATACTGTGTCCCCGGGTTCTCCAGCTTGGGGGCTTATTTTTTCTGAAGTACCCGTGTAAATGCTTGGTAAAATTTCAGGGTAATTCTTATATTTTTCTTTATACCTCTTAATTACTTTCCTTTATAAATTGGAGGGTACCAGCTGGGGGTGAATGAGCGAGCTCTTTAGATGCTTAGTTTATTTATAGGCTGTTTATGGCTGTGAAATTTCCTTTGTATAGTTTGAGTAAATTTTTTCTTCCTGGATTCCCTGTATAGTGGGCTATTGGAGGGGGTTTACTTTGTGATTATTGCTGTTTAATTTCCTTGTTGTGCTAGGTATTTTCTGAAGTTTCCCCCATCACTAAGCAAGTGTGTTTACTTGTGATATGTTTGAAAAGCAATAAAATATAAATTAGTGTCACACAATCATGCCCAGGTCCTGCTCTTTTGTGGACAGAGGTACTTCACCCCCTATACCAAGGGTGGGCAATTCCAGCCCTTGTGCACAACAATCCAGCCTGGTTTTCATGATGTCCCTAATGAATATTCATGAGATCTATTTGCATCCACTGCCTTCCATTGTATGGAGATAGGTCCATGAATATTCATTCGGGACATCATGAAAACCAGGCTGGATTGTGGTGCACGAGGGCTGGAATTGTCCACCCCTGCCCTATACTGTACTGCTCCCTTGGATTTTTGCAGCCCAAATGCATGACCCTGCAATTTTTAGCATTAAATTTCAGCTGCCAAATTCTAGACCATTCTTCAAGCTCAGCTAGATCTCCCCCCCCCCCCCATCATGTTATCTACACCTTCCCGGGTGTCCACTCTATTGCAGATTTTGATAATCATCCACAAAGAGGCAAACCTTACCTGACAGCCTTTCTGAAATATCACTAAAGATGTTGAAAAGAATCGGATCAATAACAGATCCCTGGGGCACACCACTGGTAACTTCCTTCTCAGTGAGCTCCATTTACATGTACTCTGTCGCCTCCCACTCAACCAATTTCTAACCCAGTCGGTAACTTTAAGGTCAATCCCTAGGGTGCTCAGTTTGTTTATAAGTTGCCTGTAAGGAACTATGTCAAAGGCTTTATTGAAATCTAAATACTGTACACCATATCTAGGGCTCTCTCCAAATCCTACTCCCTGGTCACCCAGTCAAACAAATCAGATTTGTCTTACAAGACTTGCCTCTGGTGAATCCCATACTGCCTCAGATTTGGTAATCCATTGGACTCCAGAAACCTCACTATTCTTTCAGCAGTGTTTCCAATAATTTACTCACCACAGAGGTTAGACTAACCAGCCTGCAGTTTTCAACCACATCCTTACTTCCGCTTTTGTGTAAAGGGACCACATGAGCCTCTCTCCAGTCCTCTGGCACTACTCCCAACTCCGAGGCATTGAAAAGGTCAGTCAGTGGAGCAGCTAGAACGTCCCCAAAGGTTTTCTATACTGCTTTTATCGTTATACTGTAAACCGTTTTGATTCCAACATATGAACAGAACGATTACAGAGCTCATGTAACAAACATAGGTTGGGGGTAACACGCGGGAGATACTCGGGAGCATAACTTATTTATAATTGATGTATATAGGTATAGTTTTGAATAGGCATGTGTCATGAGGGAGTGTAGTGAGTATCCTCTGAAGTGTTCAGGGAACAGGAATGTTTTTAGGTGTTTTCTGATGTCTGTCTTTGGTTGTCCTTTATTTTTTCCAGCAGTGATTTCCAGATGGCAGATGTGGCTAGTGAAAAAGCCCTCTTCGTTGTACTGTAGACTTATTGGCTTTTGTATAATGAGCTGGGGATTGGGATAGTTTCTCTAGTGTGTTTTCTCTTGGGTCTATTGTTTGGTTCTGAGAAATCGTATCCCCCATTTTATTGGCATTGGCTATTTCTTCTTGCATTTTTGCTTTCTTGACTACTTTGCCATCCTCTAAGGTTTTCCAAGTATAGAGATGCCTGTCTTCCTCTCTGTGATCTCTTGTATTTTATGAAAGCCACCTTTCTTCACCTTTTTAGCTACTTTTGAAAACCACAGCTGCCTCCTTTTTCTTTTTTTCCTTTTACACTAATCTATTTTTTTTTTTTATAGATGTGAATAAATGGGTTGATAAACTATATCAACCGGCTCACTTTTATCTGTCTTGTCAGTCTTTGGTAAGGTCCCACATGACTCGTGAGGCAATTAGTCATGGGATAGGCATTGCACTATTGTGGATTGGGAACTTAAGAGAAAATGGAGAGTAGGGCTAAGTGACTAATCTTAATGGAGAAAGATGGAGTACCCCAGTGAGGTGAGTAGTGGGGTACCCCAGTGATCTGTGCTATACCAGTCACTTAACACTTTTCTATATTACACCTGGAGGAATTCTGTGCACAAAGTTTTGAAAATTCTGCATGTAGTATTCTAAAAATCTGAAGTTATGCATGCTTTACTTGTAAATGTTTTTGCACAGACTTCCCATTCATAAAGCTTAACTTGTCCTCCAGACCTGAAACTTCTGCTGCCTTTTTCCTCCTCAGCTGTCTTGCTCCAATCAGTTCTGTTCCCAACCCATCCTTGTCTCCCCTGTTTTCTGTCTAACCTCTAGCCCCCAGTTGTCCCCTGACTCATCAGACCCCCATCTCCAGTTCCCCATCTCATCAGCAATCCCATCCCCTTGCTCACTAGCAGCCCTTCTCCTGCCACCAACACCCCCTTCCACGCAGCAGCAGCCCAATCATAGCAACAATCTGGCATGTTTTGAAAGGTATAGCGCTCCTTTCAGAACATGCTGTTGTCAGACTGGAACACAGCCGGCGGAACAAACAAATGCATTCCCCCAGCTGTGTTGCTGACTAACAGCAAGGCAGGATCAGGTGCTCTTAAAGCTTGTGCACCTGATCCTGTCTGTCTAGCTGACGTGTGCCAGCACAGAATTCTGCATAGCAAATGCAGAGTAATTCACAGGTGAAGAATTCTGCACAAATTTGGCATTGCACAGAATTCCCCCAGGAGTACTGTGACCTGGAAATGGGAACAAGTGAGGTTATCAGATTTGTAGATGAGAGAAAACTATTCAAAGCTCTTAAAACACAAGAATTGTGAAATTGCAAGAGGACCTTGGATAAACTGGGAGACTGGGCATCCAAATGTCAGCTGATACTTAATATGGACAAGTGGAAAGTTATGCACTTAAGAACATCCCAAACTGCTGTTACATGATGCAAGGTTCACCATTTCGGAAAAGGATCTATGCATCATTGTGGATAAGACTGAAACCCTCTGCGCAGTGTATAGCAGCAGCCAAGAAAACAAATAGAATGCTAAGAATCCTAAGGAAAAGCATGGAGAATAAAACACAGGGCAATATAATGCCTCTCCATCCGTGGTACAAATGCACCTTGAATATTGTGTGCAGTTCTGGTTGCCATATCAAGTCTATAGCAGAATTAGAAAAGGTAGAGAAGAGCAATCAAAATGATAAAGCGGATGGAAGGATACACCTACAAGGAAAGGCATAAAAAGTTAGGGTTCTTCAGCTTGGAAAAGAGATGGCTGAGGGGAGACCTATAAAATGCATGGAACAGAGCAGGTAAAACATTGATCTCTCACTGCATGTCTGCCTTGTTTTACTCCTTCAAAAAAGAAGAAATTACACTGTAGCACGTTTAAGGCCAATTGGAGAAAAGGTTTTCACTAAATGCACAATCGAACTCTAGCATTCATTGCTGGAGGATGTAGTAAAAGCTGTTAGCGTAGCTGTGTGTTGAAGTTTGGACACGTTCCGGGAGGAAAAGTCCATAAACCATTATCAAAGTGGACTGGGGAAATCCATTGCTAACCCCTGGGGTAAGCAATATGGAATCTGTATACCTTTTGGGAATCTGACAGGTACTTGAGTCCTGGATTGGCCATTGTTGGAAAGGGGATACTGGGCTTCTGGTCTGTCACAGTATAGCATTTGTTACTAAAATGTGCACTGGTAATTATTCACAGTTTTGTAACGGTACTAACAGCATAAAGTGTGTTCCTCCATATTCTCTAGTCTTATCACATCTTTTATGTAATCTGTCTTGTTTTTATGATCAAATGTTTAGAATGATCTCCAGGAACAAGCAGGAATGTAGTCATCACATATGGGTATCGTCGGTACCGACGGAGCCTGCGCGGGAACGCTCCCCAGCATCCAATTAGAAAGCTTTTGGGAGCATCCCACAGTGCCTGCGTGCTGCCTTCCCGCCTTTCCCAACTGCCTCTCTCCAGTTCTTTTTTCCGCCGAGCCAGCAGGTCGTTCCTGTCACCGCAGAAGAATTTGTCTATTTCTTTTTTGTGGTCACGTCTGCCTTCCTCGACGCTTTACCGGTACCGCTGGTTTTTTTTCTTATTTTCTGTCTTTAAAAAATAAAAAATTCTACATTTTTTTCCTATTATCTTCAGGTGCATGCGCATTTTTGGGCCTTAGGCCCAAAAACCTTTTCTTACAATGGAGAAACCTGCCTCAGGTTTCAAAAAGAGCACCAAGTGTGGCGGTACCATCTCCATCACGGATTGTATGTCCTGCGCCATGATGTCTAAAAGAGGTCGGCAGGACATTCCCTCTGATGCAGCTTCGGTGGCGACGTCTTCCAGGGCTTCCTCTTCTTCCCGTGGATCTCAGGTAACTAAACATAAGTCCAGCCGGTCCTCAAAGTGTAGATCTCCTAAGCATCGAGATGCCTCTGGCGTTGCCCTTGGATTCTGCACCTAAGAATCGCAATTAACCCTCAACTATCTCCCACCTAAACACACCAAATACAGGGAAACAGACAAACATATATTTTTGTCGGAACATACACCATGAGGAACAAGTCCTCTCGAGGTGCAAAGTTCCTTTTAATCGGTTTAAAAAAAGTGGAACATCCACTAAAAGTCCCTGAGAGAGTGAGCTCCCAACACCAAAGCTATTCAATAGTCATTCTTATATCATAAAGATTGGAAAACTACTTAGCTAGAGTAGTAAGACTGCTTCCGTCCTTCTTCTCTCACTCTTCAGGCAGAGAGGAATTCCAAATAATCGGTCCAACGCCGGTCACAAATCGGATTCTTGGATTCTGCACCGGCAAAATTACCCCGGCGGGAGGCTTCGTCTTCCAAAGCATTATCGGTGTTCCAGGATGTTCTCGAGGCCTCGACCTCGGCAGAACTACTGGTGCCATGCTCTGGGGTACCGGTGGTTTTCTCCAGTACCAACATCCAGGCATCGGCAGCATCGACAGATCAGAGATTCATGGTTATTGAGCGCAGTCTGGTGGCTCTCCTTGTGGCATCGACGCCCTCGGAACCGTGACAGACAATTCAGCTGGTACTGATACCCTGGTACCGGTTACTCACGGTACCGACTTCGGTCGGTATGGGTATCGGGCTCTCAAGAGCATCCGGACAGATGGTACTTCGAGTCCTCAGAAGAATCTGAGGATTCTGACAGTTCTGTCGATGCAGCGATGCTTCTCCCAGAGGAGCCCTCCTCCCCTAAGTGCAGGATGTCTCCTCCAGAGGATATTTCCTTCCAGGATTTTATCAGGGAAGTGGCTCGGGGTCTATACATTACTGTGGCCCCTGAAACAGAGCCAAGGCCAAGGAGTTCGAAATTCTACAATATCCCAAAACTCCTAAGGAGGCAGCTACCTTGCCCATTCATGATATTTTATAAGATCTCATGTTAAGGATGTGGGAGACACCTCTTACCACCTCTCCTCATTCTCGCAGACTGGATACTATGTATTGAGTCCCTCCTTGTCCTGGTTTCCAAAAGACTCAGCTGCCTCACCACTCTTTTGTAGTGGAATCAGCTATGAGAAGGATCAAGAATGCAAAGGTATGCCTCCAATCCTCCAGGACGTGAGTGCAGAACCCTGGATGCTTTTGGACGTCGGGTCTTCCATGCTTTCTGCCAGGATCAGTTCCTATAATCTCTACATGGGAATGTTCCTGAAGGAGGTCACAGATGATTTAGAAGCTTTAAGTCCTAGTCTTCCTGAGGATAGAAGACAGGATTTTCTTACTTTGGTCAAACATGCCCAGGATGTTTCTAAATTTGCCAACCGTGCAGCCTTTGACTGTTTTGAGTGCATAAGCAGGACCTCTGCTATTGCCAATGGTGCACATAGAATTGCTTGGCTCCAGGCATCTGATCTGGAGCTCTTGGTACAAGACAAATTGGGAAACATCCCTTGTACAGGTGAGAACCTGTTTGGTAGAGATTGGCAGGAAAAAGCCAATGAGATGGATGCTGAAAATTCCACCTTGGATTGATTATCCAAGGTCCACAGCTGATCCTGCTAGAAAGATCTTTCAAGAAACCATTCTTTTCTAAGAAAAGATATCCTGCCTATGCTCAACAGGCACGTTCGGCAGATCAGTTTGTCAAGAAGGGTCGGCAACCTCCCAAGCAGAAGAAAGCAAAGACTAAGCCTCAGCCGTCACAGCAGTCTCAGCCTCCACAAGGCCTTTGACTTTCAGCTAGAGAACTTAGCCTTCCTGGCTCTCGGGGGCCAGAGCCTTCCACCATTCCAGGAAGGTTATGTCACTTTGCCCCCAGAATGGGGGCAGATAACAGCAGAGCATTGGACACTCTCCATCATAAAGGAGGGGTACAAGCTTCATTTTTCAAGCATGCCCCCTCACACAATAGTAAGGCAGTTCAATTCTCCGACCTCTCTCATCAACCTGTTAGGGCAGGAGGTCGCTATTCTTCTTGCCCAAGGGGCAATAGAAGAAGTACCCATTCATCAGCAGGGTACAGGGTTCTACTCCCCTTATTTCCTTATTCCAAAGAAAACAGGGGGATACAGACCTATCTTAGACCTCAGAATTGAACAAATTCCTTGTCAAAGAGAAATTCAAAATGATTTCTCTCGGGTCTCTGCTGCCATACCTTCAGAGTCAGGATTGGCTTTGTTTTCTAGATCTCAAGGATGCGTACACCCATGTCCTCATCCATCCAAACCACAGAAGGTTCCTTTGGTTCCTTTTTCAAGGAAAGCACTACCAATACAGGGTGCTTCCTTTTGGCCTGGCCTCAGCACCAAGGGTGTTCATGAAATGCATGGCTGTCGTAGCAGCATTTCTCTGCACTCTAGGGATATTCGTCTTCCCCTACTTAGACGACTGGCTCATTCGAGCCCCAACAGAGTCAGAGGCCAGGACTTCTCTATCCTGCCCAATGCGTATCCTTCAGTATTTGGGTCTTGTAATAAACATCCCATAGTCCAGTCTAACTCCCACTCAGTCTTTAGAGTTCATAGGAGCTTTGCTGGACACCAGAAAGGCAAGGGGCTATCTCCCTCAGGCCTGCTGCCTTTGCATGGTGCAGTTAGCTTCTCAAGCAGTGCTAAAGCCTCATCTCACTGCTCGAGAAAAGTTACAACTACTAGGCCAAATGGCATCTACTGTACATGTGGTTCCCTATGCTCGCTTCCATATGAGGGCAGCCCAGTGGACTTTATCCACTCAATGGACCCAGGCATCAGGATGCCTGTCAGACAAAATAGCAAACACAAGTCGCCTTTTGTCCCTCCAGTGGTGGAAGTCCACTCAAAACCTGTTGCTGGGGTCCCCTTTTCAACAACCCTTACCCCAAGCAATTCTCACAACAGATGCTTCTCCAATGGGTTGGGGAGCTCATCTGCAAGACCTCTCCACCCAGGACACCTGGTCTCCACAGGGGAGTAATCTACATATCAATCTCTTGGAGCTCACAGCAATCTTCCTTGCTCTGCGAGTGTTCCACACCCTGCTCAGCTACAAGGCAGTCCTCAAAGAGAGAATTTGAGAAGAAGCTTGCTGCGGAAGCAAAAACGCGAAATAAAGACCTTTTCAAGTACATTCGTAGCAAAAAACCTGTGAGTCGGTCCATTAGATGATAAAGGGGTTAAAGGAGCACTAAGAGGCGACAAAGCGATAGCGGAGAGACTGAATTCTTTGCTTCGGTCTTTACTGAGGAAGGTGTAGGGATGTTACCCATGACTGAAGTGGTATTTAAAGGTGCAGAAGAATTGAAGGAAATATCGATACATCGGGAAGATGTATTACAACTATTAGATAAACTGAAGAGTAGCAAATCACCTGGGCCGGATGGTATACATCCAAGGGTGTTGAAAGAACTGAAATATGAGATTGCAGAACTGCTATTAGTAATCTGTGAACTATCATTAAAATCATCTCTAATACCTGAAGATTGGAGGATCGCCAATGTAACACCAATTTTTAAAAAGGGTTCCAGGGGTGATCCGGGAAACTACAGACCGGTGAGCCTGACGTCAGTACCGGGAAAAATGGTAGAAACCATCATAAAGAATAAAATTACTCAGCATGTCGATAGTCACAACCTAATGGGAGACAACCAACATGGCTTTAGACAAGGAAGATCTTGTCTTGCTAATCTGTTATGTTTTTTTGAAGGAGTGAATAAACAGGTGGACAAAGGTGAGTCGGTTGATATTGTGTATCTGGACTTTCAGAAAGCCTTTGACAAGGTCCCTCATCAGAGACTTTTGGCGAAACTAAAGAGTCATGGGATAGGAGGCAGTGTACTATTGTGGATCAGGAACTGGTTAAAAGATAGAAAGCAGAGGGTAGGGCTAAATGGCCAATTTTCCCAATGGAGAAAGGTGAATAGTGGTGTACCCCAGGGATCTGTGCTGGGTCCGCTGCTTTTTGACATATTTATAAATGGCCTGGAAAGTGGAATAACGAGAGGTTATCAAATTTGCAGATGAGACAAAACTAAAGTTGTTAAAACCCAAGAGGATTGTGAAGAATTGCAAGAGGATCTTGATAAATTGGAAGACTGGGCATCAAAATGGCAGATGAAATTTAATGTAGACAAGTGCAAGGTTATGCACCTAGGGAAGAACAACCCAAACTATGGTTACACAATGCAAGGTTCCACATTAGGAACCACTACCCAGGAAAAAGATTTAGGCGTCATTGTGGATACCATGTTAAAACCCTTGGCCCAGTGTGCAGCAGCGGCCAAGAGAGCAAATAGAATGCTAGGTATGATAAGGAAAGGAATGGAAAATAAAACAAGATATTATAATGCCTCTATATCGTTCCATGGTGAGACAGCACCTTGAATATTGTGTGCAATTCTGGTCACCGTATCTTAAAAAGGATATAGTGATTTTAGAAAAAGTACAGAGAAGAGCCACCAAAATGGTAAAGGGGATGGAAGGATACTCCTATGAAAGGCTAAAAAGGTTAGGGCTCTTTAACCTGGAAAAGAGACGACTGAGGGGAGATATGATAGAAGTCTATAAATTAATGAATGGAGTGGAATGGGTAAACGTAGATCGATTGTTTACCTTATCAGAATATAGAAAGACTAAGGGACATGCAATGAAGCTACAGGGTAAACTATTTAAGACTAATAAAAGAAAATATTTTTTCACTTAACGTGTAATCAAACTCTGGAATTTGTTACCGGAGGATGTAGTAAAGGCTGTTAGTGTAGCTGGGTTTAAAAAAGGTTTGGACAAGTTCCTGGAGGAAAGGTCCATAAACCATTATTAAGAAGTGACTGAAGATATCAATGCTTGACCCAGTACAAGCATTGTGGAACTTGTATCTCTTGGGGAAACTGCTAGGTACGTATGACCTAGATTGGCCACTGTTGGAAACAGAATACTGGGCTTGATGGACCTTGGTCTGACCCAGTATGGCATATCTTATGTTATGTTCTTATGTTCTCATACGGACAATCAAGTAGCCATGTTCTATGTGAACAAGCAGGGGGGAACAGGCTCTGTCGCTTTGCAACGAAGTTTTGTGACTATGGGCCCTCACCAGAGAGCATCAGATTCATCTTCTGGCAGTGTATCTTCCAGGCATACAAAACTCTTGGGCAGACACTCAGTCGAGTTCTGTTTCCACACGAGTGGTCTCTGCATGCAGACCAGGTGGCCAGGATATTTCAACTTTGGGGAACCCCCGACATAGACCTCTTTGCAAGTCCGTGGCATGCCAAACTTTGCCGGTTCTGTTCCAGAATTCCGGCTCAGGGTACTCAGGCCAGGGATGCTTTCCTCCTTTACTGGGGTCAAGACTTCCTGTATGCCTTTCCACCCATTCCCCTAATTCCCAAAACCCTGTTCAAGCTTCAGAGACAGAGGCCATATGATTCTCATAGCTCCACATTGGACGCGGCAAGTGTGGTACCCTCTGCTTCTACATCTCTCTCAAGCTCCCTCCCTGGAGTTGGGGTCTGCTCCAGATCTCCTATCTCAAGAGGACAGAATGTTATGGCATCCCAATCCCCAGTCTCTGCGTCTCAGGGCTTGGTTGCTGAAGGCCTAGATCTCCATGATCTCAATCTCCCTCAGCAAGTAAAAGATATTCTTCTTGCTTCCAGGAAATCTTCCACAAGACGCTCTTATGCTTTCAAGTGGAAAAGGTTTACCGTATGGTGTTCGCAAAAGGGTCTTAACCCCCTTGCGATACTCCAGCAATGATTCCAGAGGTATCTCCTTCATTTATCCAATGCAGGTCTTAAGACTAATTCAGTAAGAGTCCATTTGAGTGCTATTGCAGCTTCCTTTAAGCCTCTAAATGGACAGCCTATTTCCTCTCATCCTCTTATAGCAAGATTTGAGAGGCCTTCTTCTAACTAAGCCTCCCATTAGGTCACCACCGGTGGCATGGGACTTAAACCTGGTTTTTGGGCAGTTCATGAAGCCACCTTTCAAACCTTTAGCTACTACCTCCTTGAAATTCCTTTCTTGGAAGGTTATCTTTCTCATTGCAATCACATCAGCACGCCGCATTAGTGAGTTGCAAGCGCTAATAGCTGATCCACCTTATACAAGGTTCCATCATGACAAGGTAGTCCTTAGGACTCATCCACACTTTATGCCAAAGGTGATCTCCCCTTTTCATCTGAACCAAGCAGTCTACCTACCTGTGTTTTTTCCAGGACCTCATGCATCAAATGCAGAGAGGAATCTTCATACCTTGGACTGTAAAAGCTTTAGCCTTTTACTTACAAAACACAGCAACATAGAAAGTCCTCTCAACTCTTTGTTGCTTTTGATCCTTCTCATTTGGGACTTCCAGTCTCCAAGAGAACACTGTCTAACTGGATTGCTCAGTGTATTTCCTTCGCCTATCAGAGTAAGAACCTTTCTCTGGAGGGCCATGTCACAGCTCACAATGTGAGAGCCATGGCAGTCTCAATGGCTCATCTGCACTCTGTCTATCGACGACATCTGTCGAACAGCCACTTGGGCCTCGGTTCATACCTTCACAGCCCATTACTGCTTGGAAAAGGACTCCCGCCAGGATGCCTTGTTTGGTCAGGCTGTTCTCCAACACCTGCTCCATACCTAATTAACTCCTACCTGCCATCCCTGATAGGATGCCAGAGATCCATGGGAGAAAGCGGAGCTCTATTCAGGGACACACAACTTCTGGGGTCTCTCCCTGGCACCTAAAGCTAGGGAGTCCCCATATGTGATGACTACATTCCTGCTTGTTCCTGGAGATAGCATAGTTACTCACCTGTAACAGGTGATCTCTGGGAACAGCAGGAATTTAGTCTTCACAACCCACCCACCTTTCCTAGGAGTTGTATCTCTCTATCTCTTTCCTTTCCCTCTCTCTTTGTCTCAGCTTTAAAACTCAACCAGAGAGAGGCAGTTGGGAAAGGCGGGAAGGCAGCACGCAGGTGCTGTGGGATGCTCCCAAAAGCTTTCTAATTGGACGCTGGGGAGCGTTCCTGCACAGGCTCCGTAAATACCGACGATACCCATATGTGAGGACTAAATTCCTGCTGTTCCCAGAGATCACCTGTTACAGGTGAGTAACTATACTTTACTGTTGAGAGGTTATGAAGTATGCAAGTATGTGACGCTTGTCCCATCTTGCTTCTGTGATACTTAGTACATCTGACCCATAGCTTTAGAGCAAGCAATTTCTAGTATGCTGCTTTGGGAAGGAATGTTTTTGCATGATATTAGGATCACATTGATCACATTTTTAGTGTTCAGGCAATCAGTGCTGCTCATCCAAGCAGATCTAGATGCAGTGACATGATCATTTTTGGTGATTTATCAAGTGCTGTCTTACAGGTGGAGTTGGGATTCTTCCATGAAAGCGATACCAAGATAGTTGCAAAATCAATCAGAGACAGAGTGGCATTAATCAGCTGGAGAAGGGAAAGAATATGGCCACCTAAACAATCAGAGGATTGCTGCCGACAGAGTGATGGTCTCGAGCAGCTTAAAGTTCCACAATTGCACATCCCAGTAGCTTTCCCTCCCCAAGTTGGTCAACATGTCTTTTCTGAGCTTGAGGAACAGGAAACCGACCAGCGTTGCCTTCACCCAAAGTTGCCTGCCAGTGTTGCATCTCTTGCATGTAAGATGCCCGTTTCTGGGGATGTTTTCTTTCCTGTATTTGGGGGGGGGGGGGTTTCTAATGTCTGCATGGCAAGACAAAAACAATGCAATATTGCTTTACTAACTTCACTTCCATTCTTTTAACAGGCAGCCTAAAATTATATTGCTCCTCAAAAATTGTAAACTTTTTTTCTAAAGCCAGGAAATTGTCATTTTGAGTATGCTGGCATTAGTGTTAATTACCAAAGAATTTTAACACTTTTTCTAGATCACAAAAGGATTGATTTTAGTATCAGTGGCAGTGGGATCAGTTGTCAAGGTTTCAATCAGATGCTTCAACCTTGCATTAAATTAACCCCTTAGTTATAGTTTAGGAGTGTTTTAATGCTGTGCATTTCATCTTGCTTGTTCTTGTGCTAAACAGATGATCCCTCTCCCACCCCCATTCATAGATAAAAGCATTTGTGCATATTATCTTGCAGCATGTATTTAATACTACTCATCTAGAGAAATCCACCTCTCCATTGCTGTAGGTCTGTCAAAGCTAGTGAGAAGTAAGCCTGAGGAAGGGCCCAGAAAGATTTGCTCTGGTGTCCATAGTAATCTTTTGGAGACCTTCCAACATGTTCTATTTTTTTCACTCCTTGGCTAGCATTTTATGTTGCAGATCCACCTGATGTGCGTAGGTGAACAAAGCTGAAGACTCAAACTGTAGCATTTCAGCATTTTTATGGAGAGTACTTCCAGACAAAATAAGTAGGATCTGGAACAGTTGCTCAAAGGTTGAGGATCAAGTTAATCAGGGCTGGATTTCCAGTTAAATACTCCTGTTTGCACTATCTCATCAATGCTAACGTCTGGTGACCCAGCCGCTGGGTGTTCTTGGTGAGATGCAACTAGAAGTAGATTGGGGGGGGGGGGGGGAAGACTTCTCTTCTGTACAATAAGTCTAAAGAACCTGGTATTTCAAAGTGGTCACCCATTCAAGTACTAGCCAGGCCTGACCCTGCTTAGATTCTGAGATCAGTCAAGATTAGGCTCATTCAGGGCACATCAAGCCCAAATTAAATACCAAGATGGTCCTATAAGAAGTATACTTAAACACACATTGCCCTTCAGCTGACTGGCCCTGATATCTTACACCCTAGGTGTACCTTCAGTTCTGCACCCCTTGGAGGCAAGGGATGAAATGGTACCACCCCCCCTCGCCCTGGACCCCTTACGCTTTGGCTGCTTACCACTTCCTCCCCCCCCCCCCCCACACCCAATGGGTGTTACATACCTTGTGCTTTCCTCCCGTCCATCCTCTCTCCCAGGGAGCAATGTTTCATGCGCTCTCCCTGGTTGAGCATATTTCCTGTACAGGAAGCACTATGGGGTATTTGAGTCCCCTGCATGTGCTTAAGATTAGTGATGCCCACCTGCACAGGCTTTTTTGTTTACTTTTCAGATGAGGCAGGATTGATGGACTTGGAGCATATGCAGGGACTGAAGACCCTTTGCTACCCTTTACTATATTGCAGAGCAGGTGCAGCTAAGGAGACTACTTTGTCATCCGCTTCATTGGTTGGGAGTTGGGCTGCCTGCAAGTGGGCAACTTCTGCAAAGCAGTGTCCAGTCGGTTGGGATGGTAAGGCTGGCTGCTGTTTCTGGTGAGAACCAGTTAGGGAGGGTTGTGATGGGTGCGGCCTGTGTTGTGATATTCACTGTTCTGTGCTTCTGGTCACACCTGTTGCTCCACGGAGTCAGTGTGGAGTGCCACATCTAAAATTGTCACCCTAAACAAATGCCTAGTTGGTCTAGGGCTGACCCTGCATATTACTGTTTTGAACCTCCAATCATTGTTCCAAGTTTTAAATTTTCTGTATAAAATCAGTGCAGCAGTGAATATTGCCACTCCACACATGTTTTTGTTTAAAATTCTTCAAATATCCATATCAAGTACTTAAGCCCGATGACATTGGACACTGCTTTTAAGGAAAGTATATACAGTGTTGTCTTAAGTGCTTATCTAATGGGTATTGTGATAAAATTGATATTACGTTTTTAAGGGATGTTTGATGGAAAGTAATAAGGGGAAGAATAGACTAGCTTTAGTTCTTCCACTGCTTATTTAAGCCTATTTCCATACATCAAGTGTTGTGTAAAATGAAGACACCCTTTTGAAATACTTCAATAGAACTGTTAGCTTATGGTTGCAAGGTAACAATTTGATCATCCATGTATAAGCAAGTCTTTGAGTTCAAGCTTTTTGAAACTGCTCAGCTGAAGTTGCTACATTTGACAATGTCAAGGAGCAAAGGACAGGGCAGGCCTTAGGCCAATTGAACCTATTTGACCGAATGGGGCCCTGCACTAGGGTTACTACCTTCAGCCTTGAAAAATAAGGAACCAAGTCGGTGGCATCACTCAATCAGAAAAGCACCTTTTCCCCTATCTTGGAGTGTTTGACCTTGGGTAAGATTTGAGCAAAAGCCTCAAAATTATCCATAGAATAACAAAGCAGAAACATTTAGACAAAATTTTGTGAATTTCCAGAAGAGAGCAAGAGATTAAGTATAGGTTTTGCTTTAACTCTTTTCAAAATATAAGCTAATATCGATATATATTTTTTTTGTTAATACAACGCATATTCCAGATTCCACAATTAACGACAGTCCTAACAGACTGAGGAAAACAAAGTAATGAGTTAGATCTATCATTACACATAGCTTCTGAGTGCTGCCCAAGTAAAAAGCTCATCCAACCGGCTAATGACCCTACATTTCCTGAACTGGGTTTGGTTTTATAAGAGACCATAGTAATAGTTTTCAGCCCTACCTATTTATTTATTTATTTAACAGTATTTCTAGACCGTCTTATCATAAAATCAAGGCGGTGTCACAACAAAACAATCAGAAGATGTGGAGGGGGTTCATGCAGTGATGGGGGAGTGAGGTGCGGGGGGGGGTTCATGCAGGGAATGCAGGGGGGGTGGTGTGCGTGTGGGGGGTGTGTTCTAGATTAGGGGGGCTATGTACAGGGTGCGCTATGATACAGCATGTTCTATAATACTAGGTACTATTCAGCATGTTCTATAATACTAGGTACTATTCAGATGGGTCATGGGATAAATCCTGTGCCGATATACAATCTTTCGTCAGGGGGGGGGTCTTTGTTGAACAGACCTTGTTGATTAAGTGACGTGTCCATAATGTTCTATGAACAGAGCTGTCTTCAGCTGTTTGCGGAAGTCCTTGAGGTCCGTTGTCGCTCTCAGCTCGTCTGGGAGGGAGTTCCAAATGGTTGGGGCTGCCAGGGAGAGGGCTCTCTCTGTGGTGTCTTTGCGTGTTTTTTTTGAAGTCCCTCGGTGTGTTGACTCTGTTGGAGGTTCCTTGTCTTCTCGGGCGGGTGCTGGTGTCTGGCTGAATGAGGGTGTGCAGGCTGTTGGCTGAAATGTGGTGTTTGATTTTGAATATGTTTATTATTGTTTTGTATTTAATGCGTGAGCTGATTGGAAGCCAGTGTAGGTCTTTGAGAACCGGGGTAATGTGGTCCTGTCTTGTTGAGCCAGAAATGATGCGTGCTGCGGTATTTTGGGCTAGTTGGAGCGGTTTGAGAGTTTGCTTTGGTAGGCCAAGGTAGATGGGGTTGCAGAAATCCATTAATGGGGTGATGAGTGCTTGGCATACCGTGCGGAAGTGTTCTGCGTCGAGGAGGGGTTTAAGCCGTCTGATTCTCATTCTATGGTATGCATTCTTGACCGTTGACTGTTCCTGATTGCCTGGCTGGGGGCAACAACCACTGGAATCCTTCCTTGGCCCTTAGTTTCCTTTCTCTGGTCCTAGGGCAAATGAGGAAAAATGATCACAACACACACAGAATTCTATCTTAAAAATAACAGTTCTGCTAAAGCTTTGCAAAGAAAGTCACAGGGCTGCAGACAAGTGCAGTCACCTGTAACTCCATTAATTTGCTTGGCTGGGGCATCTACTTTTATTTATGAAAAACTGGCACATTGTACAGTTGTCTTATCGGGCTGCATCATGCTTTTTGCCTCAGTCTTGAACAATATCTACACATTACAGACCAAATGATGCATAAACATATTTGTCATGTTGTAGTCATGACAAACGTCCTGTGGGAATAAGCATTGTTTAGTTGCTCTTTATAGGATACTACTTTAACAGTACTGTATACTTCGCTTATCAAGTTCATAAACATATGTGACCTGGCCTAAGCTGAGAGCTTTTTATGCAGATATAAGCTTACTATCTAGTTTCCCCTTGCAAAATACAACCTTTGCAGTCTCTCAATTACTGATACACATGCCTTGTAATACTGGCAGCACTTTTTTAAGCTGCTTTCACTCGCCAGACTTCCTCTGAGACCCCCCCCCCCCCCCAATACCTTATAAGTCCTTTTCAATACCTATATTTTTAGTCTAGTAGAGGTATTTGTTCTCTGCCTCTTTCTTCAATGATTAACACTTGTGAGAATGACTTGTCTGTCCTAGCATAAGTTAAAGCTACTTTTACTAAACCTGACTTAATTTATGCAAGATATGATTTATAATGTCATATTTTTAAAGTCATTGTTTAAAGTTAAAACATTTAGCATGCATTCAGGTCTCAAGAGAAGCTTTTAATTCCAAGAAGCTAATATGAAAATATAACTGAGAATCTGATGAAGCTTGAAATTTCAAACAAGTAATTGCTATTTGAAGTTTACTATCTAGGGAAACTGAATCACTTTGAATTAATTGAGGATCGGGAAGCTATAGCATTGTACATTAAGCACTTTGCTTTGGTAAAGAGAAATGGCTCAAGAAAGAAGATAGCAAAATGTTAACTTAATGGCCCTTTGCACCTTAATGGTCCAGAGAGCATGGCTTTTACCTTGTGCTGAAAATGGCCAAATTGGAGTTCTTTACATTAGAAGATGTTTAAGATGTAAGATCCTTTGATATTATATTAATTACAGGGCTCATAGATTTGTTATGAGATGTTTTTATCCCAGTGGCTTTAAGCATCCCAACTCTTTTTTTTTTTTTTTTTCTCTGTGCAATTTGATTCCCTATATTTGCAGGTTCTCAACTCCTGCCAAAAGGCTGGTAACAGATTTGGTCTCCGCTCATGGCCCAGCATTCCTTAGATAAGATGCTCTAATGCTTTTTTATTTTTCCTCTGCGACTAGTTGGTAATACACATGGGGGGAAGGGTATTCAAAGTGATTAACGTGGTTAGCAAACCTGCCTACTACATGAATCGCGTTGAGCAGAGTATTCAGCAGCATTAATATGGTTGGCGCTGCTAAATATTTGCAGGTGCTGCTACCGGCCCTGCCACAAGCCAGTTAGCGTCGCTGCATTCTGGGGACAGCACCCCAGTGATAACTAAGCAGCGGCAGCCACTACCCAGTTATCGCAAAGTTAGGCACATTAAAGGCTGGCCTAACTTTCACCACAGAAGCAGCTAACCAGGTAGTGGCTGAATATCACCACTGTCTGATTAGCTGCTTTCCTATCCGGCCAACCCAGCTATTCAGTGCTGGTGGCCAGATATGACCCTAGCATTGAATATCCAGGTTTGTTTCAGCAGTGATGCTCCCCCCCCCCCCCCCCCCCCCCCCAAGATCTGTAGCATACTAACTCTGAAAGACACTATAGGGTTCAGTCTCTAGGTTTCACAGTAGAATTTACCACAGAATGAAAATGCATCTGAATCTCTAAGCCATCCTAACCGGGGGGGGGGGATACATGGTGAGAGCTCATGAAGCAAGCCTCATGTAGTAATCTCCAATTCCTGTGCTGTGTGTATGACTGGAAGGCTAGAGAAGGAGCGAGGTGGTTTGAAAGGAGACACTGCACTTTACGCACAATATCTGTTTCTACTGTAGGATGCACAAGATAGAACTGCTTCTTACAGAAATGTATTGCTTTTTTTGAGGGGGCGTTTTCTCTAAAGACTGTCATCTGACCCATTTTCAATCCTTTTTTGTACACACCAAATTTGGACCCATTTGATTTAAAGATTTGGGAGTTTTTTGGATTTGTATTGATCAGACAGGCATGTTGGGACTAGATTATATATATATTTTTTTAACTTTTGCCAGTAAAATGGATTAAATAAAAGTACCTCAGGTTATGCACAAATGTGCAGTAACAAAATAGTGCACTCTGCACATGTAGGTGTGTTCTTGGGTGGAGTTGTGCAGTTGTGAAGTATGTGATCTTTATAAAATAGTTGTACAGACTGTGCGTGTGCACTTTATACCAGTTCCCTAGCTGGGTAAATGTCTCCAGCTTTGGCTGCTGTTTCTGCTGGTTTACACCTAGTATTTTATAAAGATGCTTAGGAGTCTGTCCTTAAATTCGGAATGCAATAACTCGGCTGTTTACCCTTTTTATGAAGTGAAATAGTGCATCATATTTTTAAAAAGCAAATTATAGTAAAGCTATGCGGTAACACTTTGCATCCTATCCAGGTACTTAATTCTTAAAGATTTTCACTAGCAGCTTGTTTTTTGGGTTATTTTGGACTTTTTGTTTTTTTACATTCATGTTGACAAAAATATAATGTTGAGCACTTAAATGCATTAATTCATGGGTTTAATGCATGCTAAACCAGTATTGTATGTGCTTACTAATGCTCACCCCTACTCTGTCATGATCCTGAGGGCTGTATCAGATGGCAGCCCAGGGAATGAAGTGCTGCTCCGCTTGCCCATATAGTCAAGTGTGTAAATATGAAACCTTATGCATGTATATAAATCATAATAGCCTTCAGCATTTTTGGGTAGCTATTCTAACAAGCTAATAGTTTATACAATGCCAGCACCATTGAAGCAGAGGTTTGGAGGATTTTATTTTTATTTAGCCAGTATAGGTTGTCCACTGGCGTTTGCTAATGTTTGGGGTGTTTTGCTGTAGCCAGGTATAGCCTTATCCTATAGGGATTTATGGGAAAATAATGACAAAACCTTTGCCAGCTAAAAGTATTCAAAGTCGTTATAAAGGCGTGCATAGATTGGGAGGAAAACCGATGTGCACTAGCATTTATCTAAACACAAAGCCACCTCTATCATGCGCACCTTGCAGCTGCTAAGTTTCAAAGGGCAGCCATGCCTGCAACCTCCCTTTGGAATATATGCCACAAAGAATATGGGCTAAATGTGAGAATGCAAACATTGCCCTTAACCTATACCAAAATTTTCTGATAGCATAAGTGTGGATGTTAAAATGCATTCTGTCTTTCAGCTGACGGCACATTTGACAGTGGTCAGGGGTCAACAGTTTATTCAGACTCTCAGAGCAGTCAGCAAAGTGTGATTTACTCATCTCTGCCTGACTCCTTACCCCCTGCTATCCATCGGGTCTATAGCCCACCTCTAAACGATAGCCAGGCCTTGCCCCCAAATCTTCAGCAGCAACAATTGGGGCACCATCAATCTGCAACAGTAAGTATAAACTAATTTACTTTTTGATAGCACAATAAGTGCAGCCTAACTCTGTATTTGAAATGCATTTTCTTGTAGTCTTATAGATTTGTATGTAAACAAGGCAAGTATGGGTGCCTGTGGTGTGCAGTCATGGAACATATTCCTTCTGAGTGAACTAGTTAAGATGATTTGAATGTAAAATTTGAGATCACTCGGTACCCAATTTACATTGTAGTTCTTATAGCAATGCTATAATGTAGTTTTTTTTTTTTTAAACTTGCAATGAGACATTGTTTTGTTATGTGGTGATCCCTCATTTGTCCAAGATGAGGTAGATGTTCGTTTTTTTCACCTCCAAAAAGGTCAAACATCTATTCAGTGTTCCTGCTCTTTGCTCCAGGGTAATATGACCCAGAAACAGAGCACCACTACTGTTAAGTGTACATCTGAGCCATGAGCGGAGGATGTTCCCTTCTCAGCCTCTGAGATTTGAGCAACTGCAGTATGGGAGAGTTGGCAAGGAGGCTAACCCTCTGTTTCATTGGGAAAATTAAACCATTTAGACATTGCCAAAGCAGGAAGATTAGACTTTTTTTTTTTTTCAGTAGGCCTGCAGCATTTAAAATGGAAGACATACCAAGAGCCAGATGCCTAGGCTTCAATTTAGTTAATGCAGTATCAACACCAGGATTGACCCTTAACTAGGCTAGACCCTTAATAGTGTTTAAATATGTGGTGGTTAATATTTGGAGTGGAGGAGTAGCCTAGTGGTTAGAGCAACAGCCTAGCACCCAGGAGATCTGGGTTTGATTCCCACTGGCACTCCTTGTGATCTTGGGCAAGTCACTTAATCCTTGGAAGAAAAGGCCTGGCAATCTACTTCTGGTGATACATTGCCAAGAAAGCCCAGGGGCTGCTGGGTCACCAGGAGTCAGCAACGACTTGATGGCACTTAGCACAAATTTTTTTTTTTAATGTCTGTTTAAGGTATTTTGTTTGTGCTTAAGTTGCGTGGTGTTTAAGGTTCTCCCCCCCCCCCCCCCTGGTTTTGTGGGTGTGTGGATCGTAATCCACCTAGATTAATAAAGCAGAATATTAGTCTTCTAAGAAACAAATTTCAAACTCCCTTCAGCCTGTGTTTTAAGACATCGGGATAAAAATATGTAGAAAGCTGTCAATCTTCTTTAAAACAGACAAAACAAAATCAGTCTGAGATTCTGAAAGGAAGCCATCAAAATACCCCTATTGGATTCCTGTAAAGAAGTTGCTAAGATTACAGTTTAAGATCATTCTGTCTCACATCTGCCTCCCCAATTTTCTTAATAGATCTTGGAACTTAGTAAGCAGAAACTAGATGAGGGAGAGACTGGGCCAAAATGTCAAACACAGTTGGAGGAGGGGGAAAACCTGTCAACACTTCTGAGGAGAAATCCAAAGAACATGGGAAATTCAAAAAATACAAATTTGTTATAAGGGAACTTTCACATTCTCCAATTTTCTAAATATTGCCCTTCACAAGTGCAGTATGTAGACTCTAGGGCCTTGAGTCTTTAGATATAAATCCAACAGTTTTATCCTGAAAACTTAAATCTTTCTGTAACTGACATTTTTATCATTCAACCTGAAAATTGATATAGTTATGAGAGCCTGAGAGTGCCACTTCCAGATTAGCTGCCACCCTCCATTTCCAAATGAGTGACTTTTCTTGGTGGACTGAGGTAGGGGGAGCTTCAAAATCAGAACCACCTGAAAATGCCATTTAGCTTCAGGGTTTTTGGTAAAGACAGGGAAGCAATCCTCCATCCTTTCAGATGGCTTAAGTCACCTACTTCCAGAAGATCCCAGGACCCCATAGGCGAAAGTTTGAGGCTGTTGCATCAAGTTCTTTGCTGGCATCTTGCATAGTTTGAACTACAATATTTCTGGCTCCCAAAACCTCTTCTGGAGTGGAAATCATAGTTCAAATGAGCCAGTAGAGCTGGTGGCTGAGGCATTGCGTGCAGAGAATGCTCAGATCTCTGCCATTACAATGATTATTTCAGAAGAATCCATAGAGCTCTGCTTAGGAAGTAGCACGGGATATCCCAGGACACCAGGGGATGACTACACCAGAGTTCTTCCTCTACCCTAAATGCTAGGCTTGTAACGGCTCCTCCTGTATTGCTAGACCTTTCCCCTCAAGTAATTGCCATCGACTACTGGTACAAAGAGGCTTGGGCTGCCCACGGCTGCAACAGTATAAATGACCCCAGCTAACACTTAGAGATGAACGGCTTGCTATCTGTAATCTAGATAAGCAGTGGCCATTCCCACACAATCTCTGGTGGTCTGATGGGTAAAGCCAATGGGCACTTAAAGACAGATCATTAATTTGCCAGGACACTTTTCCCCATTCCCTTGGGCCTCAGGCCCCTTCTCATCACTGCCACTCAGTGGTATAATATGAAAGTAATGAAGAGACCATACACCTGCATACCTCAGTTAGCTAAAGTGGGTGTGGATTGAGCTTTCTGATATTTGTGTTCTGAGTAATCAAGACTGGTGCCAAGGATATGAGGTGCCCTAGGCAGATGTTCAATCCTGCTGCCCCTCTCTAGTACTTAGTGGCTGTGTTGTGTTCGCTCGTTTTGACCAGCTGCTTTCGCCTACTCCAACGCAGACTTCCTATTTGCATAGGGGTGGAAGTGATGTCAATAGGCTGCCCTGGAAATGGAGCTCTAGGCAACTGCCTAGTTTGCCTATTGGTTAGCACAAGCCCTAGGAGTAATACATAGATGTCAACAGAACATTTACGTCTTCCCTGCCTGTTGTGCCGTCGCAGGTCCATCTGCAGTTTTCCACCCTTGGGCCCTAAGGCCTAGAGGATAGTAACCTGCACGGAGCATCAGATATAACCCTAGTCACCTTATTGGGCAGAGTAGGGCAGTGCTGGTGGTGGTCTGCTGTAACTTACTATCCCATACATTCTTGAATGCTAATGCAGCTATGGTGCCCAGCACTCATTTAGAAATCATTCCAGGTGTCCAGCACTTGCTAAGTGTTTAAAAAATTTCACATGCTTTTTATGCTTCACTCCTGTTTAGTGTCAAATGGTGATACCACTCCTCCCCCCCTCCCCCCCCCCCCCCAACCCCAGGTCCTTGAGCTTTCATTTTGCGGAAGATGCTGTCTTCAGCTATCTTTTATCAAAACATGCTCCTAGAAAGCACAGATCTCCCCTTTCCTTCTCCTTTTAGCTCCAGTGTATCCATATCCCAAGGCCAGGGATGGGCGGCAGGGAATCTCCTACCTTTTCTGCTGCCTGGGCCTGCCATTTAGGGGAATTCATTCCACCTCAGAGTGACCAAAATGATAAAAGGGATGGACAGATATACCTACAAGGAAAGACTTAAAAGGTTAGGGCTTTTCAGCACAGAAAAGAAGGCTGAGGGGAGATATGAAAGAGGTCTATAAACTGAATGGAGTGGAACAGGCAAACATAGATCGATTGTTTACACCCTCACAAAGTAAAGACTAAGGGACAAGCAGTGAAGCTACAATGTAGCACATTTAAGATTTGAGTTGTTTTTTTCACTCAACGTGAAACCAAACACTAGAAGTCATCTCCAGAGGATGTAGTAAAAGCTCTTGCTGTAGTTGGGTTTGAAAAAGATTTGGACAAGTTCCTAAAGGAAAAGTCCATAAACCATTATGGAGGACCAGGGAAATTCACTGCTTACCCCAGGGATAAACAGCATGGAATCTGTGTACCTTTTTGAGAACCTGAAAGGTACTTGTGACCTGGATTAGCCACTGTTGGAAATGGGATACTGGGCATGATGGATCTTTGGTCTGATCCAGTATGGCATATCTTATGTTATGTATAGACTCGTGTAGGCCATATACCTTTTTTGATCAGTTATCTTTGGCAAGGAAGGTTAACACGCTACTTCTGAATTAACAATAAAGACACATAACCATAGGTTTACAAGTATAATTGTAAGTTGGAATTCACATAATGATTTCTATAAATGCAGTATAAATTGGCTGCTTTTGGATATGTTTGCTGAGTTAAAACTAGGCCATCTATAAGCTGTAGTTCAAAATAGGCTGAAATGATGAACAATGAAAACAAAGGTAAAGGCATCTTTGACACAAACCAATATTTTCTGCCATGTCTGGATCCTTAGCAAAAAAATATTGCTAGATCATGTTCTTCAGTCACTGCATGTCAGAGTTGACAAGCTTGCGAAATACTGAATGTCTATCAAATAGCCTTACCTCTGTTTTGTAATAGACTTAATACAACTTTTTTGCTTTCTGTCGCCTACAAATTTCCTTCCACGGTAGAGGGAAAATAAAAGATAAAATATTTTGAAGGTGGCAAATGAAGGCTATGACTCAATGACTATGAAAGATTGACTTCCTGATGCTATCTGTTGACCTATTGCAAGAATTGTATTTGTTTCCCATAGTGACCAGGGGGGCTGTATGCAATAGACTAGTGCCAGGCATGCAATAATCCTTACTGCAGATGTTTCTTTTTGATGGTATAGTATTTCACAACATCCCATAAGTAGTCCATGGTCTTTCTGGAAAAGAGAAATGTCTTGATTGGTTCTCTCTCAAATGCGAAAATGTCCTGTCCCATCAGTAGTGACAGCAAGTCAGCTACCAATGGCTAATTCCAAGTCTGGCTGATTGTGAATCTTCTTTACCATTTTCATAAATCTATTTCTTTTAGACAAACTGATTAGTCAGTTTCAGTCACAATTAACTCTAGCTTATTGGCGCATAGCATGCTGCTGTTTCAAGCCAAGAGACTTCAACTAAACTGAAATGGAAAGGGTCCATTAGTTTGCTATGGTGTAATTCTTTCTCTTGGAAGAAATAGTGGCAGACCACTGAAAAGGCCATTTAACTTGAAATAAACCCACTTCTCTGAAAGAGAAAATGTCATAGGTAGCCATAGGTTTTCCTGGCTTTGAACATAAATTTGACTTTTTTAAAATAGTAAATGTCGATTTTATTTTATTCCTTGAAAATGATTGTTACTGATTACCTTTTCTGCTTATTGCATCTTTATTTATGGAATGAACTAATACAAAAATAACATTTTGTGTTTCGCTTATGTTCAGTGGGAAAATTGTCTAGTCCAAAACAAGACTAATCCAATTGTTTTCATAAAAATGGGCATCAGCTGAGCCTGTTGATGCCTTGTCTGGAGTGATTTGATCACATCTAAGCATGATTTACATTATGAAGAATTAAGGCACATATAAGGAAACACTGTGGTGAAAGGCAAGCTCTTTCCAGTGTCAGATGTTCTGTGATGCTAATATTTGTTTATTATGTTTATTTGAATTTGATATACCGCTCAGGCCAAAGCATTAGAGCGGTTTACAATAATATATCATTTGTGGAAATATGAAAGGAATGCCATTTGTAAGATAGGAAAGAGTAGAGGACAGAAACAGTTAAAAGGATAGGCAAAGAAAAGAAAGGGAACAGCAGGTTACCATAATATAAGCGTATGACAATCCAGACCACATATTCAATGCTCATTTCAGGACAAACGCCATGGACCAACGCCTAAGGACCATGCCAAAGGGCTCTCTGGCGAGGCCCTCAGGCGCGGGCCCGCCAGTGGAATGGCGGTTTAAAAGCCGATGGAGTGGGCAGGCTCTGTGGAGGGAGGTGGAGCTCCCGCTCTCACCTCTGATGCTGGCTGCTGCTCTCCCCTCACAGAACACACTGGTGGAATGGCAGTTTAAAAGCCGATTGTTTTATTGAAGGAACCCCCCCCCCTTAAAATATCAATCAACCCATCCTAGACTCTGTAATGCAAAACAACCAATTTTCCTTCAGAATCCCTAGAAATTTAAGCATAGCTTGGAAAGAATGGATTTTTGTCCCAGAAGTAACTATTTTTAAGGGCCTTTGATGCTTAGACCAGCTTAAAATGGAAAAGCTAATGGGTATTCCGAGAACCTATTTTCACAATTAATGCTTCATTTTCTTTGCACAGCAACGAAACGTGCTCCAGCAAGAGCACCACCAACAAGTTTGTCCTTCACATCCTACCACCCACCCGTTCACGCAATACCAAGCACAGCTTCCACAGGTGGTAGGCACCCCGTTGCAACCTCTGCATATCACTGTGCCTCTGCAGCCGCAGCCTCAAGTAGTTCTTCCACAGGTAAAGGTCAACGTTTGCCTTCCAGACTTTAAAGGAAGTTGCAAGCTGTATTTGTGCTGCAGTATTTTCCTACCTTAATGTTTCAGTAGTATACTAGCATGGACATTCCCTGCCTCCCATGTTGAAATGCTTCAGTGGTTGTCATCTGTCTGGAGGCATAACACATTGATTAGTTCAGAAGTTGTAGTGGAGGGACATTCACAGTGTTCATTCAAGTAACATTATTGAAAGTGAGAATCCTTGAGAGGTTCAGACCATTTTCAATAGGGTAACTACAAAAAGTGCTAGAAAATCCATGCATATGGGATTTTTCACATTCACCCCTAAAACTTCTTGAGAGATTTAATGATTTATACAAGACTGTGCATTTCGGCCTATAATCCTGCAGGTTAATATTGCTGTAGGGCAGCTGGTGTGAAACATTGACTTTCCTCAGTTTTCCTGGTGATAACCATAGATAGGGCCTGAGTATCGAGGTGTTTTCCCCATTATATGGGTAATTTTTATAACAAGCAGGACTTAATTTGTGCTGGAACCAGAGCTTGAGGGGAGCCCACAGCTTGTCGTATTTGTCAATCATGCCTCACATTTGCCACCCCCTGTTAGAGTGATATTAGCTAACCTTTTGGACCAGTCCAATATTGTTGATGCTTGCTGGTTGTTCCACCTTGCTGCTATGGAGGTGTGTGCCACTAAAGGTAGTAAGCATTGTCCTAGTTAAACAGACCAAAGGAGGTCCCTCATGATACCCCTTCAACCCTGCTTTAATGTTATTGGAGTAACACTTGCCCTGTAATCTGAGCACACATTTTGGCCACCCATTCCCGAAAGGGCCTCACCCTGTCACAATTCCACATGTGTAAAAAGATGCCAATCTCACCACATCCCCTTCAGCAGACTTCCGGATAGACCTTGTTCATGGCATGTAGCTTGGAAGGGGTAAGGTACATCCTAAACAATTTATACTGGGAATCTAAATGTGACTGGCATGCTGACTTCTAAAAGGTGTTCTCCCACAATGTTTCCCATTGCTGCTGCGATCAATCCCTCCCCAAATCGCCCACCTATTTGGCTTGATGGTGTCTCCTGGGTTCCATGCAGGATTATCTGGTACAACTGAGCCAGGTATCCCTGACCCCTGAGACTTAAGAAAAAACAAACAACCCACTTCAAGAGGATGGGCAGGTGCAAGGTATCATGCTCGGTGAGTGTGCAAGAAGTGTTCCAGTTGAAACTGAGAAGAGGGGTGGGGGGAGAGAGACTGCACTGCTCCAGGATTTCTCCTCCTGATAAGAAATGACCCTGCTCAATATAGTTCACCATCCTATCCATCTTGTTAGCACTCATCCATCAGAAGCAACCCAGGTCCAGCATCCCAGGGGGAAACAGGTCCCTTCGCGTCAAGACCAATCAAGACAGCAAGGTATCAAAGCCCTCCTGACATTATCTGCTGTGTTGTGGCCCAAAATGAATCCTGTTTGTTCTTTGTGAATGAGTGCCATAAGATGAGGCATTAAGCAAACATTTTAGCCAGCAGCTTCGCATCCGTGTTCAGGAGGGAGATTGGTTGATAGGATCCAGGCAGTGTCAGGTCTTTCCCCTTTTTATGAATTAAGGTGGTGTGCTTCCAAAAAATAGGATGGTGGTACACTCTCCTCCCTGACAAGATTAAAGACCCTGCACAATAGCAGGGAAAGGATCCTGTCAAAGGCTTTATAAAATTTGGGGCAGGGGGGAACCCATCTGGACCCATGCCTTGTCTAATGGCAGTCCATCAATTGCCTGTTGCATCTCCAGGACCATGATGGGGCCATCCATCCACTCCCTTTTGTTTTCCATTGAGTTTCCTCTCCAACTTGCCTGACATACTCTGCTATCCAGTGGGCATCCTTCATGCACTTCGAGGAGTATAGCATACTATAAAACCGAACGAAAGCCTGGTCAGTACTGTCTGTACTAGGATGGATCAGGAGAATCGTGGTTTGTACCTGCTGCTTCATCAGCTGTGAGGCTAGTAGTTTTTTTCCATCCCCAGTTGTAATAAGTCTGAGCCATTGTAAAGAGCAGCTCAGACAACAGAGCATTAAGTTCACCCCTCTTCAGCGCCAAGCGATAGGGTAACTCCTTTGGCTGGGCTGCCATATGCTCAGCCTCCAGTGTTCCCAGCTCTCTCTAACTCCCACCCTCAATGTGCCTTTGCTTTTTTTCTTTCTGGAGCCCACTGTTATCAGATAATCCTGGGCTACAGCTTTCAAGGGACCCCCCCCCCCCCAGTATCATTTTGCTGAATGTAGGCTCTGACCCTAGCCACCTCCAGAGTGGTCCCCTTATCAACCAGCAGTGAGGTGCTAATCCTCAAAGGCTTTACCTCACCCCCTCCTGTCACCCCCCAGTTCACAAGTGTAAAGGGCATGATCAGACCATATGATATGCATGTGGTTATCCGGGGACACAGGAACTGAGTTAGTAATCCAGCCTATAAAAGATTTGAACAAAATAGCATGTGTATGCCCTCACACCCAGACTTTATTCTCCAGTTAACTAAATTATATTGCTATCCCAAATGGCCCAGAAAATCCCTCCCAGCCATCCTGCCCTGCCCTGCTGTGCATGAGCAGATCTGTCCTCCATACTACAAGCTACTGTATTGAGGTTACCACCATATATCACTGGGAGGACAGACCACCCTGCTATATCTTAGCAAGCATCTGCTTCAAAAAATCACTGCTGACTGTTATTGGGGGCATATAAATTGACTAGGCAAGGTGCCAAGCCCCGGGAGCTGTAATTCCAGTGCCTGTCCCTGCCTATCCTGCCAGTGCTTAAGAATCTGGTATGAGAACCCCCTCTGAAAAATGACAGAATATGAGAGAGATAGTTGGGCAATTCCCTCAACCAAGTGCCTCCAGTGCACATTTTCCAGCCCCATAAGGTTAATGGAAGAGATTAACACATCTGACAGCTATTATCAATCATCCCTTTAACCCAAAGCATGTAGCTCCCTTATACCTGCCACACCCCCAGGCCCCCACCCCACCCCATCCTGCATCCAGACATGCGCGCCCCCCCTCCCCCCCTCCCCCCACACACACACAACCCACCCCACTCAATGGAGAAAGCACACTTCTGGAATAAACAAGATGTCAAAAACAAACATTGCAAGCAACTTGCGTCCAGGCCCAATCAAGGTCTCCTGGAGGACACCCTCTGGATGGAGCCAGAGAGTCGGTGCCATGAGACATGGGGAGCTCTGGTGACTCTGGACAAGTCGCAGCCATCCCACTGCTGTTCCATCTGGGGGAAATAAAGTGACCTAGCCCTCCTGCTGAGGCCACCAGCCGAGATCTGCTGGCTCCCTAACACTGAAACGTCAGTGTCTCATCTTCCAGCTCTCCTCCTGCAGACATGATAAAACTATCAGCTCCACTAGGCTTTCTATGCCCATTACACTGAAGACGACCAGCATGTCTGCAAGAGTCCCTACAGCGCTCCATAGTCAAGTCACACTACTGGCATTGTGTGCTGCGTCCTCATCACTGTGTGCAAAGGCTTGTACAACCTGTAGGTGATTCAGGCTGAGTCTTACTCAGTCTGCTGGGCCATGGAGGTCACTGGCAGTTTGCCTTCTTGAGGGGCAGATGGTCTTCAGGGTCCTATGGAAAATGCAGCTGAAAGGTTTTGCCTCTCTAGGCTCGGTAAGTGTCTCTCCCTTCTAGAGCACACCTGTAGCTTGGCTGGGTATAAGAGCTTGCTGAATGCCATGGGAAAAAAGCTGCCTTTTCACCTCTCTGAACACTTGCCTCCTTTTATCCAACTTGGCACTGTAATCTGAAAAAATCAAGACCTTGTGATCTTTGTGGGGGATGGCCCCCACTTTCCTCACCTCAGAATCCAGTCCCAATATTAGTAATTAAGAATTTTCATCAGTATAGGCTGAGGCCTCACCCTTGACTGCAGAGGTCCACCTGGTACTCTGTGCTCATTCCACTATCATATTATTGGGGAGAGGGGGGGTCCTGAAACATTTCACTCAGCAGTCTCTCCACAAAGTCCTCCATGGAGTGCTCTTCTCCCTCTGGTATCCCCAGAATGCATATCTCAGATCTGAAATCTGTTCTCTAAATAGTCTAACTTCAAAAGGAGTTCCTGGATGAGCAAGTGGTGTTGCTGAATCTCACTTTAGGAACAGGAGATCTTCCTCTGTGCCGAAAATGTTGCTCGCCCCTTTCAGTTCTGCTCACTGCTACCTGAAGTTCCACTCGGGTCTCTCTCAGCTCCCCTTGAATGGAACCTAGCTTCACAGAAAGCTCCGCATTGCCTGCTTTTATCGCTTCCAGTATTACTTCTGTCTTGGACAATGAGTGGAGGGTCGTGGTCAGCAACTCCAATGCAGGTGGTAGTTGCAGGTTCTTTAATGGGAAAGGTCCCTTGCAGGGACTGGGCTGCTGCTATCTTGTAGGGTCACATGTTCTGCCATTGATTGCTGTCAGGAGGTTTTAGCCACTTTCGCAGCCGCTACTGCAGTCTTCGATTTTCATGGTTCCAGTTTTGCCACCATGGTCTCTGCTGCCTTGAGACAATAGAGCTCATGGGGTAAGAAATTAACAGCACAAATTCAGCCTGGAACAGGAGAGCAAGGAGAACATCTGCTTTCCAGTCCATCACGTGACACACACACACCCACACCTCAATTTTTATCTTAATGGGAGGAGTCAAGCTATGTTATGAACCTCCTATGTTAGTCATCCAGGTGATCAGGTTGTTTGGGCAGAGAGAGAGTCACAGCCTCCATCCATGCCAGTGAACCTAGGACGGAGAGCTTATGCCTCGCATCTTGGAGTAGAACACTTCCTCGATAATTCTGTTTGCCTCTTTGCAGTATGCCATAGCAGATCAGTTTTGTTCCAGGGTGGGATTGTGCAGCAGGCTGACCTCATGTTTCCTCCCATCTGGTGAGGGGGGTGGCTATCTGTACCTTTTCATCCAATCCCTGCCATTGCAAAGACCCTCCCAAAGCTTGAAACACCCAAAAGCATAATGGTTCTTATTGCCCCCTTCTACCTGGACAGTCTTGGTTCCCCCCCCCCTTCACTTATGGACCAGTCCAACTGGGCCCACATGCTATTTGAAATTCTCAGTGCTGTTGTACCCTGACATGTGGGTCTTGATCCACACGGCATAGAGGTTGAGAGGCTGTCTATCTGAGGATGACCTGCCAGCCAGTGGATCAGCATTCTTTTGGCCCCCAGAAGGACTTATACAAAAATGTTTCACTTTGGAGGGTGGACAAATGTATAACCAGTCGCCATGAATTGAAGTGATTAAGTGGGATTAGAGTATTGTAATTTTTGAATAAAGTTCTGGTGCTATGATTTTCTTTCTTTAATAGCAGCCTTTAATATTAGAACAATTATTTCAGAAATTGCACTTAGATTGAAGGTGCAGACATTATGCCTGATCAAGTAGGGATAAATGTGTTGCGCATATATATGTATTTTATAAAATGTGTAAGTTGTCTGCCCATGCCTTTCCCAAACTCTTTCCCTGAACACACCTATTCTACAGGTATGCACCTTTATCAGCTGCATCTACTTTTTAAGTGTGACCTAATTTTATAAGAGATCTTTGTGCATAAGTCAGTTTTTCTGAACAGAAAAGATGGAGTGGAGGAGCGGCCTAGTGGTTGGGGGAAGGTACTTCAGGCCGGAAGGTCGGGGGTTCAAATCCCACTAGAGGACAGCAACCTTGGGCCGGAAGGACTGGGGTTTCTAGTCCCACAGATGCTCCTTGTGGTCTTGGGCAAGCCACTTAATCCTCCATAGCCCATGTTCCCTGTAAAATAGTTATCTCCAAGTTATAATGCCCTGTTCAATGTAATTTCAGTTTGTTCAATGTAAACCGCACTGATGCAGAATAGCGCAGTATATAAGAGAATGTAAATAAGATTTAAAATGACCTCCCTCTATAAGGTAAAGAATCTGATGCATGAAGCCCTTGGCATAACGCAAGGGTTTTCCTTTCTTTTATCAATATTTTGAAATAGGTGATAGGAAGCCTTTGTAAAATGTTCAGGCTACAAACTTCTTTTGCAAGTCATTCTAGAGTAAGAATTTTAAACTGTCTACTGCTTTTGGATTTAGTTTGTATCCGCATCTACATTTATTTTGAGTAGAGCTGAAAAGTCTGTGCATTCAATGAAAGTGTTATCTGCTTTTTGTGTGTGTCTTGCAGCTGTCTCCATATCCTGTTGCTACTGTAGCACGACCTGACGTTTCTTCAAATGTCTCAGATTTACCTCCTGTCTGCATCACCCCAGTACCTGCTTCATGTCAGTTCTTTCCAACAGCACCAGTGATACAGAGTCACTCTGCCAATTCTACGACGCTTGTGGACTTACCTTCCTCGGTGCCACCCCCACAGGCAGCAAATGTCCCTATGACCTTATCTTGTGAATCCATGTTGCCAAATACTTCAATTGCGGTGGCACATTCTGAATCAGCAGCCCTGTCAACCCAGCCTGGGTCCACATCAGTCATCCACCCACCGATGTACCAGACTCCTTTTCATCAGGTCTTGCAGAGCAATGGTGCTGCTCTCCATAACCATCAAAATATACAGACGGTGATTCAGCAGAAACCAGCTTCTGTTTCTCAGCCACAGCCCACTCACAGTTCAGCCCAGGCTATTCCTCCATCTAGAGCTGGTAACCAGGTAAATGTTTGGAAGATCAAGAATGAGTGACAATTAAATCTAGAAAATGTTTGTTCTGAAAAATTACAGCATGAGTATAGCTAAAGTGGTGTTATTCACATCATCCTGTCTTAGGCTGTATTAGAATCAGCTGTAAACTTTGCACTTTGATATAAGTGTACATGTAAAGTCTCAGGGGTACTAGTAAGTAGCAGCATTGGGCATAGATAATTTAATTTTGGAATGGCCTTTTTGATTGCATTCCTACCCAGTGATAGTTGCAGCATCCCCCCAACTGTATCAAAGTTTGCATCTTGTCAATTTATGGAATATTGGTGGGCAGCATATAATGCAACCCTCATTCTAATGATGTCTAAATGGATACCAAAGACCTGTCGAGTCTCCCTTCTGAAGTAATCCATAGGTGGTTCTGTCAATGGCAGTGTAACCAGGTTTTTTTTCTATTCATTTTACAATTTGACAAGTGGAAAAAGCTTTTAGTTAACTGTCAAGTGGGGTGTGGATTTTTCAGTATTTAAGCATTGACTGTGTATAATTCACATGTATGTTTTCTGATCTTTCCTTTTTGGCCAAAGTTTTATGTTGGCTGTAATAGTCCTTGGTAACCATTCCACTACTGTAATTAAAACTGGGAGGAGTGAACATGCGGTCTTTTCCCTTGACCTGTGGAAAATATCTCGGATCTCAGAGCATTGCATTATAAATGCTGTTCTGTATTGTCCTGCTAGACCAGCCCAGACAAGTGGGTTGTGTTTCTCTACCAGCAGGTTGGTGGAGACAAAGAAACGCTGAAAAGCCCAGGTTTTAATGACGACATTCCTGGGCCTCTCTATGCCTCAGCCACCAGAGGTCCCTCAGTATTACTTTGTCTCCAGCAGATGGTGGATGGATGTTCTCCTTTGACCTGGTACTCTTGGCAGCCAGGGATGGTGCCCTGACGAGTTATATGGCATTGGAATTGGCTCTCACTGGGTGGCGGACACTTCTTCCAAAGCACATTTGGCTCAATTGGCCTTTAAGGGGGAGCTCCTGTTTGGAATGCTTTTTTTTTCCCCATGTTTAGTGACCTCACATGTATGGGTTTGAGCATCTTTGTTTTTTCCATAATCTCTCTCCCTTTCTTTATTTGCATACTTGATAGACTGCCCAGGCAGAGGCATTAGGGTGGCTTACAATAAAGGAAGGACTGCAAAATCAGGAAAGGAAAAAAACACCATCTTATCTTTTTTCCAACAAGCCTATGTACTCCCACTTCAGACTGGCTGATATTCTACGTTTCCTCCTCCCCCCCCTCCTTTTTTTTTTTTTTTTTTCCCTTCCCTCTTCTGTCCTTTAATTTTATGGAGTTCCTTTCTCTCTTATCCATTTATTTTAATTGTACACCGCTTTGTTTTCAAGAGGCAGTATATCAAGTTTTTTGTAAACCATTATCTGACAGAACAAGGAGGAGACCAAAGCATTCTCCCCTCCCTCCCCCAAGAGATATTTTAACCACCACAAGCAATTCTAATTGTGCCAGCATCTTTGTCTAGATTGACCAGAGAAATGGGTTTGTAGGTTTCAACATCACAGCAGTGTTTAAACTTTAGAACCAGAAGACTACCTGCACATGGTTTTAATTTCATGAATATGTCCAAATACTGGAGTCTCTTCAGAAAAGCTTCCATGGGGGTTTGCCAGCTGGTACTGTGGAGAGAGTTGCCATTTTTAATATCTGACGACTCAATGTCTTATCTGAGCATCTAGTTGTAAAATATCTAACCTTCCAGTTAATTGATGCACACATCCTTGGCTACTTGTCCTTGAGTATTGTTTTTTTCATGACATTGGTTATAAGCTACTTTCTATCCTACTAGACCAGTCCAGACGTGGAGGCTGACCAGAGCAACTTTCAGTGATATCACTAGTATTTACACTGATTCCAGCACTGATGGGCCAGAGAGCAAGCAGGAGGGTCACCTCAGAGGGGTTGGTCTAGGCTCCCCTTCCCATTCATGGTCCTGTATTTTTTGCTATTTTTTAAATGTTGCCCTATTTCTTGAATTGGCCCCGTGCTGCTTGAATAGAGCTTCATACAAAGGTTCTTGAGGCAGCTGGGCTTTCCCAGGCTTGGGAAGATGGCTCGGGAGGGGCCACCTCAGGATTCTCCAGCCAGATTGACTGATGATCAAATCCATGAAGCTATCAGGGCTTCCTTTTTTCTCTTCAGCTCAATTAAGAGGGGCTGGGAGACTTCATTTGCAGCTGACTGGTTATTTTACTTATCTCCGTAAGAACATAATTGCCATAATAGGGTCAGACCAATGGTCCATAAAGCCCAGTGTCCCATTTCTAATGGGGAAAATCCAGGTCACAAGTACTTGGCAGGCTCCCAGAAATAGGATTCTGTGCTGCTTACCTGCCCCCCCCCCCCCCCCCCCCCCAGGATAAGCAGTTTTCTTTTCAAAGTCCACCTTAACAGTTTATGGACTCTTCTTCCTGAAACTTTGTGCAAACCTTTTAAAACTCTGCTACACTAACTGCATTTACTACCTCCTCTGGCAATGCTCATGGCTTGGATGTAGTAAAAGCTGTTAGTGTAGCTAGCTTTAAAAAAAGGTTTGGACAAGTTCCTGGAGGAAAGGTCCATAAAACATTATTAAAAGGGACACAGGATATCACTACTTGACCCAATACAAGCATTGAGGAACCTGTGTCTTTTGGGGAAACTGTTACGTACTTGTGACCTGGATTGGCCACTGTTGGAAACGGGATACTGGGCTTGATGGACCTCAGTCTGACCCAGTATGGCATTTCTTATGCTCTTATGTTATGTCCCCTAGTCTTTGTATTTTTTGAAAGAGTAAATATTCTATTCGTGCTTACCCAACTTATTCCATGCAGGATTTTATAGACATCTCTCCTTGGCTGTCTCTTCTCCAAGCTGAGGAGCCCTAACCTCTTTAGCCTCTCCTCTTAGTCATTCCATCACCATTATTTTGGTCACCCTTTTCTGTACTTTTCTAATTCTGCTATATCCTTTGAGATATGGAGGCCAGAATTGCATATAATACTCTGTCACCTCCTATCTCATCTAGGCTAGTGATCACCGCAACACTTCAGAAACCTGCAGTCATGAACTCTAAATAGAACACTAGCTGTCTCCGTTGTATGATGGGACCCTCTTTGCAGCATCTCCAGCCAGCCCAGGGCGCAGAAGACCCAATCCTGGATGGCACTGCTACTGCCCTACTAAGTCATAATATTTTACCTTTCTTTTGATAACATCAAGTTTGTTGCAAGGTGTTCAGCTCCTTGTACTCCAAGAGTGAATGCCACTGATTCCCACTTTACATGACTCATGCCTCTTTATTTCTGAAACATCTCTTTGACTGTCCTAGTGATCAGGATCCAGTCTGCCATTTTCCTTTTTTGCTTCATGCTTCTGGAACCAGCTATTTAAAAAAAAAAAAAAAAAAGGGCATCAACTCAATCGTCTACTTTTTGGTACTATGCACATGGTGTGAGGGACTTGGGATTTATGCCAACTAGTTCATCCTTTTCTCCCTTTTCTTCCCATTCAGTCAAAACCAGTGCTCAGATTTTGACAGCAGCACCATTTGCAGCTGCGCTGGGAATTTTTCCCATATGTCTTTAGTAGATCCAACCTGATTGTGGCTATAGCAAAGAGCCATGCAGCAGAGCTCTTCCCAGAATCCTATTTCATGGGCACCAAATCTAATCTACAACTATTGCCTTTAATAGCCAAGACACATTCTGCCACCCCCTCCCCCCCCCACCCCACCCCAGGGACGCGGGGGCTATGATTGCTACCTCCACAGCTACAGTACTCAGAAAACAGTGTAGAAGATCCAACTCCAGTATCAAGCCAGAGACCTAGGTTGGCTCTCCTGCAGATATTTCTATTTTGTCTTTCTATTTTCAGGAAATGTGTGTAACCAAAATGTGGCATGACTTGTTAAAATTCCTTATTTCTTTCGGAATAGTTTTGTGATCATTTCTCAGTGAAACCCACATGGTCCCCCAAAATCTTCTGTTCAGAAGCTCTACATAACAAATAGGAAATGGTCGTTTTGACCAAAGAACTTTAATATCTTGTCTCTAGTCCCCTACCTTTGCCTGACAAAACTATTTAAAATAATTTGAGCTTGAAGAGAGCTGAGACCTTCCGGAGCGGCACGCTAAGAAGGGACCAGCAGCTGAGTGCGTTACCTGCTGCTGATTGGATCATTTTCCCTCTTCCCCCTACATCAGCTGGGAGTTTAAAGTGTGCACCCGTACTGCAGGCTGTGGATGCGGGTGTGCCCGAAGAGGCAGATTAGGCCCCTTTGGAGTCCCTTCGGAGTACTGAGGAGCCTGCACATGCAGAATGGGTAAATGGGGTGGGGGGGGGGTCCTTGTCTGAGTGTCTAATCCATCTAAGACTGTGAAAGCAAATGGCCCTATGGGCAGGCATGTGGTGATATCGGTCAGTCTCGAAAGATCCATCATTGCCGTCATCTGTAAGTTTGGGTTCCTCCTCATTAGATGAGATGCCTAAGAGGGCAAGCTTGCTGGTCTTAACTCAGAAATTGATAGAAAAATACAATTTTGAAACTTCACTTTCAAAAGAAAACTGTTTTTCTGTGGACAACGTGTAAATCGGTTTCCTGATGTTTCCCAGCTCAAATGAGGGACGAGGCTTTTAGCTTTGAGTCCCAGGGTAATAGAAGTTGATGCTACTCTCTCCCTGAAATTTCCATGTAAATGCCTAGTTGCGTCAGGGTCAGACAGGTGCGGTTTGGTTGATGTGGGGTGTTTTTGTGGGGGGTTTTTGTGTGTTCTTTTTTAAAGTTGCGCAGTTGGAGGATTTCTTGGTTCGCAGGGAGGTTTTAGTTCCTTTTTGTTCCCTGAAGTTTTTGCTTATGTTGGATTGCGTAGTATAACTGGGTATGACTTTAGTTTATACCGGAAATCTCAATTTTTTTTAAAAAAAAAGAACTTTTCTATTATGTATTATGCTTTTCCCTAGATGTGGGCTTGAGTGCTTGAGTTGTTTGCTTTGTGGTTTATTTTCATATATCAATCTGGATGTTTTTGTAAACAATTGATATAGCTAATAAAAAAATATAATTTGAGCTTGGGTACTTTGGAAGGATATCCACATGACTAAGGATGCTGCTAACAGCAGTACATGTCCAAAATCTACTTTTGATGCTGCTTTATACAAATCCAGCCTGGGCTCTGATTCTGATCTGCAAATTGAAGACCAAATGTTCAAATGCAGTGACTGGCTTATTTGTAAAATATCAACCATGGTGTTTACATATTTTCAGTGGTAATATCTAAAGAAGCAGCAGAGCTGAATATATGTATTGTGGGACCCTAGCCTGGGCCCTAGGGCTCACAGGCATAGGGCTGCCTTGTAATGTCCTTAAAGCTTTTCTGACTGTCCCCAGTGGAATTCTGGGACTTGTAGTTAGGCTTTTCTTGAGCAAGGACAAAATGTAGTATGAGACCGTTGGTGGGACATACAAGAATATTTATTTTTCTATGGGGATTTTCAAGGCATTAAAATTCAAACACAAGGCATTAGGATACTTCTCCAACACAAAGGATAACAGAAGATAACTGGCAACTGAGGTAAATGGAAACCAAACGTCCTGCTAACCTTAGCAGCTGTTTTTCATTAAACAAAACAGTACTCAGCACAGCTTCTTCTATCTCTTTCAAACAAAAGGTAAACTTTCTTCTTGACACAACTGTTTTCCCTTTTAAACAAAATTCTGGTAACACACAGCTTCTTTGCTTTAGAAGAAAATTCTCACTTGGTAAAACACATCCTTGGCTTTAGAAGACTATTAGCAGTTAGAGTTATGCACAATACAGCTTTTCACTCTCTCAGCTCTGCTTAGTAAGACTCAGTCTTTTAAACAGAATGAGCAATCCATTGGAGAGATTCCTAGGTCAGACTCCGGCACATAAGAATTGACCTGCATTTCCTCCTGGGCTAAAAATGCTCATTGCCTTCTACAGTCTTAAAAGCTTCCTCAGCTTCTTTGTCTTGTAGGAACTTTTGAAACTGGCTCCACAGCAAATCTTTCTGAATGGGCACAGTTACTTTGGGAGAATAAGCCTTTCTCTCAGGGAACCCTTGTGCTAATGTTTCTAGTGTTTTTAGCTCAGCTGCTCTGCTCACAGCTGGGGTTTGGCTTTTTCCACTCTCAAGCGTCTCCACCCACCTTCTGGCAGTTGTAGGGCTCAGGTCTGGCTCTTGTACACTAGCTGTTGCAAACTGTTCCTGTTCGTCTGTAAGCTGTTCAGCTATACATCTGTTGGCTTCACTTCTAGGAGTATTTCTCAGACACCCACTGCTTCCTTAAGAACATAAGAACATAAGACATGCCATACTGGGTCAGACCAAGGTCCATCAAGCCCAGTATTCTGTTTCCAACAGTGGCCACTCTAGGTCATATGTACCTAGGAGTTTCCCCAAGAGACCCAAGTTCCACAATGCTTGTACTGGGTCAAGCATTGATATCTTCGGTCACTTCTTAATAATGGTTTATGGACCTTTCCTCCAGGAACTTGTCCAAACCTTTTTTTAAACCCAGCTACACTAACAGCCTTTACTACATCCTCCGGTAACAAATTCCAGAGTGATTACACGTTGAGTGAAAAAATATTTTCTTTTATTAGTCTTAAATAGTTTACCCTGTAGCTTCATTGCATGTCCCCTAGTCTTTCTATATTCTGATAAGGTAAACAATCGATCTACATTTATCCGTTCCACTCCGTTCATTAATTTATAGACTTCTATCATATCTCCCCTCAGCCGTTTCTTTTCCAGGTTAAAGAGCCCTAACCTTTTTAGCCTTTCTTCATAGGAGTATCCTTCCATCCCCTTTACCATTTTGGTGGCTCTTCTCTGTACCTTTTCTAAAATCGCTATATCCTTTTTAAGATACGGCAACCAGAATTGCACACAATATTCAAGGTGCGGTCTCACCATGGAACGGTATAGAGGCATTATAATATCTTGTTTTATTTTCCATTCCTTTCCTTATCATACCTAGCATTCTATTTGCTCTCTTGGCCGCCGCTGCACACTGGGCCGAGGGTTTTAACATGGTATCCACAATGACGCCTAAATCTTTTTCCTGGGTGATGGTTCCTAATGTGGAACCTTGCATTGTGTAACCATAGTTTGGGTTGTTCTTCCCTAGGTGCATAACCTTGCACTTGTCCACATTAAATTTCATCTGCCATTTTGATGCCCAGTCTTCCAATTTATCAAGATTCTCTTGCAATTTTTCACAATCCTCTTGGGTTTTAACAACTTTAAATAGTTTTGTGTCATCTGCAAATTTGATAACATCACTCGTTGTTCCACTTTCCAGGTCATTTATGAATATGTCAAAAAGCAGCGGACCCAGCACAGATCCCTGGGGTACACCACTATTCACCTTTCTCCATTGGGAAAATTGGCCATTTAGCCCTACCCTCTGCTTTCTGTCTTTTAACAAGTTCCTGATCCACAATAGTACACTGCCTCCTATCCCATGACTCTTTAGTTTTGCCAAAAGTCTCTGATGAGGGACCTTGTCAAAGGCTTTCTGAAAGTCCAGATACACAATATAAACCGACTCACCTTTGTCCACCTGTTTATTCACTCCTTCAAAAAAACATAACAGATTAGTAAGACAAAATCTTCCTTGTCTAAAGCCATGTTGGCTGTCTCCCATTAGGTTGTGACTATCTACATGCTGAGTAATTTTATTCTTTATGATGGTTTCTACCATTTTTCCCGGTACTGACGTCAGGCTCACCAGTCTGTAGTTTCCCAGATCACCCCTGGAACCCTTTTTAAAAATTGGTGTTACATTGGTGATCCTCCAATCTTCAGGTATTAGAGATGATTTTAATGATAGTTCACAGATTACTGATAGCAGGTCTGCAATCTCATATTTCAGTTCTTTCAACACCCTTGGATGTATACCATCCGGCCCAGGTGATTTGCTACTCTTCAGTTTATCTAATAGTTGTAAGACATCTTCCCGATGTATCTATTTCCTTCAATTCTTCCGCACCTTTAAATACCACTTCAGTCATGGGTAACATCCCTACATCTTCCTCAGTAAAGACCGAAGCAAAGAGTTCATTCAGTCTCTCCGCTATAGCCTTGTCGCCTCTTAGTGCTCCTTTAACCCCTTTATCATCTAATGGACCAACTGACTCTCTCACAGGTTTTTTGCTACGAATGTACTTGAAAAGGTCTTTATTTCGCGTTTTTGCTTCCGCAGCAAGCTTCTCAAATTCTCTTTGCCTGCCTTATCAATGCCTTGCATTTGACTTGCCAGTGCTTGTGCTGTTTCCAGGTTTCGTCGTTTGGCTCTTTTTTCCATTTCCTGAAAGATGCTTTTTTGACAACAGCCTCTGACCTCACCTTTAAACCATGCTGGCAGTTTTTTGGACTTCCTTCCACTTTTCTTAAAGCGTGGAATACAGCTGGTCTGGGCTTCCAAGATAGTATTTTTCAACAATACCCAAGCTTGATGTACGTCTTTAACCTTCGCAACTGCTCCTTTTAGTTTTTTCTTAACTCTTTTTTCCTCATTTTATCATAGTCTCCCTTTCGAAAGTTAAAAGATAGTACTGTGGATTTCCTTACTATTCCTCCTCCACTAATTAAATCAAAGGCGATCATGCTATGATCACTATTGCCAAGTGGCCCCAACACCCTTATCTCTTGCACTAGATCTGGTGTTTCACTAAGGACTAGGTCTAATATGGCTTCCCCTCTGGTCGGTTCATGAACCAGCTGCTCCAAGAAGCAGTCATTTATTTCATCTAGGAACTTTATCTCCCTAGCATGTCCTGACGTGACACTGACCCAGTCGATACCGGGGTAATTGAAATCACCCATTATTACTGCGCTGTAACTTTTGTTAGCTTCCTTGATTTCTTTGAGCATTTCATCATCCATTTGGTCATTCTGGCCAGGTGCTCGATAGTACACCCCCACTGCCATTGCCTTCCCCCTTTTATATGGAAGGACTCCAGGAAAGGAAATTATTGAGAAAGTAAAATTTCACCTTATTTAGCCACTCATCTGTTGTATAATGAATGGTGATTATATGCTTATCTTTTATGCCTGATATTCACTTGCCCCATCCATTTTCAGTAGAACTGTTTCTGGAATCTATATTGATGTCCTTCTTATATATCATGGTAACTTGCTGTTCCGTGTCCTTCTCTTCCTCTTGTCTGTTTGTCTCTGTCCTCTACTCTGTCCTATCTTATAAATGGCGTTCTTTTCTTATTTCCCTAAATGATGTAGTATTGTAAACCGCTCTAATACCTTTTGGTCTGAGCGGTATATCAAATTCAAATATAAACATAAACATACAGCAGATTTTGTTTCCTGCAAAACTTTAATCCTTTCTGAGTCAATGCCCTCTCTAACATAGAGCGCAACCCGTCCACCAATTTGATCAGCTCTATCATTATGATATAGTTTGTACCCAGGTATCAGTGTCCCACTGGTTGTCCTCCTTCCACCATGTCTCTGATATTCCAATCATATCTAACCTTTCATTTAGTGCTATATATTCTAACTCTCCCATCTTATTCTTTAGACTTCTAGCATTTGCATACAAGCATTTTAGAGAATGTATTTTATTCATGTTAATTTGGCTATTGTTAGACATGGGTAAATTGGGATCTTTAAGCTCTGTCTGCTCCATACTTGAGGGCATTTGGGCTACTTTACTCTTTTGTGGAACCTCTCTGCTTTTGGTAGTATCCTTCAAGGATACATTCTTCCGAACCATCCGCTCTTGGGCGACTGTCGGCTTTCCCCTAATATCTAGTTTAAAAGCTGCTCTATCTCCTTTTTAAAGGTTAATGCCAGCAGCCTGGTTCCATCCCAGTTAAGGTGAAACCCATCCCTTTGGAAGAGCCCCTCCTTTCCCCAGAATGTTCCCCAGTTCCTAACAAATCCAAAACCCTCATCTCTGCACCATTGTCTCATCCACGCATTGAGACTCCGGAGCTCTGCCTGCCTTTTGGGTCCTACGCGTGGAACAGGAAGCATTTCGGAGAATGCTACCCTGGAAGTTCTGGATTTCAACTTCCTACCTAAAAGCCTAAATTTTGCCTCCAGAACCTCCCTACCACATTTTCCTATGTCATTGGTACCGACATGTACCAAGACAGCAGACTCCTCCCCAGCACTATCTAAGACCTTATCTAGGTGGCGCGTGAGGTCCGCTACCTTCGCACCAGGCAGGCATGTTACCAGGCAATCCTCACGTCCACCAGCCACCCAGCTATCTACATGCCTAATGATCGAATCACCAACTATAACGGCTGTCCTAACCCTTCCCTCATGGGCATATGGCCCTGGAGAAACTTCCTCGGTGCGAGAGGGTTTTACATCACCTGGAGGACAGGTCCTAGTTACAGGATCACTTCCTGCCACACCAGGGTGATGCTCTCCTGTCACGTGACCTCTCTCTCCTCCATGGCAACAGGGGTGCTGCCAGACTGGAGGTGGGACTTCAGGACTATATCCCTGTAGGTCTCGTCTATGTACCTCTGTCTTATGTTTTCCAAGTCTGCTACTTTAGCCTCTAGAGAACGGACCTCTTCCCTGAGAGAAAAGAGCTCCTTGCACCTAGTGCACACGTAAGACCTCACCAACTGGGAGAAAATCATACATGTGACACTCAATGCAAAAGACTGGAAAGCCCCCATCCCGCTGCTGGACTGCTGTCTGCATCTTAGTTTTAAGTTTGTGTCTAGATCTTTAAGTTCTTACTTACTAGGGGTTGCTATGGGTATTTATACCAATAAAACTGTACCTAATACGTTTAATATACCTTGTTCACCTGAAGCTTAATTAATCTCAGGTCCTTAGTGTATGACTGATTTGGGTAATGAGCTTCACCTGAAAGCACCTCCTGTCTTTTAAGATGTGTAAGTACCTATAAAGCTATGATTATCCCAGGGGAGGGTGGGTGTGGGGAGGGAGAGACGGAAATAACACTTATTAAAAGAGGGCTGCTACACAGTACCCTGTCTTGTGCTGCTGAGGTAAGCTAAATTCTGATTTGATTTAAATTATAGCTCTTAGCTTCCGCTAGGCTCTAACTTCTTATGAAATTTAAACTACAAGCTCTCTGCTGGGTACTAAATTTAACCAGAAAGCTCTCTTCTGTGTGAAACTTAAACTAAAAGTACTTTGCTGTTACTTGGCCCTGAGTGACTATTAAATTTAAACTACAAGTTCTCTGCTGGGTATGAAATGTAACCAGAAAGCTCTCCTCTGTGTTAAATTCAAACTTTAATTGCTGCTACTAGGCCCTAACTGATCCAACAAAAAAGCAATGGGTTCACAGATTAAGTAGCTTTAATACAAAATTCTTTTTAGAAAATTACCAGAAGTATATACTCGGTTGCAGATTTCTCTCCAGAAGTAACAGTCCCCCTTTCTAGTCCTTCAAGACAGAGGTTCACAGAGCTCTGGTTGAGCTATTTATGCCTCTGCTGACCTCTTTCAGCTTCTGGAAGTCAGACTTCTTGTGCCTTTCTCCACGCCTTCTCTCATGAGATCTCTCCTGAAAGCCTTCCTGGAATCCTTCTTCCTCTCCAGGATCTCCCAGGGCTCTGGGATATCTCTTCCCACTGGAATCTCCTTGCTCCAGGACCTCTCCTTCTCCTATGGAAGTGACTCTCCCTTCCTTCTCTCCTCTCTGGTCAGAGTGAGGTTTTAAAAACAGTTTCTTCCCTGCCACACCCTTGCCTTCGCACAGGCCTTTCCAATCAGTATCTAAGCCTGCCCCCACTTCAGAGTCTGGGCGTGGCTTAGCCTCAGCAGAGACAGGATTTTTTTTCTTTCCTGCTCTGCAAGCTCTGTGCACAGCTTGTCTGTCACTTGTTTTAAAGGCAAAAACATGGTTTTCTTTTATCTCCATCTGTTCTTGGCTGCACTCATCACAGTATATAGTACAGTGCCACCACAGCTATATGGCTTACAGTAGGCTTGTGAAGGGCCAAAAAAATTTGGTTAGTCTGTTTATAATGGTTCTAGTGATCTATTTTTTTTTTTTTATTTTAAACATCTTGTGAACTGTGTGCTACAGTTCTCTTGCACATGCAGATTGCTTACATGTATTAGGTCTACATGGTGTACCTCCTTGACTCTGTCTTGGGACCTTTCCTTTTTCTCTATCTACACTCAGTCCCTTGGTACGCTTATCTCCTCCCATCGTTTTTAGTACCATCTTTATGCTGATGACTCAGATCTACCTTTCTCTGCCTGAAGTATCTTCAGAAATACAGGCCTGGATTTCTACCTGCTTCTGCTATTGCCTGGATGTCTCACCACCATCCGAAACCAAACATGGCCAAAACTGAGCTCCTTCTCTTCCTCCTAAACCCACCTCCCCTTTTCCTCCCTTATCTTTCTATGGATAACACAACTCGGTTTCCTCAGCTTCACAATCTTGGAGTCATCTTTGACTACTTTCTCTGCACACATCCAACAGATGACTAAAACCCATTGCTGCTTTTTCTAGAACACTGGCAAAATTCATCCGTTCCTTTTTACACACACTACTAAAACCCTCATCCACTTGCTAGTCACCTCCCATCTTGACCATTGTAACCTGCTCTTCATTGATCTTCCTCTGAATCTTCTTTCTTCCCTTCAATCTGTTCAAAACTCAGCTTCACAGCTTATCCTCTGCTAATGTCGCTATGCTCATATAACCCCTCTTCTCAAGTCACTTTACTGGCTCTCTATCCATTTCCACATCAAATTCAAACTTCTGCTTGCCTACAAGTGCATTCCTTCTGCGGCTCCTCACTACCTTTCCTCTTACCTCACTCGATACTCCCCCCTCGGGAACCCTGCTCCTCTAGCAGATCCCTTTTTATCTGTGCCCTTCTCTTCCACCTCCCGACTTCATCCATTCCACCTTGCTGCTCCATATGCCTGGAACAAACTACCTGAATCAGTGTGTTGGACTCCTTCTGAGCCTATTTAAGTCCAGGCTGGAGGCCCACCTCTTTAAGGCTGCTTTTGTATCCTGATGCTCCTCATTCTCTTGCCCACTACTTGTGTACCTTACCATACTCGAGTCCCCAGTTCTGCAATGTTTTTTCATCTTGATTAGATTGCAAGCTCTGAGCAAGGACTGTCTTAAGTCTATATGTACAGCGCTGTGTATGCCTTGTAGCGCTATACAAATGATTACTAGGACTGTGCAGTCGGTTTGCTCTTTAGATGTCAAATGAACCCAGAATGTTCATGTCTACTGTACAGAAATTTAGGACAGCTTTTTTGCTGGTCTAAATTTCTGTATAGATGACTAGAAACTGAATATCTCTAACTATCTTTGTACTTATTTTATTTAACAGTTTTTATATACCGCTTTATCATGTCAATCAAAGCGGTTTACATTTAAACTTAAACTTGGTAACGTACATTAAACAGGGACATTGATAACTTGGATTTTTCTGAGGCAATGGAGGGTTAAGTGACTTGCCCAAGGCCACAAGGAGTGCTAGTGGGAATTGGTCCCCGGGTTCCCAAGCAAGTGTTCTTGACCATTAGGCTACTCCTCCACTTAGAATGGCCATGCTCCTCTCCCCCACCACTATCCTGATTAGTGCTGGGATGGTCCATAAGAATTTTCAGTGGCACTTATTTATATTTTTTATTTTAAAACTTTTTGCAGCACTGGTCAGACGGTGATGACTACTAAATGTATGGCCTGATATTCAAAATGGTTAATCAGTCTTCTATAAGCTACGTTGAGGGTGTTTTTAGGAAACTGACATTTTATTCAGAGCTCATTCTCTTCACAGTAGTTCTCAACCTCATTCTGATGAACCCTCTAGCTGGTCAGATTTTCAGGATATACACAGTGAATATATGAGACAGGTTAGAGTACATTGCCTCCATTGCATTCAAATCTCTCATGTGCATTCATTTTGAATATCCTGGAAACCTGATTGGCTAGGGAGATATACCCAGGACAGGGTTTAGAATCGCTGTTAGTATGTGTTAATGTTTGATTTTTTTTGTTGTAGGATAATGTAGTCCTTTAAGATTTATACATAAGCAATTGCTTTAGCTAAGATGCCACTATTGTATTTTAGGAGAACGCAGCACAAGAAAACCAGCAGACACAAACTCACAGTTACGAGAGGTAAATTGTGTGTTTCTTCAGATTTGATTCATTTTGTTTACGTATGCCTATTCAAAAACACCGAAGTAGACGTATTGTCTTGAGATGCATTTTCAATGCAAATTCATGTTTGCAAACCTGCTACAATGTAAACCTTTAACTTTCAAAGGAATTTCTGTAGGCAAAGCAGCGTGATGTCGGCAGAAATGGGCTGTTTTATGATGACTGCTTCTGTAGTGTTACTCATGGAGGTGTTAGACATGGGATCGGAGACTTTTTTTTTTTTAATGCATGCTTTTGAAAATTCAAGTTTGTGTAATTTTACCCAGACGTAAGTGGAAATTACCCCAGCTATAAAATGGAAATACATGTATACTTTAATTTTGAAAATCCTGGAAAGTCCACACAGAAAGGTTTAATGCATGCACTTATATTGTCTCTGTACCCAGTTACAAAATGATATATCCCAGCCCAAAGAGAAACAGGGGCTGGGTGCGAGTCATGCTACTAGACTTCCCTCAGTGACCCCCTAAAATGGGAGGTTTTACTGCTAAAGTGGGAGTTCTAGCTCCTCTTAGAAAGCAATCATGTAGGATACCTCACTTGGTCTTGATATTGACATCTATATCCCTAGACAGTAGAATAAAGGAAGAAGATAACCTGCAGCATAACATACATACAAAAGGAAGGAAGAAGCAAGTAAGGTCTCAGGACTCCATTATGACCATTTGATGCAATATAATGTAGAGAAACTTTGGGCAAAGAGTTCATTGACCATTTTGTAGTTTCGATATCCATCTCCTCTTGAAGATTTGAGTACTATTTTTTTTTCTATAAACATTCTTCCTTTTGTTTCTATTTCAGAGATTTGAACTGGGCCCTTAAACATGTTCCTTAGTGTCTCCTACATTTGCTGTATCAAATTTATAATTGGATTATCTTCACTTCTTAGTCTACAGGAACTGTTAAGTGGAATGCTATGCAGCTTTGAGAGGGCCTATCTTCCTGATATTGTATTTTTAACCAAATGGCTTGTTGAGTACATTCTGATACTGAATGCTCTCCATCTTGTTTTATTCTGTGGGATCAGCTGTTCTCAAATGTGTGATCTGTTGAGGTTGTTTGCTGTTCCATAGAATAGCGTCCAAAATACTTGATGAGAAAACAGTCACCGAGATTGACTTGGCAAAACCCAGAGCATATTACAATCTGAGATAGGGTATGCAGTTCTGAATACTCTAAACCTCAGTGATTGTACAACTGATGCATGTACGTTGATGGTCACCTTATACAGCATGCATAACTTTTCTTGAGAATTGAACCAGTGCCCAAAATATTGGGAGGATTAAGGGATTAATAAGCCTGACTTTATTTTTCAATAAAATATAATTTATGCTTTTGGGTTTGGGGGATCTTTGAAGTTACTTTGGTTCAGATGCTGCTTCAGCAAAAGAATTAAGTGATGGCTGTGAAGGAAGCTATGGAACTGGAAGGCAGGAAGGAAGGCCTGCAAAGAAACATCACAGGAGATCATCACGCACTCGGTCCCGCCAAGAGAGAACCAGCAAACCGAAGCTGACCATTCTAAATGTAGGCTAAAATCTTTTCTGCCTTTCGTGCCTTTAAGTTGCAAGGAAATTATCCATTTGAGTGCTGTATTATGTCTTTATTTAAAAAAAAAAAAAAAAAAATCATGGAACTTTTTACCCCTGATGCAGACATCACATCAAAACATGGTTATGTAGGAATCATGGTTTTGTTTGGCTTACAGATTTCATGAATGAATTGTATATTTATAGTATAAAAATTGTTAAATCTGGTTTGTTACATTCTTGAATAAAGTAGTTATTTTATATTACTTTATATTTTGTTTACTTATTTTCTCAATGTAAATATCTTACAGGTGTCTAATACAGGAGATAAGATGGTTGAATGCCAGTTAGAAACGCACAATCACAAAATGGTGACATTCAAGTTTGATTTAGATGGTGATGCACCAGATGAAATAGCCGCCTACATGGTATGAAAGCTTTTTTTTTTTTTTGTTAATGGGGTTATATTGTGTTACAATAAAACAGATTTAACCATGTGCAAAGGATTCTTTCTACCACACTGGAATAAAACCTTTGTGGTTATGTTGACATTTTGGTACAGTGCACAGCCGACCTGTCCATTAGGCACACTGAATCCATCTAGGACAACAGACCTCTGAGGGCAGCAGCATGGTGCTGGTCAGCAAGAAACCGTCTGAGCATCACGTGCACGTGCTCAAGGCCTGCTGCTTCTGCCCCTCAGACAAGATGTTTGTGCTAGAGAAGACACAACTGGCAAGCCCTGAGCACTTATGAGATGCTCAAGGGCCTACCGTTGCATTGCTTTCACTTTCAGTGCAGGCTGAGTTGACTGGGGTCCAGGACTGAAGATACGCCACAGTGCTGGCACAGAAAAGGGGAGGAAAATGCTTTAACTAGGAGGGGGGGGGGTAGCGTAGGAGACAGGAAGGAAGATGCTGGATTACATGGAGGGGAAGTCTTGAGCTGCCTGGTGGGGGGGGGGGGCGCATACATGGCTGCAGGCTCCCCTAGGGCAGCAGATACCTTTTGGGTCAGCCCTGTACAGTATTAGAAAACAAGAGCAATTGCACAGCTGTTCTTCCTCCCATGTCACCTTCCTTCAGAACGCATTGGTGATTAAGTTGGGATATACTTCATTGTGCACTAGCTGTGGTAGACACACAGGGTATGTACATAACTTCTGATTAATTACATCCTTACCAAATGTTTTTGGAGAATTTGGTGTACTGAAATCTATCTTCACAGTTGAGGCATATTGCTTAGCAAACTGTTTTTACTTTATCTAGTTTTATTTATCATAAATGTAAAATGATCCATGTGTTAGGGCAAGAACATATTTTTATTGTGCATGAAAACATTGTCTGTGGTGGTACATGCCTCGATGTACTGCTTTTCGGGTACCTTGTGAACCCTCTTCTAGTTTACCTTTGTCAAGGACAAGGAGTGTGTTTGTGTTAAGCTTGATGGAAGATATCAGGTTTTGAAGAGATTTGTGTCTTGAGGATGTCTGATATTGCAAATATTTACCCTCCTTTCTTAAACGTGACATTTATGAAAAGAACAGCCCTCCCCTGACTTCAACGATAAATCCCAAATCTTGGTCCTATTTGATGCAGCCTACAGCAGGGGTGAAATTCAAATAAGTCCTGGCCAATATGTCTTAATCTCTTTTTATAGGTAGAGAATGAATTCATACTACAGATGGAGAAGGAGATATTTATTGAACAAATGAAGGATGTTATGGATAAAGCAGAAGAGATGCTGAGTGAAGATACAGAGGGGGAGAGGAGTTCTGATCAAGGAACAAGTCCTCAGAAAGATGGTCCCTTCAGACTGAATATGAGAGAAGTAAGAAGGCTGTTAAGGTGTTGGCCTGCTTGCATTGGTTGCCATAGCAAGAATGGGCATGACATCAGTATGCTTTGTCTATTCTTCATGAAAAATAGAGCACCAGAAATATGGCATTAGTTTCCAATATTTGGGTACAAACGCTATATGCTGAAATTTACTAATGAACCAAACAATGATGCTCCAATTCATGCACACATTGAACCTTTCCTTCAAGGTAGGAATTTAAACGCCCAGCAAACTAACAAATATATATAGATGTGATAGTACTTGACAGTGGATGAGCAAATATTTCTCTCCAGAGTATCCATCTCTTCTGTATGCCATGGTCTCTTCTTTCACTGCCTGTTATAAGAGATCTAGAGCTGCTCTTTTTCTAGAATGGCACAGTGCCCCTTTGGATCAAAAAACATAGATCTAGCTACAGATTATATGTCGAGAGTAAAGAGCTTTGGACCAGTTCGGTGTCTCCTTTGCTGTCTTCTATATGGCATTCAGGGGCATCCTTCAGAGGGGTGACAAACGGAGGGGCCTGTTGACCAAATCACCCAGGCTACCACTACCTAGGGTTAGCCCTGGTTTCTTATAAGCACCCTATACAAGATACAATTGGGGAGGTAAGATGCTACATTTTTCAGAGTATGCCCACATATCCCACAACTATACCAGCACCCAGGGGGTGTGTATTTTTTTTAAGAAGTTAATCACCCTGAGCCTCAGACTATATATACTCTTTCTAATGTTATATTGTAGACTCAGAGCTGACATAGCACTTTTTAAATCTTGAATCTCCAATCTACTAACATCTACCACAAACTAAAGAGAAAAAAGCCAACAATTCTCCTTCTGCCATAGGCTGAATTACATTTATAGATCTATCCTTCAAGGATAACTAAGTCAGGATGCATTTGAATTGGTGGCAGGCACTCCACTCATCTTGATAAGAACATAAGATATGCCATACTGGGTCAGACCAAGGTCCATCAAGCCCAGTATCCCGTTTCCAACAGTGGCCAATCTAGCTCACAAGTACCTAGCAGTTTCCCCAAAAGACACAGGTTCCACAATGCTTGTATTGGATCAAACAGTAGATATCCTGGGTCCCTTTTAATAATGGTTTATGGACTTTTCCTCCAGGAACTTGTCCAAACCTTTTTTAAACCCAGCTACACTAACAGCCCTTACTACATCCTCCGGTAGCAAATTCCAGATTTTGATTACATGTTTTTTGAAAAAATATTTTCTCTTATTAGTCTTAAATAAGTTACCCTGTAGCTTCATTGCATGCCCCCTAAGCTTTCTATATTTTGATGGCATAAACAATTGATTTACGTTAATCGTTCCACTTCATTTAATTTATAGACCTCTATCATATCTCCCCTCAGCTGTCCCCTTTTCCAGGCTGACGAGCCCTAACCTTTTTACTCTTTCTTCATAGGGATATCCTTCCATCCCCTTTACCATTTTGGTGGCTCTTCTCTCTACCTTTTCTAATAATGCATTATCCTTTTTAAGATACGGCAACCAGAACTGCACACAATATTCAAGGTGCGGTTGCACCATGGAATGATGGAGAATAAAACAAAGGTTATTATAATGCCTCTATTCCTTTCCTTATGATACCTAGCATTCTGTTTGCTCTCTTGGTCTATAAATTAATGAATGGAGTGGAACAGGTAAGCGTAGATCGATTTGTTTAGACTTTCTATATTTTGATGGCATAGGGGACATGCAATGAAGCTACAGGGTGACCTATTCAAGACTAATAAGAATATTTTTTCACTAAACATGAACTCTTGAATTTATTACCAGAGGATGTAGTAAAAGCTGTTAGTGTAGCAGGGTTTAAAAAAGGTTTGGACAAGTTTCTGGATGAAAGGTCCATAAGCCATTATTAAAGGGGACCCGGGATATCCACAGCTTGCCCCAATACAAGCATTGTGGAGCCTGTGTTTTTTGGGGAAACTGCTAGGTACTTGTGACCTAGATTGGCCACTGTTGGAAACAGGATACTGGGCTTGATGGACCTTGGTCTGACCCAGTATGGCATCTCATGTCTTTTTATGCATGAAAAGCACACTCCTGGGATTTTAACTGTATGGTTTGCTACCTTAATCTTTTTTAATGGAGTATTTCTTGTCTCAGAACAACCTTTATAAAATTCTATCCAGCCTGTTTGCTTTTTCAGAGCAATGCCTTTTACTCAGCAATAACAACCATGCAATAGTGTCCTCTAAGAATTCAGCTTGTTTTCATACTAACACCAGGAATTTGAGCAAGGCAGAAATTGACAAAGGTTTGTGTATCCTCTCCAACTACTGTCTCTTTCATTATAAGACTTGGAAGTTATTTCATCTGGCAACTAATTCTATTCCATTGTATCCTGCAATGAAAATAAGGGCATTTATTTTTATTTATTTATTTTTTTAAATAGTTTATTTACAATCCACCAAAAACAGTACAACACAGTACATATAAGCAAACAAAGGGCCCGGGAGGGTGGGGTGTACTCTGATTTCCCCCCCCCCCCCCCGGGCAATACAGAAGGGAACATAGGGTGGCATTTAACTCGTTTTTTTCCCCCCTCCCCCCTTCCCCCCCCCCCTTTCCCTCCCCACCCCCCACATTGCCTGCCCCTCCCGTCTGTCCCCCCCCGCCCCCCTGGTACAGCTAGTGGTACTGCACTGCTCATAAGCAATCCTCTTCATGCTATTCAAGGTAGTGCCTCAGCTCCCGTACTGTAAAATCTCATTCCGACTTCTGGGCCCCAGTTGAAGAACGTAGGGCTCCCAAACCGCCAGAAAGGCCGGCCACCGTTTGACACTGCCTCGCGCCCAGCAATGTTCCATTTGCATCAATTGGTGCAAATTGTTCCTCCACTCCCCGAAAGTGGGGGGCTGGGGATCCCTCCATAATCGAAGAATCGGCACCTTCCCCACCAGACAGGCCTTACGGACCAATAGCCGTTCCCCTTTCTTTCCTGGGCATGGGGGGGTTATGCAGTCCAGCACCACAAGGGAGCCCGACCACCGGATACGCTGCTGAAGAAGCCCCTCCAAAAAAGAAGAGATTTTAACCCAATAGGGCTGCAAAGATGGACAGTCCCACCACATATGGAGGAGGGGTCGCCAAGGGCTCCGAGCAACGGGGACAGCTGCCATCTGTAGTAAGTCGGCTCCTCAGCGCCCGCCTCGGGGAGAAATGAACTCTAGTGAGACACTTACATTGCATCTCCCTCCAACGCATCCCCTGGGCTAGGCTAACTATGCGGGAAAGCGCCGCCCGCACCGTGCCAGGAGGCACCGCGCAAGCCAGTTCCCCCTCCCAAGCCAGCTCTACCTCTCGGTAGTCTGGGGCGGGACTTAGGTCAGCCACTCGGACTTTAAAGACAGATATCGATACCGGAGTATCGCCCCCAAGTCCAAGGAAATCCAGAATCCGTTGAGCCCGCTCAGCACACAGTGCCGCTCGCGGCAATGACGATATATAGTGGGCCACCTGAATGTAAGCATAGGTGTGTCGGGGAGAAAGATCCCACTCCCAGCTCAACGTCCTAAAGGACTTGCAGGCTCCTGAGGGTTCTACCAAATGGCCAAGGAGCTTAATTCCACGGCTATCCCAGTCTTGAAAAAGTACCGACTCCGAGCCCGAAGAAAATGACAGATTCCCTCGCAATGGCAACCAACTAGAGGTCTGCCACGACTCACCCCATCGGACGTTAAGATATTGCCAGGTCCGTTTCGCCGGGGTTATCAACACTCTGCCTTATATAACGGGGGAGAGCCGAATTGGCTCCATGTAAGACCCCTAATAGAGTAAGCGGGGCAACAAAACATTCCTCCAGATGCCGGGGCGTGTAGTAGGCAGTGTCACCAAACCAGTCGGCCAGATGTCACGTTTGGCAGGCTAAGGCATAAGCTCGCAGATCTGGGAAACCCATCCCCCCCGCACGCCACTTGCCCAGCAGCCGGGCCCACGGGATACGCGCCCTTCCTCCTTTCCAGAAAAGGGAATGAAAGCAGGCCTCGATACGGCGCAGATCTTTGCGGAGCAGCCACACTGGCAGGGTCTGGAGCCAGTAAAGGAGGCGGGGCAGGACCACCATCTGTACTGCCGCTATCTTCCCTGAGAGGGACAGTGGGAGAGCCCCCCACGCCCGCAGCTGCATTTGCAATCTCCGCAGAATCCGATCGAGGTTACGGCCATACAACCTACCGGGGTGGCTGGGCAAGACAATCCCCAGATATATGAACTCGCCTGTTGCCCATTTGAGCGGGAACTCTCCGGCCCACGCACCCCGAAGGGTGCCTAATACATCAAGGGCTTCCGATTTCTCCTTATTGATGCGCAATCCCGCCACTCTCCCAAACCTTTCGAATTCCAACATCAGACCACGCAGGGAACGCTTCGGGGAGAGTAGGTGAACAAGTAGATCGTCGGCGAAGGCAGAGAGCTTGAATTCCTGCGACCCAATGCGTGCTCCGGAGATCTCTCTGGAGGCCTCGATAGTCCTAATCAAGGGGTCAAGAGAGAGGACAAAAAGCAGGGGGGAAAGAGGGCACCCCTGCCGTGTCCCGCGGCCTAGGGCAAAAGCTTCCGAAGCGACGCCATTGCAAACCACCCCCGCCGTCGGCTGGGCATAAAGACTTCGCACCATCCGGCAGAAGTGGGCACCAAGTCCATATTTGGGCAAAAGTGCCCAGAGGTAGTCCCAGTTCACCCGGTCGAAAGCCTTTTCGGCATCGAAACTAATCAACAAAGAAGGTAGTTGGCGATGATGCACCCACTCCAGAGAGGCCAGAATTTTTCGCAAATTCCGCACTGCGTAGCGGCTCTTGACAAAGCCCACCTGAGAGACATGCACGAGGTGACTCAACACCTCTGCCAGCCGAGTAGCCAAAATCTTAGCTAAAACTTTCAGGTCAAAATTAAGCAGCGAAATGGGCCTATAGGAGCCAGCCGCTAAGGGATCCTTGCCCGGCTTAGGGATCAACACAATGTGAGCGTGATTGTTCCCCCAGCGGAAGGCCCCCTGCTCAATACGCCGGTCGTAGACCGCCAGCAGTGTTGGGGTCACAGTGTCTCCCAAGAGCTTATAAAACTCAGCGCCCAGGCCGTCCGGGCCAGGCGACTTGAAACAGCAGGCCGAGGTGATTACCGCCTGGACCTCCTGCGCCGTCAGCGGCTGTTCAAGGGACTCACGTTGAGCTGGAGTCAGCTGGGGGAGGTCAAGGCCCCTCAGATAATCACAAAGGTCGGTCGGTGGCACCCTTTCGGTCTCATACAGAGATTGGAAGAAGGTCCGGAAAAGTTGCACAATTTCTTCATTTTCTCTGCAGAGTCTACCCGTGTCATCTCGCAGGGCTGCCACCAGGCGGGAGCCTCGTTGTCCCCGCAGACATCGGGCAAGCAATTACCCTGTTTTGTCTCCATGACAATACATTTGGTAACGGTAGTAAAGGTGGGATTTCTTGGCCCGTTGGTGTATTAGCTCGTTTAACGCCACCTGAGCTTCCCAAAGCCGTTTTTTATTCGTTGCGAGCGGGGCACGAGCACAGCACCGGCGCAGACTCATCACCTGCCTTTCCAAACGTATGATTTGGTCAGCGATCATCCGGCGCTTGCGAGCCGCAAAGCCGATAATATCGCCACGCAACACTACTTTCGCCATCTCCCATACCAATTCTGGGTCCCCCTCATGGCACCTGTGATCGTCCAAAAATTTGTGCCAGCGCTGGCGAAGGAAGCCGTGAAACTGAGCATCATGGTAAAGGTCAAGTGGGAAGCGCCAGAGCCGAGACCCAGAAGAGGAGGCTTTTCCCCAATAGAGTTCCAACCACACCCAGGCGTGGTCGGAGATCTCCACTGGACCAATCTGAGTCTCTCCCACCCTGGCAATGGCTCCTCCCGAAAGCAGAATGTAGTCAATACGGGCACTTGAACCATGTGCCCGGGATTGATGGGTGTAATCCCTCTCCAGGGGATGGAGCAGTCGCCAGGGGTCTACCAGATCCAACCATCTCCGGAATCTCTGCAGCATGCGGGTCATGGGGATCCTGTCTCGGTTCTCCCCTTCCGTCGAAGTATCCAACTCGGCATCCAGAATGCCATTAAAGTCACCCCCTAGGAGCAAGGGACAATCAGGAAACTGTTCAATCCGGGAGGCCAAATCGCAAAAGAAATTGGGGACAAACGTATTAGGCCCATAGAGGTTACCAATAGTGATTAATTTCCCAGCAAGGTAACCATGCAGAAGCAAATATCTGCCCATGTCATCCGCTGTGAGGGTGGCCAACGAGAAGCAAACTCTTTTATGGAACAAAATCGCCACGCCTCCCTTCCGCCCCTGTGCAGGAGACCCCCAAACCTGACCCACCCATGAACGGCATAGTTTATCATGTTCCTCAGCTGTCTGGTGGGTTTCCTGCAGGAGGGCGATATCGCACTTTTGGCGAGCAAGGGCTTGCAGCACCTTATATGGCTTGATCGGGCTCCCCAGTCCGCACACATTCCAAGTAACAATCTTTAAAGGCATGAGACAGTGTCAAAGATCCACCAAAATGCTAAGCGCACATATATTAGGGAGGTCCTCCCAGCCTGGGACCCCCCTCTCTCCAGCATGTTGAGGGTGCAGCACCACAGTTACCCGTAAGAGCCCGGTTACCCCACGCCCTCCCCCCTCCTCCCCTCCCCCTCCCTCTCTTCCCCCCTCCCCCTCCCTCTCTTCCCCCCTCCCCCTCCCTTCCAATTCCTACAAGTCCACCCACCCGGTCGGACAACTTCCACTGACATTCGGGCTACCCCGCTTATGATCCTCCACACACCCCCCCCCCATACTTGCGACGCCCCCCTGTTGGTGTCCCCCGTAGGGCCGGGTTACCCAATCATATGAAGGGAATCTCCCAGGGGCGCAACTCGATCCATTCCGCAGCCCACCCAAGCGCGAATCTCAGGAGGTCCACGAATCCACCCCTCCCCCGGTTGATTTCTCCCCCCACCCTCCCCCCCCCCCCTGCGGTCAGCCTCATAGTGGCCAGAAAGGATCTCTTGGCCCGCCGACCCGGGATTCCAGGGTACCCCCGACAGTGCACCCAGGCTTCGTGCAGCCAAGGGGTGGACAGAGCTCGTCCCCCCCCCATTGACAGGAGGGGGGGGAGGGGAGGAACGTCCCCCCTCCCACGGCAACCCAGCGTCCCCTCTCATCCCCGACCCCGCAGTCCGGATGGCCGGACGGCAGCGCCCAGAGGCCTAGGCAAGCCCCAGGAAGTCCAAGGGAGTCCACCCCCGGGGCAAGACGCGCACTGGGATCATGGCCGCCCCTCTAGACTCCCACCCGTCAGGGGTGACTGCAAGATGACAGCCTAGGATAGTGATCTCCCCCGGCCAAGCGCAGATCCCCCTGTTATCTCCACCCCTATCATCAGGCACGTGGGTAGGCCTCCTCCCCCGGAGATCCGATTCTGCACGGGAGGGAGGGGGAAGAGGAATTAGCCCGACCCCCGTATTTGCATCAAGATTGGGGGGGGGGGGCCAGGGCGCTACCCTAGAGAACTCCACCAATGTGAATGTAACAAAGGCGTGCAGTAACTGAAACAAAGTAACCCTGCGGACCATACAACATTGAGTCAAAGTAACCCCACATAAGCCACATACTGCTATATTGTTGCTATAATCCGGTACATTTGCAGGGAGTCATTCAGGGGCAGAAATTCCTAGGGATCGTTTCAGTGGTGGGGCCCATTCCAAAAAAAACCAAAGAACCAACCAACGAAACAAAAAAAGAGAGAGAGAGAGAGAAAGCCAAGGCCCAGTAAAATTGGCAAAAGAAAAAGTAAAAATAAAGAGGAAGATGTATAAAATAAGGACAGTAAAGGATAAAAAAAAAAAAAAAGGGAAAAAGAAATCAAAAATAGAAAAAATGGGAAAGGGGGGGGGGGGAAAAGGAGGGGGGGGGGAACCAAACAACAAAACAAAACAAAAACAAATAAAAAGGGGGAGGCAGGAGCCCGGATCCTCCATACAAATCAGATTCTGTTAAACTAAAAAAATAAATGAGAAAATAAGAAAATGGGACCCCAAAAACAAAAGTAGGGGTCAAACAAAGCTCCAGGCTATCCGGCACAGAGCAGTCCACGGCTGTCCAAGGTCTTTGGAGCCTAGCAGTGTAGTTTCAGTCCAGGCCACGCATGGGCCCTCAGGAAGGGTTTGGGCTTGAAGCGTTGAGAGACTCTAGGAACGCAGATGCTTCTGCAGGCGTCGATAGGAATTTTGTACGGCCCTGGTGTTCCACCCTCAAGCGGGCCGGGTATAGCAATGAAAAGCGGATTCCCTTAGTGAAAAGCTGGGCGCAGGCTGGAGAGAAGGCACGCCGTTGTTGGCTAACAAGGACGGAGTAGTCCTGGAAAACAAGAATGTGTTCAGCAGTCGGACGGTCGGAAATCCTGCGGTTGCGAGCAAGTCGCAGAACCTCCTCCTTCTGGCGGTACTCCTGGAACCGGGCGATGACTGCTCGGGGTCGCTGCGCTTGTTCTCTGCGGGGTCCCAGTCTGTGCACGCGGTCCAGTTTTACCCGGCTTCCGTCGGCTCCGCCAACAAGTTGGTCAAGCCAAGATTGCAAGTAATTGAAGAGGGCTCCATCTCCCACGGATTCAGGGATCCCCACGAAACATAAATTTTTGCGGTGCCCCCTGTTCTCCAAGTCGTCCAGCTTCTCACTCTGCTGTTTAACGACAGATTCGAGGGCAGCCACCTTAGCCGTGAGAGAGTGTTGGGAGTCCTCGACCTCAGCGATACGCGCCTCCGCCTGCTCCATTCGCCCGGCAAATTCGGAAAAATTTTGGTTAAGAGTCTGTAGGCTCCCCGCGAGGTTTTGGAAACGGGTCTCCAGTGCACTCACCACCGCTGCGCTCACCTCGGCCACCAGGTCAGAGCCATCCCCCGATTTTGGGCTAGCAGGGGCCCCTTCAGCCATTTTGGCCTCCACTGCACGTGGCTTCTACCTCCGGACGGATTTCGTTGCCATCGGGCTATCGCTCTTAGACAGCCTGTTTCTACAGTCCTAGAACTAGAATTTTAAAGCTCTTGGCAAAGTGTTCTATTGGGTCAGCAGTTTCGAAGGCAATCGGCGGTGCGGGAGCAGATTTTTAGCAGTTTTGCGGGGTATTTACCCGGAGCTGATCAGAGCACGTCTGGTCAGCTCATTGCCAGACCGGAAGTCCTTATTTTTATTTATTTAACAAGTTTTGTATACCGCCTTTTTCTTCAATCAAAGCGGTAACAATACAATACAAGGTTATACAAAGGCAAGGGAAACATGCACCACTTTATCATTACATCAAAGCCATGGCATGTGGGAGAACATAACACAGGAAAGACAACACATACATTATATTTAAACTAAACTAAGCATACCGGAAAACAGCACCCAAACCATAGAGCAGCTGCTTCCTTGGTCCCGCACATTCCTACACCTAAGGGCCACGCCAAAGGGCCCTCTGAGGCCCTCAAGCATGGGCCTGCTCCTGCAGTTGCGGTTAGAGCTGTTGGTTCCCCAAGCCGATTGGCCTGCTCCGGTGGTGGGAGGGACATAAGCAGAGGCTCCGATGGCTGCTGCTGCTTTCCCGTTGACCAATTTAAACTTTTTTTGAAAATGTTTAACTCCATTATTAAAGAGATTATATATTAAAGTTTTGGGCCTTAATGATATGTTCCATCTGGCTCTATTTTATACTTGCTGAAAGGGAGAAAATGTGTAGTAATAAACTATTAGCACATTATAAATTAAGTATTTGAGCTTGTAATTGGTATTCCTCTTGTAATCTGCTCTATACTATTCTGGATAAAGTGGAATATAAAAACAGAAATTAACGTCTCTTAATATTCTGTACCAGATCAGAGTTCAGATGGTCATGTGTTCTTGCCATCTCCTTAGCTCCCAAAGGCCCCTGCTTTACTTGGCTCCATGCAGGATGCTAGGAGAACATTCATCTCATTAAAGCTTAAGTACTCTCTGAGCCCACAAAGGTTTATGGTGTCTTAGTAGCTCTGTTAGGTGTCTCTTTGGCTCATGCTGAGATTTTAGTGCATATTTTTGACAAGATCGGAAATGTCAGTTATTTCACATCCTATGAAATGTTTCATGAATCTCACTTAAACATCTAGAACAGGGATGGCCAACTCCGGTCCTACTGCACCACGATCCAGCCTGGTTTTCAGGATGTCCCTAATATTCATGAGGTATATTTGCTTTCACTACCTCCCATTGTATGCAAATATATCTAGAACATGATCTAGAACATGGCTATTCAAGAACTGATTGGATGTGTGGTTTTTGCTGATGCTGTATGGTGTTAAATAAATCGCCATCTAAACCTACCATTGTCAAATTGTTTTATCTGAAGCCACAATTTCACGTTGATTTAAATTTTCTCCCTCTCTCTCCCCCTCCCCCCCCCCCCCAAAAGTCTTAATTTTTATCTGTTTGGAAAGAAGTTTGATGCCTTTCATGTATTGGGTTCTTCACCTTCCTGAGGACCTACTTTCTCTGTGCCAGTGAAATTTAAGATTGTATTGAGTGTTTCAACTTTCTTAAATTCTGGAAATCTGGCATGCTCCCCAGCTCTGGATTGGGGAGGAACTTCACACTTCGTTCTAGAATTCTCTGAGCAATCTTTCTGACATCTTGGAAGACTCCCATTAATCTAACATTGTCCTTTAAAAACCAAAGGGATCACTTTTAATCGGTGAGAAACATCACTTCTGGATAGCAGCCAAGAACTGACAATTTCTTCTAATGCCATCTTTCAGATGGCTTATCAACTCATTTAAAGTCACCATATAAATTTTAAGGGAACCAACAGAAGCCTTAATTGGCAAAGTGTGCAGCCATAATCTAACACATTTTTTGTACTTTAAAAGCAGAATTTTCTCCTTGTTGGCATTACCTCATGAGCTACAGGCACTGTGCTGGTGATAGTACATGGGAAATGTGGTACCACTATATTCATTTCTTCTTGCCCACCGACCACCTGAAAATCAATGCGAGGAGTTTTGTTTTTGTTTTTTTTAATGAAACTCTTGCCAGCTTCTTGAAGCAATGCTGTTTTGATCATAAACTGGTTTAGCGGGACTGTATGGTATAGTACTTGGGTCACAGTTGACCATAGATCAGCTTTCTCAGATATTAGCAAAAATGAGATTGGCTGCCAGTATTCCAAAAGCTGTTGTCTTTCCTTATACTCAATTGCATTAGAACATTTAGCCATAGGTGAATGAAGAGACTAACCAGCAGGGCCTCTAATGCACACAAGGACTTAGCTGCTGATGTGCCTCCCCCCCCCCTGCTGTTTCATGAGCTCATTTTCTGTTTCTTGCACATAGTTTATAGCATTAGTTCTGCTATTTTCTGTGACGGATTTTTTAAAGCAGGCTTTTATTACACTGGGGGGGGGGGCGGGGGCGGGGAGGGAGAGGTGAAACACAGCAGTTACCTTCCATAAAGGCTCACGACCGATTCCCAAACTGGTCTTTGATGCCTTCTGACAAGCTTTCTGTTTGAGGAAAATGTGTAGATTTGACTTGAAGAGTCTACTGACAAATCATTGTCCAGCTACTGTTCTGTTGGACTTGCATGGATGAGTTGTCAACTATACTGCATTTTGCTCTCAGTAGTGAAATGTAGCCTGTCCTCAGAAATGGAAGTTGGTTTCTGTAAATGTTAAATATGAACATTCTACCCCTATATTAAAAATTGGAATTTAAATAGAATAGCTATCCTAGTATAAAACACAAGGGGAAAGAATGAAAATGTTATGTATGAGAAATGACTTTTGGATCAAATAAAATTGAGAATTTTATTGTTTATCAATAGGAGACTCAACAGAATGAAGCCAAGACGCCGATTTACCAACAGAATGGTAAAACTTTTATTTATAGCCATATTTTGGACTACAAACAGTGTTCATGCTGATCTGTCGTCAACAATTCCAAATGACTCTATTAGTACTATATTATGGTATGACTTGAGTTTCAAGCAACAGGACAACTGGAAACAAAGCTGCCACTGATGGCCAATGAATCTCACACCTATGAAGAAAATGTTACAGAAAGATCAGATTTCAGATGTAGAGAATTTTACATAGAACAAATTGTAGTGATGCTCCTCAGCAATTGTACTGTGTGCAATTGCAACTAATCCTCATATTGGAAAATATCTTACACTTAATATAATTCATATGATCTCAAAGTAAACATACTATATAACTGTAACTAATTCCTCATTTATAATTGGTTAATTACTTTGATAGCTGAATTGACAATAGCAAAATATGACTCCATGAACTTAGGTTTACATAATTGTATACAAAGACTTTAAGTAGTAGTTATCAGGATGTGGGTGATGGATGGATGGAATTGCAAGGCATTTGACCTTAGAATGTTCTTCTCATATAGGAGTAGTTTTTACTTTCCAATGTGACCGCTCACCTTCCAACAATCCTTTCAAGACTCTTAAGCGCTAGATGTCAAACTGGGAGGAGGGTTTTCCTCTACTATTACTATTTTAGATAGCACTAAAATGAAAACACCATTGCCTTGTCTAATATGCTTATGAAGATAAAATATGCTAGAGACTCGGGTCATGTCTTCCATGCCATGGATCGACTGGGGATGCTGGACTGTTCAGTCCCTCAAAGGGGAGTCCCAGGCATCCTGCAAAAGACATTTAAAGGCCAGATTCAGTGCTCATGATTAGAATTCCAGGAACTGGTATTTGGTCCATAGGAGAAAACTGTCAGAACCAGACTGGGCTAGATTTACTAAAGTATGTTACAACATTAACATGCGCTCGTGCCAGCACACTGACATGCATTTACAGCAGATCCCAATTTGTGATGGAACTTATTTACTAATAGCACGGGTTAATGGTGTTACACTGAAATACATATTAACACAATAGTGTATCTAGGCCTTAACTTGTTATATACTGTTATCACGATACTCAATGCTACCTACTTACTGTAATTATACTTGGATTAACACAAGTACAGTGATCGTCCTAACTTTGGATTTTATTCTTCAATTTTAGTTTTACATACTGGAAAAAGATGGTTTATTATATGCCCGGTTGTTGAAAACGCAGCTGCAGAGGGGTTGGAGTGCTCTGCAACTATTACTACAAATACACAGCAGTCCAAGAGCATTAAAGGTATGAAATATTTATATATTTTTGGATATTCAGGCCTCTGGTCTTTGAGACTAGAAAGCTCCTTTGCTGGGAAGTGAGTGACTGTTGTAATGTTTTTTTTATTTTTTTTATCTAACACATCTCTAGTTATAAATGATTCTCATCCACTCTGATTTTGCTTCTTCCTTGAAGTACAAAGACTACATTGTTCTTTTGGACTTCAGAATCATTACTGAGTGGGTGTGAGTGTATTTGCCCACAAGAAAATGCAAATGCATTTTTTTAAAAGTATTTAGTCAGCTAAGATGTTGGCAGAGTTGGGACTGCCACCAACCTGACTTGGGAGTTCATATCCTATTTAAATATCTCCGAAAAATCAGAATCTATTGGAAAACTTTGATTTGTGGCCAGAGCAGTGGTTTCCTATCCTTTGGACAATGGACCCCTGGGGTCTGACACCATTACACAAGATGGTCCTTCTGTGTTGCCATAATACATGAGAGCAAAATACAGGTGCTGCCGTCGAGAGAATCCACAGTGGCTGCAGAAATGGTGGTAACTGCATAAGTCTCCATGGGGGATGGAGGAAGCAGCTGCTATGGAGGGTGAGACCAAAGGTGACTGCAGAGAAAGGAAGCAGAAGCAGTCATAGTGGGGGTGGGGCCAGCAGTAGTGTCAGTGGGAGTTGATGCAGATTCTGATGCTCCTGCTTCCAGATGCCATAACTACCTCTGATCAGTCTGCAGAGCCTCGGAAGTTCACAGCAGCACCAATAGGTGAAGAGGGGGATATACTAAAGGAGAGGACGAGTTAAGAGGGACAGATTGCTGGAGACTAACAGGGTGGGGGTGTAGAGAGAGTGATGGAGACTGGTTTAGAGGGGAGAGGTTTATGGGGACTGGCTGGGGAAGAAGAGAATGGTGGGGTCAAGAAGGGAAGTAGAGGGCTAGTGGTGACAGGGTTAGTGCTGAGCAGATGGGGTCTGGAAGGAGGATGGACAGAGGATCCCTGAAACCTTTTGGAGGTTAAGGGGGTTCATGCAGCCAAAGAGGTTGAACTTCTGGCCTGTAGGCATCCTATGCTAGCTCAGATGCATTGGAACTAGCAATGATTTTAGTGCAATTTAAGGGACCTTCACCCTGGCAGTGTTTTATTACTAAGCACCATCTCCTTGACACTGATAAGCCAAGCCAAATGGACCTTCGGTAAAACCCACAGTGGCAGTTTCGCTATCAGGTTGAAGTATTAAGCTTGAAATTCATCCTGAAAGGTCCCAATGGAACCCTTTGGCAGTTGAGATTGCCCTAGACAAGTGGTGCAAAGATTTTCATAAATGCTGTAACTTAAGATTTGCCTTGTATGGATGTTCCACCAATGCCCCCTCAGGATAGAATAGCAAGAAGCCAGTATTGTGGTGCTTTACTTTAACAGTAACAGAATGCAAAATTATTCAAATTGCAAGGGGTGGAACATGCACTAGACCTCACCACTAGCAAAAATGGAATGCCTGTGATCCCCCAGCTAATGTTGCTTCCACATGAACATGTATAATGCTTGCTTTGATGGGACACTGATTAAAGAAAGTTGAGTGGTGTAATAAAAGTGGAGAGTAGGTGTGTAAAATTGGCCAACCCACCCCCTCCCCAAATATTTTATATGTTAAGTTTTGGATCTATTTTCTAAGTTTGTGCATTAATTTAGAGAACATAAGAACATAAGATATGCCATACTGGGTCAGACCAAGGTCCAAGCCCAGTATCCTGTTTCCAACAGTGGCCAAATCTAGGTCATAAGTACCTAGCAGTTTCCCTAAAAGACACAGGTTCCACAATGCTTGTACTGGGTCAAGCATTGATATCCTGGGTCCTTTCTTAATAATGGTTTATGGACCTTTCCTCCAGGAACTTGTCCAAACCTTTTTTAAACCCAGCTACACTAACAGCCTTTACTACATCCTCCGGTAACAAATTCCAGAGTTTGTTTACACATTGAGTGAAGAAATTGTCTTTTATTAGTCTTAAATAGTTTACCCTGTAGCTTTATTGCATGTCCCCTAGCCTTTCTATATTCTGATAACGTAAACAATCTACGTTTACCCGTTCCACTCCGTTCATTAATTTATAGACTTCTATCATATCTCCCCTCAACCGTCTCTTTTCCAGGTTAAAGAGCCCTAACCTTTTTAGCCTTTCTTCATAGGAGTATCCTTCCATCCCCTTTACCATTTTGGTGGCTCGTCTTTGAACCTTTTCTAATAACGCTATATCCTTTTTAAGATACAGCGACCAGAATTGCACACAATATTCAAGGTGCGGTCTCACCATGGAACGATATAGAGGCATTATAATATTTTTTGTTTTATTTTCTGTTCCTTTCCTTATGATACCTAGCATTCTATTTGCTCTCTTGGCTGCCACTGCACACTGGGCAGAGGGTTTTAACATGCTGTCCACAATGACGCCTAAATCTTTTTCCCGGGTGGTGGTTCCTAATGTGGAACCTTGCATCGTGTAACCATAGTTTGGGTTGTTCTTCCCTAGGTGCATAACTTTGCACTTGTCCACATTAAATTTCATCTGCCATTTTGATGCCCATTCTTCCAATTTATCAAGATCCTCTTGCAGTTTCCCACAATCCTCTTGGGTTTATCAACTTTAAATAGTTTTGTGTCATCTGCAAATTTGATAACCTCACTCGTTTTCCACTTTCCAGGTCATTTATGAATGTCAAAAAGTAGCGGACCCAGCACAGATCCCTGGAGTACACCACTATTCACCTTTCTCCATTGGGAAAATTGGCCATTTAGCCCAACCCTTTGCTTTCTATCTTTTAAGCAGTTCTTGATCCACAGTAGTACACTGCCTTCTATCCCATGACTCTTTAGTTTTGCCAAAAGTCTCTGAGGGACCTTGTCAAAGGCTTTCTGAAAGTCCAGATACACTATATCAACTGACTCACCTTTGTCCACCTGTTTGTTCACACTTTCAAAAAAACATAATAGTAAGATAAGATCTTCCTTGTCATGTTGGCTGTCTCCCATTAGGCCATGACTATCTACATGCTGAGTAATTTTATTCTTTATGATGGTTTCTACCATTTTCCCTGGTACTGACGTGAGGCTCACCGGTCTCTAGTTTCCCGGATCACCCCTGGAACCCTTTTTAAAAATTGGTTTTACATTGGCGATCCTCCAATCTTCAGGTATTAGAGATGATTTTAATGATAGTTTGCAGACCTGCTATTAGTAATCGGTGATCTCATATTTCAGTTCTTTCAACACCCTTGGATGTATACCATCCAGCCCAGGTGATTTGCTACTCTTCAGTTTATCTAATAGTTGTAATACATCTTCCCGATGTATCGATATATCCTTCAATTCTTCCACACCTTTAAATACCACTTCAGCCATGGGTAACATCCCTACATCTTCTTCCGTAAAGACCAAAGCAAAGAATTCATTCAGTGTCGCCTCTTAGTGCCCCTTTAACTCCTCTATTATTTAATGGACCAACTAACTCTCTCACAGGTTTTTTGCTACAAATGTACTTGAAAAAATCTTTGTGTGTTTACTTCCGCAGCAAGCTTCTTCTCAAATTCTCTCTTTGCCTGCTTTATCAATACCTTGCATTTGACTTGCCAGTACTTGTGCTATTTCCAGGTTTCGTCGTTTGGCTCTTTTTTCCCATTTCCTGAAAGATGCTTTTTTGGCAACAGCCTCTGACCTCCCCTTCCCCTAGAGGTTTTATGCTTGTAAAAACAATTTAATGTGTTCATTTTCTGGTTTGGAAAATTGTGTGCATATTCACATCCCTAATGTGGAGTAGAGGGAGATTGATGTTGGGGTGCATATGGCAATTTTATATGCACAAGTGGATGAATCTCTGGGAAGGTTGGCTGGGCCACTTTGTTTTTGTCTGCCATGATTTTCTACAGTGGTTAAAATTTCTACTACTAATGCTTGAAAATGATCTTGCCCCCTCACACTGCCAAGATAATGCTCATTTAAGAAAAGTGGAAGGAAGGCCAAAAAACTGCCAGCATGGTTTAAAGGCAAGGTCAGAGAGGCTGTTGTAGCCAAAAAAGCATCTTTCAGGAAATGGAAAAAGGAGTCAAATGATGAAAGTGGGGAAACATAAGCACTGGCAAGTTGGATGCAAGGCATTGATAAGACAGGCAAAGAATTCAGGGGGGGAGGGGAGCTTGCTGTGAAAGCCAAAACGCATGATAACTTTTCCAAGTACATTCATAGCAAAAAAAACTGTCAGTTGGACCATTGGATGATAGGGTAAAAGGTGCGTCAAGGGAGAACAAGGCCATAGTGGAGAGACTCAATGAATACTTTGTTTTAGTCTTACTGAAGATATAGGGAAGCTACCCATGCCTAAAATGGTATTTAAAGGTGATGTCTGTACTGGGCAAAATGGTAGAAACCATTATAAAGAATAAAATTACTGAACATGTATATAGTTATGGTTTAATGGGAGAAAGCCTACATGGCTTTAGTCGAGAAAAGTCTTGACTTACTAATCTGTTATTTTTTGAAGGTGTGAATAAACAGGTAGAAAAAGATGAGCTGGTTGATAGTGTCTGGATTTTCAGAAAGCCTTTGACAAGGTCCCTCAGACTCTTGGAGAAATTAAAAAGTCGTAAGATTGGAGGCAGTGTAGTATTGTGGATCAGGAACTGGTTAAGATAGAAAGCAGAGAGTAGGCCTAAATGGCCAATTTTCTCAATGGAGAAAGTTGAATAGTGGAGTACCCCATGGATCTGTGCTGGGCTATTTTTTAACATTCATAAATGGCCTGGAAATGGCAATGAGTGAGGTGATCAAATTTACAAATAAGACAATTATTCAAAGTTCTTAAAGTGCAAGATGATTGTGAAAAATTGCAAGAGGGCCATGATAAATTCGAAAACTGGATGTTCAAATGGCAGATAAAATTTAATGTGGACAAGTGCAAAGTTTTACACCAAGGAAAGAAAAACACAAACTATGGTTACACGATGCAAGGGGTACACCTTAGAAACCACCACCCAGGAAAAAGATTTGGCTATCATGAATATGTTGAAACCCTCCGCCCAGTGTGCAGCAGTGGCCAAGAAAGCAAATTTAGAATGCTAAGAATCATAAGGAAAGAATGGAAAATAAAACCAAGGATATTATAATGCCCTTGTAACATTCCATGGTGCGACCACACCTTGAATATTGTGTGCAATTCTGGTTGCTGTATCTTAAAGGATATAGCGGAATTAGAAAAGGTGCAGAGAAGAGCCAACAAAATAAGGGGGATGGAAGGGATACCCCTAAGGCTTAAATGGTTAGAGCTGTTGAGCTTGGAAAAGACGGCTGAGGGGGGATAAGATAGAGGTCTATAAGTTAATGAATGGAATGGAACAGGTGAGCCATAGATTGGTGGTTTTATGCCCTCAAAATGTAGAGACTAGGACATGCAATGAAGCTACAATATAACCTATTTAAGACTAATAAAAATATTTTTTCACTCAAAGCATAATCAAACTCTGGAATTCATCACTGGAAGATGTAGTGAAGGCTGTTAGTGTAGTTGGCTTTAAAAAAAAAAGGTTTGGACAAGTTCCTGGAGGAAAAGTCCATAAACCATTAAAAAGGACCTGGGAATTCCACTGTTTGCTCTGGGACAAGCATTGTGGAACCTGTGCCTTTTTGGGAACTGCTAGGTACTTGTGACCTAGCTTGGCCACTGTTGAAACAGGATAGTGGGTCTAACTCGCCCCATATCTCCTTCATATAACAAACCAATCCCTGCTCCAAGGAATCATGCCTGCTGAACTAAAAACATCCTCTGTCTGTCCAGTACTAAAAAACAAGACTCTCAACAGGAATGAGCCAAGCTCCTATAGACCAACTGCGAACATCCCATTTGTTGTGAAAATTGAAAAAAAAGTCCTTAACCAACTCCAAGAATTCCTTGACACCAATGCCCCCCTGGACACCCACTAATATGGTTTCCATCCATTCCAGGGTGTCAAAACCCTGCTCTTAGTCCTAACGGATAACCTTATCTGAGGCATAGATAATCCCAACCATGCCTTCCTCCTAGTCTTCCTAGATGTTGCCTCAGCCTTTGACAACATAAGCCATAAAACCCTCATCACAAGACTGGACCACCTTGGCATGGGCGGCATGGTTCTACACTGGTTTAAATCCTACATCACAGACCGCAAGCTTCGGATCCAGATAGGAAAAGAATCCCAACACTTTTCCACAAGAACAAGGCATACCACAAGGCTCCGCCCTCTCCATCCTTTTATTTAATCTGTATGTACAACCCATCACTCAAATATTCCGAAAGCACAACATCCAGTACTACATCTGAGGATGACATCATGCTGTCACTTCCGATAGATGTAAAAAACCCCACCTACAACAAACCTAACTGAATGCATCAAAGAAACAGACTCCTGGTTAAAATCCATCAATCTCAACCTAAACTACAAAGACCGAAGCACTTCACATCACGAGGAACCGAGACGCAATACTACCCCAAACCACCATCAACACCAAAATTGCAATCAAGCAAGAAGTCAAATACCTTGGGATAACCCTCGACACGTCACCGAGCATGATACCTGACCTGAAACAAACAGCCAGAACAATTCTATACAAACTGAAGACAATACAGCACCTAAGACCCCTCCTTGGAGAAAACTATTTCAGAGCAGTCATCCAAGCGGTCATCACCTCCCACTTTAGATTCTGCAGCAGGCTGTTGCAGTAGTCACCAGAAAAAAAAACATACACATACTCCAACAAACACAACATCACAGCTAGAATCACCTGCAAAGCCAGACTAAATGACCATGTCACACCACTTCTGTATGGCCTACACTGGCTCCCAATAGAAAGCCGAATAATATACAAACTACTCCTGACTACATTCAAACTTGTCAACAATGTGCACCCTCATTTCTCTCAACCCTCCTCCACACCCCTGCAAATACCAGGTCCCGTAGGGAAAATGCCCTACACTCCATAATAGTTCCTCCCGCTATCCGTAAAATGAAACAAACCACCAGCTCCAGAGCTTTTTCATACACTGCTCCCAACCTCTGGAACTCCCTCCCACTGCACATACGTGCAACAAAAGACCTCAAAGACTTCAGAAAACAGCTCAAAACCTACCTCTTCACCATGCACTACAGTAGTGAAAGCTCGCACCCAAAAACCCAAACACCGCCAGGCTAGCTCATCACACAACACAACCATGACACTGCATGCCTAAGCACAAAGACCTCCTGCGCGGAGTTAACCTGTACATAGTTACATCCCTAAGCAATTGTATCAAAACTTGCTAAAAAACCAAGTTACCCTGTACAAACGTTGTCCCCTGTTCTATGTAAAATGTTAACTTTTGTACAAGAGAGCATTTCACATAGAACAGTAACTTTTGTATAAGATATCTCATATGTAAACTGTGATTGGGTTCCCTGTAAACCGCCCCTGATCTCTGGAACAGCGGTATAGAAAAATGTACCAAATAATGGACCTTGGTCTGACCCAGTATGGCATTTCTTATGTTATTAAAAGTGCATTTTATTCCTTTACCTAGGTTTTACAGAACACATGCTCCAAAGAATTCTACTCAAGGAAATGCTATATATAGTTGGAGATTGGATAGTGGAATTCTAGAATGGTACCTTTCAAGGGACAGCAGAGAGGAGTAATGAACTGGTTCAGCTGCATAAGAAGAGCAGTCCTGTATCGGGCTCTCCAACCAGAGTTGTACACCAGAAGTGGTGTTCATGCTGGTCATTTTTGCTATTTGAGGAGAATCCTTGAGAAAGCCACAGTGGGGTGGCAAAGCAGACAGTTGTGGTTGGACCATGGAGGATTTTGATGGCTGGAGAAAAAGTGCATTTGCTTCAGTGAATGGATATAAGCCTCACTTGTTTCATGCTTAGATTGTGGATTGCTCCAGTGAATGAATATAACCAGTTTTCAGTGTGTTTACACAGGCATGAATGAAAGTGAGCCTGTTTAAGCGAATGGACATAGGTTTTAGTAGTTTAGGGATTGTCTTAAATTGTGTGTGGTTGATTACTGTGCACATTTTTGAAATATAGATCTTAAGTCTTAGTATTAAATTAAGATATAAGAAACTTATGTATATGAAAATGAGGGGGATTAATTACTTTGATTTTGTTAAGTGTTAAATGCAATTTAGTGCAAGTAAAAGTTAGAATAGATGTATGAGGATTTTTTTTATGAATGATTCATTGCAAATCTCACTTATTGACTCTTAAGGGGGCAATTTACAGTTGTCTGGGTACTTTTACTCCCAGGCTTTGCACCAGTGCAAGAAACTAATAGGCACATACATTTTTGCCAGGAATATTTTCAAACATTAACTGCAGAGATTGTATCATCCATAGCAAATGTGCATAGGTTTAAAAATGCATCCTACATATGATTATCTTCCCATGACATCAATATGCTCCTGGGTCAGCTTGTCTACCTCAACTGTTATAAGTGAGTGCTTCACTGACCCTTGTGCATATTTTTGATCAACTAAGAGCTCAGGAATTTTCAGACAACTTATCCAGAAATTGACAATTTTCAGCAATAACTAACTTCCTTTCAGTTCATGTGTGAAATAAATATTTTATGTTCGCAGATCTAGAACAGCCAAGTGAAGACCAAGAAACATCAACAGCGAGAGATAAAGCTATTGTCAAAGCTCATCAACAGCAGTCAATTGAAACAAACCTTTCAGCCAGCCCAGATGGAAAGCTTGCTTCTCTGCTGTCCACCACATCTGCAGTTCCTTTTGATATATTACATAAAGAGTCAGAAGTTTCAACTGAAGTGATAGAGGGATTGCCACTCAGTCGCAAAGAAGATACCGATATAAGCCAAACAGGAGAGTCTTCAGTGCTGTCTGCTGTGAGAGAAGGGCATGAGACTCCAGCCCACAGTTCTCTGCCCATTGGGAAACCCTCTCAGGTCCAACCTGCTAGAAAGTCCACCATTCAGCCACTGGAACCAATAAAGGAAAGCACCCATATTTCTTATTGCACAAATGGGCCACAGCACTTGGTCGAAGCAATTTCTACAGCTGCCACAGAAGAGCATATATTGCATCTGTCTAAGCCACAAATCCCATTTGCACTGGAGAGTAGTCCACATAGTCAGAATCAAGTGCAACCTGGAGCTGTTTACAGGACTCAGGGAGTTAAGAATGAGTCCCAACTTCAGAGCCCTGACCAGGTTTCTACTAGTGTGTCTCAGCAACCTGTAACACAAACCCAGTCAGCCAACATCAATGCGCAACAGACCTATGTCATTGAGTCTGATGGGGAAAGACCCCCCAGAGTTGACTTTGCTGATGACACAATTAAAAGCTTAGATGAGAAGTTGCGCACTTTACTGTACCAAGAATATCTTCCTGCTTGCCCTTCTATAGAAACTCCTGAAAACTATGTTCCCTTAGAACATGCTGGTGGAGAGTTTGTTCATTTGCAAATGGTGTATGAAGATGTAAACCTCATGCCTGGACTTAGCAAACAAGAGCCTGACTCTGAAGCTCCAGTTGACATCAGAGGTGTTCATGTAACTCCTGTGGAAGGACATGCACCTCACACACACTCTGGAGTACTATTGCATCAACCCTCACGCTCTGATAAAGAGAGAGAGAAACCAGCATACACGGAAACGTCCTCGGTGATAAAGAATGCAGTTGCTATGTCTCCCCAATTATCAAAACAGAAAGTAAGTTGTACGTTTTGTGCTCTTTCATCAAAAGAAATCAATAATACTACGTTAATCATGATCATTGGAATCTGTACCTTTTTGTAATTGGAGTTAGCAGGGAAACAATTGACTTGGCTTGATTCTATATGTATTGAGCCCAAATTGTTCTATGTTCTCTCCTTGCACTAGCACCATGGGTTTGCTGTATGACAAAGGGGAATTTCTAAAGCAATTGGGCCAGTACATCCCTACTCACTTAAACTTGATGCTGTGCACATTAAATGGTTATACAAATCAAACTTCACAAAATATGCAGTTTGGATCCAGTCTTAATACTGTTCTTTAGGACTTATTTACTCATAGATAAGCAGGAATTATGACTAGAAAAGATTTTCCTCTTTTCAGTATGAAAAGAGCATGTATAGCTTGAATTAAATTCTAGTAACCATTTAAATGACTAACTCCATTATCCCATCTAAGTAATAGGTGTTACTGTCCAAAAAGGAAGGCAGCCTGTTGCAAACCAAATTATTTTTAAGTATCTAAATGAAGGGTTTTTTTTCAGTTTTTACTGTGTTTAATCTTAGACAATTTTTGTATTTGTCTTTATACAGCCTCATGAAAAACATAAAGCAGATTCTCCCATTTTAAATGATCCTGAAAAGCATTCCCTGCAAACACTTGAAGGTATAGAAGTAAAGGAACAGATGGTGAGGCCGGTGCACTGTGCTGCTTATGCAAGACAAGATGACCTCAATAGTGACAACACACAAAGTAAAACTATTGGCAGGTTTTCAGTGATCAGTACACACGATGAACTGGCTCTAACGTCATTGCATGGCTTAAGATATTCTGCACCACCTGATGTCTTAGAGGAGCTTTCATCCAGCCTTGAGAAGATGGCCGTTCCTGATGGGCATACACCACCTATTGATCCTAACCCCTCTGGTCGTGTTTCCAGTGATTCTGGGGATGAGTCTCCCAGAGGGAAGTCTAGAGGTGCTCAGCTGTCAGTTCAAAGCAAGGACACCACCAATAATTTAATGAAGACAGCTGGAAAGATCAGTGTGCAAAGTCCCGATTCTCCTAATGACCATGCTACAAAGATTCCCACTATAAACATAACTTCATTCCATTCTCAGTCCTCCTACATGAGCAGTGACAATGATTCAGAACTTGAAGATGCAGACATGAAGAGAGAATTGCAGATGCTGAGAGACAAGTATGTATGGCATGATATAATTTCAAAGCTTATTTTGTTTCTGGTTATATAGACCACCTTTCCAAAAATCAAAAAAGCTGGTTTGCAACAATAGTACATAGTGCAAAAGGTATGAGAGGATTGGTGGCATTGCTTATTTTCTTCCTTTTCAGGTCAGTAAGTTGCTCCTATCTGAACACTTAAGATCTTTGGTACGCTACACGATATCCCTAGCTCTTTATGGATCATGGAACTATCAGTCAGGCCTTCATGGAGAGGTTAAAGGGCACCTACAGCCAATAAGTCACCTAGTCTCCCAGTGCTTCTGTAGGAAGTACAGTAGGCCTCGCAAAATCCCCTTAAAGATATTCTTTTTTCCCTCTTTCAGACTTCATGGACATTTGAAAAGATGTAAAATTATGTAGATTGTTCTTGTTTAGAATATCTGTTGGGTAACTGTAAGCTTTTTAGTATGAAAATTCATGTAACTGTTTTCCTAATTTTAAGCTTGCTGGTCATTTTCAACTGTAGGTGCTCTTAGGTGGTTTAACACTAGATACCAGTGCAGAGTTCTAACTTGTGCCACTATTGGCCCTGCTCATTAAAGCACCTAGTAAAAAATAAGTACGTTTGCTCAATCCTGTCAGACCAGTCCACACTAGTGGGTTATGTACCCTGCCAGCAGATGGAGTCACAGAAAACTAGAACATCACCAGTACTTCTGCTGATGCTGCTAGGAGCACCCTTTAAATATTTCTGTCTCCAGCAAATGATGGTTGCAGACTGGTGCAGCTTGAATTTGGAATCTTGATAGCTCCTGGACAGCAGTCCTGAAGGGCATCTTTATGATGGAGATAGGGAGCGGATTTCTCCAGTACATATCAGCAGATAGCACTCTGGAATTTCCCATTTGGAGGAGGGGGAGGCCATGAGCTCCCTGTCAGTATTTTGTGACTAGTTGAGTACCCAGGCCTGTGCTGGAAGAAGTCCCTTAACTTCACACAGCTTTCTGGTTTCCTCTTTATTTTTTTCTTTGCACAGCCCTCCCCATCCCCCTCCCCCAAACTAGCAGTAGTACAAGTGATGTTGCTGGAAGCTTCTTGTTCTGTCTCCATCTGCTGGCAGGGGGACTCAATCCACTGGTCAACAGGACTCCAGGAAAGGAAATTATCAGGTAAATTTTCACCTTAAATTTACAGGCTCAGCTTAGTCCATTTCAGAAAGGGGGAAACTGGGAGTTGGTTAAAACTAGGTATGTAAACACTTGGAAAATTCATCTCTAAGCTTTTAAATCTGAAGGAGTGGCTTTTCATACTGTCCCACACAGTAAGCAGCTTAATGAGCTGGGCAGCTTTGTGGCCAATTTAAAACTACGTGATAAGATAATCAAGGCGTTTACTCCAGTGAAGAAAGGTCGATCATCCAGAAAGCTGCAGGTATATCTCTCAGTTCAATGATTTCATAAGGTACTGGCTAATAAGTCAAGGATTTTTGCATATGACACAAAGGGGATCTTTTACTAAGTGTGAAGTTCTTTACATGCAAATTAGCATGTGCTGATCGTGCTAACAATTAATGCAGTGGCTTGGTAACTTTTATGTATACGAATTCTCACATTGCCTGCATAGCATGGAGTGGGTGTGGACTTTGCCTTCTAGCTGGCATATGGTAATTTACCATATGTTATCTGTTTGCAGCAGGTGGCATTAAGCGCCTCTGCATTCTGTCTGCGTGTGCTAAATGTTTGGGGGGGGTTCTCTGAATAACTGCATGAGCAGGTGCTGGAGAACATCCCCCAATGGTTAACACAGACTGTGTTTACTGTGTGGTAACTAGAGAAATTACTGCGGAGTAACTGCAAAACTTTACTAGCTTTAATAAAAGGGCATCTAATATTTGTACAGGAGTTATGCCAGGGGTAATTAGGAAAATGGATTTAAGAAAGCCTTTTAGCTGTGGGGAATAAATTCAGAATGTTTTTCAGGTACAGAATTGCAGGAGAGTAGTATCCAAAGGGGGCAAGTCTTGACAGGAGCAAGACTGAGCCATGCTATACAATTTCTGGCTAACTTGCATTGGTTTCCTATAAAATTTAGAATATAGTATAAAATACTGATTTGTAGTTTGAGAATTAAAACCAGGGTGTTTATGTATTTTAATTATTCGCTACCAACCTTTGCACTCCTTGTGATTGTCACAGCTGAATTTGGGAGTTTCAAACTGCACCGCCCCACCTCACCTCCACATCTTTCCTTTGTTCATTTGGTGGCGATTCTTCCCTCAGCCTTTATGTGGCTCTGGTACTGTGGAATCGATTTCCCTATTTACTTTTGCAAAGGCAGGGGGGAAGGATCCTAGAGGTGACCATATAAGATCATGAAAACGAACAGCATGTTAAAGCAAGAATAAGCTAGTGTTTTGCTATTATGCACAGGCAAGCAATCGGCTGTAAATGAGGGTTGGTGGGGGGTGGGAAGGTGCTATCCCTTTTCAAGTTACTGGTGACAACTCATCTAGCACCGAATCTTTCTGTAGTCTTGGAAGTGAATATAATAGGAGTCCAGAGCAGGACTTTGAGAAGATTTAGGGGTATGTTTTTTGTTAATGTGCATTAAGTGCTGTTGCATTCATAGAAATAAAAGGATGATGGTGGCACTTCACACGCATTAACCTTTAGTAAACATGCCCCTTAAAGTGCATCTGGGAGGAGAGGATGGTAGGGGAATAACCTAGAGTTCAACAAATACTGCAGGATAAAAATACTCAATGCAAATATATTTTGGGAATACTAAGCAATTTTGCAAGAGGTAATGAGAGTGAAAGAAAGATTTGGTAATACAAGGAAAGTCATGGAAGAGGGGAGGGGGAAGGTTTACAGATATGGTGGAAGTATGGAATAGTCTCCCAGCAGAAGTGATGGGCACAAAGGAGGTAACTCTGGAAGTAGTGCCTAAACCTATGTGTGTGTATGTATGTTAATGGTACCTATTCTATAAAGTCAGTCGTGTGGCTTATACTGTATTGAATACTAATGTCATTGGCTGATAAGCTTAGATAATTTACACCTGCTCTAGAGCTGATAAGTGATTGCTTGTATCTTACATGCACTGGGGCCTATTCTGTAAAGTACATGGGTTAATATGTGCTCAATCCACACACCACCCCTGTGGATGCCCACACAGTGTACACAATCTGTCTCTGGTGTGTACACTGAGAATAGTAAAAGGCTAAACTCCACACAAATACCTTGCTTTCCCATGGTAAACTCTGATGGAAATGTAGCCACTCTTTACAGAATTATTCTATACCTGGGTAGTCTGATTCAAAGATCTAGAACCAATGAAGAGAATCCAAGATCAAGTAGTATCTTCAGGTCTGGCTTGATATTCCTACCTACTGCAATACAGATCTTGATCCAACATTTGTTTCTCCATGGACAAGCAGGATGAGTCAGCTACACCTGGTGACATCTGACGGTGACATCTGGATGGAAGTGCTGGTTTAAAGCTCAGAAAGGTAAACCTTTGAGCATGTGCCAAGGAGTCCCCCCCCCTACCCCCTGGCCTGACCTTTCATGGTTGTCTCTTCTGCCTTGCCAAGAACAGAACACTCGGCTCTCAAAATAAATAAAACCCCACATTAGGAAAAGGGAATGAGCTCCAAACCTGGCTTTAAGAAATGTCCCACATGTGACAAGAAAATGAACTCCACAGATGCCTGTGACTGCTGTGCCCAGTGCCTCTGGGCTGCCCACTGCATGGAGGATTGCCCCCGATGTGGCAAATGTCCCTATAGACCCAGCACTTCTGCAGCCACACTCTACATAAATTTCTCTCCAGCATGCTGGCTCATGACTCTAATACCCAGTAAGCACTTCCCCATGCAGCTAGGAAGAACCAGAAGAAACACGTGGCTGCCTGTGGAGTTGGCAGCGCATACTCTCATGATGCGCGATGTGCCCAAGAGGCTTCTATCCCCATCTCAAGGTAGACTGCAGCACCTGTTCCCTCTCCTGTGCTTGTTGCTGGCCATGATCTGCTTTGGGATCTAGACCCCAGCAGTTCAGAGGATTCTGGCTTCACCCTTGGCTAGATCACGCCAATGCCAGCCCTGCCTTCCCTGGACAAGCCCTGCCTTCCCACAGCACTGTTGATCCAGGATCCACCCAAGCTCCACCCACCAGCGATGCTATTGGTCGATGCTGTGAGCATCATTGTGCTGATAGGGGAATCCCTATGCTGTGCAACCACCACAGCACTTGGGTTGCTCCCCTCCGCTGGCTCAGCATGGCAGAGAAGCAGAAAAAATAGGACAAGATCCCCCTGCATGTAGGCCTGACAGGAATAGCAATGGCAGCAGCAGCTCCAGCTTCTCCCTCCCTGGCACAGAAAAACAGGGGTAGAAGCCCCTCTACCAGTCTGGACAGCCCCACCACCTCAGCTAGCCCACCCTGGAAACACTACTCCAAAGAAGTAAAACACTGGATAGGTGGCACCACAGCCCAGCATGGCACAACCCACACAGCACCTGGGCTTGTTGCAGGATACCAACCAAGCCCCTGTTCCTGGCAGCTGTACCAATGCCCACTGCAATGCTGGACCTCCTGGCCCAGTTTCTCACGCAACATGCCAGCCAGCAGACAACAGATACATAGACATAGCCCCAAGAGTTTGGACCAATACCAACCCATGTGCGCTCTATTACCATGAAGATTGTGCCTTCAGGTTTTTCACTGAAGCCACTGTCCAGACAGCAAAAGCAAGGAAGCAGCCAAACAAGGCTCATCAGGAAGCTACAACCACCCCTCTGACTCTCCAGACAACCCACATGCAGCAGCATAACCATCACTGCCTCTGCCTCCCTCCCCTCTGGAGGATCTCACCTACTCCAAGTTTCTCCAGAAGCTCTCTGCCTGCCTCACTGTCCCCCATCGACATGCTGGACCCAAGATGATCCATCAGATGGCGCTGCTGCTGGCAAATTGCCTAATCGGTTCCAACAAGTCCTGTGCTAAGACATGCTCCTAGCCAACCTAAGAAGTGATGAGTCTAGCCTTGGAAAACAAGGCCAACATATCCACCATCCTGAGGGACCTCCTGAATACAGCACACACTTAATCCACTTGGCCTTTGATGTCTTCGACACTGCTGCCTGCACTGCTGCCACAGCTATTGCCTCCAGATGCACAGCCTAGCTTAAAGCATCGGGCTTGAGAGGACACACAAGCAGCTAGCCAACACTCCATGCACTGGCAACATCCTCTTTTGGAACAAAGTCAAGAACACAGTTGTTAACATGAACCACTATACCATGCTCCAGACCCTGGCCTCTGAAGGTATGGTATGCTTTTCCAACTAACGCAAGTACCAAGAACGTACCTGCAAAAGTCCTACTCCAAGTCATGGCAGCCTCAGTGATCCAAGCACCAGCCATACAGCCAACCCTACCAACATAAACAGTGCTAGAGGGAGCATCGCCAAGAGAAACAAGCAGTGCCCTCCTTGGGGAAAACCATGCCCTCCTGATTCCAGAGGACTCATGGACCTGCCAGTAGTGAGACATCTTTCATTTTTCAAGGAATCCTGAGACCATCACAACTGACCAGATGGGTCTTGGAAATCATCCCAAGAGTCTTTTTTACATCGGGATTGTCATTTTAGATCCCACTGCATCCATAGCTGACCACTGACTGGTTGTTTAATGCCATTTAAATCATGAATCCTGCTGCGTTGTTCAGACCGCTGTTGAGCATGCGCTGCCGTTTTTGATCAGCCGGGAGACTTTCTACATTGCAGTTAAACTAAGCATTGAGACAGGGCACGAATTTGGTATTTGCCCGAAACGCAGTGCTGTGTACTTTTTGTAACTGCAGCTTATTCTGTGAGGTCTGAAGTCTGCGAAGATCTGAGGGAGCATAGTGGAGAAAACTGACGGAAGTTTAAGATAAGTCATAGTCCCGATCTTTTAGCTTTTTCTGTTTGGACTTCTACACAGTTTTTTATAACACTATAGAATTGTTTGGGGGCACTTGTGTGGTGCTTTACCTGAATTCATATAGCTCCGTAGTGAGCTCATTAAAAATTTGAGCAAAATGGAAGTATAGCTTCGAGAGGCGGATTAAACCTCATGGCTGCTCTTCTGACATTAATGCATACATGCTAGCTCATAAAAAAATATAAAAAGCATTTTCACTCTATTTTTGGTTTGGAATACTCATGCTGATGGCATGGAGGCTGAAAGGATTACGGTCTTCACTCCACCTCACCACTGATGTGAAATAGTTCATATTCTGCCAGGCATGATACCACATGGAAATAGTAGGCCTGAAATGGAACCGCTTTGATGCTTTGTGTGCGGCCTCAGGGTGGGACCCCCTTCTCCTCCCCCATTCTACTGGTGGTCCACTACCTCGCCAGCCTTGCCAGTGCGGTGCTCAAGATTACCCTCCATCTGGGTGCACCTGTCAGCCATCACAGCCTTCCATGAACATCTAGACAACCACCTATCTCCACACACCTGCTGGTCTCCTGGTTGATGAAGGGCCTCACCAACCTCCAGCCCCCTGTCTGACAACCTGTACCACCTTGAGATCTCAACCTCCATCCTGCACCAGCTCACACAAAACCCCTTTGAGTTTCTAAGGGATGTGCCCCTCAAGTACATCCCCTGGAATGCTGCTCTTCATCACCATCATATCTGCCAGATGGGTCAATGAACCAGACACTAGTAGCACACCCTCCCTATACCCTGCTATACTTGGACTGTGCCACACTCCAGATGTACCCCCAAAGTGGCCTCGCCATTCCACATAAACCAAGCTATTGTGATTCCCACATTCTACCTCGAACCACACTCCATGCCAGAGGAGCAGCACCTCCACACCCTCAATCTTGTTGTAACCTATTCAATATATATATAATTATGTATAATTATTTAGATAGTTATTCCCCAGTTCACACCCAGTTGATTTTCCCTGTTATCTGTAAACCTAGATCAGTCATGTACTGACAGGTATGTTGTTCAATGTAAACCGCACTGATGATGAATAGTGCGGTATATAAAAAATGTTAAATAAATAATAAAATAACTGCGTTTCAGTACTACAAATCTACCTCGAAAGCTGAACACCTCAAATGGGACCCAGCTCTTTCTCTTAGCCCCAGCAAGCTTGGGCACCCAGTCACAAAAAGGACACTTGGAGTGGATCGTAGCATTCTGCACAAGCTGGTACCCAACATCTGGGACTATTCATGCCCACCAGCTGAGCCATGGCTACCACCTTGGTGAACCTCAATGCTGTATCATTTGAAGGACATATGCAGAGCCACAACCTGGTTCTCCATAAATGCTTTCTAGAGACACTGATACCTGGACCAGCTCGTGCACGTGGGCAGCACCTTTGCCATTCTATCCTCAGTATGGCTGCCCTGCTGGTGCAGGAGCAGCCAGACCACACCAACACAGGATTAGGCCAGCACCCTGTACTACAATGACCAGCACATTGTGTCATGTCCCTGTAATGTCCATCATAGCCAGCTAACTCGTAGGCCTCTGCTGCAACTGTCAGTTTGCCTTCAGTGGTCCATTCATTACAGCTACATGTTATAATGTTTGAGCACTGAGAAACTGAGTAACAACTTTTTTCCAGGAATAAGCAGGAAGTCTGTCATCAAATCCTCACATATCAGTGATGTCTGTGCCAATGGAGCCTTTGCGGTTAGCTCTCCTCAGCTTTCAAAGAGAGCCTTTGGGGGATGTACATGCATGTGTGGTCCCCTTCCTGCCCAAGGGTGCCATCTTGCCTCAGTCTCTTTTTTTTTTTTTTTTCTCTCCTGTGGAGCCCATCAGACATGTCTGTTCACCCAAGAAAAAGTTGGCGATTTCTGACTTTTTTGCTTTCTCCAGTAGCGTACCAGTGCCTTTTCACACCCCTGAGTCCGCTTGCCTCGGCATTGTGTCCTCTGGTGGGTTTTTTCTTTTTTTCTTTTCATTTGGTGCAGGTTGGTGCCTTTTTCCTGGATGGCCTGGTGAATTTGATGCCACTGGGGGCAGTCTTCCCCACTATGGCCTCAGCCAGTGGCTTCAAGCCTTGCGACCACTGTGCTCATATGCCTCGCATGGACCCACATAACTGCTGTCTTTGGTGTCTCAGGCCAGACCACAGTGCCTTGGGCTACAGTCTCTGTAAGCAGATGACCCCTAAAGTCCTCAGGAAATGTCAGCAACAGTGTGAGTCGAGTTTTCAGAAGACTGACTCAGACCTGGAGTCCTCAAGTGCTCACTCCCAAGACCTCAAGCACCTGTGGGAACCATGGAACCTCTAGCTGGAGCTCCCACATAGAAGATTGCGCCAAAAAGGGCCAGAAGACCTCAAGGACCCTGTCGGGCATGAGTCGGGGGAAAGTGGGGAAATCCCATGGGCCCTCGACAGGAGGCAGACGGTGATGACAAGGAGCAGCTTCCAAGTTGCCTCGCAAGGAACTGTCCATGCCCCAGGACCGGTCTCAGACACCAGAGGCCATCCTGGTCAAGGATGCCCCCTCAACAAAGCCAATGCCCAGCAGCAGGCTCTGCCTAGTTCCTCTGGGTCATCACTCCCAACCACTGGGCCTTCCATTGTGAGGGACTACCCAGAGGTTAAGCCGAATCCTCAAGCACCACCAGCTTCAACAGTCACCTTGGTCCTAGTCCTGGGGGCCCTCTGCTATGAGCACCGAGCCACCATGGCCCTAAGTCCCAGAGGGCCTCCAACTCCAAGCTGGATTCTGGGAGACCAAGGACAATGAGTACCCAGATATCTGCCGTCATTGCAACATGCCTTCCGACCCATCCTTTCAAATCAAGGCAGTGGTCCTCACCAGAGGACATGGCCTTCCTCAGCTTCATGCAGGACATGGCCAAGGCTCTGCCTTCACAGCAGAGTCAGACGAGGACCCTTGCACAGAGGACCTTGAGATACTCTAGTACGAAGGCCCCCACCTAAAGAGGCACTCATGGTGCCTGTTCCCCTGTCCTCTCAATCCTGGAATGGGAGCCTCCGCATGTGGAGACCCCTGAATTGGTGCCCATAGTTAGCAGTTGGCTGAACTAAGCTCTGGCTTCCAAAAAGGCCAATTGCCTCAACTCCATGGTGGTGGAGTCGGTCATGTGGAGGCTCAAGAGCTAGAAAACACACTTCTTGGTGCCCCTGGGCAGGGAGGCTCATATGATTGGCAGAAAGTGCTTCTAGGACTCAATGCTTGTTGGCTGGATCCAGGCTTACCAATTGTACATGGGCATGTACCTTTGAAACTGAGCAAGAGAGATCACCAGGTTCTCAACTGGTCTTGGAGGAACACTTCCAGCGGTTCCAGACCCTGGCCTCAGCAGTCAGCATGCTCAGTTTATCACTCGAGCAGCCTATGATGGCTTTGAGTCAGCAGCTAGAGTAGCTGTGGCAGGCATAAGTGCCTGGTGCCATGCTTGTCTACAGTTCTGACCTGGACCCATTGGTCAATGTCCCTTGCCCTGGAAAGAACCTTTTCGGCAAACCCATGACAGACAAGGCTGCCGAGCTGGAGTCAGAATTCCTGACTAGTACCAGGTGCTCCAAGAAGATTGCTGATTCTTTCCGGAGGAAAAGCTTCAGGTAGAAAGCCCTCATACCCAAAGAAGAGCAAGGCTTATGGAAACTACCCTCAATATCAGGCCTTCCCAGCTCCACAACAGGGCCAGCAGGCCAAGGAACAAAGGCTTATGTAAGCCATGCCCAAGACCCCCTCCCCCCAAACCCCAGCCTGTCCCCTGGTGCAACCTGGAGGGGGCTTTTGACTCCTTGGGCATAATGTCTTTCCCCAGGAGGCACAGCCCTGTAGCACACGGGGGTGTCTAGTGTTCTTTGCCCACAGGTGGCCCTCCATTACTACAGACACATGGGCCCTTCAGGTGGTGAGTGAAGGTTACCACCTCCACCAGATACCCCTCCATTCTTCCCAGGAGAGCCCCCCAGGACTTCCCTCCACTGGGACCTGCTCCAGAAGGAACTTGCAGGCCTTCTGGAGGACCAGGCAATGGAACCCATCCCAGCTCACCTCAAGGGCACAGGGTTCTACTACCACTACTTCTGGTACCAAAAAGGACTGAAGGGTTCCACCCCATCCTCAACCTGCAGGACCAACAGATTCCCAATGAGAGAATTCAAAATACTCTTGGAACATTGCTGCCATGCCTCCAGCAGGGAGACTGGTTATGCTCCTTGGACCTCAAGGATGCATGTACACACATCCTCATCAACCCCCTTACATAGGCAGTACCTCTGCTTCGTGATCAAGGGAGAACATTATCAATACAGAATGCTACCCTTTGGCCTGGCCTCTGCCCAAGGGTATTCACTAAGTGCCTGGTGGTCACAGCCCACCTCACAGGAGGTATTTGTCTTCCCCTATCTGGACAACTGGCTCGTAAAGGGCTGCACAGCAGTTGAGGCCAAGCAATGGCATGCAGCATCCTCCTGATGGAACACCTCAGCTTAGTCATAAACTACCCAAAGTCCCATCTCCAGGGGCTCGGCTAGACACTGTTCAAGCCAGGGCCTTCTCCCTCAGGACAGGGCCGTATGCCTCCAAGTGCGTGCTGCAAGCATACAGTGCTATCGCTCTGCCTCAGCCTGCCTCATGCTCCGCCTGCTGGGGCATATGGCCTCCACAGTGCATGTCACTGCAGACGCTTGCCTGCAGATGGCCCAGTGGGCCCTCTACCTGCAGTGGTCCTAGGCCATGGGATGCTTGCGGGACAGGGTGCTCATCACCTGTCCCCTGGCTCTCATGATTGGTGGCAAAACTTCCAGTATCTACTGGCCAGGATGCCCTTCCAGCCCCCTGCACTCCAAAGGATCCTTGCTACAGATTTCTCCATGCTGGGGTGGGGAACACATTGCGACGACTTCTGCACTCAGGACAGCTGGTCTCCAACAGTGTCTTCTGCAAATCAACCTCCTGGAGTTCCAAGCCTTAGCCCTCTTGGCTTTTCACTACCACTTGCAGCACCAGGCAGTGCTGGTTGACCAGCAGCCAAGTAGCAATGTTCTACATAAACAAGTAGGGGGGCACAGGTTTGGCCCTGCTTTGGCAGGAAGCAGTGAGCCTCTCCTTGTATGCCAGCAGCAAAAGGATCCTCCTGCAGGTAGTTTGCCTCCCGGACCAGATCACCGGTTACAGGTGAGTAACTATGCTATCTCCAGGAACAAGCAGGAATGTAGTCTTCACATATGGGGACTCCCTAGCTGCAGATGCCAGGGAGAAACCCCAGAAGTTGTGTGCCCTTGTGAAAGGGCTCCACTTAGAAACATAGAAACATGATGACAGAAAAAGACCACAAGGCCCATCTAGTCTGTCCTTCCATAACTACAACAGTCCACTTTTTACCTTTAGAGATCCTCTGTCCCATGCTTTTTTGAATTCAGTTACTGTCCTCAACTCTACCGCCTCCACTGGGAGACTATTCCACAGATCCACTACTCTTTCCATAAAGAAATATTTCCGCATATCACTCCTGAATCTATCTCCCTTCACCCTCATCCCATGTCCCCTCATAGCATAACTTGCTTTCAATTGAAAGAGGCTCTCTCACTGAACATTTATTCCATGGAGGTATTTAAACATCTCAATCATATCACCTCTAGCCCGCCTTTCCTCTAAGGTGTACATATTAAGATCCTTAAGTCCTCATATGCTTTATAATGAAGACCACTAATCATTTTAGTAGCCACCCTCTGCACCGACTCCATCAGCCTGAGCTCTGGGGTGAACCACGGGGCAAGGGGTGAACCACGGGGCAAGGCGTGATCTTGCCAAGTGGGGGACTCTTGTTCAGATTGTCTTTAGGTATAGTTGCATAAGATGAGATGAGGTTATTCCACTGAATGACAGTGTGATCTAAGTTGCATGGGTTAGTTGACTCTGATTGCATTAGTGGTTGGTTGGTGGATAGGAATAATTGGTTGAAAGATCTGAATCTTTGTGTGGGTAATGGAGGCTGAGAGGTGCGGTGATTATTGGTCCTGGGGAGGCAGAAGGAGATGAGTCTGATTAGACCAGGGAATAGAGGCATATCCAGTCATCAAGAGGTCATGGTGTGGCCAGTTTGCTGGTGTGAATGAGGTCTAGTGTAGCACCTTTGTTTGTTCTGTTTGGTTGAGCTGCAGATTTTCCATGGCCTGCAAGAAGATTGCTTGTTTGACAGTGATGGTAGGTTGAGATCTCCCAGTAGAATAAACCATTTATTCTTGTGATGGGCATCACATGCTTCCTCAAGGAGTGGTGAGAGTTTGCTGGAATCGGGGGGGGGGGGGTGTCTGTGCACTAGGCAGATTGAGATGTGAGGGTTGGAGATGGTTGTCCAAGTTTTGTGAGGATGTATGATCTTGAAGTGATGTGATTCCTTGGCTATGAAGAGTATTCCTCCTTTTGTTAACTCTTGGCTGGTTGAAGCATTGATAGGTAGGTATGGCCATCTGGTTTAGGACATTCAGTGTCCTCAAGCCATGTTTCTGTAATGCAAGCAATATATGATTGTCCTTTGTGGTCGACCAGGATAGGGATTTTGTGATGTAAGCATCTGGTGTTGAGTATGCACTAGAGCAGTGGAGAGGAGACCATTCATCTGGTTGGAGGAGAGTGATGACTGGATCCTTAGGAGGTAGAGGTTTCTGGAACATGGCTCAATTTGGTTTGGCTGTAGTTTACAACATGGATGGTGAATAGTGGGGATGGTGGCTGCAGTTGTGAATGCTGAATTGTGTATGACTGTGTGATGAGCAGTATGAGGACAATGGTTGAGAAGTGGTAATGCATGTTGGGAGACTTTCTTGGGTGCAAAAGTCTAGCTTGGTGGGACTTGAGGGCACACTGGTGTGTGTGAGGTCTGAGTAGACTAGCATAGTTTTTTATTACAAATACATGGTAGAGTTTAGGGAGCGTATATTACCACCTCTGTGTTGGTACCTGTTTGTTTTCTTCTGTGGTTTTCTGGAGGTTCTGTTTTGGAGTCTGCCTGCTAGGCTGTCTGTTCCTGTGGTGAGTGGGGAAAATGATGCGCTCTCCTTCCCTTGGTTGCATTTGTTGGTGTTGAAGCTTGTTTGGAGAAGGGCTTTGTAGTCTGTCAGCTGGTACGGGTGTTTGGGTATCTTAGCTTAGCTGTAAATGTAGTAGTTCTGGAGTTAGTTCCTGCCTAAGGGCCATGCCAAAGAGCCCTCTAGCAAGGCCCTCAGGCGTGGGTGAGCCTAATGGCAGTTTCTTTTTAAATGTTTGGCTGTTGCTCCTGGGCCTGATTTGGCCTTGGTGAAGGGAGCAGGAGGGACGACTCTTGCTTCCACCCCAGATGCCAATCGGGTGCTGCTGGTGGTGAGTCCAGTGCACCTGATGGTGCTTTTTAAATGTTTGGTTGGCTGCTGCTTCTGGGTCTGACTGGCCTTGGTGGTGGAGAATGGAGAAGGTCATCCTTGCTTCTCACAAAACCTCCACCCATTGGGTGTATGCCTTCAACTGGCAGAAGTTCTCATTCTGGTGTGTGGAGCATTGGATCAACACCACCTGCTCTGTCCAACTAGTGCTGCAGTACCCATCTGTGCTGGGCAGGGCTGAAGTCTAACTTCATAAGAGTGCACCTCGGCACTCTCATGACGTACCATCATCTCATTGAAGGCAAACCCTTCTCTATTCAACCCCTTGTCTTGCTTCCTGAGGAGGCTGCTCTTGTCGAAGCTGCCCATCTGCCTGCCAGTGGTGGTGTGGGATCTTAACATTGTGCTCTTCAAGCTCACTGTGCCACCCTTTGAGCCTCTTGGTTCCTGTCACCTCAAGTATCTCTCATGGCGCTAACCTCTGCTCGCAGAGTAGGTGAGCTTCAGGAATTGGTGGCAGAGCCACCATATACTAGGTTCTACAAGAACGGGGTTGTTCCACACACATCCCAAGTTTCTACCCAAGATGGTATCTCTGTTCCATTTCAACCAGCAGATGGTGCTCCCCACCACCTTCCCACAGCCTCATGGCAGCAGGGCAGAGGCAGTTCTCCACATACTGGACTGTAAGCAGGTGCTCACCTTTTTATCTCTGGCACATCCAGGAACACCACAGAGTTTCTCAGCTGTTTCCTATGACTGAGTCGGTTGGGAGCTGCAGTCTCTAAGCAAACCCTGTCCAACTGGGTCGCTGACTGCATCGCCTTTTCATATGAACAGGCTGGTCTCACTGGAGCGCTGTCATGGCACGCAGTGTCTGGGCCATGGTGGCCTCTAGCAAACTTACATTTGGTTCCCTTGTCAGAAATTTGCTGGGCTGCCACCTGGTCCTCAGTCCACACTTTTGCAGCTCACTACTGCCTGGAGAGAGTCCCATTGGGACAGTGCCTTTGGCCAGGCAGTACTGTCATTTGTTTAGGGTAAGGCAGCTCCTGCCCTCGGTCCTTTGTTCAGGCTACCAGAGCATTGGCTCCTTGCTGGGCACCTGGGCCACTTAGTCTTATCTCTTGACTCATTGCTGCTGCTGCTCATGGTTCCCCCCCCCCCCTTTTTCTGGCCACCCCTGAGCTTTTTCTAGGTTTTTCAGTAGTCTGCAACTAGGGAGTCCCATATGTGAGGGCTGACTTCCTGCTTGTTCCCAGAGAAAGCGTAGTTACTCACCTGTAACAGGTGTTCTCCAGGGACAGTAGAAATCTGTCCTTAGTCCTCCCTCCTCCCCATGGAGTTGCTTTTCTTTTTGCTGTGTTGTGCTATGATATACTGGGGCAAGACTGCACCCTTGAGTGGGAAGGGGACCACTCGTGTGGTATGTTTTCCAAAGGCTTTCTTTGAAAGTTGGAGTGGTTACTGCACGGGCTCCGGTGCCAACGTCACCCATATGTGATAACTGATTCCTGCTGTCTCCGGAGAATACCTGTTACAGATGAGTAACTACACTGTCGCACTCTTTACATTAACGGTTGATTGTGCTCATGGTTAATAAAAGCACCTTGACTTCACCGCTCAATAAGCATCTGTCTCTTTGACCTCTAGCTTCATCCTGCCACAGCATTGAGGCCAAATGGCCACAGCTATGGAGTTACCAGGTGTGGCTGACTCATCTTGCTTTCCTATGGAGTTTGTACACATTTAATCTTTGAAAGTAGGTGATTTACGCCTGTTGATGGTGCATGTCTGTCTGCAGCTCCTTATAAAATTCTTCCTCACCTTTTGTTTAAGGAGAGGAGGGATAGGTTTAAATGTTTTTTAAAGCTTGAATAGCTATTTGGATATGGACATCTCTACATCTGTTTACACCAGCACCAAAATGCTTCAGTTGTGGCTGGATTACACCTGCATATAGTGTCTATTATAAATGTTTTCTAGAATGTCTCATGTCAGTTATACCAGCTGAGTTTTATGGTCCTGATCTGACTCCAGTTTAGTGTTTCTGTAAGAATGCATAGGCTTTATTGGTGCATCTTACTGTGGTGATGGTACCTATTTAAGCAAAACTCTGCACGATTTTGCTGCTTCATTTGGGAAGTGCCACTAAAGTTGATGCCTTCTCTGTAGAGACTTGGTAGTGTTTATGCAAGCACATGTGACCCAGTTTCAAATATTCTAAAGGGACTCTTCTAGATTAGTAGATCTGAGCACATTACAGAAGTGAAATCTTGCCACTGTAGAAAAGCATTGCAGCTTCTTTATTGCCTTTTGGCAAAGCTATTCATGTCTGTTTATAGATGCTGCTTTTGACTTATTAGGGTACATTCTCCAGCTGAGGGAAAGGGAAATGAAGGCGGAGCTTTTCTTCAGTTCATTTTAACTGTTCTAGTTCCCAAGTTTGCATCCGAGCCTAACATTACACTTTATTTTTATTTTTTATTTTCTTGTCGCATGGAAACAGCAGTAGTTTTCTCAGAGGATTCAATATTGCCACCTCTTCCCTAGAACAGTAATGACATAGCTGTTAACAGTTCTGCTCAATTGCCTTGCTAAAGGTAGTTTTTGATCTGGGAGGGGGAAGTGATTCCACAGGGTGCATAAATATATCACAGGGTGGAGGTGGGCACACAAGACCAATACTTGTATGCTGATGCAGAAAGCGTGCGACTTCAGCTCTGGCTATCAGCTCTCTACACCTCTTTGCAGCGCACCGATAGTAAAAGAAACTTCAATGCTGGCATGCAGAAATAGGTGATTATGCAAATTAGCCACACATTAAACTTGGCACAAACGGCAGCATTAAACTGGGAGAGCAAGCCAAACACTTGCGCACTAAAATCGCGCACTGAAGTTTGGCATGCTCTCTGAGAAACAGGGGCATTGCGTAGCTAATTTGCATATTGCCCTGACAGTATTTTGATGGCATCAGGGCTTTTCCCCGATGCCTGGATCATCTGAGGGGAAATTTGACACTTCACCTCATATCCAAGCACTGCGTAAAGCCTCTGATGCAATCAGCACACTGTCGGGAGCACGTGCTAGATGTTTAAGCCACCTCAAGACCAGGCGTAGAGATAATGGCACTAAGGCTGGTAACAAAAGCCTCTACATGTTTCTCTGCATCGGGCACAAACAATATTGGCATGCCGTTCTAAAATGCACAGCTTGTTTGCCTATAATTTAAACACTCTTGGCGTTAATTCTGCTCTAGGCTTTCCTTTGTTTATGCCTACATCTCTCTTTATTTATTTAGCTGTATTTATATCCCGCTTTTCACCGGGTCAAAGCGGTCAATTGGGAGATACATTTAACACGAGGGGATATGACACACATACGCTAATACTTACAGGGAACATGGGCAATGGAGGGTTAAGTGGCTTGCCCAAGACCACAAGGAGTGCCTATAGGACTAGAAATCCCAGTCCCTCCGGCCTGAGATTGCTGTCCCCAGGTGGGACTTAAACCCCCGGCACTCCGGCCTGAAGTACCTTGTCCTAACCACTAGGCCACTCCTCCCTTCCCTCTTCTGCATTTGGCTGTGACGGTAATTGTGCCTAAAAGTGGTGGTATCTTTGCCTAAAGACCATGCTAGTTTTCTGCATCGGCCTGTTAGTCTAGTGTCTGCACCAGGAAAAGTGGTTTGCTGTCTCCTCCTAGCTGCTTTTTAGTGTAGAGAGAAACGAGTTGAGCAAAACACATCTTAGTCCTGAAAGAGGAGGAAAAACTCCTGAACCTTTTCCCACCAGGGAAGAGAGGAGCTGGAGTGGAAAGAATTTGCCTTTTACTACTGAGGGGTGGGGGTTCTTGACACTTCATGAGCAGAAAACTTCATAATATTGTGAACTGTAGACACAGGAATTCAAAGGTCTTTAGAGATGGCCTTGCACCCCTTTGAGGTTTGGTGATGGCTTTTCTGACTCTGTCAGGCAGCTCTTGTCTTCACCATTGTGAAAATGGAACAGGGAGTGAATGTGGCCATTTTAAACATTTAAAGCCATCATTCATTGATTCAAGTCATGTGAGCACTGACAATTGATCATAGGTGCATCTAATTTTACTGCCGTGGGAATGTGGTTCTTCTGTTCAAACTGACTTGAATTTATAAGGGTGCCAATCATGTTCTGGCAATGCCCAATTTTTATACTATTTGATTCTTTTGTGCATCAAATGTGTGCATATATAATCCAAGCCATTTCACTGGCCACTTTTTTTTGAGATATTGGACATTAAGGGGTTGAACTGCAAGGGTGCCAATGTTGACTGCAAGTGTGTGTGTGTTGGGGAAGATACTACAGGTATAGCATAGTAAACTAATGTTGCATTATGCAAGCTGTCTGTCCTCACAGCCTTGGCTTGCCATTCGTTTTATAACTATTCTAAAGTTTTCTACAATAGATGTGGCCACTACTGCCGTCATTAATTAGTGAAATAGCACACGACACTGAGTGTAGACAGCCTTAGAATCAAAGGCATCTGATGCTGAGGAATACCTGGTTTTCAACTGGAAAATTCCTTCTGAAGATAATTGCCTTATGTACCAATTATAGCAGAATCTTATTTGTGAAGTTGACATAAACAAATAAAATACTGATAGCATTTGTTAATAGAATGAGTAAACCTTTTGAGCAATGCTTGCAACTTGGACAGTATAGCACTAGGTTTGAGACCGAGCCAAACTGAGGCACAGTAGATCAAGCAAATATCTACTTGGTGCGACAATGAGGCAAAAATGCAAAATGGGAACTAGCTGTAATTCCTTAGATTGTATATTCCGGTTTTTGTGTATAATAGTTCCAATATTTACTTGGCTTCTTGGTGCAGCTCTTCCTTTTCAGAGACACCATGGCAATGTATGCTGTTGTCGTTTCCTTTAATATGTGCTCTTTAATTATTGATCCTGCCACTAAGCAGCTTCCAGAAGCAGCCTGGAGCTGCCAGGGAATTAAGAATATAAAGCAGGAAAAACAAACAAGAGGCCTAGCCTTTGCCTGAACAAAACCTTAAGGAAATTTTAGGTCTTAAATGGAGTCCATTCTGCTTTCTCTCCAAACACAGAACATGAAAGCCACCCTCTTAAAACACATGGGCAGGGACCCAACTGATTTGTAATAAGCGCACCCTGGGACTCCAGCTTGTTACCAGCAAGGTTTGTTCTGAGGAGAAACTGCTCTAGAAGAGCTTCCCCCTCCTCCCCCCTTGCAATTGATATGACTGGGAGAAAAGCCTTAGAGGGCTAATTACTGCACGAATGTTAATGAGTGTTAATTTGTGTTAATGTAGGTCTGGTGCTATTCAGTGGAACCTGGTTACTAACACACATTAACAGTGAATTAACATGTGTTAACATTAGCACACCTTAGTAAGCCCCCCTTAGTAAATCCAGCTCTACTCCATGAACAGCAAACTGAACTACTCACCTTCTAAAACCTTACGTGTATTATAAGTATCCAGGCATTCAGAGAGAGATGCAATTTTTACATTTCAGATTGCATGAAAATTCTCTGGCTTGCCTGAAATATTTTTATGTAGCCTTTGCCTAGTAGCTAGCCTGCATAGGTTGATGGATCATTTTGTCTCTTCAGACATATGAAGGAAATCTCTGAGCTGCAGGTTCAACAGAAGAATGAAGTTGAAGCCCTCTACTTCCGACTGGGGAAACCACTGCCACCCAGTGTGGGATTTCTGCATGCCGCTCCACCAAGTGGCCGCCGCCGAAGAATCAGCAAAAGCAAATTAAAAGCGGGGAAGCTGTTAAGTCCACTGGTGCAACAGCTGAAAAATGTGGCAAATACAAGTAGGTCCAGGGAGGTGGTGGGGAGGGGGTTAGACATAACAGCTTGCTGACTTTTCAAATTTCAACGTTTTGGGAGACAAGTTCATTTGCAAGTTGGAAGAAGGGAGGCTGATAAATCAATACTTGGTTCCTGAAAAGATAATGCATGGCTGACCATCTCTAGATAGAGCTGGTGATCAAAATATTGTCATCCTAAGTATGTTTAAGGATTAGCAAGGAGAAGAATGAGGGGAGGTGTTCAGTAAGCAAAAGCAGTTGGGCATACTATGTCAAGATAGCATAGTTGCTCACCTATAACTATGCTATCCTGACATAAGTATGCCCAACCTGTGTTCTCTATGGACAGCAGGAATTAGTCCTCACATGTCAGCACTAACTGAGCCCTCGCAGAAGCATCTCCCCAGCTTTCAAAGAAAGCCTTTGGGAGATGCCACCATGCATGTGTGGTCCCATCTTGCTCAGTCAGATCAAATAGCTAGAGAGCCAACAAAAGATGACAAAATACAGCAACTCCATGGGGAGGGGGGAGGGTTGTGAGGACTGATTTTTGTTGTCCCTGGAAAACACCTGTTACAGGTGAGTAACTACGCTTTCTCCAGGAACAAGCAGGAAGTCAGCCCTCATATATGGGACTCCTTAGCTACAGGCTACAAGGAACCTGTAGAAGAAAACACGGCCAAGCCGTGAGCAGCTGCAAGCAAGTCTGAGGAGAGATTGAGGACCTCAGAGTCCAGGGAGAACCATCACTCTGGTAGCCTGAACACAGAAGGGTCAGAGGATAGGAGTTGCCTAGACCCTGAAGAGATTAGAGTATAGCTTGGCTGCAAAGGTGTGGGCTGAGGTCCAGGTGGCGGCCTGGCAGATGTCTGCCATAGCGACATCTGCCAGGCCACCTGAGGATTTCTCATAGCGCTTGGGACCCAGTTAAGTACTACTTATTAAAAAAATTCTTATATAGCAGTTAAAAGGTTTCTGCACTTCGATTAAAAAGGACGCGAACCGCCAGTTAAGTATCTCTTGCCTCGGGTTCAATTGTCTGACAAAAAATAATTTACTTGGGGAGGTCTATTGATTTATGGAACCTATACTTTTTGTATATCTTTGCCATAGGGACAGAGCACTAGCTTGCAACCGAGATGGCCATTAGCCCTGATGTTTTGTGCCATGACTTGGCACTCCAAAAAGAGCCCAGTCTGATCGTGGGCGAAGGCGATGCAGTATGCCACCCAGGTGGACAGGGTCCATTTGGTAACTGCCTCCCCCAGGCGAATGGGGTTGTAGGAAATGAAAAGCTGTGAGGCTTTGCAGTGGCCCTTGCTATGTTGCAGGTAGGACAGGGCCGTCTTACAGTCCAGAGTATGGAAAACGGCCGCCGCCTTGTCAGTGTGGGGCCATGGGAAGGTGGGGAGCACCACCTCCTGATTGAGGTGGAACACGGATACCACCTTTGGAAAGAATTAGGGTGGGTGCGAAGCACAACCCTGTTCTTGTAGAACCTGGTGTAGGGTGGCTTAGCCATCAAGGCCTGAAGCTTGCTTACTGGGCAGAGGTGAGCACCATCTTCCATGAGAGGTAACGCATATGGCAGGTAGCCAGAGGCTCAAATGGCAGCTTGGTGAGCTGAATAAAGACCACCTTGAGGTCCCATTCTGCCAGGGGCAGGCAGATGGGAGGCTTAGAGAGCAGGTGACCCCTGCATGAACAGAGTAAAGAGGGACTGAGCAGAGGTTTACTCTCTAGAATGACGATGCGCTGAGAACGCACTCAGGTACATCCTCATGGAATTGGACTTGAGCCCAGCTTGCAAGAGGTGTAGCAAGTACTTCAGCTCTGTGTACATGGCAAGAGAACAGGTTAATCTGCTCTGCACACCACACTGAGAATCTGCACCGCTTGAAGGCATAGGCCCATTTTGTAGAGTTCTTACGAGAGGCCAAGAGGATGTCCTCCTTGGGAGGTTGAAGGGGGCTAAGGCAAGCAGTTTGAGCTCTAGTGGCTCACGCCCTCTACAACAGGTTCCACAGGAATAGGGTGATGCTCCGGATACACCGTCAGTTCCTCCCTAAGGTGGTTTCTCTGTTCCATTTCAACCAGAAGGTGGCACTTACCACCTCTATTTTTTTTTTTTTTTTTTTTTTTTCTGTGGCCTCATGCTAACAGGGCAGAGACCACTCTCCATACTCTGGACTATAGGTGGGCCTTGGCCTACTATCTAGAGCAAACCAGTCCTGCTCCTCCACTCCTTGCAGCTCTTAATTTCCTACAACACTAATCACTTGGGCATAGTGGTCTCCAAGTATACTCTGTGTACCTGGGTGGCAGACTGCATCACCTTCACCTACAAGCAGGTTGTATTTGCTGGAGTGTCACAGCACAGTGTTTAGTCCATGGTGGCATCTGTGGTGAACCTCCGCTCAATTCCCTTGCTGGAGATCTGCTGGGCTGCTACTTGGTCCTCGGTCCACAGCTTCACAGCACATTATGGCCTGGAGGAGTTGTCCCGGTGGGACAGCACCTTGGGCCAGGTGGTACTCAGTCATTTGTTTGGGGTTTAAGGCAACTCCTGCCCTTGGCTCTTCTGTGTCCCCAAGCTACAAGAGAGCTGATTTCCCTGGTTGATGCTGTGGTCTTGTGACTGAACTCTGCTCTCTGCTGTTCTTCACGGTTTGCTTTTTGGGTTGCCCATGGCTTACAGGTTTTTTCGGTAATCTGTAGTTGGGGAATCCCATATTTGCCTGTAGCAGGTGCTCTGAACAGAAATCAATCTTCACAACTCTCCCTCCTCCCTGTGGAGTTGCTTTTTCTTCTAGCCATCTTGAGCTGTCAAACTGGGGTAAGATGGCATCCTTGGGTGCCAATATGACCACACATGCGTGGTGGATCTCCCAAAGGCTTTCTTTGAAAGCTGGGGAGGAGTTACCGCACCGGCTCAGTCAGTGCCAATGTCACCCATATGTGAGGACTGATTCCTGCTCTTCCCAGAAAACACCTGTCACAGGTAATTACGCTGTATATATTTCAGTGATTGCCACTTATTCTCCAAAGTAAAGTGAAATCTTAGTTATCCGACACTTTACAATCTGTAGGGGAGGGGAATACAGGAAGGAACTCCCTATCAGTTTCTGCATCCAGTTCAAACTTCTCCTGCTGACCTAAAAATGCATTCACTCTACAGCTCCTCACTATCTTTCTTCCTTTATCTCTCCTTACACCCCCCCCCCTCGGGAACTCCGCTCTTCTGGCAAATCACCTCTATCTGTGCCCTTCTCTTCTGTTGCTAACTCCAGACTTTTCTCCTTTCACCTTGCTGCACCTTACGCCTGGAACAAACTACCTGAGTCTGTACGCCAGGCACCTTCTCTGACCCTCTACAAATCCAGGCTGAAAACTCACCTCTTCGCTGCTGCTTTTGGATCTTGATTCACCTGATCTCCTTTTTTCTTTTCCTTTCCCCCTTGTTTTATCCCTGTCTACACCTCCTTTGTTAGCTGTCTTGACTAGATTGTAAGCACTGAGGAGCAGGGACTGTCTCTTACATGTCCGTGCAGCGCTGCGTATGACTTTGTAGCGCTATACACATGCTCAGTATGTTTGTTTATTTACAACGTGTTATACTGCCAATCACAGGGTATCAGAGCGGTTTACATAATTACAAAATGCTGCAGAAAGAACGCCAATTTAAAAATTTCAAAAGGGGGGGAGAAAGGACAGAAATCAGAGAAGAGAAAGACATGACAGCCAGTAAAAGAAGGGATTGATTATGTAGTTCTTGCTAGTTGAGAAGGGAGAGAAACAGGAGGAGGGGAAGGGGGAGGGAGATTCAATTCTATATGGAAGAGGTGCGTTTTTAATTGAGCTTTGAAAGATGTGAAAGAGGGGCCCAGTCCGAGGGCAGGAGGGAGCGAGTTCCAGAGGCGTGGTCCAAGGAAGTAAAAAGCGGAGGATCGTGTGGACTCCAGGTGGGCCTGAGATGGGGAAGGAAGGAACATGCGGTTGGAGTGTACAGAGCGGAGAGAACGGTGGGGAGTGTGAAGATGTATCTGATCTGCAAGGTATAGTGGAACATCAGTGTGAATAGTTCTGTGCACGAAGGTAAGAATTTTAAATTGTATGTGATACAAAACAGGGAGCCAATGGTGGTGTAGGAGAAGGGGGGGTAACATGATCAAAGCAGGATGCGTGGGAAAGGATGCGAACAGCTGTATTCTGGATACGTTGGATGCGGGAAAGTTGAGAGAGAGGAAGACCAGCTAAGCAGACATTACAGTAATCCAGACGCGAGAGGACTAATGAACGGAGTAGGGTAGTCATAGAAGAGAAAAGGACAAATAGCACGGAGTATTCAATGCAAAAAAGGAACGTTGAACAACGGAAGAAATATGACTTTTAAAGGTGAGAGCAGAGTCAAGAGTAACACCTAAGTATCTAAGAGAAGAGACCAAAGGGATAGGTGAGGAGGAGAGTACAGGTGTAAGAAGGGGGGGGGGGGGGGAGTGACCGAGTAGTAGTAGTAGTAGAAGGAACAGGGTTGGATTTGGAAGCAGGGTAGCTTTTGCTTTGCTTTTTCCACTTTAGCCTGAAAAAGCTGCTGCCTGGGAGTGACCTGAAGGAAGAAATGGAGGCCTCACAGAAAACCAGCATAGTTGATTAACCTGCACTCCTTATTCCCCACGAATCTAATAAAATATACAGTGAAAGCACTTAATTGTATGCTCTCCAAGAGAATAACCTTGTCCCATGTGCATACTGTTGCACCTCTGTTTTTAGTCCTGACACTATCAGAGAGGCTTGTAACAGCATGGTAAGGCCTGTAGTAGTTTGTTGCCATCTTTCTTCAGTTACTTGGATTTAATTTCTGATTTTTGTCTTTCTGAGGAAAAATGCTATTCAGATCACAAAACAAATTTCCCTACTCTGATTGTAAACCATACAAGCCCCATAAATAAAGTTAACATATGAGAATACATCCAATACTTTGTACAGTAGTTACAATACAATAAATGCACAACATAAACCAAATGCCATGATTAAAAATTAACCATTCAGATCATTTTCATCACCTGAATCACTCTTACCTCCCAAAATTGAGCACAGGGAATAACTTTTAACATTAGAAAAATGCAATGCGTGTGCTTTTGAGTCAAATGTTGACTCCTGGCAACCCAGCAGCTCCTGGGTTTTCTTGACAGTGTGATCAAAAGTAGATTGCCAGGCCTTTCTTCCAAGGCAATGGAGGGTTGAGTGGGATTGAAACCCTTGTCCTTTGTTTACCAAGTCAGTGCTCCAACCATTAAGCTGCTACTCTACTGACTCCCAAAAAAGCAGGTGTTAAGTTTGTGGTCTTCCCTCCCTCCCCCCACCAGAAATTCAGGTAATTAACCTCTGCTTGTAATTCAAAAGAGCCCATTCCACAATTAAGGGGTATCTGTTCTTATCCCATATAATTTTAAGTAATATTGCTGCTGGTATAGCCAGCCAAAATCCCTGACTAGATCGCCAAATGCATGATGTGCATATATAGGCAGAGAATTTAATTCTGTGTCAAATAGTTAGGTCTCATACCCCTAAGAGCTCTGAATACAGAATCTAAATTTTTGAACCAAACACAAAATTAACAGTAATGATTACAAAGAAGGTAGTATGTGGGTGATCTATTCTGCCTTTTGTGCTTAGGAATAACCTTGACCACTAAGCTCTACACATTTTGATATATCAAAATAGCCCAAAATAAAAATGGGTGAGAACCACCACTTCTACTGGCAGGAGCATGTATATAGTCACCTAATCTTGTAAATAGTAGCTAGGCAGCCCGGTCACCACTTTGCTGCCGCTGACCCGACTGCTTAGCCTGTACTAGAGTAACCTAAACAAGTAGCCAAGCTACTGTGTAGCATGTACATAGTTATCCCAGCTAGCCCAAGTTTAATAACCCTGTTTTTTGTAAGTCCAATATGGGAGCTGCCTGTAGCTGTACAAATTTGTTAACTGTAAACCGAGCTGATTTTAAAAAGTGCAGTATAGAAAAGACTTTAAATAAAAATGCGGCACAATTGACTTAAGCTGTCTTCAGTACAGATTTAAAACCTAGTTCTCCATATAGAGTCCAGTAAGACACCAAGAGAACATCCACCAGTTGACAATGTGAAATGGTAATGGACTTTTCTGTCCATCCTATCCATAATTCATTTTCTCAGGATTGAATTTCAGCTTATGTGCATCTAGGCATTAGCCATTTTGAAACTCTTCCCCTAGCTTTTTGTCGTGTCAGGGGTATTCAAAACTGATAACACAAAACAATGATGGCATCCGCATTAAGTGGTTTTAGCATGCAATAAATGGAGAGATGTAATGAAACTGTTCCTATTTTTCATGTTTTAAACAATAGGGAGTAGGTCAGGCTGGATTAGTTCAGTTCTAGTCTCAAGGAAGTTGGAACCCCTTGTGATGCGGAGCAGCGCTGCCCTGGTTTATTTGGCATATCTGATCGTCCCAAGCCTGTCCTGATGGCAAGAGGCTGTCTTGGTTTTCAGGATGTCTACAATGAATATGCATGAAAAATCTTAATACAGAGTTTTCTGTGTGCATAATTTTTGGATAGCCTGAATGCCCAACTGGCTGAGGTTACTGGATCAGCTTTGGGAAGTTCTGTCCTGTAGCTTCCACTTCAGAGTTTGAAATGTCAACTGACAAAAGTTTGGTTTTTTTTATCTTGGAAGTTCAAGGGGCATAGTAGTGATTTCCAGAATTTTTAAAACTGCCCCTGTAATGCTAAGCATTCATATCAAGGAATGTAAACATGAAATCACTTAGTGGTGCAATTTAGGTCTAAGGCAGCACTATGTACATTTTTAGTGTGTAGTTTTCTTGATCTTTGATCTAGTTTTTTTGGGCTTTCAAAGTGTTCAGAACTGGTATCTGTCAGTTAATGGTGCTATGAATCTTCTCTCAGAATTACCCAGAGTATTTTTCCTATTCTTTACATCCTTCCCTAGCCTAACCATTACAGTGGCAGTCCTTGGCTGGGAGCCACAGACCAGAGTTCTCTGGAATCTAGTACATGTACACCTAAGCTCCACAGCTAGTAGGTATAGCCATTTAGCAGTGATTGGGGTGACTTCTGTCCCTTCTGCCTAACTACTTCAAGTATCCCCCAAATGAAACCACCCTCAGGATGAACAAACCATTCCAAAAGCAAACCCTGAAGCACCACTTTAGAAAGGCTGTATATTCACCATAACATTTTGTCGGAACCTCCAATCAAAAGGGAAAAGGAATCAATTCCTTACCCTCGCCGTGATTGTTCCTTTTATTAAATTTTTCAAAAATAGTGACTTAAACACAACTGCAGGATAAGTTCAACTGCTTCAATTCTGTCTTCACAAGCTGAACGCCATAGAAAACGGATAACACGACGTGACACGTTTCGGGTCAGACCTCCATGACCCTGAATCAGGTTGTATAAGATGCCTATGTTAATACCAGCTGTAATATCGTGAAAAAAAGCCATTCTACTTTTAAAAGACCAACATATGACGTAGATGCTGACGATTATCCTGTTTTCGACAGGAACCAATCAGTCTTCGATGACGCGTCCTATGACCTTATAAGGATCAGGAAATCCCTACCAAGAAGGGATCCCATGAACTCTGTAGGTTAAACATCAGCCATTTAACCAACTGGCCTTAAATTTCAAATGATAGTATGCCATTCCACTGCCATATTCATACCATGAGGAGAAATAGAACCCATATGATAAATCCAACGTTGTTCCGTTTTCTGTAGCAGCGAAACAGGATAATCGTCAGCATCTACGTCATATGTTGGTCTTTTTAAAAGTAGAATGGCTTTTTTTCATGATATTACAGCTGGTATTAACATAGGCATCTTATACAACCTGATGCAGGGTCATGGAGGTCTGACCCAAAATGTCACGTCGTGTTATCTGTTTTCTATGGCGTTCAGCTTGTGAAGAAAACGGAATTAAAGTAGTTGAATTTATCCTGCAGTTAAGTGTGTTTAAGTCACTATTTTTGAAAAATTTAACAAAAGGAACAATCACAGCGAGGGTAAGGAATTGATTCCTTCCTATTCGTCTCTCCGGGCCAGTCCAGGACCTTAGGGTAGTCGCCAATCCCGTCTAGCAGCTGAGGACTGAACACTGAAACTCTTGCTGACAGCCCATCTCGCTCCCCCTGGTGTCAGAGAGACAGTCTTTCAGTCCTCAGCAGCTGAACTGGATGTGCGCTGACAGGCTCCCCAGAGATTCAAATAGGATTGGGATTTTCTTTTCTTTTCTTATGTTTCTGCAGTTTCACAGTATAAGAGCGATTAGTTGAAGAGGCTAAGAATAATAGAGATCAGCCTGTCTGGTTTTGTTCTAGCAGAGCAAACAGAGCAGGAGGTTGCGGTCTCTTCTCTTTTTTTCTTTCATCTGGGTGAAAGTCTTATTGTACATTGATATTCAGACAAAGTTCCGCTGGTGCCGGCTTGGCAATTCTCTCTGATTCAGGCAGAGCCTGCCTATATATTTCAGACGCGGGTGCTTCCACGGCGGAGGGAAGAGGCTTGGGAGCCCCAGCGTCCTCTCCTCGCCTGGGCTCGTCTTGTTCCGACTTCCTGCTGGCAGCGGGATAGCGGGCGGCGAAGGTCTCAGCCTCTCCGGCGATATGTCAGGTAGGACCGGGGGTTTTCTGTTTGCGCTTCAGTCAAGTGGTTTACGGCAGTGTTTGAAGCGGTTGTTTTTAGCGGCCGCCGTTTTTCTTGATGCCGGTGTACTGCGTGTTTTTTGTTCCGGCAGATTTGGTTCGTCGGCAGCGGTTTCTGAACTCAGTAGGGCTAGTTTAGGCGATATTAGTGTTTCGAGGTGATGGAGAGTCACAAAGGCCCGGAGAAAGAGGGGCTTAGCAAGCCTCAGTCTCTTTCCGAAAAAGCGGCAATGGCGGCCATTTTATCAGAGCTGTCCGTCTCTCCCGCGCTGCACAAAAAGGAGGGAAAAAGGAAATCTAAAACGCTCAAGGCTCCCTCTGCTGAGGGTCTGGGGTTGCAGCCTCTTTCATCGGATCAGGCTTCTTGGCACTCCTTTTTCTCTCTGGAGTTTATTTTAGCGATGCAGTGCTTACTTGTTAAAGGGCTCTCAGGTTCCTTTTTCTGCAGTAAAGGGCAGCATTGCACCTTCTGCACAGCTCAAAGTTCCTGGAGTTGATCCTGATGAGGGGGTCTCTCCTAGGTCTAAAGAGCAGGACTTCGCGTTGGATGGAACTGGCGCTCTGGGCACAAAGGAACTCTTGCCAGAGGAAGGAGAATGCCCCCCCTGAGTCAGGTCTGGAGGCATGGCCGGGAGAGTTGGAAGAAGGGGAATTAGGGCCCGGCGAGGATCCCAACATGTTTAGAGTTTTTCGGAAGGAAGAACTCAGCTCATTAATATCTCAGTCTCTGGCAGCATTAAATATGGTGGTTCCTGAGGTTCACCAGGAACCACTAGAAGACCCTTTGTTGCAGGGGTTTAAGTCGGAGCAGCGCTGTTTCCCCATCCACGGTCATTAAGCAAATGATTGAGTCGGAGTGGGAGTGTCCTGAAGCATCGCTTCAGGGGGGGCCGTGCTATGGCGGGTCTCTACCCCGTGCCCCAGGAGGAAAGGGACTTGTTGCGGATGCCTAAGGTGGACACGCTGGTGTCAGCAGTTACCAAAAAGACCACGATTCCGGTGGAAGGTGGTGGTACAGCCCTAAAGGATTTTCAGGATCGTAGGTTGGAAGCGCTTTTGAAGCAGACTTTCGATTCCAGTGCTCTAGCTCTGCAGGCTGCGGTTTGTGGGGCTTATGTTTCCAGAGCTTCGATCCGGTGGCTGCAAGGAGACTTACACTCGGATAAAGCGGAGGAGATGTCCGCGGAAGGAGCGAAGCTGGAGTCTGCAGCGGCCTATCTAGCAGATGCGTTTTATGATTTGGTGAGGATTTCAGCGAAATCGATGGCTTCGGTGATAGCAGCTCAGCAATTTCTCTGGCTGCGGAACTGGGCAGCAGATTCGGCGTCAAAAGCTCGTCTCAGTAAGCTTCTGTATAAGGGCAAGCTGCTTTTTGGGGAGGCCTTGGATAAGATTGTTAAAGATCTAGGCGATTCTAAAGGGGGTCGCCTTCCGGAGGACCGTCCGAGAGCGACAGTTTAGGCCCTCGCAGAGGGGGCAGGGGCGAGACTTGCACAGGTTCCGCAGTTCGCGGTTTGCTCCCTATCAGCGGGGCAGGTTTGTGGCCTGCGGCCCGTCCTTTCGAGGAGCTAGGGGTTTCGGTAGGGGTCATTTCAGTGCCCCTCAGAGCTCCGCAAAGAAGCTGCAATGAAGAGACGCTGGTCCAGGCGGAGACTCCGGTCGGAGGGAGGTTGCAGTGTTTTCTCTCTGCCTGGGCCAGGATAACTACGGACCAGTGGGTTCTCGAAATCATCAGGGAAGGCTATGCCCTGGAGTTTGCCCACCCACTGGTAGACGCGTTTGTTTTCTCCCCGTGTGGGCCTCAACAGAAGAGGCAAGCGATCAGCATGTTGTCCCGTCTGTTGCATCTTCAAGCGGTAGTACCGGTTCCGTCAGACCAGTACGGCTTAGGTCGATACTCGATTTATTTCGTGGTGCCCAAAAAGGAAGGGTCTTTTCGACCAATCCTGGACCTCAAGCACGTCAATCGCTGTCTGCGGGTGCCTCATTTCCGGATGGAGACCTTGCGGTCCGTGATTCGCGTGGTCCGTCCAGGGGAATTTCTTTCTTCTATAGATTTAACAGAGGCGTATCTGCACATTCCAATCAGAGCAGAGCATCAGCGGTTTCTGCGTTTTGTGGTGCCCATGGGGCATTTTCAGTTTCACGTGCTGCCCTTCGGTCTGGCGACGGCGCCACGGACCTTCACCAAGGTGATGGTAGTGGCAGCAGTGGCGCTCCGGAAGGAGGGGGTGCAGATGCATCCCTATTTGGACGACTGGTTGATCCGAGTGCCGTCTGTCAGAGGCCGCCAGCACGGGTGGTGCAGTTTTTAGAGGAGCTCGGTTGGGTGCTCAACCGCGCAAAGTCATTTGCAACCGACAAGCAACTCACTTATCTGGGTGCATTCTTTGACAGAGAGAAGGGCGCAGTGTTCCTTCCCGCGGACAGAGTGCGAAAGATTTTCCGGCAGATAGCGGAGTTCCTGCAGGAGAAGGCTCCGACAGCTTGGAAATATTTAGTTGTTGGGCTCTCTCTCGCAGGTTAACGTGTCCGGAGGAGGTGCGCGTCAGTCTGCGGTGGTGGTTGCTTCCGGAGCATCTTCAAGCGGGAGTTCCGCTGGCGCTCCCCAACTGGATTTTGCTGACGACCGATGCTAGTCTTTCCGGTTGGGGAGCCCATTGTTTGCATCAGGTAGCGCAGGGCTTCTGGACGCAAGAGGAAAGCACTTGGTCCATCAATCGCTTGGAATTGCGAGCGGTGCGTCTGGCCTTGCTGCACTTTGTAGCTCTGCTCGAAAAGAAAGTGGTTCGGGTGTTCTCCGACAACTTGGTAACGGTTTCCTACATCAACAGACAGGGCGGTACGGGCTATGCGGGGCTCTTGGAGGAGAGTCAGCTCTTGTTTCACTGGGCGGAGCTCTATCTCTTAGCGATTTCGGCAGTGCATGTGGCCAGCAAGGACAACGTTCAAGCGGACTATCTCAGTCGTCATGTTCTGCACCCCGGAGAGTGGGGACTCAGTTGGGCGGTCTTTCACGAGATCACAGTGCGATGGGGTCAGCCAGTCTTGGATCTCATGGCCACTTTAGCGAATGCCAAGGCGTCTCGTTTCTTCAGCAGACGCAGAGAGCACATGTCGGAGGGACTAGACGCTCTAGCTCAGCCCTGGCCGGGACACGAGCTTCTGTACGTGTTCCCTCCGTGGCCTGTTAGCTCGAGTCATTCAGAGGATAGCAGCGTACAATGGGACGGTGATCTTGATTGCGCCAGATTGGCCCCGGCGTCCTTGGTATGCGGATCTGATTCGATTGTTGGTGGAACCGCCTTGGCGGCTTCCCGCTCGGATAAACCTGTTGTGCCAGGGGCCCGTGTTGATGCCGCAAGTGGATCGGTTCTCGCTTACGGCTTGGCTATTGAGAGGGAAAGGTTGCGCCGTAAAGGATACTCGGGTTCGGTGATAGCCACTATGCTGCGTTCCCGCAGGAGGTCGACGACTTTGGCGTACATTCGGATTTGGCGGATTTTTGAGGCTTGGTGTGCAGATCGGCAGGTCAGACCCCTGGGAGCTCAGCTACCGGAGATATTGGTGTTCCTTCAAGCGGGGCTGGACAAGGGGCTGGCCCTTAGTACGCTGAAGGTGCACTTGGCGGCACTCGCTTGTTATAGAGGTAAGGTGCAGGGGGGCTCGCTCTCTGTGCATCCGGATGTGCGGCGTTTCCTGAGGGCCGCCAACATCTTGCGTCCTCCGGTGCGGCCAGTGGTGCCTCCATGGGATTTGAATTTGGTTTTGGAGGCTCTGACGGGGCCGCCGTTTGAAGTGGCAGCTCCTGGGAACGTCAGGGAGCTTACCTGGAAGACAGCTTTTTTGGTGGCTTTGTACTCGGCGCGTAGGGTGTCCGACTTGCAGGCTTTCTCGTGTAGAGAGCCATATCTTCAATTTTCAGAGGAGAAGGTTGTTCTTCGGCCCGTGCCGTCTTTTCTTCCGAAGGTGGTTTTGAGTTTTCATATGAAGCAGGTTGTTTCCCTGCCCACCTTTGTTGCTCGGGAGGGGAAGCAACGGAATAGGGCCCTGAGAAGACTGGATTTAGGGCGAGTGCTACGTAGATACCTGTGGCGGACAGAGCCGTTTCGGAGGTCCGACAGATTGTTCGTGCTCTTTGGGGGTCCCGCTAAGGGTAAAGCGGCTACCAAGGCTTCGATTGCACATTGGGTGAAGCATGCCATTAGAGCTGCGTATGAGTTGAAAGGAGTGACTGCTCCGGTTGGTCTTCGAGCACATTCGACTAGAGGTCAGGCAGCCTCATGGGCGGAGTATGCGTTGGTGCTGCCGGTGGATATCTGTCGGGCAGCAACATGGTCTTCGCTTTATTCATTTGTCAAGCACTATCGGTTGGATGTTCAGGCTAGGGACGATGCTAATGTGGGGGCCTCGGCTATTGTGGTGGGGCTCGCAGGTCCCTCCCAGGCATAGGTACTGCTTGGGTACTGCCCTAAGGTCCTGGACTGGCCCGGAGAGACGAATAGGAAGGAGAAATTAGACCTTACCTGCTAATTGTCTTTCCTTGAGTTCTCTCCGGGCCAGTCCAGGGCCCGCCCGATATAGTCTGCGAGCTTTGGAGTGTTTTTGATCCTCGGCTACTGTATCCGAACTTATTCAGGTTGCCAAGCTGGTGGCCGGAGCTGGGGATTTTTGGAGCCAATCTTCACAGAAGATATTGCGGCGCATTTCTCTTCGATTGGGGAGATTTTGCGTTGCATGCTCCGGTGTCCGGAAGGAATATGACAAAGGAAGGGGGAAAAAAACCCCCCGCACCTTGCAATTTATGGGTGGAAAGACACAAGTGGTTACCGGAGCTTCCTGTTCATCGAGTTTTCTTATTTTTGTAAGTTCCAGTTTTTTGTGCGTTCGAGTTCCACAGCTTTGATACTTTAAGACTGTGTCTCTCTGACACCAGGGGGAGCGAGATGGGCTGTCAGCAAGAGTTTTACAGTGTTCAGTCCTCAGCTGCTAGACGGGATTGGCGACTACCCTAAGGTCCTGGACTGGCCCGGAGAGAACTCAAGGAAAGACATTTAGCAGGTAAGGTCTAATTTCTCCTTTTCCCTTTTGATTGGAGGTTCCAACAATGTTATGGTGAATCTACAGCCTTTCTAAAGTGGTGCTTCAGGGTTTGCTTTGGAATGGTAACTACTTCAAGTAGCAGACTGCCTCCACAACATCTCCTCTTCTGGTCAATCCAGAAAGCAAATGTTGAGCCTGAAAATGGAGCCCAAGTCCCCTAGAGCAGTGTACAGCACTGCTACTGAGTCAGCCCCCAATGTTTTCTGTTGACAGTTCATTAACTGCCCTTTATTGCTGTTAAGGAGTGGAGGAGTAGCCTAGTGGTTAGAACACTGGCTTGGTAACCAAGCAACCAGGGTTCGATTCCCAATAGCACTCCTTGTGGCCTTGGGCAAGTCACATAACCCTCCATTACCTCGGAAGAAAGGCCTGGCAATCTACTTCCGGTGACACTGCCAAGAAAACCCAGGAGCTTCTGGGTCGCCAGGACTGACTTGAAGGCACACATTGCATTTGCATGGCTGTTAAAGGAAATGTATGAGCAATTTTATCCCTGAAGATATCCTTTCCAGTTGCAGTGTTACTGGTGAATGTGTTCAGCCATGAAATCTTTGAGATATAATTGCCTTTTCTGCTATGGAAATAGGGGTCTGAAGGAATTTGCTACTATGAGTGGTGGGAATTAGTCTGAATGTTTACCTTGTTTGCGCTTGTAGGTAACAGTTTGGGAGACTCCAAAGTTACTGATAAAGCTCCTTCTGGTTCAGTGGCAGAAAATGCAGCAACATTTTCAGCATCTTCGGTCTGCCTTAGTTGGCCAGTGCAGACACAGCAGCCCTGTTCTGTCAAAGCCTCTATCTCAACCGAGAATATCTGCTCTGGGCTTGCTATCGAAGGAGGTGATGTGTATGGAGGTCCTGGCCAAGGTGATCTATTTCAGCATGTTTCATGCTTTTTCCAGCAGTTTTATCATTTCTCTATCTTCAGTTGAAAATATTGTACAGGGGACACTACTGTTAGTACTACAGGAATGTTAAAATTGCCTGTTTAAAGTCACTAGCCAAGTTGCACAATTAGAGTGAAGGAAACTCTGAATCTTCACTGGATCTAGCTGAACCAGTGTCTTATGTAGAATGGTTTGCACTAAGGCTGTTCTGGATTATGGGGGAAGGGGTGTTTCTTGGGTAAAAAGTTAATGGATCAGGACCCGGTGATTGCTATTTTCCCACTAGAAAATGAGTTTCTGATTAATGGCTCTCTAGATAATCTAAACAGTGCTTTACTGGTACAATACTTGTGTGGCAGCCATTTAAAATTGAATGATGGTATTTAGCTTTGAGATTTGGTGGGAGAAGAAAATAAACTAGCCATTGAAGCAAGTTGTGCATGATTGTTTGTCTTGTGTTGAAGTTCCTACAGTATTGAGCAATATGAAACTCCCTGTTGCTAAGCAGTCAAATCTGTAATAAAAAAATAAATTTTGGGCATGGTACCTCCAGGATACTTACATCTACAGGCTATAAATGTGCATAACTCCCTCAATGTGCCTTCTGCCACATTTATATGACTGTGGTATATGGTCTCTTCCATGCCTCTCTTGTCCTGTTATAGCTGGTCAATACGTTTACTCTTCCATTGCCATGATAAAATTTGAATTGTGGATGAATAACAAAGCTGATTGACTGATGGTATAGGACATCTAATCGCAGCTGTTTGTACTTTACGAGTGTCTTTCTGTTTTCTTCCCTTCTATATTTATTTGCAGGCTGGACGGTTTTCCACCAAACGTCAGAGAGAGTGACCTATAAATCTAATAGCAAACCTCGTACCAGATTCCTCAGTGGACCTGTGTCTTTGTCCATCTGTTTGTATTCATTCTTTTGTATTTTAACACAATCCATCTTTTTTTTAGCCCTTATGTTAAGCTCATCTTTTTCTTTAATGTTTTGACAGGATGCTTATTTTCCCAGATCATGTTGATTTTGTTCATTTTTTCATAAAATGCTTTTGTGCACTGCTTTTGGCTCATGCCTGGGTACCAAAAGCATGTGTGGAAGAGTGGTCTGTTTTTTTTTTTTTTTTTCTATAGCCTTATGGTCAATTTTTTGATCTTTGTATTGAGGCTTCCTGTACTTTTTGTGGTTTCTGTTGAAGTAATCTTTTTATTTTAGTTGCAATGTGGCAAAAATACATCTACTCTTCCAAGTCCCAGCGGCAACAAAAAAAAAAAGAGAAATGTGAAGTTCTGTAGAGGAGAATGGTCTCTTTCACACATGTTTGGACTATGAAGAAGACATGCATGTTAAAGCCGAGGCAATGCTAGAAGGTCACTGAAGGGTATAACCTATACAAGGGCTGTATTAAAACAATATACCTTAACACACTTTCTCCACTGTTTTATTTCCTGTTCTCTGCATGCGGAAAGCTGACAAGTGCTCCAGTCAGTTATCCGGTTGCTTGTTCTCGGGGTAGTATATTTCTGCATGGCATGAAACTTAATGCTTTTGGGACTTCACATAATTGACAGTATCCAGAAGGACTGGATTATTTTAAAGATCGTACTATACTTTTTATTTAATTAAGTTGTATCGTAAACTGGCTGGAACACCTCTTCAGCGTTCTTTTCCTAAGATCTTGCATCACTCTAATCTAGCAGTTGACCAAGCACAGTATTGTAAAGCTTTTCTTCAAGTGTGTTTAAATTATTTTATACCCTGAATTCAAAGATGCTTGCATGAGAAAAATGCAATTTAATCTCTGCCCATTCCCCCCCTTCAGTTGAAATTGAGTGGCTAGTTAAGTATGTATATACATAGTAAAACTTTAAGACATTTTGACTCAAAATGCTAGCCCATTTCTGTGAGCACTTGTGGCAAATGGATGTTCATTTGTACAATAAAGATATGTTGTACTGATTAGGTACTATGAGCCCACTTGTACGGTGAATAGATATATCACTGACATAAGCATTCACTTAGCACAATATTCAAATGGTTTTTTGGATGCTGTACTCTTCCTGCTGGATGCATATAGTGATGATTTTGGCAGCATAGGTGAAAGTTGCAGTACCTTGTTAGGAATGGTGAAAGGAGCGCCTCTCCAGTAAATGGCACAATTTCATGCCTACCTTGGTGAATACCTTTTTCACCCAAACAAATGTTCTGGTAACATGGCCTAAATCAATAGAATGTAGGTGTTTGGCAGATGTTCTTATAGCTAGCGTTTTAAATGGCACTATTTTAAGAATATAAATTATCCTAAGAGAAAGCTCTTGAATAACCAACTTGGCATCCTGCATATTATACAGCTGTTATCAACATAACGTTTAATTTATGTATTAAGAACACACAACACAGTAATTAAATCATTTTTTAGTCTGCACTCTTGCACAACAGTTGAACGGTTAACCAGCTCATGTTTCTGAAGTTTAAATAACGGAGTATTTTTATTGGTTGAATGTAACATACAAACCCAGTAGGTGAAGAGAAGTAACTAGTCTTATTTTTTTGGCCTTTCTATATCCAGTTTCTGCACTGACCTTTTAACCAGTATATTCGTATATTTGAATCCTTGATTCAGAAAAGTTTTGCATGTTTTTTTTCACTTGCCTGATGAGACTTCATGAGCTTTAAAAAGGGAACCTTTCTTAGAATTCAAGGCTCATACATATCAAGTCAAAGTAACAACCCCCCTCCCCACATCTTCTCTTGACATAGCTTCATAATCTTTCAGTGTCTAAATTAACATTCCTTGAAGAGGGCTCCCCTCCCTACTGCTGACAGCGTCCATTTTGTTCTGCTACATCTGAACAACATTAGGAAGTCCCTTCCCAATGCTGAGAAGGATGGAATAAGGGAATGTGCTTACATCAATAACTTTAGCAATGTTGGCACAAGATGCTCTATAGTTATGCAGAAAACTGTCCTAACTAGGACCAAAGGACAGCAGTGGGGTAAAAGTGTGTAATTCTAGCAAAGCCAGATAAGCTGGGGTCTCTGAAGTCAAGCTTCATTGATAGAGAGCAATAGAATAAAGACAGTATTCCAGCTTAATACAGACAAACCTGTCGTTTTCCAGTAAGAAGGGGAAAGTAGTACCGGTTGGCACGGTGCTCACACTTGGGACATGTTCTTTATAGATAATGTCTGGATTAGCATTAATGACTCCTTTAACAATTTTAATATCCTGCCACAGATTTATTTTAGAGTATTTTCTAGCACTGAGCAATTGGAAAGCAAAAGGAAAAACTTATTTTCCATTTGCAGTACCAAAACCCACAAAATAGTAATACAGCTAAATAACAGTCAAAAGGCAACTTGGTGTATGGTAGATCACATAATGGTTATGGCTATGCCAGGTCCCAGGAAGCTACCAAAATCTTTACTCAGACTTTATTTGCTCCCTCTTTCACTTTTGCTGTCATAGGTACATATGAACATAGTCCTCTTTTGACACTATAGCTACCCTAGTCCACCTTAGTGTGAGACAAATGTCTCAAGTAGTGCAGTGAAGGTGTAAAAACCACCATTAAGCTACATGCTAACATTAGCACTACAGTAGATCTAAAATGGCCTCAGAACCTACAGAACAAAATATCTTTATGGACCTTTTTATAAAGCAAGTCTCAAGTGACTCTTGAAGACAATCCATGCAACTAGATTAGTTTTGACTAGCTGCCGATAAAGTATTGATAGATCACAGCTGAACTGAGATGGTTTCCTGCATAGAAGAAAAATTGGAATTTTGTTTTCCTGAGTAAAGGGGGGTTTAAAAGCGGGACTGTGGAATATTAGAACATTGCTGTTGGCATGCCAGTCTGCTTTTGAATGACTGCATATTGATAAGCAATTTGTTGCCTAGTCAGGCTTTCTTTTTACCACCTGAGCTATTGACTTTGCTCCTTCTTACATAATACAGTAGTCATAATTTTTCCGCCAGACGTTGTTAGTTTTGCTTAACTGTTTTCTTGTATTTTACCTTGTAGGGTCCACCCTGAAACGGCTATGTCTAGGCAAACAGCACAGTAATAGTAACTATTCAATTTTTTTCCATATTTTCATGGCATGGGATGTTTCATTTTTGTCTAAACTTCATTGGCTTTTGTAGCTGGGAAATGTGTACCAGCAGGTTGTGACTAGGTATCTTACTTGCATGGCTTGTGATGCTGTCAACTAACTGCATGCGGTTTGTAGTGATTCGTTACCTTGTGTCCTTTGTGTTCAAATATTTTCATAAGCTGAGCTGCTACAAAGCTACATTATACTGCTGTTATGGTTTAAAATTCATATGTCCTCATTCCTGGATGGAGATTTGCTCATTGAACAATTAAACACTAATGGTATACAGTTATACTTAAGGTGCCTACATTTTTTCCCCACTATATACCCCTTTAGAAAAAGAAATGGACTAAATCCCAGTGGTATAGGCAACACTGGATACAGTAATCAAGTAATTATGGTATCCAGCCCCAGGAAGTTTAAGTGGCTTGCTTCAAGTCCCATTGTGTAGTAACCAGGAAAAACCAAACTGGGATTCCCAACCTTTCAGCTAGAGAACCTGAAATGTATGTGGCATTAAAGCTTATGCAAGTAGAAATGTGGTGTGTTGCTGTTGTAGTAATAGAGTAGATGTAATGAGGTGAACCCTTTAGTGAATCACCACTTTGGCAAACTGACAAGGCATAAATCTGTGACATCTGTTAAGATTTATAAAATTCAGTTCCTTTTGTCTGTAGTCTTGATGATTGTTTGATTGCTGGCCCTTACTTTAGTGTTCTAGCTTAAGAAAAAAGCCTTCCCCAAAGAATACTTTGAAAAGTGAACACTAGTATTCTTAAATTTGACTTTGCGAAGGCTGATACATTAGTCTCTTTTCCAATAAGACAAGTCTGCTCTCATCTGGAAATTCATAAGGCATTGAAACTAGAAGCCACTCTGACAAAAAAGTTAACAATTCTGTATGCGTGTCATGTCCTGCCATCATATATGGAGAAGAATATAGTATCTGAATTCCAGAAAGCATACAGACACTCTTGAGGGAGAAGGGATTTCAGAGATTAGTAAGTGTAGATGTGCTGAGTGGATAGGCTGAATTTTTTGATCTGCCCTCATTTTCTGTTTCTGTGTAGATACACAAACATACCATTAGTTAAAGCCCTAAAGAGAAGAAATGAGCATTTTTAAAATACTTAGAAGCTTTTCAGAAATAAAGCATAGTTACTCACCTGTAGCAGATGATCTCCGGGAGCAGCAGAAATTTAGTCTTCATATATGGGTGCTGTACCAACGGAGCCTGCTCAGGAACGCTCCCCAGCATCCAGTTGGAAAGCTTTTGGGAGCACTCCACCGTGACTGCCCTCCCAACCCTCTTCAGTTGAGTTTGTAGGTGAGAAAAGAGTAAATGAAATCCTATAACTCCTAGAGGAGGGTGGGTTGTGAAGACTAAACTCCTGCTGTTACAGGAGATTAGTAACTATGCTCTCCCTAGCTCTCAGATGCCAGATGAAGTGACCTCAGAACCGATAAAGGTTCACCTCCAAGTAAGCATGATGAGGTCATGGATCCCACATGGATTTCTGGTATCTTCAAAGTCCAGGACTGAGGGTAGGAGTTGCATCTAAGTCTGAAATAGGCGCTAGAGTACAACCTAACCAAACATGGTATCCTGAAAGGAATCCTTGTCCAGACAATGGACAGCAAAGGTATGGATGGAAGACCAAGTTGCTGCTTTGCAAATTTTGTCGATGGCTACTGAGTGTAGGTTTGCCATTGAGGTGGCCATGGTGCAAACATTGTCAACTGTGACATGCTCTTCCAGGGAGAGTCCTGCTTTGTCAGAGGCAAACTTAAATGCAGTCCACTATCCATTTGGAGAGTGTAAGTTTAGAAACAGGTAATCCCAGGTGACAAGGGTCAGATGAGAAACTGCAAGGCTTTATGGTGATCTCGAGTTCTTTGGAGATAGAAAGCCAGGGCACATTTGCAGGCAAGTTGCTTCTGCTCTAGACACATGCGGTTTAGGAAAGAAAATTGGCAGGTATATTGACTGGTTTAAATGGAAGGGAGACACCACCTTTGGCATAAAGTGTGGATGAGTCTGAAGAACTACTTTGTCATGGTGGAAGAGGGTACAGGGCAGATCCACCACCAAAGTCTGAAACTCACTAATGCGTCTAGCTGAAGTGAGGGGCAATTAGGAAGATTACCTTCCAAGAGAGGAACTTAAGTGAGGTCATGGCCAATGGTTCAAAGGGCGGCTTGAGAAGCTGCACTAGAACGACATTGAGGTCCCAAGTTACCAGAGGTGGCTTAATGGGGTGGTTTGCACAGCAGGAGACCTTATGAAATGCACTACTAGCGGTTGCATAGAGATGGGCTGTCCATTCAGTAGATGGTGAGAGGCCACAATGGCATGGAGGTGGACTTGCAGTTTCTTTAGATCTGTCAAGGATAGGTGGAGGAGATACTGGAGGAATGACTTCACTGGAGCAGAAAAGGGATTGATATCTTTCTGGGAACACCAGACAGAGAATCTATGCTTAGCATTTTAGGGAGTCACAAATAGATCTGTCTGGAGTTGCCCAGGTCTGGAAGATGTAAGACATTGTCCGGATGTAGAATCCATTCATGGAGAAGGATGCGACTTAGTCTGTCTGCCAAGACATTGTACTCCCCTGGGAGGTACACCGCTTGGAGGTGTATTTAAGCAGTGGCAAATGACCACAAGTGTAGTGCCTCCTCACAGAGGGGCCAAGAGCCTGTTCCTCCCTGCTTGTTCACATAGAACAGGGCAACCTAATTGTCCGTCCTGACTAGGACTTGTTGCTCTCTGAGGTGGTGGTGAAATACCCAGAGGGCATTTGAGATAGCACGAAGTTCCAGGAGATTGATCTGGAGTTGACTCTTGCACTGTCCAGAGCACCTGTGTAGACAAGTTGCCCAGATGGGCTCCCCAACCCAGTGTAGAGGCATCAGTCATTTGGGTACATTGAAGTGGAGGCATCTGAAAAGGTGAACCTACAAGCATATTTTCTGGAGAACACCACCACTGAAGGGATGTGGTGAGATGGGCAATGACTTGTATCCTGTCCCAGAAAAGGCCCAAGGCCTGCTTCCCCTGGGAGGCAAGAGTCCACTGGGCTGTTTGCATGTGTAGTCAGGCATATGGAATGATATGTACTGTAGAAGCCATGTGCCCCAGGAGCTGCAGCATCTCTTGGGCAGTCAGATGGTCTCATAGGAGCGTTTGAGACGCTAGTTCGTCTAGACAGGCACAATGGAGCTGGGGCAGAAATGCTCTGGACTGTTAGGTGTCTAGTAGGGCTCTGATGAACTCTAGTTTGAGTTGGAGTGAGCTGGGATTTTGGGAAAAAAATCACAAATCAAGTGTTGTAGTACTACAATGGTATGCAAGGAAAGCAGTACCTCTTGGAGGTGTCTGCTTTTAAGCCAGTTGTCTAAGAGAAGACTAATATCCCCAGAGTTCTTAGATAGGTGGCTACAACCGCCATGCACTTTGAAGACTCTTAGGGCAGAGGTGAGTCCAAAGGGAAGGACTCTGTATTGATTTCCTTGAAAGCTGAAGCATAGATATTTCCTGTCCTGGATGGAGGAGGATATGCATGTATGCTGCTTTTAGATCTAGAGAACAGATCCAGTCTTGACTATGGAGGTAGGGAAGAAGAGTCCCGAGAGATCATCTTGAATTTTTCATGGACTAGAAACTTGTTAGGGTTTCTGGGGTCCAGAAAGGACCTGTACCCTCCTGCTTCATTTGGAATGAGAGAGTATGGAGAGTAGAAGCCCATCCTCTGAGATGTTGGGACATCTTCTGTGGCGCCCTGAGACAGAAGGAGGGGTTGTGTTTGATATTCCCCTGTGAAAGTGGAGGGGGCAGACTTTGTAGATGATGTCTGTACCCTTCCTGGACTATGGTGAATGTCCACAGTTCTGATGTGGTGGGCATAGTGACAGTCTGCCACCCTGCCACTGGAGGGTCCCCTTCCTCCACATAGCAGGCAGTGTTCTCTAGGAAAAGGTCAAAACAGGCACAGACTGTGGCTGCAGAGCTGGTTGAGATTTAGCCACCTGCGGCTTCTTTTGTTGCTTAGGAGGTTCTGCCTGTTGGGCCTGCCTCTGGTATTGAGAAGCAGGAGAATAGGAAGAGAAGAATTTCTTCTTATTGTAGAAAGACTTCTTTGCAGATTTTTTTTTTCTAGCAGGGTCAGTTGTTACTTTGGACAATCTCTTCAGTAGTAGGTTTTGACTCTAATTCAGAAGCCTTCTCTATGGCAAAGGCTGGCAAGATTTTCCCTGTGCAAGTTATGTTGCCCAGTTTATCTTAAACCCACTATTCAAGATCTGAGGCTTTGACTGTGCTTAACTAGGGCAAGATAATCTGCCCTTTTGTCATCTGGGAGGAGAGGGGCAAAGGCCTCATGATCCCTGGAGACCTCTTTCAAGAACATTCCCATGTAGAGGATATAGGAATTAATTCTAGCCAAGAGTATAGATGCTTGGAAGCATTGATGCCCAAAGGTGTGGTGGTCTTTATTCTTTACCAGGAGAATCAGAGGAGTGAGTTTTCAAGCTTGATTTGGCACATCACCAATTCAACCACTATGGAGTGGTAGAGAAGCTGTGGCTTTTGGAAGCCAGGATACTCCGGTACATAATTCATGGTATCAAGATGTTGACTTTGAGGTGAGACTGAGGCTTCTCCCACATACGGAGCATAAGGTCATGAAGGATGCGGTGCTCTGGTAAGGTGGCTGCCTTCTTGGGTGCTGTTGGGTATTGGAAGATCTCTAATTCCTCCACCCTTGGCTCCTTCTCCGATGTTACTGTGAGACTCTTGGTCAGGTCTCAAATGAATTCCTGGAAGGATGTCTTCCGGGGCAACATGCGTTGCTGTTGAGGCAGGAAGGGTCCAAAGGAAGGTCCCAGGGCCCCGTAAATCAAGTGACTCCGCATCCAAAACAAGAATCTGAATCAGAGGACTTGAAGTATCAATGGTCAGTGTTAGAAGTTAGATGCTGGTACCACTGCTCCAAGGTATCAGCTTCAGTGATCCGCTTGGGTTTGGCACAGGTATCAGAGTTTCAAGGGAGGGTGTAGGTGGAGCGATGTCTGTCACCTGCAGAAGCCTGATGTGCCTGGAACCAGTTTCTATGTTGGTACTGTAACTGGTATCAACAGGGCAGTGCCTGTACCAGAGGTTTTTATGGGTACTGAGGCTGCAAGAAGGGTTACCAAGCTCTGCTCTATTGCCAGTATGCGCTGGTCTATTGAGGTTGCAGATGCTTGGGTATCAGTAACAGATATTCATATTACTGTCCCAGAGCATGGCACCAGTACCTCTCCGGAGACTGAGGCCTCAAGAGCATCCTGGGCCCCTCAATGGCTTTGAAGGACACGGCCTCCCACCAGGACTGTTTTAACAAGCTGATTCACCTCAGAGGCAACACCCGAAGGGTCTCAGCTTGAGCAAGATCTTCCCCTGGAGGTATTGTCTGACTTTGATGTGGCCTTATGCTTGGACTTCAAAGATACCTGAGATCCATGGGAGGATAATGAGGCCCTCGACGAAGTGGATGCCATAGATACCGCATTCAAAGTGAAGAGTGCTCCAGATTTAGAAGCCTGGTTTTGTAGGCCTCTGCATTTTCTGAAAGAGGAAAGTCTTTTGGCTGGTAGAATGGGCAGAGGCATTTTAAACACAAGTCATGTGTGTCAGTCGCCAAAATGGTGCTGGCATAATTAGAACATTTTTTTTAAACCACTTGATGGTTTCTCCATGCCTTTGAGAATGTGAAGCCTATGGAAGGCTTAAGACCTAAAGAGGGTGTCGATGCCCAAGTCGTGTGTGTGGGTTTTTTTTGTGTTTTGTTTTTTTAAAGATTAAGTTAAAAACCAAAAAAAAGTGTCTTTGGTGCTGGTGTCGACAGGAAAGTAGAGGAGCTATCCACAAGTTGTGTTTTTTTTTTTTTTTTCTTTTTGTAGTGATGGGATTTGCTTCCTCCTTGCTCCATGGAAAACAGAACTGAAGAGAGGGCGTTGGGAAGGCAGTCGTGCAGGAACAGTGGGGTGCTCCCCAAAAGCTTTCTTTTTTTTTTCCATTTAGTTATTAACACCACAATAGCATATCACTAGATTTCTGGTTTTCTGCCCCTCCCACCCCTAATCCCCCCCCTCGCCATCAACAATTAACATATGACAACGGAGTTGGCTTCCCTCCCAGTCATCTCACAGATTTGTAATTCAAGCAGTGTATATAACTGCAAACAGCTTCAGATATTTAGGGCAGATAAATGATTAAGAATCAAATATTCACATAATATAATCATTCCACAATACACACCCACCCTAGCTAACACCAACATCTATGTATGATTTTCTCCCAGTTGGTGAGAGGTCTTATGTGTGCACTAGGTGCAAGGAGCTCTTTGCTCTCAGGGAACGAGTCTAGAGGCTGGAGTAGCAGACTTGGAAAACATAAAGACAGAGGTACATAGACGAGACCTACAGGGATATAGTCCTGAAGTCCCACCTCCAGTCTGGCAGCATCCCTGTTGCCATGGAGAGAGGTCACGTGACAGAGCATCACCCTGGTGTGGCAGGAAGTGATCCTGTAACTAGGACCTGTCCTCCAGGTGATGTAAAACCCTCTCGCACCGAGGAAGTTTCTCCAGGGCCATGTGCCCATGAGGGAAGGGTTAGGACAGCTGATATAGTTGGTGATTTGATCATTAGGCATGTAGATAGCTGGGTGGCTGGTGGACGTGAGGATCGCCTGGTACCATGCCTGCCTGGTGCAAAGGTAGCGGACCTCACGCGCCACCTAGATAAGGTCTTAGATAGTGCTGGGGAGGAGTCTGCTGCCTTGGTACATGTCGGTACCAATGACACAGGAAAAGGTGATAGGGAGGTTCTGCAGGCTAAATTTAGGCTTTTAGGTAGGAAGTTGAAATCCAGAACTTCCAGGGTAGCGTTCTCCGAAATGCTTCCCTTTCCACGTGCAGGACCCAAAAGGCAGGTAGAGCTCCGGAGTCTCAATACGTGGATGAGACAATGGTGCAGAGATGAGGGTTTTGGATTTGTTAGGAACTGGGGAACATTCTGGGGAAAGGAGGGGCTCTTCCGAAGGGATGGGCTTCACCCTTAACCAGGATGGAACCAGGCTGCTGGCATTAACCTTTAAAAAGGAGATAATAGGGGAAAGCCGACAGTCGCCCAAGAGCACATGGTTTGGAAGAATGTATCCTTGAAGGATACTACCAAAAGCAGAGAGGTTCCAAAAAAGAGTAAAGTAGCCCAAATACCCTCGAGTATAGAGCAGACAGCGCTTAAAGATCCCAAATTACCCATGTCTGCCAATAGCCAAATTAATATGAATAAAATAGTCTCTAAAATGCTTGTATGCAAATACTAGAAGTCTACAAAATAAGATGGGAGAGTTAGAATATATAGCACTAAATGTGAGGTTAGATATGATTGGAATATCAGAGACATGGTGGAAGGACAACCAGTGGGACACTGATACCTGGGTACAAGCTAGATCGTAATGATACAGCTGATCAAATTGGTGGAGGGGTTGCACTCTGTTAGAGAGGGCATTGAGTCAGAAAGGATTAAAGTTTTGCAGGAAACAAAATTTGCTGTAGAATCTCTATGGATTGAAATTCCATGTAAAAAGGGGAAGGCGATGGCAGTGGGGGTGTACTATCAACCGCCTGGCCAGCACGAACAAATGGATGATGAAATGCTCAAAAAAATCAAGGAAGCTAACAAGTTACAGTGCAGTAATGGGTGATTTCAATTACCCCGGTATCGACTGGGTCAGTGTCAAGGCAGTACATGCTAGGGAGATAAAGTTCCTAGATGAAATAAATGACTGTTTCTTCGAGCAGCTGGTTCATGAACCGACCAGAGGGGAAGCCATATTAGACCTAGTCCTTAGTGGAACACCAGATCTAGTGCAAGAGAAGGGTTTTGGGGCCACTTGGCAATAGTGATCATAGCATGATCGCCTTTGATTTAATTAGTGGAGGAGGGGATAGTAAGGAAATCCACAGTACTACCTTTTAATTTTCGAAAGGGAGACTGATAAAATGAGGAAAATAGTTAAGAAAAAGCTAAAAGGAGCAGTTGCAAAGGTTAGACTTACATCAAGCATGGGTGGTGTTGAAAAATACTATCTTGGAAGCCCAGACCAGCTGTATTCCATGCTTTAAGAAAAGTGGAAGGAAGTCCAAAAAACTGCCAGCATGGTTTAAAGGTGAGGTCAGAGAGGCTGTTGCCAAAAAAGCATCTTTCAGGAAATGGAAAAAAGAGCCAAACGACGAAACCTGAAAACAGCACAAGCACTGACAAGTCAAATGCAAGGCATGGATAAGGCAGGCAAAGGGAGAATTTGAGAAGAAGCTTGCTGCGGAAGCAAAAATGCAAAATAAAGACATTTTTCAAGTACATTCGTAGCAAAAAACCTGTGAGTCAGTTGGTCCATTAAATGATAGAGGGGTTAAAGGGGTACTAAGAGGCGACAAGGCGATAGCGGAGAGACTTAATGAATTCTTTGCTTCGGTCTTTACTGAGGAAGATGTAGGGATGTTACCCATGACTGAAGTGGTATTTAAAGGTGCGGAAGAATTGAAGGAAATATCGATACATCGGGAAGATGTATTGCAACTATTAAACTGAAGAGTAGCAAATCACCTGGGCCGGATGGTATACATCCAAGGGTGTTGAAAGAACTGAAATATGAGATTGCAGACCTGCTATTAGTAATCTGTGAACTATCATTAAAATCATCTCTAATACCTGAAGATTGGAGGATCGCCAATGTAATACCAATTTTTAAAAAGGGTTCCAGGGGTGATCCGGGAAACTACAGACTGGTGAGTCTGATGTCAGTACCAGGAAAAATGGTAGAAACCATCAAAGAATAAAATTACTCAGCATGTAGATAGTCATGGCCTAATGGGAGACAGCCAACATAGCTTTAGACAAGGAAGATCTTGTCTTACTAATGTGTTATGTTTTTTTGAAGGTGTGAATAAACAGGTGGACAAAGGTGAGTGTTATAGTGTATCTGGACTTTCAGAAAGCCTTTGACAAGGTCCCTCATCAGAGACTTTTGGCAAAACTAAAGAGTCATGGGATAGGAGACAGTATACTACTGTGGATCAGGAACTGGTTAAAAGATAGAAAGCAGAGGGTAGGGCTAAATGACCAATTTTCCCAATGGAGAAAGGTGAATAGTGGTGTACCGCAGGGATCTGTGCTGGGTCCGCTGTTTTTTGACATATTCATAAATGACCTGGAAAGTGGAATAACGAGAGGCTATCAAATTTGCAGATGACACAAAACTATTTAAAATTGTTAAAACCCAAGAGGATTGTGGAAAATTGCAAGAGGATCTTGATAAACTGGAAGACTGGGTATCAAAATGGCAGATGAAATTTAATGTGGACAAGTGCAAAGTTATGCACCTAGGGAAGAACAACCCAAGCTATGGTTAGACAATGCAAGGTTCCACATTAGGAACCACCATCCAGGAAAAAGATTTAGGCGTCATTATGGATAACATGTTAAAAACCCTCCGCCCAGTGTGCAGCGGCAGCCAAGAGAGCAAATAGAATGCTAGGTATCATAAGGAAAGGAATGGAAAATAAAACAAGATATTATGCCTCTATCGTTCCATGGTGAGACCGCACCTTGAATATTGTGTGCAATTCTGGTCTCCGTATCTTAAAAAGGATATAGCGATATTAGAAAAGGTTCAGAGAAGAGCCACCAAAATGGTAAAGGGGATGGAAGGATACTCCTATGAAGAAAGGCTAAAAAGGTTAAGGCTTTTTAACCTGGAAAAGAGACGGCTGAGGAGATATGATAGTAGTCTATAAATTAATGAACGGAATGGAACGGGTAAACGTAGATCGATTGTTTACATTATCAGAATATAGAAAGACTAGGACATGCAATGAAGCTACAGGGTAAACTATTTAAGACTAATAAAAGAAAATATTTTTCACTCAACGTGTAATCAAACTCTGGAATTTGTTACCGGAGGATGATGTAAAGGCTGTTAGTGTAGCTGGGTTTTTTAAAATTATTTATAGATTTTACAAATTCAAGCAACAATAAGTTGAATGAAAATAGAGACAGAATGAAAACAAGTTGGAGTGTTTACAGCAACCATAATTAGGAAAACAAATGAAGTAATAAAGAAAACATTATCTGCTCCTTCTACAGCCCACGAAAGGAAGGACTTCCAAGTAAATATATAATATAACCAAATTTGAAGGAAATAGTTAAAGGGAGACAGTCAGGCATACAAATCTATGCAGTGGTTCCTACACTCCCTCGGAGGGGCGGCGGGCATTTATGAAGGCAAGCAACAGTGAAGGCTCAAAGAAAACATAAGATACTGAATTCAATTTAACCAAACATTTAGAAGGGGGGGGGGGGGTCAGTTTTTTCTGAAGTTCCCAACAGTGAAATAGCTGGGCGCAGAAGTAAAAACTCCTTCCTACGTTTCTGGGTTTCCCTTGAAAAATCAGGAAAAACCCGAACCATTAAACCAAGAAAAGAAATATCCCGTTTACGGAAATACATTTTAAGAAACCAGTCCCTATCTGAGTTCAATGCAAAAGTAACAATTAATGTAGCAGGAGTAACTCTTTCGGTCAAAGAAGCTTCTAACATGGTAGTAACATCCAAAGAGTCAGCCATATCAACTCTGGGAATGGCCCCACCACCCTCCACATTTTTCCTTGTAGGCAAATATGCCCTAACTAAAGGGGGGTGAGATTCAATCGGGACCCCAAGAATTTCAATCATATACTTTTGTTAACATCTCCTTCGAGCCCACAGACTGAGCCCTAGGAAAATTAACAAATCGAAGATTAGAATATTGGGACAAATTTTCAAGCATTTCAATTCTTGTTTGCAACGCCATGACATTTTTCTGATTATACAGAACTTAAATTCTCAGTCTGAGCCACTTTCTGTTGAAGTTCAGAAACTGAACTCTGAACCACAGAGATCTCTAAAGTATGTTGTTGGAGAAGAGCAGTATGAGACTGCAACTGAGATATCGAAGATGAAACCTGTGGCTCCAAAAGTTCTCCCAGTTTCACTATTGCTGACCAGATAGTCTCCAGCATAAACTCCGAAGGCCGCTCAAAGGAAAAAAGTATCGAAGAAGAAAACACACCAACAGTTCCAGGCTCCTCAAGCCGCGGTTCCACCTCCAAAGCAGCAGAAGTAGGAGAGATAGTAGACATCCTACCAGGAGACCCCGATGCTGATAGAGAAACCTCTATGGCGCTGGCAAAGGGCAAAGCAGCAGCTCCGCCACTTCTCGATGGTAACGTCCCTCCGCTCCCCCTCTTGTCACTGGGGGGGGGGGGGGCACCGTCAGCACTGAGCTCCTCACCAGCAGAGGTTCTTTAGGGGGCCGCCACTGCTCTGGCGAAGAGATCAGGCCTGGAGCCTCCCGCCAAGATACTCAACTCAGCCGAGAGATCCCTAGGGCCGCCGCTCGCCTGTTGCCCCAACTGCTGCCGTGACGCCTAATAACGGTCTAGTGTAGCTGGGTTTAAAAAAGGTTTGGACAAGTTCCTGGAGGAAAGGTCCATAAACCATTATTAAGAAGGGACCCAGGATATCAGTGCTTGACCCAGTACAAGCATTGTGGAACCTGTCTTTTGGGGAAACTGCTAGGTACGTATGACCTAGATTGGCCACTGTTGGAAACAGGATACTGGGCTTGATGGACCTTGGTCTGACCCAGTATGGCATATCTTATGTTCTGATATCTATTCACACTACCTAGTCAGAGGCCTTAACATAGCAGCAACCTATAGAATAGTTCCTTCCTTGTTCTCCCCTTTCATGCCACTTAAGGTAGGGCGCCCACGTTTTTTGAAAACACAGCAGCTGTCTCTGTTGAAGGGCTGTAAGACGATACATCAGATATAGATGTTCCACTCTGCTCTGTACTTCCGATAGCGAAGGCACTTCCACCACCCTCCATAGCCTCGCTATCAATTGTTTAGTGGCCCCACACACAATACTGCACCACCTATGTACCTCTGAGGGTCCAGCATCACTCCCCATGTTTAACAAAGCCAAACAAGGGCCAAGAAGTATTTCCTCCCTTGTTATCACTCATCCACTTCTCCACCTCCTTCCACAATGAGCGGTTTAGTACAGCCCCACCAAATATGGAGGAATGATCCCACTTCCCCACACTCTCTCCAACACAAAGCTTGCCCTCCCTGCCATCTTTGCAGCCTCCGGGGTGTCAGATACCACCTATATAGCATTTTATAATTATGCTCCAATATGTTACTGGCCACTACCCCCTTAACCAAACCTTTACAAACTAACATCCACTGATCCCCATCCCATCACTTATTCAGATCTCTCGCCCATGCCTTCCTATGTGACCACTCATCGCACTTCACTACCTCCATTGCCCTGTACAGTTTGGAGAATAGCCCTTTAACCTCCCGGCCTTCAAATATCCCATCTATTTCACCACCTTTCACTCCAGCCCCCCCCCCTCTTCTCCATCCTCCGACAAAAATGAATCGCTTGTAAATACCTATATCTATCCTCATTTGGTAAATATCCGCTCTGGAGGTCTTCAAACTCTACCCAGTACCCTCCTTTAAACTGACCAATATACCGCAAACCCTTCTGCGCCCATCTTATGAAAGTTAGGTTTTGAGCTCCAGGCAGAAACTCCGGGTTGTCCACCAAAGGCGTGAACTTTGAGCAGCCTTGGATCCCATACCATCTAGCCTGCCACTTTCGCCAATGCTGTAAAGTGAGATTTATAAAAGGATTACCCTGCCTCCGCACTGAAGGATCTTCCCCCTTAAGCCAAATTACACTTGTAAGGTTTTCTCTTAATCCTAGCCCATGTTCCTCCAGTTGCACCCATTCTACGTGCCCCCTTAACTCCCATTCTAACACCGCCTGTATCCGAGCCGCCTCATAGTATCTTGACACCAGCGGCAGACCATACCTCCCATTTTCCTACTGGCACACAGAATGCTCTTAGCCACTCTAGGTCTCCTCCCTTTCCAAACAAATTTCATAAATCTATCCTGAAAACTATTTAGGAAGGGTACAGGGACTTCCACTGGAAGATTTCATAAATAGAGGAACCAGGGTAATCATCTTAATCAACTCTATCCTACCCAGCCATGACACCTCATCTCTCCCACCGCTCTAACTCCCGTAACATATTGCTCCTTGCCGGCACATAGTTTGCTAGAAACATGTCATCCCTCTTTGCTGTAATCTGCACTCCCAAATAACGAATGCTACCCTTCGCCCAGCTAAATGGAAATTTCTGCTTCATTTTATCCGCCTTTCCTTACTGATAGTTATATTCAATAATTCAGATTTAGTGTTGGTCATACAAAAGCTTGATACCTCCTCATATTTTAATTCATCTAAAATCGCTACCAGCAATTGTGCCGGATCAGTGTTAAAAAACAAACAAACAATACATCCGCAAACAAAGATATATTGTGGTGGTGCTTTCCCACTATAACCCCTGGGATGTCTACTCGGTCCTGAATTTGCTGCGCCATTGGCTCCATTGCTAGGATAAATAATAGTGGGGATAGCGGGCAACCTTGTCTTGTCGCTCTGTAATTCGAAGGCCCTCGTAACAGATCCATTAATTTTCAAACACGCCAGAGGCGTATTATACAAGATCTGTATCCACTTCAAGAACGACCCAGCGACCCCAACTTTTTCCAAGGTCTTAAAAAGAAAGGGCCAACTCACCCTATAAAATAGAAACATAGACATATGACAGAAAAAGATCACATGGCCTATCTAGTCTGTCCTTCCATATCAACTACAACAGTCCTTTTTTCCTTTAGAGATCCTCTGTTTGTCCCATGCTTTCTTGAATTCAGATACTGTCATCTCTAGCACCTCCACTGGGAGACTATTCCATGGATCCACTACACTCTGCATAAAGAAATATTTCCGCATATCGCTCCTGAATCTATCCCCTTTCACCCTCATCCCATGTCCCATCATAGCAGAACTTGCTTTCAATTGAAAGAGGCTCTCCCCCTGAACATTTATGCCACAGAGGTATTTAAACATCTCAATCATATCACCTCTATCCCACCTTTCCTCTAAGGTGTACATATTAAGATCCTTAAGTCTGCCCTATATGCTTTATAATGAAGACCACTAACCATTTTAGTAGCCACCCTCTGTACTGACTCCATCCTGTTTATATCCTTTTGAAGGTGCAGTCTCCAGAATTGCACACTATACTCCAAATGAGTTTGCACCAAAGACTTCTACAGAGGCACTATTGCCTCCTTTTTTCTGCTAGCCATTCCTCTCCATATGCACCCAAGCATCCTTCTAGCTTTTGCAGTCGCCTTTTCTACCTGTTTAGCTACTTTAAGATCATCAGACACATCCACGCCTAGGTCCTGCTCTTTAGTGGACAAAAGTACTTCACACCCTATACTATATTGCTCCCTTGGATTGCTGCAGCCCAAATGCATGACCTTACATTTTTTAATTTAAATCCCAGCTGCCAAATTCTAGACCATTCTTCAAGCTTAGCTAGATTCCTCCTCATGTTATCTACACCTTCCAGGGTGTCTACTCTATTGCAGATTTTGGTATCATCAGCAAAGAGGCAAACCTTACCCGACAGCCCTTCTGCTATATCACTAACAAAGATGTTAAAAAAAATCGTACCAAGGACAGATACCTGGGGCACACCACTGGTAACATCCTTCTCCTCAGAGTGAGCTCCATTTACCTGTACTCTGTCGCCTCCCACCCAACCAATTTCTAACCCAAGCAGTCCATTCCTAGGGTAATCCAGTTTGTTTATAAGTCGTCTGTGAGGAACAGTGTCAAAGGCTTTACTGAAATCTAAATACACCACATATAGGGCTCTCCCTCGGTCCAACTCCCTGGTCACCCAGTTAAAGAAATCAGATTTGTCTGACAAGACCTGCCTCTGGTGAATCCATGCTGCCTTGGATCCTGTAATCCACTGGACTCCAGAAACCTCACTATTTTCTTTTAGCAGTGTTTCCAATAATTTACTCACCACTGAAGTTAAACTAACCGGCCTGTAGTTTTCAACCACACCCTTCCGCTTTTTTGTAAAGGCACCACATGAGCCTCTCTCCAGTCCTTTGGCACCACTCCCGACTGAGGCATTGGAAAGGTCAGTCAGTGGAGCTGCTAGAATGTACCCAAGTTTCCTCAGTATTCTAAGGTGTATCCCATCCGGTCCCATCGCTTTGTATACTTTAAGTTGAGCTAGTTTCTCACAAACAGTCTTCTGAGAGTTGTTCGAGATGTCCTTCGCTTCTGTTCCTGTTTGTGGGTGTTTTCTGAGGTCCTTCATCTGTGAACACATAACAGAAATATTTGTTAAGCAATTCCACTTTATCCTCATCAGCTTCTACATATTCCTCCCCTTCACCCTTTAGTCTGACAATACCACTGCTAAAAAAAGCTAGGTCCTCTTGCTTGCTTTCTCCATGTCGCATTAAATTAAGAGCCCTTCGGATATTATCTGAGGTATACCGACCAGGCACAAACCCAGACTGGTTTGGTTGACTCAGTCTACACAAGTATGGCATCAGCCTACTCGCTAATACTCTTGTAAAGATTTTTAAATCACTACCTAAGAGTGAGATTGGCTGATATGAGCCGCACTCAGCTGGGTCTTTCCCTTCTTCATGCAATATACTAATCCCCGCCATTCGCAGGGATGCTGGCATGTTTTCCTTTCAAAGGAGTTATACATTTTTGTGAGTGGGCCCACCAGAGCCCCCGCAAACACTTTATAAAACCAATTAGGGAACCCGTCCATACCCGGAGGCTTATGTGATTGCAAGTTCTTAATCACTGCTATCACCTCCTGTTCTCTAATTTGGCTTGAGAGCCCCTCTGCCTCCTCGCTAGTAAACTGAGGTAGTTTAATTTAATTTTATCTAAATACTCCTGCACTCTCTTCTACCCGGGATTCTGGTGAATACAGATCCTGATAAAACTGAATGAACCGATCCTCAATATCCTTTCCTACCCACATAGGCTTCCCATTTGCATCTCTAATTTTTACTATAGTATTCCGGGTAGATACCATCTTTGCTCTCTCGTAATCTCCCCGCCTTATTGCTAAACTCAAAATTTTTTGCCTCAACATAGTAAGTTTGTTGGATATCATGCAGATGTAATTCGCTATGTTCCCTTCGCAAACTATTCAGTGTCACTCTCAGCTTGGCATCCAAAGGATCCCTCTTCAATTGCTTCTCTACCTCTCCTATTGACTCAATCAGCTTCGATTGGGGACACATCGGAAGATGTTAGATACAACGCAATAAACTTCCCCCTTACCACAGCTTTCAGGCAATCCCAGATAATACCAGGTGAGCATTCCCCCATGTCATTCAGAAAAATATACTCTTCTAGTTCTCCCTGAATCTGTTGTACCACCTCCCTGTCCTCTAGTAGGGATTCATTCAGTTTCCACCAGCCCCTATTTGGTGTCCGGCTCCCCATCTGTATACTACACGTTACTGGAGCATGATCAGACCACATTCGCTCTCAGAATTCCCCACCTCTGATACTACTTTAAGATCATCAGACACAACCACGCCTAGGTCCTGCTCTTTAGTCTTGTCTGTAAGGAGCAAGTTGATCCAGGAATAAACCCCATGGACTGGGGAGTAAAATGAGTAATCTCTCTGCCCATAATTCACCTCCCTCCATAAGTCCACCAGATCCAGCCCCTTCAACTGCTTCAGATGTAATCTGTGCAATCTGAGTTTAGAGGCCGTCCCCCGCAGTATCTATTAGGGGGTTAACAGTTACATTAAAATCTCCTCCCAATATCAGTTTCCCCTCTACTTTACCAAACAGGGTATTCTGAAGCCCATGAAAACTCTGCCTGATTAGTATTTAGAGCATATATACTAGCCAAGGTATAAACCGTGGGTCCCCACTTTAGTTTGATAATCAGATACCGCCTCCCACTTGTCTCTAACAGTTTCGACCACCTGTCCTGTGACCCTACTAGATAAAAGTATCCCTACTCCCCCTTTTTTTTTTCAATTTATTAGAAGCAAAAAAACTGTTGGGGGAAAAAGAGGATGGCACATACAACTTTCATCTTTGGACAGAAGGTGTGTCTCCTGTACAAAGACAATATCCCCTTTTAATCTTGTACATTCTTTAAGGAGTTGTCGCTTATTAAAAGAATTAAGACCTCTGACATTCATTGTTACCAAATTAAACACAGCCATTTACACTAAACACCCCCAAGGTTACCATCTCCAGTCTTATATTGCCTTGCTTCCCCCCCCCAGCCCTTCCCTTACCCTCCTCCCCTTCCCTCCTCTCCTTTCCTTCCCCCCTTCCCTTTCCTTCCCCCCTTCCCCCCTACCACCAACAGATCCACCACGTAGATCCAATCCAGGTGGTGCCAGACCAGGACAGCCCCAAGGTTACTCAGCTTATTTTTATCTAAAAAAAAAAAAGCCCACCCTTTGGAAACTTCTTCCACCCCCTCCCTTCACCCCTCATAATCAATAAAAACCAAACCAAGTCTATCATATTAAACAGGAAACATACCCTAGCGGCACAGTTGCCAACAATAGCTTTTCCCTAATACCAAGAACCACTCTGGCCCGAGTAATTATACCATGAGTCCTTTAGAAATTGTCCCTTTGCTGGTCTTTGACGCCTCAGCCTCTTATCTCTCCAGATACTTGGTTCCACTGCATTTGTGGATTTTTAGAAAACTCCCACCGTCGGACTTGCTGGAACATCTGTTCACCCTGCTTGTTTCATACTAGAGACTGCAGGCTGCAGTGACCAATTCCTTGGTTCTATATTCATGCAGGCATATAATTATATTACGAGGCCTATTTTCCCTCCTAGGGTCGAGCGATCTGTGCACCCAAAGCACAGTAAGGCACACTTCTTCCAATTCTATATCTGCTGCTCTTAGAACAGCTCCACAGAAATCCTCTGCCAGAGATAGGTAGTTTACTGTTCCCTCACCCTCTGGCAGGCCTCGCATCCGAATATTGGAGCGTCGGGACTGGTTCTCAAGATCCTCCACTTTCTGCCAAAGTTCCTCCTGTACACCACACATAATCTAAGCGCTGTTCATATAATGCACACTGACCCTCATGTTCTTCCACCCGACTCTCTAATCTCCAGGAACAAGCAGGAATGAGTCTTCACATATGGGTATGTCGGTACCGACGGAGTCTGTGCGGGAACGCTTCCCAGCGTCCAATCAAAATGCTTTTGGAAGCATCCCACCACGCCTGCATGCTGCCTTCCCAACTGCCTCTCCTCAGTTTTCGTTTTTCTGCGGAGCCGGCAGGACGTCCTCCTGTCACCGCAGAAAATTCTTCTATTTTTTCGTTTTCTTGTGGTCGCGGCTGCCTTCCCGGACACCACCGGTACTGCTGGTGTTTTTCTCTCCTTTTTTCTTGTAAAATTTTCCTTTTTAAGGAATATTTTTTCTTCTTAGTGCCTCACGGTTTTCTTAGGCCTGCTAGGCCTACTCACTTTCCTTCATGGAACCGCCAGTCACTATTCCCAAGAAATGTTCAAACGGCGGCGGTACAAAATTAACTTTAGACACCCCTAATTGGTGTCTGGCCGGTTTGGGTCCTGACCATTTTCCTCCGGAGTGTCCCTCCTGCAATAGTATTGTCGGAAGAAGTCTTCAGCATTGGGTTTCCCTCGATACGCGGTCCCCATCCAGCTTCAGGGCACCGACCACTTCTTCTACATGGAATCAGGTAACCCAAAAACAGTCTGTTAAGACTAGCCAGTCCTCGAGTGATAGATCTCATGCACAGCATAGAGATGCCTCTGACCTTGCCCTCGAACATACTGGTTTTAAAACCCCGGTGGGAGTCTTTGGCCTCCCAAAGCCTGTGTGGGGTTTCAGGTTGTTCCTGAGGTTCACCCCTCACAGAACATACCTGTGCCATGCTCGGTGGTGGCATCCGCTTCGAGCGGTACCGATACCCCGGCATTGGCAATGGTGTTGGATGAAACATTCCTCACCAAGTATCGTTGTCTGGCATCCTCAGTACCTACGGGACCGTTGGTTACGCTCCAGGCCGACCCTCCAGTATCGGTATCGATCCCGGTATCGATACTAGTACCGACGTCGGTACCCTCCAGATGTGCTTCGATAGACTCGCTTCCTTCGATGCTGAGTCTGGAATTGATCTCCAGTCTGGAGGACTGGGTACCAAATCGCCTTGGTACCGACACCAAACGGTACCGAAGGCACGGTTCCGATGATCCATGTCTGGCACTCTCGGTTTCTTCCATACCGATAGTTGTCACCAGCTGGCCTTCATCCACTGGTACCGGATACGGTGCCGGAGTCGCTACCGGTATCCACATTACCATGGCTGTCGGTACCTTCCATGCTTCCCTCTTCAGGCTCGCTTCCCTCGATACAGAGTTTGGAATCGATCCCTATGCTACCGACTGTTGCTGGTCCCGACCCCCTGCGGTACCGGTGACCATTCTCTAGGGATCTCCACCATTCAGGATCTTATATTCCTATAAGGTTGGATAGATCCTCCGGTGCCAATGCTAGTTCTTCAGCAGATCTAGCCTGTCCAAAAGAATTTCCCTCTGGGGATTTTTCTTTTCAAGCTTTTCTCATGGATATGATGAGATCACTTGCCATTTCTATGCCTGGACAGGATCCTACACAAGGCAATGCAGAATCCCTGTATATTCCTGGGACAGCAAAGGATACCATCATGCTTCCTTTGCATCATTCTTTGCAGGATCTCCTTTTACGAATGTGGGAAGCTCCTTTAACAGTGCCCCCACCTTCTAGGACAACTGATCTTCTATATCAGGTGCCTCCCTCTCCAGGTTTTCAGAAGACTCAACTTCCTCATCATTCCATTGTTGAATCAGCAATGAGGGGGGTGAAGAGTACTAAAAAGCACTCTTCTTACCCGCCAGGTCGTGAGTCTAAGACTTTAGATGCCTTTGGATGCCAAACCTTCCAGGCATCCATGCTTTCAGCAAGAATTCTCTCATATTTTCTATATGGGATTATCGCTTGATGAGGTCACAAAGAAATTACTATCTTTGACTCCTTTTCTTCAAGAGACTATAAGTGCAGACTATTCCTCTCTGGTTAGTCATGCTCAAAATATATCTAGATTCCTTATTCGTGCTTCCCTGGACTACTTTGAGTCTGTTAGCAGAACTTCTGCTATAGCTATAGGGGCACGACGTAAAGCCTGGCTCCAGGCTTCAAGCTTAGACAAATGGGCTCAAGAAAGACTGGGAAATACTCCTTGCACTGGAGAAAATCTCTTTAACAAGGAGTCTTTACTCCAGGTTGCTCAGTTAACCACTGACATTCCTGTTTCCAGAGGCTGTTCTACGCCTTCCTCTTTCCCAGTTGGTAGGAAATGTCCTACCCAACTTTCTTCCCCTAGGGGTGTAAATTTTTTTATTCTTCTGCCCATTATTCAGATGTTCCCAAACAGGGGAAACATCGCCCTAGTCTGAAGAAACTACAACCTCAACAGGGTCCACAAACCCAGCAGTTGCAGGATTTTAAATAAGTCATTTTTCCCCTTGTGTTGCTGGTTACAGGGGCAGTCTACTTCTTTTTGCTGAAGTATCTGCACTAAATTTATCCTAACTTTTCAAGATGTCTCTTCTTGAGACCTTTTTTCCTTTACTCTAAGTATTCATGATGATCATGCCCTCACTTGACAGGTTTCTCTTCCTTTTCGGGGAAAAGAGAAATGACAACTATTAAGACAGTTGTTTCCCTGTACTGGCATGTATCATCTTACCTTTCAGAGACTTCCTTCATAGTCAGTCTCCTTCACCTCTGTCTTACCTCCCTCTTGCTACAGCATCTGGTTTGTAAAAGTGGCTCTTTTACACTGGTAAGCCCCTATGGTCCTCTACCTGTTCCACAGGGGGATTCTCCATTTAAGAGGTGTCTCCCCCTTTATTTCCTTAGGGCAGTTCATCAGACACTAGATGGTCCTACTATGTCTCTTTTCCAATCTAAAAAATATGGGAAAAGAAATTTTTCGCCCACTGCCCTGGTAGTTGCTGCAGATTCACTAATTCCTAGTGGTTAAGTCATTGGTTCTGTTCACCACACAACCAGGGCTTCTCCTCCACTAGCTATTCTTCTAGCCTCAGTGCTAAACCCCAAACAGGTTATCAACCTCGTTTGGGAAACCCTATCATCACAGATTGCTTGGTTAACTTCTATTCTTTGCCCCTTGTCCTTGGCAGAATAGTTCTTACCCACTGGTTTTTAACAGCCAGTTTTTTCTTCTAACTAACCTGCAGCATACTCTCTGCAACTCTAGAGAGTAGCTTTGCACTATGGGCCCTTGCTAGAGAGCATCATATCTTGTCTAGCAGATAACCCCAGAGGGTTAGGAGGGGTTTTCCCCAGTCATATTTTTCATGTCTGGTAGGTGTTCCCTACCCCTACCATCTCATCTAAAATCTCTTGAGACCTGAGGCTCAGGCCTTTTCTTCACGTGACAACCTAAAGAATGGCAAATTCCCTGGCTTGGTCCATATCCCCTTGGTCTTCTCACCAGAGATCTTTTTTTGTTTCAATGGCAGTTAAAGGATGCCTGATACCCATCTGCCCTTGTAGACAGGTCACTATGTTATCTTCCTCCAGTGACGTCCTCTATCCATTCTCCATACTGCAGTTCTGGAGAAATCTGGATTTGCTGCCTGCAGACTGAAGTTATCCTCTGCATTTTTCCACGTAGGCCATCCTGGTTATTTAAGAGCTCAAATTCTGAAACGGATTTAGACTCTTTTGTCAGGGACATTTCCCCTGATTTTTTTCAATCATAACCAGGGAAGGAAGATTCTTGATGCATCTATTCAAGCAGGTATCACCCTCCTTGCTGTTAGATGAATCTTTTCTCTCCCCATACTCCTATGGGGATCAATTTCTATAGACATTTCTTCATCCACATACCTGGAGACATCTGTCTACATGCCTACATATTCATATATCTATATATCTAGAGAGATAGAGAGAGAGATTTATTTATATCTATCTGTGTATCTTCTGCCCATACAGGTCTCTCCGTATACATATGCATATATACTCTATGTGTAACTTTAGGAATGTATGTATATATATATCTATATGTCTCTATAGAGAGATATCTTTTAGGTAGATATGTATCCACATACTTATCTATCTGTCTGTTTACATTCAGATATTCATACATTCCTATATGATCCTGACAGATGGGCACCACCCCTATCAATGCTGTACCAGCATACTTAGGGTTCTACACACATAACCACTTCCTGTGGTGATCAACAAACTTTTTCTTACCATAACCTTTCAGGGTTAGGTACCCCTGAAGTTCTCCATGTACCCTTTTTCTTTCCTTAGCCCATTCAGGAAAGACATTGAGGAACTTGTTTATCTAAAGCTTAGCGCTTCCTAAGTCTGTCCTTAACTTATCAGATACAGGGGTTTCCACACCCTTCTCTCCTACATGGACTGTTTCTACTGCCAGTCCAGCTGGGTCAGACTCTTCTTTTGGTCCTAGGATTGGATTTTTCTTGGACCAACACAGCTTAAGCTTTCTTAATGGTACCTTCTGCGTCTTCCGCTGAAGTCCTACCTCTTTCACTACCCCAGTTTCTCCCTGGGGCTATTTCTTCACCCTGAGGGGTTCTGACCTCCACTTGTTCTACTTTTCTTACCTCTACTTCTCAGTGAGGTACTCCTTGAAGTTTTCCAATGGTTCTTCTAACAGATCCATATCAACCTCAGTAGACTTGCAATGCCAACAAGGGAGGGCCCATATCTCAATTTTTACCACTAGATCTCCTCTCTACAGGGTTCTTCTCTGTAGAGGTCCTGTTCTAGTTCAGCTGTTTCACAGCACCTTTTCTGTATTCAACTCCTACCCTCCATCCCCAGGATGCCTGAGGTTCTGGGGAGTAGCATGGCTCTTCTACATCCACAACATGCTAGGACTCTCTCTGGGCATCTCAGCTTGGGAGTCCCCATATGTGAAGACTCATTCCTGCTTGTTCCTGAAGATAGCACAGTTACTTACCTGTAACAGGTGATCTCTGGGAACAGCAGGAATAAGTCTTCACAACCCACCCACCTCCCCTAGGAATTATCTCTTTCCTTTCCTCTCTCTCTTTGTCTCAGCTTTAAAACTTAACTGAGGAGAGGCAGTTGGGAAGGCGGGAAGGCAGCATGCAGGCGTGGTGGGATGCTTCCAAAAGCGTTTTGATTGGACGTTGGGAAGCGTTCCCGCGCAGACTTTGTTGGTACCGACGTACCCATATGTGAAGACTTATTCCTGCTGTTCCCAGAGATCACCTGTTACAGGTAAGTAACTGCTTTTCCTCCCATCAAGACCCTATCTCCCTTCTAGTCCTGGAACCATCCTTGCTCTTCTGTTTTAAGTGTACCAATCTCCTGCTTTGTGGACTCGAACCATTCTTTTAAATCTTCTGAGAGCCTGGATCTCGCTCGGGTTTCCTTTCCCGTTCTCTGCTTCTCCAGCTCCCCCCGGATCATTGCGACTGGACACCATCTTGACCATGTGGTTCTTTGCTCCTGCTGTCCCCTTAAATGAATAGGCGTTTAAGTCTATTCCAGACCTTTTTCCTGCCATCCGAGCCTCTGGCAGCATTCCTCTTTATCTCCAGTTCGGAGAAGGGCTTTTTATTGATATTGCTTCACTTTTAGGGTGTTTATTTCGCCGTCCTCATCAGAGCTCACTCCTCAGGTGTCCATCTAGGTGCTGATGTCACCAGAAGTCTCAAAAGCTTTCTAATTGGATGCTTGGGAGCATTCCCGCACAGGCTCAGTTGGTACAGATGTTACCCATATGTGGAGACTACATTCCTGCTTGTTCCTGGAGATAGTGAAGTGCTCATAGGTATAAATTGCTTTGACCCAAACATTCTGCATTGCACAATATAGGAATTCAAAAGGATACATGTTTCCTTTCTAGAAACAAATTCCAAACCCTTCCCCACACCTTCAAAATGTGGTGGGTATAAGGGTTCTAAATTGCTGCAACATGAATCTCTTCCTTCTCCCCCATGACTGCCATACCCTATAGCCGAATGGCCCCCCCCCTTTCTACATCCTGTTCTAAAACTACCTATTGCTTCAAGGGGCATCTCCTCCACTCCCATATTGACTTCACTTGGGCAGCTAAATAGTATCTTTTTAAATGGGGCACAGCAATACACCTGACCTTAACTCATACTCTGTTCGCTATGCCACATGACGTGGGTGTCCTTTCCAAATGTATCTAAAGATTTTCCTGTCAACCTTCCGGAAGGTCTGCTCTGGGACAGCCACCAGCAATGTTCGAAATACAACAGCACTAGGCAACACCATCTTAAGTGGCAAACTGCCCAAGCCAAGAGTTAAATTGCTGCCATCTTTCAAAGTCCTCTGAAGTTGCTCTCACACATCCTAGTAGAGACCCACTTGTTCCAGTGTGAGTTGCACCTTCAAATATTTTTTGCTTTTCCTTGACCATTTGAAAGCAAATCTCCCATGGAGTGCCTTCTCTAACCATACCCTTGCAAGTCCAATGCCATCAATGGAAGATCTGTGGCCTCCCCACCACAAACCATGTCATCCTCAAACACTGATCCAGCAATCTTCCCTTCCCACCTTTATCCCTTATCTATTGAGTCACTAGCAGCTCATAAAAGGATGAGCACTGATATATATCACAAATAGCAGAGGAGACGAGGGGCACCCCTGCCATGTTCCTTTTCTCATAGTCAGAATAGGACCAATTAACCTTAACACAAGCTTTCTGGCAAGAATAAATTGTGCATATCCAACCTATAAAGGCCTCCTAAAAGCCCATTTTCTCTAATGTTCAAAACATGAAGCTCAGGCTAACTGGATCAAATGCCTTCTCAGCATCTCTTGCCAGAAGCAGAGAGCTCCCTCTCTGTCCAAATCAAATTTCAAAAAATGTTCAAATATTGTCTCCAGCTTGGCACAAATCATGCCTGCTCGCTATGAATCGAGGACCGATCCGTTTCATTGAGAGAGAGTTAAGATCTCACCTGCACCCCCAAGTTTAGCCTCCCACACTGATTTTGGCCATGCTCCACCTCTGCACGACTTGCTTTGAGTCGGGGCTTATGGTCACCATTTTGCTGCTTCATGGCACCTGGAGAGCAGGGTCTGAGCCACTGCTGAATCACCCATGAACTTGAATTTTTCCAGTCTTTTTGTGAGCGGATGTCTTCTATGGTGTGGATGCAGACATTACAGCTCCAAATGAGCAGGGATGGAGTGGTTATGCTTGTAGCTCAGTAAATGCCAGTTTGGCATGGAGCTCAGCACTTCTGCAGCCATTTTTCCTATTACATTGCTTCCTCTTCCAAAAAAAGGTTTAATTCTCGTTCACACAACAGCATATGAAGTAAAATGTTTTCAACATGGTAAATTAGTAATAGTTGTTGAGCTTCTCTTTGGTAGAACAATTTTCTGAGCTTTGCTCTATTCTCTAATTTTACCTTATTTTAGATATTTGGAATAAATCCTGTCTGGATTTTTCCCAGGCATAGTGTTCCTGTATACCGCTTGTTATAGCTGAGAGAGGCTTTGCTTGCAGGGGGAAGGTATAGCTCCCTGCCGAGTCTGACAAGACCAGGAACTAGATATCTGCAAGCACATGTGCTTCCCTTCTATTTTGGACTCAACTCTGGTGAGAGGAACTAAAGGAGAGCTTTAGAGCTTGTAGCTTAGCATTTTATACTTCATAACTGTGCTTGCTCTGACTTTGTAGTTTATTGCTATTTATTTTATTGTATGATTGTCTATTTGTAGCTTGCTTTGTCTTTTGGATGCTGGGCTGGTATCTTATTCTATTGCCTTCTGCTTTCATTCTAGTTCTCTAAATTTGCTAGTTCTCTGTGCCTTTTTTCTCCTTGTACTCCCAAACCTAGATACTGACCTTTGCCACAATTACTAAACCTGACACTTTCCTTTTGATCTGCTGACTTAATTTCCTCACCTCATGGTCTGAATTTCATATATAGCCTCTCTCTGGCTTATTAACAGTACTATTTCTAACCGCAACCTGTACCTACAGGGGCTTCCTTTCCATATCATTTATCATTCTCATATCTATCTCTCTGCTTAGATCTGTAGTTCCTCTTCCCTATCCAGCCACACTACATTTTTCTCTTGATGCTAACGCTTCCCAGTCCCTTCAATGCATTCACACAATTTCAAAATCCAAATCAGATTCCCCACTTTCACCTATCCATCCATTTTATCCTTAACCCTATCATCTGCCATTAAACTTCAACATTTTCTTTCTCTCTTGCCCATCTCCACTCTGAGAGCATGCTGTCTTCATCACTGTTGTCTCCTCTTCTCTTCCCTGTACTTTCTCCTATCCCTTTCTGGGGATGTCTATCCCAATCTTGGTCCCCTAGGCATCTCCCACACTTCTTGCACAGATCCACAACCCCTTTAATCTTTCTCATATTCCTCTCTGCCCTTTCTTCTAGTCGCTTCTCATGTGCCCTGTGGAATGTACACTCTACCTCCAACAAACGTACCTATATTCACGACCTTTATCTCTAATGCTCTGCATTTTCTTGCTTTAACTGAGACTTGGTGTCTCCATGAAGACTGCTTCAGTTGCAGCCCCTTATCATGGAGACTACCCTTTCCTCCTCCCATACCTCTGCCCAGTTGGCTGTGGTGGTGGTGTTGGGTTGCTGTTCTCTCCTGGTGGATTTAAACTGCTGCTTCATCTCTCATTTCTTGACTTCTTTTGAAAGCCATGCAATCCACTTATTTACTCCAGTACCTCCCTGGGTAGGTGTCATTTACTGCTGCCGCCGCCCCCCCCCCCAAACAAAAAAAACAAACCCACATCTTCCTTTCTCACTGACTTTGCCTCCTGGTTTTCCTTTTTTTTAACCATCATCCCCTTACCTCATTCTTGGACTTCAATATCCATGCTGATAATCCCTCTTTTGCCTCAAAGCTCCTTGCGTTAACTTCATTTGACCTCCAGCTATGTTCTACTGTGGCTACTCACAAGCATGCCTTGACCTTGGGGGTTTTTTCCCCCCTCCAGCTGCTCTTCACCTGTTCCCCATCTGTCATCTGCTGTCTTTCACTTTTAGCTACACCCTACCAGTTTCTCTACCAAAATCCTATTCTCTCTCAGCCACTATGTAAAAGTGTGAGGCAGTTTGTTCCTATATTATACCCTCTTGTGCCTTGGATGCTCTTGAGTCTCCCATTCCCATGCTCTGTGAGGCAATACTTTACCTCAGTCTTAACTAGCCTCTAAATCTCCTCACTTTTGCATCCAAATTTCTTGAGCTTGCAGGCCACCACTGCTATCAACTCATTTTTTTTTTCTCAAGCCATTCTGGATCCATTGCAGTTTGGCTTTCACCCTCTGCATTCTACAGAAACAGCCTTTGCCAAAGTCTCCAGTGACCTGTTCCTGGCCAAATCCAAGGGTCTTTATTCAATTCTCATCCCTCTTGACCTATATGCTGCTTTTGATGCTTGATCACCTCCACTTTCTTGCTACCCTGTTTTTCATTTTGCTCTCCTTTTTGTTTTCTTGTCCCTCTCATTGCACTTTGTCTGCTCCAGTGGATCCTCCTCCACTGTTCTCCCCCTTTCAGTTGGTGTACCACAGGGCTCTGTCTTGGGACCTCTTCTCTCTACACTCATTCCTTTGGTGCACTGATCTTCTCCCATGGCTTTCAGTACCTTATGCTGATGACTCTCAGATTTAGCTGGCTACCCTAGAAACCTATCCAGGCATCCAGACCTGAATCAGCCTGCTTGTCTGATATCGCTGCCTTGATGTCCCACTGTTGTCTGAAACTGATCAAAATGGCTAAAATGGAGCTCATCTTCCCCCTAAACCCACATCCCCCTTCCTCCTACTGTAGATAAGTCATCCTTCCTGTCTCCTTGGCTTGCAAATTTGGGATCATGACTTCTCTTTCCACACATCCAATAGATAGCTAAAACATGTATGTTTCTCTATAATGTCCGTAATATTCTGAGAGGAACAGAGTTTTACTAAGACCCCTTATCCATTTTCTCACCACTCATCTAGATGATTGTAGCTTGCTCCTCAAGATCTACCACTGAATCATCTCTCTCTCCATCAATCTGTTCAAAACTCAGATGCATGGCTAATCTTCTGTCAGTGTCACTATGCTCATGTGACCCCTCTACTCAAGTCACTTCATTGGCTCTCTATTTCTGCATACAGTTCAAATGTCTTTTTCTGACCTACAAATGTATTCTTTCTGCAGTTCCTCACTGCCTCAACCCTTACCTCTCCCTGGCAGCTCTGCTCATTAAGCAAATCATTTTTATCTATGCCCTTCTCTACTGCCAACTCTAGAATGTCTGTCTATTCCAGGCATGTGGTGCAGCAGACTGTCAGTATGTCAGGCTCAATCCCTTTGGGGCTGCCTTTGAATCATCGCTCCCTTATTCTGTCTACATGTATGTATTTCCCTTAAGAATTCACTAGTCCCGTTCTGTTTCTTAGCAGATTGTAAGTTCTGTGTAGCGGTAACTATCTTATTTTTAATTTAATTTAATTAACAGATTATTTATATACCGCTCCTTCCATTGATCAGGTGCGGTTTCCATATAACAACAATAAACAGAGTGATCTGTTTTTACATATAACAATTTGTGGCTAGGTAATTATAGTTAACAAATAACAATTAACAATTAGTGAACTATGTACAATTGAACATAATTAAACTATATACATAAACTATATACATAGTTCTGTTTTTCATTTTTCTTAATCACTTGTTTTAGGTTACAGCACTTCATTCTTTTGTTGAATTGTATATTACCTGGGGTAGGATTATCCTTTATCTAGCTGGGGGGTGAGGGATGAGCTGGTCATAGATCCATAATGCTTTGTAAATAAGTGTTTTGAGTTTTTTTCTGAACTCCGTTATATCAGGTAATTGTCTTAGTTCTATTGGGATTGTGTTCCACAAGATGGGGGCTGCATGGGAGAAGGCTTTCTTGTTAGTGGATTTATTGGCCCTAATGAATTCTTTTGGTGGGGTTAATTTATTTAACTGGTCTCTCCTTTGTAGGTTATGTACATTTGTACTGTTGTACATTTGTACTGTTACGTATGCCTAGAAGTGCTATATAAATGACTAGTAGTGAGTACATTTGGCATGATGAACTCAAACCCTTCAAAGAGCAAGCTTTTGTTGGTGTAATTACAGGAAATACGCTGTGAAGGTATAGCCAGTATATGTTGCTCTCTTTTATTTCAAAACTAGGGTATATTCAGTAAAACTAGCTTAAGTATAAAGGTTTTTTAAAATATTGCTTAGTTACATATGCTAACCTTTTTTTTTTAATCACTAAGCTGTTCATGGAAATGCTGTGTAGTATGTATACCTGGGATCTGTGATCATAACCTTTTACCTAATCTTGAAAGCAACTTTTGAAGTGAAAACTCTAAAAGGAATGAGGATATGAATGAGAAGGATGTTGAACTGAAACCTAGCATAAACCAAGCAACACAGCAACTGTAACAAGACAATGTAGCTGATAACTGTGTATAACCTTTCTAGGATCATCTACAAACAGTCTTGCAACAGGTCCTGATCCACCGCCACAGCACCCACCACTGCAACTCCAGGCCCAAGTTAATAACAGTAATAATAAGAGGGGAACGTTCACAGATGACCTTCACAAGTTGGTAGATGAGTGGACAAGCAAAACGGTTGGAGTTGCACAGAGCAAGCCTTCCTTAAACCAGCTGAAGCAGAACCAGCAAAGGCAAGCCATCGAGACCAAACCCGCGTGTACACAGAATGAGGAATGTGCTGTGAGTGCCAGTCCTTGGACACCTTATAGCAGTATTGCTGTGGCTACGTGTAACATGAACACAGATATGTGAAGCTAAACTATGAAATAAAACCTTTAGCTAGTTTGTCATTTTGCTTTAGTGACTAATATTGGTTTTCATTTGGCCTCCTGAGGTAAATATTGCCATCATTGCTAGGAATACTATTTAGCAGTGTTGATCAGTAGAATGTAATGTTTAACTGTAATTGAAATATTACTTTTCAAAATGCAGTGAGGCAGGATTGTTTTTATATGGCTGAAATTGGAGGGCGGAGCAGAGGGGTTTGTCTTTCTATTCAGTGAAAGCAATTATCTTAAAGGTGGGCATGAGATTTTTGGACTGGTGGCAACATGTCAAAGCTGCTGTTAACAATTTATATGAATGTGGTACATTTGTACCTACAAGATATTGGATTGTTACAACCTTCACATCACCCCTTTTTAAACTCATCACAATAGGATCCTTACAAATAACACGCGCGGTCACCTTCCTACCCAACATGTTGCATTTCTAATTGTTTTAAATGGATTTTGAATGCATTTATAACAGCTGGGTGTATTTAAGAGCTTACTTCATAAAGCCTTCGTATGCTGGATTCACAATCGGGAACACTGAAACTATGAAATGTTCTTAAATTGTAGAAACTCTCTACCAGTCCTTTAAAGGTCATTGCTCTGACATGGAGGGAGTGATCCTCTCATGGAAGAAACCCATTGTACCACAATACTTATGTAAAGGAGAAAGTAGATGGATAAAGTTCAAGCAGTTGTCAGCTGAAAAAGGCAGCCATGCTATACAGCTGTACACATCCCCTTCCCTTCCAAGAAGGAAGTCTACCAAATTTTTTTCTCATTCAAGAAAAGGCTCTATTGATGGCTGTACATCAATACATAAAGCATCTCTTCAAATATTACATCTTAAAGGAAGTGACTGACAGTTACAAAAAATTCCATTTTCGGCAGAAAGTAGCATTCTCTTCCTACTCTTGCCCCCCACCTTGGACGTGAAAGCACGGTAGAAACAAATTTATTGATATGATATATAAATTGCTGTTATCACATTCTGTGGTATTTGATTTATTTACATTTACTAGAATTATTGCACTTCAAGACATTATTGCAAACAGTTATAACTTTTTCAATTCACATAACAATAGCCAAGGAACTGAGATTAATCTGCCATTTTCATGGCTCTTACAGCCCATTGTTTCGAGCCTGTTCCGGGGAGAACACCCATCAAACTTCAATTTCAACAAGATTTGTTTTAATTCACTGTACTGATCAACCTTTATCACCTGTTCTTAATGAAAATCAAATTGCTTTCTTTATACAGAACAGCAATCTTCTGAAATGAACCAGGTTCTTTTTCTGTATGCCTTTTGAGAAATCTGATCCTGAATGAACCTCGGCATATCTGATATCTGTGCTCAAGTATTATGAGGTCATGATGCTCCCTATTACAACAGACCAAAGGGGGGGGGGGGGGGGTGGGGGTATCACAAACCATCCTAAGGCTTCCCCTGCCAGTGGGGTTTTCAAGACTGTCAAAAGTTTAAGTACACAAACATCTGTATATAAGAAAAATGACCCATTTGAAATGGTTATCTTTCCGGAATATATTATGTCCCTAATTCACAAATGGCAGAGATAGGAATTGTCATTCAGATCATTGTTCCAGTTGTACTGTGATTCCTTCTTTCCAGATGATTCCAAACTCTTCCATCATTTATGCAAATATGGAGCAGGTGCTGCTGAAAGATAAAGGAGCCAAGTTACCAAGATGCTTGCCTAGTCTGTTAAATATGAGCTGTGTGCACTCATTAAAGGGCTGTGCTAAAAGGAGCCAGGGGCTTCTAATAGGTGTGCACCCTGCATATTGTAATGTCCAAAGATCAAAGGCTGTTTTAGCATGGAGCATCCAATTTTCTTTAAATAGGCTCCGGTTTGCCTCATTTCCTGACACTTAAGCTCTTCTCTTCTCCCCCCCTTTCTCTCTCTCAAGTCTCCAACATCACAGTAGGCTTCACTCCTCTTAACAATGCAAAAATGTACTCACAATGAACCCAAAAATCCTCATTGAGAGAAAGCATTTCATGTACTACTTGGCATTGGTATGGTTAAATATAGGGGCCAATGCAGAAAACTAGTGTGGTCTTTACTTATACACACACTTACTGCTGTGCCAAATGCAGAAAAGAGACATTCACGTAAGCAGCAAGAAAAAAAAAATAAGCGCACATGGAACGCAGTGTGTATTTATATGATATGCAAATGAGTTGTTTAAAATGGCATACTAATATTCTCTGTGCCTGATGCAGGGAAACATGTAGAGGATTTTGTAACTAGCTGAAGCACCGATATCTCTACTCCTGAGTCAATATATTAATGGCATCGGGCGCTTTCCCTGCATCATCTGAGGGAAAGTTTGACATCTGGGAAAGCCCCCGATGCCATCAAAATACTGTCCAGGGGCTGGTGTCCCCCCAACAAATCAAATCCCTGGTGGCCCAGTAGCCCCAATTTGACCCCCCCACCCAAAAATAAAGCCTGATGGCCACAATTCACCCCTCCCAGTACCTTTATAATGGAGTGGGAGCATTGCCCACATGCTCCCGCTCCTGCATCTTGAAAAATGGTGGCACCTGGCACCACATGGTGCTTCCTGGGATGTACCATGTGGGACCAGGCACTGCCATTTTTCAAGATAGCATGGGAGTGTGTGGGCAATGCTCCCGCTCCATTGTAAAGGTACCGGGGGGGGGGGATTGGGTCTGCTAGGTCACCAGGGCTTTTGTTTGTTGGGGGGGGGGCACTGCCCCCTCCCGACAGTATTTTGATGGCATCGGGGGGGTTTGACAGTTCACCTCAGATGATCCAGGCATTGGGGAAAGCCCCCCCCAATACCATCAAAATACTGTTAGGGCACATAGGCAAACTAGAAATTGGGCATGTGGTGGTTCTGTTTTTCTAGGAGTGCATGCCAAACTTGCCCCAACCTCTGTGCACATGCATTTGGCTTGCTTTCCCAATTAACGCTGCCATTTGCGCCATAGTTTGTGTGGCTAATCTACATATGTGCCCCAGTTGTGCACTATCTGTGCTGTATAGAGGCATAGAGAGTTAAGAGTAGTTACTCGCCTGTAACAGGTGTTCTCCAGGGACAGTAGGAATTAGTCTTTACATATTGGTGATGTCAGCGCCAATGGAGCCCACATGGATCTACCTCCCGGCTTTCAAAGAAAGCCTTTGGGAATTGCACCATGCATGTGCAGTCACCTTCCCACCCAAAGGTGTCCTCTTGCCTCAATATGATATAGTACAAGGGAAAAAAAACCAAACCTGTACACAGGGAGGAGGGAGGGTTGTAAGGAATGATTCCTGCTGTCCCTAGAGAACACCTGTTACATGTGAGTAACTATGCTTTCTCCAGGAACAAACAGGAAGTCTGCCCTCACATATGGGACTCCCAAGTTACATGTTACCAAAAAAACATGTAAAAGCCATGGGTGACTGAAAAAGCAGACCGTAAAGGGCAGCAGGAGGTGCTGGTTGGCTGGAAGTCTGACACTGCTGCAGCAGCAGCAGCATCGGAGATGCAAGTTCCACTCCGGCAGCAGAGACACACAGAGCTGGAGGGAAGGAGTTGCATTATTCCCCGAAGAGGTGACCCCTCCAGGAGGTTTCCTCCAAACACTAGTGCGCAGCAAAGGTGTGCACAGAGGACCGGGTGGTGGCCTAGCAGATGTCAGCAAGGGCTGGCCACTGAGGCTGCCAAGGCATGCACATTATGAGTGGTCACATGATGATCCAGAGAGCCCTACCTGTTAAGTGAAAAATGGTTGGCCACCCAATGGGAGAGGGTGCACTTAGAGACACTAACCCTAAGATGACTGGATTGAATGAGACACCGTGGTGTTGAACAGTGATGGGATTGTCCTGGATGTAGAAAGACAGGGTGCACATGCAGTCTAGCATGTGCAGAGAGGCTTAGGCCCTGGAGGTGTGAGGTCTGGGAAAAAAGGTGCGTAACGCCACCTGCTGGTTCAGGTGGAATGCAGAGACCACCTTTGGCATGAACTTAAGGTGCGTCCTAAGGAAGACCCTGTTTCTGTGGAACCTAGTGTAAGGTGCATGTGCTACCAGGGCCTTAAGATTGCTCATGCGCCTGGATGAGGAGCACCACCAGGAACATAACCTTCCAAGAGGTACTTGAGATGGCAGGTAGCCAGGGACTCAAAAGGTGGGGCCATGAGCTTTCCCAACACCACACTGAGGTCCCATACCACTGGGGGAGGTGAGGAGGTCCCACATGAACCGACCCACCAAAAGGTTTACTTACATGGCCTGGCCATCCACCTTGTGGTAGTGAGCTGATATGGCACAGAGATGCACTCTGACAGTTGGACTTCAGGCCAGCCCCTAACAGGTGCAAGAGATATCGTAATATCTCCACCATTGTGCAGGAGAAAGGATAAAGGCTTTCTCCCACACACCAGAGGGAAAGCCCATGCCACTTGAAGGTATAAGCCCATCACGTAGAGTCCTTACACGAAGCCAGCAAGACGTCTTCCACCGACCAAGGGAGGTGGTGATGTGCAATGGCTAGCCTCTCAACATCCAGGCTGTTAGCGCCAGGGACTGGAGGTTGGGGTGCTGCAATGTCTCATCCTCCTGGGACAGCAGGTCCAGGGCACTCCCCAACGGCCAGCGGTCCCACTGGATAGCTGGAGGAGCAGGGGGAACCAGGGCTACTGGGGCACCTGGATGCAATGAAGATGACTGAGGCTGCCTCTGCTTGACTTCTGAGGAGGGTCTGAGGCACCAGGGACATTGGTGGAAAAGATTACAGAAAACCTCTGGAACAAGGGAGGAGGAATGCAGCTACCGCCTCCAGAATCTGTGCGTTATCTGGACTGGTGAAGAGGTCTATTTCTGGGGTACCCCATTGCCGGAAGATCTCATTCAGTATGGTCGAGTTCAGCCTCCACTTGGATATATTGTCCTGGCCCGGCAAGTACACTGTCTTGAGGGAGATGTTCTTCCTTGCCATGCAGTTCCAGAGGCACACTGTCCCCCAACAGAGGTGGTACGATATCATGCCCCTCTGTTGGTGTAAAACATTGCTACCTGATTGTCCGTCTGGACTTGAACCACCTGCCCTTCCAGATGGTCCTGGAAGACATGATAGACTGCCAGGAACTCCAGCAGATTGATCTGTGAGGCACTCTCCTCTGGTGACCATGGGCCCTGCGACTTCAGGTGATTGCAATGGGTTCCCCAGTCCATCTTTGACACATCTGTGGTAAGGATGCACTGCATTGGCAGGGCCTGGAAGGGTGGGCAGGCTGACTTTGAGGTTGAGATGGTCCTGCCACCAGGTCAAAGTTTGCTAAGGCTGGCATGACCTGGATGTGGTCCTCTGGGCGGCCTAATGCCTGTGACCACTGGGTGCTGAACATCCACTAAACCTGCCACATGCCTTGGCAGGCAAAAGGGGTCATGTGGATGCCATGTGCCCCAAGAGGTGGATCATCTGAGCTGTTGCTGGTACACTGCTGTATTTCTCGTGGTAGGGTGGCGAGGTGTTGCGCCTGACCAAGGGCAGGAAGGCCCTTGCTCAGGTGGAGTCTAGCAGGGCCCTGATGAACCCCATGCACTGCATGGGAGAGACTTCAGGAAGTTCACCACAAAGCCCAGGTGCTGTAGTAGTCCTAGAGTGTGCTGTGTGACATTGCACGCTTTGTCTGGCATGCCAGGCTGCATGAGCCAGTCCATATTTGGGAACACAAACACTCCAATGAGCTGGAGGCGAGTGGCCATGACCACCAGGCATTTGGTGACCACTCGAGGGGCTGAAGTGAGACCAAAGAGGAGCACCCTATACTGATAGCGGTGGCCTCAGGCTGAAGAAAACCCCGTGATCTGGCCACAATACCACGGCTCTTTTGGTCTCTGGTCCCTCAAGCAGTGAGAAACAGGCAGAGAGTAATACAGAACACAATCACACACACAAAGTGCTACTTTCTTTGAGCTCAGAGGGAAAACCACAGACGGTCTATGGACACGCATAGTTCCACGTCTGCTGAATTCAAATTCTTCCTCCTGAAAAGCTCCTTTTATTAAAGAAAAAGGGGAAGTCATTTATTATAAACGTGAAATAAAACAAGGTGTCACCAAAGTTCTTTTTACAGAGTAAGAACTGATTACAGTGTATTAGATGAGATTTACTTGATTATGACAATTATAATTGCAAAGTTGCAAAAATTATGCTGTCAGCATTGCCTGTACAATGAACTATGGTTGTGCAGTTCATAGCCTATGTTTACTCTTTATGCTTGCGTTAACAATGTTCCAATCTATTTTAAAGACAGTTACACAGAACTCATGATCATGACATCCTATTCTATTCAAGAGGAAGTAGGTGAAAAGCCAAACTTCTAAACACATTCTGTATCAAATTCATCCATCTTCAATTACATATTGGGGATTCTGGTATCCCTATTATCTGTCCATTTATTTATTTATTTATTTTTATTTATAGACTCTTATATACCGCACTAGTAGGCATCAGCGCGGTTCACAAAAAACAGTGAGATACACAATTCAACAGTACTTTGTGTTTACAGAAAACAGGAGAATATAACTCGGATAACAGGGTATATAATAAACATTTCTACACAGACGACAAAACCTAGGTACTGACGGTGCTTTGTATGGATAAGGATGTGGGTATATGCATCTTTGAAATCCTAGAAGCATAGCCAATCTCCCTGGAGGAGGTAAGGCAGCAAGGTTCCAAGGGATACCATCTTGAACTTTTCCTTGACCAGGAAACCGAGGTCTCGAAGATCCAGGATAGGCCTGAAGCACCCTGTTTTCTTGGGGACCAGGAAGTAGTGGGAGTAGAATCCCTGGCCTTGAAGGTGAGGAGGAATGGACTCCACCGCTTGATCCTTGAGCAAAGACCCAAGCTCCTTCTGAAGAAGCTCCTTGTGCAAGGGGTCCATAGGTATTTCCCATGGGGGAAAAAATGGAGGAGGCTGCTAGGCAAAGTGGAGGGGAGATCTCTCCTTGATCACCTGCAACACCCAGGTGTCTGTGGTGATAGAGTGCTACCGGTGTGCAAAGTGGACCAGCCACCCTCCTGTGAACCTTAGGCCTGCTACCTCCTGAGGGAGGGAGGCTATGCCCAAGGAGTCAAACTTCCCCCCCCCCCCAGGCGGCTGGGGCACTGTTTGGGAACTTTAGGCTTACAGGGGCTGTGCCTCTGGTCCTTGGTTTGCTGCCCCAAGGGGCAGCAGGATAGGCCTGGAACTTGGGGTAGTTTCTGTAAGCTTTCTTGGATATTGGGTCCTGGTCCTGAATTCCTTCTCCAACTTGTCTGCCTTCTCTGTCATGGGTTTTCCAAAGAGGTTGTCTCCACAGCAGGGGACATTGGCCAACATGTCCTGCACCCATTGCTCTAAGTTGGAGGACTGTAACCAGGCAAGGTGATGGGCACTAATGCCCACCGCAAATACATGAGCTGCTGACTCAAAGGCTGCCAGAGTCTGAAACTTGGAGCACTCTGAGTGAAGATACTAGGGTCCTGAAGTGCTTAATGGGGTCCCTGATAGACCAGCAGAGAACTCTGAGCTCCTTTGCCAGGACCCTCAGGTACATGCCCATGTACAGCTGGTAAGCCTGGATCAGGGCTGTGAGCATAGAGCCCTGGAAACACTCCCTACCATACGCATCCATGGTACAGGCCTCCCTGCTAGGAGGCACAGAAGTGCATCATCTGTCTCTTGATATGACACATAGCTGACTCCACCACCATGGAATTATGTGACAGTTGCATTTTCTGGAATTCGGGGTTCCTGACGATTCAATACTGCGACTAGTCAATGGTTCACAATTGCCACAATCACTGGGGTCTCCCACATCAGTTGCTCCAGGATTGGGGGTACAGGCAGTCAGTGCCTCCCAAGGGGGGGGGGGGGTGTTGTACTGTAGGATATTGCGATTCTAAGCACATGGCTCATCTTAGGGTACTGACATGAAAGCAAGTGCCTGGGACATCTCCCTCACAAACACCAAGAAGGCAAGATGCTCTGGAGGGAACCTCTGCCAGTGATGTGGCAGAGGTAGGAGGGGATGTCCTGATGTAGTAATGTCAGGACTCTGTCTTCTCTCTCGCTGACTCAGTCGGCAAGTACCCTTCAGTTGCCAGACCAACCTGACATAGACTACTCCTGACGTGGGGGGAGCATCCTCCGGGGATGTCCCTGTGTAGAGTGCTGATGACCCAGAGTGACCAGGCATCGGGCCCCATTGCACCTCCAGGAACACAGAGAAACTGCATTTTAGGGCTGCAATCCTGGCCTCTAGGCCAGACTGCTCCATAGCCTGCCCCTGCCCCGAGAACGTTGAGGCCAGAGTCTGATCCCTGGCTGGGGAATCCTAGATAGTGATAGTCAGTGGGAGTGGGGACTGCATTGATCCCTCGACAACGCAGGTGGTTTGTCTCTCCGAGGCTGCTTCAGGCACTCCCGTCTGTCTCCCACGTCAAGTCAAGGGCTCCACAGCCGGGTCACAACAGACTTACCATCTGATCCCAGGTTGGTCCTCAATGTCTGCTTCAATGAAGCCTCTGATGCACAGGGAGATCCTCTGAGGATAACTCAAATGCCCAATGACCTCTGGACTCAAAGCGAGCCCAGGCACATGATGCCAGTGTCTAAGGCAGGGATTACACCCCCAATGCTGAACCCAAGCCAGACAGACCAAATGGCTCCCCCTGCCACATTCTGCATTCCTTCCAGGTGTTAGCAGACATCAAGAGGCAAAGTGGACAAGACCCATTGTGGTCTGCCCCAAGGCACTTAATGTAGGTACTGTGGAGGTCCATACAGAACATAGTGCGATTGCACTTGCCACACTACTTTGATCTCGCGGGTCTTGTTTTTCCCCCCATGTCTTTGACCAGTGGTTTCGACTTGGACGTCTTGACAGTTAGGCCACAAGTAGAAAACCCTGCAGGCCAAAAAAGACAAAGAAAATTACTCTAGCGAAAACCACAATGCCTAGGCAGGAGACTTGTGTGGCAGAAAGGTGATTGAGCTGATGCCAATAAGTGCAAAAAAAACGAAGAACTGATCAAAAACTCAACTGTGTGGGGTGCACATACATGTCCTCAGGGCTCTGGAAAAAAGACTGAGGAAAGATGGCACCTTTGGGTGGGAAGGTGACTGCACATGCGCAGTGTAACTCCCAAAGGCTTTTTTTGAAAGCTTGGAGTTGATCTGCATGGACTGTTGGTGCCAACGTCACCCATATGTGAGGACTGACTTCCTGCTTGTTCGTGGAGAAAGAGTGTGACTTCTCGTCGGCCTGATAATGCTGCTTAGTGGTACTTCACAGTGCACCACATTGTGATGGAGGAAGGAGGTGGCAACTTGAGTATTAGATGGAGGGCAGAGAAGAATTGAAAGGGGAGTTGGGGGTCAGTTTGTTTGACATGGTGTGGGAGGTTTTATATACCCCTAGTACTAATGAATAGGAGTAAAGCTGCTGAGCCCATGATTGCTCTATTTGAATAGTTTGCATATACAATTGTCTTTAGCTTTCAGAGATACTCTGTTTAGATTTTCACCAACACTAAATTGAAGTGTATAAAGCCACTATTCAGCATGTTTGCTAACATAGCAACCTTTAATAAATCGACCCTGAAATTTCATTCTGAGCACACTCTTAAACAATGGATAGTGTTTGGGATCACAGTGCTGGCATCTATCAGCTACTTTGAATATTTTTTTGTTCTTCAAAATATCACACTAATGAATTCCTTAAATGTTCTCATTGTTATCAGAGGGTGGAGATGGGGGGGGGGGGCTGTCTTTTTTTTTTTTTTTAAAGCCTTATACTTCAACTCCCCATCAAGAACCCAAATCGCTCTAAAGAAGTAGACATCTGCCAGTCCTGTTTCTGCCACATCTGTTTTCTTTTCCTAGTCTTCATTTGGATAGAGACTGCAGATATGAAAATCTGTAACACCAGTAAGCTGGACAGGAGCAGTGTGTCTCTTCCAGATTGGATCCTTTAGATGAATTCCAAATTGGTGTTTCTACCTTGAAAACAAAGGCTTTTTGTAGTTGTAATGTTTGTGGTCTGTTTCACTGCCTGCTCTGGAGATCTTAGTCTTTGTATATGGTAGAGGCTTCTCCTAGATTCTCAACTATATTTGGGACAACCTGAAGATCAACAGTGGTCCATTTCATCACAAATGGAAAGCAAATTGGGTAGACTAGATGAACTTTGCAGTCCTTACTTGCCATGTTCTGGATTTGGATTTCAGATTTTCAAATGCAAGTTTCAGGTGAGTTTGCATACAAGCATAGCATACATTTCCCTGCATAGGAGACCTATAATCTGGTTTGTACATTATGCAGTGGAGCATGAAGTCACAAAGGGGAGTCAGCAGGAGAAGCAAGAGTTGAATCCTGACTTCCCTGGTTCTCAGCCCACTGCTTCAACCACTAAGTTGTTTCTAGGATATAGGAGTTCTGATTTTTGGTAACTAATTGTGGTGATATACTACAACCAGGGAAATCTAAACCTGAAGCTTTAATTCCCAATCAGCGTCGTGTGTAAATTGTTAGTGTTGAAGTGCGGGTGATTGTTTTCTAAGTAAAATGAAGCACTCTTCCTTCGAATGCAGGCCAACCTGCACATAAGTGTAATAACATGCACTATAAGCCCAAATCTGTTCAAGTATGGCATTCTATTTATCATAAGCCTTCATGCATAATATGGGACCTGCAATTCAGTGTAGCACATGGGCTATAGGAGGGCAATTTTTGTACAACCAATTTATGCAAGCAGCTGGCCATTTGTCCATGTAAATGGCTTGTGAAAATGGCCTACTGTCCCTGTGGCATTCAGCAAGGCATTCCTGGGGCAGGGAATGCTCTATCATGCATACTTCTGCATTTTCAAAACTACACCAGTTTTTGAGAAGGAACAAACGTATATTTAGAAAGTTTAACGCACTTGTAAATTTTGCCAGTACCTATATCTTAAGTTTGCCTCTTCCCCCCCCCCCCCCCATAGAGTACTTTAGAAAGGAATATATTCCATTATCTAGCTTGAAAGGAAAATGTAAAAGGGCATTACCATGCTTTACTTTCTCTTCATTTTTGCGTCCAGGTCCCACTCTTCTTTTGTGGACAGAGGTACTTTGCCCCTACACTGTACCTCTCCCTTGGATTTTTGCAGCCCAAATGCATGGCCCTGCAATTTTTAGCATCAAATCTCATTTGCCAAATTCTAGACCATTCTTCAAGCTTAGCTAGATTCCTCCTCATGTTATCTACTCTTTCCTTGGTGTCTATTGCAGATTTTGGTATTGTCTGCAAACAAGCAAACCTAACCCAACAGCCCTTCTGCAATATCACTAACAAAGATGTTAAAAAGAAGCAGACCAGGAACAGATCCCTGTGGCACACCACTGGTACCCACCTCCTCAGAGTGAGCTCCATTTATCTGTACCCTCTGCTGCCTCCCACTCCCCCTTCTATCTTCCCTTCATTCTCTATTTTGTCTTTTCCCACCTCTTTCTTAGATCAATCCATCTCCATGCCTTTCATACTTCATTTTCTTCTCCTTCCTCATTCCTTCTGCTTTTGTTTTACTGTTTCTCCCTTTTACTCCTTTCCTTCTGATCCTTCTCCTACCTTTCCTTTCTGCTGTTAAGTCCACTCAGTGTAGCCCTACCCAGAGGATTGCTTCTGGCACTATGGCTTCTCTCCATGTTTGGTCCTGCAGAGGCTGTTGCCCTAGTATCTTTTCTGTGGATCCACACTGGCAGCTCTCAGTGCCTCCTAGGAACCATATGTGCTCAAAGGTTGCAGATTGTCAGACCTTACTGGGTAGGCAGGGAAGGCCTGCAGGATGGCATCTCAAGTTGGGAGACGGCACTGCCACTGCCTTGCTTGCTACATACTTTGAGTCATGCTGAACTATGTTTTTGGAGCCAGAACAGGGAAATGGTGTTATCAATCTCTAGTCTTCATATGCTATATGAAGATCTTTATTTTTTTTTCCCCATTCAGCCAATTAAGAGGAAAAGAATCAATATTCTTGCAGCCATCACAGTCGTGCTCTATGCGGATTAGCAAGTGTGTTTGTTCTTGGTTTTTATGCAGAGCAGTCATGGTTCTTTGGAAGCCCATCTGTTGTCCAAGTAGACCATCTTGGCATGATCACCCTAGTATTCTAACAATGGCATATATTTAGTTTCCATGTGACTAATGCCTCTGGGTTAAATTCTAGGCCAAGGGTTCTGGTTTTTTTTTCCTGATATGTTTGAACCTAGTACTTGGTTGGCATTATTTGTTGAAACCCATCTGAACTAAAAAAAAAATAGTATCTGAGTAATTCAAGTCATGTTTCTACTATTAATGTCTGACTTTGATAACTGATAATAGCCACAGTATTAAGCAAGATTTTTCCTTGCCCTTGTACCCCCCTCCCCATATGCAGTCTGTAATAGCATGGGATCTGACAATTTCTCAGAATCTGTTTGTGGTTTTTTTTTTAATTGGTGGTGTATTCCACTAGTGGTGTTGTGGAAGCTACATGAGTAACACGGAGGCTAGGTTGTACTCTGGATGCCATAGCACTATTTTTTTCTGACCATATCTAAGGCCTGGTGAATTCTTTGTTTACCTCTGGACTTCTAGGTTTATGGCCAAACAACTTAGAAACGGTATGTTGAAGTGGACTGTGTGCTGTATTGTATTGCATTGTGAGTTAGGACTTCTAGGAGGTAATTTTTATAATAGGGCAGAAAGGTGTCTGTTGATGAAACTGTTCTTAAAGAGAAAATCTTACTACTAGATTTCAAAATCAAATGTATTAGTGAGCCTTTCATTTCTTAGGAGGAAAAAGTTTCATCCTTGGAATAAATCTTATTGCTACATGGAGTGCTTATGCCTTTGTTCACTTCAGCATAAAACTCCTCTAACTAAATGGGGGCCCCTTTTTTCTAAGCATTTCCCCATAGACACAATATGGGAAAATCCTTTAGTAAACAAACCCCCATTTCATTTTTTTTTCTTTTTATATAATTTAAAGAACACTTAACTAGAGATGCTTTTTTAAATCAAAATATTTTCTTTGAAATGTCATCTTTTAAATGGTCTAAGTATTTTCATGGTCAGACTTTTGGTCCACATTTTATTTGGATTCCAGGAGAAGGCATGGATTTTGGTCCCTGAAGTACCAATGAAGATGGGAGGTGTTTGATTTATTTTTTTTGAAGAAAAAAACAGGAGTTGATGCAAATGGTCTCATGACACTACAGCAAAAAAAAAAACCCAACTAATTTGTAGTTGGGATGGAACCTCAAAGCACCCAACTGGTGGTCCAGAGTTTGAGGCAAAAGGAATTTGCAAGCCCTCTACCCAGTTTCCATTTTTTTCCAAAATGGGACCATTTTATAGGAGGGAGTAGAATATCTCTGCCATTACACTAAGGGGCAGATTTAAATCTTGGTCAGAGAAAAATGGCGGGAAGCATCAAAATCAATTTGCAGCTTTTGAATTAGTTTGAGGTGTAGTCAAAAAGTATCGAGACTTGTGGGTAGCTATATAACAATTTGTGTCACCATGATGCTATTAAGCACGCAGTGACCTAGTTATGTGCTCTGCATGTGCAGAGTGTAGCATGGCTGCAGCACACCTGTACTTTCTTGTAATTGTGATGTTTGGTATTGTGTAAAAGCAGTTTGTCAGATTTATGATGAGTGAAAAAATTGAATAGCAAGTTTTAATTAAATTCTGCCAGAAACTTGGAGATTCATGCAAAGACTTATGACAGATTACAGCAAATGTATGGTGATAAATGCATGCGTTATGCTAGAGTTTAACTGGTACAAACATTTCCAAGAGCGCTGCCAAAGTGACAGTGACTAATGTTCTGAAAGGCCATCCATGAGAAGGAATGAAGACAAGTTGTAGTGCATGCCGCAATATGCTCAAATCGTCAATTGACCATCAGGAACTTGCTGAGGACATGAACATCAGTTTCAGGTCAGTACAGTTCATTCTTACTGTTGATATGGGGATGAGACATGTCGACACAATTTGTGCCAGAACTTCTGTCCCTTGACCAAAAATTGACTGACTGCAGCCAGGGAATTGTTGGAATGCATTGAAAATGACTTGGATTTCATCCAAAAGATTATTACTGGTGATGAATCATGGGTTTATGGTTATGACAAGGAAACTAAGGCTCAATCCTCACAATGGAAGACTCCAAAATCTCTCCTAGACCCAAGAAAGCTAGTCAGGTGAGGAGCAATGTCAAGGTCATGCTCCTGGTTTTCTTTGATTAACAGGGTATTGTTTGAGTATGCTCCAAAAGGCCAAACCATCCAAGTTGAGATGCAGTTTGTAAGAGGCCAGAGTTGCATAGGAGGAAGGAGATTCAACGACTTGGAGACCATTAAGCAAAATTCAACACAGCAGCTTCACAAGAGGCATTTGAGAATTGTTTCCAGCAGTGGCAGAACAGTGGAGGAAGTGTTTTATCGGAAGGGGACTACTTTGAAGGAGACAGAGTGCAATTACTGTCAGTGTTACACTACTTGTGTTGTACAAGTCTTGATACTTTTTGTTCACACCCCGTACATCTTTATCTGCATCTTTAATTTCAGGAAGAATTGGAGACTTGCCACTGCACTTTGTGATGTCTTCCACCATGATTATAGGACTACAATGGGCTCAGTAACAGCTAGCACAAGCTAATGTTTAGCAAACATGACCCTTTATAAGGGTTTGCTTATGATTTTTAGCTATGGATTTTTTTTCTTTTTCAGAAACGCTGCAGCAGCATATTTGGACTTAGTGGAATTCACACTCTGCTCTCAAGCTGCAAATGAATCAGGTTTTTAATGGTATCCCTAATGAATATGCATTAGTGGCATGCATACCATCCTGCACTGTATGCAATCTAGCTTATCTATGTTCATTAGATATCCTCAAAACCCTAACCCTTTTGTTGCCCTTGGACTAGGAGTGAATACCACAGACCTAAAAACTGGTTAATAGTACATTAAGAACTTTCCACCCACTAGCAGTAATTATACGAATCCACAACCAAAGGCACCAGTTTCTTTTGCTCGTTATGCCCAAAAATTAAATTCTAGGGTTAGACGTACTAAAAGGCCACTGTTGTGCATTACACACATTTACTAAGTCTCATTTGTATAATAGAATCTATTGTCTAATAATGTACATGTATGGCATTAGTATATGCTTTACTGAATCTAGCCGTTAGCTTGCAGTGGCTGGAGAGATGCAGATGAAAGCAGTGGGATTGGCTAAACCTTTGGTGCGCCACTGACTAGACTCTGTTAAACACAAACGCCCACTGGTGTCTTGGCATGACACTGGCATACTCATAAACTGAACTGCTTAGGGGTACAAGACCCTGAACCATTCAGATAGACCACTAAAATAGTGCCACCTGGCAAACTTGTGTTAGACACATACAGGCTATTATATGAAAATACAAAAGAAAAGGGCTAACCTATCAAATGGCATTCAAAGGTCCTTCTCCAAATATTTCACTTTCTAACAAAATAATCATGACACTGTTGATCTCGCACAGTGCAGTAGAAATGAATTTGTAACCAAGTTATCCTAAGCAATTCAGTTGGGGTTTTGGTAATACACTGCTTCATAATTCCTATCTCCCTATTGGCTCTCCTGCTCACCTGACTCCTCTGCCTAACTTGCTGTCTGTTTCATCATCAAACAAAATAGGACCTCACTTGCACTATATATGAAAGCTGACTGGTTCATGCCACAGAAGCATGACCAAGGAGCACAAAGCGCTCCGTTTTGTCCGCCTGCTCTCTTGTCATGCTCTATGCCCCCCATTCTGGTTCACTGGGGAAGATGCCCCCTAAAGCTCCACACGCTGCGCCTGCTGTCTCTTCATGCTACTGCTGCACATTATCTTGCTCTCCTTTGTTTATGTGGAGGACAATCTTGCCTCCTCTTGTCCAACTTAGCCCCTGCCATAGTGCTGCTCTTAACTGCTGATCCCTGAGTGCTAACTCACCTTATTTCTGATCTACTTCTCTCACTCCCTAGGTCTCCTTTATCTCACTGAAACTTGGCTTCCTTTAGGGTACTCTGCTCTCTCTGTGCAGTGTCGCTCTAGGCACAGTATGGGTATAGCTCTTATTCGTCGAACCTCCCTACCTGTTACTGAGGTCATCTCCCCCTTCAGTTATGATGAATACCTTCTGCCCCCCCTAACTTTATTGCAATTTTTTTTACTACCCACATTCATTGTTTGGAATCTGTTCCTAACTGCAATGTCTGAACTCCATTCATTTCTCTATTACTAGTTCTCAGCAACTTTAAAGTCCGTTTCCATGCTCCAGTTTCCTATAGGGACATATCTTTTCTTTCTCTAGCTGATCTTTCTCTGCAGCAACATGTTTTCCTCATGCATGCTGCAGGTCAAACTCTTGACCTGCTCTTCATCTCTGCCCCTTTCCCCTCCCTTGCACTTGACCACCTCTGTTTTGTTTTTTTCAGTTTCTCCTATTCTGATCTCCCCCACCCATTCCAGACCTCAGCCCTCATCCATTCCTGCCATATTGCCTCTGTGACCCAATCCTTGTTCCTCCCATCAGATACTCCCCTCCTGGACAATTTCTCCATCTTATCTGTTGACGATCAGGTCACTCTTTGGAACCACACACTGGGCTCTGTGCTTGATACTTTTGCCCTGTTATGCCCCTGCCTCCCCTCCCCCCATCACCTTAGAACATGCCCGAGGTTTCACTCTGGTTTATTTCGTTTATTTAACATTTCTTATATACCACCTTTCATGATATCAAGGCGGTTTACATTGAGCAAACTGAAATTACATTGAACAGGGCATTATAACTTGGAGATAACTATTTTACAGTTCTGCTCTCAGCTGTGCAGGACTGAGAGGCATTGGTGTTGCTTTTCCATAGCTGTTACTTTTCATTCCTTTTGTAGCCATTCAGACTACTATAGAGCTGTTATTAAAATCTGCCAAGCATGACTTTTATTCCTCCCATATCCTCTCTGCCCCAACCAATCAAAGCAACTTTATATGGTTCTCTGATCTGCTTTGTCCTCCTTGGGCCTCCACCCCACCCTCCTCTCCTTCAGCAGACTAACTGGTCCAATTTTAGCTCCAAAACTTACTGACCACCTACAGAGCCTCCTTTCCGCTTCCTCCATTCCATACACTTCTCAGGTCATGGATCAGCTAACTGACCCATTGTACCCTCTCTCCATCTGAGCCTGCTAGCTCTCTAACTCGTCTCTAGCATGCCTTTACCCCAATCTCCCTCCACGACTTCACCAAGGTAATCACATCCTCCAGGAAAATCAGATGTTCCCTTGACCCCCTTCCTTCATTCCTTTTGGCTTCCAGTTCCCTCATTGGCCCTTCTCCTCCCAACCCACCAGATCATCAACAGTCTTGCCACTGGCATTTTCTTCCCCTTGGAAGAAAGCAATTATCCGCCCCATCCTTAAACCCATCTTGGATCCTTTCTCCACCTTTATCATCCAGTCTCCAGCCTCTCCTTCCTCTCAAGTTCTTGAGAAACTAGTCTTCTCCGAATTCTGACTACCTTTTCAAACAAATACTCCAACCTTACTAATCTGGATTCCGCCCCATGCAAAATACTAAAACCATCTTGACTTCTCAACGATATCCACCGCTCCCTCGATCAGAGTAACCACATTGCAGAGGAGAGATCTAGTGAGACAACCATTCAGTTTCATTGACCATGCTCTACTCTGCACTCATCTTCATGATATCGGCTTGCACAGCAGTTTTCCACTGGCTCTTTTCTCTGGCAGCTGTTTTCAGGTCTCTCTTCCTCACTCTCCCCCTTTTCCTCACTTGTGGTGTCCCTCAAAGATCTGTTCTTGCCCCCCCTATTCAACATTTTCCTTGCACCCCTTGCCACACTAATTCAGGATGCTGGTATCACCCACTATTATGCCAATGATATTCTATTCCTTTGGCACACCCCTTCATCCTCTCATGATCTTTTCACTGTCAGTCATTGTCTTTCATGGGTGGCTAACTGGCTGTTGGATCACCTCCTAAAATGTACTACTATTACTATTTAGCACTTGTAGAGCACCACGCATGCAGCGCTGTACAGCTAACCTACAAGAGGCAGCCCACATACAAAAGACAGTCCCTACCCGTCAGTCATGCTCATCGGAGCTTACAATCTAGTCAGAGTAATACAGAGCATAGGTCAGTTCAGTGCAAGGCATAAGATAAGGATAGAAGTCAGGATCTGAAGGCAATGGTGAAGAGGTGGGTCTTCAATCTGGATTTGAAGAGGGCCAGGGAGGGTGCCTGGTGTAAAGACACAGATAGGCTGTTCTAGGTGAAGGGTGCAGCGAGGTGGAAGGAGCGAAGTCGGGAGTTGGCGGTGCGGGTGAAAGGCATAGACAGAAGTAATTTGCAAGCGGAGCGCAGGTTCCGAGAGGGGACATAGGGAGAGACAAGAGATAAGAGGTATTGAGGGGCTGTAGAATGAATGCATTTATAGGTCAGTAGGAGAAGCTTGAATTGGATGCGGACTTGGACAGGGAGCCAGTGAAGGGACTTGAAGTGGAGTAATGTGGGCATGGCGAGACTGGTGAAAGTTTAGTCGAGCAGTGTGATTTTGTATAGATTGAAGGGGAAGGAGGTGGCTCATGGGGAGATCCGCAAGGAGTAGGTTGCAGTAGGGGAGGTGAGAGGAGATTAAGGAGTGGATAAGGGTTTTGGTAGTGTTCAGAGAGGAAGGGGTGGATTTTGCTAATATTGTAGAGAAGCGGCAGGTTTTAGCTACAAGCTGGATATGTGCGGAGAAGGAGAGAATTGTGCTAGTTTAACTGGTACAAACACTTCCATATTCAGTTTCAATCAGCGATGAGACATCCAAGCAGCGATGTCGGAAAGGCAGGCAGAGATCATGGACTGGGTGGCTGGAGAAATATCAGATGTAGAGGTAGATCTGGGAGTCATCGGCATAGAGATGGTACTGGAAGCCATGGGAGGAGATAAGCACGCCAAGGCCCTGGGTATAGAGAGAAAAGGAGGGGGCCCAAGACGGATCCCTGGGGTACACCTACATGGAGCGGGGTAGAGCATACACTGAATGAGCGATGGGAGAGGTAGGAGGAGAATCAGGATAGTACGGAGTCCTTGAAGCCAAGCGAGGAGAGGATGGTGAGGAGAAGATTGTGGTCAATGGTGTCAAAGGCAGCGGAGAGGTCAAGAAGGATGAGAATAGAGTAGAGGCTGTTAGATTTAGCCAGGAACAGTTCATTGGAGACTTTTGTGAGCTGTTTCAGTGGAGTGTAGAGGACGGAATCCGGATTGTAGTGGGTCCAGGAGGGCCTGGGAGGAGAGGAAGTTGAGGCAGCGATGGTGGACTGCTCGTTCAAGTAGTTTATATATGAAGGGAAGGAGGGAGATGGGTCAATTAGGACATGTGGGATCAAGCGAGGGTTTCTTGAGGAGGGGTGTGACAACAGCATGCTTGAAGTCAACGGGGACAGTTGCAGTGGACAGCAAAAGGTTGAGGATATGATAGATGGGGGGACAATGGTGGGGGAAGCGGGGTGTAGGAGATGGGTGGGGATAGGGTCAGATGAACAGGTAGGTTTGGAGGAGGTAAGGAGTGCGGTTTCTTCAGAGATTGGAGGGAAGGAGGAGAGAGTAGCAGAGGTAGATGAGGGGGTGGGGAATTGGAGGGTAATCTTGTGGATTTTGTCATGGAAGTAGTCAGCTAGGTTTTGGGCAGAGAGGGAGGGTGGGACCGGGGGTGGGGGGACTTTGAGGAGAAAATTGAGGGCGTTGAAGAGATGGCGAGGATCAGAGGCAAGGGAGTTGGTCAGATGGATGTAGTCATCCTGTTTGGCAAGTGCTATGGCCGACTGGAAGGAACAAAGCATGAATTTGAAGTGTAGAAGGTCCTCTGGGGAACGGGATTTGGACCAAGCACGTTCAGCAGAACGGGCGCAGATGTGTAGATAGCGGGTTGTGGGCGAGAGCCAGGGTTGGGGAGTAGATAGTTTGACAGGACGTGGGGTGGGTGGGGCAAGGGTGTCAAGAGCTGAGGATAGTGAAGCATTGTAAGAAGATAGCGCCTGGTCAATGGACTTGGACGATAAAATGGAGGAAAGAGATGGAGAAATGGTGGAGGAAAGTCAGGGGATCAATATTATGGAGGTTTCTAAATAGGTCAGAGACAGGGCGGAGTTGAGACGGCAGAAGCTGAAGAGTAAAGGTTAAAAGGTAATGGTCAGATGAGGGAAGAAATGAGTTGCGGAAATTAGAGGGAGAGGAATTGGAGAAGAGTATTAGGTCATGGCAGTGGCCATGTAGGTGGGTGGGGGCGGTGGAGCAAAGTTGGAGGTCGAACTAGGAGGTGAGGGCGAGGAACTTTGAGGCGTGGGGGTCGGAGGGGTTGTCAACGTGAATGTTAAAGTTGCCGAAAATAAGAGTGGAGGAAGAGGGATCCAGAAAGGTGGAAAGCCAGGAGTCGAAGTTGGTGAGGAAGGTTGATTTGGATTTGTCGGGTGGGCGATAAATAACAGCTACTCGGAGGGGAAGTGGTGTGAGGAGGCGAATGGAGTGGACTTCAAAGGAGAGGGGAGAGTGTGACTTATCAAAGTAATGTGAGGGTGTATTTCTAGAGTAGTGCAGAGACTTGGAGGGAACAGGGTGCGGATGGATATGTCTGGGTGTGTATGCCCTCTAAGAGTGACCTGAAGAAGGGTGAATGAGGGGTGATATTGATGATATCAGGTAGGTTGTGTGAGGATTTCATTTTGGAAATAAGGTTGGGGTTGATATCTCTGGATGAATGAGGGAGGGCGGAAAGGGGGAGGAGCGGGATGTGGATGAGATTAGATAAGGTGCATGAGGAACTCATTTTATTTATTTTTTTTTAGGGTGAGAGAAATCGAGGGGGGGGTTGGGGTTGATGTTTCCTGATGAAAGAAGGAGTAGTAGAGAGCGTGGTAAAGCGGAGACAGTACGGTGGAAGTGAGAGTGGGGTTGCCTTAAAGAGAGGGGGGATGGTTGAATGCGGGGGATGTTGTGATGAAGCTCAAGAGCAGATGCTAGGCTAGAGGACAGAATGGAGGGAGAAGTGAGGAACGTAGGGGGAGAGGAGGGAGGATGTTGGTAGAACGGGATGCAGTTCAGGAGGATGAGGAAGAGAAGGACAATGTGATGTGGGGCCATGGCAATGGTCAAAAAGTTCTGTGCAGGTAAAGGGTAGCAAGTTCTATGCAAACAGTGGGTAGCAGGTTCTATGCAGGCAGTGGGTGGCAAGATCAGGGCCAGCAGTGGGAAGCAAGTCCAAGGCAGGGCTACTTGTAGATGATTGTAGTAAGATGGTTGGGGTCAGGAGGCGAAGTGTAGAGGAGCGATCATGCCTGTTTGGCTCCCCAGTAGCTATGGAACTCTGCTGGAGGTGGAGCTGGGTTACGGCTCACGGCAGAGTGCCCTACGGGGCCTGTGCCTTAGGGCCATGCCAAAGGGTCCTCTGGCGAGGCCCTCAGGCACAGGCCTGCCAGGTGCAGGCGTGCCCGATGGTGCCCTCGCTGTTAGAGGGGTGGATGGTGGCATGCAGCCCAATGGCGGTGCCCCTCTCTCCTAGCGGACGGATCGCCCGATGGCGCCCTTGCTGTTAGAGGGGCGGATGGTAGCGTGCAGCCTGATGGCGGCGCCCCTCTCTCCTAGCTGGCGGATCGCCCGATGGCGCCCTCGCTGTTAGAGGGGCGGATGGGCGGCGTGCAGCCCGATGTAATCCTCAAGACAGATGTGCTCTGCTCTGGTTCACTATCTCTCTCCCTCCACTGTCCTGTTTGTCTCTTTTGGGTTCCACCCCTCTTGCCCTATCCACTTTTTAGGTATCGTGGTGTCATCTTAGACTATACTCACTCTCCATGATATCAGCTGCATTGTCAAATTTGTTTTGTTTGTTCCCTCCACACCACCCTTATTCTTTCCCTAATAATCACCTGCATTGATTACACAGGTCTGCAAAAAATTTTTTCGAGAGCTGTTTTGGTTATTCTGCGTAATCTTTGTTTTTTTTTGGTGCACTGAATCTGAAAATGACCTCCATTTTGTCATAGGACATCATGTTTCCTGACAATTTAGGTAACTATGTTAAATAAGGCAATACCTCAAAATGGAAATAGACTTATAAAATTAGAGTTTTATTACAATATTTTCATGAAAATCTTTTTTTTTAACTGAAATGAGCTCACCTACACACACTAAACTCTCTTCTTCCTTGTGAGGCTCCTCTTGGTGCATTTATGCTTGTGAGTAGCATCTGGAATGTCTCTCGAAGCATCCAACAGTAGTCTGCCATCATTGTAATGCTCCATTTTCCCTGGTATCTCCTTTCCATCTCTTTGTCTTGGTGGAATCGTTCACCTTGTTCCTCACAGCTCCCAAATTTTCAGGGAAGTAGTCAAGGTGGGACTGGAGGAAATGCACTTTCAAACGCATCAGGCAACCTAAAGCTTGAAATGCCTTCAGCATTCGTCCGATCTTTTTGTAGTGAGGATCTTTGTCATTGCCTAAAAATTTCTGTACGACTTCTTTAAATGCAATCCACCCTTTTTGAGGATCCATCATGGTATTGACAAACTCTTGATCAACTATAAGCCTTCTAATGTCTGGTCCGACGAACACACCTTCCTTCAATTTTGCCTCCGACAGGCCTGGAAACTTGGTGACCAAGTATTTGAAGCATTCTCCATCTCTTGGAAATGATTTTACGAATTGCTTCATCAATCCCAATTTTATGTGGAGAGGTGGTAGAAGAACTTTATGGGAAGGTACCAAAGTTTCTCGGAGGACATTTTTTCACCGACTGTTAGCACCCTCGTCTGCCAACTCTTCTTGGTCCAGTGATTTTGTTGGTCTCGACTGTCCCATAGACACAGAAAACAAGGATATTTGGTATACCCAGCTTGTTGCCCGAGCAGCATGCACAAGACCTTCAAGTCCCCACACACTTGCCAACCATGGTCTTCATATTTAAGTTTACGAAGAACCAATTCCAAGTTCTCGTAGGTTTCCTTCAAGTGTACGGAATGACCTACAGGTATGGAAGCATAAAAACCGTTGTGGAGTAAAACTGCTTTGAGACTACTTTTTGAAGAATCTATAAAAAGATGCCATTTGCTCTGAATCATATTGGATTTTAAATTGACCCATCAGACCTTCGACATCGATGCGATAAACCAACTTGTCTTCCTGGGCGAAGTAAGGAACGAACTCCTTTTCACGATGTCTGAACCATGAAGATGACACTCCTGGCAACAATAAATTCCTGCTTTTCAGCCTTGATCCGAGTAACTCAGCGGCATCTTTGGGAAGATTCAAGTCTCTTACCAAATCATTCATCTCCTTCTGAGAAAACAATTTTGGTCTTGTATCATCATCAAAGTCAGAACTTGATTCTTCATCTGGTTCAGGTATGACTTCACCTTCATCGGAGCTAGGTATCTCTTCCAAGGTAGCAGGGGGCTTGGGTACTGGTATATCTGTGCCATGGGGGATGGGACGAATTGCCAAGTGAAGATTGGGGTATGAAATGGAATGCTTCCATTTGGAATTAAACCCTTATTTAGCTGTATTTATATCCTGCTTTTCACCGGGTCAAAGCGGTCAATTGGGGGATGTATTTATATCCTGCTTTTCACCGGGTCAAAGCGGTCAATTGGGGGATACATTTAACACGAGGGGATATGACACACATACACTAATACTTACAGGGAACATGGGCAATGGAGGGTTAAGTGGCTTGCCCAAGACCACAAGGAGTGCCTATAGGACTAGAAATCCCAGTCCCTCCGGCCTGAGAGTGCTGTCCCCAGGTGGGACTTGAACCCCCAGCCCTCCGGCCTGAAGTACCTTGTCCTAACCACTAGACCACTCCTCCCTTTCACATCGCATGAACAAAAGTAAGTCGTCGCTATGGTTCTTTTGCTCTCGCCATACCATAGGAATCCCATAACAAAGATTTTTTCTTACCCTTGAACCAGTTTCGGAGGTCCTCAACACACTGTTTGCACACTTTGAGGCGCCCAGACTTTATCTTGATCTCCAATTTTTAATCCAAAGTATGCAAAGTATTTTTTTCACAGTCTGTAATATTCTGCTGTTGCTTCAACACTGTATAGTCACCACAGATGAAACAAACTGTCTGGCAAATTAATACACTTTCGCGGAGCCATAACATAACGGTTGAAGAATGACGAGCTAACACGAATTGCGATGAAAAAGTGTGAACAGCCTAGAACCAAGAACCTGATGATGATTCGTGCACAAGTGTGGCATGCAGGAGAGAGCAGCTCTCTGTCTGTACACGAGATGTCACAGTGCTGGCCACACCCCCTGCACTGGCTGGAGCTGCTGCTATCTGCCCTGTCTCCTTCCCACTGGATTCTTCAGGAAAGATTAACCCCTTCTACCATTAGAAGCATGGACTTAAAACGTGCTTAGCTTATGTATATATTGCTGACCATCAGATTTACAGTGCTATATTTTTTTTTTTTTTTACATAACTCAGACAACCCCTTTAAGGTGTTTTGGCATTTTATATCTTATATGCACTTATGTGAATTAATAGTAATTTGAAATAATTAATAGTAATTCAAAAAAGTTTGATAAATTTGAAGACAATTTTGCATGTTGTGGCAAATCATGACGTCTAGGAGTTTTTCAATATTTTGTTTTCAGCACACCAAAATACATGGAAATTAGATGAAAATAATCAAACAGCTTTTTAGTCGCAGACCTGTTGCAACATTTATGCTGGTTTGCCCGCATACAAAGTCTGTCACCTGCAGACCCTATGAAACACCCACCCTTTGCCTCCATGCTCACTCTTACAAGTACGACCACACCACCCCTCTTTCTCCAGACTCATTGGTTGTCTGTTCTTTATTGGGTTCAATTTAAGATCATCACTATCATTCACAAGACTGGCCTACCACTCTGCCCTCATCCCAGTGGCCCCTTCTTGGTCTCTTCGTACTATTCATGCAAACTTTCTACCTGTCTCCCATGCTCACTACTATTCTACTGTTTTCTATTTCTGTGCCCCTCATCACTGAAACAACCTGCCTCCTGACTTACATTTAGAACCCTCCTACCAACGTTTCAGACCTTCCTTAAAAACTCACCTTTTACAACTTGCATTCAACTCTCCTGCTTAGTACCTCAGGATAGCCCTCTCTCCCTCCTTTCCCCTGCTCTACCCTTCCTCTTACCTTTGTCCTGTGCTCCTCTTTCTTCCTTTTACTATCAGATTGTATGTCTTTTCCCCACTTTTTTTTTTTTTGTAAACCACTTTGATTTGCCTGAAAGGCTATATAAGTGTCAAACCACAAAGGAAATGTATAGAGTTGTGAATTGTCTTTTACTGACCTAGTCATTCTATTAGAAAGCAAAAACCTGGGCTATGAGTTTTTTGTTTTTTCTTATCCAAGCTATCCCATATAGAGGACTAATATTTTATATCCTCAATGATCATGGGCAAGTGTAATATTGCCTCGGGGGGGGGGGGGGGGTTCTGCTCTAAATGATCAGCATTTCTTTTATGAATCTGCCATCAAACAGAAAATAATTTTGAAGAAACTGCCGAGTTACCTATTATAGTTAATTTCTTTTATAAAAAAATTCTATAAAATAAGTCTACTTACCCTTTCCAATTAAAGAAGCATAGACATTTTTCTTGGTGAAATACCAGCATAATACCTGTAGCAATCATGAACAAACGCAACTCGCATTCATGTACTCCAGTTTGAGAGCAGATGTAAATGTACTGTACATGCATATAATACTTGTGATCTGTGCATAGTTTATAATGTATGTAAATTGACTTCATCTGTGCTCTGCCTAAAACCTGCAGCTGAACACACCTGCACCAAATTCACATATGGACCATATCAAATTACCCTCTATATGAACTTTTACCCTACTAGCCAATAGTTGATTAAGTTAGTTGTAGCTTATGTGAGGTCTGTGTGTGTACACAGTAAAAACATGTAATTCACAGTACTCCAAAGCCTACATGTCTGCATAAGCCCCTGGCAAGAAAATGTTTGCCGATGACTTAGACTGTTCAGTCTTAGTAGCAACAGAAAAATGGAATGCTTTACAGGTCATAAATGGTTTTTCTTGGACAAATGTAAGAGTCAATCAAAGATTGACTTGAACTCTCTGGACCTCATATGTTCCACCTTCAGAAGTCCCTACATCTGAAGACAGGACTGTATGGTCCAGCAAGCTCATGTAGAGTTGTGGTCATCAACAATGGCACCCTTGCATTTTAGGTATGTTTATAATATCTTGTGAAATGGAAATATTCCAATTGTATGTCATAATATTTTAATAGTATGTTCAAAGGCATACAACAAAGATGTCTACAACTTAGAAATAGTAATTTTTTGAGAAAAACACAAAATGACCTGGATGGGATTAATGGAACCCTTCACTAATATTTTGGTTGCACAACCCTTGGCAATGACATCCTCCAAACGTTTCTTGTAGCCATCTATAATTTTCGTAATCTGTCTGCTGGTAGCTTTTCCTACTGAAATTTGTTCCAACTCATGAATGTTTCCAGGATTCCTTTTATCAATGGCAAATTTCAGCTCTTTCCAAAGGTTCTCGATTGGATTGAGATCAGGATTCATTGCTGGTCAGTTTAAAACAGTCCATTTGTTCCTTTCTAACCATTCTTTTGTACTTTTGGATATATGCTTTGGGTCATTGTTCTCCTGGAGGACCCATGATCTTCAACCAAGACCTAGCTTTCTGACACTAGCATGTTTTGCTCAAAAATATCTTGGTGGTAGTCTGACTCCATGATTCCTTTAATACGTTCCAGGTCTCTTGAGGCAGCAAAACAGCCCCACACTATTATGGAAACTCTACCATATTTAACTGTAGGAAAGGAGTGTTTTTCATACTCTGAGAAAGCAGGAAGTTGGACCTCACATGGGTGAAGTCTGTACCCGCATAGTAACCTCTCCTCAGCTTTCAAAGAGTCTTTGGGAGATGTACCACTCATGTGTGGTCCCCTTCCTGCCTAAGGGGACCATGCAGAGCCCATCAGACCTATGTCTGTTCCTCCCTGAAAAAGTTGAGGTGTTTTGTGTTTGGTTTTTTTTTAATCTTGCTTTTCTCTGGTCATGTACCAGTTCCCTCCTGTCTCCTGATTCTGCTTGCTTCCGGCATCATGGTGTGGTGGGTTTTTTTGTTTGATTCCTTGTTTCCCCTATCGGTCTTTTCTCTGGTGTGTGGATTTTCATGCCCTTTCTGGCCAGGCCTAGAGAGTTTGACCTTGAGGGGACCATCTTTCCCGCCATGGTGTTGGTCAGTGGCTTCAAGTCATATGACTGCTGTGCTCACACATCGTGCACAGACCTGCATGATTTGTTGCCTTCAGTGCCTTGGGCTGGATCATGATGCCTTGGGGTGTGGTCTCTGCCAGCAGATGACCCCAAGGCTGCAAGAAGCAGCATGAGTTTATTTTTCACAAGATTGACTCAACCCTGGAGTCATCTGTGGGGCCAGCACCATTGAGGGCTGCCATGGCAATCATGCTGCTTCGGAGCCAACAAAGCACCAAGCTGTGGCTCCCTCATGGAGGGATGCCCCTCAAAGAGCCTGATATGTTGGTGGCTGCCTCGGGTGACTAGGCTGGGATAGTGGGAAGTCCTATGGTACCTGGACTCGGAGCCCTTGATGTGAGAATGATGGCCAGGAGTGGCCCTCTAAGCTGCTCTGGCAGGAAAAAGCACCATGAGCATCTGGGGATTGGTCTCTGTCCTTGGATGGTGCTGATGTTGGTCCATAGGTCCTCGGTACCTGTGGAGTCATGAGGCATTGAGGCCAGGATGGCAGTCTTACAACCTTCTGTCTGCTTTCATAGCCAAACAGCGGGCTCTGATGCCTGGTTCCTCTGGGTCATTAATTCTGACCACTGACCCCTCCACAGCAAGGGCCTCCCTGGAGGTGGAGCCAATCCTTCAGCATCACTCGCCTCAAGATGCTCCTCTGGCCTGGTCGAGACCAAGGACTTCCCCACAAAGCGCACCCGACTTGGGGTGCAGGGGCATCAGAACCTCTGGGCCATTGGGACTGAGGCTCCAGCCCAAGGCCTGGGGAACCTGTGAAGTCTCTTCAGATTCCAGTTCGGATTGGGTGACAAAGGATGACAAGTCCTTGGACACCTGGCTCCACAGGGATGTGCTCTTGGACCCCTCCCCTCTGAAGACCCAGCACCAGCCCCCACTGCAGGACCTGGCCTTCCTGAGGGACATGGCAAAGGCTCTCACCTTCACTACAGAGTCTGAGGAGAAGCCTCTAGCATAGAACCTCGATCCCCCAAAAGAAGCCCTCAGGGTGCCTGTTTCTCCTATCCTGGAACAGCTGCTCTTCTGAATGTGGGAGACCCTAGTCTCTGTTCACATTGAGCAGGTGGCTGGACTCACTGCACCAGGTCCGCCAAAGGCCTGGCTTCCAAAAAGCTCAACTGCTCACATCTTCATGGTGGTGGAGTAAGCCAGGCAGTGGCTTAAGAGCCAGAAAACACACTCCTCTGTGCCCAGGGTAGGGAGGCCTGCACTATGGATGCCCTGGGTAGGAAATGCTTCCATGGTTTGATCATCAGCTGGTTCCAGGCCTACCAGTTCTACATGGGCATGTTATGGCAAGACACGGCAAAGGAACTCACTGGCTTTGCAGCTGGTCTCTAAGGAACTCTTCAGCAGTTCTGGACCCTGGTCTCCACAGTCAGGGAGCACCTCAAATTTGACTCGAGTGGCCAGTGTCTGCGTTAAGTCGACAGAGTAGCAGCAGTGGGCATTAGTGCCTGCCACCATAACTGGCTATAGTCTTCCAACCTGGAGCAATGGGTACAGGACAAGTTGGTTAATGTCCCTTGCTGGGAAGAGAACCTCTTTGGCAAACCCTTGATTGAAAAGGCTGCCGAGCTGGTGTCAGAGTTCATGACCAGGACCAGGCTCTCCAAGAAGACCATTGATCCTTCCCGAAGGAAGACTTTAGGTAAAAAGCCCTTTATACCAGAAAAACAGGAAAGCTTACAGAAACTACCTTCAGCACTCTGCCTTACCAGCTCCCCAACAGGGCCAGCAGGCCAAGGGCATGGCTCTCATAAGTCTAAGGCCCCCAAGTCCCAGCCTGTGCTTCAGGTGCAACCTTGGGTGAGTAGTGGGGTTTGACTTCTGGGGCATAGCCTCTCTTCTCCTGGGAGAACCTGCTCTGCAGCACACCGGGGTGCATCTGGTGTGGGGTTTTTTGCTGACCACTGGCCTGCCATCACCACAGATGGGTAAGCTTTGCAGGTGGTGAAGGACAGGTATCTCCTCCACCTTGAACAGAGACCTCTGCCATTTTTTCCAGGAGAGCTCCGATGCATCTTCTTCACTGGGACTTGCTTCAGAAGGAACTCGCAAACCTTATGGCAGACAGGGTAGTGGAACCCATCCCCCTCAAACTCAGGTGCACAGAGTTCTACTCCCGCTATTTCCTGTTGCCCAAAAGGACCAGGGGGTTTCAGCCTATCCTAGACCAGCAAAACTTCAAACAGGTTCCTGGTAAGGGAGAAATTCAAGATGCTCTCTTGGAACACTGCTGCCATGTCTCTGACAGGGAGATTGACTATGCTCTTTGGATCTAAAGGATGCCTACACATACATCCTTATCCACCCCCTTCTCAGGCAGTACCTCTGCTTCATGCCACTATTCATACAGGGTTCTTCCTTTCGGTTTGGCCTTGGCCCTGAAGGTCTTCAAGTGCTTGGCAGTGGTTGCTGTCTTCCTGTGTCTCCAGAGAGTGTTAGTCTTCCTGTACCTGGATGACTGGTTTATACAGGGCAGCACCCCTGCAGAAGCTTACCAGGTGATGGCCTGCACCATCCTCATTCTGGAACATCTGGGATTTGTCATAAACTACCCAAAGTCTTACCTCCAGCCAATGCAATGCCTGGGTTCATAGGGGCAACATCCTGGCCAAGGCCTGCCTTCCTCTGGACAGGGCCCAGCACCTCCATGTGCTTTCAGGGCACATCCAGGATCAACCTTGGCCTCTGCCCACTTCATGCTTTGCCTTCTGGGCCACATGGCATCCACTGTGCATGTCATCCCGGACACCTGCCTGCACATGCAGCCGACCCAGCAAGGCTCTCAGCTTCCAGTGGTCACAAGCAACTGGATGCTTACTGGCAGCAGCTCCAGCACTGTAGGCTGGAATGCCCTTCCAGGCCTCTGCCCCATGGATGCCTCCAAACTTGGCTTGGGAACCAATTGTGACAACCTCTGCACTCGGAGCAACTGTTTGCAGGAGGACAGCCTCCAGCAGATTAACCTCCTGGAGCTCTGAGCAATAGCGCTCATCCTCCAGGCTTTCCAACACCACCTTCAACATCAAGCAGTCCTGATCCAGACGGACAACCAGGTGGCAATGATTTACGTGAACAAGCAGGGAGGGATGGGGTCATTCCTCCTGTGCCAAGAGGTGGTGAGCCTCTGCTCCTTTGCTAGCAGCAGCAAGATGCTCCTGTGGGCAGTCTACCTCCTGGCAGACCAGCTCAGCCAAGTCCAACTGCATGAGTGACAGCTGGACCCTACGGTGGCCAATCTTCCATCTCTGGGGGTTCCTGCAGATGGACCTCTGCCAGTTCAACCAATGCTCAGCTGGCCTGTTTTTTGCTCCAGGCAGCTGCACCCCTTGTGGGTAGTGGTGGATGCATTCCTCATCCAATGGATGGAGAGCCTCTCCTATGCCTCCCCCCCCACACTGCTGATGGCCAAAACCCTGTTCAAGGTCCAGCTTGACAGAGCCACATTGATATTGGTGGCGCCTCAGTGGACACAGCAGCTGTGGTTCTTGCTGCTCCTCTGCCTGTCCCAGCTGTGCCCAATCCCTCTGGAGTATGATCTGGGTCTGCTCTCGCATGAGGGTGATTCCCACCTGCACCCCAACTTGGGGTCCTTATTTCTGACAGATTGGCTGCTGAAAGGATAGCCTTAGTCCACTTCGATCTCTCTAGCAAGATGGAAGCAGCTCTTTTTGGCTTCAAACAAACCTTCCACTTGCTGGACCTATGCCTTCAAGTGACAAAGGTTCTCAGTCTGGTGTGTGGATAGGCAGATTAACACCTTCTGTTCAGTTCTACCTGAGACAGGTGTAGCAGGTAATGGAGTACCAGCTGGACCGAAGTACAACTCAGTCAGAATTCACCTCTGCATGCTTTCAGTGCACCATCTTACAAGGCAAGCCCCTCTCTGCCCAGCCCCTTATAATTTGATTCTTGATGGGGCCTACTACTCTCTAAGCCATCTGTCCACCCCCCCCCCCCCTAGTGGCAGAGTGGCCCTTCAGCATAGTTCTTTCAAAACTCACTGCATCACTGTTCAAGCCTTTTGGCTCATACCACCTCAAGTACCTTTCCTGGAAGGTGGTCTTCCTCATGGTGCTCAACTCAGCTTGTAGGGTTGGTGAGCTCCAGGCCCTGGTGGCTCACTCATCTTACAGAAGGTTCTACAATAACAGGCTTGTGTTCTGCATGCACCCCAGGTTTCTCCCAAAGGTGGTGTCCATTCCACCTCAACCTGGAGGTGATACTTCCCACATTCTTCTGTGGCCCCATGCCAGCACAGCTGAGGTCACCCTCCACACTGTAAGCGGACCCTGTCCTTTTACCTGAAGTGTACTCAGGCCCACTACCGCTCCTCACAGCTCTTCGTCTCCAACGACCCAAGTAGGCTGGGGCCTGTGGTCTCTAAGTGTACGCTGTCTACTTGGGTGGCAGACTGCATTGCCTTAGCTTATGAGTAGGCTGGTCTTTTGCTGGAGCACCTGATCATGATGCACAGCATCTGGGCCATGATGGCATCTATGGTGAACTTGCATTCTGTCCCCTTGGTGGAGATCTACCAGGCTGCTACTTGTTCCTCTATTCATACCTTCGCAGCTCACTACTGCCTGGAGAAGAACTCCTGCCAGGACAGGGCCTTTGGCTAGGCATTACTCTGTCATTTGGGGTATAAGGCAACGCATGGCCGCCAACCCTTTGGGCTGCTGCAGAACTGGTTCCTCACTGGACACTTGGGCTGCTCATGGGTCTGTTACATAGAAACATAGGCCATGTGGTCTCTTTCTGCTGTTATGTTTCTATCTAGTCTGACTTCCATATCAACTACAACAGTCCCCTTTTTTTCCATTAGAAATCCTCTGTTTGTCCCATGCTTTTTTGAATTCAGATATTGTCCTCATCTCTATCATTCCCACTGGGAAACTATTCTACGCATCTACCACACTTTCTGTAAAGAAATTCCACATATTACTCCTGAGTCTACCCCCTTTCATCCTCATCCTATGTCCCCTCACAGCAGAGCTTGCTTTCAAGCAAAATATGCCACGGAGGTATTTAAATGTCTCCATATCTCCTCTACCCTGCCTTTCCTCTACTTAAGATCTTTAAGTCTGTCCTCATATGCTTTATAACTAAGACCACTGATCATTTTAGTAGCCACCCTCTGCACAGACTCTAATCTGTTTATATCCCTTTGAAAATGTGGTCTCCAGAATTGCACACAACACTCCAAATTAGGTCGTACCAAAGACTTATACAGAGGCACATCACCTTTTTTTTTTTTTTTTTTTTTCTTTCTGCTGGCCATTCCTCTCCCTATGCACCCAAGCTTTCGCTGTTGCCTTTTCTACCTGTTTAGATCATCTGACACAATCGCACCTAGGTCCTGCTCTTCTTTTGTGGACAAATACTTCACCCTCTTCACTGTACTGCTACCTTGGATTTTTTTGCAGCCCAAATGCATGACCCTGTGTTTTTTTAACATTAAATCTCAGCTGCCAAATTCTTGATCATCCTTCAAGCTTAGCTAGATCCCTCATGTTATCTACTCCTTCCTGGATGTCTACTCTATTGCAGATTTTGGTATCTGCAAAGAAGCAAACCTTACCAGACAGCCCGTCTGCAATATCACTAACACATGTTAAAAAGAATCAGACCAAGGACAGATCCTTGTGACACACCACTGGTAACTACCTTCTCAGAGTGAGCTCCATTTACCTGTACCTTTTGTTGCCTCCCACTCAATCAATTTCTAACTCGATCACCAACTTTAGGGTGCATCCCTAGGGTGCTCAGTTTTTATGTCACCTCTGCAGAACAGTGTCAAAGGCTTTACTGAAATCCAAGTACACCACATCTAGGGCTCTCCCTCTGTCCAACTCCCTGGTCACCCAGTCAGATTTGTGTGACAAGACCTACCTCTGGTGAATCTATGCTGCCGGAATTCATTGGTCTCCAGAAACGTTACTATTTTCTCTTTCAGCAGCATTTTCACTCTACTCAGTTGCGACTTCTCAGGGCTCACCTTGTCTGGTTACCTGTGGCTTTTTATAGTTTTTTTTCCGGTAGCCGGTAGCTGGGGAGTCCCATATGTGAAGACTGACTTTCTGTTCCTGGAGAAAGTGTAGTTACTCACCTGTAATAGGTATTCTCTGGGGACAGCAGGGATCAGTCCTCGTAATCCTCCCTCCTCCCCATGGAGTTGCTTCTCTTTTTGCTGTCTTGTGCTATGTTATCTAACTGAGGCAAGATGGCACCCTTAAGTGGGAAGGGGACCACACATGTGGTACATATCCCAAAGGCTTTCTTTGAAAACTGGGGGGAGGTTACTGCATGGGCTCAGTTGGTGCTGATGTCACTCATGTGAGGACTGTCCCCAGAGAACACCTGCTACAGATGAGTAACTACAATTTATAAGCTTCATTTCTTTGCCTGTAAACTTATCGCGAGTCTGAATTGCCAAAGAGTGAGTTTGATTTCATCTGTCCAAAGAACATTGTCCAGATCCACCTTGAGAAACCACAGTCCTCCTGAGAAAGTGTCTTTTGAGCAGTGAGGTCCTCCTTGGCCTTTGCCCATGAAGTCCTCCTTTGTTCAATGCACAGCATATGGTGCGGGTTGAAACCATCACTTCATATTGCATCCAAGTCAGCCTTAAGCTCTTTGGAATTCCAAGATCTTTGGAGATGGCCATGTACCTTTTTGAAGTTTGATAATGGCTTTTCTGACACTCAGGCAGCTCTCCATCATTGTGAAAATGGAACAGGGAGTGAATGTGGCCATTTTAAGCATTAGAGCCATCACTCATTGGTTGCTTCAAGTCATATGAGTACTAACAATTGATCACAGGTGTCTAATTTTACTGCAGTGGGAATGTTCTTCTGTTCAAACTGATTTGAATTGTTTGAGGGTGCCAATAACATCTTGGCAATGTTGCAGTACTATTTCCTTTAATTGGTCTTATTTGTTTTATTCTTTTGTGTCAAATGTTTGCATATAGTCCAAAGCCATTTTACTGGTCACTTTTTCTTTAGAAAATACTGGACATTAAGAGGTTGAACTGCACGGATGCCAATGTTAACCAGAACTATGCAATCTTACTGGCCCAATGTAAAAATGTATTGCTGCCTTGATTAAATTCTGCAATGCATTGCATCTAGTTTTGTTGCAGATGAGTATGTTCTGTAATATATGCCTCATAATAAAACCATTCTTCTATTTTGTAGGCACACCCGGGCACAACGGCAATGAGGAATAAAACACTTTTTCCCACATCTGCTTCACTATCTGGAGCCTCATCTGTGGCCATGTCAATGCCAGGACATGCCCTTTCTGCTACATTGCCATCTTATACGATGCCCTTTTGTCAGTATGGAGGAGTGCTCCCAGCATTATCATATGGATTACCATGGCCAGCAACAGCAGCACAAACTGGGATCAAAGGCGTCCAGAGCATGGCACTAGCATCTGTTGCCAAAACAAGCTTGCAGGTTTATCCAGTACAGCAACCCCTTGGTAGTCCACCTGGCACTAATATGAGAATTACATAAGCTTTTTTTGCCTTTGGATGAGTAACATTTTATTGTGGAATACTGATCTACAGTTGCCATATATGCTAAGAGGTATGGTTGAACTGCTGGATCCCAGATCAGACCTAATAGTGCACCTAGCCATACACTGCATCACGCAATCACTGTGAAATGTTTTCACAGGTTTATGGCAATATTTGTTTATTTTTCATTGCTGAAGACACTTTAGTTTCTGTTCCTCTGTTACACACTTGCAATCTTTAAAATTAATTTACTTGAATTAATAATTTGAAGATTTAACCCTGCCAGAGTATATAGTGCCTTGAATTTACACTTTTTTTGTTCTAGCTGAAAGACAATGTTTGAAAGGTGTATTTTATTTATGATCTGCTTAAGTCTCCACTTTTAATTCTATTTTGTGTCCCCCCCAAAAAAAGATTGTCCCTTCTGGCTCTTATTTTATATAAAATCTTTTATTTTAAGCAATTGCTAATCCTACATCCTTAAGGAATGAAGGAAACATGATTGCTACAGCAGGGTGTTCTTTTTTTTTTTTTTTTTTAATTATTTTTGAATTTGAAAATGAGCCAAACCTCACCCTCTTCCCATATCCTCTACACCCCCCACCCCCCGAAACAAAACAAAACGTGAGGGTGGGGGTGGTGGACAAAATTCCCAATACTTGAATAATTAAGCTTTGGAGGAGCACTTACAGAACCCCCTGACATTCTGTAGAATGTGATGTGTTTTGGCAGTTTTTCTTTCTGCAGAGTCTCTGGGGGAAAGGAGAGGGGATTACAAGTTACTGCAGGTCTGCTTCTCTCTTGGCACCATTCAGCTATCGGGCAAAGGTTGCTGTTTTGAAAGCTTTACCATAGTGTATCACACAAATAGGGGGTTTTGAATGTTTCTTAGCACTTGGTAACAAACACTTCAGTGGCCATTTTGTTTCCAAATGGCTGCTGTAACAGTTGCTTCAGTACTTTGCATGCTTGGCTGTATGGGTGGTGGTTAGTAAACGTAATTGTCACTGAAATGCTACCAGTGTTAGCACTAAACAAGAATGAAATGTGAAGCTTTTATTTTGCTAGTAAGAGCTGTGAATCCTTCATGCTCACGTTATGACCACTTTTGTGTTTAACACTTTTATGTTAAGTGCCCTGTGTACTAAGCCTTTGTTCCAGTGGCTGAATGGCTTTATTCAACAGGATCCTGCCCTGGCAGAAGGCATCCCTTCCATTACCATGTACCTTGCTCCCAATTTAAATTTTGTATTTTTTGTTCACTTTGTTTTCAACACCTCTTAAATTCTAAAAAGCCCAAGGTAACTATTGAAACTCAATTGCTAATAGCAAGCTTCATATGAACAGAACCTTAATGGAGACAGCAAAGCAGCTTAAATATTGGAAAATGGCACTCATCTCTTCTGTAATGTCGTTTTCCACCTGCTGAAGGACTAAGGATATCTTGTATCTCCAAGCTGTGAATTGTAGGTCTGCTGTATTTTGGAATAGAACTCTCTGAATGTGTGTTCTACCCTGGGATGTGATATAATCCCTCAATTCAGTATGAAATGAATTTTATAGAAATGATGCAGTATCTTCTGCCTAGACAAAATGCTTATTGTAAGACTTCAGTTCTCTTTTCCGTTCTACCTTTCATTAGGTATTTTTTAGGGGGACTCATGGCTGTAAGCCTTGTGAACAAACAGGGGAATATGTTAAGTCACCTGCACTGACTCAACTTTTGGAAGTCACTTCTGCCTGTTGTATAGTCCTTTCCCCTATATGCTGACATTGTCAGTGGCACTAAATTCCCAAGAGACTGTATATTAAAAGGAAAAATAAACATTTTGTGCTTGAAAAAGATGTTTTCTGAATGCTATTTATATTATTTGAGTGGGAGAGGATGTCACCACTAGGGATCTACACTCATAACTGAGGCTTAGCTTGAACCCAGTAGGTTTCTGCCTGGTTTGATTTTGCTGGGATTACTAAACTCGTCCTTACTGACTTAAATACAAATTGGATCCATCACTCTGAGAAGATCAGCAGTGTATGCTTTGGATTTTTCTGCAGATCTTTTTTTTCCTACAAATGCTACTTTAACTTTAAAAGGTTCATCAATCACTGACAGGTGTGTGAATGTTTCATTAAAATAGGTGGAAAACTTTTAGAGAGACTCCAATTCCTGTAATTTTTTTTCTGTGTTAACCTATTACTGACTTACACAGGTAACTATTTTTTTATACAAAGGTCTTCTGTGCTGGAAAATAGGATTCCTACCTAATCATTCCTCGGTTTCCAAACAAGTTCTAATCTATTCATCCCATTTACATAGTTGAATCCTATTTAAGATCTCATGTATGAGGCCTCATCCCTAACCAGCATATTGTCCCAAATGCCATACTGCAAGTGATTGATCTTGCCACCCACCCTCAAGTTGAACACTGACAATTTCCTGCACCATTTTGGTGTTTGTCACCCTGTCCAAACACTGATCAGACCCATGGGATCAGAGTTCAGTATTCATAAATAACCCACTAGGAGTGTAAGCCAGTGTCTGCTTTTATTTTAAAGGGTGCTTAAATAACTAAATAAACAAATATTTTGAAAGAACATGTGTTTTATATATATATATATATATATATATATATTTATTTGTTTTCAAAATGAGACTGGGAACAGAAGATGGCTTTTTGAAACTGCACTCCAATGTCTATCACTTTTTCCAAATAGCAGGATTCCCACGAGTAACTATAGCAACACTGCCAGGTCTTAACCACCTGGCTTTGCTGACATTGAACATGGGAAATGTAAATATTTGTAATTCTCACTCATCTGCTTCTGACGTTTTGGGTCTATAAACTTGTATTTGATTCCAAACATTTATAAATACCTTTCCTTTATTTGGGGAAAGAGGTTTTTCCAGTGTTAAAACAAAGATGCTGAGATTTCCAATTGCATGCCATAGCAACCCAATAATTGAAAATGCCAAAAGCTGGATATGTATTATAAGTACACTGAACATTATGTAAACCACCAATGAGCAAGTATAGTTATTCTTGCTGTTCATGGTAAACACCTGCTACAGGTGAGTAAGTCATCACGTATGGGCGATGTAGCCCCGCATAGGAATGCTCCCCAGAGGCTTTTGGGAGCCTCCATCACGCATGTATTCCTGTAGCGCCATCTTCTCCTCGGTATAATAAAAAAAAAAAATCTAGTATCCAAACAACTTGAGCGGTGTGAAAACACATTCCTGCTGTTTGTGGAGAACACTTGCTACAGGTGAGTAACTGTTTTCTCTGTGAACAAGCAGGAAGAAGTCCTTGTGTATGAGATTCCCAGGCTACAGGTTACCAAACAAAAACCTAGCTCAACAGGGGCAACAAAGAGAGAAGCAGCAGATGTAGTCCCCCTTCGAGACTCACAGCAGGCATCAACATCAGGCTGATGCATTTGGTAGCCTGGACAGACAAAAGGGCTGGTGGGAAGGAGTTGAACCTAAGTTCCAAACAGATGCTGGAGTATGACTTGGCCGAAGTTACTGTCTTGCTGGGAATCCCCATCCAGGCAGTAGTGGGTGTAGACAAAAAATCATGTGGCACCCCTGCAAATCTCCATGGTGACCAAATATAGATTGGTCATGGATGTAGCCTTGGCCCCAGTCACTGTGGGCAATGACATGACCCTTGATGCTCACTTCTGCCTGAACAGGCAAAGGATATGCAATCTGCTATCCAGATGAACAGCATGTGCTTGGAGACCGCTACGCCCAACCTGTTGGATTGTAAGCATGCATTGGCCTATCTTGAGCGGACCAGTCCGTGCAGACTCTATACAGCTGTTTGTTTCCTATGACCAACATGTACAGCTGGGCCTCTGCCTTGCTGGCTTGAGGCCTAGGGGAGAAGGTGGACTGTACTACCGACTGGTTGAGATGGAAAGCCGAGACTATATTAGGCACCTGGTCATGGTGGAACCTCTTGTGTACGGTGGGTGAGCCACCAGGGCCTGAAGCGCACTGACTCAACGAGCTGAGGTAAGTGCCATAAGAGTACCTTTCAGGTTAGAAATATCAGAGGACAGGTATCGAGCAGCTCAGATCCCACACCACTGGCGAGGGCTTGATGGGGGGGACTTCAATAAGAGCAAATCCTGCATGAAGTGGGCAGCAGGCCACCAGGGGCTGAGAAGAGATGTACTTCCCTACCAAGCCCTGATGGTAGGCCCTCATGGCACTCAAGTGCACTTGAACAGAGTTGGACTTGAGGCTTGAATTGGGGAGAGACAGGAGGTATTCCAGCAAGCTCTCCACCAGGCATATGAGAGGGTCGAGCACTCTGTCAGCACACCACAGTGAGAATCTGCCACTTGAAGGCATAGGAACAGAGGGTGGAATCCCTGCGGAAAGTCAGGAGGACATCAGTCCCCTCCCCTGGTAAATTGAGCAGACAGGACTACCCTCAGCAGCCATGCTGTGAGGGCCAGGGACCAAACATTTGGGTGCAGCAGGGTTCTGTCCCCCTGAAAGATGAGGTTGGGGCCAAAATCCAGCCTGTGACCACCTGGGGGACGGAAGCTACACTCGAGTCAAACTCCCACTGGGGTGCTGTTTGGGAGCTTTTGGCTTATAGAGGCTGTGACCCTGGCCTGCTGCCCCTGGGAGGGGGGGGGGAGCGGGATAGGCCTGAAACGTGGGGTAGTTTCCATAAGCTACCTTGGTCTTCACATGGAAGGGCTCCCCCCCCCCCCCCCAAAGTCTTCCTATGGGAAGGTTCAGACATTTTCTTGGACAGCCTGGTTCTGGTCATGAATTCTTTCTCTAACTCATCTGCCTTTTCCGTCATGGGTTTGCTGAAGAGGTTATCTCCCTGATATATGGGAGGAGCCTTGTACTGGAGGGCTTAGAGATCCTTGGCCCATGGCTCATCTTCAGGCACCGCCATGAAGGCAAGTACCTAGGACATCTCCCTCCAAAACTTCAAGAAGGGAAGATCCTCTAGAGGGGACATCTGCCAGAGATGTGGCAGAGGTTGGAGGGAAAGTCCAAGTGGAGTACAGTGTCAAGACTCCTAGTCAGTCTCCCATGCTGACTCTGAGCCAGAGTAATTGGTGAGCGCCCAGCTGTCACTGGACTGACCACCTGGTGTCTGAGGTCCTGTGGCATGTCGGTTGCTGACTACTTCAACACTGACCAAGCCAACCTCTCAAAGATGGGAGGAGTATCCTCAGGGGAAATCCTTGTCTAAGTCCCTGTGAGGGCACCAACAACCCAGAATGACCAGGAGTTTGGCCCCACTGTGCCTCTAGGAATGCAGAGAAACTGCTCCAGGGCTGCCATCCTGGCCTTGATGCCAGACCGCTCTGCAGCCTGCACAGGCCCCAAGAACATTGAGGCTGGTGTCTGGTCCCTGACCGGAGAATCCCAAATGGTGATGAAGTTGGTAGAACCACATTGATCCCTTGACGCCACAGGAGACTCCTCTCTCTAGGGCTGCTTCAACGGGTGCCCCATCTGTCATCCCCTGCATAGTCAGGTTCTGTGGCTGGGTCACAGTGGACTTACTCCCTGGGCCTGGGTCACCCTTGACATTGGCTTCAATGATGCTTTTGATGTATGGGGGAGATCTGAGGCCTCTGCTAATCTCTGGTTATAGGAAGGATCAGTGGTCTTTTTGGAGAGCCTGGTCCTGGTCATGGTCATGAACTCTGACTCCAGCTTGGTGGCTTTTCCAGTCATGGGTTTGGTGAAGAGGTTTTCTTCCCGGCAAACGACATTGACCAACTTGTCCTGTACCCATTGCTCCAGGTCAAGACTCTAACCAGACATGGTGGTAGGCACTAATGTCCACCACTGTTGTTCCAGTCACTGACATCAAGCAGTCATAGGCCACCTGAGTCATAAACCTGGAGTACTCCCAGACCATGGAGACCAGGGTCTGGGACTGCTGTTCCTCAGACCAGCTGTGAACCCAGCAAGTTCTTTTGCTGTGTTGCACAAGTACATGCCCATGTACAGCTGGTAGGCCTGGATCTGACTGAGTATTGAACCCTGGAAGTATTTCCTGCCTATGGTGCCCATGGTACTGGCCTCCCTACCCGGCAGCAGAGAGACATGCATTTCCTGGCTTTTAATCCCTCTGCATTATTGACTCTACCATCATGGAGTTATAGGGCAGTTGAGCATTTTGGAATCAGGGCTCTGGCAGATATGGTACATGGGTCCCGCCATGAGCAGGCAGTTGGACTAAGGCCCGAGTCTCCCATATTCTGAAGAGCAGCTGCTCCAGGACAGGAGGAACAGGCACCAAAAGGCCCTCTTTGGGGGGGCTCCTACTGGAGGATCTTGAGGTCCTCCACCAGAGACTGACGTGGCAAAGGCCCTTGCCTTCACCATCAAGTCCCTCAAAAAGTCTAGGAAGGTCAGAGCCTCTGGTGGGGACCAGCACCAAGTCTCTGGGATGGAAGGGTCTGAGGGCATAGCTCTGTGGAGCACGGTGTCTGGGACCTCCTTGTCCTGTATCAACCAGTCCAAAATGGAGCCCACGGAGACTTCAAAGATTTCCCTGGGCCTTGGGCTGGAGCCCCAATGCCCTGAGTCTGGTGTGCTGTGCGGGGAAGTCCTCTGTCCCAATCAGGACTGGGCCCAAGGAGCATCACAAGCCCTTGCTGTGGATGGGCTGCTGGTCTGGATTGATGGAGGAACTGGGCAGTAGAGCCTGCTGTTGGGCTATGACGGCAGGCAGACTCTATTCCAAGGCTGCCATCCTGGCGTTTATGCTGGATGGCTCTGCAGCCACCAGACAAATCCCTGGATGCTGATGGCACTTTCTCCCACCAAGGCAGCTTCTAGAGCTGCTCCTGGCCATCACATGACCTTGTGTTGAGGATTCTGAGGCAGGGTGCCGTGGGACTTCCCCACTGTCCCAGACTAATCACTCCAGGAGGGCCACTGATGATAGGCTTTCTGAGGGGCATATTTTCTTTGAGGGAGCCCTGGCTCAGTGGTCTGTGTCCTTAAGGCAGCATGGTGGTTGTGGGAGGAGGGAGCCTCCATGGTGGCCCTGGAGGTGACTGGCTGAATCAGTTTTAGGAAAACAACTTTTGCTGCTGTTTTGGCTTCTGAGGGCCTTGGGCATCATCTGCTGGTAGAGACCACACATGCAGTTATGATCCAGTCCAAGGTACCAAAGGCAACAATCATGTGGGTCTGTGTGTGACATAAGCGCAGCGGTTGCACTTCTTGAAGCTGCTGAATGAGGCCATGGTGGGGAATACTGTCCCCTCCAAGCGGTCAAACTCTCTAGATCTGGCCAGTAAGGACATGAATACTATTCCCTTTCTCCTTTTTTCCCCTTGGGGTCTTTTCTCCAGTGCATGAGTTAAGTGTTTGCTGAGAACAAGCAGGAAATCGGTCATCATGTATAGAGGATATCAATGCCAACAAAGCCCATGCAGTAACTACTCCCCCAATTTCAAAGAAAGCGTTTGGGAGATGTACCATGCATGCATGGTCCCCTTCCTATCTAAAGGTGCCATCTTGCTTCAGGCTCCTTTTTTTCCATAGAGCCCATCGGCTATGTGTCTTGCCCCCAGAAAAAGTAAGGTTTTCTTGTTCTACTTTTCTCTGGTTGTGTACCAGTTCCCTCCCTGGAGACAGAAGGAAACTGGTACATGACAGCACTTCAACTTTTTCTCCGGTTAAGTTGATACAAGTCATGGTGACCCTCTTGTGGTCCTAAATTGTGTTTGGTCTTCAGTCAGGTGGCTCACTGACAGTGTGGTACCTGTAGCTACTGTTATTGTATTGATCCAGCTCATTGCTGACCTTCCTCTTCTGCATTGACCTTCTACCTTGCCAAGCATGATGTCTTTCTCTAATGATCTCTCATCACATGATGTATCCAAAGTATGAAAGTTGAAGTCTTGTCATCTGAGCTCCTAAAGAAAGCTTAGGTTTGATCTCCTCTAGTAATGACTGGTTTGTTCTTAGGGCAGTCCATGGTATACAGAGTATTTGTCACCAGAACCATAATTGACATCAATTTTCTTCCTGGCTATGGAGAAAATGTAGGACCAACAAAACCTACAGGAAGAAAAAAAATTATACTTTGTATATCTCTAAGGCTTTCTTTGAAAGTGGGGGAGCGGTTACTGCATGGGCTCTGTTGGTGCTGATGTCCTCCATATGTGAGGATTGACTTCCTGCTTGTTCCCTGAGAATACATTACTAGTCTCTGTCTCTGACTCACAACCTTGAGGTCATCTTTGACACCACCTTATCCATCCAACTAATAGAGAGAGAAAGAAATGACAGGTTTAGATATCTGTGTGTTCAGAAAGGAAGGGGTGAATTTTGCTAAGACACACTAGTCAGCTCCCATCTAGACTACTGCAACCTCCTCCTTGCTGGTCTCCCTTACATCTGTTCAAAAAGAATAGTTACTGGCCTGTAACAGGTGTTTTGAGGACAGCAGGAGTCAGTCCTCACAAATGGAGCCTATGTAGTAATCACTCATCGACTTTCAAAGAGAGCCTTTGGGAGTTACACCACCCATTTGTGGTCACCTTCCTGCGCAAGGATGCAATCTTACCTCAGTATGATGATATAGCTTAATTAAGCATAAAAATAAAAACAACTCCATGGAAAGAGGGAGAATTTCCAGGTCCTTGGCATGAGGCTTGTCCTCCAATTCAGCCACCAAGAACAGGGCCATAGATCTCCTGCACAAAGTTGAGAAATGCAAGGGCTGGGGGGTGGGGCTGCCTTTGCTCTTGCAGTGGGGTGGGATCTAACGGAACATCCCTATGCAGCTGGATATCGGGTGCCTTGTCCCATCTCGCACTTGAGTTGGAGGGCCTTGAGGGCTTGATAGGCATTGCCCCAATGGAGGTGTTGGGGGGGACACAGAGGCCTGCTGCACCAATGCAGAATCACTCAGGGGCAAGGTCAGAGGCTTCACAGGTGAAAAGGAGCAGTGTGACTTGGCTCTGAGTGCATGCTTCACAAGAACTGGCTGGATATCCTCCTGGGAAGCCCTCGTGGAGAAAAGTCCTACTGTCTTTACCGACAACCTGGAGACACTGGGTATTGGACAGTGCTCTGAGTCCAGGAAGGCAGCCAGGCTGTGTTCTAGGGCAACCATCCTGGTCTTGGGGTATCACAGTCACCAGATCGGGCACAGATGGAATCAAGCCTGCAACCAGCTCCTCTGATAGGGAATCATTGGTGGTGGATTTGTCCTCCCACTCTGGTAGCTTTGGGGGCTGCCTTATGCCAAGGGCTTTGGGGCCAGTGGCTGGAGGTCTTATCCATCAGCTCTGGCATGGGACCTCTATGCTGACTTGGGCAGAATCCATCCCTTTATGGGGGAGTTCCTTGGAGGATGATTCTGATCAGAGGCTCCACAACAGTGGTGTTTGGAATGAGCAATGATGCATCAGTGGATTTGCCCCTGAGGACAGTGATTCCACGCTCTATGCAAGTGCAGAAACAGAGGACTGCTGACTAAAGATCGATTTATGCTGCTTTTCACAGCTCTTCTAACTCTTGCTTGACATCTGCAGGCAGGTGGAGTGGTCGTGATCAGCACAGATGCATTGAAGGCAGCAACAGCAGCTATGGCGGTCCATGATGTGGGAGCACTTGCCACACTGCTTGAAGCCACTGACAATTGACATAGCAGGGAAGATGGCTCCTGTAAGATCTAACTCTAATATCCTGTTCAGTGTGGGCATGAGGAAGAAAAATGGATCTGAGAAAAAAAACATGAGGCTGAGGTGAAGACTATCCAGGGTGAAGGGAAGGTGATTGGAATGCAAATTGGTAAAAGAGGGTGAAAGTGCCAAGAAAAAGATTGTTCACTAAAAAGTTGAAATTTTCTCAGGACAGCTGCTGGACTCTGTGGAAAACAGAAAATTGAGGTAAGATGGTACCCTTGAGCAGGAAGGTGACCATACATGCATGGTGTAACTCAAAGGCTTTCTTTGAAAGCTGTGGAGCTATTACCACACAGGCTCTATTTGTGCCATTGTCACCCTTATATGTAACTGACTTCTTCCTGGAGAACTCAGCTGCGAGGCTAATCTTCTGCCAGCCTGGATATGCTTATATAACCCCTCTTCTCAAGTTGCTTCATTGGCTCCCTATCTGTTACAATATACAGTTCAAACTTCTACTACTGATCCACAAAGTGCACTCATTTTGCTGATCCTCAATACCTTTCCTCAGGATCTCTGCTCTTCTGGCAAATAGCTTCCATCAGTGCCCTTCTGTCAACTCTAGACTTCTATCCTTTCATGGTGCTGCTCCTTATACTTGGAACAAACTACCTCAGTTGAAGCCTGTGCGTTTCATCTCTCAGCTTTTTCAAATACAGGCTGAAAACTCACCTCTTTGAGGCTGCTTTTAGATCCTGATCCACCTAATCGTCTACATGTTTCCTTATCATTCTCCTAGATGTATCCCTATCCTCAACTGTTATGATGTTTTTCTTGACTAGACTATAAGCTCCAATGAGAAGGAACTGTTGCTTACATGTGTCTGTATAGTACTACAAATGCGTTGCAGTGCCATACAAATCAATAGTAGTACTAATTTTGCTTTCCTTGAGTCCCTCCAGTCCAGCAGCTGGAGCCTAAGAACCACTGGGTTTTGATGTCACTCTATAAGGGTTTTGTGCTAGCTATATTACACCAGTATTTCTATAACGCAGCAGACTCCACTATTAACAAGCAGTTAAACAAAACATTAAGTAAACCACAGCAACTATTTACATAAAGAGAACAGAAATGAAGGTGCTCTGCCCTGAGGACCTGGAATAGTGCCATCCATGAAAGCACTGTAGTGAAGACACCAGATGTATGCAACTGTGGACCTTGTTCTTCACACATCTGTGATAGCAGAAAGAACAGACTAGGTGGAAACTGATGAAGGCACTTAAGGAAAGAAAATTAGCAGGTAAAGTCTAATTTCACCTTCCTAATGGTTCACCAGTCCAGATGCATGGGATGTACCAGAACAGTACTGTGACCCCTGGGGGGGGGGGGCAGGCCACGGCCACAACACTCATGCTCTAAACCATGCCCTTCTCTATGCCTGAACATACAAAATGGTAATGACACACAAGGGAGTGGAGGGTCGACTACATTGCGGCTTTGCTGATATCGCTGAGAGGAATGAGACCAGAGTCTGCTCACAAAGTTGCCTGCGCCTGTTGAGTGCACCCAAAGACACTCTGGAACCAACTGATGCTTGAGTAAACAGGCAGCAGCTATAGCCACTGTGTACAGGAAGCCTTTGACACTGCTTCCCCTTCAGAGAACACATAGGTGTTTTGATCTTTGAAAATCAATTGTTCTGTTGGGGTACTGACAAAGGATATGCCGAATATCCAATAGATGTAACTTATGAGACTGGTCTTTGCCCAGGCTGGAAAACACTGGCAATGTGACTGCTTAATTAAGATGAAATGCTAACACAACGTTAGGTACAGTTGTAATCAACATTTAGTTAAACTCCTTAATGTCCAATATCTCTTTTCTTTTTTTTTTTTAAGGGGCCATTGAAAGAGCTGTGGACTATATATGTACATATTTGCCACATAAAAGAATCAAAACAAGACCAATTAAAAAAAGAAATAGTATAAAAACTGGGATATTGCCAGGACATGATTAGTAGCACCCTTATAAACAATTCAAATCAGCTTGAACAGAGGAACTACATTCCCATTGCAGTAAAATTATATGTAGTGATCAATTACGAGTTCTCACATTTACTTATATATTTAATGTGGTTTTTATATACTGCCTTTCAAATTCTCAATCGGTTTACAGGGAACATACATAACTTTGTGTACATAGAACTTTTGGAACTATTTACAATAACAATTAACAGTGATTACATTCACATTATAACTGAATAGACTTGTACATGTTCATGAGGAGTTGGTAATTTCTTAACATTTTTTATAAGCCTTGCAATTAGTTAACTTGTGAGGGCTTGAAATGTTCAGTGAAAAGGTGAGCCTTCAAGGACTTTCTGAAGTCAGTAATATCCATGGTGGCTTTCAGATGATGAGGGAGGGCGTTCCATAATGTTGGGATGTAGAGTGTTCTGGGATGTGCTTGTGGGTTGCCAAGAAATGTTGGTGTTGTATCCTCCTTGATATATTGTTGAGTCTTTTAATTAGGGTTTTTAGGCAGTCCGAAGATTGCTCATGGAGTATTTTGAATGCTATCGTTAGTACCTTATATTTTATTCTTGAGCTGATGGGGAGCCAATGGAGAGATTCAAGTATCGGAGTAATGTGAACTTGCTTGTTAGCTTTGGTGATTAGGTGTGCTGCTACACTTTGGGCCATCTGCAAGCCTTGTGTTGAACATTTAGGTAAACCATAGAGAATTATATTACAATAGTCAAGGTGTGGTGTGATTAGCATCTGACATACTGTGCGGAAGTGGTTCTGCTCTAGAAGTGGTTGAAGATTCTGCAGGAACTTCATTTGTAGTATACCCTTGAGGTGGTTTTACTGATCTGAGACTGAAAATTAAGCCTCTGGTCAATGTAAATTCCTAAGTATTTGACTTCTTTCTTGAAGGGGATAGATCTGCTTCCTAGTGGTAGGTTATCAGGAGGGTTGAATGTATTGTCTCTTGTGATTGAGAACTTCTGATTTCTTGTAATTGATTTCCAGATTGCGTTGTAGTAGCCATTCTGTAACTGCTAACATACAGGCTGTTATGGGAGAGTACTCGGGTTTCTTAGTGTCTAGGATGGAATAAATCATTAAATCATCTGCGTATAGATGGTAATGTATTTTGTGCTCTTGTAGGATTTTGCATACTGGCTTGTATGTACAGGTTAAAGAGGAGAGCAGAGTGCGGAGCCTTGAGGGAGACCTTAGGTTAGCGAAAAAGGTCTTGAAGTATCAGATTTTATCTTAACTTGTGATCTTCTGTCTGCTAGGTAGGAGCAGAACCAGGACAGCAGTATGCCATAGCCCAGCGATGGCGAACCTATGGCACGCGTGCCAGCTGTGGCACGCGAAGGCCTTGCAGCTGGCACGCGGGAAGGTCGCACATTAAAAAAAAAAAAAAAAGCTGCCCGCTGCCGCCGCGGCGCTCCCTCTGCCCGGCGGGACTCTCCCGGCGCTGCTCAGCCCCTCTCTGCCGGCTTGCAGAGACGCGAAGGGAGAGTCTCCCTCGGGTCTCTGTTAAGCCCGCAGGGGATGATGGGAAATTTCCCATCTGCCCCTGCGGGCTTAAGAGAGACGCGAGGGAGACTCTCTCTCCCTTCGCGTCTCTGCAAGCCGGCAGAGAGGGGCTGAGCAGCGCCAGGAGAGTCCCGCCGGGCAGAGGGAGCCCCGCGGGACACTCCATGCCGCCACGGCGGCAGCGGGCAGCTTTTTTTTTTTTTTTTATTGCCATGAGCCGAGGGAGGGGGGTTAAGACTGGCAATGGGCTAGGGAGGGAGAGAGGGGGGTTAAGACTGGCAATGGGCTAGGGCTAGGGAGGGAGGGAGGTAAAGGCTGGCAATGGGCTAGGGCTAGGGAGGGAGGGAGGTTGAGACTGGCAATGGGCTAGGGAGGGAGGGGGGTTGAGACTGGCCATGGGCTAGGGAGGGAGGTTAAGACTGGCAATGGGCTAGGGAGGGAGGGAGGTTAAGACTGGCAATGGGCTAGGGAGGGGGGAGGGGGGTTGAGACTGGCAATGGGCTAGGGAGGGAGGGAGGGGGGTTAAGACTGGCAATGGGCTGGGGAGGGGGGTTAAGACTGGCAGTGGGCTGGGGAGGGGGGTTAAGACGCAGTGGGCTATGGGGGGGAGTTAAGACTAGCAATGGGCTGTGGGCTGATGAGGGCTGGCAATGGGCTATGAGCTGATGAGGGCTGTCTGGAAATGGGGTGATGGGGGGGTTAGGACTGGTAATGGGCTATGGGGGGGTTAAGACTGGTAGTGGGCTGATGGGGGGGGGGGTTAGGACTGGTAATGGGCTATGGGGGGGTTAAGACTGGTAGTGGGCTGATGGGGGTGTAGGACTGATAATGGGTTATGGGGGGGGGGCTAGGACAGGAAATGTGCTGATGGGGAGGGGTTAGGACTTGAGGTGGGCTGATGTGGTTAGGACTGGTAATGGGCTGTGGGCTGATGGGGGGGTTTAGGACTGGCAATGGGCTATGGGGGGCTGACTGGAAATGGGCTGATGGGGGGTTAGGACTGGTAAAGGGTTATAGGGGGGGGGGCTTAAACTGAAAATGGGGTGATGGGGGTTAGGACTGGAAGTTGATTGACGGGGGGCTAGGACTGGTAATGGGTTGGGGTGTTGCTAGGACTGGAAATGGGCTGAGTGGAAGGGGAGGCTTGAACTGCAAATAGCTGATGGGGAGGGGGCTTGGAATGGAAATGGGCTGTGAGGGAAGGGAGCTAGGACTGAAAATGGGCTGATGGAACAGCTAGGATAGGACTGGAAATGGGCTGTTGGGGGGAGCTAAGATTGGAAATGGGCTGTGGTGGGGGCTTGAATTGAAATGGACTCATGGAGGGGCTAGAACTGGAAGTAGGCTCATGGGGGGGCTTGGACTGGAATTGGGCTGAGTGGAGGGGAGCTATGATTTGACATGGGCTGATGGTGGGGCTAGGAAATGAGTAGAAATGGGCTGATGGGGGGGCTAGGATTGAAAATGAGCTGATGAAGGGACTTGGACTGGAAATGGGCTGATGCAGGGACTAGAAGGGAATGGATGCTGGGTGAGACTGGAACTAGAAGGGAGCTGATGTTGGGGGAGGATTAGAATGGGATGGGGCTGGGAGAGTAAAATGGAGAGGGGAAAAATATTTTGTGTAGGAGGGATGAAAAATCTACAATTGGCCAGGTATTGGGAGAGTAATTGGGGATTGAGGATGGAGGGGTAAAATTTGTGTGGATGAAATAGGAATGAGGAAAGAGCAAAAGGAGAAAGATTAGTATGTTAAAGCAGATGTAGAGAGAGAGAGAGAATGGAAAAAAAACTAGAAGAGAGAAGAAAGGACAAATGGACAGCAGACGATGGAGAGTTAGCAGAAAACATGAAGAAACCAGAAGAAGGTGGCTGGACCAATTGCAACTGAAAAAAAAATGCACAAAAGGTAGAAAGATATCTCTTTATTTTGAATTTATTAACTGGAATATGTCAGCTCTGGGAAATGTGCATCATTAACATCTGCGCTTTGTTTGGTACAAGAGGAAATTCCTATTTGACGTTGCCACTTGTTCTCTTTCCCCAGTATTCTCTGAAATGTATTGGTTTAATATTTGCAGTGTTGCCTTTTGATAGGTAGGGTATGGTGCTTTGTGAGTCCTGGTAATGCTGTCAGGATACGGCGGGTTTGCTATGGGTTCTAAATGGGCAGCGTTTGTAGTAGTTCCTAATGTGCCTGGCGGTTGGCACTGGATTATAGTAATGTAGAAATCTTTTAGTCTTTCTTTATCCATACACTCATTAAGAGACATGTTTACTAAAAGTTAGTGTATGGTAACATTATGCAAATATTTATGCAAATAAGACCACTTATGCAAATGACGTGCTGGCACTTTGAGGAAATTCTTTGGTTTTGTGCGGCAGTTTGGGCACTCGGGCTCAAAAAGGTTAGCCATCACTGCCATAGCCTATCCAGAAGTATGGTGTGGGTTATGGAATCGAATGCAGCAGTTATGCCAATGAAAATGAGAATGAGTCCCTTTTTGGTGTCTCCAATTCCTTTGAGTACGGTGTTCAGAAGGGATGTTAATAAGATTTCTACCCCATGGCACTCTCGGAACCTGTGGTGTTGAGTATCAAATGGGGAGGATGCATCAATTGTGGTCCTGTAGTTGGAATTGGACTGCCTTCTCGATTAGTTTGGATAAAAGCAGGAGGCTGGATATTGGGCGATATGAGGCAGGAGAAGTTGGGTCAGGTGTTCTTCAGTAGTGGTCTTAATGAAGAGATTTTCAGCAGTGGTGGGATGAATCCTTGTGTAAGGGATAAGTTTATTTTGCAGAGAGATGGGGCAACTTCTTGTGCCAATGTTTGTATCCACAGGGTTGGGAATGAGTCGAAGGTGGATGTGTTCAAGGTTTTCAGGAGCTTGATGCAGAGGTCTTCAGAGACCGAGTAGAAAGAGGTCCAGGCGCTTGGTCAATTTGGTTGTGCTTTGAGGGTGATAGGATAGTTTGGAGGGGCCTGTGGCCTGGATAGCTTGCTTTGGAGATAGGTTGTGTTGGTCTCGGGGGTTAGGGCATCTATTTCTTGGCTTTGTGGGGCTCTTGATAAGTTCTTGACTATGGTGAAAAGTTCTCTGGGACGGTTTAGAAAACTCATGATTATGTTTGTGTGGTGGTGTTTTTTCTGGTTGAGAATTAATTTGTTGTATTCATGCTGTTTGGTTGTGTAACCCTGTTGATCTTGTTGTGCTTTGGTTCTCCTCCAGCATCTTTTGAGTCTTCTTAGGATGGTTTTTGCATGCTTTATTTCTGGAGAGTGCTATGGGGCTTTGTTTTGTTGCTTGGATGCTTCTGGGTTTGGAGGTGCAGTGGCAGATAGTGAAAAGATGTTATTCCAGTTCTCTATCAGTAAAGGAAGATCCTCAGAGGTAGATTCAAGGTTGGGGATTTTTTGAGTAGAGTGTCCCTGTTAAATTCCTTAAAGCATCTGAGTGAGTTTGAAAAACACTGTCTGTCTGGGGTGTGGGAGATCCAGAGGAAGATTGAATTGAATCATATAGTGAGCCGACCATGGTACCGGAATTGCTTGGTATGGTATATGAGAGACAAAGGAGTGGAGGGTGGTAGGTACAAATACCAGGACTAGGGTGTTTCCTCTGGTGTGAGTTTGTGTTGAGATGATCTGGGAGAGTTCCAGTGAGGTTAAGGCTTTGAGGAAGGCTGAAGCTTGGTTTGTGCTTAGAGAGTTCAGGTTGAAGTCACCCAAAATTATTGGAAGCTTGCCTCTGTTAGTGTGTCTGGTGGCCAGTTCTATTATGCTCGAGAGGTCATTAGTGTTGGGTGAAGGAGTTCTGTATATTAGACAAATTATGAGGTCTTTGTTTTCCAGGGTTATGGAGTTTAGGGTGAAGGTGGAGAAGCTGCTGGTGAGCTTGAGGTTTAACTGTTTCTCTGCCAGAATGAGAGAGCCCCTCTCCTCTGCGTCCTGATGACTTGAATCAATCAATCAATGAATGAATGATGGCTTTAATGTTTGAAATGGCCACTGTTCACTCCCTGTTCCATTTCACAATGGTGATGAAAAAAGAGCTGGCTGAGACAGTCAGAAAAGCTATCATTGCCGAACATAATTTTTTTTTTTTTTTGTATTTAACTTTTTATTGTCAACAGATCCACATATAAGTAGTCATATTATACCATCATCTAAACATTTGGTACCTATCATCCCCAATGTCAACACCCCAACAAAAACTCCCACCCAATTGATGATAGGCAGTACTTCTGAAGGTAACCCCCCCACTGCCTTTGCACCATACACATTCCAAGCATACCTGGTCCCCCTGGTGGCTGCTTCCCCAAGGTTATCAGTGTTACCCCGCTTATTTCCCCCAAACAAGATTAACCCCCATTCCCAAAGATCCCCAGGTATGCATAGGAAAACTCTATGAAACCCAATAGGGTGCCCCACCCAACTTATACAATTGTTATGTATATTTATTGTCTATACTACACTCCTCCTTGTCTACCTACTGCCTCATATGCCCCCTATCTTGCCCCCACCTCTCCCCCTCCCCCTCCCCCTCCCCCTCCATCCCCCTTAGACCAACCCCCCCACCCCTCCCTCTCTACCCCTTTATCGCAGAATATCTCTTCGTAGATACAACACCTGACCCCATTGCTTCTCAAATCTATCTACCCTTTGCCATCGCACAGCAGTCAGTTTTTCCATTAAATACACCTGCCGGAGTCTCTCTACACAGTGCTCCACCCTCTGCACGTCCCGCTATTTCCACTGATATGCCAGTTCACAGCGAGCTGCGCTCAGGCACGCCATTATTTGCCGCTTATCCTGTGTGGCCCCCCCCCCTACGCTCCACCACCCCATCAAATACCCACTAGGATCTAGTACCACCTCCCACCCCCCTACCACCGCCCGCATCCATTCCAGGATCACCTCCCAAAACTTCTGTATCTTAGGGCATGTCCACCATACCTGGAAGAAAGTGCCCACCTCCCCACACTCTCTCCAACACATGCTGGACGCTCCTGGAAACATCTTATGTAGGCAGGCGGGCGGGTGTATAATACCATTGCATCACCACCTTGTACCAGTTCTCCCGAATGGCTACCGACAAGGGCAGGAGCCTCACCTGGTCAAAGATCTTCCACTGCCCCTCCGCTAAGACTACTCCCAAATCCCCTTCCCACTCCCGCATATATCTATGCTTGCTTACCAGAGGCCCCTGTATTGCCTTATATAACACCGAAGGTAACCCCAAGGATGTCCTCTTTCCATACCATATCACCTCTAATGGGGTATAATCCCGCTCCAGGCCTTCCTTCCCTAATTTCTTTCTCAGAAAATGCACCACCTGCCCGTAGTAAAATCTATCCCCTTCCCGCAACCCCATACGTCTCCCTCAATGTTTCAAAGGGGACCCACTCCCCCCCCCATCTACAAATTGGTAAAAACACTTCAAGCCCCCTCGCACCCATCGGCAATATCCTCCCCCTCCCTCCCTGGGTGAAACTCCTCCGTATGGCAAAGCTCCCTCATCAGAGAGAAAGGCACCCCCCCTCCCTTCAACACCCCAAATCTTATCCCACTCCTGCAGCACGTGACCTACATACGGATTCTCCTGCACTTGTGCCCCTCTCTCTCTCCTTCCCATCCATGGAAGCCCAGCCAACGACCACCCCCCCCCCCCAACACTCCTTTTCCATCTCCACATAGTTCTTTCTTTCCCCCCCCATCACATGATGTGCCTGGGCCACTCAATAATATGCCTGCAAATTAGGCACCCCTTACCCCCCTTCTTCCCTCCTATGATACATCACCTCCCGCGCTATCCTAGGCAGTCTTTTCCTCCATATAAACTGATCCACCCTTCTCTGTATCCCTCTCAAGTGGGCTCCCGGGATGCCACCAGCAACGCCTGAAAATAGTACAACACTCTTGGGAGCACATTCATTTTTACTGACGCTATCCTCCCCAGCCACGATACTTCAAGGCGCGCCCACCTCTGCAAATCCTGACCTATTTTTTTTCCACAGTTTACTATAGTTTGCCCTGTATATCCCCCATGGTTGAGGCATAATGTGAACCCCCAAGTATCTAATAGCTCTCTCCGCCCACTTAAAGGGGTAGCCTTGTTTCAGCCTCTCTAGAAGTGGCTGGGATATATTGATGTTCAAAGCTGCAGTTTTATCAGGGTTCATCTTGAACCCCGATACTTCTCCATACTTTCCCAGCTGCTTCATAAGCTCTGGCAAGGTCTCCTCCGGCTGTGTCACCACCATAAGCACATCATCAGCAAACAGATATTTTATGGTGGCCCCCCCCCCCTCTATATCCCCCACACCTTTCCATTTCCCCTAATTGCCCTCACTAGGGGTTCAATAGCAAACAATATCGGGGATAGAGGACACCCCTGGCGCATCCCCTGTTCCAGATCTACAGCCGCATTGTACCGCCCATTGATCTTTACTCTCGCTTTGGGGCCCCTATACAATGCTTGCACCCATCTCATAAACTTGGGGCCTATGCCCATCCGCCTCATGACGAGAAACAGGAAATCCCAATCCACCTTATCGAACGCTTTCTCAGCATCTATAGACAATAACATTGCCTCTACTCCCTGACCTCGCGCCTCTCATACCGCTTCCAGTACCCTCTTTATAGTATCAGGGGCCTGCTGCCCCGGTATAAACCCAGTTTGATCTAGCCCTGTCAACGTGGCCAACCTATTAGCCAGCACCTTAGCAATGATTTTTACATCCACATTTATCAAAGAAATGGGGCGATAGGACCCACACTGCATAGGGTTTCTGCCCCCCTTGAGTAATACTGTAATCCCTGCTGTAAGCATCTCCGCCGAGAAATGCCCCCCCCCCGTCCTGCTGTACTCCATTTGCTACACTCACCAACCTATCCACCAGTTCTTCCCGAAATGTTTGATAGAAAGCCCCTGTCAGACCATCCAAGCCCGGGGCCTTCCCAGGTGGCAGTACCCCAAGGGCCTGCTCCACTTCCTCCCGGGTTATATCCTCTTCCAGGCCCTAGCTTTCCCCCGCTGCCAATCTCGTCAACCCTATCTCCTGTAAGTATTCCTCCCCTTGTGCCACCGTCCCTCCCTCCTTCCTCTTATACAACTCCTGGTAAAATTGGCAAAAGCGTTCCCCAATTTGTTTCTCAGATCGTAACTTCTCCTCTTTCGCCCCTTCCACTCCCACTATAGTTGTCTGGGCCTCTCTTTTCCTCAGCTTATTAGCCAGCAATCTCCCTGCCCGATCGCCCCACTCATAGTAACACTGTTTCAACCTAGCCAGCTTGAACCCAATTTCTTCAACCTGCAATTTATGCAGCTCCAGCCGAAGGTGATTAAGCTGTTTAAAGTCCCGCCGATTACCTTGGCCTTGATAACGCTCTGCCACATGCTTTATCTCTTGTTGCAGCTCATCCTCTCACGCCAGGTGTTTTTTATATCTAGCTGCCCACATCACCATCGGCCCCCGCACCACTGCCTTCATACCCTCCCATAAGCCCACTCTCCCCACTATCATTAATATTCCAGTACTCTTTCAAACATACTTTAATATCCTTCACCACCCCTCTTTTTTTTTTTAACAAACTTTCATTTAACCTCCAGAATCGCACTCCCCCCCCCTTCCCTAGTGTACCCAACTCCCACCCACGTTGGTGCATGATCTGACCAGGTGATAGTCCCAATTTCAGCTTCCTGTATCCTGCCACCCCACCCATTATCCATCAAAAGATAATCAATCCTACTATAGCTATCGTGGGGCGCTGAGTAAAAAGTGTACTCTTTACACCCCTCATTCTGCTGCCTCCACACATCACACAAATGGTATGCCCTCATAATTCTCTTCAACATCCCTCCAATTTTATTATTACCATCCTCTCCCGCACCTTGTTGGTCCCACTTTGGGTGGAGCGCCACATTAAAATCACCCCCAAAATAAGCTTTCCCTGCACAGGCCAGGCCAGTAATGCCTTCACTCTTTTCCAGAACTGTACCTGCCTTTCATTCGGTGCATACACATTGACCAGTGTGACCGTTTCCCCCTGCCATTCCCCCCCCAGAATCAGCACCCTAAACATAAAATTTCAAAGGGGTACAAGGCCATCTCCAAAGACCTTGGGATTCCTGTCTCTAATTTACACTGTTAAGAAGTTTTCTGCTCATTGACCTGCCCAAAACATAGTGGGAGAAGGAAAATTTAATCCAAGAAGTCTTTGAAGGTTAGTGCGAACTGTTGGAAAAACACAACATACAACAGCCAAGGAGCTTAAGTCTGACTTGGAGCAATCTGGGGTGATGGTTTCAATCAGCACCATATACCATGCACTAAAAGAAGGATTTCAGGGGCAAAGGCCAAGAAGGACCCAAATTGTCAAAGACTGACATAAAAAGGCACTCATGATTTTTGCCTTGAAACCACAATCCTTCTGGAAAAATGTTCTGTGGCCAGATGAAACCAAACAAGTTCTTTGGCAATGTAGACCAGCGATACATTTACAGGTGAAGAAATGAAGCTTATAAGGAAAAACACAGCCTTCCTAGAGTTAAATATGGTGGAGGTTCCATAATGTTGTGGGGCTGTTTTGCTGCCTCAGGAACTGGAGGCCTGGAATGTATTAAAGGAATCATGAAATTTGAGGACTATCAAGGTATTTTTGAGTGAAATGTGCTACCTAGTGTCATAAAGCTAAATCATGGGTCCTCTAGCAGGAAAATGACCCAAAACATACATCCAAAAGTGGTTAAAAAGAAAATGATGGATTGTGTTAAACTAGTCAGCAATGTGTCCTGATCTCAATCCAATCGAGAACCTTTGCACAGAGCTGAAATCTGCCATTGGTAAAAGGAATCCTGGAAACATTCATGAGCTGGAGCTGCTGCTACTGAACATTTGTATAGCACTATAAGACATACACAGTACCTGCTCATTAGAGCTTACAATCTAGTTAAGACAGACAACACAGTTGCTGTAAACATGGGCTACATCTAGACGGAATTGTAAGGAAACAAAGGAGATCAGGTGAGTCAAGATCTGAAAGCAGCAGCAAAATAGTGAGTTTTCAGCCTGGATTTGAAAAGGGTTAGAGAAGGTGCCTGACGTACAAACTTGGGTAGTTTGTTCCAGGCATAAGGAGCAGCAAGGTGAAAGGAGCAAAGTCTGGAGTTAGCAATAGAAGAGAAGGGCACAGATAAAGGAGTGGCGTTCCCAAGAAAGGGTTTAGGGAGAGATAAGAGGAAAGGTAGTGAGGGAGCTGTAGAGTGAATGCACTTATAGATCAGCAGGAGAAGTTTGAACTGGATGCGGAAATGGATAGGGTGCCAATGAAGTAACTTGAGAAGAGGGGTAATATGAGCATGACGAGGCTGGCGGAAGTGTCTTAGTAGTGTGCTCAGAACAGAATGGCTGAATTGTGTTGATGTTGTAGAGGAAGAAACGGCAGGTTTTAGCTAATCAGTTGAATGTATGTGGAGAAGGAGAAAGAGGAGTCAGACGACCCCAAGGTTGTGGGCTGAGAAGAGAGGGAGGAGTAGAGTTATCCACTGAGAGAGGAAAAGGGGGAGAGGAGAGTTTAGGGGGAAAAATAAGCTCAGTTTTGACCATGTTCAATTTCAAGTGGGGTGAGACATCCAAATAGTAATGTCAGAAAGGAAGGCAGAGATCCCAGGTGTAAAGAGGTAGATTTGGGAGTCGTCAGTGTAAAGTTTATGGAGTGGAGGAGTGGCCTAGTGGTTGGGGCAAGGTATTTCAGGCCAGAAGGTCGGGGGTTCAAATCCCACTAGAGGACAGCAACCTTGGGCTGGAAGGACTGGGGTTTCTAGTCTCACAGGTGCACTTTGTGGTCTTGGGCAAGCCACTTAACCCTTCATAGCCCATGTTTCCTGTAAAATAGTTATCTCCAAGTTATAATGCCCTGTTCAATGTAATTTCAGTTGTTCAATGTAAACCGCACTGATGCAGAATAGCGCAGTATATAAGAGAATGTAAATAAATAAATAAAGATGGTACTGAAAGTGATGGGAAGAGATGAGTACATCAAGGGACTGGCTAGAGAGAGAGAAAAGGAGTGGACCCAAGACAGATCCTTGGCATACACCAACTGAAAGTGGGATAGCAGTAGAGAAGGATCCACCAGATCAAACCCTGAAAGAGTGATGGGAGAGATAAGAGACCCAGGATAGCACAGAGCTCTTAAAACCAAGCAAGGACAAGGTATCAAGGTGAAAGCTGTGGTGGTCAATGTGAAAAGCAGCAGAAAGGTCAAGGAAGAAGAGGATTATGTCATAGCCCTTAGATTTTGCTAGGAACAGGTCACTGGAGACTTTGGCAAGAGCCATTTCGCTAGAATGTAAAAGGACGAAAGCCAGATTGTAGAGGATCCAGAAGGGCTTGAGAGAAAAAGTTTAGGTAATGGCAGTGAACCACACATTCAACTAGTTTAGAAATGAAGGGGGAGGAGGGAGATGGGTCAATAGTAGGAAGGACAGATAGGGTCTAGTGAGGGTTTCTTGAGGAGAGTACATAACATAAGATATGTGATACTAGGTCAGACCAAGGTCCATCAAGCCCAGTATCCTGTTTCCAACAGTAGCCAATCTAGGTCACAAGTACCTAGCAGTTTCTCCAAAAGATACAGGTTCCACAATGCTTGTATTGGGTCAAGCAGTGGATATTCTGGGTCCCCTTTAATAATGGTTTATGGACCTTTCCTCCAGGAACTTGTCCAAACCTTTTTTAAACCCAGCTACACTAACAGCTTTTACTACATCCTCCGGTAGGAAATTCCAGAGTTTGATTACATGTTGAGTGAAAATATTTTCTCTTATTAGTCTTAAATAGGTTACCCTGTAGCTTCATTGTTTATGCCATGAAAATATAGAAAGACTAGGGGGCATACAATTGATCTACGTTTACCTGTTCCACTTTATTCATTAATTTATAGATCTCTATCATATCTCCCCTCAGCTGTCTCTTTTCCAGGTTGAAGAACCCTAACCTTTTTAGCCTCTCTTCATAGAAGTATCCTTCCATTTCCTTTACCATTTTGGTGGCTCTTTTCTCTACCTTTTCTAATAATTCTATATCCTTCTAAGATATGGTGACCAGGACTGCAGCCAATATTCAATTTGTGGTCGCACCATGGAACGATAGAGAGACATAATATCATCCTTTGTTTTATTCTCCATTCCTTTCCTTATAATGCCTAGCATTCCATTTGCTCTCTTGGTTGCTGCTGCACACTGGGTGGAGGGTTTTAACATGATATCCACGATGATGCCTAAATCTTTTTCCTGGGTGGTGGTTCCTAATATGGAACCTTGTATCATGTAACCATAGCATGCTTGAAGGCTGCAGTGGACAGCAACAGGTTGAGAATATGAGAGATGGAAGGGACTACAGTGGAGGAGATGGAGCTAAGGAGACGGGTGGGAATAGGATCAGAGGAGCAGGTAGTGAGTTTGGATGAGGAAAGAAGGTGAGTGGTTTCCTCCGCAAAGATCATAGAAAAGGAAGAATGGAGGGGGGGGGGGGAGAGAGGAGAAGGAGGGAAAGTAGCTGAACTTGTGGGGAATTGGAGTGTGAGCTTGTGGATTTTGTCAAAGAAGTAGTCAGCCGGGGTTTGGGCAGAAAGGGAGGGAGGGGGTCTGAGGCGGAGGCACCTTGAGGAAAGGAGTTGAAAGTTGTAAAGAGACGGTGAGAGTCAAAGGCAAGAGAGTTAGTCTTGTTTGGGTAGTGCTATGGCTAACTGGAAAGAGACAAGCATAAATTTGAAGTGTAGAAAGTCCACAAGGGTGCAGGATTTGAGCCAAGGATATTCAGCTGAGCGGGTGCAGGAATGTAGATGGTGGGTAGTGAAAGACTGCCAAGGTTGAGGTACAGTATGCCTCACAGGATGTGGCATGGGCAGAGCAAGAGCATCAGAGTGTGCAGTGTTATATGAAGCTACTACCTCAACAATAGACTCAGATGACATAGTGGAGGAGAGAGCCAACAGATCAATAACAGCTGGGTTTAAAAAAGGTTTGGACAAGTTCCTGGAGGAAAGGTCCATAAACCATAATTAAGAAGGGACCCAGGATATCAATGCTTGACCTAGTACAAGCATTGCAGAACCTGTGTCTTTTGGGGAAACTGCTAGGTACGTATGACCTAGATTGGCCACTGTTGGAAACAGGATACTGGGCTTGATGAACCTTGGTCTGACCCAGTATGGCATATCTTATGTTCTTATGTAACATGAAGATTTCTAAAGAGGTTGGAGGAGACAGCAAGGTTGAGGTGGTGGGTGATGAAGAATGAAGCTTAGCAGGTGCTGGTCCAATAAGGGAAGAAGTGAGGTACATAAAATAGTCCAGTCCTCGGGGAACCTTTTACAGTCCAGGGTATGCAGAACTGCTTCTGCCCGACTGGCATGGGGCCTGGGAAAGAAGGTCAGAAGCACCACCTCCTAGTTGAGGTGGAAATAGAATACCACTTTCGGCAAGAACTTGGGGTGAGTACGAAGTACCACCCTGTTCCTATAGAACCGTGTGAACGGTCTATCGGACACCAGAGCTTGCAGGTCACTCAGTCATCTAACCGATGTGAGTGCCACCAAGAAAAGCGTCTTCCAGGAAAGGAAGCGCAGAAGGCAAGTAGCCATCGGCTCAAAAGGTGGGCGAGTAAGCTGCTGCAAGACCACATTTAGATCCTATTCAGTCGCTGGGGGTTTCAGCAGAAGCAGCCCTCTCAGGAACCTGGACACCAAAGGATGTACAGAGAGAGGTTGCCCTTCCACTGGAGAGTGGTGTGCTGATAAAGCACTAAGGTGAACCTGGACCGAGTTTGACTTATGGCCTAAATCGGAAAGGTGAAGCAGGTACTGCAGCACCACCGCCACCTGGCAGGAGAATGGGTTCTCACTCTGCTGAGTACACCATTCCTCAAACCTACACCACTTAAATGCGTAGGTTTTCCTAATCGATTGTCTTCTAGAGGCTAGTAGCACATCCTCTATCTTTTTTGGGAGGAGAAGTGGGGCAAGGACTACCCTTTCAGCAGCCATGCCATTAGGTTGAGGGACCTGAGGTTGGGATGCAGAAGTGAGCCCCCCTCCTGCAACAGGAGATTGGGTGAAAATCCCAGAGGGATTGGAGTCTCCTCTGCCAGCTGCAGGAGGAGTGGAAACCAAGGCTGTCTCGGCCACCTGGGGGCCACCAGGATAATCGAGGCCTTGTCATGAAGGATCTTGAATAAGGTCTGAGCTACCAGTGGCATGGGAGGAAACACATATAGGAGGCCCACAGACCATGATATTAGGAAAGCATCTGCAGCCACCCTGTGTGGTGTGGCTGTCTGGAAGCGGGGCAACTGGTGATTTTGAGGGCTTGTAAACAAATCTATGGATGGTCGCTGCCAACACTGGAAGAGTTGCTGGGCAATACTGGGATCCAGTTACCACTCATGTGGCTGGAGAATTCTGCTTAGCTTGTCTGCTAGGAAGTTCTCCTGACTTGGTAAGTAAACCGCCTTGAGGAACATACCCTGACTGACTGCGAAGGAGCATAGATCCAGGGTTTCCTTACACAAGATGCGAGAGCCTGTGCCCCCCGCCCCCCCCCCCCCCTGTTTGTTCACATATAACATTGCTACTTAGTTGTCTGTCTGAATCAAGACCGACTGATGAGCCAGGGTTTGGCAGAAGGTCCGAAGAGCTAGGCGGATCGCTTGAAGCTCTAGGAGATTGATCTGTTGTGTACTCTCCCATGGAGACCACACACCTTGAGTGCAGACCTGCTGGCAATGAGCACCTCATCCCAGCAGGGATGCATCTGTAGTCAGCACCCTTGAGTGCATGGGATGCTGAAAAGGCACTCCCTCCAGAAGGTTGTGAGGTTGAAGCCACCATTTCAAAGAATGTATTAGGCGATGGGACACCTTGATGTTGTCTCTGAGTCTGCCTGTGGCTTGTGTCCACTGGTCCCTGAAGCACCACTGAGCTGTTTTCATGTGGAGTCGAGCATTGGGTGTCACATGCACTGTGGAGGCCATGTGACCGAGAAGGTGCAGAAAGTGTCTCGCTGAGATGTGGGATCTGTGACTCACTTGCTGCACTAGGGCTACCAACCATTGAGCCCTTTCCTCTGGCAGATAAGCCCTTGCCCCTATGAACTCCAGTCCCTGAGAGGGAACCAGAGTGGACTTTCTGTAGTTGATCACAAAGCCTAGATGCTGAAGCAACTGGATAGTGCAGGACGTGGCCTGTTGGGCTTCTAGAGCTGACTGAGCTCTGATGAGCCAGTCATCCAAGTAAGGGAATACAAAGACCCCTTGAGTCCTTAGAAAGGCAGCCACTACCGCAAGGCACTTTGTGAATACCCTGGGTGCCGAGGCTAGGCCAAAGGGCAGTACTTTGTACTGAAAATGGTTTCCTCCCACTACAAATCTTAGATATTGTCTGTGGTCTGGATGGATCAAGATGTGTGTATACATGCATCTTTTAGGTCTAAGGAGTATAGCCAGTCTCCCTGGCGGAGGTAAGGTAGCAATATCCCAAGGGAGAGCATCTTGAACTTTTCCCTCACTAGGAACTTGTTCAGGCTTTGCAGGTCGAGGATAGGTCTTAGGCCTCCAGTTCTCTTTGGTATCAGAAAGTACCTGGAGTAGAAGCCTGTGCCCTGCAGGTGGTGAGGCACTGGTTCTACCGTCTGATCCTCGAAGACCTGTTAACGCCTGTAAGAGGAGGTCCCTGTGAAGAGGGGGTCTGAGAGGAGAGCTGCTGATCTGATCTTCCGGAGATTTTCTAGGGTGTCTATGCAGAGGTTGCTGCCGGTGCTAATGTGGATGACTCTGAAGACTGGATCAGCTTTACCTGATTCCAGAGCCCTTTAGGGGTCATCTGAAGGCAGAGAGTGCAAAAACCGAGGGGATGAATACTTTCACAAGGCACTGTAAATGTGGTTAAGAATGCTGTTGCCAAGGTTTCTCGAGCTCAGAGTGAGTAAGAAAGCTACAACTAGGAGAATTCCAAGAGCTGAATGTTGAAGATACTTATCCACTCATTCGTCCCCTCTCATCTAGACTACTGTAACCTATTGGAGTGGAGGAGTGGCCTAGTGGCTGGGGCAAAGTACCTCAGGCCGGAAAGTCAGGGGTTCAAATCCCACTAGAGGACAGCAACCTTGGGCCGGAGGGACTGGGGTTTCTAGTCCCACAGGTGCTCCTTTTGGTCTTGGGCAAGCCACTTAACCCTCCATTGCCCATGTTCCCTGTAAAATAGTTATCTCCAAGTTATAATGCCCTGTTCAATGTAATTTCAGTTTGTTCAATGTAAACCGCCTTGATATCATGAAAGGCGGTATATAAGAAATGTTAAATAAATAAATAAACCTACTCCTTGCTGGTCTCCCTCTGAATCATTTCTCTCCCCTTCAATCTGTTCAACACTCTGTTGCGGGGCTAATCTTCTACCAGCCTCGCCAGAGTTATATTACACCTTACCTCAAGTCACTTTATTGGCTTCCTATCTGTTTCCGCATCAAGCTCAAACTTCTCCTGCTGACTTATAAGTGCATTCACTCTGCAGCAACTCACTATCTCTTATCTCTTCCTACACCCCTCCTCAGGAACTCTGCTTTTCTGGCAAATTGCTTCTATCTGTGCCTGTCTCTTTTATTGCTAACTCCAGATTTTGTTCCTTTCACCTTGCTACTCCTTGTGCCTGGAACAAACTACCCGAGTGTACGTCAGACGTCTTCTCTGACTTTTTTCAAATCCAGGCTGAAAACTCACCTTTTCGCTGCTGCTTTCGGGTGTTGACTCACCTGATCTCCCTTGTGTTTCTTTACCATTCCCCTAGATGTATCCCGTGTCTACAGCTACTGTGTTGTCCATCTTGACTAGATGGTCCTTGCTCAGAGCTGTGTACGTCTTGTAGTGCTATACAAATGTTCAGTAGTAGTAGTAGTTGGCCTTGAAAATGGTGTATTTGGAGAATAAATCTAAAAGGAATAATCTGAGGATTTTGAACTTCCCTAAATCTCCTCTTTTGTCACCCTTGGAGATGGTGTAGTAGTATTTTCATGAGGTTTTGGAGATCGCTCAAGTTGACCTCCCCCCTTGCATTCAAGCCTAAATACCTGTCCCTGAGATCCAGCTCACAGGAATGTGAGTCTAAGTTGGTTCAGCTGGAAGTTATGGATCTTATAGGTTTATAAAAAGCTTCTGGAAGTAAAAACAGGTTACCCTCCTTGTTACCTTTTGCTCTCAAATCAGACTGTAATTTGATTTTGCGTTTATTTGTTAAGAATTTGTAGGAGCAGTTTATGGGATCAAAAGTGTGTATTTTCCTGAATTTTCTAAGGACACCAAGGAAGGAATTATTGGTGTTCAAGTCAAGAGTCCTGGTTCTGGGGGCAAATGTTTTTGTTAAAAACTTTGCATTTTGCTGTTCTACAACCTATAAGGATAAATATTTCATATTTGTTTTTTACCCTAAGCAGCTTCTGGCATGTTTGATTGCTAGGGAGGATACAATTAAGCTGTAATGTTCTTCGATGGCCGATCCGGCTGATAAAAAAGGGAAAGGAGGAGACTTATGTATTATTTCTTCAGGGGCGAGTGCTACCACGAGGTGGTTCATACTAATTTTATTTCCTTATTGTCCCCCTCTAAATAAAAGCTGTAAGTGTAGCTGAATTTAAGAGGTTTGAACAAATTTGTGGAGGAAGCTATTATTAAAGAGGACCAGGGAAATCCACTGCTTACCCACTGGACAAGCAGCATAGAATATGTGTACCTTTTGGGAACCTGACAGATACTTATAACCTAGATTGACCACTGTTGGAAACGGAATAATGGGCTTGATGGACCCCCTGGTTTGAGTAACTATGCTTTCTTCGGGAACAAGCAGGAAGTCAGTCCTCACAAATGGGATTCCTCAGTTACAGGCTACAGCTAACCTGTAAAAAAATAAAAACACCACAGCAACCTGCAAAGGGTGAGCCGTGAGATGCAGCAGTTGAGTCCCTACTGAGAGACTCTCGCAAGGCCCAAGTGTCTGGCAGAGAACCAGCATTCTGGTAGCCTGAACATAGAAGAGTCAGAGGGCAGGAGTTGCCTACACCTCAAAGAGATTACAGAGTACAGCCTGGCCAAAGGCGCTGTCCCATTGGGACTCCCTCTCCCGGCAGCAGTGAGCTACGAAGGTATGGACTGAAGACCAAGTGGTGGCTCGACAGATTTCTGTCACAGGTACAGAACGCAGGCTTGCCATGGAGGTAGCCATGGCCCTGATGTGTGCTGTGACCCTCTGATCCAGTTAGATCCCCGCCTGCTCATAGTGGACAGAGTTCATTTAGTCAATAGGAGCCCCAGACAACTGGGGTCATAAAATAAGAAAAGCTGAGGTGCTTTGCAGTGGCCCCGAGTCTGTTGCAGATAGGACAGGGCTCTTTTACAATCCAAAGTATGGAGGACGGTATCCATCCTGCTGGCGTAAGGCCTCAGAAAAAAGGTGGGGAGCACCACCTCCTGCCTGGGACACCACCCTGCTCTTGTAGAACCTTGTGTAGGGGAGCTCTGCCATCACAGTCTGGAGCTCGCTGACTGCACACTGATGCGAGTGCCACAAGGAAAACAACCTTCCAGGAGAGGTACCTCAAGTGGCAGGTAGCCAGGGGCTCAAATGGCGACTTAGTGAGCTGTGAGAGCACCACAATGAGATCCCACTCTGCCGCTAGAGAGCAGATGGGGTTTGGATAGCATGAGGCCCCGCAAGAAACAAGGGTCTGAGCTGAGAATGGTTTGCCCTCAATGGTATGGTGGTGCACTGCAATAGCACTCTTATGCATTCTGACAGAGTTGGACTTTAGTTCCACCTGTGATGGGTGGAACAGGTACTAGAGCACCACTTGTACCAAGCAGGAGAACGGGCTCGTCTGTCTTTTTGGTGCACCACACTGAGAATAGATGCCAATTGAAGGCATACACTCTTCTTGTGGAAACCATGGGAGGTTGAAGGGAGCTAGAGCTACCCTTTCAGCAGCCAAGCCGAGAGTGACTAGGACCTCAGGATGGGGTGTAGGAGAAAGCCCTAGGGCTCAGCCCAGGGGAATTGGCAACGCCACCAACAGAAAGAGGAACCAGGATTGCCTGAGCCACTGGGGTCTATCAGTATTAGTGATGCCCTGTCATGCTGGACCTTGAAGAGGGTCTTGGTGACCAGTGGTGTCAGCGGGAAGGTGTAAAGGAGGGCTTCCGTCCATGTAATGAGGAACGCGTCCACTGCCATCCAGGATGGATGTGGCTGGCGGTAGCAGAAGCAGAGCAATTGCATGTTGTCCGGGCTGGTGAACAGGTCCACCAAGGGGACACCCCAGAGTTGAAACAGCCAGGAGGCCATTTTGGGATCCAGGCACCACTCGTGTGGCTGGAGGACTCTGCTCAGCTTGTTCACCAGGGCATTGTCTTGGCCTGGGAGGTAGATCGCTCTTAGCAGCATCCCTCTGTGTGTCGCATAGGAGCAGAGGACTACCACTTCCTGGCAGAGGGAGTATGACCTTATGCCCCCTTGCTTGTTCATGCAGAACACTGCAACTTGGTTGTCGGTTTGGACCAGCACCAACTGGTGGTGCTGGAAGGCTTGGAGAGCCAGAAATATCACCCGGAGCTCCATAAGAAACTTGGCTATCGGAATGTGACAATGCAATCATCAATCAGATGTTACCCACAGGATTCTCAGTCTATGCATGCCATAGAACCAACCAGAAAGGAGGCGGAACACTCATCCTGGCCAAAACTGCCCTATGCTTCCAGATGTGTAATGCAACCAGCACAGCTAACCTGGACTCCCTTACTATAACAAATGACACATGCACAATCAACCTACTATACCGAGCACCAACACCATCTTCTGAGGATCTCGCAACAATAATTGGCCTTGCCTGCAACTCAAAAAGACCACGATCCCAAAACTGGATTCTAGGTGACTTTAACCTTCCTACGCTACAGGAAGCGCAAGCCACTGCCTTCCTAGAAGCACTACAAGAACTAGGGTACGATCAGCTAGTCAATAGTCCAACTCACATCAAGGGAAACAAACTTGACCTGATCTTTGCTCCACAGAAAGATATGGATACCACCGAACCAATGCTACCAACTATATCTCCTGTGCCATGGTCTGACCATAGCCTACTCAAGTTCCAGATACCTATTAACACCTACAACCAAGACTCCCACAAAACCAACGCTGTCCACGAAACCTCGCTGAAGCACTTCCGCCCCTTTGAGAAAGAAGAGATTCGAGGGAAGATCCTCCCACTTCTCAACAATATACCACACGACCTAGATACGATGGTGTCCACATGGGACGAGAGCCTCAAGACCATCGCATGCATACCACCCACACATAAAACAAAAAAGAAAAGAGAACACGCACCATGGTATACCAAGGACCTCCGAACTTCACTCCAGTGCCTGCGCAAGCTCGAGAGAAGATGGCGCCGGACTCGCTCTACCGAAGCACAAAGTACTTACATCACTCACCTAAAAGCATACCGTGATGAATTAACAAAGAAGCGGAAACAATATCATTCCGACATACTGAAGCGATCGTTAAACAAACCCCACGACCTCTTTAATATAGTAAAATCCCTCATAAAAGAACCTCCCACAGACCAATCACATATGCCACAACCCCAAGCATACTCTAACTACCTACAAACAAAATAATCCAGACTGGCGCAACCTCAACCAACTATCTACAACCAGGAGTAACCCACGCTGGCAAAACTTCGAGCTCCGCAAACAACACCCTTCAGCATAACTTACCCCAACCATCACCACTAGCCAATTTTGACAAAATATCACGCAGAGAGATTGAAGACACCATCGCTGCAATCAACCCTACTACTGCACCCAACGACCCATGCCCAGCCCTATGGATAAAGGAGTTGCGATGTGACTTAAGCCAATATCTGAGCGAATTAATAAACCAATCCCTCACAACTGGATCATTCCCACAGAGCCTGAAACAAACATCAATCAGACCACTGCTGAAGAATAACAAGATGGACCCAACGAAGGTGGAATCATACAGGCCAATTTCAAGTATCCCCATGCTTGCCAAAGTAATTGAAAAGTTAGTACAGCGCCAAATTCAACAGCATATTGATACTGAAGCCCCACTGGACCCCTCCCAGCATGGGTTCAGAGAAGCACACGGGGTGGAAACCCTCCTCACCACCCTACTTGACAACCTAGTCTCCGGAACAGACAAAATTCACCAGGGATATGCTCTCATCTTCCTCGACATTGCAGCGGCCTTCGATTCTGTGAACCACGAGATCCTCATACAACGCCTCAGCGAAAAAGGAATTCAAGGGACAGCCCTAGAGTGGTGCAAGTCATACTTGACCAATAGATGGCAACATGTAAGGTCTGGCTCCACAACCTCCAAACCATTTTTGCAAAACCAGGGCGTGCCACAGGGTTCTTCTCTATCTGCATTGATGTTTAACATCTACATGCAGCCCATATGTGCCCTAGCACGTTCATTCAAGGTCAACTGTTTAGCCTACGCAGACGATATCCTGCTATACATCCCTTTCAGGACCAACCAACCAGACCTCTTCCCTCTAACAAGCTGTTTTGAGGCAGTAGCAGAATGGCTCAACACACAAAATTTAAGAATCAACTACAGCAAAACAGATGTCCTTTTCATCTCAAGGAACCAGGACTTCACCCCTCCACCCTCCTTAAAAATCGGCGACACAGAACTGAAAACCAAATCAACAATCCGCTACCTTGGCATTACTCTGGACCAACACCTGGATCTGAAAACCCACATAAAAAACACAGTAAAAACAGTATACATGAAAATAAGGACTTTAAAGCATCTCCGACCACTACTAGATTTCAGCGACTATCGATCAATCTATCAAGCATTAATATTACCACATTTTGATTACGCCAACGTAATCCTACACGGTCTCCCCCAATCAACACTAGCACCACTCCAGCTCGCAATGAACACTGCTGCGAGAGTACTAACAGGGGCCTCACGGAGAGAGCACATAACGCCAGTACTGATGAACCTCCATTGGTTACCTGTTCAAGCAAGAATCCTACACAAAGTCCTAACCTTGACCTTCAAAGCGTTAAACACTTTGACTCCCACAGCTATCAGCGAGATGATACACAAAGTACCACATAACAGAAACAGAAGACCTACGACGCAAAACACCCTCGAGGTCCCAAAGGCAACAACGAAATGCACAAAAATAACAACAAACAGAGCCTTTACAATTTATGCACCTAGAGCATGGAATGCCCTCCCCACCTATATACGAAACATCACCCACCTAACCCAATTCAGGAAAGCATTAAAGCACCACCTGTTCACCACATACTACCCTGAATCCAGCCTCAGTATTCATACATGTTGCCCCTCAGACAATCACGCACCACACCTAAACAATCAGACTCAGTATGAAAAAGGCTAACCCACCGATCCTTCAAAAGTAATAAGATGTAGATAGACCCTGCTTGAAAAAGGTAATAGTGTAAATACAATGTAGATAGTTTCCCCAGTTGTTTCCATGTTGATTTCCCTGTTTATTGTAAAGTTTACAACTCAGAATGCCTGTGTTGTATAGTTGACGTTGAATGTAAACCGCACTGATCTGAAAAGCGCGGTATAGAAGAACTGTTAAATAAATAAATAAATAAATAAATAAATAAGATTGATTTCCATCTGGGACCAGCTGCCTTGAGTCTGCGGGCCCTTGCAATGTGCTCCCCAACCCAGTAATGAGGTGTCCATGGTGAGGACCCTCTGGGGGGTGAGTGCCTAGAAGGGCATCCCAGCCTGAAGGTGACAGGGAATCTTCCACCATCCGAGGGAGTCTGCTAGCTGGTGGGTCACTGTCACTCTACCTGTGGATTGCATCCACTGAGCGTGGAGGCACCATTGGGCCACTCTCATGTGCAGTTGGGCGTATGAGGTCATGTGAACCATGGAGGTCATGTGGCCCAGCAGGTGGAGGAGAAGCTGGGTGGGTAGCGACCGGCCTCACTGCACCTTTGCGGCTAGCCCTGAGGCGTTCTGACCTTTCCTGAAGGAGGAAGGCCTTGGCCTGGAGGATGTCTATCTGAGCCCCTATAAACTCCAGGTGCTGAGCCGGAGAAGGGTATGATGAACCCCAGATGCTGCAGGGTGTTGATGGTACACCCTGTGGCATGTTGTGCCTCTGCAACTGTGCCACCCTTTGAGTCAGTTGTCCAAGTAGGGAAAGACTAAGGCCCCCTTGGAGACAGAGGTCGGCTGCGACCACCGCGAGGCACTTGGTGAAGACCCTTGGTGATAAAGCCAGCCCAAAGGCAGCACCATGTATTGGTAGTGCTCTCCTTCCACCATGAACCGGAAGTATTTTCTGTGGCTGGGGTAGATCAGGATGTGTGCGGAGGCATCCTTTAGGTCTAAGGAGCATAGCTAATTTCCCTGCTGGAGGAATGGCAACAATGTTCCAAGGGAGAGCATTTTTGAACTTTTCCCTTATCAGGAACATGTTCAAATCCCACAGATCCAGGATAGGCCTGAAGCCCACTGGAGTAGAAGCTGGTGCCCCAGAGATGTTTCGGCACTGGCTCCACCGCCTTGTCCTCAGAGACCTGTGAGCTCGGTGGGGAGCAGCATCTTGTGGAGGAGAGGTCATATGGGCTCTCCTGGAAAGTATGAGGATGGCATTTGCTGTAGGTAGAGGACATAGAGCTCCTTGACCACCTGTAGGACCCAGGTATCGGTGGTAATGGTGGACCACCTGTGGGCAAACAGGTCCAGATGCCCCCCTGTGGGCTGTAGAGCTGGTAGTACTGGATCCGGCATGTTGGTATAGAGTCCTAAAAGGCCTTCCAGCTGTGGAAGTAGAGGGTCCAGGCCTCCCTGCTGGGAGAACCAAGGAATGGGTCTTTTGGCTCTTGAGTCTGCGCATGGTGGACGCAATGACCATTGAGTTGTGGGGAAGTTGGGTTTTCTGGAACCCAGGGCCTCGGCAGACTCTGAACATGGAACTGAGTTGCCTGCTGACAATGGGCACAGACGCCGGTGTCTCCCACATGCGGAGGAGGCGGAGTTCAAAGATCAGAATGGGTAGTGTGAGGGCCTCCTTCGGAGTGGCCACATACTGGAGGATCTCCAGCTCATCTGTGTGAGGGTCCCCCTCTGCCTCAGTCTCGATGGAGAGTGCCCTAGCCATGTCCTACACAAAGTTGGGGAAGGCAACATCCTCTGGCAGGAATGCCGGGGGAGATGGTTTTGAAGGTACGTCTTGGTGGTGCCGAGTGTCTGGGGATTCCTTGTTCTCGCTATCTCAATTTGAACTGGAAGTCAGAGGTCGATTCCAAGGTTTCGCAGTCACAGTGGTCTAGGTCCGAGTCCAGGGGACCTGCGGTCTGAGCTGCATACACTTGCTGGAGAGGACTGGTGACACGAGGAATGGGACCACGACCTAGTCTTATGCCAGTGGCGCTCGAGGATAGGCTCAACGTCCAGAGAGGTCCTCGATGTCGAGAGTCCTATCAGGGTGAATGAACCGGACATGAACACCTGCTGCTGGGCCACGAGGGCAGAAATACTACATTCTAAGGCCACCATCCTGGTCTCCATGCCAGTTGGCTCCCCAGTCTTTGACGTGGACACAGAGGTTTTTGGATCTGGCGTCTGTTCTGTCGAGGGGGAGTCCTTGCAATGGCAGTCTTGGGTACCGAAGACTCCTTCCAGGGCAGCTTGTGAGGCCGCTCCGACTCACGTCAGGGACTGCGGGGCCTGGAGTGGGATTTTCTGTTTTCCCAGACCCAGTCTCCAAGGAGATCTTTGAGGACTTCAACTTCTTGCATACCACCTCTGGGAATTTCCTCTCAGAGGTACAGTGGCTGCAAGACTCCGAGCCGGCCCACGCTTCGCAGGGCATTGAGGTACTAGAAGGGGCCCTGGAGCGGGGTGTCGTCTGAGACTCTGGCATGGAGTTTTACTTTTGGAAAAATTTTTCCTGCTGCTGCTGACAGCTCTTAAAGGCCTTTCGGGTCATGGTCCTGCAAAGTTCACAGTCTGAGTCACTGTGTTCTGGGCCAAGGCACTGGAAACAGCAATCATGCAGATCGGTGAGGGACATCTTGCTGCAACGATCGCACTTCTTGAAGTCGCTGGAGGCCATTGGGGAAAAGGGGCCCTTACACCCGGCAGGCATCAGAGGCCTCTGGCTGAAAAAAAGAGCGCAAATGCCAGTCGAGGGATACCTAGAAGAAAAAAAACACAAAGGAACGAACCCAAGGAGCGACACCGAAGCAAGTTGGCTCAGGGTGGGAAAGGAACTGGTGTGCAGACCAGATAGAAAGGTATAAAAAAAACCCCAAAAACACCTTTTTTCGGGGGAAACTGGAGAGACGTTCGGAGGGCTCCACAGAAAAAAGAAGACCGAGGCAAGATGGCATCTTTGGGCGGGAAGAGGACCATGCATGCATGCATGCATGGACATCTCTCAAAGGCTTTCTTTGAAAGCTGGGGAGATGCTTTTGTGTGGGCTCTGTTGGCACCAATGTCACCCATATGTGAGGACCGATTTTCTGCTTGTTTCTGGAGAAACTTTTCACCACAGACAAGCAGGATAAGACATCATATGTGAGATTCCATAGCTACCGGCTGCCTCAACTCCATGCGCTAAAATTACCTTCACTAAAAAAGACCACCTAGGTCACAAACGTCATGGTGCAGGCATGCAGCAGTCCAAAGGGAGTTATCAGTGTGGTACTGACTCTGATGATATCTTAAGACACTGTTGGAAGGTTGAGGGGAAGTTTTACAAGAAGCAAGTCCCACATAAAATTAACAACTAAAGGCTGTAAAAGAGATTGGTTTATCTTTCACATAATGGTGATAATAGTCAACTGCAGTAAGGTGAACCCTTATTTATTTAACATTTCTTCTATACCGTGCTATTAAAATCAGCGCGGTGTACATCGAACAAGCTTATTGCAATGTATACAAGCAACATTGAGTTTACAAAGAACAGGGAATTGAACATGGGAGCGAAACCAGGGAAACTAAATAAATATTAACTTGAACTATGTACAATACTCTAATGTAGATGGGTGTTGCATTAGTTTTGTGAAGGTTGGTAGGGTTTGAGGGGGGACTACCTATTATCTGTGGTGTTGACGTGAAGGGGCGACTGATGTATGGGGGAAGTTTGCAGGTTGTTGGTTGTGCGTTGGTTTTCAAACCAGACTCAGACAGATGTAGAAGGTGCTCAAGCAGCTCTTGTGTGGGGTAAGAGAAGGATTTAAGGACTCCCCTTCACATAACACGGCAAACTTCTTCCACTTGAAAGCATACTACATCCAAGTAAACTCTTTTCTGGAAGCAAAGAGGACATCAGTAGCAGCAACTAGCAAGTTGGACGACGATGATGCCAAACTCTCAATATCCAGGCTGTGAGGGCTAGGGATATTATGTTGTGATGCAGCATCATTCCCCAATCCTCTATAATCAGTTGGTGAATCACTCAAATGGACTGGATCCTGAATTGTAAATTCAAGAAGAGCCATGGCTGCCAAGGTCAATAAGGAGCAATGAAAATCATTGTGCCTCTGTAGCTCTTGAGTTTCAGTAGAGTTTTAGCAAATCGGAGAAATGTGAGGATATGCATACAGATGTCCCTCTCCCAAATGAAAAAGGAAGGAATCTGAGGCTAGTCTGCCATGTGTCCCAACTCTGGAGCAGAACTAAGGGCACCTGGACATTCTGAAGAGGCAAAAATCAAGGAAGAGAATGCCCCCATTCCTGAAAAACAGAGATGCCACTTACTGCTCTAGGGTCTATTTGTGAGGATGAAAGACTTGGCACATTCTGTTCACCAGATGTTGTCCTTGCCAGGCAGGTATATGGCCCCAAGTGCCATCCCATTGGGACATGACAAAGTTCCATATTCTGACTGTTTCCAAACAAATGCTAACAACTTCTTCCTGTGGAGGCGGGACAATGCTGCACGGAGCCCGTCGACCGCAACAGCTTCACCGGCACAGCCGTGGTTCCCTAAGAGGCAGGGAACCACGGCTGCAGAAGGAGGCGGCATAGGGTGGTAGCAGGCAGACATGGGAGGAGGGGCAAGGAATCTGCATTGAGGCTGACATGGAGGGAGGGAGGGAGGCAGGCGGACATGGATGGATGGAGAGATGGGAGGGAGGGGGGCTGATGTGGATGAAGGGAAGGGGCTGGAAGGGAACTGACAAGGGTTCCCTCTCATCCAGCAGAAACAACTGGCATCGAACAATTTGTGCGGCGGCAGCACTCCGGTTGTTTTCATTTTTGATTTTGCTGCCTCTGCCTTCCCATTTTGCTGTAAGCATTCTTGAGGAAAAAAATGCATCGAGAAGACAGAGGCAGGACAGAAGCAGCAAAATTGAAAATTAAAACAGCCAGAGTGCCCCCGCCACCACCGGATGAGAGGTGCAGGTGGAGGGAATGGGGACAGGAGGAGGACAAGGAGAGACAAAGGTGAGAGATGGGGGGATAAATGCTGGACAGACAGGGGATAAATGCTGGACAGAGGGGAGAGACAGTGCAGGTTAGGATTATAATGGGCTGTTGGGGGGGGTTAACACTGGTAATGGGCAGATCGGGGGGGCTAGGACTGGTAATGGGTTGATTAGGGAAGGCTCGGACTGGGAATGGACTGATCAAGGGGGGGTTGGGACTGGTAATGGGCTGATTAGGGGGGCTAGCACTGGTAATGGGCTGAGGGGGGTACTAGCTATGGAAATGAGCTGATTAGGGAAGGCTAGGACTGGTAATGGGCTGATGGGGGCTACCATTGGAAATGAGACGATCAGGGAGGTTAGGACTGGAAATGGGCTGATTAGAGGAGGTTAGGACTGGTAATGGACTGATGGGGGGGGTAGGACTAGTAATGGGCTGATTAGGGGAGGCTAGCACTGGTAATGTGTTGGGGGGGGGGACTAGCACTGGAAATGAGCTGATTAGGGGAGGCTAAGACTGGTAATGGGCTGATGGGGGGGTAGGACTGGTAATGGACTGAGGGGGGCTAGTATTGGAAATGAACTGATCGGGGAGGCTAGGACTGGCAATGGGCTGATTAATGGAGACTAGGACTGGTAATGGGCAGATTAGGGGAGGCTAGCACTGGTAATGGGGTTGAGGGGGGACTAGCACTTGAAGTGAGCTGATTGGGGGGGCTTCAACTGGAAATGGGCTGATGGTGGGGAGGGGAGGATAGAGCTGCTGGCTTTGAAAGAAAACTGGGGGCTAGGGCTATAAATGGGCTAATGCGAGGGGATGGGAGAATGGGACTGAAAGGGAGTGGATGCTGAGAGGGGCGGCCATGGTATTTGGACTAGAAGGAGCTGGACAGTGGAGAAGGAGGGGGGACTGGAAGGGAATGGTGGCAGTCATGGGAATGCAAGTTGACATTGGAAGGTACCGGGAGGGAGGACTGGAAAGGGGCTGATACTGGGAAGGGTTACGGGGATTGGAAATAGGCTGATGGAAAGAAGTGAAGAAAACAAAAGAAGAGATAAGAAATAGCAGCTGAACCATAGGCTGCAGAAAGAGAGCTAAGAGAAGACAGGAAAGCAGAAGCCTCAGATCGGGACGAGCATAATCAGAGAATAAAATGGTCAGACAACAAAAGGTAGAAAAAATAATTTTAATTTCATTTTAGTGATCGGACTTTGTGCTATCTTTATATTTTACACAGTATTGGGTAACTGCATCTCTTATTTATCTGATGTTGCACTGCTTCTTGGGGTTTCAGTTTAAATTTTGTCTACATATATTTTTATTTTTTACTTTAGATTATGGTTACTTATTCTGTACTTGGTGAGGGTCGATGTTGTGAGTGTGTGACTGAGGCCAGGTGTTCTGATAACATGGAGTTTGTACATAAAGATCTATACAGTACTGTAGTAATTTGACTTGTTCAGCTTTTCAGATAGGTGTATGGATGTTCCAGGGCCCACTGTAGTATTTATAGTGACGCTTTTTTTGGATGGGCTCCTTATATGAGTTTTGGAAGTTTGCGCTGATATGGTATGGTAGGTTTGCTCTTTCTTGTAGGGTTTTGTATTAGTTCACAATATGCCTGATACTGGAGAATAGTGGCTGTTAGTGAGATGATCAGAATCAGATTTTTTTTTTTTTTATAAATATTGAGTTCTGTGGGTGAATGTCCTGGTTCTGCTCTGCACCCACTGTGGATGCAAAATATATGTTGACAAAACAAGAACTATAATGCAGTTTATAACAAAATAAAAATGAGTCTTGGTGTGCAAACAGGACCGTACCTAGCCCTGTGCAAGTGATGCAGCCACACAGGGTGCAAAGACTTGGGGGGGGGGGGGGGGCATTTCGGCTGTCTGCTGTTGCCCTGCTGCCACTGGCAGGACAAACAATACTTAGAAAAAATCGCTCTCTTTCACCTCTAGTAAGGATTAGAAATAAACAAGTGAGGTCTCAGTAAAAAAGAGCACAGCTACTTAAGACTCACGTCAAAATTATAGCTAGTGCTTTAGCACATCAACAACCTCCAAAAGACATTTTAAACCAACTGCCAGTCGCTTCTTATTTGATGAAAACTGATGAGAACAGTAAAAACTTATCTTCTGCGACTGGACAGCTGCACATACTTCTAAATTGATCCCTTTAATTGATCCCGACGTACACCACCGGTACCATCAAGACGTTTCACAGCAATGTTTCCTCAGGGGATCCATTAATACCGAATCACACTAAAAGTGTGATGCACGTAGAGTTCATTGGTTGAGCGATTAGTGACGTTTGAAGGGCTTTAAAGTTTGGCCGTGATTCGGAGGTCCGCATTCGCGGCGTTTTTGTTTACTGTGGCGGTTTGAAGTTCTTCTTGAATTGGGAACGGTGTGTTGCCACATTTTGAGTTTACGCGGGCTGCATCGGAGGTGAGATGTTGTTTTAACAGTTCTTTGGGTTTGAGGAGTGGGAGTTTTGGTGTAGTAGGGATGGGAATCACATTGGTTTTTATTTTTACTTGTAGTGTGATTCGGTATTAATGGATCCCCTGAGGAAACATTGCTGTGAAACGTCTTGATGGTACCGGTGGTGTACGTCGGGATCAATTTAGAAGTATGTGCAGCTGTCCAGTTGCAGAAGATAAGTTTTTACTGTTCTCATCAGTTTTCATCAAATAAGAAGCGACTGGCAGTTGGTTTAAAATGTCTTTTGGAGGTTGTTGATGTGCTAAAGCACTAGCTATAATTTTGACGTGAGTCTTAAGTAGCTGTGCTCTTTTTTACTGAGACCTCACTTGTTTATTTCTAATCCTTACAAGAGGTGAAAGAACGATTTTTTAAGTATTGTGATTTTGCTCGTTCTTACTTACAAGGCCAATAACATTGTGCACTAGCAGGACAATAGTGCCCCCCAAGCCTTTTTGCAACACTTTTAGCATGTCTGGTCCCTCCCTCCTCTGACATGTCAGAGCAGGGAGAGACAGATCTGCTTAAAGTGCTGGCGCCTTTCAGATCGGGCACATGCCCCCCCCCCTCCATACCTCCACCCAGTACCGCTGTGAAAAAAACCAGAGGGTGGCAGCAGCAGAGAAAGAGCAGGCAGCACTGGGGGGAGGTATGGGGGGGAGGGAGGTGGGGGGCGTGCACCCAAGCTGCAAGTCGCACAGGGCGCGACTGCAGTTTGGTACGGCCCTGTGTGCAAACATCTTGCATTCCCTCCATATAATCTAATTGGCTTTTTGGTTTGGTTCAGTCCCCGACTGAAATTCTGAAAAAGCCCTGCCCACCCTCTAAGGGGGGGAGGGGGTGCACCATCTCATTCTTTGCCTCAGGCAGCAGATTGCCTTGAGCTGCCCTTGCTTTAAATATTTAAGGAGTATTAATGAACAAACAAACCTTTTTCAAAGATGGGGAAGCTGTAATACTAGAGGGCATAACATGAAGCTGCAAGGGGCTAAACTGAAAGGCAACGTCAGGAAATACTTTTTCATTGAAAGGGTGGTGGATGCTTGGAATGCCCTCTCGATGGAAGTGATGGAGGCAAATACAGTGACAGAATTCAAAATGGCATGGGACAGACAGTGGATACCTTTATAGAAACTCCTCTATTAAAGTGTTCCTTCCGAGCCCACCGACAGAGTTTGCAATCAAATTGTGGATGGCAACAATATTCATATCTCACCCCAGGATCAGCTTGTAATCGGCAAACAATGCCCCTTTTGCCACTATGGTAGTGAAAAAGTTATGACCGCATGTATTTGGTGCACAGATACTGAAAAGCATCAATTTATGCTCCCACTATTTCCCCCAATAAAATAACATATTTACCCTCGTTGTCTTGGAGCACCTGGTGCAGTTGGAAGCCCAGGACCTTTTTGAGGAGAATAGCTATCCTCTTTGCTGTCCAATAAAGGCAGATGAGTAGACTTCTCCCACCCAAGGTCTTTGTAGTTTCTTGTGCTCTAAAGCACTCAGGTGCGTCCTCTTGTAAGACAGCTATATTGTTTTGCCATATGTAAGTATGTGAGAATTTTCATGTGTTTTACTGTGCCATCTAGAGTGATCAACCATAAGTCAGCCATTGTCCCATACCCTAGTATATGTGTTGCTCTTACATGTCATCTTTCCCCCAGCAAGGAAAGCGTAGTTACTCACCTTTAACAGGTGTTCTCCAGGGACAGCAGCACCAACACAGCCTGTGCGGAGCATTTCCTCAGCTTAAGAAAGTCTTTGGGAATGCTACTACGCCGATGACATAGCTTAGACAAAAAGGTAAGGGAGGCAACTCCAAGGGGAGGAGGAAGTGTTGCGAGGACCCATTCCTGCTGTCCCTTGAGAACACCTGTTACAGGCGAATATATGCTTTCCCCAGGAACAAGCAAGAAGTCAGTCCTCACATATGGGACTCCCTAACTCCAGGATGCCAAGGCCCAAACCACGACAGCAGCAGCGGCGACCCAAGGGAGGGCATGAATTGCAAAAAGTGAGTCCCTACCAAGAGCTGCAGACCCCAGCGTCCAGCATCACCATAACTCCAGTAGCCTGAACACTGAAGGGTTGGAGGGCAGAAGTTGCCTATACACCAAGAATGCTTCTGATCACTGCCTGACCAAAGGCACTGTCCCTGTGGGATTCACTCAAGGCAGTAGTGGGCCTTGAATGTGTGGACTGAAGACCACATGGCGGTCTTACAAATTTCTTGCACTGGCACTATGCGTAGGTTGGCCACTGATGTGGCCATAACACTCACAGAATAAGCAGTAATCTGGTGTTCCAGAGAGACCAGCTCGCTCATAAGCGAGGGCAATGCAGTCCGCTACCCAAGAGGACAGTGTTCGCTGGGTCACAGGAGATGAAAAGCTGAGGAGCTTTTCGATGGGCCTTGGTCCTCTGTAAATAAAAGGACAGGGCCCCTCTTGCAATCCAGGATATGCAACACGACCTCCTCCCTGCTGGCATGCGGCCATGGGAAGAAGGTGGGGAGAACTACCTCCTGATTGAGGTGAAAGGCGGATACCACCTTTGGGAGGAATTTGGGATGCATTCATATAGAACCTGGTATACGGCGGGTCTGCCACCAGGGTCTTCAGTTCGCTTACTCTGCAAGCAGACATCAACGCCACCATAGTAACATAGTAGATGACGGCAGATAAAGACCAGCATGGTTCATCTAGTCTGCCCAGCAAGATGGCAAGAGTAGGTGCAGGCCACCCCTCCCCATATCTTTGTTTAGGGGTGAACCCACCACTCCATGTAGGACACCCCTATTTGTTGAGATGTTACATGGTTCAGAAGTTATATGTTTCAGTTTATTTTGGTTTTATCCTGTTTCTGTAAAGGGATCCACTATGTTTGCCCCATGCCGTTTTGAATTCAGTCACCGTGTTTGCCCCCACCACTTCTATCAGGAGGGCATTCCAAGCATCTACCACTCTCTTTCAGTGAAAAAATATTTCCTGACATTGCCTTTCAATTTACCACCTTGCAGCTTCATGTTATGCCCTCTAGTTTTACAGCTTCCCTGTCTTTGGAAGAGGTTTGTTTGTTCATCATTTCTCTAAGTATTTAAAGGTCTGAATCATATCTCCCCATCCCTCCTCTCCTCCAAAGTGTACATATTTAGGTCTTCAAGTCTCTTCTCAAGGCTTCTGATGTAGGCTCCAAATCATTTTGGTCGCCTTCCTCTGAACAGTTTCCAGTCTTTTTACATCTTTTGCAAGATATGGTCTCCAAAACTGAACACAGTATTCCAAGTGAGGCCTCACTAGTGACTTGTACAGTGGCATAAGTACCTCTTCCTTTCTGCTGGTAATCCCTCTTTGTATGCAGCCCAACATCCTCCTGGCTTTTGCCACCGCCTTGTCTAACTGTTTTGCCACCTTGAGATCATCAGAGATAATCACACCAAGGTCTTTCTCCTGAACCGTGCATACCAACCTCTTGCCCCCTATCGTGTACATTTCTCTTGGATTTCTGCTACCCAATTGCATGACACTGCACTTTTCCGCATTAAATCGTAGTTGCCAAGCATTAGACCATTCTTCCAGCTTTTGTAGATCTTTCCTCATGTTAACCACTCCCTCGGGGGAGTCCACTCTGTTGCAAATTTTTGTGTCATCTGCAAATAGACAGACTTTCCCATTCAGTCCTTCAGCAATATCACTCACAAATACACTGAACAGGGCCGGGCCCAGGGCCGAACCCTGGGGCACCCCGCTAATCGCCTTCCTTTCATCCGAGTGAGCTCCATGTACCATCACCTTCTGTTGTCTGTCAGTCAACCAATTTCTAATCCAGTTTACCATCGTGTGACACATCCCCAAGCTACTGAGTTTATTGACAAGCCTCCTATGAGGAACAGTATCAAAGGCTTTACTGAAATCCAGGTAGATGACATCCATTGCATGCCCCTGATCTAGTTCCTTGGTCACACAGTCAAAGAACTCAATCAGATTTGTTTGGCAAGACCAACCTTCGGTAAAACCATGTTGCCTCGGATCTTGCAACCTGTTGGTTTTGAGAAATTCACCATTTGCTCTTTCAGGAGCACCTCCATTACTTTTCCCACCAATGAGGCATCTGTTGTCAGGAGAGGTGTCTCAGGTGGCCAAAGGCTCGAATGGCGGCCTAGTGAGCTGGGAGAGCACCACACTGAGGTCCCATTCCGCTGCTGGAGGTCCCTGAGGAATCTGGAGACCAAAGTCTGGCTTGAGAGGGGCTTTCCCTCTAATAGGGTGATGGTTAGCCACTATGGCACTGAGATGCACCCTCACCGAGTTAGATTTCAAGCCTGAGTGTGAGAGGCGCAGCAAGTGCTGCAGCACAAACTTTACCTGACAGGAGAACGGGTTCTCATTCCTTTCTGCACATCAGACAGAGAACCTCCTCCACTTGAAGGTGTAAACCCTTCTGGTGGATGGCTTCCAGGAGGATGATCTCAACCGCACCTCGGAGGTTGAAAGGGACCAGTGCTACCCTTTCAGCAGCCAGGCTGTCAGACAAGGAAGATCTTGCCTTACTAATCTGTTATGTTTTTTTGAAGGAGTGAATAAACAGGTGGACAAAGGTGAGTCGGTTGATATTGTGTATCTGGACTTTCAGAAAGCCTTTGACAAGGTCCCTCATCAGAGACTTTTGGCAAAACTAAAGAGTCATGGGATAGGAGGCAGTGTACTATTGTGGATCAGGAACTGGTTAAAAGATAGAAAGCAGAGGGGTAGGGCTAAATGGCCAATTTTCCCAATGGAGAAAGGTGAATAATGGTGTACCCCAGGGATCTGTGCTGGGCCCGCTGCTTTTTGACATATTCATAAATGACCTGGAAAGTGGAATAACGAGTGAGGTTATCAAATTTGCAGATGACACAAAACTATTTAAAGTTGTTAAAACCCAAGAGGATTGTGATAAATTGGAAGACTGGGCATCAAAATGGCAGATGAAATTTAATGTGGACAAGTGCAAGGTTATGCACCTAGGGAAGAACAACCCAAACTATGGTTACACGATGCAAGGTTCCACCACCCAGGAAAAAGATTTAGGCGTCATTGTGGATACCATGTTAAAACCCTCGGCCCAGTGTGCAGCGGCAGCTAAGAGAGCAAATAGAATGCTAGGTATCATAAGGAAAGGAATGGAAAATAAAACAAAAGATAGTATAATGCCTCTATATCGTTCCATGGTGAGACCGCACCTTGAATATTGTGTGCAATTCTGGTCGCCGTATCTTAAAAAGGATATAGCGATTTTAGAAAAGGTTCAGAGAAGAGCTACCAAAATGGTAAAGGGGATGGAAGGATACTCCTATGAAGAAAGGCTAAAAAGGTTAGGGCTCTTTAACCTGGAAAAGAGACGGCTGAGGGGAGATATGATAGAAGTCTATAAATTAATGAACGGAGTGGAACAGGTAAACGTAGATCGACTGTTTACCTTATCAGAATATAGAAAGACTAGGGGACATGCAATGAAGCTACAAGGTAAACTATTTAAGACTAATAAACGAAAATATTTTTTCACTCAAGGTGTAATCAAACTCTGGAATTTGTTACCGGAGGATGTAGTAAAGGCTGTTAGTGTAGCTGGGTTTAAAAAAGGTTTGGACAAGTTCCTGGAGGAAAGGTCCATAAACCATTATTAAGAAGGGACCTAGGATATCAATGCTTGACCCAGTACAAGCATTGCGGAACCTGTGTCTTTTGGGGAAACTGCTAGGTACATATGACCTAGATTGGCCACTGTTTGAAATAGGATACTGGGCTTGATGGACCTCGGTCTTACCCAGTATGGCATATCTTATGTTCTTATGACCTCAGGTTGGGGTGTAGGTCCGGATCCTGGCCCAGTTGTACGGGGGTTTCCACTGACAGGGAGAGCAGCAGGGGGAACCAGGGCTGCCTGGGCCAGTTGGGCGCAATCAGGATTACTGAGGCGTGCTCACTCTGGATCTTGAAAAGGCACTTGGCTATCAGGGGTGTCGGTGGGAATGCATAAAGCAGGCCCTGTGATCAGGAGATCAGGAAGGCATCCGCCGCCACCCTCCAGTGGTGTGGCTGAGGACAGCAGAATTTGGCCAGCTGTGAGTTGTCTGGAAAGGCGAACAGGTCCAGCCAGGGTCTTCCCCAGAGGCGGAAAAGCCTATGGGTCACTTTTTGGTCCAGGTGCCACTCGTGAGGCTGAAGGACCCTGCTGAGGTTGTCCACCAGGCAGTTGTCCTGGCCCGGTAAGTACACCACCCTCAGGAGGATATGGTTGCACACTGAAAAGGAGTGGAGGGCCACTGCCTTCTGACAAAGGAGCCCGTACCCCTCTGCTTGTTCACACAGAACATGGCAATCTGACTGTATAAGGATCGGGAGGTCTCGGAAGGCCTGAAGGGCCAGGAAGATGGCCCTGAGCTCGAGAAGATTGATTTGCAGGAGGGATTCCTCTGGGGACCAAGTGCCCTGGCCCTCACAATGTGCGCCCCAGTCTACCAGGGCGGCATCTGTTGTCAGGACCCTCTGAAGGGTCAGTGCATGGAAGGGCATCCCTGCCCTGATATGATGCAGGGACTGCCACCAGGTGAGGGAGGCCACCAGCTGATAGGTGACCTTCACTCTGTCCCTCAGCCTGCCCGTTGTCTGTGACCACTGGGAACGGAGGCACCACAGGGCTGCCCGCATATGTAGGCGGGCCAGAGGCATAACATGAACTATTGAGGCCATATGGCCTAGCAGGCGGAGGAGTAGGTGAGCTGGCACCAAACTGGAGCTCTGCACGTCCCTTGCCAGCTGCATCAGGCAGTGGGTGCTCTCCATGGGGAGGAGGTCCCTGACCCAGTGTGTCCAGCTGGGCCCCTATGAATTCCAAGTCTTTGGCCGGGGAGAGGCTAGACTTGGGTTAATTGATGATGAACCCCAACTGCTGCAAGGTGTGGATAGTGAACCTTGTGGCCTGCATGGCCTCGAGAGGCGTGCTGCCTCTGATGAGCCAATCGTCCAGGTAGGAGAAGACGTGGGTCCCTTGGAGGTGCACATGGGCTGCTATGACCGCCAGGCATTTTGTAAAGACCCATGGTAAGGAGTCGAGGCCAAACGGCAACACCCTGTACTGGTAGTGCTGCCCCCCCCCCACCACAAATCTCAAGTAATGCCTGTGCGAGGGGTGGATCAGGATATGGGTGTACGCATCCTTGAGATCCAAGGAGAAGAGCCGGTTTCCTGGCGGAGGTAGGGCAGCAGTGTCCCAAGGGAGAGCATCTTGAACCTTTCCCTCACCAGGAACTTGTTCAAGTTGCACAGGTCCAGGATGGGTCGGAGACCCCCTATTCTTTTTGGGACAAGGAAATACCTTGAGTAGAACCCCTTTCCCTAAAGGTGGTGGGGTACCGGCATCCACCGCCCTGTCCCTGAGCAAGCCTGTGAGTTCTGTGGTGAGCAAGGCCTGATGGAGAAGAGGCTGTAGTGGCTCTCCTAGGAAGAAGTCTGGAGGGTTCTGCTACAGATGGAGGAAATACCCCTCCTGCATTACTTCAGAACCCACTGGCCCATCTGTGGGTGAAAGAAGCCAGTAGACTCCCTGTGGGCTGAGGTGGGCCTCCTGGAGGAGGGGAGGCCCAGCGCAGGGAGTCAAAAGCTTTCCCCGGGTTGGGTGGGAGCTGGTGTCTGGGGCTTGGGAGCCTTGGGTTTCCTAGGCCCGTGTCCTTGGCCTTTTGGCTGCGAGGACTGGTGAGACTGCCCCAAGTAAGGCTGGTAGTGGAACCGGGATCCCCCAGAGAACCTGGGGTTGGACTCCCGGAAACTCGCCGAAGAGGACGGGAACCCTGAGAAGCATGAGCGAGACCTTGATCGATGCCAAGGACTTACCCGAGGCTGGTGGCACTCTGTGCCCAGTTCGACGACTGGAAGCTCCCCTGAGGCCGGGGGGGGGGGGGGCGGTGTCGGGAGGGGGGCCTGACATCAATGCCTGGTGCAAGGCCAAGATGGAGGAGAGGGTCTGCTCCATGGCCACCATGTGGGACTCGAGGCCCGATGGCTGTGCAGCATACTGTGTGAACTCAAGGCCTCTGGTCCGACACCGGCACTCCGGAGAGTACATCCTCAAGGAGGACTATAGGTTCACGGGCCCTGGCGTGGTCTCCACCAGCTGAGGACTCTTGTCTCGAGACTTTGAGGGCACTGCTCGGAGTCACCCGAGTCCTGTTGAGAGATCTTGCCAGGTTTGATCGAAGGCACATCCTTCGGGACCACCACCTTCTTTTTGGGAGGGTCTGGGGCTGTACCGGAGGAACTGTTGCCACTGCAGGATTCAGAGGATGCCAGGACCTCTCAAAAAGGGCCGGCTTTGGGGCTTGGAGATGGGGAAGCTGGGGCAGAATCAGACCTTGCGAAAAGCTTCCCCTGCAACTCAGATTGCCTCCTGTTGGTTTCAGGGGTCATGGCCTGGAACCGGTCGCAGGTGGAACTGTTGTGGTCCAGGCCCAGGCAGCGGATGCAGCAGTCATGAGTATCAGTGACTGAGATAGTCAGTTTGACTGCAGCGGTAGCATTTCTTGAACCCACAGGGAGTCATGGTGGGAACACATCCGGCTGGGATCGAGAATCCCCGGGCGAAAAAAGGTGTGAAGGTCAGTCAAGGTGGAACTTCGAGGAAACACAGGGGGGAAAAAAAAAAAGGGAGTCGAGACTGGCACCGGTGGTGCCACCTCGAGGTGGGAAGGGAACCGGTACGCAAACCGGACAAAAGGAAGGAATTAAGGAACTTTTTCTGGGAGAGTTGAGGACCATGTCTGTTGGGCTCAGTGGAAAAAAGGAGACTGAGCAAGATGGCACCCTTGGGCGGGAAGAGAGAGAAGGGGCGGTCAGCCAATTCCAAAATAGCAGAGACCCAGGCAGAACTCACTCCCTGGCAGTGGAATCAGAGGTAACAGGAGCTGTTGTCTGTGCCCATGTCAGTCAGAAGTCATATCAGTATGGGAAGTGAGTTCCAGAGGGTTTTTTTTTCCTTTCAATTTTTTTATTTATAAATTTTCCATAATCATTTAAGTATAACATGAAACAGTAAAGATCAATCAATAAAAACAAGAAAAAAAGAAAAGACAAAAGAAATAATGTCTAAATAGTTCATAAACTGGATAAGAAGAAACAATATACAGCCTCACTCATATATTCTGAGTGAAGCTTACTTAAAAAGAGAAATTACAAATAAATAAATGAAAAGGGTGGAAGAGTACAGTGTCGGCTGAATGGGAACATCACACCTTTACATCAACATTTTGGATGCACTGGGTGCTACAGGTGAAGGTCTTAGGTTGTGGAGACCTCTGCCTCAAAAGGTTTAATAATGTGACATAGCTACTAGGATTCATAATGAATGATTTTGGGTGATCTTTAGATATGATGCATAACCTGGAATGTGTGTGGAATGGGATCTCCAATAAATGACATAAAATCATTAAGGAACATGAACTCACATGGACTCAAAGTATCACGATAAACTGTAGCATTGGACAGGTCTTTGGAGCATCCTCTGGCTCGAAGATGACAATTTTGTTGAATAAAAATTATCAAAAGAAGACACTGCTGCGAGGGAGTGGACCTCTTTCTCTCCCTTGACTGCCTCTTAGACATTCTTAAATGAAATCATTTTTTGCACCTGCTTGTTGGGGTTGGAGTTTTCTTTGTATGAATAAAATTGTGGCAGACCCACAAGAGCAGCTCTTTTGGGAAATAATAACTCTTTCCAATGTGTATAGTCCAAATCAAGAGGGTTTTTTTTTTTTACTTGCCTAGGACAACACTTGTAACAGTTCAAAGTGATAGGTTGCTCCTGGTTGGTGGTGGTTTTAAATTGCCTGTTAGATTCAACCATGGATACGTCACCTTTTGGGTATAAGGGCCCAGGCAAGTTAACCAAAGGGGTTCTTCACTTTTGTGAGCTTTTGGATTTAGTTGATGCATGACATGCCCTCCATCACTAGCAGAACGATTTTATACATGTCTCTCGAGCACATAGGTCCACATCAAGGTCTGACTTTATTCTAACACCTACAGGTTTTTTGCCTAGAGAGAGTGATGTTGGTATTGATGTAACTGAAATCTCTAACTACTTCCTCCACCCCTGGGTCAATTTTTCTTGGTGCAGTGGACACAGCATAGAGGGTAGTTGGTGGTTCCCACCTTATTTATAAGGCACTCAAGTTTTTTGAAGTTTTGGGAGGAGTACACGATTACTAATGCAAGAGTACTCCAACTAGACAAACAAATCCGTATTGCCCATCTTGCACTTGGAGCCCAGCCCTCGGTGGGTAAGTGGGAGGCCTTCATTGCCTCGCAAACAGAGCTTAACTTAATTTGCATCAAAGGGCTTAGAAATCTATGGAATATTATAAAGATCAAGCTTTATCAGCATGGCAACAAGGCAGGCTGGCTGATGTCCTCTCTTACCCGGCAATGGCAGGGAAGCTGCTATATAGCAGCATTGAACTATAAAGATAAAATAGAAACAAAGGAGCATAAGATTGTGGTGATACCCTTGTGTAAACTGTCCCAAACTAATTGCTGAGCGAAGATTTCCCTACAACTCTAACAAAGCTCCAATTACACTTCTGCCCAAACCGGGCCAGGATCCTTTGCTTATGTCCTCATACCGGCCCCTCTTTTGATTGAATTATGACATCAAAGTGTTGGCAGATCTCGGCCTTCATCATGCCAAGACTGATGCAGGACTGTCAGGTGAGCTCTGTCAGAGATCGGCATCCAGTTATTAATTTGTGTAGGATTATGGCATCCTTGGTGTTTTGTAAAAATCATGCAGTAGGCTTCTCTTCTCATCAGCTTCAATGCTGAAAAAGCTTTTTAGTGGACATATTTGCTATTCTGGGGCGAATGGGGTTTGAGGAGCCTTTTTACCAAGCAGAATGGCTGCTGTATAGGGGAGCCCAGGGCCTCTATTGCAATGAATGAAACCATTTCAGAGGAATTCTTATTCAGAGGTATGAGACAGGGCTGTCCCCTTTTCCACGTCCTTATTTTGTTTTTGGCATCCTTCCAACATAAAAAGTAAGGGTGCACAAAAGTATTAAGAGGTAACTTTGGAAGGGGGGGGGGGGATTACTGGCAACTTTGATAGCAGAGTTTCATTTGTTTGGGGCCTGTTCAGAACTTACTTTGAATAAAGATAAATCTGAGGTGCTGGCAGAAAATCCTGTGGTTCAGACAGGGTGGAAGGAACCCTTTCCCTTTAAGTAGGCTGTTGGGTCCTTTAATTATCTGTGACCTCAGATAATTATCCCTCAGACCTGACTTCTCTCTAGAGGCTAAAATATGCTACCCATACTAAAGAAACAACGATCGCAGCTGCAATATTGGGAACCTTTCCTTCTCTCTTTTGGGAGGAATTGCTCTTTACAAAATGACATTTTTTACCTCGTTGGCTATATTTTGTTGGCTTAACAAAAACGCCATGCATGCTCAAATTACCACACTGACCATCTCTCAGAAATACTGCTCAGATGACGTCAGCGGCTTCCCCAACTCGTAGACTCCTCCCACCTACCTAAAGGCAAACCCCCAATCAATGCGGAGGTTTAACCCTGCCGGAACAACTGTATTGAGCCGGAAAATATGCCGCTGCTCACACAATAACAAAGACTGCTCTCTGCTCTTGCCATCTCTGCCTGACAGCACCCGGTCCAAACCGAAACAGCGCAAATCACAAAACTGATGTTTAAATTCTAAGCAGTGGGGGACCAACGGGGCCTCCCAAACAGCACATTTCAATCTACTTTTATGTTCAATAAGGCGCTTGCGAAGCGGCCGACATGTGCTGCCAACATACAAGAGACCGCAAGGGCAGAGAATCCCGTATACCACAAAAGTGGAATCACAGGAGGTCCAATGTCTAAATGTATGTTTAACCCCACAATAAGCAAACTGGGAAAGCTCACTAGACACCCCACAAATAGAACAATGCCCACAAGGACGATGACCCACTGCCATATTAATCAAATCATTAGGAACTGACCGCAAAACAGACGGACTCAAAATTTCCCGCAAATTGCGGTGCCGCCGCCAAACACATCGAACCTTTCTCCACTCCAGCCCCGGGAGGGTGTGCAATAACTCAGTTCCTAATGATTTGATTAATATGGCAGTGGGTCATCGTCCTTGTGGGCATTGTTCTATTTGTGGGGTGTCTAGTGAGCTTTCCCAGTTTGCTTATTGTGGGGTTAAACATACATTTAGACATTGGACCTCCTGTGATTCCACTTTTGTGGTATACGGGATTCTCTGCCCTTGCGGTCTCTTGTATGTTGGCAGCACATGTCGGCCGCTTCGCAAGCGCCTTATTGAACATAAAAGTAGATTGAAATGTGCTGTTCGGGAGGCCCCGTTGGTCCCCCACTGCTTAGAATTTAAACATCAGTTTTGTGATTTGCGCTGTTTCGGTTTGGACTGGGTGCTGTCAGGCAGAGATGGCAAGAGCAGAGAGCAGTCTTTGTTATTGTGTGAGCAGCGGCATATTTTCCGGCTCAATACAGTTGTTCCGGCAGGGTTAAACCTCCGCATTGATTGGGGGGGTTGCCTTTAGGTAGGTGGGAGGAGTCTACGAGTTGGGGAAGCCGCTGACGTCATCTGAGCAGTATTTCTGAGAGATGGTCAGTGTGGTAATTTGAGCATGCGCGGTGTTTTTGTTAAGCAACGGTCAGGCGTGGATTTGTTTGCCGCTTGAGGTGAGCAGGGTTCTTCGTAGATTTCGATGTTTTGAATATGTGATGGGTTGGGGGTGTTTGTTTCTGGTTTTAAAATTTTGTGGCTGAGTGTACATGTTGGTTTGTGTTTTGCAGCAGATTTCCCCTGATGCAGCGATTTGTTCGCGAAACGTATGGGAGCTCTATGGTTGACGTCGGGGAGCAGTTTGTGGTCCTATTGCCCTAAGAAGTTTTGTTCAAGCTAAGTGTGATACACAGGGGTTGGGCCATAATTGCACTTGAAAACCTGTTTTCTGCTACAATTTGTGTTTGAATGTGCTTATGGTGGAGGAGGTAACAGGTCATTGATGTGAATGGGCTTTTGGTTGGCAGTAAATTTTGGACTTCGGTCCTGATTATGTTTGCCTTCGCCCGAGTATAGCTGAGACCTTACTACCTCCGTTCCATATTAGCACCAACGATAATGTCATATGTTGTTTTGAAGAAGAAACAAATATTGTTGCAATAGAGTGAGTTTTTTGATTTGTGGATCATCACACTCTAAGATTTGACCATTGTGTTTTTGGGCCACCACAGCCATGCATTTTGTGAACACCCTTGGAGCCGAGGCCAGGCCAAAAGGAAGAACCCTGTATTGGTAGTGCTTCCCTTGAAATAGAAAGCAAAGGAACTTTTGATGAGTTGGATGGATGAGAACGTGAGTGTACGCATCCTTGAGATCTAGAGAACAAAGCCAATTCTGACCATGAAGGTATGGCAGCAGAGTTCCTAGAGAAATCATTTTGAACTTCTCTCTGAACAGGAATTTGTTCAATTCTCTGAGGTCCAAAATGGGCTTGTGTCCTCCTGTTTCCTTTGGAATAAGGAAATAGGGGGAGTAGAACCCTGTACCCTGTTGGAGAATGGGTACCTCTTCTATTGCCCCCTGGGCAAGAAGCAGAGTGACCTCTTGACCTAACTGGGTGTTGAGAGAGGTCTGAGAATTGAACTGTCTTACCATTATAGGAGGGGGCATGCTGAGGAAATGAAGCTTGTACCCCTCTCTTACAATGGACAGAGTCCAATTTTCTGCTGTTATCTGACCCCATCTGGGGGCAAAAAGACAACCTTCCTGGAATGGTGGAAGGCTCTGGGCAGTTCAGGGCCAGGAAGGCAAAGTTCTCTAGATAGGAGTCAAAGCCCCTGTGGAGGCAGTCTGCTGAGCCAATTGAGGCTTAGCAGCTTTTGTTTTTCTTTCCCTAGGTTGTTGCTGCTGTCCCGTTTGGGCAGACTGACCTAAACGATGCCCCTGCTGGGTATAGGAGGGGTAAAACTTCTTATTCTTACTGAAGAATGGTTTCTTGTAGGATTTTTTCCTTGCAGGATCAGCTGTAGATTTAGACAATCTATCCAAGGTGATATTGTCAGCATCTAATTAGCTTTTTCCTGCCAATTCTTGCCAAAGAGATTCACTCCTGTGCAAGGAATATTCCCCAGTTTATCCTGTACCCAAAGTTCCAAGTCAGATGCCTGGAGCTAGGCAATCCTACGTGCACCTATGGCAATAGCAGAGGTTCTGATTATGCACTCAAAGCAGTCAAAGGCTGCACGATTTACAAACTTGGAAACATCCTGAGCATGTTTGACAAGGGCAAGGTAATCCTGCCTCTTATCATCAGGAAGGCGAGGGGCTCATAAGCTCTAAATCTCCCGTGACCTCCTTAAGGAACATTCCCATATATAATATATAGGAACTGATCCTAGCAGAAAGCATGGAAGCCTGGAAGGTTAGATGTCCAAAGGCGTCAAGAGTCCTACACTCACGTCCTGGAGGATTAGATGCATGTCTTTTTGCACTCTTGATCCTTCTCCTAGCCAATTCCACCACCATGGAATGGTGTGGTAATTGAGTCTTCTGAAACCCAGGGACAAGGAGGAAGTCGATACATGGTGTCGAGCCTTCCAGAGTGAGGAGAAGTGGTTAGAGGTGTTTCCCACATCCTTAACATGAGATCATGCAAGATCTCATGAATAGGTAAGGTAGCTGCCTCCTTGGGAGCTCTAGGGTATTGCAGGATTTCCAATTCCTTTGCCCTAGGCTCTTTTTCTGAAGCCACTGTGATGGAAAGACCTCGAGCCACATCTCGGATAAAATCCTGAAAGGACATATCCTCTGGAGGAGACATCCTACGCAGAAGAGAAGAATCAATCTTCAGGAAGAAGTACTCTGGTATCGGCAGAGCTTTCAGAGTCTTCAGACTCATCCGAGGATTCAAAGTATCTCCGATCCGGGTGATTGTGCAAAGCACGGTACCGGTACCGATCGAAGTCGGCATCGGAGGGGTCCGGTACCAACTTGTTGATACCAGATGGATAAGCATGACTCGGTCCCGGTAGAATACCTGCCGATGTCGATGCAGTCGGTACCGGTACCGGTTGAATTGTCTGAAGCGGTTTCATGGGCATCGAGGCCGTGAGAAGAGCCGCCAGACTGCGTTCAATAGCCAAAAATCTCTGGTCTATTGACGCTGCCAATGCTTGGGTATCGGTACTGGATGAAGCAGCCGGTACCCCAGAGCATGGCACCAGTAGTTCTGCCGAGGTTGGGGCCTCAAACATCCTGGAGCCCCGTTAGTGCTTTGGAAGCCGAAGCCTCCTGCCAGGGCAATTTTGCCAGTACAAGTCCCTCAAGGGCAACGCCAGAGGCATCTCAATGCTTAGAAGGAGATCTACCCTTTGAGGACCGGCTAGATTTATGTTTAGTTACCTGAGATCCATGGGAGGAAGACGAAGCCCTGGAAGACGTCGATGCCACAGAGGCTGCATCGGAGGGAAAAAGGGTGCTAAGTTTAGCAGCTCGGTTCTGCCGGCTCCTCTTCATCATCATCCCACAGGCAACACACTCTGAAATAGAGTGGTCAGGACCTAAACATTTGAGGCACCACTCATGGGTGTCGGTGACGGAGATGGTATACTGCGACACTTGGAACACTTTTTAAAACCCGAAGCGGGTTTTTCCATTTTAAAGGAAAAGTTGGGCCTAGTGCCCAAAATGGCGCTTGGCACCTGAAGGAGAAAATACCTGGAAAAGACTCCAGAAGAAAGTTTTGTTTTTTTAAGAAAAAGGAAAGAACCACCGGCGGTATTGGTGTAGCGTCGAGGGAAGGCAGACACGACCACAAAAAAGAAGAAAAGGGAATATTTTCTGCGGTGACAGGATATGCGTCCTGTCGGCTCCGTGGAAAATGAAGAACTGGAGAGGGACAGTTGGGAAAGGCAGGAAGGCAGCACACAGGCGCTGTGGGATGCTCCCAAAAGCTTTCCTATTGGATGCTGGGGAGCGTTCCCGCGCAGGTTTCATCGGTACCGACGATACCCATATGTGAAGACTACTTTCCTGCTTGTTCCTGGAGATTAAAAGAATGATTTAGCAAAATAAGTGAGATGACAGAAGGTGAACTCTTACTGGGTATACATAAAAACAATTATTAGAAAATATGCAACAACTGGCTGCTGGTGGTGCGCTTTCTAAATGCAAGTAAAGGAGTTAGTCAGAATGTCTTAGAAGATGTATTCTTGATGGTCACTGCTCTCACACTGAAAGAGGGGAGGGAAAAATTTAAAGAAAACAAAGGTATTTTGCAATATGACATATATGGAGGAATGAATACAACCCTAGTACGACACGTAATATGCACTGGGGGAGTTTCCAAACTTGTGCTGGGGTCCCTAGCCATTCAGGATATCTGTAATGAATATGCACGAGAGACATTTGCATGCCCTACTTCCACTGCATGCAAATTTATCTCATGCATACTTACTGTTGATATTCTGAAAACCTGATGTCTGGGGGTTCCGCAGGACAAGTCTGGGAATAATTGATATAGATCACAGGTAAAGAAAATAATTAATGCTATACAGGGCATTATATACAAATCGGTGTTATGGTATAGCCTGAAGAGAACGTCTATATGATGAGGCATCAATGCTTTGAAGCAGTATGGCTTAGGATGATTAGACAGAACAAGTTATCGTCTAATACAGTGGTTCCCAACCCAGGCAAGTCAGTTTTTCAGGGTATCCACAATGAATATGCACAAGCTAGATCTGCATACAATTGAAATAGTACATGCAGATCTCTCTCATGCATATTCATTGTGGATATCCTGAAAACCTGACTAGCCTGGGGGTACCCGAGGACTGCGATGGGAACCACTAGTCTAATGGATGTCACTAACTAGATGGTTAGTAGTAGAGTTGCTAAAAACATGTGAGGCCTGATAGTCAAAGGATTTATACTCCTAACTTTGTGAGTTAATGGAAGGGAAAACCAAAAATAAAAACCTAGTCTAACCTATGCTCCTTAGTTGTCCCTTCAGCGAGTCCAGCACCCTAGCTCACTACCTCCCTCCAGCTGCTTGGAGATTGAGCATACTGGGGCTGGTAGGCAGTGCCAGCTGTATAAGTATACTGGTGTCATCAAAAGATGCTCAGTCTCCAAGCTGCTGGAGGAGGTACACTACCCAGAGGTGTGGAACTGGACTGGAGGGACAATAAGGATCACTGATTTTCAGTACCAAGCATTTATATTAGGCTCATAAATCTAGGCAAATGAATGGCAGACCTAAATTTAGGAACATGCATTTTAAACTCCTAAACTGGGTTGAAGTTTCAGATGAAAACTTAGGCTCCTAAATGTGGTGGAAATAGAGCACAAATTTAGGAGCTCAGCTATTTCTGAATATCGTGCCCATGATCTCCTTATTAGAATATGTGCAGATTAGTTTCTTTTTGCTATGGATTGCAAGCTCTACCTGCTCATTTTTTCGTCTTCTCTGATTAATAAAGTATGAGTCTAGTAATTTTTTTAAACCTGTGCCAGCTTGCAGTCCCCTGGGTGTGTTGTACGAGCAGGATTGCAAGCTCATTTTCAACCCCAGATAGGATTTCCATTTGCAAAACATATTTGTTTAGGAATGAGGTTGGCTTCTTGGCATATAGAATTGTACCTGCTTTGAAGTAGGTGCAATTATACCCACTGAAAGTTCATACACTGCTCTCAAACTGAAAACCACACATGCAGTTCTCTTCCCCCCGCCTCTTTTCCACTGGGTAAAAATATTATCTTGTGACTAATGCAGCCAGAGCAGGCCCCAGGAGTTGGTTAAAGGTGTTGGCACCCTAGGCAAACCTTAATAGATTTTGACAACCGGTGGGGATGTAAAGCTTGTTTAGCTTTGCATTCCCTGTTCTTTGCTATCGCACTCCTCAAGAAGTTGCAATCCTAGGCGACCGTCTAGTTCGCCTGATGACTGGGCCAGCCCTGAATGTGGCTACTTTTACTAGCGCCGAGGAGGGAGACAATTTTTGATGTATTAACCCACAGAAAAAGACCATATGTTCATTTGATGCTATTTTCCTGTGTCTATTTTAAAAAAATGTTATAAGTGCGAAAGTCAACAGCATGGTTCGCTATTGTGCGATAACTGATAATTACAAGTTTATGGACTCATTTGGTAAAGTTTGGCTCCTGTTTTCCCCATTGGGATGTTTCCATTGATAAATATGGCACAATTTTTCTACTGAAAATGAATCTTAAGCCCCCAAAGAGATAGTGAATCTTACCAAGATAGAACAATCTTATAAGTTTACTGCTGTACCACTTACTGTAGGGAGATGAGTATAAAAAGGCTTGTAAAGTGAGCCAAGCATCGCAACATCTTTGGAGAACAAATTAAGAGACCAGTGCACTAAGTTTAATTTAACTTGGTCACTAGCATATGCTAACAATCTATTTTAATGCAGGCATTATGACTCATTTAAAGCCTGGTGTGCTAAAGAACATAAAGCCTTTAGCACATCAAGCATTAACAGCCAGTTTTACTGCAGAAGCACTGGGAAAGAGCCACTGACTAGTCATTTGGGCTGCAATAGATGTTTCATTTGGAAGGGCGCCAGGGTCAATCTGGCCACAATGAGTACTTTATTCATGTGGTGGCAGGGTGAGAGAGAGAGAATCAGGCTGTTACAGGCTCTTGTACCCTAGAAGCAGAAGAGGTGGTAAAAAGGGGTGGGGGGATGTCTTACTGATGATCTCACAAGAAATTAACTATACTTCAAGCGGTGTAATTTATCTGAATTAAAGCAAAAAAAAAAAAAAAAAAGTTATCACAGATCATGGCTTAAGGTGATTTGCGGTAATTCATTAACTTTTTTTCCCATTCACCTGCTTTAACTCCAGCTAATGCACTAAAGTAAATAAATAAAGCAATGTTAATGCTTCTTAACCATTAGATCAAGGACTCACCTAGAATGACGTTTGGACAGCAATAAAGAGCAGATGCAGGTTAAAGCAAAACAATACCCTTGACAATGACACAAATTCAAATAGCCAGCAGCAAATGTCGGTAGGGAGGGTGGACAATGCTCATATAGCCCATTTTTATCTGGATAAATATCCATTTAGCTGAGTAAATGACTTTTAGAAATTGACCTTATTATGCTTAAATATTAAGGGGGTCATTTTAGAAGCCCTATTCATGAGCTCAATGTCTGACTTAGGGGTATGTTTACAAAGCAGCAGTAGAGGCCTCGTGCGATATTAGAGCCGTGCGCATGGAGGCCGCCACTGCTACTTTGTAAACATACCCCTTAGATGAGCAAATCATGGTGATGTCCCCGGATCCATTTAGAAAGCCATGTATATAGACATCCCCAGTGCAACAACATCCACGTACCACAGAGGCGTGGTGAACGTGCCCTGGGAGGAGCAAGGGAGGTGCACATTGCTTTGTGATTTCAGAGTGGCACAGGCATGTCTGGCCCTGGTTGTTAAGGTGTCCATGCCTATATCCGCTCCTGACCGTGAATAAGGTCTAAAAAACGTGTTTGTATAATGACAGCAACACTTCCAGGAGGAAGAACAAAATGAACTTTCATTGCCATAGTTAATATTTCCAGGCCAAAGAAACCTGCAAGTAAATACATACTTTAAACATATTACTGGCACACAGTCGCACATCTGAGGATCTGAAATGGCAGGCCAGGATGTGCTACTCTCTTAACACAGATACCTCCTCTTCTGAACTATCCCGACCAGGAGGTCCAAGCACCCGTCTCTACAAGCATGCATTTCAGAGACGCCCGCATTTGTGAAATAGCCTACACCCAAGCACATACCTATATTTTTTAGCTACAGTTGAGGTCAACATTATTTGCACCTTCACATTTTAGGTATGTTATTTACAATATCTTTAGAAATAATTTGAAATATTCCAACTGTATGTCATCATATTATTTTAATAGTATGTTCAAAGGTATACCTCTTCAAGATCAGAAACGACATGTCAGCCAAAATTCTACAGGACCCAATATGCACAAGATAAAATGACAGACCTAAGAGACAGAGGACTAGAGACACAATTCCAGCTTCTAGCTCATACACCAAAGTTAGAAGTCTACAGTCTGGAACTCACTGTCAGAGAAAGTAAGGACAAACTCTGACCTAAAGGACTGCAGGAAACAGCTCAAAACCTTCCTATTCTCAACTACTTCAGAGAAGACACCTAAGCCCTTTCCCCTCATAACACATGTCTAGATAAACATATGTACATTGGTCAAATTCTAACTGTAAATCATTTATGCTCTTGAATAGTTATGAGTTCTCTGCACTGGTTTGAGTTGTATTGTAAACCGCTTTGATTCTATGATAAGGCAGTATGAAAAAAAACGTGTTAAATAAATAAATAAAATACAACCAAAAAAAGATGTTTGTGCAACTTAGACATAGTAATTTCTGAGAAAAAAGGATTAATAGCACCCTTCACTAATATTTGGTTGAACAACCCTTGACAACGACGACAGCCTCCAAACGTTTCTTGCAGCCCTCTATAAATTTCATACATCTGTCTGCTGGTGGTTTCTCCCACTCTTCAACTGCGATTTGTTTTAGCTCATGAATGTTTCCAGGATTTCTTTTACCAATGGCAGATTTCAGCTCTTTCAAAAGGTTTTCGATTGGATTGAAATCAGGACTCACTGCTGGCCAGTTTAAAACAGTCCATTTGTTCCCTGTTAACCAATCTCTTGTACTTTTGTATGTATGTTTTGGGTCAATGTCCTGCTGGAGGACCCATGACCTTCGACCCAAACTTAGGTTTCTGGCACTTGGTAGCACATTTTGCTCCAAAATCCCTTGATAGTCCTCAGACTTCTTGATTCCTTTAATACGTTCCCGGTCCTCCAGTTCCTGAGGCAGCAAAACACCTCCACAATATTATAGAACCTCCACCAATTTTAACTGTAGGAAGGGTGTTTTTTTCCTTATAAGCTTTATTTCTTCACCTGTAAATGTATCGCTGGTCTGCTTGCCAAAGAGTTCAAGCTTGGTTTCATCTGTCCACAGAACATTTTCCCAGAAGTATTGCGATTTCTCAAGGGGGTTTGGGAAAAGATCAGGCATGTCTTTGCATGTCTTTTTATGTCTGTTTGAGTAGTGGGTCCTCCTAGGCCTTTGCCCATGAAAAAAAAAGCAGCTTAAGTGCGTGGGCGTATGTTTGGGTTGAAACTACCTCTCCAGCTTGCTCCAGGTCAGCCTTAAGCTCTTTGGATGTTGTACGTGATGTTTTTCCCAACAGTTTGCACTAACCTTCAAAGACTTCTTGGATTAATTTTCTTCTTCTCACCATGTTCTGAGAGGTTCTTGACAGTTCCATGAGCAGAAACCTTAACATTGCAAACTACAGACACAGGAATCCCAAAGTCTTTGGAGATGGCCTTGTACCCCTTTGAAGTTTGGCGATGATGGCTTCTCTCATGATCTCAGGCAGCTCTCGTTTGCGCCACTGTGAAAATGGAACAGGGAGTGAATGTGGCTATTTTAAACATTAGAGCAATCATTCATTGGTTGATTCAAGTCATGTTAATATTGAATTGATCACAGGTGCATCTGATTTTACTGCAATGGGAATGTGGTTCTTCTGTTCAAACTAATTTGCATTGTTTATAAGGGTGTCAATCGTGTCCTTGAAACACTCCCAGAAGAGCCAATCCCACAATGAAGAAGATACAAATATCACAAAACAATATACTTCATTTCAATATCTCAAATAGAATAAAAGGGAATCTCTTAGGGTTATCAGAAATCTCAAAGGAGAAAAAGGATATCTGACTAAATTGAGTGTATTAGCATAGGCATAAGGCATCTCACCCTCAACATTTGCTCGCTACATCAACGATCTTAAAATAACTCCTTTGAAAACTCCTTTAATCTTCAATTTTTTTTATAATTTCAATGTTCAGGTTTTCAGCTGAGAAAGAAGAGAGAGGAGGATGGTGGGTTGTGAAGACTAATTCCTACTGTTCCCGGAGATCACCTGTTATAGATGAATAACTATGCTATTTCCAGGAACAAGCAGGAATATAGTCTTCACATATAGGACTCCCCAGCTGCCAGATTGTTGTGGGGATCAGGAGGGTACCCTAGGGATAGGGAGAAACACCAGGAGCCGGATCTGTGGATATTATGGACTCTGAATCCCTGCATGTATTGAAGACGTCTGGTAGGAGCTGCATCTAAGTACTGAATAGATGCTGAAGGACAGCTTGTCTAAATGTTGCATCCCGGAGGGAGTCCTTGTCCAGACAACAGTGGGCTGCAAAGTGAGAACGAAAGACCAAGTTGCTGCCCTGCAGATCTCTTCAATGGCCACTGAGCGCAGGTTAGCCACAGAGGTAGCCATGGCCTGGACATTATGCGCGGTGACATGGCCCTCCAAGGAGAAACCTGCTCGGTTATATGAGAAGGTGATGCAGTCAGCGATCCATCTGGAGAGTGTGTGCTTGGATACAGGGAGACCCAAGTGGCTGAGATAAAAGGAGACAAACAATTGTGATGATCTGTGATATCCCTGTGTCCTTTGAAGATAGAAAGCTAAGGCATGCTTGCAGTCTGGGGTGTGCAAGGTCGCCTCTGCACAAGAGGCGTGCGGTTTAAGAAAGAAGACCAGTAACATGATAGACTGGTTTAAGTGGAAGGGAGATACCACTTTTGGGAGGAAGTGTGGATGTATCTGGAGATCGACCTTGTCATGATGGAACCTTGTGTAGGGAGCTTGTAGCTCACTGATGCTTCTAGCCAAAGTGAGGGCAATGAGGAATATGACTTTCCAAGATAGAAAATCACAGTGGGATGGTGGCTAAGGATTCAAAGGGCGGCTTTAGAAGCTGAGCCAGCACCACTTTGAGATCCCAAGCTATCAGCGGAGGTTTGATTGGTGGCTTGGAGAGCAAAAGGCCCCTCATAAAGCATGCTATGAGCGGATGAGAGGAGACTGGCCATCCTTCAATTGGCTTGTGGGAGGCTGCAATGACGCTAAGGTGGACTCTTACCTAGTTCATTTTGAGTCCCCTGGTAGATAAATGAAGCAGATATTGGAGGAGAAAGTCCACCGATGTGGTGAAGGGATTTAGGTCCCTTTCTGCACAACAGAGAGCAAACCTGTGCCATTTGAAAGAATATGCACGTCTGGTAGACTGTTTTCCTGAAGCTAGAAGGATGTCCTAATGAGGAAGAGTAAAGTCTTGTAGGTCTAAGCCCTGAGTAGCCAGGCTATCAGGTGTAGGGACTGGAGATTGGGATATAGGATTGTGCCGTTGACCTGTGTAAGAAGGTTGGTGGTACATCCCAATCTGAGCGGTTGCATCTGGGCTAGACGGAGTAGAAGAGGAAACCAGGGTTGCCGGGCCAGAATGGGGCTATGAGGATCATGTTCCCCTTGTCAGCCTGTACTTCAAAGTTTTGGGAGTCAAGGGCGTTGGAGGGAAGACATACGGGAACCCTTATCCCCAGTTGAGCAGGAAGGCATCTGATGCTCAACTGTGGATGGATGGAAGACTGGAGCAGAACTATGGAAGTTGCATGTTCTGCAGGGTGGCAAAGATCTATGGATAGGGTTCCCCACATCTGAAAGATACAGGCTGTTGTGCATGGGTTTGGAGTCCATTCGTGTGGATACAAGATGTGGCTCAGTCTGTCTGGGAGGATGTTAAGCTGTCCTGGGAGATACACTACTTTGAGGTGTATTCATTGAACAATGGCGGATGACCAGAGACAGAGAACCTCGTTGCAGAGGGGGTGTGAGCCTGTTCCACCCTGCTTGTTCACATAGAACATGGCTACTTTGTTGTCTGTCTTGACTAGGACTTGCTTCCATGAGAGCTGGTCTTGGAGGACCGGGTTGGCATTCGCTAATGCTCGAAGCTCTAGCAGATTGATAGGTAAAGGCTGATTTTTGAGCCGTCCAGAGACCCCGAGTATAAAGTTTGTCTAGGTGGGCTTCCCAACCTAGCTTTGATACATTCGTGGTTAGAGTGCACTTGAACGGGGGTATCTGAAAAGATGACACTACAGATAGGTTTTCTGGGGAACACCATTATTGGAGTGAGCTGATCAGAGTAGGTGTGACCCGTATCTGATCTTGTAAGCTTCCTGTGGCTTGCGTCCACTAGGTGGAGAGACCCCATTGTGTCTGATACATGTGTAGTAGAGCATAGGGGACTACTGTACATGGGACTATGGAGGCCATGTGCCCTAGGAGGCGGAGAAAACTCCGTTGCTTGGTTCCTCTGCTGCATCTGAGTGAATAGTTGGATCAGGCAAGCAACTCGATTGTGAGGAAGGAAAGCTTTTGCCTCCCTAGTGTTCAAAAGTGCACCAATAAATTTCAGCCTCCAAGTCAGGAGTAGATGCGACTTCTGAAAGTTTATTATGAAGCTGAGATGCTGTAGAACTGCTATGGTGCGCTGGAGTGCATAAGTGGCTTACTGAGGAGAGTCTGCTTTGATCAGTTAATTGTCTAAGCAGGGGAAGACAAATATCACTAGTGTGCGAAGGTATGCGGCGACTACCGCCATGCACTCTGTGCAGTTCCTTGAAAAATAAAGCAAAGGTACTGCCTGTATCTTGGATGTATGAGGATATGGGTGTATGCCTCTTTGAGGTCTAGAGAACAAAGCCAGACTTGACTCTGGAGGTAGGGTAGAAGAGTTCCCAACAAAATCATCTTGAATTTCTCTTTTATGAGGAACTTGTTTAGATTCCCGAGGTCCAGAATGGGTTGGTGCCCCCCGACTGCTTTGGGATGAGGAAGTATGGGAAGTGAAATCCCATTCTTTCCTGGTTTGGTAGAACTCTCTCGATGGCGCCTTGGGGTAGCAGGGTGACTACCTCTTCTGAGAGGAGCAGTGTGGGGGGTTGAGTTCGATGAGCCCCTGTGAAGCTGTAGGGGGGCAGGAGTTTGAAAGTTCAGTTGGTACCCACTGTGGACAATTTGTAAGGTCCACTGCTTTGATGTGATGAGGTGCCAGAAATGAGCATAGTGGCAGAGCCTTCCTGCTGTGTGAAGAGGCTGAGATCTCTCCAGAGGCAAGGTGACAATGTTCTCTAGTAGAGTCAAAAATTAGGGGCAGGCTGGACCTACAAGACAGGTTGCGGCTGTTTGGGGATATGAGCGATAATAGCTCTTCTTCTTGAAGCTGAATGGCTTTTTAAATGGTGCCTTCTTCCTGGAAGTGTCTGCTGTCTTCCAGGATAGCCTCTTGAGAGATGTGTCGCCAGCCTTTTCCCTCCATTTCTGCCCAAAGAGGTTCACTCCATTGCAGGGAATGTTGCCCAGCTTGTCCTGCACCCATTGTTCTAGGTCTGAAGCTTGTAGCCACGCTATCCTTTGTGCTCCAATAGCCAGAGTGGAGACCCTGCTGGAGAACTCAAAGGCATCGAAGGCAGCTCTGTTGACAAATTTGGAAACATTCCGGATATGCTTCAGAAGGCTCTGAAAAGAGCCTTGTTTTTCTTCGGTGAGCAAAGGGGAGAATGCTTCGAGATCTTTGTTGACCTCTTTCAAAAACATCCCCATATATAGGTTTATCCTGCAGGACAGTATGGAGGCCTGGAAACTTCTAAAGGCAAAAGCATCTAGGATTCTTTGTTCCCTACCAGGTGGTATGGAGAAATGTTTTTTTGCACTTTTAATTCTGCATATCTTGGACACTCTGGGACTCGATACATACTGTTGAGTCTTTTGCTGATAGGTGACACTGTGAGAGAGGTTTCCTACATGCGAAGCATGAGCAAATGGAGAATTCGGTGTACTGATAGAATGGTAGCCTCCTTAGGACCAGTAGGGTACTGGAGGATTTCCAGCTCATCTGTTCTTGGCTCATTCTCCAAAAAGCAGTGGATAGAGAGGCCTGCTTCCATGTCCCTGACAAAGTTCAGGAAGGATATGTCCTCAGGGGGAATCTCTGAAGGAATGTCCCTGAGCTCTCGGGAATCAAGGGATCGATGATCGGAATCCAACAAATCGGATGTATCGAAATACCATCGATGCCGATGCTTATGGGATCAGCGGTACCAGTTCTCAGTCTCCAAGGAATTGGAGTCCCGTTGTGTCAGGATCGATGTTGGCACCAATGCCGGTGCCAAAAGACCCGAAGACTTGGGCCTTAACGTCAGCATAGATGCTGTCAATGTCTATGCTTGTAATGATACAAATGTCTAAGTCTCTAACTGAGCGATCTGCAGATAATGTCCAAAGTTGCGCTCAAAAATAACACCATGTCTATGCTGGCACCGATGTTGATACTGGCACCGGTGGCAGCATCGGATCGGGACCCGGTGCCTGTATCGGTGCCGGGGCTTCCTGGGCAATCGGCTTCACCGGTACTGATGCTGCAAGAAGCGCTGCCAAGGTTCTCTCAATAGACAGCATACGCTGGTCTAAGGATACTGCCGATGTCTGGGTCGAAGTATGTCTGCCACCATCCCAGAACATGGCAGTGGTAGCTCTCTGGAGGCTGAAGCCTCAGGAGTTTCCCAGGACCCCACTACTGCTTTGGAGGACAAGTCCTCCTGCCAGGGTTGTTTGGCTGGATGGTCAGAGTCAGAGACTACCCTCAGTGAGTTGAGGACTTCACAGGAGGCCTCTATGTCCAATAATGGACTTCACAGGAGGCCTCTATGTCCGATACTTTGGCAGCTTGGTTGTACTACTGTGCTTGGTCTTCTTCAGTATCTGTGAGCCATGTGAGGATGAGGATGCTCTCAGTGATGTGGATGCCACAGATAGTGTCTGATGAAAATAGGGATCCAAACTTTTCGGCCCAGTTCTTGAGGCCTCCTTGTCATTTGTTGGCACAGGGAACAAGAATCTGGGACGTATTCTGGGCTGAAGCACTTTAAGCACCAGTTGTGCTCATAGGTGGCCAAAATAGTTTTGGAGAATTTTGAACATTTTTTTTAAAGCCACTAGTTGGCTTCTCCATGGTTGGAGTAGTGACAGAAAGCGCTGAGACATAATGGGGTAGATGGCCACCCACGAGGAAAACTGAAGAAAATTTAAAGTGAAGAAAAATAGAAGAAATAAAGAATTTTGACAAGAAAAGGGTAACCGGAATCGGAGTAAGAGATACTGGCGTCGACGGGAAGGCAGAAACTGCTACAACAAAAAAATGATTCTTTTTCTGCGGTGACAGGAGTTTTGTCTGCTGTCTCTGCAGGAAACAAAAGACTGGAGGAGAGGAGTTGGGAAGGCAGGAGGGCGGTCACGCAGGCATGGTGGAGGGCTCCCAAGGGCTTTCTGATTGGAGGCATTCCCAAGTGGGCTCTGTCGGTGCCGGTCACCCATATGTGAAGACTACATTCCTGCTTGTTCCTGGCGATATAATAAAAACATAACGTATAAAAACAAAGCTGCCGCACAAGTGAAATCATTTGGGTATAAATACCAAATTAAACCTACCAAGTACAGAAGGTGGCTGTACCTCCAAAAAAATTCATTATATGTAACGAAAAGGATATAGGTAGATCTACCCAACAGCTTGCCGCAAATCCAAGGAGCAGAAAAATGTACACTCCGAACGTATTGTGAAATGCTGGCTCTCCTAGTGCTGCAATTTAAAAAGAAGCCCTTTGCGCCAAACACAGGTTGCCTGGCAACCATCAAACAATTTTAAGGAAGACCGCATAAAAAAATAATGCAAATGTGCAAAAAACAACGTCGTACCAATCACTGATGCGGAATAACCTCTCTTCGCTAGCCTAGCACTCTCAATAGCCAAGCCGTGAGAGAGATCCGATCCACGTAAGGCATGAGCAGAGGCCCCTGAGCCAAGAGATCCTTCCGCCGTGGCAGACACCAAGGCTTCGCCACCAAGAGCCGAACCAAATCCACGTACCATGGCCGTCTGGGCCAATCCGGCGCTATTAAGATCACCTGACCCCTGTGGCTCCCGATGCGTTGTACTACCTTTCCGATTAACACCCACGGCGGAAATACATACAGGAGTTGCTCTTCTGGCCAAGCTTGAACGAGCGCATCCAGACCTTCGGACATCCTTTCCTTTCTTCTGCTGTAAAATTGATCGACCTTTGCGGACTGGAACGTTGCCATGAGATCCATTACTGGGGTTCCCAAACATCTCACCAGCATCCTGAATACGTCCTGATGAAGGACCCATTCCCCCGGGTCCACCTTCACTTGATTCAGGAAGTCGGCTTCCACATTGTCTATCCTGCTACATGTGCCGCCGATAAAGCTAGCAGTTGCCGTTCGGCCCACTCGAACAACTGTTCGGTTTCGGCTTCCATTTGAACACTGCCTGTGCCGCCTTGCCGATTGATGTAAGCCACTGCTGCCACATTGTCGCAAAACACTTGGATCGCTTGACCGTGAAGATGACGCTGAAAAACTTGTAGAGCTAGGGTTACCGCTCTCAGCTCTAACCTGTTGATTGCCCCGCTCTTTTCCTGATCGGACCACTGACCCTGCGCGAATCTCCCTTGAAAATGAGCTCCCCAGCCCATCAGGCTGGCGCCGGTCGTCAGCGGTATCCAACAAGGTGCCTCCAAAGGCATCCCCTTCTCCAGAGACCCGGGGCTCGCCTTGTTTCCGTCGGACAAGGCAGGACCCGTGACAGTGAATCGTTCTGATGAGGCCACCGCCTGAGCAAGAACCTTTGCAACAGCCTCATGTGAGCTCTGGCCCACGGGACCAGTTCCAAAGTCACTGCCATGGTCCCCAGCAACTGCAGATAATGCCACGCCGAGGGGTTTGATCTGCTTAGAAATTGACTGACCAGTTTCCTCAGACCGCTCGCCCTTTGTTGCGGCAAAAAGATCCTTCCTGCTTCCGTATCAAAGCGAGCTCCGAGATACTCCAGCTGCTGCAAAGGCACTAACTTGCTCTTTGTCATATTGAAAACCCAGCCTAGACTTTGTAAGAACGTCACCACCTTGTCCGTAGCCGCTTCGCTCTCGGCTCTGGACTTCGCTCGAATTAACCAGTCGTCTAAGTAAGGATGAATGACAGCACCCTCCTTCCGTAACGCTGCTGCCACCATTACCATCACCTTGGTAAACAGCCGTGGTGCCGTAGCTAGACTGAACGGCAAAGCCCGGAACTGAAAATGACCTAGTGGAACCGCAAACCTGAGAAATTTCTGGTGTTCCTGCCGAATTGGAATGTGCAGGTACGCTTCTGACAGGTCTAAGGCCGTAAGGAACTCGCCCTTTCTGAAAATGAGACACCCGAAGACAATGATTTACCCTCTTGAGATACAGAATTGGCCGAAAAGTCCCTTCCTTTTTGGGAACGATGAAGTAGATGGAGTACCGACCGCAGCTGCACTGCTGTGGGCACCGGTACGATTGCGTTGAGATCTAGAAGCCTCTGTACTGTTTCCCCTTCCGCTGCGCACTTGGTCGGCGCCTTGCAAGGGGACCGTACAAAGGAATCTCTCACCGGCCTCTGAAACTCCAACGCATAACCTTCTCGAATGACCTCCAACACCCACTGGTCTGCCGTTATTTGGACCCAGGCAGCGTAAAACTCCCGTAGCCGACCTCCCACGGGTACCAGATCTACCTGGGTCCCCCTGACTTCATTGTGACTTTCGCAGATTTGCGGCGGAGGAAGAGGCCGCAAAAACCCTTCCTGCTCCCTGAAAGGCACGAAACCCCTGATTTTGAATGGGAAAACGTCCTCTCTGAGCCTGATTGAATCTAGGAAAACGGAATCGACTAAAATCTCTTTGCTGACCCCTAACCGAGGGAGTCGACCGACTCTGTCTTTGTTTGTCCTCTACAAATCCATCATTTAAGGGTTTTTAGAGCAATATAACCAGAAAAATTAGAAAATTGCCCAAAATATTGCAAATACTGATATACACAATCTTAATATATCAAAATGTGATAAAAAAAATGTGATCAAAAACATGTAACCAAAAATTTTGAATTTTTTGTATTTGGATATAGGTCTCAGAATGAATGGGGGAGGATAGCTACAGGCCACAGCAACTGAAAAGCCTGAGAAATTCCTGACCCCTTCCTTACATCAAGGACCTTTACAATCCAATTTTTTCTAACTAAAAATGTCTTTTAGAACTTTAAAATATCAGCAGCAGATTTAACAAAAATATGAGCTCTGCAAACTCTCTTCAGTAGATGACTACTAACTAATTATCTGTTGTTTTACTTATAACACATCAAGAGAGAGACTGTTGGTTTTTGAAAACAAGTCCAGGTTATTAACATCCCCTCTATAGTAGGAGAAAAGCCAAAGCGGTTTCACAACTCCCTGAATCCTTTCCGTCATAAATGACCTATGACATTTCAGGGCCGAGGCTATTGGCTTGAAAGAGTCCAAACGACTTATCTGTGATAAAGATGAAAAATCCAGCCAAGTCTCTCTATTCCCGACGCAGACTTCCAGCGCTGACGCGTTCAACCAGCCCCCTTTGGACTCTCCTAGATCCTTAACCAATTTGTCCAAATCTTCCCCAAACAGTAGCTGTCCTCGGAACGGAAGCTTACTCAGCCTGGACTTGGAAGATCCATCCGCTGCCCAATTGCGCAGCCAAAGATAACGACGAGCCGCTACCACGGAAGCCATGCTCTTCGATAACCCTTGAATGAGGTTGTAATGGATGTCAGCCAGATAAGCCGTACCCGACTCCAGCATGGAAGTTCCTCCAACGGCCTCCTCTCCTTGTTCACACTGAATTTGCTGTGACCAGCGAAGGCAGGCCCTCACCACACACGCTCCACAAATAGTTGCTTGAATGGACAGAGCATTGACTTCAAAAACTTGCTTTAACAGGGTATCTAGCTTCCTGTCTTGAGTATCCTTGAGAGCTGCACTGCCCTCTACTGGGATGGTGGTCTTCTTCGTCACCGCCAAGACCGCGGCGTCCACCTTTGGAGACTTGAACAATTCGCGATCCTGGTCCACTATCGGGTACAGGCGCCTCATCACCCTGGACCCCTTGAGATTAGCCTCTGGGATATTCCACTCTTCTTGAATCATTTCCTGTATGAAGTAGAATCCTCTGTTGGGCCGGGCGACGGCATATTAAGCGCCTTCAAGACCTCAGAAATAAGAGCGGGTAATTCATCTCTCCGGAACAAGCGGACCACTCTAGCTTGGTCCTCACTGTCCGCGATCTCTCCTTCCTCCAACTCATCTTCCATTTCTAAGTCGGGATCCCCCTCATCGGAGTGAACCCTCTCCGAGGACACTGAGTGATCCTTCTGCTCCTTATCCAATCTGGCTCTCTTTGCTACGCTGCCCGTTGCCACTGCGCTCAATGGAGTTCCTGGCCTCTTATCACCCCGTTCCCCATCTAAGGAACTTACGGCTGGCTTCTGTTGCAGTCCCCCAAACGCCTGCTGCATAAGTGCCACCAACTGTTGGGGAAAAAATCGTTGCGAAACCCTCCGGCAAGGATGCCTGCGAGAATGGGCGATCTGGTGCGGACGACGGCCCCGCCACCGGCTCCCCAACTGGTAAACTCAGAGCAACTGCATCCTGCAGCCCCCCTGAAACAGGCAGAACCTCAATTCCTTCTCCCAAGGATTTCTCCATAACGGCCGCCTCCTGTAAGCAGTCCCTACAGACCTCTGTGTCAGACAGCGCTCCCCTTCTAGATCCGCAGACCAAGCACAGAGGCTTTGAAGGCATCTCGCTGGAGCGCGTACCACGTCTGTCAGTCCTGAGACAGAACTGGATCTGCTTATTTTCCTTTTTTTTTTTTTTTAAATCGAGCCTGAAAAAACAAAATAAAAAACTGCTGACAGGAGAACCACTTTTTTTTTTCTTACATATCAAAGGAATGAGAACAGTTCCCCAAAACCGTCCGAGTCAGAAAATACAATTTAATACAAGAAACGAAGTTTACCGCGAAAACAGCAACCTCTGCAAATGCCGAAAAAATACCACGGTTTCCCGCGTTGCTGCCACGCGGTTAGGCCCGCCGTGCTCTCGCGCTGAAAAAACAAACACTGCCCAAGCTGTAGCCCCGATGCGGCCCTTACTTACCTTCCTCCTCTGTTGTCCGGTAAATAATGTGCTCTCCGGACTGACGGCACCCCCACGCTCAACCAACTTGCTGTGTTGCACGAGTCGGGAGGACAATGGAGTGAGAGGGACAACAAAATACCTTCACTTCCTCCTGCTGCAATTCCTCTGCCCCAGACCTCGCTGTAGCGACTAGCAGGCAAACTTCTGCATTCGCTGATTGCGAGGAGCCCTTGAGCCTCACCCTCAGAGAACAGGATCCGGGCCCAGAGTCCGCTCCTTAGCAGGACTGCCTTCATCGCTTAAATCTCGCAGAGGCAGTGGGGGGAGGGGAGAGGGAAACCAGATCAAATGGGAGAGTGAAGGCCTCAGCAAGCCCTTAAAGGCACAGAGCCCTCCCAATTAAACTCTCCCTTGCTCAGATGTTACCCTTCATTAACTAAACACCTATCCCTCTCCAAAACTAACACCCTTCCTAACAAAAAACTCATCTCTCTCCTTAATTGCCTCTCCAGTGAACCAGGAGCCCCGGTTCACTGATCCTCCAGCTGCTTGAAGACTGAGGTAACTGGAGTAGGGAGGCAGATCCTCAGAGTATATACTGGTGTCATCATAAAAGAATGAATTTTCTCAGTCTTCAAGCTGCTGGAGGAGGAGCAAAACCCAGAGGTCGGGACTAGAACTTGATGGACGATAAGGAAATGTCCTTTTACTTTGGGAATGACCCATGGGACCGAAAGAGCAGAAAGCACTAATATAGTAGCAAGATTTCTGTTCCTCTTATGTGCAACATTCAATTGGCTGGTGCTAAGAGAAGGAACAGTAGACAGAAGATGCCATTCATCTGAGAATCCTTGTTATATTCTTTTGACAAATGTGAGAGAACAGACAAACCTGTTATTACTGTCATGGTTAGAGTCTTGTAGTAATGTAAAGCGATCCAACTCTTTTGCTTTGTCATATGCGCGCTTAATGCATTCAGAAGGGCATCCTTGTTCTTTAAAACACTGGCACATATCTTTTGCATTGTGTTCAAAGTCTTCTTCCTGAGGACACAGTCTCCAAAAGATTGTGTCTAAAACTGAAGAAAGCATAGCTTGATAGTGAGTTTTGAGGTCTCCTCCCAAATTTTTGCCTTGAGCTGGGCCCCAGCCATCAGTACTGTACCTAGCCCTGTGCGAGCGGTGCAGTCGCACAGGGCGCAAAGGCTTAGGGGGCACATTTTGGCTGCCTGCTGTTGCTCTGCCGCTGCCACTTTTTGTTCTCTCAGCAGCGGCAGGGCAACAGCAGGCAGCCAAAATGCACCCCCTAAGCCTTTTCAGGTCTTTCTGCAGTTCTGGTCCCTCCCTCTGATCAGCGCAGTTCTGGTCCCTCCCTCTGATCAGCGCAGGCAGAGATCAGATCTGCTGTCGACAACTTGCACATTGGATGCACCCCGTCCCATACCTCCGTTCAGTCTCTGCCTGCTCTTGCCCTGCTGCTGCTGCCGTGGAGAAAACAGAGGACGGCAGGAGCAGGCAGCGGCTGAATGGAGGTATGGGGAGGAGGGAGGCACATGCCCGATGTGCAGGTAGCACAGGGCAAAATTCTGGCTCAGTACAGCCCTGCCAGCCATATCCAACAGCGGTCTCATTCCAAAAGCTCATATATTCCAATCACTAAACAGAAAATAAATCTATTTTTTTTTACCTTGTTTTCTGGTCATTTTATTTTTCTATTCGTGTTGGTCCCAGGGTCTGGTTTCTGCTTTTCTCTGCCTTCTCTTAACTCTTGTTTCCAGTGTCACCTATTTGCCATTTCTTCTCTCTCCTCCTGTCTTCATTTCATCACTTACATCAATCTGTAATACTGATCTCTTCTTTTCAATTTTCTTCCTTCTCCTGCTTTTTCACTGTATTTACCCACAGATTTTCATCACTTTCCATCATTCAGCTTTACCATCTCCATCTCTCTCTCCTTCCTAAGCCTCTTATTGCCCACTCTTTCACTAATTCTCCCCTGTCTCTCCTCCCCCATGTCCTGCATCTCCCTTCTCACCATCCCCATCCAGGGCCTCTTTATCTCTCCTGTTTGCATCCCTCATCTCTCCCACATATGTCCAGCATCTGTTCTGTATCCTTCCCTCTCATGTCCAGTGTCTCCTTCTCTGACATTCAAACTATTTCAATCCCCATCATGTCCAACTTCCTTCTTATTTCCCCTTCCCCTGCTGATCCAGTCTCCAATGTTCCCTCCACCTCCACCGCATCTCCACTCTATCTTTGTATGCCCGATGTCCAGCATCTGCCCTCCCTCTCACCTCTCCCAATGTCCAGCAAATCAACCGTGTGTGTCCCTCTCTTTCATTGCCCCCACCCCTGCAGCCATCACCCATGTGTGTGTGTCTCTCATGCCTCCCCAGCAGCCAGCACCCAATGCATCTGTCTCATCCTCCATTCTCCCTATGTATTTCTCGCCCTTTCCATCTCCCTCCTCTATGCAATTAGGCTCACCATTCTTGCCTTTGCTGCTCTCCACTACAATTGGCTCTGTGCATGCAGCTGGAGCTACACAGTGATGAAAATTTTTCTGATCGTGCTACTTCAAGTTTCATGAGATCAGCACAACTTCCTCCACCGCGGGGATCAATCTATATGCACGGAGCTGATCACAGTGGAGGGCCAAATGCAGTGAAGACTCCTTGAAAATCAAAGCAGGACTTTGGAGTCCATGCACATGCAGAGGTGCAGAGTGTGCATGGGCTTCAAAGCCCCATACTGATTTTAATGCTGGTCTTTTCCAGTCCTGGGCTGGCCTTGATGGCTGCAACCCCAAATGAGAATTTTGCGACCCCACTCACAGTTTGGGAACCGCTGCCTTACATGAAGAGCCTATAACTCCAAAATCCGACAGGCAGAACAAAGGGCCAACAGAAAACACAGCCTTCAGGGTCAAATCCTTGACTGATGCTCCCCTAAGAGGCTCAAAGGGCAGACTGCCCAGAGCAGACAACAGCAGATTGAAGTCCTTAGCCTAAGCCTAAGCTAAACTCCCCGCAAAAAACATCCAAATGTGAGGCCAGGAACATGCCCTGCACCCGGCCCTGGAAGCAAGACAGAGCCGCTCCTGGACTCGCAAGGAGCCTAGTGCCAGGCCCTTTTCTAGTCCTGCCTAAAAAAAACCAAAATCGTAGACATGGGTGCACCGAAAGGACAAATATCGTGCTTTACGCACCAGGCCAAGGAGGTAGAGCATTGCTGTGCCTACAACACGGTCATTATCACTTGCTCTGTATAGCCACAGCACCTCAGCCGAGCTTTCAAGCAAGAATTGATCCGTCACCGGCATGCAGACCGGCCTCTGGGTCAGAAGGTCTGGCACCAGAAGTAGCCGAAGAGGCATAGTATTTCAGTATCCCTGAGAGAAAACCAAGTTAGTTAATTTTGAAAGGTCGGAGATTAAAATAGATTGGTTATAAACAAAGGCTTTTGGTTTTAGCTTAGAAGCCTTTGTAGCAGTGTGTTTGGTTTGTGTTTGCTCTGTAGAAATGGAACCAAAACGTTGAAAGAGTTGTCAAAATGGGGTTGATGGGCTGAGGATATCGCCAGTTGAGAGTTGGAGACTGCCGAGTGAATTGCCGAGTGAAGCTCACAGTTGAAAATGTTTGTTGGACCAGGAGAAATAGTGAACAGATAAGTGATTTCATATACCCCTGAAAGAGAAAGCATAGTTACTCACCTGTAACAGGTGATCTCCAGGAACAGCAGGAATTTAGTCCTCACATATGGGTATCGTCGGTACCGACGAAGCCTGCGCGGGAACACTCCCCAGCGTCCAATTAGAAAGCTTTTGGGAGCATCCCACAGCGCCTGTGTGCTGCCTTCCCCAACTGCCTCTCTCCACTTGAGTTTTAAAGCTGAGACAAAGAGAGAGAGAGGGAAAGGGAAAGAGACAGAGAGATACAACTCCTAGGGGAGGTGGGTGGGTCGTGAGGACTAAATTCCTGCTGTTCCCGGAGATCACATGTTACAGGTGAGTAACTATGCTATCTCCAGGAACAAGCAGGAATGTAGTCATCACATATGGGGACTCCCTAGCTTTAGATGCCAGGGAGAGACCCCAGAAGTTGTGTGCCCCTGAGAAGGGCTCCACTTCCCCCCATGGATCTCTGGCATCCTACCAGGGAAGGTGGGTAGGAGTTGATTAGGTATGGAACAGGTGTTGGAGAACAGCCTGACCAAACAAGGCATCCCGGCGGGAGTCCTTGTCCAAGCAGTAATGGGCTGTGAAGGTATGAACTGAGGCCCAGGTGGCTGCTCGACAGATGTCGTTGATAGACACAGAGTGCAGATGAGCCACTGAAGTTGCCATGGCTCTCACATTGTGAGCAGTGACATGGCCCTCCAGAGGAAGATTCTTACTCTGATAGGCAAAGGATATACACTGAGCAATCCAGTTAGATAGTGTTCTCTTGGAGACTGGAAGTCCCAAATGAGAAGGATCAAAAGCAACAAAGAGTTGAGAGGACTTTCTATGTTGCTGTGTTCTTTGTAAGTAAAAGGCTAAAGCTCTTTTACAGTCTAAAGTATGAAGGTTCCTTTCTGCATTTGATGCATGAGGCCTTGGAAAAAACACAGGTAGGTAGACAGCTTGGTTTAGATGAAAAGGCGAGACCACCTTTGGCATAAAGTGTGGATGAGTCCTAAGGACTACCTTGTCATGATGGAACCTTGTATAAGGTGGATCAGCTACTAGAGCTTGCAACTCACTGATGCGACGTGCTGATGTGATTGCAATGAGAAAGATAACCTTCCAAGAAAGGAATTTCAAGGAGGTAGTAGCTAAGGGTTCGAAAGGTGGCTTCATGAGCTGACCAAGAACCAAATTTAAGTCCCATGCCACAGGTGGTGACTTTATGGGAAGCTTAGTTAGCAGAAGGCCTCTCATAAATCTTGCTATAAGAGGATGGGAGGAGATAGGTTGTCCATTTAGGGGCTTGAAGAAAGCTGCAATAGCACTCAAATGGACCCTCACTGAGTTAGTCTTAAGTCCTGCATTGGATAAATGAAGGAAATACTCCAGTAATGATTCCAGAGGTATGGCAATGGGGTTAAGACCCTTCTGCGAACACCATACGGTAAATCTTTTCCACTTGAAAGCATAAGAGCGTCTTGTGGAAGGCTTCCTGGAAGCATAAAAGAAATCCTTTATTTGCTGAGGGAGGTTAAGATCATGGAGATCTAGGCCTTCAGCAACCAAGCTCTGAGATGCAGAGACTGGGGATTGGGATGCCATAACATTCCATCCTCCTGAGATAGGAGATATGGAGCAGACCTTAACTCCAGGGAGGGACCCTGAGAGAGATGTAGAAGCAGAGGGTACCACACTTGCCATGGCCAATGTGGAGCTATGAGAATCATACGGCCTCTGTCTCTCTGAAGCTTGAAAAGGGTTTTGGTAATCAGGGGAATGGGTGGAAAGGCATACAGGAAGTCTTGACCCCAGTAAAGGAGGAAAGCATCCCTGGCTTGAGCCCCCTGAGCCGAGGTTCTGGAACAGAACCGGGAAAGTTTGGCATTCCACGGACTTGCAAAGAGGTCTATGTCCGGGGTTCCCCAAATTTGAAAAATCTTGGCTACCTGGTCTGCATGCAGAGACCACTCGTGTGGAAGCAGAACTCGACTGAGTCTGTCTGCCCAAGAGTTTTGTATGCCTGGAAGATACACCACCAGAAGATGAATCTGATGCTCTCTGGCGAGGGCCTATAGTCGCTAAGCTTCGTTGCAAAGCGACAGAGTGCCTGTTCCCCCTGCTTGTTCACATAGAACATGGCTACTTGATTGTCCGTATGAACGAGGACGGTCTTGTAGCTGAGCAGGGTGTGGAACACTCGAAGAGCAAGAAAGATTGTGCTGAGCTCCAAGAGATTGATATGTAGATGAGTCTCCTGTGGAGACCAGGTGCCTTGGGTGGAGAGGTTTTGTAGATGAGCTCCCCAACCCATCGGAGAAGCATCTGTTGTGAGAGTTGCCTGGGGTAAGGGTTGTTGAAAAGGGGACCCCAGCAACAGGTTTTGAGTGGACTTCCACCACTGGAGGGACAAAACAAGGCGACTTGTGTTTGCTATTTTGTCTGACAGGCACCCTGATGCCTGGGTCCATTGAGTAGATCAAGTCCACTGGGCTGCCCTCATATGGAGGCGAGCATAGGGAACCACATGCACGGTAGATGCCATGTGGCCTAGTAGTTGTAGCATTTCTCGGGCAGTGAGATGAGACTTTAGCACTGCTTAAGAAGCTAACCGCACCATGAGAAGGCAACGGGCCTGGGGGAGATAGGCCCTTGCCTTTCTGGTATCCAGCAAAGCTCCTATGAACTCTAAAGACTGAGTGGAAGTCAGACTGGATTTTGGGATGTTTATTACCAGACCCAAATACTGAAGGATACGCATTGTCCAGGAAAGAGAAGTCCTGGCCTCTGACTCTGTTGGGGCTTGAATGAGCCAATTGTCTAAGTAGGGGAAGACGAATATCCCTAGAGTGCGGAGAAATGCTGCTACCACAGCCATGCATTTCGTGAACAGCCTTGGTGCTGAGGCCAGGCCAAAAGGAAGCACCCTGTATTGGTAGTGCTGTCCTTGAAAAAGGAACCGAAGGAACCTTCTGTGAGTTGGATGGATGAGAACATGGGTGTACATATCCTTGAGATCTAGAGAACATAGCCAATCCTGACTCTGAAGGTATGGCAGCAGAGTTCCCAGAGAAATCATTTTGAATTTCTCTTTGACAAGGAATTTGTTCAATTCTCTGAGGTCCAAGATAGGTCTGTATCCCCCTGTTTTCTTTGGGATAAGGAAATAGGGGGAGTAAAACCCTGTACCCTGCTGATGGATGGGTACTTCTTCTATTCCCTTGGGCAAGAAGCATAGTGAACTCCTGACCTAACAGGTTGATAAGAGAGGTCGGAGAATTGAACTGCCTTATCATTGTGGGAGGGGGCATGCTCGAAAAATGAAGCTTGTACCCCTCTTATGATGGAGAGTGTCCAATGCTCTGCTGTTATCTGTCCCCATCTGGGGGCAAAATGGCACAACCTTCCTGGAATGGTGGAAGGCTCTGGTCCATTAAATGCCAGGAAGGCTAAGTTGTCTAGCTGAAAGTCAAAGGACTTGTGGAGGCCGAGACTGCTGAGACGGTTGAGGCTTAGCAGTCTTTGCTTTCCTTTGTTTGGGTGGTTGCTGACCCTTCCAGACAGGTTGACCTGCAGAACGTCCCTGCTGAGAATAAGCAGGATAAAATCTTTTCTTTTTAGAAAAGAAAGAAATCTTTTAAGAAACCATTCTTGCAGGATCAGCTGTGGACTTGGATAATCTATCCAAGGTGGAGTTGTCAGCATCCAACTCATTGGCCTTCTCCTGCCAATCTTTACCAAACAGGTTCTTACCAGTACAAGGAATATTTCAGAGTTTGTCTTGTACCCAGAGCTCCAGATCAGATGCCTGGAGCCAAGCAATTCTACGTGCACCTATGGCAATGGCAGAGGTTCTGCTTATGCACTCAAAACAGTCAAAAGCTGCATGGTTGACAAATTTAGAAAAATCCTGGGCATGTTTGACCAATGTGAGAAAATCCTGTCTTCTATCCTCAGGAAGAAGAGGGCTCAAAGCCTCTAAATCTCCTGTGACTTCTTTCAGGAACATTCCCATATATAGACTATAGGAACTAATCCTGGCAGAAAGCATGGAAGCTTGGAAGACACAACGTCCAAAAGCATCCAAAGTTCTGCACTCACGTCCTGGAGGATTAGAGGCATGTCTCTTTGCACTCTTGATCCTTCTCATAGCTGACTCCACTACAATAGAGTGGTGAGGAAGCTGAGATTTCTGGAAACCAGGACAAGGAGGGACGCGATACAGAGTATCCAGTCTACGAGAGTGAGGAGAGGTAGTAAGAGGCGTCTCCCACATTCTTAGCATGAGATCATGCAAGATCTCATGGATGGGCAAGGTAGCTGCCTCCTTAGGAGTTTTAGGATATTGTAAAATTCCCAACTCCTTTGCTCTGGGCTCTGTTTCAGGGGCCACAGTAATGGACAGACCCCGAGCCACCTCCCTGATGAAATCCTGGAAGGAAATGTCCTCTGGAGGAGACATCCTGCATTTAGGGGAGGAAGGCTCCTCCAGGAGAAGTATTCCAGCATCGACAGAACTATCAGAATCCTCAGATTCCTCTGAGGACTCGAAGTATTTTCTGTTGGGATGCTCTTGAAGAGCCCCGATACCCATACCGACCGAAGTCGGTACCGAGGGGAATCAGTACCGGTGTAACGGTACCCGAAGGCATCGCATGACTGGGTACTGGCAATGCGGATGCCAATGTCGATGCTGTCGGTACCAGTACCGGTGCCGGCACCGGTTAAGTGTCTGACGTGGTTCCGAGGGTGTCGATGCCACAAGGAGAGCCGCCAGACTGCCCTCAATAGCCAGGACCCTATTGACGCTGCCGATGCCTGGATGTCGGTACCGGAGAAGATCACCGGTACCCCAGAGCATGGCACCAGTAGTTCTGCCGAGGTTAAGGCCTCGAGAACGTCCTGGAGCCCTGATAATGCTTTGGAAGCCAAAGCCTCCCGCCTGGGCAATTTTGCCGGTGCAGAATCCTCAAGGGCAACGCCAGAGGCATCTCGATGCTTAGAAGGAGATCTACCCTTTGAGGACCGGCTAGACTTATGTTTAGTTACTTGAGACCCATGGGAGAAGACGAAGCCCTGGAAGATGTCGATGCCACTGAAGCTGCATCAGAGGGAAACAGGGTACTGAGCTTGGCAGCTCGGTTCTGTCGACCTCTCTTGGACATCATGGCACAGGCCATACATTCCGAGATGGAATGGTCAGGACCTAAACATTTCAGACACCACTCATGGGTGTCGGTGACGGAGAAGGTACCGCCACACTTGGTGCACTTTTTAAAACCCGAAGAGGGTTTTTCCATTGTGGAAAAAATCTTGGGCCTAAGGCCCAAAAAGGCGCATGCACCTGGAAAAAAAATGGGAAAGAATTTTTTTTTTTAAAGAAAAGAAAGAAAGAAAGAAAGAAAAACCAGCGATACCGGTATCGCGTCGAGGAAGGCAGATGCGACCACAAAAAAGGAGGAAAATTTTCTGCGGCGACAGGAACACGACCTGCTGGCTCCGCGGAAAACGAAGAACTGGAGAGAGGCAGTTGGGAAAGGTGGGAAAGCAGGTGCTGTGGGATGCTCCCAAAAGCTTTCTAATTGGACGCTGGGGAGCATTCCCACGCAGGCTCCGTCGGTACCGACAATATCCATATGTGATGACTACATTCCTGCTTGTTCTTGGAGATAAGGTGAATTGCATCCCTTCCAAAATAGCATTGTGTCAGGTGAAATTTAAGAGTAAAATGTATTGGTGCCCTCTTTGCAGCACTTAAAGTTGGAGTGGCTGTCAACATTTATGTAGAAATAAAGTAGCTGTGAATGGACAGAATGTATCAACTGGGAAGAGATAGTTGCTAAATGAATTTAGATACTTTTTGAAGACACTGGATTATGTGAATAAATAAAGTTTTGGAAGATGAATAATGAAATGATGGCATAAAGATCACAATTTTTAAGAAGGATTTAAAATTATAATTTCCAATAAAAAAGACCCAGTTTGTAACCTAGTCAATAAATTAGCTGCTGGGTGATCTTTCTGGTGTATGACAAAAATACATTTTCAGAATTATATTTATCTTTATCTTTATTAAAACTTATTATACCGCCTGAACCTAGAGGCATACAGCGGTGTACAATAAAAAATAAAGGAGACTATTGTCAGAAATAGAAAGGAACGCCAATTCATTTACAGGAAAGGATAGCAAGGAAGAGAGAAATAAAAAGAAAAGTTAAAAGAAAAAGTACAAACGGGTTGGGGAGGAACAGTCAGCTGCCAACAGTAGAGGAAAGAGGGAAAGGAAGGTCAAAAGCCGTGCAAAAAAGGTGAGTCTTAAGTGAAGCTTTAAAGGAGCGGAAGGAGGAATCTAGACGTAGGGCTGAGGGAAGGGAGTTCCAAAGACGGGGGCCAAGAAAAAAAGAAAGCGGAAGAACGTGTAGATTCAAGGCGAGCCCTAGAAGGGGGTGGGAGAAAAAGACGATTAGCATGAATTGACCGAAGAACTCTAGAGGGACAGTGAAAATGAACCAGATCCGAAAGATAAAGGAGGACACCGGTGTGCAAAGCCTTGTGAACAAATATCAGAATCTTATATTGAATACGAAAAGGGATAGGCAACCAGTGTAATTGAATAAGAAGGGGAGTGATATGAGCCGAGCGGGAAGAATTAAATGTACAATGATCTTTGTAGTTTTCCAGGTCATGTAGTGTCTTGGTAAGTGGAACTAATCTTTCAGCCATCATTCTGTGGTTTTCTTCAGGGTAAAGTGGTTATGCATTGAATGTCTGTTTTTATATACGCTGTTCTTAAACTAGATTGGTAGATTTGAAACAGGAAATTTGAAGTTTTGGTGGGAAAGTTTGTTGGAGAAAAGGCGGGAAATTTGAATTTTATTTTTGAGGGAAAGTTCATTGGAAAAAAGGTGGCCAAGAAAGCAAATAGAATGCTAGGAATCATAGGGAAAGAAATGGAGAATAAAACAAGGGATATTATAATGCTTCTGTATTGTTCCACGGTACGACCACACCTTGAATATTGTGTGCAATTCTGATCACCGTATCTTAAAAAAAAAGATATAGTGGAATTAGAAAAGGTACAGAGAAGAGCCACCAAAATGGTAAAGGGGATGGAAGGATACCCCTATGAGGAAAGGCTTAAAAGATTAGAGCTCTTTAACGTGGAAAGGAGATGGCTGAGGGGTGATATGATAGAGGTCTATAAATTAATTAATGGACTGGAAAGAGTAAACAGGTATCTCTCTGAGTGTATCAAAAGTGACTTTATGGCTCTGGGACACAGGGTGAAGCAGATAGATGAGCAGGTAAGGTTCTCTTCAATCCTCCCTGTTGAGGGTAAAGGCCAAGGCAGAGAAGCTCGCATCCTGGAGATAAATGCATGGCTCGTGGATGGTGTCATCAAGAGCATTTTGGTTTCCTGGAACATGGAATGCTGTTCCAAGAGTTGCAGAGCAGAGATGGCATCCATCTGTCCAAGAAGAGTCGATGTATCTTCAGTAGCAAACTGGTTAACCTACTAAAGAGGGTTTTAAACTAGATTTGTTGGGGATGGGTGAAGAAAGCTCCCAGGTAAGTGAAACATTAAATACCTTTATGGAAATGGGTAAAAAGGGGCTACTTATGGAAAGCAGTGTGTATAAATGCCATTAGCATTGGAAATAAGATCCCAGATGTTGAGGCTTTAATGGGAGAGGCTGATTTGGATTTAGTGGCAGTAACAGACATGGTTCACGGAAAAGACAGGGTAGGAAGAAGGGGAGAAGGCGTGACACTATATGTAAAAAATATTAAAGCTATGGAAATACAGGGCTTAAAAGGGAGAGAGGAGGCACTATGGGTTAAACTAGAAAGAGGGAAAAAGAAATCCATTTGCATTGGCATGATATACAGACCTCCCTCACAGGGGGAAGAGGTGGACGGAGAATTAATACAAGACACATGCAGCATTGCCAGGAAAGGGGAGGTGTTACTGATAGGGATTTCAATATGCCAGATGATGTTTGGCGCATCCCAGCTACAGTATTATCTAGAAGTAAGGAGATCCTGGATTCTCTACAGATAGAACTATTCAGACAACTGGTAACAGAACCCACACGTGAAGGGGCCATACTGGACTTGGTGCTTATCAATGGGGAAAGTGATTCTGATGTTATATTAGGAGATCATCTTGCATCCAGTGATCACCAGATGATGTGGTTCAGTATTAGGACTAAAGCTGATAAAATCCATTCAAAAGCGAGGGTCTTAGACTTTAGGAAAACCAACTTTGCCAAGATGGGCCAATACCTTGAGGAGTCGTTAGCGGGATGGGAATAGCTGAGGAATGCAGAAAAGCAGTGGGCAAAACTGAAAGGGGATATTTTATAGGAAACCAAACTGTGTTAAAATGGTAAATAAAAAGGTAAAAGGAAAAGGAGGCTGCTATGGTTTTCAAAAGTAGCAGCTGAAAAGGTAAAGAAAAAAAAAAAAAAAAGAGGGCCTTCATGAAATACAGGAGGTCACAGAGAGAGGAAGACAGTTATCTATATTTGGAAAAACTTAGAGAAGCTAGCAAAGTAGTCAGGATAGCAGATTCAAAAAGAGGAAGAAATAGCCAATGCAAAAAAATGGGAGGGTAAGACATTTTTCAGATATGTTAGCGAGAGGAAGGAGGGCAAAAGTGGCATTGTCAAACTCAAGGGTGAAGGGGAGGAATATGTAGAAGCTGATGAGGATAAAGCGGAATTGCTTAACAAATATTTCTGTTCTGTGTTCACAGATGAAAGACTAGGAGCAGGACCTCAGAAAAACACCCACAAAACAGGAACAGAAGCGAGGAGCATCTTGAATGATTTTCAGAAGACTGTGTTCGTGAGGAACTAGCTAAACTAGAAGTAGACAAAACGATGGGACCGGATGGGATACACCCGAGAATACTGAGGGAACTTGGAGACGTTCTAGCGGCTCCACTGACTAACCTTTTCAATGCCTCTTTAAAGTCAGGAGTGGTGCCAGAGGACTGGAGAGAGGTACATGTGGTCCCTTTACACAAAAGCAGAAGTAAGGATATGGTTGAAAACTACAGGCCGGTTAGTTTAACCTTGGTGGTGAGTAAATTATTGGACGCACTGCTGAAAGAGAGAAAAGTGATGTTTCTGTAGTCCAACAGATTACCAGAGGCTGGTGTCAGACAAATCTGATTGATTTCTTTGACTAGGTGACCAGAATGTTGGACAGAGGGAGAGCCCTAGAAGTGATGGATTTAGATTTCAGTAAAGCCTGACACCGTTCCGCACAGGCAACTTATTAACAAGCTGAGCACACTAAGAATAGACCCTAAAGTTACTGCTTGGGTTAGAAATTGATTGAGTGAGAGGCGACAAAGGGTACAGGTAAATGGAGCTCACTTTGAAGAGAAGGACGTTACTAGTGGTGTGTCGCAGGGATCTGTCCTTGGTCAGATTCTTTTTAACATTTTTGTTAGTGATACTGAGTAAGGGCTGTCTGGTAAAGTTTTCCTCTCTGTTGATGATACCAAAATCTTTAATAGACACCCAGGAAAGAGTAAATAACATGAGGAGTAATCTAGCTAAGCTTGAAGAATGGTCTAGAATTTGGCAGCTGAGATTTAATGTTAAAAAATGCAAGGTCATGCATTTGGGCTGCAGCAATCCAAGGGAGCGATACAGTATAGGGGGTGAAGTACTTCGGCATGAATGTGTCTGACAATCTTAAAGTAGCCAAACAGGTAGAAAAGGCGATGGCAAAAGCTAGAAGGATGCTTGTGTGCATAGGGATAGAAATGGCCAGCAGAAGAAATGAGGTGATAGTGCCTCTGTATAAGTCATTGGCGTGGCCTCTTTTGGATTATTGTGTGCAATTCTGGAGACCGCACCTTCAAAAGGATATAAAAAGGTTGGAGTCGGTGCAGAGGGTGGCTACTAAAATGGTTAGTGGTCTTCATTATTAAAGCATATGAGGACAGACTTAAGGATCTTAATATGTATACTTTAGAGCAGGGGTCTCAAACTCAAATTGCTTTGAGGGCCGAATGAGGACTTGTAAAGTAACCCGGGGGCCGCATAAGACGCGGGGCCTCATTTGCATAAGGGGCCTCATTTGCATAAATATTTGCATAATGTTACCATGCACTAATTTTTAGTAAACATGCCTCTTTAATGAGTGCATGGATAAAGAAAGACTAAAAGATTTAGAAACAGGAAGACAATAATTAAACTGGGAACCCCAAAAGCCAAACTTGGAATGTACAACAACACTGTAGAAATAAAACTATAAATTAATTTCCTCTTGTACTAAACAAAGCGCAAACATTAATGATGCACATTTCCCAGAGCTGACATATTCCAGTTAATAAATTCAAAATAAAGAGATATTTTTCTACCTTTTGTGCATTTTTTTTCAGTTGCAATTGTTCCAGCCACTTTCTTCTGGTTTCTTCATGTCTTCTGCTAACTCTCCATCGTCTGCTGTCCATTTGCCCTTTCTTCTCTCCTAGTTTTTTTCCATTCTCTCTCTACATCTGCTTTAACATACTAATCTTTCTCCTTTTTCTCTTTCCTCATTCCTATTTCATCCACTCAAATTTTACCCCTCCATCCTCAATCCCCACTTACTCTCCCAATACCTGGCCAATTGTAGATTTGTCTTCTCTCCCAGACAAAATATTTTTCCCCTCTCCATTTCACTTTCCCAGCTCCATCCCATTCTAATCCTCCCCCAACATCAGCTCCCTTCTAGTTCCAGCCCCACCCAGCATACGCTCCCTTCTAGTCCCTGCATCAGTCCATTTCCAATCCTAGCCCCCCATCAGCCCATTTCCAATCCTAGCCCCCCATCAGCCCATTTCCAATCCTAGCTCCCTCCCCTCACAGCCCATTTCCATTCCAAGCCCCCTCCCCATCAGCCATTTGCAGTTCAAGCCCCCCTTCCAATCAGCCCACCTCCAGTCCTAACCCCCATCTGCCCATTTCCAGTCCTAGCCCCCACCATAGCCCATTACCAGTCATAACCCCCCCCCCTGCCAATAGCCAAATTCCAGTCATAACCCCCCCCTGCCATTAGCCCATTTCCTGTCATACACCCCCCCTGCCATTAGCCCATTTCCATTCCTACCCCCCCCCCCCCGCCAATAGCCCATTTCCAGTCCTACCCCCCCCCCTGCCAATAGCCCATTTCCAGTCCTACACCCCCCCCCTGCCAATAGCCCATTTCCAGTCCTACCCCCCCCCCCACCGGGTAAATAAAAAAAACACCTGGCTTCTTCTGCTGCTGCTGCTGCTGCAGCAGAAAATCAGCTGTCCCGCGGCCCCTTCCTCTCTGCCCGGAGATCCCTCATTGTGCTTCATCAGCGTGTGCTTCTTAAGGCCGCGAAGAGAGTATTTCCCTCTCGCGCGGCTTAAGCCTATTCACTTGTCAAGCCTCGCGAGAGGGGAATACTCTCTTTGCGGCTTGAAAAGCACACGCTGATGGAGCACAATGAAGGATCTCTGGGCAGAGAGGAAGGTAACGCAGCACAGCTGATTTTGCTGCTTGAGCAGCAGAAGCCCGTTTTAAAAAAAAAAAATTGACAGTCGATTCTGCCGCTGCCACGGCGGCAACGGCAGAAGCAAGGCTTTTTTTATTTCCCTCCGTCGCGGGCCGCACAACCTTCTCTCGCGGGCCGCGTGTTTGAGACCCCTGCTTTAGAGGAAAGGCAGGATAGAGGTGATATGATTGAAATGTTAAATATTTCCGTGGCATAAATGCACAGGAGGAGAGTCTCTTTCAATTAAAAGCAAGTTCTGCTATGAGGGGACATAAGATGAGCTTGAAAGGGGATAAACTCAGGAGTAATATGCAGAAATATTTCTTTACAGAAAGAGAGGTAAATGCGAGGAATAGTCTCCCAGTGGAAGTGGTAGAGATGAGGACAGTATCTGAATTCAAAAAAGCAAGGGACAAACAGAGAGATCTCTAAAGGAAAAAAGGGGACTGTTGTAGTGGTTGATATGGAAGGGCAGACTAGATAGGCCAGGTAGTCTTTTTCTGTCGTCATGTTTCTATGATTGTTTATACCATCAAAAAGTAGAAAGACTAGGGGGACACACAATAAAGCTACAATGCAACCCATTTAAGACTAATAAGAGAAAATATTTTTTTACTCAACATGTAATCAAACTCTGGAATTCGTGTTTGGACAAGTTCCTGGAGAAAAGGACCATAAACAATTATTAAAAAGGACCCGGGAAATCCACTGCTTGCCCCAGGACAAGCATTGTGGAACCTGTGTGCCTTTTTGGGATTCTGCTAGGTACTTGTAACCTGGATTGGCCACTGCAGGAAACAGGATACTGGGCTTGATGGACCTTGGTCTTACCCATTATGTCATTTTTTTTTTTTTTATAATTTTGATTTTTATTTAGTACACTACATTTTTCAACTGCTTTACAAAACACTAGTATAACCTACATTCAACTATATCACCACAACATGCACTTGCTTAGCTTTCTAACCATACTGTACAATGCTTCACAGTCTAGGTTCCTCTCCACTTTTCCTGTACAATTTTTATTATATAATATTCCATTCTACTCCCCTCCTCCCCCCCAGATCCTGTGGTGTTCCCCTCCTCCTGATTAACAATTTCCTTTGATACTCTTATTTAGCATCAGCCCACTACCTCATTATTCTCCTTCTGTAACCACTCAGTGTACTTTTGCCATCTCCTTTGAAAGCTCTCAATCCAGTGCATTTTGTATGCATGGATTTCAGTCATCCTATAAATGTATGCTATTCTAACTCAATACGTTTTCAGGTGCTAGTGCTCTCCCGAATCTCCATCCCTTTGCTATTTCCATTCGCACTCCAATTGCAAGTATCTTCAACATATACACCATATTACTCTTCGAATCTCCCCTACATTCATTCAGCAATATTCCCTCTGGTGTAATATCTCCTACAAAGGCCACCATCTCCCGCATAAGATTCTTCAACTACTGCCACATTTGCTGCAGGACTGGACAACTCCACCACATATGCATATACTCCCCCCCGTTCTCCGCACCCCCTCCAACACATCGCATCATTATATTTCCCCATCTTCCCCAACCTTACTGGGTTTAGATACATTCGGAACAACATCTTATAACAATGTTCTTGGATTGCTGCCAAAACCACTGGTATTTTAACCCCATCATATACTTTTTCCCATCTCTGTTCATCCCAATGATCTCCCAAATCTGCCACCCAGGCCTTCATATGCGTTCCTTGATCCATGGGGCTACTCAAGACCTTATAGAGCCTAGAAATCACCCCTCTTGATAAGTCCCCCACCCTAAACATCTTCTCAAAGAGTGTCTCTGTGTGTTTCATGCCTTCTTTTATATCTTTTCCCCCTAAAATGTGCACCCGTAGAAAATAGAAAAGAGTGATTGGTTGGGCTATTTGGAACTCTCGCCGGAGCTCAGCAAATGACCTTAATTGACCTGCCATCTTTGGAATATCCCAGAACTTACTCTTACCAAAAACCCCCTCACATTGTGTAATCCGCTGTGCCCTAATATTTCCTCCCATATGTGTGTCAGCACCTTATGTTTCCTATCCCAGGCTCTGAATGTATTTATCATATATGGGTTCTTAACTAGGCCTCGTTCTATCTCCTCCCTTTCTTCCACAACAAATCCATAATGTAGTTGGGTCTTACCACCACCTGTTCTATTCTGCTTCATTGAGGCCCATCTTTCTCCAACCTCCACCCAATTATTGCTCGCAATTGAGCCGCCTCATAATATTTTCCAATCTCTGGGACCGCCAGACCACCTTCCTTTTTCGCTCTGTACATTAATTTTCTTTTGCACCCTTGGGGGCCTGCGTCTCCAAATAAAGGAGAAAATTCTTCTCTGCACCAAGTTTATCATGGTTTTGGGAACTTCTATGGGCAAGGTCATAAACAGAAAAAGCAATCTGGGCAGTATATTCATCTTCACTATAGCTATCCTTCCCAACCATGAGAAAATGGGTTTGTCCCATCTTACTAAATCCGTGAGCACATTTCTTACAGTTGGCTCATAGTTCAACTTATATAGTTCAGACCCCTCCGCACTAATCTGAATCCCCAGATACTTCACACTTTTACTGGCCCATTTAAATGGAAATGTTTTCCGTATCCTATCCTCTTCCTGTAAATTTAACCTTAACTTAAGCACATCAGTTTTTCCCATGTTCATTTTGTAGCCTGATACCGCACTATATTTCATAATCTCCTGTACTAATACTGGTATCGATTTCTCAGGTTGTCTTAATGTATACATCACATCATCTGCAAACAATGAAATTTTATATTCCTCCTCACCCACCTTTATTCCATGTATTTCCTTATTCTGCCTAACCCTGTCAGCCAGTGGTTATATTACCATTGCAAACAGCAAAGGAGAAATCAGACAGCCCTGCCTTGTGCCCCTGCCTAACTTAAATTGCTCTGAATACACCCCATTTATGCGTATTCGTGCTTTAGGCTCTTTATAAAGTGCTTCTATCCATTTCTGAAAGGTGCGGAAGAGACTTCCGGTGGCATGGTGAGCTGAGAGGACGCGTGTTTCTCGGCTCCGGAGCCTGCTCTTCCCCCCGCCGGCATTATTAATCACTACCTGTACTTGTATCGTTGCAAAGTGGGGGAGAACGAGTGCGTGCTTGCTACTCCTCTCCTAGATCTCAACCCCTGGGGATAAGGTTGTATGGCCACGAGAAACTCCCGCCGAGACCGAGCACGAGTTGGAGAGACAAAAATGGCTGACGGTGTGCAGGCGACCCCGGGACCGTTGGAGGCCTCGTCGCTAGTAGCTGAAATATCCAAAGCGGTGGTGGTGGCCTTGGAGGATCGGCTCGGGGGGCTGTCCACGCAGATGCAAGAGGTTGCTCAAGCCGTCTCTGAATTCACTCGGCGGGTTGAACAAGCGGAGAACCGCATAGAATCCTTGGAGGACCTGAGAGCACGAGATGTGGCCCGGATTGAGAGCCTAGAGGCAGCCCTTCGGAAACACCAAGATAAGCTGGAGGACCTCGAAAACCGCAGCAGGAGGAACAACCTGCGGTTCATTGGTATTGAGGAGTCCGTGCCTGAAAAAGATCTGCGGCGGCACTTGGAGCAGTGGCTGCCTGCTCACCTACCACTGTCTGCAGATGTGGGGGAAGTGGTGGTGGAAAGGGCACACAGGCTGGGGCCCTATCGGTCCGGAGAGCAACGACCCAGGGCGGTCATCGCCCGCTTTCTAAACGCCGCCCAGAAGGATGGAGTGCTGCGGGCTTCGCGGCAGATGAAACGCTCTGGAGCCACCGCGTGTAAAGTCCTTATTTTTCATGACTATTCGGCTGGGGTATCCCTGCAGCGCAAGGCTTTCAGGACACGTGCAAGAAGCTAATCGAGCGGGGCATCCGCTTCACTCTGGCGTACCCAGCGATTCTCCGTGTGTACAGTGATGGGGGGAAATCGAGTGTTCTCTTCCCCTGAAGCGGCGAGAGATTACTGCAATGGACTTGGCTAAGGAGAGACTTTTGGAGAAGCAGTTTGCTGTCCCGGGGCCATGCTGGGACACGGGCGGCCTAGGCTCTCCGGTTTCACCCCCCTCGGGGTGGGGAGCACTGGGCCGGGGTTTTGTTTTTTTGGAACTACTGGCCGATGGACTGGGTTCTCTCAAGTCTATTTTCGGCTGAGGCGGCTTGCCTGGCGGCTTGCCTGGCCGCCAAGAGGTCCCGGCTGTGTTCTGATTGAAGAGGACCTTTACCCCGTTAATGAACACTGTAACTGTGATAATTGCTTAATGCCTAGCTTACTGCATGCTTATGACAGCTATACTTGCTTTTTTGAATTGCATTTCATATATTGTGGGTACCTGTTCCTGGTAACTCTCTGCTGGGTCAACACTCAGATTATGCAGAAATCGCTCAGCCCCCTCTTTGTAGAGCCACGAATGTTCCCAGTGCATTGGGCCTAATTGGCAGGTAGGAAGCTGTTGGATGACGGCTCCCTGCCGCCGGGCCCATGGGGGGGCGGATCCCTGGGTTCTCCTAATTTACTCATTTCCCAAATTCTCTTCAATTACTGTTCTCATTTCTCACATTCTCTTAGATATGACTTCTCGTCTCACAAACTCTCTTAAACTTGTGTTCTCATTTTTCACACTCATTTTCATTTGAATTTCCTTATTCTCAGAATCTCTCAGTTTTCTCACTTTTCAGAATTTAATGTCTCTCAATGGGTATCTCTCTGTATTTTCCTGCGCTCCTGGGATGTTATTGTATATTTAGTGTGTTACGCCCAGGTGGGTTGCAGGTGGGAGTGACTCTGTATCGCCTGACATCAAGGTCCACTACTATGGTGGATATCCGCCAGACGTTGGGTAACCGGGCTGGACTTCGGGGGGGGGGGGTCCCTTCCTTCTTGTCTTCTCTCTTCCCCATTTAACTTCGGGAGACCCGCAGGTGTGGGGGAGGTGCCTGCTGCAGGGAGAGGGGGACTTTGCTAATTCCTACCACGCTTCTGTGTGTGGGGGGGACCCATCCCACGGATTGTTTAAAGGGGGTATAGGGAGCTCGGTGGCCTGCCTGCTATCTTTCGGATCCGGGGTTCAGTTAGCTGGGTTTGGGCTCCTGGGCCGTAAATAGGCATATGTGAACAGAGGAGGGAGGGAAGGTTGGCGGCCGGACCCAGTTTGTGGCTTCACCCCAGTGTCCATGGACTTCCACTGGAATGCACTTTTCCCCCTTCTTGGGCCGTGGGGTGTTCTCACTAACCCTTAGTAGGGAATGGCTAATGTGTTGTTCCTAATTGGCCGCCTCCTTATGCTGGGTGGGGGGACCCTGGGTGGAGCCATTGAACTAGGGGGACATAAAGGGAGTGAGGCCAAGGCTAGGGGGGACATTTGGGCGGCAACCTGTTAGGACCTGTCGGAGTTGGTGGGGCGGGGGGGGGCCTTTTTATTTTTTTCTCCCCTCCACTACTCTCATTTCAATACCTGGGTCATTTCTCGAAATTACGTTTGATGAGTGGGGGGGAGGGATGGGAGAGATATTAAGAGGGGGGAGAGCAGGGGGGGCTGCATGCTCAGGAAGGCATGGTGGGGCCAGGGAGGGCTGGCTGTGAGTTTGTGGATGAGGTGAGTGGGGGGGCGGATGGGAGGGAGGGGGGGGAGGGGGCTGGAAGGGAGGGGGGGTCTGATAGTTCAGGGGAGGATGGGGTGGGGGGGGGGGTAAAAGGAAATTAGCCGTGTTGTGGGGGATGGATGTGTGGTTGATAGTGTGAGTGGCACTGTTCGGAGAGAGCTGAGTGTTCGGTTCCTTTGGAATGTCCAGGTTTGGCGGCTGTGGAGGGGGGCCCTTGGCTGGGGGGGGGCTGCTGCTCTTGTACGAACTGGAATCTTCTTTTGTGGTGTCTTGGTTTCACAATCTGCGGTGGATAAGAGTCTGCGAATAGTCTCTTGGAATGTCTGCGGGTTGGGCTCCCCGGTGAAGCGTTATAAAATCTTGCAGCATTTACAACGTCAAAGGGCGGACGTGATCATGTTGCAGGAGACTCACCAGTCGGGTGCGGAACATATGAAGCTGGGCACTGGTCGTATTGCCCATGTGTATGGAGCCCTGCGGTGGGGAAGAAGCGCGGAGTGGCCATCCTTGTGGCTAAGTCTGTTAGTTGGGTCGAAGAGAAGGTTGTTTCGGACGTTGAGGGCAGGTATGTCGGTGTATGGGGGAGACTCGCTGGGCGGAAAGTGGTGCTGTGCTCGGTTTATGGGCCGAATGTCTACGAGGCTCGCTTTTTCTAGAATATTTCTCAACTGCTAGCCGATGCTGGTGGGTATCAGGTTATATTGGGTGGTGACTTCAACGAAGTTTTGGATGTCGGCCTCGATAGGTCAGGGCCGGCGGGTAGTGGGAGTCGCCGGGCGCGTCAACGTTTGTGGGGGTTAAGTGAAGCCTACTGCTTACTAGACATCTGGCGGGTGTTGCATCCTGGAGACCGAGATTACACACATTTGTCCCGAGCGCATGGGACTTGGTCTCGCATCGATTACTTTTTAGTCACGGAATCGTTATTCGGCTGGGTCTCGAGGGCGGACATTGGGTCTCTTGTTATATCTGACCACGTGCTGGTAGTCTTGGAGTTGAGAGGAAGTGGCCCCCCAGGGGGTAGCATGTGGCGATACCCTTTGGAGTTATGTGGAGATGTTTCTTTTGAAGCATTCCTGAGGAAGAGATGGAAGGAATATGAGACCTTGAATGCGACGCCGGGCATCTCTCCGGCCCTTTTCTGGGAGGCTGGGAAGGCTGTGCTCCGTGGGGACATAATTAGCTATCAGTGCCAGCGGCGTAAGCGGCTAAATCAGCAGATCCTTCAGCTGGAACGGGACCTAGGCAAAGCGCGTCGGGTGGTGGCTGGTTCCAAAACAGCGGCTAATCAGCGTAGGCTTCGAGAGGTGCAAGCTGAACTGTAGATGTTACTCCATCGGTGGGCCCAGAAATCGTTGCTGTATTATAGATATAGGCTCTACCGGTTTGGGAATAAAGCTGGCAAGTTGATGTCCTCGCTGCTGAGGCCGGCCGGGGGGTCCCGACAGATCGGGGCCATTCGGCAGGCAGATGGTGCTATTACACGTGACTCTGCGGCAATAGAAAAGGTATTTGCCGACTTCTTTCAGGGCCTCTATGCCAGCGATGGCGATAAAGAATTAGCAGGGCGTCTCTTTCTTGAAAGATGCCTGCTACCACGGCTTGAGGCAGAGCATCTAGAGTCCCTTAACCAACCCCTCACTGGACAGGAGGTTCAAACCGCCATAAGGAAATTGAAGAATGGGAAGGCTCCGGGTGTCGATGGGTACCGTAGCGAGTTTTATAAAGCCCTGGGGGATGCGGTGGTGTCCCCCCTGGTAGGGCTTTGGTTATTTCACGTATTGATTACTGTAACGTTATCTACGCTGGACTCCCCTCTTACCAACTTCGTCGACTACAAATTGTTCAAAATGCCGCCGCCCGTCTTGTTACCTTATCACCCATTCGTACTCATGTGTCACCCTGTCTCTTATCCCTGCACTGGCTCCCCGTTAAATTCCGGTTCATGTTTAAGCTTCTTATCCTTGCCCATAAAGCCCTTCATTCTAGCACTCCTCAGTATCTTGCTGACACTATCCGCCTCCAGCCCTCTCCTCGTCTCCTTCGTTCCTCTTACACCAATCGTCTTTTTCTTCCATCACCTAATCAGGCTCATCTTGAATCCACTCGTCACTCTGCCTTCTTCTTTTTGGCCCCTGCCCTCTGGAATTCCCTCCCCTCTCTACTTCGTACTGAATTATCTTATACCCGTTTCAAAGCCCTTCTTAAAACACACTTTTTCTGCCAGGCTTTTGATCTACCCCCCCCTGTTGATGGTGTTTCCTCTCCCTAGTACGCTGCTCCTTCCTTCCCTCTCCTCTTCCCTCTAATCCCCCAACGCACCTTGGCTATCTGCTATATGCATCTGCTTTGTTGTTACCTATTTTACTATCTACAGATTTTATTATCTTGCTCTCTATCCTATTATTTTATGGCGTTCTTTTCCTTTTAAATCAGCAGTCACTATTTTTATGATTGTACACCGCCCTGATGCTTCGGCCTGGGCGGTATATCAAGTGTTTTAATAAAGATAAAGATAAGGGTACTTCGAGGATCTGGTGCGGCGAGGTAGTTTCCCGTTTGAAGCCAACAAAGCTTTGATTACTATTTTACCCAAGCCCGGGAGGGACCCTCTTCTGCCGAGCTCTTACCGCCCCATCTCTTTGCTTAATGTAGATATTAAACTTCTTGCTAAAATAATGGCGGATCGGTTAGCCAACTACCTACCATTTTTGATTCATAGGGACCAGGTGGGGTTTGTGCGTGGACGTCAGGTAGTGTACAGTCTGCAGCGGATCTTGCTGTCGCTTGGAGCAGGGCACCTGACCGGGGGCCCCTCTTTACTGATTAGCTTTGACGCCGAGAAGGCTTTTGACCGGGTCAACTGGGGTTTTATGTACCAGGTTCTGGAAACAATGGGGTTTGCAGGGTTCTTTGTGGATGTGATACACTTGCTCTACGCTCATCCAAGTGGGGCGGTCATGGTCAATGGGACTATGTCGGCGGATTTCGACATCCAGAAGGGCACCCGGCAGGGTTGTCCGTTATCGCCCCTTTTATTTGTACTATCGCTGGAGCCTCTTTTGTCACTTATTTGGACCTCTTCCCAATTTCGGGGTATTCAGATGGGGCGGGAGGAGTTTCGTCTTGCTGCTTTTGCAGACGACTTGCTAGTTCATCTGGGGGATCCTGTGGCAGGTCTGCCTTGTTTGTTGCAGCTCATTAAGGAATACGGGGACCCCTCGGGACTTCGTCTTAATCTCGATAAGTCGGAAGCGATGTTCATAGCCCCCGAAGGGCATCAGGGGTGGCAGGGTCCCTTTCCTTTGAAGTGGGCAAGGGGGTATTTTAAGTATTTGGGGATCTACCTGCCGGCGCGGCTGGGGGATCTTTATCATCTCAATGTGTCTAAGATATTGGGGGAGGTGTCGGCTTGTGTAGACAGATGGCGGGACTTACCGTTGTCTCTGGGGGGCCGAGTAGCTCTCAGCAAGATGGCGATCTTTCCTAAAATACTCTACCCGCTTCAGATTCTCCCGTTGCTCTTAAGGCGCGCGGACCTGCGGCAGCTGGAATGCCTGTTTAATAGACTCCTTTGGCGGGGGAGAAAGCCTCGGGTGCGCTTGGGGATATTGCGGCAACCTTGGGGCCTGGGAGGTATGGGTTTCCCGGATATCAAGCGGTACAATGTGGCGTGTTTATTGCGGTATGTCCGAGATTGGCTGTGGGATTTGACCGACTGTTCTCCGACGGCGATGTGGGAGGCTATACTGGCACCTCTCCGTTTGCGGTACCTGTTGCATGCTAAGACGATTCGGGTTGTGCCTGAGGAAATTCGGGAACTTCTTTTTAAGCCCATTCGGCAGGCGTGGCGATCCTTTTGTGCGGGACGTCGGCTCTCAGCGTCTTATACGCCTTATCTCCCTATCAGGGGTAACGCAGATTTCCTACCGGGCATGGGGCGATCCCATTTCCAGCGCTGGGAGACTCTCGGGGTGGTGAATCTGGAGCATGTGCTGACCTCGGAAGGGGTGATGCTGCCCTTCTCTGAGCTGCGTCGTCAGTACCTCTTAGGGGATCGTGACGTTTTCCATTATGCCCAGCTGCGGAGCTATCTCTCTTCGATACCTCTGGACACGCTGCGTGGAGAGGTTTGCACGGAGCTTGAGTTAGCGTTGCTGGGGGGAGACACGGGTGTCCGGGTTTCACAAAATGCTCTGGGAGGGGGTGTCGCCTCTGGAGGTTGAAGCTTTAGCGACGGTATGGTCTGACGAGCTGGGGGAGGCGATCGGAGCAGAGCAGCTCCTGGGAGGGTTGGCAGCAATCCCGACACTAAGCGTCCAAGTAATTCACCGTGTCACCCAGTACCGGATCATGCGCCGCCTGTATTTTGCCCCAGTGAGGGCGTGAAGGGCGGGGGTAGGTAAGAGTCATTGTTGTCCTCAATGCGGGGCAGCTCGGGCGACTCTGGGTCATATGTTTTGGTGTTGCCCCAAGGTTCAGATTTTTTGGGATCGGGTGTTAGGTCATCTTCGCCGATGCTTACCGCAACTGGAGCCTCTCAGCGCGTGGAGCATGGTGTTGGATGTCTGGGAGGATGAATGGGGGGGAACACTGGGGGCAGTGGGACTGCGATGGTTGAGACTGGTGCTGGTGACTGCGCGTATGACGGTGTTGCAACAGTGGATGGATGCGCGGGGGCCCAACTATGGGCTTTGGAGACTTAGATTGCATAAAGTTCTGCTTATGGACCGGATGTATGCTGCTGGGGCGGGACGGCGCTGGGCTTGCTTTTTGCAGATGTGGGGACCCCATGTGCAACTATTACCTGCGGGGGTGCGTCGACGTATTATGGGGGAACCTTGAATTCCTAGGGTAGCTAAGGAGCTTAGCTGAGGGAGCGGTGGATCTGCACTGGTCGATCTGGTCACTCATGTCAGCGTGATCGGTTAGTTCTGGCTCCATTTCCCTTGTTTAGTTTCCTTTGGGGGGGTAGCAAGAAGGGGGGGGTTGGTAGGACAGCAGCTTCGGCGGGGTCCCACGGATTAGTAATCCATGGAGGATGGGGTGGGCTCGGGAGAAGAACTAACCCAGGGTCTGCCGGTGCTGCTCTTTCTTGGAAGGACTGGACTGGGGAGTGAGTGGGTAGGGTGGGATCACCCATGGCTTTGGCATTGGGGGGAGGGGAGGGGAAGGAAGGGGTAGTTAAAAGGGGAGGACGATCCAGGGTCGGAGGGAAGCGGGGTAGGTGTTGGTTGCAGTTTATCCCGGAGGTTTCTCTGGTTGGAACCACTCTGGGTCGTTTAACGTTTAACATTTCCTGGCTTACAACTCCCAGATTAGTACCCTTTCATTTCATCTTTTGAATTTCCTTTCCCTCTTTGGAGGCATCTTGCTCAGAGGATGATGTCATCAGGGGGGAATTTGACCTGAAAGTGTGATTGCAGCTTCATTTGGTCTGTCACATATTTCAATCTTTCCGCTGTACCTTTGTTATCTGGATTGAATGCATAGACTTAGGCCTACAGTATGGCATCTTCGCCAGTAGTGGGATAGACTATTGTTGGTTAGTTTCTTTACCTCTGGGAGCCATGTGTACAGTAGTCTGCTGTTTATTATGTGTCAAACTTTATGATGCTTACAGTGTTGCAACAGGTGTGTCATTTACATTATTATTTCCATTTGTCACTTCACTCTCACATGTTTCAATACGTCAGATGTTTACCATGTTCATTTCTGTCAGATACTCAAAATGAATAAAAAGATTTAACCATAAAGGTGCGGAAGAATTGAAGGAAATATTGATACATCGGGAAGATGTCTTACAACTATTAGATAAACTGAAGAGTAGCAAATCACCTGGGCCGGATGGTATACATCCAAGGGTGTTGAAAGAACTGAAAAGAGTGGTTACTCACCTGTAACAGGTGTTCTCCAGGAGCAGCAGGAATCAGTCCTCACTTATGGGTGACGTCGGCGCCGACGGAGCCCTCGTGGAGCAATTTCCCCAGCTTTCGAAGAAAGCCTTTGGGATTGCAGCGCGCATGCGCGGTCCTCTTCCCGCCCAAGGATGCCATCTTGCTCAGTCGAATGACATAACGGAAGACAGCAACCATAAGAATGACTGCAACTCCAGGGGAGGAGGGAGGGTAGTGAGGACTGATTCCTGCTGCTCCTAAAGAACACCTGTTACAGGTGAGTAACCACTCTTTCTCCAGGACCAAGCAGGAAGTCAGTCCTCACTTATGGGACTCCCTAGCTTAAGGCTACCGGAGACCTCAAGCTGGAAAAAGAGAGCTCCCTCCAGCTCAACCGCACAGAAGGAAGGAATCTTCTCTGAATACGAATCCGGCCGGTAGCCAACATCGGGGCTGGCGGGTAGGAGTTGCCTAAACCTCAAAGAGATTGTGGAGGACTGCCTGTCCGAAAGCACTATCCCTGCGGGACTCCCTCTCCAGGCAGTAGTGAGCCGCAAAAGTCTGGCTAGAAGACCAAGTAGCAGCCCGGCAGATGTCTGCCAACGGAACAGAGCGGAGGTGTGCGACAGACGCCGCCTTCGCCCTGACACGGTGCGCCGTGACGCGACTCTCCAAAGAGAGGCCGGCTGCCCCATACGCCCAGGCGATGCAGTCAGCTACCCAGATGGACAGAGTACGCTTCGATACAGGTAACCCCAACCGATTGGGGTCAAAGGAAACGAAAAGCTGGGCAGCTTTCCTATGCTCACGCGTACGGTCAAGGTAGAAGGACAAGGCTCTTCGACAGTCCAGGGTATGCAGAACAGTCTCAGCTCTGCTGGTATGTGGCCTGGGAAAGAAGGTCGGAAGAACCACCTCTTGATTGATGTGGAAAGAGGAAACCACCTTAGGAAGAAACTTAGGGTGAGTCCGTAAGACAACCCTATTCCTGTAGAACCTAGTGTAAGGGGGCTCCGACACTAGGGCCTGTAGTTCACTAACGCGCCTAGCGGAGGTGAGGGCTACCAAGAAGAGAGCTTTCCATGAGAGAAAGCGGAGGGGGCAGGTAGCCATGGGTTCGAAAGGCGGGCAAGTAAGCCTTTGTAAAACCACATTGAGGTCCCAGTCAGGAGCCGGAGGGCGCAACGGGGGCTTAAGCAGAAGCAGGCCCCTGAGGAAATGCGCCAAGGGATGCGAGGAAAGGGGCTGGCCCTCCACCGGCGAATGATGTGCAGAGAGAGCACTGAGGTGGACTCTGACAGAGTTGGACTTGAGGCCTAGATCGGAGAGGTGCAGCAAGTATTGCAGTACCACCGACACTAGGCAGGCGAATGGGTCCTCAGAACGCTGAGAGCACCAGACGGAGAAGCGACGCCATTTGAGTGCGTAAGACTTCCGGGTAGAAGGTCGCCGAGACGCCAGGACGACAGCTTCCACCTCCGGGGGGAGCGAGAGCAGGGCCAGGACTACCCTCTCAGCAGCCAGGCCATCAGGTGAAGGACCCGGAGGTTGGGGTGCATAAGAGTACCCTGATCTTGGGTCAGAAGATCGGGCTGAAACCCCAGAGGGAGAGGGGTGTCCACCGCTAACTGCAGGAGCAGAGGAAACCAGGGTTGCCTCGGCCATCGGGGCGCTATCAGGATCACGTAGGCCCCGTCCCGGGCAACCTTGAAGAGCGTCCGGGACACCAGCGGCGTGGGAGGAAAGGCATACAGTAGGCCTGTGGACCACGAAATGAGGAAAGCATCCAGGACCACTCTGAGGGGATGTGGATGCCGAGAGCAGAACCGGGGGAGCTGCCGGTTCAGGGGACTGGCAAAGAGGTCCACGGTGGGGGAGCCCCACCGGCAGAAGATTTGCTGGGCAACGCCGGGGTTCAACCTCCACTCGTGGGGCTGCAAGACCCGGCTCAGCCTGTCGGCCAGGCAATTCTCCTGCCCGGGCAGGTAAACAGCCTTGAGGAGGATGTTGTGGTCGACTGCCCAGGAGCACAGTCGCCGGGCCTCCTGACAGAGCAGGAGGGAGCCCGTGACCCCGTTTGTTCACGTAGAACATGGCCACCTGATTGTCCGTCTGCACCAGTACGGACTGGCGAGAGGTGAGGTGAGAGAAGGTCCGCAGAGCTAGGCGGATCGCCCGCAGCTCCAGGAAGTTGATTTGTTCAGCCGCCTCCCAAGGAGTCCAAAGGCCTTGAGTGCGCGCTCCCTGGCAATGCGCTCCCCATCCCAAGAGAGAGGCATCGGTTGTCAGCACCTGGGAAGGTGCGGGAGACTGAAAGGGCATACCCCGTACCAGGTTGGGCAGGTGGAGCCACCACTGCAGAGAGGAGACCAGGCGGTTGGAGATCTGTAGAAGGTCCGCCAGACCTCCTGTGGCCTGATGCCATTGAGTGCGGAGACACCACTGGACAGGCCTCATATGCAGTCGGGCGTTCGGCGTGACATGGACCGTGGAGGCCATATGACCGAGCAGCTGCAGGAACCTCCGGGCCGGAACCGGAGACGCACTGTGGAACCTGCCGGCCAAAGCCATGAGCCTTTCGGCTCGCTCTCGAGGTAAGAAGGCACGAGCTCGCAGAGTGTCAAGCCGAGCTCCTATGAACTCGAGATCCTGAGAGGGGCGCAACGTGGACTTCGACGTTTATGACGAAGCCCAAGTGCTGAAGCAGAGCCACCGGACGCTGTGTGGCCTGAGCGATCTCTGGGGCCGACTGCGCCCGTACGAGCCAGTCGTCCAGGTAAGGAAAAATGAACAGGCCCTGAAGCCTCAAGAAGGCCGCGACCACCGCCAGGCATTTTGTGAACACCCTGGGGGTGGAGCACAAGCCGAAGGGCAGCACACGGTACTGATAGTGTTTCCCGGCCACTACAAATCTGAGATATTGTCGGTGGTCCGGACGAATCAGGATGTGAGTATAGGCATCCTTTAGATCCAAGGAGCATAGCCAATCTCCCTGCTGGAGGTAGGGCAGCAAGATTCCAAGAGTAAGCATCCTGAACTTTTCCCGCTGCAGGAACATGTTTATTTATTTATTTATTATTTATTTATTACATTTGCTTATATACCGCACTATGCGGTATCAGCGCGGTTTACAATATAACAAAATGACCAATACAACATTCTGTTTGGTTTTACAAGGAACAGGAGTACCAACTTGGCTAACAGGGTTGAACTATATACAGAGATAATAATTATGAGGTTACGCAATAACTATATACAGAGATAATAATGTTGAGGTTACGCAAGTCCAGAATGGGTCTGAGGCCTCCCATCCTCTTTGGGACCAGGAAGTATCTGGAGTAGAATCCCTGACCCCACTGAGGTTGGGGCACTGGTTCCACAGCCTGCTCCTCCAGTAGACCCTGCAGCTCCTGAAGGAGTAAGTCTCTGTGCAGAGGGGACCTCTGAGGCTCCCCCGGAAAGTAGGGGGGAGGCACCTGGTGAGAATGCAAGAGGTAGCCCCTTTGAACCACCTGCAGCACCCAGGAATCGGATGTTATGGCTGACCACCTGTGAGCGAAGTGGATCAGCCTGCCCCCCGTGCCGAGCGACGGGCGCGGAGGGGGAGAGGCTATGCTGGCATAGTCAAAAACCCCCACCCTGCATGGCAGGGGGCTGTGTAGCGGGCTTGGGGGCCCGCGGCCTACGGGGGCCATTCCCCTGACCCTTAGTCTGGGGGCCCTGAGTGGAAGCCGCCGGTACTTGGTATTGAAGGTGGGATTGCTTATAGGCAAGCACCTTCCTCGGGTAAAAAGGCTTCTTCCCCGGACCCTTCCTCTTCTGCGGGGGAGCGGAGGTCTTTCGGGACAGTCGAGTCCGAGTGAGAGTCTCGGACTCGAGTTCCGCAGCCTTATCGGACATGGGCTTGCCGAAAAGGTTGTCACCTCGGCAGGGGACATCGACTAACTTGTCCTGTACCCATGGCTCGAGGTCTGATGACTGGAGCCAGGCCTGTCGGCGGGCACCGATGCCGGCTCCGGCTACTCGGGCCGACGCCTCGAAGCCGTTGCAGGCCGCCCGAGAAAGGAACTTCGAGCACTCTCGAATACTATCGGACAAGGCCAGGAACCTCTGCAAAGGTTCGTCGGAGAGACCAGCCGAGAACCCGGCGAGCTCTTTCGCCAGGTCTCGGAGGAACATGCCCAAATACAGCTAGTATGTCTGGACTCTGCAGGCAAGCATGGAACCCTGGAAGCACTTCCTACCGAGGGCATCCAGGTTACGGGCCTCCTTACCCGGGGGCACCGAGGAGTGCATCTTTTGACTCTTAAGCTGATGCATTGCCGATTCCACAACCATGGAGTGGTGTGGCAGTTGCGCCTTCTGGAACCCGGGGCTCTTGCGGACTCGATAAATTGAATCGATCCGCTTGCTTAACACCGGTGTTGAGGCCGGGCTTTCCCACATGCGGAAGAGCAGCCGCTCCAGCATCGGAGGGACCGGCACAGTAAAGGCCTCCTTCGGGGAAGAGTCGTACTGGAGTGCCTCGAGCTCTTCCACGCGAGGCTCCTCCTCGGGATCCGTGGGGAAAGCCAAAGCCTTGGCCATATCCCGCACGAAATCAGAGAAGCACGTATCCTCTGGAGGGGATCGCCTTCGAGGCTCCGACTCGGGCGAGTCGGAGGGGACGCACGAGGTCTGAAAAGAGCCGGGCGACTCGTCCCCTTCCGTGTCCCAGTCCGACGCCTCCATGGAGGAATCAAGGGGCTCCGTGCGGGCGAGGGTTCGTCCCGACGCCGACGACCTCGGTCCCGAATGGGAGGCCGAGAGAGACCTCGACCTAGGATCGACTCGAGCATGCATCGACTCGAGGATCGACTCGGCCGCCGGGGTCGACTTTGGCGTCGACGTCCCGGTGGTCTGGGCAGATGCATTGGCGATGCCGGTCATCCAAACCCGCTGCTGGTCCAAGAAGGCAGAGATACTGCGCTCCAAGGATGTCAATCTGAGGTCAAGCCCAGAAGACCCGGCAGCCACCGACTCGGGCCCTGACGGCGTCGGGCCCGACGACGGTTCCGTAGGGGAGTCCAGGAGGACAATAGTACTCACGTGCGGCTCCACCTCGAGTCAAAGAAGTTTAGAAGGTCTCTCCGCCTCCGAGGACTCGGGGCGGCTGGCGGGGCTATGCGACCCGGCCTGCGAAGGACCAGGTGCGTCCTCCGACGCCGCCCGCGCGAGTTTCCTCTGCCGACGATGCTCCCGACCAGGGGACCCCCGGCTCAGAGGAACTCCGACGGAGCTCGTGGCCGGAGTCACGAGACGTCGAAGCCTCCGACGAGGTCCGGGCATGACCGGACTCGGGGTCAGAGAAGATTCTGTCCTTTTGCGATTGCAGACTCCTCAGCGACTTGGAGGACATCTTGCCACACGGACCACAGCTCCCAGAGTCATGGTTGGGTCCGAGGCAACGGAGGCAGAAATTATGCGTGTCTGTAAGAGACATTAATTTAGAACAATGATCACATTTTTTGAACTCGCTGGCAGCCATCGGTGGAAAAAGGGCCCCCGCGAGGTTGAAAGACCGAGCCGCCAGGGGTGGAAAATAAGTGACGGGAACGCCAGTTAAAAATTGAAAACAAAAAAAGAAATGTGAACGGACTCGATAAGGAAAAATCGAGGCCGGGCAGGAAAAGGACACGGGAACCGAGAAAACAACAAAGAATTAATCAACTTTTTCAGCGGTGGTAACAAACTACGTCTGTAGGGCTCCGCGGAAAAAAGAAGACTGAGCAAGATGGCATCCTTGGGCGGGAAGAGGACCGCGCATGCATGCTACAATCCCAAAGGCTTTCTTTGAAAGCTGGGGAAATTACTCCGCGAGGGCTCCGTCGGCGCCGACGTCACCCATAAGTGAGGACTGACTTCCTGCTTGGTCCTGGAGAATATGAGATTGCAGACCTGCTATCAGTAATCTGTGAACTATCATTAAAATCATCTCTAATACCTGAAGATTGGAGGATTGCCAATGTAACACCAATTTTTAAAAAGGGTTCCAGGGGTGATCCAGGAAACTAGACCGGTGAGCCTGACGTCAGTACCAGGAAAAATGATAGAAACCATCATAAAGAATAAAATTACTCAGCATGTAGATAGTCACAACCTAATGGGAGACAGCCAACATGGCTTTAGACAAGGAAGATCTTGTCTTACTAATCTGTTATGTTTTTTTGAAGGAGTGAAAAAACAGGTGGACAAAGGTGAGTCGGTTGATATTGTGTATCTAGACTTTCAGAAAGCCTTTGACAAGGTCCTTCATCAGAGACTTTTGGCAAAACTAAAGAGTCATGGGATAGGAGGCAGTGTACTATTGTGGATCAGGAACTGGTTAAAAGATAGAAAGCAGAGGGTAGGGCTAAATGGCCAATTTTCCCAATGGAGAAAGGTGAATAGTGGTGTACCCCAGGGATCTGTGCTGGGTCCGCTGCTTTTTGACATATTCATAAATGACCTGGAAAGTGGAATAACGAGTGAGGTGATCAAATTTGCAGATGACACAAAACTATTTAAAGTTATTAAAACCCAAGAGGATTGTGAAAAATTGCAAGAGGATCTTGATAAATTGGAAGACTGGGCATCAAAATGGCAGATGAAATTTAATGTGGACAAGTGCAAGGTTATGCACCTAGGGAAGAACAACCCAAGCTATGGTTACACGATGCAAGGTTCCACATTAGGAACCACCACCCAGGAAAAAGATTTAGGCGTCATTGTGGATACCATGTTAAAACCCTCGGCCCAGTGTGCAGCAGCGGCCAAGAGAGCAAATAGAATGCTAGGTATGATAAGGAAAGGAATGGAAAATAAAACAAAAGATATTATAATGCCTCTATATCATTCCATGGTGAGACCGCACCTTGAATGTGTGCAATTCTGGTCGCCGTATCTTAAAAAGGATATAGCGATTTTAGAAAAGGTTCAGAGAAGAGCCACCAAAATGGTAAAGGGGATGGAAGGATACTCCTATGAAGAAAGGCTAAAAAGGTTAGGGCTCTTTAACCTGGAAAAGAGACGGCTGAGGGAAGATATGATAGAAGTCTATAAATTAATGAACGGAGTGGAACGGGTAAACGTAGATCGATTGTTTACGTTATCAGAATATAGAAAGACTAGGGGACATGCAGAAGCTACATGGTAAACTATTTAAGACTAATAAAAGAAAATATTTTTTCACTCAATGTGTAATCAAACTCTGGAATTTGTTACCGGAGGATGTAGTAAAGGCTGTTAGTGTAGCTGGGTTTAAAAAAGGTTTGGACAAGTTCCTGGAGGAAAGGTCCATAAACCATTATTAAGAAGTGACCGAAGATATCAATGCTTGACCCAGTACAAGCATTGTGGAACTTGTGTCTCTTGGGGAAACTGCTAGGTACATATGACCTAGATTGGCCACTGTTGGAAACAGAATACTGGGCTTGATGGACCTTGGTCTGACCCAGTATGGCATATCTTATGTTCTTATGTAATCTATTTAACTATTGAATCCTCTAGGGGTTATTGATTGTAGATTAAAAATCCATTTTTGTTCTTAGACAATTAAAGTCAGTTCTCATGCCTTTCACTGCTCTTCCCAAGCATGTTGCTTGACAGACATCTTGCTCAGCTGAATTACACACCTCATTATCTATATCACACCCAGCGGTCATCATAAGCACGCCCCCCAATCTATTTGACTATTGAGTCCTCCAGGATTTACTGAATGTAGATTAAATATCCATCTTTGTTCTTGTATAATTAAAGTTTGTTTGCGCGACTTTCTTGCTCTTCCCAAGAGTACTCGCTCTATAGCAAAACACCACAAATCATCAAAAGGATGTCCTTTCTCAAGGCAATGCTGTACCGGGGGGGGGGGGGGCTTTCCTTAGTTTACATTTTAATCGACTCTTGTGCTCTCCCATTCGTGTTTTAAAGGATCTGCTTGTCTTCCCTACGTATATCAAATCACATAGATATCGGATCGCATATACCACATATATGGTATCGCAAGAGGTGTTTCCGCTTAATCTATACGTGACCACATGGTATGTAAAACTGCTGATTTCACTAGTTATGTTACAGATTCCACACTGCCCACATTTCTTGTGTCCACTCATTATTTGATGTTTGCTTTTACTTTCAAAATACTATAAAAATGTAAATCCCACCCTATTGGAGAATTTAATTTCAAAATCTTTGTTCCTCCTTTCTGAAAACTTACAGGTGAGTATTTTGCTGCCACGACTGGTGATTGGTTTTTGTTTCCTTTTAATGAAGGTCAATGCAATGCTATATGTGCCTTTGAGTCAATGCTGACTCCTGGTGACCCAGCAGCTCCTGAGCCTTCTTGGCAGTGTGACCAGAAGAAGATTGCCAAGCCTTTCTTTCAAGGCAATGGAGCGTTAAGCGACTTGCCCAAGGCCACAATAAGTGCTAGTGGGAATCAGGACCCCAGTGTAAATAAGATGTAGATATGTTATACAATGTACATAGTTCCCCCCAGTTACTTCCAAGTTGATCTCCTGTTTATTGTAAATACAACTCAGGGTTCCTGTGTTGTATGGTTGATGTTGAATGTAAACCGCTTTGATCTAAAATAGAGCGGTATAGAAGAACTGTTAAATAAATAAAAATAAATAAATAAAATCAAACACTGGTCTCTTGGTTACCAAGCCAGTGCTCCAACCATTAGGCTATGCTTCCACTCCAAATGAAGATCACAGCAGTTAAAAACAAAAGCCAAAAAAAAGAATTACTAGCTATGAATTTCTGAATATCTGGCTTTATCTGGATAGAGGCCAGCACTGAATATCCACATATTGAGGTGACCAGATAGTAGCAATATTAAGCACCGTTATCAGGATATTTAGCACAATCTTCTTAAAGATATCACTGCTAACTGGATAATTCACTGCTCCACCCTGGCATTATCCAGATACTGCTACGATGCTCTGTAAGACATTCAGTGGCATTATCTTGATAGTGCTGTGAAATACTGCCAGATTCCCCAGCCAGTGGCACTTATCTAGATAGTAAATGCTAATATCCAGGTAAGTGCTTCTGAATATTCATCTCTTAGGTTGTGATCAATTTAAAAAAAAACAACTTGTGAATATGATGATTAAATTATTTATATATGTATGTAATATTTTTGACTCAAACAGATAAAACTGACTGATGCTTATATTTTCCAGCTGCAGAAAAAGAACTTATAGGAGACTAATTCTATCTTTTAGAAAACAGACCTTCCCTTTCTTAACTCTACTTGTTAATGCATTTACTTTTCTCCATTTTAGTTTATTTTTTAATAATTCCTTCTTTCACTCTTCTCAGCTCTCCTGCCTTACAGCTATTCTATCCTTTAATCCTGGCCACTCTCCCTATTAGCAGACACTGGTTTGATTGCCATAAGTTCCACTCTGTTGCACACTGCTGCTTAGGAACCTACTTCAGTCTGTAGTTTAAAATGGTTTGAAAGAGACAGCGTCAGTCTCTGCTGCTTTTTTGTTCCCATAAGTGATATTTATAAAGAAAACACACATTAACCTTTAGTAAACATGCCCCTAAAAGTTAAGTGCTGCCACTACCCATTCATTTATATGGGCCACTGCAGCACTTAACGCATGCTAACTTTACTTAATGCACGTTAACCTTTAGTAAACATGCACCTTAGTGTCCCAAAGATTACTTTTTTACTTAAAAAAATTATAATATAGGAGGAGGTGACGTCACCCGGGAGATGGCGGCCTGATTTTGGAGCTCCCGTTGGGACGCAGCTTTAAAGGAGAAAAGTAGCAGCCAGCCTTCTCCCCAGTCAGCTACATCAGTGTGAAGGGTTTGAGAAGCTGTAGCGATGTCGTCAGCAAAAAATTAGCCAGATTTCAGTCTTCTTACGCTACGAAGACGGAGCGTAAGGGCCGGGAGGGCCCAGAGCACATTGTGTCCGATGCAGAGACGGAGGAGGAGTTGGAGCGAGCTGATGAAAGTTGTACCCGTGGTGACATATGGGGCTGGATGCGCTCACTTAAACGAGATATCGGAGCTATGCGGAGCGAGCTGAAGGAAACCCTGGTAGCTATAAAAGACGACATTAGGGATCTAGGCAATCAGGTTGAAACCCTTGAGGAGCAGACGGAGAGGCATGCTGAGAAGGAAACAGAGATGGAGGCCCTAATGCAGCAATACCAACTTGAGCAAGGGCTGTTGAAAGATAAAATTGAGGACCTTGAGAATCGCTCAAGGTGAAGTAATCTTAGAGTGTGGGGACTGCCGGAGACGGAGGAGTTTGGAGATGCTTCAGCGGTGGTGAAACGAGTGTGCCGTTTCCTGTTGCACCGCGAAGGCGAAGCAGATGAGTGCGAGGTAGCAGTGGAAAGGGTGCATCGGGCCTTGGGCCCAGCGCGACGAGGCCAGCCGCGGGACATTGTGGCCTGTTTAGGCTCATACGCGGTGAAAGAAAAGGTGATGAAGGTAGCGGCGGCCCGAAGGAGCTTCCAGTGGGAGGGCCAGAAAGTAGAGGTGTTCCACGACCTTTCCGCGGCAACATTACAGAGGCAGAGGGAGTTGAAACCAGTAACAACATATTTGCAGACCGAGCAGAAGCGGTACCGATGGCTGTTCCCCTTTGCTTTATTAATGGACATTAATGGCCGGGGATTTCGGGTGCGGACTGTAGATGAGGCCTGGGCTATTTTGAAAAGGGAGGGGGCTCCTAGGCTCCCGGAGCTGAGCACGGCTTCCGACCCCAGAGCAAGCAAGGAGAGGAGATCTGTTTGGGAAAGAGTTCCGGTGCAGGGGCAGCGGCTGCGGAGGAGGACCGGCGCAGCGGAGCACTTAGAGCAGCTTGCTGGACATTCTGGAGGGTCCATCAGTGGGACTGTGTGAACAATTGTGCTTGAGATTGAGGACTTTTCACTTTAGAGTACTGTTTTCTATCTGGGCTAAGTGGTGATTGTGGAAGCCGGGGCAGTGCTGGGAGGCGGGGGATTGGAAGGAGGTGTGGGAGAGCTATGTACTACCCTCCACAAATGCTAGTGTAACATGTTATAGATCTTGGGGGTTAATGTATAAAATATTTTGGAGGTGGGATGGGGTTGATGGCTGGGGAGGAGGGGGGCTGGGGAGGGAGAGAGTGGGGCGCGTCCAAGGGGGTGCCACTTCCTCTGAGAAGGTCGGATTGGAGGTCCGTAGAGATGGGGGGGAGGGGTTGGGAGGGGAGGGGGTTGAGGAGCAGGGCTTGGATGGGTTGTATGGAGAGTGGGGGGCGGGGTGAGCAATGGCCATGGCAGCGGGACTAATAGTAGGAGCCTTAATGTGCGGGGCCTGAACTCTCCGCAAAAGAGAAGGTTGCTGTGGAAAGAGCTCAGGTCCCGGAATTGGGGTGTAGTCTTTTTTTTCATTTTTTTTTTTTTACAGGAGACCCACCTACGTAAGGTGGATGAGCGTTTGATGCGCTCTGGTGTTTACCAGGGATACTTTGCTGCTGAGGGGGGGGGGGGAAGGAAAAAGATGGGAGTTGCAATTCTTGTTGGGCATGGGGTTCCCCTCATAGTTGATCAAATACATCAGAAAGCAGATGGGAGGGCTGTGGTGGTGGTGGGGGGGGGGGGAGTTGGGGGGTGAAAGAGTGTCTTTGATTTCGGTGTATGGGTCTAACTCGGGACAGAGGGAATTTTGGAGGGAGTTGGGTTCCTGGCTGGTAGGGCGAATTCAGGGGAGGGTGTTGGTGGGAGGAGACTGCAATATCGAGTTGGAAGATAGGCAAGGGAGGTCGGGGAGAGTGGGGGGGGGGGTAGAAAGGAGTTGAGGCTGTGGATGAAGGAGTTGGGGGAGGAGGACCTTTGGAGGATGGCGAACCCATCTGCTAGGGATTTCACCTTTTTCTCATCTGTTCACGGCTCCTATAGCCGCATAGACTATGTGATGGGGGATAGCTATTGGAGGGAGAGTTTGGAGAAGGCCAGCATTGGTCCGGTGACATGGTCCGATCATGCTCCAGTGCAGGTGAGCTTTGGGGGATTTGGGGATAGGGGGAAGAGAACTTTCTGGAGATTGAATGAATATTTGTTGCGGGAGGGGGGAGTAGAACAGAAGATTAAGCAGGTGATTGAGGACTATATGGCCACGAATGATAATGCTGAAGTTTCGACGGGTATTCTTTGGGATGGGTTGAAGGCGGTAGTGAGGGGTCATCTGGTCCAGCTGGGGGCTCGGTGGAAGAGGAGAAGGGAGGAGGAGGAACGCCTCCTTTTGGGGCAATTGGCAGAGTTGGAGCGGGAACACAAGACGCGGGGGGGGGGGGGGGCGGAAGCTGCAGAGCGCAGTGGAGGAGGTGCGTAAGACGTTGAACGCCCTTCAGTTGGAAAGGATTTCCAGACAGATGGATAGAGTGGGGCAACGGTACTATTAATGTGATAATAAATCGGGACGGCTGTTGGCTAACAAACTACGAACCCAGAGGCAGAAGCGTACAGTTTGTCAGACGGCTGCCTAGGGTGAGAACTTACACAATCTTGACGATGCATATATTCATATGATTCTTGCAAGGTATTGTGGGCATTGTAGTTCATTCACTCCCAAACACAGCTGATGACAACAATTTGAGTTGTGAAACCAAGTGGTAAGATCAATAAAATACTTCTTTTATTGATGGGGTTTAATTCACCCAGCACATGTATGCTTGATAGCACTATAAATGAGGTTACTTGCTTGCAGTGTTTAAAATGGATAACAAAAAGTCACAAAGTAAACCAGAAAACAACCTTCAGCTTGTCAGGCAATTAGCTAATGTTTTCTTAGCAAATAATTACCAAATACAAAGGCACAAAGTAAAGAATAAACTTTGCTGGTTAGGTTAACTTCTGCTTATTTTCCACGCCGATCTCAGCAGTGATTCTCCCTTGCTCACACACACAATCAGATGCAGCCCTAATTACTATCAATGGACCAGCTGAAAGCCTTTAGCTGGCTGGCTGCTACTGTGTGAGCCCAAATCCTGCTTTAAGAGCTGTTTGCAGTGGAAATAAAGAACAAAGTTAGGTTTCTTTGTGAGGGCTGATGTGTTTGCTCAGAGAAAACTAGTAATAGCATTTAGATAGAGAACAGTCCATATAAACTGTATTTTCATCTGCTGTATCAATCAGCATATGGTCACTATCATACATTGGCACAAACGAGTCTTTCATTAAGGCACTATCATGAGAATGCTCATTCCCTTGCTGCCACTCTCTATTATAGATAGGGTCTGGATCAGTGTTCATACCTGAGCCTCTCCTGCTATCATTATTCCTCTCTGTATAGCCTGGCCAATATGTAATCCAATTCTGATGTCCAGCCTTCCAATCTTGATCCCTGGACACTGGATCTTCTCTCACATACCTTCTGGCCTTGGTCTGAAAGTCCCTTCCACATGCAGTCTTCTCTCTTCCAGGTAGCCACTGGTGATTCCTATCTCTGCCACTCCATTCCTCTGGCTGAATCCAGTCCAATGGACTCTGCTGGCTTTTGGAATACCTCCCAGTATGAGTACTGCCTTGGAATCTCCCAGACCTTCCAATGGCCTTTCTTCTCTTCCTTCCAGAGAGTTTCCTTCTCTCTCTATCCGCTTGGCTTGGCTTCTGTTTCTCCAGGTGATACTGGTGCTTGAGCTTGTAGCCGTTGCTGTCTCTGTATCTCTTCCTCCCTCTGTAGCTTTTGCTGAAGCTCTCCCTGAAGCTGTTCTTGGAGCTGGGCTGGAGCTTAAGCTCTATTCTTATTCTGTCCTAATGTGTGCTGCTCCCTAACACAGCGCAGCTGTGTTGAATCAGGCCCTGCCCTTTGAGATGAGTGCTTAGGGATTACCTCATAGCTCTCTTGATTGCACACACATTCTCTCACTTCAGCCCCTCTCATGGCTGCTGGAAACAAGGTGCATTCTGGGACTGGTAGTCTTTTATGTGAAAACTCTGTTTTCTTGCTTCTACCAGAACTGACAGGTTGCTTGTTCAGAGTCACATCATCTTTTCTATAGCTCCTACCTGAGCTATGATAAGCTTCCTTATCACAAGTTGTCAAAATTAAAGGTCCCCGGGATAGAATGCTTTACAAAGCAGGGGACATTCGGGAGAGTTTTAAGGAGTACTACCAGCATCTGTATGCAGCGGATCCCCGGGGGGATGGGGCGGATATTCGGCGATATTTGCACAATGAGGGGAGTGGAAGTGCCAAGTTGGGAGACCGGGAGGGGGAGGGGTTGGAGGTCGATATTACTCTTGAAGAAGTGCAGGGGGTGATCAGAGCCCTGGTTCCTGGGAAGGCCCCGGGCCTTGATGGGTTCTCGGGGTCGTTCTACAAGGTAATGTTAGAGACGGTGGCCCCTTTATTGGTGTGAGTGTTTAATGCGGTGTTGAGTGGGGAGGCTTTGCCGTCTTCTATGAGCCAAGCCGCCATTGCAGTGATCCCTAAGCCTGGCCGTGACCCGGCGGTGTGCGGGTCCTACCGCCCCATCTCATTGCTAAATGTTGATGTTAAGATTCTGGCCAAAATTTTGGCCATACGATTGGGCCCGCTCATGCCAGATTTGGTTCATCCGGACCAATCGGGATTTATCACAGGCAGGCAACCGGCCGGGATCCAGAGGGTGATTCAGCTCGGGTGGCTAGCGAGACAGGAGAAGCAACCAGCCATGTTCCTATCCATAGACGCTGAAAAGGCCTTTGATAGGGTCAGTTTTGGCTTTTTGCAAGAGGTGATGACCTATGTTGGTTTGGGCCCCCGCTTTCGAGCGTGGATAAGGGCACTGTACGATGCCCTGGTAGCAGCAGTGAATGTCAATGGAGGTTTTTCTGACTTCTTTCCATTGGGAAGAGGGACCCGTCAGGGGTGCCCGCTTTCTCCATTGCTGTTTGCATTGGTTATGGAACCTTTGGCAGCTAAGATACGGTCGAATTCTGATATAAAGGGCATCGCGGTAGGGACTGAGCAACATAAAATGGCTCTCTTTGCTGATGACGTGCTGTTTGCTCTGACTCAACCAATTGTCTCGCTTCCAATACTGATGAAAGAGCTGCAGGAGTATGGTGGTATTTCGGGGTTCCAAGGTAAATTGGGACAAGACGGAGGCTATGTCTATCTCATTGGACTCACGAGTTGTTGACAGTTTGAAGGGTTCATTTCCATTTAGGTGGGCCACAAGGTCCATAAAGTATCTGGGGGTACAAGTTACGGCCCACCCGCTGGGTTTATATTGAGCCAATTATCCGTCGCTGTTCGAGCAGTTGAGGAAGGACCTGTGCAAATGGAGAGCGGTGGAGCTCTCCTGGCTGGGAAGGGTGGCAGTCTTGAAGATGAACCTCCTGCCGCGGTTGTTATATTTGTTTCAGACGCTACCCGTTGGGATTCCCTCTAGGGAGTTACGGACCTTACAAAATCAGATTTTTGCCTTTGGGGGGGGGGGGGGGGAGTCGACCGCGAGTGAGTAGGCGGGTAATGTACATGGATTGGGAGACAGGGGGGTTAGAGGTTCCCAATATTGCGCGGTACTATGAGGCTGCTCAACTGAGACAGGTGTTTGAGTGGCGAGATGCAGGAGGGGTAGGGAAGAGGTTTTGGGAGACTGAACAGTACTGGGCTGAGTGGCTTCAGTTGAAGCACTTGCCTTGGATACTAGGCAAACTGCCGGGGGACAGATGGAAGGCCAACCCCTTCCTGTGGCATTTAACTATGCAGTGGCGCAAGGCAAGGCGGCGATGGGCGCCTGAAGTGGGGGGGTTTTCGTTGTTGGCACTGGTGCGGGGGACTAGCGAGTTTGCACCGGGCCGAGAAGGGGTGTTCCGTAGGTGGGAGAGGGGTGGGTTGGATATCTTTGGGAAATTTATCAGGGAGGGGAGGTTGATTCCCTTTCCGGACCTTAGAGTGCAGTACCAGTTGAGGGGGGGGGGGGGGTGATTTTTTCCCTACCTCCAGGTGAAGCACTTGTTGACACAGCGCCCGATTCGGGATGCGTGGGAGGGGGTTCAGGACTCTAGAGCGGAGCTGTGGCAGAGTTGGGAGGGTTCTAGGGGTTTGATTTCCCAATTGTATTGAGAGTTGGGGGCGTTGGAGGAGGGGAAGTTCCCTCATCAGGTGGAACGGGAAAAGGATCTGGGTAGGGAGCTAGGGCTTCAGGAATGGAGGAAGGTGCATGTGAACATTGGTCGACAGGCACTTTCGGTGGTCATCCGGGAGACATCGTATAAGCTTCTCTATCATTGGTATTATACTCCGGAGCGACTGCACTGGATGTTCCCCGGATCCTCCGATCAGTGTTGGAGGGGGTGTGGTGAAAGGGGGACCTTCGTGCATGTGTGGTGGACCTGTTCTAAGGTACGAGTTTATTGGGATATGGTGGCGGGACAGATCCAGACCCTTATGGGGCAGAAGGTGGGGTTGGATATGGGATTGGGGTTGCTGGGGATTTGGCCGAGTGCAATGTCCCGTAGCTCTGAGCGTCCTGTGAGAGCTTGTATTCAGGCGGCCCGGAGCGAAATAGCTAGGTCCTGGAAACAGCTCCCGGGGGTGGCGGTCTGGAAGAGTCGGCTTAGACGGATTACTTTGATGGAGCACCTGACAGCAATTCGGCGCCAGGCAGAGGCAAAATTTAAAGAACAGTGGCTCCCGATACTGTCTTATTTGAAGGGGTGATTGCCCATAATGAGTCAGTTAGGGAGGGGTGGTAGGGGGGGGTGGGGTGGGGGGAGCAGACAGGGGAAGGGGTGGGGCTGGGGGGAGGGGAGGAGTAGGGGAGGGTTTAGTGGGAAGGGGGGGCGTGGGGGAGGTTTTACAGAGGGGCATAGGGAGGGGGCGGAGTGACCTTGGGTGCCTGGGCCAGGGGGTATGGGGGGCTCGGAGACAGCAGGGTCCTAGGGGGTGGTCTCCGGGAGACTGCATCATTATGTGGGGAGGAGGTTTGATATGGGGGTCTAACCCTGGGTTTGCATGGTTCTATGTTGTGTTTGAGTGTTTTGGTGAAGCGCTTGCAGGCGTGTTCTCTGGTTCAGTTTTTATGTGTGGGAAGCTGTATTTTACTATAAACTTCAATAAAAAGAAACATGCAAAAAAAATTATAACATATAACAATATATAAATAACTTGCAGCTCCCTCTTACATATATACAAAAAAAGTTTTAATTCCAAACTTGTCAAAATTTTTAGAATGTGTCTAGCTTCCTCCTGATCGTTTGGGTCTTCATTCAGAATCAGACTCCTTCCACTGGGGCTTCAGTGCAATGAGATGAGCAATTGTTTGCAAACATCTAAGGTTTGACTTCATTTTATCTCCCCTTCCCATCCAGCCCAACTACCTCAGTTAATCTTTGAGCAGTTTGGGTCAGGGATATACCTGTCTCACTGCCAGGGCAGACTTGTTCTTCTCTCTTTCTTGGAGAAATTGACACAAGCTGAGCTTAACCCATGAGTCTGGACTGGAGGAACGATTAAGAATACACCCTAATCGTGGCCAAAGCACTGATGGTGCTGCAAAATGGCCAGGACTAACATGATTTTCTGTATCGTTTTCACCCCTTAAAAGCCTGAGAAACCAGAGCTGGAATCAGGAATTTAACCTGGGACTCTGATGTGGAATCCTGACACAAAATCTTATTGGCAGGCTAATCCCCGGGGATCACATGCTGCCAGTTTCTAAGATGGTGGCTGGTGCTGGAGAGAGGAAGAAGGGGGGGGGGGGGGAGCTGAGATCCATTTAGGCCACTAGGGATAGCTTTTTTTGAGGGGGAGGAAGGGAGGGGGGCTTCAGTGCCTGCTAAGGCAACCAGAGATTTTTTTCTGGGAAGTGGGTATGGGGGGCCACCAGAGACTTATTGACAAGGGTGATATGAGGTGAAGTACTGCACCTCACCTTAAAATGATCCTTTTGCTCCTGTGTCTGAATATGTAGTACAACTCAGGGCTATAATAAAGATCCAGTACTAAAGGGAAAGTTAAAAAAAAATTAGCATGATTTTTTTTTTTACACTGGGAGCAATTTCTGATTTTGCTGGTTGATGTGTTTCGAGTGGTGCCAGTTTCAGGCGATATTAAGAATCTGGTTAGCAAGATAAATGTAGCATGTATTTTAACAAAAGGACTACACAATTTAAAAAGCTGACATAGCAAATTGAAACTTGTACAATTTCAACAATTTTGGTATGCATTCCTAACAAAAGTTATTGATTTTTTTTACCAATTTTAAAATGGTTAGTACCTACCAAGCTTCTTACTGGCTAAAACCAAGCACAAATTGATTGTACTCCTTTCCGATTAGTGCTCATCTTAAAATTATTCCAAATCTGAGCATATCAATCAATCAAGGGAGTGGAGTCTGAAGACAAAAAGAAGAGCTCAGTTAAACAGGTTTAAGTCAAAGAAAAAGAGCATTAAGTGCCAGTACTTTGATAAGCTGAAATGTATTTATCTGTAACATTTATATGCTGCTAGCAGTAAATATCATAGCCGTTTACAATAAAAAAGGGGGGGTGGACTGGATACAAACAGGACAAAAAAAACCCATTGATACATTCAAGACAAAAAGCAAGAAACATAAGGAAAATGAGATGTTATTGGACAAGATGATCAAAATTAAATTTAGCATCCCTAAAATTGAATCTGCCCGATCAGACAGCACTATAGCATTACAAAGTAAAGCAAAGCGTTTTCACATTCTAGGCTTAAATAGGATTCCCCTTTTCTGATTAGCTGATCATACTTGTAATTATTGCTAAGTTCACAATTCTTCTGCCACTAAAACAAGCCAGACAATCATCTCTCAGGCCAGACACCTTTTTCACAGAATCCTTGCCCTCACCCTCAAATATATTGCATTTTAAATTAAATGGTGGCAGATTTTAAATAAAAGTTGGGTGTCTGGCTCAGTGGCAGAGAACTGCCATGCAGAGGAACAGGATTTGACTCCTGGTTAAGGTCTTTGACATCCTGAGCCATCTGGGGCTAGGGATGCAGCAGAGGCAGTATCCATAGGTCTAGGGAGAAAGGAAACAGTTATTGTCCAATAGCGACACCTAATGGTCAAATTTAGGGTTCATGATTCCAGAAGACAACCTTGTGCATAGCACCTGATCAAAAGTTGTTGCTGTAATGCAGGCCTTGATAAATTTTGTTCGGATTTAAGAGCCAGACCAAAATCTTAAGAGCCATGCTTGCGATGACCTCATCCGCGCCCCTCCGGTTCTCTCACACTAGTCTTATGTTCTTGTGAGACCAGCGCCAGAGTTCCTACACTATACGTCATCCTTAGATAACAATAGTTATAGCTTCAGAAAGTATGTGTCTCTGTGGGTGTGTGGTGCAATGGTGGTGTGCCTGTCTGTGTGTGGGTTGTGGCAGTGGCTGTGGTGCATGTGTGTGCTGCAGAGCTGGGGAGCCTGTGTGGCACAGAAGTGAGTTGCTTGTGTGTATGTATGTGATGTGTGGTGCAGAGGTGCCTCTGTGTATATCTGTCATGCAAAGGTAGAGTGTGTGTGGTGTGTATGTTTGGGGTGGGGGGGGGTGGGCCCTTTGGCATATATACAGCTTGTCATTTTTGTCCCCATAAATTCATCCCTTTAACCTCCACCTTGCACTCTTCCCTCCACACTTCAACCCCTCCCACTCTGTTCCCCTTCCGGATCCTCACCCCTCTTCTCACTACCCCCAAACTCTCCTACCCCGTCCTCCATTCTCTGTAGGTATGGGGTTTTTTAACCTTTTTTCTTTAAAGGTACTGCCCCTTTAAATTTTTTCTTCCTCTCTCTTGGTCTTTTTTTTTTTTTTTTTTAATGAAGAACCCCCCCCCCCTCTGATCCCCACGGTTCTTTGCTACCCTGGGCTTCCCCTCCTATTTTGCCTGCTGGAATCCGATCTCCTGAAGAAAGAACAGGAGGGATCTTTGCTGCGACCAGGGGTTAGATGCAGCAAACAACCTGTGGATTGAATGCCCGCAGGCTGTCCGCTGCATCTAACCACTGATCGCGGCAAAGATACCTCCTGCTCTGCCTGCGGGAGATCAGAAGGGGTTTTCTGCTCATGAGGGGGGGGGGGGGGGAAGAAGGGCCGAGGAGCAAATCCCAGGTACCAGGTATAAATTCTGGTCGCCATGGTGACCTGTGCCTGGGTTTTGTCAAGCCATGTTCATACTGGTTGATTAGGCTACTACTATAGTGCTGCTATTGTTTGCCTATTCTGCTACTATAGTGCTGCTATTGTTTGCCTATTCTGCTACTATTGTGCCATTTGTGTATACTGCCACATACTGCTGCTACATAGGGCTGCTACATACTGCTGTGACATAGTGATATTTGTTTATACTGTTACATAGTGCTTTCACATAGTGCTATTCGTTTATACTGTTACATAGTGCTGCTAATGTTCATACTGTTTGTCGATACTGATACTATTCCTAACGTTGACACTGTCACTAAAACTGCTACATACCCCTGAAACCTACACCTGCTACCGAAACGTACACCCGCTACTGTTGACACTTTACCCTGCGAGTACTCTTAGCCGTCCTAGTGCTAACTATATCATCATTTACTGTCAATAACTACGCCTCCTATTGCTCCTAATATAGTTACCAGGAGTACTAACATAGCTGGCAGGCTAAACTACACTGAAAAATTTACAATACATAGCTATAAAAATGAAAACTCTGCTCTTATACATTGGGATATGCCTCCTCACGCTAATCCATGCATACACATTCAGTCCAAACCTATACCAATCACACCTATGCACAACACTCTACCTCCTCTACACCTTGCAAATGCCGCAACCTCTCCTACTCTCACCATACGTCCACAACAGAGACATAGTGACACTCACAGTGAATCACAAGACCTACTCTAACAGTCACACAAGAAATCAGAGGCGCCACAGGCCTAAAACAACATTGGCCCACACACACAACCAACCACCGACACAAGCCACTAACAATCTGGCTACACAAGCGCTCCACAAATCATGTAATATCACCCTCATCAATGCTCGCTCCATCAGGAACAAGACCCACATAATCCACGACATCATCACAGACGAGAAACCGGACATCCTATGTATAACTGAAACATGGGTCACCGACACCGATGCAGCCATATTAAATCAAATCAGCAAACCTGGATACAACCTTTACAACTGTCCCCGAGCCCACAAGAAGGGAGGAGGGATCCTCATAATAGCCAAAGACAACCTGCAATTCATAAGCACATATCAGTCCTCAAACACAAACATAGACCTCCTAAAGGTAGAAAACACTGCGGTATCCATCTGCTTGATATACAGACCCCCCTCACCACAACATGAGATTCTTGCCTCAGCATTAGAAAACATATCCTCAACGCAACCAAAAAAATTCCAGATCATACTAGGGGACCTTAACCTTACATCAACAACAACCACACATGCAAACACCTTCATGGAGGCTATGACCCAGCTAGGGTATCAACAACTAATAACAGAGCCCACCCATGAAAAGGGAAACACACTAGACATGGTTTTCACACCTACAGGAGAGCACAACAACGTTGAAAAGCCCCTGATTGAGATCATCCCATTACCCTGGTCAGACCACCACCAAATCAATATGCGGATAAAGCTTCCTACCGTGGCTAAAGACACAAAGGCAAGAAGAATAGCAACCCAACAAAGAAGATTTAACAAACCAAATATGGAATGTCTCATCAAGACCATCAAATCCCACGTAGACTTGGGAAAAACAGACCTCAATGAATTAACGCATAGCTGGGATTCCGGAATTCAAGCCATGGCGATCCCTAAAGAGAAACTCACAACAAACGTAAACAAACACAAATCGGAACCTTGGTACAACATAACGCTGACCAAAATGAAAAGAGACCTTAGAAAACATGAAAGGAAGTGGAGACTTACCAAAACCAACGAGCTCAAATCTGTGTACCTCAACCTCCTCGCAAAATACAAGGAAGAGGTAAACAAAGCCAAGAGGATGCACCATACCAACATCCTAAGCAAAGCCATCAACAAACCACGTGAACTCTTTGAACTAGTTAAATCATTAACTAAAACAGCCCAACCCGAACATCAGGGTAGCCCCATACATCCACAAACCACTACGAAAGCAAGCTCACCACCAAAAGCTCCACCCTCTACCTACACACACCATGCCAACGAACAGAGGATGAGCCCAAACAGGCATGGAGTACCTTCCACAACATCGATATGCAACAATCCATAAACATACTAACCTCAATAAATACCACCACCTCCCCACTCGACCCCTGTCCAACGGCATGGATCAAAGCAGCAAAAAAAGAAATAAACCAGCAAATATCCCACATCATAAACCAGTCACTAAGTCAAGGAATAATGCCTGCCCAACTGAAGCAATCGATAATAAGACCAATACTAAAGAACAACTCGCTCAATAAGGAAGATCCGACATCATACCGCCCTATCTCCAGCATTTCATTCCTCGCGAAGATCATTGAAAAAGCAGTACTCATACAACTTCAAGAACATCTTGATGACTGTGATACCCTAGATGCGCAGCAATACGGGTTCAGAAGAAATCATGGAGTTGAGACTCTTTTGATAGCGCTAATGAACAATCTCCTCGAAGGCCTAGAAGACAGAAAGAAAATGTTTATACTCATTTTCATTGACATCTCTGCCGCCTTTGACACTGTACACCATGGGATCCTCCTCAATAAATTGGAATCTATAGGAGTAATGGGAACCCCCCTCAAATGGTTCTCCTCCTACATAACGAACAGAAGGCCACAGGTACAATTCAACGGGGAGAAAGCTGAACCGTTCTCTCAAACACAGGGCATACCCCAGGGTTCAGCCCTATCGGCATTACTGTTCAACGTTTACATGCAACCCCTCTGTGACATCTTCAAAAAGCAAAATATTAAATACCACATCTATGCTGATGATATTATGCTGTACACGCAACTAGATACCGAGGACCCTCATTATACTCCGCTCGAAAATTGTCTGGAGGAGATGTTAAGATGGCTACAAAATAACAACATGACAATTAACCATAAGAAAACAGAAGTCATGTATATATCCAGCAAACCAAACTTCAACCCCCCTCCCACAATCACTCTTTGCAACAACACGTATAGCACGAAGAAGGAAATCAAATATCTCGGAGTAACACTCGACTGCAACCTGAAAATGGAGACACACCTACGCAAAACGAATAAAGCCATCTTCCATAAGCTTAGAGTGATACAACCACTAAGGAAAATACTTGAGCCCAGTGATTTTCGGTCAGTAGCACAAGCCCTCATAATGCCACACCTAGACTACTGTAATGCCATCCTTCAAGGTCTGCCTAAAAAATCACTAAATATACTTCAGATGGCCCAAAACGTGACGGCCAGGATCATAATGGGAACAGGCATTACTGAACACATTACCCCCATCCTGATAGAGCTACATTGGCTCCCAATTGCAGCTAGGATACAATACAAGATGTTAGTGACCACCTTCAAACTAATAAACAACATATCCCCATCATTCCTATCATCACTTATCAGCACGCAACCTACAAATAGGGACAGAGGAACTATCAACTCGGGCAACCTACAAGTTCCCACCAACTTCAGAACAGTGGAAACAAGTACGAGTCGTAGAGCGTTCTCATTCTCTGCACCAACTATCTGGAATCACCTCCCGTGTGAGCTGCGTTTAACCAAGGACATCACCAAATTCAGGAAGGAGCTAAAAACTCACCTATTCCGATGTCATTACAAACAGCTATGACCATCAACTGAGAGAGTATTCCAAACTGCTATATGTATAATTCTGTAAATCTGATTATATAGAGGTAAGAATGTATAAGTCACCCCCTAAGACGCTAACCATGTGTGCTGTGACCCCAGTTCTTTGTTCATACCACCCCCCCCCCAGTCTTGATTGACAATCCCCGAACATGAATCAAACCGCCGCTGATCGCTGGAAGTAGCGGTATATAAATGTGCAGTAAATAAATAAATAAAATAAGCCCTGCTGTAATGACTGGGCTGCATTAGATGGGAACAGAAAGCAAGAGAAAAAGTCCCCAGGTTAATTGTGAGTGAAAGTCCAGTTATGACTGGGTTGGAAACCCAAAAGGAACTACAGGAAAGAAAAGTCACCTACATTTATTATATGGTTTGATCAATATTTATTTATTGCAATATTCATTTCCTTAGTGCCATTTTCAATTGTTCACGATCCAAGAATTAGAGAGGATCCTTGTGGTATTACAATGTTGAGTAGATAAAATAAAATCAATAAAATTTGTGGCTTTTATTAGCTTCCTTCAGTTGACAAGAAGGAGAAATTAGACCTTACCTGCTAATTGTCTTTCCTTGAGTTCTCTCCGGGCCAGTCCAGGAATGCACAGGTAGTCAACCTCCTCCAGCAGCTGAGGACTGAATTCTGAAAGTTTCTCTGACAGGCTATCCAGCTCCCCCTGGAGTCAGAGACTCAGTCTACTATTGTCAAAGCAGCCTAAATTATCGTAACTGCAACTGCAATAAACTCAAACCAACATAAGCAATCGAAAATTATCTCTTTACTCTTCCTCTTTCTCTGTCCTCCCTCTTTTTTTTTCAGCTTGTCTTGTTTTAATTTTCCCTTATTCTTCTATATTTTTTTTTTTTTGCACAGGAAACCAAAAAGCACTCCGTCTTCCTCCACAACACTCTGATCTCTGCTGCCCCAAAACACAGTATGACCTGTTCCACCTTCTGCCAACAGCGGCCAAATATCCGTTACTTGATACGAATTGGCCGAGACCCCAGCCCCGCCGAAACCCTTATAGACGAAGCTGGGTGGGCCCTGGACAGGCCCGGAGAGAACTCAAGGAAAGACAATTAGCAGGTAAGGTCTAATTTTTCCTTCCTCTTCGTCTCTCCGGGCCAGTCCAGGAACGCACGGGAAGTACCAAAGCAGTTCCTAAACTTGGGAGGGTCCCATGAGCCCCGCCAGAATGGCTGAAGCCCCGATTCTTGCGTCCCCCCTTGCCTGAACATCTAAAATGATAATGCTTTGTGAATGTGTGGAGTGACGACCACGTTGCAGCTTGGCAGATGTCTACCGGCGGAATGAATGCAAACTCAGCCCACGACGCAGCCTGCTCCCTGGTAGAATGGGCCCTGAGCCCATCGGGAGGCGATCTTCCCCGGGCAACATAAGCTGCCACTATCGGCTGCTTCACCCAAAGGGCAATCGACGCCTTAGCCACCGCTTCCACTTTACGAGGACCACCAAATAAGACGAATAACTGTCTGACTTACGAAAGGACTGTTTTCTTTAGGTACCTGGGAAGCACTTGTCCCAGATCCAACTTCCGCAGCGAGCGATCCACCTTACCAGCTACCGTACTGGAAAAAGTTGGAAGTGAAATCGGCTGGTTCAGATGAAAACTGGAAACCACCTTAGGAAGAAAGGATGACACCGGTCTCAACGCCACCTTCTCCGCCGAAAACTGAATGTACGGTTCCCTACACGAAAGCGCTTGTAGATCCGAGATCCTTCTAGCAGAGCACAAGGCTACCAGAAAAGCCGTCTTCCAAAACAGTTCCCGCAGATTCCCAGACGCCGCCCCCTCCAGCGGAGGCTGCGTCCACGCTTCTAGGACTAAGTTCAAATCCCAAGGGGGAACTACCCGCCTTATTGGAGGCTGAATAATCCTAGCCGCTCTGAAGAAACGTTGCACATCCTGATGTGACGACAAAAGGATGCCCTGCACTCTACCTCTGTAGCATGACAGGGCTGCCAGATGCACCTTGAGGGTACTAAGCACTAGTCCCTTTTCAAGCCCTCCTTGCAGGAAAGCCAAAACCTCCGGCAACCTCGTACCCATTGGTCTCAGACTCCGGACCGTACACCAATCTTCAAATACGCCACGGAAGTCGATCTCCTCTTGGACTTCAAGAGGGTAGCTACTACTGACGCCGAATACCCTAGCCATCGCAACCTTTCCCTTTCAAGAGCCAAGCCATAAGCAAGAACCTATCCACCTGTGGCATGAGCACAAGGACCCTGGAGACAACAGATTGATCCGATCGGGCAGCCTCCATGGCCGAGCTACTAGCAGCTGCACCAGATCCGCATACCAGGGCCTTCTGGGCCAATCCGGTACAATGAGAATCACTGCCCCGTCGTGTCCCGCTATCCTTTGGATGACCCGGCCAATCATTGGCCAGGGTGGAAACACATACAGGAGACAGTGCACCGGACAGGGTTGCACCAGGCTGTCGAGACCCTCCGACATGTGCTCCCTGCTCCTGCTGTAAAACCGGGACGCCTTGGCATTGCTAAGGGTTGCCATCAGGTCCATGACCGGCTGCCCACAGTGCTTCGTAATGTCGTGAAAAACAGCTGCATTTAGTTCCCACTCTGCGGGATCCAGAGCATGGCGACTGAGATAATCGGCCTGCACATTGTCTCTTCCGGCCACATGAGCCGCTGATAGCACTACTAGATGGGTCTCTGCCCACTGCATCAACTGTTGACTCTCCTCCCACAAAACGGCACTGCCCGTGCCGCCTTGCTTGTTGATGTAAGACACTGTCACAAGATTGTCGGAGAACACTCGCACCACTTTCCCTTTTAGGAGGTCGCTGAATTCTCTCAGCACACAATGCACCGCTCTGAGCTTCAAGCAATTAAATCGACCAAGCGCTCTCCTTTGCCGACCAGACGCCCTGTGTCACATGCGATCGGCAATGGGCCCCCACCCTAAAAGGCTGGCGTCTGTGGTGACCAAGATCCACTCTGGGTCTCTCAAGGGCACTCCTGCTTGAAGACGCTCCGGGTCTAACCACTACTGCACACCTCTTCCAGACAAACCAGCCTTCGGGACAGAGAGTGTTCCTGCGACGACCACCTGGACAGCAATGCCTGCTGCAGAGGCCGCATATGAGCCCTGGCCCACGGTACCAGGTCCAAGGCCACCGCCATGGACCCCAGCAACTGCAAGTACATCCAAGCTGTCGGTGCCTGCAACCGCAGGAAAGCCTGCACCTGAGCCAGAATCTTTAGTATCCTGTCTGTCTTCAGGCAAAAACATGGACCCTATCTCTGTGTCGAACAGTGCCCCAAGGTACATAATGCTGCAACTTGCTCTTCGCCTGGTTGATAACCCAACCGAGGTGTTCCAGGAAGTGCACCACTCGCCTGGTTGAGGCCACGGCCTCTTCCATCGACCTCCCACGGATCAACCAATCATCAAGATAAGGGTGCACCTGAATTCCTTCTTTCTGCAGCGCCGCTGCTACCACTACCATCACCTTTGTAAAGGTGTGCGGCGGCCCTTCGAGAAGGCATCCCGAAGGGCAACGCCCTGAACTGGAAGTGCCCCATGGGACGGCAAAACGCAAACACTTTTGATGTTCTGCTTGGATGGGAATGTGCAGATACGCCTCCGTGAGATCTATGGAAGACAGAAGCTCTCCAGGCTGCACTGTGCGAATTACCGAACGCAGGGTTTCCATTCAAAAATGTGGGACGCGCAAACACCTGTTCACATGCTTGAGATCCAGAATTGGCCGAAAAGACCCCTCCTTCTTGGGGACCACGAAATAGATCGAGTATCGACCTAATCCGTACTGGCCTAGAGGCACCAGTACCACTGCTTGGAGATGCAACAACCGCTGCAGCGTGTCGCCTACCACCCTTTTCTTCGACGGAGACCCATATGGGGACCTCACGAACGCCTCCGTAAGCGGCTGATCGAACTCTAACGCGTACCCCTTGTGGATGATCTCAAGCACCCACTTGTCCATTGTTATGGAGGCCCAAATGGAGACAAACTCCTTTAAACGTCCCCCTACCGGAATCTCCATCTGGACCAGCTGCCCATCATTGTAGCTTCTTAGCCGAGTTCTGCTGGGCGTTAAAGTACCCCCTGCTGAACCCTCTAGCCCCGCAAAAGGGCTGACTTCTGGATACAAACCGACCCCGTTAATACGGAGCAAAACGCGGCCCCCGAAACCTACCTCTACCTTTACCTCTGGGGATCGACCCCTGCCTTGACCCTTTAGGGCAGTCTTCCGGTAGCAGGCCACCTTTGGAATCTCCTAAATCCTTTACAATCTTCTCCAGCGCCTCTCCAAAGAGCAGCTTGCCCTTATATGGGAGCTTATTAAGGCGAGTTTTAGAAGAGGCATCCGCTGCCCAATTCCTAAGCCAGAGAAATCTCCTGGCGGCAATGACTTAAGCCATCGACTTCGCTGCTATCCTCACCAAATCATAGAAGGCATCTGCTAAATAAGCTGCGGCGGACTCCAACTTCACCCCCTTAGGGGACGAGCTCTCTGCTTTCTCTGACCCCGACTCCCCTTGAAGCCAACGGATAGAGGCTCCGGAAACTTATGCTACACAGATGGAGGCCTGCAAAGACAGCACACTAGAATCAAATGCCCGTTTAAGAAGCGCTTCCAATTTACGATCCTGAAGATCTTTAAGGGCTGTCCCGCCTTCCACCGGAATAGTTGTCTTCTTTGTCACCGCCGAAACCAAGGCATCCACCTTGGGCATTCGCAACAACTCCTTCTCCTCCTGCGGCACCGGATAAAGGCGACCAATGGTGCGACTACCCCTCAGGGTAGCCTCCGGACATTCCCATTCCGACTCAATCATCTGCTTTATCAGTCTGTGAATGGGAAAACAGCGCTGCTCTGCCTTGAAGCCTTGCAGCAACGGATCTTCCAGAGGCTCTTGCTGAGCCACCGGAAGAGCCACATTTAGAGCCGCTAGTGACTGAGAAATCAGGGCTCCCAACTCCTCCTTACAAAATACCCTAAACATATTGGGGTCCTCACCGGGCAAGATCTCCCCATCTTCCAGATCACCTGCCCAGGAGTCTAACCCAGCCTCTGCGAGGATTTCCCCTCCTCTCCCACTGGGTGCATCGAGATTGGAAACCCGAAGCCATCGAGCCCTGACTCCGGCCCTTTACCCTGTTGAGAGGGTCCCTCTCCCGGATCAGCTCCTTTATCCAACATACTGGGGGACACCTCCTTGCCCACAGCCTGTTCAACCTTCAGGCAATAAGCCCTATGAAGGGCAAGGATAAAATCCGGCGAAAACACAGATTCCAAGCCTCCCGAGGGCCCTGAAGACTGCTCCTGCACCTGGGACCCCCCCGGAGAAGGCTTTTTCGCCCTCACCTTCTTTTTTCCCCCCTTACTTTGAGGTGCAGGAGGAACGGCAGCTCCTGACAAAATGGCCGCCGTTCCCACCTCCATCTCCATACTCTGAGGCCTAACTGAGAACTCCCCAGCCTGCAAACCCGACTCCATGAGGCCCTCAAACCATCGTTCCACAGCACTGCTTCCCCTCACACAAGAGCGGCAAAAGCCCGGCCCCAACAGCCCCCGGCAATTCCCACACTGCACACAAGGCTGCCGCCGGTAACATGCGCTCCCGCAAGAATCCAAATATTCAGCATCCCAGCAAGCACACTTCGCCGACGGCCTAACCCACGACACCGAAGCCAGAACCAAAATTGCCAAATCGCAAGTGCTGAGCGCCCCTGACCTACCTCAGAGAAGCTGTGTGACTCACCCGATCCGCCTATGTCCGCTGCTAGCGGGCACGGAGATCGCACACTGGAGGAAGAGGGGTGGATTCTGGTGCTCCCAGTGTCTCCCTCACCTCTCTTTATCTGACGGATCTTCAAAACTGTATTGCCGACTAGGGCAGGCTCTGCCCCTGACTGCTTCCTTGTAGTTCCTGAGGCCGGCGAAGACCTTTTATTTATTTATTTATTTTTTTAAATTTAATATCAAACTCCTCGGCTTTAGTACTCTGCTAGGGCAAAATTCGGGATCAGCTTTTCCTGCTACTAAATCAATACTACCTAATTCCTTTCCATCTCTCCAGGGAGCCCGTCAACCCAACGTCCTGTTCAGCTGCTGAGGACTGAAAGACTGAGTCTCTGACTCCAAGGGGAGCTGGACAGCCTGTCAGAGAAACTTTCAGAATTCAGTCCTCAACTGCTGGAGGAGGTTGACTACCCGTGCATTCCTGGACTGGCCCGGAGAGACGAAGAGGAAATTAATGTTAATCCTGCCACTTTTCAGATTCATAATGGAAAAATGATAAGTTTAAACCGATTACATTAAATGAGCTGAAGAGGATGCACTCAAGGAACATCTTTTCAATAGGTGAATACTCTATGCAGGGAACACCCATTTGAAAAAAAGAAAAAAATTAAATTGTCTGCCGAATACAGAGTTCTACCCCACAACTTTTTGAATGGGTGCACCATCTGGCTGATTTTACTGACTGCCCAACCAACTTAATCCAAAACACATTGTATATGGAACGCCTAAAAAATGACTTATAATGCAGCCTGCCTGGCTACTCCTTAATGCCACGCAGCTGGCAAAAATCTTTCTGGGGAGAACACTGCAAATATTTAATCTGGAACAATGACGGATATTAGAAAATATGGGACATGTTTACTAAGCCCTACACTAGTAATGTGAGTTTGAATGCATCTCGCCATGTTAATACTGCCATGGGGGAGCAACTACCGCCACCCTTCTGCTGGCAGTAGTTGCTCCCCACCAAGCGCCGGCAACGTGGGCTTTCAAGGCCCAAGCTAGCAGCAGGAATGCCTATGCCCCACACAGTCACATGTTGCTCAGACAGACAAATGTTTTATGGATATGCTAGAGTTGTGGAATAATTAGAAAACAGAACTGCACGGTAGGAGATTGGGCATTCATAACAAATGTCCATGGAAGTTTTTCATTTTTTTTGAAATGCCATAGTCTGCAGGCTAAGGGGAGTGCACAGATATTTGAAGCCTCAAGCTCAAAGTAAATAGGAATTTGGTCCAGCATCTCCTGTTAACTAGATCACATTGAATAACATGGGGTTTACATTATTAATAAACACGCATTAACTGTGAATTAACTTGTGTTAACATTTAGCACACCTGAGTAATTAGGCGCCTAAATGTGTTTCACTAATATAAAATGAAGCAGTGAAACAAATTGAAGGATTACCAAAAGGAACTGCTACTTCTGGAGAGAGATCTGCACTTAAGAGTAGTTACTCACCTGTAACAGGTGTTCTCCAGGAGCAGCAGGAATCTGTCCTCACATATGGGTGTCATCGGCGCCAATGAAGCCCCAGCAGAGCATTTCCCCAGCTTTCTATGAAAGTCTTTGGGAATGCAGGCACGCATGCGCGGTTCCCTTCCCGCCTAAAGGTGCCATCTTACCTCAGTCAAATGACATAGCTAAGAACAGCACACAAAAATGAAAAATAAACTATGTACAACTGCAACTCCAAGGGGAGGAGGGAGGGTTGTGAGGACTGATTCCTGCTGCTCCTGGAGAACACCTGTTACAGGTGAGTAACTACTCTTTCTCCAGGACCAAGCAGGAAGTCAGTCCTCACATATGGGTGACTCCCAAGCTCTGGGCTACCGAGGAACCCAGGCTGAACAAGAGAACTCCTTCTAGTCTCAGCAGCAAAGAAAGGCTTTTCAAGGACACAACCTCCACCGGTAGCCCAACAGAGGGCAGGAGTTGCCTAAACCTCAAAGAGATTCCGGAGTACTGCTTGGCCAAAAGCACTGTCCCTACGGGACTCCCTCTCCAGGCAGTAATGGGCCGCAAAAGTCTGGCTTGAAGACCAAGTTGCAGCCCTGCAGATGTCTACCAAGGGCACAGAGCGGAGATGAGCCACTGAGGCAGCCATTGCCCTGACTCGGTGGGCCGTAACCCGACCCTGCAAAGGAAGGTCAGCCGCCTTATAAGCCCAGGTGATACAGTCAGCTACCCAGATGGACAAGGTACGCTTGGACACAGCCAACCCCAACTTATTGGGATCAAAGGAGATGAAGAGCTGTGTAGCCCTTCTATGCCCCTGCGTACGGTCAAGGTAGAAGGATAAGGCCCTCCTACAATCCAGGGTATGCAGGACTGCTTCAGCCTGGCTTGCATGAGGCCTAGGGAAGAATGTTGGAAGAACCACCTCCTGGTTGAGGTGGAAAGAGGAGACAAACTTAGGGAGGAACTTGGGATGAGTCCTAAGGACTACCCTGTTCCTGTAAATCCTGGTGTAAGGCCTATCACAGACTAGGGCCTGAAGCTCACTTACTCGCCTAGCCGAGGTAAGGGTTATCAGGAAGAGTGTCTTCCAGGAGAGGAAGCGTAGTGGGCAAGTAGCCATGGGCTCAAAAGGTGGGCGAGTCAGTTGCTGCAAGACCACATTCAGCTCCCACTCAGGGGCAGGAGGACAGATGGGAGGCTTGAGCAAAAGCAAGCCCCTAAGAAAGCGGGACACCAAGGGGTGACCAGATAGAGAATGTCCCTCCACCAGAGAGTGGTGAGCTGCTAGAGCTGAGAGGTGGACCTGAACAGAATTGGATTTAAGGCCTTGATTTGACAAGTGCAGTAAGTACTGAAGGACTACTGGCACAGTACAGGAGAAAGGATCAACTGTACGTAGCTGACACCACACAGAAAACCTTTTCCATTTGAGAGCATAGGTTTTCCTAGTGGACTGTTTCCTAGAGGCTAGGACAACCTCCTCAACATCCTGAGGCAGGCCCCAGGGGGGCAAGACTACCCTTGCAGCCTCCAGGCCATCAAATTGAGAGCTTTGAGATTGGGGTGCAGAAGGGAACCCTGCTCCTGTGAGAGAAGGTCGGGTTGCAACCCCAGAGGTAGTGGAGGATCCACCGCCAGTTGAAGCAGAAGAGGAAACCAAGGCTGTCTCGACCACCTGGGAGCCACCAGCAGGACCGAGGCCTTGTCCTGAAGAATCTTGAAGAGAGTTCGGGCCACCAAGGGCGTGGGAGGAAACACATACAGGAGGCCCTGAGACCAGGATATCAGAAAAGCATCTGCTGCTATCCGCAGAGGATGCAGTTGCCTGGAGCAGAACTTTTTTGCTCGAATATTCACCACTTGAAACTAGTAGGACATATTGTAGTTGTGTACCAAGGTCTCAGTTAAAACATATGCAGCTATTTGTAAAAGGGCTTCATTCAAAATTCACCACACTTAGTAGCGCTGCTGTTCACATCAATGACCTTTGATGTACACTTCGACAATTGTCATCTTTTTTTTCTTTTTATGTTTTTGATTTTTCTTATTTATTAAAGTCCTTCTCATAAAAAATTCAAAAAATACCAAATATTCTTCAAGTAATCAAAAAACTAGCCCCCTCAGCTCCAACAAGTAGAATTATTGTTGTAACAAGACGCTGACGGGTTAACTAACCCGTGCATTTGAAAAGCATCCGCATTGTCTTTCACCCTTCCAGAATGTGTATATTGTTAATACAACTCTTAGACGAAATATACTGCTGGTACTTAGCTTCAAATGCCATTTGAAATATCAATCGTTGTGCTGAGTGGCTATGATATTCTGATGCTAGCGGCTGCCGTTTGAATCCCAACGCCGTGTATCTAAGGCGCCCAAGCGTTTCACACTGTGTGTTTCTTCAGGGGATCACATAGCGATGTGCCTATTTAGATCACAAAACAGCCAAAGTGTAACTATTACTAAAACTCATCTACTATGTTTCATATCAACTATATTTAAAAATGTCGCTTAAAGATAAAAATTGAAACATACCATGTAGATTCTTTCCATTTGCATCTCTTCAAGTAAAGGAAACAGTATCTGCAAATTCAGATTTTAAGGCGAAAAAACGCCACGCATGCACCCTAGAGCTTCCCAAAGGTCTTATAAAGATGTTACTAATGAGTCTCCTCCTTTTAAATACACGTCATACCCAGCAGTTCTTTATGCACATGCTGACCAATCAATGGAGGCATTTAAACCATATGGTCAGACTGTGTTCAAAATAAATATCCATCGCTGCACTTCATAAAGCAAAGTTTGTTCACGAGTCCTTCCCCCTCGGGGAAAATCCACCCGATCAATGGCGAAACAATGTAATTGATCAAAGCTATGTTTAGCTGTGTAGCAATGCTGTACCATAGGTGTCTCCATTACTCTATTATTTACCCGGCTGCGATGTATGCGATGTACCTGTATGCGGTCCGTTGCCCTTGCTCACTGTTATACATTGGAAAGACAGTTAGATCTTTGAAATCTCGGATGATAGAACATCGCAGCCGGTAAATAATAGAGTAATGGAGGCACCTATGGTACAGCATTGCTACACAGCTAAAACATAGCTTTGATCAATTACATTGTTTCGCCATTGATCGGGTGGATTTTCACCGAGGGGGAAGGACTAGTGAACAAACTTTGCTTTATGAAGAGCAGCGATGGATATTTATTTTGAACACAGTCCGACCATATGGTTTAAATGCCTCCATTGATTGGTCAGCATGTGCATAAAGAACTGCTGGGTATGACGTGTATTTAAAAGGAGGAGACTCATTAGTAACATCTTTATAAGACCTTTGAGCAGCTCTAGGGTGCATGCGCGGCATATTTTCGCCTTAAAATCTGAATTTGCAGATACTGTTTCCTTTACTTGAAGAGATGCAAATGGAAAGAATCTACATGGTATGTTTCAATTTTTATCTTTAAGCGACATTTTTAAATATAGTTGATATGAAACATAGTAGATGAGTTTTAGTAATAGTTACACTTTGGCTGTTTTGTGATCTAAATAGGCACATCGCTATGTGATCCCCTGAAGAAACACAGAGTGAAACGCTTGGGCGCCTTAGATACACGGCGTTGGGATTCAAACTGCAGCCGCTAGCATCAGAATATCATAGCCACTCAGCACAACGATTGATATTTCAAACGGCATTTGAAGCTAAATACCAGCAGTATATTTCGTCTAAGAGTTGTATTAACAATATACACATTCTGGAAAGGTGAAAGATAATGCGGATGCTTTTCAAATGCACGGGTTAGTTAACCCGTCAGCGTCTTGTTACAACAATAATTCTACTTGTTGGAGCTGAGGGGGCTAGTTTTTTGATTACTTGAAGAATATTTGGAATTTTTTGAATTTTTTTATGAGGACTTTAATAAATAAGAATAAATAAGAAAAATCAAAAACATAAAAAGAAAAAAAAAGAAAAAAAGGATGACAATTGTCGAAGTGTACATCAAAGGTCATTGATGTGAACAGCAGCGCTAGTAAGTGTGGTGAATTTTGAATGAAGCCCTTTTACAAATAGCTGCATATGTTTTAACTGAGACCTTGGTACACAACTACAATATGTCCTACTAGTTTCAAGTGGTGAATATTCGAGCAAATACATTTTTGTAGTACTTTGACAGTAATAGCTCGATCAATAGACCAGTTTTTTGGAGCAGAACTTTGGCAGCTGCTTGTTCATGGGGCTGGCAAAGAGATCTATCAAAGGGAGACCCCATTTCAGGAAGATCTTCTGAACTACTGAGGATGCAGCTGCCACTCATGGGGCTACAGTATTCTGCTTTATCTGTCTGCCAGGTAGTTGTCCTGGCCTGGAAGGTACACAGCCTTGAGGAGCATGTTGTGCTTGAGGGCAAAAGAACAAAGGTCCTGAGCCTCCCGATAAAGGATCCTGGACCCAGTTCCGCCCTGTTTGTTCACATAAAACATGGCAACTTGGTTGTCTGTCTGAATCAGGACAGACTGGTGAGCCAGGGTAGAAGTGAAAGCTTTGAGGCTAACCGAATAGCTCTGAGTTCGAGGAGATTGATCTGCTGTGCAGCTTCCCAGGGAGACCACAGGTCCTGGGTGCATTTGCCCAGACAATGAGCTCCCCAGCCTTGCAGGGAGGCATCTGTGGTCACCACTACTGTGTACCCTGGAATCTGAAAAGGCACCCCCTTCAGAAGATTGGGTGGGTGAAGCCACCAGGTGAGGGAGTGCAGAAATGGTCTGGACACCTTTATCCTGTCTCTGAGGCTGCCTGTGGCCTGTGACTACTGAGCCCGAAGGCACCACTGTGCAGGCCTCATATAGAGCCTGGCATTGGGGGTCACATGTACTGTCGAAGCCATGTGGCCTAGAAGCCTCAGGCAGAGCCTGGCGGAGACCAGGGACCTGCTGAGAAACTGATTTGCCAAGGCCATCAACCTTTGGGCCCTGTCTACTGGCAAGAAAGCCTTTGCCAGCAGAGAGTCCAGCCTTGCCCCTATGAACTCCAAGTTCTGGGAGGGGAGCAAAGTGGACTTTGCGAAGTTTATGACAAACCCCAGACTTTGAAGAAGAGCAATAGTCCTGAGGGTGGCTTGTTTGGCCTCCTGGCACTTCTGACCCCCAATGAGCCAGTCGTCTAGATAGGGGAAGACAAAGATTCCCTGATTTCTCAGGTAGGCCGCCACCACTGCTACGCATTTTGTAAAGACTCTGGGGGCGGAGGTGAGGCCAAAAGGCAGCACTCTGTACTGATAATGGTTTCCTCCCACAATGAACCTGAGGTACTTTCTGTGGTCTGGATGAATGAGGATGTGAGTGTATGCATCCTTTAGATCTAAGGAGCATAGCCAATCTCCCTGCTGGAGGTAGGGCAGAAGTGTCCCAAGAGTAAGCATCTTGAACTTCTCCTTCACTAGGAACTTGTTGAGGTTCCTGAGGTCCAGAATGGGTCGAAGGCCACCGGTTCTTTTGGGCACCAGGAAATACCTGGAGTAGAAACCGTGACCTTGCAAGTGGGGAGGCATAGGCTCCACCGCCCTGTCCACCAACAGACCATGAAGCTCTTGTAGAAGAAGGTCTGTGTGCAGGGGAGGCCTTGGAGGCTCCCCTGGAAAATATGGTGGAGGCAGTTGGTGAAAATGGAGGGCATAGCCCTTGTGGACTATCTCCAGCACCCAACTGTCCCCGGTGATAAGGGGCCACTGGTGGGCAAAGAGGGCGAGGCGACCTCCTGTGCAGGGTTGGGAGAGCAGTGGAGGAGAGGCTACGCTCAAGGAGTCAAAAACCCCACCCTGCTGAGTGGTAGCAGGGGCCTGAGGCTTGGGGGTCCTCTGCCTACGGGGCCCATTACCCTGGCCCTTGGCTTGCTGACCCTGGGGAGCAGCTTGGGCAGCCTGATATTGCGGGTACTGTTTGTAGGCAGTGCCCTTTCTTGGGTAAAAGGGCTTTTTACCCGAGCCCGTCTTTTTGTGAGAAGGAGCAGAGGTCTTCCTCGACAGCCTTGTCCGTGTGAGGTGCTCAGTTTCGAGCTGAGCGGCCTTCTAGGTCATGGGCTTGCCAAAAAGGTTTTCACTTCAGCAAGGGACATCGACCAACTTGTCCTGAACCCATGGCTCGAGGTCCAATGACTGCAGCCATGCCTGGCGTTGAGCCGCGATGCAGGCTGCTGCAACTCGGGCCGAAGCCTCGAAGCCATCGTAGGCGGCGTGGGACATGAACTTCGAGCAGTCCCGAATCCCCGAGGACAAGGACTGAAATCTCTGCAAGGGTTCCCCGGAGAGACCAGCAGAGAACCCAGCCAATTCCTTGCCCAGATCCCGCAAGTACATGCCCATGTACAGCTGGTAGGACTGGACACGGCAAGCAAGCATCAAGCCCTGGAAGCACTTTCTACCGAAGCCATCGAGGTTCCGGGCCTCCCTGCCAGGGGGCACCGCGGAATGCATCTTCTGGCTCTTCAGACGATGCATGGCCAATTCCACAACCATAGAATGGTGTGGTAGCTGTGCCTTTTGAAAACCAGGGCTCTTCCGGAGTCGATAGAGCGAATCGACTCGCTTGCTGAGAACCGGCGCCGAGGCCGGTGCCTCCCACATACGGAAGAGGAGCCGTTCCAGCATCGGAGGAACCGGAACAGTAAAGGCCTCCTTCGGAGGAGAGTCACACTGTAGGGCCTCGAGCTCTTCAGCTCGAGGCTCCTTTTCGGGGTCCGCCGGAATAGCCAAGGCAACGGCCATATCCTGGACGAACTCTGAGAACCGAGTATCCTCCGGGGGGGGGACCTACTCCGGGGCTCAGACTGCGGTGAGTCTGAAGGGACGCACCGAGTCTTGAAGGTATCAGGAGACTCCTCGTCCTCCGTCTCCCAAGCTGACTCGTCCGAGGAGGAGTCAGGGTCCGACCCCGCAGGGCCCTGGAGCACCCGCCCCGACGCCGGAGGCACTGGCATCGACGCCCTCGGTTCCGAACGGAAGGTCGAGGGAGACCGTGACTGAGGTTGACTCCGAGCCACGATGGACTCTAGTATCGGCTCGGTCTCCGGGGTCGACTTCGAAGTCGATGTCCCGGTGGTCGGGGCAGATGCGCCAGACAGGCTGGCCATCAGTGCCCGCTGCTGCTCCATGAAGGCAATCTGCTCTCCAAGGCTGTCATCATGAGACTCAGCCCCCGGCGGCCCCGGGCACGACGTCGGCTCCCTGGGAGGAGAGTCCTCGAGGACTACGGGGCTTACGTGTCCAGCAGACTCCGGCTCCATGCGAGGAACTTTTGCAGGCTTCTCGTGTTCCACGGGCCCGGGGCAATGGTCGGGGGTCTTAGACCTGGCCCTCGAGGAGCCAGGGACCTCCTCCGACGACGCCCTCGCGAGCCGCTTCTTCCTCTTGCGTTCCTGGTCGGGGGACCCCCTGTCCAAGGAGCTTCAATGGCGCTCGGGATCGGAATCCCGAGATGTCGAGGCCTCAGACGAGGTCTGGGTCCGGCCGGAGACTGAGTCCGAGAAAAGCCTTTCTTTTTGCTGCTGGCTACTTCAGAGTGCCTTGGAAGACATCTTTCCACATGGCCCGCACGACTTAGGGTCGTGTTCGGGGCCGAGGCACCGAAGGGCAGTCGTGTGTGTCGGTGAGAGACATCAGTTTCTTACACCGATCACACTTTTTAAAACCGCTGGAAGCCATCGGGGGAAAAAAAAAAAAAAGTCCCCGCGAGGTCAAAGGACCGGCCTTCCAGGGAAAAATGGAAAAAAAGGGCGCAAACGCCAGCCACAAAGGGCAAAAACCGAAAAAGAAGAATCGGGCTCGATACCGGTGTACCGAACCCAGCGGGAGGGGAACCGACGTCGAACCGGGAGAAAAAATAGCGAAAATCTCCGAAAAAAATCTAATTTTCACTGGGAGAACAGGACACACGTCCGGTGGGCTTCACGGAAAAAAAGAGACTGAGGTAAGATGGCACCTTTAGGCGGGAAGGGAACCGCGCATGCGTGCCTGCATTCCCAAAGGCTTTCATAGAAAGCTGGGGAAATGCTCCGCTGGGGCTTCATCGGCGCCGATGACACCCATATGTGAGGACTGACTTCCTGCTTGGTCCTGGAGAATAAGTATTTACTTCTGGGAAGTTTTCTAAATCTTGGGGAAAAGGGAATTCTTTAGATTAAAGCCAATTAATCTGTGCAAATTAGAGCCCAGTGTATTTGTTAACTCAGTCAGGGCCTAGTATCAACAGAGAGCTTTAATTTAAATCAAACCAGAGTATAGCTTAGCAGAAAAGGAAAAATAGGGTCAATATTCTTTGAGCAGAAAGGAATAAATTGTTTCTAGAAACCTTTCGAAAGGGGTCTTCTAGTTAGGGGGCAAGAGGCCTGTGAAATTGTTTTAAATAGGTATTAAAGCCAAGTGACAGATTAAAGGGGCACTTTTAAAAGCTCTATCAAAGCAAGGCTGTGTGAACCACCAGGAAATTGTTCACAGATTATCTTAGAAGCACAGGTCTGGGACCTGTGTAGCAAGCCAGCCTTTACTAAGTGTTAGTTCCCTCCCACCCCAAGCATAACCTTAGCTTTATAGGTTCTTAGATCTATTAAAGGGGGGAGGGATATTCAAATTCACTTTCAGGTTCAGCTGGTTATCCTCACTAAGATTAGATGAGTTAAGGCCCTGAAAGTAATCTTAAGGCAAACAAAGTCCTTTAAACGTATTTGGTATAGTTGAATTAATACAAGTATCCCTAGTAACTTCAAACAACAAAACTTTCAAACAAAGATGCAGACAGCAGTCCAGCAGCGAGATGGGGGTTATCCAGTCTCTTGCATTGAGTGTCACATGTACTACTTTCTCCCAGGTGGTGAGGGCTCTTACATGTGTGCACTAGGTGCAAGGAGCTCTTTACCCTCAGGTAACGAGTGTGATCTCTGGAGGCTAGAGTAACAGATTTGGAGGACATAAGGAAGTCAGGGATGTAGAACTGAAGCTCCACCTCCAGTCTGGCAGCCTCTCAGTTGCCATGGAGGAGAGAGGTCACATGAAAGGAGAGCATCACCTCGGTGAGGCAGGAAGTGATCCTGTAGCTAGGACCTGTCCACCAGAAGATGTAATACTCTCCTGCATCAAGGTGGTTTCTCCAGGGCCATATGCCCATGAGGGAAGGGTTAGGGCTGCTGTTATAGTGGATGATTCGATCATTAGGCATGTAGATAGCTGGGTGACTAGTGAATGTGGTAATCACCTGGTAACATGCCTGCCTGGTGTGAAGGTAGCAGACCTCACGTACCACATAGACAAGGTTTTAGATAGTGCTGGGGAGGAGTCTGCTGTCTTGGTACATGTTGGTACTAATGATATAGAAACATGTGGGAGGGAGTCTCTGGAGGCCAAAATTTAGGATTTTAGGTAGGAAATTGAAATCCAGAATTTCCAGGGTAGCATTCTCTGAAATTATTCACATGCCACGCACAGGACCCAAAAGGTAGGTGGAGCTCCGGGGTCTCAATACATGGATGAGACGATGGTACAAATAAGATGGTTTTGGATTTGTTAGGATCTGGGCAACATTCTGGGGAAGGGAAGGGATCTTCTGAAGGGATGGAGACAGGCTGCTGGCATGTACATTTAAAAAGGAGATAGAGCAGCTTTTAAACTAGATAATAGGGGAAAGCCGACAGTCACCCAAGAGCACATGGTTCAGAAGAATGTATCCTTGAAGGATACTAGCAAAAAAGGGAAGTTAGGATGTCCTAACAGAGAAGTTCCTATAAAGATAAAAGTAATGTAGATGCCCTTGGTACAGAGCTGAAAGATTCCAAAATTTACCCCTATCAACTGATAACCAGATTAATATGAATGAAATACAACCTCTAAAATGCCTGTATGCAAATACTAGGAGTCTAAAAAATAAGATGGGAGAGTTAGAATATATACGTCTAAATGAGAGGTTAGATACAATTGGTATCTCAGAGACCTAGTTGAAGGAAGACAACAAATGGGACACTGTGATAGCTGGGTACACACTGTATTGCAATGATTAAATAGATCAAATTGATGGACGGGTTACGCTCTATGTTAGAGAGGGAATTGAGTCACATAAGATTAAAAGGTTTTGCAGGAAACAAAATACTTTGTAGAATCTCTATGGATAGAAATTTCACGTAAATAGGGGAAGGCAATGGCAGTGGGAGTGTACTACCGACCACCTGGCCAGAATGAACAGATAGATGATGAAATGCTAAAATAAATCAGGGAAGCTAACAAAAAAGTTACAACAAAAGTAATAATGAATGATTTCAATTATGCCAATATCGACTAGGTCAATGTCACAGCCGGACATGCTAGGGAGATAAAGTTTCTAGATTAAATAAATGACTGTTTCTTGCTGGTTGATGAACCGGCAAGAGGGGAAGCCTAAGTCTTTAGTGGCACATAGGATCTGGTGCAAGGAATAAGAGTGTTGGGGCCTCTTGGCAATAGTGATCATAGCATGATCACATTTGATTTAATAAATGAAAGAAGGATGTCAAGGAATCCATAGCACTACCATTTAACTTTCAAAAGGTGAGGCTATGATAAAATGAGGAAAATAGTTAAGAAAAGACTAAAAGGAGCAGCTGCAAAGGTTAAGGGTTTACATAAAGAGTGGACATTGTTCAAAAGTACTATATTGGAAGCCCAGAACAGATGTATTCAACGCTTTAAGAAAAGTGGAATGAAGGCCAAAAAACTGCCAGCATGATTTAAAAGTAAAGTCAGAGATGCTATTGTGCCAAAAAAGCATCACTCAGGAAATGGAATAAGGAGCCAAATGACAAAAACTGGAAACATAAGCATTGGCAAGTTAGATGCAAGGCATTGATAAGGCAGGCAAAGAGAGAATTTGGCTAGCCATGGAAGCAAAAATGCATAATGCAAACTTTTTCAAGTACATTGATAGCAAACAACATGCAAGAGGGTCAGTTGGACCATTGGATGACAGAGGGGTAAGAGGGGTAAAAGGGGCACTAAGTGAGGACAAGGCCATAGTGGAGAAACTGAATTCTTTGCTTTGGTCTTTACTGAAGAAGATGTAGGGAATTTACCCATGTTTGAAATGATATATAAAAGGAGACCTGAAAGAAATATCGATAAACTGGGAAGATCTATTAAAACTACTTGATAAATCGAAGAGTAGCAAATCACCTGGACCGGATGGTATACATCAGAGGCTACTGAAAGAACTGAAATATGAGATTGCAGACCTTCTATTAGTAATTTGTCAACTATCATTAAAATCATCTGTAGTACCTGAAGAGTAGAGAATGGCCAATGTAATGTCAATATTTAGAAAGCATTCCAGGGGTGATCTGAGAAACTACAAACCGGTGAGTCCGACATCAGTATCGGGCAACATGGTAGAAGCCATTAAGATAAAATTACCGATCATGTATATAGTCATGGTTTAATGGGAGAAAGCCAACATGGATTTAGCCAAGGAAAGTCTTGTCTTACTAATCTGTTATATTTTTTTTGAAGGTGAGCCGGTTGATAGAGTGTATCTAGATTTTCAGAAAGCCTTCGACAAGATCCCTCATGAGAGACTCTTGGCGAAATTAAAAAGTCATGAGATTGGAGGTAGTGTAGTACTGTGGATCAGGAACTGGTTAATTAACCCGTTTTGCACCAGCGTATGTTTTACATACATAAGGTTTCCATACTTACTACTCACTGTTTACTAATTAATGGTTATAAATTCAATGGAACTATGTTTAGCTATTATCGTTATGTCAAAAAGCATTATATACAGATTTTTTATCCGAGATCTACTTAGTTTAATAGATATTCAAAGTTTGCTGATTTTGACGGTACTGGCGGCTCAACATAAAAAGATCACAAAAAATAGTAAGTAGCTTATAATGCTATAATAGCTACTATTTTGCAAATAAAAGTATTTGTAGACTTTAGAAAATAGGTTTAGATAACTAAGTTACTTAGTGTCAGAGTTATTGGTGCGTATATCAGTCTTGTATGTTTTTCATACGCTGGGCTAATATGTTGTCGAAACTAATTGCTGTCAAGCATTCTGTTCTAGGTGTTTCAATGGTTCAATATCAACGCACTGCATCAGAAGTGTTTTCACGTGTATCATATTCCGCCATCAGAATGGACTGTTGACAAACTATATTATATCATAATAAAGTGTTTTAAATGAAAACTGCAGTTTCAATAGTATCATACAGTATGTTTTTGTCAATGAATATTGGAACTGAATCCTATCTTTTCTGAAGACGGACAATATACTATATTGGACCAGTGTATGAAAAACATACACTATGTGAAACTTCTATTTTCTGCAAAGTTTTAATATTTTTTATTATTGCCGGTATTTCATAGTTGTTTGAGTGTAACAAATCTAATAAATCATCCAGAACAGAGAAAGAATATACGAGCTGTCCAAAACATGTTAACATAGGATTGGTTGCTTATGCCATCAAAAAGTAGAAAGACTAGAGGACCTGCAATGAAGCTACAATGTAACCCATCTAAGACTAATAAAAGAAAATAATTTTTTAGTCAACGTGTAATCAAACTCTGGAATTCGTTACCAGAGGGTGTAGTAAAAGATGTTAGTGTAGCTGGATTTAAAAAAGGTTTGGACAAGGTTCCTGGAGGAAAGGTCCATAAATCATTATTAAAGAGAACCCTAAATAACACCACCAAGAAACACTGCCTTTCTTACAGCCCATTCTCACAATGTATTTTATATTTGAAACGGACTTATTTTATACTGTTCAATTCAATCATGTTATAGGTCTTTTACGTCATGCATTTGACCTATTTCATGTTTATATTTCATGTATATAGTTCATGTATATAGTTCAACCCCCCCTGTTATCCAAGTTTATACCCCTGTTCAATGTAAAACCAAACAGAAGTGTGTTTTGGTCATTTTGTTATACTGTGAACCGCGCTGATGCCGAATAGTGCGGTATATAAGCAACTGTAATAAATAAATAAATAAATAAATAAATAATAACCCGAGGGGAGATCACGTGAGCAGGTGAGGAGCTTCCTCGTCGTGCTCCCGGGCCGCCAGCACAACATTGCTATTTAATCGGCATACCCCATCAAGTGGCGAGCACCAAACTTTGGGCACGGAATACTGGTCCCTAAGCGCAAGTGTGGAGTGAGTTGGACGTTCGAAATCGCCCCGGAAGGATCATGAGAGCGGCCACTAAGAGAGATAAACCTTCGAGCACGAAAGAGACTAAAATGGTGGCGGCGGCGGCCCGAGCGGGTAGTATGCCCAGCTCCCCAGATACTGACAGGGGGGAGACCAGCGCGGAGGACGTGGCTCACGAGGTGGTCAAATTATTGGAGCCAAAATTTGATCATGTCCTCAAAAAACTTGAAGATATGGGAGAGAAACTTTTGCAGAACTCACCCGCTGCATGGATGAGGCAGAACATCGTGTGACGGCCTTAGAGGAGGGTGAGCTGGCCCTGGAGAAGAGCTTCCAAGGGCAGAGCAAACAGATTGAGGCATTAATCCAAAAGGTGGACGATCTGGAAAATCGTTCCCGTAGGAACAATCTCAGACTGGTTGGAGTGCCTGAGTCCTGGGCGGATGATCAGTTGGTCCAACCTTTTGAGGACTGGCTACCGAAGGAGCTGGGCCTTGCGAATTTGCTGGGGCAGATCAAAGTGGAACGGGCCCATAGGTTGGGGCAGAGGATGGAGAGTCGTAGCCGTCCACGGCCTATTTTGGCGAAGCTGTTAAACTTCCAGCATAAGGCGGCCCTGTTACAGGCGTATCGGAAGAGACGGGATTTGAAATTGGATAATGCCGTGGTGCTACTGTTCCAGGACTATTCTGCAGCCCTAGCCGCCCAGCGTAAAGAATTCTCTCCTATCTGCTCGACGCTGGTGCAAAAAGGAGTACGCTTTGCGTTGGTGTACCCGGCGGTATTAAAGATCTTTCACAAGGGCACTACCCACACTTTCCCCAAGTCGGAGGACGCCCGCAAATTCGTAGCTCAACTGTCCCCGCCTGTGTCACCTACGGCGGCCCTATGAAGAAATTCTGGAGAGCGGGGCCCACTGTAGAGTGTATAAGGGCACGTGCCTGACGGTCCTTGCAAGCAGAGACTTGTACGAGACGCGGCAGGTAGAAACGCTGACATGCGGTCTAGGCCGCTTAGCCGCCTCTGCTGTTTCGGCCTCGGTGTGGAGGAATAGAGGATCTGAGACGGAGACATTGACCGATGACCAGCTTTGATGAACTGTTATACTGTGCTGATGGCCCGGAGGTGCTATGGACGGTGATCTGTCTCCCCTTTGGGAGAGTCTTGGGTTCCAAGACTGTGTGATTGTGAGATGTTGGGATTTGGGGGGGTGAGGGGAGGGATTGCTGAAGTTGTTTTTACCTATGTTATTATGCTTATATCTTTATCTGTTGGGGTGCCGAGGGGAATGTGTGGGATCTTTACTGGGGGGGGGAGTGTGTGTGTATGCAAGCGTGTGTATCTTGGGTAGGTATGGATGAGTGGTGTGACTGTATAATGGTGACTAGTTGGTCTAAGAGAGCTGGCTGTGGGGAGGGTAGGGAGGGGGGAGTGTGGAGTGCATGTAAGTGTGGGAGGAGAGGAGGGAGGGATTGGTTTGGGTGGGAGGGGAGGGGTGGAGGGGGGAGTTCCCAGGGGACTAGCACGGCCCTAGGGTGTCCTAGCGGGATGACATCGGGCACAAGCACGAAGGCCACAAACCCTCCTGAGGGGATGAATAATGTGAGGGTCCTATGTTGGATTGGTTCTGGGGTGAGGCTGGGCACCTCTGGCACCGCAAATATCTGGATCAACTACTGAGCTTTCTGATGATGGGGTGCTCTGCCTGAGGTTAAGATTGTATCCTGGAACGTAGGAGGTATAGGCTCCCCTATTAAGCGCACAAAAATTCTGCAAACGCCTAAGAGGAAGGGTGTGCATATAGCCATGTTGCAAGAGACACACCTAAGTGCCTTGGAACATCGTAAGCTTGCCAGGGATTGGGTGGCGAATGCCTATGGGGCGGACTCGGGCACGAAAAAGGCTGGGGTAGTGGTCATGGTAAAGAAGGGCGTGCCCTTGGAAGTGAGTAACATTGAGGCGGACCCCCACGGGCATTATATTTTGCTATATACTAAATTATATCATGAATCTGTGTGGTTGTTGAATGTATATGCTCCTAATGTGTATGATCACGATTTTTATAAACGAATCTTGCGTTTAGTGGATAAGCATGGCCAGAATAAGTTAATTATTGCAGGAGACTTTAATTGCCCTCATGACCCATGCCTGGATAAATCCCAACAGAGTTCTACAGGTTCCTGGACCAAAAAAGGGGTGGGGTACTTATGTAGAATGGGAGACCTCATAGATGTATGGAGAGTCCTACATCCTGGAGAGCGTGAGTACACGCACCAATCGCGCGCGCACATCGTACATGGTCCCGTATTGACTACATATTGATTAGTGAGGGTGGATTTCCACGAGTCTCCCGGGCGGGTATCGATCCTGTTGTGATATCTGATCACGGCCCCATCTGGATTGTGTGGGACGCTCAGGGACCCATACAGAGGGGATGGCGCTTTCCCGCCTATCTTTGGGAGGATGAGGCCTTTCAGAAATATCTTGAACAACAATGGGATGACTATGTTTCTTTTAATGATCTTCCTCAATGCCCGTCCCTCTTATTCTGGGAAGCCAGTAAGGCGGTGCTGAGGGGAGCCATCATATCTTATACATTGGCGCGCCGTAAGCATTTGGATCGCAGTCTCTTGGTGCTGGAGCGCAAGTTGCGTGCCCTTCAGCGCCGGTTGGGGAAAGGCAGGGACGATAAGACACAGAAGGAATACATACATACGCAGGCGGCCTTGAATGACTTACTGGAGAGTAGAGCGCGCATGTCTATGCAATATTACCGTCATCGTCTATACCGTTATGGTAACCGGTCGAGCACGTTGCTTGCCAAGCTTGTCCGAGATCCCCGAGGGGCCCGTTTTATTCCTGTGTTGCGAGGGGAGGCCGGAGCCTTATTTCATCAGCCAGAGCGTATAGCTGAAATTTTCCAAAAGTTCTTTACTCAGGTCTATAGTGAGGAGGAGCGAGACTATGCGGCAGGGGTGGAATTTTTGGCCGAGCAGTCCTTACCACAGATTGCTGCGGCTGATTTGCAGGCTCTTAATGCGCCACTGTCAGTGCAGGAAGTGTTACAGGGGATTAAGCGTGGCAAATCTCATAAGGCCCCGGGACCCGATGGGTTTAGTATTGAATACTATAAAATGCTGGCCTCGCGGTTAGCACCGTCTCTGGTGGTGATGTATGACGATGCCCGAACTGCCGGTATTTTCCCCAGAGACATGCGTTGCGCGGACATTACGGTCATCCCAAAGCCCTGCAAAGACACTTTGGACCCGGCCTCCTACCGGCCTATTTCCCTTATTAACTGCGATATGAAAATTTTGGCATCTATATTGGCCACCCGTCTTAATCCGATCTTGCCGAAACTTATTGACCCAAGACAAGTGGGCTTTGTGCAGGGAAGGGAGGCCTCCCGGAACTTGTCTAAATTGTTATTGGGAATGGATCGTTGTATACACCAGGATGAGGCTCTACTCTTGGTGAGTCTTGATGCCGAGAAGGCCTTTGACAGAGTGGCTTGGGGTTATCTTTGGCATGTCTTGCCCGGTTTTGGACTCCGGGGGCCTTTTGTGCAATGGATTAGAGCGTTATATGCTCAGCCCTCGGCTAGGGTGGGTGTCAACGGGACCTTCTCGGAGCCCTTTATCCTAGAGAGAGGCACGCGGCAGGGTTGTCCACTGTCTCCCCTGCTATTTGTTCTCGCGTTGGAACCTTTACTCCAGGCCATTCAGCGGGATCCAGGGATCTCGGGTATTCGACTGGGAGGAGAGGAAATGAAAATAAGCGCCTTTGCTGATGACATGCTGATCTGCCTAACGTCCGTGCCTGCCTCTCTCCATCGCCTGCTCCAAGTAATAAGGCATTTTGGCAAGTTTACAGGTTTGAAAATCAATGCATCGAAATCTGTGGTACTGGATGTGGGGGGCAGGGTGCGTCCGCTGTGGGAGGGGGAGTTTCCGTTGGTTTGGGCTAATGGAGTGATTAAGTATCTCGGGATCCATCTGCCGGATAGGCCTGACTGTTTATATCAAGTAAATATCCCTGGGCGCTTGGCTCGGAGTTTACACACACTCCAGGGTTGGCGGTGTCTCCCCTTGTCTCTGAGAGGGCGAATTGCTCTATATGTCATGGTTGAATTACCCCGTTGGTTGTACGTTTTACGCATGCTACCCCTTTGGATATCGGCTGCTGACTGGAAGCGCTTTGAGACTGGTTTAAGAGGATTCTTGTGGAGGGGTAAACGATCTCGTATTCCCTTGCAGGCCCTCATGAGCAGGCGGGAAGAAGGGGGCCTGGAGCTACCCTCCTTGCGCAATTATAACCTCCGGTACGTCACAAAACATGTGGAGGCCCTCTTGGAGGGTGATGGAGGCGGAACATTGGTGAGGCACCTTGACGAGATCGTGGAGCCGTACCACCGTCTATATGTTCTTCAGATGAGCAGGTTGCCGGCGGCACTACGGAGCGGGGAGGGGGGACGTACTTAGGCACTTTGCGGGCAGCGTGGAGAGCCCTCTCCCGGCGTTTGGCTGGAATTGGACCGGATCACCCCTGCTTCCCCTCGTGGGGAATCCTAATTTTACCCCCGGATTCTCTAGAATGAACGTGTTTCGAGGTTGGGAGCGCCGACAGGTAGTCTGTTTGGGGGACCTACTAATGGCGGATGGCCATACACTGGATAGCTTCCAGAACCTCCAGCGGCGGTATAACTTGCCTAGTCATGATTTCTATGGTTATTTGCAGGTGAGGCACTATTGGCAGGGACTAACGCGGGTTATGACCTCCCATGCTGGAATGGAAAAGGACACCCCAAGGCTTATTTTTGGAAGGCTAGCGGAAAACCAAAGAGGGGAGGAGGCGTGTAGGAAGTTACTTCGGCCCAGTAAAGGGGATCTCTATCTTCGGGTTTTGAGTGAGCGCTGGGGAAGGGATGGGGTGGAAGCCATGACACCGGATCTGCTACGTTTGGCTTTTGGGGAGATAGCGAGGGGGCCTGATTGGATATACCTGCAGGAACTTCAATATAAATTTTTGTGGAGAGCATATACCTGTGATATGTGGGCCTGTCAGTTGGGGTTGAAGAACTCTGCCCTGTGTGGATGGTGCGGTCGAGAGCCGGGTACCCTTCTGCATAAATTCTGGGGGTGCCCATTGGTCCAGGACTTTTGGACACAGGTATGTCGCCTGATTGCGGGGTGGTTGGATGCTCCGCTCCTAGCTCATTGGGAGATTTGCCTCTTTCATTGTTGGCAGATGGGCCCTGTGGAGCTTCCGGTGGCGTATCGGTCCTTGTGTGAACGGGGCTTTCTTATTGCTAAGAAGTCTTTGTTACACAGATGGGTTGAGGTCTCCCCTCCTACTGTTGGGCTATGGGAATCAGCGATGTTTGATCTGCTCCGTATGGAAAAAATGACTGCCCGGCAGAAAGGGGGCAAATGTTGGGATAGCTTCATGGCATTGTGGTCTCCCTTTATCTTCTATCTCTCCTCTGGCGAGCGTGCCCTGATCCTGAACGCCTGATGCTGGGGACTCTGCATTGCTCTGTGTTTCTCTCTGGGCTTTGTAGGGTGAGTAACACATATGTTCCAGGCGGTGTGGAGGAGAGGTACACACTGGGAATGGGCGGTTTGTGGTGGCTATAACTAACTGCTTGTCTCCATATGTGACTTGGTTAATCTGTCCGTGCTGTGGGGTGGGTGGGGGGATAGGGGGGGAGGGAAGGGTTGACAGAAGGTTGGATCACCTGCACATTTTGTCTACTACCAGACTTCTGTATAAGTATCGAGTGGATATATCGATGTTGTTGATGTTTTGGTTTTCATGTTTTGCATGCCGAATAATACCAATAAAAATGATTTGAAATAAAGAGAACCCGAGAAATCCACTGCTTACCCCAGGATGAGCATTGTGTAACTTGTGTGCCTTTGGGAACCTGCCAGATACTTGTGACCTGGATTGGCCACTGATGGAAACAGGATAGTGGGCTTGATGAACCTTGGTCTGACCCAATATGGCATTTCTTATGCTCTTAAGATGAATTACATAAAATGTAAACTTAAATTCTGAAAAGAGGGACAAGAGGTTGGTGTGTATAGACCGGGAAAATGATCTTGGGGTGATAGTGTCCGAGAATCTCAAGGTGGCAAAACAATGTGACAAGGCGATAGCCAAAGCTAGAAGGATGTTAGGCTGCATATAGAGAGAACAAACGACAGAAGAAGGAGGTATTAATGCCCATGTATAAGTCATTAGTGAGGCCTCACGGAGTATTGTATTCAGTCTTGGAGACCGTATCTTGCTACTGCTAATGATTTGTAATACAAGGTTACACAAAGCTGTACAGAGACATGTATGAGATGGCTCCTGATCATAAGAGCTTACAGTCTAGTCAAGAACAACACTACTACTGGGGACTAGGATATATCTAGAGGAATGGTAAGGAAACACATAGGTGAACAGGAGACTAAGGGGATGGATCAGGATCTAAAAGCAGTCTCAAAAAGGTGAGAGTTATTAGCCTGAATTTGAACAAGGCCACAGAGGAACCTGATTTACTGACTCAGGTAATTTGTTCCAGGCATAAAGAGACTTGAAACATTCAGAGAAGGCGACTAAAATGATGAGGTCTGTGCCAGAAGATGTATGAGAAGAGACTTGAAGACCTAAATATGTATACCTTAGAGGAGAGGAGGGATATGATATAAATTTTATAAACTTAAGGGTATTAACATACAAACAAAACTTTTTCAAAGAAAGGGAAGCTGCAGGATTTTTTTTGTGTGCCGTCAAGTCAGTGCTGACTCCTGGCAACCCAGCTGCCTCTGGGTTTTCTTGGCAATGGATCACCAGAAGTAGATTGCAAAGCCTTTTCTTCTGAGGCAATGGAGGGTAAAGGGACTTGCTCAAGGCCACAAAGAGTGCCAGTGGGAACTGAACACTTGATCTTCTGGGTACTAGGTAATTGCTTGAACCACTAGGCTACTCCTCTACTAGAGGACATGAAATGAAGCTGAAAGGAGAAACTTAAAAGCAATTTCAGGAACTTTTTTTTCCATGGAAAGGGTGGTGGGGACAACAACAGTGGGGGAATTCAAAAAGGCATGGAACAGACACAGATGACCCTTATATGGCAAGAGGATAGAATCAAAGCAAACTTAACTTCAAAAATAGAGGGAAACGGCCTGCATGGAGCAGCAGGTACAGCCCTAAACAAAGACATAGAAGGAGGTAGCCTGCACGGAGCAGCAGATACAGTTTATTTATTTATTCTAACACACAATTTTATAACTCTAGTCACCTTACTTGGCAAACTAGATGGACCATGCTGGTCTTTCTCTGCCATCATTTACTATGTTATGAGGGAGAATTATTATTTATTTTCGGGTTCCTGCAGGATTTAGTTGCCTTTTGTAAGCCTCTTCAGGGCAGGAAACTATTTTTAGATGGCAGGCCAGAGTGAGCAAAGCTGACTTTTGAAGGGCAGTTTTGGTAAAGGAGGAGCGAGGGGAAGTATACTTTCTAGTGCAGCCCAACACTACTAGAAAATATGAAAATTACACCGGGAAACTTATTCATATACATCTGCATCTACTAAATCGTGCAGAATCTTTTTCTGAGAAAATATATACATACATTTTTGAAAATCGAAAAGTAAGAACATAGAGCATTTCCACACTGTTTGCCAGGCAGTCATCACCCCATACTGGACTACGGTAACTCACTATATCAAGGACTGCCCAAACAGCCTGTCCACCCACTGCAACTAGTGCAAAACACTGCAGCACGCATAATCACAGGCACGGCCAAATACAAGCACATAACACCAGTACTCCGTCAGCTCCACTGGCTTCCAATAAGGGCAAGGGCAAAATTCAAGGTAACACTAATCATTTTCAAAACCTTACACCACTGCTCTGCAGAAATACTTCAGACATCAATAACCAGTGACACAAACAGTAGACCCAGACGAACCCAGGGCAGCAATAGACTACGCAGCCCAGCTGGATACCACAAAACAAAACAAGCAACGTCCAGAAGAGCAATATCACTCTCGGCACCGGATCTATGGAACTCTCTCCCTGAGGAACTAAGAGCACAAAAAGACCTCAAGGACTTCCACAAGTCCCTCAAGACACACCTGTTCATTGAATCATTTGAACACGTACCATAACCCCTTCACACACAGACTTGCCACACGGACACAGAAACACAAAGACCCAGTCCTGGGACCCACCCCTGGGAATATATGTACGTCTCAGAACCCCTATGTTAAATGCAGCCCCCGTTATGTCCCTAACCGCCTTGATTGAAGGATAAGGTGGTATACAAAACTGGCTAAATAAATAAATAACATATGCCATACTGGGTCAGACCAAGGTCCATCAAGCCCAGTATCCTGTTTCCAACAGTGGCCAATCTAGGTCATAAGTACCTAGTAGTTTCCCCAAAAGACAGGTTCCACATTGCTTGTATTGTGTCAAGCAATGATATTCTGGGTCCCTTTTAATAATGGGTTATGGACCTTTCCTCAAGAAACTTGTCCAAACCTTTTTTAAACCCATCTACACTAACAGCTTTTACTACATCCTCCGGTAACAAATTCCAGAGTTTGATTACACGTTGAATGAAAACATTTTCTATTAGTCTTAAATAGGTTACCCTGTAGCTTTATTGCATGTCCCCTATAGTCTTTCTATATTCTGATGATGTAAACAATTGATCTATGTTTACCCGTTTCACTCCATTTATTAATTTATAGACCTCTATCATATCTCCCCTCAGCCATCTCTTTTCCAGGTTGAAGAGCCCTAACCTTTTTAGCCTCTCTTCATAGGGGTATCCTTCCATTCCCTTTACCATTTTGGTAGGTCTTCTCTGTACCTTTTCTAATAATGCTATATCCTTTTTTAAGATACGGCGACCAGAATTGCACACAATATTCAAGGTGCGGTCACACCATGGAATGAAACAGAGGCATTATAATATCCTTTGCTTTATTCTCCATTCCTTTCCTTATGATGCCTAGCATTCAATTTGCACTCTTGGCTGCCGCTGCACACTGGGCAGAGGGTTTTAACATGTTATGCACAATGACGCCTAAATCTTTTTCCTGGATGGTGGTTCCTAATGTGGAACCTTGCATTGTGTAACCATAGTTTGGGTTATTCTTTCCTAGGTGCATAACTTTGCACTTGTCCACATTAAATTTCATCTGCCATTTGGATGCCCGTAAGTGCAAGCCCCTCCAACCATGCCCCAGAAATGTCTCTTCAGAATGAAAAGTATATTTATATGTGTACAGGCATTATATGCACAGGTTTATCAGCACATAGGATGAGCAATTTTCTAAAAGCTTTGAAAACAGACTCTTAATACACATTTTTGTGTAATGTCTGGGTTTCTGGTAAAGATCAGAGTGGGAGCATCCTGCTTTTATCTAGATCCACAAATGGAACGACTAGGAAGGAGACTTAAAAACAAACAAACATGAAACTAAACATGGGACTAAATAAAAAGCAATTACAATTCTAACCAGCTTACTGGGTAGACTAGGTCAGCCACTATGGTCTGTACCTGCCATCATTAATTATATTAGTGTTCATGAGACAATGAAGGAGATGATGTGGACCAAAATAAATTATACTGGAAACTTCAATAAGGCATAAGGTCTCCTAACAAGGCAGTTGCAAGGTTCCAAAATTGCTAGGAATGCAAAGGAGATAAAATCAGGTAAACATTTGGTCTCTTCCCCTAGAGAGAGAGAGAGAGAGTTTTGGTTTTCAGCATTTTTATAAATCCTTATACTTTCCAAGGGGTGCTGAAAAGAAGCAAGGCTGCACTGCAGAAATTCTCTCTTGATGATTCCCATTCTCTTGAAACTCCTAGTACCACCAGAAAATAGTGGAAGCTATCACACCTTTGAAAGCAGAAAGAGCAGCAGGGCTAAATGATTCAGGAATTGAATCATATAAAAGAACTTGGCCCCAACATTGCCCCTTTTTTGGAGACTTTATTTCAGGACTTCTTGTAGTCTAGCTGTTTGCCTGGAACAATGTACAAGACCCTAATTATGGAGATCCATAAGGAGCAGAACTAAAAATATTTGTAAAAATATTAGCCAAGCAATTGGATCATTTATTACCAAAACTGATTATTAGTAATCACAACAGGGTTTTTGTTTTTTTAAGTAGAACGGGAAATTTTAAAAATCATACCTGATAATTTTCTTTCCTTGAATCCTGCTAGACCAGTCTAGACAAATGGGTTATGTTTCCTTGCCGGCAGGTGGAGGCAGACTTGAGCTACTTTCACTGGAAATATAACCACTGGTACAGCACTGAGAGAAGCCAGTAATTGTCTGCCTCCAGAAGGTGGCAATCTGTGTGTGTACTTGTGTTGCACTGCCGATATGCATAGCTCTCCTCGTCCATACCACAGTGCAGAGACCTTGAACCAATGCTGTTTTCCGCTAGTTACGAGCCTCTGGTGAGCAGATGAGAAACAGCTGGACCCTGCAGACCTAGGTCCCCTTTACCTCCTCTGTTGGCCCCTTTGCTTCCTTGAATCTTTATGGCTCCAAGTTGATTCATTTTGCATAACTGCTTTTTTTTTTACCTTTGTCATTTTTATCTATTCATTTCAATGGGTTCAATTAGCTATCCTGCTGCATTAAGCAGCTTAAGAGAGAGCTGCTTAGGCCTAAATCAGCAGTGGGGCTTACTTTCCCAGCCTGTGTAGGCCTTCGGGGAAGCCCAACTTGAGTTTCCTCAACCAGTCTAACAGGCTGGAACTCCCGGAAAAGGATCAGTGCTTTTTGCCGTGGTTGTGTTTTTTCTTGCAGTTCTACTTTTTTCCAACAGGCTTTTCTCTATTGTTTTTTTTTAAATTTTACTTTAGCCACATTGAGCAAGGCAGTCATGCCATGTACCTGCACCTGTGCCCAATATGGCACCCATAGGGTGAGCATCTTTTGCCCCCAGTGTGATAGAGATGTAAAGGTCCTAATTTTTCAGCATCAGAGCCTCCTCAGCATCATCTTCTGCACCTGCAGAGTCCACAAAGCAAGTGTCACTCATTGGAAACCCACAGGGTGTCTCAGAGGAGAGTAGAGGTGGCCCCAGTCTCCATCCAGAGAGGATCTATATGCCCTTCAGGACCACAGGAGAACTTCTCACCCAATGGAGACAAGTAGCTGCCAAAACTGCTTCTGGGCTGTCTTAAGTGATGCTTAGCTGCATGGCAACCCACCTCCAGGGGGTCCAGGACACCAAACTCCCCCACAGGGGAATCCAGGCCCTTGAGTGATGCTGCCATATCTATGTCTGTGTCTGTCTGAGGTTAAACACCCCTGTCTCACCCATTCACCAGGGCACTTCTCAGAGAGCTCGGCTTTGTCCCCTGCAGGGGGTAAAAGCTGGGCAGTGGAAGATTTCCTTGCATTGGAAAGTGAGTTGGAGAAGAAAGGGGAACTTCCCCTTTCTGGAGGGGGAGGAATCATCAGTGATCCATCATTTCAGCTGGGAGATCTCCCAGCATTGATTTGGGATGCCCTGTCAGTGTTGAGGTGCAAAGAGTCCAAGCTAAACCCCATTTTGGAGGGCATTAGGCATTGTGGAACCTGTGTCTTTTGGGGAAACTGCTAGGTACTTGCGACCTAGATTGGCCACTGTTGAAAAGAGCATACTGGGCTTGATGGACCTTGGTCTGACCCAGTATGGAAAATCTTATGTTCCTTTTGGGTTTTTGCTGCTGTCACAGGCATTGGAGAAACTCCTGGTATCCAAGTGGGAGCACAAGGAGTTGGCTCTCAAGGGGCCGAAGGCCCTGGTCCGTTTGTAACCACAGCCTCAGGACAAACTGGATCAGCTTTTTGGGCTGCCACATGTGGATGTCCTAGTCACAGCAGTGATGAAAGCACACCACTTCCAATAAAAGTCAGTGTGGCACTGAGAGCGGGTCACGATAGAAGGCTGGAGACTCTCCTGAAGAATGTTTTTTGCAGCTTCAGCCTTGGGTTCTCAGACAGCTCTGTGTGCCATCTTGTGGCCAGAGCACTTCTGCTACAGGTGTAGCAGCTAATGGATAGCCCAAAGGTGGCCTGCCAAGAGTCATGGACCATGCTTTTGACAGATGTCTTGTATGATTTGACCAAGTAAACCTCCAAATCTATGGCGGTTGTGGTAGTGGCTAGGCAGTGACTTTGGCTGTGCAACTGGTCAGGGTATGTGGCCTCCAAGTTATGTTTCAGCAAGCTCTCCCTTGAGGGTCTGCTGTTTGATAAGTATCTGGAAAAATTGGTAAAGGACTTGGGCAAAGCCTGTCTGAAGAGTGCTCACTCGGCAGCTCAGAGGAATTCTGGGACGGTCTGGAAATGCCCATGATGATCCAAGGATGACTCCTACAGAGCTTGGTCTAGAAAGGGCCACAGCCTTGGGACACCTCCTTGGCTATTTCTAGAGCCAGCATTCTCATGAGATCAGGCAGGTCACTTCTGAAGGACAGGTGATAGGAGGATGGCTCCAGATCACTTTGGACCAGTGGGTACTATAAATTCTGGGTCAGGAATACGTGTTAGGAACTTGCAAAGTCACTTAGAGATGCCTTGGTGGAGACTCCCTGTGGTATGCAAAACCAGACAGTGATCGCAGAGCTGTTATACCTCCTGCAGTTGCAGGCTATTGTACCCTTACCTTCTACAGAGCAAGGTCAGGGCCACTATTCCATTTACTTTCAGCCTATTCTCATCCTGGGCCCAGTCCAGAAGCACCTTCTATCTTTATTGTCTCTGAGCTCACAGCCCTTCCCCTTCCAAGGATCCCAAGGGATTGGTTGACTTGGTGTTTATGCTTATTAAAACTTTCTTAACCACCCTTCACATTTGCATCAGAGTGGTGTACAACATAAAAGCAAAATATAAAAAGAAACAGAAATGGAACACCAATAGTCATAGGACAGAAGGAACCATTCACACAGGGTAACGAAGAGGATAGGGAAAATCAGAAAGGGGGGGGGACAGGGAGCTTCGGCGAGGGGGGGGGGGGAAAGGTTAAATGCCATGTTGGCAGAGGTTGGTGGTGGGAAGCCTGCCATCTGATGTGTGGCATGCCTCTGGAAGCCCAGGATTGGGTGGTCCTGATGACCAATGCCAGCCTGAAGGGAGCATGGTCCTTTCAGGAAGCCACCTGGTACATCAATCGGCTGAAGATCTCTTTGGAGGACAAAGTGATCCAGGCCTTTTCTGACAATGCCACAGCTGTGGCCTATGTCATCAAACAGGGAACAGACCCAGAGTGGGTCATCAGGAACACCCAATCCAGGGCTTCCAGAGGCATGCCATACAGCAGATGACAAGCTTCCCACCACCAACCTCTTCCAACATGGCATTTAACCTTTCCCCCTCCTGAAGCTCCCCCCCCTTTCTGATTTCCCTATCCTCTTCGTTACCCTGTGTGAAAAGGTGGCACTCAAGGTGGCTGTTCTGTGCAGCTGGATGGAGGAGCATCTGGTTGCTCTGTTGGCGGCTCACATAGTGGGTGTAGACAATGTTCAGGCCAACTTTCTCAGTCAGAACACAGTTGATCCTGGAGAATTGGAACAGAGTTCCCAAACATGCCAGCTCATAGTGAGGAGATGGGGTTTCCCAGTGTTTGATCTCCATGCACAATCATGCAAAGGTGAGCAGCTTCTTCAGTCACTGTAGGGACCCACAAGCAGTCTATCAGAATGATAAGAGAGAAATGCTTATGATAATACATGCTGAAGGCCTGAAATGATTGGAATGACCTGTCTTCTCAGCAATCCCATTTTGGCCCTTATGTCTTTAGATGCTACGAATGTTTCATGTAGCTCTTTCTGAATGAAGTCCTGAAGGGCTTATGGAATGGAAGCATCTTCTGGATATGGATCCTACTATGTACAGTATATGTCCCCAGAAGCAAAGATCTTGGTAAATATTTGTTCTATTTTCAGGTTGAGAATTATATTTGACAGACATGCTTTTTCCCCACTGCATTTTGCTTTATTTGTTGAACTATTAGCTGCCCATATTAAGAGTACTAATGCAGGTGAATTTGAACCAAAAAATATTCTATCAGTGGATCTCAACCCATACCTTGGGACACATCCAACCAATTGGATTTTCACAATAACCACAATGAAAATGCATACAAGAGCAGTGCACGCATATTTGTCTCATGCTTATTCACGGTGGATAGTCTGAAAACCTGATTGGCCTGGTGTGTCCTGGGGTCTAGGTCGAGAATCCCTATATTATATCCAGGATTCACTTGGATACATACTGAATGGAGTGTATCCCAGATAGGAGGGCAATACCATCTAAGTGTAGATAGAGGAGTATGCCGTTTGGCTACAGCAACTCCTGGAATACTTGATGCAACTGTAAATTTCCAGCTTCTGTGTTACCCAATAACCCCATAGTGTTTCTGTGATCATTTTATTAAAGCTTTCAAGAGAACAGGAACTCCTCCCATTTTTCTTTAGCCATTTTTGGTTGAGATTGGATTTGGATTCTGAGGCAACAATCTCTCGTCCTGTAGACACTTATCTGGATGACAAGGAAGCAAGCAAGATCTCTACTTGTTTTGCTGTAGCCATTTTGGCTGTCTATTTCCTTCTAGCCATTTGAGTTTCAGAGAGAGCAGGAGTTCTTCACATGCTTTGCTGATTCTGATCTCTACAGCTATTTCCTTTAAGATTCAAGAGAGAGGTCTTCTGATTTTGATCTTGGCAACTAAGATGGAGGAGCAGGTAGTTGCCTTGTTTGCATATTTAAATTCTACATTTTTGCTTTAGAATGTGGAGGTGGTAGAAGCTAGAAACAGAGTTGCATCTTAATTTTTATTCTGATAAGGGAAAGAGGATTTTGGTTTCCTCTCTGTTCTTGAAAGAATGCAATCTAAAGATGATCTTAGAGTTTCTTAGAATTTTTTTTTTATTATATTATCGAAAAAAGAAAGAATTAAGAGAAATATTTGGTGCCTGTGGTACCCAAAAGAGAGAAGGGGATACAGACCTTCCCAAAAAGGGGCTCTAGCAGTAGAAAGACTGGAGGAGGTGTCGATCAGATATCATAATGGTTATGGCCATTTGATAAACTGCCCTTCCCTTATCGCATCAAGGCAGTGTACAAAGTTAAAACAAAATAAAAAGTTAGAACAGTAGGAAAATGAACGCCAGTTCATAAAAGGAAAGGATAATGTCATTCACACCAGAAAAGGGGGTGGGTGGGGGAAGAGATAGGAGGGAAAACATAAAATGGGGCCTTTAGTTGTGATCATATAATAGGTAAGCCAAATACTGTCTGGAAGAGATATGTTTTAGCTAAGCCTTGAATCTTGGCTAGGACGGGTTTGAGTCTGAGGGCAGGAGGAAGCGCATTCCAGGTGGCTGGACCCAGAAAGTAGAAAGCTGAGGAGCAGGTGGAGTTTAGATGAGCATGGGAGGCAAAGGGAAGGTGTAAAGTGTAAACAGTTTGCATGGATGCTACAGAGGAAATGATAGGATGAGTGGAGAAGCAGCATATCAGACAGATAATGTGGGGAGCCAGTGTGTAGTGCACAATGTACCAATGTGGAAAGTTTATACAGAGACTGATATTTTATGGGAAGCCAATGATACCGGATTAAAAGCGGGATGACGTGCTCAAAATGGGACACATGTGCAAGGAGACATACAGTGGTATTTTGAATAAGCTGAAGACGGTGGAGTTGAAATTGAGAACGACCTAGAAAGACATCATTACAGTAGTCCAATCTTGATATTACCAGAGAAAGAAGGTGGTCAAGGAAGAACTGGAAAGAAAAGAGCGAATAGCATGAATCTGACGAAGTGAAAGGAAGGAACGAGTGAAAAGACAGAAGTCCAGTGTGATGCCCAAATAACGCAGGGAGTCAACCAAGGGAATTGGAGAACCAGGAAATGTAGGTGTTAATGATGGAGGGGAAGTGCTGAAAGAGAACCAAAGAGCTGCAGACTTGGAAGGGTTAAGATGAAGGAAATCATTTGACATCTAGGCGGAGATACTTGCAAAACAGGAGTTGAGGTGAGTGAGATTAGGGGCAGCAGGGTCAGTGTGATAGAGGAAAATAATATCATCCGTGTAGTTGAGCAGAAGATGGAAATTACACTTACCTGGTAATTGTAGTTCCTTGAGTGACGACAGTTCAGTCCTCTACCTCTGGGTTGTGCACCTCCTCCTGCAGCTTGGAGACTGGGCATGTCAAAATCGTGACATCACTGGATATAGCCTGCTGATCTCACCCATCAGTCCCAGTGAACTACTGACAAAGCAGACTCAAAGGAGCAACCAATAAGTAGCTAACATGTGAACTTTAACTTAACTTCAAACATTACTATATAAACCTGCCCCTCCCCAGGCAGACGTTTGTCATACACTTCCCCCCTCGCTACTGGCAGCCTGAGCAAGAAGAAAGAGTAAGAATGAACAGGTACAAAGAAAGAAGAGACTCAGAGTAGGCCAGATTCCACAAACAGACCTACCGGTAATCTTCCCGTTCTCCCAACAAAGCATCCACTGCGAACGATAATACCCTGGGTGGGAATGAGGACTGAACTGTCGTCACTCAAGGAACTACAGTTACCAGGTAAGTGTAATTTCCATTTCCTTATCGTTCCTCCAGTTCAGTCCTCTACCTCTGTGATGTAACAGAGCAGTAATCATTGGGAGGGACCTTTCCAGCTGGCTTGCAACACCGCCGACCCGAAACAGGCATCGTTCGCCGCCGCCACAGAGGCGGTAGTGCCTACTGAAAGTATGACAGGATGACCAGGTAGCCACCCTATAGATGTCCCCTGGCGGAACCAAACTGTGTTCCGCCCAGGAAGTTGCTTGTGCTCTGGTAGAATGAGCTTGTAACCCCGTCGGAACTGCCTGACCTTGCAGCAGATAAGCTGATGCAATCGCTTCTCTGATCCACCTGGAAATGGAAGCCTTCGCCGCCGCTTCCCCTTTGCGTACGCCTCCGAACAACATGAAGAGACGGTCCGACCTGCGATAGACCTTCGAAACCTTTAAGTATTTTCGCAACACCCGCTTCACATCCAACCGGCGCAGAGTTCGGTCTACGTCATCCCCCTCCAGTGAACCGAGCACTGGCAGAGACACCGTTTGATTCAGGTGAAAAGGGGATACCACCTTTGGCAAAAAAGGACGGAACGGGCCGCAACACCACCTTCTCTCTTGAAAATGATAAGAATGGTTCTCTACACGATTACGCCTGCAACTCCGAAATGCGTCTTGCCGAACAAATGGCAACAAAAAACACGGTCTTTAAGGTCAAATCCTTCACCGAGGCCCAGTGCAATGGCTCAAAGGGCGCCTTGGCTAATGCCCCCAACACCAAATTGAGATCCCACGGTGGAACCAGAACCCTACGCAATGGTCGCAGTTTGGTTATTGCTTTAAGGAAACGCAACACGTCAGCATGAGCGCCTAGAGCAATGCCTTGCACTTTGCCTCTATAGCACGAAAGAGCTGCAAGCTGGACTCTCAACGAACTGGCTGCAAGACCCTTACCAAACCCGTCCTGCAGAACACTCAAGACCAAGGGCACAGAAACCATAGCCACCCGAACTTGCCGCCATGAACACCAGTCCTCAAATATACACCATGCACGGATGTATTGTAGAGATGTGGACTGTTTACGGGCCTTTAGAAAGGTCGCAATGACAGCTGCTGAGTAACCCTTTTTCCTTAACCTCGCCCTTTCAATGGCCAAACCGTAAGCGAGAATCGATCCACCTGAGGCATGTGGAGTGGGCCTTGAACCAACAGATCTGCCGACACCGGCAACTTCTAAGGCTTTCCGTCGAGTAGGCGAATGAGATCGGCGTACCATGGCTGCCTTGGCCAGTCGGGGGCCAACAACAGAACTCTCCCCTGATGGGCTTCGATCCGCTGAAGCACTCGGCCTATTAACGCCTACGGAGGGAAGACAAAGACGACCCATCGACGGCCACTGATGCATCAGTGCGTCTATGCCCTCCGACATTCACTCTTGCCGCCTGCTGAAGAAACGACTGATTTTTGCCGACTTGAAGTTCACCATTAAATCCATGACTGGCATACCCCATCTGTGAACTATCTGAGCAAAGATGTCTGGATATAACTCCCACTCCCCGGCATCCACGCGTACCCTTCTGAGAAAGATCGGCCATTACATTGTCCTTCCCTGCAATCTGTGCTGCCGAGATCGCAGTCAGCCAACGCCCTACCCAAGAGAATAGGGCGTCTACTTCCTCTTCCATGGCTGCACGTCCTGTGCTGCCCTGCCGATTGATATAGGCCACTGTCGCCGAGTTGTCTAACACCCACACTGCCCGACCTGTCACCGTTGTCTCGAACACCTGAAGTGCTCGGAATACTGCTCTCAACTCCAGCCGGTTGATTGACCAAGAGCTCTCCCAACTGGACCATCCGAAACTATCTCCGAGTATACTATCGACCGCCTGGCCAGAATGAACAAATGGATGATGAAATGCTCAAAGAAATCAAGGAAGCTAACAAAAGTCACAACAGAGTAGTAATAATGGGTGATTTCAATTACCCCGGTATCGACTGGGTCAGTGTCACGGCAGGACAAGCTAAAGAGATAAAGTTTCTAGATGGAATAAATGACTGCTTCTTGGAGCAGCTGGTTCATGAACCGACCAGAGGGGAAGCCATACTGGACCTAATCCTTAGTGGAACGCCAGATCTGGTGCAAGAAATAAGGGTGTTGGGACCACTTGGCAATAGTGATCATAGTATGATCATGTTTGATTTAATTAGTGGAGGACCGATAGTAAAGGAATCCACAGTATTATCTTTTAACTTTCAAAAGGGAGACTATGATAGAATGAGGAATATAGTTAGGAAAAACTAAAAGGAGCGGTTCCAAAGGTTAAAGACTTACAGCAAGCTTGGGTGTTATTTAAAAATACTATCCTCGAAGCCCAGACCAGCTGTATTCCACGCATTAAGAAGAGTGGAAGAAAGTCCAAAAAACTGCCAGCGTGGTTTAAAGGTGAGGTCAGAGAGGCTGTTGCTGCCAAAAAAGCAACCTTCAGGAAATGGAAAAAAGAGCCAAATGATGAAAACTGGAAACATCACAAGCACTGGCAAGTTAAATGCAAAGCATTGATAAGGCGGGCAAAGCGGGAATTTGAGAAGAAACTTGCTACGGAAGCAAAAACACGAAATAAAGACTTTTTCAAGTACATTCGTAGCAAAAGGCCTGTGAGAGAGTCAATTGGACCGTTAGATGATAGAGGGGTAAAAGGGGCAGTAAGAGGAGACAAGGATATAGCAGAGAGACTGAATGAATTCTTTGCTTCGGTCTTTACTGAGGAAGATGTAGGGATGTTACCCATGACTGAAGTGGTACTTAAAGGTGATACTGCAGAGGAATTGAGAGAAATATCACTACACCGGGAAGATATATTACAACTATTTGATAAACTGAATAGTAGCAAATCACCTGGACCGGATGGTATACATCCCAGAGTGTTGAAAGAACTGAAATATGAGATCGCGGACCTGCTATTGGTAATCTGTGAACTTTCATTAAAATCATCTGTAATACCTGAAGATTGGAGGGTCGCCAACGTAACACCAATTTTTAAAAAAGGTTCCAGGGGTGACCCGGGAAATTACAGACCGGTGAGCCTGACATCAGTACCGGGGAAAATGGTAGAAACCATCATAAAGAACAAAATTACACAACATGTAGATAGTCATGGCCTAATGGGAGACAGCCAACATGGCTTTAGACAAGGAAGATCTTGTCTTACTAATCTGATATGTTTCTTTGAAGGTGTGCATAAACAGGTAGACAAAGGTGAGTCGGTTGATATAGTGTATCTGGACTTCCAGAAAGCTTTTGACAAGGTCCCCCATCAGAAACTTTTGGCAAAACTAAAAAGTCATGGGATAGGAGGCAGTGTACTATTGTGGATCGGGAACTGGTTAAAAGATAGAAAGCAGAGGGTAGGGCTAAATGGCCAATATTCCCAATGGAAAAAAGTGAATAGTGGAGTACCCCAGGGATCTGTACTGGGTCCGCTACTTTTTGACATATTCATAGATGACCTGGAAAAGGGAATAACTAGTCAGGTTATCAAATTTGCAAATGACACAAAACTGTTTAAAGTTGTTAAAACCCAAGAGGATTGTGGAAAGCTGCAGGAGGATCTGGATAAATTGGAAGACTGGGCATCCAAATGGCAGATGAAATTTAATGTGGACAAATGCAAAGTTATGCACCTAGGAAAGAACAACCCACACTATAGTTACACGATGCAAGGCTCCACATTAGAAACCACCACCCAGGAAAAGGACTTAGGAGTCATCGTGGATAACATGTTAAAACCCTCCGCCCAGTGTGCAGCGGCGGCCAAGAAAGCAAATAGAATGCTAGGTATCATAAAGAAAGGGATGGAGAATAAAACAAAGGATATTATAATGCCTCTGTATCGCTCCATGGTACGACCGCACCTTGAATATTGTGTGCAATTCTGGTCACCGTATCTTAAAAAGGACATAGCGTTATTAGAAAAAGTACAGAGAAGAGCCACCAAATTGGTGAAGGGGATGGAAGGCTACTCCTATGAAGAGAGGCTAAAAAGGTTAGGGCTCTTTAACCTGGAAAAGAGACGGCTGAGAGGAGATATGATAGAGGTCTATAAATTAATGAATGGAGTGGAACGGATAAACGTGGATCAATTGTTTACGCTAGCAGAATATAGAAAGACTAGGGGACATGTAATGAAACTACAGGGTAAACTATTTAAGACAAATAAGAGAAAATATTTTTTCACTCAACGTGTAATCAAACTCTGGAATCTGTTACCGGAGGATGTAGTAAGGGCTGTTAGTATAGCTGGGTTTAAAAAAGGTTTGGACAAGTTCCTGGAGGAAAGGTCCATAAACCACTATTAAAAAGGGACCCAGGATATCAATGCTTGACCCAGTACAAGCATTGTGGAACCTGTGGTCTTTTGGGGATATTGCTAGGTGTGTAGGACCTAGATTGGCCACTGTTGGAAACAGGATACTGGGCTTGATGGACCTCGGTCTGACCCAGTATGGCATGTCTTATGTTCTTATGTTCTTATGGGCTCCCCATCCCGCGAGACTCGCGTCCGTCAATAATGGAAGCCACTCCGGCTGCTCCAGAGCCATCCCGGCTTGCAGCGAACTCGGAATCAGCCACCACCGAAGAGCTTGTCTGACCTTGAGCAAACAGGGAAGCCGTTTGTTCAATGAATCGGACTGATGCAGACACCGGCGCAGCAGCGCTCTCTGTAAAGGCCGCATATGAAACCTGGCCCAAGGCACCGCTTCCAGGGTCGCCACCATTGTTCCCAACATGCGCAGATAAGTCCACGCTGAGGGAGCCGGAGTGGACCTGAACTTGCGTACCAATTGCCGAAGCGCTTGAACTCGACGGTCCGGCAGAAACACCTGTCCTCTCTGCGTGTCGAACTGCACCCCCAGATACTCTAGCTCCTGGGATGGTACTAAGCGGCTCTTGGTCAGATTGACCACCCAGCCGAGGCTCCGCAAAAACTTTACCACTTTGTCTGTCACTTGGACACTCTTGGTCTCGGACTTGGTTCGAATTAACCAATCATCGAGGTATGGATGAACTAGAATTCCTTCCTTGTGCAATGCCGCCGCTACCACTACCATGATCTTGGTGAAAGTTTGCGGCGCAGTCGCCAGACCGAAGGGTAACGCCTGGAATTGATAGTGTCCCCAAGGCAGAGCGTACCTCAAGAACCTTTGATGAGCCGGTCTGATGGGAATGTGCAAGTACGCCTTCGTCAGGTCAAGGAAAGTCAAGTACTCTCCCTGTCGCACTGCCACAATGACTGACCGCAACGTTTCCATCCTGAAATGTGGCACCCGAAAACACCGATTCACACCTTTTAGGTCTAATATAGGGTGCGAGGCCCCATCTTTCTTTGGCACCACGAAATAAATGGAGTATCAACCCACGCCGTAGTCTGCCAACGGCACCGGCACAACTGTTCCCATTTGCAAGAGCCGATCTAATGTAGCGCAAACCGCCAGGGTTTTCCTGTTGACCTCTGCAGGGAGACATTATGAACGAATCCCGCACAGGCCATGCCAATTCCAGCGCATAACCTTCGCAAATTATCTCTAACACCCACTGATCGGGCTATGTGGGTCCAGGCAGGAAGGAATCCCCGAAGTCGCCCGCCTATCGGTTGGCTTCCTACCAAGACCTGCCTCCTTTCATTGTGACTTTCGCGTCGTCGCTGTGGAGTTTGCAGAGAAACCTCTATTCGCCCCCCAAAACCCCCGAAATCCCTGGGCCCGGGAAACGAACCTTCCCCTTTGGAACCCACCTAAACGAGAAGTACGAAATCTCCGGAAATCCCTAAACTGGCCCCAAAAGGCCGGTACGGACTTTCCTTGTTGCGGCCTATCCTCCAGGAGTCTCTCACCCTTGGACGCCCCAAGATCCAAGTCCTCTCCAAACAACAAACTTCTCTTTAAATGGAAGTTTGCTGAGACAGGACTTAGATGATCCATCGCCCGCCCAATTCTTCAACCACAGAGATCTTCGAGCGGCTACCAGGGAGGCTACACTGTTAGCCAGCACCCGAATCAAATCGTAATGTTCTGTCACGCCCTTGCCCCTTACTTCCAGTATGGAGGGGCGTGGTTATCATAGAAAGTTTCACCTTTTAGCCTTTAACTGACTGGTTCCTTTGCCATGCCCTTTGGGAAAGGTAGTTCAGTCACAATCCACTTGGCTTCAGGTAGAGAAAAACACTTGTAGTTGGCTCGAATGATAAGGCAATGACAGAATTTATTGACTCAAACGCAAAGTTAACAAATACTACCCTTGGATACTTTCTCCAGGATTCTTCACAATACACATCAGGACATAAATAAACTCAAAGCAAACTTTCAGCTTATAGTGTTCTTCAGCTCAAAGGTGTAAAGCCTTTTAACAGTCAATGCTACCAGCTTGGCTAGCATTGCTGTTTAAGCAAACAAAAACAGCATTTCTTAATGACAGTTTTCTGTTCTTATAGTCCCAAACACTTCCAGGCTGGTTTGTCTCCTTACAAACAAAGTAAACTTTTAACAGGACAAAAACGTCTCATAAGCAAATAATGCTCTATTCCATGCTTTAGGAATATTCAAAAACAAAGCCAAAAACTTTACTTCCTTTCACCATTAGCTTGGCTTCTTGCCGGTGCACTGCTCTGGATATCAGGTGTTTATCAAGCACAATCAGAGAGCTTCAGCTTGCTCTTGCTTTCTCAGCAAACGTATTTCTTCTTAAACACAGGACATGCACAAAACCATACACAGGCTTTCAAGGTTCTGACTCTGAAGGTTCTCTCAAGGGTAGTTTTCTTTCAATCCCTCTGCAGTAAAGGATTGGCACAAGGAGCAATCCATGTATGAGTCTTCGTCATTCACAGCTAGGTCTGGTTCACCTAGTTGCATAGGCTCTACCTCTCCTTCCAGTTCACAGGGTTTAGCTAACTGCCTTCCGTTAGAGCTGAGAGTATCCCTTGCAACTCTGCACTGCTCTGTATTAGTCAAGCTTTCAAGGCTCATACCTGGGCCTGGGCTTGTAGCAGCTTCTCCTCCCTCATGCTCTGGCCACCATTCTCCTGTGCTTCCTCGTCATGTCCTCCAGCTTGTGTTTCTGCTTGGGTCTCTCCCTGAGACTCTCCTCCTCCTCTCTCCTGCTTCTTTCTCTATCCTAGACTTAAATTCCCAAGGCTCCAGCCCCACCTCTTCTCCTCTCCTCTCAAGTGACGGAGATCAGCTTGCCTCATGGCAGCTGGGTAATTAGGGAACTCAGTGACGTAAGGGTCCTTTACCCTGGGCCTGTATTCCCTCTCCTTTTCTCCACTATGGGAACTCGGAAACCTATCCCATCTGGGAATTTCCTGCTTTCTAGGTGTGACTGGGGTTCTGTTTCTCTCACCTTGCAAAATAGGTCCTTTTATAAGGGTGAATTCCTTTCCTTTATCCCTTTCTCCTCTGTCATGATTAGCTTCCTTATCACAGTACGTCTGCTAAATACACTGAATCGGACTCCAGATGATCCAGCTTGAGTTATTCCTGCTGCAGGCGTGTCGACTTCCGTAGACACTGGGACCATCTGAGACACGCTCCTGCCACCCAAGCTCCACAAATGGAAGCCTGCAACGACAGAGCATCCGCTTCAAATGATTGCTTCAGTAAACCATCAACCTTTCGGTCCTGCGCATCCTTTAGAGCCACGCTGCCTTCCACCAGTATATGATAATTACACTTACCTGGTAATTGTAGTTCCTTGAGTAACGACAGTTCAATCCTCTACCTCTGGGTTGTCAATCTCCTCCTGCAGCTACGAGACTGGTATGTCAGAATGATGACATCACTGGAGATATAGCCTGCTGCACTCCTACTTCCATCCCAGTGTGAACTATAACAAAGCAGACTCAAAGGAGCAATAAATAAGTAGCTAAACATAATATAACATCTACTAACCGTAAACTATCCACCCCATACGACAAGACTTTCTTACACCCTGCCTTGCCACCGAGAAGTGAACAAGGCAAGAAATTGAACTAATCCAGACTTACCTGTAACCATCTGCCGCTGGCTACCAAATAGGAATCCCCCTCGAATCATCCGGGTGGGAAGGAGGACTGAACTGTCGTCATTCAAGGAACTACAATTACCAGGTAAGTGTAATTATAATTTCCTTATCGTTCCTCCAATTCAGTCCTCTACTGCTCTGGTACATCCCAGAGGTAATCAATGGGAGAGACCCTTCCAGCCGGCAGATAAGACCGCCAACCCCAAACGAGCATCCGAAGCCGCTGCAACATCCAGCCGGTAATGCTTGCTGAATGTATGTAGAGATGACCAAGTCGCCGCCCTACAAATGTCCCCAGGCGGAACCAAACTGTGCTCCGCCCAAGAAGACGCCTGCGCTCTGGTGGAATGCACCCGCAGCCCCACAGGCACGACCCGACCATGAAGCAAATAAGCGGAAGCAATCGCTTCTCTAAGCCAGCGGGCTATGGACGCCTTAGCCGCTGCTTCACCTTTGCGCACTCCTCCGAAAAGAACAAACAACCGCTCAGACCGGCGGAAGGACTCAGTGACCGCCAAATACTGACACAATGCTCTCTTCACATTGAGACGACGAAGACTGCGATCCGACTCGTCGCCCCCCAGCGACCCCAGAACGGGCAAACACACCGCCTGGTTCAAATGAAAGGGAGATACCACCTTAGGCAAAAAGGACGGGACCGGACGTAAAACCACCTTCTCCCTGGAAAAAGACAAGAATGGCTGTCGGCACGACAACGCTTGCAGTTCCGAAACTCTCTGCGCCGAACAAATCGCCACCAGAAATACCGTCTTTAACGTCAAATCCTTCACCGACGCAATGGCTCAAAGGGCGACTTGGCTAAAGCTGTGAGAACGAGATTGAGATCCCACGGCGGAACACACACCCTACGCGCTGGGCGAAATCTAGCTACCGCCTTCAGGAAGCGACCTATATCAGGGTGAGCCCCTAAAGACACTCCATTGACCTTGCCCCGATAACAGGAAAGGGCTGCCAACTGGACGCACAAGGAACTTGCCACAAGACCTTTGTCAAATCCGCCCTGTAGAAATTCCAAGACCAACAGAATCGAAACCGATGCCGCCCGTACCCGATGCCTCGAACACCAATCTTCAAAAATACGCCAGACTCACACATATGCCAAAGATGTCGAATGTTTACGAGCTCTAAGCAAAGTCGCCACGACTGCCGAGGAATAACCTTTCTTCATCAGCTTAGCCCTCTCAATGGCCATACCGTAAGCGAGAACCGATCCCCCTGAGGCATGAACAGAGGCCCTTGCACCAACAGATCCGACCTCACCGGCAGCAGCCAGGGTTCGCCGTCCAAGAGACATATCAGGTCTGCGTACCAAGGACGCCTCGGCCAATCGGGCGCGACCAAAAGAACTTTCCCTGCATGCGCTCTGATTTTCTGAATCACTCGGCCTATCAACGCCCATGGCGGGAAGACATACAGGAGGCCGAACGTCGGCCACTGACGAAGCAACGCATCTATGCCCTCCGACATTCGTTCGCGCCTTCGGCAGAAGAAAATCTCGACCTTTGCAGACTGGAAGGTCGCCATGAGATCCATGACCGGAGTTCCCCAATGACTGACTATCTGCTCGAAAACCGCGGGATGCAACTCCCACTCTCCTGCATCCACCTGCACCCTGCTGAGGAAGTCCGCTGTGACATTGTCTTTTCCTGCAATGTGCGCCGCCGAAATCGCGGACAAGTGAATCTCTACCCACGCGAACAACTCGTCGGCCTCTTCTTCCATCGCGGCACTCCCCGTGCCACCCTGGCGGTTGATGTACGCCACCGTCGCCGAGTTGTCGGAGAGCATCCTTACGGGTTGCCCGCGTACCGTGTCCTTGAACGTCTGAAGGGCCCGGAACACCGCCCGAAGCTCCAGCCGGTTTATCGACCAAGAGGCCTCCAGAGGGGACCAAAGCCCCTGCGCAAACTGGCTCCCGCAGTGGGCTCCCCACCCAACTAGACTGGCATCCGTCAACAACGGAAGCCACTCCGGCTGTTCCAGCGGCATGCCGGCCGTCAACGACGAACGGAGAAGCCACCAACGAAGAGACTGCCTGACATTGCTCGGGCAAGGAAGACGCTTGCTCAGGGAATCGGTCTGATGCGACCAGCGGCGGAACAGCGCTCTTTGGAGGTCGCATATGAATCTTGGCCCAGGGCACCGCTTCCAATGTTGCCGCCATGGTTCCCAGCACCCGGAGATAATCCCACACCGATGGCGCTGGTACCGACAGAAACTGCTGCACCAGGGACCGCAAGCCCTCGGCCCGCTTGTGCGGCAGAAACACATAACCGCTCTGTGTGTCGAACCGGACCCCCAAGTATTCGAGGTCCTGGGTGGGCTGTAAATGACTCTTGGCTGAGTTGACTACCCAACCCAACTCCTGTAAAAACTTCACCACCCGGTCTTGTCACCCGGAGACTCTCCTCCTCGGACTTGGCCCGAATCAACCAATCGTCGAGATATGGGTGGACTAGAATCCCCTCTTTGCGCAACGCCGCCGCCACCACCACCACCATAATTTTGGTGAAGGTTTGCGGCGCCATTGCCAAACCGAACGGCAAGGCTTGGAACTGATAGTGGCCCCAAGGAAGAGCGAACCGCAGAAACTTCTGGTGAGCTTCCCGAATGGGAATGTGCAAATATGCCTCCGTCAGGTCCAGAGACGTCAAGAATTCTCCGCGCTGAGCCGCCACTATGACCGACTGCAACGTCTCCATTCGGAAGTGCGGAACCCTTAAGCACCGGTTTACCGCCTTCAGGTCTAGTATGGGCCGTAACGTACCGCCCTTTTTGAGCACCACAAAATAAATAGAGTACCGACCCATGCCGTAATCGGTTTTGGGAACCTCCACCACGGCGTCCAACTGAAGGAGTCTTTCCAAGGTCGCGCGAACCACCGCCGCCGATTTCTTGGGACCCCTGCAAGGGGACAAAACGAACGAATCCCGCACAGGCCGAGCCAGCTCCAGCATGTAGCCATGTTGAACTATCTCTAAACACCCATTGGTCTGACGTGATGCGGGTCCCAGCGGAAAGAAACTCCCGAAGTCGTCCGCCTATGGGAGGCCCCTCCGCCGGAACCCGCCTCGCTTCATTGAGTCTTACGTGAAGTGGACGCAGGGTTGGAGGAGAACCCTCTACTCGCTCCCCGAAACCCGCGAAAGCCCTGGGCTCGCGACGGAAACCGCCCTCTCTGGAAACTACCGAAGCGCGGCGACTGAAATCTTCTGAAATCACGAAACTGACCCCGAACGCTTTGGCCTGACCTGGCCTGCTTCAGTTTATCCTCGGGCAGCCGGCCCGCCTTGGACTCACCTAGGTCCTTCACCAACTTATCCAAATCTTCCCCAAAAAGCAACCCCCCCTTAAAGGGAAGCTTGCTAAGGCGGGATTTAGAAGGGCCGTCCGCCGCCCAACTGCGTAACCACAAAGATCTACGGGCGGCCACCACGGACCCCGTGCTGTTGGCCAGCGCCCGAATCAAGTCGTAATGCACATCTGCGAGATAGGCAGCACCGGACTCCAGGCGATCCAGCTCCTTTACCTCTTCGAGATCCATACGCGAAGACTGATGTAGACGCTGGGCCCAGCGCAGACACGCTCTGGCTACCCAAGCTCCGCAGATGGAGGCCTGCAGCGAAATAGAATCTGCTTCAAAGGCCTGCTTTAGGAGACCGTCAAGTTTACGGTCCTGAGTATCCTTTAAGGCCACACTCCCTTCAACCGGAATAGTGGTCTTCTTTGTAACAGCCGACACCACCATGTCAATCCGTGGTGCCCGGAACCTGTCTTTATCCTTATCGGCCAAAGGATACAATCTAGTCATTGTCCGAATGCCCCGAAGTCCTGCCTCCGGCTTATCCCATTTGTCCTGAATCATCTTCTCGACGACCCTGTGCAGGGGAAACACCACCTGTGTCTGACGCACCGCCTGGATGACGGGATCCTCTACCTCATCCTCCACCGTCGTCGGCGCAGTAAGGTTCAACATCTGCAGCATCTCTGAAATCAGGGCCGCCAATTCCTCCCTGCGGAAGACCCTAATGATTTTCGCTTGATCCTCGGGTTCAGGGATCTCCCCTTCTTCCAGATCCTGCGAACCCTTTTCAGGATCCCATTCTGGATCTTGCGCTTCAGGCCACTCGCCCTCCGCCGGGTCGCCAGGTCTCGCTCGCTTCGGCGCTGGCGGCTCCTTGCCTCCCTCCCCAGCCGCCACTAGCTGTGGAGGTGGGGATGCCAGCGACCCGGAGCCTGCCCTCTTGCCCTGTCGCCGCAGGCAAAAAGCTTGATGCATCAGCAGAACAAATTCAGGGCTAAACCCCCCGAGACCCGACGCCTGTTCTATCAAAGGCTCGCCGGAGGGTCCCGCCGGCTCCTCCGATGCAGGCCCTCGCGCCGACAGTCGCGGGGAGGCAGCTTCCACCCCCGCGGGTGCACCCTGCGCCTCCTGGACTTCCATCTGAAGCTCTACTGCGGATGAGAGGGCAGCACAGCCCCGGCACACCCCGGTGTCCGCAACTGTGCCCCTCCGAGTGCCACACACGAGGCACTGAGGCCTGGCAGCCATAACAAGGCTAGCCAGAATGCCCCCCCCCCCCCCGGGGCTTACTTGATCCGCTAGCCCCGCTGAAGGCAGGTTTATTTATTTATTTATTTTTGTTTTGTTTTTTTGATATGTATACCAAGCAACTGTTCTGCAGATCCGAAAACCTACTTATGTACTTGCTAAGCCTTTGCAGAGAAATGACCCCTCCTCAGCCCTCCCCCCTCCCGACTCTGAAGGGATGGCTGAAGAGGCCCCCAAAAAAAAGAAACTACAAAAGAAAAACACAAAAGAAAAAATAAACCCCTCAAAAACAAAGAGAAGGGAACCAGAGGGCAATAAAATCAAACCCCAGCTTTGAACTGCCACGGAGACTGAAGAGCACTCGCTGACACGAGGTTGCTCGCGGCTCAGAAAATGGCCGCTGCTATTGCCGACAAGGGGGAAAAGGGCGCCAAAAACAGCTCCAGTGCCTCCGCACCCCGGAAAACGCTTCCCCTCGAAAAACCAGGCAGCCGGACCCCGGTGAGCACTTACCAACCTGGCCCGCCCGTTCCTGCCAAATCCGCTGTGCTTTGTGCCTCCAAACCCGGACCCGAAGCTCTGCTGCTTCAATTTACTGCCGGCAGCTCAGCCGCTGAAGGACAGCACTGCAGCCTCAAATATGCGCCCCGCATAAGAAGGGCTCTCCCCCGTAGAGTCAAGGAGAGACCTCTGGGCCACCAGGGAGGGGGGGGGGGGAAAACTCGAAGTCATGAGCCAGAACCCCCAACAATAAGTAGCACAGGCACAGGCAGGAAATAAGAAAGCCGTGTAGTATCCTCTTATCTTTTTTTTTTAAAGGGACACCGCCACAAAGGCTCTAACCCACTTAGCAAACCTAATCTTCTTTTGGCTCCTTATCCATTCCTCCAGAGAGCCTCTATCACAAGGCTCGTCAAGTCCTCCTGCTGCAAGGAGACTGGTCACACTGGGATGGAAGTAGGAGTGCAGCAGGCTTTATCTCCAGTGATGTCATCATTCTGACATACCAGTCTCCTAGCTGCAGGAGGAGATTGACAACCCAGAGGTAGAGGACTGAACTGGAGGAACGATAAGGAAGGTTGTCTTTTTTGTCACTGCTGACACTGCCACATCGATCCGCGGAGACCAGAAATTCTCTTTGTCCTTATCCGCCAAGAGATAGAGTCTGTTCATCGCCCCAATTCCTCTTAGGCCCGCTTCCGGCTGATCCCACTCCTCCTGGATCATCCGGTCTACCACCCGGTGAATAGGAAACCCGACCTGTGCTTGTCTCACCGCTTGAATAATAACCCACCTCTTCTTCATCCGTCACCTGCGCCACTGTCAGATTTAACGTCTGAAGGGATTCCGTAATCAGTGCCGTCAGTTCGTCCCTGCGAAAGACACAAATGATTTTCGCCTTATCCTCAGGCTCTTGGATCTTCCCTTCTTCCAAATCCTCCAGAGCCTCATCTAGGTCCACCTCGGCTTCCTCAGCCTCTGGCCACTCTCCCTCAACGGGCAAAAGCTCACTAGTCCTCGCCCTCAGAGGCTTTCGGGGAAACGTCTTCGGTGTCCGCTATCCCCGACTGCTGAGTAACACTAGGCAGAGACAAGGGTTCTGGTACTTTCCCTTGATGACGTAAGCAAAAGGCCTGATGCGTAATTAGCACAAAGTCCGGGCAAAAATCCCCGAGATGTGCTCCCAATCCCGAGACCGGTAGTGTCCCTGCCAAGACTTCCAGGCCGGAGCCCTGTAATGAAGCCCCCACAGCCTCCCCTGCTGCCCCAGCCAGCACCTCCTGAGGCTCAGGAATCACCTTGACCTCCATCTGCTGCTCCAAGTTAGTAGACACGGTAGCACAGCCACGGCAGACTCCTGAGTCAGCCACAGTACCCCTGCAGGTGCCGCAGACCACACACTGAGGGCGTGATATCATAAGGCCAACCAACACTATGTTTTGTTTTGTTTTTTAAAAGATGAACGCTCCAACCTCCCCAAACATGGAGAGGGCCTGACCCCCAGGTCCACTGGACCAACTCTTGGAGTCACGTATCCCTCAGGATTTCTCTAAAACAACCAACAATAAAAATAAAAGAAAATAAAGTTAAATAAAATAAAAGATAAGATAAACTAAGGAAATGAGGCAAGGAAACGCTCAGGACCGCCAGGGCAGTGCTTCCCGATGCCCGTGCTGCTAACCGGGCAGGCAGCCACGCGACTCACACGCACCCTTTAAAATGGCCGCCGTGAACCCGGAATGGAAAACTTAAGGGAAAGCAAGGGTAACAGAACAAAGAGCCAGCAGATAATAAGAAAGTTAAATAACCTGAAATTTAAATTAGAATTATCACACTGTGCAGCTTGCTGCCGGACCCAACACGCGGACCGCTGTTCCCACCACGCAGTCCAGCCATGCATTAAAATGGCTGCTGCTCCAACCTGTGAAAATGGGCGCCAAAACCACTGACCGGTGAGCAACGCTCCAACCGCAGCCCGACAGAGCCTGCAGGCCTTACCTGAGGAGCCAAAGCTCGCACCGCCTGCACCCGCTACAGGGCAGAGATCCACTCCTCCAGCTGCATCGCCGCAATCAGCTGCGGTGCCGCAATCAGCTGCGGTGAGGGCTGCATTGCCGGCTGCACTATAGACAGTGCAGATCTCGCTGAAAGGCAAAACCTGCTCTGGACGCCGCTTCAGCTTGTCTGCCCGGGTCCTGGAGCTCTCTCCTGTACAGTCAAGGGAGAGAGTTCCGAACGGGCGAATTACAAAAGTAAATGCAGAATGACAGGCAGAGCAGCTAAGTGGGAACTGCTACAAATTTAAAGGGCCAGACATGAAATTGAAAATCACTCACAAAAAATTTGCTCCCCCACCTTAAAGGGGGTTCAGACTTCAATGCCAATTAGAATTGAAAGGCCAAATAAAATAAAATGAAATTTAAATTTAAACTAAACTTAAACTAAAATGCTCCTTATCTGTTCTTCCTAGTGAGCCCAGAACTCAGGCTCACTACGTCCTCCTGCTGCATGGAGACTGGACACACCGGGACTGATGGGTAATATCAGCAGGCTATATCCAGTGATGTCACGATTTTGACAAGCCCAGTCTCCAAGCTGCAGGAGGAGGTGCACAACCCAGAGGTAGAGGACTGAACTGGAGGAATGATAAGGAATACTGTGTTGCTATACCAAAAGAATGAGAGGAACCAGAAAAATACTGAATAGGAGTTGCACCAGCACAGACCCCTGAGGGACACTACAGTGAAAAGGGAAAGGAGAGGAAGAGGAGGTGCCAACAGAAACAGAGAAGGACCAGAAAGAAAGGACCAAAACCAATGAAGTACAATACAACGAAGATTGAAATCATGAAGCCGCGAAAAGAAGAGTAACGTGATCAACCAGATCAAAAGCCGAAGAGAGATCAGGAGAAAAACTGCTATAGAAATATCACGGTGATAATGGGATTTGTGTAGTTCACTCAGAAAAGAAAGAATATAAATGCTGTTCCCGGGGTGAAATCCAGATTGACAGAGGTGAAGAGCATAAGTAGAGTCAAGATGTGTCGAGAGTTGAGCGAAGACTATTTTCTTGAGTAACTTGGAGAGGAAAAGGAGGGTGGAAACCAAGAGATAGTGTGTAGGGACAGTAGGATCGAGGGTTGACTTCTTCAGGATAGGGCGTATGCGGGCATGCTCCTTCCATAAGGGAGAAGGGGATGAGAAGGCAGAGTTGATGAAGGAATCTGCATTAGTTCCAAGATAATAAAGTGAGAGGATTCCCCCTATTTACAGAGCCTAAATCACCTAAGAACCACTGAAAAGACAAGTGGGTCTTACAGACAAAATAAATTCCAGGTGTCATGGACAAGAAGCAGTTAGAAGTTAAGTTTTACAGGTACTAGACTGGCTATTACTAAATCGGAATATTGTTGCTCATCTTGCACTATTTGCCAAATGCTGCATCAGCCAACATATGGTTGAATGATTTTATGTAAAGTGCCTATAATTTATTTCCCCTCCCATCAGAGGACTCCCACAAGCTTAGGGTCCTCCAACCGCTAAGGAGCATTATCGAACCTCAGGACTTCAGGACCATTGCCCAGGCACTCATCATGCCACATTTCGACTACTGCAACGCCATCCTGCAGGGTCTCCCAAAGAAAACTCTGAACATTCTGCAAATGGCGCAGAATGTAGCCGCTAGGGTCATCACGAAAAAAGGCTTTGCTGATCACATCACCCCGGTATTGATTGAGCTCCACTGGCTCCCCATCACGGCTCGTATAAAATACAAATCACTCACGACCACTTTCAAGCTCCTACATAACATTGCTCCATCCTTCCTCTCCACCTTGATATGCTCACAACCACCCAACAGAAGCAGAAGAACCTTCAACTCCAACACCCTCCTCATTCCAGCTGATATAAGAACTGTTAAAACCAATACTAGTAATAGAGCGTTCTCATACGCAGCACCTACACTCTGGAATCATCTGCCGCCAGAGTTACGAGATTGCAAAGACCTAACTGTCTTCAGGAAAAACCTCAAGACTCATCTTTTCCAGAGTCATTTTAATTTGAATTAACCTAAGGGGTCTAAGTCCAGAACATATTTATGTACTCCTGCTCGTTTATTGTATAATGTATATATGTATATATGTAATTAGTACTCATATACTTAAAAAAACCCTCGTGTGATGTGCCTACCCCCCTGATCAACCTGTACACACCCAAATTTACTGTACTGATTGACAGTCCTCCTTATGTTCTCCTTGTGTAATCAGACCGCTGCTGATCGCTGGAAGCAGCGGTATATAAATGTTTGCTAAATAAATAAATAAATAAATAAATAAATGAAAGCTGAGAGTTTATTTGATGAGGCAGAAGAGAGACTCATTCTGAATAGGACATGGTTCTCTAGTACTGTAGAGCTTGGCTGAAGGCAGGCGTAGTTACATGTATGCCTTAGATCCCATTGGATCTAGTCTACAGCTCTTGAAAATCTTTGCATTTGAAGTCTTAGGAGACTACAAAGGTAATATTAGTAAATTAGAGGTTATACCACTGAAGATGAGCAAAATGTGTCCTTTCACATGGAGGTAAAATAAAATATTTAGGCGGGCATATTGCAACTTGCCATGAAACGTCATAAGTTTAACTGCCCCCCGTTAGCCTTTAAAAGGACTGCATAAGTGGTTGCAGATGATGGTTAGCTGATGGTAGAAAATAAGTTGTTTGCATTAATTAGTTTGCTAGAATGTTATATATATTTTCAATGGATTTGTTAGAAAAATCCAAGTTATCAATGTCCCTGTTTAATGTACATTACCAAGTTTAAGTTACAATGTAAACCATTTTGACTGAAATGATAAAGCAGTATAAAAAAAACTTTTAAATAAATACATACTGAAGTCCTTTTTTATTGCTCTTGACAAAATAGTGAATTCATCTAGATATACTAGAAATCAAGAATTAAGTTTTCAAACTATTAAGCAAAACAGGAAAAGGAATAATCTATGGTTACCTGATTTTATAAGTTTTACTTAGCCTCATTTTCTGGATTCTTATGCATTTAGAACAAAAATGAGCAAGACCAGCAATAGGCAAAGAGAGGATATGCGGGGTAAGAGAGGAGCGCATCTTCTTTCATATGTTATAAGAATGGCTACATGGCCCTCTGGCACTCAATATTTTTGACTCCAATTTCAGGAAGCATTTGGAATAGCTAGCTTCTCTGGTTTACTTATTTACAACAGAAACATTACCTTATCATTAAAGATGCAAACCTGGGTAGCTCAACCTCCTCTTCCACTAGAAAATACTATTTCTGAATGTAAATCTGGGCAGATTTTTGTAGGGAAAGTCTATAGGGTTTTTTTAAACGAAGAAGCTGTGATCATATCCCTAGTACAGTGAGCAGCAATTTAAAAATCTTGCACCTTCCAAACTTAAAGACATGCTCCCCAGATAATGACGACAAGTATTGAAGAGAATGTGATACTTTGGGATCTCTTATTCTTAGACTTCAGCTCTCTGTGAGAAAATCCATTACACAATCCAAGGAACGAAACATGCCTCCATGCTTTCTCTTGCTCATCTTTTTTGTTGTAGAGATTTAGTCCCCTGTGATGAATGCTGGAGTCAAGCTCAAACACAAAATTTGTTATGTGCAGATAGAAGTGTGATATTAGTTAAATGGAAGGATCACACGTCTCACACTTTCACCAACAGTGTGAACAGGGTATCATTTCTTAGGGAGATAGATATAAATCTTGGGGGTATGTTTACTAAACCGTCTTAATGTTACCGGCGCTAGCTGCAGCGATAATGTGAAGAATGCCATATAAGGAGTGGGTGTTCCAGTCCTAAGGTAGCAAGAATCTGTATCGCGTGATAGTGGGCGCCGTGGCACATTAACGCACGTTAACCCTAAGTACATGCCAGCGCAATGTTAGAAGCTATAACGATGTAGCCCACTGGTTACTGCAATGACTGTGGAGGCAGAGGTCATGGGTTCAATCCCGCACTGGTGTAATCTGAAAAGGCTGTCGGCATTTTCTTTTAATTTTAATCAGTGCTGCCAGCAAAAACACCCTCACAGTGCCGTAACCTAAGGTGCCTGTCTGTCAAGGCACCCTATAATGTGCCCTATAGGGTGCTGTATAGGGCACCTATGAGGCACCTTAGGCTACAGCACTGTGAGGGTGTTTCTGCTGGCAGCACTGACTGAAATGAAAAGGAAAAGCCTCAGACAGCATTCCTAAATAACACCACTGTGGGATCAAACCCATGACCTCTGCCTCCACAGTCATTGAAGTAACCAGTAGGCTACATCTCTATAGCTACTACCATACTGCTGGCTGGCTACAGAAAGACTGCAGGTCACCACACAAACTGGCTGCGCTGGTCCACCCGTACCCATGATGCACTGCACATGCAGATCAGCAGTCTACAGCTGATCACATAATGGGGTATGCACCCCCACAGCACCTAGGCCTGGTAGGGGGAACTGACCGTCTGTGCTACTGGCACAGAGTAGATACAGACCGTGACATTGTACGGGTCCTGTGCTCACCCTGAGGGTGAGGTGGGGCATCCAACACCAGGTCCGCAGCACCTGGCTTGGCTGACATAGGCTATGCTGCAGGTCCCCATCAGTGCCAGTGTGTGATAGGTAGTCCTTGCAGGCCCACCTAGGATACACCTGTGTCCATCTGTATTTCCCAGTCATGTCTAGCCCTTGTGGACTATGATGCACTCAGAATAGTGCATATCCTGTGTGGGTGCCATGGTCACATGTTATAGGTGAAGAGGGGTGTTTGGACCCAAAAGCGGATTATGTAGCACCACCCAACCCTCCCTCTGTGGCTCAGGGTGGGGGGACAGGATCTCCCACCAACAGATCCACATTGTACATCTCTGCAATGGTGGCAGTAGAGAGGACCATCAACCCCAGTCCTACTGGGGAACAGGCACCCTACAGGGCAATCGATGCAGATCTGTACATATCACATAAGGCAATGGCAGACAGGCAGAACGCTGGAGAAGCTCAGCTGCCCCCCACCACTATCTGACATTCACCAGCAGAGGGCACAGTCAGTGGTGTTCCAGCCATACACATGCTAACTGCAGACAGTCTGCTAGCTAGTACATAGTGCATGTTCCTGGAGGAATTGTGTGCACCCAAAAATGGGATGTGAGCACAGACACCAAGCAAGTATGTCAGCGATTGGGCCCCAGAAAAGAGAACCCATAAATATCACTTGAGAGAAATGCTGCATAGCACTATGGGGGAACCTAGCCATGCCGTGATCACTGCTCAGTTAGGGTGAGAGTGACCTCCCAGCATGACATGCTGTGGCCACCCTGTCCATGCAGGTGGTGATCAGGCACAACAATGTCCCAGCCATTGCCCTATACCCTGTGCAGATGCATCCTGCCCAGGCCACCCTGTCCGGGCCATACCCACAGTACCTTGCTCCTCATTATGCACATTGATAGGCTAAAACTGGAAAACAGTGCAAGCAGTGTGGGCTCAGTAAAGTGTAGGCAGCCACAACACACTGGATAGACATACACACTCCCCCCCACGCCTATGCCAGCATTGTGCAAATATGGAGGTTTGTGGCAGCCCTGACCGCCACACAAGTCCTGGGCACAGTGTGGGCATTGCTATGGTACGCAATACTGTTGGGGTCACTTCCCGGGGTGGTAAACACTGTCAGAAGCAATAACTGAAACACACTCCACAGATAATCAAAAAAGTTGCTATGATGAATCTCTATCAACAAATCGTGTTTAACTTAGGATTTGTTAGCTGACATTAATCATAGCAACCTTTTGATATATGTGGAACGTGTTTCCAAGTTTAGGATGGCATTGCTAAGGTATGCAGGTGCCAGTATTGGGAGATGCTGCTCCACGCAGGGCCCAACAGCCTGACTCTCCATGAGGCTTTGGATAGTGGAGCCTGTGGATGTGGGTGTTTGTGCCCCTGTTGGCCGCTGCTCTAGGGCAGAGGTTCCCAACTCTGGTCCTGGTGGGCCAAACACTGTTCATGTTTTCATGCTGTCCCTAATGAATATGCATGAGATACATTTACATACAATGGGGCAATGCTGTCCCTAATAAATATGCCTGTGCTGTATTTGTATGCATCGCCCCCATTGTATGCAAATATATCTCATGCATATTTATTAGGGACAGCATGAAACCTGAATGGCATTTGGCCCTCCAGGACTGCAGTTAGGAAACTCTGCTCTAGGGATTGCACATGTTTATGGTGTCTGTGCTCTGTAGGGTAAAATATAGGCATTTCAGGCATGTTTAATTTATCTGCAATAAAGGTTCCGTCTTTATTACCACGGTTTAGTACTGGGTAAAATATGGGGACAAGTTTGGCAGCAGCCACAGCTGGGCCTTGAACTTGTGACCTTCTGCCCCTGAACACACTGGCTGTGTGTACTGCACCAAACTGTTGCCACAGGGGCAGATTTATTTATTTTATTTATTTATTTAATGTTTTTCTATACCGCACTATTCGGCTTCAGCGCGGTTTACAAGAAACAGGTTTGTACAATGTGGAACAGCCATACATTGAACTTACATAAAACAGGGAATTTAAACATGGATAACAGGTGAACTTTATACATTATATACAAGAGGGGATTGCATCATAGCTGAGTTTATGATACAGGCTCTAAAGGAGATGGTTGGATGAGGTGGAGAGTTATCAAAGGAAATTGGTTAGGCGGCGGTGGATTGAGAGACTGTAGGGTCATGTGATACTGTCTAGGTGATGTTGTCGGAGTTACAGAAGTGTTGTATAAATAGGTGCCGTTTGAGGGCTTTTCTGAACTGGGAGAGGTTGTTTATGGTCCGGATTTCATTCTCTGGGGATACCATGACTGCTCATCAGACAGACCTCGTCTGTTGCAGTGCACGGCACCCATCTAAACGGGGCTTGGCTGTGGTCTGCTGTGGGCAGATGCCACTGCCCCCCTCCACCACCATGCTGACATGCCCTTATGCCGGTGGTGCGCAGTCCCAGGCCATCCAGTGTGCTGGTAGGCAGCTGCCTATGGTGTGGGTTCTCAGGTAGGGGTGCCTACATGGACATGCGCGCTTCCCCCTGGTACCGCCTGCCAATGTTATGTGCCCTTGGGGGTACCTGCTGAGTAATATCCCCTGTGACACTGTGGGACATGTACTTGTGCCCATGTTGGTCCCTCATCAGTTGCTGTCTTGCTGCTTTACAGTTTTAGCATTCCTATGTGCCACCTAGGCATCTGCCTAGTCCACACTGTGCCCCAGCTGGACCACAGCATGTGCCGCCTGCAGCCCCCTGCATCCCATTTACAGCATCAGTACAGTTGCCCTTTCCTACGTGCCCACTCTGCTTTTGCTGCACATGTGCACGCCCTAGCAAACCTGCCCAATATAAACGACAAAAACCCTGATCACCGCTATTTCAATGTGGGATCATTCACTTTGTAGGGGGACAGAGCATAGACCCTTCCAAACATGATATCTTCCTTTTTACGCTTTGTCAGTAGTGTTGCTTTATATTTATCATTAATATCACTATTGGCCAGCTTGGTTATTGGGATTTCAGATGTGGTTCTGGTCATTTTATATGTTTATTTGCCTTTTTGGTTCCTGCACATGAATCACTATCATCACTTTTCTGGGTTTCCCTGCCTTTGCTGTACATTGCTGACTGAAATGGTTTCTCTCTCCTGCAAATATGCCTCCAATGCGAGGGTTTCACTGGCATTAGTATTCGGACCCGGATTTCACAGCGTTAGTGTGCCTGGAGCCTCTCCCCGCCCATTCTCTGCCCATTGACCCCTATCTCCGTCCTCTGGGAGGTCTTACTCCACCCTTCAGAGCCGGGTTTCACAGCGTTAGTGTGCCTTAACGCCGCTGCCGACCTTATCGCGCGATAGCATTACGTATCGCATGATAATGTCGCCGCTGCTATGTTAAGACGGTTTAGTAAACATACTCCTTGGTCAGCTTAAATGAATCAGACTTAAAAGGGATGTAGGTTGTGGAAACCTTTTACGAATTACTTTGTAGGCGATGCCATTTTATTGAACTAACTTAATACAATGGAATTGGGATTTGGATTTAGCTCATGTCTTTTCCAAAAGTAACATTCAGGTACAGTAGATATTTTCTATTCCTGGAGGGCTTACAATCTAAATTTATACCCAAGCCAATGGAGGGGTAAGTGACTTGCCCAAGATCACAAGGATTTGAACTCTGGCTTCCCTGGTTCTCCACTGTTCTAACCATTAAGCTAGTCTTCCACTCTGGCAAGTTTTTGAGAATAACTCTTGAAAGCTTGTCAAAAGATATATTAAGTTAGTCCAATAATAAGGTATCACCAACAACTTGTTTGTTGAGCCTTATTTCCAAGTGAACTTACATGGCAACCAAAATTCTCTGCTAAAGATGAATTTCTTTGAAACCTGTTAAGTTAACTTATCTGGGATTAAAGAGTTGGGTTTTTGTAAAAAAACAAAAACAAAAAACCCTCAGGTTTTTTTTTTTACCCGTTTATGACAATTTAAGCTATATGTCAAATTTCTCTTAGAAATACATGGAGATTTTTCCTGGTAAAGGATACTGTTTTGTATTCAAACTTGTAACTGATCTCTAAAGAGGATTACAATTTTGTACATGGTTTTTTAAAAATTTCAATGAAGTCCATAAAAAGCAAATATATAAGATCTCTCAATCATTCTGTGTCTTCTTTGCTTACTAATATGACTAAATTAATGAGACATAGCACTTTTTGAACAGTGCTTATTTACGCCACCATCACATACTTGTCAGGTCACTGAGAAGTGTGAAACTAATAGCAAGGATAAAAATAACCTTTTGTATTCAGCAATCCAAACACATTCTGCAATTCTATTATTCTTCCTTCTAAGTACTGTATATCTATAGTATTCCATGTCTACATATGCTTAATTAACATAAAATATGCCATACTGGGTCAGACCAAGGTCCATCAAGCCCAGTATCCCGTTTCCAACAGTGGCCAATCTAGGTCATACGTACCTAGCAGTTTCCCCGAAAGACACTGGCTCCACAACGCTTGTACTGGGTCAAACATTGATATCCTGGGTCCCTTCTTAATAATGGTTTATGGACTTTTCCTCCAGGAACTTGTCCAAACCTTTTTTAAACCCAGCTACACTAACAGCCTTTACTACATCCTCCAGTAACAAATTCCAGAGTTTGATTACGCGTTGAGTGAAAAAATATTTTCTTTTATTAGTCTTAGTTTACCCTGTAGCTTCATTGCATGTCCCCTAGTCTTTCTATATTCTATGACTTCTAGTCGCAGGTAACCATGTCTTGGTTTAATAAAAGCTGCATCTGGCAACAAAAATAGTAACATCAAAATAAGTAAAGTAGATACTGAAGTAGTTGTAGACTTCAACGAGAAATTCCTCTGGTACTTTTGAGCAGTCTGTGATGCCAACTCATTGATCTTACTAAGGCTAATAGATGAGTTGTTGATCATTGCGTCAGCCAGTGATCAGAAGGACGCTTCCAGCAACTAAGGAGTTTACTGGCAATGTTTCTGTACTTATTTTAGTAAGAAGTATGCTGTGAGGGTAACTCTTAGGGGCATGTTTACTAACTTAACAAGGAAACAAGGTTCCATGTTATTCAATGGGACCTAGTTACTAAGCTGGGCTAAGGGTTAGAATACACTTTTTGTTGACACACCCCTTACTTGGCTATATGTCAAGGTACCCTACTAGTCTTTAAGTAAGGAACTAGAATATACCCTTTTATTTTATCTTTATCTAATACTTGGTATATCGCTTTATGAAAAAACACCAAAGCGGATCACAATAGACTAAAATAACTGCCAGAAAAGGAAAAGAATGCCATAGTCAACAGGAAAGAGGAGATAGGAAAGAGAGGAGCAGAAGGAAGAGGATTAAGGGGAGAAAGAAGGGGGAAAGAACCTCAGCTGGGAGCAGCAAGAAGCGGGAGGTTGAAGGCGGAGCAAAAGAGGTGTGTCTTGAGAAGAGATTTAAACCTGTTGAAGGAGAGCTCCAGTCGGAGATCTAGGGGGGAGAAAATTCCAGAGTTTAGGGCCTAGGTAGAAATAGGCAAAATTCCGGGTGGACTCCAGGTGTGCAACAGAGGGAGGAGGAAGGAACATGCGATTGACATGGATGTGATAAAGTGTACGGTGGGGCGTACGGAGATGGACCAAACTGCCAAGGTACTGGGGGGAACCAGAGTGAATAGCCTTGTGGACAAGAATGAGGACCTTATATTGACTACAGTAAGTAATGGGGAGCCAGTGAAGGCGGATGAGAAGGGAGGGGGTGGGATGATATGGTCCTGTGCAGGATGCATAAGTGACAAGATGGGCGGCAGTATTTTGTAACATATGGAGTCTTCGGAGCTGAAACTGGGGGAGACTGGGGAGAGCAATATTGCAATAATCAAGTCTGCTCACAACTAGGGAGAGGAGAAGGGTAACCAGGGAGGGAGTGGCAAGGAAGGGACGGACAGCACAGATCTGGCGGAGGGACTAGAATGAATGACGAATCACGGAGGACAGGTGTTCGTGGAAGGATAAAGCGGAGTCCAGAGTAACACCAAGGTAATGCAAAGTGGGGACCAGAGAGATGGGAGTGGAGGAGAGTGAAGGTGAGAGGGTAGGGACAGGGCTGCTGAACGTAAAACAGAAAGCTTGGGTTTTGGTTAGGTTAAGATGGAGAAAGTTGGAGGCTAGCCAGGTACTAACTGAAGAGAGGCAATCATTAAGAGGAGTGATGTTAGGAGCAGAGAGGTCAGTATGGTGCAGGAGTATGATGTCATCGGCATAGTAGTACGCTGAGATGCAGTGCTGTTGAATAAGGGTGGTGAGGAGGGCCAGAAAGACATTAAAAAGGTGAGGGGCGAGAATGGAGCCCTGGGGGACAACGCAGGGAAGGAGAGTGCTAGGTGAGGAGGAAGTACCGGAAAAAACTGAAAAAGACCTGGAAGACAGAAAAGAGCGAAACCAATTGAGTACCGCCCCCCCCCCAAACCGGTATCAGAAAGACAAGTGAGGGGTGTGCGGTGGTCCACAAGATCAAAAGGTGGAGGACAGATCAAGGGAAACCACAATAGAAAACAAACCCTGGTCATGGGAAGAGTGAAGTTCATTGAGGAGGGAAGTGAGGATAGTTTCAGTGCTGTGTCTCATATGGAAACCAGACTGACAGGGGTGAAAGATTAGAGCAGAGTCCAAGTGAGAGGAGAGTTGGGCGAAGACAAGCTTTTCCAAAAGCTTAGCCAGGAAAGAGAGGTCAGAAACAGGGTGCCAATTAGCAGGAATGGAGGGGTCCAGGGAGGGTTTCTTGAGGATGGGACGAATTAAAGCGTGCTTCCAAGGGGCAGGAAAGACTGGAATTGAACATGGAAAGAATGAGTGCAACAGAAGGCTCATCGAGCCAATGGGAAGGGATAGGATTGAGCTGACAAGTGGCTTTCCGGGAGGTAGAGAATGCCTTAGAGAGTTCAGCAGAGGAGATGGGATGGAATAGGGACCATTGGTAGGAAAGAGCTGGAGGTGCAGGAGGGCGGGGGGACAGAAGGGAAAGGGGGAACAAAGGGCCAGGACCTTAGTACTGTAGATGGATGAGAGAAGGGCAGGATCACAGAGATCAGCAGAGGGTGCTGAGGCGCATTACACTATTCTTTTATTTAAAAAGGGTTTTTTTTTTATACCGCTTTATCATTTCAGTCAAAGCGGTTTACATTGTTACTTAAACTTGGTAATGTAGATTAAACAGGGACATTGATAACCTTTCATTGCCTCAGGAAAAATCCAAGTTAAGTGACTTGCCCAAGGCCACAGGGAGTGCTAATAGGCATTGAACCCCGGTTGTTTGGTTCTCAAGCTCTATCCTTTACACCAGGCATGTCCAACAGGTAGATAGCAGAGGGGTCAGAGGTAGATCACCAGCCCCACTTGGCTCCATCTCTCCAGCAGCTTGCCCCGTCGTTAGGAGAGAGTTTGTGCCGGCAGGTCGTCTGCCAAGGGCTTGCCGCCGCCGCTGCTGATCCTTTGCCTGTCTTTTTTCCCTGCCTGCGGGTGTATTGGGGGCGCTTGTTATTTTCATGCCAATAGTTTGTGGGTACCCCAGGGGGCTGCTGACCGCGCCCCGTGACGAGACACCACAGGCCCGGCGTCATACCTGGTCTCCTGCCTCTCAGAATCACTCATTCCTGCCCCCGCCCCCAACACCCCTTAGAAGTGTGTTATATACCAGGCGATATCCATTCGCCCGGGCTTTACCTGAATACACTTACCGTATTAGTTGTGTCGTGTGCTGGTCGCTTTATAGTTTGCTTTCATTAAACGTTTTTGGGAAGACACAACAAGTGTCAAGAATTTGGTGATTTTGGCGGGCTTTTCCAATTTTGTTCTAACTTGCCTATGCCTTGCCTTCAAATTGGTTCAAACCACTGTGACTTTTGCTTGCCTCTGCAATTTTATTTTGCCTAGCCTTTGCGTTGATTCTACACTGTGTGCAGAATTTATTAAATCGCGTGTGGTGGTATTTGAACTTGTTTGGAAGTATTTGATTTTATCTGGTTTGCTGGACAGGTGTTTGAGTTTTTTTGATGACTGGTGGTATTTGATTATTGGTGCCAGTATGATGAATTTGTATTTTTACTTTTAGAACTGCATGTGTGGTTTTGGCATCTTCAGTCCTTGTATTGCACATCATCCAGAGGTCTTCAGTTCCTGCTGATTTTTAATACTTTGGGACAGTGACAGTTTTGGACCAGATTCAGCCAGTGTTTATACTAACTTAGCAGATTTGGCCTTCTTACATCCAGCCACCCCAGTATGACGAAGATCAGTGTTCCAAAGAGCAAAACCTACCACTTTCATGATGAATGGGAAATGGACTACTTCTTCATCATGGTGAAAGACAACTGTTGTTGTCTAATTTGTAACGCCCCAGTATCCTTGCCCAAAAAGGGTAATCTGTAACATCATTATAAGGCTCTGCATAGCAATACGTTTGATGCTGATTTTCCACCCAAAAGTGAAATTCGTAAACTGAAGCTCAAAGAACTTAAATCGAAATTGGCTACTCAGCAACAGTTGATGGCAAAGCCAAGGTCACATTCGGTCAATGCAACCATAGCATCCTTCAAGGTCAATAACCTGATCGCAAAGAAATACAAACTTTTCACTGAAGGGGAATTTGTAAAAAAGATTGTTTTCTTGAAGCAGTTGACAATCTTTTTGAAGGATTTAAAAATAAGAAAGAGATCATAGCTGCTATTCAAGATGTACAATTGTCAAAAAACACTGTCGTGCGGCGAATAGAAAAGATGTGTGGAGACACAACTGAACAATTGGAGGATGTTCCAAATTGCGTTGCTTTCTCACTCCAACTGGATGAATCTACAGACATAAGAGAGACATAGCCCAGTTACTAGTCTTTATCCGGATGGTTTTTGAAGACTTCAGTGTTAAAGAAGAACTACTTGGAATGATTTCTTTAAAAGGGAGAACTACCGGTCAGGAAATATTCAGTTCTTTCCATTCTTTTGTGACAAAGTGTAATCTTCCATTGCATAGACTTGTTTCCATCACTACTGATGGAGCAAGAGCAATGACAGGTGAGGTTAACGGTTTCATAGCCCTCTGTAGACAGCGTGACGACTTCCCAGATTTCCTTTCTTACCACTGCATCATTCACCAGCAAGTTTTGGCAAGCAAGAGACCCAATACAAAGACTGTCATGGACATCACTTTCAAAATTGTAAATTCAGTTCGTGGAAGATCTCTTCAAAGACAGCTTTTCAATCTTACTCTTGATGAAGGGGCAGCAGAAATCATTTTGCACACAGATGTAAGGTGGCTAAGTAGGCACAAATTTCTGCAAAGATTTTGTGATTTGCTGATGAAATAAGAAGTTTTTTGAAGGAGAGGGGAGATGACCAAGCAGAGTTGGAAGATGAGGAGTGGTTATGTGATCTGGCATTTCTCGCTGACTTTACAGGTGAACTAAGTAATATGAACCTTGAACTACAAGGTAAAAACAAATGCATTGGTGAGATGAGTACAGTTTCATCCTACAAGAGCAAATTTGAGCTAAATGATGACTGACCTTGCAAACAACACTTTTGAACATTTTCCTAATAAGCAGGACCATCTGGGACAATATCCAAATTCTGTTTTTCAGAACGAGAAGGATGTGACAGAAATCTGTTCTGTTATCCAGGAATTTGAAAATAGATTCTGTAACTCCCAAAAAATTGGAACAGTTGTGGAGTACTTGTCATACCCATTTAAAGTAGATGTGGACATTAAAAAAACTGCAGCTGCTATCAGTAAAAATTACTCATTGAACAAGCCATCTCTTGAAAACGAAATATTAACCCTTAAAAATGACATTTTTCTCAAGGCCCGTGCTGAGCAAGAATCGTTTTGGAAGCTAGTGCCTAGAGACAAATTTCCCAATTTGAGAAGATGCAGTGAAGCTGTACACTCCTGTTTCAGTTCAACTTATTTGTGTGAATCTGCGTTTTCCCATTTGAAAATGACAGAATACACAACATGACAGATGAACATCTCCAGAATTCCCAGAGACTGGCCCTCACGCAATAGTCACCCAACTTCAAAAAGCTGGTGGATGAAATGTAGGCTCAGATGTCTCACTAATGAGCAAGCGCGAAATATTAAAGATTGTGCAAGATCAGCCTGGATCAATATTTGACATAAATTTAACACAAATTACTCAATAAAAGTTAAAGAAAGCTATTAAGACAGTTAAAGAAAGTTATTAGTCAATAAAACGTTAAGAAAAAATGTACTTTCCATTTCCCCTCGCAATTCTTACTGGATCTTCGTCTCAATGTTTTGTTTTTGCTTAATTTGCTTAACAGTTGATCACATCCAAGTAAATGACAGAAGGTTCATTAAAAATGGGGGGGGGGGGGGATCCTCCAACTTTGAATTTTAACCCAATAATTTGAAAATAATTTGCAGCTTAATTTTCATGGTGGTAGATCACCGGCACTTTTGGCCGGAAAAAGTAGATCACGACCTGTTCGAAGTTGGACATGCCTGCTTTAGACTATTCCTCCACTCCTACTTACTATTTAATCAATAATATAGTGCTACAAGTCATATGCAGTGCTGTACCACATAATTAAGAGACAGCCTTTGCTCATCAAAACTTTTAATCTAATTAAGACAGACCACAACAACAACAAATGGGGACCAGGGTAACAAGGGGCATTACAAGATACAGATAGGTGAGAAGCACAAGAATAAACCAGATTAGAGTGAAAAATGTGTCAAGAATACCAATCACACTGATTCTGGTTGGACCCGAGGGCATGTTAATTCCTGAAAGCTAGGAAAGAATTGTTAGTCCAATAGAAAGTAGAACTCTAAATGGCAAGAGGACACTGTTCCCTCTAAGCTGTGCGCGCGCACACACCTCACCGAGCGAGCGCACATGCTTTACAACAGAGCGCACAAAAATTACTGTTCTGATAGAAAACAACACAGACGTCTTAAAATGTAAAAGTTGTGATTGTAATTACTAGAAATTTTCCACTTCATTTAGTAATCGTTTATTTTCATTTAATTTGATTAAAATCAATGTGGTGTGCATACTGTATTCTGATGTGTAGTCAAATTTTAAAGTATATAACTCTGAGTGTCATTATGTGGCGCACAAAAACTTAACCTTCCTTCAAAAGCTGCACAGCTGATATTTTATGCGCACACAGCCTACAGAAAATTAGAGGGAACATTGCAAGAGGATAGTAACCTAGAATGGAGCATCTCAACTCAACACACACCTGAAATGGTTGTTCAAGAAACTAAGGGGGGAGGGGGAATAGGTAAACACACACTGCATGGCAGGTACAACTACAAACAACATTACCTGGCATAGCTAGGATAATTATCCAGTGTGGATGGGCTCCTTTAAGGTAGAAAGAACAGCATTACTGGTTTCATTCCAGGCTGGAGACTTAATAATGTGCAATATGTTTGAGGATTGCTGAAAACCAGAAGAATGGGGAAAATAACCTATACTGTACAGAAGATAGACCACCTCTCCCTCTCCCTCCCCCTCCAAAAAAAAAAAAAACCCTCCCCAACATGGTAAAAAGTAATCTGCACTGCCTTGCATATTCTGCCCTAGCAATAGCAAAATAGGCTGGCTCATGTCTATCTTTATTTGCCGTCATCCTCTATTACTATATAGTTTTTGTTACCTTAAATTCCTGTTCCTTATTGACATTAAGGGTGTCCAGTTTGGCAACAAGAAAAAAAAAACGTTAGCAAACAAAAAAGTATTAGTATTTTGATTGACACCTTGGGGTATCAACTAGGTTACAGTAAGCTGGAACGAACAGTTCTTGGTCTTAATTTAAAAAAACCCACAGAAGTCTTTACGGCTGCAACGGTGGGGAAGGGGAGGATTGGGCCCTTACCTATTACCACCCACAGGGCCAAAGCTACTCGGCTTCCCTGCTTAGCCGGCGACTTTGAATTTTAAACGTATGCCTCGTATTTTCCAAAGCCCAACTCAAGACGAGCTGCCATCACCTACACAAATTATGTCCCTCCCGTCACTTCTGGCGAACTCACCCGAGCACAGGGCCGTGGCCTCACCGTCTGTTCCGACCACTGAACCGTTTCCCGCCGCCGTCCTCCTCCTCCCTCACGGAGCCGGCTGGAATGGAAGCAGAAGTAGGAGGAGACGGCGGCGGGCCCGGGTTCCTCCTCTTCCCGTAGGCCGCCGCTCAGCTTCCTGTGCGATGCGGGACTGTACGTCAGCGCGATCCGCCGAGTGCTGGCACAGCTCTTCAGCCATGGCTCTGTGAGACAGCAGCACATGGCGGCCGCGGCAGCCATGAGCCCCCCAACCTCCTGCACTCGGCTCCCCCCCGCAAAGTAACGCCACCACTCGTGACAGGACTCCCGCTCAGTCCCCCTCCTCAGTAGGAGCCCCCAGGCCTCCGCAATCCGCCGCCTTCTCCTCCTCAGGCCGGGGCTTTCACTTTGCAGCACCTCGCTCTACTTTTTGGTTGAGGATTTGCTTCGTTTTTAGTTTTTCTCCATACAGATACCGTTTGTCTTTTTTTTTGGCGGGTTTTGTTTCCTTGCCGCCACCATGGGAGTACACGGTTTCCAGGACTACATCGAGAAGCACTGCCCCAGCGCCGTGGTGCCGGTGGAGCTGCAGAAGCTGGCCCGGGGTAGCCTGGTGGGAGGGGGCCGCCAGCGGCCCCCGCAGACCCCGCTGCGCCTCCTCATCGACGCTGACAACTGCCTGCACCGGCTCTACGGCGGCTTCTACACGGACTGGGTGAGCGGGGGCCAGTGGAACCACATGCTGGGCTTCCTGGCGGCGCTGGCCAAGGCCTGCCACAACGGCAACATCGAGCTGTTCGTCTTCTTCAACGGCGCGCTGGAGAAGGCCCGGCTGCACGAGTGGGTGAAGCGGCAGGGCAACGAGCGGCAGACGGCGCAGCAAATCCTCAGCCACGTCCAGAACAAGGGTACCCCGCCGCCCAAGGTCTGGTTCCTGCCGCCCGTCTGCATGGCACACTGCATCCGTCTGGCCCTCATCAGATTCCACATCAAGGTAAGTCCCGGGGGCTCTTGCCCCTTGCCAAGCCTGCCCCAGTGATGCCCCTAAAGGGCCGCAGTGGCTGGCCTCCTCGACCCCGTTGCTGGCAGAAGCCTCAGCAACTTGCGTACACACAGTGGCGAGAGGAGAGCAGCCCTGGCCCTCACAGCTCTCATCCGACGAGGATGACGAGTACTTGCTCTTATTTCACTTCCTTGCCCACCTTTCACCTTGTCTTTGCTTAGCGATAAGTTGCTGATGGTTCTTGTTATGTTACGAAGATCTGTGACTGCCAGCTCAGTTTCACTGCTCAACCCATAACTGCCAAGTTACTCAATTTCAGGAGTGAGACTTTTTGGCCGAGCCTAGTTTTGATCTTACATCCCAAAAGCAGTGTGGGAGTTGTATTCCTCAATTGAAATTGGTGTTATTGGTCCCATAATGCACCTGATAGAGTTGCTCAAAATCTAGGACTGGCTTGAGATCTCCTTGTTGTCATTGGATAATTAGCTCTGGGGGCAGAACAGAACAGTGGCATACAGAAGTTGAAAGTATTGGACACTGGCAGAATGCTATGAAGCAAAGTGAAGCTGCTTCCAGATTTGTTAAAAGAAGGGAAAGAGTTTGCCGAAGATTGGCCGGGGCACCTAGTGGCAGTATCATTGCCAAGCAGTTTAATTTTCTCTGCCTGAAACTTGTGTGTGTGTATGTATTGTTTGGGGGGGGGGGGGGATTTGTGTGTGCTCTTTCTTTCCTCCCTCCCAGTATGAAAGTTTAATCTGGATTATAATTTCCAGGCATCAACTGAGTTCTCTGCTTCTGTCATGAGCTATTATCTACTTAATTTATTTTGGGGTTCCTTCTAATAGTTCTACTGTGTAAGAAATGTTTTGGGTTTTTTTAATAATCTTTGGGCCTTATTGAGAAGAGAGTATAGAAAGATATTTTACTCTTTGAAGCTCCTGCTTGACAAACGGAATGTCAAGTAGGATAAGCAACAGGTTCTGGTTTGGAGAGAAGCTAATTTACAGGCCAATGCAGAAAGCCGGCACTGAAGTCATCTCTGTACGCCTCCTTGCATTGCGCAACTTCAGCGCCAGCATGCAGAAAGTGGCGCATATGCAATCTAGCCATGCATTAAACTTGGGAGACCAAGTCAAAAACATGTGCACAAAAGTCGGTGCAAGTTTGGCATGCTCTCCTAGAGAAACAGTGGCACCGTGTGGCTAATTTGCATATGTGTCATGACAGTATTTTGATGATATCAGGGGCTTTCTCTGATGTATGGATCATCTGAGGGAGGATGGACTTTAAGGAACGCCTGGCTCATCTGAAGGGACGTGTTAAGCCTTTGTTGCCATCAAAATACTATCAGAGGCTGGTGCCCCTGACAGAAAACAAATCCCTGGTAGCCCAGTGGCTCCTATTACGCCCCCCCCCGCCCACCCAACTAAAAATAAGCCTGGTGGCCCAGCTGCCTAAAAACCCTTGCTCCCTTCCAGTACCTTCACAAAGGAGTGGGAGCTCTGCCCACGTACTCCTGCTCCTGAGCCACCATCTTGAAAAATGGTCGTACCTGGTCCCATGTGATGCATCCTAAGATACACCGGACGGGATCAGACTGCCACCAGGCTCATTTTTAGTTGGGCATGTTGTAGGATTGGGCCACTGGGCCACCAGGGTTTATTTTTTAGGTAGGTGGATGGGTGGGTTGGGGGATTGGGGCCACTGGGCCACCAGGAATTTGCTCTCTGTCGGGGGCACCGCCCCTGATAGTATTTTGATGTCATCGAGGACTTTCCCTGGTGCCTAGATCATCTGAGAGGAAGTTTGATACTTCACCTCAGATGATCCAGGCATTGGGAGAAGGCCCTGATGCCATCAAAATATTATCGGGGGCATGTGCTAGATGTTTAAGCCACCTCAAGACCAGGCATAGAGATGTTGGCACTAAAATGGATTACAAAATCCTCTATGCATTTCTCTGCATGGGGCACAGGCAATATTAGCATGCCATTTTAATATGTGCAACTCATTTGCCTATAATTTAAATACTTTTGGTGTTAATTGTGCACTAGCTTTTCCTTTGCTGTTTATGCACGTGTCCATCTCTTTTCTGCATTTGGCTATGTTGGTAATTGTGCTCATTAGCTGTCTTTGTGACACTAACATGGGATTGTCACACCACAAAGACAGTAGCGCAGGAGAAATGTTGTTACATGGACATTTTTTCTTTGCTCAAATGGGTGGAGAGTGGGAGTTCGTTTTGAGCAGCTACTGCAGGTGTTCATGTTCTGCAGACAGAGCAGCTACCGCAGGCTTCGCGGATGCAGCTATGGCTACCTCAGCAGGTGACGATAGCTGCATCTATAAAGTTGTCCCCCCACGATCCCAGCGCTTTCTCTGTGGTAATGGGAGAGGAAATGCTAGGAATGCCCCCTGCACATACTGCAGGACTTTCGCCATTATCGCCTGGCATTAACTGCAGAAGCCGTTCATGCTTTAGTATACGTCCTTTAGTGGAGGTTCAGTCATTGCCAATTTTTCATATGTAATCAGCAGAGCTTGTGATTTTAAGTGCAGTTAAATTTTAACAAATTCCTTATTGAGATTGGTGATTATGAGGCATGTTAACTAAAATGATCTACAGTTAGCCTGGGCTTAACCATTATCTTGTACTAAAAATGTGGCTATGGTAAAGATCCCATGCTAACTGCTCAGTCCAGGTTTGAGTGGAGGCTGGGCAGTCAGGGTGTAGGTGTTTTACTGCAAAGTGTGGTTAGCATGGGTGTCAGTCCATGCTAAACACACATTTTGCAGCTAATACGGGTGTACTTACCAATACTTCAAGGAGTGGTGGTAACTGCACCATAATAATTGTGGTAAATGGCTTAGCGTGGGGATGATGTTGGACCTGCCTGGGGACATACTGGACACATCCGTATGCATCAGCATGGGTCCAGCATAACCCTTGTGCTACGTTTTGGGGCTTGATGCATAAACATGTCCCTAAATGCAGAGTTTGGTTTGGCAAGTATTTGGATGGGAGACTACTTACTGCACAGAAGAAAGGGCTGGCAATCTACATTTGGTCGCACCTTGCCAATAAAACCCAGGAGCTGGGTTGCCAGGAGTCAGAGTTGACTTCACGGCACACACTTCTGCTTTTCAAATGACAGAACCAAGATGGATTTTTTGTTTGGTGATTCCCAGAACTAGGGATAGCAGTATGGTATGATGGTCTTGCAAATTTTTTTTTAAGATTTTCATAGTGTTTATAGTAGTTGTAAAACTTTTTCTTGAAAGTTATTTTATATGTATTTGGGTGTAACTTTCCATTTGGATAAGTGCTGCTTCCTTATCGTAACTCCGGTCCAGTCCCGTCCCTTGTTCTCTGGGTTGTGCTCCCTTTCCAGCAGCTTTGGAGACTGAGCTCATCAAGGATTTGCTGCCCCTCTGGTATAAGTACCACTGGCACCACCCACCAGCTTCCAGTAAGTTCAGTCTCCAAAAGCAGCTGAAAGGAGGCAGTAAGCCAGAGGAAGAGCTTTCTGAAGAGATATAGGCTAGGGACCTTAGGGGCCTTTTGTTTCCTGCCTTTTTGCTGTTTTTTATTTGGTTTGGTTTTAAATTTAGTTTGGTTTTTTTCTTGGGGTCCTGTGCCTTTAAGCCATTCGAGCAGGTTCCCCCCCCCCCATCTTCCGTGGCCGTCCTCCGCAGCGGGGCCTGCGGGGAGGAGGCTTGCCTGCAGTTTGGGGACTGCAGCACAGCAGAACAGGAGAGGAGTCTCGCTATTCTGTCTTCCGCGAGGGGCCGAGGTGTTGCCGGCAGTTGCGGAGGCGGAGTTCTGTGGGCCGATTCCGCCGCGCCGAAGCTTGTGAACAGCTGAGCGTGGCGAGGGAGGCCTTTCAGCGGGAAGCAGCAGAGGAACAGTTGCTTCCCGCGGGTGGACAGAGTCTTGGCATTCAGTGGCGGGGTAGCCGCGAGGCAGCGGGAACTCCGCGGCTCAGTCCACGTGGTGCACCGTGACCTGTTGCAGCACGTGGAGAGCGGCTGCCGGAGGTAGGTGGCGGTAAGTTTTTTTTTTTTTTTTTTTTCTTCACGCTCGGGGCGCGCCACGGACAGAAGAGGCCAGGGAAGGGGGATGCTTCTTGGTTGATTAAAAAAAAGAGAAGGTTTTTCTTTATATATAGATATAGGTCTTCCTATCTGTCTATCTATCTTAGTGATTGGGCTGAATCATGTCTAGCAGACCGCAGTGCCTGGTATGTGGCACCAGGAGGAGCGCGGTCTCTGGGGCTGGAATCTGCAGAGACTGTGAAGCCGAGGCCGCCTCTGTTGAACAGGAGATTCAGATGGCTCTTCCTTTGCCCCCTGCTGACGCTCAGAGCGCCGAGGATCCTTGGGGGGGGGGCAGCCTGGACCCTCCTCGCGGCCCTTGGTCCTGGAACAGTCAGCCCCTCTTTTAGATCAGCCTACGCCTTTTGCGGCCTTGGGGGCTCTGGAAGAGGATCCTGGGGGAGCCTTCTCTCCGGAGTTTGTTCTCCTTATGCACAAGGCCTTCTACTTGTGGAAGCGCGGAGCGGAGGGGACGGTTCAGGAGGAGGCGTCTCTTCCCTCTAAGCGCCCTAGATTGGCAAGAGGAGGCGGCGCTGGGGAGGACACACTTCGAGCCTCGTTGTCAGAAACTCTGGAGGGTGAGGCCTCCGATAAGGACCTGGCAGAGGTTGAGGAAGAGCAGGAAGAGGGAGAGATCCCGGAGGAGGATCAGACCAGGATTGTGAGGGTCTTTAGGCGGGAGGAGCTCCCAGCCTTAATTGGTGAAACCTTGAAGGTACTTAACATGTCGGCGGAAGAGGAGATGCTGGAAGACCCGTTGATTCAGGCTGTCAGGAAATCTCAGAAAGTTTTTCCAGTTCACCGGGTAGTTCGGCAGATGATTCAGGAGGAGTGGAATCGGCCCGAATCCAGTCTAAGGGGTGTACGGGCTATGGCTCGGTTGTACCCCTTGCCGGAGTCCGAGAAGGAGTTGTTGAAAGTGCCCAGAGTGGATGTGGCAGTAGCAGCAGTGACAAAGAAGACAACTAGTCCAGTAGAGGGCGGTGTGGCCCTCAAGGACTCCCAAGATAGGAAGCTGGATGGGCTGCTGAAGCAGGCTTTTGATATCAGTGTCCTGGCACTCCAGGCTTCAGTTTCAGGGGCCTGGGTGGCCAGGGTATGCTTACGCTGGGGGCAACAGCTTCAAGGGGCTGGCGATCCGCCCGGTGAGGCCCAGGGGGAGGCAGCCAGGATTGAATCGGGGGCTGCGTACCTGGCGGACAGTCAGTACGATCTCATTAGGGGTCTGGCGAAGAATATGGCTTCAGTGGTAGCAGCCAGACGCTGATCGTGGCTCCGCAATTGGGCGGCAGATACTTCATCCAAGTCCCGCCTCAGCAGCCTTCCTTTTAAAGGGAAGTTGCTGTTTGGGGAGGATTTGGATAAATTAGTAAAGGAGCTTGGTGAGATTAAGGGGGGCAGGCTCCCGGAGGACAAGACGAAACAGAATCGGCCGCCCCTTCCGGCGCGGAGCCAACAGAGAGATTTTCGGAGATTTCGAAATTCCAGATCTTTGTCCTTTCAGAGGGGCCATTTTTCCTCCAGGAGACAAGGCTTCCGGGGATTTAGTGGAGCAGGAAGGGGCTTTGGGGCCTCTTCGTCTTCCTCAGGCCCGAGAAAGTCACAATGAAACAGCGGGGACCCAGGGGGGAGTACTGCCGGTGGGGGGTCGGTTAAGGCAGTTTTTCCCCGCCTGGGCCCGGGTCACGTCGGATCAGTGGGTCCTGGAGGTGATTCAAAAAGGGTATGCCCTAGAGTTCACAAGACCAGTTTGTCCGGCGTTCGTGCAGATCCTCTGTAAAGGCCGCAGCCGTGAAGGAGACTGGGGCGGATGCTCGCTCTAGAGGCGGTGGTTCCGGTTCCTTTGGACCAATATGGTTGCGGTCGATACTCAATTTATTTTGTGGTTCCCAAAAAGGAAGACTCCTTTCGGCCGGTCCTCGATCTAAAGCGCCTCAATCGCTGTCTCAGGGTGCCACATTTTTGCATGGAAACTCTGAGGTCCGTGATTGTGGCAGTTCGGCAGGGGGAGTTTTTGACGTCTCTGGATCTGACTAGCGTATTTGCATATTCCGGTATGCGAATCTCACCAGCAGTTCCTGAGGTTTGCGGTGCCAATGGGACATTTCCAATTCCAAGCCTTGCCTTTCGTTCTGGCAGCAGCTCCAAGAACATTCACCAAGGTGATGGTGGTAGTGGCCGCGGCTCTTCGCAAGGAGGGGATTTTGGTCCATCCCTACCTCGACGACTGGTTGATCCGGGCAAAGTCCAAGGCAGAGTCACTGGAGGCAATGACCAGTGTGGTAGGTCTGCTAAGGGAACTGGGCTGGGTCATCAATCCAGCAAAGAGCAGATTGGTACCAGTGCAGGAAATAGAGTATTTGGGAGCAAGATTCGACATGGTCAAAGGCAAGGTGTTCTTGCCGGAACAAACGACAAAGAACCTAAGGAGCCTGGTACGGCAGTTCCTGGCCAGGCCAGCTCCCTCGGCGTGGCATTATTTGCAGATGTTGGGGACCATGGCGGCGATGATTGAGCTAGTGCCGTAGGCCAGAGCTCACATAAGACCGCTCCAGAAGTCTCTGCTGCGGCGCGGATCCCACCAGCGTCAGGCTCTGTCGGTTGTGCTTCCCTGTCCTCCGGATGTCAGGAAGGCCTTGCAGTGGTGGCTCGCTCCGGGGAATCTGGAGCGGGGAATACCCCTCGAGCCCCCACAGTGGTATCAGTTGACCACAGACGCCAGTCTGACAGGTTGGGGCGCCCATTGTGAAGGCAGATTCACCCAGGGTTTTTGGAACGAAGTGGAGGCCAGGTGGTCAATCAACAGGCTGGAGTTGAGGGCGGTTGCCCTGGTTCTCAACGCATTCAAGCATTTAGCTCAAGGGAGAGCGGTCCGAGTGCTGTCTGACAATGTCACCATGGTGGCCTACATCAATTGCCAAGGAGGCACGAGCAGTCCTCAGCTGGAGGAAGAAGCGGAGAGCTTGCTGGGGTGGGCCGAGGTTCATCTGTCAGCGGTCTCGGCTCAGCATGTGGTCGGAATAGAGAACGTGACGGCAGATTTTCTGAGTAGACACAAGGTAGACCACGGCAAGTGGGAACTTTGTCAAGAGATGTTCGAACTGGTAGTAGCACGTTGGGGGTCCCGGTCATGGATCTGATGGCGCGTTGGGAGTCGACCAAGGCGATCCGGTTCTTCAGCCGCAGGAAGGAGAGAATGTCGGAAGGTCTCGATGCTCGGGTGCAGAGGTGGCCCTCCGAGGGTCTGCTGTACGTTTTCCCGCCATGGGCGCTCATAGGAAGGGTCCTGCAGCAGGTGGAGGCACACCAAGGGTTAGTGATCCTCATTGCTCCGGATTGGCCTCGAAGGCCGTGGTATGCGGACCTGGTCAGGCTGCTGGTCGAGCGGCCGTGGCGTCTGCCTTGCAGGGGCGATCTTCTGTTTCAGGGTCCTCTGTGGTTGCCTCATGTGGATTGGTTCTCGCTTACGGCTTGGCTCTTGAGAGGGCGCGTCTCCAGAAGCGGGGGTATTCAGGAGCGGTGATTTCAACGTTGTTGAGCGCGCGTAAACGGTCAACGTGCCTGTTGTGTAAGAATTTGGGGGATATTTGAGAACTGGTGTATAATCCGGGGGAGCCCCCCCCCCTTTCAGTGCCGGTGATATTGGAGTTTTTGCAAGAAGGTTTCGAGAAAGGTCTGGCAGCTCGTTCCTTGCGGGTTCAGTTGGCAGCCATTTCCTGTTATAGAGGAAAGGTCCAGGGGAAACCCTTAGGAGAAAATGCAGACATTGGTAGGTTCCTGCGGGCGGTTTGCCGGCCTCGGATAAGGTCAATGGTCCCTCCCTGGGACCTTAGTTTGGTTCTAAACGCCTTGGCCGGGGAGCTGTTTGAACCAGTAGGAAAGGCATCGTTAAAAGACTTGACTCTCAAGACGGTGTTCCTTGTGGCGATTTGTTCAGCCAGGCGAATTTCAGAGCTTCAGGCCCTGTCGTGCCATCCTCCGTTCCTCATTTCTTTAAGGAGAAGGTGGTTCTCCGTACCGTGCCTTCCTTCTTGCCTAAGGTAGTGTCGTCTTTTCACGTCAATCAGTCGGTTTCTCTCCCTGCCTTTTCAAGAGACGGACCGGGAGTGCAGGATGCTGAAGCGTTACCTTAGTCGCACAGCGGTCTTTCGTAAGTCCGAACGTTTATTTGTAGTGTTCGGGGGGCCGCGTAAGGGGGAGGCGGTGGCCAAAGCTTCCATTTCAAGATGGATCAGGGAAGCTATTGCGTCGGCCTATATCCTGAGGGGGAAAAGGATCCCTGAGGGGTTTCGGGCGCATTCAACTCGGTCCCAGGCGGCCTCTTGGGCAGAGTACAGTTTTGGTGCCGCCGCTGGATATTTGTAGGGTGGCTACGTGGTCGTCTTTGCATACCTTCGCGAAGCATTACAGATTGGATGTTCAAGCGCCGGCGGATGCGGTGTTCGGAGAGGCCTTGATTCGGTCCAGCCTTAGGAACCCCTCCCAGACGTGAACTGCTCTGTTACATCCCAGAGAACAAGGGACTGGACTGGAGTTACGATAAGGAAGAAGTAATTAGACCTTACCTGCTAATTGGTGTTCCTGAAGGAACTCCAGTCCAGTCCTTGATCCCTCCCAGTGTGGTCTTTTCAGGTTTTAGGATAGAATTTTGCCTGCCCAAAGTATCAAAAAGAAAGGATAGTGTCCGAAGACGCCTCGCTCAAAGCGGGGGCGGTCCTGGTCCAGCGGAAGGTTTGGTTAGTGGTGAAAGCTGGGTCGGGTGTGGGCTCAGGTAAGCCTCCTCCTCTTCGGGAGGGGGGGTGTATCAGTCCCTTCCGGGGGGTGGAGGGAGGGGAGAAGTTTATAGATTATAAATGTACTCATTGAGTTTGAAGTTAGAATGGTTTGGTTTTTTATTTGCCTCTCTGTAGAGTTTGCTTTTCAGTAGAATACTGGAAGCTGTTGGGTGGTGCCAGTGGTACTTATACCAGAGGGGCAGCAAATCATTGATGAGCTCAGTCTCCAAAGCTGCTGGAAGGGGAACACAACCCAGAGAACAAGGGACTGGACTGGAGTTCCTTCAGGAACACCAATTAGCAGGTAAGGTCTAATTACTTCTTACAGTTGTGGCCAACATTATTGGCACTCTTGCATTTTTAGGTATGTTGTGTACAGTATCTTGAGAAATAACTGGAAATATTCCAACTGTATATAACAAAAATAAATGTCTGTGCAATTTAGACATAGTAATTTCTAAGAAAAAAGCAAAATGTGACCTGGGCAGGATTAATGGCACCCTTCACTAATACTTGTTTGCACAGCCCTTGGCAGTGATGACAGCCTCCAAATGTTTCTTGTAGCCATCTATAAGTTTTGTACATCTGTGTGCTGGTAGTTTCTCCCATTCTTCAACTTTGATTTGTTCCGGCTCATGAATGTTTCCAGGATTCCTTTTACCAATGGCAGATTTAAGCTCTTTCCAAAGGTTCTCGATTGAATTGAAATCGAGATTCATTGCTGGCCAGTTTAAAACAGTCCATTTGTTCCTTTGTAACCATTCTTTTGTACTTTTGGATGTATATTTTGAATCATCCTCCTGCTGGAGGACCATGATCTTCAACCTAGACCTAGCTTTCTGACACTAGGTAACACGTTTCACTCCAGAATACCATGGGTAGTCAGTCCTCTGACTTCATGATTCCTTTAATACATTTGAGGCCTCTAGTTCCTGAGGCAGCAAAACAGCCCCACAATATTATGAAACCTCCACTATATTTAACTGCAGGAAGGGTGTTTATTTCCTTATAAGCTTCATTTCTGCGCCTGTAAATGTATCGCTGGTCTGTATTGACAGAGAGCTCAGGTTTGGTTTCATCTCTCCACAGAACATTTTCCCAGAAGGATTGTGGTTTCTCAAGGTAGGTTTGGGCAGAGATCAGGCATGCTTTCTTATGTCTGTCTTTGAGCAGTAGGTTCTCCTTGGCCTTCGCCCATGAAGTCCTTATTTGTTTAGTGCGCGGCATATGATGTGGGTTGAAATCACCGCTCCAGGTCAGCCTTAAGCTCTTTGGATGATGTATGTATTTTACCAACAGTTTGCATTAACTTTCGCAAACTTATTGAATTAACTTTCCTTTTCCCACCATGTCCTGGGAGGTTCTCGACAGTTTCATGAACAAAAAAGCTTCCTAACATTGCAAATTGTATACACAGGAATCCCAAGGTCTTTTGAGATGGCCCTGTTTGATGATGACTTTTCTGACAGTCTCAGGCAGCTCTCATGGCTTTACCATTGTGAAAATGCAACAGGGAGTGAATGTGGCCATTTTAAACATTAAAGCCATTATTCATTGGTTGATTCAAGCCATTTGAATACTGAAAGTTGATCACAGGTATGTCTAATTTTACTGCAGTGGAGATGTGTTTTTTCTGTTCAAACTGATTCAAATTGTTTTATAAGGGTGCCAATACTCGTGTCCTACAAAACTAACCACCCAAAAGGTGAATAATCATTCCTTATCGTCACTCCAGTCCAGTCCCTTTACTTCTGGGTTACGCAACCCTTCCAGCAGCTTGTTGGCTGAGCCCAACCTTTTTGGGGATGGAGCGGTATAAATACCACTGGGACCACCCACCAACTCCAGTATTCTCAGCCTCCAAGCAGCTGGAGGGTTCCGTAAGCCTAGGGCTTACTGGAGTCTTCCCTTTATTTAGATCAGGGGTCACCAACCTCCAGAGGGCCGCGGGCCGCACAGCCGACTACCGGCAGACTCGCGGGCCGCACCCCCCTCCCCCCCCCGCGCGAAAAAACCCAACTGCTCATACCTGTACTTTTATTTTTCCATGTCAGCTCCCTCCCTTCTTCTGCAGCCGCGGCTCCCTGCCTCTTAGGGAACCGCGGCTGTGCTTGTAAAATCATCGCGGAGCCCTTCCTGTCTTGACGGGCTCCGTGCAGCATTGTCCCGCCTCTAAAGGAAGTTGTTTACCACTTCCTTTGGAGGCGGGACAATGCTGCACGGAGCCCGTCAAGACAGGAAGGGCTCCGCGATGATTTTACAAGCACAGCCGCGGTTCCCTAAGAGGCAGGGAGCCGCGGCTGCAGAAGAAGGAGTTGGTGAGTTTGCCTTGGCGGGCCGCACGGATGGACCTCGCGGGCCGCAGGTTGGTGACCCCTGATTTAGATCATTTAGAATTTCACTTTTATTTCACCTTTATTTCATTTTTATTTCTTATATGCCTGATTTCCTTACGTTTAGTTTTTAGCAGGGCCTGCTCCTTTAATTCCTCCTGCCTGCTCTCTCCTCCCCCCCCCTCCCCGGATCGGCACGGGCGTCGGAGGTGTTTTTCTTGCAGGCAGCAGCGAAGAGAATTCTTTTTGCGGCTCTCCTCTGCTGCGGTTACGGCTAGCTCCTGCACATCTCTCCCGGACCTTCCCTGCCTCGCGCCGAAGCCCTACTGGTGGCTGAGCGCTGGAGGCAGCACCGCAAGTCTATCCCCACCGCCGATCCCGTCCCGGAGCAGAAGGACGCGGAGGCGAGCTCCGGGTCTCCCGTTTACCTGAGGGGAGCAACAATTTCAAACGGGGATCTTCTTTTAGAGGAGCGGTTCTCAACTCTGGGCTGCCTTCGGTGTGGAGATCCGCCGGCCTGGAGGACAGACTCGCGTCCCCCGTTCAGGTCTCCACGTGGTGAAGCCTACCACGTGTTGAGCCAACAGGCAGGGAACGCGGAGCCGGGTCCAGCTACAGAAGCCATAATCGCAAGTACCTGGTTTAACTTCAGTTTATAGCGATTTCGTTAGAATTTATTTGGATTAATTTTGCTTAACAGGATCAAAGGGGCTGTTAGTTTCCCGGTTCTGGGGTTCCCTTGATCCTCAGGAGGAGAGAGCGAACAGTTAAAAAGTATTTTAAAAGTATTCAGCCTCTGGTGGGGAGGCTCTGGAATTCTGTGCGGTACAGTTTTGTTTTTGTGCTTAGGGCTATTGCGAAGCCTCGGAGTAAGCAGGGCTTCTGCAGCTCTCATGAAGGAAATGGCGGGCAAGTCTAGGTGTCCATCCTGCGGCACACGTAGGGGCACTTCCTCGGAGGCAGGGATCTGCAGGGGTTGTGCTGCAGTGGCTGCCTCCGTGGAACAAGAAATTAATTTGGCCATGACACAGCCTTCTCAGGGGTCAGGAGACTCCCTAGAAGGGGAGGGTGGGTCCCAGTTCCCTCCCTCTACATCCTCGGATCTACCCACTCCTCCTCTGCCTCTTTCCCCCCCCCCCCCCCCCCGCAGGTGAAGGGGGGGCCGGAGATTTTTTCTCCCCTGACTTCATCCTCTTACTTCACAAGGCCTACTGCCTGCGTAAGCAGGGCTTAGGAACAGCAGAGGCTGGTCCATCGGCGGACGACAAGTCAGCTAGGCCCTTGAAAGCAAGCAACCCGGAATCCGATATTCCTCCTAAGCGTCCCCGTCTTAATTGTGAGGAGCCGCTAGCGTCCCTCTCACAGGGTACCCCGGAGGAGGATAGCTCTGATAAGGACTTGGACGAGGAAGAGGAGGAGCTTGAAGAAGGGGAAATCCCGGAAGAAGATCAAGCACGGATAATTAGAGTCTTTCGACGAGAGGAGCTCCCGGCATTAATTAATGAGTCCCTGAAAGTTCTCAATGTGGCCTTAGACACGCCAGCAGAGGAAGAGGCGTTGGAGGACCCGTTAATCCAGGCCATTAGGAGATCTCAGAAGGTTTTCCCTGTCCACAGGGTGGTGCGTCAGATGATCCAGGAAGAATGGGATCAACCTGAGTCAAGTTTAAGGGGAGTCCGGGCCATGACTCGCCTATACCCTCTTCCAGAGGCAGACAAGGAACTGCTGAAGTCTCCCAGGGTGGATGCGGCGGTATCAGCAGTTACTAAGAAGACTACTATTCCAGTTGAGGGCAGCACGGCCTTAAGGGATGCTCAAGACAGGAAGTTGGATACGCTCCTGAAGCAAGCCTTTGATGTAAGCGCTCTCGCCTTGCAGGCCTCTGTGTCAGGGGCTTGGGTGGCACGGGCCTGTTTAAGGTGGGCACAACAGCTCCAGGCAACAGAGGGCTCAACGGGCGAAGCACAGGCCAACTCGGCTAGGGTGGAGTCCGGAGCAGCCTACTTGGCGGACAGTCAGTTTGACCTCATCAGAAGCCTAGCCAAGAACATGGCCTCGGTGGTGGCGGCTAGGCGTTATTTGTGGCTGCGGAATTGGGCAGCTGATGCGTCCTCGAAAGCACGCCTGAGTCGACTTCCCTTTAAGGGGAAGCTCTTATTTGGAGAGGATTTAGAGAAGTTGGTAAAGGACCTGGGAGAGTCTAAGGGTGGCAGACTCCCGGAAGATAGACCAAAGCAAGGGCGCTCCCTAGCCCCAGTGCGTGCCCAGCCTAGGGACTCTCGGAGGTTTCGCCCTGCCAGGTCAAACACGTTTCCCAGGGGCCGTTTTCCCTCGAGGGGACAAAGTTTTAGAGGGTTTCGAGGAGCAGGCCGAGGTTTTGGGGCTCTCTCCTCCTCCTCGGGACCTAGAAAACAACAATGAGGTGACGGGTGTCCAGGGGGAAGGGCTGCTGGTGGGCGGACGCTTAAGGCAGTTTCTTCCCGCCTGGTCCCGGGTCACGTCCGATCAATGGGTCCTAGAAGTGGTCAGAGAAGGCTATGCTCTCGAATTTGCAAAACAAATACTTCCAGCCTTTGTTCAGTCTCCCTGCGGTTCTTCTACAAAGAGGGATGCGATAGAGGCAACTCTCGCCCGACTAATAGCGCTCGGGGCCGTCATCCCAGTACCACCAGACCAGTGCGGCTCGGGTCGGTACTCGATTTACTTCGTTGTACCAAAGAAGGAAGGGTCCTTTCGTCCCATCCTGGATCTAAAACAGGTCAATCGCTGTCTCAGGGTACCACATTTCCGGATGGAGACCCTACGATCAGTCATAGCAGCCGTGAGGGGCGGGGAGTTCCTAACGTCCCTCGATTTGACAGAAGCCTACTTGCATATCCCGGTCAGGAAGTCCCATCAACAGTTCCTGAGGTTCGCAGTGCCAAGAGGCCATTTTCAATTCCAGGCCCTACCCTTCGGCCTAGCTACGGCTCCAAGGACGTTCACCAAGGTGATGGTGGTGGTAGCGGCCTTCCTTCGGAAGGAGGGAATTTTAGTGCACCCTTACTTAGACGATTGGCTGATCCGGGCAAAGTCGGAAGAGGAAAGCCACTCGGCGACGACCAGAGTGATCCAGGTTCTAGAGGATTTGGGGTGGGTCATCAATCATGCAAAGAGCAGAATGACTCCCTCCCAGGAACTCGAGTACCTCGGGGCAAGATTCGACACCAACAGGGGCAGAGTATTCCTGTCACGAACAAGATCAAGGGAGCTAAGGCTCTTAGTTACGCAGTTTCTAGGCAGACGAAATCCCTCGGCGTGGCATTATCTTCAGGTTCTGGGAACAATGGCTGCGGCGATAGAGGTAGTGCCATGGGCCAGGGCCCACATGCGGCCGTTGCAGCGGGTGCTATTGCATCGGTGGTCCCCCCAGCATCATCCTCTGTCAATGCAGTTACCTTGTGCTCCGCGGACCAAACAGTCACTCCACTGGTGGCGGTGCCCAAGGAATCTGGATCGCGGAATGCCCCTCGAACCTCCCCAGTGGTTACTATTGACGACGGATGCCAGCCTGTCAGGCTGGGGAGCGCACTGCGAGGACCAGTTCGTCCAGGGTCGCTGGACACCGTTGGAGTCTCAATGGCCCATCAACAGACTGGAATTGCGGGCCGTCGTCCTAGCGCTCAAGGCTCTCGAGACCTTAGTGCAAAAGAGAGCAATTCGCGTTCTCTCCGACAATGTCACCGCGGTGGCTTACATCAACCACCAGGGCGGCACCAGCAGCCCCGCCTTGGAGAAGGAGGCGGACGCTCTATTCCAGTGGGCGGAGGTTCAGTTGGAAGTGCTTTCAGCTCAGCACGTGGCAGGCACGGACAACGTCACGGCCGACTTCCTCAGCAGGTACAAGATAGACCACGGAGAGTGGGAACTGGAGCAGGAGACCTTCGACCGAATAGTGGCCCGATGGGGACTCCCAGTCATGGATCTCATGGCACGGTTTTTGACTGCCAAGGTGGCCAGATTCTTCAGCCGGAGGAAGGAAAGAATGTCTGAGGGCCTGGATGCCCTGTCCCAGAAGTGGCCTTCGGAGGGGCTTCTCTACGTGTTTCCTCCTTGGGTCCTGATCGGAAAGGTTCTCCAGCGAGTGGAGTCTCACCAGGGATTGGTAATCCTCATAGCTCCGGATTGGCCTCGTCGCCCCTGGTATGCGGATCTGGTAAGGTTGATCGCAGACCAACCTTGGCGGCTCCCTTGCAAAAGGGACCTGCTGAGACAAGGCCCGGTTCGGATGCCTCACGTGGATCGATTCTCGCTTACGGCCTGGCTATTGAAAGGGCGCGGCTCCTGAAATGAGGTTACTCAGGTGCAGTAATCTTGACACTGTTGAATGCTAAGAAGCGCTCCACCTGTCTCTCCTATGTAAGAGTTTGGCGCACCTTCGAAGCCTGGTGTGCAAAACACCGACAGAAACCCCTGACGGCCTCAGTCCCGGAGGTTCTGGAATTCTTGCAAGTAGGATTTGACAAGGGCCTAGCGCACAGCTCCTTAAGAGTCCAGCTGGCGGCCATCGCTTGCTATAGAGGCAAGGTCCGTGGCAAGCCCCTAGGGGCCCACGCGGACGTTTCCAGGTTCCTAAGGGCGGTTAGACGACTGCGTCCTCAACGGAGGTCGGTCATCCCCCCTTGGGATCTCAACCTAGTGCTAAATGCCTTGATCGGGGAGCCCTTCGAACCAGTGATGAGGGCCTCCTTAAAGGATTTAACCTTAAAGACAGTCTTTCTGGTCGCCATCTGTTCGGCCAGGAGGGTTTCAGAATTGCAGGTGCTGTCTTCTCAGCCCCCCTTTCTGTCCTTTCTCAAGGACAAAGTGGTTCTCCGCACGGTTCCTTCCTTCTTGCCCAAGGTTATCTCTCCCTTTCATGTGAACCAGACAGTTACCCTCCCGTTCTGCTCGGCCGAGGGGCATGAAGGTAGGGACAACAAACTTCGTCTCCTAGACGTCCAGAGGGCCTTGAAGCGTTACCTCTCTCGCACAGCGCCCTTCCGGAAGTCCGACCGACTATTCATTCAGTTCGGAGGTCCGCACAAAGGGGAGGCGGCAGCCAAGGCCTCCATCTCCAGGTGGATCAGAGAAGCGATTGCTTCCGCCTACATCCTGAGAGGGAAGCAGGTTCCAGTGGGTCTGCGTGCGCACTCCACTCTGGCTCAGGCTACCTCTTGGGTGGAATTCAGCCTTCTTCCCCCGCTGGATATTTGTAGGGCAGCGACTTGGTCCTCTCTGCATACCTTCACCAAGCACTACAGGCTGGACGTACAGAGTTCAGCGGACGCTCGGTTTGGTCTAGCGGTTCTTCAGTCCGGTATGCTGGATCCCACCCAGGATTGAACTGCTCTGGTACATCCCAGAAGTAAAGGGACTGGACTGGACTGGAGTGATGATAAGGAAATAGTAATTAGACCTTACCTGCTAATTAGTGTTCCTGAAGGAACGACAGTCCAGTCCCTGATCCCACCCGGTTCCGGCGGCCTTTAAGGCGTATGGTTCATAGAAGAGCATCGGACCGAGCGTGGGGCCGGTTCGGGATGAGGGAGTGCAGGAGAGAGCCGGCGCGGGCAGACTCAGGTAACCCCCTCCGCGCATTGCCTTCCCTCCTCTCCCACTCCTATTCCATTGGAAAAAAAAAAAAAAGTTTGATGGTTAAATATTCCTTTGAGGTTTCATGTTATGTAGGTTGGTGATGGAAGTTCGTTTAGTCTGCTTTTTCATTCGGTTACTAGAGTTGGTGGGTGGTCCCAGTGGTATTTATACCACTCCATCCCCCAAAAGGTTGGGCTCAGCCTCCAAGCTGCTCGAAGGGTTGCGTAACCCGGAAGTAAAGGGACTGGACTGTCGTTCCTTCAGGAACACTAATTAGCAGGTAAGGTCTAATTACTATATAAACAATACTCAAAACACAACCTTTTGATCCTAAACCCTATTCACATAAATAAATATTTTTGTTGGAACTGTCACCATGAGGGACACCCTCTCGAGGTAACCGTTACTTTTTATTCGTTTTTACGAGATGAAAAATAACAGTTCAACATGCTTTAAAATTAAGCAGTTCAACTAAGGGAAGTGCTTGAGAAAACCCCTTTAACTTAATTGGACTTTTCCAATTTAACAAACATGTATCATTCACATAAAGACAACGAAAGGCTTATCTGTTCACTCAGATCTCCTCAGTCAAACGGTTCTCCATGTTGTGCTAGCGTAAAGTAAGGGCGCTCAAGATCACTTCCATAACCAAGCCTATCCAAACTTAGTGAGTAGTACGTAACATAGCGCCATGTTTCAGGCCTTGTAATTCTTCCAGCCCTTCATCAGGCTTTTCCACTTCTGAATGATATGCTCGAAAACCTTCCTCCATTGAAATAGGGAATCAATCGATGACGTCAGATATCTTAGGTCCTCCCCTTTGTTGATTTACATCACACTCCACCGATCAAGTTACCAAAGGAGGAATGTTACCAAACGGTGAGTAACTTTCGATTCTTCTTTGGAAGACACCGGTAGTGACTCTATGAGTAGTGGCATGCTTAGAACGGAACCCCTTTAGGTATTAGCTCTGGAGATCTGCAACAGGATTTTCATCGGGGTCACCGGCCTTATCGGTACCATTCAGTGGACAGCCGCAGGGGGCCGTCAACCCGCTTAACCATCAAACATCAGTCATTAACTTAACAAGGGTCGAGTTAACTGAAATTCAAACATATGTACTAATTAAAGGTTTATCATTTGTCCCCACACCGATGTATGAACTCTTCGAGATGCGAAGGGCACTATATGGATTATTCCGAAAGTTACAAATTATTTTTTTTTTTCAAAATAAAACTTTGGAAATAGTTCGGGATGATTCTATAAAAATAAAACCGTCTAAATGGTGTCCACCGGGGGAAGGTGATCCCAACATTTTAACTTTCCAAGCCTTAGTATTGCAAGATCTGGCAGGCATGGAGACAAACCAACCAAAAAAACATTATAATTTATCATTAAAACAATGGCAGGCATTGCGACAACTTCAAGCTAGACCTGATATTGTTGTTCGTCGCGTGGATAAGGGGGGTTCCATTGTTATTCAGGATTATGAATATTACCATAAACTGCATTAGATCATCTTCAAAATGTTCAATACTATAGGTTATTACCGGGTAACCCGGTGGAAGATGATATGAGGGAGATCAAACTGACTCTTGATGAAGCATTATAATGTGGTTTGTCAGACGGCTGCCTGGGTGAGAATGTTCACAGTCTTGGCAAGTGCATATATCAATATGATTTGTAAGGGATTGTGGGAAATGCAGTTCATTCACACCAGACACAGCTGCTCACAATAATTAGTTGTGCTTGAGTGTAAAGCCAATAAGATATTTATTTATGGGGTTATTTCTCCCAACACAGATATGCTTGGTAGCACATAAAACAGGATACTTGCTTTCAGTGTTAAACTTAGAAAAACAAAATCAGGAAAACAACAGTTGAACCTGTCAGGCAATCAAAGCAAAAGAATAAAGACCTGGTTGGTAACAAACTGGTCTTTTCTGTAGGCTTTAGCTAATATTTTCTTAGCAGTGTATCAAACAACAAGCAAAACCCACAAAGAAGGGAAAAACTGTTCTTTTCAGGTTAACTTCTTATATCTTCACACATAGATTCAGAAGTGATTCCCTCAGAGCTCACAAGCAAATAGGTAAGGCTCAATTGCTAGCAGTTACCCAGCTGAAACCCCTTAGCTGGCTTGCTTTCTACTGCGTGGCTCAAATCCTACTTCAGGAGCTTTTCTGAGTAGATTAAAGAACAAGTTTGTATTTCTTTGTGATGGTCGTTGTACTTTGTAACAGTAAATTACCAAAGGAGTTTAGACAGAGAGCAATCCATATATTCACAGCCTGTATCTAAGACTTTTCCCCCATCCTCAACAATCATCGGTTCAATATCATGGATTGGCACAGAGGAATTTCTCAATGGAGCACTTTCAGGAGAATACTTGTTTCCCTGCTGTCTTTCAAGGTTATAGCTAGGGCATAGATCAGTGTTCATACCTGAGCTTCCATTGCTGTTAGAGTTCCTCTCTAAATAGCCTGGCCAGTATGTAGTCCAGTTCTTATGTCCAGCCTTCCAATCCAGATCCCTGGACACTGGATCTCTCTTCACATACCTTCTGGCACGGGTCCTAGGGTCCCTTCCACGTGCAGCCGTCTCCCTCACAGGTACCGTCTGGAGATTCCTAGCTCTGCAGCACCATTCCTCTGGTTTTCCCCAGTCCAATGGTGTATGCTGGCCTTTTGAATGTCTCCCAGTATACGTACTGCTCTGGACTCCTTTAGACCTCCCAAATGTTTTTCTCTTCTTTCTTCCAAAGGGTTTCTTGCCCTCTCTGTCCGTCCGCTCTGACTTCTGCTTCTGATGAAAATGTCCAAGATGAGGATCTCCCAGATGAAACTGAGGATGAGGATATCCAAGCTGATTCTGAGCATAATTCTCTGTAGAATAAACTCTACCCTTATTCTGCTTTGATGAGTGCTCCACCCTAGCACAGCGCAGCTGTGCTGAATCAGGCCCTGCCCTTTGAGATGAGTGCTTGGGGATTACCTCATAGCCCTCTTGATTGAACACACGTTTTCGCACTTCAGCTCCTCTAATGGCTGTAGGAAACCTGGTGCATTCTGGGACTGGTAGTCTTTTATGGGAAAATTCTGTTTTCTTATTTCTACCAGAACTGACAGGTTGCTTGTTCAGAGACACTTCACCTTTTCTATAGCTCCTTCCTGAGCTATGATAAGCTTCCTTATCACAGGTTGGATTACCAAGAAAGAGTTTGTGTTTTTGTACCAATAGGACCCTATGGTTTAATTGATAGCCCCCCCCCCCCCCCCAGGACGACCCATAGTATCTTGTCGTAACTCAGTCCTAGAGCCTCTTTAACAATTTTGTGATTGGCTGCAAAAAATAATCACAAAAACAACTCGCTCTTTTGTACGGGATTCTTTTCTTTTTATATCATTACTTCAGCAAGAGCCATTTCATCAGAAAGATACAATTTTGGTAACCATGGATGTTACAGCCTTATATACAAATATAAACCAGCAGGAGGCTTTAGAAATTATATCTGCTTTCCCTTTGAATTTACCTAATCTTATGCCGCAACCTTCTTTGCTTTCATTATTGAAATTGGTCCTACAGCATAGTTATTTTCAATATGATCTTCAATATTATTTACAAATTTTTGGAGTGCCGATGGGAGCAACAGTGGCCCCGTCGTTGGTTACATTGTATATGGCAAATTATGAAGAACGGTATATTTCCTTAGCGTTCCTCCCGTTCAGTCCTCTACCTCTGGGTTGTCAATCTCCTCCTGCAGCTAGGAGACTGGTATGTCAGAATGATGACATCACTGGATATAGCCTGCTGCACTCCCACTTGCATCCCAGTGTAACCAGTCTCCTTGCAGCAGGAGGACATGACGAGCCTTAGGGAGAGTCTCTTTGGAGGAATGGATAAGGAGCCAAAAGGGTGTTAGGATAGTTCAGTGGGTTACAATGGTCTTTCTGGTACTGTTTCTTTAAAAAAAAAAAAAAAAAAAAGAGCAAGTAAAAGGACAAGAGAAACTTTAGCCCCGGCTGCTTCTTTGCAGCAAGCAGGGGAAGGAAGAAAGGCTTTCTTGCACCTTGCCTGTGTCGGTGCTGTGCTTCTTCCGGGGGGGGTTCTGACTCAGGCTATTCGAGTCCTCTCCCCTCTCCCGCTTGGCCCCGAAACCTCACCTCCCTGACCTTTCGGGGGTGAGTCCTTCTATGACACTGTGCACCGCGGCACTGTGTTTCTGAGTGCCGCGGCTGAGTATCTGGCAGCATAGCATATGCTATTCTGGGCCCGGGATTCGTGGCACTTGCAGCGTGACAGCTGTCTTCCGGAGCGGTAAGTGTTCGCCTGCTCCCGGCTCTTTCTTTTAGCCAGGCCGCGCTGCTCCGAAGGAGCTCCGGAGCGTCGATGTTTTTGGCGCCTTTTTCAATTTGCTCCTGGCGGCCATTTTGGGGGCCGCGTTGCAGCCGCGTGGCGGCCAATTACTTCGGTTTCTTTTCGTGGTTTCATTTCTTTGCTTTTTTGGTTTTTGTTTTTTGATTTCGTTTGTTTTCCTTTGGATTTCTTTGATTTCTTTGGGTGCCTTTGTGGTTCCGTTTCTTCAGTCGGCCCCTTCAGGTTCGGGGAGGGGAGGCTGTGGGGAGTAATTTGATTAGCTCACTATTCCTTTCAAACTTAAAGTAATAAAACAGACAGTGCGGTTCCAAGTGCTCCGGGCAGTATAGATCAAGCCAGGGCCCTTCTCTCCGCGGGCTCCGCCGCTTGCTTTCTATACCTATGGCTGCCCGGCCTCAGTGCCTCGTGTGTGACACTAGGAGGGGCACAGTCGGTGACACCGGGGTGTGCAGGGGCTGTGCTGCCCTTTCTTCGGCTGTGGAACTGCAAATGGAGGCCACTGAGACGCAGGGTCCGCTGGTTGCGGTGGAGCCTGCTTCCGCGCGCCTCTTGGCGCCAGAGGAAGAGTCGGGGAGCTGGCAGGGCCATCTGGAGTATCCTTGCCTGCTCCGGAGGCCTGTCTGTGTCTTTAGTCCGGAATTTGTCCTGCTTATGCATCAAGCGTTTTGCCTGCAGCAGCAGGGCAAGCAGCCGCGCTCGGACTCGCCGGTGTCCCAGCCCCCCCTATTAATGGCGGAGGGAGGGCTAGGCGCTGCCTCGCCAGCCCCGAAGCGGGCAAAGCTTTCCGAGCCGGGGGAAGGTTCCTGGCCGGAGGCCTAAGATCCGGACTGGGATCCTGAGGACGGATCGCAGGACCTGGAAGAAGGTGAGATTCCGCAGCCCGAGGATCAAGCTAAAATCATCAGAGTGTTCCGCAGAGAGGAGTTGGCTGCTTTGATTGCGGAGACGTTGCAGATATTGAATCTTGCGCCGCCGGCGGCGGTAGAGGACGACGTGGAGGATCCGGTCATCCAAGCGGTTCGACAGACCCAGGTGGTGTTTCCTTTACACCGCGTGGTGGAGAAGGTGATTCAGGATGAATGGGATAAGCCGGAAGCTGGGCTGCGGGGAATTCGGACGCTGAATCGGTTGTATCCCCTAGTGGATTCTGCTAAAGAGAGGTTCCGAGCGCCATGGATTGATGCGGTGGTCTCTGCTGTTACGAAGAAAACCACTATTCCGGTTGAAGGCAGTGCGGCCTTGAAGGATGCCCAGGACCGTAAAGTGGACGGCCTGTTAAAGCAGGCCTTTGAGGCGGATTCTGTTTCGCTTCAGGCCTCCATCTGCGGAGCTTGGGTGGCCAGAGCGTGTTTACGCTGGGCTCAGCGGCTGCGCCAATCGTCTCATGTCGATCCTGAGGAAATGAAAGAGTTGGATCGCTTGGAATCCGGTGCGGCCTTCCTCGCCGATGTGCACTATGATTTGATTAGAGCACTGGCCAACAGCACCGGCTCTGTAGTGGCGGCCCGCAGATCGTTGTGGCTTCGCAATTGGGCTGCGGACGGGTCTTCTAAGTCCCGTCTCAGCAAACTTCCCTTTAAGGGAGGTTTGTTGTTTGGTGAGGACTTGGAGAAGTTGGTGAAAGATCTCGGGGAGTCCAAGGTGGGTCGGCTGCCCGAGGACAAACCGAAGCCAGCCAAGCCCGGCCTGGTCGGGGTCAGTTTCGGGATTTTCGGAGATTTCGCTCGACACGTCCTGGGGCCTTCCAGAGAGGCCGGTTCTCCTCTAGGGGCCAGGGTTTTCATGGGTTTTGGGGAGCGAATAGAGGCTTCTCTGCCAACCCTGGGTCTGCTGCGTGCAAAGCCCAATGAAGCGAGGCGGGTCCCGGCGGGGGAAACTCCCATAGGCGGACGGCTTCGGGAGTTTCTTCCCGCCTGGACCCTCATTACATCCGATCAATGGGTGTTGGAGATCATTCAACATGGCTACGCGTTGGAGTTGGCGCAGCCCGTGCGAGACTCCTTTGTCTTGTCCCCTTGCAGAGGCACCAAGAAGACCGTGGCGGTTCGCGAAACTCTGCAAAGACTAATTCGGTTGGGAGCCGTGGTGGAAGTTCCAAGAGCCGATTACGGCATGGGTCGCTACTCCATTTATTTCGTGGTGCCCAAGAAGGGCTGCCAAATGAGACCCATCCTCGACCTGAAGGGGGTGAATCGGTGTTTAAGGGTGCCGCACTTTCGAATGGAAACGTTGCGCTCTGTCATAGTGGCGGTGCGACGCGGCGAGTTCTTGACGTCTCTAGACCTGTCGGAGGCGTATTTGCACATTCCGATTCGGGAGGCTCACCAGCGCTTCCTGCGGTTCGCCCTCCCTTGGGGCCACTATCAGTTTCAGGCGTTGCCGTTCAGCTTGGCGACGGCGCCGAGGACCTTCACCAAAATTATGGTGGTGGTAGCGGCGGCATTGCGCAAGGAAGGGATCCTGGTCCACCCTTATCTCGACGACTGGTTGATTCGGGCCAAGTCTGCGGAGAGTCTTCGGGTGACGGACCGGGTAGTACAGTTCCTACAAGGGCTGGGTTGGGTGGTCAACCCGACCAAGATCCGGTTACAACCTACTCAGGACCTCGAATACTTGGGGGTCCGGTTCGATACGAAGGAGGGACGAGTGTTTCTCCCGCACAAACGGGCTGAGGGCTTGCGGACCCTGGTGCGCCGGTTCCTGTTGGTGCCGGCGCCTTCGGCGTGGGATTATCTCCGGGTGCTGGGCACCATGGCAGCGACGTTGGAGGCTGTGCCTTGGGCGCGGTTTCATATGCGTCCTCTCCAGAGGGCATTGCTCCGTCGTTGGTCGCATCAGCGGGATTCATTAAGCAAGCGTCTCTCTTGCCCGAGCACGGTTCGGCGGTCCCTTCGCTGGTGGCTTCACCCATCTTCTCTGGCGGCCGGTCTGCCCCTGGAACAGCCGGAATGGATTCCGTTGCTAACGGATGCAAGTCTGGTGGGCTGGGGAGCCCACTGCGGGAGCCAGTTTGCGCAAGGATGTTGGAGGCCTCGTGGGCGATAAATCGCCTGGAGCTTCGGGCGGTGTTCCGGGGACTTCAGGCATTCGAGGAGTTAGTGCGTGCTCAGCCGGTGCGAGTGCTGTCAGACAACTCGGCCATGGTGGCCTACATCAACCAGCAGAGCGGCACAGGGAGTGCCGCGATGGAGGCCGAAGCCGACGAGGAGTTCGCGTGGGTGGAGCCTCGCTTGGCCGCGATCTCGGCATCACACATTGCCGGCAAAGACAATGTCACCGCGGACTTCCTCAGCAGAGTGCAGGTGGATGCCGGAGAGTGGGAGCTGCATCCCGCAGTTTTCCGACAGATAGTATGGCGCTGGGGGACTCCGGTCATGGATCTCCATGGCGACCTTTCAGTCGGCAAAGGTCTGTCGTTTTTTCAGCAGGCGTCGGGAACGAATGTCGGAGGGCATCGACGCTTTGCTTCGTCCGTGGCCGTCGAGCAGCCTTCTGTATGTTTTCCCACCCTGGGCACTGATAGGCCGGGTGATTCAAAAGATTGGAGCGCATGCCGGGAAGGTGCTGTTGGTGGCACCCGATTGGCCGAGGCGTCCTTGGTATGCCGATCTCATTCGTCTCCTGGACGGAGCACCTTGGCGGTTGCCGGCGCGGTCGGATCTATTGCTACAAGGGCCCCTGCTCATGCCGCAAGTGGATCGGTTCTCGCTTACGGTTTGGCCATTGAGAGGGCTAAGCTCCCAAAGAAAGGTTATTCGTCGGCGGTAGTCGCGACCTTACTGAGAGCGCGTAAGCCTTCGACTTCCCTGGCTTATGTGCGTGTCTGGCGTATTTTTGAGGATTGGTGTGCGCCGCGCCAAGTTCGGCCGAGCTCGGCTTCGGTTCCGCTGGTCTTGGAATTTCTGCAGAGCGGCCTTGCAAAAGAGCTAGCGGCCAGTTCTTTACGCGTACAGCTGGCGGCCCTCTCCTGTTATCAGGGCAAGGTCAATGGTGTGCCGTTGGGGGCTCATCCTGATGTGGGTCATTTTCTGAAGGCGGCCGCACGGTTGCGCCCGGCACGTAGGGTATCTATTCCACTGTGGGACCTGAATCTCGTTCTCACAGCGTTGGCCGAGTCCCCCTTTGAGCCCTTGCGTCGGGCGTCCGTGAAGGATTTGACATTGAAGGCGGTTTTCCTGGTGGCTATTTGTTCCGCTCGGCGCGTTTCCGAACTACAAGCTTTGTCGTGTCGAGAACCTTTCTTGTCTTTTTCCAGGGAAAAGGTGGTTTTACGGACGGTCCCGTCCTTTTTGCCCAAAGTGGTGTCTCCCTTTCATGTGAACCAGACCGTGTGTTTGCCCGTTCTGGGGTATTTGGAGGGAGACGCCTCCAGTCGCAGTCTTCGGTGTCTTGACGTGAAGAGGACCTTGCGTCAGTATTTGCGAGTCACGGAGACATTCCGAAAGTCTGAGCGGTTGTTTGTTCTCTACGGCGGTGTACGCAAAGGAGAGGCAGCGGCTAAGGCCTCCATCGCCCGCTGGCTTAGGGAGGCGATTGTGTCCGCTTATTTACTTCGTGGGCGTGTTGCGCCGGTGGGGCTGCGAGCGCATTCTATAAGGGCGCAGGCGACGTCTTGGGCAGAGCATGGTTTGGTTCCCCCGGGGGACATTTGTCGAGCTGCGACTAGGTCGTCGCTGCACACGTTCAGCAAGCACTACCGACTGGATGTGGCAGCAGCTTCGGATGCTCGTTTCGGTGCGGCGGTCTTGTCTGCCGGCTGGAAGGGTCCCTCCCATTAATCACTGCTCTGGTACATCCCAGAGGTAGAGGACTGAACTGGAGGAACGCTAAGGAAATGATAATTACACTTACCTGGTAATTGTAGTTCCTTTAGTGACGACAGTTCAGTCCTCCTTCCCGCCCGGATGTTTCAGGGGGTTCCTGATTGGTGACCGGCGACAGCTGCTTACAGGTGAGTCTACATTTCTTCCATTCTGTGATTTGTTGCCTTCTCGATGACGGGGCAGGTTGTAAGAAAGCCTTGTCGGTGGAGGGGCGCTTATTTTCTAGTGGTACATGTTATTATGTTTAGCTACTTATTTGTTGCTCCTTTGAGTCTGCTTTGTTATAGTTTACACTGGGATGCAAGTGGGAGTGCAGCAGGCTATATCCAGTGATGTCATCATTCTGACATACCAGTCTCCTAGCTGCAGGAGGAGATTGACAACCCAGAGGTAGAGGACTGAACTGTTGTCACTAAAGGAACTACAATTACCAGGTAAGTGTAATTATCATTTATCCTTCATTTTGGTTTCCTTACATTTCAAAATGGTTACGGTTTTTGGATGATGTTTTTTTTTCATTTGGTCAGGTACGGAGGCTCAATTGAAAGATTTTTTTTTGCTTGGATCAATACTTTAAAAACAAATATACAATTTGTACCTTCTTACCATCATGAACAGATTAAATTTTTGGACATGTGGATTTATAAACAACAATCAGTTACTTACATCCCTTTATAGAAAATCTGTGCAACGTAATACATTGTTGCAATATACTAGTTTTCATCCTGGACCCTTATATAGGGGTCTTCAACTGGGCCAAATTTTGAGGATACGCAGACTATGCACTACGATATGGGAATTCCATGTACATGCAAAAGATTTGTGTTGGCGATTAAGGGAATGTGGATATCCAAATGATTTAGTTTATAAGGCCTATCGAAGGGCACAGTTCAGTCTCCCTGAGTGGTGGACGATCACCAATGAAACTGAAAAACAAACTGAAGAAGATCTTATAGTGGGAGTTTTACCGTACACGCATTGCTCGTCCCAAATTAGTGCCATTTTGAAAAAACATTGGCACATATTGGGAACACATGTCTGTTTCCAACGGAGATTAATGATAGCCATTGTAGGGGCCAAAACATAGCGGATTATGTGGTGCATTCAGGTATTTCTGCATCTCATATATCTACTTCAAACTATTAATGATAGGACATAACCCATGTGGACACACTGACTTTTGTGCTTCTACAATAATAGGAGGTGAATGGACTGATACAACTACTCTTAAAACATACCGGGCGCGTTTTGCCACTAGTATATCCACTCGTGTTGTTTATATGCTGATATGTCCTTGTGCATTGAAATATATTGGTAGAACCACCAGACCTATGAAGATAAGATTTCAAGAGCATTGATCCCGTTTAAATAAGCAAGTAATGTCAGCTCCTATAGTCGCTCATAGTATTACATATAATTGTTCTTTTAGGGATTATAAGTGGCGAATAATAGATCAAGTTCCTCATTCTTCTCGTGGAGGTGATATGGTGGCACGTTTGCAACAACTAGAACAACGTTGGATTTTTAATTTACGAACCATCACCCCTCAAGGGTTGAACTTAGAACTTGATTGGTGGAGTGTGATGTAAATCAAAAAAGGGGAGGACCTAAGATATCTGACATCATCAATTGATTCCCTATTTCAATGGAGGAAGGTTTTCGAGCATATCATTCAGATGGGGAAAAGCCTGATGAAGAGCTGGAAGAATTACAAGGCCTGAAACATGGTACTATGTTGCGTACTGCTCACTAAGTTTTTGGATAGGCTCGGTTACGGAAGTGATCTTGAGCGCCCTTACTTTACGCTAGCACAACGTGGAGAACTGTTTGAGGAGATCTGAGCGAACAGATAAGCCTTTCGTTGTCTTTATGTGAATGATACATGTTTGTTAAAATGGAAAAGTCCGATTAAGTTAAAGGGGTTTGCTCAAGCACTTCCCTTAGTTGAACTGCTTAATTTTAAAGCACGTTGAGCTGTTATTTTTCATCTCGTAAAAACGAATATAAAGGAAAGGTTACCTCGAGAGGGTGTCCCTCATGGTGACAGTTCCGACAAAAATATTTATTTATGTGAATAGGGTTTAGGATCAAAAGGTTGTGTTTTGAATAATCATGTCCTGGCAATGTCCCATTTCTTATATTTCCTTTTTCCTCTTCGTCCCTCCAGTCCAGCCAATTCTAGTGGTTTATCTACACCCTACAGTAGTTGGGAACTGAGCATGTCAGACTTCTGACCTCACAGGCTAAGAGCTAGCCTTTCAGCATTAGACAGACAGTATTTTGATTCCCAGCAGCTGGAGATGAGCCTTCTAGTGATACACTAGCAGGCTAGGTCTAAATCTTCCATTGGAATCTAAGAGGTGGGAGGTGGGGGGGGGAAGAAAAAGGCATATCAAGTACAGTCTGGTTAAAGCTGCATTCTTATCCTGTGTGGTCTATCAGACTACCACAGATAAAGGCTGGTTGCACTGTTTGCAGTCTATGTGCCGAGGTAGACTGACAGAGTGAGCAGACTCATCGCTTGTGTCCTTGGCTGGTTAGGGTGAAGCCCAGAGTTTAAGTTGTCGGTTCCTTATCGTCACTCCAGTCCAGTCCCTTTACTTCTGGGTTATGCAACCCTTCCAGCAGCTTGGAGGCTGAGCCAAACCTTTTTGGAGGTGGGGCGGTATAAATACCACTGGGACCACCCCTCAACTCCAGTATTCTCAGCCTCCAAGCAGCTGGAGGGTTCCGTAAGCCTAGGGCTTACTGGAGTCTTCCTTTAACTAAATTCCTTTAGAATTACTTTTAAATTTATCACATTATTTGCTTTATTACCTTTAGTTTCTTTGATTTCATTTTTAGTGTCTGTCAGCTAGCATTTGCGTTCTGTTCCTTTACCTGCTCTCTTCCCCCCCTCCCCCCCCCCCCTCGGTCGGGCTGGGCTCCGGAGGTAGAAGGGTGCTGGCTGTTTGCTGGAGATCTCCTGCATTTCCCCGCTTTGTTCTGCCTCGCGCCGAAGCCCTTAAGGTGGCTGAGCGCTGGAGGCATCCCCGGGAGTTGGATTCTGCCCGCCGGTCCCGCCCCGCAGCTGAAGAACGCGGCGGTGACACCCGGGTCTCCCGATCGCGTCGGAGGAGTTTTTCCCTGCACTTCAGGAGGCAGCACATTCTCTGGCGGCATCCTTGCCTCGGCGGCGTTTTTATTTTCGCCCGGGGGGAGCACAGTGACCCGGAGAACGCGCTCGCGATCCCCCGTTCAGGCTCCACGTGGTGAGGCCTACCACGTGTAGAGCCAACGGGCAGAGATCGCTGAGCCAGGTCCACCAGGCTTTAAACCGCAAGTACCAGAGTGAACTACTCACAGTTTCTTTATTTGGCATTGCTTGTTTTATTTGGAATTAATTTGAGTTTTATTTTGAAGTTTAAAGTTTAATATTTCTATCTGTTCATTTACTTAGCCTCTGGGACTTGATTTACCGGTAGAGAACAGAGGGTCTGGTGGTCCCCTCTCTCTCTCTCTCTCTCCCTCTCTCTCCCTCCAGTATAAATTTGATCTAAGGAAGGAGAGGACAATTCCTTACAGCTGCACCTTCTGCTATCCTTGTAGCTGGGGATCTGAACCAGGGCGTATCCTTCCAATCAGGAACCAAGATCCCTGGGAACAAGAGCATGGCGGCTAAGCCCAGATGCCCTTCCTGTGGCACACGTAGGGGCACATCCTCGGAGGCAGGAGTCTGCAGGGGTTGTGCTGCAGTGGCTGCCTCCGTGGAACAAGAAATTAATTTGGCCATGTCCCAATCCTCTCAGAGTGCTGGAGACCTCTTGCAAGGGGAGGGGGGGTCCCAGCCTCCTTCCACCTCAATCTCAGATTTATCCACCCCCCCTCCTTCTACTCCCCCTCCCTCGGGGGAAGGGGGTACAGGGGATTTCTTCTCTCCAGACTTTATTCTTTTACTCCACAAGGCCTATTGCTTGCGCAAGCAGGGTTCGGGCTCAGGGGGGAATGCCCCGACGGCCGACACCATATCCAAGAGGGCAAACATCCCTGACTCAGGCCTCCCACCTAAACGCCCGCGCTTGGGCGGGGAAGAACCTCTCTCCTCCCTTTCCCAGAGCTCTCCAGAAGAGGAGGGCTCGGACAAAGACTGGGACGGGGAAGAAGAGGAACTGGAAGAAGGGGAGATCCCGGAAGAAGATCATTCCAGGATAATTAGAGTCTTTCGGCGGGAAGAACTCCCGGCCCTAATTGATGAGTCTTTAAAAGTTCTCAATGTATCCTCAGATGCACCAACAGAGGAGGAGACGGTGGAGGATCCGTTAATCCAGGCCATCAGGAGATCACAGAGGGTCTTCCCTGTTCATAGAGTGGTGCGCCAGATGATCCAGGAAGAATGGGATCAACCCGAGTCTAGTCTAAGGGGAGTCCGATCCATGTCTCGCCTATACCCTCTACCAGAGGCAGACAGAGAGCTACTGAAGTCCCCAAGGGTGGATGCAGCGGTGTCAGCAGTCACTAAGAAGACTACTATTCCAGTGGAGGGCAGCACAGCCTTGAGGGATTCTCAAGACAGAAAACTAGATACCCTCCTAAAACAAGCTTTTGATGTGAGCGCCCTGGCATTGCAGGCCTCGGTTTCAGGGGCTTGGGTGGCAAGAGCCTGCTTAAGGTGGTCTCAACAGCTGCAAGCAACAGAGGGCCCATCTGGCGAAGCTCAGGACCACTCTGCTAGACTGGAATCCGGAACAGCCTTCCTGGCTTATAGTCAGTATGACCTCATCAGAAGCCTAGCCAAGAGCATGTCCTCGGTGGTAGCAGCTAGACGTTATCTGTGGCTATGGAATTGGGCAGCGGACGCCTCCTCGAAGGCACGCCTGAGCCGCCTTCCGTTCAAGGGGAAACTGTTATTCGGAGAAGATTTGGAGAAGTTGGTAAAGGACCTTGGCGAGTCTAAAGGGGCAGGCTGCCTGAAGACAGACCAAAGCAAGGGCGTCCCGTACCCTCAGTGCGTAACCAGTCCAGGGACTCCCGAAGGTTCCGCCCAGCTAGGACAAACCCCTTTCCCAGGGGCCGGTTCCCCTCTAAGGGACAAGGTTTTAGAGGGTTTCGAGGAGCAGGCCGAGGTTTTGGCTCGTCCTCCTTCTCCTCCTCTCAAGCAAATAGAAAACAATGAGGTGACGGGGGTCCAGGGGGGAGAGCCGTCGGTGGGCGGTCGCCTAAGGCGTTTTCTTCCTGCCTGGTCCCGGGTCACGTCCGATCAATGGGTTCTAGAAGTCATCAGAGAGGGCTACACTCTCGAATTCGCAAAGCAAATTCCTCCAGCCTTTGTTCAGTCTCCCTGCGGTTCTTCGGAAAAGAGAGGGGCGGTAGAGACAACCCTCTCCCGTCTGATAACGCTCGGGGCCGTAGTCCCGGTGCCACCAGACCAGCGCGGTTCTGGTCGGTACTCGATTTACTTCGTAGTTCCAAAGAAAGAAGGCTCCTTTCGCCCGATACTAGATCTAAAACAGGTCAATCGCTGCCTCAGAGTTCCACACTTCCGGATGGAAACCCTACGTTCGGTCATAGCAGCAGTCAGGGGCGGGGAGTTCTTAACATCCCTCGATCTGACAGAAGCCTACCTGCATATCCCGGTCAGGGATTCCATCAACAATTCCTGAGATTTGCAGTGCCAAGGGGCCATTTTCAATTCCAGGCTCTTCCCTTCGGCTTAGCTACGGCTCCAAGGACATTCACCAAGGTGATGGTGGTGGTAGCGGCCTCTCTACGAAAAGAGGGAATTCTAGTACACCCCTACCTGGACGATTGGCTAATCCGGGCAAAGTCCGAGGAGGAAAGCCACTCCGTGACAACAAGAGTGGTTCAAGTGCTAGAAGAATTGGGGTGGGTCATCAATCGAGCGAAGAGCAGGATGACGCCCTCCCAGGAACTGGAGTACCTCGGAGCAAGGTTCGACACCAGCAGAGGCAGGGTGTTTCTGTCTCAATCAAGATCAAGAGAGCTAAGACTCCCGGTAACTCAGTTTCTGGCCAGACGGAACCCTTCGGCGCGGCATTATCTGCAGGTCCTGGGAACAATGGCAGCGGCAATAGAGGTGGTACCATGGGCTCGGGCCCACATGCGGGCCGCTGCAGAGGGCCCTATTGCGTCGGTGGTCACCGCAACATCACCCCTTATCAATGCCGTTACCTTGCGCGCCACGGACCAAACAGACGCTGCACTGGTGGCGGTCCCCGAAGAATCTGGATCGCGGGATGCCCCTAGAGCCTCACCAGTGGTTATTACTGACGACGGATGCCATTCTGACAGGCTGGGTAGATAACTGCGAGGGCCAGTTCGTTCAAGGCAACTGGTCTCCACTGGAAGCCCAATGGCCCATCAACAGACTAGAATTGCGAGCCGTAGGGTTGGCGCTCAGGGCTCTAGAGGCCTTAGTACAAAAAAGGGCAATTCGCGTACTCTCAGACAATGTTACTGCGGTGGCTTACATCAACCACCAGGGCGGCACCAGCAGTCCCGCCTTAGAGAAGGAGGCGGGCACTATTCCAGTGGGCAGAGACTCGGTTGGAAGCTCTCTCGGCCCAGCACGTGGCAGGAATAGACAACGTCACAGCAGACTATCTCAGCAGGTGCAAGATAGACCACGGAGAGTGGGAACTGGAGCAGGAGACGTTCAACCGGATAGTAGCCCATTGGGGCCTCCCAGTCATGGACCTCATGGCGAGGTTCGCAACCGCCAAGGTGGATCGGTTCTTCAGCCGGCGCAAGGAAAGGATGTCCGAAGGCCTGGATGCCTTGGCCCAGAAGTGGCCCTCGGAGGGTCTACTCTATGTGTTCCCTCCCTGGGCTCTGATCGGAAAAGTGCTACAACGAGTGGAGTCCCATCAGGGATATGTAATTCTCATAGCCCCGGATTGGCCTCGCCGGCCTTGGTATGCGGATCTGATGAGATTGATCGCCGATCGACCTTGGCGTCTTCCTTGCAAAAGGGACCTGCTAAGACAAGGTCCATTGCGGATGCCTCACGTGGATCGGTTCTCGCTTACGGCCTGGCTATTGAAAGGGCGAGGCTCCTAAAGAGAGGTTATTCAGGAGCAGTCATCTCTACCCTGCTAAACGCTAGGAAGCGTTCGACCTATCTCTCCTATGTTAGGACTTGGCGCATCTTCGAAGCCTGGTGCGCGGAGCACCGACGAAAACCCCTCTCCGCTTCAGTCCCCGAGATTCTGGAATTCTTACAGGCAGGTTTTGACAAGGGCCTAGCTCACAGCTCCTTGCGAGTTCAGCTAGCGGCAATCGCATGCTATAGAGGGAAGGTCCGCGGAAAGCCCCTAGGGGCGCACTCGGATGTCTCCAGGTTCTTAAGGGCGGTAAAGCGCCTGCGCCCACAACAGAGGTCAGTCGTCCCCCCTTGGGACCTCAACCTAGTGCTTAACGCTCTGATCAAGGAACCCTTCGAACCAGTGAAGAGGGCCTCCTTAAAGGACTTAACCCTGAAGACAGTCTTTTTGGTCGCGATCTGCTCAGCTAGGCGGGTCTCTGAACTCCAAGCGCTGTCTGCTCAGCCCCCCTTCCTACTGTTTCTCAAGGACAAGATAGTTCTACGTCCGGTCCCCTCCTTCTTGCCCAAGGTCATTTCTCCTTTTCATATGAACCAGGCAGTTCACCTTCCGGTTCTCTCCGCCGAGGAGGGCGGAGGTAGGGATAACAAACTGCGACTCTTGGATGTCCGGAGGACCTTGAAACGCTACCTCTCCCGCACAGCCCCTTTCCGGAAGTCCGAGCAACTATTCGTTCAGTTTGGGGGTCCACAAAAGGGAGAGGCGGCGGCCAAGGCCTCTATCTCCAGGTGGATCAGGGAAGCGATCGCTTCCGCCTACATCCTGAAAGGGAAGCAGGTGCCAGCGGGGCTCCGGGCGCACTCCACCCGGGCTCAGGCTACTTCTTGGGCAGAATTCAGCTTGGTCCCTCCAGTGGACATCTGTAGGGCGGCAACTTGGTCTTCGCTACATACGTTCACCAAGCACTACAGGCTGGACGTCCAGAGCGCAGCGGATGCTCGGTTTGGTCTGGTGGTCCTTCAGTCCGGTTTGCCGGATCCCACCCAGGGTTGAACTGCTCTTGTACATCCCAGAAGTAAAGGGACTGGATTGGAGTGACGATAAGGAAATAGTAATTAGATCTTACCTGCTAATTAGTGTTCCTGAAGGAATGACAGTCCAGTCCCTGATCCCACCCGGTTAGGACCTAGCAGTCAGACGGAAACTCTGGACCGAGCGTGGGGCCATTTCAAGATGAAGGGACATGGGAGAATAGCCGGATCGGGCAACCTCAAGCATTGCTCCTCCGTCCGGCCCTCCTCTCTCTCTCTCGCCCTCTCTCTCTCTCTCTCTCTCGCTCTCTCTCTTCCTCGCACTAACCATTTTCTATTGAAAAAAAAAAAAAAATTATATAGGTATTGTACATAGTTAGACAATGTTGGATAGATAAGTTCTTATGTTTGATTGCTAATGGAAACTCTGTAGATCTGCTTTTTCAGTCGAATACTGGAGTTGAGGGGTGGTCCCAGTGGTATTTATACCGCCCCACCTCCAAAAAGGTTTGGCTCAGCCTCCAAGCTGCTGGAAGGGTTGCGTAACCCAGAAGTAAAGGGACTGGACTGTCGTTCCTTCAGGAACACTAATTAGCAGGTAAGATCTAATTACTATTTCCCCCCCCCCCCCCTGCAGCTGAGTATCCTAATACTAGCTGGGCAAGTCATAGGACTCCGAGCTGCAGAACGTCTTTTGGTAGTAACGAGGATGGATCCAGTGGCTGGATCAGCAGAGTCTGGACATGCTGTTGGCGGGAAACGTGGCAATGTTGTGGCAGCTGTTCGTCTTAGGGTCTGCACAGCCAAAGAAACTGAAATGCAAATCCAAACAGGCTGCAAGGTCGGAACTGCCTTCCTTGGACCTGCCTGCTGCCTCAGGGAGCCTTTTCTCACTTGATTTTATTCTCGCAATGCACAGAGCCTACTGTTTAAAGCTGCAGCAATCGGGCAGGGAAGGCATCCCTCCTGCAGCTCTAGCAGCAAGTGGTTTGGAGGTTGATCCTCAGCAGGAGGAACAGCTCAAACCAGGAGAGTTTGCAAAGAAGAAACAGGCAATACAGGAGAACACCTCTGCTTTTTCCTGGGTCCTCAGACTTGGAGGTGCTGCGAGAAGGGCCTTCAGACTTCTGGGTGAGTGTGGATGGCAGGATCTGAAGGAGGGCGAGATCCCTCAGGGGGAAGATCCTGAAGTGTTTCATGTTTCCATAGAGAGGAACTTCCTGCTCTTTTTGCTCATTCCTTGGCAGTATCGAACATGGCTCTCACTCCAGCTGTTGCAGATGATACCGCTTGTTTGTGGATGATCCCAAAATCTGCAATAGAGTAGACACCCAAGAAGGAGTAGATAATATGAGGAGGGATCTAGCTGAGCTTGAAGAATGGTCTAGAATTTGGCAGCTGAAATTTAAAGCTAAAAGATGTGGGGTCATGCAAAAATCCAAAAGAGTGGTACGGTGTAAGGGGTGTGATACTTCTGTCCATGAAAGAAGAGCAGGGCCTGGGTGTAATTGTGTCTGATGATCTTAAAGTAGCTAAACAGGTAGAAAAAACAACTGTGAAAGCCAGAAGAATGCTTGGGTGTATAGGGAGAGGAATGGCTAGTAGAAAAAAGGAGGTGATAATGCCTCTGTATAAGTCTCTGGTGCAACCTCATTTGGAGTATTATGTGCAATTCTGGAGACCGCACCTTCAAAAGGATATAAGCAGGTTGGAGTCGGTGCAGCGGGTGGCTACTAAAATGGTTAGTGGTCTTCGTTATGAAGCATATGAGGACAGACTTAAAGATCTTAATATGTATACTTTAGAAGAAAGGCAGGATGTGGGGAAATGATATAGATGTTTAAATACTTCTGTGGCATAAATGCACAGGAGAGACTTTTTCAATTGAAGGCAAGCTCTGCTTTTGAGGAGACATAGGATGAGGATGAAAGGGGATAGACTCAGGAGTAATATGCAGAAAAACCTCTTTAGAGAGAGAATGGTAGATGCATGGAATAGTCTCCCAGTGGAGGTAGTAGAGAAGAGGACAGTATCTGAATTAAAAAAAAGAGTAGGACAAACATAGAGGATCTCCAAATGAAAAAAAAGGGTACTATTGTAATTGATATGAAAGGGCAGATTAGATTGGCCATGTGGTCTTTTTCTGCTGTCATCTTTCGACATTTCTATAAATTTCTAATCCTTGGAGAACCTGCTCTTGCAGAGTTCAAAGGGTTCTCAGGTGTGTTTTCCTGGACACAGAGTGATTAAGAAGATGATTGAGACAGAATGAGAGGCCCTTGAGGCCAGGCTCTGGGTGCAGATGATCCTGGAGAAGGAAAGAGACCTATTGATGCTGAAGGTGAGTACCCTGATGTCAGTGTTCATGAAGAAATCTACCATCCCTGTGGAAGTCGGGATGGCATTGAATGATCTATAGGACCACAAGCCAGAGTCTCTTTTGAAGCAGGTCTTCGACATAAGTACCTTGGCCTTACCAGCCTCCATTTGCAGAGCATATGTGACACGAGCGTCCATTCGCTGGCTGCAGAGGTTGGTCCCGGGGGACAGGGACGACCCTCAGCAGCATCTGGAGGTTACTAAGCTGGAGTCCGAGTCAGCATATCTGGCGGATACCTCTGGCGTGAGCTTCTTCTAAGAGCATGGTGACTCGTTGTTCGCTGTGGCTCCATACCTGGTTGATTGACATCTCCTCCAAGACTAGACTTAGTAAGCTGCCCTTTAAGGGCAAGCTGCTGTTTGGCAAGTGTGCCCATCTACCAGAAGATAAGCCCAAATGCCTGAAACAAGGGGGGCCTGTTTGCGGTCAGCCGATGGACTACAGGTATTTTCAGGGTTGTCGCTTTACCCTTTATCATCATGGCCGTTTCCCTCAGAGAGGGCAGTCTTTTCAGGGTTTCCGAGGAGCCAGCGGGGGCTACTATGCTGCCCCAGTGGCCCCTGCCAAGAAAGCACAGTGAAGCTAGGTAGGCCCAGGTGGAATTGCCTCCGGTAGGGCATCGGCTACCACAGTTTTATTCCGCCTGGGCTAGTATCATCACAGATCAGTGGGTGTTAGAGATTGTTCAGGAAGGGTATGCGCTAGAGTTCACACGTCCCCTCTCTGATGCCTTTGTACAGTCTCCTTGCTGAACTCCCCTGAAACGACAGACGGTGAAAGACACGCTACAGCGTCTCTTCGACCTGGAATTGGTTGTGCTGGTTCCGAAAGACCGGTATGGGCACGGCCATCTTCTTTGTGGTTCCCAAAAGGAAGGGTCCTTCCATCCAGTTCTGGACCTCAAACACGTTAACCGGTCCCTGAAAGTGCCTCATTTCCAGATGAAGACCCTGCGATCAGTCATCATGGCGGTGAGGCAGGGCGAATACTTGACAGCCTCGGATCTCATGGAAGCATACCTGCATATACCCATTTGGCCATAACATCAATAATTCCTGTGATTTGCAGTGCCCATGGGACATTTCCATTTCAGAGCGCTAGCCTTCAGATTGGCCACAGCCCTGAGGGGCTTTACCAAGTGTGATGGTAGTGGTGGTGGAGGCCCTTCAAACAGAGGGCATGTGGGTGCATCCGTACTTAGATGATTGGTTTATCAGGGCCCTCCGAGGACCAGAACAGGGTCACCACGGAGACAGTGCAACAGTTTTTGCAGGACATAAGATATGCCATACTGGGTCAGACCAAGGTCCATCAAGCCCAGTATCCCGTCTCCAACAGTGGCCAATCTAGGCCATACGTACCTAGCAGTTTCCCCAAAAGACTTAGGTTCCGCAATGCTTGTACCTGGTCAAGCATTGATATCCTGGGTCCCTTCTTAATAATGGTTTATGGACCCCTCCTCCAGGAACCCGTCCAAACCCCTTCCAAACCCAGCCACACCAACAGCCTCCACTACATCCTCCGGTAAGAAACTCCAGAGTTTGACTACACGCCGAGCGAAAAAATATTTTCTTCCACCAGTCCCAAATAGTTTACCCTGTAGCTTCACTGCAGGACCTCAGCTGGGTGGTCATCGTGGCCAAGAGTTATCTGCAAGCAGTGCAGCAGCTGGTCTATTTGGGGGTGCTGTTTGACTCCAAAGCTGGTTGAGTGTCCTGCCGGGGGAGAGGATCTAGAAGCTGCAGCATCAGGTGCGGAGATTTCTGGGAATGTCTGCACCCTCGGCTAGGTATTACATGCAGATCTTTGGATCCGTGGTGGCGGCCTTGGATCTAGTGCCTTGGGTGCAAACTCATATGAAGCCTCTGCAACAAGCCCTCCTGTCCCTATGGGCTCCCAAGCACCCTCCGCTCTCCAGGAGACTGGTCTGTCTCCTCGAGGGTGAAGGTGGAGCTTCAGTGGTGGTTACAGTGGGGCATTTGGCGGCGGGAATGCCACTGGAACAGCTAGTGGTTGTTGCTGATGACAGACACCAGTCTTTCAGGAAGGGGAATGCATTGTGAGGCACAGGTCGCACAAGGAGAGTGGACACTAGAAGAGAGGTTGTGGTCTGTAAACCGTCTGGAGATCCGGGCAGTGTTCCTGGATCTCCAGGTCTTCCAGTCGCGTACTTTTACATTTTGTTTTTATGTAGGCCCTTTTGACTGTAAACTAGGGTGAAGGACAAACTGAAGTTCATTTGGCTTCCTGCTGTATTGTTAGCATACATACCACCCAACCTGTATGGACACCATGCTCATCCCTCTCTAAAGAACATCAGCATACTAAGCCTGTAGTTCACAAAACGCACAATGCCACACGTACTATGCCCACTCATCTCACAAATAGTGTACACACCAACCCAATCATAATGGCTAACATTAGGTGAACGTTACTGAACGCCAGATCAATCAGGAACAAACCGAATACTATCCTTGACAAAAAACTGGATATAATCTGCATCACCGAGACCTGGCTAGATGACTCGGACCAGATCATATTAAATCAAGTAACACCAACAGGCTACTCAGCATTCAATTGCATCAGAGCACAAAAGAGAGGAGGAGGTGTGCTAATACTAGCCAGAAAGGAATACAGATTTAAAACAATCTCTACCAGTAATACGATCGAATCCAACACAATCACCATAACTAACAAGTACCTAAGCATCTCCCTCACCTACAGGCCTCCTGGAGCCACAACTGAACATCTCTCCACAGTACTTGAAGCAATATGTGCACACAGCAGAAAACACAAACCCCTCATCGTACTAGGAGACTGCAATCTAACCTCCACACCCAGCAAGGAAGCCGCAGCATTCCTAAAAGCTATGGCGTCACTAAAATATTGCCAGACAATCAACGCACCAACATGGTACAACTCCGGATATGGTCTTTATTCCAATGCACTTGGTGGAACAGGGCAAGGCCACAGCACCAACAATCACACCAGTCCTTTGGTCAGATCATCATGTGATCGACTTCACTTTGACCCTGAATAACCCCACTCAACACGTGGAAGATAAGAGCGTAGCCAGGTGTTTTAGAGCCTTCAACAAAGACTCATTCATAAACGAAATCATTCCACAACTCCAGCGGGAATACGACACCCTCGACCTAAGAATAGAGAAATGGAACTCCATAATATCTAAGGCAGCATCAGCCCCTACTAGAACAGACCCACAAGCATGCAGGAGGTCCAACGCCCCCTGGTACTCAAGTGATATCAGGGATGCAAAGCGCACCCTCCGAAGACTGGAGAGAAAATGGAGGCGGAACAAATCGCATAACTCCCTGACTGAATACAGAGCCAAGCAACTGGAATATAACAATCTGATAAATGAGCGTAAACAGCAGCACCACACCAACCTAATCATGAAATCTGTCAACAGACCGAGAGAACTCTTTAGCATTGTCCAAAAGCTCACTAAGGACACCACAGAGAACTCTACCCACCATCTTGACCCACAGGAATTTGCGGACTATATGAAATCGAAAAGCACCATCCAGACATGCTCCCTCACACTGCAGACAGATGACCATGAAATGGGAAGAGACGCATCAAACCTGGGAGGACTTCAGCATACCATCAACACATCAAGTAGAGGACATAATGAATGGACTCAACACAACCTCACCATCAGACCCATGCCCAGTGTCCTGGCTCAAAGCCACAAGAAGCCAGCTCTCCCATCACATTCACAAAATCATCAAGGATTCACTCCAACAAGGATACATGCCGCAATCCCTGAAGCAAGCCATGATATGACCAATACTTAAAAACAACACCCTAAGCCCCTCTGAATCAAAATCATACCATCCCATCTCCAGCCTACCATTCCTTGCGAAAATCATTGAAAAGACTGTGCAAAGGCAACTCCAGGACCACATTGACATGAATGCCCCACTGGACATCCAACAGCATGGCTTTAAACCCCAGCACGGTGTGGAAACGCTACTACTTTCACACAGTGTGCCAAGGACTCATCACACCTCTACTTGATTACAGAAACTCGCTATATCAAGGCCTCCCTCAGCAGACCTTACACCCACTCCAAATGTTGCAAAACACTGCAGCACGCATCATTACGGACACTCCAAGAACTGAGCACATCACCCCCGTCTTACAGCAACTGCACTGGCTCCCAATGATGGCCAGAGCAAAATTCAAAACAGTCTTGATCATCTTTAAAATCATTCACCATCTCTCAGCAGATGCACTCCAAAATATCGTAACAAGGGATATCAGCAATAGACCAAGAAGGACCAATAATGACAACATGATTGGCACACCTGCAGGATATCACAAGACTAAACAAACAACCTCAAGAAGAGCTCTTTCGCTACTGGCGTCCACACTTTGGAACTCCCAACGGGCCTGAGGGCCTTGAATGGCATCATAGACTTCCGCAAGGACCTTTAAAACCCTGCTCTTCACAGAATCCTGTGAACAGACAGACAACAGTCTCCACCCGAATGGTAATGCAACTACCTCCACCAACTCGATACTCAGTCATCCTAACTAGACATATGAGTTCATTGTATAATGTTGTTAAGTACCCTCATGTTAAATGTAACCCTCCAATTGTGATGTGACCACTTTGATTGTAGGATAAGGTGGTATACAAATCTTTCTAAATAAAATAAATAAATAAAATAGTTATGGTGTCAAGTTTTGTTCCCAGAGGCCTGCAAACTGGTCTTATTTCTTGGATATCCCAGATGAATATGCATAAAGAGGTAGTTGTATGTACATTGCCTCAAATGCACAGAAGACTTGCATGCATGTTCATTTGAGGCAGTGTACATTGTGGTGGCGAAGCAGGTTTAGAGTGGAAGGAAAAGGGGGAAAAACAGTCCTTTTTCCCTGAGCCCAACAGAACTGCAGGCACAGCAGGGGTTAAAACTCTAAACAAAGCTAAAAACTCCCTGCACAGAAGTGTAGAACCAGAGACACACCCAGTCCCCATGGAAACCGAGGGAGGTAATGGGAGTGGTTTGGGGGCGGAGTCTAGAGCTATAGGACAGCCCCTAACATTTAAGCAGGGAAGTTTCAGTCACAAGAAGCAGCATGGCAGAGAGGAGAATCAGCGTGGCAAAAAGCAGCGTGGCAGAAAGCAGCGTGGCAGAGAGGAGAGTCAGCGTGGTAAAGAGGAGAGATCCAGGAGGAGGTCTGAGAGAAAGCTGGAGAAAAGGGCAGAGGCAAGCTCAGGGGAGGAATCTTCTGAGGAGGAGATATTCTCTAGAAGCTGGTGGACTGGCCATACAAAAAGGGATTCCTCTTGCAAACAGTACAGAGACAGCTCAAGCCTAGAACGCAGTTCAGCTGACAGGAAGTCTGCAGCTAACGTGGAGCCTTGGAGAGCCTGTTTTAAACAAGGTACTGTTGGGGAGCAGGAGAAAGGAATATTCCTGGGAGGACCAGAAAGCAAGTTTACATCTTTGGCAAGGTCTGAAAGGAGACACCACTGCTAGCAAGGTGAGCCCATTACAAGCTCTTAAAAAGCTTCTGAATAAGAAAGCTCTTTCATGCCCTTCCCCCACAACCTCAGGTAGCGAGGGATCTCAATGGGAACAGCTGAAAACAGTGTTGCAGCAGTTGAAGCCTTCCCATGCAGACGCTGTGGATAGCAAGTCACTGAGGGAAGCCAGTGAAGAGGAAATGGAAATAGGAGACAGTTATATAGAGAATGATTATTCTGATATGGAACTAGAGTGTTCTTTCTGTGCCAGTCAGAAGTAAGAAACGGAAGGGGTTTAAAGTAATTGGGAAAACCCAGAAGTTTTAAAGGGAGAAACATTCTCTGCTGAGGCTAATGACTTTAATTAGGCAATTAATGAGAGCTGGTTGAATAAGCTTCAAGAGTTAATGGATGCCTGTGAAAACTAAAGTCTGAAAGCACCTTTGGAAAAAGAAAATATCATAAGTTTTAAACTGTTGGTGGACCAGGAAGTTAAAGTGCTGCTAAAACCTGTGAAAGAAACAGTTAGGTGCAGTGCTGCATCCTGGAGACCTGGGAACCGATTTCTGTTTGTAAAGGAATGATTTTGGAGGCGTGTTTAAACTAAGCCGCAGAAACAAAGCCAAAGCATGGACTGTGTATCAAGGCTTATGTTTTGGTGAATGGAGAAGCATCCTGAGTTTTGTTTGAGGTGGCTGAATTCCTAACCAAAGAATTCAATTTGGTTATGCAGAACTTTATTTTCCAAATAAAAGAAATTTTCCTGTGACCTTCAATCTCGGCTATAATCTGTAAGACGCAACTACATGTGAAGAGGCCAGTTTCATTAAGAAGGACGATCGGGGCACCCACTTACACCTAGGCAGCTGCCTGGCCACAAGGGGGAGCGCCGACAACATACAACTACCTCTTTATGCATATTCATCTGGGATATCCAAGAAACTAGACTGGTTTGTGCAGGGCTGGTGCTTAGGCAAACCAGCCTTACACTCTTCTCCCTCTCCCCACCCCTTGAGTTTTTTTTTATACATTAAATTAAAAAATCATGATCATCCCAACACCACCCCTCTCAAAACAATCCTGTGCAAACAAGAAAATCCACACTGAGAGTGTTACATACACCAAACAGAAACTCTCAGACCTAAACAATCTAAATCATTCCTAATTCAGCTAAACTTCAATAGCTCAAAAGAGTCACAACAGCTAAACCACTTAAAAGGAGAAAATTATGTCAAACCACAATGGCAGCAACAATTTAGGGGAGAAAAAGCCTCAGAACCTTATCACTTCCCACTATGCGGCAACAGAAGCCGTAGGGGAGATCAAGAGCTCTACCTCATAGCATTAAGGCATTAAAAAAAACCTCCCCTTCTTTTATTTTAATTTTTATTCAATGGTTCAATAAACACATAAAGGTGCCTAGAAGGTACTCCCTCTATACCCACCGCCCACATCAAAACATTACTCAACCAATCTAACAAATCTCCTAAAAGCAGTCTTACAGAGCTACCAAATACTCTTAACCAACACTAAAGTCCTTTAATAAATAACAAACTTCACTTACACTTACACTGACATCTCACAACTTATACATTAAAATTCAAAACTTAAAACACCACTAGAGGAGGATGGGACAGAGAAAGCACTTACATGGCATCTTATAGTACACTTAGTATACATTGTAGCATAGCAATGCCTTTTGTAAATAACAAATTACACAGCAGTGCTGGCGTGCAGTATGAGCTCAATTATAATGGTAAAAGTACCTCAGAACTAGGGCAAAACCTGCAAACAAAGAAACAAGCTAGTAAAGTTCAGAAAACTTTCACAAAAGCACAGCTGGTCTACTTATCTTAAAGCTGTCACTGAGGAACGTCGAAACAGCTCTTGGGGAAACGCTGGCTGATCAGGCTGCACTGCTGGAACCCACTCTAAACAAGCTTCACTGCTAAACCAGCCACACAGAATTTGCTGCCTAGTGGCGACAAGACCTCTTTCTACCCTTCTGCCCAACAAAGATCTTTGTTTCATTCCCACGGGCTTCGTCAAGAGCAAGGGAATGGAGCCGGGAGACTCTAAACACAAACCGGCGTCTGAAAATACCGGTATTAAAGGAATCCTGTCCATTCGGGCGAATTCTGCCCCCACTGGAACAACTAGGAAACCTTAAAACCCTTGAGAGGGGCATGTTGGAAAGCCACACAGTATAAAAGGAGCAATTCAAAAGTAACTACAGGAAAAACTCCCTAGTCTATTTTCATATTAAGATCACGGGGTTCTAAAAGGTTTAGTCGGAAAATCAACTGCTGTTCTTGCTGAAGTAGAAGTTCACCATGATCCCCACCCCTAGGGTTAACAGGCACACAGTCTATAGTAGTACACCGTCAATCCTGAAACCCATGGCCCTTTTGCAGGCAGTGCTGAATTACTGGAAATACAGGATGTAAACCACTGGAGATGGAATGTGTAATCGTTAATGCTCACACTAGAACTTTCATCAATGATAGCACAAAAAATGCACAGTCCGCACTTATAATAACCTGTAGGACAGACTTTGAGAGGGCTATGAGGGACAGCAGGGCATAGTTTATCTTGCAGATTCTGCCCTCTACTATAGGCTATCCGTGGATGTGTGGAAGCAAGACAAGGAAGCGCTGTAAGAATGCATAACTGAAGGTCATACTTTTATTTTGTTTTTATTAATTCTCTAAATTCCAAATACAATACAAGATTGGTTTGTATGATATGTGAAAGTAGAAACATTACAAATATCCCCACTTATATGACCTAGCTCCCCCCCCCCCCCCCAGGCTTAATAACAAGCAGCAATAATCAGATATTTAACTGCAAATGACTCCCAAATCTTTTCAGGCTGTGAGAGCCTTCCAAGTCTGATCACCATCAACCTTGCCATCCAGTACACTTTATGCATTCGTAATTGCAAGTCTGCAACAACAGAACTTGAGAGGACTTCCAGTACAAAGTCATTTCACTGTGCGCCCTGCAGTGTACATAGGCGCCAGTTTACCCTTGAGTTCACTCCACTCTTCCCTTTCGCAGCCAACATTATCCTCTCTACACTCCAGTCCAAACCCTGCTCCACTAACTCTTTAACCATTCCTCCTATTCCACTCCAAAAACTCATATTTTTGGGCAGTCCCACCATATATGTAGAGATATACCTTCTACATTGCACCCCCTCCAGCACCAAGATGGGAAACTAGGCAGCGCCTTATGAATTTTTACAGGAGTCAGATACCACCTGTACAGTACCTTTTATACCCATTTTCTACCATCCGGCTAAAAATCGTTTCCCCCACCACCTTAAATATTTTCTCCTATTGCTTCTCAGTAGTACATTTGAATATTAATTTAATTTCCTTTCCAATATCCCTTTCTCACTGCTTTTGGAAATTCACTTTGGCATCCCCCTCTCGTCCCCAAAGAGCAACCAGTAGATCTTCTATGCTAGTACCCATCAGCATAGAAGAAACTTTCAAAGTCACGAAGGCCCACCTCAACAGCACCTCTCCCCTCCTTGGCCCCCAACCAGTGTCTAACCTGCACGTACTTATAAAAATCCTGATTCTTAACCCCAAAATCTTCTTTCAAATCCTCACATGATACCAGCTATCCTTCAAAACAAAACTGTATTAAGGGGCTCAATTACTGGCCTTCCCATCCTCAAAAAAGAGGATCACCTGGACCTGGCCTAAAATTCCTATTGTACCAAATAGGATGCAGCAAGGATATTCCTCACGTTAACCACCTATAGCACACTAACCTTCCTCACACCTTATAACAAACTTAACGAAGGGGTTAATTATTTGCCCACTCCCCATTCTCACCCATGGAAGGTACTTTAGGGGAATCCCATCCACCTAATGATCCTCAATTTGTACCCATTTCTGTGTCCCCCCCTTCTACTATATTCTTGAGTTGTCTGCCACATAATACCCTCCCCCCCCCCTAGCAATTCGGAGTGGTCTCTTTTTCTAGCTTGCATTAATTTGAGTTAGCTGCATAGATAGTAAATAGCCCCCACTAAGTTATGGGGCTTCCATTATTTAACATACATTAATCTTCCCAATAGTTTTCTTTGTATTTAAACCTGGAAAAATTTGCTGTAGAAATGAGGGGCTAGATGGCTTATTTATTCAGCTTTGGATAATATAGCCACCAAGGTGCCCCTTCCCCTGGAACATAGCATAGAGTAGGGAGCAAGGGGGGATGGTTCAGTGAGGAAGCTTTAGGGACTGAATAAAAAATGGTAAGGAGAACAGGGCTAATTTTGAATTGAAGCCTGGCTGGCTCAGGATTTGTGGATGTGGAAAAGGAGTAGGTGTCTCCTAGGAGGTGCATGCTGAGCCTGTAGGTGCTAAGCCTGCATCCCACATGTTTTTCTTCCATGCCATGACTGCCAACATTCCTGCCCATTTGAGGGACTAGTTCTTAGAAGTGGCATTTATTCTTGTAACGATTCAAGTTGTTTTGAACAGTGTATTTGTTGTAGGGGGTGGGGGCGATGGCCTAAGCCTGTTGGCAGGAGGATGAGCATTAAGTAGAGAGGAAAACTGCAGAGGAGGCCATTGGTGGTGTTAAGGATAGAGGTGCCAAATGATGGTATCTGGACTGGAGATCAGGTCCACACCCCAGAACTCACACTGGGGGGGGAGCATTTGACAAGGAACAGAGTTAATTAAGGAGCAGGGATTGGCCATGCTGAGCGTACATTGGACGGCTGTAGCATCTACACCACAGTTGAGACTGGGAAAAAGGGGAGCAGGGAACCTCAAGTGTGTTCACTTTTCCAACTTGGCTCAGGCTTAAACCACTCAAAGTTGTGGCCTTATTTAAATCCTTACTGTTTGTTAGTGCATTATTTCGGGCAGAGATCTGTATGTGTGTGTGCACGTGTGTGGTTAGGGGGAGGTTAGGATTGTTATATGCAGGGAGGGGGGAAATCTCTTGGGTGCCTGTGTTATGGGAATAACTATATATATTGATTGATATGAGGTGATATAGAAATCACAAACCACTCAAGGTGATTTAACAAAAACATAAAACATTCACAATCTCAATGGAAATATAAAAAGCATCAATCATAAAAACAAAATATATGTCAAAAATCCACAAATCAGAAAAAACTAAGGGATATGTTGAATTCAATTAGGCCTCGGCTCCGATACTGCACGGCAGCCACTACCACTGCTTAGTAAACATACTCCTAAAAGTACATCAAAATACATTAATAACAACCCCCAACTATATGCTCCCACAACCAAAAATATTTCAGCCAACATGAGGTTTCCCCAAATGCTTTTTGCATAGCCATGATTTAGCCTGCTTGCGAAAGCGCAAATAGCTGGTTTCAAGATTAATTTTTTTTTGAAAATCTGTTTATTGAAACAGCATAACAAAACAAACAGACAAATAAACAATGTTTTCTTTTTTCTTTTTTTGTTAAGAACTCCTCTCACAATCCACACACCTCAGGCAGGGCGGTTTCTTGTCCACCACCCGATGGCAATACATCATTCTCAACAAACAAAGTACAGAGGCTCCACAGAGAACTTCAAGATGAATTTTAACATGTAGTTTGTTCCATCAGGATGGACCTGCCACTGAAAAAGCTCTCTGCTTGCTCCACTGTAGTCAAAATACCTTAATGGTAGGAATCTGCAACCAATTTGTGATACCGATGGTATGATGCTAAGCTATTTTTCACTCAGATAAACAGATGCTAAGACACATAAAATGCCTAAAAACCAACATCAAGAATTTAAAAATCCCCCAGTAGGCTACAGAGAGCCAGTGCCACCTCTGCAGCATTGGGGTGACATGCTATCTTATCCCCTATATTTCCTAATAGCCAAACTGCAGTTTTTTTTATAATGTATACAGCGTTCCTTATCTGTACTCCAGTTTAGTCCTCCACCTCTGGGTAGTGAACCTTCTCCTATAGCTTGGAGACTGGGCATGTCAAAGTCGTGACATCACTGGATGTAGCCTGATGATATCTCCCATCAGCCCCAGTGTGTCCAGTCTCCATGCAGCAGGAGGACGTAGTGAGCCTAGGTGCTGGGCTCACTTGAGAGGCAGATAAGGAGGATAGTCAGACTTTAGTTTTCATTTCTGGTTTTCATTGCCTTCATAATAATTACTTTAAATTTATTTACATTTATTCAGTGTATGCAAGTTAATATATTTTAGTAGACGTTAATACAATTTAATTGTTTTACCTAGAGTTTTTTTTTTTAGGGGCTGTCCTTTTCTTTTTGAGTTCACTCCTCGCGCTTATTGCCCGCTGAGGATCTCTCCCCTAGGACTGTATGGGGGAGAGCTCTGAGATCCCTGCCTACACATTCGTTTGTGGACGCACTGGCTGTTTTTTTTTTTCGCAGCGGGAGCATCTTCAGGAGGTATTTTTTGCAGCCGGCAGGGCAGTGCGCCGCTTCTGCTGCTCGTGACAGAGCCGGGCAGCATCGCGGCTTGGAGGCTGTTCTCTCCGATGGGGCAGCACCGGCATTTATAAATTTATAAATTTTTTTGGCATCGCAGGTAAAGCCCTTGGACTTGGAGGAGGAGCTCGAAGTGGTAGTCGCAATGGAAGTTTTTGGCGCCAATTTGGCTTGTCCGAGTTCGGCGCCATTTTACCCACATGGCTGAGGCCTCATGGCTGAAGCTGCAGCAGCTCGCTGGAGGATGGGAGATGCCAGGTCATACAGATAAGCGATCATTTAATATAATTTCATTGTTTCATTTCCCTCTCCCTATGTTAAATTTCGGGGGTACCTTAGGATTTCAGCAGGGGATGTTTATCTCTTTCTTTTTGGAGGTTTCGTGTTGGGCTCCCGCGCTTTTGCAGGCGCGGGGATGACTTTGTTTTTACTTTCTTTTCCTGTCACAGTGACAGTCTCGGTGCTTTGGGAACCGCCGGGGCTGACGGTCGAATTAGTTCCACATGGCATTGAATTGCATTTTACCTTTATACAGACGTTTAAAAAAAAAAAAAAAAGATGATGACGTGTGTTCAAACTAACTCCTTTGAAAGAGCATGTTAAACCTCTTGAAGAAAGTTAGTGTGCTCCATGCCAGAACCTAATGTCAACATTTTGAGCTTCTAGGCTCTGGGATTATGTTCGTCATTGGGGATGCTTGTATGAATGTATAATGCTGATCTTATTGATATAAATGGTGCTTTCAGCGCGTGCAGTAGCATTTGGCTGGTGCTAGTTTTATAAGCTGCCTGCGTCAATTTAGCATGGTGCTATGTTTTTGGTTGGTGCAAGGGACCAGATATAACCTTGTTTCCTTTGGTTTCGGAGACTTACTCTGGTTTAAATTTGCCCTTTTAGTTACTGGTTGGTTATCTACTAATTACTTCATCATGGGTACATTTGGGCAATGTTACTAGCTTGGCTGGTGATCTGGGAGCTCGGAGGGTAGCCGTCATCAAAGTGCCCTGGCTTATTTTATTGCAAAAAAAAAAAAGGGTGGGCGCACAGTACTCTATCAGATTACATCGGCTCGCATGCTACAGCACTGGGCCTGGAAAGGTGCTAGATTGGGCAGCAGGAAGGCTGTACTCCCTTAGGAAAGCACAATCGCCTGGTCAATCGGGACGTTGCAAACTGTTTGGGAGGTCTTCGGCCCTCTTTATTTTGTTTCGGCAAATTGGATTGCAATTTACTTTGCTTCATCGCTGGAGACATTGGCCTGTGTCTGGGCTCTGTCCTGCAAGTTCGGGGTCTTCCCGAATCCAGAGGGGGGCCTGGGGAGTGGTCCCAGCACTCCTTGCCATACCGTTCATATGGGTATGGCTTCGTTGGTAGCTGCTCGACGGTCCCTGTGACTAAGAGAGAGGACAACCGATGGCTCGTATATGTCGCATCTCGTCAAACCTCCATTCAAAGCGAAGGTGTTGGTGGAAAACTTTTAGATACATTGGCGAAAGATTCGAGGTGGAGTCCGGAGGAGGTTTGGCCCCTGGAGGACAAGCCTAAGTGAGGGGCTTATAGTCCGGCACGGAGAGGCCAGCTCAGTGTATCCGGAGCTTTCGTTCTCTCTTAGGAGGATTCCAGGGAGGAAGGTACTCTTTGAAGATCCAGGGGTTCCTGGATTTCGGAGAGCTGACAGAGTCTTCACGGCAGACTCTTCAGAGCCAGTCGAGAACAATAATAAAGTGAGGCAAGTCGAGACAGGAAGACCGCCGATGGGAGATGCGGCTTCGGGAGTTCGTTTCTGCCTGGATCTAAATAACGTCCGACCTCTGGATGCTGGAGTTAATTCAAGTCGGCTATGGTCTAAGACCAATACACAAAGTTCTAGCTTTTTCATGCATTCGTCCCGCAAAGGGTCGACAGGAAACCTTAGCAGTTTATCGAACTCTGCTTCGGCTCTTGCCTTGGGTACAGTAACGCCCGGATTACAGCACAGGCCGGTATGTTGCCGATTTCAGGGTGCCTAAGAAGGACGAAGAACTTTGGTCTATTCTCACTCTCAAGGGGGTAATTTGCCTTTTGCGAGGTACACATTTCCGGATGGAAACCTTGCGGTCCGTCTGTGTGGCGTTTCGTTATGGGGAGTTTTTGGCGCCTCTTGTCCGCACGGGGCAGTATCTGTTCCTTCCTGTCAGGTCGGCTCGTCAAGACTCCTTGATGTACGCAGCATTTCCAGTATCGTGCATTGCCTTTCACCCTACTGATGGTTCCGCGCACTTTTACCAAGCTCCTGGTGGGAGTGACGACAGAGTGGCGGAAGGAAGATGCCTTGGTATGCCCTTAGCTCGACAATTGGTTGATTCAAGTGAAGTCCGAGGTTCAGAGTTGGCAGGTTACGGTTACGGTGCTGTGATCCCTACAGGAGCTCGGCTGGGTGGTCACTCCAGCTGAGAGTCGGTTGGTTCCGACTCAGAATCTTGAAATAACTAGGAATATGATTTGACACCCGGAAAGGGATTATGGTCTTTTTTTTTTTTTTGCCTGAGCGGTGAGCTCAAGCTTTTCGTCAGATCGTGCACATGTTTCTTCCACTTCGGTGCGGTCAGCCTGGATCTGGTTTCTCTTGCGGCCATTGCAATGGGCACTACTGCGCCGATGATCTTACCAGAACGATCCATTGAACAAGCGTCGTCCTTTTCCATTCCGGGTCAGGAACTCCATGCAGTGGTGTCTTGTCCCAAAGTCTCTGGAAATGGGACTATCCTTGGATCAGCCGCGGTGGCTCCCAGGGGTGACAGACGCCATTATGGCAGGGGGAGAGCCCAGAGCAGGGATCTTTCCACGCAGGGCACGTAGTCAGTGCGGGAGAACCAATGGTCGATCAACCGTCTTGAGTTGTGGGCGGTGGCTGGTGTGCCAAGCGTTAGAGACCGCGGTAGAGGACTGGGCGGTTCATGTGCTTTCAGAAAATGAAGCGACGGTGGTCTGCATCAACCAGCCAGGCAGAGAGGAGGGTGTGGTCATGGTAGAGGAAGCAGGAGAATTCTTTGCTTAGGTAGAACCTCGACTGCTAGCAATATCGGCTGCGCACATTGCAAGACAGGACAATGTGGCGGTGGACTTTCGCAGCAAGGCCCCAGTGGAGGTTGGAGAGTGGGAGCTTCATCCGGAGGTGTTGGCATGAATAGTTCGCGGATGGGGTCCACCACTCTTGACCTCATTGCCACCTCTCAGTCAACAAAGACAAGCATTTTTAAGGCAGCTGTCGAGAGACAATGTCAGGGGGGATAGAGGCCCGATTTAACAATGTTCAGGGTCGGGTCTCCTCTGCGTGGTCTCTCCGTGGGCGCTTATAGGTTGAGTGGTTCAGTACATTGAGACTCATCGGAAAATACTTCTTTGGTGGTCCCGGATGGGACGAGGCGAGTATAATATGTCCAGCTGGGGCGAAGGTTCGAAGGAAAGCTTTGGAGGTGGCCATAGCGGGACGACCTGCTCCTGTAGGACCGCTTCGCATTCCTCAGGTGGATCGGTTCTCGCTTACGGTTTGGCCATTGACAGGGCGAAGTAAAAAAAAAAAAAAGGAACTCCTCGGGACTCTGCTACAGGTCATAAATCAGTCCACATTTCTGAATTGTATCCATATATGGCGTATATTTGAGGACTAATGTTTGCAGCAACAGGTTCGGGCTGTTTCGGTCTTGAGCCTGTAGTGTTGAGTTTTCTGCAAGATGAGTTTGAGAAGGGGCTGGCGGCCAGCTCCTCAAGAGGGCAGCTCGCAGAGTTAGCGGGCTAACACGGCAAGGTTCCAGGGGTGACTCTGGGGTCTCACAGCGATGTGGGGCAGTCCTTAAAGCGGTCTCTAGGCTGCGGCTCACTCGTAGATGCTTAGGGTCGCCATAGGATCTCAATCTGGTATTAGGAGCTTTGGTCCTGGTTGCCATTTGAACCCTTGCCCAGGCTTCTTTTAAGGACCTAATGTTTACAAAAAAAAAAAAGTGTTTTTGTTTAGTAGACTTTTGCTCGGCTGCACAGGTCTCAGAACTGCAAGCGTTATCCTGGCGGGAGTCGGTTTTTGTCGCTTTCTAAGGTTGTCGATTAAGGACCTTTTACTCTCAAGGTAGTGTTTCTAGTGGCAATATGCTCAGCTCGTAGAATTTCGGAGCTGCAGGCTCTGTCTTGTCGAAAACCTTTTTTGACATTTTATGATAAAAAGGTGGTCTTGAGACCAGTCCCGTCCTTCTTGCCCAAAGTAGTATCGGCGTTTCATGTCAGTCAGGTAGTTTCTCTGCCGGTCTTTGAAGAAGGTAGTGAAAATACAGACTCAGTAAAGTTGCATTTGCTAGACGTTTGGCAAGCGTTAAAGAAGTATATACGGAGAACAGAGGATTTCCGAAAGACGGATAGACTGTTTGTTCTGTTTGGAGGGGCAAGAAAAGGGGAGGCAGCCTCTAAAGCTTCCATTGCCAGATGGCTTAAAGAGGCTATATCGTCAGCTTACATTTTGAAGGGCAAAACCGTGCCTGAGGGGCTTAAAGCTCATTCGACCAGAGCGCAAGCGGCCTCCTGGGCCAAGTACAGCTTAGTGCTGGCTGTTGAGATTTCCAAGGCGGCTACTTGGTCATCTTTAAGTTCGTTTGTAAAGCATTACCGTCTGGATGTTCAAGCGGAAAGGGTTACTGTGTTTGGATCAGTGGTGCTTCAGGCTGGTCTTGCAGGTCCCTCCCGTTGAATTTTTTTCACTGCTCTGTTACATCCCCAGAGGTTCGGGACTAGACTGGAGGGACGATAAGGCAGGTGAAATTAGACTTATCTGCTAATTGTTGTTCATTGAGGAACTCCAGTCTAGTCCCGCATCCCTCCCTAGTTGGTTGCCTGAAGCAAAGAGATATTTCACAGGGTAAGCTGGAGAAGCTGCTGTGCGGATCTGGGCCATAAGCAGGGGGGATTTTGGTTGACGAACCGGGGGATTTTGGAGGGGTCTTTATCCTCCGTATAAGGGGGGGTCGGACCTCATCAGTGCAGAACAAAGTAAGTAACTTAGTTTTTCATAAGAGCTAAAGCAGGGACAGTTTTTCCCATTGAGTAAGTAAGAGTTGGGTTAGTTTACGGTTTGATGGTCATATTGCTACTTAATTGTTGTTCCGGTGAGTCTGCTTTGTCAATAGGTTACTGGACAGAGGAAGCGGTCCCTGGAGTATTTGTGTCGGTGTCATCAGAAGAATGATTCTCAGTCTCCAAGGCTGCTGGAGGAGGTTTGGGACTAGACTGGAGTTCAAGGAACAACAATTAGCAGGTAAGTCTAATTTCATCTTGTTACAAGTCAGTGAGTGAAAAGGTATGCAGCAAAATTCCTAGATTGATAGGAATTGACATGAATCTGTATGCCTACTTCTGCTATGACTTGTAAAATTGAACCAAGACCACTTTCTCATTTCACATAAACCACTTTAGCTGGGATCTGAACTGGTGGTCTGGAGGTCAAAGGCTGTACCACTGTGATTATTTCCCCAAGTCACTCATTTTGTCTTTAGTGTTAAGAACCAGTTGCAGTGCAGTTGGAGTACAAACACTGATTTTTATTTGGAAAGTTATATAATCCTTACTCTTAAGAGCAGAAAGCTTGTATTATTTCCTCTGCAACTTTATACCTCTGTGTTGTTGTGGAATGCTTGTTCCTTATCATCCCTCCAGTGTAGTCATGCACCTCTGGGTAGTGTACCTCTTTCAGCAGCTTGGAGACTGAGCATGTCATCTTTTGATGACTCCAGTGTATTTATACAGCTGGCACCGCATACCAGCCCCAGTAGGCTCAATCTCCAAGCAGCTGGAGGAGATAGTGAGCCAGGGTGCTGGACTCACTGAAGGGACAACTAAGGAGCATAATTTTAGGCTAGATTTACTTCCTTACCTGAGCTTGCAGGAAATGGCTTTATTTTGGATTTGTATTTTGATTTCTGCAGAACAAATTAGAGAAAAGGCAAAAACAATAGGAAAAAGAGCATTTACAAGGGAGGCTATTCTTTCCCCCCCCCCCCACCCCAGACGTTTGGGGAAGTGGACTTGGGTGGACGTGACTGTCCTGGACGTACTGGTGGCTCCCAAACCCGTCACCGGGTGAGGAGCCACAGCGGTGGTATTGAAGAGCAGACGGGCATATTCTGGGCCCTCCTCTTGGATCCCCCCTCAGTGCCGGATTGAGGTAAACCGAGTGCTCGGAAGGCAAATAGACAGCAGGAGAGAGGCTCATGGGTTGCCGTTGATTTCTTTGTATACCAAACAAAAAAACCCCACTCTATCAAAATAATACCCAAAACAAAAATAGAGTGAAAATAGTGTGAGCAAAACAAAAATGTGTAATGTTTTTTTGTCGGAAGGCAGCCCGGAGGATCAAACTACCCTCTTGAAGCTGTAACTTCCATTTTATTCAGTTTATAATTAACCCTATGAAATTATATGCTTAAGGGTTAAAATTAAGGTAAAACCACCACAAAAGGTGTCACCTCAGCCAAAAACCACATATGATTTAAATGCAGTACAAAACAAAAATGAAAAAAAACGTGGTACTTATCCAAACAGCCGTTCCCCGTCAATGCATATATCCTTCCAGGGGAGACCGACAGCGACCACGGAAGTTCCAAGTCTTTGTCCAAGGAACATCAACAATAAATGTTGAAGCAGCAACCACTTCCGTGGTCGCTGTCGGTCTCCCCTGGAAGGATATATGCATTGACGGGGAACGGCTGTTTGGATAAGTACCACGTTTTTTTCATTTTTGTTTTGTACTGCATTTTAAATCATATGTGGTTTTTGGCTGAGGTGACACCTTTTGTGGTGGTTTTACCTTAATTTTAACCCTTAAGCATATAATTTCATAGGGTTAATTATAAACTGAATAAAATGGAAGTTACAGCTTCAAGAGGGTAGTTTGATCCTCCGGGCTGCCTTCCGACAAAAAAACATTACACATTTTTGTTTTGCTCACACTATTTTCACTCTATTTTTGTTTTGGGTTGATTTCTTTGTGGCACAAGCACTCTGAGTCAGCATGCGGCTTAGGACCATGTGGCTGCAAGATAGCAGTGATGCGGGAACAGTGAGTGGTATGGCCTACCTGTTTTCTCCCGCCAACGGCCGTGCGTGAGAGACAACCTTGCCATGGCTAGTTTTTCGGGAGTGCTTTCTCTGCTCGCTCCAGGAATTGTAGGAGAGGAAATGTGACAATACTGCCTGAAATTTCCCCCTTACGTTTGGTGGTAGAATGGAAGGAGGATTCCCTGGGGTTTATTTAGATACACTTTATTTTTTTATTTTATTTTTTTTTAAAATTTTTTGTTTTTTCTTTAATTTTGCCTTGATTGTGACTTGGAGATTTTTCTAGTTAAGGGGTAGATCACAATCCTGCCCAGCCCGCAGTGCCTGGTCTGCGGGACCCGGCGTAGGACAGTCTCAGAGGCTGGCATTTGCCGGGGCTGCACACAAGAGGCTACTTTGGTGGAACAGGATCTCCAGGGCCTGACAGGACAGAAGAGTCCCTCTCTGTCACAGGAATCCCAGGATGCGTAGGGGCCCACACTACCATCTCTGGAGTTGACTGCCAGGTCCCTGGCCATCCCCAGACCTTCCACTTCACAGAACCAGGAGGTAGTGGGGCTCCCGGAGGATTTTTCATCAGAGTTTGTCCTGCTTCTGCACAAGACATTTTGCATGCATTAGCAGAGGTCGAGGAACAGCTCCGTGGCACTGGAATGAAGTGATAAGAGGACCGCGGATGGCAGCTGCCAAGAGGCTTAGGCCCTCTGAGGAGTGCCAGGTTTACTTTCCTTGCTCGGAGGAGCCAGACGAAGAGGACCTGGGCACAGAACTAGAGTTCCAAGGGGCAGAGTTGGAAGAAGGAGACAGCCCAGAGCAGGAGAAGTGCTCAAGGATTGTGCAGGTGTTCCAGTGGGAGGAACTGCCAGCTCTCATTGGGGGGATAAGACATTTTTCAGATATATTAGTGAGAAGAGGAAGAGCAAAAGTGGTATTGTCAGACTCAAGGGTGCAGGGGGGGAATGTGTAGAAGCTGATAAGGATAAAGCGGAATTGCTTAACAAATATTTTTGTTCTGTGTTCACAGATGAAGAACCAGGAGCAGGACCTCAGAAAACACCCACAAATAAGAACAGAAGCGAGGGACATCTTGAACTATTTTCAGAAGACTGTGTTCGTGAGAAACTAGCTCAACTTAAAGTAGACAAAGCGATGGGACCGGATGGGATACACCCTAGAATACTGAGGGAACTTGGGGACGTTCTAGCAGCTCCACTGACTGACCTTTTCAATGCCTCGTTGGAGTCAGGAGTGGTGCCAAAGGACTGGAGAGAGGCTCATGTGGTGCCTTTACACAAAAGCGGAAGTAAGGATGTGGTTGAAAACTACAGGCCGGTTAGTTTAACTTCGGTGGTGAGTAAATTATTGGAAACGCTGCTGAAAGAGAAAATAGTGAGGTTTCTGGAGTCCAGCGGATTACAGGATCCGAGGCAGCATGGATTCACCAGAGGCAGGTCTTGTCAGACAAATCTGATTGATTTTTTTGACTGGGTGACCAGGGAGTTGGACCGAGGGAGAGCTCTAGATGTGGTGTATTTAGATTTCCGTAAAGCCTTTGACACTGTTCCTCACAGGCGACTTATAAACAAACTGAGCACCCTAGGGATGGACCCTAAAGTTACTGCTTGGGTTAGAAATTGGTTGGGTGGGAGGCGACAAAGAGTACAAGTAAATGGAGCTCACTCTGAGGAGAAGGATGTTACCAGTGGTGTGCCCCAGGGATCTGTCCTTGGTCCGATTCTTTTTAACATCTTTGTTAGTGATATAGCGGAAGGGCTGTCGGGTAAGGTTTGCCTCTTTGCGGATGATACCAAAATCTGCAATAGAGTAGACACCCAGGAAGGGGTAGATAACATGAGGAGGGATCTAGCTAAGCTTGAAGAATGGTCTAGAATTTGGCAGCTGGGATTTAATGTTAAAAAATGTAAGGTCATGCATTTGGGCTGCAGCAATCCAAGGGAGCAATACAGTATAGGAGGTGAAGTACTTTTGTCCACTAAAGAAGAGCGGGACCTAGGCGTGGTTGTGTCTGATGATCTTAAAGTAGCTAAACAGGTGGAAAAGGCGACAGCAAAAGCTAGAAGGATGCTTGGGTGCATACGGAGAGGAATGGCTAGCAGAAAAAAGGAGGTGATAATGCCTCTGTATAAGTCTTTGGTGCGACCTCATTTGGAGTATGGTGTGCAATTCTGGAGACCGCACCTTCAAAAGGATGTGAACAGGATGGAGTCGGTGCAGAGGGTTGCTACCAAAATGATTAATGGGCTTCATTATAAAGCATATGAGGACAGACTTAAGGATCTTAATATGTACACCTTAGAGGAAAGGCGGGATAGAGGTGATATGATTGAGATGTTTAAATACCTCCGTGGCATAAATGTTCAGGGAGAGAGCCTCTTTCAATTGAAAGCAAGTTCTGCTACGAGGGGACATGGGATGAGGGTGAAGGGAGATAGATTCAGGAGTGATATGCGGAAATATTTCTTTACGGAAAGAGTAGTGGATCCGTGGAATAGTCTCCCAGTGGAGGTGGTAGAGATGAGGACAGTAACTGAATTCAAGAAAGCATGGGACCAACACAGAGGATCTCTAAAGGCAAAGAGTGGACTGTTGTAGTTGTTATGGAAGGACAGACTAGATAGGCCATGTGGTCTTTTTCTGTCGTCATATTTCTATGTTTCTATGTTTCTATGAGTCCTTGAAGGCCCTTAATATGCCTGATAGCTTTCCGGCAGAGGACAAGTCACTGGAGGATCTGCTGCCCAGGCGGTGCAGAAGACACAGTTGGTCTTCCCAGTGCATAGAGTGGTCCATCAGATGATCCAGGATGAATGGGATCTGCTGGAGGCTGGCTTCAGGGGAGTGCATGCCATGTCATGTCTGTACCGGCTACCGGATCAGGACCATGAGCTGCTGTGCTCGCCTAGGGTGGACGCAGCGGTGTCTGCAGTCACAAAGACGACGACGATCCTGGTAGAAGGGAGTGCGCCACTCAAGGATAGTCAGGATAGAAAGCTGGACACTCTGTTGAAACAGGCCTTGGAGGCCTGCAATGAGAGGGCGTTGACATCAATCTGTGAGGCCTGGATGGCTAGGGCCTGCCTCCACTGGTCAGAACGGTTGCAAGATCCGTTGCAACGGTTGCAAGATCCGGCGAAGGACCAATCCGGGGAGGCAGTCAAATTGAAGTCTGGGCGGCCTACCTAGCGGACATCCACTACAATCTCATTAGAGGGCTCTCTAAGAGCATGGCCTTATTGGTGGCAATGCACCGCTACCTGTGGCTGCGGAACTGGGCGGCGGACAGCTCCTCCAAGTCCCGTCTCAGCAAGTTCCTTTTTAAGGGGAAACTGCTGTTCAGGGAAGAGCTGGATAGGTTGGTTAAGGACTTGGTCCAAAGTGGGATGCCTGCCCAAAGATAAACAGAAGCAGGGCTGCACTCCTGTGACTCGAGGGGAGTTGCGGGACTTCAAATGTTTTCATACAGCCCGCTTTATCCCTTACCAGAGGGGCAGATTCCCCTCCAGGGGACAGTGTTTTCAGGGGTTTCAAGGAGCAGGCAGGGGATTTGATGCTATCTCCTCTTTGGGGCCCCAAGAAATCACAATGAGACCAGGGGAGCCCAGGGAGAGGTACCACCCGTGGGAAATCGGCTATGGGATTTCTAACCTGCCTGGGTCCAGATCACATCTGACCAATGGGCTTAGAGGTCATCGGAGAGGGCTATGCCCTCAAGTGGGCCATCCAGTGAACCACGCCTTGGTTCAGTCACCCTGCAAGGCGTGGGGCAAAGTGGCAGCAGTAAAAGACACCTTGACATGGCTTCTGCAGCTAAAGGCTGTGGTGTCGGTTCCCAGAGATCAATATGGTTGCGGTCGGTACTCCATATATTTTGTGGTGCCCAAAAAGGAAGGCGCTTTTCGCCTGATTCTCAACCTCAAGGGAGTGAACCGCTGCTTGCAGGTGCTGCACTTTCACATGGAAACTTTGCGGTCGGTCATAGTAGCAATCGGAAGCGGCAAATTTTTGACGTCTCTCAATTTCATGGAGTCATATCTGCACATTCCCATCCGACCAGAACATCAGCAGTTTCTACGCTTCGTGGTACCGATGGGCATTTCCAGTTTTGGACATTGCCGTTCGGTCTGGCAATAGCTCCTCGTACCTTCACCAAGGTTATGGTGGTGGTAGCGGTGGCGCTATGCAATGAATAGTTCTCGCGCACCCGTATCTCGACGGCTGGCTGATCTGGATGGAGTCCAGAGACGACAGCGAAAGAGCAGCGAAGCGTGTGGTTCAGTTCCTACAAAGTCTTGGCTGGGTGGTCAACATGGCCAAGAGCCAGTTGGTGCTGTCCCAGCAACTCGAGTATCTGGGAGTGCGCTTCAACACCCGCATGGGCAGGGTTTTTCTGCCAGAGCAGCGAACGCAGGGACTGCAGCGACTGGTGCGACAGTTTGTGAGGATGGCAGAGCCGTCGGCCTGGCATTATCTGCAGGTTTTAAGGGTCATGGCAGCCACACTCAGACTGGTTCTGTGGGCCAGAGCGCATATGCGACATTTATAGAGAGTGCTTCTCCAGCGGTAGTCCCACCAGAGTCTGCCTTTGTCAAAGAGGCTCCCCTGTTTGCAGGGGACCAAGAGGGCTCTCAGGTGGTGGCTTCGTCTGGGGAGTCTAGAAGGGGGCATGCCTCTTGAGTCTCTGCAGTGGATTCCATTGATGACAGATGCCAGTCTGTCCGGTTGGGGAGCTCATTGAGAGGGACACTTTGTGCAGGGCCAATGGACGCCAAGGGAGGCCCTTTGGTCGATCAACAGATTGGAGATGTGAGCGGTGGCCCTACTGCTCCAGAGCTTTGAGTTCTGGTTGCAGGGGAAGGCGGTCTGGGTCTTCTCGGAGAATGCGACCATGGTGGCCTACAGCAACCGCCAGGGAGGCATGGACAGCGTAGGCTTAGAGGAGGAGGCCGAAAAGCTGTTTGTCTGGGCGGAAAATCATCTCCAGGTGTTATCGGAGGCACATGTAGCGGGCGTTGACACTGTTACGGTGGACTATCTAAGCCGGGTGCACGTGGACCCCAGTGAGTGGGCTCTCAACCAGGAGGTTTTCAACAGATGGGGCACACTGGTCATGGACTTAATGGCGACATTCCAGTTGGCCAAGGTGAGCCAGTTTTTCAGCAGGAGAAGAGAGAGGATATCAGAGGGCCTGGATGCCCTCATGCAGAGGTGGTCCGCGGAGGGTCTTCTCTGTCTTCCCTGTGGGTGCTCATAGGCCAGGTCGTATAGCGGATAGATGCTCATCAGGGGTTAGTCATTCTGATCAACCCGGATTGGCCAAGGTGCCCGAGGAATGCCGACCTGGTGCGGATTCTGGTGGACTGGTCGTGGCGGCTTCTGGCTCGAGAGGATCTCCTGTCGCAGGGGCTGTACACATGCCTCAGGTGGATAGATTCTTGCTTACGGTTGGCTCTTGAAAGGGCGAGGCTGAAGAGGAAAGGTAATTCGGACCCAGTAATAGCAACCTTCCTGAAGGCAAGGAGGAGGTTTACTTGTCTAGCATACATCTGGGTATGGCATGTCTTTGAAGTGTGGTGTGCGGCTAGGCAAGCTCATGCCAACATAGCATCCATTCTGGACATCCTAACGTTCTTGCAAGCTGGTTACGATAAGGATTTAGCAGCTAGTTCCTTGAGGGTGCAATTAGCGGCGATTTTCTATTATCGAGGAATGGTCCATTGGGGTGGCATTAGGTATGCACCCAGACGTAAGGCACTTCCTAAAGGCCGTATCCCACTGCACCCTCCGAGGAGGTCAGTTGTGCCACCATTGGATCTTAATTTGGTGCTAGCAGCGCTTTCCAGAGAGCCCTTTGAGCAGTTGAGTCAGGCATCGCTGAAGGACTTGACCCTGAAAATGGTATTTCTTGTGGCGATCTGCTCAGCTCATCAAATTTTGGAACTTCAGGGCTTATCTTGTCCGGAACCATTCCTTTCATTCTCAAGGGAAAAGGTGGTCCTTCAACCCGTGCCTTCCTTTTGGCCCAAGGTAGTTTTGGCCTTTCATTTGAATCAGTCAATCACGCTTTCGGCTCTGGCAGATGCGGAGATGGGCTCCGTTAATCTGCAGTTGTGGCTCTTGTATGTCAGCAGAGTCTTGTGGCGTTATTTGAAGAGGATGGCGTCTTTTTGGAAGTCTGACCATTTTTGTTTGTACTGTTCGGGGAGCTGCGTAGAGGAGAGGCATTACCTACATAAGAACATAAGAACATAAGATATGCCATACTGGGTCAGATCAAGGTCCATCAAGCCCAATATTCTGTTTCCAACAGTGGCCAATCTAGGTCATACGTACCTAGCAGTTTCCCCAAGGAACACAGGTTCCACATTGCTTGTATTGGTTCAGGCATTGATATACCTTCTAGAACTAAGACATTTTGATGTAATTACTCTGTACTCTAAAATCTCGCTGCTAGTTGATTTTATGTAAATAGTTCAATCGTTATTGTAGATAGTTACCCTTGTTACCCAAGTTTTTGCCCTGTTATCTGTAACTCATACGTGTTTTCAAATGTACTGAGATTGTTTTGTTCCATGTAAACCGCGCTGATGCTGAATAGCGCGGTATATAAGAAACTTTAAATAAATAAATAAAATAAAAATAAATATCCTGGGTCCCTTCTTAATAATGGTTTATGGACCTTTCCTCCAGGAACTTGTCCAAACCTTTTTTAAACCCAGCTACACTAACAGCCTTTACTACATCCTCCGGTAACAAATTCCAGAGTTTGATTACACGTTGAGTGAAAAAATATTTTCTTTTATTAGTCTTAAATAGTTTACCCTGTAGCTTCATTGCATGTCCCCTAGTCTTTCTATATTCTGATAAGGTAAACAATCGATCTACGTTTACCCATTCCACTCCGTTCATTAATTTATAGACTTCTGTCATATCTCCCCTCAGCCGTCTCTTTTCCAGGTTAAAGAGCCCTAACCTTTTTAGCCTTTCTTCATAGGAGTATCCTTCCATCCCCTTTACCATTTTGGTGGCTCGTTCAGCTTCAATTTAGATATATTTGCCCAACTTTCTATCTGCTGAAAGCAGGACTTTAACAATTGAAATATACTTGTTAGTGAGTTTTGAAACAGCAGCACAACAATATAGTCAGCACATGGACAACAAAAAACCTCTGCACTTGGAATATTTACATTCAATGTACTTAAAAAGCAATTGGACAGAAAACACAAAAAGCAATTCAAAACTACCCCTGAGCTTCCCAAATCACCCAGCAACAGTCCATGGTCATTAGTCAAAAGCAGCTGAAATATCTAGTTACATTATGACTACTCATTTTCCTGTATTTAAACAACATACAGAAATCTAACTATATAATGAACTTAAAAGCTCATGTATGTTTAAATAATCTTGTAATTGCTTGGCTATCAAAGCTTCTAAGGTTTTAGCCAGTATAGAAATATGAGCAATTGGCCAGTAGCTTAAACAATCAAGATAATCTGTTTTCCCAGGTATTATCAGTCCAATTTAATGGCAGAAAATTTCCATCCATCAGCAAGGTTTCACTGTTTCAGTGAGTCAAATAATTAAATGGGTAGGGAGATATGACTTAAGATATGCTGGACAAGGGTCTGCCATGTGAGATCCCACTGCAAATGTTTGAAGGCATTTCTGAAATTCAGTTAAGACTGGAGCAAACTGTATCCATACAGTTCACTTCAACACCCCACCTTTCGCTTTGGTGCAGTATAAAATGAGCATCATTACAGACATTTTCCTTATCAGATTTTGAGGACGACTATTTATTTATTTGGCTGGATTTTTATACCGCTTTTCACCGGGGCAAAGCTCCACCTAGTAACCTTCTATATACCCACTCAGACACCTGCCAACTCTACTCCTAATCCTAGACCACAAAATAGGAGTTTTGCATACTTCAATAAAGATACCTTCCTAGATAACGTGTTACCCCAGCTGACAACAAACTCCCTAGACATTAACACATCCATAGATCAATAGAACCAAGTCATCCAAAAGGCAGCCTCCCCCACCATAGGCACCCCTAAAAAATTTCTAAAGAGATCTGAAAAGTGGTTCACACAGGAACTAACTAAACTAAATAGGCAACTGAGAAAACAAGAAAAAAGATGGAGACTGACCAAAACACATGAAAATAAATCAATACCTTAACCCGTTTTGGACCAGCGTGTGTTTTACATACATAAGGTTTCTATACTTACTACTCAACTGTTTACTAATTAATGGTTATAAATTCAATGGAACTATGTTTAGCTATTATCGTTATGTCAAAAAGCGTTATATACAGATTTTTTTATCTGAGATCTAGTTAGTTTAATAGGTATTCGAAGTTTGCTGATTTTGACGGTACTGGCGGCTCAACATAAAAAGATCACAAAAAATAGTAAGTAGCTTATAATGCTGTAACAGCTACTATTTTGCAAATAAAAGTATTTGTAGACTTTAGAAAATAGGTTTAGATAACTAAGTTACTTAGTGTCAGAGTTATTGGTGCGTATATCGGCCTTGTATGTTTTTCATACGCTGGGCTAATATGTTGTCGAAACTAATTGCTGTCAAGCATTCTGTTCTAGGTGTTTCAATGGTGCAATATCAACGCACTGCATCAGCAGTATTTTCACGTGTATCATATTCCGCCGTCAGAATGGACTGTTGACAAACTATATTATTTCATAATAAAGTGTTTTAAACGAAAACTGCAGTTTCAATAGTATCATACAGTATGTTTATGTCAATATTGGAACTGAATCCTATCTTTTCTGAAACTGATAATATACTATATTGGACCAGTGTATGAAAAACATACACTATGTGAAACTTCTATTTTCTGCAAAGTTTTAATATTTTTTATTATTGCCGGTATTTCATAGTTTGAGTGTAACAAATTTAATAAATCATCCAGAACAGAGAGAGAATATGCGAGCTGTCCAAAACGAGTTAACCTTCTCAACACTTATAAAGATGCAATTAACAAATCTAAAAGAGACTATCACACAAAGATCATAAATCTGTCTATTAATTGACCCAGGGAACTGTTCGTAATTGTTAAATCCCTAACTAGAACACGTAAAGCAGAATCAGAACCTTGTAGAATAAACACGCAAATACTAACCCCCCATTTCGCGGATAAGCTAAAAAATAAATCCTGCAACTCCTTCACCCCCACATATCCATGCTCAACAAACCTCAGAAATGGGATAATTTCCATTTAATTGATCAAAAACACCTTCTCGATGTTTCAAGCCTTACAACAGAGATCTTATCCTTGCTGAAACGCAACAACTGTTCTCTGAAACCACCCAGAACCTTGACGACCTAATTTCTCACTGGAACAATTGCCTCAGCTCAATAGCCCAACGTACACCAACCAACAGGCCCTCAGGTAAAAAGATGAGTGCCCCCTGGTACTCAGCCGATCTTAAAGCATCACTTAACCAATTACGGAAACTTGAGAAACGCTGGCGCCGATCTCATTCTTTAAATGACCAGATAACTTACAACTGTCATCTGGCTGCGCATCGCAACGCAATCACCGACTCGATGAAGCAGTACTACTCTGACACCTTAAAGAGATCGCTTAATAAACCACATGACCTTTTCGACATGGTTAAGACCTTATCAAAGGAACCATCCTCTGGACCTCCATTCGAGATACACCCACAAGATTTCGCAACCTATCTCCAATCCAAGATATGCCAGACCAACAAAACTTCTAATACAACCTCCGCAATAGAGCAAGACTGCCAAACAACACTAACCATGTTTTCTACCCCCACCAAGAGAGGTCTTGAAGACACTATTGCGGCCATTAATACCACTACTGCCCAGTCCGATCCATGCCCAGCCTTCTGGATCAAGGAGCTTCGCAGTCACTTCAGCCCAGTACTGTCCAAAATAATTAACCTCTCCTTCTCAACCGGCTCTTTCCCTTCAGCCCTGAAACACACCTCTATTAGACCTCTGCTAAAAAACTGCAAGCTCGATCCCCAACAGGTGGAATCCTACAGACCCATATCCAGCATTCCACTACTTGCGAAGATCATTGAAAAGGAAGCTCAACGTCAACTGCAGGAGCACATTGACTTCGCTGCACCTTTAGACCCATGCCAACATGGTTTTAGGGAATGCCATGGCGTGGAAACCCTCCTTACCACTCTATTTTGCAAGATAATCACTGGCATTGACGACATCCGTCAAGGATTTGCTCTCATCTTTCTGGACATCGCTGCAGCTTTTGATTCAGTAAATCACGAGCTTCTATTAGGACGACTGATTGACAAAGGCATTAATGGACGAGCACTCAAATGGTGCAGATCCTACCTGTCCGAAAGATGGCAACATGTTCGTTCTGGAGGGATAAATTCTGAACCTTTCCACCAAAGTCAAGGACTCCCACAAGGATCCTCGCTCTCTGCGCTCTTGTTCAATATTTACATGCAGCCAATTTGTAATATTACCCGGTTCTTCAATGTTGACTACATGTTATACGCAGACGATGTCCTGCTCTACATACCCTTCTCTACTGAGCATCTGGACCTCTCCCCACTGACGAGTTGTTTCAATGCAATATCTGACTGGCTTCTCTCTCAAAACCTCAGAATACAACATAAGAAAACGGAAGTACTCTTCATTACGAGGAACCCCAACTTTACCCCACCGCAATATCTTAAAGTAAAAGAAGCTGAGCTGCAATCTAAATCCTAAGTACGATACCTGGGAGTCACCTTAGATCAATGCCTGGATATGAAGGCCCACATAGGAAACATAGTCAGATCAGTCTACTACAAGATCCGCTCACTTAGGCATCTACGTTCCATCCTTGAACCAACTGATTTTCAGACAATTTTCCAGGCATTGGTCATACCTCATTTTGACTATGCCAGTGCCATATTACAAGGTCTTCCCCAATCTACGTTAAACCCGCTGCAGCTAGCCATGAATGCGGCAGCAAGAGTCCTCCACGGAGCCTCCAGGAGTGACCACGTGACGCCTCTGCTGATACAGCTACATTGGCTACCCATTCATGCAAGAATTGTCTTCAAGACCTTGATAATCACTTTTAAAGCTGTTCACAATCTCTCACCTGCATCCGTAACCGCCCTCATCCATTCCACATCCCCAAATAGAATAAGAAGATCCACGGCTATAAACTCCCTATAAGTCCCGAACGCACTTACTGTTTGCACCAAATCGACAGCCAACAGGGCCTTCAGTCTCAGTGCCCCAAGATACTGGAATGCATTACCCCATGATATCCGGGCTATTAAGAACCTACCACAGTTTAGGAAAGCCCTCAAAACCCACCTCTTCAACAAGTACCTTATAGAGCCCATCTGCATCCCCTAGAACCTCAGGACACCCCCGATACCATTCTCAGTCAAATTTACAGTATCACAATCAACTCACCATGTGGATACTCAAACCTATGAAGTGAATTGTGTTTTCTATGCAACTTCTTTGATTATGACTCCATGTAATAAGTTTTGTAAATAGTTTACCCCTGTTATCCAAGTTTCTGTCCCCTGTTATATGTAAACTCATACATGTTAACTGTACTGAGCATTTTGTTCCATGTAAACCGCGCTGATGCTGAATAGTGGGGTATATAAGAGACTGTAAATAAATAAATAAATAAATTCTCGAGATTATAACAAAGATCAACACCACAACCTCACCCCTAGACCTTTGCCCTGTGTCCTGGATCAAGTCCATCAAAACTGAACTGGCCCCACACCTCCTACACATAGTCAACCACTCCCTCTCACAAGGCATCATGCCTGATGCCCTTAAACTTCTATCCGCTCCATACTGAAAAATAACACACTGAACCCAAAAGAATCAAGCTCCATCAGACCCATCCATTTGTTGCCAAACTAATAGAAAAAATCATCCAATTGCAACGTCAAGATTACATTGACCTCTATGCCCCCTTGGACTCTCACCAATTTGTTTTTCGTCCCTTTCATGGAGTCGAAAACCTACTGATAACGCTAATGGACCACCTTATCAGAGGTACAGATGAGCATAAATGATGATTAATTCTCCTCTTTATAGATATAGCGTCAGCATTCAACAATATCAATCATGGCACAACTAGGCATAGGAGTTACTGTCCTTCATTGGTTTAAGTCATACATATCACACCGTATGCTGCGTGTTCAAATGGGCCAAGAAATTTCAGATACTTTCCCCCAAGATCAAGAGATACCGCAAGGCTCGGCTCTCTCAGCCTTACTTTTTAACCTATATTTGCAACCCATTACAGACATATTTAGGAAATTCAACATTGATTATTACATTTATGCCGACGACATTATGCTGTCCCTCCCCATAGACACAAACAACCCCTCCTACCTCAGTCTATCAGAAATCATAAGAGAAACTGAATCTTGGTTAAAGACCAACCACCTTAATATCAATTTCAAAAAAACCGAAGCTATGTTTGTATCAAGGAACCAAGATGCCGTCCACCCTAAAACCATCATGATCAACAATATAGTCATCCCTGTTAAACAAGACGTAAAATACCTTGGGATAATATTAGATCACACCCTAAGCATGCTCCCCCATATAAAACAAACAGTAAAAACCATATTCTTTAAACTAAAAACTGTGCAGCATCTAAGGCCCCCTTCTGGACACCTATGACTTTGTCAGTAGTCCACGCGTTAATTACCTCTCATTTCTATTATTGTAATAGTCTACTACACGAACTACCACTCAAAAACATAAACATACTCCAGAGGGCCCAAAACATCACTGCCAGGGTTGTCACCAAAGCCCGCCTAACCGAACATATAACCCCTATCCTACAAGACCTACACTGGCTTCCCAGTACTGAGCCGGATAAAATATAAGATACTCATAACAATATTCAAATTGCTTAATAACATTTCTCCCTCCTACCTAACTAACCTCCTACATACACCACCAGAATCCAGAACACACAGACAAAATGCAAAACACTCGCTTGTAGTACCCAAAGGCATTTGCAGGACAAGACAAAACAAACCACAAGTTCTAGAGCCTTCTCATTCACTGCACCTAGCCTCTGGAATGAACTGCCATTCCCAATTCGCATGGTCAAAGACCTTACAGCTATTTAGAAAAGGATTCAAAACGTTCCTATTCTCCGAACATATTGGAAACTCAACTAAAACACCCCCCTCATGAACAGACTTACAACCCACTAACTCCCCCCCCCCCATGCTCCTTATTTATTTTTATTTATTTATTTATTACAGTTGCTTATATACCGCACTATTCGGTATCAGCGTGGTTTACAATATAACAAAAACGACCAAGACAACAATCTGTTTGGTTTTACAAGGAACAGGAGTACCAACTTGGCTAACAGGGTTGAACTATATACATGAGATAATAATTACAACAACAGGGTTGAAGTATATACATGAAATAATAATTACAAGGATCTATATGAAATGCAGTGATCACTTTAAGACGGTATGCGCCTGATCTGCAGGAAGGAGGCTGGGAATATAAGAACACTAGGGATGGGTGTTTTCATAGGTGGGGTTACTTAGATTCGGTTGCTGGCTGGGTAGTATTGGAGGAAGAGGTGAGATTTGATTGCCTTCCTGAATTGAGATAGGTCTACAATAGCTCGAATGTCTGGTGGTAGTGCATTCCAGCATTTGGGGACGTAAAGACTGAAAGCCCTATTTGCCGTTGTGTTGTTGCATTTAGTTAAGGACTTCGGGATTATTAGTAGATTTAGGGTTGTTGACCTTCTGGATCTGTTGGGGGGCACTGTGTGGATAAGCTCAGTAAGTGCCGTAGAGGAGAGGCAATTGATGGCCTTGAATGAGAGGAGTAAGGTCTTGAATATAATCCTTCCATGTATAGGTAGCCAATGAAGCTGCTTTAGAATAGGAGTCACGTGATCACTTCTGGAGGCTCCGTGGAGGACCCTTGCTGAGGCATTCATGCCGCAGCAAGGGTACACTTATACACTTATACACTTTGTACCTCTGTGAATAGTAAATAGTGGATCTACCAAGCTCCACTAAATTTTTACAAAATTTGATTTGTAAGATATGTTCCTGTAAATAGTTTAAAATACTGTTCCATGTAAATTGTTCTGTTTTCATTCTGTTAATTGTAAGCTGCCCCTGATATCTGGAAGGGGCGGTATAGAAGAACCAAATAAATAAATTAAAAAAATAAATAAAGGTATGAGGTTTTATCTGCAGGTTATATATATATATTAACAGATTTTTTGCTTTCTGCTGGGGACAGAGGTGGGAGGAAGGGGGAGGGATGAGGGGGTGGAGTTATATGATGGAGCCAAAGTGTAAATTAAACAGGTAGGTTTTGAGGAGCTTTCTGAATGTGGGGAGTTTGTTTGTAGCTTGGCGATATCCTGGTAGAGAGTTCCAGAGTATTGGAGCAAGCAGGCGACCCAGTCCTTGGGAGTAACCCAGCCACTCAGGTTTTCAGGATGGCCACAATGAACATGAATGAGAGAGATTTGCATGCACTTGCCTCCATTCTATGCAAATCTCTCTCATGAATATTCATTGCGGTTATACTGAAAACCTGACTGGGTTGAGAACCCCCTGCTGTAAAGACTTCCTTATATGCTCAATTTTCTTTTTAAAAAGCTGAATGAAGAGCAGCCTTGAGATCCTTGCTATTCTGGTCTGCCTTTTGGACTTAATACCAGGATAATTTTACTTTGCAAGGAGTGATGTAACTGGTGAATTGCTCATAAAATTCATTGCAAGAATCAGTTGAGTTCATGAGGCCAAAGATAAAGATAGGGAAGGATATTGGTTAAAAAAAAAGCCTCCTGGTATATGAGTGAATTAGGGATAAATCAAAAGGGGATTACATAGAGTGTAAAGTAAATGGTTTGCAGCTTGTCGTGCTGTGAGGGCTTGTGTGCATCAGTGATGCTGACAGCTAAACTATCGGTAGTTTAACTACTGGCAGGGTCTCCCAAGATGGACAGGTCTCAGCTGAGGTGCCAGATCAAGACAAACCACCTATCTGGGCAGCAGCAGAATGGGATAGTGTTGACAGCGGAGGATCACATTTCTGTGACAACAGCAACAACACCAAACTTAAACTGCACGGAAGAAAGGCCCAGCAATCTACTTCTGTATCTTGCCATGAAAACCCAATGGATAGTTACAACAAAACAAATTGTGCTATAGTGCTGGAAGATGAGACCCTCAGGTCGGAAGGCACTCAACTAGCTACTAGGGAAGAGCTGAAGACTTTTCAGAGTAAAGCCAGCATTTATGATGTGGTTGGATCAAAGCCCTCGGGACGTCTGACTGCTGATGTAGCTGTGCATGAAATGAGAGTCAGAAGCTGTAAAGATGTCTTACACATTGGAACATGGAACGTACGAAGCATGAACCAAGGGAAGTTGGAGGTGGTCAAGAATGAAATGGAACGTGTACAACTTGATCTGTTGGGTGTCAGCGAACTAAAATGGACTGGCATCGGGCACTTTGCATCAGATGATGCCATGGTCTACTATGCTGGAAATGAAAGACAAAGAAGAAATGGTGTTGCATTTATAATAAAGAAGAAACTTGCAAGAACTGTAATGAAATACAATGCAGTCAGCGAATGCTTAATCTCTATTCGTCTACGAGGAATGCCTATCAACACAACTATAATTCAAGTATATGCCCCAACAACAGCTGCAGAAGAGAATGAAATTGAAGAGTTCTATGAACAAGTACAAGCTGAAATTGACAGAACATGCAAACAGGATATCCTGATAGTCATGGGTGATTGGAACGCAAAGGTTGGCAACAAAGAAGAAGACAAAGTAATTGGAAAATATGGACTTGGCAACAGAAATGAAGCTGGAGAAAGACTGATAGAATTCTGCAAGACCAACGATCTATTCATCTCAAACCTTCCAGCAACACAAGTGGCGACTGTACACATGGACTTCACACAATGGACTGTATAAAAATCAAATTGACTACATCTGTGGAAGTCAACGATGGAAAAGCTCTATAACATCAACAAAGACAAAACGTGGAGCTGACTGTGGTACAGATCATCAACTACTAGTATGCAAACTCAAGCTAAAGTTGAAAAAGAGCAAACCACTCATGAATGCAGCAAAATATGACCTTGAGAATATACCACTGGAAATTAAAGACTGCCTGCAAAATCGATTTGCTGCTTTAGATACAAATGACAGAGCTCCAGAAGAGTTATGGAATGACATCAAGAAGGTTGTGTTGGAAGAAAGCGAGAAGTCTCTACAAAAGGTGAAAAAGAAAAAACAGCCAAAATGGATGACGGAAGAAACTCTGAAAATTGCCCAGAAACGTAGAGAAGCTAAAGCCAGAGGAGAAAGAAAGACAATCACAGAACTCAACAGAGATTTCCAACGTGCAGCAAGACAGGACAAGGAAAAGTACTACAATGACGCATGCAAGGAAATAGAAGCAGAAACTGTTAGAGGAAGAACAAGATTGGCTTTGCGAGAGTTAAAGAAAAGTTCCAGCCTCAAATTGGAATGTTACAAGATGCTCAAGGTTCTATGTTGAATGATGCTGAGAAGATCAAGAAAAGATGGAAGGAATATACAGAGTTTTTATATGATAAAGATCAAGTGGACCAACAGCTGTTTCAACCTGTACCTTATGATCGGGAACCATTGGTGATGAAAGAAGAAGTTGAAGCAGCATTGAAAGCCTTATCAAAGAACAAAGCACCAGGCATTGATAGCATTCCCATAGAAGTATTACAGCTATCTGAGGCAGCTGTTACCGTACTTACAAGGCTCTGCCAAGAAATATGGACAACAACATCATGGCCAACTGACTGGAAAAGATCTTTTTTATACCAATACTAAAGAAAGGTGATCCAACTGACTGTGGAAATTATTGCACAATCGCTCTGATCCCACATGCCAGCAAGATTCTACTGAAGATTTTTCAAAAGAGACTACAACCATACCTGGAACAAGAACTACCTGAAGTGCAAGCAGGGTTCAGGAAAGGGCGAGGAACGAGAGACATCATTGCGGATGTGAGATGGATCCTTGAAAAGACTAAAGAATACCAAAAGGATATCTATTTGTGCTTTATCGACTATAGCAAAGCTTTTGACTGTGTAAACCATGAGAAACTCTGGGCCACATTAAGAAGCATGGGTATACCAGAACACCTGATCGTACTCTTGCACAATCTGTACATTGATCAAGAAGCAACAGTTCGAACGGAACAAGGAGAAACAGAATGGTTTAAAATAAGCAAAGGTGTAAGACAAGGCTGCATACTTTTCCCCTACCTGTTTAATTTATATGCAGAACAAATCATCAGAGAAGCAGGATTGTATGAAGACAACAGATATGTGAAGATTGGTGGAAGACTCATCAACGACCTTCGCTATGCTGATGATACCACATTACTGGCTGAAAGTGAAGATGATCTGAAACATTTGCTTCTCACAATCAAAGAACATAGTCTCAAAATGGGCCTGCACCTTAATGTAAAGAAGACAAAGATCATGACAACTAGCATAATCAACAGGTTCATCGTTGAAGGAGAAGAAATTGAAATCGTGAACAGCTTTAACCTACTTGGATCAACTATCAATAAAGAAGCGACTTCCGGTAGCATGGTGAGCTGAGTGGGTCGCAGCCCTCTTAGCTCCGAGGCCCGTTCTCTCCCCTCAACCATCTAGCTTGTTGGGACCCTCTTTATTTATGCCATAGAGCAGGGGTCTCAAACACGCGGCCCGCGAGACAACTTTGTGCGGCCCGCGACGGAGGAAAACAAAAAAACCCCAAAACCCTGGCTTCTGCCGTTGCCGCCGTGGCAGCGGCAGAATCAATTGTCAAATTTTTTTAAAAAACTGACTTCTGCTGCTCAAGCAGCAAAATCAGCTGTCCTGCGGCCCCTTCCCCTGTGCCCGGAGATCCGAGTCTGCTCTATCAGCGGCGTGCTTTTCAAGCCGCGAAGAGAGTATTCCCCTCTCGCGCGGTTTCAAGCCGCGCGTGAGGGGAATACTCTCCTCGCGGCTTGAAAAGCACGCCGCTGATAGAGCAGACTCGGATCTCCGGGCACAGGGGAAGGGCCGCAGGACAGCTGATTTTGCTGCTTGAGCAGCAGAAGCCAGGTTTTTTTTAAATTTACCTGGGGGGGGGGTGTAGGACTGGAAATGGGCTATTGGCAGGGGGGGGGGGATGACTGGAAATGGGCTATTTGCAGGGGGGGGGGGGGTATGACTGGAAATGGGCTATTGGCAGGGGGGGGGTATGACTGGAAATGGGCTATTGGCAGGGGGGGTTATGACTGGAGATGGGCTATTGGCAGGGGGGGGGATTAAGACTGGAGATGGGCTATTGGCAGGGGGGGGTTATGACTGGAGATGGGCTATTGGCAGGGGGTTATGACTGGTAATGGGCTATGGTGGGGGCTAGGACTGGAAATGGGCAGGTGGGGGTTAGGAAGGACTGGAGGTGGGCTGATGGGGGGAGTTAGGACTGGTAATGAGCTATGGAAGGGCTGACTGAAATGGGGTAATGGGGGTTAGGGCTGGAAGTGGGCTATTGGCAGGGGGTTATGACTGGTAATGGGCTATGGGGGGGGGTAAGACTGAAAATGGGGTGATGGGGGGTAAAACTGGAAGTGCGCTATGGGGAGGTTAGGACTGGTAATGGGCTATGGGGGGTCTAGGACTGGTAATGGGCTGGGGGGGGGTTGCTAGGACTGGAAATGGGCTGAGTGGAAGGGGGGCTTGAACTGCAAATGGCTGATGGGGAGGGGGGCTTGGAATGGAAATGGGCTGTGAGGGGAGGGAGCTAGGATTGGAAATGGGCTGATGGGGGGCTAGGATTGGAAATGGGCTGATGGTGAGGCTAGGATAGGACTGGAAATGGACTAATGGGGGGACTAGAAGGGAGCGGATGCTGGGTGGGGCTGGAACTAGAAGGGAGCTGATGTTGGGGGAGGATTAGAATGGGATGGAGCTGGGAAAGTGAAATGGAGAGGGGAAAAATATTTTGTCTGGGAGAGAAGACAAATCTACAATTGGCCAGGTATTGGGAGAGTAAGTGGGGATTGAGGATGGAGGGGTAAAATTTGAGTGGATGAAATAGGAATGAGGAAAGAGAAAAAGGAGAAAGATTAGTATGTTAAAGCAGATGTAGAGAGAGAATGGAAAAAAAACTAGGAGAGAAGAAAGGGCAAATGGACAGCAGACGATGGAGAGTTAGCAGAAGACATGAAGAAACCAGAAGAAAGTGGCTGGAACAATTGCAACTGAAAAAAATGCACAAAAGGTAGAAAAATATCTCTTTATTTTGAATTTATTAACTGGAATATGTCAGCTCTGGGAAATGTGCATCATTAATGTTTGCGCTTTGTTTAGTACAAGAGGAAATTAATTTATAGTTTTATTTCTACAGTGTTGTTGTACATTTCAAGTTTGGCTTTTGGGGTTCCCAGTTTAATTATTGTCTTCTTGTTTCTAAATCTTTTAGTCTTTCTTTATCCATACTCATTAAAGAGGCATGTTTACTAAAAGTTAGTGTATGGTAACATTATGCAAATATTTATGCAAATGAGGCCCCTTATGCAAATGAGGCCCCGCGTCTTATGCGGCCCCCGGGTTACTTTACAAGTCCTCATTTGGCCCTCAAAGCAATTTGAGTTTGAGACCCCTGCCATAGAGGGAGAGCAATTTTAGTATTGTCTGAAGCAGCGTTGTGTTACCAGTGTGCCCTGCGGAATCCTTGGTATGGCGACAAAAACCCCCAGCCGAGCGAAAACACGTGGAGGAGAAGCTAAGATGGCGGAGGGGGCATCGGATGGTCTACAGCCTGTCACCGCGGCGGCGGAGGTGTCCAAGGCAGTTGTGGATGCACTGGAAGACCGCCTAGGAGGGCTAGCAATGCAGATTACTGCAGTGGGGCAGGCGGTTTTTGAATTTAACAGCCGAGTTGAGCGGGCTGAAAACCGCATTGGTGCCCTTGAGGACCTGCAGGTGCGAGATGAGACTCGGCTCCGGCGATTAGAGGAGGCTGTGTCTAAACAACAAGACAAGTTGGAGGACCTCGAAAACCGGAGCCGCCGGAACAATTTACGCTTTATCGGCATTGCTGAGACCGTGCAAGAGCGAGACCTGAAGAGGTACCTGGAGAACTGGATCCCTGAGCATCTGCCCCTGCACGAGGAGGTGGGGACCATTGTCTTGGAGCGAGCACACCGGCTGGGGCCTTACCGAGCCGGTGATTCCAGACCGCGGGCTGTTATTGCTCGGTTCCTGAACTCGGCGCAGAAGGATGGAGTTTTGCGAGCCTCACATCAATCTTGGTGGTCAGGGTCCAATGCTAACAACGTGCTTATCTTCCAGGATTATTCCGCTGGTGTAGCGCTGCGCCGCAAGGCTTTCAAGGATGTGTGTGGTCGGCTGGTGGAGAGGGGAATTCGGTTCACCTTGGCCTACCCAGCCACGCTGCGAGTGGACTGTGAAACTGGGCGTCGGGTGTTCTCCTCCCCGCAGGAGGCCCAGGAGTATTGCAACGGCCTTGGCTGAGCACCTTGGGTTTAAGCGGCTTTTGAAGGTGTTGCTGATATGCAGCTTTGCTGTTTGAGGAGTTTCTTATGCGGGGCCCGGATTTGCTCCGTTAACCACAGCGTGAGGCCTGGACATAGCACATCTCTTCGTTGGACTGTGGGGGTAATTTTGGTCCTATCACGGGCTGGTATTTGAGGGGTTACGGACTCCCCTAGCCCTGGGGAAAGGGGGTTTTTTGTTGGGTTTGTGGGGGGTTTTTTGCCTGTTGGGTGGGATTGTTTTTAATATTGTTAGAATATCTTGTCAGCCTACATTTGAGTTTGTCCTGGGCTGGGAGGTCCTTTGGCCTCTGTTTATCAGTTGCATAATTTGGGGTTCCGGTTCTTCTGGCAGGGGCTGTTATATTTACCTTAGCGTGTTTATCCCTGCTCTTCCCTTGTATCGGGGATTCTTCTCTTTCTATAAGGGCTTGTTCTCTCTTCTCCTATTCTTCTCTTTCGGCTTTTCCTTGGGTGTTGTTATACTAAGCCCTTTGCTGTATCTGTTGTGGATATTCAATATACTGGGCACTCTATATACGTAGTATAATTAATGCTCTAGTATAACCAATGCCCTGTTTCTTTGGGTTGGCCCCTCCTAATTGACATGCTATGTAATTTCTATGTTTAATGTATAATTTGTATTAAGTATTGTAAGCTGGGCAATTGGAGGATGAAGGGCATGCGCCTGGAGGGGTCTCTCTGGGATTGGGGACTGGGGGGAGGTGGGTGAAGGGCCCTGGAGTGCTCCTCTGGGTTCCTGGTAGACTGGCCGCACGGCTTCCGGGGTGGGGTCCTTGAGGTGCCGGACCCCGGCTCTGGGTGTCGGGGATGTAGTCTTGGAGGGGGGGGGGGGGAAGGGGACGCTTCTCCTAAGCCTCCTTCCCTTCGTATTATGTGGGGTTTCGGTGGTTATGGCTATACGTCTGCTTAAAGGGATTGGGTGGAAGGTTTTTATCTTTGCTAACAAGGGAGGGGTTGGTTGGTAGTTGGAGGACGGGGGGGGGGGGGGCCCGGTACCACTGGTAGGGGGTGGGTAGATACGGTCCCCAGGGCCAGGGGTGCGTTTGGAGCTGGATAGCACACGGTTGGTTGGGTTAGGTTCGATTGATTAGATGGGGGGGGGGGAGGGGGGAAGGGCCTTGCATGCATAGGAAGTCAAGGTGAGGCCGGAGTGGTTACTCTGGCGAAGGAAGGAAGGTAAGGTAGTTGGGGGTAGGGGGGGCAGGGGAGGGGGCTCGGGGGGGGAGGACCTGGAGGGGGGACGGGTTTGTTTCAGGGGGGTGGTAGGGATTACTTGTTATTGGATGGGTCTGTCTGTGTTGTTGTATGGGTGTGTGTGTGTATGGCTGGAGCTGTGGCTGCATTGGGCTGGAGGGTTGTTGGAAGGGACGGGGATCCCAGGCTGGGGGGGTCTCCGTTTGGTGGTATGGGAGATTAATGTCTATTGGGAGAGCCTTTGGAACATAGATCCTGGGTAGTGATCTTCGCTTTGCAACTTGGAACGTTTGTGGGCTGGGCTCCCCGGTTAAACGATACAAAGTTTTCCAGCACTTGAAGCGTCAGCGAATTAGTGTTATTATGCTACAGGAAACCCACCAGTCGGAAGCAGAACATACCAAATTATGCAAAGGTCCCATCTCACATGTGTATGGAGCCCCGGCTTTGGGAAAGAAGAGGGGTGTGGCTATCCTAATTGCTAAGTCTGCCAATTGGGTGGAAGAGCGTGTGCTTATTGATCCGGAAGGCCGGTATGTGTGGGTGTGGGGCCTGTTAAATGGCTTGAAAGTGGCCATGGGTTCGATGTATGGACCCAATGAATATGACGCTGGCTTTTATAAAACACTTGTTCAAATTCTGGCGGATACGAGGGGGTATCAGGTCATACTAGGCGGCGATTTTAACGAGGTGTTGGATGCTACCATCGACTGTACTGGCAGGGGCGGGGGACAAAGGGCTCGTAAGCGATTGCGGGGGGTCTGTGAGGCACATAAGTTGTTGGATATTTGGAGAACCCTCCACCCGGGGGAGAGGGATTATACCCATCTGTCGCGGGCGCATGGGACGTGGTCGCGTATCGATTATTTTTTGATTTCGGATTCCCTGTTTGGTCGGGTTTCGCGATCTGAGATTGGCTCCTCCATTATATCCGACCATGCGATGGTTAGTTTGGAGTTTCGCCACCATCTTTCTAGCCGACCTCGACTTTGGCGGTATCCTTTAGATCTTGGGGGGGATGTACAGTTTGCGGCGCATTTGCGGAAATGTTGGGGGGACTATGTATCGCTTAATGATACGCCTGGGATTGCTCCTGCTCTCTTCTGGGAGGCGGGCAAGGCGGTCATTAGGGGAGAAATTATTAGTTATCATAGTCAGAGACGCAGGCGGTTGAACCAACAGGTCCTCTTGCTAGAGCGGGACTTGGGGAAAGCCCGGAGGCTGCTTGCGGGACACAAGTCTCTGGCGAATCATCGCCGGATGCGGGAGCTTCAGTCAGAACTGGAAACGCTCCTCCATCGGAGAGCGCAAAAGTCCATGTTATACTATCGATATAAACTATACCAGCATGGGAACCGGGCAGGTAAGTTGTTGTCTGCCCTGGTGAGGCCTGTGGGAGGGGCCAAGCATATTGGGGCCATTCGACATTCCGATGGGACGGTTCAGAGAGACGGAGCCATTGAGGCTGTCTTCACTGCCTTCTATCGGCAACTCTATGCCAATGAGGGCAGCCGGGGGGCTGAGGGCCGGGCCTTCCTAGAGAGCTGTGTTTTACCTCGGCTAGATGCGGAGCAGTTGCAGGCCCTTAACCAGCCCATTTCGGGGCGGGAGGTCCAAGAGGGTATTAAACATCTGAAAAACGGGAAGGCCCCAGGGATGGACGGCTTCCGCAGTGAATTTTGCAAACTTTTAGGTGATGCCTTGGTGGTCCCCCTGGTGGGATATTATGAAGACTTGGTACAGCAGGGGCGATTCCCCTATGAGGCGAACAAGGCCTTAGTTACTGTTTTACCTAAACCGGGGAGAGACCCCCTTCTTCCGGGATCCTATCGTCTGATCTCGCTACTTAATGTAGATATCAAACTTTTAGCTAAGATTATGGCGGACCGATTGGCTCCTTTTTTGCCGACTTTGATTCATCCAGACCAGGTGGGATTTGTGAGGGGCCGGCAAATCGCCTACAATATACAACGTATTTTGTTATCTTGTTGTGCCAAGCAGGTGGCTAGTCGTGGCTCTTTACTTATCAGTTTTGATGCTGAGAAAGCGTTCGATAGGGTTCAGTGGGATTTTCTTTATCAGGTCCTTGGAGCAATGGGGTTCACTGTTTTTTTTGTAAAAGTGATTCGGTTATTATATGCTGACCCGATTGGGACACTTTTGATAAACGGGGAGATGACCGCGGACTTTGCTATTCAGAAGGGGACACGTCAGGGCTGTCCTCTTTCCCCGCTTCTATTTGTTCTTACATTGGAACCTTTGCTGCACCGGATTCGTATGGCCTCGCAGTTTGGGGGGGTCCGGGTGGGAGGGGAGGAGTTTCGCATTGCGGCTTTTGCGGATGACTTGCTAGTACACCTCGGGGACCCGCAAGATGGGCTCCCGCATCTCTTACAATTAATACAGGCCTACGGGGAGGCTTCGGGGTTCAAACTGAACCTCGAAAAGTCGGAAGCGATGTTATTAGGGTCGGCGGCAGGGCATGGCTGGTCAGGTGCTTTCCCATTGAGATGGGCAGCTGGACATTTTAAGTACTTGGGAATCTACCTGCCCGCCGACCTTGGTGATTTGTACCGTATGAATGTTACCACTGTTCTTAATGCCGTGTCGCTTGCAGTGGATAAATGGCGCGACTTGCCGCTGTCCCTGGGGGGTCGGGTAGCGTTGTGCAAGATGACCCTTTTTCCCAAGCTGTTGTACATGCTCCAAACGCTCCCGCTGTATTTAGAGCGCGCTGATCTTTGCCGGATAGAGCGGGTGTTCAATCGGTTTCTCTGGCAGGGCCGCCGACCGCGAGTACGTTTGGGCATTCTTAGCCAACCCAGAGCACTGGGGGGTCTGGGCTTTCCGGACGTACGGAAATATAATGTTGCCTGTTTGTTGCGGTTTGCCCGTGATTGGTTGTGGGATTTGGAGGATTACTGCCCGGTGGGGCTGCTCACCGCCGTAGTCTACCCTTTGCGTTTGCGATATATCCTGCATGCCCGTGGGGTTCGGGGGGTGGCGGGTGCTTTGCGGCGTGTTCTCCTGGACCCGGTGCGGGCAGCTTGGCGGTGTTTTTGTACGAGTCGCCGACTCTCGACCTTGCATTCACCTTATCTCCCCATTCGGGGCAATGCTGACTTCGTGCCGGGCCTGGGAGGCTCGCATTTTGTACAGTGGGACCGACTGGGGATTGTTAATCTGGAACAGGTGGTGACCCCAGAGGGGGAGATTTCAGAGTTCTCAGTGCTCTGTCAACAATACTCATTGGGTAGTAAGGAGGTCTTTTGGTATGCTCAAATTCGTAATTATGTTCGTACAGTTCCCTCGGTAGATCTGAGGGGGGCGGTTAGTTCTGCAATAGAGGAGGCGCTTATGGGAGGCGGGCAGGGGACACGAGTATCCTGGTTACATAAAATGTTGTGGGAAGGAGTTTCGCCTTTAGATGTGTATCCGTTGGCGGCGGCGTGGACGGCGGAGCTCGGGGAGGAGGTTTGTACTGATGCACTCCTTGGTGGGCTGGCTGCTGTTCCGTCTCTGAGTGTGCTGGTGCTCCACAGGGACATGCAATTTAAAATCCTGCGTCGTTTATACTTTGCTCCTCTTCGTGTGTGGCGGGCCGGCGTGAGCGACTCCCATTGCTGCCCCAGATGTGCGGAACCTAGGGCCATGTTAGGCCATATGTTATGGCGTTGTTTGCATGCTCAGAGCTTCTGGGGGAAGATTCGGTCCTATTTGGCAGCCTGTCTTCAACGGCCTGTGCCTTTACACGCTCAGAATATGGTGTTAGATGTGTGGGACGATACGTGGCTGCCTGAGTTGGGAACAGTGGTCTGGCATTGGTTGCGGTTGGTGTTGGTGACTGCGCGTGCGACTGTGTTGCAACAGTGGTTGGAGGCTAAGGGCCCCACGTATGGAATCTGGCGAATCCATCTGCATAAGCTTATGCTTATGGAGCAGGTGTACGCTCGGGGGAGCGAGAGGCGTTGGCAGCGGTTTCTGGAGGGCTGGGGACCCCATCTGCATACCCTACCCTGGAAAGATTGCAGCCGGGTCTTGGGTGGACCTTGAAGGCCCCGGTCGGGGGGTGTTCTGTAACCCTTGGGATGCCTGTCAGCCCAGCTCGAGTGCTGGATGGTATGAGTGATTGTGTGTCTGTGTGTTTTTGTTCTTTGTCTGTGTGTTTCTGGGCAAGGGGGGGGTTCGGGTTCGGGTTGGGGGGGAGGGGGGGTGGGGCGTACTGGGGTAGGCTAGGGGGCTTGGAGGGACAGTGGGGTTGGTGAGTGAAGGGCTTCTTAATCTCTGGCGGGCCCGGGCGCAGAGTTAACCCTGGGCCTGTTGGTTTCATGTCTGTCTCTTGCCACCACTCTTTCGGATGGTTTGGTGGCAGTGGTCGAGGGGGGAAGGGGGGGAGGGTAGGGAGGGGGGTGGGCGTGCATCTAGGGGGAGGCGATGGGTTGGGGGGGGTTGGGGGGGGGGAAGGGGGCGGCTGGTAATTGAATGGCGCAATGTGCCTGTGCACTTGTTATTTCGTGTTTGCAGATGTTGCTGTGGATTTGTTCACTATTTGTATGCTGTTGTTCCTGTATGGCGTTTTGAATAAAAACAGATTAAACATAAAGAAGCAACAAGCTGTCAAGAAATCAGACAACGCATTGCTTTTGGCAGAATGGCTATGAAAGACCTAGATAAGATTCTCAAGAGCAGAGATGTCTCTCTTCATACAAAGATTCGACTTGTTCAAGCCATGGTATTTTCAATAACATCATATGGATGTGAAAGCTGGACAGTGAAAAAGATAGACAGGAAGAAAATTGATGCCTTTGAATTATGGTGCTGGCGGCGAATACTGTGTATACCATGGACTGCCCGAAGAACAAACCAGTCGGTACTAGAGGAGATCAAACCTAAGCTTTCTTTAGAAGCTCAGATGACAAGACTTTGACTTTCATACTTTGGACACATCATACGAAGAGAGAGATTAGAGAAAGACATCATGCTTGGCAAGATAGAAGGTCAACGCAAAAGAGGAAGGCCAGCAATGAGATGGATCGATACAATAACAGCAGCTACGGGTACCAGTCTGTCAACAATGAGCCGCCTGACTCAAGGCCGAACACAGTTTAGGATAGCTATCCAGAGGGTCACCATGAGTCGACTCCGACTCGACGGCACGTAACAACAACAAAAGTAAATGGAGAAGAACTGGATGCAAGGAGACTAGGGAGGATTATTTAGAGTGTATGGATGGCAATGTAGGAAAGGATAACCAAAAAGGTCAGTGAATTGTGAAGTGCTTACATAATTTGAAGTAGCAGTTCTGCGTATGCTATTTTTGCAGGATTTGGCAGAATATGAGGGTGATTGACTGACAGAACCTAAAAGTGACCTAGAAGACTGCTTTGGAAATTACTCAATAATTTTCTTATTATCATGCTAGACCAGTCCAGACGAGTGGGTTATGCTCACTTGTCAACAGATGGAGGCAGACTTGAGCGATTTTCCAGTGATATCATTACTTGGTGTGTCCTCTCTGGTGCAGCACTGAGAGAAGCCTGTATTTTTCTGCCTCCAGCAGGTGGCAAGGTGTGCAGATAGGTCTGACTCTCCTGGCCCACACTATAGTGCAGTGGTTTTAGAACTGAGTCATGAAGGGTCCAACAGCGCTAGGAGCGAGGGTGCACCCTTAATTCCTCAAGCTGACAGCTATCTAGCATCCAGCACAGTTTCCTGTGCACAGGTTACTAGTGTTCAATGGCCAAAGAGGGGCAGGAAGACTCTACAGAACCTCTTGAGGGGAGTGGCTAAGTTGGTCCTAGACCCCTTTCCCTCTTGCTGCCCTTGTCTTCATGTTCTCTGTTTTTTCTGATATTTATTTTTTCCCTAATTTTTTTCTGAGTGGGGTCTCCCCCCCCCCCCCCCCCATTGAAGTCAATTGGAAGCATTTGGTTCTCTACTTTTTTAAATAAAGCAGCTTCAAATTAAAAAAAAAATAAAAAAAAAGCCTGGATTGGTAGCTGGGCCTTCCCAGACTTACATGGGTATGTGGGGTTTTCCTACTTGGGTTTCCCCTGTCAGCCCAACCGGCCTTGGTGTTCCCCTTTTTGGCACTTCCTTTTTGCTGCATACCTGCTGCTGCTGCTGCTTCTTTTTTTTGTTGCCTCTTTTTTGTGTTTGCTGCTGGCTTCAGCCGTGTGGCTCCTAGCCTTTACCACAGAGGTGGCTTTTACTCCCATTATGGCTGTAAAAGCTAGGGGGTATCTTTGCCAGCATTCTGGGAATTGATGCTGTGCCTGTGGCCTCTGCTGCTCCTTTTTTCTTTCTCCACTGGTGAGCACTGCAGCCACTTCATATGTTGGCTTGGGCCTGGTGGAGGTGGAACAGGGCACGGTAGCTGTAGTTGCATACCTGATAGCCTCTGGGAGCCCTACTTATCGATCAGCTTGCTTTACAGCTACTTTAACAGTTTTTGGGCTGTATTCAGTTGGCTAGCTGCTTAACATCCCTCTTTGTGGGGGTCAGAGATTCAGGTGTTCTCTCTGGGTTGCTGGGACCCATGAGCATTCAGGTCATGGTAGCTAGAGGGATCTTGGATCCCCTATTACTGAGTTGTTCTGAGTGTTTTAGTCTAGCTTTTTGCTTGGGAAGTTTATACTGGCTTATGTCAGTACTGCACCAGAGGATAAATCAGGTGAAAGTTGCTCAAGTCTGCCTTCACCTATTGGCAAGAGAGCATAGCCCACTTGTCTGGACTCATCTAGCAGAATTCGAGGAAAATAAATTCCACTTCATTCCTCCAGTCCGGTCCAGGCGCATGAGTTATGCAGATTGAGACTGAGAACAACAAGCTCAAAATACTTAAGTAGCTTGTGCTGGCTCCCATGCAGATCCAGTATTTCTCATCCTCCAGCAGGTATGCTTTGTTGGCTCTTCAACAAGGCCTGTGAGCTTTATTCCCTCCATATTGTGGTGTCCAGGAAGGAAGGTTTGTTTTTTTGGCACATCATGGACCTAAAGGTGGTGGTGGTAGAGCTCGGATATAGTGTATCTGGACTTTCAGAAAGCCTTCGACAAGGTCCCTCATCAGAGACGTTTGGCAAAACTAAAGAGTCATGGGATAGGAGGCAGTGTACTACTGTGGATCAGGAACTGGTTAAAAGATAGAAAGCAGAGGGTTGGGCTAAATGGCCAATTTTCCCAATGGAGAAAGGTGAATAGTGGTGTACCCCAGGGATCTGTGCTGGGTCCGCTGCTTTTTGACATATTCATAAATGACCTGGAAAGTGGAATAACGAGTGAGGTTATCAAATTTGCAGATGACACAAAACTATTTAAAGTTATTAAAACCCAAGAGGTTTGTGGAAAATTGCAAGAGGATCTTGCTAAATTGGAAGACTGGGCATCAAAATGGCAGATGAAATTTAATGTGGACAAGTGCAAAGTTATGCACCTAGGGAAGAACAACCCAAACTATGGTTACACGATGCAAGGTTCCACATTAGGAACCACCACCCAGGAAAAAGATTTAGGCGTCATTGTGGATAACATGTTAAAACCCTCGGCCCAGTGTGCAGCGGCAGCCAAGAGAGCAAATAGAATGCTAGGTATCATAAGGAAAGGAATGGAAAATAAAATAAAAGATATTATAATGCCTCTATACCGTTCCATGGTGAGACCGCACCTTGAATATTGTGTGCAATTCTGGTCGCCGTATCTTAAAAAGGATATAGCATTATTAGAAAAGGTTCAGAGAAGAGCCACCAAAATGGTAAAGGGGATGGAAGGATACTCCTATGAAGAAAGGCTAAAAAGATTAGTGCTCTTTAACCTGGAAAAGAGACGGCTGGGGGGAGATATGATAGAAGTCTATAAATTAATGAACGGAGTGGAACGGGTAAACGTAGATCGACTGTTTACGTTATCAGAATATAGGAAGACTAGGGGACATGCAATGAAGCTACAGGGTAAACTAAGACTAATAAAAGAAAATATTTTTTCACTCAACGTGTAATCAAACTCTGGAATTTGTTACCGGAGGATGTAGTAAAGGCTGTTAGTGTAGCTGGGTTTAAAAAAGGTTTGGACAAGTTCCTGGAGGAAAGGTCCATAAACCATTATTAAGAAGGGACCCAGGATATCAATGCTTGATCTAGTACAAGCATTGCAGAACCTGTGTCTTTTGGGGAAACTGCTAGGTACGTATGACCTAGATTGGCCGCTGTTGGAAACAGGATACTGGGCTTGATGGACCTTGGTCTGACCCAGTATGGCATATCTTATGTTCTTATGTTCTTAAGGCTTGCAAAGGCATCTTTTCACTTTACCATGTGGGAGCAGCATCAGCGTTTTCTCCGCTTTTGTGTTCTGGGCTGCCGTTTCCAATTCCATGCCCTGCCTTCGGCCTAGCCATTGCTTCCCATACCTTTTCCAATGTAGTGATGGTGTAGCAATGTTTCTCTGCAAGCAAGAGAATCTGGCGTCACCCATTAATGGATGTCTGGATGATCTGGTAAGTCACTCTGGAGAAGTCCAGAGATGCCACACGTCTGGTGATTTACTAGCTGGGAAGGCTGGGGTTGGTGATCAGCTATCCAGAGACCAGCATGTTTCTGTCCCAAGACCTGGAGTACTTGGGGGCTCTGTTCCATACTCTCTTGTGTCGAGTTGCGTTATGATGGCGCGGTCCCTCGAGCTTCCAAGCCAGTTGAAGGCATTTTGTGCTCAGTCAGCTCCATGAGCCTAGGACTACCTCCAGATCCTTATGGCATTGACCTGGGAGCTGGTTCCTTGGGCCAGTGCACGCATGCATGCTTTGCAGAGGCACCTACTAACCTTCTGATCTGCCTATTATTGCTCGTTTGACCAAGTCCCTCTTCTCTCCCCAGAGATCAAGTTGCTGTTGAGGTGGTAGATATGGTTCCACCATCTGATAGCCGTGAGGCCACCGGAAGCACCGGATTGAGTAATTATCACTTTGGATACCAGTTTGAAGGGCTGGGGTGCACACTGCTTGGATCAGGCCCCAGGGATTTTAGTCCCTTTAGGGGACCACCAATATTTGAAAACCCTGCTGTTGTGACTACAGATCAAATAATATGTTATGAAGAAAAAGGCCTCTCAGAATTGTGGCCTCAGTTTTACAAGAATTAGGCTTACCAGTACTCCATCATAGGTCAAAAAACCTCAAATTTTTTTATGAAAATTTTTTTTAAGTGAAATTATTGTAGTCATTTTCCCATACAACCAAGTGAAAGTATAAAAATAAATACCAATTCTTAAATTGTAGCTCCAATAAATTAATTATTTGAACATTGAGTGCAAGCACATGATTGTTATAAGAAATCTCTTACTGTACCCAGAATCCTTTTATTTAAAACATCCGATGTGATGCCCCTTGTTTTGTCACAGGGCTGCGTCAGGGATTATGCGCATAAGTTCTTATTCATGCAGTGAGACTCTTCTTTATTACTCTCTCAATTAACACTGCTCTTAGCATCTAGTAATTGCACTGAACACAGCGTCAGATGATTTCATAATTGTTCCTCTAGGCCAGTCCAATTATGCATAGGTTATCACCATTCACCAGCAGCTGAGAACTGAGCATGTCAGAAATTCTAAAGTGACAGTACAAGAGCTCCTTCTTCAGCTCTGGACTCCAGTCTCTCAGTTCTCAGCAGCTGAGTACATAGCTCATGCGTGGTAGACTCCCTAAGAAGAACTTTGCCTTTCAGATAGCTTTAAAAAAGAAAGAAAAAACTCTCATTACATGGAGATTAAGAACAAATTTTGCTGGGGTTAGTCTTCCTACTGGTTTAAGTAAGTTATTGAGTGCAGGCAGCAGGGCAGGGCCTGCCCTTGTCTTTGTCCAAAAGTCACCTGGGGTGAAACACCTCGGAGCCCAGGTCTCTTCCCCCCCCCGCCCCGCCCCCCATGGAAGCCTCAGACATCTGTTAGCCTCAGCAGTCTGCCACTTTCTGGCTGCCAGGAGAGATGCTGTACTTCAGTGCTGGTCTGCGGGGGCTGGTTTGTCCGAGCATTGAGTGCAAGATAGTTTTCGGTGCTTTCTTTTTTTTTCGCGATGCGCTCGGGGTCTAAGTTGGCTCACTGACTTCTGCCGACTCTTTGCTGAGCTTTCCCCATGGAGGGACTGGTCATGGCTAGTTCATATGGGGTTTGTTTCCTCTCTTCGGCATGGAGTGCATTCTGCCCGTGTTCACTGCCTGTGTGCAGGCAGCTACGGTTTAATTTTGGCAGGTTTTTGCAGGATTTGCTTGAGACAGGGCAGAGCGTTTCAACAATCTTTGGTCATGACAGATATGGACGCTGAATCTGAGTTCCCTGCAGGAGATTTCCCAGGGCCTGCAGTTCTCATGGTTTTGGTGGGACCTGGTGGAAACTGCGGCCATTTCCTCTGTGGCAGCCATTTCTTCTGAGGCAGCCATTTCTTCGAGAGGAAAGATGAAACAGGGGAAAAGTAAAGCCAAGGTCTCGGCAGCATCTGCAGCCATATCAGCACCATGGTCAGAGCCTCAGGCTTCCTCTGTTGCAGGAGCTATTTTTTTTGCTGGATTTGCCTTTAAAGGAAGCCGACTGAGGCTTCTGCTTATCCTCCCGAAGTCCCTGCTCTTTCAGCTGATGTGGCCTGCCAGAAGGGGACCATATGGAAGAGGCCCCTTCTGGGAAAAGAAGTAGGGGAGAACCAGATACCTGGCTGGGTCTGGACTCTCCTCAGTCTCCAGCTTCGGAGGAACTGAGGAAAGGTTCCTCAGCCCTCTGGGGTGAGTTCTGTGCCTTGGAGTTAGAAGAGGGGGAGATACCTCCGAGGAGGACCCCAACGTCCTCCCCGTGTTCCACAGGGAAGAGCTTTCTGCGCTTATTAGTCATTTTCTTACAGCCTTAAATATAGTGTCTCCACCTGCCCCAGCGGAGGAGCCCTTAGATGACCCCTTGTTGCAGGGGTTCCAAGGGGCGCAGACTTGTTTACCTGTACACATGGTAATCAAGAAGAGCAGCAGTGCGATGGCTTTGTTGTACCCTATTTCACCGGATGAGATGGAACTCTTATGAATGCCTAAAGTGGCTGCTTTGGTCTCAGTGGCGACCAAAAAGACCACCAATACCGGTGGTAGGCGGGGCCACACTTAAAGACCTCCAGGACAGGAAACTGGACTTTCTTCTCATGCTGACTTTTGACTCTAGTGCTCTTGTCCTGCGGGCGTCCATATATGGAGCATATGTGTCCCAGGCCTCCATCCGCTGGCTTCAAGGCTTAACTCACTCTGGCCTGGAGGGCACCAGGCTGGAATCAGCCATGATGTACATGGCAGACTCCTTCTATGATTTAGTCCGGGGCTCTTCTAAAACAATGGCTTCTATTATTGTGGCGTGGCGTTTCCTTTGGCTCCACAACTGGTCAGTGGACGCCTCCTCCAAGTCTAGACTCAGTAAGCTTCCCTTCAAAGGGAAGTTGCTGTTTGGTGACACGCTGGAGAAGATAGTTAAGGACTTGGCAGACTCTAAAGGGGTCGTTTACCGGAGAACAAGCCCAAGGGCCTGAAACAGGGTGCTCCTCAGAGAGGGTAGCTCAGAGATTTTCGGAATTGCTGGAACAACTGGTTCACTCTCTATCAGCGAGGGTATTATGGAGCACAGGGGCAGCCCTTTCGCGGCTCCTGGGGATCCGGTCAGGAGTATTATGCTACCCCTCCGGCCCCACCCATAAAGTCCTAATGAAACCAGGGGGTCCCAGATGGCAATGGCAATCGGCGGTTGGCTACAGCAGTTTTATTCCTTCTGGGACAGCATTACGACTAACTAATGAATCTTAGAGATAATACGGGAGGATTATGCGCTGGAGTTCGCCAGACCCCTTTCTGAGGCCTTTGTTCACTTGCCCTGCAAGGCTCCAGACAAGGTGAACGTGGTCGAGGACACCCTGAAATGCTTGCTGCATTTGGAGGCAATGATGCCAGTGCCCCCGCATCAGTGGGGGGCAGGTCATTATTCTGTTTCGTGGTGCCCAAAAAGGAGGGACTTTTCGAGCCCATCCTCTATCTCAAGCATGTGAATCGGGCCTTGTGCATCCCACATGTCCACATGGAGACTCTGTGGTCGGTCATTTTGACAGTGAGGCAGGGCAAGTTCCTGTCTGTGCTGGATCTCATGGAGGCTTATTTGCATATACCCATCTGGCCAGATCATCAACAGTTCCTGCGTGGTGGTGGTGGCTTTGTTGCAGAAAGAGGATATTCTAGTGTATCCATATCTGGACGATTGGTTCATCTGAGTGAAACCAGTGGAGTTCCTGCAAAGTCTGGGCTGGGTAGTCAACCTGGCCAAAAGCCAATTGCAGTCTGTCCAGCGGTTGATCTACTTGGGGGGCCACTTCAGTATGCAGGCTGGGTGGTTTCCTTGCCTGAGAGCAGAGTGCAAAAGATTCAGGCGCAGGTGCAGCAGTTTTTGCGCATGAGGGGCCCAGCGGCTTGGTTCTACCTTCAGCTGTTGGGTTCCATGGCAGTGACTCTGGACCTTGTGCCTTGGGCTCGAGCTCACATGAGACTGTTGCAGCAGGTGCTTCTGTCTCATTGGTCCCCACAGAGCCATCCATTGTCTCACAGATTGCAGTGTTAGCAGAGAACCAGGGAAAGTCTGGACTGATGGTGGCAGTCACGCTATCTCGCCGCAGGTATGATGCTGGAGCTGCTGCAAAGGATATTGGTCACAATGGATGCCAGCCTCACCGCGCACTTTATCTATCTTGAGTGAAACAGGGGTGGTAGACACCAGAGAAGAGCTTGTGGTCCATCAGTCACTTAGAGATGCAAGTGGTATTCCTAGCCTTACACTTCTTTCACCCCTGGATAGGGCAGAGGGCATTCCGAGTATGTTCTGACAACATAACCAAAGTGGCATACATCAACCAGCAAGGGAACACGGGCAGTGCGAACCTGTTGGAAGAGAACCTATCTGCCCTCTCAGCAGCGCATCTAGCAGGAAAGGACAACTTTCAAGCAGATTTTCTCAGTTAGCACCGGTTGGATCCAGGCGAATGGAAGCTAAATACCCCCATGTTTCACAACATCACGGTGCGTTGAGTTGTACCAATCATGGATCCCATGGCCAACCGGACCAATGCCAAGTTGAGCTGGTTCTTTAAAAGGCGCCAAGAACACATGTCTGAGGGTCTTGATACTCTCACCCATAGCTGGCCTCCCAAAGGTCTGTTTTATGTCTTTCCACCATAGGTGCTGATTGGGAAATTACTGCAGCGGATAGAGGCACACTCATGTGCTTGTTGATAGCTCGCCCTGAAGACTTCCAGACTGAATCAACCTGCTGTCTCAAGGTCCGGTACTGATGCCTCAGGTGGATCAGTTCTCGCTTACGGCTTGGCTCTTGAAAGGGCCTGGCTGAAACGTTGTGGCAGTCCACAGTGGTTGTTGGCACCATGCTGGAGGCTATGAAAAGAGCCATCATCACTTCCTGGGTGAGAGTTTGATGGGTGTTTGAGGATTGGTGCGCGTCCCGAATCATTCGGCCGTTAATGTGTATACTTTCGGATATATTGCTGTTTCTACAGGGGACCTGGAGAAAGGCTTTGGTGCTCAGTTCCCTGAAAGTTCAGGTGGAGGCTCTCTCTTGCTGTAGGGAAGGAGTATAAGGCAGTTCTTTGGCGTCTATGTGGTGCTGTTTCTCAAAGCAGTGAAGCATGTCAGGCCAGCCTTGTAGGTTGTAGTTCCTCCTTGGGACCTGAATTTGGTCATGTTGATTCGTTCAGGAGTACTGTTAGAACTCCTTGCCCGGGTGACCTTGAAGAATCTCACGTTAAAGATGGTATTTTTGATGGCACTTTGTTCCATGAGATGAATTTTGGTGTTTCGGGCTCTTTTCCTGCTGCTTTTGTTCAAGTTCAAGGAAAAGGTGGTGTTGAGACCAGTTCCCTTATTTCTCCCGAAAGTGGTCCCTTCTTTTCATCTGAATCAGACAGTTTACTTACCATCTTTTCCCATGCTTGGGGATTCTGAAGAGGACCATCAGTTGCACCTGCTGGATCTGCGCAGGGTCTTGTGTCAGTATATAAAATGGACAGAGTCCTTTCGGAAATTGGATCATCTGTTTGTGTTGTTTTGGAGGCCCTTGTAAGGGAGAAGCGGCTTCCAAGGCCTCGATTGCCCACTGGGTGAAGCAGACCATATGCTCTGCCTAGGACATACACAGGGAGACTCCGCCGGTGGGGCTCCGGGCACATTCGGCTAGGTCGCAGGCGGCATCTTGGGCGGAAAGCAGACTTGTGCCGCCCAAGGACATTTGCAAGGCGGCAACCTGGTCGTCACTGCACACTTCTATGAGGCATTATCAGTTAGATGTCCAGGCAGCCAAAGATGCGCATTTTGGAACTATGGTGCGTCAAGTCAGTCGTGTGGGTCCCTCCTTCCTATGTGTGAGCACTGCTTTGGTATGTCCCATGCGTAACTGAACTGGCCTGGAGGAACGATTAGGAAGGTGAAATTAGACCTTACCTGCTCATTGTCTTTCCTTGAGTTCCTTCCAGGCCAATCCAGGACCCTCCTTGGTATAGTTTTCTTATGCCTTTCCCATTTTCAGGCAGGGCTTTGACCGGTTTGCTTGGAGCTTGTCTGGCTGGCTTGAAGTCCTCAGAGGCGTGGAAGGACCTCTTTAAAGTAGTACAGCATCGCAGTTCTGGTGTGCTCCCTATGCCGGTGGGCATCTTGGCAAGGATGCCCTGTCCACACGTCTCGTCCTTTCACTGTATAGAGTGTAATATAATAATTAATATGTTTTAGTTAGGAGTTGCAAGGCACCTCTTCTGTTCTCTTATCTGAGTAGTTCTACACACTGTATGGAAGGAGTTGATGGAAGACTGTTTCTGGAGGCTGCTTTGCCAGTAGGAGTTGAGTCTGGAGCTGAAGAGGGAGCTCTTGTACTGTCACTTCAGAATTTCTGAAATGCTCAGTTCTCAGCTGCTGGTGAACGGTGACAACCCATGTGTAACTGTACTGGGCTGGAGGAACTCGAGGAAAGACAATTAGCAGGTAAGGTCTAATTTTGCCTTAGTTAACCAGCATGTTCCATATCCTGTTTCTTTAGTGCCATCAAGTCAGTGCTGACTCCTGGCAACTCAACTGCCTCTGGATTTTCTTGGCAATGTATCACTGGAAGTAGATTGCCAGGCCTTTTCTTCCAAGGCAGTGGGGAGGGTAAAGTGACTTGTCCAAGGTCACAAGGAGTGCCAGTGGGAATCGAATCCTTGATATTTTGGGTACTAGGCAGTTGCTCTAACCACTATGCTACTCCTCCATTTGCCGTTATGACTCTAATAAAAATAAATCAATTGTAGGTAATGCTGATGTTAATCCAGAATATTAACAAAATCTATAATATAGCACTCACATTTTGGTAACACGGACTTCTCATGAAGCTATTGCTCTCATCGCTGGTGCCGACATTCCAACATTGCAGTTAATGTTGTCACAAGCATTGTCGACATGCAGGCTGACTTCCTAAGTCAGAACTCGGTAGATCCAGGTGAGTGAAGCTCAGGCCTTGTGCGTGGAACCTCATAGTACACAGATGAGGCCTTCCAGTCTTTGACCTGATGGCCACTCGGAAGAAAGCCTTGTGGGGAACGTTTTTAGCTGCGGGAAAGATCTGTGGACGGTGGGCTTGGATGCCCTTCAGGAATGCCCTTGGGAAGGAATGCTGTATTTCTCCCTCCCTCCCTTGCCCCTGGTCTTCTGCGCAGGTCTGAACTCATCAAGACTTGTTGATTCTAGTGGCCCTGGACTGACCTCGCAGGCTGTGATACACAGATCTCTTGAACCGTTGGCATTTATTTATTTAACAGGTTTTTTTATACTGCTTTATCATTTAATCAAAGTGGTTTACAACATCACTTAACTTGGTAATGTACATTAAACAGGGACATTGTTATCTTGGATTCTTCTGAGGCAATGGAGGGTTAAGTGACGATGACCACTGGTCTCTTGGTTACCAAGCCAGTTCTCTAACCATAGGCTACTCCTCCACTCCCCCTCTCCCACAATCTCAGGAGAAGAGTCTACTGCGGCAGCTGCTCCTAGTAATGGAGGAACTTGGTCACTTCTCATTTACAATTGTTGGTGTGGTTATCTATCACAGAGTCAAAAGATGCAAATAATAGCATTTTCTGTGATTCTTCTATAGAAGCTTTTCTTGTATCAAGTTGAACTCTTGGCTAATGAGGTCTCAGATACCATAGGTCGCCACTGTTTCATGAAACTCCAGTGGATTAATACCTAAAAATACATCAATGACCTCTGTCTTAAACATCTAGCCATGTGAGTCCCCTTCTAATGCAGTACTCGTTGATGTGAATTTTTTCTATACTGATTTAAACAAATGTTTTTTTGGCTAATGAGGTCTCAGATACCATAGGTTGCCACTGTTTCATGAAACTCCAGTGGACTAATACCTAAAAATACATCAATGACCTCTGTCTTAAACATCTAGCCATGTGAGTCCCCTTCTAATGCAGTACTCGTTGATGTGAATTTTTTCTATACTGATTTAAACAAATGTAATGCTTAATAGTAAATAGTAAACCAGTGCTTAGCTTTACGATGGATTTCCCGACGCTGATTCATGCGCTATGAGGTGCGTTTCTCCTATTGGTTTCATCAGGGGAAAACTTTCACATCGTCACTACAAGGAGAAATAAGTTCTTCAGTTACATGCTTCTGGTATTAACATTTTTATAAACCGTTTTATTAACATGTTCGCCGGTCCTCCTACCTATTGCTGCACCAGCCTGGTTCAATGGAGCTTTGTCAACGGTGTGCTCTACTAACAAAAACGCCACGCATGCGGACAAGTAAAATAATCTTTCGTAATGAGTAGCACTTGTTTAACATTTGTTTAAATCAGTATAGAAAAAATTCACATCAACGAGTACTGCATTAGAAGGGGACTCACATGGCTAGATGTTTAAGACAGAGGTCATTGGTGTATTTTTAGGTATTAGTCCACTGGAGTTTCATGAAACAGTGGCAACCTATGGTATCTGAGACCTCATTAGCCAAGAGTTCAACTTGATACAAGAAAAGCTTCTATAGAAGAATCACAGAAATTGCTATTATTTGCAACTTCTCATTTACAGCCTGGCCCTTGAAAGACATGGACTTTCCAAGAAGGGCTACTCCTGGAGTGGTAGTAGACACATTGTTAAAGTCTGGAGGGCCTCTGTATCCTTGGCCTATGGGAGAGTCCTCCTTGTAGTATTGCCTGGATAAGGCTTGTCCCTGAACGCTCAAGTTCAGGAGGTAGTCCTGACATGCTGCTAGGGCTGCAGCCAAGGGATTTCTTGGTGTCCCTCACTTTCTCAGGGGAGGGAAATGGTCCTGTCCACCTGTGTGTGCAGTTTTATCTTGGTGGAGTCTCTCTCTCTCTCTCTCTGGTGTTGGCGGCACTGAAAACGCCTCCCTTTCAGTCCAATTTAAGGCCTCCCTGAAGAATTTGACCCTTAAGATGAATTTCCTGGGGTGGAGGGGGGTAAAATGTCTACTAAATCAGGGCTTGACAAGGCGCCAGGTTGTCATGGCAATTAAAAAAAATCAGACCTGGCACCTGGGGCTCAGACTTGCGCTGGCTGCCCATGGTGATCCCATCTCCTGTGAGTGGTAGATCTGCAAAAAGCTGCTGCAGTTGCAGTTAGGATCGGTGCTGTCTGGCCCAGCTGGTGAAATGCACCATATGTACCAACTCTCATGCACAAACTGTAGTACTTTACACAGGTGCTCAGTGAAGGATCCTCTGGAGACATCAAGGCAGACTTTTCTCAGGTCTTTAAGTCTGGCTGCTATAGAATGCTTAGTCGATACCATCATCTGATGCAACTTTCATTGGGGTAAGAGCCAAATGCTTGCTCAAGATATTTGTTGCAAAGTTGTTTGTTAATAATGTTCTGAGTTTGAATTTTTCTGTCTTGCTTACTACTTGTGAAGAGTCATTCTGGCTTCCTTCAGTGCCATACCAGTGGATATACAGAGTGATGACATTGCTTAAAGTTGCTCAAGTCTGCCTCCACCTACCATATCTGTGCCGTTACAAATCTAACAAGGGTCACGTATTCAGAGCTGTAATGTCAATTAGTAAACTTAATACTCTGATAATAATCAAAGAAGTGTATCATTCTTTTCTGTCACATAAACTTAATTCTTTAAACTGATACCAAGCAATATATAGGTCTCAGACTCATCAGGTGTTAAACAAGTTCAGACTTATAGCATACTCTGAAGAAGGCCTCAAATTGCATCAATGACCTTTGATGATATTTTAATTGCTTGGACTCAATTAGAAAATTTGAAAAAGGTTGCGCGTGCTCAACTTAAAAGTAATTGGAGAGACTAAAAGTTGTACTTAGCTTTTCAATGTCACTCAGAACTCAGAAATTGGAAATCATACTGGGCTTTTGCAATGACTACCCCAACGCCACCATCTGCGATGTATCAGCGTTTCACCGTACTCCAGTTTCCTCAGGGGATTACGTGGTAAGCACTGCAATGTAAAAAATAATGTGTTCACTAAGCAGACACACTTCATGGCATAAACCACACTTCTGGTATTGTCTGGCCTATCAAGATTCAAGGAAGAAAATAATCAGGTATGTAAAATTTCTCCCTTCACTCAACACATAATTAAGCTCTGGAATTCATTGCTGGAGGATGTAGTAAAAGCTGTTAGTACAGCTCGGCTTTTTTTTCTTTTTATTAGAAATTTCCATTTTTTACAATAGAAACATATAAAGAAACATGCAAGAAACTAGATGCAAAACATTCATTAAGGAAACACTTACAAAAATAAACAAAATATTTGCAATTAGAACACATCAAGAGGAGTAGAGGTCACACGTGCCTGGAAACCCTTAAACGCCTTGAAGCTCAATTCTCACTTCTCAAACATAAAGACAAAAGAAAATAGTAATGATAAAATATTCAAACTACCATTCAATACCACTGGGGACCGTCCCTTCCCTACTCTTCAACAATTCCTCGAGCTGCAGGGGATCCATATAAACATAATGGGCATCTTGCAACCCCACCACATATTTGCAAGGAAACCTTAAGAAGAAAGTTGCTCCTAATGCTATTACACAGGGTTTTAACTGAGCAAAACCTTTCCGTCTCTCTTGAGTGGCTCTAGCTACATCTGGAAATACCAAACTCTGCCCACAAAAATAATTTAAATTATATTTAAAGTATGATCTCATAACCTGAGATTTTTCAGCATCAATTCCCTCCCCTCCTTCCTCCCCACCTCTGTTTTAGTATTTTATTACATATTTATTCATTTTTTAAATAGTAAATACATCAGCAACAATGTTTTAGATATAACATTTAATTCCTTAACCTTATTTGTCTGTTTGTTATATCTATTATTTTTTTATATATTTTTCATGTTTCTAATCCAATGTATGTATCCCTTTTTTAATTCCAATGTATTACTTTTTTTAAAGTATTTATAACATACATCCTGTGCAAAGCTCCATATGTGTCTATACAGATGATATTTGTAAGTATTAATTTTATATTGATGACTATTTTTAGCCCATGTGTCTTCTAATATCATGCCCTTCTGCTGCCCTGCATTTTGTTGTTCAGTTTATTTTAGTTTTTTTAATGTTATTTTAGAGTTTTATATTGTATTTAATTTCACTACTGGTTCTATTTACCACTATGTTCCTCAATTTATATGTTTGACATTAACGATTGATGTTTGATATGATTTTTACATGCATAACATATCTATGTCATGTTATTTTATTTATTTTTATTCGTTACTTTTATTTTGTTGTTAAGCTGCATGCCCCCTGAGGAAGGCGTTTGCCGAAACGCGTTGGGGTCTTCACCAATAAAGTCATCTACGACCGCTTTGCGTCTTTTGCTCCTTGTGTTCCCCTGGACTCTACTGCAAGAGCGAGTGCTCTTTTCTGTGTTTCCTCAACAGCGAAAGAAGCCACCAAGGTAGCCCTACCAGGGATCTCATCCACTGACTTTCAAAAAACTAGGATAAGTCAATGGAAGCCTGGAGGGACCCGGTGGCTGTCTCTAACATCACCTTATCTGGTAAATAATACAACTTGGTAACTTGTCATATCTGCATTTTCCATTTTCAAAAGCTCCCTAAAACAGAGTGGGTTTTAGGAAAATTAAGAAACCTTAAGTTCTTGCAGGTTCTCTAACAGTTCACTTGTTATTAATAACCACTTGTTATTTCTAGAGCTTTGTCAGCACGTCTGCTTGTAGATATTATATGTATAGAGTTCTTTAGATATTTTATGTATATAGTTCACCCATGTTATCCAAGTTGGTACACCTATTCTCTGTAAAACCGAACAGTCTGTTGTTCTGGTCCTTTTGTTTTACTGTAAACCGCGCTGATATTGAATAGTGCGGTATATAAGAAATTGTAATAAATAAATAAAAATGTTGCCTATGCAATAAAAATGTTATCTCTCATCCCAGCCACACTGGCTGCCTGGACATTGGAGAGCTGGTGCTCAATCTTAGACACACCCGCACCCTACTGAGATAACATCAAATCATGTTGCTCAAACCTAACTGTAACCTCTTTAGAGAAAGAGGCTGTCTGCTCAATAACAGTTTTAAGGTACACATTTGTTTGGGCAACCATATTCCAAATTTTAACCTACTTGGATCAACTATTAGTAAAGAAGCAACAAGCAATCAAGAAATCCGATGACACATTGCTCTTGGCAGAATGGCTATGAAGGACCTAGACAAGATTCTCAAGAGCAGAGATGTTTCTCTCCATACTTGTTCAAGCCATGGCATTTTCAATAACATCATATGGATGTGAAATTTGGACAGTGAAAAAGAAAGACAGGAAGAAAATTGATGCTGGTGATGAATACTGTGTATACCATGGATTGCCCGAAGAACAAACCAGTCAATACTAGAGGAAATCAAACCTAAGCTTTATTTAGAAGTTCAGATGACTTGACTTTGACTTTCATACTTTGAACACATCATGCGAAGAGAGAGGTCATTAGAGAAAGACATCGTGCTTGGCAAGGTCAATGCAAAAGAGGAAGGCCAGCAATGAGATGGATCGATACAATAGCAGCAGCTATGGGTGCCAGTCTGTCAACAATGAGCCGCCTGACTGAAAACCGAACACAATTTAGGACAACTACCCAGAGGGTCGCCAGGAGTCGACACTGACTTGACGGTACTTAACAATAACAACAATTCCAAATATCAATTAAAGCAACAGACGCAGGAATTAGGTCCCAGTGAAGGTTGGTTTGTTTATTTATTTAGCCAGTTTTCTATACCACCTTATCCTTCAGTCAAAGTGGTTTACATTATGTAATCACTACAAACAGGTACTAGATACATTCCCTTGTCCCCAAAGGGCTCACAATCTATATGTACCTGAGGCAATGAAAGGTTAAGTGGCTTGCCCAAGGCCACAAGTAGTGCCTATTGGACTAGAAACCCCAGTCCCTCTGGCCTGAGATTGCTGTCCCCAGGTGGGAATTGAATCTCCGGTCCTCCAGCCTGAGGTACCATGTCCTAACCACTGGGCCACTTCTCCCTCTTGCGGAGCTAATAGGGAAACATCAAACTGCAAGCGTATCGGCACAGGAACTGAAGGGACATTGGAATAGGATGCCATAAGGAGGTCAAGCTCAGGGTTATCCACCACTTGAGACTGCCCCCTCTCTTCCCATGGAAGCAGGGCAGTTAATGGCTGAGGAGGTGGAGTACGAGCAATGGGGCTTAAAGTAGCCCCTAACTCAGAGGGTGATGATAACTTTGGCAAGCTCTCCCACGCTGTTAACACACCAGCGGAGGAAACATGCCTGTCAATAGGGGCCCACAACTTTACTCACGCTTGCTGAACTTGCCATTGGCATTTGTCCTTTGATCTTTCTCTTATGCGTTATAACTGCGGGTCTCTACCATTGACAACAAATTGATAACTAAGGGGCAACAAAGGGGCTTGCCCCTTTTTTTGTGTCCCTTATTTGCAGCGTTCATGGTCGCCCAAAAAAGCCCTGGTTCTTATGGAGGAGTCACACTGTAATGGAGAAGGTAATGTGGGCTGAGCCAACACTCCCGTGCTTATCTCTAGGCTCCAACTAGGCACTTGGGGACACCACACTGCTGGCTGCGTTCTCCACGGGCTCCAGGCAAGCACCCTCTGCTCCCCTAGCTTGGCTTAAAAAAGGTTTGGACAAGCTCTGGAGGAAAAGTCCATAAACCATTATTAAAGTAGACTAGGGAAATCCACTGTTTATCCTTGGGATAATCACCAATGGAATCTTTTTTTTTTTTTTTTTTTTTTTTTTAATTTTATATTTATGCAATTTTCAATTTGCAATCAAAAACAATTCAAGAAATGTTTGCGTACAGGGTACAGAAATCCAAAATGTAAAGCAAAGCTAATTCAAGCAATAGCAGAACAATTTAAAGTTACTCTTTACACCATGTAGCCCACCAATGAGTAAACCAAAGGGGGAGAATCCTAAAAAAGAAGACAAAATAAAAAGCCATCAAGGACAATAGGAAACAAATTAATTTGATCACGCCCAGTCCACCATGCTTAACCCCCCCCCCCCAAATCTTCGCCAGGAGCAGAAAAAAAGTAACACAAATTCAGAAAACATTCTTATCGGAAAGAAAAGCAATAAGCTGAGTGGAATCAAAAAAGGTAAAAGTGTTACCCTGATACTTCACAAGACACTTGCAAAGGATTCTTAAATAAAAAGATCCCCCTGCTGCCAGGACCTTATATTTTAATGTGAGGAAACTCTTCTGGCCTGCGTTGCCTCAGAGACATCAGGGAACATCTGCACCTTTTGCCCACAAAAGGAAGCATCTCAACATTGGAAATACAATTTAAACAACCTAGATTTGTCACTCGGACCCTAAAACCACTACAAGTGTGGCCCGTGTTATATTGTTCATTGAGGACTTCAAGAAGGCTAACAAGTCCAGGCTATCAGCTGATACCAATGAGTCTATACAGTCCCCCTCCTCGGCCTCCAACTTCTTTCCAGGAGACAGATAGAACAATCTTTCCAGCTGAATCTCCTCAGGATTACCAATCTTCAAAACATCCCTTAAATACATTCGCCAAAGCTCCATAGCGGACAACAGCCTGACCTCTGGGAAATTTAACAAGCATATGCTCTTAGAGTGACTTGAATTTTCCACCATCTCCATCTTATAATGCAGAGACAAACTGTCTTTCACAAAACTTCCCATTGTGGACTGAACAGATGGTATTTGGGATTCAACTAAGACAACTGCCTTTTCATTACATCCGGACCTCCTTCATGCTCTCTAGCTTGGCCACCACTTGCCGTGAAAGTCAGACACTTGAGAAATGTTAGTACTCACAGAAGTCTTGATCTTACGTAGCACTGCCCAGATGTCTTCAAGGCCAATCTTCTTGACTGAAAAGTCCTTCACTTCAGGTAGAACTACACCAGGTAAAGAGTTAGGCAGAGGAGCCGAGGCTTTCCTACTTGTTGGGGCCGACTACCTCCACTCCTTAGTCGCGCCACATTCCTCCCAGTTCTGAACAGCAAAAATCTGGATCTCCAGTTCCACCAACCCCGCTCAACTGTGGGGACTCCAGAACTTCAGGAGGCGGGGCTGGGCTTTGGCCAGACTGCAGTGAGTTGGGGGGGGGGGGGGGACAGACTGCCTGAGCTGAGGGAAGCACCCAGCTCCTCCGGAGGATGCTTAGACTCTGGCTAGGCAAAAAGTTTTAAAAACATGGCAGACACAACATGCAGGTCAATAGGGCCACTAGAGACCGGCTGTTATTGCTGATCTTTATCTTACTTTGCTTCCCTTTGCTTTTAGGAGCCAGCAAAGAAAATATCCAAAGAAACAGATCCAGCCCCGGGAGAGTGTCTTAACAACCATTCGGTTTGGGCACCATCTAGGATCCCCCCATCACCCTGGAATCTGTCTACCTTTATGGATTCTGCCAGGTACTTGTGACCTGGATTGGCCACTGTTGGAAATAGAATACTAGGCTTGATGGATCTTTGGTCTGACCCTTATGTTCTAAATTTATGAATGTCTGTCTGATTTCCAAATTAATTTATCCTGAAAATCTTGAGGTGCTTTGTATTTTATGATCATTTTGTTCAGTGTAATTGTATTAAAACACAACACATTAGAAACTTGAAGATAGGATTGGTGCGGTATCTTAGTGACAGTGTTGGCTCTGCCATGTGGAAGGTGCCCAGTTGAAGCTCTGGATCTGCTGGGGCTGGGGATGCGGCAAACTCAATATTCATTAGGTATGTGCATATGTTCAAAACATTTCCCGAGACGTTTCATATAGTTATTAACCTGAAATGATAGGAAATAACCCAGAATTTAGGTTTTTTTTCCTCCTATCTTTAATGATGCACGTGATTGCTCCATAGGTGCCCCATTGAAGCGCTTGATATTTATTGCTATTGAGGGATAGTATGAGCTATTGAAACAAAAAATACTACTAATAAATAAATAAATCTGAATGAAAAAAACTTGCAAACATGGGAAGCTAAGCAAAATGAAATATTTTGCTTGCATACCTGTAACATTCACAGCCGCTAGTTGGGGGTAGGGTTTTTTTGACTGAGTCATAATCTTTACTTAAGGCTGCCACCTAATGGCCACCAAATTTAAGCCTCACAATTGCACAAGGAGTCCTAATGCATGGCCTTCTTACAAAGGCTGTTACTGCAGTGATCACTCAGTCTAGATACTGAAGATTCAGATCTCCAAACCTGGTTCTGATTCAGCTGGATGTGCTGCTGAGCAAGGGGAAACTCCCAGGTCTGGGGAAGTTTTTTTTTTAAACCATGAAGCAGATGTGCACCAATGTGTGTTAAATATTGCTTTGTGAAGGGGTGATTCTTGGATACTGGCAATTAAACTGTTTCAGTGATGTCTTTGAAATTCTATTCTGCCTCATACCAGAACACCTGCTGAGGCATTGCAATTTTAGATGAAACTGTTGTTGCACAAGCTTTTGTATTTTATAAGGTACCTGCAAAATGGGTAAATTGTTAATTGCCTATTCCAGTGTTTGCTTTAGAAGGCCAGTGTATTCTGATGGCTTGTTTTGTAGGAAGCACTATAAATTCCTTAGTATGTTTTCAACTTGGTGTTATTGTAACCTGCAACTATCATAGTATACTATTTCAGAACTGTATTTGGATGGTGGTCTGTTCTGACAATAGTTCAACACTATATTTACATTTTGGGGTTAATGGGGAAACATTTTGTAAATATGGAAAGTGGCTATTTATAAAATTGCCTAGGTGTATATGCGCATAAAAAGTAGACAGTGTGCCTCCCTTTATATGATATGTATTGGTTTTCCCAGGTGCATATTTTGGATGGAGCAGGAGTGGAATTGTGATGTATGAATGTTCTTCAGAAAATACACACATACGTACATATGGGATAATTTTATAAAGCCATTTTCACAGGTATATGCGTAAATGGCCTCTTATACAATACTTCCTACATAAAAATATGCACTTTGATATGAATGTGTGTGTACTTTACTGATAGGAGTAGCTGTGGTGGAGCATGGATAGAGTTTGCAATTACTCGCATAGATTATAAAATACCTTAACCTACGTACATACTTGCAAACTTCAGCCATTTATGTACACATAATAAATATCTATGACCTGAATTTAAAGCGTCTGCTTGTCTTGAAAAAATAGGCTTAAAATAGGTGCATTTTGGCTGCCTTAAACCAGGTGCCCTAATAGAAAATTGCCTTCATAGTGTACATGCAAATATTGCTACCTGTCTATACATTTGTGTGCTACTGAGGATGCTATTATTACTTGTCAATTGTATAGCAACATAAGGGTACCCAGTGCTGTACCTATACATGTAAGAGACAGGCCTTGCCCTGGGATCTGTGCTGGGCCCGCTGCTTTTTAACATATTCATAAATGACCTGGAAATGTGAAACGAGTGAGGTGATCAGATTTGCAGATGACACAAAATTATTCAAAGCTGTTAAAACACAAGAAGATTGTGAAAAATTGCAAGAGGACCTGGAGAAATTGGGAGATTGGGGCCATAATGGCAGATGAAATTCAGCATGGAAAAGTGAAAAGTTATGTATATACGGAAGAACAACCCAAACTACAGTTACACAATGCAGGGTTCCACATTAGGAACCACCACACAGGCATCATCATGGATAATACGTAAAACTCTGCCCAGTGTACAGTGGCGGCCAAGAAAGCAAATAGAATACTAGGAATCATAAGGAAAGGAGACGTTTCATGGTGCGACCGCACCTTGAATATTGTTTGCAATTCTGGTCAACATATCTTACAAAGGATATGGCAGAATTAAAAAAGGTACAGAGAAGATCACCAAAATGGTAAAGGGGATGGAAGGATACCCCTATGAGGAAAGGCGTAAAAGTTTAGTTCTTTTCAATTTGGAAAAAAGAGGGTTGAGGGGAGATATGATAGAGGTCTATAAAATAATGAATGGAATGGAAGGGGTAAACATAGATCGGTTGTTTACTCCATCAAAAAGTAGAAAAACCAGGGGCCATGCAATGAAGCTACAATGTGGCCTATTTAAGACTAATAAAAAATATTTTTTTTCAATGCGTTATCAAACACTGGAATTCATTACCTGAAGATGTAGTAAAAGCTGTTAGTGTAGCTGGGTTTAAAAAAGGGTTGGACAAGTTCCTGGGGAAAAGTCCATAAGCCATTATTAAAGAGGACCAGGGAAATCCACTGCTTGCCCTGGGATAAGCTACATGGAATCTGTGTACCATTTTGGAAACCTGACAGGTACTTGTGACCTGGATTGGTTGCTGTTGGAAACGGGATACTGGGCTTGATGGACCCTTGGCCTTACCCAGTATGGCATATCTTATGCTCGTATGAGAGCTTACATTCTAATCAAGACAACATAACAAACTGGGGACAAGGATATATCTAGATGAGCAGTAAAGATACACATAGGTGGTGAACAGGAGAATAAAGGGATTAGGATCCAAAAGCAGCCTTGAATAGGTACTGCTTTCAAACTCTAATTTGGAAGCCAATTTTAGAGTTCTTATGAGACTAGGCTCTATTTTTTAAACACTGTGTTAGAAGAGAAACATAAAGTAAGGAGCAGATAGGAATTGAAAGAAAAGAGATGAGATGGGAAAAGGGAAAGAGAGAGAGGTGCAAGTAAGAAATGTGTAAACTACAAGGACACGAGAGAACAGGTAGAAATGGAAAAGAAGGGAAGGAATTATCTCCAGGAACAAGCAGGAATGAGTCTTCACATATGGGTATCGTCGGTACCGACGGAGCCTGCGCGGGAACGCTCCCCAGCGTCCAAAAGGAAAGCTTTTGGGAGCATCCCACAGCGCCTGCGCGCTGCCTTCCCGCCTTTCCTAACCGCCTCTCTCCAGTTCTTCTTTTCCGCGGAGCCAGCAGGTCGTGTTCCTGTCACCGCTGAAGAATTTCTTTATTTTATTTTATTTCTTTGGTCGCGCGTCTGCCTTCTCAGCGCTGGACCGGTACCGCCTGTCTTTTCTTTCTTTATTCTAAAAAAAAAAAAACAAACTAATGTTTTTCCTCACTTCAGTGCATTTTCTTCTTGGCCTTAGGCCTAGGACATTTTTCCTCATGGAAAATCCCGCTTCTGGGTTTAAAAAATGCACGAAGTGCAGTGGCACTATTTCTGTCACTGACACCCATGAATGGTGTCTAAAATGTTTAGGTCCTGACCACTCCATTGCGGATTGTGAGTCCTGCTCCATGATGTCTAAAAGAGGTCTACAGAATCGATTTGATAGGAAGAGAAAAATTAATCCAAGAAGTCTTCAAAGATTAGGGCAAACTGTTGGAAAAAATACCATGTACAACATCCAAAGAGCTTAAGGCTGACCTGGAGCAATCTGGAGTGGTGGTTTCAACCCGCACCATATGCCACACACTAAACAAGAAGGACTTCATTGGCGAAGGCCAAGGAAGACCCCACTGCTGAAAGACAGACATAAAAAGGCACACCTGATCCTCGCACAAACTCACCTTGAAAAAACACAATCCTTCTGGGAAAATGTTCTGTGGACAGATGAAACAAAACCTGAGCTCTTTGGCAATGCAGACCAGAGATACATTTACAGGTGAAGAAATGAAGCTTATAAGGAAAACAAAAACCCTTCCTACAGTTAAATATGGTGGAGATTCGTAATAATGTGGGGCTGTTTTGATGCCTCAGGAACTGGAGGCCTGGAACGTATTAAAGGAATCATGAAGTCAGAGGACTATCAAGATATTTTTGAGCAAAATGTGTTTACCTAATGTCAGAAAGCTAGGTTTGGGTCGAAGGTCATGGGTCCTTCAGCAGGCCAATGATCCAAAACGTACATCCAAACGTACAAAAGAATGGTTAAAAAGTTAAAAATGGACCGTTTCAGAACTGTCCAGCAATGAGTCTGGATCTCAGTCCAATCGAGAAACTTTGGAAAGAGCTGAAATTTATTTATTTATTTAACATTTCTTCTATACCGCGCTATTACAATCAGCGCGGTGTACATCGAACAAAACATACTACAATGCATACAAGCAACATTGAGTTTTACATAGAACAGGGAAAAAAAAAACATAGGATAACCGGGGTAACTATTTACAGGGTAACTATTTACAGGTTAAATTAGTATTGTCACCAATACTCTAAGCCAATTTGGTATCATCTTCATTTTGTGTGGGAGGGACAGGCGTAAAAGTGGTGGGTGGGCAGTAGTATAGTCTAACCATTTTCTGGTTGTAATAAGGTGCTATGGTAGCTGAGACATGAGGGAAGTTTACCCGATGTGTGGGTGTCAGGGTTGGTGTCAGGGTAGTATATTGTGAATAGGTGGTGTTTCAGAGCTTTACGGAATAGGATTAAGCTTTTGATGCCACGGATTTCATGTGGAAGGGCATTCCAATTTAGGGGAGCGAATATAGAGAAAGCCCTGTTGGAAGTGGTCTTAGTACATGACGTCATCATCTTGGGGACTATTAAGGTGTTCATTGAAGTGGATCTCCTGTCTCTGTTTTCCAGGGTGCTGTGGATTAATTTGCTAATCGGTGTAGGTGGGTAGTTATTCAGGGCTTTGAAAGTAAGGACTAGTGACTTATATTGGAGTCTGGCGTGTAACGGCAGCCAATGCAGATTTTTCATGATTGGTGTTATGTGGTCAGTTCTTGATGATCCAGAGAGAACTCTTGCGGCGGCATTCATAGCCAGGCGGAGCGGATTTAAAGTTGATTGAGGCAGGCCGTGCAGGACGATGTTCGCAAAGTCCAGGTGTGGGAGGACTAATGCCTGAAAGGTTGTCCGGTAGTCATTGGATTCCAGTATGGGGCGGAGGTGACGTAACGTTTTGATCTTGTGATATATAGACTTTGTAACGTTCTTCACATGTGTGGTCATATATAGGTGCTGGTCCAATGTGATGCCAAGATATCTGATTGTAGGTTTGGACTTCAATTCTACATTGTTGACAAGTAGCGATGGGGGGGGGTGTGAATTTACGGTTCTTCGTAACAAAAAGGACATCAGTTTTACTATGATTGATCCGAAGGTTTTGTGTCAGCAGCCAATCAGCTACCGCTCCGAAACAATTGATTATTGGGGAGAACATCGGTTGGTCAATTTTGAACGGCATGTAGAGGAGGATGTCGTCTGCGTAAGCCAGGCACCGTACGTTGAAAGATCGGATCAAATCACATATCGGCTGCATATATATATTGAACATTAATGCCGATAAGGACGATCCTTGAGGTACCCCCTGAGACTGCAGGAATGGTTCCGAGGATGTATTACCTGTTTTTACTTGTTGCCACCTGTTGGATAGGTAGGATTTACACCATTCAAGTGCTGTGTCTTGAATCCCCTTTTCCTTCAGGCGTTTTAGAAGTATGTCATGATTCACAGAGTCAAAGGCGGCGGAGATGTCCAGGAAGATGAGGACAAATCCTTGTTGGATGCTGTCCATTCCAGTGACCAATTCGTTGAATAGGGTTGTGAGGACTGTGTCGACGCCATGCGCTTCCCTGAAGCCGTGTTGTGACGGGTCCAGTGGAGCTTCAGTGTCAATATGGTGCTGGAGTTGTTGTTGAGCAGCTTTTTCTATGATTTTTGCAAGCTGGGGGATGCTCGAGATTGGCCTAAAAGATTTGACTTTGGACGGGTCAAGTCTGCTATTTTTTAGTAGGGGCTTGATGGAGGTGTTTTTCAGGCGCTGTGGGAACGAGCCTGTTAGAAAAGACTGGTTCAATATATTGCACAGGATTTGGCTTAGGTCATGACGCAGCTCTTTGATCCAACTGGCTGGACAGGGGTCGTTGGGTGCTGTGCTGGGATTGATAGAGGCGACAATGTTCTCCATCTCTCTATTTGAGACCACAGTGAAATTACATAGTGGAGTTGCTAGGGGTGTCTTAGACGGTATGGGTGATGTACTGCTACACATGTTTATGTTGGTCTTAATCATCTTTGATTGCAAGTAGTTTGCAAAGTCCTGTGGTTGGGGCATTGAGGGTTGGGCGGAGACCGGTTCGCCTGTTATGGATTTTACTAGTCTGAATAGGGCGTGTGGTTTATTGATGGAACGTTTCAATAAATCTGTGTGGTAGAGTTTCCTGCTCTGTGTTATCTTTCGACGGTGGGTTATTAGGTAAGAGTTGTATGTATCAAGTGATTCTGAGGAGTGTGATCGTCGCCACCGTCTCTCAAGTTTGCGCAGGTGGTGGAGAGATGAGCGAAGGTCAGAAGAGAACCATGGTGCGTGTTCCCGTTTCCTTGTTCTCTTTTCAGTGTGGGATGGACAGGAGGCAGCTCGAAGGTTCTCGTCCCATTTGGAGATGAGATCATCTAAGTTTAGAGACGTGTTGGTCATAAGTGGCAGAAGATTTTCCAGGACTACGCTCCGGTTGAATGGACGGAAGCGGGCAGTATGGGTATCAGAAATGTTTGATGACATTTGGCTCTTGTAGGATGTATTAAAGGGTATAATGAATCTAAGGAGGTTGTGATCTGACCAAGGCACAGGTGATATATACAGTGCAAGGTCTTGGGCTGTTGAGTCGTTGAAATGGGGGGCAAAGATGAGGTCCAGTTTACCTCCCTTAGAGTGTGTGGGGGAGTCGACATGTTGTTTGTAGCCTAGATCCTCTAAGGCGTCTAGGAATGCTGTTGAGTGGCTATCATGAAGAGATGGGAGGTTGAAATCGCCTACCAACCAAGTTGGGGAGCGTGAGGAGGACGACATGCAGGCAAGTTCAATTATTGTTGGAAGGTCATCTGGTAAAGGGGTGGGTGCCCGATAGAAAAAGGTTAATTGTGCAGAGCTCATTAGCTATGGGGAGGGACTCAAGCTGGGCTGAGCTAGAGGAGTTGCATAGTTTGAAGTGTAGATCAGCTTTTGCAAGGATGAGCGTCCCGCCTCCTCTCTGGATGGTCCTGTGGCATGTGTATAAATCAAATCCAGGTGGCAGCATTTGATTCAATAGGGCGTTGTCGCAGTCAGATAGCCATGTCTCCGTGATCATTAGGATGTCAAGATTGTATATATGTCAAGATTTACTGTTGCCGGTACCATTCAATCTTCACTGTTGTTTCAATTATTACTGTGGTCAGTAGCCTCACAGAAAGCACCAGAATCACAGAATCCCTCACAGAAAGTTACCTCATCCACTTCAACAAAACCCCAATGGCTCTACCATTTAATACCCTGGCGATCTGCCTTTTCCTTCTCACAAGCTGGCTCAACGAAGCCCTTGCCTTATATCACACGGCTCACCAAATTCCAATACTTCTGAGTCATGGAAAAAGAAGGGCAGAATCTTCATATCCCAACTCAAGAATAGAGACCCCCACACGCCACTCTCACCTGATACATATAGCCCTTCAACAACCAAAGAAAAATAAGCAAGAGGAACCCCCTCAACCCTTTTACTTAAACTGTGCTCTCATAAATGCACGGTCTATCCGCAAGAAATGGCCAGTCATCACTGACACAATTTCTTCTCATAATCTAGATGTCCTCATGATAACCGAAACCTGGTTATCTGACGCGGATAATGTAATCCTTAACCAACTCATACCCCCAACTTCTCTGCCCATTCCCAACATAGAGAGAGCAAGAGAGGAGGAGGCATTCTCATACTTACCAAGAATGACCTAAATTTCCACACCGTGGACTCCACAAGCTCAAACAGCATGGACGTATTAACCATCACAAATGAACAATGCCTCATCAATTTAATTTACAGAGCGCCCTCACCCTCCACGGACGACCTACCTTACATTCTAGACCTAGCAGCTAACTCACGCAAGCCCAACATTCCCAACTGGATATTAGGAGACCTCAATCTCCCAACACTACATCCCAGCCACGCCTCAGCCCTCCTTGAAGCAATCAACGAACTGGGATACAAGCAAATTGTTGACACCCCCACGCACGAGAGAGGAAACATCCTTGACATGATCTTTGCCCCTCTTACAGCTCTCGACTCCAACAATAGACTTGACAACTCTGTAACCCCAGTACCTTGGTCAGACCATAATTTAATCACCTTCCCCATCCTCATCAATGGCAAACAGTCACCACACAGAAACAATAACTCCATTGACTCAACAAGAGTAACATCTCGAAAATTCAAAACCCTCAACAAAGAACATATAGTTATGGAAACCCTCCCTCTCCTACATGACACCTCTCTCAATCTGGAAAATCTGATCACATCCTGGAACAGCACTATCAGTACCATTGCACTGCAACCAGTCCAGGGTAACAACCCAAAGAAAAGAAAATCTTCTCCTTGGTTCTCCCCTGACCTACGAGCCTCCCTCACACACCTAAGAAAACTGGAGAAAACGATGGCGTCGCTCACACTCCTCAGAAGACCAAGCAGCCTATAAAGCACATCTATCTGTGCACAGGGAGTCAGTCATGGCCAAGATGAAACAATTCCATACCAATACGCTGAAAAGATCACTAAATAAACCACGCGATCTTTTCAACTTAGTCAAAACCTTATCTAAAGAACCTTCACCAAAACATCCTGAACCCATCCATCCCCAAGCATTCGCCGATTTCCTGCAATCCAAGTTGCTTCAAACCAACAACATTGCAACAATCTCCTCTCAAGCCACCATATGCATATCAAACCTATCCATGTTCTCCACACCATCCAGAAAACATGTTGAAGACACCATCGCTGCTCTTAACACGACTACTGCACAAACTGACCCTTGCCCAGCCCACTGGATAAAGGAACTACGCCAAGATCTCAGCCCCATCATCACTAAAATGATGAACTTATCCTTTACAACCGGCTCCTTCCCACCAGCCCTCAAGAGAACATCCATAAGACCCCTCTTGAAAAACCACAAACTCGACCCACAAAAGGTTGAATCCTATAGACCCATAGCTAGCATACCCCTACTAGCGAAAATAATTGAAAAGGAAGCTCAAAGACAGTTACAGGACCACATTGACACCGTCTCCCCTCTTGACCACTGCCAACATGGCTTCAGAGAGTTCCACGGTGTTGAAACCCTCCTTACCACTCTCTGCAACAACATCATCACAGGCATTGATAACATCCGCCAAGGCTTTGCTCTCATCTTCTTAGACATTGCTGCGGCTTTTGACTCTGTACATCACGATCTGTTAATAGGGCGACTAAAAGAAAAAGGCATCAATAACACTGCCCTGGAGTGGTGCAAGTCATACCTTGATCAGAGATGGCAGTACGTTACCTCAGGGACCACAACATCCACACCTTACCACCAAAAGCAAGGCGTACCACAAGGATCATCCCTATCCTCACTCTTTTTCAATATATACATACAACCGGTTTGCAACATCATCAGGTCCTTCAAGGTTGAATGCTTGATATACGCAGATGACATCCTCCTATATATGCCTTTCTCCACAGTTCATATGGACCTTTCCCCGCTAGCTAAATGTTTTGATGCAGTATCCGAATGGCTTCAATCCCAGAACCTCCGAATTCAACACAAAAAGACCGAGGTTCTCTTCATCACCAGGGACCCACTTTTCACCCCCCCATCCCATATAAAGGTGAAAGAAGCTGAGCTCCAATCAAAACCTTCCATTCGCTACCTTGGAGTCACTTTTGACCAACGCATGGATCTGAAACTACACATAACCAACGTAGTCAGAGCAATCTACCTCAAGATCCGGACTCTTCGACATCTTCGCCCCCTGCTTGATCCTGATGACTTCAGAACTATATTTCAAGCCTTAACCTTACCACACCTTGACTATGCCAATGCCATTCTCCAAGGCCTCCCACACTCCACATTAAACCCTTTGCAACTCGCCATGAATACCGCTGCTAGAGTCCTCTACGGAGCATCAAGAAGGGACCATGTAACACCCATCCTAGAGCAACTCCACTGGCTCCCCATACATGGCAGAATATTGTTCAAAACATTACTACTAACTTTCAAGGCCACTAAAAGCATCACCTCCTCCTCTCTAATAGACCTCATTCAGGCCGTCCCACCCAACAGATCCAGGAGAACGATATCAACAAATACTCTAATCATCCCTAAAGCAGCGACAAAATGCCTATCAGTGACATCTAACAGGGCCTTCAGATTCTATGCCCCTAAGTACTGGAACGCTCTACCCCCAAAGATTCGTGCTATCACTGATCTATCCCTTTTCAGAAAGGCACTCAAATCCCACCTCTTCCCCCAATATTACTTGACCAACTAACCAATCTTAATCACTACCCAAACTAAGAACAAATCCTGTTATGTATACTTGTAAATACTCTTGTAAATACTCTTGTAAATAGTTGCAGTAATGACGTCCCATGTTTTATCCAAGTTCTCTGACCTTGTTCTCTGTAAAACCTAACAGTTTGTTGTTATGGTATGTTGTTATATTGTGAACCGCGCTGATTCTGAATAGAGCGGTATATAAGAGCCTGTAATAAATAAATAAAAATAAATAAATAATAGCGGAATCAGGTCAATGGTAGCAGGCCATTTTGATTTTACTGGTCTGGCATTTATCAGTGCACATTTCAGTCGGCGCTGATGATGCTGCTTCTCGGCTTTTGTCTTTTTGATGTTTTGGAGGGGAATGTGAAGTAGGTGAGAGTGGGGTGTACGGTTGTTTTTGTTGTGGTGTGGTGGGGGAATTCAGACCATCTCCTTCCATGGGTGTGTAGTATTGGTATATGGTTGGAATCATGGTGGAAAGCATTTGAAATGCAAGGGAGACCAAGGGTTAGGAGGGTAGAGAATAAGAACAGGATTTTGTACATTGTAGATTAATAAAGTGCAGCCAGAGAAGTCGGATCGGGGTAACTTTGCTACTACAAGCAGAATATATAACTGTGAAGAAAAAGAACAAGTTGACAAAGGTGCAGGGGGATATGGAACAACAGCAACTGGGATAAATTAAGTGTAACAGTACAATGATTGCAAGTTGGATAATAAATTAACTGCATGAAGACAGTACTATGGTTGTGAGGTATCAGTTACTGACCACAGTATAATATGAGAGAGGTAATGGCTACTGACAACAGTATAATAAGAGAGAGAGGTAATGGCTACTGAGAACAGTGTGATTACAGATGCTGGTAGTATCAAGGACAATCAGTTCTAGTTTAGACAATCAGTTCATTTAGAGGTAGTATACTTGCGGTGATGGACAGATCATCTGGTTGAAGGTGGGAGCAAGCTCAATCCTAGGGGACGTCGTTGCAGTCCTGGCAGGGGTGGGTGTGAGAGCACATTCAGGCTGTTGGGATATTTGCAAAACTGTATACGGGTTCTTCGTGGGTTTCACTGGCGTCTCGGTGCACAGACGGAACTTGAGGAAGGGTTGCTGGTTTCACGATGTGGGCCTTTGCCTAAGGGCCGTGCCAAAGGGCCCTCTAGCGAGGCCCTCAGGCGCGGGCGCGCCTGACGGCGCTCTTCTTTTAAATGGGCCTGCCGGCTGCCCCGATTGGACAGCAGCTGGTGTGGGAGACGGTCCTGGTGCCCCGGCCGGCTCGATCCTCGCCGGGAGAGCAGGAGTTAGGCTGGGGTGCTGGAGGAGCAAGAGGCCACGCGCCCGACGGCGCTCTTCTTTTAAATGGGCCTGCCGGCTGCCCCGATTGGACAGCAGCTGGTGTGGGAGGCGGTCCTGGTGCCCCGGCCGGCTCGATCCTCGCCGGGAGAGCAGGAGTTAGGCCGGGGTGCTGGAGGAGCGAGAGGCCACGCGCCCGACGGCGCTCTTCTTTTAAATGGGCCTGCCGGCTGCCCCGATTGGACAGCAGCTGGTGTGGGAGGCGGTCCTGGTGCCCCGGCCGGCTCGATCCTCGCCGGGAGAGCAGGAATTAGGCCGGGGTGCTGGAGGAGCGAGAGGCCACGCGCCGACGGCGCTCTTCTTTTAAATGGGCCTGCCGGCTGCCCCGATTGGACAGCAGCTGGTGTGGGAGGCGGTCCTGGTGCCCCGGCCGGCTCGATCCTCGCCGGGAGAGCAGGAGTTAGGCCGGGGTGCTGGAGGAGCGAGAGGCCACGCGCCCGACGGCCATTGGTAAATCTGCCATTGGTAAAAAGAATCGTGGAAACATTCATGAGCTGGAACAAATCACAGTTGAAGAGTGGGAGAAACTACCAGCAGACAGATGTATGAAACTTAGGGGTTGGTTTACTTAGCTGCAGTAGCAGCTTCCGTGCAATATCGCGCGGTAGCAGCTTCTGTGCGATAACGCACGGAAGTCGCTACCGCAGCTAAGTAAACAAACCCCTTAGACTGCTTCAAGAAACATTTGGAGGCTGTCATCACTGCCAAGGTTTATGCATCTAAATATTAGTGAAGGGTGCCATTAATCCTGTCCAGATCATATTTTGTTTTTTTTTCCTCAGACATTACTATGTATAAGTTGCACAGACACTTTTTTTTGTGTGTAGCATTGAACATACTACTAAAATATTAATGTTGACATACAGTTGGAATATTTCCAATTATTTCTCAAGATATTATATACAACATACCTAAAATGCAAGGGTACCAATAATGTTGACTGCAACTCTACAGCCAATCTTGTAATCTTATCGTGGTCCTCCCCACCCTGCTGTCACCCAGTCGCACTTTTATCCCATTCCTCCCCACCATCTCTCATCTCTTTCTAAAATCGAGCACCCCTATCTCAGGCTGGTGCGTGGCATCCAGCAAGCCTGTCTGTCTTCTCTAGCTCCTATCCCCACCCCAGCAAACCAGTCAGAGACATCCCCACCCCAGCTAGCCTTTGCCACTCAATAAGTCAGCCCGTACCCCACCCCAGCAAACTCGCCAGACAACATTCCAGCCAGTATAAGTCTCCAGTCCCTATTCCCACTCCAGCAAGTCAACCTGTATACTCTCTCCTAGCCACCCTTAACCAACCAGGAAGCTGGTCATGTCCGTCCGTCCCCCACCCTAGTTAGCCAGCAAGCCAGTGAGACCCCATGTCTCTTTCCAGCCCCACCCTTCAAAAAGGTTAGCAACCCTCCGACCATATCCTCTATCTTACTGCCCAGAGTGGCTGCCAGAATAGGAGCGCCCTTCTCCTGTATTTTGCTTCCTGCTACCGCCTTTGTTGGAATCGCTGCCGCTGGAGTAAATGCTTCATGTTCTCTGACCTGTGCGGCTCTGAACTCAAGCTGGAAGTCTTGGCTGTTATCACAAGATTTGAAACCAGTGCAGGACTTCCTGCATCACTCAGTTCAAGTTCACTTAGAGTTGCACACGTCAGAAAAAAACAACTTTTACTCTAGCGGCAGTGATTCCAGTGTTGCGGCAGAACACAAAATTTCCAGGCTCCAGAGGCAAATTTCTAGTCGCCATGGTGACCTGCCACTTGTGATTTGTCGAGTCCTGGGTTAAGATCAGACATTTATCTTGTAATCCTTTTGCTATGTTTCATACGTACTTTCTTCCCTTTTCTTAGTAATTAGATATAAGAACTATTTAGTGACCCAGTCTGGGGGACAGAGGATAATTGTGACATTGGCACTAGATGTCATGTTGTCATCAGTTTTGCTAATGAATGACTTCAGAGTAATGGCATGGCATAGAAAGTGTATTGCCTAGTGTTTCTGCAGTAAATATATTTCCCATAATCTGAACTACCTATTTGTATGTTTAAGCAAGTTTGGTACTACATTAAAGTGGTAATACTACAGACTTGATTAAACATTGGATGTGGCTTCACTGTATAGGAACTGTGGATTTGGTTCATGCAGCATCACTTACTTTGGCATAAGTAAAAAGTTATTTAAATATCTTTCAGATTTTGCTTTCTGAACACCATTAAATTCTCAGGTTTAGATAAAGTTAAGCCTATGTAGGTATTTGTATGAGTTTTAAAATTGAAAGCAGTCTGGCCCTTCACTGAAGGGATTTATGATTTACTGAATTATGTCATAAAAAAAAGATTCTCTGGTCGGTCCGCTAAAGCATTTGTTTCTTTTATTTACTCCCAGGTTGCACAGAGCATTCAGGATCATCATCAAGAAGTAATTGCGTTTTGCAGAGAAAACAGTTTCCATGGCTTGGTTGCATACGACTCTGATTATGCATTGTGCAACATTCCCTACTACTTCAGTGCCCATGCCCTTAAGCTGAGCCGTAATGGAAAAAGTCTCACAACAAGCCAGTATCTGATGCATGAAGTTGCTAAGCAACTGGATCTGAACCCAAACCGGTTTTCTATTTTTGCTGCTCTTTTAGGTAGGTGGAATATTAATAGAAAAACATATTCTAATTGAAGAATGATATTTATATAATTAGGCAAACTGACAGTTTGTCACTATCTGTATTTTTTTTCTTCTACAGTTATGAGCAAAAAGGCAGGCTAGCCCATCATTGTATCACCTCGACCCTGATAGAAAAGCTATGCCAAACTTTCTCCTCTGAATACTTAAGGAGCTTCTTCATATTTTTGCCAAGAAAATAATAATTATAGGAGTAGGACCTTTAGGGATTTGAGAACAGTCAACAAGTATTTCCTTATCATCCTGCTAGACCAGTTCAGATGAGTTGATTATGCTCCTCAGCCAGCAGGTGGAAGCAGATCAGAGTAACTTTCAGTGATGTAATCACTTATATATGTACTGGGGATGCACTGAGAGCAGCCAGTATTGCCACCTGCTGGAGGCTGACAATATGTGTGTGGATGTGCAGCAGTAAAGAGAGGCCTGTCTCCCCTGGTCCAGATAACAGTTTTTGTGGCCTGTGTATTTTGAGACCTTGGCCCAATTTTTGTTTGGAGCTTGGATATACCCGTTGTCTCCTCGAACTGACAGTTGCCCTGTGTTCAGTGCTGTTTCCACAGGTTCCAACACTGGGGGCTGGGGAACAGACAGGAGGAACCCACGAGGCCCCTAAAGGGGGATGATGAGTCTGGGTCCAAGTCCCTCTTCCACTGGCCTATTTCTGCATTTTCTGCATATATGCATATAAACCTTTTAAAAATGTTGTAGCGGCAGAGCGCAAACAATCCAATAATACCAGGAGTCTGTTCAGAAGGTCCAAATCATTTATTTGTGCACAAGACTCAAGCAGAATCACATTCAAAATGGCTGAGCAATGGCTGTTAGTAAAACAACAACTTTTATACTGTTCTTTTCCATTCTAGATATAGGCAAACTTCTCATTGGTCCCGGTAACCCCTTCTATCCCATCTATTGGTCCCGGTACCACTACGTAGTTGTCCAATGAGGACCTTGGTCTGGGCTCAGCACCTGCTTGCCCCCCTTACAGTCCTCATTACAATGGTCAGTTCTTAGACTCTTGATACAATTCTCCTCCAAGGTCGCTGGCTAACCAAAACATATGGGAAAGCAGGGCACTGTAACTTTTCTTTCAGCAGAGTTAATTAATTCCATAGAAGCTTCACACATCTTATTAGTTCCAATTAAAGTTGTTTTTCTATCTCTTCTAAGTTTCGTTTCTGCTTAGCTATGCTTGGTTATGCTTAGTTAAGTTTCGATTCTATGGAAGCTGCATTCGGGGGGAGGAGGGGGGGTTCATTCCTCTGGGACTAACCACAGGCTTCATTTACAGGTCAAGCTGCTTAGGCCTGTCTGTTTAGTTCAAGCAGCATGGATCATAGGCCTTCGCCTACCACATTCCCCCCTTTGATTATTCTCACCCGCAAGTGAGAAAGGGTGCCGCAAGTGAGAAAGGGTGAGAATCAAATCACATAATACTAGGTAAAGGTATCACTCTGTGGTATAGGGTAGTAGTTTCACATAGCTAGTATCTTTATAGCTGCCTTGCGCTCTACAGTGTTATTAATAACGGAAGTTATCATTCGCAAGCAAAGTGGCAAGAAACAAGGGAGCAACAAGCAGATAGAGTCCATAGTTTGGCAAGAGTGGGAAAAAGAACTAAAGGAGTAGAAGGTTCAGGAGCATTTATGCCGGACCACCAAGATGTCTTCTTTGTTGCGCTGTTGTAAAACTTCTAATTTAGACAGTCCAGCTGTCCAATCTTCATAGCAAATTGTGGTCCGGTGCGAACAAAACACAAACTGTCAACAATGGGGTGGGCCCAATACCCACTCACCAGTAGTATTATGTAAATCAGTCTGATTGTAGGGGATGGAATAATTCAGTTCTTGAGCCTCCCAAGGTCACTGATCTCCCATCTTGGTTCCTCCACAAAGAAACAGTCATAAATGTGGAGACTAGATGTTACTGCTTCGGCAAGTTCAAGAAACAAGTTCTGGGAGGCATGAAGAACTTTCAGCCCAGTTCGCGTGGTACTTATACAGGCTGCACAGGGAGGTAAAGCAAAAGTCATTTCAAAGCACCCCAAGGCTGCTGCCGAAATAAAGCAATAATAAGAATTCATAATGGGCATAGTCTCTGGAAAATTGGTGGAACTGTCGGCATCCACAACAGATAACAGATGTAGAGTTGATTGTAGATCCTCAAGCTTCTTCCGTACGTAGACCTACCAGCTTTGTGGCAGGAGTAGGGCTGTAGATTCCAAAGTATCACTGTCCTCTGGGATGTCTCAGGTTCTTAAAATATCATAGTACAGTCTCTCAGGCTATTATTGCCTCCTTAGAGCAGTTCACTTTTTAGGAGATCAAAACAGTTTTGTTCTCAGAGCATTTGAACACAATCTCTTAGAAAACTCAATTTCTTAACACAACACAGTCTATTTCTGATGATTGCAGCTTTCTCCAGATGCGAGGCTTACCTTCAGATAAACGGACAGTCTTGAAATAGTGCAGTTTCCGAGGGACCAATAAGTCTTAGGTCCGTGGCTGTTGTCGTAGGGTGAGGCGCAATGGAGTCTCAGGATGCTGTACAGTAGTCCAGTGAGCAGGTTCAAAAACAGTTGCTGGCTTTACTCGACTATGATGGATCCAAAGTTCGAATTCTGCAACTTTTACTGCAGTTGGAGTTGACAGGATGACAACATAGGGTCCCTTTCAATGCAGGGCTAACGGTATCCTTCTCCACTCTTTGATCCACACCGAGACTCCAGGCTTGAAAGGATGCAGGGGTTCAGGCAAATTGATGGGTAATCGATTGTTTACCCAGGTATGAAGACTCTGCAAAACAGAACTTAAAACCAATAGTTCATGCCTAATAATTTCAGATCCTATCTGTCTCACATCTCCTTTTATTCCCTATAAATAGGCTACAGATTCTCAGAATCTCAAAAAGGGGGAACTCCTAAAGACAAGCAGGGGCTAAGTATATCCTAAGAAGGGCTATAGGAAGAACCTGGGGCCACTTCAGGTAAACCTCTTGGCAAAGTTTGGACAACTGAGATTTCAAGGTTCTATTCATACAGTCTACTTTTCCTAAAGTTTTGAAAGCTGTAGGTAGTATGCACCTGATAATGTCAATATCTTGGGGCCATACTTAATGGACTTGCTTCCTAAGGTTATCCACCCTCATTATTTGTACAGGGTCCCATGTGCATGCAAGGTTGTAAGGGCATACTTAGAATCTGGGTACACATTTAGACAGAGCCCTTTTCCTATTGTTAGTGCTCTAGTGAGGGCTATCAGTTCAGCTTTCTGTGGTCAAGTTTCTGGGGCCAGGGCTGAGGACTCAACTACCAAATCAGGGGTCACCACTGCATATCTAGCACAACAGTGTCCATTGATGATGAAACTGCCTTCAGCCACAAAGAAAGTCTGTTCAGGGTTCTCCAGGGGGACATCAGTCAAATCCAGGCGGCTTGAGAATACAGTGTCCATAATTTCTAAACAGTCATGATCAGGGGATCAAGACCAACTGGTAACAACATAGCAGGATTCAAAGCTTGACTGACCTTCAGTTGTATCTGGGGGTTTTCACGCAACATACTCTGATACTTCAACATTCGTAGATTTGTTAGCTAGTAGTTTCCTTTGTATTTCATATTGGTTAGAACAGAGTGTGGTACAGTAACTGGAAGATTCTGTCTCAAAGTGATCTTGTTAGTTTTGCTCACTAGGAGGGCTGTAGCTGTAACAGCTTCTCAAATAAGGTCCAAGAGATTGAGTCAACACTCCTAGAACATTTCCTTGCGACTCATGAACATAGAGACTGTAAGGTTTTTCTGGACATCTGGTAGACACAGAATTGGTGACAACATCAGAGTGGTTTTCAAAGATCAAAAGGCTGCATCCTGTTCAAGTCCCCATTCCAATGGAGACTTTTCCATTCCTTTGGTAGCTTGATACAATGTGATACAATGGTTTTGCTAGCAGCGCAAAATTGGGGATCCATATACAACAGTACCCTGTGGCACCCAAGAAGGCTCTCACTTGCCTCCTGGTGGTTGGAATAGGAATACTGCATACAGCTTCTGTGCGTTCTGGTAAGGGTCCCAGGCGTCAAATTCCATTGGACAACGGGAATCCTAGGTATTTAACTTGTTTGACATAATTGCACCTTAGCTCTTGAGACTTTGTATCCAGCCTCATTAAAAAGGTGCAAGAGTGCACTGGTGGCTTGTAGACATTCACTTTCTGAGTTGGTGGTTATGAGCAAGTTGTCCACATATTGAAGTAGAATTCTTTCTCCTGGAATTACTGGATAACTTGTCAAATCTTTTGCTGAGTGAGGCGAGTTCTTGAATCCTTGAGGTAATCTTGTCCAGGTGAGTTGGCCCCGCCTTCCTGTAGTGGGGTTTTGGGCTCAGGTCCTGTACTGGACGATAATCCCCTGTCCCAGGCTTCTTCACTGGGAGAAGGGGAGTGTTCCAAGGTGACTGACATTCCTTGAGAAGTCCATACTTCAGCAGTTTCATTAAATGGCAGTGGATTCCTGCAATGGCTGGTCAGGGAAGAGGATACTGCTTCACATGCACTAGTTACGCTTCTGGCTTGAGGGTGACGATGACAGGGGCTATGTTCTTCGCTAGGCCAGGTGGGTTATCTTCTGCCCATACTTCAGGTGGGGCTATAAGGTTGGCGGGTATACAGGAACTTGTTGACTTGACTGGAGGTGTGTTATAGAACCGCCACTCCTCTTCTCGGGGAACAGTCAACACCATCAATCCAGCAGGCTTTGGGTTCACAGTCATTTGCATTTCTCTCTCTTCAGCAAAGGATATCTGTGCCTGAAGCTTTGCAAGCAGATCTCGGCTCCAAAAAGTGGAATAGGGCACTCAGGCATATACAGGAACTGGTGCATTATTTTTTGTCCCCCTAGTTCACACATGCGGTTCTGCAGAAAAGGCTTTGTGGCCTTAGCCCCAGTAGCTCTGATAATGGTGATGCATCGAGAAAAACACAGGGGCTACTGGCTTTAGTATTCTGCTCCTGTATCCCCCATAAAGTCCATATATTGGTCCCCTATTTCCAAACTGACCATAGGCTTCTGGGGACCCAGGAAAACTTAAGAGTCTGGTCTGGCCTAGTCTTCATTCATGCTGTAGCCCTCTCCGGCTACCGCTTACTCCATAGCTGCTTCCCTTTCTTGCTAGAACACTGTGCTCGGTTTAATATTATTTTTTTAAATCAAGTACTCCCTCCTCCCCCCCTGGGGTGGAGTCAAGATGCGGGCATTCACTTCTCTAATGTCCTTCTCTGCAATGGGCGCAATGACTCGCACCCAGTTTTTACTTCCTCTGCTCCTTCGATCAGGATAACCTCCTCCACATCATTCAACTAAAGTATCAGCAAGAAGATCTGTTCTCTTCTCCATCTTTACACTTACTTTCTCTGTCACATTCAACAATTCACATACTTTCTGATCAACTTCCATTAACTATCATGCCCGCAAATCCATCCAGTTTTTGTAATTTCTGTTTTATATCTCTCTGGGACTGACTGACAAAAATGCAAATTCTCCTGGGCTGCTGGATCCATTGGGGCATATAGTGAGGGCTGCCTGTACTATTTGGATTCCACTTGGGGTTATCAAGACTGATGGGTTTGAATAATACTGTTCATTAGTTCAATTAAATCTTAAAGCTTTCAGTTCAGTAAATCAGTGGCAGAGGGAAAGGCACCTAAACAAGTCTGGTCAGCTTACTGGCTGGCAAACTACTTGGGAATCTGCAGGGAGGAGTTCCCCCCCCCCTGCCCTAGGCCCACACTGTTTCTCCTAGCAACGCTCTATCCGGGAGGTGTTTTTTTTTTTTTTTTTTGCTGTGGGCTCATTAGTTCACGCCTACCGGGGGGTGGCATCATCGGTGGACAGGGCCCCCTCCCCCCCTTAAGCACTCTGAACGGAGCCGGGGCTTCTTGGGGAGCTGCTTACAGGGAGAGAAACTGATGGGACAGGATATCTAGAGATTCTGGGGCAAAATATGGTGAACTAAGGAAATATGGAGCAACTAGCAGAAGCCACTCCCTTTCACATAGCATCCCTAATTGGGACAGAGACATTTTATTACCATAGTCTTCAGTAAATCCCTTACTGATATTCTTGATCATACTTGAAAAGAAACTTATTAAAAAAACCTTATTATTACTGTAAACATAGGGCAGGCAGAAAACAAGCTTATTGCAACTTTTTTCTCAAACAGGGACAATTTAGATACAGTTCTTAAAATATAAAACTATTATTTTGCAACATGTTATAACATCTATTCTTATAGAGAGAACTATAGCTATCTGTTACGTATAACTGGAATGAAATTACTTAGCATGGAAACTAACTGCCAGCCGTAGTCTGCATGTCTCTGCAAAAGAAATTATTATTTTATTTTTTTATTTTTATTAAATCTTACAGTTCAGAAAGCAGATATTCAAGAGACATGAAACGGATACTTTTCCATAGCGTTGGTGGATATCTAGAATGCATATATACTCTCTTTTTTAACAATAAATATGTCTTCTATCAGGTGCTTGCCACAGTATATCAGGAAATAACGTCTTGAAATTTAAAAGACTTTCAAAAAACAAAATACCCCCTTTTACTCTGGACACAGACACACAAAATTCAAATACAGAAAAACAAATGAATTTTTCTTGAATTGTAAAGGTCTTCATTAGTCACTAGTACAGAGTTTAACAATTCAAAGTAATTACCTTAAATCTTATAGTATGAGGAAGCATGCATTCAAATGACTTATACTTGTTCATAAAAAGGTTGGTGAATATCTGGAATGCAAACACTCCGCAAGATAAACTCTTCTTTTTTTTTTTTTTTAAACTTTCAGATTTCAAAGATAAAATCCTATCACAATTTCTTATTCACTCAGAATTTAAACCATTCATTCTCAGGTTGCAATCTGGTACACTTCCAACCCAGAATGCTGCACCGTCCCCCAAGGTTCTTAACCTCTACTTTAAGGGTCAAAGTGAAAAACACTTTATTTGCTCTCTCTTGTCCGTGTCGGTTAGTTTTTGAAACGACAGATATACTTCAAAAACAAAAGAACTTCTGAGTCACTGTAGTTATCACAGCTGTAAAGTAATAACTAGAAAACTAATTATAAATTCATCTCCTATCACACTTTGATTGAATGAGTCCTTTATTTTAAACAAGCAAGAGACTGTTCAATCGGGAGCGGCTGTCTCATTTTTTTTTTCTAGCAAGCTGTGTGAAAGCCACACCCCTTCGTTCACTGGAAACGAAATGAAACAACTTAGTTTCACAGGCACACAGAGATATGCTAGCAAGAATCATTTAAATCAGTGTCAAGTCGTGATCTAATAATTACTTTGTAGGTCAAAGGAAAAAAAAAACCCAAAAAACAGTTTGCTTAGTTTCTCTATCATTTCTGTTCGAACCATAAAACACAGGGCAAAGCTAAGCCCACAAATGTATGAATGATACCTAGCAGCCTATCTGACCAGAGTAAGTAATCTCACCCTGCACACTAAAACTGAACTAGACCCTTCACCTCCTGGATAGTTCTGAAAGGTAACAATAATATAACAGGAGTAGTTGACGTAAAAATACAGACAGAGCAGAGAATATAACTAAAAACAGTTTACGGAGCTCCGATGAGGTTAATATGACCTTCAAAACTAAAATTCTGACTAAATATTCCTATCGAATGGTATACAATACATGACCATAGTAGAATGAACATCACTATTAAAACAAAGTGAATAAAATCAGGTATAATTGTCCTAAAATAAGCTCCAATTAGCCCAGCAGCAGAACGTTGAAAACATGCCTTCATAGGGTTAAAAAGCACCTCTGCACAGACACGCCCCTTGTCAGTCTCACTCTGTGCTGTAGGAAGGCTGGATGATGAGTGAGACATGTTCTGGATTTTACAGTGACTCTAGGCGTTTACCCAACCGAATATAATCATACATTATACTAGAAGGGAAACTCGTAGTTTCAACAAATACCAAAAAACAAAGACACACAGAACGACAAACATGCTAGCATTTCCCAAATAGCCCAAGCCTGTCTTTTCTGACTAGGCTATACCAAATTCAAAATCAAAGTCAAAATCAAGAAGACGATGGTTTCACCCCGCGAATACACTATGCAGGGTTAATCGGACCGTCTTGAGAGGGGATCAGGCTCTCTTACCAAAATTCCAAGATTCCAAGTTACAAGTTACAAGTGGCCAGTTACTAGTTCCAAGTTACAGACTGCAGTTCTGACTCATCTGTCTAGACATTCCAAACACTATACTCACCGGATCCGGTCCCCGTTCCCAAGCAAGCGCATGAGTTGGACCTCGGACTCCCCTCACGGGTTCGAGGTGTTGGCTCCGACCGGGTCCAGCACCCGCCGAGGCCTGGCCCTGCTCCCTCCGATGCAACTGGACCGGTGGCGCCTGGGAGCCGAGCCCACGTCGGAAGGGCACGAGCCCGGCAGGACAAAACCTATAGAGGCGGAAAGTCGTGGTATATCAGCTCGTATACCCTCTACTCACCACACGTTCCGGGCCAACGCACCAAGAATATGTAGCGGCAGAGCGCAAACAATCCAATAATACCAGGAGTCTGTTCAGAAGGTCCAAATCATTTATTTGTGCACAAGACTCAAGCAGAATCACATTCAAAATGGCTGAGCAATGGCTGTTAGTAAAACAACAACTTTTATACTGTTCTTTTCCATTCTAGATATAGGCAAACTTCTCATTGGTCCCGGTAACCCCTTCTATCCCATCTATTGGTCCCGGTACCACTACGTAGTTGTCCAATGAGGACCTTGGTCTGGGCTCAGCACCTGCTTGCCCCCCTTACAGTCCTCATTACAATGGTCAGTTCTTAGACTCTTGATACAATTCTCCTCCAAGGTCGCTGGCTAACCAAAACATATGGGAAAGCAGGGCACTGTAACTTTTCTTTCAGCAGAGTTAATTAATTCCATAGAAGCTTCACACATCTTGTCAGTTCCAATTAAAGTTGTTTTTCTATCTCTTCTAAGTTTCGTTTCTGCTTAGCTATGCTTGGTTATGCTTAGTTAAGTTTTGATTCTATGGAAGCTGCATTCGGGGGGAGGAGGGGGTTCATTCCTCTGGGCCTAACCACAGGCTTCATTTACAGGTCAAGCTGCTTAGGCCTGTCTGTTTAGTTCAAGCAGCATGGATCATAGGCCTTCGCCTACCACAATGTATTTCCCATTTCTTTATTTGTCTCTCTCTCTTAGCTGCTTGAATAAAGCAGCTTTAAAAAAGTCCTTTTAGGCAACTGAGTCTTCCCAGGCTTATGTGGATGGCTGGGAACAGAGCCAGCCCGTCCACTAGGCAAGCTAGGCGGCTGCCTAGAGCAACCAACTCAGGTGAGCAGCTTTGTGCTGCTACTTTTCAAATACTGCCGCCCCCAAGACTGAATTGGTTCCCTTCTCAAGCAGCCCTCACTCAATCTCAGCATTCTTGCTCATTATCGTCCAGTCTCCAATCTCCCCTTCCTCTCCAAGATCCTTGAAAAGGTCGTCTTTTCCCAACTCTCTTCCCATCTGGATTCCACCCATTTTCTTCACCCACGACAGTCCAGTTTTCGCCCTGGCCACAGCACCGAGACCATCCTTCTTTCCTTTCTCAACGAACTTCACATTTCCCATGACTGTGGTGAAATCTCTTTAGCTGTCTCTCTGGATCTCTTGGCTACCTTTGATCTTGCTGATCACTCTATCCTCCTCTCTCATCTAAGGGACGCAGGTATTTAGGGTATTGTATTTTGATGGTTTCATTCTTTTCTTTCCTACTGTTCATTCTCTGTTACCTCCTGGCTCCAGTGCCTCTGATCCCCTGCCTCTGTACTGTGGGGTCCCCCAGGGTTCCGTTCTTGCACCACTTCTCTTTAATGTTTTCCTGGCAATCCTTGCTTTGTTGGTGCAGCAGTCCAGCGTCTCAGCTTACTACTATGCCGATGACATTGTTTTGGTCTTTCACATTTCCCCTATTAACCCAAGCCTCCCATCTCTCAATGCTTGTCTGTCTCATGTTTCCAACTGGCTATCTACGAACCTTCTCCATCTTAACCCCTCCAAAACCTCCGCAATGTACTTCACTTTCGGTACCTCTCGCCGTGCTTGTCCCCCATCCTCTTAGATGCCCCAATCCCACTTGTATCATCCCTCCGCTATCTTGGTGTGACATTGGACTCTGACTTATCCTTCCATGATCACATCTCTGCTCTCACCTGCCGATCCTATTTCTACCTTCGTCAAATTTGCGGTTAGTGCTGTATTTTCCCCATCTTCCCTCACTGCTCTTCTCTCCTTGGTGATCTCACGAGCCGACTACTGTAATATCTTTGCTGGCCTCCCCCAATATCAGCTTCACTGTCTTCAGATGATACAAAATGCTGCCACCCAGATTCTTTCCCACACTTCCTGCTACAGCCAGATCACTAGCTTTTGTCCTGTGTGTGGGTTTTTTTTTTCTTTGACCATATTTGAGCTCTGCTGTAATGACCTGCGCATGGAGGTGTGCTAGCCCTATCTCCAGGAACAAGCAGGAATGTAGTCTTCACATATGGGTATCGTTGGTACCGACAGAGCCCGTGCGGGAATGCTCCCCAGCGTCCAATAGGAATGCTTTTGGGAGCATCCCACAGCGCGTGCATGCTGCCTTCCCGCCTCTGTACCTCTCTCACTTCAGTTCTTTGTTTTCCGCGGAGCCGACAGGACGTGTACCCTGTCACCGCAGAAAACTTTCCTTTTATTCTTTGTTTTTGTGGTCGCGTCTGCCTTCACTCGACGCCTACCGGTACTGTCAGTGGTGGTTCTTTCTTTCTTTAAAAAAAAACAAAAAAACCCTTGTATTTCCTTCAGGGGTCTTTCCCCTGTTTCTGGTGCTAGGCGCCATTTTGGGCATTAGGCCCACTTTTCTTCAAGCATGGAGAAACCAGCTAGTGGTTTCAAAAAACGCTCAAAGTGTGGTGGTACCATTTCCGTCACTGACACCCATGATTGGTGTCTAAAATGTTTAGGTCCTGAACATTGTCCAACGGAGTGTCTCTCCTGCACAAGGATGACCAAGAGGGGCCTGCAGAATAGAGCTGCAAAACTCAGTACCCTTTTTGCTGCGGATATGATGTCACTTCCAGGGCTTCTCTTCCTCCCAAGGATCTCAGGTAACTAAACTTAAGTCTTCTAAGACTGGCCAGTCCTCGAAGGGTAAATCTCCTTCAAAGTATTGAGATGCCACGGGCGTTGCCCTCGAGGATAGGTCACCGGCAAAACAGCCCTGGCGGGAGTCTTCGGGCTCCAAAGCATTAACGGGGCTCCAGGATGTTCCAGAGGCTTCCTTATCGTCACTCCAGTCCAGTCCCTTTACTTCTGGGTTGCGCAACCCTTCCAGCAGCTTGGAGGCTGAGCCCATCATCGTTTTGATGATGGTGTGGTATAAATACCACTGGCACCACCCACAGGCACCAGTATTCTCAGCCTCCAAGCAGCTGGAGGGTTCCTGTAAGCTAGAGAGCTTACTGGAGTCTCAGGGTTATTTTGATATAACTTTAGTTTTTTCTTTAAATTTCTTTGAGTTCTTTGTTTTCTTTAATTTTCTTTATTTTTCTAGCTTTTGAGTGGAGCTAAGCTCTCCTGTGCCTTTACATTTTTAGCTCCTCTTCCCCCCTCCCCCCTCCCTCCTTCATGCTATCTCTCGTCCTGTTTTCTTCCCGGAGGAGGAGAAGGTTTACCTGAGCAGCGGGGAGGATCGGAGAGCTCTCTCCTCTCACTTGCTCTGCCACCTGGCTCACCGACGCCTCTTCTGCCTCGCGCCGAAGCCCTTCCGGTGGCTGAGCGCTGGAGGCAGCATCGCGGTTTTCCCCTCGACAGCCTTATCTGCCTCGCGCAGCAGCCCCCGGGTTGGCAGTGCATGGAGGCAGCACCGGAGCGCAGGAAGTCATTCTCTGGCCCGTTCAGAGAGCCCGTAGACCGGCGGCGAGTGCAAGGCCGCCATTTGCAGGTCTGGGCTACACGTGGCTGCGGCCTACCATGTGGGAACCAGCGGAGGACGGCTGGTTCCCTCTTTCAAGACTGCCCGTTTGAGGGGAAGAGCAGCAAACCGCAAGTATTTAAAAAGAATGTTTGGCACACAGGGTTTCTGGAATTAATTTAAAAAAAAAAAAAGACCCTTTCTCTGTGCCTTTTCTAGGGGGGGGGGGGGGGAGGGGAGGACTCTTGGAACCGTTATTTCCAAGCTCCAGATTGAAATTTTTCAGTTCATTTGTTTAATTTATATAACTTTAATTTTTCTTTAAATCTCTTTTTCTTTAAAAATTTTATTTAAGGATTGGAATCTGTTTTTTGATGTGCATTTAAATTCAGAAATTTGAGTACACTCTAAGTCCTCCTGGGCCTAAGGGAACATGACTGGCAAACCACGGTGTCCTTCCTGCGGCACTCGTAGGGGTACCGCCTCGGAAGCAGGCGTCTGCAGGGGTTGTGCTGCAGAGGCTGCTTCCGTGGAGCAAGAAATCCATTTGACCATGGCTCCGGCTGCCCAGGGTTCTGGAGACCCACTGGAAGGGGGAGGGGAGGTTCTTTCTCCTCCGTCCACAGCCTTAGATTTGCCGGGCCCTTCCCTATCCCTTCCCCCCTCGTCTACTGGGGCGGAGGGAGACTGGAAACACTTTTCTCCAGAATTTGTCCTCCTATTGCACAAAGCCTACTGTTTGCACCGGCAGGGGGCAGGAGAGCCAGTGGCAGTGAAGACCGGTCCGGGTAAGACAAGGACCCTTGACTCCGGGGTCCCACCCAAACGTGCAAGGCTGTTGAGCGAGGACCCTCTAGAGTCCCCATCACTTGACATTCCGGAAGAGGAGGTCTCGGACAAAGAAGTAGGGGAAGAGGAGGAGGAGCTCAAAGAGGGAGAGATTCCAGAGGAAGAACAATCCCGCATAGTTCGAGTTTTTCGTCGAGAAGAGCTCCCTGCATTGATAAGTGAGTCGCTGAAGGTGCTCAATATGGCCTCGGACACTCCAGCAGATGAGGAAGCTTTGGAGGATCCGTTGATTCAAGCCGTCAGGAAGTCTCAGAAGGTGTTTCCAGTCCACAGGGTAGTACGTCAGATGATTCAGGAGGAGTGGAATCAACCAGAATCAAGTTTGAGGGGAGTCCGTGCTATGACTCGTCTGTACCCATTGCCGGAACCGGACAAAGACCTACTGAAGTCACCAAGGGTGGACGCGGCAGTATCGGCGGTAACAAAGAAGACGACTATTCCGGTCGAGGGCAGCGCGGCTCTGAGGGATAGTCAAGATAAAAGATTGGATACTCTACTGAAGCAAGCCTTTGATGTTAGTGCTCTCGCCTTACAGGCCTCAGTATCTGGGGCGTGGGTAACTAGGGCCTGTGTGAGGTGGTCCCAACAACTTTAACTAGCAGACAGTCTCTCAGTCGACGCGCAAGCCGTTTCGGCTAGGTTGGAGTTCGGTTCGGCCTACCTGGCAGATAGCCAGTACGACCTCATTAGGAGTCTGGCTAAGAATATGGCCTCGGTGGTAGCGGCCAGACGATATTTATGGTTACGTAATTGGGCAGCGGATGCCTCCTCAAAGGCGCGCCTGAGCCGGCTTCCTTTCAAAGGGAAGCTGTTGTTTGGAGAAGACCTGGATAAGTTGGTGAAGGACCTGGGCGAGTCTAAGGGAGGCAGGCTTCCGGAAGACAGGCCTAAGCAAGGCCGCTCGCTAGCTCCGGTGCGGAGTCAGCCTAGGGATTTTCGGAGATTCCATCAGGCCAGATCGAACTCCTTTCCTAGGGGCTGCTTCCCCTCTAGGGGTCAAAGCTTCAGGGGGTTTCGTGGGGCAGGTAGAGGTTTTGGGGTCTCTTCCTCCTCCACGGGCCCCAGAAAACCACAATGAGATAATGGGGGTCCAGGTGGGAGGCCTCCCGGTGGGGGGTCGGTTAACATAGTTCCTTCCCGCCTGGTCCCGGGTCACATCAGATCAATTGGTCTTGGAGGTGATCTGAGAGGGTTACGCTCTCGAATTCGCAAAACAGGTACTTCCAGCCTTCATTCAGTCTCCCGCCGGACCACCAGAAAAGAAGGCGGCGATAGAAGTCACGCTTTCAAGGCTTATAGCTCTGGGGGCGGTGGTTCCTGTTCCAGCAGATCAACGTGGGTCCGGTCGATACTCGATTTATTTTGTGGTTCCAAAGAAGGAAGGGTCTTTTTGTCCAATTCTAGACCTAAAGCAAATCAATTGCTGTCTCAGAGTACCTCACTTCCGAATGGAAACCCTGAAGTCGGTTATTGCGGCCGTACGGCAGGGGGAGTTCCTAACATCCCTAGATCTGACGGAGGCATATTTACATATCCCGGTCCGAAGGTCTCATCAACAGTTCCTAAGATTCGCGGTACCAAGAGGTCACTTTCAGTTCCAGGCCCTACCCTTTGGTCTAGCAACAGCTCCCAGGACTTTCACCAAAGTAATGGTGGTGGTAGCTGCGGCTCTACGAAAGGAAGGAAGTTTGGTACATCCGTACCTGGACGATTGACTGATCCGGGCAAAGTCAGAAGCCGAGAGTCGCTCAGCGACTGCCAGAGTGGTGGAATTCCTGGAGGAGTTGGGGTGGGTCATCAATCGGGCAAAGAGCAGATTAAATCCCATGCAGGAGATCGAATATCTCGGAGCAAGGTTCAACACCAAAAGGGGAAGAGTTTTTCTGTCAAAGCAGAGGTTAAGAGACCTGAGGAACCTCGTTGCTCAGTTCCTGTTAAGGCGAAACCCCTCAGCCTGGCATTACCTTCAATTGCTGGGAACCATGGCGGCAGCGATAGAGGTAGTGCCGTGGGCCAGGGCACATATGCGACCTCTTCAACGCGCGTTATTATGGCGTTGGTCCCATCAGCATCATCCCTTGGCCATGCGGCTACCCTGCCCTCCTCGGATCAGGAAGACTCTTCTGTGGTGGAGGTGCTCAAGGAACCTAGAATGCGGAATGCCCCTCGAACCTCCCTAGTGGGTACAGCTGATGACGGATGCAAGTTTAACAGGATGGGGTGCTCATTGCGAGAACCAGTTTGCACAGGGTTGCTGAACTCTGAGGGAATCTCAGTGGTCCATCAACAGGCTGGAGCTGAGGGCGGTAGCCTTAGCACTCAGGTCTCTCGAGCCCTTGGTTCATCAAAGGGCAGTCCGCGTCCTCTCCGACAATGTCACCACGGTGGCCTACATCAACCGCCAGGGGGGAACAAGCAGTCCTTCCTTGGAGAAGGAAGCGGACAGCCTCTTGCAGTGGGCAGAAGCCCATTTGTTAGCTCTATCAGCGCAGCATGTGGCCGGAACAGACAACGTAATGGCCGATTACCTCAGCAGGTTCAGGATAGACCACGGAGAGTGGGAGCTAGCACAGGAAGTATTCGACCAAGTAGTAGCCCATTGGGGGACGCCGGTCATGGACCTCATGGCTCGATACGCAACGGCCAAGGCAAGCCGGTTTTTCAGTCGCAGGAAGGAAAGGATGTCCGAGGGCTTGGACGCCCTGGTGCAAAGGTGGCCTTCGGAGGGTCTCTTGTACGTCTTCCCTCCCTGGGCTCTCATAGGGAGGGTGCTGCAGCAGGTGAAAGCCCACCAAGGCTTGGTAATTCTCATAGCCCCGGATTGGCCTCGCCGCCCTTGGTATGCAGATCTGGTAAGGCTGACGGCCAACCAGCCCTGGCGGCTCCCATGCAGATCGGATCTGTTACGGCAGGGTTCAGTTCGCATGCCTCACGTGCATCGATTCTCGCTTATGGCCTGGCTATTGAGAGGGCGCGGTTCGGGAAGCGAGGTTACTTAGGATCGGTGATTTCAACATTGTTGAGCGCGCGAAAGCGCTCGACCTGCCTTTCCTATGTGCGAGTTTGGCGCATTTTTGAAGCCTGGTGTGCGCAGCACCAGGAGAAGCCTCTTGCAGCCTCAGTCCCGGAGGTCCTGGAATTTTTACAAGCAGGATTCGAGAAAGGGCTAGCGCCTAGCTCGCTGAGGGTCCAGTTAGCGGCCATTTCTTGTTATAGGGGTAAAGTCCGGGGTAAATCCTTAGGAGACCACGCGAAAGTGAGCAGGTTTCTAAGGGCGGTCAGGAGGTTACGTCCCCATCAAAGATCTGTAGTCCCTCCCTGGGACCTCAACCTGGTATTAAATGCCTTAACCAGGGAACTCTTTGAACCAGGGAGGAAATCCTCCCTAAAGGACTTGACCCTAAAGACGGTTTTTCTGGTAGCTATTTGTTCAGCTAGACGCATTTCCGAACTTCAAGCGCTGTCTTCTCAGCCCCCCTTTCTGTCGTTCTTTAAGGATAAGGTGGTCTTGCGGACAGTTCCTTTCTTCTTACCCAAGATCGTCTCTCCCTTTCATGTGAACCAGACAGTATCTCTCCCTTCTTTCGCGGGAGAAGGACATTCAGAGGATGGGGAGAAGCTTCGTCTTCTGGACATGCATAGAGTGCTGAAGCGTTACCTCTCCCGCACGGCTTCCTTTCGAACGTCCGAACGTTTATTCGTTCAATTTGGGGGGCCGCACAAGGGAGAGGCAGCGGCCAAGGCTTCCATTTCTAGGTGGATCAGGGAGGCGATTGCCTCCGCCTATATCCTGAAAGGAAAGCAGGTTCCAGGGGGTCTTCGAGCGCATTCTATGCGAGTGCAGGCGACCTCCTGGGCGGAGCATAGCTTGGTTCCGCCGCTGGACATTTGTAGAGCGGCTACGTGGTCGTCGCTGCACATCTTTACCAAGCACTACAGGCTGGATGTCCAGAGGAGGGCGAATGCCAGGTTTGGGGATGCAGTATTGCGGTCCGGGATGGCGAACCCCTCCCAGGTTTGAAATGCTCTTTTACATCCCAGAAGTAAAGGGACTGGACTGGAGTGACGATAAGGAAGAAGTAATTAGTCCTTACCTGCTAATTAGTGTTCCTGAAGGAACTCCAGTCTAGTCCCTGATCCCGCCCAGTTTCGGTTTCTTGGTAGGTAGAAAAGATCAACGGACCGAAGTCAGAATGCAAAGCGGAAGCAGGGAATCCCGGTCAAAAGGGCCCCGGGAGCGTGACGGTCCGCTAGGACGAGGCCGGTGGGGAGTGGGTAAAAGCTAGGTCAGCCTCAGGTAAGCCTCCTTCCGTACCCTCCCTTCCCACCGATGCTTCCTAAGATTTAAAAAAAAAAAAAAAGAGTTGGAGCTATAGTCTATTTTGTTTATTGCATGTTACATTTATAGGTGCTTAAGCGGGTAGCCGATAGGTCTGCTTTTTCAATAGATTACTGGTGCCTGTGGGTGGTGCCAGTGGTATTTATACCACACCATCATCAAAACGATGATGGGCTCAGCCTCCAAGCTGCTGGAAGGGTTGCGCAACCCAGAAGTAAAGGGACTGGACTGGAGTTCCTTTAGGAACACTAATTAGCAGGTAAGGACTAATTACTACTTCTGCCTCTGCATTACTACTGGTGCCATGTTCTGGGGTTGTAGCCGCTTCCACTGGTACCGACACCCAGGCGTCGGCAGGAGTGATGGACAAGAGAATCCTCGCTATTGAACGCAGTCTAGCGTCCCTCTTAGCAGCTTCGGTACCGCTAAGACTGCTACAGACGGTTCAGCAGGTATCGGTACTGACATCGGTACCGGTACCGACAGTACCTGCTTCAAAAGGACTGCTTCCTCGCATGCCGAGCCTTGAGTCTATCTCGGGTATCAGGGATCAGGAACAGAGACATTTCAGTACCGACTTAGAGTGGTACCAATACCATGCGTTACAGGAGCACCCGGTACAAACTGCCTTTGAGTCTTCCAATTCCGATGACTGACGATTCTACCGGTTCCAGAGCGGACCTACTAGAGGATTCAACTCCTTCTCCTCAACGCAGGATGTCTCCTCCAGAAGATATGTCCTTCCAGGATTTCATACGTGATTTAGCAAAGGGTCTTGCAATCACTGTGATTCCAGAAAAGGAACCTAGGGCAGAAGAATTAAGAATTCTACAATACCCTATGGCTCCCAAGGAGGCAGCTATGCTTCCCATTCACAAGATCTTACATGATCTGATGTTGAGAATGTGGGAAACTCCTTTAACTATATCTTCACATTCCCGACGCCTTGACACTATGTACCGAGTGCCAAGTTGTCCTGGTTTTCAAAAAAACTCAGTTACCGCACCATTCAATAGTAGTGGAATCGGCCATGCGAAGAATCAAGAGTGCTAAAACATATTCTTCTAATCCTCCAGGCCGGGAATCCAGGACACTCGGGCTTTTGGGCATCTGCTTTCAATCCTTCATGCTTTTCAGCTAGGATTAGTTCCTACATTCTTTATATGGGAATGTTCCTGGAAGAAGTCACAAACGACTTAGAGCTCATTAGCCCTTGTGTCTCTGAGGAAAAAAGAGCAGACTAACTTATTCTGGTCAAGCACGCCTAGAATATCTCTAAATTCATGAACCGTGCTACCTTTGCTTTGAATGTATTAGCAGAACCTCTGCTATATCTATAGGAGCACATTGTATTGCTTGGCTTCAAGCATCAGACTTAGAATGGGTGCAAGAAAAGCTGGGAAACATTCCTTGTACAGGAGAAAATCTCTTTGGCAAGGACTGGCAAGACAAGGCTAATTAGCTTGAATCTGAAAATACCACCTTGAACAGACTATCAAAGTCTACAGCCAACCCAGCAAAGAAGAAAACATTCAAAAAACTCTTTTTCAGTAAGAAAAAGAAGCCTTACCCATCTTACACCCATAAAAGCCACTGTCCACTTCATGTTCCCCAGAAGGGGCAACAACAGAACAGACAGCAAAGAAAGCTGCAAGCTCAAAGAGCTCAACCGGCCCAACAGACCCAGCCCCCTCAGGATCTTTGACTTCTACCTAGAGAACTTAGTCATTCTGCCCCTGAAAGGTCCAGAACCCTTAACTATTCCAGGAAGACTATGCTATTTTGCCAAAAGATGGCAACAAATAACATCAGAAAACTGGACTCTGTCCATTGTACGACTGGGGTACAAGCTTCATTTTCTCAACTTGCCCCCACCTACAATAATAGTTCAATTCTCAGGCCCCTGCCACCAACCTCTTGTGGCAGGAAGTCACATCACTTCTCGCTCAAGGAGCAATCAAAGAAGTACCCATACCCCAACAGGGGATGGGGTTTTACTCCCCCTATTTTCTTATTCCAAAGAAGACAGGGGGACACAGACCTATACTAGACCTCAGAGAATTAAACAAATATTTGTTCCGAGAAAAGTTCAAAATGATCTCCCTTGGGACACTCCTACCATACCTTCAAAGTCAGGACTGGCTATGTTCTCTAGATCTAAGAGATGCGTACACGCATATTCTCATCCACTCAGATCACAGAAAGTTCCTTTGATTCCTTGTCCAAGGAAGACACTTCCAGTACAGAGTTCTTCCTTTTGGACTGGCCTCTGCTCCAAGAGTCTTCACAAAATGCATGGCAGTGGTAGCAGCATTTATGAGGACTCTGGGAATATTCGTCTTTCCTTACTTAGACGATTGACTCATTCGAGCATCGACAGCTCCAGAGGCCAGCTTCGCTCTTTCTTGAGCAATGAGAATTCTTCAATACTTGGGACTGGTCATAAACCTCCCAAAATCTCATCTCACCCCCTCTCAATCTCTTGAATTCATAGGGGCTCGTCTAGACACACGGCAGTCAAAGGCTTTCCTGCCACAGCCACGCTATCTACGAATAATACAACTGGCATCTCAAGCATCTATGAAGGTGTCCCTTACTGCTCGAGAAATGCTTCAACTTCTGGGACACATGGCATCCACTGTCCATGTGGTTCCCTATGCTCGCCTCCACATGCGAGCAGCCCAGTGGACCCTATCCTCTCAATGGTCACAGGCCTCGGTTCAGTTAATGGACAAGATCAGAAATACCACATGTCTGATTTCGTCCCTGCAATGGTGGCAATCTCTAGAAAACCTCCTCGTAAGCTCTCCTTTCCAGCAGCCTCTATATCAGGCCACCCTAACAACAGATGCGTCCAAGATGGGTTGGGGGGCCCACTTGCACGATCTCTGTACTCAGGGTTTTTGGACCTCACAGGAGGTTTCCCTTCACATAAACCTCCTAGAGCCGAGAGCCATTTTCAATGCTATTCAAGTCTTTCAGACCCATCTCAGAACAAAACAGTTCTGGTCCAAACCGACAATCAGGTTCTATGTGAACAAGCAAGGCGGAACAGGCTCTCTGTCGCTATGCAGCGAAGCTTTGCGACTATGGGCCCTCGCCAGAAAGTTGCAAATTCACCTGTTTGCGGTATACCTTCCGGGCATTCAAAACTTATGGGCAGACAGACTCAGTCGAATACTGCTGCCACACGAGTGGTCTCTCCACTCAAACCAACTTGCCCGAGTATTTCAAATCTGGGGAACGCCATATATAGACCTCTTTGCAAGTCCACAGAATGCCAAACTTCCCCGATTCTGTTCCAGAATCCCGGCTCACAACTGTCAGGCAAGAGATGCTTTTCTACTCCACTGGGGTCAGGACTTCCTCTATGCCTTCCCACCCATTCCCCTCATTTCCAAAACTTTATTCAAACTTCAGAGAGGCAGAGGTCGTATGATACTCATAGCTCCACGTTGGCCATGACAAACGTTGTATCCTCTTCTTCTGCATCTCTCTCAAACCACTCCTCTGGAGTTGGGGAATGCTCCAGATCTTCTGTCTCAGGAGGACAGATGCTTACTGCATCCCAATCCCCAGTCCCTATATCTCGGGGCCTGGTTACTGAAAGCCTAGAATTCCAGGATATTAACCTTTCTCAACAAGTAAAGGATATCCTTCTGGCTTCCAGAAAACCTTCCACAAGACATTCCTACGCTTTTAAGTGGAAAAGGTTCTCTGTCTGGTGTTCACAAAAGGGACTTAACCCCCTTTTGGTACCTGTAAAGTCGCTACTAGAGTATCTCCTCCAATTATCAACTGCTGGTCTAAAGACCTTCAGTGAGAGTCGATCTTAGTGCTATTGCTTCTTTTCATAAACCTTTCGATGGACAACCTATTTCCTCTCAAGATTTATGAGAGGCCTACTCTTAACAAAACCTCCTATTAAACCACCACCAGTGGCATGGGATCTGAATCTTGTTCTTGGTCAGCTTATGAAACCGCCCTTTGAACCGTTAGCCACTTCAGACCTAAAGTTTCTTTCATGGAAAGTTATTTTCCTAATTGCCATCACTTCTGCAAGACGCATTAGTGAACTACAGGTGTTAGTAGCTGACCCTCCTTATACAAGGTTCCACCATGATAAAGTAGTCCTCAGGACTCATTCTCACTTTATGCCAAAGTTGGTTTTGCCTTTCCATTTAAACCACTCTGTTTATCTTCCTATATTCTTCCCTAGGCCTCATGCCTCTAGTATGGAAAGGAGTCTTCACACATTGGATTGTAAAAGAGCCTTAGCCTTTTATCTCCAAAGAACTAAGACACATAGAAACTCTTCTCAGCTTTTTGTGGCTTTTGACTCTCATCATTTGGGACTTCCAGTTTCCAAAAGAACTCTGTCAAATTGGATTGCAGATTACATATCCTATACTTATCAGAGTAAAGGGCTTTCTCTCGAGGGCCATGTCACAGCTCACAATGTGAGAGCAATGGCAGCCTCAACGGCTAACCTTCGTTCTGTGTCCATTGATGACATCTGTAGAGCAGCCACTTGGGCTTCGGTACACACCTTCACAACCCACTACTGCTTAGACAAGGACTCCTGTCGGGATGCCTCGTTTGGCCAGGCTGTTCTTCAGCATTTATTCCATACTTAATACAACTTCTACCCACCATCCACGGTTTGGATGCCAGAGGTCCATGGGAGGAAGCATGACCCATCTCACCTGGGTTCGCAGCTTGCTGGGGTCACCCCTTGGCATCTTTCAGCTGGGGAGTCACCATATGTGAAGACTAAATTTCTGCTTGTTCCTGGAGATAGCGTAGTTACTCACCTATAACAGGTGATCTCCGGGAACAGCAGGAATTTAGTCTTCACAACCCACCCACCTCCCCTTGGAGTTGTCTCTATCTCTTTCTCTACTTCTCTCCTTTGGTCTCAGCTATAAATTCAACGGAAGTGAGAGAGGTACAGAGGCGGGAAGGCAGCACGCATGCGCTGTGGGATGCTCCCAAAAGTGTTCCTATTGGACGCTGGGGAGCGTTCCTGTGCGGGCTCCGTTGGTACCGATGATACCCATATGTGAAGACTAAATTCCTGCAGTTCCCAGAGATCACCTGTTACAGGTGAGTAACTATGCTTTTTATCCCAGCTGTGATGGAGAAACCTCGGGGCACATTTTTTCAGTAGGGATCCTGGGGCTGATGGCTGATTTTTGCTGTCTCAACAATCTCCCATGATTTTTCTGCTGGCAGGTACAGTGGCCATCTTGGATGGTCACACGGTCATCCAGCTGAAGGGACAGGCCTTTGAAATTCTTCCAGGGCCCCTGGGCCCATTCTTAGCCAGCTTTGAGCAGCAGCTCCTGAAACAGCTCATGGCAGGTCGCCTTATAGGGGTCTGAGGCCCTGACCTTCCCCTCTGGGGAACTTGAAGTCCTCTGACGGCAAGGGGATTAAGTATCTTTCATTTTCTCATTCTGAGGGCTGTGGTGAGGATGACAACTCTATCTATTATGGGTGACTCACCAGTGGAATTGAAGCTGCCTCTCATGGAGGGAGAGGAACTGAATTGGCGGCAGAGGGGAGGGTACAATACAGCCACAGTTTCTGCCTGGTTTCGCAGAAACCCTTGGGCCAGCCCTGGCTGGGGAGACCCTTCTTCATTTTCTATCATAGGCCTAATAGGTGCAGGAATTCCCTTATCAATCGGAGGTTCCTTTTTTTGCCAAAGCTTTTCTTTATTAGGGAACTTGATTTACCACGTCTTTGAAACATCAGGGTGATTTTCAATATAACAAAGCACACAGTGGCCAAAGACCAGAAACAAAAGGGAACTACAAATGTACAGGAAAGCAAGCAAACGTACGAGAGAAGGAAAGAGAAGGAAAAGAGGGAAAAGGAACAGTGAAAGTTATCAGGGATCAGGAGGAGGAAGGTCATAGGCAGAGCAGAAGAGGTACATCTTGAATGACTTGAATTTGGGGCGTGAATGTTCTTGGCAGAGGGCAGGGGGAAGTGAGTTCCAAAGAGAAGGTCCTAGGAAGAAGAAGGCTGAGGCGGGTCTGTTCCAGATGCACACATGCCGGAGAGGGAAGATATAAATCGGTTGACATGCAGAGAGCAGAGACTGTGAGGTTCGGAATGAAACTGCAGGGAGTCTGCAAGGTACTGTGCAATGTGAGTATGGAGCACTTTATGGGCTGGGGTCAGAAGCTTGTAGGTAATGCGGGAGGAGACAGGTAGCCAGACACTTCACTACTTACTTGGCAGGGTGTTTTTCATTCTGGAAAGACTGGACAAGTTGCAACTTGGGGGGTATTTTTCTTTCAGGCAGCTCCCAAGGTCTGGGACTATCTGAAACTGGGAGGTCAACCGAGTTGATCCTGGAACTGGTATCTTGGGTCAGGGTGCACATGTGTTCCCTGCAGTGAGACCTTCGAACAACTGGAAGCAGGGAGACTAGCAAGTCAGAATAATGCCTGCCTCTTCTCTGAAAGATCAAGGGGAAATTGGCCTGATGACTTCAAACTCGCCCTCTAGATGGGATGGCTCTGGAGGTACCAATTGGGTGATTAATCATCATGAATGCCAGCCTGCTGGGCTGGGAGGGGGGGGGGGAGCGCAGTGTCTGGGTCACTTTGTTTAGGAGGGCTGGTACACTCCGGAAGCCTCCTGGTCGGTCAGCAAACTAGAAGCCAGAGTGATATGCCTGGTTCTGAAGAGGCTTCGGTCCTTCCTGGAGGGCAAAGTGATTGGTGTTCTCTAACAATGCCATGGCTGTGGCATATGTCAACAAGTAAGGTGGCAATTGCAGCATTGCGGTGGACAGAGTAGTAGAACTCTACAATTGAACAGAGGCTCATCTGGTAGCTTTTTTGGAAGGCCACATAGCAGGTGTGCAGGCTGACTCCTTGAGTTGGAACACTGGATATCAATGAATGAGAACTAGCCCCTGTGTGTTGAACATCACTGTGGGGAGTGGGAGGGCTGCCGGTGTTCAATCTGATGTCCATCCAGCTGAATGCCAAAGTGAAAAACTTACAGCGACAGGAAGGATCCATGGGCAATAGGCTTGGATGCTCTTCTTCAGGAATGGCTCCAGAAGAGGCTCCTTATGTCTTCCCTTGTGGCCCTTGGTGAGCTGACTTCTGTGCAGAATTCATTCTCACCTGGGCTTGGTCATTCTAGGTTGTGCCAGATTGGCCATGCAGACCATGGTTTGTGAATCTATTGAGCCTGTTGGTGGAGTCGTATCTGTTGCTATTGTACTTCAGGAGAAGGGATTTCCATGACAAGATCCCTTGGTCATTGAGGATCCTGTTCCCTTCACGCTTACAGTCTAGCCCTTGAGATGCATAAGTTTGTCTAAGAGAAGATATTCTAGAACGGTAGTTCGTACCCTTCTTAAGGCCCTGAGGGGGCCTCCACATCCTTGGCCTATGTGAGGGCCTGGAGGTCTTTGAGAGGTGGTGGCTCTCTCAGGCTCTGGATGCCAGAAAAGCTGACATCACCATTTTATCCTCCTTACAGTCTAGGTTGGACCAAGATTTAGCTCTGAACTTTCTCAAGGTTCAGGTGGCGGCCCTAGGATGCTATCGGGGGGCATGTTCAGGAAATGTCCTTAGTGGTACACCCTGATGTATCCTACTTCCTCAAAGTGTGAAGCAGATCCGTCCACCCATGTGCCTGATTGTACTGCAGTGGAATCTTTAGACTCAAAAGGGGCAACCTTTCGCAGCTTCTTTACATGGCCCCTTTCAAATATTTGATCCTCTCGGAGGTATTCATGGTGGTGGTTGTATCTGCTAGGCTGGTGTCTGAGCTTCAAGCCTTGCTCTGTAGGCAGCTTTTTCTCGCATATTGACAGCATATGTATCTCTGGGGATGATGCCATCTTTTTTCCTGAGGGCACTGTCTTGAAGGACTACCAAAAGGGACTTCTACAAGGAAATAGATCTACACCTGTGAGTATTAATCTTCTGAAATAAACTCTAAATCTTGGGGAAAAAAAGGGAATTATTTGGGTTAAAACTGATCTGTGTATTTTAGAATTCAGTGTTTTTGCTGAGTCAGTCAGGTCTTGGTACCACCAGAGAGCTTTGTATTTAAGTCAAAGCAGAGTATAGCTTAACATAGAAAGTAAAGTAAGAGTAAATAGACTCGGAAATTTGTTTCTAGAGAGCTTTTTATCAAAACCAAATCAAAGCATAGTTTAGCATACAGGTAGAATAGTCCCGAGTAGGAAGAAATAAACTTGTTTCTAGAGACCTTTACAAAGCGGTCTTCCAGTTAGTAGACAAAAGATCTGTGAAGTTGTTTTGAATAGGTGTTAAAGGCAAGTGACAGATCAAAGGGGCAATTTAAAAGTCCCCTTCTATCAAACCAAGGGCTGCGTGAGTTACCCAGGAAATTAGTAAGCTTTTACCTTAGAAGCAAGCCAGTTTGTAATAGGTCTTCATTCCCTCCCTCCCAACTGCCATCTACCCCTGGAATAATCGTAGCTTTATAGCCTCTTAAACCTCTTAAAGGGAAGGAGGTGCCCATATTCACTCTCGGGTGCAACTGTTTATCCTCATCAAGCATACATTAAGGACCTGAGATTAATTAATCTTGGGGTGAACAAAGTCCATTAAAAGTATTAGATATAATTTTATTAGTATAAGTATCACCAGCAAATCTGCGTAAGTAAACAGCTTAAATACATAAATACAGCCTTAAAACTAAGATGCAGACAGCAGTCCAGCAGCAAGATGGGGGCTTTCATCTTTTGCATTGAGTGTCACATGTATGATTTTCTCCCAGTTGGTGAGGGCTCTTACGTGTGCACTAGGTGCAAGATGCCCTTTGCTCTCAGGGAGCGAGTCCGATCTCTGGAGGCTAGAGTAGTAGACTTGGAGGACATAAGAAGGACAGAGAGGTACATAGATGAGATCTACAGGGATGTAGTACTGAAGTCCCACATCCAGTCTGGCAGCATCCCTGTTGCCATGGAGGAGAGAGGTCATGTGATAGGAGAGCATCACCGTGGTGTGGCAGGAAGTGATCCTGTAGCTAGGACCTGTCCTCCAGGTGATGTAAAACCCTTTCGCACTGAGGAGGTTTCTCCAAGGCCATGTGCCCACGAGGGAAGGGTTAGGACAGCCGTTATAGTTGGTAGGCATGTAGATAGCTGGGTGGTTGGTGGACGTGAGGATCGCCTGGTAACATGCCTGCCTGGTGCAAAGGTAGTGGACCTCACACACCACCTAGACAAGGTCTTAGATAGTGCTGGGGAGGAGCCTGCTGTCTTGGTATATGTTGGTACCAGTGACATAGGAAAGTGTGGTAGGAAGGTTCTGGAGGCCGAATTTAGGCTTTTAGGTAAGAAGTTGAAATCCAAAATATCCAGGGTAGCATTCTCTGAAATTCTTCCCATTCCACGTGCAGGACCCAAAAGGCAGGCAGAGCTCTGGAGTCTCAATGCATGGATGAGACAGTGGTGCAAGGATGAAGATTTTAGATTTGTTAGGAACTGGGCAACATTCTGGGGAAGGGAGGGGCTTTTCCGAAGGGATGGGCTCCACCTTAACCGGGATGGAACCAGGCTGCTGGCATTAACCTTTAAAAAGGAGATAGAGCAGCTTTTAAACTAGATAACGGGGGAAAGCCGATAATCGCCCAAGAGCGCATGTTCGGAAGGATGTATCCTTGAAGGATACAAGCAAAAGATTGAAGTTAAGGCATATCGACAGAGAGGTTCCAATAAAGGAAAAAAGTAACCCAAATGCTCTTAGGTACAGAGCAGATAGAACTTAAAGATTCCATATTACCCCTGCCCTACTGGTAACCAGATTAATATGAATAAAATACAGCCTCTAAAATGCTTTTATGCAAATGCTAGAAGTCTAAAAAGTAAGATGGGAGAGTTAGAATATATAGCACTAAATGAGAAGTTTAGATATTATTGGTATCTGATAGGGGATTTCAATATGCCAGATATTGATTGGTGCATCCCCGCTGCGGTGTCCTCTAGAAGCAAGGAGATTCTGGATTCTTTACATGAAGAAGTATTCAGGCAACTGGTAATAGAACCCACGTGTGAAGGGGCCATCCTGGACTTACCAATGGGGAAAGTTTTGTTTTCTGATATTATAGTGGGAGATCTTCTCATATCCAGTGATCACCAGATGGTGTGGTTCAGTATTAGGACTAAGGCTGATAAAATCCATTCAAAAGTGAGGGTCTTAGACTTTAGGAAAACTAACTTTGCCAAGATGGGCCAATACCTCAAGAAGTCGTTAACGGGATGGGAACAGCTGGGGAATGTAGAAAAACAGTGGACAAAACTGAAAGGGGATATTTTAAGGGCAACCAACCTTTTTGTTAGAATGGTAAATAAAATAAAATAAAAAGGAGGCCGCTGTGGTTCTCAAGAGGTAGCTGAAAAAGTGAAGAAAAAGAGGGAGGCCTTCATGAAATACAAGAAATCACAGAGAGGAAGACAGACATCTAAATTTGGAAAAACTTAGGCTGGCAAAGTAGTCAGGAAAGCAAAAGTATGAAAAGAAGAAGAAATACCCAATGCTATAAAATGGGGAGCTAAAACATTTTTCAGATATGTTAGTGAGAGGAGGAAGGGCAAAAGTGGTATTGTCAGACTCAAGGGTGAAGGGAGGAATATGTAGAAGCTGATGTGGATAAAACGGAATTGCTTAGCAAATATTTCTGTTCTGTGTTCACAAATGAAGGGCCGAGAGCAGCGCCGCAGACGACACCCACAAACAGGAACAAAAGCGAGGGGCATATCAAATGATTTTCAGAGGACCCTGTTTGTGAGGAACTAGCTAAATTAAAAGTGGACAAAGCGATGGGACCAGATGGGCTACATCTAAGAATACGGAAGGAACTTGGGGAGGTTCTAGCAGCTGCACTGATTAACCTTTTCAATGCCTCTTTGGAGTCAGGGATGGTTCCAGAGGCCTGGAGAGAGGCACATGTGGTTCCTTTGTAGGAGAGGGGTACAGGCTTCATTTTCACAGCATGCCCCCTCCTACAATCTTACGGCAGTTCAATTCCCAGACATCTGCAGACAATCTGTTGGATCACGAGGTCTCAACACTTCTTGCCCAAGGGGCAATAGAGGAGGTACCCATTCTTCAGCAGGGTACAGGTTTCTACTCTCCCTATTTTCTTATTCCAAAGAAAACAGGACACAGACCCATTCTAGACCTTAGAGAATTGAACAAATACCTGTTCCGCGAGAAGTTCAAAATGATTTCTCTAGGAACTCTTCTGCCATACCTTCAAAGTCAGGATTGGCTTTGCTCTCTAGACTTAAAGGATGCATATACTCACATTCTGATCCATCCAGATCACAGGAAGTTCTTACGATTCCTTTTCAAAGAAAAACACTTCCAATACAGGGTTCTTCCCTTTGGTCTGGCTTCCACACCAAGAGTATTCACGAAATGCATGGCAGTAGTTAGCTGCATTCCTGCAAACCCTAGGGATTTTCGTCTTCCCTTACTTGGACGACTGGCTCATTCGAGCCCCCACGGTTGCAGAGGCTAGCTCTGCACTGTCTCGCACAATGCAAATCCTACAATATTTGGGATTGGTAATAAACTTCCCAAATTCCCAACTTGTTCCTTCCCAGTCTCTGGAGTTCATAGGAGCCAGTCTAGATACCAGACATTCAAGGGCTTTCCTTCCACAGGCCCGGTGTCTTCGCATAGTGCAACTAGCTTCTCAAGCAGCGGGAAAATCCTCCCTAACTGCTTGAGAACTGCTACAGTTACTGGGACACATGACATCCACAGTCCATGTAGTTCCCTATGCTCGCCTCCACATGCGAGCAGCCTAGTGGACCCTTTCCACACAGTGGACACAGGCCACAGGACGTTTGTCAGACAAGCTAGCAAACTCTCATCGGCTGATCTTGTCCCTTCAATGGTGGCAATCACTGGAGAATCTTTCAGTGGGGTCTCCTTTCCAGTAACCCCTATTCCAGGCCACCCTAACAACAGATGCATCACAGGTGGGTTGGGGAGCACACCTGCATCATCTCTCTACCCAGGGCACCTGGACTCCACAGGAGGATTGTCTTCACATAAACCTCCTGGAATTAAGAGCAATCTATTTAGCTCTTCGAGTATTCCACGCCCAGCTCAGCTACAAGACAGTCCTAGTCCAAACAGACAATTAAGTAGCCATGTTCCATGTGAACAAGCAGTGCGGAACAGGCTCTCTGTCATTATGCAACGAAGCTTTACGACTTTGGGCCCTCGCCAGAGAGCATCAAATCCACCTTCTCATGGTATATCTTCCAGGCATGCAAAACCTTTGGGCAGACAAACTCAGCCGAGTATTGCTGCCTCATGAATGGTCTCTCCGCCCAGACCAGGTGACAAAGATATTTCACATCTGGGGGACTCCAGACATAGACCTCTTTGCAAATCGACTGAATGCCAGACTTCCCCGGTTCTGTTCCAGGATTCCGGCTCACAGTTTCCAGGCAAGGGATGCCTTCCTCCTTCACTGGAGTCAGAAATTCCTCTGTGCCTTCCCACCCATTCCCCTCGTTCCCAAAACACTTTTCAAGCTTCAGAGAGACAGAGGTCGTATGATCCTCATAGCGCCACTGTGGCCACGCCAAACGTGGTATCCTCTGCTTCTACACCTCTCTCAAGCTGCACCTCTGGAGTTAGGCTGTGCTCCAGATCTCCTTTCCCAGGAGAGCGGGACGCTATGGCACCCGAATCCCCAGTCCCTGCATATCACGGCCTGGTTGCTGAGAGCTTAAATCTTCAGGATCTCAACCTTTCCCAACAGGTAAAGGATATCCTTCAGGCTTCTAGAAAACCTTCCACAAGACGATCTTATGCCTTCAAGTGGAAACGTTTCACTATATGGTGTTCCCAGAAGGGGTTAAACCCCCTGGTGATACCTTTGGAGTCGATACTAGATGACAAGACGATACTAGAGTCACCCTCACCAAGACGGACCTTCATTTCCACCTGAGCAACGCAACCAGCACAACACACCTCGACACAATCACTATAGCCAACAAGCACTGCTCTATCAACCTCTTATACAGGGCCCCATCTACCGACACACAGGTCCTCTCATCAATTATTGACCTTGCCTCCAATACCCAGAGCCCATGCACACTAAGCTGGGTTCTAGGAGATTTCAACCTGCCTTCTCTGCAAGATACTCAGGTGTCAACTTTCCTCGAAGCCCTCAAGGAATTAGGATATAAGCAACTGGTCAAGGAACCCACCCATACGAAAGGAGGCATATTGGACCTGGTGTTCACTCCACAGACAACGTTCAATTCAACCAAAATCCCCAAGTTGTCTATCACCGCAGTCCCCTGGTCTGACCACAAGCTGATTGTATTCCAAATACCCCTGCCCAGCAACACTCAGAAGGAAATCGGTAGGCTGAGCAGCACCGCCAAATCACCATCACGAAGGTTTCAGGCCTTCGACAAGGACTGGATTCTAAGTAAAACCTGCCCACTCCTCACCTCGACATCACACAATCCTGAGGATCTGGTTTCTGACTGGAATAAAAGCCTTAGTTCTATTGCTCTATGTCCACTATTCAACAAGCCTCCAGGGAAACGAGCCAACGCAGCCTGGTACTCCACTGAGCTCAGATCCTCACTCACCCTCCTAAGGAAGCTGGAAAGACGCTGGCGCCGATCGCACTGTGCAGACGACCAAATTGGCATATAACTCTCACCTGGTAAGGCACCGCGAAGCAGTAACAGAGAATTTGAAACGATTCCATACAGACACACTAAAACGATCACTGAACAAACCGCATGACTTGTTCGCTCTCATCAAGAACCTAATAAAGGAACCAGCCCCCGAACAACCGAGTGAGATCCACCCCCAAGAATTTGCGGATTACTTACAATCAAAGCTTTGCCAGACCAATAAGCCCCCAGCACCCACCGTTGCACTCGAGCCAAGCTATCAAACACCCCTGACCATCTTCTCCACGCCACCCATGAAGCACATCGAAGACACTATTGCTGCGATCAACACTACCACTGCACAAACTGACCCCTGCCCTGCCTTCTGGATAAAAGAGCTACGGTCCGACTTTAGCCCTTTTATAGCCAGGCTCATGGACCGATCCTTCGCAACAGGCACATTCCTCCAATCCCTCAAACGCACGTCTATCAGACCGCTGCTAAAAAACAGCAAGCTCGACCCCCAGAAGGTAGACTCATACAGACCAATATCAAGCATACCACTACTGGCCAAAATAATTGAAAAAGAAGTCCAAAGACAAATTCAAGAACATATCGAAGCCTCCGCTCCGCTGGACCCCTGCCAAGACGGTTTTAGAGATTCTCATGGTGTTAAATACCACACTCTTCAGTAACATAATTGCTAGAATTGATAACATCCATCAAGGGTTTGTTCTCATTTTCCTGGACATAGCAGCCGCATTTGACTCAGTAAGCCATGAGCTCCTCCTGGGGCGTCTCAAGGAGAAGGGGATCTGTGATACAGCACTAGATTGGTGCAAGTCATACCTCTCGGACAAATGGCAGCACGTACGATCAGGGGCTTCAGCATCGGAACCATTCCACCAGAAGCAAGGCATCCCACAAGGATCCTCCCTCTCCGCCCTGATGTTCAACATATACATGCAGCCCATCTGTAACCTCATCCGGTCTTTCAATGTTAGCTGCTTGATATATGCTGATGATGTACTACTTTACATGCCATTCTCGACACAGAACCTGGACCTCTCCCCACTGACAGACTGCTTTAATGCAGTATCCAACTAGCTCCAAACCCAAAACCTCCGAATTCAACACAAGAAAACAGAGGTCCTATTCATAACGAGGAACCAAAACTTCACCACGCTGCCCTATCTAAAGGTCAAGGAAGCAGAACGTCATACCAAACCCACAATCCGGTACCTCGGAGTCGCCTTAGACCAGCGCCTGGACATGAAGGTGCACATAAACAACACAGCGAGAGCGGTATATCATAAGATCCGATCTCTCAGGCACCTACGCTTCCTGCTGGAACCGGACAACTTTCGGACAATCTATCAAACGTTGATCATACCACACTTTGACTATGCAAATTCAATACTGCATGGACTCCCTCAATCCACTCTGAACCCACTACAGCTCGCGATGAACTCTGCAGCAAGAGTTCTACATGGAGCATCCAGGAAAGACCACATGACGCCCATCCTGAAACATCTCCACTGGCTCCCTGTACATGGCAGACTCGCATTCAAAACCTTACTGCTGACTTTCAAAGCCATCAATGGGCTCTCCTCCACATCACTAGCAGAGCTTATACAGACCACCCCCCCAACAGGTCCAGAAGATCAATAGCGGCCAACACACTGATAGTCCCGAAAGAAATAACCCAGTGCACCCAGGCAACAGCAAACAGGGCTTTCAAATTCTGTGCGCCCAGATGCTGGAACACCCTTCCACCCAGCATACGGACAATCCCTGACCTAGCCCAGTTTAGGAAGGCACTGAAGCACCACCTCTTCCTCTTGTACTACCCGGTAGACAGTGCTACAATAGCCTCTTCCACTATCTAGCCCGTGCAGTACAACCGAATCTTACCAAACAAGACACCCATGACTACCACTAGCGAGATCCGATTTGTCTTGTAGTCTAGATGTAGTTACCCAGGTTATCCAAGTTTTTAATACCTGTTCCTTGTAAACACAGATCAGCCAATGAAAGTGTAAGTTTTATGTTCCATGTAAACCGCGCTGTTGTTGAATAGCGCGGTATAAAAGAGACTGTAAATAAATAAAAATAAAATAAATAAATAAATCTACTTCATTTATCAAATTCTGGTCTAAAGACCTATTCAGTCAGAGTCCATCTTAGCGCAATTACAGCCTCCTATAAGCCTCTAAATGGACAACCAATTTCCTCTCATCCTCTCATATCCAGATTTATGAGAGGTCTTCTTTTAACAAAACCTCCCATCAAACCACCACCGGTGGCGTGGGATTTAAATCTAGTTCTTGGGCATCTCATGAAACCGCCTTTTGAACCTTTAGCCACTACTACCCTAAGGTTTTTGTCCTGGAAGGTCATCTTCCTAGTTGCAATCACCTCTGCATGTCGCATTAGTGAACTGCAAGCCTTAGAGGCTAATCCTCCTTACACTAGGTTTCATCATGATAAAGTTGTCCTCAGAACTCATCCACACTTCATGCCAAAGGTGGCTTCGCCTTTTCATTTAAATCAAGCGATTTATCTTCCTGTATTCTTTCCGAGGCCTCATGCCTCTAATGCAGAGAAGAACCTTCACACTTTGGACTGTAAAAGAGCCTTGGCTTTTTACCTACAAAGAACACAGCAACATAGAAAGTCTTCTCAACTTTTTATTGCTTTTGACTCTAGTCATTTGGGACTTCCAGTCTCCAAGAGGACTTTATCCAAATGGATTGCACAGTGCATATCCTTTGCTTATGAGAGTAAGAGTCTTCCTCTTCAAGGCCATGTCACAGCTCATAATGTGAGAGCTATGTCAATCTCTATGGCTAACCTTCACTCTGTGTCTATTGATGACATTTGTCGAGCATCCACCTGGGCTTCGGTACATACCTTCACAGCCCACTATTGCCTAGATAAAGCCTCCCGTCGGGATGCCTTCTTTGGCCAGGCTGTTCCTCAAAATCTCTTTCAAACCTAATACAACTCCTACCCACTAACCCTGGTGGGATGCCAGAGATCCATGGGAGGAAGCATGGCCCACCTCACCATAGGTGGCAGCTTCCTGGGGTCATCTCCCTGGCATCTTCAGCTAGGGAGTCCCCCATATGTGAAGACTACATTCGTGCTTGTTCCTGGAGATAGAGTAGTTACTCACCTGTAACAGGTGATCTCCAGGAACAGCAGGAATTTAGTCTTCACAACCCACCCACCTCCCCTAGGAGTTCTCTCTATCTCTCTGTCTCTTTCCTCTCTCCCTGTATCCTTTCACTCAGCTACAAACTTAACTGAAGAGGGACAGTTGGAAAGGCGGGAAGGCAGCGCGCATGTGCTGAGGGATGCTCCCAAAAGCATTCCTATTGGACGCTGGGGAGCGTTCCCGCGCAGGCTCCGTCAGTACCGACGATACCCATTTGTGAAGACTACATTCCATATGTGAAGACTAAATTCCTGCTGTTTCAGGAGATCACCTGTTACAGGTGAGTAACTACGCTTTTTAAAAAAGTGTTCCAGGGGTGATCCAGGAAACTACAGACCGGTGAGCCTGACATCAATACCAGGAAAAATGGTTGAAACCATTATTAAGAACAAAATTTCTGAACATTTAGATAGTCATGGTTTAATGGGAGATGGCCAACATGGCTTTAGCCAGGAAAAGTCTTGTCTTACTAATCTGTGTTATTTTTTGAAGGTGTAAATAAACAGGTAGACACAGGTGGGTCGTTCGATATAGTGTATCTGGATTTTCAGAAAACCTTTGACAAGATCCCCCATGAGAGACTTGGCGAAATTAAAAAGTCATGGGATAGGAGGCAGTGTACTATTGTGGATCATGAACTGGTTAAAAGAAAGAAAGCAGAGGGTATGGCTAAATGGCCATTTTTACCAATGGAGAAAGGTGAATAGTGGAGTACCCCAGGGATCTGTGCTGGGTCCGCTGCTTTTTAACATATTCATAAATGTCCTGGAAATGGGAAAAACGAGTGAGGTAATCAAATTTGCAGATGATACAAAATTATTCGAAGTTGTTAAAACCCAAGAGGATTGTGAAAAATTGCATGAGGACCTTAATAAATTTGAAGACTGGACGTTCAAATGGCAGATGAAACTTAATGTGGACAAGTGCAAAGTTATACACTTAGGAAAGAACAACCCAAACTATGGTTACATGGTGCATGGTTCCACATTAGGAACCACCACCCAAGAAAAAGATTTAGGCGTCATCACAAATAACAAGTTGAAATCCTCTGCCAAGAAAGCAAATAGAATGATAGGAATCATAAGGAAAGGGATGGAGAATAAAACAAAGGATATTATAATAATCTGTATCGTTCCATGGTGCGACCGCACTTTGAATATTGTGTGCAATTCTGGTTGTCGTATCTTAAAAAGTATATAGCAGAATTAGAAAAGGTACAGAGAAGAGCCACCAAAATGGTAAAGGGGATGGAAGGATACCCCTATGGAAAAGAGATGGCAGAGGGGAAATAGGATAGAGGTCTACAATTTAATGAACGGAGTGGAACGGGTAAACGTCGTTCCTTATCATTCCTCCAGTTCAGTCCTCTACCTCTGGGTTGTCAATCTCCTCCTGCAGCTTGGAGACTGGTATGTCAATCTTCTGACATCACTGGATATAGCCTGCCACCTTCTCACTCCAGCTCCAGTGTGACCAGTCTCCAGGCAGCAGGAGGACATAGCGAGCCCTAGGGAGGGCTCTCTGGAGTAATTGATAAGGAGCTAGTAGATTAGATATAATCGGGGTGTACTTTGCCAGTTTGGTCTATTACTGGCTTAAAAAAAAAATAAAAAAAGAATTATAACAGTTGGGGAATACAGGGAAGGCTACAGGCATTCTTGCTCCCTGACTCTGTGAGTGCTGTTTGCAAAGAGGAGGTGCAGACTCAAGACGTCAAGTTTGCTACCTCTTTAAGGGGATCACAGGTTCTCTCCTCCCTGACTGATCGGGGGAGAGCCCTTGGTGCTGACAGCTCTTCATTCAGCTGCAGTGTCTGCCTTGACGGCGCTGGAGGCAGCAGCTTGGCCGGACAGCGGTGTTCGCCAGATGAGGTGGGACACAGAGCTGATCTGCGGTATGCAGGAGTGTTTGTCCGACCGGTAAGGCTTCCGGGGCTAAGGGCTGCGTCTCTTAGCGGGGACCTTGCACTATTAAGGGCCGGTCAAGCACGGGGACGTTTTGGCGCCATTTTCCCATTCGGCGGCAGTCCCGGCGGCCATTTTCTCAGCCGCAGCAGCACCGCGTGGCGCTCAAAACGCTGCAGATTTAAAGTTCGCACATTTGAGAGCGGTTTGGTAGTTTGTGGTTTGGTTTCCTTTGTGGCCCATTTTCTTTCTTCTTTCTTCCCCGTTTATCTGGAGTCCGTAGAAGCAGAGGGCATATTCGCGGCGTTTCAGGCCTTCCTGGGGGGAGGGGGGCTGTAGATTCTTCGCGGTTTGGAAGTTCAGGAGTATACAATACATCCTAGCGTGTTTATTTCATTAGTTTGTTTAATTCCTTTCATTTTTTCCCTTTGATTTCGGCATTTTATTTCTTTATTTAAAAAAAAAAAAAAAAAAAAAGAGACGGGCTTATGGCATCAAGACCCCAATGCCTGGTGTGTGGCACCAGGAGGGGTGCAGTAGCCGAGACGGGGGTATGCCGGGGATGTGCAACCCTATCGTCCGCAGTGGAGATGCAAATGGATATCAATGAGGCCCCAGAACCGCAGGGAATGCAGGCAGGGGTGCGGGTAGGTTCCCCGCGATCGCCAGCACGAGACCCGGTTTTGGAGGAATTGGCGGGACCCTCCGACTCTACCCTGGAAGCGTCAGGGTCGGGGTTTGGAGGTTTCAGTGCTGAATTTGTTCTACTTCTGCATCAGGCCTACTGCCTGAGGCGCCAAGGGCATGCGTCAGGCTCCGGGGTGCTCGGTAGTTCAGTGTAGCTCCCGGCGGCGACGGTGGAGGTCGGTCAGGAGCCTCCAGCCTCTAAAAGAGCAAAGACTATGGATTCTCCGGCGGGAGACGGCAAATGGCCGGGGCTCCAGGAGGCGGAGTGGGAACAGGAAGAGGGTTCGCAGGATCTAGAGGAAGGAAGGATCATCAGGGTCTTCCGTAAAGAGGAGCTTTCGGCCTTAATAACGGAGTCCTTGCAGATGTTGAAGTTGGCCATTCCGTCGGCAGTAGAGGAAGAAGTAGAGGATCCCGTAATTCAGGCGGTTAGGCAAACGCAGGTGGTTTTTCCAGTACATAAGGTAGTTGAAAAAATGATACAGGACGAATGGGATCGGCCGGAAGCAGGTCTGCGCGGCATTCGGACCATGAATAGGCTCTACCCATTGGCCGATAAGGATAAGGATAGGTTCCGGGCACCGAGGGTGGATGCGGTGGTGTCAGCGGTGACAAAGAAGACTACTATCCCAGTGGAAGGTAGTGCTGCTCTCAAAGACGCCCAGGATCGTAAGGTAGACGGTTTGCTGAAACAGACCTTTGAGGCGGATGTTCTGTCACTCCAAGCTTCTATCTGTGGGGCTTGGGTGGCCAGAGCGTGCCTGCGATGGGTACAACAGCTGCGTCAGACATCTCACTTGGATCCCGAGGACTTGAAAGAGCTGGATCGCCTTGAGTCCGGCACAGCTTACTTGGCAGATGTCCATTACGACTTGATTAGAGCATTGGCGAATAGTACAGCGTCGGTGGTGGCTGCCCGTCGCTCGGTGTGGTTGCGCAATTGGGTGGCGGATGGTTCGTCTAAGTCCCGACTTAGCAAGCTGCCTTTTAAGGGGGGGTTGCTTTTCGGAGAGGATTTGGATAAGTTGGTGAAGGATCTAGGACAGGGGTGGGCAAACCTGGTCCTGGAGGGCCGCAGACCAGTCAGGTTTTCAGGATATCTCTAATGAATATGCATGAGATATATATGCATTAGAGATATCCTGCCAACCTGACTGGTTTGTGGCCCTCCAGGGCTGGATCTGGAGACCCCTGCCTTACACCTCTGTCATTTAAGATTGTGAGTGGACAAGGTGCAGATGTCCAAGACATCAAAAAGGTTAGATAGAATTTGTCACAGTCCTCCTCACTTCTCACCACCACCAAAAAATTGTCTATTAGACAACGTTTTGGTGGTGGTGAGAATCGAGGAGGAATGTGACACATTCTATATACCCTTTCGATGTCTAGGACATCTGTACCTTGCCCACTCAAGATCTTAAATGACAGAGGTGTAAGGCATGGGTCTCCAAATCCAGCTCTGGAGGGCCACAAACCAGTCAGGTTGGCAGGATATCTCTAATGCATATATATCTCATGCATGTTCATTAGGGATATCCCGAAAACCTGACTGGTCTGCGGCCCTCCAGGACCGGAGGTGCCCACCCCTGATCTAGGAGAATCTAAGGCGGGTAGACTCCCAGAGGATAAGCCAAAGCAAGGGAGGTCCTCTTAAGGCTTCCGAGGCCAGTGGCGAGACTTCCGCAGATTTCGTCCACAACGGTTTGGTACCTTTCAAAGGGGCCAGTTTCAGTCACGAGCTCAAGGATTTCGCGGGTTTAGAGGGGCCAGTAGAGGTTTCTCCTCCTCCCCCTCCTCTGCAAACCGCAAGCCACAATGAAGCGAGGTGGGTCCTAGCGGACGGGGCTCCCATAGGAGGACGGCTCAGGGAGTTTCTGTCTGCTTGGACCCACATAACCTCCGACCAGTGGGTGTTGGAGATCATTCAGCACGGATATGCACTAGAATTTGCTCGTCCAGTACGCGATGCCTTCGTCATGTCACCTTGCAGGGGTCCCAAAAAGGCCGCGGCGGTGCGCCTTACGTTGGATAGGTTGTTGCAGTTGAAGGCGGTCATCAGGGTACCAGAAGCCGACTGGGGAGTGGGTCGGTACTCCATCTATTTCGTGGTGCCAAAGAAGGGTGTAACTTTACGACCCATCTTAGACCTGAAGGCCGTAAATCGTTGTCTGCGGGTTCCACATTTCCGGATGGAGACTCTGCGATCCGTCATCGTGGCGGTCCGTCAGGGGAATATTTGACGTCGCTGGATCTTACAGAGGCGTACTTGCATATTCCCATCCGCGTAGCACACCAGAAATTCTTGCGATTTGCTCTTCCTTGGGTTCATTATCAATTCCAAGCATTACCATTTGGTCTGGCAACGGCGCCGCACACCTTCACCAAGGTGATGGTGGTGGTGGTGGTGGCGGTGGCATTGCGCAAAGAGGGCATTCTCGTGCACCCTTATCTCGACGATTGATTGGTTGATTCGGGCGAAGTCCAAGGAGGAGAGTGTCCGGGTGACCGACAGAGTGGTACAGTTCTTGCAGGAGTTGGGTTGGATAGTGAATCCCATCAAGAGTCGCTTGAACCCCTTGCAGAACCTGGAATATCTCGGGGTACGCTTCGACACGAAGAGCGGTCAAGTGTTCTTACCGGACAAGAGAGCCGAGACATTGAGGGCCTTGGTTCGCCAGTTTTTGACGAAGTCGGCGCCGTCGGCGTGGGACTACCTTCGGGTACTGGGCACGATGGCAGCAACGTTGGAGGCGGTCCCATGGGGCAAGTTTCATATGCGACCACTGCAAAGGTCTCTTCTTCGCCGGTGGTCCCATCAAGCCGATTCATTGAGCAAACGGCTTCCCTGTCCACTCCTGGTCCGGCGATCGCTGAGCTGGTGGTTACGCCGGACATCTCTAGCGGCAGGCATGCCGTTGGAACAACCAGACTGGATGCTGCTGTTGACGGATGCCAGCTTGGTGGGCTAGGGGGCTCACTGCGGGAACCGTTTCGCGCAAGGGATTTGGTCCCCCCAGGAGGCCTCCTGGTCGATCAACCGGCTGGAGCTCCGAGCAGTGGCCCGAGCTCTACAGGCGCTCGAGGACTTGGTGCAGGGGCGTCCGGTTCGAGTGCTCTGACAACTCGGCAATGGTGGCCTACATCAACCGACAGGGCGGCACGGGGAGTGCCGCAATGGAAGAGGAGGCAGACGAGCTATTCGACTGGGTGGAACAGACGTTGTCCGCGATTTTGGCAGCACACATTGCAGGGAAGGACATCGTCACAGCGGACTTCCTCATCAGGGTTCACGTGGATGCGGGGGAGTGGGAGCTGCATCCCGAGATGTTCCAACAGATAGTAGCTCGCTGGGGAATGCCTTGGATGGACTTAATGGTGACCTTCCAGTCGGCAAAGGTGAGCAGGTTCTTCAGCAGGCGGCGCGAACAGATGTCGGAAGGGCTAGACGCCCTGTTACATCCTTGGCCGTCCAACGGTCTTCTTTGTCTTTCCTCCGTGGGCATTGATAGGCCGAGTGATTCAAAAGATCGGTGCTCATCCAGGGCGAGTACTGCTCGTAGCGCCCGACTGGCTGAGACGCCCTTGGTACGCGGATCTCGTGCGTCTTCTAGATGGCGAACCGTGGAGGCTCCCGTCGAGAGCGGATCTGTTGCTTCAGGGTCTGCTGTTCATGCCTCAGGTGGATCGATTCTCGCTTACGGTATGGCCATTGAGAGGGCTAAACTAAAGAAGAGAGGCTACTCGTTGGCGGTCGTCGCAACTTTGCTTAGAGTCCGCAGACGGTCGATGTCTTTAGCGTATGTGCGAATATGGCGCATCTTTGAGGATTGGTGCTCTCGACGTCAGGTCCGAGCGGCTACGGTTCCGGTCCCTTTGGTGTTGGAGTTTTTACAGGACGGTTTTGACAAAGGCCTGGCAGCCAGTTCCTTGCGTGTGCAGCTGGCGGCTCTCTCTTGTTATCACGGTAAGATCAATGGAGTGTCCTTAGGAGTTCACCCGGATGTGAGTCGCTATCTGAAGGCGGTTTCGAGATTGCGGCCAGTGCGACGGGTGTGCATTCCGCCTTGGGATCTGAATCTCGTGTTGACGGGGTTATCTCGTTCCCCCTTTGAGCCATTGCATCGCGCGTCGGTAAAGGAGGTGATGCTAAAGACTGTGTTTCTGGTTGCTATATGCCCGGCGAGGCGTATTTCAGAATTGCAAGCGTTATCCTGTAGGGAGCCTTTCTTATCCTTCTCTAAAGATAAGGTTGTTCTGCGTCCGGTTCCGTTCTTTTTGCCCAAGGTGGTGTCTCCCTTTCACTTGAATCAGGCGGTCTGCTTACCGGTGCTGGGGAGCAACGGGGGTGACGCGTCGGTTAGCTTCCCCCGTTGTCTGGATGTAAAAAGGGCGTTGAAAGAGTACTTGAAGGTGACGGAGTCCTTTCGCAAGTCGGAAAGGTTGTTTGACTGGTTTGCGGGCTGCCGCAAAGGAGAGGTGGCGGCTAAGGCGCCCAATGCCCGGTCGATTCGGGAGGCCATTGCTTCGGTCTATATGATTCAGGGGCGGCCCGTACCTGTTGGGTTACGGACACATTCCACCAGGGCGCAGGCGTCTTCTTGGGCGGAACACTGTTTGGTGCCGCCAGCGGATATTTGTAAGGCGGCAACTTGATCGTCGCTGCATGCCTTCAGTAAGCATTACAGGCTCGATGTAGCGGCAGCGGCTGATGCTCGTTTCGGGTCGGCGGTTTTGTCTGCCGGCTGGAAGGGTCCCTCCCATTAATTACTGCTCTGGTACATCCCAGAGGTAGAGGACTGAACTGGAGGAACGATAAGGAAATGATAATTACACTTACCTGGTAATTGTAGTTCCTTGAGTTACGACAGTTCAGTCCTCCATCCCACCCGAGGGAGGTAAGAATGAGTTCAGAATGAGCAAGGAGGTTTGGACAGAGGAAATGTATTACAGGTAAGTCGAACTTGTTTTCCGTTGACGGTGACGTCACCTATGACAGGGTAGGGTGTAAGAAAGCCTTACCCACATAAAAAAAAAAAAAAAACAAACTAGAGGGGTGGCGGTGGTTAGCGTTAGTTAAGATGTTTTCAACGTTACTATTGTCTACTTGTTTGTTGCTCCTTTGAGTCTGGTTTGTTATAGTTCACACTGGAGTTGGAGTGAGAAGGTGGCAGGCTATATCCAGTGATGTCAGAAGATTGACATACCAGTCTCCAAGCTGCAGGAGGAGATTGACAACCCAGAGGTAGAGGACTGAACTGTCGTCACTCAAGGAACTACAATTACCAGGTAAGTGTAATTATCATATTGATTGTTTATGCCATCAAAATGTAGAAAGACTAGGGGACATGCAATGAAGCTACCGTGTAACCCATGTTGTTGTTGTTGTTGTGTTGTTAAGTGCCGTCGAGTCGGAGTCGACTCATGGCGACCCTCTGGATAGCTATCCTAAATTGTGTTCGGTCTCCAGTCAGGCGGCTCATTGTTGACAGACTGGTACCCGTAGCTGCTGTTATTGTATCGATCCATCTCATTGCTGGCCTTCCTCTTTTGCGTTGACCTTCTATCTTGCCAAGCATAATGTCTTTCTCTAATGATCTCTCTCTTCGCATGATGTGTCCAAAGTATGAAAGTCGAAGTCTTGTCATCTGAGCTTCTAAAGAAAGCTTAGGTTTGATCTCCTCTAGTACCGACTGGTTTGTTCTTCTGGCAGTCCATAGTATACACAGTATTCGCCGCCAGCACCATAATTCAAAGGCATCAATTTTCTTCCTGTCTGTCTTTTTCACTGTCCAGCTTTCACATCCATATGATGTTATTGAAAATACCATGGCTTGAACAAGTCGAATCTTTGTATGGAGAGAGACATCTCTGCTCTTGAGAATCTTATCTAGGTCTTTCATGGCCATTCTGTCAAGAGCAATGCGTCGTCTGATTTCTTGACTGCTTGTTGCTTCTTTATTGATAGTTGATCCAAGTAGGTTAAAGTTGTTCACAATTTCAATTTCTTCTCCTTCAACGATGAACCTGTTGATTATGCCAGTTGTCATGATCTTTGTCTTCTTTACATTAAGGTGCAGACCCATTTTGAGACTGTTCTTTGATTGTGAGAAGCAAATGTTTCAGATCATCTTCACTTTCAGCCAGTAATGTGGTATCATCAGCATAGCGAAGGTTGTTGATGAGTCTTCCACCAATCTTCACACCTCTGTTGTCTTCATACAATCCTGCTTCTCTGATGATTTCTCTGCATACAAATTAAACAGGTAGGGGGAAAGTATGCAGCCTTGTCTTACACCTTTGCTTATTTTAAACCATTCTGTTTCTCCTTGTTCCGTTCGAACTGTTGCTTCTTGATCAATGTACAGATTGCGCAAGAGAACGATCAGGTGTTCTGGTATACCCATGCTTCTTAATGTGGCCCAGAGTTTCTCATGGTTTACAAAGTCAAAAGCCTTGCTATAGTCGATAAAGCACAAATAGATATCCTTTTGGTATTCTTTAGTCTTTTCAAGGATCCATCTCACATCCGCAATGATGTCTCTCGTTCCTCGCCCTTCCCTGAACCCTGCTTGCACTTCAGATAGTTTTTGTTCCAGGTATGGTTGTAATCTCTTTTGAATAATCTTCAGTAGAATCTTGCTGGCATGTGGGATCAGAGCGATTGTGCGATAATTTCCACAGTCAGTTGGATCACCTTTCTTTAGTATTGGTATAAGCACAGATCTTTTCCAGTCAGTTGGCCATGATGTTGTCTTCCATATTTCTTGGCAGAGTCTTGTGAGTACGGTAACAGCTGCATCAGATTGCTGCAATACTTCTATGGGAATGCTATCAATGCCTGGTGCTTTGTTCTTTGATAAGGCTTTCAATGCTGCTTCAACTTCTTCTTTCATCACCAATGGTTCCCGATCATAAGGTACAGGTTGAAAAGGCTGTTGGTCCACTTGATCTTTATCATATAAAAACTCTGTATATTCCTTCCACCTTTTCTTTATCTTCTCAGCATCATTCAACATAGAACCTTGAGCATCTTGTAACATTCCAATTCGAGGCTGGAACTTTTTCTTTAACTCTCGTAGCTTTAGGAAAGCCGATCTTGTTCTTCCTCTAATAGTTTCTGCTTCTATTTCCTTGCAAGTGTCATTGTAGTACTTTTCCTTGTCCTGTCTTGCTGCACCTTGGAAATCTCTGTTGAGTTCTGTGATTGTCTTTTCTCCTCTGGCTTTAGCTTCTCTGCGTTTCTGGGCAATTTTCAGAGTTTCTTCTGTCATCCATTTTGGCCGTTTTTGCTTTTTCACCTTTTGTAGAGACTTCTCGCTTTCTTCCAACACAACCTTCTTGTTGTCATTCCATAACTCTTCCGGAGCTCTGTCATTTGTGTCTAGAGCAGCAAATCGATTTTGCAGGCAGTCTTTAAATTCCAGTGGTATATTCTCCAGGTCATATTTTGCTGCATTCATGAGTGGTTTGCTCTTTTTCAACTTTAGCTTGAGTTTGCATACTAGTAATTGATGATCTGTACCACAGTCAGCTCCAGGTTTTGTCTTTGTTGATGTTACAGAGCTTTTCCATTGTTGACTTCCACATATGTAGTCAATTTGATTTTTATATAATCCATTCGGTGAAGTCCATGTGTACAGTCGCCGCTTGTGTTGCTGGAAGAAGGTGTTTGAGATGAATAGATCATTGGTCTTGCAGAATTCTATCAGTCTTTCTCCAGCTTCATTTCTGTTGCCAAGTCCATATTTTCCAACTACTTTGCCTTCTTCTTTGTTGCCAACTTTTGCGTTCCAGTCACCCATGACTATCAGGATATCCTGTTTGCATGTTCTGTCAATTTCAGCTTGTACTTGTTCATAAAACTCTTCAATTTCATTCTCTTCTGCAGCTGTTGTTGGGGCATATACTTGAATTATAGTTGTGTTGATAGGCAATCCTCGTAGACGAATAGAGATTAAGCGTTCGCTGACTGCATTGTATTTCATTACACTTCTTGCAAGTTTCTTCTTTATTATAAATGCAACACCATTTCTTCTTTGTCTTTCATTTCCAGCATAGTAGACCATGTGATCATCTGATGCAAAGTGCCCCATGCCAGTCCATTTCAGTTCGCTGACACCCAACAGATCAAGTTGTATACGTTCCATTTCATTCTTGACCACCTCCAACTTCCCCTGGTTCATGCTTCGTACGTTCCATGTTCCAATGTGTAAGACATCTTTACAGCTTCTGACTCTCATTTCATGCGCAGCTACATCAGCAGTCAGACTTCCCGAGGGCTTTGATCCAACCACATCATAAATGCTGGCTTTACTCTGAAAAGTCTTCAGCTCTTCCCCAGTAGCTAGTTGAGTGCCTTCTGACCTGGGGGTCTCATCTTCCAGCACCATAGCACAATTTGTTTTGTTGTAACTATCCATTGGGTTTTCATGGCAAGATACAGAAGTAGATTGCCGGGCCTTTCTTCCGTGCAGTTTAAGTTTGGTGTTGTCGCCGTTGTCACAAAAATGTGATCCTCCGCCGTCAACACTGTCCCATTCTGCTGCTGCCCAGATGGGTGGTTTGTCTTGATCTGGCACCTCAGCTGAGACCTGACCATCTTGGGAGACCCTGCCAGTAGTTAAACTACCGATAGTTTAGCTCTCAGCATCACTGATGCACGCAAGCCCTCACAGCACGACAAGCTGCAAACCAAGTGAGAGGTGTAACCCATATAAAACTATTAAGAGAAAATATTTTTTCACTAAACCAGTAATTAAAATCTAAAATTTGTTACTGGAGGATGTAGTAAAAGCTGTTTGGGTAGGTGGGTTTAAAAAACGTTTGGAGAAGTTCCTGGAGGAAAGGTCCATAAACCATTATTAAAGGGGACCTGGGAAATCCACTGCTTGTTCCAATACAAGCATGTGGAATCTGTGTCTTCTGGGGAAACTGCTAGGTACTTGTGATCTAAATTGGGCACTGTCAGAAACAGGATACCGGGCTTGATGGACCTTGGTCTGACCCAGTATAGCTCGTCTTATGTTCATGTTGTTTTTGTCTTTCTTTCATCTTAATTAGTTTGTGACCTGACCTGCCCTCTTTAGTGGAAAACCTTCAGATGGACTCCTCACTCGGTCTGTTGGACATGAGGAAAGGTGTTCGTGAAATATCAGGAGCTTTACTAATTCTTTCCATTGGTCGGACCATCTTTGTCCCATTCTGTAGTCCTAGGAAAAGACAAGCAGTGGCCAAGTCTTTGATTTACCACTGTATTAATGAGGCTATTAGTTCAGTCTGTATTCTGTGTGAGAATCAGGATTCACTCCATTAGTGCGGAATCCGCCTTGGTATCTCCGTAGGACATCTGTAAGGCGGCTACCTGGATATTCCCTGAGCAAGCATCTTTTTGACGCACTATAGTTTGCATGTGGGAGCTGGAGAGGATGGTGCCTTTGGTAGAGCAGTCCTGTCTAGAGCGGTGTCTTCCTTCCACCCTGGATCCTGACTACTTTGGTCCTACTCACCTGTGCTGGTCTAGCAGAATAATAAGGAAGGAGAAATTTTCCATACCTGTTAATTTTCTTTCCTTTAATCCTGCTAGACCAGTCCAGGATCCACCCTGGTAAGACTGCTCTTGCAGGTTTGGGAGCCATGCTGTCTTTTTAACTGCATTTATAGTATTGAATCTCCAGGAACAAGCAGGAATGAGTTTTCACATATGGGTACATCGGTACCGACGGAGCCTGCGCGGGAACGCTCCCCAGCGTCCCAAAAAAGGAAAGCTTTTGGGAGCATCCCACAGCGCCTGCGCGTTGCCTTCCCGCCTTTCCTAACCGCCTCTCTCCAGTTCTTCTTTTCCGCGGAGCCAGCAGGTCGTGTTCCTGTCACCGCTGAAGAAGTTCTTTATTTTATTTTATTTCTTTGGTCGCGCGTCTGCCTTCTTCGACGTCAGACCAGTACCGCCGGTTTAGGTTTAGGTTTATTCGCTTAATATACCGCTAAACGTGGGGGACATCATAGCGGTTTACAGAGTTCAAAAAAAAATGAGGCAATCACCGTAAAGGTGAGATAGAAGAAGAAAGGAAGTTACATCAATCGACAGGAAAGCAAACTAGGCAGATTCATACGACAGGACAGGACAGTAGAGGAGAGAGGGAAGGGAAAACAGATCACACGTGGGGTACAGGAGGAGCAGGAAGGTCAAAGGCAAGGGTGAAGAGGTAAGTTTTGAGGCGGTTCTTAAAGGTGGAATGGTCTTGTTCGAGGCGAATAGAGGAGGGAAGAGAGTTCCAGAGGGCGGGGGCAAGGAAGAAAAATGCAGAGGTACGGGTGGATTGGAGGCGAGCACAAGTGGGAGAGGGGAGGTGTAGGCGATTCAGATGAAAGGAGCGTGGGGAACGGGTGGGGTTATGGAAGTGAACCAGGTCAGCTAGGTACTGCGGAGAGTGGGTGTAGAGGATACGGTGAAGAAGGATCAGAATCTTAAAATGACTGCGGAATTTGACAGGGAGCCAGTGAAGACGGATAAGGAGGGGGGTGATATGGTCGCGGATAGATGCATGGAAGATGAGGCGGGCGGCTGTGTTTTGAATACGTTGGAGGCGTTGCAGTTGGGAGGCAGGGAGACCAGACATGAGGGAGTTGCAGAAGTCGATGCAAGATATGACCAGGGAAAGAAGAAGAGTAGAAGAAGAGTAGTCTTTTCTTTCTTTCTTCTTCTTCTTCTTCTTCAAAAAAAAAAGATACTTTCCGTTCCACTTCAGTGTATTTTTTCTTCGTTGGGCCTTAGGCCTAACAGAAAATTCCTCATGGAAAAGCCCGCCTCCGGGTTTAAAAAATGCACTAAGTGCAGCGGTACCATCTCTGTTACCGACACCCATGACTGATGTTTTAAGTGTTTGGGTCCTGTCCATTCCATCACGGATTGTCCGTCCTGCTCCATGATGTCTAAAAGAGGTTTACAGAACCGAGCAGCCAAGCTCAGTACACTGTTTCCCTCTGATGCAGCTTTGGTGGCATCGACGTCTTCCAGGGCTGCTGCTTCCTCCTATGGATCTCAGGTAACCAAACATAAGTCCAGCCGGTCCTCGAAGGGTAGATCTCCCTCTAAGCATCGAGATGCCTCCGGGCTTGCCATCGAGAATCCTGCACCGGTAAAAGTACCCCGGCGGGAAGCTCTGGCTTCCAAAGCTCCTCCTATGGGGTCACAGGTTGACATCGATGGCACGGCCTCAACCGATCACCTGTTGCAATGTTCTGGGGTACCGGTGGAATCCGCCGGTACCGACCTCCAGACGTTCATGGCGTCGATGGATCAGAATGTTCTGACCATGCAGCATGCCATTACGGCATTCATACAAGCTGCGACGCCGCTGGTACTGCAACAAACTTCGTTGTCTGTACCGGCTCCGATATCGGTTCCAGTGCCGGTACCGGTTGCATCGACATCGGCTTCGGTGTCGACTGCAGCGGTGCCCTGTCCGATGATGCCTATCGGTACCGATCCGGTACCGATGACTCCCGATGTCGATACCACCCGGTATGCGTATCGGGCTTTACAGGAGCATCCAGACAGGCGATACTTCGATTCCTCCGAAGACTCTGATGCATAGGAGGCCTCTGTCGAAGCATCGGTACTTCTTCCTCAGGAGCCTTCTTCTCCAAAAAGAAGAATGTCCCCTCCAGAAGACTTGTCTTTTCAAGACTTCATAAGGGAAGTGGCCAAGGGGCTTTCTATCTCAGTAGCCCCTGAGACAGAGCCTAGAGCCAAATAATTGGATATTTTGCAATATGCCAAGGCTCCTAAAGAAGCAGCCAGTTTGCCAGTTCATGAGATCCTTTATGACCACATGATAGGCATATGGGAGACTCCTCTCACCATCTCTTCTCATTCTCGTAGGTTGGATACCATGTATCGTGTCCCTCCTTGTCCTGGATTTCATAAAACTCAGCTTCCTCACCATTCTATTGTGGTAGAGTCTGCTATGAAAAAGTTAGAGTGCAAAGAGGCACTCATCTGCTCCTCAAGGAAGAGAATGTAGAACCTTAGATGCTTTTGGCAGGAAAACTTTCCAGGCCAGTATGCTTGTTGCCAGAATCAACTCCTATAGTCTCTATATGGGGATGTTTCTGAAGGAAGTTACAGATCATCTGCAAACTTTCCTCCCTTTTCTTACAGTAGATAGAAGGGAAGACTTTCTTACCTGGCTTAAGCATGCCCAGGATGTTTCCAAATTTTCTAACCGTGCAGCCTTTGACTCTTTTGAGGGGGCCAGCAGAGCCTCGGCCATTGCCATAGGTGCACGCAGAATTGCTTGGTTACAAGCTTCTGATTTGGAACCCTGGGTCCAAGATGGATTAGGAAATCTTCCTTGTACAGGTGAAAACCTGTTTGGCAAAGATTGGCAAGCAAAGGCCACTCAAATGGATGCAGAAAATTCTGCTTTGGATAGGCTTTCAAAGTCTACCTCTAATCCTGTCCAGAAGAGGTTGTTCAAAAAGACATATTTTCCCAAAAAGGGAAGATATTATGCTGTTTATGGTCAACAGACATCTTCTGCAGGTCGTTTTGCTGCAAAGCGTCAACAACCTAAACAGGCCAAGCCTAAGGCTGCAAGGACTACTGTAGCCCAACAGCCTCAGCCTCCTCAGGGCCTTTGACTTGCAGCTAGAGAACTTAGCCTTTCTGGCTCTAAAAGACCCAGAGCCTCTCACCATTCCAGGAAGGTTAGCTCACTTTGCTCCCAGATGGGAGCAAATCACAGCAGAGCAGTGGACCCTTTCCATCATAAGGGAGGGGTACAAACTTCATTTCTCAAACCTTCCTCCTTACACCATGGTGAGACAGTTCAATTCTCCAACATCTCTTCTCGACCTTCTGGGTCAGGAGATTTCTACCCTTCTTGCCCAAGGGGCAATAGAAGAAGTACCTCTTCTTCAACAGGGCTCAGGGTTCTACTCCCCCTACTTTCTAATTCCTAAGAAAACAGGGGGCTACAGACCCATATTAGATCTCAGAGAATTGAACAAATTCCTATGCAAGGAGAAATTCAAGATGATTTCTCTAGGTACTCTCCTTCCATTCCTTCAGAGTCAGGATTGGCTTTGTTCTCTAGATCTCAAGGATGCGTATACCCATATACTCATCCATCCAGCACACAGAATGTTCCTTCGGTTCCTTTATCTGGGAAAGCACTACCAATACAGGGTGCTTCCTTTTGGTCTGGCCTCTGCTCCAAGAGTGTTCACAAAATGCATGGCAGTAATAGCTGCATTTCTACGCACTCTGGGAATATTCGTATTCCCATATCTGGACGACTGGCTCATCCGAGCTTCATCCCAATCAGAGGCCCAGACTTCCCTAGCCTGCACAATGCGTGTTCTGCAGTATCTGGGACTGGTGATAAACATTCCAAAGTCCCAACTCACCCCTACTCAGTCTCTAGAGTTCATAGGGGCCTTGCTGGATACCACAACTGCAAAGGCCTATCTTCCCCAGGCCCGTTGCCTACGCTTAGTGCAGTTAGCCTCTCAGATTCAGTTAAAAACACATCTAACTGCTCGAGAGATGTTACAACTGCTAGGCCACATGGCATCCACTGTGCATGTGGTCCCTTATGCTCGCCTTCACATGAGGGCAGCTCAATGGACTTTGTCCACCCAGTGGACCCAGGCATCAGAGGGTCTGTCAGACAAAATAGCAACCTCCAGGCGCCTTTTTTGGTCTCTCCAGTGGTGGAAGTCCACGCAAAATCTGTTGCTGGGGTCCCCCTTCCAACAATTGTTACCACAAGCAATCCTTACAACAGATGCCTCTCCAAAGGGTTGGGGAGCTCATCTTCAAGACCTCTCCACCCAGGGCATTTGGTCTCCACAGAAGACCTCCCTACATATCAACATCTTAGAGCTCAGAGCAATCTTCTTAGCTCTCAGAGTCTTCTATACCCTGCTCAGCTACAAGACAGTCCTCATTCACACGGACAACCAAGTAGCCATGTTCTATGTGAACAAGCAGGGGGGGACTGGCTCTCTGTCGCTTTGCAACAAAGCTCTGAGATTGTGGGCCTTCGCCAGAGAGCATCAAATTCATCTTCTGGCAGTATACCTTCCAGGAGTTCAAAACTCTTGGGCAGACAGACTCAGTCGAGTTCTGCTTTCACACGAATGGTCCCTTCATATGGACCAGATAGTCAGAATCTTTCGAATTTGGGGAACCCCGGACATAGACCTCTTTGCAAGTCCGTGGAATGCCAAACTTCCCCGATTCTGTTCCAGAATTCCGTGTCAGGGAGTTCAGGCCAGGGATGCCTTCCTCCTTCATTGGGGTCAAGATTTCCTGTACGCCTTTCCATCCATTCCCTTAATTCCCAAGACCCTGTTCAAGCTTCAGAGAGATCGAGGGACTATGATCCTCATAGCTCCACGTTGGCCACGCCAAGTGTGGTACCCTCTACTTCTGCATCTCTCTCAAGCTCCCTCCCTGGACTTGGGGTCTGCTCCAGATCTCCTGTCTCAGGAGGGGGGAACGTTGTGGCACCCAAACCCCCAATCTCTCCATCTCAGGGCTTGGTTGCTGAAGGCTTAGACCTTCAAGATTGGCATCTTTCTCAGCAAGTAAGGGATATCCTTCATGCTTCCAGAAAGCCTTCTACTAGACGTTCCTATGCTTTTAAATGGAAAAGGTTTACCATTTGGTGTGCTGAGAAGGGTATTAACTCTCTAGCAATACCTTTGAATTCTTTACTAGAGTATCTCCTGCATCTTTCCCATGCAGGCCTCAAAACGAATTCAGTAAGGGTCCATTTGAGTGCTATTGCAGCATCCCTCAAGCCTCTCAATGGACAACCTGTCTCCTCTCATCCTCTTATTGCAAGATTCATGAGAGGCCTTCTTTTAACTAAACCTCCCATTAGACCACCTCCAGTGGCATGGGACTTGAATCTGGTTCTTGGTCAGCTCATGAAGCCACCCTTTGAACCCTTAGCCACTACCTCCTTGAAATTTCTTTCCTGGAAGGTTATCTTCCTTATTGCAGTCACCTCAGCTCGCCGCATTAGTGAACTGCAGGCCTTAGTGGCTAATCCACCTTATACAAGGTTCCATCATGATAAGGTAGTCCTTAGGACCAATCCACACTTTATGCCTAAAGTGGTCTCACCTTTTCATCTTAATCAAGAGGTGTATTTACCTGTCTTTTTTCCAGGTCCTCATGCATCAAGTGCAGAGAGGAATCTTCATACCCTGGATTGTAAGAGAGCTCTTGCTTTTTACTTACAAAGGACACAGCAACATAGAAAGTCTTCTCAACTCTTTGTTGCTTTTGATCCCTCTCATTTGGGACTTCCAGTCTCTAAGAGGACACTGTCCAATTGGATTGCTCAGTGTATTTCTTTCGCCTACCAGAGTAAGAACCTTTCTCTGGAGGGCCATGTCACAGCTCATAATGTGAGGGCCATGGCCACCTCTATGGCTCATCTAAATTCTGTGTCCATCGATCAGATCTGTCGAGCGGCCACCTGGGCCTCGGTTCATACCTTCACAGCCCATTACTGTTTGGACAAGGACTCCCACCGGGATGCCTTGTTTGGTCAGGCTGTTCTCAAACACCTGTTCCATGCTTAATCAACTCCTTCCCTCCATCCCTGGTTGGATGCCTGAGATCCATGGGAGGAGGTAGAGCCCTTCTCAGGGTCTCACAACCTTGGGGATCTCCCAGGCATCTCTAGCTGGGGAGTCCCCATATGTGAAGACTCATTCTTGCTTGTTCCTGGAGATAGCACAGTTACTTACCTGTAACAGGTGATCTCTGGGAACAGCAGGAATAAGTCTTCACAACCCACCCACCTCCCCTAGGAGTTGTATCTCTCTATCTTTCCTTTCCTCTCTCTCTCTTTGTCTCAGCTTTAAAACTCCAACTGAAGAGAGGCAGTTAGGAAAGGCGGGAAGGCAGCGCGCAGGCGCTGTGGGATGCTCCCAAAAGCTTTCCTTTTTTGGGACGATGGGGAGCGTTCCCGCGCAGGTTCCGTCGGTACCGACGTACCCATATGTGAAGACTTATTCCTGCTGTTCCCAGAGATCACCTGTTACAGGTAAGTAACTGTGCTTTCCTGATATAAAGTCAAGTATGGTGAGAGCCAAATATGTGTGCATAATTATTGTTTAATACTTTTTTCTGAGTTTATCAGCCTTGTTTTCTGCTGAGGAAGTATCATACTGACTTCTCTCAGTGCTGTAACAGTGCATATGCAAGTGATAACTTCACTGAAAGTTGCACCGATCTGCTTCCATCTGTTGGTTGGGGAGCATAACTTACTCAGTTGGACTGGTCTAGCAGGAGCCAAGGAAAGGAAATTAGCAGGTATGGAAAAATTCTCCTTTAGGGGCTTTGTGTACCTCTTTAGTCCTGGGATCTCATTATATCATTTTGATCCCAGTGTTTGCCTTCTATGCTTTCAGTGGAATCGTTTGACAGGTCACACATTTTCAAAATGTAAAGCAGTTGGAGGCCAGAAATTTTAAATTAAATCCGCTTCTCATTCTGTTGAGAATTAAATTAAATAATGGAGTTAAAATGATTTGGATTTATGTAGCAACTCTGATCCAAAGCAGAATATCAGTGTAATTTAGAACCACATTTTCCACAGTGGAGATTCTATTTGGACAGCTAAGTGTGATATTGTATGTGATAGGTTCCAGGAGGGATAAGAGCAAAGAAGCATTGTTAGCATGCAATTACATTTGAGTAAACTGCGTTGCAGGGAGGGTTTAAGTTTCCCAAGGTTATGATGATTCTTAATAAAACATCACTCTTTTTTGCCTTAGTGCTGACTTAGTTGATATGTATTGATTTTTTTTATTTGGTCAGTGTGTAGGGATGTGCATGGCCAAAAAGTCGTCATTTTTAAATGAAGCTTTTGCAATTTTCTTGTGCCTTTTTCGTGGTTTTGCCCATGTTGTTGCTAAATGCAGTCGAATCGGTGTTTGATTCATGGCGGCCCTTTGGATAGTTGACCTAAACTGTGTTCGGTCTTCAGTCAGGTGGCTCATTATTGATAAAGTGGCACCTCATAGCTGCTGTTATTGTATCAGTCCATCTCATTGCTGGCCTTTCTCTTTTACGTTGACCTTCAACCTTGCCAAGCATGATGTCTTTCTCTAACGATCTCTCTCTTCGCATGATGTGTCCAAAAGTATGAAAGTCGAAGTCTTGTCTTCTGAGCTTCTAAAGAAAACCCATATTCGTTTTAAATGCTCGTCTTTTATGCACGTGCACGTGATAATTTGTAGGTTTGCGTATATACAGGCAATTTGCCACATACAGGTGCAGTCAAGCTGAATATGTCAACGAATCTGCTGACTATATTAGAAAATACAGAAAACGGAAGCAGTCGGGCCATCTTTTACACATACCTTAGCCCAGCTCTGGATGGCCCACCATAGGCTCTGAGCATGTGGTTCATTCATTGCTTAGAAACAGCGATAGCAAGGTTTTTCAATTGCATTAGTAGTGCTAGAATCAAGTGTTTTTTTAATAGAAGTGTTCCATGGACGACAATATGGCTGACTAGTGTAACACCGAAAATGTGCCCTGTAACTTTAAGACACAAAAAGCTGAAGAGTACGGCACAGACTCTGACAGAAAGGGAGAGAAAAAGCTTCCTAGTTGCTATAGGCAACCAGAGCAGGCTGAGGCACGAGACCTGAAGGCACGCCCAGCCAACAGACACTCCCCAAACACTGAGGGAAACACTCTGCACATGTGCAGGAAAACGCCCATAACTCTGCATAAGAAAGCAGGCAGGCAAACAGAGTTAGGTCGAGTTGGAGTTCAGGAACGGGCCAGAGCTTGGGAGCAGGCCAGAGAGGAGAATCCTTATTATGCTCGAGTCCAGGAGAGAGAGAATCCAGGAAGAGAGGCTGAATGTGATTCCTGTATGATTACTGACGAAGGTTTTGATGACACAGAAGCTGCAAGCGTTTGTGAAACCTGGCAGGTCAGAGAGAACCTAAAACCCTTCAACAAAAGGTCAGAGTATTTTCAGCCTAACCCTGTGTATTCTGAGGCCTGGAATAAGAAGCCAAGAAGGGCTGGGAGACATAACAGGCAGTCATTCTCCAACCGTGAGTTTAACCACAGAAAACCCTTTGCTAATGAAAGCCAGAAACTTTTAAGGTATTCACATCCTTATAATAGAGATAGTGAACTGCTTCCGGATATTTGTATGAGAGCAGAGCCTGAATGTTTGTATGAGAAGCCTGGCAGCAAACTGACAAGAGCAAGGTGTAACAGAAAAGCTGAAAAGCATTTTTATCAAGGCTCAGATAATTATCTCCCTAACCAAGAAGAGAGTTTGGAAGAGAGACCAGTCACTGACTGGAGGAGGTTACAAACTCTCTGCCAGAGGGAAGACGAGGCACTTGAGGAGCCCATGTGTACTGACCAGAATGAATGTTTATCTTATGAGGAAAAGATGGACTGTTCTCTAGTGATGACTGAAGAGACCTCTCTGCGCTGAGAGCTAATAAGCCTGCTAGAGAGAACAGGTCTGCATAGTGGAAACTGCCCAGGTGTTTACCTTGATGATATATTTTGTTTTGTCATTTGATTTGTGAAGCAAGAAGCTACTTTTCTTTATCCATTTGTTTATACCAGAAGTATGGTTATCTTTTGAGTTTGGAAGTGTATTATTTTTGAAAGTCCAGCAAAACCCCGGGAGGGGAATAAATCCTTGTTTAAACCTGACCCTCGACTTGCAACTACACTTTCTTTTTATAGAAAGGTCAGGGCCAGTAGTGATCTAAGCTAGATAACACTAGTTTAGCCTCTGCTGGTGACACTAGAGACAATTTGGTGGTTGCAAGAGAGGAAGGTCAACACCAAAATGAACAGGCAAAACCTTATAGTAACAAGTGGAGGCTACAGTTACTGATTGTACATTCTTTTAAGGTAGAAGTACTGCAGTGATAAAGAATTCTGCTCTGCTGTATTTTTATTTTTCCAAAACATCCCTCCAGTCCAGACGAGTGTGTTATGCTCCTCTATGAGAACCAGCTTGAATTGAGCTTTAAGCGGCCTGTGCTAGCCAAGCAAGCCAGCATTCTCAGTCTCTAGCAGGTGGAAAGAGGAGATGGAGTGTGGAGGAGAGCCAGTGATCCATTAACCGCCTGGAGACGTGAGCGGTGCTTCTGACATTGCTGGAGTTTCTTCCCTTAATCCACAACAGGGCTGTGAGAATGCTGTCTGATAACGCGATGACAGTGGCTTACATAAACCGGCAAGGCGGCATCTGGGCATCCGAAATGTGGCCTTAACGGCAGAGGCATTCCTGCTGCTACTGTGGGTGGAGGTCCACTTGACGGCACTGTCAGCGGCCCATGTGGCTGGGAAGGACAGTGTCCAAGCAGATTACCCCGGTTGCACTCTCTGAATTCTGGGTTTGGCTGCTATTGCAGATGGCGTTCCAGTGAAAAATGGCTCGCTAGGGACCAGTGAGGGATTTAATGGCAACTCAAGTGAATGCCAAAGCAGAGTGCTAATTCAGTAGGCGCAGAGAGCATATGTCCAAAGGGTGGGACGCCCTAGTACAGCCCTGAGGAAGTCAGCCCTGCTGTATGTGTTTCTCCCTTGGCCGCTGATAGGATGCATCATTCAGAGGATAGAGTCTCATTGGGGGAGGATGATGCCCATTACCCCGGACTGGCCTCTGCATCCTTGGTATGCATACCTTGTGCGACTATTAGTGGTGGAGCCACTCTGCCCATAGGCTGAAGTGGATCTGCTCACTCGGGCCAGTGTGGATGCTGGATGTGGGTTGATTTTCACTTATGACTTGGCTCTGGAAAGGGTTTGGTTGAGGCGAAGGGGTTATTTGCCTCAGATTGATACCCGGCTACAGGCACACAGGAGGTCTACCTCCTTGGACTACATGTGTGTTTGGTGTATCTTTGAGGACTGGTGTGAAGAGTGCAGCATTCGCACCCTGGGGGCATCGCTCCGGATATTCTGCCCATTCTACAGGCGGGGATCGAGAAGGGTCTGGCTCTGGGCTCCTTGAGAGTCCAGGTGGCGGCCTCAGTGTGTTTTAGGGGCCTTATCCAGGGGCAAGCCTATCGATGTGATGCTTCAGCCCACGCAAAAAATGCATCTCCATCCCCCTCACCAGTCGGAGTTCCCCCTGTGGGATCTCATTCTAGTGCCTCCCTTTGAGCTCCTGTTGGGTGCCACAGTGAAGGATTTGACCTTAAAGGAGTTCTTTCTGGTGGCCATCTGTTCCATGTGTCACATTTTCGAGCTCCGGGCCTTCTCATACAGGGAGCTTTACTTATTTCTCGGGAAAAGGTGGTTCTGCGCCTGGTTCCTTCTTTTCTCCCCATGGTGGTGTCCAGTTTTCACCTTAATCAAGTGGTGGCCCTGCCCTCCGTCCTTGAAGGCTCACAGCTCAGAGGAGGGTCATCTTCTTCATAAGCTGGATGTCCATAGGGTGCTGAAGTGGTACCTCAAGGTCATCCAATCCTTTCAGAGGTCCGAATGGCTCTTTGTGATATTTGGTGGTCCTCGCAAAGGGGAGGCGGCTTCCAAGGCCTCCATTTTTCCAAGGCCTCAGCTGAGGGATGTAGAAAAACAGTGGGAAAAACTGAAAGGGGATATTTTAAGGGCAACCAACCTTTTTGTTAAAATGGTAAGTAAAGGCAAAAGGGAAAGGAGACCACTATGGTTTTCGAAAGAAGTAGCTGAAAAAGTGAAGAAAAAGAGGGAGGCCTTCATGAAATACAAGAGATCACAGAGAGAGGAAGACAGGCATCTGTATTTGGAAAAACTTAGAGAAGCTAGCAAAGTAGTCAAGAAGGCAAAGATTCAAAAGGAGGAGGAAATAGCCAATGCAATAAAATGGGGGGATAAGACATTTTTCAGATATATTAGTGAGAAGAGGGAAGGGCAAGAGTGGTATTGTCAGACTCAAGGGTGCAGGGGAGGAATATGTAGAAGCTGATAAGGATAAAGCGGAATTGCTTAACAAATATTTTTGTTCTGTGTTCACAGATGAAGAACCAGGAGCAGGACCTCAGAAAACACCCACAAATAGGAACAGAAGCAAAGGACATCTTGAACAATTTTCAAAAGACTGTGTTTGTGAGAAACTATCTCAACTTAAAGTAGACAAAGCGATGGGACCGGATGGGATACACCCGAGAATACTGAGGGAACTTGGGGACGTACTAGCAGCTCCACTGACTGACCTTTTCAATGCCCTCGTTGGAGTCGGGAGTGGTGCCAAAGGACTGGAGAGAGGCTCATGATATGGTTGAAAACTACAGGCCGGTTAGTTTAACTTCGGTGGTGAGTAAATTATTGGAAACACTGCTGAAAGAGAAAATAGTGAGGTTTCTGGAGTCCAGCGGATTACAGGACCCGAGGCAGCATGGATTCACCAGAGGCAGGTCTTGTCAGACAAATCTGATTGATTTCTTTGACTGGGTGACCAGGGAGTTGGACCGAGGGAGAGCCCTAGATGTGGTGTATTTAGATTTCAGTAAAGCCTTTGATACTGTTCCTCACAGGCAACTTATAAACAAACTGAGCACCCTAGGGATGGACCCTAAAATTACTGCTTGGGTTAGAAATTGGTTGGGTGGGAGGCGACAAAGAGTACAAGTAAATGGAGCTCACTCTGAGGAGAAGAATGTTATCAGTGGTGTGCTCCAGGGATCTGTCCTTGGTCCGATTCTTTTTAACATCTTTGTTAGTGATATAGCGGAAGGGCTTTCAGGTAAGGTTTGCCTCTTTGCGGATGATACCAAAATCGGCAATAGAGTAGACACCCAGGAAGGTGTAGATAACATGAGGAGGGATCTAGCTAAGTTTGAAGAATGGTCTAGAATTTGGCAGCTGGGATTTAATGTTAAAAAATGTAAGGTCATGCATTTGGGCTGCAGCAATCCAAGGGAGCAATACAGTATAGGGGGTGAAGTACTTTTGTCCACTAAAGAAGAGCGGGATCTAGGCGTGGTTGTGTCTAATGATCTTAAAGTAGCTAAACAGGTAGAAAAGGCGACGGCAAAAGCTAGAAGGATGCTTGGGTGCATACGGAGAGGAATGGCTAGCAGAAAAAAGGAGGTGATAATGCCTCTGTATAAGTCTTTGGTGCGACCTCATTTGGAGTATAGTGTGCAATTCTGGAGACCGCACCTTCAAAAGGATGTGAACAGGATGGAGTCGGTGCAGAGGGTGGCTACTAAAATGATTAGTGATCTTCATTATAAAGCATATGAGGACAGACTGAAGGATCTTAATATGTACACCTTAGAGGAAAGGCGGGATAGAGGTGATATGATTGAGATGTTTAAATACCTCTGTGGCATAAATGTTCAGGGAGAGAGCCTCTTTCATTTGAAAGCAAGTTCTGCTATGAGGGGACATGGGATGAGGGTGAAGGGAGATAGATTCAGGAGTGATATGCGGAAATATTTCTTTACGGAAAGAGTAGTGGATCCGTGGAATAGTCTCCCAGTGGAGGTGGTAGAGATGAGGACAGTAACTGAATTCAAAAAAGCATGGGACAAACACAGAGGATTTCTAAAGGTAAAAAGGGGACTGTTGTAGTTGTTATGGAAGGACAGATTAGATAAGCCATGTGGTCTTTTTCTGTCATCATATTTCTATGTTTCTATGTTTCTATTTCGAGGTGAATCCTGGAGGCTATTGTGTCGTCGTATCTGTTGAAAGGGCATCCAGTGCCTTCAGGTTTGCAAGTGCATTCCACACGGGTGCAGACCTCGTCCTGGATGAAGTTTGGTTTGGTTGCACTCCAGGATGTCTACAAGGTGGCGACCTAGTCATCCCTTCATGTGGTACTATCTGTTGTATATTCAGGCTCGTCAGGATGCAGAGTTTGGGGTCATGGTCCTGCAGGTGTGGGGGTCTCTGCTCCCTCCCACTGTTAGTACTGCTTTGCTATGTCCCACTTGTCTGGACTGGACTGGACTGGACTGGTCCCACCCAGAGTCTGTTTCCTGTGGGCATCTCTCTCGTGTAATGAGCGGCATGCGATCTCTTTTTTGGTAGCTGTCCGGTTGGCTTGGCCTCCGGACTGTGCACTTTGTTTTGGACTTATTGACTTAAAAAAAAAAAAAAAAAAGTGGTGTGAGAGGATAGATATAAAGGAAGTGATTTGTGAGAGTGTTAAAGACATGGAGGTAATACGTCTTGACTACCAAGATGTGGTTGGAGGGCCTGAGCTCCTTGGAGGAATTTTTCCTCACAGATCTTGCGATCTGCCCCCCCCCCTTTTGTTTTGTCTTTAAGGCGCATTAAGTTGCTGGAGAAATGGAGTTTGTACTCCTTTTTCCCTGCTTTGGTGATGATCATACTGGCTTGCTCAGCTAGCACAGTACGCTTATAGCTGACTTCAAGCTGTGTTTTCAGTTTCCACCTGCTGGTCGTATAAGAGCATAACCCACTTGACTGGACTGGAGGGACTCCAGGAAAGAAAATTAGCAGGTAAGGCTAATTTCACCATTTAATGTACTTATATTCCACTCTATTACATATATTTGATGGATTACAATAAAACAATCAAACAATTTGAGATAAGATACTTTGACAAAAAGAGATTAAAAATGGATAAAATACATTCTAGACGATATATTACAAGACAAGGAGAGTATTGGAGACTTGCTCCTGACTGGTAAGGCCACTTGCTGTCTGGGTCTGAGGTGAGAGCATATCTAGGGATAAATGGAGATTAAATTAAAAATAAGAAAAAAAGGTATGGGGCACTGCAAATTACCATTTTTTTATTGGCTATAATTGTTTACTTCATGGACACTGTCCAGCTTCCTGGTTTGGTTCCAGCATCAGCCCTTCTGATGACAAAGGCTGCTTTTGACTTATGTAACAGCTGTTTAAAAATATTCTCCTGACTTTTTTTTTTTTTGCGCTTTGGGAAATAATGCCAGCCAAATACTGTGTTTTTTAGATAAGGTTTCCCAAGTAGACCTAAAAAAAATTACAATGCTCAACTCTATTTATGAAATATCTCTTCTAGGCCACACGTAATCTGATCCAAGGGATCAGTTGCTGGCTTTAGAGAGTTCTGCTTAACTAAAGTTATGTTTGTTAGCACATTTTTTTTCTTTGATCTCATGGAGAAAAAAAATGGTACCATGTGCCTAAAATTGTCTAGGTGGCCATGTTGGTTTATTGGGGAATTTGAGTGTTCAGTAAATAAACGTAAGTCATGTATAAAGGTGGTGTTAGTATTTTTTTCATCTGTTTAATCCATCTGTGCCTACAAGAACATACTTATAGGAATATGCTTTGTAGAAAGGACACTGAGATTTACTGCAGCAGTGGTAAACAACTTCTATAGCTAACATTGATGACTTGAAGTATCATAATTGTTCAAAGCTGTGTAATTTTAAAAATATTTTAGGTAATCACATTCTACCTGATGAAGATTTGGCTGCCTTTCACTGGAGTTTACTTGGTCCAGAACATCCATTAGCCTCACTGAAGGTAAGAACCATTCCTTTAAAAGAACTGTACATTGGTCCTTCCTTATTATCCTGATAGATGACTACTACTACTTCAATTAATCATTTATATAAATATTTTTATTTATTTATTTGATTTTATATACTGCACTATTTTGAAATCAGTGCGGTTTACACCGAGCAAGCATAAAAACCTTACATAGTAAAGGCTTTATATAGTGCTACAAGATGCAGCGCTGTACATAAACATGCAGAAAGATCGTTCCTGTTAGAGCTAACAATCTAAAAGAAGACAGACAATACAATAACTGAGAACAGGGGTTCAAATAGGAAAAGGTAAGGAAACACAAGGAGAATAAGGTATCAGGATCCAAAAGTAGCCTCAAAGAGGTAGGCTTCCTCTTCGTCTCTCTGGGCCAGTCCAGGAACCATAGGGTTTTCAACCTTCTCCAGCAGCTGAGGACAATTTCAAAGTCTTGCTGACCGCTACTCCAGCCCCCTCTAGTGTCAGAGACTCAGTCTTTCAGTCCTCAGCAGCTGGATAGGACGTGGGGCTGACAGGCTCCTGGAGGGACGAAGAGGAACAGTGTTTTTAAGATAGAACACCCCCCCCCCCCGAAGTCTGGTGGGTGCCCTAGCTGGGTGCTACTCGTCCAGACAGGATCTGCCACATTGTTTGGAAAAAAAAAAAAAGCACAGACGGACTACAGGGCTCGGCTGCACAGGGCAGTATGGTGAGAGGCAGAGCTTGCCTCATAGAGCTGTACCGTTTTCCGCGGACAAGGGAAAACTAGACACTAGGAGCCCCAGAGGTCAGCATCTTCTCTGCCTTCGGGCCACGTCTGCCTCGCCTGCTAGCAATGCCATTGGTAGTCGGTTTTGGCATTCTTCTGGTGTGCTGGTAAGGGGCGATCTCAAGCGTTTTGGCGGGAGGCTTGTAGCAGAGCAGTGTTGTCTTCGGGCTGTATTCGCGTTTGGCAGTTTTAACTTTCAAGCGCATGCGGCCGGTCTTACCAGCGTGCGCTCAGTGTGGCAGTCTTGGGGTCTCTCCGAAGCGGGGTTTTGCCGCTTTTGTGTCCGGCAGGGCAGTCGGTGTCATAGTTTCTTCGGATTCAGCATGGAGAACAGAGCTCCTGCTTCTGAGCCGTTAGCCATTTCGTGGCAGGGGAGAAGGCGGGAATGGCGGCCATTTTGGAACAGAAGGCCGTTCCTGCTGCGGCTCAGGAGAAGCAAGGAAAGAGAAAAACAAAAACTAAAAAGTCTCCGTCAGCAGAAACTAGATCTCAGCCCCCTGTGCAGGTGGGGCAGGGAGCCTTAGACACTATTTTTTCTGCGGCGTTCATTTTGTCTCTGCATAAGGCTTATTGCCTGAAGTTAGAGCAAGTGCAGGGCAAAGGTTCTGCTCCCTCGGCTGCGGGGGGGGGGGGGGGGGAGGGCAGAGAGGAGAGGGCTCTCTGATGGATCCCGGAGAAGGCTCCTCCAAAACTAGTTTAGCAATTGACATGGGCTCCGATGGCTTCGGGCCGCCTGTCTCAGGGCTCCTGAGTACTGAGGAGGGGGAAATTCTCTCGAACAGTGGACAGAGGATCTTGAGGAAGGTGAGATTTCCCCAGGGTGTGACCCTAATGTATTTAGTCTTCGGGAAGGAGGAACTCGGAGCGCTTATTGTCCATTCACTAGCAGTCCTGAATATAACTATGCCAGCAGTTCAGGAGGAACCGCTCGAAGACCCTCTGCTTCAAGGTTTTAAGGTGGAGCAGAGGTGTTTTCCGGTTCACAGGGTGATCAAGCAGATGGTGGAATCGGAGTGGGAATGCCCAGAGGCTACCCTGTGCGGAGCTTGTGCCATTGGGCGCCTATACCTGGTTCCGCATGATGAGCGGGGGTTGCTTCGCATGCCAAAGGTAGATGCCTTGGTGGCAGCGGTAACTAAGAAGACCACGATTCCGGTGGAAGGCGGAGCGGCTCTTAGGGATCTGCAGGATAGAAAGTTGGAAGCGCTGCTCAAGCAGACTTTTGATCCGGGGCTCTAGCTCTTCAGGCTTCAATTTGTGGGGATTATGTGGCCAGAGCAGTCATTCGTTGGCTCCAGGGGGAGTCTCGCCCGGAGGGAGAGGACAGCTCTTCTCCGGAGGGGGCGAAGTTAGAGTCGGCGGCGGCCTATCTCGCAGATGCCTTTTATGATCTGGTACGGATTTTGGCGAAGGCCATGGCGTCGACAATTGCCGCCAGAAGATTCCTCTGGCTTAGGAATTGGCAAGTGGACGCCTCGTCGAAGGCTCGTCTTAGTAAGCTTCCATATAAGGGCAAGCTCCTTTTTGGGGAAGCGCTGGAGAAGATTGTGAAGGATTTGGGGGATTCCAAAGGCGGTTGCCTCCCAGAGGATCGTCCGAAGGGTTCCAAGCCTGGAGCTACGGTAAAAGGGCAGAGTAGGGAGTTCCGCAGGTTTAGAGGTTCTAGGTTCTCTCCGTATCCGAGAGTATGGTTCTTGGCCAGAGGACAGTCCTTTCGAGGAGCGCGGTGGTTCGGACGCGGTTATTTCGGACTTCAGCAGGCCTCCACTAAAAAGCCTCAATGAAAGGAGGTTGGTCCAGGCGGAGGTGCCGGTGGGAGGTCGGTTAAGAGACTTCCACTCCGTCTGGACCACGATCACGATGGACCAGTGGGTCCTGGAAATTGTCCGGGAAGGTTACGCACTGGAGTTTGCGCGTCCATTGGCGGAGGCCTTCGTGGTGACTCCATGCGGATCCGCTTCAAAAAGGAGGGCGGTATCCAATACCTTTCAGCGTTTGCTACAACTCCAAGCGGTGGTTCCAGTTCCGCGCGACCAGTGCGGATTAGGTCGATACTCGATTTATTTTGTGGTACCCAAGAAGGAAGGGTCCTTCTGGCCTATTTTAGACCTCAAACATGTGAACCGCTGCTTGCGAGTTCCGCATTTCCGCATGGAAACCCTGCAATCGGTTATTCATTGGAGAAGTTCTTTCCTCCATAGATCTCACCGAGGCTTATTTGCACATCCCCATAAGGCCAGAGCATCAGAAATTTCTGCGCTTCGCAGTGCCCATGAGCCACTTTCAGTTCCGAGCGTTACCGTTCAGGTTGGCAACGGCAACACGCACGTTCACAAAGGTGATGGTAGTGGTGGCAGCCACGTTGGGGAAGGAGGGCATCCTTGTGCTCCCTTACCTCGACGACTGGTTGATTCGGGCGAGTTCCGTCTCGGAATTGGGCACGGCAACAGCTTGAATTGTGGATTTGGTGGTGAACCAGACCGAGAGTCAGTTGTGTCCGGTGCAGCGCCTGGTCTGCCTAGGGGCGGTGTTCGACACGGTCATAGGGGCAGTGTTTCTACCAGAGGACAGGGTGCAAAAGCTCTTGAAGCAGGTGTCAGCGTTTTTGCGCATGAAGGCTCCGTCGGCATGACGATACTTGCAACTTCTAGGCTCCATGGCGGCGTCCTTGGAACTGGTACCCTGGGCTAGAGCGCATATGCGTCCCCTACAGCAGGCATTTCTGTCCCGGGGGTCGCCTCAGGTTCATCCCCTGAATCAGAAGTTGGTGTGTCCAGAACCGCTCAGAGTCAGCTTGCAGTGGTGATTACAGCCTGGCCATCTGCGGGCAGGCATGCCACTGGATCAGCCGGATTGGGTGATAGTCACCACAGATGCCAGTCTAGCAGGCTGGGGGGCGCATTGTTTGGCTCAAGTGGCTCAAGGCACCTGGCTGAAAACGGTGACGGGCTGGTCGATCAATCGACTGGAGATGAGAGCGGTGCTCCTAGCTCTTCAGGAATTTGTCCATTTGGTAGACGGCAAAGCGGTTTTGCGTGTTTTCCGACAACGTGGTGACCATGTCATATATCAATCGTCAGGGGGGCACGGGCTGTCCCGCCTTGTTGGAGGAAAGTCAACTTTTGATGTCATGGGCAGAAACTCATCTGGTGGCGTTTTCGGCAGCACATGTTGCGGGTTGGGACAATGTGCAGGCCGACTTCCTCAGTCGCAATGTCTTGGACCCGGGAGAGTGGGAATTGAATGCGGCCGTCTTTCACGCGATTGCATTGAGGTGGGGACAGCCGAGTATGGATTTGATGGCCACTCTCAACAACGCCAAGGCGAGTCGGTTTTTCAGCAGATACAGGGACCACATGTCGGAAGGCCTCGATGGCTTGATTCAACCGTGGCCAGCGGTCGAGCTGCTGTATGTGTTTCCGCCATGGCCAATGATCGGTTGGGTTGTCAAGAGGATAGAGAAGCACAGAGGAAAGGTGATTCTCATTGCGCTGGACTGGCCATGGAGAGCCTGGTATGCGGATCTGGTTCGACTGTTGGTGGCTCAGCCGTGGAGGCTGCCGGACCGAGTCAATCTGTTGAACCAGGGTCCGATTCTAATGCCGAATGTGGATTGATTCTCTCTTACGGCTTGGCTCTTGAAAGGGAGAGGCTGAGGCGTAGAGGGTTTTCGGCAGCGGTGATAGCCACGATGTTGTGGGCTTGGAGAAAATCTATGTCCTTGGCGTATATTCGTATTTGGCGCATTTTTGAGGCTTGGTGCACAGGCCGTGGTATTTGTCCATTCAGCGCCTCGGTGACAGATGTCTTGGCTTTCCTACAAAGAGGTCTGTATAAGGGTCTGGCTCTCAGTACAGGGGTCTGGCTCTCAGTACTCTGAAGGTACAATTGGCGGCCCTAGCATGTTTTCAAGGAAAGGTGCAAGGGAGCACATTGTTGTGTCATCCAGATGTTATGAGATTCCTAAGGGCGGTTCGGAACCTGAGACCTCCGTTGAGGCCAGTGGGTGCCGCCTTGGGATTTGAACTTGGTTTTGGAGGCGCTGATGCGGCCTTCGTTTGACCCCAGAGGGGCGGTGCCTCTACGGGAGTATTCTTGGAAAACCGCCGCCTTGGTAGCGTTGTGTTCTGCCAGAAGGATTTCTGATTTGCCCAAGTACTTTCTTGCAGAGAGCCGTATATTCAGTTTTCTGCGGAGAAGGTGATGTTGCGCCCAGTTCAGTTTTTTCTCCCGAAGGTGGTGTCTGGTTTTCACATCATCAGCCGATTTCATTGCCGACTTTTCAGGGTCGCGGGACGGCTGTAGTGGATAGGTCATTGCGGAAATTAGATCTTGGTAGGGTACTGCATAGGTACCTTAAGAAGATGGAATCTTTTCGCGAAACAGACCGGTTGTTCGTACTGTTTGGGGGTTCTCAGAAGGGAGAGGCAGCTTCCAAGGGTTCGATTGCTCATTGGGTGAAGCATGCGATTGCGGTGGCGTATCAAGCGAGCGGAAGGACTCCTCCAGAAGGCCTCTGAGCTCATTCGACTCGGAGCCAAGCGGCGTCCTGGGTCGAGTTCACCTTGGTCCCGCCGGTGGATATCTGCTGGGCAGCTACTTGGTCATTGCTGCACACGTTCGCGAAACACTATCGGTTAGATGTTCAGGCAAAAAGTGATGCAAATGTAGGGGCCTCGGCCATAGTAGTGGGCCTCGCTGGTCCCACCTGAGGTTAGGTACTGCTCTGGTACTTCCCTATGGTTCCTGGACTGGCCCGGAGAGACAAAGAGGAAGAAGAAATTAGACCTTACCTGCTAATTGTCTTTCCTTGAGATCTCTCCAGGCCAGTCCAGGGCCCACCCAAGTCTTTTGCCAAGTTCGATAGAAGAATGTTTTGGTTGGTCGTCAGAGGTTGAAGACTGCTTCAGGAGCGCGGAGGAATGGAGTATAACAATGCAGGATTGTAGGAGTAGGTCTGGGCGTTCCACCCGTAAGGCGCGGAGCGGCGCGGACTGTGGGGCTCCCCGAGGGTTCGGGGGGTACAAGTTTCGGGCCATTCTATATTAAAAAAAAAAAAAAAAAATTAAAAAAATTAAAATAAATGAAGTAATGAGAGAAACGAAAATAAGGAAGTTTAGCACCTCAGTTGGGTCGTTTGTTGTTTTTTCTGTTATAGTATTTAAGTAACGTTGGCGATGGTTAGTAGACAGACTGCTTTGACAACGGGTGACTGAGTCTCTGACACTAGAGGGGGCTGGAGTAGCTATCAGCAAGACTTTGAAATTCAGTCCTCAGCTGCTGGAGAAGGTTGACAACCCTATGGTTCCTGAACTGGCCCGGAGAGATCTTAAGGAAAGACAATTAGCAGGTAAGGTCTAATTTCTTCTTTTAGCATGGATTTGAAATGGACAGAGATGGATCCCGATGTACAGACTTAGGTGGTTTGTTCCAGGCATAAGGAGCAACAAGGTGAAAGGATCAAAGTCTGGAGATGGCAGTGGAAGAAAAGGACATAGAAAGAAGCAAGGCAGAAAAAGAGGGGAATTCACGAGAAGGGGTAAAGGGAGAGGAGAGAGGAAAGGTAGTGAGGAGAGCAGTGCTTTGGCATTTGCCTGAGTTGCCATTTATAGGTTAGAAGGAGAAGTTTGAATTGGATAAAGAAAGGGAAGGGGAACCAATTAAGTGACTTCAGAAGAGAGGTTTTATGAGTAAAACAAGGTTGGCGGAAGATTAGTCGCACAGCTGAATTCTGAACAGATTGAAGGAGAGAGAGATAACTCAGAGGGAGATCAGCAAGACCTATCAACTGATAACCAGATTAATATGAATAAAATACAACCTCTAAAATGCCTATATGCAAATGCTAGAAGTCTAAAAAAGATAGGAGAGCTAGAATATATAGCACTAAATGAAAGGTTAGATATGATTGGCATCTGAGACCTGGTGGAAGGAGGAAAACCAATGGGACACTGTGATACCTGGATACAAGCTATATCGCAATGATAGAGTAGATAAAATTGGTGGACGGCTTGCACTCTGTTAGAGAGGGCATTGAGTCACATAGGATTAAAGTTTTGTAGGAAACGAAATACACTGTAGGATCTCTATGGAAAGAAGTTCCATGTAAAAGGTGGAAGGCGACAGCAGTGGGGGTGTACTACCCAACTGCCTGGCCAGAATGAACAGATAGATGATGAAATGCTAAAAGAAATCAGGGAAGCTAACAAAAGTTACAACACAGTAATAATGGGTGATTTCAATTACCCCGGCATCGACTGTGTCAATGTCACAGCAGGGTTGCTAGGGAGATAAATGACTGCTTCCTGGAGCAGCTGGTTCATAAACCAATAAGAGGGGAAACTATTTTGGACCTAGTCCTCAGTGGAACACAGGATCTGGTGCAAGAGATGAGGGCGTTGGGGCCACTTGCATATAATGATCATAGCATGATTGCATTTGATTTAATAAATGGAGGGAGGACAGCAAGGAAATTTACAGTACTACTTTTTAATTTTCAAAAGGGAGACTATGATAAAATGAGGAAAATATTTAAGAAAAAACTAAAAGGATCAGCTGCAAAGGTTAAAGATTTACATTAAGCATGGGCGTTGTTTAAAAGTACTATCTTGGAAACTCAGACCAGATATATTCCACGCTTTAAGAAAAGTAGAATGAAGGCCAAAAAAGCTGCCAGTGTGGTTTAAAAGCGAAGTCAGAGAGCCTGTTGCCAAAAAAACATCCTTCAGGAAATAGAAAAAGGAGCCTAATGACGAAAAAAGGGAGTCTAATGATGAACACTGGAAACAACATAAGCATTGGCAAGTTAGATGCAAGCCATTGATAAGGCAGGCAAAGAGAGAATTGAAAAAGTTGCTTGCCATGGAAGCAAAAATGCATAATAAAACTTTTTCAAGTACATTTGCAGCAAAAACCTGTGAGTCAGTTTGACCATTGGATGTTGGAGGGGTAAAAGGGGCGCTAAGGGAGGACAAGGCCAAAGTGGAGAGACTGAAAGAATTCTCTGCTTCGGTCTTTACTGAGGAAGATGTAGGGAAGTTACCCGTGCCCGAAATGGTATATAAAGGTGATGTAGCAGAAGAATTGAAAGAGATATCGATAAACCTGGAGGATGTATTACAACTGTTTGATAAACTGACGAGTAGCAAATCATCTGGACCAGATAGTATACATCCAAGGATGTTGAACTGAAATATGAGATTGTAGACCTACTATTCTCCAGGAACAAGCAGGAAGTCAGTCCTCACATATGGGTGACATTGGCGCCGACGGAGCCCTCGTGCGGAGCAATTCCCCAGCTTTCAAAGAAAACCTTTGGGATTGCATTGCACATGTGCAGTCCCCTTCCCGCCCAAGGGTGCCATCTTGCTCAGTCTCCCTTTTTCTGCGGAGTCCAACGGACGTTGTCCCTAATTCCTCGCGGAAAAAGTGCGTCAAAACTTCAGAAGAATTTCTCTCTTCGACAGGTTCGACACCGGTTCACCTTCCTGCCTATGGCTCAGTACACCGATATCGAGTCCGGCAATTTTTTACGTTTTTGTCCTTAGTGACTAGCATTCGCGCTCTTTTTTTATTTTCACTGGCAGCCTGGTCCTTCAATCTTGCAGGGGTCCTTTTTCCCCCAATGGCTGCCAGCGGGTTTAAAAAGTGGGATCAGTGTAAGAAGTTAATGTCCCTCACCGACACACATGACTGCTGTCTCCAATGCCTCGGGCCCAACCATGACCCGAAGGTCTGTGGCCCTTGTGGGGAAAAAATGTCCTCTAAGGCACTTTGAAATAGGCAACAGCAGCGTGAAAGGATTTTCTCGGAGTACACATCCCCCCCGGATCCGTACCTCATCAGAAGCCTCGACGTCTCGGGAGCTATCTGAACTCGAGCACCGTCGGGGGTCTTCTGAGCGGGGGTCTCCCTCCTGGGAACACCAGAGGAAGAAGAAACCTGTGAGGGCGGCGTCGTTGGATGCCTCCAATTGCCATGGGTCCTCAAAGGCCAGGTCACGGAGTTCTGACTGCCGCCCTGGGTCCTCGGAGTCGGAGCGACCTGCAAAGATACCTCGCATGGAGCCGGAGACGCCGAAGAGGGTAAGTTCTGTTGTCCTCGTGGATTCCCCTCCAGGGGATCTGGCATCGAGCCGGAGGCTGCAGTGTCTTCTGAGCGCAGTCTCAGGATGACGGCCCTGGAGCGCAGCATGTCTGTCTTCATGGAGCTGCAGTGGGCGCTGATAACCGGTCTCACCGGTCCATCCGCCCCGACCACCGGGACCTCGATGTCCAAGTCGACCCCAGAGGCCAGTCCGATCCTTGAGACTCTTCAGACTCGAGTCAATCCTCGGCCAAGGTCTCCCTCAACCTCCCGCTCGGGACCGAGGTCATTGGCGCCGGTTCTCTCGGCGTCGGGGTGTTCGGGGCTGCTCGATTCCTCCTCGGAGGGATCGGCATGGGAGACGGAAGATGAAGAGTCCCCAGACACCCATTGGACCCGGTATGTCCCATCAGACTCACTGGGTTCGGAGCCTCGGAGAAGGTCACCTCCGGAGGATACCGGTTCTTGGACTTCGTCAGGGACATGGCCAAGGCTTTGGCATTCCCGGCGGATACCGAGGAGGAACCTCGAACTGAAGAGCTCGAGGCCCTCCTGTATGACTTTCCCCCGAGGGAAGCCCTTACTGTGCCGGTTCCTCCGATGCTGGAACGGCTGATGCTTCGCATGTGGGAGTCGCCAGCCTTTATGCCAGTGCTCAGCAAGCGGGTCAATTCTATCTATCGAGTCCGCAAGAGCCCTGGGTTCCAAAAGGCACAGCTGCCGCACAACTCCATGGTTGTGGAATCAACCATGCACAGGCTCATGAGCCAAAAAACGCACTCCTCAGTGCCTCCTGGCTGGGAGGCCCGGAACCTGGACGCCCTCAGCAGAAAATGCTTCCAGGGTTCGATGCTGCCGTGCCGTGTCCAAACCTGGGCATGTACTTGAGGGACCTGGCAAAGGAGATTGCTGGGTTCTCAGCTGGCCTCTCCGAGGCACCCTTGCAGCGCTTCAATGCCTTGTCCACCAGAATTCGGGAGTGCTTGAAGTTCATATCTTGAGCGGCTTATGATGGCTTCGAGGCTTCGGCCCGAGTAGCCGTAGCCGTAGCTGGCATCGGTGCATGCCGCCAGGCCTCGCTAATGTCATTGGATCTGGATTCATGAGTTCAGGACAAGTTGGTTGATGTCCCTTGCTGAGGTGACAACCTCTTTGGCAAACCCATGACTGAGAAGGCTGCTGAGCTCGAGTCCGAGTACTTGACCCGAACAAGACTCTCAAAGAAGACTTCTGCCCCTTCTAAGAAGAAGGGCTCGGGTTAAAAGCCCTTTTTCCCAAGGAAGGGTACTGCTTACTGCAACTACCCCACTTACCAGACCACCCCAGCTCCCCAGCAGGGGCAGCGGGCCAAGGGACAGGGGCATGGCCTGCGTAAGCAGAAGACCCCCAAGCCCCAGGCCCTGGCTCCTACCCAGCCGGGAGGGGGGTTTTGATGCCCAAGGCATAGTCTCTCTTCCGCCAGTGGTAAGGCCTTGCACAGGAGGCAGGCTAACCCTGTACGCCCACAGGTGGCCAGCCATCACCTCGGATATATGGGTCCTGCAAATAGTCCAAAGGGGCTATTTGCTTCACTTCAACCAGATACCACCCTCCTTTCCAGGAGAGCCTCTCAGACCGCCTCTTCACAGGGACCTCCTCTTGCAGGAGTTGGCAGGTCTTCTAGAGGATCAGGCGGTGGAACCGGTGCCCCACCACCTGCAGGGCAAAGTCTTCTACTCCAGGTGTTTTCTCATACCAAAGAGAACAGGAGGCCTCAGACCCATCCTCGACCTAAGAAACTTAAACAAGTTCCTGGTGAAGGAAAAATTCAAGATGCTTTCCCTTGGAATGTTGCTGCCTTAACTCCACCAGGGAGATTGGCTATGCTCCTTAGACCTGAAGGATGCCTATACACACATCCTCATACATCCAGACCACAGACAATATCAGAGATTTGTAGTGGAAGGAAAATATTTCCAATACAGGGCTCTACCCTTTGGCTAGCCTCTGCTCCCAGAGTGTTTACAAAATGCCTTGCTGTAGTGGCGGCCTTCCTCAAAAGTCAAGGAATTTTTGTCTTCCCTTACCTGGACGACTGGCTCATCAGGGGCCAGTCGCTTCAGGATGCCCAACAGGCCACTTCTCGCACTATCAACATGTTGCAATGTCTAGGCTTTGTCATAAACCACGCAAAGTCTACTTTGCTCCCCACTCAAAACTTAGAGTTCATAGGTGCAAGACTGGACACCCTTCAGGCAAAGGCTTACCTGCTGGAGGACAGGGCACAGAGGCTGCTAGCCCTGGCACAACAGTTCAGTCACAAGTCTCGGGTCTCAGCGAGACACTTCTTACGCCTCCTGGGCCACATGGCCTCCACAGTGCATGTGACCCCAAATGCCCGTCTCCACATGAGAACAGCTCAGTGGTGCCTCAGAGATCAGTGGACGCAAGCCACCAGCAGCCTCAGACAGGATAACAATATCCAAACGACTAGTGAAATCGTTGCAGTGGTGGTGTCAGCCACCCAACCTGCTCGAGGGAGTGCCCTTTCAGACTTCCTCGCACACAAGAGTGCTAATGACAGATGCCTCCTTGCTGGGCTGGGGAGCCCATTGCCAAGGATCATGCACTCAGGAGTTGCGGTCTCCTCAGGAGTCTGCACACCAAATCAACCTCTTAGCTGCGGGCAATTCACCTAGCTCTTCAAGCCTTTTGTCATGTCCTCTCACATCAGTCTGTATTGATACAGACGGACAACTAGATAGCAATGTTCTACGTGAACAAGCAGGGAGGTACGGGGTCTCGTATCCTGTGTCAGGAGACACTGGACCTCTGCTCCTTTGCCATCAAGCAGGGTATGTCTCTCACAGTAGTCTACCTGCCTGGTCAGGAGAACTGCCTAGCGGACAAACTAAGCAGGATTCTCCAACCTCACAAATGGCAACTGGATCCGGTGGTGGCCCAGCGGCTTTTCCACCGCTGGGGACATCCGTCCATAGATTTATTTGCCAGTCCGCAAAATCACCAGCTGCCCAGATTTTGCTCCAGACAGCCACATCCTCTGAGGGTGGCTGCAGATGCTTTCCTGATCCCCTGATCAGGGGCCTCATGTATGCATTTCCTCCCACTCCTCTGGTGATCCGGACTCTGTTCAAAATCCTTCGGGACAAGCCCTCTGTCATTCTGGTAGCCCCCAGATGGCCACGACAGCCTTGGTTTCCGCTTCTCCTCCAGCTGGCAGTGGAAACCCCACCTCCCACTGGGGACGCAGCCCGACATCCTTTCACAGGAGCAGGGCTCTCTTGCACCCCAACCTCAGGTCCCTCAATCTGATGGCATGGCTGCTGAAAGGGTAGTGCTGGCTCCTCTCCTCCTACCTCGGAATGTAGAAGAAGTGATACTGGCCTCAAGAAGGCAGTCCACTAGGAAATCCTATGCTTTCAAGTGGCGTAGATTTGAGGTGTGGTGTAACCAGCACAATGAAAACCCTTTCTCTTGCCTTGTACCAGTAGTGCTGCGGTACCTGCTTCACCTCTCAGAATTAGGTCTCAAGTCTAACTCTGTCAGGGTCCACCTGAGCGCTTTGTCAGCAAACCACTCACAAGTTGAGGGCAACCTCTTTCGGCACACCCCCTGGTGTCCAGATTCCTCAGAGGTCTGCTTCTGCTGAAACCCCCAGTTCGTCCTCCGGCAACTGAGTGGGATTTGAATGTGGTCTTACAGCACTTTCTGCGGTTGCTATCTATCATACCTGTATCCTCTGCACAGCTAGTTCAAGGGCAATATTCAATTTACTTCATGGTCCTTAAAAAAAAGGTGGGTCCTTCAGCTCATTCTGGATCTGAAGGAAGTTAATGCTAAGCTGAGTTCATTTCTGCATGGAAACTCTTGGGCCGGTCATTCACTTGATTTGACACAGAGTTTCTAACCTCCTTGGACCTCTTAGTGATACATTTCCATATTCCCATCAGGGAGTAACATTAGAGTTTACCCCTCTTCTGGGCTGCCATTTTCAGTTTCATGCCGTTTCCTTCAGTTTGGCTATGGTTCCATGTATTGTCTCGAAGGTCATTGTGGTTGTGATGACCTTTTTATGCAAGCAAGGAATGTCTTGGATGACTGGTTGATTCGATCCAGCTGCATGGAGAGGTTGAGGGAAGATGTGTCCCAGGCGATCCAGGGATTGGAAAAGATGGGATGGGTGATAACTAGCCCAAAAGTAGTCTAGTTCCCTCACAGGTGTTGGAATATCGTGGTGCCCACTTCAACACCCACTTGGGCGGGGTGTTTCTCACTCCAGGCAAGTTGAGCAAGCTGCAATAGCAGCTCAGGGAATTTTGCTCTCAAGTAGTTTCTAGGCTGTGGGACTACTTCCACCTCCTGGGATCCGATTGCTTTTACCCTAAAGCTGGTTCTTTAGGCCAGGGTGTGCACTCTTCCCTTGCAGAAACACTACTGGATCACTTGTCTCCCTGCTCACAGTTGTTTGAGCATCACCTGCCTCTTGCCCAAAAGATTGGGAGGAACTGGCCTGCTGACTATAGAATTACTCGCTGATGGACAGGATAGAGACACCAGACTGGATAATAGTCAACACTGATGCCAGTTTGCTATGCTTGGGAACCCACTATCATGGCCATTTTGTTCAAGGTCATTAGACAGCTCAGGAGGCATCCTATTCGATCAACAGGCTGGAGGCCAGGATGATTCGTCTGGCTCTGGAGAAGTTTTGGACCCTCTTAGAGGACAAGGTAGTCGGTGTTTTCAGACAGTGCCATGGCCTTGACATACATCAACAAGCAAGACAGTACACACAGTGTCATGGTGGCCACAGAAGTGGCAGAATGCTGCCATTGGTCAGAAATTAATTTGGTGGTTCTGTTGGCAGCCCACATAGCAGGAGTCTGATGATGCAGACTGACTTCTTGAGTTAAAACAGTGTGGATCCCGGCATGTTGGAGTTAAGTCCTCATGCATTCCACCTCATTGTTCGGAAGTTGGGTCTTCCAGTTTTGAATCTGATGGCCATGCAGGTGAATGCCAAGATGAAAAACTTCTTTTCAGCAGCAAGAAGGAGCCACAAGTAGCGGGGTTCGATGCCCTTTTTCAGGGATGTCCCTAGGAGGGACTGCTGTATGTCTTTCCTCCATGGCCCTTGGCGAGCCAGGTTCTGTGCAGAATTCATCCTCACCCAGGCTTAGTTATTCTAGTGACCTGCTAGAGGGAGCCCCTCTATTACCATGGGAGAGCAGACTTCTGTGGCAGGATCCTCTTGTTATGGTGGCTCCTATTCCCTTCTTGCTTATGGCCTGGTCCTTGAGGGGTAAAAGCTGACTGAGAGGATATTCTGGGGCTGTTGTTGATGTTCTCCTTAAGGCAGGCCTCACCGAATTTCCTTGGGATCTAGGATCCAGACTTGACAATAGCCTCTCTCAAGGCCCCGTCCTCCCTCCTTCTTTTGGAGTTGATACGTCGAGTGATTTAACATTGATTTGACGGTTTCTGCTGTTTCGAGTTGCCTCTCTGAAGCCAGTTTCACTGCTCTAGTAGCTTAACAATATCAGACATTTATGAAGTTTGGTTCCACTGTGGTGGTCCTTCACATACAGGTTTTATTCTGTATACCCCCTGAGGAAGGCGGTCACGCCGAAACGCGTTGGGGTTTGGCTTAATAAACATCGTTTATCATCCTTGACGACTCGTCTCTTGCTCTTTGTGCATCCGTTGTCTCTGCAAGAGCGCTGCTCTTCGTTGTGTCTGCTTGGGATCTAGGATCCAGACTTGGCAATAGCCTCTCTCAAGGCCCCGTCCTCCCTCCCCCCATCTGCAGTAACTTTTCTCAAATCTCTTTACTTCTTTGCTCCCCACTAAAAAAATAGTGTTTTGACATTTTTCATTGGATCCCATCCCTCAAGCTCTTTAAGTCTGCCTCAGAATATAAATGGTCCTGGAGAGCCCCTCTGCCGCTGCTACTGCTGAGACTGCCTCGGATTAAAAATGCTCATGTGTTAAAAGGTCTCCACGTGAGCCATCTCTGCTGTTGCTACCGCTAATTCAGCCTTCAGCAAGCAATGCTCCACATGGGCTACTTCTGCTGCCTAGCACGATGACAACACTCTGCCCAGGGTCACAGGCCAATTGCACCTCCTCTCTTTGGCAGGCACTAAAGGATAACGGTACCGGTATTGGCCAATCATAAACAAGCCTCTGAGCAACTTCTGAGCAGCTGCTGGTTCAACAAATTTCTGCATCCTGGGGGTCCCAGTGTTACTGTGTGCCTTATGTAGATGCCAGGTCTGATTTATTTATTTTTTAATCGCTAAGGCGACCTGACACCTGGGTTTGTCGAGCCCTGCCTTTAAGGTCTGGAGGACCTCTACATCTTTGGTCTATGGTCAGGGTCTGGAAAGTCTTCAAGAGGTAGTGTTCTTTTTAGGTTCTAGATGCTGGAGAGTGGACGTAGTTGCCGCTTTCACCTTTTTACAGCTGGAGTGGAGCAGTTTGGCTCTGAACTCCACTAATATTCAGATGGCAGCCATTGCAGCTGCTAGGGGCGAGTTCAAGGGGTGCTCCTGGCGGCACTCTCTCCCACATCCTCAGAGGGATGAAGCAGATTTGTCCACCCTTGTGTCTGGTGATTCCATAATGGAATCTCTTTCTTTGGCTTTGATGGTGATGAACCCCCACCCCCCTCTTCATTTTAGCCTCTTCAGAGGGCTTCTCTCAAGGATTTGATCCTAAAGGTTCTATTCCGAATAGCTATTGTTTCTGCTAGGTGGGTGTTGGAAATATAGGCCTTGTCCTGTAGGGAGCTTTTTCTGATTGGCCATCTCCTTGAGGATGGTGCAGTCCTTTTTTTCCCAAAAATGTTGTCTCCTTTGCATCTTAATCAGACAGTGGTCCTGCCTTCCTTGAAGTATGACCTACAGAAAGTCCCCTCACTATGTGTGTTGGATGTGAGGAAGGTGTTGGTGAAGTACACCATAGACCCTTTATAATGTGGCTCAGTATAATGCAGGATTGCTTACAACACAGTCAAAGGTTGGACCCCCCCAGTTGCTCCATTAACCCGTTTTGAACCAGCGTATGTTTTACAGACATAAGGTTTTCATACTTACTACTGTCAGACGGGTGCCTGGGTGAGAATGTTCACAGTCTTGGCAAATGCATATATCAATATGATTTGCAAGGGATTGTGGGAAATGCAGTCCATTCACTCCAGACGCAGCCGCTCACAATAATTAGTTGTGCTTGAGTGTAAAGCCAATAAGATATTTATTTATGGGGTTATTTCTCCCAACACAGATATGCTTGGTAGCACATAAAACAGGATACTTGCTTTCAGTGTTAAACTTAGAAAAACAAAATCAGGAAAACAACAGTTGAACTTGTCAGGCAATCAAATCAAAAGAATAAAGACCTGGTTGGTAACAAACTGGTCTTCTCTGTAGGCTCTAGCTAATGTTTTCTTAGCAGTGCTTTAATCAACAAACAAAACCCACAAAGTAGGGAAAAACTGTTCTTTTCAGGTTAACTTCTTATATCTTCACACATAGACTCAGAAGTGATTTCCTCAGAGCTCACAAGCAATTAGGTAAGGCTCAATTGCTAGCAGTTACCCAGCTGAAACCCCTTAGCTGGCTTGCTTTCTACTGCGTGGCTCAAAATCCTACTCAGGAGCTTTTCTGAGTAGATTAAAGAACAAGTTTGTATTTCTTTGTGATGGTTGTTGTACTTTGTAACAGTAAATTCCTTAGCGTCCCTCTAGTCCAGTCCCGGAGCATAGAGTTGTCAACCTCCACCAGCAGCTTTGGAGACTGAAAGATGTCATCGTTCTGATTTCACTGGTACAAATAGGCAAGATCCGCCCCCTTTCACCAGTACTTTCAGTCTCCATGCAGCTTGGAGGTTCTGAGCCCGGGACTGGGCTCAGGAGGAACAAATAAGCAGAGCTTGATTATTTTCTTTAGCCCTTGGGGGTTTTGAGTTTTTTGTGGTGTGAGAGTCCCTGTGCTGCTGTGGCCATTTTATCTCCTCTCTGACCCTCTCCCTGCCTCTCCCCCTTCCTCCCCTCCTCCCTCTGGCAGGCTTTCAGAGTGCCCCAGTCTTGAGACGAGCACAGGGCTGTGCAAGAGCCTCCCTGCTCCCGAACCCGAGTCAGAAGGGTGAGGAGCAGGTAGTAGGCAGAAGTGACTGACTGCAGCAGGGCTGCTTTCTGGAGGTGTCAGTCAGTCCCGGGAGCTGATGCCGTGTGAAAGGCTGTGCTCCTGAGGTGCTTAGTGCTGTCCTCCCTCCTGCCTTTTAGGACAGCGTGGTGAGTACCCCCGATTTCGGGTTTTTGCTGGGGGAGCACTGTTGGGGGCTGTGCTAGCTTTTCTGTGGTTCTGGGGAGTAGCTGCAAGCCTTACCGCGTGTTTTTTGCCGGCGCGAACGTTGCAGTGGCCATTTTGATTCCCGTTTTTTCAAAGCGTTTTACCTTTGCTGTTTTTAGGCCTTAGAAGCTTCGTTTTTGATTTAAATTGTTCCAGGGCAGCTAGTTGGGGATAGCTGAGTGGACTGCCTTAAAAAAAAAAAAAAAACGGGTGTGTTTCCTGCCCGTGTCAGCTTCTGGTTCACAGCGCTAGCTACTATGCCTGCAAAGCCCCGCTGCCTTGTCTGTGGGGTGCAGCGTGGAGAGCTTCTAGAAGCTGGAGTGTGCAAGGCCTGTTCCTTGGATGCAGGCGGTGTGGATGAGGCCGTGGGGAAAGGCGCTGCGGAGCAGACGGCAGCTTCCTTCGACAGCAGGGGGTCCGGTCCTCCCTCCTTGGAGGAGCCGGAGCCAGTGGCCGGACCGTCCTCGGCTGGGTACGCTCCTCGGGCGGGGGAGGGGTCCCAGGGGGACAGTGTGTCTGGGATTCCTGCGGATTTCTTTGCACTGATGCAGAAGGCCTTTGCCTTGCTCCAGCCTGGGCTTGCTGCTCAGTCTCAGAGCCCTTCGGTCCGCAAAAGGCCAGGTTCGGGGGGTCTTCTGGAGGGGGAGTTAGCTCCTCCTAAGCGGCGCAGAGAGAGTGTCGGTGCAAGCTCAGAGGCTGGGTTAGATGAGGGGCTTGCGCACGATTTAGAGCTCGCAGAAGCCTCAGATGAGGAGTTAGAGGAAGGAGAGCTTCTGGACGCGGAGCAACAAAGCAGGGTGGTCCGCGTATTTAGGAGGGAGGAGCTGCCAGCATTAATTGCTGAGACGCTCAAGACCTTGAACATGCCGGCGGGTTCCGCCTCAGCGGAGGAGGCGCTGGAGGATCTGCTGTTGCAGGCAGTACGAACTTCTCAGAGGGTGTTTCCCCTGCATAGAGTCTTTCGGAATATGATTCAGGAAGAATGGGACTCGCCGGAAGCGGCGCTGCGGGGCACTAGGCTTTTGGCTCGTTTGTACCCGCTTTCTGAACAGGATAAGGAGATTTTTCGTTCGCCCCGGGTGGATGCGGTGGTAGCTGCGGTTACGAAGAAGACCACTATTCCGGTGGAAGGCGCAGCGGCATTGAAGGATGGTCAAGATCGGAAGTTAGATACCTTGCTGAAGCAGGTCTTTGATATGTGTGCCCTGTCTCTACAGGCCTCGATAGCGAGGGCGTGGGTGGCGAGGGGCTGTTTACGATGGTCCCAGCACCTACAGGATTCCCTCGTGGAGGAGCAGGCTGCGGATGTTACCCGGCTGGAGTCGGGCATGGCTTATTTGTCCGATATTCACTATGATCTCATCCGAGGGCTGCGTGGCTCAAAATCCTACTCAGGAGCTTTTCTGAGTAGATTAAAGAACAAGTTTGTATTTCTTTGTGATGGTGGTTGTACTTTGTAACAGTAAATTACCAAAGGAGTTTAGACAGAGAGCAATCCATGTATTCACAGCCTGTATCTAAGACTTCTCCCCCTTCTTCAACAATCATGGGTTCAATATCATGGATTGGCACAGAGGAATTTCTCAATGGAGCACTCTCAGGAGAATACTTGTTTCCCTGCTGTCTTTCAAGGTTATAGCTAGGGCATAGATCAGTGTTCATACCTGAGCTTCCATTGCTGTTAGAGTTCCTCTCTAACTAGCCTGGCCAGTATGTAGTCCAGTTCTTATGTCCAGCCTTCCAATCCAGATCCCTGGACACTGGATCTCTCTTCACATACCTTCTGGCACGGGTCCTAGGGTCCCTTCCAAGTGCAGCCGTCTCCCTCACAGGTACTGTCTGGAGATTCCTAGCTCTGCAGCACCATTCCTCTGGCTTTCCCCAGTCCAATGGTGTATGCTGGCCTTTTGAATGTCTCCCAGTATACGTACTGCTCTGGACTCCTTTAGACCTCCCAAATGCTTTTCTCTTCTTTCTTCCAAAGGGTTTCTTGCCCTCTCTGTCCGTCCGCACTGGCTTCTGCTTCTGATGATCCTCCAGATGATGAAGCTGTCCAAGATGAGGATCTCCAAGATGAAACTGAGGATGAGGATCTCCCAGATGAAACTGAGGATAATTCTCTGTAGAATAAACTCTACCTTTATTCTGCTTTGATGAGTGCTCCACCCTAGCACAGCGCAGCTGTGCTGAATCAGGCCCTGCCCTTTGAGATGAGTGCTTGGGGATTACCTCATAGCCCTCCTGATTGAACACACGTTTCCCCACTTCAGCTCCTCTAATGGCTGTTGGAAACCTGGTGCATTCTGGGACTGGTAGTCTTTTATGGAAAAATTCTGTTTTCTTATTTCTACCAGGACTGACAGGTTGCTTGTTCAGAGTCACTTCACCTTTTCTATAGCTCCTTCCTGAGCTATGATAAGCTTCCTTATCACACTACTCAACTGTTTACTAATTAATGGTTATAAATTCAATGGAACTATGTTTAGCTATTATCGTTATGTCAAAAAGCGTGTTATACAGATTTTTTGTTTGAGATTTATTTAGTTTAATAGGTATTCGAAGTTTGCTGATTTTGACGGTACAGGCGGCTCAACATAAACAGATCACAAAAAATAGTAAGTAGCTTATAATGCTGTAATAGCTACTATTTTGCAAATAAAAGTATTTGTAGACTTTAGAAAATAGGTTTAGATAACTGTAAGTTACTTAGTGTCAGAGTTATTGGTGCGTATATCGGCCTTGTATGTTTCTCATATGCTGGACTAATATGTTGTCGAGACTAATTGCTGTCAGGCGTTCGGTTCTAGGCGTTTCAATGGTGCAATATCGACGCACTACATCAGAGGTGTTTTCACGTGTATCATATTCCGCCATCAGAATGGACTGTTGACAAACTATATTATATCATAATAAATGAAATGAAAGCTGCAGTTTCAATAGTATCATACAGTATGTTTATGTCAATGAATATTGATACTGAATCATAACTTTTCTGAACACTTGGAAGACGGACATTGGACCAGTGTATGAAAAACATACACTATGTGAAACTTCTATTTTCTGCAAAGTTTTAATATTTTTTATTATTGCCTGTATTTCATAGTAGTTTGAGTGTAACAAATCTAATATATCATCCAGAACAGAGAGAGAATATGCGAGCTGTCTAAAACAGGTTAACATCAGATTGTGCAGATAGCTTTGCCATTCCAAATTTGATGGGCCCCCCTCCACACACCAATTCCTTTTTTTTTTAAATTTTATATTTTTGCAATTATATACACGCTTTCAAGAAAACTTCTTGTACAGAAATAAAGCAGTGCAGCAGATAGATAATACAAAAAAGAAAAATCAAATAAACAAGAAATCACATTCAATGAAACCTAACTGCCTGCTTACCTCAGCCCACAAGAGGGGGGCGGAGGGAGACTGTGGAAAATGAAAAAATTCAACCACAATATAAAGGAAAAATCATTGGACACAGCCAGCATAATAAATTTGTGGAACATCAGGCAAGGCATCAATGGAGGCTTCCAAGCACCGAGCTTTCACAAAGGCCAACAGCTGAGAGGGTTCATGAAAAACATATGAAACAGAACAAAATTTAACCATGCATTTACATGGATGCTTCAAGAAAATGAGCACTCCCAGCTGCTGGACGCCTAGTCGAAGGAGAAGAAATTCCCTTCGGCCTCGCTGGGTTTCCTTAGCAATATCAGGAAATATACCCATGGGTAAACCTCAAAATAACAATTTTTTCTTCCGAAAGAATAATTTCAACAAACATTCTTTGTCAGACAAAAAAGCAAATGTCACAATCATAGTAGCTGGAACCACTGGTTCTTCCTGAGAGCTTCCAACAGTTCAGTCGCATTGACATCTGCTGGTCGTGTCCCAACTATTGCTGAAGATTTCTTACCCACAGGGAGATTGTCACATCCTCCCATGTTAAATTATACTAATCGGCACAGCCAAAGTTTCAGTTAAATATGCCTTGAACATATCTCGTACAGAAAACTTTGATGCTCTGGGAAAATTAATCAGCCTGAGATTAATAGCTCGGGATAAGATTTCTAGTTGCTCCAATTTGGTATTCACAGAGGCAAAGTTTTTAATAGAGGCATTAAACAGTTCTTCCATCGTAGCTATTGTAGACTATCTCTGAAATAGCTACTTGAGCAGCCGCCACTTTAATAGCAATTTGTTCTGTCACAGCAGAGTTACCATTAATTTTTGTAGCAAGAGAAAAAATTTGAGGTACCAGGGCTTCCCCTAGTGAAACGATGGCCAACCAGATAACTTCTAAAGTAAAGTTAATGAGGCATACCAGGGAAAAGGAAGCAATACCTCCAAGCTCAGCATTCTCTCCTTCCATCATTGCCGGCACTATCCCGCCTTCCTGAATGGCAGCCACACTTGCTGCCACATTACCTCCCCATGATGCCAAAGAACCAGTGTGTTGAAGCTGTGCTGGAACCAGCAGAGAAACTGCTTCCCCCACTCCCGAGTCTGGCCCCCCGAGCAAAGCCAAAACCACTCCCAGACTGGAGGGGACTCTGCTGCAGGCTTGCTCTGGGAGATTGTTGGAGACACGCTGCCTTTGGCGTTTGATGCAAATCAGGGAGAGAGAGAAGACACACCTAAAGCAGTTGCTGAGCTCTTTGGTTTTGGCAAAACTGCAGCCAGGCAAACCTCCCCTGCGACCGCTGTCTGCTGGAGTGGACAAAAAAATTAATTATAAGGTCTGCATATCACTACAGGTGAAGGTGAAGAGGTAGAAGGGGGTTGGGAGGGCTGCAAAACCCCTTTTGATTTCCACTTTCTGCCCATGAAGCAAACAGGCCACTTCATTGACTCCAACAGACACCATCTTGATTCTGCCCTATCTCCATATGCCAATTCCAAATAATGGATTGTTTCCCCACATGGCACGCCCTCCACACCAGCAAATGAATTTCCCAACTCCAAAGTGGTTGACCGCACAGGTCATCAGAGTACCAATGCCGATGTCACCCTGAACATCCACCCTACCAGATAAGCCTGAATGCACTGCCAGTATCGCTGAACTCACACACAGCACCACCACATATGGGCCAGATCCTCCTGAGACTGGGCACACCATGGGCAGGCACCCCTCCCCCCCCTATTTAACCCAATTCGCAGTGCTCTTACTGGGGAAATATGTGCTCTATACAATGCCTTATATTGCAATTCTCACAGCCGAGAGCTTTGCACCAAGCCCGGAATTTGAGCAATCGCCCTACCCAGGGCTCCCAGCACCACAGTTTGCTGAAGCACCCCACCCCATCTGGCCTCCAAGACATCAAAATCCTGAGACAGAACCCACTCGCCAAGCTTTCAATAATATTGTGAAATAGACAGGCATCCCTATCCTCCAGTTCAAAAAACGTTCTTGATCCGAGCCGTGGTTTGTTCAGCTAGAGCAGGAGTGGCCAACTCTGGTCCTAGTGCACCACGATTCAGCCTGGTTTTCAGGATGTCCCTAATGAATATTCATGAGGTATATTTGCACCCACTGCCCCCATTGTAAGCAAATTTATCTCATGAATATTCATTAGGGACATCCTGAAAGCCAGGCTGGATCGTGGTGCACTACATAGTGTCGGAGTTGCCAATATGCAAAGAGATGGCCCTCTACCACCCCATGTTCCTCCTGCAACCACTAGAATGGCCGCATAGAACCGGAGCCATCTACCAACTGCTTTAGCAGGCATACCCTCTTCCCCTTCTACAGCTGGAACAGGTGCGTCTCCATACCGGGGGGAGAAATGACCATTGCCCTGTATCGGTAGGAAGCCAGAGACCATATGAGATGCCTGCCATTTTTGGCAAAGAAACCACCACACCCCCCTAATGGTTTAATCAACAAACTCCTCTTAATGCATGGGGGCAGCAACCTCAAATCTAAGTGCAACACCTCCAGCAGCTAGTGGGGAGAAACCAAATCATCTGGGGGGGGAGACTGAATCGTGATGTAAAGCCCAGCCAATCTCTGGTGCCACAGCTGACACATAAGGTTGTACAATGAGATGTCCAGCAAGCCAAGTCCTCCCTTCTTCCAACTGCCACGCATCTGCACCACAGGCACCTATGCTAGTTTATCCTACCACACAAATCAGCGCACCTCCCTCTCTATCACACGCAAATCCTTAGAAAAGAGCCGGAGCTGCAGTGTCTGAAACACGTACAGCAGCTGCAGGAATGTCATATGAAATGCTGTCACTCTACCCAACATGGATAAAAGTAAGGGGTCCCAAATCTCGCATCTTAATTCTCAGGCAGTTTACCAAGGCTGTATAGTTGAGCCATCTTCTGCACAGATTATTGGCCCTTTTGATTCTAGTGATCCTAGAGGCCCCATATTGATCTAATGCAGGTTTGGCAAAGGATGTCAGTGCTATGACCCTTGGCTGCAAGCACACCTTTCCGGTTCTTCAAATGGCTTCTTTTTTGCAGTGAAGCCTTTGCTGTTTTTTTCAAGGAGGCTGTCCCCCCTCCTTTGCTCATTCTGACTGGATTGTGGTCCTGCCTTCCTTCATAGAGAAGGGTCTTCAAACAAGACTCCTCGCTGCATCTGGTGGGCAGGCGGAGGGTGTTGCTAGAGTTCATTGCAGTTTCTCATACCTCACGTTAACTGACCCTTCTCCGTCTTTGGCAGTTTGAGAGACGTGCTGGTAGAGGTCAAGTCCTCTATGGCCTATTCAGCCGTGGAGAATTATGGGGACAGGATGCATCCTGCCTGGTAAATGCTCTCAAGAGGAAGTTACATTTCTCCAGGACCAAGCAGGAAGTCAGTCCTCACATATGGGTGTCATCGACGCCGATGAAGCCCCAGCGGAGCATTTCCCCAGCTTTCTATGAAAGCCTTTGGGAATGCAGGCACGCATGCGCGGTTCCCCTTCCCGCCTAAAGGTGCCATCTTACCTCAGTCTCTCTTTTTCCGAGAAGCCCACTGGACGTGCGTCCTGTCATCCCGGATAAAAGTTTGATTTTTTCGGCGATTCTCGCTATTTTTTCTTCCCGGTTCAACGCTGGTTCCCCTCCCGCCGGGTTCGGTACACCAGTATCGAGCCCGATTCTTCTTTTTCGGTTTTTGCCCTTCGTGGCTGGCGTTCGCGCCCTTTTTTGATTTTTCCCTGGAAGGCCGGTCCTTTGACCTCGCAGGGACTCTTTTTTTTTTTTTTTCCCCCGATGGCTTCCAGCGGTTTCAAGAAGTGTGATCGTTGTAAGAAGTTAATGTCTCTCACCGACACACACGACTGCTGCCTTCGGTGCCTCGGTCCTGATCACGACCCTAAGACGTGTGGACCATGTGGGAAGATGTCTTCCAAGGCACTGCGAAGTCGCCAGCAGCAGAAAGAAAGGCTTTTCTCGGACTCAGCCTCCGGCCGGGCCCGGACCTCGTCTGAGGCCTCGACATCTTGGGATTCAGATCCCGAGCGCTGTCAAAGCTCCTCGGACAGGGGGTCCCCTGACCGGGAACACAAGAGGAAGAAGCGGCTCATGAGGGCGTCGGAGGAGGAGGTCCCTGGCTCCTCGAGGGCCAGGTCTAAGACCCCCGACCGTCGCCCCGGGCCAGTGGAACAAGAGAAGCCTGCCAAAGTTCCTAGCGTGGAGCCGGAGTCTGCTGGACACGTAAGCCCTGTGGTCCTCGAGGACTCTCCTCCCAGAGAGCCGATGTCGGGCCCGGCGCCGCCGGGGCCCGAGTCGGTGGCTGCTGCGTCTCCCGAGCTGAGTCTCAGGATGACAGCCTTGGAGAGCAGACTGTCTGCCTTAATGGAACAGCAGCGGGCACTGATGGCCAGCCTGTCTGGCGCATCTGCCCCGACCACCGGGACATCGACATCGAAGTCGACCCCAGAGACCGAGCTGATACTCGAGTCCATCATGGCTCGAGGTCGACCTCGGTCACGGTCTCCCTCGACCTCCCGTTTGGGACCGAGGGTGTCGACACCGGTGCCCCAGGGCCTCGCGGGGTCGGACCCTGACTCCTCGTTGGACGAGTCCGCCTGGGAGACGGAGGATGAGGAGTCTCCCGACACATTCAAGACTCGGTGCGTCCCCTCGGACTCACCGCAGTCTGAGCCCCGGAGTAGATCCCCTCTGGAGGACACCCAGTTCTCGGAGTTTGTCCGGGATATGGCCACCGCGTTGGCTATTCCGGCGGACCCCGAGGAAGAGCCTCGAGCTGAGGAGCTCGAGGCCCTACAGTATGACTCTCCTCCGAAGGAGGCCTTTACTGTCCCGGTTCCTCCGATGCTGGAACGGCTCCTCTTCCGGATGTGGGAGGCACCGGCCTCGGCGCCAGTTCTAAGCAAGCGAGTCGATTCGATTTATCGACACCGGAAGATCCCTGGTTTTCAGAAGGCGCGGCTGCCACACCATTCCATGGTGGTGGAATCGGCCATGCATCGTCTGAAAAGCCAGAAGATGCACTCTGCGGTGCCCCCTGGCAGGGAGGCCTGGAACCTCGATGGTGTAGGTAGAAAGTGCTTCCAGGGCTCGATGCTTGCTTGCCGTGTCCAGTCTTACCAGCTGTACATGGGCATGTACTTGCGAGACCTGGCCAAGGAGTTGGCCGGGTTCTCTGCTGGTCTCTCCGGGGAACCCTTGCAGAGATTTAAGTCCTTGTCCTCAGGGATTCGGGACTGCTCGAAGTTTATGTCCCGCGCTGCCTACGATGGCTTCGAGGCTTCGGCCCGAGTTGTGGCAGCCGGCATCGCGGCTCGACGCCAGGCATAGCAGCAGTCATCGGACCTCGAGCCATGGGTTCAGGACAAGTTGGTCGATGTCCCTTGCCGAGGTGAAAACCTTTTTGGCAAGCCCGTGATCGAGAAGGCCACACAGCTCGAGACTGAGCACCTTACAAGGACAAGGCTGTCTAGGAAGACCTCTGCCCCTTCTCACAAGAAGAAGGCCTCGGGTAAGAAGCCCTTTTACCCGAGGAAGGGCACTGCCTACAAACAGTACCCTCAGTATCAGGCTGCCCAAGCTGCACCCCAGGGTCAGCAAGCCAATGGGCAGGGTAATGGGCCCCGTAGGTAGAGGACCCCCAAGCCTCCGGCCCCTGCTCCCACTCAGCAGGGTGGGGGTTTTTGACTCCTTGAGCATAGCCTCTCAGTCCCTGCTCTCCCAACCCTGCACAGGAGGTTGCCTCGCCCTCTTTGCCCACCAGTGGCCCCACATAACTGGAGACAGTTGGGTGTTGAACATAGTCCAAAGGGGCTATGCACTACATTTTCACCAACTGCCTCGGCCATACTTTCCAGGGGAGCCTCCAAGGCCTCCCCTGCACACAGATCTTCTCCTTCAAGAGCTTCAAGGTCTGTTGGTGGACAGGGCGGTGGAGCCTCTGCCTCCCCACTTGCAAGGTCAAGGGTTCTACTCCAGGTATTTCCTGGTACCCAAGAGAACCGGTGGCCTTCGGCCTATTATGGATCTCAGGAACCTAAACAAGTTCCTAGAGAAAGAAAAGTTCAAGATGCTTACTCTTGGAACACTTCTGCCCTACCTCCAGCAGGGAGATTGGCTATGCTCCTTAGATCTAAAGGATGCGTACACTCACATCCTCATTCATCCAGACCACAGAAAGTACCTCAGGTTCATTGTGGGAGGAAACCATTATCAGTACAGAGTACTGCCTTTTGGCCTCACCTCCGCTCCCAGAGTCTTTATCAAATGCCTGGCATTGGTGGCGACCTACCTGAGAAATCAGGGAATCTTTGTCTTCCCTTATCTGGACGACTGGCTCATCAGGGGTCAGACGTGCCAGGAGGCCCGACAGGCCACTCTCAGAACTATTGCTCTTCTTCAGAGCTTGGGATTTGTAATAAACTTTGCAAAGTCCACTTTGCTCCCCTCCCAGAACTTGGAGTTTGTTTATTTATTTATTTATTTATTTATTTACATTCTCTTATATACCGCGCTATTCCGCATCAGTGCGGTTTACAATGAACAAACTGAAATTACATTGAACAGGGCATTATAACTTGGAGATAACTATTTTTTTACAGGGAACATGGGCTATGGAGGGTTAAGTGGCTTGACCAAGACCACAAGGAGCACCTGTGGGACTAGAAACCCCAGTCCTTCTGGCCCAAGGTTGCTGTCCTCTAGTGGGATTTGAACCCCTGACCTTCCGGCCTGAAGTACCTTGCCCCAACCACTAGGCCACTCCTCCACTCCACTTCATAGGGGCAAGGCTGGACTCTGCCCTGGCAAAGGCATTCTTGCCAGCAGACAGAGCCCAAAGACTGATGGACTTGGCAAATCAGTTTCTCAGCGGGTCAGTGGTCTCCGCCAGACTCTGCCTGATGCTGCTTGGCCACATGGCTTCGACAGTTCATGTCACCCCCAATGCCAGGCTCCATATGCGGCCTGCACAATGGTGCCTTCGGAGTCAGTGGTCTCAGGCCACAGGCAGCCTCAGAGACAGAATAAGGGTGTCCAAACCATTTCTGGACTCCCTCAGCTGGTGGCTGCACCCACCAAATCTTCTGAAAGGGGTACCCTTTCAAATTCCTGGGTACACAGTGGTGCTGACCACAGACGCCTCCCTGCAGGGCTGGGGAGCTCATTGTCTGAACAAGTGCACCCAGGGCCTGTGGTCTCCTTGGGAGGCGGCACAGCAGATCAATCTCCTGGAACTCAGGGCTATTCGACTAGCGCTCAAAGCTTTCTCTCCTACCCTGGCTCATCAATCTATCCTGGTTCAGACAAACAACCAAGTGGCCATGTTTTATGTGAACAAACAGGGCTGGACTGGGTCCAGACTCCTTTGTCGGGAGGCACAGGACCTTTGCTCCTTTGCCCTCAAGCACAACATGCTCCTCAAGGCTGTGTACCTTCCAGGCCAGGAGAACTTCCTAGCAGACAAGTTGAGCAGGATTTTACAGCCCCACGAGTGGCAGCTGCATCCTTTGGTAGTTCAGATCTTCCTAAAATGGGGTCTTCCTTTGATAGATCTGTTTGCCAGTCCACTGAACAAGCAACTGCCAAAGTTCTGCTCCAGGCAACCGCATCCTCTGCGGATAGCAGCAGATGCTTTTCTGATTCCATGGTCTCAGGGCCTCCTGTATGCGTTTCCTCCCACGCCCTTGGTGGCCCAAACTCTGTTCAAGATTCTTCAGGACAAGGCCTCGGTCCTGCTGGTGGCTCCCAGGTGGCCCAGACAGCCTTGGTTTCCACTTCTGCTTCAACTGGCGGTGGATCCTCCACTGCCTCTGGGGCTGCAACCCGACCTTCTCTCTCAGGATCAGGGTTCCCTTCTACACCCCAATCTCAAGGCTCTCAATTTGATGGCCTGGAGGCTGCAAGGGTAGTTTTGGCTCCCTGGAGCCTCCCTCAGGAAGTTGAGGAGGTTGTCCTAGCCTCTAGGAAGCAATCTACTAGGAAAACCTATGCTCTCAAAGGAAAAGGTTTTCTGTGTGGTGTCAGCTACGTACAGTTGATCCTTTCTCCTGTACTGTGCCAGTAGTCCTTCAGTACTTACTGCACTTGTCAAATCAAGGCCTTAAATCCAATTCTGTTCGGGTCCACCTCTCAGCTCTAGCAGCTCACCACTCTCTGGTGGAGGGACATTCTCTATCTGGTCACCCCTTGGTGTCCCGCTTTCTTAGGGGCTTGCTTTTGCTCAAGCCTCCCATCCGTCGTCCTGCCCCTGAGTGGGAGCTGAATGTGGTCTTGCAGCAGCTGACTCGCCCACCCTTTGAACCGATGGCTACTTGCCCTCTACGCTTCCTGTCTTGGAAGACACTCTTCTTAGTAGCCCTTACCTCGGCTAGGCGAGTGAGTGAGTGAGCTTCAGGCCCTGGTCTGTGATAGGCCTTACACTCGCTTCTATAGGAACAGGGTAGTCCTTAGGACTCATCCAAAGTTCCTCCCAAAAGTTGTCTCCTCCTTCTACCTTAACCAAGAGGTGGTTCTTCCAACATTCTTCCCTAGGCCTCATGCAAGCCAGGTTGAAGCAGTCCTGCATACCCTGGACTGTAGGAGGGCCTTATCCTTCTACCTTGACCATACGCAGGGGCATAGAAGGACTACTCAGCTCTTCGTATCCTTTGACCCTAATAACTTGGGATTGGCTGTGTCCAAGCGTACCTTGTCCATCTGGGTGGCTGACTGTATCACCTGGGCTTACAAGGCGGCTGGCCTTCCTTTGCAGGGTCGGGTCACGGCCCACCGTGTCAGGGCAATGGCTGCCTCAGTGACTCATCTCCGCTCTGTGCCCTTGGTAGACATCTGCAGGGCTGCAACTTGGTCTTCAAGTCAGACTTTTGCAGCCCATTACTGTCTGGAGAGGGAGTCCCGTAGGGACAGTGCTTTTGGCCAAGTAGTACTCCGGAATCTCTTTGAGGTTTAGGCAACTCCTGCCCTCGTTTGGGCTACCGGTGGAGGTTGTGTCTGTGAAAAGCCTTTCTTTGCTGCTGGGACTAGAGGGAGTTCTCTTGTTCAGCCTGGGTTCCTCGGTAGCCCAGAGCTAAGGAGTCACCCATATGTGAGGACTGACTTCCTGCTTGGTCCTGGAGAAAGAGTAGTTACTCACCTGTAACAGGTGTTCTCCAGGAGCAGCAGGAATCAGTCCTCACAACCCTCCCTCCTCCCCTGGGAGTTGCAGTTGTACATAGTTTAATTTTTTTCATTTTTGTGTGCTGTTCTTAGCTATGTCATTTGACTGAGGTAAGATGGCATCTTTAGGTGGGAAGGGGAACCGCGCATGCGTGCCTGCATTCCCAAAGGCTTTCATAGAAAGCTGGGGAAATGCTCCGCTGGGGCTTCATCGGCGTCGATGACACCCATACGTGAGGACTGATTCCTGCTGCTCCTGGAGAACACCTGTTACAGGTGAGTAACTACTCTTTCTCTCCATGGAGTGCAACTCTCTTGGGTGGAGTCCATGTGGGTGCCCCAGAGGACAATTTTTTAATCCTCCTGGTCTTAGTTGATTACCTTTTTGAGGCCCACGGGGCAGTTATTCAGATGAATCCTCTGGCAGGGTAGTCCAGTCTTGTTTGTCATCATCCTCCCACCCTGAGTCCTGACTGCTTGGGCACATTTTACTCGTATTGACTGCTGATCATTTCTATAGCGCTTCAACGTGTACGCAGTGCTGTACAGACATATGTAAAAGATGCTCCTTGCGTATCAGAGCTTATAATCTAGTCGTGATAAACACAGCAGCTGTGGACAAGGATACATCTAAGGAAATGGTATGGAAAAACATAAGAGACTAAGCAGATCAGGATCCAAAAATGGCCTCGAAGAAGTGAATTTTCAGCCTGGATTTGAAAAGGGCCAGAGATGAAATCTGATGTACACACTTGGGTAGTTTGTTCAGGCATAAGGAGCCAAACCAGAAGCGGAAACCAAGAACTAGGCCTACACACAGGTATGGTAATATGCAAAACACTTTATTGAAGGACCCAACTAAAAGGTTTCGGCCTGAGGCCTTCTTCAGGGGTCTAAAAACAGAATAAAATAAAACATACATATTAAAACATATACAATTGTTTACCACACAGTATAGCATGTAGGGAGCATAAGATCTCTTAAGTATATAGATTAAAAAGACCCATCCAGAGATAAAATAAAAAAATAAAAACAGATAATTGAAACAAAGAAGAAATTGCCTTTTTAAAGGAAATTGCGTAAAAGTGCATATCTCACCTCAGCCGTCTCTTATCCAGGTTAAAGAGCCCTAACCTTTATAGCCTTTCTTCATAGGGGTATCCTTCCATTCCCTTTACCATTTTGGTGGCTCTTCTCTGAACCTTTTCTAATAACGCTATATCCTTTTTAAGATACGGCGACCAGAATTGCACACGATATTCAAGGTGCGGTCTCACCATGGAACGATACAGAGGCATTATAATAACCTTTGTTTTATTTTCCATTCCTTTCCTTACGATACCTAGCATTCTGTTTGCTCTCTTGGCCACTGCTGTACACTGGGCGGAGGGTTTTAACATGTCATCCGCAATGACACCTAAATCTTTTTCCTGGGTGGTGGTTCCTAATGTGGAACCTTGCATTGTGTAACCATAGTTTAGGTTGTTCTTCCTTAGGTGCATAACTTTGCACTTATCCACATTAAATTTCATCTGCCATTTTGATGCCCAGTCTTCCAATTTATCAAGATCCTCTTGTAATTTTCCACAATCCTCTTGGGTTTTAACAACTTTAAATAGTTTTGTGTTATCTGCAAATTTGATAACCTTGCTTGTTGTTCCCTTTTCCAGGTCATTTATGAATATGTCAAAAAGCAGCGGACCCAGCACAGATCCCTGGGGACACCACTATTCATCTTTCTCCATTGGGAAAATTGGCCATTTAGCCCTACCCTCTGCTTTCTATCTTTTATCCAGTTCCTGATCCACAATAGTACACTGCCTCCTATCCCATGACTCTTTAGTTTTGCCAAAGGTCTCTGATGAGGGACCTTGTCACAGGCTTTCTGAAAGTCCAAATACACTATATCAACCGACTCACTTTTGTCTACCTGTTTGTTCACACCTTCAAAAAAACCATAACAGATTAGTAAGACAAGATCTTCCTTGTCTGAAGCCATGTTGGCTGTCTCCCATTAAGCCATGACTATCTACATGTTAAGCAATTTTGTTCTTTATGATGGTTTCTACCATTTTTCCCGGTACTGTCGTCAGGCTCACTGGTCTGTAGTTTCCCGGATCACCCCTTTTTAAAAATTGGTGCAACGTTCGCCATCCTCTAATCTTCAGGTATTACAGATGATTTTAATGATAGTTCACAGATTACTAATAGCAGGTCTGCAATCTCATATGTCAGTTCATTCAACAGCCATGGATGTATTTCATCCAGTCCAGGTGATTTGCTACTCTTCAGTTTATCAAATAGTTGTAATACATCTTCCCGATGTATCGATATTTCCTTCAATTCTTCCACACCTTTAAATACCACTTCAGTCATGGGTAACATCCCTACATCTTCCTCAGTACAGACCGAAGCAAAGAATTCATTTAGTCTCTCCGCTGTCACCTTGTCGCCTCTTAGTGCCCCTTTAACCCCTCTATCATCTAATGGACCAACTGACTCTCTCACAAGTTTTTTGCTACGAATGTACTTGAAAAAGTCTTTATTATGCGTTTTTTGCTTCTGCAGCAAGCTTCTTCTCAAATTCTCCCTTTGCCTGCCTTATCAATGCCTTGCATTTAACTTGCCAGTGCTTGTGCTGTTTCGAGGTTTCGTCATTTGGCTCTTTTTTCCATTTCCTGAAAGATGCTTTTTTGGCAACAGCCTCACTGACCTCACCTTTAAACCATGCTGGCAGTTTTTTGGACTTCCTTCCACTTTTCTTAAAGCGTGGACTACAGCTGGTCTGGGCTTCCAAGATAGTATTTTTCAACAACACCCAAGCTTGGTGTAAGCCTTTAGCCTTAAGAACATAAGATATGCCATACTGGGTCAGACCAAGGTCCATCAAGCCCAGTATTCTGTTTCCAACAGTGGCCAATCTAGGTCATATGTACCTAGCAGTTTCCCCAAGAGACACAAGTTCCACAATGCTTGTACTGGATCAAGCATTGATATCTTCGATCACTTCTTAATAATGGTTTATGGACCTTTCCTCCAGGAACTTGTCCAAACCTTTTTTAAACCCAGCTACACTAACAGCCTTTACTACATCCTCCGGTAACAAATTCCAGAGTTTGATTACACGTTGAGTGAAAATATATTTTCTTTTATTAGTCTTAAATAGTTTACCCTGTAGCTTCATTGCATGTCCCCTAGTCTTTCTATATTCTGATAAGGTAAACAATCGATCTACGTTTACCCGTTCCACTCCGTTCATTAATTTATAGACTTCTATCATATCTCCCCTCAGCCGTCTCTTTTCCAGGTTAAAGAGCCCTAACCTTTTAAGCCTCTCTTCATAGGAGTATCCTTCCATCCCCTTTACCATTTTGGTGGCTCTTCTCTGTACCTTTTCTAAAATCGCTATATCCTTTTTAAGATACGGCGACCAGAATTGCACACAATATTCAAGGTGTGGTCTCACCATGGAACGATATAGAGGCATTATAATATCTTTTGTTTTATTTTCCATTCCTTTCCTTATCATACCTAGCATTCTATTTGCTCTCTTGGCCGCCGCTGCACACTGGGCCGAGGGTTTTAACATGGTATCCACAATGACGCCTAAATCTTTTTCCTGGGTGGTGGTTCCTAATGTGGAACCTTGCATCGTGTAACCATAGTTTGGGTTGTTCTTCCCTAGGTGCATAACCTTGCACTTGTCCACATTAAATTTCATCTGCCATTTTGATGCCCAGTCTTCCAATTTATCAAGATCCTCTTGCAATTTTTCACAATCCTCTTGGGTTTTAACAACTTTAAATAGTTTTGTAAATATCTCATGTATATAGTTACCCCTGTTATCCAAGTTTGATCACCTGTTCGATGTAAAACCAAACAGCATGTTGTTATGGTCGTTGTGTTATAATGTAAACCGCGCTGATGCCAAATAGCGCGGTATATAAGAGATTGTAATAAATAAAATAAATAATAAATCTGCAAATTTGATAACCTCACTCGTTATTCCACTTTCCAGGTCATTTATGAATATGTCAAAAAGCAGCGGACCCAGCACAGATCCCTGGGGTATACCACTATTCACCTTTCTCCATTGGGAAAATTGGCCATTTAGCCCTACCCTCTGCTTTCTATCTTTTAACCAGTTCCTGATCCACAATAGTACACTGCCTGCTATCCCATGACTCTTTAGTTTTGCCAAAAGTCTCTGATGAGGGACCTTGTCAAAGGCTTTCTGAAAGTCCAGATACACAATATCAACCGACTCACCTTTGTCCACCTGTTTATTCACTCCTTCAAAAAAACATAACAGATTAGTAAGACAAGACCTTCCTTGTCGAAAGCCATGTTGGCTGTCTCCCCTTAGGTTGTGACTATCTACATGCTGAGTAATTTTATTCTTTATGATGGTTTCTACCATTTTTTCCGGTACTGACGTCAGGCTCACCGTTCTGTAGTTTCCCGGATCACCCCTGGAACCCTTTTTAAAAATTTGCAACTGCTCCTTTTAGTTTTTTCTTAACTATTTTCTTCATTTTATCATAGTCTCCCATTCGAAAGTTAAAATTAAATCAAATGCGATCATGCTATGATCACTATTGCCAAGTTGTCCAAACACCCTTATCTCTTGCACCAGATCTGGTGTTCCACTAAGGACTAGGTACAATAAGGCTTCCCCTCTGGTCAGTTCATGAACCAGCTGCTCAAAAAAGCAGTCATTTATTTCATCTAGGAACTTTATCTCCCTAGCATGTCCTGCTTTGACACTGACCCAGTCGATACCGGGGTAATTGAAATCACCCATTATTATTAGTGTGCTGTAACGTTTGTTAGCTTCCTTGATTTCTTTGAACATTTCATCATCCATTTGTTCATTCTGGCCAGGCGGTCACTCCAGTCCAGTCCCTTTACTTCTGGGTTGCGTAACCCTTCCAGCAGCTTGGAGGCTGAGCCCAACCTTTTTGGAGGTGGGGCGGTACAAATACCACTGCGACCACCCACCAACTCCAGTAATCTCAGCCTCCAAGCAGCTGGAGGGTTCCGTAAGCCTAGAGCTTACTGGAGTCCTACTTTGTATTTTATTTCATTTATTTTATTGCATTTGTTTCATTAATTCTGCCTTTATTTATTTCCTGCAGTTCTGTGCTGTTTTTTTATACTTAGTTTTAATTAAAAGGGCTCTGGCTCTTTAATTCCTCCGGCTCTCTCCCTCCCCCCCCCCCTCCCGGATCGGATCGGACGTCGGAGGAGAGCCGCGGCTGGTAGCATCGAGGAGGATTCCCTTTACCTTCTCTGCTACTGAGACACGCTGATCGCCCCTGCCTCGCACCGAAGCCTCTCTGCAGGCTGAGCGCTGGAGGCAGCATCGCTAGCCTGCCGAGTCCGCCAGCCCCGTCCAGAAACAGAAGGACGCGGCGGCGTTAATCCGGTCTCTTTGGGGACTGCGGGGGACCGTTGAGGCAGCGATCCACAGAGAAAGCGACAGTGTTTTTCGGCTCCGGTGGGCAGGAGAGGAGTCGGGCCACGACCGGAGGAGAGTCTCGGAGCTCCCCATTTGGCTCCACGTGGTGAGGCCTACCACGTGTAGAGCCAACGGGTGCGCAGCTCTGAATCGCCCGGAACATCAGCACAGCTCTAAAAAACCGCAAGTACTCCTTGAGAAAGGAATATAATTGCAGTTTTATTTTAACTTTATTTTATGTTAACTTTATTTTAACTTTAATTTATTTTTAACCTTAGTTTAACTTTACATTTGTTTTTGAGTTAATTTATCTCAGTGGTTATTTATCACATTGGCCCTCCCTTTATCTCAAGGTTTTTCTTCTTTGTTTCACTCTTGGGGGAAACCTCGGGCCTGTGGGCCAGGGAGGGAACTATCTTCAGTTTAGAGGAGAGCCCCTACCAGCCGGGACTGGAGGCCTGGTACTAGAGGTTCCTCGGCTCCAGGTCATGTCAACCAAGTCCCGCTGCCTTTCCTGTGGAATACGCAGGGGTACCTCCGCAGAGACAGGTATCTGCAGGAGCTGTACCGCCTTAGCAGCCTCAGCGGAGCAAGACATTAATTTAACCATGGCCCACCCCTCTCAGGGATCAGACGAACTCCCAGTAGGGGAGGGGGGATCGCAAGCCCCTCCCTCCACGTCCTCGGACTTGCCTACCCCTTCCCTATCCCTCTCCCCTCTCCTGACGGGGGAAGAGGGGGCAGGGGATTTCTTCTCCCCGGATTTCATCCTCTTACTACACAAGGCATATTGCCTGCGTAAGCAGAATTCAGGGGCAGGAGGTGCGGCACCTCCGGCAGCGGAGATCAAGCCAGCCAGGCCCTCGAGGGCGGCCAATCCAGATTCCGACATCCCTCCTAAGCGCCCTCGGATGAGTGAAGAGGAGACCCTCTCCCAGGGATCCCCGGAGGAGACGCCCTCGGACAAGGACTTTGGCGAGGAGGAAGAGGAGCTAGAAGAAGGGGAGATACCAGAAGAAGACCAAGCTAGGATAATTACAGTATTTCGTCGGGAGGAGCTCCCGGCACTGATTAATGAGTCCTGAAGGCCCTCAATATGACCTCCGATACGCCCGCAGAGGAGGAAGCGTTGGAGGATCCATTGATTCAAGCCGTTAGAAGATCCCAGAAGGTTTTTCCTGTACATAGGATGGTGCGACAGATGATCCAGGAAGAATGGGACCAACCTGAGTCAAGCCTAAGGGGGGTCAGATCCATGCTCCATCTCTACCCTCTACCAGAGGCAGACAAAGAGCTGATAAAGTCCCCCAGGGTGGATGCGGCAGTGTCAGCAGTCACCAAGAAGACCACTATCCCAGTGGAGGGCAGTGCAGCCCTAAGGGATCCCCAAGACAGAAAGTTGGATACCCTTCTGAAGCAAGCCTTTGACATAAGCGCCCTCGCTTTGCAAGCCTCGGTCTCCGGAGACTGGGTGGCTAGGGCCTGTTTAAGGTGGTCACAGCAGTTACAGACAGACGAGAGCACCACAGAGGAGACCCGGTCCAACGCAAACAGGCTGGAATCGGCAACGGCGTACCTGGCGGATAGCCAGTATGACCTCATCAGAAGCCTGGCAAAGAACATGGCATCGGTGGTGGCGGCCAGGCGATACCTGTGGTTACGCAATTGGGCAGCGGATACCTCCTCGAAGGCTCGCCTGAGTCGTCTCCCCTTCAAGGGCAGATTGCTGTTCGGCGAGGATTTGGAGAAGCTGGTAAAGGACCTTGGCGAGTCCAAGGGAGGCAGGCTCCCAGAAGATAGACCGAAACAGAACCGCTCCTTCCTCCCGGCACGTGCCCAGTCCAGGGACTCCCAGAAGTTTCGCCCCTCCAGATCTAGCTCCTTTTCCAGGGGCCGGTTCTCCCCCAGGGGCCAGAGCTTTCGAGGGTTTCGGGGAGCAGGTCGCGGATTCGGGGCGACCTCCTCCTTCTCCTCCTCCTCCTCGTCTCTTAGAAAACAACAATGAAGCCGCGGGGGTCCAGGGGGCGAGCTGCCCATAGGAGGACGTTTAAGACAGTTTCTTCCTGCCTGGTCCCGGGTCACGTCGGATCAATGGGTGCTAGAGGTGATCAGAGAGGGCTACGCTCTCGAATTCTCGAAACGCATTCCCCCAGCCTTTGTTCTGTCCCCCTGCGGTACCCCTGCAAAGAAGTCCGCGGTGGAGTCAACTCTCACTCGCTTGATTGCACTCGGGGCCGTGTTGCCAGTGCCCCCAGATCAACGAGGTTCAGGTCGATACTCGATTTACTTCGTGGTGCCAAAAAAGGAAGGCACCTTTCGACCAATCCTGGACTTAAAACAGGTCAATTGCTGTCTCAGGGTTCCTCACTTCAGAATGGAGACCCTGCGGTCAGTCATCGCAGCCGTAAGGAGAGGAGAGTTCCTAACAGCCCTCGACTTGACAGAGGCCTACTTGCATATCCCGGTCAGAAAGTCACATCAACAGTTCCTAAGATTCGCGGTACCAACGGGTCACTTCCAATTCCAGGCTCTTCCCTTCGGCCTAGTGACAGCTCCACGGACATTCACCAAGGTGATGGTGGTCGTAGCGGCCTTCCTCCGGAAGGAGGGGATTTTGGTCCACCCGTACCTAGACGATTGGCTGATCCGAGCAAAGTCGGAGGAGGAAAGTTGCGCGGCGACGGACACAGTAGTTCGCCTTCTAGAGGAGTTGGGGTGGGTGATCAACCGAGCAAAGAGCAGGTTGATCCCTTCCCAGAATCTCGAGTATCTCGGCGCAAGATTCGACACCGGCAGGGGCAGAGTGTTTTTGCCCCCATCCCGGGCCAGGGACCTAAGGCTACTGGTTGCTCGGTTTCTAAGCAGGCGAAACCCCTCAGCATGGCATTATCTTCAGGTCCTGGGAACAATGGCGGCGGCGATAGAGGTAGTGCCTTGGGCCAGAGCCCACATGCGTCCATTACAACGATCTCTACTGCGACGGTGGTCTCCACAACTCCATCCGCTGACAACACAGTTACCCTGCGCTCCGCGAACCAAACGAGCGCATCGCTGCTGGCAACAACCAAGAAACCTGGAACGGGGAATGCCCCTCGAGCCCCCCCAGTGGGTACTCTTGACGACGGATGCGAGCCTGTCAGGCTGGGGGGCCCACTGCGAGGACCAGTTCGTCCAGGGCCGATGGTCTCCGGTGGAATCTCAGTGGCCCATCAACAGACTGGAATTACGGGCCGTCACCCTTGTGCTCAGGAAGCTCGAGCCCCGGGTACGAAGAAAGGCAATCCGCGTCCTCTCCGACAACATCACCACAGTAGCTTACATCAACCATCAGGGTGGCACCAGCAGCCCTGCACTGGAGAAAGAAGCGGACGTTGTCTTCCAGTGGGCGGAGGTCTACCTGGAAACGCTGTCAGCCCAGCACGTGGCAGGCACGGACAATGTCACAGCCGATTACCTCAGCAGGCACAGGATAGACCACGGAGAGTGGGAACTGGAGCAGGCGATCTTCGACCAAATAGTGGCTCGGTGGGGTGTCCCAGTGATGGACCTCATGGCAAGATTCTCCTCGGCCAAGGTGGACCGATTCTTCAGTCGGCGAAAGGAAAGACTGTCCGAAGGTCTAGATGCCCTGTCTCAGAAGTGGCCGGCAGAGGGCCTTCTCTATGTATTCCCTCCCTGGGCTCTGATCGGAAAGGTTCTTCAGCGAGTGGAATCCCACCAGGGCCTGGTAATCCTCATAGCTCCAGATTGGCCTCGCCGCCCCTGGTACGCGGACCTGGTGAGGCTGTTGGCCGACCAACCATGGCGGCTGCCCTGCAGGAGCGACCTGCTCAGACAGGGCCCGGTTCGGATGCCTCACGTGGATCGGTTCTCGCTTACGGCCTGGCTCTTGAAAGGGCGCGATTTCTGAAGCGAGGATATTCGGGTGCAGTAATCTCAACGCTGTTGAGTGCTAAGAAGCGCTCGACCTGTCTCGCCTATGTAAGGGTTTGGCGCATTTTCGAGGCATGGTGCACGGAGCGCCGGAGTAAGCCCCTTGCGGCCTCAGTCCCGGAAATCTTGGAATTCTTGCAAGCGGGGTTTGACAAAGGTTTAGCACACAGTTCACTACGGGTGCAACTAGCCGCTATCGCGTGCTATAGAGGAAAGGTCCACGGCAAGCCATTAGGGGTCCACCCGGACGTCACCAGGTTCCTCAGAGCAGTCCGACGCCTGCGTCCCCAGCGGAGGTCGGTCATCCCCCCCTGGGATCTCAACCTAGTTCTAAATGCGCTGATAGGGGAGCCCTTTGAACCCGTGAAGAGGGCCTCCTTGAAGGACTTAACCTTGAAGACGGTCTTCCTAGTTGCGATCTGCTCGGCCAGGCGGGTCTCCGAGTTACAAGCACTCTCCTCCAGACCCCCCTTCCTGGCCTTCCTTAAGGACAAGGTCGTCCTGCGCACGGCGCCCTCCTTCCTCCCCAAGGTTATCTCTCCCTTTCATGTGAACCAGACAGTCACGCTCCCAGCCTTCCCAACAGAGGGTCTGGTAGGCAGGGATAGCAGGCTTCGTTTACTAGACGTCCAAAGAGCCCTAAAACACTACCTCTCCCGCACGGCTCCGTTTCGGAAATCAGACCGGCTATTTGTCCAGTTCGGAGGTCCACACAGAGGGGAAGCGGCGGCCAAAGCTTCCATCTCCAGGTGGATTAGGGAAGCGATTGCTTCCTCCTACATTCTGAAGGGCAAGCAGGTCCCGGGGGGGCTGCAGGCACATTCCACCCGAGCTCAGGCTACTTCGTGGGCAGAATTCAGCCTAGTCCCTCCGCTGGATATATGTAGGGCGGTATACCTTCACCAAGCACTACAGGCTAGACATACAGAGTTCAGCGGACGCTCGGATTGGCCTAGCGGTGCTTCAGTCCGGTTTGCCGAATCCCACCCAGAATTGAACTGCTCGGGTGCTTCCCAGAAGTAAAGGGACTGGACTGGAGTGACGATAAGGAAGAAGTAATTAGATCTTACCTGCTAATTAGTGTTCCTGAAGGAACGACAGTCCAGTCCCTGATCCCACCCGGCTATACCGGGCCTGAAGCCCTGGCGGCAAAGGGCGGAACAGCGAACCGAGCGGGGAACCAGATCGGGGTGAGGGAGACCAGGAGCAAGTAGGCGGGGTGGTCCTCCTTCGGCGCCTTCCCTCCCCCTCTACCTTTATTACCTATTTCCTATTTCCTATTTTCAAAAAAAAAAAAAAAAAAGTGGAGCGGGTGGGTCGACTTCGGGCCACCCCTCCCAGGGTTTACATGTTTGTTAGGTTTGATTTATAGTTGTTACAGAAGTTCATTTAGTCTGCTTTTTCAGTCAATTACTGGAGTTGGTGGGTGGTCGCAGTGGTATTTGTACCGCCCCCACCTCCAAAAAGGTTGGGCTCAGCCTCCAAGCTGCTGGAAGGGTTACGCAACCCAGAAGTAAAGGGACTGGACTGTCGTTCCTTCAGGAACACTAATTAGCAGGTAAGATCTAATTACTTCTTTGTGATCTTTAAGCTCTGTCTGCTCCATACTCGAGGGCATTTGGGCTACTTTACTCTTATTTGGAACCTCTCTGCTTTTGGTAGTATCCTTCAAGGATACATTCTTCTGAACCATGCGCTCTTGTGCGACTGTTGGCTTTCCCCTATTATCTAGTTTAAAAGCTGCTCTATCTCCTTTTTAAAGGTTAACGCCAGCAGCCTGGTTCCATCCCGGTTAAGGTGAAGCCCCATCCCTTCGGAGGAGCCTCTCCTTTCCCCAGAATATTCACCAGTTCTTAACAAATCCAAAACCCTCATCCTTGCACCATCGTCTCATCCACGCATTGAGACTCCGGAGCTCTGCCTGCCTTTTGGGTCCTGCGCTTGGAACGGGAAGCATTTCGGAGAATGCTACCCTGGAAGTTCTGGATTTCAACTTCCTACCTAAAAGCCTCAATTTAGCCTCCAGAACCTCCCTACCACATTTTCCTATGTCATTGGTACCGACATGTACCAAGACAACAGATTCCTCCCCAGCACTATCTAAGACCTTATCTAGGTGGAGCGTGAGGTCCGCTACCTTCGCACCAGGAAGGCATGTTACCAGGCGATCCTCATGTCCACCAGCCACCCAGCTGTCTACATGACTAATGATCGAATCACCAAGTATAACGGCTGTCCTAACCTTTCCCTCATGGGCACATGGCCCTGGAGAAACTTCCTTGGGGCGAGAGGGTTTTACATCACCTGGAGGACAGGTCCTTGTTACAGGATCACTTCCTGCCACACCAGGGTGATGCTCTCCTGTCACGTGACCTCTCTCCTCCATGGCAACAGGGATGCTGCCAGACTGGAGGTGGGACTTCAGGACTATATCCCTGTAGATCTCTTTTATCTACCTCTCTGTCTTTCTTTTGTCTTCCAAGTCTGCTACTCTAACCTCTAGAGAACGGACTCTTTCCCTGAGAGCAAAGAGCTCCTTGCACCTAGTTCACACGTAAGACCTCTCACCAACTGGGAGAAAATCATACAAGTGACACTCAATGCAAAAGACTGGAAAGCCCCCATCTTACTGCTGGATTGCTGTCTGCATCTTAGTTTTAAGCTTGTGTTTAGATCTTTAAGTTCTTTTCTTACTAAGGGTTGCTATGGATACGTATACTAATAAAATTGTACCTAATACGTTTAAAAGAAGGCTGCTACACAGTACCCTGTCCTGTACTTCTGAGGTAAGACCAACTTCCTGGGTGAAGGATAGAAGGAGTCTTTCAAAATGGCCTTTTGACCTGCCACCTGGCGTTAACACCTATTGAAAAGGTTTCACAGGTTTCTTGCCCCCTAGGTAGAAGGCCTCTTTGTAAAGGTCTCTTGAAGACTTAATTTGTTGCTCAAAGAATACTGACCCTGTTTTGACTTTTATGCTAAGTTATATTCTGATTTGATTTAATTTAAAGCTCTTTGCTGCTGCTAGGCTCTGATTTATTATGACATTTAAACTAGAAGCTCTCTGATGGGTTCTAAATTTAACCAGAAAGCTCTCTTCTGTGTTTTAAATTTAAACTAAAAGTACTTTGCTGATACTAGGCCCTGAGTGAGTATTAAATTTAAACTACAAGCTCTCTGCTGGGTTCTAAATTTAACCAGAAAGCTCTCTTCTGTGTTTTTAATTTAAACTTATACTGCTGCTACTAGGCCCTGACTGATTTAATAAATACACTGGGTTCACAGATTAATCAGATTTAATCCAAAGAAATCCCTTCAGAAAAATTCCCAGAAGTATGTACTCAGAATTGCAGATCTCTCTCCAGAAGTAGCAGTCCCCTTTTCTAGTCCTTCAAGATTAGACATCTGGACAGGTCTAGAGGAATTCAAGGAAAGGAGATTATCAGGTATGTTAAAATCTTTCCTTAGTCATTTTGTAATTTTGCACATGTTTATGAGCAATTGAAAAGCATGCTTTGTCTCTTGTGCAGGGGCTAGTCTGTGATAAAACCTTTCTAAACATTTCAAGAGATGAGAAACAGTGCCTAGGGCCAAAATAAGTATGTCAGACTAAAAGGTTCATCAAGCCCAGTATCCTGTTTCTAACAATTTCCAATCCATATCACAGGTATTAGGCAGGATCCCAAAAAGGTAGATTCCATGCTGCTTACATCCAGTGATAAGCAGTGACTTTTATCAAGTCTGCCTGGTTATTAATGGTTTATGAGGGAACTTGTGGACGTTCTAGCAGCTCCACCTTCTGACCTTTTCAATGCCTCTTTGGAGTCTACAGTGGTGCCAGAGGACTGGAGTAAGGCACATATGTGGTCCCTTTACACAAAAGCGGACATAAAGAAGACATTGAGAACTACAGGCCAGTTAATCTAACCTCTGTGGTTAGTAAATTATTGGAAAATCCTGCTAAAAGAGAAAATAGTGAGCTTTCTGGAGTCCAATGGGTTGCAGGATCCGAGACAGCATGGATTCACCAGAGGCAGGTATTGTCAGACAAATCTGATTGATTTCTTTGACTGGGTGACCAGGGAGTTGGAGTGAGGGAGATCCCTAGATGTGGTATATTTAGATTTCAGTAAAACTTTTGACACCGTTCCGCAAAGGTGACTTATAAACAAACAGAACATCCTAGGAATTTACCCTAAAGTTACTGATTGGGTTAGAAATTGGTTGAGTGGGAGGTGACAAAGGATACACAGGTAAATGCCGTTTACTCCAAGGAGAAGGAGGTTACCAGTGGTGTGCCACAGGGATCTGTCCTTAGATTCTTTTTAACATCTTTGTTAGTGATATTCCACAAAGGCTGTTGGGTAAGGATTTCTTGTTTGCAGATGATACTAAAATCTGCACTAGAGTAGACATCCAGGAAGAAGTAGATAACATGAGGGATCTAGCTAAGCTTGAAGAATGGTCTAGAATTTGGCAGCTGAAATTTAATGCCAAAAAATGCAGGGTCATGTATTTGGGCTGCAAAAATCTAAAGGATCGGTACAGTGTAGGGGTGAAGAAGAGCGGGACCTGACCATCTTAAAGTAGTTAAACAGATAGAAAAGGCACTGCGAAAGCCAGAAGGATGCTTGGGTGTATAGGGAGAGGAATGGCCAGCAGAAAAAAGTAGGTGATAGTGCTTCTGTATATAGTCTCTGGTGCAACGTCATTTGGAGTATTGTGTGCAGTTCTGGAGACCGCATCTTCAAAAGGATATAAGCAGGTTGGAGTCAGTGCAGAGGGTGGCTACTAAAGCGGTTAGTGGTCTTCATTATGAAGCATATGAGGACAAAGATCTTAATATGTATTCTTTAGAGGAAAAGCTGGATAGGGGCGATATCTCCCCCCTCAATGCATGTCTCTCTGCCGTTGCCTCCTGGTTCTCATCCAATTTCCTACATGTCTATCCTTCCAAGTCTTTCGCTATTTGGTTTACTCTTGGGAGCCCCCCCCACTTGTGCCCCCTCACTCTCCTCCCTGCCTATTCCCCTTGTCTCTTCTCTTCGGTACCTAGGTGGTGTTCTCGACTCTTCTCTCTCTTTTAAGGAGCATATTTCTTTGGTTGTCCAGCGTTCCTTCTTCTCCCTAAAACAATTACGAGCCGTTCGTCCTTTCCTTTCTTCTTCCGCCCTGACCACTTTACTTCTTTCTCTCGTAATATCCCGTCTTGACTATTGCAATGTCTCTTTGGCAGGTCTTCCACAATCTCAACTCACTCATCTTCAAAGTGTTCAAAATACCGCCGTTCGCGTTTTAACCCACACTTCCCGCTTCGACCATGTTACCCCCCCCCCCCTTCTCTTACGTCAGCACTGGCTCCTATTTCCTTTCGTATCCAGTACAAGTTCCTTATCTTTGTTCACAGGGCAATTCACACAGGCACTCCCCTCTACCTTGCAGACCAAGTCCGTCTCCACACCCCTCACCGCTCACTCCGCTCCATTCATATCAATTGTATGTCCCTTCCCTCCCCATCACAAGCTCATTTGGAATCCACCCGCTCATCTTTTTTTTCTTTCTCGGCCCAAGGCTCTGGAACAGAGTTCCTCCCTCCCTCCGTTTAGAACTGTCCAAGTCCTTCAAGATAAAATTAAAAACCCACCTTTTCTGTCTCGCATTTGACCTCCCCCCCCCCCATCCTCACCCCTCTCCACCCCTCCTCGTTAACGCACAGATTACTTGTTCTCTATGCCTTTTTTTTCTCCTTCCTATCCTTTCTTAATTTTAATGGCGTTCCTGCAGCCTTTGCATTTTATGATTGTAAACCACTCAGAAGCATTTTGTTATGGGCAGTATAATAAGTTTTAATTAAACATAAACATAAACATATTTTATTTATTTATTTATTTATTTATGCTTTTCTTTTATACCGCTTTTTCCAGAGATCAAAGGCGGTTTACACTTAACATATAATGAACATGCTTTACATGGAACAGCGTTTTTTATGATAGAGACATTTAAATATCTCCATGGCTTAAATGCACAGGCAGGTGTCTTCCAATTGAGGACAAGCTCTGCTATGAGGGGACATAGGATGAGAGTGAAAGGGGATAGACTCGGGAGTAATATGCGTAAATATTTCTTTATGGAAAGCGTGGTAGATGCGTGGAATAGTCTCCCAGTGGAGGTGGTGGACACGAGGACAGTATCTGAATTCAAAAAAGCATGGGACAAACTCAGAGGATCTCTAAAGATAAAAAGGGGACTATTGCAGTTGATATGGAAGGGCAGACTAGATAGGCCATGTGGTCTTTCTGCCGTCATGTTTCTATGAACTAGTCCAAACCTTTTTATTCTTTCAAACCCAATGGTACTCTAATTGCATGCAGATCTGTCTGGGGACAAAATAACTCTTCTTCAAAAGTTTAATGGAATGGGATGAAATTGGGTTTGTGGAAAAAAACTGTAAAAAGGCAATGATAATGGGCCAAATCGGACCTGGGATTCCAGAGAAATAAGCCCCACTAAAAACTAGCTCAATGTATTTCTGTGGGAGGAGGAGTTCCAGCTTTTGTAGCATAGAAACTTAAATACGCTGAGATGTAGCAGTTATGGAATTATTCTTTTGAAAATTTCTCTTTCTCTCTCAACCCACCAAATTAACCCAACCATGTTCAACCTTTTTTTCTTCGGTGGTAGAGCAGTGCTACCATTTGTTGCTAAAAAGTCATTTCAAATCCATGTAGCTTCTGCACAGGGCTGGCCCATCTACTAGGCTGGCTAGGTGGCCACCTAGAGTGGCAGACCTCTGTGGGTGGCATGGTGCCTGCGGCAAACTGTGTGGCACACATGGACTAGCGCTCCTGACCCCCCTCCAACAGGGCTCAATATTCAGCAACTGCAGCTAGCACAATTAAAGTGACTAACCGCACCACTGAACACTAAACCCGGATATTCAATGCTGGGGCCTTATCTGACCACTAGCATTGAATATCTGAATTCACTGCTGAAGCAGGAAGCTAACTGAGCAAATGATGTAAATGCCTTTGAATATCGGGCCCCTGATGTCCAGTTAAGCATTTTTACAAGATTGTTGTGGGAAGGGTGGTAGGTACTATTTTGATGATCATGACTGTTGAGTGTAATTACAAAAATCTCTGGGAAGGTGGATATAAATCCGAATGGATTGCTAGGATGCCCAATACTTTTGCACCAGCCCTGTATACAATGGTTTGGCTTCTTGGTAAATAATAGAAATATAAACTGTTAGATAGAAAGTGTACAAATAAACTTTACAACTCTTCCTTGTTTAGTCATGAGTACAGGACTTCTTATAATACAAAAGTGAAACTTGTGGTTATAAAATATAAATAGGCCAGAGGTTGAAGAGAGAGTGATAAGTTGAATTTTCAACATCTGAAAAAGGAATTTGACTCTTCTGTTTGAGTCTGTTATTTCTTAGTATTCTGAATCAGGTTCTTGCAATTGTAGTAAAGGTTGTTTTCTTTCAAACCATTATTCTTGAAAGAAGTATAAAACATTCAGTTGAGCTTTGCAGAATTATTTTTCTTCCCTTCGCTTGTACATGTGGTGAATATTAGTGCGCTTGACCTTTGTTCTTACCTGTGTATGTTGTATCCTGCTAGGTTCGTGCACACCAACTAGTTTTGCCACCTTGTGATGTGGTGATCAAAGCAGTCGCTGACTATGTCCGCAATATTCAGGATACCACTGATTTGGATGCCATAGCTAAAGATGTATTTCAGCATTCACAGGTAAAGTATATAGATTAAAGCTTTGGATAATCATACATGTATAAAAAATGTGATATTACAAAAGACTTAATGTAACATAACTTTACCAAAACTGTTTTCCTATGTACAGAAAGCCTGCCAACACAAGAAAACATTATGTTGTGCATTAGTTCTCTTACATCCTAAAAGAGACTTAAGTCGTTCTGTATAACTCGTATTAAAATATAAAAACCTACTCTGGTTGCTGTTTAGTAAAAAATATCTTTTCCCCATGCATGGTGTACCCTCGTATAGACAAGGACTTAAATTGTATAGTTGCATGAAAATCTATGGCTTTTCAATCATCACTTGTTCCAATACAGTAAGTTGATTGTAGATTGTTTAATAGTCCAACTCTGGAAAAAAATCATTCTTTGTATTCATTAGACTGCCTAAAATGTCTTGAGAAAGCTAGATGCATGACTGCTGAGTGCGATAAATGCTTTCTTTAGCTTACCTTATTGATCCCTATTATTAACAGAGCATGGTATATGTAATCACGATCTTCACAGTTCTAAAAATATATATTTAACTTCTAGGGCTGGTCTATAGTAAAGGTAGCATTTCCATATCATCCCGCTAGACCAGTCCAGACAAATGGGTTATGTTCCCCTACCAGCAGATTGGTGGAGACAAAGAACCAATAAAAAGCCCAGGTTTCAATGACCTTACTCCCATGCCGCTATTCGTCTCAGCCACCAGAGATCCCTTCAGTCTTTTTGTCTCTAGCAGATGGTGGATGGATTTTCTCCTCTCTGAAGAAAATTCTGATGATTTAAGAGGAAAAGATTGATTTAAAATGTTTGTGAATGACAGCCTATGGTTGATCATTCACTAGAGCGCAATGTGGGAGGCTCCACTAGACTGCAGTCTTTTCGGTAGCCGTAAGAAGAAGGAAAATTAGATCAGCTCCATGCTCTTACCCTGGAAAAGAGCCTGTTGAACAGCCAGAAAATTGGAAGGATCTGGAAGAATACGATTGCCTCACACAATCTCAACAGCCCCTCCCTCCTTCTCTGACCCCCCCCCCCCTCATCTCTGTCGTCGTCCCCCATCTCTCTCCCGGAGATTGCAAAAGACTCTGAGAGATCTGCCTGCCAGCTATCTTACACGCAATGCTGCAAACCCAGCCAAACAGTTCCAGGGAAGTAGAGTTGAGCCCGGCACAGAATCTCTGCCTGGGGCTCTTGGGGTAAGTACCAAGGCTTGATCTCGTCATTGTCCTTGTTGGGGACTCTCGATTTCATCTGTGGGGGATGCAATTTGGGGTAGACCGCTGGTGACCATCAGTGCTGGATGGGGGTTTCCAACTATTTTCTGCATACATTAATAGAGTTTTCTCTATTGTGCGCCTGGCAATCGTGCGGTCCTTGCACGCATTCCGTCCAAGCGATCCAACGCTAGCACTCATAATGTGCGCTTTAGTAAAACAACAATTAATGTGCGCCCTTCAGGCAGTCGCGGCCTTAGCGTATACTGTTGTGACACTTACCTTAACTCTTATGTCTTTTTCCAGGTGACGTTGATTGACCTGTAGCAAGCGTGGTGCCTCATCTCCGGTTTCTGGATTCTGCTTTGGAGTTGTCCCTGGAAGTTCTACACCCCTTTCTCAGCCGGAGGATGCTGTTAGCCTGGCCTTGCCTGCCTCAGGGTAGGAAATGGCGAATGGCACTATGGCTAAGGATATTCACCCGACTGGAGGATCCGGCGTCTGTGCTGTGGGCCTCTCTCTGTCCTCTAGGGGATCGAAGGCAACTATGCCCCTGAGTGTAGGGGGGGGTCATTTCCATGAGGAGAGCTTCCAGAGTCCCGATTGTCCTCCCTGGAATTCTTTCCCTTTGCATCAACTTAGTAGTTCTGGCATGGACATGCAGAAACTGCGGCCTTTTGTTTCCCTGCGTTTACCCATTCCACTCCATTCATTAATTTATAGACCTCTATCATATAAACATGACGGTAGAAAAAGTCCACATGGCCTATCTAGTCTGCCCTTCTATATCAACCACTACTGTACAACAGTCTCCTTTTTTCCTTTAGAGATCTCTGTGTTTGTCCCATGCTTTTTTGAATTCAGATACTGTCCTCATCTTTACCACTTTCACTGGGAGACTATTCCTCACATCTACCACTCTTTATGTAAAGAAATATTTCCGCATATTACTCCTGAGTCTATCACCTTTCTTTCACCCTCATCCTATGTCCCATCGTACCAGAGCTTGCTTTCAATCGAAAGAGGCTCTTGTGCATTTATGCCACGGAGATTTTTAAACATCTCTATCATAATCTCCTCTATCCCCTTTCCTCTAAAGTATACATATTAATATCCTTAAGTCTGTCCTCAAATGCTTTATAATGAAGACCACTAACCATTTTAGTAGCCACCCTCTGTATCAACCCTGGCCTCTTAATATCCTTTTGAAGGTGTGGTCTTTGAACTACACACAATACTCCAAATGAGGTCGCATAAAAGACCTATACAGGAGCATTATCGCCTCCTTTTTTTCTGCTGGCCATTCCTCTCCCTATGCACCCAAGCATCCTTCCAGGCTTTTGCCATCGCCTTTTTTACCTGTTTAGCTACTTGAAGATCATCAGACACAATCACACCCAGGGTCCCGCTCTTCCTTTGTGGACAAAAGTACTCCCCCCCCCCCACCCACTGTACCGCTCCCTTGGATTTTTGCATCCCAAATGCATGACCCTGCATTTTTTGGCATTAAATCTCAGCTGCTAAATTCTACACCATTCTTCAAGCTTAGCTAGATCCCTCCTCATGTTATCTACTCCTTCCTGGGTGTCTATTGCAGATTTTGGTATCATCTGCAAAGAGGCAAACCTTACCCGACAGCCCTTCCGCAATATCGCTAACAAAGATGTTAAAAAGAATCAGATCAAGGACAGATCCCTGCGGCACACCCATTGGTAACCTCTCTCTCCTCAGAGTGAGCTCCATTTACCTGTATACTTTGTCGCCTCTCTCTCAGCCAATTTCTAACGCAATCAGTAACTTTGGGGCCTGTCCCTAGGATGCTCAGTTTGTTGATAAGTCGCCTGTGCAGAACAGTGTCAAAGGCCCCATATTCCTAAAACGTGGAAAAGCCAACTCGTGGTTTTAAAAAATGTACTAAGAGTGGTGGTACCATCTCCGTCACTGACACCCATGATTGGTGTCTGAAATGTTTAGGACCTGAACATTCTCCAACTGAATGTCTCTCCTGTATGGGGATGACTAAAAGAGGAAGACAGAACCGGGCTGCAAAGCTCGGTACCCTCTTTTCTTCAGATGCCAGATCCATTGCATCAACATCGTCAAGGGCCTCTTCTTCCTCCCATGGATCTCAGGTAACTAAGCATAAAAGCCGGTCCTCAAAGGGTAGCTCTCCTGCTAAGCATCGAGAGTCCATTGGCATTGCCCTTGAGGGAACCATACCGGTGAAACAGCCCCAGCGGGAGGCTTCGGCTTCCAAAGCATCGATGGGGCTTCAGGATGTTCTCGAGGCCTCAACCTCGCAAGAACTACCTGTGCCATGCTCAGGGGTTCTGGCCGTTCTTACCGGTACCGACACCCAAGCATCGGCAGCGTCGATAGACCAGAGGTTCCTCGCTATCGAGCGCAGCATCGCAGCTCTTCTTTCAGCTGCGGTACCGGTGGTCCCACGGGCACCGGTATCGACATCGATGCCGGTACCGATGGTACCGACCCCGGTGGGAACTCTTCCCATGCCATCTCTGGCTGGAATTGTCAAAGCGGTACCGGGTCAACTTCGATAGGTACCGGGATAGTGCTTTGCAGGAGCATCGGGGTCAGGAGTACTTTGATTCCTCCGATTCTGAAGACTCCGACAATTCTGCTGGCACTAGAGGGTTTCTCCTAGAAGATCCCTCTTCTCCCCAACGCAGAATGTCACCTCCAGAGGACATGTCATTTCAGGATTTCATCCGTGATTTGGCCAAAGGTCTTTCAATCACAGTAACTCCTAAGGAGGAACCCAGAGCAAAAGAAATGGAAATTCTACAATATCCTAAAGCTCCTAAGGAGGCAGCCACTCTGCCTATCCATGAAATTCTGCATAGTTTGATGCTCAGAATGTGGGAGACACCTCTGACTACTTCTCTTCACTCTAGGAGACTGGATACCATGTATCGAGTTCCGCCATGTCCTGGATTTCAGAAAACTCAGCTGCCACACCATTCAATGGTAGTGGAGTCAGCCATGCGTAGGATGAAGAGTGCAAAGAGGCATGCATCCAATCCTCCAGGTTGTGAATGCAGGACTCCGGATACTTTTGAGCGCAGAACTTTTCAAGCTTCCATGCTTTCAGCTAGGATCAGTTCATATATCCTATATATGGGAATGTTCCTCAAGGAAGTCACAGGAGATTTGGAACTTATGAACCCATTTCTCCCAGATGACAAGAGACAAGATTTTCTTGCTCTAGTTAAGCATGCTCAAGATGTCTCCAAGTTTGTTAATCGTGCAGCCTTTGACTGCTTCAAATGCATCAGCAGAACCTCTGCTATTGCCATTGGCGCACGACAGATTGCCTGGCTACAGGCATCAGACTTGGAGACTTGGGTACCGGATAAGTTAGGCAACATTCCTTGCACGGGGGAGAATCTCTTCGGCAAGAACTGGCAGGAAATGTCTAACGAGTTAAATGCTAACAATTCTACCTTAGATAGATTGTCAAAGTCTACAGCCACTCCAGTCAAAAGGAAGCCTTATAAAAAACCCTCTTTTAGCAAAAAGAGGAAATTTTATCCTTCCTATACCCAGCAGAGTCAAACTCCAGGTCAGGTTGCCCAAAAGGGACAAACTAGACAGCAAAAGAAGCCAAAAGGCTCGAGAGCCCAACCAGCTCTCCAGGTTCTGCCCCCTCAAGGGCTTTGACTCCTTTCTAGAGAGCTTTGCCTCCCTGCCTCTGAGGGGTCCCCAACCCCCCAATATTCCGGGCAGGTTATGCCACTTTGTCAACAGATAAAAAATGTTGTGGCCTTGTATTTTTGAACGAACAAACTCTAATCTGTAAAGGGAACTCGTTCACTGTAAACTATACTATATGGATCAGAGGTAATCTCTTTTTCCCTGAGGTCTCAGTTAGAAAAGAGCACTGCTACTAAGGCTCACGTTTATATGTAGCAAAGTGCTTTATCACATCAATGACCTCATAAAATAAAAACAGAAATCTAATCATGTCGGACTTTCCAATTGACAATAATAATCAAGTAAAAACTTTAAAGCTCGACTTCCCAGATTAGATATATCTGTATCTGATTACCTCTGATCCATATAGTATAGTTTACAGTGAACGAGTTCCCTTTACAGATTACACTTTGTCAACAGATGGCATCAGATAACAGCAGAAGATTGGACTTTGTCCATTGTAGGAGAGGGGTACAAGCTTCATTTTCACAGCATGCCCCCTCCTACAATTCTAAAGTAATTCAATTCACAAACCTCTGCAGACAATCTGCTAGATCATGAGATCTCCACACTTCTTGCCCAAGGGGCAATAGAGAAAGTACCCATTCTTCAACGGGGTCCAAAGAAAACAGGGGGACACAGACCCATTCTAGACCTCAGAGAATTGAACAAATATCTGTTTCAAGAGAAATTCAAAATGATTTCTCTAGGAAATCTTCTGCCATACCTTCAAAGCCAGGATTGGCTTTGCTCTGTAGACTTAAAGGATGCATACACTCACATTCTCATCCATCCAGATCACAGAAAATTCTTACGTTTCCTTTTCAGGGGAAAACATTTCCAGTACAGGGTTCGTCCCTTTGGTCTGGCTTCAGCACCAAGGGTATTCACGAAATGTATGGCAGTAGTAGCTGCATTTCTACGAACCCTGGGGATTTTCGTCTTCCCTTACTTAGACGACTGGCTCATTCGAGCCCCTACAGTTGCAGAGGCCAGCACTGCACTTTCCCGCACAATGCAAATTCTCCAATACTTGGGATTGGTAATAAACTTCCCAAAATCTCAACTAGTTCCTTCCCAATGCCTAGAATTCATAGGAGCCTGTCTAGATACCAGACAGGCAAGGGCTTTCCTTCCACAAGCCCAGTGTCTTCGCATAATGCAACTAGCTTCTCAAGCAGCAGGCAAATTCTCACTCACTGCTCGAGAGCTACTGCAGTTACTGGGAGATATGGCATCCACAGTTCATGTAGTCCCGTATGCTCGCCTCCACATGCGAACAGCTCAGTGGACCCTCTCCACACATTGGACACAGGCCACGGGTCATTTGTCAGACAAAATAATAATCTCTCAGCGACTAATTTTGTCCCTCCAATGGTGGCAGTCACTAGAAAATCTGACGGTGGGGGTCTCTTTTCCATCAACCCCTGTTTCAGGCCACCCTAACAGATGCATCGCAGGTGGGTTGGGGAGCACACCTGAATCATCTCTCTACCCAGGGCACCTGGACTTCACAGGAGGTTGGTTTACACATAAACCTCCTGGAATTAAGAGCAATCTTCCAGGCATTCAAAACCTTTGGGCAGACAAATTCAGTCGAGTACTGCTGCCTCACGAGTGGTCCCTCCACCTTGACCAGGTGGCAAAGATATTTCATCTCTGGGGCACTCCAGACATAGACCTCTTTGCAAGTCCACTGAATGCCAAACTTCCCCGGTTCTGTTCCATAATTCTGGCTCACAACTGTCAGGCAAGGGATGCCTTCCTCCTTCACTGGGGTCAGGACTTCCTTTATGCCTTTACACCCATTCCCCTCATCCCCAAAACACTCTTCAAGCTTCAGAGAGACAGGGGTGGTATGATTCTCATAGCGCCACAATGGCCACGCCAAGCGTGGTATCCCCTGCTTCTACATCTCTCTCAAGCTGCACCTCTGGAGTTAGGGCATGCTCCAGATCTCCTTTCCCAGTAGAACGGGACGCTATGGCACCCGAATCCTCAGTCCCTGCACCTCACGGCCTGGTTGCTGAAGGCTTAGACCTCCATGATTTCAACCTGTCCCAACAGGTAAAAAATATCCTTCAGGCTTCTAGGAAACTTTCCACAAGAAGATCTTATGCCTTCAAGTGGAAACATTTTACTATATGGTGCTCCAAGAAGGGATTAAACCCCCTGGTCATACCCTTAGAATCGATACTAGAGTATCTTCTTCACTTGTCGAATTCTGGTCTAAAGACCAATTCGGTAAGAGTTCAACTTAGTGCAATTGCAGCTTCTTATAAGCCTCTGAATGGACAATCAATTTCCTCTCATCCACTCCTATCAAGATTCATGAGAGGCCTTTTATTAAGTAAACCTCCCATCAAGCCACCACCGGTGGCATGGGATCTAAATCTAGTTCTCGGGCAGCTCATGAAGCCGCCTTTTGAACCTTTGGCCACTACAGCCCTTAAGGTTTTGACATGGAAGGTCATCTTCCTAGTTGCAATCACCTCTGCACGTCGCAATAGTGAATTGCAAGCTTTAGTGGCTGATCCTCCTTATACTAGGTTTCATCATGATAAGGTTGTTCTTTGAACTCATCCACATTTTATGCCAAAGGTGGTTTTCGCCTTTTCATTTAAATCAGTCAATTTATCTTCCTGTATTTTTTCCGAGGCCTCACGCCTCCAATGCAGAAAGAAACCTTCTTACTTTGGATTGTAAAAGGGCCTTGGCCTTTTACATACAAAGAACACAGCAACATAGAAAGTCCTCACACTTTTTATAGCTTTTGACCCTAGTCATTTGGGACTTCCAGTCTCCAAAAGAACTTTATCGGTCGCGATCCCACCAGGTCTCCCCAGCCTGTTGTGTGCCTCCTGTGTTGATTCCGGACCCCTGCCTGCACCCGGAAGTGACGCGATTGCATTCCCGCGGTCGCGATCCCACCAGGTACTTCAGTCAGCTATAAAAGCAAGCTGCCGACGGCGTTCCGTGCCGTGGCGGCGTGCGTCGTGGGCGTGCGCCGAAGGAGCGCGACCAAGGAGCAGGTCCTGCTCCTTGGTCGAGCTCCTTGGGGCGAGCGAGGGGCGCGGTCGTGGCTTGACGCCCTTTGTGTGCTCCCTAGCATCCTGCTTCTGTTGGTCTGCTCTTCTTTCTCAGGTAACCCCTCAGGGAATCCTTCCTTTAACGACGGCATGTCGGCCATCCCGGTATTTTGGGGACGACGCTCCCTATCCCCACTTAGTTTCCCTTCCGGTTCTCTAGCTCGTTGTCCAGCTAATTTAATCCCTTGTACCTTACTAGCACTCTCCTAAAACAGCCCTCTCCTCTGCCTCTGTCTTCCACAATGAACTCTGCTTCCGTGCTTCAGGTTTCTTTATTAAACTGCCGGTCTCTTAAGTCCAAATCCCTATTGGTTTCTGATCTGATTTTGCAACACTCTATAGACCTTTGCTTCCTCACTGAGACATGGCTCAAGGAGGGTGATAGCCCTGTTCTCTCCAGCTCTCTCCCCTCCGGGTACTCAGCGTTTTCATCCCCTAGGCTGGGCCGGGGTGGGGGGGGTGGAGTTGCCCTACTCTTTTGCGCTTCTATTGCACTTGAGGAAGTGAACTCGCCATCTGTTTCACTTTCTGAATCCCTTTTTCTCCGCCTCCACTCCTCTCCTCCACTCTATTTTCTTCTTCTCTATCTTCCACCCTCCCTTTCTGTGGAGCGCTGGGAGGGAGTCATTCAGACCCTCTCAGATGCTGTCTTGCAGTTCCCCAATCTCATTGTCCTAGGCGATTTCAATATTCATGCTGACAATCCCAGCAGGCAGAAGGACCATGCCTTTCTGAATTTCTTTCACGATATTGCTTTTCAACATGTCACAGGTCCTACCCACACTGCCGGTCATACCCTGGACTTAGTTTTGTCCTCCTCTATGCTGTCAGCTGAGATCTCCCCCCCCCCCCTCCACATTGGATATCCCTTGGTCTGATCACCGCTGTGTCCTTTTTTCGGTTACACATTCATCCCAGGTGATCGCTCCGCTCCCGGTGCCCTCTTCACCCCCTCCCCCTCGTCGCCACTTAACTCCTGACACCCTGAGTTCCTTTCCCCCCCGCTTCCTCTGTTTTCCCCCCGGATTTTGCATCGCTTTCACCCAATAGCCAAGCCTCCCTCTGGAACTCCCTCCTTTCAGAAGCTTTGGACCAGTTGGCACCGCTGTGCCCCTGTCATCACTTGTCCACCTCTGGTCATTCTTCCTGGTTTCACCCGGCATTGCAGCTGCAACGGACCCAACTCCGCCAGGTGCAACGCCGTTGGTCCCGTCATCACTCTCCTGATCTATATGTCCGCTTCAAGCAGCTCTATGCTGATTACCATTCGGCTGTTCAATCAGCCAAACGGGCTTATTATGCAGCTGAGATTTCGGAAGCGGCGAACTCTTCTCGCCAGCTCTTCACTATCTTGCGGAAACTCTCATCCACTAGCTCTCACAGTATCTCGACTACAGGGGCCCCTGATTCTCATTCCCTGGCTGCTTTCTTTTCAGACAAAGTCCTTACCTTACGTGCCTCCTTTTCCACTCCTCCTCCACCTCCGCCCTTGCCACCTGCTTCCACCTGCAGTTTGCCCGCCATTGATCATTCACCCCCGCCTTCTTCCCCCATGTCCAATCGAGCTCTTGCCCATACCTGGTCCTCCTTCCATCCGGTTCTTCCTGCTGAACTTCTTTCAATACTGTCTACCTCCCGAAAGACCACATGTGCCCTAGACCCAATTCCCTCCCGTTGGCTGTCAGAGCCTTCGCTACAGTTGATCCTGATCATCACTTCCATTATCAACTCTAGTTTATCCTCTGGCCTGTTCCCCTCCCCGTGGAAGTCAGCCATTGTTCATCCTCTCCTAAAACAACCATCCCTTGACCCATCTGTCCCTGCACTCTGGCGTCCTGTTTCAAATCTCCCCTTCTTGGCTAAGCTGCTGGAACGTTTTGTCTTCAATCAGTTGTCTTCTCACGTTGAATCCACCAACACTTTTCACCCCCGGCAAGCTGGCTTTCGGCAGGGCCACAGCACTGAGACTGTCCTTTTAGCGGTTCTGAATGAACTTTACGTTGCACACGATCGCGGTGATGTTACTTTGTTGGTTTCTCTTGATCTGTCTGCTGCGTTTGATTTAATTGATCACACCCTTCTTCTCACTCGTCTTGCGGAGGTAGGGCTACGCGGTACAGTTCTTCTTTGGTTTCGCTCCTTTCTCACTGCTCGATCCTTTTCTGTCACCCTAAATGGAAAATCATCATCCCCTCTTCCCCTTACTTGTGGTGTCCCCCAAGGCTCTGTCTTGTCTCCTTTGTTGTTTAATATTTTCCTGGCTCCTCTACTTCTTTTACTACAGCAGTACCCGGTATCTTCCTATGTCTATGCAGACGATATTATCTTGCTCTATCACACCTCTCCACTTTCTTTGGATCTCTCCCCCTTCAATTCCTGCCTTTCTCATGTGGCTTCTTGGCTTTCCCAACATTTCCTGCGTCTTAACCCATCTAAATCCACGGCTATGTGGGTATCCCTCAGTGGTTCATGTCCCTCTATTGCCCCCGTGATCGACTCTATTCCCATTCCTCTCGTATCCTCCTTCCGGTATCTCGGGGTGGTTCTTGATTCTTCCCTTTCCTTTTGTGATCACATCTCCTCCCTCACCAGGCGCTGTTTTGCTACCCTCCGTCAAATTCGGGCTGTTCGTACATTTCTTCCTCTAGAATCCTTGGTTACTCTCGTCCTTGCTCTAATTACTAGCCGACTCGATTACTGTAACGTTTTCATGGCCAACCTTCCCAATTATCAGCTCCAACGTCTTCAGCTTATTCAAAACACCGCTGCCCGTATCATCACTTTTGCCCGCCGTTTCGATCACATCACCCCTATCCTCTTCCGCCTACATTGGCTGCCCCTGCGTGTTCGTTTTCATTATAAACTTCTCATCCTCACTCACTGTGCTATCTACACCAGTAACCCTCTGTACTTGGCTGATTTGGTTTCTCTGCACACGCCCTATCGTCAGCTCCGTGCTCTCCACACTAATCGTCTGTCCTTACCTTCCCCTTCCCATGCACATCTTGAAAAGACCCGTCACTCTGCCTTTTTTTTCAGTGGTTGTGGAATGCCCTACCCTCGTCCTTTCGTCTCGAAATCTCTTATCCTCAATTCAAAGCCTCACTTAAAACCTATCTATTTCGAAAAGCATTTGACCTTCCCCTAGATTGCCCTCCCTGATGCAACAGTTGGTTGTTGTCTTGTCCCAGTTGAATTTTGGTCCTGTTATTCCCCTGTTTGTCAGTGTTGGTTGAGTCTGTCTGTGCTTGGTTGTGATTATTGTTTTCTGTCTTTTGCTTTGCGCTATCCTTTCTCTTTCTTTCCTGTTAATTTTTGGCGTTCTTTTCCGTAGTTTGCAGTGCTGACCTTTTATTTTCTTTGTACACCACTTTAATGTTTCGGCCTAAGCGGTTTATCAAATATTAAATAAAGATAAAGATATCTAAATGGATTGCCCAATGCATATCCTTTGCTTATGAGAGTAAGGGTCTTCCTCTTCAGGACCATGTCACAGCTCATAATGTGAGAGCCATGGCAGCTTCTATGGCTAATCTCCACCCTGTGTCTATCGATGACATTTGTCGAGCAGCCACCTGGGCTTTGGTACACACCTTCACAGCCCACTATTGCCTGGATAGCTGTTCTTCAAAATCTCTTTCAAACCTAAACCAACTCCTACCCACCAACCCTGGTGGGATGCCAGAGATCCATGGGAGGAAGGATTCCCACCTTTTAGGGTGGCACCTTCCTGGGGCTATCTCCCTGGCATCTTCAGCTAGGGAGTCCCCATATGTGAGGACTACATTCCTGCTTGTTCCTGGAGATAGCGTAGTTACTCACCTGTAACAGGTGATCTCCGGGAACAGCAGGAATTTATTTTTATTTTATTTATTTAATACACACTTATATACCGCTGCTTCCAGCGATCAGCAGCGGTTCGATTCTTCTTTTGGGGGTGTCAAATCAGGACTGGGAGGGTACAGTAAATACATAGGTCTGAGGTGAGGTCACAGCACACATGGTTAGTGTCTAGGGGGAAAATTATACATATTTACATTTATACATACGTATTTACACATTTCTGGCTTACAATTGTACATTTACACCTTTACGCATTTTTACATTTACATATTTGGATTATACATTTTTGTGCTCCATATTTTACATATTTTACATAAAGTGTTTCCAAACGCATATAATTATCTGCTTGCTTTGCTATGATTTCATGGAACTTGAGGGTCATGGCTGATTGTAGTAGCATTTGAAAAGGTGGGTTTTTATCTCTTTCCTGAATATTGTAATGTCCGTGACTGATCGCAGTTCAAAAGGGAGTTGATTCCATATAGTTGGTGCAGAGAATGAAAAGGCTCTGCGAGATGTACCTGTTTTCACAGTTCTGATGGTGGTGGGGACCTGTAGGGTGCCCAAGTTGGCAGTTCTTCTGTCCCTATTTGCAGGTTGTGTGGTGATAAGTGAGGTCAGGAAAGAGGGGGATATGTTGTTGATAAGTTTGAATGTGGTTACTAGCATCTTGTATTGTATCCTAGCTGCAATTGGAAGCCAATGTAGGTCGATTAATATTGGGGTGATGTGTTCTGAAAGGCTTGCACCCATTATGACCCTGGCAGTCACGTTTTGGGCCATTTGAAGGATATTTAATGATTTCTTGGGCAGACCTTGTAAGATGGCATTACAGTAGTCCAGGTGTGGCATAATGAGTGCTTGAGCTACGGACCGGAAGTCACTTGGTGCTATTATTTTCCTTAGAGGTTGTATCACTCTAAGTTTATGGAAGATGGCTTTGTTTGTTTTACGTAGGTGAGTCTCCATTTTAGATTGCAGTCGAGTGTGACTCCTAGATATTTGATTTTATCCTTTGCTTTGTACGTGTTATTGCACAGGGTGATTGTATCAGGGGGCTTGAAGTTCGGTTTGTTGGACATATACATGACCTCCGTTTTTTTGTGGTTAATCATCGTGTTATTTTTCTGTAGCCATAGCAACATTTCATCCAGGCAGCTTTCGAGCTGTGAATAATTGGGGTCAGCGGCGTCCAGTTGTGTGTAGAGCATGATATCATCCGCGTAGATGTGGTAGTTGATGTTGTGTTTTTTAAAAATGACGCAGAGGGGTTGCATGTAGACGTTGAACAGTAGCGCCGAGAGAGCTGAACCCTGGGGTATGCCCTGTGTTTTAGTCCTCGCAACCCACCCACCTCCCATATGAGTTTTCTCTCTATCTCTTTGTCTCTTTCCTCTCTTCCTCTCTATCCTTTCACTCAGCTACAAACTTAACTGACGAGGGACAGTTGGAAAGAGGGAAGGCAGCACGCATGTGCTGAGGGATGCTCCCAAAAGCGTTCCTATTGGACGCTGGGGAGCGTTCCCGCGTAGGTTCCGTCGGTACTGATGATACCCATATGTGAGGACTAAATTCCTGCTGTTCCCGGAGATCACCTGTTACAGGTGAGTAACTACGCTTTCTTGATTTTTCTCTGTTCCTTTCCTTATAATTCCTGCATTCTATTTGTTTTCTTGGCCACTGCTGCACGGTGGGTAGAGGGTTTTAATGTATTATCCCCGATGACTCCTAAATCTTTTTCCTGGGTGGTGGTTTCTAAGGTGATACTTTGCATTATGTAACCAAAGTTTGGTGGTTCTTTCCAAGGTGCATAATTTTTCACTTGTCCACATTAAATTGCATATGCCATTTGGATGTCCAAATCATCTCCAGGAACAAGCAGGAATGAGTCCTCACATATGGGTACGTCGGAACCGACGGAGCCTGCGCGGGAAAGCTCCCCAGCTTCCCAGAAAGGAAGCTTTTGGGGCCTCCCACAGCGCATGCGCGCTGCCTTCCCGCCTTCCTGACCAACTCTCTTCAGTTCTTTTTCCGCGGAGCCAGCAGGTCGTGTTCCTGTCACCGCTGAAGAAATTGTTATTTTACTTTGTTTCTTTGACCACGTGTCTGCCTTCCCCGATTCCGGACCAGTACCGCCGGTCGTTTTTTCGTTTATTTAAAAAAAAAAAAAAAAAATATATATATAAATACTTTTCTTCACTTGGTGTATTTTTTCTGTGAGGCCTCTAGGCCTTCTCAGGTCTCCCTCATGGAAAAACCAGCTTCTGGTTTTAAAAAATGCACTAAGTGTACCGGTACTATTTCAGTTACAGACACCCATGAGTGGTGTCTTAAATGTTTGGGGCCTGACCATTCCATTCCGGATTGTCCATCCTGCTCTCTGATGTCCAAAAGGGGCTTACAGAACAGAGCAGCTAAATTTCATATGCTGTTTTCTACCGATACTCCAGCATCAACATCCTCCAGGTCTTCTTCTCCTGATGGATCTCAGGTAACCAAACATTCTTCGGGCAAGTCCTCAAAAGGCAAATCTCCCTCTAAGCAGCAAGAGGCCCTTGCAATTGACCCTGAGGACCCTGCCCCAGCCAAACAACCCCGGCGGGAAGCTCCGGCTTCCAAAGCTCCTCCTATGGGGTTACAGGTAGACATCGATGGCACGGCCTCGACCGATCTCCTGTTAGACTGCTCTGGGGTACCGGCTAACACCGGTACCGACTTCCAGGCAGTTGTGGCGGCTATGGGTACTACGGTACAATCCATTGCAGCAGGCCTTACTGACTTTCATTAATGCTGCACCGCCATCGGTACCGCGACAATCGGTTCTGACTCCGATTCCGGTACCGCAACTGATACCGGTACCCAGAGCATCTACTTCCAGTAGCATGCCGGTTCCGGTCTCCGGTTCCGGAGCTTTCTTTGATACCGCTCCGATTCCCGGTACGCCTGATGTCGGTACCGATCGGTACACGTATCGATCTCTGGAAGCAAATAGACGATACTTTGAATCCTCTGAAGATTCTGATACATCAGATGATTCTGCTGACGTCTCTTTTACTCTTCCTGAGGAGCCCTCTTCTCCAAAAAGGAGAATGTCTCCTCCAGAGGATTTGTCCTTTCAAGACTTCATCATTGAAGTAGCTAAAGGACTCTCCATATCTGTATCCTCTGAAAAGGAACCTAGAGCAAAAAAATTGGATATTTTAGGATACTCTAAGGTTCCCAAAGAGGCAGCCACCTTACCCATACATGAAATTCTTCAAGAACACATGATGGATTTGTGGGAGGCTCCTCTCACCCTATCTCCACATTCTCGACGTTTGGACACCATATATCGGATTCCTCCTTCTCCTGGTTTTCAAAAAACTCAGCTTCCTCACCACTCTATTGTGGTGAAGTCTGCTATGAAAAAGATAAAGAGTACCAAAAGACACTCTTCTACCCCTCCAGGAAGAGAATGTAGGACTCTGGATGCTTTTGGGAGAAAAATCTTCCAAGCTAGCATGCTTATTGCCAGAATCAATTCATACAGCCTCTATATGGGTATGTTTTTGAAAGAGATTGCATTAAAGATACGTCAGTTTCTCCCCTTTATCCCAGAGGATAAACAAGAGGAATTCCTTCTTTTGCTAAAGCACACTCAAGATGTTTCAAAGTTCTCCAACAGAGCAGCCTTTGATTCTTTTGAGGGGGCAAGCAGAGCCTCTGGCATTGCCATAGCTGCTCGCAGACTGGCTTGGCTCCAGGCCTCTGATCTGGAACCCTGGGTACAAGAAGGCTTGGGCAATCTGCCCTGTACAGGTAAAAATCTGTTTGGCAAAGAGTGGCAAATCAAAGCCACTCAAATGGATGCAGAGAATGCTGCTTTAGATAGGCTTTCTAAGTCTACCTCTACCCCTGCCAAGAAAAAAACCTTTTAAGAAAACTTTCTATAAAAAGACCAGATTTTCCACAAATACTGGCCAGCAATCTTCCCAAGTTTGCTTTGCTCCTAAGCGTCAGCAAACTAAACAGGCCAGAACAAAGTCTACTGGGGCTGCTACAATCCAGCAGTCCCAACCTCCTTAGGGTTTTTGACTTGATTCTAGAGAACTTAACCTTTCTGGCTCTGCAACAACCAGAACCTCTCACCATTCCAGGAAGGTTAGCTCATTTTGCTCCCAGATGGGAACAAATCACATCAGAACCGTGGACCCTCTCTATCATCAGAGAGGGCTACAAACTACATTTCTCCAGCCTTCCTCCCCATACCATGGTGAGACAATTCAATTCTCCCCCATCTCTCCTGTACCTGTTGGGCCAGGAGGTGACCACTCTTCTCGCCCAAAAGGCAATAGAAGAGGTTCCTCTTCCTCAACAAGGGTCAAGTTTCTACTCCCCTTATTTTCTCATTCCCAAGAAAACAGGGGGGTACAGACCCATTCTGGATCTCAGAGAATTGAACAAATTCCTATACAAGGAGAAATTCAAAATGCTTTCTCTAGGTACTCTCCTTCCATACCTACAGAGTCAGGACTGGCTTTGTTCTCTAGATCTCAAGGATGCATACACACATATACTCATCCATCCATCCCACAGAAAATTCCTACGGTTTCTGTTCCAGGGAAAATATTTCCAATACAGAGTACTCCCCTTCGGTCTAGCCTCTGCTCCAAGAGTATTTACCAAATGCATGGCAATAGTAGCTGCATTTCTACGCACTCTGGGGATCTTTGTCTTCCCATACCTGGACGACTGGCTCATCAGAGCTCAATCTCAGTCCGAGGCTCAGACTTCCCTGGACCACACCAGATGCATACTGCAGTATCTGGGACTTGTCATCAATCTGCCAAAGTCTCAACTCACCCCTACTCAGTCCCTAGAATTCATAGGGGCCTGGCTAGATACCACCACTGCAAGGGCCTATCTTCCTCAGGCCCGTTGCCACCGTCTAGTGCACTTGGCCTCTCAAATTCAGTCCAGAAGCCACTTGACTGCCAGAGAGATGCTACAACTGCTAGGCCACATGGCATCCACAGTTCATGTGGTGCCTTATGCGCGCCTACATATGAGAGCAGCTCAATGGACCTTGTCCACCCAGTGGACCCAAGCATCAGGAGCTCTCTCAGACCAAATAGCAACCTCAAAACGTCTTTTTTGGTCTCTCCAATGGTGGATATCCGCTCAAAATCTGTTGTTGGGGGCCCCCTTCCAACCTTTGTTACCCCAAGCAACTCTCACTACAGATGCCTCCCAAACAGGTTGGGGAGCTCATTTCCAAGACCTCTCCACTCAGGGCAGTTGGTCTCCACAGGAGACCACCCTTCATATCAACCTTTTGGAGCTGCGAGCAATTTTCCTTGCTCTCAAGGTCTTTCATACCCTCCTCATCAACATGACAGTCCTTGTTCATACCGACAATCAAGTAGCCATGTTCTACATAAACAAACAAGGAGGGACTGGCTCTCTGTCGCTTTGCAACGAAGCTCTAAAACTGTGGGCCTTCGCCAGAGAGCATCGGATCCATCTCCTGGCAGTGTACCTCCCAGGAATCCAAAACTCTTGGGCAGACAGACTCAGTCGAGTTCTGCTTCCACACGAATGGTCCCTGCACATGGATCAGGTACTCAGAATCTTTCAGGCATGGGGGACCCCGGAATAGACCTTTTTGCAAGTCCGTACAATGCCAAACTTCCCTGGTTCTTTTCCAGGATTCCGTGTCAGGAATCTCAGGCCAAGAATGCCTTCCTCCTTCATTGGGGTCAGGCCTTCCTATATGCCTTTCCACCCATTCCCTTGATTCCCAAGACTCTATTCAAACTTCAGAGGGATCAAGGATCTATGATCCTCATAGCTCCACGCTGGCCACGCCAAGTGTGGTACCCTCTACTTTTGCATCTCTCCCAGACACCCTCCCTGGATCTGGGAGCTGCTCCAGACCTTCTGTCTCAAGAGGAGGGAACTTTGTGGCACCCAAACCCCAAGTCCCTTCACCTCAGAGCTTGGTTACTGAAGGCCTTGACCTTCAAGACTTGAATCTTTCTCAACAGGTGAAGGATGTCCTCCATGCATCAAGGAAACCTTCCACCAGGCGTTCTTATGCTTTTAAATGGAAAAGATTTTCAATTTGGTGTGCTGACAAAGGTCTTAACCCTCTAGCACTACCTTTGAATTCTTTACTCGAATATCTCCTGCATCTTTCCAATGCAAGACTTAAAACCAATTCTGTAAGAGTCCATTTGAGTGCTATTGCAGCATCTCTTCAGCCTATCAATGGACAATCTGTTTCCTCTCATCCTCTTATTGCAAGATTCATGAGAGTTCTAACTTTAACTAAACCTCCCATTCGGCCTTCTCCGGTGGCATGGGACTTAAATGTAGTTCTTGGTCAGCTTATGAAGCCACCCTTTGAACCCTTAGCCACTACCTCCTTAAAATTCCTTTCCTGGAAAGTCATTTTCCTTATTGCAATCACTTCTGCTCGCCGCATCAGCGAATTCCAGGCTTTAGTGGCTAATCCACCTTATACACGGTTCCATCATGATAAGGTAGTCCTTAGGACAAATCCCCATTTTATGCCTAAAGTGGTCTCACCTTTTCATCTTAATCAAGAGGTATATTTACCTGTCTTTTTTCCAGCTCCTCATGCATCAAATGCAGAGAGGAACCTTCATACTCTAGACTGTAAAAGAGCTCTTGCCTTTTACCTCCACAGGACACAGCAACATCGAAAGTCTTCTCAACTTTTTGTTGTTTTTGATCCTTCTCATTTAGGACTTCCCGTCTCAAAAAGAACACTGTCCAATTGGATTGCTCAGTGTATTTCTTTTACTTACCAGAGTAAGAACCTTTCTCTGGAAGGCCATGTCACAGCTCACAATGTCAGAGCCATGGCCGCATCTATGGCTCATCTTCATTCTGTATCCATTGATCAGATCTGTCGAGCAGCCACCTGGGCCTCGGTTCATACCTTCACAGCCCATTACTGCTTGGACAAGGACTCCCGCCGGGATGCCTTGTTTGGTCAGGCTGTCCTCAGACACCTGTTCCATTCTTAAACAACTCCTGCCCACCTTCCCTGAATGGATGCCTGAGATCCATAGGAAGATGAGGAACCCTTGGGGGGGATCTCCCCGGCATCTTAGCTAGGGAGTCCCCATATGTGAGGACTCATTCCTGCTTGTTCCTGGAGATAGCACAGTTACTTACCTGTAACAGGTGATCTCTGGGAACAGCAGGAATTAGTCCTCACAACCCACCCACCTCCCCTAGGAGTTGTATCTCTCTATCTGTCTCTCTCTCTCTCTCTCTCTCTCTTTCCTTTCCTCTCTCTATTGTCTCAGCTTTAAACTCAAACTGAAGAGAGTTGGTCAGGAAGGCGGGAAGGCAGCATGCATGCGCTGTGGGAGGCCCGAAAAGCTTCCTTTCTGGGAAGCTGGGGAGCTTTCCCGCGCAGGCTCCGTCGGTTCCGACGTACCCATATGTGAGGACTAATTCCTGCTGTTCCCAGAGATCACCTGTTACAGGTAAGTAACTGTGCTTTCCAATTTATCAAGATCCTCTTGCAATTTTTTTGTAATCTTCTTGCGTTTTAACAGTTCTGAATAATTTTGTGTCATCTGCAGATTTGATCACCTCACTCGTTATTCCCATTTCTAGGTCATTTATGAAGATATTAAAAAGCAGCATGCCAGCACATATCTGTGGGGTACTCCACTATTCATCTTTCTCCTTTGAGAAAATTGGCCATTTAGTCCTACTCTCTGCTTTCTATCTTTTAACCAGTTCCTGATCCACAATATTACACTGCCTCAAATCCCGACTCTTTAATTTTGCCAAGAGTCTCCCATGAGGTACCTTGTCAAAGGCTTTCTGAAAATCCCAGATCCAATATATCAACCAGTTCATCTTTGTCTACCTGTTTATTCACACCTTCAAAAAAATATAACAGATTAGTAAGACAAGACTTTGCTTGGCTAAATCCATGTTTGCTTTCTCCCATTATACCATGACTATTTACATGTTCTGTAATTTTATTCTTTATAATGGTTTTTACCATTTTGCCTGGTACTGATATCAGACTCACAGGTCTGTAGTTTCTTGGATGACCCCTAGAACCTTTTTTAAAAATCAGCGTTACATTGGCAATTCTCCAATCTTCAGGTACTACAGATGATTTTAATGATAGTTCACAGATTATTATTAGTAAGTATGCAATCTCATATTTCAGTTCTTTCAACACCCTCTGATGTGTACTATCTGGTCCTGGTTATTTATTGTGCTTCAGTTTATCAAATAGTTGTAATGCATCTTCCCAGTTTATCGATATTTCTATCAATTCTTTCGATTCATCACCTTTATATACCATTTCAGGCACAGGGAACTTCCCTACATCATCATAATCTTCAGTAAAGACCAAAGTAAAGAATTCATTCAGTCTCTCCACTATGGCTTTGTCCTCACTTAGCGCCCCTTTTACTCCTCTGTCATCCAGTGGTCCAACCAACTTTCACAGGTGTTTTGCTGCGAGTGTTCTTGAAAAGGTTTTTATTATGTGTTTGCTTCCACCCAAATCCTTTTTCAAATTCTCTTTGCCTGCTTTATCATTGCCTTGCATCTAACTTGCCAATGCTTGTGTTTCCTGTTTTCATCATTAGGCTCCTTTGTCCATTTCCTAAAAAATGCTTTTTGGCAACAACTGCCTCTCTGTCCTCGCCTTTAAACCATGCTGGAATTTTTTGGCCTTCCTTCCACTTTTCTTAAAGTGTGGAATACATCTCTTCTAGGTTTCCATGATAGTACATTTAAAGAATGCCCAAGCTTGATGTAAATCTTTAATCTTTGCATCTGCTCCTTTTAGGTAACCTTTGCAGGCTGGGAGCGGCAGCCTCCTTTGATTGGTGGCAAAGCGTCCCCCGACAGGGGTGCTTCCCCCCCCGGGGATAGGATCAGCTGTGACTTGGTTTGAGATGTCTGATGTGGTTGAAGAAGTACTCTCGCCTTCAGATGATTGTGAGGAGGCCGAGGTTATTTGTTGCTTCCAGGAATAGGAACTGGAAGTGCTGATCCCAGGGTCTTATCTACTTCGAGCTTGGCAGTGACTTCAGTCATGGAGCAGGAACTGAAGAGGTATCTGCTCCTGCAAGGGGTTTGGAAATCTACTACTGTGTTCCCAGAGGTGCTCAAGAGCCTGTTCGGTCGGAATGGGATTACCCCCAACTCCCCACTTAAGGGGCTAAGGGTGTATAAGAAAATGCATGCTTTCCTGGAGAAGGAGTGCCTTGTGTGGTTGATATTTCCAAGGTGGATACGCATTTCACAGTGGTTTCCAGATGGATCACCATTCCTGTGGAAGGCAAATTGGCCTTAGAGGATACTCTGGACCAAAAGGTGGATTTGTGTTGAACCAATTCACTGCAGCAGCTGCTGTTCTTCAGTTATGGTTTGTGCAAGCCTGACATTTTGAGCTGTTCTCCAATGGATTCAGTCTCTTTTGCCAGATGTTTCTACCCCTTTTTTTGGAGTCTGCTGCAGCCTTCCTTTTTGATGCCATGTATGACTTTTGGTGAGCCAACAGAAGAGCAAGGCGAAGAAGCACTCAACCCTTCGTTTGTAGAACCAGCCTTTATGAAACCCCTACACTGACAGTGTTTTGGCACACAAGCCACCTTTGGGGTATATAGCCAACCTCCAACAGATAAAAACAAAAAAGTGTTAAAACTATAATGACATACAACAATAATTAAAATGAATATTTAAAATAAAATATTGTGAAATGATGAGATCAGCCATAATATGAAATAGCAATCAAAAACTTAAATATAAAGAAACAATCAGCAAAGATAATTTCAAACTACAGTATCTATGCTAGAAAGCTTACTGTGAACTGCTATGTTAAATACAGTAGTGGTATAAAAACAGGAATGCAAGGTTCACCACAAATAGTGTCTCAAGCTGTAAGATAACAAGCAAAGTGTATTGCCCTTAACAATTTGTGCCATTGTAGAAACAAACACCAAACTAAAAATATCATTGCATTATAAAGGTGCACTAGTCGGTACAAAGTAATGCTGCATATTGCGGTCAAAATAATTGACCAAAACAAACTGACAAAGTTATAGCATGGAATGGTAGCGGTATCAGGTAAACAATGAACCAACAATATGAAAAGATATGCCCAGAGGAGCTTACCTGGTAATATGAGTTCTATTTTCAGAGTTCTAGTAAAACTGAGCCATCAAAAAGCTGTAACTTTTAAAGTCCCACTTTTGTCGCGAAACAGAGGGTAACCATGGAAACATGATGTGGACGACATTATCCCTTTAAACTTGGAATAATAAAGATATCATAAAAACGGGGGGGGGGGGGGGGTGAAGGAAATGAGAATATTATAAAAAGTCTTTAAACCTTTCTTTAAAAACATTTTTTATAAAAAAGATACAGCAACGTAAAAGGAATGTATACCACCGGTATGAATCACTGGGGAACCAAGCGTCCAAGACGCCTGAATGTAAATTCCTCTGGCAAGCCTACAACCCTGAATCAAGGGCAGATTGCAAGTTAATCAAAACATTGCAAACATGATATGTTATAACAAGGGGTCTTTTAGAAAAATTCTTTGCACAAGAGCAGAGACGGGAGACCCATGATCAAACAAAAAATCTGGAAAAAAAATCATAAAACTCATGAAGGCAGTGGGGGACCGTAAGCGTGTGATTGAACTACATAGCTCTCTGTCCTTTGGGAAGATAAGTGCCCCTCTTGCAAGCTCTGCTGGAAAGTTGAATTTTGCTTGCTTCTTGTGAGTGAATTTGCTGGCTTTCTGTGAGTCCTATCTGTCTCTACATATTTATTTATTTGTCATTATTAGTGTGTGCTCCCTTACCTCATTGCCCCCTTTTTTACACTTTTTATTCAGCTTTTTTCAGCTGAATAACTTATACCCCACCCCTCTACCCACCCACTCTGTGGCTCTCAGTCTCTTATAGCTGTCATCTGTTCATTACCTCACTTTCTCATAGGTGCACCTAATCCCCTGTGGTCTCTCTCCCACCTTTCTATTTCTTCTGGCCTCTGTTCTCCTCTCCACCTCTCTTCTATGGCTCCTCATCACATTGTCTTCCTTTTCTTCATACTCCCTAATTGTCTCCCCTCCTACCAGCACCTTCACTCCTCCCCTCCTTTTCTCCCCTTTACCATCCTCACTTCCTCCTCCATTCTGTCTTCTACCCTGTCATCATCACTACTTTCTCCCTCTCATTCAGCCATCTCCTCTCTCTCTTAAGACAACCTCACCCTCGTTTCCGCCATACTGTCTACTCTCTGCCCCATACTCTGCTATTCCTTCTCCTTCTCTCATCCGAAGATATCAACCCCAACCCTGGCCCCCCTAGACTTTTGTCACACTTTGAGAAGAGATCCTTACACAACACCTCTAATCTTATTCATATCCCTCTTCTTTCCCCTCCACTCTCCATTTCTCATGTGCCTTGTGGAACGCACACTTCATCTTTAATAAACTTGCTTTTACTCATGATCTCTTTATCTCTAATGCTCTCCATTTTCTTGCTCTAACTAAGACCTGACTTCTCCCAGAAGACACAGTATCTGTCACTGCTCTCTGTCATGGTGACTATCAGTTCTCCCACATGCCTCGTCCCACTAGCTGTGGTGGTGGAGTTAGGCTTCTACTTTCTCCCTCCTGCCAATTCCAACCTCTCCTGCTGCCTCACTCTCACTCCTTTCCCTCCTTTGAAGTCCACTCCATCCGCCTTTTCACTCCACTACCTCTCCAGGTAGCTGTTATATATAGACCTTCTGACAAGTGTACTTCTATCTTTCTCACTGACTTTGACTCATGGCTCTCCTGCTTTCTGGATTCCTCTTTCCCCACTCTTATTCTCGGGGATTTTAACATTCATGTTGATAACCCCTCTGATCCGTATGCTTTAAAGCTCCTTTCCCTTACCTTCTCTTTAGACCTCCAGCTTTGCTCTACTGCCCCCACTCACCAGCATGGCCACTGCCTTGACCTTGATTTCTTACCCTCAAACTTCTGTACCTCAGTTCTTCCCTTATCTAACCATCACTTGCTAAGCTTCACTCTTCATCACCTGCCACCTCAACCTCATCGTGTCTCCGCCAACCTATTTAGAAATCTTCATGCTATTGATCCTTTGGTTCTCTCCTCCACTGTTTCTTCGTATCTTTCCTCCACTATTTCTTCATCACTTTCCTCCAATATGTTATCTAAGTCTATTGACGAGGCAGTAGCTTCCTGTAACACTGCACTCTCCTCTGCTCTGGATGCTCTTGCTCCACCCATGCCACATCCTGTGAGGCGTACTGCACCCCAGCCCTGGCTTTCATCCACTACCCGCTATCTATGTTCCTGTACCCATTCAGCTGAGTGTGCTTGGCTCAAATCCTGCTCCCTTGCGGACTTTCTACACTTCAAATTTATGATTGTCTCTTTCCAGTCAGCCATAGCACTTGCCAAACAAGACTATTATGTCCATCTGACTAACTCTCTTGCCTCTGACCCTCGCCATCTCTCTGTACTCTCAGCTCTCTCCTCAAGGTGCCTCTGACCCCTCCCTCCCTTTCTGCCTAACCCTGGCTGACTATTTCCATGACAAAATCCACAAGATCACCCTCCAATTCCCCACAAAGTCAGCTACTTCCCCCTCCTCCCCTCTTCACTCCCAACTTTCCCCCTCTACCTCTGCTACTCTCTCTTTCTTTTCTGTGATCTCTGAAGAGGAAACTGCACACCTTCTTTCTTCCTCCAAACTCACTACCTGCTCCTCTGATCCTATCCACAACTGTCTCCTAAGCCCCATCTCCTCCACTGTTGTCCATTCCATCTCTCATATTCTCAACCTACTGCTCTCCACTGCAACTGTGACTGCAGCCTTCAAGTATGCTGTAGTTACACCTCTCCTCAAGAAACCCTCACTTGATCCTACCTGTCCTTCTAATTATCAGTCCATCTCCTTCCTCCCCTTCGTTTCTAAACTACTTGAACATGCGGTTCAACGCTGCTGCCTTGACTTCCTCTCCTCTCATGCCCTCCTGGATCCTTTACAATCTGGCTTTCGTCCTTTACACTCTGCTGAAACGGCTCTTGCCAAAGTCTCCAGTGACTTGTTTGTGGCAAAATCTAAGGGCCTTTACTCTGTCCTCATCCTTCTTGACCTCTCTGCTGCTTTTGACACTGTTGACTACAACCTTCTCCTTGATACCCTGTTCTTGCTTGGTTTTAAGGGCTCTGTACTATTCTGGTTCTCCTCTCCCATCGCGCTCTGTGTTTGTTCTGGTGGCTCCTCCTCTGCTGCTATCCCGCTCTCAGTTGGTGTACCCCAAGGATCTGTCTTGGGTCCATTCCTTTTCTCTCTCTGTACATAGTAACATAATACAGGGTGGCCCAAAACAAGTGAGAACATCTCATAGCATATAAGTTATTTAAAAATTCAAAAAGACAGATGTAAACCGATTGACAAATTTAAAAAAAAAGATGGCGACCGGAAATTGTTGAAATAAAGACGTTATATAGCTAAAAAAGGTAAATAAGTAAACTATTCAAGCCTTTAATTTATGAGATGTTCTCACCTTTTTTTGGGCCATCCTGAATATGATGGCAGATAAAGACCAGTATGGTCCATCTAGTCTGCCCAGCAAGGTGGCAAGAGTAGGTGCTCTTGCCGCTCCATGCAGGTTACCTCTCTCCCCATGCCTTTGTTTAGGGATGTACCCACCGTTCCGTGTAGGTCACCCCTATTTGTTCAGATATAGAAACATAGAAATATGACGACAGAAAAAGACCACATGGCCTATCTAGTCTGTCCTTCCATATCAACAACTACAAAAATCCCCTTTTTTCCTTTAGAGATCCTCTGTGTTTGTCCCATGCTTTTTTGAATTCAGTTACTGTCCTCATCTCCACCACCTCCACTGGGAGACTATTCCACGGATCCACCACTCTTTCCATAAAGAAATATTTCCGCATATCACTCCTGAATCTATCCCCCTTCACCCTCATCCCATGTCCCCTCGTAGCAGAACTTGCTTTCAATTGAAAGAGTCTCTCCCCCTGAACATTTATGCCATGGCGGTATTTAAACATCTCAATCATATCACTTCTATCCTGCCTTTCCTCTAAGGTGTACATATTAAGATATGAGAGAGTTATGCTTGTTTTGATTTTATCCTGTTGTGCTCTTCTCTTTCCATGGCTTTCAGTACCATCTTTATGCTGATGATTCCCAGATCTGTCTCTCGACGCCTGAAATCTCTCCAGCAAGCCAGACCCTGATCTCTGTCTGCCTTTCTGACATTGCTGCTTGGATGTCTCACCGTCACCTGAAATTGAACATGGCCTAAACTGAGCTTCTTATTTTTCACCCTAAAACCTCCTGTCCTCTTCCTCCTTTCTCAGTCTCTGTGGATAACTCTCTACTCCTCCCTGTTCCCTCGGCTTGCAACCTTGGGGTTGTCTTTGACTCCTCTTTCTCTTTCTCCACACACATCCATCTGATAGCTAAGACTTGCCATTTCTTTCTCTATAACATCAACAAAATCCGCCCATTCCTTTCTGAACACGCTATCAAGACACTTATCCACTCCTTAATCACATCCCATCTTGACTACTGTAACCTACTTTATTTATTTATTTATTTATTTAAAGTCTCTTTTATACCGCGCTATTCAGCATCAGCGCGGTTTACAATAAACAGTGAACATACACATTTCCAATAGTACTTTGTGTTTACATATGAACAGGATAATCAACTTGGCTAACAGGGTAACTATGTACAACCACAAAATATACAATATATACAATTTGTAGGCTGATCATGTGTTTGTATGGTTTTAGACAGTGGTGATTTGGGTGGATTCGGCAAATGGTGCTGAGTTTCTATTAGGTTCAGGGTAATGTATGAGGAAGAGGTAGTGTTTCACGGCCTTCCTGAATTGGAATATGTCTGGGATTGATCTAATGTTGTGAGGGAGGTTATTCCAGATCACTGGTGCATAAAGATTGAAAGTCCTGCTGGATGTTGACTTGGAGCATTGAGTTATAGATCTTGGGACTATCAAGGTGTTTTGAGCTACTGACCTTCTGTCTCTGTTGTGGGGTGTCATCTGGATTAGCTCAGTTAGTGAAGTTGACGAGAGACCTTTGGTGGCTTTGAAGGTGAGCAGCAAGGTCTTGAATGTAATTCTACCTTGAATCGGGAGCCAGTGGAGTTGTTTCATTATAGGTGTGACATGGTCTTTCCTGGATGCTCCGTGCAGTACTCTTGCTGCGGTGTTCATTGCCATTTGCAGTGGGTTTAGGGTGGTTTGGGGGAGACCTTGAAGTATTGCATTTGCATAATCGAAATGCGGGATAATTAGTGCCTGATAGATAGTCCTGAAATCATCTGGCTCCAGCAGAGATCTTAGGTATCTAAGGGATCTAATTTTATGATATACTGCCCTTACAGTGTTACTTATATGAGCTTGCATATTTAGGTTCTGGTCTAGTGTGATGCCGAGGTATCTGATCGCGGATTTGGTCTGGAGGTCTGCTTCCTTCACTTTCAGTACTGTTGGGGCAGTGAAGTTACGGTTCCTTGTAATGAACATCACCTCCGTCTTCTTGTGTTGAATCCGGAGGTTTTGGGATTGTAGCCAATTGGATATTTCGTTTATGCTGGTTTCCTTTTGAATTATCTCTCTCCCCTTCAATCTGTTCAGCACTCTGCTGCCCGGCTAATCTTCCTCCAGCCTTGTCATGCCCATATTACCCCTCTTCTCAAGTCACTTCACTGGCTAACTATCTGTTTCCGCATCCATTTCAAACTTCTCCTGACCTATAAGTGCATTCACTCTGCAGCTCCTCACTACCTTTCTTCTCTTACCTCTCCCTACACCTCCTCTCGGGAACTCCACTCTTCTGACAAATTGCTTCTATCTGTGCCCTTTTCTTCTATTGCTAACTCCAGACTTCCCTCCTTTCACCTTGCTGCACCCTATGCCTGGAACAAACTACCTGTGTCTGTATGCCAGGTGCCTTCTCTGACCCTTTTCAAATCCAGGCTGAAAACTCACCTTCTCGCTGCTGCTTTTGGATCTTGACTCACCTGATCATCTTTTTTCTGTATCATTCCCCCTAGATGTATCCCTGTTTACACCTTCTATATTGTCTGTCTTGACTAGATTGTACGCTCTGATGAGCAGGGACTGTCTCTTACATATCTATGCAGCGCTGCATACATCTTGTAGCACTATACAAATGCTCAGTAGTAGTAGTAGTGGTAATAGAACTGGAGAGGCAAAGCGTCAAAGCCCATGCTAAAAGCCATTAGCGGCTGCAGTGATACAGCTTATTAGAATTGGTGCCAAACAAGCATAACGAATAAAAATGTCATAAAAGTATAGAGAAGCATATAGTGACAATAAACTAAAATAAAAAAATAGCTAATTATAAGTTGAGGCAAAGTTATAAGCTAAGACAAAGGGAGGACAACAGTGCAGTTGCATGCAAAACACACTCCAGTGTAAAACCAGGAAGGGGGAGAAGGCCCTGGATTCGTGTTAAAGAACCAGTTCACCACAGTGACTCCTATCTTCAGTTGTGGTATGTGCAAGCCTGACATTTCCAGCCATGTTCCAGTGGATTCAATGTCTTCTGCCAGATGTTTCTACCCCTTTTTTTGGCGTCTGCTGCAGCCTTCCTTTCTGATGCCATGTATGACCTGGTACTTTTGGTGGCCAGGGATGGTGCCCTGAAGACTGTATTGGTTTTGGATTTGGCTCTGGCACTGGGCAGCGGATACGTTTTTAAAGCTCGATTTACCCACCTAACCTTTTAGGGGAAAGTTCTTTGGAGCTGATTTGGAGAAGCTGGTGAAGGACCTGAGCGAGACAAAATCTTACTGCCTTCTGGAAGACGGGTCCAAGGGGTCTGTGAAGCAGGCCGGTGTCCCTCTCTTGTCAGCCTCTGCCTGTCAACTGAGGGCACGCTGGCCAGATCCCTGGAGGTCTTGGGGTTCCTGTCGTTACTGACCTGAATAAAAACAAAACATAACAAAACCCTTTCTTCCCCTCTGCTTCTGGGCTTCAGGCTCGTTTTCAGTCCTTCTTGGAGCAGGGGGCCCAGAGACACTGTCCCACCCAAAGGAGGACTCTCCCTAGCTACACAGTGAAGGTTTGGGGGCCCTTTTCCGGCTTCTCCCAGTTGGAGGCAAACTTTGCCTTTTCTTTCAGGAATGGACCTATGTTTCCAAGGATCTCTAGGTGCTAGACACTGTTTATTTCGACTGTGTCTTGGGATGCTAGGAGCTGATTCCAGATGCCTTCATCATCTCCCATTGTGGGTCTGCGATTGAAAGTGCCACTGTGTGGACCACCTTGGATAAGTTGCTGTGCCTAAAGGCAGTGCTGCCCGTTCCGTCTGATGAGCGGGGCAAGGGCACATACTCCATCTATTGTGTGGGGCCAGGAAAAAAAGACTTTTTTCTGGGCCATTCTGGATCTCAAGGGGGTCAATGAGCACTTTCATGTCCTGTGCTTTTGGATGGAAATCTTGCACTCCATGATTTAAGCAGTGCGCTGCGGGGAGTTCTTGGCTTCTCTGGATCTGGCCGAGGCATATTTTCATATCCTGATCTGTATGGCTCAGCAAAGTATCTGGGTTTTGCCATGCTTGGCTCACACTATCATCTCGCCGCTCTCCCTGTCGGACTATCCTCTACGTTCTCCAAGGTCATGATGGTGGCAGCTACAGTGTTGCGACGCAGAGGGATGTGTGTCCATCCCTATCTGTATGATTGGCTCATCTGGTGGCGCCCCGAGTGGTGTCCCTTTTGGAAAGCACTGGCTGTGGGTGATCAATCAGGGAAGGTCAAAGACTGTTGGATTGCCTAGTGCTGTTCAGTGTGGAGCAGGGTCCCAGAATCTGGGGTTATCTTTAGGTCTGTGGATTGATGATGGTAAACATAGAGATGGTGCCGTGGATTCATCCTCACATGCGACCGCTTCAGTGGTCCTTGCTGGCTTGGTGGTCCCCGAGTTCTCAGGAGTTCTAGCGCAGGCTCCTGCTCCCGTTTGATAGTGAAGTCAAGCCTGCGGTGGTAGCAACGACCCTGTCATCTGAGGAAGGGCATACCACTGGACGATTTCTCCTGGATCCTGCTGACGATGGACTGGGGAGCCCATTGCCAAGACCATATGGCCCAAGGCTATAGAAACCACAGAGAAGTGGTGTGGTCCATCAACCGCCTCGAGGCAAGGGCCATCAGGTTGGCTTTTCTGTGTTTCTGGCCACAAGTCAAAGGCCAGGCAGTTCAAATGTTTTTAGATGGCGCCATGGCAGTGGCTTATGTCAATTAGTAAGGCAGCACAAGGAGTGCAGGATGAGCAATGTGGAAGCAGACTTCTTCAGTCAGCGCTCTCAGGATTCTGGAGAGTGAGAGTTGAGTCAGGAGGTATTTCAGTTGATTCTGTGTTACTGGGGTTGCCCCAAAATGCATCTGATGGCGACCCACCAATGCCAGCATTTGCTGTTTCTTCAGTTGCCGCACAGAAACAGGGCCCAAGGGCATCGATGTCCTGATCTAGCCTTGGCCGAATCAGCACCTGCTATGTGTGTTTCCTCCATAGCCCTTCATGGGGCTTGTGTTTCGGCATATAAAATGCCACCCAAATTGGCCGGGGAGAGCATGGTTCGGAGACCTGATGCGGCTCATGTAGGCGCCTCCTTTTCGGTTGCCTCCGACTTAGGGCCTATTGTGGGACTGATCATCTTGGAGGACTCAGTTCACTTCTTGCTTATGGCTTGGCTCTTTGAAGGTGATGGCTAGCATTAAGGGCTACTCTCCAGCAGTGGTCTCTACTCTGCTTGGAGCCTGGAGGAGATCTACCAAGCTATCATACGTGTGGATCTGGTGCCTCTTGACAATGGTGCGGCACTCGGCAGTTGGCTCCTGAGGCGGCCAATGGGCCTTCTCTGTTGGGCTTTTTACTGGACAGCCTGGAGAAGGGCCATTCGTTTAGCTCCCTGAAAGTTCAAGTGGCAGCTTTGGCCTATTTCTGAGGTCCAGTGGCTGGTAAGTCTCTGGTGTTGCACCTAGATGTTTCTCCAGGGGATTCGGTGTCTGTGTCCTCCCCTCTGGTCTGTGAGCCCTTCCTCTGAACTGTGTCTGGTGTTCAGGGCCTTGTTGGTGGCACCTTTTGTGCCGTTGACATGCACTATCTTCAAGGATTTAATGCTTAAGAAAGTAGTCTTGGTTGAGATTTGTGCCACAAGGCGGATTTCTGAGCTGCAGGCTCTGTCTTGCCGAAATCCTTATTTGTTTTTTCTAAGAGGGTCATTTCCATTTGGCATGTGCCTGCCTGCCTAGAGTGATTTCTCCTCTTCTTGTGAACCAGGTGGCGTGCTGGCCTCCCTCCTCTAAGGAGCAGTGTCAGGGGAAGGATAAGGATCTTGTTCTTGTGGATGTCCATAGGGTGCTTCTCCGGTACATGGAGGTTACGAATTTCCTTTGTACGGCTGATCATCAGTTTGTGCTGTTTGCTGGCCTACGAAAGGGTGACGTGACCAAGTCTGCTTTAGGGCACTAAATTAAGGAGGCCATTGCCTTGGCATATCTGTTGCAGAACTGGCCAGCTCTGGAGGGTTTATGTGCCCATTCTACCCGAGCACAAGCCTTTTCCTGGGTGGAGCGGAGCTCAGTAGCCCCTGCAGACATCTGTTAGGCAGCAACATGGGCATCACTTTCCACTTCTGTCCAGCATTACTGTTTGGATGTGCATGCACAGATGGACACGGCCTTTGGCTCTGGAATTTGCAAACTGTTGTGTCTTCTTCCACATCCCACTTGTCTGGACTGCTCTAGCAGGTCTATATGGAAGGTGACATTTTACTTACCAGTTAAAGTTCTTTCCTTGAATCCTGCTAGACCAGTCCAGGGCCCGCTCCTGAAACTCTATTTGCTTTGTTGTTCTGCTGCAGTTCCCTTGGGTCTGCTATGATTTTATACTTGGCTCTGCAGGCTCATCTTCTACAGACAGCTTTCTGTTTATGCTTTCCTGTAAATAGTTCTCTACTGCTTCTTACTCCTTGCTGCCCACGATTGAGGTTATGTGAGGCTTTCCATTTTTCTCCCATATGCTTTGGGATGAATACCGAAGGGACCTTTGGTGGCTGAGGCAAATAGAGGCATGGGAGGGATGTCATTGAAACCTAGGCTTTTCATTGGTTCTTTGTCTCTACCAATCTGCTGGTAGGGGAACACAACCCACTTGTCTGGACTGATCTATCAGGACTCAAGGAAAGGACATTTTACTTACCAGTTAATGTCACTTTAGTTGACATCTCTCTCTCAATGTTAGTAATAAAATGCCATCTTGAATGGAGGTGCCAAAGTGAGCACTGTAAAACATCACATGACAAATGTGAAGAACTGGGAATGCTGAAGATGGGGATGTGACTCACATGCTATGCAGCTTGTCGGATCCTTTGCACAATGAAGGGCTTTGACGGTATTCATTGTGCTTAATCACCTTCAGCATTATATAAGCTGAATATTATCAAATCTGGCATTTTGGTAGTGCTGGTGCTACTATTGCTAAGACTCCTTAATGGCATTTCCTTCTCTAAAACAATTTTTCTGACTGTCTGACTGTTTTCCTTAAAGTATATAATGAAGGTTTGGCATATTTGCTTTAGTAGAATCCAGCACTGTTTTAACTAAATTTCTCTGAGGACAAGCAGGATATGCAGACCTCACAAATGGGTGATGTCGTCCAATAGAGCCAGGTCTAGAGATGTGTAAACAATTCTTGGAGCTTTTTAGATGTGTGCTATGCATGTATGGGATTTCCCTGATCAGCAGCATCATGCAGGGCCATCTTGCTTCTCTTTTTCTGCAGAGCACAATTGTTGTCATTTTCCCTAAGCCTGTGAATATTTTGTTAACAACATTTTTATATTGGCCCACTTTGATATCACTTAGAAAATCTCTAATTAGGTTTATTATCAAGTTTTAGCGTGTACGTGTTTTTTTAAAATATGGCTATGATTGGCTTTGGCATCGATACATCATATGTAGTTTTTGACATAATCATTTGATTTTGCTTTGGCTATATTTCTTCCAATGTCCCAGAAGCAGAAGATTTCAGTAGCTTCAAGCAGTGCATCGACATAATGTCAAAGACTGCCATTTCTAGCTTGTGCTTGCTGTACCTTGGGTCCAAATATGATACCTCTAGTTGCACCACTTGACGAAAGATGATACTCTGTGTTCTTTTTGGCCATTAAGAACACTTTGAAAGGCCACTAAATTAATATGAATGCATATGCATCAGTGTTGTTGTCCTCCAAGGGCTCTAGCAAAGTTAGAGATGTGTCGACATAAGGAAATATTGGGAGGGTCCCTTGTGATCAAGCATCGACAGATACCATCAAGACAGCCTATCATCCATCCCCGATGCTTGTTTCATTTATTTATACATGTTTGTTTTGACATTCTGGGAGAACTCCTCACCTACTTAAGAACATAAGACATGCCATACTGGGTCAGACCGAGGTCCATCAAGCCCAGTATCCTGTTTCCAACAGTGGCCAATCTAGGTCATGCGTACCTAGCAATATCCCCAAAAGACACAGGTTCCTCAATGCTTGTACTAGGTCAAGCATTGATATCCTGGGTCCATTTTTAATAGTGGTTTATGGACCTTTCCTCCAGGAACTTGTCCAAACCTTTTTTAAACCCAGCTATACTAACAGCCCTTACTACCTCCTCTGGTAACAGATTCCAGAGTTTGGTTACACGTTGAGTGAAAAAATATTTTCTCCTATTTGTCTTAAATAGTTTACCCTGTAGCTTCATTACATGTCCCCTAGTCTTCCTATATTCTGATAGTGTAAACAATTGATCCACGTTTATCCGTTCCACTCCATTCATTAATTTATAGACCTCTATCATATCTCCCCTCAGCCGTCTCTTTTCCAGGTTAAAGAGCCCTAACCTATTTAGCCTCTCTTCATAGGAGTAGCCTTCCATCCCCTTCACCAATTTGGTGGCTCTTCTCTGTACTTTTTCTAATAACGCTATGTCCTTTTTGAGATACGGTGACCAGAATTGCACACAATATTCAAGGTGCGGTCGTACCATGGAGCGATACAGAGGCATTATAATATCCTTTGTTTTATTTTCTATCCCTTTCCTTATGATACCTAGCATTCTATTTGCTTTCTTGGCCGCCGCTGCACACTGGGCAGAGGGTTTTAACATGTTATCCACGATGACTCCTAAATCTTTTTCCTGGGTGGTGGTTTCTAATGTGGAGCCTTGCATCGTGTAACTATAGTGTGGGTTGTTCTTTCCTAGGTGCATAACTTTGCACTTGTCCACATTAAATTTCATCTGCCACTTGGATGCCCAGTCTTCCAATTTATCCAGATCCTCCTGCAGTTTTCCACAATCCTCTTGGGTTTTAACAGCTTTAAACAGTTTTGTGTCATCTGCAAATTTGATAACCTCACTAGTTATTCCCTTTTCCAGGTCATTTATGAATATGTCAAAAAGTAGCGGACCCAGTACAGATCCCTGGGGTACTCCACTATTCACCTTTTTCCATTGGGAATATTGGCCATTTAGCCCTACCCTCTGCTTTCTATCTTTTAACCAGTTCCCGATCCACAATAGTACACTGCCTCCTATCCCATGACTTATTAGCTTCGCCAAAAGTCTCTGATGGGGGACCTTGTCAAAAGCTTTCTGAAAGTCCAGATACACTATATCAACCGACTCACCTTTGTCTACCTGTTTATGCACACCTTCAAAAAAACATATCAGATTAGTAAGACAAGATCTTCCTTGTCTAAAGCCATGTTGGCTGTCTCCCATTAGGCCATGACTATCTACATGCTGTGTAATTTTGTTCTTTATGATGGTTTCTACCATTTTCCCTGGTACTGACGTCAGGCTCACCGGTCTGTAATTTCCCGGGTCACCCCTGGAACCCTTTTTAAAAATTGGTGTTACGTTGGCGACCCTCCAATCTTCAGGTATTACAGATGTTTTTAATGAAAGTTCACAGATTACCAATAGCAGGTCTGCAATCTCATATTTCAGCTCTTTCAACACTCTGGGATGTATACCATCCGGTCCAGGTGATTTGCTACTATTCAGTTTATCAAATAGTTGTAATATATCTTCCCGGTGTAGCGATATTTCTCTCAATTCCTCTGCAGTATCACCTTTAAATACCACTTCAGTCTTGGGTAACATCCGTACATCGTCCTCAGTAAAGACCGAAGCAAAGAATTCATTCAGTCTATCTGCTATAGCCTTGTCTCCTCTTACTGCCCCTTTTACCCCTCTATCATCTAATGGTCCAATTGACTCTCTCACAGGCCTTTTGCTACGAATGTACTTGAAAAAGTCTTTATTTCGTGTTTTTGCTTCCGTAGCAAGTTTCTTCTCAAATTCCCGCTTTGCCTGCCTTATCAATGCTTTGCATTTAACTTGCCAGTGCTTGTGCTGTTTCCAGTTTTCATCATTTGGCTCTTTTTTCCATTTCCTGAAGGTTGCTTTTTTGGCAGCAACAGCCTCTCTGACCCCACCTTTAAACCATGCTGGCAGTTTTTTGGACTTTCCACTCTTCTTAATGCGTGGAATACAGCTGGTCTGGGCTTCGAGGATAGTAGTTTTAAATAACGCCCAAGCTTGCTGTAAGTCTTTAACTTTTGGAACCGCTCCTTTTAGTTTTTTCCTAACTATATTCCTCATTCTATCATAGTCTCCCTTTTGAAAGTTAAAAGGTAGTACTGTGGATTCCTTTACTATTTGTCCTCCAATAATTAAATCAAACATGATCATACTATGATCAGTATTGCCAAGTGGTCCCAACACCCTTATTTCTTGCACCAGATCTGGCGTTCCACTAAGGACTAGGTCCAGTATGGCTTCCCCTCTGGTCGGTTCATGAACCAGCTGCTCCAAGAAGCAGTCATTTATTCCATCTAGAAACTTTACAAATACTACTAGTGAAAATTTCAGACAAACATGCACATGTCTTGCTTATGGCTCCTAATGATTGTGACCACCCTGATGATAATGGCCAACTTAAATGCCTCTAAGAATAAAAAAACCTTCAATTTCTTGTGAAAGTATAAGAGATTAATCTTGTCTCTAAGCTCTTCGGTAATGCAGACCCACTACCAAGAATGCTTAACTTAACCATTCCATCCTGTGTGGAGTTATCAGATTTTTCTCCGGGAACAATCAGGAAGTCGGTCCTCAAATATGGTTGATGTCGGCAATGATGGAGCCCATGTGGAAGCATCTCCCCTGTTTTCAAAGAAAGCCTTTGGGAGATGCACCACATATGAGTGGTCCCCTTCCCGCCCAAGGGTGCTATCTTGCCTCAGTCTTCTTTTTTTTCTGTGGATCCCTCTGGACGTCTGTCCAGTTTCCACTGGAAAAAGTGTGTTTTATCCTGTTTTTGTCTGGTACGCATCAAAGGTTGTGGAACCAACTGGCATGGAGACCAGAATGGTGGCCTTAGAGAGCAGTATATCTGCCCTCTTAGCCATAAACCGGAGGAACCAGACAAATGCCCGCTGCATCTACCTTGACGACGGGACCCTCTACAATGAGGGCTTCCCCAGATGTTGAGCTGATCCTTGAGCGCTACCAGCCTCGAGAGACCCATCGGAATCTGAAGAGATCCTGGTCCCGTTCTTTGGATTGCAGGTCCCTCGGTGTTCACGGGCCTTGACTGTGGAGCCTCGGACTCGTCTGCGGTCTTCAAGTCGGAATGGGAGACTGAGGATGAGGAGTCCCCGGACACTCAGCAACACCGAGACGTTCCCTAAGACCTGTCTCCCCCAATGTCCCGGTGCCATTCACCACCCGAGGACGTCACTATCTCCAGGAACAAGCAGGAATGTAGTCTTCACATATGGGTACCGTCGGCACCGACGGAGCCTGCGCGGGAACGCTCCCCAGCGTCCAAAAGGAAAGCTTTTGGGGGCATCCCACCATGCATGCGTGCTGCCTTCCCGCCCAACTACCTTTCTCACTTCAGTTCTTTGTTTTCCGCGGAGCCGACAGGACGTGTCCCCTGTCACCGCAGAAAATCTTCTCTTAATTTTATATTTTTTGTGGTCCCGTCTGCCTTCCGTCGACACCTACCAGTACCTCTGGTGCTTTTCTTTCCTTTCTTCTAAAAATAACTCAATTTTAGTTGCTTTTTCTCAGGGGTTTCTTCCCTGCTCTGGTGCTTGGCGCCATTTTGGGCATTAGGCCCTCTTTTTCCTTATTATGGAAAAACCAGCCACTGGTTTTAAAAAGTGTTCAAAATGTGGCGGTACAATTTCTATTACCGACACCCATGACTGGTGTCTTAAATGTTTAGGTCCTGACCATTGCCCTACAGCGTGTCTCTCCTGCAGGAAGTTAACTAAAAGAAGTCTTCAGAATCGAGCAAATCAACTCTGTGCCCTATTTGCTTCAGACACGATGTCTGTTGCATCGATGTCTTCCAGGGCTTCTACTTCTTCCCAGGGATCTCAGGTAACTAAACACAAGTCTTCTAAGACTAGCCAATCCTCGAAGGGTAGATCTCCCTCTAAACATCAAGATGCCACTGGCGTTGCCCTCGAGGATACTTCACCGGCAAAACAGACCCGGCGGGAGTCTTCGGGCTCCAAAGCTTTATCGGGGCTCCAGGATGTTCCCGAGGCCTCAACCTCGATGGAACTACTGGTGCCATGCTCGGGGGTTGTGGCCGCTTCCACTGGTACTGACACCCCGGCATCGGCAGTAGCGATGGACAAAAGACTTCTCGCTATCGAACGCAGTCTAGCGACTCTTTTAGCTACTTCGGTACCGCTAAAGTCACTGCAGACGATTCTGCAGGCACCGGTACCGATGTCGGTACTGGTGTCAGTGCCCTCAGTACCTGTTTCAACAGGCATGCTTCCCCCGATGCTGAGCCTGGAATCTCTCTCCATCATGGGGGATCAGGTACCGACATCGAGCGGTACCGATGCCATCTGCTTCGGGAGAACCCGGTGCTTCCTCCTTTTGAGTCTTCTGATTCCGATGACTCGGATGATTCCACCGGTACCAGAGCTGAACTTTTACAAGATTCAACTCTTTCTCCTCAACGCAGAATGTCCCCTCCTGAGGATATGTCTTTTCATGATTTTGTATGTGATATGGCAAAGGGACTTGCCATTGCCGTAGTACCAGAAAAGGAGCCTAGGGCAGAAGAATTAAGAATTCTTCAATATCCTTTGGCTCCAAAGGAGGCAGCTATGCTTCCTATATACCAGATCTTACATGATCTAATGTTAAGAATGTGGGAAGCTCCTTTAACAGTATCTCCACATTCTAGATGTCTTGACACTATGTATCGAGTACCAACTTGTCCAGGTTTTCAAAAGACTCAGTTACCACTTCATTCTTTGGTGGTAGAGTCTGCCATGAGGCGGATTAAGAGTGCTAAAAGATCCTCTTCCGATCCACCAGGTCGTGAGTCTAGAACACTGGATGCCTTTGGTCGTCGATGCTTTCAGTCCTCTATGCTGTCAGCAAGAATCAGTTCCTATATATTATACATGGGAATGTTTCTTGAACAGGTTACGAAAGACTTGGAGCTTTTGAACCCTTTTCTTCAAGAGGATAAATGGACAGATTATTTGACTTTGGTCAAACATGCTCAAAATGTCTCTAAGTTTATGAATCGTGCTACCTTCGACTGTTTTGAATGTATTAGCAGAACTTCTGCTATATCCATAGGAGCACGTCGTATTGCCTGGCTCCAAGCTTCAGACTTGGAGGAATGGGTGCAAGATAAGCTGGGTAACATTCCTTGCACAGGAGAAAATCTCTTTGGCAAGGATTGGCAGCTCAAAGCTAATGAAATTGACACTGATAATACAACTTTAGACAGATTGTCAAAATCTACAGCTAACCCAGCCAAGAAAATGTTTTTCAAAAAACCTTTTTTCTCTAAAAAGAAGAAATTCTATCCATCTTCCACCCAGCAAACACTTGTTCCCCAGAAGGGGCAACAACAAACTAGACAAAGAAAGACACAAGCTCAGAAGGCTCAGCAGGCTTAGCAGACCCAGCCTCCTCAGGGTCTTTGACTTTTGTCTAGAGAACTTAGCCATTCTTCCTGTTGTAAGCCCAGAACCTTTAAATATTCCAGGCCGTATCTTCCATTTTGCCAAAAGATGGCAACAAATCACTTCAGAAAATTGGACTCTATCTATAGTGAGTCTGGGATACAAGCTTCATTTCCTCAGCTTGCCCCCATCCACACTGATAAAACAGTTCAAATCTCAGCCACCGGTCTCAGACCTGTTGTGGCAAGAGGTCACCACTCTTCTGGCTCAAGGGGCTTTAGAAGAGGTTCCAATGTCCCAGCAGGGCACAGGATTCTATTCCCCCTATTTTCTCATTCCAAAGAAGTTAGGGGAACTAAGACCAATCCTGGATCTCGGAGAACTGAACAAATATTTAGTCCGAGAAAAGTTCAAGATGATCTCCCTCGGCATACTTCTTCCATACCTTCACGAGCAGGATTGGCTATGTTCTCTAGATTTAAGGGATGCTTACATGCATATCCTTATTCATGCAGATCACAGAAGATTCCTTCGATTCCTAGTCAAGGGAAGACATTTTCAGTACAGGGTCCTTCCTTTTGGACTGGCCTCTGCTCCAAGGGTCTTCACAAAGTGCATGGCAGTAGTAGCAGCATTTATGAGGACTCAAGGAATTTTTGTCTTCCCTTACTTAGACGATTGGCTCATTTGAGCACCGTCCACTCTAGAGGCAAGTCATGCTCTTTCCCGAGCAGTTCAAATAATGCAGTATTTGGGATGGATCATAAACCTTCCAAAGTCCCAGCTCACCCCATCTCAATCTCTCGAGTTTATAGGGGCTCGCTTGGACACACAGCAGTCAAAGGCTCTCCTGCCTCAGTCTCGCTGTCTGCACATCATCGAACTAGCATCTCAAGCAGTGCTACAAACCTTCCTCACTGCCCGATAGATGCTTCGACTTCTAGGACACATGGCATCTACAGTCCATGTGATTCCTTATGCATGCCTTCACATGCGAGCGGCCCAGTGGACCTTAGCTTCCCAGTGGTCCCAGGCCTCAGGATGCCTGTCAGACAAGATCAGAGTTACCACATGCCTGATTGCGTCTCTGCATTGGTGGCAATCTCTAGAAAACCTTACAGTAGGCTCTCCTTTTCAGCAACCCCTACTTCAGGCTCTCCTGACGACAGATGCATCCAAGTTGGGTTGGGGAGCCCACTTGGGCGATCTGTCTACCCAGGGTCTCTGGACCCCACAGGAGGCTTCTCTTCAAATAAACCTCCTAGAACTAAGGGCCATTTCCAATGCTATTCAAGTCTTTTGCTTCCATCTCATAAACAAAACAGTTCTGGTGCAAATCGACAATCAAGTGGCCATGTTTTAACCTAAACAAACAAGGCGGAACAGGTTCTCTGCAATTATGCAACGAAGCTTTGCAACTGTGGGCCTTTGCCAGAGAGAGCATCACATTCATTTATTGGCAGTATACCTTCCAGGCATTCAAAACGTTTGGGCGGACAGGCTCAGCTGAGTCCTGTTGCCACACGAGTGGTCTCTCCACTCACATAAACTTGCTCAAGTATTTCAAGTCTGGGGAACACCAGACATAGACCTCTTTGCAAGTCCACAGAATGCCAAACTTCCCCGGTACTGTTCCAGACTTCCAGCTCAATATTGTCAGGCGAGGGATGCATTCCTGCTCCACTGGGGCCAGGATTTTCTCTATGCCTTCCCACCAGTTCCCCTAATTTCCAAAACCTTATTCAAACTCCAGAGAGACAGAGGTCCCATGATACTCATAGCTTCCTGTTGGCCAAGGCAAACATGGTATCCTCTTCTCTTAGGTCTCTCTCGAGCCATTCCTCTGGAGCTGGGGAGTGCTCCGGATCTTCTGTCCCAGAACAACATATCCCTACTGCACCCCAATCCCCAGTCCCTTCATCTCAAGGCTTGGCTACTCAAGACATAGCACTTCAAGATCTAGGGCTTTCACAACAAGTGAAGGATATTCTTCTGGCTTCCAGAAAACCTTCCACAAGGCGTTCTTATGCTTTTAAGTGGAAGAGGTTCTCAGTCTGGTGTTCCCAGAGGGGACTTAATCCCCTCTTGGTACCAGTAGAGTCCCTTCTGGACTATCTCCTTCACTTATCAGCTTCTGGTCTCAAGACCAATTCTGTTAAAGTCCATCTTAGTGCTATTGCTGCATCTCATAAACCCTTCGATGGACAACCAATTTCCTCTCATCCTCTTGTTTCAAGGTTTATGAGGGGTCTCCTTGTAACAAAACCTCCCATCAAACCACCTCCGGTGGCATGGAATCTTAATCTTGTTCTGGGTCAACTCATGAAGCCACCCTTTGAACCTTTGGCTACTTCAGAGCTAAAGTTTCTTTCATGGAAAGTCATTTTCCTAATTGCTATCACTTCTGCAAGACGCATTAGTGAACACTTATTAAAAGAGGGCTGCTACACAGTACCCTGTCCTGTGCTGCTGAGGTATTTTCTTATTTGATTTAAATTATAGCTCTTTGCTGCTGCTAGGCTCTAACTTATTATGAAATTTAAACTACAAGCTCTCTGCTGGGTTCCAAATTTAACCAGAAAGCTCTCTTCTGTGTTTTAAATTTAAACTAAAAGTACTTTGCTGATACTAAGCCCTGAGTGACTATTAAATTAAAACTACAAGCTCTCTGCTGGGTATGAAATGTAACCAGAAAGTTATCTTCTGTGTTTTAAATTTAAACTTAAACTGCTGCTACTAGGCCCTGACTGATTTAACAAAAAATAGTGGGTTCACAGATTAATTAGCTTTAATAGAAAGAATTCCTTTTAGAAAATTCCCAGAAGTATATACTCACATTTGCAGATCTCTCTCCAGAAGTAAAAGTCCCCTTTTCTAGTCCTTCAAGACTGAGGATCACAGAGCTCTGGTTGAGCTATTTATGCCTGTGCTGCTGAGGTAAGCTGTGACCAACTTCCTGGATGATTAACAGTTCTTGCTTGGATAGAAGGAGTCTTTCAAAATGGCCTTTTGACCTGCCACCTGGTGTTAACACCTATTAAAAACGTTTCACAGGTCTCTTTCCCCCTAGTTAGAAGGCCCCTTTATAAAGGTCTCTAGAAGACTTTATTTGCTGCTCAAAGAGTACTGACCCTGTTTTGCCTTTTGTGCTAATCTATATTCTTATTTGATTTAAATTATAGCTCTTTGCTGCTGTAGGCTCTAACTTATTATGAAATTTAAACTACAAGCTCTCTGCTGGGTTCTAAATTTAACCAGAAAGCTCTCTTCTGTGTTTTAAATTTAAACTAAAACTACTTTGCTGATGCTAAGCCCTGAGTGACTATTAAATTTAAACTACAGCTCTCTGCTGGGTTCCAAATTTAACCAGAAAGCTCTCTTCTGTGTTTTAAATTTAAACTAAAAGTACTTTGCTGATGCTAAGCCCTGAGTGACTATTAAATTTAAACTACAAGCTCTCTGCTGGGTATGAAATGTAACCAGAAAGTTCTCTTCTGTGTTTTAAACTTAAACTTAAACTGCTGCTACTAGGCCCTGACTGATTTAACAAAAAATAGTGGGTTCACAGATTAATTAGATTAGCAAACGCCTCAATGCCATGTATAGGGTCCAGCGTGGCCCAGGGCTCTGAAAAAACCAACTTCCGCACACCTCCATGGTGGTGGAATCAGCGATGCGTAAGCAAAAAAGCCCAAAGTCACACTCTTCGAGTCCCGCCAGGCAGGGAGTCTAGAGCTCTCAACGCCCTTGGGCGCAAAGCCTATCAAGGGTCCATGCTCACATGCTGTATCCAGGCTTACCAGTTGTATATGGGCATGTTCCTGCGTGACCTCACCAAGGAGCTCGGTGGTTTCTCTGCAGGTCTCGGCAGTGAGCCCCTCCTCAGATTCCAAACCCTCCTAAGGTCTATTGCGGAGTGCTCAAAGTACCTTTCCCGAGCCTCGTATGATGGATTTGAGTCCTCCACTTGAGTAGCGGCAGCTGGCATCGGGGCCCGGCGCCAGGCATGGCTCCAGTCCTCGGACCTGGAGCAGTGGGTCCAGGAGCAGCCCCTGGATGTCCCCTGCCTAGGTGAACAACTGTTCGGCAAGCCCATAGAGGACAAGGCTGCCGAAATAGAGACGGAGTGCGTGACTTGGACCCGCCTCTCGCGTAAGACCTCTTCTCTCCCTTGGAAGAAATAGCAAACGAAGAAACCATTCTTACAGAGGAAAGGGCTCTCCGCCCATCCCCGCCCGGCCTCTGGCATGCGGGGGAAGAGTGGACCGCATGGCCACCGCAAGCCTAAAGGGCCCAAGGCCCAACCCTCGAGGCTGGCCCAACTCGCTCAAGGGTTTTGATGCCAAAGGCATAGCCTCTCGCCCCCTAGCAGTACTTCCGCCAGTGGGGGGACATCTGTCCCTTTTCGCCTCCCAGTGAGCGTCGATCACGTTGGACACCTGGGTCCTCCGGGTGGTCTGGGACAGGTATCGTCTTCACCTGGACAGGCTTCCTCCTCCCTTCTCCCCAGCAGAGCCTTCTCGGCTCCCCTCGCACCAGACTTGCTTGCAACAGGAGCTGACCAACCTCCTTACCCAGCAGTCAGTCGAGAATGTACCGCCGCACCTCCGATGTCGAGGTTTCTACTCCCAATATTTCCTCATTCCGAAGAAGACGGGGGGCCTACGCCCCATTCTCGATCTCAGGAACCTAAACAAGTTTCTGGTAAGGGAGAAATTCAAAATGTTTTAGCTTGGCGTCCTGCTGCCCTTCCTCCAGCAGGGCGATTAGCTATGCTCCTTAGACCTAAGGAACGCTTATGCCCACATTCTAGTCCACCCACAGCACAGGTAGTTCCTGCGCTTCAGGGTGCAGGGAGAACATTAACAGTATAGGGTGCTCTCCTTCGGACTCGTGTCCGCTCCTTGAGTCTTCACAAAGTGTCTCTCCGCGGCCACCGCCTTCCTCTGGCAACAGGGCATACCCGTCTTCCCTTACCTAGACTGGCTCATCAGGGGGACTTTGGCCGAAGAAGCCCGTCTGGTGGCGCTGCGCACAATCCTCCTCGAACATCTTGGCTTCCTGGTCAACTACTCCAAGTCCCACCTCGAACCGGTGCAGACTTTGGAGTTCATCAGCGCACTCCTCGACACGGAGCGGACAACCGCCTTCCTACCTGAGAACTGTGCAGTCCACCTGTGCACCCTGGCAGCCCAGATCCAGAGCAGAGCTAGAGTCTCGGCATGGGCCATGCTGTGCCTTCTGGGACACATGGCCTCTACCGTCCATGTTGTCTCCCACTCTCATATGCACATGCGAACGGCTCAGTGGTGTCTCAGAACGCAGTGGAGCCAGGCCTTCGGTCACCTCAGGGACCCCATCCAGGTGGTCCAAAGCCTCCACAGCTCATTGGAGTGGTGGCGAGATCCCCGAAGCTTCAGTTGGGGAATGCTCTTCCGGGCCCCGCAGCACAAGCTCGTCCTGACGACAGATGCTTCCCTGCTGGGTTGGGGAGCCCAGTGCAGCGACTTGTGCACCCAGGGGCAGTGGTTGCCTGAGGAATCCCAGAAGCAGACCAACCTGCTTGAGCTTCGGGCGGTCCAGTGGGCCCTGAGAGCCATCGAGGGCCGTCTGAGAGGGAAGTCGGTGCGCATGAAGACCGACAACAGGGTAGCCATGTTCTACATAAACAAGGAGGGGGGAACAGGCTCCCACCTCCTCTTCCGGGAGGCAATCCTCCTTTGCTCATTTGCCTTTTGCCGGGAGTTGTCCCTCTGAGCGGTCTATCCCCCGGGCCAAGAGAATGTCCTTGCGGACAAACTCAGCAGAATTCTCTGCCCACACAAGTGGCGCCTGGATCCGGAGGTTGCCAGCCTCTTGTTCCATCAGTGGGGGACTCCGTCCATAGACCTGTTCACCAGCCCGGTGAACGCACAGCTTCCCCGCTTCTGCGGATCGGTTCCTCACCTGAGCAGGGTGGCCCCGGATGCGTTCTTCTTGAACTGGACCTCTGGGCTTTCCCTCCCACTCCTCTCATTGCGAGGACCCTCCATAAGGTGCAGCGGGAACGTGCTTCGATGATTCTCATGGCCCCCTCGTGGCCTCGGCAGCCTTGGTTCCCGCTCCTGCTCCATCTCTTGTCAGAGCTCCAGTACCTCTGGGCTGCGCCCCGGACCTGCTAATGCAGGAAGAGGGACAGGTGCTTCACCCGAACCTGGCCTCCCTGTCCCTTACGGCCTGGCAGCTGAACAGGTCTCCTTAGCCCCGCTGCACCTCCTGGGGGAAGGTCAAAGAGGTCATCCTCGCATCGAGGAAGGACTTGACGAGATGGGCCTATGCCTTTAAGTGGCGACGCTTCTCGGTCTGGGGCTCCGAGCTCCAGATCAGCTTGTTTTCTTGTTCTACCAGGTGGGTTCTCCAGTACCTCCTCCACCTTTCTAAAGAGGGGCTGAAGTCCAACTTGGTCAGGGTCCACCTGAGCGCCATCTCGGCGCCTCACCTCCCCATAGAGGGTAAACCTCTCTCGGGGCAGCCCCTGGTCTCCCGCTTCTTGCAGGTCCTCTTATTTTCCAAGCCCTACATCCGGCCACCACCGGCGGAGTGGGACCTGAACATCGTACTGATACAGCTTATGGCGACGTGCTTGCTTCGACACCACTCTTGGAAGGTAGTCTTACTGGTGGCTCTGACCTCGGTCTGATGAGTCAGCAAACTCCAGGCCCTCATGGCTGAGGCTCTCTACACCAGGTACTCTCTACTGAAGGTGGTCTCGGACTTTCATCTCAGTCAGGAAATAGTCTTGCCGACCTTCTTCCCGAGACCGCATGCCGACTGGGCATCAGCGATATTACACTGTACTGGAAGAGGGCCCTTGCCTTCTACCTGCAGCGTACTCAGGTTCATCGCAAGTCCGACTGGCTCTTTGTGGCCTACGATCCCAATCGCCTGGGGCAGGCAGTCACCAAACACACCATCTCCTTCTGGGTGGCGGACTGCATCGCCTTTGCTCAGGCCAAGGCTGGACCCCACTGGATTGCTGAGTCACTGTGCATGGTGTCCGGGCCAAGGCAGCATTGGTGGCTTCACTGCGCTCTGTGCCTCTGATGGACATCTGCCGGGCTGCGACTTGGTCTTCAGCGAATACCTTTGCTTCGCACTACTGCCTGGAGAGGGAGTCCCGCCGGGACAGTGCCTTCGGTCAGGCTGTACTTCGTAATCTGTTCGGGGTATAAGCAACTCCTGCCCTCCGACCCCCCCCCCCTTCAACGGCGACTGAGAGCTTCGTCCCGGGGACCCGAAGACTCAGGCTCCTTCGGGCATCGACTTCTGCTCACGGCCTCGCGGAGGCATTTTTGGGTTACAGGCTCAGTAGCCTATAGCTGGAGAGTCCTATAAGTGAGGACTGACTTCCTGCTTGTTCCTGGAGAAAGCATAGTTACTGTGGTGACGAAACTGCTCCAGAGCCTATGGAAATAGAGAAAACACAAACATTTACCTCCAAGCAGAAGGGAAGTACAGGGAGCCGTGACTTTAAAACTTCAGCTAAAGAGATAAAAAACATACCCAAAGCTGCTGTCTTCAGGCCATGCCCAAGCTCCATAGCAACTAGGGGAGGTAATGAGAGACAGCTGGGGGAGGAGTGGTAGGGCAGCCCCACTCATTTAAGCCCCAGAGAACAGGAAGTAGAGAGACCAGCAGGGAAACAGAAGCCGAGGAGATCCCGAGAGATACAGAAAGAAAGGATTCTTTCAGAGAGACCGGGAGAGAGAGGTGCTCCAGGGACAGCCTAAGGAAGGATTCCCCTCATAGCCAGCACCACAGTCCTGAACAAAGCCAGTGCTGTAGAGAGACTACAGCTGGCCCTGGAAACAGGAGGTTTTATCCTAAGGAGGCTGCTGCCTATAAGCCAGGTACGGGGACAGTCCAGGAAGAGCCGTGTCGAAGAGCTTTATCTCAGGGAAGGCCGGTAAGAAGAACTGTTAATAGAAGGGAGGTGAACCCTTTAGAAGCTTGTCAGACGGCTGCCTGGGTGAGAATGTTCACAGTCTTGGCAAGTGCATATCTCAATATGATTTGCAAGGGATTGTGGGAAATGCAGTCCATTCACACCAGACACAGCTGCTCACAATAATTAGTTGTGCTTAAGTGTAAAGCCAATAAGATATTTATTTATGGGGTTATTTCTCCCAACACAGATATGCTTGGTAGCACATAAAACAGGATACTTGCTTTCAGTGTTAACTTAGAAAAACAAAATCAGGAAAACAACAGATGAACTTGTCAGGCAATCAAAGCAAAAGAATAAAGACCTGGTTGGTAACAAACTGGTCTTTTTTTGTAGGCTTTAGCTAATATTTTCTTAGCAGTGCTCTAAACAACAAGCAAAACCCACAAAGAAGGGAAAAACTGTTCTTTTCAGGTTAACTTCTTATATCTTCACACATAGACTCAGAAGTGATTTCCTCAGAGCTCACAAGTAATTAGGTAAGGCTCAATTGCTAGCAGTTACCCAGCTGAAACCCCTTAGCTGGCTTGCTTTCTACTGTGTGGCCCAAAATCCTACTCAGGAGCTTTTCTGAGTAGATTAAAGAACAAGTTTGTATTTCTTTGTGATGGTTGCTGTACTTTGTAACAGAAAATTACCAAAGGAGTTTAGACAGAGAGCAATCCATATATTCACAGCCTGTATCTAAGACCGCTCCTTCCCCTTCTTCAACAATCATGGGTTCAATATCAGGGATTGGCACAGAGGAATTTCTCAATGGAGCACTTTCAGGAGAATACTTGTTTCCCTGCTGTCTTTCAAGGTTATAGCTAGGGCATAGATCAGTGTTCATACCTGAGCTTCCATTGCTGTTAGAGTTCCTCTCTAAATAGCCTGGCCAGTATGTAGTCCAGTTCTTATGTCCAGCCTTCCAATCCAGATCCCTGGACACTGGATCTCTCTTCACATACCTTCTGGCACGGGTTTTAGGGTCCCTTCCACGTGCAGCCGTCTCCCTCACAGGTACCGTCTGGAGATTCCTAGCCCTGCAGCACCATTCCTCTGGCTTTCCCCAGTCCAATGGTGTATGCTGGCCTTTTGAATGTCTCCCAGTATATGTACTGCTCTGGACTCCTTTAGACCTTCCATATGCTTTTCTCTTCTTTCTTCCAAAGGGTTTCTTGCCCTTTCTGTCCGTCCGCTGTGGCTTCTGCTTCTGATGATCCTCCAGATGATGAAGCTGTCCAAGATGAGAATCTCCAAGAAACTGAGGAGGAGGATAATTCTCTGTAGAATAAACTCTACCTTTATTCTGCCTAGATGAGTGCTCCACCTTAGCACAGCGCAGCTGTGCTGAATCAGGCCCTGCCCTTTGAGATGAGTGCTTAGGGATTACCTCATAGCCCTCCTGATTGAACACACGTTTCCCCACTTCAGCTCCTCTAATGGCTGTTGGAAACCTGGTGCATTCTGGGACTGGTAGTCTTTTATGGAAAAATTCTGTTTTCTTATTCCTACCAGAACTGACAGGTTGCTTGTTCAGAGACACTTCACCTTTACTATAGCTCCTTCCTGAGCTATGATAAGCTTCCTTATCACAAGCTTTAAACAGTCTGCTGCAAGATAAGGATCTCCAAAGCCCTGCTAACACCCCTGAGTCAAGAGGGAGGTCTTGCTGGGAAAGGGTTTTTAAGTTATTGGAAAAAATCAAGCCCACGCTATCCCAAGCTGTTGCCAGTCAGGAGACTGCAGAGCCTGAATCTGAAAGCATGCAAGTAGATAATTATGATACTGAAAATGATTCCATAGAATGTGAAATGGATTGTTCTCTCTCTATGAGGGTAGAATGAAAAGCTATAGATTTTAAGCCTGAAGAAAACCCAGAAGTTATTATACCTGAATGTCTGCAGTTAAGAATGCTAAGAATGTTTGAAAATGAAGTTGCTGCTGTTTTAAAAAGCACATGAAACATTCAAAGGCTTGATTTGAATGTGTCTGGAGCAACTATCTGAAACATATAATAACCAAAGTAAAAAGGAAACTTTAATGTGCATGTTGTGCAGTTAAAAAGCTGCTGTTTATACCTAAAGTCAGCAAAGGACTGTTAAGTGATAGTTTTGTCTGCTGAAGAAAGAAATTGCATTGCTGAAGGAAGCAAGTGTAACTAGTGACACTGTGAAAGTTTTTGTATAGAAGTTTTTTTCTTTTGAGGGGAGAAGTATCCCAGTTTATGCGTTGTGCTGAGCTTCTACGGAGGTTCCTTTGAGCAAAGGAAGAAAATAAATTCCTGTGTTGCCTTCAAAAAACCCTCGGCTCAATCATTCATTTGTTCACAACTGCAACTCATTGGTCATCAACTACAACTCCCAGAATCCCCGGCTCTGGGAACCCATGTAAAGGGACAGTGTAAGGCATACCCCCACCTATAGGCAACCGCCTAGGCAGCGGGGGAGGTATACCACATTACTCACCTATAACGGGTGTTCTCCAGGGACAGCGGGAATCGGTCCTCACTACCCTCCTTCCTCCCCTGAAGAGTTGCTATTTTTGTCCTTCCCTTGCCATCTGCTTAGTAGGGTTCTAGCTGTGGGACCTGACTGAGCAAGATGGCACCCTTGGGCGGGAAGAAGACCACAAATACGTGGCAGCAATCCCAAAGGCTTTCTTTGAAAGCTGGGGAATTGTTCTACGTCGGCTCTGTCGGTGCCGACGTCACCCATAAGTGAGGACTGATTCTTGCTGTCCCTGGAGAACACTTGTGAGAGGTGAGTAACTAGGCTTTCCTCATTGTACTCACATCAGTTCGCAGGGTCGGCGAGCTCCAGGCTCTGATGGCAGAGTCCCACCCCCCCACACGAGGTTCTACAAGAATAGAGTGGTGCTCCGCACACACCCCAAGTTTCAGCTGAAGGTGGTGACCCCTTTCCACCTCAATCAGGAGGTGGTGCTCCCCATCTTCTTTCCGAGGCCTCACGCTGGTAAGGTGGAGACTGTCCTCCATACTTTGGATTGTAAAAGAGCCTTGCCCTTCTATCTGCAATGGACTCAGGGACATTGCAAAGCACCTCAACTTTTCGTCTCCTATGAACCCAATCGACTAGGATTCCCAGTGACTAAGCAAACTGTCCACTTGGGTGGCAGACTGGCATTGCCCTCGCTTATGAGCAGGCTAGGATCTCGCTTATGAGCAGGCTGGGATCTCACTAAACCAGCGGGTCAAGGTGCACCAAATCAGGGTCATGACCACTTCCGTGGCAAATCTGCATTCTGTGCCAGTGATGGAAGTTTGCTGGGTCGCCACCTGGTCTTCGGTCCATACCTACACAGCTCACTACTGCCTGGAGAGGGAGTCCCGACGGGACAGTGACTTCGGCCAAGCCATAATCTCTTTGGAGTATAGGCAACTCCTGTTCTCCAACACTTCTGTGTTCAGGCTACCAGAGTGCTGGTTCTCTGCCGGACACCTGGGTCTTGTGAGATTCTCTCAGTTGGAACTTAACTGCTGCAGCTCATGGCTCTGGCTGCTGTGGTACTTTGTACAGGTTCTCGGTAGCCTGTAGCTGGGGAGTCCCATATGCGAGAACTGACTTCCTGCTTGTTCACAGAGAAAACTTAATTACTCATCTGTAACAGGTGTTCTCCGTGGACGGCAGGAATCAGTCCTCACAACCCTCCCTCCTCTCCTTGGAGTTGCTTTTTTACCATATTTTAATTTTTGCCTTCTTAGCTATGTCATTAGACTCTGAAGCAAGATGGCAACTTTGGGTAGGAAGGGAACCACGCATGCATGGTGCATCTCCTGAAGGCTTTCTTTGAAAGCTGGGGAAATGCTTCTGCATGGGTTCTGGCACTGACGTCACCCATATGTGAGGACTGATTCCTGCTGTTCCTGAAGAACACCTGTTACAGGTGAATAACTACGCTTTACCTGATGACTACAAAGCTGAAATTAGATGATATACCGTATTTGGATATTTAAGATAAATTGGGGTGGTCTTTCTAAACAACTCTTTACATAAGCGTTAGTACCTTGAATGTAACTCAGTTTGCAGCAGGAAGCTAGTGGAGAGCTTTTAAGGTAAGGAGAAATGTGATGATGGTAAGAACTGCTTGTCAATAGAAAAGCAGGAGAGTTTGCAGAATATATATTTTAGATTTAGGGAGGCCCAACTACATTTTGTTCTTCGTAGACAAGAAGGAATGAGGCCCTCCAGTATGGGTGACGTCATCTGATGGATTCCGCGCTGGAATACTCCTCTGCTACTATTGGAAGCTTTTGAGAGATTCCACCTTGCCTGCGCACCCTCTACTTGCCTACCGCTGTGGTTCCACCTTGAACTAGTCTTTGTTTTTCTGCGTAGCCCAGCGGATGCGTTCCAGTCTACTCCACTTGTTCATTTGATATTTTTTCCCCTCTGGGAATCCTGTGCCTTCCAGTTCTTTCAGCAATTATCCGCCGTTGAGGTTCCTCTTTTCCCTTTTATTTTTTGCTCTTTTTGGTCACTTTCTTTTCTTTTCCACAGCTCCTCTGCCCCCTTAAGTGTCGATGCACCAGCTGGGCCCTCGTGCTTCAAAAATCAAGCTGTTTGTTTTTGCCACGGCTATCTTTCTGGGTGACATTCCCCCAAAACTGGCCAGTGGGATCAAAAGGTGGCGGACCATATCCGCCACAGATACCCATAATTGGTGTCTTCAGTAGGTGGGATCCGATCATTAGCCCTCTTCTTGTAATTTTCGTCTGCAGATGACAAAAAGAGAACTCAAGAGTCGAGAGAAGCAGCGCGAAGCACTTTTTTTGTGCTCAGAAGTCCGATCCATCAGCATCAACAGTACCGGTCTCCATGACTTCAAATGCTGCATCAGATGCTGGCGATACATTGACATCGAGGAGTTCTCAAGCCCATTTGGAGCCAAGCACCCCTAGTGTCCCAAAGCATCAGCCATTCATCGATTTTCACCTGAAGACTAGGAGGGATTCGGCTTTGTCTTCATAGATGTTGAAGAGTGATCACACCGAGTGAAAGTAACTGGTGCATTGACGTTGGAGCCTCTTGAGGCATGATTTTGAGATGAGAATCCGCGAGAGCACCCATTGGATCTGCTCTGAAGGGAGCAGAGCTCATCCTCTAGAACGTTGGAGGAGTAGCATCAGCCTACCAAGAACCAAGACCAATCTGCCGATAACCCTGTTCAGATTCTGGGTACATCAGTCGAAGTAGCTGAGGGCCCACAGCCTTCGAAATCAGCAGCCTTGGAGAAATGCTTTTTGCAGGCTCTTGAGGAATGAATCACAGCGCTGTTGGCTGTGCAGCAAGCTGGGGCCTCAACGTCCGCTGCATCGACATCTGCCTCCAATCAACCAGTCCTTGCCTACGGGAGATGCACCATGATTGGGGCATCGAAGGGCCCTGATACCAGTGCCTGCCTGGCCAATATCACTCTTTAGCATTTTAGGATCCGATGGACCCTCAGACTAGATGAGCATCTGTGCTTTTTCATTCCCGTTTCCCCTCCCCCCCTTCCCGATCCAGAGAGAAATCCAACCAGAGACTCAGAAATACTTTGATTTCCTCTCTGAATCTGATTGAGAAGGCTGGATTACTATCATGGAGTCCGAGGACAGGTCCCTGGAGCTTCTGTCAGAGCTTTCTCCACCTCATGAGTGGTGCAAGTCCCTTCCTGAGGATATGACCTTCCAGGATTTTGTGAGCGATATGGCAAAGGCCATACCATTTTCTCTGGAGAATGAGGGTGAACCCAGGTTAGAAGAGTTTCAGATCTTCAGTACTCCTTGGCCCTTAAGGAAGTGGTGACAGTGCCTGTGCACCGCATCCTACACAGTGTACAGATGAGAATGTGGGAGAAGCCCCTCACACTACCTCCAGTCAGTTGGAGGCTTGACTCTGTGTATAGAGTTCAGAATGCTCCCGGATTCAAGAAGCCCCAGATTCCGCATCATTCCTTGGTGGTCAAATCTGCCCTTAAGAGGTCCAAGAATTCTAAGACTCATTCCTCGGTGCCCCATGGAGGGAGGCTCAGACATTGGACTCTTTAGGAAGAAGGTATTTTCAGAGTTCCATTCTCATAGCCCACATGGCTCTTACCAGCTCTACATGGGCATGGTTTTGAAGAACATCATGTGTGACCAAGCTGATCTGTCCCAGTTTCTCCTTCCAGAGAAATTGTAATAGTATCATTCCCTAGTGGCTCACGGCTAGGACTGCTCAAAGTTCATGGTCCGAGCGACCTGTGACTTGTTTGAAATGGCACTGAGAGCTTCTGCCTTTGGTACCAGTGCCCAGAGACTCACCTGACTCCAGTCCTCAGACCTGGAACAATCCGTGCAGGACAAGCTTGCTGACATGCCATGCTGTGGATAGAATCTCTTTGTAGAACAAGTCAAAGAGAAGGCTAGCTTCAAAGAAAAGCAGCATGTCACCCTTCATAAACTCTCAAGGCGCATGTCTGAGCTGGCCTCCTATCGCAGGAGGTACCAAGGGGGAGCCAGAAAAAATCCTATTACTATCATAGGCTTGGGTTTTTTCCCAGGTCCTAAACCTCCCAACCTAACAAGAGAAGTCTCAGAAAACACAGCCTGCTCTTCAGCCAAAGCCAGCGGCGGGGTTTTAACTGGTTCCTTCAGAGCATAGCCAATTTACCATTAACTGCAGAGGACAACCCCTCTGGTTGGGGGAAGGCTTATACTTTTTGCCCAAAGCCATCTTCCCTGACATGTCCATCCCAACCAGTGGCTTTAAGAAATGTGCCAGATGTAGCCGGACCATTTCCATCATGGACCGCCATAACTGGTGTCTTCAATGCCTCGGGCCCGACCACAAGCCCTCTACATGCGCTCTCTGCTTGCAGATGGCACGCAAGGGGATGAAGAACCATTAATTGCTGTTCAGCTCCAAGACATTGGCATCAACCCCAGCATCAATATCTGAATTTGATGTCCTCAAATGTCACCACTAAGGACATGGCCTCGCGTGGTGACCAGGCCTTTTTGAAGTCACAATGTCGCAGGGCTCTGGAACGGCGACTCTCCTTCGAAGAGGAACATCCCCAGAAGGAACAGACTCCATCTTTCCCATCGTCGAAGGACAATGCAGAGTCGAGGTTGAAGACCCATGGACATCTCCGTCAAAGCCCTCGACGCAATCCTGAGGGCGAAGGCTGCGAGCAGCCTTCTAAGCTGCCCCAGTGAGAAGAGGTGCCTTCCGTGGCCTCAGAGGGCTGGTGTGGGACTCCTGAGGCTTTTTACCATCGAGGAGTCCCTGCTAAAGGAGACGACATCAACACTGAAGGATATAATGTTTGCAGCTGTGAAGCACTGCCTCCTAAAAGATCGGTTGTTGACTCTTGAACATAGCCTGGCTGCCTTTATGGCACAGAACAAGCCTTGGGAACTGGGAACCTTCGTTTCCTCTGGGCCGGTGATGGCACCGTCCACTGCAGATGCCTCATTGGTGGAGATCCAGCCTATTCTTGGAAAAATATGCTGTCTCCCCTGATTCCCGGGACTGTGCTCTGGTCCTGCTCTGTGCAGTAGATCTCTTCCCCCGTCCCCAAGTGCATCAGAGTCTGAACACAGGGAGCCGAGGTCACCCTAGATTCCATCACTAGGGCATCAACGCAGTTCCCATTCCCATCAATATTTTGAATTCTTGTCTGATTCTGATTCCTAGTGGGAAACCAAGGATGAATTCCCAGAGATGGTGCGGCACCAGGATCTCCCCCATATGAGTGCAGGAGGTCCCCGCCTGAGGACCTCTCCTTGAAGTTCAGGGATATGGGAAAGGCTTTACCCTTCACAGTTGAAGCTGAAGAGGAACCTCTAGTGGAGAAGCTGGAGATCCTCCAGTGTCCAACTCCCCCGAAGGAAGCTATCACTGTCCCGGTGCATCCTATCCTGGAAAGATTACTACTGAGGATGTGGGAGATCCCGGTTACAGTGCCAGATGTGAGCAGGCATATTGATTCCATGTATCGAGTCCGTAAGAGCACAGACTTTTTGAGATAAGACATCTGCCTCACAACTCCATGGTTGTGGAATCGACCCTGTGCCATATTAAGAGTAACAAGACCCACTCCTCTGTGGCCCCCCCCGGTAGGGAGGCATGCATCATGGATGGGTCTGGCAGGAAATGTTACCAGGGCTTGATGCCCACGGCCTGTATCCAAACGTACCAGCAAATTTGTTTTAACGGAGTTGTTACTTGGCATGCTGGACATGGGTTAACTGTTAATTATTGCTTATTAGCATCGTGGTGAGAATTATTGTGTTATAGCTACACAACAAGTCTCAGTACGTTTTGATCATACCTCGTATAGCATCCAGAAGGCTCCTGAAATGTAGCAGCTATTACATGGTCTATTTTGGTCAGATCTGCTCCTAAAGAGGCCAAAGAAAAGAATTCTGACTTTCAGTGGTGAAATTCTCTTTTTGTTGGAGCTGCTAAAGAGGCCAAGCAGAGAAGAACTCACTCCTTAGTACCTTCTGGGAGGGATGCTGATATCCTGTATCTTGGGAGAAAGGTTTACCAGGATGCTATGCCCACTTTATAGCTTCTTACAGCTCTTCATTAAGACACTATATTCAAAACATGCTAGACAAGTTAGGTCTGTCATAATTTCTTCCTAAAGAGAAACATGGTGACCTTAAGATACTATCAGACGAGAAAGGAGTGTGGAAAATAGTCGGGTTGACCTAAGATGTTAAAGCAGCAGTGAGAGCGCTTGCCATGGTTATCAGTTTTGGCACACTCTGACTGTAGCACTAGACCTCAGATAACATGCAGGAAAAGCTTGTTGACATGCCATGCAAGGAAGTTAATTTATTTGAAGAAAAGGTCAACAAAGTGATGGATCAGATCAGAGACACTTCAGACTCTCTGCAGCTAGTTGTGACCCGCTGTATACTTCATTGAGGATGAAATTGACTGGGATACTGAGGAGTTGCTTGTCTACTGAAGAGGCATTTTTCTCTGCCTCCTTGATCACATTGTCACCAACAGGGACCTCACTCTCGAGACAGACAGCTCAAAAGCCACAACCAGTTATCCAGCAAATTCTGGGATGGGGTTTTAACTGGACCAGTTAGATTCAACCAGTATTTCAGTGTCCATTCAGGAGAACCTTCTTGTCAGAAGGCGAAAGTTTCCTATAAACTGTTTGCTTGGTATAACACTGGACACTTGGGTTATCAACATAATATGAAATAGATGCAGACATTACTTACTGACAGCCCTACCAGGTGGCCCACTAAAAGTATCATGGTCAAATTGACAGCGTCATAATGTACTTTTAAAGGAACTCTGCTTCTCTTGATGAGCAATGTAGTTGAAACTATTCCACTTAGAAAAAGAGGGTGGGTGGGTGGGTATTTCATTTGAAGTATTTCCTTGTCTGAAAGAAAGTGGGAAGAGTCTTCCATCCTGGACCAAAGCAGCATCAATAAATTTCTTGTTATTCCCATGGGCAACTTAATCCATTTATGCAATAAAGAAACTGGCTGTATTCCCTAGATCTGAAGGAAGCTTACACCCACATAGAGATACTTCCAGTATCTCACATTTGAGTTCTTAGCCAAACACCAAATTGAGCAAGTTTGTCGTCCTCCATACTCACCTGACCTCGCACCCTGTGACTTTCTTGTTTCCAAAACTGAAATTACCACTGAAAGAAAGGAGATTTGACGACTTGGAGACCTCTGAGGGAGGAGTGGCCTAGTGGTTGGGGCAAGTTACCTTGGGCCAGAGGGCCAGGGTTTCGAATCCCGCTAGAGGACAGCAACCTTGGGGCAGAAGGACTGGGGTTTCTAGTCTCACAGGTGCCTCAGGTACAAAATCATAGATTGTGAACCCTTTGGGGACAAGGAAAAAATATATATACAGTACCTGAATGCATACCGCTTTGACTGGTAGAAAAACGATATATAAGCCTAGTTAAATAAATAAATAGGGAAACACCTACTCCAGTATCACATACTGGCCTCCAACTTAGGATCGGCACCGTGCATATTCACAAAATGCATATTCACCTGTGCAACTGGAGGGGGGATGCAGGGCACATTTCCTTATTTAGATGATTGACTGGTGAAGAACACATCTCATAAAGGATCCATAAAAGCAGTGAGCACAACCATTTGGGTGTTGTAGTCTCTATGGTTCTTAATAAATTACTCCAAATTCCACTTGAGCCTGATATCATGTCTCTCTCAAAACCTGTCCACCACCAGGGCCGGCCCGTCCATTGAGCAAGAATGTTGTTTGCACAGGGCCCTGCGCTTCAGGGGGCCCCGTGCAAACAACATTCTGCCCATCAGCCCAGGAAAACTTTAAAAGTAAAAACAAACTTGCTGCTGCCGCCATGGCGGCAGCGGCAGAATCAAATGTCTCCCGTGGGGCCCCCGCCCACCCAACAGAGCCCTCCCTTGATCACTCTCCTCGGCGCGGCTTTCAGAGACGCGAAGGGGACTCTTTCCCTCTCGCGGCTCTGTTAAGCCCGCTGGGGCTGATGGGAAACAGGCAATTCCTGTTTCCCATCAGCCCCGGCCGGCTTAACAGAACCACGAGAGGGAAACTCTCCCTTCTTGGTTCTGAAAGCCGCACCGAGGAGAGTGATCGAGGGAGGGCTCTGTTGGGTGGGCGGGTGCCCTGCAGGATTCTGCCGCTGCCATGGCGGCGGTGGCAGCGGCAGCAGCAAGTTTGTTTTTTCTTTTATAGTTTCCCTGGGCTGATGGGGGGAGGGGGGTTAGGACTGGTAATGGGCTATGGGGGAGGCTAAGACTGGAAATGGGCTGATGGGGGGTTAGGACTGGAGGTGGGCTGATGGGGGGCTTAGGCCTGGAGGTGGGCTGATGGGGGGGTAGGACTGGTAATGGGCTATGGGGGGGCGGGGACTGGAAATGGGCTATGGGGGGGTTAGGACTGGAAATGGGCTGTTCCTTATCGTTCCTCCAGCTTAGTCCTCTACGTATGGGTAGTGCACCTCCTCCTGCAGCATGAAGACTGGACCAATCAAAACTCAGCATCACTGGATCCAGCATCCTGGCTTTCCTTTGTCCTCCAGTGTGTCCAGTCTTCATGCAGCAGGAAGATGTTTGTGAGCCTGGCTGGGCTCACTAGTCAGTCAGTTTAGGACTTAGTGGCTAGCTAACCTTTTGGTTTTACTTTATTTGGTCCCTATTGGGGTTTCTATTTGTTTTTTATAGGAAAGGAGTACCTGTCTCTTTAATTTTCAGTGGAAACCGGCACTCCGGGGGAGGGGGAGCTCAGCTGAGGTCCCTCTTCTGCTCAGCCAAAAGCCGCTTGCAGTTTCTTTTGACTTTTACTTGGATCTCTGTGCCCAAGGCTGTTCGGGGCAGAGCTCCTGCGGCGGCTGTCCAGCGCCACAGTTCCTGGAAGGTAGGACTCTGTGCGTTGCAAGTGCCGACGGGCTACTCGAGAGAAGGCACGATTTGGACAACGGGCCGTCTTTGACGCGATCGCGCTTTTTCCTTTTTTTCTTTCTTTGTTTTGCGTTTGTTTTCTGAGCGGTTTTCTTTTGCCCGAATCTGTGTTTCCGGACAGGAGCGGACTATTTCGGCGGGGCCTTGACTGGGCTGCCTTTTTTTTTTTTGGCGCCAAATTTCTCCCGCGCCTCCACTGAGTGAGTAACCGCGGCCATTTTGTTCCTCGCGGTTCTCTCCTCAACGCGGTTCATGTGGCCGCGGTGAGCTGTCCCGGAGCCGCAGGCGTCTGTCCGCTGACCCCATTTTTGGGGTTTCCATGGTTCTTTCTTGTATTTCTTTATTTTCCCTTTTTCTGGGCTCTCCCCTTTGCCGGGACTGTTTTGGGTTGCTAGGAGTTCATTTTTACCGTGCTGAGCAGCCTGCCTGCGTTTGGCTCACTTTCTATTACAACACAAAATATTTAAAAAAGAAAAAAAGAAAATAGGAAGAAGCTCTCCTTGCTGGCAGCCACACTGTGTCTGGCTAGGGGCTTGATTCTTCTGGCGGTCCGCATTCCCACTTTCTGTAGCCTGGGCGCCAGTGATCTTTTTTTTACCCCCTGGGGAGCAGGGTGTTTTGGCTTCCATGCCAGCGGGGTCCCTGTGTGTCATTTGTGGATCGCGGAGGGGCGCTTCTGCAGAGATAGGCGTCTGTCAGCGCTGTGCCTCCGTGTCCCTCAGTATGGAACAGCGGCTGGAGACTTCATTGACGGTTTCTTCCCCGTCCGCTGCCGCGCCTATGGCCACAGACCCGCCCTTGGAAGGTCCCTCGGGGACGGCCCCCGCTCTTTCTGTAGGTGCGGGGGCACCAGCTGATCTCGGAGGTGCTTCCCTCTTGGAAGACTTCTCTCCCGATTTTATTTTATTGATGCATCAAGCGTTTTGTCGCAGGCGTCAGGGGGTTGCGCTGGGTTCCCCTTCGGAGCAGGTAACAGTCGCGGAACCTTCTGCAAAGGACTGTGGTTACTCCGGCGTACGAGCGGCTAAGAGGCCGCGCATACAGGGGCCCATGTTGTCCGATTCGGATTGGATAGAGGGAGAAGATCCTGAGTTGGACATGGAGGAGGAGGTCTTAGAAGAAGGCGAGCTCCCGGAGCCAGAAGATCAGGCGAAAATCATACGTGTCTTTCGCAGAGAGGAGTTGCCTGCGTTCCTTTCTGAGGCGCTTCAGACTCTTGGCCTGGTTCCAGCTCCGTCGGCTGAGGAGGACGATGGTGCGGACCCCATCATTCAGGCTCTCCGGCAGATACAGGTGTTTTTTCCCATGCACCGGGTCATTGACCAGATGATACAAACAGAGTGGGATGCCCCCGAATCGGGTCTCAAGGGGATAAAGATCATGCATAAGCTGTATCCGTTGTCAGACAAGGATCTCGACCGGTTTTGTTTGCCTAAGGTGGATGCGGCAGTCTCGGCTGTTACTAAGAAGACCACGATCCCTGTCGAGATTAGCGCGGCCTTGAAGGAGCCTCAGGACCGAAAAATGGACGGTTTGTTGAAGCAGTCGTTTGAAGCGGATGCTGTAGCGTTACAGGCCTCCATTTGTGGCGCTTGGGTTGCTCGCGCCTGCCTTCGCTGGGTTCAGCGTCTTCGACAGGCGGCGTCCGCGGAAGCCGAGGACTTGGCCGAGCTTCAGCGCTTGGAGTCGGGTTCGGCGTATCTAGCGGATGTCCATTATGACCTTATCCGGGCGCTTTCTAATAGTATGGGTTCTTTGGTAGTGACTCACCGAGCCCTTTGGTTAAAGAGTTGGGCGGCAGATGCTTCTTCTAAGTCTCGCCTGGGCAAGTTGCCTTTTAAAGGCAAGCTGCTCTTTGGAGAGGATCTTGATAAGTTGGTCAAGGAGTTGGGCGAATCTAAAGGCGGCGGCCTGCCGGAGGATCGCCCGAAGAGAGGGAGGTCCCTTCCTTCCCCTCGGGGTCAGTTTCGAGATTTTCGTCGATTTCGGTCGCCCCGTTTTGTGAGGTCGCAACGAGGCCGGTATCTCTCGAGATCTCCCAGTTTTCGAGGCTTCCGAGGGGTCTCTAGGGGATTCGCTGCCGCGGCTCCGTCCGTTGCTAGCAAGCCCCAATGAAGGGCTGTGGGTCCAGGTGGAGTTAACTGCGCTTGGGGGTCGTCTTCGGCAGTTTCTCTCTGCTTGGACCCGTATCACGTCCGATCGCTGGGTTTTGGAGATTATTCGGGACGGGTACGCCTTAGATCTTGCCAGACCCGTTCTCGATTCCTTCGTGGCATCTCCCTGCCGGGGCCCGGTAAAGACCGCTCATATTCGCCAGACCCTCGATCGCTTGCTCCGGTTAGGGGCCTTCGTTCCCGTTCCGCCGGCGGAGTATGGTCTCGGCAGGTACTCCATTTATTTCGTGGTGCCAATAAGGATGGCGCTCTTCGTCCCATTTTAGATCTCCAGGGCGTGAATCGCTGTCTTTGAGTTCCACATTTTCGAATGGAAACCCTGCGGTCCGTCATTGTAGTGGTCCGCAAAGGCGAGTTTCTTACCTCTCTCGACCTGTCCGAGGCCTATCTCCATATACTTATGCGGGAGTCCCATCAAAAGTATCTCCGGTTCGCACTTCCGTGGGGTCACTTCCAGTTCCAGGCGTTGCCATTCGGGCTGGCCACCGCTCCTCAGGTGTTCACCAAAGTGATGGTGGTGGTGGCGGCTGCCTTACGTCAGGAGGGGATACTGGTTCATCCCTATCTCGACGATTGGTTGATACGGGGAAAAACTCGCTTGGCGAGCGAGACGGCCACGGCGAGGGTCGTCGGGCTTCTACGGTCTCTCGGCTGGGTAGTCAACCCGGACAAGAGTCACTTGGATCCGACTCAGTCGCTCGAGTACCTGGGGGTACTATTCGATACTTGCAGGGGTGCCGTGTTTCTTCCAGAACGGAGAGTGCTAGCTCTCCAGTCTCTCGTGCGCCGCTTTCGGAGGGCTGCGGCTCCGTCAGCTTGGCACTATCTGCAACTGTTGGGGACGATGGCGGCATCCTTGGAAGTGGTGCCTTGGGCTCGCTTCCACATGCGATCCTTGCAGAGGGCCTTGCTCCGTCGCTAGTCCAATAAGAACGATTCACTGAACAAGCGTCTTCCCTGCCCGCGGACGGTTTGCCAGGATCTGAGGTGGTGGTTGCGCCCATCCTCGCTCCAAGCGGGGCTGCCCCTGGAGCAGCCGGACTGGATTCCACTGTTGACGGATGCCTGTCTCACGGGCTGGGGCGCGCACTGCGGGGAGCTAGTGGCACAGGGTTGCTGGTCCCAGCAGGAGAGCGGTTGGTCGATCAATCGTTTAGAGCTGAGAGCCATTCGGTTGGCGCTGCAAAGCTTCAAACTCCAGGTAACGCACCGAGCGGTTCGAGTTCTCTTGGACAATGCCGCGACCGTGGCTTACATAAATCGGCAGGGTGGTACCGGAAGCGCGGGCTTGGAAGCGGAAGCCCAGTTGCTGTTCGCGTGGATAGAGCCCCGGTTGCAGACGATATCGGCGGCGCACATTGCCGGGAAGGACAATGTCACGGCGGATTTTCTCAGTCGGGTTCACGTGGATGCCGGCGAATGGGAGCTGAATCCGGCGGTGTTCCAACAGTTAGTGCGTCGTTGGGGTCAGCCGGTGATGGACCTGATGGCCACCTTTCAATCCGCGAAGGCGCCTCGTTTTTACAGCCGTCGGCGGGAGCCCATGTCCGAGGGCATCGATGCTCTTTTGCAGCCTTGGCCCGCCACCGGCCTTCTTTATGTGTTTCCCCCGTGGCCTCTTCTGGGGCGGGTGATTCAGCGGATCGAGTCTCACAGGGGACGGGTATTGTTAATAGCACCGGATTGGCCCCGTCGTCCCTGGTATGCCGACCTGGTGCGGTTGTTAGGCTATTCTCCGTGGCGACTTCCGCTTGCTCTGGATCTGTTGTGTCAGGGTCCTCTTCGCATGCCGCAAGTGGAGAGATTCTCTCTTACTGCCTGGCTATTGAAAGGTCACGGCTGAAGAAGAAAGGTTATTCGACGTCTGTTGTGACGACGTTGCTTCAAGCCTGGAAAAGGTCCACTTCGCTGGTTTATGTCCGGGTTTGGCGTATTTTTGAGGATTGCTGTTCCAGGCGTCAGGTTCGGGCGGCTACGGCCCCTCTTCCGGTGGTGTTGGATTTTTTGCAGGACGGTTTTGATAAAGGGTTGGCCGCCAGTTCCTTGCGTGTGCAGCTCGCGGCTCTTTCCTGTTACAGAGGTAAAATACAGGGAGTCGCGCTGGGTACCCATGCCGATGTGATCCGGTTCCTGAAGGCGGTTTCTCGACTGCGCCCTCCGCGCCGCATTTCCGTCCCTCCGTGGGATCTCAACTTGGTCTTGCGCGCGCTTGCCGCCGCACCGTTTGAGCCTCTCTCTCGAGTTTCGGTGAAGGATTTGACCCTTAAGACGGTGTTTCTTGTGGCGATTTGTTCGGCGCGGCGCATCTCTGAGCTTCAAGCTCTTTCTTGCAGGGAACCTTTCCTGTCTTTCTCGGATCAGAAGGTGGTTTTAAGGCCAGTACCTTCCTTTTTGCCTAAAGTGTCTTCTCCTTTTCACTTGAATCAAGTGGTGTCGCTCCCGGTGTTGCATGCATCGGGGGAGCAGGCCTCTGATCGCGGCCTTAGTCGTTTGGACCTTAAGAGAGTTTTGCGTCGGTATTTAAAGGTCACCGAAGCCTTCCGCAAGTCGGATCGTTTGTTTGTCCTGTTCGGCGGTTCCAGGAAAGGTGAGGCGGCAGCGAAAGCCTCTATTTCTCGGTGGATTAAGGAGGCGATTGCCTCAGCTTATCTGTTGCAGGGCGTGTTGCGCCGCTAGGATTGCGGGCTCATTCTACAAGAGCTCAAGCGGCGTCCTGGGCGGAATATAGCTTGGTGTCGCCGGCGGAGATTTGTAAAGCGGCGACGTGGTCGTCCCTCCACACTTTCAGTAAGCACTATCGTCTTGATGTCTTGGCGGCACGTGATGCCTGTTTTGGTTCCGCGGTCTTGCGTGCCGGTTGGCGGAATCCCTCCCGTTAAGGCTGCTCTGTTACATCCCATACGTAGAGGACTAAGCTGGAGGAACGATAAGGAAATAGTAATTACACTTACCTGGTAATTGTAGTTCCTTGAGTGACGACAGCTTAGTCCTCCTTCCCTCCCTTGGGACACTGTTTTGTCGCGGCATGCATTCGGTGCGGGAGTCCGTATTTACAGATGAGTCTTTCAGGAATTTCTTCTTTGCCTTTTTTGCTCTCGCTGACTGCTTCTGGTGCGGCAGGCGCGGGACCCTCGGTTGGCTGTTTTTGGTTTTTCCTTCCCTTCTTGTAGGGATGGATGCAGTCTAATGTGCCTTTTGTAGGTCTCACTTAACGCAAAAAAAAAAAAAGGTTTTGCACATTACGCGACATACTAAATTCTTGCATTTTTCTTAAAGGTTAGCTATCTCTTTGAGTTTGCTTTGACAGTAGTTCACTGGAGGACAAGGGAAAGCCAGGATGCTGGATCCAGTGATGCTGAGTTTTGATTGGTCCAGTCTTCATGCTGCAGGAGGAGGTGCACTACCCATACGTAGAGGACTAAGCTGTCGTCACTCAAGGAACTACAATTACCAGGTAAGTGTAATTACTATATGGGGGGCTAGTACTGGTAATGGGCTATGAGGGGGCTAAAACTGGAATGGGCTGATGGGTTAGGACTGGTAATGGGCTATGGGGGGGGCTAAGACTGATGAGGTGATGGGGGGTTAGGACTGGAAGTGGGCTGATGGGGGGCTTAGGACTGGTAATGGGCTATGGGGGGGCTAGGACTGGTAATGGGCTGAATGGAAGGGGGGACTTGAACTGCAAATAGCTGATGGGGATGGGGACGGGGGCTTGGAATGGAAATGGACTGAGTGGAAGGGGGACTTGAACTGCAAATAGCTTATGGGGAGTGGGGCTTGGAATGGAAATGGGCTGTGAGGGGAGGGAGCTAGGACTGGAAATGGGCTGACTGGGGGGAGCTAGGACAGGAAATGGGCTGATGGAGGTGCTAGGATAGGACTGGGAAATGGGCTGTTGGGGTTTACTAAGATTGGAAATGGGCTGTGGTGGGGGCTTGGAATGAAATGGACTCATGGAGGGGCTAGAACTGGGAGTAGGCTCATTGGGGGCTTGGATTGGAAATGGGGTGAGTGGAGGGGAGCTAGGATTTGACTTGGGCTGATGGTGGGGCTAGGAAAGGACTAGAAATCAGCTGATGGGGCTGGGATTGGAAATGAGCTGATGGAGGGACTCGGATAGGACTGGAAATAGATGGGGGAGCTTGGACTGGAAATGGGCTGATGGTGGGGCTAGGATAGGACTTGGAAATGGTCTGATTGGGGGCTAGGACTGGAAATGGGCTGATGCAGGGGCTAGAAGGGAGCGGATGCTGGGTGGGGCTGGAACTAGAAGGGAGCTAATGTTGGGGGAGGATTAGAATGGGAAGGGGCTGGGAGAGTAAAATGGAGAGGGGAAAAATATTTTGTGTGGGAGGGAAGAAAAATCTTCAATTGGCCGGGTATTGGGAGAGTAAGTGAGGATGGAGGGGTAAAATTTGAGTGGATGAAATAGGAATGAGGAAAGAGCAAAAGGAGAAAGATTAGTATGTTAAAGCAGATGTAGAGAGAGAATGGAAGAAAAACTAGAAGAGAGAAGAAAGGACAAATGAACAGCAGATGATGGAGAGTTAGCAGAAGACACGAAGAAACCAGAAGAAAGTGGCTGGAGCAATTGCAACTGAAAAAAATGCACAAAAGGTAGAAAAATATCTCTTTATTTTGAATTTATTAACTGGAATATATCAGCTCTGGGAAATGTGAGTCATTAACATCTGCGCTTTATTTAGTACAAGAGGAAATTAACTTATAGTTTTACTTCTACGGTGTTGTTGTACATTCCAAGTTTGGCTTTTGGGGTTCCCAGTTTAATTAAATTGTTTCTAAATTGTGATTCCTTGTTTTGTGATGGTCTATGTTCTGCATGTGTAATTGAGCTGAGGTATTCTGTTTATGTAAGTCCTGTTTGACATTGCCACTTGTTCTCTTTCCCCAGTAGGTCATGTATTGTTATTCTCTGAAATGTATTGGTTTAATATTTGCAGTGTTACCTTTTGATAGGTAGGGTATGGTGCTTTATGAGTCCTGGTAGTGCTGTTGTGATACGGTGGGTTTGCTGTTTGTTCTAAATGGGCAGTGTTTGTAGTAGTTCCTAATGTGCCTGGCGGTTGGCACTGGGTTATAGTAATGTAGAAATCTCTTAGTCTTTCTTTATCCATACACTCATTAAGAGGCATGTTTACTAAAAGTTAGTGTATGGTAACATTATGCAAATATTTATGCAAATGAGCCCCCTTATGCAAATGAGTCTCCGCACATGGCCCCGCAACCCCCTTGGGCCGCCCCTGCCCACCACCCCTATGAGTTGGCTGCTCCTAGCAATAGCTTGATATGCAACTGAGGTGGCCCTGCACGACAATGGCAACCGAGGAAGTTTCACATGTTTGGTGCATTGCTTTAGAAAACTCTGTTTTGCATTTCATTGGTCTGTGCTCTATCAGATAACTATTAAGATTTCCACTTGGGAGGATTAATATTCCATTGTCTTCTAAGAATATCTATTATAAGTAAGCAACTTTGCTTTATGCTTTTATTACATATCTCTATGCAAATTATATTTTACTTCACTGAAAAAATAAAAATGGCTACACTTTGTGAGTGTAAGATATATTTGTGCATGTTGTATTTAAATAGTTTTACAATGTATAGTTCAGTTATCAAATTTACTACTATTACTAGTAATCGTTTATGTAGTGCTACAAGATGTACGCAGCACTGTACAGACACATATAATACGACTGTCCCTGTTCATCAGAGCTTATAGTCTAATCAAGACAGACAGTACAATAGATGAGAATGAAAGTACAATATGGAAGGGTAAGGAGATAGGAGTACAAAGGATTAAGATCCAAAAGCAGCCTGAAAGAGGTGAGCTTTTATCATGGATTTGTAAAGGGGGAGAGATGAAATCTGATGTAAAAATACAGGTAGTTTGTTCCAGGCATAAGGAGCAGCAAGGCAAAAGGATTGAAGTCTGGGGTTGGCAGTGGAAGAGAAGGGCATAGAGAGAAGAAAGCCAGAGAAAGAGCGGAGTTCGCAAGGAGGGGGTGTAGGGAGAGAAGTGAGAGGAAAGGTAGTGAGGAGCAACAAAATTAATGCATTTATAGGTCAGAAGGAGAAGCTTGTATTGGATATGGAAACACAAGGGAAGCCAATGAAGTGATTTAAAAAGTGGAGTTTTATGAGTATAATGAGACTGGCAGAAGATTAACAGCGCAGCAGAATTTTTAATAGACTGAAGGGAGGAAAGATGATCAGGAAGACCAGCAAGGAGGAGGTTGTAATAATCTAAGCGAGAGGTAATTAAAGAGTGGATAAATGTTTTAATAGTGTGTTCAGAAAGAAATGGGTGAATTTTGTTTGTTACAGAGAAAGAAACAATAGTTTTTTGCTGTCTTGGATATGTTATGAAAAGGATAGGGAAAAGTCGAAGATGACGCCAAGGTTACATGCTGAGGAAACGGGAAGCAGAAGAATGTTTTCAACCGAGATGGAGAAAGGAGGAAGGGGGAAGAGGATTTAGGGGGAAAATAGGAAGTTTGGTTTTGGCTGTGTTCAATTTCAAACGGCGATGAGACATCCAGGCAGCAATGTCAGATAGGCAGGAAGATATACAGGCTTGGAGTGTAGGAGAAATATCAGGTGTAGATAGATTTGAGAGTCATCAACATAAAAATGTTATTGAAAACCATGGGAGGAGATGAGAGCACCAAGGGACTTGGCGTAGAGAGAGAAAAGGAGAGGACCTTGGGGCACACCAACTGAGAGAGGGATAGCAGTAGAGGAGAAATCACCAGAACTGACACTGAAAGAGCTCTGGGAGAGATAAGAAGAGAACCAGGAGAGTACAGAGCCCCTAAAACCAAGTAAGGATAGTGTATTGAGGAGAAGGTGGTGGTCAACAGTGTCAAAAGCAGCAGAAAGGTCAAGAAGAATTAAGACTGAGTAAACGCTTTGGATTTAGCCAGGAACAAGTTGCTGGAGACTTTAGCAAGGGCCATTTCAGTGGCATGTAAGGGACGAAAGCCAGACTGATGTGGATCAAGGAGGGCTTGAGAAGAGAGAAATTCAAGGCAACGGTAGAGAGCTGCATGTTCGAGAATTTTGGAAATGAAGGGAGATGGGTCGCTTATAATTGGAGGATCAGATAGGGTCAAATGAAGGTTTCTTGAGGAGAGGTGTGACCAGAGAATTCTTGAAAGTAGCAGTGGAGAAAGTAGCAGTGGAGAACGATAGGTTGTGAATGTGTGTGATGGAAGAGGATGACAGAGGAGGAGATGGAATTAAGGATCAGAGGAGCAGGTAGTAAGCTTAGAGGAAGAAAGAAGATGAGAGGCTTCCTCTTCAGAGATCTTAGAAAACGAAGTAAGGGTAACAGAAATTGAAGGGAAAATTTATTGAAGTGGGGTAAGAGGGGGATGAAGCTGATCTTGAGGAGAATTGTAATCTTGTGGACTTTATCATGGAAATAGTCGGCTAGGGTTTAGGCAGAAAGAGGAGGAGGGGTTTGAGGCGGAAGTGCCTTGAGGAGAGAGTTAAGAATAAAGAAGGAGATGGTGGTGGTCAGAGGCATGAGTTAGAAGGACATTTATTTATTTATACTTATTTTTATACCGCTGTTATACCATTCAAGGCGATTTACATTTAACTTAGGATGTAACAGGGCCATGGTAGGTGCACTGTTGTATAAGGAACTAAAACAGTGGAACAATATAACATGGGTATGGAAATGCCTCCGAACTATTTACAATATATTCTAAGCAGTGGTTGAACAAATCAACAATGGACATAATAGTTTTGCTTGGCGAGAGCTATGGCAGATTGGAAGGAAGCAGGCATGAATTTGAAGTGATGAAAGTCTGAAAGGGAGTGGGATTTGAGTGCTCAGCTGAGCGGGCACAGGAGCGAAGATAGCGGTTAGTTGAAGACAGCCAGAACTGAGCTGTAGTGCGCCTCACAGAACGAAGACTAGGCAGAGCCAAGAGTATCTCTAGAGGAGAGAGCAATATTACAAGAAACTATAGCTTCATCAACAGTTTAATGATACAAAGCCCTGTTTGTCAGGAAAAATATCCCAGAAGATAAATTGTCAACCTAAATGTTGGGAAAAGTCATGTATTTTTTTTTGTCAGCCCCTTCTTATGTTGCTTAATCTGATGAAAGACTTTGAGTTCAAAGGAGGACTGTTCCCTTCAGTGACTCTGCTGTCATCACAGCATCATTGATGACAGTAGTAAAGAATTTCTTCCATCCAGTTATGTGGGGCCAGAGAGAATGAATGTGAAAGATGCTTTAGAAAGAATGACTTGTAGTTGCATTTCTGAATACGCAAGAATGTATTTTACAATCCTGCTTTACAATCCTGCTTTGTTAGAAAGTAGGAGGAGTATGTTTAATCTGAAACTTCTGTTTCTAATGTGACAGGTTTAAACATTATTTCAGCCATTCTTTTCTAAATTATAAATTACTAAGGTGACTTAATTATGTTTTTTTGTTTTTTTACACATGTGCAACCAGTAAATAACTAAAATACAATTTAAATATAAATTGAACCAAACTTAAATGTTATAGATGTCAGTGAGTTACTTTATAACTCAAAATTTGTATAATGAGCATAATTATATATGTTGAAGGTATTCCATGAGTAAAAATAAAATTAACTGTGAAAAGGAAGCTCCTCCTACGAACAGTTCTAGACTTGCATAGCCTTGGTAATAAGAACACTTAACTATCGAGCCCTACCATTGCTGTAATAATTCAGGACATTTAGTTTTAGTGTGAATCCTGTTTCCTGAGATTAGGTGAGTCTGTGCTTGTTTATTATAATTATTTTAGAAGAGAGAGTGTTTTCCATGTTTACAATACAGTGGAAGATCATTTGAAGCAGCAGTGCTTCCTAGTCACTGCAGAAATGGACATTCTCCAGGATCAAGCAGGAAGTCAGTCCTCACATATGGGTGACATTGACGTCGATGGAGCCCTTGCGGAGCATTTCCCCAGCTTTCCATGAAAGCCTTTGGGAATGCAGGCATGCATGCACGGTTCCCTTCCCGCCTAAAGTTGCCATCTTGCTCAGTCTCTCTTTTTCCGTGAAGCCTACCAGACGTGTATCCTAGTCCTCCCAGAAAATTGTTAGATTGTTTCGCGATTCCTTCGCTATTTTTTCTCTGGTTCGACGCCGGTTCCCCTCCCGCTGGGTTCGGTACACCAGTATTGAGCTTGATCTTCTTTTTTCGTTTTTTGCCCTTCGTGGCTGGCGTTCGCCCCCTTTTTTCTTTTTCCCTGGAAGGTCGGTCCTTTGATCTCGCGGGGACTCTTTTTTTCCCCGATGGCTTCCATTGGGTTCAAAAAGTGTGATCGGTGTAAGAAGCTAATGTCTCTCACCGACACACACGACTGCTGCCTTCGGTGCCTCGGTCCTGACCACGATCCTAAGACTTGTGGACCATGTGGAAAAATGTCTTCCAAGGCGCTTCGAAGTTGTCAGCACCAGAAGGAAAGGCTTTTCTCTGATTCGGCCTCCGGCCGGGCCCGGACCTTGTCTGAGGCCTCGACATCTCTGGGATCGGATCCCGAACATCATCGGGGCTCCTTGGACAGGGGGTCCCCCGACCGGGAACGAAAGAGGAAGAAGCGGCTCGCGAGGGCGTCATTGGAAGAGGTCCCTGGCTCCTCGAGAGCTAGGTCTCAGACCCCCGATCGTTGCCCCAGGCCCGTGGAACAGGAGAAGCCTCCCAAAGTACCTCGAGTGAGAGCCGGAGTCTGCTGGACATGTAAGTCCTGTAGTCCTCATGGACTCTCCTCCCAGAGAGCCGACGTCGGGCCCGGCGCTGCCGGGGCCCGAGTCGGGGGCTGCTGAGTCTCCTGAGCTGGGTCTCAGGCTGGCAGCCTTGGAGAGCAGACTGTCTGCCTTCATGGAACAGCAGCGGGCACTGATGGCCAGCCTGTCTGGCGCATCTGCCCGACCACCGGGACATCGACGTTGAAGTCGACCCCGGAGACCGAGCTGATACTCGAGACCATGAAGGCTCGAGGTCGACCTTGGTCGCGGTCTCCCTCGACCTCCCGTTCGGGACCGAGGGCGTCGATGCCGGTGCCTTCGGGGCGGGTGCTTATAGGTCCCGCGCGGTCGGACCCCGATTCCTTATCGGACGAGTCCGCCTGGGAGACGAAGGACGAGGAGTCCCCCGACACCTTCCGGACTCGGTGCGTCCCGTCGGACTCACCGCAGTCTGAGCCCCGGAGTAGATCCCCCCCCCCGGAGGATACCCGGTTCTCGGAGTTCATCCGGGATATAGCCACTGCATTGGCTATCCCTGCGGACCCCGAGGATGAGCCTCGAGCTGAGGAGCTCGAGGCCCTTCAGTATGACTCTCTTCCGAAGGAGGCCTTTACTGTTCCGGTTCCTCCGATGCTGGAACGGCTCCTCTTCCGGATGTGGGAGGCACTGGCCTCGGCGCCGGTTTTAAGCAAGCAGGTCGATTCGATCTATCGACTCCGGAAGAGCCCTGGCTTTCAGAAGGCGCAGCTACCACACCATTCCACGGTGTTGGAATCGACCATGCATCGCCTGAAAAGTCAGAAGATGCACTCCGCGGTGCCCCCTGGCAGGGAGGCCCGGAACCGCGATGGTTTTGGTAGAAAGTGCTTCCAGGGCTCGATGCTTGCTTGCCGTGTCCAGTCTTACCAGCTGTACATGGGCATGTACTTGCGAGACCTGGCCAAGGAGTTGGCCGGGTTCTCTGCTGGTCTCTCCGGGGAACCCTTGCAGAGATTCAAGTCCTTGTTCTCGGGGATCCGGGAATGCTCCAAGTTTATGTCCCGCGCTGCCTACGATGGCTTCGAGGCTTCGGCCCGTGTTGCGGCAGCTGGCATCGTGGCTCGACGCCAGGCATGGCTGCAGTCATTGGACCTCGAGCCACGGGTTCAGGACAAGATGGTCGATGTCCCTTGCCGAGGTGAGAACTTTTTTGGCAAGCCCATGACCGAGAAGGCTGCACAGCTCGAAACCGAGCACCTCACGAGGGCAAGGCTGTCTAGGAAGACTTCTGCCCCTTCTCATAAAAAGAAGGGCTCGGGTAAAAAGCCATTTTACCCGAGGAAGGGCACTGCCTACAAACAGTACCCACAGTACCAGGCTGCCCAGGCTGCCCCTCAGGGTCAGCAAGCCAAGGGGCAGGGTAATGGGCCCCGTAGGCAGAGGACTCCCAAGTCTCCGGCCCCTGCTCCCACTCAGCAGGGTGGGGGTTTTTGACTCCTTAGGCATAGCCTCTCCGTCCCTGCTCTCCCAACCTTGCACAGGAGGTCGCCTCGCCCTGTTTGCCCACATGTGGCCACTCATCACTGGAGACAGTTGGGTGTTAAGCATAGTCCACAAGGGCTATCTGCTACACTTCCAACAACTGCCTCCCTCATTCTTTCCAGGGGAGCCTCCAAGGCCTCCCCTGCACACAGTTCTTCTATTTCAGGAGCTCCAGGGTCTATTGGTGGACAGGGCGGTGGAGCCTGTGCCTCCCCACTTGCAAGGTCAAGGGTTCTACTCCAGGTATTTCCTGGTACCCAAAAGAACCGGTGGCCTTTGGCCTATTCTAGACCTCAGAAACCTCAACAAATTCCTAGAGAAGGAAAAGTTCAAGATGCTAACTCTTGGAACACTTCTGCCCTACCTCCAGCAGGGAGATTGGCTATGCTCTTTAGATCTAAAGGATGCATACACTCACATCCTCATTCGTCCAGACCACAGAAAGTACCTCAGGTTCATTGTGGGAGGAAACCATTATCAGTACAGAGTACTGCCTTTTGGCCTCACCTCCGCTCCCAGGGTCTTTACCAAATGCCTGGCAGTGGTGGTGGCGGCCTACCTAAGAAATCAAGGAATCTTTGTCTTCCCCTACCTGGACGACTGGCTCATCAGGGGTCAGACGTGCCAGGAGGCCAGACAAGCCACCCTCAGAACTATTGCTCTTCTTCAAAGATTGGGGTTTGTAATAAACTTCGCAAAGTCCACTTTGCTCCCCTTCCAGAACTTGGAGTGCATAGGGGCGAGGTTGGACTCTCTGCTGGCAAAGGCATTCTTGCCAGAAGACAGAGCCCAAAGACTGATAAACTTAGCAAACCAGTTTCTCAGCAGGTCACTGGTCTCCGCCAGACTCTGTCTGAGGCTTCTTGGCCACATGGCTTCGACAGTACATATGACCCCCAATGCCAGGGTCCATATGAGGCCTGCACAATGGTGCCTTCGAACTCAGTGGTCACAGGCCACAGGCAGCCTCAGAGACAGAAAAAAGGTGTCCAGACAATTTCTGAATTCCCTCAGCTGGTGGCTGCACCCACCCAATCTGCTGCAAGGGGTACCTTTTCAGATTCTTCGGTTCACAGTGGTGTTGACCACGGATGCCTCCCTGCAGGGCTGGGGAGCTCATTGTCTAGGCAAGTGCACCCAGGGCCTGTGGTCTTCCTGGGAAGCCGCCCAGCAAATCAATCTACTGGAGCTCAGGGCTATTTGGTTAGCACTCAAGACTTTCTTTCCAACCCTGGCTCACCAGTCTGTCCTAGTTCAAACAGACAACCAAGTAGCCATGTTTTATGTGAACAAGCAGGGCGGAACTGGGTCCAGGCTCCTTTGTCAGGAAGCACAGGACCTTTGCTTGTTTGCTCTCCGGCACAACATGCTCCTCAAGGCTGTGTACCTCCCTGGCCTACAGGTTGAGCAGGATTCTGCAGCCCCACGAGTGGCAGCTCCATCCTTTGGTGGTTCAGAGGATTTTCCTGAAATGGGGACTTCCATCCATAGATCTGTTTGCCAGTCCACTGAACAAACAGCTGCCAAAATTCTGCTCAGAATACTGCATCCTCTGCGGATGGCGGCAGATGCTTTTCTGATCCCATGGTCTCAGGGCCTCCTGTATGCGTTTCCTACCACGCCCTTGGTGGCCCGAACCCTGTTCAAGATTCTTCAGGACAAGGCCTCGGTCCTCCTGGTAGCTCCCAGGTGGCCGAGACAGCCTTGGTTTCCACTTCTGCTTCAGCTGGCAGTGGATCCCCCACTGCCTCTGGGGTTGCAACCCGACCTTCTCTCTCAGGATCAGGGTTCCCTTCTGCACCCCAATCTCAAAGCTCTCAATTTGATGGCCTGGAGGCTGCAAGGGTAGTATTAGCTCCCTGGGGCCTACCTCAGGAAGTTGAAGAGGTTGTCCTAGCCTCTAGGAAACAGTCCTCTAGGAAAACCTATGCTCTCAAATGGAAAGGTTTTCTGTGTGGTGTCAGCTACATACAGAGGATCCCTTCTCCTGTACTGTGCCAGTAGTGCTTCAGTACTTACTGCACTTATCAAATCAGGGATTTAAGTCCAATTCTGTTCGGGTCCACCTCTCAGCTCTAGTAGTTCACCACTCCCTAGTGGAAGGACATTCTGTCAGTTCACCCCTTGGTGTCCCGCTTTCTCAGAGGCTTGCTTTTGCTCAAGCCTCCAATCCATCGTCCTGCTCCTGAGTGGGAGTTGAATGTGGTCTTGCAGCAACTGACTCGCCCACCTTTTGAGCCCATGGCTACTTGCCCTCTACGCTTCCTGTCCTGGAAGACACTCTTCTTGATAGCCCTAACCTCGGCCAGGCGAGTGAGTGAGCTTCAGGCCCTGGTCTGTGACAGGCCTTACACCCGCTTCTATAGGAACAGGGTAGTCCTTAGGACTCATCCAAAGTTCCTCCCTAAAGTTGTCTCCTCTTTTTCCACCTCAACCAGGAGGTGGTTCTTCCAACATTCTTCCCTAGGCCTCTCATGCAAGCCAGGCTGAAGCAGTTCTGCATACCCTGGACTGTAGGAGGGCCTTATCCTTCTACCTTGACCGTACGCAGGGGCATAGAAGGGCTACTCAGCTCTTCATATCTTTTGACCCTAATAATTTGGGGTTGGCTGTGTCCAAGCATACCTTGTCCACCTGGGTGGCTGACTGTATCACCTGGGCTTACAGGGCGGCTGACCTTCCTTTGCAAGGTCGGGTCACGGCCCATCGTGTCAGGGCAATGGCTGCCTCAGTGGCTCACCTCCACGGCTGCAACTTGGTCCTCAAGCCAGACTTTTGTTGCCCATTACTGTCTGGAGAGGGAGTCCCGTAGGGACAGTGCTTTTGGCCAGGCAGTACTCTGGAATCTCTTTGAGGTTTAGGCAACTCCTGCCCTCCAGTCCTCCGTTGGGCTACCGGTGGAGGTTCTGTCAGTGAAAAGCCTTTCTTTGATGCTGGGACTAGAGGGAGTTCTCTTGTTCAGCCTGGGTTCCTTGGTAGCCCAGAGCTAGGGAGTCACCCATCTGTGAGGACTGACTTCCTGCATGGTTCTGGAGAAAGAGTAGTTACTCACCTGTAACAGGTGTTCTCTAGGAGCAGCAGGAATCAGTCCTCACAACCCTCCCTCCTCCCCTGGGAGTTGCAGTTGTATATAGTTTATTTTTACATTTTTGTGTGCTGTTTTTAGCTATGTCACTTGACTGAGCAAGATGGCACCTTTAGGCGGGAAGGGAACCGCGCATGCGTGCCTGCATTCCCAAAGGCTTTCATGGAAAGGTGGGGAAATGCTCCGCAAGGGCTCCATCGACGTCGATGTCACCCATATGTGAGGACTGATTCCTGCTGCTCCTGGAGAATACCTGTTACAGGTGAGTAACTACTCTTACTTGTATGAGCAGAAACATTTGTTGCATCTAGTTTAAAAAACAACAACCAAACAAGCAAAAAATAGGAAAGAGAAGGGGACTTGTCCTTGGAGAAGGGTTTGGAAGTGACCCTCCTGCTAATTGGCTCATTGTAAGTCTTAAAAGAAAGAAAGGGCAAAAAGCTGAGGTAGGCTGCCAGCTGGTAGTCTTCCCGAACCTGTCCTGGTGGCCCCACAGCCAGAGTGAATGCGTATGAGAATTTCCAAATCCTGGATTTCCAACATGTGCAGATTAATCTTGGGAAAAAATTTATTGCGAGTATCTTGAAACCCCAGTTGACTGCTGGGTCACCAGCTTCAGGAAGCTCTGTCTTTGGTTATTCAGTTTTGCAAATGTTTATTTTTCAGCATTTTAGTGCCTGGTCAAGGACCCAGTGATTCTTTTTTAACTGACTTTTTATTTGCTAACAAGAAAAGGTTATACAAAATAGTATTTTAACCAAATACAGCCAAAAGTTATAATATTTTGACTTACACAAACTGTACTCTTCTACAATACTGCATTTTTATATTTTATTTATTATATTGACCCGGCTATAAGGCAACCACAAATATAAGATGACCCACACATTCATGCCATTGGTGTAACCAGAAAATCAGCAGGTAGGAAATTGAATATCTTGTCCTGACACCATTTCATCCCCTATCCCCTTGCCCACCCCCTTCTAGAGTGCAAATATAACATGCCCCCTCACTCCCCCATCTTATAGCAGGGTCATTATGGAATTTACTTTGTTGTGGTCTCACACACATTTATTTGTATTATACACACGCCTTTCCAGTAGTAGTTCAAGGTGAGTTATATTAAAGTTTCATTTTTCCTTACAAAAGGTTGGAATTCTTGCACTCCCAAGAACTGTAAACACTGCTGCTGCAGCATCTCTGCTTCCTGATGACCTGGAAATCAGGGTTTGAGAATTGAATATATATCCATGCTGCCACTGGAATATCAGACTGACCTGGCACTCCTGGTTTAAATGCATCTTGATTTTTTAGTTTGAGTATATTTGATTCCACTTTCCATAGTGATTGGTGGTGATGTGATTTAAACTCATATTTCTGAATTTTGCATTTTTATGCATTACCTGTGAGACTACATTTCCACCCTATTCAAATGACCTGATTCAAAACAATCTACCATGTATGGAACAGGGTTTGAATGACATGACTGTTAAATCTAAAATCGCATGCAGATTACAAATAGGGATAGATTAGCCAGTTATGACTGCAAAATGTAAGAAGTTGCATGAAGGGGTTTTTCTTTACAAGATTTTCTTACCTTTTATTTTCCAGTCCAGAACAGATGACAAAGTTACTCGATTTAAGAGGGCAGTTGCATATTATTCTGCGACTAGTAAACCTTTGCCATTTCAACCAGCTACTTACCTAGGTAGGTAACATATTTTTTAAAATGATGGTAGCAGGATTCTGGAACAGAGGACTTTATTTACCTGTTCTTTAGAAGTCTACGTTGGTCTCAAACGGCTACAACTTTTTTATAGCTATTACTTGGTTGAAATGAGAAGTAAAATGTGATCTCCAGATTTCACAGCTCTGAGCCCCATCTGCTAGGTTGTGCTACCAGCTGAATGCGTTACTCATGGCCGATTCATAATTTGCTGGGTCTGGTTCACTAATATTCAAGGTATAGTACTGTGAAGTAAACATTAAATCTTGAGAAATAAGTCCCCTTTTATTATACTGAGTAACAGAGTCAGAAATAATCTGATATTACATAATGTAGTAGTCTATACAGCACATGCCTGTTAGTCTTCAGTCTGCTTTTACTTCTCCTTTTTTATGGTATTTGCTATCATTGTTCTAGTTTGACAAAATATAAAAATGATGATTATTAAAATGAATGTTGGTCTTGCTGTCCTGGAAGGCTTTAGAAATGAGGTTTACTAAAGAGACACTGCCTTTCTGGGTTTGACTGTTCGGGTTTTCCCTGATTTTGCAAGAGCAACCCAGAAACGTAGACGGGAATTTTTACTTCTACGTCCTGCTGTGTTACTGTTGGGAGCTCCAGTTTTTCATAAAATTTCCTTCCAAATGTATTATCAAAATGACTTCCGCTACTTATGTTTTTTATGATCCATCCCAGTTGCTTGCCTTCATTAACTCCCATCGTCCCTCTGATATAGAATAGTTCACTGCATAGGATAGTGCCTGACTATTTCCCTTTAGTCTTATTTTCCTCACTATTTGTGTGATTATATTTCTTAGTTGGATTCTTCCCCATTTTTGAGGGCTGTAGATGGAACAGGTTTTGATTGTTTACTTGTTATGTTGATTTCCTTTTGGGTTGGATGTTTTGCTGACCTTTGTTACCTGTAACCTTATTTTCATTTCAAGTGTGTTTGCTTGGATCATTGTGAAAATCAATAAATAGAAATTTAAAAAAAAGAAATGAGGTTTACTTAAATCTCCAGGAACAAACAGGAATGTAGTCTTCACATATGGATGATGTCGGCACCGATGGAGCCTGTGTGGGAAGGCTCCCCAGCGTCCTATAGGAAAGCCTTTGGGAGTACTCCACTGCACCTGCGTGACTGCCTTCCTGCTCTTCTGACTCCCTCTCCTCAGATCTTCTTTTTCTGTGGAGCCAGCAGGATCAGTAATTCGCTTTTCCTGTCACCGCAGAAAATGTTCTCAGAATAGCGCTTTTGCCTTCCCGTTTTTCACCAGCATAACCCCCGATTCTGGTACTTCATTGTTATTTCTTTTTACCTCACATATTTTTCATTTTTTCCTTCGAGGGCCTTGCACCCCGCATAGACCTTAGGCCTACCCTCTCCACCATAGAGAAACACCCTAGCGGTTTCAAGAAATGCACCAAGTGTTCCCGAACAATTTCGGTCACGGACACACATGAGTGGTGCCTTAAGTGCCTCGGTCCTGAGCATGACCCAGACTCTTGCTCCCTCTGTATGTAGATGACTAAGAGAGGTCTAGGAAACCGAGCCAGGAAGTTGTTGGAGCTTTTCCCATTGGATTCAGTTTCATTTGCATCGGTATCCTCCCGAACCTTGCGTGCTTCCAAGGTATTTATAAGCTCGAAGACCTCAAAGCATAGTTCAGACTCTAAGAGAAAGAAGACTTTGAGATCTCCACAAAAATATCCACAGGATCTAAAGCAGTCTCGAGCTTCATCAAAGGTTCATCCAAGCTTCATCCAAGGTTCATTCAAGCTTCATCCAAGCTTCATCAACAATACGTTACCTATGCGTTATACTCGACCAGCGACTTGAGTTCAAAGAACATATAAAAAATACAGTTAAAGCCATCTATCACAAGATCAGAATTCTACGACACCTCAGACCAATGCTTGATCCACACGACTTCCGAACAACCTTCCAAGCGTTGGTCACCCCACACTTCGACTACGCAAATATTGTGTTACAGGGCCTACCCAAGAGTACGCTTAATCCACTACAATTGGCCATGAATACGGCTGCCAGAGTTCTACACGGAGCCCCAAGGAGTCATCATATCACTCCCATCCTATTTGAACTTCACTGGCTCCCGATATCATATAGGATTTTATACAAAGCCCTCCTCATTACCTTCAAGGCAGTTCACCAAATCTCATCATCTTCATTATCTGACCTCCTGCATCACCCACAAAGCTCCAGATCCCGACGCTCCGCAACAGAAAACACACTAATGATCCCAGAATACCTAGCAAAACTCAACCGGTCAACTACCACAAGAGCATTCTCATCCTTCGCCCCTAGATGTTGGAACATGCTGCCACCCAACATCAGATCACAAAAAGACCTCTCACAATTTAGAAAAGCTCTAAAAACACACCTCTTCCTACAACACTTCCTTCAGAGTATGAACTCCCCAAGCCATTCCCTCCCAACACGAACCAATGATCATGGTTAGTCAAGTAAACCCCTAACTTCATTTCTCACCCCATATCAAACCCTCTTAGATCCCCAAGCTTTAGAACCATAAACATATGATATTTTGCTGTGAATAGTTTGAATTCCTGTTATTTATTTAACCCCAGTTATCCATGTTCATTCCCTGTTATCTGTAAACTTAACATATGTTCATGCTTAAGTACAATTTGTTAAAATGTAAACCGCGCTGATGATGAAGAGTGCGGTATATAAAAACTGTTAAATAAATAAATAAATAAGGAATCCAAAGGGACATCAAGAGGATGAAGGGAGAGGTCGTGTTCAAATCACAGACTCCCCAAAAATATCCTCTGAGGCTGACCACCAAATCGAATGTCCTCGCCTGATGTCCACATCCCCCATGCCTCTGCTCCACCACAGGACCGGTGTTTGGAGCCCCATCAACTTGGTCAATTCCAGGTTCGGTACTGCTGGCCAGACAGCAAGGGGAGAGCATCGAGCATGATCGGTACCAGCAGCACCATTCACATGGTCATCGGCACCGACATTGCTCACCGAGCTCAGATTCTGAGGCCTTCGATTCAGACCATCGGTCCCTCGACTCTGAGAATCTACTGGATATGGCATTGACATTGGAGTCATCACCTCCAAGCACTACCTCCTGTCGAAAGTCACCGCCAGAGGACAGGTCCTTCCAAGAATTTATTCGGGACATGGTGGCAGGGCTATTGATAGCAGCGGTGGCAGAATCAGAGCCCCAGGAGGAGGAACTGGAAATTCTACAGTACCCCACGGCTCCAAAGGAGGCAACAATCTTACCAGTTCATAAGATCCTACATAACCTGATGCATTGTATGTGGGAGACCCTGCTTACAGTCTCACCCATCAGCAAATGCCTCGATACAGTGTATCGAGTACCGGAGGTCCCAGGCTTTCAAAAGACACAGCTACCACATCATTCAATAGTGGTTGAATCAACGATGCGCCGCATCAAAAGTGGTAAGACACATGCATCAATACCCCCGCAGAGAATCGAGGATCCTCGATGCTTTCACTCGGCAGTCGTTCCAGGCCTCCATGCTGGCTAGAAGGATCAATTCCTGTACCTTATATATGGGAATGTTCCTTAAGGAAATAAATAAGGATTGGGAAGCCTTCCTTCCCTTCATTCCAGAAGAAAAGAGGCCAGCTTTGAGACTGTCTTCAAAAACAGCCAGAATGTCTCCAAATTTGTGAACAGGGCAGCCTTCGATGCATTTGAATCCACCAGCAGAGCATCAGCTATTGCCATTGGTGCTCGAAGGCTAGCATGGTTACAAGCCTCATACCTCAAACAATGGGTCCGAGACAAACTGGGTAACATCCCCTGCACTGCAGAAAATCTCTTTTGTAAAAACTGGAGAGAAAAAGCTGGAGAGCTTGAAATTGACAACACCACTCTGAAGAGGCTCTCCAGAAAGATTGCTGACCTTTCAAAAAAGAAGCCAGCAACAAAGAAACCCTTCTTTCCTAAAAAAGAGGCTCTGCTCTTCTTATTCACAACCCTCTTATCAGCCTCAAGGTAAGCAACAGGGGCCTAAACCTGCTAAGAAACCCAGAACTGCCAAGCAACAACCAGCAGCTCAGCCACAAGCATCACCCATCTTTTGACTCAGTTCTGGGGAACAGGGTCATCTTATCTCTGCAAGGACCCAATCCCACCAAGATAGCAGGTCACCTTTGTTTCTTTGCCAGCCATTGGCAAATGATCACCTCTGAGCAGTGGATCCTAAGCATTATTCAAGAGGGGGACTAACTAAACTTCATACAACCTCCTCTGCCTCACTTCAGAGGCAAATAACCTCTCCAGCCTATGCTCAGGGCCCTACTCAAAGAGGAAATCTCCATCCTGCCCACCCAAGGTGCCATAGAGGAGGTTCCAAAACAAGAACTTCACAAAGGCTTCATCATATCAAAGAAGTCAGGAGGATACAGACCTATCCTCAACCTATGAAAACTAAATAAATTCCTGGTCAGGGAAAAGTTCAAAATGATTTCTCTCAGAACCTTCCTACCATACTTGCAGGAACAAGACTGGCTATGTTCTCTAGATCTCAAAAATGCATATACCCATATCCTGATACATCCAGGATGCAGGAAATATTTTTGCTTTGACTTTCAGGGGACTCACTACCAGTACCTCCCTTTTGGACTAGTGTCTGCTCCCAGGGTGTTCACAAAATGCAGGGCAGTGGTAGCAGCCTACCTGCGAAGCAAGGGGATCTTTGTCTTCCCATACTTAGATGACTGGTTCATAAAGGCAGACTTTCCAGGAGAGCTCTGCACTTCTCTCAAAACCACTCTCACAATGCTGCAATACCTGGAGTTTGTTGAAAACTTCCCAAAGTTCTGTTCCAGAGTTCCAGTTCTGTTCCAGAGTTCTGTCCAAGCTAAGCCAAGCAAATAATGCTTTTCACCTACATTGGGATCTGGGACTGCGTTATGCATTTTCTCCCATACCCATAATACTGAAGACCCTCTTCAAACTCCAGATCGACAGAGGCAATATGATTCTCATAGCCCCCTTCTGGCCCCATCAACCCTGGTTTCCCTTCTACTTCAACTGTAACGGACTCAACAAATCTGTCTGGGCTGCAATCAGGGTCTTCTCTCCCAGAATGATAGAACAGTCCTACATCCCCATCTGCAATCTCTCCATCTGTCTGCATGGTTGCTGAAAGAGTGATGCTCCAGCTTCTCTACCTTCCTCAGGAGGTAAAATACATTCTCATGGCTTCAAGAAAACTCTCCACCAGGTGGGCCTACACATTCAAATGGCACAGATTTGGATCGTGGTGCTCACAGGACAACCTCAGTCCCTTCAATGCACCAGTGCCTTCACTGCTGCAATATCTATTGCACTTGTATTCTTCAGGACTAAAGACCAATTTGATTAGAGCTCACCTCAGTGCCATTGCAGCTTTTCACAAACCAATTGATGGTCAATCCATTTCTGTACACCCCTTAGTGGCATTTTCATGAGAGGCCGCCTCCTCTCTAAACCACCCGTTCGACCACCTCCAGTGGCGTGGGATCTCAATGTGATCTTGGCACAGCTTCTTAAATCCCCGTTTGAACCCCTAGCTACTGCTCACCTGCGGTACTTGTCCTGGAAGGTCATATTCTTAGTTGCTTTGACCTCAGCCAGGTGCATCAGTGAATTACAAGCCTTGGTGGTCCAGCCATCATACATCAGATTCCATCATGACAAAGTCATCCTACGGGCACACCCTTGCTTTCTACCAAAGGTGATATCTCCTATCCACATCAATCAATCGGTAATACTTCCGGTCTTCTTTCCAAGACCGCGCTCTTCCCATGCAGAAGCAACCCTGCATGAGCCCTGACCTTCTAGCTGCAGAGGACTTAGGATCTCCACAAGTTCTGATAATTGTTTGTTTCCTTAAACCCCGCTCACTTGGGGCTTCCTGTAACAAAGCGTATGCTCTCTAGATGGATAGCAGATTGCATCACTTTTGCTTAAGATAAAGCAGGACTCTGCCTCACAGGCCACGTCACTGCTCACAGTGTCCGAGCTATGACAACTTCTGTAGCCAACCTACGCTCAGTAGCATTGACGAAATCTGCCGGGCAACAGCCTGGTCCTCCATCCACACCTTTGCTGCCCACTACTGCCTGGATAAGGACTCCCACCAGGATGCAGCCTTTGGCCAGGTGGTCCTCCAACATCTCTTAGGAACATAGCTACAACTCCTCCCCCCGCCCACACTGTTTAATCCAGATCTCCATGGCGGGAATGTCTGTGTCCAACTGAACCCAGTTCAACCTTTCTGACCTGGTTTCCAAGTCTCCTGAAGATCTAGGAGATAGGGAGTCCCATATGTGAAGACTACATTCCTGCTTGTTCTTGGAGCTAGCATAGTTGCTCAACTGTAACTGGTGATCTCCGGGAACAGCAGGAATTTAGTCTTCACAGCCCACCCTCCTCCTCATGGAGTTGCACAGTTATTTTTACTCTTCCTTCTCAGCTACAAACCCAACTGAGGAGAGGTGGTCAGAAGAGCGGGAAGGCAGTCACATAGGTGCAGTGGAGTACTCCCAAAGGCTTTCCTATAGAACAATGGGGAGCATTCCCTCACGGGCTCCGTTGGTGCCGATGCCACCTATGTGTGAAGACTAAATTGCTGTTGTTCCCGGAGTTCACCTGTTACAGGTGAGTATGCTTTCTTTTAAGCGGTGAAACTTGTCTGAATATGAGAGGCCACTGTTCAGAATATCTAGGTGCCTATCTAGGTGTGTTTGTAGAACTTCCTAAATGAAAATTTTCCCTGTTGAGTATTTAAATGTAGGAGCCTTAAAACTGGGCAGTGCCAGTTTGGGGGAAATAAGTTGATTTTCAACACTAAGGAGGCGATTCTGTAAGTAGTGTCTAGATTTACTTACAAATGTATGTGCGTTAATAGCGGCTGTTCTATAAAGTCAAATCCACACAAATTTTACCTTATCGATTACTAGTGTAAGTAGCTACGGACACGCATAAATATAGTCATGTCCATTTACATCAACTCTAGAGTAGGTGCAAATGACTGCGTGTATTTTAAGTATGTTGAGACCTATTCTGTAAACTACACAGGTAAATCTGCACTCTGCAGGCTCTGCCCAAACTCACCCCTGTACACACCAACGTTGAGAGTATGCGCCATTGATCTGGGGCATGTACTTTTAGAATAGCGACTGACTAAATTCCATGTGTAAATGTTCATTTATGCATCTAAATCACTAGAATACCTTGCTTTTAGCATGTAAACTTGTGAAAATCCAGCCGTCCCTTACATAATCACCCTCCATGTACCCAACTTAGAGGCCCTACTGTAGGTGACTAACTAGCAGGTTTGTTTCAACATCTTATTTTTAGAATACTAAAATTAGGCACTTTCTTTCAACCCAAAACTGTTGACCCTAAGTTCAGGTGAAATTTATCCTAACTTTAGGTACCCAAAACTGTGGTGCATATGTAAAAACACTCTTTAATATCAGCCTCTCAATGTCTTGGATAGACCTGGTAGCAGGCAAAGACTCAATTTGAGAAGGAAATATGTTTATTCTTTCTCTAAGGGCCAAAGTGGAAAGTTGGGAGGGGAGGAAGAGGAGGGAGGAAACAATTCAATATACATAATTGTAGATTAGGAGATGTAGCTTTATTTTCTCCAGATTTCAGTTGGAGAAAATAAAGCAGCAGAAATGTGCTCCATCTCATTGTGTTTTCTATTGTGTTTTCTAAAAGCTATTCCTTATCCTGCTAGATCATTCCAGACAAGTGGGTCATGCTTCCCACCAGCAGATGGAGCCAGACCAGAGCAACTAAGTGACGGCATTGACTAGATAACTGAGGGTGCAGCAATGAGACTTGTCAGTATTGTCTGCCGCCAGCAAATGCAAGGTGTGTGGACTAGTGCAGCAGTGCCCTAGTCCAGATCATGGTCTTGTGACCTCTGTGAGTTGAGATCTTGGCCCAATGTTTGCTTGGAGCTTGCATATACCCCTGTCTCCTTGGGCCAGCAGTTGGCCTGTGTTGCGCACTGTTACCCATGGGTTCCAACACTGGTGGATTGGAGAGTGGTCACGAGGACCTCACAGGGCCCCTGTGAGTAGTGCTAAGTTCAGGCCCAGGCCCCCTCCTTCACCCTGACATACTTTAGTTTTCTCTCTTTTTTTTTTTTTTTTTAAATTCCTTTTTTCCTCTTCTTTGAATTGGTTCTCTGACTTTGCTGCTTCAATAAAGCCAGCCTTCCTTCAGACCTCTGTGGGTGGCTAGGGAGGCCCTTCTAGGGTTTCCCCAGCTGGCCTGTCAAGGGAAGGGATTCTCTTTCCATTTCTGGCTGTGGTTTTTGTTTTCATTGGGATTTTTTCTTCATATTTTTGCTTATTCGGACTGCTGATGAGCTTGGCTGCGATGCTGGGTGCATAGAAATGGTGCTGCTTGCGGCTCTCGTCAAGTAAGCTTCACAGCTAGCTCCTTGTACCCAGAGTGCGATGAAGAAGCCTTGAGTCATATTTTTGGGAAATTTTGGAAACACCTCCCCCTACCCCCATGGGAAGTCTGGAGCCTGATGCCAATTTTGGTGTCTTAGCCATCTCTCCCACAATTTTCCCTGACAGCAGAAGTGGCAGCCATCTTTGATGGCCGCATGGTCTTGGCTGAAGGGGAGTGTAATGAGGTGGCATCTTTCTCAAGCCAGCAGGCCAGTGAAGATTCTCTGGGGCCCATTTTGAGTTGGGCTTTGAGCAGCAATTGCTGAAACAGCTCACGGTCCGTTTTCAGTCTCTGGTGGCTACATGATGGTCCCCCTTGTTGGGGGGGTACCCTATGAGGGATCTAGGGCCCTCAGATATCTCCCCTTTGGATGGCAATGGGATTAAGTGCCTCTATTTTTTCATTCAGTTACTGTCCTCATCTCTACCACCTCCACTGGGAGACTATTCCATGGATCCACTACTCTTTCCGTAAAGAAATATTTCCGCATATCACTCCTGAATCTATCTCCCTTCACCCTCATCCCATGTCCCCTTGTAGCAGAACTTGCTTTCAATTGAAAGAGGCTCTCTCCCTGAACATTTATGCCACGGAGGTATTTAAACATCTCAATCATATCACCTCTATCCCGCCTTTCCTCTAAGGTGCACATACTAAGATCCTTAAGTCTGTCCTCATATGCTTTATAATGAAGCCCATTAATCATTTTAGTAGCAACCCTCTGCACCGACTCCATCCTGTTCACATCCTTTTGAAGGTGCGGTCTCCAGAATTGCACACCATACTCCAAATGAGGTCGCACCAAAGATTTATACAGAGGCATTATCAACTCCTTTTTTCTGCTAGCCATTCCTCTCCGTATGCACCCAAGCATCCTTCTAGCTTTTGCCGTCGCCTTTTCTACCTGTTTAGCTACTTTAAGATCATCAGACACAACCACGCCTAGGTCCCGCTCTTCTTTAGTGGACAAAAGTACTTCACCTCCTATACTGTATTGCTCCCTTGGATTGCTGCAGCCCAAATGCATGACCTTACTTTTGTCCTTACTCCTCCATTTTTGTCTTTCTGTTCCTCTGGGAACCCAATCTTGTCCTTTCTGGAGGGAAGGAATGGGAGCTTCTCCTGATGGAGGGGAGGATCTATCACAATTTGTTCATTTCACTGGGAGGATTTCTCCACCTTACTTATTTGTATAGTGCTACAAGCCATATGCAGTACTGCAAATGCCTTGTCTGGGCTACATATGCCTTGTAGCACCATAAAAGTAAGTAGTAGTAGGCTCTACGCATTGTGAAGCCCTTCCTATAGACATTTCACAAATAGATACTATTATGGAGAGTTTTAAGATGTCCCTCCGGTTTCTTTTCCTTCCCTGAGCTCTTGCAAAAGCTTGTGATCTCTCAGTGGAAAACACCAGAGCTGGAGCTGACGGATACATAGATCCTGGCTTGACTATATCCTCTACCCCAAGGGAGATGAAAAAGCTCTTCGAGGTGCCTAAAGTGGATGTTCTGTTCACAGTGATGGCAAAGTGCACCACCATCCTGCTGGAGGTAGTGCCACCATGAAAGAGACCCATGATGACCTTCCTCAATGCCCTGTGGCTTCGGCTTTGGGGACTCAGGCAGCACTTTGTGCAGACATGGTGGCCCGAGCACTCTTGTGCTGGATCCTGCAATAACCGTACAGCCTGGAGATGGTGAAGTTGGAATTGGAGGATTTGTTTGTGGCAGATGCCCTGTATGACTTCATCAGGATCTCTCTTAAGTCCATGGCTGTGGTGGTGGTGGCCTACAGGTGGCTCTGGCTCTACAATTTCTCTGCAAATAATGCAGTTGGGCTAGCTCTCCTTTAATGGATGGCTTCTCTTTGGGGAGGACTTGGAGAAGCTGGTGAAGGACCTTGGGGAAGCTTGCCTGCAGAAGCTCCCAGAAGATAGACACAAGTTCCAAGGATTCCTCTCGTAAGGCCCAGCAGGGAGCTTGGCAATGCTTTAGATCCAACAAGAGCACTGACATGACCTATTCCTCCTATGGATTTAGGTCCAAAATGTTTGTCTTTTTCAGGGGTCCTAGTAGTCTGAGAACTCAGCAGGTGGTAAGCCCTCACAATGAGATCTGGCGCGTCTCCAGCTGTTTTGCTTGTAGTGATTTCATATCACAGACCATGGATCCTGGACCCTCAAGGTCCTTGAACAGAGTGCGTCATAGAATTTGTGAAGCCTCTCTGAGACACCTTTCTGGAGTCCCCTTGTGTTTCTTGGCCAAAATGTCAGTGGTTGAGGAAACTCTTCAAAGCCTCCTGTGGTTGCAGACTGTCATACCCGTACCCTCCACAGAGCTAGGTCAGGAGTTGTATTTAATTTACTTTCTAGTCCCCCAAAAAGGTGGGTCTTTTAGGTCCATTCTAGACCTGAAAGCAGTCGATATCAAGCTAAGGGCTTCCCATTTCCGCATGGAGACCCTCAGGTCAGTCATTACATTGGTCTAGCAAGGAGAGTTTATATCCTCTGGACCTTTCCACGGCATACTTTCCATTTTCCTATCAGAGAGCAACTTTGGAGGTTCCTCTACTTCTGCTTTCTGGGCTGCCATTTTCAGTTTCGAACTCTGCTGTTTCGTTTGGCCATGACCCCTGTGTACTTTCTTGAAGGTCTTGGTGGAAGAGGTGACCTTTTTGTGCAAGGCAAGTGTTCCAGATTCACCCATACCTGGATGGCTGGCTAGTTCAATCAGACTCCATGAAGTCCAGGGAAGACTCGCCCAGGTGATCTGGTGGCTGACAAAGCTGGGATGGGTGATCAACTATCCCAAGAGTAGTATAGTTCACTCCTAGGCCTTGGAATATCTGGGTGCTCAGTTGGGGAGGGTGTTTTTCACCCCAGACAAGTTGAGCAAGCTGCACTCTCAGCTCAGTGAGTTTTGCCCTCAGGCAGCTCCAAGGGTAGTGTGGGACTGCCTCCAGCTCCTGGGGTCAATTAGAGCTAATTCCTTGGGCCAGGGGACACATGTGCCCCCTGCAGAGACACCTATTGGATCACTGGTCTCCCTGCTTTCAGTTGTTCAAACAGGAAAGATCCAGGGGGAAATTGGCCTGTTGGCTACAGAATCATCTGCTGATGGGTGGGATGGAGGTGCCGATCTGGATGATAGTCACCATGAATGCTAGCATGCTAGGCTTGGTGACCTAGTGTCATGAGCAGTTTGTTCAAGGGCACCGGTCAGCTCATGATGCCTCCTGGTTGATCAACAGGCTTGATTTGCCTGGCCCTAGACAGTGCAAGGCAGTCAGTGTTCTTAGACAATGCCACAGCTATGATATATATCAACTAGCAAGGCTGCATGTGCAGTGCTCGGTGAACACAGACACGGAAAACTTTCTGCCCAATGGCAGAGCTCATCTGATCGCTCTGTCAGTGGCCCACATAGTGGAAGTTGATAATGTGTAGGCTGACTTCTCGAGTCGGAACACTATGGATTCTGTTGAATGGGAACAAAGGCCTTGCTCATTTGACCTCATCATTTGGAAGTGGGTCTCCCAGTGTTCGATCTGATGGCCACACAAGGAAATACCAAGGAGAAAAATTTTCAGCTGAAGGAAAAATCTAAGAGTAGCGGGATTGGATGCCCGTCTTCAAGGGTGGTCCAGTATGTCTTTTCCCAGTGGCCCTTGGTGAGCTGGGCTATGCACAGAATTTGATCTCACTCGGCCTTGGCCATACTGGTGGTGCTGGATTGGTCACACAGGCCATGGTACGTGAATCTCTTTGACCTGTCAGTGGGGCCACCTTGGCACCACAAGAGAGGGAACTTCTACAGAATAATTCTCTAGTCATGGGGAATTCTGTTCTCTTCTTGCTTATGGTCTGGCCCTTGAGAGAGCTATTTAAGAGAGGATATTCTGCGCTGGTGGTTGACACTCCAGTTCCTGATGTAGACCAAAGATCTAGAGGTCTTCCTGGCCATAAAGTCTTTGAGAGGTGGGGTTCCTCTTAGACCCTAGATGCCAGAGGGCAGATGTAGTTGCGATTTAGATTTTATTACAGGCTAGGTTGGGACAAGGTTTGGCTTTGAACTCCCTCAAAGTTAAGGTAGTGGTCATTGCATGCTACCAGGGGAGAGTTCAGGGGATGCCCTTGGTGGCATACTTCAATGTGTCCTGCTTTCTCAAAAAGATGAAGCAGATCCATCTGCCCTTGCATCTAGTTGTTCCATTGTTGGAGGCTTTCTCTGGTGTTGAAGGTACTGAAATCCCTTCCATTTGATATTCTCTAGAAACCCCCTTCAAGAATTTGACCTTGAAGGTGGTCTTTCTAATGGCTATTGTATTTGCTAGGGGCAGTGTCTGATCTAGAGGCCCTGTCCTGTAGGAAGCCTTTTCTGGTTATCCCAACAGCAGCTGTCGCCTTCAGGATGGTGATTTCCTTTCTCCCAAAAGTGCTATCTCCTTTTCATCTTAATCAGACCACTGTCCTCCCCCTCCTTGGAGGAAAATCTACAGAAAGGCCTCTCGCAAAGTGTGTTGGACATGAGAACATAAGATATGCCATACTGGGTCAGACCAAGGTCCATCAAGCCCAGTATCCTGTTTCCAACAGTGGCCAATCTAGGTCATACGTACCTAGCAGTTTCCCCAAGGGACACAGGTTCCACAATGCTTGTATTGGTTCAAGCATTGATATCCTGGGTCCCTTCTTAATAATGGTTTATGGACCTTTCCTCCAGGAACTTGTCCAAACCTTTTTTAAACCCAGCTACACTAACAGCCTTTACTCCATCCTCCGGTAACAAATTCCAGAGTTTGATTACACGTTGAGTGAAAAAATATTTTCTTTTATTAGTCTTAAATAGTTTACCCTGTAGCTTCATTGCATGTCCCCTAGTCTTTCTATATTCTGATAAGGTAAACAATCGATCTACGTTTACCCGTTCCACTCCGTTCATTAATTTATAGAATTCTATCATATCTCCCCTCAGCCGAGCCCTAACCTTTTTAGCCTTTCTTCATAGGAGTATCCTTCCATCCCCTTTACCATTGTGGTGGCTCTTCTCTGAACCTTTTCTAATAACGCTATATCCTTTTTAAGATACGGCGACCAGAATTGCACACAATATTCAAGGTGCGGTCTCACCATGGAACGATATAGAGACATTATAATATCTTTTGTTTTATTTTCCATTCCTTTTCTTATGATACCTAGCATTCTATTTGCTCTCTTGGCCGCTGCTGCACACTGGGCCGAGGGTTTTAACATGTTATCCACAATGACACCTAAATCTTTTTCCTGGGTGGTGGTTCCTAATGTGGAACCTTGCATCGTGTAACCATAGTTTGGGTTGTTCTTCCCTAGGTGCATAACTTTGCACTTGTCCACATTAAATTTCATCTGCCATTTTGATGCCCAGTCTTCCAATTTATCAAGATCCTCTTGCAATTTTCCACAATCCTCTTGGGTTTTAACAACTTTAAATAGTTTTGTGTCATCTGCAAATTTGATAACCTCACTCGTTGTTCCACTTTCCAGGTCATTTATGAATATGTCAAAAAGCAGCGGACCCAGCACAGATCCCTGGGGTACACCACTATTCACCTTTCTCCATTGGGAAAATTGGCCATTTAGCCCAACCCTCTGCTTTCTATCTTTTAACCAGTTCTTGATCCACAGTAGTACACTGCCTCCTATCCCATGACTCTTTAGTTTTGCCAAAAGTCTCTGATGAGGGACCTTGTCAAAGGCTTTCTGAAAGTCCAGATACACTATATCAACCGACTTACCTTTGTCCACCTGTTTATTCACACTTTCAAAAAAACATAACAGATTAGTAAGACAAGATCTTCCTCGTCTAAAGCCATGTTGGCTGTCTCCCATTAGGCCATGACTATCTACATGCTGAGTAATTTTATTCTTTATGATGGTTTCTACCATTTTTCCCGGTACTGATGTGAGGCTCACTGGTCTGTAGTTTCCCGGATCACCCCTCAAACCCTTTTTAAAAATTGGTGTTACATTGGCGATCTGCCAATCTTCAGGTATTAGAGATGATTTTAATGATAGTTCACAGATTACTAATAGCAGGTCTGCAATCTCATATTTCAGTTCTTTCAACACCCTTGGATGTATACCATCCGGCCCAGGTGATTTGCTACTCTTCAGTTTATCTAATACTTGTAATACATCTTCCCGATGTATCGATATTTCCTTCAATTCTTCCGCACCTTTAAATACCACTTCAGTCATGGGCAACATCCCTACATCTTCCTCAGTAAAGACCGAAGCAAAGAATTCATTCAGTCTCTCCGCTATTGCCTTGTCGCCTCTTAGTGCCTCTTTAACCCCCCTCTATCATCTAATGGACCAACTGACTGAGGAGGATATTGATGAAATATCTGGAGTTTACTAATCTCTTCTGCTGGTCAGATCATCTTTTTGTTTGTTCAGTGGTTCAAGGAAGAATAGGCAGTGGTCAAGTCTTCAGTTACTCGTTGGATTAAGGAAGCTGTTGGGCCTAAAGGATCAGAGCCTACTCCATAAGGGTGCAATCCTCTTCATGGGCTGAATCTGCTTTGGTGGCTCTGAAAGACATCTGTAAGGTGGTTACCTGATCATCCCTAAACATCTTTGCGAAGCATTGCAAGTTGGAGGTGGTGCAGATGGTGCCTTTGGCAGAGGTGTGTTATCTGGAGCATTATTTTCCTTCCACCCTGGTTTTTGGTGGTTTGGGTACCTCCCACTCATCTGAATGGTCTAGCAGGATGATAAGAAAGGAGAAATTTTCCATATCTGTTAATTTCCTTTCCTTGATTCCTGCTAGACCAGTCCAGAACCCACTCGGGGAAGATTTTGCCTACAGGATGCGGAGTCCTGCTGCTCATTCTCAGTATCCGTGCCTTATGCAGTGTCAAGTATGGTAAGAGAAACAAGAATTTCATGTTCAGAGTTGTTCTGATTTAAATTCATTTTCTGAGTTTTTCAGTTATGCTTTCTGCTTGGGAAATGTTATACTGACAAATCTGTGCTGCAACACCAGTTGTACAGTTGATGTGACAAACATTGCTTTGGTCTGCCTCCATTCACTAGCAGGAAAGAATAATGCACTTGTCTGGACTGGTCTAGCAAGAATCAAGGAAAGGAAATTAGCAGGTATAGAAAATTTCTCATTATTGATGTACTTCCCTGCAGTCTCTCTATCACATAATAACACTGCAAGGGAGGTTAAGTAATTACTTGGGGTCCGATGTAGTGGACATTCTTTTTCCATTGACACAAAATTAGAAGAATGCTTTGGTACATTTGGCCATCATGTCTCACAATGAGCAATGGAAGTGATCTTTTAATCAGGATCTGTTTTTCTTAGATTCTTAGTCTCTTCCTTCTGGGCATAGCACAGACAGCATCTGAATTTTGTTTGAATTTATTTCTTCAAGTAAAAAATAAATGTACTGTACAGTTTTGACAGTAAATCCTGTAATAAGTTGCTGAGCTAGTTTTCACAACTAAGGGGTATGTTTACAAAGCAGCGGTAGCGGCCTCCGTGTGATATCGGAGCCGCAGCCCCATTGAATTTCCCAGGGGAAATGCCCATGGACCCCTTGCATAGGGAACTCGAGGCCCAGCTCAAGGGTCACATGGTAGAGCCTATTCCCTAGCCCTTCCAGGGCCAGGGGTTCCGCTACTTCCTTGTTCCTAAGAAAACCGGAGGTTCAGGTCCATTCTGGACCTGCGGGATCTCAACTGCTTCCTGGTAAAGGAAAAGTTCAAAATGGTATCCCTTGTAACCTTGCTGCCTTACTTCCTGCAGGGAGATTAGCTGTGCTCCTTGGATCTCAAAAAATGCATACACCGACATCCAGATACATCCAATTCACCGTCAGTACCTCCAGTTTGTGGTCGGGGGCTGAAACTACCAATACAGGACTGGCTCGGCTCCTCTGGTGTTCCCCAAATGCCTGGCGGTCATGGCCACCTGCCTCCATCTCCTGGGGTTTTTTGTCTTTCCGTACCTGGACGACTGGCTCATCAGAGGGGGTGCGCAGCGTAGCTTATAGGGCTGCTCCAGTATCTAACGTTTCTGGTCAACTTCCGAAAGTCTCACCTGTTGCCATCCCAGTGCTTGGAGTTCATTGGCGCCTTGGTGGCTCCACCCAGTTATGGGCCTTCCTCCCGCAGGACCGCACACTGCTCTTTGCACTGGCATAAGACGTGCAGGGCTGTTCAGCGGTGACAGCCAGACAGATGCTCCATCTGTTGGGGCACATGGTATCTACAGTTCATGTCACACCCTTTGCTTGCCTCCACATGCGACAGGCCCAGTGGATGCTCAGCACTCAGTGGAAATAGGTTTCTGGCTGCCTGGTGGACAGCATCCAGGTCACGCCATCCCTGTCGGCGTCCCTTGCCTAGTGGCAGGACCCTCTCAACCTCAGAGTTGGTCTGCCTTAACGGGCTCCCCCAGTGCAGCACATCCTCACAATGGATGCGTCCAAGTTGGGCCCACTGCGATCACCTGCAGTCGCAGGACCCATGGTCTCTAGGGGAGAGTGCCTTTCAGATCAACTTGCTGGAACTCAGGCCACTATACCATGCCCTGGGAGTTGGCAGATACCTTCCTTCTCTCCTGGTCCAGGGGCTTCCTGTACATGTTCCCACCTAAATCCCTAGTCCTCCGGGCACTCCTCAAGATAAAGGCGGAGGTGGCCCCAATCATATTCATTGCTCCCAAAAAGCCCAGGCAACCGTGGATCCCCTTGCTCCTGCAGCTCTCCCAGAGGGACCCACTGCCGCTGGTGAGCTCTCCTGACCTGCTGTCACAGGAGAATGGGACGTTTCTTCATCCTAATCTCCTGTCCCTCGCCCTGACGGCCTGGATGCTGAGCGGTTAGCCATAGCGCATCACCGCCTCTCGAACATAAGAACATAAGATATGCCATACTGGGTCAGACCAAGGTCCATCAAGCCCAGTATTCTGTTTCCAACAGTAGCCAATCTAGGTCATATGTACCTAGCAGTTTCCCCAAGGGACACAGGTTCCACAATGCTTGTATGGTTCAAGCATTGATATCCTGGGTCCCTTCTTAATAATGGTTTATGGACCTTTCCTTCAGGAACTTGTCCAAACCTTTTTTAAACCCAGCTACACTAACAGCCTTTACTACATCCTCCGGTAACAAATTCCAGAGTTTGATTACACGTTGAGTGAAAAATATTTTCTTTTATTAGTCTTAAATAGTTTACCCTGTTTCTTCATTGCATGTCCCCTAGTCTTTCTATATTCTGATAAGGTAAACAATCGATCTACGTTTACCCGTTCCACTCCGTTCATTAATTTATAGACTTCTATCATATCTCCCCTTAGCCGTCTCTTTTCCAGGTTAAAGAGCCCTAACCTTTTTAGCCTTTCTTCATAGGAGTATCCTTCCATCCCCTTTACCATTTTGGTGGCTCTTCTCTGAACCTTTTCTAAAATCGCTATATCCTTTTTAAGATACGGCGACCAGAATTGCACACAATATTCAAGGTGCGGTCTCACCATGGAACGATATAGAGGCATTATAATATCTTTTGTTTTATTTTCCATTCCTTTCCTTATCATACCTAGCATTCTATTTGCTCTCTTGGCCGCTGCTGCACACTGGGCTGAGGGTTTTAACATGGTATCCACAATGACGCCTAAATCTTTTTCCTGGGTGGTAGTTCCTAATGTGGAACCTTGCATCGTGTAACCATAGTTTGGGTTGTTCTTCCCTAGGTGCATAATCTTGCACTTGTCCACATTAAATTTCATCTGCCATTTTGATGCTCAGTCTTCCAATTTATCAAGATCCTCTTGCAATTTTCCACAATCTTCTTGGGTTTTAACAACTTTAAATAGTTTTGTGTCATCTGCAAATTTGATAACCTCACTCGTTATTCCACTTTCCAGGTCATTTATGAATATGTCAAAAAGCAGCGGACCCAGCACAGATCCCTGGGGTACACCACTATTCACCTTTCTCCATTGGGAAAATTGGCCATTTAGCCCAACCCTCTGCTTTCTGTCTTTTAACCAGTTCCTGATCCACAATAGTATACTGCCTCCTATGCCATGACTCTTTAGTTTTGCCAAAAGTCTCTCATGAGGGACCTTGTCAAAGGCTTTCTGAAAGTCCAGATACACAATATCAACCGACTCACCTTTGTCCACCTGATTATTCACTCCTTCAAAAAAACATAACAGATTAGTAAGGCAAGATCTTCCTTGTCTAAAGCCATGTTGGCTGTCTCTCATTAGGTCATGACTGTCTACATGCTGAGTAATTTTATTCTTTATGATGGTTTCTACCATTTTTCCTGGTACTGACGTCAGGCTCACCGGTCTGTAGTTTGCCGGATCACCCCTGGAACCCTTTTTAAAAATTGGTGTTACATTGGCGATCCTCCAATCTTCAGGTATTAGAGATGATTTTAATGATAGTTCACAGATTACTAATAGCAGTTCTGCAATCTCATATTTCAGTTCTTTCAACACCCTTGGATGTATACCATCCGGCCCAGGTGATTTGCTACTCTTCAGTTTATCTAATAGTTGTAATACATCTTCCCGATGTATCGATATTTCCTTCAATTCTTCCGCACCTTTAAATACCACTTCAGTCATGGATAACATCCCTACATCTTCCTCAGTAAAGACTGAAGCAAAGAATTCATTCAGTCTATCCGCTATCGCCTTGTCGCCTCTTAGTGCTCCTTTAACCCCTTTATCATCTAATGGACCAACTGACTCTCTCACAGGTTTTTTGCTACGAATGTACTTAAAAAGGTCTTTACTTAGCGTTTTTGCTTCCGCAGCAAGCTTCTTCTCAAATTCTCCCTTTGCCCACCTTATGCCTTGCATTTGACTTGCCAGTGCTTGTGCTGTTTCCAGGTTTCGTCGTTTGGCTCTTTTTTCCATTTCCTGAAAGATGCTTTTTTGGCAACAACAGCCTCTCTGACCTCATCTTTAAACCATGCTGGCAGTTTTTTGGACTTCCTTCCACTTTTCTTAAAGCGTGGAATAAAGCTGGTCTAGGCTTCCAAGATAGTATTTTTCAACAACAGCCAAGCCTGATGTACGTCTTTAACCTTTGCAACTGCTCCTTTTAGTTTTTTCTTAACTGTTTTCCTCATTTTATCATAGTCTCCCTTTCGAAAGTTAAAAGGTAGTACTGTGGATTTCCTTACTATCCCTCCTCCACTAATTAAATCAAAGGCGATCATGCTATGATCACTATTGCTAAGTGGCCCCAACAACCTTATCTCTTGCACTAGATCTGGTGTTCCACTAAGGACTACGTCTAATATGGCTTCCCCTCTGGTCGGTTCGTGAACCAGCTGCTCCAAGAAGCAGTCATTTATTTCATCTAGGAACTTTATCTCCCTAGCATGTCCTGACGTGACACTGACCCAGTCGATACCGAGGTAGTTGAAATCACCCATTATTATTACTGCGCTGTGACTTTTGTTAGCTTCCTTGATTTCTTTGAGCATTTCATCATCCATTTGGTCATTCTGGCCAGGCACTCGATAGTACACCCCCACTGCCATTGCCTTCCCCCTTTTACATGGAATTTCAATCCATCTAGATTCTACAGCAGATTTTGTTTCCTGCAAAACTTTAATCCTTTCTGACTCAATGCTCTCTCTAACATAGAGAGCAACCCCTCCACCAATTTGATCAGCTCTATCATTACGATATAGTTTGTACCCAGGTATCACAGTGTCCTATTGGTTGTCGACCTTCCACCAAGTCTCTGATATTCCAATCATACGGTATCTAACCTTTCATTTAGTGCTATATATTCTAACTCTCCCATCTTATTTTTTAGACTTCTAGCATTTGCATACAAGCATTTTAGAGAATGTATTTTATTCATATTAATTTGGCTATTGTTAGACATGGGTAATTTGGGATCTTTAAGCTCAGTCTGCTCCATACTTGAGGGCATTTGGGCTACTTTACTCTTTTGTGGAACCTCTCTGCTTTTGGTAGTATCCTTCAAAGATACATTCTTCCGAACCATCCGCTCTTGGGCAACTGTCGGCTTTCCCCTAGTATCTAGTTTAAAAGCTGCTCTATCTCCTTTTTAAAGGTTAATGCCAGCAGCCTGGTTCCATCCCGGTTAAGGTGAAGCCCATCCCTTCAGAAGAGCCCCTCCTTTCCCCAGATTGTTCCCCAGTTCCTAACAAATCCAAAACCCTCATCTCTGCACCATTGTCTCATCCACACATTGAGACTCCGGAGCTCTGCCTGCCTTTTGGGTCCTGCGCGTGGAACAGGAAGCATTTCGTAGAATGCTACCCTGGAAGTTCTGGATTTCAACTTCCTACCTAAAAGCCTAAATCTAGCCTCCAGAACCTCCCTACCACATTTTCCTATGTCATTGGTACCGACATGTACCAAGACAGCAGACTCCTCCCCAGCACTATCTAAGACCTTATCTAGGTGGCGCGTGAGGTCCGCTACCTTCGCACCAGGCAGGCATGTTACCAGGCGATCGAAGGAGGTGGAAGATGTCCTGCTGGCTTTGTGTAGGGATTTCGTGCGTGGGGCGTATGTATTTTAATGGCGCAGGTTTTCACTGTGTTGCACGGTCGGGGCTCTTAACCCCTTTTCCTGTGTGGAACAACACATCTTGCGATACCTCTTGCATATTTCCGGGACTGACCTCAAGTCCAATACTGTCAAGAGTGTACACCTTTGCTGAATTTCGGTTCACCACTATCTGGTGGATGGCCAGGCCGCCTCGGTGCTCCCTCTGGTGGGTCGTTTCATGAGAGGACTTCTCCTGTCCTGGCCCCCTATCTGTCCACCGCCAGTGGTGTGGGACTTTAATGTGGTGTTGGGGAAACTCATGGCTCTCTCCTTGGAACCCTTGGCTACCTGCCATCTCAAGTACCTGTCTTGGGAAGGTCGTTTTCCTGGTGGCGCTCACTTCTGCCAGGCACATGAGTGAACTTCAGGCACTGGTAGCCCATCTGCTCTACACTAGATTTCACAGGAAGAGTCGTCCTTCAGACTCCCCCCTTCCCCCAAGTTCTCTAGCAAAGGTGGTCTCCACTTTCCACTTGAATCAGGAGGTGGTGCTCCCCACCTTCTTTCCCAGGCTTCACTCCACCAGGGCAGAGGCATCTCTGTATAGGCTTGACGGCAAAGAACCTTGTCCTTTTACATTTCAGAAGATGCAAACCCACCGCTGCTCGGGTGCAGCTCTTTGTCTCCTTTGACCCCAGTTGTCTTGGGTTTTCAGTCTCCAAGTGCACCCTCTGATGATGGGTGGCAGACTGCATTTCCTTTGCCTATCATCAGGCGTGGCTTTCTCTGGAACATAATGTCCCAGCACACAATGTGCATGCCATGGTGGCCTCTGTGGCCAATCTGCACTCGGTGCTCTTATTGGATATCTGCCAGGCTGCTACCTGGTCCTCTGTGCACACCTTCACAGCACATTCCTGCTTGGAAGAGAGCTCATGGCGTGATAGCGCCTTCGGCCAGCCTGTGCTTCATCATCTCTCTGGGGAATAGTGCAACTCTTCCCTCTAGCCCTTTATGTTCAGGCTGTCGGAAAGGGGATTGCATTTTTGATGTTGCTGCTGCAGTGCCGGACTTCCAGCCAACCAGCACTCCCTACTGTCTTTTACAGTCCACTTTTTGAGTTGCCCGTTACTTCTACAGGATTTTTGGTAGTCTGTAGCTTGTGAGTTGCATATGTGAAGACTGACTTCCTGCTTGTTCCTGGAGAAAGCATAGTTACTTATCTGTAACAGGTATTCCCTGTGGACAGCAGAAATCCGTCCTCATAACCCTCTCTCCTCCCCATTGAGTTGTTTTCTTTTTTTTTCTTCTTCTTATATGCTTGATTAACTATGTTGTCATACTGTGGTAAGATGGCACCCTTGGGTGGGAAGGTGACTGCGCATGTGCGGTGTAACTCCCAATGGCTTTCTTTGAAAGCTGGGGAGTAGATCTACTCAAGCTCCATCGGCACCGACCACCCATATGTGAGGACTTATTCCTGCAGTCCCCGGAGAACACCTGTTACACTTTCACTTAGGCAGAGAGAGATGAATGAGTGGTCTGATCTGGTAGTATTCCAAGGGAGGTGATTATCTCCAGGAACAAGCAGGAATGTAGTCTTCACATATGGGTATCGTCGGTACCGATGGAGCCTGTGCGGGAACGCTCCCCAGCGTCCAATAGGAAAGCTTTTTGGGAGCATCTCACAGTGCCTGCGTGCTGCCTTCCCGCCTTTCACATCTGTCCCTCTCCAGTTCTTCGTTTTCCGCAGAGCTGACAGGTCGCACATCCTGTCACTGCAGAAAATAATTCCCTTTAATCTTCCTTTTTTTGTGGTCGCGTCTGCCTTCCTTCGATGCTACTCCGGTACCGCCGGTGGTGGTTCTTTCTTTTTTTCAAAAAAACCCCCCCAAAACTTTCTTCTGGAGTCTTTTCCAGGTATTTTCTCCTCAGGTGCCACGTGCCATTTTGGGCACTAGGCCCAACTTTTTCCTTTAAAATGGAAAAACCAGCTTCGGGTTTTAAAAAGTGTTCCAAGTGTGGGCGGTACCATCTCCGTCACCGACACCCATGAGTGGTGCCTCATATGTTTAGGTCCTGACCACTCTATTTCGGAGTGTGTTGCCTTTGGGATGATGTCGAAGAGGGGCCGGCAGAACTGAGCTGCTAAACTTAGCACCCTTTTTCCCTCCGATGCAGCCTCTGTGGCATCGACGTCTTCCAGGGCTTTGTCTTCCTCCCATGGATCTCAGGTAACTAAACATAAATCTAGCTGGTCCTCAAAGGGTAGATCTCCCTCTAAGCATCGAGATGCCTCTGGCGTTGCCCTTGTGGGACTTTCACTGGTAAAATTGCCCCGGCGAGAGGCTTAGGCTTCCAAAGCACTAACGGGGCTCCAGGATGTTCTCGAGGCCTCAATCTCGGCAGAACTACTCGTGCCATGCTCTGGGGTACCGGCTGCTTCATCCGGTACCGATACCCAGATATCGGCAGCGTTGATAGACCAGAGATTCTTGGCTGTTGAACGCAGTCTGGCGGCTCTTCTCAAGGCCTCAATGCCCTTGAAACCGCTTCAGACAATTCAACCGGCACCGACTGCATCGACATCGGCAGGTATTCTGCCGGGACCGAGTCATGCTTATCCATCCGGTATCGACAAGTCGGTACCGGTACCGTGCCTTGCACGATCACCCGGATTGGAGGTACTTTGAATCCTCGGATGAGTCTGAAGACTCTGAAAGCTCTGCCGATACCAGAGTACTTCTTCCTGAGGATTCTTCTTCTCCTCAGCGTAGGATGTCTCCACCAGAGAATATGTCCTTTCAGGCTTTTATCCGAGATGTGGCTCGAGGTCTGTCCATAACAGTGGCTCCTGAAAAAGAGCCTAGGGCAAGGGAACTAGAAATCCTACAATACCCTAAAGCTCCCAAGGAGACAGCTACCTTGCCTATTCATGAGATCTTGCATGATCTCATGTTAAGGATGTGGGAAACACCTCTAACCACATTTCCTCACTCTAGAAGGCTCGACACCATGTATCAAGTTCCTCCTTGTCCTGGGTTTCAGGAGGCTCAGCTACCACACCATTCCATGGTGGTGGAATCAGCTATGAGAAGGATCAAGAGTGCAAAAAGACATGCATCTAATCCTCCAGGACGTGAGTGTAGGACTCTTGACGCCTTTGGATGTTGAACCTTCCAGGCTTCCATGCTTTCTGCTAGGATCAGTTCCTATATATTATATATGGGAATGTTCCTTAACCCTTTCCAGGCCGAGCCCAAAACTCTCGGGATCCAAATTTCTGACTAAATATTCCTATCAAATGGTATATAATACATGACCATAGCAGAAGGAAAATCACTATTAGAACACATTGAATAAGACGAGTACAATTTTCCTGAAATATGCAAAAATTAACCCGGCTGCAGAATGTGGATTAAAAATTTAAAGTAGGCCTTCAAAGCGTTAAGGAGGTCACAGGAGATTTAGAGCTTATGAGCCCTCTCCTTCCTGATGATAAGAGGCAGGATTACCTCGCCCTTGTCAAACATGCTCAGGATGTTTCCAAGTTTGTCAATGGTGCAGCCTTTGACTGCTTTGAGTGCATAAGCAGAACCTCTGCTATTGCCATAGGTGCACGTAGGATTGCCTGGCTCCAGGCATCTGACTTGGAACTTTGGGTACAGGACAAGCTAGGGAATATTCCTTGCACAGGAGAGAATCTCTTTGGCAAGAATTAGCAGGAAAAAGCTAATGAGATAGATGCTGACAATATCACCTTGGATAGATTGTCTTAAATCTACAGCTGATCCTGCAAGGAAAAAATCCTACAAGAAACCATTCTTCAGTAAGAAGAAGATGTTTTATCCCTCCTATATCCAGCAGGGGCATCGTTTGGGTCAGTCTGCCCAAAAGGGACAGCAGCAACAACCTAGGCAAAGAAAAACAAAAGCTGCTAAGCCTCAACCGGCTCAACAGACTCAGCCTCCACAGGGGCTTTGACTCCTATCTAGAGAACTTTGTCTTCCTGGCCCTGAACGGTCCAGAACCCTCCACCATTCCAGGAAGGTTATGTCATTTTGCTCCCAGATGGGGTCAGATAACAGCAGAAAATTGGACTCTGTCTATTGTAAGAGAGGGGTACAGGCTTCATTTCCTCAGCATGCCCCCTCCTACAGTGGTAAGACAGTTCAATTCTCAGACCTCTCTCAACAACTAGTTAGGTCAAGAGGTCACTGCTTCTTGCCCAAGGGGCAATAGAAGAGGTACCCATTCTACAACAGGGTACAGGGTTCTACTCCCCCTGTAATTTCAGTTTGTTCAATGTAAACCGCACTGATGCAGAATAGCGCGGTATATAAGAGAATGTAAATAAATAAATAAATAAATAAATTTCCTTATTCCAAAGAAAACAGGGGGACACAGACCCATTTTAGACCTCAGAGAATTGAACAAATTCCTGTTCAAAGAGAAGTTCAAAATTATTTCTCTAGGAACTCAGCTGCCATACCTTCAGAGTCAGGATTGGCTTTGTTCTCTAGATCTCAAGAATGCGTACAGTCATGTTCTCATCCATCCAACTCATCGAAAGTTCCTTCGCTTCCTATTTCAAGGGAAGCACTACCAATACAGGGTTCTTCCTTCTGGCCTGGCCTCGGCACCAAGGGTGTTCACAAAGTGCATGGCTGTGGTGGCAACATTTCTTCACACCCTAGGAATATTCGTCTTCTCTTACTTAGGCGACTGGCTCATTCGAGCCCCTTCAGAGCCAAAGGCCAGGGTTGCTCTCTCTCACACAATGCGCATCCTTCAGTATTTGGGACTTGTCATAAACTTCCCAAAATCCAACCTTGCTCCCACTCAATCTCTAGAGTTTATAGGAGCTCTGCTGGATACCAGGCAGACAAGGGCGTACCTTCCACAGGCCTGCTGCCTTCTCATTGTGCAGTTAGCTTCCCAAGCAGTGTTTAAAACCTCACCTCACTGCTCGAGAAATATTATAGTTGCTAGGCCACATGGCATCCACTGTGCATGTTTTTCCTTATGCTCGCCTCCATATGAGGGCAGCCCAGTGGACTATATCCACTCAGTAGGCTCAGGCATCAGGTTGCCTGTCAGACAAAATAGCAAACTCAGATCGCCTTATTTTGTCCCTCCAATGGTGGCAGTCACTCCAGAACCTTTTGGTGGGGTCTGTCAGACGGATGCCTGGGTGAGAATGTTCACAGTCTTGGCAAAGGCATATATCAATATGATTTGCAAGGGATTGTGGGAAATGCAGTCCATTCACACCAGACACAGCCGCTCACAATAATTAGTTGTGCTTGAGTGTAAAGCCAATAAGATATTTATTTATGGGGTTATTTCTCCCAACACAGATATGCTTGGTAGCACATAAAACAGGATACTTGCTTTCAGTGTTAAACTTAGAAAAACAAAATCAGGAAAACAGTTGAACTTGTCAGGCAATCAAATCAAAAGAATAAAGACCTGGTTGGTAACAAACTGGTCTTTTCTGTAGGCTCTAGCTAATATTTTCTTAGCTGTGCATCAAACAACAAGCAAAACCCACAAAGAAGGGAAAAACTGTTCTTTTCAGGTTAACTTCTTATATCTTCACACATAGACTCAGAAGTGATTTCCTCAGAGCTCACAAGCAATTAGGTAAGGCTCAATTGCTAGCAGTTATCCAGCTGAAACCCCTTAGCTGGCTTGCTTTCTACTGCGTGGCTCAAATCCTACTCAGCAGCTTTTCTGAGTAGATTAAAGAACAAGTTTGTATTTCTTTGTGATGGTTGTTGTACTTTGTAACAGTAAATTACCAAAGGAGTTTAGACAGAGAGCAATCCATGTATTCACAGCCTGTATCTATATAATCTCCCCCTTCTTCAACAATCATGGGTTCAAAATCATGGGTTCAAAATCATGGATTGGCACAGAGGAATTTCTCAATGGAGCACTTTCAGGAGAATACTTGTTTCCCTGCTGTCTTTCAAGGGTATAGCTAGGGCATAGATCAGTGTTCATACCTGAGCTTCCATTGCTGTTAGAGTTCCTCTCTAAATAGCCTGGCCAGTATGTAGTCCAGTTCTTATGTCCAGCCTTCCAATCCAGATCCCTGGACACTGGATCTCTCTTCACATACCTTCTGGCACGGGTCTTAGGGTCCCTTCCACGTGCAGCCGTCTCCCTCACAGGTACCGTCTGGAGATTCCTAGCTCTGCAGCACCATTCCTCTGGCTTTCCCCAGTCCAATGGTGTATGCTGGCCTTTTGAATGTCTCCCAGTATACGTACTGCTCTGGACTCCTTTAGACCTCCCAAAAGCTTTTCTCATCTTTCTTTCTTCCAAAGGGTTTCTTGCCCTCTCTGTTCGTCCGCTCTGGCTTCTGCTTCTGATGATCCTCCAGATGATGAAGCTGTCCAAGATGAGGATATCCAAGCTGATTCTGAGGATCTCCCAGATGAAACTGAGGATAATTCTCTGTAGAATAAACTCTACTTTTATTCTGCTTTGATGAGTGCTCCACCCTAGCACAGCGCAGCTGTGCTGAATCAGGCCCTGCCCTTTGAGATGAGTGCTTGGGGATTACCTCATAGCCCTCCTGATTGAACACACGTTTCCCCACTTCAGCTCCTCTAATGGCTGTTGGAAACCTGGTGCATTCTGGGACTGGTAGTCTTTTATGGAAAAATTCTGTTTTCTTATTTCTACCAGAACTGACAGGTTGCTTGTTCAGAGTCACTTCACCTTTTCTATAGCTCCTTCCTGAGCTATGATAAGCTTCCTTATCACAGGTCTCCTTTTCAGCAACCCCCACCCCAGGCCACTCTAACAACAGATGCTTCACAGGTGGGTTGGGGAGCCCACCTGCAAGGCCTCTCTACCCAGGGTACCTGGACTCCCAGGAGGCCTATCTACACATCAGTCTCCTGGAACTCAGAGCAATCTTACTTGCTCTTCGAGTATTCCACACACAGCTCAGCTACAAGACATTCCTAGTTCAAACGGACAATCAAGTAGCCATGTTCTATGTGAACAAGCAGGGCAGAACAGGCTCTCTGTCGCTATGCAACGATGCAACGAAGCTTTGCGACTATGGGCCCTCGCCAGAGAGCATCAGATTCATCTCCTTGTGGTGTATCTTCCAGGCATTCAAAACTCGTGGGCAGACAGACTCAGTCGAGTTCTGCTTCCACACGAATGGTCTCTCCATGCAGACCAGGTGGCCAAAATCTTTAAAATTTGGGGAACCCCGGACATAGACCTCTTCGCAAGTCCACTGAATGCCAAACTTCCCCGGTTCTGTTCCAGAATTCCGGCTCAGGGTTGTAACGCCAGCGATGCTTTCCTCCTACATTGGGCCAGGACTTCCTGTATGCTTTTCCACCCATTCCCCTAATTCCCAAAACCCTGTTCAAGCTTCAGAGAGACAGAGGTCATATGATTCTCATAGCTCCACATTGGCCACGGCAAATGTGGTACTCTCTGTTCCTACATCTCTCAAGCTCCGCCTCTGGAGTTAGGATCTGCTCCAGATTTCCTTTCTCAGGAGGACGGGATGCCGTGGCATGCCAATCCCCAGTCTCTTCATCTCAGGGCCTGGTTGCTGAAAGCCTAGAACTTCACGGTCTTAACCTTTCTCAGCAGGTAAAGGATATCCTTTATGCTTCCAGGAAGCCTTTCATAAGACGCTCTTATGCTTTCAAGTGGAAAAGGTTTACCATATGGTGCTCGCAGAAGGGTCTTGACCCTCTTGCGATATCTCTGGAATCATTACTGGAGTATCTCCTTCATTTGTCTAATGCAGGGTTTAAGACCAATTCAGTGAGAGTTCATTTGAGTGCTATTGCAGCTTCTTTCAAGCCTCTAAATGGGCAACCTATTTCCTCTCATCCTCTCATAGCGAGATTTATGAGAGGCCTTCTTTTAACTAAGCCTCCCATTAAGCCACCACCGGTGACATGGGGCTTAAATTTGTTTTTTGGGCAGCTTATGAAACCGCCTTTTGAACCATTAGCCACTTCCTCCTTGAAATTCCTTTCCTGGAATGTTATCTTTCTTATTGCAGTCACATCAGCACGTCGCATCAGTGAATTGCAAGCATTGGTGGCTGATCCTCCTTATACAAGGTTCCATCATGAGGTAGTCCTTAGGACTCATCCACATTTTATGCCAAAGTTGGTGTCACCTTTTCATTTAAACCAAGCAGTTTACCTTCCTGTATTCTTCCCAAGGCCTCATGCCTCTAATGCAGAAAGGAATCTTCATACTTTGGACTGTAAAAGAGCTCTGGCCTTTTACTTACAAAGGACACAGTAACATAGGAAGTCCTCTTAACTCTTTGTTGCTTTTGATCCTAGCCATTTGGGACTTCCAGTTTCCAAAAGAACACTATCCAACTGGATTGCAGAGTGTATATCTTTTGCCTATGAGAGTAAAAACCTTCCTCTGGAAGGCCATGTCACAGCTCACAATGTGAGAGCCATGGCAGCCTCTATGGCTCATCTTCACTCTGTCTCTATTGATGACATCTGCCGAGCTGCTACTTGGGCTTCGGTTCATACCTTCACAGCCCAATACTGCTAGACAAGGACTCCCGCCGGGATGCCTTGTTTGGTCAGGCTGTTCTTCAACACCTGTTCCATACTTAATCAACTCTTACCCTCCTCCATACCTGTTAAGATGCCAGAGATCCATGGGGGGAAGTGGAGCCCTTTCACATGGGCACACAACTTCTAGGGTTTTCTCCCTGGCATCTGCAGCTAGGAAGTCCTCATATGTGAAGACTACATTTCTGCTTGTTCCTGGAAATAGCATAGTTACTCACCTGTAACAGGTGATCTCCGGGAACAGCAGGAATTTAGTCTTCACAACCCACCCACCTCACCTAGGAGTTGTATCTCTCTTTCCCTCTCTCTTTTGTCTCAGCTTTAAACTCAACTGGAGAGGGACAGTTGGGAAAGGCGGGAAGACAAAATGCAGGCGCTGTGGGATGCCTCCCAAAAGCTTTCCTATTGGACGCTGGGGAGCGTTCTTGTGCAGGCTCCGTCGGTACCGACGATACCCATATGTGAAGACTAAATTCCTGCTGTTCCCGGAGATCACCTGTTACAGGTGAGTAACTATGCTTTATCGGAGAATGTAACTGGACTATCCAAAATAACGGGGATGTATCTGCATGGATTATCATGCTGTGAAATCCAGAATGATGAGAATTTATTTTTGAGAGTTTAGAAGCAATCTATGAAGCTACAATTGCATCTAGTTGAGAAGTTAAGGCAGATACATAAACCATGGGACTCCACTTTTTTTTAAGATAATGTGAACATCATCTGCATACATATGTACCCCCAGGCCCAAATTTTGAATCTGTTGCTACAGGGCCCATAAAGAGATTAAATAAAATAGTTGCCAAGATGGAGCCTTCTGGGATGCCACAATGTAGAGGATACTCAGAGATGTAATGAATAGAGAACTGAAGCAGTGAGTTGGTAAAGAAGTAATAAACCCTTTTAGGGCACTGCCCATAATTCCTGATGCTTCCAGTCTTTCTGATAGTATTTGATGATCGATTAGATCGAATGCTGCTGTAGTGTCGAGTTGCGGGACCAGGATTTCCTTGCCCTTATGAAGGTGGATGAGGATCTTATTCTTTACCTCAATGATCGTGTTTCCATATTATGTAATGGTCTAAAACCAGATTGTTTGGGATGAAAGGAGTTGTTTGTCTCCAGGAATAAGAGGAGGAGTTGTGATAGCAATTTCTCTACAATCTTTACCAGAAATGGAAGATTAGAAATGGACCTACGATTGACTGGGTCTGAAGGATCTGATTTAGAGAGGGGCAGGTTTAAAACATTTTTTCCACATTGTGGGAACATAGCCTAGATGAAGACTCAATTTGATGAGGTCTGAGAGATAGCTGGATAAATAAGGGTCAACAAACAAGCTGTAGGAGATAATCTCTTATTGGATGAACTAAACATAACTTGACAGGTGATAAGTCACACGAATTGTAGGTGATACCTTTTTATTTCCATAAGTTAAAATAATAAATTGGTGAAAAGTCATCTCCAGCAACAAGAAAGAATGTAGATTTCACATATGAGTGACGTCTGCATTGGTGGAGCCCTGCACAGGAAAACTCCCCAGCATCCAATAGAAATGCGTTTAGGAGCATGTGTGCCTGCCTTCCTAGAGATTCTCTTCAGTTGTCTTTTTTCCACGGAGCCATCAGGACATCGTCCTTACCCCGCTAGTAAAATTTGTCTAAGTACCTTCAGGTACATCATACTTGCCTTCCTGTCGATCCAGGGCGGTATCAGACCGCCCCAGTCTTTCTTTTTTGATTTTTCTTTTATTTTTCATTGAATTTTTACTTCATTCGCAGCGTTGCTGCTTCCTTGGCTGACCTAGGCCGCCATTATCTCTTTTGATTTTGCCTCGGTGGCCGCCTTAGATATAGAGAAACCACATAGCGATTATAAAAAATGTGCCAAGTGCCAAAACATTATCTCTGCGACAGATAAGCATGACTGGTGTTTAAAGTGTTTGGGCCCAGACCATGACACTTTGGCTTGCTCCCTGTATCAGCAGATGACCAGGAGGGTACTTAAAAACCATGAATAACAACAAGGAAAGCTGTTTCCGTCAGATTCAGCCACTTCAACACATTCTTTGACCTCTACACTGTTGCAGTCGTTGCATGGTTTCCATACCTCCTCAAAGCCCAAACATAGCATTAAATACAAGTCCTTCACAGAGGCAGGGAAGGTATCGAAGACCTCTGCATCTGCGTCCGGCGTCGATTCTCGGCATCAATACAGACACTCCCCAACAGGGGAACTCGACTTGGATTGGCCAGCAAAACAGCCCTGCGGGAGATACTTCCTTCAAAGCACCAGAGGGGCTCCGGGATGCTCCCGAGGCATCGTCCTCTGCAGAGCTCCTGGTACTGTGTTCTGAGATGATGGCACAGGGTCCCATACAGGAATCCATCCAGTCACCTTCAGACTCCCTCGATCAGCATCTGCAGGCTATCAAGCTGGCACTGAAAGCAGATGTCGATATCGGACTGACATCGATGCTATGGTACCGACCTCACTATTTCAATTTTTTACCAAGTTCTGATTCTGCTTCCTCTGAATCAGACATCGAGTCTGTCGATTCCACACCTTTCCCGGACAAGTCTTCAGACCCCTCTCCACTGCATGAGAGGCGTCAATCACTGCCCAAGGATATGTGCTTTTAAGATTTCATCTGGGACATGGCAGCTGCACTCTCGGTGATGGTGACCATGGAGACTGAACCGAGGGCTGAAGAATTTGAAATTTTTCAATACCCTTCAACTCCTAAAGAGGCTATGGCACTACCCTTACATCATATATTTAAGGCCTCATGCTTCGCATGTGGGAAGCTCCTTTGACATTTCCGTTGGTCAGCAAGAGGGTGGATACGCTCTATAGGTTCCCTTCTTGCCTAGGGTTTCAAAAGCCTCAGTTACCACATCATTCTATGGTTGTGGAATCGGCGATCTGACGCATGCACAGACACATATAAAATTCACTCCTTGGTTCCGCCAGGAAGAGAGTTGAGGACTCTCAAATCATTTGGACTTTGGCGCTTCCAAGCAGTTATGTTAGCATCCAGGATAAACTCCTGTATGCTCTACATGGGTATGTTTTTGAGAGATGTAGCAAAAGATCTGGCTGAGTTTTCCACCCTGTTGCCACCAGGCAAGCAAGGTCCATATCAGGCTTTGGTCATTCATAGTCAGAATACCTCCAAATTCCTCACTAGAGCTGCCTTTGATGCTTTTGAGTCCTCCAGTAAGGCAGCAGCAGTTTGCAGAGGAGCCAGGAGAATGACCTGGTTGCAAACATCTGACCTTGAACAATGGGTTCAAGATAAACTTGCTAATACTCCTTGTACTGGAGAAAACCTCTTTTGAAAAGGATGGTGAGAAATGGCAGCTGATCAGCTAAAATGAAGGCTCCTGCCAAGAATCGCTTCTATCCCAGGAAGAAGTATTGCCCTTCCTACCCACCTTATTCTTCTTATCGGCCTCAACAGCCACTTCAAAAATAGCAGGGGTCACATCAGCCCAGGAAGCCTAAAACTCCAAAATATCAACCAGCTCCACAGGCACAGCCCACAACTGGTTTTTGGCTGCTTCCTCGAGAGCATAGCCGATCCACCCTTACAGGACCCTCTCTTCTCCCACATTGCAGGCAGATTAGTCCATTTTGCCCACAGATAGCCCCTCATTATGTCAGAACCCTGGACTCTAAAGGATGTGAGCATGGGATATCAGCTCAATTTCTAGGACCTGATCCCCACTTTCATTATAGGAGAGTCCCCCATGGATCATCTGCACTCCACTTTACTTCAGCAAGAGATAGTTGCTCTTGCAGCGCAGAGGGCCATAGAGGAAGCCCCACTCCCTTATCTAGGCTTCTGGTTTTATGCCCGTTATTTCCTCATCCTCAAAAAGACAGGTGGGTTCAGGCCTATCCTGGACCTCAGGAATCTCAACATGTTCCTGGTGCAGGAAAAATTCAAGATAGTCTCGCTAGAAACCTTACTTCCTTATCTCCAGGAAAAAGACTGGCTCTGCTCTCTAGATCTCAAAGATGCCTCCATTCACATACTTATATATCCCTTCCACAGAAAGTACCTCCGGTTCGTCTTCTAGGGATGCCATTATCAGTACCATGTTCTCTACCCTTTGGTCTTGCATCTGCATCAACAGTTTTTACAAAGTGTCTGGCAGTCAAAACAGTCTTAACTCCGCACTCTGGGCATCTTAGTCTTTTCTTACTTAGATGATTGGCTAATCAAGGGCGAATCACCGGATGTAGTGACCATATCTCTCCAATGCAGCTTTGTGGTCAGCTACCAAAAGTCCCATCTTGCCCCAATTCAAACACTGCAGTTCATTGGGGCACTTCTGGACACTACGCAAGCTTGAGCCTTCCTTCCAAGAGACTGGCTCCATAGTCTCATCGACCTGGCAAATCACTGCCAAGCCCAGTTTCATCCCATATGTTAGACTTCACATCCTTTTCGATCAGTGGAAGCAGGTAACGGGTCATCTCACAGACATGATCACCATCACACCTGTTGGTGGACTCCTTTAAGTAGTGGTGCACAAATCAAAATCTTCTCGTCGGGTTACTGTTTGATGTCTGCATTGCACTATACCCTGATGACAGATGCTTCCAAACAGGGCTAGGACTCATCTCGATGACCTCACTACACAGGGCGCTACTACTGAACATTTCTATAGTGCTACAAGACGTACACAGCACTGCACAGACACATGTAAATGATGGTCCCTGCTCATCAGACAACACAGTAGCTGTAGACATGGGAAATATCTAGGGGGAATGATAAGGGAAAAACAAAGGAGATCAGGTGAGTCAAGGTCTTGAAGAGGTGAGTTTTCAACCTGGATTTGAAAAGGGTCAGAGAAGGCACCTGATGTACAGACTCAGGTAGTTTGCTCCAGGCATAAGGAGCAGCAAGGTGAAAGGAGCGAAGTCTGGAGTTAGCAATAGAAGAGAGGGGCACAGATAGAAGAGATTTGCCAGAAGAGCGGCGTTCCCGTGGAAGGGTGTAGGGAGAAGAAAGGTAGTGAGGAGCTGCAGAGTGAATGCACTTATAAGTCAGCAGGAGAAGTTTAAACTGGATGCGGAAACGGATAGGGAGCCAATGAAGTGACTTGAGAAGAGGGGCAATATGAGCAAGACACGGCTGGCAGAAGATTAGCCACGTAGCAGAATGTTGAACAGATTGAAGGGGAGAGAGATGATTAAGACAGAGACCAGCAAGGAGTAGGTTACAGTAGTCTAGACAGGAGGTGACTAAGGAGTGGATTAGTGTCTTAGTAGTGTGTCCAGAAAGGAAGGGGTGAATTTTGTTGGTGTTGTAGAGAAAGTAACGGCAGGTTTTAGTTATCAGTTGTATCTATGTGGAGAAGGAAAGAGAGGAGTCAGACGACCCCTGGATTGTGAGCTGAGGAGACAGGAAGGAGTAGAGTGTTATCCACAGAGACTGAGAAAGGAGGAAGAGGAGAGGAGGGTTTAGGGGGAAAAATAAGAAGCTCCATTTTGGCCGTGTTCAATTTCAAGCGGTGGTGAGACATCCAAGCAGCAATGTCAGGAACGAAGGCAGAAATTCTGGCCTGGATTGTTGGAGAGATTTCAGATGTAGAGAGGTAGGTCTGGGGGGAGTCAGCGTAAAGATGGTACTGAAAGTCATGGGAAAAGATAAGCGTACCGAGGGACTGGGTATAGGGAGAGAAAAGGAGTTGGACCCAAGTCATATCCTTGGGGTACACCAACTGAGAACAGGATTGCAGTAGAGGAGGATCCACCAGAACAAACACTGAAAGAGCAATGGGAGAGATAAGAAGAGAACCAGGATAGCATAGAGCCCTCAAAAACAAGTGATGACAAAGTATCAAGGAGAAGGTTGTGATCAACAGTGTCAAAAGCAGCAGAAAGGTCAAGAAGGATGAGGATTGAGTAAAGGCCCTTGTATTTTACCAGGAACGGGTCACTGGAGATTTTGGCAAGAGCCATTTCAGTAGAATGTAAAGGACAAAAGCCAGATTGTAGAGAATCCAGAAGGGCTGGAGAGGAGAGAAAGTCTAGGCAGTAGCAGTGAACCAAATGTTCAAGTAATTTAGAAATGAAGGGGAGGAGGGACAGGTAGGGTTTCTTGAGGAGAGGAATGACCACAGCATGCTTGAAGGCTGCAGGAAAAGTTACATTGGAGAGCAATAGATTGAGAATATGAGAGATGGTAGGGTTTACAGTGGAGGAGCAATATGATCAGAGGAGAAGGTAGTGAGTTTGGATGAGGAAAGAAGGTGAGTGGTTTCCTTCTCAGAGATCATAGAAAAGGAAGAAAGGGTAGCAGAGGTAGGGCGGGGGGGGGGGGAAGGTGGGCATGAAGAGGGGTAGGTGGGGAAGTAGCTAACCTCTTTGAGGAATTGGAGTGTGATCTTATAGATTTTTGTCTTGGAAGTAGTCAGCCAGGGTTTAAGCAGAAAGGGAGGGAGGAGTCAGAGATGGAGGCACCTTGAGGAGAGAGTTGAGTTGCAAAGAGACAGCAAAGGTCAGAGGCAAGAGAGTTAAAGTCAGATGGGCATAATAGTCTTGTTTGGCGAGTGCTATGACTGACTAGAAAGAAACAATATGAATTTGAAGTGTGGAAAGTCCGGAAGGCTGTGAGATTTGAGCCAAGCATGCTCAGCTGAGTGGGTGCAAGAATATAGATAGTGGGTTGAGGTACAGTATGTCTCACATGACGTGGCATGGGCAGAGCAAGAGCATCTAGAACAGAGGAGAGTGCACTGATATAGGAAGCTACTGCCTCATCAGCAGACTCTGATGACAAAGTGGAGGAAAGTGATGATGAGACAGTGGAAGAGAGAGCCAAGGGGTCAATAGCATGAAGATTTCTAAAGAGGTTGGAGGAGACAGGGCGAGATTGAGGCAGTGAATGATGAAGAGTGAAGCTTAGCAGGTGATGGTCCGTTGAGGGAACAAATGAGGTACAGAAGTTTGAGAGTAAGCAATTAGAGAAGAATACAAGCAATGGCCTTGCTGGTGAGTAGGGGCAGTAGAACAGAGCTGGAGGTTGAATGATGAGGTAAGGTAGAGAAGTTTTAAAGCAGAAGTGTCAGAGGGGTTATCAACATGAATGTTAAAATCTCTGAAAATAAGGGAGGGAAAGATGAATCCAGAAAGAAGGAAATCCATAAGTTAAAGTCAGAGAGAAAGGTAGAGGTGGACTTGTCAGGAGGTTGGTAAATAACAGCTAATTGGAGAGGTAGTGGAGTAAAAAGCCAGATGGGATTACATTTCAAAGGAGGGAAAGGAGTGAGACTGGTAGAAGGAGAGGTTGAAATTGACAGGAACGAGAGAATAGAAGCCCAACACTATCACCTCGACTAGTGGGATGAGGCATGTGGGAGAATTGATAGCCACCATGACAGAGAGCAATGACTGAAGCTGAGTCTTCAGGGAGGAGCCAGGTCTCAGAGCAAGGAGATGAAGAGCATTATAGATAAAGAAATCATGAGTAAAGGCAAGTTTATTTGAGACTGAGTGTACGTTGCATAAGGCACATGAGAGAGGAATAGGAAAGGAAAGGGATATGGATAAGATTTGAGTTGTTGCATGAGGATCTGTTCTGGGGGTGTGATAAAAGTCTAGGGGGGCCAGGGTTTGTGTCAATATCTCCAGAAGAGAGCAGAAGGAGTAGAAGAGTGTGGGGCAAAGAGGAGACAGCATGGTGGTAACGAGGATGAGGTTGTTTTAGAGAGAGAGGAGATAGCTGATTGAGAGGGAGAAAGTGATGAAGCTCAAGAGTTGATGGGGAAAGTGAGGATGGTAAAGGGGAGATAAGGGTGAGGGGCTTGAAGGTATTGGTAGGAATGGATACATTTAGGGAGTATGAGCAATAGGGAGAGAAAGTGTTGAGGAGCCATAAAGAGAGAGATGGAGAAGAGCACAGGGGTCAGAAGAAATAAAAGGATAAATGGTAGAAATTGCAGCTGTTACCGTACTTACAAGGCTCTGCCAAGAAATTTGGAAGACAACATCATGGCCAACTGACTGGAAAATATCTGTGCTTATACCAATACTAAAGAAAGGTGATCCAACTGACTGTGGAAATTATCGCACAATCACTCTGATCCCACATGCCAGCAAGATTCTACTGAAGATTATTCAAAAGAGACTACAACCAAACCTGGAACAAGAACTACCTGAAGTGCAAGCAGGGTTCAGGAAAGGACGAGGAATGAAAGACATCATCGCGGATGTGAGATGTATCCTTGAAAAGATTAAAGAATACCAAAAGGATATCTATTTGTGCTTTATCGACTATAGCAAAGCTTTTGACTGTGTAAACCATGAGAAACTCTGGGCCACATTAAGAAGTATGGGTATACCAGAACACCTGATTGTGCAAGAGAACAATCTGTACATTGATCAAGAAGCAGCAGTTCGAACGGAACAAGGAGAAACAGAATGGTTTAAAATAAGCAAAGGTGTAAGACAAGGCTGCATACTTTCCCCCTACCTGTTTAATTTATATGCAGAACAAATCATCAGAGAGGCAGGATTGTATGAAGACAACAGAGGTGTGAAGATTGGTGGAAGACTCATCAACAACCTTCGCTATGCTGATGATACCACATTACTCACTGAAAGTGAAGATGATCTGAAACATTTGCTTCTCACGATCAAAGAACATCGTCTTAAAATGGGCCTGCTCCTTAATGTAAAGAAGACAAAGATCATGACAACTGGCAAAATCAACCAGTTCATCGTTGAAGGAGAAGAAATTGAAATCGTGAACAACTTTAACCACCTTGGATCAACTATCAATAAAGAAGCAACAAGCAGTCAAGAAATCCGACGATGCATTTGCTCTTGGCAGAATGGCTATGAAAGACCTAAACAAGATTCTCAAGAGCAGATTTGACTTGTTCAAGCCATGGTATTTTCAACAACATCATATGGATGTGAAAGCTGGACAGTGAAAAAGATAGATAGGAAGAAAATTGATGCCTTTGAATTATGGTGCTGGCAGTGAATACTGTGTATACCATGGACTGCCCAAAGAACAAACCAGTCAGTACTAGAGGAGATCAAACCTAAGCTTTCTTTAGAAGCTCAAGACGGGATGACAAGACTTCGACTTTCATACTTTGGACACATCATGCAAAGAGAGAGATCATTAGAGAAAGACATCATGCTTGACAAGATAGAAGGTCAACGCAAAAGAAGAAGGCCAGCAGTGAGATGGATTGATACAATAACAGCAGCTATGGGTAACCAGTCTGTCAACAATGAGCCGCCTGACTGAAGACCTGAGACAATTTAGGACAACCATCCAGAGGGTCGCCATGAGTTGACACCGACTCGACGGCACTTAACAACAACAACAAGGTGCATCTGTGAGTGATCATGGTATGATCACACTGCAGCTGTAAGAGACTATAAGCCAGGGGGCGGATGGGCTGTGGGGACGGAGGGTGGGATAATAAGGAAGAGGAGAGAGACACACACAGCTGAAAACAGAGAGGGAGAGCCGAACAAGATCACAAACAAAAATGCTGAAAAGTAAGGCACTCTAATAATGATAAGATAAATAAATAAATGAATAAAGGGAGGGCATTTGTTTTCCTGTTTTGCTCTGGTGACTTTCCATTGGATCTTAAGGACCTGCGCTGCTTGCACAGAGACCATTACGTGACTTGCTCAATGCTTTAAATACAATGCCCCACCGTGGGACTCGACTGTGGGTGCGTGCTCTGAAGGGGTGTGTCCAAAGGGGAAGGTCCTGCCCCTTCGGAGCATGGCGGAGATTAGGAGGAGAATTGATGAGATCATAGGGGGAAGTGTAAGAAGAGAAGCAGCATGGAGGCTACAGTGAGGCGGCGAAAGTAGTGGGTCCAATGGATGCAAATTTGTTGGCTTTGGATTCCTCATTGAAAGTTAGTATGCCGATGGCAGCTGGAGAGCTGCTATCTTCTGTGAGTACATTAACATCTCTTCCATCTCCTGATTTACAGGGCTCTTATTCCCCTCCCAACCCTCGACAAGGTATTTCCAGTGTGGTTCCTGCACTTGAGAGGGATGTGGTGTCTCTTACTGGATCCTCTCCCCAGGTGGATGATCTTTGGATATGGCAGTGCCTGATTGTGTGACTTGTACTTTGCCTACGGCATTAGAATTTACTCCCGTTTTGGAGCAGCTTCAACTTCCTCAAGACATTTCCTTAAGGGATATTTGGCAGGTTGTAACACGGACAGAGATATCTTTACAATCTTCCTTGGTTAAAGTATCGTTTTTCTCTACAGAGGTGCTGGCTGTTCTTGCACAGCACGAAGCTGAGTTCTCTGGTATTGATGCTACGTATAAAACATTAGAATCTCACAGCGGTGCAGGCGGCCCTCACCTCTATTACTCAAGATATGCTTGCTTTACGTCACCAGAATGAATCGTTCGATAATTTGCATGGTTCAAAAAACGTACATTTTTTGTCACCAACAATATTGTTTTACAAATACTTGAAAGAGGTTCTTCTTTTGTCTAACCCTGAGGAAGTTTGGTTATTAAAGCTCTATTATTTACCGGTAGGAGTTACTGAACCAGCACAGGGTTCTGCAGAACTTGAACAAGAATTGGATTGTTTGAATATACCAAGTTTAAATTTGTAAGTATATATCTCCAGGAACAAGCAGGAATGTAGTCTTCACATATGGGTATCGTCGGTACCGGTGGAGCCTGCGCGGGAACGCTCCCCAGCGTCCAATTAGGAAGCTTTTGGGAGCATCCCACAGCGCCTGCGTGCTGCCTTTCCGCCTTTGCAAACTGCCTCTCTCCAGTTCTTCGTTTTCCGCGGAGCCAGCAGGTCGTCATTCCTGTCACCGCAGAAAATTGTTTCCTTATTCTTTATTTTTTTGTGGTCGCATCTGCCTTCGACGCTATACCGGTACCGCCGGTTCTCTTTTCTTTCTTTCTTTTGTTTTAAAAAAATATTATTTTTATTTTTTTCCAAACTTTTCTTTTCAGGTGCACGTGCCATTTTGGGCCTTAGGCCCAAAATTTTTTCCATCATGGAAAAACCCACTTCGGGTTTTAAAAAGTGCACCAAGTGTGGCGGTACCATCTCCGTCACCGACACCCATGAGTGGTGTCTCAAATGTTTAAGTCCTGACCACTCCATCACCGAGTGTATGGCTTGTGCCATGATGTCCAAGAGGGGTCGACAAAACCGAGCTGCTAAGCTCAGTGCCCTTTTTCCTTCCGATGCAGCTTCTGTGGCATCGACGTCTTCAAGGGCTTCGTCTTCCTCCCATGGATCTCAGGTAACCAAACATAAGTCTAGCCGGTCCTCAAAGGGTAGATCTCTTTCTAAGCATCGAGATGCCTCTGGCGTTGCCCTTTAGGGTTCCATACCGGCAAAACTGCCCCGGCGGGAGGCTTCGGCTTCCAAAGCATTATTGGAGCTCCAGGATGTTCTCGAGGCCTCGACCTCGGCAGAACTACTGGTGCCATGCTCTGGGGTACCGGCTGTCTCCGGCACCGATACCCAGGCATCGGCAGCGTCGATAGACCAGAGGTTCCTGGCTATTGAACGCAGTCTGGCAGCCCTGCTTGCGGCATCGATCCCCTCGGAACTGCCTCAGACAGTTGTACCGGTACCGACAGCATCGACATCGGTGTCGGCTTTGCCGGCACCCAGTCATGCGATGCTTTCCGGTATCGATACACCGGTGCCGATTCCCCTCGGTACTGACTTCGGTCGGTACGGGTATCGGGCTCTTCAAGAGCATCCGGACAGACGATACTTTGAATCCTTGGAGGACTCCGAGGATTCGGACAGTTCTGCCGGTACCAGCATACTTCTCCCGGAGGAGCCTTCCTCTCCTAAACGTAGGTTATCTCCTCCGGAAGATATCTCCTTTCAGGATTTCATCAGGGAGGGTGGCTCGAGGTCTGTCCATTGCTGTGGCTCTTGAAACAGAGCCCAGGGCTAAGGAGTTGGACATTTTACAATATCCCAAAGCTCCTAAGGAGGCAGCTACTCTGCCTATCCATGAGATTCTACATGATCTTATGTTCAGAATGTGGGAGACACCTCTTACAACCTCTCCTCACTCTCGCAGACTGGATACGATGTATCGAGTCCCTCCTTGTCCTGTTTTCCAGAAAACTCAGCTTCCTCACCACTCTATTCTGGTGGAATCAGCTATGAGAAGGATCAGGAGTGCAAAGAGGTATGCCTCTAATCTTCCAGGACGTGAGTGTAGAACTTTGGATGCCTTTGGACGTCGTACGTTCCAGGCTTCCATGCTTTCTGCCAGGATCAGTTCCTATATTCTATATATGGAAATGTTCCTTAAAGAAGTCACAGGAGACGGAGGTTTTAAGCCCTCTCCTTCCTGAGGCAGGATTTTCTCACACTAGTTAAACATGCCCAGGATGTTTGTCAATCATGCAGCTTTTGACTGTTTTGAGTGCATAAGCAAAACCTTTGCCATTGCCATAGGTGCATGAAGAATTGCCTGGCTCCAGGCATCCAATTTGGAGCTCTGGGTGCAGGACAAACTGGGCAATATCCCTTGTACAGGTAAGAATCTATTCGGCAAGAATTGGAAAGAAAAAGCCAATGAGATGGATGCTGACAACTCTACTTTGGATAGGTTATCCAAAGCCACAGCTGATCCTGCCAGAAAGAAATCTTTCAAGAAGCCTTTCTTCTCAAAAAAGAGGAGGTTTTATCCTTCTTATTCCCAGCAGGGACGTTCTGCAGGTCAGCTTGTCTGAAAGGGTCAGCAACCACCTAAACAAAGGAAAGCAAAGACTGCCAAGCCTCAACCGCCTCAAGCCTCCACAAGGCCTTTGACTTTCATCTAGAGAAAGCGTTCCTGGCCCTCAATGGTCCAGAGCCTTCCACCATTCCAGGAAGGTTATGTCACTTTGCCCCCAGATGGGGGCAGATAACAGCAGAGCATTGGACACTCTCCATTATAAAAGAGGGGTATAAGCTTTATTTTCTGTGCATGCCCCCTCCCACAATGGTAAGACAGTTCAATTCTCAGACCTCTCTCATCAACCTGTTAGATCAAGAGGTCACTATGCTTCTTGCCCAGGGAGCAATAGAAGAAGTACCCATTCATCAACAGGGTACAGGGTTTTACTCCCCCTATTTCCTTATCCCAAAGAAAACAGGGAGGCACAGACCTATTTTAGACCTCAGAGATTTGAACAAATTCCTGTTCAAAGGGAAATTCAAGATGATTTCTCTGGGAACTCTGCTGCCATACCTTCAGAGTCAGGATTGGCTTTGTTCTCTAGATCTCAAGGATGCGTACACCCATGTCCTCATCCATCCAACCCACAGAAAGTTCCTTTGGTTCCTTTTTCAAGGAAAGCACTACCAATACAGGGTGCTTGCTTTTGGCCTGGCCTCAACACCAAGAGTGTTCACAAAATGCATGGCTGTGGTAGCAGCATTTCTCCGTACTCTAGGGATATTCATCTTCCCCTACTTAGACGACTGGCTTATTCGAGCCCCATCAGAGTCAGAGGCCAGGACTTCCCTATCTTGCACAATGCGTATTCTTCAGTATTTGGGTCAGGTCATAAACATCCCAAAATCCAGTCTAACTCCCACTCAGTCTCTAGAGTTCATAGGAGCTTTGCTGGGCCTATCTTCCCCAGGCCCATTGCCTCCGCATGGTGCAGTTAGCTTCTCAAACATTGCTAAAACCTCATCTCACTGCCCGAGAAATGTTACAACTACTAGGCCACATGGCATCTACAGTGCATGTGGTCCCTTATGCTCGCCTCCATATGAGAGCATCCCAGTAGACCTTATCCACTCATGGACCCAGGCATCAGGGTGCCTGTCAGACAAAATAACAAACACAAATCGTCTTATTTTGTCTCTCCAATGGTGGCAGTCCATTCAGAACTGTTGCTGGGGTCCCCGTTTCAACAGCCCTTACCCCAGGCAACTCTCACAACAGATGCTTCACCAGTGGGTTGGGGAGCTCATCTGTAAGACCTCTCCACCCAGGGCACTTGGTCTCCACTGGAGACTCATCTACATATCAATCTCCTAGAACTCAGAGCAATCTTTCTTGCTCTTCAGGTGTTCCACACTCTGCTCAGCTACAAGACAGTCCTCATTCACATGGACAATCAAGTAGCCATGTTCTACGTGAACAAGCAGGGAGGAACAGGCTCTCTGTCGCTTTGCAACGAAGCTTTGCGACTATGGGCCCTCGCCAGAGAGCATCAGATTCATCTCCTGGCAGTGTATCTTCCAGGCATACAAAACTCTTGGGCAGACAGACTCAGTCGAGTTCTGCTTCCACACGAATGGTCTCTACATGCAGACCAGGTGGCCAAGATTTTTCAAATTTGGGGAACCCCGGACATAGACCTCTTTGCAAGTCCGTTGAATGCCAAACTTCCCCAGTTCTGTTCCAGAATTCCGGCTCGGGGTTCTCAGGCCAGGGATGCCTTCCTCCTTCACTGGGTTGAAGACTTCCTTTATGCCTTTCCACCCATTCCCCTAATTCCCAAAACCCTGTTCAAGCTTCAGAGAGACAGAGGGCGTATGATTCTCATAGCTCCACATTGGCCACGGCAAGTGTGGTACCCTCTGCTTCTACATCTCTCTCAAGCCCCCTCCCTGGAGTTAGGGTCCGCTCCAGATCTCCTTTCACAGGAGGACGGAATGTTATGGCATCCCAATCCCCAGTCTCTGCATCTCAGAGCTTGGTTGCTGAAGGCCTAGATATTCATGATCTCAACCTCCCTCAGCAAGTAAAGGATGTCCTTTATGCTTCCAGGAAGCCTTCCACTAGATGCTCTTATGATTTTAAGTGGAAGAGGTTTACCATATGGTGTTCACAGAAGGGTCTTAACCCCCTGGCGATACCTCTGGAATCATTACTTGAGTACCTCCTTCATTTATCCAATGCAGGACTTAAGACTAACTCAGTAAGAGTCCATTTGAGTGCTATTGCAGCTTCTTTCAAGCCTCTAAATGGACAACCTATTTCCTCCCATCCTCTTGTAGCAAGATTTATGAGAGGCCGCCTTCTAACTAAGCCTCCCATTAGGCCACCACCGGTGCATGGGGCTTAAACCTGGTTCTCCAGGACCAAGCAGGAAGTCAGTCCTCACATATGGGTGACGTCGGCGCCGACGGAGCCCTCGCGGAGCAATTTTCCCCAGCTTTCAAAGAAAGCCTTTGGGAATTGCAGCGCGCATGCGCGGTCGCCTTCCCGCCCAAGGGTGCCATCTTAGCCAGTCTTCTTTTTTCCGCGGAGCCCTACAGACGTACACGTCGTGTCCCCGCGAAAAAGTTGATTTTATTCGTAATATTCTCTTTTTTCCTTCGGTTCGACGCCGGTCTTTTTCCCGCCCGGACTCGCGACGCCGGTCACGAGTCCTCTTCTTCTTTTCGGTTTTTCTGACTTAGTCAGTTTCGTTTTCGGTTTTTTCACTGGCAGCCCGGTCCTTTGACCTCGCAGGGGCCCTTTTTCCCCCGATGGCTGCCAGTGGTTTCAAGCGGTGTGGTCAGTGTGACCGAAATATGTCACTAACTGACACACACGATAATTGCCTCCGCTGCCTGGGCCCGGATCATGAAGAAATGATCTGTGGGGCCTGTGGCAAAATGTCCTTCAAAGCGTTGAGAAGTCGGCGGCATCAGCGGGATAGGATCTTCGTTGACCCCAGCCGTACCCGGACCTCGTCGGAGGCCTCGGCGTCTAGAGGTTCCAGCTCGGACCGTCGCCGGAGTTCCTCCGACAGGGGTTCTCCCTCCGGGGACCATCGTCGGAAGGTGAAACCCGCGAGGGCGGCGTCGGTGGATGCTCCTGGCTCCGCGAGGGCCAGGTCGCATAGCCCCGACAGCCGTCCCGGGTCCTTGGAGAAGGAGCACCTCTCGAAGAGACCTCGCATGGAGTCGGAGCTGCCTGCTCGGGTAAGTCCTGTGGTCCTCCTGGACTCGCCTCCGAGACCGCCGACGTCGGGCCCGACGCCGTCGGGGCCCGAGTCGGGGGCTGCTGGGTCACCTGAGGTCGGACTCAGGTTGACGGCCTTGGAGAGCAGACTGTCTGCCTTCATGGACCAGCAGCGAGCACTGCTCACTAGCCTCGCTGGCGCCGCTGCCCCGACCGCCGGGACGTCGACGTCTAAGTCGACCCCGGAGACCGAGCCGATCCTCGAGTCCATGCGAACTCGAGTCGATCCTCAGTCGAGGTCACCCTCGGCCTCCCGTTCGGGACCGAGGTCGCCGACGCCGACTCCCTCGGTGTCGGGGCGGCGGGCGCCGCAGCCCGCCCGGGCCAACCCCACCGATTCCTCCTCGGAGTCGGTCTGGGAGTCTGAAGAGGAAGAGTCACCTGATTCCTTTCGGACTCGGTGTGTCCCCTCGGACTCGCCTGAGTCCGAACCTCGGAAGCAGTCCCCTCCGGAGGATGCCCGGTTCTCGGACTTCGTCAGGGATATGGCCAAGGCTTTGGCCTTCCCTGCGGACCCCGAGGAGGAGCCTCGAGCCGAAGAGCTCGATGCCCTCCAGTATGACTCTCCCGCCAGGGAACACTTTACTGTACCGGTTCCTCCCATGCTGGAACGACTACTCTTCCGCATGTGGGAGAGTCCGGCCTCCTCGCCGGTCCTGAGCAAGCGGGTCGATTCTATCTATCGAGTCCGCAAGAGCCCTGGCTTCCAAAAAGCACAGCTACCACACCATTCCATGGTAGTGGAATCGGCCATGCATCGTCTTAAGAGCCAGAAGATGCACTCCTCGGTGCCTCCTGGCAGGGAGGCCCGTAACCTGGATGGCCTTGGTAAGAAGTGTTTCCAGGGCTCTATGCTTGCGTGTCGTGTCCAGACCTACCAGCTATACATGGGCATGTATCTTCGAGACCTGGCTAAAGAGCTAGCCGGATTCTCCGCTGGATTGTCCGAGGAACCCTTGCGGAGGTTCCTAGCCTTGTCCACTGGCATTCGGGAATGCTCAAAATTCATATCCCGAGCAGCCTATGATGGCTTTGAAGCATCGGCTCGAGTGGCCGCAGCCGGCATCGGTGCCCGCCGACAGGCTTGGCTTCAGTCGTCTGACCTTGAGCCCTGGGTGCCGGACAAGTTGGTCGATGTCCCCTGCCGAGGTGAAAACCTCTTTGGCAAACCTATGGCAGAAAAGGCTGCACAGATCGAGACGGAGACTCTCACCAGGACTAGGCTTTCTAGGAAGACCTCCGCCCCTTCCCAGAAAAAGAAGGGCTCGTGAAAGAAGTCCTTTTACCCGAGAAAGGCGGCTGCCTATAAACACTACCCCCAATATCAGGCCCCCGCAGCTCCCCAACAGGGCCAGCAGGCCAAGGGACAGGGTAACGGGTCCCGTAGGCAGCAAGCCCCCAAGCCTGCACCACCAGCCCCTGCTCAGCAGGGTGGGGGCTTTTGACTCTTTAAGCATAGCCTCTCCCCCTCCGCTGGCTCCTCCCAGCACCGGAGGCCGGCTGGTTCACTTCGCCCACAGGTGGTCCGACATCACTTCAGATGCCTGGGTGCTTCAAGTCGTGAGAGAAGGCTATCTTCTCCACTTCCACCAGGTCCCTCCCCCCTATTTCCCGGGAGAACCTCCACGACTCCCTCTGCACAGGGACTTACTCCTTCAGGAGTTAGCAGGTCTTCTACAGGAACAGGCGGTGGAACCGGTGCCCCACCACCTGAGAGGTCAAGGCTTTTATTCCAGGTATTTTCTAGTACCAAAAAGGACAGGAGGCCTCAGACCCATCCTGGACTTGCGCAACCTCAACAGGTTCCTCGTGCGGGAGAAGTTCAAAATGCTTACCCTTGGAATCCTTCTGCCCTACCTCCAGCAGGGAGATTGGCTATGCTCCTTGGATCTAAAGGATGCCTACACGCACATCCTCATCCACCCAAGCCACCGCCAATACCTACGATTTGTGGTGGCAGGAAATCATTACCAGTACAGGGTACTGCCCTTTGGCCTGTCCTCCGCACCGCGAGTCTTCACAAAATGTCTCGCGGTGGTGGCGGCCCATCTCCGGCTTCACGGCCTCTATGTCTTCCCGTACCTCGACGACTGGCTCATCAGAGCAGCGTCCGCTCCGGAGGTCACCAACGCCACACGCCGCACGATGACTCTTCTGCAGTACTTGGGCTTTGTCATAAACTTCGCAAAGTCCACTTTGCTCCCCTCACAGGATCTCGAGTTCATCGGCGCAAGACTGCACACTCCTCAGGCGCGAGCTTTCCTGCCTCTCGACAGGGCTCAACGGCTCATGGACCTAGCCGACCGTTTTCGCAGCCAGTCCCTGGTCTCCGCCAGGCGCTTCCTGAGACTGCTCGGCCATATGGCTTCCACCGTCCATGTGACCCCCAATGCCCGCCTGAATATGCGGCCTGCTCAATGGTGTCTTCGCAAGCAGTGGCAACAAGCCACAGGCGGCCTAGCAGACCTGGTGCGCGTCTCCGAGCCGCTGGCCTCGTCTCTCCAGTGGTGGCGTCATCGACCGAACCTGGTACTCGGCATGCCTTTTCAGTCACCTCAGCCGGCCCAGGTACTGACGACAGATGCGTCCCTCCTGGATTGGGGAGCACATTGTCAAGGGGCACGTACTCAGGGCCTCTGGACCACGTGGGAGTCTGCTCAGCAGATCAACTTCCTGGAGCTCAGAGCGATCCGCCTGGCTCTCAAGGCTTTCTCCCACCTGACCTCTCACCAGTCCGTCCTTGTCCAGACGGACAATCAAGTTGCCATGTTCTACGTGAACAAACAGGGGGGCACAGGCTCCTTCCTTCTCTGTCGGGAAGCACAGAAGCTCTGTTCTTGGGCCGTCAGCCACGGCATTCTTCTCAAGGCAGTTTATCTCCCAGGCCAAGAAAATTGCCTGGCGGACAAACTCAGCAGGATCCTCCAGCCGCACGAGTGGCGCCTGGATCCCTTAGTAGTTCAGAAGCTCTTTCTAAAGTGGGGCCTCCCCACGATGGATCTCTTTGCCAGTCCCCACAACCGGCAACTTCCTCGCTTCTGCTCTCGTCAGCCACATCCCCTTCGAGTTGCGGCGGACGCTTTTCTACTCTCATGGTCGGAGAGCCTCCTGTATGCTTTTCCTCCCATCCCGCTAGTCTCTCGAACTCTTTTCAAGGTTCTCCGAGACAAAGCTTCCATGATCCTGGTGGCCCCTCGCTGGCCCAGACAGCCATGGTTTCCACTCCTGCTGCAATTAGCGGTAGAGGATCCACTCCCTCTGGGGTTTCAACCGGATCTCCTCACTCAGGATCAGGGGTCTCTGCTATACCCCAACCTCAGATCCCTCAATCTAATGGCCTGGCTGTTGAGAGGGTAGTCCTTGCTCCCCTTCTTCTGCCGGCAGAGGTGGAAGAGGTCGTCCTAGCTTCTCGGCGACCTTCTACCCGCAAATGCTACGCCCTTAAATGGCGTCGCTTTTCCGTTTGGTGTACCCAGCAGTCTCAGGATCCCTTCTCCTGCTCGGTGTCGGTGATCTTGCAGTACTTGCTCTACCTCTCTAATCTGGGACTTAAGTCCAACTCCGTCAAAGTTCACCTCAGTGCTCTTTCAGCACATCATGTACCGGTGGACGGCAGACCTCTTTCCAGCGACCCTCTCGTGGCGAGGTTTCTCCGAGGTCTCCTCCTACTTAAACCACCTCTGCGCCCGCCAGCGCCTGACTGGGATCTGAATGTGGTTTTACAGCGGATCACCTGTCCGCCTTTTGAACCTATGGCTACCTGTTCTCTCCGTTTTCTCTCTTGGAAAACATTGTTCTTGATAGCCCTCACTTCCGCTAGACGCGTAAGTGAATTGCAGGCCCTCGTGTCTGATCCCCCTTACACTCGGTTCTACAAAAATAGGGTAGTCCTACGGACTCACCCAAAATTTCTTCCAAAAGTGGTCTCCCCTTTTCACATCAATCAGGAGGTGGTACTTCCAACCTTCTTTCCCAGACCACACTCCAGCCGAGCTGAAATGGTCCTCCATACCCTGGACTGTAGAAGGGCATTGAACTTCTACCTTGACCGTACGCGGGAGCACCGTAAGGCTGCTCAGCTTTTTGTGTCTTTTGACCCCAATAAATTGGGGCTCCCGGTCTCCAAGCGTACTCTGTCCATCTGGGTTGCGGACTGTATCACTTGGGCTTATGGGGCAGCCGGACTCTCCTTGGATGGTCGAGTCACAGCTCATTGTGTTCGGGCAAAGGCTACGTCAGTGGCTTACCTCCGCTCTGTTCCGCTGGCAGACATCTGCCGGGCCGCTACTTGGTCTTCGAGCCAGACTTTTGCGGTCCATTACTGTCTCGAGAGGGAGTCCCGCAGGGACAGTGCTTTCGGACAGGCAGTCCTCCGTAATCTCTTTGAGGTTTGAGCAACTCCTACCCTCCATCCCGGATGTGGGCTACCGGTGGGTAATAATTCAGCGAAGATTCCTTCCTTCTGTGCTGCTGAGCTAGAGGGAGCTCATTTTTTGTGCTTAGGGTCTCCGGTAGCCTTAAGCTTGGGAGTCCCATATGTGAGGACTGACTTCCTGCTTGGTCCTGGAGAAAGCGTAGTTACTCACCTGTAACAGGTGTTCTCCAGGAGCAGCAGGAATCAGTCCTCACAACCCTCCCTCCTCCCCTTGGAGTTGCAATCATCTGCTTAAGTTTTTTTGCAAATTTTTCTGCTGTCTTTTTTAGCTATGTCATCTGACTGGCTAAGATGGCAGCCTTGGGCGGGAAGGCGACCGCGCATGCGCGCTGCAATTCCCAAAGGCTTTCTTTGAAAGCTGGGGAAAATTGCTCCGCGAGGGCTCCGTCGGCGCCGACGTCAACCATATGTGAGGACTGATTCCTGCTGCTCCTGGAGAACACCTGTTACAGGTGAGTAACTCTGCTTTCTTGGTCAGCTCATGAAGCCATCTTTCGAACCCTTAGTTACTACCTCATTGAAATTCCTTTCTTGGAAAGTTATCTTTCTTATTGCAATCACGTCAGCACGTCGCATCAGTGAGTTGCAAGCACTGGTGGTGCTCCTTGTGGTCTTGGGCAAGCCACTTAACCCTCCATAGCCCATGTTCCCTGTAAAATAGTTATCTCCAAGTTATAATGTCCTGTTCAATGTAATTTCAGTTTGTTCAATGTAAACCGCACTGATGCAGAATAGCGCGGTATATAAGAGAATTAAATAAATAAAAAAATAAAATACAAGGTTTCATCATGACAAGGTAGTCCTTAGGACTCATCCACACTTTATGCCAAAGGTGGTCTCGCCTTTTCATCTTAACCAAGCGGTCTACCTGCCTGTGTTCTTTCCAAGACCTCATGCATCAAATGCAGAAAGGAATCTTCATACTTTGGACTGTAAAAGAGCTTTAGCCTTTTACTTGCAAATAACTCAGCAACATAGAAAGTCCTCTCAACTCTTTGTTGCTTTTGATCCTTCTCATTTGGGACTTCCAGTCTCCAAGAGAACACTGTCTACCTGGATTGCACAGTGTATTTCCTTTGCCTATCAGAGTAAGAACCTTCCTCTGGAGGGCCATGTCACTGCTCACAATGTGAGAGCCATGGCAGCTTCAATGGCTCATCTGCACTCTGTGTCTATCGACGACATCTGTCAAGCAGCCACTTGGGCCTCGGTTCATACCTTCACAGCCCATTACTGCTTGGACAAGGACTCCCGCCGGGATGCCTTGTTTGGTCAGGCTGTTCTCCAACACCTGTTCCATACCTAATCAACTCCTACCCGCCATCCCAGGTTGGATGCCAGAGATCCATGGGGGGAAGTGGAGCCCTGTCTCAGGGACACACAACTTCTGGGGTCTCTCCCTGGCATCTAAAGCTAGGGAGTCCCCATATGTGAAGACTACATTTCTGCTTGTTCCTGGAGATAGCATAGTTACTCACCTGTAACAGGTGATCTCCGGGAACAGCAGGAATTTAGTCTTCACAACCCACCCACCTCCCCTAGGAGTTGTATCTCTCTCTCTATCTCTTTCTCTTTCCCTCTCTCTCTCTCTTTGTCTCAGCTTTAAACTCAACTGGAGAGAGGCAGTTGGGAAAGGCGAGAAGGCAGTACGCAGGCACTGTGGGATGCTCCCAAAAGCTTCCTAATTGGACGCTGGGGAGCGTTCCCGCGCAGGTTCCGTCGGTACCGACGATACCCATATGTGAAGACTAAATTCCTGCTGTTCCCGGAGATCACCTATTACAGGTGAATAACTATGCTTTAGAATCCTCTGTTAAGGAGATTCCTACAAGGGCTACTCTTTGTTTCATTTATAACTGATACAGATAAGATGCAGATCCTTCACTCATACTTTTCAAAGAAGCAAGTGAAATTATTTGGTTAATTGCTTCAGGTTTTTCCTGATGCTTAGCGAAAGAGACAGAGGCAAAGGAAGGCCCTTTTAGAGTTTAAGTCTCATATTTTGGCTCTAGGGGCAACCTTCTTCTTGAAATAGCCATGCAGATGTCTTATTTCTTATCAAGGGAAGAAGTGTGTTTTTGAGGCACCCCCTTAATTGGAGGCCTTTCTACAGGGGAAGGGATAAAGGTGATGTATTTCTTTTTGACTATTTTGGTAGTTCTTGGGTTTAGTAAAAGGTGTTGGTTTTGCCAAGTTATTACTCTGAAGATTCAGGAAGTATTATTTTGCTTGTTATTTGATGCTTTTGATGTGGGCTAGAATGTATGAGTGGTGGTGTACATTTTCTTTCTTGTATTGTTAAAAAAAATTAGTAAATAAAAAAGTTTAAAAAAGTTAAATAAACATTATATCTCCAGGAACAAGCAGGAATGTAGTCTTCACATATGGGTATCGTCGGTACCGACGGAGCCTGCGTGGGAACGCTCCCCAGCGTCCAATAGGAAAGCTTTTGGGAGCATCCCTCAGCACATGTGCGCTGCCTTCCCGCCTTTCCAACTGTCCCTCTTCAGTTCTTCGTTTTCCGTGGAGCCGACCAATGTTCCCTCTAATTTTCTGTAGGCTGTGTGCGCATAAAATATCAGCTGTGCAGCTTTTGAAGGAAGGTTAAATTTTTGTGCGCCACATAATGACACTCAGAGTTATATACTTTAAAATTTGACTACACGTCAGAATACAGTAAGTACACCACATTGCTTGCTCTAGAAAATATTGTAGAACTTGTGAAAACCATAAATACACAACAACTTTTCAATTTTAAGAACTTCTGTGTTGTTTTCTATCAGAACCGTAATTTTTGTGCGCTCTGTTGTAAAGTATGTGCGCTCACTCGGCGAGGTGTGTGCGTGGACCCATACCCTGTCACCGCAGAAAATTCCGTCCTTTAAATTGTTTTCTTGTGGTCGCGTTTGCCTCCGCACGACACCTACCGGTACCGCCGGTTCTTTTCTTTTCTTGAAAAAAACAAAACAAAACTTGAACTGTTTCTCTTCAGAAACGTTTCTTTTTCGGTGCTAGGCGCCATTTTGGGCATTAGGCCCCATATTCCTGAAACACGGAAAAACCAACTAGTGGTTTCAAAAAATGTACTAAGTGTGGCGGTACCATTTCTGTCACTGACACCCATGATTGGTGTCTTAAATGTTTAGGGCCTGAACATTCTCCATCTGAATGTCTCTCCTGCAGGGGAATGACTAAAAGAGGAAGACAGAACTGGGCTGCAAAGCTCGGTACCCTCTTTTCTTCGGATGCCAGATCCATTGCATCGACATCTTCAAGGGCCTCCTCTTCCTCCCATGGATCTCAGGTAACTAAACATAAAAGCTGGTCCTCAAAGGGTAGCTCTCCTGCTAAGCATCGAGAGGCCATTGGCATTGCCCTTGAGGGAACCACATCGGCAAAACAGCCCCGGCGGGAGACTTCGGCTTCCAAAGCATTAGTGGGTCTTCAGGATGTTCTCGAGGCCTCAGCCTCACAAGAACTACCTGTGCCATGCTCAGGGGTCCCGGCCGTTTTCACCGGTACCGACACCCAGGCATCGGCAGCGTTGATAGACCCAGAGGTTCCTCGCTATCGAACGCAGCATTGCAGCTCTGCTCACAGCTGCGGTACCGTTGACACCTATGGTTCAACGGGCACCGGTACCAACATCGATACCGATGCCGGTACCTACACCGGTACAGACACTGGTACCGGTACTGATGGTACCGGGCCCAGTGGGAATTCTTCCCGTGCCATCTTTGGCTGGAATCGACAGATCGGTACCGGATCAACTCGGTACCGGATCAACTCGGTACCGACTTCGATCGGTACCGGGACCGTGCTTTGCATGAGCATCGTGGTCAGGAATACTTCGAATCCTACGATTCCGAAGACTCTGACAATTCTGCTGGTACCAGAGGGTTTCTCCTGGAAGATCCCTCTTCTCCCCAATGCAGAATGTCACCTCCAGAGGGCATGTCTTTTCAGGATTTTATTCATGATATGCCCAAAGGCCTTTGAATCACGGTAGCTCCTGAGGAGGAACCCAGAGCAAAGGAATTGGAAATTCTCCAATATCCTAAAGCTCCAAAGGAAGCAGCTTCTCTGCCCATCCATGAAATTCTGCATAACTTGATGCTCGGAATGTGGGAGACGCCTCTGACTACATCTCCTCATTCTAGGAGACTTGATACTATGTATCGAGTTCCGCCATGTCCTGGATTTCAAGAGACTCAGCTGCCACACCATTCAGTGGTGGTGGAGCCAGCCATGCATAGGATGAAAAGTGCAAAGAGGCATGCATCCAATCCCCCAGGTCGTGAATGCAGGACTCTGGACGCTTTTGGGCGCTGAACCTTTCAGGCTTCCATGCTTTCAGCTAGGATCAGTTCATATATACTATATATGGGAATGTTCCTTAAAGAAGTTACAGGAGACTTGGAGGTTATGAGCCCATTTCTCCCGGATGACAAGAGAGAAGACTTTCTTGCTCTAGTTAAGCATGCTCAAGATGTCTCCAAGTTTGTGAATCGTGCAGCCTTTGACTGCTTTGAATGCATCAGCAGAACCTCTGCTATTGCCATTGGGGCACGACGGATTACCTGGCTTCAGGCATCAGACTTGGAGACTTGGGTACAGGACAAGTTAGGCAACATTCCTTGCACTGGAGAGAATCTCTTTGGCAAGAACTGGTAGGAAAAGGCTAACGAGTTAGATGCTGACAATACCACTCTAGATAGATTGTCAAAATCTACAACCCTTCAGCCAAAAAGAAGCCTTATAAAAAACCCTCTTTTAGCAAAAAGAGGAAATTTTATCCTTCCTATACCCAGCAGAGTCAGACTCAGGGTCAGGTTGCCCAAAAGGGACAAACTAGACAGTAAAAGAAGCCAAAAGGCCCAAGAGCCCAACCAGCTCTGCAGGTTCAGCTCCCTTAAGGGCTTTGACTCCTTCCTAGAGAGCTTAGCCTTCCTGCCTCTGAGGGGTCCCCAACCCCCCAATATCCCAGGCAGATTATGCCACTTTGCCAGCAGATGGCATCAGATAACAGCAGAAGATTAGACTTTGTCCATTGTAGGAGAGGGGTACAAGCTTCATTTTCACAGCATGCTCTCTCCTACAATTCTAAGGCAATTCAATACTCAAACCTCCACAGACAATCTGCTAGATCACGAGGTCTCAACACTTCTTGCCCAAGGGGCAATAGAAGAGGTACCCATTCTTGTGCAGGGTTCTACTCCCCCTGTTTTCTTATTCCAAAGAAAACAGGAGGACACAGACCCATTCTAGACCTCAGAGAATTGAACAAATACCTCTAGGAACTCTTCTGCCATACCTTCAAAGCCAGGATTGGCTTTGCTCTCTAGACTTAAAGGATGCATACACTCACATTCTGATCCATCCAGATCACAGGAAATTCTTACGATTCCTTTTCAAGGGAAAACATTTCCAGTACAGGGTTCTTCCCTTTGGTCTGGCTTCAGCACCAAGAGTATTCACGAAATGCATGACAGTAGTAGCTGCATTTCTGCGAACCCTGGGGATATTCGTTTTCCCCTACTTAGACGACTGGCTCATTCGAGCCCCTACAGTTGCAGAGGCCAGCACTGCACTGTCTCGCACAATGCGGATCCTCCAATACTTTGGGTTGGTAATAAACTTCCCAAAATCCCAGCTTGTTCCTTCCCAATGCCTGGAATTCATAGGGGCCTGTCTAGATACCAGACAGGCTAGGGCTTTCCTTCCACAGGCCCGGTGTCTTCGCATAATACAACTAGCTTCTCAAGCAGCAGGGATATCCTCCCTAACTGCTCGGGAGTTACTACAGTTGCTGGGACATAAGGCATCCACAGTTCATGTAGTCCCCATATGCTCGCCTCAACATGCGAGCAGCTCAGTGGACCCTATCCACACAGTGGACACAGGGCACAGGACACTTATCAGACAAAATAATAAACTCTCAACGACTAATTTTGTCCCTGCAATGGGTGGCAATCACTAGAAAATCTGACAGTGGGGTCTCCTTTTCATCAACCCCTCTTTCAGGCCACCCTAACAAAACAGATGCATCACAGGTGGGTTGGGGAGCACACCTGAATCATCTCTCTACCCAGGGCACCTGGTCTCCACAGGAGGTTGGTTTACACATAAATCTCCTGGAATTAAGAGCAATCTATTTAGCTCTTCGAGTATTCCACGCCCAGCTCAGCTACAAGACAGTCCTAGTCCAGACGGACAATCAAGTAGCCATGTTCTATGTGAACAAGCAGGGCGGAACAGGCTCTCTGTCGTTATGCAATGAAGCTTTACGACTGTGGGCCCTCGCCAGAGAGTATCAAATTCACCTTCTAGTGGTATATCTTCCAGGCATTCAAAACCTTTGGGCAGACAAACTCATTCGAGTACTGCTGCCTCACGAGTGGTCTCTCCACCTAGACCAGGTGGTAAAGATATTTCATCTCTGGGGCACTCCAGACATAGACCTCTTTGCAAGTCCACTGAATGCCAAACTTCCCCGGTTCTGTTCCAGGATTCTGGCTCACAATTGTCAGGCAAGGGATGCCTTCCTCCTTCATTGGGGTCAGGACTTCCTTTATGCCTTTCCACCTATTCCCCTCATCCCCAAAACACTCTTCAAGCTTCAGAGAGACAGGGGTAGTATGATTCTCATAGCGCCACGATGGCCACACCAAGCGTGGTATCCCCTGCTTATACATCTCTCTCAAGCTGCACCTCTGGAGTTAGGGAATGCTCCAGATCTCCTTTCCCAAGAGGACGGGATGCTATGACACCCGAGCCCCCAGTCCCTGCATCTCACGGCCTGGTTGCTGAAGGCTTAGACCTCCAGGATTTCAACCTGTCCCAACAGGTAAAGGATATCCTTCAGGCTTCAAGAAAACTTTCCACAAGAAGGTCTTATGCCTTCAAGTGGAAACGTTTTACTATATGGTGTTCCAAGAAGGGATTAAACTCCCTTGTCATACCTTTAGAATCGATACTAGAGTATCTTCTTCACTTATCAAATTCTGGTCTAAAGACCAATTTGGTAAGAGTCCATCGTAGTGCAATTGCAGCTTCTTATAAGCCTCTGAATGGACAACCAATTTCCTCTAATCCACTCATATCCAGATTTATGAGAGGTCTTCTATTAACCAAACCTCCCATTATGCCACCACCGGTGGCATGGGATCTAAATCTAGTTCTCTGGCAGCTCATGAAGCCGCCTTTTGAGCCTTTAGCCACTACAACCCTTAGGTTTTTGACCTGGAAGGTCATCTTCCTAATTGCAGTCACCTCTGCATGTCGCATTAGTGAACTGCAAGCTTTAGTGGCTGATCCTCCTTATACTAGGTTTCACCATGGTAAGGTTGTTCTTAGAACTCATCCACACTTTATGCCAAAGGTGGTTTCGCCTTTTCATTTAAATCAATCAATTTATCTTCCTGTATTTTTTCCGAGGCCTCACACCTCTAATGCAGAAAGAAACCTTCATACTTTGGATTGTAAAAGATCCTTAGCCTTTTACCTACAGAGAACACAGCAACATAGAAAGTCCTCACAACTTTTTATAGCTTTTGACTCTAGTCATTTGGGACTTCCAGTCTCCAAAAGAACTTTATCTAAATGGATTGCCCAATGCATATCCTTAGCTTATGAGAGTAAGGGTCTTCCTCTTCTAGGACATGTCACAGCTCATAACGTGAGAGCCATGGCAACTTCCATGGCTAATCTCCACTCTGTGTCTATTGATGACATTTGTTAAGCAGCCACCTGGGCTTCGGTATACACCTTCACAGCCCACTACTGCCTGGATAAAGCCTCCCGTCGGGATGCCTTCTTTGTCCAAGCTATTCTTCAAAATCTCTTTCAGACCTAATTCAACTCCTACCCACCAACCCTGTTGGAATGCCAGAGATCCATGGGAGGAAGGATGTCTACCTTTCCAGGGTGGCACCTTCCTGGGGCTATCTCCCTGGCATCTTGAGCTGGGGAGTCCCCATATGTGAAGACTACATTCCTGCTTGTTCCTGGAGATAGCGTAGTTACTCACCTGTAACAGGTGATCTCCGGGAACAGCAGGAATTTAGTCTTCACAACCCACCCACCTCCCCTAGGAGTTGTCTCTCTATCTCTTTGTCTCTTTCCCTCTATCCTTTCACTCAGCTACAAACCTAACTGAAGAGGGACAGTTGGAAAGGCGGGAAGGTAGCACGCATGTGCTGAGGGATGCTCCCAAAAGCATTCCTATTGGACGCTGGGGAGCCTTCCCGCGCAGGCTCCTTCGGTACCGACGATACCCATATGTGAAGACTAAATTCTTGCTGTTCTCGGAGATCACCTGTTACAGGTGAGTAACTGCGCTATACAGGCAGACAGACCTTACAAAGCAAATGGTTAAAAAGTCAGACCCTAGCCAGAAGCTAGGAACACAGCCTGTAGACTTGCATGTTCCACAGCAAGAAGGCACATCAACCTCTTGGAACTCAGGGCAGTTTCCAGTGCCCTTCGTGTGTTCCATCCTCAGTTGACTGGGCAAGTAGTACCCATTCAGACCAACAACCAAGTTGCCATGTATTACATCAACAAACAAGGGGAAACCTGATCTCACTCCCTTTGTGGGGAATGATATGCCTCTGGACCTTCGCTATATCACGCCAGTTTATTCTTTGAGCAGTTTACCTTCCAGGGGAGCAAAATGTGCTAGTAGATGAATTGAGCTGAGTCCTTCGGCTGCACGAATGGACGCTCCATCCTGAAACAGCTCAGCACATATTTCGCTTAGGGGAAGTCCCATCATTGACCTCTTTGCCACTCCAGTGAACGCCCAGCTTCCTCAGTTCTGTTCCAAGATTCCATCTCCACTGAGCCAGGCCTCAGATGCATTTCTCCTTCATTAGGGACAGAGACTGCTTTACGCATTTCCATCCATTTCATTGATACCGAAGACCCTCTTCAAACTTCAGTTGGACAGGGGAATGATGATCCTCATCACTCCATTTTGGCCACATCAACTGTGGTTTCCCCTGCTCCTTCGCTAATGCAACACAAACCTCTCAGTCTGGGATGTGCACCCAATCTCCTATCGTAGGACCAGGGGACGCTCCTTCACCCCAATCTGAGAGTGCTGTGGTTGACGGTGTGGCTGCTTAAAGCCTAGTCTTATCTCATCTAGACCTTCTAGAGCAGCGATTCTCAACCTGTTGGTTGCGACCCCCATGGGGGTCGCCACAGTATTCAGCAGGGGTCGCCTCACTCCGCCAAGTTAAAAAAAATAAAAAATAAAAAATCGCACAAGTTGCTGCCGCTGCCGAGTCCACTTCTCGGCAGTGGCAAACTCACCACCTCCCTTCTTGTGCAGCCGCGGCTCCCTGCCTCTTAGGGAACCGTGGCTGTGCCTGTGAAAATGTTGCGGAGCCTTCCAGTCTCTCGACGGGCTCCGTGCAGCATTGTCCCGCTTCCAAAGGAAGTGGTAAACAACTAAGAGACAGGGAACTGCAGTTGCAGAAGAACAGGGCAGTAGCAGGCAGACATAGGGAGAGGGGAGGATGAGGCAGGGAACCTGCATCGGGGCTGACATGTGGGGGGGGGGGACGGAGCTGACATGGGGGAGGGAGGGGGCTGACATGAAGGGATGGATGGAAGGAGGGATGGAGGGGAGGGCTGACATGGACTGAGTGGGGCTGACATGGATGGATGGGAGGGAGGGGTGCTGACATGGAGAGAGGGGGGGCTGACATGGACAAAGGGGAAAGACAGGGGGGTCATACTGGACAGACATGGGATAAATGCTGGACAGAGGGGAGAGACAGTGCGGGTTAGGATTATAATGGGCTGATGAGGCTAGCACTGGTAATGGGCAGATCGGTGGGGGGCTAGGACTGGTAATGGGTTGATTAGGGAAGGCTAGTACTGGGAATGGACTGATCAATGGAGGGATTGGGACTGGTAATGGACTGATGGGGGTAGGACTGGTAATGGACTGTTGGGGGGCTAGCATTTGGAATGAGCTGATCGGGGAGGCTAGGACTGGAAATGGGCTGATTAGAGGCGGCTGGGACTGGTAATGGGCTGATGGGGGGGTAGGACTTGTAATGGACTGAGGGGGAAAGGACTGGTAATGGACTGATGGGGGTAGGACTAGTAATGGGCTGATTAGGGGAAGCTAGGACTGGTAATGGGCTGATGGGGGGAGGGGGGAAGGACTGGTAATGGGCTGATTAGGGGAGCCGAGCACTGGTAATGGGGTTGAGGGGGGACTAGCACTGGAAGTGAGCTGATTGGGGGGGCTTCAAATGGAAATGGGCTGATGGTGGGGAGGGGAGGATAGAGCTGCTGGCCTTGGAAGAAAACTGGGAGCTAGGGTACAAATGGGCTGATGCGAGGGTATGGGACTGGAAGGGAGTGGATGCTGAGAGGGGCTGCCATGGTATTAGGACTAGAAGGAGCTGGACAGTGGGGAAGGAGGAGGACTGGAAGGGAATGGACACCAGTGGCAGTCATGGGAATGAAAGTTGACATTGGAAGATACTGGGAGGGAGGACTGGAAAGGGGCTGATACTGGGAAGGGTTACAGGGACTGGAAATAGGCTGATGGAAAGAAGTGAAGAAAACAAAAGAAGAGATAAGAAATGGCAGCTGGACCATAGGCTGCAGAAAGAGAGCTAAGAGAAGACAGGAAAGCAGAAGCCTCAGATCGGGACGAGCATAATCAGAGAATAAAATGGTCAGACAACAATAGGTAGAAAAAATAATTTCATTTCATTTTAGTGATTTGACTACAAAATCATCATAATTTTGAAATCAAATATTGTTACTTGTTATTGTGATTAATTATTGTGGTTTAAATAAGTACATTTTATAAATAAAAACATATTGCAAAGGCCTATAATATATTAATAATTTTCAACAAATGATTACAGCGACAATGCGTTGACCGTAAAGGAAGAGAGACGCATTTGATTTTATCATTGGGGGTCATCACAAGTTGACCAATGGTAAAAGGGGTCGTGGTACAAAAAAGGTTGAGAACCACTGTTCTAGAGGAAGTAAAAGATGTCCTAGCATCTAGAAAGGACTCCACTTGACAAAGTTATGCTTTGAAATGGTGCAGGTTTTCCCTCTGGTACTCCCAGAAGACACTCAGCCCATTTACTTGTCCCGGTGGAGCCTCTACTTCAATATCTTCTCCATCTCTTTAAGGTAGGAATTCTGTTCGAGTCCACCTTGGTGCCATTTCGGCCTCTCACCAACCTGTCTGCAGTCAACCTATTTCTGTTCATCCTCTTGTAGCATACTTCATGCGAGGCCTTCTCTTAACAAGGCCACCAATCAGACTGCTTCCAGTAGCATGGGACCTCAATATTGTCCTGGCTCAACTGCTCACATCTCCCTTTGAGCCCCTTGCCTCAGCGTCGCTGAAGTTCCTCACTTGGAAGGTTATTGCTCTCACATCGGCTTGTCGTGTCAGTGAATTGAAAGCTCTAGTGCAGGGGTTCTCAACCCTGTCCTCGGGACCCACCTAGCCAGTCGGGTTTTTCAGGATAACAACAATGAATATGTATGGAGACATTTGCATATAATGGAGGCAGTGTATGCAAATCTCTCTCATACATATTCATTGTGGTTATCCTGAAAACCCGACTGGCTAGGTGGGTCCCGAGGACAGGGTTGAGAACCCCTGCTCTAGTGGATTATGCTCCTTTCACACGCTTCCACCATGATAGGGTGGTCCTCCAAGTCCATCCCAGGTTCCTTCCAAAGGTGGTTTCCCCTTTACACCTTAATCACAGACCAAGACCTCATTCCTCTTGGGTGGAAGCAACACTGCACACCCTAGATTGCAAGAAAGCTTTGGCCTATTATTTAGACAGAACTAAGGCTCATCGACAGTCCTCACAACATTTTGTTTCATTTGGCCCTAGTCACTTGGACCTACCCACCAAGCATACTCTTTCCAACTGGATTGCTAACTGCATTTCCTTTGCTTATGCGCAGACTGTACTTTCCCTAGAGGGTCATGTCACAGCTCATAACGCCCGAGCAATGGCTGCCATGGTCGCCAACCTATGCTCTGTCTGCTTCTCGGAGATTTGTCGAGCTGCTACATGGTCTTCCTTTCATACTTTTGCTGCCCATTATTGTCTGGACGGATTCTAGTATGGTCACTATCTTTGCCAAGCCGTTCTTCAGCACTTTTTTGGGACTTAACTACACCTCCTTCTTCCCCGGTCCTCTGTTCCTACCGACTACCTCAGTGGAGAGTGTGCTGAAAGGACTGGGTCTGACGGATTGATACTCTACCCTTGTTGCATTTCGGGTTTTTATTCCCCGCCTGTCGCACCTTCATACTCCATCTTTCACGGTAGCAGGAAGTTGGTGAGTACCATATGTGAAAACTGCGTTCCTTGTTTCTGGAGATAGCGTAGTTACTCACCTGTAACAGGAGATCTCTGGGAACTGCAGAAATCACAACCTGCCTTCCTCACCAGGGCGTTGAAGAATGGGTTTTGTTTTCTGGTTTTCTTTAAGCTGTTCACCTGACTGAAGAGAATTGCTAGGATGGCAGGCACACATGCATGGAGTTATGCTCCCAAAAGCATTCCTATTGGCTGCTGGGGAGTGTTCCCATGCAGGGCTCCATCGATGCCGACATCACCCATATGTAAAGACTGATGCCTGCTGTTCCCGGAGATCTTCTTTTACAGGTGAGTAACTACACTTTTTTACAACTCGTTTCAGTTTGAGATTTATAACCTGCTTTTCCAAGGGTTGAGAACCTGTTCGAGTCAGCTAAAAAGGGCAGGGCTACATGGAACTATACACCTTGGTACAGTTCAGAAGCAGGAGACAAACTGAGTTGCAGCAAGTAGTACATGTGAATAGAGAAACTACTTATTAGAATACGATTAGCAATAAGTTTTCTGTCTACAGGATAGAATTAGGTCATATAAGTTGTCTGAGAGGTGATGGTGTTTAGGTTGTTTTTTTTCTTTTAGAAAGAAGGAACTGTGGTTCTTACAAGATTGTCAGAAATTTATTGTGCGAGGATGATATTGGGTGATTAAATGGAATATATTTTGCAGTAGTGTGACACTCAGTAGTGCCATGAACAGATTTATCAGGAAAACCGTCTTTGAGATTAAAGGAACATCTCTGTGGTTTACTCTACTTTTGAAAATACTTTTCTGGATGTAGTTAGAAGTGTATGAGAGAACTAGCAAGAGTTAGAACTTGGTTAATATTGCTAGACATTTCCTTCCCACTTGTTTCTCTGCAAAGAAAGAAATCTAACCAATGTTGGAAGACTTCCTTTCTAATCCGAGGAAAAACTGACATAAATAATTATTTGCATGATTTTGGATTATGGTAATTTCTGAGAGTCAAAACTCACTTTGATTGCTGTTTTCTGACTGGACAGAATATTTTATAGAAAAAAGTTTGCAGGAGTTAAAGGAATCAGAACAACTCCATTTTTTTGCCGCTTTCTTCAGTTCAGCATTTCAATTGGATGTGTCTGAGATGCTGTGTAGAGGGGATTTTTTAAATTAAGTACAGAATTATGAACACTGTTGGCTCCAGATTAAGATTAGTATATTAAGTTCTGACCTCTGTCTTGAGTGCCTCAGTTTGATTAATTGTTCTGACACATACTTTTTTTTTTTTGCTTTTTTTCCTTCCTCCTCCTATGTTGATGGAGCAGCCAGACCAAATCAATTTGGAGTGCCTGGTGTAGTGCCACACTATGTTCCTCCTCAGATGTTTAACATTCCACAGACCTCTGTACAGGCAAAACCAGTGGCAAGTATAAAGTTGTTCATTTTGTTACTAACTTATGCAATTACACACAGCTTTCATGTAGACTTTTTGTTTACAGTTGTGGTCAGAATTATTGGCACCCTTGCAGCTCAGCCCCTTAATGTCCAATATCTCCTAAAAAAAACAAAAGTGGCCAGTGAAATGGCTTTGGACTATATTATGCACACATATTTGACACATGAAAGAATCAAATAAAACAAGACCAATTTTAAAAAAGAGTATAAAAACTGGAACATTGCCAGGACATAATTATTCATATTCATAAGAGGATACTAATTCTACCTGAATAACTAAATTAAATCTAAACCATAATTATTTTGTTGGATCATTTACCATGAAAGATTCTCTTTCTCATAGCAAACCCTCCGTTTTTCTCTATTTATAGAGGGAAATTCCTTTTGTTACACACTAAGGGACAACACAAATCTTCCCTTAGATGTTCTTATCTGAAGCAACAATTTCAAAAGAGTCCTTGAGACCAACACTATATTCCCTTTGTTGCACACTAAGGGACAACACAAACCTTCTCTTAGATGTACTTATCTGAAGCAGCAATTTCAAAAGAGTCCTTGAGACCAACACTGTCACAGACGTTTTTTCAGTGCGACCCAACTGCATGTAAAGGCCAACTGATTGTCAGTAATTATTCATGAAATCCACAATGCTGGTACAAAGGACTCATCCCAATGTAGCTTGTTGCTAATCACCAGACATATCTTGTCTGCTCTTCACTCGCTACGCAACGCTGTGTTTCAGGCCACAGAAACTCCCGGCCCTTCCTCATGCATGCTGTGTAAATCATTAATTGTGTGTAGTGTCACTGGTCCAGGCTTTTTATTGGCCATGTTTTTACGTATGATGGTCGAACGTTATGCAGATATTGGCTGTTCAGTGATAAACCACATGTTAATCCAATCAAATCAAACTCCACCAATCTAATGCTAGGTTTAAATCCCCTGGGGAAACAGATCTCAATCGGTATATCCAAGCTTGCTCAAGATATTGTAGACGAGAAAAACGATCCCCCTCCTCAGGTACAAAATCCAAAATTCACCATTGTAAATCCTGAAAGGGGCAGCAAGAACTTGGGAATTAGAGAACGATGTTCCTGAAGACGTTTCTTCATAGAACGAGATGTGCTGCCAATATAATTCTTAGGGCATGGACACAATGTATACCACAAACGATGTCATACAAGTGGTATGATGCCAACTAAGAAATTTCTGATTTGTGACTGGATCTAGCCAATCACAGCCCTCTATAATAGTAATGCAAAAGTCACACGACATACATTTAAAATGATCCCTTTCCAGGTTCAACTCATTGCGATTTGTAGTATGCATAACCCAATCTGCTATAGTCCGACCTCGTTGATGAGCAATCATCAAGGGCCTCTGAAAACATGGATGTAGCGCTAAAACATGCCAATGTTTTTTTAGAATGCCCATGATCGATGCTGAATGTTCCTCATTGTCAGGACTATAAACATACCTTTCAGGATTTACAATGGTGAATTTTGGATTTTGTACCTGAGAATACTAGAGGAGGGGATCGTTTTTCTCGTCTACAATATCTTGAGCAAGCTTGGATATACCGATTGAGATCTGTTTCCCCAGGGGGTTTAAACCTAGCATTAGATTGGTGGAGTTTGATTTGATTGGATTAACACGTGGTTTATCACTGAATAGCCAATATCTGTATAACGTTCGGCCATCATATGTAAAAACATCACCAATAAAAAGCCTGGACCGGTGACACGCCATACACACAATTAATGGTTTACGCAGCATGCATGAGGAAGGGCCGGGAGTTTCTGTGGTCCGAAACACAGTGTTGTATAGCGAGTGAAGAGCAGACAAGATATGTCTGGTGATTAGCAACAAGCTACATTGGGATGAGTCCTTTGTCAGTAATTATTCATGAAATCCACAATGCTGGTACAATCAGTTGGCCTTTACGTGCAGTTGGGTCGCACTGAAGACATTTCTGCGATAGTGTTGGTCTCAAGGACTCTTTTGAAATTGCTGCTTCAGATAAGTACATCTAAGGGAAGGTTTGTGTTGTCCCTCAGTGTGTAACAAAGGGAAGTTCCCTCTATAAATAGAGAAAAACTGAGAGTTTGCTATGAGAGAGTCAATCTTTCATGGCGAACAAGCCAACAAAAAAATTATGGTTTAGATTTAATTTAGTTATTCAGGTAGAATTAGTATCCTCTTACTGATATGAATATATAGGCAGGGATAAGCACAGTCTTTTCATTATTGATAGGACATGATTATTGGCACCCTTATAAATAATTCAAATAGGGTTGAACAGAAGAACCACATTCCCATTGCGGTAAAATTAGACACACCTGTGATCAATTGCCAATACTTGTATAACTTGAATCAACCAATGAATGATGGCTCTGTTTAAAATGGCCACATTCACTCCCTGTTCTATTTTCACAATGGTGAAAACAAGAGAGCTGGCTGAGACCATCAGAAAAACCATTATCACCAAATATAAAACTTCAAAGGGGGTACAAGGCCATCTCCAAAGACCTTGGGATTCCTATGCATACAGTTGCAATGTTGTTAAGAAGTTTTTTGCTCATGGAACTGTCAAGAATTTCCCAGGACATGGTGGGAAGAGGAAAATTAATCCAAGAGGTCTTCGAAGGTTAGTGTGAACTGTTGGAAAAACACTATGTACAACATCCAGAGAGCTTGAGGCTGACCTGGAGCAATCTGAAGTGGTGGTTTCAACCTGCACCATATGCTGCGCACTAAACAAATAAGGTCTTAATATGCGAAGGCCAAGGAGGACCCCGCTGCTCAAAGACAGACAGAAAAAGGCAGTCTGATCTTTGCCCAAACCCGCCTTGAGAAATCACAATCCTTCTGGGACAGATGAAACCAAACGAGCTCTTTGACAATGCAGACCAGCAATACATTTACATATGAAGAAATGAAGCTTATAAAAAAAAACACACCCTTCCTATAGTTAAATATGATGGAGGCGGATCGTTTTGTTGCAGTATCCAAAGCTGAAAGAAGGAAGATTCGTGCAGGCATTGTGGTCGAGCCATTGGAGGAGTTGGCTCTTTTGCCTGGACTGGAAACTACCCCCTCTCCCGAAGCACAGAGTCCATCCTTGTCCTTGAGTGAGAACGCTCCCCAGCTGCAGTCCTGCCGCCTTTGAGAGTCAGATGTCAGCCTTCGAGTTATGCGGAAGCAGGGAATGGTTGCGGAGAGGAGAGGAGAGGAGTGGAGCGTCTGTGCCTTCTTCATCTGGCATTCTTCCCGAAAGCTTATGGGTGGAAGCACTACCCCAGCTCAATGAGGAAAGTGAAGCACAAGGTTTGGAAGTATGTCTGGCTGTAGTTTTGCCTATTTCTTTTACTTTAGCTCGCCCAAAGAAAATTTGCTTTAGGTAATATCTGGGATGCCATTACTTCTATCTCCAGGAACAAGCAGGAATAAGTCCTCACATATGGGTACGTCGGAACCGACGGAGCCTGCGCGGGAAAACTCCCCAGCTTCCCAGAAAGGAAGCTTTTGGGGCCTCCCACAGCGCATGCGCTGCCTTCCCGCCTTCCTGACCAACTCTCCTCAGTTCTTCTTTTTCCGCGGAGCCAGCAGGTCGTGTTCCTGTCACCGCTGAAGAAATTGTTATTTTAATTTGTTTCTTTGACCGCGTGTCTGCCTTCCCCGATTCCGGACCGGTACTGCTGGTCTTTTTTCATTTATTTCTTAAAAAAATAAATAAATTACTTTTTCCTCACTTGGTGCGTTTATTCTGTGAGGCCTCTAGGCCTTCTCAGATTCTCCCTCATGGAGAAACCAGCCTCTGGTTTTAAAAAATGCACCAAGTGTACCAGTACTATTTCAGTTACAGATACCCATGAATGGTGTCTTAAATGTTTGGGGCCTGACCATTCCATTCCGGATTGTCCATCCTGCTCTCTGATGTCCAAATGGGCTTACAGAACAGAGCAGCCAAGTTTCATATGCTGTTTTCTGCGGATACTCCAGCATCAACATCCTCCAGGTCTTCCTCTCCTGATGGATCTCAGGTAACCAAACATTCTTCAGGCAGGTCCTCAAAGGGCAAATCTCCCTCTAAGCAGCGAGAGGCCCTTGGCTTTGACGCTGAGGACCCTGCCCCAGTCAAACAACCCCAGCGGGAAGCTCCGGCTTCCAAAGCTCCTCCTATGGGGTTACAGGTAGACCTCGATGGCACGGTCTCGACCGATCACCTGTTAGACTGCTCTGGGGTACCGGCTAACACTGGTACCGACATCCAGGCAGTTGTGGCGTCTATGGGTACTACGGTACAATCCATGCAGCAGGCCATACTGGCTTTCATTAACGCTGCAACGCTTTCGGTACCGCAACAATTGGTTCCGACTCCGGTTCCGGTACCACAACCGATACCGGTACCCAGAGCATCTACTTCCAGTAGTTTTCCGGTTCCGGAGATTTTCTCGATACCGATCCGGTTCCCGGTACGCCCGATGTCGATACCGGTCGGTACGCGTATCGATCTCTGGAAGCTAATAGGCGGTACTTTGAATCTTCTGAAGATTCTGATACCTCAGATGATTCTGCTGATGTCTCTTTTACTCTTCCTGAGGAGCCCTCTTCTCCAAAAAGGAGAATGTCTCCTCCAGAGGATTTGTCCTTTCAAGACTTCATTATTGAAGTAGCTAAAGGACTCTCCATATCTGTAACCTCTGAAAAGGAACCTAGAGCAAAAAAATTGGATATTTTAGGATACTCTAAGGTTCCCAAAGAGGCAGCCACCTTACCCATACATGAAATTCTTCAAGAACACATGATGGACTTGTGGGAGGCTCCTCTCACCCTATCTCCACATTCTCGACGTTTGGACACCATGTATCGGGTTCCTCCTTCTCCTGGTTTTCAAAAAACTCAGCTCCCTCACCACTCTATTGTGGTGAAGTCTGCTATGAAAAAGATAAAGAGTACCAAAAGGCACTCTTCTACCCCTCCAGGAAGAGAATGTAGGACTCCGGATGCTTTTGGCAGAAAAATCTTCCAAGCTAGCATGCTTATTGCCAGAATCAATTCATACAGCCTCTATATGGGCATGTTTTTGAAAGAGATTGCACTGAAGATACGTCATTTTCTCCCCTTTATCCCAGAGGATAAAAAGGAGGAGTTCCTTCTTTTGCTAAAGCAAACTCAAGATGTTTCAAAGTTCTCCAGCAGAGCAGCCTTTGACTCTTTTGAGGGAGCTAGCAGAGCCTCTGGCATTGCCATAGCTGCTCGCAGACTTGCTTGGCTCCAGGCCTCTGATTTGGAACCCTGGGTACAAGAAGGCTTGGGCAATCTGCCCTGTACAGGTGAAAATCTGTTTGGCAAGGAGTGGCAAATCAAAGCCACTGAAATGGATGCAGAGAATGCTGCTTTAGATAGACTTTCTAAGTCTACCTCTACCCCTGCCAAGAAAAAACCTTTTAAGAAGCCTTTCTATAAAAAGACCAGATTTTCCACAAATACTGGCCAGCAATCTTCCCAAGTTCGCTTTGCTCCTAAGCGTCAGCAATCTAAACAGGCCAGAACAAAGTTTACAGGGGCTGCTACAGTCCAGCAGTCCCAACCCCCTCAGAGTTTTTGACTTGATTCTAGAGAACTTAACCTTTCTGGCTCTGCAGCAACCAGAGCCTCTCACCATTCCAGGAAGGTTAACTCATTTTGCTCCCAGATGGGAACAAATCACATCAGAACAGTGGACCCTCTCTATCATCAGAGAGGGCTACAAACTACATTTCTCCAGCTTTCCTCCCCATACCATGGTGAGACAATTCAATTCTCCCCCATCTCTCCTGTACCTGTTGGGTCAGGAGGTGACCACTCTTCTCGCCCAAAAGGCAATAGAAGAAGTTCCTCTTCCTCAACAAGGGTCAAGAAAACAGGGGGGTACAGACCCATTCTGGATCTCAGAGAATTGAACAAATTTCTATACAAGGAGAAATTCAAGATGCTTTCTCTAGGCACTCTCCTTCCATACCTACAGAGTCAGGACTGACTTTGTTCTCTAGATCTCAAGGATGCGTACACACATATACTCATCCATCCATCCCACAGAAAATTCCTACGGTTTCTGTTCCAGGGAAAACATTTCCAATACAGAGCACTTCCCTTCGGTCTAGCCTCTGCTCCAAGGGTATTTACCAAATGCATGGCAATAGTAGCTGCATTTCTACGCACTCTGGGAATCTTTGTCTTCCCATACCTGGACGACTGGCTCATCCGAGCTCCATCTCAGTCCGAGGCTCAAACTTCCCTGGACCACACCAGACGCATACTGCAGTATCTGGGACTCGTCATCAATCTGCCAAAGTCTCAACTCACCCCTACTCAGTCCCTAGAATTCATAGGGGCCTGGCTAGATACCACCACTGCAAGGGCCTATCTTCCTCAAGCCCGTTGCCACCGTCTAGTGCACTTGGCCTCTCAAATTCAGTCCAGAAGCCACTTGACTGCCAGAGAGATGCTACAACTGCTAGGCCACATGGCATCCACAGTTCATGTGGTGCCCTATGCTCGCCTACATATGAGAGCAGCTCAATGGACTTTGTCCACCCAGTGGACCCAAGCATCAGGAGCTCTCTCAGACCAAATAGCAACCTCAAAACGTCTTTTTTGGTCTCTCCAATGGTGGATATCCACTCAGAATCTGTTGTTGGGGGCCCCCTTCCAACCTTTCTTACCCCAAGCAACTCTCACTACAGATGCCTCCCAAACAGGTTGGGGAGCTCATCTCCAATACCTCTCCACTCAGGGCACTTGGTCTCCACAGGAGACCACCCTTCATATCAACCTTTTGGAGCTGCGAGCAATTTTCCTTGCTCTCAAGGTCTTTCATACCCTCCTCATCAACATGACAGTCCTTGTTCATACCGACAATCAAGTAGCCATGTTCTACATAAACAAACAAGGAGGGACTGGCTCTCTGTCGCTTTGCAACGAAGCTCTAAAATTGTGGGCCTTCGCCAGAGAGCATCAAATCCATCTCTTGGCAGTATACCTCCCAGGAATCCAAAACTCTTGGGCAGACAGACTCAGTCGAGTTCTGCTTCCACACGAATGGTCCCTGCACATGGATCAGGTACCCAGAATCTTTCAGAAATGGGGAACCCCGGACATAGACCTGTTTGCAAGTCCGTGCAATGCCAAACTTCCCCGGTTCTGTTCCAGAATTCTGTGTCAGGGAGCTCAGGCCAAGGATGCCTTCCTCCTTCATTGGGGTCAGGCCTTCCTGTATGCCTTTCCACCCATTCCTTTGATTCCCAAGACTCTGTTCAAACTTCAGAGGGATCAGGGATCTATGATCCTCATAGCTCCACGCTGACCACGCCAAGTGCGGTACCCTCTACTTCTGCATCTCTCCCAGGCACCCTCCCTGGATCTGGGAGCTGCTCCAGACCTTCTGTCTCAAGAGGAGGGGACTTTGTGGCACCCAAACCCCAAGTCCCTTCACCTCAGAGCTTGGTTACTGAAGGCCTAGACCTTCAAGACTTCAATCTTTCTCAACAGGTGAAAGATATCCTCCATGCATCTAGGAAACCTTCCACCAGGCATTCTTATGCTTTTAAATGGAAAAGATTTTCCATTTGGTGTGCTGAAAAAGGTCTTAACCCTCTAGCACTACCTTTGAATTCTTTACTCGAATATCTCCTGCATCTTTCCAATGCAGGACTTAAAACAAATTCTGTAAGGGTCCATTTGAGTGCTATTGCAGCATCTCTTCAGCCTATCAATGGACAACCTGTTTCCTCTCATCCTCTTATTGCAAGATTCATGAGAGGTCTAACTTTAACTAAACCTCCCATTCGGCCTCCTCCGGTGGCATGGGACTTAAACGTGGTTCTTGGTCAGCTTATGAAGCCACCCTTTGAACCCTTAGCCACTACCTCCTTGAAATTTCTTTCCTGGAAAGTCATTTTCCTTATTGCAATCACTTCTGCTCGCCGCATCAGTGAACTGCAGGCTTTAGTGGCTAATCCACCTTATACAAGGTTCCATCATGATAAGGTAGTCCTTAGGACAAATCCTCACTTTATGCCTAAAGTGGTCTCACCTTTTCATCTTAATCAAGAGGTATATCTACCTGTCTTTTTTCCAGCTCCTCATGCATCCAGTGCAGAGAGGAACCTACATACGTTAGATTGTAAAAGAGCTCTCGCCTTTTACATCCACAGGACACAGCAACATCGAAAGTCTTCTCAGCTTTTTGTTGCTTTTGATCCTTCTCATTTAGGACTTCCAGTCTCAAAAAGAACACTGTCCAATTGGATTGCTCAGTGTATATCTTTTGCTTACCAGAGTAAGAACCTTTCTCTGGAAGGCCATGTCACAGCTCACAGTGTGAGAGCCATGGCCACATCTATGGCTCATCTTCATTCTGTATCCATCGATCAGATCTGTCGAGCAGCCACCTGGGCCTCGGTTCATACCTTCACAGCCCATTACTGCTTGGACAAGGACTCCCGCCGGGATGCCTCGTTTGGTCAAGCTGTCCTCAGACACCTGTTCCATTCTTAAACAACTCCTGCCCACCTTCCCTGAATGGATGCCTGAGATCCATAGGAAGATGAGGAACCCTAGGGGGGGGGGATCTCCCCAGCATCTTAGCTAGGGAGTCCCCATATGTGAGGACTTATTCCTGCTTGTTCCTGGAGATAGCACAGTTACTTACCTGTAACAGGTGATCTCTGGGAACAGCAGGAATTAGTCCTCACAACCCACCCACCTCCCCTAGGAGTTGTATCTCTCTCTCTCTTTCCTTTCCTCTCTCTATTGTCTCAGCTTTAAACTCGAACTGAGGAGAGTTGGTCAGGAAGGCGGGAAGGCAGCGCGCATGCGCTGTGGGAGGCCCCAAAAGCTTCCTTTCTGGGAAGCTGGGGAGCTTTCCCGCGCAGGCTCCGTCGGTTCCGACGTACCCATATGTGAGGACTAATTCCTGCTGTTCCCAGAGATCACCTGTTACAGGTAAGTAACTGTGCTTTCTCTGATGTGGTATCTCGGTACCTCATGGGATGAGGGTGAAGGGAGATAGAATCAGGAGTGATATGCGGAAATATTTCTTTACGGAAAGAGTAGTGGATCCGTGGAATAGTCTCCCAGTGGAGGTGGTGGAGATGAGGACAGTAACTGAATTCAAAAAAGCATGGGACCAACACAGAGGATCTCTAAAGGTAAAAAGTGGACTGTTGTAGTTGTTATGGAAGGACAGACTAGATGGGCCTTGTGGTCTTTTTCTGTCGTCATGTTTCTATGTTTCTAAGTAGTCAGTATCTCAGCTAAGATGGAAGCTTTTACCCAGAAGGTGGAGGGATATGTGGCTTTAACTGAGACTATGAAAATTAGAGTGGAAGAAAATGAGTAGACATTAAACTTTGTTGTGGATACTAATGCGGCACTGATTAATTAATTAATTTATTTATTTATTTAACTTCTATTATATACAGCGCTATTACATATCAGTGCAGTTTACAATAAACAACATATTACTATGCGGGCGGACCGCATAGAATTACATTAAACAAGGGTCAAGAACTTGGATTCAACAGGGATTAACATATCTACAGCGTTATTTACAGCAATATATACAGTGTAACTTGCGTATTGGTTTAGGCCCAATGTTATTCAGCATGGTCTGGCTTAAGCCAGCTATTCTTTTCTGTTCTATGCTGGGCTGGTCTGGGTAGTTTGTGTGGTTCAATGATTATTTGGCGTTCATTGTTAGAAACAGGGTAGATTAAACACAATATCTTATTTCGAGCTAAGTTGGAAACATTTTAGAGAACACTGCCTATGCTTCAAATTTGCGAATTTCCTGGTTATTGCGGGTAGATCTCTGGTTGAGTTCAAGCAATATCTGTCCGAGAACTTGGCTGTTTAAGAGCTAATGCCGCCAATTGTGAAGGCATTTTATCTACCTCAACGGAGAAGAGTGCCTGGTCCAGTTGAATCAGCTGTCACATTGGATGTTCTTAATGTATCTGATCTCTTAAAATCTCCTGAACCCACTGGTTTAATAGTTTCTAATTTATTGGCTACATGTGCTCTAATATTGGATAGAGATTGGTTGCTTAGGTTGTTCTATGCAAAAGTCACAACTCTTTTTATGGCCAAAAGATATTAATTTTTCCAGATATTTCAAAAGAAATGCAAAAGCGTCATAAACAGTTTTTGTTGTTGAGACCTGGTGTCCTGCAGCTAGGAGCCACTTTCCATTTACACTTCCCATGTAAATGTTTAATTGTGTATATAAGGCACAAAGATACATTTTTTTTCCAACTCGCTGATTTATCTGTTTGTTGGTGCCAAATTGCCTGTTGCTACTTCTCCCGTTGGCAAGGGTGGTGGAGATATGTAACCGTGCATTTATTGCTATACTTTGGTTCCTCTCTAGCATTCTGTTTAATTTGTGATTTATTCATTGTAATGTTGCAGATGAGCTCCTCCGGCCCTTCTGCTTTTTCTTAGGATGTAGTCATGCTCTTATCATGGTGGACTATAGGCATAAATGTTGTCTAACATTTTCTTGTAATTTTTCTTGGATGATTTGTGGATGTTATGCCTTTTCTGTACAAGTTTATTCTTGATACTTTGTAAAATTCTTTAAATACATAATAAAAAAAATATATGGTGGAGGTTCCATAATGTTGTGGGGCTGTTTTGCTGCCTCAGGAACTAGAGGCCTTGAATGTATTAAAAGGAATCATGAAGTCAGATGACTACCAAGGTATTTTGGAGCAAAATGTGCTACCTAGTGTCAGAAAACTAGGTCTGGATCAAAGGTCATGGGTTCTCCAGCAGGACAGTGATCCAAATTATCCATCCAAAAGTACAAAAGAATAATTAAAAAGGAACAAATGGACTGTTTTAAACTAGCCAGCAATGAGTCCTGATCTCATCCCAATCGAGAACCTTTGGAAAGGACTGAAATCTGCCATTGGTAAAAGGAATCCTGGAAACATTCATGAGCTGGAACAAGCCGCAGTTGAAGAGTGGGAAAAACTACCAGCAGACAGATGTATCAAACTAATAGATGGCTACAAGAAATGTTTGGAGGCTGTCATCACTGCCAAGGGCTGTGCAACCAAATATTAGTGAAGCGTGCCATTAATCCTGTCCAGATCATATTTTGGGTTTTTTTCCTCTGAAATTACTACATCTAAATTACACAGACATCTTTTTTTGTTGTACACCTTTGAACATACTAGTAAAATATTATGATGACATACAGTTGGAATATTTCCAATTGTTTCTCAAGATATTGTACACAACATACCTAAAATACAAGGATGACGATAATGTTGACCTCAACTGTATTTATTTAGACAATTTGTTATACTAATAATAGCCAAGCAAAGCTTGCATCTATGCAGTTTACAACGAGAAGCAGAACCTGTAACAAGTCAATCAAAAGATAACTTAGCTAATTATATAAGTCTGCCAAGAAGCCATCCAAGGCAATACACATCAGGGTAGGGAATGAGTGAGACAACAAAATCTTCCAGTACAGTTGTAATAATCATAAAGATACAGGTCATATAAGGAAGGGAAAAGGTTAGCGTAGATAACAAAAATTTAAAAAAAATTGATCTCCTACGTAACCTTAGTACAACCGCTGGAATAGTCGGATTTTAACTTGTTTTTTAATTGTCTTATAAGTTTCCATATGAATGTCGTAAGGAAGAGAGTTTGAGGGCTGGAGCATTGTATGCAAAGGTGAAATGCTGGATCCACTCAAATCTTGTTGATTTGTGGGAGTGGTGAGAAAATGGGCTTGGGATGAATGCAATTGTCTATGTAGTGTGTATGGAATAAGAAGGGAGAAAATGTTTTGTTGTAGGCCTGTATAGTAAGAGCGATGAAAGCATCAGAGTTTTAAATATTATTCGCGGTGACAAGGGGAGCCAGTGTACTTTGATTAACAATGGGTTAACATGGTCCCTCTGCTTTGCCTTGTATATCTGTTTTACTGCTGCATGCTGGATCAGTTATGGGCAGTTTACTGAATAGTATGGGAGCCCCAAGAGCAGAGAATTACAATAGATCATTTTTTGTACTGTAGCTCATCTTCATGGATTCCGCAAGGCATTTATTCTTGACTTGAAAGCATTCTGTGAAATGACAGTGGGCAAATAGACACCTTGTTTAAATGTTGCTGAACTTGCTCATCACTGCAGCAGTCAAAACTTGTTTTTTGCAATATTGTCTCGGACAGTATCACATTTCTAGCTATGCAAGGCCTCTCTGCTGTTGCTTCTATGAGCACTACCTGGAGAGGTCCTAGACCTACAATGGGAGCAGGACCAACACACTTGTCTATCATTTGACAGGAGCAAGGATTGTGCAGTGAGCAGGTGCAGTCAACAGCAGAAAGGATGGAACAGGTTATGGGGTCTGCATAGGAGCAAGGCAAATGTACTGCAAAAGGGCTGGTGCAGTATGCTGTAGTAATAGAGCAAGCAGTAACAGAACAGTTGTGTGGTGGTTCTTGATTTGGAGTTGATTGGTGTACACTGCTACATGAAAGAAGGTTTGGTTGAGAGCTGGGACCAGGAACCCTTTAACTGGAGGGGGAAGTTGTGCTCCTTTGTATGGTACCATGACACACACAGCCCATTGAAGTCCATCTTGCTGGCTGGCCTCAAAGAAGAAAGGAGAGCTATAGGGGAGAGAGCTGGCTGCAGAGAAAGAAGGAAATGGAAGAGGATTTGTTTATGGAAGAGTAGCAGGAAGGGAAAGATGCTAGGGGGCAGAACAACAAGTACAGATGAATTAAGAATGTCTGGGGTTTTTTTTTCATTCAAAGAAGTCTCAACAAAGATGGAGGGGGACAAATCTGTTAGAGAGATTAGAAATTTCAAATTTTGTTTAAATTTGCTACACGGTTTTGACAAACCATTGCACACAATTATTGTTACATAGCAATGACCACATAACAGAAATATAGCTTTCACATATTTCCTGATAATAGAGCTCAAAGAATATTGATTCCCAATGTCTGTCCTTGGATCACTGCAAAAAAATATAGTTTTAGGATGAAACTCATTTTCCAGTTTGGCTTGGTTGACTGCTCACAATTGAAACACATTATCTTGTTTTAGGCCCAACAAGTGTCCAACCAGGGTGGTGCATCAGGTCAGGGTCCATACCCATACAGCCTCTCTGAGCCTGCCATCACCTTGGATACCACAGGTGGAAAAAATCTGTCTGAGCAGAACAACTACAGTAACATTCCTCATGAAGGAAAACATACACCCTTGTATGAGCGATCTTCTCCAATAAACCCTGCACAGAGTGGAAGCCCAAATCATTTAGATACAACCTATTTCCCTGCCTCTTCTACATCTTCCTCTGACAATGATGAAGGCAATGGAGGAGCTGCTAAGTAAGTTAAGCCTAAAACATTAGAATTGAAGGCAATGAAACTTAATGTGAAAATATTGTATTGTAATGGTTCCTTGTCACAAATGAGAGAATTTGGAGTCTTAAAACTCTGCTGTGCAGTAGTTCCCTAACTCTGTTGTCATGACCCCACGGCCAGTGGGGTTTTTAGGATATGCACAATGAATATACATAAGACAAATTTGTAGATACCTGGTCTCCAGTATATACAAATATCCACAGTGAATATGCACAAGATCTCAAAATCCTGTCTGTAGGCTGACCAGCACAGGCTTGAGATTCATTTGTATACAGAAATCTGACTTTATGATTTTTTTTTAATTTACAAGTACACATCTTTCCATTAGATTTTGATATTATTTTTAGCATTGCATTGTTTCATTCTTCATAATTTGTTTTGATTTATATTTAAGGCTTCCATTCTTTAATTAAAATTTTTTATATAGCAGCTTAACAAAACAAAGCTGTATGGTACAGTTTACAATATAAGAACAAATCAAATTCTAACCAGGCGTACCCCATGTGCTTAGATAGTATAAAGTGAAGTGTTTATCTGCCAGCTAATTACAGGCTCTTTGAGTGCAAAAACATCTGTGTATTGTAGCATTGTGGAATCATACATTTCTATAACAGAAATGTGCCATAATAACAAAACAGTATATTTCCTCCAATCACCAGCATATACGTACGTACCCCCCCCCCCCTACCTAGCACTCTTCTTCAGACAACCTCGGCAATCTCCTGCAAATCCTCAGTCTTCTTTCCCATCACATTTTTTCCAGCTTTCTTTCAAACTAGTTGCCATTGCTAATTTTCCGAGAACAAGCAGGAAGTCAGCCCTCACATATGGGTGATGTCGGCACCGATGGAGCCCGCACAGATCCACTCCCCAGCTTTCAACGAAAGCCTTTGGGAGTTACACCATGCATGCGTGGTCACCTTCCCCACCCAAGGTGCCATCTTACCTCGGTTGTCTTTTTTCCGCGGAGCCCTGCAGACGTGTTGTCTGTGCACTCCAGATTAAGTTGATTTTTACACTGTCCTTCGGTAATTTTCTTCTGTTTTTTCACTGAGTTCGGTTCGATCACCTTTCCGCCACCTGAATCCACCGCCTCAATGTCATGCTTTTCGCTTGGGTAATATATTTATTTTGCCTTTATTTTTTGGCACACAGGTGTTTTGCTCACAGCCTAGTTGGTCGAGGAGACAGAGTTTGATCTCGCAGAGGCCATTTTTCCCGCTACATCTTTGACCAGCAGATTTAAGCAGTGTGGCAACCGCACTATGCCCCATACGGACCGCTACAGTACTTGTATCAAGTGTCTTGGGATAGACCATGGCATGTCTTCCTGTCCACTTTGCCTTTTGATGTCAGCTAAGACCTGGAAGGAACGTGAAAGGCTGCAGGGGGATCTGTTTGGTAAGTCTGCCTGGGGATTGGCATCGGGGGCGGAATCCCTGCCTTTGACACTGGTGTCAGGTGACTCATCATGCGCCCGGGCTCGGTCAGAGCCCCAAGGTCATCGGGTGTCTGAGTTGTCCTTGGAGGATCTTTCCTGTGTGTCGAAGGCTTCCTCAAATTTGAAGCCTAAGTCTGACCCTGGCCCAGTGTGTAAGACCTCTAGTGCCCGGGCGCGGAGCCCTCAACCCAACGCTGGTGACGACGACCAGCCCCAGTGGGTGGAGTCTTCCATGGAGTCGGGATCGGGTCAGGTCCCCCGACATGATCACCATCAGGGATTCCCCTACCAGGGACCTGATGCTGGTCTCGACATCCTCAAAGCCAGCATATGCTGCTGCGGAGCCATTTAGTATCGAGGCCAGGGTGGGTGGCAGCCCTGGAACACAGCTTCCCTGCATTCCTCGATTCACGGTAGGGCCCGAACCTCCATACTTCCAGGTCGTCCTCAATGAGGACCTCCCTGGAGGATGCTCCACCCATCCTTGAAAGGTTGGTGCAAGTGGTGCTGACAATGTCAGCGACCACCTTGAGGTCCAACACAACTTCAGGTGCAGCAGCACAGGAGCTCTGGGAGTCGTCGATGCCAAGTCGGTCCTATGAACGCGGGCCCTTGCCGATTCCTCTGACTCCAGTCGGTGTGGGAAACAGTCTCCTGACACCATCCTCCACTGGACATCCCCTCCGCCTCATCTCTGCCACACCATCGGCGGTGGTCATCTCTGGAGGATCTAGCCTTCCTGGAGTTTGTGAGGAGATGCACCAGGCCCTCGCCTTCATGGCGGTGCCCGAGGATGAGCCACATACGAAGGATCTTGAGATCCTCCAGTATGAGGCTCCTCCTTGGGAGGCACTGACGGTGCCCATGCCCACATCCTGGAGTGGCTGCTGTTCAGGATGCAGGAGAACCCCAGTGACTGTACCTATTGTGAACTGTTGACTCAATTCGCAGTATCGAGTTGGCCAAAGCCCCAATTTTCAGAAGACACAACTGCCACACAACTCCATGGTGGTGGAGTCTGTCGTGCGTTGCATTAAAAGCCAAAATACGTACTATACAGGGCCCCCCCCCCCCCCCGGCAGGGAGGCCCACACCATGGATGCTTTTGGCAGGAAGTGTTTCCAGGGCTTCATGCTCACAGCCCGGATCTAGGCATACCAGCTGTACATGGGCATGTACCTGAGAGACCTGGTGAAGGACCTCACTGGGTTCTCGGCTGGGTTATCAGGCAAACCTCTTGAGCACTTCAGGATCCTGCTGTCATCAGTCAAGGAGTACTCCAAGTTTCAAACTCGGGCAGCTTTCGATGACTTTGAGTCGATGGCTCGGGTTGCTGCGATGGGCATTAGTGCCTGCTGCCTTGCCTGGCTAGTCTTCCAACTTGGAGCAGTGGGTTCAGGACAAGTTGGCTGATGTCCCTTGCCAGGATGAAAACCTCTTTGGCAAGCCCATGACGGAGAAGGCCGATGAGCTGGACAAGGAACTCATGACCAGAACGAGGCTGTCCAAGAAAGTGCCTAAACCTTCCTGCAAGAAGACTTTTGGGGAAAAAGCCTTTCCACCCGAAGGCCAAGAAGGCTTACGGAAACTACCCCGTTTCAGGCCTATCCTGCTCCCCCCCCCCCCCCCCCCCCCCCGTGACAACAGGCCAAGGGCCAGGGGGCATGATCCCCCGTAAGCAAAAGGTCCCAAAATTCAAACAGCACCCCAGCCATAGCCTGGTGGGAGCTTTTGACTCCTTGGTAATAGCCTCCCTCCCCTAGAAGATAACAGGCCCAATGTTCACAGAGGCAGGCTGGTCCACTTTGCACACCTGTGGCCGACCATCACCACAGATGCCTGGGTGCTGCAAGTGGTCAGGGAAGGGTATCTCCTCAACTTCTCCCAGCTGCCTCCTCCCTTCTTCCCAGGGGAATTACCCATGGACCCCTTGCACAGAGCGCTCCTGCAGACTGAGCTTGAGGTCTTGCTTGGGAATCAGGCAGTGGAGCCTGTCTCCCAGCCTCTACAGGGACGGGGGTTCTACTCTCACTACTTCCTTGTCCCCAAGAAAATAGGGGGCTTCCAGCCCATCCTGGATCTGCAGGACCTCATCTGCTTCCTGGTCAAGGAAAGGTTCAAAATGGTATCCCTTGGAACCTTGTTGCCTTACCTCCTGCAGGGAGATTGGCTATGCTCCTTGGATTTCAAAGATGCCTACACCCACATCCAAGGTACTGTCAGTACCTCAGATTCATCATCAGCGGACGACACTATCAGTACAGGGTGCTCCCCTTTGGCCTTGTCTCAGTTCCTCGGGCATTCACAAAATGCCTGGGGTCATGGCCACACGCCTCAGGCTCCTGGGGTTTTTCATCTTCCCCTACCTGGTTGACTGGCTCATATGAGCCAGCTCACCAGAGGAGGTGTGCAATGCAGCACATTGCTCCATAGGGCTGCTCCAGCGCTTGGGGTTTGTGAACTTCCCGAAGTCTCACCTCCTGCCCACCCACTGGTTGGAATTCTTAGGTGCCCTATTGGATTCCACTCAGACGAGGGCCTTCCTGCCACAGGATGGTGCGCAATGCCTATCCACCCTAACTCAGGCAGTGCCGAGCGGCTCAGCAGTGACAGCCAGACAGATGTCTTGGGGCACATGGCATCTACCATCCACGCCATCCCCTTTGCTTGCCTCCTATGCAGCAGGCTTGGTGGATGTATCCAGGACATGCCAGCCCTGGCAGGGTGTCTCACCTGATGGCAGGATCCCCTCAACCTCCGTGCTGGCCTGCCCTTCGAGGTTTCCCCAATCAAACGCATCCTTACAACAGACTTGTCCAAGCTGGGCTAGGGGATCTACCGCAATCACCTGCAGTGCCAAGGACCATGGTTGCCAGAGGAGAGTGATGGCAGATCAACCTACTGGAACTCAGAGCAGTCTATCATGCCCTGCGGGTCTTCCAGGGCCATCTGGCAGGGCAGGTGGTTCAGGTCCAGATGGACAAACAGGTGACGATATACTACATCAACAAGCAGGGAGGCATGGGCTCATACACCTCTGCTGGGAGGCAGTACGCCTCTAGAACTTTGCAACGGGGAAGAAAATCTCCCTCAAAGTGGTGTACTTGCTGGGTCAGGACAGTGTGCTGGCCAACTGCCTAAGCAGAGTCCTCCAGCCCCACGAGTGGGGACTGAACCCAGCGGTGCTAGGGGAGATCTTCCAAAGCTGAAAGATCCCGGAGATAGACCTCTCTGCTGCCATGCTTCTGCTCGTGGAGGCCAGCACTGGGAACAGGAGGCAGCAGACACTTTCCTCCTCCCCTGGTCCAGGGACTTGCTGTATGCGTTCTCGCCTATGCCTCTGGTTCTACAGGCTGTCTTCAAGATCCAAGCGGAAGCAGCCTCAGTCATATTCGTTGTGTCCAGGTGTCCCAGGCAACCCTACTTCTGCAGCTGTCCCAGAGGGACCCACTACCGTTGGGGAGTGTCCCAGACCTGCTGTCACAGGAGGACAGGATGCTGCTGCACCCCAACCTCCAGTCTCTTGCCCTGACAGCCTGGATGCTGAGAGGTTAGCTATAGCACATCACCGCCTCTCCAGGATGATAGAAGATGTTCTGCTTGCCTTGTGTAAGGACTTCACATGACGTGCGTATACCTTTAATTAGCACAGGTTTTTGCTCTGGTGTGCATACGAAGATCTTATCCCCTTCTCCTGTGTAATGCTGGATATCTTGTGATACTCTTGCATCTGTCGAGGGCTGGCCTCAAATCCAACACAGAGTTCACCTCTGTGCCATCTCTGCTCACCACCACGCGGTGGATGGCCAAGCCAAGTCAGTGCACCCTTTGGTGGGCATATTCATGCGAGGCCTCCTCTTCTCCCGGCCCCTGATCCATCCACCACCAGTGATGTGAAACCTCAATTTGATGTTGGGGAAGCTCATGACTCCATCCTTCGAAACATTGGTTAGCTGCCATCTCAAGTACCTTTCCTGGAAAGTCGTGCTTTTGGTGGCACTCACCTTGGCCAGGCGTGTGAGCTAACTGCATGCACTGGTGACTCATGCACCCTACTCCAGGTTCCACAAGAACAGGGTCGTCCTTCGGACTTGCCCCAAATTCTTGCCAAAGGTTGTCTCTGCTTTCCACTTGAATCAAGAGGTGGTGTTACCCACCTTCTTTCTCAGGCCTCATTACTTCATAATGGAGGGCTCCCTATATACGCTGGACTGCAAGCATGCCTTGTCATTTTACATCCAGAGGATGCAGCCCCACCGCCACTTATCGCAACTCTTTGTCTCTTTTGATCCCAGTCAACTTGGGGTTGTAGTCTCTAAATACATCCTCTCAAGGTGGGTGGCTGACTGCATTTCCTTCACCTATGAACAGGCAGGGCTTTCTCTGGAGCATCATGTGACTGCACACAATGTGCATGCCTTGGCAGCCTCAGTGGCCAGCCTGCGCTCAGTGCTCTTACTGGACATCTGCCGGACTGCCACCTTGTCCTCTATGCACACTTTCGCAGCACACTATTGCTTGGAAGAGACCTCGCAGAAGGATAATGCCTTTGGCCAGGCAGTACTTAGTCACCTCTTCGGGGAATAACACAACTCCTTCCCTCCAGTCCGTGGTGTCCAAGCTACTGGAGAGGGGATTGCAACTTCGTGGCTGCTGCTGCTGCAGTGTCAGACTTCCAGCCAACCAGCATGTCCTGCTGCCCTTTACGGTCCACCTTTTGGGTCATCCATGGCTTTTACATGTATTTTCGGTAGCCTGTAGCTTGGGAGCTCCATATGTGAGGACTGACTTCCTGCTTGTTCCTGGAGAAAGCGTAGTTACTCACCTGTAACAGGTGTTCTCTGGGGACAACAGGAATCCGTCTTCACAACCCTCCCTCTTCCCCGTGGAGTTTTTTCCTTTTTCTGCTTGATTAATCTATGTCATGGCACCTTTGGGCGGGAAGATGGCACCTTTGGGCGGGAAGATGACCATGCATGTGCGGTGTAACTCCCAAAGGCTTTCTTTGAAAACTGGGAAGTGGATCCACGCGGGTTCCATCTGCACCGACGTCACCCATATGTGAAAACTGATTCCTGCTGTCCCCGGAGAACATATGTTACAGGTGAGTAACTACGCTTTCTGTCTTACTCAGTCAGCTGTTTGAAATTACGCAGATGAGGAATCCTCTGCATAGAAAAAGCAGAGACATTGATGGAGGATCCAAGGCAGGCAAGAGGAGGGGTGAGAGGGTACTAGGAGAAGTGGTGTTTTTCTAGTATTGATCCAGGAAGCAATTTTTTTTGCATTGGTGGGGTGGTGTTAGTGTTTTATCAGCTAAAACCCCAAAACAGAAGCCCTATATATGCATTTGGAGAAATGTCAAATTTTTCTCAAAACATACATGTTGGCATCATTAAATATTTCAGTAAGACAAGTACATATTATTTTATTCTCACCTCAGTCTGCACTATAAGGTGCCCTCCTTCCTATGTACAAAATAAATTGACAGATAAGATGAAATCCCTCCCTCGTACATTTGCTAAGCTCTGTAAAGGATCCTGTTGCAGAGGCTTTTGGTATTCAAAGCACAGTAAGATAGCATAAAATCTTTATTTGTCACGGTCTGTTAAACTCCTGGTTTCTCATAAACTGAAGTTTTCGTATTCTGCAGTCATTTGGTTACAGATAATCTTTTTGCATAGAAATTTTACTACACTGGTGTTAATTCTTCATTACACATTTTGAATCATTTGTACCATGATGACGTTTGCCTGCTAAACCCTTGTGTTACTTAATAAAAGGTAAGCAACTCCTCCCATTGAATTCCCCTTTGAAAATGCCACCTTTTAATTTTTAAGGTCTATTTGCACCACTCTGCATCTTGCCATTGGTTTGGCTCAATAGGACATTTTTTTAAATTGAGAATTTTGAAATATACATTCCATTTAGTAAAAAGAAAACCTTAAGGACAGCAAACATCAAGAATAGCACACAGGAAGAAAAAAATTAAGTGCAGCCCTCATTACGGGAAGGTAGCAGCAACATAAACATAAAGATCCCTTTAAGGAAAGTAGGATAGCTTAACAATTACACAGTTCGTATAATCATACTGAACGCCAAAATCCCAACCACCCCAAATTATTTCTTTTTATCTAACAGAAATTTATCTTAAGTGAGATACATCCTGAAACACAAAAGTATCCCCCTGCTGAGTAACATACATTTACAGGGGAGCCGTAGATTAAAAGTTGCCCCAAAGCTAATACCCGAGACTTTAAATCAGAAATTGTTTTCTACAAAGCTGTGTACTCCTTGTAACATCTGGAAATACGGTAAACATCTGACTGCAAAATAGAAAATCCTTATTTTTGAAATAAGCTTTAAGAACCTTTAAACTTAACTACTTCAGAAGAAAAAGTAACCAACAAGGTAGCATGCCTAGAAATAGTATCAAGAAAGGCAGTTAAGTTCTGACTCTCAGATGGTTTAATTACATCGAAACCCCCCTCCATGGGATTAACACTCTAAGACTTACTGGGCACATAAGAAGCATGCAATAAATCAATATCCTCAGACAATTTCAAAACTTCAAGGAAATAGTTGTTTTAAGGGTATTTCAGGTGAAATTAAATGAGTACAAGGAAAATTGAGGAACCTTAAATTCCTAGCACAGAGAGAATTCTTTCCAGTTTATGATGTGAAAAAAAAAGTGAATCTTTAATACAAGATGCATTAGTTTGCTGGAGAGTCTGCACCTGAGAATCAATCCGCTGCAAAAACTTATCAAGCAAAATTTATCCACTTCTTGCAGTTTAACTACTGTCTCTTGAGAAGGACATCACAGTAAAACTTAATTTAGAATCAATAGATCTAATAACCGCCCACAAATCTTTGTGTGACATTCCCATCCGGGGGAATAGCTGGCAACATTAGAGATTCTTTAGAATGCCCAAGACAATACAGGCTTAGGAACCTTAATCACATATGAACTCTCTTCAGGCTACCCAGTAAAAGTCACTGTCTGCCAAAGTAAGTGACAAAAGGGGCTGTGGGTGAGGGGGGTTCTGTCCACGGAACTTAAGAAGTTCTCTCTAGAGGGGCTTGTCACTGGCATCACCACAACAAGCTTATCTAATGGTCTAACATTCTTTATTTTAGTTGTAGTTCAAGACGGTAGCTTCATTGTGCCTTTATTCTTCTGCTTCCCTATAGGGGGGCACTCACCTTGATAGTCCAGGCGTGTCAAACTATGCAAACAAATTCCCCATTGATGTCAGTCAATGCTACTAAGGGGCTCAAAAGGGGCGTGACATGCCCCTTTGAGCACATCCTGTGGCTGCGTGTAGCAGTAGCACTTGATCTTATGGACCCTTAGGGTCCTTGAGATGACTTCATTGGGGGGAAGGTGTCCGTTGTGCCTGCACAATGGACTTGATGGTGCTTTGTGCGTGGGCTTGCTCATCATCGAGATTGCTGCCTCTCCACTTGGGCCAATGACAGGGGCCTCTGACCACTCAACACCTCAAGGGACACCATCTTCCTAGAAGGGACATTATATGATGATTTTATAGGGTGAGTACTCACATTGGTTGTGTGGCGTATCTTTTATGCTAATGTGCCTATTTCTGGGTTTCTGCAGTCTTCCCCTTTGCTTTTTGCCATTTCTGCTTTTGTCTCACCTTTAAGGTACTAGCTGGGAGATATCCGAATCTTTTGCTGATAAAGGGCTCCATGGAAAGAGACTTAGACCTTGTTGTTCATTATAGCTAGGGCACAGTCTCCCACAGTGCTGTGGAAAGAGATACAAAATCCTGTGGGAGACCAGGGGCCAACGTGTAGTAGGTGTGTTGGTAGCAACAGTGGTGGTTTTGTGCCAAACTATCTTGTGAAGATGAGAACATAAATGCAGCCCAGACTGCATTCTCCCACTCTGCTTTCATCCGACAGTGTTACGCTTTCAGCTGTACAGCACTATGGTATTCTGTGTAGTTCAAAGTGCAACACACCCACCTCTGACAACAGAGGGGAAGGATGGATGGAGAATGAATGAGAGGGCAAGAGACAATGAAAGAAGGAACAAAATAGTGGGTAAAGGGATCAGAGGGGAAGAGGCAAGAGGCTGTGAATGGGGGGAGCAAATTTAGTGGGTGAAGGAATTAGGGGAGGGGGTCAAATAACAAATTAGTAAATTATGGGGAGGGGAAGGAAAGTGAGGAAAAGTGGGTAAGGAGAACAGTAGAGTGATGAGGTATGAGTGAGGGGATCAGAAGGGCTTCTAGGTCTGAGGGAGGGGATTAGAGTGGGATGTGGGGGGAATGTAATGAGTTTGAAGGGGTGGAGATGGGTGGGGAAGAGAATGTGAGGGAATCAGAGGGGGGTGCAGGAGGGTATTAGAGGCACTGTGGGGTGTGATTGTAAATTGGAGGTGGGACCTGGAGAAAGATTGAGGAGATAGGATGGGTATGTGGTGACTGGAAGGGGATGTGAGGGCCAGTAAGTCAAGAGATTGGAAGGGGAGATCTTAGGGTATGAGTGGATCTATTTCCTTGCCTGATCCTGGATGTCCCTTCTCAACTTAGAGTCCCCTCTTTTCTCTCCATCTTTCTTAACCCTGCTTTCCTCTACTTACTGATTCCCCCATCCGTTCTTTCACCTATCCCTCTCCCTCTCCTTTCTAAGATCTCTTTGTTTTATCCTCCAAATCCTTTCCCTCTTCTCTGCTCCCATGATTCCTTTCCAGCACAAGTTGCTTAGATCCTTTTCCTCCAAAAAAGGGATCAAATAAATTAATTGGGTGTGAAAGACGTGCCAGAAGATACATTTTATTTTTGTAAAATGTTAAGTTACATGATTGCAAATTTATGAAAATGTGGCATAATAATTACTGTATAATTTCCAAACTCTTTCTGCAAATTCTTGAAAAGTCGAACCTATGATCCTAATAAGTAGTTTAGGTCTTTTCTTTTTCTTCTGAAAGCAAGAGGTAAGAAACTTAAATACAGCTGCATCCGATTGCTGTAATACTTCAATGGGAATGCCATCAGTGCTCTGTTCTTTGGTAAGGCTTTCAATGCTGCTTCGATGTCTTCTTTCATCATCAATGGTTCCCGATCATAAGTTACAGGTTGAAACGGCTGTTGGTCCACTTGATTTTTATGGTATAATAACTCTGTATATTCTTTCCGCATTTTCTTGATCTTCTCAGCATCATTGAACATGGATCCCTGAGCATCTTGTAGCATGCCAATTTGAGGCTGGAATTTTCTCTTTAATTCTCGTAGCCTTAGGAAAGCCAATCTTGTTCTTCCTCTGATAGTTTCTGATTCTATGTCCTTGAATGCATCATTGTAGCACTTCTCCTTGTCTTGTCTTGCTGCACGTTAGAAATCTCGGTTGAGTTCTGCGATTGCCTCTTTCTCCTCTGGCTTTAGCTTCTCTGCATTTCTAGGCAATTTTGAGAGTTTCTTCAGTTATCCATTTTGGCCTTTTTTCTTTTTCATCTTTTGTAGAAACTTCTCACTTCTTCCAACACAACCTTCTTGATGTCATCCCATAACTCTTCTGGAACTCTGACATTTGTATCTAAAGTAGCAAATCGATTTTGCAGACAGTCTTTTAATTCCAGTGGTATATTCTCAAGGTCATATTTAGCTAGATTCATGATTGGCTTGCTCTTTTTCAACTTTAGCTTGAGTTTGCATACTAATAGTTGGTGATCTCTATCACAGTCAGCTCCAGGTTTTGTCATTGTTGATGTTGTTGAGCTTTTCCATTGTTAACTTCCACAGATGTAGTCAATTTGATCTTTGTACAGTCCATTGGGTGAAGTCTATGTGTATAGTCGTCATTTGTTTTGCTGGAAGAAGGTGTTTGAAATGAATAGATCGTTGGTCTTGCAGAATTCTATCAATCTTTCTCCAACTTCATTTCTGTTGCCAAGTCCATATTTTCCAACCAGTTTGCCACCGCCTTTGTTGCCAACTTCTGCATTCGATTCATCCATGATTATCAGGATATCCTGTTTGCATGTTCTGTCAATTTCACATTGTACTTGTTCATAGGACTCATCCGCGTCATCCTCTTCTGCAACTGTTTAGGGCATATACCCAAATTATAGTTGTGTTAATAGGCATTTCTCATAGACGAATAGAAGTTAAGTATTCACTGACTGCATTGTATTTTATTACAGTTCTTGCAAGTTTCTTCTTGATTATAAATGCAACACAATTTCTTCTTTGTCTTTCATTTCCAGCAAAGTAGACCATGTGGTCATCAGATGCAAATTACCTGATGCCATTCCAATTCAGTTTGCTGACACCCAGCAGATTGAGTTGTACACGTTCCATTTCATTCTTGACCACCTCTAACTTCCCTTGGTTCATGCTTTTGTATGTTCCATGTCCCAATATGTAAGACATCTTTGCAGCTTCTGACTCTCTAGCCATAAAGAATGGCACTAAGAGGTTGTCTCAAGTCTCATACTCTTTTACTTGAACATACCATCTTGGGTAGCATCAGCTGTTTGTGGAGTGTCTTCACATCTCTTGAGTCTGCAAAGATTAATCAGATCTGTGTATTCAGTTGCATCTCCTTTTGCTAACGTTTTCTGCTGTTTGGACCATTTTATTGCAGTGGGCTATGTGGCAGATAGGTCGTGCTAACTGTTAGTAAAAGGGCCCCTGTCTGCAAAAGATGATCTGGAAATAAGGGTGGGTGGGATTTAAAATCTGAACTAAAGAATTTGTTAGCAGAAAAGAAAGGATTTTAGTTTCTGTTTAACTGTGGGAAGAAAGGGCAAACGGAGATGTTGCTATCAAACTACTAAGCTACCTAGGTAGCTTAGTAGTTTGATAGCTGTTTGTATTACTTGGACTAGCTCAGACCCTGTTTAGATACTGAGAATACCATGTCACCCTAAATGAATGTTGAAAATCAGAATATTTTATGGTATCCAATCATAAACCAATTTCCGCTGTCTCTAATTGAGACAAAAGTTAAATTTTCAGACTAGCAGGTTTCTTGACTTCTTTTTCAATTGTTTTCTTATGGTACTGACCAGAGGGGAAGCCATATTAGACCTAGTCCTTAGTGGAACACAAGATCTGGTGCAAGAGATAAGGGTGTTGGGACAACTTGGCAATAGTGATCGTAGCATGATCGCCTTTGATTTAATTAGTGGAGGAGGGATAGTAAGGAAATCCACAGTACTACCTTTTAACTTTTGAAAGGGAGACTATGATAAAATGAGGAAAATAGTTAAGAAAAAACTAAAAGGAGCAGTTGCAAAGGTTAAAGACTTACATCAAGCTTGGGTGTTGTTGAAAAATACTATTTTGGAAGCCCAGAACAGCTGTATTGCACGCTTTAAGAAAAGTGGAAGGAAGTCTAAAAAACTGCCAGCATGGTTTAAAGGTGAGGTCAGAGAGGCTGTTGCCAAAAAAGCATCTTTCAGGAAATGGAAAAAAGAGCCAAACGACAAAACCTGGAAACGGCACAAGCACTGGCAAGTCAAATGCAAGGCATTGATAAAGCAGGCAAAGGGAGAATTTGAGAAGAAGCTTGCTGCGGAAGCAAAAACGCGAAATAAAGATTTTTTCAAGTACATTCGTAGCAAAAAACCTGTGAGAGAGTCAGTTGGTCCATTAGATGATAGAGGTTAAAAGGGCACTAAGAGGCGACAAGGTGATAGCGGAGAGACTGAATGAATTCTTTGCTTCGGTCTTTACTGAGGAAGATGTAGGGATGTTACCCATGACTGAAGTGATATTTAAATGTGCGGAAGAATTGAAGGAAATATCGATACATCGGGAAGATGTATTACAAGTATTAGATAAACTGAAGAGTAGCAAATCACCTGGGCCGGATGGTATACATCCATGTTGAAAAAACTGAAATATGAGATTGCAGACCTGCTATTAGTAATCTGTGAACTATCATTAAAATCATCTCTAATACCTGAAGATTGGAGGATCACCAATGTAACACAAATTTTTAAAAAGGGTTCCAGGGGTGATCCGGGAAACTACAGACCGGTGAGCCTGACGTCAGTACCGGGAAAAACGGTAGAAACCATCATAAAGAATAAAATTACTCAGCGTGTAGATAGTCATGGCCTAATGGGAGACAGCCAACATGGCTTTAGACAAGGAAGATCTTGTCTTACTAATCTGTTATGTTTTTTTGAAAGTGTGAATAAACAGGTGGACAAAGGTGAGTCGGTTGATATAGTGTATCTGGACTTTCAGAAAGCCTTTGACAAGGTCCCTCATCAGAGACTTTTGGCAAAACTAAAGAGTCATGGGATAGGAGGCAGTGTACTACTGTGGATCAGGAACTGGTTAAAAGATAGAAAGCAGAGGGTTGGGCTAAATGGCCAATTTTCCCAATGGAGAAAGGTGAATAGTGCTGTACCCCAGGGATCTGTGCTGGGTCCGCTGCTTTTTGACATATTCATAAATGACCTGGAAAGTGGAGTAACTAGTGAGGTTATCAAATTTGCAGATGACACAAAACTATTTAAAGTTGTTAAAATCCAAGAGGATTGTGGAAAATTGCAAGAGGATCTTGATAAATTGGAAGACTGGGCATCAAAATGGCAGATAAAATTTAATGTGGACAAGTGCAAAGTTATGCACCTAGGGAAGAACAACCCAAACTATGGTTACACGATGCAAGGTTCCACATTAGGAACCACCACCCAGGAAAAAGATTTAGGCGTCATTGTGGATAACATGTTAAAACACTCGGCCCTGTGTGCAGCGGCAGCCAAGAGAGCAAATAGAATGCTAGGTATCATAAGGAAAGGAATGGAAAATAAAACAAAAGATATTATAATGCCTCTATATTGTTCCATGGTGAGACTGCACCTTGAATGTTGTGTGCACTTCTGGTCGCCGTATCTTAAAAAGGATATAGCTTTATTAGAAAAGGTTCAGAGAAGAGCCACCAAAATGGTAAAGGGGATGGAAGGATACTCCTATGAAGAAAGGCTAAAAAGGTTAGGGCTCTTTAACCTGGAAAAGAGACGGCTGAGGGGAGATATGATAGAAGTCTATAAATTAATGAACGGAGTGGAACAGGTAAACGTAGATTGATTGTTTATGTTATCAGAATATAGAAAGACTAGGGGACATGCAATGAAGCTACAGGGTAAACTATTTAAGACTAATAAAAGAAAATATTTTTTCACTCAACGTGTAATCAAATTCTGGAATTTGTTACCAGAGGATGTAGTAAAGGCTGTTAGTGTAGCTGGGTTTAAAAAAGATTTGGACAAGTTCCTGGAGGAAAGGTCCATAAACCATTATTAAGAAGTGACCCAGGATATCAATGCTTGACCCAGTACAAGCATTGCAGAACCTGTGTCTTTTGGGGAAACTGCTAGGGTACATATAACCTAGATTAGCCACTGTTGGAAACAGGATACTGGGCTTGATGGACCTTGGTCTGACCCAGTATGGCATATCTTATGTTCTTATGTACCCTTTTCACTGAACCTGTCAGATAATTATGATTTTTCCTTTCTACCTGTAATTTTCCAACTATCAGCAGGTATTTTTGGGCTTTTTTTTCTTCATCTGTTCTAAATCTTGGATGACCTATTTTGTTAAAATATTTAATATCGTACAGTTTTAAACATCAGTGTATTAATAAATTAGTTACATCTTGTGTCATTAGCACAGGTTTATAAAGATTAACAGAGAATACTGATAAGTTTGTACTCATAGTGTTGAGAATAGCTAATAAATATGAGCGAGAAAGATTTTGCCTATTGCTGGCTAAATTTTTGCAAACATTTTGTAGTGGGCCTGCTTTAATGTGTTAGCTGTAACTCTGTATTCTATACAGTATGTTTTATGTATAGTCTCTTCTTGCTAACATAAAAGATGGCATGCTGCAGATAGGGCGTAGTCCCATCTTCACTACATTTGAAAATGGCTGCCAGGAAAATTTTGCCATGAACAAAACTGCAGTGATACCTACATACAGTGTATCTGTGAGAGAATCTGAATGCAGGTGTGGTATCGGTGGGTTCTTAAAGGAGTTGGGGCTTTGAAAATGCATATATTTTAGGCACTGCATGCATAAACATTGTACTTATCTTGAGGACTGGACTCAGAACCATTGGTGCAATTGAAAATTTCATGCCCTTTTTTTTTTTTTTTTTTTTTAATATGAAAGTTTTTTTATTAGGACTTGTGTGAACTAGTCAGATGCCTTAACAGTAGTGCTGTTAGTAGTTATATGAGGGAATTGAGTGTAATTCCCCAGCCCATTTTCTGAAGCTTGGTCTAGCTGTGCTTAGGGATGCTATGGAAGTAGCCTTTATAGCATGAGAGTTGGGAATGGGGGGGTCCCAGTTATTGAGCACATTTTGTGCTGGGTTTTGGAGGGATCCGCTTTGTTTTTATCTTAGCTAGAGGAATGTTTCTGCAGTGGCAGCACTTAAAAATGGGAAAAAAACTTTGAATAGCTGCGAATGTTGTGTCAGGATCAGGGGCATTGCTATGTACTTAAAAGATCTGCAACACATATAGCCTTGCTCCCTCCCCCTGGTTTCTTTTCCTCTTCTATCACACCTCCCACACTTGTTTTTTCAACCACTATCTTCCCCTCTACACTCACTACTTGCTCTCCCTTCCCACTGCGCTCGCACACTCTTCCTGTTCACTTGTTGCTCACCTGCTCTTTCTTCTCCAACTTTACATCCCCACTCACTCTTCTCCCCTGACAATCATGCTTCAGCTCCCCTCACCCCACTCATTCTCCAGGACCAAGCAGGAAGTCAGTCCTCACATATGGGTGCCCCCGTGCGGAGCATTTCCTCATCTTTCAAAGAAAGCCTTTGGGAATGCAGTGCGCCTGTGCGGTCCCCTTCCCGCCCAAAGGTACCATCTTGCTCAGTCTTTCTTTTTACGTGGAGCCCGACGGACGTGAGTTCGTGTCACCCGGGAAAAGTTGATTTTTTTTTTCTGCAATTTTCGCGTTGTCTTATCCGGTTCGACGCCAGTTCCCCTTCTCGTCGGGGCTCGGTACACCGGTATCGAGTCCGGAGTTTTGATTTTTGTTTTTTGTCCTTCGTGACTAGCGTTCACGCTCTTTTTGTGTTTTCGCTGGCAGCCCATTCTTTTGACTTTGCAGGGGCCCTTTTTCCCCCGATGGCTGCCAGCGGGTTCAAAAAGTGTGATTGGTGCAAGAAACTTATGTCTCTTACCAACACACATGACTGCTGCCTCCGATGTCTCGGGCCTGACCATGACCCGCTGGCCTGTGGCCCGTGCGGCAAAATGTCGTCAAAGGCGCTTCGGAGCTGTCAGCATCAACATGAAAAAAGTTTCTCTGACTCCGCATCCAGCCGGGCCCGGACTTCGTCAGAGGCCTCGACATCTCGTGAGTCCGACCCCAAGCACCGTCGGGGTTCCTCTGAAAGGGAATCTCCCTCCCGGGAGCACAGAAGGAAGAAAAAGCTTGCGAGGGCGGCGTCAGTGGAGGCTCCTGTTTCCTCGAGGACCAGGTCGCGTAGCCCTGACCGTCGCCCCGGGCTCTCGGAGTCGGAGAGGCCTTCCAAGCTACCTCGTGTGGAGCCGGAGTCCCCGAGTCACGTAAATACAGTTGTCCTCGTAGACCCTTCTCCGGGGGAGCCGACGTCAGGCCTGATGCCGTCGGGGCCCGAGTCGGGGGCTGTTGAATCTCCTGAGCTTGGACCCAGGTTGACGGCCTTGGAGAGCACCTTGGCTGCCTTCATGGAACAGCAGCGGTTGCTGATCGCAGGTCTGACTGGTGCATCTTCCCCGACCACCGGGACCTCGACGTCTAAGTCGACCCCAGAGACCGAGCCGATCCTCGAGTCGAAGTCTTGAGTCGATCCTCTGTCAAGGTCCCCCTCGACCTCCCATGCGGGGCTGAGGTCGTCAACGCCGATACCCTCGGCGTCGGGGCAAGTGACACTGAGGCCCACATGGCTGGAGCCACTCGATTCCTCCTCAGAGGAGTCGGAGTGGGAGACGGAGGACGAGGAGTCCCCTGGACACCTTCCGGACCCAGTGCGTCCCTTCAGACTCACTGGAGTTCGAGCCTCGGAGACGGTCCCCCCCGGAGGATACCCGGTCCTCGGACTTCGTGAGGGACATCGCCAAGGCCTTGGCCTTCCCTGCGGACACCGAGCAGGAGCCTCGAGCTCATGAGCTCGACGCCCTCCAGTATGATTTTCCTCCGAAGGAAGCCTTTACTGTACCGGTTCCTCCGATGCTGGAACGGCTGCTCTTCCGTATGTGGGAGGCACTGGCCTCGACGACGGTTCTTAGCAAACGGGTTGATTCTATTTATCGAGTCCGTAAGAGCCCTGGGTTCCAAAAGGCACAGCTACCGCACCACTCCATGGTTGTGGAATCGGCCATGCACCGTCTGAAGAGTTAGAAGATGCACTCCTTGGTGCCCCCCGGCCGGGAGGCCGGGAGGTCTGGAACCTGAATACCCTCGGTAGAAAGTGCTTCCAAGGCTCTATGTTGTCTTGCCGTGTCCAGACCTACCAGCTATACATGGGCATGTACCTACGAGACCTGGCAAAGGAGAATGCCGGGTTCCAAGCTGGCCTCTCCGAGGAAACTTTGCAGAGGTTCAAGGCTTTGTGAACAGGGATTCGAGAGTGCTCGAAGTTTATCTCTCGAGCAGCCTATGATGGCTTCAAGGCTTCGGCCCGGGTAGCCGTGGCCGGCATCGGTGCACGCCGTCAGGCCTGGCTACAGTCATCAGACCTGGAGCCATGGGTGCAGGACAAGTTGGTCGATGTCCCTTGCCGAGGTGGAAACCTTTTCGGTAAGCCCATGACTGAAAAGGCTGCAGAAATTAAGATTGAGACTCTCATCAGGACAAGGCTGTCCAGGAAGACTTCTGCCCCTTCTCAGAAAAAGAAGGGTTCGGGAAAGAAGCCCTTTTTCCTGAGGAAGGGTGCTGCCTACAAATCCTACCCTCAATATCAGGCCTCTCCAGCTCCCCAACAGGGCCAGCAGGCCAAGGGGCAGGGGCATGAGCCCGTAGGCAGAAGAACCCCAAGCCGCCAGCTCCGGCTCCTGCACAGCAGGGAGCGGGGTTTTGACTCCCACAGCATAGCCTCTTCTCCACAGCTGGCTCCACTCAGCACAGGAGGTCGGCTGACCCTGTACGCCTATAGGTGGCCTGCCATCACAGGGGATACCTGGGTCCTCAGCATAGTCCAAAAGAGCTACATGCTCTACTTCCACCACATACCCCCCTCCTACTTTCCAGGGGAGCCTCCAAGACTCCCTCTGCACAGAAACCTCCTCCTTCAGGTGTTGGCAAGTCTTCTAAAGGAACAGGCAGTGGAACCGGTGCCTCACCACCTGAAAGGGCAAGGCTTCTACTCCAGGTACTTTCTGGTACCAAAAAGGACAGGAAGCCTCCGGCCTATCCTAGACTTGCGAAACCTAAACAAGTTTCTGGAGAGGGAAAAGTTCAAGATGCTTACCCTTGGAATACTGCTGCCCTACCTCCAGCAGGGAGATTGGCTATGCTGCTTAGACCTAAAGGATGCTTATACTCACAATCTCCAGGAACAAGCAGGAATGAGTCTTCACATATGGGTACGTCGGTACCGACGGAGCCTGCGCGGGAACGCTCCCCAGCTTCCCAAAAAGGAAAGCTTTTGGGAGCATCCCACAGCGCCTGCGTGCTGCCTTCCTGCCTTTCCTAACCGCCTCTCTTCAGTTCTTCTTTTCCGTGGAGCCAGCAGGTCATGTTCCTGTCACCGCTGAAGAAGTTCTTTATTTTATTTTATTTCTTTGGTCGCGCGTCTGCCTTCTTCGACGTCGGACCGATACCGCCGATCTTTTCTTTCTTTTTCTTAAAAAAAAAAAAAGAATACTTTCCGTTCCACTTCAGTGTATTTTTTCTTTGTTGGGCCTTAGGCCTAACAGAAAATTCCTCATGGAAAAGCCCGCCTCCGGGTTTAAAAAATGCACTAAGTGCAGCGGTACCATCTCTGTTACCGACACCCATGATTGGTGTCTTAAGTGTTGGGTCCTGACCATTCCATCACGGATTGTCCGTCCTGCTCCATGATGTCTAAAAGAGGTTTACAGAACCGAGCAGCCAAGCTCAGTACACTGTTTCCCTCTGATGCAGCTTCGGTGGCATCGACGTCTTCCAGGGCTGCTTCTTCCTCCTATGGATCTCAGGTAACCAAACATAAGTCCAGCCGGTCCTCGAAGGGTAGATCTCCCTCTAAGCATCGAGATGCCTCCAGGCTTGCCCTCGAGGATCCTGCACCGGCAAAAGTGCCCCGGCGGGAAGCTCCGGCTTCCAAAGCTCCTCCTATGGGGTCACAGGTTGACATCGATGGCACGGCCTTGACCGATCACCTGTTGCAATGTTCTGGGGTACCGGTGGAATCCGCCAGTACCGACCTCCAGACATTCATGGCGTCGATGGATCAGAATGTTCTGACCATGCAGCGTGCCATTACGGCATTCATACAAGCTGCGACGCCGCTGGTACCGCAACAAGCTTAGTTGTCGGTACCGGCTCCGATATCGGTTCCAGTGCCGGTACCGGTTGCATCGACATCGGCTTCGGTGTCGACTGCAGCGGTACCCTGTCCAATGATGCCTATCGGTACCGATCCGGTACCGATGACTCCCGATGTCGATACCACCCGGTATGCGTATCAGGCTTTACAAGAGCATCCAGACAGGCGATACTTCGATTCCTCCGAAGACTCTGATGCATCGGAGGCCTCTATCGAAGCATCGGTACTTATTCCTCAGGAGCCTTCTTCTCCAAAAAGAAGAATGTTCCCTCCAGAAGACTTGTCTTTTCAAGACTTCATAAGGGAAGTGGCCAAGGGGCTTTCTATCTCAGTAGCCCCTGAGGCAGAGCCTAGAGCCAAAAAATTGGATATTTTGCAATATCCTAAGGCTCCTAAAGAAGCAGCCACTTTGCCAGTTCATGAGATCCTTTATGACCACATGATAGGCATATGGGAGACTCCTCTCACCATCTCTTCTCATTCTCGTAGGTTGGATACCATGTATCGTGTCCCTCCTTGTCCTGGATTTCATAAAACTCAGCTTCCTCACCATTCTATTGTGGTGGAGTCTGCTATGAAAAAGTTAGAGTGCAAAGAGGCACTCATCTGCTCCTCCAGGAAGAGAATGTAGAACCTTAGATGCTTTTGGCAGGAACATTTTTCAAGCCAGTATACTTGTTGCCAGAATCAACTCCTATAGTCTCTATATGGGGATGTTTCTGAAGGAAGTTACAGATCATCTGCAAACTTTCCTCCCTTTTCTTCCAGAAGATAAAAGGTAAGACTTTCTTACCTGGCTTAAGCATGCCCAGGATGTTTCCAAATTTTCTAACCGTGCAGCCTTTGACTCTTTTGAGGGGGCCAGCAGAGCCTCGGCCATTGCCATAGGTGCACGCAGAATTGCTTGGTTACAAGCTTCTGATTTGGAACCCTGGGTCCAAGATGGATTAGGAAATCTTCCTTGTACAGGTGAAAACCTGTTTGGCAAAGATTGGCAAGCAAAGGCCACTCAGATGGATGCAGAAAATTCTGCTTTGGATAGGCTTTCAAAGTCTACCTCTAATCCTGTCCAGAAGAGGTTGTTCAAAAAGACATATTTTCCCAAGAAGGGAAGATATTATCCTGCTTATGGTCAGCAGACATCTTCTGCAGGTCGTTTTGCTGCAAAGCGTCAACAACCTAAACAGGCCAAGTCTAAGGCTGCAAGGCCTACTGTAGCCCAACAGCCTCAGCCTCCTCAGGGCCTTTGACTTGCACCTAGAGAACTTAGCCTTTCTGGCTCTAAAAGAACCAGAGCCTCTCACCATTCCAGGAAGGTTAGCTCACTTTGCTCCCAGATGGGAGCAAATCACAGCAGAGCAGTGGACCCTTTCCATCATAAGGGAAGGGTACAAACTTCATTTCTTAAACCTTCCTCCTCACACCATGGTGAGACAGTTTAATTCTCCAACATCTCTCCTCGACCTTCTGGGTCAAGAGATTTCCACCCTTCTTGCCCAAGGGGCAATAGAAGAAGTACCTCTTCTTCAACAGGGCTCAGGGTTCTACTCCCCCTACTTTCTAATTCCAAAGAAAACAGGGGGTTACAGACCCATATTAGATCTCAGAGAATTGAACAAATTCCTATGCAAGGAGAAATTCAAGATGATTTCTCTGGGTACTCTCCTTCCATTCCTTCAGAGTCAGGATTGGCTTTGTTCTCTAGATCTCAAGGATGCATATACCCATATACTCATCCATCCAGCACACAGAAGGTTCCTTTGGTTCCTTTATCAGGGAAAGCACTATCAATACAGGGTGCTTCCCTTTGGTCTGGCCTCTGCTCCAAGAGTGTTCACAAAATGAATGGCAGTAATAGCTGCATTTCTACGCACTCTGGGAATATTCGTATTCCCATATCTGGATGACTGGCTCATCCGAGCTCCATCTCAGTCAGAGGCCCAGACTTCCCTAGCCTGCACAATGCGTGTCCTGCAGTATCTGGGACTGGTTATAAACATTCCAAAGTCCCAACTCACCCCTACTAAGTCTCTAGAGTTCATAGGGGCCTTGCTGGATACCACAACTGCAAGGGCCTATCTTCCCCAGGCCCGTTGCCTACGCTTAGTGCAGTTAGCCTCTCAGATTCAGTTAAAAACCCACCTAACTGCTCGAGAGATGTTACAACTGCTAGGCCACATGGCATCCAGGGTGCATGTGGTCCCTTATGCTCGCCTTCACATGAGGGCAGCTCAATGGGCTTTGTCCACCCAGTGGACCCAGGCATCTGGAAGTCTGTCAGACAAAATAGCAACCTCCAGGCGCCTCTTTTGGTCTCTCCAGTGGTGGAAGTCCACTCAAAATCTGTTGCTGGGGTCCCCCTTCCAACAATTGTTACCCCAAGCAATCCTTACAACAGATGCCTCTCCAAAGGGTTGGGGAGCTCATCTTCAAGACCTCTCCACCCAGGGCATTTGGTCTCCACAGGAGACCTCCCTACATATCAACTTCTTAGAGCTCAGAGCAATCTTCTTGGCTCTCAGAGTCTTCCATACCCTGCTCAGCTACAAGACAGTCCTCATTCACACGGACAACCAAGTAGCCATGTCTATGTGAACAAGCAGGGAGGAACTGGCTCTCTGTCGCTTTGCAACGAAGCTCTGAGATTGTGGGCCTTCGCCAGAGAGCATCAAATTCATCTTCTGGCAGTATACCTTCCAGGAGTTCAAAACTCTTGGGCAGACAGACTCAGTCGAGTTCTGCTTCCACACGAATGGTCCCTTCATATGGACCAGATAGTCAGAATCTTTCGAATTTGGGGAACCCCGGACATAGACCTCTTTGCAAGTCCGTGGAATGCCAAACTTCCCCGATTCTGTTCCAGAATTCCGTGTCAGGGAGTTCAGGCCAGGGTTGCCTTCCTCCTTCATTGGGGTCAAGACTTCCTGTACGCCTTCCACCCATTCCCCTAATTCCCAAGACCCTGTTCAAGCTTCAGAGAGATCAAGGGACTATGATTCTCATAGCTCCACGTTGGCCACGCCAAGTGTGGTACCCTCTACTTCTGCATCTCTCTCAAGCTCCCTCCCTGGACTTGGGGTCTGCTCCAGATCTCCTGTCTCAGGAGGGGGGAACGTTGTGGCACCCAAACCCCCAATCTCTCCATCTCAGGGCTTGGTTGCTGAAGGCTTAGACCTTCAAGATTGGCATCTTTCTCAGCATGTAAGGGATATCCTTCATGCTTCCAGAAAGCCTTCTACTAGACGTTCCTATGCGTTTAAATGGAAAAGGTTTACCATTTGGTGTGCTGAGAAGGGTATTAACCCTCTAGCAATACCTTTGAATTCTTTACTAGAGTATCTCCTGCATCTTTCCCATGCAGGCCTCAAGACGAATTCAGTAAGGGACCATTTGAGTGCTATTGCAGCAACCTGTCTCCTCTCATCCTCTTATTGCAAGATTCATGAGAGGCCTTCTTTTAACTAAACCTCCCATTAGACCACCTCCAGTGGCATGGGACTTGAATCTGGTTCTTGGTCAGCTCATGAAGCCACCCTTTGAACCCTTAGCCCCTACCTCCTTGAAATTTCTTTCCTGGAAGGTTATCTTTCTTATTGCAGTCACCTCAGCTCGCCGCATCAGTGAACTGCAGTCCTTTGTGGCTAATCCACCTTATACGAGGTTCCATCATGATAAGGTAGTCCTTAGGACCAATCCACACTTTATGCCTAAAGTAGTCTCATCTTTTCATCTTAATCAACAGGTGTATATACCTGTCTTTTTTCCAGGTCCTCATGCATCGAGTGCAGAGAGGAATCTTCATACCCTGGATTGTAAGAGAGCTCTTGCTTTTTACTTACAAAGGACACAGCAACATAGAAAGTCTTCTCAACTCTTTGTTGCTTTTGATCCCTCTCATTTGGGACTTCCAGTCTCTAAGAGGACACTGTCCAATTGGATTGCTCAGTGTATTTCTTTCGCCTACCAGAGTAAGAACCTTTCTCTGGAGGGCCATGTCACAGCTCATAATGCGAGGGCCATGGCCACCTCTATGGCTCATCTAAATTCTGTGTCTATCGACCAGATCTGTCGAGCAGCCACCTGGGCCTCGGTTCATACCTTCACAGCCCATTACTGTTTGGACAAGGACTCCCGCCGGGATGCCTTGTTTGGTCGGGCTGTTCTCAAACACCTGTTCCATGCTTAATTAACTCCTACCCTCCATCCCTGGTTGGATGCCTGAGATCCATGGGAGGAGGTAGAGCCCTTCTCAGGGTCTCACAACCTTGGGGATCTCCCGGGCATCTCTAGCTGGGGAGTCCCCCATATGTGAAGACTCATTCCTGCTTGTTCCTGGAGATAGCACAGTTACTTACCTGTAACAGGTGATCTCTGGGAACAGCAGGAATAAGTCTTCACAACCCACCCACCTCCCCTAGAAGTTGTATCTCTCTATCTATCTTTCCTTTCCTCTCTCTCTTTGTCTCAGCTTTAAAACTCGAACTGAAGAGAGGCGGTTAGGAAAGGCGGGAAGGCAGCGCGCAGGCGCTGTGGGATGCTCCCAAAAGCTTTCCTTTTTGGGAAGCTGGGGAGCGTTCCCGCGCAGGCTCCGTCGGTACCGACGTACCCATATGTGAAGACTTATTCCTGCTGTTCCCAGAGATCACCTGTTACAGGTAAGTAACTGTGCTTTCTCATCCATCCAGACCACTGACAATATCTCAGATTTGTGGTGTGAGGAAACCATTTTCAGTACAGAGTATTTCCCTTTGGCCTAACCTCCGCCTCCAGGGTTTTCACCAAATGCCTGGTGGTGGTGGCGGCCTATCTCAGAAATCAGTGAATTTTTGACTTCTCATACCTGGACGACTGGCTTATCAGGGGTCAGTCTCTCCAGGAGGCCAGACAAGCCACTCTTCGCACTGTCTCTCTTCTTCAGCATCTGGGCTTTGTCATAAACTACGCAAAGTCCACTTTGCTCCCCTCGCAGAACCTAGAGTTTATAGGGGCAAGATTGGACACCCTGCAGGCAAGAGCTTACTTGCCCGAGGACAGGGCCCACAGACTGATGGACTTGGCAAACCAGTTCCAAAGCAATTCTCAGGTCTCTGCCAGACACTTCCTGCGGCTCCTGGGCCACAAGGCATCCACGGTACATGTGACCCCGAATGCCCGTCTGCACATGCGCGCGGCTCAGTGGTGCCTCAGCGCTCAGTGGGCACAGGCCACAGGCGACCTCCGAGACAGAGTAAAGGTGTCCAAACCACTCTTGGACTCCCCTGCAGTGGTGGCTACATCTCCCAAACCACCTCAGGGGAGTACCCTTTCAGGCCCCAGCACACACAAGGGTGCTGACGATCGATGCTTCCTTAAAGGGCTGGGGTGCACATTGCCAGGGCATGTGCACTTAAGGCCTCTGGTCTCCTCGGGAGGCCACACAGGAGACCAATCTTTTGGAGCTGCGAGCAATCTGCTTGGCTCTACAGACTTTTTCTCATGCCCTCTCTCACCAGTCTGTCTTAGTTCAGACAGACAATCGGGTAGCAATGTTCTATGTGAACAAGCAAGGGGGGCACAGGGTCCAGTCTCCTATGTCAGGAGGCGCAGGCCCTTTGCTCCTTTGCAATCAAACAAGGCATGTTTCTCAAAGCAGTTTATCTACCTGGTCAGGAGAACGTCTTGGCAGACAAACTAAGCAGGATTCTCCAGCCTCACAAATGGCAGTTGAATCCACTGGTGGTCCAGCAGATCTTTCTACGATGGGGACTTCCATCTATCGATCTCTTTGCAAGTCCACTGAACCGTCAGCTGCCCAGGTTTTGCTCCACTGTAACTAATCACCCTAACCTAATGGTTTCCCCCACAATTAACCACAAAAAGAGGAGGAACCGAATATTTCACTAAATTTTTGTTGGAACGCACGCCTGGAAGGAAGGAAGAGAAACCTCCCCTTCTCGTGGCGTGTTGCTCCGTTTTTATCTTAAAGTAAAATTAGGGGTTTACCCCTAGTAACGGATCGAGGGACTCACACCCTCAATACCAACCGGCCATTAATAAGTTGGAAAAGAGTACTTAGCTTAAGGGTTAGCAGTAAATAAGGAACTCCCGATGGAATAAACCGACAAGCCTTGTCAGTTATATAGGCGTTCTTCCTCACAGCCAGCCATGCAGGTTTTGCTCCAGACAGCCGCATCCCCTGAGAATGGCAGCAGTTGTGTTTCTGATCTCTTGGTCTAGGGGCCTCCTGTATGCGTTTCCTCCCACGCCCCTGGTGTCCCGAACTCTGTTCAAGATTCTACGGGACAAGGCCTTGGTGATACTGGTAGCCCCCAGATGGCCGAAGCAACCGTGGTTTCCACTTCTTCTGCAGTTGGCAGTGGAAACTGCATTCCCTCTGTGGTTGCAACCTGATCTCCTGTCTCAGGATCAGGGTTCCCTTCTGCACCCTGATCTCAGATCCCTCAATCTGATGGCCTGGCTCCTGAAAGGATAGTGCTAGCTCCCTTACTTCTACCTAGGGAAGTTGAGGAGGTGGTCTTGGCCTCTAGGAGGCAATCCACCAGAAAGTCCTATGCCCTCAAGTGGCGTAGGTTCTCAATATGCTGAGTGCAATGAAGTGCTGAGTGCAATGAAGATCCTTTCTCCTGCCTTGTGCCAGTAGTTCTACAATACCTACTTCACCTGTCAGACCTAGGCCTTGAGTCCAACTCTGTTCGGGTCCATCTCAGTGCTCTGTCAGCACACCACTCACCGGTGTAGGGACAGCCTGTTGGTTCACCCCTTTGTGTCCTGCTTTCCTCAGAGGCCTGCTTCTGCTCAAGCCTCCAATTCGTCCACCGGCCACTGAGTAGGATTTGAACGTGGTCTTGCAACAACTTACTCGCCCATTGTTGAGCCGATGGCTACTTGCCATTAGTGCTTCCTTTCTTGGCAGGCGCTCTTCCTGGTAGCTCTTACCTCGAACAGACGTGTGAGTGAGCTACAAGCTCTGGTTTCTGATAGACCGTACACACGGTCATACGGACCCATCCGAAGTTCCTTCCAAAGATTGTCGTCTCCTTCCATCTCAACCAGGAGGTGGTTCTTCCGACATTCTTTCCCAGACCGCATACCAGCCGGGCTGAAACAGTCTTGCATACCCTGGACTGTAAGAGAGCGTTGTCCTTTTACATAGAACGTACGTGGGGGCACCGAAGGGCTACTCAGCTCTTCGTCGCCTTTGACCCTAATAAACTGGGGTTGCCTGTCTCCAAGCGTACCTTGTCCACTTGGGTAGCAGATTATATCGCTTGGGTGTACAAGGCAGCCGGCCTCTCCTTGCAGGATCAAGTCACGGCCCACCATGTCAGGGTGAAAGCCACGTCAGTAGCTCATCTCCGCTCCGTTCCGTTGGCAGACATCTGCCGGGCCACTACTTGGTCTTCAAGCCAGACTTTTGCAGTCCACTACTGTCTCGAGAGAGAGTCCCAAAGGGACAGTTCTTTCGGACAGGCGGTACTCCGTAATCTCTTTGAGGTTTAGGCAACTCCTACCCTCTGGCCCTAGTGTTGGGCTACCGTACGGGGGCGATCTCAGAGGATATTCTTAACACGGATGCTGAGGCTCTTAAGAGGGAGCTATTTTTTCAGCTTTGGGTTCCCGGTAGCCTAGAGCTGGGGAGTCCCATATGTGAGGACTGACTTCCTGCTTGGTCCTGGAGAAAGAGTAGTTACTTACCTGTAACAGGTGTTCTCCAGGAGCAGCAGGAATCAGTCCTCACAACTCTCCCTCCTCCCTTGGAGTTGCAGTCATATACTTTATTTCGTTTTTTGCTGTCTTTTAGCTATGTCATCAGACTGAGCAAGATGGCACCCTTGGGCGGGAAGGGGACCTCGCAGGCGCGCTGCATTCCCAAAGGCTTTCTTTGAAAGCTGGGGAAATGCTTCGCACGGGGGCTCCGTTGGCGCCAATGTCACCCATATGTGAGGACTGATTCCTGCTGCTCCTGGAGAAACACCTGTTACAGGTGAGTAACTACTCTTTCTCTTCACTCCCTCTTGCCCTCTTTCCTCACTAAGCCTCCCCTCACTTTTCCTGTATCATCTCCAAGATCTCTAACACAACTCCCCCTCCCCCCTCCTTTACTCTTTCTCTTCTAGTCACTGCTGATTACACAGCAGACAGTGCAGTTGGAAACTGGAGGAAGGCTTCAAGTGCACTCTAGGTCTTTAGCTGGCAAGGAACCCTGTTGGTGCTTTGGGTTGCACATTTCCTGAGCTGGGGAAGCTTAAGGATTCTGCCAGCAGCAGCTGGAGGGCCTGGACCAGTGACTGAGCCTGGATTCTATCCCTGGCTGGTAGTTTCTTATAACAGGAACAGAAGGCTGAGTATTATTCAGTTCACATTCTTACAGATGTCATTTTCCTGAGCCACAGACTGACAGCCTGGTCAACAGCGGCCCAGTAGGAGCGGCTGTAAGACGAAAACTAAGACTATTTGCTGCATCTGCTGCTGCCTTGCTCAATACATGCTGAGAAGAGATAGCTGTGTTTAATGTCTGTGTTAGAAATGGAGGGTGCAACACAATAAGAGCAGATATCACGTGGGTTGCAGAAAAACAGTCTGAAATGTGATATTTGTGGAAAGACAGAGCTTTTATTGAACCAATGAACATAAGAACATAAGATATGCCATACTGGGTCAGACCAAGGTCCATCAAGTCCAGTATCCTGTTTCCAACAGTGGCCAATCTAGGTCATACGTACCTAGCAATCTCCAGGAACAAGCAGGAATGAGTCTTCACATATGGGTACGTCGGTACCGATGGAGCCTGCGCGGGAACGCTCCCCAGCATCCAATCAGAAAGCTTTTGGGAGCATCCCACAGTGCCTGCGTGCTGCCTTTCCCAACTGCCTCTCCTCAGTTTTCATTTTTCCGTGGAGCCGACAGGACGTCCTTCTGTCACCGCAGAAAATTCTTCTTTTATTTTTTATTTTTCTTGTGGTCGCGGCTGCCTTTCCCGACGCCACCGGTACCGCCGGTGTTTCTTTTTTCTTCATATTCCTGTTAGGGAATATTTTTTTTCCCTCTTAGTGCCTGACGGGGTTTTTCCACGGCCTGCTAGGCCTACCCCTCTTTTCCTCATGGAAACGCCAGCCACTATTCTTAAGAAATGTTTTAACTGTGGTGGTACAAAATTGATTTTAGACACTCATAATTGATGTCTACCCTGCTTGGGTCCTGACCATTTTCCTCTGGAGTGTCCCTCCTGTAAAACTATAGTAGGAAGAAGTCTTCAGCATCGAGTTTCCCTCGATACACGGTCCCCATCCAACTTCAGGGCACCGACCACCCCTTCTTCTTCACAGGATCAGGTAACCCAAAAACAGTCTGTTAAGACTAGCCAGTCCTCGAATGGTAGATCTCATGCACAGCATAGAGATGCCTCTGGCCTTACCTTCGAGAACACACTGACTTTAAAACCCCGGTGGGAGTCTTCGGCCTCCAAATCCTGTGTGGGGTTTCAGGTTGTTCCTGAGGTTCACCCCTCACAGAACATACCTGAGCCATGCTCAGTGGTGGCATCCGCTTCGAGCGGTACCGATACCTCGGCATTGGCAATGGTGTTGGATGAAACATTCCTCACCAAAGATCATAGTCTGGCGTCCTCGGTACCTACGGGCCCATTGGATATGCTGCAGACTGATCTTCTAGTATCTGTATCGAGTCCGGTACCGGTACTGGTACCGATGTCGGTACCCTCCAGATGTGCATCGATAGACTCGCTTCTTTCGATGCCGAGTCTGGAATCGATCTCTAGTCTGGAAGACTGGGTACCGACTCGCCTTGTTACCGACACCGGACGGTACCGAAGGCACGGTTCCGATGGTACACGCTCGGTTCTGTCGATACCGTTAGAGCCGTCACCGGTTGGCCTTCTTCCACCGGTATTGGATATGGTACCGGAGTCAGTACCGGTATCCATTTTACCATTGATGTCGGTGCCTTCCATGCTTCTTTCTTCAGGCTCGCTTCCCTCGGTACCGAGTCTGGAATCGATCCCTGGCATGGATGATGCGCTACCGACTGTAGCTGGTTCCAACCTCCTACGGTACCGGCAACCATCCTCTAAGGATCCCATACGCCACCCTTTAGGAACTTACCTCTAAAATTGGATAGATCCCTGGGTGTCAAGGCCAGTTCTTCAACAGATCTAGCCTGTCATCCTCTTCCAAAAGGATTTCCCTCTGGGGATTTTTCTTTTCAAGCTTTTCTGCTGGATATGGCAAAATCACTTGCCATTTCTATACCTGGACAGGATCCTACACAAAGGAATACAGAATCCCTGTATATTCCTGGCAGTGCAAAGGACAACATCATGCTTCCTGTGCATCAGTCCTTGCAGGATCTCCTCTTATGAATGTGGGAAGCTCCTTTAACGGTACCCCCACCTTCTAGGGCAACTGATTTTCTATATCAAGTGCCCTCCTCTCCAGGTTTTCAAAGGACTCAACTTCCTCATCATTCCATTGTTGTAGAATCAGCAATGAGGCATATTAAGAGCACTAAGAAGCACTCTTCTTACCCGCCAGGTCGTGAGTCTAAGACTTTAGATGCCTTTGGATGCCAAACCTTCCAGGCATCCATGCTTTCTGCAAGAATTCTCTCATATATTTTCTATATGGGATTATCTCTTGAAGAGGTCACAAAGAAATTACTGTTTTTGGCTCCTTTTCTTCAAGAGCCCAAAAGAGCAGACTATACCTTACTGGTTCGTCATACTCAGAATATCTCTAGGTTCCTTACTTGTGCTTCCCTAGACTCCTTTGAGTCTGTTAGCAGAACTTCTGCTATAGCTATAGGGGCACGACGTAAAGCCTGGCTCCAAGTTTCAGACTTGGACAAATGGGCACAAGAAAGACTGGGAAATACTCCTTGCACTGGAGAAAATCTCTTCAACAAGGAGTCTTTGCTCCAGGCTGCTCAGTTAACCACTGACATTCCTGTTTCCAGAGGCTGTTTTACGCCTTCCTCTTTCCCAGTTGGTAGGAAATGTCCTACCAAACTTTCTTCCCCTAGGAGGAAAATGTTTTATCCATCTGCCCATCATTCAGATGTTCCCAAACAGGGGAAACATCGCCCTGGTCTAAAGAAACCACAACCTCAATAGGTTCAGCAAACCCAGCAGTCGCAGGGTTTCAGACATATCATCATTACCTCTCCTGGTTGCTGGTTAGAATTGCAGTCTGCTTCTTTCCACTTGAAGCATCTGCACTGATTTCTTCCTAGCTTTTCCTAGATCTCTCTTCATGAGACATCTTTCTTTGACTCTAAGAGTCTTTATGATGATCATGCCTATACTTAACAGGTTTCTCTTCCTCTTCTGGAGACAGAGAAATGACAACTATCAATAAGACAGTTGTTTCCCTACATTAGCATGTATCATCTTACTTTTAGAGACTTACTGCATAGTCAGTCTCCTTCAACTCTGTCTTACCTCCCTCTTACTACAGCATTCGGTTGTAAGAGTGGCTGTATTACACTGGTAAGCCCCTATGGTTCTTTACCTATTCCACAGGGGGATTCTCCCTTCCAGAGTTATTTATTTATTTATTTTATTTATTTTCATTCTCTTATATACCGCGCTATTCTGCATCAGTGCGGTTTACATTGAACAAACTGAAATTACATTGAACAGGGCATTATAACTTGGAGATAACTATTTTACAGGGAACATGGGCTATGGAGGGTTAAGTGGCTTGCCCAAGACCACAAGGAGCACCTGTGGGACTAGAAACCCCAGTCCTTCCGGCCCAAGGTTGCTGTCCTCTAGTGGGATTTGAACCACCGACCTTCCGGCCTGAAGTACCTTGCCCCAACCACTAGGCTACTCCTCCACTCAAATCTTCCCCTTTTTGTTACCTTAGGGCAGCTCATCAGACAATGAGGAGTCTTACCACTCCTATCATGTCTCTTTTTTCTTTTTCCCAATCTAAAAAAAAAAAAAGAAAAGAGGGAAAAAGACATTTTTCTCCGCTGCCTTGGTACTTGCTGCAGATGCAGCAATTCCTAGTGGTCAAGCCACTGGTTCTGTTCACCACACAGCCAGGGTTTCTCCTCCACTAGCAATCCTTCTAGCCTCAGTGCTAAACCCCAAACAGGTTTTCAACCTTGTTTGGAAACCCTACTATTACAGACTGATTGGTTAACTTCTATTCTTCGCCCCCTTGTTCTTGGCAGAATAGTTTAACTTACCCACTGGCTTTAAACAGCCAGTTTTTTCTTCTAACCAACCTGTAGCATGCTCTCTGCAACTCTACAGAGTAGCTTTGCATTATGGGCCCTTGCTAGAGAGCATTTGTATCTCGTCTAGTAGATAACCTCAGATGGTTAGGAGGGATTCCCCCAGTTATGTTCTCAGGACTGGCAGGTGTTCCCTGCCCTTACCATCTCATCTAAAATCTCTTTTGAGGCATAAGACACAGGCCTTTCCTCACTTAAAAACCTGAAGAATGGTCAATTCCCTGGCTTGGACCATATATCCTTTGGACTTCTCGCCAGAGGTAGTTGTCTTTCAGTGGCAGCTCAAGGACGCCTGATACCCATCTTGCCCTTATAGGCGGGTCACATATGGTATCTTATTCCATTGGCGCCCTCTCTCCATTCACCATACTGCAGTTCTGGAGAGATCTGGACTTGCTGCCTGCAGACTGAAGTTATCCTCTGCATTTTTCACTTTCTCCATCCTGGTTACTCAAGAGCTCGAATCCTGAAAGGAATCTAGACTCCTTCTTGTTAGAGAGACCTTTCCTCTGACTCTGTCAGTCATAACCAGGAAAAGAAGATTCTCTATCCATCTATTCAAGCAGGTATCATCCTTCTTGCTATTAGATGAATCTTTCTCTCTCCCCATATTCCTAGGGAGATCCAGTTATATAGGCATCTCTCCATCCACATATCTGGAGACATGTGTCTATATGCCTACATATTTATATATTGTCATGAGGCTGGTGCCAATAAAGATGCAGAGTTGAAAAGAAACTCTGTTTTTCACAGAGCTCTAGAGGTTCAATTACCTCAAAGCACAGCTAGAGGGGGCAGGAGTGATCCTACAGAGCCTAATGAGGCTAGGAGAGCTAACCAGTTGCACCTGGAAATGAGCCCGGGAGATTCAAAGGGAAGATCCCTTTATAAAGGGCAGCTTAATGCTAGCAAAGCAGAAGCAGCAGGAAGAACAGCAGAAGGAGAAGGAACAAGGATTACGGCTGAAGAAGGAGGGAGAGACCTGAAGGAAGGAATCCTCCCTGAGCAAGCCCAAAAGGACAGAATTCACAGAGGTAGAGTTCAGAGGGGCCAAGCTACGAGAGCCGCTGTTCAGAGGGAGTCTGCTGAGGAAAGCAGTCAGGCTGGAGGGTATGCCACTCCCTGCTTAAGCAATGTTCCTGAGTCCAAAGTTGAAAGACATATACAGAGAGCCAGGCTTGGAGGAAAGTCTGCAGGCATTGGAGTATGCTGAACAAGCTTTACCAGGTACCCGAAGGGAAGGGGTTTCTACTTTGTCACTGAAGCATAGAGCTGGAGAATCCGCATCAGGTTTTACTAAGCTTTCAGGAAGTCCAGCACTGCCCAGAAGCTACTGACAGAAAACCTGTTGTCACAGAGACGTGCATGAGAGAGAAGGCTCCAGAGCTTCAAGCTACAGCAACTCAAGGTATGGAAGTTTTATGTCTGCTAATGAAAGCTTAACTCCTAAAAGCACTGCTAAAGCTAAAACTCACTTTATAAGAAGAGGAAAGATACCAGAGTGGTTTGAAAAACTACCAAAAGACTTTAAAGCACAGTCTTATTGGAAGCAAGATACCAGAGACAGTCCATATAAAGCTGTAACTGCCAGGGACAGCGTGTGCTCTGAGGGGGAAAGTAGTGAAGCAGAATTTATGGAAATAGAAAATACAAACACTATTCCCATTCCTCAGGAAGAAGCTATGGATTGTAGTTTGTGTATGGCTTCTAGCCTAGAATCCATAGCCACCTTGTAAATAAGAAGTCTTGTTTAAATTGCTTTGCCCTGGAATGAATTGAATTTCTCCCTTTAACCCTTACAACTAATTGTGAAGATATTAACAATTGGTTTTACCCTGCTTGTTACTGGAACCTTTATGAACAAAGGACATTCTTTGATTTCTAGTGTCTTAATGAACCCTTGCACAGAGGGGAAATAAAAGCCTTGTTTCCCTACACTCGTGGCTTACTTATTGAATTCTCACAAGGAGCTGAAATACCTAAGACCAATCTCCATTTTGGCCTTAAAATACCCCACGCTCCTTGAAAATAAATATGTTGTACAGCATGCCCTTACAGCCATTGGCCACTAGGGGATGCCGGCACGACAATAAATATATATATATATATATATATATATATATATATATATATATATAAAGGTGGATCTTCTGCCCATGTATATCTCTCTATATCTATATGCATATATACCCTATACGTGTATATGTTTAGGAATATATATAGATGTATCTGTTGAGATATATCCTTTGGGTAGATAGATATCCACACACTTGTCTATCTGTCTGTTTAGGTTCAGATTTCCATATCTTCCTTTATGACCCTGACAGATGGGCACTACCCCTATCCATGCTGTACCAGCATGCTTAGGGTTTTACATATACAACCACTCTCTGTGGTAATTAGTAAACTTTTTTCTTACCATAACCCTTTAGGGTTAGGTACCTCTGAAGCCTCCATGTACCTTTTTTCTTTCCTAATTAACCCCATTTAGGAAAGACATTGCGGAACTTCAGTTAACCTAAAGCTTAACTCTTCCTAAGTCTGTCCTTGCTTTCTTATCAGATACAGGGGTCTCCATACCCTTTCTCTCCTACATCGACTAATCCAGTACTAGTCCAGATGGGTCAGACTCTTTTCTTTTGGTCCTAGCATTGCACTGTTCTTGGGCCAAAGGAGTTTAAGCTTTGTCTAATAGTACCTCCTGCGTTTTCCGCTGAAGCTCTACACCTTTATACTACCCCAGTTACCCCTGGGGCTATTTTCTCACCCTGAAGGGTTCTGACCTCCACTTGTTTTTTCTACAGTTTTATTACCTCTACTTCACAGTGAGGTACTCCTTGAGGATCTTTCACTGGCTCTTCTAACAGATCCATATGAACCTCAATAGACTTTTACAATACCACCAAGGGAGGTCCATATTAAAATATTGCACTCAATATTTTCACTACTAAATTTCATCTCACAGGATCTTCCTCTATAGAGGTCCTGTTCTAGTCCAGCTGTTCCACAGCACCTTTCTGTAATTCAGCTCCTACCCTCCATCCTCAGGATGCCTGAGGTTCTGAGGAGTAGCATGGTTCTTTCTAAATTCGCAACATACTTGGACTCCCTCCAGGCATCTCAGCTTGGGAGTCCCCATATGTGAAGACTCATTCCTGCTTGTTCCTGGAGATAGCACAGTTACTTACCTGTAACAGGTGATCTCTGGGAACAGCAGGAATAATTCTTCACAACCCACCCACCTCCCCTAGGAGCTGTATCTCTCTATCTCTATCTTCCCCTTTCTTTCGCTCTCTCTCTCTTTGTCTCAGCTTTAAAACTTAACTGAGGAGAGGCAGTTGGGAAAGGCGGGAAGGCAGCATGGAGGCGCTGTGGGATGCTCTCAAAAGCTTTCTGATTGGATGCTGAGGAGCATTCCTGCGCAGGCTCCGTCGGTACCAACGTACCCATATGTGAAGACTTATTCCTGCTGTTCCCAGAGATCACCTGTTACAGGTAAGTAACTATGCTGTATCCCCAAAAGACACAGGTTCCACAATGCTTGTATTGGGTCAAGCATTGATATCCTGGGTCCCTTTTTAATAATGGTTTATGGACCTTTCCTCCAGGAACTTGTCCAAACCTTTTTTAAACCCAGCTACACTAACAGCTCTTACTACATCCTCCGGTAACAAATTCCAGAGTTTGATTACACGTTGAGTGAAAAAATATTTTCCTTGTTGTCTCTCCGGGCCAGTCCAGGAAACAGTAGGGTAGTCAACCTCCTTCAGCAACTGAGGACTGAAAACATCAAAACTTTGCTGACAGCTCACCTTGCTCCCCCTGGTGTCAGAGAGCCAGTCTTTTCAGTCCTCAGCAGCTGAAGGACGTCTTGCTGACAGGCTCCGAGAGAGGGAAACGATTTTTACCTGGTGTGTCTCCTTGCTTGCCCTAGCTGGGTTAGTTATAGGAGTTTCTGAGACATCTTTGGATTTTTTGATTCTGGAGTTAAAAAAAAAATAAAATAAACTCATTATTTGAGGGGGATAAGGAAAATGTTTTCACTCCTTCCTTCCTTGTCGGTTGAAGGGGCACAGTTGCTTCAACAACTGTGGAGGCAGAGCCTGCCTCGTTCACCGCTCCCCTTCCCGATAGCAGAACACGTGTCTGGGAGCCCCAGAGTCCTGTCTTCTGCTTTAAGACTCCCGTTCTTCTGGGCTGCGAGCAGCGGTTCTGGGACGCTGGAGGAGAGAAGTGTGCTATCTCAGGTGCGTGTGATTACTTTTCTTTGCGGGCGCTTCTTACTGGAGCTGTGTGGGGGACCGCGGGGCTTCCGTTTTTAGTAACAGTGCTTTCGTTCTGTTTTTGTCGTGGCGGTTTTGGGCTGCGTGTGTGTTTTTCCCCGATTAGGGCCCTAGGCCGGTGCGATGGAGGAGTCTTCGGGAGCTTCGGGTGCAGAGAAGCCTCAAGTGGTTCTCCAGAAGGCGGGAACGGCGGCCATTTTAAAGCCGGCTGCCGTTTCTCCCGCGCTGCCGAACAAGTCTGCCAAAAGGAAAATTAAATTGAAGCACACTGATTCAGGGTTAGGAGAGGATCCCGTGCGGGTGAAAGCCGTTCCAGAGGATTTTACAAGCCTTTTCTCTCCGGACTTTATCCTCTCCATGCATAAGGCGTATTGCCTGAAGCTGGAGCAGGGGCAGGGCAAGGAGTTAGCTTTGTCTCTGCCAGTGCCGCCTACTTCTTCGGCCTCTCCGGGGGATCCCGGGGAGGGTTCTTCCAAGGCAGGGCTTGTGGCAGACAGTGGTCTAGGAGAGCAGAAGCTAGATCTTTTTGGTCCAGAGGAGGGAGAGCTTCTCTCAGAGTCTGGGTTTGATTTGTGGCCAGAGGATCTCGAGGAAGGAGAGTTAGCTGCTGGAGAGGATCCTAATCTTTTCAGAGTGTTTAGGAAAGAGGAGCTAGGAGCGCTGATTGTCCAGTCTTTAGCTGCTTTGAATATTGCCTTGCCGACCGCTCAGGCTGAGCCTTTGGAGGATCCCTTATTGCAGGGGTTTCGGGCTGAGCAACGGTGTTTCTCCAGGACCAAGCAGGAAGTCAGTCCTCACATATGGGTGACGTCGGCGCCGACGGAGCCCTCGCGGAGCAATTTTCCCCAGCTTTCAAAGAAAGCCTTTGGGAATTGCAGCGCGCATGCGCGGTCCCCTTCCCGCCCAAGGGTGCCATCTTAGCCAGTCTTCTTTTTTCCGCGGAGCCCTACAGACGTACCCGTCGTGTCCCCGCGAAAAAGTTGATTTTTACTAATAATTCTCTCTTTTTTCCTTCGGTTCGACGCCGGTCTTTTTCCTGCCCGGACTCGCGACGCCGGTCACGAGTCCTCTTCCTCTTTTTTCGGTTTTTCTGACTTAGTCAGTTTCGTTTTCGGTTTTTCCCTGGCAGCCCGGTCCTTTGACCTCGCCGGGGCCCTTTTTCCCCCGATGGCTGCCAGTGGTTTCAAACGGTGTGGTCAGTGTGACCGAAATATGTCACTAACTGACACACACGACAGTTGCCTCCGCTGCCTGGGCCCGGATCATGAAGAAATGATCTGTGGGCCCTGCGGCAAAATGTCCTCCAAAGCGTTGAGAAGTCGGCGGCATCAGCGGGATAGGATCTTCGCTGACCCCAGCCGTACCCGGACCTCGTCGGAGGCCTCCGTGTCCAGAGGTTCCAGCTCGGACCGTCGCCAGAGTTCCTCCGACAGGGGTTCTCCCTCCGGGGACCATCGACGGAAGGTGAAACCCGCGAGGGCGGCGTCGGTGGACGCTCCTGGCCCCGCGAGGGCCAGGTCGCATAGCCCCGATAGCCGTCCCGGGTCCTTGGAGAAGGAGCACCTCTCGAAGCGACCTCGCCTGGAGTCGGAGCTGCCTGCTCGGGTAAGTCCTGTGGTCCTCCTGGACTCGCCTCCGAGACCGCCGACGTCGGGCCCGACGCCGTCGGGGCCCGAGTCGGGGGCTGCTGGGTCACCTGAGCTCGGACTCAGGTTGACGGCCTTGGAGAGCAGACTGTCTGCCTTCATGGACCAGCAGCAGGCACTGCTCGCTGGCTTCGCTGGCGCCGCTGCCCCGACCGCCGGGACGTCGACGTCTAAGTCGACCCCGGAGACCGAGCCGATCCTCGAGTCCATGCGAACTCGAGTCGATCCTCGGTCGAGGTCACCCTCGGCCTCCCGTTCGGGACCGAGGTCGCCGACGCCGACTCCCTCGGCGTCGGGGCGGCAGGCGCCGCGCCCTGCCCGGGCCGACCCCACCGATTCCTCGTCGGAGTCGGTCTGGGAGTCTGAAGAGGAAGAGTCACCTGATTCTTTTCGGACTCGGTGTGTCCCCTCGGATTCACCTGAGTCCGAACCTCGGAAGCAGTCCCCCCCGGAGGATGCCCGGTTCTCGGACTTCGTCAGGGATATGGCCAAGGCTTTGGCCTTCCCTGCGGATCCCGAGGAGGAGCCTCGAGCCGAAGAGCTCGACGCCCTCCAGTATGACTCTCCCGCCAGGGAACACTTTACTGTACCGGTTCCTCCCATGCTGGAACGACTACTCTTCCGCATGTGGGAGAGCCCGGCCTCCTCGCCGGTCCTGAGCAAGCGGGTCGATTCTATCTATCGAGTCCGCAAGAGCCCTGGCTTCCAAAAAGCACAGCTACCTCACCATTCCATGGTAGTGGAATCGGCCATGCATCGTCTTAAGAGCCAGAAGATGCACTCCTCGGTGCCTCCTGGCAGGGAGGCCCGTAACCTGGATGGCCTTGGTAAGAAGTGTTTCCAGGGCTCTATGCTTGCGTGTCGTGTCCAGACCTACCAGCTATACATGGGCATGTATCTCCGAGACCTGGCTAAAGAGCTAGCCGGATTCTCCGCTGGGTTGTCCGAGGAACCCTTGCGGAGGTTCCTGGCCTTGTCCTCTGGCATTCGGGAATGCTCAAAATTCATATCCCGAGCAGCCTATGATGGCTTTGAAGCATCGGCTCGAGTGGCCGCAGCCGGCATCGGTGCCCGCCGACAGGCTTGGCTTCAGTCGTCTGACCTTGAGCCCTGGGTGCAGGACAAGTTGGTCGATGTCCCCTGCCGAGGCGAAAACCTCTTTGGCAAGCCCATGGCTGAAAAGGCTGCACAGATTGAGACGGAGACTCTCACCAGGACTAGGCTTTCTAGGAAGACCTCCGCCCCTTCCCAGAAAAAGAAGGGCTCGGGAAAGAAGTCCTTTTACCCGAGAAAGGCGGCTGCCTACAAACAATACCCCCCCCAACAGGGCCAGCAGGCCAAGGGACGGGGTAACGGGTCCCGTAGGCAGCAAGCCCCCAAGCCTGCGCCACCAGCCCCTGCTCAGCAGGGTGGGGGTTTTTGACTCCTTAAGCATAGCCTCTCCCCCTCCGCTGGTTCCTCCCAGCACCGGAGGCCGGCTGGTTCACTTCGCCCACAGGTGGTCCAGCATCACCTCAGATACCTGGGTGCTTCAAGTCGTGAGAGAAGGCTATCTTCTCCACTTCCACCAGGTCCCTCCCTCCTATTTTCCGGGAGAACCTCCACGACCCCCTCTGCACAGGGAATTACTCCTACAGGAGTTAGCAGGTCTTCTGCAGGAACAGGCGGTGGAACCGGTGCCCCACCACCTGAGAGGTCAAGGCTTTTATTCCAGATACTTTCTAGTACCAAAGCGGACAGGAGGCCTCAGACCCATCCTGGACTTGCGCAACCTCAACAAGTTCCTCGTGCGGGAGAAGTTCAAGATGCTTACCCTTGGAATCCTTCTGCCCTACCTCCAGCAGGGAGATTGGCTATGCTCCTTGGATCTAAAGGATGCCTACACGCACATCCTCATCCACCCAAGCCACCGCCAATACCTAAGGTTTGTGGTGGCAGGAAATCATTACCAGTACAGAGTACTTCCCTTTGGCCTGTCCTCCGCACCGCGAGTCTTCACAAAATGTCTCGCGGTGGTGGCGGCCCATCTCCGGCTTCACGGCCTCTATGTCTTTCCGTACCTCGACGACTGGCTCATCAGAGCAGCGTCCGCTCCGGAGGTCACCAACGCCACACGCCGCACGGTGACTCTTCTGCAGTACTTGGGCTTTGTTATAAACTTCGCAAAGTCCACTTTGCTCCCCTCACAGGATCTCGAGTTCATCGGCGCAAGGCTGCACACTCCTCAGGCACGAGCGTTCCTACCGCTCGACAGGGCTCAACGGCTCATGGACCTAGCCGACCGTTTTCGCAGCCAGCCCCTGGTCTCCGCCAGGCGCTTCCTGAGACTACTCGGCCATATGGCTTCCACCGTCCATGTGACCCCCAATGCCCGCCTGAATATGCGGCCTGCTCAATGGTGTCTCCGCAAGCAGTGGCAACAAGCCACCGGCGGCCTAGCAGACCTAGTGCGCGTCTCCGAGCCGCTGATCTCGTCTCTCCAGTGGTGGCTTCATCGGCCGAACCTGGTACTCGGCATGCCTTTCCAGTCACCTCAGCCGGCCCGGGTGCTGACCACAGATGCATCCCTCCTGGGCTGGGGAGCACATTGCCAAGGGGCACGTACTCAGGGCCTCTGGACTACGTGGGAGTCTGCTCAGCAGATCAACTTCCTGGAGCTCAGAGCGATCCGCCTGGCTCTCAAGGCCTTCTCCCACCTGACCTCTCACCAGTCCGTCCTTGTCCAGACGGACAATCAAGTTGCCATGTTCTACGTGAACAAGCAGGGGGGCACGGGCTCCTTCCTTCTCTGTCGAGAAGCACAGAAGCTCTGCTCTTGGGCCGTCAGTCATGGCGTGCTTCTCAGGGCAGTTTATCTCCCAGGCCAAGAAAATTGCCTGGCGGACAAACTCAGCAGGATCCTCCAGCCGCACGAGTGGCGCCTGGATCCCTTGGTAGTTCAGAAGCTCTTTCTAAAGTGGGGCCTCCCCACGATGGATCTCTTTGCCAGCCCTCTCAACCGGCAACTTCCTCGCTTCTGCTCTCGTCAGCCACATCCCCTTCGAGTTGCGGCAGACGCTTTTCTACTCTCATGGTCGGAGAGCCTTCTGTACGCTTTCCCTCCCATCCCGCTAGTCTCTCGGACTCTTTTCAAGGTTCTCCGAGACAAAGCCTTCATGATCCTGGTGGCCCCTCGCTGGCCCAGACAGCCGTGGTTTCCACTCCTGCTGCAATTAGCGGTAGAGGATCCATTCCCTCTGGGGTTACAACCGGATCTCCTCACTCAGGATCAGGGGTCTCTGCTACACCCCAACCTCAGATCTCTCAATCTAATGGCCTGGCTGCTGAGAGGGTAGTCCTTGCTCCCCTTCTTCTGCCGGCAGAGGTGGAAGAGGTCGTCCTAGCTTCTCGGCGACCTTCTACCCGCAAATGCTACGCCCTTAAATGGCGTCGCTTTTCCGTTTGGTGTACCCAACAGTCTCAGGATCCCTTCTCCTGTCCGGTGTCGGTGATCCTGCAGTACTTGCTATACCTCTCTAATCTGGGACTTAAGTCCAACTCCGTCAAAGTTCACCTCAGTGCTCTTTCAGCACATCATGTGCCGGTGGACGGCAGACCTCTTTCCAGCGACCCTCCTGTAGCGAGGTTTCTCCGAGGTCTCCTTCTGCTTAAACCACCTCTGCGCCCGCCAGCGCCTGACTGGGATCTGAATGTGGTTTTACAGCGGATCACCTGTCCGCCTTTTGAACCTATGGCTACCTGTTCTCTCCGTTTTCTTTCTTGGAAAACATTGTTCTTGATAGCCCTCACTTCCGCTAGACGCGTAAGTGAATTGCAGGCCCTCGTGTCTGATCCCCCTTACACTCGGTTCTACAAAAATAGGGTAGTCCTACGGACTCACCCAAAATTTCTTCCAAAAGTGGTCTCCCCTTTTCACATCAATCAGGAGGTGGTACTTCCGACCTTCTTTCCCAGACCACACTCCAGCCGAGCTGAAACGGTCCTCCATACCCTGGACTGTAGAAGGGCATTGAACTTCTACCTTGACCGTACGCGGGAGCACCGTAAAGCTGCTCAGCTTTTTGTGTCTTTTGACCCCAATAAATTGGGGCTCCCGGTCTCCAAGCGTACTCTGTCCATCTGGGTTGCGGACTGTATCACTTGGCTTATGGGGCAGCCGGACTCTCCTTGGAAGGTCGAGTCACGGCTCATTGCGTTCGGGCAAAGGCTACGTCAGTGGCTTACCTCCGCTCTGTTCCGCTGGCAGACATCTGCCGGGCCGCTACTTGGTCTTCGAGCCAGACTTTTGCGGTCCATTACTGTCTCGAGAGGGAGTCCCGCAGGGACAGTGCTTTCGGACAGGCAGTCCTCCGTAATCTCTTTGAGGTCTGAGCAACTCCTACCCTCCATCCCGGATGTGGGCTACCGGTGGGTAATAATTCAGCGAAGATTCCTTCCTTCTGTGCTGCTGAGCTAGAGGGAGCTCATTTTTGTGCTTAGGGTCTCCGGTAGCCTTGAGCTTGGGAGTCCCATATGTGAGGACTGACTTCTGCTTGGTCCTGGAGAAAGCGTAGTTACTCACCTGTAACAGGTGTTCTCCAGGAGCAGCAGGAATCAGTCCTCACAACCCTCCCTCCTCCCCTTGGAGTTGCAATCATCTGCTTTAGTTTTTTTGCAAATTTTTATGCTGTCTTTTTTAGCTATGTCATCTGACTGGCTAAGATGGCACCCTTGGGCGGGAAGGGGACCGCGCATGCGCGCTGCAATTCCCAAAGGCTTTCTTTGAAAGCTGGGGAAAATTGCTCCGCGAGGGCTCCGTCGGCGCCGACGTCACCCATATGTGAGGACTGATTCCTGCTGCTCCTGGAGAACACCTGTTACAGGTGAGTAACTACGCTTTCCCTGTCCATAGGGTCATTAAGCAGATGATTGAGTCGGAGTGGGAATTCCCTGAAGCTTCTTTGAGAGGGGCAAGAGCGCTCGGCCGCTTGTATCCGCTTCCTCAGGATGAAAAAGAGTTATTGCGTATGCCGAAAGTGGATGCCTTGGTATCAGCGGTTACTAAGAAAACCACTATCCCAGTAGAGGGGGCAACGGCTCTTAAAGGACCTGCAGGATAGGAAGTTGGAGTCCATTCTGAAGCAGGCTTTTGATACTACTGCCCTGGCTTTAAGATCTTCTATCTGTGGAGCTTATGTTTCCAGAGCTTCCATTAGGTGGCTACAGGCGGAGGCTAGTCCGGCCTAGGAGGGGTCTTCAGCGCCAGAAGGTGCAAAGCTGGAGTCGGCGGCGGCTTATCTCGCCGATGCATTCTATGATTTGGTTCGGATGTCCGCTAAGGCCATGGCGTCAGTATAGTGGCTGCTCGTCGTTTCCTCTGGCTGCGAAATTGGGCAGCGGATGCGTCTTCTAAGTCTCGTCTGAGTAGACTGCCTTATAAGGGGAAGCTCCTCTTTGGGGAGGCCTTGGACAAGATTGTAAAGGATTTGGGGGACTCCAAAGGGCCGAGGCAGGGTTTGTCTCAGCGTGGTCAGAGCAGAGAGGTTCGGAGGTTCAAGGGTCCTCAGTTTTCCCCTTATCAGAGGGGGCGGTTTCTTCCTAGGGGCCAGTCCTTTCGGGGTGCTCGAGGATTCGGTCAGGGCTTCCCGGACAGCAGTCCAGCGTCCCTAAGAAGCCGCAATGAAACGCAACAGGTCCAATTGGAGACGCAAATAGGTCGGCTGCGTTTCCTTCTCTCCGCCTGGACCGCCATTACCATAGACCGCTGGGTGCTGGACATCATTCGGGACTGTTATTCTTTGGAGTTCGAGCAATCTCTGCCGGCAGCGTTCATGCGGTCGCCGTGCGGAGCGGCTGCCAAGGCTTTGGCGGTGCAGCAGACGCTTCAACGGTTGCTGCAAATTCAAGCGGTCGTCCCGGTTCCTCCAGACCTGTGCGGTTTCGGTCGATACTCCATTTATTTCGTGGTTCCCAAAAAGGAGGGATCTTTTCAGCCTATTCTCGATCTCAAGCATGTGAACCGCTGTTTAAGGGTGCCGCATTTCCGCATGGAAACGCTTCAGTCGGTCATTCGGTCGGTCAGACCGGGGGAGGTGCTCTCGTCTATCGATCTGACAGACGCTTATCTGCATATCCCTATCAAACCCCACCATCAAAAGTTCTTGCGTTTTGCGGTGCCCATGGGCCATTTTCCGTTTCAGGCCTTGCCCTTTGGGTTAGCAACGGCACCGCGCACGTTCACAAAGGTGATGGTGGTTGTGGCGGCGGCGTTACGGAAAGAAGGTATTCTCGTACATCCTTATCTGGACGACTGGCTTATCAGGGTGCGCTCTATTCCGGAGTCGCAAGCGGCCACCGCAAGGGTGGTGGCCTTTCTCGAGAGTTTAGGATGGGTGGTCAATCGCGCCAAGAGTCTGTTGACACCGGTGCAGTCCCTAGTATATTTAGGGGCGTTGTTCGACACAGCCCAGGGGGCGGTTTTTCTGCCAGAGATTCGAATTCGAAAGCTCTTGTGTCAGGTGTCCGCCTTCCTTCGTCTCCAGGCTCCGTCAGCCTGGAGATATTTGCAGCTCCTGGGCTCTATGGCGGCGGCTCTGGAGTTGGTGCCTTGGGCAAGGGCCCATATGCGACCACTTCAGCACTCGTTACTCTCCCGATGTTCTCCACAACGCCATCCCCTCAGCCGGCGGCTGGCTTGTCCGGTAGAAGTGGCCAGCAGTCTGGAGTGGTGGAGCGATCCCGCGCATCTGAATGCGGGGATGCCGTTAGCCATGCCGGATTGGGTGTTGGTCACCACGGATGCCAGTCTCTCCGGCTGGGGGGCGCATTGTTTGTCTCAGGTGGCGCAAGGCCGCTGGACGGCGGAGATGTCTCAGTGGTCCATCAATCAGCTGGAAATGCGTGCGGTGGCGCTTGCATTGCAGAGCTTCCAGACGTTGGTCTCCGGCAAGGCGGTTCGTGTTTTCTCAGACAATGCGGTCACCGTGTCTTATATCAATCGGCAGGGGGGCACGGGCAGTGCTGTCTTGCTGAGGGAGAGTCTGGCGCTCCTGACGTGGGCAGAGGAGCATCTTCTCGCTCTATCAGCGGCGCATGTAGCAGGAAAAGACAATGTGCAGTCCGATTTTCTAAGTCGTCAGCTACTGGATCCTGGGTAGTGGCGGCTAAACGACGCCGTCTTTCACGACATCACGACGCGCTGGGGTCAGCCGGTTATGGATCTGATGGCCTCCTTCGACAATGCCAAAGCGGTTCGGTTTTTCAGCAGAACCAGGGAGCGCATGTCCGAGGGTCTGGACGGCTTGATTCAGCCCTGGCCGACGGCAGAGCTTCTTTATGTGTTTCCGCCGTGGCCAGTGGTGGGGCGTGTAGTGCGCAGAATCGCTTGTCATCCGGGGAAGGTGATTCTTATTGCCCCAGATTGGCCCAGATGAGCGTGGTATGCGGATCTCGTGCGCTTGCTGGTCAATCATCCTTACCGGTTGCCATGTCGAATGAACTTGTTGTACCAGGGTTCGATTCTCATGCCGCAGGTGGATCGCTTCTTGCTTACGGCTTGGCTCTTGAAAGGCAGCGATTGAATAGGAAAGGTTTTTCCGCTGCAGTGGTCAATACTATGTTACAGGCTCGTCGGCGGTCGACGTCGGTGGCCTATATTCGGGTTTGGAAAACCTTTGAGCGTTGGGGAGATAGGCATGGAGTGCGAGCGGCGGCGGTGGGGGTGCCGGACGTTTTGGCCTTCCTCCAGGACAGGCTGGATAAGGGCTTAGCGTGCGATACCCTGCGGGTGCATCTGGCAGCTATCGCGTGCTTCCGTGGTAAGGTGCAGGGTCGCAGTTTGACGTTGCAGCAGGATGTGCAGCGGTTTTTCCGGGCCGTTAAGAACGTGCGGCCGCCTCGCCGTCCAGTGGTGCCGTCCTGGGATTTGAATTTGGTTTTGCGTGCCCTGACGCGTCCGCCGTTTGAGCCAGGAAGGACGGTGCCGCTTCGCGAGCTCTCGTGGAAGACTGCTTTCTTGGTAGCGTTGTGCTCAGCTCGGCGGATATCAGATTTGCAGGCGCTCTCCTGTAGGGAGCCGTACCTTCAGTTCTTGGCAGAGAAGGTGCTGCTCCGTCCTGTGCCATCCTTTCTTCCCAAGGTGGTGTCCAGTTTTCATGTGAATCAGTCTATTTCGTTGCCTACATTTCGCTCGGCCGGAGGGGCTGAGAGTGGGGTGTCCCTGCATAAGTTGGATTTGGGAAGAGTGCTTCACCGCTATCTTCGGCGGACGCAGGCTTTTCGGAAATCGGACAGGTTGTTTGTGCTGTTCGCCGGCGCGCGTAAAGGGGAAGCGGCCTCTAAGGCCTCGATTTCGCGCTGGGTGAAACAGGCGATTGCAGCTTCGTATCAGGCCGGCGGGAGAGAAGCGCCGGAGGGGCTGAGGGCTCATTCGACTCGGGGGCAAGCGACGTCCTGGGCCGAGTGGGCTTTGGTGGCTCCGGTGGATATTTGCCGAGCGGCGACCTGGTCGACCTTGCATTCCTTTGCGAAACATTATCGCTTGGATGTTCAAGAGGCGGGGGACGCGAAGGTTGGCGCAGCTGTGGTTTTGGCGGGGCTCTTGGGTCCCTCCCGTGAGTAGATACTGCTTTGGTACTACCCTACTGTTTCCTGGACTGGCCCGGAGAGACAACAAGGAAGATGAAATTAGGCCTTACCTGCTAATTATCTTTCCTTGAGTATTCTCCGGGACAGTCCAGGACCCTCCCGGAAGTTAAGGGGGCGTAGTTTCTTCTTCTGTCCAGGGGCAGCTGCGGGGTTGCGAGTTCGGTGATGTTTGGCTCGAACTGTCTTCGACTTACAGGATTGGTTGGTCCTCGGGTTAGCCTGGGGATCTGTTGGCAGAGGATCTGGCTATGGGGCTCCCGTAGTGTTCGTTGGCACGTGTTCGGACGGGGAGACATAGCTTTTTGGTGGGAGATTCTGGTCCATAATGGTAGTGTTCGGTTTTTTGGTTTGGTTTTTTGCTTCACTGCTTGGATATTCTTAGACTGGCTCTCTGACACCAGGGGGAGCAAGGTGAGCTGTCAGCAAAGTTTTGATGTTTTCAGTCCTCAGTTGCTGAAGGAGGTTGACTACCCTACTGTTTCCTGGACTGGCCTGGAGAATACTCAAGGAAAGACAATTAGCAGGTAAGGCCTAATTTCATCTTCTCTTATTTGTCTTAAATAGTTTACCCTGTAGCTTCATTACATGTCCCATAGTCTTTCTATATTCTGATAGCGTAAACAATTGATCTGCGTTTACCCGTTCCACTCCATTCATTCATTTATAGACCTCTATCATATCTCCCCTCAGCCGTCTCTTTTCCAGGTTGAAGAGCCCTAACTTTTGTAGCCTCTCTTCATAGGAGTAGCCTTCCATCTCCTTTACCATTTTGGTGGCTCTTCTCTGTACCTTTTCCAATAACGCTTTATCCTTTTTAAGATACGGCGACCAGAATTGCACACAATATTCAAGGTGCAGTCGTACCATGGAACGATACAGAGGCATTATAATATCCTTTGTTTCATTTTCCATTCCTTTCCTTATGATACCTAGCATTCTATTTGCTTTCTTGGCCGCCGCTGCACACTGGGCGGAGGGTTTTAACATGTTATCCACGATGACTCCTAAATATTTTTCTGGGTGGTGGTTCCCAATGTGGAACCTTGCATCGTGTAACCATAGTGTGGGTTGTTCTTTCCTAGATGCATAACTTTGCACTTGTCCACATTAAATTTCATCTACCATTTGGATGCCCAGTCTTCCAATTTATCCAGATCCTCCTGCAGTTTTCCACAGTCCTCTTAGGTTTTAACAGCTTTAAACAGTTTTGTGTCGTCTGCAAATTTGATAACCTCACTAGTTATTCCCTTTTCCAGGTCATTTATAAGGAGGAGTGGCACTATATGTAAAAACTACTATTAAAGCTTTGGAATTACAGAGCTTAAAAGGGAGAGAGGAGGCATTGTGGGTTAAACTAGAAAGAGGGAAAGAGAAATCTATTTGCATTGGTGTGATATACAGACCTCCCTCACAAGAGGAAGAGGTGGACAGAGAGTTAATAGAAGACATGCGCAGCATTGCTAGGAAAGGGGAAGTGCTGCTGATAGGAGATTTCAATATGCCAGATGTTGATTGGCACATTCCTGCTGCAGTATCATCTAGAAGTAAGGAAATCCTGGATTCTCTACAGGGAGAAGTATTCAGGCAATTGGTAACAGATCCCACACGTGAAGGGGCCATACTGGACTTGGTGCTTACCAATGGTGAAAGTGTTTCTGATGTTGTAGTGGGAGATCATTTTGCATCCAGTGATCACCAGATGGTGTGGTTCAGTATTAGGACTAGGGCTGTTAGAATCCATTCCAAGGTGAGGATCTTAGACTTTAGGAAGACTAACTTTGCGAAGATGGGCCAATACCTCAGGGAGTCGTTAGTGGGATGGGAACAGCTGAGGGATGTAGAAAAACAGTGGGAAAAACTGAAAGGGGATATTTTAAGGGCAACCAACCTTTTTGTTAAAATGATAAATAAAGGTAAAAGGAAAAGGAGACCGCTATGGTTTTCGAAAGAAGTAGCTGAAAAAGTGAAGAAAAAGAGGGAGGCCTTCATGAAATACAAGAGATCACAGAGAGAGGAAGACAGGCATCTGTATTTGGAAAAACTTAGAGAAGCTAGCAAAGTAGTCAAGAAGGCAAAGATTCAAAAGGAGGAGGAAATAGCCAATGCAATAAAATGGGGGGATAAGACATTTTTCAGATATATTAGTGAGAAGAGGAAGGGCAAAAGTGGTATTGTCAGACTCAAGGGTGCAGGGGGGGAATATGTAGAAGCTGATAAGGATAAAGCGGAATTGCTTAACAAATATTTTTGTTCTGTGTTCACAGATGAAGAACCAGGAGCAGGACCTCAGAAAACACCCACAAATAAGAACAGAAGCGAGGGACATCTTGAACAATTTTCAGAAGACTGTGTTCGTGAGAAACTAGCTCAACTTAAAGTAGACAAAGCGATGGGACCGGATGGGATACACCCTAGAACACTGAGGGAACTTGGGGACGTTCTAGCAACTCCACTGACTGACCTTTTCAATGCCTCGTTGGAGTCGGGAGTGGTGCCAAAGGACTGGAGAGAGGCTCATGTGGTGCCTTTAAACAAAAGCGGAAGTAAGGATGTGGTTGAAAACTACAGGCCGGTTAGTTTAACTTCGGTGGTGAGTAAATTATTGGAAACGCTGCTGAAAGAGAAAATAGTGAGGTTTCTGGAGTCCAGCAGATCACAGGATCCGAGGCAGCATGGATTCACCAGAGGCAGGTCTTGTCAGACAAATCTGATTGATTTCTTTGACTGGGTGACCAGGGAGTTGGACCGAGGGAGAGCTCTAGATGTGGTGTATTTAGATTTCAGTAAAGCCTTTGACACTGTTCCTCACAGGTGACTTATAAACAAACTGAGCACCCTAGGGATGGACCCTAAAGTTACTGCTTGGGTTAGAAATTGGTTGGGTGGGAGGCGACAAAGAATACAAGTAAATGGAGCTCCCTCTGAGGAGAAGGATGTTACCAGTGGTGTGCCCCAGGGATCTGTCCTTGGTCCGATTCTTTTTAACATCTTTGTTAGTGATATAGCGGAAGGGCTGTCAGGTAAGGTTTGCCTCTTTGCGGATGATACCAAAATCTGCAATAGAGTAGACACCCAGGAAGGTGTAGATAACATGAGGAGGGATCTAGCTATGCTTGAAGAATGGTCTAGAATTTGGCAGCTGGGATTTAATGTTAAAAAATGTAAGATCATGCTTTTGGGCTGCAGCAATCCAAGGGAGCAATACAGTATAGGAGGTGAAGTACTTTTGTCCACTAAAGAAGAGCTGGACCTAGGCGTGGTTGTGTCTGATGATCTTAAAGTAGCTAAACAGGTAGAAAAGGCGACGGCAAAAGCTAGAAGGATGCTTGGGTGCATACGGAGAGGAATGGCTAGCAGAAAAAAGGAGGTGATAATGCCTCTGTATAAGTCTTTGGTGCGACCTCATTTGGAGTATGGTGTGCAATTCTGGAGACCGCACCTTCAAAAGGATGTGAACAGGATGGAGTCGGTGCAGAGGGTTGCTACTAAAATGATTAATGGGCTTCATTATAAAGCATATGAGGACAGACTGAAGGATCTTAATATGTACACCTTAGAGGAAAGGCGGGATAGAAGTGATATGATTGAGATGTTTAAATACCTCTGTGGCATAAATGTTCAGGGAGAGAGCCTCTTTCAATTGAAAGCAAGTTCTGCTACGAGGGGACATGGGATGAGGGTGAAGGGAGATAGATTCAGGAGTGATATGCGGAAATATTTCTTTACAGAAAGAGTAGTGGATCCATGGAATAGTCTCCCAGTGGAGGTGGTAGAGATGAGGACAGTAACTGAATTTAAAAAAGCATGGGACCAACACAGAGGATCTCTAAAGGTAAAAAGTGGACTGTTGTAGTTGTTGTTATGGAAGGACAGACTAGATAGGCCATGTGGTCTTTTTCTGTCGTCATGTTTCTATGTTTCTATGTCAAAAAGTAGCGGACCCAGTACTGATCCCTGGGGTACTCCACTATTCACCTTTTTCCATTGGGAAAATTGGCCATTTAGCCCTACCCTCTGCTTTCTATCTTTTAACCAGTTCCCGATCCACAATAGTACACCGCCTCCTATCCCATGACATTTTAGTTTTGCCAAAAGTCTCTGATGAGGGACCTTGTCAAAGGCTTTCTGAAAGTCCTGATACACTATATCAACCGACTCACCTTTGTCTACCTGTTTATTCACACCTTCATAAAAACATATCAGATTAGTAAGACAAGAGCTTCCTTGTCTAAAGCCATGTTGGCTGTCTCCCATTAGACCATGACTATCTACATGCTGTGTAATTGTGTTCTTTATGATGATTTCTACCATTTTCCCCGGTACTGATGTTAGGCTCACCAGTCTGTAATTTCCCAGATCACCCCTGGAACCCTTTTTAAAAATTGGTGTTACATTGGCGATCCTCCAATCTTCAGGTATTACAGATGATTGTAATGAAAGTTCACAGATTACTAATAGCAGATCAGTTCTTTCAACACTCTTGGATGTATACCATCTGATCCAGGTGATTTGCTACTATTCAGTTTATCAAATAGTTCTAATACATCTTCCCGGTGTAGCGATATTTCTCTCAATTCCTCTGCAGTATCACCTTTAAATACCACTTCAGTCTTGGGTAGCATCCCTACTTCTTCCTCAGTAAAGACTGAAGCAAAGAATTCATTCAGTCTCTCCGCTATAGCCTTGTCTCCTTTTACTGCCCCTTTTACCCCTCTATCATCTAATGGTCCAATTGACTCTCTCAGAGGCCTTTTGCTACGAATGTACTTGAAAAAGTCTTTATTTCGTGTTTTTGCTTCTGTAGCAAGTTCCTTCTCAAATTCTCGCTTTGCCTGCCTTATCAATGCTTTGCATTTAACTTGCCAGTGCTTGTGCTGTTTCCAGTTTTCGTCGTTTAGCTCTTTTTTCCATTTCCTGAAAGATGCTTTTTTGGCAGCAACAGCCTCTCTGACCTCACCTTTAAACCATGCTGGCAGTTTTTTGGACTTTCTTCCACTTTTCTTAATGCGTGGAATACAGCTGGTCTGGGCTTCCAGGATAGTATTTTTAAACACCACCCAAGCTTGATGTAAGTCTTTAACCTTTGCAACCGCTCCTTTTAGTTTTTTCTTAACTATATTCCTCATTTTATCATAGTCTCCCTTTCGAAAGTTAAAAGGTAGTACTGTGGATTTCCTTACTAGCCCTCCTCCACTAATTAAATCAAACACGATCATGCTATGGTCACTATTGCCAAGTGGTCCCAACACCCTTATTTCTTGCACCAGATCTGGTATTCCACTAAGGACTAGGTCCAGGATGGCTTCCCCTCTGGTCGTTTTTGAATCAGCTGCTCCAAGAAGCAGTCATTTATTTCATCTAGAAACTTTATCTCCCTAGCATGTCCTGCCGTGACACTGACCCAGTCGATACCGGGGTAATTGAAATCACTCTGCTGTAACTTTTGTTAGCTTCCTTGATCTCTTTAAGCATTTCATCATCCATTTGTTCATTCTGGCCAAGCAGTCGATAGTACACCCCCACTGCCATCACCTTCCCCTTCATACATGGAATTTCAATCCATAGAGATTCTACAGCAAATTTTGTTTCCTGCAAAACTTTAATCCTTTCTGACTCAATGCCCTCTCTAACATAGAACGCAACCCCTCCTCCAATTTGATCAGTTCTATCATTACGATATAGTTTGTATCCAGGTATCACAGTGTCCCACTGGTTATCCTCCTTCCACCATGTCTCTGAGATTGCAATCATATCTAACTTCTCATTTAGTGCTATATATTCTAACTCTCCCATCTTATTGTTTAGACTTCTAGCATTTGCATACAAGCATTTCAGAGACAGTATTTTATTAATATTAATCTGGCTATTGATAGGCATGGGTAATTTGGAATCTTTACGCTCTGTCTGCACCATACTCAAGGGCATTTGGGCTACTTTACTCTTTTTTTGGAACCTCACTGCTTTCGGTAGTATCCTTCAAGGATACCTTCTTCCGAACCATGCGCTCTTGCAACCTGACACAGGCCGTGTTTGGCTACCCTTCGTCAGGAGTTTGTCTGGCAAATGCTCTGTTGACGATCGTTAGACCAGAAGGTCTGATTAATAGATTTTATTAAATTTTGAAAATACATTCAATTCCAAAATTGAATAAAGGAAACATGGTAACAAAACATACAAATCCAAATATCATAGAATCATACCATTTATACATTACCATAATAAGCCCACAACATTACCCGGGGGAGGCACCAGGAAATCAAGAAATCTTTGTTTTCACAAGGAAGGAAAAATAACAAGGCAGAGCAAGACTTACACATCAGCCGTATGAGATGTTACAATCACAATACTATCCTCCCTAGCCACCAGGAATTCCAGAAGCTGAGCGGGCTCAAAAAACAGAAATATCTTCTCTTTAAATGAAACACAGCAACGAGCAGGAAATTTTAACAGGAAAGTACCACCAAGGGAAAGGACTCTGGGCCTCAAGCCCAGAAATTCCTTCCTCCTCAGCTGAGTGTTTCTAGCCAAATCAGGAAAAATACGCACACATGTGCCCATAAACTGCTTACTAAAATTCCTGAAATACAACCTAAAAATTAAAGCTTTGTCTGACTCAAGGGCCAATGTAATTAGGAGAGTAGATCGGGCCGTAACCAAATCCAGAGAACTCTCTAAGAAACCAGTAAGGTCTCCAGAGATTCCCAGAGGGTTGCTAGCAGCTCCAAGAGCTCCCCTGCCAGTATTTAAATATTGAACTCTGGTTAATGGTGGGAGATTATCCCCAGGAATCTCCAAGACCTCCTGGAAGTATCTCCGCACCATTTCCAAAGGAGAACACACAGGGGACCTAGGAAAGTTAACCAGTCTTAGATTGTTCTTCCGGACTTGGTTTTCCAGGTATTCCAACTTTCTATTGGTCACATTCCGGTCCTTCACATGAGCAAGGTGTAGTTCACGGAGTTGACCTAGCTCCCCACTCAGCTGCGCCAGTTTCCCCTCCTGTTCCTTCTGGACACTGGAGACTTGAAGAAAATCCTTTTTAAACAACTTAGTATCAGTACTTACAGATGTAACAAATGTTTCCAAGGATGAATTCATTGTAGCAATAACATCCCATAGCACCTCTAAAGTTACTTTAGCAGGCTTCACCAAACCGCCTCCTCCAGCATTCTCTCTCGGGGACACATCCTCCTGGGAAGGGCTAACCAAAAAACTTGGCCCAGCCACTGATGTCACCACCACTCCAGGAGTCCCACGCGGAGCGATCGCCTCGGCTAAGGAGCCCTCCAAAGCCTCCTGAATTGGCGTGCTAGTTAGCACACGAACAGGAGACTCTCCAGTGCCGCGCATATCACTTCCGGGGCAAGGCGGGGGGGCCCGCTGCTCCGGGGACAGAAACACCCCGGACGTGCTCAGGTCCGATGATCCCACCGGGCCTGCCGAAGATGCCGCTCGCTCACCCCCGCCGACGAAGCCACACATCTGAAGCGTCCGTTGACCGGCCACACTGGAAGCAGCTTCACCCGGGGGTAGGCTAACTTGCTTCCGCTTCCTTCTGCCCATATCCACCGCAGAAGGAATAAGGTAGCCAAGAAAGAAACGCTCTCGACGCCGAACCTCTAAGCAGGGGCTTCAAACTGCCGCCATCTTGAATCGCCTCCTCATCTGTGGTTTCTTAGACCAGAAGGTCTTGTAACATACTGTATTAACCTATTAGAGATCTGTACACGCTTTTCCATGGCAGCGGACGCTTGCCTCACCATGTGTCTGTACATTCCATAGTGAGGCTGGCCTCACAAGGAACTATGAAAACTTTTTTCTAACTGCTCGAGAGATGCTTCAGCTTCTGGGGCATATGGCATCCACTGTCCACGTGGTTCCCTATGCTCGCCTACACATGAGAACAGCCCAGTGGACCCTAATCTCTCAGTGGACACAGGCGTCGGGTCACCTGGGGAACAAAATCAAAAATTCTACACTCCTCATTTTGTCCCTACAGTGGTGGAAATTGCTTAAAAACCTTCTCGTAGGATCTCCTTTTCAGCAGCCAATACACCAAACCACCTTGACGACAGATGCGTCCAAGTTGGGTTGGGGAGCTCACTTGGGCAATCTTTCTACTCAGGGCCTCTGGACCAAGCAGGAGGCTTGTCTTCACATAAACATCTTGGAACTCAGGGCCATCTTTTATGCCCTTCGAATATTTCAGGACCGCCTGTGCTACAAGACGGTTCTTGTCCAGACCGACAACCAGGTAGCAATGTTCTATGTGAACAAGCAGTGTGGGACAGGTTCTCAGGTGCTGTGCAACAAAGTGCTACGCCTCTGGGCCTTCGCCAGAGATCTTCAAATACACCTACTAGCGGTGTATCTTCCAGGCACACAGAATCTCTTGGCAGACAAACTCAGTCGAGTTCTGCTGCCACACAAGTGGTCTCTTCATCCAGAGCAAATTGCTCGAGTCTTTCGGATCTAGGGAACCCCAGATATAGACCTCTTTGCATGTCCTCAGAATGCCAAACTTCCCCGGTTCTTTTCCAGAATCCCGACTCAGAACTGTCAGGCAAGGGATGCCTTTCACCTCCACTGGGGTCAGGACTTCCTCTATGCCTACCCACCCATTCCCCTAATTCCCAAAACTCTATTCAAGCTTCAGAGAGACAGAAGCCATATGATCCTCATAGCCCCACGCTGGCCACAACAGATGTGGTATCCACTGCTTCTACGTCTCTCTCAAGCCAAGCCTCTGGAGTTGGAATGTGCTCCAGATCTACTTTCTCAGGAGAACGGGTTGCTATTGCACCCGAACCCTCAGTCCTTACACCTCAGGGGCGTTGCTACTGAGAGCCTAGAATTCGAGGATATCAACCTTTCTCAACAGGTTAAAGATATCCTTCTGGCTTCAAGAAAACCTTCCACAAGGAGGGCCTATGCCTTTAAGTGCAAAAGGTTCTCTATCTGGTGTTCAAAAAAGGAACGTAATTCCTTTTCAGTTCCAGTAGAGGCGTTACTGGAGTATCTCTTCCATTTATCATCTTCTGGTCTTAAGACCAATTCAGTAAGAGTCCACTTGGTGCTATTGCGGCTTTCCACAAGTCCTTCGATGGACAATCTGTTTCCTCTCAATCACATGAGAGGTCTACTTTTAACAAAACCCCCATTAAGCCACCACCCATGGCATGGGATTTGAATCTTGTCCTTGGGCAACTCATGAAACTGCCCTTCGAACCCTTAGCCACTACATCTTTGAAATTTCTTTCTTGGAAAGTTATCTTTCTAATTGCTCTCACTTCTGCAAGACGCATCAGCGAGCTACAAGCTTTAGTGGCTGATCCTCCCTATACCAGATTCCACCATGATAAAGTAGTTCTTAGGACTCACCCTCACTTCATGCTAAAGGTGGTTTCGCCCTTTCATTTAAACCCATCGGTTTGCCTTCCTGAATTCTTCCCTAGGCCTCACACCTCCAATGCAGAAAGGAATCTTCATACTCTGGATTGTAAAAGAGCCTTAGCTTTTTACCTTCAGAGGACAAAGCAACATAGAAAGGCTTCCCAGCTTTTTGATGCCTTTGCCTCCAGTCATCTTGGATTGCCAGTTTCGAAGCGGACTTTATCTAAATGGATTGCAGACTGCATATCCTTTGCCTATGAGAGTAAGGGACTTTCTCACGAAGGTCATGTCACACCTCACAATGTGAGAGCAATGGCAGCCTCTATGGCTAATCTTCGCTCAGTGTCCATCAACGACATCAGAAGAGCAGCCACTTGAGCTTCGGTACACACCTCTGCAGCCCACTAGTGCTTAGACAAGGACTCCCATCAGGATGCCTCGTTTGGCCAAGCTGTTCTCCAGAATCTCTTTCAGAATTAGAACAACTCCTACCCGCCGTCCCGGGTTCGTTGCCAGAGATCCATGGGAGAAAGCATGCCCCATCTCACCCTGGGTTTTGCAGCTTCTGGGGTCATCTCCCTGGCATCTTTCAGCTGGGGAGTCCCCATATGTGAAGACTACATTCCTGCTTGTTCCTGGAGATAGCGTAGTTAATCACCTGTAACAGGTGATCTCCAGAAACAGCAGGAATTGCATCATCTCCAGGAACAAGCAGGAATGTAGTCTTCACATATGGGCATCGTCGGTACCGACGGAGCCTGTGCGGGAACGCTCCCCAGCGTCCAATAGGAAAGCTTTTGGGAGTATCCCACAGTGCCTGCGTGCTGCCTTCCTGCCTTTTTGACTCACCTTCGTCGGTTCTTCATTTTCCGCGGAGCCGACAGGACGCACACCCTGTCACCGCAGAAAATCTATTCTTACTTTGTTGTTTTTTTGTGTTTGTGTCTGCCTTCATTTGACGCCTACTGGTACCGCCGGTTCTCTTTTCTTTCTTTTTCAAAAAAAACCTAGCTTCTAAAATCTTTTCTTTCCCCTCCCGGGGTTAGGCGCCATTTTGGGCACTAGGCCCATTTTTCCTCAGACATGGAAAAACCAGCTAGTGGTTTTAAAAAATGTTCTAAATTTGGCGGTACCATATCCGTCACCGACACCCATGAATGGTGTCTTAAATGTTTAGGTCCTGACCATTCTCCATCAGAGTGTCTCTCCTGCAGAAAGATGACCAAGAGGGGCCTGCAGAATAGAGCTGCAAAACCTCAGTACCCTTTTTGCCGCTGACACATTGTCCGTTGCATCGACGTCTTCCAGGGCTTCATCTTCCTCCCATGGATCTCAAGTAACTAAACTAAAGTCTTTTAAGACTGGCCGGTCCTCAAAAGGTAGATCTCCTTCCAAGCATCGAGATGCCATTGGCGTTGCCCTCAAGGAAAGTACACTGGCAAAACATTCCCAGCAGGAGACCTCGGTCTCCAGAGCATTAACGGGACTCCAGAATGTTCCAGAGGCTTCAATCTCTGCAGAACTACTGGTGCCATGTTCTAGGGTCGTAGCCGCTTCTACCGGTACCGACACCCAGGCATCGGCAGGAGCGGTGGATCAGAGATTCCTCGCTATCAAACGCAGTCTAGCGGCTCTCTTAGCAACTTTGGTACCGCTAAGACTGCTACAGATGGTTCCACAGGTATCGGTGCCGGTACCGAATGCACCTGCCGTGGTAGGTATGCTTCCATCCATGCCGAGCCTTGAGTCTATCTCAGGTATCGAAGGGCATGTACCGAGACACCCCGATACTGACTTCGAGCGGTACCAGTACCGAGCGTTGCACGATCACCGGTCACCGAGATACTTCGAATCTTTCGATTCTGATGACTCTGCCGGTACCAGAGCAATTCTTCCAGAGGCTCCATCATATCCTCCTCAACGCAGAATGTCTCCTCCAGAAGACATGTCCTTCCAGGATTTCATACGTAATATAGCTCGAGGTCTTGCAATCATGGTGACTCCAGAGAAGGAACCCAGGGCAGAAGAATTAGAAATTCTTAAATACCCTAAAGTTCCTAAAGAGGCAGCTATCCTGCCCATTCATAGGATCTTGCATGATCTTATGCCCAGAATGTGGGAAACCCCTTTAACGGTGTCTCCACACTCCCAACGACTCAATACTATGTACCGAGTTCCAAGCTGTCCTGGTTTTCAAAAGACTCAGTTACCATACCATTCAATGGTAGTGGAATCGGTAATGCGTAGGATTTTTTTTTTTTAATATAAAGTTTTACAATACAATCCAGAAAATACAAATCTGAATCAGAATTAGATTTAACAACGAAGGAGAAAAAAAAAACCAAAGAAAGACCAAGGTCAATCCTATAAAAGGGAATAAAAACCTAATCCTGGAATAGACCACAACACGTTGCCCCACAATATGATCCAAGAAAAAAGAAATAAAATATACTGGTGAAACCAACACCCAAAGGTAACAAAAATTATCATAGGAGCATAGATGACATTATATGGCAGCCGATATGGGAGCTTCCCTACCTCCCCCCTCTTCCCTACTCAAAAGAAATTGTAACAGTTGTCTGGACTCAAAAAAAATTATTGTTTAGATTGAAAATTAACCATACACTTACAGGGATATCTTAACTTAAACTGCGCTCCCAAGGCGAGCATTCTCTGGCACAAGGCCAGGAACACCTTCCACCTTTTTTGCGTATCCCTAGCCAAATCAGGAAAAATTAGAATTTTTGAGCCTATAAACTGGGTAACAGACAATTTACGAAAATATAGTGTAAGAACAGTATTCCTGTCAGATTCAAAGGCAAAATTAACTAATAGAGTGGCCCTGCTTGTGACCACCTCCAAAGAACTCTCCAAAAATTCTGATAAATCCAACTGAGGTGGACCAGAATCCGCAACAAGCGCCCGCTGGTTCCCAGACTCAAATGTAGATATTGAAACATATTGAGCCCTCACGACTGGTGGCAACGAATCAGCAGTCATCTGAAGAACTTCAATAAAAAACTTACGGACCAAGTCCATGGGAGCTATCAAAGGGGACCGAGGAAAGTTCAAGAGTCTAAGATTATTCCTACGAAGTTGATTATCTAGGAGCTCAATTTTCCTTGCTTGAACTGTCCGGTCCTTCTCATTAACAGCTCTAAGGGTCTCCAGGTCTTCCACCTTAGATTCCAGGCTAGAAAGTCTAATCGCATGAGCCGTTACCTCTGAATCCATCGTGGAACACTGAGCTTTAATATTCACTAGTTCCTGCGAAAAAGAACTCACAAAAGGCAGTAGGGTTTGTTGGAGAGCAGCGATAGCTTCCCACAAGCTATCTAAGGTTACCCGCGCTGGTTTTTGCACAATCCCAGGAAGCCGGGAACCCGAAGTACCGGAAAAGTTAGGTGTCAGCTGTTTCAATTCGCCGCTACCCAAGGAGGGAGGAGATCTCACTCAATGCATAGGATTAAGAGTGCTAAGACGCATTCCTCTAATCCTCCGGGCCGGGAGTCGAGGACTCTCGATGCCTTTGGGCATCGATGCTTCCAGTCCTCCATGTTGGCAGCCAGGATCAGCTCTTACATTCTCTATATGGGAATGTTCCTTGAGGAAGTTACAGGAGACTTGGAGCTTATGAGCCCTCCTCTTCCTGAGGACAAAAGAGGGGATTTTCTTACTCTGGTCAAACATGCCCAGGATTTGTCTAAATTTGTGAATCGTGCATCCTTTGATTGCTTTGAATGTATTAGCAGAATGTCTGCTATTTCAATCGGTGCATATCGTATTGCCTGGCTTCAGGCATCGGACTTAGAACAATGGGTACAAGAGAAACTGGGAAATATTCCTTGCACAGGAGAAAATCTCTTTGACAAGGATTGACAGGACAAGGCAAATCCAGCTTGAATCTGAAAATACTACCTTGAATGACAGTCAACCCAGCAAAGAAAAAGTCAGCTAAAAAACCCTTTTTCAGTAAGAAAAAGAATTTTTACCCATCCTATACCCATCATACTCGCTGTCCAGTTCATGTTCCCCAAAAGGGGCAACAGAACAGACAGCAGAGGAAGCCACAAGTTCCAAGAACTCAATCGGCTCCCCAAGTTCAGCCTCCTCAAGGTCCAGCCCCTGAAAGGTCCAGAAACCCTCACCATTCCAGGAAGGTTATGCCATTTTGCCAGCAGAAAACTGGACTTTGTCCATTGTACTAGATGGGTACAGACTCCACTTCCACAGCCTGTCCCCCTCCTACAATCATAAAGCAGTTCAATTCTCAGGTCCCTGTCACCAATATCTTGGGTCAGGAGGTCACATCACTTCTTGCTCAAGGAGCAATAGAAGAAGTACCCATACCCCAACAGAGTGCGGGGTTTTACTCCCCCCTATTTTCCATTCCCAAGAAAACAGGGGGACACAGGCCTATTCTGGACCTCAGAGAATTAAACAAATATCTGTTCCGAGAAAAATTCAAAATGATTTCCCTCGGAACACTCTTGCCATACCTTCAGAGTCAGGATTGGCTATCTTCTCTAGATCTAAAGCAGTGGTTCTCAACCTTTTTTGTACCGTGACCCCTTTTACCATTGGTCAACTTGTGATGACCCCCAATGATAAAATCAAATGCGTCTCTCTTCCTTTACCGTTAACACATTATCACTGTAATCATTTGTTGAATTATATTATAGGCCTTTGCATTATGTTTTAATTTATAAAATTTACTTATTTAAACCACAATAATTAATCCCAATAACAAGTAACAATAGTTGATTTCAAAATTATTATGATTTTGTAGTCAAATCACTAATATGAAATACAATTATTTTTTTACCTTTGTTTTCTGATCAATTTATTCTGTGATCATGCTGGTCCCGATTTGAGGCTTCTGCTTTCCTGTCTTCTCTTAGCTCTCTTTCTGTGATCTGTGGTCCATCTGCCATTTCTTATCTCTTCTTTCGTTTTCTTCATGTCTTTCCATCAGCCTATTTCCAGTCCCAGTAACCCTCCCCAGTATCAGCCCCTTTCCAGTCCTCACTCCCAGTACCTTCCAGTGTCAACTTGCATTCCCATGACTGCCACTGGTGTCCATTCCCTTCCAGTCCCCATCCTTCCCCACTGACCAGTCCCTTCTAGTACAAATACCATGGCAGCCCCTCTCAGATCCACTCCCTTCCAGTTTCATTCTCCCATCCCCTCTTATCAGCCCATTTGTAGCCTTAGCCCCCAGTTTTCTTCCAAGGCCAGCAGCTCTATCCTCCCCTCCCCACAATCAGCCCATTCCCAGTCAAAGCCCCCCAATCAGCTCGCTTCCAGTCCTAGTCCCCCTTCAACCCCATTACCAGTGATAGCCTCCCTTAATCAGCCCAATACCAGTCCTAGCTCCCCCCATCAGCTCATTACCAGTCCTAGCCTTCACTAATCAGCCCATTTCCAGTCATAGCCCCCTGATCAGCTCATTTCCAATGCTAGCCTCCCATCAGTCCATTACCAGTCCTACTCCACCCCATCAGCCCATTACCAGTCCTACCCCCATCAGCCCATTACCATTCTTACCCCCCCATCAGCCCATTTCCAGTCCTAGCCTCCTCTAATCAGCCCATTTCCAGTCCTAACCTCACCGATCAGCTCATTTCCAATGCTAGCCCCCCATCAGTCCATTACCAGTCCTACCCCCCTATCAGCCCATTACCAGTCCCAACCCCCCCCCCCCCTTGATCAGTCATTCGCAGTCCTAGCCTTCCCTAATCAACCCATTACCAGTCCTAGCCCCCCATCTGCCCATTTCCAGTGCTGGCTCCCCCATCAGCCCATTATAATCCTAACCCGTTCTGTCTCTCCCCTCTGTCCAGCATTTATCCCCTGTCTGTTCAGTATGTCCCCCTGTCTCTCCCCTTTGTCCATGTCAGTCTGCTTCCCTCCCTACCTCCATGTCAGCCCCTCTCTGTACACGTCAGCCCCCTCTCTCCATGTCAGCCCCCCCTGTCCATGTCAGCCCCCTCCCTCCATCCATCCATATCAGCCCCCTCCCTCCCTCCATGTCAGCCCCCCTCCCTCTATCTATCCATCCATCCATCCATATCAGCCCCCCTCCCTCCCTCCATGTCAGCCCCCCATCTGTCCATGTCAGCCCCCCTCATGTCCGTCAGCCCCCCTCCCTCCATGTCAGCCCCCCTCCCTCCCTCCTTCCATGTCAGCCCCCCTCTGTCCATGTCAGCCCCATTGCAGGTTCCCTGCCTCCTCCTCCCCTCTCCCCATGTCTGCCTCCTTCTTCTGCAGCCAGCCGTGGCTCCCTGTCTCTTATGGAACCGCGGCTGGGCCTGTGAAGCAGGTGCGGAGCTTTTCTGTCTCTAAACGGGCTTCATGCAGCATTGTCCCGCCTCCAAAGGAAATGGTAAACAACTTCCTTTGGAGGCGGGACAATGCTGCACGGAGCCCGTCATGAGACAGAAAGGCTCCGCAACGGTTTTATAGGGGTAGGGAGCCGCGGCTGCATATAGAGGTAGGGAGCCGCAGCTGCATTAGAAGGGAGGCAGTGAGTTTGACGCTGCCGAGAAGCAGACTCGGCAGCGACAGCAACTTGTGCGCTTTTTTTTTAAAAAAAATTTTAACTTGGCGGAGTGATGCAATTAATCACATATTTTTTTGTGCCTCTTGGGGTTTAGAACCTGCAGTTGGCCTCCTCTCAGTAGAAGCCTTCCTTTGCTTTCATTCTAAACTCTGGGTATGGATCTCTTTTCACAAAACATCCATTTTTTCTCTGTTATACGAGCTCTTAGGATGTTCATGCCTATAAAGCTTTCTCCTCTTCTTCCTGCTAGGGAAAGAGGTTTAACAACTATCAAACGATAGTTTTTCTGTACCTGCATGAATTTTTCCTTTCTACAGACTTACCACATTGTAAGTCTCCATTCAGCTCCATCTTCTCTACCCTCTTATCAAGCATTTCCTCTATAAGAGTGGTACTATTACACTGGAGGGCTTCTCTTCAGCCCTTCTAGTTTTTGTCACTATTCCAGTGTGGAGTTTTCCTCTCTGAGTTAACTCCTTCTTCTTTTTTGCTTTGGGGCAGCTTATCAGACAGGTCCAGAGTTTTTCTTACTCCTGTTCCATCTGTTTTTAAACAGAAAGATTCTTCTGCTGTCTTACTAGCAGCTGCCCATGCAGGAGCTCTAGTGATTGGACCACTGGTTCTTCTCCACAAGCATCCAGAGTTGGCCTCCACTACATTCTTTCTGGCCTTAGTAGTGACTCCAAGACAGTGGTTCATCTTTCTTGGCAAATCTTATCACCACAGGCTTCTCGGATTGTTTTCTATTCTTGCCATCTCCAATTCCCTTGGGTTTGGCAGCATAGTCGACGTAGCTACTGGCTTTTCCAGCAGCCAGTTCAATCTCCTAATTCTCCTGCATTATGCTCTCTGCAATCCTACAGAGAAGCTTTCCACTATGGGCCCTTGCTAGAGAGCATTAGGATTTTCTCAAACAGCTGTCCTAGATGGTTGGAAAAGGCTCCCTCAGTCATGCCCCTCATGACTGGAAGGGTTCTTCCTACCCTACTATCTCCTTTTTAAAACAAAGGACATGGGCCTTCTCTTACGTGAAAGCTTAAAGAGTTGTTCAATTCCCTCGTTTGGTCCTCAGGATTCCCACCGGGAATATGCTCTTTTTTCTTGCAGCTCATCCTCATGGTATCCTAATCCTCCATGGACAGCGCATATTTAGCTAAAGAACGCATGATACCCTTTTTGCCCCTCATAAGAACATAAGATATGCCATACTGGGTCAGACCAAGGTCCATCAAGCCCAGTATTCTGTTTCCAGCAGTGGCCAATCTAGGTCATATGTACCTAGCAGTTTCCCCAAGGGACACAGGTTCCACAATGCTTGTATTGGTTCAAGCATTGATATCCTGGGTCCCTTCTTAATAATGGTTTATGGACCTTTCCTCCAGGAACTTGTCCAAACCTTTTTTAAACCCAGCTACACTAACAGCCTTTACTACATCCTCCGGTAACAAATTCCAGAGTTTGATTACACGTTGAGTGAAAAAATATTTTCTTTTATTAGTCTTAAATAGTTTACCCTGTAGCTTCATTGCATGTCCCCTAGTCTTTCTATATTCTGATAAGGTAAACAATCGATCTACGTTTACCCGTTCCACTCCGTTCATTAATTTATAGACTTCTATCATATCTCCCCTCAGCCGTCTCTTTTCCAGGTTAAAGAGCCCTAACCTTTTTAGCCTTTCTTCATAGGCGTATCCTTCCATTCCCTTTACCATTTTGGTGGCTCTTCTCTGAACCTTTTCTAATAACGCTATATCCTTTTTAAGATACGTCGACCAGAATTGCACACGGTATTCAAGGTACGGTCTCACCATGGAACGATATAGAGGCATTATAATATCTTTTGTTTTATTTTCCATTCCTTTCCTTATGATACCTAGCATTCTATTTGCTCTCTTGGCCGCCACTGCACACTGGGCCGAGGGTTTTAACATGTTCCTTATCGTCACTCCAGTCCAGTCCCTTTACTTCTGGGTTGCGTAACCCTTCCAGCAGCTTGGAGGCTGAGCCCAACCTTTTTGGAGGTGGAGCGGTACAAATACCACTGAGACCACCCACCAACCCCAGTAATCTCAGCCTCCAAGCAGCTGGAGGGTTCCGTAAGCCTAGGGCTTACTGGAGTCCTTCTTTGCATTTATTTTACTTATTTCATTTAGTTATTCTTCTTTACATTAATTTCCTTTATTTTTCCCTGCAGTTTCTGTACTGTTGGTATTTAATTTTAATTACAAGGGCTCTGGCTCTTTAATTTCTCCGGCTCTCTCCTCCCCCTCCCCCCCCCTCCCCACCGGATCGGGCATCGGAGGAGAACCGCGGCTTGTAGCATCGAGGAGGATCCACTGCTGCTCTGCTGCTGAGACACGCTGATCGCTCCTGCCTCGCGCCGAAGCCCCCCTGGAGGCTGAGCGCTTGAGGCAGCATCGCTGGCCTGCCGGTACCGCCAGACCCGTCCGGGGACAGAAAGACGCGGCGGCGAAGTCCGGTCTCTTCGGGGACCGCGGGGGAACACTTAGGCAGCGATCCTCACGGAAAACAAAAGCTTTCGGCTCCGGTGAGCAAGGGGAGAGTCAGGCCTCTGCCGGGAGAGAGTCTTGGAGTTCCCCATTCTGGCTCCACGTGGTGAGGCCTACCACGTGTAGAGCCAACGGGTGCACATCGCTGAATCGGCCCGGATCCTCAGCACAGCTCTGAAAACCGCAAGTACCAATTCAGAAAGGGATGTGATTGTAATTAATTTTAATTTTAATCTTAATTTTATCTTTAGATTTATTCTTGAGTTAATTTGTCTCCTTTTATTTATTTCATTTGTTTCTTTTACCTCAAGATTAATAGGCGGTTTTCTTTCCCTTGTTTACTTCTTGGGGGGGGAAAGAAACCTCGGATCTGTGGGCCAGGGAGGGAGCTAGCTCCATATTAGAGAAGAGACCCTACCATCCGGGCCTGGAGGACTGGTACTGGAAGGTCCTCAGCCCCGGGTCATGTCAACCAAGTCCCGCTGCCTTTCCTGTGGAATACGCAGGGGTACATCCGCAGAGACAGGTATCTGCAGGAGCTGTACCGCGCTGGCGGCCTCAGCGGAGCAGGACATTAATTTAACCATGGCCCATCCCTCCCAGGGGTCAGACGAACTCCCAGTAGGGGAGGGGGGGCTGCAAGCCCCTCCGTCTACGTCCTCGGACTTGCCCACCCCTTCCCTATCCCCCTCCCCCCTCCCGGCGGGGGAGGATGGGGCAGGGGATTTCTTCTCCCTGGATTTCATCCTCTTACTCCACAAGGCATATTGCCTACGTAAGCAGAGTTCAGGGGCAGGAGGAGCGGCGCCTCTGGCAGCGGAGGTCAAGCCAGTCAGGCCTTCGAGGGCGGGCAATCCAGATTCCGACATCCCACCTAAGCGCCCCCGGATGAGCGAAGAGGAGACCCTTTCACAGGGATCTCCAGAAGAGACGCCATCGGACAAGGACTTTGGGGAGGATGAGGAGGAGCTAGAAGAAGGGGAGATTCCGGAAGAAGACCAGGCTAGGATAATTAGAGTATTTCGTCGGGAGGAGCTCCCGGCACTGATTAACGAGTCCCTGAAGGCCCTTAATATGACCTCCGATACGCCTGCAGAAGAGGAAGCGTTGGAGGATCCATTGATCCAAGCCATTAGAAGATCCCAGAAGGTCTTTCCTGTACATAGGGTAGTGCGACAGATGATCCAGGAAGAATGGGACCAACCTGAGTCAAGTCTAAGGGGAGTTCGGTCCATGCTTCGTCTCTATCCCCTCCCAGAGGCAGACAAAGAGCTGCTAAAGTCCCCCAGGGTAGATGCGGCAGTGTCAGCAGTCACCAAGAAGACCACTATCCCAGTGGAGGGCAGTGCAGCCTTAAGGGATCCTCAAGACAGAAAGTTGGATACTCTCCTGAAGCAGGCCTTTGACGTAAGCGCCCTTGCTTTACAAGCCTCGGTCTCCGGAGCTTGGGTGGCTAGGGCCTGTTTAAGGTGGTCACAACAGCTGCAGACAGACGAGAGCCACGCAGATGAGACGCGGACCAACGCAAGCAGGTTGGAATCTGGAACAGCTTACTTGGCGGATAGTCAGTATGACCTCATCAGAAGCCTGGCAAAGAACATGGCCTCGGTGGTGGCGGCCAGGCGATATCTGTGGTTACGGAATTGGGCAGCGGATACTTCCTCGAAGGCTCGCCTGAGTCGACTCCCCTTTAAAGGGAGACTGTTGTTCGGCGAGGATTTAGAGAAGCTGGTAAAGGATCTGGGCGAGTCCAAGGGAGGCAGGCTCCCGGAAGATAGACCGAAACAAAACCGCTCACTCCCCCCGGCACGTACCCAATCCAGGGACTCCCGGAGGTTTCGCCCTGCCAGATCCAGCCCCTTTTCCAGGGGGCGTTTCCCCTCTAGGGGCCAGGGCTTTCGAGGGTTTCGGGGAGCAGGTCGCGGTTTTGGGGCGACCTCCTCCTTCCCCTCCTCCTCATCCCTTAGAAAACAACAATGAAGCCACGGGGGCCCAGGGGGAAGAGCTGCCCATAGGAGGACGTTTAAGACAGTTTCTTCCCGCCTGGTCCCGGGTCACGTCGGATCAATGGGTGCTAGAGGTGATCAGAGAGGGCTACGTTCTCGAATTTTCGAAGCAGATACCACCAGCCTTTGTTCTGTCCCCCTGCGGTACCTCCGCAAAGAAGTCAGCGGTGGAATCAACCCTCGCGCGCTTAATTGCACTCGGGGCCGTGTCACCAGTGCCCCCAGCTCAGTGCGGCTCAGGTCGATACTCGATTTACTTCGTGGTACCAAAGAAGGAAGGCACCTTCCGACCAATCCTGGACTTAAAACAGGTCAATCGCTGTCTCAGGGTCCCTCACTTCAGGATGGAGACCCTGCGGTCAGTCATCGCAGCCGTAAGGAGCGGGGAGTTCCTGACAGCCCTCGACTTGACAGAGGCCTACTTGCATATCCCGGTCAGAAAATCCCATCAACAGTTCCTAAGATTTGCGGTGCCAACGGGTCACTTCCAATTCCAGGCCCTCCCCTTCGGCCTAGCGACAGCTCCACGAACATTCACCAAGGTGATGGTGGTCGTAGCGGCCTTCCTCCGGAAGGAGGGGATTTTGGTCCACCCGTACCTAGACGATTGGCTGATCCGAGCAAAGTCAGAGGAAGAAAGTCGCGCGGCGACGGACCCAGTAGTTCGCCTGCTAGAAGAATTGGGGTGGGTGATCAACCGAGCAAAGAGCAGGCTGACCCCTTCCCAGAATCTCGAGTATCTCGGCGCAAGATTCGACACCGGCAGGGGCAGAGTGTTCTTGCCCTCATCCCGGGCCAGGGACCTAAGGCTACTGGTCACTCGGTTCCTAAGCAGGCGAGCCCCCTCAGCATGGCATTATCTTCAGGTCCTGGGCACAATGGCAGCGACGATAGAGGTAGTGCCTTGGGCCAGAGCCCACATGCGGCCATTGCAACGATCTCTATTGCGACGGTGGTCTCCACAACTCCATCCTCTGACAACACAGTTACCCTGCGCTTCGCGGACCAAACGAGCTCTTCGCTGGTGGCAACGCCCGAGAAACCTGGAACGGGGAATGCCTCTCGAGCCCCCCCAGTGGGTTCTCTTGACGACGGATGCCAGCCTGTCAGGCTGCGGGGCACACTGCGAGGACCAGTTCGTCCAGGGCCACTGGTCCCCGTTGGAATCTCAGTGGCCCATCAACAGACTGGAGTTATGGGCCTTCACCCTAGCGCTCAGGAAGCTCGAGCCCCGGGTACGAAGAAAGGCAATCTGCGTCCTCTCCGACAACGTCACCACGGTGGCTTACATCAACCACCAGGGCGGCACCAGCAGCCCTGCCCTGGAGAAGGAGGCGGACGTTCTCCTCCAGTGGGCGGAGGTCTGCCTGGAAGCGCTTTCAGCTCAGCACGTGGCAGGCACGGACAATGTCACGGCCGATTACCTCAGCAGGCACAGGATAGACCACGGAGAGTGGGAACTGGAGCAGGTAATCTTCGACCAAATAGTGGCCCGGTGGGGTCTCCCAGTAATGGATCTCATGGCAAGATTCTCCTCGGCCAAGGTGGACCGATTCTTCAGTCGGCGAAAGGAAAGAATGTCCGAGGGTCTAGATGCCCTGTCTCAGAAGTGGCCGGCAGAGGGCCTCTTCTATGTATTCCCTCCCTGGGCTCTGATCGGAAAGGTTCTTCAGCGAGTGGAGTCCCACCAGGGCCTGGTAATCCTCATAGCTCCGGATTGGCCTCGCCGCCCCTGGTACGCGGACCTGGTGAGACTGTTGGCCGACCAACCATGGCGACTGCCCTGCAGGAGCGACCTTCTCAGACAAGGCCCGGTTCGAATGCCTCACGTGGATCGATTCTCGCTTACGGCCTGGCTCTTGAAAGGGCACGGCTTCTGAAGCGAGGATATTCGGGTGCAGTAATCTCAACGTTGTTGAGTGCTAAGAAGCGCTCGACGTGTCTCGCCTATGTAAGGGTCTGGCGCATTTTTGAGGCATGGTGCGCGGAGCTTACGCGATATCATCGTCTGGTCCGCACCAGAGTCCAGCAAGGCTTTTGCAGCTACCCCTTGCACCGTGACATCAAGTACAAAACCCTCTGACAATAGATTATTATTCTCTCCCATGAGAGCAGTACGCATACTACATTCTTTCATGACATGCCCTATTCTACCGCAGTTAAAACATCTTTTGACAAGACTTTTCTCTGTCTTTTTATCATATTTCATACTAGATGTTTTAGCCTGATAGAGACTTCCTGAGACTGGGTTGAACGTCGCTATGGCAGTCTTATCTACCCCCTCCCTAGGCTGAGTAATTAATTCGGCCTCTAAATACCTCTCGGTTAAGGCAACTGCCTCCATAGTTGAGCGACAATTCTGGAGAATAAGGAAGCTCTTCATGCTAGCAGGTACTGCAGTCATGAATTGCTCTAAAACAATCATATCCATCAATGTATCAATGGATCTCTCACTGGGCCTTAGCCACATCTCAGCCAAGCGCCTCAGGCGGTGACCTAACGACTTAGGTGTTTCACCTACCTCAAGTCGCGCTGCTCGCAGCCTACGATTATAGGTAAGTGGGGTTAAGCCGAGGCGTTCCCTGATGGCTTTCGTCACTTCTCTATAATTCGTAGCTAATGCAGCAGGCATTGCCCTGTAGGCTGACAGTGCCTCTCCCGTCAGGGACACTGCCAGTCGGATGGACCATTGGTCCTCTGGCCAACCCACTGAAAGGGCTATCCTTTCGAAGGCCTCCAGAAATTCATCTGGATCATCTTTCTCCCCCAGCTTCCCAAAAGTCAGAGCCTCACATGATCCCAGTCCTACCAGACCATGGCTCAGTCCTGAGCTCTGTTTTTTGAGTCCAGCTGGTGCTTCTTGCGTCTTGGCTTGATGGCTCATCCAGGTCTCCAACATCCGCAAGACTGGCTTTTGCTGCTCCTGCATCGCCAGGACAGCACGCTCCTGCGTCTGCGCAGCCTGTTCAGCTTGCCTGCTGAATTGGGAGGCCATCCAGTCCAATATTTCGCGTTGCTCCATGGCGAAATCCGCTGTAAAAGAAACAAACAAAAAAAACCCAAGTGTGGCTGTACACACAGACAAGCCTAACACTTCCTGGTGTTTTTTTTTTTTTCCAAATTCTCTTTCTACTGCCAAACCACTTGTATCCCCACAAGTTAGGCCTTTCTACCCATTACCTGGTAGAAGTGTAGACTCAGGCTCTCAACAACGGGGGTGCGACTCCTCGTCGTAGCACGTTCCAGGAACTCGCCTTCCGCTCCGGAATTCTGCTGCTGTCCGGTCCACGTTTTTGGGTTTTTCAATCCGATCCGCTTTTCTTCCGAAATCCAGTCCGGGTTTTCTTTTTTCTGGAACTCCGGTCCAGGTTTTGTGTGACTCCGGTCCGCTTTTCTAATAATCCGGTTCGGGTTTTCTTTGACTCCGATCCGCTTTTTTCTCTGGAGTCCGGTCCGGGTTTTTCTTTTTTTTTTTCAAAAATTTCCCTTTTTTTTTTTTTTTTTTTCAGTTGAACAATGGCAAATTTTGTTTCAATAGTTCTTACTGTATCTCTTATGCAGAATCCTTAAAACTACGCCATTTATGCCACAAGGTGTCGTGACACAAAGATTGCGCGCCACTATGTAGCGCTATAAAGAACAATAAGACCTGAGTGAAGGGTAATAAAAGGCTTTATTCCCCGTTATAATGCATGGGTTCAAATTAGAGATACGTTGCTTAACAAAATAGTCCTTTGTTTCAAAAGGTGCCAAGGCTCTCTGGCTTGAGAACTGTTACTTCACAGTTTATAGCAGGTTTTTCTTAAAGGTAATATTCTTCACAATAAACAACCAAAAGTATATTTACATTCATTCTTCGTTACAGCAGGCACACTTGGGAGCGTAGGCCGTGCACCAATCGCACTCCATGTCCTCCGGCAAAGATGAGGGAATAGTATGGGGGAAATCTACCTCCATCATATCCTCTTCCTCATATTGGGTCAAAGGGGTTTCACTATCCCTGTCTATGTTAGCCTGACCATCTTCAGCATGGGAGTTTTGCTTTAGGTAAGGAGGAACTCTTATGGCTGGTGGTAAATTAGAATACCAATCTTTATTCAGGTTGTTTTTAGAGAGAAGCTTTCTTTGCGGGTGGCTTCCAGCAGTGCAGTGCTTAGGGTTAAACCTTACTGTTTCAAACCTTGGCTCATGGAGTAAAAACCTCTGTTGTTTATACAACTGTTTTTCCTTCTGACTGGGTAAAACTGAGCAGTGCTTTTCTGGAGATAAACTCCTTACAGAACCTTCCCCTCTGGTTCTTAGCTTCCTTCTCCTTGTATCATAAACAGGCAGAGTAAAAGAACTAGGCGTGGCACCGCCTCTTACCTTGGAGCACCTTCTACCAAACTCTCCTTGCCTAATTGGCTTAGTTTGGATTCTATGGCTTCCCACCTCGTGTGGTCTGTTTCTGTTCCAACTTCCAGCTTGGCCTCTTTCACAGCAAACAGGTTTGTACCTCTGATAGCTTCTAGGCTTTACTGTTGGTTCAGCTTCTAGTTCAGCTCCGGTTCCATTTCCTTCCTTTCTCAGCTCCTGCTGTTGTTCCCACTGCTTATTTGTCCATGGCTTTCTTTGCAACTGCTGCCATCTCCATTGCTGTGTCTTTCGGTTCTGCTCCTGCTTTTGCCTCTCCTTCTCCTTCTCCTCCTGCCTTTGTCTCTCCTTCTCCTCCTCCCTTTGCCTCTCCTTCTCCTCCTGCCTTCCAAGAGCGTTCTGCTCTGGTTTATAAAGAGAACCTTTGTTACTGACTTCCTGGTTCTCTGTCAGCTGCAGGTCATTACTGTGATTAGATTCACTAGGATCAGTATGTCTGCTCCCGCTCCCTCTATGTGTGCCAGGAGGTAACTGCACCTCTAGTTCCTCTAAATCAGGATTTCTTTTCATAAAATCAGCTTTATTAGTGCCCGCATCATGACAGAGTACAACTAGCCGCTATCGCGTGCTATAGAGGAAAGATCCACGGCAAGCCCTTAGGGGCTCACACGGACGTCGCCAGGTTCCTAAGAGCAGTACGACGTCTGCGTCCCCAGCGGAGGTCGGTCATTCCCCCCTGGGACCTTAACCTGGTGCTAAATGCGCTGACAGGGGAGCCCTTTGAACCAGTAAAGAGGGCCTCCTTGAAGGACTTAACCCTGAAGACAGTCTTCCTGGTTGCGATCTGCTCGGCCAGGCGGGTCTCCGAGTTACAAGCTCTCTCCTCCAAACCCCCCTTCCTGGCCTTCCTTAAGGACAAGGTCGTCCTGCGCACGGTGCCCTCCTTCCTTCCCAAAGTTATCTCTCCTTTTCATGTAAACCAGACAGTCACGCTCCCGGCCTTCCCAACCGAGGGTCTGGTAGGTAGGGATAGCAGGCTTCGGCTACTAGACGTTCAAAGAGCCCTAAAGCGCTACCTCTCCCGCACTGCTCCGTTCCGGAAATCAGACCGGCTATTTGTCAAGTTCGGAGGTCCCCACAGAGGGGAAGCGGCGGCCAAGGCCTCCATATCCGGGTGGATTCGGGAAGCGATTGCCTCAGCCTACATCCTGAAAGGCAAGCAGATTCCGGGGGGGCTGCGGGCTCATTCCACCCGAGCTCAGGCTACTTCATGGGCAGAGTTCAGTCTAGTCCCCCCGCTGGATATATGTAGAGCGGCAACTTGGTCCTCTCTGCATACCTTCACCAAGCACTACAGACTGGACGTGCAGAGTTCAGCGGACGCTCGGTTTGGCCTAGCGGTTCTTCAGTCCGGTTTGCCAAATCCCACCCAGAATTGAACTGCTCGGGTACTTCCCAGAAGTAAAGGGACTGGACTGGAGTGACGATAAGGAAGACGTAATTAGATCTTACCTGCTAATTAGTGTTCCTGAAGGAACGACAGTCCAGTCCCTGATCCCACCCGGCTTGTCGGAACTGAAGGCCTGTTGGAGAAGGGCGGAACAGCGAACCGAGCGGGGAACCAGATCGGGGTGAGGGAGGCCAGGAGTAAGTAGGCGGGCAGTCCTCCTACGGCGCCTTCTCCCCCCCCCTCCCTCTACCCTTATTACCTATTACCTATTTCCTATTTCCTCAAAAAAAAAAAAAAAAAAAAAAGGGAACGGGTGTGTCGACATTCGTGCCACCCTCCCGGAGTTTGCATGTTGGTTAGGTTTAAGTTATAGTTGTTACAGAGTTTCATTTAGTCTGCTTTTTCAGTCGATTACTGGAGTTGGTGGGTGGTCTCAGTGGTATTTGTACCGCTCCACCTCCAAAAAGGTTGGGCTCAGCCTCCAAGCTGCTGGAAGGGTTACGCAACCCAGAAGTAAAGGGACTGGACTGTCGTTCCTTCAGGAACACTAATTAGCAGGTAAGATCTAATTACTTCTTATCCACAATGACGCCTAAATCTTTTTCCTGGGTAGTGGTTCCTAATGTGGAACCTTGCATCGTGTAACCTTAGTTTGGGTTGTTCTTCCCTAAGTGCATAACTTTGCACTTGTCCACATTAAATTTCATCTGCCATTTTGATGCCCAGTCTTCCAATTTATCAAGATCCTCTTGCAATTTTCCACAATCCTCTTGGGTTTTAACAACTTTAAATAGTTTTTTATCATCTGCAAATTTAATAACCTCACTTGTTATTCCCTTTTCCAGGTCATTTATGAATATGTCAAAAAGCAGCGGACCCAGCACAGATCCCTGGGGTACATCACTATTTACCTTTCTCCATTGGGAAAATTGGCCATTTAGCTCTACCCTCTGCTTTCTGTCTTTTAACCAGTTCCTGATCCACAATAGTACAGTGCCTCCTATACCCATGACTCTTTAGTTTTGCCAAAAGTCTCTGATGAGGTACCTTGTCAAAGGCTTTCTGAAAGTCCAGATACACTATATCAACCGACTCACCTTTGTCCACCTGTTTATTCACACCTTCAAAAAAACATAACAGATTAGTAAGACAAGATCTTCCTTGTCTAAAGCCATGTTGGCTGTCTCCCATTAGGCCATGACTAGATTGTAAGCTCTGATGAGCAAGGACCATCTGTATCGTTATTTGGTTATTTGATATACCTCTTAAGACGGAGCAGAAAAGTGGTGTACAATACAAAAATGACTGCTTAGAGAGGGGAAAAGAACGCCAATAATTAATAGGACAGAGGAAAGAGAGACAGGATAGGAACAGGGAAGAGAAGAACATGAAGAGGAGGACAAAGAGGAACAGACGGGGCCATCTTTTATATGTGTCTGTACAGTGCTGTATATGCCTTGTAGCACTGCATAAATGGTTAATAGTAGTAGTAGATTCCTGCTGGTGCTTTGGGTTGCACTCTTGATCAGCCAGCACGGTCAGGGAATCCCTGCTGGTTCTTCAGGTCATGATTTCAGGATTTTCAGCCGGTGCGGCCTAGATATCCAAGCAAGCACTTTTCCTCATTCTACAGCATGGTAGTGGTAGTTGATGAGATTTGGAGCTCTCTACAGGAGATTTAGGACCCAGATCCTATGTGCCCAGTGCTAATAGTTATAATTATAGTTAGTTATAATTATATTTTATTTGATGTACCACAACATTGCATAGCAGTCTATTTGGTGTACAATAATTAAAAAGAAAAGACGTGAAAGGAACTCCATAGTGCAGACAGGACAGTATAGGAGAGATAGGAACAGCTTAGAAAAGATGGGCAAATGGAATAAGACATAAAGATAAATACAAACAATTCCCTTAGACTATAGTGCTCTCCTTACCATGCCCAAAGGGTGCCATCGTATCATAATAGGTACTTGGGTAAGTTAAAAGAGATTTTTTTTCAAGCACTTGAAATTTAATTCTGTGTGGAGGTGGCCCAGAAAGCCATTCCAGTGTGCCGGAGCATCAGCGGTAAAAGCTAATTTTCTTGTAGAGTTATACTTTATTTCCCGCAAGGAGGGGAGGTGTAAACAAAAATCATGGAGCGAGGCAAGAAATCTTGCTGGGACATATAGGGAGACAATAGCAGACAAGTAATCCAGAACTGTGTCATGAATAATTTTGTGTGTCAGGGTAAGAAGCTTGAAAATGATCAGAGAATTTATAGATAACCAGTGATATTTGACGAATAGTGGTGTAATAAGAAATTTGTGTGCATGAGCTAGTATGCAAAGAACCATATTTTAGATAGTCTGGAGGCGACAGAGATAGACCCGTGGAAGGCTTAGATAAACAATATTGCAATAGTCAAGTCTCTTTATCACAGTGTGTAAAGGCACAGTTATCTGGGCTGGATAATCCAAAAATGAACGAATGCTACAAAAATGCCTTAAGGCCAGGAAAGCCGATTAGTTACCTGCGCCAGTTGGAGAAAGTAAGGGTTGAATCTAACACAACTTGAAGATATCGAAGGGAGGTATGTTATACTAAAGGCTGACCGTCTATCGTAGGGGCAAATGTAGACTGAAAATCTGAACCAGTAAACCAGATGGCTGTCGACTTTGGTCTTGAAACTTTAACCTTGTAGGGGGCCATGTCAAATTAAGTGCAAACAAAAAAAACCTTCAGCCTAATTTGAATCATTGCAGTAGTAAATTTACTTTAAAGCATGACTCTTAAGGGATGCATTCAGCCTGTTGACATTGAGCGAGTCATGGTTCATGCTATATCCCCACACCTTCAGGCCATTGTGGAGTGCAGTGGGCTCTGAAGAGAGCTGTAGTCTATTTTTTTTAGCTGAACATCACTTTGACTGTCAGTCAGGGGTCCCAGCTGAGCTGTAAATGTCAAATCAAAACCTGCTGAAACCGAAAACTAAATAGTGAGCAGCAAGGGAAACTACTGCAAAGAAAAGAATTAAAATGTCTGGGGTTTAATATTTAAACTATTTGCCCAGCTAACTTAGTCTTTGCTTTTTAAAATTAACCTCTGTGGCCCTCCACTTCCCAATGAATCAATCGGACAAGATTTATGTGGTTAAGAGGAGGTGGTGTTGAATATTCTGGGGGCACAGTTAAGGTTTAGCCAGCTAATGCTAAATATTTTTGGTAGTGATATTGTGGAAGGGCTGTCGGGTAAGGTTTGCCTTTGTGCGGATGATACCAAAATCTGCAATAGGGTAGACACCCAGGAAGGTGTAGATAACATGAGAAGGGATCTAGCTAAACTTGAAGAATGGTCCAGAATTTGGCAGCTGAGATATAATGTTAAACAAATGCATGGTCATGCATTTGGGCTGCAGCAATCCAAGGGAGCGATAAAGTATAGGGGGTGAAGTACTTCTGTCACAAAAGAAGAGTGGGACCTATATGTGATTGTGTCTGATGATCTTAAAGTTGCTAAGCAGGAAGAAAAGATGATGGTGAAAGCTAGAAGGATGCTTGAGTGCATAGTGAGAGGAATGGCCAGCAGAAGAAAGGAGGTGATAGTGCCTCTGTATAAGTCTTTGGTGTGACCTCATTTGGAATATTGTGTGCAATTCTGGAGACCGCACCTTCAAAAGGATATAAATGGGTTGGAGTCATTGCAGAGGGTGGCTACTAAAACAGTTAGTGGTCTTCGTTATAAAGCATATGAGGACAGACTTAAGGAAAGGCGGGACAGAGATGATATGATTGAGACTTATAAATACGTCCATAGCATAAATGCACAGGAGGAGAGCCTCTTTCGATTGAAGCAAACTCTGCTACGAGGGAACATAGGGTGAGGGTGAAAAGGAATAGACTCGTGTATTACTAATTAAAGATTTATTTGGATTTTTGGATCAGCAAAGATATTGTACTTTACTTTGCAAAGAAATTGCAAGAAATTGAACTCATGAGCCATTCTAACTCATGAGCCATTCTGCCTGTGAGGAATCATGCTGAGCCAACTTGCTAGCTCAGAGACCAAAGCTGTATTTACAGTCTAGTGAGAGATCTTTACACATCTAGCCTGGGGAGTGCTAGAAGGCCAGAGAGGGAGACAGAATTCTTCCCTTGGCCTTTGAACAATTCTCTTGGCCAATATAGAAACATTTGCCTAGCCAATGTAGACAGGATAAGAATTCATCAATTATAATGTAGAAGCTTTGAGCTGCTTCTAAAACCATGGGGGGTGTCTCCCTTGACAGGAAGATGCTGGAAGATTAAGGAGGAGTCCTTCTGGCAAACAAATGGAAACCCATTAATGATGACAAAGGAACACTTCATCTAGCCTTGGAATGTAGACCATGGGGGATGTGTCCTTTGAGCATTCTCAGATGTCTGACCATGTCTGATTGTGTAAGTTTGAGCTTCTAACACCAAGGGGGGTGATCAGAAGCCTGCCCGGAAACCAAAGCAAAAAAGGTGGATGGGGTGGAGAGAAGTTCATGTGAGAGTCTGACCAGCAAAGAATGTTGTAGGTCAAAATTCTCTAAGCAGGCAACAGGTTTGGCTGGACAAAACTAGATGAGTGACTCATACAGTGACTCAGCAGCTAACATTCTTTCCAGCTGCTGGTCAGGAGCACACTATTAACCCTGACCAATCCTAGTATGAACCATGTGCACAAAATTAGCTCTAGCCAATCATGATTTGAGCATGCAACATGTTAACCTATGAATTACCAGAGCATGCAGCCAGCACTAGTCTGATTAGAATACTTAACAGGGGGATTTTTCAGCAAGCTTTCGGGACTGCAACTGATATACGAGGCAGACGTGTCTCTGTAGTTTTTCCCGGAGTGATCGCTGAACAGTCCCCCGATCTGCAGTGTGGAGCTACAATAATCTGGTGATGTATTGATGCTTACCTTTTGTGCTTTATTATTATTCTAAAAGGACTCAATCTAATAAAAGCATATTGTATTTGCTAAAGTGTCTGTGCCTAGTCTGTGAGCTAGTGACAGGGTTAACTCATACTGTATTTGCCAGAGTATTTATGCCTAGTCAGTGAGCTAAGTGAGTGACAGGGTTAACTCATACTGTATTTGCCAGAATATTTATGCCTAGTCAGTGAGCTAAGTGAGTGACAGGGTCAAAGGAAAAGCGTAGAATTTGGCAATACAACTCGGGAGTAATATGCAGAAATATTTCTTTACGGAAAGCGTGGTAGAAGTGTGTAATAGTCTCCCAGTGGAGGTGGTAGAGATGAGGACAGTATCTGAATTCAAAAAAGCATGGGACAAATACAGGATCTCTAAAGGAAAAAAGGGGACTGTTGTAGTGGTTGATATGGAAGGGCAGATTAGACAGGCCAGGTGGTCTTTTTCTGCCGTCATATTTCTATATAACATTTATACACATAGCCATACAATGCTTGCCTAAAGTTAACCAGATATCTTCATATTCAGCAGTATTTATATCCAAGTAAATGGAAAAGATATCATGTTAACTGTACCACTTACTACACTACTAAATATTGACTCCATGTTTTCTATGAAAGGGTTCCCCTTTCTCATTGAAGAAGAGAATCCTCATGGAGCACTGGAAAAGATTATTTTCTTAGAAAAAAAATGTAAAAAAAATTTAATTTTTTTATAATTCCTGGTAGAAAGTTTAAATGCAACTTGAAATTGGAGTGGTGTTTTGGGATACAATTTGTTTTTAAGGGTAAAGTGAAACTAGACCAAGAATATAATTATCCCTCTATTTAGGTTCATTCGAGGCATGAGGACTAATGTTACTGATGCCAGTGGACTTGGAAGCGACACAAATATTTTTGCATTGTTCTTGCGACCCTTGATTCCTCTGTCATCTGCATACACAAAAGAAAAGAGTTTGGGTCCCAAGCAATGCAGGCACCATTTGTGGGGATCCGTGATGGACATGGTCCTGCTACACTGAGTGCACTTCTTAAACCACCTGGAAATTTTAGATTGGCACTTCGTCCAAAGAAATAGCTACTGTAAAATCAAATGACTCAGTTTTTACCAAAAATGAGTAACCTGGCCAAGGCACAGACAGACTTAAATGCAGCCTAACATGGCAATGTGAAAAAACAAGGAAACCTATTAAAACAAATGAAAAACCTGAGTAGCGACAAACATTGAGGGAGAAATACTAGTACAGTAATAGTAGCAGCAGCAAGCAAAATGCTAAAAAAAAAAGCAAGGAGGAAACAATGGGGAACATTCTGCAAATAGAGATGAAAAGCATGCAATGGATTCCATGGAGAAAGAGACTGAACAGTTAAGGCAAGTGTGGTAGAGCCATTCTAAAAGCTTCTAGAAGATGTTGAGAGGTTCTCACATGGACTCCATTGGTAACCTTACACATAAGGAGAAATTTTACATACCTGCTAATTCTATTTCCTTGAATCCTGCTAGACCAGTGCAGGTGTATGGAATTTGCTCTCTTACCAGAAGGTGGAAGCAGACTTGAGGAACTTTCAATGATGGCATCACTTGGTATATCCTCTTGTGCAACATTGAGAGAAACAAGTATGAAAGTTTCCATGCAGTAAGCAAGACTAGAAAAGCTCAAAAGAAGTCTGATGCATAATGTTATTACCAACAAAACAACTTTGCAGCAAATACTTTGAGCAAGTATTTGGCTCTCTTACCACAATGAAATCTGCGACAGACCATAATACTAACTAGGCATTCCACAGCAACCAGACTCCCAAACCTGCAGAAAAGAATCTTCCAGGGTCGGTCCTGAACTGGTCTAACAGGATTCAAGGAAAGAAAATTAGCAGATATGTAAATCTTTTCCTTACTGATCATCCTGCTGGACCAGCAGGGTCGGCCCTTCCACTAGGCGAGCTAAGCAGTCGGTCTGGGTGGGCAGCAGCATGGGTGGGTAGCAGCGGCGGTAGCAGCCGATTCCATTTGGGGGGGGGAGGCGGGCAGTGACAGTATTTCTAAAAGCTTCCACTTTTGGAAATGCTGCCACCTCCCTTTCCCTAGATGGAATCGGCGGTGGAGATGACTGCTGCTGGGGGGGGGCGGCAGCAGCTGGGAGGAGGCGGCATGGTTGGGGTTTCTGTCTAGGGCAGCAGAAACCCTTGTGCTGGCCTGTGGACCAGCCCAGACATGAGAGAGACCTAGGTTGGAAGGAAGATGACTCTCAGGACAGACTACCCTACCAAAGCACCATGTATACCAACTTCCACAAGCAGTCTTTAGTGCTTCATAAAAGTAGATTGAGTAGTCGCCTTACAGATGTCCTCTGGAGACATCAAAGTAGACTCCACCTAGAAGGAGACCTGTGTCCAGTGGAGTGAGCTCTGACTCTGGCACATGCTTACTAGCCAGAATGTATTCTGATCCTATGGCTTCATTAAGCCAGCAGCAATAGAGAATTTGGTCACTGCCAGTCCTGTTCTCAGACTATTGTGGAGGACAGAAGATGATCCAACTAGCAGAAGGAATTAACAGTTACGATGTAGGGGACTGACTGCTCTCTGACCCCTCTCTGCCTTCTCTTTATTGTTCTCTTATCTTTATTATCTGTTTCCGCTATTCTAGTTGATAGAATAAGAGTTCTTTTCATTCTTCTAGTAATATTTATAATAGTGTAAACAGCTTTGATTGTTACTGAAAGACGGTATATCAAGAAATAAACCATAAACTATGTATCAGATCAACACCCTCTGCACGTCCTGTAGATGCAACAAGGGGTCCTTTCAAAGGTCCTTCTCTGAAAAGGAAGACATAAGATGAAAAGGGGGACAGCAACTTTGAGAAAAGGATGGCATAAGCCATCAGGAGACAGACACCATCAAGATGACAGAGAGGTTCCCTACAAGACTAGTCTTGCAGCTTAAGATACCTGCCTGGTAGATGCTATAGCCCCCAAGAAAACCACCTTAAATGAAAGAACCTCAAGAGAAGCCTTACGAATGGTCCGAAAGAGGGACCCTTTCAGCTTCTTCAACATCAGAGAGAAACTCCCCCGAGTTAAAACCAGCAAGAAACATTGAGATGTTGAGCCATGTGACCTTGATAGTGCATGTTACTGTCTTTGCACATCTGAAAATGAGATGACCTCAGTTGACCTTTAATACGCAATGGACCCAGTCCATTCACAGGCTCAGTGTTGTCATCTGTCACAGCACTCCTTCAGAATTTACTATCCTGTTCTAGCCAATCTGGCCAAAGACTTACCTTCCAACACCTCCTTATCAAAAGTTACTCACAACAAATGTATCTAAACTGGGTTGGGGAGCCCATGTGGATGGTTCCACACCCAGGTTCAAGTGTTACTCCCAGCAGAGCCTCCTTCAGATCAACTAACTGGAACTAAGAGCAGTAGCGAATTCTCCTAAAGGCTTTTAAATATTGGTTCACCAACCAAATTGTCATGATTTAGGGGCTTGTTTACAAAGCCGCGGTAGCAGATAACGATCGCGAACCGCTACCGCAGCTTTGTAAACAAGTCCCTTAGACTAACAACTAAGTGGCGTTGTATTACATTAACAAGCAGGGAGGAACTGGGTCTTACCTCCTGTATTGGGAGACAGTCGGGATGTGGAACTTTGCAGTCTCAGAGCCACATCTGCCTGGTGAGGATAGTGCCCTGGTGGACAGACTTAGTCATGTCCTGCAACATCACAGGTGGATCATGCACAGAGGGGTTGAGAGGAACATCTTTCAGGAGCCTGGACACCACTTCTACAGACCTGTTTGCCACTCCACACAACAAACAGGTACCTTCAGTTCTGATGCAGGATAGAGGGACTCATGGCAAACTAGTTTCAGATGCCTTTTTCCTTTGATAGCAAGAACTCCCCTGAAACTCAAGCAGAACAAGTGCCTAATCAACCCTTGTTTCCTATTCTAGAACTAGCAGTAAGGAAACCCATTTGGATTCTCTGATTCTGATTTCACAGAACCAGGGAACACTGGCATCCCAGTATCAAGTGGATGTTGAGAGGCTAGCTCTGTCTCAGCTCTGCCATTTAGAGTCACCAAAGTCCTCGACTTACAGCAGTTACAGTTTAATTTAACTTGATATACCAGGGCGTCTAGGCGGTTAACAAAATAAAATAAAAGGCAAAGGAAACAACAAAGAAAACACAGAAAAACAAACAGAGGTAGATGACAAAACAAAGGAAGAGATGGGGGAAGGAGGGCCTAGATTGCAAAGCAATAGTAAGAGTCAGTAAATGGAGGACACAGAAGGATAGGGAGGGAAAAACATATAGAGAGCAAATTAGCTGGGGCTGCTCCTGGGAGGTCAGGAGAAAGGAAGCGGTCAAGAAGGAACAGCGGTGGGAAGGCTAGGGCAAAGAAATTTTTTAGCTGGGATTTTAAGCAAGTAAAGGAGAGTTAGGAACCAAGGACAGGGGGAAGAGAATTCCATAGAGTGGGGGCGACAACACGAAAAGAAGATGAATGTGCTATGGATGATCAGAACGGTGCGGTCTTCTGGGAGAGATTCCACGCTAGGCTGTATGCTTTCAATAGGAAGAGGTTTGCCATCTGGTGTGAGAGAATGGAACCTAGGTCCTTTCACTGCCCCACACAAACTGCTTGAATACCTTCTACATCTGCTAGAGTGTGGTCTGAAGACCAGCTCCATAAGAATTCATTTCAGTGCAGTCGGCATCTGTCACCATGTAGAAAGGAAGCTGATCTCTCTACAGCGTTTAATTGTTCATAAGAACATAAGATTTTCCATATTGAGTCAGACCAAGGGTCCATCAAGTCCCGTATCCTGTTTCCAACAATGACCAATCCAGGTCACAAATACTGGCAGAATTCCAAAAGATGAACAGATTCCACACTGCTTATCCCGGGGATAAGCTGTGGATTTTTCGCAGTCCACTTTAATATTGGTTTGTTTTATGCAGGACTGCTTCTTACTAAAGCTTTCCTCTCCCGCTGTGTCTTGGGACCTCAGCGTGGTATCAGGAGATGTTGATAGCTCCTTTCGAGCTGCTGGATAGCTGTGGGTTGAAGTATTTGACCTGAAAGGTCTTGTTTTTAATGATAGTCACTAAAGCATGCAGAGTTAGCGAGTCCTAGACTCTGTAACAGATCCATCTAACACTGCTCCAAGGGTTGCAGAGCAGAGATGGCATCCATCTGTCCAAGAAAGGTCAATGCGTCTTCAGTAGTAGACTGGCTAATCTACTGAAGAGGGCTTTAAACTAGATTCGTTGGGGATGAGTGAAGAAAGCCCCCAGGTAGGTGATACCCATTTCCATAAAGTTATTTAATGTAACAGGGGTAACATATGGAAAGCAGTGTGTATAAATGCCCGTAGCATGGGAAATAAGATCCCTGATGTTGAAGCTTTGGTTGGAGTGGCTGACTTGGATTTAGTGGCAGTTACAGAAACATGGTTCACAGAAAACCATGATTGGGATCAATGTTCCCTCTAATTTTCTGTAGGCTGTGTGCTCATAAAATATCAGCTGTGTGCAGCTTTTGAAGGAAGGTTACATTTTTGTGCGCCACATAACAACACTCAGAGTTATATACTTTAAAATTTGACTACACGTCAGAATACAGTATGTACACCACACTGATTTTAATCAAATTAAATGAAAATAGACGATTACTAAATGAAGCGGGAAATTTCTAGTAATTACAATCATAACTTTTAAATTTTAAGACGTCTGTGTTTTCTATCAGAATCAGAGCCGTAATTTTTGTGCGCTCTGTTGTAAAGTATGTGTGCTCGCTCGGCGAGGTGTGTGCGCGCGCACATGCGCACAGCTTAGAGGGAACAGTGATTGGGATGTAACTATACCTGTCTATACTTTATTCAGAAAGGACAGGGTAGGAAGTTGGGGAGGAGGAGTGGCACTATATGTAAAAACTACTATTAAAGCTTTGGAATTACAGAGCTTAAAAGGGAGAGGGGGGAGGCATTGTGGATTAAACTAGAAAGAGGGAAAGAGAAATCTATTTACATTGGTGTGATATACAGACCTCCCTCACAAGAGGAAGAGGTGGACAGAGAGTTAATTGAAGACATGCGCAGCATTGCTAGGAAAAGGGAAGTGCTACTGATAGGAGATTTCAATATGCCAGATGTTGATTGGCACATTCCTGCTGCAGTATCATCTAGAAGTAAGGAGATCCTGGATTCTCTACAGGGAGAACTATTCAGTCAATTGGTAACAGACCCCACACATGAAGGGACCATACTGGACTTGGTGCTTACCACTGGTGAAAGTGTTTCTGATGTTGTAGTGGGAGATCATTTTGCATCCAGTGATCACCAGATGGTGTGGTTCAGTATTAGGACTAGGGCTGTTAGAATCCATTCAAAGGCGAGGATCTTAGACTTTAGGAAGACTAACTTTGCAAAGATGGGCCAATACCTCAGGGAGTCGTTAGTTGGATGGGAACAGCTGAGGGATGTAGAAAAACAGTGGGAAAAACTGAAAGGGGATATTTTAAGGGCAACCAACCTTTTTGTTAAAATGATAAATAAAGGTAAAAGGAAAAGGAGACCGCTATGGTTTTCGAAAGAAGTAGCTGAAAAAGTGAAGAAAAAGAGGGAGGCCTTCATGAAATACAAGAGATCACAGAGAGAGGAAGACAGGCATCTGTATTTGGAAAAACTTAGAGAAGCTAGCAAAGTAGTCAAGAAGGCAAAGATTCAAAAGGAGGAGGAAATAGCCAATGCAATAAAATGGGGGGATAAGACATTTTTCAGATATATTAGTGAGAAGAGGAAGGGCAAGAGTGGTATTGTCAGACTCAAGGGTGCAGGGGAGGAATATGTAGAAGCTGATAAGGATAAAGCGGAATTGCTTTACAAATATTTTTGTTCTGTGTTCACAGATGAAGAACCAGGAGCAGGACCTCAGAAAACACCCACAAATAGGAACAGAAGCAAAGGACATCTTGAACAATTTTCAAAAGACTGGGTTCATGAGAAACTATCTCTACTTAAAGTAGACAAAGCGATGGGACAAGATGGGATACACCCTAGAATACTGAGGGAACTTGGGGACGTTCTAGCAACTCCACTGACTGACCATTTCAATGCCTCGTTGGAGTCGGGAGTGGTGCCAAAGGACTGGAGAGAGGCTCATGTGGTGCCTTTACACAAAAGCGGAAGTAAGGATGTGGTTGAAAACTACAGGCCGGTTAGTTTAACTTCGGTGGTGAGTAAATTATTGGAAACACTGCTGAAAGAGAAAATAGTGAGGTTTCTGGAGTCCAGCGGATTACAGGATCCGAGGCAGCATGGATTCACCAGAGGCAGGTCTTGTCAGACATAAGAACATAAGATATGCCATACTGGGTCAGACCAAGGTCCATCAAGCCCAGTATTCTGTTTCTAACAGTGGCCAATCTAGGTCATATGTTTGATTTCTTTGACTGGGTGACCAGGGAGTTGGACCGAGGGAGAGCCCTAGATGTGGTGTATTTAGATTTCAGTAAAGCCTTTGACACTGTTCCTCACAGGCGACTTATAAACAAACTGAACACCCTAGGGATGGACCCTAAAGTTACTGCTTGGGTTAGAAATTGATTGGGTGGGAGGCGACAAAGAGTACAAGTAAATGGAGCTCACTCTGACGAGAAGGATTTTATCAGTGTTGTGCCCCAGGGATCTGTCCTTGGTCCGATTCTTTTTAACATCTTTTTTAGTGATATAGCGGAAGGGCTTTCAGGTAAGGTTTGCCTCTTTGCGGATGATACCAAAATCTGCAATAGAGTAGACACCCAGGAAGGGGTAGATAACATGAGGAGGGATCTAGCTAAGCTTGAAGAATGGTCTAGAATTTGGCAGTTGGGATTTAATGTTAAAAAATGTAAGGTCATGCATTTGGGCTGCAGAAATCCAAGGGAGCAATATAGTATAGGGGGTGAAGTACTTTTGTCCACTAAAGAAGAGCGAGACCTAGGCGTGGTTGTGTCTGATGATCTTAAAGTAGCTAAACAGGTAGAAAAGGCGACGGCAAAAGCTAGAAGGATGCTTGGGTGCATACGGAGAGGAATGGCTAGCAGAAAAAAGGAGGTGATAATGCCTCTGTATAAGTCTTTGGTGCGACCTCATTTGGAGTATAGTGTGCAATTTTGGAGACCGCACCTTCAAAAGGATGTGAACAGGATGGAGTCGGTGCAGAGGGTGGCTATTAAAATGATTAGTGGTCTTCATTATAAAGCATATGAGGACAGACTGAAGGATCTTAATATGTACACCTTAGAGCTGGGGTCACCAACCTTCAGAGGGCCGCGGGCCGCACAGCCGACTACCGGGAGCCTCGTGGGCCGCACCCCCCTTCTCCCCGCCCCCGCGAAAAAAAACAACAAACGCAAAATTATGAAAACAATGGCTGATCACCTTTATTGAATTTAATGAGATGGCTGATGATTCATGCTAGCAGACAAACGCTTAAAGTCCAGCTTCACAGATGACACTGACAGGAGAAGGGACGCTTGCAGGTGGTCGCCGGTGAGCTGCGAGCGCGTGGATGACTTTATCAATTTCATTCGGCTGAACAGCTGTTCGCAGCAGTAGGTTGAGCCAAAGAGAGCAGCGACCTTGCGTGCGTTGGTGGCCATGGACGGGTGGGTGGCCGCCTGTGTCTTCCAAAATGTGACAGGGCCCATAGCCATAAAGCGCGACTTCTGTGCGTCGTCACACTGCAGTTCGATCAAGTCCATTTGAAGGTCAGAGGGCACGTCGGTGGGGTTCATCTCGAAGGGGGCACTGAAGAGGGCACAGTCTTGCGAGTGCTTGGTGAAGTCTGTGATAAGGAAGCTTATCATAGCTCAGGAAGGAGCTATAGAAAAGGTGAAGTGTTTCTGAACAAGCAACCTGTCAGTGCTGGTAGAAATGAGAAAACAGAATTTTGCCATAAAAGACTACCAGTCCCAGAATGCACAAGGTTTCCAACAGCCATTAGAGGAGCTGAAGTGAGGAAACGTGTGTTCAATCAGGAAGGCTATGAGGTAATCCCTAAGCACTCATCTCAAAGGGGAGGGCCTGATTCAGCACAGCTGCGCTGTGTTAGGGAGGATCACTCATCTAAGCAAAATAAGAGTAGAGTTTATTCTACAGATGACCATCTTCATGATCACCTTGGATATCCAGAGAAGGATCATCAGTTTCATCTGAAGGATCAGCAGAAGCAGAAGCCAAACCGGACGGTTAGAGAAGGAAAGAAACCCTCTGGAAAGAAGAGGAGAAAAGCCTTTGAGAGGTCTAGAAGAGTCCAAGGCAGTACGTATACTGGGAGGTATTCCAAGGGCCAGCATAGACCATTGGACTGGGGAAAGCCAGAGGAATGGTGCTGCAGAACAAGGAATCACCAGAGGCTACCTGTGAGGGAGACGGCTGCACGTGGAAGGGACTCTAAGACCTATGCCAGAAGGTATGTGAAGAGAGATCCAGTGTCCAGGGATCAGGACTGGAAGGCTGGACATAAGAACTGGACTACATACTGGCCAGGCTATATAGAGAGGAACTATAGCAACAATGGAAGCTCAGGTATGAACACTGATCTATGCCCTAGCTATAACCTTGCAAGACAGCAGGGAAATAAGTGTTCTCCTGAAAGTGCTCCATTGAAAGATTCATCTGTGCCAATTCATGATAGTGACCCTATGCTTGTTGATGAAGGGGAAATAATAGCAGATCAAGATATTGTTTATATGGACTGCTCTCTATCCAAACTCCGTTGGTAACTTTCTGTGATAAAGCACAGCAGCCATCACAAAGAAATATAAATTTGTTCTTTATTCCACTAAGAAAAGCTCCTGAAGCAGGATTTGACTCACACAGTAGAAAGCCAGCCTGCTAAAGGGTTTCAGCTGGATAACTGATAGCAATTGAGCTGCACCTAATTGCTTGTGAGCTAGGAGAGAATTACTTCTGGATCTGTGTGGAAAGTAATCAGAAGTTAACCTTACAAGAACAGTTTATTTCTTTCTTTGTGGCTTTTCGTTTGTTAGAGATATGCTAAGAAAACATTAGCTAATTGCCTGACAAGTTTGAAGGTTGTTTTCCTGATTTTGATTTTTGACTTTGTTTTACCAAGTTAAACACTGCAAGCAAGTAACCTAATTTATGTGCTACCAAGCATATCTGTGCTGGGAGAAATAACCCCATAAACAAAGAAGTATCTTATTGGCTTTAACACTTGTGCACAACTAAATTATTGTCAGCAGCTGTGTCTGGTGTGAATGAACTACATTACCCACAATACCTTGCAAAAATCATATAAATATATGCATTGTCAAGACTGTGAAGATTCTCACCCAGGCAGCCGTCTGACAAGTCTTATTGCTGATTGGTCCTCTAATTTGCGCGCTGCTCTTGGGAAACCGGTCACGTGCTGTTGAACCCGCCGAGCATGCCGCGGGCCGCAGATACAATGGCGGGAATCCTTGGTGGGCCGCACGTAATGTTAACCGGGGTAGAGCCTCGCGGGCCGCATGAAGGGACCTTGTGGGCCGCATGCGGCCCACGGGCCGCAGGTTGGTGACCCCTGCCTTAGAGGAAAGGCGGGATAGAGGTGATATGATTGAGATGTTTAAATACCTCCATGACATAAATGTTCAGGGAGAGAGCCTCTTTCAATTGAAAGCAAGTTCTGCTACGATAGGACATGGGATGAGGGTGAAGGGAGATAGATTCAGGAGTGGTGTCATAGAGCGGATGCTAATGAAAGTGAAGACTTAGAAAAAAACGCTGTTTTTCACAAAACAAATGATGTGCAGAAGATGCAATTGCCCTGCAGCGCAGCTAGAGGGAGCAGGCGAAAACGTACAGAGGCTGAGTTAACACACCTCGCTGATGATTCTGCAGAAGTTAATCAGTTGCACCTGAAAAGTAGCCCGGGGAACTCAAATGTGGAATGCCTTTATAAGCAGAAAGCTAGTGCAGGAAGGAGGAGAAGGGGAGCTGAGACAGCCAGGAACAGCAGCCCAGCCAGGTCAAGCAGTGCAGCCCAGCCAGGTCAAGCAGTGCAGCCAAGACATGCAGCACGACAAGGACAGCAGGAGCTGGAAGAGGAGCAGAAAGAGCCAGAGAGAAGGACGGGCCGTGGAGAGTCAGTCTGGAGAGAGACTTGGTAGCAGGAGACCTCAGAGGTAAAGAGCTCAGAAGGAGAGAGCCATACCTGGAGAGAGGCCTACACTCACCAGAAGACTCTGAAACAGGATTGAAAGGCTCCAGAAGGAAAGGTACTGATAGCAGAGTTACCTATACCAGGAAGCAAGGAAGTCTGGATTCGTCACCAGGTTTTCCTAGGCCACAGGAAGGTCAAGCAGTGCCTAGAAGCTTCCAAGAGAAAGTCTGCCAAAGAGACTGTGTCCTGAGAGAAGTGCCGGAGAAGGAAAACTCCAGTTATACCGGCTACAGGAAGCCAAGGTATGGTGACACTTTATTCATAAATAGAAGTTCAGCTCCTAGAAGCTCTTGTAAAGCAGATATCCAGTTTGAAAGGAAACGAAGCAGGCCGGAGTTTTATAAGCCAGGACGTAAGGGCATAGGAACAAGCCATGCTTATTTGAGAGCCCTAGAACAGCCTTACTGGAAACAAGGGAACAGAAATAGTGACTGGCAAACTATAGTGGCCAGGGAAAGCTCCAATTCAGAGGGAGATAACAATGACCCAGAGCCCATGCAGATAGCGCTTGAGGATCCTATTCCCTTATCTCAAGATGAATTAATGGATTGCTCCATTTGTATTGCGGGCAGTTTTGAATCACTCCCTGAACTGTGAGTTATACAGACATTGCTTTGAGAATACTCATGTTTATGCTGAATGAAAGAGGAATGTTCACTCCTTTGTTTTGCTCTAAAGTTTGAAAGAATCCTGGGTTAAATCCTACAAGCAACTGTGAAGTTTGTAACAGTTTACCTCTTTACTTATGTTGTGGTGGAAGCCTGAAAAGAAGAACTTTCTGTATTTCTGTATCTCAGCGAACCTTTTGCGTTAAAAGGGAAATAAAAGCCTTATTTACCCTCTACTTGGCATACACAATTTATTCACATAAGGAGCAGGACTACAAAGACCAAGATACCCTTGGCCTTAAAAGAGCCCTCTACTCCCAGAAAATAATAATATGCTCCACCTACCCTTACAGTCACTGGCCACCAGGGGGGGTTGATGACAGTGATATGCGGAAATATTTCTTTACGGAAAGAGTAGTGGATCCGTGGAATAGTCTCCCAGTGGAGGTGGTAGAGATAAGGACAGTAACTGAATTCAAAAAAGCATGGGACAAACACAGAGGATCTCTAAAGGTAAAAAGGGGACTGTTGTAGTTGTTATGGAAGGACAGATTAGATAGGCCATGTGGTCTTTTGCTGTCGTCATATTTCTATGTTTCTAACACCAAATTTCATCACAATAAGGTGGTTTTGCATATGCATCCTAAATTCCTTCCTAAAATGGTAGTGGAATTCCCGGAAAAAAGTTAATTTCCTCGTGCATTCCTGTATACCTTCCAGTTAGCACCGGTCCTTTTCCCACTTCTGAGATCTGTCGCTTCAGCTTCGGGCCTCGGAACCTGCTAGTTAGGAGTTTTTTTCCACTTTGCACGTTCTCGTGCCTTTTTCAACCGCTAGCCACATAAAAGGATCTTCAGTCTCACTAGGGTCCTTTTTGCCCCAATGGACACCGGGTTTAAGGAGTGTCATCGGTGCTCCTAAAATATGTCCCTCACCGACACACATAATTGTTGCCTCAGGTGTCTGGGTGTCAACCATGACCCACAGGCATGTTCCCTGTATAAGAAGATGTCGTCTAAGGTCATCCAGAGTCGCTGGCAAAAGCAGGACGACATTTTCTACAGGTCAGACTCTGCCTGGTATCTCCAGTACCTGTGCGCTCTAAGGCCCTGCTGGAGACCTCAGAGTTGCATAAAGCCCGTGCGGTGCTTGAGAAGGCGCATGGGCACTCCGATAAGGGTTCTCTGGAGCAAGAGTGTAAGAAGACATTGTCTTCACGGACCTCCTCCCGGGACAGTGACCCTCACGGGAAATCTTATGCACAGTCCCACAGTCCACAGAGGACTTCCAAAAGTAAGAGCAGGAGAGGCTGGCCAAGGTCCCGAGGACAGGTGCCGAGGCCGCCGGTGAAGGTGCCCGGACCCCTGAGGCCCATCCCATCGAGTACTCTTTCTCTTCCCTGATACCTGAGCCGGCCACTCCGGCATCAGTGTCAAATGCTGCAACCCCAGAGTGGGAGGCTAGAATGATGGCGTTGGAACGCAGCATTTCGGCGTTCCTGGCCTCACAGAAGGCACACGGGGAGACTGCAGGGACCTCAATGGCGAGGACTCCCCGGGCCGCCAAAGAGATCCTTGAGAGACCCGTGCCTTGAGTCTATCCTCAGTGAGGGTTTCCCAATCCTCGGGAGCGAGATCCTCTCAGGCCTGTGCCTCTGGCTCTGGCCAAGCGCTGGCCACAGTCCCTCGAAGACCGGGGCCATTGATGCACTCCGAGCCTCGAGTCCTTGACGGACTACTCGGACTGGGAGTCAGAGAACGAGGCGTCGCCAGAGACACGGACCCACCGTGATATCCCCTTGGATCCATCCCTGCCGGGGTCGAGGTGCCACTCTCTGCCCGAGGACACCTCATTCCTTAAATTCGTTTGACATATGGCAAAGGCTCTTTCTCTTATCATGGAGTTGGAGGCGGACCCCTGCATGGAGGAACTCAGTCTTCCAATATGAGGCCCTCCCCCCCCCATCCTTGGGCGCCGCCTCCTTCGCATGTGGGAAAAACCAGCCTCAGTGCCCATTGTGAGCCGATGCCTGGACACCATGTACCAGGTCCAGAGAGGCCCTGGCTTAGGAAGGTGCTGCTCCCCACACCTCCATGATGGTCGAGTCGACCATGCATCGACAAAAAAAAGCCCAAAGTCACACTTGCTGGTACCCTTAAATGTTACCAGGGCTCGATGCTCGCATGCTGTATACAGGCCTATCAACTGTATATCGGCATGTTCCTCCGAGACCTCACCAAGGAGCTCAGGGGTTTCTTGGCAGGCACCCTCTCTACCTCTTCCAGACCCTCATGAAGTTCATCGGAGACTGCTCGCAGTACTTGTCCCGGGCAGCCTATGATGGCTTTGAGTCCACCGCGAGGGTGTCCGCCACGGGCATCAAAGCCCAATGCCAGGCCTGGCTCCAGGCTTCGGACCTTGAGCAATGGGTCCAGGAGAAACTCCTCGACATCTCCTTCCTTGGTGAGAACCTTTTCAGTAAACTGATGGAGGGAGGACAAGGCAGTGGAGATAGAGACAGTATGTTACCAGAACTTAGCTGTTAAGGAAGACCTCCAGTCTTCCAAGGAAGAAGCCATTGGGGAAGAGGCCTCCCTTCCACCGGAAAGGCCAGCCTTACCGAGGCTACCCCACATATCAAGCCCCTCAAACCCCACAGCAGGGTCAGCAGGCTAAGAGAACTGGTCAGGGGCCGTGTAAACCTAAAGGGCCCATACTCCGGACACCAGCCCCAGCATAGCCTCTCTTCCACTGGGGGATCAGCTACCCACAGGGGGACACCTGATTCACTTTGCCCATCGGTCGGCCTCCATCAGCACCGACTCCTGGGCGCTTCAGGTGGTCAGAGAGGGTTACCTCCTACATCTGGATCAGACGCCCCCACCCTTCTTTCCAGGGGAGCCCCCTCAGACACCCCTGCACCAGGTTCTGCTCCTGCAGGAACTTGTCAGTCTTCTCAGGGACAGGGCAGTGGAGCCTGTACCATGTGTGACCGGAGAGGGAAGGGGGGGGTTCTACTCCAGATAGTTTCTGGTCCCAAAAAGAACAGAAGGACTAAGACCTGAGGAACCTGAACAAATTCCTGGTGCAGGAGAAGTTCAAGATGCTTTCCCTTGGAACATTGCTGCCCCACCTCCAGCAGGAAGATTGGCTATGTTACTTAAACCTGAAGGATGCCTATACCCACATCCTTATTCATCCCATTCACAGACAGTAGCTAAGATTTATGGTCAGGAGCAACTACTGCAGTACAGGGTACTTCCCTTTGGCCTAGCCTCCACACCAAGAGTCTTCACCAAATGCCTAGCTGCGGTGGCCGCCTACCTCCATCTCCAAGGGGCCTTCATTGTCCCATATCTGGACGACTGGCTAGTAAAAGGAGACACTGCCTCAGAAGTGTTGTAGCCCTCAGCCTGCACCATCCAGGTCCTAGAACATCTGGAGTATGTGGTAAACCATCCCAAATCTTACCTCACTCCAACACAAGATCAGGCATTCATAGGGGCTCGCTTGGACACCCTACAAGCCAGGGCCTTTCTCCCCCTGTCTGGGTGGATTGTCTGAGCCCTGGTGTCCGAGGTGCAATGCCACCACACTGTGTCGGCAAGGTCCATATTTCGCCTCTTCAGCCACATGTAGTTTCCACGGTCCATATAGTTCCCAATGCCCACCTCCACATGTGGACAACTCAGTGGTGCCTCTGCTCACAGTGGTCTTAGGCCACAGGAACGCTCCGGGACAGAATTTTGGTGTCTTGCCAGCTGGCAGAGTTGCTCAGCTGGTGGCAGAATGCACTGCACCTGCAGAAGGATATGCCATTCCAACACCCAAGCCCCCAGAGGGTCCTCACAATGGAAGCCTCTCTACTGGACTGGAATGCCCATTGCGAGGAACTGTACACCCTGGGCAACTGGTCCCTCGAGGAGTCAGCAGCAGATCAATCTGCTGGAACTTAGGGCTATCTTCTTGGCGATTAGGGCCTTCCAGCACTGCCTGCAGCATCAATTGGTGCTGGTCAAACGGACAATCAGGTCGCTATGTTCTACCTGAACAAGCAGGAGGGCATGGGGTCCCACCACCTGTGTCGAGAGGTAGTAGCCCTCTGCTCATATGCGATCAGTCATGGGATGCTCCTCAGGGCGGTCTACTTTCTGGGCCAGGACAATACCCTTATGGACAGGCTGAGCAGGGTCCTCCAACCACACAAGTGGCACTTGGACCCCAGGGTAGTGCAGCGGCTATGGGGCACCCCAAGTCTGGACCTTTTTGCCAGCCCGGCCAATGTACAGCTGCCCCGCTTCTGCTGCCCCCAACTGCATCCATCCTGGATAGCAGCAGATGCCTTCCTCATCTCGTGGCCGGAGGGCCTATCGTATGCCTTCCCTCCCACACCACTGATCGCATGGACACTCTTCAAGGTCCAGCAGGACAAGGCTTCCATGATTCTAGTGGCACGACGTAACCTTGACAGCCTTGGTTCCCCCTGTTACTCCATCTCTCTATGGAATCTCTGGTTCCCCTGAGGAGTTCCCCAAGACTATTGACCCAGGAATGGGGGCTCGATTCTCTACCCTGTCGTATGGCTGCTGAACAGGTCACTCTAGCACCCCTCAACTTTCCCAAGGAGGTAGAAGAAGTCCTCTTTGCCTCTTGTAAGGATTCCACGAGACAGGTTTATGTCTTTAAACGGTGCAGATTCTCAGTCTGGTGCACAGAGCAATGAGTAGATCCGTTCTCCTGCCCAATGCATTCGGTGCTGCAGTACCTACTCCACCTCTCACAGTCTGGACTCAAGCCCAACTCCGTCAGGGTGCATAAGTGCGCTCTCTGTGAACCATCATGCCATAGAGGGCGAACCACATTTGTTGTAGCCCCTCATTACCCAATTCATGCAGGGCTTGCTGCTCTCTAAGCCTCCCATCCAGCCCCCCTCTGGCGGAATGGGATCTCAACGTGGTGGTAACTCAGCTTACCAAGCCTCCCTTTGACCCCTTGGCTACCTGTCATCTGCGTTATCTGTTCTGGAAGGTGACCTTTCTGGGGGCGCTCAGCTCTGCCTGCAGTGTCAGCAAGCCCTCAGGCCTTGGTGGCTGAGCCACCCTACACCAGGTTCTACAAGAACAGGGTCTGGTTTCGTACTAAATTCCTTCAGATGGTGGTATCGGCTTTTCACCTCAACCAGGAAGTGGTACTCCCTACCTTCTTTCCACAGCCTCACACCGACAAGGCAGCGGCCATTCTCCACACTTTGGACTGCAAAAGGGCTGTGTCTTTCTACCTGCATCTTACTCAGGGTCACCGCAAAGCTTCACAGCTTTTCGTTTCCTACGACCCCAGTCACCTGGAGGAGGCTGTCACCAAGCGGACCCTGTCCACCTGGGTGGTGGACTGCATCGCCCTTGCCCACGAACAGGCTGGGCTATCGTTGGAGCACCGGGTCATGGCTCACAATGTCAGGGCTATGGCGACCTCAGTTACAAGCCTACGCTCTGTCCCTATGGCAGACATCTGCTGTGCTGCCACCTGGTCCTCAGTCCATATCTTTGCAGCCCACTATTGCTTAGAGAGGGAGTCCCGATGGGACAGTGCCTTCAGTCAGGTCGTACTCCATAATCTGTTCTGGGTTTAGGCAACTCCTGCCCTCCAACCCTTCTTGTTCAGGCTGCCGGAGCCATGGTTCTCCCTGGACACTGGGGTCCACAGTCTGACCTCAGATTTGCTTATAGCTGCTCATGGCTGGGCCGTGTTTTTCTACAGGTTCTCGGTAGCCTGTAGCTAGGAAGTCCCATATATGAGGACCGACTTCCTGCTTGTTCCTAGAGAAAGCGTAGTTACTCACTTGTAACAGGTGTTCTCCAGGGACAGCAGGAATTAGTCCTCACAACCCTCCCTTCTCCCCTTGGAGTTGCTCTATAATTTTTGCAATCTTCTTTTGTCGGCTCTAGTTATGTCATCTGACTAAGATGGCATTCTTGGGCAGGAAGGGGACAACGCATGCGTGGTGGCATCTCTCAAAGGCGTTCTTTGAAAGCTGGGGAGATGCTTCTGCAAGGGCTCCATTGGAGTCGATGTCACCTATATGTGAGGATTGATTCCTGCTGTCCCTGGGGAACACCTTACAGGTGAGTAACTCTGCTTTCAGGCGCCTCAATGCCATCTTAGGCTGTAAGCCTACCATACCCTCCATCGACGGTATGGAGAAACCAACTAGTGGTTTCAAAAAATGCGCTAACTATTCCAACACTATCTCAGCGTCTGACACCCATGACTGATGCTTAAAATCCCTCTGCTCAGAACACCTGCCAAAAGATTGTCCTCTTTCTCAAAAGATGACATGGAGAGGCCTACAGAACCGGGCTTCTAAACTTGGGATACTCTTCCCCTCGGACACAGTATCCTTGGTTTCTACATCATTGAGGGCCTCATCCTCCTCTCATGGATCCCAGGTATTGGCAAAGTCCAAGTGCAAGTCTTCATTGAAGAAGGAGAAACCCTCCAGAGGTAGATCTTGTTCCAAGCATCAAGATCCCTTGGGTGTTGCCCTGGAGGAGGATCGGCCTGCCAAATAGACTTGGCGAGAGGCTCTGTCCTCCAAAGCCATTGAGGGGTCCCATAATGCTCCCGAGGCCTCAACCGTCAGAAAACTACTGGTGCCATGCTCCGGGACAGTGGCACAAATACTTGCCACTGATACCCAAGCATCGGCAACATTGATGGACCAGCGCATACTGGCCATCGAGCGCCAGGCATTGCCCAGTTGGTACTGGTACAGACATCGACACTAGTGGCAGATGGCATAGACATTGCTGCCACCCATGCCCTCGAGTCTATCACTGATACCGGTACCCAACCCAGGCAGCTTACCGAGGCCGAAACCTCAGAGTATAGCTACCGGCATCTTGCTTTGGCTGAGCACCATGCCGGTCAATACTTTGAATCCTTAGATTCCGATTCCAGTGTTTTGGATGCAGAGTCACTCGATTCCCAGGGGCCCTGGGACCTTCCCTCAGAGCCTTCCCTGCTGCAACAGCAACGCATATCTCCTCCGGAAGACATGTCCTTCCAGGAATTCATTCAAGATCTAGCTAAGGGTCTCTCCGTTACCTTAACATAGGAAAAGGAGCCAAGGGCAGAGGAATTGGAGATTTTCCAATACCCAACAGAACCCAAAGAGGCAGCTACTCTGCCGGTGGCCCGCATCCTCCATGATCTTATGCTCTGTATGTGGGAGACTCCTCTCACAGTCTGTATCACCTCACAGTCATTGACTCAATACCATGTACCGGATATCGGAGTGTCTAGGCTTCAAAAAGCTGCAGCTTCCATACCACTCCATGGTGGTTGAATCAGCAATGCACCAAATCAAAAGCTCTAAAGACTTACTCCTTAAATCCTCCAGGAAGAAAATTGAGGACTCTTGATGCCTTTGGGCGGTGATGCTTCCAGGCATCCATGCTCTCAGCCAGGATTAACTCCTATATTCTTTATATGGGAATGTTCCTCAATGAGGTATCCAGGGATCTCGTGGCTTTTGCTCCTCTCAGATGACAAGAGGGCAGACTATCTTGTCCTAGTCAAGCATAGCCAAAATGTATCCATATTTCTCAATAGGGTCACCTTTGATGCCTTTGCATGTACAAGTAGGGCCACAGCCATATGCATCGGGGCCTATAGAATTGCATGGCTTCAGGCCTCAGATCTTGAACAGTGGATTCAAGATAAGTTGGGCAACATATCCTGCACAGGGGAGGACCTCTTTGGCAAAGACTGGTAAGATAAGGCCTTTCAATTAGAATCAGAGAACACTACTCTAAAGAAACTGTCCAGAGTTACAGCTGACCTTGCTAGGAAAAAAGACTCCTGCAAAGAAGTCTTTCTACAATAAGAAGAAGTAGTTCTTTTCTTCTTATCCACCTGCTTCTCAGTACCAGGGTCAGGCCCCACAGAAGAGGCAGCAGCCTCCTAAGCAACAGAAGAAACCACAGATGGCTAAATCTCAACCAGCTCCACAGCCCAGTCTGCGTTTGGTTTTTGATTGTTTCCTAGAGAACATTGCCACCCTGCATCTGGAGAAACCCCACCTTCTTCCACATAGCAGACAGACTGTGTCACTACATCCACAGATGACACCTCAGAACAGTGGACACTAACCATAGTGCAGGAAGGGTACAGACTGCATCTACAGACTCTGCTCCCTTCCACTTTCACAGGGGAATATCAGACACAACCCCCACTCGTTGCTGTCCTACAGGACGAGGTATCCTCTCTTCTGTCTCAGTGTACCATAGAAGAAGCCCCACATCCCAGCAGGGAATGAGCTTCTACTATCTGTACTTTCTCATCCCAAAGAAAACGGGAGTGTACAGGCCCATTCTGGACCTCAGAAGCCTCAAGTTTCTAGTCCACGAAAAGTTCAAGATGATCTCCCTCGGGACTGTTCTTCCTTACCTCCAGAATCAGGACCGGCTTTGTTCTCTAGATCTAAAAGAAGCGTACACACACATCCTCATCCACCCAGAACACAGGAAGTTTCTATGCTTCACTTTTCAAGGAAAACATTACCAATACAGAGTCTTCCCCTTCTGACTCGCCTCTGTCCCAAGAGTCTTCCAAAATGCATGGCTGTCATAGCCACATACCTAAGATCTCTGGGGATATTTGTCTTCCCCTACTTAGACGACTGGCTAATAAAAGCAGACACCTACCATGAGGTACTGCTCTCCTTGCATTGTACCATCACAGTGATACAACACTTGAGCTTTGTGATAAACTTCCCAAAGTCCCACCTCACTCCGCTGTGCCCATCTAGTCGAACTAGCGTCCCAGACTCTCCTACGAGTATAGCTCGTAGCCCGAAAGATGCTACAGCTCCTTGGACACATGGCCTCTACAGTACATGTCATTCCATTTGCTCGACTACATATGTGCTAAACAACAAATTGTCAACGGGTTTGTTGGAGGAATTGAACTAATAGACACAAAATATTGCTCCACTCTTTAACTCACTCCAAAAAATACAGGATAATTAGGGAGTGGGTCTCAGACTAGATCGGGGATGGAACATGTGAGGTACAATACCTCTATAGCTACCAATCCCCTAAATTGCATCAAGGACCCAGCATGTTCCCTTAACAAACTTGAAAATAGAGCTTAATAGTGTTCTGATAATGAGAATGCTGTCCAAACAATGGTGAATCGGTAATATGTTCTCAATTCGATTGATTAACTAGAAACATAGCAAAACGCTTATCTGTGAAATCTTTTCAAAATCAGAATTCAATCCCAACGCAAATCCTTAGCGTTTGTGCGTTTCACTGCGCAAGCGGTTTCTTCGGGGGATTCCAACTCTGTTTAAACATTCTTTTGAGACATGCGGCTACTCATCCCAGTGAGCTCTCTTTACTCTCCCCACCGGGCTCGTCATTGCAAAAAGATATAGCAGATGGGAACCTCTGGAGAGTGATTAAGCACATATTCTCCTGATTGTATTTTTAGTTTTTAATTGATGTGAATGATTAGGAAGGTCTCCATGCTTTGATGTATTTAGATATTTGATAAGTTGTATGAATTTGTGTGACGTGACAAAGATTAAGAAAAATTATTAAGATGTTTAAAGGAAAGATACAAGTGAACAGCTTTGCTGAAAAAGAAAAAAAGAGAAAATTGAATTGCTTGTTTAAGTCAAAGCAAGTTTGATTAAAGGGAATTGTAAAAAAAAAAGGGAAAAAGAAAACAAAATAGCGTAAAGGAAAAAGAAAATTAAAAAAAAAGAGCTAAGAATAGAAGCTCAGATGACAAGACTTCGATTTTCATACTTTGGACACATCATGCGAAGAGAGAGATCATTAGAGAAAGACATCATGCTTGGCAAGATAGAAGGTCAACGCAAAAGAGGCAGGCCAGCAATGAGATGGATTGATACAATAACAGCATCTACGGGTACCAGTCTGTCAACAATGAGCCGCCTGACTGAAGACCGAACACAATTTAGGATAGCTATCCAGAGGGTCGCCATGAGTCGACTCCGACTCAACGGCACTTAACAACAACAGAGAATAGTGAATGATACAACTATATTCTCACAAGTGAATTAAGTAATTAAAACAAGCTGGTAAATGTGTTATAATGTCGTCTATTTATGATAGATCAATTGAAAATCCTGGTATGCATCACATCTATGAAAGTGTAAGAGATTACAGAGTAACAGAATCTACAGAAGAGAATGTGGACATCTCTCCCAGTCTGTTTTAAACTAAACTGCAAGATTCTCATGTCATGTGTTTCAGTTGTTATGAAGACCCCTGTAGAACTTGTTATTAATTGGAAGTGTGAAGCAAATGTTTTGTCGCTTGGGGTATTCCTACAATAATGTCCGAGCTATGGCTGCATCAGTGACTCATTTGAGGCCAGCTTCCATGGAGGAGATTTGCAAAGCTGGCACTTGGACTTATGTCCACACATTCACATCCAAAGACTCCTGATGTGACAGCAGATTTGACCAAGCTGTGCTTCTTAATCTGTACAGGGAATCAAATACCACTCAATTCCTTTATAGACCCAGTTCTTTTCTATTCAGGCTACCTCTCTTTAAAAAAAGAAAAAAATATATTTATGCCTACAAAAAGCCTTTTGCCATCATGGGGAAAGTTTTTTCGATCTGCTTCACTTAAGAGGATTTCCTTAAAAATCATAGTCCTTGATCCTCAGGGGCAAGATATGTATTTTGAGGGTTCATATAGTTTTAGTACTACTGCTGTTATGTTGATATGTGGATGTTTACCTTATTTTCTTTTGTTTAAGAAAGTCTCCCTCTTTTGTGCGATCTATATTGCCTGAGATTTACTCAGGGTAATTTCAGTTTTAGATCAGAAAGCCCTATGGACACCTTCTCAAGACACGTATCAAAGGTTGTAAAATTGGATTGTAGAGATAAGGGATCAGTTTCTAAAACCATCTGTATACCGTCAAGAAGTATCTTTATATCATGCCCTGGGTCTTGATCTGCTGTCATTTACTGTGTCCCTACTATATTTATATATTCTCCAGGACCAAGCAGGAAGTCAGTCCTCACATACGGGTGTCATCGGCGCCGATGAAGCCCCAGCGGAGCATTTCCCCAGCTTTCTATGAAAGCCTTTGGGAATGCAGGCACGCATGCGCGGTTCCCTTCCCGCCTAAAGGTGCCATCTTACCTCAGTCTCTTTTTTTCCGTGAAGTCCACCGGACATGTGTCCAGTTTTCCCGGTTAAAATTAGATTTTTCAGCGATTTTTTGCTCTCTTTCTACCGGTTCGACGCCGGTTCCCCTCCTGCCGGGTTCGGTACACCGGTATCGAGCCCGATTCCTTTTTTTCAGTTTTTGCCTTTCGTGGCTGGCGTTCGCGCCCTTTTTTCTCTTTTTCCCTGGAAGGCCGGTTTTTTGACCTCGCGGGGACTCTTTTTTTTCCCCGATGGCTTCCAATGGTTTTAAGAAGTGTGATCGGTGTAAGAAACTAATGTCTCTCACCGACACACACGACTGCTGCCTTTGGTGCCTGAGCACCGACCACGATCCTAAGTCATGCGGAGCCTGTGGAAAAATGTCTTCCAAGGCACTACGAAGTCGCCAGCAGCAAAAGGAAAGGCTTTTCTCAGACTCAGCCTCCGGCCGGGCCCGGACCTCGTCTGAGGCCTCGACATCTCGGGATTCCGATCCCGAGCGCCGTCGAAGCTCCTCGGACAGGGGGGTCCCCCGACCGGGAATGCAAGAGGAAGAAACGGCTCGCGAGGGCGTCGTTGGAAGAGGTCCCTGGATCCTCGAGGGCCAGGTCTAAGACCCCTGACGTCACCCCGGGCCTGTGGAACCGGAGAAGCCTGCCAAAGTTCCTTGTGTGGAGCCGGAGTCTGCTGGACACGTAAGCCCCGTAGTCCTTGTGGACTATCCTCCCAGGGAGCCGACGTCGGGCCCGGCGCCCAAGTCGGTAGCTGCTGCGTTTCCCCAGCTGAGTCTCAGGATGACAGCCTTGGAGAGCAGAATGTCTGCCTTCATGGAGCAGCAGCGGGCACTGATGGCCAGCCTGTCTGGCGCATCTGCCCCGACCACCGGGACATCGACGTCCAAGTCGACCCCGGAGACCGAGCCGATACTCGAGTCCATTGTGGCTCGGAGTTGACCTCGGTCGCGGTACCCCTCGACCTCCCGTTCGGGACCGAGGGCTTCGACGCCGGTGCTTCCGGCGTCGGGGCGGGTGCTCCAGGGCCCCGCGGGGTCGGACCCGACTCTTCCTCGGATGAGTCGGCTTGGGAGACGGAGGACGAGGGGTCTCCTGACACCTTTAAGACTCGGTGCGTCCCTTCGGACTCACCGCAGTCTGAGCCCCGGAGTAGGTCCCCCCCAAGGACACCCGGTTCTCAGAGTTCGTCCGGGATATGGCCACTGCCTTGGCTATTCCGGCGGATCCCGAGGAAGAGCCTCGAGCTGAAGAGCTCGAGGCGCTGCAGTATGACTCTCCTCTGAAGGAGGCCTTTACTGTCCCGGTTCCTCCGATGCTGGAACGGCTCCTCTTCCGTATGTGTGAGGCACCGGCCTCGGCGCCGGTTCTTAGCAAGCGAGTCGATTCGATCTATCGGCTCCGTAAGAGCCCTGGTTTTCAGAAGGCACAGCTACCACACCATTCCATGGTTGTGGAATCAGCCATGCATCGTCTGAAGAGTCAGAAGATGCACTCCGCGGTGCCTCCTGGCAGGGAGGCCCAAAACCTAGATGGCGTCGGTAGAAAGTGTTTTCAGGGCTCGATGCTTGCTTGCCGTGTCCGTTCTTACCAGCTGTACATGGGCATGTACTTGCGGGATCTGGCCAAGGAGTTGGCCGGATTCTCTGCTGGTCTCTCCGGGGAACCCTTGCAGAGATTTAAGTCCTTGTCCTCGGGGATTCGGGACTGCTCGAAGTTCATGTCCCACGCCGCCTACGATGGCTTCGAGGCTTTGGCCCGAGTTGCGGCAGCCGGCATCACGGCTCGATGCCAGGCATGGCTGCAGTCATCGGACCTCGAGCCGTGGGTTCAGGACAAGTTGGTCGATGTCCCTTGCCGAGGTGAAAATCTTTTTGGCAAGCCCATGACCGAGAAGGCCACTCAGCTCGAGACCGAGCACCTCACCCGGACAAGGCTGTCGAGGAAGACCTCTGCCCCTTCTCATAAAAAGAAGGGCTCGGGTAAAAAGCCCTTTTACCCGAGGAAGGGCACTGCCTACAAACCGTACCCACAATATCAGGCTGCCCAAGCTGCCCCCACAGGGTCAGCAAGCCAAGGGCCAGGGTAATGGGCCCCGTAGGCAGAGGACCCCCAAGCCTCAGGCCCCTGCTACCACTCAGCAGGGTGGGGGCTTTTGACTCCTTGAGCATAGCCTCTCCTCCACTGCTCTCCCAACCCTGCACAGGAGGTCGTCTCGCCCTCTTTGCCTACCAGTGGCCCCTTATCACCGGGGACAGTTGAGTGCTGGAGATAATCCACAAGGGATATGCCCTCCATTTCAACCAACTGCCACCCCCATATTTTCCAGGGGAGCCTCCAAGGCCTCCTCTGCACACAGACCTTCTCCGTCAGGAGCTTCAGGGTCTGTTGGTGGACAGGGCGGTGGAGCCTGTGCCTCCCCACTTGCAAGGTCACAGATTCTACTCCAGGTATTTCATGGTGCCCAAAAGGACCGGTGGCCTTCGTCCCATTCTGGACCTCAGGAACCTCAACAAGTTCCTAGTGAAAGAAAAGTTCAAGATGCTTACTCTTGGAACCCTTCTGCCCTTCCTCCAGCAGGGAGATTGGTTATGCTCCATAGATCTAAAGGATGCATACACTCACATCCTCATTCATCCAGACCACAGAAAGTACCTAAGGTTCATCGTGGGAGGAAACCATTATCAGTACAGAGTGCTGCTTTTCGGCCTCACCTCTGCCCCCAGAGTCTTTACAAAGTGCTTAGCAGTGGTGGCGGCCTACCTGAGAAATCAGAGCACCTTTGTCTTCCCCTATCTGGACGACTGGCTCATCAGGGGTCAGACTGGTCAGGAGGCCAATCAAGCCACCCTCAGGGCCATTGCTCTTCTACGATGCCTGGGGTTTGTCATAAACTTCGCAAAGTCCACTTTGCTCCCTTCCCAGAACTTGGAGTTCATAGGGGCAAGGTTGGACTCTCTCCTGGCAAAGGCATTCTTGCCAGAAAACAGAGCCCGAAGGTTAATGGCCTTGGCAAGTCAGTTTCTCAGCAGGTCCCTGGTCTCCGCCAGACTCTGCCTGCGGCTTCTAGGCCACATGGCTTCGACAGGCTCCATATGAGGCCTGCACAGTGGTGCCTTCGGTCTCAGTGGTCACAAGCCACAAGCAGCCTCAGAGACAGGATAAGGGTGTCCAGACCATTTCTGAACTCCCTCAACTGGTGGCTACACCCACCCAATCTGCTGAAAGGGGTGCCCTTTCAGATTCCAGGTTACACAGTGATGCTAACAACAGATGCCTCCCTGCAAGGCTGGGGGGCGCATTGTCTGGGCAAGTGCACCCAGGGCCTCTGGTCTCCCTGGGAAGCTGCACAGCAGATCAATCTCCTCGAACTCAGAGCTATTTGATTAGCACTCAAAGCTTTCACTCCTACCCTGGCTCAACAGTCTGTCCTGATTCAGACAGACAACCAAGTTGCCATGTTTTATGTGAACAAACAGGGCGGAACTGGGTCCAGGATCCTTTGTCGGGTAGCTCAGGACTTTGTTCTTTTGCCCTCAAGCACAACATGCTCCTCAGGGCTGTGTACCTTCCTGGCCAGGACAACTACCTGGCAGACAGATTGAGCAGGATACTGCAACCCCATGAGTGGCAGCTGCATCCTTCAGTAGTTCAGAAGATCTTCCTGAGATGGGGTCTCCCTTTGATGGATCTCTTTGCCAGCCCCATCAACAAGCAACTGCCAAAGTTCTGCTCCAGGCAACCACATCCTCTGCGGACAGCAGCGTATGCTTTTCTGATATCTTGGTCTCAGGGCGGCCTCTATGCGTTTCCTCCCACGCCCTTGGTGGCCCGGACCCTATTCAAGATTCTCCAGGACAATCTTATCTTAACTCGCCCTACGGCTTGACCTGGTGCTGACTGGGTTTGTATGGCTTCCCAGAGCCGTTGGGAGACCATGCTCTGGTCAGCACCAGAGTCAAGCAGTGCTTGGGCCTCTATACCCTCCACTTGTACTGGGAGCAGAAACCCTGACTGGACTTTCTTTTCTATACCGGCCATCAATGCTTTACGTAAACTACAGTCCCTTTGGAAATGCCCCATGCTTCCGCATTTAAAACATTTTCCTATCATATTGGAAAAACACACATTCTCATAAGGCAGTTTACTTTGTACTTTTCTATCCTTATTACTAGCCTTTGCTGCACCCGGAACGCTTAAATTTGGGGCTTTGGCAAACTCAGCCTCAAAATATCGCTCCGTCATGCTAGCCGCTTCTTCTGAGGTTTTACAATCTTGTAACATGAGGAAGGTTTTTATTTCTGCTGGCACAGCTTCTAAATACTGTTCTAAGATCAGCTCATCCATTATGGATTCAACAGTTCTCTGCTCTGGCTTTACCCACTTCCAGGCTAAACCTTTCATTCTATAGTATAGGGCTTTAGGGGTTTCTCCGGGCCTCAACTTGGCCTCCCTAAATTGGTGCCTATAGAATGAAGGGGTCAGCCCGAGCCTATCCCTCACAACATTTTTAATAGCATCATAGTCAGTTGTTAAGGTAGCAGGCATTGACTTATAGGCTGACAAGGCTTGGCCGGATAGAGACATGGCAAACCTTATGGCCCACTGCTCCTTAGGCAGCTTTATGGCCTCTGCAAGACGTTCGAAGGCATCCACATAGTCGTCAACATTATCTGTAGGGGACAGCTGTCCTAGCATAAAAATATCTCTACCAGGTAGTCCTACCCCACGGGTATACTCAGGTAAGTCTCTTGCCGGCTCTTGCTGCTGCTTTACTAACAGTTCCATGAGCTCCTTCATTGGCTTCTGCTGTTCCTGAATGACAGCCATGGCTTGGTCCTGGACTCAACGAGTCATCTCCAATTGTTTGTCCCACTGCAGAGACATCCATCTTAGCATTTCCTGAGGCTCCATTTTAGCTATTCAGGTACCTGGGAAAACACACAAAAACAAGACCCAAGTGTGGCCCTAAAAAAAAATTTCCCCCTCTTTTTTTTTTTTTTTTTTTTCAACTCAGTGCACTACTGCCGTGCACTACCTTTTCTCTGGCAATCCCTCCACACTTATGCCCAGCCACAATTACCTGAGCTCAGTGCAGAGTCAGGCACTGAGAAAAGTAGCTCCTTTTCTGACCGGTAGTCAGTCGAGCACCGGATCCTCCTGTTTCTGGATATCAGCTGCTCATTGCCGCTGGACTCTTGTCCCTCCAGATGTCCTTTAATCCAGGTAAAATCCGTACTACTACGCCATTGTGATCCTCCCCCCTTGTTGATACCATGTAGGCAAGTAGGGTTTAAGGAGGTTAAGTTCCTTCCTGAACCAATGTCCCACTATTTCCTGAAGCAGTGCTTGTAGGGAAATGTAGTTTCTTTAAGAGTTCAATGAAGGGTAGTGTGACTCAAGTGTTTAAAGCAAAAGGATTTATTTCCCCTCCCGGGGTGGACTTCACAAGGAATAAAGGTAGCACAAATATCTTGCACTTTTGGCAGAGAAAGGACAAAAATAAGATATCCAACTTAAATAGCTTCAGTCAGCGTTAAACATTTCCTTCCAGCAAATTAAGCACCACAGTACTGTTTCTTACAGCTCTGTTCCTTTCTCACAGTAAGTCTGTATTTTCTTCACAGCACAACTTTAACATAGAGATATTATCTCCTCAGTCAGTGAAATCGTACAGTCCATTTCCTCCATAGGAGTATTTACATAGGATGGTTCTGTTTCCATAAATTCCACCTCTGGGGTAGGAATTGTTTGCCACGTTTCCTCTGGAGCCGCGCCCTTTTCTCCAACCCTAGGCTTTGTGATAAGCTCTTGGGTTTGGTACAGCTCTAAACATTCATTCTCCCTATAGTCCTTTCCACCATAGCCCCAACCTTCCGGGTCAATAAACTCCCGGTAATTATTATAATTCCAGCCCTTAGACTTACCTTGGAACCGGGCTGTGGAAGGTTTTCTCCGTGGCTTATAGGTAGTTGTCAGTTCCCCACCTGACTTGTGCAAAGCCGAATTCAGCTGCCTTCCTGGCTTTTCCTTCTGTTTATAATCCAGAGAGTATTTCTGCTGACTTGGTCGGCTCCTGCTGTATCTTTGACCCAGAACCTCTGACCTTTCCTCAGCTAGAGACTCAGTCCACCTCCTTACTGGAAGCTGGCTTTCCTTCCTCCAAGGGGACTCTGCTCGTCTCTCCTCTTGTTCACTCTCTCTTTCACTCTGTCGTTCACTCTGGCTTTCCTCCTCTCTCTGTTCTTCTCTCCCTACTGGGCTCTCTTTATGAGTCAGCTTTCTCGGGTAGGGCTTGACTCCGCCTCCTAGCAGGTGTTCTGAATTACCTTGTGACTCTCTGTTAAACTGGTAGCAGGGGCGTGTTTCTTTCTCTTGGGCTTGGTTTCCCTGACAACCAGTAGCCATGTGCTTTTGTTTATATTGTAGCCCTGCACTTTTTACCTGGTTTTTGGGAGTTTCTACAGGGCTAGAAGGACCCACTATGTCACAATAGTTTATTTTTTCATTTTTGTGTGCTATTCTTAGCTATGTCATTTGACTGAGGTAAGATGGCACCTTTAGGCGGGAAGGGAACCGCACATGTGTGCCTGCATTCCCAAAGGCTTTCATAGAAAGCTGGGGAAATGCTCCGCTGGGGCGTCATTGGCGCCGATGACACCTATATGTGAGGACTGATTCCTGCTGCTCCTGGAGAACACTTGTTACAGATGAGTAACTACTCTTTCTGTAATACTGGGGATATAGTACTGGTGTTCTAAATCTCAGTTATTTCCACCACTGAGCTATGGCATGAGGAAAGACTGGTAAGGGGGACTGTTGCTTCTGGAGGGAGATCTGCAACTGTGAGTATTTACTTCTGGTAATTTTCTAAAAGGAATTGTTTGTACTAAAGCTAATTTGTGATCCACTATTTTTGTTAAATCAGTCAGGGCCTAGTAGCAGCAGTTTAAGTTTACATTTAAAACACAGAGGAGAACTCTCTGGTTACATTTCATACCCAGCAGAGAGCTTGTACTTTAAATTTAATAGTCACTCAGGGCCTAGTAACAGCAAAGTACTTTTAGTTTAAATTTAAAACACAGAAGAGAGCTTTCTGGTTACATTTGGAACCCAGCAGAGAGCTTGTAGTTTACATTTAATAGTCACTCAGGGCCTAGCATCAGCAAAGTTCTTTTAGCTTAAATTTACAACACAGAAAAGAGCTTTCTAGTTAAATTTAGAACCCAGCAGAGAGCTTGTACTTTAAATTTCATAAGAAGTTAGAGCCTAGCAGCAGCTAAGAGCTATAATTTAAATCAAATCAGAATATAGCTTACCTCAGCAGCACAAGACAGGGTACTGTGTAGCAGCCCTCTTTTAATAAGTGTTAATTCCCTCCCACCCTCCCCACACCCACCCACCCCTGGGATAATCGTAGCTTTATAGGTACTTACACATCTTAAAAGACAGGAGATGCTCTCAGGTGAAGCTCATTACCCAAATCAGTCATACACTAAGGACCTGAGATTAGTTAAGCTTCAGGTGAACAAGGTATATTACACGTATTAGGTTCAGTTTTATTAGTAAAAATATCCATAGCAACCCTTAGTAAGTAAAGAACTTAGATCTAAACACAAACTTAAAACTAAGATACAGACAGCAGTCCAGCAGCGGGATGGGGGCTTTCCAGTCTTTTGCATTGAGTGTCACATGTATGATTTTCTCCCAGTTGGTGAGAGGTCTTACGTGTGCACTAGGTGCAAGGAGCTCTTTGCTCTCAGGGAACGAGTCCGTTCTCTAGAGGCTAAAGTAGCAGACTTGGAAAGCATAAGACAGACAGAGAGGTACATAGACGAGACATACAGGGATATAGTCCTGAAGTCCCACCTCCAGTCTGGCAGCATCCCTGTTGCCATGGAGGAGAGAGGTCACGTGACAGGAGCGCATCACCCTGGTGTGGCAGGAAGTGATCCTGTAACTAGGACCTGTCCTCCAGGTGATGTAAAACCCTCTCGCACCGAGGAGGTTTCTCCAGGGCCATGTGCCCATGAGGGAAGGGTTAGGACAGCCGTTATAGTTGTTGATTCGATCATTAGGCATGTAGATATCTGGGTGGCTGGTGGACGTGAGGATCGCCTGGTAACATGCCTGCCTGGTGCGAAGGTAGCGGACCTCACTCGCCACCTAGATAAGGTCTTAGATAGTGCTGGGGAGGAGTCTGCTGTCTTGGTACATGTTGGTACCAATGACATAGGAAAATGTGGTAGGGAGGTTCTGGAGGCTAGATTTATGCTTTTAGGTAGGAAGTTGAAATCCAGAACTTCCAGGGTAGCATTCTACGAAATGCTTCCTGTTCCACGCGCAGGACCCAAAAGGCAGAGAGAGCTCCGGAGTCTCAATGCGTGGATGAGACAATGGTGCAGAGATGAGGGGTTTTGGATTTGTTAGGAACTGGGGAACATTCTGGGGAAAGGAGGGGCTCTTCCGAAGGGATGGGCTTCACCTTAACCAGGATGGAACCAGGCTGCTGGCATTAACCTTTAAAAAGGAGATAGAGCAGCTTTTAAACTAGATATTAGGGGAAAGCCGACAGTCGCCCAAGAGCAGATGGTTCGGAAGAATGTATCTTTGAAGGATACTACCAAAAGCAGAGAGGTTCCACAAAAGAGTAAAGTAGCCCAAATGCCCTCAAGTATGGAGCAGACAGAGCTTAAAGATCCCAAATTACTCATGTCTAACAGACAAATTAATATGGATAAAATACATTCTTTAAAATGCTTGTATGCAAATGCTAGAAGTCTAAAAAATAAGATGGGAGAGTTAGAATATATAGCACTAAATGAAAGGTTAGATATGATTGGAATATCAGAGACATGGTGGAAGGACGACAACCAGTGGGACACTGTGATACCTGGGTACAAACTATATCGTAATGATAGAGCTGATCAAATTGGTGGAGGGGTTGCTCTCTGTTAGAGAGGGCATTGAGTCAGAAAGGATTAAAGTTTTGCAGGAAACAAAATCTGCTGTAGAATCTATATGGATTGAAATTCCATGTAAAAGGGGGAAGGCAATGGCAGTGGGGGTGTACTATCGAACGCCTGGCCAGAATGACCAAATGGATGATGAAATGCTCAAAGAAATCAAGGAAGCTAACAAAAGTTACAGCACAGTAATAATAATGGGTGATTTCAACTACCCCGGTATCGACTGGGTCAGTGTCACGTCACGACATGCTAGGGAGATAAAGTTCCTAGATGAAATAAATGACTGCTTCTTGGAGCAGCTGGTTCATGAACCGACCAGAGGGGAAGCCATATTAGACCTAATCCTTAGTGGAACACCAGATCTAGTGCAAGAGATAAGGTTGTTGGGGCCACTTGGCAATAGTGATCATAGCATGATCGCCTTTGATTTAATTAGTGGAGGAGGGATAGTAAGGAAATCCACAGTACTACCTTTTAACTTTCGAAAGGGAGACTATCATAAAATGAGGAAAACAGTCAAGAAAAAACTAAAAGGAGCAGTTGCAAAGGTTAAAGACGTACATCAGGCTTGGCTGTTGTTGAAAAATACTATCTTGGAAGCCCAGACCAGCTGTATTCCACGCTTTAAGAAAAGTGGAAAGAAGTCCAAAAAACTGCCAGCATGGTTTAAAGTTGAGGTCAGAGAGGCTGTTGTTGCCAAAAAAGCATCTTTCAGGAAATGGAAAAAAGAGCCAAACGACGAAACCTGGAAACAGCACAAGCACTGGCAAGTCAAATGCAAGGCATTGATAAGGCAGGCAAAGGGAGAATTTGAGAAGAAGCTTGCTGCAGAAGCAAAAACGCGAAGTAAAGACCTTTTCAAGTACATTCGTAGCAAAAAACCTGTGAGAGAGTCAGTTGGTCCATTAGATGATAAAGGGGTTAAAGGAGCACTAAGAGGTGACAAGGCGATAGCGGAGAGACTGAACAAATTCTTTGCTTCAGTCTTTACTGAGGAAGATGTAGGGATGTTACCCATGACTGAAGTGGTATTTAAAGGTGCAGAAGAATTGAAGGAAATATCGATACATCGAGAAGATGTATTACAACTATTAGATAAGCTGAAGAGTAGCAAATCACCTGGGCCGGATGGTATACATCCAAGGGTATTGAAAGAACTGAAATATGAGATTGCAGACCTGCCATTAGTAATCTGTGAACTATCATTAAAATCATCTCTAATACCTGAAGATTGGAGGATGGCCAATGTAACACCAATTTTTAAAAAGGGTTCCAGGGGTGATCCGGGAAACTACAGACCGGTGAGCCTGACGTCAATACCGGGAAAAATGATAGAAACCATCATAAAGAATAAAATTACTCAGCATGTAGATAGTCATGAACTAATGAGAGACAGCCAACATGGCTTTAGACAAGGAAGATCTTGTCTTACTAATCAGTTATGTTTTTTTGAAGGAGTGAATAATCAGGTGGACAAAGGTGAGTCGGTTGATATTGTGTATCTGGACTTTCAGAAAGCCTGTGACAAGGTCCCTCATGAGAGACTTTTGGCAAAACTAAAGAGTCATGGGATAGGAGGCAGTGTACTATTGTGGATCAGGAACTGGTTAAAAGATAGAAAGCAGAGGGTAGGGCTAAATGGCCAATTTTCCCAATGGAGAAAGGTGAATAGTGGTGTACCCCAGGGATCTGTGCTGGGTCCGCTGCTTTTTGACATATTCATAAATGACCTGGAAAGTGGAATAACGAGTGAGGTTATCAAATTTGCAGATGAGACAAAACTATTTAAAGTTGTTAAAACCCAAGAGGATTGTGGAAAATTGCAAGAGGATCTTGATAAATTGGAAGACTGGGCATCAAAATGGCAGATGAAATTTAATGTGGACAAGTGCAAGGTTATGCACCTAGGGAAGAACAACCCAAACTATGGTTACACGATGCAATGTTCCACATTAGGAACCACCACCCAGGAAAAAGATTTAGGCGTCATTGTGGATACCATGTTAAAATCCTCGGCCCAGTGTGCAGCGGCGGCCAAGAGAGCAAATAGAATGCTAGGTATGATAAGGAAAGGAATGGAAAATAAAACAAAGGATATTATAATGCCTCTATATCATTCCATGGTGAGACCGCACCTTGAATATTGTGTGCAATTCTGGTCGCCGTATCTTTAAAAGGATATAGAGTTATTAGAAAAGGTTCAGAGAAGAGCCACTAAAATGGTAAAGGGGATGGAAGGATACTCCTATGAAGAAAGGCTAAAAAGGTTAGGGCTCCTTAACCTGGAAAAGAGACAGCTGAGGGGAGATATGATAGAAGTCTATAAATTAATGAGCGTAGTGGAACGGGTAAACGTAGATCGATTGTTTACCTTATCAGAATATAGAAAGACTAGGGGACATGCAATGAAGAAACAGGGTAAACTATTTAATACTAATAAAAGAAAATATTTTTTCACTCAACGTGTAATCAAACTCTGGAATTTGTTACCGGAGGATGTAGTAAAGGCTGTTAATGTAGCTGGGTTTAAAAAAGGTTTGGACAAGTTCCTGGAGGAAAGGTCCATAAGCCATTATTAAGAAGGGGCCCAGGATATCAATGCTTGAACCAATACAAGCATTGTGGAACCTGTGTCCCTTGGGGAAACTGCTAGGTACATATGACTTAGATTGGCCACTGTTGGAAACAGAATACTGGGCTTGATGGACCTTGGTCTGACCCAGTATGGCATATCTTATGTTCTTATGTAAAGGTTTAAGCGAGGATCTCCAGGCCTCTCTGTCTGAAGACCCATAGAGCACACTTAAAGTCACCTCCTGGCTGCCAACTGTATTGCCTGCTGTGCAATTGGTAGTAATTAGGGGGAGGGAGCGAGAGCATAGGGTTGAGTTAAGGAAGATTTCTTGGTGGATGAGAAAGGAAGGGGTGGAAGAAATTATGAAGATGGTTGGAAGAGGAAAGAACATCTGGAAATGAGTCTGAAGAGGGCAAGAGGGTGGGGGATGAGCCAGTGAATGGCGTGGGAAGGGAGAGCCAAGTTAGGAGGGAGTATTGGGGGGGAAGAAAAGTGGCTGAAAGAGCAAATGTGGGGGGGAGGAGCGGGGTGGTAGGGGATGTTTAAGAGATAGAATTGGGGTGGGAGTTTGGGGAGGGGAGGAAGAATCTATGGGTCCCTGCCTTGGATGTTTAAATACTTAGCAGTGCCCCTGATAACAACAATTTGTAAAGCTCTTTGTTTTTTTTTATTCTAAATTACCATTTGGATAACTAAACTTATTATAATAAAATACATGATGGAAAAATGCAGTTATTTATTTAGTCAAGTTTAGAGCATGACATTATGAAAAATTGTTATTTATGGCCTCATTCTCTAGCGCAGTGGTTCTCAACCCTGTCCTCGGGACCCCACTAGCCAGTCGGGTTTTCAGGCTATCCACAATGAATATGAATGAGATATATATGCATTAGAAATAGCCTGCCAAACTGACTGGCTTGTGGCCCTCCAATGCTGGATTTGGGGACCCCGGCCTTACACCTCTGTCATTTAAGATTGTGAGTGGGCAAGGTACAGATGTCCACGACATCAAAAAGATTAGATGGAATATGTCACATACCTCCTCGCTTCTCACCACCACCAAAATATTGTCTATTAGACAACTTTTTGGTGGTGGTGAGAAACTAGGAGGGATGTGACACATTCTATCTACCCTTTTGATGTCGAGGACATCTGTACCTTGCCCACTCACAATCGTACTTGACAGAGGTGTACGGCAGGGGTCCCCAAATCCAGCACTGGAGGGCCACAAACCAGTCAGTTTGGCAGGCTATTTCTAATGCATATATATCTCATTCATATTCATTGTGGATAGCCTGAAAACCCGACTGGCTAGTGGGGTCCCGAGGACAGGGTTGAGCGAGACCCATCTTATAAGACATTCCATGATACATTCTTGAAGCAATGTAACCACATCCATAAGTCTGCTGCTGACACACATTTTTATACATGTATTTGTTATCTTATTTTAGAAATGTTTCTCTCCACATGTAAAACTTGATTTTGTGAGAAGCCTTTCTAAAATTACTTCCTTAATGTAGCCAGTGAATTGCAGGCCTAAATTTAGGAGAATTCTCAGTTGAAATCTCAGGTGCCTAAGGTGAATTTAGGGGCCATTTTACTAAAGCCTGCTAAGGCTTTGCACATAACGTCAATTCTCCAGGAAGAAGCAGGAGTCAGTCCTCACATATGGGTGATGTCGGTGCCAAAGGAGCCCCGCGAAAGCATCTCCCCAGCTTTCAAAGAAAGCCTTTTAGAGATGCCACCACGCATGCATGGTCCCCTTCCTGCCCAAGGGTGCCATCTTACTCAGTCTCCCTTTTTCCGTGGAGCCCAATAGACATCCACCTTCTTTCCCCGGAAAAAAGTTGATTTCTCTTGTGGATTATAGTATCTTTCTTCTCCGGTTAGTGCTGGTCCCTTTCCCGCCTCTGAGCCCCATTGCCTTGGTTTTGAGTTTTGGAACTATTTTTAGTTTTTTTGTCCAGCGTGATTTTGCGCCTTTTTCTACCGCTGGCCACGTAGAGGGTCTTCGACCTCGCAGGGATCCTTTTTGCCTCAGTGGGCCAGTGGGTTCAGAAAGTGTGATCAGTGTGCAAAGAACATGTCCCTAACTGATACACACAACTGCTGCCCCCGGTTTCTAGGTGCCGACCATGACCCAGAGGTTTGCGCCTTATGCAAAAAGATGTCCACCAAGGCCATCCAACGTTTTCGGCACAAGCAAGATGACATCTTCCACAGGTCACATTCTGCCCTGGTGTCCCCGGTAGCCTCGCGCTCTAAGGCCCCTCACGGATCCTTTGAGTTGTGTAAAGCCCCTGTGGCGCCTGATTGGGTCCGCGGACACTCCGACAATGGTTCTCTGGAGCGGGAGTGCAAGAAGAAATAATCCTCAAGGATCTTTTCCTGGGAATCGGATACACATGGCAAGTCCTGTGCAAGGTCCCACAGTCCCTGGAAGGTATCTGAGGAGTCTGAGTTGGAGCGGCTGGTGAAGTTGCCCAGAATAGACGCCAAGACCTCCAGTGACGGATCACGGACCCCTGCCTGTCCCATCGAAGACTCCCTCTCATCACAGATGCTGGACCCGGTCATCCCGGTATCCGCGTCGAAGACTGCAACTCCTGAGTGGGAAGCCAGGATGATGACTTTGGAGCGCAGTGTCACTGCCTTCCTAGCCTCGCAGCAAGCGTCGATGCCCAGCCTTGCCGATGCTCGTGCAGAGACCGCAGGGACCTCAATATCGAGGACTCCCAGGGTCACCAATACGATCCTCGTTAGCCTCAAGCCGATCCTCGGCAAGTGTCTCGATCTTGCTCCCGGTCCTCGGGAGCAAGATCCTCTCCAGCAAGCACTTGTGGCTCCGGTCAAGCAGCCACCGTGGGTCATTGAAGACCTGATCCGAGCCTGATGCCTAAGGAGCCATCAAGCCTCGAGTCCTCGACTGACTACTCGAGTTTGTCCAGGACATGGCGAAGACCTTGTCTCTCACCATGGAGTCAGAGGAGGACCCTCGCATGGAGGAGCTCAGGATCCTCCAGTATGAGGCTCCACTTAAGGAGGCACTGGTGGTCCCTGTCCCCGCCATCCTCAGGCGGTGACTCCTTCGGATGTGGGAAACACTGGCGTCAGTGCTGATAGTTAGCCAACGTCTCGACACCATGTAATGGGTCCAGTGAGCCCAGGCTTTCGAAAGATGCAAATCCCTCACACCTCTATGGTGGTGGAGTCAATCATGCACTGGCAGAAAAGCTTGAAGACCCACTCTTCCGTGCCCCTGGGGAGGGAGTCCTGCACCTTCGATACTCTTGGATGCAAATGCTACAAGGCTCGATGATGGGTTGCTGTATACAAGCCTATCAGCTGTATATCGGCATGTATCTCTGAGATCTTGCAAAAGAACTTGCAGGTTTTTCGGCGAATCTCGGTGGAGATCACCTCCAGTGCTTCCAAACCCACACGAAGTGCGTCGGGGAGTGCTCGAAGTACATGTCTCGAGCTGCCTACGACGGCCTCGAGTCTAATGTGAGGATGGCCACCACAGGCATCTGTGCCTGATGCCAGGCCTGGTTCCAGGCATTGGATCTCTAGCAGTGGGTCTTGGGAATAACTCCTCAACGTCCCCTGCCTCGGTAAAAACCTCTTCAGCAAACCAATGGGGAGGGTAAGGCTGTGGAGATCGAGACAGAGTTCGTCACTAGGACTTGGCTCTCCAGGAAGACCTCCACCCTTCCCAAGAAAAAGCTGTCAGGGAAAAGGCCTCCTTTCCACAAGAAAGGCCAGCCTTACTGAGGCTATCCCCAAAACCAGACCCCACAGCAGGGTCTCCAGGGCAAAGGAGCAGGCCAAGGCTAACACAAACGTAAGGGCTCTAAGCCCCAAACACCAGCTCCTGCCCAGGCTGCCTTCAAGTTGCACAGATTCTCAGTATGGTGTGTGGGACAACGGATAGAACCATTCTCTTTCCAGGTGCACATGGTGCTGCAGTACTTGCTCCACCTTTCGCAGACTGGGCTCAAGTCCAACTCCAGAGTGCACCTGAGCATGCTCTTGGCCCACTATCATGCCAGGAGGTAAAGCAAGCCTCTTTCTGCGCAGCCCCTTATTACCCAATTTATGCGGGGCCTGCTGCTCTCTAAACCTCCCATCTGCCCGCCCCCAGTGGAATGGGATCTCAGTGTGGTTCTGATGCATCTCACCAAGTCACATTTCAAACCTCTGGCTACCTGCCTTTTGCGTTATCTATCCTGGAAGGTCGTCTTCCTGGTGGCACTCACTTCTGCTCGCAGAGTCAGCGAGCTTCAGGCCATGGTGGCCAAACCACCTTACACCAGGTTCTACAAGAATAGGGTTGTGCTTCACACCCACCCTAAGTTCCTTCCTAAGGTGGGTATCAGCCTTCCATCTCAACCAGGAGGTGGTCCTCCCAACCTTCTTTCCACGGCCCCATGCTGACAAGGCAGCGGCCATTCTCCATACTCTGGATTGTAAGAGGGCCCTGTCCTTCTACCTGCAGAGTACCATGGTCCACTGCAAAGCCTCGCAACGTTTAGTTTCATACGACCCCAGTCGACTGGGGAGGCTGTTACAAAGCGGTCCCTCACGTGGGTGGCGGACTGCATTGCCTTCGCCCATGATCAGGCTGGGCTCTTGTTAGAGCACTGGGTCACAGTGCACAACGTCAGGGCTATGGCGAGCTTGGTTGCAAGCCCATGCTGTGTCCCTATGGCAGACATATGCCAGGTTGCCACTTGGTCCTCAGTCCACACCTCTACAGCTCACTACTGCCTGGAGAGGGAGTCCCGATGAGACAGCGTCTTCGGTCTGTCCGTATACCATAATCTGTTCAGGGTATAGGCAGCTCCTATCCTCCCACTCTTGTTCAGACTACCGGAGCGTTGGTTCTTCCTGGACACTGGGGTCATTGGAGTCTTTCCTCAGACTTGCTTGCAGCTGCTCATGGCTGGGCCATGTTTTTTTCCTACAGGTTCTTGGTAGCCTGTAGCTAGGGAGTCCCATATGTGAGCACTGACTTCCTGTTTGTTCCTGGAGAAAGCAAAATTACTCACCTGTAACAGGTGTTCTCCAGGGACAGCAGGAATCAGTCCTCACAATCCTCCCTCCTCCCCTTGGAGTTGCTGTACATTTTTACCATCTTCTTTTGTCTGTTCTAGCTATGTCATCTGACTGAATAAGATGACACCCTTGGGTGGGAAGGGGCCCACACATGCGTGGTGGCATCTCCCAAAGGCTTTCTTTGAAAGCTAGGGAGATGCTTCCGTGGGGCTGTGTCGGCATAGACGTCACCCATATGTGAGGACTGATTTCTGCTGTCCCTGGAGAACACCTGTTACAGGTGAGTAACCATGCTTTTGGTGTGTTGAGTGCAAGGTGTCTTCGTTAGCTGTCGGGGGTGTGACTCAATGTTCTCGGCAGCTAGCGCATGATGGGCTACCCTAACATGCACTCCAGTAAGTCAGTTTCACCTAACATCTCCCATAGAGGTGGTGTTAGCTGAACTTGTGTTAAGAGCCACATTGCTGGTGAGTCCACGGCAATTTCCCTGGCACTAGCAGTAATTCGCTCTCCATTGTGTGATGGCAGATTACTGTGCATTTTAACTGGTGGTGGCTGACATGCTCAAAAGTTAGTATTCTCAGTTGCTGTGCATTAAAATGCAAGTAAACTGGTCACTGGGCTTTAGTAAAAGGCCCCTTAGTGCCTAAATGAATGTCACATTCCTCCTCGATTCTCACCACCACCAAAAAGTTGTCTAATAGAAAATATTTTGGTGGTGGTAAGCGAGAAGGAATGTGACAAATTCTATCTAACCTTTTTGATGTCTTGGACATCTGCACCTTACCCACTCACAATCTTAAATGACAGAGGTGTAAGGCAGGGATCTCCAAATTCAGCCCTGGAGGGCCACAAACCAGTCAGGTTGGCAGGCTATCTCTAATGCATATATATCTTATGCATATTCATTAGGGATATCCCGAAAACCTGCAGGGTTGTGGACCTCCAGGACCAGATTTGAGTAGCTCTGCTCTATCACCTCCTTTTTCCTGCTGGCCATTCCTTTCCTTATAGACCCAAACATCCTTCTGCCTTTTATCTTATCTATCTGTTTGGATCACCCCTAGTTCCTACTCTTCCATGCACAGAACATCAGCCTCTCCTTTGGGTTTTTTAGCAGTAAGCCTTAACTGCCATATTTTAGATCATTCTTCAAGCATCATTAGGTCCCTTCTCATGTTTTTGACACCTCTAGGGCATCTACCCTGTTGTAGATTTTGATATCATCCACCAAAAGGCAAACTTTTTCCAGCAGTCCTTCCGCAATATCACTTACAAAAATGTTGAAAAGAACTGTGCCAAGTATCAAGCTCTTTGGCATATGGCTGATCCTGCCCCTTGAGTGAACTTTATTTACCACTACCATTTGTCTCCATCCACTCAGTAAGTTTCTGCCTTAAGGGCACATATTAAGGATGCTCAGGTTGTCAACTGTGCTGAACCATGTCAAAACTAACAGTGAAACCACACTACCTCAGATCCGGTAGTCATTGGATTTCAGAAACTGCGCCATCTGGTTTTCAGCAGTGATTCCATTAATTTACTTATCACCTAAGTCAGACTAATTGGCCTGTAGTTCTCAGCCTCTTCCTTGCTTTTGAGTTTTGGAAGAGGAACCATATTATACTTTAAAACTGGGTCAATGGGGCTCAAGGATTGGGGCTTTGGGATAATGAGTAGTAGTGACTTGAGCAGTGAGAGTGCTCTTTCTTCCTGCGGTTACACTTCCTTTCTAAACAGTAAGTACATGCAGGAACGATGCTTGTTTCTCCAGGACCAAGCAGGAAGTCAGTCCTCACATATGGGTGACATCGACGTCGATGGAGCCCCTGCGGAGCATTTCCCCAGCTTTCTATGAAAGCCTTTGGGAATACTGCACGCATGCGCGGTTCCCTTCCCGCCCAAAGGTGCCATCTTGCTCAGTCTCTCTTTTTCCGTGGAGCCCGTCGGACGTGTGTCCTAGTTCACCCAGAAAATAGTTAGATTTTTCAGTTCATTACTTGCGATTTCTTCGCGTTTTTTTCTCCGGTTCGACGCCGGTTCCCCTTCTCGCCGGGTTCGGTACACCGGTATCGAGCCCGATCTTATTTTTTCGGTTTTTGCCCTTCGTGGCTGGCGTTCGCGCCCTTTTTTTCCTTTTCCCTGGAAAGCCGGTCCTTTGACCTCGCGGGGACTCTTTTTTCCCCGATGGCTTCCAGTGGTTTTAAGAAGTGTGATCGGTGTAAGAAACTAATGTCTCTCACCGACACACATGACTGCTGCCTTAGGTGCCTTGGTCCGGATCATGACCCTAAGATCAGTGGACCATGTGGAAAAATGTCCACTAAGGCACTTCGAAGTCGTTAGCACCAAAAGGAACAGCTTTTCTCTGATTCGGACTCCGGCTAGGCCCGGACCTCGTCTGAGGCTTCGACGTCTCGGGAATCTGACCCCGAGCATCGTCGGTGTTCCTCGGAGAGGGGGTCCCCCGAGCGGGAGCGAAAGAGGAAGAAACGGCTCACGAGGGCGTCGTCGGAGGAGGTCCCTGGCCCCTCGAGGGCTAGGTTTCGGACCCCCAACTGCCGTCCCGGGCCCGTGGAACAGGAGAAGCTGTCAAAAGTACCTCGGGTGGAGCCGGAGTCTGCTGGACACGTAAGTCCTGTTGTCCTCGAGGACTCTCCTCCCAGGGAGCCGACGTCGGGCCCGGCGCCGCCAGGGCCCGAGTCGGTAGCTGCTGAGTCTTCTGAGCTGGGTCTCAGGCTGACAGCCTTGGAGTGCAGACTGCCTTCATGGATCAGCAGTGGGTGCTGATGGCCAGCCTCGCTGGCGCATCTGCCCCGACCACCGGGACATCGACGTCGAAGTCGACCCCGGAGACCGAGCCGATACTCGAGACCATGAAGGCTCAAGGTCACTCTCGACCTCCCGGTCGAGACCGAGGGCATCGACGCCGGTGCCTTCGGCGTCGGGGCGGGTGCTGCCGGGCCCCGCGCGGTCGGAGCCCGACTCCTCTTCGGACGAGTCCGCCTGCGAGACAGAGGATGAGGAGTCCCCCGATACCTTCAAGACTCGGTGCGTCCCGTCGGACTCACCGCAGTCTGAGCCCCGGAGTAGATCCCCTCCGGAGGACACCCGGTTCTCGGAGTTCGTGCGGGATATGGCCACTGCTTTGGCGATCCCGGCGGATCCCGAGGAGGAGCCTCGAGCCGAAGAGCTCGAAGCCCTCCAGTATGACTCTTCTCCGAAGGAGGCCTTTACTGTGCCGGTTCCTCCAATGCTGGAACGGCTCCTCTTCCGGATGTGGGAGGCACCGGCCTCGGCGCCGGTTCTGAGCAAGCGGGTCGATTCCATTTATCGACTCTGTAAGAGCCCTGGGTTTCAAAAGGCGCAGCTACCGCACCATTCCATGGTGGTGGAATCGGCCATGCATCGTCTGAAAAGTCAGAAGATGGACTCCGCGGTGCCCCCTGGCAGGGAGGCCCAGAACCTGGATGTGTTCGGTAGAAAGTGCTTCCAGGGCGCGATGCTTGCTTGCCGTGTCCAGTCTTACCAGCTGTACATGGGCATGTACTTGCAGGACCTGGCGAAGGAGCTTGCCGGGTTCTCTGATGGTCTCTCCGGGGAACCTTTGCAGAGGTTCAAGTCCTTGTCTTCGGGGATCCGGGAATGCTCTAAGTTCATGTCCCGAGCGGCCTACAATGGCTTTGAGGCCTCGACCCGTGTTGCGGCAGCCAGCATCGCGGCTCGACGCCAGGCATGGCTGCAGTCATCGGACCTCGAGCCATGGGTTCAGGACAAGTTGGTTGATGTCCCTTGCCAAGGTGAGAACCTTTTTAGCAAGCCCATGGCCGAGAAGGCTGCTGAGCTACAGACCGAGCACCTCACGAGGACAAGGCTGTCTCGAAAGACTTCTGCCCCTTCACACAAGAAGAAGGGCTCAGGTAAAAAGTCCTTTTACCCGAGGAAGGCGACTGCCTACAAACAGTTCCCAACTTACCAGGCCTCCCCCGCTCCCCCACTGGGTCAGCAGGCCAAGGGGCAGGGACATGTGCCCTGTAGGCAGAAGGCCCCCAAGCCTCCGGCTCCTGCTCCCACTCAGCAGGGTGGGGGGTTTTGACTCAGTCTCTGCTGTCCCATCCCTGCACAGGAGGTCGCCTAACCCTGTTTGCCCACCGGTGGCCACTCATTACAGGGGACAACTGGGTCTTAAGCATAGTCCGCAAGGGCTACTTGCTTCATTTTCATCAGTTGCCTCCTCCCTATTTTCCAGGGGAGCCTCCAAGGCCTCCTCTCCATACAGCCCTCCTCCTACAGGAGCTCCAGGGTCTGTTACGAGACCAGGCGGTGGAGCCTGTGCCTCCCCACCTGCAAGGTCACGGCTTCTACTCCAGGTACTTCCTAGTACCAAAGAGGAACAGGGTATCTCAGGCCTATTCGCGACCTCAGAAATCTCAACAAGTTCTTGCAGAAGGAAAAGTTCAAGATGCTTACTCTTGGAACACTTCTGCCCTACCTCCAGCAGGGAGATTGGCTATGCTCTTTAGATCTAAAGGATGCGTACACTCACATCCTCATTCATCCAGACCACAGGTTCATTGTGGGAGGAAACCATTATCAGTAAAGAGTGCTGCCATTTGGCCTCACCTCCGCCCCCAGGGTCTTTACCAAATGCCTAGCAGTGGTGACGGCCTACTTGAGAAATCAGGGTATCTTTGTCTTCCCCTATCTGGACGACTGGCTCATCAGGGGTCAGACGTGCCAGGAGGATAGGCAAGCCACCCTCCGAACAATTTCTCTACTCCAACATCTGGGGTTTGTCATAAACTTCACAAAGTCCACTTTGCTCCCCTCCCAAAACTTGGAGTTCGTAGGGGCAAGGCTAGACTCTCTGCAGGCAAAAGCTTTCTTGCCAGAGGACAGAGCCCAAAGACTGATGACCTTGGCAAACCAGTTTCTCGGCAGGTCACTGGTCTCCGCCAGGCTCTGCCTGAGGCTTCTCGGCCACATGGCTTCAACAGTACATGTGACTCCCAATGCCAGGCTTCATATGAGGCCTGCGCAATGGTGTCTCCGGAGTCAGTGGTCGCAGGCCACAGGGAGCCTCAGCGACAGAGTAAGGGTGTCCAGACCATTCCTGCACTCCCTACGTTGGTGGCTGCATCCCCCCAACTTACTGAAAGGCATGCCTTTTCAGCCACTTGGGTCCACAGTGGTATTGACCTCCCTACAGGGCTGGGGTGCACACTGTCTGGGCAGGTGCACCCAGGGCCTGTGGTCTCCCTGGGAGGTTCAGCAGCAGATCAATCTACTGGAACTTCGGGCTATTCGCTTAGCCCTCAAGACTTTCTCTCAAACCCTGGCTCACCAGTCTGTGTTAGTGCAAACAGACAATCAGGTAGCCATGTTTTATGTGAACAAACAGGGAGGTACTGGGTCCAGGCCCCTTTGTCAGGAGGCACAGGACCTTTGCTTGTTTGCGCTCAGGCACAACATGTTGCTCAAGGCAGTTTATCTCCCTGGCCAGGAAAATTACCTAGCAGACAGGTTGAGCAGGATTCTGCAGCTCCACGAGTGGCAGCTCCATCCCTTGATAGTTCAGAAGATCTTCCTGAGATGGGGACTTCCATCCATAGATCTCTTTGCCAGTCCCCTGAACAGACAGCTGCCCAGGTTCTGCTCCAGGCAACCGCATCCTCTGAGACTAGCAGCAGATGCTTTCCTGATTTCCTGGTCCCAGGACCTCCTATATGCGTTTCCTCCCACGCCTCTGGTGGCCCAAACCCTGTTCAAGATTCTAAAGGACCAGGCCTCGGTCCTTCTGGTAGCTCCCAGGTGGCCGAGACAACCTTGGTTCCCACTTCTGCTTCAGCTAGCAGTGGACACTCCACTACCTCTAGGGTTGCAGCCCGACCTTCTTTCTCAAGACTAGGGGACTCTAATGCACCCCAATCTCAAATCTCTCAATTTGATGGCCTGGAAGCTGCAAGGGTAGTTTTGGCTCCTTGGGGCCTACCTCCTGAAGTTGAAGAGGTAGTCCTGGCCTCTAGGAAGCAGTCCACTAGAAAAACCTATGCCCTGAAGTGGAAGATGTTTTCTGTGTGGTGTCAGCTGCGTACAGAGGATCCTTTCTCCTGTGCTGTACCAGTGGTGCTTCAGTACCTGCTGCACCTATCCAATCAGGGCCTTAAGTCCAATTCTGTTCAGATCCACCTCTCAGCTCTAGCAGCTCACCACTCACTGGTGGAAGGACACTCTCTATCGGTTCACCCCTTGGCGTCCTGGTTTCTCAGAGGTTTGCTCTTGCTCAAGCCTCCTGTCCGTCCTCCACCTCCTGAGTGGGAGTTGAATGTGGTCTTGCAGCAACTGACTCGCCCACCTTTTGAGCCGATGGCTACTTTATTTATTTATTTATTTTTTTAGCGTAAATTTGTAACCCGCTGCTTCCAGTGATCAGTAGCGGCCTCTCCGCTTCCTTTCCAGGAAGACACTCTTCCTAGTAGCCTTAACCTCGGCCAGACGGGTGAGTGAGCTTCAGGCCCTGGTCTGTGACAGGCCTTACACCCGCTTCTATAGGAACAGGGTAGTCCTTAGGGCTTATCCAAAGTTCCTCCCTAAAGTTGTATCCTCTTTCCACCTCAACCAGGAGGTGGTTCTTCCAACATTCTTCCCTAGGCCTCATGCAAGCCAGGCTGAAGCGGTCCTGCATACCCTGGACTGTAGGAGGGCTTTATCCTTCTACCTTGACCGTACACAAGGACATAGAAGGGCTACTCAGCTCTTCATCTCTTTTGACCCTAATATTTTGGGCTTAGCTGTGTCCAAGTGTACCTTGTCCATATGGGTGGCTGTTGGCTGACTGTATCACTTGGGCTTACAGGGCGGCTGACCTTCCCTTGCAGGGTCGGGTCACGGCCCATCGTGTCAGGGCAATGGCTGCCTCAGTAGCTCATCTCCGCTCTGTACCGTTGGCAGACATCTGCAGGGCTGCAACTTGGTCCTCAAGCCAGACTTTTGCAGCTCATTACTGCCTGGAGAGGGAGTCCCGTAGGGACAGTGCTTTTGGCCAGGCAGTACTCTGGAATCTCTTTGAGGTTTAGGCAACTCCTGCCCTCCAGCCCTCCGTTGGGCTACCGGTGGAGGTTCTTTCAGTGAAAAGCCTTTCTTTGATGCTGGGACTAAAGGGAGTTCTCTTGTTCAGCCTGGGTTCCTTGGTAGCCCAGAGCTAGGGAGTCACCCATATGTGAGGACTGACTTCCTGCTTGGTCCTGGAGAAAGAGTAGTTACTCACCTGTAACAGGTGTTCTCCAGGAGCAGCAGGAATCAGTCCTCACAACCCTCCCTCCTCCCCTGGGAGTTGCAGTTGTACATAGTTTATTTTACATTTTTGTGTGCTGTTTTTTAGCTATGTCATTTGACTGAGCAAGATGGCACCTTTGGGCGGGAAGGGGACCGCGCATGCGTGCAGTATTCCCAAAGGCTTTCATAGAAAGCTGGGGAAATGCTCCGCAGGGGCTCCATCTACGTCGATGTCACCCATAAGTGAGGACTGATTCCTGCTGCTCATGGAGAACACCTGTTACAGGTGAGTAACTACTCTTTCTTATCTGTGTGTCATTTAGAAAGCCTCTCACAGGTTGTCCGCTGGCTATCCTCCAACGTTTTGCACCTCAGTCTGTTGAAAACAGCTGCTGTCTGGTTCACTTTTGGTTGCCCCTGCCCTTCTTTGGCTCCTTCCCTACTGAATTCCTGTGTTCCCCTAGTATCCACTTTTCGGTACCTGGGCATCACTCTTGATAAAGCTTTATCATTTCACAAACACCTCTTGATGCTTGTCCATCACTTCTTCCATGCCGTCAAGCAAATTTGTGCCGTCCATCTCATTTTAAAATGCCTTGATTATTGCAACATCGCACTCTTTGGCTCCCTTGATTCCAGTTGCACCGCCTCCAACCTCCAAAACACCGCCACCCGATTCATCTCGCACGATGTTCGCACTGACCATATACCCCCTTACTCATTCACCTCCACTGGCTTCCCATTAAATTTTGCATCCAGTACAAAATTCTTACCCTGTTCCATAAATCTCTCCAAACTACCACACCTCTTTCTGGTACATTCTGCTTCCATGCTTCTCCTGTGTCCTGCGCTTGTTGTCCATGCCAATTGTTTGCATCTTCCCCCCGCCACTCGTGCCCACTTGGAATTCAGCTGTAACTCTGCCTTCTTCCTTGGCCCCTCCCTCTGGAATGGCCTGCCTCCTGCCCTTCGTCTTGATCTTCCTTTCAGAAATTCAAGTTTAATCAAGTCTACCTATTTCAATCCGCCTTTGACCTCCAGCCCTACCACGCCTGACCTCTTTTCTAGATTCCCCTCCTCCCTCTTAGCTTTCTCTTCCTTCCTATTTAAGTGCTTTATTCTTTCCTCCCTATATAAGTGCTTTATTCTTTCCTCCCCATAAATTGGAGTTCTTTTTCCCTTCCTTTCTATGTTGGCAGTCATTATCATTGTGTTCACTGCCATGATGCCTGTGAAAGTGCAGTGTATTAAGCTGTGAAATAAAAATAAAGAACCTAGCAGCATTATAGAATTATTTTCCTGTTCATCTGGCATCTGTTTGGCATTAGAAAAGTTTTTATATTATTTATAAAAATGCATAATCTGCCTTACTGAATTAGGTATTAACGCGTGTTCATTTTGTCTTTCTTTAGTCATGTCAGTGGGAACAAACCTGGCTGGGGCAAAAAAGGAAAACAATCAGAGAGTAAATCAAGCGGAAGAGACACTGGAGACCAGACTAAGGTAGTTTTTAATACAGTGTTAGAAACTTGTCCTGTAATGGCTGTGCAAAAAGATTAATTCTTAACTGCTTTCTACTCTCAAAATAAAACTGTTTTCTGATTTCAAAAAGAATTGAAAGCAAACCCAGTAAAATTTGTGTGGACTGAATTACAAATGGGATAAAAGGTCTAAGGGACGTTTTCTTTTGAGATGTAATGGCGATATAAGGTAAATATAGTGCTAAACATAAGAAGGGTTGGTCTAGTCTTCATTAAAGAAAAAAATGACACCAAGCCCTTATATATTCTTTTTTATAACTTTGTGTAGATACAACATTGCCAAAAGATTCCAACCAAGTTACACTTAAAGTTGGTTACCTCCTTTTAGCGTAAGAGTATTGTTTAGTTCCTGCTTCTCTAGAACATGGTGGCTTGTTCTATGGAAATATGCTATAGGACTTTCAAGAGCTGTTCAAAAGTTAGCCAGTGGCTGTGGCTAGATGATTTTCCTTTCCCTGTGGCAGCAGGGAACTCAGGGCTATACAGTCAAACCTCGGTTTTCATGATTAATCCGTTCAAAAAAGTCTGACTATAACCGAAACGGACTAAAACCGAAGCAAGATTTCCCATAAGAAATAATGTAAATTCAATTAATCCGTTCCAGACACCCAAAAATATTGACAAAAAATACATTTTATAGAGAATAACTATCTTTTTACATACAGAAAACAATGAGAAATACATATAAATGACTAATGAAATGGATAAATGAGCATGTAACATCACTTTTACCTTTATTGAAGACTTTTGTTGGCATACACAGTGTCGGGAGAGGTGGAGAGGCAGTGTCAGCCAAGCAGCAGGCAGTTGAGAAACAGTGGGACAGAGAGTCTTAGGCTGCCTCCGGCCCCCCTAAGGTAGCAGCCTGACACAGGTGAGAGTCAGAGAACAGCGTGGGGCTGTGCCAGCAGGAGCCTGCAGCTGCAGACTGCAAGGTTTCAAGGAGAGGCCGCGTGTGCAGGCCTGCAGGACACCCAGAATCCAATCGGGAGGGCAGGGGCCCCGGCGGGAGACTGGGCCGCCAAGGAGAAGCAGATTCGGTCACCAGCTCCTGTCCCGGTTCAAGGGATGTGCAGGGGAAGAGGCAGCAGGCAGACGTCAATCGGGGGAGAGTCCGGGGCAGGAAGCAGTTTCGGGCAGGCCACGCTGGAGCGTTGAACTCCTCGGCTCCCCAGAGGTCCCGCAGAATCGCTGGCTCAAGCTCCGTGGGAGATCGCTGGCTCACGCTAATCCATGGCAGGTACGGGGGGGGGGGGGGGGGGTAAAATGCTGTACGAAAACCGAGACAACGTACGAAAACCGAAACACAATCTTGATGAAAAAAATCAACGAAAACCGAATCGTACGAAAACCAGGGCATACGAAAACCGAGGTTTGACTGTACTAACATGCGCTAATGCATTAACCCATACTATTACTATTTAACATGCATTATTTAATGGACGTTCATAGAGTCTATTTACTAATAGTGTGTTAAATAGTAGTAATGTGCATTAGCACAAGTTAGTAAATGTAGCCATAAATCTTAAAACAATCTGTACTGTAAGATGGGTTCAAATAGAACTTCACACATTTTTATTTTTCATTGAAGAATATTTTATAATCTGATATATCTGCATTGTGTGGCTCGCTTATGTTCCAGATTACCTGGATGAAATTTTAATACTAATAAAATGGGAAAACATGACATATGGTACTGTGCATTTGTTAGTTATGCAAATTGTAAATTAATGAATTCAAAGAATTATGCTTGCATCTGCTTTGCTTTTATTTTTTATAGATGTTGAATGAAGGATTGTCCAGAGACAAAAGATCTAACATTCAGTTGTTAAAAATCACACATTTTATTTGACATTTATAGCTCACTTTTTTAGTCTGTGATCAAGAGGATACAACATAAACAGAAAAAATCATATTCTTGAGTGTGGGACTAATGTGTTGATGTCTTGAGGTGCCTGTTAAGATTCTGGTGGGCGTATTTTGAACTAGTTGAAGCAGATAAAGAGCATGCTTTGGTAGACCCTGGTACAGTATGTTGCCGTAATCTAGATGGGGTGTTATGATGAATTGGAAAACTGTTTTGAAGTTGTTATGGTGAAGTAGTGGCCATAGATGCTGGAGCGTTTTCATCTTGAAGTATGTAGTGTTAGCTACATTCTTGATTTGGGAGAGCATGTTGAGGTTCTTGTCAATGATTATACCCAGGTATTTGACTTCTTTTATCATAATTTCAGTGTGCTGGAGTGTAAGCTTTGCTGGAGGAATGAAGGAGGCGTCTCTCATGACCAGTAGTACTTCAGATTTGGTGCTGTTCACTAGTAGGTTCAATTTAGCGGGGAGGTCTGTGATGGCTGTGAAGCAGTCTGAGATGGTAGAAATGTCTGGAGTTTGGGTATGGAAGAGCATGTAGAAAATATCACTGGCATATAAGTGAAAGTGCACGTTTAATTTTCTGAGCAGATCACAGATGGGTTGGATGCATATAGTAAAGAGCAGTGCTGATAAGGCTGATCTTTGTGGTATGCCTTGTCTTAAGCTGAAAATCTTAGATTTAAGAGGTCCAGTTTTTACCTTCTGTTGTCTATCAGAGAGGTAGGATGTAAACCATTCCAATGTGATATTGTGAAGGCCTAGGTCTCTGAGTCTAGAGAGGAGAGTGTGGTGAGAAATGGAGTCGAAGGCAGCACTGATGTCGAGGAATATCATTGCGAAACCCTGATGTGGTTTGTCCAAACCTTTCATGAGTGTGTCAAGAGAGTGTCTGTACCATGTTGGAGGTGGAAACCTTGTTGTTGGGGGTCCAAGTGTGCGATTGTGTTGTGTTCTTGGAGTTGGCGTTGCACTACTATTTCTATTACTTTGGCTAGGAAGGGGATGCTTGCTATCAGCCGGCATGAGCTTGGGAATGATTGGTCGAGTGATAGCTGCTTTAGGATGGTCTTATTGAGGCTTCAGGGCAGGGAGTAAGTTTTCTTGAGAGAGGGAGGTGTGGACAATCTTTTGTATTACTGAGGCAAATTCAATTCAAAGTGACTTTATCCAGGAGACTGGACATGGACATGGGTCATGTGGCGAGATAGTGGTATTGATGTTTCTGATGATATCTATGAGCTCGTGTAATGAGATCATTTGGAAGGCATCCCAGCTGTGTACTTGGGTTTTCTTATCCAGTGTGTTTAGTGGGACCTTGGAAATGTGCGTTATGGGAGAATGTCTGTTGTATAGGTAATCTGCCATGATCTGTGGAACAAGCTGCATCTTCCTGTTCGTAGAGGATGGCGATGTGAGATCCTTCATGAGAAAGGAAACAATGGAGACTAGCTCTTTGGGTTGGCTGATGGATTTCTTTGACGTTGAAGTAGTATTCCTTTTTGCAGTTGTGGATGAGGTTGCAGTATTCTGTTTGGAGATGAATTGGTCCTTGAGGGATCCATCCTGTGTATTTTTTTCCATCTTATTTTGATGTACCTGAGTTGTTGTCTGTCTCTGAATTTATTGGAGTACCAGGGTGGTTACGTATGGTTAGAGGAGGCAGTGGTGTTGTGTTGAGGTTTAAAGGTAGCAACATTGTGTTCCATGTGTGTATTATGTTGTCCAGGTCATGTATGTTGCTGTTTAGGTGTGAGGAGACATCATCTGGGAAGAATTGTTTGTTAAATGACCCGAAGCAGCGTTTGTTAGGCTGCTGCTGGTGGGAGGGTGGGGTCTGGAATCCGGCTGATAGGGTGAAGGAGATCATGGCGTGATCGGACCATGGAACAGGGACTATGTGGGTGTTGAAATGGGTTGTTGAGAGGTATTTGGGTGCGAACACAAGGTCTAGTGTTGCTCCTTTAGTGTGGGTAGGCTCTGTTATGAGTTGGTGTAGGTGAAGTGCTTCCATGGCATTGGTGAAGGCATGGGCTTGTTTAGAGGAGGTGGATGCAAGGTTTATATCCCTTAGGAGGAGGAAGTGTTTGTTGGTTGCTTTAATGTGTGCATGCTTCCTCTAGTAGATCTGATAGAGGATGGTGTTCGGTACACTAGGCAGATAGTGAGGCCATTATTGGTGATTGTAAGGAAGTCCAGCGTTTCTGAAGAGTGGGAATTGAGCTTGGTGAAGTGTAGGTGCTCTTTAGTAATGAGCAGAACACCTCCTCCCCTTCTGTTTGTTCTGAGGCAATTGAAGAGGTTGTAATGGGTTGGCAACTGTTGGTTGAGGAGTATATTATCAGCTATGGAAATCCAGGATTCTGTGATGCACATGAGGTCAATGTTGCTATGAAGTATGTAATCTGCTATTATGGGAATTTTGTTGCGTATTGAGCAAGCATTGATTAGTGAGCATCTGATAGGTGGTTAAATCTTTGTGGTCGGTGTGGTATTGTTTGTTGCAGACTGGTGTTAATTTCTATTGATGTAGGGGTCTATTGTGCGGTTTATTGTTGCGTATGTATGGAGGGAGGGGTCTTGGTCGGCACAGGATAGGAATGTTGCCATTGTAGATTGAAACAAAGGCCATGTGGTCTTTTTCTGCCATTTTTCTATGTTTCTAACTAGTCTGCCCTTCCATATCACCCACTACAAGAGTCCCCTTTTGTCCTTTAGAGAGCCTCTGTGTTTGTCACGTAGTTTTTTGAAATTAGACACTGTCCTTATCTCTATCACCGCCACTGGGAGACTATTCCACGCATCTACCACTCTTTCCGTAAAGAATTATTTCTGCATATTACTCCTGAGTCTATCCCCTTTCACCCTCATCCTATGTCCCCTTGTGGCAGAGCTTGTTTTCAATCAAAAGAGGCTTTCCTTTGCATTTATGCCACAGAGGTATTTAAACAGTCCCGCGTTCCCTCTAAAATATACATATTAAGGTCCTTAAGTCTGTCCTCATATGCTTTTTAATGAAGACCATTAACCATTTTAGTAGCCACTGACTCCAATCTGTTTATATCCTTTTGAAGGTACAGTATAGAAACATAATAATGACTTGCCCAAGGCCACAAGGAATGCCAGTGGGATTTGAACCCTGGTCTTGCTGATCTCAGGCTACTGCCCTAACCACTAGACTATTCCTGTTACCACTTGAGAGGGTAGGAGAAGAGAAAGGAGTGCCAGTATCAGCACAGAGAATGTTGAGAGCTTGTAGAACATCATGTGGTATCAAGGTATTTGAGATTCACTCGATGAATCCCTGCTGGTCGATATAACAGGTCAGTGGCATAGGTACTCACCAGGCCATTCTTAAGGGCCACACCTAGGGGCCCTTTGGTGTGGCCTGTCAGGCGCGGGTGCAACTGCAGCGAGATTCTTTTAAATGTGCCGGACCTATCCCTTTAGTGTGATGCTGAGCCAGAGGTGGAGCTTACCATGCGAGAGCTGGGTGTTGCACGATCATTGTGCCCTGAAAGTGCCAGTTGAGCAGGGGAATGAGTGAGGAATGCAGAGGCTGATGAGGTGTGAAGTCTGGTGAGATCGGGGGGGGGGGGGGTAAAGAAGGGTAAAGGGCTTGGAAGCCCTTTCCAAATCCTCAAGCCTAGCCTGTAGCGTCTTCAACCAGACCTCTTGCTGATGCTATATCCGCAACGCTTTGCTTATGAAAAACCTCTTCATGACCATTTTAAAAGCATCCCACTTAATAGGACCCCCCCCCCACTTCCCCATTATCATTAAGGTCAAAATAGAATTTAATTTCTTTTACAAACTCCTGATAAACAACCTCCTGCAGAAGCTAACTGTTATTAAGCCTCCAAATCTTATCCTCCCTTTCCCTGTCCTTCCCCTCTAATTATACACATATAGGGGCATGATCCAACCACATGATATTTTTGATGCTAGTCTCTGAAACCTGTGGGATGTGCTGTGGGATGCAAAATAAAAGGTGTATAGTCCCACTGACTCCCCTGTGTATACAGCCACACATCTACAACCCCTAAATCCCCCAATAGCAGCCTTAATTCAATCTGGGACCCATCTAATCCACATATTCCCCCTACTTGAGCCCGCCCTTCCTCCTTCATATCTAATTCCAGTCCCCTCTCAACAATAACAACCCTGTTTCAAAAACCAATAAATTCAATCTTTAACTTCCTATAAAAATAGCTGCTTTTTTCATTAGGTTCATAGATGCTGGCCAGTGTATAAAGGACTCCAGCTATGGATGCATTCACGAATATATAGTGCCCTTTAGGCCCCTGTTTCACAGCTATAATTTTGGGGTGCAGAGTCTTATTTAATAAAATAGCTCCCCCTATGCTTGCTGTTATTAGTGTCAGAGGCCCCCAACACTATTGGATAAGATGCTGTAATTAAATGTTTCACATCACACAACTATCTAGATGCGTCTCTTGGATCAGCGTCACATCCGCCTTATGCATTTCTGCCTCCCAGAATAACAATTATCTCTTCCTCAGAGAGTTTAAACCCTTAACATTCAAGGACACTGCCTTCAACATTGTTAAGGTAAATTCCCCTCCATATACCCATCAACACTCCAGTCTTGCCCAAGAACCCACTCCAACCCCTGCCCCCCAGACAAACTCAGTTGTTAACCCAGTGCCAACTAAGGTCTCTAACATATTCCACCTTCCATTCCTAATGTCTCCAACCTCAAACCACCCCTCTCAAGAAAAGCCCACTTCCTAGAACCCCCTTCATCTAAAATGCTCTCCTACCATGTAAATCTCTGGAGAATCATATCCTCAGTGAAAAAAAAGCAAGGAAAGACCCAACTCAATATATGGCTCATACAAGCTCCACCCCACTCAGACCTCCTTACAAAACTTTCCTTAAAGACCCATACCACTATAAAACCCTTCCCCCCACCCCTCTCCCTTTAATCAAACAATAACATATTCTTATTTGCATTTCACACAGGTACACCATTGAGCAGTATTACAAGAGCATCAAATGAAACAGTTATGATAATGTTCAGTCATTTAAAACTAAAAAAAAAAAAAAAGGGTGGGGGAGAAAACAGGAATAATAACCAACAAAGGGCTTAAAATGACCTATTTTTAACAAGGTGAAGAAATGTAGAGTAATCCTTTATAAGACAAGTTCCCTAGGAAGTAAGCCCTATAAATATGGGTTCAAATAAGAGCAAGCTCACCTCTACAAGTCCTTTACTAAAAGAACTGAAAGGAGAGCTTTGTGGACTGATTTTTAATGGCTGTGCAACAGAGTAGAAGCTACAAAAGCCAAACTAAAGATCTTAAATTGAGCCCTAAAGTGAGCTAGTAACCATTGTAGGACCTTCATACTACACTGAATCTGCAGATAGTGAACACCCAGGCATTCTAGACCATTTGAAGACTCTGTTGCTGCTGTTGGGCCATTGAATCAGTGTCGACTCATGGCGACCCTCTGGATAGTTGATCTAAACCATGTTCGGTCTTCATTCAGGCAGCTCATTGTTGATAGAGTGGCACCCATAGCTGCTGCTGTTGTATCGATCCATCTCATTGCCGGCCTTCCTCTTTTACGTTAACCTTCTACCTTGCCAAGCATTGTCTTTCTCCAACGATCTCGCTTTTCGCATGATATGTCCAAAGAATGAAAGTTGAAGTCCTGTTATCTGAGCTTCTAAGGAAAGCTTAGGTTTGGTCCCCTCTAGTACTGATTGGTTTGTTCTTCGGGCAGTCCGTGATATACACCATATTTGTCACCAGCACCATAATTCAAAGGCATCAATTTTCTTTCTATCTATCTTTTTCACTGTCCAACTGCCATACATCCCTATGATGTTATTGAAAATGCCATGGCCTGGACAAGTCGAATCTTTATTTGGAGAGACACATCTCTGCTCTTGAGAATCATGTCTAGGTCCTTCATAGCCATTCATCCAAGAGCAATGCATCGCCGGTTTTCTTGACTGCTTGTCCTTTCTTTATTGATTGTTGATTCAAGTAGGTTACAGTTTTCCACTATTTCAATTTCTTCTCCATAAATGATGAACTTACTGATTTTGCTAGTTGTCAGGATCTTTGCCTTCTTAACGTTAAGGTGCAGGCCCATTTTAAGACTATGTTCCTTGATCTTGAGAAGCAATTGTTTCAGATCGTCTTCACTTTCAGCCAGTAATGTGATGACATCAGCATAACGAAGGTTGTTGATGAGCCTTCCACCAATCTTCACACACCTCGGTTATCTTCGTATAGTCCTGCTTCTCTGATGATTTGTTCTGCACATAAATTAAAGAGGTAGGAGGAAAGTATGCAGCCGTGTCAACACCTTAGCTGATTTGATTCTCCTAGTTTCCGTTCAAACTGTTGCTTCTTGATCATTGCAAGAGAACGATCAGGTGTTCTGGTATTGAAAGCAAGTTCTGCTACGAGGGGACATGGGATGAGGGTGAAGGGGGATAGATTCAGGAGTGATATGCGGAAATATTTCTTTACGGAAAGAGTGGTGGATCCGTGGAATAGTCTCCCAGTGGAGGTGGTAGAGATGAGGACAGTAACTGAATTCAAAAAAGCATGGGACAAACACAGAGGATCTCTAAAGGAAAAAAGGGGACAGTTATAGTTGTTGATATGGAAGGACAGACTAGATAGGCCATGTGGAATATTTCTGTCATCATATTTCTATGTTTCTATACCCAAGCTTCTTAATGTGGCCCAGCGTTTTTCATGGTTTACCATGCAAGGTGTGCTCCAAATGAGCTGAGTCTGTTGGATCCCAACTGCAACCTCTGGCTGTACTGGGATGCTTCTCTCGCTCTGTTGTCTTAGTCTAGGGATTCCCATATGTGAAGACTGACTTCCTGCTTGTTCCTGGAGAAAGTGTAGTTACTCACCTGTAACAGGTGTTCTCCAGGGACTGCAGGAATCAGTCCTCACTACCCTCCCACCTCTCCTGATGAGTTGCTACATTTTTGTCCTTCCCTTGCCATCTGCTTGGTAGGGCTCGAGCTAAGGGACCTGACTGAGCAAGATGGCAACCTTGGGAGGGAGAGGACCACGCATGCGTGGCAGCAATCCCAAAAGCTTTCTTTGAAAGCTGGGGAATTGCTCCGTGCGGGCTCCGTTGGTGCCGACGTCACCCATAAGTGAGGACTGATTCCTGCTGTCCCTGGAAAACACCTGTTACAGGTGAGTAACTATGCTTTCTTCCAGCACAACCTGGTGGTGTTTTTTTACTCCTTCAGTATGGCCCTATCCCAGCTGGAGCTGGGCAGCCCATAGGAGGTCGGCCTGCCTTGTTATGCCCACAGGTGGGGAACCATCACCGCTGATTCATGGGCATTACAAGTGGTCAGGGAGGGGTTCCTCCTCCATCTAACCCAAGTGCCTCCACACTACTTCCCAGGAGATCCTATCAGGTCTCCCCTTCACTGGGACCTTCTGAAGGAGTTGGCAGGTCTTCTTGCGGATCAGGCGGTGGAACCGGTGCCCCACCAACTCAACGGCAAGGGGTTCTACTCCAGGTACTTCCTCGAACCAAAGAGGACAGGGGACCTAAGGCCCATCCTCGACCTGTGCAACCTCAACAAATTCCCGGTGAGGGAGAAATTCAAGATGCTCTCCCTTGGAATATTGCTGCCTAACCTCCGCCAAGGAGACTGGCTGTGCTCCTTGGACTTAAAGGATGCCTACACACACATCCTAATCCACCCAAGCCACAGGCAATATCTGTACTTTGTGGTAGGGGGCAATCATTATCAATACAGAGTGCTCCCCTTTGGCCTTGCCTTGGCCCCCAGGGTATTCACAAAGTACCCGGTGGTGGTCGCCGCCTTCCTCAGGCCTATCTCTACGACTGGCTCATCAGGGGCGCTATGGTCGCCGCCTTCCTCAGGCCTATCTCTACGACTGGCTCATCAGGGGTGCTACAGCCCCCGAGGTGCAGAGGGCCACAACCCGCACCAACCCAGGTCCTGCAGCACTTGGGGTTTGTGATCAACTACCCCAAGTCCAGCCTTTTCCTGACACAGGAGCTGGAATTCATCGGGGCAAGGATCAACACCATCCAGTCAAAAGCCTTCCTGCCTGCAGACAGGGCAAGAAGGCTCATGGCCCTAGCCGAGGACATAAAGCACCGTCACTCAGTGCCAACAAGGCATCTACTGTGCCTCCTCAGGCACATGGTCTCCATGGTCCATGTCACTCCAGATGCCCGCCTCCACATGCAAACTGCGCAGTGGTGCCTCAGGGACCAGTGATCCCAGGCCACGGGACATCTCCAGGACAGGGTCAGGGTGACTGGGCAGGTGGGTGCGGTCCCTGACCTGGTGGCTCTTGCCACATCATCTGGAGGCAGGGATGTCCTTACAGGCCCCTCACCACTCGAGGGTCCTCACCACAAATGCCTCCCTGCTGGGCTGGGGAGCCCATTGCCAAGGATACCGCACACCGGGAGTTTGGTCCTCACATGAGAGTGCCCAACAGAACAATCTGTTGGAATTGCGTGCAATCCATCTCACCCTGAAGGCTTTCAGGCAGTACCTGGGCCACAGGTCTGTTCTGCTACAAACAGACAACCAGGTTGTCATGTTCTATATGAACAAACGGGGGCACGGGGTCCTGTGCCCTCTGTCAGGAAGCCCTGGATCTGATGCAGTCCGGCAGGGAATTCTCCTCAAAGCCATATACCTGCCAGGCCAGGACAACTGGATGGCCGACAGACTCAACAGGATCCTCCAGCCGCACAAGTGGCAGCTGGACCAGGAAGTAGCCAACAGGCTTTTTCCAGATCTGGGGGGAACCGGTGATGGACTTGTTTGCCCAGACAATCACCAGTTACCCCGCTTCTGCTCAAGGCAGCCCCACCCCGCCAGGGTGGCAGCCGACGCCTTTCTAGTCTCGTGGTTGATGGGTCTTCTGTATGCTTTCCCCCCCGACGCCTCTAATCACCAAGACTCTGTTCAAGATCCTTCACGACAGAGCCTCAGGCAAGCGTGGTTTATGCTTCTCCTACAGCTAGCGGTGGAGACCCCCATTCCTTTGGGGTCAACTCCATGGCTCCTTTCCCAGGAGGGGACTCTCTTTTGCATCCCAACCTCAGCTCCCTTTCGCTGACGGCATGGCTGCTGAGAGGGTAACTCTGGACCCGCTCATCCTTCCTGAGGAGGTGGTGCTAGCTTCGTGCAGAGCGTCTACCAGACGGGCATACACCTTCAAGTGGCGCAGATTTGTGCATTGGTGCGCTGAGCAAGGGGTGGACCCCTTCTCATGTCCGTTGGTTGTGGTATTGCAATACCTTCTCCACCTCTCTGGGAAGGGGCTTAAGTCCAACTCCGTCAGGGTGCATCTCAGCGCCCTAGCGGCGAACCACTATCACGTGGACAGAAAGCCCCTCTCAGTTCATCCGCTGATGTCCCGGTTTCTAAAGGGCCTACTCCTATCGAAGCCCCCAGTTCGCCCCCCGGTGACCGAATGGGATCTCAATGTAGTGTTGGGGCAGCTTACCTGGCCACCCTTTGAACCATTGGCCACGTTCTACCTCCGTTATCTCTCCTGGAAGGTGGTTTTCTTGGTTGCACTCACTTCTGCCTGCAGGGTGAGTGAGCTCCAGGCCCTCATAGCGGAGAGGCCTTATACCAGATTCTACAAGAATAGGGTGGTGCTTCATACCCACCCCAAATTCCTCCCGAAGGTGGTCTCCTCGTTCCACCTCAATCAAGGAGGTGATTCTTCCTACCTTTTTCCCAAGGTGCAATGTGTCATGAGGCTGGAGCTAGAAAAGAAACAGTGTTGAAAAAAACTCCTGATTATCATGGAACTCAGAAAAGGCAGAGAGCGCAGTTCCAGCGCAGCTCAGCCAGAGGGTGCATGAACAATTACACAATACCTGAAGCAACGTGCTCTAGTATTGATCACATTAATAACAAGCAGTTTCACATGTCCTCAAACTCAGAACGTGCAAACCAGAAATCCCTTTATAAAGGAAACCAGATGATCAGAGAAACAGGAGGAACAGGAACAGAAACAGGAGGCGGCAAGAGCAAGTGCTGGGAAAGTGGCAAGAGCGAGGTCAGAAGGACCGGCAGCAGGACCAGTGAGAGAAGCCTGGAAGAGGAAGGCTTCCATGTGCAGCCAACTCAAGGAGACAGAATCCAAAAGAGGTATTCTCAAAGGGATAAAGTCCAGAGAGGCCAAAGGTATTGGAACGGAGTCCAAAGCCAAGCAAACCAAAGAAGCAGCTTGCCTGATGAAAGCAACTCTCCTAGCCCAAGTAAGTCTCCTATGCTAAACCAGAAAGGCACAAGGAAAGGAGATTCCTTCTACAGTGATACTTTTGCCAAGAAACACAGAGAGTGGAAATCCACGTCAGGTTTTCCTGGTAACTCTGATTGTAGAGCAGTGCACAGAACAGCTTGTCAGCCTGAGAAGCTACGTCGCAAGCTGAGTCCTGGGTGTGGCAGCCTACAGAAGCCAAGGTATGAAAAGCCTTTCATTATAAGGGAAAGTTTAAGTGATGAAAACCTTATGGAAATAGATAAGCCTCAGAAAGTTAGAAGAAGTAAAGCTAACCTTTTAAAAGTACTTCCCAACAGTGTGAATGAGAAACAGAAGAACCCCTGTGAGGAGTTAGCCGATACTGAAGACAGTCATAGCATTGAAGAAGGGAGTGACCCAGAATCAATGGACTTTGATTGTGAAACCAGTGTTCCCATTCCTCAGAGTGAACCAATGGAATGTAACTTTTGTTCAAGAACTAGCTTGATTGCCTTGCTAGCTGTATAGAGAAAAGAGAACTCTGCATATGGTGAAGTTGATAACCATGTGTTTCCTTATGTTAATTTCTATTGATTTGAAAGAAGCCTTAACCCAGATAAACAGTTAATTGTGAAACCTACAACCCTTAACTGTTTATATCACGGTGGAACCTTTTTGGTTAGAGGAAAGAATTACCTTCATTTTCTTTTGTGTCTTATTGAACCTAAGCGTTGAGCGGGGAAATAAAGCCTTATTACCCTACACTTTGGCGTAGACTGTTCTTTATAAGGAGTTCTGCACTACAAGAACCAGAATCCTCCTGGTCCTTCAGCTCAACCACTCCTTAATATAAATTAAATGTCACCGGATGCCCTTATTTCCTACGCCAGTAGGGGCGCCTGGGGACAAATGCCAGTCGGGCAGAGGCGGTCCTCCATACCTGGACTGTAAGAGGGCTCTGTCCTACATCCAGCATACTCAAGGTCACCAAAAAGCTTCTCAGCTTTTCATTTCCTACAACCCCAGTAAGCTGGGGGAGGTGGTGGCCAAGCATACGCTGTCCACTTGGGTGGCGGACTGTATTGCCCGGGCTTATGAGGAAGCGAGGCTTCCTTTGGAAGGCCATGTTACGGCTCATAGGGTCAGGGCCATGGCAGCATCAGTGGCTCACCTACACGCTGTTCCTCTGGCAGACATCTGCCGGGCTGCCACCTGGTCTTCGGTTCATACCTTCGCAGCTCATTACTGCCTGAATAGAGAGCCCCGACAGGACAGTGCCTTCGGCCAGGCTGTACGCCGTAACGTTTTCGGGGTCTAGGCAACTCCGATCCTCCGACACTTCTGTGTTCAGGCTACGGGAGTGCTACTTCCCTGGTTAGGGTTTTCATTGCAGTTGCTTGTGGCTCTCTATGAGGGAGCCTTTCTATAGGTTCAGGGTAGCCTGTAGCTGGGGAGTTCCATATATGAGGACTGACTTCCTGCTTGTTCCTGGAGAAAGCGTAGTAACAGGTGTTCTCCGGGGACAGCAGGAATCGGTCCTCAGAACCCTTCCCCCCCCCCCTTGGAAATGCAGTCCAATTCTTTTCATTTGTTTTGCCATCTTTTTAGCTATGTCATTTTCTTTGAAAGCTGGGGATTTGCTCCGCGCGGGCTCCATCGGCGTTGACGTCACCCATATATGAGGACTGTTTCCTGCTTTCCCCGGAGAACACCTGTTACAGGTGAGTAACTATGCTTTACTGCCTAGGTTAGAAATTGGTTGAGTGGGAGACGATAAAGGGTACAGGTAAATGGAGTTCTCTCTGAGGAGAAGGAGGTTACCAGTGGAGTGCCACAAGGATCTGTCCTTGATCTGATTCTTTTTAACATCTTTGTAAGCAATATTGCAGAAGGGCTGTCTGAAAAGGTTTGTCTCTTTGCGGATGATACCAAAATCTGCAACAGAGTAGATACCCAAGAAGTTGTAGATAACATGAGGAGGGATCTAGCTAAGCTTGAAGAATGGTCTAGAATTTGGCAGCTGAGATTTAATGCTAAAAAATGTAGGGTCATGCATTTGGACTGCAAGAATCCAAGGGAGCAGCACAGTATAGTGGGTGACGTACTTCTGTCCACAAAAGAAAAATGGGACCTAAGTGTGATTGTGCCTTATGATCTCAAAGTAGCTAAACAGGTTGAAAAGGCATCTGTGAAAGCTAGAAGGATGCTTGGGTGCATAGGGAGAAGAATTGCCAGCAGAAGAAAGGAGGTGATAGTGCCTCTGTATAAGTCTTTGGTGCGACCTCATTTGTACTATTGTATGCAATTCTGGAGACCGCACCTTCAAAATGACATAAACAGGTTGGAGATAGTGCAGAGGGTGTATACTTTAGAGGAAAGGCGGGACAGAGGTGATATGATTAAGACATTTAAATACCTCTATGGCATAAATGCACAGGAGGTGAGCCCAGGGCCGGATTTACCTTGAGTGAGGCCCTACGCCAACAAAAATTGTGGGCCCCCAGCAGGGGCGGCCCAAGGGGGGGTGCGGGGCCTCATTTGCATAAGGGGCCTCATTTGCATAAATATTTGCATAATGTTACCATATACTAACTTTTAGTAAACGTGCCTCTTAATGAGTGTATGGATAAAGAAAGACTAAAAGATTTCTACATTACTATAATCCAGTGCCAACTGCCAGACACATTAGGAACAACTACAAACACTGCCCATTTAGAACCCATAGTAAACCCGCCGTATCCTAACAGCACTACCAGGACTCACAAAGCACCATACTCTACCAATCAAAAGGCAACACTGCAAATATTAAACCAGTACATTTCAGAGAACAACAATACATGACCTACTGGGGAAAGAGAACAAGTGGCAATGTCAAATAGGAATTATATAAACAGAACACCTCAGCTCAGTTACACATGCAGAACATAGACCATCACCAAACAAGTAATCACAATTTAGAAACAGGAAGACAATAATTAAACTGGGAATCCCAAAAGCCAAACTTGGAATGTACAACACTGTAGAAATAAAACTATACATTAATTTGCTCTTGTACTAAACAAAGCGCAGACGTTAATGATGCACATTTACCAGAGCTGACATATTCCAATTAATAAATTCAAAATAAAGAGATATTTTTCTACCTTTTGTGCATTTTTTTCAGCTGCAATTGCTCCAGCCACTTTCTTCTGGTTTCTTCGTGTCTTCTGCTAACTCTCCATCGTCTGCTGTCCATTTGTCCTTTCTTCTCTCTTCTAGATTTTTTTCCATTCTCTCTCTACATCTGCTTTAACATACTAATCTTTCTCCTTTTGCTCTTTCCTCATTCCTATTTCATCCACTCAAATTTTACCCCTCCATCCTCAATCCCCACTTACTCTCCCAATACCCGGCCAATTGTAGATTTTTTATCCCTCCCACACAAAATATTTTTCCCTTCTCCATTTTACTCTTCCAGCCCCATCCCATTCTAATCCTCCCCCAACATCAGCTCCCTTCTAGTTCCAGCCTCACCCAGCATCCATTCCCTTCTAGTCCCTGCATCAGCCCATTTCCAGTCCTAGCCATCCATCAGCCCATTTCCAGTCCTAGCAACCCCCCAACCCAATACCAGTCCTAGCCCCCCATCAACCCACTTACAGTCCTTAACCCATCACCCCATTTTCAGTTTAAGCCCCCCCTATAACCCATTACCAGTCCTAACCCCCCATCAGCCCACTTCCAGTCCTAACCCCATCAACCCATTTCCAGTCAGCCCCCCATAGCCCATTGCCAGTCCTACCCCCCCCCATCAGCCCACAGCCCATTACCAGTCCTAACCCCATCATCCCACCTCCAGTTTTAACCCCCCAGCCCATTTCAAGTCATAGCCCCCCATAGCCCATTACCAGACAGCCCCCATCAGCCCACAGCCCATTACCAGTCTTAACCCCCCCCAAAGCCCATTACCAGTTCTAAACCCCCCCAACAGCCCATTACCAGTCCTAACCCCATCAGCCCACCTCCAGTCTTAACCCCCCAGCCCATTTCCAGTCCTAGCCCCCCCATAGCCCATTACCAGACAGCCCCCATCAGCCCACAGCCCATTGCCAGTCTTAACCCCCCCAAAGCCCATTACCAGTTCTAAACCCCCCCAACAGCCCATTACCAGTCCTAACCCCATCAGCCCACCTCCAGTCTTAACCCCCCAGCCCATTTCCAGTCCTAGCCCCCCCATAGCCCATTACCAGACAGCCCCCATCAGCCCACAGCCCATTACCAGTCTTAACCCCCCCAAATCCCTTTGCCAGTTCTAAGCCCCCCTTCAGCCCACAGTCCATTACCAGTCCTAACCCCATCAGCCCACCTCTAGCCTTAACCCCCCCCAGCCCATTTCCAGCCCCAGCCCCCCCAATAGCCCATTACCAGTCCTACCCCCCCATAGCCCATTACCAGCCCTACCCCCCCTGCCATTTTACAGCCCCCGCCCCCCCAATAGGCCATTACCAGTCCTACCCCCCCCATAGCCCATTACCAGCCATACCCCCCCAGCCCATTTCCTGCACCTGCCCCCCCAATAGCCCATTACCAGTCCTACCCCCCCCACAGCCCATTACCAGCCCTACCCCCCCCCCCCCCGTCGGCCTAAAGTAAAATTTAATTTTAAAAAAAACCTGGTGGCTGCCGCCGCGGGGCCCCCTCTGCTGCCGCGGCAGCACCGATTGACCCGCGGGGGCCCCGTCTACAAGCTGAAGCCGTCGGGTCGGGTCGGGTCGTTCCTCCCTCCCTCCGTCCGTGCAGGCTGCAGGCTGTGAGAGACGCGAAAGGAGAGTGTCTCCTCGCGTCTCTGTTAAGCCCGCAGGGGCTGATGGGAAATTTCCCATCAGCCCCTGCGGGCTTTACAGAGACGCGAGGAGACGCTCTCTCTTCGCGTCTCTCACAGCCTGCAGCCTGCAGGGAGGGAGGAACGACCCGACCCGACCAGACGGCTTCAGCTTGTAGACGGGGCCCCCGCGGGTCAATCGGTGCTGCCGCAGCAGCAGAGGGAGCCCCGCGGCGGCAGCCACCAGGGTTTTTTTTTTAAATTGTATTTAAAAAAATTTACTTCTTCTCTTTTTTGTGGGCCCCTGCCGGCTGTGGGCCCTACGCCATGGCGTACATGGCGTATAGGCAAATCCGGCCCTGGGTGAGCCTATTTTGATTGAAAGCAAGCTCTGCTACGAGGGAACATAGGGTGAGGGTGAAAAGGAATAGACTCGGGAGTAATATGCAGAAATATTTCTTTACAGAAAGAGTGGTAGATTCATGGAATAGTCTCCCAGTGGAGGTGGTAGAGATGAGGACAGTATCTAAATTCAAAAAAGTATGGGAAAAACACAGACACTCTCTAAAGAAAAAAGAGGACTCTTGTAGTGGGTGATATGGAATTGCAGACCAGATAGGCCATATGATCTTTTTTTGCCATCATGTTTTTATGTTTCTAATCCCACCCTAGCTTCTCGGGCCATCCCACCTGCTTTGCTGCTAGTATATAGTGATCTCCAGGAACAAGCAGGAAGTCAGTCTTCACATATGGGTGACATCAGCACCGATGGAGCCCGGCATGGGAACACTCCCCAGCATCCAATAGAAAATGCTTTTGGGAGCGTTCCTCCACACATGCGTGGCTGCTTCTTGCCTTCTCCCCTGCTCTCCTCAGTCATCTTTTTTCCGCGGAACCATCGGGACCGTCCCTTTTTCAGCCGCATCTAGAGACTTCCTTTTTTCTTCAGAAGTACTGTCAAAAGTACTCTGGTTGCCTTCCCGTCGACCGCCTTGACTTCCCATCGATTTCAGTTCCCCTTGCTTTTCTTTTGACCTTAAATTTCTTTCTTTTTTTCCCCCAAACGTGAGGCCTACAACCTCTTCAGGCACTATTGCCTAATTTGAGAAGTCCTGAAGTGGGTTCAAGAAGTGCTCTAAATGTTCCAGTACAATTTCTATTACTGACGAGCATTCTTGGTGCCTCAAGTGTCTAGGCCCCGACCATGATGTCGATTCCTGCCTCTTCTGTCACCACATGACCTCCAGAGGTCGGAAGAACTGAAACAAACAGAAGGCTAAGCTGTTTCCTTCATGTTCAGCTTCTTCGGTGCACTCCTTGGGGGCGTCGACTTCATCAAAGTCTTCCCATGCCTCTAAAACCTCACTAGCAAATGAAAAGCATCGTTCGGAGTCACCAGCACTTAAGAAGAAGATGACATCGGCTTCGGCATCGAGATCATAGACTTCTAGGTTGGCATCGACATCCGACACCAAGCTTCGGCATCACCATGCTTCTCATTTTTAATGCGGACTGTCCATCTAAACAACCCTGGCACTAAGTATCACCCTCCAAAGCAATACATTGGTTCGGGGATGCCCCCGAGGTCCTCGGTGGAGCCCCGGATACCGGCATCGGGAGTTATGGCCCACACATCTGTGACTGGAGCCTCTCCTCCCCCAGTTCCATCATTGGGTGATTGTGTCATCGCTGTTGAGCGTAGCATTGCTAAACTCTCAGCAATTATTATGCTGATGACTTCAGAAGCTCCACAGCCAGCACTGGTACCGATACCACCAGTGACCACATCGGTACTCTGCCGCAGGTATCCCTGATTTCACAGAACTCTGAGCAACCTGTACCGAGACCCTCGGATCCATCAGGTCCGATACCCTCGACATTAAAACAACGAGCATCAGAGCATAGAAGGTATTGAACATCTCATAGAGATTATTTTGGTTTCCTTTCAGACTGCAATTCAGAGGACACGTCCGAGGTGGAATCGGTCAAGTCCGATACACTCAGGGATGTTGAGGGATCCATCGCCTTCTTATGAATGGAGACGTATCTCCAGGAACAAGCAGGAATACGTCATCACATATGGGTACGTCGGTACCGACGGAGCCCGCGCGGGAAAGCTCCCCAGCTTTTCAGATTAAAAGCTTTTGGGGCCTCCCACTGCACATGCGCGCTGCCTTCCCGCCTTCCTGAGCAGCTCTCGTCAGTTTCTTTTTTTCCGCGGAGCCAGCAGGTCGTGTTCCTGTCACCGCTGAAGAAATTGTTAATTTTATTGTTTTCTTCAGACCGCGTACCTGCCTTCCCCATTCTGAAACCGGTACTGCCGGTCTCTCTTTCTTTCTTTTAAAAAAAAAAATATTTTTCTTTTCTTCAGCACAGCTTGGTACTTTGTTAGGCCTTCAGGCCTACACAATTTCTCCTCATGGAGAAGCCAGTTCCTGGTTTTAAAAAGTGTACCAAGTGCAGTGCTGTCATTCCTCTTACAGACACCCATGAATGGTGTCTTAAATGTTTAGGACCTGACCATTCCATACCGGACTGCCCATCCTGCTCCCAGATGTCGAAACGTGGATTGCAGAACCGGGCCAACAAGTTCCATGTGCTGTTTCCTTCAGAAGCATCACAGTCATCCAGGTCTTCATCTCCGGATGGATCTCAGGTAACCAAAACTCCAGTGGGCAAATCCTCTAAAAGCAAATCTCTTTCTAAAGATCGAGAGGCTCTCAATTCTGAGTTCGAGGATTCTGCCCAGGCCAAAAAACCCCGGCGGGAGGCTCCGGCCTCCAAAGCAATCATGGGGTCACAGGTTGACATCGATGGCGCGGCCTCGACAGATCACCTGTTGTACTGCTCTGGGGTACCGGCCCATACCGGTACCGACATCCAGGCAGCAGTGGCGTCTATGGGCAATACTGTCCAAGTCATGCAGCAGGCCATTCTGGCTTTTATTAATGCTGCTACGCCCTCGGTACCGCAGCCAGCGGTACCGGGCCCGGTTCCGGTAATGGCTTCCATACCGGAACCGAGGCCATCGTCTTCCAAACGCAGATTGGTTCCGCATGCCGGATCCGGGCTTTTGCCCGGTACCGATCCCATACCCGGTACGCCCGATGTCGATACCGAACGGTATGCGTATCGTGCGTTGGAAGCACATAGAGGATACTCTGCTTCTTCAGAGGATTTTAACTCCTCTGATGATTCTGATGAGTTCTCCCTTGATCTTCCTGAGGAGCCTTCTTCTCCTAACAGGAGAATGTCTCCACCAGAGGATTTGTCCTTTCAGGACTTCATCATAGAAATGGCTAAAGGTCTTTCTATTGCTTCATCCTCTGAAAAGGAACCCAGATCAAAGAAACTGGATATTTTAGGATACTCTAAGTCTCCTAAAGAGGCAGTCACCCTGCCTATCCATGAAATCCTTCAAGAACACTTGATGGACTTATGGGAGGCTCCTCTAACATTGTCTCCTTCTTCTCGCAGGTTGGACACCATGTACCGTGTCCCCCCTTCTCCTGGTTTCCAAAAACCCAGTTGCCTCACCATTCTATTGTGGTGAAGTCTGCAATGAAGAAGATAAAGAGTACCAAAAGGCACTCTTCTACTCCTCCAGGGCGAGAATGTAAGACTCTAGACTCTTTTGGCAGGAAAATTTTCCAGGCTACTATGCTTATAGCCAGGATTAATTCCTATAGTCTTTACATGGGCATGTTTCTCAGTGAAATCGCTCTAAAAGTTCGGCATTTTGCCCCCTTTCTCCCTGAGGATAAGAGGGAGCAGTTCATTTCCTTGGTGAAACACCTTTTGGATATTTCAAAGTTCTCCAACAGGGCAGCTTTTGATTCCTTTGAGGGTGCTGGTAGGGCTTCGGGCATTGCTATAGCAGCCCGACGTCTTGCTTGGCTCCAGGCTTCTGATCTAGAACCTTGGGTCCTAGATGGCTTAAGAAATCTGCCCTGTACAGGTGAGAACTTATTTGGTGAGGAGTGGCAAATTAAGGCCACTCAAATGGATGCAGAAAATGCCACCTTAGATAGACTTTCTAAGTCTACCTCCACTCCTGCCAAGAAGAAGTCTTTTAAGAGGCCTTATTACAAGAAGTCCAGATTTTCTACAAATACTGGCCAACAATCCTCTCAGCCTCGTTTTGCTGCTAAACGTCAGCAACCTAAACAGGCAAGGTCAAAGCCTGCGGCGTCTGCTACGCCTCAGCAGGCTCCACCCCCTCAGGGGTTTTGACTTGCCCCTAGAGAACTTAACTTTTCTGGCTCTAGAACAACCAGAGCCCCTCACCATACCCGGAAGGTTAGCTCACTTTGCTCCCAGATGGGAGCAAATTACATCAGAGCAATGGACCCTCTCTATCATCAGAGAGGGTTACAAACTCCATTTTTCCGACCTTCCTCCTTATACTATGGTGAGGCAGTTCAATTCTCCCCCATCTCTCCTGGCCCTCTTGGGTCAGGAAGTCTCCTCCCTCCTTGCCCAGGGGGCAATAGAGGAGGTCCCTCTTCTTCAACAGGGGACGGGATTCTACTCCCCTTATTTTCTAATACCAAAGAAGACAGAGGGCTTCAGACCAATTCTGGATCTGAGAGAATTGAACAAATTTCTTTTCAAGGAGAAATTCAAAATGCTTTCTCTGGGCATTCTCCTTCCATACCTTCAGAGTCAGGATTGGCTTTGTTCTCTAGATCTAAAGGATGCGTATACACACATACTCATCCACCCATCCCACAGAAAATACCTTCGATTTCTGTTTCAGGGAAAACATTTCCAGTACAGAGTACTCCCCTTCGGTCTAGCCTCTGCTCCAAGAGTGTTCACCAAATGCATGGCAGTCGTAGCTGCCTTTCTAAGAGGCCTGGGAATTTTCATATTCCCATACCTGGACGACTGGCTCATCCGAGCTCCCTCTCAGTCCCAGGCCCAAATTTCCCTGGACCGCACAAGGCGTCTTCTGCAGTATCTAGGACTGGTAGTAAACCTTCCCAAGTCTCAACTAATCCCTACTCAGTGTCTCGAGTTCATAGGGGCCCAGTTAGACACCATCACTGCAAGGGCCTACCTGCCTCAGGTCAGGGCCCAACGCCTGCTGAGTTTGGCCTTCCAAGCTCAGTCCAGCAGTCATTTGACAGCCCGGGAAATGCTGCGACTTCTGGGCCACATGGCCTCCACGGTACATGTGGTGCCCTACGCTCGTCTGCATATGAGAGCAGCTCAATGGACCTTGGCCACCCAGTGGACTCAAGCATCTGGAGCGCTCTCCGACCAAATACTCACCTCAAGCCGTCTATTTTGGTCCCTCCAATGGTGGACATCCACCAAGAATCTGTTGTTGGGGGCCCCCTTCCAACCTTTGTTGTCCCAAGCAACCCTCACAACAGATGCCTCCCAGACAGGGTGGGGAGCTCATCTTCAGAACCTCTCCACTCAGGGCACTTGGTCTCCACAGGAGGCCACCCTTCATATCAACCTCCTGGAACTGCGAGCAATTTACCTTGCCCTCAAGGTCTTCTATACCCTCCTTGTCAACCTGACTGTCCTAGTTCAGACAGACAATCAGGTAGCCATGTTCTATATAAACAAACAAGGAGGGACAGGCTCTCTGTCGCTTTGCAACGAAGCTCTCAGAATATGGGCCTTCGCCAGAGAGCATCAAATTCACCTTCTTGCAGTGTATCTTCCAGGAGTTCAAAACTCTCGTGCAGACAGACTCAGTCGAGTTCTGCTTCCACACGAATGGTCCCTACATATGGACCAGATACGCAGAATCTTTCAGGAATGGGGGACCCCGGACATAGACCTCTTTGCAAGTCCGTGGAATGCCAAACTTCCCCGGTTCTGTTCCAGAACTCAGTGTCAGGGAGCTCAGGCCCACGATGCCTTCCTCCTGCATTGGGGTCAGGAATTCCTCTATGCCTTTCCACCCATTCCTCTAATATCCAAGACTCTGTTCAAGCTCCAGAGGGATCACGGGACTATGATCCTCATAGCTCCCCGCTGGCCACGCCAGGTGTGGTTCCCTCTACTTCTGCATCTCTCCCAGGGATCCTCCCTGGACCTGGGAGCTGCGCCAGACCTTCTGTCTCAGGAGGAGGGGACTTTGTGGCACCCAAACCCCAAATCCCTACATCTCAGAGCTTGGTTACTGAAGGCCTAAGTCTTCAAGACTTTAATCTTTCTCAACCTGTGACAGATATCCTTCATGCCTCTAGGAAACCTTCCACGAGGCGTTCTTATGCTTTCAAATGGAAACGTTTTTCCATTTGGTGTGCTCAGCAGGGTCTTGACCCTCTAGCACTTCCTTTGAATTCCCTCTTGGACTATCTCCTACATCTTTCAAATGCAGGCCTTAAGACGAATTCAGTAAGGGTCCATTTGAGTGCTATTGCAGCATCCTTAAAACCTATAAATGGACAACCTGTCTCCTCTCATCCTCTTGTTTCACGTTTCATGAGAGGCCTGACTCTAACTAAACCTCCCATCCGACCTCCTCCGGTAGCATGGGATTTGAACCTAGTTCTAGGTCAGCTTATGAAGCCACCTTTTGAGCCTTTGGACTCTACCTCCTTCAAATTTCTTTCCTGGAAGGTTGTTTTCCTTATTGCAGTCACTTCGGCTCGCCGCATCAGTGAACTGCAGGCTTTAGTGGCTCATCCACCTTATACTAGGTTTCATCATGATAAGGTGGTCCTTAGGACGAATCCCCACTTTATGCCCAAAGTGGTCTCGCCCTTTCATCTTAATCAAGAGGTATATCTACCTGTCTTTTTCCCGGCTCCTCATGCATCCAGTGCAGAGAGGAACCTTCATACTCTGGATTGTAAAAGAGCTCTTGCCTTTTACCTCAACAGGACTCAACCACATCGAAAGTCTTCCCAACTTTTCGTGGCTTTTGATCCTTCTCATTTGGGACTTCCAGTCACCAAGCGTACACTTTCCAATTGGATCGCTCAGTGTATTTCTTTTGCTTACCAGAGTAAGAACATTTCTATGGAGGGCCATGTCACAGCTCACAATGTGAGGGCCATGGCCACTTCTATGGCTCATCTTCACTCTGTGTCCATAGATCAGATCTGTCGAGCAGCCACTTGGGCCTCGGTTCATACCTTCACAGCCCATTACTGCTTGGACAAGGACTCCCGCCGGGATGCCTTGTTTGGTCAGGCTGTCCTCAAACACCTGTTCCATACTTAAACAACTCCTGCCCACCTTCCCTGGATGGATGCCTGAGATCCATGCGAAGATGGTTTACCCTTGGAGGGGGATCTCCCAGGCATCTTAGCTAGGGAGTCCCCATATGTGATGACGTATTCCTGCTTGTTCCTGGAGATAGCACAGTTACTTACCTGTAACAGGTGATCTCTGGGAACAGCAGGAATTAGTCATCACAACCCACCCACCTCCCCTAGGAGTTGTATCTCTATCTATCTTCCTTTCCTCTCTCTATTGTCTCAGCTTTAAACTCGAACTGACGAGAGCTGCTCAGGAAGGCGGGAAGGCAGTGCGCATGTGCAGTGGGAGGCCCCAAAAGCTTTTAATCTGAAAAGCTGGGGAGCTTTCCCGCGCGGGCTCCGTCGGTACCGACGTACCCATATGTGATGACTAATTCCTGCTGTTCCCAGAGATCACCTGTTACAGGTAAGTAACTGTGCTTTCCCGTCCAAAGACATGTTCCAAGACTTTGTTAAGGATATGGCGATAGCGCTCAATGTTTCAGTGGCGACTGAAACTGAACCAAGAGCTGAGGAGCTTGACATACTACAGTATCCTTCAGCACCGAAGGAGGCGGCCACCCTCCCAGTGCACAACATCTTAAAGAACTTGATGATTTGCATGTGGGAGGCCCCATGTCCACCCCTGCTGTAAGTAAGAGGCTTGATACCCTATATAGGGTTCCTCCCTCTCCAGGTTTTCAAAAGCCACAACTTCTCCACCATTCCATGGTGGCGGATTCTGCCATGAGGATGATCAAAAGTCAGAAAAATAACTCCTCTGTGCCTCCTGGCAGGAAGGGCAGGACACTAGATGCATTTGCAAGAAAGGCTTTCTAGGCTACAATACTAGCATTGAGAATTGATTCATACATGCTATATATGGATATATTTCTTAAGGATGTATCCAGGGATTTATCAGAATTCACCTCCTTATTACCCTTTGACAAACAGGTGGCTCACCAGGTCTTGGTTACCCATGCCAAAAATACATATAAATTCTTAACAAGGTCTGATTTTGATGCTTTTGAAGCTAACAGCAGATCTGCTGCAGCTTGCATAGGTGCCAGAAGAATAGCATGGCTCCAGGCATCAGGCCTGGAACAGTAGGTCCAGGATAAATTGATCAACATACCCTGTAATAGTGAAAACCTTTTTGGTCAGAGATTTATTTATTTATTTATTTACAGTCTCTTATATACCGCACTATTCGGCATCAGCGCGGTTTACATGGAACAAAAATGCTCAGTACAGTTAACATGTAAGAGTTTACAGATAACAGGGCAAGTAACTTGGATAACAGGGGTAAACTATTTACAGCATTTGATGGAGGGAAAAGGCCAGAGAGATTGAAATGGATTACCTCACTATGAAGAGACTGTCAGGGAGAACTGCGGACCCTTCCAAGAAGAAGGCTACCACCAAGAAGCCATTCTTCCCTAAAACGAAAACATTTTTCCCTCCATATCAAACCTATGCTGGTCCACAACAGCAGCAGAGACAATCGGGAAGCCGAAGGTTTCCAAACCATAATCTGCTCTATCTGCTCAACAGCCTCAGAGTTTTTGACTTTCAAAAAGAGCATGGCCAATTTTCCCATCGTTCTCCTTCCTCCTTCCATTTTGCACAACATTGGATAAGTATCGCCTCCGAGCCCTGGGCCCCTACACTTAGTCTCTCAGGGCCTACAGCTAAAGTTCCAAACTTGTCCTGCCAATCATTTTGTGGGACAACTATTTCTGGATCCCCTTTACTCCTCCTTGCTCCATCAAGAGATCCTTTCCCTGCTAGAACAAGGAGGTATCAAGGAGATCCCCTCCGCCCTGCAAGACCAGGGATTCTACTCCAGATATTTCCTGATTCCAAAAAAGACAGGAGGTTACAGGCCTATACTAGATCTCATCAAGGAGAAATTCAAGATGATTTCTCTAGGCACCCTCCTGCTGTACCTCAAAAATGATTGGCTATGCTCTTTTGATCTAAAGGATGCATGTTGTACACACATCCTCATTCACCCAGGCTACAGAAGATATCTCAGGTTTGTTTTTCACTATCAGTACCGGGTCCTCCTTTTCGGACTCGCCTCAGCACCCAGAGTATTCACAGTGTTTAGCTATGGTGGTAGCCTAACTACGAACCTTGGGGATCTTTCTGTTCCCCTATTTAGACGATTGACTGCTAAGGGCAGACTCCGCTTTAGCAGTCGCTTCAGCCCTAAGTCAAACCATTTATGTCCTTCAAGTGTTGGGGTTTGTGATAAACTATCCAAAATCACATCTCTGTCCAACCCAGAACCTAGAGCTCATAGGTGCTCACCTGGACACGACAAGGAGCAAAGCCTTCCTCCCAGAAGACAGATGTCTCCATCTGATTACCTTAGCTACACAGGTGCAGCAACAACCATCAGTTCCTGCCAGAGCATTTCTGTGCCTTTTAGGACACATGTCTTCCACAGTCCATCATACCCTATTCTCACCTCCACATGAGGATTTCACAGTGGACTCTCTCAAGCTAGTGGAAGCAGTCCACAGGTCATCCCTCAGACCTGGTCAATATCACTTTACAGATAAAGGCAGACCTCTACAGTGATGGATCACACCACAGAATCTAATTGAAGGGTCACCTTTTCAGAACACTGCACCACAGTTTATCCTAACCACCGATGCATCAAAACTGTCTGGGGAGCACATCTCAATGCCTCACAAGGCCTATGGTCTGCTCAGGAGAGTGCCTTCCAGATCAATCTTCTGGAACTTAGTGCGGTACCCAATGCCATCAGTGTCTTCTCTCCCCAACTCAAGCAACATTCTCTTCTTGTGCAGACCGACAACCAAGCGGCTATGTTTTATATAAACAAAAAGGAGGGACAGGCTCTCAAGCTCTGTGCAAAGAGGCCTCTTACCTGTGGAACTGGGCAATTTCCCAGGGTATTCACCTTCACGCAGTCTACTTTCCGGGAGAACAAAATCAAATGGCCAACAAACTAAGCCAGATTCTACATCCACACGAGTGGATGTTGAATACTCAAGTAGCCCAATGCTTGTTTTGACCATGGAGGATTCCACTAATAAACCTTTTGCATCTCCCCTCAGTTCCCAATTACTTCGGTTCTGTTCGAGAATTCCCTCTCCCCACAGGGAATCGTCAGACGCCTTTCTCATTCACTGGGGTCAAGGGTTTCTTTATGCTTTCCCTCCAGTTCCGCTCATAACGAAGATGCTCTTCAAACTCCAGGCCGAACAGGGACGAATGATTCTCATTGCCCCATACTGGCCCAGACAATCGTAGTTTCCTCTGCTTCTTCAGCTTTCACAGGCACCTCCCCTCCAACTCGGTTACTCACCGACGCTTCTCTCCCAGGAGCAGGGGGTACCCTGTTGAATCCCAACCTCAAACCACTTTAGTTAATGGCCTGGAACCTGAACGCCTTATCCTCTCACATTTGAATCTTGAGGAGGATGTCTTGCAATTCCTTTTATCTTCAAGAAAGGATTCAACTAGACGCTGTTATGCCTTCAAATGGTGCAGGTACTCCATCTGGTGTTCTCTTAAAACACTGGATCCTTTCACATTTCCTATTCCGGACTTACTTCAGTACCTTCTACATTTGTCTAATTCTGGTCTCAAAACCAGTTCAGTGAGAGTACATCTGTCCGCTATTGAGGCCTCCCACTGTACTCTAGACAGTTATCCTTTCTCAGCAACCCCTTAGTGGCCAGATTTATGCAGGATCTTCTCCTGACCAAGCCGCCTTTCTGTCCACCTCCCACCTTGTGGGATCTCCCCATCTTGGCACAATTCATGAATAGTCTTGAAGGACTAGAAAAAGGACTGTTACTTCTGAAGAGAGATCTGCAACTGTGAGTATATACTTCTGGTAATTTTCTAAAAGAAATTCTTTGTATTAAAGCTAATTAATCTGTGAACCCACTATTTTTTGTTAAATCAGTCAGGGCCTAGTAGCAGCAGTTTAAGTTTAAATACAAAACACAGAGGAGAACTTTCTGGTTACATTTCATACCCAGCAGAGAGCTTGAAGTTTAAATTTAATAGTCACTCAGGGCCTAGTAACAGCAAAGTACTTTTAGTTTAAATTTAAAACACAGAAGAGAGCTTTCTGGTTACATTTAGAACCCAGCAGAGAGCTTGTACTTTAAATTTCATAAGAAGTTAGAGCCTAGCAGCAGCTAAGAGCTATAATTTAAATCAAATCAGAATTTAGCTTACCTCAGCAGCACAAGACAGGGTACTGTGTAGCAGCCCTCTTTTAATAAGTGTTATTTCCCTCCCTCCCCTGGGATAATCGTAGCTTTATAGGTACTTACACATCTTAAAAGACAGGAGGTGCTCTCAGGTGAAGCTCATTACCCAAATCAGTCATACACTAAGGACCTGAGATTAGTTAAGCCTTTTTACCCTTGCCTTTGACCTTCCTGAACCTCCCACATGATTTGTCTTCCCCTCTCCCTCCCCTCACTTTCCTTTCTACTGTCCTGTTGTATGAATCTGCCTAGTTTGCTTTCCTATCAATTGATGTAATTTCTTTTCCTTTCTCTTCCCACCTTTTGGTGACTGTTTTGATTTGAACTCTGTAAACCGCTATGATGTACATTGCGTTTAGCGGTATATTAAGTTAATAAACCATAAACCATAAGCTTCAGGTGAACAAGGTATATTACACGTATTAGGTACAGTTTTATTAGTATAAATATCCATAGCAACCCTTAGTAAGTAAAGAACTTAGATCTAAACACAAACTTAAAACTAAGATGCAGACAGCAGTCCAGCAGCGGGATGGGGGCTTTCCAGTCTTTTGCATTGAGTGTCACATGTATGATTTTCTCCCAGTTGGTGAGAGGTCTTACGTGTGCACTAGGTGCAAGGAGCTCTTTGCTCTCAGGGAACGAGTCCGTTCTCTAGAGGCTAAAGTAGCAGACTTGGAAAGCATAAGACAGACAGAGAGGTACATAGACGAGACCTACAGGGATATAGTCCTGAAGTCCCACCTCCAGTCTGGCAGCATCCCTGTTGCCATGGAGGAGAGAGGTCACGTGACAGGAGAGCATCACCCTGGTGTGGCAGGAAGTGATCCTGTAACTAGGACCTGTCCTCCAGGTGATGTAAAACCCTCTCGCACCGAGGAAGTCTCTCCAGGGCCATGTGCCCATGAGGGAAAGGTTAGGACAGCCGTTATAGTTGGTGATTCGATCATTAGGCATGTAGATAGCTGGGTGGCTGGTGGACGTGAGGATCGCCTGGTAACATGCCTGCCTGGTGCGAAGGTAGCAGACCTCACGCACTAACTAGATAAGGTCTTAGATAGTGCTGGGGAGGAGTCTGCTGTCTTGGTACATGTCGGTACTAATGACATAGGAAAATGTGGTAGGGAGGTTCTGGAGGCTAAATTTAGGCTTTTAGGTAGGAAGTTGAAATCCAGAACTTCCAGGGTAGCGTTCTCCGAAATGCTTCCTGTTCCACGCGCAGGACCCAAAAGGCAGGCAGAGCTCCGGAGTCTCAATGCGTGGATGAGACAATGGTGCAGAGATGAGGGTTTTGGATTTGTTAGGAACTGGGGAACATTCTGGGGAAAGGAGGGGCTCTTCCGAAGGGATGGGCTTCACCTTAACCGGGATGGAACCAGGCTGCTGGCATTAACCTTTAAAAAGGAGAGACAGCAGCTTTTAAACTAGATATTAGGGGAAAGCCGACAGTCGCCCAAGAGCGAATGGTTCGGAAGAATGTATCTTTGAAGGATACTACCAAAAGCAGAGAGGTTCCACAAAAGAGTAAAGTAGCCCAAATGCCCTCAAGTATGGAGCAGACTGAGCTTAAAGATCCCAAATTACCCATGTATAACAATAGCCAAATTAATATGAGTAAAATACATTCTCTAAAATGCTTGTATGCAAATGCTAGAAGTCTAAAAAATAAGATGGGAGAGTTAGAATATATAGCACTAAATGAAAGGTTAGATATGATTGGAATATCAGAGACATGGTGGAAGGAGGACAACCAGTGGGACACTGTGATACCTGGGTACAAACTATATTGTAATGATAGAGCTGATCAAATTGGTGGAGGGGTTGCTCTCTATGTTAAAGAGGGCATTGAGTCAGAAAGGATTAAAGTTTTGCAGGAAACAAAATCTGCTGTAGAATCTAGATGGATTGAAATTCCATGTAAAAGAGGGAAGGCAATGGCAGTGGGGGTGTACTATCGAGCGCCTGGCCAGAATGACCAAATGGATGATGAAATGCTCAAAGAAATCAAGGAAGCTAACAAAAGTTACAGTGCAGTAATAATAATGGGTGATTTCAACTACCCCGGTATCGACTGGGTCAGTGTCACTTCAGGACATGCTAGGGAAATAAAGTTCCTAGATGAAATAAATGACTGCTTCTTGGAGCAGCTGGTTCATGAACCGACCAGAGTGGAAGCCATATTAGACCTAGTCCTTAGTGGAACACCAGATCTAGTGCAAGAGATAAGGTTGTTGGGGCCACTTGGCAATAGTGGTCATAGCATGATCGCCTTTGATTTAATTAGTGGAGGAGGGATAGTAAGGAAATCCACAGTACTACCTTTTAACTTTGGAAAGGGAGACTATGATACAATGAGGAAAACAGTTAAGAAAAAACTAAAAGGAGCAGTTGCAAAGGTTAAAGACGTACATCAGGCTTGGCTGTTGTTGAAAAATACTATCTTGGAAGCCCAGACCAGCTGTATTCCACGCTTTAAGAAAAGTGGAAGGAAGTCCAAAAAACTGCCAGCATGGTTTAAAGGTGAGGTCAGAGAGGCTGTTGTTGCCAAAAAAGCATCTTTCAGGAAATGGTAAAAACAGCCAAACGACGAAACCTGGAAACAGCACAAGCACTGGCAAGTCAAATGCAAGGCATTGATAAGGCAGGCAAAGGGAGAATTTGAGAAGAAGCTTGCTGCGGAAGCAAAAACGCGAAATAAAGACCTTTTCAAGTACATTCGTAGCAAAAAACCTGTGAGAGAGTCAGTTGGTCCATTAGATGATAAAGGGGTTAAAGGAGCACTAAGAGGCGACAAGGCGATAGCGGAGAGATTGAATGAATTCTTTGCTTCAGTCTTTACTGAGGAAGATGTAGGGATGTTACCCATGACTGAAGTGGTATTTAAAGGTGCGGAAGAATTGAAGGAAATATCGATACATCAGGAAGATGTATTACAACTATTAGATAAACTGAAGAGTAGCAAATCACCTAGGCCGGATGGTATACATCCAAGGGTGTTGAAAGAACTGAAATATGAGATTGCAGACCTGCTATTAGTAATCTGTGAACTATCATTAAAATCATCTCTAATACCTGAAGATTGGAGGATCGCCAATGTAACACCAATTTTTAAAAAGGGTTCCAGGGGTGATCCGGGAAACTATAGACCAGTGAGCCTGACGTCAGTACCAAGAAAAATGGTAGAAACCATCATAAAGAATAAAATTACTCAGCATGTAGATAATCATGACCTAATGGGAGACAGCCAACATGGCTTTAGACAAGGAAGATCTTGTCTTACTAATCTGTTATGTTTTTTGAAGGAGTGAATAATCAGGTGGACAAAGGTGAGTCGGTTGATATTGTGTATCTGGACTTTCAGAAAGCCTTTGACAAGGTCCCTCATGAGAGACTTTTGGCAAAACTAAAGAGTCATAGGATAGGAGGCAGTGTACTATTGTGGATCAGGAACTGGTTAAAAGATAGAAAGCAGAGGGTAGGGCTAAATGGCCAATTTTCCCAATGGAGAAAGGTGAATAGTGGTGCACCCCAGGGATCTGTGCTGGGTCCGCTGCTTTTTGACATATTCATAAATGACCTGGAAAGTGGAATAACAAGTGAGGTTGTCAAATTTGCAGATGACACAAAACTATTTAAAGTTGTTAAAACCCAAGAGGATTGTGGAAAATTGCAAGAGGATCTTGATAAATTGGAAGACTGGGCATCAAAATGGCAGATGAAATTTAATGTGGACAAGTGCAAGGTTATGCACCTAGGGAAGAACAACCCAAACTATGGTTACACGATGCAAGGTTCCACATTAGGGCCACCACCCAGGAAAAAGATTTAGGCGTCATTGTGGATACCATGTTAAAACCCTCAGCCCAGTGTGCAGCAGCGGCCAAGAGAGCAAATAGAATGCTAGGTATGATAAGGAAAGGAATGGAAAATAAAACAAAAGATATTATAATGCCTTTATATCGTTCCATGGTGAGACCGCACCTTGAATATTGTGTGCAATTCTGGTCGCCGTATCTTAAAAAGGATATAGTGATTTTAGAAAAGGTTCAGAGAAGAGCCACCAAAATGGTAAAGGGGATGGAAGGATACTCCTATGAAGAAAGGCTAAAAAGGTTAGGGCTCTTTAACCTGGAAAAGAGACGGCTGAGGGGAGATATGATAGAAGTCTATAAATTAATGAACGGAGTGGAACGGGTAAACGTAGATCGATTGTTTACCTTATCAGAATATAGAAAGACTAGGGGACATGCAATGAAGCTACAGGGTAAACTATTTAAGACTAATAAAAGAAAATATTTTTTCACTCAACGTGTAATCAAACTCTGGAATTTGTTACCGGAGGATGTAGTAAAGGCTGTTAGTGTAGCTGGGTTTAAAAAAGGTTTGGACAAGTTCCTGGAGGAAAGGTCCATAAACCATTATTAAGAAGGGACCCAGGATATCAATGCTTGAAGCAATACAAGCATTGTGGAACCTGTGTCCCTTGGGGAAACTGCTAGGTACGTATGACCTAGATTGGCCACTGTTGGAAACAGAATACTGGGCTTCATGGGCCTTGGTCTGACCCAGTATGGCTTATCTTATGTTCTTATGTAGTTCTATCGTACCAATGGGGGTCAGCTCCTCTGAAGTTCCTCACTTGAAGCTTCTCTTCGTAATAGCAGTTACCTCAGCTCGCAGAGTCCGTGAACTCCAAACTTTGGTAACCTATGAGCCTTATACCACTTTTCATCATGACAAAGTGGTCCTTTGCACACATCCTAAGTTTTTGACGATGGTCATTACCTCCTTTCCCTTGAATCAATCGGTCTCGCTGCCGATTTTTCTTTCCAAGACCCCACTCATCTCCAGCTGAAGCCAAACTTCATACTCTCAACTGCAAGAGAGCACTAGCGTTCTATTTAGAATGCACCAAGGACCTTCACCAATCCTCTTAATTGTTTGTCTCCTTTGACCAAAGTCATTTGGGGACACCAGTATCCAAATGAACTTTTTAAATTGGTTGGCAGATTGCATATCATTTGCTTATGCACAAGCTGGGCTATCCCTAACACACACTGTATTACAGCTCATAATGTCAATGCCATAGCAGCTACGGTTGCTAACCTTTGCTCAGTCCCTATCTCAGATATCTGCCAAGCAGCAGCATGATCCGTCTTTGCATACCTTTACAGCACACTATTGCCTGGATAAAGTCTCCAGAGCTGATGCTCAGTTCAGACAAGTAGTTTTGCATAATCTCTTTCAAATTTAGACAACTTGCCCACCATCCATCCGACTACCATGCGAGGTGTGCTCCAAATGAGCTGAGTCTGTTGGATCCCAACTGCAACCTCTGGCTGTACTGGGATGCTTCTCTCTTTCTGTTGTCTTAGTCTAGGGATTCCCATATGTGAAGACTGACTTCCTGCTTCTTCCTGGAGATAGTGTAGTTACTCATCTGTAACAGGTGATTTCCGGGAACAGCAGGAATCAATTTTCACAACCCACCTACCTCCCCATCAAGTTGTTACAATTTTTTCTCATTTCGTGGTACACAAGACTTTTTTTTATTCTCCGCTCTATACCTGACTGAAGAGACCAGGAGAGAAGATGGAAAGGCAGCCACACATGTATGGAGGAACACTCCCAAAAGAATTTTCTTTTGGATGCTGGCTAGTGTTCCTGCGCCAGGCTCAGTCAGTGCTGACGTCATTCATATGTGAAGACTGATTTCTGCTGTTCCTGGAGATCGCCTGTTCAAGTGAGTAACTACGCTCTCCCTGCAGTTACCACTCACTGGCTGCTGTTTCGTTAGATTTGGCAGTACAAGTAGGGACATGCAGGAGTTGGGCACTTACCGAAGAGCCAGCCTCACACGATTTCTCCACTGCTAAAGCACTCATGAATGCCCAATTGCGCCAGGATGTAGGCACCATGGCATGATCCTGGGAAAGCCATCTGTTCTCACCATCGACATTGCAGACCACCTGCATGTTCATGGAATGGTATGCCTGTCTATTCTTGTATGTGGCTTCCCTTGCCCTCAGGGGGTGCCAGGCCACATGTGTGCAGTCAGTAACATCCAGCACTGTGGGAAAGCCTTCTGTCTGATGAAATTGCAGTATGGTGTGTTGGCACTGCTGTTCTGAGCTCAGTAAGTTGATCATCTGCATGATCTTGGGGAGGAACGCTGCGAGGAACTGTCAGACATCATAACACCGCCAAATGGCTGATACCCTCCGTGGCAGCGAGCACGGAATGAAAGATGCCAGTCACTAGAAATGCGAGCATTGTCATGACTTTGATGTGCACTGGAATGAGATTGCCTCTCTGTAGCAGCACTGAGGTTTTGCTCCAGCTCTTGACACAGCTGGTGTAGGCAGCTTTTGTCCAACCTGAATTGTCAGGCACTGGTTGTTCATGAGCCCCATGTATTCGACCCTAGCCCTGTACACACTCTGATAGGGGTGCGCCTTCTCCTCTATGACCACCACTTACCCTACCCTCACTCCCTACACCAGCAACCTTTTGCTACCTAAACCAATAAACAGTGCTCTGTGTTGTATGAGACGTGGACACAGACTGATACAGACACTCACTCCCAGCCATATGGACAGATAACTGCAACCACACCAACAGTCACACACCCTCCTCAGCTCCTTAACTCTGACACATGTGCACTGCCACTGCCAAAGCTGAAACACAGACAGGGGTGGGTGGAATGGCCTGGGGTAGGAGTTCTGAGTAGTGGAGAGGGGTGGGTGGTGGCCTTTGACCAGGTTCTGGAATGGGGGATCTCCATGAACAAGCAGGATTGTAGTCTTCACATATGGGCATCATCAGTACCGACGGAGCCTGCGCGGGAATGCTCCCCAGCGTTCAATAGGAAAGCCTTTGGGAGCATCCCACAGCGCCTGCGTGCTGCCTTCCCGCCTTTTCAACTGTCCCTCTCCAATTCTTCATTTTCTGCGGAGCCGACAGGTCGCATACCCTGTCACTGCAGAAAATTTTGTCTTTAATCTTTCTTTTTGTGGTCGCGTCTGACTTCCCTCGACGCTATACCGGTACCGCCGGTTCTTTCTTCTAAAAAAAAACCCAAACAAATCTATAGTTTCTGAAGTGGTTTACTTAAGGAACTTTTTTTCCTTGGTGCTAGGCGCCATTTTGGGCACTAGGCCCAATTTTTCCTTAAAAATGGAAAAACCTACTTCAGGTTTTAAGAAATGTTATAAATGTGGCGATACCATTTCCGTCACCAACACCCATGATTGGTGTCTCAAATGTTTAGGTCCTGACCACTCTATTTCAGAGTGCCTCTCCTGTGGAATGATGTCAAAAAGGGGCCGGCAGAACCGAGCTGCTAAACTTAGCACCCTTTTTCCCTCAGACGTGGCATCTGTTGCATCGACGTCCTCCAGGGCTTCATCTTCCTCCCATGGATCTCAGGTAACTAAACATAAATCTAGCCGGTCCTCAAAGAGTAGATCTCCTTCTAAGTATTGAGATGCCCCTGGCGTTGCCCTTGAGGAAATTTCACCGGCAGAACTGCCCTGGCGGGAGGCTTCCAAAGCATTAACGGGGCTCCAGGATGTTCTCGAGGCCTCAACCTCAGCAGAACTACTAGCGCCATGCTCTGGGGTTCCGGCCGCTTCTACCGGTACCGACACCCAAGCATCAGCAGCGTCAATAGACCAGAGATTCCTTGCTATCGAACGCAGTCTAGCGGCTCTTCTCACAGCTTCAGTACCGTTGAAACTGCTTCAGACACCTCAACCGATACCGGTATCGTCACCGGTATCGGTACCCGACTGCATCGACATCGGCGGGTATGCCACCCGTACTGAGTCATGTGTCTGTCTCCAGCATTGACAGATCAGTACCTGAACAACCCAATACCGACTTCGATCGATACCGGTAACGTGCTTTGCACCAGGATCGGAGATATTTTGAATCCTCGAATGAATCTGAAGACTCCGAAGACTCTGCCGATACCAGAGTATTTCTCCCTGAGGATTCTTCTTCTCCTCAGCACAGAATATCTCCGCCAGAGGATATGTCCTTTCAGGACTTTATCCATGATGTGGCCCTTTCCATCACAGTAGCTCCTGAAAAAGAGCCTAGGGCAAAGGAGTTGGAAATCCTCCAATACCCTAAGGCTCCCAAAGAGGCAGCTACTCTGCCTGTTCATGAGATTTAATTTATTTATTTTATTTATTTACATTCTCTTATATACCGCGCTATTCTGCATCAGTGCGGTTTACATTGAACAAACTGAAATTACATTGAACAGGGCATTATAACTTGGAGATAACTAGTTTACAGGGAACATGGGCTATGGAGGGTTAAGTGGCTTGCCCAAGACCACAAGGAGCACCTGTGGGACTAGAAACCCCAGTCCTTCCGGCCCAAGGTTGCTGTCCTCTAGTGGGATTTGAACCCCCGACCTTCCGGCCTGAAGTACCTTGCCCCAACCACTAGGCCACTCCTCCATCTTACATGATCTTATGCTAAGGATGTGGGAAACACCTTTAACCACATCTCCTCATTCTCGAAGACTCAATACCATGTATCGAGTTCCACCTTGTCCTGGCTTTCAAAAAACTTAATTACCACACCATTCAATGGTGGTGGAATCAGCCATGAGAAGGATGAAAAGTGCAGAGAGACATGCATCCAATCCTCCAGGTCGTGAATGTAGGATTTTCGATGCCTTTTGGTGTCGATGCTTCCAAGCTTCTATGCTCTCAGCTAGGATCAGTTCCTATATCTTGTATATGGGAATGTTCCTTAAAGAGGTCACAGGGGACTTGGAGCTTATGAGCCCCCTTCTTCCTGATTACAAAAGACAAGACTATCTCACTCTTGTCAAACATGCTCAGGATGTTTCCAAGTTTGTTAATCGTGCAGCCTTTGACTGTTTTGAGTGCATAAGCAGAACCTCTGCTATTGCCATTGGTACACGTCGGATCGCCTAGCTTCAGGCATCTGACTTGGAAATTTGGGTACAGGATAAATTAGGAAACATTCCTTGCACAGGAGAAAATCTCTTTGGCAAGAATTGGCAGGAGAAGGCTAATGAAATTGTTGCTGACAATATCACATTGGATAGCTTGTCCAAATCTACAGCCAATCCTGCAAAGAAAAGATCCTCTAAAAAAACATTTTTCAATAAGAAAAAGAAGTTTTATCCTTCCTATACCCAACAGGGACACCGTCCAGGACAGACTGCCCAAAAGGGACAGCAGCAACAACCTAGACAACAAAAGAAGCCAAAAGCTGCAAAACCTCAGCCACCTCAGCAGGCTCAACCTCCTCAGGGGCTTTGACTCCTTTCTAGAGAACTTCGCCTTCCTGCCCCTGAAGGGTCCAGAACCCTTAACCATCCCAGGCAGGTTATGTCATTTTCCCCTCAGATGGCACCAAATAACAGCAGAAAATTGGACTCTGTCCATTATACTAGAGGGGTACAAGCTTCATTTCCACAGCCTGCCCCCTCCTACAATTATAAGACAGTTCAATTCTCAGACTTCTCTTGACAATCTCTTAGGTCAAGAAGTCACAATGCTCCTTGCTCAAGGAGCAATAGAGGAAGTACCCATTTCCCATCAGGGTACAGGGTTCTACTCCCCCTATTTCCTTATTCCAAAGAAAACAGGAGGACACAGACCCATTTTAGACCTCAGAGAATTGAACAAATATCTTTTCCGATAGAAGTTCAAAATGGTCTCTCTAGGAACTCTGCTGCCATACCTTCAAAGTCAGGATTGGCTTTGTTCTCTAGATCTCAAGGATGCGTATACTCATATTCTAATACATCCAAATCACACGAGATTCCTCCGATTCCTGTTTCAAGGAAAGCACTACCAATACAAGGTTCTTCCCTTTGGCCTGGCTTCTGCGCCAAGAGTGTTCACAAAATGCATGGCTGTGGTAGCAGCATTTCTCCGCACTCTGGGAATATTCATCTTCCCTTACTTAGACGACTGGCTCATTCGAGCCCCTACAGTGCCAGAAGCCAGCTCTGCTCTGTTTTGCGCAATGCGAATCCTTCAGTATTTGGGACTGGTCATAAACCTCCCAAAATGCAATCTTACTTCCACTCAGTCCCTAGAGTTCATAGGAGCTCATCTGGATACCAGACAGAAAAGGGCTTTCCTTCCTTCCCCGCTGTCTTCGCATAGTACAACTAGCTTCCCAAGCAGTGCTCAAACCTTGTCTCACTGCTCGGGAAATGCTACAATTGCTAGGCCACATGGCATTTACCGTGCATGTGGTTTCTTATGCTCGCCTCCATATGCTCGCAGCCCAGTGGACTTTATCCACTCAGTGAACACAAGCCTCAGGTTGCCTGTCGGACAAAATAACAAACTCAGACCGTCTTATTTCGTCCCTCCAATGGTGGCGATCACCCAGAAACCTTCTGGTGGGGTCTCCTTTCCAGCAACCCCTATCCCATGCCACCCTAAAAACAGATGCTTCACAGGTGGGATGGGGAGCCCACCTGCACGGTCTCTCTACCCAGGGTAGCTGGACTCCACAGGAGGCCTGTCTTCACATCAACCTCCTGGAGCTCAGAGCAATCTTCCTTGCTTTTCGAGTATTTCATGCCCAGCTCAGCTACAAGACAGTCCTAGTTTTATTTTATTAGCAAGACTTGATATACTGCCCAAACCGAAGTGTCAGAGCGGTGTACAGTAATAAACAAGGGGGAGGCTATTAGAGAAGTACAGGAAGAAAGGAACGCCATTTAATTGACAGGAAAGCACTGTTGAGACAAAGGAAGAAAAATAGGAAAGAAACAAAGTTGCACGACTAGACAGGCTGATCGCTGAGTGGGGAGGGCAGAGGGAAGGAAGAGGAGTGGTGTATGGCATTAGAATTGTCACGGGGGAGCTGGAAGGTCGAAAGCCTGAGTGAAAAGATGAGTTTTAAGAAGAGCTTTAATGGGACAATCAGGTAGCCATATTCTATGTGAACAAGCAGGGCGGACAGGCTCTCTGTCGCTATGCAACGAAGCTTTATGACTATGGGCCCTCGCCAGAGAGCATCAGATTCATCTACTTGCGGTGTATCTTCCAGGCATTCAAAACTCTTGGGCAGACAGACTCAGTCGAGTTCTGCTTCCACACGAATGGTCTCTCCATGCAGACCAGGTTGCCCAATTATTGCAGATTTGGGGAACCCCGGACATAGACCTCTTTGCAAGTCCGCTGAATGCCAAACTTCCCCGGTTCTGTTCCAGAATTCTGGCTTGATGTCAGGCAAGGGACGCCTTCCTCCTTCGCTGGGGTCAGGACTTCCTATATGCCTTCCCACCCATTCCCCTCATCCCCAAAACCCTATTCAAGCTTCAGAGAGTCAGAGGTCATATGATCCTCATAGCTCCACATTGGCCACGGCAAACGTGGTACCCTCTGCTCCTACATCTCTCTCAAGCTCCGCCTCTGGAGTTGGGATCTGATCCAGATCTTCTCTCCCAAGAGGGACGTATGCTGTGGCATCCCAATCCCCAGTCTCTGCATCTCAGGGCCTGGTTGCTGAAAGCCTAGAACTTCAGGATCTTAACATTTCCCAACAGGTAAAGGATATCCTTCATGCTTCTAGGAAACCCTCCACAAGGCGCTTGTATGCCTTTAAGTGGAAAAGGTTTACCATATGGTGCTCGCAGAAGGGTCTTATAACCCTTTTGCAATACCTCTGGAATCGATATTGGAGTATCTTCTTCATTTGTCAAATGCAGGTCTCAAGACAAATTCAGTAAGAGTCCATCTTAGTGCTATTGCAGCTTCTTACAAGCCTCTAAGTGGACAACCTATTTCCTCTCATCCTCTCATAGCGAGATTTATGAGAGGCCTTCTTTTAACAAAGCCTCCCATTAAGCCACCACCGGTGTCATGGGACTTAAATCTGTTGCTCGGGCAGCTTATGAAACCGCCCTTTGAACCATTAGCCACTACATCTTTGAAATTCCTTTCCTGGAAAGTCATCTTCCTCATTGCAATCACATCGGCACGTCGCATCAGTCAATTGCAAGCTTTAGTGGCTGATCCTCCTTATACAAGGTTCCACCATGATAAGGTAGTTCTTAGGACTCATCCACACTTTATGCCAAAGGTGGTTTCGCCTTTCCATTTAAACCAAGCAGTTTACCTTCCTGTATTCTTTCTGAGGCCTCATGCCTCCAGTGCAGAATGGAACCTTCATACCTTGGACTGTAAAAGAGATTTAGCTTTTTACTTGCAAAGGACACAGCAACATAGAAAATCTTCTCAACTCTTTGTTGCTTTTGATCCTAGTCATTTGGGACATCCAGTTTCCAAAAGAACACTGTCCAACTGGATCGCACAGTGCATATCCTTTGCCTATGAGAGTAAGAACCTTCCTTTTGAAGGCCATGTCACCGCTCACCATGTGAGAGCCATGGCAGCCTCAATAGCTCATCTTCACTCTGTATCTATCAACGACATCTGTCGAGCAGCTACTTGGGCTTCGGTACATACCTTCACAGCCCAATACTGCTTAGACAAGGACTCCCGCCGGGATGCCTTGTTTGGCCAAGCTGCTGTTCAACACCTTTTTCAGACTTAATCAACTCCTACCCACCGTCCCTGGTAGGATGCCAGAGATCCATGGGAGGAAGTGGGGCCCTTTCGCAAGGGCTGACAACTTCCTGGGGTCATTTCCCTGGCATCTGCATCTAGGGAGTCCCCCATATGTGAAGACTACATTCCTGCTTATTCTTGGAGATAGGGTAGTTATTCACCTGTAACAGATGATCTCCGGGAACAGCAGGAATTTAGTCTTCGCAACCCGCCCACCTCCCCTAGGAGTTGTATCTCTCTCTCTCTCTCTTTTGTCTCTTCTATAAACTCAACTGGAGAGGGACAGTTGGAAAGGCGGGAAGGCAGCACACAGGCGCTGTGGGATGCTCCCAAAGGCTTTCCTGTTGGACCCTGGGGAGCATTCCCGCGCGGGCTCCATCGGTACCGACGATACCCATATGTGAAGACTAAATTCCTGCTGTTCTCGGAGATCACCTGTTACAGGGGAGTAACTACTCTTTACTAGGGGTGCCTATCAGAAATGGGACAGCAGTGTCTGGCATACAGGGAGCACAGTTGAGGCACAGGGGGTCACACAGCATGGTATACAGCAGACAGGGATGTCGGGTAGACTTCTCTCTCTCTCTCCTTTATGCTCTTCCTAACATAATCACATTCGCAGTCAGTATGGACAGCAAAGTCCCATACCTGTTCGTGCTTTATAGGTGGTCTAGGACAGGATGTCTAACTGCTGCGCCCAGCACATCCAGGATGGTATACAAAATAATGCCTTGGACGTCTGCTCTCGTGCTGTGCCTTGACCATGCCCCCCAGAATGCCCCCAGATTTGCCTGGTTCTGTAATCGCACTTTGTACATCTCTGCCACTCAGACGTCCTCATTGCACATTTTAGACATCTAAGCTATGTCCATCTCTTGTAAAATTTACCCCCTTAAGGTACAGGTAATTTTGTATCAATGATTTTTAATATTAGCACATTTTGAACACTTGAATTAATTATCCTATTTAAATTCATTTAATATTTATATTCATTTAAAGGAATATTGAATGTTGATTTTGCACATTTGTGACCTTCTTCTAGCACATATATGTATACATGTTTAATGTTAATGATGGATACATTTATATATAAACAAGTACCATATAAAGACTTCTTGTATTTTAATTAATGGATCTAAATATTCCTCTTACAGACAACCACCGAAACATGACAATGTTTGGTTTTCCATAATTTATTGAGATGTAAGACATTTCTTTTGCATCCAAGTTTATTTGTTTTTGGTCTTTTCACTTGCTGTTGTCTTGTTTCTGTGGAAGTTGATTAGCTCTGGTTGTATGGAGAAACCTAGAACTGCAATATCCAAAAACCTTAGAAGCAGGTTTGGACCAAAAGTGCTTGATGTGAATATTAAGCGCTCAGCAGTAATTTCCAAAACTGTCTCAGAAATTAACTCTAACAGGTTGGTAAAGTATTCCCCCATTTCTTGGATAAACCAGAAAAAAAATAGGACCATGTTAGACGAGTGTTAATTACTATAGTTCTGTTTACAGTGGAGATGGACACCTTTAGCACACTGCTAATTCTGTTCTTCTGCTTCTGTTGCTTTGAATTGTTGATGTTAGCATGAGTAAATTAGTTTTTTAAATGAGCTTCAGGAGCATGGAGTTAATGTATGAAGAGAGATTAAGTTAATGATGTAAATTGATTAAAGAATGATTAGCTTGCCCTAGTGTCAGAGACAAAGGATAGTAATTTGTATGCAATCTAGTAAATAGTGTGTGACCTAACGCAGAAGTAGATGTTCACTGGCATTTTTTAAAGTTAACAAGACATACTTGCCAATTAAGTACTAGACATTTGAAGAAAACTGTATGCATGTAACTGTGAAATTGCTGTGAAATGGCCCTTCTGCATGGCTGACTGGGAAGCTATCTGTACTGAAATATTTTCCTAGGGGATAGGTGTATACGAAGTCTGACCAAAAAAAACCCCAAACTTGCTAAAGAGAGTGCCAGCGAGCCAACACAGCAGACTTGCGATAATGGTGATATGTAGTGGTGACCTTGAGCTTTAGCCTCTCACTTGCTTGATCACGCCACATGAATTAGTTATGGACTACATGCCTTTTGCTATTTTTTGCAAGTTGAAATATAAAGGATCTTGAAGAGCAACGCGTTTGTGTGAAATTGACTTTTACCGAGACTTTTCAGATGTTGCAGCAAGCTTATGGAAAGGATTATGTAAGCTGCAGACAGTGTTACGAATGGTACCAATGTTTCAAATAGGGCAGAACGTCCACCGAAGATGTTCCCAAAACTGGATGGCCTTTCACGTCAATGCGTGCTTTGATTCTTGAAAATCATCACCTAACTGTCAGTGAAGTTGTTGAAGGAAATAGGTTTCAGTAAGAGTCACACAATTTTGACTGAAAAACTTCAGATGCATCGTGTTGCTGCAACATTTGTTCCATGTCTCTGGACAGATGAGCAAAAAGCGAACCATGTCACAATCACTCATCACTCCTTATCCATGAATTTTTGGCAAAACACAAGATGTCTCTATTCCCACAGCCTCTCTACTCTCCAGATTTGGCCCTTGCGGACTTCTTTTTGTTCCTGAAGTTGAAATCCACTCTGAAAGGTTGCCTGTTATGACATGTTTCAGCAATAGCATAAGGCACATGGGACAAGTACACTCTACTGCATTTAGTTCATCGTGGCATGATCGAGCAAGTGGGAAGCTAAAGCTTAAGGTCACCACTGCACATCACCATTATTGCGAATCTGTTGTGTGGCTCACTGACGTTCTCTTCAGCAAGTTTGCTTTCTTTTTGACAGATCTTGTATGTTTTTATATTATATGGCTTTGCTTAGGTAAGTGTGCATCTTTTAATATGTATTACTTTCAGAAAAGTATCAGTTCTGCCCAGTTACCTTATCAGATTTCATCTCATTTTATTTTTGTCAAGCCAACACTACTTCCTTTATAGCAGTGTCCTATTTACTGCTTTGTGCCCTATAATCAAGCTGCAAATCAACCTTTAAAAAGGAGGCAGCTCAGTTAATCTGCCTTGCTTTACTGAAATAGAAGAGGGAAGAGGGATGCTGAGCTCATTTTTTCCCAGTTTTTCAGCATCTAGTGATAGAAACCAGCACATCTAATTGTTGTTTTTATTCACTCAAAAAGTTCCAGTGTTGCCTCTTTGTTCTATTTTCTTTGAGTAATATAAAAGCACTGTTCCTTTTCATCCTTGCCAGACCAGTCCAGGCAAGTGGTTCATCTCCCTCCTCCCAGCAGTCAAAGACTGGGAAACTTCCCATATTTAGGCTGGTGCAGCATGGGAGTTCCCCAGTAGTGCCCTATCTCCGGGAGAAAATGAGGCAAGCTGGTGCAGCAAGAAACAAACTTTAAAATAACAAAGAGAAAAGTAAGGAAAAGACTTGTCAGAGGTTTTGCTCTCTACACCTGAAATCTGTATGGTAATCCAGGCCAGGATCTCTGCTTGCCTTTCTGACATTGCTGCTTGGATGTCTCGCCACTGCTTGAAATTGAACATGGCCAAAACTGAGCTGCTTATTTTACCCCTTAAACCCTTCTTCCTTTCTTAGTCTCTGTGGATAACTCTCTACTCCCTGTCTCCTCAGTTCACAACCTTGAGGTCGTCTTTGACTCCTCTCTCTCCTTCTTCACACACGTCCAACTGATAGCTAAAACCTGCCGTTTCTTTCTTTATAACATCAACAAAATGTGCCCATTCCTTTCTGAATACACCACTAAGACACTTATCCACGCCTTAGTCACCTCACGTCTAGACCATTGTAATCTACTCCTTGCTGGTCTTCCTCTGAATCATCTCTCTCCCCTTCAATCTTTTCAACACTCTACTGCACGACTAATCTTTCGCCAACTTTGTCATGCTCATATTACCCCTCTTCTCAAGTTACTTCATTGGTGCTCTATCTGTTTCCGCATCCAGTTTAAACTTCTCCTGCTGACCTATAAGTGCATTCACTCTGCAACTCCTCACTACCTTTTCACTCTTATCTTTCCATAGGCCCCTCCTTGGGAACACCCCCCTCCCTCACCAACAATCTTTTGAAACTGATGGAAACATCTTGTGTAACCGGATAGGGGTGTAGTACCACCACATAACCAGCCTGTACCAATTCTCCTGAATTGCCACAGACAGTGGTGCTCCTCCATACTTGGTCCAGGATAGCTTTCCACTTCTTCACCTCCAACTCCATTCCCAAACTCCATTCCCACGCCACCATATACTGGTGCTTAATCCAGGGAATACCCCTCATTGCATTACAAAGGGCTGAAATTAATCCTCAAGACCACCTCTTCCCATACCAAATGACTTCCAGATCTGCGAAGTCTTTCCCTAAGCCCTCCTTCCCAAGCTTACGGCCGAGAAAGTTAATGAACTGCCCATACTGGAACAAGTCTGTCGGATGCAGCCCAAAGGTCTCTTGAAAATCGATGGGCACCCATTCAACTTCTCAATAAATTGGTGAAACCATTTCAGACCTGCCTGTTTCCACCTTCTATAACCCCACCATCTCAACTTCTTGCCCTGGTTGAAATTCCTCTGTGAAACGCAGAGCCTGAATTTCGGAAAATGAGTCTCTCCCCCTTCCTCCACCCTTTGTCTCATCCTATCCTAAGGACATGCCACACAAAGGGATTCCCCCCCACTCTGCCCTCTGCATCCAAGGCAAGCATCTTTGAGGTCCCACCCATCCCTCTCCGATACCACAAAATTCTTTACCTCCCCTCCTTCCCCGCCAAGCCATTATATGATGAATGTGCGCAGCCCAATAATATGCCTGAACATCTGGTACCCCAAACCCACCCGCCTCCCAGAGTCCGATACAGGACCTCGAGCTACTCTCAGGGATTTTCGCTTCCAGGTAATCTGGAACATTTTCCTCTGAAGTGCCTTCAGTTCTGCCAGGGGAACCAGGACTGGCAATGCCTGAAAAAAGTAAAGCAACTGTGGGAGAGTGTTCATCTTTACAAAGGCCACCCGCCCTAGACAGGACAATTCTAACCCCATCCAACCCCCCAGATCTTTCCATATAGCCTGCCACAGAGCTGGGAAGTTGGCCTCATAAAGCATCTCTGGGTTCACAGTTATACACACCCCCAAATATTTAATAGCTTCTTTGGCCCACATAAAGGGACAGCACTATTGCAGGTATCCCAGAGACCCCTCTGCCCATTTTAATATTCAATTCCTCAGCCTTATCCAGGTTCATCTTGAACCCTGATACCGCCCCATAGCGCTGCAGCTCATCGAGCACCACTGGGAGCATCTTTTCCAGCTCTGTCATCAGGAGTAAGATATCATCCGCGGACATCAGAATCATATGTTGCTGGCCGCCATTTCCATCCCTCTGACACTCTCATTTGCCCAGATAGCTTGTGCTAGTGGCTCCACACAAGCGCAGAAAGTAGAGGGAACATGGGGCAGCCCTGAGGCGTACCCCTCTCAAGCTTAAAAGCCTCAGAGTACCTTCCGTTAGTCTTTACTCGCACTCAGGGATCCCTATAAAGGGCCCACTCCCATTCCACAAATCGGGGACCAAATCCCATCTTTTGCAACACTAAAAATAAAAAATTCCAGTTAACTCTTATCAAGCACTATTGCATCAAGCTAGAGTTTCTGCAGCTCCATCCACAGCTGAGACAAGCACCTCCAGCCCTGGGCCATGAGTGCAGCAGGTCGCCGCAGCCTCCTTAAACTCCTTCTGTAGCTGCTCCTCTCTTTTCGCCTGCTGTTTTTTAAGTCAGGAGGCCCATATTACCAGACGCCCCCTCATCACCAGACGCCCCCTCATCACCGCTTTCATTCCCTCCCACAGCACCACATCCCTTACATCCTCCATATCATTTATCTGCCAATATTCATGCATACGCTCCCATACATCTTTCACTACCCCTGCATTTTTTAGCAGACTTTCATTCAACTGCCGGAAGCGCACCCCTCCATCCTCCCCCCTCCCCCATTTCTACCCACACAGACATGATCCGACCATTTGATGATCTCAATCACTGCCCTCTGCATGCGTAATTCCCAAGCTTGGTCCACTAAGAAATAATCAATTCGACTGCAGCTATTGTGTGGATGAGAGAAAAAGGTAAATTCCCTACAGCCTGGGTTTAGAACCCTCCATACATCTGTTAAATGAAATCCAAGCAAAATCCCCTGTACTGTTCTCCTTCTCTGTCTACCCCCATTCCCGCCCCTATCCTGCCTGTCCCACCCTGGATTCAAAACCAAATTAAAATCCCTCCCTAGGATTAACTTGCCCTGTGCCAAGCCCTCCAATAGGTCATTCACCTCCTTCCAAAAGGGCATCTGCCCCCCATTAGAGGCATAGACTGTAGCCACCATGACCAATTCCCTTGACAGCTCGTCCCGGCGAATCAGAACCCAACCCTACCCTCCCTATCCCGAAGCACATCTTACACCCGCAAGGCCAGCCCCATCTGATCAAAATCGCCACCCCTACCCTTTTCTTGGAGGAAGGTATTGCTCCCTCAGTAGTAAAACCTCATCCCTTTTGCATAGGTGTGTCTCCTGTATGCATACAATGTCCCATTTCAACCGTTCCACCTCCCAGAAAGGCTGCTACCATGTAATAGGGGTGTTAAGCCCCTTAGCATTAATGGAGCTTATCTGCACCATCTCTCTGATCCCCACCCATCACATGTTGCACCTTCTTCTCCCCCCCAACTTTCCCCCTCCCCGGCACCCCCCACGCCCTTCCCTTCCCCCCTAGTAAGAACTCCCACCACTGGAAGTATTTGTACCAGAAGTGACAACACGACTGAAGATCCTGCACTTAGCGAATCCTCCCTCACCTACATCCCACACACGCTCCCCCTGCCTCCCCTCCCCACCCCCTCTTCCCCTTTAAACCCCCCTCCCTCCTTACTCTCCCCCACCCCCCTCCTTACACCCCCTCTTTTCCCAGTCGCCGTACAGGCCCCCTGCCTACTCGCACTTACCACCCCCATTCACTCCATCCATCAACCTTGCCCCTGCCCTGACCCACCACTACACACCTCTTGCCCTCCTCCCCTACCCTCCCAACTCCATTCTGTAAACAGTTAAGCCTTGAACTTTGAACCAGCAGTGCAACAGCAGCCAAACATTAACCCAACATTGTCCAGGCACCACCCCTTATCCTCCAGTATTCAATCAACCAACTGTCCCCAGTGTTCAGTTCATGGCATTCAAGAGTCCAGGGACTCTTCCGCCGTCTGTCCTTTTGATAACTGCTTCAGACGCTTCCCCTTAGCCACTACTCGCTGGCACTTCAATCCTGAAACACCAGTTGTCAAAGCTGCTGCTCCTCTATCTTGCAAACTCTTCAGCCCTGAGATGCCCTCAAAGCCCAAGTCTTTCAGAATCTGCTAAGCCTCTCCAGCTGTCTTGATCCACTGGGACACTCCCTTGGCAGTCAGCATTAGTCCAAAGGGATACAGCCATTTATAGTGCAGACCCTTCTCCCGGAGGAAGGCAGTCACTTTGCGTACCTGGGGACAGGTCATTATACAGTTCCACAGAACAGCCCTCCCATTTTAAGGATCCATGCTTCTTGGAAATTGCCAACAGCCTCTCCTTAACAGCATGAAAATACAAGCAGATAACAATATCCCTTGGCTGGTTCTCCCATGGAAGGCCCAGGCTGTGATGTGCCCACTCGATGTGGAGCCATGGGGGCCTCTGTATCCCCCTCAAGCCCTGATGTTAGCAGTAGGGCTTTAAAGAGGCATTGCAGCACAATCTCACAGTCCTTGTATTGTGCTCCCTCAGGAATACCCCGCATCCGGAGATTACAGCATCTCAATCTATCTTCCAGATCTTCTAGTTTCTCCTGTAGATGCTCCTGATGCTGTCACAGCTCATCCCAACCAGCATTCAGGTTTGCTATGGCCTCATGCTGCGCCATGTGCCCTTCCACTTCCTCCATGCAGGCCACTATGTCTGCCATGTCCTGACACAGTGCTTCCTTCGGTCTTGTTAGTTGTTCTTTGTTTTATTTTTTTTATTTTATTGTTCACCTCCTAGTTGTGTTCTGTGATGGGCGGTATATCAAATAAACCGAACTGTAACCGTAATTCATTTTTAACAACCAAGAGTTAAGCTTTTAAGTCATCTTTTAATTCTCCCAATCAAGCCTTAAGCGTTTCTGTGGTCCCCTGCACTCCATTCAGCATCTAGCTCCACCTTCGACTCACCAGAGCTCCTGGTGGCCATCTTAGTTTCCTTCCTCGGGGTACGGGAAGCCTCAAGGCTGGCATATGGGGATCGAAAGTCCCCCAGCCTCTTCTTGACAGACATCCCGACCGGTCTCCAAAGCAGCTTGTACCAAGCAGAGAAGAGAGAGGTGAACCACATACTTCACTTGGTAGCAAATTAATCGTGATCAGCTCGGAGCTCTCTCTCAAGCCGCAGCCATTCACGCCCACTGACAACATTTCCTCTCGGAAAAACACAATTTCAAAGGCAAAAAAAACCCCAAATATACTCTTCCTACTCCAGCCCACAATGAGAGTAGATCCAAGAAAGGAAAATAACCCAATGTAGATTATACGAAGGAAAAAAGGAAACAGGCCCTATCAGCCAGCATTACCAAAAATCACGGGGGGACAAAAAGGAGAAACATCTGAGTCCAAAGGCCCTCTGAGCACTAAGGAATGCCAGCAGCTGAGAAGGGTCATAAAAATATAGGATAATGATTGATATTTCACTATGCATTTGCATGGATGTTTAAGGAATAACAGAGCTCCCAGCTGCTGGACCCCGGGATGCAGGAGAAAAAAATCCCTTTTCCTTTGCTGTGTTTCGCTGGACAGGTCCAGAAACATACAAACTTGAAAACCCTTAAACAATAGATGTCTACTTTGAAAAACATTTTCAGTAACCATTCCCTTTTTGAAATCAGTGCAAAGGAGGCCAACAAAGTAGAAGGTACAACCGGTTCGTCCTGAGAACTTTGTAATAAAGCTGAGACATCAAGAGCGTCTACCTGGTGTGTTTTTAGCAGTAGGTAAATAATAGACCTTAACCATTGGGGGGATGTGACTCAGGAGGTACACCTAACACATCTATCAAATAAGACCGAAACATCTTTTGCTGAGACCATGGAAGACTTAGGAAAATCAGTCGTAGGTTAGAAGTTCTAGCAACGTTATCAAGCTGCTCTAGCTTAACTTTTACTGCAATAAAGTCCTTAACAAAAGAGTCAGATTGTGTCTCCAAAGAGTTAACCTTCGATTGCACTTCTGAGATTGAGTTCTGGATTGAAGTCACCTTCTCAGCATTCTATTGAATAGCGACACAGTTACCTTGCACTTGGAATGTTAGGGCTTGAACCTGTGGAACCAATGATTCACCTAACTTCATAATAGCAGACCATATGGCTTCAAGGGTAAAACCCTCCAGACCCACCAGGGGAGAAGAACCATCCTGCTAGTAGAACCAAACCTTCCATCTCATTCAATGCTGAACTCAGGATCTGTGGAGCAACTGAACTTGCTGCCCATCGTCTTTCTGTTGCCATTGATTGGACTCCGAAGGCAAGTTGTTCTGGGAAAGCTGAAACTGAAGCACTTCACACACTGCTCTGGAGTCAGTCCCCCGGCGAGAAGACACTCTGACAAGGTGGGAGCCTTTCTGCCATGAGTCTCCAGAACCTGCCAACAACAGCGCCGCCTTCGGTGGATGCTGCAGTTTGGGCGAGAGAGAGTCAAACCACCAGACTCAAACATCTGCATAATCGGGCTTACCTCCCCTGTTAACACTGGCTGCTGCTGCAGCATTCGTATGACGAAAGAATCCCAACGGCCCCACAAGGGAATCCGGTAATGGAGAAGAGGTTACGAGGGCTAGAGAGAGTGTCTTAACCCTCTTAGCCTTCCTCTTCTTGCCCATAGGAAAACGCCATTGCAGCGCAGCGTGCCTGCCTCACTTCATCTTGGATCTCCATTTGCAAGGTATTATAGACTAGATGTTTATGCCAAGGAGAAGGTAGCCTTTGGGGCTCAAGTGTTAAAAAGCAAAATGGCCACCTCTTAGCCTGTTTGAGTTCACTGTGGTACATCCCACTTGTCTGGACTGGTCTGGCAAGGATGGAAAAGAAAATTTTGTGTACCTGATCATTTTTGTGTTCCTTGAGTCCCTTCAGACCAGTCCCATGGAATTGCAGCACAGTGGAGATTACTAGATACAGAAGATGTTGGCGTATTCAAAATGATATAAACACAATAGGATTGATCTTTGAGGGTGAGCTGTAAACCAAAGACCAGAGATAACCACACCAAGAGAATTCTTTCGCTGCCAACACCAATACTAGGAAGCTCCCATGCTGCACCAGACTAAATGGGAGGAGGGGCTGACTCGTCTGGAAGAACTCCAGGAACGCAAATTATCATATATACATAATTTTATTTTCTTGTCCTTGGAATGCCTTTACAGCTGGTTTTAAATAAATTGCTATGAATAAAAATTGTTAGTTTTTATAGGTTTGAGCACACCTTATCCCATGTCTTCATTTTGAAAGAAAAAGAATTCCTACAACATACTGTGTGTTTTAAAGCCTTAAATTTTTAATTGCTTTTCTGTATTTGTATTTACAGGTAGAAGGTTCTTCAACTCGCTCTTCAGGGAACCAGTCTGCTGTAAATAAAGTGAATCAAGTCAACAGTATGCATATCCCATGTTTGTTGTCAATGCCCACAAGGAACCATATGGATATCACAACTCCTCCTCTGCCTGCTGTAGCACCTGAAGTTTTGAGGGTGGCAGAACACAGACACAAGAAGGGACTGATGTATCCTTATATATTTCATATCTTAACCAAGGTAGGACCACCTAATGCAAAATTAAAATTTCTTTCTTGCATATTTGGTTGTATCAATTATTAAATATGATATTTTGAAATTAAACACTAAGACCTTTCCACAGCAAGTCTCATCTTACTTCTCCTGATTTATGGTGGCAGCCAACAGAAAAATACATTGCTTATAGGTTGAGAGTAGTAGCGTCTGGGAAGTAATGTCCCATTGTGCTAATCATTCCTTTGCAAGTGTTTTATGAAGCAGGGCTGTAAAATAAAGACAAATAAATTTGCTGGTGGCCTGCACAAAGATGATTTCTTGCCATGAGAACAGTTATTCTTTTGTAGGTCAGCAGGTCCATTGAAAATAACATCTAGTTTGAAAATTGTTTGCCTTGACTACAGCAAAACTCAAACTTAAATTTGGAAGTTTCATACTTTGTTTTATCTTGTTAATTTTGCTCCATCATTCTCCTTTTTATCCTGACAATAGTTATGGACAAAGGTTCATCATAAATTAAAATTATTCTATATATGCTTTTTTTGAGAGGCATACAAGGTCTACTGTCAGTTCTCTCTGCCACTGTAGTTCTATTTCTCGTGTGTGTGTGTGTATATAATTTTTTTTACAAATATTTTGTTTATGACAAATTTCAAAATACAAATCAAGCAATATGCTTGACATACCAGAAAGAAGATACATAACCTAATAATTATAAAAATCGGGAATATAATCAAAAGCAATAAAAAAAAAAAAAGTATCTTCCTTATCCGTCCAGTCCCGACCTCTGTTTTTTTTCCCCTCACCAGCAGCTTGGAGACTGAGCATGTCATCTTTGATGACATCAATATACTTAGGCAGCTGGCACCACCCATCAGCCCCAGTAAATTCAGTCTCCAAGCAGCTGGAGAGAGGTGATCCCAGATTCTGGACTCACTTAAAGGACAACTTTTTCCTTTTTACTGTTTTTTGGCTTACTGCTTTTAATTGAGTTGGTCTTTGGGGTTCTGCCCCTTTTAATTTCAGCCTGGACCTCTCATTTGCAAAGCCCGACAAATAAAGTAACATAAAAAAATATCATGGCTTTCTCTGGCAGTCTGGAGCCGTCCTGGGAAGGAAAAGGAGGCTTGCTGATCACTCTGTGGTGCAGGCGCAGCAGCTTCTGAACCTGTCAGCGGGTGAGGTGCCGCATAAGCAGTGGAGGCCTGTCATTGCGGGTCTTGGGGAAATTCCTGCCTCGACATTGAAGCCAGTGAGTAGGGCTGAGCACAAGGGCGGAGTAGCGCCACTACTTGTCATGCGAGATCAAGGGATTATCTGCTCGGCCCGGTGAGGATATTGCAGGCGTCAAGTATGTTTTCTTTGGCAGACTTTTTCAAAGCCGCATGGCAAAAGGCTCAGGCAGTTTCCAGAGCGCAGGAACTGACCCCATTTTGTAGTTCTTCCTGCTGGAGAGTTGCCTGCAGCAGGGAAGAGGGGAGGCCTGCTCCTGCGCTGTGGGCACCTCTTCTGTGTATTTTTTTATTTTTTCCTTTAGCACCTGCCCTTTTTCTCTCTTTTATTTGGTTGTTTGTACATCAAAAAAAAAAACAATAAACAAAAAAGGGAGAGAGGCATTTTCATTTTTTCTATCAGTGAGTGGAGCCTGCCAGAGACGCTGTCCACAAGGGTACTGGAGGGGACTTTGGGACTCCTTGCTCCCTCTGGAGTTAACATGTCCTCGAAGGCCACGTGTCTCGAGGGTGGTTTTAAACGGAGCTCTGTCTTGGATTCTGGTCTCTGCTGCAGGTGTGAGACAGAGTCCCGAGCCACAGAGGAAGGCTTACAAGTGAACTCAGCTAGGGCTGGGCGAGCTGGGACCTCGGGGGGGAGTCACATGAAGGCTCCCAGTCGGTAGGGAGTCACGGTTCGCCCACTGCAGTCATGGTCCCTCCATCCGGTGTGGAGGTGGGTGATGGGTGGAGCCTGACAGTAGAAGCGGGGAGGTATCTTCTCTTAGGCCCTCTACATCACAAGATTCGGCTATGAACTGTGGCTGGGAGTTTTTTCTCTTGAGTTTGTTCTTCTCATGCACAAAGCGTTCTGCATGAAGCAGCAGGGGGGGCACATCAGGGAAAGCTAAAAAGAGAGGGTGACCTGAAGCTCTGTCGAGTGTAGGGGCTCTGGAGGAGCCTGGGCCTAGGCGGCAGCGCATAGAAAGTGACCCTTGGGCAGATACAGGGTCCCTCCACTCGGATGATACTGTGGACCTGGACAGTGTGGTAGATCATGAGGTCTAGCCAGTGGAACTGGAGAAAGGTGAGATTCCACAGGAGTCGTCTCACATTGTGCGCATTTTCCGCTGGGAAGAGTTAGTGGCACTCATCTCCCAGTCCTTGAAGACACTTAACATGGCAGCAGTGGTCCTGCAGGAAGATGACCCCTGGGAGGATCTGCTGTTTCAAACCATCCGTAAGTCTCAGTTGGTATTTCTGCTGCATTGGGTTATTAAGCAATTGATTCAAGATGAATGGAACTAAGAAGACACAATAAGGCGAGAAGGTCCCAGGCAGAGGTTCCTGTGGGAGGTTGGCTGCGGGACTTCTACCCTGCCTGGGCTCAGATCACCTTCACCAGTGGGTCTTAGAAGTCATCAGAGAGGGTTACAAGCTAGAGTTTGCTTGCCCAATCGCAGATGCCTTTTGGCATCGCTTAAGGGTTTGACACTGAAAAACGTATTTCTGGTGGCTATTTGCTCTGCCCGCCAGATTTCAGAACTTCAAGCACTTTCATGTCGGAAGCCTTTTCTCCCCATCTCCAAGAAGGTAGTGCTGAGACCTGTACTTTCTTTTTTTGCCCAAGATGCTCTCCGGTTTTCATATGAAAGAGACTGACAATCTTTTCGGTGACAGGCAGGGCTCCTACGGACCCGCTCCTGCGTTTTCTGGACATAGAATATATATCTAGTAGTATCATATTTTAAGCAGGCATCTACAAGAACATCTAATTAAAAAAAAAAATTCAGCACCCATAAAGTCCACTTCTGGATGCATCAGGAGAAATTGACGTCTTTTAGCTTGAGTAACAAAGGAAATCTGGAAAAACCCAGACTTTTAGACCAAGAAATAGTTCTCACTTTTATGGAAAAGTAGTCTAAAGATCCATGCTCTATTGCTCCTGGACAAAAGGCAACATTGGGATAGCTCTCTGTACTCCTTCAAAGAACCTTCCAATACTTGAGTCAGATTCAAACAAACTATCGTCCTTAACTTCCTTCTGACTGAGTTCTAATACAATGTTACTGGACCACCTCTTCATGGGATAAATAATATATCCTGGAAGTTGGAGGAATAACTTTCTCAGGAATTGCCAGAACTTCCATCAAATATTTATTAAATAATTCCTCAAGAGCAATTTGAGACTATTTAGGAAAATTTACATATCTCAAGTTCAAGCGCTTAGAAAAATTCTCAAATTTCTCTAATTGTCCATGTATATTGGAATTCTCCAGGACCAAGCAGGAAGTCAGTCCTCACATATGGGTGTCATCGACGCCGATGAAGCCCCAGCGGAGCATTTCCCCAGCTTTCCATGAAAGCCTTTGGGAATGCAGGCACGCATGCGCGGTTCCCTTCCCGCCTAAAGGTGCCATCTTACCTCAGTCTCTCTTTTTCTGAGAAGTCCACCAGACGTGTGTCCTGTCATCCCGGATAAAAATTGATTTTTTCGGCGATTCTCGCTATTTTTTTCTTCTCCGGTTCGACACCGGTTCCCCTCCCGCCGGGTTCAGTACACCGGTATCGAGCCCGTTTCTTATTTTTTGGTTTTTGCCCTTCGTGGCTGGCGTTCGCACCCTTTTTTGCTTTTTCCCTGGAAGGCCGGTCCTTTGACCTCGCGGGGACTCTTTTTTCCCCAATGGCTTCCAGCGGTTTTAAAAAGTGTGATCGGTGTAAGAAGTTGATGTCTCTCATTGATACACCCGACTGCTGCCTTCGGTGCCTCAGTCCTGATCACAACCCTAAGACGTGTGGACCATGTGGGAAGATGTCTTTCAAGGCACTGCGAAGTCGCCAGCAGCAGAAAGAAAGGCTTTTTTCTGACTCGGCCGGGCCCGGACCTCATCTGAGACCTTGACATCTCGGGATTCGGATCCCGAGCGCCGTCGTGGCTCCTCGGACAGGGGGTCCCCCGACCGGGAACGCAAGAGGAAGAAGCGGCTCATGAGGGCGTCGTCGGAAGAGGTCCCTGGCTCCTCGAGGGCCAGGTCTAAGACCCCCGACCGTCGCCCCGGGCCCGTGGAACAAGAGAAGCCTGCCAAGGTTCCTCACGTGGAGCCGGAGTCTGCTGGACACGTAAGTCCTGTGGTCCTCGATGACTCTCCCAGGGAGCCGTCGGGCCCGGCGCCACCGGGGCATGAGTCGGTGGCTGCTGCGTCTCCCGAGCTGAGTCTCAGGATGACAGCCTTGGAGTGCAGACTGTCTGCCTTCATGGAGTAGCAGCGGGCACTGATGGCCAGCCTGTCTGGCGCATCTGCCCCGACCACCGGGACATCGACATCGTAGTCGTCCCCGGAGACCGAGCCGATACTCGACACCATGATGGCTCAAGGTTGACCTCAGTCGCGGTCTCCCTCGACCTCCCGTTCGGGACCGAGGGCGTCAACGCCGGTGCCTCCGGCGTCGGGGCGGGTGCTCCCGGGCCCTGCGGGGTCGGATCCTGACTCCTCGTTGGACGAGTCCGCCTGGGATACGGCAGATGAGGAGTCCCCCGACACATTCAAGACTCGGTGCGTCCCGTCGGACTCACCGCAGTCTGAACCCCGGAGTAGATCCCCTCTGGAGGATACCCGGTTCTCGGAGTTTGTCCGGGATATGGCCACTGCGTTGGCTATCCCGGCGGACCCCAAGGAAGAGCCTCGAGCCGAGGAGCTCGAGGCCCTGCAGCACGACTCTCCTACGAAGGAGGCCTTTACTGTCCCGGTTCCTCCGATGCTGGAACGGCTCCTCTTCCGGATGTGGGAGGCACCGGCCTTGGCGCTGGTTCTAAGCAAGCGGGTCGATTCGATTTATCGACTCCGGAAGAGCCCTGGCTTTCAGAAGGCGCAGCTACCACACCATTCCATGGTGGTGGAATCGGCCATGCATCGCCTGAAAAGTCAGAAGATGCACTCTGCGGTGCCCCCCGGCAGGGAGGCCCGGAACCTCGATGGTGTTGGTAGAAAGTGCTTCCAGGGCTCGATGCTTGCTTGCCGTTTCCAGTCTTACCAGCTGTACATGGGCATGTACTTGCGAGACCTGGCCAAGGAGTTGGCTGGATTCTCTGCTGGTCTCTCCGGGGAGCCCTTGCAGAGATTCAAGTCCTTGTCCTCTGGAATTCGGGACTGTTCCAAGTTTGTCCCGCGCCGCCTATGATGGCTTCGAGGCTTCGGCCCGAGTTGCGGCAGCCGGCATCGCGGCTCGACGCCAGGCATGGCTGCAGTCATCGGACCTCGAGCCATGGGTTCAGGACAAGTTGGTCGATGTCCCTTGCCGAGGTGAGAACCTTTTTGGCAAGCCCATTGCCGAGAAGGCCGCACAGCTCGAGACCGAGCACCTTACACGGACAAGGCTGTCTAGAAAGACCTCTGCCCCTTCTCACAAGAAGAAGGCCTCGGGTAAGAAGCCCTTTTACCCGAGGAAGGGCACTGCCAACAAACAGTACCCTCAGTATCAGGCTGCCCAAGCTGCACCCCCGGGTCAGCAAGCCAAGGGGCAGGGTAATGGGCCCCTTAGGCAGAGGACCCCCAAGCCTCCGACCCCTGCTCCCACTCAGCAGGGTGGGGGTTTTTGACTCCTTCAGCATAGCCTCTCAGTCCCTGCTCTCCCAACCCTGCACAAGAGGTCGCCTCGCCCTCTTTGCCCACCAGTGGCCCCGCATCACTGGGGACAGTTGGGTGCTAAACATAGTCTACAGGGGCTATGCGCTACACTTTCACCAACTGCCTCCTCCATATTTTCCAGGGGAACCTCCAAGGCCTCCCCTGCACACAGATCTTCTCCTCCAGGAGCTCCAAGGTCTGTTGGTGGACAGGGCGGTGGAGCCTGTGCCCCTTCAAATGCACGGTCAAGGGTTCTATTCCAGATATTTCCTGGTAACCAAAAGAACCGGTGGCCTTCGACCTATCCTGGACCTCAGGAATCTCAACAAGTTCCTAGAGAAAGAAAAGTTCAAGATGCTTACTCTTGGAACGCTTCTGCCCTACCTCCAGCAGGGAGATTGGCTATGCTCCTTAGATCTAAAGGATGCTTACACTCACATCCTCATTCATCCAGACCACAGAGAGTACCTCAGGTTCGTTGTGGGAGGAAACCATTAGCAGTACAGAGTACTGCCTTTTGGCCTAACCTCCGCCCCCAGAGTATTTACCAAATGCCTAGCAGTGGTGGCAGCCTACCTGAGAAATCAGGGCATCTTTGTCTTTCCCTATCTGGACGACTGGCTCATAAGAGGTCAGACGTGCCAGAAGGCCTGACAGGCCACCCTCAGGACTATTGCTCTTCTTCAAAGCTTGGGGTTTGTCATAAACTTCGCAAAGTCCACTTTGCTCTCCTCCCAGAACTTGGAGTTCATAGGGGCAAGGTTGGACTCTATTCTGGCAAAGGCATTCTTGCCAGAAGACAGAGGCCAAAGACTAATGGACTTAGCAAACCAGTTTCTCAGCGGGTCAGTGGTCTCCGCCAGACTCTGCCTGAGGCTGCTTGGCCACATGGCTTCGACAGTTCATGTAACCCCCAATGCCAGGCTCCATATGCGGCCTGCACAATGGTGCCTTCGGAGTCAGTGGTCACAGGCCACAGGCAGCCTCAGAGACAGGATAAGGGTGTCCAGACCTTTTCTGGACTCCCTCAACTGGTGGCTGCACCACCCAATCTACTGAGAGGGGTGCCTTTTCCAATCCCTGGGTACACAGTGGTACTGACCACAGACGCCTCCCTGCAGGGCTGGGGGGCTCATTGTCTGAACAAGTGCACCCATGGCCTGTGGTCTCCCTGGGAAGCCACACAGCAGATCAATCTCCTAGAACTCAGGGCTATTCGATTAGCACTCAGCTTTCTCTCCTGCCCTGGCTCATCAATCTGTCTTGGTTCAGACAGACAACCAGGTAGCCATGTTTTATGTGAACAAGCAAGGCGGGACTGGGTCCAGGCTCCTTTGTCAGGAGGCACAGGACCTTTGCTCGTTTGCCCTCAAGCACAACATGCTCCTCAAGGCTGTGTACCTTCCAGGCCAGGAAAACTACCTGGCCGACAGGTTGAGCAGAATTCTGCAGCCCCACGAGTGGCAGCTGCATTCTTTGGTAGTTCAGAAGATCTTCCTGAAATGGGGTCTTCCTTTGATAGATCTGTTTGCCAGTCCGCTGAACAAACAGCTGCCTCGGTCTGCTCCAGACAGCCGCATCCTCTGCAAGAAGCAGCAGATGCTTTTCTGATACCATGGTCTCAGGGCCTCCTGTATGCGTTTCCTCCCACGCCTTTGGTGGCCCGAACCCTGTTCAAAATTCTTCAGGACAAAGCCTCTGTCCTGCTGGTGGCTCCCAGGTGGCTGAGACAGCCTTGGTTTCCACTTCTCCTTCAACTGGCGGTGGATCCTCCCCTGCCTCTGGGGTTGCAAACCGACCTTCCCTCCCAGGATCAGGGTTCCCTTCTGCACCCCAATCTCAAAGCTCTCCATTTCATGGCATGGAGGCTGCAAGGGTAGTTTTGGCTCCCTGGGGCCTACCCCAGGAAGTTGAGGAGGTTGTCCTAGCCTCTAGGAAACAGTCCACTAGGAAAACCTATGCTCTCAAATAGAAGAGGTTTTCTTTGTGGTGTCAGCTACATACAGAGGATCCTTTCTCCTGTACTGAACCAGTAGTGCTTCAGTACTTACTGCACTTATCAAATGAGGGCCTTAAGTCCAATTCTGTTCGGGTCCACCTCTCAGCTCTAGCAGCTCACCACTCACTGGTGGAAGGACATTCTCTGTCGGTTCACCCCTTGGTGTCCCGCTTTCTCAGAGGCTTGCTTTTGCTCAAGCCTCCAATCCGACCTCCTGCTCCTGAGTGGGAGTTGAATGTGGTCTTGCAGCAGCTGACTCGCCCACCTTTTGAGCCAATGGCTACTTGCCCTCTCCGCTTCCTGTCCTGGAAGACACTCTTCTTGGTAGCCCTGACTTCGGCCAGGCGAGTGAGTGAGCTTCAGGCCCTGGTCTGTGACAGGCCTTACACCAGATTCTATAGGAACAGGGTAGTCCTCAGGACTCATCCAAAGTTCCTCCCAAAGGTTGTCTCCTCTTTCCACCTCAATCAAGAGGTGGTTCTTCCAACATTCTTCCCTAGGCCTCAGGCAAGCCAGGCTGAAGCAGTTCTGCATACCCTGGACTGTAGGAGGGCCTTATCCTTCTACCTTGACCGTACGCAGGGGCACAGAAGGGCTACTCAGCTCTTCGTATCTTTTGACCCTAATAAGTTGGGGTTGGCTGTGTCCAAACGTACCTTGTCCATCTGGGTGGCTGACTGTATCACCTGGGCTTACAAGGCGGCTGACCTTCCTTTGCAGGGTCGGGTCACGGCCCACCGTGTGAGGGCAATGGCTGCCTCAGTGGCTCATCTCCGCTCTGTATCGTTGGTAGACATCTGCAGGCCTGCAACTTGGTCTTCAAGCCAGACCTTTGCGGCCCATTACTGTCTGGAGAGGGAGTCCCGTAGGGACAGTGCTTTTGGCCAGGCAGTACTCCGAAATCTCTTTGAGGTTTAAGCAACTCCTGCCCTCTGTTGGGCTACCGGTGGAGGTTGTGTCAGTGAAAAGCCTTTCTTTGATGCTGGGACTAGAGGGAGTTCTCTTGTTCAGCCTGGGTTCCTTGGTAGCCCAGAGCTAGGGAGTCACCCATATGTGAGGACTGACTTCCTGCTTGGTCCTGGAGAAAGAGTAGTTACTCACCTGTAACAGGTGTTCTCCAGGAGCAGCAGGAATCAGTCCTCACAACCCTCCCTCCTCCCCTGGGAGTTGCAGTTGTACATAGTTTATTTTTACATTTTTGTGTGCTGTTCTTAGTTGTGTCATTTGACTGAGGTAAGATGGCACCTTTAGGCGGGAAGGGAACCGCGCATGCGTGCCTGCATTCCCAAAGGCTTTAATGGAAAGCTGGGGAAATGCTCCGCTGGGGCTTCATCGGCGTCGATGACACCCATATGTGAGGACTGATTCCTGCTGCTCCTGGAGAACACCTGTTACAGGTGAGTAACTACTCTTTATCCCATACAAGAGTCTGACTCAGTTCCTTTAAAGATTGCACCTGAGAAGTTAAAGTATCTACTCTCATCTCAGAGCCAAGCTGAGCTTCCTCCTGCAATTTCCTTCGTGCCTGAAGAGCCAAAATGGAATCTTCCATAAGTTCCAGACATTTAGAGACTGACCTTTCCAGCTGAACAATGGCGATCCAGATCATGTCCAGCATTACAACTACAGGTTTGATCAAGATACCAGCACTCTGCTGTTTTGGAGTGGGGGGGATCAGATGGTTCAGCCTCTGCTTGCTGAACAATTTAGCGGTCAAATATGCCAGCCAAAAGCTGTACCTGCAACCCCTGCGCACTCACAGCAGCAGCCGGATCAGCCTCCCCCTCTCTCCTTACACTCCTCTTCCATCACTCCTCTCTCACTGCCAATGTCTCCCCTGCTTCTGATACCGTGTTGGATGGCCAATTCACAGTCCCTTCGGTATTGAGTCAATTGGCATTTAACTGCAATCTTGGCTTGGATAACAGATCATGCTGATTGGGGCTCAGACTGATTTTGGACGCTGGAAGGGCCACCTCTCTGTCAACTCCAGCACTCACCTTGACAGACTCCTTGGCACCAGGAGTAGCAAACTGCGTAATGTGGTATAGACCTGTGAGGGCAACACTTGCAGGGTAAGTTTTTACCTTCCCATTTCTTTTCCCCATTAAAGGAGAAGGAAATATACTCCAAAAGAAGAATAAATACCAAACACAAGTGCAGAACAGCCAAAACAGGGCTACTAGGCTGCCGCCATCATGGATCATATATTTTTAAAATATTTATGCTACTGAACAGTTTCTCCCAATTTTTGTTAGTAAGAAAGTATGACTTTCCTCTTAAATTTGCAAGTTCTTCAAATTACATTAGGAGTGTTGCTTAGTGAGCTTTTTCAGGCTATTTCCAAGATCACTTTCATTCCATAGTTTTTTGGTAATCAAAGACTGTTCTGAGAAGAAAAGCATGTATAATTGGTTTTTAAAACCAGGAATTTCTTTTGTTTGTTCGTTTTTTTCTATGACCAAGTGCCACTAAAAATTGGCAATATAGAATTTAGGTCAAAATTATGAACCTATTGAATGTGAGAAGACTGAAAGCTCTCAGATAATGTTCATTATGGGCTCAATTATTGAAAGGCATTGACACGGTTTACAGACCTGTAAATGGCTTAAAGGGATACTCAGTGGCTTCTGCATATTCGCAGGTTCTGCCACTGCATTCCCCGATGCTGGGCATGTCATGGGCGTTACAGGGTAGAGCAGAGGCAGCACCTTCCACTAACTGGGAAGCAGCGATATTGAACCACTGCCTGGTTAGAGGCCAGCTTTTCCCATGCCTACCTTTATCCTTGGCAGCTGACTGGGCAGTGCCTCAATATCGCCGCTGCCTGGTTAGCTTCCGCACTGTGCAGCAAACCTGGATATTCAGTGATGGTGGCCACATATGGCCACAGTATTGAATATCCAGGGTTGGGTTCAGTGGCGATGTCTGTGCGCTTTAGAAATGCTAGCCCTGCCGCTGAATATCGGGCCCTGTAATCATCAGGCCAGCACATTCAAACATTTTTTATAGAAGTGTTTTGCATGAATGCTTTATTTTTCATAACTTTTTCTTGCAAAATAACACTAAACAGAAAAAGAATAGCAGCTGGTCAAGTAGCAGTTGGGTGCATATTGATGTGTGGGGACTTGGGTTCATATAGCAGCTTAGGTTTTCTATTCCCTAAGTGGGCTGGGGCTACTCTAGAGGCAGTATTAATGGCTCTTGCGGGGATTGGGGGGGTATAAGTTGCCCTGCAATGGTGACACCTAATGGCTATGATTTGCTGAGTTCCAGAAGGATTTCATGTGCATAACCCCTACCTGTAGACTCTTACTGTAATGACTGGACTAAAGTAAATTTAAAAAAAAAAGCAAAATAAAGGCAAAAATCCCCAGGTAGTTGCAAATGAAGACTCTTTGTATCAGGTTCTATCCCCTGTTCCAGTTGAGCTGGAAGCCCCAAGGAAGAGGAATAAACTGCTGGGAGAAAAAAATTAAAATGTTGACAAAAATGGTGGAGAACTAGCAGTAACCTGATAACCAAGTATGGAGTGGGGGGGGGGGGGGGAGGAAAGTATGTCAAATAGTTGATCTGGCTTACATGCTTAAGTGATCAGTCATTGATGCCTTATCTGAACTGTAGGAAAAATTGTAAACATCTATCTCCAGGAACAAGCAGGAATGTAGTCTTCACATATGGGTATCGTCGGTACCGACGGAGCCTGTGCGGGAACGCTCGCCAGCGTCCAATTAGAAAGCTTTTGGGAGCATCCCACAGTGCCTGCTTGCTGCCTTCCCGCCTTTCCCAACTGCCTCTCTCCAGTTCTTCGTTTTCCACGGAGCCAGCAGGTCGTTGTTGTCACCGCAGAAAATGTTTCTTATTCTCCTCCTTTTTTGTGGTCGCGTCTGCCTTCCTCGACGCTATACCGGTACCGCCGGTTCTTCTTTCTTTCTTTTCAAAATAAAAATTAGCATTTTTTTTCCAAACTTTTCTTCCTCAGGTGCACGCGCCATTTTGGGCCTTAGGCCCAAAATTTCCTCCACTATGGAAAAACCCGCTTCGGGTTTCAAGATGTGCACCAAGTGTGGCAGTACCATCTCCGTCACAGACACCCATGAGAGGTGTCTTAAATGTTTAGGTCCTGACCACTCCATCTCGGAGTGTATGGCCTGTGCCATGATGTCCAAGAGGGGGTTGACAAAACCGAGCTGCTAAGCTCAGAACCCTTTTTCCCTCCGATGCAGCCTCTGTGGCATCAACGTCTTCCAGGGCTTCATCTTCCTCCCATGGATCTCAGGTAACTAAAGATAAGACTGGCCGGTCCTCAAAGGGTAGATCTCCTTCCAAGGATCGAGTTGCCTGTGGTGTTGCCCTTGAGGGTTCTATACCGGCAAAATTGCCCCGGCGGGAGGCTTCGGCTTCCAAAGCATTATCGGGGCTTCAGGATGTTCTCGAGGCCTTAGCATCGGCAGAACTACTGGTGCCATGTTCTGGGTTACCGGCTGCTTTCTCCGATACCGATACCCAGGCATCGGCAGCGTCGATAGACCAGAGGTTCCTGGCTATTGAACGCAGTCTGGCGGCTCTCCTTGCGGCATCGACACCCTGGGAACCGCGTCAGACAGTTCAACCGGTACCGGTACCGACGGCATCGACATAAGTGTCTGCATTGCCGGCACCCAGTCAAGCCATGCCTTCCGGTACTGATACACCTGTACCGATCCCCCCCCCCCCCCCGACACCGACTTCAGTCGGTACGGGTATCGTGCTCTTCAAGAACATCCGGACAGAAGGTACTTTGAATCCTCAGAGGAGTCTGAGGATTCTGACAGTTCTGTCGGTACCGGAGTACTTCTCCCTGAGGAGCCTTCCTCTCCCAAACGTAGGATGTCTCCTCCAGAAGATATCTCCTTTCGGATTTTATCAGGGAGGTAGCTCGAGGTCTGTCCATTACTGTGGCTCCTGAAACAGAGCCCAGGGCAAAGGAGTTGGAGATTCTACAATATCCCAAGGCTCCTAAGGAGGCAGCTACTTTGCCTATCCATGAGATCTTACATGATCTCATGTTAAGAATATGGGAAACCCCCCTTACCACCTCTCCTCACTCTCGTAGACTGGATACCATGTATAGAATAACTCCGTGTCCTGGCTTCCAAAAGACTCAGCTTCCTCACCACTCTATTGTAGTGGAGTCAGCTATGAGAAGGATCAGGCGTGCAAAGAGGCATGCCTCTAATCCTCCAGGACGTGAGTGTAGAACTTTGGATGCCTTTGGACGTCATACTTTCCAGGCTTCCATGCTTTCTGCCAGGATCAGTTCCTATATTTTATATATGGGAATGTTCCTTAAGGAAGTTACAGGAGATTTAGAGGTTTTGAACCCTCTTCTTCCTGAAGATAAGAGGCAGGATTTTCTCATACTGGTTAAACATGCCCAGGATGTTTCTAAATTTGTCAATCGTGCAGTTTTGACTGTTTTGAGTGCATAAGCAGAACCTCTGCCATTGCCATAGGTGCACATAGAATTGCCTGGCTCCAGGCATCCGATTTGGAGCTCTGGGTGCAGGACAAACTGGGCAATATTCCTTGTACAGGTGAGAATCTATTCGGCAAAAATTGGCAAGAAAAGGCCAATGAATTGGATGCTGATAACTCCACTTTGGATAGATTATCCAAAGCCACAGCTGATCCTGCAAGGAAGAAATCTTTCAAGAAACCATTCTTGTCCAAAAAGAAGAGGTTTTATCCCTCTTATCAGCAGGGATGTTCTGCAGGTCAGCCTGTCCGGAAGAGTCAGAAACCACCTAAACAAAAGAAAGCAAAGACTGCTAAGCCTCAGCTGTCTCAGCAGTCTCAGCCTCCGCAAGGCCTTTGACTTCCATGTAGAGAACTTGGCCTTCCTGGCCCTCAACGGACCAGAACCTTCCACCATTCCAGGAAGGTTGTGTCACTTTGCCTCCAGATGGGGGCAGATAACAGCAGAACATTGGACTCTCTCTATTATAAAGGAGGGGTACAAGCTTCACTTTCTCCGCATGCCCCCTCCCACAATGGTGAGACAGTTCAATTCTCAGACCTCTCTCATCAACCTGTTAGATCAAGAGGTCACTATGCTTTTTGCCCAAGGGGCATTAGAAGAGGTACCCATTCCTCAACAGGGTACAGGGTTTTACTTCCCCTATTTCCTTATCCCAAAGAAAACCGGGGGACACAGACCTATTTTAGACCTCAGAGAATTGAACAAATTCCTGTTCAAAGAGAAATTCAAGATGATTTCTCTGGGAACTCTGCTGCCATACCTTCAGAGTCAGGATAGGCTTTGTTCTCTAGATCTCAAGGATGCGTACTGCGATGCCCTAGCTTGGGCCCGAGGGCTTACAAGCATAGAACAGCCTTATAATGTCCTTTTCAAATAAAGCTTCCCTTGTTTGTCCCCAGGGATTCTGGGACTTGTAGTTGGCTTACTTATATAAGGACAAATGTAGTTGTGAGTCCAGTGGTTTAAGGCAGCAAGAAATTTATTTTTTTGTAGGATTCCCAAGGCATTAAAGCTCAAAACACAAATGCAAAAAGGATGCTTCTCCAACACAAGAGTAAATCAGGTTAACACAGGAAAATGCAACAAAAAGGCTTCTTTCACTGAACAGCAGCTTTCATGCAAATAAACTTGCACAGAGCACAGCTCCTGGTGGTCATTCAACATAACAGGTAAATGTTTCACAGCTGCTGTTTACTTTTCCAAACCAAACTTTTGCTAACTACAGCTCCTGGGCTTCAGAAGCTCACATACTTAAAAACACATTCTTGGCTTTTCTCAACTCTTTGCAGTCATAAGAATTAGAAGCTATATTGTTTCACAGTCTTTCAACCCTGTTCAACAATGCTTAATTCTCCTTGAGACAAAAAGAGCAATCCATTGGTGATATTTCTGAGTCAGACTCTGGCATACAAGAATCCACCTGCATATCTTCTATGGATACCGGGTATTTCTCTCTTTCACACGTTTTATAAACTTTCCCAGACTTCCTGTCTTCTAAAAACTCTTGAAACTGTTTCCACAGCAAATCACCCTGAGAAGGCACACTGGTATTGGGACGGTAAAGCTTCCTTTCTGCAAACAGTTTTCTTAATGCTTCTAGGGTTAAAAGCTCAGTTTCTCTGCTCTTATCTGGGTTTCTGTTTTCTCCATGCATAAAACTATCCGCCCACCTCTTAGCAGATGAAGACGTTAGGTCAGGCTCCTGGACACTAGCTGTAGCAAACTGTTTTCCTGCAAGCTGTTTAGCTCTGCATGTGCTGGCTTTACCTTGGGGCGAGTCTCTCTGACAACTACTGATTCCTTTCCTCCTGATAACCTTCAGGCTATGGAACTCAGCCTTCTGGTGTCTTTCTCCACTCCTTCCCAGATAGTCACTCTCTTGAAAGTTTCCTTTGAACCTTTCTCCCTTTCCAGGATCTCTCAGAGTTTCTCCTTCTGGCTCTCTCTGCTGCATCTCCTGTGTGTGTGTCTCCCTTCTCTCGTGTCCATGTGCTTCTCTCTCTCTCTCTGCTCTGAATGTGTTTCTAAAAGCCGTTTGCTGCCGGGCACTACCTTGCCTTTGCACAGGTGTGACCAATCACTGAGCAAGCTTGGCTCCCTGTCTGAACTAGGGCGTGACCTGGCCCTAGCAGAGAGCTGAGTTTTTTTCTTGCAAGCACTGTGCACAAGCGAACTGTCACTTGTTTTAAAGGGCAAAACAGGGTTTTCCTCCACTTCCATCTCTTCCTGGGAGCTCTCCTCACCACAGTACACTCATGTTCTCATCCATCCAACTCACAGAAAATTCCTTCGGTTCCTTTTTCAAGGAAAGCACTACCAATACAGGGTGCTTCCTTTTGGCCTGGCCTCAGCACCAAGGGTGTTTATGAAATGCATGGCTGTGGTGGCAGCATTTCTTCGCACTCTAGGAATATTCGTCTTCCCCTACTTAGACAACTGGCTCATTCGAGCCCCATCAGAGTCAGAGGCCAGGATGTCTCTATCTTGCACAATGCGTATCCTTCAGTATTTGGGTCTGGTCATAAACATCCCAAAATCCAGCCTAACTCCCACTCAATCTCTAGAGTTCATAGGAGCTTTGTTGGATACAAGGAAAGCAAGGGCCTATCTTCCCCAGACCCGTTGCCTGCGCATGGTGCAGTTATCTTCTCAAGCAGTGCTAAAGCCTCATCTCACTACTCGAGAAATGTTACAACTACTAGGCCACATGGCATCTACCGTGCATGTGGTCCATTATGCTCGCCTCCATATGAGAGCAGCCCAGTGGACTTTATCCACACAATGGACCCAGGCATCCGAGTGGCTGTCAGACAAAATAGCAAACACAAATCGCCTTATTTTGTCCCTCCAATGGTGGCAGTCCACTCAAAACCTGTTGCTGGGGTCCCCTTTTCAACAGCCTTTACACCAGGCAATTCTCACAACAGATGCTTCACCAGTGGGTTGGGGAGCTCATCTGCAAGACCTCTCCACCCAAGGCACCTGGACTCCACAGGAGACTCATCTACACATCAATCTCTTAGAGCTCAGAGCAATCTTCCTTGCTCTTCGAGTGTTCCACACCCTGCTCAGCTACAAGACAGTCCTCATTCATACGGACAATCAAGTAGCCATGTTCTACGTGAACAAGCAGGGAGGAACAGGCTCTCTGTCGCTTTGCCAGAGAGCATCAGATTCATCTCCTGGCAGTGTATCTTCCAGGCAGCCAAAACTCTTGGGCAGACACTCAGTCGAGTTCTGCTTCCACACGAATGGTCTCTACATGCAGACCAGGTGGCCAAGATTTTTCAAATTTGGGGAACCCTGGACATAGACCTCTTTACAAGTCCGTTGAATGCCAAACTTCCCCGGTTCTGTTCCAGAATTCCGGCTCAGGGCTCTCAGGCCAGGGATGCTTTCCTCCTTTATTGGGGTCAATACTTCCTTTATGCCTTTCCACCCATTCCCCTAATTCCCAAAACCTTGTTCAAGCTTCAGAGAGACAGAGGTCGTATGATTCTCATAGCTCCACATTGGCCACGGCAAGTGTGGTACCCTCTGCTTCTACATCTCTCTCAAGCTCCCTCTCTGGAGTTAGGGTCTGCTCCAGATCTCCTGTCTCAGGAGGACGGATTGTTATGGCATCCCAATCCCCAGTCTCTGTATCTTAGGGCTTGGTTGCTGAGGGCCTAGATCTTTATGATCTTAACCTTCCTCAGCAAGTAAAGGATATCCTTTATGCTTCCAGAAATCCTTCCACAAGACGCTTTTATGCTTTCAAGTGGAAAAGGTTTACCATATGGTGCTCGCAGAAGGGTCTTAGCCCCCTTGCGATACCTCTGGAATCATTACTGGAGTATCTCCTTCATTTATCCAATGCAGGACTTGAAACTAACTCAGTAAGAGTCCATTTGAGTGCTATTGCAGCTTCTTTCAAGCCTTTAAATGGACAACCTATTTCCTCCCATCCTCTTATAGCAAGATTTATGAGAGGCCTTCTTCTAACTAAGCCTCCCTTCAAGCCACCACCGGTGGCATGGGAGTTAAACCTGGTTCTTGGACAGCTCATGAAGCCACCTTTCGAACCCTTAGCTATTACTTCATTGAAATTCCTTTCCTGGAAGGTTATCTTTCTCATTGCAATCACATCAGCACATCGCATCAGTGAGTTGCAGGCACTAGTGGCTGATCCACCTTATAACAAGGTTCCACCATGACAAGGTAGTCCTTAGGACTCATCCACACTTTATGCCAAAGGTGGTCTCACCTTTTCATCTTAACCAAGCGGTCTACCTGCCTGTGTTTTTTCCAAGGCCTCATGCATCAAATGCAGAAAGGAATCTTCATACTTTGGACTGTAAAAGAGCGTTAGCCTTTTACTTGCAAAGAACACAGCATCATAGAAAGTCCTCTCAACTCTTTGTTGCTTTTGATCCTTCTCATTTGGGACTTCCAGTCTCCAAGAGAACACTGTCCAACTGGATTGCACAGTGTATTTCCTTTGCCTATCAGAGTAAGAATCTTCCTCTGGAGGGCCATGTCACGGCTCACAATGTGAGAGCCATGGCAACTTCAATGGCTCACCTGCACTCTGTCTATCAACGACATCTGTCGAGCAGCCACTTGGGCCTCGGGTCATACCTTCACAGCCCATTACTGCTTGGACAAGGACTCCCGCCGGGATGCCTTGTTTGGTCAGGCTGTTCTCTAACACCTGTTCCATACTTAATCAACTCCTACCCGCCATCCCTGGTTGGATGCCAGAGATCCATGGGGGACGTGGAGCCCTTTCACAGGGACACACAACTTCTGGGGTCTCTCCCTGGCATCTAAAGCTAGGGAGTCCCCATATGTGAAGACTACATTCCTGCTTGTTCCTGGAGATAGCATAGTTACTCACCTGTAACAGGTGATCTCCGGGAACAGCAGGAATTTAGTCTTCACAACCCACCCACCTCCCCTAGGAGTTCTATCTCTCTATCTATCTCTTTCTCTTTCCCTCTCTCTCTCTTTGTCTCAGCTTTACACTCAACTGGAGAGAGGCAGTTGGGAAAGGCGGGAAGTCAGCACGCAGGCACTGTGGGATGCTCCCAAAAGCTTTCTAATTGGACGCTGGGGAGCGTTCCCGCGCAGGCTGTCGGTACCGACGATACCCATATGTGAAGACTAAATTCCTGCTGTTCCCGGAGATCACCTGTTACAGGTGAGTAACTATGCTTTACAGCATTTGTATTGAATTTTTAAAATTATACTTTTATTATTTTCTTTCCACATCAGTACAATAAACATGCCAAACAATTTCCGTATTTTATTTTTGAAAATGTTCTAGAGTTGCAACTATTTTTTGTCTGCTTGCATTGAAAAGGGTGAAATCAAGATTCCTGTTGCTATAGAAGATGAGGCCAACAAAGAACTGCCTCCTGCTACCGTGCTTTACAGACCAGTTCGTCAGTATGTTTACGGAGTTCTATTTAGCTTGGCGGAAAACAGAAAAAAAACTGAAAGGCTTGCATTTAGAAAAAACAGACTCCCACCAGAATGTAAGTGCATTCATTTCTTCCTTAGACTTGACTTTTCTATTTTATTTTATTAGTTGTCAATCATTGAATTTCATATATTAATCATGGAAAGTTAATTTGCCATCTTTTCATTCCTATTGTTCAGCCATACCGTGACGCATAGGTTTCTTCAGCTTTATTTAAGCTTTCTTTTTAAACCAGATAACCGATTAGATTAGTATATAAAGTTTCTAGTCAAATATTTTGTTTCATTTCTTTAGATTTCTATCACTTCTGCAAAGAAATACTTCAGTGAGGTACAAGATAAAATGGACAAAATACAATGCCTAAAACATAATTTCTCCAGGAGCAAGCAGGAAGTCAGTCCTCACATATGGATGACGTCGGCGCCGATGGAGCCGGCATGGAACAATTCCCAGCTTTCACAGAAAGCTTGGGAGAATGCTACCACGCATTTGTGGTCCTCTTCCTGCCCAAGGGTGCCATCTTGCTCAGTCTCCTTTTTTCCGTGGAATCCAACAACTTGTTCTGTTTCCCTGGAAAAATTCTCTAAAATTATTCTTAAAAGTTGGGTTTTTTCCTAGTTTGTGTACCGGTTCCTCTTCCTACCTCTAGCTGACGCTATCTCCAACGCCGTCCTCTACTCTTCCCTTCCTTTTGACGAGGTTTGCCTTGACTGGCGTTCATGCCCTTTTACACCCAGGGGTCATTGACCCTGGCTGGGTGTCTCCCATCATGTCCCCCCAGTGGGTTCAAAAAGTGTGACTGCTGCGGTCAAACCATATCTATTACAGACACCCACGACTGCTGCTTGCACTGCCTCGGCCTGGACCGCGACAATTCCACCTGCATCCTGTGCCAAGCCATGACTCCGCGGATCAACAGGAAACTATCAGAGTTGCAAGAGAGACTTCCCGTTGCCCAACTTGGCCCCGGTTTCCCCGACGCTGAGCCCCAAGCCAAGCATATCCCAAGAGGTCTGGATGTCTTCGGAGTGCCGCGGTGGCAGATCCTCTGTAAAGACACTGGACCCCATTAAGAAAAAGAAGAAATTCTCGAAGCCAGTCAAGGTTCCACCAGTGAAACCCGGTAAAGTCTCACGGTGGGACTCAGGCGACTCTGAGCAGCGCCCCCTAACATGCACAGTTACTAAGCGTTAATGGGAAAGGATTTCATTCATGCCTTATCAATAATTACAGTGTGAGTTACATTCAGGTACAGTGGGCATTTCCTTATCCCCTGAGGGCTTTATAAGCTTGAAACTGAGACAATGGAGGGTTAAGTGACTCACCCACGTTTTCTACTCCACCCCATAAAATATGATATGGGCACCAGCTGAATTGTTACCAGAGATCTTTTTTTCAGCTGTATACATACTTGTTACTGCTATGAAGTGTCAATAAAACCTGTATTCTCCATAGACACACAGGATTTGTCAACCACATTAGATGATGTCATCCGATGGCGCTATATGGACGGAAGTGCTCTCCTAGAGCTCAGAAAGTTTTGCCTTTCTGAGCATGTGCCAAGGTGCCCCTATCCCCTGGCCCACCCCTACCTGTTTCTTCTGCTTTGCCAGAAGGATGGATCTATCTCAGCTCTCCACTACTGACAAGATCATGGAAAAGGAAAAGAACTGCAAAGAGAAGAAATCTTCCAAATCTGGCTTCAAGAAATGCCCCAAGTATGGAAAAAAAATGAATACGACTGACAAACATGACTGGTGTGTATAGTGTCTGGGAGCTTCTCACCGTGTGGGAGCTTCTGCCCCTGCTGTGTCAGAATGTCCCCCAGGGCGCACTGGTCCCATAGCCACATGCTACAGGACTTTATTACCTCAACATCAGCATTGGCAGGGAAATGGCAATCTTCAGCCTCTTCCTCCCTTTTGCCTGGCTTCCACAGTACCGCCAAGACAAACCGCAATGCATCCGGAGGAAGCATGGCCACTGGGATACCCACAGCAGGCCCGGCCGTGGCACGGGATGCGCCCCTGCCTACCTCCATCCTCCATCCCCAGCCCGGCAGCACCAAGGGCACTGGCATCAACAGCAAGAAAACATCCATGGCCTGACCAACCTTCTGATTGGGTGACAAAGAGCAGCACACTGCCTTCATCGGCCAATGTGGCTTCTCCCGCAGCCTTCTTGGACCCATAAACACCACTGGCTCAAGCCCCGCCTATCCGTGGCAGGATTGGACAGCATCATGGCAGCAGGGATCATCATCTCACTGAAAGGGAGGACACTGCACAGTGCAGGCTCCATCCCATGGTGAGGACAGCACCTCTTTGCCCCCAGCCAGTCCGGCACCAAGTAGAAGAACAAGCAGAGAAAAACAAAAGCACAGATCTGCCCGCAGCAGTGACTAGAGATACAGGATCAGGCATCAGGACAGCTCTGGCAGCCCAGGTACATTGGTCAGCCTTCTCTGAAAGCATTGCCATCATGATGCCAGCAGTCCGATCCGGCCACAGACGCCTGCCAACATAGCAACCTCTGCTCCACAAAAAGCTCCACTGCCCCCGCTAGCACCTGCAGTCATGCTAGACCACTTAGCCTGCTTTCTGTCCCAGCACATGACCCATCGAATGCAAGGGCCACATACCAGCATGGGCACCACCACGCCACAACCCTCCATGGACACCCTCAACGCAGAGAACCACTTCATCTGCAGAGTTCTCCCCAGAACCGGTGTCCAACAGCGATGCTGAGGAGGCAGCTGCCCAGGACTCCAAGGGGAGTTACGACCCCCCTCCCCCCTCAGACTCCACAGGTAGTAGTCCCAATGCATCACCACTACCGCCTTTACTGCCCTCTCCCCTGGAAGATCTCACTTATCTGAAGTTTCCTCCAGAAGCTATGCACTCGACTCATGCTGACCTCCGCCAAAATGCCCGAACACAGGAGTGAAATGCTGGGCCTCCTCAAGCCCCCAGATCACTGTTAGCCTCCTTGATAATCTACTGAAAGTCTGGCAGACACCAGCATCGGGACCCAGCACCTCTAGGAGACTTGATGTCAAGTACCAGGTGCAGCCGACCCCAGGTTTCGAAAAGACAAAACTACAACACCATGCCATCATCATCGAGTCCGCGCTGAAGAAGGCTATGAGAGGAGAGGGGCCGATAAGCCTCTGTCGTCGTAATGAAACAGAAAGCTATGGGCACACTTCAGTTCTGATTTATAAACAAAACTGCAGAGAGATCATTTGGACCTCTGGAACTGAAGTGTACTCGTAGCTTTCTGTTTCGTTACAAGAACAGAGATTATTAGCCCCCCCCCCCCCCCCACCTTGTAAAAGCTCACTTTCCCATGCCAATGTACCACTTAGTAAGGACCACAAGCTCCTGGATGTCTTCTTTATTTATTTAGCAATGCTTATATACCTCTTTTCACTGCGTCAAAGCAGTGTACATTCAGATATGGTACATATTTCCCTTGTCCCCGAAGAGCTCACAATCTGTTTTTGTACCTGAGGCAGTGGGAAGAAGGCATACAAGGCCCGCAATGCTAAGCGCTAAAATAGCTGCGCATCAATTTCAGCTCATCCTATACCAGGACACAGTGCTCAACAGCCTCAAGACAACCACCGAGAGCCTACCCCCTGAATCGAGGGCAGTCATCTCACCCATCTTGCGCGACCTTGCAGAATGTGGTAAGCGTATTATCCACCTTTGACACAGCTGCCCGCACCTCTGCTGCAGCCATTGCCTTGAGACACACCACTTGGCTTCTGGCCTCGGGCCTGCGAGAGGACACCCAAGAGTGATTGACCGATGCCCCTTGCATGGGGGACACTCTTTTTTGGATAAAGTCAAGGACACTGTCAGTGACTTGAAGAACCACTGCACCATGTTGCAGAGCCTGGTCACAGATGACTTGGAGCACAGCTCACACCAACAAAAGTCACATTCCTCATACTCACAGAAGTCCTACTCGGCACCCCAACAGTACAACTCCTAACAGAAATGACGGCCACCTCACTCCAAACACCAACCCTACCAGCACAAGCCATGCCAGCAGGAGCACTGCCAACAGAAATAATCTACAGCCTCGTCCAGGAAAAGCACCCTTTCGTTTTGACGCCACTGGAGACACGACCCTGCCTGTGGGGAGGCGCCTCTCGTCCTTCAAGGAAGCCTGACAGAACACCACCACCGACAAGTGTGTCCTGGACATCAGCAGGGTATATACCATCTCAGATTCTTTGCATCCCCACACCAGCAATCCGCCCCACCAGCCAGACCCCTCTCCTCCTACTCACTGCCATGACTGTGGAGCTCTGCTCACTCCTAGCAGCGAAAGCCATCGAACGAGTTTCCCCTGAGGAGATCAACCGTGGCTTCTGTTCCACATACTGCTCATTTCCAAGACCATCCAAAAGATCATCAGGGACTGCGCAACGGTTATCTTGATCGCAGCTCACTGGCCACGGCAAATGTGGTTCCCATATCTTTGCCGCCTTGCTGACAGCCTGCCCATCTACATGCCCCATACAATGGACCTCATCACCCAGGACAGAGGGACCCATGCTCCACCCCAACCTGGCAACCCTCAATCTCCAGGAACAAGCAGGAATGTAGTCTTCACATATGGGTATCGTCGGTACCGATGGAGCCTGCGCGGGAACGCTCCCCAGCGTCCAATTAGAAAGCTTTTGGGAGCATCCCACAGCGCCTGCGTGTGCTGCCTTCCCGCCTTTCCCAACTGCCTCTCTCCAGTTCTTCATTTTCTGCGGAACCAGCAGGTTATTGTTGCTGTCACCGCAGAAAATCTTTCCCTTATTCTCCTCTTTTTTGTGGTCGCGTCTGCCTTCCTCAACGCTATACCGGTACCGCCAGTTGTTCTTCTTTCTTTTAAAAAAAAAATATATATATATATATACTATTTTTTTCCAAATTTTTCCAGGTGCATGCGCCATTTTGGGCCATAGGCCCAAAATTTCCTCCACTATGGAAAAACCTGCTTAGGGTTTCAAAAAGTGCACCAAATGTGGCAGTACCATCTCCATCACCGACACCTATGAGTGGTGTCTTAAATGTTTAGGTCCTGACCACGCCATCTCGGAGTGTATGGCTTGTGCCTTGATGTCCAAGAGGGGTCAACAAAACTGAGCTGCTAAGCTCAGCACCCTTTTTCCCTCCAATGCAGCTTCTGCGGCATCAACGTCTTCCAGGGCTTCGTCTTCCTCCCATGGATCTCAGGTAACTAAACATAAGTCTGGCCGGTCCTCAAAGGGTAGATCTCCTAAGCATCGCGATGCCTCTGGCGTTGCCCTTGAGGGTTCTGTACTGGCAAAATTGCCCCGGCAGGAGGCTTCGGCTTCCAAAGCATTATCGGGGCTCCAGGATGTTCTCAAGGCCTCAACCTCGGCAGAACTACTGGTGACAAGCTCTGGGGTACCGGCTGCTTTCTCCGGTACTGACACCCAGGCATCGGCAGCGTCGATAGACCAGAGGTTCCTGGCTATTGAACGCAGTCTGGCGGCTCTTCTTGCGGCATCGACACCCTCAGAACCGCGTCAGACAGTTCAACCGGTACCGGCATCGACTTCGGCACCGGTATCGGTACCAGTACCGACAGCATTGACATCGGTGTCTGCTTTGCCGGCACCCAGTCATGCTATGCCTTCCGGTACCGATACACCGGTACCGATTCCCCCCAGTACCGACTTCGGTCGGTACGGGTATCGTGCTCTACAAGAGCATCCGGACAGAAGGTACTTTGAATCCTCAGAGGAGTCTGAGGATTCTGACAATTCTGTCGGTACCGGAATACTTCTCCCGGAGGAGCCTTTCTCTCCTAAACGTAGGATGTCTCCTCCAGAAGATATCTCCTTTCAGGATTTTATTAGGGAGGTGGCTTGAGGTTCTTTCCATTACTGTGGCTCCCGAAACAGAGCCCAGAGCAAAGGAGTTGGAGATTCTTCAATATCCCAAAGCTCCTAAGGAGGCAACTACTTTGCCTATCCATGAGATCTTACATGATCTCATGCTGAGAATGTGGGAAACACCTCTTACCACCTCTTCTCACTCTCGTAGACTGGATACCATGTATCGAGTTCCTCCTTGTCCTGGTTTCCAGAAGACTCAGCTTCCTCACCACTCTATTGTAGTGGAATCAGCTATGAGAAGTATCAGGAGTGCAAAGAGGCATGCCTCTAATCCTCCAGGACGTGAGTGTAGAACCTTGGATGCTTTTGGACATCGTACTTTCCAGGCTTCCATGCTTTCTGCCAGGATCAGTTCCTATATTTTATATATGGGAATGTTCCTTAAAGAAGTCACAGGCGATTTAGAGGTTCTGAGCCCTCTTCTTCCTGAAGATAAGAGGCAAGATTTTCTCACTCTGGTTAAACATGCCCAGGATGTTTCTAAATTTGTAAATCGTGCAGCTTTTGACTGTTTTGAGTGCATAAGCAGAACCTCTGCCATTGCCATAGGTGCACGTAGAATTGCCTGGCTCCAGGCATCCGATTTGGAGCTCTGGGTACAGGACAAACTGGGCAATATCCCTTGTACAGGTGAGAATCTATTCGGCAAAAATTGGCAAGAGAAAGCCAATGAGTTGGATGCTGACAACTCCACTTTGGATAGGTTATCCAAAGCCACAGCTGATCCTTCAAGGAAGAAATCTTTCAAGAAACCATTCTTCTCAAAAAAGAAGAGGTTCTACCCCTCTTATTCCCAGGAGGAACGTTCCGCAGGTCAGCCTGCCCGGAAGAGTCAGCAACCATCTAAACAAAGGAAAGCAAAGACTGCTAAACCTCAACCATCTCAGCAGTCTCAGCCTCCACAAGGCCTTTGACTTTCATCTAGAGAACTTAGCCTTCCTGGCTCTCAATGGACCAGAGCCTTCCACCATTCCAGAAAGGTTGTGTCATTTTGCCCCCAGATGGGGGCAGATAACAGCAGAACATTGGACTCTCTCCATTATAAAAGAGGGGTACAAGCTTCATTTTATCTGCATTCCCCCTCCCACAATGGTAAGACAGTTCAATTCTCAGACCTCTCTCATCAACCTGTTAGATGAAGAGGTCACTGTGCTTCTTGCCCAAGGGGCAATAGAAGAGGTACCCATTCCTCAACAGGGTACAGGGTTTTACTTCCCCTATTTCCTTATCCCAAAGAAAACAGGGGGACACAGACCTATTTTAGACCTCAGAGAATTGAACAAATTCCTGTTCAAAGAGAAATTAAAGATGATTTCTCTGGGAACTCTGCTGCCATACCTTCAGAGTCAGGATTGGCTTTGTTCTCTAGATCTCAAGGATGCATACACTCATGTTCTCATCCATCCAACTCACAGAAAATTCCTTCGGTTCCTTGTCCAAGGAAAGCACTACCAATATAGGGTGCTTCCTTTTGGCCTGGCCTCAGCACCAAAGGTGTTCACAAAATGCATGGCTGTGGTAGCAGCATGTCTTCACACTCTAGGAATATTCGTCTTCCCCTACTTAAACAACTGGCTCATTCGAGCCCCATCAGAGTCAGAGGCCAGGACTTCTTTATCTTGCGCAGTGCGTATCCTTCAGTATTTGGGTCTGGTCATAAACATCCCAAAATCCAGTCTAACTCCCACTCAGTCTCTTTAGCTCATAGGAGCTTTGCTGGATACCAGAAAATCAAGGGCCTATCTCCCCCAGGCCTGTTGCCTTCGCATGGTGCAGTTAGCTTCTGAAGCAGTGCTAAAGCCTCAGCTCACTGCTCGAGAAATGTTACAACTATTAGGCCACATGGCATCTACCGTGCAAGTGGTTCCTTATGCTCGCCTCCATATGAGAGCAGCCCAGTGGACTTTGTCCACTCAATGGACCCAGGCATTAGGGTGCCTGTCAGACAAAATAGCAAACACAAATCACCTTATTTTGTCCCTCCAATGGTGGCAGTCCACTCAAAACCTGTTGCTGGGGTCCCTATTTCAACAACCTTTACCCCAGTCAACTCTCACAGCAGATGCTTCTCCAGTGGGTTGAGGAGCTCATCTGCAAGATCTCTCCACCCAAGGCACTTGGACTCCACAGGAGACTCATCTACACATCAATCTCTTGGAGCTCAGAGCAATCTTCCTTGTTCTGCGAGTGTTCCACACCCTGCTCAGCTACAAGACAGTCCTCATTCATACGGACAATCAAGTAGCCATGTTCTACTTGAACAAGCAGGGAGGAACAGGCTCTCTGTCGCTTTGCAACGAAGCTTTGTGACTATGGGCCTTCACCAGAGAGCATCAGATTCATCTCCTGGCAGTGTATCTTCCAGGTATCCAAAACCCTTGGGCAGACAGACTCAGTCGAGTTCTGCTTCCACACGAATGGTCTCTACATGCAGACCAGGTGGCCAGGATTTTTCAAATTTGGGGAACCCCGGACATAGACCTCTTTTCAAGTCCGTTGAATGCCAAACTTCCCCGGTTCTGTTCCAGAATTCTGGCTCAGGGCTCTCAGGCCAAGGATGCTTTCCTCCTTCATTGGGGTCAAGACTTCCTATATGTCTTTCCACCAATTCCCCTGATTCCCAAAACCCTGTTCAAGCTTCAGAGAGACAGAGGCCATATGATTCTCATAACTCCACATTGGCCACGGCAAGTGTGGTACGCTCTGCTTCTACATCTCTCTCAAGCTTTGAAACACCACCTATTCACAATATGCTACCCTGACACCAACCCTGACACCCACACATCGGGTAAACTTCCCTCATGTCACAGCTACCATAGCACCTTATTACAACCAGAAAATGGTTAGCCTATACTCTTGCCCACCCACTAATTTTTACGCCTGTCCCTCCCACACAAAAATGAAGATGATACCAAATTAGCTTAGAGTATTGGTGACAATACTAATTTAACCTGTAAATAGTTACCCTGTGAATAGTTACCCCGGTTGTCCTATGTTTCTTTTCCTGTTCTATGTAAACTCAATGTTGCTTGTATGCATTGTAGTATGTTTTGTTCGATGTACACCGCACTGATTATAATAGCGCGGTATAGAAGAAATGTTAAATAAATAAATAAAATAAATAAATAAGCTCCCTCTCTGGAGTTAGGCTCTGCTCCAGATCTCCTGTCTCAGGCGGACAGAATGTTATGGCATCCCGGTCCCCAGTCTCTGCATCGCAGGGCTTGGTTGTTGAAGGCCTAGATCTTCAGGATCTTTATCTTTATCTTTATTTATATTTGATAGACCGCTTAGGCCGAAACATTAAAGTGGTGTACAAAGAAAATAAAAGGTCAACACTGCAAACTACGGAAAAAGAATGCCAAAATTAACAGGAAAGAAAGAGAAAGGATAGCGCAAAGCAAAAGACAGAAAACAATAATCACAACCAAGCACACACAGACTCAACCAACACTGACAAACAGGGGAATAACAGGACCAAAACTCAACTGGGACAAGACAACAACCGACTGTTGCATCAGGGAGGGGAATCTAGGGGAAGGTCAAATGCTTTTCGAAATAGATAGGTTTTAAGTGAGGCTTTGAATTGAGGATAAGAGACTTCGAGATGAAGGGACGAGGGCAGGGCATTCCACAACCACGGACCAAGAAAGAAAAAGGCAGAGTGACGGGTCTTTTCAAGATGTGCATGGGAAGGGGAAGGTAAGGACAGACGATTAGCGTGGAGAGCACGGAGCTGACGATAGGGCGTGTGCAGAGAAACCAAATCAGCCAAGTACAGAGGGTTATTAGTGTAAATAGCACGGTGAGTGAGGATGAGAAGTTTATAGTGAAAACGAACACGCAGGGGCAGCCAATGTAGGCGGAAGAGGATAGATGTGATCGAAACGGCGGGCAAAAGTGATTATACGGGCAGCGGTGTTCTGAATAAGCTGAAGACGTTGGAGCTGATAATTGGGAAGGTTGGCCATGAAAACGTTACAGTAATCGAGTCGGCTAGTAATTAGAGCAAGGACGAGAATAAGCAAGGATTCAAGAGGAAGAAATGTACGAACAGCCCGAATTTGACGGAGGGTAGCAAAACAGCGCCTGGTGAGGGAGGAGATGTGATCACAAAAGGAAAGGATCTTAACCTTCCTCAGCAAGTAAAGGATATCCTTTATGCTTCTAGAAAACCTTCCACAAGACGCTCTTATGCTTTCAAGTGGAAAAGGTTACCATATGGTGCTCGCAGAAGGGACTTAAATCTGGTTCTTGGCCAGCTCATGAAGCCACCTTTTGAACCCTTAGCTACTACCTCGTTGAAATTCCTTTCTTGGAAAGTTATCTTTCTCATTGCAATCACATCAGCGAGTTTCAGGCACTAGTGGCTGATCCACCTTATACAAGGTTCCATCATGACAAGGTAGTCCTTAGGACTCATCCACACTTTATGCCAAAGGTGGTCTCGCCTTTTCATCTTAACCAAGCGGTCTACCTGCCTGTGTTTTTTCCAAGGCCTCATGCATCAAATGCAGAAAGGAATCTTCATACTTTGGACTGTAAAAGAGCTTTAGCTTTTTACTTACAAAGAACACAGCAACATAGAAAGTCCTCTCAACTCTTTGTTGCTTTTGATCCTTCTCATTTGGGACTTCCAGTCTCCAAGAGAACACTGTCCAACTGGATTGCACAGTGTATTTCCTTTGCCAGAGTAAGAACCTTCCTCTGGAGGGCCATGTCACAGCTCATAATGTGAGAGCCATGGCAGCTTCAATGGCTCATCTGCACTCTGTGTCTATCGACGACATCTGTCGAGCAGCCACTTGGGCCTCAGTTCATACCTTCACAGCCCATTGCTGCTTAGACAAGGACTCCCGGGATGCCTTGTTTGGTCAGGCTTTTCTCCAACACCTGTTCCATACCTAATCAACTCCTACCCGCCATCGCTGGTTGGATGCCAGAGATCCATGGGGGAAGTGGAGCCCTTTCACAGGGACACACAACTTCTGGGGTCTCTCCCTGGCATCTAAAGCTAGGGAGTCCCCATATGTGAAGACTACATTTCTGCTTGTTCCTGGAGATAGCATAGTTACTCACCTGTAACAGGTGATCTCCGGGAACAGCAGGAATTTAGTCTTCACTACCCACCCACCTCCCCTAGGAGTTGTATCTCTATCTCTTTCTCTTTCCCTCTCTCTCTCTTTGTCTCAGCTTTAAACTCAACTGGAGAGAGGCAGTTGGGAGAGGCGGGAAGGCAGCACGCAGGCACTGTGGGATGCTCCCAAAAGGTTTCTAATTGGATGCTGGGGAGCGTTTCCACACAGGCTCCGTCGGTACCGACGATACCCATATGTGAAAACTAAATTCCTGCTGTTCCCAGAGATCACCTGTTACAGGTGAGTAACTATGCTTTCTATCTGCTTGGAAGTTGAGAGGATCTTTATCTTTATTAAAGAGTTAATATACCACTCATACTGGGAGTACCAGAACGGTTTACAATACAAAATTTGAGATTGCTTAAGAAGAGGAAAGGCACGCCAATTTATGATAGACAGGAGCAGAAGGTACAAGGCAAGCATTCAGATTCACTGTTTAAAGGGGTGGAAAACAATTGGGGGTCGGGGGGCGGGGGGAGATAATGGAGAGGAAGGGAGGGGAGAGGTCAAATGTAGTGCAGAATAGGTGTGTTTTTAATCTGGTTTTAAATGTTTTGTAGGAGGGCTCTATACGGAGGGCTGGGGGAAGCGAGTTCCAGAGCTGGGGACCTAGGAAGAAAAAAGCAGAGGAACGGATGGACTCAAGATGAGGCTCATCCTGGCATCCAGGCACAACTCCACAAAGAAAACATACAGGCTGAAATGGAAGCGCCTCAACGCCTGGTGCGCAGTGTCAGGGCAGGACCCATTCTTCTGCCCCATTCTGTCTGTCCTCCAATACCTGACCACTCTCGCTCAAGGCCACCTCCATTCAGGTACAGTTATTGGCCTTCTCAGTGTTCTATGACCGGCTTGTTGACCAAGCCATCACCATGCACCCCTCTGGTATCATGGTTTATGAAAGGTCTCGCCAACCTTCGGCCCTCAGTCTGCCAGCCTGTATCATCCTGGGACCTCAATACCATCCTACAACAGCTTACACAGCAACCCTTCGAGCACCTGAGGGAGGCCACCTGGAAAACCTGTTTCTCATTGCCATCACCTCGGCCAGACAAGTTGCAAGCATTAGTTGCCCACTTGCCGTACACCCTGCTGTTCCTGGACCGCACCACCCTCTGGGCGCATCCCAAGTTTCTTCCCAAAGTAGTCTCACCCTTCCACATCAACCAAAACATTGAACTACCTATCTTCTACCCCGAACCCAACAACATGCTTGAAGAGCAATGCCTGCACATTCCAGACTGTGTTATCTATCTTGAATAGACTGCGCCTCATTGAACCAGGGCCCAAGTCTTTGTACTATTACTACTACTACTGAGCATTTGTATAGTGCTACAAGATGTACGCAGCGCTGCACAGACATGTAAGAGACAGTCTCTGCTCATCAGAGCTTACAATCTAGTCAAAACAGACAACACAAAAGGTGTAGACAGGGATAAAATAAGGGGGAATGGTAAAGAAACAAGGAAATCAGGTGAGTCAAGATCGAAAAGCAGCAGCGAAGAAGTGAGTTTTTGTATCCTTCGACCCCCAACAGACCGGGATGCCGTCACAAAAAGGGCACTCTTGCAATGGATTCTTCACTTGAATAACCTTCTGCTTCTCCCAGGCGGGCGCCCAACCTCCAGGCTCCATCTGGGTGCACCAGCTTTGGGGCCCAGGCAACCACGCTAGCGAATCTTAAGACCACCCCAGTGAAGGACATCTGCAAGACAGCAACCTGGTCCTCTATACACAAGTTCAAGTGGCACTACTGCCTGGGCCAGTTTGCACTTTTGGACAATTCCTTTGTCCGCTCTATCCTGACCACGGCTGTCCTGCCAGGATACAACTAGAACTGTGCAACACTGGACTCTGGTAAGGCTGGTTGGCCAGCTAGCTTACCACCATAGCACACTCCTGATTCTGTTCTTCCGACCTCCATGATCACCGAGGCCTCAACCTTGGTGGTTAAGTGGTGTATCACCCAGCAGGCCTCTTGATGCCTTACTACTGGTATTACCCTTGCTGTCAATAGCCTTGGCAGGGCTTACCCCTGCTTGCGGCATACCTTACGGCCTGTCAACCAACAGCTTGTTGCTTGATTGTTGCCATTGTATACCTCACTGCAGAGCTGAAAGATTCCAGGTTACCATGGAGAAAGCGAGGATATTTACCTGTAATGGGGGCTGTCCGTGGACAGCAGTATACGTCAGCCACACATTCTCATCCACCTCCTTTGTGGATGAAGGCACACCAGGGTGTGGTGATGGTCTCTGATAGGGGAGGCCTGCCTTCTACCCAATGACCACAGGCACAAGCCCAGCCTAAAAAAAAAAATAGAGAGGAAAGAACACATTTAGTGACACTCCAGGCCTTGCTTGGGACAAACTGAGCAGGTAGGGGTGGGCCAGGGGGGAAGGGCAACTTGGCACATGGAGAGCACTTTCATCCAAACAGTGCCGTCAGATGACATCACCAGATGTGGCTGACTTATCCTGCTGTCCACAGAGAACCCCTGTTACAGGTAAGTAACCTCGCTTTATCATGACATTCCTATATGTTTACTAGGAGACTGCAGGGCTCAGAAGGTAATGCTAGGCAGATTCAGTGAGAGGAAGATTGGAGGGATTTTTAAAACGTAGAGATTAATTAATTACAAGCTTGAATCTGAAAGATTTTGGAGGAAATTTCACACAGCAGATTAAATCTCTGACTTGAAAGACCGTCAACAAAAAGTGGAAAAGTAGTGAGGATGATGAGGATGGTGGTATAGAACACATTAAAATAAGGAAATAGATACAGAGAATTATTAAATAAGCAAAAGCTAAGGTGTCTTTGATATATCTGGCATTTTGAATCCCTTTTTCTTTACATATCTTATAAGAAAACAATTGAGAAGGGTAATTACTAAACTTTAGTAAAATAGTGCTTTTAACCGTGCAGATCACTAACCCATGGTTACTACCCCTCTGAATTTGGTAAAAATCTCAGGGAGATTAGAAAACAAGTCTGAGTATTTTTAAAACTATTCTGCCATTGGTTAATGCCTGTGGTCATCAACTGAATTGCATTTTGCCTAGTTTTCTGTCGGGTAAAACATCTTAATGTTATGTGGATTTCTTGTATGAAGTACTGTGCAATACTAAACAAATGTGGTCATACAAATCTGTAGATTTCCAGTGGAGAAAGCTAGGTATCATGAAATGTTCACCTCCTTTCTTTTCTTGCTTAGTTTGTTTATTTCTTTTTTCCTCTAGAAGGAGCTGGCTGTTCTTTTTCTGTAAATTCCATACAGATAATGGCAAAGTATCCCCTTGATATGGTCACTTTCTTAGGATGAAGAATGTGAACAGTTTTTTGATGCCTGTTCTTTATAATTCTGCAGTTTTTCCAGTTATAATTAAAGAATGGGCTGCCTATAAAGGAAAATCTCCCCAGACCCCTGAGCTAGTAGAAGCTCTTGCATTCCGGGAGTGGACTTGTCCTAATCTGAAGAAGTTGTGGCTGGGAAAAGCAGTGGAGGATAAGAATCGGAGAATGCGGGCTTTCTTGGCATGTATGAGATCAGACACACCAGCAATGCTTAATCCAGCTCATGTGCCTACTCACCTTATGGTGCTCTGTTGTGTGTTGCGGTGCGTATTAACTATTTTTCATTTACATGAACAAATAGCACATGGAACGCAGAGTGTACCATTTCTGACTTTTCTTCAAAATGCTTCATTTCCTGATATTTTGTTCTTTCATGGATACATAATTTAATTACTTGTCTTTGTGGCTAGATGTGCTTAAAAGTTTTTTACTTTTTTTGTCTTTGGGGAAAAAGTGCCTTTTAGTCTGAATGCCTAAGAAATATTTATTGTTTCTACAAATGAGCTAGATCCAGTTGGTTACTCATTAATTCCCACAGAAAAGGAATAGCTCCCCTGCATTAAGTATATTTCCAAATTCTGTTGACTCTGTGATCTGATGCTAAAATTAGCAACACTCCCAAAATAAATCTTTAATAATTAGATTTACAACCACATCATTAAGGCTTCTGACTGATTTTATCCTGTCTCCAAACAAATACATGTTTTAAAATTTTAAAGATCCTCTTGGTTGGCTTTCTCACCATTAAATATCATCTGTTAGCTGTCCAATGACACATCTGAATTATGAACAGAAAAAGGATTGATGACTGATCTCAGGCCAGAAGGCACACGTGTCCCTAAAACAACTGTATAAAGGTGGATAAAATGACTGACATGAACATGCATTGCAAATTGTAAGCAATGTCCATATAATACAATCACGTTACTGTCAGTACTGGAATTATGTAATATGTATATCATAAAGACGTTTCAGTATGAATGCAGTAAGGATTACGTTTTTAAAGTATGAGAAATAAACCATTTCAAGAGAAAGAGGGAAGTAATCTTTAAAAAGAGACCAGCAGTGAGAAGAGTAAAGCCCAGAAATGGACTTGTTGCTGTTCTGAGAAATGTAGGTAGCACTGCTTTGTTGATTAAAGCATTACTCTTCTCAGATACTCTTCAAAATTGACCGCTGGAACTGTTGCTGCATTTGGAATCCCTTTCCAAACAATAGTGTGATGTGACTGTATAGACAGAGGTCCAGATTGCAGCCTTGCAAATCTCTTCCAGGGAGGCCAATCTTAAGTGGGCCACTGATGCATCCTTGGTTCAGACATTGTGAGTCATGACAGGGCCCTCAAGGCTCATGCCTACCTGGGAATAAGTGAAATAGATGCAGTCTGCTAGTCATAATATACGATGGCAGATAAAGACCGGTATGGTCCATCTAGTCTTCCCAGTAAGGTGGCTAGAGTGGTTGTACCTGCCGTTCCATGCAGGTCAGCCCCCCTTGATTTATTGAAGTATGTGAGAGATAGTGAGTGATAGCTACCTCTTATGACCCTATTAGGCGGCTGCCTAGAGTGTTAAGATTTAAGTTGCCTTTAATACAAAAAGAGTCTTGTAGTCAAGTGGTAAGGCAAAAGTAATATTAGGGCTTTATTCCCTGCCCTGAGGGGATATTCCTGGGATACAACAAACAATATGAAACAAAAGAACTGCTGCACAGAAAAAATATCTTCTTTCCTTCAGGCACCATCAGCTGGTTGCTTTGCACACGCTCAACATAAAGATACAATATCGTCAGATAAACAAATTGTACAATCCATGGGCACAGGGTCAGAATTATAGCAGCTGTTCTCCCACTGCGTTAACTCAGAGTCACTTACAATTGCATATGGGTCACATTCTTCACAGCTGCTGTCTTCCTTAAAACTCTCCTGTGAGTCATGGGCTAACTTTTCTAGAAAGGGCTCTTTAAATCCAGGGCTCTGAATGCCTGGTATATTAAAAGCTTCCTTCTGGCTTTCCCTTCTTCTCCACGCTGGTGGAATTACTGTATAACTTTCAGTATCAAAGTTACTTCTGGTGCCACGTCCTTGCCTTTCAAACCAAACAGAACTTCTTGCCTTTTCTTTAGCAGAGCTAGGTTCCCACCTCTTAGCTGTGGTTCTGTCTCTTATATCTGAGCTTCTGGCAGCTCTCTCCTGGGCTCTCCAACCACGAGGAATCCTAGCAGGGTCCTGGGCACGGTGCTGGCTGTTTCCTGCTCTGCTGCCACACCTGCTGCTTCCTTCCCTTAGTGGGTTTCCTCCAGCATGACGTGTGTTCACTGGATGCTGGCTTAGTCCTCCCAGGTCGCTGCCCCTACTGGCCTTCCCTGGTTCTACCCTGCAGCTTTTATCCTTGTTCTCTTTGCATGCTGCCTGGGTTTCTGAGAACAGGTGTTCCTGATTAGCCTTCCTGCTTCTAGCTACGTCAGGACTAGTGCAAGGACATTTTACTCTAATGCCTTTCTGCTTTTCTTGTGCTGAGTTTGTTTGCTGCTCAGCTAATTCTACATGAGCTGAGTTTGTCTGCTGCCCAGCCGATTCTGAGGTAAGTTCCTTACTATCTCCAGGAACAAGCAGGAATGAGTCTTCACATATGGGTACGTCGGTACCGACGGAGCCTGCGCGGGAACGCTCCCCAGCGTCCAATCAGAAAGCTTTTGGGAGCATCCCTCAGCGCCTGCGTGCTGCCTTCCCGCCTTTCCAACTGTCTCTCCTCAGTTTTCGTTTTTCCACGGAGACAGCAGGACGTCTTCCTGTCACCGCAGAAAATTTTTTCTTTAAATCTTTTACTTTTTGTTTTTCTTGTGGTCGCGGCTGTTTCCCCGACTCCACCGGTACCGCCGGTGGTTATTTTCTTTTCTTTTCCCTAAAACTCAGGGAGTTTTTTTCCCTCTGTTTCTGTCTTGAATTTTTGGGCCTGTAAGGCCTCTTCATTATGGAGCCTTCTTCTCCTAAGAAGTGCCTTAACTGTGGAAATACAGTTTTCTTTTTAGACTCCAATAACTGGTGTCTAACCTGTTTGGGTCCTGACCCCTTTCCTCCAGAGCCATCAGGCTACAATTTTATGAGAAGAAATTCTCCATTTCGAGTTTCCCTCGATGCCGTTTTCCCTTCCAGTGTAAGGGCACCGACCATTTCTTCTCTACAGGATCAGGTAACCCACAAACAGTCTGTCAAGACTAGCCAATCCTTGGGTGGTAAGTCTCATGCCAAGCATGATGACGGCTCCGGCCTTGCCCTCAAGACCTCATTGGCTTCAAAATCCCGGCGGGAGTCTTCGGTCTCCAAAGCCTTTCAGGGGTTTCAGGTTGTTCCTGGGGCTCACCCCTCACAGAACATACCTGAGCCATGCTCGGGGGTGGCATCCGCTTCGAGCAGTACCGATAACCCGGCATCGGCACCGGTGTTGAGTGCTCCACTCTTCACCAGGGATCGTCATCTGGCGTCCTCGGTACCTTCAGGACCGATCGATACGTTCCAGTTTGACTTTCCAGTATCTAAGCAATGCACGGTGGTGGCATCCGCTTCCAGCGGTACCGATACCCCGGCATCGGCTCCGGTGTTGAGTATTCCATTCTTCGCCACAGATCGTCATCGGACGTCCTCGGTACCTTCGGGACCGGTCGATACGTCCCAGATTGACTTTCCAGTATCGACAGCATCGCCGATAATACCACCGACATCGGTACCCTCCAGACATGTATCGATAGACTCGCTTCCTTCGATGCCGAGTCTAGAATCGATATCTAGTCTGGAAGACTGGGTACCGACGCGTCTCGGAACCGACACACACCGATTCCAGATGTGCAGTTCCGAGGATATTCACCGAGACTTTCCAGTTTCCTCGGTACCGTTTGAGCAGCCTCCGCTGACGGTTTCGGTGTCGATATCGCCTTCGATTCCGGTTCATCCACCGGTATCGGTGTCGATGCTGGTACCCGCAGTAGTATTGGGACCAGCTCCATCCATGCTTTTTTCCTCAGGTTCGCTCCTTTCTATGCCTAGTTTGGAATCGATACCTAGCATGGACGATACAGTACTGACGGTTTCAGGTCATACCCGCCAGTCCCAGTATCCATTCATTAGAGATCCTGTTTTGCACCGGAAAAGTACATCCTCTGGTGCCCAGCCTAGTTTTTCGAGTTTAACCTTCCAGGGATTGTTCCCATTGGAGTTCCTTCTTTTCAGAAATTTCTCCTTGACATGGCAACATTCCTGGCTATTCCTATCCCTGGCTATGATCCTACACAAGGCTCTTCTGGGAAGAAGGAAAATATAATGCTTCCTGTACATCATTCTTTATAGGATCTTCTTCTGAAAATATGGGAAACACCTTTAAGGGCTTCCTTACCTTCTACAGCAACTGCTCTTCTGTATCAGGTGCCTCCCCCCCCTTCTCCAGGGTTTCAGAAGACTCAACTTCCCCATCATTCCATTGTAGTGGAATCAGCAATGAGGAAGGTAAAAAGCAAGAAGAAGCATTCTTCTTTCCCGCCAGGTCGTGCATCTAGAACACTAGATGCTTTTGGACGTCAAACCTTCCAAACATCTATGCTGGCAAAAAGGATTCTCTCATATATTCTCTCATATATTTTTCTTCTGACTCCTTTTCTTTCAGAGCCCAAGGCTGCAGACTATTCCTTGCTTCTTAGTCATAGCCAGAATATCTCTAGGTTTCTTTCTCGTGCTTCCCTAGACTCCTTTGAGTCTGTTAGCAGAACCTCTGCTATAGCCATAGGAGCACGACGTAGAGCCTGGCTTCAAGCTTCAGACTTGAGCAGATGGGCACAACAAAGACTGGGTAACACTCCTTGTACTGGAGAAAATCTCTTCAACAAGGAGTCTTTACGTCAGGTTGCTCATTGCTCCACTGACTTCCCTGTTTCTGAGGGCTATCCTAAACCTTCTCCTATCCCAGTAGGTAGGAAATGCCCTACCAAACCTTCTTTCCCTAAAAGAAGGTGGTTTTATTCTTCTCCTGCCCATCATACAGATGTTCCCAAGCAAGGGAAACCTCGCCCTGGTCTGAAGAATCCAAACTCCAACCAGGAAAATTAACCCTCAATAGGGTTCCAATTAATCTGTTATAATATACAGTTCACTTCTTCTCATTAGAAGTTTTTCACTGTTTTTTTCCTTAAACCTCTACACTTGGATTCCTGTTTCCAGGACATCCACTTGTGTTTTTAGGTATGCTGAGCTGTCAGGATATTCATGCTTTTGGGTCACAGGATTTTCCTCCTCTTTCTACACTAAAGAGAGGTTTGACAACTATCTCATGATAGTTTTTCTGTACCACCATGAATTTTTCCTTCTACAGACTTACCATATGGCAAGTCTCACCTCAGCTCCTATTTTCTCTTTACCTTCTTTCCCAGGGTTCCCCTGTAACAGTGGTATCATACCAATGGAAGGCTTTCTTAGCCTTTCCAGTCTTCCTTTTTTCCTGATCTGGGCAGCCTGTCAGACAGGAACAGGATATTTCTTCTTGTTCTGTCTGTTCTTTCTGTTTAAAACAGAAAATTCTTTCTGATCTGCCATTCAGCAGCTGCCCATGCAGGAACTTCAGTGATTGGTCTACTGGTACTTTTCTATAAGTTCCAGTATGATCTTCCACTACTTTTGTACATCCTTAGTAGTGCTTCCAAGATAGTCCTCATCTATCTTGGATAATCCTTGTAACTTCATTTCTGCCATCTCCAAACCCTTTGAGTTGGCAGCATAGTTGAGCTGGCAGCTGGTTCTCTTCAACATCCAGTTTTATTTCCCAACTCTCCTGCATAATGCTCTCTGCAATCCTACAGAGAAGCTTTTCACTATGGGCCTTTGCTAGAGAGCATAGGGGTTTTTTCTCTAATGACTATCCTATATAGTTGGAAAAGGCTTCCTCAGTCACCTCCCAGGACTGTGAGGGTTCTTACGCCCTTCTATTCCCTTTTAATAAAGGACATAAGCCTTTCCAACGTGACAGTTTAAAGAGTTACCAACTTCCTACAGGAAATAGGCTCTTTTTCCTTGCAACTTGTTCTTATGGACAGCACATATTTAACTAAATAACGCATGATACCCCACCCCTTGTACCTCAAGTGGGTCTACCTGGTGTCTCCCCTATGCGTATTCTGTCCCTTCACCATGTTAGAGTTCTACTGGACTCAGGACGTGCTGTTACAGACTAATATTATCCTCTGTTTACTCGCAACCAGCCTGGTTATTTTACTGGGTAGCATTCTACTCCATCTTAACCAGAGGGAATAGATTCTCTATATCTTCTCAAGTAGGTTCCACCTTCTTGTTATGAGATGACTCATTCCTCTTCACATCTTCCATGTGAGGATCCCTATAGACATATCTCCTTCTGCTAAATTGCAGACATTTCTCTTTAGACCTATATATATATATATTCATATAGGTTCATATGTCTATATGCTTCTTTAGATGCATATATCTTGTCAGCCATGTGTGCATAAACTATACCCCCTGGATCTCGACATAAACATATATATATATATACATATATATATATATATATATATATATATATATATATATATATACCTTGTCATGCTGCCGCCCCAGAGGCCAAGGTTGGTATGGGCAGGTCAGATGAACACGAGAGTTTTTATATATTTTTGAATTTGGTCCTTCTGTAAGAGGTCTTGGTAATGTTCCCAGGACCTTCCGGGGGCCAAAGTTCAAGAGAACACACTAGCCAGAATGTAGGGAAAATAAGGCTTTATTTCCCTTTAAGCACAATGGTTCAAGTTATGGGAGACTACTTCAACCAACTGAAAGAAACCTTGCTTCAGGCAACAAAAAGAAAATATATTCACACTTGCTTTGTTTAACTGTTGCTTCACAGTACTTGGCATAAACAAACTTTACAGGCATTCGCTACTGGTCACTGTTTTATGTTTCATGCACAGACCTTAGGCTACCTGCCTGACAGTAGCTACAGTCCATCGGGGTTTCAGGTGGGTCTTCGTGGAATTCCACCTGCATGGGCTGAGTATCAGACAGCTGTGAATCAGTGTCAGTAAACTCTTGAGGAGTGTACTGAGGTTTCTCATATAACACATTTACTAGCTTCCAATGTTCAGCATTCAAGTCAGGGCCGCGCCCATGTGAGTGTTTGTTATGGCAGTTACTTCCCCTTGCAGGCTGCCTTATGTTATACAGTCTTTTTACCAAGGGCTTGTGCCTTGTTTCACCATCAGTTTGATAGGGAGGATATACTCCAGTATCTTGTGTTTCCTGTCTTCTTAACTTATATTGCTTATCAGAATAAAAAGGTATTTTACCTTGTTTAGTTGAGTCCCATGGCCTGGTCCTGCTGTAGTTCAGCGTGTCTTGAGCAGTAGGCTTTTCACACTCCAGCTGGCCTTCATGCAGAGTCACCACTCTCTCACTTTCACACCTTTTACCATTTGAATAAGGAATATTACCATTTGCAGCAAAGACTTCATCCTGGCTCAGATAATGCTTACTGTGTCTTGCATTTACTGCTACCGGTTCTTCGCACCAAACTCTGGGGTTTATTTCTCCCCTTGTGCCTTTCTTTCCAGTACCTCTCAACCAAGGACTCCTGGAACTCTGTGGCCTCGGATTCACTATGCCCTCCTGCCAGGAACTCCTTCCTCTCTGGTGCTCTGGACACTCCTTATGGTGCTCTCCTTCTTGGTTCCTTTCCAGAAGCTCTCTATGATGTGACTCTCCGTGGTCTGCTTTTCCTTGATAAGCCTCTTCTTGGTATGCCTCCTTTTGGTAGGCCTTCCTTGGTATGCCTCCCCTTGGTCTCTCTCTCCCTGGTCTCTTTTTAACTTGTCCTAGTTCCTCCTTTTCAAGCTCCCAGCCTTTCTTCAGGGGAACTCCCCCTTTTCTCCATTGGCTGTTAGGTTGCCTTACCTCATCAGCTCTGAGGTGCAGTTCTCTGGGCCTTGGAAGGTCACTCCTGCTCCCTCTATTGGGCTCCTCATAACATTGCAGCTGATGATAAAATCTTTTTTCAGGATTTAAAACCCTTTTTTCTCCATGAATAGGCTCTGCGGTACCACAGCCTCTATATATATATATCTTTATATATCTACACATATATATATACATATATATATGTGTTTCTCTGTCGAGATACTCTTTTAGGTAGATATGTATTCACATACTTATCTCTCTAACTGTCTGTGCTTATAAAGGTGTGTTTTCCTTCCTATCTGTTCCAGACAGTGGGTTTTCACATGTTCATACTATTTCACAGTATGTTTCAGTTTTATGCACACAACCACTGCTGTGGTACTGACAGCTTTTACCATAACCTTAGGTTCAGGTATCCCTGAAGCTCCCTATTCCTTTATCTTCCTACCTCTCGTCAGTTAGGACAGACATGGGGGGATCTTCAGTAGCTCTGAGGTTTCCAACTCCTCAGACATCTGTCCTTCCTTGGGATTACGGGGTTTTTCCCCTTACCCCTTCTTCCCTCAAGGACTAAGCCAATTTTGTCCAACTCGGTCAGTCTTCCTCTTTTGCTCCTAGCTATAATTAACTCTGTATCCAAAAGAGTTTTCAGCTTTTTCCATAAAGCTTTCTACTAAAGACTCACCATTTTTGTTCTTCCCCAGTTGAATCCTGGGGTCACCTCTCAGTTCCAGATTTGACATTCAACTCACTCCTGTGAGGTCATCTTGAAGATTCCTCTACTGGATCCCCAGTAGATTCCATCAGCCTCTCTACTTCCTGCAATCCAGTAGGTGAGGTCCATATGGTCATTGTTCATTTCAATACATTTCATGATGCTTATCATATATACAAGGACTCCTTGTCTGTAGTCCTATTTTAGGTCTGCTGTCTCTTACAGCTCCTCTCTTCTTCAACTCCTACCCTCCATCCTCGGGATGCCTGGGCATATGGGGTGGAGCATGTTTTAATCACCAACATGCTAGGGCTCCAGGCATCTTAGCTTGGGAGTCCCCATATGTGAAGACTCATTCCTGCTTGTTCCTGGAGATAGCACAGTTACTTACCTGTAACAGGTGATCTCTGGGAACAGCAGGAATAAGTTTGTATCTCTCTATCTCTCTTCCTTTCCTCTTTCTCTCTTTCTCTCAGCTATAAAACTCAACTGAGGAGAGACAGTTGGAAAGGCGGGAAGGCAGCATGCTCCCAAAAGCTTTCTGATTGGACACTGGGGAGCGTTCCCGCGCAGGCTCCGTCGGTACCGACGTACCCATATGTGAAGACTTATTCCTGCTGTTACAAGAGATCACCTGTTACAGGTAAGTAACTGTGCTTTCCCCTAACTCCATGGGCTCTGTGCCAGCTGCTGTGTCACAAGTATAAAAGATATTTGTTTGCTTTGATTTTATCCTCTTGCTATAAAGGGATCCACTGTGTTTGTCCCATGCCATTATATCACTGTATTTGCTCCCACCATCTCCATCAGGAAGGCATTCCAATCATCTACCACCCTTTCAGTGAAAAAGTAATCTCCAGGAACAAGCAGGAATGAGTCTTCACATATGGGTACGTCGGTACTGACGGATCCTGCGCGGGAACGCTTCCCAGCGTCCAATCAGAAAGCTTTTGGAAGCATCCCACCACGCCTGCGTGCTGCCTTCCCGCCTTTCCCAACTGCCTCTCCTCAGTTTTCGTTTTTCCGCGGAGCCAGCAGGAAGTCCTCCTGTCACCGCAGAAAATTCTTCTTTTAATTCTTTAGTTTTCTTGTGGTCGCGGCTGTCTCCCCGACGCCACTGGTACCGCCGGTGTTTCTTTCTCTTTTCTTGTAAAATTTTTTCCTTTTAGGGAATATTTTTTCTTCTGAGTGTCTTATGGTTTTTCAGGCCTTCCAGCCCTCTCCATGTCCTTCATGGAACCGCCAGCCACTTTCTCCAAGAAATGTTCAAACTGTGGTGGTACAACTTTATTTTTAGACTCCCAAAATTGGTGTCTAAGCTGTTTGGGTCCTGACCTTTTTCCTCCAGAGCCCTCGGGCAACAGTATTGTAAGAAGAGGTTTTCAACATCGAGTTTCCCTCGATATGAGGTTCCCTTCCAACTTCAGGGCACCGACCATTTCTTCTTCTACACAGGATCAGGTAACCCACAAACAGTCTGTTAAGACTAGCCAACCCTCGAGTGGTAGGTCTCATGCACAGCATGTAGACGGCTCCGTCCTTGCCCTCGAGGGCCCATTGGTTTCAAAACCCCGGCTGGAGTCTTCGGCCTCCAAAGCCTATGTGGGGTTTCAGGTTGTTCCTGGGGTTCACCCCCCACAGAACATACCTGAGCCGTGTCCGGTGGTGGCATCCGCTTCGAGCGGTACCGATACCCCGGCATCGGCACTGGTGTTGGACGAAACACTCCTCATCAGGGATAGTCATCTGGCGTCCTCGGTACCTACGGGACCGGTGCATACGTTCCAGACTGACTTTCCAGTATCGGTACCGGCACCGATACTGCCTCCGACGTCGGTACCCTCCACACATGCATCGATAAACTCGCTTCCTTCGATGCCGAGTCTGGAATCGATCTCTAGTCTGGAGGACTGGGTACCGACTCGCCTTGGTACCGGCTCCCGTCGGTACCGAAGGCTCAGTTCCAATGGTTCGGATCCACAACTCTCGGTTCCTCCGATGCCGTTTGGGTTGCCACCGGCTGGATTTCATCCATCGGTATCAGACACGGTACTGAAGTCGGTACCGATGTCTACATTATCCTCAATGCTGAGTTTGGAATCGATCTCTAGTCTGGAAGACGCGGTTCTGACACGCCTTGGTACCGCGACCTGTCGATACCGGAGGCTCGGTGCCGACGGTGACTGCCGAAAGTTTTCGGTTACCTCGGTACCGATTGAGCTGTCACCGATGGCTGTTCCGATGTCTGTGTCTGGTTCGGTTCCGACATCGGTACCGGTATCGGTACCGGTATCCTCTGTAGGATCGTGGCCAGCTCCTTCCATGCTTCTTTTAACAGCATCGCTCCCTTCTATACCAAGTTTGGAGTCGATACCTGGCATGGACGATGTGCTACTGACTGTCGCTGGTCCTGACCTCCAGTACCAGCGTCCATCCGTTAAGGATCCCATATTGCACCGTGCAGATACATCCTTCGGTGCCCAGGCTAGTTCCTTAGATCTAACCTGTCCAAGGGAGGTTCTCTTTGGAGATCCTTCTTTTCAGAGTTTCCTCTGGGATATGGCAAGATCACTTGCCATCTCTATCCCTGGACATGATCCTACACAAGGCTCTGTTTCTACCGAAGCAAAGGAAAACATAATGCTTCCTTTGCATCATTCCTTGCAGTATCTTCTTCTATGAATGTGGGAAGCACCTTTAAGGGTACCCCCACCTTCCAGAGCAACTGATCTCCTATATCAGGTGCCCCCCTCTCCAGGGTTTCAAAAGACTCAACTTCCTCATCATTCCATTGTAGTGGAATCAGCAATGAGGTGGGTGAAGAGTAAGAAAAAGCACTCTTCTTATCCGCCAGGTTGTGAGTCTAAGACACTAGATGCCTTTGGACGTCAAACCTTCCAGACATCCATGCTTTCAGCAAGAATTCTCTCATATATTTTTTATATGAGTCTATCTCTTGAGGCGGTCACAAAGAAATTGCATCTTTTGACTCCCTTTCTTTCAGAACCCAAGAGTGCAGACTATTCCTCACTGCTTAGTCATATTCAAAATATCTCTTGGTTTCTTACTCATGCTTCCCTAGACTCATTTGAGTCTGTTAGCAGGACTTCTGCTATAGCTATAGGGACACGACGTAGAGCCTGGCTCCAAGCTTCAGAATTAGACAAATGGGCACAACAAACTTAGACAACTGGGTAATACTCCTTGCACTGGAGAAAATCTCTTCAATAAGGAGTCTTTACGTCAGGTTACTCAGTGGTCCACTGACTTACCTGTTTCTAAGGGCTGTTCTACGCCCTCTTCTTTCCCAGTAGGTAGGAAATGTCCTACCAAACTTTCTTCCCCTAGGGGGAGAAGGTTTTATTCATCTTCTGCCCATCACACAGATGTTCCCAAACAGGGGAAACATCGCCCTGGTCTGAAGAATCCAAACTCTCATCAGGCTCACCAAACCCAGCATCCGCAGGGTTTCTGATTAATCACATATTTTTTGTCTCTTGGGGTTTAGAACCTGCAGTTGGCTTTTTCTCAGTTAGAAGCCTTCCACTGCTTCATTCTAAACTCTAGGCATGGATCTTTTTTCACAAGACATCCATTTTTCTCTGTTATACGAGCTCTTAGGATGTTCATGCCTATAAGTCACAGCTTCTCCTCTTCTTCCTGCTAGGGAAAGAGGTTTAACAACTATCAAATGATAGTTTTCTGTACCAGCATGAATTTTTTCCTTTCTACAGACTTAACACATTGTAAGTCTCCATTCAGCTCCATCTTCTCTACCCTCTTATCAAGCATTTCCCCTGTAAGAGTGGTACTATTACACTGGAGGGCTTCTCTTCAGCCCTTTTAGTTTTGTCACTATTCCAGTGTGGAGTTTTCCTCTCTGAGTTAACTCCTTCTTCTTTTTTGCTTTGGGGCAGCTTTCAGGCAGGTCCAGAGTTTTCCTACTCCTGTTCTGTCCTTTCTGTTTTTTAACAGAAAGATTCTTTCTGATGTCTTACTAGCAGCTGCCCATGCAGCAGTCCTAGTGATTAGACCACTGGTTCTTCCCCACAAGCATCCAGAGTTGTCCTCCACTATATTCTTTCTAGCCTTAGTAGTGACTCCAAGACAGTGGATTCATCTTTCTTGGCAAATCTTATCGCTACAGGCTTCTCAGATTGTTTTCTATTCTTGCCATCTCCAATTCCCTTGGGTTTGGCAGCATAGTCGACCTAGGTACTGGCTTTTCCAGCAGCCAGTTCTATCTCCTAATTCTCCTGCATTATGCTCTCTGCAATCTTACAGAGAAACTTTCCACTATGGGCCCTTGCTAGAGAGCATTAGGATTTCCTCAAACAGCTGTCCTAGATGGTTGGAAAAGGCTCCCTCAGTCATGCCCCTCATGACTGGAAGGGTTCTTCCTACCCTACTATCTCCTTTCTAAAGCAAAGGACATGGGCCTTCTCTTACGTGAAAGCTTAAAGAGTTGTTCAATTCCCTCGTTTGGTCCTCAGGATTCCCACCGGGAATATGCTCTCTTTCCTTGCAGCTCGTCCTCATGGTATCCTAATCCTTCATGGACAGCGCATATTTAGCTAAAGAACGCATGATACCCTTTTTGCCCCTCAAGTAGGTCAACATGGTATCTCATTCCTATGCGTCTTCTGTCCATTTACCATGCCAGAGTTCTGGAGGACTCGGGACTTGCTGCCTGCAGACTGATATTATCCTCTGCTTTTCACGTAACCATCCTGGTTATTTCACTGACTAGCATTCTTGCAGCAATCTAGTCTGTCAGGGAGATTTTTCCCCTGACTTCTTCCATCATAACTAGGGGGAATAGATTCTCTATATATCTTCTCAAGTAGGTTCCACCTTCTTGTTGTTAGATGAATCGTTCATCTTCACATCTCCTATGTGAATATTCTTTCTATAAGCACATCTCTGACTGCTTAATTGCAGACACTTATATCATTTGTGTGTGTATATGTTTTGCCTTTCTATATCTCACTATAGATATATATTCTTATATGTCTATCTATATCTCTATCTATCTATCTATCTCTCTCTCTCTCTCTCTCTATATATATATATATATATATATATATTTATATATATATATATGTACATCTGTCGAGATATTTATTATAGGTAGATATGTATTTACATACTTATCTATCTGACTGTCTATGCTCATATAGATATATATGTCTCTATATGATTTTGACAGTTGGGCTCTACCCATACCATGCTGTTCCAGCATGTTTGGGGTGCTGGACACACAACTTCTCCAGTAGTAGTTAACAACTTTTCTACCATACCCCTGAAGCTCTCCATGTTCCAGTATCTTTCCTACCTGACATCAGTTAGGAAAGACATTGCAGATCTTCAGTTATTCTGAGGCTAACGCCTCGGGCATCTATCATTTCTTTTGGGATATAAGGGTTTTCCATACCCCTTCTTCCCACAGGGACTAGGCCTGTTTGTCCAAATCAGTCAGCCTTTTCCTCTTTTTGCTCCTATGAGTGAGCCACTCTGTAGCCAAAAGAGTTTGGGCTTTTTTCATAAAGCCTTCCGCTGACGGCTTACAGTTTTGGTACTACCCCAGTTTACCCCTGGGGTTACCTCTTACCTTTCAGAATTCCTGACCTCCATTGTGTTTTCCTACAGGTTTATTACCTCTACTTTTGCAGTGAGGTCCCTCTACTGGATCCCCAGTAGATCTCATGAACCTCCATACTTTTGTACAATCCTGTTAGGGGAGGTCCATATTGCAATATTTCATTTTCAATATATTTGATGATAATTGTCATCCACACAGGGACTTCTTGTCTGCAGTCCTATGTTAGGTTAGCTGTCTTTTACAGCACCTTTCTGTTTCAACTCCTTCCCACCATCCTGAGGATGCCTGGCCATATGAGGTGTAGCATGTTCCAATCCATAACATGCTGGGACTCCCCATATGTGAAGATTCATTCCTGCTTGTTCCTGGAGATAGCACAGTTACTTACCTGTAACAGGTGATCTCTGGGAACAGCAGGAATAAGTCTTCACAACCCACCCACCTCCCCTAGGAGTTGTATTCTCTATCTCTATCTTTCCCTTCTCTCTCTCGCGCTCTTTGTCTCAGCTTTAAAACTTAACTGAGGAGAGGCAGTTGGGAAAGGCGGGAAGGCAGCACGCAGGCGTGGTGGGATGCTTCCAAAAGCTTTCTGATTGGCCGCTGGGAAGCATTCCTGCGCAGGCTCCGTTGGTACCGACGTACCCATATGTGAAGTCTTATTCCTGCTGTTCCCAGAGATCACCTGTTACAGGTAAGTAACTGTGCTTTTCCTGATGATGCTTTTAAGTTTACCACCTTGCAACTTCATTTTATGCCCTTTAGTTTTATAGCTTCCCCTTCTTTGAAAAAGGATTGTTTGTTCATTAATACCCTTTAAGTACAGTCAAACCTTGGTTTTCATGATTAATCCGTTCAAAAAAGTCTGACTAAAACCGAAACGGACTAAAACCGAAGCAAGATTTCCCATAAGAAATAATGTAAATTCAATTAATCCGTTCCAGACACCCAAAAATATTGACAAAAAATACATTTTATAGAGAATAACTATATTTTTACATACAGAAAACAATGAGAAATACATATAAATGACTAATGAAATGGATAAATGAGCATGTAACATCACTTTTACCTTTATTGAAGACTTTTGTTGGCATATGGGACGCACTCCAGCCAGCTCCAGCTGCCCTCCCCTCCGGGGATCGAGCAATCACCACCAGCAGCGGAGGTGGGAACAGCCATCTTGGCCGGCTGCCCAATTGGGGCTCCAGCCTGCCTTGTAAAAGAGAAGCGCCATCGGGCGCTGGGAGAGGGACACACTCCAGACAGCTCCAGCTGCTCTCCCCTCCAGGGATCGAGCAATCACCACCAGAAGCGGAGGCGGGAACAGCCATCTTGGCCGTCTGCACAATCGGGGCTCCAGCCTGCCTTGTAAAAGAGAAGCGCCAATAAATATGGAAGACAGTCAATCAGCAAGAAAATCAAAATAAAGAAAATCCCACTTCTGGCCACAAGATGGTGCTCCATTTTCAACTGTACGAAAACCGAGACAACGTACGAAAACCGGAACAAAATCTTGATGAAAAAAGTCAACGAAAACCGAATCATACGAAAACCAGGGCATACGAAAACCGAGGTTTGACTGTATTTAAAGATCTGTATCATATATCCCCTGTCCCTCCTCTCCTCTAGGGTATACATATTTAGGTCTTCAAGTCTCTTTTCATACATCTTCTGGCTCAGGTGCCAAATCATTTTGATCGCCTTCCTCTGAACTGTTTCAAGTCTTTGTATATCCCTTGTGAGATATGGTTTCCAAAACTGAACACAGTGCGCCAAGTGAGGCCTCACAATTGACTTGTACAGGGGCATTAATACTTCCTCATTTCTGCTGGTTATTCCTCTCTGTATGCAGCCGAGCATCCTTCTGGTTATGGCTACCACCTTGTCGCATTGTCTCGCCATCTTGAGATCCTCAGACACTAGCACTCCGAGGTTCCTCTCCTGGTCTGTGTACACCAACCTCTCGCCCCCTATCGCGTATAATTTCGTTGGATTTCTGCATCCCAAATGCATGACTCTGCACTTCTTCACATTAAATCTTAACTGCCAAGCATTAGACCATTCTTCCAGTGTTTGTAGATCATTCCTTATATTGTCCACTCCCTCAGAAGTGTTCACTGTGTTGCAGATTTTCTCCGGGACCAAACAGGAAGTCAGTCCTCACATATGGGTGATGTCACCAACAGAGCCCATGCAGGAACGCTTCCCAGCTTTCAAAAGAAGATTTTGGAAGATGCATCATGCATGCTTGCTGTTCTTCCTGCTCAAAGGAGTCATCTTTACCTCAGTCTTCTTTTTTCCTTGTTATCTGTGTCCTAGAATTTGGTTGTTTTTCTTTTCACTAGTTTTTTCTTTATTTTTTTGGATGGCATGTTTCGTGTTTTCTTGCCATCTCCGGGAGCATCAGTGACTTGACACCACATTTTTCTTGGGGGGTTTTCTTTATTTTGTCACGTGGGGATTTCCTCTTGTGCCCCGCTGGTCAGTGAGGACATTGGAGTCCTTTGACTTGATGGAAGCCGTCTTCCTTACCATGTCAAAACCATCCAGTGGTTTCCATCTTGGACTGCCACAGCTGGTGTCCTCAATCCCTTGGGCCCAACCACAAGCCCTCAGACTGCGCTCTCTGCTTGCAGATGACGCACAAGGAGCTTAAGAATCAAGAATGGCAGCGGGAATCGCTGTTTGGTTCCAAGGTGTCTACATCGTCCTTGGCATCGATGCCCTCGAAGGCCCCCACTGAAGCTTTGGCTGTGCATGATGGGCTGAGTGCATTTGGAGCTGAAGGGTTGCGGGGCACTAGACGGAAACTCTCCTTTGACAAGGAGCGCCCTCAGAAGGGCCAGACTTTGGTCCCATCGGTGTCGAAGAGCGTTGCTGAGTCTAGGGCGAAGGCCATGGGTATTGGCATTGGAGCCATCTGCACAACCCCGAGGGCGAGAGCTGGGAGCAGCCCTTCAAGCTGTCCCAGCGAGAGGAGTTGCATCCTGAGGCACCAGAGTGGCATGGGGCTCTTGAGGCCATGACTATCAAGGAGTCCCTGCCAAGGGAACTGGCAACAGTACCAAAAGCTGTGGTGGTGACTCTGGCAGCAGCGGAGACCTCTATCCTTGCAGAGAGGATGCAGGCTCTCAAGCGTAGCCTTGTTGCATTCATGGCCCAGCAGACTGCCAGAGACCTAGTGACCTCTGGTTCCTTGGAACCGGTGATGGCCCCATCCAAGGCAGTTGCCTTACCTGCAGAAATCCAGCCCATCCTGGAACTACACGCTCTCTCGGATGGCTATCGTGAGTGCTCAAAGTCCCTCGGTGCAGCGGGTGTCCCCCCAAGTGCATCAGGCTCGAACAGACAGAAGCCGAGGACTCCTTTGACTCCGCCAAAGCGCCACCAGCATGGTCACCATTTGCGTTGGTACTTCAAGATCCTCTCGCTCTGATTGGGAGACCAAGGAGGAATCTCCAGAGACCATCCTTCACCGAGATATCCCCTCCGATCCCTCACCCCTACATGAACGGAGGAGGTCTTTCCTAAGAACCTTTCCTTCCTCAACTTCGTTTGGGACATGGGGAAGACCTTGCCCTTCACTATTGAGGCGGAGGAGTTGGAAATCCCTCAGTACCCAAATTCCCCTAAAGAGGCCATTACGGTTCCAATCCCTCTGATACTGGAGCAGCTTCTTTTTAGAATGTGGGAAACACTGCTCACGGTGCCAATCGTCAGCCGATGCCTCAATTCCATGTATTGAGTGCACAAGAGCCCTGGATTTGAAAAGACACAACTTCATGGTGGTGGAATCGGCCATGCGCCAGATTAAAAATTCCAAGATGCACTCCTCTGTTCCCTCCAAGTAGGGAGGCACATACCATGGACTGTTTTGGTAGAAAGTGCTACCAGAGCTTTGATGCTGGTGGCTCAGATGCTGGTGTACCAGTTATATATGGGCATGTATCTGTGTGACCTAGCATGGGATCTTGCTGGGTTCTCGATTGGTGTGCCAGGAGAGCACCTTGAGCGCTTCCGGAGCCTAGTGGGGAGAAGTAGGGAGTGCTCCAAGTACATCATCCGGGTGACCTATGACTGGTTCATGGCTAGGGTGGCCGCGGTGGGTATTGGTGCCTGCCGCCTGGCATGGCTATAGTCCTCGGACTTAGAACAATGGGTTAATGACAAGTTTGCTGATGCCTCATGTCAGGGACAGAACCTCTTAGGCAAACCCATGGTGATCAAGGCTGCAGAGTTGGAAACAGAGCAGCTCACAATGAACAGGCTCGAGAGAGAGACTGCTGACCCTTCCAGGAGAAAGGCTTCAGGGAAGAAGCTTTTTTACCCTTAAAAGAAAAAGGCCTACTGTATTTACACCCTGTATTACTCAAACCTTCTGCTCCAACAGGGGTAACAGCCAGAGGCAGTTGAGCAAACCTAATCCCCCAAACCTCAACCAGCACTGCAGCCCCATGTGGGGGCTTTTAACACTTGGCTAAAGACCATGACCCTTCTTCCCGTGCCAGCCTCTGTTCCACCATAGGTGGAGGGGGGTGCCTGATACATTTTGCCCAGAGATGGCTCAGTATAACAACCAAAGCCTGTGCATTGGAGTTGGTCCGCGACGGCTACCTGCTGCTCTTCAATCAGATTCCCCCCACAAAGAAGGACTTCATGGGCAAAGGCTAAGGAGGGCCCCACTGCTCAAAAGCAGACATCAAAAAGCACAGTTGAGCTTTGTCCAAACCCACCTTGAGAAACCACAGTCCTTCTGAGAAAATGCTCTGGACAGATGAAACCAAATTTGAGCTCTTTGGCAATACAGACCAGTGATACATTTACACAGCGAAGAAATGAAGCTTATAAGGAAAAAATACCTTTCTTACAAATAAATGTGGTGGAGGTTCCATAATGTTGTGGGTCTGTTTTGCTGCCTCAGGAACTGGACACTTCATCCTTGATACTTTTCAAATAGGACTAGCACTACGCATTTGTTTTTAAATTTGTAAAGACCTGGTTTCCTACTAAATTTAGCAGAAAAATATACATTGGAAGGTTCCAAGATCCTTTGCATAGTAGACTAGTCCATTGAAGAAGGATTTTATTGGAAAGTTTAAAGTTCCATTGCTCTGTTAGAAGCCCACCTCACAGGGTGTGGTTAAGTCACAGTTAATTACTTCATTCAGCTTCTTTTACTTGAGAGTTAATTCAATCAATCTCTCTGCTACCTGAGCAAGAGTTCTGATCCAGCACTGCAAAGATAAGTTCCTACAGTTATTATTTTGGCAGTGGGGTTTTTTCTATAAGTTTTCCCTGCCTAGTTATTACCTGTTTATATTCTCTTGGATTTCAATGTTGCCTCCCTGCATAGAAAGTCTACTGACCAGGGACACTTTATTATTTTTATTAGTTATGCAATTTTTAACAAACCAGCAAGTACTAATACAATCTTGCAAAAGAAAATAGAGTACATAAAGTGAAAGCACAAAGAAGAAATATAAAAAAAAAATCAAATCAATTACTACTCTATGTAGTCCACAAATTGGAAGGAGGATGCAAAGAATACAAACCAGAGCAGGAGTACTCTGGAAAGTAAAATAAGATATAAGACATTATTATATCTCTTAGCAGAAAACCAGATGGCTTCGGAGTACCCAGGACATAATCTAAACTAGAGAAGAGTTTGCAACTTATTCTGGAGGTACAGTAAGTAGAAGTCTGGCATTAATAAAGGTACTCAGATCATTCGGATCAGAAAAAACATATCTAAAAGAATTAATAATAACCAGACATCTGCAAGGAAATCTGAGGAATAAGGTTCCCCCAATTTGCGAGACCCCTGCTTTATAAAGAATAAATTGTTTCCGTCTCTTCTGGGTTTCCCTGGTTAAATCTGGAAACATTGATATGGTCAAGCCCAGAAAATTTTCTAAACGCTTCTTAAAAAACATTTTTAAGAGCCAGTCTTTATCTGAAACTAACGCACATTGCACCAACAATGTTGAAGGAATACAGGTATCTCCCCCAGTATCTTCGAGCAAGCCAGAAACATTCAGAATGGTAAAGTCCACATCAGATACAACTACTGGGGCCTCAGTACTCTTCTCACTACGAGGCAAATAGTATACCTTGGTTAAAGGTGGTATCAGTTCTACAGGAACCTTTAAAACCTCCTGCATATATCTTCTGAACATATCCAAAGAAGAGACTCAAGACACTCGTGGAAAATTTAAAACACGAAGATTAGCTGCTCTAGAAGCATTTTCCAACACTTCTAGTTTATATTTAATAGTCCCATTATCTTTAGATAAGGCCAAGGACATACCAGAAACATTTTCCAACTGAGAACCAAAATCATTTATCTGAGTCTTCATCTGTTCACACGTAGAGAACAATATCGATATTTGCAGCGTTTTTTGGAATGTTAGCCACATTCTTTTGGACCCGAGAGGATAGACCAGAAGTGTGAGAATGAATTGCCGCTGAAAGAGTGGCAATGGTTTCCCATATAGACTCCAAGGTAAACACCTTAGGCCGAACCAGAGGAGGTAAATCAATCACGGAAGGGGTTGAAGCAAACTGAGGAAGTGACCTTTCATCCAGAGAAGACCTCGCCAGAATTCCTGCCGACAGACTTTCACCCGTAGCCTCCCCGGAACTCTCGGGGGGACAACGGAGCCAAACTGCTAGCTAGCACCCCCGCTGCGGCATTTACAGTCCCCTCTCCAGGAGACAACAGCGCTGTAGCAGCCGGGGATGGACCCGAAGCAGCTGGGCATGGCGGTGGCATCCTCAGTACAGGAGAGAGAGAAGTTTCAACATCCGGCGGAGACGCCAGAACCTCCACATTCGACGTGTCCAAGCCGGCTCGAATCTCCTGCCGCTGATCCAAGGGTAAGTGAACAAAGCGGTCCATTGGACCAAGAATAGGAGGTTGGGGCTCAGAGGAGGCAGCCCTCCGCTTCACTTTACGCTTAGGCATCAGAATACTAGAAACACTCTCCGCGGCCATCTTATAAAGTCTCCTCCCCCACCAGGGGCACTTTAATTCCCACCCACCCTACCCCTCACCCCACCCACCCCAGGGTTGCATTGCCTATATAGTCAGTCATATGAATTGACATCTGTCCTTCAATTCAGTGTAACACCTACCTTTTCTCCTTGTTCTAGAACTGCTTTATAGCCATATTAATCAGCATGTTGTTTATTCAATGCAATAGTTGTTGTGCCTGCATTCAAAGAAGAATCATTTGGAACCTAAGAGCTTGCCCTGTATGTCTCAAGTTATCTGCCATGCATAAAAAATTGATTTTATTAAGGGAAGAATTAGCTGCAATTAAACACATCTCCTCTAGAATACAAATTGAAAAAAATCCACCACCACCACCACCACTGAAACTAGGAGAGAGCTGATGGGGGAGGACTAGAAGGGGATGGGTCTGGGGGAGTGAGGATGGAGAGGGGAAAAGAGATTTTGTGTGGGAGGGAAGAAAAATCTACAATTGGCCGGTATTGGAAAAGTAAGTGGGGCTTGAGGGTAGAAGGGTAACATTTCAGTGGATGAAAAAGGAATAAAGAAAGAAATAGAAGAAAGAGGAAAAGTGGAAAGATCAGTATGTTAAAGCAGATGTAGAGAGAAAATGGGAAAAGTAGGAGAGAAGAAAGGAAAAATGGACAGCAGACAATGGTGAGTTAGCAGAAGACATGGAGCAACCAGAAGAAAGTGATTGGAATAATTGCAACAGCAAAATATAATGCCCAAACAACAAAAGGTAGAAAAATACTTTATTTTGAATTTATTAATTGGAATATGTCAGCTCTGGGAAGTGGTATAGCTACCATCTTTGCATTTTGTTTAGTACAAGAGGAAATAAAACTATAAATTAATTTCTCCAGTATTGATGTAGATTCCAAGCTTGGCTTTTGGGGTTCCAAGTTTAATCATTATCTTCATATTTCTGAATTGTGATCCCTTCTTCTATGTTTGGTGACGGTCTATGTTCTGCACGTGTAACCAAGCCGAGGTACTCTGTTCATGTAGTTTTTATGTGACAGTGCCACTTGTTCTCTTTCCCCAGTAGGAGATGTATTGGTATTTTCTGAGAAGTATTGGATTAATATTTGCAGTGTTGCCTTTTGATAGGTAGGGTTTGATTCTTTGTGAGTCTTGGCAGTGCTGTTATCACACAGTGGGTTTGCTGTGGATTCTAAATGGCAGGGTTTGTGTAGACCAATTCCACGCAGTGCACGTCCAGACATCCAAAATCTGGATGGTATGGATATACACCCGATTCTGCACCTGTGGGAGCTAAATGGTCCTGCAGGAGCTAAATCGGGGTACAGTGCCTGGACGTCCCAGACGTGCCCCGATACTGCCCCTCTGTATGTTGACCTGCCTCCCTAGCTAGCCAGCCTAGGCTCCTGCATGGAGCCGCTGTGCCACAGCATCCTGTCGCCATGGCACCAGGACTCCATGCAGGAGCCCCGATTGGCTGCACAGAGTTAAAGTTTGTATTCCCCGGTGCCCGATCCCCAACTTGGCCTGCCGAGGCCAGGATCGGGCTGCAGGAACCCCCTGCCCAGCTCACCTCTTCAGGGGTGTAACAGCTGTGATGGCTGGCGACGTCGGGGGTAGGGGGGTCTTACTCTACCTCCGAGGTGGAATAAGTTCCCGGTCTAATCCCCAAGCCCAAATGTACAGGGTTGCCACCGGAATAGGCCCTGTACGTCCAGGATCAGTGTCCCACCTTCAGCCCTCCCCCTCCGGCCCCCATCCAGATCTCCCCGCACATCTCCGCTGTATGTGCGGGGAGCTTTGGAATTGGAATTGGCCCGGGCATTTAGCAGGGGATGTAGGTCCAAACCGGACGTATATCCACGCTAAACGTGGCACAGAATGACCCCCATAGTATTACCTAATGTGCCTAGCAGTTGCCACTGGAATATAATAATGTAGAAAACTGGTAGTCTTTCTTTATCCTTGCTGCCCATGCAAATGGTGTTCAGACACTCATTAAGAAGCATGTTTACTAAAAGTTAATGCATATTCACAAATGTTAATGTGCGTTACATGCAGGAACACCCATTTATGATTAATTATTTATTTGCATTTACAAATAAACATTCAAGCATTCCATGAATGTACAAAGAAATACATGGCTTAAATCAACAGTCAGAAATATCTCACAAGGAAAAATACACCAAATATCTTAGAACACAATCATTGAGAAAGAGGCTCCAGGAAGAAAAAAAAAGAAGAAAAAATAATTCTATACAATAAGCAGGTAGAGACTTATATGTCAGCCATACGGGAAATCTCAGAAACCTCAATATGATAAGGAATTCCAGGAGCTGCTTGGGCTCAAAAAAAATAAAATGATTACCTTGATAGGAAACATAGCAACGAGAAGGAAATTTTAACAAAAAAGTGGCCCCCAAGGGACAAGGTCGTGGCCCTATAGGACAGGAACTCCTTCCTCCTAGCCTGAGTAACCCTAGACAAGTCAGGAAAATTATGAACCTGAGAGCCCAAGAATTGCTCCTTTTAAATTCCTAAAATACGAACGAAGAATTAGCCTTATCAGATTCCAATGCCAAAGTAACAAGCATGGTAGTTCTTTCAGTAATTACTTCCAGGAAACTTTCCAGAAACCTGGTTAGCTCCCCAGCCCCAAAGGACATATTAGACTGGCACAATCCCTTACCAAGAGCCCCAACACCCAAGGATAAATACTGAATTCTGGTCAGGAGAGGCAAATGCTCCTGTGAGATCTTAAGCACCTCACAGAAGTATTTCCTCACCATTTTCAGGGGGGACAAAACTGGAGACTTCTGAAAATTCAATAATCAAAGGTTATTCATCCGGGTTTGATTCTGCAGATATTCCATCTTCCTGGCCAGCAAAATTTTGTCTTTGATTAGGGTATCCTGGGCCTCTTGAAGGTGTCCAATTTCTGCAGTAAATTGAGAAATAAGACCAGCCTGCTGCTCTTGAACCATGGAAGCCGCAGAAACCGTCTTTTTCACAGACAATAGTTCAGTATTCACAATACCCATAACTGTTGATAAGGAAGAAGTTAAAGTAGCTATGGCTTCTCATAGCGCATCCAAAGTAATAACAGCAGGTTTTGCCAGCCCATGAATAACCGGGAAATGCCCTCCTCCTATCCCCACTAGCTGTTGCCCAGCCATTGGGATAGTCTCACCAATAACAGGAGCCACAACCGACTGCTGCAGGGATCCGGAAGGCAAAGTTGGAAACGCCAATGAGGAGCCCTCTTCACTTCCCCGCAACAGCATACTCCTTGGAAAGCCGGGGGGAAGCACTCAATCCGACGACGAAGAACATCTGGGTTGGAACAGGGGACACGCTGCTCTGGGGAAAGAACCACCCCTAATGCGCCCAGCAATGCCAAAACCTCCTCCAGAATTACTGCCAAAGACGCCACTCCAGGACCAGGAGGAACAAACCCACACAAATCAAGAGTCCTCTGGCCAGCAGCAAAAGAGAACACCGAACCCTAGAGTAGGTCGGCCTGTTTCCTCTTCCTCCGCCCCATCACAAGAAAGAGCAGAGAAGACCACACAGCCAGACACGGACCCGATCGGAGCAGAGCTACTCCACCGGCACCAGCTCCTGCCGCCATCTTGCCTCTCTCCAGGAACACCTGTTTATTTCTATTGACGCAGTGACACTTACCGCACATTAATATTTAGTAAACATGCCCCTAAGCCATTGCCAGGAGAAAAATGAGGCTTGTGAAGGGCTCCTTTGAAAGCCACATAAAATTTTAGATTGGCAACATATACATTTTAAAATAAAATAAATTATATTTATGCAAATGAGGTCCAGTGGATATGCAAATGAGGTCCCACAATGAGTCTCCACACATGGCCCCACATCACCCTTCGGCTGCCCCTGCAGGCTTGCTGCAGGCAGCGAGCTAAAAGCGGCTGTTGAAAAGCAGTTTTTTTGCTCTGACCGCCTTATCCTCCCTCTGATCCAGCCGCAGCTCCTGCGTCTTACAGAGCCACGGCTGTGATGGCGCTAATAATTTAAAATAAAAGCAAAACCGGTGTGGAGCCTTCCGGCCTCTGCTATGAAACTCCTGCTGTGTCCCGCTCCCTCTAGCGTAACTTCCATTTGGGGGCGGGACACAGCAGGGGTTTCATAGCAGAGGCCAGAAGGCTTCATACCAATTTTGCTTTGATTTTAAATTATTAGCACTATCGCAGCTGTAGCTCTGTAAGACGCAGGAGCCGCAGCTGTCAAGGGAAGGGAGGGGGCAGGAAGGGAGCTGACGGGAGGGAGGAGGGGGCTGGAAGAGAGCTGACAGTAGGAAGGAGATTGTTGAAAGGGAGCTGACAGTGGGGGGAAGGAGGGGGCTGGAAGTGAGCTAACGGGGGGGGGAGGGGGCTGGAAAAGAGCTGACATGGGAAAGAAGATGCATGGCAGGGAGCTAACAGAGGTGGGGGAGGAGAGGGCTGGAAGGGAGCTGAGACCTGAGGATGGGATTGGAGGGAGCTGACACTTTGGGATGGGACTGGTAGGTGGCTGGTTAATGGGGAAGAGGCTGGAAGGGAGGAGGCACTGGGACTGAAAGCTGACACGTGGGGATGACACAGGAAGGGGGATGGACAAGAGAATAGGGTGACTGGAAGGGAACTGACATGGGGGGGTGGCACTGGGAGTTGAAGTGAGCTGATACCTGGGATGGTATTTGGACTAGATGGGGCTGGACAGTGGGGAAAGGGGAGGACTAGAAGGGAATGGACACCAGTGTCAGTCCTGGGAATGTAAGGGGGTTAACATTGGAAGGTACTGGGAGGGGAGGACTGGAAAGGGGGCCAATACACTGGGGAGGGTTACTGGGACTGGAAATAGGCTGATGTAAGGAAGTAAAGAAAACAAAAGAATAAACAAGAAATAGCAGATGGACTGTAGACCATAGAAGGAGAGCTAAGCAGAAGCCTCAGATGGGGACCAGCATGGTCAGACAACAAAGGTAGAAAAAATAATTTTATTTTCAAATTAGTGATTGGACTTTGTGCTGTCTTTATATTTTACATAGTGTGGGGGAACTGCATCTCTTATTTATCTGATGTTGCACTGCATGCAGAGTCTGGCTTCTTGGGATTTGTTATTTTTACTTTATATTGTAGTCACTTATTCTGTACTTGGTGTGAGGGTCTGTGTTTTGAATGCGTGACTGAGGCCAGGTGTTCTGTTAATATGGAGTTTGTACATAGGGATATATACTGTACTGTAGTAATTTGACTTGTTCAGCTTTTCAAATAGGTGTATAGATGTTCTAGGGGCCCCCTACAGTATTTATAATGCTGCTTTTTTCTGGTTAGGACCCTTGTATGAGTTTTGGAAGGTTATGCTGGTATGGTATGGCAGATTTGACCTTGTAGATCTTCGGCGACTTTTGTAGGGTACTGGAGAATGTTTATGTTAGTGAGATGATCAGAATCAGATTTTGTTTTGGACTATCACAGCCTGTTTGAATGATGCTAAGTAGTTACTTTTATTCTGGCTATGCATTTGCCCTTTCACTGCAATTTTCTTACAACATTGGATTTGAAGGAAAACTACTACCATCATGTGAAAAGAGTTCACAAAGGAGTTTTGGGAAAAAGAAGGGTGCGTGTAGCCAACATTAATAAAGGAAGGGGCACAGATTTATAAGTTGCAGGGGAGTGCCAGAAACCTTAGCACGGCCCCGACGGGGCCGGCTGTAATCATGCAGCAGGAGAGCTTCAGGCTGTGATTGGGGCTGTCAGCAGCCATGGTGGGCCTGAGTCATCCCTGGGCAGCAGCGGCAGACTTTAAAAAGAAAAGTGAAGCTGCAGAGCTGGGCTCAGGCATCATATGGGGTCATGCAGGCATTGGGGAGAGCCGCAATCCCTGTGGCTGCTCCCATATAAGGCCCGCGGTGCTTGTGGCAACTATAGAGTGCTGGACTGCTGTTAGGATTGCTGCTGCAGCGCCCGGGAGTAGCCACAAGAACCACGGGCCTTAAACAGGAGCAGCCACAGTGATTGTGGCTCTCCCCAACACCTGCATGATCCCATATGTTGCCTGAGCCCAGCCCCCATACATTGCATTGCCTAAAGCCCACTAGCAAGCTGTGCCTTCTTTCAGTCTCAGACAGATCTGAGGCTCTTTCTGGCTTTTGTGGGTCCAGGACAGTTGCCAGGTTGCATCCCTGCTAATGCCAATCCTTGCATTTCCTGTCTTTTTCTTGTACAGTACAGGTGAAATGCATTTCTATTTGTC